>CM039096.1:42479731-48354400 GCA_022113865.1 Chimonanthus praecox
GCTGTTTTGCCATGTCCCTGACACTAAGGATGGACCTCCAACCCCAAGAAGAAGAATTAGCAGTAGAGACTTCACAAATTTTGCGTTGTCTTATATACTTAGCATGAATCCAACGAATCCACAAACTGGTTTAGCTTTTATTAGTCTCATTATCATCGTCCTAAGTCTAAATCTCATCTAATTGGAATAAGTTTTCCAGTTTTACTTTTTTCACTCTACTTTGTCAAAACTTATAATGTTGATCACTTCACTATCTATTATGTCCTTTTTATCTTGTCTACCTTATCTTTTAGTGTCTTTTATTTTTAATCTCTAAACTCTACATATTAAAGAGTCATCTGTGGTCTTCTATTTATATATCAAAATCACCTTAAATAGATTTCCCTCGTTTTGTCTTCAATTGATACTATTTTTAAATTACATGTAATTAAGTTATTTTTATCTTGCTAGAACATTAATATAGATAAGAAAATTGTATGTTAGGTCAAGGAGTTCATATTGAATATTGCAATTTTTGTTTTTTACAAAAAGAGCTCTTTTCAGATAATTTTGGGCCAAAGTATGGTCAATTGAAAGGCCCTTGGGCTAGGTGTATCAACCAGTCTTCCTTTTTCATATTTGGGCTTGCAAAAGTTCATTTGAGAGAACCATATCTTACAAAAAAAAAAAGGCCAAGTTACATGATAGAGTGAAGTGTTGCAAGCACCTCCATATATGATGCAGGTGTGATCTGTAGAGATCAGATGGTTATAGGACCCATATTTGTATTTTAAATGGCCCACCTCTATATATGATAGATTTAGGGCTTGTTTTTTATATTTAAGCATCTAAATTCTTAATTAGAGAGTTCATATTTTTTTTCTTTTATGACTGAGGGGAACCTCCTAGCAACGCCTTTGGCATAAGTCATCCCTAAACTCCTTGGGAGGACACCCTTCCTTAATGTTGCTGGGACTCCAACTAGTGACCGCTTTCTATTAGAGAGTCCATATCTATAGAAAAAGGAAGAGCTCTGAATTTTCTTGTCCTAGCCGACCTTTTTCTTAGGAGATATTTTAAGCTTTGCTTCTTAGTTTAGTTAGGATACATACACTTTAAGATTGGTTAAAAAAAAGTGTACTTTTATAGGCTTATTTGATGTATTAAATGATGTTGGATTTAAAAAAAAACCTCGATCCATTGGAAAGTGTATTGAGGGACCCTTTTAATGAGTTCAAGTTTGTGCGATTTTGACACACACACGTAGATATAATTTTGATTAGTTTTAGAACAAGATGTTTTAGACTGACAAGAAAACTTATTTTTGTTAAATTTTGTATTTCCTATAATAATAGTCAGTCTTGGATGCTTGACAGAATTCAATCATTGACTTGTGTTTGCGGTTGTTCTCTCTAAGTAGTTAAACTGGTTAACCGCCTGCCTTAGGAAGTGGGAGGTGCCAAGTTTGAACCCCTATGACCTAATCTGGTGTACCTAAGGGCAGTAGGTATCACTTATGAGAGTTTTACGTTGGGTTTTCCGTGATTTTCTACATGTAAATTAAAAAAAAATTATCTTTATTATCTTTTGATTCCTAATTTATTAATTTATTAATTATTTGTTTATGTAATTTTAATTATTTATTTAAAGTTGATTCGGATTTTGGACTGACTGACCCAATTTTTTTTAAAAGTTTTAAATGATGCTTGAAAATGTATAATCAAGATTGGATATCCAATTATGAGTTTAGATGAACTCTCCTTCAGCATCTCTTTTCAAGATATGGGTTATTACTGTGGTAGCCCACTAAATATGTGGCTGGATCCATCATTATGAACATTTGTGATGCTCCTTTTGGTTTTATTTATTTAATTGATACCTGGACTTGATATGTGGATGACGATTTCAAATTTCTACCATGTTAACCAACATGTATGGGTCCAAATCTGCCCATGTGGCTGTTAGCCTACCTCAGTACAGCTAGGTAGTGACAATATTGATCTGAATTATGAATTAAAATTAATATAATTTAAACTTTTAAGTTTAAATTGGTTTTACTCAATATGAATTAAACCAGATTGAGTAGAAGGGCCTTAGACTTAAACTCGATTCAAATTGAATAATGAAATAATATCTAAACACTAATTTTTTATCTATCAGTTTTATCCTATGTATCCTAAGTTTAAGGTATACAGTGTCTGAGGGTGTGTGGGAAGTCCCACAGCACCCAATAGAGGTTGTTTCTCCTATATATATATATAAAAGATGTAGGTTTCCTTCAATCTAGCACAAGGTTTCTTGAGGGTTTCTCTAGTATGGGTCCTCAGATATAAAGTCGTGTAAGACTAAAACGGACAATATTGTGGTAGAAAGTTGTGGCAGGTTGTTACAGATGATATCAGAGTCCGGTTCAATTCTCGACTGAGGGTGTGGGCTGTTGCAAGTCTCTACCGACTGTCAAGCTGAGGACGACTCTAGTCTTAAAGAGGATAGGTTGTATTAGCTTGCCTCGTGGGGGATAGTGCCTAGGGGCAATAGAGATAAAATCGCCAAGTGAACTGACGCACAGTACTAGAGGGCATGTTGGAAGTCCCACATCATCCACTAGGGACACGTTTCCTCTGTATATAAGATTTTAAATTCCTTCAATCTAATATAAGGTCTTTTGAATGTTCCTTTGAAGTGGGTCCTCAGATGTAAGTTGTGGGCTAAAATACAGGATCAAAACAGATAATATTGGTGTACCAAATTTTTTTATATTTGATACACCAAAATTAAAAGAAATATCAATTTCATCCAAACAAATAAAAAAAGAAAAAAACGAGATATTAAAAAAATTTAAATAAAATAAATATTTCACTTAAATGTGAACATAAAAAATGTTCGCATACCAATTTTTTTTAAATTAACCATTTTATTTTATTGTCAGTGTCAGGACATCTATCTATTCTTCGACATCAGAGGACAGGTGGTATATGTCGCTTGTTGTTTGGATGAAGTAAGGGTATAAAAGTCATTTTATTTTCATTTTAAAATAATTTGATTGAATTGACCCAATATTCTTCATGATTCCATTGTAAATTGTAGGGGTAAATTGGTCTATTCAATTATCAGTTCTGGAAACTGCTCCATGCGAAGCTCTGACTTTTAGTAAAGTGGCCTTATTCTTGTACATTTGTGATACTGTCACCAACGTCACCGCAGGCGTATTTAAATTGAGATGATTGTCGGAGACGCCTTGCTGTGGGGCCCACTACAAATTAATGGAGATGTGAGATTAAATTTGCTGTCAAATTATATCTTAATCTCATCCTTAATTCCTTATTAATCTCTGATGTCATTATTGTCTCTACTTTTTTGGGTTAAAGATATTTTTCTAAAAGTTTAGATAAAAAACAGAATGAAAAAAATGAAATAAACAAATTATTTTGGACATCATTTTTCAAATAGACTATTTTATTCATTTTGAACTTCATTTTATAAGGATAAATTTATAATATTTTTCTTTTATCTTTTTACTTCTTTATGTGATTTTTTATTGTAAAAAAGTCAAATACTTAAATTAATTTCCTTAAAGAAAATATAGATTATACTATTTTTATAGTAAGCAGGGGTACTAATTTTCATATGATTTATCTTATTTAATTAAACATCAAAAATAAAAATAAATTTTGATGACTTTACTTTAATATTAAAAACAAAAAATTATAATAATCTAATAATCTCATTTTAAACCGTTTAATAATAATTTATATAATATATTCAATGAACAATGGAGGGGGGAAGAAGAGAAGTAGCTGCTGTGAAGAAACATGTTGTCAAAGTAAGTTTCTCATTCTTTTCTCATATGAAGAATTAGAAGAAGGAAGTTTTATTCTTCTGTATTTTCTTTCTGCTTTATCCAGAATCTTGATCTGGGTACCTAAAAGGAGCCATTTTTTAGCATTTTGTTATTTGGGTGATGCTCCTTGGTCTTGTTCTTTGCTGATTTGTTGCTTTCTACCAACCCATACATCACATTTTGCATTTGTTTAAGAAAAGATGCCCAAATATGCACCATTCAGCCTTATCTTTAGCTTATTTCATATGCAATTCCATGGTCAGCATCAAACCATTATCATCATTTTGAGTTCAATTTTATGTTGACTTGCTCTATCTGGGTGTTTCTCCAATCTGAAGACTTCAAACTGGTTGTTTGATCAGATTCAAGTGTCCGGATATTTGCACTGATGTGTATAGTGGTATGTGCATCAGTCCTTGATGGGTATTGATTCATTTTATTTCATTTCTCTTTGGTTTCCATGGATCTCTGTACTTTTGCTGATGGATATGGGTATTGAGACAATTTATAGCTTTAGTGATATCGGAGGTTCTTGAATTTGTATGGTAATCTGTGTTTTACTGTCTAGATTCCTGCAATTTGAAGAGTCTGGAGATAGTAGGAACTATGATGTTCCAGTCGGTGGTTTGCATGTTGACTGCTAGAAAGAAGATCTACTGTGATTCATTTATTCTCCTCATTTGGGTTTTCAAGTGCATATTGTCAATGTTTTTTGGATGTTTTACAGAGTTTTCTCAATCTGTGCAATATATGCTTGCTATTATTTTCCATATCTTCACATTTTCTCATTATTTTCACTTGCAACAAGGAAAAATTCTTGATGAAGATTTGTCTATATTTCCATATGTTTACCTAACTGCCTTCTTTGACCTTGCTTAGGGAATGGATTTGGTACCCCAAATGCTTCTTGCAACTGGGGCACTTGAATAAATGCAAAAAGTACTTTCTTATCATTGATTATTTGATTTTGAATCATTATTATCTTGTAGTGTGAATATTATAAATTCTTAGTAAAAAAGATTTCTAGATTTCCATATCAACTCATTTTCAAGACACTAAGCAATCTCGATAGATTGTTTTCAAGGGAAAAGTACAAGAGATAAACATATATGCAAACAGAATTAGCCCCAATTCCTCATAAGTCAGCTTTTCCTCTCAACAGTTATGGATTTAGGGCTTTTGAATATAGATGATACAGTCCTCAAGTGGACTGAGATACCTGAAATCTTACCTCCAGGAGACATCACACCCGCCTGTTTCAATAGCCACCAATCCCTCCTCCGACCAACCATAAGCAACCACCTACTCGAATCCACAGAAACACACAAAGTTGAATACATACTCTTAGATTACCCTAAAGGATTTTGTCACGTGTATGTGGGTGTTGGTGGTTTGGGGGGGAATGGTACTGCATCTGAACTTGCATCAAAGACCTTACTAACACACTGAATGCTATGGTCATGACGGAATAAGGGAACTCCACTTCTGGAGAAAGCATCTTTAACCCTCATCTCAGGACTCCCAATCACTTCTTTCGCTTGCCAAGATATAGTTAACCTCATTACACTTGCATCCAGATGGATATTTTTGGTGTAGGTGGGGGCAATGATTCCCCTTGTGAACTTGCATCAAAGAGTAACGATAATGGCACTGCACTTATGCTACATTGCTACCACTCTCAAAGATTTGGTCGAAAGAAATAATAAGGTGATTTCCACATCCTGAGAATCGTTGTCAATTCAGGACTCTCAATTACTTGTTTCTCTTATCAACATACCATTAAGCTCAACCCACTTGTATCCAGTTGGATATTTTTGGTTTGTGTAGTTTATCCTCCCATAAGGCGGTGGTGGTTTATCTCCAGTATCCGATACAGTAGGCAAAGCATATATAAAGGGGCCTTGTGCTGTCTAATTGTTGCCATTTCCGGTCTCATATACTTGAGACACAGCAGAAACAGTTGGATTAGGGAGATGCAGGGATAGATGTCTCGTGATATCAAATCTCTTTCACTGTCACACAGTCTATTCATCAAACTAGATCTATTTCTCTCTCAAAAAACACATCTACTTACACTGAAGAATCCAGAATAATAAGTTGGTGGTTTCCTTAATCTCAACTAAGCAAATTGAAAAAAAAAAATCCATTGTTTAGGATGTAGTTGTTTAAAAGATGACTTGGGAATCCTGAGGACAAAGACTTGTAGATGGATGTGTTTGGAAGAAATATTGAAGCTGATCCTACAAAGATGATATGTGAAGCAGGAATTGTTCCCAAATCATGAAGAAGAGTATGGTTTTGGGAATCTAATTGTAAGATACTGTCAATATTCCATTTTTTTTATGATTTTTACTTCATGAGATGAGTTTAGCTTTATTACAGTCAATGATACCGTTCTAAAATTAGTGAGATTATTTCTAATGAATTTTACAGAATTCATTTAATTATGTTTTTATCTATGATTGACTAAAAAGATTATTGTAATGCATGGGTAATTTGGCAGGGGTGGATTCTGACGTCTAGGGACTTCATTAGTACTGGGCAATCAAGATCCCAATTACCAGTTGTTGGATCTGCTACAAGCAGAGTGTAGTGATCTGTAACTGTGTTGACTAATTTCATTCTTTTTTGGAAAGGTTGAGACTGCAGAAAGAGAGTTCTGTCCGATAGTTGTTGCAGAAATGCAAATGGTGCCGATTAAAAAAACTAGGAAACATGGGTGAGAAAGTGCCAAAATAATTTTTTACCAGCAGAGCAGTCGATATTCTACACTTGGGGTGCATTGAAAAGCATACCATGTCTTTGGTTGGTTCTGAAGATTCATCTGCCACCTCATATGGCAACTCTAACCTCCATATACTTAAAAACAATGGTGACAGAACTGGTTTGTCTGACCAAACATTAAGTTCCAATAAGCAGAAATTCAAGTATGGTCCTGAGTCCTACTGTCATGAGATTTATACCCAACAATCTTCCAATTCATCATCAGAACTTCCTACTCAACAGTTTGGCTTCATACATCCATCTAAGGCAGCTGTTTTAGGCTCAACGTTTCATCCTCATGGCTGCACATCCAGTCAGGTGATGGGTAGTACTGGATCCTCTGTCACGATGCGAAGTCCATATATTGTGTGTTCTTCATCAATCAGGAACCCACATTCATCATCCATCGACATTACTCAGAGGACCACTTCGGCACAAGAATACTTGGATGGGGGGGACCTGGACCATGGAATTGACTATGAATATGAAATTAGATTAAAGATTCAAGAACTGGAAAGAGAGCTACTGAATGACAATGATGATGATATGTTTGACCCAAACCAAGGAATGGCTATTGATGATGAGTGGGTTGAACCCATTAAGAATCTTTTAATTTCCAACTCACCAAAGGAATCATTCTCATCAAATTCAAATGTCAGCAGCATCAGGGGCAACAAAGAAATGCCTTCCACAGCTGTGATCACTCCACGTCTATTTGATTGTGCAGCCACTATGTCAGAAGGCAACACTGAAGAAGCATTGGCCCTTATAACCAAGCTTCGGCAAATGGTATCAATTCAAGGTGACCCTCCTCAAAGGATTGCTGCCTACATGGTGGAAGGCCTTGCTGCACGCATGGCCGCGTCAGGCCAGGGTCTCTAGCATTGAAATGCAAAGAACCACCCACTTCTGATCGCCTGTCTGCTATGCAGATCCTCTTTGAGGTCTGCCCATGCTTTAAGTTTGGGTTCATGGCAGCTAATGGTGCTATAGTTGAGGCATGTAAAGATGTAGAGAGAGTCCACATCATAGACTTTGACATAAATCAAGGAAGTCAGTACATAACGCTCATACAAGCTCTTTCAACTTGGCCAGGCAAGCCACCCCATTTAAGGAAACTGGGGTGGATGATCCAGAGTCTGTTCAACGGTCTGTCAGTGGCCTGAAGATAATTGGGCAGCGGCTTGAGAAGCTTGCAGAGACGGTTAGGTTACCATTTCAGTTTCGAGCAATACCTGTTAAGACAGCAGATGTTACTCCGTCAATGCTGGAATGCCATCCCAGTGAGGCTCTTATTGTCAACTGTGCCTTCCAGCTTCATCATATGCCCGAGAGTGTCTCAACTGTGAACGAGAGGGACCAGCTTCTCCGCATGGTGAAGAGCTTGGAGCCAAAGCTGGTGACAGTGGTTGAACAAGATGTGAATACAAACACGGCCCCATTCTTTCCAAGATTTGTGGAGGCTTACAACTACTACTCCGCTGTCTTTGAGTCTCTTGATGCAACATTGCCAAGGGAGAGTCCGGACAGAATTAATGTCGAGAGGCACTGCCTTGCACGTGACATAGTCAACATTGTGGCATGTGAGGGAGAAGATAGGATAGAGATATGAGGTGGCAGGGAAATGGGGGCAAGAATGACTATGGCTGGGTTTGTTGCATACCCACTGAGTCCCTATGTGAATGGGACAATTCAATCGCTGCTAAAATCATACTGCAACAGATACAAGGTGAAAGAAGACGGTGGGGCACTGTACTTTGGGTGGGAGGACAAGATCTTGATTGTTGCTTCTGCATGGAGATAAGTTTTGCCAGTTTGAGCTTATTGTTTCAACTTAGTTTGGTTGTTTAAGATGTGTGCACACAATATAATGCATGGGATTGATATTCTGTACTAGGTTCTAATTTCTAATACAAGAATGACCTGCTCTCATGGTTTGTTGTGTACTATGCTAAATGTGGATGTTGCATAAAAGCAGGGCAGCTGAAATCAAGATCTGGAATTTTTACTTTCGAGTTAGAATGATCATCATCAAAGCCATTGTCCATTTGAATTAGGTTAACTTGCATCATTAGCATGATCTCATTCTTCTTTAATGTATACTAAAACCACCTTCTTTGTTCTAATTGATAACAATAGAGAAAACCCATTAGGATATTGGACAGGTACGAAGCAGAATAATGTATAATAAAACGAGGAGTGATCATGGAAAGATCACTGCCATAACATGATAGAGACCCATGTGTAGTGCACTAGTGATTGCATTTGCCCCTACAATCTATGTTGAGTGACAAAACAGCTCCATCGAATTGGCGATAAAAGAATCTCCTGTTCCATTTTTTGCAGATTCCCCCTTCAATGGCCAAAAGAGCCCTTCTACATGGCACTAGACCTTCTGGAAAGGGCCGAAGCCCCCATCAATCCATGAGAACCCAGAATTGCTCTTGGAAATGAGAATAATGATAAAATGGATGACCAAGCATAACATGTTAAGAGGCCAGAAATTAGGGCTGCAACTCGGGTCGGGTTTTGGCCCAACCCGCATGACCAGACCCGAGAAAGCATGTGGGTCGGGTCGATAATTTTGGGTCATGGAATTCGGGTCGAGTTGAGAAGATGAAAATCCATGTGGAATTTGGGGCGGGTCGGATTGAAGATTTTACAAGTTAACCCGGCCTAACTCGACCCGACTAAAATGTGTTCTGAATATGGGTCGGGTCAGAATTCGGGTTGATTCATGTTAGAATTCGGGTCGAGTTGTGAAATTCAAGTTGAAATTCAGGTCAGATCGAGTTCCATATATATCAACTCGGGTCAGGTTGGATTTTAATGACCCGCCCGACCCGAGTTGCAGTCCTACCAGAAATGAAGAGTTAGGATTGCATATTTGGCATGTTTTATGAACTGTAGGACAGTTAACTCATCCAAGTCACGAGAGATGGATGAAGCATGAACATGCTTTAAGATTGTTCTTTTATGATTTTTTTATAATTTTTTTAATATTATAGAAATATTTAGATATTTTCCAACAATGGCTAAATTTAGATATTTATTGACCATATTTTCAATTCTTTAATTTGGATGAATGTGAATTAAATTTAGTTTATTTAATAATTTCTTCATTTTTTGTTTAATTATCATAGTTGAATTTAAATTGCTGTGGACTAAAAATGAATAGTACTCTTATTTTCTTTCAAAGTTTTGTTTGAGTTCGTGTAAATTAAATTCAGACTTGAATTGAATTTATATATATTTGCTCTTAAATTCTTCAGTTATGTGTGGGTGAATGAGGATTAAAATCAGTGTAAACAATTTGCTTGTTTTTAAAGTTTTAGTTTTTATTTCAAATTTAATATCAAGGTTGAACTGAATTCGAATATTTCTTTTGCATTTTGTAGTTTTTAAATTTATTTTTTATTTGCTTGTATAGTGCTAATTATATTTAATATTATCTTTCTAACCAATTGAGATAGTCTTTTCTATTTATGACCCTGTATTTTTTACTTATATATTATATCTATTATTTATATATTAAAGAGATATTTAGGGTGCCTATTAAAGGATCTTGGTCATTCATTCATAGAATGCTTGTACTTTGCTTCAAGTTGATAGTTAAAAAATAGAAAAAAAATCATAAAATAATAGCTAAAATGGAGAAATTAAGATTTCATTTATTGAATTTAAAACATTTGACATGTTCTATCACATTATAATATTAAAAAATCTGTGCAAAGAGAGTAAAGTTAGAAAAAAATCCAAGATTTGATTTGATGAATTAAAAGGATTGATCTAACCTTATTAAATTATTATTTTAAATAAAAAAATCCTAAAAATGATTAAAAATAAAATTTTATAATTAAATTATTTAACTCATATTTTTTTAATAACGAAATGCTAGCTTATAATACCCTAAAGTCGACATGACAAAATACAATTAGTTGAACTTTCAAGAGTTAGTTATGAAACTAATTACCTACTATTATTTTTTCCATGTTAATCGCTTTTGTGGTTTACAATATTCATTCGGGTTTGTTTCGTACTAGTTTTTATAGGTCCGTCTGGTATTCATTCACCGGTTACTTCTGCACAGCGAATGAATATTCAAAGCCGTGCAATTGGTGGGCCAGTATACAAAGACCTCACCGGCATATGAATCAGGCAATTAACGGGTGGAGTTGACAAGTACAATACAGCTGGAACGAAAAAATTATGTCAGTCACCATCATCATCATCATCCATTATCCATGAAATAATTTGACATCATCATCCATTATCCATGAAATAATTTGATGATGATGGTGATGATGCAATTATGGTGACAATGATGATGACGATGCTAGTGGTGGTGATGCTGATGATAATAGTGATGAGTGGTGGTGGTGATGCTGATAGTGGCTGTGGCGATCATGATGGTGACGGTGGTGGTAGTAAGGATGATGATGGTGGTGGTGGTGGTGACGACGATGATACGATGGTGGTGGTGGTGGTGGTGATGACGACGGTGGTGGTGGTGGTGGTGATGATGATACAATGGTGGTGGTGGTGGTGGTGGTGACGATGATACGATGGTGGTGGTGGTAGTAAGGATGATGATGGTGGTGGTGGTGGTGACGACGATGATACGATGGTGGTGGTGGTGGTGGTGATGACGACGGTGGTGGTGGTGGTGGTGATGATGATACAATGGTGGTGGTGGTGGTGGTGGTGACGATGATACGATGGTGGTGGTGGTGGTGGTGGTGGTGACGATGATCACATCATTGTCACCATCACCGCCACCATCATCACCAGCATCATCATGGTGGTTGTGGGTGTCTTGCATAATTCTTTCTCACCCACAGCCGGAGTAGATTCACTCAGCAGATACAATGGCAAGTTAGCTGTGCACAAAAAATGACTTCTATATTTTAGTGACCCTAAATTAGTCAAACACCATGAAGGGCAATTCAGCAAGTCGGGAAAAATTCAACGTTCGTCCCATGGCAATAAATTCACCAAATATTAAAGAAAATTATTTCTATATACATAGTGCTGTTACAATGCTTTTCCAGTATTCTGATTTTCAAGATCTCCACTTTCTTTAATTTTCTATTCAAAAAATGAAAAGAGGCAGAATGTTCCACATGTAGTTTGATGCATAAGATCACTCAGAGAAACATGCTAACAACATACAGTTTTAGCAGCATTGGATGCAACAATGACAGTTCCTGAAATAATACTCACCGTGAATATTGAGATTGACTTAATGTGCTACACATGCAAGAACTCTCCTCTTCACATCTTTTCAACATGAATATGTTACATTTGGTGTCTTCCCTTGTTAGCATGGAAGACAGAGACTGAAGAATGTGGTGCAAATTATCAGAAATGGGTTCTTCATAACAAATAAATCAATTCTTGACACTAACAAAACAGAGAGCGACTTCAACTTGTGCTTGGAGCTCTTCCAGGACCTCTAGGAGTCTCTCTCGACAGATTGCAGTTTCATCTTGTCAGAAAGCATTTCCTCAACCTTAAAACATTTAAGACAAAAAAGAGCAAGAAACATTGAATTGTCAAGTAATTCATGCCAAATTTAACTAAATAGGTATTTAGGTTTTGAATATCAACTGACACATTTCAGCTCCATATCATACTACCAAAATATTGGTAAAGTTTAGACCAATATTGGAATAGTATCAGCAAATGTCACTATAAGTAGCAATGGGTTGTACAAGTGTGCAATAATGGATAACACAAGTAAATCACACCTTAATCAGAGGATAAACAGTGGCCAAAATGTCTGTTTTCACATGGGGAAAGTTGCCAATATGGAAATTAAAACATGATACCCATTTACGGAAGAAATCATAAACAGAATATTTAGAGAGAATTGTAGCTTAATGGTACCAAAAATGTTGATTCGTTTGTCTTACCAAGAGGAGGGTCCACCCCACTCAATCTTCCTTTCGAGAAAAATAATAAACAACAAATTTCCAACAAGAGATGAAGATTATAGTAGTGAGTCACTTCAATAGTAGTGGGAAAAGGAAAAAACATCACTTCAATAGTAGTGGGAAAAGGGAAAAAACACAATCAGGTGGACAGCTCATGGGTGGAGCCTGCCTGTGGTCTAGGATGGTCTAGCATGCATACACGCTACAAGTTCGGATAGAGATTGGGAATGGGATGTTACACACTATTTTTCTAAGTCACGGACATGGACTTGGATTCGAGTGTCATATCCACAATGTACTTTCTTATTAGGTTTTATGATTTATTCACTTAAAATATCTTACACAAGCTACATTATTAAAATTTATTAAATAAATCAGTCTTCAAGCATGCTAAATTTCATATAAACGTCTATCTTGTAAAGTTTTTTTTTTTTATAGAAAGTTCTTTCATAGTTCTTTTTAGTACTTGTGATAAAAATCCTCTAACCTAAACGTAACATACAAGAGAGTTTCTGCTAATACCAAACTGCGTTTTGGATATCAAACTGCGTTCTTGAGTGTGGAAATGGAAGGTCCAAACAAAAACATCACTACTTTCATTGATTGTTTCTCTAAATTTGGGATGCTTATTTCAGTCTCTCTCGTAAAAATAATCTGAGTTTTTCACACCTAGATTTCTTCCCCAAGTAGTTTGCCCACTAGATTCTCCTAAAACACCTTAACAATCTTTAATTTTCGTCCTAAACTCTCTAAACAAATCTTGTCCAATTCTCTCTTCTAGCAACCCTTTTATGCATAATCTTCTCTCTCTGTGTTTGTGTGCTTGAAAGTAGAGGGCCTGGAGGTCTAGGAGGATGAAACCAAAGAAGAATCTCTGGCTTCATTTTTGAGTGGTGGCCAGCTTTGGAAGATCAAGAAAAGAATGATGGGGGATAACTGGGAAAGTGGGTGTCCAGTCAGCATTGGAAGAAGAAAATATGTGTAAGGATTATTTTTAGGACACTTTGACTGTCATTTAAATGTGTTGTGGGTCTGCTGTAGTTCGATATATCATACAGAGAATCATAACGATAAGGTTTTGGTAAACTTTCACCATCAACTAATTATTTTATCCATGTGATTTTAGTTTTCGATTTCAATGAATATAAGTCATTTATTTAAAAAAAAATTGAAAATCAAGGGATGGGATGATTGACCGAGGATTAAACTTTATAGATGCCCAAAACTAAGACCCTTTTTCACATGAGTCCCAAGTATGTAGGATTAAGACATATAATGAGTTTTCTCAATATTGGATCTCAATAAAAAGAGTTAAAATCCTCTAGAGAGTGAAGCACTTTATTTTTCTTCTTGTTCTAATTATTTGTTTTAGATTTTAGATAGGAGTGTCTTCAAACTCTTTATGAATATAAGGAGATAAATATATGAAATCACTTTTGATATATATATATATATATATATATATATATTGAAAGATAACTTCATTGATTTCCAAAAAAAATACAAAAAAGGAAGAAGCAGGCAACAAAATCCCGCACCCTAGAGAAACACCCTTAAAAAACAAACCCCTCAAAAACATTACAAAAATCTATTTACAATTTCCGTCAACGAATGCAACCCCTGACGCGCCATTTCGTCTGCAGATGAGTTAGAAGAACGAGGTATCCAAGATACCTTAAAGTCAAATGAACCAATCGAATGGCGAATCGTCTCAATCTTATCTAAATAACTCCAAGGACATAAAGAACACAATGCCCAACTAACAACAACTTTTGAATCACCTTCAATCATACTCTCTTCCAACCGTAATTCTTCTAACTCCAAAATACCTCTCCATAAAGCAAACAGATCACCTCAATGACTGATCCATTTGGGACCGGACCAGCAAAAGAGATCAAAGTCGAACCTATGTCATTACCAATTACTCCCCCATATCCTGCTAGCCCATACTCACTTATATAACTACCATCAAAATTAAACTTGAGAAGACCAGAGTCAGGAGGCGACCTAATAACGTGCGTCCTGGAAGCTACATGAGTCACTACTAAATCTACCAAAGCCCAATTCCTACAAATGTCTACAATGTTTATTCCCCGAAACTTCTCCGACCCCATCAACCACCCAGCTACCCAAGCCTTAATAACATCTAGCAAACTCAATACCAAAGATCCCTTTCCTTGAAAGATCCTCTTGATTTGCTAAGTTTAAAACCTATTAAATTATTTTAATTTGAAAAATTGTTTACTTATGTAAGTAAAAATTGATGAAAACCAAATAGATGATTATGACTAAATGAAAGGACGTTGAGCACCAAGTCATCGGCAATTTTTATTTTACTCTATTTATTAATTTATATTTAAAATTTGTTATTCAATATATTCATTTTTTATTTTATCATTATTAAAAAAATTTATTCAATATATTCATTTTTTATTTTATCATTATACTTAAATAATTAGAAATTGAAATAATTTGCTTTGGCCCCTCAACATAATTTTTTTATTCCATTCCTGAGAGTTGAGGTTTTTTTATAATTATTTGGAATCAAATGTCTAACTATTGGGTCTTTCAAATTGAGTTCTAAAATAAGCACAAAATTCAATATGCAAATGAGACACTCATGTTTAATATTAGACTGACAAATTGTAAACCACATGCAGAGCATGTGCTAGAACTAGCTAGTATAATAAAACCACTAAAGCATATTTTAAGTAGCCTACAAGAATTGGAGTATCTGATGTCTGCATGGGTGCAAGCGTCAGACAGAAATGCTAGCATATAAGTGTCTAGGCAACTTAGTATGTGATCAATCAAAACTCCTTGCATTTAACCTTCCACTGAAACCATCGTTTCAAAACCCAGACCGGACTGTTGGGTCCAACTGGGTTGAACCAAAACCAGGCGGCACAGCAATTTGAGCAGGTTGCTAAAACTGTTAGGAAGGAAAAATTGTAAAAACCTGATGGTTCATTAGGTAAACCGTTCAAACCATATGGACCACTTGATTTTTTTGGAACCGTTTTCATTAAAAAAAAAATCATTGCAAGAAAACAGGTTTTTGCAGAAGAAGAAGTGGGTTTTCTACGGTAACACACGAAGGAAGAAGAGAGAGAAAGGACAGTGGTTATTTTTCATTAAAAGTAAGGACATAAAAGTATTTTTCAAGTTAATAGCTTAAAGTTTGAATTTTGCATTAATGTCCCCACTTTTTATCTAAAAGGAAGGGTGTCATAGTCTTTTGAAATTATTAAAAGAAAAAGAAAAAGATAAGAGAAAATGAAGTGAGGTATGGTTGGACAAAAGAAATTTGTGAAGATATTATTTAATTATTTATTTTATCTAATTTGTTTTTACATCCACTTTATTAACCTTAATTTAAAATAAATTATATTATATTTATTTCCAATCAATAAGAACATAAACGAGAAATATATTAATAATCTTCATATTTATTTGGAAAATTAATTATAAACTTTTGAACATTTTATTTTGTATGTGCAATTGTATGTTTATTTTGTGCAAGTGTGTCTCTCTATATGAAGATATATAAATGGATATATTTATTAAATTATTTTTTTATGATATCATATTGAAGTCACAGTTTGGTCAATTTGTATGGTCCAGTTGGGACCAACCTGAGGCCTTGAACAGTTTGATGAACTGTCCGGATTTTGAACATTTCCTGAAATCAAATCAGGTCTGGGTCAACATCCATTTGACTGATCTTCAATGCTGAGCACAGAATTTTTATCAACAGTTTTAGCTTAGGATAATTTAGTGAGGCTCAATTTAGACATTGACCCCACACGATTCTGCAACAATCTACCATTCTACCTTTTTCAGAGGGGGGCCAACTCAAAAATATATTAAAAAAAAAGGAACACTAAAAAAGGGACAAAAATTAAGGCAAGAATTAGCATATACCTTTGAACAATGGCAGTATCTCCATGACCAGTGCAGATAATAAACATGGCATTGTTAGGTAATTCTGTGTAGAGACTATGGATTCTAGCATCTGTGCGAGACAGAATTCCCTCTAATTCTTTGGTTATACGAGATCTGATATTTTTCTTTCCTGTGGACTTCTTTCCTGTGGACTTCTTACTGCATGTGAGTAATGAAATCATCTCTGCAACTTGCTGATTCAATTTATCTGTGTCCTCCGCTTGCTTCTTAAAATAGGAATACAACTCCGAAAATTGGGCCCAAATAAAACCTATTTTGTCATTTTTTACCTACAACAAGAAATAGACACATCAAAGGTGATTCTAATTCAAAATGAATAAACAGAAAATTGTGAGTAAATGTTACTATTTTCAACCTTTTTGGCTTTTGAAAGAGCTGCATCATCTGAATATACTGGGATCGCATGGCATGATCCAGTAGCATATCGCTTCACCACAGAAACATCATCAATCAAACAGCACGTTTTGCCACTCTCACTCAAAACTGAAACCAGTTTCCTCTTCATGAATGATGGAGGTAAGCCAAAGTCAGGCCCTAGCACAGCATTCACAATTCAATCATATCACAAATAAACTTCAATATTTGTAAAAAGTACCCAACAGTGGTAAAATAATACCTACGAAAGATGCAAACAAGATAAAAACAGGTGCCTGGATGATTTAGCCAATCCAATTTTCATGATATTTCGAAAGATGAAGAAACTAGGACAGTCTCTCTCAGATGGAAGATCTTCACATCTAAAGATTTCACTAAAGGATAAAAATGCTCTCTGAAGGACTGGATTTCATGCATGGGTGGTATAGGTGCAATACAAGCAAGGTTGTTTGAGGTCCATTTTCTTTTATTTTTGGTGTTATAGTGGGTCATTTCATTAGAAACAGTGGATCTGTCTGAATTGGCATGGAAGATACTATAGGAGTTACTTCAGTCCTCCACTGAACCATCATATGCTCCTAAACCCACCATCCAATCTGGGTCAACAGGACCCTAAGAAATTGAAGCATGATACTAAGCAGGAGGCATTGAAAATGATTCTGATCGTGAGAATCAGATGATGCGGAGTGGCACAATGTGGGCTGTGCAGGCCAGATACTGTCTAAGTGCCCAAACTGCATTGAAGGCATTCTTGTACATGAGGTGGTGGTAAACAGCATATAACTTATGTGCAGTATAGCACAGATCTGTGTATTCAAAAAGATAGAAAGCTAAACAAGACAAATACAAACTACATCAGAAGAACTGAAAATGACAAGAAGTCAGGGTGTTATAAATACTCTACACCAACTAAAAAATTACAGTAAGCTCTAATTATCATTATTATTTCAAAATGTATTTCAGTAACAAAATGGTATAATGAAAGCTCAAAAATTGTAACAGATAATTTGATAACCCAAAATCTCACTATCCTAAACATTTGTATCCTTTGTTTGGTCGATAACAAATCAGTGGACCACCTTTCACTGCATAGTTCCTTCATTACATTGTTGTGGCTGGCATCCCTAAGCCAATTTCTTAGGCCTTCCCAAAATATTTTTAAGCACTTACAGATGGTTGGGATTCTAAGCCCTTGAAAGATGTGGCTAAATGCAGTGACGATGGCACCTATGGCAAATGCTTGGGATGCAAAGGCTGTTCATCATGTGCAATGGTGTTCACAGTGACCAAGGATTCATTAGTTTTAACCAGGTGCAACCTAAGAAATTTCAAGAATTCACAACCTCTGACCCAGGCAGGGATTGGTTGCTCTAAGGCATGGGCTGAATGGAACAATCGATCTCCCACAAATGTAATCCCCATTGATACTCCTCAAGGAGGTAACAAAGCATTAGAAGTTCTAAAGGCAATCTGAAGCCTTCTGAAATAGATGAAGTGATAAACATCTGAATGCTAAATGTTTTTTTAACTTTTTTGAGGCCATCGATTAGAAAGGACACTAATAGAGAGGAAATTTTAGCTATAAAGGTAGGATGAAAATCACAAAATCCGTGCTAAATTGCTTTCGACGTTGGAACTTTGAAGAAGATATAAGGGACATATTAGCATGGCAAATGAAGAGAAAAACACATGCAGAATCTTCTACTTTTCTACATCTCAATGAGATAAGAGCCATATCCAAAGAAGTGGTGCTTTCGGCTTGTTCCAAAAGGACTCAACTTTGGTGTGGCATACAAGCTTCTAGGGAAGAATCCTCATCGAAAATGACCTACATCGGTAATTTTATATATATATATATATATATATATATATTAACTTGTACATAGAACTTTGTCCATTCTTCTTTATTGGACATCCCATAATCTTTATTAGTTTTTCATCTTCCTGATGATACTCTGGTAATTCTTAAAAAATATATAATGCAGACACTGTAAGGACTTGATTATTACCATGTTTAATTTTCAAAGTGCCAGTTCCATGGCAGCCTTTGCATCTTCGATGCTGTCATGTCCATTTCCAGAGTTCTGAATTTCACGAGAAAGGAATCTCTTCACAAGAACTCGCAGAGCAGTCTTGTAACCTGGACCACGTGGATGTACAGGATGGCAGTATCGATCACTAAGTTGTGGCAGATCTTCAAGGCTAAAAGGTCATTCTCCAAAGAGTGCCCAATTAGGATGGTCTCTTTGTGAACAATCTTTAAAAACTCTTCCTGAATAAAATAAAATAAAATAATAAAAAAGATAAAACCAATAAGGTTTTAAGGGAAATACCAGATATCAGCATACATTCAAGAACAGCGATTGAAAACAATTTTAGAGTACAGAAAATGCAGAAGATAAATAAGCAACAAGAACTAATAAAGAACCTGAACATCTTTAAGTGTTGTGGTCACATCATTTAACATCTCGCAAGTAATTCCACTGTACCTGCATAATTGACAAAATGTTCACTTACAATAATATAGCAGCTCATAAATTTTTTGTTAACATAAGGTGGCACCATGTTCTATTCGTAGAATAAACAACTGATGTAGGAAACGGATCAAGTGGGCCCAAGTGGACCCCACTTCACTTTCTATTTATATTTTTATTTTATTTAGCAATTTCAATTAGTATCCTAATGTAATTAGGTTTCTAATTAGCTTAGAATTTCCTTCCTAGTTAGTCTCCTAGAAATCTAGCATCCCTTTTTATTTAGGTTTCTTTATCTATATAAAGGATTGATGTAATATGGAGAGAGCACACATTGATACCTATGGAATGAAGTCAAAAGTTTAGTTTAGTCTCGGCGATTTTGGCTGGATTGCTCTACCGATAGCATCGATCCCGCATCAAGTGGTATTCAGAGCCAGCCCCTACATTGACAGGGACGATCTTGTTATCCACCGGCCTCTCTACAGCAGACGAAACCTGCGCAATATCCCATGCGTGTTTCTCTCTGTTGCAGAAGTCCTCCCCGCTTGTCCACTCTCCATCTTCAACTTGATTACCATCCCTATCCCTATCCCCATCCACCATCCTTTGAAAAAAAATAAAAAATCTAAAACAAAAAAACCAAATCTGCACTTTCTCTTCAGGCCCACTGCCTGCCTCTGCCCAGCCAGCAACCCATTTCCACCGAGATTTGTCAAGCATCCAGCGTCCGCCAGATCCACTGCAGACCCTTCACCGCTGCCGGTGTTGGCCATCTAAAGCATCCTTCTCCTTTCCTTCACACGGATTTAGGTACGTTAAACCACCGTCCCCTTTTTCTCCATCTTCTCCTACACCATCTTCCTTGTGCAAGCTTTGAAACTGTTGCCCAAACATACCCAGACTAATTATTTTCATCTCATGCTTTCCCTAAATCCTAGATAGGTACCCGTTCCTACCTTATGTCCATTATAGTCAAAGCCCTTGACTGAGAAACCTAACTAGACTCCATCAATACCCAACAGACATATCACTTAATCCCACTACCTTAACCTAAGAACCATTCTATTAGCCAACACCTCATTCCGCTTGACCCATTAGCCATTTGACCCCTTTGACCAGTTCCAACTCCATTGGACCTCTTTGACCAGCAATGTGGCCAGTTTGACCGAACCTAACTCCATGCCTTACCCTTGAGTCCCACCTAACCCATATTAACCATTTACTCAGTCCTACTCCCACTACTCATTTAATCTCATTACCTACCCACTTAACCGATTTAATGTGCCCTACAAATTCCAATCCATTCCTTTCTATTCCCATTTGCCTGAGTCACCCAGTTCTTTCACAACCCCAAACCGATCCAACCGCTGCATCTTGGACTATATGGCACCCCGATATGATGATCCGTATGTCACAAGATCTGGGTGCAACCAATTTCAATCTACTGATCCCCATCTCGTCCCTAGATTAATTACTCACTGCATCAAGTGGACTTGATGGCAGCCAACAATAATGATGAGTATGCCACCAAGGCAAATTTTCAAGAATTGATATCGAAGGTCAACGACTTTTCACAGGATCTCAAAGAATTTAGACAGGAGATGAGAGATGTTTGCCAAGTTGCTCGAATCTAGGCATGGTGCGTAATACAAAGACATGATGACAGTGAAAGGTACCTCTAAGCACTCATATCAAGTCACCCCAACCCGTCAACCTCAAACACGCCCACCATGCCACCAATCCACCACCAACACCACCGCTGATTACCCAATCCTCTCCCATACCCGAACTCGATCCCAATACGATCTCTCTATGGTTATTCGTACTCCTGACCTATCTTTAATGCCTCGAGCTACCCTTCCCATTCCTTAGGACCATGTCAACACTCAAGTGCAATTTGAAGATCCCTTTGCAACTGGATTGATTCGTGATAGCTTAAGCCTATGTATGAACTTTGCTTCGTTCTTCTTGAAGATGGTTCGTTCTTGCCGTCCGTGCATTGAAAGTTGTGCAATTACCAACTTTGTCATTTGGCTCTTTGGAATTGGTCTCCATCTCTGTCTGGTCCCTTGCGTCAGGTACTGTTGTTTTGTCGGTTTCAACTCGAGGACGAGTTCTTTTCAAGACCGGAGGACTGATGTAGGACAAGGATTGAGTGGGCCCGAGTGGACCCCACTTCACTTTCTATTTATATTTTTATTTTATTTAGCAATTTCAATTAGTATCATAATGTAATTAAGTTTCCTAATTAGCTTAGGATTTCATTCTTAGTTAGTCTCCTAGAAATCTAGCATCCCTTTGTATTTAGGTTTCCTTATTTATATAAAGGATTGATGTAATATGGAGAGAACACATGTTGATACCTACGGAATGAAATCAAAAGTTTAGTTTTTTTTTTGTTTCTTTTCTCTCTTTCTTCCTCCTACCGAAGCTGCAGGCATTTATCCATTCTCCCAGTCTTGGCGATGACTCGGGATCCCCGATTTTGGCTAGATCACTGTGCCGATAGCACCGATCCCGCATGAATTGTAACACCCCGCCCTTTTCACTCTAAATTTTCAGAGTTTATTTTTTTTTTTTAAAATAATAATAATCAGTAAGTGATCGGGGCGGAATGTCACGACGCGAGTTAAGTTCGGATCTCTAAATCCGACCATCCCATACAAATTTTCAGACTCTCTAAAATTAGAGTGAAAAGGGCGGGGTGTTTTATATCCCATCCCATACAAAACAAATAAATGGATAAGATGAATTTAAACGGGTCAAGGAGGAAGACATCGAGAAAACAGCTTTCAGAACACGGTATGGACTATTTGAATTTGTAGTCATGCCATTTGGGCTTACCAACGCCCCGGCTGTGTTTATGGACTTAATGAACAGAATATTCCGTCCATATTTGGATCGGTTTGTTATAGTGTTCATCGATGATATCCTGATCTATTCCAAGAGTCAGGAAGATCATGCTGAGCATCTTCGAATAGTATTGAACACTTTGAGACAGAACCAGTTGTATGCCAAAGCAAGCAAATGTGAATTTTGGCTACCTGAGGTCAAATTCTTAGGGCATGTTATAACAGCAGATGGTATAGCCGTTGATCCGACTAAGGTGGCAGCAGTAAGTGAGTGGAAAGCACCAAAGAATGTCACTGAAATCCGTAGTTTTCTGGGTTTGGCTGGATATTATAGGAAGTTCATCATGGATTTCTCTAAAATAGCATCCCCATTGACTCGACTCACGCAGAAAGGAGTCAAATATGAATGGTCAGAGCTGTGCAATCAGAGATTTGAGGAGCTGAAGGAGAGACTTACAACTGCTCCTATTCTAATTTTGCCGGAAAGGGGCAAAGGTTATGAAGTACAATGTGATGCATCAGGAGAGGGACTGGGATGTTCACTCATGCAACGTGATCGGGTGGTGGCATATGGTTCAAGACAACTAAAGATACATGAACGCCTCTACCCCACACATGATCTGGAATTAGCTGCGGTGGTCTTTGCTCTCAAAAGCTGGAGACACTATCTATATGGGGAGAAGTTTGAAGTATTTTCAGATCACAAGAGCTTGAAGTATTTATTTGATCAGAAAGAGCTCAACCTGAGGCAGCGCAGATGGATGGAATATCTGGCGGACTATGAATTTGCGCTCCGATATCATCCGGGAAAGGCCAACAAAGTGGCGGATGCTCTCAGCCGCATGTCTCATGCATCAGTGGCATGTTTGATCAGGACTGAATGGGAGATGTTGAATTCCATTCGTGAGTTTAATCTATACATCACAAACCATGGGAGTATGTACAATTTGATCATACGATCCAAACATGGTTACAAAGATTGAACAGGAACAACGAACAGATCCGGAAATGGCAGAGACATGGGCCAAGATGTCTAATGGCGAGGTTGTACCGGATTGGGAATTACGACCAGGACAGGGTCTTATGTTCCGGGGTAGAATTTATGTGCCAAGAAGCTGCAGAAAAGAATTATTGATAGAGGCACATCAGAGCAAGTTGTCCATTCATCCGGGTAGCACAAAAATGTATCATGACTTAAAAAAGACATATTGGTGCATGGACTCAAGAAGGATGTTGCAGAGTTCGTGGCTCATTGTTTAACTTGTCAGCAGGTTAAGACAGAACATCAGAAGCCACCAGGGTTACTCAAACCCTTAGCAGTGCCGGAATGGAAATGGGAGCACATTTCCATGGACTTTGTGACGGGGCTGCCGAGGTCCTCGAAAGGCAATGACGCTATATGGGTTGTGGTAGATCGATTGACCAAGTCCGCGCATTTATTCCTATCAAGATGACAGATTCATCAGAGACATTGGGTCGGAGATATATCAAAGACATCATCAGATTACATGGTATTCCACAGACTATAGTGTCTGATAGAGATGGCCGATTCACCGGCAGGGTGGCAGAGCATGCAGTCGGCCATGGGAACCGATCTACTTATTAGCACAGCATTCCATCCACAGACCGATGGACAATCGGAAAGAACAATACAAACGCTGGAGGACATTGAGGGCGTGCATGCTAGACTTCAAAGGTGGATGGGAGGATCATTTGCCATTGGTGGAATTTTCTTATAACAATATACCAGGCAAGCCTTCAGATGGCACCATTCGAAGCTTTGTATGGTAGACCATGCAGGTCACCAGTGTGCTGGACTGAGGTTGTGAACATGCACTGATAGGACCCGAGATGGTTGCAGAAACTACTGCACAGATCCAATTGATACGTCAACATTTGTTGACCGCACAGAGTCGGCAAAAGAGCTATGCTGATAAGAGGAGGAGGTTTCTCGAATTTGAAGTGGGGAGACATGGTATTCTTGAAGGTCTCGCCACGAAAAGGGCACATGAGATTTGGGAAGAAAGGAAAATTGTCGCCAATATGTGGGACCGTTTTCAATTATCAGAAGGATGGGAGATGTAGCCTATCAGTTGGCACTTCCTTCGCAATTGGCGTCTCTACATGATGTGTTCCATGTGTCGATGCTGAGGAAGTACAACCCTGATCCGTCTCATGTTTTGGATGTGCAAGATATAGATGTGCAAAGCGATGTCACTTATGTCGAGAAGCCGGTCAGAATATTGGAGAGTGAGCAAAGGGTGTTGCGTAACCGAGCGATTCAGTTCGTCAAGGGTGGTGTGGGATCGACATGGTGTTGAGGAAGCCACTTGGGAATTGGAATCGGAGATGAGAACATCTCACCCTGAATTGTTTGTATGATTTACTTTGAAATCCTACTTCGTTCGATTTTCGGGACGAAAATTATAAAAAGAGTATTGTATTGTAACACCTGGAATTCAAAGTTATCATTTTATATGAAAATATTCATATTTACGGAATTGCCATTGTGATAAAATTGATTTGAATTTAAATGGGTCAATGGCTCAATCAAGACCCAAAGGATGGTAGTTTGTTTACAAAACAAATAAATGGATAAGATGAATTTAAACGGGTCAAGAATCATATTTGGGTCAAATTTTGATAAATGGGTCAAAATGGCTAGATGGGACCCAATGGGTCGTGAATGGCATGATTAACCATGGATTGAGTTCAAGCTTAGTTAATTTAAGTTTATTAATTGCTTGAGTTTGGTTTGAACTAATATGAATGATGGAAATTGAGCATAAAATCACATTGGTGAGGTTCGGCCATGTGTATGGCCGAACCCCACTAATGGTAATTGTGGGACATAATGGTTGGTTTATATGAAGATATGGAAGGTTTAAGAAGGATCAAATTAAGTGGAGAGGTTCAGCCGTGTGTATGGCCGAACCCCACTAAAGATGGTTTTATGTTTGGTGATGAAAGTTAGTTAATTTAAAGCAAAGGTTGGTCTCAATGGCACAATCGTAATTATGGCTGAAATGATTAAAAAATAAAATGATCATATGATTGGATAAATGATTAACTTGCTGCCATGTACATAGGGTATTCGGATTTCTAGAACGGTGTACAAAGTCGTGATCGAAAGACGGTCCAAAGGAAGGATCGAACAAAGTAAACTATTGTAGGTTTCCTACCTTGTTGTAACCACATAACTTATTTGTTTTATGTTTTTATTTGAATAAGTTATTTGAATCAAATGTTATATTTACAAATGGCATGTTTGCATAGACATCTCATGCATAGCATGGGATGATGGGGAAGTAACCGGAGGCCACACTCCGTCGGGGCGTCCGAAAGACCATTGTGGGGTACCCTGATGATGAGAATCCCATCAGGAGGAATCCGGAGGCCACACTCCGTCGGGGCGTCCGAAAGACCACTGTGGGTTACCTTGACGATGAGAATCCCGTCAAGTGATGGCTATGCTGAATGGTGATGGTGGGACTCATTACATGTTCATTTCATACATAGCATATTTTTATAGAATTTTGTCACACATGTATTTCTATTATACTATTTGCATGTTTTTTACTAACCATGTGGTAGCCCTATTCGGAAACACTACTGGGCGCGTTGATCTAACGCCCTATCTATATCCTTAGTGGATGATGCAGGGAAAGGAAAGAACGTGGTTGGAGAAGAGGACCAAGTACGAAAACTTGGGCGATTTGAATGATTGCAATGGACTATGAATGGATTATTTTATGGACTTGTTAGTTGATTTATTTGGAACAATGTAATTTGTTAAATTAGATGTTGGCATGTAAGTAGTTAAGTAGATGCTATGGTTGGATTTATTTGAATGGTTTGGAATGAATAGTAGACTAAGGTTATATAATAATTTTGGAGAATAAATAAGGTACTTTGCTATCTAAAAATGGAAATTGGATTAATCATAGGTTCTATTATAACCTCAGTTAAATCTAGACTAAGTTGATTCCGCTAGATATATATGTACCATGTGCGGATCAGTTTTATGGACTTAGTTCATACGCACATGGGCTTGGCCAGTTAAGGGTCGGATTTAGAGATCCGAACTTAACTCGCGTCGTGACATTCCGCCCCGATCACTTATTGATTATTAGTATTTAAAAAAAAATAAATAAATAAATAAACTCTGAAAATTTAGAGTGAAAAGGGCGGGGTGTTACATGAACAACACTCATACTTAGCTCATTTCAGAAAAAAAGGCTAATGATAACTTTTGGCACCGTCAATTATGAAAATGTTCTCTCTCAAAACGACACTCTAACATGATATGAAAATCAATGGGTTGATTTACCCATGACCATTGAAATCCGATGAGATCAAATGAAGACATCAAAATATCACATTGACCTGGACCTTATTAGCTTGATTGATCAAAGGTGCATCCCAAATAATTTCAGAATGGCCTCAAAACTTGATCCATAATGCATATTGATTTGAGTAATACCAACAAAGACATGGATCATTCATCCAATGAATGGATCCAAAGCAACAAAGGACCCATGCAAACATATAGTTCAATTTTTTTCTTAGAAAAAAAGGCATATAGTTCAGTGCAGTGTGAAGAGCACTTCCTATGATAAAAATGCAACTCAGTTGTCGTTCAATGGTCCTTAAATCAGTCTTCCAATGCAACAGATAGCCTCAAAATCTGAGAAAGCATCTCAACAAATTGTCCAACCATCAGCATCACGAAAGTTGTGGAACGAAAGACTTGAAATCGTCAATGGATAAGTGTCAGATCTGGCGTATTTGTTGGTCTCTTATAATTTGGTCTGTACTTGTATATGCTCAGTATATTCCTCTTATACCATGTATAAATAACTTTCTTTTGAGATTTAATAAAAATCTCTTGTAACTGTCTGAAAAATGAAAAAATGTTGGACTTGGGAGATGTGTTTAAGCTATCAAAAACATGAGCAGTATCATGGTTATTGGTAAAGAGATGGCGAACCATGGAGAAATTAATTCCTATAGAAGCTGAGATTATGGCATCGAAGGATTTCACTGAAACTTCCATTTGGACAATAGAAGATAAGATAATGAAGATGCAAACCAATTTGCAAAGTCAGGAGATAATAGGTAAGTTACTTATGATTTCTAGATATATGCCTAAAACCATTTTCTTACTTTGTATTGTAACTCGAGAATAACACTCCTGTACTATAATTACTTTTCAGTAATTAAATTACCATTATCTTAACAAAAAACAAAAGAATATCAAGAGCAACCTTTGGGGGAGAGTTCTCCGATGATGCTCTAGATCTCCATTACACAGAGCACTCTTCATATACAATAGCTACCTCAAAGACAACTTTTGTAATGCTCCATATCCATTGGTATCCATAGCTCTTTCCTTTCATGCCTATCAAGATTATATATAGCTTGAAATCACATAGGCTTGTAAATAAAGTCGTATGCATTATATACCTTGAAAAGGTTTTAGCTAAGAAGCACCAATACGGGTACGCGTATTGGATACGACACGTATCCGAAACGGAGATACGGCAAATTTTGAAAGACTAGGATACGGGTGCGGCGGGATACATCGAATTAAATATATATATATATATATATATACATTACAAAAGATATATATTATAAAGATTAGACTATTAACAATTTAGTATTATGAAAAGATATTTATAATATGTTTAAAAAAGATTTACAATATTACAGTATATAATATGTGAATGATTATTAAGGTTAAAAAAAAATACTGAAAAGATATATATATATATATATATATATATATATATTTTTTTTTTTATTTATTTTTTTTTTTTTTGTCCTGTGATGCCGTCTCTCGTGCCATGTCCCTCATCCCATGTCCCGCCGTATCCCTCCATGTCTGCTGCCGTATCCTTGCTGTATCCGTATTTAAAAATATTTTATTTAATTGGATACGTATCCGACACGTATCCGAGCTGTATCCGTGTCAAAAAAGTATTCGACACGGATATTCGAATGGTTTCGGAGTATCCGTGCTTCATAGGAGGCAGTAAGAACAAGGCTTCCCACAACCAATTTTATTTTCCCTTTTATGGATGTCTGTCCATTGAGATTTGAGAAAGTGTAGCATTTAATGGGTACTTTTTCTTCCTTCCTTTCATTTTTTTTGTTGTTGGGGTGGGGACAATTGTCAAGGATATTATTAAGTGGGAAAATAATCATCACCCAGAAACTATCAGAAGAGACCCCTGAATTTTTTGTGCCTCTTTTTGGTCTCTTCTGATAGTCTCTGGGTGATGGTTTTTCTTTTTTTTTTTTTGGAATTGTCTACCACTCTTTCTTCAAAACAATAAATACAATACAATAAACTAATCTCTCTCAACTTTCGTCCCTTCTTTTCATTATTCTCTTCCCTTTCAACATGGTATCAGGCAGGACAGGTCCTCTATAATTTTTCTTCGTGCCGCAAAAAGATTCTTTATTGTCAAACATTTCTTCCACTTCCAGATCAGGCTTTTGTTTTCTGGCGGTAAACTCTCAACGTTTTGTGAAATGTTTGTTTTTGGAGTATTCACCATTCCATAAAGGGTACAAGTGTCTTGATCCCATCAGCGGTAAGACGTACATCTCCATGAACGTCATTTTTTAACGTGTTTCCCTATTTTTATCAACATAAATCTGATTCTTCACTTCCATCAGTTCTTCCTCTTTGCACACTTGGTATTGATACTGCAACCAATTCCAAGCCCATTGTTGTATATCAACGGAGGAAACATAAGCCCGTGGCTCAACATGACACCACACAACCATCTGCTAATGGCTCAGATCTGTCTCCTAATGAACTCGAACTTCTTATTGCCCGTTCGAAAAGGTAAGAGTGCATGTAATGAGCATCCCATTGATCGAATTGTGTCCTACCATTCTGTTTCTCCATCTTACCGCAGCTTCCTAACTACTCTCGACAACATTAAGATTCCAAAGAGGATCGATACAACTCTTCAGATCCCTCCTGGAAGGCAGCAATGGAAGAAGAATTGTAAGCACTAGAGAAATATCATACATGAGAGATGATTTCTCTTCCTCCAGAAAATGTTCATATTGGTTGCAAATGGGTTTTCACCCTAAAGCACAATTCTGACAGTTCAATTGTTTGATATAAAGGCAGATTGGTTGCCAAAGGCTCCACACAAACGTATGGGATTGATCATCAAGAGACCTCCCCTGTAGCCAAAATCGCATCAGTTCAGATCTTGATATCCATTGCTATCACATATCAATGGCTTCTTCATCAGTTACATGTAAAAAAAGCCTTTCTTCATGGTAACTTAAAGGGAAAGTCTACATGCTTCCACTTCCCAGGTTTGTGAAACATGGGGAGCAAGGGTTGGTCTGCAAACTCAAGAAGGCTACCTATGGTCTCAAGCACATGGTTTGACAAATTCAGTAATGCTTTATTGCAGTATGGGTTCTCTCTATCAGGCAAATCACTCTGTGTTTGTCTATCGTGTCAACTTTGTTGCGATGCTTCTTATTGTTTATGTTGATGACATTGTTCTTACTGGGAATGATGCTCAAGCTATTATTGCATTGAAAGATTATTTACGACACCGCTTTGATATCAAAGATCTGGGGCCGCTCCACTATTTTTTTGGAATTGAAGTTCCACGTTTTTCTAAAGGGCTTTCTCTCTCAAAGAAAATATGCTTTCTCTCTCTTACAAGATGTAAGATATTCTGAAAGCCAGCAAACACTCCTCTCGATGTTAATACTAAGTTTTCAGCCTTAAATGGAATTCCACTAAATGATCCCACATTTTATCAGAAATTAATGGGTAAACTTATTTATCTCACCATCACTAGGCCAGATTTATCCTATGTTGTTGGAGTGGTAAGTCAATTTATACATGCCGCGAGTGAAGCCCATTTTCAAGTTGTTTTTCGGACCCTTCTTTATCTTACAACTCACCCTAGACGAGGATTATTCTATAAACACCAATCTCAAATGGTCATTTGTGGTTACTCGGATGCTGATTGGGCTGGCTCTCCTGACGACCGTCGCCTGACCACAGGATACTGTGTTTTCTTGAGAGCTCATTTAGTCTATCGGCGAAGCAAGAAACAGAATGGTGTTGCTTGTTCTAGTGCAGAGGCAGAATATTGTGCCATGGCCAATGTTGTCTTTGAATTACTTTGGTTCCAGTAATTTCTAACCGAGTTAGGATTTGCCTCCTCTGAACCATTACTGATGTTATGTGATAATCAGGCCTCCATCAACATTGCATCCAGCCCTGTGTTCCCATAAACGTATAAAGCATATTGAAGTTAATTGTCACTTTTTTCGCAATCATATTTCAACAGAGCAAATTCTCTCTCCTTATTTGTAATCCAAGGATCAACTTGTTGATATGCTCACAAAGGTCATCTCTCAATCACAACTTAATAATGTTTTAAGCAAGTTGGGCTTAATTGATATCTTCGCACCAGCTTCAAGGAGAGTGTTATAAATGTTGGAAATATTGTATTTCCATATTCTTATTATAGAGTTGACCTACAGATGTAATTAGGTGTAATTAATTCTTCTTTTCTTATTTGCCACCTTGATTTGTATTATATATATATATATATATATATATATATATTACTCTTTCTTCAAAACAAGAAATACAATACAGAGAATTAATCTCTCTCAGTTATCCCTTCTTTTCATTATTTCCTTCTCTTTCTACAATTTCCCTTGCAACAGTCACCATTACTTTATCTACCTTTTCTTCACAGACCAAGATTTAGCTCCATTTAATCAACATGCCACTCTTCTATAACAAACACTACACTAGCTCATCTAGAAGCTCAAGCCAACTGAGCTACCTTCCACATTCCCAACCTACTGTTTTAGCATAATCAAAATGTGGTGTAGCTATTGGAATGGGACCTACCAGTCTTTAAATCCAAGGTTGAAAATTTTAGTGGTAACTTGTGACTCACCCGAGACAACCAATTTTTAGGGATCACTAAGTTAAAAAACGGGGTGACCTCACCCAAGACTAAGAAATAACTTGACCTGAGCAGTAGCTGGTCACCAAGCAAGGCATGGTTAACCTAAAGGTAATGTTGAAGTTTTTCATCTCCAGATACAAGGGTTAAACAAGTGTCCCTACAGGTGTTGGATTCTTTGCATTGCATTAGCTACCAAACTTACTTCGCTTTACTGTAATTCTCATCATTAGATATATAAAATATGTTTATACATGTATTCTTATTCAAACATAATATTTAAATTTCTAAATAATACATAGAAAACATGACTCATCCAAGTCCCCATATTGACCAATCAAATCAAATATTTTTGCCAAGTGAGTCAAGTCTGAGTTTCAAGTTTTCTAACCTTGTTTATATCAACCTAAGAACAACTGCTTCCACAACCTCTATACTTCTAAAAATACATAAATGTCAAGCATATATTTGTAGATCATGTCAAAATATTAGTTTTATTCAGCGATGTAAAGAACAGAAAGTAATTCTAGTATGTGCATAATTAGTATTGAAACTTTAATCCAAATCAAACACAATTTGGAATTAAAAGATGAACAAAAAGGAATTTAACATCTTGAAGGTACATAATCCAAGCTTAAGTTACCTGGTATTATAATCAAGGATAGTGTTGGAAGGTATAACCAGTCGATCAAACACAACCTAAAAAAAGATAAATGCATTAGTTCAAATGCTATGGTAGAACTATGACATGGGCATAGATTTCAAGAAAAAAGAAAAGAAAACGTGTTAAGGCATTTGACATTCTGCAAGTAAATAGATTCATGAGAAACATAAGCAAAGCATAAGACACAACTTCAACAAACACAAACATCTTTTTCTTTTAGAGATCAAATTATATAAGCACCTTGAAACATGCTCAGAATATGTCATACAAGATGAACAGGTGTAAAATGCCAACACTCATTACAACTATCTTGAAACCCAAACCCGGCCCGAGTTGCAGCCCTAATTCTGATCTTTTAGGACCGTTATTTCACCAAGCACTAGGTGAGGAGATTCAACCACACTTAATTTTTAAGTATTTTAAATTTTGTATGCATTGCATATTGCATTAAAAACCGTGTAAAATAAACGTCGATTCTAAACACCGAATGTAAGTACGAACAAGTACCTGGGAGTTGAGCCTAGCAGTCTAAACGCTAGTAGGGGCAGGTCATGTGCATGATATGATTGATATGTTGTGGACGTTGGATTGAACGTGTTCAAACACAAGTCTCCAACATGGAATACATAACTGTGTGAATATGATAATAATATTGTCTATAAAAACATGATTATGTTTAGTAGAATAGGCTTGATAGTAATATTGGCTATGTGAGAATAATATTAACCATGTGAATGTGTGTTAATATGTGTTAATGATATCAACAGTATTAGCTTTGTGCATATGCGATGGTATTGTTAAATTGATTATGCCTTAGTGGACTATACCATATTCATATATGTGATATACATGTTTTGTTGGATTGGAATGCGAGTAAATTTGCATGCTCCAACATGATATCGAGTGACATATGTTTTGTGTTTGAGAATGTGGATTGTGTGAAGCACTGGGCCATGACTTGCGTTGGTTATTCCGCAAATGTCCATAGCATGGATTATGAACTGTGCGAAGCACTGGGCTGTGACTTGCGATGGGTGATTCCGCAAATGCCAGCAATGTAGATTATGAGTTGTGTGCAGTACTGGGCTGTGACTTGAGATGATGATTCTACAAATATCCGCAGTATAGATTGCCTGAAATAGGCACTGGACCACGTGTTGTGACTCTGGGATGACCTGCGTTGCATGTCGCAATAGGCTTTGGGCCCTGCATGTTAAACGCATGACGATCAATGTTGCGGAGAGAATCGAAATGGCATAGGACCCCGTGTTAGGGATTCGGGTTTACTAACATTACAATTAGCGTGCGTTGAGTTGTATGTTGTTATTGACTGTGTGTTTGGGTATTGCTTTATAACCCTATGTTATATGTTTTGTGCTAACCATGAGATGCATGTGTTGTTTAATAACATGAGTCAGGTTATTAAACATGCTTGGTTGATGACATGTTATATGTATATTGTTTCTCTTCATTGGGCTGGTTCGCTCATTCCCTTACGATTTCAGGTACTCTGCCTGAGGAGGGGTTAAACGAACCTTCGTTGTTGACATAGGGATACAAGACCCCCTGAGTTCTCCGTTGAGCGAGAACTAATATTATAATTTAGAGAAACATTATGGATGATTGTACTAATACTACAAATATTTGAATCATTGCTTTAAATGATGTAATAAAACCTCTATGTTTCCGCTATGCTACGCTTTTTTGTGTGTTGTACTGTGTGATTGGAATCCACGTGAAGACCTGGACGGCCACGTGCGAGTTTATGTTAATGTCATGGGATCGTATTGGGATTGTATATCAGATTATCCGGTTGAGAAGATCATTATCCCGATGTCCCATTTGTGGACGAAATTCTACCGAGATTATAGTACGACTTCTGATGGTTGATGTAATCTAGAAACAAGTTAGGTTTCCCGTGTGAGTGTGGAAACCCTCCTACGGGAGGATTACAATCCATTGAGATTATTGTTAAAAAAAAAAAATCTCGCATCTTGTGGGCCCACAGGGAGGGGCGCGACAACTGTGCTACAGTGTATCATCCAAAAAAGGAAGGAAAAAGACCTCTCACATCAACTAATATTGTCTATGAAGAGGGAGAAGGCAGAGGGAGGTAATGGAGAGGAAGGCGATGATGTTCAACCAGTTAGGGTCAAAGACCAGGAGAAATCGATGGTATTTGAGCATACTGAGGGACATAGGCTGATGATGGAAGGCAATCGATTAAATGATCTAATTGGATCATTTAATTTTAAAGAGACCAAGCAAGGAAAAATATTAAGAAGGAAGCATGTTGAGGCCATCTTTCAAATGGCTTTCAAAAGAGTGTGGATCTAAAAAGAAACTTAGAAAAGGAGGGAGAAATAAGGGTCAGTTTTAGGGGCTTTAGGGGCCTTGCTCCTGTTAGGTAATAATATCCAATAGCGAATTGTATACTTCGGTCTTCTTTCTATTTTTTTCTGTATTTTGTACTCTTTTTCTATTTATTTTCAATAAAATTTCGTCATTGTTCAAAAAAAAAAAAACCAATATTGTCTATGAATTCATTAAATTCTTCGATACGGTCAAAAAGAACATAGTTGCACATCAAACACACTGGATCACATCTCTATAACCCACTCACCCCACCCCCCAAAAAAACAGACACAAACACACATTAATTCATATTAACTCACAAATGAATTAAATTCTCCAATTAGAACTCAGAGCTCCATGGTTAAACATTTTTTTTTTTTGGGAAACAGATAGCTTACGAAAATTATTCATCTAAGATATGGTCAGTGGCATTCATAATCTGAAGAATATGAATCATAAGCCAATCTCGACGATAATGGTTTCATTTGTTAAATAGAACAAAACAACATAAAAGTAGAAAAATTACCTGTCCTTCAACATCTACTAACGTCACTTTTGTAAGCTCCAACCCTTCAGATGTGACACACTGCCAGAGAAACAAAGCCACATAGAGCCATAACAAAACTGTCATGCAAAATAAATGTCTGGTCTAGGTACATAATCACCAAAAATATTATTCTTTGAAAAACCACAGTGACTTTCATCTAAGATTTTTATGAGAATCCTTAACTGTTTTTATTTTACATCATATATAACATAATCACCAAAAATATTCTTTGAAAAACCACAGTGGCTTTCATCTAAGATTTTTATGAGAATCCTTAACTGTTTTTATTTTATATCATATATAACATAACAGGTACACAAGTTGTTATCATCAGGACTAGAAGGCATCCCTATAGAAGTATGAATCCTGTTGGATGAAATTGCAGCCGGTTGGTAGTGCAATGATGATGATCATCATTATATCATCAAAAGGGACAGAGTGAGCAACATCTAAGACAAGAATCTAGCATGTCAAGAACTAGTTTGTGCTCATAACAGGTGGTCTAACAACATAAGTCACTTTCCATTTAGACAATCATGGAGAAGTTTAGAGAGAATAAGGAAGATTTTACACAAGGTTTTTATTGATTCAGAAAAAGCCCAGGATGAGGATAAATTGAGGTTATACCAACATGCCAAAAAAGAAATGTAAGAACAGAGTACAGGATGAAGATAGAGCTCCCAATGGGAATTGGACTTTACAAAGGAACTGCTATGAGATCTTAACTATTTGCTTAAGTTATTGAAAATTGACCATAAATCCAAAATGAAGTTCCCCAGTGTACGTTGTTTGTAAACAATGCAGTAGTAATTAATGAGGTAAGAAATCAACTAAACCAGGATTTGGATAAAAACTTATCAGACAAACGGTATGAAAACTATTAAGGCAAGACAAATATAAGGAGTATGATGTTAATACACAAGTAGGCAGGATGAACTAATCAAAATTGAAAATAACTTAGTGCCACATTATGATAGATCTTGATAACAAAGTCCAACTGTAGAACCAAATGGTCCATTTTAGATACGGCTACTAAAAGTGCAAGATGGGTGTGTAAGCAAGGTAACAGAATGTTGTATGATGAAAGAGTTCCATGCTTATTAAACAAGCATTTCTATAGAATGGCACTTAGGACCCCAATACTTAATGGAATTGATTGTTGCGCAATGATGAAAAAACTGAACAAAGTTATGGTGACAAAAACTATAGGTTAAGATGGGTGTGTGGAGCTACAGTCGAAGAATTAGAAATAAGTTGAATGAATCAGAGAAAAGATGTGGAAATGTCAACTAGGATTCTTTGGCACAAATAGAGAACATAGGAAACAGAGTAGGATGAAGAAACAAAAGGGTTCAACTAGAAGGTACTGGTAGAAGGGAGAGAACATTAAATATTTGAATTATGGTAAAAAAGGAAGGGTTATGAGGATGGTGATGATAGGGTAAAACATTACAATTTACAAGATTCTAACATGTAGCATACAAACTTCCAATCACTTGAAAGAGTTCTCTCATTCTCAGTTGCTCTATGGGGAAGCTTCTTATGAAATACTTGGGCATCCCGATTGGACAATTTGAAGCCATGCTCCCGCCGGGATTGGTGGTATTCTTCACAACTAGAAGGGGCAGGGTCTCCCTGTTGGGCAATTCAAAGGCCTGGTCCTACCAGGATTGGTAGTATTCTTCAAGACTCAAAGGGGCAGGCTCTCCTGGCCCAATGGGAAAGAATTCAAACAAGACAGAGACATTGGTGATAAGAGAGGGGCTATGGGTCCTCAAGAATCATTTCCAAGGTAATCACCAACCATACTCAGGGAGAATACAACAAGCATTGTACTTGAAATGCGTGTTGCCTCTCATTCTCACTCACAAAGGATGAAGCCAACCAATGCATTTTCCAGGCATGCCTAAAACAGTTTAAAATAAATGATAAGTAATAGTGTAACTATTGTCAACAAAATCTCAACAACAGTCAGCAACAATAGTCATCAATATTAATGTTTTCTTGTTTCAGTCAACAATACAGTGAAACACACCATCAGCATGCTATTGGAATCAACTTTGACTAATTTTAAAATTACCATCTCACAGTCAAGTGCCAACATTTCATATGGTGAAGCCCCCTCTGGAGAAGGAAGAGTGGAGATAAAACCTACACAAAACAAGTAATTTTAGGACCACATAACAATCACACAGCAAGAAACAAGCAGTGTTCTTCCTACCTAGTTGATTACAGCAATATCCATTATCTTCTAGCTCCTTCTCTCCAAGTGTGTAATATGATATTGGAAAGGGTATGTCCTTCAAATCATCCATAGAGATTGGCTTATCTGAATCAGATGTAGAAATACTAGAGCATTTAATCCCTTGGATAAGTAAGCAACAAAACCATTTAAATGAATCATGCAAATGACTATTCATTACAACTACAGAAAAAAAAAAACTCCAATCATTTTACTCCTCATGGGGAGTCATTGCATGATTCCACCCTAACATGATAAGTTGCTAACGTGGTTCAAAACACCGGTACCAGTCATTGTATCAGTCCCTATGAGTACATGATATGAACCAGCCAATACTATCAGTTATCAGTTGAATTGGCCCATATTAGTGTGACATTTCAAAACCCCCTAAAAATTTTGAAAAAAAAAAATTCCAGAATATTGGAAAATTGTGGATTGTAGAATTTGTTTTCAATCTAATTCAACATAAGGAAAAGTATTGGTACCTTTCAAGCTAAGAATGTCATGCATTGTTGTATGACCATAAACTACACAATATGTTCATAAACTTAATGATTTTGAATTCTACTCATTTTAAAATCCAATTTTGATCCAAAGATATATAAATAAAAGCTAGTAATCATTAATCAAGTGTTAAGCAAGGATGGTTCACATTAAGAGTTGGGAACTATAAGATTATCAAAGTATTGCATTCGTATGATCATACTTTGAGAATTAGAGACTTACTACTGATATAAACTTAATGGCAAATCACACCTCATAAATCACTATACAGTTTCAAACTATGTTGAATGTTGAGCAGCTTATAGAACATCTTCTACATTGTTGCGGTCATAGTGAACAAGTGGACCCCCAGCACCATCTCTATGATTTGACTCCAGAAACAAGTTTAAGGAACCAAGAGAAGGGGGAGAGCAACAAAAGACACAGAATAAAAGACATGGAATGAAGTGGTCAGAAATGACATTTGATAGAATTGAGCAGAAAAGTAGAACCAATGACCAATCCCAGACATCGAGTTTGTTGGATAGGCTCAGCATTTATTTTAGTCTCTGTTTGAAGTTTTCTGAAACATGCATGTTTCCCTTGGTGCATGGTACTCATGTTTTGGATCTAACTGATGAAAGCCCTGTGTTCTCTACTGCTAGCAGTCCTTTGGTCTATAAGTAACCACCAAAAGAAAAAAAATTCAAGTTCTTCTCTTCAAGTAGCTGAGTGGAACACAAGGTCATTTCATAGGTAATACTTGAATACTTAAAGTGATGCGGGATCGATGCTCAACGGCAGAGCGATCCGGCAAAGTCGGAATCCCGAGACTTCATCGGGACTGGGAGAAGACAATCATGCCTGCAGCTACGGCAGGGAGAAGAAGAAATAAGAAAATAAGATAGAAAAAATAACTTGGTTTTCATTCATAATGTTTTCATACGGTAGTTGTTCTTCCTTCTAGCCGTACATCACCTTTAACTAAGAAAGTCCTATCAAGAAATCTAATTACATTAGGAAACTTAATGAAAAAGAAATTTAGGTAAACTAGGAAACTAACTTAAATTGGAATCCTAATCTAATTAAGAAACTAACTAAAAACAAATAAAAATTCATTTAGAAATTAAACAACTTGCTAAAATTAATAACTGGGGTCCACTCGGGCCCACTCATGTGCCCTCCATCATAAAGCCATCAAGGGAGATCCCTTTTTAGATGTGAATTGATCTCAGAAAGAAAGCACGGATAATATTTTGAGAGGTAGTTTGTCCTGGTCTCTCAAATTTTGGGTTGTTTTCATCACTCCAAATCTGCACATGCAATTGGCTTTTGTTTTCCATACTGGCATGTCAAGTGTATTCTTCAACCTATTTTAAAAAAAAAAATTGATAACCATTCTTAAGAAAGCCAGCCAAGATAGCTGGAATAAGACCTAAATTATGATGATGGCGATGATGATGAAGTAGACAACAATGATGGAAGCCAAAACCTCAAGATTGCAAATAGAAGTAAGTTACCAACCATTTTTTATTGTTTGATCGGGCTTCTTGAGGACTGAATCCTCTTTCCGTTTTCTTTTCATTTTGCATGTCAGCAGAGCATCTATTGTCTGCATTCCATCTGATACACAGCTGACATAGAAGACAAAGTAAATAGAAATACAGAATAGGGAGAGCAATTAACAGGTTTCTTCCTCTAATGATCTCTCTATGAACAGATTAGGTGTTCCAAATTTTAACAAATATCAACCACCAATACTTGTCCACAGAAACTAAAAATTTACCACAAACCTGAGAGCTAGAACGGCCCTTGGGTTGGCACAAGTTTCCTTGAGACCAGTGAATAGCCTGGACTGGGACATATAAAGTGCTGCATCGAGGCCTGGAACATAAAGCAGAACGACTTTCGGTATAAGAGGTTTGTTCTGCAGGTCATGAAACAAATTGCTCAGTTTTGATAATAACAGATATGGTTTCCTATAAATCAAGCATAAAGACAAACCAGATAAGTATCAAAATGCAACCAGTATTACTTTCAGAGAGAGTTAGTTTAGACATCATAATCATGGATGAAGATTGAGTTGGGGATATTGGAAAGTGAGACGGAAGGAATTGAATGAATGTGTTTGGGGAAGGAAGGGGGGTGGATGTGTGCTGGCAGATTTAAATTGACAAGTGCAATAGATGAAATGTTTCAGCACTAAAAAAGGATTCATTTGAATGGTTAACAATCCATGAGAACTACTGCCCCATGACATGTATAGGATATCCAACCAACCAATATGACCCAAAATAACTGATATTAGAACATGCAAAAAATAGTCAATATGCAACAACCACGATAAAAGACAGCAGAATAGAAGAGAAAAACTGTTGAAGAAACCTAGTACACTCCATCAACTCAATTTGCTATTGAATCAACTCAATTGCTAGAACGAGTTGTCATCATCATCTAGCCATTTATCCCATCAATATGGAGTGGGCTTTCATATTTGGATTTGGTAAAATTCTTTTCATAGACCAACTACCCTATCTAACGCCCAAGTTACTCGAAAGAGTTATGACTAAGTCAAAAGAGAGAGTCAATATACATATCTCATATAAGGAGTTGGCCTCTCTTGCATCATGGAGCTACATTTTTGGGAAGAAAGATTTGTTATAGCACTTTGCCTCTTCCTAAAATTACCCCCAACGCACCCACCACTCGCAAAAAAAAAAAAGGGAAAGAAAAAAGAAAGAGAGAAAGAAAACCCTTACGCACAAAAGGTAGAAAAAGAAATCAAGTCATAATTTACTGACTATCTATCTATCTAGATATCTATATCTATATATATATATATATGGAAAGAAAGCTACCCTTCTCACATGGGTGGTAGTGTGCCAAGAAAGCAGAAATCGATGGTTTGTAGGTTAAAGACCTTCAGGGACAATTGGTATGATATAAAAAAACAGTGATGGGAGGATGTAGAAGGACTGGAAATGAAAACAACAGACCGATATGACAAAATGACTCAACTAACTTTTTTTTGGCAAATTGGCAAGTCAACTGAGTCTGCAAAAAACTAATTAGACCATTGAGTTTGGAATGAGTTACAAAACTGGTATGGAGTTGAGTAGACTTGGCCAAGTTTAGGTGAGTTTTTTTTAATTCTAAAACCATGCTTGGTACTATCTTATTTCAAATTCAAAGCTTTGATGAATTTATAAACTCATTATTGATAGGTCAGCAATTTCAAAGATGGGCCAACTTGATTTGTATTAGGCAATACTGTTCATCAATATAAAGCCTCTCGCAAAGTCATCATGATCAAAACATGCATCAGGAATGTTAACTACGACCTTACAAAAGGTTATTGTTTCTTTGCAAGAAGAAATAAGCAAACTAAGTATTCTAAGTAACAGGGCACCTAAGAGTAAGGAGAAGAAGCCTCTGTACTTTGATAAAAACCCAAGATGGCATGATCCCTTCACCAAGAACCCAGGTAACAAGCCCTTGAACATCCTGTTTCACAATAATAACACCATTTAGATGTTTAATTTCAGCACGACATTGGAATTTAAGGTAAATGTGTCAATGCTCAAGAAAACATACATGCAGATCCAAAGCTGAATTAGCTGTCGGCGTTGTGAAAATAGCATCTGCCTTTGCCTGCAGTAAATACCATAGAAAACAAAACTAGTCAAAGTCATGAAATACAAGTTGATCAAACTGTAAGATAAAAACTATCATTGTTATTGGATCTTTTATCCCATCCATCTAAGCTTCTTTATGAATTCTTCTTTTACTTTTCCACTAAATCCTATTATAAAGCAATATTCCTTGTCACCCCAAATATTAGCAAGTCAATATTTCTGAGGAATAAACAACCAATGGTTTTATGGATGTGATAATTCTGAGGAACGAAGGGAATTGCTCAACTAACAGAGAATCACCACACCAGATAATGATCGAGAAGTTAATTCTAGTACCATTCCCAACATGGTTGAATTTCAAGATGGAATTTCTATACACATGCACAAATGGCTTTGCACATCCCTAAGGCTCTTCTCGAGCAAAGGGACATCTTCTAGGAGAAATTTAGGATATGGTACTTGTGTATGAGAATGGATTTCTAAGGGGTCTCTCACCAAGATTCTAAGCCAAAGCCATTTAGCAAGTAAATCAAGATTAACTTCTGAGAGCGGACGGATGCCAAGACCACCAACCTTAGGAGGGAAACAAACTTCTTGCCAACTCACTAATAGTCCTTTCTACTTTTCTTCAAATCTCCCCTAAGGAAATCTCTTTTGATCCTCTCTGATTCGTCTATCACAGTTTTAGGACATTTAAAGCCTAAAAGGATGTAGATGGGAAGAGCTGATAAGACAGAACTCAGTTGAGTGGTACAACCTCGAAAGGAAAAGCATTTTCCCTTCATGAGGGAATCCTCTTGTCACACCTCAACCTTAATGCAGCTCATGTTTAGACGGTCTAATTGGCACCAGCGCAAAACATGGCCATGTTGTCCCTTTGTCATACTCCAGCGAAAAGAAAATGGAAGAAAAAAAGGAAAAGATAAGAACTACTCCATTTTTCTGCTCCAAATCATTTAGGCCCAACTTGAACCTGTATATGATATTTTTTGAAATATCTATGAGATAGGAAAGAGTTTTGGAATGAGTTATCTAGATGAGATAAGATAAGACTTATCATTTGATAAGCTCTAGCTAATAAGATGAAAATGATAACCCTCATCTCTACTAGGAATGTTCTATTCCAAAGAACTGCTAAGGTGGTGTTAAGTGCATTGTACATCACATCTCCTCTTCTCTCCTCACATCTCCTCTCCTCCCCTCTCCCTTCTCTCTTGCACGAGTGCTCTTTGGGTTCCATCATCAAGCCATATGGTTCAAGAGTGTGGAAATCCTTAAGAACCCCATTTTGTGGTTTCTCTCTCCATCGGGCGGTTGTGTCTTTCGATATCTAACGACCCAAGACATATCTATTAGGACCTAGGCTACCAGTCCAAAAGACTAGCATGTTAGGTGGAGTGACCCAAGTCCTTTATAAACCCCTAGATCTCCCTCTACACTTTCAATGTGGGACTCGTTCGCAGCAGCCCCCCTCCCCCCCAAACGAGGCCCTCTGGCGGAGTGAGCGACGCCGGCCATGGGGATCTCTTGAGCCCACATGAGGTAGCCTGAGACGTAACTCTGACACCATTTGTTAGGACTTAGCCCAAAAGATTAGCATGTTAGGCTCATCTACACTTCCAATATGGGACAGCAGCCCCAACAATATCCCAATAAAAGATCTGATCCACTGTATGAGGTACAGAGTTTCTTACATATATAAATATAATATTGCATAAAACCAGCACCCATTCTGCTGGCATTTCCTTCCTCAGACTCCAAATATTCGAACAGTACATCAGTTACCAAATTAGGATATCTCCTCATCCTAAAGCTCTGTTCGGACGCAGAAAAAGGTAAGTAACATCTTGGAAAATATCATTCTCATTGATAATTAAAATTTGGTTTGACCGCCTTCGGTAAAAAAAGGTTTATTTTCCAAGAAAGTAGTTTCCTTCCATGCATCCAAACAAAACAAAGCACTCTGTATGGTTGCATGCGAAGTGAAGCACTTCTCTGGAAAATAAACATTTTTAATCAAAAGTGACTAAACCCATTTTTCCTTTTTTTGTTTCGTTATGATGGTTATTTCCCAATTAAATTCTTTCCTTTCCTCTCCATGCATCCAAACGGAGACAAAGTGGCTGATATCAATATAAAAAAGTGAATGAAACGAACAACAAAAACAAACCCAAAAATCACCCAAACACAAACATCTGAAGCTTCAAACTCAAACACCGTACAAAAAGAATGAGAGATGGGGAAAGGATGATACCTCATGTCCGTAGACGTCGAAGAAAGGGGTACTTTTGGAGGCTTTTTTGTCATATTTGGGATCTTGGGTGTCGACTCCATGGCAAGAAGATGCCATCATAGCTCAGAGAGAAGCGCTCCCACTCCAAGCACTCGAAACCAGGGACACTAGGAATTTGTTAGCCTTCCACAGTTTCACCCGTTCCTGAACAACGAAAAGCCTCTCGATGCCTAGAGATTGCCACTTACTTGTAAAACCTGGCCCGACACTCCCCACTATGTGGGCTAGGGTAATCTCCCATTAATTATCTTAATTTTTTATGATTAAGATGTCAAAATAGTACTAATTTTATTTTTAATGGTAATAATTCTAATTTTTAAAACATCTACAAAATCTTTTACTCTTTGAAAGAGTGATTCTTTGAAGTGGTGTTGTACAAATGCAATTTTTCTTAAGAGAATGATAAGTAATTTTTAATACATATTAAAAAATAACAGAATTTTTAATTGCAAATATATTTTTTGTTTGGAGTTGGGAAAGGAGTTTGGGTTGGATTAGAACCAGTTTACTTATCTTATCAAATAAGATTGTAAGTAAGCTTAGTTTAACTTAAGCTTTTCTTCTTACAAGTGGCATCTCATCCACCTCTCGCAATGCTTTATAATGATTAAGTCCAAGTTTACTCATTGAAGTCAATATGTAACTAATTTTACATTTAGATATCTTTGTATTGTAAAGTTCAATTTTAAATTTCAACATGATACTTTTGTACTTTGTAAATTGATAAAATATAATAAACACCATTCTCGTTATTATATAATTATACATATTTAAGAAAATTGACATGATCTTTTTAAAGAATATGCACAAAGAGCTGAAACTTGGGTCAGGTTTTGACTTGATTTGAAAATTTTGTAGGTTGGATTATACATTTTTCAAATTAGAGTTGGATTGGCTTGAAAAATAAAAACCCGAGTTAAATTTGGGTCGGATTGGATTCAAAATTTTGAATGATAATTCGACCCAACCTAAGTTGACCCGTCTAACCTTACTAACTTATTCGTCCTGAGTTTGATATGTTATTGACCCAACCCGACCTAACTTGAATTAATTAGGGTCGGGTTGAGTCAGGCTTAATAAATTTTGATATGGGTTGAATTGGATTCATTGAAAGCATCCAACCTTTGTCTTATGGTCAACTTAACCAGACTTAGCACTGTGAGCCCAATGACCATTTTATAAAAAAATGTCCCACTTACCCTTGACAATATATTTCAATTCCATTGATTATTTAGTGTAAATTAAATGTTTAATCCATATTTTAGAGATTAATTTCTATTAAATTCATAAATAAATAATTAATATTTAATTTTATAGTATCATGCAGTATATGGGATGAAATTCTCTCGTTCCAATATCGAAAATTCAAAGGTTAAGTGTCTTTGTTTTCTAAATATTTAAGTGGATTACATTTTTAAATAATATATAGAGAATGTTAAGAATATTGATTGTCTATTTAATTATAGTGACTTTATAATTTTAGACTTTAAACACTCAATTAATATAAAACTATTAATTTTCATAAGTAATTTTATAAGATTATAATAACCAAATTAAAAAGTTTATCTTCTCTTAAAATGATATCAAGTCTCATTGGAGCTCCTCTTAAGTTAATGGAAGGAGTTGGATAGAGACTGTTAGAGGCCGTTGAGGATTTGGAGGGAGAGAGAGTTTTTTTTTTTTCTTATCTGCAGAATCAATGGCGCAGTAGGAACGCAAACTTGGAGCTGTTGTTCAGAAGTATAGAGGTCTCTTCTCCTCGTTCATGGCCTCCTTTTCTGCAACTCTCTCTACCCTTTCTTTCTCCACCCTTTTCCCAATCTCGCATCAATTTCACAGGAGAATCCCCCACCGGACACCATTCATTCCCAAGGCAGATGCCTCCGAGCCCGACAAGGAGAAGATCGTCCAGAAACCCAGTGAAGCAGAGTCTTCTAAGCCTCTGACTACAACAGCCAAACCACCCAAGAAACCCGTCTACTCCAGTAATAATCACAATCTCTCGCTCTCTCTTCTTCGTTGGGATGCAAGAAGGGAAAAATACTTTCTATAAAACAGTCATTTTTAATTACCACTTTTGAACGGTTACAAAGTAATCACATTTTTTTTTTAGTTGAAGATGGTTATTTCCCAATAAATTACTCGCATCTTGTACTCCCATATAAATGTAGTATAGAAAGTAATTTCTTGAAAATTATCCATTTTACCAAGATGAGTTTTTTTTTTTCTTTTTCTTTTTGAAAAGAATGGCCAAACCCAATTCTATATTTAGTCAAAAGAATAGTACTTTTGTTTGAGCAGCCGTTCATTGTATTGTAAGAAAAAAAAAATGGTTATACCTATTTCTATTTTGTTTAAATATGATTATTTTTCAATGAAGCACCTTCTTTTGGGCTCCACTTGAATGTGTTCAAAAGGTAAGTACTCTCTTGAAAAGTAATCATGTTCGACCAAAATAACCATTTTGACATTTTTTAATTAAAATAATAATTTTGAATAAGTTACATTCCTTTCCATGCATCCAAATGAAAGAGATTGATTTTTTTTTGTTCCTTCAGTTTTGTATCAGAACTGGAAATCCTTCGAGTCATCTCAACTCATAAATGGTTTAGTGTTTGAGTGACAAGTAGTGAGAAATGTCTTTCCTTCTGAAATTTAACGTTTTTGGTTGTTTGCAGTGAAAAAAGGACAGATAGTGAGAGTGGACAAGGAGAAGTATCTCAACAGCATCAATGTAAGTGAGATTTTCACATTTTCCTTTGTTAAGAAAGCTTATGGTCAAGATTGATTCATTAAATGCAAATCAATGGGCCTACATTTGTGAGTAAAAATTCCCTTGGATTGCAAAAAACAAATGATGGGAAGATGCAATTCTCTTTTTTGGTGTTTCTAGGATTTTTTTTTTTTTGCCGTACGCTTACCTAACAAGGTGGTCACTGATTTACCTGTAGGTACAGATTTCAAGAGTCAAGAAACAACAATTAATTAAATCTTATTCTAGGATTGCTACACCAAGAATCCAAGTTGTGTTCTCCAAGGATTAGATCCCCAAAGTGAATCAAAGTATGTCCTCAAGAATTGGATCCATAAAGAAGTTCATATTCACTCTAAAAGTTTAAACACAGTTCACGACGAAGGGAGTTCTCAACAAATAATTTATCCTTGAGATACCCCACTTAGTGCCTGTTGTCAAAGACCCTAAAGGTGGAGAATTTATAGAGTATGTGGTACATCCAGTCACATGTGTGTTTTAGCAACTTTTTCCTTCTTTTCTTACTTTCTCTTGTTTTTTTCCCTTCGATTTTCCTTGAGAATTTATTTGGTTTTCTTCTTTTTTTCCCCCTTTTCAAAAACTTTTCTCAAGTTGGTAGGACATTTTCATGTTAATATTACCCAAGGGTTGGTATTTATATTTCAGAAACATAATAATCCCATTTCTCTAAAAAGCAGTTCTGTTTTCTCCACGGAAAGAGGTCAATTTAAAAAGAAGCACTTTCACAGGAAAATAACCAAAGTATAGAATGATTTCCTAAGAAAGTTTTCCAAAACAAATGTATCCCAACAAATTAAGTTACTTAAGTAGCAATTTTCCAAATTTTGATGGTTGCGCCTTAGGTGCTCTAAGGCCCACTGACATTGGAGAATTGGTAGGAATGAAAATAGTGAGGCTTTGATTTCCTTTTCTGGCCCAATTGGACCCTGTTGTGCTTTCATTGCCAAGGCTTCTGCTCTTCTTTTGAATCTTAGTGGTGGAAAGGAATTTTTTGCCTGCTGTTCTTGAAGGTGAGTTGGCATGAACTTCAGTTGGGCAACTAAAGCTGTCCTTCCTGTGGATTATTATAGTCGAAGATATTGCTGATGTTAGCAGTTTTGCTTTAGTATCTTTTATAGATTCTCCATTAGAAGCTAATTAGAAGCTGATGAGTTGGTTCAAGGGGGTGTATCCAGATTCAAAATCTTCACTGGTGATCTATCCTTGTGCTGCTCTTGATGTGAAGGTTTTCCTGGTTTAGGCTGTGAACCTCCCTATTTTAAGTGTTTTCTTTTTTCTTTGTTTTGGGGCCCATTTACGCCCCATTTTTTTGTGTGTGTGAGAGCATTTTTTTTTTTGGGTGGGGGGGGGGGGGGGTGGGGTGTACAGGGGGCTCCATAAAACTACTATAATTATAAAAGGGCTCCTTCAAGGGAGCGCTAAGTGAAATGATGAAAACACAACCTGAGGACATGTTGGCAAAAATTGAAATTTCCTTTTTCATTGAAGAGGAAAATGGGAGGGAGGGGCTAAGTAAACTGAGGAAAATACAACCTGAGGACATGTTTGTCAAAAATTGAAATTTCCTTTTTCATTGAAGAGGAAAATGGGAGGGAGGGGATAAGTAAATTAAGGAAAACACAACCTGAGGACATGTTTGTCAAAAATTAAAATTTCCTTTTTTCATTGAAGAGGAAAACATTTGATATGATCACTGTCTAAAAACTTGAAACTCAAATTCAAATCACACTTCAATTGAGTCAGGGATTTGATCCAGGTCTCTCCCCATACCTAGTTATGTTTCTCAACTAACACTTAGTTGAGTAAAGGCAAACTGAGTTTTGAAGGATCAAATTGAAAATCTACAAGATACCATAAAAAGTTCAAGGGGGTTGTAAAATTATATGAAAATCGATCTCAAAACCTCTCAATTGGAAATTGGAATCCAAGCATATCAGATAAAGTTTAATGGCTACTTGGTGATATTCAACGGCGTCCCTTCACAGTTACTCCCTTTTGATGTGGAAATCATTTTCCTCTTTGATGGAAAATAGCAACTATTGCTTAAAGTGTGTTAAAGGTCTTGTGGGCAGACATGGTCAGAAAGTAGAGAGGGTAAAATGGTTTTTTTTAATCTGAAGTCTTCCTATGAGTGGCATAAGAGGGGGGAGTGGGTGGAAATTAATGGTTTTAGGGTGAGGCTGGTTTGTGCATGATCTACGATGCAATTTTACTTGGAAAACTGTTTTACAAATGTTAAAGGTACTGTCACTTCAGCCCTCTCTAGTGACAATTTTTCCTTGCATTACTTGTTTCATTCTTCCTATGCAATTTTCGAAGGAAGACTTATGTGGGAAACAAAGACATTTTAACATGAATTTTCCTAGGAAAATTTATACAGCCAAAAGTAAAAGAAACAGGTATAGATAGAATTATTGGAAAATTTTGGGTTTCTCTAAGAGTTTTTCAGTTTTCCTTTTATGAGATTCTTACTAAATAAAGTCATGGAACCTAGAGAGAGTCCTTTAGCTTAAATAATGAATATTTTAAAACTGAAAAAGGATCATAAATGACTAAGAATTATTAGGAAAGAGAGGTAGAAATTGACTCAAGAATCTCACCTTGTTGGAGTGCCACACCTCATGCAACTTTATTTTTATTCCTTTGTATGTAAAATAACTAATTAATATTTGTTTTTGGACAATCATCAATTTGGAATTTGCATTAATCAATTTTTTGGTCTATTTTCAATTATTCATATGTGGAAATTAACCTCATGAGCATGCACAAACTAATGTTAAACTATATTGTCACCATCATCATCGAAGTCATTTTTTTCCATCTAGTCCACCAACCTGATATTAAGCAAATGCTCATTGCTAGACCCATGATCAAAGCCGAACCTTGGTGAACTCTAAGTGGAATATTGAAGAATATGATTTATACAGATAAATGACAAGAACCTGTAGCAAAATTGGTCGAGACACATTATTGCAGTCTAGAGGTTGTGGGTTCAAGTTCCATGGGTGTCAGATAAGGTAGTCGGTCCATGGAATAAATTTGTCAAATCCAAATATAAAAGCCTACCCTAGATTGATTGGGATAAATGATTAGATGATAATGATTTATACAGATAAACACTTGGTTCTATATAATAATTTCCAAAACTTCTTTTGAAATTTATGATGTCTTTTTCTTCTTTTTATTCCCATGAATTTTATGCATCTATTTTATAGAAATAAGTGTCTGTTTCCACATTTCAGTATCTGTCTGTTGGGCATCCACCCTATTACAAAGGTTTGGACTACATTTATGAAGACCGCGGTGAGGTAGCTCATTCATTCCTTTTCATTCTTTTAGTAAAGTTATTTGTATCTCGTTTTCAATCTCCTATAGTGTGTTCTGTTGTTACTTAGTTCATTGCTTGGTGATTTTAGGTCTTGGACATACGTATATTTGAGACTGGGGAATATGCACTTGTAAGTTATTCTATTTCTCCCTCCTCCTCAACTGTCCCTTTTTTCGTTTAAATTTCTTTTAACTAGGTAAACAATTAAGTGATGTTTATGTAAATAGGTAGTGGTAGCCACCTACTTGGTAAGTAATCCAAAGATAGGGTAGGGATTCTCTTGAGAGCACAATGATTAATCATGTTACATTGAGTGAATTTGCACATTACATTTGAATATCCAATTTCTTACAAAATGTCCCTTTCTGTTATGTTTTCAATCACTTGGTCCGTGAATAGAAATTCGAATATGATTGTTGGTAATAATCAGTCATGGCATGATACATAGATGTTCAACCCCGAAACCTGCATGCCACTCCCGCCTTTTTGCAAAGTTGAAGAGCCATATATTATAATGCTTATAAGCGCTGAATTACGTGGGGACAGAGCTTACTATAAGTTATAAAGTGAAACGGGCTAAGAATGCCACTCATGAAAGTGAAACATCATCAAACCATGCACCACAGATTCTCACTGACATATTTTGTTCTCTTGAAAATTGATTATCAATGACAATTTGTTTAATGAGGATTGTTGATTAATTTTTATCCACAACCATCAGGCATACATCAGTAATCTCTAATTATTATTTTTTTGGTTCTTGAAATGGTTCATATATTAATAGATCGGTAATCTCTGATGAATCATTAAGAATTCTTTAGCTTGATTTATTAGCTTTTTTCCCAACTGATTGACATAGGCATGTTTAGTTAATTTTGCTTACTGGTATTCCACCACAGATTGCTTGGGTTGGAATCCCAACTGCACCTGCTTGGCTCCCTACAGATATGCTTATTAAGGTACTAAAGCATATAACAAATTACATTTTTATGTGAGTACTGTTTGGCTTCCTGCTCCCCAAATAGAAACAAAAAGATGATCCATTTGATGTTTGAAACCATCTTTTAATATTGTGCTCTAGTTGCTTTCCCGTTAGGAAGTGTCCGATACATGGGGCTTGCATGCGGTTTCGTGTATTCATGTGATTAGTCTCACCTCCAATGTGGGGTGGGGAGGGATGGCCATGATAATCCCAAAAAGAAAAAATCTTTTTGTACATTTGAAGCTTCAGTCACTTGGCCACTGTTTGTTGGACACTTCATGGCCCTGAGTCGCCACAGATTATCATCAAGTAATCCCTGCCAAGTTAGTGAAAAAGCATGTAGCATTGTCGGTAAGTGCTGATTGTCGCAATTACAAGGGTGCATGTTTGGATCCCATGGGCATCAGATCACATTTGTCCCATATAGAAAATTTTCCAAATTCAATTATGAGTGCCAGCCCTAGAGGGATCGGATAAATGACTTTTGATGATGTGGTGGTGATGATGATAACGATGAAATTAGTGAGACCTTAGGTCAGATTTTTTTGATGTGTAGCTACTAGGTTTGTCAAGTGCTCATTGTTCTACCTTTCTTTCATGCCCCTGCAGTCTGATAAGCTTGACTATGAGAGGATGTGACGAGACTACGAGGAGGATATTCAGGATCAGTTCAAAAATGATTTCATACTCTCAGGCTGGCCACAAGAAGTGGTTCTTCCAGGTGTCCCAAATAGTGCCTTATTAGGTGGTCCAGAAGAGCATTTATAACTATTGTATAGGGAGGATGTTGCTGAATGTGGACCACTGCTTAATTTCTTCCACTATTCATTTTTTATGGTTAATGATTAAGAAATTATGCTTGTCTAATTGGTGAACTTATAGGCTACTGTTGCTGACTTGCTATAGTGGAGCTCACTTGATGATCACACCTGATTATGATCCAATCACAATTGGTCCCTATCTTATATTGGAAGAAGTCCCATGGAAGCTTCTCTTTGGAGTTTTTAGCCTTTTTTTAAAACGAAAAAACATTGTACTCGATGGATGAGCTTTCCAACTGTGATCAACTGGCCAATTTTTTTTTCTGCAAAAAAAATTCATTTTCCTCCATTACTTATGATTGCTTTGGTTGGGTCTTTCACAAATTAAATAGAAGAAAAAGTTTTTTTTTTGTTACAGAACAAACCTTTATCCATTTTAGTTACATCATAAAAAATGTAAAAAAATACAAAAATGCAAGAAGGAACATTCGATGCCCACAATCACTTGCTTTTTAGTGAGCTGGAATCTCTTAACTGATTTTCTGTGTTAAATAGTAAGAAAAAAAAACACAACCAACTTCTTGGCCCAGGGTATTGGTGACTGGACATCTCATCTCACTAGAAGTTGCAACTGAAGGAAACACAATTGAATGTCCTACAATCTGCAATGGATTCCTTCCACAGGATGTGTGAGAATGTGTAGTGTCTCTTTTCACCAACTGGGCTTGCGTTTCACTCTTGGGGAGCCAGTGCGTGATTGAACTTTCAATTGGGAGATGTCTGGCTGAGGATATGGATTATTTTCTCTGTGTTTTTCCATCAAGTGTGCATTAGTTTGGGAGGGAAAAAATGCATGACCAATCATAGCATAACCACCCATTCTCATTGTGTAAGCTGGATGACTAGAAGACAGACTACTTTGACGAGTTGATCCTGATCGTTGCAATGGACTTGAACAAGGAGATACTGGCAAAGATGAGTTTGTTCTTGCATGAACCTGATCACTGTACATAAGCTATATCATGAACTCCATAGCCTAGTTCAAAGATAATCTATGTGTGTGTGTGTGAAGCAATGTCTAAAGGCATTACCTTGAGATGTTACAATGTTTAGAAAATCCACTTATATGTCTAATGTCATAATCTCCATCATATTGAAGTGCATTCATTTGGTTGGAGAGAACTGCTATCTTGTTCTGCTTGGAAGTGCAAAAAATGAATTGGTAAGTTGATGGAAGTGACACTCATCAAGGAAAAGCTAAGAAGTTGCACAATCTATGGGTGTATTGAGATTTAACAAAGCACTGCATTATAAAAGCATGTTGGAATTCTTTGTTAAAAGCTAAACAAGTGGCATTTATTCTTTGCTAGAAATTGTGGGAGGCTGAACTTAAGGCAGTTTTAAAAGGCATGTGATGCATTATGTAATATTTTTTTGGAGTGAGACATGATGCATCATTTTGTTGTTAAAAGATTACTATGTTGTAATTTCATGAGTGCAGCTTGTTGTGAACAGATTGTAGCACCAAAACATGGCAATATACAGCATTCAGAACCATTGAAGAAATCACTTTACGAGGATTAAAACAAAATTGTTCAGATGGTAATTCTCCAGCATAAGATTTATGGGAATCTGAAAACTGTACCAGCAAATGAGTGATATCGTTCTTAGATTGAAATGTATCCACGTTGATATTGATCTTTGCAATTTTTTCCATTGCTTGATCACGGACAAAAGGGTGCTCCAGCAATTTTGCTGCGGTGGGACGTAAAGATGGATCATGTTGCAGGCAGAGCTTGAGAAATTTTTTGCCGTCATCTGAAAAATGATCAGGAATTTGGGGAATATCTTTGCTGTTACCAATTTTAAACATTGCGGCCACCTGTTAATTCCAGCATAACACCATCATTACGGTGAATTTAAAGAGAAAGAAAGATCCCAATGGATGAGAAACTATATGATCTCCAATCAAGGAATTCAGACATGTTTATCCTAGAGTCTTGAGTAATTCATAGAGTAAAGTTTATTCATGATTGGTGCAGACCCTCCATAGATGCGACATGTCTAAAATTCTTGCTGATAGAAAGAACCCCCACACATGTAACTATTCATACCTTTGGACTGAGGACCATATAAGTCTTCCACTAGTTTGAGGATAATTTAGTTTAAAGTATTCTTGTAACGACCCGTCCCGCTAGCATAATATTGTCGGTTTTGGGTCTACACACGGACCCGCACGACTTTGCTTTGGCGAGTCAACCCACCGTTGCTCCCAAAAGGCCTTGTGCTAGAAGGAGGAAGGCTACTACTTATATACTAGGGAATTTCCAATGCCACTAGCAATGTGGGACTTTTTGGGACAGGGTATTACAATTTACCCACCTTAAAGCCAGAGCCGTCCCCGGCTCTGCATACATAACAACCAAGCCCACACCCTCAGGCAGAGAGTTGAACCATGCTCTGATACCATTTGTAACGACCTGTCCTGCTAGCACAATATTGTCCGCTTTGGGCTTACACACGGACCCGCACGGCTTTGCTTTGGCGAGCCAACCCATTGTTGCTCCCAAAAGGCCTTGTGCTAGAAGGAGGAAGGCTACTATTTATATATCAGGGAATTTCCAATCCACTAGCAATATGGGACTTTTTGAGGCAGTGTATTACAATTCTTTTGCAACTAAATTATAAAAAGCATACACCTAAGCTACACATCAAAGTATGTGTTGTCAAATATGTTATTCAGTCCGAATCTTTTTTTGAATGATTATGGAAAGTCAGTTTCACACCCCCTCATATTGGCTCCAAGGCGGTTTTGATGTTGCCATCTCAAGAATTGTGCACCCAAGGCTCCAAATATCCACTGCCACTTTGTATCCATTACTATTATTCATTATAACCTGGTTAAGAAATGAGAGTGTTAAGACATGGCAGAACTAAATGAACCAGGTTTTAGTACTACACATGAAATGTCAGTGAAGTGGACAGAGCAGAACATGGACTTCCGCACCTCAGGAGCCATCCAGTAAGGGCTTCCTTTGCAAGACAGAACAGAAGAAGAAGTAACCTGGTTCAGGAGGAGGTGAATTCACGAATCATATACATGTGAAAAAACACAAGATCACATGGATTTCTACAGAAGAAACTCTAAATGACATGATTCCAAACCAAAACTGCTTTTGTTGCTAAGAAAACTATATAAAAATATACAGATAGACTGCCACTTAAAAAAGAAGGAACCAGTGCAGAGTACTTCCTAAGTTCCTATACAACAATCAGATTCTAAAAGCAAAGCTACCTTATTAATAGAATCCAAATAGCAAGCACTGTGGTTCAGATTAGTCAGCACCAAAACGATCAGGTTTATTGGTTAGTAATTCCAAGTTCTAAATGTTTTCATCAATAGTTATAAGTATTTATCAACGAATCTATTGGAATGAATTGTATCTTATTAACTGAACAGAGATGTGAAGAGGATTTTGAAGGATAGGTTAAAAATTATACAATGTGTGAATTAATGTTGCAATTGTTGAAAAATGGATACATTGAGTTGTCAGAAAGTATCAATAGCATTATTTCAAATAACTAAATCAAGCAATTCTCTGAAATACAAAAACAAGATGAAGAAGATTTTTACATGTTTAGCCATTCCAAAATCTCCCAGTTTGATTTCACCATTAGGATCTACTAGTATGTTTGCTCCTTTAATATCCCTGACAAGCAAAACTACTTCCTTCAGTCCCTTGAGAGGGGTAATAAAGAAGGCAATGATATAGGTATCACTTATGTGTAGCACTTGAACTAGTTCATAACCATACCTGTGAACAGTGTTCCTTCTATGCAAATAGGCAAGCCCAGAAAGAATCTGCCTGGTGTAACTCTGGATAACTGGTTCCGGGAAAGGACCATATTCCTGAAGTAACTTATGGATGGAGCCCCCAGAAACATACTCAAGGTAAACTGAGAGTGTGTCTTCATTCTGCATATGAAAATTCCATTCTATCATGAATTTTACATGCCTGAAATTTGGGAATTTTAGGTATATTTTTTGTCTCTTTTAGTCATAGGTATTGTAGACTGCTTTTTTAGTCATTTGTTGATCAAGGAATGAAAATCAGAAGTTCTAATGTTGAGCAGAATACAAAATCTTTAATCTGGAAGTGGTAATAAATTTTGGGTGGGTTTGCTTTGGACATTCTCAATGGCGGCGACATGATCTTGTTGAGCACCCCAGAAAGTACAACAAAGACTGTAGATGGTTATTGATATTGTTTAATTGAACCATAGTGAAGTTCTAATAGTTGTCAGTGGTTTGGCATTGGATGTGATTAAATTATGGAAATAGATGGAAGACTGGATATTTGAAATATTCAATTGGTATAAACAATTTCCTTTTAACTATGTTCTTTTATTCTTCTCATGCTCTGTACATATCTTCTTTCTAATTCCTTTGTGAGATATATTTTCTGACACAATAATCACAGTTGCATAATGAGGTTAAAGTTATAAAGTTGCATAACAAGGTCACTTGGATTTTCTGGGAGACTAGCAGCTAGAGAAAAACAAAAAACTCCTTGAACCTTAAATTGTTTATTGACACAACCTGGCCATGTTGGGATTTAGGTGTATTAGATGAATTTTATTTTTGTCAGAGGTGCACTCATCATGAGTGCAGTAATGCCAGCGCTTTGAATTTCTACCCTAAGCTGTAGCCCAGAATATATCCAGGTGACAATGTAACATATGATTATCATATTGTTAAGAAGTGAAAACTTTTGAGGCCAACTTGGAAATAATTTTTCATGTCTCCCAGTTGAATCTAAGTGCTTATCAAGTTTCATATGATACTAGAGGCATAAGGCTCTCTATAAAGATAGATTGTTAACCTGGACACCCTAACTCTTTGATAGAAGAAAATGAGAATCAAGATTCTGGTCCATAACTCCATACCAATTCACTTCCGTAGTACCGTACAATATTTGGATGAGAAAGCTGACTAAGCAAGTCAATTTCCTGTTCATATGAGTAAATGCATCCCAGTGTCACTCGTGGAAAGTCCAATAATCATCTAAATGGTTTGGATGTTTTAAATGAACATGTAAAACTGACATGATTAAGTTGCCTGAGACATTCTTTTGAGTTCTGATCATCAGAGATCACTTTGACTTCCTTGATTGCACACATCTGTCCATTATCACTGTTAAACGGCAAGAGAACATTAAGAATACTAAACAACTCATTGATCTGCAGTACAGAGAATGAAAGATTAGCATCTCAAAGAGTATAAAAATTAAAATCTCTCTTGAACAATATTTCATAATCTCTTGTCACAACAATCTAATGCTGCACGTAGAATTGTAATGCATTGTAATTTCAGAGGAATAAAAGTGTTCTTCAAAGTCATGCATCATCATTTACCCTTGAGTTTGTAGGTGTGAACCCCATGATTTGGTAATCCATTTCACTGATATGATCGGCCTACTGCACATGCACTCATTTGCTGTAAGTAAACTACACTCGAAGATCCATTTCAATCCAAAATTTCCTTTTTTATGTTGAATATCGATCATTTTGAATGGCTCAACCATCTATTTGTGGGTTTCAATTTAAGGGTTATGATTGTCCTGATGAGTAGATTTTTGAGCATTGTTTGCACATGCCATCACATCATTAAGCTGATCACCAGATCATGGTCTCACATGAACACACTCTATGCCCAACAATGTAATGCATATCCTTGGGATCACAGAGCATATACCCTTCCTATTACAACTAGAAAATAATAATGAAAATAGTGGCATAATATGAATGAGCCCAACATAAGGAATTTCTGGTACCTATTAAATCCAGCAAAAACATGTCCGAATGTTCCCCTTCCCAAAAGCTTTCCCTTCTTCCATCTTGAATCCAGGCATTGAACATTGTCATTCACACCAGTATTCCATGACGTGTGCGAAGTTGAAGAATTGATAGAACTGGGAGGAAGTGGAAGTGGATGACCCTGGTTCTTCCCATCTTCTTGCTTCTCAGTTGAAGATTCTGTACCAAAACAATGTGTTTGTGGATGGAAGGGTGATGTTGGGATAGTCTGCCCTGTTGGCAATGGACTGCTTGTTGGGCTTCTTGACTTTGGTTTAAATTTGATCTCTGGAGATGTTCTCAGAGTACATAAACCATTTCCATTGGGAGGAGTGGTTTCATCATATAGGCAATGGAATTCGTTTCTTGGAGAGGTAGATATATCTGGAAACACAACACCTGAAGCAAAATGCTTGTTCTCTGCAACATGTTGCTGTCTCTGGGGATTGGATTTTAAGCTTCTTCCCATTGTTAAGTTTGTGAATTCTGAATACCTATTTTTTCCAAGAAAATCAAACTGTACAATAAGACAACAGTGAAATATTCATAAAGCCCTCAAAATTCCAAACAATGAAATGTTATTGAAGTGGCATTAAGATTCTAGAATAATATTTCCAAAATAAATTCATCAAATATTCATTAGTGCAGGATCAACAGTCAAAGACAACTCTGGTTTGCCAAAGATTCTTTGCTGGAATTTGGATTTTCTGAAATTCCCAAACTCCCACTGTAGTACCCCACCCCGTGGGGACCTGTGCCTGAAAGCCAGAGGGACACATGGAGATAAAATCGCCAGTGGAGGTGGGATTTGCTCAAAGGGCGTGTTCCATAGTCCCACATCACCGGAGGAGCTTGGATTCCTCTGGTATATGTTGGCTCCTCTCCATCCAACACAAGGCTTTTTGAGGGCTCCTCTAGTGTGGGTCCTCAGATGCAAAGCCGTGCGGGCTCGGGTGCGGGACCAAAGCGGACAATATTGTGCTAGAAGGTGGGGGCAGGTCGTTACAAATGGTATCAGAGCACGGTTCAACACTCGGCTGAGGGTGTGGGCTGGTGCGAGTGTCAACCAGCTGTCGAGTCGGGGGTGGCTCAGGGCTGTAGGTTGTAGTACCCTGCCCCGTGGGGGCCTGTGCCTGAAATCCCAGAGGGCCACATGGAGATAAAATAGCCAGTGGAGGTGGGATTTGAGCCAAAGGGCGTGTTCCATAGTCCCACATCGCCAGAGGAGCTTGGATTCCTCTGGTATATATTAAGTTGGCTCCTCTCCATCTAGCATAAGGTCTTTTGAGGGCTCCTCTGGTGTGGGTCCTCAGATGCAAAGCCGTGCCGGCCCGGGTGCGAGACCAAAGCAAACAATATTGTGCTAGAAGGTCGGGGCGGTGGTTACACCCACAAAGTTCCTTGTTTTTGGAAGTGAAAGTTCTCATCCCTCAACAGAGAATTAGTGGTGTAGGCTTTCCCAAATTCAAAGATAAGCAAAATCTGCTAATTCCAGAATTATAATATTCTGCTAGAATTTCTGCCTAACAAGCCTAATCTTTTTATAATTGTCTCCTCAAAATGCAGAACCATATATTCAATGGAAGTGCATGCAACAAAAGCAGGCTCTGTTGGTTGCCTGAAATTTCTAAGTAGAATTTGAATTTTGTGGAATTCCATAAAGGGTAAGCAAAACCTACAAAATTTACATGATTTGAATTTCATTGAAGAATTTTAGGTTACAAAAATGTCCTTAAAAACATGATCAGAATACGGATAACCAAACACAGTTGGTCATAAATTCTACTAGAGATATCCTTCAAAACTAGGAAGGCTCATCCTAGAAGTTCAATCATGATCAAGTTCACATAACACCAACAAAGAAATAGAAACAACCAGTAGATCAAGTTCACATAACACCAACAAAGCTATAACAAAAATGATCTGCACAACTTGGTTAATGAAACCAACCCGGTAGTATTTTGGGATAATTGGAGAAACAACTTCATAATACAACAGGAATTTGCTTCAACCAAATTATGTATAGGCACATAGCGCAGGTGAATAACTCTGCAGCTTCTTAAACAAGATTGTGTACATAATTCTAGGAGGCTTAGCAGCTAATTAATAAAAAAATTTGAAACAGAAGAGAATGAAATCAAACTCTGACAGCTCAAACCAATACACCAAATGGTACTTTTTTTAGCAGTAACAAAGATAATTCATTCGTTAATAAAAAGAGTACAAGAGCAACAAAAAAGAAAGGTATAAAAGTGATAGACCTTAAACCAACAAGAGAGAAAAGGAAAAAGAAACAAAAGAACAAATAAAGAAGCTACTGATAAACATCCCCTCAAAACACAATGCAATCAAATGGTTGTCCTCTAAAGTCAAAGGAAGAAGACTCCTGAGAAACCTTTATCAGCTCTCAACTTAGCAAAATAGTCTGTCACGCCATTAGCTGAACGGCGAAAGATATATCAAACCCTATCACCAAGGCTCTAATCTTCCTGACCGTAGTGATCAATCTCCAATAGTGACGCCTTTGTCCCTTGGCGCATTTGATTGCATTTGCAAAATAATTCATGCAGTTTTGTGAATCTTCTACTTGCCTTAGTAAAATGAAAATTTCTTTTGACGAGATAACAAGAAGAAAATGGAAATTTATTGAAAGCTAGCATACCAACCAACCACCCTCTACCTGAAAGTGCACAATTTGAAGCATCTAAAACAGTGTACCTGTGGTTTCTGTTGAATCCATACTCAGGCGTGTCATCAAATGACCATGAGGAACTGAAACAAGACTCTGAACTGGAAACCATTCTATCATCATATGCCATGGAAATTGCAGTCAGAGTTGACGATGGATGAGGAAGCGGGTGGCCCCTTCTCTCCATTACACCGTCCGATTCGAAACCAGAAATGGACTACTGAGTTCCAGTATATCTGTTCTTCGATGAGTTGCGGGAGAGAGTCTCATTGGTCCTTTCAAGTTTCTCTAGTCCTTTTGGTGCTTTTATGTTGGATGGTTGTTCCTCATCCTTTCTTTTGGATTTGGATTTGGTTTTCTTATCCCACCAACCAGGCATGTTGCATGAAGAAACAGGGAAGACAGAAGGAAGAGCATGGAAGAGAGGAAGATAAAGAGTTCACCCATGACTATATATATTCAAACTAAGAGAGAGAGAGAGAGAGAGAGAGAGATACTTCTCCTACTACTGCATGCTACAGGGGTGGCAGCTTAGCTGGTGGGACAGGAGAGAGATGATTGGATTGGAGAGTGGTGCCAACGTGGCATCTGAGCGTGTGCATGGCAACGTTGGAAAGGCAGGAGAAGAGAATCTTCCTCCTCATGAGTCCCCCAGATGTAAATGTGGAAAGGATCCCTTCTTTTGGACAGAGCTGGTCTGTAGAAGCAAAGGTTGCTGGTTGGATCATTGGATTAATGATTCTCTCTCTAGCCCACCTCTCTCTCTCTCTATCTCTCTAAGGTGCTATTGGCCGTACTCAAGTTTTTCACATTTGAATTTAAAGTTTGATCGAATTTGAGTTTAACTCAGCTAATATCGTGAATTTGATGGAGTTGCAACTGGTGAGTAGATGGGTTTGATTTTTATATTTTGATCTAATGAGTTGATGGGTTCATTTTTAATATTTTGATCCAACTTAACTGAGTTGACTCTTTACTAAATTCCTATATAGTCTTAAATCAAGTCTAACGTATACAAAATTTAAAGGTGTCTCGTGCTTGCCACCTTGGTCATCATCACCTGTACATGATGAATTCCTTCCCATTCAATAGATGGATTGGTTAGAAGGTTGTAATATCTTTGGCTATCTTGAAATCTATAATCATCATTGATATTATCATCAAAATTTCTTGCTTTTGGGGTTTGCTCTCTCATGTTCTGGAATCAAACCTTGATGCTACCACTTGACTCATCCGGGGCGACTGTGTGGGCAATGGCGGTGCGGGCCCTTGGAGATTAGTCTTGTTAGGTCAATACCTCAGGATACCCTCATTATTCAAAAAAAAAAAAAAAGTTTTCTCGCTTTATGTAGTTCATTTAATCCAAAGTTATGTCATCAATTACTCTTCAACTCAAGATAATTATTTTTCACGACTTCAATGTAAATATTCATGGGATTTACCATCTTGCAGTTTTATAAATTTTAACTCTTGAATAGCATTTTATATCTCCATTGCAGCCACATGGAGATTTCCCACAAGACTTATTAAGACCCAGTCGAATTTCAAAAGTACTGGTCTAAAGGATGACCAGTTTTTAACCTTTGACAAGGGGACACTGTAATTGTATAACCCTTAAATAAATTTACCGTGAGGACTGCAATTTGGGCTCTTTCCAATTCTGTACATTTTCTCAATATTTGATGATCACCCAAATACCATCCAAGATATTGCACCGAGATGCTCAAACTGGTCGGAGACGAAAACATACAAAAATTTGAATCTTTTGCTCCGAGAAAAGAAGTGAAACTCCATTCAAACTCTAGAATGCTATTCAAGTGATGCCACAGCCAAGTCACTTTAATACTTGTTTTCACTTTCGATACTTAAAATAATTTCGTGGTTAGCATAAGTTTTGATTAAAAAATAGAAGTAATAAAAGAAGTGAAACAACTCCAAGGGTTGGCCTAGTGGTTGAGACACAGGTCTTCAGAATTGAGGTCTTGAGTTCAATCCCTGATAACTCTAATGAAGGGTCATTCTCCATAGGATATGTACAGAGTAAAGTCATATCGCGAGACACTTGGGCCAATGTGGGACTCGTTTGTCAGTCCCAATAGTTTCCCTTCGGACAAGACCAACCATCCTGCACGCCTGAGGGATCTCCATTCACTTTCATACTTGTTTTCACTTTCTATAGAAACTCCATTCAAAGTCTAGAATGCTATTCAAGTGATGTCACAGCCAAGTCACTTTCATACTTGTTTTCACTTTCTATACTTAAAAACAATTTCATGGTTAGCATAAGTTTTGATTAAAAATAGAAGTAATTCGTCAAAGGTCCATTCAAAATCTAGAATGATATTCAAGTGATATCACAGCCAAATCACTTTCATGCTTGTTTTCACTTTCCATTCTTCAAATAATTTCATGGTCTTAAGTTTCAGCGTAAGTTTTGATTAAAAAATAGAAGTATTTCGTCAAAGGTGATATTATAACTAGATGTGGTGGATATAATAGTGTCCCACCTCAGGGGGGGGTGGGATCCTCCACCATGATAGGCTATTTATGATCTTTATGTGTTCACTGTATATTGACCATTTGATGAACAGTGGGAAAGGTTGTAATTGTTTTATTATTATATCAGATGATTTGGTTGAGAATCGAGATAGTGACTGAAGATATGAGAAGGAGAATGGCAGAGCATAGAGAGAGGAGAGAGATAATGAGAGAGGAGAGAAGTTATCTGTATGCAGAATGCAGATGAAATGGACTTAAATGGATCAGATGTGCCTCCCTTAGATTTGAATTAGGATTTTTTTTATTAAGGTCTGTTTACAATATACATTCACAAATGGAGGAAAGAGGGATTTCTATAGTGTGATAAGAGAGTGTTATGGGAGTTTTATCTAACTGATCCTCATGATCTTTAGAGTAAACTTTGCAAAAAATGATCATTTAGTTCACAATGAATCAATTCTTAATGAACAGTTCTCAATTAGAGTGTCCGACCCATAATTTTTTTTTTTTTTATGATGACTTCACACACCACATATGGAACAGATATGGACGGGCCACAGCTCAAAATTATGCAGATTGGACAATTTTAATCTATTCACTAAATGCATTGTGATTGGAAGTTATTGAATTGGGTCTACTATTTAATAAATGGGTTAAGTAAATCAATCCATTTAAGTCATTGGAAATTTAAGATGAGTCCACCATTAAATAATTGAGTAAGCTTAGTAGACCGAATGATTAATTTAAGGTTATTTAGGTTGGATCCACCTGTTTAATGAATGAGTTATTTTAACTTGATTCTACTTGTTTAATAAATGGTTTGGATTAGGTGCTAGTTACGTTGGGTCAATTATTTAATAAATGAACTGAGGGTTGAACTCCCTATTAGGTACTAGGGTCAAGTTAACTTATTTAATAAATGATTTATGTCATGTATAGATTAGTTGGGACACATTTAAAATCATTGGAGTTGGATCAACCCATTTAATAAGTGGATCAGTTTTAGTACCAATTGGGTTGTATTAACTTTTAATAGATGGACAAAATTGAATTGACCCATTTAAGCTTCGTTGGGTATCTATATTGGGTTGTTTCATTTAATAAATAGGTTGGAAGATGTTGGATCAACTTCTTTTTATAAATGGGTTGATTTGGGTCAACTTATTTATTCAATAAATGAGTTGAGTTGGATCTTTTAACTCTTTTAAACTTGGTTTATTTGTTTCGACCGTTGAATATACATATAATCAAAATATTTAAAATTAATTCGGACATATTCCACAATTAATTCTCCTCCAAACTTAAGATTGCATGGTTTACCCCTATGATATCACAATCACTTGGTTCACTGAGACTCTGGAATTCTGCTCTTTGGATTTAACAAATAGCCAGATCATGCTTTGATTTCAACGGTCGGATTCCCATCAAAAGGTTGAGTTGAATATTTTTCCCTTCCACATGTATATAGATATGTTTTGGTTTAAGGAAAATACATTTCCTAATTGCTGTTTGCATCGATATTTAGTAAACCAACCTAACCCTACCTCACCCTAACCTAACATACATGCACCAATGCAAGTGAAAAATAAATAAATGGGGTCAAACCCTTTGGAGTTTGGAGGGTCAAATTAGATAAAATTAATCAAAACTCATAAAACCTTAAAAACTACCCCATTAAAAATATACGAATTATTTTATTTAATAGTTTCTATTCATTGAGTAATAAACTATGATTATACTGATCTGAAATGAATAATCCATTAAAGCTTGGCTCTTGGTTGAAAGACTCTAAGACTTCATTAATTTTAAAGTAATCACACTTCATTGAATGAGATAAAAGAAAATAATGTGATAAGAGAGTAAAATTCCACAATTCATCAAATTTAATAGCTTATGATTCTACATCTTTAAAAAATCTAAGCTATTGTAAAAACGAGGGAGAAGGAAAGGGTTAGTTTAATATTAAACTTTTATTTTTATGAATCGCAGTGCGGGCTCTGGGGAATTAGTCTTGTTAAGTCAATATCTCAGAGATATTCTCGTTATAAAAAAAAAAATTGAAATTTCTTTCATTGTCTTGCAATTTGAATTTTCTCTTTGAATTTGATGGGATTTTACGATGATTAAAAATGGGTTAAGTTTGAAAGAAAAATATCAATCTATTTGAATTTTTAATCATTAATTTAGAGCTGTGAAATGGATGATTAAAAAGAAATGAGAGATTTGCTCGTGAATGCATATTGGTATGAGGTGTAGTTTCTTAGTTTTTATATAGAATTATATCAGCTTATTGTTTTATATTTTATATAAAACTAGATTGATTTTTATAGATGCATTTTCCATGACTCTACATATAATGGGACTTAACTTATGATCAATCTCAACAGTATGCGTCATAGTTTAAGAATTAAGAAAGAATTTGCTAAGTTAATTTAGATCGATTTAGTTGATGTGAGTTTTGAAACAAGTAAGTTAACAAATTGTTCTAAGTTTTTTCAAGGTGAGTGGAAAACCTCGTCTTAATTATTCAATTGAATTGAATTTTGATTTTCAAGTTTTTAAACCCTAGTAATTCATATCTACTCGTGTCATATAGGAGTGCAATGAAGTGCCCTTAATTGTGTCATAGCTTATGACATAATTGATGGGATTTTTAATCTCCCAATCCAAATACAACAGAAGCGAACCAACAATTAGACAAACAAATTGATAACAAGAGACAAGATTTACGTGGTTCGGCTGAAGCTTACATCTATGAGCACCACTCAAAACGATTTCAGATGTTACATATACAAATCTCTCAAACAGAAATCTCTCTTTGTTTTCTCTCAAATACAAACTCACGGTGGTGCCCAAAAGGGCCACCCACAATCAACCCAAACGAGTCCCTTTATTTTATAGAGGTTTTCCCCCAACAAAAATAGTAAAGAGATAGAGAAAAAGTAGGAGAAGGAAAGAATGAATAGCAAGTTTTCTAATCTGAAAATAGGAACTTTTATTCCATCTAAACTCCAAAATCGAACCAAATCCTAACAATAACTCCACTTGCAAATAAACAGATAACTTGAAGTGAATTTCATGCAATAAGGTCACTTGCCATCTATACATATGATTAGTTTTCAAAGAAGGTTTCTCATCTTCAAAACACAAATACTGCTTGGACAAACTTTTCTAATATTTGAAAATCCACTTGATCGCTTCCTAATGCATTTTGCTTAGATAACACCTATTGCACAAACAATTAGGACCGGCCCTGACTATAGGCGAAGTAAGCCGCCGCCTAGGGCCTCCAAGTCCATAAGCTTCTTTATTATATGTTAAATAGTTAATAATGCATATGAAAGTACAAATTCATTGTTGTCTAGTTCGGTTGGAAAGTTTGCATTCCCACAAGGAGACTCGAAAGAGTTCAAATCCTAGCGGCATATAATAATAATAATAATCATTGTTATCGAGTTTAATAATAATGATGAAAATAACAATAATTTTAATTAATAAAGAATCTTTTAAAATATCTGTATCATCTACTCAATTTAAAATGTGGATTTCTTAAAAAAATAAAATAACAATAGTAACAATCATAATAATAATTATTATAATCTTCATTTTTAGTGGGTTTAATAATTATAATGAAAATAACAATATTTTGAATTAATAAAGAATCTTTTAAAATATATGTATCATCTAAATAGAGCGGCCTTCAAATCACAGCTAATCTTATTTATGACTTTTAAGTTACTACCACTTGAAATCATTTGACTATTTTTAACTATTTCAAATTTAAAACATTCAAAATTGGAAATTTATATATTGATAATTTTTCTACTCAATTTAAAACGTGGGTTTCTTAAAAAATTAAAATAATGATAGTAACAATCATAATAATAATTATTATAATCCTCATTTTATTGAGTTTAATAATAATAATAAAAATAACAATAATTTTAATTAATAAAGAATCTTTTAAAATATATATATATATATATCATCTAAATAGAGCGAAAGAGAAACCTATATGGAGTTGATAATTTTGAATTAAAAATAATTTAAAGCTTTTAAAATTTGAAGAGATGAAAAAACATAGCTTTATTCATTTGATCAATGTAGATTTTATTAGATGTAATATACAAGTATAAATCATTATAATTAAGATAATTTTTAATTTTTTTAAAAATCCAAAAAAATTGAAAAATAAAATAATAATAATATCTTCGTTTCAAATGAGAATTTGCATTAGTGTCACACTCGAATATGATAAAAGATGCATTACCAAAAGAAGTAAAAGAAATAATTGAATTGCTAAATTATATAAAAAGAATGAGTTGTTGTTTTCCAAATGCATGAATTGCTTATAAAATAATGTTGATTATACTAGTTACAATTACCTCTACAGAAAAAAGTTTTTCAAAGTTAAAACTGATAAAATCTTATCTTCGGTCTACAATGTCATAAGAAAGAAGGAATGGATTAGCTATCTTATCTATTGAAAAATAAATGTTAAAAAAACTTGAATATAGTAATTTAATTAGTAATTTTGCATCTCAAAATCATAGAAGAAGAAATTTTAAATAAAAATTTATTATAAATTTGATTATGATATTTTATTTAGATATTTCATACTTTTTAAAAAAAAATATATATGATTTTATTTTTTATGAGTATATACAAAGTTCATCTTAAAAGCTCGCGTAGGACCCTGAAATCTCATAGTCAGCCCCTCTGAACAATTGCTAGTCTTCTGTAAACTATTCTACCACTAAAGAATAGGGAATTGATGTCATCTCATTTGTTTCTTGTTCAATGTAAGGACACATCATCGCATTTACCCTGAAGTGGTGTACTATTAGTATGTTGAATTTTTTAAGCGGTAGTTCAATGTGTTTTTCTTATGATAGTCATAGTTTCGTGACTTCCCTATTATGAGTCACTTTTAAAAAAAAAAAAATCTCTGTGCGCCCTTACTTCTCTATGTCAAAAGATAGTTTTTTCTTTAACATTTCAATCAACAATTAACATGTCAAGTAGTAAAATAATAAAGTTACATCAAAAAACTTTTAATATAAACACACCGGGCCATATCTTTATGATTGTATCCATGACCCACCATGAATAGCTCGAATTTATTATATCATTCTTTGGTGCCTATTTTAGCTCATACAAGTTTTTTTTTTGCCTTATAAAGTTATTTGCCTTTTAACTTCAAACACTTCTGGCTACTTTTTTTTACATCTCTTAATGTAGGTCAAAATGAACTAATGAAGAAACATTGTCTTCTAGTAGAAAATCATGACTCGATAATAGTTTTGAGGTAGAACTCACTGTCAAAAGCTAGTCGTTGAATGTAAGGTGTTTCAAGTGTTATATGAAATCATTGGCTTTTTGAATTAACCAATGTGTGACTTTTTGTCACTTCACACCTGTTCTTATATGGAGATATCTCTCATGTGTTAGATGGACTTTTTTCACCTAACATAGTGGCCTTTATATCGTCAAATCCAATTTCTAAATCATTCTCCTTAACAAACCTTCCATGTAGATGAGTTTAGTGCTAAGTACCTGACTAATACACTAAAAGCTGCAGAGCTGATAGAAGATATGAAATCAAGCCTTTTATCCAATCTAATGTGCTTAACTCCACACGCAGATTAGGCCCCAACAAGATGAATCTCCACATTTGGCATTGATTTTGCCTGAACTCACTTTGACAGTCACTTCAATGTAGATCGACTGGGCTGAGTCTGACAACGTGTCCAATTCCAACCTGTTGAGTAATTGGGCCTGCTAGAATCTAAATTACGGGCCTCAAATTCAGGCCTGAACTCAGCCTTTCATGACAGAGAGCTTGATAAATCTTTTGTTAAATAAATTGGGTAACTTGTCCATCTAGTTGGGGCCTAGGACAATCAATGATTTATAGGCTAAAAACATGCATTATCAGTATTTTAGAATTGGTGACCCATGTTCCATTCCATTTAATATTATTCCAATAAAAAAAAAAAATCTAGGCTCTCTATTCTCTTATAAGGACTTCTAAAATTGGAAGGAAAAAGAAATCCATAACATGTGACTGTCACAGAGTTAAAGAACTCCATACTCAAGTAAAAGGTCTGGTTAGATATAGATCATAGTGTCATACAACAAAAAATCAGCAATATGATGATTATTTTAACTTCAACAAGTCAAGAAAATACGTTCAAATTTAATGAAGAAAATCATTTATGCTAATACTCGATTGCTATAAATTAGATGATTAGCAATGAAACATTCTTTAAATTTCTACTATATGATTAATCTAGAACCATTGGTTGAGCTTATTGACCTATTCATTGCTGCGTGTGACATTGTTCAAGTCAGGTCATCCTCAATGGTAGACCTAGAAACAGGATGGAGGTTTTGTTAAGTGGGTTAAGGCGTTAAGCTAGTTCAGATCCATTTTAAATTCAAATCAGGTTAGGTTTAGGTCTTGTTTACTCATTTACTTGACTAAGGACATTTTTCTAGTGAGACTCATACCAAGATGACTACTTAGATGGGTATAGACATTTATATAGTTAGATGTGTTGCATAGACGTGATAATAATCAAGTAAGTCGAGTCTATCTATTTTTACATGGGTTCTATCTTTTTTTTCAACCGTAGAAACCCGTCGACCCCACTTCGTGGTTATCATAGAGAAAACTCCAACTCCATGATACCACCCACAAGCAGGGGTTCAAAAATCGGCTCGGCCGATATTTACATATCGGCCGATATGCGATATGGACGATATTTCAGCCGATAATTTTATCTCTCATACCGATATCGGCATTTTCTCTCTTCTCCGATATCGGAACCGTAAAAAAACCACAAAAAACCGCAAAAAACCGTGATGAACCGTGAAAAACCGCAAAAAACAGTGAACACCCGTGAGAACCGTAAACCCTGAACAGCGAAAAACCACGAAAAACCGCAAAAAACCGTGTAAAAACTGCAAAAAACCGTATCGGTGTTTTAAAAAAAATAAAAATTAAATGCCGATTTTTATGAATATCGGCCGATATTGTGGCCGATATTCGGTATGTACGGCCGATACTTATCGTATCGGCCGATATTATTCGGTTTAAAAAAATCGATATATATATATCGGCCGATACAATATGTATCGGCCGATATTTGAACCTTAGCCCACAAGCAACGGCGTCATCACGGATCGAGTAAGCTGCCTCATAGGATCGAAGTCCTGACCTCCAACAGAAAGTGGAGATACCCAACCACTCGAACATATAAAGCAATGGGTTTTATTTATTAATGACTTCGGGTTAAATCTACCCATTTATCAACTAGGTCTGTTTGGGTTGGGTCTTTTTTAAATTGATCAAATTATTTATTAAATGGGTAGGGTTCAAATTCCATGTCTACTGAATGGGAAGACTATACTAGTTGCCTTGCTGTAAGCATAGTTGTAAATCGAATTTCTCAACTCGAATTTTAAATGGTTTGGAGAGTTGTTTTGTTTTTCTAAAGTGAAAAGACATTTTTCCACATCCATTTTTTTTTTTGCCAAAGATGATAGTTGGAAGAGGTGATTTCCAATTTTCTGCAGGCCCACCAATCAAGAGGAGCAAAGCAAATCTCATATTTTTGTTATCTCTTTATTATTTTGGTGGGTATTTAACAGCAAATTTCATCCACATGATGCTGGGCATCTCAGCACCTCTCAATCTAAGAATATCCACTTGGAAAGAGAGAAAAGTATGAAAAAACCAATAAAAGAATAAATTACTTGACTCTCTCTCTTTCCAAATCCAAACTAGACCCATCTCCTCCGCTGCTTCTTCTTCTTCTTCTCTGCCAAAAAAGAGAAATACAGAAGAAAGAAAGAAAAAATGGCCATGGAAGCTTGTATTCAAGTAAGCACCATTGCCACTGCTAGAGCTTGTATGCTCCATTCTCATCTCCCTCCTTTTTATTCCTCGAAGGAGAAGCTCAATTTGCCGACATACAAGGTTTTGAAGACAACCCCCATTTCCCTCTCATCATCATCTTCTTCTTCTTCTTTTGCTCCAGTTACCAGAAAAGGCCTTGGATCACGTATTGTTTGCAAAGCTCAGAATACAACGAATGAAGGTAGGCCAATTACCCATTACACTATAGTTAAAAATTTCAAAAAAAAAAAAATGGAATCAGTACAAAAGTTTTACTGGAGATTTGAAAAAAAAAATATCATAAAAAATTCAGTAGAACTCATGATTCAAATAATTCAAATTTGGGTCAAATCTAACTTCCAAAACAGTCATTTTTTCTTTCATTTTCTTCTTCTTCTTCATTTCATAGGGTAGTTTATTTTGCTAATAAAGGTTGGTGATTGCTTGCAACATATAGTCGTTATGAACTTTAGGGGGTTGGCCTGACAGTCAAGGGATCTGCCTCAAGAAATAGGTATTGAGTTCGATTCATGTTCAACCCTAACGTGCCAATCCCCTTAGTTGTTTATCTTTGTGGGAGTGGGAGGCTCGCACATGTCCCAAGGACTAATCAAATTAATTAAAATTGCTCATGCTGATGATTGTTTGGTTGTTCAGCTTTGAAGAATTCATGTACAAAGCACGTTCAAAAACTGGTACAATATAATCAGGTTAACAAGTAATCAGATAATTATTGATCAATATTTTAAATATTTCAACCTAACCAAATCATACCATTTATTAAATTAGATAGATTGATGTTTCAATCTATTCACTTGATGGTCTTATCTTTCCATATTTATGATTTCTATGGGTTTCGGATCAATTTTTTCAATCCATTCACTTGATGGTCTTGTCTTTCCTTATTCACTTCTTCTTCTTCTGCCAGTTGCAAGCCTGGTCCTTAATCTCAACATTAACTATTGTGCCTTACTTGGCAATATGCAGTCCTTGTTGTAACAGATTCAAACTGGACTAATCTCGTCATCGGAAGTGAAACGCCTGTTCTAGTCGAGTTCTGGGCTCCATGGTGTGGACCATGTCGAATGATCGCCCCAGTGATCGATGAACTAGCAAAAGAATATGCGGGCAAGATCGCCTGCTACAAGCTCAACACCGACGATTGCCCAACGATCGCCACCCAGTATGGAATTCGAAGTATTCCTACTGTTTTGCTGTTCAAGAATGGGGAGAAGAAAGAAAGTGTCATAGGTGCAGTGCCCAAGTCCACATTGAGTGCTACTATAGAAAAATATGTGGAGGTGTAGTGTAGAGAAAGAGGTTTCTCTGATCAACCATCAGTTAAGGATGCCATTTTGCACCAGGACAAATATTGATAATTTGTGTATGGTTGTCTGTAGTTAATGGATTTGTTTCTGTATAAACATACTGCCTTGAGAATTCTGTAATTCCATGCGAATCCATGGCCATCTGGATTTGAGCAATTCATTACTTAAGCAACTTTATCTTTTGTTAATACATCATTAATACTTGCGGCCCTTTCAATAGGCAAGATCCCAAAGTGATTCAGGCCAAAGTAACTAGTACAACACACATTTTTTCTGATATGGCTGAGCCTATTCAGCATTCAAATTTCAAGAGAAGAGCCTCTCACGCAGTTGACAAGTGTTCATTGTTGCAACTATAAAGATGCGAGTTCAGGACATGTCCACATTTAGGAAAAGAGTGTTTATTTTTCCTATGCCCAAGTTCAGTCCTATCTAGAAATGGAATGGCCATGAATTCTGGAGAGAAGTCTCCTGCTTCCTCTTATCACTCACTCTCTCCAGTCTCATTGCAGCATTTGCTATTGATTTAGACGTTACCCGACATTATCCAACGGCATGTGATCTTTTCAGGTGGTGGTTTATCTATCTGTATTGGCCAAAAAAGCTGAATGGAAACCCAAGAGAGGGTTAGTCTGATGGTCAAGAAGCTCTCTTTTTATGAAGGGAGGTCTTGAGTTCGATTCACGTTCAACACCTCTCTGGGCCACTCCCCATAGTTGTTTATCCGGTGTGTATGGGATTGGAGGCTTGCATATGCCCCAAGGACTAATCGGGTTAAAATGTTTCATGTTCAAATACAGGTGAGACCTCTGGACACCTTGGTCATTAAAAAAAAAAACTGAATGGAAACACACCCACCATTCCCACACTCGACCATTGTCTACAGACAGACAACCAGTCAATTGAAGGAACATTCATTTGTCTTATTAGGGGAGTTGATAACCAATGAGTCTCTGCAACACTTCAGTATCGATTCGCAACTCCTATTCCTTGCTAACACCATTGCACAACTTTCTAATGACATATTCACCTTGAAGAACAGAAGAGAGAGAGAAATGGCTTCTTCCATTAGCTGCTACATGAAGGAGAACCCCCAGTGCACTGAAGAAGCCATTGCATTTTCAGCCTTACACTCAATCAGCTTGCAAGAATTGGAGTGGAAGCTTTTCCAGCTATAAAGATTGGTGCCTGAACGCCATCTCCAAACATTTATCAGTTTTACAAGAATCGCCCGCTTCATATACAAGAGAGCTGACTGGTTCAGTGATGCCTCTGGTAAAGAATGTGAGAAGACAATTAAGTCACTCGTCTCATGAAGCGAGATCTTGAGTTCGGTTCACGCTCAATTTCTCCGGTCACTTTCCATGGGGTTTCTTCTCATCGACTAAATCAATGTGTGTGAATTGGGAGGTTTACACATGTTCAAATGGGAGATGGAGATACCCATATTACCAAAAAAAGGTCAAGTGTCTCTATAATCCCCTTGTCTAATGTGTACAACTATAGCTAGAAAGTTACTAAACCAATCCTCAAGATTGTGAATCCTTCAGCTCTCTAGATAGGTAGGCAAACTGCATATACCAATTTGCTAGAAATCTTGTTATATTTGAGACTTCAGAACTTACTAAATATCCCAAAACTGCATCTCCAAAATGGGCTCAAATTAAAATAGCAAATGCCCGAAGGCCCAGCTCAATAGAAAAGTATGGTAAGCTTGCTATTCGATGTTTTCCTACTACTCAAAACTTCAACAATTAACATGTACTATTTTTTTGTGCCTGCTGCTCTTCTTCCATTGGTCTTCGTCTTTATGGATATGAATCGAAGCTTCATTGAAATTTCAAGCTCTATTCTATCAACAACATCACATATTAGGATTAATGATAACTTCCAATGGTTGACCCCCCTCTTAACACATTGATGTCATGGTGTATACATCTTTGGTTAATTGCATTGGCGTATGTCAGTGTTTTCCATTAACAAGAATGTGGAGAGAAAAATCAACTTCTTTGTTCATTCTAAAATAAAAGTGGTTTTCTTAAAAATGATCCTTTTTGCAGAAAATTCCAAAACTTCTATCAAATAAGAAAAAATAAAAAGTGAAGTAAAAAAAAAAATTATTTTTTGTAAAAAAATCGATCTCAATTTTTGTTCAAGAGCCCCTTACATTAAAAATCCCACTTTCAATGAAGAGCAACACTATATATGAGTGTCTCAAGATGCTGACTTCTGCTCCTATTGCAATCTCACTTATTTTTTTCCTCGTAGTTAAAAGTATTTCCATATAGTATGAAAAAATTATTATAAATGATGACACAATAATTGATATTAATTAATTCATATTTCGATGATATGAATGCTATTTTATAATTTTGTTATCTATATATCATAATCCAAACCATTTATCCCATCAATTTGAAGCTAACTTCTATGAGACAATTAGTTTTATATATAGGCACAATCTGATAAACCTATAGCAGAAAATATCTACATTCCGTTTTATAAACCAATGGTAGGTGCGCATGCCATTCACATCATATGGATGCTATTACTTTTTTTAGTGCAACTTTTCAAATATTTTGACTTTTGTGTGATGTGGAATGGAGTGCTGCCAATACGTGACTTTATTGGAGTTTTGGCTATATATATATATATATATATATACATATATAGAGAGAGAGAGAGAGAGAGTACAAATGGGCTTGAAATTGATAACCGATACACTTCACTGGAAGAGCTTCTCTAGCTCGTATGTGTATTTTTAAGTAACACCTTTCGTCGTTTAACAACAGTTGGAAGCAACAAATCCACATCATCGCATCTCCCTCTGTTTTCCCATCCATTCTTGAAAGGTGTTAGTAAATAACTATGAAACCGTCATACAAATCAGCTTCACAACTAGTTGGAACAACAATTAGAAGAGGAGGCAAATACAGATATATCGTCCATCAGAAGAACCTATGCCATATGTTGTTTCTCCTCCTCAGGTAAATAGTGAACAAGGGGAAAAAGGACCTGAAAAACGCACGTAAACTTCCAATCACAGCAGGGTGTCACGACGATATATCTCCTTTTGCACAGGCAGCTTCTTTTAGTGTAAAGAAATACAATAAGAGGAACCAAGACCCTTCATGGAGATGATTTCCAATCAAATTGCAGATTATTGAAGCCGTTTACTGCACCAAGCCCACTTAAAAACCGATTCCCTAAATCCTGTTGCTGATGATTCATGGTTGATTCCTGAAGGATTGAAGGCATGCCAATCCTTCCATTCAACATTGAGTTATTGGCCATAACAGCTCTGATCCCACTAGCTGTAGCTGATGGCCCAATTCGATTCATACTGCCATATCCTGTGCCGTTTACGCTAGAACTGTGGGCTACACCATTCCCAACCAGGCAGTTCTCACCATGTAGACCTGCATTCCCAGCCTGTGCAATTCCATTCACATTTTTCATCTCATTTACTAGGCTGACACCAACCATGTTAGCCCCTCCATTTAACTGGGAAGACATAATCATTTCTTGTAGGATTTGCTGGACGGAGCTCTGAGATTCATTTGGATCAGCTTCATTTGATTGTGACGGCTGTTGCATGGGGATATTTGCAGGTGAATTGGAAGAGTTCAAGTGGGAGGTAGTTGACGATGGTAAGGTGTTTAGAGAAGTTTGCTGGGGATTATTATTTGATGCAGATGGTGTGGGAGATTGGAAAGGGGAAGACGGATTGGGCTGCGACTGTGGGGGCAGTGAACTAGATGAACTGGCTGATGGGATTTGGTGGGTGTTACCACCATAAGGGCTGTTCCCATTGCTCATGGGATTGTCCTGCCTGGAATTCATGGAATTCTGGTGGAGAAGTCCAACAATGGCATTGGCAGAGTTGGACGTGGATGCAGCATTGAGAGAATTATTTACACTGGCAACACCATTGCTAACAGCAAGCTGCACTATAGAAGACTGGACAGAATTCTGGTCATTGTTTGAGTTCTGTGTCATTGTATGGGCCTCAGGTTGTTGGCCTTGGCCATGCTGCGGAGCAGATGAAGTAGCAGTCCTTCGAGGGAAATTGATCAAGCTTGCTAAACAAGAAAAAGAAGTCATTAACCAGTACACAAGACATCAAAATTTCAATATGCCAAGTGCCCACTTAACTATCAAGTACATGCATGAAACCAGCACTCAGCACTGAAATAGAAAGAAATTATTCTGCTATTGGAAGAGCAATAAAACATGCATAAGATGTGTTCAAGACAAGTTTGGCTCCTGACTGTATAAAACAAAGCAATTCCTTTTTGAGGTACCACACCTTCTCATATATATTGGATTTTAGAAACCTTAGAAATTGTCAATGCTTAAAGTGGATTAAATTTTTGCCCCCAGAAATCGAAGGCTACAAATGGGGTTTGGGGATGAAATGGTTTGCATCTAACCCAACAGAAGACCTTTCCCCCAACTCATCCGATTCTGTTTTTTTTTTCTGGTCATTGAAAAGAATCATTCCCCCGACTTAGACAATGGGGCTATATCAACAGTGCTCCACAGGAACTAGCTCCAAATGCCGTATGTCACTATGAGCAAGCTTTACATACATAGGCCAAAGTATTAAACACATAGATGTACATTTAAGTACCAATAACTATTATGCCAGAGTTAAGTTGCATGGGTACAGGTACATGTGTCAGAATCTAACACAGGTACGAGGTGTCTCACACGGCAAAATCCCAAACATAGGGTTCATGAATTCAGCATAATATTTAAATAAACTTAAATAATTTTATTTTAAAATAAAATTAACATGTAAAAATAATGGGCAAGCTGGGCTGTGATGAGCAGGGAGCAGGGATGGGCTCCGAGGGGCAGACAGAGGAAGAAAAGTGGAAACACAGCAGAAATTATGAAAACAGGTAGGCTGTCAGGTGCAGAGCTAAGGTGGAGCTGAGTTTCTGGAGACAGGTGTGGGCAGAGGTGGGCTGGTGTCACTCTACAGAGATTTCTATAGATGGTTAGGCAACAGGGTTGAACTTGGAAAACATAGAATGTGAGTCAAACCTGAGCAGATATGGACAAAGCAATGGAGGTCTGAAGATAATCCAAAGGAGAGCTGAAAAAAGGAACCTAAGAACTGAAAGTTGAGAAGGAAATGCAAAGACGTTTCTGAAAAGGTTGCCAAAACAGGTTATTGCGAAGTTTACAATCTTAACTTGGTGGGTAATGTAGATTTTGAAAACTATGACGATTTTTCCATTCCATTGAATCTTTATATTACAACCCATATACAAGTATATCTCCAAATGAACTTCATCAATCAAAGAAAAAATATGATAATGATAAACATAAAACCTTCATACCAAACAATCAAATAACGAACATTTCAATATTTTAGTTAGATTGTAAAAGATGAAAAGGAATGATAATAGCATAACAATGCAAAATAATGTTATGCTAGAATTAGAAAATCCATAAAGAATCTGACAGGGAGGCTGTCCAGGCACAGGTAGTCTGCTTTTAAAAGATCCCTGTTAACAGAGTTAAAACAGCTCGTTTTGCCAACTTGTAACCAGTCGAGTTGGTTAGACCACCATTTTCCCAAGAGTCAGACCAGGATACCTTTTATGCTAGGAGACATGGTCCACGTGACTAATCAACCAGAAAAAAAAAAAGAAGCATCTCATCTCATACATAGATAATAAGAGACAGTGGCTAGGGATCATTCTACCAAAAACCCCTTTTTTTCTTGAGAGAGAACAACAGAAATTTTATTTAAGAGAATAGAATAGAGAATGTACAAAAAGAAGCTAATAGCTCAAACAGGAATTGGGTATATCTGCCGCCAAAGAGGAGAATACAACCAGCAATTACAACCAGGCCATCACAACAATTACCAAGAACATTATGAAATCCAAGAGCACTTGCAATTCATTCCACAATATTAAAAGACTTCATCGCTTAAAAAAAACAAAAATACATAATCTGAATGTGTGAAACAGTGAATGAGTAAAAATGCTACGGGAATCATTCCTGATAACTGGAACAATTTATAATCAAGTTTCAGGCAGTATAGTAACTATGCACATTCAATCAAAAGTCGTGAAGCTTACCCATAGGTCCTCTCCCCGTTTCTCGACTATAATCGATCAAGTCCTTCATGCTATTGACCACTTCCGATATCTGAAATAAAGAACAAAACACACAGCAAAAGTCCTTATATGTTATCAATCACAAAAATCAGTCAGACCAAGTGACAGTGTAACTGTGAGAGTGTAAGGTGAAGAACACCCAATATTTCTCACAAGTTTACATAATTCATTCATTTCAAAAAAAAAAAAAACTTGGGAGACACATCTTTATCCAGAGACATTGTAAAAGCTCAAAGCAAGGATTTATATGGTATCTGGTGCATGAATGTGAGGCACGTTGCTTGGATATCAAAACCTTGGACCAACACTGATGTGGGATAAAACCTCACCTGTCGAAATACCCAACAGAATTCCGATCAGCATTTTTTTTTCTTTTTCAGCAGTAGTCATTCATGCACACACATGCACCTAGAACTTTGCCCAACGGTGTCTAATTTAATGTTCAAACAAAGAACACAGAAGCAAGCAGTGTGTGTGTGTGTGTGTGTGTGTATGTTTTCTTTTCCATTCATTCATTCTTTTTTTTTCTCTTCTTTTTTCGAGAATTAACAAGAAATTTCAATAAACAAGGGAGAAATTAGAGGGAAGTCCTCTGAGACCACCAAACTAAAATACAATGGAAGGGATAGATAGAATGATGAAATTGCAATAAGCTCAAAGAGATCATTGACCAGAACACTGAAAAGAATTTTCTGAACAACCTGAAAATGCATTCATCATCAAGGCCAATTGATTAATTTATGCGTGATTCTTTCTGTCACCTTGTGTCTGGAGGATGCTTTATCCTCAAATACCCACATGCTGCTTCAAGCCAAACAAACCAAACAATAGTCAAAGGTACCAATTTCCAAAGGATGTGACCCTTTTTTGAGAAGGGCCCATAACCCCAACTTACCAAAGGAGCAAAAAAACAGCCAAATTGGAGCCATGAAAGGGAAATGGAGGATGAGGTGGTCTTATCTCCTTATTTGGTAGAACAAAACATCAGACTTTGAGAGTGTTGACGGTTGGGAGTTAAAAAGAATGTTGTCCCAACAAAACCTTTAACTTCGGAAGGAGCTACAATCTTCCAGATGGCTTTAAAAGGGACCGAGAAGGATGAAAAAGGTTTGATGAGCGGGAAGACCTACTTGAAAAGATCCCACTAGATTCTCAATGCAATCTTTGATAAGCCTGTTTTTTCTGGATAGAATGGAAAAAGTCCAGCTAAGGTATTTTTCAGGGGTTGATCTCTACCCATGTGGTTTCCCAAAAATTTATATTAGATCCATCCTCCACAGAAGCAACTGTATTAGATATATAAATTCAGACAGTGAAAATCATATAACCTGAGGTTATGTTATCTCAGGTATTTTCAACAAGGTCGTGTCCGTCAGATGATTTTGGATGAGCAAATTATGGTCCCAAGTACAACATAACCTAAGCTTACAAAAGCTCAGTTCCAGGCTGAACTGGATGCCACTCATGCCACAAATCACCATATATACATAAGCATGTGGAAAAGGGTAAATAAAGCATGGACCCTGAATCCATGTCAGCAGGTTTGGAAGGGCTCTTCTGAATACCGATGATAGTTTGATCCATTTATGTGTAGAAAGGTTTCATGGTACAACATCAATAGAATTCATCTGAATGCACTCCTGAAAGGATGAAGAGATCTTCTTCTTTTTTATAACCGAGGGGAACCACAAGGCTGGGGCCCCAAGGATGTAGAGATCTTTACTCTCTTAATCTCAATTAGGTGCAAATTGAAGGAGACATCTTTGTGTTTTAGATGGGATAACAGGGACTCCCCCTACTCTTGGTGTTTGGAAAACCTTGAAGTAGTTTGAGATCTTATTGAGCAAGGCCAGCATTCAATCAATCACAATAAGAGATCTATGAATGAGCTTGCAGACTCGTTAGCCAAAGCTGGGAGAGTCTTAGCGGCTGACAAGCAACCATTCACTGTTTTTCCCTATTCTGTTTCATGCTTTCTGCTGGTTTGAGACCCTTATAGTTCCAGTGTCTCTCCTAATTTTGTTTAATCCTTGTCTTGTTTGGACCTGTCACTGGTTTGTATCTTCTCGGTTCTCTTCTTGAGAACCTCTATCAAGAAAGTTCACCTTTTCAAGTATATTACCCAAACCTGCTTCTTCATAAATGATACACACATGAGCATTTGCACAAAACCTATTATTTATGAAAACCGCTACATTCTTAGCTTCGAAGTCCCTATTAGCTGCCACATTTATATGGCTGCTCAGACTCCTGGATATTAGCTGCAGCACAGGCAGTATCAGGCACAATGGCTGCTACAGTTACCATCACTTTTAGCAGTGAGCAAAGGTACGAACAAACTAAAGAAGAAAAAGAAGCAGCAGCAGCTAGGAAGAGAGACATGGAAAAGTTACTTGACAACATCTTTCAATGTATGTAGGCATTGGACCAAAGGGGAGGGGAGGGGGTGTTGGGTGGGGGAGACCCTAAGGGCATGTAGTTATTGGATACGAACCAAATCTAAGGTCGGTCTAGGCATTAAAACAAAAAACAAGTGGGCAATTTTACTTGAGAATATTTTTTAAGCCAAATAAACATGCAGCAGAGTCATCAGGTTTAAGAAATAGTAGTTTATCGTAACACTTCAAAGGGGGTTGAAGTATGTGGTTCAGAGGTAGAGGACTTCAGAACCACCCCCTCCCCACACCCCTCTTCCTTTTCTTCTCTCTTTGGTTCCTTCAAGGGTATTCAACCAGAAGCAAAGTCCATATCTACGAAAGAGAGGAAACTACCTGAAGGCAACGAACATATCTTTTTGTATATCCTAAATCATTTACCAATGGGACCTCCAGTGCTTTTGCCAATTGACGAGCAGATGTAACAAACCTAAAGCGCAATTGCAATTTTATGTTAGCTGTCTATGAACAATTCAAAAGTTAAGAAATACAAAACCGTAAGACCCAAAAGAAGACCACCAAAATGCAAAATCCAAATCTAACAACTAAAGTGAATTGGTTGCCAAACTATGTTGCATGGACACTTCAAGATAGGCAACATGTCCATGTCAGACACTTAATTTTATGTGTAAAATCCATGTCCTTGCCATATCCAGGCAGCATAGTTTCCACAAAATGTAAAGTGAATTATCTTAATAAATGACCAACTATGGAAGGAAGAACACTACCATGACAAAACAAAAATAAACATTGCATTTCAAAGGAAAATGATCCAGGCTATATGTTCAAATTCTGAAACAACAGTCACCAACACTTTTAAGAATCTGATACCGTAGTGATTCATGATGCTGACACACATAATTATACCATCACATTATTCTTTCATAGTGAGACAAAGTTGGGGAAAGTGAACTAGCTTTCCTGTAAACCATAAGAGAAAAGATTGACTCACATATTGCAATTATTTTGCAACTCCTGAGCAGATAAGTTAGAGGATGCATTTTGAGTAGTAACTTGGTATTTTTGAGCCACTGTTCCAAGTTGACTAACCTGCAGAGCAGGAAAATCACCATGAACAATCCAGAACTGTTTACTTCAGCATCCATCAAAATCTCAAGATTATGCGCTATACAACATAAAATTTTCATTGCCACTGAATAACAGAACTTGAAAAATAAATCCAACAGAAAATTTATAGCAAATGCCCAACTCAAAGGAAATCATCATCAACATCAAAGTAAATCCCATATCTAGGGGCTGCTTTCTGAAATCTGCTTTTCCTAACTCAAATAAAATGTTATAACTAATAGATGATCCATCACAGCCAATGATAAGGTTGTTAGAAACAAATATAGAGCCTAAAGAAATGTCAGATGGACTTATGTCTACCTGCTCAAGTTGAATAACTGAGCAATGATCCAAAGATCAACATTAACTCTTAAAATATATAAAGATCAATATCTGATAAAAATAAAAGCAGGGTTTTCAAGAGATTAATGTAAATCAATATAGAATGTGAGCAGGGTAATATACAAGAAAATAAATCATAATCATTGTCATCATCGATGTCCTATCCCTTGCTACGTCTCATGGCATTGCTTCTTTGTTCAGCTCTTAACAAAAGGGACTCTAGTGGGCAAACTATTTAATGGGATTTTACAAAAGTGGAAAGAAGTTAATCAATTATTGACTACCACTAATCCCTCTGACTTTCATCCTTCTTCTTAGGTGTTGTTCTGTGCTTCTCTTCTGGCTCTTCTTCATTTGCAGTTAATATTGATAGCTCATTCCCGTTATTGCTCCTTGTAGGCTAAGTCGCATGAGTACGAGTGTCGGTGTCCGACACGGGTACGAGGTGTCAGACATGGCGACCCAAAAAAATAGGGCACGATGACAAGGCACCATATTTAAATAAAATTAAATCTGTATATTTTAAATGAAATTAAGGTGTCAAAATAACACTAATAGCAAATAAATACTAGTTGACAAAGGTGTTAAGAGGAGAAAAGTGTCGTAATATTTTAGTCATCTTAGAAAACAATGTTAAAAAACACTAAAATAATCCATGACGAGCTGGTATGGGTGTCTACAAGTGGCCGACACAGGTCGGAGTGTCTAGAAGTGTCCGCACAAGTACGTCACAGATTTTGAAGTGTCTATGCAACATAGGTTGTAGGTGAACTCACACATTTCTGGAAATTAATAAGCAAAAGGCTAGCAATTTCTAGTTCCTTTGAGATTCTTCCTGATGCCTCCAAAAGATTCCAGATTATTCATGAAGCGCCCATCCATCCTTTGATCACAAAGCCCCTCTTTCTATAGTGTGGTTAGCAACTAGATAAGCCATCCTGCCCAATGTGCACATCATGGACATTTAGGTTGGGATATGCACTATGCTCCTATTTACACCTTAAAGAAATTGATAGTTCCTTGCAATTGAAGCACTAATGACAATATAGGCTCCCTCTTAGTTCATCCGTATATTAGCTTTATTTAGCAAATACTACTTAATAGTGTCCCTGGCAAAGTCCATAAAAAAATTTGAAATTCAACAAGTCAATGAGCAACAGCTATGTTCACTTGCTACACTATTTATACACACAACTCCATTTCCCAGCACATCTCTATTTGGTTGAAAATATATATGAATTAGGAATGAAGGGATGTGTAACCCAAAAAAAAGGTGAATGAGAAACAACGGAAAGATGGTGCCTTTCATTAGGTATTGCTGATACTGGAACCTACAATAATTTGTGCAAGGTGTTGCGCAGTAGGACAGCCAAATGGGAGGAACAATGGTAAGAAATCAAAAGGCGTGGTTCTATCAATGGCACCAGCTGCTTCTTTGAAGATGAGCTTGGGATTCTAACAATGGCACCAGCTGCTTCTTTGAAGATGAGCCTGTGTTTAAAAAACAATATATCTTTTCACTTGAACCATTAACGATGATCAAAATCATTGTCCTCAAAAAATAGGAACTGGGTTTCAATCAAGAGCAACATGTTCCCAAAACCATCATAAAAAATGGTCAAAAAAGCATCTGCTTCTTGTGAAATGAAACTAGGGTTATACCAATAATGTCGTCTTTATCAATAACAGCAACATCAGCTTCCTCATCAGGAGCTATTTCAATGGGTTGTGAAATGTGAGAGAAGAACCTTGGGCTTTGGGTAAATGGGATGGTTTGAGAAATCAAAATAAATCAAAATAGAGGGAAAAGATGGAGAAATTGGTGGGGTTCAGCTGAATGGAAAATGTGGTGTCCTGATTGGTTAAAAAAATACGATGTTCTATCCCCATTTCCCAAGAGGTCAGTATCATATCCATCTGTATGCATCAAGTTTGGCACCTACATTTTGATGTGAATCTTATTGTCATTTCAAAATGAATTACTTTTCCAATATTTGGAAACAAACCTAGATGGAAAAATGGTTGATTATGATGACAATTACTGTACCATTGAACAAAGTCCTGTTCTTGCTTAATCTGGAAAAAAAAGTCCATTTTTTATATTCCAATATAAGCACAATACCTTTTCAAGGTGCTTAAAAAGGCCTTTTATCCCCTTCAGCAACTCTACATGGATTCTGATGTAGCATTTTCAAAATGGACACGTAGCATGGTTGTGGGCCCCACAAACCATACCAAGTGAAAGGGAACATTTATGTTGGCTAAAGACCAAAACTCACACTAAAATTCTAATAAAACACCATGAAATAGATGGTTGAAGTTTAGGCTCTAGAGAAAAGACAAGTCCCTACAACCATGTCATGAAAACCACTTCGAGGTAAAACTTCCGCTTACCGATTATACGAGAATACTGCACATCCTTAAATGACTAAAACATAAAACTTTAGGATGTTGCAAACATAACCACCACAGTTTAAAATATCAACCAGTATGTATCGTATCAGCCAGTTAGAACCAAAAACCTGCCAAAACCATGCCAGTTCCAAGCTAGAAATCGATATTATAAAGCATCTCATCAAAATCAACTAATCTCAATAATGTCTATCAGCCAGTTTTTTGTTAAAATTAACCAATATTTTCAAATAAGACAAGGCAGCTGGTCCACGTGCAAACCTCTTCGCCTAATCCTTTTTAGAGTTCAATCTTCCTTTTCATCCTTATCTTTTTTTATGATAGGGCCAAATCTGAGAAGTAGAACTCGATAATCTAATGATGCGGCGCATCCCCTTTTCTTTTTTGCTTCCGTGTGTTTTTAATTTTTATTTATTTAGTAAGTTGTTTAGTTTATTTATTTAGTAAGTTGTTTAGTACGTTGGAGAAACAAAATTTTGATCTATAACATCCAAGCTTCTGGTAGTGCAAATGGACCACTTTTTCTAGCCATTTATTTTGGTTTTAATGTTAAAATAACAATTATTTTAAAAATCAGAAAATACCCACATTTGATATTTTAAGCCTGGATGCGTAACATACAAGCACATGTGACATAGATATATGTCCTTTATGCATTTTTTATTTATTTTTGGTTTTAATATGTTAATAATAATCCTTTTTCTATCTTGAACCATGATTGCGACATGCAAGAACAAGTCTTAACCTTTTTTTTATAATATCACGGGTATATCTCCATCCCACGTTGGAGATGAGACTAATCTCATGGATACATGAAACCACCCGAAAGCCTCATATATCAGGTAACTCAAAGGGAGAGTCAAACCCAAGACCTCTAATATATTCTTAGAAGCACAAACCAACTAAGCTACAGCCATCCGAGTTAAGTCTTAACCATTTATCCTAATTATGGACTAGGACAGTAGGCATTCAGATGTATGCCCATGTACATCTATAGTATTACTTGATGGATGATTCTCACTCTACTCAAGCTATTAAAATGTTCATCAACTCATTGTTTGGTGAGTTATGCATAGCAGCTTTCTCTTATGGGTTGCCACTTTTTTACCAGTTACTAATTAATAATTAGTTACTTAAAAATGGAAGTATAGTGAACCAATAAAATGATTGGTCACTTCCATTTACATATCTTTGGACCAATATGAATATCAGAATGACTAGAACTCCATATCATCAAATTAATAACACAATATAGTTTTGATCATATAACAATGCAGCAATACTTTGTCTATGTTGAGATAGATTGAAAAACAAACCTGACAATCCATGATTTTCCACTATTAATTGGTTTTTTGGAATTTCTTTTCCAGATTTTTAAGGGGTTTTGTAATTTCAAACTAATATGAACCATTATCACCAATAACCAATATTATTGATCAATTCATATTGTGCATCAATAGGGACTGAAACAACAATTGATATGATATTTTGAACGATGACAACAGCATAAACAATTAAAAACAAATTAAAGGGTGTTACCCGCAATCGAAGGGGGGAAAAAACCAATGATCTTTATCCAGTTCTTCAGTAACCTCTGATCTCAACCACTAAAGGAACAATTCCAATTTGTTGTACATTTTCTTCCTTCACAGATTAGTGTCCTTAGGGGTCTACTTGTTTTGTTCACTCCTTGGGCCCTTCTGTCATAAGGGCTTTGGATCATTATCCATTATATGAAGAACTACTAATTTCCAGAGCTCATTTCTTGCACTCGTATGACAAGCTACTCCTATCTTATTAAGAGTAACTATCTTTCAGTATTGCTACTTTAGTCACCATTAAAAAATCACTTAAATAACCAACAGCTGCATAGATAATGGTACTATTTAACAGATTACCTGAGGTATTATTAATCTTCGAGGGATGAGTTCCTCATGACGCCTAGCACAGAACTCCCAGGAACAAATCTAAAAATAAGTAAAATGCAAAAGCATGAGATATATTTTTAACTCCTTCCACTCTCTTCTAAAAATCAAGAGACCCATGCATTCAGAAGCCACTAGAGAAACTAACCTTTAGATCCGAAGAGAAAACAATCCGAAGCTGACCATCACGTACTACGCGCATTTGCTCAAACACACTTTCCTGGATTGCTTTTGCATAATCAAGGACAATTTGACCATTTGCGTTCTGATATTCACGGGGCATATCAACATATAGAAGTTCTTCCAGTGTACCACTGTCGTACTTGATTTTGCATAGCCTTGGCAAAACCTCAACAGTTGTCTCTGCAACCATAACAAGGAAAAAAGAATATGAAACAAAATTAGACAACTCTTTTTTTTCCCTTGGACCAATAGACAAAATATGAGAACAGTTCAAATGCAAGAAACTAAAAAGCAGCATTCACCTGTATAACTAATGACAGGAAAAGCGATGGCAGCCATGAAAATTTAAAAACTCAAAGGCAAGGTAATTCCTCTCAGATATAGATGGCAGAACAAAACACTATAAACCAGATTGGCACCCAAAAAACTTGAACTACAAAAAACAGGCACATACCAAAACCACGACCTGGCTTACGGTTGCATATTTCACAGTGCCATACATCCTACAAAATTGCAATTAAATGGTCATTAGAGTTTACAAAGACATTTCCATTCTGAAAGTAAGCAAATGCAAGGTCAGAAATGAAGTGCAAGGGAAGTTTATTCTACATCGTTGACAACAATTGACGATGATACAACCAAAGTATCAAATAGTAGTAGGGGCAGTGGTGTTGGAGTACTAGTTATAGCAGGAGCCAGCAGCAGTTTTAATGAGAAAATAAGAACAATGGGCCCAATTCCTCTAAAAAAAAGAGATTCATTAAACAACATCATCATCTAAGTCATTTATCTCATCGATCTGGGGTTGGCATATGTATCCATTAAACATATTGGGAACAACATTAAGAGAAGCACAAATCTGGACACAATTATTATTATTTCAGAAGCAGATAAAGGTTGAGCAAATTTAGCCATAAGATTGATTTGACTAATGGTACCATGTTATCGGTTTGAATTATATTAGTCATGATTGAAAACATTAAACAAGAAACCAAAGTGGGCTGGTGTTATCCCACAGTTGGTTTTTTCCCTTTTTCTTTTTTCTTCTTTGGGGGGTGTTCCCTTCAAATGCAGAGAGAGAGAGAGAGAGAGAGAGAGAGAGAGAGAGAGAGAGAGAGAGAGAGCAGGCTATGCCAAACAACATACCTGAGGAAAAACACCAGTTGTCTGCCTGCCACTTCCATAAAGGGAAACACACCATCTCTTCTTGGCATTCGGAGCAAAGTACTCGGCAACAAATTTTCTCCAAAACTCAATGTTGTTATCCTGCATAAATGGCAAATTTAAACTAAAGAAAAAATGGTGGTGCTCACCCATTATGCCAATGTATAATTTTCAAGATCAGGTATAAGAATAACTCACAGGCGGTCTGTGTTGTTGGTGATACATGTAATGAGTCAAACGACGTGCGCACATCCAGGTTCATAGCTGGTTTAATAGCAGGTCTCACAGGTAAAGACTGCTGTAACTGGTGCTGCAACTGTGCTCGTTGCTGAGGAAGTGATTTTAGTAGCTGTTGCTGTTGCTGCTGTTGTTGCATCTGCAAGAGGCGCTGCTGTTGCAAAAGGTTCATCTGTGCAGCAGCCTGAGAACTTTGCCTGGAAATCTGCAGCAACTGTTGTTGTTGCTGCTGTTGTTGCAGAAACAGCGATGGCTCAGAATGTTGGGGTTCCATTTTAACTTGACCCAAACTTCTCAGAGACTGTAGTTGTTGAGATTCTTGTTTCACCGAACCCAAATTCCTTAATGCCTGCAATGGTGGTTGTTGTTGTTGCTGCTGCTGCTGGCCATTTTGGTCATTAGTCATCTGTGGCTCAATTTTTACAGGACACATGTTGTTCAAACCTCCTTGAAGTGGTTGATATTGTTGCTGCTGCTGTTGTTGTTGCAGCTGCTGCTGAGCATGAGGAACAGAGAGCTGTGGCAGTTGCCCATGCTGGAAACTATGTGCATCAAGCTGCTGAGGCTGCTGCTGCTGCTGTAGCAGATCTGGCATAAGTTGATTGCCGGAGGGACTTGGGAAATGCTGCCCGAAGCTTGACCAGATGAACCTGGGTTCCCCGTGTTTGATGAAATGAATGATGCAGGTGAAGGCGAGAAACCCATACTGTTGCCTACACCTGACAGAGGATCTGACTCAGCACCCATTTCAACGCCCCACGTTGAAGACTCCCTGCACCAGATAGGCCAGAATTCGACCCACCATTACCAAATGACTGATTTAAGAGAGACGATACATTGGGCATGTTTCCGAGCAAGTTCATGTTATTGTACTGAGAACGCGGTGAGAGGAGTGACTGAAATACAGGCTGTTGTGAAGGGACCGAACCACCTTGAGTTCCCAAAATCCCAGAGTTACTTCGGAGAAGAGAAGGCGGAATGTTTTGGGCACCGCCAACAGGTGTGGGCGGCCCCGACAGCACCATCTTGAGGAAAAGAACTCAATCAAGTATGAAGTATAAAATCTCCAAAGTTAACCAAAATGGGTCAACTACACAACAATGTTGACAAGGCCAGATATCTCACTCAACCAAAAAGGCACATCAGACTTTGCCATTGCAGCTTAAAACCTCAAGGCTTTCATTTTTTACTGATTTCAGTGAGGAAACTTTCCATCCGTGCACACCACAACCAGCACCACACACAAGACTGAATGTGAGAGAAACTAAAACCCAGCTACAAAAGCTACTCATGAACATCCTATAACTCCTCTACTCCTCCACAAGATTGAACCACCTATTAATTCAATAATATCAAGAATCCTCTCAGTGTAATTCCATAATCAAATTCTATGACAGACAAATCTAGCAAATCAATTGAGCAAGAATGCCTAATCTGCAAATTATCCTTGCAAACCGTTGGAGAGTGCTTCCATCATGTGCTAAAACCAATCAAATTCCATATTAATCAAGCTCAGCTCAGCTCAATTCAAGGAAAGATTAGATTTTTCCCTTGCAAACCGTTGGAGAGTGCTTCCATCATGTGCTAAAACCAATCAAATTCCATATCAATCAAGCTCAGCTCAGCTCAGCTCAATTCAAGGAAAATTAGATTTTTCCCCCCAAGAAATAAAGGAATCGAACTAAAAAAATGCAGCAGCTTCCAGAATAACACCACTGGAATAGTATACGTGAAACTAGAACCACATATCAAATAATTGAGCCAATGTCCAGATTTTGGAGAGAACGGCAAGAAAGTCACCAATGGAGCCCTAATTCGATGAAATCAACCAAATCAACGATCTGGAACTTCAGATAAGTGAAATTTTAGAAGCTCTGAAGCTGAAAACCCTAAAATGGGAAGGAAATTAGAGGCGAATCGTGAGTCGGTGTACTTACCAGGATTTGAAAATGCACGAAAAATTCCAGAAAGGAGGAAAATAAGATGGAAATGCCCTTGAAATCCGTTCTTCTCTTCCTGTCTTCTTCGTCTTCTTCTTTCTCAGCTGAAATGGTTTGGGGAACTGAGATTGGTATTTTACAGGGTTCTAGAACTTTCCCTTTTGAGAAGATCTCTCTTTTCTTCTTCTTCTTTTTTTCCCTCCTTGTGCTTGCTTTCTCTTCTTCTTCTACTTCTATTTTTATCTTCTCCTATCTTCTTCTTCTGTTTCTTCTGGTGTAGTGTGAGTGAGTTCTCTTTTTTCAGCTTGAGTTTGTTTCTCTGTTGCTGCTGCTTTCTTTCCCGTCCTTCCGGACTTCAAAATTCCATTCCATTCGATTGAATTCTTTCCTCTCTCTCAAGCTTCCAAATAAGTCAAATCTCTTTCCTTTCATGGCTCACAAGTCATTCATGACTGCATGCCATCATCATCATGTCATGTCCATCATGAGCCATGGTAAAAAATCATTCAAAACTCTAGCCTAACGTGACTCAGTCACGAATTTTGGTGACTCATTCTTATTTTGAACCAAGATGTGTCCTCTACTAATCCTGTCGAGCATGTGTACGCCTTCTTGCATACATATCTTGAGTTCGAGTGGTGGAATCTTATTCTATAAATAGCCATGGAGGGTTCCCTTGACATCTTGTATCTCAACAGCTAGACTAACCCCTTTGGGGTTTTTTGGTTACTTAATCTTGGGGTGAAATTTGGGTCGGATTAACTTTACCAGTTCCAATCAGAGAAAGTGGGTTGAGTTATGCATTTTTAAAATTAAAGCTAAGGCGAAAGGAAGGAAAAAAACTCGAATTAAATGTGGGTCAGATTAAGTCAAGCTTTTTGAAATTAATTTGACCCAACTCAAATTGATTCGTTTCAATTCACTCAAAAAATTTAATATAGCATTCGAGTTGAATTACGTCAGACGCTCAGATTGAGCTGGGTCAATAATTTGGATCGAATTGGATTGAGTAATTCGAGTCGAGCCGGATTCAATAATTTTTTATATGGGTTAGATTGAATTTATTAAAACTCAACTCAATCTGTCCAAGTTTCATCCCTTCTCAATCTTGATCTTAATAACACTGTACTATTTTATAATAGACATCACATTATCAAACTAAATTAGTAGTTTTTTATACATAAAATATTAAATTAATTTGTATTTAAACATTTATAAAATTTTGATTTTAAAAATAAAATAAGTGGTTGGTAGATGGATCCACTTTAGCCGTATATTCTATTTTATTTCAATTAGATGACTACGAGTATTCAATAAACTAATTTCTTTTAAATCATAGCATTGGCAATAATTGTTTAACTTAAATTTACTAACAAGAATTTCATAAGTCAAATAGTTAATTATGTGAGCATAGCGTGTTATACGTGAGACTGCAAATCTAACTGTAGCCTATTATATGAATTTTTTAGTGAGAATGAATTAGATGGGTGTAGCTTTTAACTTAGTAATCTTCAGTATTAAGAAAGCGGGAGGTATCGAGTTTGTGCTTTTATGTTGAGGTTTTTGTGATTTCCCATATATAAATTAAAAAAAATAAATGATTAAAAATGTTTTATTACTTTACAATGAAATTTTATATTTATAATTTAGATAATTAAATGACAAGAGCTTCTATCATGACTTTTTAAGTTACGAGTCCAATTTTTGACAATTGTTCATAAAATTACTTTGTGAAATTTAAATTAAAAATCAGTGTCAAATTTATGAAATAGATGGTTTAAATGATAAGAATAAATTAAATAATTAAGTATTTATACTAATCTATTGGTTATTCATGCTTGATTAAAAAGTAATATTAAAATCGTATAATAATGCTATTTAGTATAAATATGAGAATATATGCTCCATGTAGAGAGCTCGGCTGCATTTGGATGAGGGATAAATTTTGATCCATGTAGAGACCATTATTCAAATATCAATATTTTTTTTTTTTTCTTTTTATTTTCTTTAAATAAATTATAGAAAATGAAGAAAATTATGGCTTCATAAATATTAATTTTTCATTAAATGTCAATCATTTATATGTTCAAATATTATTTTTATATTATAAACTCAAAACTTTCAAATGTTTTTAAAAAATGATGAAAAAATACAAAAAATTATAGAAAAAATTGAAACATGTAGATTTTTTAATTGTAATGGATAGTACTGGCTGAAATCAGAAGGTTTATTTTATTTTTTATTGTTTTACAAAAAAATAGGTGATTTTCTTAGAGGTCTAACTCCGAAGGCTCTGGATTTAAAAGACGGGGAGTTGAGGTGATCAAGAGTTCAATGAAGCATCATGGCTTGTAAGACAACGGGAGACCTACTTAATATTAAATATCGTTTATTAATATATATATATATTATTTTTTTTAAATTTTGAATTCAATTGTTTATAATTTTTTTTGATGCAATATCTGAATATCATCATTAGATTAAATTTGATATGATAAAATATTTATCTAGTAATTTCTTTCTAATTTTAAAAAATAAAGATTAATATAATTTAATAAATTCTATTTTAATTTCATAATAACGAATAATGGTGAGTCGGGACTGTGACAGACCAGTCCGTTAAAATTTGATTCAACAGACCGCAAGACCTCGACCCATTCCAAAACCATGGAAACACTACATACATGGACCCATCACACTTCTATTTCTTTTGATTTTTTTCTTCTAAATTCTATTTTTTTATAAAAATTAAGAAAATTCAGGGAATTATTGATATGCAATTTTATCCTTATCACACGATCATTTAGATATTCATTTTTTTTAAATTTTATAAAATTAAAATTTTTAAATAAGAAAAAAATTTAAAAATATAAAAAAATTCTATCAAGCTTCCTTTTATTTTTTATATGATTCACTGTTACATAAAGACTGAATTGTATATAATAGACGAATATTGAATGGAAATACCTAAAAATACTTAAAAAATGGGTATAAAATGATTGTTGAATTTGTATAAAAGACAATAAATTTTATCTATTTTTGTAAAATCTATATTTAGATCTCCTTGCCGTCCCCGATTGCAATCGCAGACAACCGCCAAGGAGTCCCGACCGCCGAAGGAGTCCACGTTTGCCGGCGCGGGGTATAGACGTTAGTCGTCTCTCCCACACCACGTTAATCCTAATTTTCACAGGAATGGGTTCCGCCACGCTCTAGTAGCGTTTTCACCTGGGGGTATTAAGCCTCTACCGTTCCGGTTGTGGCTTGGATTCCCAGGTCACCAGTAAGAGGAAAAAGCATTTTCCGTGGAAAACGCTCTCTTTCGCGAAAACCCTAGAAGAGAAAGATGAGCAGTAGCAGAAGCAAGAACTTCCGTCGCCGGTCTGAAGAAGATGACGCCAACAACGAAGAAGAAACCGCCCCAATACCGTTACACAGCAGCAACACCAGCAAATCCAAGAAGCCGCCCCCTTTGCCGCCTAAGCAAAAGCAGCATCAGAACCAGGCCCCCAAACTCCTCAGCTTCGCAGAAGATGAAGACAACGACGAGGGATTGAACCCTCGCTCTCGCCGCGACAGCAGGGACAGATCGCATTCCGCTCGCCCAAACACACACAGGTCCGGATTCTCCTCATCGTCTCAGCACAAAATCACATCTGAGAAAAATCGTGTCACCTCTTCCTCTACGACCCCTTCGAATGTCCAACCCCAAGTCGGGGAATACACGAAAGAGAAGCTTCTAGAGCTCCAGAAGAACACACGCTCCCTTGCCAGCTCCAAACCTGCATCCGATTCCAGATCCTCTGAACCCGTTATTGTCTTAAAGGGCCTGCTCAAGCCGACCACTGACAAGGAAGAAAGTTCACTCCCCTCAATCGTTGATCCGCTCAATGAAGAAATTCCGCTACCCCCAGTTGTCGACTTGAGGAAGAAGAATCTGGAGAGAGACGAGGATGAAACCGAGTCTCAGTTTGCTATGTTGGGTATTGGAATTCAGGCTGTGGGTTCTTCGATCCCTGACCAAGCAACCATCAGTGCAATTAAAGCAAAGCGAGAGCGGCTCCGGCAGTCACGTGCTGCTGGAGGGCCAGATTACATCTCTCTGGATGCAGGGAGTGGGCTCCGTGGGGAGAGCGATGATGAGGGTGATTTTCAGGGGAGAATTGCTTTGTTGGGAGATAAGACAAATGGTGCAAGCAAGGGTGTGTTTGAAAGTATGGATGGAAGAGCAGTTGAGGCTGAGGTGAAAGTGGATGGTGGGTTTGTCGCGGAGGTTGATGATGAAGATGAGGAGGAGAAGATATGGGAAGAGGAGCAGTTTCGTAAGGGCCTGGGCAAAAGAGTCGATGACGGTTCAAAACGAGTGGGTAATGGCATTAGAGTGTCACCAGCAGTTCAGCCTGTCGGGCAACAGCCTTTTGGATATGCTGGGAATGTGTATTATCAGTCAGTTTCAAGTGCGTCTGTGGCCCCAAGTGCAACAACCTATGGTGTAACACGAAGTGAGGAGGTTATGTCAATATCTCAACAGGCTGAGGTTGCTAAAAGAGCTATGCAAGAGAATGTTAGAAGGCTAAAGGTATATGATTCAGCATTCCTGACTCCTCCATCCATATGTATTGATTTGTGTTTATGCATATGCATTTGAATCCATCTCTATATATTGATTTATTTCTCCATGCGTGTGGTGAATGGTAGTTATATTTTATCTTTTGTTTTTCATGTTAGATGTTGTGCGCATATAAGTTAATGTGTTAAATAGATTTTCTCCATTGAAACACAAAATTAAATAGATTTTTGTCTTACGTTATGTATGCATATGAGATAGTATGTAATTGATCATACAAAATTGTAGTTTCCCATAATTTGCAGAATACTTTCTCTGTTGGTTGAACATTGAGAGAGAGAGAGAACCTCCCGACCACTGCTTATCTAATGAATGCTATCTACACTGCAATGCCAGCTCCACCAATGGTGATGACGATTGATCATTTGGATACTCTATGCTTGAGTATAATGCATACCTTGATCATATTAATCAGGGTCATAATTTTGAAGGCAACCCAAGTCAAAAGATAAAAAGCAATTTTGAAGGATCAAAATTTGAGGACTTAAAAAAAAGGAATAATTGATCTAATAAAAGTGGTTTTTAGTTGGCCTCATATTTAAGCATAGACTTTCCAATAAACCCACCACCACTAGCTAAGCATGACCCACATTTTTTCCTTTCAAATAATGGTTCTAGTGCATGATTTTGAATTAGAATTTCATTTTTCATAATTGGTAGAAACTAGGTCTGTTCATGGGCCGGGTTTTGGTCGGGCTTTGCCAAAAAAAGCCCGGCCTGTTCAAAGCTCAAGCATGCCATTTAAAACTCATTTATTTTGTAATTGGTCACACAGTAATAAGGTAGCACTTGCACTGTTTTTTTTTTTTAAAAAAAAATTATAACTTGAAAATATAACCATATAGATTGAAAGTAGACCTAAAGACATACCACTAGTTAAAATTCAATTTCCAGCCACTTGATCTTAATAGTCGAAATTAGCAAACACCCTTGAAAAGATTCAGCGCCTGGTGATTTTGACTATTGAGATTGAATGGCTAGAAATTGATTTTTGATATGAAATTTTAAAAAGTGTTAGGTCTTTAAGCTCACTTTTAATATGTACTGTTCAATCTATGGAAAAATAAAAATTAAATAATATTAGGTACCTCCGTGTGATGTATGTATATAATATATAAAAAATAAATGGGTCTAAAAGCCCAACGGGCCTAGATGGGCTTTCACTAAAAGCTCGACCTCGGCCCATCAAACAAAAATGCTTGTTTAAGCCCGTTTATTTAAGTCAGGTTTAGGCCGGTCATGGGCCGGGTTTGGATGAATGAACACTCCTCATAGAAACCCAAACGGAAAAGTATGGAAAATGTAAGAAAATAGAGCAAAACATAGATAATTAAGGATAGAGATTTCATTTCAAGGGGAACTCAAGCCTCCAAATGTTGGGCTCAATTTGAGGAGAAACCAACATCCGACCCGAAACTATGGTGGGGGAAAATCTCTCTAATGATTTTCTGTACGACTCAAATGGAAAGTACAATGAAAGAAATACATCTCAATTGACCAATCATTATTATTAAAAAGAACCACTTTATTTACTAGGATGCTATCGATAACACTCACTGCCCAGCCATTATGTACTGAACGTTCTTTTTTATTTGATGGTGAGGATAACTTCAAATCTAAAAGTGAACGTCAAATTCATCTCTTTCTAGACTTTATAAGGAGTTTATTGAGAAGTAAACAAAGAACAAAGTAATGATAGACTGGTCGTAGTGGAACTTTTGTTGATGATGTGTTTGGAGATAATAAAATGTAAAACCATAACATTGCATTCTTTGAGTTGTTGAGTGATTAAACTATATTGACAATTTATTGAAAGTTGTTTGGAATTTAAATTTATTTTGTCTTTATCTATTCTTTGAAATTGATACACTTGAATAATTAATACTGGCTTAAACTTTTTACTTTCATTGATCAACTTCAGTAAATATTTCATGTACAGGTTGCAAAATATTCTATCTAGACAGTCCTATACTGTTTTTACCTTGTGCCACGTGTTGAGCACGTGTCTCCAATAGTGGGTGCATAATAAAAGATCTCGAGTGTAAAAAAAAACTCAGAAACATCAAGAAGAGAAAAAAGAAGCATAAAACTAGACATTCATTGGCTGATCTTAAAATTGAATGGTCATGATGCAAAAAATGTCCTGAACTCTGTCAGATCTTTTTATTCTCTCAAATCTTTTGAAAAAAAGGTTTTCATTCTCTCATCCCCTCGTAGGGTGAAATTTCCAGTCCCTTGGTAGTCTAAAAATCTTTTGGGTTTAAATTATTCTTCTATAGTATTCTGTCATTTTAATATTTCAAATAAATTTTCGTTCTAGCAAATTTTTAGTTATTATATCATGTAGATAAATTTTTTCTTATGTATGAAAATCATTTATCATTGAAAAGAAAAGCATTATAAATGGAGTATGGGTAGGTCTATGTGGTTCAGTCTAGACTACCTTGACTAGCTAAATATGGATCTAAGGTAGCCCCTTCTCATTTGCAAACATATGAGAAAGAAAATGTAGAAGGGTTACAAGAAATAAAGTCACAACAAGGTCTAGTTAAAGTCATCACCTGAATCTACTGACATATGGGAATTAATAGGGGTACCGGTGTTTTTTATAACAAAGGACAGTGGGCTTGTTTATTGTCCACTTGTCATCATTTAAGTGGTGGTAAGTACACCAATGTCCCTTATTATAAAAAACACTGGTTTCTCTATCACTTCTCAATATATTCTATAAGTTGTGTGTTGGCAATGGTCTCAAATGTGGGCTGAGATGGAATCAATTGGGTTTTACCCATGTTGTCCTGTGATTGCTTGGGTGTGCAGTAGTTTGGGTTCATGTTGTGGTAGGTTAGATTGGCTAGGTCCATATAGATGGATATGATTTAATTATCCATACGATAGTTTAAAGCATCAATAGCTAAACAACAATATAGGACTTTCATATCAGTTCAGGTTTTAATGTTTCAAAAACCCAAACCGACCCAAACCTGACTCGGTTGACATCTATAGATCTATACCTGTTCTTTTCTAAAAGCCACCAGCAAATCGCCCCCAGTAAATGTGGACTTCCCATCTAGTCTAACCCATTGCCATCTTCTATAGTCATACCTCACTAATGGCTCAGCCCCCCTCGGAAGGAGGCTTTCAGCCTTCACCTAAGCTGCGCAGCAAAGGGCCAAAGTCACTCACAGGTTACAGTGATGCTTCATATGATCTTTCTGTCCAGGTTTAGGTAGTCCACTTCTTGAACTAGAACAGTCATTCATCAAATAAGTAGAGATTGAGTTGGATTCAGTTGGAGGTTACCAATGAACTCAAGTACTAATTCTGATTTCTTATTCTTGAATTGACCGATCAATTTGCCGAGTGTGGGTTATCATGGGGCCATGACATCATACTTCACACTTATCCAAATAGATGGGTCAAGGCTTTGATGATGATGATGAACAACGATGATGTATTTATGCATAAATTCTCATACTCATCTTTGTATACATTCTCTGACCCCAAATGTCCATTTTTTAGGAAAAGCACGGGAACACAATGTCTTCAATGGCCACAAATGGTGAAAATTTATCTGCAGCGTTGTTGAATATCACCACTCTTGAAAAGTCTCTAGAAGATGCCGGTGAGAAGTTCATTTTTATGCAAAAGCTTCGTGACTTTGTTTCTGTTATATGTGACTTTTTACAGGTACTTTGTTTTTCTCCCTTTGGTGTAGTTTAGAGTGCATGTCCTTGTATTTTGTATATCCTCTACGATTTTGTAGATTTTTTCAGTGTTCAAGGAAATATTTCGTAAATGCTTAATTTATTCTCTTAGCAGTGTATAGTTGGATAATTTCTATACATTGGGCATTTGCTATGTGCTAAGTTTTTTTTTTTTTTGATGTGATGTGCTAAGTATTGTTATCAAACTATTGTCATAAGACTGCTCATCCAGATGTACATGAACTTAATTTAGAAAGTGAAGTATTTTTTTTTTTTGGTTTTTTTGAGTTGAAATGGCAACTGAATTTATTGAAAGGAGGGCAGAATAAGTGCCAACCATCCACCAGGAAAAACCACTACAGAAAAAGCTCAAAAATAAAAGAGAGGTCCCTATACAAACATCAGAACCACCATGAAAAGGGTTACCCAAATGGTGCATTTTGCCTTGTTCTCTGAGCTATTTAAATATGAGATTCCATCTTATTTCTGAACACCCAATTATTTTGTTCCAACCAAATGCTCTAGCTTGCAGCGTAAGGGATACAGACTACAGGATAATAAATCTAAAAGAGCCTCCAAATAACATCCAAGAGGTGTAGTGATCATGGAGAACAACATGAACCATGGATGACAATAAGATTGATAATGTAGCTCCAAACTCTCAATGAGAAATGAATAGTGAGCAAGTGGTCACCATCTTCCATTACCCAAAGACAGAGGGCAATCATTAACCATGAATGATGCCTGTTGCGAATGTTGTCTAATTTAGAAAGTGAAGTTGCATTTGCAAAAATATCTATGGCATGCTTGGTGTTAGTGTTTTGTCAAAGTTATTTTGGAGCCTCTTGATAATTTAGTTGGTTGCAGTCATCCTCCTCATGATTGGATTTTTTCCAATTAATCTGCCGTGGCCCACAGGAACCTCTTATCATGAAGGTTTATCTGGCTGCACATTGTGTCCTTCAAAAGGAGAAACATTTTTTTTATCGCTTTGTGAAATGTCATCGAGCAAGCAAGAACCCTAGTTTTCATTTCGAATAAGCTAGTAGGGCTTAGATTAGAATGAGAATCTCCCAAAGACTATCTGACAGACTTAAGTCTCTTTTTGTGCCCTCACTAGAACATGTAAAGCCGATAGAATTAACTAGTGTTTGAAAGATTGAGAAAACTTTAACAACCACTTTCTACATATAACTGCTCATAATCAGATTCTTACCCCTGAGGCTTTAAAAAGAAAACTCTACGTTCTAGTAATGTAATTTATATGAATGTTGTAAGGCATCTAACAGTTTGGACTTTGGAGCAACTATGCAAGAGCTTAAAAAGTAACAAATCCTTTTTTTTATTCTTATCCTGAGGAAATTAAATGTGAGGTGACAATAACCATGATTGGCAATAGGGTTGATTGGAAAAGTAGAATTTGAAAAACTGATACTAAATAAGTGGGATAAAAGCTTCATTGGTGATGATGATCTTGGGGAAAGTTCCTAACTCATGACAGCACACCCCCAAAACTTAAAAAAAAAAAACCCCCTCATGACAGCACACATGCGGGCCCTAACATAATAATAGATGTTATGGTACTTTAGGGAATCCAAAATCCATGCATTCAACTCCTTGACAGTTCAGGGTGCCCCATTTTCTGACTACATTGGACATGTGGGGCCTCCTGATGATATTGTAATTTCAAGCATCTGACCATCGGTAACTGTGTTTGGATGCAAATTTATTATGTATTTAAATTTTTTGATACTGGTTTAGTTCACAATGTTTTTATTTGTGCCTTTCAGAATTGTATTGGGTTAAAGTTAGATCCAAACTCAATATTTTGGATGGTTTTCTGTTGTTTAGGTTTTGTATCGTACTTGAATATCCAGTATTTTGAAAGTAAATTCAAAATGGCTTGTTGAAATGGGATCTGTAACCGTCACAAAGGTCAAAATTATTAGAAATGGTTGGATATGGGTAAAAATCAATAATTTTAATTGGTTTCATCACCGTATATTATATAGAACCGGGTCAAATAGGGTCTAGACTTCAACTTGGGCCATTGTGGGCCCCATTTGGCCAAACCTCAAATTGTTATTTCAGGTCTGCATCCCATTTGGTGCTAGTTATATGTATCTATATGTTTTTGTATACATATAATACATCTAATCTATTTATGTATATACATGTTTTGGTTTAGATCATTTGGTGGAAGGGTATTTTTAATCTAGCAAAGTAAGGAAAACTAGAGACCTTGACCTTGTGTGGTTTATTAAATATTAAAATCAAAAGGTTTGGCTGAAAGGTAAGGAAATAAAAATCATGTAACGAATTTATTTTCAAGATTTTTTAGATATGAAATATGTGAATGAAGTATCATTCAAAAAAAGAGTGAAGTTGATCATGAAGCATGCGCAAATGTAGGAATGATTAATGGAATATTTGAAACAAAAGTCATGGTATCCTTGGCTAGGACAAATAAAAGAGTGTAGGACCATATGGTATATATAGAAGTACACTTTTTGTTGAACCCCGAGGGGTTAGCTTGATGGTCAATTCCCACCCTTGTTTGTGGGAGGTCTTGGGATCAAGACCACCTCAACACAAAAAGGGACACTCCCCTTAGTTCTGTGCCCGGTGTGTGTGGATTTGGAGGCTTACACATGCTCCAAGGATTAGTGAAGTGGGACACCTGGAAAATTCACGTGGGACACTTGGATACCTCGGTCTTCAAAAAAAGTACGCTTTTTGTTGAATGAAATTAAGGCCAGTTGGTTAGCTTCACTATTTAATAAAATTTTGGGTACAAAAAGATTGCTCAAAGAATGACAAAAGAGCACAGTGGTGCTTGTATATATGAATAAAGGGGATACTTGGAATTGTGTCATCAAGCTTATGAACTGCACCATTGAACTGCAGAGAGAATAAAAGAGCAACACTGAAAAAAAATCTATTACTTAGAAGAACCGGTTTGGCTTTATTCTTGGAATCAAACTCACGGAAAAGCTTAGGGAGGAAATGAAAAAACTGGTTTTGTATCTTATCAATTTAGCAAAAACCTATGATAGGGTGTCTAGGCAATTAAATTGGCAAGCATTGAAGAGGAAATGTATTCCAAATGGATACGTAGTTTTGTATGTGTATGGAGGGGTGACAACAATTCTAAGAATGCTGTATGGAGAGAACAAACTTCCTAGTTGCAACACAAAGGATCCACTCTGAGTTTTTTTTTTTTTTTTAGTTATTGATAATTTCAAATAAAAAATTTGAGGTGAAGTTCCTTGGCATATGTTGTTTGGAGATGCCAAATGATGTGGTACTAATTGGTGAGACAAGAAGCAAGCTACTAATAGATTGGAAATGTGGAGCAAAGCTTTTGAGACAGTTTGATAATTAGTTGGGTGAAAACAAAGATACAGCGTTTTAATTTAGTGGGTTTGAGAGTGGGGAGGATGTAATTGATTAAATTGAAAATGACTTAGTACTGCACACTGAGAAATTTTGATACTTTGGGGCAATTAGAGAACAAAACAAAGGGTTTGATTTGGGTATAACTAGTAGGATGGATGCATCATGATTCATGGGCTATAAGTGTAAGCAAGTCAGTGGAGCGTTACGTGATGGGAAAGTTCCACCAAAAATTTAAGGAGCATTTTCATCATCATTTAATAAAATAAAATAAGGAGCATTTCCATAGGACTGCAATTAGACCTAAAATGCTATATAGAATTGAATGTTGGGCAATAAAGAAAAGACACCTACAAAGTAATTGTGATGGACCTCTTTTTGCTAAGATTGATTGTTGTGTAACCTCAGTTACAAATTTCGGCCAAATTATGAAATTTTAGTCAAAACTTTTCAACTTGGATTGAGGCTGAAACATAAATATCAACAATATCTTTTGACGTAGGACAAACTTTGATACCAAATCTCACGTAGGACAAGTCAAAATATTGAAAACTTTAGATCTAATATAGTATTATGACGAAGAACCCTAAGACCCCCACCTCTCCTCGAGTATGAGATATGCAACCTATATCCAAGATTCACATAAGATATTAGAGAAATAAATTAATACTCCCTCCGTCCCATTTTAGTTGTCTCATTTGAAATATTTGTATTTTTTAAGGAACACTATATATAAGGCTAGCACTCTATATGATCTCATTCATTTTCAACACACTTTATATTACTCCAATTTAAATGAGACAAGTATTTCGGGACAATTCCAAAATCCATATAGGACAACTTATTTGGGACAGAGGGAGTATTAAACAAATAATATAACAAGAATTGTGAATTCACATACACAATTAATCAAAGTGATTACAAAAAAAGATTGACACCTACACATAAAGCTCTGGAAAATCTCTTAAAATACTAATTAAATCATGTCAAACCCCATATTAGGTTTTTTAGATTTAAAAATTAGTCACCCAAGGGATGAAATAGGGGGCTATGGGATTATCTAGGGTTTGCCAAAGGAATTAGGGTTTGTTAATATTATTATTATTTTCAAGCAAAACAAGTTCTCAAATAGGTTCATACAATATGCTAGGGTAAGATTTATAGGTCTAAGATAAGGTTTCAGTTGTTAGGGTGCAAAATAGGGCAAACATGGCCTGTTCGTACAGTCATATGGATGTTCATACGAATTGTTGGGTCTCGATGGGGGTTTTGGTGGCCGATAGTGGGGTTGGGTCTTGGTTTGGCTAGGGTTAGGGTTTGGATGAAAATGGGACAAAAATAAGGTGTAGAAAGAAGGAAAAAATAGGAGAAAAGGGAAGGGAAGAAAAAGAGATAAGAGGAGAAGAAGAGATTAGGAGGAGGAGAAATGATAGAAGGCACCTGGTTTCCTTGGAGCTACACAAGGACAGATGGAGTCACCCCACCTATCTTCGCAAGCATGTATGCAGAATTTTTTTTCACTTGTATTCTATTCTCAAACAATGGGTGTTTACAAGTATTTATAGGAAAATTTAAGAAACTCTAGACACACATACATGTGTGCCACATGTGTGAACACTGCAAACTATCTAAAATAACTTATTACATCCCATAAAGTTTGATACTCAAATAAATAAAATATACAATAGAATTAAATTCCTAAATCAATTACTATAACACTCCGATTGGCTGGATCCATCTACATGGTTCAGATTAAGCCAACCATGATCTTAAGGACAAAAACAACTTCCAAAACCTGATTTTATGAAATGACTGGTAATGACTGGTGAATCAGTCTTTCCAAGTAGTCTAATCGCAAATCTATGCATAGATGTTAGATCTGTTGGTCATCTCTCAACCATTTTGTCCCGACGATTGTGATGTTGTTTCCAAGATCTCTAATAGACTCGATATCCACCATGGACGTCCTCCTCCTCCTCATTATTATTATTTTTGAAGAAACTGTATCAGTTGAAGCCTAACTGATGTAGCCCATTTACAAACTTTGGCCAATATGGCCGACATGGTTGAAATATTGGCAAAAAAAATTCAGTTTCCCCAATGGACCAAAAGATTGATTTTGACCAAAATTTCTAAGGGTGTAAAAATAAAAAGACAAAATTGGAAATGAATTTATTAAAAGGAAGAGTACAAGTTGCTTTGATTGAAGAAAAGATGAAGGCATGCTTTTAAGATGGTTTGGGCAATACACAGATGACTAGAAATAGATAGTACAAACAATTTGAAGGTCATAAGTAAAGGTATTAGGAGAAGGGGGAGACCAATGAAGACTTGCATTGAAGGACATGAAAAATTGTGTTGTGATGGAGAATATATAGAGTGGAAAGTAGAGAACAAAGAGCCATCATAGAGATGGGAAAATGGTTTTCATGATGATGAGATTGTCTGGTCAAATTGGTTTGGATTAAACCATTTGGCAGAATGGTCTCAAAACATTGACACCAGATAAATTGGTCTAAGGCTACAACATGTGATGATCCAACAAAATAGTCTTGCCCAATATCCATTAAGAAATGACTACTGAGTCTTTTTTTTTTTTAAATTTCAAATATATGTTGGTTTTGTATGGTAGAAATGCTGTTGGGTGGTGTACAAAATGTTACTCTGATTGGATACTGATATGAATCTAGATTTAAAATTTGCTTGAGAATTCGATGAATTCTTATTCCATGTTTGGATGAGGGTGTAGATCCATGTTTGATGTGGAATTGGATCTCAAGAAATGGGTTGAAGTATTCTTCTGTTAATATAGTTTATCACCTTCTTCCACACACACACACACACACACAGAGAGAGAGAGAGAGAGTCAAACCAATGATTTTCCCCAGTATTGTGATGACAAGTGCTTAGCAATGGTTATTGCAGTGTACTGATTCTTGTGTTGCTAATGACATATTTTCAGGATAAAGCTCCTTACATAGAGGAACTTGAAGAGAGAATGCAGAAACTTCATGAAGAACGTGCTTCAGCTATACTAGAAAGAAGAGCTGCTGATAATGCTGATGAAATGACAGAAGTGGATCCAGCTGTGAAAGCTGCTATGTCAGTTTTTAGCAAAGGTGGTGGTGCATCGGCAATTGCCTCTGCGATCACAGCAGCACAGACTGCATCTGCTGCAGTGAGAGAAAGATCGAATTTGCCGATTGAGTTGGATGAATTTGGTCGAGATGTGAACCAACAAAAACGTATGGATTCAGTCAGGAGGGCTGAGGCTCGAAAACGTCGAAAGGCTTGGTCTGAGTCAAAGATGATGTCATCTACTGGAGATAGTACTACATATCACATTGAAGGCGAATCTAGTACCGATGGGAGTGATAGTGAGAGTAGAGCTTATGAATCTAATCATGAACTTTTGTTGCAAACTGCTGAAGAAATTTTCGGTGATGCAACTGATGAATTTTCCAAACTTTCTGCTGTCAAAGAAATGTTTGAGAAGTGGAAGAGGGGTTATTCATCAAGCTATCATGATGCATTCATGCCTTTGAGTGCACCTGCAATCTTCTCCCCCTATGTGAGATTAGAGCTTCTAAAATGGGACCCACTTAATAAAGATGAAGATTTCAATGATATGCAGTGGTAATGTGGTATAGTTTTATTGTCTGGATATAGCGTTATTTTTTTGGCTGTAAATGATATGTATTTTAAATTTTTGACTTGCATATTAGCACAACTGGTAAGGGTTTATTGTTAAACCTAAAAGTCCCATAGCGTCAAATAGGCAATTAGCTCAGAAAAACAATTTGCCAAATCCAAATATAAAGGACAACCCCAGATTTATGGGATAAGTGGCTTAGATGATGATGATTGTGTAGCTCTACCTACGTGATACAGGCTATTGTTTATTACTTATAACGTGGCATTCATTCAGGGCTGTGAATGTCAGTTGGCTGGAACCATACTTGTTTGAGTGATTATCAGTTGTGAACTGGGGACCGACTTCTTTGTGGGCCTATATTTGAACTCTTTATCACATATCCATTATCATATTGTGACATGGATTCATACCAAATTTGAACCCATTCTGAGATACGCTTGCCATTGGATTAAGTCAAGTGCTAAGGGTCATAGTCTTTGAACCATACTTGGAGTGATTTACTCAAGCTGGTTTCATACATCTCCTGCTGATGAATAGATCTTTCCAACCAAATAATCCTCATGATCCAAAGTAAGCCACCAAAAATAGTTACTACGATCCAGTTTCAATGAATCATTTCTCAATGGACAATTTCTCTTTCTTGAGGTCTGGCCTATTAAAATCTGTCCTGAACCAATTCGTGTCTGGCTATTGGCAGTGCCAGTAGATTGTAGCACAAACTCAAAATTGTTGATAATCATAAACCTTTTGATGGGATGATCTTTGGGGCATATTTGGTTTTTTCCTGAAAGGGGACACTTTCTAGGAAGAAGGCATTTCTGAAACTTGGTTTCTTTAGAAAAAGGATTCTTACGCCACTTGGAATTCCCTTACATCTTGCTTCATTTTTATGGAGGGTTAGGTGGATATGTCATAACTCATAAGGATATTCTTTATCCACTTTTTTTTGGACTGTCTAAATGTAACCATTTTTACTGTCGAGATGTCCACCTGTTTGAGAGAAGTTCCTGAAGTCTCATCCTTTTTGTAAGGAAAATAGAGAACTCTAGGGAGACTCCATATTAACATTTTAAGTGCGCCACACAGCTTTGGTTGGGATATTAGAATTGGCAAGCAAAGTGGACGGGTAAAATTTGATCCCCTTCAAGCAATTTAAGCCTTGTTACTTTGGACCTTGAAATTTGACTGCAATGAGACATTAATTTTTCATGGCCTATTTCACAAAGTTATGATGGTTGAATCGAGGAGTTTCCCTCGAATTATATGATCTATGAAATTTTCCATCTATCCTACCTGGCCATGTGGGGCTCAGCCCATGCTAAATATGCAGCCTTCTTAGACCTGCTCAAGGAAAATGCCATTCCCAATAAGAATGGATAAGTAGATGATCAGTTGCCTTTTTTCCTTTACCATCCTTTTTTAACAATTTGACTGTCAAGAACTATGATTTTGGTCATGGCAGGGCCTGATGGATGATTGATGTGGATCATGTACACAGTGTGCTAGTAGTGTCAATGGTATCAAAATGAATAAAAAGTCATTAACGCATTAGTGACTTACCTATCATATCCTTTTTCTTTTTTTGGGAAGATTATCATATCCTTTTTTTTTCATCATTTTAATTTATTAACTTTGTGACATTTGTAGGCATTCTCTATTGTTTGATTATGGTTTGCCGGAACATGGTGGCGATTTTGATCCAAAAGATGTCGATGCTAAACTTATTCCTGAGCTGGTGGAAAAAGTAGCGCTTCCCATTCTGCATCATGACATTGCTCACTGCTGGGATATGCTCAGTACCAGAGAGACAAGAAATGCAGTATCTGCTACGAACCTAGTTATCAGTTATGTTCCTGCCTCCTGTGAAGCTCTACAGGAACTGTTAGCTACTATCCACAATCGACTGACTGATGCTGTTGCCGATCTTGTTGTATGTCTTCTTACTATTCTACCTTGTCATCTACATAGACTATGCCTGTGCATTTGAATATTCTGACAATATTTTGTTCTTAACAAAAGAGTACATTTATTGTTCCCCTGCAGGTTCCAAATTGGGGAATTAACATCATTAAAGCTGTGCCAAGTGCAGCACGAATTGCGGCATATCGATTTGGGGTGTCTATACGGTTGCTGAAAAACATTTGCTTGTGGAAAGATATCCTTTCACTGCATGTTTTGGAGAAGCTAGCCCTTGATGAGCTTTTGAACAGAAAGGTTCTGCCTCATATACGAAGTGTTTTGCCAAATATTCATGATGCTATCACTAGGTCTGAGAGGATAATCGCCTCCCTGTCAGGAGTTTGGTCTGGTTCCAGTGTCACAGCGGAACGCAGGTAAAATTTATTCCACCTTTTTTTTACTTTTCTAAAATGCTCAGTTAGAATGTTAAAATCTACTGCCATGTTTTTAGGTTGTGAATGACAAGGATCACCAACTCCCGATCTGATCATGGATTGGACCCCAGGACCATGACTTAATCCTATTTGATGAATTTAAATTTGGGTTCAATAATTATCAAAAGAAGGGTTCAAATGAGTTATGGACTTGTGGAAGAGAGAGCAGATTCTTGACAGCTTTCTATTTTTTAAAATTGGAAAGGGATTGAGAGTGGAACTTACCTTATACACAGGGCCCGTGGGTGTTGAAAATAGATGACCATCAAGTGTCTTCACTCTATCCTATTTGATGATCCCAAATTTGGATCCAAATGAGGTGTGGAAGAGAGTTAGATTCTTGAAAGCATTCTATTTTTTTTTTTCAAATTGGAAAAGGGGCCGAGAGTAGAACTCACAGTATAGAGGGCCAGTGGGTGTTGAAAATAGATAGCAATCCAGTGTCTACTGGATGTAACACACTCTAAACCTATGAGTATCTCCCTGAGATGTGCATTAGTCTGATTTTGTAAGATCTACCTACGAACTATAAATTTAGGTCCAGTTCAGGATCTGTATTGGTCTTGTTCCTCTGGTTATGTATCCTGGGGTAGTGAGGAAACCCAAGATCAGAAACAAACTTGAAATATATGACCAGCAAGCAACAGAATCAGAAAAGCAGGAAAATTAGAAGCATAAAATTAACTCACTAAAGAATACACATGTTCAAATCGAAGAAGAGCACATATGTACATTCTCTCTTATTTCTTCAAATCTTCAATCAAGATAAACAATTATAAGGTCATATTAGCCTGTTAGAATGTTTATTTATGACTAGAGTGTAGCATAATACACAGAGAGTTTGGTGTGTCTCCCTTAATCAAGGAGAGACCCTATGACTTATATTTATAGAGAAACCTTAATACAAATAAGGAAGGTAAAATCAAATAAAAAGGGAAAGCCCTAAACTTAGTAAAGACAATAATCTAAATATATCTCAACACCGCCCCCCCACAAACTCATGTGGGCTCAAGTGGGTCTCACTTGAGTTTGCACATATTCAATTTGACGATCCAATGGTGATGCCATCTGATGGAGTGAAAGCAGACCAACACGAATCTCCAAAAATCGATCCCGATCGAAGCAGAAAAGCCATAACTAGACCCAACTGACATCCCGCAGCAGCATGTACCGAAACAAGTACTGGAGAAGGAACAATGGAAACTTGGTTCTGGAAACAGCAGGGCTGCAACTCCACCGTACAAATATATAGGTCTCCGAAAAAAGGGTAGGGAAAGAGAGGGATCCCGACTGTTGAAAATCTTCCGGTAGCCGGATCTGATGCCCGAAAGTGCTAGCTGCAAAGGGAAGAAACGTTGGTAGGCATAAAAATCCGCTACAGAAGTTTGCCGGAAAGAGAAACTAGTCTGAAGAAGATGTCGAAGTCCGGCGAGGAACAGTAACGTGGGTAGGAACAGTAAAACGGATAAAAACGTAAACCTCCATTCAACGAGATCAAATATAGATCTCAGAGGGTTTCACTGGCATTCAAACTCAAAATCACGCCATATAGATGTGATGTAGGGCCAAAAATGATCGTTGAGTTGTGGAGATTGCCCTATGAACCATCCGCAAAATGCAGGGGAAAAAAGTCTTTAAAATGAGAGGTCAGAGGGCTGGAGAATCAGATCTGGAAGGGCAAATGGTGGATCGTTTGGCGAACAAAAGGAAGGGAGAGGATTTTATTTATTCAGACGAGGATCGGGTAAAAAAAAACTGCAGCAGTGAGTCCCACGAAGCACATACTGGAGTAGAGGCCTTGTAGGTGCAAACTAGAGGGAATGACAAAACTGGTGGTCCAAAACCCAGGGGCTAGGATGTTGATTTCTTGCAGATCCAATGAAAAACACCCAAAAACTAGGTGTACATGCGTCCCATACAGCTAATGGAAAACAACACAGAAGTGGGTTCCACCGTTGATGGAAGGTGGAGTACCCAGGTGCGATGGAAAGCAGAGGCTGAGGCGATAGTAGTGGAGGAGGTTTGAAGGAGATTCAAACAAAAAACCAACAGATCTGGCAGAAAAAATCCCCAAAAAATGGGTTTCTGGGTGGAAGAGAAGCAGTGCAGAAACCCAGTCAAATGGGCTCACCGTTGATCGAAACCCCAGGTCAACCTTAGGCGTAGGATCAACCGAGAAACGTGGTTTTTTTGTGCAAGATCAACGCTTGGAAGAGGAGCCCAAAAGCTATAGGACAAAGGCCTCATTTTGGCAGATCCAAGCTGATGGATGGGTAGTCCTGCCAAAAACGACAGGGGTATGTTAGGGTCCACCGGCGATAGGCTCGCCAGAAAAGTAGACGAAGGCCGAAAAGGAGCTTTAGGCATTGCCAAGATCTAGCGGCAATAGAAAACAGAGAGGAGAGGCAGCAGAAGTTGCAGACAAAGGAAAAACAGATCGAAAAGAGGATTAGATATGCTCAGACAAGAGAGGAAGAGGTCTCGTGAAGGTCATGGTCCTCCCTCTGTTGGTGAAGAATCTCCTCTTGTAGAGGGAGAGAATAAAAGGCAAGGCTGCTTGAAGAAAGGAAGGTAAAATAAATACAAATAAGGAAGGTAAAATAAAATAAAAGAGGAAATGATTAAAATGGAAAATACAACTTTAGTAACTAAATATATCAAAATCTAAATATATCTCAACATAGAGCTCTCATTGCAACTTGAACATCTACCAGACTTCTAACCCAACAAATCTTTGTTTGAGATGTTATAATCTCGACCATCAACACATTGGTAAGTACTTAAAGACCGAAAACTTTCTTTGAAATGATTAACTATCCTACAACTTGAAACATTATACAATGGAGAAAAAATCACGTAAGCAAGATGAAGCTACATTTGGTATTTTATCATGTGGTATTGGCGGTGTTGGCTTCCTTACATGCAATGTGATTTTTCTTCCATCTTTAAGTAAAGGATGTCTATCTGCCTTTTCATAATGTGCCACATATCGATCTTACTCCCATGGCTTTTCCATTGAAGTGTGTTACATAGCCGTTACTACTACATAACAAACAAACTTAATGTGAATTTTAACCTTCAGAGGAGGGAAGGGCCTATAAACTCTTCTTGAAGTAAATTACATGATAACTATATTGCACCTTATGAGCTTTCCCTTTAGCTCTCGTGTTAGTTTGACCTCTTGGAATGTGAGATCTTTGCCTCAACAACTCACCAAATCTCATCGCTTGAATATGACTACCATCCCCTTTTACAACTGGATGTGTAAAAAGAGTCATTCTTTATCCTGTCGTCCGGACCTTCTATCCTCACTAACCACTTTAATCCCCAATTCAGGCCATGGAACTCTTCTTGGTTAGCCTTGGAATTTAAGAAAGCACTTGACTAGGAGAATATGTGGTGACTTCATGGTCTTGGATCATCCCTCCAAATCCACCCAACCCCATAGTTCGTATAGAGCTACTTTCAAAATTGAGTTTTATTCATTGGGGTGGACTTCATCCACAGATTTTTCTGAATTCCTCATTATATTTGTAATGACCCGATCCGACCCAGCATGATATTGTCCGCTTTGGGCCCACTTGGTCTACATGGTTTTCTTCCTGGACCGGCCAACTTGGTCAGGCCCAAAAGGCCTCATGCTTGGAGAGAGGCTCTTATTACTTATAACCCACTCAAGTTTTTTCCTTTTGGGCGGTATGGGACAAAGTCCCTGCCTCCCAGGCACAAGGTATTACAATGTTGCTGCAGAATTCTAGCCGCAGCCTTTCAATATCTTATATCTGATTTTAAAGCATGTGAAATTCTTGATTTATTCCTCGACTGAGATCTATTTTAAATACCTTCAACTTCCATTAGACCGATTCATGTTCATTTTAGGGCCCACTTGCTCATTTCAACATCATCAGATATCACTATTGAGAATTAACCATAAAACTAGTCTAGGCATCATTGAAGAGATCAGGCAGTATCATTCATTGGGCAATGGCCGGCAACACCTTTCATTTATTTGGTGGATCAGTTCAATGGGCATTGGGCATGAATGCTGTAACTTAAGAGTATGATGCTGTAAATTTTTTTTTTTTGGTTTGTGACACGTATGTTTCTAAGCAGTGGAGTAGTTGTCCATTATCTATCTAATTGGGCATTACTCTTGGATGCTTGTATATTCTTTTCTTCAAATCATGGATCACTTTTGCAAATGATTCACTGATCAGATAATATTGGGCATACAACCAATGGCATGAAGGATGATCAAGATTGGTTATGGGAAAATAGGTATAATTTCATATGGAGGCCCAACCTTTGGCATTTGACATGGATAGAAGTCGTCAGATTTATAAAATAAATGTCTAATGCCCGATTGTTCGATTTTCTAAAACCTTGATATTTGATGCTTGTTTAGGGGATTCCTACACATAATGTCTGCATATATTTGTTTTGTTCTCTCTTTCATTGTTGGTCTGCCTTTTGTATAGTTTTCTTTTTTCTCTAATAATTCTAATGTCTTTTAAAAAAGTACCCCATTGTGGATATACCAGCCTCAAATAAGAACCTGTATCAATAGTATTGTACTTTCCAATGAAACCAATTGTTTGGACAACAGAATTATGGACCTTGCATGTACAACTAAAGGCTTGCGAATACTATGCACATCTTTAGGTTGAGATTCATGTAATTCCTCATGTGTTCTTGCCTTGTATGTGACTAAATAAACTATTATGATGATTTTAGAGTTGATTGTTTTTTCATATTTTTGACCCATGACCCCTTTATGGTACAGTCAGAAGTTGCAACCATTGGTGGAATATGTCATGGCATTGGGAAAGGCACTGGAGGAAAGACATGCATCAGGTGCGAGTAGTCAGGATGAAACTTTGGGGCTTGCTCGCCGCTTGAAGAGGATGCTCGTTGAACTCAATGAATATGACAAAGCCAGGGTGATTTTGAGGACCTTTCAGCTTAGGGAGGCACTATAGATTTATTTGTATTGGTTGCAAGAACAGAAGGTTTTCGAATGGCCGATTGCGCTTTTCCGATCCCAAATCAATACGCCAAGCGAACTTCTGTAGGGCCAATGTGGGTAAGTTTATTGTATTTCACAAATTTTCCCTGCTTTTTGGCTGCTGAATTACATTCACTTAAAATTGTTAATCACAGGTTACAGTGGTCAGTAACTGTCATGTAGTGTTAGTATCAGAGGGGGATATAGTGGATATTTTATAAAAAATACATAATTTATTGGATATTCATTTACTACAGTAGAGGAAATTGGACAGCATCACTCCTGGAAGAGCTATATCATCTGACTGAGGCCTGACCTGATTCTGTGTCATTGTTAATCTATGAATAGTTGTTTCTTTTTTGTCATATACTCGTCATTTTATTTTATATTTTATTTCTAAAGAAGAGGAGAACCCCAAAAGGCGGCAGGAGGGGACTGGTAGAACATGGCTAGACAACATCACATTCACAACAGGAACCAAATGGCTCAAGAGCAGATGTCCCAAAATTGGTCTGAGATTGATATGATCAGATATTAGTGCATTGCTAATATGTATCGTGCAATTGTATTGGCTAATTTTTTTTAACTAAAGATGTGAAAAGTATATGGTCTTCGTCGTTATATCACTAGCGTGTCCATCTTGGTGATATCTCAGCTTAGTATCAGTTTCAACTTGAAACAGATCATCATCAGCAATAGTAGTAGTCAGAATTTTATTTATCTGGAGTCAACTTTATGAGTTCTTTGTCTCCAATTGGTTTTGTCATAGGAGGGCAAGAACCGGAACGAACCAGAGGTTTGACCGGAACCGCGGTGGCTGCAGTTCAGTCCTTGTCAAAAATCGGTTCTGGGTCAAAACTGTATAAAACTGGTCAGAACCGTGGTTTTATGTGGTTTTGACACAGAAACTGCGAACCGCGAATCATGGTTCACAAATTTGAAGATTTTTTTATTTTTTATTTATTTATTTTTTAAAATTTTCCTGTTCAAAATATCAAAAAGTAATATTAAAAATGTATATATTTGAAATATAAATGTTTATTACTATTTTTATCTTATATATTTCACCGTTTTTGTATATTATTTAAAGTTTGAATGTTATTTTTAATATTTATATTAATGTTATTGATAAAATATATTTTACTTAATGTTATATATAATATTTATATTATATTATTATTTGATCGGCTTTGATCGTGGCTGAATCTGGTTGAACTCAAAATGTCTCGAAGGCGATTCGTTAGACGGTCCAATTCGGATAACATTGGGCAAAAAACTCATGGCTAACAAGTGACTGCTAAAATTTATTCAATTGATTAGATTTTTCATCAAAATTATGATTATTGCAAATGAGGTTATAACTAATCCAATTAGTATTAGAAATGTATAAATTTGAATTTGATGAAAAGGTAATTCAATAACCTTTCTAATATATTTGATTTTAAAACATGTTTCTGAAAAAAAAAAAAAAACAACTCAAATAAAGAAACAAAAAACATCATCACAAAATGATACTCTAGTGCAAAAGAAGTCATTAACTTCTCTAATTAGTGTGAAAATTGAATAAACTTGGGCTCGTTAAAAGATGATCCAATAAAACTATTTAGTAGATCTAATTTCATGTGATTCGGACATTTTATTGGACACAAAATATGACTATTATTAAAAATTACAAAAATTAATTCAAAACTAATCTAAGTCTAAAAATAAAACCAATAGCCCATGCATCATAGGTTTAATAAAGTTATGTCTTAAATCACAAAAAGAAGATTCAAAACTTAATTTAAAGTGATCAAAATTGAAGAGTTTAATCATGATTTAATTGATTCAATCCATGTGATTTTTTATACTTAATTCAATAATTAAGATGTATCAAATAAATATAATTTTTTTATATAAATTTAAAAGATAAATAGTAACAATTCATCGATCTATATTTCTCACAAAATGAACCATACAAGAGACCCTATGTACCAAGTGAATGATACGCCCAGGGATTTTGTATATTTACTCTATTAAATACCCTATACACCATCGAAAGCTTATATTTTTATTTGTGGAGTTTTTATCTGAAAAAGGCCCCAGTGTTTCAATCTATTTGAAAAAAAAAAGTCTTTTGGTTTTTTATAATTAAAAGAAACCCTTAATTTTTGATAAAAAAAATAAATTTAAAATAACTTCTTGATGCAAGCATCTGTGCGCAGTAGGGGTCGAAAATTCGTCTAGGCCGAATTTTTGGCCTATATTTGATCTCGGCCGAGATTTTTCTCTCTCCTTATTTTTTTTTTGAAAATCTCGGTGGTTTTTTTTTAAAAAAAAATCATTTAAAAAAAATAAAGACTTTTTTAAAAATATATATATAAATATCGACAGATATCTAGGCTAATATTCGCCCATATCAGACGAATATCGGCCGAGATATCGATCGGGCCCATGCCGATATTCGGCCAAACTTTTTTATCTCTGGCCGATACTATGCATATCGGTCGAGATATCTTGGCCATGGAAATCCCGAGATATCTCAGCCGATACGCACTATATCGATCAAGATTTTAACCCCTGGTGCGCGGGTGCACAAAGTTTTATGTTCGATCCAGGGCCGGGGGGCAAAGGTGAAGCTTAAACAAGTCAAGTTTCAGGTCCAAGTCCGACACTACAGGTCCATCGGCCCAAATGAGTGGGCCACCAACTGGACATGTGCATGGCCCAACTTTGACTGACTCAACTTGAGTCAGCTCCTAAGAATTAGGATATGGGTCGGCATGTCTTTTCGTGTTTAAGGGGTTATAGTAAGATCCAAAACTCTGATACATCGATTTTAAAATCTATATATATAAGTCAATATGATATGTATCGGTTGATATTTGTTGATATGGTACGATATCCCATATATATTATTGTGGTCGTCCAATATTAATGATTTTAATTTAAAAAAATAATAAGAGGGAGATATTTCACAACTGATATATCAGTCGAATCCGAGATTTTGACCTCCGAGCATAACCAATCAGGCTTGAAAATCCGACATTTATCAATAATTAGATATTTGAGTGCTTCACTCTTGTATGGACAATAATTGTTGATATTTATTAGCTTTTAGTGCCAGCCAATAAACCTTTTGATACTACTATTTCATAATTCGGTGGTCAGCGGACTAATTAATTGAGGTACTTATGTATTTGTCGTATTATTATATTTTTCACTTAAGAATTCACTTGTTATAAGTTAGTAGTTTTTCTTGACTTGTCTTTTAAATATTAAGAAAAATGATAGGAGCACTGGTATAGTTAATGATGAGGGGAATTAAATATATATTTTTATTTATTTTTTATAACTCATGTGATAAAAAGATATATTAATCTCTTTTTTTTTAATGATCGAAGGTATCACACGTCTCATCTAAAGGAGACTTTATCCAATTAATCCTTCAGGCATATTACACTTACTTCCGTATGCATATACTAAGTTCAAGCAATGATGAGTAACTCTATGAAAAGTGGCTCAGAAAAATTTAAAAGAGAATCAAACTCATGACCTTCCTCTATAAAGAGAGTTTCTTGACTCAGATCAACTCTTTCTGGATTCATATTAATATCTCTTATTATACAAGTTGTGAGAGTCATCATTTTTCTTAAAATGTTTTATTATTATTAAAACAAAAAATTGACCAAGTTTTTACTTTTCAAATAAGAAAATTTACGTTATCTAATATTTTTAATTTTAATCTATTCTCTTAATCTAAAATTTAGATTTAAAAGGGTACTTCCGTCACTTGAGTTGAATACTTTTTGTCCTTCAGACACCTTTTCAAAGTGAGGGCATGTATGGTATGACAATTACATGTCCCATGCATGTATGGTATGATATTACATGTCATATGCCATACATTCATGTGCAGCACTTCTTCATAAAAACCATCCAGTGTATGTGTGGCCTTTCCTTCATCTGCTGCCTAATCTCACTCCTACCAAATCTCAGCCGTCCATAGCAGACGCATCATGCCAACGGTCTGGATTTTCTTTTAAATCTTTTAAGTGACCGAAGGTATTCAGGTGTCTCATCCTACCAATTCTTCAGGACATATGAAAATCTTCCATTTTGTATGAATCGAGTTGATCGTAAATCAAATACAAGATTTCCACATGAGTTCTTGCCGCATAGTAACAAATATTGTTCTCGGGATATTAACGGTGATTAGTAATATCGTGATGTTTTCAAATTTACGAGTTTCTACTGGGATATTAACAAGAAAATCTCGCAGAAAATATAATATTTAAAAAAATAAAAATAGAATAAATGAAAATATTATTAAAATAAAAATCTTAACACAGAATTTACCGACAATTTATTGAGAATTTATCGGAATATTATCACGATATTATCTTTATCGGGGTTTTAGTGTAATTTGATCGGGAATTTTCCATCGTGCTGATAAATATGCGTTATTAATACAGTAATAATATTTTATCGATAAAAAAATGGTAGATTTGAAAATATGCTGATACTTGTTGGCCGTGGCACCAACCTTTGAGAATTTTAGAATTTTAGTTGAAGGATCAAAATTAGAGGTGAAAGTCGGGCAGACTGAGTTGAGTTTTGCTGAAATCATTCCAATCCAATGCCATGCATAATTGAACTCAATCTGACTCATTTGATTTCACAATCCAACTGTAATGAGCCAGCTCGAACCATCTCTAAATGCTTTTCTCAATTCAACTACAAAAGTTAGACCAAAATCCGACCAATTCCCACCTTGACCAGACATAGAAGAAGTAGAATATAATATGTATTAAATGATGAACATTTGATTTTTTTAATCATTGACTGTGTGGAATAGACCTTAATGCCCTCTTTCGAATCTTTTATTTTATTAGACTTCTCAAGACTTTGATCTAAGGGTTCAATGATTTCAAGGGTTATGCAATAGCGAGGCATGATAGAAAATTATAAAATGAGCAACCTTTTTAGAGTCGTTACAAAGTTAATTATATTGAATTTTTTATGTGAATATATTAAGTGATTGATGAAGGCAAAGTTCAATTTTAGAAATCTCTCTAAGCCTTCAAATAAAGTAACGGTGAATCCGAATCAGACTCAAGCTATTAGTCACTTGAGAGAATCTGAATTACACGCCGTCCGAAATTTTAGAGAGTTCAGTGGATTTCTCGTCCCTTCTAATCCACTAATTGAATTTCACCACAATAAAAAGAACGAAAATAATAAAATACAGAAATAACCAAAATAAAATCTCCTCTGAACTCAAAGGAGAAACACGCTAGAGGAAAGGCTGGTGACTCCAAACTTGTCTAAAAGTCAGCCACTCCGTTCGCTGTTCGTGAGTGAAGGAACATCCATCCCCGAAACCATCTTCCTAACCAAAGTGATCAATTTTCAAGGCGGACGCTTATGTTCCTTTTCCCACTTAATTTTATTTGCCGAATCCCCTTGAATGATGAGTTTTCCTTAACCTTACGATTTCCAGGTAAGCAGAACTCTTCTAATGCTAATAATTTCTGCCTCGTTGGAATCTTTTGTTCCTACCGACTCAATGAAGACAATGGATGTAATCCCCTCATGATATCTAAGCACCCCACCAATCCCAATGGGTCCAGATTTCCCTTTTGATTAAAAATGCAACTCCAAACAAGCCAATCAAATTTCAATTAAATTAATGAAAAATTGCACGAATTAAATTAATTCAAAACAAAATTTAGAAACTAGATTTTAAAGCAAACTACTTACAAGGTATTTCGACCAAAAAGACTTGTCACTAACTTGGAAATTCCAAACCCAAACTCGTGTGTTTTAAACTATCAATGCAGGAGGAGGTGGAAAAAAAAAGAAGAAAAGCCAACCAAAGTAGCGTGGGAAAGAGTTCTCTAACTTTGCTCAACTTTGAATAATTTAAGCCCATATGTGATTGATGTTAGTGTTAGCCTTGCAATTCCAAGTTGAGTCCTAGTCCTAATCAATTTGGGCTTAAGTAAGCCCAGTTGAGTTGCCGTCCCTAATTGAAGAAGCTTAAATATTTTTAGCTTTATCTTAAAGATTGCTTTATATTGTTGTTATATACTCTAAAAGTTTTCCAACTTTTTTATAAAATCTTTACCTCTTTTTCCCAATTTAACACTTACTATATGGATTTTAATTTATCATCCTAAACTCTATTCTACCAAACAAAATAAAAGGAAAGCTCTAAAGATAAAAAAATAAAAAATAAAAAATATACGGCATTTCTAAGCATTTAACTTCAATCATTAATTTCATAATCTTACGTTTAATGTCTAAAAAATTCATTTGATGCTAAGTCTTAGTAATTTAATTAGTCCAAAAACCCCTTAAATTTCTGATATTTGGTTGGGGTTAGCAACTATATTCAACTCAATTTTGAATTTAATAAAGATGCTTTTTAAAATATAGAAAATAATAATAAATTTTAAAATGAATAAAGTATTGAGACTTTTTAGATGGAAGTTGTGAGTTTGAACCTCCATGGCCTAATGTGCCTTAGGGGTAGTGAGCTCAACTGTGGGAGTTTTAATAGGACTGTATCTGAATTTTTCACACGTTAATCCAAAAAAAAAAAAGTATTTGAAACTTCTTTCAAAATATTCTCCAAAAAAATTACTTTCTTAATCTTCTTTACTTCCACTTAAAACGCTGTAATCTTTTAATTAGGACCACCGTAACTTGGCTATGTTTATGCATTATTATATTTATGTATAAAATGAAAAATGTAAAAGAGTTGTTGAAGTACCAACTCTTTTGGTTTGACTGTCTTTTCTAGTTTTTGAAAGAATAACTTATTATTACTCGTCACATCAACACTAACATGTAAAAGGTCTAATTTTATATACTATAGATTATCCATTATAAAAATAACTGTCCTCAAGGTTTCAAAACATCATCAAGATTCAACACTACACTTAAAATCATGAAGCTCATAATTTTCTTCATTTTCTAAAATTCTTCTAAAATTTTTTGAAAAAAAAATAAAAAATGAAAAAATCGGGTGGCGAGAGAAAGATATCGACCGATACGCAATATCGGCTGATATCTTGGTCAAACTGTTGTTTGCACCCTGCTCAAAAGTCAAGAACTTCTAGAAGATTTTTTAGAGTAAGAGAAGTTAGGAGAATCTTACCCCTTGAAATTCTTTAAGAGATCTCCTTTTATTCACTGGTTTGGATGATATTAAATGGAGAAATTAATAAGGTCACATAAGTTATATGTTGATTTTTTTAACAATTATAATTAAAAATTAAATTTAAAGTCACTTGGTCCTTGTGATCAAAATAACCAAGTGTTTTTGAAAAAAAATAAGGATGCCTAATGATATTCAATTATTAAAATCAAATAACTAAAATTTGAATCTTATTTGAGATTTGGGATTTGGTCTACTAATAGTTCATTGAGTAAACTTTCAATCACACCCGTTAGTTTTTATAAAACTCCAAAATGCCAAAACAAAAACAAGTACAACCAACCATCTTCTCTCAAGTAGGAGAAAATAGTGATCTCCCGTGAAGAATTCCATCTTCTCCGAGACTTAGAAAAGCCAATCATCGATATATGAGATCTTGATTTTGATGATGGTGACAACTATAGTACTATACTATAAGTAGTAGGTTATTTGTATTTTTTATGACTAATATGTCTAAACCTCTTAGAACGCTTAACTAATCTTCGGGACATGTGTAACTCTACAAAGAGTAACCATTTGAAATGGAGTAAGAATAGAATTTAGGACTTCCGCTTCCTGACCAACATTCCTGGCAAATGAAAGACTAATGTTGATGTCTTGCATGCAAAATGTCAGCAAAATTGAAATTTCTAGTCATCATAAAAAGGGTAATTTCAAGTTTGACCATTCACTCCAAAACTTTTGATCAGACAAGAAATTTAGAATGACCCACTTTCAACATACAACGGATGTAAAGAGTATCCTCATACCCTTTAGCAGAGCCAAAATACCCATAAGCACACCAAATGATCAATTTAAAAATCCTACAAGAAAAATCAAATGCTACATACGATCCTTACCCTTGTAGTAAGTAGTGTAGGGTGCAGGGATCGCTGTCGATCAAAATCAGTGATGATGCCCTGCCTACAAATGGAGCCCATCTTTGGAATTCAAACCATTCAATCCACCGCTTTCCCATGACCAATATCACTGCAACCTTAAGTACAAATTTCGACCAGAACTTATTATTGAGCTGCCACAAGAATGTTACATGCTTGGATGGAAAACATTTTTTGGACCAACCAATTTTTTTTTTTTTACAAACCTCACTATGATGGCAGTGATGCATTGGCCAAAAGGATTTCATGGTGACTTGGGCTGAGCCATGCTGGATGGATCATAGTTGGGCTCCATCTGCATGCAATGGAAAGTGTTTGCTGGTAAACAATACTGCCTCACCAACAAATCTGCTAGCAGCTTATGTCCCATGTCTCTGCAACGCAAGTGGTATAACATCTCAAGAAAACTGAATGTTTTCAATGTTTAGCTGTTTAGCTTACCCGAGCACCAAAGCCACTGGTTGAGAGCACTACTCGATCCTAATCATGGTGGTCAATCTTAGTTCCCTTCAACATAGGTCAGATCTGAATGGCACCTCCTGTGGGTCAGGTTATCGGTCAACCTGCAAGACTACACACACCAAAAATAAAAAAGAAAAAGGTTCCACTTTAGGTCTAGACCGTCAGCTCTGTAATTTGATCCAACTCGAACAACCCCTCTAGTTGATGGTGAGTGCAGGCACAATTAGTGTTGTCTTCAGATAGTATCATTCTCATTAATCTAAAATATGAGTTCAAATGATTCCAGACAGTGTCAAGTGATTGCTGAACGATGTGGTGTGATGAAGCACAAAATGATATATAGACATGCTACAATACAATTAGGTCCACCTGTAAATTAGTTTGTGAGATCTGTATATATGGTCAGTAGATCTTCAACCTTGAGAAGTTGTTGCATGACGACAAACAGGATGGTTGTTCAATCTGCTATCGGTTGGCATTCAATGGTAGTCCATAAGCAAATCGAGCAATTCATATGTTAAAGTCCTCTGAACAAAGAGACTTTATCCTTAAGGAGCATTTATTTTTTGGCCATCATATCTCTGCAGCAGGGTCACCAAGTGAATCATCCATGTGTGCTTTCAAGAAGAAAGGCTAGGGGGTAGAACAAATTTGATTGCATAATTTATTCCCTTACAGTTTTTGGCACTTGACAGACACTAAAAGTCAGCAGCTAGCATTGGCCATTATAATTGGGCTCCAGCAGTTCTAGAGAACATCCTTCGCCACCAGATCTGGAAGGCCTTGCTCAGATTAGGGCACTCAGTGCCTCCTAGAGTAAGATCCAAGCCATTCCATGAAAAAACATTGCTGCTGTTTCAATGGAAGTGTAAGGACTGCATGACCCATTGCTTCTTCCAACTCCCTCACATCAAGCCCTTGGAACACCTCTGCAACCAACCAAAGTCCACGAGCATGGGCCCAAACCAAGCCTGCAGAACAGCATACCTCTCAACCCCTCGGCACTGCAGCTCTTCTCCCTAAAGCGATGAAAACAAATGCTGAAATCCTACTGAGTTCATATCTGACCATTGGAGAAGCTTTCTCATGCATTATAAGCAATTCACTCTGGTTTGCCCACAAACTCACAAAATCTTCTCCTATTTGCCTTTCTACGAGAATTTCCAATAGCCAGTTCAGGTTGTCAACCTGCTCTGAAATCTTCCCAATCAAAGTTCTTGTTCCCTTGTTGCAGCCTGGTGAACAGAAACTTGACCAGAGGCTTCTTTGAAACAACTTTTCAAGACATGAAGGCATGACTCACAGATCCTGTACAAGGCAGCCTTGTTAATACCAGCCAGGTCCTTGTGATATACTGAGCTTGTGGACAGGAGGCCCTTAACTAAGCCCTTCAACTCCCTTTTTGCATTGATGTCGATCCCCTGGGTAATGCACTGAACAAGATGTAATCCCAAAGGTTGAGATAAAGGATCTTGCATATTCAACCTAGCTAATACATCTTGAGCCACAGGTTTGTCAAATGTACACCTTGTAAACAGGCTCTTAAGCTTCTCCTCCTCATTCTCACACCAAGGAACAGCCTCAAGGTAGGTCAAACATGACTTGACACCCATGTCAAACATGATGTTGGAAGAGACCTTACACCCATGAAATGGAGGTTTTAGTTTCAAAACTTCGAACAATAAAAATTCTTTAAAAATAAATAAAAGATAAAAGGACATGCCCCAAGTGATATATGAATCAGAAGTAGCAGTTAATATGTAAAAGTGGTTTTTTTAACTCTCTTTTGGAGAGGGAGAGAGGGAGGGAGGGGGGGGGGAGGGTGGTGGGGGGGTGGGGTTGGGGGGGGGGCGAGGGGGAGGGGTTGGGATTGAGCTTAGTATGAATAAAAAGTTAAGCACCGGTGGATATGAGAGTATCTTCAAAACACCCTGTTTGTGTGTATCTTAATATGTCACATGAAACTTGGAAGATGCCACATAAACCTGTAGAACTTGTTTGAGACCTAGATAGATTGAAGACTTGTGGCTATCAGTATCTGGACTAATTTGCGGTCATCAGAAAGTATTTCCTAAACAGTACACCTTTGAATGCAATTATTTAAGTGATCGAATCATTATATCTAGGACCAGCTTTCTAAGTTATTCTCTTCCATTCTATCCTATCCAAAACCATATTCTCAGTTACCCCACAATCCCTCACAATCCTTACCCCATCCATCCATGTTTTCAATTCTCTCTCTCATTTTTTCCTACTTGCAACCTTTAGACTTTTCTCATAGGGGTTGTTTCTTATCTCCACAAGTCTTCAATCTATCTAGGTCTCAAACAAGATCTACAGGTTCCCTAAAAGAGTACCTTCGAATGCAATTATTTAAGTGATCATATCCTACTTTAAAATAACAGTGAAGAGCAGGGTTGCGGGTGCTGCTTCCTTGGCACTGTAGTGGCAGCACAATAACCAGTAACTCTGGAACGTCTAGTATAGAAATAGGTCTAATTGATTCCAGTACTAAGACCATGTGTCCAGTTATGCTTAGCTGTTCTCCAAGTTCAACACTGCATCACTTCAGGTTAATAATGCGTGTTGTGCCTGTAAGATCGTTAGAAACTGTTTACAATCACCTGTTGTTCTATATGTGGACATGTATCATTAGAAAGTCTCGTGCCCACTAGATCTACACTTTATGTGTTTTTTTTTTGAATGAAGGGTTAGTAGATTCATTCAAAGAGCAGAAGGCCCGCCAATATAGATAAATAAAGATCTACACTTTGATATGGGGCCTAACAGAAAACAGCTTAATTGAATCAATAAAACTATGTTTTCCAAAGTCCAAAAATTAATAGATAAAAGTTATCACGTATATGGAGCACTAGCTCAACAAGCTTATCAATTTTGTGTGAAATAGAGTTGGATTCAATAACCTAAACCAGAATATTTGAGCAAGCTGGCCAGCGACTAACCCATCATACGTGTATGACAATAAGATACAATGCCCAGAAATTGCAAGTTAAAAGTTTTTAAAGTTACCATCTAAGTAATTGGAGATACATGTTTGACAATGATTTCACCTAGGCAATGCCACTCATGAGCAGTATCCCCATTCACCCATCTACTCCCAGTGAATTAGATTGCTACTCAATCTCACCATTGGGTTAAAAATCGATCCAAAATTGAGCCCTAAGCACCATCTTGAAACACCTTTCAAATATAGCCACAAATTGACGCCCCCTGTGTGGGCTCCATAGTCTAGATGAGGATGCCACTCACGAGTGGCAATACCCAAGTGAAAGCCCCTGTATTTCAATTAAAGTGATCCTTAAGTCCATGTCGATGGGAGTCAAAGGTCACCCAAGAACATATGCACCTTCCCTTGCTTGGTTCACGTACTTTGGTCATGGTTATTTTTTAATGTTTTATATAATAAGCATACTTTTTGCTCCTCCAATAATGACTTAAGTGTGATTAGTATGAGCTAGAAGGAAGTAAATATTACAAACTCTAATTAATATATATCATACACATATAATACATTCGGAAACCCTTGTTGCCTATATATCCCGATGTTTTAGATAACAACCATCATATTTTGTGAATATTTCTGCAACAAAGAAACAAAATATCTAATATATACAAGGTAATATTCAGGCACACTCCATTACAGGTTCTCTTGGTGAAAGATCTATGCAAGCCCTACCTAATGATCATAGGAGGTGAGATAGCAAGGAAAAGAGATGGATATGGTCTATATTAAAATCCGACTCCATTGGATAATTCTAGGTATTTTTTATGGGTTCAAAGATCAACAGTAATAAGGGCGCAATCATCAAGTTATACCCTGCTAATCCGGGCGAGCATTCAAACATTTGTCCCACATTCACTCGCAAAGGTACCTAATGGGTTGAAGACCATATCAACTGGTGTTCCATCTTGCAAATAACGCATATCTTGTCTAGGCAACATTGTGGAAACGATGCCCTTATTCCCATGTCATCCAACTACTTTATCACCTACTTTGATTTTACATTTTTGTAAAATAGATACACGAATCGTTTCTGGATTATAACTGAAACCCCCTTTTTTTTCTGGATCCATCTCACATCAATAACTCAACCCCTTCCGCCTATAGATAGTTATCCATCATTGGGCGTAACTCTGGCCGTGGGATCAAATGGCCTTAGTGTGGTGGGGCAGGGAATTGCAATTGGAACTCACTTAAGATTCACGTACATTTATATTCTAAAACATCTAAATTAGAGCACCTAACAAAAATTAGGCATAAAAAAACAGAAATCAAAGCACTAATAGATCAATTGCACAGACAAAAGATCGACGATGCATCTAACCTCAAGAATATCTATCGCCTGAGACACCAATCTTCATAAGCCTCTTCAAGAGGTTTTCCTCACATGAGCTCAATTGTCTCTTTGAATGCCTCCAAATGACCAACAAACACTCGATCGAGCGGCAACCCTCTGGCGGGCCTCCACGATCTTCTCTGCAAAAACTGTACTCTTCGACTGGAGCACTTCCGAATCCAATTCCAGGCTCAAAACCCTCCCGTCCTTCCCATTCACTTCCAACCTCATGTCCAAATCCAAATTCAAATCCCTCTTGCTGCAAGCTACAATGGGGGCCGATGCCACCATCAAAGCCATGGAAGAAGATCTACCAATTGGCGATCTAGGCGGGGTAGGCGCCGATTCGGGTTCGGGTTCGGGTTCGGGTTCGGGTACGGACTCTGTGAGGATGTCGAGTGTGGCTTCGGAGTCGATGGGGGAGACGCGGCCTGGGGAAAGTATGCAGCGGCCTAAACCTAACCCTAATTTGGTAGAGGAAGAGCTGGGTAGGAAGGAATTCGGATTTGGATTCGAGTTCGGTTTAGGAGTGTTGGAGGGGTTGATGGGGGAGGATGAGAGGTTATCCGGGCTTCTGGGAGGGGTGAAGGAGCAGCACCAGGATCGCCGGAACCCTGGGTTCTTTCGGCCGGAGAAGGAATGCCGGTCGTCGGAATCCGCCATGGATAAGAACTTCTCTTTGTTTTTTTCTCTTCTATTGGGTTAGGAAAGAAGGCATTGGATGGAAAGATTAGAGGTTGAGGTTTTCTTTTCTTCCCTTTTGTTTTCTAGTTTTGAGGCAGTCTGTGCAGCTTTGGATTTTTCGTTTCGGTTTTGTAGTTTAGTATCAGTGGGTGAAGCAACAGAGGAAGAGGAGATAGCAGAAAAAGAAGAGGAAGAGTGTAGTCATATCCTGCACCTCGGTAACTTCTTAAACTCTACTCCCTCTAAAATGATTAACGGTTGTGATCGATTCGGACGAGCTGATTTTCCACAATGTCGTCATCCAAAATTAAAAATTAGTAGTAGTTTAACTCGATAATTATTGAGTTCACATGTTTCTAAATTTGACATTTTGATCTATACAATTTTTTTACATCATTTATATACTACTAATATATAATTAATATACTTAAATTTGATAATAAAGAATTTTGATAATATTGAATAATATATCTTATATTGGATATGTTATGCTATATATATTTTTTATGATTGCAGATGCTTTAAATGTAGAGAATTTTATTTAATTAATCCTTTGAGAATTTGAGATTTGTGCAAACTCCTATATACATATTTTGAGTTCAAATAATGATGGCTAACTCTTTGAAAAGTTGTCCAAAAAATTGAGTGTGAGCCGAATTTAAGACCTCATTTCAGACCAACTTCACTAGATTAATGTATTAGATTATATCGTGCAGATCTTATGATGTGAAGTATTTAATTTTTAATATAATAGTATCTTATTTGAAAAAAGAAATTGTTTGATATTGCAAAGACCTCCCCTAGATGAAGATTAAAAAAAATACTTTTTAAACTTTTTATTTTTAATGAGGCCTTCATTGTAAAATTCTTCAGTAATTCCTAGCAAGGTCACGAGGAGGACCGGTAGCTTTTACTGATTTATTTGTCGCTTTGTTGTAGATTGCACTTTGCAGGGGAGAGTAGGAAGATGCCAACGAACAGGCACCTGAATTCTCTTTTAATGTCCATCGAGCGCACCTGGAACTGTGACCTCCAACCTTCTTAACCATGGCCCACCAAAGATTATTGCCATCCCATTGATTGTTGTTTTCTTTTCTCCTTTCGCCATTGAATTCTTATTGGTCTTGTGCTGTGGTGGTCCATTCTATCTATTATCATATATATATATTTAGGTATTAAATATTTAAATTTAAGATATATTGTATTTCTCCATTTAGAGATTTCCTTTATATTTATATTTTTATAAATATATTTTAATACTATCATCCTCTTGTTCTCTGTTTGGGTGTATAATTAAAAGGAGTTATTCTGTTAAATTGAAATTATTTAAATATTATTTTAAAATTTATATATAATTTCATCTTATAATTTACCTAATTATTTAATTATTTTTATTATAAGGTGAATCCCACCATTTAATATTATTTGTTGAGGCACTTAAAATTTTCAATTTAAACAGATTACTCTATCTTCATAAGAATCACATTCAAACCTTCCTTGATTCACCCTCATAAATTTAGTATTGAAAGCCAATTAAAAGGAGTTTGAAATATATATAAGTTTTTAAAATAAGTATGTGCCTTTCAAAGTATTTGTTCTTTTAAATATATAAAGAACAGTTTAAAAAGTACAAATAATGTATTCTTTGATTAAAAGTGAATGGCTTTTCATTGTAAGATTTATTTCATTGATTTAGAGATAATGTTAATTTTTCTACTTAATTTTCTTAAAAATCATTTTGTTCATTTTTAATATAATTTAATATGGCCCATATGAGTTTAGTTCAATTGATAATCTCCCGCTTTAGGAAACGAGAGTATCAGATTTGAGCTCCTATGACTTTATCTAATGTGCTCTAAGAGTAGTGAATATCATCCGTGAAAATTTTATGTTAACTTTTTACGTCTTAAAATGAAATTCCATGTCCCTTATATTGTCCGGTCATTTGGATTTTAATATAATCATTTCTCAACCTAATGCCTGTCCTTGTCCTGCAATGGTAGCGTGCTAAGTCTGCAATAAGAAATAGCTAGTTTTTTTTTTTACTCCTTATTAGAGACCTATGTTCTTAATATCTAATATTCAACCTATATTTACTGTATAATATCTCGAAAATCATTGTGGAATAGGGGTAAAATCTGTAATGGGTTTTTATTCGACTAGTATGACACAATTTGAAAAATTAAAGAGTAGACTTAAAAGAGCTAACACCGTTTAAAAATTTAGTTCAAAACTCTATATTTAACCATTTGATTTTGATAGTTAAAGTTGACAGAACCTTTTCGATCATTAAGATCAAATAAGTAGAAATTAAATTTCTGTTTAAAATTTAAATCTATAGGTAGCTTTTTTCAAGTCACAGACACAAAAGTTAAAGAAAAAAATATTGTCTGATGTGAATTTATAATGAGTCACACGTGATCACTTTGTATAGACAATCTAGAAGAGAGAAATATATTATTTAAAAAACAAAGAATATTTCACATGAAAGGATGATTACGTATACAACGGTGTACGCCAGAATGTGATTATTAATAAAATTGAGTAAACAAAATTTTAAAAACTAATTTAAATAGAGAATAAAAATTTTAAATAATAAATTTTGATCATTTTTAATTCTATATATCTAAATAGATAATAGTCTTTGTTGGTGCTATAAAAAAGAGAGATGGAGTAATAGACTCATGAAAATGTGGCGAAAAGAGACTTGAGTGAATGAATATATAATATTTTATAAAATTAAATTGAGATTAAAATTGGCAGACCTAGAGGATTAGTCTTGTTGAATATAATATCTCAGGAATATGCACGTTAAAAAAATTGAGACAAAAAATTGATGGACGAAAATAGATGATTTGAGGGAGATGAGAAAAATACTTTGAGGAGTTAGTTTGATAGTCAATTTCCACTCTTATTTATGGCAGATCTTGAGATTAAGTCCTCCTCAATACAAAAAGATTCACTCTCAATAGTTTGTACTTAGCCTGTGCATATAAGAAGGTTTATACGTACTCTAATAGGGATGAAATTGACCCGATAAATCATGCGTGAGGCCCATATGAATGAAGTGATATAGGGCGGGCCTTGGACGTATTGCATTTTTTGGACTTTGGAGTAGACCACCTGCTTCAGATAGAGTGAGCCTTTCCTTTTCTGCTCTCTTCCTTTATTCTTTTCTTTGGGCTTTGGTCATTTATTTTAGAATTTAGATGGACACATGAGAAAAGTAGCCGAGAATTCACAAGGCACATGACTCTTCAAAGTTCACTTCACAAACAGATGTAAAGTAAAAAGAGAAAAAATTGAAAATAATAGATAAGGAGAATGTCTAAAATCAACCGATAAAGAGGTTGTATCAAACGGACAGACACTTGGCTTTTCTTTCTCTACACATCCCATTTTTATTTTTGAGTGATAGATTAACATTTTGCCCTTCTATGTCTTTTCGTCCGAACGAACATAATGTCAATAAATTGAGAAATCGGCTCGTTTGAAAATCCGAGTCAAACGCGCAAAGTTTACAGTTGACAGGGAGGTCATTTCTCGACTGATTTTTAGGAATAAGATATTAAAATTCATCTATTCTGAATTTTATGAGCTCTGAAATTAATTTTAAGTGAAAAGGGTATAATTTTGGACTTAAAAAATCATACCCAAATAATTAATCGGGAATGCCATTTTTCCTTAATTCTTTGGGTACAATTTTTGAAGCTCAAAATATACATTTTTAACTTAAAATTACTTACGAAGTTCATAAAATTTAGACTAGATGAATTTTGATACCTTATTTGTAGAAATCGGTCGAGAAACAACCTCGCTTGAAAATCCCATTCCACAGCCCACATACTGCTGTTTCATTCGAACGAACAAAAAATTCGTTCAACTGACAGCGTTTTTTCAAAAAATGAAAGGGCAAAAGGGTAATTTCGTCCAAATTTTTGAAAATGGATGTGTGGAGAAAGAAAATTCAGGTGTCTATACGGATGAACTTTTTTATATTATCTAATAAAAAAAATTAGAATGAAAAGAGTTGAGTTAGATTGAATTTGATCATTTGAATTCATCTTATTACTAAATTTTTATTTTTGGAATGATGATTAATATGCCAGATTTGGGTCATATAGTGGTTATTTGATCTAATTAGGCTCAATTTAGTCATAAAATAGTAGCTTATATCAAATTTGCACAGCTACTAAATTGATTAGTGTGAACTTGAACTGAAGCAATGATAAATCATAAATTTTGTCTACATATCTGTAGCTCAATTGGTAATCTCCCGCTTTAGGAAGTGGGAGGTGTCAGGTTTGAATCCTCATGGCTTCACTTGGTGTACCTTAATGATAGTGGGTATCACTTATGGGGGTTATACGGTGGGTTTTCCGCCGTTTATGAAAATCTATTTCATAAAGTGAATACAAGCCTCATGGGGTTAGATGTACCAAGCATGGAGATTTTAGTAGGACTGCATCCGAGATTTCTCACACATAAATCAAAAAAAAAAAAAAAAAATATTGATAAGTTCATATAACAAATCATGATAATTAAATTTGCAAAAACTCTAGGGAGAAAGTTAATAAAACAATTTCCAACTAAGCTATATATTATTACGTGGATCTTTATAGATAATGCCACTTTTTATGATGCTCACCTTATGATTTGAGATATGAAAGGTTTAAAATGCTAACTCATGAATTATAATCTACATTAGCATACAAACTTTGTTCTATTTGTGATGAGCAAATTCTTTACTAAAATCAATCATTCATTATGATTATGTTTAATTTATTGATTTATTCTCACATTACATTTATGTGAAAGATTGTGCTTTAATAGTAATAAATTAATCATTAATATCATGCATAAATATATATCATCACAACAAATATTTAGTGAGTCCTACATGCATACTATTGATTGACATTATAATATCCTCCTCAAAAGTCCCACATTGCTAGTGACATTGGAAATTCCCTGGTATATAAGTAGTAGCCTTCCTCCTTCTAGCATAAGGTATTTTGGGACAAAGTGGGTTGGCTTGCCAAAACAAAGCGTGCGGGTCCGTGTGTAAGCCCAAAGGACAATATTGTGCTAGCGGGACGTTAGAAATGGTATTAGAGCATGATTCAACTCTCTGCCTGAGGGTGTGAGCTTGGTTGTTGTGTGTGTAGAGCCGGAGATGACTCTTGCTTTAAGGGAGGTACATTGTAATCTTTTGGAAGCAACAGTGAATTGACTCACCAAAGCAAAACCATGGGAGTCCGTGTGTAGGTTTAAAGCGGATAATATTGTGATAGCGGAATGGGTCGTTACAGACATATTTGTATAAGAGAGAAAATGTAAGAATTTAAACATATCACAACTTCTTAAAGGATTGATAATTAAGATTCTTTTATGAAAGTCAAGCATACTAATATAATTTATATAGATGCAATCATCCACTTAATTATACAGATTGTCCCATGAGTTGATTTAACGGGATCCAAATTAGTATGTCCGAATTAAAAATAAATTAGATTATTTAAATTTTGAGTTAGATTATGAGTGGATTGGAGAAGATTAAAATATTAAAAGATAGTTGATTCAAAGGTGAAAATAAATAATATAATAAAATATATGTCAAATTACATAAAATACACGTAAAATATATGTCAGGTTAAACAAAATACTGGTAGAAGAAAAATCAATTGTAATTTAACTTCAAAATTTTTTGTTGTTTGTCAGAATCTTTCATCACGTGATGATTATTTTCTTTTCAAAAGTAATGAAAATGTCTGACTTTGACACGAATTTGTCGAAGTTGATCATCTCACGTCTCAGTGTGAAGATCTTTCTTCAAGTTTACTCAAGCAGTGATTATACTTTTAACACACTTGGCACATGTTGATGAGAGTTAAGGCACTAGGTTCATAGGCATGAATCACGTTGCTTTGAAAATTTTCCACTTTTGTTTGGAAGAATTTTGAACTGTGAAACTTTTCCATCTTTGCATGCGAAATTTTAGTATTGATCTTAGACAACTGTAAATTTTGGTAAAAATATTTCACTTATTTCTCTTATTAAAAACTATTATATAAAAATTACATGTCTCACTAAAAAAAATCAATCAATAGAAAATTACAATTTTTATAATTAAAAAAAAAGACAGAAAAAGAATATATACATATAGAAGACGAACATGTTAAGTACATATGTTAATAACAATTATATCCGTATACGATAGGTTTTATTAATCGTACACCAGTTTAAAATTTTTGTGTGAAAATTGTGAGAAAGAAAGATGGAGACAGAGAGAGCGAGCGAGTGACGGTTGAGATAATGACGAGAGAAAATACTAAAGGAGAGGAGATGAATAGAATGGCAAACGAAGTGAAAGAAATGCTCATAAGGGAAGACAAAGCGGAGGTGATTGATGGCAAAATGAAAATTTTAAATAAAAATATTCAAACGGTGTATAGTTAGAAAAATCTACAATGTCAATATCAAAACTCTTATTTATTAATATTAAAGAAAATTGTATAGTTAATGATTAATGAGAAGTGATTGGTGCATTAATACTTTTACTTTTATGATACAAAAAATGAGTAAAATATCATTTTGTCTAATTTTTTCAATTCCCTTCTTGTCTCTTTCCATTTATCTAATCTCTGTAATTAAAAAAAGAGATAGAAAAAGAATACAAATATAGAATGTGAACCACGATATGTTAATAACAACCATATCCGAACACAGTAGATTTTATTAATTGTACACCTATTTGTGTGGAAATTGCAAGAAAAAAAGATAGAGATAGAGAGTGAGCGGGTGGCAAAGTGATTGATGGCAGAATTGAAAATTTAAATAGAAAAATTTAAACAATGTACATTTAGACAAATACAGTGTAAATATCAAAACTCTTATTTATTAATATTAAAGAAATTTGTAGATTACTTAATGATTGATGGTAATCATGATTAATTAACAAGAGGGTGTTTCAGTAAATTTCACAACCACAGTGGGCGTTTTCATACTCGTGCGGAAAACAAGGAAGAGTCCAACTTTGCCCCGTACGTCCAGGTGGCACCGACGATCTTTAACTGAAACTTCCACATCTAATTCCCGACCCGTGATTTCTTCGATTGATTAGTACACCTCCTTATCTTACGCCAGTGTCCTTGTCCATCTTCAACCTTCCACGTCTAAGGTATAGGGTCGATCGACCATGACACGTGTCAGTTGCTTGATCCACCTTCTCTCCCAAATCTATATTTAAGGTTTCAGCCTCATACTTACCACCACAACGGGAAGTGAAAGAGAGAGACTGCATTGATTATTAATTAAGAGAGAAGAAAAGGAAAGAAATCTAAATCTTCTATCTTCTTCATCAGATATGACAATAGAGAGAAAATCATCGATAGAAAACGAGCCTCGAACGCTAAGTCTGCATCAAATCGAACATGCACGGGTAAGAAGTAAGAACCAAAAAGGGATTTAAGTGCTTTGTTCCTTCTTGGGGCATATATTTTGCAGTTTTTCATTGAATTTCCATGGCATGAGTGGATTTCATGGAAACTTAAATGGGTGTCCCGATCAGATGGGCTTTCTCTCTTCTGGTTTGTGTTTATTGTCGGTTTAATTTGCAGGAGGCAGCACTTTATGTGTTGAAGACCAAAACCTTTGAAGAGGCTCTGGGTATATTCACAGAGGTAATCACTTTCTGGGTATCCTAGTTGAATTCAATGAAGTTATCATCAAAATTTTATGGGTGTAATAGAAAGCTATAATTTAAATTTAAGCATTTGAAAGGAGGGTGTTTCAAGTGTTATATAGATTAATTGATTTTTTAATTTAATTAGAAAATTTTGTCACTTCAGCTTTAAGTTTTACATAGAGTCATTGATTTCTTAATTTAATTAGAAATGTTTGTCACTTCATACTCACATTCACGTGCAGTTGGACCTTATGATTGTATATGCAAACTTTATACACGTGCAGTTGTACTCTGCGAATGCCTGTGGAAACTTTAGACCCGTCTTTACATACACTGGGTACGCGAAATTTATATTGGACTTTTTGTCACTTCACGTGGTGTTTCCGATTGGAAAATTTAAATTTGAAAGTTGATTTTAGATTGACTGAGTAAATGATTTAGAAAATAATAATGATAAAATCGATAAAAAAAATTTTAATAGTACTTCAAACATCAACTTCCAAAAGTTGATATTTGTTAGCATTTTTTTTTTGGTTTTACACATATGTAGCATACAAAGTTTTTATGTTTTGCAATAATTAGTTTTTATATGCTAACCAAAGTTTAGCTAGCCACGAAAGTAATGAGTTCTATGGCATTATTCACCTGATGTACATGTGGGACTAGGAACCCACAAAATTTCTCCATACAACTAGTTGTAGGTCGAGATCCCAATTAGAGAGAAATGATTAGAGAAAAGATATTTTTTACTATAATAAATTAGTTTCTGTATATTCATCATCTATAGGAAGAAGCTTAGTAGTTTAAAGTTTTAAATTGTAAAATAAACTGTGGGTACCTCTATATTCAAGTATCTTGTATCTCATCATTTCTTACAGTTAAGAAGGATTGAAGGTTGGACTATTGGTACTTGGGCAAAACTCTCATGTCCCATGAAATTTGCAGGGACTAGAGCCAGTGGTTAGTGCAGGACAGAAGGAGAAGAAGACAGTGGAATATGGAGAAGATTGTGATTACTTTGCGAGTCTTCTGAAGCTTCGTCCCCTCTTTACAGGGACAAGAGATGTAACTACAGCACCTTTCTGATCTCTGTCTTATCTTCCATATGTATAGAGAATGGAGATGGCCAAGTCTTCCTCCCTCCATCACACATGCTACAATTTTTTTTTCTTTTTTTATCTGTACATTTGAGTGAGAAATGAATAAGCAGTGTGTCACGAAAATGAAGATACTACCACGTGTCTATCTACATGAAGGACCCACTGGATCGAGCTTGGCCCCACCATTCAGAGATATTTTGTCTGATATTCAACCCCTTTACTCATCATCTCTCTCCACCATGACTGATCTGAAAAACCAGTCCAGTTTAAACCTTTCAGAACTCAAATTGGGCACTTCCCATGTAAGCTGAAATGCAGTCAGATGACTTAGTCTGATTTATCTCGTATCGCCGGTGGGTACCATTTTTTCGACCCCTTACTTAAACTAATGGAGACCTGACCATGAGGATCTTAAGCCAAGATCCAATTCTTCAAAAGTATCTTTCAAAATAATAAATTTATTGTTATTTAAATGATAAAAATGTATATCGGTGTTCTTTATTATTAAAAATATATGGGTTCTTATTATTTCTAGCAGATTTATACTTTATTATTTTTATTTTCTTTCTTATGAATAACTCTTATTTATAATAATTTTCCTTTCCCAATTCATGGACTTGCATTAATGGATAAGATCCACTTATTTGAGTGTACTTTACTAGCAATCTTCATTTAAGTGTCTCGATCTCGTTTACATGTCATGATTTTTTAGTCATTAAAATGAAACTTTTTATTTAAAGATTGTGATATGATATTAAATTTTCTTTTGTTCCGGTTTAAATAGATAGAAATATTTTATTTTGGCATGATATGAAACATATTATTTCAGTAAAAAAAAAATAGTGCCTTAGCCTATTAAACATATTTATTTTACTTTTTATTATTAATTTAATCACTTTTGTCTTGGTGCATTAGAAAATATTAATTTATTTTCTAATTCTAAGATTTTAACATAATCTATGATTTTATTAATTTTTATATTTCTAATAATTTTTGATATTCTAATATTTTAGAGTTCTATCTTCTATATATATATTTAAATTTTCTAAATTTATTATAGTCTTTTTTAAAACATACGGTAGTTAGTTGTTTTGTTGTAATTTGAAAATATTAAACATAAACTCTGCACAATATATCACATTTTCAAATATAACTCTTTTGAAACCAAGTGATTTGGATATTGAAACCCATTGCTATAAACTAACGTTAGCATATTAACACATTATAGATGAAAATTTGAATGTCAATTGTTTTTGGTCGTCTTTGAATGAAAAGAAAGTTTTTTAAAAGAAGTTTTATGAGTACTAGATTCTTTTAAATAAAGGTAAAAATATAAGGATTAGATGATATCAGTTGATGTTTTAAAAAAAAAAAATAGTTTTTTTTAAAAAAAATTTGAAATCTAAATATCAGTTGATATACATCTGAGATATCGCCCAAGTCCTTATCGTTTTTTTTTTTTTTAAAAAAAATCATCGATATTTACTCATATCAGCAAGAAAACCTCTTCTTTAAAAGAAAAAAACATTTTAGTTTAAAAAGAGATAGAATTTTTTTCTCTTAGAGAAGAATTCTCTGATTAAAAATGATTTTTTTTTGTTTAAATTGAACTTTAAAGTCTGTGTCGATGGCCCACGTCACAGCATCAAGAATCAAACTAGCACTCTTGTCAAAGTGTTACGTCGAAATGCTTGTGTGTTCCACTGAGACACTTGAATGATTGGCTACTTTTATAGAGGCTGTGCCAAATGAATTCTAGATTTTTTTAATGTCCACCAAATAGTGGACAACATGTGTACCAAGTGATACATTCAAATGGACACGTGTGGTAAGATTCACTCTCTGAGATCTATGTGGGTCCATCACTATCAGCTACACCAATCAGCAAGGGACAAGTGGTTCCAATAGTCATAAGTGGGCCCTGCTTACCAAAACATGTCTCCATTCCAGTGGTGGTCTTGTACTGGTCTTAGATGTATAGTTTACAAAAGATGAAAACGATCAGTAATTAGAGAAAAGATTTATGATTTGGGCATATTCTTGAAATGAAATATTATATTTTTATTAAATGATAATGATAAATACAAATTTATATTTAATTTGAGTGAATATTCTTTGAAAAAAACATCAAAAATTCTAAGACTGTTTATCATTTAATTAGAATATGATTTTTTTTCAAAAAGTTTTTAGTATATACTATTTTAATGATAGTATTATTTATTTTTATGAGTAAAGTGTAAAGGTCTCTTAGAGCACTTGATTAATTCTATCCACACACATCAAGTAACTCTATAAACTAGAGAGTGGCCCTTTCGGTTGAAAAGAGAATCGAACGGCAGATTTCCACCTCCTGACATAGATTTGTGAATATTACTTTAACCTTTTTGAGTTAAGAGAAGATGACATTTAGATAAAACTTTTTTTTTTTTTTTTAAACGGTGGTTAGTAAATTCATTCAAAAAAGGGGGGATGCCCAAGAATGTACAGTAAAGCCCACAGTCTAGGCAAAGCACAAAAGAATCTAAACATAGATACAAAACGGATACAATAAAAATCCAAATGAATCAAAACGGGCCCAAAGAGGATCCCAAAGGCGGGGTTAGCCCCAACAAATCAAAAAAGGGTTACCTGCAAGAAGCCTGGAAAATCCCTGTGTCTAAGTTGGGAGAAAGTTGCACATGAGCAAGAAGAATACCATCGCTGCAAACAAAATGGAGTAACCTCAAGGGCCGACCCTAGGCATAGGCAGTGTAGGCCACCGCCTAGAACTCCTCAGACAGAAAGGGCCCCCACACACTTAAGCTCTTTAATATATCAGGGCCGACCCTAGGCATAGGCGGTGTAGGCCACTGCCTAGAGATCTCCAGACAGAAAGGGCCCCCACACACTTAAACTCTTTAATATACAAGTCACAAAGGGCTCTTTAAATCTTACTCCACTTAGGACCCTTAAGATTTAAGGGGATCTCACGACCGACCCTGCCAACGTCCCTATTAAGCATCACCATGAGAGATTGAATAGAGTCACAATGGACCAAGAGATGCCACCCAGTCTTCTTATTCTTCAGCAGTGAACCAGGCTCCGGCGTTGATGAAGAGATATGCAGCTCCATAGCACTCAATTCTAAAACAATCAATCTCTTTTAAGAAAAAATGGAGAAATTATCTGTTGTAAATCTAAAAATAGGTTTTGAATTTAATTATGAATTGAATTAAAAAATAAAATTTAAGATCTCCATTTTAGTAAAAATACTTTAGATTGAAAATTTGTAATTTGTTGAGATGATTAAAATTATGTTAACAGGATGAGGAGCAATACCAATTGCATCTCAAATATAACCAACCTGTGATTACAAAATTAAAAATTAAAAAGCAAAAAAATTACAAGAAAATTCCATGCCCTCACCAATTTCAGGGGCAACAGTCTAATACCATTTTCTTCTCTCTCTCTATAACGACATAATTAATCTGTTTCTCCTATAAAAGAATTACACCCATGGTCAAAGAGTCAGTGGTCACATAGTCAACGGTCAACTTTGAAAGGTCTTTGCATAAGGACTTGACTGGATTTTGGCCAGGGACAACTGCCCCTGCATCCCATCCCTTGAATATTGTTGCCATATGAGCTGCTCCTCCACCAACAGCCTCTGCTTCTTCTCCATGTCCGACATCTGCACATACGACGGCGGCGCCACCATCAAAGAAGCTGTAAAAGGATCCTGGTTTTCGACTATTCCCCCAGCTACCGGTGGTGCGGGGAGGGCCATGAGTTTTGGTGCCCCACCGAGTAATGCCACGCTACTTGCACTCCCGTAGGCCATTCCACCGGCCGAGCTAGCCGCAGCCGCAGCCGCTGCCTGCTGATACATGCCGTCTAGCAGCAACTTGTTGAAACCACCTCCTAGCTCCAGCTTCTGGGTTGCAAGATTGCTCGCTGACTGCACCAATGCCGTCTCCCAGTCGGCCGCCGGCTCGTCATTGAAAGCTTCCCATTTGGGTGGCGATTTCAGCTCTCCGTCAAACAGTGCCAGAGCCAGCTTATCTCCATGCTCCTCCCTTGACACTGTATCCTCACTTAGATTCAAGAAGTCAGCTTCTTCTACAGTTCTGTTATCTTTCTCTTCTTCCTTGGCCAATTCCTCTGTTTTCTTTTCCTCCTCCTCTGCTTCATCTTCATCAAAGCCTTCTGGGGGCGGCAGGGCCTTTATATTCATCAATTCATCTTCAGTCGGTGCTTCGGCAGTAGTTTCCTTGTCGTCGTTCTCTTCGTCTGGCTCTTCGCCTTTCCCCTTCCGCCGCTCCTCAAGCGCAGACTTCTCACAGATGAAGTCGTCCATGACCTCGAGCTTCTTGGATGTAATCTTCTCAACTTCGGGATACTCCGACGATCTTGCGACTCCGATGGTCTTACACCAGCTGTAGAAGGCGTCCAGTTCCTCAAATTGCTTGGAAATTCGGGTGAAGATGTCATAGATCTTTACACAGTCTACGATTTCCAGCTCCATAAAGCGGTCGATCATGATTCCCATGATCTCTGTTATGTCGTAATAGATCTGGAAGCTCTCTTTCACCAATGGGTAGAGTGCAACAGTCACCACTCTGCTGGATCTTGCCGCACCTGTTCATGAATTATGCTTGTTGTAGACTAGAAACAGAAGAAGGAGAAGAAAAGAGTAATAGAATATTTGACATTTGACATTTGTTAGTTATTTACATCTTTTCATATTTTTAATTTATTTATTACTAATTAATTAATTAATATTATATAGAATATTACATTGATATCATAGGTTTGACCAATTTGACCAAAGTTGAACTTCACTCACATGATAATATTTTATAATAAAAAAAATACTAATGTACCTTTTAATCACTCACACATGACAAGCAACAAAAGAATAAATCTAACTTCCTTATTTTTAAAATATCGAAGCTTCTATTATTTCAGTAGAGCATTAGTTCACTAATCTAAGAGGATAACTATAAGTAATTAACCTATAAACTTAATCAATAATCAACAATCATTGTCATTTGTTTAAAGTGTAGCAATGTTCTATGTAGTTAATAGTTATTTCCACGCACTAATTATATCGAAGTTAGGATCTTGCAAGGCTATATTTGTTTTCATGCATCGATTTGAAATGTTATATTTATATATAAGGTTTATAAATATTACTTTCATTAAATTCTTAAACTATATTTTTAAATTTCAGATTATAAAAATTTAAGGATTAAAACATTTAGGGGTGAAACTTGGGTCGGTTTAAACCCAATTTTCAAAAATCAGTGGGTTGGGTTATGTATTTGTAAATTTAGGATCGGATCGGGTTGGAAGAAAAACCCGCTTGAAATTCGTGTTGCGTTAGGATCTGAAATTTAAAATCAACCCGACTCGACCCGAATTGACCCGATATGATTTGAGTTTTAGGAAATATAAAAAAAATTGTTGTTAATTTTTTTTTCTCCAAATGTGGACTAGAAACAGGTCAGGTTGTCCGGCCATCAACTTAGGCCACGTCGGGCCATGAAATCAGGTTAGGTCAGACATGCAACTCAGGTCGAGTGGGATCAAATTGAGTAATTTAGACCAACAATTTGAATTGAGTTGGATCAAATTTAATAATTTTTTATTTGAGTTGATTGAGTTGTCTATTTTGCTGGATGAACCCTCTCAAATGTGATGGGTGAGAGTTGAAGGTACCTGTTGGTCTGCAAGCTAGAAACCTGTCAAGAAGCTGCTGCAGGTGCTGGGTCCTGGTGAAAATTTTAGAAATATTCAGCTCCCGGACGGGAGTGGCATGTGCAGCAGCGGCGGCGTTGGCAGCCGCCTCATCTTCATCATCATCGCCACCACGCAGAGATGCTCTACGCCGATTCCGGCGGCCATGCATTCGAAACTCCAGCCGTTCATCGAGGTAGAGTGCATAGGTGCGGACGAAAGCAGAGAAGTCCCATGAATCAGAGTGGGAGGTGTCCCTGAAATCAGACATGTTCAGCATCCTTGTGCCGCGGCGGGTGGCGAAGAACACCTCCTGTTCGTAAGCCGGGTCTCCCTCGGAGAGGACCCGGTGGATCAACATCAGAGTTTTCAGTGCCACCGTCCAATTCTTAGTCTTATTCAGACGCCTTGACATTGTGTTCACGCACGCATTCACGTATGCTCGAGAGTAGCAGGTCAGGCTTAGAATCTCCCTTATATACTTCTCCTCCGCCGGTTGTTCTTCATGCCGTGTCGCTTTGACGATGGCGACGTCGAGATCGGAGAGAGAGGTGCTGCTCCCTACCTTGGCCAACCCAATGCTTGTCTTGTCCTTCACCGCTCCTATCGCCTTTCGAAGACTGCTTGGGGCCATGGCTTCTTCTCTATGAATGGGTAAAGAAGCTGTCTTTCTAATTCTGTATATTCGACTAAGTGTTGGCAATGGGTGATCGTAAAATGAATAGACGGAGATGGATGAATACAACTCTGCAAATGAATCATTTACATCATTATCAAAGTCTATTTTCACTTAATTATCATAAAAAAAAAAAAAATTCAATTTTATTTTGTTTACATATAATGAATCATTTATGCCTATTAATTAGGGCTGAAATCGGGCCGGTTCAGTTCGGGTTTTTTAAAACCCAATCAAGCCTGAGTTATTAATATATGGAATCCGACCATACCCGAACTTTTGACTTTGACGTGTTGACCCTATCCGACCCGAATTATAACCCGTCTGAACCCGAAACCCGATCCAGCCCGCATTTTGAACCTACTTTAGCCTATTTTTTATCGGGTCGGGTCGGGTTTGATCAAATCAGTCGGGTTAACTTAAAAATCTCTTAACTCAACTCGACCCGAATTCAATATGGGTTTGTGACTTCTCAACCCGACCCAATCCACTTACCTGACTTTCATAACCCGACCCTCATGATTTTCGGGCAGGGTCATGCGGATTCGGGCCAAAACCGGACCCGAGTTTCACCCCTACCATTAATCAAGCCATCTCACGGACAAACACTGCTGAATCACCTTTCCTAATTTGTATCTTTCCCACATTGTATTCTTCCCCCAATCAAGGAATTCTTGATCCATTTCATTTCCTGTTAAGGGATTGTAATTTTGTATATAATACATACCAATAGAACAGAGAAAATATCTACTCTTCCAATTCTCTTGAGTGTCTATATACAAATGAATATTCATCCCATTGGCCAATGCCTCTGTTTCTAAATACCAAGTGAATTCCCATGTTTGCAATATTTTCTGGTTTTCCATTGTAAAAGAGCTTTAAACACCCAACCACTTCTTCTTTTTCAACCCTTCTCATTAGAAATAGGATTTTCTCTTCTTCATAATCAGTTTTTCAGCCCTTCTACCCTGGCACGCCGAAGAGGAGTGTTAGCAGTATCCCACATTGTCTATGAGCGTTGAGATTATGGGATTTATAAATACATGGATTCTCTATTCTTAATACCCAATTTTTAAGGATGAGTTCTATTTATGTGTTTTGAAATTACTCATCTATTTTTTATCGTATTATTAAATGTGTAAAAACTTGTGTGTAATTGATGCTTATTCAATGGTTTACATATATTTATCAAAAGAATGGAGTTTATATTAATAGTTATAAGCAATTAATACGTGGGAGTGCAACAAATACCTGGATAGAAAAGAAAGGAAGAGATACTTCCCTTTATGTTTGAAGGTCTCTCTTTCTCAACTTTTAAGTGGAAGAAGTAGAAAAAGTTGAGAAGAAGAGGAGAAGAAAGAACGACGATCTCAACTCTGAAGCGTTCTCTCTTCCTTCTCTGTCTTTCTTTCCTTTCTCTGTCTCCTCTCTTTCCACCCTTCTTCCTTTGTCTGTCTCTAAACTGGGAAATTTACTCCTTATTTGAATGAACCATACAGAGCCCATAAGCCTAGGATGAAAGAGCGGAGCTCCAATGGATTTGATCACTGTATATAATATAGGCCGGTTAATATTTGGTAGCTTGCCATGTCATCTCCTTTTGACTGATTCTCCCTTGCTTTTTTGGATGAATGAAATCATTATTGGAACCCTTTTATTGGACATGAGCCAAATTAGGTTTTTTATCTCTTAATTTTTTAAATTTAACGTTGTGGGGATTCATTTATGTCCAGTATTTTCCAATTATGTGATGGTTTGTTGACCCATATAAGATGGGGCTCACCAAATGATTGGTCACATACAGAAAGCCAGTCAGTGATCGATCAATATTTTCTTTTTTTAAATCAAGGTGTTCAGTCATCTCTCTTAACTAATTCTTAGAGTATCTATAAACCTCCTAATCTCCACACTATCGAGTACATAACAATGAGAAGTGACATTTTTTTTTTTATTAAGGAGACTTAATCCTAAGATTTTATGCAAACGAAATCGATCAATAACTTGAGTATGTGTTTAGTATCTCACCCACCTCCATCAAGTTGAAAAAGAAGAAAAATAAAATTGAAGTTTAATTTGTTTGCTTAATTGAGGAAGCAACTTGGGTAACTCGGGCTAGGTTAAGGTGTCCGAGATATTCTGAAAGTTATAATAAAAAATTTAATCTATCACTTTGCAAAAAAAAAAATTAATCTACTCAAAATTCAAATACAACGTTGTCTTAGGACTTTGACTTGAGTGGGTTGTTGGGTCAACTTTTAGTGAAATACCTCTTTAGCTAAAGCCCCAAATCTTAGATCAGGCATTATTCTTTTACATGTATAATATAACATGTAAGGTGAAGGTCACATGTTAACTTAAATCAAGATTCTTTTACATGTTTAATATAACATGTATGGTATATAACATGTACGATAAAGGTTACGGTTTAAGTTGGGTCAAAGTGTTAGAAAACTGTCTTAATAATATTATTAAGATAAAATTTACTCTAAAAAATTAGTCATTAAGAGAATGGTGCCTTAAATGTTATATATAGTCATTTTTTGAACGGTAATGTTATACCATCGTTGATTTATAAATTAATCGATATGAGACTTTTTGTCACTTCACATAAGGTGAGGATTCGATCCTACCCAATCTGATTTAAGCTAGGTTATGATATTTGAGCCAAAGTCTACTGAAGTCCAGCCTAACCCGAATCATCTAAAATAGATTTGGGTTTGAGTTAGGCGAGTTTGAGATGAGTAAAAATCCTAGCTCACCTCTCTTTTCTAGTGTTCTGGTTTTTTCAATGGTCAGTTCCATACTGAGAATTGGCACCGAAAAAGATAATAATTATTAGATTGTGATTCAAAATTCATATTTTTATAGAACTAAATATTTTTAATTCTTTTTGCATGCGTTTTGCTAATGAGAGGCTAGATGATGTAATGTAAAAAGATGTATACTCCAGGACCCCACATCTCTTTGGAGGCGAGGGCATTAGATAAAACTCCAAATAGATATAGCCCTTCGCAAATTAGGGACATCAGGTGACTATGAAAGTTCGAATCTAAAACATCTGATTCAAAGCCAAAATGTCTCTAAATTAAGACAAATATGTAAAATTTTATAGGAAGGAAGGCAAAAAATTATAAATCTTAATCTTTTTGCTGCCTAGTAATATAGAAGGTTAAAATAAAATTGGTGTCAATCCACCCCATTTAAGAGATCAATGGCAATAAAACAAAAGTTGTTTGCGATCTGTTCCACACTGAAAAAAAAACATTTTCAGCTTTAAACATCTCTAGAGGGATACAATATTGCTTACTCTCTGCTGTAAACCTTCATCTCTAATCTCTATCCCTTGTTCCTCACAGGGCAAGAAATAGAAGAAACTTCATAAGAAGCCCCCTTCCCGACGGAGCGGGACAGGATGAATCACTCTCTCATTTCTTCCATTTTATTTCTTCATTACCATTACAAGGTATGAAGAAGAGTCATTCTTGAAACAATCCCTTCCATGGGTTTTTATACGCAAATGCCTATGTGGGCTTTATGGCCAAACGCGGAAAGCTCGCCGAAGAGGGAAAGTTCGCCGACGAAGAAACCCAATTTTTCATTTTCCTTTCTTCTTTTTTGTTTCTTTATTTTCGATTCTGTTTTTCCTTTTCCTTTCCATTTTCGTTTGGTTTGATTTGTGTAAGAATCCCAATCGGAATTGTAAGTAACCACTGATATTATTTATGCTCGTCTTCTTCTCACTTACAACACTAGTCCAAGATGGTAGATTCTGCTGGTTAAAATGGAAGATTCCATTTATGTTGTTCTTTTTTCTTCGGTAGGATGGAAGGGTAAAATCAAGAATTTTTTAAAATTCATGTTAGATTATACAAAATACCCATGGGAGAATCGCTGGTCTAGAAAGTATTGTATTTTAGATCAACAAATAGAATAAAAAACTATTGACTAGAAAATCTTGAATTCTATTCACATTCAATTTATCTGGATTCTATTCACACTCAATCCGTCTGGACCATCTCCATGTAGTTACTCTCCATCAACTAAACTAGTGTATATAGATTGAGACAATTACACATACTCATAAGATTAGTCTTACCGCTAATGTATAGTGGAGATACTCATTAAAAAAAAAAAAATTATACATTCTCATGGAATTAATCTCACCTCTAATAAATGGTGATGATCCATATTATAAAAAAAATCACATGGACCATCAAAATGCCAAAGTTTAGCCTATATTATGTGTCAACATATTTGACATAAGAGTATAAAAATAGATGATTGAATAGAAAGTGCTGCTTTGATTGTTAGTGATCAAGTATTTCTTAAATTCATTTTTTATAGCCCCTTTTTTTGGAAAAATTTAACTATAATTGGATGTAAGGATTTCCCTTAAAATTTTCTAACTACATGATCCACTACCTCGCCAAATAAGGTGAGTCACATGCTACGATAAATTGCCCTTTGCTAATGAAAATGACCACATAAGATGTAAAACATTGGCAACATAGGCATATTTAAAAAATAAATCTATAAATAAAAAATATCACAAAGAATGTACTGCACACCCTTTCATGTATCATTTACAATTACATTCTAAAACTAGTTAAATAATTGCATTCAATCAATTAAAATAGATGACAAGAAGAATTTATAACTATGACAACTGATTATCGTAACTCTATCTATCGGAAAAAATTACATTTACCATACAAATAGAATTGTTCGAACTAAGACATCATTCATTGCCCTAGATTATTTTATCTTGTTGGCTTACAATTGTCTCCTTAAATCAAGGGTAGCTACAATGACTAGTAATTTTTAGTGCTTTGGCTTGTAATGGTACTATTTTTATGCTAGAAAGACATCTCTCCTGCATACAATATTTCAGTGAAGAAAATATTGAGTGTATTTATAACTAATGTCATACCATTCTTTATTAAATTATATTATGTCACCCACATGGATGTACTTCAACTAGTTAACCTCCGGCCTCAAGAAACAAGAGGTGCCAAGTTCGAGCCTCCATAGCCTAACCTGTTATACCCTAAAGGCAGTGGGTATCACCCCTGGGAGTTTTACGTTGAATTTCCCGTAGTTTCCCACACGTAAATTCAAAAAAAAAAAAAAATTATATTATGTCGCCAAAAGATCTTATTTAGATTGGACTTTAGAGCTTAGATTTATACATTGCCTTTACTGAATATGACAAAAACTCCAATAAATATCATCTATATGGATTGAGCAGTGCCACACTAAAGGCTTGTACTGCTATGCAGCATTCGAAATAGATAAAAGTAGAAACTGCATCACCACAGCGATATTTTAAAAAAAAATGGGGTTCACTCGTGAAAAAAATGTAGTGTCCCAATAAAGAGCCCAAATAATTTTACTGTAAATTTCTGTCAAAAAAATGCATCCACAGGAGAGATTCTTTATCATGATTCAAACTGTGTTTTGCAGCCAATACATCCAAAGAACTGAACAAAAAATGGCCTTGCACAATAGAAAATGATGAGGAAAACATTATACACATTTTTGTTAGAAACAGCATACAAAGAAGAAGCATGCCCAAAAAATCGTTGTCAATGAAGACAAACCCCAAGAAACAGCAACTTAAAATAATTTCCACACTCGAGAACAAAGCAAGATGTACAGATGCAAAGAATGATCGCCTTTGTCCTCACAAAGCAATGTTATGAAGTATGAACAGAAAAAATCGCCTCGCTGCAGTTGGTGCTCACTGTATTGTATATAAACAGCCGAATGCACGTTCTCCTATGGTCCACGTTTCCTTCCAAAACACAGACGGATAGTAGGATAGGAATTTTCAAAATGCTATGTTCTGTTGTCCACCATTAGCAAAGCGATTTAGACCACCTACAAAAACGCTCGAGTAACAGTGATTTGGTTTGGCAGCAAATACAATGGAACCCTTTCTGTCACTCCCACAAGAACCAGACAGCCTTTTTACTGTGAGCTTAGACCACAATCACCAAGCAGGTTGGCAAAACCACCTCAACTTTGCTACCCATGATTCAAAAACTGAATTTTATTAGCGCTGCATGTGTGGAAGAGGATCAAGCAAATGAAGGAACCGGGAACACAAACAATAATGATCCGTCACAAAATCCCATTCAGAATCCGCTGGTAGTAATCATACTGCCGAGTCCGCCATGCATCTAAGCTGCTGCTTATCAGGGAGAGAACCAAGGACACACATTGCTGCTTGAAAATTATTTTTATTAGACACCATTATTGAGAACCTGACCACAGAACATCAAAACGATAATGCCAAATATATAAAGGAACACATACCTCTTCTGTTAGGCTTAGATGGAATCGTTTTCTCAAATTCTGGCTCGTCCGTGGACCACCTCTAAAACATGGGAAACCAGAGTCCTAAATTCAATAGAAGACATTATGATACCATGGTTATATTCTTAGATTCCAAAAACAAAGATTCAGTCATGGTGCTCCTAAGAAATGATTTAAAGTATTTTTCCAGCAATTGAAATTGGCAGGGAAGGTAAAGATATTATCGACATCTGACTAGCAAATTTTGAGTGGTTTGAAAGAGAGTTTGCTCAATTCCTCTTTGAGCAAATGATCCCTTTCATACTTCCTTCTGTCGACAAAATTTTGTTGTTGCTCTCTCAAAAAAGAAATCAGGTAAAATAGCAGACACGACTGAGGAAGACTTTTATATATTTTTCAACCCTATTAAACACAGTTAAACATTTCAATGCTCATTTTATGTGGTCAATAACTTGGAGTAAAGACTTGATCAATATCATCAGGTGGATTCTCTCTTCTAAAGCTGGCAAGAGAAAGAAGAAAACCAAGGCCACGTTTGGATGGGGCGCCCCGATGAGGGGTAATGGGGGGTTAAGGGTAAAAAATCAAATTTTTACCTCTCCTCCCACTTTTGAAAACCCTTTCTTGCCAAGGGGTATTCATAATATGGGGGGTAACCCCTGCAAACTTTACCCCTCATCCAAACGCTGCCTAAGAACACAACCAGTTTTAGATGCTTGATATGATGAAACTAAAAGGATCACATCTGTCAATGTATACCTTAAAAAAAAAAAAAAGGGAAAAGGAGATCTATTTGTAGAAAGTAAAGCAAATAGATATAACCTGTTTCAAGGCAGTAACAAAATAGAGTAAAAATGGACCTTTTTCATTAGAGGAAAATGCTATGCAGAAATATCCTACTGAAAACTATTCTAAAAAAATAGTCAGAGAAGAAAATTGGACCCTCCATTTCATTCAAGAAAATGCGATATGGACATTTCCTGCCCAAAAATGTTCTATAAGATAATACTGAGAAATCAGTGCCATGCTTTCCATTCACCACTTTGGCCATACAAAGAAATCAGTGGTACACTCCATACTAAGAATTTTGATGGGCTCTCAATATCTAAAAAAAATCAAAATGCAATAAAAATACACAGCAAAGATTCTTGCAACAGATAAAAGATCAAGTATGCATAAATATAGCGAATATCTGAATGCAAGCATTCATCTTACCTGCAGCATTTCAACAAGAAGAATGATGCGCTCTGCATGCTTGCGGCAGGTTAGAAAACCTTGTATGCATAATACCTGGACAAAAAATGAAGCAGAAAATACCCATATTAGTAAAGCATCAAAGTATGACAAGGCCTTGTACAAACTTGCTAGGAGTCGGAACTGTCAAATACTTTGAAGTAATCAAAAAACTCGCTAGGTGTTCCCTCTGCATCAGAATCCATCACCTGGTAAGAATGCAATATTTAAATGAAACATTAAAGGGAAGCCAACAACCATTTGTAATATTAAAATACTGAGAAATATCATATCAAACCTCAAGAAGTTCTCGAGTCAGCTTAAATGGTGCACTTTCAAAATTCACACCTCCAGGCGAATTAGAGAGCATAAAGCCAAAATCAATATGAATAATATGCCCTTCTTCATCGATTAAGAGGTTTCCATTGTGGCGATCCTTCAACTGGCCAATCATAAGTAGAGTAATTATAAGGCAAGAACATTAATCATTAAGAAACACTACATAAAAAAGCACAATAATGATGTGAATACCATTTAATCTAAGTTACATGAGTACAAGTACATTGAGTCAGATCCAACACATATACATGGTGTCCAACTTGACAAAGTCCACCAATATTTTCCAACACATGCACAAGCAGATCTGGCTTGGATGAACTCCAAAATTCATGCATGACTGTACTGCAATTATATGGGGCAATTCGGCTTTATTATAATATTCTTATTCTCCCCAAATGAACCATAGAGTACCAGTCGACATTATTCTCCATATAATACCAAAACTTCTGATCCACAGAAAAACCTCCAGCAACAGAATATGTGGGGTTAATCCAAAGCCGGCACTACATCGTACACATGAAAGAGAGAAAGATGATCAAAACTCGTGAAAATATACAAGTGATCGGCTGTTTGGGACAAATTGCAACAGTATGCCACTCGCTTCGAATAATCCGGTATAAAATGTAATCAAATGTAATGCTTCTTTAATGATAATGGAATATCTGCTACAAAAGAACATAAACTCTAAAGGTACATCTCAATAATTTGAGAGACCATTAGAAAAAATAAATGTTTAACTTAATTGCTTCATGCCAAGTCTTGGATCTTATTGAAGAAGGGTCGCGTTCAAGAAACCAATGAATTCTCTCGTTCATACAGCCCAAAAAGGTTCTCTGTTCACCCAGAAGGTGTGCACAGGCATACATCTTTAATCTGACTGAGAGATTTGATTCACTTCCAATAATTCCTTTCTCTCTCCTCTACCTAGTTTCAATGTGGAGGTTCCATCAAGCCACCAAAAGTGAAACCCTTATTTTTGACAACTGAAACAACTAAAACCCTTCTATTAGACCACCTTAAAACTATCCTCTTATATATGTTTTATGAATCAAAGGGAGTAATTGGTTGGCAACCATAAGCAATTCTTTTTCTGACATTTTAGGCCCCTACAAAATATTTCCACCATTTGTTAGGATGCATTTTGGGGTTACATTAGCCACTATTAGAAAGTGGGGTCAAAATTCTCTATATATGGTCACATAAGCAATACAAGTTGATACTTATTAAGATACATCGTTCCAATAAACTAGACTTAGTACTATAAACTATATTTCATAAATCTTTGGAATGGAGATCAGCTTTATAATTCTGCAATACCATTTCAATGATAGTTGATGAAAGGGACTTTTCCATAAGGAAACTGGTAAGAAAATTGTAATCATGCCTGATGGAATGGAGCTTAAATACAATAAAATTGAAAGAAGTTGCCTTTGTGGATCTTGACCATGAGTATAGAGCAATTATAAATGGTCTTATCCAAAATAATGCTTCATAATTTCCATCCCCCAAGTCTATGAAGAAAATAAAGTAGCAAAAAACACCGACAGGACACTGCTATAGTCAAAGGCACACTGTGGCTGCCCTAAGGCTCCAGACCTATTTCACACCTCACCTACTCTAAGGCAGAACACTTTAGTTAGGTCTAGCTATTTTTGAAAAGTTCTCTATTAGAAGCCAATTTTAGCTTTTCTATGATAACCGTTAGATATTCTACTTTGTATGTATCATTAGATGTTAATGTTTAACTAGAAACTCAAATGAACATTATATGTAAGTAATAACCTATAAATAAATAAGTCCATCAGGTATAGGAGACCGTAAGTACGTATGTAAACCACATTATGGGTGGTCAAGATGCAAGACCTAACCACAAGCACACATGCAAGCGTGTGCAAAAGTGCACATAAATGCAAGACCTTATTATGGGTGGTGAGGATGCAAAACACGACCTTCTTATGGTCCACCATCCACTTGTGAAATTTAAAAACACACACTTGCACAAGCATGCACATAGACACACATCACCTATCCTACCACTCCCATTCAATCTTAGAAAGACCATATCTTCTATCACTCTACATTCAACATGTCCTCCTTTACTCCTAGATCCAAGTCTTCAATGGTCCAACAATACCCCTTTCTATTGGTCCCCACCTGGACGTCATGAATTCCTATTACTAAAATTGTTACTTGTCATCTGCAGACACATCCAAATCATTTTCGATGGCCTTCCCTCATTTTGTCATCCGCTGAGGCTACTTTTGAAGGTTTTCCCAATCATTTCTAATTTTATCCCTTAACGTTACTCTACTCATCCATCTTAGCGAACACATCCATGTCGCCTGTACTTTTTCTACTTATCTTTTCTTTTTTTACCAACATTTTGCTCCATAAAGCATAGTTGGTCTAATTATCATCTTGCATTTCTGATGTCAAACTATCCATGACTACGACCCAAAAAAAAGTAGTAATAATAATTAAAGCTCAAATAAAACTGTTGGTGAAGTCCCATCCTCACTGGAACTCCTCTCTCTCTCTCTATCTCCACTAGGGGTCCCCTCCTCTTCCCTTTAAAAAAGAAAAGTAAATAAATATATATAGGAAAAAACCCGATAGTTAACAATAGTTGTTTGAATGCTTTTTAACATTTACCATTGTTAGACAATTGCATGGAGCTTTCAGTCATTTCTGTATAATTTTTTTTATGTTAGCAGAAGTATGCAAAAAGTTCACGCAGCAGCTTCCATTTTAGAGAGCCAAGGCTAAAAAAGTCCAGGTACTTTTGCTTCTATGTTATGTTCTTCCACCCTTTACATCTCCTTTGCTTCTACATCAAAGTCTATATTGTTCCCACTTTCCATCATAAATAGATCCCTAAAATAAACTCCCCACGAATCCTTTATTTCCTTATTTTTCACTAGGACCAATTGGTTTGATCTTCAATGCCAGTTACATGATCTAGGTCTCTAGTTTCGTCTCCCTTATTTTAGCAGTTTATAGATGCACTTTTCCACTACTTTTGTTCCTAATCAGGTATACAAATGGTTCTATGCCTTATACTTTAGCTTTACTAACAATTTCTCTAGCAGCACCTTCATTATATTTTTCTGTGTTCCACCACCATATTTCTCTCTTTGTAAAGTTAGGATGTCCTTTAGATTCATTAAGGACATCTTTTGGTTTTGTTTAATACAAGTTGTCATTTGATTATATACATCCTTACGAATCATGACCGTCCAAATCCTACTTTTGACCATTTTCATTTTACAGAAGTTGCCTTTTCTCCTTTCAAGGCTCACACCTTATTTTGGGGCAACAGTTTACTTTCTCATTTGTCGTCTGACACATTTTGATGTATACAACCAAAATCTATTTAGTACATTTGGAAGCCTTGTTGCCCATACATTTTAGTTCTTTGGAAGCATAACATCGTAAAATGTTATATTGATGTGATGAAGACACAGAATAATCAATATGTATGCACATGCATTTATGGATATCTTCTAGAGTATCCAAGTATGCCAAAAAGAAAACTTTAAGCTCACACCTAGACGTTCGCCCGGCACCTCAGGCTCCAGGACCCTTAACACCTTGATTTGGGAAGTGTTTAGAACCTCTTGAGCTTCACCAGGATCTCATTGAAAAAGAATGCAATAGAATGGGCTATGACAGGATGAGTTCACTTGGAGAAATATATTCATATTAGGTGAGAGCTGGGGCTTATGTGAAAATACATTTACTAAGCTCACCGTTCTTCCTTCTTTCCATTTTGGAAACTAACAAAACAAACAATTTAGGCAAGATTTGTGTGGAGGGAGGTGCTTTTGATTTATCAGTTTAGTAACAGCAGTTCTGTTAATTTGTATATGGGGATGTAATGTACTTATTGCTTTCTTTACAGCATCATCCTCTTGTACTGTTAAAATGATATATGTTTTTTTTTTTTTTTTTTTGTAATGCATTTCTTCAAAGTAACTTCTTGTTCTTGTGGGGTATGAATAATAGTAGAATATGCCAAGGTACACTTCTTAAAAAAATGCAACTAGCTAACACCACCACCACATGTAATGGGTTGTAATTACATGTAACAAAGCATAACTTGTAAGATCAATCTTTTGAAAATTGACATAGATCATAAAGGAGAAATCAAATTTTAGTAGAATTAGTATATAAATTCTACTGTTCTTAAAAATCAGGATTCAAACATAAAAGTCAAACCAAGTTATGTATAAATCACATCATGTTTTAAGATTCAAATCATAAGTCTAAGACTTTGATATTTATGAACATATGAACAAATAAATGTAATATGGATTTCAGGAAAATGTACCACCAGCTAAGTACTATAAAAATGAACGACTGTAACATATGAGAAGAAAGGTAAGAGTCACTAAATGATATAGAAGAGGCATGAGAAAGAAAATCACAAAACCATGAGTAAAACAGAGAATGGAGGAATAGAGGTACCTGTAGCAGGTAACATAATATGGAATATCCAGCCATACTCTCGACAAAATTCCTCTGCAAAATATATCACACTTGTCAAAACCAATAGCATGAGTGACATTTGCCTTTAATACTCTATGGGTATTCATTGTCGCAATCTCAAAGGTTGCAGGTTCATGTGTGCATGTGTATATATATATAAACAATAACTGAATTAATATTAAATAAAAGGCACCATGTATATATGCATGTATAACCATGTAAATAAATTTCCACATGAATCAAGATGGCTTTGTGAACCCGCAGAATTTTAATCAGGTCGACTCAAACAGACAATGATGTTACCCAGGAACGCTTTGAAACTAACTGTAACAGGGAAAACTATGGTGATTGATTTGGTTATGAAAAAACAGACCTTCAATAAGAACAAATACCATTTTTAGGTAAAAAAGAACATTAATCATTACTTAGACGAACAAATCCAGAGAGCAGTACCATTTTTCACTGAGTTTTCGAGTATAGACATGAGCTTATGCATAAGGAGAATCCTTTAGGCCATGTTTGTTTGCTTAAAAAACCGGAGGTTTCATAGGAAAAAGTTCCTTGGGAAATGGTTTGTTTAACGAAGAGAGTTTTTTCAGGTACTTCTTTCCGTCGTACTTTATGGTCGACGACAATTTATGAGTATTATTTGGTCTCTTTGGATGGAAAGAAATAAGAGAATCTTTCAAGGCCAGAAATGTTCAGTCATGCATCTTTTGGACATTATTAAACTTCGAACTGGATGGTGGATGGAGGGTCGAGAAAGTACAAAGGGGTGTCGATCACGGATGTGTGCAGAGATTGGGCAACAGCGGACTCCTATATGCATCGTCAAGTTACTCGGCTTCATGTGCCTTGGTCTCCTCCAGATGCTGGGCTTCTTAAATTAAATTTTAATGGGAGTTGTGTGCGTGAGATTGGTTTGGCAGGTTATGGAGGTGTTATCTGTAATGATGTTGGGTCCATCGTCCTTTCATTTGCTAGTTCTATCCATAATGGTATTGTGAATGAGGCAGAATTATTTGCTTTCGGGGTATTGAAGGTAATTCAAAGATAGTCGTAGGGTGGGCACTAGCTCCCCATGCCTGTGGACATGTTTGGATAAAATTGAGAAAATTCAACACATCATGTCTACTTTTGACTTCAGGATTGCTTGGGCTCCTCGTTTAGCTAACTCGGTTGCAGATGAGATGGCATGTCAGGGATTGCGGTTGACAATGGAAGTTGTAAATAAATATTAGATTTTGGATTAGATTTTTCTTTACTATTGGGGGGTTTTTCATAGCCTATCTTCTCTCTCATTGTCCTCCTTGATTGTTTTTTTTTGAATTAATAAAGTTATCTTTCAAAAAAAAAAATGGTGGTGAGAATCCTTTTCTTGTGAAATCTTTTTTTTTTCCAAATGTTATTTATACACCTAAATATGGTGATGAGAAATCATTACTAAAACACAAAGAAACCAACCACATCCATTCAATCCATTTCATCATCAAATATAGAGTAGGTGGCCCTTACCAATGCCCATAAAATTGGCATGAAGCACATATATGGCTCAAAATAAACTTGTAATCTCTTTAGTCACTAGAAAACATTGAAAATAATAACAAATATTTTATACCATGAAAAAAAATCATTCCCATTAACAAATTCAAAGGTGGGAGGTTCCACCAAACAGTAGGGTTGCAAGTCAGATCGAGTCAGGTCAGGCTTATGCTAACCCACCCCAAAACCAAAATTTTAAAATCTAGAGTAACCCAACTCAATATAACCAAAATACCCACCATTTGGGAGCTGAATTGAACCCAAGAAAATACCCGACCCATGAAAGGGACCCAAGAACTCAACATTTTTAATGTATTGCCAAAAAAAAAATCCCATGAAGACCAAAAGAAAACTCTATGACTGATCTCAAAAAATAAAAGAAAAAGTCCTAGAAAATTAAAAATAAATAGGTCCAAAATAAAACATATAAGATATCCTTATTTAATTGCACCAGATAGGCAACTAGGATTTCTAAAATGTCTTTTAAAAATTATATAAAATATGATATATTATATTCAAATATTCGAGGTGGGTCTCAGGTCTTGGTTTTTTTTTCACTTAACCTGACCCCCAAGAAATCACATGTCTTCAAATCTTGGAACCGACCCGACCCTAAGCCCAATGATCTTTTGACCTAACCTAACTATTTTCAGGTAAGGTCCCTGCGGTCCAATTTTTACCCAACCCGACTTGCACCCCTACCAAACATTAATGAAATTGGGTCACATGAAGGGATTGGATCAAGTGACACAATTTTTGACCCTTATATCAGGGTCAAGACATTTATTAAATGAAATCAAGATTCTATTTTTCCAGGCCAAATTTTGGTCAAGTTGGGTTATGGCTGGGTTGCAAGTTAGGTTTGGATTGGACCAAGCAATTGGAGGATCTATGTTGGATCTAATAAAAGTCTACTTTGGGTGAGGTTGGGTTGTGGTTGGACCTTTGCTAGGTCAAGCCGGATCCCAAATAAGGTTCAAGTCAATTTGGGATTGATGGGTCATGATGGGGTCAATTGACAGGTAAGGTTGAAGGGTAGGTTGGAACCATGCTTCATATTCACCAGTTTCATACCTTTACACAAGGATTGAGGTAAGAAAAGAATTGTGAAACAGCTTACATAGCAACTACCCTTTAAAGGTCTTTTAGCCATCTAGGATATGATTTGATAAAGATTAAGATTAAGATTAAGATTATCTCCAACAAGAGTGATAAGGTTTATTAGATGTTTTGCTTATCTCTATTGATGTAAATGAAATTCTAGATTAGTTTCTCAATGAATCTAAACATTTATTTCATGGGGAAAAATCAATATATAAAAGTAAACGGATAAGGGACAAACCCAAGCTCGAACATATGCAACTACCTCGATTCATTTGAAAAGCCTAAGTGGCATCTTGTAGGTTGGCTCACTCTCTGCAAGGAGTTTGTTGGGATATCCCCAGAGGACTTCCATGTCATGGGAAGAGTGCATGAAAGGGGTTAGAAGGTGTAGGAAACCCAAAGTGAGGTGGACAAAACCTGCTCTATGATTTTGGAAGTTTAATATTGACGGGACAGCAAGAGATGAACCTGGTCCGACAGGGATAGGGAGAGTGATCCATGATGATAGAGGCAGAATTTTATTAGCTTTCTCTAAACCTCTAGGTTTATGGAGTCAAATGAGGAGGAGTTGAGAGCGATTAAGAGAGCTCTCCAAATCAGGTCTAGATTTGGGATTGGTAAAGAACACCAAATCCCAAATCTTTACAAGAAAATTCTTTCAGACTAAAGATTTATTTGGATTCCATTAAAGAATTGAGTTAATTGGTCCATTTCTCTTCAAAACATCTGCCTTGAGGTGCTGATGGAATGGGCATAGCTTCTCCTTTTAAAGAAATCCAAATCGCAGCACTCATCATTGTTATCACCATAAGAAGATTTCTCTTTGAATCTCTCTTTAATCTATTGAAAGAAATTTTCTTTAGATATATGATTTTCTTCTAATGAACCCTAATTTTCTAGTGTCTGATTATTTAAAAGACTTTGTTCTTTGAAGATGAAATGGGAGAACATTTCTCAAACAGGGTAATGGAATGGTGGATAACACATGGAGAATAATTTATTTATTTTTGAGAGGTAAGGTAAAAAAATTATTAAAAAGGAGAAATTACATAGCAGAAACAAGGAGGGTCTAAAAGGATTAGATTAGACCCAAGAACAAGAAACAGCAAAGAGCTGCAACAAGCCATAACCAAACGAAGAAAACAAGTAGAAAGCCCCAAGGTCCCATTCCTCAAATACAAAAAACCCCCATAAGCCGAATTGTTGATCCCATTTTTGGCAAGAAAATCAGGCACGCCATTTGCCGACCAACTGACTCTAACGAAGGAGATATTCAATCCTGACGCTAGGCCCCTAATTTCCCTTGTGATGGTGATCAATCTCTATAGAGGTCGTTTAAGGCCCTTGGCCCACTTAATTGTGTTTGCCGAGTCCCCTTCAATTACCAGTTGACCACGTCCATAGACTTTCCAGATGGTCAAAGCTCTCCTAATGCTAAGGAGTTCTGCCTCGTTTGAGTCCCTAACCCCTGAGAATAATTATATTTGTAACAGCACTTAACTTGGATAATTCAAACTAAAGCAGTAAGAAGCTCAAAATCAATCTAAGAATGCCCAATCTGCACAAATGATGGAAGGAGATGGATCTTGACAATTTTAAAATATCAACTAGAGCATCACCCCCTACATATCTGTGGAAAATCATTCTGTTGGTAAAATCTGTGGTGTGGCTACATATCTTAACCACCAAGATACAGACCAAGATGGGATTAAAAAATGGTTTAGGTATGCCGAACCAAAAATTATTTTTGAAAAGCAAATTCTACAATGTACTTTGACCAAAGGAAGACCCCACTCTCAAAGGACATGCTAATCATATAGGATGCTTGGATAAATCACGCTAGGGATAGAAAGATAAATAAAGATTTTTCAAGCTAAATCTGAATGATACATGTTAGCATCACACTTGTTATGTCACCCATTTACAGGTATCCATCCATCATAAACTCTCATTTTACACAGAAAAGTAAAAGCTTCTAAACTGGGCAACAAACAATAAATAACATATGTCAGTACATGCCAAGATCTGGTCAATTAATGGCAATCATTCAGGATATCCAACGCATAGCAGAATAGGACATGCCAAATGACAAATATATATATATATATACCAAATGGCTGAAAGTCTGCTATTTCATACTGATTAATTTACCTGGGCAAGCTTAAAGCTCGGGAATTATCTTCATACTTTGCAATGAAAAAGTCACGCAAACTTGTGATATTAGGAAATCTACTCTTGATAGCATGAATCGAAGCCTGCAAAGAAGTAAGACATTAAATCATAAACAATGTCAAAAAGTAAAATGAAATCTGGTACAGGATTAAGGGGTACCGTATCTGGAATTGTCTCAATTAGGGCTGTGTAAGAGGAAGTCACTAAAACTTCATATGGCCGCAACCAAAGTGGCAGACCAGCTTCTTGGAATATATCTAGAACATGAACAAAGAAGAGGAATTAGCAGATTGCAAAGAAGAGAGATTACATTTTAAGACGACAATAATAACAAAATCAACTAACTGCATTTTTCCTTTTTATTTAAAAAATTCTGGTTGGTACTATGTCTGAGTTTCCTACACGTTAATCCAAAAAAAAAGTGTACATTAAATTCACTCTCATATTGGAAGTGATTATCCTTTTCCCACATGATGGACACTCATTATATTGTGCCTTTAATAGAAATAATAAAATAAAAGCAAAGGAAAGTTTCAAAAGAAGGCCTCATACCTAGGCACCAAAACTAACTATCCATTCAGTCTAATCTCTTTAGTTCTAGAGTGAGACTAAGAAGATCAACTTGTTTCATTATCTATGGAAACTGATATGGTGGAAGTAGGCGGGATTGAGAAAAGACAACCTCTAGTTGTAAAACTAGATCAGCAAAGAAACATGCACGATTGAAGACCGAGTTACCAATTGGCAATTTCTTTCAGTATGTAAAGTTTTCTAGCTTCTCTTGGTTTTAGGAACCTGAGCTTTTGCATAACGCCTTTTGAGTTGCATTCTCTGTATCTTCTTTTGATTAATAAAATTATTACCTTCTACCCAAAAAGGGCCACTCCCCGTAGTTTTATCCGGTGTGTGTGGATAAGGAGGTTTGCACATGCTCCAAGGATTAGTCATGTGCTCTAAGAGGCCTGGACACCTTGGTCTTCAAAAAAAATATTATTGCCTTCTAAAAAAAATACCACCTTTAGAATGCTAGTTTAGAAGCCAGCATGAGACTTTTCAATGATGCCTAACACAATATATGACTAACAATTCTTAAAACCCTAGCTTCTCACTTGGTCAAGCATGAAAAATTTTCCATTTATGCCATTCTCACCTTGGTCAATCTTCTCATTTTGGTTACTTATAATATGGTTGATGTTTAACAGCCATTCTCTCTCTTTCCAGATAACCCCTACAGCTCACATTTACTTGTAAATCCCAACAAATTCAAAAGAACTTAAATGAGCTCATTACTTACTCATTCCTACACAGAGAACCCCAACCCCAAATAATGATGATTTATGATAAATGGCACCAAAGGTTGAATGGAGCAAACACAAGCACGAAGCTTTTTACCTATACATTTCAATAATATCAAATCATATCTCTTGATGGATTCTCCTAGCCGAACACATCTATAGCATCCTAACTCTCATCCATGGCTTTCTAAACATATGCAAATACTAATTCCTAAATTGCCATATCTAAAAGGAACTCTTTCCACTTCCCAAGGTCAAGATAACATTAAACAAATATATATATATATTGAATGGTAACTTCATTAATATCAAAGAAGAAACAAGAAAGACAAAGAAAGGCAAGCCATATGGAACCCACCACACGAAAAGAACCAAACAAAATCTCTCCCAAAAATTACAAGCATTTATTTACAATTTCTGTAGTTAAAGTCAACCCCTTACGAGCCATATCATCTGCAGCTGAGTTAACTGACCGAGGAGCCCAAGCAATCTTAAATTCATAGGCAATAATAGAATGCCGAATCCTCTCTATTTTATCTAAGAAGATCCACGGGCATTGAGATCCCAATGCCCATCCCACAACTACCTTAGAATCACCTAAAACAATACTCCCATGAAACCCTAACTCCTTTAGCTCTAAGATGTCTCTCCATAAGGCAAACAATTCCACCTCATTTACTGAGCCGTTAGGAATTGGGCCAGCAAAGGAAAGCAATGTAGACCCCAAATCGTTACAAATGACCCCTCCATAACCTATAAGACCAACCTCCCGCTTACAACTACCGTCAAAATTGAGTGAGAAGCCCAACTGCAGGAGGAGACCAAGGAACTTGAAGCCTAGAATCCAAAAGATGCTTAGTTGAATCAACTGATGCCCAATCCCTACACACATCCAAAATAGATACACCCCGGAACTTCGTCAACCCAACCAACCACCAAGTAGCCCACAACTTAATAACATCAAGGAAATTCGATACTGAGCATTCCTTACCTTGAAAAATCCTATTATTCCTTTCCAGCCAAATGGACCAAATAATACTCAGAACTGTCGCATTCCAAAGAGTTCAACGAAAAGAACTACATGTCACCACCACCTCTTCATTAAACATCTCACACCACACTTGAGGAAGACAAAAAGCAATACCTAGCAGCTGAAAAAAATGCACCCAAATCTGATGAGAGAACCGACAATGAAGTAACAAATGGTTCACCAACTCGGCATCAACTAAACACAAAGGACAGGCATTGACAATAAGCATCTTCCGCAAACGAAATTATCAATAGTCAAAATTTTGTGCAAGCCCCCATCCAAATACCTTCACCTTAAAAGGAGAGACCCCCACCCAAATTTTAGGATGAAGATAAGGAACCCCACCAGCCATCAAAAGATTTTTGCAAAAAGAGTAAACAGAAAAGATACCATGAGGATCTAACTCCCAAATACATCGATCCTTCCCAATACCCACCACAAATACACTTTCCAAACGATTCATTAAAGTCACCCATCCTTCCATCATCCAATCTTCCATAACTCTCCAAAAGAGAGGGCCCCATACCATCTTATTATGCATTAATTCATAACACTCCCTAACCGAAGCTTAAATTTGAACAGATATTTCAATTAGAATCAACCATCATTTATGTTTTTTTTTTAACTTCAATTTTGTTTTTTCTGTGGAGGGACTCGTTGGTTCAGAACTCCCTTGCGAACTTCAAAACAACCATTTGCACTTCCATAACAAAAAAAAAAAAAGAGATAATCCAAAATCCAAAAGTAGTTTTACACAAAAAATAAGGTTAAGCACTTCCCAGAAGTTGTATTCAGGATTGACATCAAAGAATTTTGCAAGTCCAGTTATGAATGGATAAAGTAGATCTTAAAATATTTGAGGATAAGAACTTCTCTCTTCTTTCCTTTTTTCAACAGATGGGCAAGAATTTTGAAATTTGTTTGATGATGACAGCCTAGCAGTAAAGAGGCCTATAGCACGAACTAAATGAAACATACTATCAAGGAAAAGCTATTTTTCCAACATCCTGATCACCAAAAAGTTGCTACTAGAAACTTTTTCAGGAAGGAAATAAAGACACGATCCTAGCTTCCCAAACAATAAGAATTCTTGTTCAGATAGTGCTAATTAGACCACTAAGCTGTTTTTGCTCAGATGAAACTATTTAATATTTTTATCCAAGACCATGGTAACTGTAAAATATAAGTTTCCTTTCATATTATTAAGAAGTCACCTTCAAACTCCAAATTAATGATACCTAAAGGAAAGGTCTCCAATGGCACTCACAAGCAATGTTGTTAAAATCAAATTATAGCAGAAAACAATTTTTGTCTTGAATCATGGATCGTGAATAATAAATCGATGAATCATAAGATCCATTTGTTTTCCTTAAAAAAATACAAGAAATAACATAAAGATATCTAATAATAATAATATGAGCAACTCTCTGATTTTCTTTCAATATTAAGAGAATATTCATGTAGATTCCAAAATGAAGTAAAACAATTTATAACCATTTCATTGCAACTCAAATTTCAAAGTTCCAACATCCAAAAGTATAATACTGATATATACTCCAAACAATGATGCAAAAACCAACAATAAACTAAAAAGCCACCAAAAAATCCAAACGTCCTAGACACCTAACTCAATCCTTAAAAACCATCAAAACCAAAAGCTCCATGTTTCCAATTACAAACAGCCCCATAGTTCTATCATCCATACGAATCATAAGATTTTTTAAACTGATACGAATTATTCCTCTTCATATAATACGAGTCTTAAGATATGAATCGTGTATTTTAAGATTGTAACAACAATGCTCACAAGATATGAATACAATATTGACAAACCTCGAATTACAAATTGCAAGAATACAAACCTCTTACCATATTGCTACAAGACTACTGTTAAAAAGTAGTAGTCTAATTATAAGATCCATAATATTATCAACTAAGAAACAACAAAAAAAAAAAAAACTTAGCCACAAAAGGGTCATGGCCAGAGAAGTATATAGAGTGCGTGGAAGAGTTATGTTCACTCCTTAATTCTTGATAGCCTTATTTAGCATAAAACGACAAGGACAGAAACATTCGAGGTTTTTTGGTAAGTGAAAACACCCAATTTTTCAAAAACAACATTCAAAAAAATTATAGAAATACTTGGAATCTGAATATAACAACTTATGTGGCTAAAGAAAGTAAAACCATGACAAATATAAAAAGCAACTTTATTAACAAAGACTTTCAAAACATAGCACAGTTGGAAGATGCATGTTATTGCAAGCTACAAGTTGCGGTCTGTATCAACTTCCTTTAGGAAGAAGAGCAAAAAGATAGAATGAAAGAAAACAACTTCTAATATGAAAAAAATAAAATAAAGAAATGAACTTTTGATCAACATGCATAACAACAAACCCAAAAGGGAATACAACAAGAAACAGTAAAGCAGCTCACCAAAAAAATGAGATATGAGTTGCACAGCAAGATGCTCCTGCCTACAATCATCACCACTCTTCACGATGATCTGTAGGTAAGCAAATAGTAGTAAGAAAAGAGAACCAAAAATACTTTCTAATGGAAAAGGAAAAGGTAACACTACACATAATGAATTACCCCAAAAAAAGGACCAACAATCCCTGAGAAGTCACACAAGAGTATTAACTAATTCAAGAGCATTATGGCATCAAGGGAAGAAAAATACAGGTTCCTTCCATACATGCAAAAAGTATATCTTTAGGGCTTGACAGTATCCACGAAGAAATGTGGATCAAATCGGGTTAAATTGAGATTAGATAACTAAGTTGTTCAACAAAATATTAGATTCAAAAGCGATGCCTAAAGAATCGCATGAAAGTAAACTGGTCCCTCTCTAAGCTAAAGGAAATATCCAAAATTGTTCCAATTACCATAAACTTATGAGCCATACCAAGCAACTTTGGGAGAGAATAATAGAGGAATGGCTAAGACAAGAAATAAATGTCGTAGAGAATCAATTTGGATTTATGCCAAGTAGGTCAATAATAGAAGCACTTTTCTTGGTGAGACAACTCATGGAGAAGTTTAGGGAGAAAAGAAAAAAATTAATCATGGCTTTTATGAACTTTGAAAGGGACTATGATCTAAAAAATTACTTTGACAAGTTTTTAAAAAGAACTGCATCGCAAGTACTATTGAGTTTATATAAGATATGTATGACACGGAGGCAAGTGTGAGGACAATACTGGGGAGACAAAGAAGCTTCAAGAAAGTGTTGGACTTCACCAAGAATCAACTTTAAGCTCGTATTTATTTATTTATTTATTTTTGAAGTCCAAGGTATCCAAGCCTCTTAGAGCACCTGACTAAGTCCTTGGGGCATGTGCAAACCTCCCTATCCACACACATCCGGTAAAACTAAGGGGGGTGGCCCTTATATGTTGAGAGTGGGACTTGAACCTAGAACCTCCCACAGCTTATTGGGGTTCTTAACCGTCAAGCCAACTCTCACGGGCTATTATTTAACCTAATAATGAATTACTCAACATCAGACATACAAAATGAAGAGTAATGGTATACGCTTTATGCAGAGGATATAGTGTTATTTGATGAAACAAGAAATCAATTAAATGTGAAATTAGAATCATGGAGAACAGCCATAGAGACGAATGAATTGAAAATAGTAGTGCAAAAATGAAATATATGACATATAAGTTGGTTCAGAGAACATAGATGAGGAATCAATTAAAATTGGAAATGACTTGGTATGTGATAAATTTCAATACTTGAGTGCAGTTGTTGAACCAATCGGAGGAATAGATCAATATCTAGAAATAGCTCAAATGGGTAGCTCAGTTGGTTTGAGCTTCTAAGATGAACTACAGGTCTTAGGTTCAAATCCTCCCAGAGTAACCCAATACACGAGGCTTGTGGACCGCTTCATGTATCTGTGGGACTAATCTCACCACCACGTGGGGGTGGAGATACCAATGTTAATTTATTTAAAAAAAAAAAAAGATCTGGATCTAGCCAATAGGATGGGAGCAAGAGCAAAGTAGATAAAGTGTAGGCAAGCTAGCAAAGTGTCATGTGATAAAATAGTATCATGAATTTTTTTTTTTTAAGATAAACTTCATTAATTCAAAAAAGAGACAAGAGAAGCCCGCCAAGACCCAAAAAAACATAAGCCCTCCCCAAAATTACGAGAATTTATTTATAATTTCCGTAACTAAAGATAACCACTATCAAGCCATTTCATCTGCAATCGAGTTAGCTGACAGAGGAGCCCAAGCAACCTTCAAATCAAAGGAAGCAATGGTATGCCGAATCCTTTCAATTTTGTCCAAAAAAACCCACGGTATTGAGAACCCAACACCCACCCAACAACTACCTGAGAATCACCTTCTACCATACTCCCATAAACGCCTAACTCCTCCAACTCCAAAATGCCACACCATAAAGCAAATAATTCCACCTCAATTACTGAACCGTTCAAAATTGGACCAGCAAAGGAAAACACTGTAGACCCCGAATCATTGCGGATGATCCCACCATACCATGCTAGACCAATATCGCACATACAACTTCCCTCAAAAATTAAGCTTAAGAAGCCTACGAGCGGGAGTCCAACAAACTTGATGATTTGACTCCCAGGAACTTAGCCAAACCGACCAACCACGAAGCTGCTCAAAACTTAATAATATCCATGAGCGATAGAACAAAATGCTCCTTACCTTGGAACACCTTTTTATTAAGTTCCAACCGAATAGACCAAACGATACTCAAGATAGTCACATTCCACAAATTACGATGAAAGGAGCTTCCTATCACCACCACTTCTTCATTAAACAACTCACCCCACGTGCGAGGCATCCAAAATGCAATATCCAACAGCTGGAAGAAGTGCACCAAAATCTGATAAGAGAATGGAGAATGGAGCAACATATGGTTAACGGACTCGGCATCCGATAAACACAAGGACAAGCATTCACAGTAAGCATCTTACGCAAACGCAGATTATCAATAGTCAAAAATTTCTACAATCCTGCAAGCCATCCAAATATCTTCACTTTAAAGGGAGAAGCCCCCACCCAAATTTTAAGATGAATGGAAGGAACATCACCAACCAACAATAATTTCTTACAAAAATACTGCACAAAGAAAAAACCATGAGGATCTATCTCACAAATCCACGTATGATTCCCATAACCCAACACGAAGACATTCCTCAAAAGATTCATTAACGACATACAGTCTTCTAGCATCCAATCTTCCAACTCTCTCTGAAACTGAGGGCTCCAGACTACCTTATTATAAATTACCTCGTAGCACTCCCTAATCTTGGAATCTTTATTTGTTGCGAGAGAGAACAAGAGAGAGAATGATTGGGCTAAAGGAGCATCGCCCAACCATTTATCCAACCAGAAAAAGATGTCCTCACCTGAGTATACACGGTAACAAACGTGCCGACAAAAGGCCAGTGCCACGGAGCAAACACCCTTCCAAAAATCTAAATCTCTCCCATTAGCATTTTCTCCATCCACAGCCCTACAACCTATATTTTCGTCGAATAATATCCTTCCAAAGACTATCGGAAGAATCGCCCAACTGCCACAACCACTTCCCTAGAAAAGCATCATTAAACTGCTGAAGAGGCCAAATCCAAAGGCCACCTTCCTCCTTAGATTTGCAGACTTGGACCAACTTACCAAGTGAAATTTTCGTTTTTCACTATCATCATTCCACAAAAATTGCCTCTCGATCCTTTCTAGCTTTTTGACCACCACCAATGAGCATTTAAATACACTCATATACTAAACAGGAAGGCTAGATAAGACCGCCTTAATTAGGACGACTCTACTACCAAGTGATAAATACTTCATTTTCCAAGCCGATAACCTCCTCTCCATTTTATAAATAATTGTATCCCAACACGCCCTTCGAGGATTTCCTTTACATAAAGGAACCCCCAGGTACTTAGAGGGGAAATAAGCAACTTTACACCCCAATAAAGACGCCAGCTCCACACATTGCCTATGCTCCACATTCACCCCCATCAGTTCCACTCTTATCAAAATTTATCTTCAACCCAGAACAAATCTGAAACCACTGGAGGACCACCCGGACCACTTTCAAAACTTCCTTTATCTGCCTTGAGGAAAAGAACAGTATCATCAGCGTATTGAAGATGAGAAATCTCTATATCAGAGTTTGCGATACAGAAACTCTGAATCCAGCCCTGAGAAAACACAACCTGAAACATTAGATGAAGAGCCTCTGCCACAATGACATACAGGTATGGAGATAGAGGATCCCCTATTGGATGCCTTTCTCCATCCTAAAAAACCCTTTAGGAGTCCGGTTGACCAACGCCGACAAGTGCGCCGAAGACAAGCAGGACATAATCCATCCCTTCCACCAATCACCAATCACCAAAACTCATGCGCTGCATAACAAATGCAAAAAGGACCAATCTTCATTATCATAAGATTTTTGAAAATCTTACTTACACACGACACCTGCTTCCCCAGATAGAAACTTAGAATTCAGACATTCGTGAGCAACTACAACTGAACAACGATATGTGTGCCTTCCAAAAAAGCACTTTGCACTAGAGAGATGATATAAGGCAGAACCTTCTTCAACCGACTAACAAGAATTTTAGCTAAAATTTTATATGGACCGCCAATCAAAGATATAGGACAGTAATCATTCAAAGCAGATGCACCAGACATTTCCGGAATCAAAGTAATAAAGTTGGATCCCAAAACCTTAGAAATTATTCCTCAATCAAAAAAATCTGACACGAAAGCAAGAACTTCAGGTTGAACCAATTCCCAAAAGAACATAAAGAACTAGGAAAACCATCCGGACTTGGTGCCTTTTCCTCTTCCAACTGCCAAATTGCATCTTTCACCTCTGCCTCATCAAACGAACATTCCAACAAAATTCGTTGCTCATACATCAATTGTTTAAAAGGAAGGGAGGTAGGAATAGGAAAAACCCGTTTCGGAGACTCGTACAACCATCAGTAGTGAACTATTTCCTCGCAAATATGCGACCTTTCATCTATTCTTTCACCCTCAACCAACAAAGAGTGGATATAATTTTTCCTCCTCCTAGCACTAGCCATGTGATGAAAGAATCTTGTGTTCTTATCCCCCTCCTTCAGCCACTTAATACGAAAGCATTTGTTTTTAATAACGGAGGGGAACAACAAGGCAAGGGCCCCCATAAACCCCTCGAGGGAACGCCCCACACCCACACAGGACGCCCCCAGTTTATGCAGCGAGAACTCGAGCTGGCTACCTCTCGCTTCATGAGGCGAGAAGTGACCAGTTGAGCTACTTAATACGAGAGCATTGCTTCCACTTTATCTCCTCTAACAAAGCTTTCTTTTTTAGGCTAGCTTTAATCTCCTTCCTTCGCATAAGCTAATCCTGGGGGGTCAACCTCCTCCATCTAGTGTAGACTTTGCAACTCCTCCAAGCACATGTATACCTTAACTTTGTCTTCCTCGCACCGAGTCATTTCCCACAACTTCAACTTTCCTTTTAGAAATTTAAGCTTTTGCATCAAACAATACCCCTTCCAACCCACAGAAGTAAAATCCCTCCACCAGTTTTCAACCATCCCCGAAAATTCGTCCACCTTCATCAAGCCAGCTCAAACCAAAATGGAGTAGGACCCCAAGAATCCAGAGTACAATCAAGAATAATTGGGATATGATCAAAAACTGGATTAGTGGCAGCATGCTGTGAAGAATGATGAAATCATTCCACCCAACTTGAATCGATCAAAAATTTGTCCAAACAGGCAAGACTTGGATTTTCCTGCATGTTCGACCAAGTGAAGGCTGCACCACCCAGCGGTAAATTTAACAATTCCATTTCATCAATCCAATGGCTTAAATGCTACATATGGGAAGAAATTCTATTGCAACCTTTCTTCTCGGACATCCAACGAACTACATTGAAGTCCCCTCCCACACACCATGGAAGAGAAGCATTACCATTCCCTCTCCCCGAAGCAATCTCCTCCAAAAACTAGTCTTTGTTGGCATCCTGATTCGGCCCGTACACATTAGTAAAAAGAAAAAACTTCCCAGATAAAATATCTTCCAACACTGTTGTAATAGAAAAATCTTTAACCTCAGCCGCAACCAACCATATCTCCGAAGAATTCCATACAATCCACAACCCATCGGAAGCCCCTTCAGAAGCCTTAGCAAGCCACCCCATACTCCCAGCGGCCCAAACAGATCAAACAAACCCCTCCTCTAACTATTCAAATTTTGTCTCTTATAAAAAAAAAAAGAACATCTGGCCTCTGAACCAGCACCATCCGCTTCACCATAACTCTCTTCATCACAGCCCCCAACACCCAAACATTCCAAGATATACCTTCATCAGACCACACCCTAACCACCCACTATTCCTCCTACCACCAATGACCGATCATAGTTGATTGATGATTGCAAATTCCGCAACTCCCTCTCCCTTTTTCTAGTTCGTCACCACTGATGTTCCTCCTCTGTCTCTACATTCCGCTTCCCAAAAATCTGTCAAAACTTCTTTCAGCTGCAAAGACCGTGAGGGAGAAGAGATACCAAGGAGATCCCCCACTAACATCAATTTCTCCTCATCAAAAGTCTTTGTCCCCACAGCTAAAGCAAGCCTTTCCTCCACCTCCGCATCTTCCGCCCAATTATCAGGTCCCGACTCCGCATCTTCCGCCCAATTAACATGTCCCGGCGATCGTCCTAGGGACACTTGATAGCCCTACATTGTCGCCTGCTCTAATTCCCTGTTGCCGCCCCTCTGCAATTGTTCCCCCTGATAGAAAACAGTGATACCATCCTCATTCGCGGCTACCCCTTGTTGTGACCCATCGTTTCCGTCGGCACTAGCAATGTCGCCTGAGAGAAAAGAGCCCCATGACCTGAAGGACTTTCCGTTGAATCGCTGCCTGACAAAGGCCCTTAACAGACTGAGACCCACCCTTTGTTCGACTTTGAATAGGCTTAACAACAATTGGGCTTAAGTTAAGCCCAGGCGACGCCAAGCCCGAAGTAACCAGACCGTGCCTTTGGGCACGCGACGAGGCCCAAATTTTAGAATCAGAATGGGCCCTGCCCAGGTCCAATACCACCTCTAAAAAACTTTTGAAATTGCTCGATTGGTGCCCTAGTTTCTCTCCTTTCTTAGCAACAGCTCCCTGATACTCCGGAGGACCATTCGCAAACCCCAACGGCAGCGAGACAAACGGAGTAGCCCCGCCGAGATTGGAGGAAGATAATGTGTGACAAGAATCCTAGCGAAAACTCCCAAGACTTTCTACTTACCATTTTCGTCGCCGTCACCTTCTCCGATTGCCGGAAAGTCTCTCCCTTTTGATTAAGAACTGCCAAATCCTTCGCTAGTGAAGTGGATATTCCAGAAGCAACCAAAAAGCCATTGTCGCCACTATCATCCTCCTCTGAAACCACCAGAGGACAGGGCATCCCTGTCATACCACTTGGAGCCACCAAATCGAAAGGGATGGTTTAATAAAACCACCAATAGGCTAAAAATGCTATATGGAGCAAAGTGTTGAGTAATTTAAAAATAAAAACAAAAGCAAACAAGGTAATGCATTGTTTTAAAAAAAAATGGACAAAGTAATGATATCAAAGACGCTTATTCTTAAATACATTAAAAGATAGAGTTAAGAATGAACACATCAAGTACACCTTGAAAGTAGCCCCAATAAATGAGAAAACAACTGAGACATTTAAGGTGGTTTGAGCGCATGGATAGGAGACTAGAAAGAGCCTCTATGAAAAAAATTGAAAGGATGCCAGTAGAAAGAACGAGAGGGAAAAAGAGAGACCTTCAAAGACATGGACTGAAGGGATAAAGAAGGACATGACAGATTGTAGAGTAATGAAGGGTGTGATCTTTTATAGAATAGTATGAAACTGAAGAACTTAGAAAGTCGACTCTAAATATATGGAATTAGTGCCTTTGATGATGACAATGAGGAAAACATCACAATCATCATCATGAACGCCACCTTCCCATACACAATATATTTCTCCCATATTAGACAAAAAATTTATATTTTTCTAATAATTAAGTAAAAAATTTAGAATGACATGATAGCATATTTCAACACATTCAAATGCAACATGACAATACAAAGGGATTGTTTGACTGCAAGGAATTCAGTGGAAATATACCACCTTGAAAATGTACTCTGTTTTCAGGAAATATATTTTATCACTATTTCAAAGTATACTTAATTAAGTAAATCTCTTAGCGGTGTGCAATCAAAAGGTAATGAAATTGAAACCTTAAAATAGAGTAATAAAGATACAAGGTGAGGAAGAAAAAATGCATTTCATGACATGGCCATCCAAACATCGCAGCTCCTTAAAATCCACCAAAAATAAGGTGCAGTACCAACAAATACTTTCAAGTTAGATGACCCTTAATGCAACAGTCAACCAACAGAAAACTTGAAAATTATCAGAACTACATGACAAAGGCACTGCCCTCTTAGCCATAGAGTAGAAACAAGGAAACTTCATAGGAATCATGCAGCCAAGCTTGAAAATAATATTTGACTCAACTCATATATATGCACGAACATGACTTAAAAGGTCTGTGATCAGTCATGTACTCATGTGCAGCTTTATTGCTGTCTAAAAAAGGGAAAGGGGTGGGGGGTGGGTTTCATTGTATAACCAGTTCAGTATCAATAACTTTCACTTACAGAACGCAAATCCCAACCAGGTGATATTCCAAATATTGAAGCTTTTCGTATCCTCTCTTTCTTTTCCTCCCAAAGTTCACCAGATAAAGCATCACTAGCCTTAGGAAGACCACCATTAGCAGCCTATTTAAATGACAGTCAACATAGTACATCACATACTCCAGCCACAATCAGCATTAGCTTTCAAAAAGCTGAAACACAAAGTCATAAGCTACCATCACCTTTGGATGCGCATCAGATGAATCCTGACCTGCTCCTTTGAGAGGGAGTCCAGGTGGTGCCTCCCCTTTTGCTGCAGCAGCCTACAGACATTAATATATGCTTATTTATACAAAGTTTGAGCATGTAAATGTTGAATTTAAAAGCAATTGGATAACCAAAGTAATGCATAGGCCAACAAATAAATCTTTATTATTTGAGAAGTATCTTACTTTCAATTGAAACAAAAAACAAAGACACTACCAGTCCTATAAATGAAGAAGGAATTACAGTCTACCAAACTTATTAGCAAAAATAGGGAAAGACTACATCTACAAGACAGAAGGTTTGACTTGGATATTGCAGTTATCGAGAACCATTTTGACAAAATGGGCATTTATGTGAAATTAGTAATATTGGCATTCAAAAATACAGAAAATGCTCACAATAAAGAAGCTCTGGAAGATTAGGTAGTCATGATGTTAAGATAGACATTTGGAGAAATAAGTAAAAATCAGAGAGTTGGGAATTAACACACGAGAGGAAACCTAAAGGTTACTCCAATAGAATAGAAGATAAAGGAATAAAGCCAGTTTAGGCATATGCACCATAGACTGAAACAGCCCCAGTAAAAAAAAATAAGAGGAAGAAGTTCAATAGTTAGACGAAAAGAAGACCAATAAAGGCCAGGGCATCCTAGTTTTTGAATGACAAAGTATGGCTTTAGTTAGGTTGAGTGGAAAAGTAAAACTCAAAAACCAACCTTAGGTAGATGGGATAAGGCTTCAAGGAGGAGGTGGAGGAAGATGGTGATAATAGCGATGATATTGTTAATAAAGGATTCCCCAAAATGGAAAGACACAAGCAACAAAAGTAGATTTCTCCACCTTAGAGCAAAAGCCATCTGAAGTTCTGTACCTTCAATTATTGGAACTCAACTACAATCTCAAAAATATCAAATAACACCTCAAGTCACAAATAATCTCAAGTTCTCAACCACAAGTCAACAAAATATGAAAATTTTAATCCTGGGCATAATATTTCATAATACAAAGTGGTTGCCATGCTGTTTGAAGCGCTGGAAAATTTTCATTATCTGATGCACAATAGCGAGCTTATGATTCTCTATTTGGACACTAATAGAACTATGGTGCACAGATACAGTATGGACACAACATGGGTATGGCAAGACATGGATTCTGCCCATAAAAATGAAGTACTGGATATGAAACATTATGATAAGTTGTGTAAAGTGTCCAGATATCATAGATTGCAGAAACATGCAAAATATTACAATATCTCCCACTTACAGGCCCACCTTTACTTCCTCTATTGCAATTGTGCTAGGTACACGACGGTGATCCTTTCGACGTGCTGGTTCATGAACCTCAACATCTTCCATGTTGACCCCAGGGACTGCTGTCAGAACAACGCTTACCCAATCCACATTATGATCTACACTACCCTCCAACTGATCAATCAATTTCTTCTCTACAGAAAGACCCACATGAACATATTTCACTTTCGCCTCCCATAAATGAGTCATTGCCCGGTCAATAGCCTGAGAAGCAGACACTGACAATCTATCATAACCATTACGGTGCACATCCTGTAAGTTCCACAAAGGATATGCCCATGGAGGAGGCCTTGGCAATTGTGCGTCTCGGTTTGCTAAAGGAATTCCTCCTCTAGAAAGTTTATGAGCATCCGACGTCTCCTTCACATGGCTGCAAGAAGAGAGAATAATGCCCAAATATCAAAAAATATGAATTAGATAACACACTATGTTGATTGGGTATGAAATTCATAAGAGAAATTAATGTTTTAAAGAATCAATATGGTAAAGAGAATTCATAAGCAATACACTTGGATTGAAACCTTCATAAATACCTTGAGACTTCACCTTTCAGAACCTCAACACAAATCATGTAAGGTGCCTTCTCCCTAGAATTCAAAAGAACAGCTTCTTGTTCAGGTATACGAACCACTTGATACATTCCCTTCCCCATTGGAAAGCACACACCTACAATAATACCACTCTGGATTTAGACTATACCTGGGTTTTTTTTCTGAAAAGGGATGACACCAAGATATTCAAAAATAAATAATGGTAATAAATTAATAATCACAAAACTTGACAAGTTTACCAATAAGTGGTACTTTTCCTTCTTTTGTAATGATGATGATGTTGATGATGTGTGTCTGTGCATGTGTAATTGAAACAGTGACAGTAAAATATATTGATGAAAGGGGAACAAGAATATATCATCAATAAGCTACGTATAAGACAGAGATACTGGAGCAAAACAAAAGCAAAAATAAATAACAAGTGGAGTAAGACATAGCAAAAATGAAAACAAAAACACCCCAACCTCTTACACCCAATTACAAAAACTCAACAACAGTCTCTCGCTTCTCTACACTAACTTTTGCTAAAAAGTCTACAACAATGTTAGTTGTTTACCTAACATGACTGAAATGTACTGCTCTATCACTGAACAGCATCCTGATCTACCTGACAATATGAATCAATCTTCAAGGTGGTCATTTCCTACCACTAGCCCAGGCGACATGTCACAGGTCGAGACTAAGTGACCCAAAAATCGGCCATGAAAGCCAAGATCAGTGCCAAAATTGTGAACAAGGCATGGCCGAACTTGAAGAACAGAGGTTTTGAATGCATACAGATTTCCGAAATGCTCAAGAATGGCCCGGAATGTGCAAGAAGATCCGAAATAATGCAGAAGGTTCCAGAATGTTCAAGAAGACTCTAAAAGGTTCTAGAGTGGTGTAGTATTTTCTAGAATAATGTACAGTTCTCTAGAATAGTATAAAAGTTTTTAGAGTTGTGTAGAGTTTTGTAAAAGAGTCTAGAACTCTATGGCAGGTTGTAGAAGTGTATAGAGTCTTGTAAAAGTGTGGAGTCTTGTGGAAGAATCTAGAATAGTGTGGAGTTGTAGAAAATATCTAGGATATTTTGGGGGAACCATTGGATTCATGCCACATGGCACAACACTAGCCACACTTGGGCATGGCCTCAAGTATAAATATGGGTGGGGAGCTCATTTGCTCCCAAGGTAGCCAAGTGATCTAGCCTAGAGGTTGAGTGCTTGCAAAGTGTCCAAGTCTTGTATTCTCTCTGTATTCAATTCAAGTAAGTGCATTCTTGATGTCCCGTCTCTCTTTCAACTTGTGTTCAAGTTTGTGTGTGGTTTGGTTTGATCACATTGGTCCAAAGAGGTGACCAAATTGGTGATAAGGCTGACACTCTTGATGACGGACTGTTCAATTGAGTATCACACGGGCTGAATTAACGAAGGATTCGCTAACCCCGTGATAGACAGCATTCGTGGAGTCCCCTTCAACAATCAAGTTTCCACCCCCATGCCTTTGCCAAAGTTGAAATGCTCTTCTAATCCCTAACAACTCGGCCTCATTAGATTCCTTTAACCCCACAATTCAGAAAAAAATAGCGTAATTTTCCCTACCAGACCTAGTTTAGCCCTACCTAGCCACCACTCATACACACAAACCTTATGAAATCCAAGTTGCAGTTTGGCCCAAGACTCCTTAATCACACATTTGCTTCTCCCCCTCCTCATGAACCCATCCCATGACAAAAGGAAGTCCAAAATTGAGCATCCTCAAATTCCTCAATCGAAAATGAATACACCAATCTCCACTTTGCCTCCCTCTATCACCTCCCTTATCTTCCCTTCAAAAATTAATAATTCCTTTCTTTTCAAATCAACCAAAAAACAACCACCATTAGGAGCCACGCTACTACTCTCTCCCCTTAAAAGAGACTCCAACCCATTCTTCCATCAATCTCCCTATATCCCAATCAAAACCCACTCACATCCCATTAGGTCTTAGAAATCTCAAACCTTTAACACAAATTGGCACATCATCATCATCATCATCAATCCATTTATCCTATCAATATAGGAGTAAACTGGCACCTATATAACAATAGTCAACAAATTCCTCCTCTAAACCACATAGAATGCAAGACAAGGAAGCCTAATCCAGTATGATTCCCCAAATTACACCAAACAATCATTTTGCCTTTTATTGCAAACCAAGAAAAGGCCAGCACTCAAGGGGAGGAAAACTTGTTATTCGAAACTACGATACAAGGAGTCCTAGAGTCCATGCTCAACACATAACAACCCTTAACACGGCTCTAACCGAAAAATCTCCGAAAGAATCACCAATCCAAATTGTTTGTTCTTCATCCTTCAAAGGGATATTGGGAATCAATTAGCAAGCACCGTAGGTTTTCATATTCCCCCATTTCAAACTCCCGCAAAATTCTCCTAAACCCAATTGACCATTCTACCATACCTTCACTTACCTCATAATAATCCCTCACCATTGCTTCTTTATTCGCTACCACCCTAAACAATTGCAGAAACACCTCCACCAACTCCCTTTCCCCCAACCACTTATTGCTCCAAAGTAGAATCATATTGCCTTTCCAATCAAGATACCATTCCTAAACACTTCCCAACCGTTCCAACACCACTATTTAATTTGCAAATCGTCGATTCATACATAACCTTCCTTCTTTACCTTATTACCAATTCCCATTCACCCAAACCGTCAACCCCATACCTAGCAACCAAAATTCAGGGCAGATGCATAGGCCACTTACATACAAGTGCATGATTCTTATCCAAGAATGATGATGTTGTATATCTATTAAAAGGCGAAAACCTTAATCAATACAAGATAACAAGAAAGCTAATGCATAAGAACCAATGTTGTCAAACTCAAATCGTATTGGAAATCGGTTTAGGGTTGTGAATCATGAATCGTAAGATTCATAATGTTTTTTTTTTTTAATTATTATCTCTACTATAAATATATGATATAGAACAATATGATGATTTTTCAATTTTTCATAATATATAAGCAAACATGTAAACGAATTAGTATCTAAAAAAATGCACCAATGCAAAATAGACTAAAAATACATTAGAAATTAAGTTTTCACATTCCAAATCATAATTCATAATTCTTTATTATCCAAATTCCAAAATCTCAAAAAGGTCTATTAAAAAAGATATATCTAATATAAGATTAAAATATAGATATTAAGTACTAATAAATTTAAAAATCAACAAATAAATCAAAAACATTTAAATAAATATTATTAGCATTCATTATTTAAAAAAATAATAGATTTTTAATTTTTTTTAAATAGATACAAAAGATTGAAAATAAAAAATAAAAGAGATTTTTTAATTAGAAAAAATGATGAAAGAATTAAAATATAAAATCAGATTCTCAACGGAAAAAAAAATTAAAAAAGAAAAGAAAAAATTGCAAAACTGAAAGGCTCACAAATTAAACAGTCCTTGCAAAGATTGTGGTGGCGGAAAGAGTAAAGGGTAAAGTAAAGTAACATGCGAAAATTGTAGCATGAAATTAAAACTAAAGGGTAAAGTCACGAGCAATGTAGCACAAAATAAAAAGTGAAGGGTAAAGTCACGAGACTGTAGCACGAAATCAAAACATGCGACGGAAACGAAAGGAAAAGGAGAAAAAAGAAGAGGAAACTGCGACGAAAGCAAGAAGGAGAAACGAAAGAAAAAGAAAAAAAAAAAAAGAAAACAAAAAACATCAACGGACATTCCAAAAGTTTGAATCGCATGATTTGCAATTCAACCCTAAAATCGTACGATTTTAACCTAAAACCAATTTTCCATGTTATTTGACTCGTTCACTCAAAAGCAAAGCTCCCCCAGGTACACTCTAATCGCACGATTTTGTGATTTTAAGGTTTGAATCGCATGATTTGCAATTCAACCCTAAAATCGTACGATTTTAACCTAAAACCAATTTTCCATATTATTTGACTCGTTCCCCCAAAAGCAAAGCTCCCCCACCACTCTTTTAGTTGGAGAATCAATATCTGAGTTAGCCCCTTTGAATTGATTGGTATGTGAGTGTTACGACTAGAGCAAAGGTTGCCTCTACCACCGCCTAAGGTTGCAAGAGTTTGCACTTCTTTTGATGGCTAAGAGAGCTTACTCTAAGGACCAACATTCTAAAACACCGGCATATAGCGTGGAGCCGGTTTTGAACTCAATACCAGCATAATGAGCTTAATTTCATTTGATGCCAATAGTTACATATAATGCGGACGCGCTCACATTATGTCAGTCCAACTGTTTGATCCGAACAAGGGTTCAACTAAAAATACGTGTCTACAAAGATTTCCTTTCTAGAAATGGCAAAATGTATGTGCTTGGCCACAGGTCATTGATATCAGAGCAAGAGACAGAGAGAGAGAAAGAGTTCCTTTTGATAAGTTCTTTTGTAAAGTGGGAGCTATTTGTAAATGTTGGTTTGATTATCTTAATTGTTGTTATCTGCTGTTATTTAATCATTAATAGGAACACTAGAGGTCTTGAACCTACAATTGTCTAAAGCAAGTCGATTTAGTTGTATTCTATCTATACCTTTGGTTGCTAACGGATACCTGGGCTATGATGCCGGGAAATGGACACTAGAGCATGCACGAGACATGGCTCAAAATGTAGGACATAGGAATGGAGACAGCAAGAATATACATATTTTATTTGTATGTATATAAAATTTTGTATATGGTCATCTTAATAATTTTGAAGTTCTTTTAGATCATATTTTTAATTAAAAAAATTCAATTATATTTTAGATCATAATTTTGAGTTATTTAATTAGGTCAATAGTGTATTATAATTCAAAATTTAAATTTAAACTATAAATAAAATGTGTGATTTAGTACTGATGAAAGTTGACCATTTTGGGTATTGACTATTTTCAAAAGTATTTATATATTTAATTAAGATAATTGAGCCAACATTATTTTGTACTTTTTAAGTTTTAAATTGAAATTATAAAAAATAAAACATATAGTAAAGAAAAAAGTGGTGATTTAATCAAGTGCCTGTTGTTGATATTAGTGTCTCTTCTCAATGCGAGGATATGTCTCAGGGGTCTCTTGACCGATCGTCGGGACCTCAAAATTTGGCTGAAGATGCGGATTTGGAAGACAAACTTGCTCTGGCTGTGCGGACACATTCCTTCGACGAGGAGAAGTTGCTGTTAGTTGGAGCTTTGCTTGGATTTCTTCTCCAACTCGGACTTTGCATTTGAAGCAAATCTTGACCGAATTTTGGGAGGCAGAACGCGGAGATAAGGATGCAGAACAACGGCAGAAACGAACTCGAAAGAGGGAGAGAGAGTTAAGAAATTTGCAATCCTCTATTAACTACAATCGCTCTCTAGTTGTGGCAAGTTCAGTGGGTGATCTGGTTGTGTTTAGATGAAGGTAATGTCCTCGAATGTTTGGGGATTGGGGGCGGTGGAGAAGAGGGTACAGGTGAAACGAATGGTTTTTCTTCAAAAACTTGACGTTTTATTCCTACAGGAGACGAAATGTATTGAAACAGAGGGGAGGTTTATTTGATCTGTTTGGAGTTCAGGGAGCTTGGGGTGGTTAGCTAAAGCCTTTGATGGGGCTTCTGGTGGTCTTTGGACTCTTTGGGACTCTGCCAAGTTGAAGTTGGTGGTAGCTGAGGTTAAAGAGTTCTCTATTTTTGCAGTTTTGGAATAGATTTCTTCTGGGAAGTCTTTCCTTTTCACTAATGTTTACGGACCGAATCACGATGCGTTGAGAGATCAGTTTCTGGAGAAGATTGAGTCGGGGAGAGGAATTGGTAATAGTCTTTTGCCTTGGTGTGTGGGAGGAGACTTTAATATGGTGCGTCGTATGTCCGAGAGAAAAGGGTGTAATAGAATTTCTGCTTAAATGCATCACTTTAGTCGATGGATCGATGATTTGGCGCTTTTGGATTTACCGTTGGATGGTGCTTCGTTCACGAGGTCGAATATGCAAAGTAATCCAAGTCTTACTCAGCTTGATAGATTTTTTATTGATTCTAGCTGGGCGGATTATTTTCATCTTTCCTCTCAACGTGCTGCAACCAATATTGTTTCTGATCATATTCCTATCATTTTGGATTCTTCTTTGGATTCTGGGGGTCCAACTTCATTTAGATTTGAATTGTCTTGGCTTCAGGTGGAGGGTTTTTCGGAGTTGGTTGGCAATTGGTGGAGGGAGCTTTCTGCAATTGGTCGGAAGGGCTTTTGTTTGCTGCAGAAGTTAAAATTTCTTAGAGGAAAATTGAGGTTGTGGTCCTTGTCTAGGAGTGCGGAAGAGAAAGTTGAGGAGCAACTGTGGCTGGAGGAGCTGCAACTTTTAAATCAGATTGAAGAAACGGACTTGCTTTCGTCGGATCAGCTAACTAGGAGAAAGGAGCTCAAAGTGGGTCTTAAAAGGAAAGTTTTACTGGAGGAGATTAAGTGGAAGCAACGTTCTCAGATTAAATGGCTAAAAGAGGGTGATAAGAATACAAGATTCTTCCATCATATGGCTAGTGTTAGAAAGAGAAAAAACTATATTCATTCTTTGTTGGTGGACGGTGAAAGAATAGTTGATCGCTCCGAGATTTGTGAGGAGATTGTTCGGTATTACAGGAGGCTCTGTTCATCGTCACGAAGGAATCCCCCTCTTCCTACTTCTATTTCTTTTAAAGAAATCTTTGTCGATCAACGTTCTAGAGAGTGTCCTTTTGATGAATCTGAGGTGAAAGATGTAGTTTGGCAGTTGGGTGAGGATAAAGCCCCAGGCCCTGACGGTTTTCCGATCTTGTTCTTCAAACATTTTTGGGCCTTGGTTAAGCAGGATATCTTGGCTTTTGTGTCGGAATTTTTCGAGAGAGGAATTATCTCTAAGGATTTGGGGGCTGATTTTATTACGTTGATTCCCAAAAAGTTTGGTGCTTCTGCTTTGAATGATTTCCACTCTATAACTTTGATAGGTGGTCCTTATAAAATTTTAGCCAAGATTCTGCCTAATCGTTTGAAGATGGTTTTGCCTTCTATTATCTCCCCAGTGCAAAGTGCTTTTCTGGAAAGTCGTCAGATAGTTGATTCAGTGGTGGTTGCTCAAGAATGCATGGATTCTAAATCTGCGTCTGGGGAAGCAGGGGTAGTGTGTAAGTTAGATTTCCAGAAAGCTTACAACAATGTTGACTGGTCTTTTTTGGCTCATGTTATGCATTGTATGGGTTTTGGTGTACGTTGGGTAGCTTGGATCATGTCTTGTCTATCTTCGGCTCATTTATCGGTGTTGATTAATGGTAGTCCTAAAGGTTTCTTCAAAATGGAGAAAGGTGTCCGACAGGGAGATCTGTTATCGCCTTATTTATTTGTGATGGTGGCAAAGGCTCTTCATCTTATGTTTGAGAAGGTCTTTTCCCAGGGCTAGATTGAAGGTTTTCGCATCACGAATACAGATATTGAGATTTCTCATTTACAATATGCAAATGATACTGTTCTTTTCCTTAAAGCAGATGTGGAAGTTCTAAAAATGGCCCATGCAATCCTTCAGTGGTTCCAGATTTGTTCGGCTTTGAAGATCAATTTCGACAAGAGTGAGCTAATGAGGGTGAATATTGAGCATAGGCAGTGTGTGGAGTTGGCTTCAGTTTTGAGTTGCAAAGTTGCTTCATTCCTGGCCAAGTACCTGGCGGTTCCCCTCTCCAAGGAAAACCTAAAAAGGTTTGTTGGGACGTCCTTATAGAAAAAAATGGAAAGGAGGCTAGCGGCTTGGAAAGGGAAATTTTTGTCTATTGGCGGTAGGGTCATTCTTATCAAAGCTGTGTTATCTAGTCTCCCTATCTATTGTATGAGTATCTTCAAATGCCCAATGGCACTGGTTGACAAGCTAGAAAGGATTCAGAGGCAATTTTTGTGGAATGATGAGAGGGAAATGCGAAAATTTCATTTGGTGAGCTGCTCTTAGGTTTGTAAACCTTTAGTGAATGGAGGGCTTGGGATTCGTCCTCTTCGTCAGTTTAATGAAGCCTTGTTAGGAAAATGGCTTTGGCGTTTGGGCGATTCTTCTGACGGTCTTTGGAAAGTTATCATGCGAAGGAAATACAGTTTGCTTAATTCCAGTTGGAGGGTCACTAATTTTAATGGGAGTGTCTCTGGTTTCTGGAAAGGAGTTTGCTCTGTGTCTACGGCCTTTGTTCGCTTCATCTGGTATCGTGTTTATACAGGAGATGACATTCTCTTCTAGTCGGACAAATGGTTGGGCGATGCTCCTTTGGCCCAGTCATTCCCGGTGTTGTCCTCTCTCGCTTCAAATAGAACTGCATCGGTTAATGACTATTATGAGGTTATTCATAACAAGGTAATCTGGAGTCATCGGTTTCGGCGAGAGTTAGAGGATTGGATGTTCGAAGGTCCCTAATGTCTCTTTTAGGGGATGTTTTTGTGAAGGGTTCTGGAAAGGACATGCATCATTAGGAGATCGATGCTCATGGTTTATTCTTAGTTAAGTCTCTTTGTAAGAACCTGGTGATGGGTAACGAGGTTCCTTTAGTTCACCCAAAAATTTAGGAAGGGCCTTCTCCTTTTAAGGTTAAGATTTTTGGATGGCTTGCTGGTTTGAAGAAAATCTTGACGATTAATAACCTGCGTACGCGTAAGATGCTCATTGTGAATGCTTGCGCTATGTGTCTATTGGATGCGGAGTCGATCAATCATCTTCTGCTTCACTGTCAGTTTTCTTATTAGATTTGGATGCATTTCTTCCAAAGTTTAGACATCAGCCTTTGCCTTCCTCTTTCGTGGGCCGATCTTTTTAATGAAGAGGTGTTGGTGTCAGGTAGCTCCTTTCGGCGCAAGTTGTGGAAGGTGACTATGTTGAGCATTGTGTCGTCTATATGGTTGGCTCGCAACAATAGGGTGTTTCATGGTAAGGTTTGCTCGGCTTTGTCTCTTCTGAATTTAATTAAGTTTCGGGCAGCTTGGTCGTTGGTCGGGCCAACTCAGCTTCAGAATATTTCCATTTCAAATATATGCAGAGATTGGGCTTCTGTCGACTCCTATATTCATAATTTTGGAGCTTCTCATCAAGTTTGTTGGAGTCCTCCTTCTGGCGAGCTTCTCAAACTGAATTTTGATGGTAGTTGCATGCATGATCTTGTCTGGCTGGTTACAGAGGGATTATTCGTACCGACTCTGAGTCTTCTGTGTTTTCTTATGCTGGGCCCATTCCTCATGGGTCAGTTATTGAGGCAGAATTAGCGACTTTATGGCGTGGTATTTTGGGGTTGGAGGAGAAAGGGATCCATGGGTGTTTCATTGAGGGTGATGCATAAGTTATAGTGAGTTGGACTTTGGGTTCTATTTGCCCGTGGAGGTTTTTGGACAAAATCGAAAGAATTCGGTATATTATTGATTCATTTGATTTTAAGATCGCTTGGATTCATCGTTCAGCTAATTTGGCTGCAGATGAGTTGGCTCGTCATGGGCTATGTTTAGATTCCGAAGTTGTTTCTCATTTTTTGTAATGTGTTTTCGTGAGACCTTTTTCGGCCTTTCTTTTTGTTTCTGTAATTCTTTTCGGAATTAATGAAGTTATCTTTCAAAAAAAAAATATGAGAGGAAATTTTAGGAGATATTTAAATGTCAAATCTATTTACAACTATTAGGATCATAACATTGCTGAAAGCCTGAAACAGCAACCTTATTTGACGCATCCTGTGATAAAATGGACAATGTGGATCTAGTCAAGGTGGCAATCAAATATGTTGAAGGATTTGACCAAGCAAGTGAGAATTGAGGAAGAGCATTCCTAGCAACCATGTGCAAGGCCCAATAGAAGGCTGGCGGACAAACATAGAGCAGGAACTTTCTTCTTCTTCTTCTTATTTTTTTTCTGATGATGAAGAAACCCAAGACCCCAACTCTCCCCGAGTACAAGGGCATTGGGTAGAACTCTGAATGCACGGAACCCCTCGAAGCCACGGGCATCGAGTGACTACGGGATTCGAATAGGGACCTCTGGGTCTTGAGCCAAAGTGCCTACCAGTAGAGCTACCCCGTGCGAGGTCATAGAGCAAAAACTTCCTTAGGACCTCTTTTAGATTAAATTTGGATGGACTTTCATGTCTGTACAAGATTGCATATATTGAATGGGTTAATCTATTATCTTCCCAATGAGCCCAAGTTTGAAACTTTGTGCAATTCTAAGACCCAAGTTTATGATACTTAGAGGCTCCGATCATCCCCAAAGCTTTCCCTAGTTGGAACCATAAAAAAGTATCAACAAAAGGAACTATAGATAGGAAATTGTGATTGAAATTTGGGGTTTTTGGAAACTTTCCATAAGGGAGAAGACCAAGACGGACCTTCTACTCTTCATTTGCTTGGAAAGGGGTTTTGGAGACCTTTCATGAGGAAGATCGTAAAGCAGGAATTGCCACATGGTTGAGGGTTTTAATGAACAGTAAATAATTGAAGACGATTCAAGTAAATTTGCCTGATTTAGGGCTTTAATGAACAGTAAACAATTGAAGATGATTCAAGTAACTTTCTTTTTGGAAAGGTTAGTAATTCTATTTGATGAACGCATCGAAGGGATATGGTGAACCTAGAAACACTACTACAAGTGGCATCTTAGAAGAGTAATAAGAGTTCAGTACTGAGCAACTTTTCACAAAATAAGTCAAAATGCAAATAATGATGACCTCAAAAGGTAGAGATTAAATAGGGATTCATCACTGGTGCCAAAGACTTTTTAAAGGACTGGCACCAAAATCATTGTTATGATTTTTTTTAGTTTTCTTACAATATAATTCAGTATGCATCTCCTGTATCATAAATTTTTTTATGAAATCTTTATCATAACTTTGAAAACATAATGGTCTGTCTGAGTGAGAGGTGTCATGAAGCATGAAGAAGAGCATGCCCGTACAGTTTGCATATATCATCTCATTAACGTCTCATGCTAGATCGATTCAGACTGGATAGAGCAAAAGCCTGATTACAAGGGTTAGCAAACTGATTGCGTGATAAATTTTAAAAACCTCTCTCACATTTGTAAAGAAATATTAACCAATACCTTCAATGGATATATATCTCACCACAATACACCTGTCCCACATTTCTAAATGAAGCAAATTAATAGCAAATAAGCATGTCAGATTCAATGTTACACATGAACCAGTCTCAACATCCCACTATTGTATTATGAGTCCATTTTCCTACAGAAGCTTCTTTTTCCATTGTGCCAATAATAACCCCTTAACATGATTTATAAATGTGAATTCTGAACGGAAAATACAAAAAAAAAAAATTGTGCTCATAGACCAAATCAACTTCTTGCATCAAAGGTGAGGGAAACTACCTCCACTATTATGAGCAGCAGCAAGTTGGGAATTGATCTCTGCAAGAGACTAGCAGCACAAGAATTTCAACATCAGCATATTAGATGGCAGATATACAAATACCTAGCAGAAAAGTTGAATTTCCAGCATAATTAAATCCATTAATGTAAAGAATGTATAAGCAACCTCACGAAGTGCACTTCTGCGCTTTTCAATTGGAAATACGTCCACCAAATTATATGAAGTCTCACATAATGCTTGAACAAAGTCCAGTGAAACATGATATGTCCCTTTGCGAATTTGGGATATGACATTATTGGGTAATGGAGGCTTTGAGTGTGATTTTTCATTTCGTTGCTTTGGTGATCCGGGATGCTTCTGCCAATAGCCAAAAACAAAATAATCATGATATCAATAAAAAAAAAAAATAGAATAGAAAATACATTATAGAAATGAGTGCAATACTCGTTCTCATAGAGCTCAGCTACAAGCAACCTTCTTATGGGTAAAAAAAATGATTAGGTTAGAATATGATTCTACACTCAATTTGACTAAATGTTCTCTGAAGATAACCAATTGATTTTTCCTTTTATCTGCTAGTAAATTTCATATGTCCAATTAAGTGAGTTTATGGAAGAAACAACTCCCCTTATTCATTTTTCTTTAAGATGAACTATTTGTTGCATAATTGCTTCTTCCTTTCAGCAAAACCCCATGTTTCTGGTTCAGGAAGAAAAAACAAGTTGTGGTCATAATTTCCTAATGTTATACAATGGATTACAAAACTAAGTTAACAGTTATTTTTAAATTTGAATTGATGGATGGCTTGAACCAACAGCCCTTCATAATTGCAACAATGAGCAATTACAACTATGTTAAAGGCCATTGTCATCTTAAACAGAAATTTATTTTGGGAAAGCACGATCAACTGAGATGAATGAAAAAAAATGGACGAGGAAACCAAAATCAGAAACCCCCAAATTCAACATAGTGCAAGGAAGATTAACAGATAAAAATTGCAGTTCAAAAGAAAAGAAATGAAGACCATATTTATAATGAGATAAAAGTGAAATGCATAATTGCCAATGCAACAGCTGTTTCCCTTGCTTATCCATGAATGCAAGAATCCATCATTTCAAAAAACATAATAAAAAGGTTCACTGCTTCAACGGATTTTTTTTTAATACTTTCAATGGAATACAAATCATTATACAGCTACTAACACATGCAATCTGTGTAGTTAATGCTGCAGGCCTGCATGGAATAAGTATAGGGGAAAACAACGAAATTTTTAGAGGCAACCCAAGCCTTTCTCCATCGTTTCAAGCTAGCTATGGCCAAGTGCACATCACAAAAATAATGAAAATTCAGAGGAGTTTCCAAAATAGACCTTTTTAAATCAAAGGAAGAAGCACCTCAATGGTGTTGACGTAACATGCATATAAATGCATTAGGCTTGTTTTGAATGGGAAGAATTTTTTTAGGAGATTCTCCTAGGTAGTAGATCCTCCCAAATAGGAGATTCTCCTTATTGGACATCCTCCTACCTTTGCTTATTATTCTTATTTGGTGTCATGATAGAAAAGTTAGGAAGCCAAAAAAAAGTGTTCACTAGTGGAAATAACTCTTCTTTGGTAATAAAAGTGGGAAAAAATTATTATTCTAGTTGATAATCTTTAGTTGGCCCTCGTAATGTGGAATGGAGGGGTCCAAGAGGATAATGGAGGAGAAAGGGTTGGGAGGAGAAAAAAGTAAGTTTTCCCACCCTTCAAGGAGAAGATACGATCTCCGGCTGCAGGAGGGAAAATATATTAGTGGGGCCCACAATTCTAGTGCCACTATATTACCAAACAGGTGTTGAGAGGAGAAACTCCTACTTTCACCTAACTTCTCCTCAACCAAACAGAGCTGTCATGAAACATCCCACCAATCTAGGATGGCTACTCATTTATCATAAGCAACAGACAGAGCACATACATTGAATGGGAGATATTCATCGTTAGATAAACAGTGAAATTTTAAGGTATTAAGATAAGAGGTCTGAACTTCTAAGGTAGTTGCAGTGACAAAGCAGCAAAAATATTGTACAAAAAATAAAAATATGCACATGAATTGATAAAACAGCAATTAGAGAAATTATAGATAATTTTCATAGTCAGAATTCTAAGATCTTTTTAATGATAACCTTCTGAGAAAATAAGGTCCTCTAACACAGTGGTAAGTGCTGATTGTTGCAACCATAAGGACATGGTTGTGTGTTGGAGAGAGGAATTGGTTTCCTTACAAATGGCACTTTAGATAGGAAAATTGACTTCCGCACGAGTATCAATGGACATTTTCATTGAAAATATTTTCTTTGAGCAAACATGGAAAATAAAAAGTAAAGTGGAAAACAACCTTGATTTTTGTAAATACTACTTTTTTTTGCAGTTACCCATTTTATTGAATATCCAGTTTTTAATGAAAAATATGAACATGGCCTAGGGTCGTGAATTTAAGCCCTATGGGCATCAAATAGGTAATTAACCACAGAATTTTTTTGAAAATTAATTAAACATAGAGAAATTCAGCCCCAATTATAAGTTCCAACAGAAAATGGATTGATACATCATACATAGCTCCAATGATGATGATGATCGAAAGAATTCATAGACAATTTAAAGCAGATATTTGAGAAGGATAAGCAACAAGAAAGAATGGTAGGAGCTCGATATATCCCCAAATGAAGTAAAGCTAACAGCCATTAAGCATACGAGCAGGTAATGGTGTATCAAGGAAGCCATGTTCCCTGTAAGTAATTGGATACTGACCTCCTTGTGTTTCTTTAAACCAAAAAGATCTGTGTCTTCCACTGATTGCTCGCGGTCTCTAAACAGCCTGCGAAAGAAATTTTCACTACCTGGACTAGTTTCCAAAGCACTACCACCATTTCCATTCTCATTTACTGCCATAGTTTTGACATCTTCTGGATGAACCCGCAACAGTCTTCGAAATGACAAAAAGTCTGAAGACTCTTCTTCCTCACAGTTCTCATTGCGCTTCTCGCTCTCATCCTTCTGCTCCTCATTTTTATCCCTAAAAAGCCTACGAAAGAAACCCTCTTTCTCATCAACTTCCCCAGGTTTCTCCTCATCCTCAGCCTTCTCACTCCTATCTTTCCTCTCTTCTAGTTTATCCTTAAAAAACCTACGGAAGAACCCCTCCTTCTCATCTTCTTCCCCCAGTTTTTCACCATTCCCATCTTTCTTATCCTCATGTTTCTCCTTAAATATCCTCGAAAGGAACCCTTCCTTCTCATCATCCTCTCTCCCATTCCCCTCGTCCTCCGCCTTCCCATTCCTATCTTTCTTCTCGTCATGTTTCTCTTTGAAAAACCTACTGAAGAACCTTTCCTTCTCTTCATCTTCCCCCAATTTCTCATCACCTTCTGTCTTTGGATTTACACTTCTCTTTTCTTCATTTTTGTCCTTAAAAAGCCTGCGAAAGAAGCCAGCCTTCTCATCATCTTCTCCTAATTGCTCCTCATCCTCTGTTTTCTCACTCCCATCTTTCTTCTCCTCAAATTTCTCCTTAAAGATCCTATGGAAAAAACCTTCCTTCTCATCATCTTCCCCCGATTTAAATCCACCTGCCTTGTCATCCGAACTACTCCTACTGTCACGGAACAACCGCTTGAAAAACCCATCGGAACTCGGCGAAAGTTCTGACTCATCATCCTTACTCTCTCTGAGTAACCTTTTAAAGAAACTCTCCTTTTCTGACTCATCGTCATCCTTACTTTCTCTGAGAATCCTATGGAAAAATCCCTCCTTATCTGACTCCTGATCATCCTTGCTAAGCAATCTTCTGAAGAACCCATCCTTGTCTGATTCCTCATCATCCCTGCTCTCTCTCAACAGCCTCTTGAAAAACCCATCTTTATCTGATTCCTCTTCATCCCTATCCACCGACTTCCGAAAGACTTTCATATCGGGTATAAACTTCTTGAACAGATTCTTCTCATCTGATGGAACAAAATTGCTACTGTCTGAAGAGGGCGGGGAGGAGAAGGTGAAGGACAAAGATTTCTGAGTTGGAAGTGGCGACTGAGACGGTGACGAGGTGAATGAAAGCAACCGCTGCTTCGATAAGAGTATTCGATCGATGACAGGGTGGCCTCGGGGGCTGCTTGCAGCTGGTAGTCGGATAAGTGGGGGCCACTCACCCATCAGCGTGGCGGCAATTTGGCACTTCTCCTGAATTCTGCTAATCCCCTCATTGGGTGCATCCTCATCAGAATCCTCTAGCTCAGCCATTAGGAACCAGTGAACCTTGAGAGCGATTTGGAGGGATTTGGAGCAAATATCAATAACAAATTTGTCAAGCGAGGGGCTGGGCTTGTGGAGGAGCATGTAGCAGATCTGGAACAGGTAGCTCTCAATGCCCGACAGCGGAAGCGTGTACATCCTATTACAGAGGTAGTCGCGGACGCCTGCGTGATCATGCTTGTAAAGATAGCTCACCGCAATCCACTCACAGAAAAAAGCAGAATCAAAGAACCTGATCAGCCACCCATTCTCTCCATCTCCATTCGCTGTAGTTGGAATTGTTGGGCGTATTATCTCGCGCGGCGACTCGTACGGGTCGCCGCCCGATCTGCTCAATCCGAGCAATCGAACCATTGTCAATCGACCATGATCAGACCCTAATTGTTCCCGAAACCCCTAAAATTCTCCCAACAAACTGAGGAAAAATATGAACCCTAGTTATAAATAAAAATATAGCTTCACTGGGACGTGATCGGATCTCGAAGCCCTAACCAGGAACGGAAGGAAGTGAATGCCGGGTCCCTAGCTATTGGTACTGAGGAAGGGAAGAAGAAAAACCTAGGGTCTTCTGGGATGGGGAATTGGAATGATAACGGAATGGGAATGAAGAAAATGGGAGGTTTTGGGAAGCGATTCGGGTAATTGGAATTGGAAGGGTTTTGAGGAGAATCGCTTGTGCTTCTCCGTTGGCGTCGTCGTTGTTGGAGAAGAAGGGACGGCATCATCGGACATTAATAAATTGTAGACATTTAAAAAATTAAATCAAAATGTAAATGAACGAGGGAAGAGGGCTGTAAAACGCCAAACGCCTTAAGGTCTAACAAAAAGTAGGTCCCACGTTTTGGCATGGCTACGAGCCCAACTGTGCCCAAGAGCGGCTCACTTCAATAGTTATGATAGAATTATATTAAAGATTAACTTAATTGTAGAAAAATTATATACATACAAAAGTATTACATGCTCGTGAGGGTTGATTTTATGATCTTGATACGATTAAAATGTGAGAGATTTTAAATTTAAATTACTTTCGAGTTGAGGTGATTTGTATATGTTCCAATAATTAGTCAGGTACTTTAAGAAATTTTGATATATTGATATTAAATAAATATTTCATGCTAATTAATTTTTAAAATAACTCATTTAATTGACTCTTAATTATTTATATATATTTTTAAAATAGTTGAAAAATGGTGAGAGAAACCCTATAATCTATAAAACTCATTTGTACGAGAATGAGAATTTGGTCATTAAAAATGTAATTAATAAATCAACAATTATATGAAAGAAGTCAAAATATATTATTTATAGTAAGTTATAGTACATTCAACAATAAATTTTATAATCAAGTGGATTTAAAATATATTACATTTGACACAAATGTGAGATTGAATCCTTTCTCACTCCTCACCTGTAGGAATCAAGATGTAAGGGGCAGATTTTGTAATACCCTGCCCCGGATTAAGCATGTTTTAACTTAATTTCCGTGTTTAACCGGTTGATCTCGAAGTTTTTGGTTAAGGCTTTGAGGAAAGCCCAAGCGAGGCCGAATCTGAGCCCGTGAGCTCAGTGATCCAGCCCGTCGAGCTGGAGGGGCATTTTGGTAATTTTACCGCTTGTTATGCATTTTTTTTCATAATTGGTGTGATTTGGTGATTGTCATTGATTGATAATACTCTCCTTATTGAATGATTTGCATTTCTAAGTTTAAAATGAATTTATTTTTCAGAAAATGATGTTTAAATATCACCCGAAAGAGAGTTTTAATTATTTAAAATATTTTCGGGAAGGAGTTAAATTTTGAAAACGGTATCGGGTGTTAGACCATTTTAAAAATGATCTAGATATTTCATTTCATCTGAAAATAAGATTTACAAATTAGTTATTTTTACGTTTGATTAATTAAGTAATTATGAGAAAAATATGATTTTTGTTTAAATCAAGGGTTTTTAATAAGAAATAAAATCCGAAAATTTTATGGTGACCTAAGTTTTCAAAACCCAACCCATCTGTAAGGTTGGATCGGATTTTTGAGTCTTTAATTTACCACTTTTAGTTTTAAAAATCAAATTTTCTTAAATAAGGACTTATCTGCAAATTCAAAATTACCCGAGGGCTGATCTGCAACCGCAGGGAAAACCTGCCAACGCCATGCAGGCGTGCTCTGCCCACTCGGCCGGATTTCCTGGATTTCCGGCCATCATGAGATCCCGGTGTGCCGTCCCATCGACCAGCAAGTTTTCCGGCCTTCCTTACCGGCGAATGATTACCGCTAGTGTTCCGTCCCATCGCCTTGCTGCAGGAGCAGCCGAATTTCGGCATCTCTCCTCGACAGAGAAACTATAAATTCAGCCCCTCGCCGTCAGTTGCAACTCCCAGCAGATTTTGCATTTTCTCTTCTCCCTCTCTGTTCTATCGTCTGTATTTCCAACCGAGACCGATACCTGTTTAAGCTAAACCGAGAAACATGTTGGCTTCTGTTTTTCAGTAACAGTAAGCTAAGTGGAAGATTTTTCAAAAATCCAAATTTCAAGCCAGGAATTGAAACCAAGGTATCCATTGCATTCTTTTTTAAATTCTAACCGATTTAAAATCAAACAAAACCAAAATTGACCCTGTTTTGATTAAAAAAAACGGATTTAAAGTTTTAAGGAAAACCATGGGTTTCATGTACCCATGTAGATCTACCCTTAAAATCGGATGGCCCTTTGAGCTTTTGAGCTCCAAACCAATCCCTGTATAAAGAGGACTCCCAAAGGAGTCCATCAAACCAGACTGATGTGAAAAACGAATCCAGGAAGCCCTCCCTTCTTGGAATCGTATTTCACTGTTCATCCGCCGTCACTGTCTGCTGGTGCAGACAGTTGAGGAAGACGACTCTCGGAAGGTCCGAGAGCCGTTCTTCGGAAGGTCCGAATCTTCGGACGGTCTGACCCTCGGACGTTCCGAGCTTCACCCCGAAGCCCAGCACGCCCGAGGCGAGCCTAACCCTTCGGACGTACCGAGCCCAGTTCGGAAGAACCGTCAGCCTTCGGACGTTCCGAGCTTCAACCCGAAGCCCAGACCGCCCGAGGCGAGCCAGACCCTTTCGGAAGAACCGAGCCAGCTCGGAAGGACCGAGCCAGCCCGGAAGATCCGAACATCTTCGGAAGGTCCGAACTCAGTATTCGGACGTTCCGAGATCTGCAGACCCATCGAGACTCGTTGTTTTCTGTTTTTCTGTTTCGGATGGACTTCGGAAGATCCGAGACCCAGTCTTCGGACGATCTGAAGTCAGGCCCGAGGTTCCGAGGCCAGAGACCCAGTTTTGAGTGGTTCGGATGATCCGAAGCCACTGTACCCAAGTTCCGAAGTGATGTTCCGAGGGACCCATTTTTGAAAATGATAAAATATTGTTTAATTACTGTTTTAATCTTGATTATTGATTATTAATGGGTTTGATGAATTGTTGTGATTTATACCCCCTCTGTTAATTAAAATTGTACTAACACATTTTTCCTCTTATTATTTATAGTGTAAATACTATTATATACGCTTTCAGTCCGACACTAGTCGGGAACTGAGTGATTCACTTTCAGGCCGACACTATAGTCGGGCACTGAGTGACCTCGAGGCCTACTCAAAATGTCAGCTCTGGTCCATATCCAGAAGACAACCGAGAAGTGACCCGAGGATCTAGACCTTACTCAATAAGTCAATCTGGTCAACACCCAGAAGACAATATGAGTTTGGACTGAGCCCCTTATGTTTATTATATTATTATCTTGTGGATAATTTAAAAAGGATAGAAACCAAGTAGGAGACTCATTTCCATGAACCTTGGATATTTTGTGGGAAAACGTGTGATTTCCAAAATACTACGTATGTGTACGTATTTGTTATGAATATTGATTGAGCACTTGTATGTTGTTTGACAGAGACCGCGTAGACCACACAGAACGGTGAGGGAACTTAACTCTGCAGATTTTGTAAACAGGTGTTATTTTGAGCAATGAGTGGTTTCGGTTTTGATGAACCCACTCATGTGCCTATACATGATGCACTATGGTAAGAGTGCTGTGATGATTTGATATTACGATGTTGACCGTATGTGTATGTAAGACTGCTTCCACGTACCTGGGCTATTGAACCAATATCGACCATATGAGAGATGGTTTATGTCTACTGGACCATGGGCGGACCATGCTGTCGTCAGTTGCTGACTTGAGGGTGTCAGTATCGGCTAAGTTTAAGAGCCGGAGATATACTTGCAAGGATGTATTTTGACCGTGTCGGGACTTAATACTGGTCTCAGTGTAGTCGACAGGCGTCACGGTGGATAATGGCAGTGATTGATAGTTTGATGATGTTATTATCTTATTTGAGATTATGCTTACTGTTATCAAGCATGTGATATTGAACTATTGCTAACCTGTTTTGCTATTTACTTAATGTGCATTGTTAATTATCCTTCACTGGGCTAGTTAGCTCACACCACTCACCTTTCAGGCAATGAACCCGAGGAGGAGGACCCTCTCTTTCAGGCTTAGGGCGTTTAAGCTGAAGCAGTGCCTTGGGATTCCCCCGGAGGGGAATGCCCTGATCTTTCTGTTGGTTCTTGGAACCGTTGTTTTTGTATTAAGTACCGGATGTGGTACTTAATTAATGTTGTAATCGGCTATGTTGCCATTTGAGACAATGTTATGATTGATTAATCAATGATGTTTGATTTTGATTATGTTATGCGTTGATGTTGTTTATGTATTGGTTTTGGAGGCAGGCATATGGTACATGTTTGAGTTCACTTAACGGACTAATGTGTAACCGCTGGGCTTAACTGTTGATCCAGCCCAGCAAGAATGCTTGTGGTTTAGTTTACTTCCCTTTCAAAAAAAAAAAATCAGTCGCGTTCCGGGCCCACTGATCGGGTCGGGGCGTGACACATTTAGGGTCAATGTGTGTCCTTGTCACATTATTGTGTTTTCTGTCTGAAAAGTTTGGAAAAATTAAAAAAAAAAAAGAATTAAAAGAAGTATGAAAATGTTGAATGTAATAAAACTTATACTTCCGTTTCAAGATAGTTGTCTTATTTATATTGGACTAGTATAAAATATATTGATAATTGATGAGATCACATGGAGTGCTAATCTATATAGAGGGAAGGGTCAGCCCTGAGAAGTAATATTTTAGAGGGCCTTTGTGACTCATATATTAAGGAGTTTTATGTGTGGAGCCCTTTCTGTCTGAGGACCCTAGGTATAGGTGGTGAAAAATACAAATATTTCAAATGAGACAAGTAAAATAGGACAGAAGGAATAATACATAATAGAAACAGTCTAATATAAACATGAAAGTAACATGAATTGAAGTATTTAAGAAACCCCATGGCGTGCTTCCTTGATCTGACACAGTCCTTTTCTCCAAGAGAACTCCATTCTAGACAATTTTTGAAGTCAACATCGCTTCAGATCCCAGATACTTTTCTTAAGATTGGAGCAAGACCGAGTTGTTTACTTGAGAACCACATGGACTAAATCTCCTCCATTGCCATTTGCCAGTCCACCTAACCAGCTCCACATGCACATGGTCCATTGCAAGGATGAGAAAAGATTGCAAGGAAGAAGTTCCTTCGCCGCAAAGAAGTAACTCTCAACCAATTGCTCGTGTTTGACAACCATAGAGATGGATGAATATGATTGGAGTGAAAAATACCTTGTAATGATATGTTTGTATCAGTGCGTAATGTTTCGACTGCTATAGGTTCATAGGCATCGGTCTGTCACTCGTTTAGACTCCGGTACATTGCAGTCGCTATATAGCGGTTGGGATTTTCCAGTGACGTTGTATCCGATACACAGCGTATTTACTACATTTTTTTACTCGTAAGATAACATATTTAAGTGATCTGTCTTTATCATGTTAATATTAAAATAAAATAAAGATATAATGGTTCATGTAAAATGGTTAAAATAAAATATATTTTAAGATTGGATTTGGTGAGTTGAATGGGTTTGGTCCAATCTTATAATGTCATTATTGTCTAAAATTAGGGGTGAAACTTGAGATGGGTTTTAACACGACCCGCAAGCCTCGACCATAGAAATCAATGGGTTGGGTTATGTATTAGTAAATTTAGGATCGGATCGGGTTGGCTTGGAAAAAAACTACATGGAATTCGGATGAAGCTGGACTCAAAATTTTAAAATCTATCCAACCTGACTCAAACTGAGCCGATCCAACTCGAGCTTCAAGAAATATAAATAACCTTTTGGTGATTTTTTTCTCTAAATGTGGACTAAAAACATGTCGGGTTGTTGGGCCAGCAACTCGTGGTCAGGTCGGGTTGAGCAATTTTGGTCAACAACTTGAGTGAAGTCGGGTCCGGCTCAATAATTTTTTATATGTATTGAGTTGAATTTATTAAGACTAATCTGATCTGTACGAGTTTTAGCCTTATCTAAAATAGTAAAAAAATAAAAATATTATTAAATTTGATGAGTTTAAAGAATTTAGCTAACATTTTTAAATTAATAGCTAAATTAAAAAAATGTAAAGTATAAAAGAATTGTCTACTATTATTTTTTTATAAACATCGTCTGCTTGTTAAGTTGCTATACTAGCCTTACAAGAATAAGTGTGTATACCTTTGTATTGATACTTCAAAATTTATTTGTTCGATTAAAAGCATCCAAGATTCCATCTCTTTTCGAGCAGGGTCAAAAAATCGTTGATACTAAGATATCGGCGTCTCAGCCGATATATCTGTTTCTCGAATCTCGATCAATCTCTCTCTCCTAAATTTTTTTTTCGAACAAATCTAAACGGTATAAATGTGTCTTGGCCGATATCTCACCAGTATGACTGATACTGTACCTATCCGCAGAGATATCTCCGTCGTTAAAAATCCGAGATTTGTAACTCTATAATTTCGAGTAAGGTAAAGCTTCAGATGAACAAAACCTCTTGCAAATTTATACCTCGTATTTGGATCATGGATTACTCTTTGGCCTTGGGGAAGAATCACATATGAGCCACTGAATTTTTAATGGTGGAATTATCTTTAGCCATTATGAATCAATCGTCAAGCACCTGATCATAGTGCCTCATTTAATTATCAAATTAAAATATTTCCTTTGATTTTTCCAGATGTTTAGGTCAGGCAAAAGGAATCTCTGTGACAAGGATGCTGTTGAGTATTCAGCGGAAAAATCAATCAATAAAACAATCACACAATCAATATGCAACTTAGACCATGACTTATGCAGAGCTTCCCTTATTCATCTTTTTCTCCTTTTTATTTGATTTTTTTTACACTCTCAATCCATCATAATAAAGGATATTTACTCAACGCGTCAGCAGGCTTGCCACACTCCAAACTTCGTTCCAGTGATCTCTTTTGTATGAATCTGTGTCAGGTTAGAGACACCAAAAGGAATTTGTAATGAAAAAACATATCCTTAGGACCAAGTTTTCTGAAAAAGGGGTAATTTTTTTTTTATATTTTATAATGAGGGTATTCTTAGAGTAAAACGAATCTCAAGAATCCATAAAATTACATATAAATTAAAAATTATGAGTTTTATCCGCGAGTCTTTATCCTTCTATCTCTACTTTCTCTGTCTTTTCAGTTTCATCACTTTAAGTTCTTTGAGGACTTTGCTTCTTTCCTTTTTCCTTACTTGATTTTTATTCTTTTCTATAATCTTGGAATATATATATATAAATGTTTATTTTATCCCCTTTTTTCATTCTTGATTATTTTTCTTTTTTATTCTTGGATATTTTTTCAGAAATATTCATTTTACCATAGCCTGGTTCATCTTCATTCTTCATTTTCTTTCTTTGCCATTCATACTCTCTGTCTACAGGGCCGGCCCTGGCTATAGGCGAAATAAGCGGTCGCCTAGGGTCCCCAAATAAAAAGGGCCCCCAAGTCCATAAACTCCTTTACTATATGTTAAATAGTTAATAATGTATATTTAAAGCCCACATACATTCTTGTCCGGTTGGTTAGAATTCTCCCTTTATGGACGCAAGCCTGGGATCAAATCCCGGTTGTGTTAATAATAGTAATTTTTTTTATCAAGTTATTTAATAATAATAATGAAAAATAAAAATAATTTAAATTAATACCAATTGAAATCATTTGACTTTTTTTAACTATTTCGAATTTAAAACACTCAAAATTGAAAATTTATATATTGATAATTTTTCTACTCAATTTAAAGCGTAGGTTTCTTAAAAAATTAAAATAATGATATTAACAATCATAATAATAATTATTATAATTCTCATTTTATTGAGTTTAATAATAATAATAATAATAAAATAATTTTAATTAATAAAGACTCTTTTAAAATATATCTATCATCTAAATAAAGAGAAAGATAAATCTATATTGAGTTAAGAATTTTGAATTAAAAATAATTTAAAGCTTTTAAAATTTGAGAGATGAAAAAACATAACTTTATTCATTTGATCAATGTACACTTTATTAGAACTAATATACAAGTATAAATCATTATAATTAAGATAATTTTTAATTTTTAATTTTTTAAAAAATACAAAAAAATGAAAAATGAAAATAATAATAATATCTTCGTTTCAAATGAGAATTTGCATTAGTGTCACACTCCATATGATAAAAGATGAAGTACCAAAAGAATGAATTGCCAAATTATATAAAAAGAATGAATTGTTGTTTTCCAAATGCATGAATTGCTTATAAAATAATATTGATTATACCAATTACAGTTACCTATGTAGCAATAAGTTTTTCAAAGTTAAAACTGATAAAATCTTATCTTCGGTATACAATGTCACAAGAAATATTCCCCCAAATAAAAAGGGCCCCCAAGTCCATAAACTCCTTTACTATATGTTAAATAGTTAATAATGTATATTTAAAGCCCACATACATTCTTGTCCGGTTGGTTAGAATTCTCCCTTTATGGACGCAAGCCTGGGATCAAATCCCGGTTGTGTTAATAATAGTAATTTTTTTTATCAAGTTATTTAATAATAATAATGAAAAATAAAAATAATTTAAATTAATACCAATTGAAATCATTTGACTTTTTTTAACTATTTCGAATTTAAAACACTCAAAATTGAAAATTTATATATTGATAATTTTTCTACTCAATTTAAAGCGTAGGTTTCTTAAAAAATTAAAATAATGATATTAACAATCATAATAATAATTATTATAATTCTCATTTTATTGAGTTTAATAATAATAATAATAATAAAATAATTTTAATTAATAAAGACTCTTTTAAAATATATCTATCATCTAAATAAAGAGAAAGATAAATCTATATTGAGTTAAGAATTTTGAATTAAAAATAATTTAAAGCTTTTAAAATTTGAGAGATGAAAAAACATAACTTTATTCATTTGATCAATGTACACTTTATTAGAACTAATATACAAGTATAAATCATTATAATTAAGATAATTTTTAATTTTTAATTTTTTAAAAAATACAAAAAAATGAAAAATGAAAATAATAATAATATCTTCGTTTCAAATGAGAATTTGCATTAGTGTCACACTCCATATGATAAAAGATGAAGTACCAAAAGAATGAATTGCCAAATTATATAAAAAGAATGAATTGTTGTTTTCCAAATGCATGAATTGCTTATAAAATAATATTGATTATACCAATTACAGTTACCTATGCAGCAATAAGTTTTTCAAAGTTAAAACTGATAAAATCTTATCTTCGGTATACAATGTCACAAGAAATATTGAATAAATTAGCTATCTTATCTATTGAAAAATAAATGTTAAAAAAACTTAAATATAGTAATTTAATTAGTAATTTTGCATCTCAAAATAAGAATAAATTTTAAATAATACTTTTGTTATAAATTTAATTATGATATTTTATTTAGTTTCACACATTTTAAAAAAAATTATATGATTTTATTTTTTATGAGTATATAAAGGCCCCATCTTAAAAACTCGCCTAAGGCCCCTGAAATCTCAGGGCCGGCCCTGTCTGTCTATGTGAACTTTGTCTTATTTTATTTCTTTGTTAGCCTTTGTTGGGCTTCCCAGATGAATTCTTTGATTACACAACTATTCATGGCATTCTTTTTAACAAATGGTATTCTTGAAGTATTTTATCTAACAAGCCTATATTACCTTAACAACTAGGATTCGAAGGCTGGACTCGAAAAGCAAACCCACACCTCCCATGCTTTCAATTGCTTTACGTAGCAAGTTAAACAAAAATCACAATTATGATAAAAAGAAGAAGTCTTGAATTGAGTAATGAGAAGGTCTTTTATCTTCAGGACATAATACAGGACCAAGGCCTGCTAAGATATAAAGAAACTCAAGTAGACCATGACATTCATTTCAGTACCCTAAAATAACACACCATCTCAAGTCAGAAGCTAGCTAGAACTCCACACCTTTATTTGGTTGACGAAACTTCATTGTATAGGAAATACACACTTAAAATATCATTGTGTGAGATTTTTATTTTTTAATTTCTTTAGAGAAAACATCTTTTAAGTCAATGACATAACGTACTTGGCTTTTAATCTAGCTTACTTGATTGAATTTCCTTACTGAATACATGACTACGATCCCTTCACCTAACAATCTAGTGAATCAGTGTGATCTTATAAGCAGAGGATTTGAACTTTTAGTCCAATTGGAGTTTAAGTTCAAATCTCATCTTATTCCATAGATAATTAGATACATCAATAATAAAATCTAAATATCTCGATTAGGAGTGTTATCTAGGTGGACATATTAGATGAGAATTAAATCATATTAGTCGTTTTAAAAATGAACCTCAAGCACAACCCTATTAATCCCTTCTCTTCGGTGACATCCTACACCTTCACATGATAGCCCCCGGGTTACGCCATGAAAAATCAAACTCGTACTATCCCACTTTTTGAGACAGAATGTTACAAGTTGAACTACCGCCTGTTGGTTTTTTATCCTCGTCATTTGTCTTTAAATTATTTTAGATATTTGTCCACAATTACAATTAAATTCAAGACTTATAGCACCTTTAAACTCTTAAAAACAATTTTTACTCTGGACAAGGAAGTTTCCCATCACATGATATAACGTAGAGACAAAAAAAATTATTTACAAAATATATGTTCTTCTAACGTTTTAGCAGATTGCTCACGAGTTAAGTCACAATTAACTTTTCAAACAATGTAATTTTTTTTGATAGATGAACAACAATGTAAAATTTAAACATTTTAAAACAATAATCTACAACCAATAATTATTTACATTATCATAAAAAATTAAAATAGTTATCTATGGTGAGTCTTTCTTCAGAGAAATTATCCATTGTGATCTGATTCCCAAAATTAGTATGAACTTTCAATAAAAAATTCAGGATAAAATACTATAATTTTAATTTTTAAATTCTGTAAATATTTTCGTTCAAATTCCCAAAACTATTATTGAAATTGCAGATTGGTTCGTTGCCTTGTGAGTTGTGAACCGGTTCACAACGGATAATTTCTCGTTTCACTTGTGCTGTTGTGCTCAGTGCTCACTGTGGAAACTTGCCTTCTCTCTACTCTTCCTGGGATTGAGAGCGGGAGGGAGAGACGATGTTTTCCCAGGCTTCTTCTGCAAAACTCACCTCCTTCTTTCCACTTCCGAACGGCTCTTTCCATCGCCCAAAGTCTAACAAAGACCAATCTCTTTCTCCATTTTTTGCATTTCATCGAAACGTTTTCAACAACATAGGGCTTTGGAAGAATTCCACCTCAGTCCTTAAACCCATCAATCTCAGAAATTTCGCCATAGTTTCGAGCTCCGCTTCTGATGCCACCTCCGTATCGACCTCACAGGATGGGAGTGAAGACGTTGAATCCTCCCGGCTTTTCGAGGTGAGCAAATTTACCATCGTATTATTATTATTATTATTATTTTTTTTTTCATTTCTGGATTTTGGCATGGGAAAGCTATTATTTTCATTGCTTTAAGCTCAGGTTGGATGTACGTAAAGGAACGTACTTCCACGGAAAACAACCATGTTTAACTGTTTTTTTGTTTACAAAATGGTTAGTTTCCACAGAAGTAATTTTCTTTCCATCTATCCAAATAGAGGCACATTTTCTTTTTGGGCTTTGGATGCATGGGATTTGATTATTAGCAAGCAATTGATTACACTTCACTCTGGGAACCCTCATGGATGCGTGTAAATCATGGTGGGGGGCAGTGACAGGAAGGTATTCATGTGCATATTCTCTGTGTAAACAATCTCTATGGTTTATATGACCCAAAGCTTGAAGGTATTTAAAGGTCGGAGTTTCATTTTAATGTTCTAATCCAACGCTGCCTGTCAGTCTGATGAGCATCAAATTGGGACATGATAATACATTTGTACGGGTAGCAATGATGTTGGTAAGTGTGTGGGGGTTTGTATTGTTCAAAATGGGCTCTTTGTATGGTATAAAATTTTTGGGTCAATTACACCTCATTTTTATGAACTTTACTGGATCTTTATCTTTGTATTGTCTGTGTATTTTTCTGATTGTTTTTTTTTTTTTTTTTTCTGGTTTAATATATGGAAATCAATGAACTGTTTGTTGTTTTCTTTCTGTAGTTTCTGACTGGAGATGTGGTTTACTTGTATCTCCTTGTCTGTTTGGTTTACTCTAGATATATAGATATTCAAAGCGTCTCCCTCCCATTTCTCATCTAGGGCACAGTTGGATGTGCTCCTCATTGATTCATCCGTAGCAAAGTGAATGTTTCAGCAATGCTGATAGGGTCCTTCTGCCATGCATTTGGGGCATTTCCAGTAAGACAGAAATAGATATCAAATTGGGCAGAAAGGTTCCTGCATGACTCACTTCCTTCATGACACTAAATTAATCTAAAATAGTCATTTGGATAATCGTGATCTGAAAGTTTGAAATAGGATGATCTTTTGTCTCTCTTGGGAAGTATAGGAGAAGTCCTCGTGTTGTCAATTCTTAGGCAGTTGGTCTACATCTATTGCCATTTTGTAAATGGCATCTGCCCATGCATCAGTTAATGTGGACTGTTAAAAGGAATGCAATTGCCTACATAATGTTCCAATTGGAGTTTCAACTTTTCTAGAATGTCTGTCTACAATGGATCCCGAGGGAAAGAAACTAAGTGGCTCACTGTCTTGCATCTCTTCGTCCTTCAACACCTGTCTATGCCTCAACCGCCTTGACTGACATTGCGGTTTTAATAGAAAATGAATGCCCAGATTAGTCTTTTGTCTGCATTCAACTTTCATGTCAGTCCACCAAGTGTTGATCTACTGCCATAATGTTTTGTTGCCTTTTGTTGGTGGTCTCTTATGTATCTGGTATCCTATATACTCTGTCTTAGTCTTATATAATATAACTACTACTTGCCTATAAAAAAATGTGGGCTGTTAAAATGATGGTCTGCTCAATGGATCAGGTGATATACGGATTTCAATGACTGGAGTTGTTCTAGCATCTCTATCTTCATGTTTTGAAATACAGAAATAGCATACTTATCTTAAAAATTATTTCAAATGTTTGGTGGCTACAAACTCTCTTTGTATCCCAAACATGGATAGTATGGCCTTAAAAGGGTTTTGTGTGTTTGGGCTATCATTTAGCACTTTATCTGGGAGGTGGCTTATGGATAGCATGTTCTGGATCAATTTGAATGTGATTAATTACATATTGGGAAATGCAGTTTTAGGTTTCAATTGGTAACAGAAGCAAGCTCATTTCTCAGTGTTGGCCACCACCCCTTCCTGCCCCTTCATCTACCTTTTAAAATTTCAATCAGCCGTAGCCTTATAGATAATTGAAAATTGGGTACTATGGAAACATAAGTGGTACATTGGGGTAAACTAAGGTTTATATTACTGGAAAATGTATATTGTCCCAGTAAAAAAGTTCATTTCTTTGGTTGGCATATTTTTTATCGGAAAAATATATTCTTTCCTCTGTCAAAAGTTTTATCCCCCTTCATAGGAAAGATTTGAGTAACTTGTTTCGTATATTTTTTTAACCCCATGCAAATTGCTTTACAGAAACTGGTGAATGCAGAGAGGGAGCGTGTAAATAAATTAGAAAAGCTAGACAGCAAGGCAAACATGCAATTGGAGAGACAGCTTATCATGGCTTCCTACTGGAGTAGGGCACTGCTGACTCTACAAGGAAAATTGAAGGGGTCAGAATGGGACCCAGAAAATTCACATAAGATTGACTTTAGTGAATTTTGGAGGCTTCTGAATTCAAACAATGTCCAATTCATGGAGTACTCAAATTATGGACAAAACATTTCTGGTAAGTAATTAGCATCTTCCTAAAAAAAGTAATTTGATTTGCAACCTCTCAAAAGTGAAAAAAGTAATCTGCTTTGCACTTTAGTGCTTAGCCTACCTTAAACTAATCCAAGTTAGCATCTTCCTAAAAAAAGTAATTTTTTTTTCCCTCTCTCTCTCTCTCTCTCTCTCTCTCTCTATACCACATATATACAACATGCTTCCCTTATGTACCCTTATTTGCACACCCCTCATATGGGGTCTTCTACGACCCTTGTAAGTGGATTGGTTGGATACATCTTTGCTTGACTAGGGCCCTTATTAAACCACCTAACATTATGGGCAAAGATTTGGGTAAGATATTGACTTCTCCGGGAATGGAAAAATAAAATGATCTACTTTCATTTGGTATTTTGACCTAAATTCTTTTGCTCTTCGATACTCAATCAAGTCCTTTTTTTTTTGACAATTGAATCCACCCTTATAGTCCCATATTTAGTAATTCCTAAACGGCTTCTTTCTTTACCGGGATCATTGAAATAAGCAAGAATGCTTTTTAAGGTTTATTTTATTTGATGGTTGAAATTCTTGGGGTCAGATCAATTAACCATCTAACTTGGATTAGTGTCAAAGTAGGCAAGGATCCAACTTACAAGGGTAGGTTGGGTTGAGGGAGGGGAGGGGGTGGTGGAGGAAGGGGTGTGATTGGGGCTATGGTAGGCCCTCAGGGCCAAGACCTGATGGAACTTAAATGACCACTAGTTCTTAGAGGGAGATTTTCACATACACACACGCACACATACACCTTCCCTCATATCAAGGCCTAATGAAATTTCATGAGGCCTTGGGCTTTGTGGGGCTCATAGTGGACCCAATGGATCCATTCCCTCCCTCACATTCACCTCTCTCATTACGTAACCATTACCCAATTTGCCACAAATTCGATTTTTGGTTTTTTATAGTCCGTTGATCTAACTTGATGAATTTCCACATGTTGGATAAAGTTAATTATTTTCAGTCGACTGAATCCTTCGTAGGTGGTTTTTCGGATGAGCTGCCTACAGTTCAGTCGACTGAACTAGACAATCCAGTCGATTGAAACGGAAACATGTACAGTTATGTGGCGGTTTTTGACAGTTTTCTTCCTTTATTTTGTTGTAAATGGCAGTTCCAAACATTATAGGACACGTCAGAGATTGTATTATTGTTTTTTTCGAGAAGAAGAAAAGAAAAAAAAAGTGGAAGAGTTTTTTTCTTCCCAAATCTTCTCTCTCTCAATTTCTCTCTTTCTACTATTCTCCCAATTGTCGCCCCTAAGCATCCAAATTCTGATCAAGTTAAACCCACTGAACTTAAAAAAAAGAAGCATTTTAAACCCACCCATCCATGTGGGCCTAGGTGGAGCCCATAGGGCTGTCCTCACAGAATTCTTTGAGGTCTAAACATGCAGTGCACTCTGGTACATGAGAGGTGACATGACATTCTTGTCCAATGAGAGAGTCCAAATCCCTCCAACTTGTTGAGACCTATCCTATATCTCCTTTTCCTATTTTTTAGCTATTGTCTGTACAATTTTTAGGTGGTGAACTAGTTGATTGGTAAAATAAGGACTCTAAGATGAGTGCCAAGTGGATAAACATGACAAGACATGATAGGTAGGGTGCCAAGATAATTTTTAAATTTTGAATTTGTTTCAATCATTTTAATATTATTTAAGCTATTTTTACCTTTTAAACTCTTTCATTAGCTATTATTATTTTTAATTATTATTTTTTAGCTTTTGTTATTAGGGAATTTCTGATCCTTTTCAACTGATTCAGTTTTAATATATCCATTAAAATTTAAAATTCTTATGGGCTACATTTCAAAAATTCAATAAATTTTAATTTTATCTTTGATTAATTTTAGTTTATAAATATCAAAATTGGTTTCACCTTATATGTTTTGGATGCCCATTTATTTTACAGGTCTTCTATCATCATTAGTTTTGAACCAATTTGTTATTTTTTATTTAGTTTATTTTCTTAGGTAAAAGATTCATCAAACTTATTTTATTTGATTTTTTTATTTTGAATGGTTCATATATTGATAGATAAAGAGGCACTAGAGGTGCAAATACATAAAGATAAAACAGAAACAACAACAATTATAAAAAACTGGAAAAAAAGAAAAGGCAAAGCCTTAAGCAATACCAACACATTCTTTCTATGCACGCAAAATGTCTGTCATAGATATGTTCCTGAATTCCTGTAAAGAAGCAACCCACGAGGCACACTTAGTGAGAGCACGCCTCCCAACCGTCGCACTGGACTCACTAGAATCTTTGAATATCCTATTATTTTATATGTTTATTAGAATTTAACTTTTCTATTTCATTGCTAAAGTCTTGGGATTTTGCATTTTTAAACCTATTAGAGATTTTATATATCAATTTATTTTCAAATATCCTGAAGATATTTTGAAGAAAGAACTAAATCTTCAAGTTATTAAAAGTTACATGAAATTTCATGTTTAAAATTTGTCATTTACCATTTAAATTTTTTAAAATTTACATCTGTATTATCACATTTAGTTGTTATTTTTTAATTTTAACTTTTATGTGGCCCTTTCATTGCATGGGTCTTAATGCTAGTGTTATTTTGTGTCTCTCTGTGTGAGAGAGTATGGATCCAATGTGACAGGTTGCAGTCTGTGATCTCTCTCTCTCTCCCCTTTTTCCTCTTTCATGGTGGGGCCATACACTAGAGAGCCTGTGGGATTGAAATATCTTGGTTTGAACTAGGCTGGACCAAATTTCAAATTCATACCACACATCCTAGCCCTTGATCTTTACGGTCTAAAGTTTTTAGGGACTTTCTTTCTATGGTTTTTGAAAACCAATATTATATTCAAAGGTGTATGGGTGTAAAATTAGGTCATACCAATTCAACCAGTTGCCGGGTGGGGGATGGTTTTGATGATCTAGAGGTGGGCTCCACAAAGGAAAAAATGTGGAGGTTGCCTGATGTCACTGGTCGCACCTGATCCAAATTATATACAAACATATATTTTTGTAGTTTTGCTTATTCCTTTATTGCATAAATACTCAGGCACAAATGATTCTATTAATTGTTACAGTATGCCCCCCAGATGCATTTGTAAATTCATTAGTGATGTTTCGAGTCTCCATTTCTCTTCCGTTGAATTTACCTACACATAGTACTATGTGTTGGTATCATAGAAATTGTTTTTCCCAATTCATTTCTATTCTGATTTCTAATTTATTTTTATTTTAAATTTCTGTTTTTCTACAGTAATTCTACCATATTACAAAGATGGAAAAGGGGAAGAATCAGGAAATACTAAAGGGAAATTGTTTTTCGTCGACATGTTGTTGATCGGATGCCAATTGATTGTTGGAAGGATGTTTGGCAGAAGTTGCATCAACAGCTAAAAATGTTGAGGTTTACAATATGAATACAGTTCCTGCAGAAGTCTACTCCACTGTAGCGACTGCTGTTATATGGTCCATGCGTCTTGCGCTTTCAATGCTTTATACATCTGGATAGATAATATGATGAGACCGATTTATGCAAAGTTGATACCATGTGATCTGGGAACTCCTGCTAAAAAAGCAAGACAACCCCTCAAACGTGGTGCACTAGGCTCTTTGGGCAAGAGTCGGTGAGTGGAAAGCAATTTATGGATGAATTAGTTTTGGATTTATGTTTCTAATAAGTTTCCGTGAAACATTATTCATTTTGTTGCTTCTTTTGGACTTGTAATTTTGAATCCATTGAAGAAGATCCAACATTATCCATCTATATAATCTACTCCCAAAATATGTTGTGCCTACCTTATCTGGTCTTGGTCCACCTAAACATGAGGGATGATGAATAGGAGCCACTGTTGACTGCATATGATCCAAATATCACCTAGATTTGATGATCACAGCATTCAAACGAGAAGCCTCCAATTGGACCAAGTTGCTCGAATGGTGTGTATGTTAGAGGCGACCAGATTGGTTAGTATTTGGATCTTATGCTGTGTCCATAGTGTCCCCTTCTATATGGTTGTTTACTGTCTATGCATGTGGCTCAAATCAGCCTGCCATTTACCATGTGGGCAAATTGCCAGGTGATGCTGTTGCATCGAACACTTGGAACACTCTAAAAGTTGGAAATGAGGGCCAAGAGCTCTGAATACTCAACTCTGTTTTCTTCAAATGTACCATCTTTAGATGGAGGAACAACATTTTCATCTCCTTCTTGATACATGTATAAGGAAATAAAGAAACCATTAGCCATATTCCTAATTTATTCAATAGATAAGGAGAATCTCCTAAGTTTAGTTTCTGGTCAAACTGCCTACTTGTTGGTTTTGGTCTTATCTCCTTCATCTCAACCACACACATACATGTAATTCAAATTCAAGGAGTTTTTTTCTGTGCCCTGGAAGTGCTAATACTGTGGCTCATCGCCTGGCCCTCTTGTGGCTGAGCCAACCTTGCATTTTCCCATTCGAGCTCGATCTGCCCCATAACATCTATGTTGCGGTTCAGGAGGAAAAATTGGGATCTGGAAGAAACTACTACGTTGGGGAAAGCTCCAATGGTGGAACACAATAGATGATTGGGTAGGGCATTTTTCTTCGGTGCCCTATGTCTCTCTTCTTGGGGCCCTGGTTTGGCCGCCTCACAGTTCATGCGGCCAGTCTGCTCTCCTATATATGCTTGTTTTGTGTCCCCTTCTTTGTATGTGACTCTATGGTTTGCCTTGCTTTTTGATGATATTCCCTTTTCAAAAAAAAAAGCACATCCCACCTCCACTTTCTGATGATTGACCAACAGTCGTTCCATTGTGATTACCTGTTTATGCTATCTGGGATTTCACCTGTCATAAAGTTTGATATAATGTGGTTGACTTCTAAGGGTTGACAATAGCAACCATCTGGGAATTTCTTGCTTTAAAAGCTTGCTTGTTTCTTTGATTCCTGATTTGTGACCGTACTATCATTCTTTCTTATGCTTTTCTTGTATTTATTGCTTTGAATTCCACAATATCGTGCCACTAATAATAATAGCAGATTGGCGGTAGTAATTATCAACGTCAGTGAAACAGTAATATTTCATTCCCATATTTCACTGGTAAGAACACACTCATCTAAATCTCATACTGTTTCATAAGTCCTGCTATTCATCATTGTCAGAGTCATCTATCCTAGCTAATTAGGGTTGGGACTTGAATTGGATTTGGCATTTTTTTTTTTTCCTATGGGCTGACTGCCAATCTGACATCCATAAGACTTCAATCTCCAACCTTGGGGTGCTTTTAATCTACTGCAATTGATCTTCTTCAATGGTCATATATTGCCCCGGTTACTACCAGAATGTGGCAATAGACGCATGCATATCATTGTAAGTGAGATTGTAGCTTAGATCCTTTCTTTGAAGACAAAAAGGTGAAATTATGTCATAGGAACTCTGAGTATAATTTCTTGATTACGTTTGAATAGATGGCATAGAACTTGAGTAGAGTATGCATCCTTACCATTTCCTGTTTCACCAGGGCAAAATTCATATCAGCAGAAGAAACTACTGGTGTCACATTTGATGATTTTGCTGGGCAGGAATACATAAAGAGGGAACTACAAGATATTGTGCGTATATTAAAGAATGAGGAGGAGTTCCAGGACAGAGGCATATATTGCCCGAAAGGGGTGCTTCTTCATGGGCCTCCTGGCACTGGTAAAACCCTTCTGGCTAAAGCTATTGCTGGTGAAGCAGGGCTTCCTTTTTTCGCTGCTAATGGCACTGATTTTGTGGAGGTGAGAACATATTTTCTTTGCCATTCTTTTTTAATTTATCGCAATGGAAATGAAATTAGAAGAACCTGAATGGATACCCCTTGAAACGGTATAGCTATAAATGACAATAACTGTTGAGAAAATCAAACCGGCCATTTTCCTCTTCCAAAGCTGCTGCCATGTTGCTGGTGCAGGCAGTTGGAGCTACAAGGCAATATAGTATGTGGTCAACGTTGCATATTTGCCCAGCCAGTATCTAATTTTGGTTCCTGAAATGTTAACTATGATGGTTTCATTAAAGGACACAAGTATTGCACCAAAAAGGAGAGTACAAGCTAAAAGAGGGACCTTTGTTCTCCAAAAAACACTTAAGGATCAAAATGGGAGAAACTTCCAAACCAAACAATCCAAGATACAAGAACATGCCAAACAAGAATAGAAAAGGCTACCTCAAACCAATACACTCCTTTTAGGGTTTGGAAATGTTAGAGATGGAGAAATCCTAGAGCTTCTTCAAGGATGAAGCCCATGCTCCCACCACAAGCTCCAAATTGTGTCAAAAAAGTGTCAACAACTTGACTGAAAATCTTGAGGGGCCCATGAAGATCATCCATGCGCAGGAATGGTTTGCAATTGATGACGACATTGTCCACTGGGCATCTAAAAGCGCTAGAGTGGAGCTTCAAACTGATAATAATATAAAAATTTAAATAGTATTGTAACCATAATATTACAATTAGCAATGGTGGAAGATGATGTTCTTGAGAAAAAAAGCAGAAAAGAGAATAATAAGATACATAGAAATTGCAACAGTTTTTCAACAAATTGAATTGTCTATGGACTGGATCGTATTAGAGACCCTTTAGGTCAAACAACACGGTTTAGTTCCGCTTGTAAAACATTTGCTTCATGTGATATGTGCTTTGAATAGGGAATCAAGTACAAAAATTTATTTCTTCATTTCCAAGTGTGAAGGACTGAAGGTGGCAAATGATTATTGACTGGAAAGGGTATATTTCCTTTTAGATTGTATTCACAAATTTCTGCATAAGGTATTGGGAAATAGAATGAGGGAGGTTATGCACTAACCTGACCAATATATGCCAAAAGCTCAAGAGCTGATGGAACACGTGAAATCAAACCCTTTATCCTTACTCATTGATGAATCCCAACACTCCCCCTCATCGGTGACTCTTTACTTGAAAAACTACCATGCTGCGGCATCCAGTAGCCTTTTCTACCTCTAGTTGCCTTTACCAGGATTTGAAACAAGACATGCAACCCGCTCTGATACCATGTGTTGGAACCTAAAGTTGTTCCCTAGATCTGGATCGGATACATACCCGATACACGTGCTATGGCTCATAACAATAATCAACGTTGATATGTTGTGATGAATCCAAATTCGAAGAATCTGACCCGTATTAGTGCTTCTGCACAACCCATGCTTAAAGCCTACAGTAAACACTTACATGCTAGTTATTTTTTTTAATTAGTTGTTTTGCATGTAATCATGAATCAAAGCATGCATTTAAGACAATATAGTGGATGAATGGAAATCTAGTGGTTGCTGTTGCTACAGCACCAAGCATGCCCAACATGGAGAGAGAAGGATGATACACCAAGGTTGTGTTGGTGGATAATGAGGCCACTCATTCTAGGAAGATGGAAAACACACCAGGCTTGTTATTGCAAATTGGTTTGGAGAAATCTTGCATATGTTGACTGAAAATTTGTCCATTGGATTTTTCAAGGATGGATAATTTTAGAAAAAGACATTTTCACCCATGACCTTTCTTACGGTGCACATCATGTGCATTTGGAGGTGGGGCCTATCAATGGTGACACTGATGGGTTGACTGGAGTCTATATTCGAATATGGCCCACCAAACATCACCTTAATAGAATCAATGGAGTTGTGATTTTTAGCTCCCCAAAATTCTCTATTTAAATTATTTTGAACTCTAGACTTTTGTAACCTTTAAACTCAGATCTCTTGTTTGCTCCGTCCAGATTTGTTCGGATCTCTAGATCTATCTGTATATGCTTCATGTTGTGGTTCTGGTTATTGGGATCATCTTTATCAGCCAATCTTAGTCTCCATCTACTTCTTTGTTGAACAACACTGTGGTATGCTGTTCCTGCTTATCTTGCTTCAGTCTGTCGCCTGTTTTAACTGTCTACTCCTTTAGGCTTCACTTCAGATCAGCCTTTTTCTTCACTATTTTCTGATCATGGGACCTGCCAAATATTGTTTATCTACTATAATAATACCAAACTCGACCAACTCGAGTTTGTAGTGAGGTGCTAGGATCTGTCAAGATCTTTAAGAGCCATCAAGATGCACATGAGTAGTACTATATATGATGTAGGATTTGAAGACAATAAGCTTACGTGGACCCCTTTCTATTTTATTTAATTTATATTTAGCAAATTTTTATTTTATTAGTAATTTCGTTTTTCTTGTGTCTTAGTTTAGCATGGACACCTTAGTCCGTGTCCCATAGCCATTAGGATTCTAGTTTCCTTCTTGATTTGATTTCTTTCTAAGTTTAGCTTAGGTTTCTTATATATATATGCATGAATGTAATTGTGAAAAACAACTCTAGATGGATATTCAATAAAATTTATTTAAGGCATGGCCTTTTGTTCTATCTCTTTTATCTTTCTTCCTCCTGCTTAGTTGCAGGCTGATTCTTCATCAATATACTACTAGTTTTTCAGCTGAGAAAGGTAACACAATGTTTATGCATCTTAACAGGGATGATTGTCATTTTTGGGAAATTATTTGGTGGAGATAAATCTCTTGGGCATTATGTCAAAGGAGTTGTGTCGAAGAAGATATTTTCAGTTGTTAGGAGGGAAAATGGTTTAGAGAGTAATTTGTCAAAGTTGAATTTGATTTCTAATAATATTATAAATGGATTTGTGTTAGAAACAGTTTTGAGCCTTAAGCTCATTGATATGCCAGGAGCATTTAGATTGACACAGGTAGGGGTTTAAGGCCATTTGATGTAGGATTTAACTTTTTATTTAAACATTAGTACCATAGTGAGTTGCTCTTTAGCTGAAACCTATTATCTCCAAGTTGAGTACCTACTATTAGTTCTCTCTACTGATCTACAAAAATCTCTTTCTTCTTCAATTTGATTTTTGTTATTCTTGCATATCTGCTAGACACCAGTTTCTTCCATTTATTTCTATGGTTAATATTCTGAAGGTTAAATGAGCTTCTTAGGTCTCTAATTCATTTCTAATTTATGAGAAAAATATTTGGTTAGATGTTTTTTTTTTTGAATGGTTACTATACTAATAGAGAGGCACCAGAGGTGCAAATACAGAAGCAAAAAGACACAAAACAAAGATACAAAGAGCCCACGACCCAATACACCCTCGAACAACACAAAAATTGGAAATAACACTTAGAAAAAAACTTATGCTATGTCAACACACTCTTTCCAGGCTCGTAAGATGTCATTCATAGAGATATTTCTGAATTCCGCAAGAGAGGAAGCCCATGAGGCACACTTGACAAAAACTCTTCTAGAAACTGCTTCACTTGATTCAGCATAATCATTAAAGATTCTATTGTTATGTTCACACCATAAGCTCCACACAATGGCAAAGATATTCAACCGCCACAAGAAGAGCATTTTGGGGAGACCGAAACAATATCCCAAGCATAAGATAACTCGGCCACCATAGAAGGCATAATCCAAAGCACACCAAACTTATCCAAAACTGAATTCCGTACTGCATAGGAGAAAGAACAGTGGATAAAGAGGTGATTCGTCTAAGGACAAGCATTGACGATGATTCTTCCTCTATTGCGCAAGTTGTCTTGGGTCAAAATCTTCCCCACCAGCAATCCAACGGAATCAGATTGCACGAGGCGGAGCTTTGGAGGTCCAAATATCTGGGTTGGCAATAGCTGGAATCAAGGTTGTCGAAATCGTGCAATTCACGAGTCGAATCGCACGATTCGTATCGAATCGGAGGGTGTTACGGTTCGAATCGGTAGAAAATCAAAATTAATTAAAAAAAATGCATTTTTAATATGAATCGCGAACCGTGCGATTCGAATCGCACGAATCGCAGAATCGTGCGATTCGTAAAACAGGTGGAAATGCCGTGGTGTTTAAAAAAATTAAAATATTAAAATGTTTAAATCGAATGAAAAGACACCTCACCTACCGCTGCTTCCTCTCTTCACCAACACGAAACGAAAACTCTCTGTTTTTCGTTGCTTCTCCTTTTTCCGTTGATGCTGCTTCTCTGCTTCTCGGTGCTGCTGCTTCTCCGCTTCTCCTTGCTCGGTGCTGCTCCAAGCTTTCCTTCTGCAACCCATTCGCAGGTGCAAGGTATTTTTGTTGCCTTTCTTCTTCTTCTTCCTTCTTTTTTCGTTTTTGTATTCTTTTTCTCTTCTTCGTCTTCTTCTTCTTCCTCTGTTTTCCGCCTTTTGAAACTTATTCTCTTTTTCTTCTTTTCGTTTCTTCCATCTTCTTTCTTCTTCTTCTTCTTCCTCCGTCTTCCTCTTCTCAGAACTTCTTCTTTTCTTCTTCTTCTTCCACCTCTCTTAACTTTCTTATTTCTCTTTTCATTTCACCCTTTTTTTACTTTCGTTTTGGCTTTGTATAATCGGTAGACCTATTATATTTAATGAAATAAACTAATAAAGAATTCCTTTTAAGTTACCGGTCTTTTCTTTCCTTTTTACTTTCATTTTGCCTAAGTTAAATCTGGCGAAGACTGTACAGTGTACAGCATACACCATACAGCCCTTTCTTGCTTTACAAAATAATATTATATAAAATTTATAATATCTGTAATGGTATAACATAGTATTGTATACAGTAAGCCACTAAGCCCTTTCTTGCTTTACAAAATAGTATAATATAAAATTGATATTATATATAATAGTATAATACAATATTATATACTGTAATAGTGTAATGTAATCATTTTACAATTTACACGATACAGTTATATAACTGTATTTATTCCTCAGATCATTTACTATTATATAATATTATATTATTTACCATAAATGATTAAAATGATTGTATTATATAAAACTGTATACTGTAATGTAATCATTTTACTGTGTCTGTATTTTACTATTATGTATTATGTAATATTGTATTATTTACATAATATTGTATTTATATTTAAATCTCATATTATATTTTTGTCTTTTTGTGGTTGATTATTTCCTTTGGATGATAAGTGGATGTGACCTTGATTATATATTTACTTATATATTATGAGAAATTGAACAAAACGTTATGAATCTTACGATTTTACGATTTACGATTCACGATTCACGGTCATACCCTTAGACTGATTCACGATACGATTCGATTTTGACAACCTTAGCTGGAATAGTCACCCGATTGTTCCAATTGAAGGACTTGGCAGAGAAGCAACCAGTCGTGTTTGGCCACTACACAATACAATCCTCAGTAGAGCTTCGTATTCGGTAAGAAGAAATGATGTGAAGAAGCTCGGAAAAGTCATCTATCTTTGAGTCAGAAAGATTACGCCGAATAGAGAGATCCTAAACAACCTGATCATTGCAAATGGAGTAGAAATCTGAAATGACTCCTGCCGGAAGTTGAGGTAGACATTAGCGAGAAGGAAACTAGGATGCCAAAGTGGTATTGATACACCAGGGTTCCGTCCAAAATTTTACTATGTTACCACGTCCCACCTTATATCTGATCCCTTTTTTGAACTTGTCTACACAAGCTGCAATACCTCTTCACATGCCTAATGCTCTACAAGGGAAAGGATTGACGTCCCACCCAAGATTTCCCACACTATATTTTTGGATAAGAATAGGATTTCAGAGAAAATCACCCTCAGTTCCTAACCGCCAAAGCACTTAGAGAGAAGAGCAACATTAACCTCCTTAATAGGCTTCACTCCAAGCCCACCAACACAAACATGAAGATAAACTTGCTCCCAAGCCACAGGGTGGTATTTCCTTCTATCCTCTTGGTCACCCCAAAGGAAATTTCTTATGATTTTTCCAAAGAGAGAACAACTTTACTTGGGCATCTGAATGCTGATAGAAAATAGATTAGGAGTGCAGAAAGAACTGCCTTAAGGAGAGTGATCCTTCCTTTCCATAAAGCTAGGCGCTTGCTAAATTTGTAGATGATTGACTCCCACTGGGAATATCGAGGAGAACCGATACAAAGAGGAAGCCCTAGATAAATGGAGGGAAGAGAAGATGAAACACATCCCAAAATCTCTGAAATTGACCCAAGCTCATTGTCGTCCAAATTGATGCCATATATTTCACTCTTTATAGTTGATACGGAGGGAGGAAGACAATTCAAACCATCTGAGCAGAGAAGTAGATTCTTAACAGAATCCTCGGTAGTCTCACAAAAAATAATGTTGTTGTCCACAAACTGTAAATGGTGGACCTGCAGTGGAGAATCACCAATTTCTAAAACCTTGGATAAGGGAGAGCTAACAACTTTGGTTAGAGGAAGGCTCAAAGACTCAACAACAATGATAAAGAGTGCAAGAGAGAGGGTCACCCTGACGAATAATACCCCTAGAGCTCTTGAAGAAACCTTTAGGGGAGCCGTGATGAGGATGGAGAAGTGAACAGAAGACATGCACTAAAAAATCCATAAACATCATCATTGACTGAAGCCCATGTTGGAAAAAACAAAATGGAGGAAGTGCCAATCAAACCATATCATACGCTTTTTCCAAATTGAGTTTACAAACTATTCCATGCCGGCGAGACTTGTGTTAGGATCAATACACTCATGCGCAGTGATGACCGCATCCATAATTTGTCGACCCTCAATAGCTGAAGACTGGTAAGGAGAGATTAGCTTGGAAGGAAAGACTTGAGTCTATTGGCAAGAACCTTGATAGTATCTTGTAAGGACTACCGAGAAGACTGATAGGCCTGAAGTTAGAGAGAGATGAAGCGCCATCTTTTTTAGGCGCACCAGAACCAGAAAAGTTGCCCCTAGCTCCTTCGGAATATGACCTCGCTGGTGAAATTCCTCTACAAAAGCGGTGTGGTCATGCTTAACTATGTCCCAAAAGATCTTAAAGACGGTAATGGGAAAACCATTAGGCCCAGGGCTCTGTCCTCACCAGGTCCCATACTGCATTTCAGATGAAATTGAAATTTGAGTACGGGGTTACTAAGACGTAACTCTAGTATGTTGCAATGTATTTTACTTTTGCAGTTTTTTCATTTATTTATTTACAGTATGACAAGAACCTGTGGCATAAATAGTAAGGGCTTATCATTACAACCTCAAAGTTGTGGATTCAAGTCCCATGGGCATCCGATAGGCAGTTGGCCCATGGAGACGATTTGCCAAATCCAAATGTAAAGGCCAACTCCAAATTGATGGATAAATGACTTAAATGATGATAGTGATTTGTGGTCCAGAATCATATGTATATAACTGCATCTCAGTGCGCATCTTGATCCATGTTCTTTAATGTACAGTGAATGTGCATAGCGAAGCTATGGTCCCAGATTCCCTGCCCCTGATATGTCCATCTTGAGTGCATGCCTTTGATATGACAGATTTAAATATGAAATGAACCACAGATATAATAAGATACAAAATTACCTTACTTTTCTAGCATTCAGAATCATTGGTGCCATACTGCACTTCCATTCCATGTTTACAATTTTAGGTATACTTTTTTTTTTTTTGATTAGTTAAATGATAATTATATTAGAAAGGAAAGAAAAGAGTACCAAAGTCTTGAGGGAAGACATAGGGTGAAAAAACAAAAGAAAAAACAAGATAGGAGAAATATCCACCATCACATGCTCAGCGATCAGCTTTCTCATTCTGTGACCTGTGCATCTTCTTAATAGTCAAATGTTTAAGGTGTTACATTTAAAAATGAAAAAGGTTTTATTGTAGATTTGCCTGAAACTTATGTTGTAATTTAGATCCAAAAATGATTTCCTTTCATCATCGTTGTTGATTCATTGTCATTATTGTTATCATCACTGTCATTGCTACCATGTTATCATTTCTTTTTCCAGACTTGACCATTCATCTTGGGATCACTGTACTGAAGAAGATTCCCTTGCTAACCAAAAAATGCTCCTGCAGATGTTTGTAGGTGTTGCAGCGGCTCGTGTGAAGGATCTTTTTGCTAGTGCCAGGTCCTTTGCACCGTCTATTATATTCATTGATGAGATCGATGCAATTGGCAGCAAACGGGGTGGACCAGATCTTGGTGGGTGAGATGACATAACATTCATTCTTCCATTCTGCATCCCATGTAATCTCATTAAACGTATCATATCCATGCCATTTTTAGCTTGTTTACCTCAAAGATTCTGATTTTTATGGATTCACTTCTTAGAGCTTGGTTAGGTTGTATTCTTTTACATGCTTATTACCTTCGGGAAGAATTTAGTCATTGCTTCATTATACTATCACGTAACAAATACCGGCGGTATCTTCATTTTATTGTAAAAATATTGATAAATTATTGTTTACCGTTAATATCGGGATTTTACCCATTTTCCCATTATTATCACCAAAATATGGTATTATCATGATAATATCAGGAAAACCCGATAATATTGCAATTTTAATGACATTCTTTAATTTTTTTTAAGTTATGACTGTTGATGATTTGGTTTAATTTTTTGATAACTTCAATGGCACTATTTAGCAACGAACTTATTTGGCAATGGAATGTTTCATGGTTCAAGAAATGTTAGATGAATTATATTTTGCTTTGTTTGATAATTACCAAAGTAATTTATTTTTATAGTATGTTTTGTACTTAAATTATAAATCTATTATGTCCATTACAGTTGTAAATTTCGTATTTATTTATATATTTTTATTATTTTTAAATATATTTTTGTGAGATTTCCAGATAATATCCAGCTAAAAACCCCAAAATTTGAAAATATCCTGATATTATAGTAGCTGGTAGTATCTCGAGAAAGGTATTGGTTACATTTATAGATACAATGGAACCATTTTCCTTCAGAATCTCATTCCCATTTTTTCTTGCTAGTTCATCAATAACTATTAGTATACTTAACATTGGCCTTGTTCTTTTCTTTGTATGTACTGCTTCTCTTGATACCCAAACTGACGTAAGTGGTAGTTGTACATATTACAAGTAGGTACTGTGGGAATGTGCACTTGAAGATTTTTCCTTGAAGTGATTTAGTTTTTGCCTTTTTGTCCTCTTACATGTTTACCTGTTTTGCAACTGATGTTGGTACAATTGCTTGAATATTTTACTCACCGTGGCACTTTTGCTTCAGAATCATGTGTTCATTAGGCTCCTTCAATTGTATTTAGTCAGTCCACATTGGCAATGTTGGCAATTGATTAGTTTCATATACTAATTATAGGGTGGTGCTGAAAGGGAGCAAGGACTGCTGCAAATTCTAACTGAGTTGGATGGATTCAAAGTTTCAACATCACAGGCACGTGTTTAGAATATCCATGTTAAAAAGACGTCTTTGGATTTTTTTCCTGCTAAAATTATTTTTAGTTAAAAAATTGTTTTTGTTCAGGTGTTGGTTATAGGTGCGACTAATCGCTGGATATACTGGATCCAGCACTCTTACGAAAGGCCGTTTTGACAAGATTATAAGGGTTGGTTTGCCATCTAAAGATGGAAGGTTGGCAATATTACAGGTATTCTTTCTTGGGCGTTGGTCAACAATGTTTTTCTCATGTGAAATCTTTTGTGGTCATATTGGTAGATGTTCTCAGTTTCTTTTTACATGTAACAGGTGCATGCTAGGAATAAATTTTTTCGGTCAGAAGAAGAAAAGGAAATCCTCCTCCAAGAAATTGCTGAACTTACTGTAGATTTCACTGAGCAGAGTTTGCAAAATATATTGTGATCACTTTAAAACTTTCACTTCTTTCTAGTTTGTCACTAGAAGATGATTTGGTTGACTAATTTGGAGCTGTTTTGCAGGAATGAAGCTGGAATTTTGACAGCCAGAAAGGATTTAGACTTCATTGGACGAGAAGAACTATTGGAAGCTTTAAAGAGGGTAAGTGACGTCTTTTAATTCCATTTCTGATGATAAAAATGCCCTTGCACTAGTTCTAATTTTACTCATGTTCCTTTCAATACCCAATTTATTCTACAGCAAAAAGGCACATTTGGAAACTGGTCAAGAAGATAGTACTGAAATTCCAGAGGAATTAAAGTTGAGATTGGCGTATAGGGAAGCGGCTGTTGCCGTTCTTGCCTGCTATTATCCAAATCCTCATCACCCTTTCACTGAGGTCAATAACTAGTATAATTCTCTACTATTTGAATATTTGTTCCATTTATTTTTAATTTTTATTTTGTTGCCTTTTAACAAGCTGTGTCTGGATCATCAACTGATTTGTGCTATACCACACTGAGAGTATGTGCAGACAGACATTCGTTCCATTCGTAGCCAGCCAAATATGCGTTATGCGGAAATTTTCTGGAAAAGCCTATTCAAGGAAGTCAGATTATGTGGAATCTATAGTTCGTGCTTGTGCACGTAAGTTTTGACTCCAGGGCTTTATTGTTACTCGTTGATTTTGTATCTGCTGATCAGGTTGCTATTTTTTGCTAAATTACCAATCGTGTCAAAGCATTCTTCTTCTTCTTTTCCTGAATCTATTGATTGTAATTAAAAATCGAGTATAGCTGATTATGATTGACTTTCCATGCATAATGTATAATTTCTGTTTGGTTGCAAGAAGATAGTAAGATGATGCCATCTTTAGTTGGTTGCAAATGCCATGCTTGCAATGGAGGTGATCTGAGCTCAGAGAATATGGCTGTGGACAGAGGAGAATAAGTGGGGATTTTTGGGTGGAATCTTCCAAGGAGGTTTTTGAGGATGGAGGAATATTAATGGGATTTACAGGTCCATCAATTTGAGTGAATTCTTTATCTTATGCTGAAGGCTTGTTAATGGCATTCAAATGAATTGGATCTAAATGTGATTCTTAGCTGAAGGCTTGTTACCATGGACAGAGGTGGGAGTTGGAATTGGAGTAGGAAGGGGAGGGGGCATTGGGAAAGGAAAGGATGGTTTTAGAAGTGGTGGAGGATGATTTGCATGAGAGAGGAGGAGGAGGACGAGGTGGTTCATTTTGTTCCAGCGAATTTTTTACTCTCAGACTTTTCAATTTTTTTTTTACTCATAAGCATCACATGTAGCCACCAATGTCATGTCACATCTAACTTGATGCATGGTATTTTGTAGAGTGGAATCACCCTACAAGCACACTAGATGTCCTGTCACATCTAACTTGACACATAGTATGTTTGAGGGTACAATGACCCTATGCTGCGCGCACACACAAAAATCTTTACCTTTAAGAAAGTGCAATCCATAGCATAGGTGCTCCTACTACTGCTTACAGTTTTTAGGAATTCCTACTACTGCTTACAGTTTTTAGGAATTTTCTTTTAAGCCATTTGCATGCAAGTCTGATTTAAGTGGGCAGCATTGGCATCTTTCCTAATCAGTTAGTATAAGTTTTGTTTACTTTACATTCAAGCAGTTTGCTTTTTTTTTTTTCTCTATTTGTTATATGAATTTTATTATATTGTTTGTTCTTCTAATTTTTTTATGGAGTGCCTGTTGGGGCAATAGTGTTGCTGAAATTTTGTACTCCTTTTCTAACTTCACTGATTGCACAAACAGCTAGAGTAATTGAGGAGGAGATGTTTGGGGTTGACAACTTATGCTGGATTTCTGCTAAGGCTACACAAGAAGCTTCAAAGCTTGCAGAACTTTTGATCCTGCAGACAGGAATGACAGCTTTTGGGAAAGCATATTATAGACACCAGGGTGATCTGGTACCAAATGTAAGTTGAAGTTCAAATTGATGGAACAAATTTTGTTCACACGGAACTTGTTTTGGAATTAGAAGTTTAGTCTCTTGGCATTGACTGAATACCTATCAGAACTCAGGTTTTTTCCTTTTTTTTTTTTTTGTTTGTATTTTGTTTCAGCTTGCACCAAAACTAGAAGCACTAAGAGATGAATACATGCGTTTTTCTGTGAACAAATGTTCATCAGTGCTGAGGGAATATCAATCGGCTGTAGAAACAATTACAGGTTAGATTGTTCAATTATACCAACTGTCATGTCAATCAGTGTCCATTTTTTGAAACCGTTGGACCCTTTACAAATAATATATATCATTTGGCTGTGGAGACAATTACAGGTTAGATTGTTCAGTGATACCTACCATTGTCAATCACTGTCCATTTTTAGAACCATTGGACCCTTCACAGATAATTGTTGTCTGGATGATCCAACATGTTTTCATATTTGCAACTTGCAAGTACTTGTTGCTGATGCAAATGCTCTCCTTTTTCTGGTTGTAGATGTTTTACTTGAGAAGGGAGAAATCAATGCAGAGGAAATTTGGGATATATACAGGAAGGCACCACGGATACCTCAGGTAACACAATGTAGAGGTGTCTTCTTTCAGTTTGACATGCGTACATACTATTTCACTTCCATTTGTCGTCCTATTCAGGAGGTTTGCAATTGAAAATTATCCATAGCTAATCCTGTAGGGCAAACTTGTTTGCACCCTAGCTATGATGGAAGGCTTTTAAAATTGGAACCCTGTGGATGCAGAAGAAATCGGCAACTTTTCAACTTTGTTTCCTTTTATATTACCATTTTTATTTTCCAACTGCCACTGTTACTTGCATCCTTTGCCACAATGTGGTTCATCCTCTTCCCGTATTCTAGTTACTGAGGTCAAGAAAGGATAGTCCTCCTATGTGTTCATTATCTCTTATTTGTCTATACAAGTTCCGTTGGTAGACATCCTGTGCAGAACATATCCAAGTAGAATGGAAACTACATGTGTTGGTATGGTGATCAAAAGGCATATATAGTGGTATTCTTCACATTCCTGAAATGTATGCTTTAACATATTGCATTCTCTAAAATGGTATAAAATAGTAACGATCTAAATAATGGTATTCTTCACATTCCTGAGATGTATGCTTTAACATATTGCATTATCTAAAATGGTATAAAATAGTAAAGATCTAAGTTCAACCATGTTGGTCATGTGATCAATACTTATAACCTGGTTTGTTGACTGACTCCTTTAACTGGAGAGTTTGGTCAGATTTGGCCAAACTGTTGGGGCAATTGGGTTTGAGATCAGCACATATTGAATTTCCATATGCAGTAAAAAAGATAGAAATCAAAGACAAAGATCTGCAAATCCAGAGAGATTCTGAGAGATAAAAAGCCAAATCCCAGTTGTTCTAAAAGGATGCATATATTTGCTAGTGAAAGTGGTAGAACATTCAAATGCTTTGCTAAAAAAAGATGTAATTGAAATGTCATGGTATATGGGATTTCATTGAATATTTGACAATTACTGGTGGATTATTGTTCTAGGAGCCACTGCCACTGCTGTTGGAACTTGAAATTAAGAGAAAGAATAGACCAAGTCTGTGTAAGCTGAGTTGTTCTGTGAAAACTGTTCATATCATCTCCCAAATGAACTTAGTCAAACATGCTTTAGGTTGATATGACCTGTAATGGGTCCACGGATAAGACAGTGGGTCAGTCCAGTCTAGATTTGAAAACTCTGGTTATGGTATTTTTGTTTTTAAATGAAGAAAGTTGTTTTTCCTAGCTGAAACATTCTTCCTGTAGATTTCTTGATACTTTCACTTCCCACAGTTCCCTTGAGCTATCTGGTTAGAATGGAATATCTAACAAGAGCAAAATAATTAGTTACGTTCAAATTTTTAACATCTCTGGTGGCTAAAAGCAAGAGGCTATTGAGAAACCCTCAGATTTTGTTGTTTGGGGGCCTGAATCTGGTCCAAGTTGGGAAGATTCCATACTGATATTACATGGATCTATGTGTGGTGGTGTCAGTAGGCCAGATCCAGATGGTTATCCCATGGTCTGGATATCATGGTCAGGATTGGGTCCATGGTCTGTTATATTCTAGGAGGCTTGAGTACAGATTCAGATGCTAGAGGCCATTTAGAGGATTGGAATCTGATAAGAAGATTTAGATTTGTAATTGGATTCAGTTATCAGGCCCACAATGCTCTATGGAGCAGAGTAATTAGGCAATGGAGAAAATGAACATAGACAAAGATAGGGTGATGGAGATGTGCATGTTGTGTTGGATGAATGGATTAACTCTAAATGGTAGAACTAGAAATGATCACATTAGGGACAATATAAAGACAACATCAATAGATGACAAAATGAGAGAAACTCGTCTAAGGTGGTTTGTTCATATAATTAGAAGACAGGAGATGGCCCCAGTAATGTAGAAAGATCACAAATCACAAGCATGGGGAGGAGATTTTGCTGTTTATAACATGGAGGGAAGGAATAAAGAAAGACATAATAGATAGTGGAGTGACTGACTTTATGATTTATGATGGGGTCAAATGGAAACTCAGTACTTGAAAAACCGACCCTAGATAGATGGGATTTTGGCTTTTAATGATGATGATAAATGAGATTTGAAATTGGATTAAGCCCCAAACTGGATCTATAGTCTGATTTAGATTTTCAATGGATAGACATGGGCATTAATTATTTCTTCAATGGGCAAACTTTCATGTGGGTTCTTGGCTTGGATTCCTGCAAATAAGCAGACAGAAATGTACATAAGTTCGGCCTGAACCAGTCCCTTGTCACATGAAAACACCACTAGGGCTATGAGAGACAGCATGCATATTTAAAACATGAATGTAGGGTTGCATGTATACTTCACTTTTTTTTTTTCTGTTTCTTCAGGTACATAAATGTTTGTATGCACTAAAGCGTAAGATCTGTACGAGAATGGAACTCCTGAGAAGGGGCTTGTTGAGGGATGGGAAGGATCTTAGTTGCCCCATATGTGATCACCAGAGGAGGATGTCGATCATCTCTTCGTTAGCTGCGCTATTGCTAGGAGTCTGTGGTTAAAATTTGCGAGTCTCTTTGAGGTTTCTTGGTTCGAACTGTGTGGAGGTTGTGGAGTCTTGGGTATTATTGAAACTTAGCCCAAGGAAAAAGGCAGCATGGAACACAGTTCTGACTGTAATATTTTGGACCTTATGGAAAGAAAGAAATGCGAGAATTTTTGAAGGAAAATTAGGTGAGGTCGATGATCTTTTCCAAAGGGCTAAGTGGAGGCTATGCGTGTGGCTCCTCTCCGGAAAAGACTTCCGGGGGGCTCAAGCCAATGGATTTCATGTCGTCTTGGGAGGAGTGCATGAGTGGAAAAGTAAAGAAAACTGATAAATGGGCTCCTCCTCATGATGTAATGAAATTCAATGTGGATGGTGCAGCTTGAGGCAAACTGGGGCTAGCAGGCATAGGTGGAGTATTTAGAGACCGTAGGGGGAAAACTGTACTAGTCTTTACAGAAGATGTGGGAATCAGAGACTCAAATGAGGCAGAACTTCTTAGTATTAGGAGGGCTTTGACTACTTGGCGATTCCATGTGCAAGGTCCACTTGTAATAGAAGGGTACTCGGTAAATGCAATTAATTGGGCCAAGGGACTCAAGCGTCCTCCATGGAAGCTGATTACCTTAGCTAGGGAAATTAGAGGTTTAACCTCAGGAATGGACGTCTCTTTTGTCCAAGCGAGTCGTACAACAAATGGGGTCGCGAATTTCTTTGCTAAATATGGAGTCAACTCAGATTCCGTGGTCTTCCTCCTTTGAACTAAAGGAGACTGGATCAGGGACTTTTTTTGTTTCTCTTTTGGGGTTCCTGTCTTTTATTTTATGTTGTTATCATTCGTTGGGAGGTCTAATTCTTTTAGACCTCTCTTACATGATGTAATGCTTATTTCTATACTTTCTTATTATATTTAATGAAATTCTGTTTTTTACCGCTAAAAAAAATGTTTGTCTGCACTATAAGCAGTTTGATGAGATTTATCATCAGCTCCTTTTAGGAGTTGATATCAACCTACATCCATGGGAAACAATTTTCAAATGGTCATAATTGAACTGTTGCATTTATGCTTTATATATTTCTCGTTTTACCAATGCCCTGCCAGTCAAGACTACATTTATTAGAAAAACTGTTTGTATGGATGGTTGTGTGTGTGTGGTTTCCTATTTTTCCAATGTATGCCAGTCAAAACTACATTTAAAAGATGAACTATTTGTAAGGGATAGTTGTTACATCATCATCTTCATCATTATATGCCATTATCCTAATCTCTTTAGAGTTGGCTTTTCGAGTTTTTCTTTTCCATTCCATCCTATCACCAATCATTTTTTATTGTCTAACTCCACAATCTATCTTTTCTTTCTTTATCCCTTCCCTGAACGTTTTCAATGGTTTACCTCGATTCTTGTGCCTACAATTTGTGATCTCATCTCTACATTTTGGAGCTGTCTCTGGTCTTCTACTAACATGACCAAACCACCTTAGATGAATTTCTCTTATTTTGTCGTCTATTTGGGTTATCTTAAGTCTCCCTGATGTGACCATTTCTAACGCTATCTTTTAATCCACTCATCCAATGTGGGATGTGCATCTCTATTTCCTTGACTTTGCCTATTTGTCTTTTTTTCATTAACCAACACACCGTTCCATAGAGCATTGCAGGCCTTATAGCTTTTCTATGAAATGTCCCTTTGAACGATGTGGACTTTTAAATCACATAGATCACCACTACCTTTAAACACTGGAAGGATAGTTGTTTCTTTTCCTGATTTCCAGCCTGCTTCCATTGTAGGATGAATTGCAAATCTTAAATGGTCTTGTTCTTGTTATGAATGCTAAAAACTATGTTATGAATAATAAAAGCTTGGAAGCGTAGAATTTCTATTAGGAAAGAAAGCCCTAGTGTAGTGTTGAATCTTTAAACATTGTTTGGTTGAATTTTATCCCCTTCCTGGTACTTGTTGCAGCCACCAGTGCTGCCTGTTGATGAGTATGGAGCGCTGATTTATGCTGGAAGGTGGGGAATTCATGGGGTTTCTCTTCCAGGGAGAGTTACTTTTGCTCCAGGAAATACGGTTTTTCCACATTTGGAGCACCCCGGCCTTTGGAGGTAATTAGAAAATGTACTTTTTGATCTTGAATCACATGTCGATTATTGTTATCACTGATCCTCTCTTTTTTGATCCCCATGTGCAGACCCAAATTATCAGTGACGAGACATGGAAGCTGATTGATGGCATTTGGGATAAAAGAGTGCAGGAAATCAAAGATGAAGTGTCTATGGAGATTGAAGAAGATACACAGAAACCACAGCTCTTAATGGCCGATCACTTCCTTTGAGGATTCAGCGAAAACTGTTGTGGTATTCATATGCACTTTATTCTCCTGCAACAGAGGCATGCTTCTCAGGTTACAAAGTTTCTGAAATGGTTATTTTCATGATACCCAGATACATAGACTAGGAGTGAATATGGAAAACCAAATCGAGAATCAGCATGCCATTTTCCAAAATTTAGTACACAAATACCAGTATGGGAGGAAACGGCATGGATATAAGCTCTTGACAGAGGCAGACCCTTCATTCTTTCACATTGTTCAACCTTTTTAATTGGAGTCATACCCCTCATTTTTGGTTTTAATGGTGCTAAAAAGGATGGATGTGCCTCCAATTTTCATAAAGGGGGTATGGATCATATCTATGTAGTTACATGAATCCAACATGGCTATTTCTAAGTTTCTAAACTGCAATTTGCTGAAAGCAATGAAATATCCTTTTCTAAAGCTCCTGTTTTGGCTTCCCAAGTAGACGTTCATTTATCTATTCTCGTTTGCCCATTAAACCTAGAAAATAAGGAGGAACCTCTCAAGTTTCAAAAACTCAAAAACCCTCAGCTCTTGAACTGAAAAATGTAGAAAATCTCTCCCTGTCAAATCCTAACAAGCTGAATAACTCGTGTAGTCTCAAGTGGATTCTATCAAAGCGGATGGGCAGTTGTGAAGAAAACCCTCTCAAAAAGCCAGTTGTGGAAGATGAGTAAACAGATGAAGTTCCATTATTTGTTTTCACTTCTGGTTTTTGCATATTTTATGACTTTGACTCCCTTCCAAATAAGCACCGAGCATGTTATTTTTTCATTTTTTTTTAAGAGAAAAGAGGTGCCAACAGCCGTATCCAAACTGTGTGTATTGTGTCTCACTGTCTTGTATCGTTTACAATTTTGCATTATTGGTATGTATATTTGGGTTATTTGCATTTATTTATGCATCATAGGTTATTGATGACAATCATCTTCACTATTATTATTTTTATTTGGAGAGATAACAATCATCTTCATTATGAGAAGCCATAGCTTTTAAGAGAAGGTGGGATGGGGGGGAAACATTTCATTTGGATGTTGGGAAACACAATGTGGGGTGGAGAATTCATGAGAAGCTGTAGGCTGAAGAAACCTCACTTTTCACCTACATCCTGTTTAACATTCATAGAAGAGGAGGGGGAGAAAAAACCAAGGTGAAGAAATGTGATACTTGGTCTCCAGTTTTCTCCACAAAGTAGCAGCCAAATGAAGGCAAACAGCTTTGCCTGGGGCATGTGGTTTCACTGCCCCCACTTTTCCAACATCCACTCCCTATTGAGTTCAAAAGCTTCTTCTCCAATGAAATACATTGATGAATTTTTGGGATCTATCCATCAAGGGCCATTTAATGCTGACCCTGTGGTACGTGAGAATGCTTATAAGTATTACCAAAATTTTGTCAAGGGAAATTGTTAGCATTTTTTTTTTCAGTGACAACAGTAAATTTTATTGATAAAGGCAGTGGTAGAATGTCTAAAGCCAAGTAGTTGCTTATTGAGTTTCTGACCAGAAACTTAGCCACCTGTTGTATACTATAATGGGAGAAGAGTTGTAATGATTCACCCTAGAATCAGTGCTACAGCTACAAGATATCCTTATAATATCTCGTACCTCCAGTTCCTGCTCAGAAATGCCCATAAATTCCTTTATTACCTTTATCCATTGGAAGAAAGATGACTTGGTTGAAGCAATAGTGTAGGGCTGTAGGCTCTTGATGCGGATCTATCCTTGAAAATTCTTTTGTTCGTTTTTCCCCAAATAGCCCATGCAATAGCTAAAGGCAGTAGTTTCCACAAAACTTGACCTTTCTTTGGGCAAGTTAATATAAGGTGATGATGACATGTCTCCTTGCATCATTCTACATGTGAGGTAAAAGGATATTACTAACCTTTGATAAAATGCCTCCAAACCCAACTACAGAAACCCTTACCATAATTATCTGTTTTAAGCAGTAGAAACTTTTACCATGAAAGCTGTGCAGTTGTTAATCATTAGTTTTGGCTATTTGAAGAATAATATCATAAAGTGCTGGTTTTCTAATGTAACTTATACTGAAGATCTAATACAGCTTCATGGCATCTTTGCAACAGGTATTACGGTTCAACTTGATCTAGAATTGGGAAGAATTTCTGATGTTCAAACCTGGCTTGAAGACATTGGTACCTTTGATGATTTTTACAAGAAGCTGTCTTTGTTAGTTGTCACATTTTTTTGATCCAATACTTTGCGTACTAGAATAGGTGGATAGGGTCAAGGAGTTCTCATCGGTACGATAAGCCACAGTCCTTTAGGTTGTATAGATGAAGAGTTTGTATGAGAAATATGGCACCTGGACTGATGATGTCTACAGTTTTGTAGCATGCATGAGGATATACTTACAGTTGTTGTTACTGTTATATATCAATTTGTACATGCCTTTGGGCATTTCCTCAAATTTTCCCTTGCTTTGAGGGTATTAGATTTGTATTTATGATCAACTGGCAGGATCAGTGTACTTGTTTTTTGCTCATAGTACTTCCATTTATTTCTTCTGTCTCATGTTGCTGTGCAAAATATACTATGGAGTTGTATGAAGATAGACATATGGTGTTAGCAAGTTGCTTCAAAAGTCTAAACTAAACATAAGACTTACCTAGGTTGATGTCAAGATGGTTAGTTGATTGTAAGTGTGGTATCAGGAATGTCTCTGGCGGACCCAAAACAATTTTTAATTTTATAGGATCAAGTTGGCTATTTTAGCAGAATTTGATTCATGGTGTTATGTGCGAGGAGGAAAAGGTGTTCAAATAGAGTCCCAGTGGGCCTCATTGGGACAAATGTTAATGAACTTTACAGGAGCATGGTGCCAAGGGATCTTGGGCATTCACTAATATGACTCATTCTGTGATCTGAGTTACACAAAACTCATGTCCTACAACATCGGTTAATTTCTGGGACTTTAAGGCGTTGTTTGTCATTTTTCACTTATGGAAAATGAAGAGCATGGACGATCAAAGTCTTTTTTCTTCTTCCATAGAATAAAGGTTCTTTGTCAAAATTATGAAAAATGAGACATTTTTCTATTCTTTCAAAGAATTCATTTCTCATAGAGGAGAGAGAAAAAGTGAAGGAGGAAAAGATAGGGGTTTTCTTTTCTCGATAAGACAATTTTTTTTCATTTTGAATAAAAATAAAGATTTTGATGCAAATAGCAGACACATCGGGTTTTTATGACTTGACATGAGACTGGATTTCATGTAACATGGTGAATGGCATGAATCAAACTTAAATGTAATTTTTTTCATATAATTGTTTTTCCTAAGGAAATAGAGGTTGTTCACATGTTTGTGACATTGGCCCCTTGTTCTCACCAATAATGATGTGCATGAGTATTGTAAATCTATACTAGCAATCAATACCATAATAACGATTGAATTTTGAGCTTGAGTATAAGACCTATTGAAATTAGTTTCATTGAATGAGTAAATTCATGTTTTGAAGGTAGTGAACATGAAGTGCTGTTTTTTTGAACATGAAGTGTTGTGAGTTAAATTAAATTAAATGTAATAAAAATGACGTTTAATAGGTAAGTTGTAGTTCTTGAGAGTAGAGAGGTATGAGTGGAAGGAATTGACGAGTAAACCCTAAACCTAAACCCTAAGATTCAACCTCCCTTTCACTTGAATGCTATAAGTTGTAACTCAGAGAAATCTCAAAAAGTCTAGTTGAAGGCAATAATCCATTTGAACAGATCTCCTCCTATGTATGCATGTGTCATCAATGATGAAAAATGTCTATTTGCTCGTCATGATTTATCCAAATTGTTTGAAATTCATTTATCCTTACGAATTGATATATATATATATATATATATATATATATATCTATATATATATATCTTAAGTTGGCATCTATCCACTTTTTATGCATGGGGTTTTTCCTATGCATCTTGGCTTCTTACAACATGCATTTGTCAGGGTAGAAAAGCTAATTAGATGACTTCTTTTGAAATTCAATCAACAAAAATACACATTAATGTGATACTTTCAAGTATATATAGTTGAATTTTGAAATAAAATTTGCATTTAGTCAAGAAAATAATTCTTATATTTTTTAAGATAAGAGTAAATCAAACATGAGGTCTACGTGACTAAGTTATTTTTTTTTAATAGCAGTGAGTTAGTAATAGTAATATGTCTTAGAAGCTAAATTGTCACGATATAAATGTGACTTATGATCTTATCTGCTCCCAATTCACCTTATAGTCTTCATATTCATCCACTCCCTTGTAATTAGCATGCATTAGGCTATGCCCCAAACCAAAAAGTGAGATCTCTATTATATGTAATGGATATTAATCTCTTTATATCATTCATTACCTGTAGCTAACGCTAGATTCATAGAACGACGATTTGATGATAATGATAATAATTTTTTTTAATTTTTTCTTTAATAAAAACCTTTAAGGTCTCGGAGAGCAAATGATTCCCAACAGTGACATAGATTCAAGATGGCCGACTGAGTTCAATGGAAGAGTGATAATGACAATACAACCAAAATCTCTCAACCACATGAGAAAAATCAAAGATGAGAAGAATAATTGCTGAAGCCCACAATCCCAACCAATCAATTCCTCTAAATCAGCACCAAACAAGAGGTCTTTTAAATCATAATTCAGCAAATCCAGAGCTCCTCAAGAAACTCCATGCGATCTCTATAACAAAAGCAGCCTCAGAACCCTCCCTTTGTTCTGATCTTATCAAAGGGTACCTCTCCCAAGGGTTTCCCAAAGAAGCCCTTATTGTATACATCCAAAATAGGTCTAAGATATTACACCTAGCAGTACTCCCTGTAGTACTCAAAGCATGTGCTTCTCCGTCTCTTCTCCTTCATGGGAAAGCAATACACTCGGAATCAATCAAAGTTGGGGTAATTGCAAATGTCTTGATTGGAACTTCTTTATTAAGTATGTATGCAAAATGCGGATGCCTTGTGGACGCCCGCCAGATGTTCAATGAAATGCCTGTGAGAAATGTTATTACTCGTAATGCAATGATTGGTGGGTATTCAAGAAATGGAGATATGGGTTCAGCGACAAGTCTCTTTGAGTGCATGTCAGAGCGCACATCAGTTACATGGGCTGAGATGATCGGAGGATTTGCACAGAGGGGTGACACGGCAGCTGCGAGGAGTTTGTTTGACCGTGCTCCTCCTGCAATGAAGAACCTGGTGACTTGGACAGTGATGGTTGATGGGTATGCGAGCAATGGGGAGATGGATGTTGCCAGGCAGTTGTTTGATGAGATGCCGGAGCGGAATTTCTTTGTCTGGTCATCAATGATTGCTGGCTACTGCAAGAAGGGTGATGTAGAAGAGGCAAGAAAGATGTTTGATCAGATCCCAGTTAGGAATTTGGTGAACTGGAATGCGTTGATTGCTGGGTATGCACAGAATGGGTACTGTGAAGAAGCTATGAAAGCGTTTAGGAAAATGCTGACTGAGGGGTTTAAGCCAGATGAAGTTACAGTGGCGAGTATGTTGTCCGCTTGTGCACAGCTGGGTTCATTAGATTCTGGCAAAGAAATCCATGAAATTATCATTCATAACAGAATAAAGCTTAATCAGTTTGTTCTAAATAGTTTAATTGATATGTATGCAAAATGTGGGGATGTCAGAAAAGCTCGGCAAATATTTGAAGCCATGTCGGAAAGAAATGAAGTTTGTTGGAATGTGATGATTTCTGCCCTTGGAATTCATGGCCAGAGTGAAGCAGCTCTTGAGCTTTTCAGTAGAATGGAGGCATCACGACATAAGCCTAATGATAGTACCTTCCTTGCTGCTCTTTCGGCTTGTGCACATGGTGGATTTGTGAAGGCAGGTTTAGAACTTTTTGCCAAGATGAAGGAAAAATATGGTCTGGTTGCAGGGAACGAACATTATGGGTGCTTGGTTGATCTTCTAGGTAGAGCAGGAAAATTAAATGAGGCTTATAATTTAATTAGGACAATGCCCATGAAGCCTAACAGTGCAGTATGGGGGGCTCTACTTGGAGCATGCAGGATTCATATGGATATGGAGATGGTTGAAAAGGTGGTAGAGGAAGTTGGTGTGCAAGATTTAAATGCGGATTGTGGTGATGATGCACGCTATATGCTTCTGTCTAATATTTATGCAGCAGCAGAACAATGGCAACAAGCAGAGAAGATGAGGATGTCAATGGTGATGAATGGAGTTCGTAAAACACCTGGGTGCAGTTCGATTATGGTGGGAAGCACTGAGCACTAGTTTCATGCTGGTGCTCAGGCAGATCTCAGATCCATTGGCTAATTATAAGATAAGAAATGACCCTTTGATATGTGAAAGGAACATATAGTGAACCACATGGCTTTTTTGTAGCTTGGAGTTCTTTATGGAATTGGGATTTTATGGAAATTTAGTCTACACTGTTATAGAATGACTGAATGTACATGATACAGGTTCGACAATTTAGTACTACCATGATCAAATTCAACAATTTTATTCAAATTCAAATTTTGTAAATCAACATGATGGAAAGCAGTGTGCATCAGTTTCAGAGACATGTTCAGTTGCGTCTCAGATCAGTTCGGTAATGGATGAAGTTCAACATCATCGTGATGAAGCTGCAAGGAACATGAAATGAACAATACGATTCACCAATTTTCAAAATGATGAAGCTGCAAGTAGTGTAATGAATCATAGAATTCATCAATCTTTAGATATTGAAAGGTCAACACCTTCAAATGTATACAGAACTACTCCGTTTAACATAAAAAATAAATAAATAGAGACTATTATCAAAATTGTTATCCACATATATTGCCAAATTGCATCCTTTCACATATGAAAATTCGCAACATGATACAGCAATCTCATCAAAATGGTCATAATTGAACAACAAGAACAACAATTTCCTTGCATGCTGATATTGGAAAATTCACCCCTTGGCAATCCATTTGTTCTTTTTTTGCTATTTTCCTTTTTTATTTCAGATGACGCGAAAGGAATCTGCAATCTGTTTCAGAGCTTTATAATGCCTTTTCCATTGAAGACCTGCAAGGAGATCAAGATTAATATTAGTTGTCCTCTCATTTCCATGTAGGAACACACTCTCTCTAACCACAGAGAATTAGGTGGTGATAATTTTTACCATTTGCAGTTATATTGAATAAGTATAGTCGGTTGCCAGCAGCAGTTGCAGTTATCAGTGCATGAGGTGGCTCCAACTCGTATTGGTAATATGTCCTTCCAGAATGTTCAGCTACTTCCATGCTTAAAACCTTGCCTTCTACATTTTCCCCAATTACTTCTGGTCCAAATGCATTGATCACTTTTTCTGGTGGTCCGATCTCTTCGATTATGGTATTTTCTCCTAGGTCTACACCACAATGCAATGCAAAACAAACCATGAAAATTGATATTGGGAAAGTCAGATTGGAAATTCGTTCTACCCATCACAACCCTAAAGAACCACTGTTAGATTACAAGATTTTAGTTAAAGTTATAGAAAACTCAGAAAAGGAGGCCACTAATCAGTTGGAGCATGAAATTAAGTTGGTAAAATGGTTCTGCAGTTCTGTAATACTACATTTGGTTCTGTGTATATAAAAAAGATTCAGATATGTAAATGTACAATACAGAGAAAATTTGTACTTCAGTGATTAAAATTCAAAAGGTCCATTTAACCAACTGATCCGTTTATTTGGTAAGCTGCAACATTTTTTTATGAGCATGTCATGGCTATTATCCACATGTTGAAGCAGATTCTACTGATGCAAGCAGGTGGTAGCATCAAATATGGCAACAGCTCAATGGTGATCTGCTTACATTTTGCCATTAATTGGATGATTTGCTGGTACACGATAGGTCTCTGACTGCATTTTGAGAGAGGCAAAGACAATTGCTGATACTTCAGCAGAGGATGTATCTTATAAGTGGAGAGATTTATATAAATGAGATCAGTTCATAACAAACTTGTGTTTCTGTAGGGACCGGCTTGGTCATTACAAGTTCCATTGTGTACACTTCATAAGAACTTCTAACAATGCAATACATATCATTAAGAGGGAAACAGATTCTCATCTCCTGTAATACTGCAGATTATAAATGTTGAGTAGTTAGTTAAGGGAAAACAAGAGCTCCACTTGGTGACAGTATAAATGATAGATATATCAAGGCAGAGTACAGAGATGAATGCTATCAGAATGCAAAATTGCAAGTGGAAATCTATACTTGATCCACACAGATGTAGAGATTTTTTTTTGAGGAGTAATAATTTTCATTCTTGTTATATGGGTAAAGTATGCGATCCATACAAAACAGAGGGAAAAAAATCTACAAACATCATAGTAATATATACATTCTATACAAGCAACAAATCTTGTTAGGAGCAATAAAGCGGTGGGGCAACATTACCTGCAAATCGGAGAACAGGAGCAACAATAACAAATAAGCGGCCTTCCTGAGAGCTTGCAAATCTCAAATCAATCTCTGTACCACCAAGATCTGCAATTGATACAGGAACCTACACCACATGATGTATATAGAATTAGCATGATGTTAGGCAAAAACAGGAAAATAGGTCCCAAACTTGCAGTGCGGGGGCAAAACAATACTCAGACAAATAATTCAATGAACAATAGCGAACATCTAGCTGCAACAAAAGAGTTACCTCTCCCCAGCCTTCAGGAACTTTAAAGATGTACGGAATAATTGGACTCCACCCAACACCATGCCCTCCAGACTTGTCATCTGGTCTGCGGTATGTTCTCCAACCTGTCTGAGCAATTTCTTTCATCATGATGGAGTACAATCCATTTAAAACAGAACAGGGAGAAGTTTCACAAGATACCATTATGGGAAAGTTTTATCCTTTGGAAGTTAGAACCTATCACTGATTCACAGCTGGGACCTTTGGTTCTACAAGAAATAACAATGGCGAAAACAGATGAACTCTCAAGTCTCAATGTTTAATCTTGTAGAGTTGAATTTCGGTTTTCTGATTGCCAATAGTAAGCTTAAGACAACTATAAACAGAATTCACAAAGCTTCAAACTTGGTATATCATAACCATCAAAGCCTTTTATCCTATCAGTTTGTGGTCAGTTTTCTAAGTTCTTGTAGCCATTCAACCTATAGAAAATCATATCCTCAGGTGGCTTCACAGTTTATCGTATCCTTCATTACCACATTAATAATTTTGACACAGAAAAACTCTCTCTCTCTCTCTCTTGTTTTTTTTTTTTTTAATGATTTGGAGGGGATGGGGGATTGGTTTGGTTTACATTTGATCCTTGACTGAGGTCTCTACGAGCTATATTTTATGGAAACGTACAATGTATTGGCATTTATATCCAAAAGTTAACTCACAACCTGATCTTTTGTTCTATACTGCAAGTATCAGCTTCAAATTTCCATCTTGGTTTGCCCTTGGCCTAACAGGCAGTAGGCACTCACCAGGTTCAAATTCAAGTAAATTCCTTAGTAGAAGCTAGTTCAGAAAAAAGAAAAGAAAAAGAAGAAACCACCTATAAAGCCCAATTTCTTGTTTGGGTTTTCTTGATTTTTGTAGTTTCCAACTAATCACTACTTGTTGAACCAAATAGAGGAGAAGCTGATAAATTGCCAGATGGAGAATCCAAAGTATAGTTAAAAGGTTAAAAAAGGGGTCTAGAATTAAAAAAAAAAAAGAGATAAAAGTTAAAAAAATTAATAAATGAAAGAAAGAAACAGAGATTATTCCAAATTATTAGTAATGCTATTTTGTAGTTTTCCAACTATTCCATATTATCAGGAGTGCTTGAAGTAGAATATCAGATGGAAGGAACCCACTTTGAAACCCAAATTTTTTTTTTTTTTTTTTTTGAAAATTGGAAATATTAGTAGCAGTAACAGTAGTTGAAATGGGAAAAGACGAAAATATTAAAAGGATGTCTAACACATGCAAAACCAACCTTCTTCATCAGGATCGGACAAGCCAGGTATCCTCCCTGCTAGAAGACCTTGCTTCACTGCCAGGCCATCTCCTGGAAAATCCAAAACTCCAGAAACCAAACATAACCCAGAAATTACAGCTGATCTTCTTCTCAACAAACCAATTTTTTTCTCTGAATCTTCAACAATGGTGTCATTTCCTGTTGCATCTCTGTTAACTTCAGCTCTTGTATGACCATGTTCGTTCGTATATTTCACTTGCATGTATTTCTTGAATATCTCCCTAGACTGTTGAGGATTTCTGAAAGAAAACCAACGGCTGGTGGAGAGGGTGGTAGCCATTGTGTTCTCTTTTTCTGTACTCTGAACTGTGGAAATTAGAGGTCAAAATACAGAAAACGAAAACTGGGTTATTTCAGAGAATTCAAGAGCAGAAGATCATGTATGGGAACTGGGTTTCTTATTTAGAGAATTTGAGAGGAATTGGAGGTCTTTATATTTCCTTTTTTTACTTTAATTCATGGAAATTGAGGCTGGAAGAATCTAGAGAACCCGAGAGCAATCTTGCAGCAATGGGGTTTGTGGACGAGAGAGCCAATTCAATAAACGACAACGTGAGTCTTGCTCCCAAGCACACACTGAAACGCCATCTCCGCCAGACACGTGTCACATAGCAAGATAGTCAGATAGCTCAAATATTGGGTCCACACAAATCGAGGCCCAATCTCACTTAGGTCACAGATTCTCAATGGAATTAAACTGAAAGAGGTTTCGTTTCAATTTAATTCATATAAAATTAATAGTGCTTCACTTAATTGAAATGCCAACATAAATTCATAATTAAAATGGCATAATAAAAAATTGAAAGCAAGAATTAATTAAAAAATAAAGTCGTCCAAGCTTGGAACTACTATCGTTCAATGCCAAAAATTTCTCCAAAATCTTAAATTGTTGCTTGTTTCCGCGGCATTGATAAGAACACAGAAAATAAGACTACCCTCTCCTGGAATCAATTTTTGAAAGGGGATATAAAAATATTAATGAAGGGAGAGGTTTTTCTCGCTTGTCAAGACAGTGAAAATAATTTTTTTAATGTAAATAACAAAAACATTGGATTTTCATTGACCCACATGAGGCCAGTATTCCTAAAATTTATTGGATAACATGAATAAAACCCTTACAATATTTTTTCCGCAAAATTGCTTTCTTAAAGAAAATAAATAAAGCACTCGAGAAGTCTCTCAAGCTTCCAACTATTATATAAAATGGAGAAGAGCTTTGCAAAGAATATGGAGAATAGAAAATTAGATTTCCTACACTCGTTTTTCAAAATTAGAAATTATCCTTTTATCCCTCTACTTAAAATTGCTGCATCCTCCGAATGGGTGATCCACCGAATGAAAAAATTCGTTCGAACGAATGGACTTTGAAGTGAGATTTTCAAACGAGGTTGTTTCTTGACCGATTTTTACAAATAAGGTATCAAAATTCATCTAATCTGAATTTTATGAACTCTGAGACTGATTTTAAGTGAAAAAGATAGTCTTTCCTATGGAACTTGTTTAATATGAGATAATCTCATTCAGAGCCAAAGAGTCCTGAGGACAGTGAGCCAGCAAAATCGGCACTCTTATGAATTGAGTCCATTAGCTCAATTTATTTACTGATTTCTATTATTATTTTAAGATTGCTTCAATTTATCCAATGCTCCCATCAGTAGTCATACTCTGAAAATTTATTAAGAATTTTCATTTGTATATTTTGTTTATGAAATATTTACTATTTTATTTTTTATGTGCCACATTTTGTCCAACTTGACTTGTATTACAAGGTAAAACTAACTTTTGAATCTAACACCTTCAACAAGTACCTTTAGACGGACACATAATGAAACTGACTGGAGTAAATTTAAGGAATTGTAAATCCCAAGTCTGAAGTGTTTTATTTCTTTGTTGTTCTTATGATTCCATCATTTATTCCTCCATTTCTCAATTAATATAGTAATCATTTTAAAAAATCATTTATTCCTCCACTATCCATTTGTGTCCAATACTCTGGTCCTTTTTCTGTTTCTTGGGTGAGACCAAATGCATCAAGGGATCTTCTAGGTCCAGCAACAAGAGAGGAAGATATTTATATAGCTTATGATGTTCATAAGGAAAGAAACAAGAGAACATTTCAAGATAAAGTATTGGGGCAGCGAACGAGTCCCACATCAATTGTGAAAGATGAGATCTAAGGACTTTATGAGACTTGGGTCACTCCACCTAGTAACCTATTCTTTTGGACTTATATCAGATTTGAACATATAACTTTTATGTTCTCAACATTAATCACTTACGCACTGTGCTACAAGCTTGCTTTCAACGGGAGTTTATTCTAGATTGAAGTCCATCCGTGACAAAATTCCTTTTTTTTAAATTGTCTGTTCTTTTATTGATTCTCATATATCCATGGTATCTTCTCCCTCCAACTGATGATTCCTTGGAAAGATACAACCTATTTACTTCATTCTGTGACTTGAATGGAACATATGGTTGAAGCTGTAAGGAACATGAGCCTGGCTCTCATACCATGTAAAAGATATTACAGTCATTGCAAGGTATAGAAAAGTAGAGTGATGTTGGAGTGAATTAGCAGTGTGCTTAGATTCTAAAGAGGATGATATTAGGGTCTATATCTCCGGGAACCTTGCGACGAGAAGGAAATGTGGGGAGTGAGTGAGCAATATATTTAGCATTCTCTAAGTATGATCTGTACTTGTTAAACACCATAGAAATCTTGTCATCTGCAGACACATTCCCCCCAGTTTTCTCTGCTGTTGTCCCATGTTTACCACTTGTTATGATCAAGTCACTTAGGTGAAGTTCAAGCTCATCGATTGCATTGCTTGCCCTCTGCAACTTCCCTATGAAGACCCAGTTTCCGGTTTTCCAATTGAAGTGATAGAACGGAATGAATCGTTCACCATATATCGCAATAAATTCAATAGCAGATAAGATGAACTCGAGCTCTTCTTTCGACATGTAGTATGAGAAGCTCACTCTTGTCCATCCTGGTTTCAGCCCCTCATAACCCTGACAAAGCAGAAGCAATGACAACAATACATGTTAAGATCTGTGAAAGTTAGAACTACTCTGTCTTTCCCTTTCCATGCAGATACTACATAGGAGGGAGGTGCATAGTTTGGTAATATTTATGTTATAAATGGTAATAATTTCCTAATATTTTCTCAATGAATTCTACTGAATGACAGTCCTAAGTTCAATTTGCATTTGAATGTGTTGATTGTGAGAATGACAATTAAAAAACTGAGCCTCATCCATGGGTCCCCGTTTACACACTCAGTTTTTCTGCCTCTACACACCCCTTTTCGAGTGCGGATGGCTAATTACCATTTTGCCCCCGCATTTCCATTTCGAACGAATGGACACATACCCCATCCAATTTTGATGCATTCGAATGAATCTCCTTTATAAAATCAATTCGTTCGGACACACACCCCATTCAATTTTGATGCATTCAAACAAATCCCCTTTATAAAATCAATTCGTTCGAATGAATCGATTTTTTTTTAAATTTTAAAGTTATTTTTTAAGCACTGTGTATTTTTAAAATTTTTCAAATTAAATATCCGAACTAATTACGATAATATGATAAAAATACTTTAAGACTTTAAAGTCTTTTGACACTCCTAAATATTTAAAATACAATATTTACAAATAAGGTATCCCTAGGGTGTGCCAAAAACACATTTAAGAGTGTCAAAAGACCTTAAAGTCTTAAAGTATTTTTATCAGATTATCGTAATTAATCCGGATATTTAATTTGAGAAATTTTGGAAATACACAGTGCTTAAAAAATAATGTGCATAGTGCATTAAATAATAAAATCTCCTTTAAAACTTTAAAGTTATTTTTTAAGCACTGTATATTTTCAAAATTTCTCAAATTAAATATCCGACTAATTACGATAACCTAATAAAAATACTTTAAGACTTAAAGGTCTTTTGACACTCCTAAATGTGTTTTCGGCACACCCTAGGGATACCCTTATTTGTAAAATACTGTATTTTAAATATTTAAGAGTGTCAAAAGACCTTAAAGTGTTAAAGTATTTTTATCAGGTTATTGTAATTAGTCGGGATATTCAATTTGAGAAATTTTGAAAATACGCCGTGCTTAAAAAATAATGTGTATAGTGTATTAAATAATAAAATCTCCTGTAAAACTTTAAAGTTATTTTTTAAGCACTGTGTATTTCCAAAATTTCTCAAATTGAATATCCGGACTAATTACGATAACCTGATAAAAATACTTTAAGACTTAAAGGTCTTTAGACACTCCTAAATACATTTTCGGCACACCCTAGGGATATCTTTATTTGTAAAATACTTTGTTTTAAATATTTAGAATTGTCAAAAGACCTTAAAGTCTTAAAGTATTTTTATCAGATTATTTTAATTACTCCGGATATTTAATTTGAGAAATTTTAGAAATACATAGTACTTAAAAAATAACTTTAAAATTTAAAAAAAAAATCGATTCATTCTAACAAATCACTCATTTATTAGAATGAATGGTAACATGCGTTACTGTTCATCCATTTATTCGAACCAATTAATGTTATAAAGGAAATTTATTCAAATGAATCAAAATTAGATGGGATATGTGTCCATTCGTTCCTACAAGAAATCAAAATGAGAATTCGTTAAAAATCGGATGCTTAAACGGGACCCCTCGTTCTTCAGATACGTATAGATTTTCGATAGTTCAATGGTTTATGAGTCAATTGTGAAGGCAGACTCCCAGAGTCTTAATGCAGCTAGCTCGATAATCAGACAATTGGAATGCAACTGAACATGGCAATTGCCACCACAAATGATGTGCATTTTTCAATTGAAAGAACATGACTGACCACTGTTATCAGTCTTAGATGAAATTCTACTGTACCTGTTGGATGGCTCGTCGAAATCTCTGTGATAGAGGGTCATCTACACCAAGGAGGTAATGGCCATAAGGTCCAGCACAACTGCAACCACCTCGAGCCTGGATTCCAAAAAGATCGTTAAGGAGCTTTGCTACGAAGCGGCCATGGAGGGGTTTATCTTCCTCATTCCCTCGCTGTCGCCACATATAAACCCCTGTATCTCTGCACACAGTTTTTATATCATCGGAGTAACCGGTGAAGACAAGGAAAGAGAGGATAGGGTGTCGTCTCGCACGCGTATTTCCTAGCACAAATATGTTCTGGTTTGGGAGTAGTCTCTTCAGTGCCATGTCTATGTAAGCATGCTCAAGTGAATCAATTAGGCCATAACCCATATATTCCTTTATCCAAAATGCTAGCGCCGCTCGTATCTTCTGTATAATAGGTGGAGTTTCGGAATCTTCTCTCTCTTCAATGTCTTCGTAATACAAAGTATCCTATGAATTGCAGAAAAGCAGCATGGAATTAAAAGAAAGCATGAGCAGAGCAAAGTTCCTAAAGTGGTTGCTGCGACACCTGTTTGGTTTAGACAGCTCTACACAATTTACAGAGTTCATAACTGAGATTAAGTGATAATACACTCACTTCATCATTCAAACCATTGACAAAACAGACAGTTCCTCCTCCACAAGTAGAAGGGGAGAAGATCTCAGCTGGTACAGAGCTTTGTTCAATAGAAGGATGCCAGGGGATCCAGGGCCACCGACGAATTTATGAGGGCTGAGAAAAACAGCATCATATCCTTCAAAATCTCCAGATCTCATGTCTATCTTCACACATGGTCCACTGCATTAAATATACAAGAAAACTCATTCAGCATCCTTGGAAGAACCTCCTTTTTTTTTTGTTTATTTCTCCTAATACAATGATCTAAGCAACCCAACATTCTCATTTTGATCACCCTGTTCTACATTTTGATATTGTTAATCATGATATAAGTGTGTATTGCAGATACTTCAATTTAATCCAAATATGTGCCAAATTGTTCCTCCCAAGTAATATGTGTTTGGGTTTTGGCGGCCTGGATTGTGTTTATGTTAGACCCAGATGGGCCAATCTAATTTATTGGTAATGCACAAGTATAAGGTCTCTTTCTCTAAGGCTTTCTTTGGGCTGTAAATTTTCTCTTGGGTGTAAAGAGAGAGAAACAGGAGAGACTATGAGGAAGGGGACAAAACAAAGGAAAGGGTTGGTTTTAATCGTTATAATCTATTGTCTGGGATTTGTTCTTCGTAGTGGAATTGTGCATCACGTCCCGTGGACGTAGCCTTCAGATGAACCATGTAAAATCTCTGTGTGTTTTCTTGGATCTGATTTCATTTCATGTTATTAAATGGAAGAAAGATGACAACAAAAGTTAATTACACCTTGCTGCGAAATCGAAGCATACAAAAGCGCCGTGTTGGTGAAGAAGGCGAGCAATTGCACAGGTGTCGGTATAGATACCAGTGACATTGCTACAAGCAGAGAAAGAGCCCAACATAGGACGGTTGGAGTACTTAGATGATTCAAGTTCATGTCTTAGAGCTTCAATATCCAATGACCCTCATTGTTCACACCTATTTCTACAACCTCTGCTAGGCTCTGGCGCCAGGAGAGGAGATTTGAGTGGTGCTCATATGGTCCTACAAAAACCACCCATCTCTCCTCATTCTTAAGGTTCTTCACTAGCCTTTCTTTCATGATTGAAGGGACTGAAATTCCCATAACCTGTTGATATGTGGCTCGATTTAACTCAGCCCAACTCAGCCCATCACTGAGTTGGTATTTATGGTTCTATTTAACTTAGCCCATAATTGAGTTGGTAAGCTATTGGGCGGTAGCCTTTCATTATATATATGTAATTACTCCTTATATGAGTGGTGAGAGTGAGAAAGGAAGAGAGTATAGACTCCACATTGTAACCTCTCATTTTGACTTAGTGAAAACTCTTTCCTATGTGTTGCCCGTGGACGTAGGCTTTTAGCCGAACCACGTAAATCTGCGTGTTATTGATTGTGTGATTTTTTTTTTTGTTTTTTTCCGCTGTAAATCTCAACATAACCTCCTGGAGGCTTTTGATTGCAGCGGTGGTGCCAGATCCACAAAACAAGAGAGCATCATCTAGTCCTCCGCCCATGCAATGCTTGATGTATGCAACGGCTTTTTTCACCATTTTTGTCGTCCTTTGCCCGACAAAACTATCGCTTGTGTGCGTGTTCCCTGCATTTAAATTTTCATCATCGCCGTTATCATCATTATTTTTAATTAAGCTCATTTTATCTTGTGAAATTGACAAACAGTTTCACATTGTCTGGACCGTCTCTCAATGGTTAGCTTTTGATAGTGAGTTCTGCCTCAAGAATGTTAACATAATTTTCTTCATAGTATCAGAGCAGGTTCCGTAGGTATCTCTATGTGAAGTAGCGGTACGTGAGAGAGGGTGTGAAGTTGACAAGAAGTTCACGTCGTCCTCGAGGCATCCTCCTTTCGTTGACTAGTTTTCTAAAGTGAGTTCTACCTCAAGAATGTTAACATGGTTTTCTTCATAGTATCAGAGCAAGTTCTATAGGTATCTCAACGTGCAGCAGCTGCACAAGAGAGAGGGTGTGAAGTTGACAAAAAGTCAATGACTCGGTAAGACTTGAGGCACCCTCCTCTTAATTAATGGCTTTTGAGAATGATTTCTATATCAAGAAGATAATATTGCTGGTATTCATAATTATGAATGATACTCATCTCATCAAAAGATAACATGATATGAACATTGTTAAATGGGAAACAACCCATGAAAAAGATAATATTGATAAGAAATTAGTTTGCTATTCTGAGCTTACCATAGAAAGGAAGTACATTTTGTATGATGAAATTCTCAATATAGTGCAAGGAGCGGCCGGAGGCAGTATGATCGGCATAAGTAAGAATTCTTCTTCCAAAGGGTGTACTGAATTCTACCTCACCTCCGATCAGCTGCGACTGCAACCATGTGCACTTCTCAGCAGAGCTTGAATCCATTTCCAGTTGAAGCTTTTTGCCGGAATCCGATCCCCAGTCAGGATTTTTGATTTCTAAAGATCGACATTGATCATGTTGCAGAGGTGACTAGTTCCATGTTGCACATGTATGTTGCAGAAATGCTGAATGAAGAACTGAAGAAAATGAGAACAATTAGATGACAGAAGTTGATGAATGATAGAGGGAGGAGTAATTAATTTTTTAAGAGTATCGTGGGTGCATATAAATAATCATCAAGGTCAAGGTGATGGCTATTGAACAGTTGGTCACTTACAAAAATATTTATGAAAAGTTATAATCTATATGAATTCAGACTATCCCATTCAAACATTGTCTTAATTCTTAAATGTGACTTCAGACTTTGTCTTAGTTATCAATCCGCTTACTTCGATGTTGACAGTTTTACAGTTCAATATAATACATTTAAGATTGTGGCTGCGTTTGTTCCACGGGTGATGGAAGTAAACGAGTGTAACCCCCGTTTGGTATCAAAGGGTAAAAGTAAAAAGTCTAGATTTTACTTTTGATCTCACATTCAAAATCCTTTTGTAGTGAAGGTTATTCATATAAGGGTAACACTCATTAAGGATAATCCATGGTCAAAGGTAATCCCTACAAATTTATCCCTCTTTGAAACGTAGCATGTAATATTTATTTTTTCAGAATTTGTATAAACCTGTTAATCTACATATGTCGAGTACATAATAATAGAGAGTGACTCTTTTTGTGTTGAAACGGACCTGATTTTAGGACTTCTCACAAACTAGATTGAGTTTTGACTGTTAAGCTAACTTCTCAGAGTTAATTACAGTTCCATCCTATTAGATTTTGGACAAAAATTGATGTCTCCCAATCTTTTTTCCTTGACAATATTACCTTTTGGATCACACGTGAATCGAGTCTTCTCGGTTTCTTGTCAAATAGATAATGGATTTAGTCGATTCGGACCTATTTCTATAAAACTCATAATTTTTTTATTGCATTTTATAAAAGTATTAGAAAAATTAAACAAACATTCTTTAAATTATATCAATTACATTAAAGGATCTTCATTTAATTGTAGAACAATTTAATATTACCCTTAAAATATCACGGATTTGTTAGTTGTAATGTTTTTATATATGAATTTTTAGTTTTTGAACATTTGTTTATAATTTTTAAAGTTTATAAATATTTTATTGTTTAATTTTTTATAGGTTTATGTCGTTTCTAAGTAGTTGAAATCTTAAATTGGGGTGCAGCTGTGTAATGGCGTCGGAGTACACGTATTAATAAGAATGATAAGATAGACTCAAATCAAGATTTAGGAGTTAAATTATTGGATTCAACGTTTACTCACACTTCTGTCCTCAATGATAGAATAAGGCATGGTGTGTTGACATTGTCACATCGATCAAAAAGATAATAGAGATAAATTTTTGAGACTTATCATTCATTATCTATCATTATTTAAAAAAAAATTGTAAAAATATTACGTAGACTCATCATCATAATAATCATAATCTTATTTATTTGGAATCGACTTTATGAGTTTTATTTCATAATCTTATTTATTTAGAATCGTCTTTATGAGTTTTATTTCTTTGTTTGACCCTTTCTTCACAAAATATTAAATCAGAAAAGTTAGAAAAATAAAATCCAATGGATCATCGTCAAAACTTCAGTGCCCTTCTTCCTCACATGATCTCTCTCTTTCAGCCTTTCTCGACTTGTTCTTCTAAAACAAAATCCTCCTTACACTCGGTCCTTAAAGCCCTTTATATAGTTGTTTTGAGTTTACAAAAACTAAGAAATAAAAATAATAATAATAATAACTCAAATTTGGCCGGCAATTGGCCACATCCGCCCCCCTGGTTCAAAAGCCACTGTCGTCGCAGTCGTGTATGGCTGGGAACAACCCATGCACTTGCTTGTTTTTCCAACGTTACATGCTTTGCATGCTTTGCTTGAGTTGGTGGAAAAAAATCCCACCTTTACATGTCATGCTTACATGGTGTTATGATTTCCATTCGGTTGCTTGGCTGAAAATGGCCCACTCAGCTGTTTGTGTCTTGGACTCTTGGTGAAAAAAATCCTGCTCTTGTAGTATTTTTGCTTGATAAAAAAAAAAAAAAAGTTGCTTGAAGAAGGTGATTGGGCTGATTTTTATTTTAAGTGTTTACACATCTTATCCGACTAATTCTTCAGTCCACACTTCTTGGACACCAAATTGACCGATAGGAAATAACCCCATCGGGAGTACCAGAAAGGTGATATCATAGAAATTTGAACTTAGTCTTAAAGTGAGTATAACATTTGGCTCAATTGGAATTTGAAATTTCAAACAAAAAGGACCATAGACTCATTTTATCCAATTATTTAAGTTTTCAAGGGGCAGACTTGGGCTTTTGATATAAAAAATGGCCAGCCCAGCCCAAAATTATCCTCCTAACTGTAAGGGGTCCATGATGATCATTTATTTTCTAATACATGTCAAATATCCTTCACAGATTATTTAAAATACTAGTTTAACGTTCATATTCTGTTTTGTATGATTAGAAAATATTATCACTTTTTTTTAAATATAGGAATCTGACTAAATGCTGAATCTTTTTTCTTTTTTTTTTAATTTGAATGAGATTTTTTTATGACCAAGATGTCAAGGAGTCTTATCTGTATTTAGACAGAGAATATTTTAACCCGACTAGTTCTTTGAGCATGTGCAAGGTTCTCAATCCCACACACACCACGTAAGCAATTATAGGGAGTGACACAGAGGGGTGTTGAGCGTGAATCGAATTCAAGACCTCCCTTCATGAGGAGAGTTTCTTGACCGTCAAACCAGCCCCCTCTTGAATTTTATGTAAATGAGATTTATACATCAATTTATATATATATTTTCAATAAATATTTTTAAATTTATTCAAATATTATATGAAATCCAAAAATCCTTCCAAAACATCTGTACTCATGCATCTTGGCCCTTACTGTAAAATAGCTAGACAAACTGAACACTGAATTCTGTTTTATTGGCTACCAGGGAGAAAGGGAAGAAGGCAACAAACACAAATTGCCTTTTCTATGCTTGAACTGAGAATCTACAAACATCTGTTTTTTCTAGAGTTAAAACCATTTTACTATCTTCATTCCATGTTCTGCACTCAGTAGAAGAAATTCACTCTTTTCTTACTCTTCCATGCGAATAATGCACCGAAGGCTGGCCCCTTGGAGCATGTACTCAAAGGCCTTGTTGATTTCAGAGAAGGGGACTTGATGTGTGATGAATTTCTCCACTTCAAGTTCCTGCAAAATGTAACTCATTGTTAGGCAATCGACAAGGTGAACGATCGAGAATTCGATGTTTCGCCCAAATTCTAACTTCCCATCAGCAACCATCTTTTAGAAATTTGAATTCAAAATGTGCCCATGAAATTACCTCAGGTAACTATAACTACATACATACTAATGGAACAATCATAAAGAACGAGGAATTTCACAATATCAAATTAAATTTTGTTAGTGTGCATTGCAGTTGATTTCACAAATGACAGTCGCCGCAATCTCCTATATTTTCTTGAGATGCATTAACTAGGAGATTAGTGTTAGGATTGGGTATCCATTCCAAAAGGATAGGCCAATAGGTGGAGTGACTCATGTGGGACTCGTTTGCAGTTCCAACAATCCCCCCCGAACGAGGCCAGCTATCCTATCCGCCTGGGGAATCTCCCGAGTCTACATGAAGTAGCCTCAGACTTGGCTCTTATACCACTTGTTAGGACTAGGGTATCCACCCCAAACGACTAGTCCAGTAGGTGGAGTGATCCAAGTCCTTTATAAGTCCCAAAATCTCCCTCTACACTTCAATGTGGGACTCGTTCGCAGCCCCAACACTTAAGTCAACTTAGCCTACAAAGTAATAGATAGAGAAGATAGATTCCAGTCGTGATAAATATAGGAGAAACAAAGAAAGTATGTATACCTTGTTCATGTATTTTTCTACAACTGAAGGCAGATCAGAGCGTGGCTTGTAGTTTCCGAAGAAGGTTCCCTTGAGAGTCCTCTCATTCAACAAATTCATGGGGTGGGTCTGGAAGACTGCATCTTTGTGAGGAACACCGACAAGAACGGCAACACCCCAACCCTGACAATAATGATAACAAAATTGTTATATCTCAGTCACTATGCTGATGCTATAGTATTAGATTGGAAATCTTAAGAAATCGGGGATGTTGCAAAATCATATTTGTGGGGAAGGTGATTAGAATAATACATCGTGAACGCATTCAAATGCTGATATCATGGCATTGACATTTCCAGTACACTCGATGCTACTGTCTGCTCCCCCACCAGTCATCTCAGCAATCACCTGAAAAAACCAAATTTCTTCAAAGTACTCAACATTGCCTTTCTTCAAAGTATAAAGATGTATATCAATTGTATACACTTAAGTAGTAATATTGATACGGTTATCGGTTGTGTGCTAGCCAGTGTGGCTGGTCTACTGAGAAAGAGTACAATTATGCTATGAAACAGGATATATTCACAGACTAACCTCTTGAACTGGTTTGTCATGATCTTTTGGGTTTACAAATTCAGTGACACCAAACTTCTTTGCTGGTAGCAGAAGAAAATATCTTTGTTAGTAATCTATATTTAACAAATAGTACAAGCAGAGCTGAAATGAAAATTGAAACAATGTAGGTATGAAAAGAATTGTTTCACTGTGATCGACAGAAATTGGGTTATATAGGTAATCTCACCATCTTCGAATCTATTTGAGTTCAAATCAATACCAATAATCCTAGCAGCACCAGCAATCCTTGCCCCTTCAGCAGCCTAATGACATAATTCCCGAAAATAATTTACATTAAAGACAACAAAAGAGAAAAAAAAAATTCACTATAATGGGAAGATGCACATTATCATAATGAGGGGAAGAAAGAGACTCACGGCAAGGCCTACTGCTCCAAGACCAAAAACAGCAACAGTTGAACCCTTTTTTGGTTTTGCAACATTCAAAGTGGCGCCAAGGCCTAAATGGCAAAGGCAAATTCATTTACAAAAGGCCCTAAAAATGATAAGAGACTGAAAATGAAGATCGATTGGCAATGTCACTGACCTGTGGAGATACCACAGCTAAGAACGCAGACTTTATCGAGTGGAGCTAAAGGATTAATCTTGGCAAGACAACCGACATGGACAACAGTGTATTCACTAAAGGTGGAGGTGCCAACGAAATGGTAGATCGGCTTTCCGTTGATCGAGAACCTTGATTTCCCATCACTAAGCATGACACTCCTGTCTGTGTTTATCCTGAGAAGGTCACACATGTTGCTTTCCTCTGATTTGCAGTGGGCACATTCCTTGCATTCACCTGTGAATACAGGGAGGACATGGTCCCCTGGTTTGAGATCTGTCACACCCTCTCCCACACACTCAACAATCCTACAATCACAGCATTGGATAATAATAAAATCTCTCAAAAACTAAAAAGAAATAAGCGTATATTCTTAAACACACATTCAACCTAAAATCTATTGGTTCCACAAGAAGCATTAAATTGAATTCTTAATTATATAATATGATTAAAAAAACACAACAAGAGACCATTAGAAGAAGGCAGAAGATGTCTGGATTCACAAGTTTCCAGAATTAGGGCTTTCACATAGTTGAATTTCAGTAATGAGTTCAATACTGAAACTGATACCATGTAATTTCTTTAGAACAAAAAAGGAAATGAAGAACAATACTTGATAATGACTTCAGGAAAGGAAAGAAGCTTGATAACAGTCAATGACATTTGACACCCATATTTATTTATTTAGAATTCTAAAGATAATCCTTATGAACTACTTGACCTGTCAAGTGAAAAAGAAAAATCCAAATTTCCAAACTGAAGGCAACAATGATCAGTAGCACTTGGAAAAAAGATCAATGCCCCATTAAGGGTCCAATTGTCCATAGGAGGATTATCAGCTCGAAAGATGACTTCGACCCAACCATGTCCGTCACTCGTTTCGGTCACAAGCCAATATCCATCTTGAAGATTATACTAGGTAAATGTGGCCAAGGAATCACATTATGATTGTAAAAGGGAAAAAATCTGTCTAATTCATTCACAAACATGTCTTTTCCATTAGGTTATAATAGGATAAATCAGATATATCCTCGATATATAAAAATGTATCTTACCATTGTACCAATGTATCTTGACACACATTGGCTAATTATGCTAACCTGCATCAGCATGTTTTCATTTGATACCTATCAGATTTCTCAGCAACTGAAACAGGGCCACCACCTCTGTTACAAATGTCCATCGATATAGTTTTCAAACAATATCGATACTGCTGATATTTATGTTTTGGCCTGGGTACAGGAAGAAAAATTTCAGCCAAAATTTGTGAACTCTGAAATTTGTTATATGAGGCCACTACCTGATATTTATGTTAGAGATTGTATTTTACATTAGAGGTAGTTTAGTCTTTTCTTCACTAGTGTTTGTAAATAGTTATACTCTGTATTCTTTTGGAATCATTAAGTGAAATTATCATCTTTTCAGAGCGGAATTAAGTCGTATCTTCACATTGTATTTGTCTCTTATCCCTCCGTTCGAGCAACACGATCGGTACTTATACTCTTTGTAATCTTTTGATTATCATCAAGTGAAATCATGAATCTAGAACCCTGATTTTTTGCAGTAGTGATCATCATATTGCAAAACTTGCAAGGGTCACGAATCCTTATCAATGAAATCAAACCTAAAATAAATAGCTAAATAAATAAATAGCAGGAGAAACATACCCTCCAGCTTCATGGCCAAAGATTCGAGGGAACAGGGGAGTCTGGCCCTGCAAAATTCACAATGTCCATTGCATTTCAATATGTCCTAATATAAAACAAGCAAAACCCAAGAAAGCAATCTCCTTTTTCACTTTTTTTTTCTCTCCCAAGTAAATTAAATGATCAAATCATTTCCATATTCCCTACCTTGGCTTCCCAGAAGTAGACATCAGTGTGGCAGAGAGAGGTGAAGAGGATCTTCAATCGGACCTCCATGGCCTGGGGAGGAGCCACCTCTACCTCCTCCATCACCAACGGCTTCCCCGCCTCCCATGCAACAGCAGCTTCATTGAACCATCCAAATATATTTAATAAATAAACCCAATAGTTTGACAGATAAACCCATCAATAGACTAAAAAATCCAGATATGAAAGGACCCAAGTGATCAAATAGTAATAACAACAACAATAATTATTAGGGGAGCTTGACATAATTGAGTTTTATCGACAACAGCATACACATTTTATTTCTCGATTCCATTTGCGGGGAAAATTTCATTAGAAAAAAGAAAAAGAAAAAGTACAAAAACAACAGTAGCTATGGACTAAAATAGTTAGACTAAAAGTGGCAAAAGCAGAAAACTTATAGCCGAACAATAAATGAAGAATAGCAAAGGGACATCCCCAAGGACCCAGCCGATCAGTCACATCATTTGCTGAAGAGTTGACCCGGGACATCTAACCCCGCAATTAGGCTCTTAATTTTTCTTCTTAGGTTGATCATCGTCCAGAAAGATGTTTAATACTCTGGCCCACTTAATTGCGTTTTTGGAACTGCCTTTTATCACTAGTGAGCCAAGTCCAAAGGATCTCCATAGGGTCAATGCTCTCCTAATGTTAAATAATTCTACTTTATTTGAGTCCCTCGCCCCTACAGATTCCTTGAAAAGCAACGAAGAGACACCGCTATGTTAGCATCTTTGTGATCTCCTCCTAATTTTCATCAAATTGATTGATTGTTATCAAATGTGGCAGATACCCATTTGTATATTTTTTTATTTTTTGCCTTTCTTTATTTGTAGATTGTATTTTTCTTATTAATACAATACCCATGCACTCTTCCTGAATTGAGGAAGACACACCAACTTCCCTTGTGTTATTTTACAAAACCAGAACCCAAAAAAGAATGATCGGGAATGAAATCAATAGAGAAAGGGAGATGTTGGGCCAAATACCTCTGCATCGGATAACCTGACCGGCAGTTGAGCTCGACATTTCTGTATATGTCTCTTCTTCTTCTTCTTCTTATTCTTATTCTCTTTACTATGTTTCTGCAATACCGTCACTCTGAAATGTTTTAAGTGAGACAGATGGAGAAGGATGCCTTCTTTACGTGTATTTATATTCTATTCTAGACAAAGAAAATGATTGCTGGAATCTTTCGACATGCATTTATCAAATGGACGTTACTTTTCCTGATTCCATCAAAGCCCGAGGTTTTGAGGCTCTATGGTTTCCACTTTCCACCATGTTTCTCTCTGCTGCTGGTGGATTGAATGATACTCTTTGCTTGTGACCCACCGATTCATGTGTCTCGTTTGACTTGTGACAGAGGGAATGCTGAGATTTAAAAAAAAAAACATTCAGCGTTTGATCAGGGTAGGCTCGATAAATAGTCAATGGTCAACTTTCGACAAGGTTTCAAAATGGAAACCAGATATCCAAAGTAGAGAATTGTGGCACCGATGGTTTTAGTGTCACCGATTCCACAGTGTCAGAGAGAGAGAGAGAGACGTTTTTCTTTTTATTTAATGATGATGTGGAATCAGGGCAAAATTCGGCCTTGTTCTCCCTCCTCTTTTGGTTTTTATTTTATTTTAAATATTGATATTTTTTTATTATTTTTTTGAATTAAAAAATCCAAAAGGAAACTGATTTTTTCAAAAAAGAAAATTGAAAACGTAAATATATTGGTCCGATATCGGCCGAGATATCGACCCGGGCCCACCACCCTTTTGGTTATTTTTTTTTTAAAAAAAACCGATATTAATCATATCGACCGATATATATCATCGATATATCGGCCATATCAGCCGAGAAGTAGTTCGTACAGCCGATACAATACGTATCGGCCGATATAGATCGGCACTGAAAAACCAATATTTGTACCCCTGAGTGGAATATTTTCAAATTCTCAATATTTTATTGGAAAAATATTCCAATAAATATAATATTTCAAAAATAATAAAAATAAGTATAATAAATAAATAATGTGGCCGAAGTTTAAATATATAGATGATATTTCAGAAATAAAAAATGTATATATATATATATATATATATATATATATTTTTTATTTTTTTTTGAATTTACGTGTGGGAAACCGTAGGATACCTAACGTAAAACCCCCACAGGTGGACCCCTACCCCTAAGGCACACCAAGGTTAGGCCTGGGGCTCGAATCCGTGACCTCCCATGTATATTTGACCTAAGTGTTTTTAATGGGAAGGCATAAAGGCATACCTAGGTTAAGCCATGGAAGCTCGAACCTGCAACCACTCACTTCCTTAAACAAGAGGCAAGCAGTTGAGCTACATAGGGCTGCAACTCGGGTCGGGATTTGGCCCGACCAGCATGACCTGACCAGAGAAATCATGCGGGTCGGGTCGGGTCGGGTTGAGAAGATAAAAACTTGCATGGAATTTGGGTCGAGTCGGGTTGAGGATTTTACAAATTAACCTGATCCGACCCAACCCATCTAAAATTAGGCTAAAATGGGTTCAGAATGAGAGTCAGATAAAGAATTCGGGTTGATTTAGATTAGAATTCGGGTCGAATCGGATTGTGAAGTTCGGGTTGAAAATTCTAGTTGGGTTGGTCAGATTCCATATATATTAACTCAAGTTGAATTGAATTTTAAGAAACCCGATCCGCACGACCTGAATTGCAGCCCTAGCTACATCCATTTCTATTACATGACTTTGTTCGAGGTGACAAATAAGTTGTAACCATTGAAAATCTTACTCCTCTTTTTCTTGTGCCTCACTGCTCGCTGCACCTGGGTGCCTTTCTATTTCTAGTTGCTACTATGGTATAGTTTGTGGGCTCTATTGCGAGCTCCTTTTTTTGTTTTTTTTCTTTCTTTCTTTTTTCAAGTTTCTCTATTGAATAAATTCTAATATTTTATTAAAAGAAATTGATTTCAGCATAGTCGCACACGTTACTGAGGACTGAATTTGAAATAGGGTTATTTCTTAATTTTTACTCAATTTCAAATTATATGAATCTCTCATAAATAAATAAATAGGTTTCAACATATATACCAGCTCATCAGAATGGGTTTGGGCTAAATTCTTGAGACCATTTATCCAAACAATTGAGCTCGGGCTTTTGCAAGAAGAGCTTGAAAGTCTGTTGCATTTTTTAGGATGTTTAGCGATTATATATGTGTATGTGTAAATTTGATCTTCCTTCTCTTCTTTAAAATTAATTAAAAGATTGTCGGTTAAAAGTAGATGTGATGACCGATAAGTAAATAAAATTTCAACTTAAAAATCAATCTTCAATCATTTGATCTTATTGGTCAAAGTCACCAAGAGTCGTGACATATAATTGACTCTCATATCAATTGTTGGGGCCATGACCACTACGCCATACGCTCAATTAAACTCTTTATTCTAACTCATTGATGCATCTCAATAATTTATACTTTACAATTACTATGATTATAAAAAGTTAAAAAAATTTATGAAAAATGTATTTAATATTTAAGAAGTAAAAAAATATAATTCATGATAGAGTATATAAATGAAAGAAAAAAAAAACTCAATGTCTACTTCAAAAGACTAAATTAATTACTACAATAATAATGGGTTGCTACGACTGTATCTTGTGAGATCATTGATTTAAAATCGCTCTCAGGAAAGATGAGTGGTTTTGGTAGAAATGATTTAAATAATTAAAAAAATGTCCTTGGTCTTAAATAAATTAAAAAATGTACACTTGATTTATAAATTAATATTTTTTAGTACCTAGACCACATTAAACTAATGATTCGAGATAGGAATATCAAGAAATAAGATGATTCCAGTTTCCAGCACTGAAAGAATTAAAAAGACAACTCACAATAGTAGTCTATAGTCCAATAGAGTAAATCTTGACTGTTACCGGCCGAAATAATTAAATATCGGTCATTTTTTTAAAAAAAAAATCTATCCATGGACCCGACCGATATCTTGGCCCATATCAGCAAATATCGGTCTAATATCGGCCCAAATATCTGCCAATATTTGTAATTTTAATTTTTTTTTCAAAAACAAGCCTTCTTTCATTTTTTATTTTTTAATTCAGAAAAAAATATAAAAAATACCCATATTTAAAAAAAAAAAAAAGAGGAGAGAGAGATGTCTGCCGATATCTGAGAGCCATTTCTATGAAACAGCCAACTCGGGAACAATGAGAAGTTACTTTTTCCCTTGAAGTTATTAAAGTTAATTTTTATTTAAGATGTTGGTATTTAATATTTATAATTGAAGTTAATAAATTATTTTTTATTTTTTTAATATACAAAAAGGGCTGGTCAAATAATAGTTTTTGGTCATTGAGTGTTAATACAGGGTTGCCAATAGTTTTAGTCGTCATTGAGTGTTGAAGAATATTGTGTGTTTTATTATTTTAATTCTTACTTAACTTGACTTGTAATGACCTGCTTCATCAAATTATATAGGAATTTCTTAGAAAATGCATGGAAGTGACACTTAGTACCAATTGGACAAAATTGACCTTAAATTGTGGATCCAATTTGATGTATCAAATCAAATCTAATTTTGGTGAAATTTGATTTGTTGAAAAGATCATAAAAAATTTAGTCACGTGTTTCGAGAGGCAGCATGACATCAAATGGGTAAAGTTGATCTTAAAATTGGATGACTTGACAATAGCCTTGATTTGTGGATCCAATTTGATGTATCAAATCAAATCCAATTTTAGTGAAATTTGGTTTGTTGAAAATATCATAAAAAATTTAGTCACGTGTTCCGGGAGTCAGCATGACATCAATTGGGCAAAGTTTACCTTAAAATTGGATGACTTGACACTAGGCATGATTTGTGGATCCAATTTGATGTATCAAATCAAATCCAATTTTGGTGAAATTTGGTTTGTTGAAAAGATGATAAAAAAATTAGTCACGTGTTTCGGAAGTCAGCATGATATGACCGATTTATTGAAATGTTGTTTCAATTCAACTTACAATAAACTAAATCTAAATATCCAACCAAACTGATAAACCAATTTACATTGATCCATTTATAAGCGCTTGGTCCAACTTAATTTTATTAAATGACCAATTTTTCAAAAGTTAAATTAAATTGAAACACTCTTAAGTGGAATTTTTTTTTCAATCCATTCTTAAAATACAAAGAATTTAAAAATATGAATTCATTAATCTAATTATTATATTTGTTCTTTTGTCCTGTTTTCATATTTAGACATTCCCAATACACTTATCATACTAGATCAAAATAGACTTCAAATAAAGTGTCAAAGTTTTAATAATGAGAAATTGAAAATAATTTAAAATCATTAGAATGACAAAAAATAAAAAATTATACTTTATTAAATAGAAGAGGTGTTTTCTCAAATAAATTAACACGTAACAAATATTTTAATAAATAAATATTTTTTATATTAGCTGTTTGAAAAGGGCTTTTTCATTTCTACGCGTGTCCGGTACGCGGAAGTAAGTATTTTTCCTATAAATTCTAATTCTACATTTCTACCTCTCAAGACCCAGTTCCCGTGGCTTACGAGGATAGCTATAATCGCCAATCGGGTTAAAGAAACCCATCCTTTCAGCAAGAAACCTAATATCGAGAAATCCACCTTTTCAGCAAGAACCCTAATACCAAGAAACCCACCCTTTCACCCACTCAGCCAGAACCCTAATCTCATACTCAATTACATAGATGGCTTCGATTTCCCACCCAGATTCCCAATTCTGGAGCCCCTGAGGAAACGCAAGAAATCCTTCCCAATGTTGGAATTCCGGAAGAAACGCAAATCCTCTGTCAATACACCAGCTACACCAGCCGTTCCAAAGAAATCCAAAAAAGGAAGGGAGAATATCAAGATTGGGTTATGAGCAATACTTGGCAGGTTTTTCAAAAGCAATGTACGCCTGAAGAAAGAGAAAGATGGGGATGTGACCAATGAGACGAAGAGGAGAGAGGTGAAGGAAAGGAAAATGTGGGATCCGGAAGGTGTGAAGAGCATCGCCAAGGGAGAGGAGAAGCAGGGAGTTGGAGGAGACAGAGAGAAGGGGTTTTAGAGAAGGCTCGTCCTGAGAAGAAACGGCATTGCAGAAACAATTCAGGTAACTTCAACTCCCCTCTTCTGCAACTTCAACTCTCATTTTTTTTCTTTGCTTCCTTCTTTTTCCTTTTCTTGTCTCTTTTTTTCGATCTATCGGCAACTCGATCTGACGAGACCCCGCTGCATTTGTCCAAGCGAGAGACCGAGTTACCCTTAACGGTTTTAAGGGGCATAATTGAAATTAAAAAATAACTTACTGTCGATGTACCCTTATCAAAGTCACGCTGTAAATATCAAAAGTTGAAAAACAATTAAAGGCCAGTTTCCTATTTGGATGTGAATGAAAAAAATTTAGGAGATAAAAGTTGCATTTAAATTCATTTATTTTAAGTCAGATGGTCAACAAGAACCAATTATTGACAAAGGTTTAATCATAATCTGAAAAATATCAAAGTCATCTGATTCTCTTGATTGACCTAATCCTTATCTTGGTTTAAACTGTGGATAAGCATTGTCATCTTAATCTATCTTAAGTTAATCTACATCGATTCTTAATCTAGGGACATTTCTGATGGTTAGGTAATTGGTTGGGTGTTAGCAATTATTTTAGACCAGACCAGACTACTTGGTTCAACTGGATCAAATTGAAAAGATGAGGTTTTCCTGTTTGGTTCATGAGGAAAACCACTCTGTACTTGGAACTGTAAGAATCATGCTGTTCAACTGATAAAACCATGTCGACCGCTAAATTTTTAGAGAATTGTAAAGAGGAAAAGGTGAAGACAATGTAAAAATTCAATTGCTGAACTGTTCTTTTTTCCCCTTTGAATTTCTTCAGCCTGTTTCTCTTGATCTTTCCTTCTCTCTCTATATCCATGCCACCTCTCTCTCTCTCTCTCAAATTTTTATAAAGGTTTGAAAAGACAACTGATGAGAATAGAAAATTGGTTGGTGGGATGGGGATCTCTCATATGGGCATTGGGTGCTTGGTGGGTTTGTGTATTAAAGTTTTTTCTAATTTATTCATGGGTCCAAGAGTAAACTCCAAACCATTTTAAAGGGTAGAGTCTGCATTTAAAGCTGTTTATATGGTGGATGCATATCACATCGCACTAGGAGTTGAGATTGGTCAAAAAATGGACTTCACTCTCTCTAATACGAAAAAGAAGCATGTAGTCCTGGGAGTATAAAAAACGTAAAGGTTCATTTAATATTAATTATGATATCATGGTGATGCTACTGGATCAATTGGTTTAAACCTCCGAGTTGGACCCAGTTGGCCCAAACCTTGACTTTGAAAAGTTTGAAGAACAATCCGGCTTTTAAAAGATCAGGTGTTGGCAATGCATGATCTCATTGTTGTTTTTCTCTATGGCTGTCATCCTCTAGTCTGGAAGTATCGAAAGCCTATGCATATGTTGTCTTCAACTTCTTTGAATATAGTACACATGGTTCAGTATTTGATGCAGATGCTGCTATGGTACTGATGGCACAACACTTCACTTGGTATGGTACTGTGCGAAAAACATTACTCTATACCCAATGGTCCTTCTGCATAAAGTCGACATCGCTTATTTTTCTATACTTTTCTTTAGCTTGCTTTTGATTTAGTCCCACATTGGATAAAACTCTCATGATGTAAATGACACTATGGTACAATACTATACCTGGATGACCAGCATGTTCATTTCAATTCTTAATTTTCTTTTGTGAAGAACCATTCACATACTCACACACTGTTATATGTGTAGGTCATGTGATGTTGATAGTCTATGGTGTCTATTGACATGAGTTTGCCACCTTGTTTTTAAATGATCTCCAATACATTAATTGGAGAAAAGGGTTCCACTCTTCCCGGATTAACCCATTACACGAGGCTTGTTGGCAGTATCTTGTATCTATGGGATTAGTCTCATCTCCACATTGGGTGGGAATACCATATTATTTTAAAACATGGAGTTGGCTGTTCTTTTTTTCCCCCTTTGTGATTTGGAAGGGTTTGTCCCAGATTTGGCACAATTCTAGAAACTTAATGCTGTAGGTTTTGGTTCTTTGGAGCCCAAGCACACTCATGATTAACCAGACCTGAATGAAGTATAATTAACTGGCCATATTTATTGTATTTTTACTAGTGCATAATTTATCCTACCTTTCTGTTGATGATCTTTTGGCCTATTTTAATTGCATTATACTGGTGTATTATTTATTATACCTTTCAGTTGATTACCTTTTTGAAGATTTGCCCTTTCAGGTGTCATTGAGTTACTGGCCAATAATGGGAGGAGGCAAATGGAGGTCATCAACTTGGCATATGCATTTGAACTCACAGAGAAATTTGATCCTGTGCCATTACTGAAGGCGTATTTCAAGGATGCTAGAAAAGCTTCACAAGAGAAAGCTGGAAACATATCCCCTGGTGCCCGGGTGAGTTTTTGTTAGTCATACTGTTGAATGCTGCTTCATCATTTGCATCCTCTGATTTCCTTTTCTATTTATGAAGCAAAAATGTTGCATCAATATTTCTAAATATTTGTCATTTATAGTAATGGTGCAAATTTCCGTGAAAATTCTGAAGTTGTTAGGGCTGTTTTTTCCTTTTTTGGAAAGGGAAAAAATTGGTTGTTGGCACCCTAATTATCCCAAGTTGGGGAAATTCAGCCACTGATTACTTTGTTATTTTTCTAATCTCACTTCTACTTGCACAGTGCACCCATTTGAAATCACTACTACTTGAATCAGTTATTTTGCTAATCTCACTTCTACTTGAATCACTGAAGAGGTTGGATTCTAAAGGGTCCATAGGGACTCCTTTGTGGTTACCCAATGGGCTAGAGGTGACAGCTGTCCCTGGAGGTTGCTAGTCAAAATTGGAAAAATTAGGAAGGTTGTTTCTCAAGTGCCCATATCGGCAAATTGGATGGCTGATGAGCTGGCCAAACAAGGTTCTGAGCTACCTGAGGAATTCATTCTCAAGGTGGAGGGCATGGGTAGTTTTGCCGTTCTGATTGTGCAGTTCTTCCTTTTTTGGAATGGATTCTGTATTTTTGTTCTTGCTTTTTTAGATCTAGGGGAACATAGGAGTTAAAGGAGGATCGAAGAAATGCATTCGAAGAAAAGTTCTCTCAAAGACCCATGGGACATCAAATAGCTTCACATAATTTGACCACAGGTGCCTGATAGGTGACCACATACGAGACACGTAAGATTCTCTTCCATCCTCAATAAGCCTCTCCTTCTAATGTTCATTCTAGTAAGGATCTTACCTTCAGCGCACACAAGACAAAAGGTTGGACCCTAGGGGGAGCTAGGCCATTCCAAGCTTAAGCCAGAGGTAGAGTTCAAATTATGTTGCTATTGAATGAATAACTCCACCATTGACTTAACTGAATAAATACCCGATGAATCTCCTATTCAAAAAAGTTCATCCTCATATCCTAAGGACACATGAATCTCCCCAATTTGGTCGAAGTAGGGATGACTATTTAGTTCGATGACTGGAAAACTTGAATAGCCCGATTTGAAAGAAATTGGGCTTGACTTATAATTTTTGAGTTCGAAGAGATTTCATGAAATTCAACTTTAAATGAGTTGTTGAATATTGGTTTAAAAGCTTGTCAATACCTATTTTTGATTTAGGTCAATCGATTGGGAGAGGGCATCCAAGCAATAACATCATTTATGTTGTGAAGAACATAAAACTATCTCAAATAAGATTGAAATCTATTTTTATGGGATATTTAGAGGAAGGTTGTATTGATGCTCAATTTTGGTTAGGTTCCTTCGTTGGGATGGACATCAAAAGAGCAACATTATGTTTGTGATGTACGTGGCCATACATTAGAAATTCATATAGGATTGCAAATTATTCATCGGATGTTGATAAGGAACAAGTGTCAATGCCCGTTTTTATTTTGATTCATTCGTTGGGGAAGGGCATCTCAAAATATAGTTTATTCCTACCACTCACACGGGGAAGTGGGAATCAACACAACTCGTTCTGTGATTTGTAGACTTTAAATACCCCCAAGGTTGTGCCACACAACGCGTTGGCTCTGCTCCAGACAACCTTGTTGCACATGCGATAGCCTAGATCTGTTTATGTCCGAACGAAAGAAGTCCCGCTTGAGTTGGTGATGTGGTGGAAATGTGGAATGTCTAAAGCTATCACGATGTAGGTGCAATAGGTGCCTCGAACCTACGTTGTTTCTCTATACGAGAAAGCCGTATCAAACAAAGGCTTGGCCATTTGGTTGAGCGTCAATCCCAATGATCCCAAAAGATGCATGCTCTATGCAACCACGGTGTCCCGATGATCACAAGTTTCAAGTAAGTTTATAAGATCCAAGTGTCTCTTTTTCATCATAATTTCGGATGGATGATCAAAAGATACAAGCTCTGTCCAACTGATGATGTCCCTAATGATCAGAAGTTTTAAGTCAGTTTTGAAAATCCAAGTGTCGCCTCTACATCATAACTTCGGATGGATGATCAGAAGATGTAGGCTCTGTCCAACTCATGATGTCCCACTGATCTCAATTTTCAAGTCATTTTTCAAGATCCATGTGTTGCCTCTCCATCATAATGTCGGATGAATGATCAAAAGATATAGGCTCTTTCCATTTGATGATGTCCCTACGATCACAAGTTTTCAGTCAGTTGTAATAATCCAAGTGTCGTCTCTCCATCATAATTTCGAATTGATGATCAAAAGATATAGGCTCTATCCAACTCCTGATGTCCCGATGTTCATAAGTTTCAAGTTAGTTTTGAAAATCCAAGTGTCGCCTCTCCATCATAACTTTGGATGGATGATCAAAATGTGTAGGCTCTGTCCAACTCATTATGTCACAATGATCACAAGTTTTAAGTTAGTTTTGAAGATCAAAGTGTCACCTCTCCATCATAACTTCGGATGCATGATCAAAAGATTTTGGCTTTGTCCAACTCATGGTGTTCTAATGATCACAAGTTTTAAGTCAGTTTTGAAGATTCAAGTGTCACCTCTCTATCATGATCAAAAGATTTTGGCTTTGTCCAACTCATGGTGTTCTAATGATCACAAGTTTTAAGTCAGTTTTGAAGATTCAAGTGTCACCTCTCTATCATAATTTCAGATGGATGATCAAATGATGTAGGTGATGTCCCGATTATCACAAGTTTTAATCATAACTTCAGATGGATGATCAAAAGATATAAGCTCTGTCTAACTCATGATGTCCCGATGATCACAACTTTCATGTCAGTTTTTAAGATACCACTGTTCCCTCTCCATCATAACTTCGGATGGATGATCAAAAGATATAGGCTCTGTCCAACTGATGATGTCCCGATGATCACAAGTTTTAAGTGTGTTTTGTACATCCAAGTGTCGCCCTCCATCGTAACTTTAGATGGATGATCAAAAGTTATAGGCTTTGTTCAACTCATGATGTCCCAATTATCACAAGTTTTAAGTTAGTTTTGAAGATCCAAGTGTCGATTCTCCATCATAAGTTTGGATAGATGGTCAAAAGATATAGGCTCTGTCTAAGTGATGATGTTCCGATGACTAGAAGTTTTAATTCAGTTTTGAAGATCCAACTGTCACCTCTTAACCATAACTTCGAATGTATGATCAAAAGATATATGCTCTGTCCAACTGTTGATGTCTCGATGATCACAAGTTTCAAGTCTATTTTGAAGATCCAAGTGTTGCCTATCCATCATAACTTCAGATGGACGATCAAAAGATATGAGCACTGTCTAACTCATGATGTCCCGATGATCTCAAGTTTTATGTCAGTTTTGAAATTTCAAGTGTTTCCTCTCCATCATAACTTCGGATTGATTATCAAAAGATACAAGTTCTGTCCAAATTATGATGTACTGATGATCACAAGTATTAAGACAGTTTTGAAGTTCCAAATGTAGCCTCTCCATCTTAACTTCGGATGGATGATGAAAAGAGGTAGGCTCTATCTAACTCATTTTGTCCCGATGATCACAAGTTTTTAATCAGTTTTGAAGATCCAAATATCGCGTCTCCATTATAACTTCGAATGGATGATCAAAAGATATAGACTCTGTCCAACTCATGATGTTCTGATGATCACAAGTTTCATGCCAGTTTTTAAGATTCTTGTGTCGCCTCTCCATCAAAACTTTGGATGGATGATCAAATGATATAGGCTCTATCAACCACATGATGTCCCGATGATCACAAGTTTTAATTCTGTTTTGAAAATCTAAATGTCGTCTCTCCAACATAACTTCGAATGAATGATCAAAAGATATAGGCTCTGTCCAACTCATGATGTCCCGCTGATCACAAGTTTTAAGTTAGTTTTCAAGATCCAAGTGTCACATCTCCATTATAACTTCGGATGGATGATAAAACAATGTAGGCTCTTTTCAACTCATGATGTCCCGATGATCACAAGTTTTGAGTCTGTTTTGAAGATCCAAGTGTCACCTCTCCATCTTTATTTCGGATGGATGTTCAAAAGATGTAAGCTCTATGCAACTCATGTTGTCCCAATGATCACAAGTTTCATGTCAGTTTTTAAGATCTAAGTGTCGCCTGTCCATCATAACTTTAGATGGTCAAACACGTGATCTCCCGATCATTATAAGGGTTGTGTCTGTTTTGAACATCCAAATGTTGTCTCTCGAACATAACTTCGGATGGATAATCAAAAGATATAAGCTTTATCCAACTCATGATGTCCCGATGATCTCAAGTTTTAAGTCAATTTTGAAAATCCAAGTGTGGCGTCTCCATTATAAATTCGGATGGATGATTAAAAGATGTATGCTCTTTCCAACTCATGATGTCCCGATGATCACAAGTTTTAATTCTCATTTGAGTGTAATACTTTCATTTTCTCTTTAAAAAATGCAATATTTATATTAAAAAAATCTATCTTTTGAGAAACACTCATTTTCTAGTGAATTCTCTCGTTTTCTTATTGAAACTCTCATTTTTATGAAACGCTCTTCTTCTCTTTTTTCTTTTTTAAATTCTTCTTTTATTCATATCTTATTTCATTGAAAAGTTCTCATATATTTTCTTAAAGGTGTTTTTTCTTCTAAAAACACTCCTCTGTAGATGGAGGCACTTTTATAAAACGTCGGTAAAGAAATTTGACTTTTTGAAAAATTTGATTTGTTTAAATCTTTTTCTGTCTAAGGTTTAAGGTATATAGGACCATGGGGTTTTCCATCCAAAGTCCATGTGAATCTAAGATTTTAGGGCCCAAAAATCATGGATTCACTTGGATCTTGGGTGGAAAAGCCCATGGACCCTTTAAGTTGGAATTCAGTTTTGAAGATCCAAATGTCACTTCCCTATCATAACTTCGGATGGATGATCAAAAGATATAGGTTTTGTCCAACTCATGATTTCCTGATGTCACAAGTTTCAAGTCAGTTTCTAAGATCCAAGTGTCACCTCTCTATCATAACTTCGGATGGATGATCAAAAGATATAGGCTCTATCAAATACGTGATGTCCCGATGATTATAAGTTTTATTTCTTTTTTGAAAATCCAAATGTCGTCTCTTAAACATAACTTCGGATGCTTGATCAAAAAATATAGGCTCTGTCCAACTCATGATGTCCCGTTGATCACAAGTTTTAAGTCAGTTTTCAAGATCCAAGTGTCGCGTCTCCATAATAAGTTCGGATGGATGATCAAAAGATTTACGCTCTTTCCAACTCATGATGTCCCGATGATCACAAGTTTTGAGTAAGTTTTGAATATCCAAGTGTCACCTCTCCATCTTAACTTCGGATAGATGTTCAAAAGATGTAGGTTCTTTGCAACTCATGTTGTCCCGATGATCATAAGTTTCAAGTTAGTTTTTATTATCCAAATGTCACCACTCCATAGTAATTTCAGATGGAAGATCAAAAGATATAGGTTCTGTCCAACTAATGATGTTCCGATGATAAAAAATTTTAAGTCAGTTTTAAAGATCTGTCTCTCCATCATAACTTCGGATGGATGATCAAAAGGTATAGGCTCTATTCAATTGATTATGTTCCAAAGATCACAAGTTTTAAGTCAGTTTTGAAGATCAAAGTGTCGTTCTCAATCATAGTTCGGATGGATGATCAAAAGATATAGGTTCTGTCCAACTCATGATGTCCCAATGATCACAAGTTTTAAGTCAGTTTTGATGACCCAGTGTCGTCTCTCCATCATAACTTCGAATGGATTATCAAAACATATATGCCCTATCCAACACGTGATGTACCAAATCAATTTTGTAGATCCAAGTGTTGCGTCTCCATTATAACTTTGGATGGATGATCAAAAGGTATAAGCTCTATACCAACTCATGATTTTCCGATATGAAGTTTTTATGTCAGTTTTGAAGATCCAAGTGTCACCTCTCCATCTTTACTTTAGATGGATGATTAAAAGATATATAGGCTCTGTCCAACTCATGATGTCCCGATTACAAGTTTATGTCCGTTTTGGAGATCCAAGTCACCTCTCCATCATAACTTTGGATGGATAATCAAAAGGTATTGACTTTATTCCAACTCACGATTTCCCGATATTCATAAGTTTTAAGTTAGATTAAGATCTCCATCATAATTTCGGATGGATGATCAAAAGATGTAAGCTTCTTGCAACTAAGGATATCCCGATTGATACAAATTTTAAGTCAGTTTTGAATATCCATGTGTCCCCTCTCCATCATTACTTTAGATGGATGATTAAAATATATAGGCTTTGTCTAACTCATGATGTCCCGATGATCTCAAGTTTTAAGTCAGTTTTGAAGATCCAAGTGTCGCGTCTTCATCATAACTTCGGATGGATGATCAAAAGATTTAGGCTCTTTCTAACTCATGATGTCCCGATGATCACAAGTTTTAAGTCAGTTATGAATATCAAAGTGTCACCACTATATCATAACTTCGAACGGATGTTTAAAAGATGTAGGTTCTGTGCAACTCATGTTGTCTCTATGATCACAAGTTTCAAGTCAGTTTTTATTATCCAAATGTCTCCACTCCATCGTAATTTCGGATGGATGATCAAAAGATATAGGCTCTGTCTAACTGATGATGTTCCGATGATCAAAAGTTTTAAGTCAGTTTTGAAGATCTAAGTGTCATCTCTCCATCATAACTTCGGATGGATGATCAAAAGTTATAGGCTCTATTCAGTTGATTATGTTCCGATGATCACAAGTTTTAAGTCCGTTTTAAATATCAAAGTATCGCATCTCCATCATAACTTCGAATGGATGATCAAAAGATATAGGCTCTGTCCAACTTATGATGTCCCAATGATCACAAGTTTTAAGTCAGTTTTGATGAACCTAGTTCATAACTTCGAATTGATGATCAAAACATATATGCTCTATCCATCACGTGATGTCCCAAATCAGTTTTGAAGATCCAAGGTTGCGTCTCCATCATAACTTTGGATGGATGATCAAAAGGTATAAACTCTATTCCAACTCATGATGTCCTTATAATCATAAGTTTTAAGTCAGATTTGAATATCCAAGTGTCACCTCTCCATCATAATTATATGGATGATCAAAAGATGTAAGATCTGTCCAACTAATGATATCCTGATTAATACAAGTTTTAAGTCAGTTTTGAAAATCCAAGTGTCACCTCTCCATCCTTACTTTACATGGATGAATAAAAGATAGAGGCTATGTCCAACTCATGATGTACCGATGATCATAAGTTTTATTTCAGTTTTGAAGATTCAAGTGTCACCTCTCCATCATAACTTCGGATGGATGATCAAAAGATATAGGCTTTCTCCAACTCATGATGTCCCGATGATCACAAGTTTTAAGTCAGTTTTGAAGATCCAAGTATCGCGTTTCTATCATAACTTCGGATGGATAATCAAAAGGTATAGGCTCTATTCCAACTCATGATTTTTCGATATTCATAAGTTTTAAGTCAGTTTTGAAGATCTCTATCATAATGTCGGATGGATGATCAAAAGATGTAGACTTTTCCAACCAAGGATATCTCTATTGATATAAGTTTTAAGTCAATTTTGAAGATCCATGTGCCACTTCTCTATCCTTACTTTAGATAGATGATTAGAAGATATATGCTCTGTCCAACTCATGATGTGCCGCTGATCACAAGTTTTAAAGTTAGTTTTGAAGATCCAAGAATCGTTTGTCGATGATCAAACGATGTAGGTTCTTTCCAACTCATGATGTCCCGATGATCACAAGTTTTAAGTCAGTTTTAAAGATATAAGTGTCTTCTTTCCATCATAACTTCGGATCAATGATCAAAAGATGTAAGCTCTTTTGAAATCATTATGACCCGATCTTCACAAGTTTTATGTCAGTTTTGAAGATCCAAGTGTCTCCTCTTCATAATAACTATGGATGATTAAAACTTATAGCCCCTGTCCTACCCATGATGTCCCAATGATCAAAAGTTTTAAGGCAGTTTTGATGACTCCTGTGTCGTCTCTCCATCATAACTTCGAATAGATTATCAAAACATAGATGCTATATCCAACATGTGATGTCCCAAATTAGTTTTGAAGATCCAAGTGTAGTGCTTCCATCATAACTTTGGATGGATGATCAAAAGGTATAAGCTCTATTCCAACTCATGATTTCCCAATATTCATAAGTTTTAAATCAGTTTTGAAGATCCAATTGTCACCTCTCCATCATAATTTCAGATGGATGATCAAAATATGTAGGCTTTGCCCAACTAATGATATCCCAATTAATACAAGTTTTAAGTAAGTTTTGAATATCCAAGTGTCACCTCTCCATCCTTACTTTAGATGGATGATTAAAAGAATAGGTTCTGTTCAACTCATGATGTCCCGATGATCATAAATTTTATGTCCGTTTTGAAGATCCAAGTGTCTCGTCTCAATCATAAGTTTGGATGGATGATCAAAAGGTATAGGCTCTATTCCAACTCATGATTTCCTGATATTCATAAGTTTTAAGCCAGTTTTGTAGATATCCATCATAATTTCGAATGGATGATCAAAAGATGTAGGCTTTTCCCAACTAAGGATGTCCCGATTGATACAAGTTTTAAGTCAATTTTGAAGATCCATGTGTCACCTCTCCATCCTTACTTTAGATGATGATTAAAAGATATAGGCTTTGTCTAACTCATGATGTCCCGATGATCTCAAATTTTAAGTCAGTTTTGAAGAACCAGGTATCGCGTCTCCATCATAACTTCGGATGGGTGATCAAAAGATTTAGGCCCTTTCTAACTCATGATGTCCCGATGATCACAAGTTTTAAGTCAGTTTTGAATATCAAAATGTCATCACTACATCATTATTTCGGACGGATGTTCAAAAGATGTAGGCTCTGTGCAACTTATGTTGTCATCATTATTGCAGATAATGGAGTTGGCTTTTTTATTCTACTTTTCCATTTATCCCCATATATGGTTCTCTCTCTCTGCGTTGTAACTTTCATTAAGTGAATTCAATCAATATCTTCCTCGTTACTAATAATTATAACAATTATCTATCATCTTAAATGCTGTAGTGGATTCAATCTTCAAACACTTCATCAAATTTTTGTAACTGCACCTTTTTCCAGTTAATATGAGGTACCAGTCAATTTGCAGCATATCATCTTGAACCATAGTCGTCTTTCCCAAGACCAAATTGATTAGGCAGAAGAGGAAGGTAAATTAACACATCTACTAATTGAAAAGGGCACCACATGACAGCTCTAATACAATCGAAGGTGATCAATTTTCTGTAAAATCAGAACCGTGGTGCCATTTGTCTTATCTTTTTATTTCTTCTATAAATAAACATCATTTAGGTCTCAATGCTGATGACGTTCATTGCTCCAACAAGGACTTCCATATCCAGGTTTGAATCTGGATCACGTCTATGAGTGACTGAGTGTATGTACCTGATTTAAGATGGCATGGGACATGAAAATCACCTTAATTGGTGATTTCAGCCATCGAATTAAAAGCCTCTTATCCCTATTAGACGCTCTACAGTTTGAACACAACCTAAAAGACACGAAGATTTTTGTGCCTCTTACAGAAAGCTGGCAGCCATAACCTCTCTCTCTCTCTCTCCCCCTCTCTCTGTTTTCCTTAATAGGGATGTCAAGGAAGATATTTACCTTAGAATCTCTCTAGTAATGGATTCTCAAATGCTTTCTTGCAGGGTTTCTAGTGAATGGCGAATTCACCGGGGCCCACAAGTTCTTAAAGTAAGATGACTCATTTCTACACGAAAATTTGATAGTTTTTTTCCCCACATTGGTTTTGGATGCGTCTGGGCGTGCATTTCTTTTGAACTGATCTTGTTTTGTTCATATACTTAAAGTTGTTAATTATCATGATAATTTTCCCTCTAACCACTTTTTAGTTGATTTTACCCAAATCCAAAACCTCCTTAATATTGTTTTCCTTTCTTGTTATTGAATGTAATAAGAACATATGTTTGCTCACTTGAGATGTGGGCATAGAAGCATCCTACTGTAGGTTGTTTTTGTAGGACATCCAAACAAACCACTATTTAGTATTACCATCGATTTAATTAAACATGTATTACCACTAGCCAAACAAAGAGGAAATTATATTGAAAGGAACACAAGCAAGAAAGAAGTTGAAAGCAATATTGTCGCCAAAACAGCAAAACATGGGGGAAAAAAATCAAAGACAGAGAGAGAAGACACTGCTCTAAGGACCCCTTCGGTAGAAACTTCCAGTGAAATTTGCAATTTCCCAAATTATGAAGTTAGCAAATTCTGCTAATTTTGGAGAACTTCTGCAATAGCATTCTTGTGTTTGGTTGCTTTAAAATTATTGGGTGTAAACTAAGAATTCCATTATGTAAAATGATTCAAGCTCTTAAATTCCAAAATAATACATTCACCTTGGAATTTCTAAAGCACTTGGAGTTTTGGGCAACTTCCAAATTCCCTATCTACAATTATGATTTAACAAAACGTGGATTTTTTTTGAGAACCTTTTAAGCTCAAAATTCTAACCATCTAAGAATTCCAGGCTACTGCAGAACTGTAGTTACCATTGGCAAGATGTGAGATAGGAAGGTCCTCAACCTTGAAATTATCCCTTCTAACATGAAGAAAACCTTACTCCTGTTATGGATTACACATGCTACCTCTTCCTCCATAAGGGCACAAAGTGCTACTTGTTATAGATTTAACCTGCCATTTACTTCTTAAATAAATAAGGCCACCTCTATCCATTTAACAAGGGCTTCCATCTGAAACTATCAGTTTATACTAAAAAATATAACACTACTGTAGCTTCTATACACAGGCACTGATCTAGTATCCTATCTATCTAAGCTACATACCCTCAGTGTTCTTTTTACTGTTGTGACAGCCTACCAACTTTTGCATCCTGAGCATCAAATCAACCAGCATTGAACTCCCTGTTTGTCAACTATGATGGCTAGTTGGATATACAAGCCATTGATGGTTGATTTCTTTACCAGTTGCTGGATAATAGGTTTTCTCCCATGAAGGGAAAGCCAAGCTGCATTTACTTTCAAGCTTTTAGTTCGAAGACTGGAAAACTTGAATAGCCCGATTTGAAATAAATTGGGCTTGGCTTATAATTTTTGAGTTCAAAGAGATTTCATGAAATTCAACTTTAAATGAGTTGTTGAATATTGGTTCAAAAGCTTTTCAATACCCATTTTTTATTTAGGTCAATTGATTGGGGGAGGGCATCCAAGCAATAACATCATTTATGTTGTGAAGACCATACTTAAAGTATCTCGAATAAGATTGAAATCTATTTTTATGGGATATTTAGAGGAAAGTCGTACTGATGTTCAATTTTGGTTAGGTTCCTTGGTTGGGATGGGCATCGAAAGAGCAACATTATGTTTGTGATGTACGTGGCCATACATTAGAATTTCATATAGGATTGCAAATTATTCACAGGATGTTGATAAGGAACAAGTGTCAATGCCCCTTTTTATTTCGATTCATTCGTTGGAGAAGGGCATCTCAATGAAAATATAGTTTATTCCTACCACTTACACGGGGAAGTGGGAATCAACACAATTCTTTCTGTGATTTGTAGACTTTAAATACCCCCAAGGTTGTGCCATACAATGCGTTGGCTCTGCACCAGACAACCTTGTTGCACATGCGATAGCCTAGATCTATTTACGTCCGAACGAAAGAAGTTCCGCTCAAGTTGGTGATGTGGTGGAATGTCTAAAGCTATCACGATGTAGGTGCAATAGGTGCCTCGAACCTACGCTGCTTCTCTATATGAGCAAGCCGTATCAAACAAAGGTTTGGCCATTTGGTTGAGCGTCAATCCCAATGATCCCAAAAGATGTATGCTCTATGCAACCATGGTGTCCCGATGATCACAAGTTTCAAGTAAGTTTATAAGATCCAAGTGTTGCTTTTTCATCATAATTTCGGATGGATGATCAAAAGATACATGCTCTGTCCAACTGATGATGTCCCTGATGATCAGAAGTTTTAAGTCAGTTTTGAAAATCCAAGTGTCGCCTCTACATCATAACTTCGGATGGATGATCAGAAGATGTAGGCTCTGTCCAACTCATGATGTCCCACTGATCTCAATTTTCAAGTCAGTTTTCAAGATCCAAGTGTCGCCTCTCCATCATAATGTCGGATGGATGATCAAAAGATATAGGCTCTTTCCATTTGATGTCCCCGACGATCATAAGTTTTCAGTCAGTTTTAATAATCCAAGTGTCGTCTCTCCATCATAATTTCGAATTGATGATCAAAAGATATAGGCTCTATCCAACTCCTGATGTCCCGATGTTCATAAGTTTTAAGTTAGTTTTGAAAATCCAAGTGTCGTCTCTCCATCATAACTTTGGATGGATGATCAAAATGTGTAGGCTCTGTCCAATTCATTATGTCACAATGATCACAAGTTTTAAGTTAGTTTTGAAGATCAAAGTGTCACCTCTCCATCATAACTTCTGATGCATGATCAAAAGATTTTTGGATATGTCCAACTCATGGTGTTCTGATGATCACAAGTTTTAAGTTAGTTTTGAAGATTCAAGTGTCACCTCTCCATCATAATTTCGGATGGATGATCAAATGATGTAGGATCTATCCAACTAATGATGTCCCGATTATCACAAGTTTTAAGTCAGTTTTGAAGATCTAAGTTTCGCCTCTCCATCATAACCTCAGATGGATGATTAATAGATATAGGCTTTGTCTAACTCATGATGTCCCGATTATCACAACTTTCATGTCAGTTTTTAAGATACCACTGTCCCCTCTCCATCATAACTTCGGATGGATGATCAAAAGATATTGGCTCTGTCCAACTGATGATCACAAGTTTTAAGTGTGTTTTGTACATCCAAGTGTCGCCCTCCATCATAACTTTGGATGGATGATCAAAAGATATAGGCTCTGTTTAGCTCATGATGTCCCAATGATCACAAGTTTTAAGTTAGTTTTGAAGATCCAAGTGTCAATTCTCCATCATAAGTTCGGATGGACATCTAAAGATATAGGCTCTATCCAAGTGATGATGTTTCGATGATCACAAGTTTTAATTCAGTTTTGAACATCGAAGTGTCACCTCTCAAGCATAACTTCGAATGGATGATCAAAAGATGTAAGCTTTGTTCAACTGTTGATGTCTTGATGATCACAAGTTTCAAGTCTATTTTGAAGATCCAAGTGTCGCCTATCCATCATAACTTCGGATGGATGATCAAAAGATATGAGCACTGTCTAACTCATGATGTCCCTATGATCTCAAATTTTATTTCAGTTTTGAAATTCCAAGTGTCACCTCTTCATCATAACCCTCTTCATCATAACTTCGGATTGATTATCAAAAGATACAAGTTCTGTCCAAATTATGATGTACCGATGATCACAAGTTTTAAGACAGTTTTTGAAGATCCAAATGTAGCCTCTCCATCTTAACTTCGAATGGATGATGAAAAGATGTAGGCTCTATCTAACTCATTTGTCCCGATGATCACAAGTTTTTAGTCAGTTTTGAAGATCTAAGTATCGCGTCTCCATTATAACTTCGAGTGGATGATCAAAAGATATAGGCTCTGTCCAACTCATGATGTCCTGATGATCACAAGTTTCATGTCAGTTTTGAAGATTCTTGTGTCGCCTCTCCATCATAACTTTGGATGGATGATCAAATGATATAGGTTTTGTCAACCACATGATGTCCTGATGATCACAAGTTTTAATTCTGTTTTGAAAATCTAAATGTCGTTTCTCCAACATAACTTCGGATGGATGATCAAAAGATATAGGCTCTGTCCAACTCATGATGTCCCGCTGATCATAAGTTTCAAGTTAGTTTTGAAGATCCAAGTGTCACGTCTCCATTAGTCTCCATTATAACTTCGGATAGATGATCAAACAATGTAGGCTCTTTCCAGTTCATGATGTCCTGATGATCACAAGTTTTGAGTCTGTTTTGAAGATCCAAGTGTCACATCTCCATCTTAATTTCGGATGGATGTTCAAAAGATGTAGGATCTGTGCAACTCATGTTGTCCCGATGATCACAAGTTTCAAGTCAGTTTTTAATATCCAAGTGTCACCTTTCCATCATAGTTTCGAATGGATGATCAAAAGATATAGGATCTGTCCAACTGATGATGTCCCGATGATCACAAGTTTTTAGTCAGTTTTTGAAGATTAAACTGTCGCGTCGCCATCATAACTTTGGATTGATAGTCAAAAGGTATAGGCTTTATTTCAACTCATGATGTCTCGATAATCACAAGTTTTAAACTTTGGATTGATAGTCAAAAGGTGTAGGCTCTATTCCAACTCATGATGTCTCGATAATCACAAGTTTTAAGTTAGTTTTGAAGATCTTGGTGGCACCTCTCCATCATCTCACCTCTCCATCATAATTTCGGATGGATGATCAAAATATATTGTCTCTGTCCAACTAATGATATCCCAATGATCAAAATATTTATGTCAGTTTTGACGATATAAGTGTCACCTCTCCTTCCTTACTTTTGATGGATGATTAAAAGATATAGGTTCTGTCCAACTCATGATGTCTTGAAGATCACAAGTTTTAAGTCAGTTTTGAAGATTCAAGTGTCTCCTTTACATCATAGCGTCGGATGGATTATCAAAAGATGTAGGCTCTGTCCAACTCATGATGTCCCTCTGATTTCAAGTTTCAAGTTAGTTTTGAAGATCCAAGTATCATCTCTCCATCATAACTTCGGATGGATGATCAAAAGAGATAGGCTTTCTCCAACTTATGATGTCCCGATGATCATAAGTTTTAAGTTAGTTTAGAAGTTCCAAGTGTCATCTCTCCATCATAACTTCGGATTGATTGTCGAAAGATATAGGTTCTGTCCAAATCATTATGTTCCGTTGATTACAAGTTTTAAGTCAGTTTTAAATATCCAAGTGTTGCGTCTCCATCATAACTTCGGAGAGATGATGAAATGATGTAGGCTGTATCCAACTAATGATGTCTTGATGATCACAAGGTTTGAGACAGTTTTGATGATCCAAGTGTCACCTATCCATCATAACTTCGGATGGATGATCAAAAGATATATGCTCTGTCCAATTGATGAAGTTCCGATGATCACATGTTTTAAGTGTGTTTTGAACATCAAAGTGTCGCCTCTCCATCGTAACTTCAGATGGATGATGATATATGCTCTGTTGAACTCATGATGTTCCAATCATCACAAGTGTAAAGTTAGTTTTGAAGATCCAAGTGTTGACTCTCCATCATTAGTTTGGATGGATAATCAAAAGATATAGGCTCTGTCCAAGTGATGATGGCCCGATGCTCATAAGTTTTAATTCAGTTTTGAAGATCCAAATGTCACCTCCCTTTCTTAACTTCGGATGGATGCTCAAAAGACATAGGCTCTGTCCAACTCATGATGTCCTCATGTCACAAGTTTCAAGTCAGTTTTTAAGATCTAAGTGTCGTCTCTTTATCATAACTTCGGATGGATGATCAAAAGATATAGGCATTGTCAAACGCGTGTTGTCCCGATGATTACAAGTTTTATGTCTATCTTGAAAATCCAAATGTCGTCTCTCCATCATAACTTCGGATGGATGATCAAAAGATACAGGCTCTGTCCAACTCATGATGTCCCGATAATCTCAATTTTTAAGTCAGTTTTGAAGATCCAAATGTCGCGTCTCCATTATGAATTCGGTTGGATGATTAAAAGATGTATGATCTTTCCAATTCATGATGTCCCGATGATCACAAGTTTTACGTCAGTTTTGAAAATCTAAGTTTCATCTCTCCATCATAACTTCGGATGGATGATAAAAAGTTATAGGCTCGATTCAATTGATTATGTGCTGATGATCACAAGTTTTAATTCTCATTTCAGCATAATACTTTCATTTTCTCTTTAAAAAAATGCAATATTTATATTAAAAAAATCTCTATTTTGAGAAACACTCATTTTCTAGTGAATTCTTTCGTTTTCTTATTGAAACTCTTATTTTTATGAAAAACTCTTCTTTTCTTTTTTCTTTTTTTAAAATTCTTCTTTTATTCATATCTTATTTCATTTGAAAAGTTATCCTATTTTTTCTTGAAGGTGTTTTTTCTTCTAAAAACACTCCTCTATAGATGGAGGCACTTTTATAAACATCGGCAAAGAAATTTGACTTTTTGAAAAATTTGATGTGTTTAAATCTTTTTCTTCAAGGTTCAAGGTATATAGGACCATGGGGTTTTCCATCCAAAGTCCATGTGAATTTAAGATTTTAGGGCCCAAAAATCATGGATTCACTTGGATCTTAGGTGGAAAAGCCCATGGACCCTTTAAGTTGGAATTCAGTTTTGAATATCTAAATGTCATTTCCCTATCAGAACTTCGGATGGATGATTAAAAGATATAGGTTTTGTCCAACTCATGATGTCCTGATGTCACAAGTTTCAAGTTAGTTTCTAAGATCCAAGTGTCGCTTCTCCATCATAACTTCGGATGGATGATCAAAAGATATAGGCTCTGTCAAACACGTGATGTCCCGATGATTACAAGTTTTATGTCTTTTTTGAAAATCCCAATGTCGTCTCTCCAACATAATTTCAGATGGTTGATCAAAACATATAGTCTTTGTTCAACTCATGATGTCTCGTTAATCATAAGTTTTAAGTCAGTTTTGAAAATCCAAGTGTCGCGTCTCCATAATAAGTTCGGATGGATGATCAAACGATTTACGCTCTTTCCAACTCATGATGTCCCGATGATCACAAGTTTTGAAGATCCAAGTGTCACCTCTCCATCTTAACTTCGGATAGATGTTCAAAAGATGTAGGTTCTTTGCAACTCATGTTGTCCCGATGATCACAAGTTTCAAGTCAATTTTTGTTATCCAAATGTCACCGCTCCATAGTAATTTCGGATGGAAGATCAAAGGATATAGGCTCTGTCCAACTGATGATGTTTCGATGATCAAAAGTTTCAGGTCAGTTTTAAAGATCTAAGTGACATCTCTCCATCATAACTTCGAATGGATGATCAAAGGTTATAGGCTCTATTCAATTGATTATGTCCCAAAGATCACAAGTTTTAAGTCGGTTTGAAGATCAAAGTGTCGCGTCTTCATCATAACTTCGGATGGATGATCAAAGGTTATAGGCTCTATTCAATTGATTATGTCCCAAAGATCACAAGTTTTAAATCGGTTTGAAGATCAAAGTGTCGCGTCTTCATCATAACTTCGGATGGATGATCAAATGATATAGGCTTGTCCAACTCATGATGTCCCAATGATCACAAGTTTTAAGTCAGTTTTGATGACCCCAGTGTCGTTTCTCCATCATAACTTCGATTAAATAGATTATCAAAACACATATGCTCTATCCAACACGTGATGTCCTAAAATCAATTTTGATGATCCAAGTGTTGCGTCTTCTGGCTCTAGTCCAACTCATGATTTCCCGATATTCATAAGTTTTATGTCACCTCTCCATCCTTACTTTAGATGGATGATTAGAAGATATAGGCTCTATGCAACTCATGATGTCCCAATGATGACAAGTTTTATATCCGTCTTGAAGATCCAAGTGTCACCTCTGCATCATAACTTCGGATTGATGATCGAAAGATATAGGCTTTGTCCAACTCATGATGTCTCGATGATCATAAGTTTTAAGTCAGTTTTGAAGATCCAAGTGTCGCTTATCCATCATAAGTTCGGATGGATGATCAAAAGGTATAGGCTCTATTTGAACTCATGATTTCCCGATATTCATAAGTTTTAAGTCAGTTTTGTAAATCTCCATCATAATTTCGGATGGATGATCAAAAGATGTAGCCTTTTTCCAACTAAAGATATCCCGGTTGATATAAGTTTTAAGTCAGTTTTGAAAATCTATGTGTCACCTCTCCATCCTTAGTTTAGATGGACGATTAAAAGATATAGGTTCTGTCAAACTCATGATGTCTTGATGATCACAAGTTTTAAATCAATTTTGAAGATCCTAATGTCACCACTCCATCGTAATTTCGGATGGATGATCAAAAGATGTAGGCTCTGTCCAGCTGATGATGTTCCGATGATCAAAAGTTTTAAGTCAGTTTTGAAAATGCAAGTGTCATCTCTTCATCATAACTTCGGATGGATGATTAAAAGTTATAGGCTCTATTCAATTGATTATGTCCCGATGATCACAAGTTTTAAGTCAGTTTTGAAGATCAAAGTGTCGCGTCTCCATCATAACTTCGGGTGGATAATAGATATAGGCTCTATCCAACTCAAGATGTCTCAATGATAACAACTTTTAAGTCAGTTTTGATGAACCTAGTTCATAACTTCCAATTGATGATCAAAACATATATGCTCTATCCAACACATGATGTCCCAAATCAGTTTTGAAAATCCAAGTGTTGCATCTCCATCATAACTTTGGATGGATGATAAAAAAGGTATAAGCTCTATTCCAACTCAAGATTTCCCTCTAATCATAAGTTTTAAGTCATATTAGAATATCCAGGTGTCACCTCTCCATCATAATTTCGTATGGATGATAAAAAAATTTAGGCTCTGTCCAACTAATGTTATCCCAATTAATACAAGTTTTAAGTTTGTTTTGAAGATCCAAGTATCACCTTTCCATTATAACTTCGGATGGATGATCAAAAGATGTAGGCTTTATCCAACTCCTGATGTCCCGATGATTACAAGTTTTAAGTCACTTTTTGAAGATCCAAGTGTCGTGTCTCCATCTTAAGTTTGAATGGATGATCAAAAGGTATAGGCTCTATTCCAACTCATGATTTTCCGATATTCATAAGTTTTAAGTCAGCTTTGAAGATCTCCATCATAGTTTCGGATGGATGATCAAAAGATATAGGCTTTTTCCAAGTAAGGATATCTTGATTGATACAAGTTTTAAGTCAGTTTTGAAGATCCATGTGTGACCTCTCCATCCTTACTTTAAATGGATGATTAAAAGATATAGGCTCTGCCGAACTCATGATGCTCCGATGATCACAAGTTTTATGTCAGTTTTGAAGATCCAAATATCACATCTCCATCATAACTTCGGATGGATGATCAAAAGATATAGGCTTTGTCCAACTCATGATGTCTCGATGATCATAAGTTTTTAGTCTATTTTGAAATTCCAAGTTTCGCGTCTCCATCATAAATTCGAATGGATGATCAATAGATGTAGACTCTATCCAAATCATGATGTCCCGACGGTCACAAGTTTGAAGTCAGTTTTGAAGATCCAAGTGTCTTCTCTCCATAGTAACGTTGGATGGATGATCAAAAGTTGTCGGCTCTGTCGGACCCATGTTATCCCAATGATCACAAGTTTTAAATCAGTTTTGATGACTCCAGTGTCGTCTCTCCATTATAACTTCGAATAGATTATCAAAACATATATGCTCTATCCAACACGTGATGCCCCAAATCAGTTTCGATGATCCAAGTGTTGCGTCTCCATCATAACTTTGGATGAATGATCAAAAGGTATAAGCTCTATTCCAACTCTTGATTTCCCTATATTCAAAGTTTTAAGCCAGATTTGAATATCCAAGTGTCACATCTCCATCATAATTTTGTATGGATGATCAAAAGATGTAGGATCTGTCCAACTAATGATATCGCGATTAATACAAGTTTTAAGTCAGTTTTGAAGATCAAAGTATCACCTCTCCATCTTTACTTTAGATGGATGATTAAAAGAATAGGTTATGTCCACTTTGAAGATCTAAGTGTCACATTTCCATCATAACTTCGGATGGATGATAAAAAAATATAGGCTTTGTCCAACTCCTGATGTCCCGATGATCACAAGTTTTATGTCAGTTTTGAAGATCCAAGTGTTGCGTCTCCATCATAAGTTCGGATGGATGATCAAAAGGTATAGGATCTATTCCAACTCATGATTTTTTGATATTCATAAGTTTTAAGTCAGTTATGAAGATCTCCATCATAATTTTTGATAGATGATCAAAAGATGTAGGATTTTTCCAACTAAGGATATCTCGATTGATAAAAGTTTTAAGTCAGTTTTGAAGATCCACGTGTCATCTCTCCATCCTTACTTTAGATGGATGATTAAAAGATATAGGCTCTGTCCAATTCATGATGTCCCGGTGATCACAAGTTTTAAGTCTGTTTTGAAGATCCAAGTGTTAACTCTCAAACATAACTTCGGATGGATGATCAAAAGATATAGGCTTTGTCCAACACATGATGTCCCGATGATCACAAGTTTTAAGTCTGTTTTGAAAATCCAAGTGTCGCGTTTCCATCATAACTTCGGATGGATGATCAAAAGATGTAGGCGCTAGCCATATCATGATGTCCCGATGTTCACAAGTTTTAAGTCAGTTTTGAATATTTAAGCGTCTCCTCTCCATAGTAACTTTTGATGGATGATCATAAGGTATAGGCTCTGTCCAACCCATGATGTCCCAATGATCACAAGTTTGAAGTTAGTTTTGATGATCAAAGCGTCACCTCTCCATCATAACTTCGGATGGATGTTCAAAAGATGTTGGCTCTATGCAACTCATGTTGTCCTGATGGTCCAAGTTTTTCAAGTCAGTTTTTAATATCCAAGTGTCACCTCTCCATCATAATTTCTGATGGATGATCAGAAGATATAGGCTCTGTCCAACTGATGATGTCCCGATAATCACAAGTTTTAAGTCAGTTTTGAAGATCTAAGTGTTGCTTCTACATCATAACATCGGATGGATAATTGAAAGATGTAGGCTATATCCAACTCATGATGTCCCGCTGATCTTAATTTTCTTGACAGTTTTGAATTTCGAAGTGTCTCTTGTCCATCATAATTTCGGATGGATGATCAAAAGTTATAGGCTCTGTGCAAGTGATGATATCCCCAATGATCACAAGTTTTAATTTAGTTTTGATGATCTAAGTGTTGTATCTCCTTCGTAACTTCAAATTGATGTTCAAAAGATACAGGCTCAATCCAATTTATTATGTCCCGATGTTCATAAGTTTCATGACAGTTTTGAAGACCCAATGTCGCCTCTCAATCATAACTTTGGATGGATGATCAAAAGATATAGGCTCTGTCTAACTGATAATGTGCCGATAATCACAAGTTTTAAGTCAATTTTGAAGATCTAAGTGCAACTCTAAATCGTAATTTCGGGCGGATGATCAAAAGATGTAAGCTATGTCCAACTCATGATGTTTCGTTGATCCTAAGTTTCATGTCAGTTTTGAATATCCAAATGTTTCGTCTCCATCATAACTTTTGATGGATGATCAAAAGTTTCATCATAATTTGAAATTCAACTTTAGATGATTTGTAGGATACTTGTTCAAAAGCTTGTCATTGCCCATTTTTGGATTGAGGGCAATTGATTTTGGAAGGGCATCCAAGCAACATCATCATTTAAGTTGTGAGGACCATTTTTAAATATCTCAAATTAGATTGAAATCTATTTTTTTTGGGATATTCAGAGGATAGTTGTATTGATGTCCAATTTTGTTTAGTTTCCAAAGATGGGATAAGCATCCAAAGAACGACATGATGTTTGTGGTGTATGGCCGTACATGGATATTTCATATAGGGTTGCAAATTTATTCATCGGATGTTGATAAGGAAGAAGTGTCAATGCCCATTTTTATTTCGACTTATTCATTGGGGAAAGGCATCTTAATGAAATTATAATTTATTCCCAGCAAAGGTAAGTGGGAATCAACATATATGTGATTTGTAGATTTTAAATACCCCAAGGTTGGACAACCTCGCCGCTTGTTGCACATGCGATAGCTTGGATCTGTTTATGGTTGAACGGAAGAAGTTCCTCTCGAGTTGGTGATATGGTATGTCTAAAGCTATCATGATGTTGGTGCAAGAGGTGCCTCCAACCTACGCTACTTCTCTAGACGAGCAAACCCTAACAAACAAAGGCTGGGCCATTTGGCTGAGCGTCAATCCATGCTCCACATGCACTTGTTGACCTGTTCAAATTAGTGGAACAAACAAAACTTCTGCGAGAAATCCAATCCCGAAGACCGTACTATTAGATACGCTCATGCTCGTGCTTCTTTCGAGTGAGATATCCATCCCAAGCAACCATCTCTTCCTTGGCATTCCTATATCTGTCAAACCTTGTTCTACTACCGCTCCACTGTTAATCTGATCCTTGGGGTAAGGATCCTAGATTTGTTTGAATTTCATATTAGTATCAAAGTTGTTGGAGAGAGCACAATTTTGTTCTAGTCCATTAGTTGGGGATGTGCGTGAAACAATGATGTAGTTTATGAGTGTAAGAAAGAATTTATGAAAATGAGAATCCATTTTTGTCTACTATTAAGTGGAAATCAATGAAATGCCCAATTTTGTTTTAGGTTCATTGGTTGGGATGGGCATTTTCACAATGGCATCATCAATCTGGTGGAAGTAGGGATCACTATTTAGTTCGAAGACTGGAAAACTTGAGTAGCCCGATTTGAAAGAAATTGAGCTTGCTCTTTATTTTGAGTTCAAAGAGATTGCCTGAAATTCAACTTTAGATAGGTTATAGAATTTATGATAACGACAATCGATTTATCTGCTATTATGTGGTAATCAATAAAATGCCCAATTTTAGTTTAGGTTTATGGGTTGGTTCAGCAATGACATCTTCAATCTAGTGGAAGTGGGGATCACTATTTTGTTCGAAGATCGGAAAGTATTACTAGCCCGATTTGAAAGAAATGGGCTCGACACTTAATTTTGTGTTCAAAGAGATTTCATGAAATTCAACTTTAAATGAGTTGTTGAATATTGGTTCAAAAGCTTGTTAATACCCATTTTTTGTTTAGGTCCATCGATTGGGGGAGGGCATCTGAAAAAAAGGTTTCTATTGTTTTTTGCTTTAGTTTCAAAAGCAGACTGCATAGTTGCCAAGTGCTTAAAGTTGCAACCATAAAGGTTGCACACCCAAGTCATGTTGCCATTAGTAGGAGAGTCTCTTTCATTCGTCTTTCAAATGAAGCCACTGTCGCTATCTTCTTGTCATCATTATTGCAGATAATGGAGTTGGCTTTTTTATTCTACTTTTCCACTTATCCCTATATATGGTTCTCTCTCTCTGCGACTATGCAATGTATCACATCTCACTATTTCATTTCAAGTCTCTCTGGGCATTCTGCTCTTGATAATTTTTCTATACACACTTCACATTGGAGGCTATTTTCCATCAGCATACATCTCCATGTCTTTTACATGTTCGTGTATGCATGTATATATGTATGCCTGCTGACCTAGATACTTAGGATGTGATCTTATGATGATCATAATCAGATTGTAAATGTGATTTTGTATTGAATGCTTCGAAAATCTTTCCTCTTTGGAGCTTCCATAGTGGCACAAATGAATGTGTGCCTCATAATTGTTATCTTTTCACAAAAAAGTAGACCTAGTCTCGCATAATAATTATCCATACATTAACTAGAGACCTATTAATCTGTTATTAATCCAAGATTTTCAAGAAACATTTCCCTGATTACTGTAAAGCCACATACCCATACCCATGTTTTGATGAATGGTTGTTTCATGGAGGAAGGAGGGTTGATAAAGTATACAGGAGGTTTACGTTGATTAGCGTTATTTGAATAACTTGGCTTAGGAACAAGGGCAGAGACATTTCTGAAGTTGTGGTTGCAGTAAAGTTCTTGGTTGCTTCGTCGATAATAGCTGTTCCAAGATATTCTGATGCTGATAATACAGATTTAGTTGGATGATTGGTATGCAGTTTCTGGGTGCTTATTTAAGGAAAGGGGAACTAAGACTATGAGTTGGACTCCGTGCAGAAAGCCATCTCAAAGCAAATTTTGATGGGAGCAATGCGAGTGAGTGTGGGAAAGCTGTGTATTGTGGTATAATTTGTAACCCAGACGCAGAAGTTATTTTGAAGTACTTGGGACAGCTGCCTCCTTGCCAAGCTATTGAAGTTGAATTATTTGCTTTACAGAAGGGGATGAAAGAATTGGAGGGATCTAGAGGGGATGTGGTAGGATAGAGGATCAGATTGTCCGTGGTGTTATCTAGACAAGAAATTATTAGAAAATCATTATGGAAAAGGAGCAGCAGGTTTAGAAAATCATTATACAAATATGTAAATGTTTTTTTCTTTTTTTTGTCCTCCTTGTCTATTGTTTTCTTTTAATGCAATTTGTTTTTTTGTCGGAGTTGCTTGGAGCATGTTGAAGGATCTGAACCTTTTAATTAACGCATGGATGACAAGTGGCAGCAGGAAATTTATTAAGCTGCTCTGGTATCTTTCTGCCCTTGCCATCCTTTGGACTCTTTGGAAGGATGGAACAATGGTCTTCTGAAAAAAAAAAAATAGCCCCAAAAGATTTGCATAGGTTATTCTATTGTTACGGATATGGTAGCATGTTATCTCGCATAGGGTAGCTCAAATGGTAGGTCGGTCAGAAACTAGAGGTTCTAGGTTTGAGTCTTGTAGTCACCCATGATTTACGAGGGGTTGCATGCAACTGAAGTTTTACCCAATGTCTTTGTACTCAGAGAGAGGTGGAGGTCTTGGGGTCATTTGTCATAAAAAAAAGAAAAAGAAAAAGAAAACATTAGCATATCTTGATTTTAGAGGGATTAGCATATCTGATATGGAGTAGCAACCATCTCTTGATGTAAATTAAAGCTCAACGCTAATCGAGTTCCATTCTAGAAGAAGGTAAAGCTGGGTTTGGAGGGTCATTTTTCAATGCATATTCTGAAGTCCTTTGCGGGGCTGTTCAATTGTCAATGTGCTAATGTAACTGAGCTATATCTTCATATCTGAAGATATACTCTTCATGGGATATGTATAGAGTAAAGTCCTACCGCTTGAACTCGGCATGTGTGTAGGGAGGCGTGCACATGCTCCAAAAGTCTAGTCGGGTGAGACACCTGGACACCTTCGGTCTCAATGGTCACAAGTTTTAAGTCAGTTTTGTAGATTCAAGTGTTATCTCTCCATCATAACTTCGGATGGATAATCAGCAGATGTAGGTTTTGTCCAACTTATGATTACAAGTTTTAAGTCAGTTTTGACTTTTGCACCTACTGAAATTTCAATTATTTGGTCTCCCTTAATCATGATCAATTCATAAAATGGCGAGTGTTGCCCTTTATTTTTACTGTCATGATCGGGTGCTACTGCTCCATGTCTTTGAGTCTTCTCATTCTTCAGGAGACTCGAGCCTAAGGTCTTGGTATCTCTATCAAACTGACTTTGCACCTACTGAAATTTCAATTATTTGGTCTCCCTTAATCATGATCAATTCATAAAATGGCAAGTGTTGCCCTTTATTTTTACTGTCATGATCGGGTGCTACTGCTCCATATCTTTGAGTCTTCTCATTCTTCAGGAGACTCGAGCCTAAGGTCTTGGTATCTCTATCTGTAACATCTGACATTTAGCAAAGGTGAAGTGTACAAAGCCCTTCTCTCTGATTGCGGAGATCGAAGTTTTTGTCTTTTGAATTGTTGCCATGTTTTTCAGTTGAAGAAGACAATCGAGACTGTCTTTTGATCAATTTGAAAACAAGGAGCTGGTATGATTGAAAACATCTGAACCTCTCTAGTATCATTTATTCTTGGATCCATTAATTTTTTTAGGAACGTAGGATGGACCATTTGATGAATTTTCCTTTACTACACACATCGGAATCCAGTTTGGATGCATTTTGTGTGTTAAAAGGTCATTGTCATAAACATATAAACTTTTTATTCACCCATAAAGAACCTCCGTTTAAAATGATATTCTACTATTTTATTTTAAATTCGTATCTTCACTCTAATTTATTTCTTTTGAGTTAAATTGAATTTTAATTTTGTTGGTATTTAAAATAATTTATTTACACAATCTTTTTTAACCCACTCAATTTAATAATATTCAGTGAAGTTTATGAATGTGAAACTCATTTTAAATGAATTTTTAATTCACCGACATTCTTTTGTCTGTTGTAATTAATAGCCTTTATATTTAGGATTGATTTTAATCTTTTTGAAAATTTGAATTTTTTTTCTTAATTTATGTGTGAGAAATCGTGTAAAACTTTCACGGATAATACTCACTACTCTTGAGGTACAGCAGATAAGAAAAAAGGCAGCTGAATGTCACGGGGTCAGTTTCACCTCATTTACCAGCTCTTGATATGGGATTCCCGCTCATATTACAAGCTCTTCTGCCCAAGCCCTAGCACCCTCGTCGGAGTAAGCGCCAAAGCACAGGCTAATGGCAGCAGTTATGGGCCTCGTGTCCTTAATATCCCGGATAAGAACTTCTACAGGGCACGTGAAAGATACCCATACATGTATCACAGACCATTTTTATTTGTACTAAACAGCCATGGTTCCTCAGTATTGGGATCAGCTTCTTTTTTTTTTAATATCCCCCACGCATGCAAGCTATTATGGAAACGGGCATCACTACCGTCAAGGCATCCGGTAAATGAGTATTTTCATCTGGCAATACAGTAAGAATTCTTTTTCAGACGCCCAAACTGGATGAAAAGCTCTATTTACACACTCAAAAGGGAAAAAAATTGAAACTAACGATTTTTATCCTAATCAATGGGTGTAGCTCAACTGGTTAACTCGCGCCTCAGGAAGTGGGATGTTGCGGGTTTAAGCCTCCATGGTTTAACCTTGATGTGCCTTATGGATAGTGGACTCATCTGTGAGGGTTTTACGCTAGGTATCTTGAGGTTTTTCACACGTAAATTCAAAAAAAAAAAAAAACTATGCATATTTTATTTTCATAAATGATTATTTTATAAAAAATACTCTCTCATCCATTGAAAAGACTATTGTCCAAAAGGGCTCAAATTTCAAAGTCAGAGAAAACGCATAAGAGAAAAAAGAGAAAAAAAGTTGAAAAGTGAGAGAGCGTCGGATTTCCATTGGGTTTGCAGAGGGGTGGGTCGTCAAAGAGGGAGCGAGAGAGCTGCTTGAGAGCCACCCCAATGTCGAAGAGGATCGGGCCGGAACTGGGGTCGTAGATGATGATGTCCTTAACGGGTAGCCAGAGGAAGAGCTCCTCCTGTGGTAGACCCACCACGTCCGTCAGCGTGGCGTAGCTCAGATTCCCTGACCACGCTATCGAACAGCACCCTCGTGTCGTTTTTTGTCAAGCAGGGCCTGCCCAGGATCACCTCTAGCTGGCCTGACCTGTCGAGGGTGTAGTACAGAACCCGCTTGGGGATAAGGCCAGCTGGTAGCCCCTTGCTCCGGAGGAGGTCGTGGATGGACGGCTTAGATTCCGGATCAGATGCTGAGAGAGAGGGAGAGGAGAGAGAAACTCCAGGCAGCCATGAAAAATGGGCTGTCTGGAATTTTGCCATTGATGGATGAGAGGAGGACTAGAGAAGAGGAGAGGAGAGGTTTAGAAAAAACCAATTGGCTTTTATCTCAGCTGAGGACACGTAGTATTTTAGTTAAAAAATACATCCTTTTTAAGAGCTTTACCACAGTATAAGGTAAGAATGGATTCCAAAATTTCATTCCTCAAGTTTTTAATTGGTTTAGAAATATCTTTGAAAAAAATATTCTAAAAGGGCTTAAATGGACAGGTCTTGGACTTCTAGTTCTCAAACAGATTGGCTCAGGCTTTTGCGTGGAAAAGCCCAACTTGCTGCAAGCAGCCTTGGGCTTCTAATCCAGCAAAATCAAATTCTAATTTTCATTGAAATTAATTTTATTGGTGAATTTATCAAGACAATAATTTTGATTAGGTGTTATTTTTCCAATTAAATTCCTATTAGCACAGATTTAGGATAAAACTTTAATTGGCATTGAAAAAGGACATCAACTCACGGTCCTAAAGATAATTCGAATGCAATTGAAGATATCCAATTAATCTAATTAAAAATAACTAAACACAATAAAAAAAATTAAATTCAAAAGACATCAACTCACGGTCCTAAAGAGAGAATAAAAAAAAAGCTCTTGCTTTTCCTTAATTTTTTCAATAAAATTCAAAAGTATGTCTCACAACTTAGACCAAAACACTAATTTATAGGTTTCATTTTTTGAAAATAAAAATAAAAATTAAATACCAATTGTCAACAACTTCCCAGCCCACCTTATTCCTTCTCTTCATTTTTACTCTAGCTTCTGTTTGTTTTTTTTTTTTTGCAATTCTAGCCTTCCAAGTATAGATGAAAAATCAAACTCCACAATTGGATTATTGCTCTTGTACTTAATTTAAACTCATTTAGACTAAGTACCGAGTTCTATAGATCATCAGAATTTTGCAACCTTTAAAAAAAATGACTTTTTTAAATTGAATTTTATCACAATTTTCATTGAAACATATATTTATCAAATTAACTCATTCTCATTATCTAATATCTAAAAATATAGGCCAATTGAATCTGTTAGAGGCAATTTCCCCATGGACCAACATTTTAAAACCCATATGGTTGAACCGGTTGAGCAAATCAAATAAACTTAGCAGCTCAGCCTTTTTTTAGGTGGTATGAAATTCTATTACCTTGCAAGCCCAATAGTCAAACAGGTGAGTCACATGAACCAGAAGAATGGTCCTGTTATTTTAAAATCAGTTTCTTAAAATATGCAAAATCTTAATAAATAAAAGAAAAAGTGCTCTCATATATATATATATATATATATATCATGACTTATATTAAAAAAAGTTCAAACAACAAATACACAAATTAACATTGAATTTTTCTGGACAAAATTTCTCAAAATGAAATCTCTCTTTACTCTATTTCATTAAAATCCTTTTCCTCCCTCTAGGAATCCGCTGGGACTTGGAGGGTCCAAAGAAATAAATCCTACTGGAGAAATTGGCTCTAACAGGTACCCTTCTCTCTCTCTCTCTCTCTTAGTGAGTCCAAGTCGACTCAGTTGTGTCAACTCGGACTTGACTTACCCGATACAATTGAGTCCTTTTATGAGTGGCCGACTCATATTATTTCAACTTTACTCTAGCTAGGACTCTGCCAGTACCACTTAAGACTCAGTTCCTATCGAGTCTGATTTTTAAACTCTTGTTCTCCCTCCACTATATGTAGAAAATACTGTCTAATTGTTTTTTCTCCATCTCTAAATTTGGAGCTTGGAGTAGTAGTGTGTGGATTACATGCTTTGTGCATTATTAATTTATTATTAGACTACATAAAATTGATTTGGCATTTGCCAAACGGGGTCTGTTTACTTTGTACTCTAATATTTTGTTGATGTTACGGTTTAACTCAAGGTACGGCCGATGAAAGGCCAGTATTGGGGGTTGATGAACTTTGGAGGTAGGTTTGTTGTGGATCCAATTAATCACTCAAGGAAAATGTTGGGGCAGAAAAGATTTTTCTAAAAACATTTTGATCTCCCATTCCAATACACTATTATACGTTTGTTTTGCTGTAGAGGAAGAGATGTGGATCAAAAATGGAATGATTACATGACATACATAATTCAAAGCTTACGTAAGAGCACACCACTTGTCAAACTCAGAACTATTCAGAGAGTACTAGGCTAATTTCGAGCACACCACTTATGACATACAATTTTGTTGTACCATGGCTCATCAAACATGAAAGATGACTACTATTTCAGTAGTGATGATCAATAATGACCTCCCTCCAAACTTCAAGTTGATATCTGCAATTTTGTTGTACCATGGCCAGTGAATCTGCCCAAGGATAAAACAACCCTAGATATCACTATGTGTTGCACAGTGGTTTGTACTATGTAGTACCAAATATGATGCAAATCCGACAATAAGAAAAATGCACAAAAAGAACTAGGTTACTGGGAGTAGAACAGAAAAATAGTTTTTCCTCTTAATTATTTGAGTACGATTTTTGAAGCCTAAAACTATACCATTTTCGCTTAATATGTGTTCATAAAATTTAGAGTAGATGAATTTTGATACATTTTTTTTAAACATCGATCTAGAAATGGCCTGGTTTAAAAACCCAAGTGAAAAACTCACAGTTGATGAACGAACAAGAACGGCTCGCTGTTTTGGAGTATCGGCTCGCCGGTAAGTGTGATTTTTGACATTTTTTTAAGTTATCCGTGCGACGGGGATAAAGGGTAAAGTGAGAAATCTACTTATTCCCATATCTCGTTACACAAAAACCCCGTGTGAAGATCGCTACTCTAAAAAAAATGCAAAAAAATAACTAGGTTAACGGGAGTAAAACAGAAAAAAAAATAAAAAAAATGTAAGAGATTACTCCATGATCAACCCCTCTCTCCATGAGTGTTGTTTTAAGAGACACCTACATCGCCTTAAAGAAACAATGGCGACTCTAAATTGTTGGGATAAATGAAAAAATGGTGCTTTTTGGCTGATGATATTTTGGCAAGGATTTTGGAATATCGGTCCATTTTGGCTGATAGCTCTTGAATTTCCTAAAATTTGGTCACAATTTTTTCTTGATTTTTAATTGAAAACTATGATGGGCAAAATAGCCGATATGAATAAAACGTCAGCTGATATTTTGCCTGGAGTTTAGTGTCAGATTTTATTAAATTTCAGAATTACTGAATGATTTTTGTGTTTGGTTAAAGTGGAGTTCTTCAGTGGGAATTATGAAAGTTTGAAGAATTCTAAGTCATGAATTACTTCGATATCTGTACGTCAACCAACTCGTCAAACTTCTTCGAATCGTGCACTTTTTGGAATTGATTTTGGACACGGAGCATTTCATCAAAAACATTGGGCAATGTTGGCTTCTTATCTCCATCGACAAGCTGGAGCACTATCAAGAGCAGTGTGTAGATATTAATGACAAAAACAATAGTCTCAGAAGACGGATAAGTGCAAAATACGCGCTATGAACTCAGCATATGTCTTATGATCTAAGAACCATTTTCATTCTGTAATTTTATCCCACCTCGAGTCGCCAACTATGGATCACAATAAATTTACTTCTCCATTAAATGTTAGCCAGAGTTACGAACATCACAAAGTGATGTGTTAGAATCTATTAAGATATAATTAGATTTATCTTAAGATATATTTAGATCTTCTATAAAGTATATTTCTTCATTTAGTGTTTTTCTTATTTTATTTGATTTACTTTTCGTATATGTAATTCCCTTTTCTCAATATAATAAAATCAATGGTCTTTCCTTAATTCACAAGGGGATATACCATAATTTTATCTCTAATTTTCACATGATGTCATAAAAATATGCCCCATTAATCATTTGAAGATGCCTAATACAATGGCATCAATTCAATGGTCAGAATAAACTGAATTAACACTTAATGTCTGATATTAAAATGGGACTTGTTCATTCTTTTCGTCCAGTCCAAATAAAGAATAAGACTTCACCTTTTCATCTCTGGACAGTTCTTTTGAGACTCTCGTTTTTTCATTTTTTTAAGATTTTTTTATTTTGAATTCGCATATGGGAAATCGTGGAAAACCCAGCTTAAAATCCCTATGTGTGATATTCAGTGTCCTTAGAACACATCAGGTGAGGTTATGAAGACTCGAACTTAACACCTCCTACTTTTTGAGATGAAAGATTACCGGTTGAGCTAAACCCACGTAGACAAAGCTTTTGTGAACTTACCTTTTCATCTCTAAACGGTTCTTTTGAGATTCTTTACTTGTTTCTTCATTTTTCTTAAGCTTTTGTGAATTCTACTACACAAATGCTACAGTGGTTAGATTTTTTCTTATAAATTGTTCAATTATGGACCCATTCACAGAGGCATGAATTTAGTCTTCTGACGGGGAAGAAGTCACAATCGCTCAGTCACTGGTATGCATTTAGACGTTTGAAAGCTTCATACTAGAAATTTTAATGTCGATTTTGGATTCTTACATTTTAGTAATATATTATTTAGCTTATCGTCGAACTGTTATATCTTTAGTTTAAGTTGTTAATAATTAGTGTCTTTAATATTTATATTTTTTAGAGCACTCGAGTAATTCAAGGAGTATGTGTAAGGCTCTTTACCCACATACATTAGATAATTCTATGGAAAATAGCCCTTTAGAGTAGAGTGGGAATTGAAAAATTCCTTTACTTTCTTCCTTTCCTCTCTTTTCACAAAACATTGGAAAAAATCGAAATTTCATTTAAATCACTTTCCCTAAAATCTCAAGGCAGTATGTAGGGTTAATAGGCCTATTGATTTTTTTTCAAACAACAAATGTACATATTAACATTGAATTTTTCTCGACAAAATTTCTCAAAATAAATCTCTTTGCTCTATTTCATTTTGTAATTCCCCACTTTTACTGCTTTGTATTCACAAAGGCGATAATAACCTTAGTGATTAAAATCCTTCTCTCTCTCTCTCTTAAAAATGGGCCAGGTCTGAGTTGACTAAACTTAGTCTTATCCGATACAACTGAGTCCTTTTATGACTTGATCACGTCCTATTATTTGACCTGATTCTATCTAGGATTCACGATGTTTTAAAAATTGCATTAGTCCAACTCGACTCGGTTGTGTCAACTCGGACTCAGACTTACCTGATACAACCGAGTCTTTTTATGACTCGGACTCAGGTGATACTACTCAGACCTAGTTTCTCTGAGTCTGATATTTAAAACCTTGTTCTCTCTCCACTGTAAAAAAAACACGATCGAATTTGGAGTGTGGAGTAGTGGAGTGTGAATTTCACGCTTTATGTGCATTATTAATTTATTATTACACTACATAAAATTGATATTGCATTTGCCAACCGGAGTCTATTTACTTCGTACGTATGAGTTAAGATTAAGCCCATAATTTAAGTGGATTTTTTTTTTTTTTTGAATGGTTAATATATTAGAGAAAGAAATAATTTGATATAATAGCAGTAAAGAAGTTTAATGATATCTATAAGTCCACACCTTTTGCTTTATATCTATTTATTACTCTAATGTTTTGTTAATGTTACAATTTAACTCAAGTTGAGCAGTTCAATTGGATCTGATTGGATTAGCCTTAAACAGTTCATGCTTTAAAATTATGTTATATTCCCATCACACACATCAAGCAACTGAGGTGTGGAAGCAAAGATTTCTGTGATTTCTGACATATAAATGAAAAAAAAAAAAAAACTGTGTTACTATAATTTCTAATCCAATACTGACACAGTTAAACATTTGGTTCTCTTGTAGAATGAGCATTGCAGACATGTCTCAAATAAATAGGTCGGATGAAACTGATGTCGAAGGTAGCAACGATACAAGTCCAAGAGCCCCAATACAATTTAGGACAGTATTGGGGGTTGATCCTTCGAGGTATGTTTGTTGTTGAATTGTCTAAGGTCTAAATCCAAAAACTTTCTTTAAGATTTAATTTAGAATCGTGGAGTACACGTTTAATTAGAATAAATGGAAGAAACCCATGAGTAATAATTCGAATGCAATTGAAGATATCCAATTAATCTAATTAAAAATAACTAAACACAATAAATAAAAATTAAATTCAAAAGACATCAACTCACGGTCCTAAACAGATAGAAGAAAAAAAGCTCTTGCTTTCCTTAATTTTTTCAAAATAATTCAAAAGTATGTCTCACAACCTAGACCAAAACACTAATTTATAGACTTTATTTTTTGAAAATAAAAATAAAAATTAAAAAAAATAAACTTAGCTGCTCAGCCTATTTTTAGGTTGTTTGAAATTCTATACCTTGCAAGGCCAATAGTCAACAGGTGAGTCACATGAACCAGAAGAATGGTCCTGTTATTTTAAAATCAGTTTCTTAAAATATGCAAATCTTAATAAATAAAAGAAAAACTTCTCAAATATATATATATATCATGACTTATATTAAAAAAATTCAAATAACAAATATACAAATTAACATTGAATTTTTCTGGACAAAATTTCTCAAGATGAAATCTCTCTTTACTCTATTTCATTAAAATCATTTTCCTCCCTCCAGGAAACAGCTGGGACTTGAAAGGTCCAAAGACATAAATCCTACAGGAGAAATTGGCTCTAACAGGTACCCTGGCTCTAACAGGTACCCTTCTCTCTCTCTCTCTCTCTCTCTCTCTCTCTCTCAGAGTGAGTCCAAGTTGACTCACTTGTGTCATTCAGACATGACTTACCCGAAACAACTGAGTCCTTTTATAAGTGGCCGACTCATAGTATTTTGACTTTACTCTAGCTAGGACTCGGCCAGTACTACTTAAGACTCAGTTCCTATTGAGTCTGATATTTAAAATCTTGTTCTCCCTCCACTATATGTAAAAAATACTGTTATTTTTTTTCCATCTCTGAATTTGAGCTTGGAGCAGTAGAGTGTGGATTACACGCTTTGTGCATTATTAATTTATTACTCTCTCTGTCTCAAATTAGTTGTCCTATATGGATTTTAGAACTGTCCCAAAATAGTTGTCTCATTTGTATTTGTGTAGTATAAAGTGTGTTGAAAATATATGAGATCAGGCCCGGCCCTAGCTTTAGTCGAACTAGGCCACCGCCTAGGGCCCCCAAGTTGAGTTCAATTTTTTAAGTTCACACACCTTATTTTATGTTATAAAATTATTTTAATGTTTATTTATTTAGTGAATGGATTTAGGGCGTGATGGTCGTTGGTATGATTTGCATTCCATAGGTCACATGTTCAACTCACCTCATAAAGGTCAGATTTTAACTAATCATTATTCTTATAATTTTTTTAGAAATTTTAATAAAAGTGTGACCTAAAGAAGTCCCCAATTGAAGAAACTTATTGTTCATTATAATATAGATGGTTGAATGAAAAGAAAGTGGATTTACATTTGAATGACTATTTTGTGTTTTATAGTTTATAATTGAGTGATAATTTTTTAATATAATTTTATTTTATAAGTTGTTTTAAATGCATTATGTACTGTATGTCAACTGCTCTTTTTAAATACAATAGTAATAAAAAATAAAAAATCAATATACATGACACAAGTGGAAATTAAATTTGTCATAAGCAAAATTGAATGGATTAACTATCTTATCTATTGAAAAAGATACGTTAAAAAACTTAAATATAGTAATTTAATTAGTAATTTTGCATCTCAAAATCCTCGAGAAGAATAAATTTTAAATAATACTTTGTTATAAATTTGATTATGATATTTTATTTGAATGTTTCACACTTTGTAAAAAAAAAATATGATTTTATTTTTTATAAGTGTATAAAAAGCCTAAGATTTCGTCTAGGGCCCCTGAAATCTCAGGGCCGGCTCTGGATGAGATTATATGGAGTGCTAGCTTTATATAGCAAATTCCTTAAAAAACACAAATATTTCAAATGAGGCAACTAAAATGAGATGGATGGAGTATTATACTACATAAAATTGATTTTGCATTTGCCAACGGAGTCTGTTTACTTTGTACTTATGAGTTAAAGATTAAGCCCATAATTTAAGTGGATTTAGTAGGAGTAAGGAAGTTTAATTATATCTATGTATTACTCTAATATTTTGTTGATGTTACAGTTTAACTCAAGGTACAGCCAATGAAAGGCCAATATTGGGGGTTGATGAACTTTGCAGGTAGGTTTGTTGTGGATCCAATTAATCTTTCAAGGAAAATGTTGGGGCAATCTTAATAAAAAATAAAAGTATGTACTAAATTGTCCAAATCATTATAATACTTGTCATTTTAACAACGTATAAGAGAAAAGATTTTTCTAAAAAGATTTTGACCTCCCATTCCAACACTAATGTAGTTCTATGTTTGTTTTGCTGTAGAGGAGTGGATCGAGAATGGTTTAATTACCTGAGTTACAGAAACAGAAGCTTACACGGTCATACGAGAGCACCAGAGGTGAGAAGTATTCACAGAGTTCAGCCTAATATCCGTAAATTGAACGAGAATGCATATACACCGTGGGTTGTCTCAATTGGTCCTTATCATCATGGCAAATATCAGGTACGAGCAATGGAAGTTATCAAAGTTCGACGAATGATCACCCAAAACTTGAATTTGAGTTGCCTTATTTTTGAAAAGATGAATTCGATAGGAGAGCAAGCAATCAGTTGCTATTCCGAAAGAATTCCCAGAACTGATTTTGTTGGGATGATGACGATGGATGGTTTTTTCATCGTCGATCTCCTTCTTGAAGCATCATCTCCCTCAACAACCCATGAAATACTAAATGGTCCACCTTGGATGTTGAATTATATAGCGCACGACATGCTCCTGCTAGAAAACCAAGTTCCTTTCTTTGTACTGCTACACATATTTGAGATCTTAATATCAAAGAGAACAACCAAACTTTCACTTTCAGAGCTTGCTATCAACTTCTTCCATCGATTAATGCCAACGGAGAGGAAGATCCTTCCTAAAGAATCGAAGCCCATATTTCATCTTCTTGATTTAATCCACGCATATCTCTTGCCGACTCATGCATGGCTCGAACAATCCCAAGTATTGACTAGGCCCAATAGAAAATCCAAACCCAAGTATCGAAGCAAGCGGCTAGACGAGGGGTTTCTACTCCCAAAATTCTCTTCCTGTTGCCCTCTCTCCTCTAGTGATTCTGATAAGGTACCACCTCCAAGACAACAACCAGTATTTATTCCTTCGGCAACCAAGCTCAAAGAAGCAGGAGTAAAGTTCAAGAAAAATGGTGGAGCTGAAACTATGCTAGAGATAAGATTCAATCATGGAGTGATGGAAATCCCACCCTTTTTCTTGGATGACTATTCTGAATTTCTGTATCGAAATCTCATAGCCTTCGAACAACATTGCCTCAATCCGAAATCTTATTACTTCACAACTTATGCTGTGTTCATGGACTGCATTATCAATACTGCAAATGATGTTGATATACTCCAACAAAATGAAATTCTTCAACATGTATTGGGCAATGATGAAGATGTGGCTCACATGTTCAACAATCTATGCAAAGGAGTGACCGTTCATCAACAAAATTACCTCGCTGGCGCGACGGTGGAGATCTTAGCCTATTGCGACTTGAAAATGAACCAGTGGAGGGCAAGCTTGGTGCATGATTATTTCTACAATCCTTGGGCCATTCTCTCACTCATTGCTGCCATTGTTGTGCTTGTTCTCACTTTCATACAAACCTATTTTTCTGTCATCTCTTATACACGCCCACATTGAATCGAGTTGTGTTAGATTGTTGCAGTTGTTTACTGACTATTCTTTCTCCCTCTTCTTCTCTTCTTCTTCTTCTTCCTTTTATTTTTCTATTTTAATATTCTTGTGTATTTCTTTGTCGTATTGATTGTTAAAGAGATGTTAGTTTGTGACATATTAAAAGTACATTACCATGTTCTTTCAATTTAGGGTTTGTTTAGCTTGAATTAATTTGGTCGGAAATGTGATACATGTACTTTTCTTGAAAAATAAAATTTTAAATAAATCTCTATCAATTTCTAAAATGTTGAAAATTTGTTTGGATCTCTGAAATATTCTTTGTTCTGCTACTCTTGCAACGCCACCCATCTAACCCTCATGCTCCAAGCATTAGAAAATTTAGAATTATAAGTCGAACAAGTTATTATCTCAAAAGTATCTATTAATGACTTAAACCAACTCATTTGAGGAACAATCTCTCTCCTTAAGACGATTAGTCACCCCATTAAACCTTCTAAGTTGATGTCTGCAATTAGGGAGCCAGTGAATCTGCCCAAGGATAAAGTAAAATTCCATATGTTCAGAATAAAAAATTAATATAAAAGTGACTAAAGATTTCACAAACTATATCATAGAAAAAATAATATGAGATAGACTTCTCCATAAGCTTTCTCATTCTGGAGTCACTTGTTTACCCTCTGGGTTGCACGGTGACTAGGAGATCTATCTGTCTGAAGAATTTTGGGCTAGATGGTCTGTCCACTTTACAAGAGTATGTCGTAGGATGTTTTTTTTTCACAAAGAGAAGTCGAAAGAACATTTTAGTGATATATGAGAGTTTTGAAGAGATTTTTAGAAAGGAAATACTCCTAATCTCTCTAATTTAATAACATCTATAATGTAATATATGTAGTATGGTCTCAAACATATTACATTATAGAGGTTTTATTGTACTCCAAGACAATATTCATTTTCAACAAAAATAGAGATTTAAATGCACATAATAAAATCATCGGATTTTAATGGTCCAACACGAAACTGAAGTATATATCAGACGATATGAATAAAATCTAAGCATAGTTTTTTCTTTCCATTGGATTGTTTTTTTTTTTTTCCTAATAGAATTGAAAAATAACCTCAAGGATGATTTTCAAAGAAATCACTTTCCTAAGAAGGCTGAGAGACTGATTTTGTTCTTCACTTTTCTAATATGTGGAAACACAAACATACTTTTTTAAATAAAAATCATCACTTTTTACTATTTCAAATTTTTTTTGGCATAACTATATTCGGCCTTTATTTTCCTTAAAAAAGAACTCTATCATAACACTATTAAGTTATAAGTTTTTATAAATACTTAATAATACCAATAGCATATAATTCTATAAGAAAAATTAATCTCATTTAATTAAAATAAAAAACTACTGACATACCAGCTATAAGAAAAAAAATTCATTAAAAAAATAATTGTTGATAAGAAACTCTATTTACATGGTTCAAATTAAATAAAAAGAATTAAAAAATTATAACAATAGTTATTTTTTTAATTTTATGAGTTCAGTTATACTAATGTATTATTGAGTAAAGAAAATGTCATAATAATTAAAGCGGTTGATTTGAAAAGCGTCAGCTTTCCCGCACAAGCGCCACGGTCTCTGTCTTCCCAAAATGCCAAGAAATTTCAAAATCCTGTAATCCTCTCGCTCGACATTCCTCCACCATCGGATTTCTCCTTTGAGAAGAAGAGAAACGTTCAAATTCTCTCTCTCTCTCTCTCACTAACCTCTTCAAAAACCCTAAATTTCAAAACCCTAATCCATGGAATCTAAGCAGGCCGAAGACGGCGGCAGCACCACCGAGCCGGAGGATGAGATGGTGGTGGTACGTAGGAAGGGGCTGCGTCGGGTGAGTTTTGCCGCCGATATCACCTCCATCCACGTCTTCGACCTGGACGAGGACTTTGAGACACCGCCGGATGACAGAGTTCTGGCAAAGCAAAAGCACAAATCATTGCTGGGGAACCTATGTCCACTGTGGCGCTTTCTGATTCCATCATTAAATCATCTGATCAAGGCACTGTAGGCACTGGGAAGATCAGTTCTCATCATTTCCCAACTAGTGCAGATGAGACTTTGGTTGCTGATACCACTGAAGGAGTCCAGATTGAGAGACAAAGCGAACTAATCCAGGTAAAAGAATTCACATCCTGCTCTCCTTGCGCTTTAACTTGTTTCATAGCTTCTATTAATAGGGAGCCATTTTGTTGGGAGGGAAGATCCCAAGTAACTTCTTGTAGTCATTTTCAGTGACAAATAGAGTATGTGCAATTTCATTGAGACTTCCATTTTATTTTCAATAATGATTTCCTTTTTCATTTATTATGTGAGATATTTTTATTTATGGAACAATGAATTTTGGGATTGGACTGATTCATGCATGTTGCTTCTAGAGCTGTCACAAATCCCGTTTTCATCAATTTCTTGTCTCAGTGAAATTTCCAAAATTTAGTTTTTCCTAAGCTTGCGTGGTGGGAAATATCTCTGAGAAGAATTTATTTTGATAGGAAAATTTAAAAAATCTGTGAGAAACTGCTCTTGATGTTTATGATTTAATTTCCATGTTTTTTTTAATTGTTACATATTTGGGTTCTGATATTTTTGAAAAGATGAATTCGATAAAAGAAGAAGCAAGAAGCTGTTATTCAGAAAGGATTCACCTTGATAGAGATGATTTTGTTGGCATGATGATGATAGATGGTTTCTTCATCATCTATCTCCTTCTTGAAGCATCATCTCCTTCAACAAGCCATGAAATACTAAATGGTTCACCTTCGATGTTGTATTATATAGCACACGACATGCTTCTCCTAGAAAACCAACTCCCTTTCTTTGTACTGCTACACATATTTGAGATCTTAATGTCTGAGAGAACAACCAAACTTTCACTTTCAGAGCTCGCACTAAACTTCTTCCATCAATTAATTCCGATGGAGAAGAAGATCCTCCAAAAGAATCGAAACCAACACATCATCTTCTTGATTTAATCCATTCATATCTCTTGCCGACTCATACATGGCTGGAACAATCCCAAATGCTGACCAGGGCCAATAGAAAATCCAAACCCAAGTATGAAGCAAGCGGCTAGACGAGGGGTTTCTACTCCCAAAATTCTCTTCTTGTTGCCCTCTCTTCTCTAGTGATTCTAATAAGGTACCACCTCCAAGACAACAACCAGTATTTATTCCTTCGGCAACCAAGCTCAAAGAGGCAGGAGTCAAGTTCAAGAAAAATGGTGGAGCTGAAAGTATGCTAGAGATAAGATTCTATCATGGAGTGATGGAAATCCCACCCTTTTTCTTGGGTGACTATTCTGAATTTCTTGTGTATTCTTGTGTATTTTTGATGCAGCATGCATGAGGATCCCGAATTAGAAGCAATGTGTGAACACAGAAGGCTGCCAAAACAACTAACGAAGAAGTTGTTCTTTCCAAAATGCGGTTGCTATTTTCTTAATTTCCTTTTTTTTTTTCTCTTCCTTGAAGAATCGATTCAACTGATTCAATTTCCTTCTTTTTATACTATCACTCAAATCCTCGTATGCGATGAAACTGGGTTTAAATAGAATGTTGTAAAGTGTAAACCAATTCAATAAAGACAGAATTAAAATATTTATAGTAAATGAATTAAAAAAATATTATTTAGTGCACAAAAAGAAAAATAATAAGGTCATGTTCATATTTTGGTATTATCATTTTCACCTAGGCCAGCCATCCTCCCACGGGCATTTTGTGTATACAGACACGGGTTCTATCGTGATGTCCAATTTGCCCTCCACCCGTTGTACCGAAGAAACAGTAATGCCATAAATTCATAAACAGTGCAAATCGGCTCACTAAACAGTAAAAATCAGCCCGTCGAAATTTTACTGTTTATGCGAAAGGTAAATCTGAAAATATACTAAAACCTGTGTCGCTAAGCACAAAATACCCGTGGGAGGATCGCTGACCTTTCACCTATGTCTTTAGTTCCTCAATATATGTTTTTAGTAGATTAGGGGGGTCTGCAGAAATATTGTCATAAATACTCTTATAGGAATAATTTATTTCCTGAAAATAATACGAAACACATTTTAGGAATTGGATTTTTTAGGATGTTAGTCAAAGTATGTGAGAAACAAAATAATTAAAAAATAAAAAATATCCAAATTTACAGTATTCAATGATTAAGAAAGTAAATATTTTAGAAATATTATGACAAGAAAGTATTATTTACTATTATATGCTTTATCATAATAATCAAAAGATTGTTGATGATCTGAGCATTAACTTCAATTTTCTTTTCACAAGGGAGAAGATGGTTGAGGTCAAAACTCCATCTTGCTGAGCACACTTTGATAAGGATTCAAAAGAAGGGCGGAGAAGAAGCAGAAGGATGCAAGTAACATAAGTGAGCCCACTACCCTAGGGTACACTAATGTTAGGCCATGGAGGCTCGAACTTGCAACCTCCTGCTTTGTGAGGCGGGAGATAACCAGTTGAACTACACCCATGTGAGTAAATATAATATGATTTAGTCATGTTGCAGTAGTAACTTGTTTCAATGACTAGCTTGTCATCTCCGAAGTGAGGGAAATTATAGTTGAATAACTTGAAGTCTTTTTTATTGAATGATCACATCAATATTCTCAAGAATAGAAGAACAATATCATCAAATAAGATATTAAAGTGGATGATTCACAATTTTTTTTTAATAACATAGATATTCACATCTCATATTAGAGATGAAACTAATTTCACAAATACACAATACCATACGCAAGTTACGTGTATTGGATAAGCCCATAAAAAATCGAACCATGACTTTAAGTGTGAAAATAAGATTGGAGGTGTCTTCCTTGTGAATTAAGGAGAGACTTAATTTTATTATATAGATAAAGATTATTACAATAATAGAAATGGAATAAAATAAAAGAGGAAAAACTTAAAATAGAAAATACATCTTTAGAAAAGCAAATAATCTAATTAAAGTAACTAACGATTCTAACATTGAGAACATGAATTCTTACATTTTTTATAAGATCCCACGATCAAAACAATTGGTTGCATTCCATGAAACTATTTTATAGAAGTTCATTAATATCTTCCTTTTATAAAGCAAAGAGACTTTGATACATAAGAATATTCAGTAAATCATAATGTATAAAAGAAATCATCATATCTTAATTTATATTTTATAATTCTAAGAGAGTACACAAACTTACTGAATTCTCACTTTAAGCATTCACTTCACTAAAAATTGCAAATCAGGAAAGAGTGTCATCTTAATAGCAATTTTCTTTCAGTTTTATTATTAAAATTCAAATCATGATAAATACTTTTAGATTGAATAACCATACAAACTAAAGATTATATTTTTAATATACTAAAATAATAATAAAAAAGCAATTTTAATATTTATATTATGTGATTTAAGACATTCAAAAGAGCTATATTTAAACAATGGAGATCATTACAAATTTGTAAATGAACAATTAGAAAATTATGACATGATATTATTTTTGAGGTAGAACTCACTCTCACAAGTTAGTCGTTGAGATAATGGTGCTTCAAATGTTATATAGAGTCATTGGTTTCTCAAATTAACCAATATGGGACTTTTGTCACTTCACACCTGCCCTTATGTGCAGCTGAACCCTTTGACTACACTTGAAAACTTCAAAAACCTTCTTTGATATTATGTTAAAAAATCATAACATGATAATATTCTTGAAATAGAACTCATTCTAAAAAATTAACCGTTGAGAGAATGATGCCTTAAATGTTATATAAAATCATTCGTTTTTTCAAATCAATTTATATGAGACTTTTCTTACTTCACAAAATGAAAATTATATATACAATGACATCAATTCAATGGTCAAAATAAACTGAATTAACACTTAATGTCTGATATGAGATTAGATAGGCAAAAGATACACACATTGGTTTTAATAATCCGACCCGAACTGACTTGTACAATACTGTCCGCTCTGGACCCACATTAGTCGGCACGACTTTACATTGGGTCCGCCTTTACTCACAAATCCAAAACGTGTTGTGCTGAGTTAGGGGTGAGCTCCCAATGTGGGACTTTTATACACTCAAACGCCCAGCTAGCAGTCCGCCGCCAGTCGATCCGGCGATGCCCTGTTGGTCAGACCGACAGGAGCCCATTTTCTTGATTTTTGGCCCTTATTGGGCTCGGCCTGGGACACGAATGCACCATGTATTGGTCATTCTCATCGTCAAGTCCAAGCAAAGAATATGACTTTACCTTTTCATCTCTGTAAAATTCTGTTTAGATTCTTTACTTGTTTCTTCATATTTTTTTAAAGCTTTTGTGAATTCTACAACACAAATGTTGCAGTGGTTAGATTTCTCCTTATAAATTATTCAATTATGGTCCCATCCACTTGGGCATTAATGTAGTCTTTTGAAGGGGAATAAGTCACTATGGCGCAATCTCAGGTATGCATGTAGAAGTTTGAATTTTGAAAGCTTCCTACTATAAATTTTAGTGTCGATTTCGGATCTTTCAGCCAACTGATATATTATTTAGCTTGTTCTCGACCTGTTATATCTTTAGTTTAAGTTGCTAATTTTTATTGTCTTAAATATCAACTCCAATTAACTTTCAAAGTTGATTCACATATTTTTCTTTTGAATTTACGTGTGGAAAACTGCGAAAAATCCAGTGTAAAATCTCCACAGGTGATACTTGTTGGTTACTTTCCTTAGAACACACCAGGTGAGATCATGAGGGCTCGAACCTGGCACATTCCACTTCGAATATGATAGATCCAATACATAGATATTCAATTAAATATAAGAACTAATGGAAATCATTTCAATTCAATTATAGAAATCATATTTTTTAAAATCTGTCAAATTTTCAAAACTCTAATTACTTTTTAATATACAAAACTCTTACACCTTATATTGAGCCCAACTTGTGCTTGCGATAGAGTTTTGCATTGATGAACATGACACTAAAAAAAATCACAGTTAAGCTCACATGAGTTAATTACTCTAAATAAAAACCAGTTTCTTAAAATATGTAAAATCCTAATGAATAAAAGAAAACTTCTCTCATATATCATGGCTTATTATATTATTCAATTTTTTTAGATTTTTTAAATTAAAGAGTTCATTAAAAAAAAAACTATTTTTTTCAATTCAAACAACAGATGTACAGACTAACATTGAATTTTTCTGGACAAATTCTCAAAATAAAATCTTTCTTTACTCTATTTAATTTTGTAAGATAAAAAACCTTAGTGATTTAAATCCTTCTCCTCCATTCAGCAAACCGGTGGGGCAGCATCTACATCGCTGGGACCCATGCCTAGCATTGGACTGGATCTTGGAGCCGTCACATAAATTCATCATTTTCCTACAAAAGAGGTTGATCCTAACAGGTGCCCTTCTCTCTCTCTAAAATAGGGCGAGTCCGAGTCAACCAAACTTGGTCTTATTCGATACAATGAGTCCTTTTATGACTTGGTTAAGTCCTATTATTTTGACTTGAATCTAGCAATGATTCGCGATGTTTTAAAAATTGAGGTGATTCCGAGTTGACAATGTTGTGCTAACTCGAAATTGGACCTACACGATACACGTGAGTACTTTATGACTCGGCTGAGTCCTAATATTTTGACTTTATTCTAGCTAGGACTCAGTCGGTACTACTTACACGAAGTTCGTCTTAAGTCCAATATTTAAACCCTTGTTATCCCTCAACCATGTGTAGAAAAATACTGTCTAATTGTTTTTTTCCATCTCTGTATTTGGAGTGTGGATTTCACGCTTTGTGCATATTATGAATTAAGATTAAGCCCATAATTTAAGAGGATTTAATAGGAATAAAGAAGTTTAATGATATTTATAACTTCATATTTTTGATTTATATCTATGGCTAATATTTGCAGCCGATATATTTCTCTGTCCTCTCGATTTTTTTTTAAAAAAAAAAAATCTAAAAAAATTATTGGGTGATATTTGGTAATATATTTGAAGATATTTGACAATATTTGTCAATATTTACTGATATTTTAATTTTGCACGATGTTTTGGATGAGATATCGGCGAGGCATGATTGGCCCGAGATGATACATATCATATCAGTTGATATATATATTGGCCTCAAAAAATTCTAATATATATCTCCTGATATGATATGTTTAAATCGATATTTGCCCATAAACTCTAATATTTTGTTGATGTTACAGTTTAACTCATTGAGCAGTTCAATTGAATCTGATTGGATTAAACCGGAGCCTTATACAGTTTGAGTTTTAAAATTATGTTATATACCCATCACACGCATCAAGCAAAGACTGTGTTACGATAATTTTTAATCCAATACGACACTGTTAAACGTTTGGTTCACTTGTAGAATGAACATTGCAGCATGCCTCAAGTAAATAGCTCACTCGAAGGTGTTGTTCAAGGTACCGACCATGAAAGGCCAAGAGCCCAAGTGAACATTGCAGACGGTATGTTTGTTATGTTTGTTGTGGATCCAATAAATCATTCAAGGAAAATGTGGGGGCAATGTTAAGAAAGAAATAAAAGTATGTAATAAATTGGTCTAATCATTGGATTGTATCATTTTACAAATCCTATAAAAAAGGGTAAGATTTTTTAACAATTTTGAAGGGGAAGAAGTCACTATGGCTCAATCAATGGTATGCATTTAGTAGTGTGAAAGATTCATAGTAGAAATTCTAGTGTTAGATTTCGGATCTTTCGATTAGTGTTGAAACTCGGGTCGGGTTCTAATAAATCCAACTCTACTCATGTCAAATTATTGAACCCGACGCGATCCGAATTACTCAACTCAACCCGATCTGACCTAAATTTCTGACTTGACTCAACTCAAGTGTTGCTTTATAACTTGGTGTAGTTGGGTCTAGTCAGGTTACATTGAATCAGGTCGGGTTGATTTTAAATTTCTCAATCCCGGGCTCAAATTTCATGCTGGTTTTTTCCAACCCAACCCGACCGGACCTGAAATACACAAATATATAACCCAAACCAACTGATTTCTATATTCGAGTTAAAACCCGACCGAAGTTTCATCCCTACTTTCAGCCAACTGATATATTATTTAGCTTGTGATAGACCTGTTTCATCTTTGGTTTAAGTTGCTAATCTTTAGTCTCTTAATATATATAATATATTTTTTGTAGTTATGCCAATTCTACTTAAACCTTTTCAGCACAGATGTTACCTTGTTGAAAAGGTCAATCCTAATTTGACCCAAATTAAATTTCAGTCAAACTTTTTAACCAGAACTACGAGCTATAATTAAAATGAGTGGAATTAGCTCGTTAATATGGCAATTTCGATTAGTCAAATTTAGGTTAGCCTTATCCAAGTAAGTACTTTCTCCCACCTAAATCATAAGAAAGAGTTGATTGGAAACATGTAACCTTCCTTAGGAAGTATAGATGAAAAATCAAACTCCACAATGTATTAGCGCGCTAAAAGCCTATCAATAGATTATACGAATCAATCAATACAAAGTTGATAAAGAAAAGAAGCCCATACGAAGTTTCATTATATAGTTACTACTAAATAATGTTTTCCTAATTATGAAACAATGCATGATTGAGACGATGAGAGTCAGAGGTAGAAATAATTACAGAATGTCGCGTATAGGTAAGACAAACCTTACAAAAAGAAGGTCATCTACCCCTCACATTAGAAAGTGATTTTTACCTCATTGAAAAGGTTAAAGCTTTGATTTAATATGAAAATAAAGAAATATGATAAGTAATTTGGGACAATTTCGAAAGGACATGTATTTTGAGAGAGGGAGTAAATTGTTCTAAACAGTAGATTGTATCGTTTTACCTTATTATATGATCTTTTATAATTTTATCAAGAAAATTTAATTTCTCAATGTAGAATCTCTCTTTACTCTATTTCATTTTCTGATTCCCTGCTTTTACTGCTTTGTATCATGACATTATATTATTCAAATTTTTAACTTTTTTTTTAAATAGAGAGTTCATTAAAAAAAAAAACAAAACTATTCTTCCCTCCAGCACACCGCTTGGACCCATGCCTAGCAAAGATATGGAACTTGGTCAATATCCTCAAGAAGTGATTGAGATTGAGCTTGAGCCTGACAAGGAGCCTTTCCGGTACTTCTCTCTCTCCTCTCTCCTCTCTCTAAAATGGGCCGAGTCCGAGTCAACCAAACTCGGTTTTATCCAATACAACTGAGTCCTTTTATGACTTAGCCAACTGAGTCCTTAGTAAGTCTCTAAACCTCCCTCTGTACTTTCAACATGAGACTCATTCACAGCCCCAACAATGATGACATATAATTCATAAAATTACTGTTTTGAAAGTTGATTTGGACAATTAAGGAGAAATTATATTTTGGTAAAACTAATAATTAAAAAAAAAATTCATGAAAGTTTTTTAAAAATTGTATTGTAGATTCAAATCGTATTCTTTAGAAGTTATATCTAAAGATTCAAATCATAAAATATAAGATTTTAACAATAATTGTATATGGAAAAAAGATTTTTCTAAAAACATTTTGATCTCCCCACCACAGTATATTTGCAATTGAGCTACCAAGCACTAATTATAAGTTTGTATTATATACAAGTACATTATTTAATAATTAATATTTAGCTAAATATTACTAACAATTACTTTATTTTAAATATGACATTTACTAGCTATTACAAAAAAGCTTTTAAAATATGCTTATTATAGGAAAGAGTTTCTAAAAGAACTAGGTTAGGGCCTAGGCATAAAATGTGCTAGGCTTAGTGCAAAACTGGGTTGGGAAGTACTTAAGTTATTTTGAACCTATAACAGCCTTTGTTCTCAGGGATTTAAAGAATATTGTGTGTTTTAAGACTCCTGCCAGTATATTGGGCCTCCACCATACACTTTCCCTAAGGCCTAAGTATATTGGGCCAAGAGCCCCTGACATTTCAAGGCCGGTCCTTAAAGTGCCCAAAAGGTGATGGCCAGATATCTTCAGACTTCATGGGACAATGAGCATTGGAGTGACCTTATTGTCAACAATGCCAGATATCTCATAGAAATTTGAACTTAGTCTTAAAGTGAGTAAAACATTTGGCTCAATTGAAATTTGAAATTTCAAACAAAAAGGACCATAGACTCATTTTATCCAATTATTTAAAATTTCAAATCAACAGGCTCAGACTTCTTGCTGTAAGGGGCCCATGATGATCATTTATTTTCTAATACATGTCAAATATCCTTCACAGATTACTTAAAATACTAGTTTAACGTTCACATTCTGTTTTGCATGATAAGAAAATATTATCATTTTTTTAAATAGAGGGGGTCTCACATGTATTTGAATAGGGGACATTTTAACCCGACCAGTCCTTAGAGCATGTGTAAGTCTCCCAATCCAATATACAACGGATAAGCAACTACAGGGAATGGCCTAAAGAGGTGTTGAGCTAAATTGAATTCAAGACCTCCCTTCATAAGGACAACTTCTTGATCGTCAAGCCAACCCCCTCTTGGGTTTTATCTGAATGACATTTATACATCAATTTTTTATTCGTCACTTATATATATTATTTTTATTTTCAATAAATATTTTTAAATTTATTCAAATATTGTATTAAATCCACAAATCCTTCCAAAACACCTGCACCCATGCATCTTAGCCCTTACTGTAAACTTGCTAGGCAAACTGAACACTGAATACTGTTTATCACTTTATTGGCTACCAGGTAGAAAGGGAAGGCAATTTTCACATCTGAAACAAACACAAATTGCCTTTTCTATGCTTGAACTGAGAACCTACAAACCATTTTACTCTCATCATTCCATGTTCTGCACTCAGTAGAAGAAATTCACTCTTTTCTTACTCTTCCATGCGAATAATGCACCGAAGGCTGGCCCCTTGGAGCATGTACTCAAAGGCCTTGTTGATTTCAGAGAAGGGGACTTGATGTGTGATGAATTTCTCCACTTCAAGTTCCTGCAACATGTAACTCATTGTTAGGCAATCGACAAGGTGAACGATCCAGAGTTCGACGTTTCGCCCAAATTCTAACTTCCCATCAGCAACCATCTTTTAGAAATTTGAATTCAAAATGTGCCCATGAAATTACCCCAGGTAACTATAACTACATACATACTAATGGAACAGACATAAAGGATGAGGCATTTTAACAAATGAAACTAAATTTTGTTAATGTGCATTGTGGTTGATTTCACAAATGATAGTCGCCGCAATCTCCGATATTAGGATTGGGTATCCATTCCAAAAGGCTAGGCCAATAGGTGGAGTGACCCAAATGCTTTATAAGATCCTAGATCTCCCTTTACACTTCAATGTGGGACTCGTTTGCAGCCCCAACAATCTCCCCCTAGAACGAGGCCAGCTATCCTGTCCGCCTGGGTAATCTCCCGAGTCTTCATGAAGTAGCCTCAGACTTGGCTCTTATACCACTTATTAGGACTAAGGTATCCACCCCAAACGACTAGTCTAGTAGGTGGAGTGACCCAAATCCTTTATAAGTCCCCAAATCTTCCTCTACACTTCAACGTGGGACTCATTCGCAGCCCCAACACTTAAGTCAAGTTACCCTACAAAGTAATAGATAGAGAAGATAGATTCCAGTTGTGATAAATATAGGAGAAACAAAGAGCTAAGTGTGTATACCTTGTTCATGTATTTTTCTACAACTGAAGGCAGATCAGAGCGTGGCTTGTAGTTTCCGAAGAAGGTTCCCTTGAGAGTCCTCTCATTCAACAAATTCATGGGGTGGGTCTGAAAGACTGCATCTTTGTGAGGAACACCGACAAGAACGGCAACACCCCAACCCTGACAATAATGATAACAAAATTGTTCTCTCTCAGTCACTATGCTGATGCTATAGTATTAGATTGGATCATAAGAAATCGGGGATGTTGCAAAATCATATTTGTGGGGAAGGTGATTAGAATAATACATCGTGAACGCATTCAAATGCTGATATCATGGCATTGACATTTCCAGTACACTCGATGCTACTGTCTGCTCCCCCACCAGTCATCTCAGCAATCACCTGAAAAAACCAAATTTCTTCAAATTACTCAACATTGCCTTTCTTCAAAGTATAAAGATGTATATCAATTGTATACACTTAAGTAGTAATATTGATACGGTTATCGGTTGTGTGCTAGCCAGTGTGGCTGGTCGACTGAAAAAGAGTACAATTATGCTATGAAACAGGATATATTCACAGACTAACCTCTTGAACTGGTTTGTCATGATCTTTTGGGTTTACAAATTCAGTGACACCAAACTTCTTTGCTGGTAGCAGAAGAAAATATCTTTGTTAGTAATCTATATTTAACAAATAGTACAAGCAGAGCTGAAATGCAAATTGAAACAATGTAGGTATGAAAAGAATTGTTTCACTGTGATCGACAGAAATTGGGTTATATAGGTAATCTCACCATCTTCGAATCTATTTGAGTTCAAATCAATACCAATAATCCTAGCAGCACCAGCAATCCTTGCCCCTTCAGCAGCCTAATGACATGATTCCCGAAAAAAATTTACATTAAAGACAACAAAAGAGAAAGAAAAAATTCACTATAATGGGAAGATGCACATTATCATAATGAGGGGAAGAAAGAGACTCACGGCAAGGCCTACTGCTCCAAGACCAAAAACAACAACAGTTGAACCCTTTTTTGGTTTTGCAACATTCAAAGTGGCGCCAAGGCCTAAATGGAAAAGGCAAATTCATTTATAAAAGGCCCTAAAAATGATTAGAGAAACTGAAAACGGGGATCGATTGGCAATGTCACTGACCTGTGGAGATACCACAGCTAAGAACGCAGACTTTATCGAGAGGAGCTAAAGGATTAATCTTGGCAAGACAACCGACATGGACAACAGTGTATTCACTAAAGGTGGAGGTGCCAACGAAATGGTAGATAGGCTTTCCATTGATCGAGAACCTTGATTTCCCATCACTAAGCATGACACCCCTGTCTGTGTTTATCCTGAGAAGGTCACACATGTTGCTTTCCTCTGATTTGCAGTGGGCACATTCCTTGCATTCCCCTGTAAATACAGGGAGGACATGGTCCCCTGGTTTGAGATCTGTCACACCCTCTCCCACACTCTCAACAATCCTACAATCACAGCATTGGATAATAATAAAATCTCTCAAAAACTAAAAAGAAATAAGCATATATTCTTAAATACACGTTCAACCTAAAATCTATTGGTTCCACAAGAAGCAGTAAATTGAATTCTTAATTAGATAATATGATTAAAAAAACACAACAAGAGAGACCATTTCTGCAGAAGAAGGCAGAAGAGATGTCTGGATTCTTGGTGGTTACAAGTTTCCAATATTTCCTGAATTAGGGTTTTCACATGGTTGAATTTCAGTAATGAGTTCAATACTGAAACTGATACCATGTAATTTCTTTAGAACAAGAAAGGAAATGAAGAACAATACTTGATAATGACTTCAGGAAAGGAAGGAAGCTTGATGACAGTCAATGACATTTGACACCCTTATTTATTTATTTAGAATTCTAAAGATAAATCCTTATGAACTACTTGACCTGTCAAGTGAAAAAGAAAAATCCAAATTTCCAAACTGAAGGCAACTATGACCAGTAGCATTTGGAGAAAAGATCAATGCCACATTAAGGGTCCAATTGTCCATATGAGGAGTATCAGCTCAAAATCGAAACAACAGTAGGTGAATTCCCACTGGATTGACTATAATTTTTTGCAGACTCTGATATTTCTGTTGGATTTAGGTATCCGTTGCTCCTGAGGAAGAAATGAAAACACCACCTGAAAGATGACTTCGATCCAACAATGTCCGTCACTCATTTCGGTCACAATCCAATATCCATCTTGAAGATTATACTAGGTAAATATGGCCAAGGAATCACATTATGATTGTAAAAGGAAAATCTGTCTAATTCATTCACAAACATGTCTTTGCCATTAGTTTATAATAGGATAAATCAGATATATCCTCGATATACAAAAATGTATCTTAACATTGTACCAATGTATCTTGACATTCACCTTTGTCAAGTCATATTGGCTAACACACAGTGGCTAATTATGCTAACCTACATCAGCATGTTTTCAATTGATACCTATCAGATTTCTCAGCAACTGAAACAGGGCCACCACCTCTGTTACAAATGTCCATCGATATAGTTTTCAAACAATATCGATACTGCTGATATTTATGTTTTGGCCTGGGTACAGGTAGAAAAATTTCAGCCAAAATTTGTGAACTCCGAAATTTGTATATGAGGCCACTACCTGATATTTGTGTTAGAGATTGTATTTTACATTAGAGGTAGTTTAGTCTTTTCTTCACTAGGGTTTGTAAATAGTTATACTCTGTATTCTGTTGGAATCATTAAGTGAAATTATCATCGTTTCAGAGCGGAATTAAGTCGAATCTTCACATTGTATTTGTCTCTAATACCTTCGTTCGAGCAACACGATCGGTACTTATACTCTTTGTAATCTTTTGGTTATCATCAAGTGAAATCATCAATTTAGAACCCTGATTTTTTGCAGTAGTGATCATCATATTGCAAAACTTGCAAGGGTCACGAATCCTTATCAATGAAATCAAACCTAAAATAAATAGCTAAATAAATAAATAGCAGGAGAAACATACCCTCCAGCTTCATGGCCAAAGATTCGAGGGAACAGGGGAGTCTGGCCCTGCAAAATTCACAATGTCCATTGCATTTCAATATGTCCTAATATAAAACAAGCAAAACCCAAGAAAGCAATCTCCTTTTTCACTTTTTTTTTCTCTCTCAAGTAAATTGAGTGATCAAATCATTTCCATATTCCCTACCTTGGCTTCCCAGAAGTAGACATCAGTGTGGCAGAGAGAGGTGAAGAGGATCTTCAATCGGACCTCCTTGGCCTGGGGAGGAGCCACCTCTACCTCCTCCATCACCAACGGCTTCCCCGCCTCCCATGCAACAGCAGCTTCATTGAACCATCCAAATATATTTAATAAATAAACCCAATAGTTTGACAGATAAACCCATCAATACACTAAAAAAGCCAGACATGAAAGGACCCAAGTGATCAAATAGTAATAACAACAACAATAATTATTAGGGGAGTTTGACATAATTGAGTTTTATCGACAACAGCATACACATTTTATTTCTCAATTCCATTTGCCGGGAAACAAATGAGATAGTTTCATATACTACCAAAAGCCATCAAGAAAATCAATTTATTTTTTTAGAGGTTACATAAAAAAATTTTCATTGGAAGAAAGAAAAAGTACAAAAACAACGGCAGCTATGGCCTAAAAAAGTGAGACCAAAAGCAGCAAAAACAGAAAAACTATAGCGGAACAATAAATGAAGAATAGCAAAGGAACATCCCCAAGGACCCAGCCGATCAGTCACATCATTTGCTGAAGAGCTGACCCAAACGAAGGAGACATCCAGTCTTGCTACGAGTCTCCTAATTTCCCTCGTTATGGTGATCATCCTCGAGAGAGGTCGTTTAATACCCTTAACCCACTTAATGGCGTTCTATGAATTCCCTTCTATCACCAGTGAGCTAAGTCCAAAGGATCTCCATAGGGTCAATGCTCTCCTAATGTTAAACAGTTCTGTCTCATTTGAGTCCCTCACCCCTGTCGATTCGTTGAAAACCAACGAAGAGACACCGCTGTGTTAGCATCTTCGTGATCTCCTCCTAATTTTCGTCAAATTGATTGATTGTTATCAAATGTGTCAGATACCCATTTGTATATTTTTTTATTCTTTGCCTTTCTTTATTTGTAGATTGTATTTTTCTTATTAATACAATACCCATGCACTCTTCCTGGATTGAGGAAGACACACCAACTTTCCTTGTGTTATTTTACAAAACCAGAACCCAAAAAAGAATGATCGGGAATGAAATCAATAGAGAAAGGGAGATGTTGGGCCAAATACCTCTGCATCGGATAACCTGACCGGCAGTTGAGCTCGACATTTCTGTATGTCTCTTCTTCTTCTTCTTCTTCTTATTCTCTTTACTATGTTTCTGCAATACCGTCACTCTGAAATGTTTTAAGTGGAGACAGATGGAGAAGGATGGCCTTCTTTACGTGTATTTATATTCTATTCTAGACAACGAAAATGATTCTGCTGGAATCTTCAGAGCATTTACCAAATGGAAATTATTTTTCCTAATTCCATCAAAGCCCGAGGTTTTGAGGCCCTATGGTTTCCACTTTCAACATGTGGATTCTCTCTGCTGCTGGTGGATTGAATGATACTGTCCAACTTTGCATGTGACCCACCGATTCATGTGTCTCGTTTGACTTGTGACAGAGGGAATGCTGAGAATTAAAAAAAAACATTCAGCGTTTGATCAGGGAAGGCTCGAGAAATAGTCAATGGTCAACTTTTGACAAGGTTTGAAAATGGAAATCAGATATCCAGAGGTGAGAATTATGGCACCCATGGTTTCAGTATCACCGATTCCACAGTTTCAGAGAGAGAGAGAGAGCGGTTTTTCTTTTTATTTAATGATGATATGCTGTTTGTTCCATTGTCATAAATTTCGTTCTCGTTCTCGAGATATTAGGAGAAATTGTTAATAGTGGAATCAGGGCAAAATTCGGCCTGGTTCTTTTTTTTCCTTTTTTTTTTTAATATGGATATTTTTTATTATTTTATTTTTTTTGAATTAAAAAATAAATAAATAACCCAAAAGGAAACTAGTTTTTTTAAAAAAAAATTTGAAAACGTAAACATAGGACCATATTGGTTCGATATCGGCCGAGATATCGACCCAGACCCACCACCGTTTTGAATTTTTTTATAAAAAAAAACAGACAGATATTAATCATATCGGTCGATATCAGATAGTGGAATATTTTCAAATTCTCAAAATTTTATTGGAAAAATCTTCCAAAAAATATAATATTTCAAAAATAATAAAAATAAGTATAATAAATAAATAATGTGGCCGGAGTTTAAATATATAGATGATATTTTAGAAATAAAAAATGTATATTTGACCTAAGTGTTTTTAATGGAAAGGCAGAAAGGCATACTTAGGTTAGGCCATGGAAGCTCGAACCCGCAACCTCTCACTTCTTGAAACGAGAGGCAAACAGTTGAGCTACATCTAGGGCTGCAACTCGGGTTGGGTTTTGGGCCGACCCGAGAAATCATGTCGGTCGGTCGAGAATTTCGGGTTAGCGGGTCGGGTCGGGTTGAGTTGAGAAGATAAAAACCCGCATGAAATTTCGGTCGGGTTGAGGATTTTACAAGTTAACCCAGTTCGACCCGGCTAAAGTTAAGTTAAAATGAGTTCAGAATGCGGGTCGGGTCAAAATTCTGGTTGATTTGGGTTAGAATTCGGGTCGGATCGGATTGTGAAGTTCGGATTGAAAATTCTGGTCGAGTCGAATTGGATTCCATATATATCAACTCAGGTCGGATTGGGTTTTAAGAAATCCGACCCGCACAACCCGAATTGCAGCCAGGGCCGTCTTAATCCTTTGGCAAGAAAGACGATCTCCTTAGGCCCCTCTTGTCGTGGCTGGGCTCCTATCCAAGTTTCTTGCCATGGGGGCTGAAACTCGATGCAGCTATAAAAAGGGGTTCTTGTTTCTCTCTTTCAATTCTCAATCTCTCTTCAACCCCTCTCTTTTTTCTGGTTATTGAAGCTCAACAATCACATCTTCACTCTCTTTTTCTGTCTTCTGCAAGTTTTTTGTAAAGCCTTTTTCTTTCCCATTTCATTTCTTTATTATTTCTTAGTTTAAAATTTCAGTTTTAATTGATAAATAGTTTGGATTGATGAATTTATGACATAAGGTCGTTTTGAAATTTTTTTGTTAAAATCGAAATGAAAATTCGTTCTGAAACCCAGATCGGTCGAAATTCCTCTTTTTCCTCTTTCAGATTTTTGTAAATAATTCTCATATTAATCCTTTTATCTCTTTTAGTTCTTGATTTAATGCTAATATTAGTTTTAATCTCAAAACTTGTTACGATTATTTTCAAAAGAGGTTTAAAACCATGAAAGTAGGTCCAGGAAACCATCCCCTTTTCGTTTCTCAGGTAGGTTTTCCTTAAATGTTTTGTTAAATTTAATATTATAAATGGGATTGAAAAAAGAAGAAGAAGGAATTGAGTTTGTTTTTCCACTGTCATTTTTCAGCTAATTCATTGTAAATTAGTCAGATATATATAAAAAAAAAAAAGATAGAGAGCAATAGAGAGAACTCATCTTTTACTCTCTATTTGCACTTCTGTCCACTCAAATCTTTTAAAGTGTTCTTATTCTACTTTAATTATTGAATATACTAATTTCACTCAAATGGATAAATTTTTCAATGCTCTGTATTGTTGGCCTTTTGATTTTTTTTAAGTTAAAAAAATATTATCTAGAATAATTTATTTTATTATATATAATTAAAATTTTAATTAAATATTATTTATAATAATATAATATATTAAATACCAAAAATGTCTCATTTAAATTTTTTACATTAGACCTTAACTTGTGTCCGGACAATCCTAAGTTTCTAGACAAGCCTGATTGCAGCCCTACCTACATCCATGTCTACTGCATGACTTTGTTCAAGGTGGCATATAACTCAGCAAAAGCTACAGATGCTCCCTGCAACCATAAAAAATCTTACTCCTCTTTTTCCTGTGCCTCAATACTCGCTGCATCTGGGTGTCTTTCTATTTCTAGTTGCTACTATGGTATAGTTTGTGGGGTCTATTGCGAGCAAACTTTTTTTTTTTTTTCACTCAACTTTCTCTACTGACTGAGTTCTAACCTTTCAATAAAAGAAATTGATTTCAGCTTATTAATGGCACACCATCTAATTTAAATTTGAACTTTAATAGCAGTAGATCATCTAATTCAAATTTAAACTCTTTAAATTTGAATTCTATTTTATTCTAAACCTTTTGTGTTAATCCTCAAAGAGGTTGTACAAATTTGAACTCTTCAAATTTTAATTTTATTTTGGCTCCCCATTTAGACACTGACACTTTCTACCAGCCGACACCAAATTTCAGTTTTTTACTTAAAATTACGATTCTGCCCCTTCTTTGTGGAATCGATCGATCCCTTCATAGCTGGAAAAATTGAATCAATCGCACGATTCTGTTTTGTCGACCTATTGAAACATGTGATTGATTCGTTCAGAAAATCGATCGATTGACTCATGTTCGATCAGAAAATCGATCGATTGATTATGTTTAAGCTACAGTAACGTATAGTATATTATTTAAATAATAGAATTTTAACCTTATTTTTTAAGCACTGTGTATTTTCAAAATTTCTCAAATTGAATATCCGGACTAATTAGAATAACCTAATAAAAATACTTTAAGACTTCAAGGTATTTTGACACTCTCAAATGCTTAAAACAGAGTGTTTTACAAATAAGGGTATCCCTCGACTGTGCCGAAAACACATTTGGGAGTGTCAAAAGACCTTGAAGTGTTAAAGTATTTTTATCAGGTTATCGTAATTAGTCCGGATATTCAATTTGAGAAATTTTAAAAATATACAGTGCCTAAAATATTGATTTCAATTTATTCATGGAAGCACACCATTCAATTCAAATTTGAACTCTTCAAATTTGAATATTAATAGCAGCACACCATCTAATTCAAATTTGAACTCTTCAAATTTGAAATCTATTTTATCCTAATTCTTTTGTGTTAATCCTCAAAGAGGTACAAATTTGAATTCTACTTTATTTTAATCCTTTTGTGTTAATCTTCAAAAAGATTGTATTGTAATCCTATTTATACTCAGTAATAATGATAGATGAGTAAGGAATTTCAATTTTCTATACTACACAGCTTAGTCGCACACTTGAGGACTAAATTTGAAAATAGTATTATTTCTTAATTTTCACTCGATTTTGAATTTAGTGAGTCTGTCATAAATAAATGACTTTGAATATATATATATATATATATATATACCAAAATCATTTTTCATTCATCCGACTTTGTCAAAATCTCCAGTGAACTATAAGTATCTCGTTTGTATATATATTGTCTTCCTTAAAATCTGATAAATGAGGATTTCTCATGTACCTCTAATTTCTTGTATATCAACAAAAGTGCTATATTTAATCTTTTACATAATTAAATAACATTTTTTAATAAAAAAGGAACTTCATCATATCTCCACTTTCAAATTAAACAATGTCCCACATTAAATTGTTCCTTTTGAACTGAATAATTAATTTGTTTTTAATCAAGTCCATTCTAAATGTTAAAAAAAAAAAGGTTGAGAATTTACCGAAAGTCGTCTTGAAGAAATAATTCTAATAGTTTATACTTTTAAATGCAATGAGTATTAATCATACATAAGATTTATGTTTCATTTTAAAAATAAGTATATCTCAAAATAAATTTAAATTAAATAATAATTACTTAAATAGATTAAATGAATATGATTAGAGTATATAAATGGAAGGAAAAAAAAACTAAATGTCTACTTCAAAATACTAAATTAATTAGTACAATAATAATGGGTTGCTACGACTCTATCTTGTGAGATCATTGATTTAAATTGCTCACAGGAAAGATGAGTGGTTTTGGTAGAAATGATTTAAATAATTAAAAAATGTCCATGATCTTAAAAAAAGTAAAAAAAAATGTACACTTGATTTATAAATTAATATTTTTTAGTACCTAAACCACATTAAACTAATGATTCGAGAGAGGAACATCATAGTGGTCTCTAGTGGAGTAAATCTTGGCCGACATATTGGTCATTTTTTTAAAAAAAAAAATTCATCTGTGGACCCGGTCGATATCTAGGTTTATATCGGTCTAATATCAACCTAGATATCAGCCAATATTTGCGATTTTTTTTAAAAAAAAAAAAAACTTCCTTTCATTTTTTTTATTTTTTAATTCAGAAAATAAAAATAAAAATACCAATATTAAAAAAAAAAAATGAGAGAGATCTTGGCCGATATCTCGGACCCTTTTCTATGAAACAGCCAACCCGGGAACAATGAGAAGTTACTTTTTCTCTTGAAGTTATTAAAGTTATTTTTTTATTTAAGATGTTGGTATTTAATATTTATAATTGAAGTTAATAAATTATTTTTTATTATATAAAATGGGCTGGTCAAATAATAGTTTTTGGTCATTGAGTGTTCATACACGGTTGCCAATAGTTTTAGTCGTCATTATATTCAAGACTATTTTTCCGAACGATGTTACCAATTATCTCTTTTATGAATTTTTATTCTGTAAAAAATTAATCATAGTTTATTTATCAGAGTAATAACGAAATAGAAAATATAAGATATAGACGTAGATAGCCATTTCTAGATATGGAATTATAAGATATTATAATACGAAGCCTTTATCATTCGAGAAATCGGTTCTCATAGGCTGAAACTCAGTTGGTCGGGTTTTAATAAATCTAATCTAATTCATATCAAAATTTATTGAACTCAGCCCGATTTGATTCGAATTACTCAACTCGACGTGACTCAAATTCCTGACCCAATTGAACTTAAATGTTGTTTTATAACTTGGTGTACTCAGATCAGGTCGGATTACAACAAGTTGATTTTAAAATTCTCAAACTTAATCTGAATTTCAAGTGGGTTTTTTCTCAACCCAACTAAACCCTACCCAAAATATACAAATACATAACCCAAACCTATTCATTTCTCAAGTTGAGTCATGTGGGTTAGATTAAAATCCGACCTAAGTTTTATCCCTCGAAGTAAACTTCTTATTAAGAGGCTTGATTTGAAAGATCTATATTTATACGAAAGCGGATAAAAGAAATATCTTCAAGAATTTAAGTAATTTTACATACCAAAAAGTTTTAATTGGTCATAAGATAGAAACTTAATTCAATTGTGAGTGTACTTTAGAATATGCATAATTAAGTAAGAATCTTATTCATATGGGATATGGAAGTGAAATGAGGTGAAGATGTAGACTTCACCAGAAAACTAAGTTAGTCCTGTTCACAACAGACTCATTTAGAACAAATATTTTTCCTTCGTTCCTTCAGCTACAATGACGCTTGGATATAAATAGGAACCTTGATTTTTTTTTTTTTTTTAGGTTAATTTTAGAGACATTTTTGTTGAACTTTGTAGGTTGAATATAGAGATTTTTTTATTAAACCAATATTAAAATGTTGTGTTATTAAATGTAAATTGTTTTTTCTACATTTATAATTTTCTAACATAGACATAATACTCTAATTGAGGTTTGTTGGTTGACAGGACTTTTTAACAAAAAAATTACCTAAAAAATAGTATAATACTTATCCTCTAAAAATATAAAAAAGATTGTAACACTTCATCCACAAGGAGGTATTGGAAAAGTCCCACCTCACTCTTGCAGTGGGTGAAGAAGATGTTATTAAGAGAGGGCAACTCCTCTAACCAACACGAGGCCTTTTGGATTTGGTTTGGTGGGCTAGGCTAAGGGTATAAATCTCTGCCGATACTGTCAGAGATAAAATAATTCAACCGAATATCGATTGTGGGCCCGGCCGATATTTATATTTTTTTATTTTTAAAAACAATTTTCTTAAAAAATGTAAATGATTTAAAAAAAAAACCACTGAGATTTTCAAAAAAAAAATTGAGGAGAGAGAAAAAATATCAGCCGAAATCTCATCAAGGCTGATATTTCGGCCCTTGGGCTAGGCACAAAGCAAAATCGTGCTGGCTTGTGAGTATCAAATCGGATAATATCGTGTTTTGAATCTGGTCGTCACAAAAATATTCAAAGTTGTATTATCGAGTGGTCATAAGTCACACTATGAAATTCATAGAGAGGGTAATAGAAGCTTGTTTAAGATGAGTCAAATACTTTGAAAGCTAAGTTGGTTTTATGCAAGGTAGGTCAATCATAGAAGCCATCTTTATTTATATTAAGACAACTTATAGAGAAATATAGAAAGAAAATGAAGAATTTGTACGTGGTTTTTGATGACCTAGAAAAACATATAGTAGAGGATCAATAAAAACTGCTGTATCCCTAGTGTTTAACTCTGTTATAACTCAAATTTGTTGTTATAATTTTTTTTTTATAATATTGTGAAAACTTATTTCTTTTAAAGAAAAGATTGATTATATTATGAGTTTTTTATTTTTTTTGAATTTAAGTGTGGGAAATCACGAAATACCCAGGTTTAAAAGATTGATTATATTATGAGTTAGATTACAATAAAGGCACAATTATATATTCATAAATTTGTTCATATTTTTAATTATTTTAAATATTCAATGTTTAGAACCACATCAATGTTTCGAGAGAAGAAAATATTTAATTTATATTTATTATATAAAATATATATATAAGAACTAAGGTAGTTAATTAATTCATAAATTAAATGTTACAAGTATAATACATTTATGTCAAATATATATATATAGTATCTTTGAAAAAGTATGTAAAAATAGTATTTTTTTTTTTAAACCCGTTTAATACAGATATAATATAATATGAATATTAAAGTATTAAACGTCAACTTCCTAGATATGGAGTAGATCTAGGAGTAGCTTAAGACCCCACTATCCAGACCCCACTATCCCTTGTCACAGAAATTATGGTGTTATTTTAATAATGAAAATAAATAATAATAAAAATATGTAAATATTTCGAATTATCGGCACTTTTTTATTTTGACATACGTGATGCCAGTTAACCTACACTAAACTATACCCAATTGGGCCTAGTGTGAATCCTAGATCCAATAACAATAAGGCCCATACTTATGACCTAAATAACAAATACAATATTATTATAAATAATACTAAATAATATCTTATATTTATTTTTCAGTTCGGTTATCATCATTTGATGCCAAACCCATTTGTTTGGAACTTCTACCTTGGGCCAGTAATTTTGCAGCCGTCCAATTGGATCTTGCCTGTTAAATGTGATTAGCTCAGTGATATATGTTTACTTTCTTTTAAGTATATCTTATGGTTTATGTGTATTGTTTTAGAGGGTTATATGAAAAATTCTGTATATATATGATTGTTTAATTTTTACATAAATGATTGGCTCAATGAGAACTTAGGTTGAAACTCGGGTTGGATCGGGTTTCAATAAACCCAATCCAACTCATTTAAAAATTATTGAACTCGACCCAATCCGATCTGACCTGAATTTCTGACCCAACTCAATCCGGATGCTATTTTATTACTTAGTGTACTCGACTCAAGTCGGGTTGTATTTAAATTTCTTAACCTGACCCGACTCAAATTTCATACGGGTTTTTTTTTCCCAACCCGAGATATACAAAAACATAATCCGAACCCATTGAATACTATGTATACAGAAGCCCTAACCTAGGCCCTTCAAAAAATTGATTCAATCATGAGGCCGAAGCCTGGCCCGCCGAACAGAAATGCTTGAGTGAGCTCATCTGAAGAGGCTCAAGCATGAGCCAGTCTCACCTCTCAGGGCCTGATCATTCCTAGTGATGCAACATTGTTTCTCTTACATATGGAAATCGGCTTGGCCAATATGAGTCAGTCAAGGTGAGCCTTTACACTTCAATAGTTCAATCTATGATTCAGAACTAGGGTAGCATAACAAAAAAGAAGAAAGTATTTGGGCCAGGGCAACATAACACTGGCTTAAATGTGGGCTAGTGCTGTCAAAGCCCATCTGGCTCGTGGTTGTTTTGTGGCCCTCTAACAAAATGAGCTAGGCCTGTGCCTAACAGGTTTAAACTTTAAAGGACCAAATAGATAGCTTTTTATTTATTTATTTTATAACCAATTTGTCGAGGCCTTTTAGGGCACTAAATAATCTTCTGGACATGTACAAGCTTCTCTACTCAAATACACTAGGTAATTCTATGGAGAGTAGCTTTTTGAGGTAGAGTGGAAATGGAACTTAAAACTCATTTTTTGAAGTGGGTTTCTCACCATCACTCTAACCCTTTGGATTGTCCAAATAGACAACTTGGATGCAAATTTTACAAATACTATGCCCGTAATACATCATATATTTAGTTCTTTTCATATTTTTCCTCCAATGTGAAACTCAATAAAGACTATCATAATTGGAATTAGTGAAAGACATGCTTTTTGAAAAAATCAAATTTAATAATATTTTTTTTTAATTTTTAAACTTTTATTGTATAAATATACTTTAACTTTTCAATATATCAATTACATAAAAGTCAAATGAATCTTATATAAGAACACGTTACAGTATTACACCAATGCTCAAAGGTAAACTTCTTCTTACGCTTTACTTGATGGTCTACTCCTATGAAATTTAATTGAATTTGAAATTTTTTTTATGATAAAAACATTTGATAAATTTTAAGACATGTTGAGGTAAAGTCCCACGTTGATTGTAAGAGGGTAGATTTAAGGACTTAAAAAGAACTTGGATCATTTCACTTATTTGACTAGTGTTTTGAGCTACATACCTACATTAGGACAGTGTTTGGATGGGAGATAAATTTTGAAGGAGTTACCCGAGGTTACCCCAAGTAATATGAAAACCACTCCCTTGAAAAGAGTTTTCAAAAGTTGAGGAGCAGGGGTACAAGATCAACTTTTTACCTCTCCCCTTAGTTACCAAACAGGGGTAATGGAGGGTAATCCCCATTACCCCCCGTTACCCTCCATCCAAGGGCTGCATTTGGATTGGGTAAATTTTGCAGAGTTATTCGGAGTTACCCCCATATTATGAATACCCCTTGAAAAGAAAGGGTTTTCAAAAATGGAAGGAGAGAGATAAAAATTGATTTTTTTACCTTTATCCCTCCATTATCAAACAAGAGGGTTACCTCCTTTACCTCCATCCACATACAACATAAATAGCTCTATGGAGATTCACTCTTTAAGATGACGTAAGAATCAAACTTCGATTTTTCAGTTTCTAAAATGGATTCTTGATTATCACTCTAACACATTTGAAGTTAAATGAATTAAAGTTAATCTAAAGATTTTAATTTTTTTTAAAAAAAATTCAGTAAAACATTGACTGATTTGATTTAAAATTCTCATAAGCAAATACCTTCTCAATGTAGGAACTATACATGCATACAGCAGATACCTTCTCGAACAGGTGGAATTTTTTTTTTCAAGGAACGCAAATTAATGGATGAAAGTCAAAAAGCAAGCAAACGTTTTAATGAACAGGCCCTTGCTCCACCAGATGAGGCATATGTAATGCCTGTCATTCTCTACGGATCTGTCAACAGTACCTGCTTCAGGATTCAGGAATGTGGGTCCCATTTTCAATATATGGGCCTCACATGTGGGAAGTGAAAATCCCAATGGAGAAGAAGAGAGATCGGTGAAAATGTGAAGCAGAGAGATGGGAAGGAAAAGGAAAAATGAGAGGGTCAGTAGCAGAGTGCATAGAAAACTAGAAACAGAGGAAGAACAGAGGAGGAACAGAGAGCGCAGACGGGCATGCGTGTTGGTCTACTAGAATGGGGCCCACAAACAGTAGCCACCTGTCAAATATTTCGCTTTCACAACCCAACAAAATACATGCCGGAAAACGACCCAACACCCTTTTCATGCCACCTCCTCCTCTTTGACCGTCGTCGCGTGCTTTGCCCACATTTCCCAAACTACCCTCATTTTTGGAGAATGAATTCATCACTAATTTTTAATAATATATTATATTTTTTTTGGGAAATTTAAATATTAAAATCTATCTCAAATAGATGGAATAAATAGATAGACGGTGATGATATTATACAATTTGTATAGACGGTTATGATATTATACAATTTGTCGCTCTCATACTCATTGGAATCTCATAGATTGAAATTGGAGAAATAATCATAAGTTGTTATCACAACAGTGAGGATGATTTTGAACGATGCTATTTGAGATATATGGGGTTAACTTTTTTAATATATATATTTTTAATTTTTTTAGATGTTAAGTTTAGATTATAGAAAATTATTGAATTTATTATTGAATGAATCAAATGATAAAGTACAACAAATATTATAAAAATTGTAATCAAGGCTGCGTTTGGATGGGGATAATTTTTATAGGGGTTACCCCTAAGTAGGGGTGACCCTTGAAGTGGGATTACCCTTATCTTCTTTGGTAATTACAGTGGTAAAGTAAAACTTTATCATAAGAGTAAAAAATCTTTTTTGGTAACTACAAGCAAAGGTAACTTGATATATTAATATTTTTTATTTTTTTTATAAAATATAATTATTAAATAATATTTATGAAGTAAATTCTAATAATATAACTTATAATAATATTATCAAATTTTTATAAATTATTTTTCATAATTATAATTTAAAATGAACACTTGCATTCTAATATTAAAAATATAAATAAAGATTTTTTTTTATATTACTATTTTAAATCCCAATAAATAAATAAAAAATATCAACATATCTCTTCATAAGAATTATAATTATTATTTTTTATATTATATGAATTTAATAAAAATATTAATTCTCATAAAATTGTTAATATGTCAGTTTACCCCTGTTCAAGGGTAACCCCTGTAAAAATTTACCCCTCACCCAAATGCATCACATTGAAAATATTGCAGAAATTTTATTTTTATATTATATAGATTTAATAAAATTATTAATTCTCATAAAATTGTTAATATGTCAGTTTACCCCTACGTACAATTACCCCTGCTCAAGGGTAACCCCTGTAAAAATAAACCCCTCACCCAAATGCATCACGTTGAAAATGTTGCAGAAATTTTATTTTTATATTATATAGATTTAATAAAATTATTAATTCTCATAAAATTATTAATATGTCTGTTTACCCCTACGTACAATTACCTCTGCTCAAGGGTAACCCCTATAAAAATTTACCCCTCACCCAAATGCATCACATTGAAAATGTTGCAGACATTTTATTTTTATATTAAATAGATTTAATAAAATTATTAATTCTCATAAAATTGTTAATATGTCAGTTTACCCCTACGTACAATTACCCCTGCTCAAGGGTAACTCTTGTAAAAATTTACCCCTCACCCAAATGCATCACGTTGAAAATGTTGTAGAAATTTTATTTTATATTATTTAAATTTAATAAAATTATTAATTCTCATAAAATTATTAATATGTCAGTTTACCCCTACGTACAATTACCCATGCTCAAGGGTAACCCCTGTAAAAATTTACCCCTCACCCAAATGCATCACGTTGAAAATGTTGTAGAAATTTTATTTTTATATTATATAAATTTAATAAAATTATTAATTCTCATAAAATTATTAAATATGTCAGTTTACCCTACGTACAATTACCCATGCTCAAGGGTAACTCCTGTAAAAATTTACCCCTCACCCAAATGCATCACGTTGAAAATGTTGCAGAAATTTTATTTTTATTATATAGATTTAATAAAATTATTAATTCTCATAAAATTGTTAATATGTCAGTTTACCCTACGTACAATTACCCCTGCTCAAGGGTAACCCTGTAAAAATTTACCCTTCACACAAATGCATCCCGTTGAAAATGTTGCAGAAATTTTATTTTTATATTATATAGATTTAATAAAATTATTAATTCTTATAAAATTGTTAATATGTCAGTTTACCCCTACGTACAATTACCCCTGCTCAAGGGTAACCCCTGTAAAAATTTACCCCTCACCCAAATGCATCACGTTGAAAATGTTGTAGAAATTTTATTTTTATATTATATAGATTTAATAAAATTATTAATTCTCATAAAATTGTTAATATGTCAGTTTACCCCTACTCAAGGGTAACCCCTGTAAAAATTTATCTCTCACCTAAATGCATCACGTTGAAAATGTTGACACATTTTTAAAATAATTTTCTAATAGAATAAAAATTGTTAATTACCCTGAAAGATATTATCATAAATCTCAAAATTTTCAGAGTTTTGAGACCCTATCGAAATTTCGACAGAATCACCCCTTAAAAATAGAATATTTTGACAAATACGTTTCAGAAAATTATATAATATATAATTGAAAAATAGATGAAGGGATGGGATAAATAGGGGAAAGGTTTCCTTAAAAAATAAAAAATAAATAAAAAATCACTATTATTATTTTAAATTTCAATAAATGAATAAAAAAATTCTTCATATCTCTTTATAAAAAATATAATTTGTTTTTTGGTGATATGAAATTTATCAAATGGAAATAATGGAGTGCTTTTAAAAAAAATAAAAGCTAAGTACTCACCAAAATAAATAAAAAAATAAAATGTAAAAAAAAATCACAAGCAAAAGTGGGGGTAAGGAGGGGTATTCATTCTTGAATACCCCTTGCCCCATGGGGGTATTGAAAAGGGAGACAAGAGGGGTAAAAATTTGAATTTTTACCCCTCCTCCTTATTACCAAATGGGGGTAAGTAGGCCATCCAAACGCAGCCCAAGTGTTTTTTTATTTGATCCATCTAATTGTAGGTCAAATAGTTTCACAAAATCTTAAAAAAAAGGTATATACATTTAGAAATCGATGAATAATTTAGATTTTTAAGATGTGCACTTTATAGTGTCTTTGATGACATTATCTGAAGTCATTCTTACCATTATGATGCCCTCATTAAGTTGATAGTGTAAGATCATTTTCTTTCAAACTAATTTATTTTTACCAGTGTAAATTATATTAATAGTTTAGTGGACTAGTTCGAATAAATGCAACCTTTTAGACTGTCTAAAGTTTATAGACATGCACCGACAAACAGTTAAGCACCTCAAAAGTTTGAGAGCAAGTCCTTCCATATAAGATGAGAATATCAAACCCCTTTAACAAATAAAGTGATAGATAACAAATAAAGCGATGAGTTAATAATTGGCATATCAAAATATCTAATTGGTAAGGAGAGTATGCTTAATAGATTAATAGATTTTATTGAAATTAAAATTGAGTCATTAGAACTTATGACTGATTGATGTCGTCTTAGAGTTCTTGCATTGGGTTGTGTAACGACCCATTTCATTAACACAATATTATCCGCTTTGGCGAGCTAACCCACTGTTACTCCTAAAAAACCTTATGCTAGAAGGAAGAAGGCTACTACTTATATATTAGGGAATTTCCAATATTACTAGCAATGTGAGATTTTTTTAGAACAGAATATTACAGGTTGTCGAATGATTGACAATATTTATAGCCTGATGCGAGCAACTAATGAGACAAAAAGTTGTACAGGTATCCATAAAAAATTCTCTTGTTGATGCATCAATCATGAAGAATGCTCACCACAATATTTATAGTTGATGTAAATAAATATTTAGATGATGAGATATATAAAGGTAATATTCTCATTTCGGTCGAGATATGAACATATCGGCCGCTATTATGGTGATACAATTCTTCTTCTTTTTTTTTAAAAAAAAAATATTGATCATTTTTTTTTTAAATTAAAAAAATTGAAAGAAGGTTCGTTTAATATGCCCACGAACAAATCAGCATCAACCGAGATATCGAATGGATCCATAAACAAATCAATTTTTTTTTAAAAAAGAACTAGCAATATTTAATTATCTTGGCTGAGATATCTTGGTTTCGATTCAGCATGTAATTTTCACAATTTAAATTAGGCAATTATATCTATTTCATATGTATATTTTTAAATTTATCCAGTAACAATTATTAATTAATTTTAAGCAGGTTGTTGATGCATTTCACATTTTTACTTTCACAGTTTCACAGCCTTAGAAAATAAAAAGATCCATTTACTGTATTGGAAAAGACCCACGAGTCCCACGTGTCACATCTGTGTAAAGAAGTTCATCTGCCCTTTCTGCCATAGTATACTATCGCACGATGTTTAGTTCTAAAAAAAATATTTAACAAAGAAATCAATTTATATTTTGAAAATAATTATTCTTAGTCTCTAAATCTTGTAAAATGATTTCATTGACTCAATTAATATCATTTTTTTTATTTTAATCAAAGATTTTCTAATATTTTTATTATTATACGACAAAAATGAATGCAAAATTTTCAAAGATATTATCTTAAACATCCCTGAAAATTTTCATGCGATTAGAGATATAAATGGATAACTGAAAAATTGAAAGTTCTTAAACACCCATTTGAAATAATGGCGTCTGGACGTAAATTTTATATCCATTTAAAATTTTGATTCCAAATTTGAATATGAATTTAACATCCGTTTGCATTCAAATGCAGATACGGATATAACCATATCCAAATTCGATAAGTTGCTAACCCAAATGGCAAATGGTGTAAATAAAATGTTTATTATTAATATGCATATTAGGTATTAAACTATATGAAGAAACAAATCTAACCTTCATATACAACTCATCTCAAAAATCAAGACTTATTCCACTCCTCAGAATTATCTCAACTCGTCTCAGAAAATGAAAATCTTAATTTCGATTTTCACTCCATCTCAAAAGTCCACTCTTCGTAAAGTTATCCAGTGTGTAGGTAGGAAAACTTGTATATACTTTGAAGATTAGTCGGATTTAAAATGATTTTATATGAAAATGAATTTAAATTAGTAAAATGCTCTTATACAAGTGACAATTTTATACTATCAGCAACACCCACCATCCATTTAAATAACAAAATTTTAAAACCTGAATGAATGTTGGATGTAGCCAATAGTATAAGATCATTATTCTTTGAATTAAGAACTTTCTTTTTTATACTTTTTATTGGTGATAACTGTCCCAAGGGTTTTATTTTGGACACCTCGTTTTTTTTTTTTTATCTCAAATAAAACAACTCTTTTACCTTTTTTTTTATCATTTTATCCATAAATTTTGTCATCATATCATAGGTAAAATGGAAAAAAATACAAAAGAGATGTCCCACTTATTGCAAGTTTAGCAAATCACCTTACTTTCCAAAGTAAAAGTCCTTTTACTGCCTGAAAAGGTTGGATTTCATAATTTTTTCACTTTCAGGTTTCACCACGTGCTTGTATGAAAAAAGGATGCTGATGTCTGTCAATGGCTATTCAAGACCCAAACCGGAGGACAAAATCTCGGCCGATATTTGGGTTTTAAGATTTTTTTAAAAAAATAGGGCTATTTTTTATTTTTTAATTCAGAAAAAAATTAAATAAAAAAATTGATATTTCAAAAAAAAAAAAGAGAGGAGAGAATGATATTGGCTGATCTGATATTCAAAATATGGTTGATCTCATCCAAAAACGAGATTTTTACCCTTGACTCAAACAATTAAAAAAAAAAAATCTGACCTGCAAATAAGATCCAACTTTGGGACATATAAGAGTCCATGTTGCTTGAGTCTTAAAATTAGGGCCGCCCATTTAAACACCAGGTTTTTTTTGTCACTAGACACCAGTTTTCGAATTTTGAGGGAAAATTATCATTTTGCCCTCCCACGTTTTATCCTTCGGGCAATTTTTTTTTTTGATTTTTCAGTTCCTTCGAATGATTCGACTGTTAATTTTTCAGATCCTTCGAACGAATGTATGTTATGCTTATACTAATTTTTTTAAAAAAAAATTAAACAGTAAAATATCTTTTAAAATTTAAAATTTATTTTTTAAGCACTGTGTATTTCTAAAAATTTTCAAATTAAATATCCAGACTAATTACGATAATCTGATAAAAATACTTTAAGACTTCAAGGTCTTTTGACATCCCAAAATACTTAAAAACACAGTATTTTACAAATAAGGGTATCCCTCAGCTGTGTTAAAAATATATTTGGGAGTGTCAAAAGACCTTTAAATCTTAAAGTATTTTTATCAGGTTATAGTAATTAGTCCGAATATTTAATTTGAGAAATTTTGGAAATACACAGTGCTTAAAAAATAACTTTAAAGATTTAAAGGAGATTTTATTATTTAAAAAGTTATTTCTTAAGCACTGTGTATTTTTAAAATTTCTCAAATTGAATATCCGGACTAATTACGATAGCATGATAAAAATACTTTAAAAATTCAAGATCTTTTGACACTCCTAAATACTTAAAATACAGTATTTTACAAATAAGGGTATCCCTTGGCTGTGCCAAAAACACATTTGGGAGTGTCAAAAGACCTTGAAGTTTCAAAGTATTTTTATGGTTATCATAATTAGCCCGGATATTTAATTTGAGAAATTTTGAAATACACAGTGCTTAAAAAATAACTTTAAAGTTTTAAAGGGAATTTTATTATTTAAAAAAATTATCTTTTAAGCACTGTGTATTTCCAAAATTTCTCAAATTAAATATCCGGACTAATTACGATAACCTGATAAAAAATACTTTAAAACTTAAAGGGCTTTTGACACTCTCAAATATATTTTTGACACAGTTGAGGGATACCCTTATTTGTAAAACACTGTGTTTTAAGTATTTTGGAATGTCAAAAGACCTTGAAGTCTTAAAGTATTTTTATCAGATTATCGTAATTAGTCTGAATATTTAATTTGAAAATTTTTAGAAATACACAGTACTTAAAAAATAACTTTAAAATTTTAAAAGATATTTTACATTCGTTCGAAGGATCTTATGATCTGAAAAATTAAAAGAAAATCCTTCGAATGATTCGACTGTGCAGTCGAATCATTCGAAGGAATTGAAAAATCAAAAGAAAAATCGTCCAAGGGATAAAACGCGGGAGGGCAAAACGGTAATTTTCTCTCAAAATCTGAAAACTGGTGTCTGATGACAAAAAAACCTGGTGTCTAAATGGGCAGCCCTAATTTTAAGACTCAAGCAACATGGACTCTTATATGTCCCAAAGTTGGATCTTATTTTAAACCTCTTAAAATCAAATTTATACTCTTAAAAGCTAATAGTATTTAGCTTGAATTATGAATTGATAGTGTATATAAATCAAAGATTTAAATATGTATCAAACTATCAATATGCATCAGCTGATATATATATCATATGAAGCAACTACGATTATATCTTGGATGTGGGTTGTAACGTATTAGGACAAGATCATAGTATGTTTCAGGTTAATGCATATTGGCTCAGGTTTTCCATTTTAACATGGGTAAAATTTGTTAAGAGATATGGGATGAAATAAAATTTTCATTTTACCCTTATTAGTGTACCGCTCATCAAGTGGTATATCGATAACACACCATATACCTGCAGAGGTCGTGTTATCGGTACACCGATACTTGATAAGCTGTACACCGGTATAGGTAAAATGGAAATTCACTCTATCCGGTGTCTTATAACAAATTTTGTCCATATTAGAATGGGCGTCCATTAGCCCAGAGTTGAAGGCCCAGTATGTGTTTTTTATGGTTTTTTTTTTTGAAAAATAAAATATTAGGCTAAAGACAATCATGTATGAGCCCATATTGGCCAATACACTGATGGGTGTTATCTCAAATTCTCAATTATCATGGCAAGATTTAAGTCCCTCATATATGTAAATTAAGCCAAGTAGCAGTTTTAGGTTTAGCTTGAGTTTGGCCCGTTAATTAAGTAAGCACATCGTTAATGCTTGAGCCAGGTCCATCAATCATTCATACTTAACTAACTATGATTATTATGGTTGTCAACAATGCATACTTGAATCGTTAATACAAGGCATCCTAAGCGGAGAAAAAGTTAGTGGACGAATTATATCTTACAAGTTATTAGAAAATCATGATTTAATATTATTGGAGTAGGAATTTACTCTCAAAAGCTAGCCGTTGAGAGGAATGTGCCTTAAATATTACAATTGGTTTATCAAATTAACCGACGTGGTACTTTTTGTCACTTCACATCTGCCCTCACTTGCAGCTGGACCCTATGGTTATACGTGGAAACTTCAGATACACCCTCACGTGCACTGGGCACGGAGAACCTACTTTGATATCTTGTTAGAAACCATGACTGAATAATATTCTTGAGGTAAAACTCATTCTCAAAAGTTATCTATTGAGAAGATGGTGTCTCAAGTGTTATATGAAGTTATTGATTTCTCAAATTAATAGACACTAGACTTTTTGTCACTTCACACAAGTCACGACTCTCTTCAAAATGGAGGGGAGAATTGATAGAGATTAGTGCTTTTGATGATAAGAGAGATCAATTTTGTCCTTTCATCCACTTGTCATTATCTAAGTGATAAAAAAATATACCTAAAAACACCAATTTCTCTTGATATCAAAGACACTGATGATGTTATTAATTGTTGATAAGAGATGCATATGAAAACAACTCATATGAAAGTGATTAAAAAAAAACACAATAAAACATTACAAACACAAAAACTCTCTAAAAGAATATCCCCATCTCTCCTCCTCTCTTCATATATTGATCACCCTCCCACTTTTTCAATGCTCTCATTGGTAACATCATCATTCTAATCAGGAGTACATATATAGGCAGATACGAAACATATCGGCCAATATATATCGGTTTTTAACAGCCGTATAATAGCGGCTGATACGTATTATATCGGTCGTAAAACCCATTTCTCGGCCGATATGGCCGATATATATCGGCCGAGATGATTTATATTGGTATTTAAAAAAAAAAAAATTCAAAACGGTGATGGGCCTGGGTCGAAATATCGGCCGATATTTACGTTTTTAATTTTTTAAAAAAAAAAACAGTTTTTTTTGGTTTTTTTATATTTTTTAATTAAAAAAATAAAATAATAAAATAATACCGATATTTTAAAAAAATAAAATAAAAAAGAGGAGAAAGAATCATATCGGCTGATATTTGCATATTGGTCGGGCCATTTTTTGCACCCCTGATTCTAATGAATGGGTTTTGAAAATCTGAAAACAGTTGTGGTTTGATCGATGTTAGAAAGATGTAGTGATCAATATGATGGCTCAAGAATTCTCCAATCTATTAAAATGGGACATGGTCTAATAGGCAAGAGAGGCCTATTCTATCTCGGATTGACAGGTTCTTGGTTTCGACTGAGTGGATGGATTTGTTCCCTGACTCGCACCTCTCTACCTGCCCTCGTCCCTTCTCTGATCATTGGCCTTTGATTCTCGACACCTTTGATGATTCTTGGGGACCTTCTCCATTCAAGTTTGACCTTTGTTGGACTAAGGAAATCGGGTTCAAGGATCTCATTGCAAATTGGTGGAACGAATTCACTCCCTCCGGCAACCGATCCTTCATCCTTCATCGCAAATTGAAATTGTTGAAGTCCAACCTGAAGAGTTGGAGTGTATCTACCTATGGGTCCTTTTCGGAATCTCTTTTCGTCTCTTCTTAATGGCATTGAGTTTATTGATCTTAGCGAGCAGGATGGGTCCATTTCTGAGGATGACTTGATTCTTCGTCACAACCTACAGGATCAGTATCGCTCTAAGTGCATTCAGGAGGAGATCAAGTGGCGACAGAGGTCAAGAGAAAAGTGGATCAAGGAAGGGGATAAAAATACCAAGTTCTTCCATGCCATGGCTTCTGCTCACAGAAGAATTAATAGAATCAGATCCCTTTCAGTTGATGGTTCGAATGTGACGGATAAGGAGGAGATCATTGCCACCATTCTCAATCACTTCAATCAGTTGTATTCTGCCAATCCGGTTGACAGATTGCCGTTCTCTGGGCTTCCTTTTAAGTCCATCTCTCCTTCAGAGGCATCCTCTTTAGAGCGTCCTTTCTCTGTGGATGAAATTCGGAAGGCTGTTTGTGACCTGGGTGAGGATAAGGCCCCTGGACCTGAAGGTTTTCCCATTGCTTTCTTTAAGATCTTTTGAGACATCGTGAAATTTGACCTCATTGCTTTCATTGAGGAATTCCACCAAAGAGGTCAAATTTCAAAGGAAATTGGGGCAACTTTTCTTGTTTTGGTGCCTAAGAAAGACGGTGCTCCTGCTCTTTCGGACTTCCGGCCAATCAGTCTTCTTGGTAGCCCGTACAAGATTTTGTCCAAGATTATTGCGAACAGATTAAAGCACTTCCTTCACAAGATTATTTCTCCCTACCAGTCTGCTGCTGTTGAGGGCCGGCAAATTATGGACGCGGTCATTACTGCGCATGAGTGTATTGACTCCCAGCACAAGTCTCGACAGAAAGGAATTATTTGTAAACTTGACTTGGAAAAAGCGTATGATATGGTGGATTGGCACTTCCTTCATTTTGTTCTTTCAAGCATGGGCTTCACTCGAAGATGGTGTTTATGGATTCATGAGTGCATGTCCTCCGCCCACTTCTCTATCCTCATCAATAGATCTCCTAAAGGTTTTTTCAAGAGCTCGCGGGGAATTCGTCAGGGTGACCCTCTCTCTCCTGCCCTTTTCATCATAGTTGCTGAGACTCTTAGCCTTCTACTTGCCAAAGCGGCTGACTTCTCCCTGATTCATGGCTTCAGAACTGATTCTTCTTTGCTTCAGATTAATCACTTACAGTTTGTGGATGATACTATTATTTTTTGTGAAGCTAATGTGGAGTCTGCTATGAACCTCCGCTCTCTGCTCAGATGGTTTGAACTGTCATCCTCCCTCCGCATCAACTATCAAAAAAGTGAAACCTTTGGTATCAATTTGACTGATAATGAGCTCAGTTCCCTTTCAGCGATTTTGGGTTGTGTTTCATCTTCTCTTCCTTCCACTTATCTGGGGCTTCCTCTTTGCATTGGGTCTCCTGGCTTGTACCAATGGGAGTCCATCATTCATAAGTTCAGTAAGCGTCTTGCATCGTGGAAAGGAAAATATTTGTCTTTTGGTGGCAGGGTCACTCTCCTCAAGGCAGTTCTTGCAGCTCTCCCTATCTATTTCCTTTCCGGCTTCAGATGTCCAAGTAAAGTTATCAAGTCGTTGGAGAAAATCATGAGGAACTTCCTTTGGGGTGATCAAGAGGATAGAAGAAAATACCATTGAGTGAAGTGGGAGCAAGTTTGTCTTCCAGTTAGTGCGGGGGGTCTTGGAGTGCGGCCTATTAAGGAGGTTAATGTCGCTTTGCTGTCTAAGTGGCTTTGGCGGCTTGGGACTGAGGGTGATTTTCCTTGGAAGAACATCCTTATCCAAAAATATGGTGTGGGTAATCTGGGTTGGGACGTTCATCCTTCCCCTCGCAGTGCTTCTGGTATGTGGAGAGCTATTGCTAGCTGTGTTGACAAATTTAAAGACGGAATCAGATTTAAGGTGGGGCGTGGCAATAGGGTTAAGTTTTGGACTGATCCTTGGTGTAACAACTCTACTTTGGTTGTTCAGTTTTCATCGATTTATCGTCTCTCCCATCTGTTGACTGGGACCGTGTCTGATTTCTACTCCATCCACAATGGCCAGACCGTTTGGGATCTTCACATCCAGAGCAATCTTTCGGACCTTGAGTTTGATGAGATTTCTGAGCTTCTCCACTTGATCTCCTCTTATCGGATTCGATGCTCTACTGCGGATAGTCTCCTTGGGTGTACGACACGAGTGGTTGTTTTTCTGTCAAATCTTTTTTCATTGGCAACAATCAAGAGGCTCGGCCTGTCGCTGTCAACCCAAATATTTGGGTCTCCAAAGCTCCACCTAGGGTCATTTGCTTCTTATGGACAGCTGGCCAGGGGAAAATTTTGACTCAAGACAACTTGCGCAATAGAGGAAAAATCATTGTCAGTGCTTGCCCTCTCTGCCTTCGGGCTTCTGAAGAGACAAGCCACCTTCTTCTCCATTGCCCTTTTTCTTCTGCAGTTTGAAACTCTATGTTGGATAAGTTTAGCGTGTTTTGGGTTATGCCTTCTTCTGTGGCCGAGCTATCTTATGCTTGGGACATATCTTTGGTCTCCACAAAATGCTCCTCTTTATGGCATCTCTCCTTCTTCGCCACTGTGTGGAGTTTATGGTGGGAACGCAACAATAGAATCTTTAAAGATCGTGCTGAGCCGAGTGATGCAGTTTCGAGAAGAATTTTTTCCATGTGCGCCTCTTGGGCTTCTCCTCTTGCTGAATTCAGGAACATCTCTACGAATGACATCCTCCGTGCTTGGAAAGAATGTATTGAATTAGCATAGTTTTATCTTTGTCAGTGATTGGTTGTCTCGGGTGTGTATATTTTCTTTGCCGTGGAATTTTTTCCATCCCTTTATATTTGCACTTCTGGTGCCTTTCTCTTTCTTAATATATTAACCTTTCAAAAAAAAAAATTCCTTTCTAATTGAGACACATTATTCTATTTATACTTTTAAATGGTGATAGCTATAGAAGATAACGTCAATATCTTACTTTATAATAAAAACTGAGTATTCCAATTATTTTTTTTTTTAAAAGAGAGAGAAAAGAAAATCTTAAGATAAGTCTATGTTGGATTGAGATATGGAGGCGTGTTTTTGGAAAAATACTAATCTCAAATTCTCAACCAAATGAAATATTAAATTTAGGTTCAACAATATCAATAGATGAAATGTATAAAATGTTTTTAGTTATCTAATATAAAATCAACAATTATATTTTTTTTTTATAACTTAGGTGTTCAGACTTTTTAGAGCACCTGATTGATCATTGGGCCATGTACAAGTCTTCCTACCCATACACATAAGATAACTCTATCTAGAGCTGAAACTCAGGTCAGGGTCGAGTTTCAATAAACCCAACCCAACCCATGTCAAAAATTATTGAACCCGATGTGACTCAACCCAACTCGGACCCGAGTTATTCAACCTGACCCGACTCAACCCGAGTGTTATTTTATAACTTGGTACACTCAAGTCGGATCGGGTCATATACAAAACCATAATCCAAATTTATTGATTTCTCAAGTTGGGTCGTTTCACCCCTAACTTTATTTGAAGTGGCCTTTTAGAGTGGAGCGAGAATCAAACTTAGAACTCTCACTTATGAGGCAAATTCTTCACCATCTCTACCATCCCTTTGGGTTGCTGCAATTACATAATCAAAATCGAAACTATTCTTCATGTTACTCCATGCCATTGCTTAAAATACAATATTTAAAAGCTTTTGATAAAATTAATTTTTGATATTTAGATAATGTAGGACTTCTTTTTTTGAATTTACGTGTGGAAAATCAGAGGAAACTCAGTATAAGACCCACGGGCGATACTCTTTGCTTTTAAGACACACCAAGTGAGGCCATGGAGGTTCGAATCTGACACTTTCTATTTTTTAAAGAAAGATATTACTAATTGAGTTACACCCGTATGGACAGATAAGGTAGAACTTACTTTTATCTAAAGAGATCCAATATTTTTTTTAAAAAAAAAGTACAACATATCTTCTTTCAAAAATAAAAAATGATGAAGAAAAACCATATCTTAGTGACATATAGAGAGGCCCACTAAGGACCTTGATACATGAGTGTTTTGGGTTTGTTTGTTTTTAAGTGTATTTTTGCGCCTTTTGAGAAGGGTGGCATCTCTAAGATTCGATGGTGGCGTGGTAAAAAGCAAAGGTAAGGAGGGCATGTGAATAGATTGGACATTGGAGTAGTCTTCTTCTTCTCTCTCTCTTGCATAAGGTTTCTGGGGATTCAACTTTTTTCAGTGGATCCATTTCTCTTTAATCATAACAATTCTCAATATGATTAGTAAGTAGGGTACAGAGTCTGCCAATGGTACGGCCCAAATGCCTCTCTAAAATGGTTCTCATAATCATTTAATAGAGATTAACATGGTTTAGAGGTTTATCTTTGAAAAAAGGATTGAGGATTCATTTTGTTAAGTCCAATAGTAAGTTTGACATTTTGAATATTGAAATCACCATGATGCCATAAGTATCAATCATAATTTGTAAATTTATTTCTAATAGAAGTCCTCTCTCTTACTCTCTCTCTCATTTGATTTATGAGTTCATATAGTAAAAAAAAATTAAAATCTTATTGAATTGAGTAACTCTGTAGAGTTTTTTACTTTGATTTGAAAAAATTCAGTAAAACTCATTAACTTGTTCAACTTGAAATCGCAATGAGTCAAATCAACTTTCAACGCACTAGTCAAAAACACCCATTTTGATGCTCTTTTAGTATTCATCAATTTGTTTGGGTAGTGTACAATTTCACATGATCACATCTCAAGAGAGGTTTCATCCTATTTGAATTGTGTAAATTTGTAGCATCACTTACTTTGATCTATTTTTTAAATATAAATTCAAATGGTTTTGATGGTGTGATGAAAGATGTTCTTTTTTCTTAGAAAATGGATTATAGTTACATATGAAAATAAAAAGTCTTGCCTCACTTATAAATATAAAGGAAGTATTTATCAAAATAAGCAATAACTGTATACAAGAGACTTTATAGTTAATTTTCTTAATTTTATATTACAAACTTCTAATATTCACTATAATAAATGATACATATATGAAGAGCTACAGTATTCTCATTAGATCTCCTTTATATAAATACTTCTTACTTAAAATATGTGCTACTTACAAAATAATTAAACATGGTGAAATAAATTATTGTTTATTCAAAAGAGTTGAAGTGATGGTAAAGAACCTGTCTCAAAAAACGGGAGTCTTAAGTTCGAATCGACGTGAATACTTTGATCATAAGAAAAGACTCCTTATAAGTTTCGACACCACACTAATCTCATTAACAATTAAACTTAAAATCTAACTCTTAAAACTTCCTAAAATTCCTAATATGACACTAATTTGCAATGATGGATAAAGTCTTTTAAATCCACTTACCTTTAAAGCTGTTGTGAGGCAGTGCCCAAGACCCAATCACATGTATAGAACCAGAAAGGCTTCCAAGATGAGCCATGGGTCTTCTGTGGACAGAAGAAAAGCCAACCCCCTTTTTCTTTACTTTCTCTCTTTTCAATTTTCCTCTACTCACATAAACTACCATTCATGAGTGAAAAAGTAACTTAACTTTCTCACATGTCACAGAGCTACATGCGACCACTCATTGGAAAAAAAAGAAAAGAAAAAGGAAATAAAGAAAGAAAAGCAAGTTGACAGAGAAATGATACTTCGAACCATGATCAAATGAAAGTTATTGACAAAATGAAATTGTTAAAAAGAAATTAATAGCTTAATGTAATGAGTTACGTATCTGCATCAGAACTTGATTGTTTGATTCAATGTGTTATTCTATAGACTTCTCATGAGTTATCTTACGTCTCAAGAAGTGGGAGGTGTTAAGTTTAAACTCTTATAAATTTACTTTGGTGTGTCTTATAGGATTAGAGGTACCGCGAGTGGGGGTTTTAGTAGAACTGTATACGAGGTTTTCCATACGTAAATCCAAAAAAAATTCTACACTTAATCATTTCTCATACTTGTTGATATAAAGAATTTATTACTTCCATATATATAATTATTTCCAAGTTAAATTACCATCATTTTTTTTCTAATCTATGTTGTTCTTCAGGTGCTACTTACTTGGACAATCTTTTTTTAATTTTTTATTTAATTTTTTATGATTAAGCCATTATTTGGTGAATTCAAAGGAGCCATAAAATCAATTCTATGAATTATTACTTGTCCCAATTTTACTTAATAGGATTTATGGATTTTATTGGATTTATCATGCTTTCTACTCTTATAAACATAATAAAATATCCACTTTAGAAGTCTAAAACTTGTAATGAGTTAAAAATAAAATAAAATTTGATTAAAGTGACATTTAGATATTAACAATTTATGAAAATTAATACTCTTTCTGTACCAAATTAATTGCCTTATATGGATTTTAGAATTGTCTCAAAATAGTTGTTTTATTTATATTGGAATAGTATAAAGTGTGTTGAAAATAGATGAGATCATATGGAGTGCTAGCCTTATATAGAGATTTACTTAAAAAACAAAAATATTTCAAATGAGACAACTAAAATGATATGGGAGTGAGTATATAACACTTATGAGAGAGAGAGATGTGATTTTTCTACACTGTCATTGTCATTCTTACACACCAGAGCTGAAATAGCTTAGACAAGATTTCCATACTTTCATAATCGTGATTAACATATTATTAATACAAGACAACTAGAGAAAGAACTATTTAGTACCTGAAAAGTCATTTGTCTAAATGGTCATTTTCATTTCTTACTTTATTTTTTCAAGTAATTCACTGTAAAATCATGGGCATTCCTGGAATCACTTGATACTCAAACTCTTATATAAGCATCACTTGCTATTTGTTCCCATTCTACTTCTTCTTGTTGTTGTTATTCTACTCTGCAACTAGAATCTCTATCTATTATATTTTCTCAAGGAGAAAGGAAAATGATTAGTCTAAATGATTTCTACAAGGTCATGTGTGCCATGGTCCCTCTCTACTTCGCCATGTTTGTGGCTTATGGATCAGTGAAATGGTGGAAGATCTTCTCACCCGAGCAATGCTCTGGCATCAACCGATTCGTCGCCGTCTTCGCCGTCCCTGTTCTTTCATTTCACTTCATATCTCAGAACAACCCATATCAGATGGACACAAAATTCATACTAGCTGATACCCTCTCCAAGGTCCTTGTGCTTCTAGTCCTCTGTGTATGGGCCATGTTCTCTAATGGAGGATTAGATTGGCTAATTACCCTTTTCTCCCTTGCCACTCTACCCAACACTCTTGTAATGGGAATTCCATTGCTCAGAGCTATGTATGGTGATTTTACTGAGAGTATCATGGTGCAATTAGTCGTTCTTCAGTGCATCATCTGGTAAAATTTCCACCCCTGCTTTGATCTTTGTGAGTTAATTTTCTTTTTTAAACTTAGATAAACATGTTTTGTATTTTTAATTAATACTATTTGTGGTTGATCCACATTTCCTGCTTTGTTAATTTTTCTAAATGGGTCTGGCCCATTTGCTTGATTAGAATTCAATTCCTTTTCAGGTACACCCTCCTTCTCTTCCTCTTTGAATACAGAGCTGCCACTCTGCTTATCAAAGACCAGTTCCCAGGCACAGCTGCTGGCTCCATATCAAAATTTGAGGTTGATGGAGACGTAATTTCACTAGATGGCCGGGACCCACTTTGTACTGAGTCCGAATTGGACGGCAATGGCCGCATCCGGGTGCGCATTAGGCGGTCCACATCGTCGGCCCCTGACTCTGCTCTTTCATCAACGATCGCGATCACTCCACGGGCATCGAATCTCTCCGGTGCCGAGATCTACTCCATCAACGCTGCAGCTGCACTGCCCAATTTCAGCCACAGTATACCCGACATGCCATTTGGGAATGCCGATTTGGCACTTGGGTACCGGTCGACGAGCCCCCGGCTCTCCGGTTACGCATCGTCTGATGCATATTCCCTACAGCCGACTCCACGAGCTTCCAATTTCAATGAATTGGAGACCACAGCCACGACAACGGCAAATACCCCAACATGGATGAGATCTCCAGCTACCGGCAGAGTGTTCCGGCAGCCATCTCCGGCCTTCTCCGGGGTGAAAATGGTGTGGGAGTCACCGAAGTCTCAGGCTGTTGGAGAGAGGCAGGGTGGCAAGGATGTAGGAGGTAAGTAACGGTCACCTATTTCTCTAAGTGTTTTGATTTTGGCCCTATTGGTATTATGTTTGTGGCCCACTTGACATTTCTTAATGTTCACATGCCACTATTAGTGATGAGTGATTATGAATCTTAAAAGAGCACTTGTTCATAAATTAGCAAAGATTAGTAGTGAATTAGATAACATTCATCCATTGTTTTTAGGGTGAATTAATAATATTTTTGAAATTGATATTTTCAATAAGATGGAGGTTGCGAGTTCGAGCCTCGATAGTCTAAAGATTGGTGTGCCCTGGGGACAGTGAACTCACCTATAGAGGTTTTACGTGGGGTGTTCCGTGATTTTCTACACGTAAATTAAAAAAAAAAAGTAAAAATAAGATGGATATTAATATTTGAAAAAATGTATCGTACTATTATATTTTTTTTATGTTTGTTGAAGAATATAACTGTTATAGAATCTTTTTATTAAAAGTAAAATATTCTTTTTACAGTAAGTCGAAAAATAAGGATTGAAAGTCTCTTTTTCTTTCAGAGAATTTTTATGCAGTCTATCTAAAATATCACATCATTTTGTACTTTTATTAATTAAATTAAAAAAACAATCTAAATATCTTTTATCTGACAAATATATGAAGAAAAAAAAAAAAAAAAATATATATATATATATATATATATATATATTTTATAAAAGTTCTCTTAGGTAAAAGTCTCAAGGATTCTAATATATTCCAACAAACACAATTAGTGGGTGAGACATGCTTTTTAATAAAATAAATTAAAATAAGATCTATTGAATTAATTTAATCCTTAAATTTTAAATTAAATAAAATATTAAATATTTTTTTTCTGTGACCACTAACATTACAACTAATTCAAATTAATCAAAAAATGTACTTGCATTATTTATTGTAGATTCACCCTTGGGTAAAAATGCACACGACTGTGACGACCACTATTTCAGATTATACTTTTTAGAATAAAATATTATTTCACGTAGATCTAAGAGAGAAAAGGTGAAACTATTTAAAAATGTGTATGAATTGACACTTAATAAATGTATATATGAAAAATATTTTTAGAAATTTCAAAATTATTAGAATTATATTTATAACATATTTTAGTTTTCACTTGACAATGCAATTCATAATTCAATTTAAAAGATTGTGGGGATCATCATCCATAGACTTTTTAAAAAATAATAGCTTTGACATAGGCTAATATAAATATATTCTCTTACTTATGGTAATAAATGCTATATTTACATTATTATTGTAGAGTATTTAAGATTAAATTTTTTAAATAAAAGATAATTATCAGCCATTTAATTTAAATATATTAAAATTAATATCTATATCACTGCTGATTTTGATGAATCTAAATTTAATGGCTGATCTTAATTTTACTTATAAGATACTGTAAGATTAAATCTAAAATATGATAGGCTCTACTAATCAAAATAATATATTTAATAAAAAAATATATAATTCCTATTAGTTTAGCATTTTTCTCAGATACCCTTTTCAGAGTACAGAGATGTCAATCAATTAGATGCCAGACCCAACATAGTACTCACCATGCCAACCCTGTAGAGGTTGATTGATGATTGAAACGATCGAATGGTGCTTAAACCTCAGTAGGAAATGATTGGTGTATGACATACACCATTATTTGGTGTTTGCATATCACCACACTTCATTCCTAGGAAGAGATTCCAAATATGATTTGCTTCTGTCTTAAAACTTAAAAGAAGAAGAGTTGTATGAGGATTTGATAATGCCTTCATTTTTTTTTTTAAATTTTATTATATGCATATTTTAACTTTCTTGTTCTTCTCTTTCAAATAGAGTTGAGTGTAGCTCAACTAATAATCTTTCGTCTCAGGAAGTGAGAGGTGTTAAGTTGGTGCCCCCATAGTTTCAACTGGTGTGCGTTAAGGGTAATGGGTATTATCTGTGGGGGTTTTATGTTGAGCTTCCGATGATTTCTCATATGTAAATTCAAAAATAAATAAATAGAGTTGAGTGTTATCTTTCTTTGGATCTTTTGACATAAGTATTATCTTGAATGATACTTAAATTTGGTCTATATGTAAATATCTAATGACTTATTCATAGGCTGTGAATTCTTTTTTCACTTTTTAAAATACTAGAAAAACCCTTGATTTTTAAAGTAGTATGAGAGAATGAATGACGCATAATATATACTGAGCAATAGTGTATATTTGATAAGCTTTTGATGCTGAGAGAGCATGTAGCTTGTCACACTATTTTGATAAGGATAATAAAAAGTGAGCAAGAGATTCTTCCACGAGCATTTTGTGTTACTCAACATGAGTTTTACTGCATTGACCATTTTATCATTTGAATCGATTCTTCAAATCCTTCCGATTACACAAAATGTTCGTGGGAAGATCGCTATCCCAAAAAGTGAGATACATATAATTTTACATCACTACCAAATACTTGATTGGATGATAGGATGTTTCTCTTCACTAACAACTTTTCTATTTTTAACTGTAGTTATTATAAAAAATTAATAATGTTTTTTTATACAGAGAAGGAAATCAGCTTTAGGTGTGATCCAAAAATCTCTGCAACTGAGGAAGATGGTGCCAAGAACAACTCAACACCCAATCAAAAGATGCCAAGTACCTTCGTCATGGTGAAGTTGATATTAAATATGGTTGGAAGAAAGCTTTCTCGCAATCCAAACACATACTCCAGTGTTTTAGGCCTGCTTTGGTCGCTGATATCTTTTAGGTAACTAAATTCAACTAAGCATTAAGTATGTTTTATTTGGTGATTTTGCTTTTGAATGTTCTATACGTTAAAGATTTGGATGAAAATGATATAGCAGCTCTCTTATGAATAATTAGAGTTTAAAAGTATTTAAAAGTGACGTGTTAGATTATAGAGATTCAAAGTTGACCCAATAGATACGAGTAGAGGAGTACAATTTATCTCAGAAATCAATCAATCACACACAAGAAGAAGCAAGAATATAGAGATTTACATAGTTCGACAAAACCGTCTACATTCACAGAGCGTGCATCACATCTACTATGAAAAATAGAATCGGACAACAAATTTCAAAGATTACCCAAATCTTCTCTGTCTTCACAGTCTCTCTTTCCTCTGTGATTTTCTTACTCTCCTCTCTTCCCCATAGAACAATACATATACTACTAAGAAAACCCTGGAGGAATAAGCCCTTTTATACAACAATAAAGACCTTTTGAGGGAAAAACAAAAACAACAGAACATATGACAAAAAACCTTTATAAATAATGAAATATTATTTATACTGCGCCCACCTCTCATACTTTGTCTCTCTCCATGAATTGAATCCTTAAATCTCTTTAAAGACAATTATAATTTTTCTAGACTCACCTATGTTTAGAAGTATCTTGGTAGGCTTCCTATTTAAGAATAAAAGCTTTCACAGATCAAACCCTTTATGAACTTTTGCATGACTTGTGCAGGTGGGGGGTGGGAATGCCTAGTTTGGTCAAGTATTCGATAAAGATAATTTCAGATGCTGGACTTGGGATGGCCATGTTCAGTTTAGGTATGGACCCGTGTCATTCTTACAAGAATTTTTCACCATTATTACTGTCATTTTTATATATTTTTTGTGCAGAAATTAGATATACTATACAGAAATTGACAATTTGATTTAAGATTTATCTTCAATAAACTGAGTGGGGGAAGAAATTGCAGGTTTGTTCATGGCTTTACAACCAAAAATCATTGCTTGTGGAGCGAAAATGGCAACCTTAGGCATGGCAATTCGCTTCATAAGTGGGCCAACAGTAATGTCTGCAGCATCAATTGCTGTTGGAATGCGAGGTGTTCGACTTCATGCCGCCATTGTTCAAGTACTTACTAAACACACACTAATCCATATTAAATGTACAATCATACATATAAGCTGCATTTAGACGAGAGTTAAATTTTGTAAGAGTTTCTTTTGAATATGGGTTTCTCTTATTTGGTTAGGTAATTACAGTGAAAAAGGTTTAAGAGGAAAAAAATTATCTTAAAAGAGAGAGAAAGCGATTACCTCTTTCAGTGAAGAGGTTTTCAGATTTGTGTTGAGGTGGAGAAATTTGGGATTTTCTCATCCATTCTTTTTATTACCAAATGGGGGTAAACAAGGATTACTCTCGTTTTCACCTCTCCACCCTTCACCCAGACGCAACCATAATATTATTCAAAACTTGGACTAATTTTTCTTAAATTATTGATCAATAGTTCATATTTCTGCTGACATTTTAAGATACTGGTTTTAGCTGATTTTTAAATCTCAGATGCATATATACTTGCTTCATGTAAATGGTCATTATATTTGGGGTGATCCTAGATTAGTGTTTTGATTAGTTTCAATCTTGTTTTAGGCTGCACTTCCACAGGGTATTGTGCCCTTCGTATTTGCAAGAGAATATGGACTGCATCCTGACATACTTAGTACAGGGTAAGTTCAAGCAACTCACTACCATCCTTTTTAAAATGTTTATAGTTCATTTCAGTTACTACCTTTCTTTTAAAATGTTCATATTTTCTAATATATTTGGAAGAAAACCCCATCTTTATTAGTATTTTAGTATGATAATATTAGGGTTACGAACGAGTCCCTTATTAGAAGTATAGAGGGAGATATAAGAATTTATAAGATAATTTCACGTAATAGGCATAATAAATGGTATAAGAGTCATGTATCAGACTATCTCACGTGGTCTGGATCGAATTCCTTCATTACATTTGCATTTTCCACAACAATCAATCATTTTATGTATAGGTATATTTGCTTTTAAAAATTAATTAATGAACAGAAATACTTTATTCCAACAAGAGACATTAAAGCAAGGCCAGTCTTTTCCAGTTTTTCTTTCCTCTTTTTCTTCCTGCACCTTCTTTTCTGTTCAATCATGGTTTCACTCAACTTTATCTTCCTCATGTTTTTGCAGGGTCATCTTTGGCATGCTAGTTTCTTTGCCTGTCACACTTCTCTACTACATACTTCTAGGCCTATGAAAATTGCCACCTCTAATAAATAAAAAGGGAAAAAACAAAAAACAGGGAGAAAAATCCCTGTTCAGATGCTACTAATGCCACAATTCAATTACAATCCAGTATTCAAAGTGCAGAGCTTGTTTTCAGTCATCACTTATGACCATTAACATGGAAAATTAGGATTTTCAAACACTTAAGCTTTCATGGGTCCTGATTTATGGGGCCTCTGTTATTGAAACTCTCTTGAGGAAAGTTTTAAGAAGGTGCAGTTGGTCGACGACAAGGGTGGCGGGGCCGTTGCGGCAAATCGGCCATGGCCGATCCATCAGAGGCCCAACCAAGTACATGGGCTTCCTGAGTTGACTTGTATCAGTACGTAGATTAGTGGTAGCCGAAAGGAAAATGAATGATCGTTTGTTATGATTAGGGATGGAGAATTTTTCTTTGTGGGTTATAATGGAAGTGAGTATGTGGGTAGATGAAGTCCTTTTTTATGTACCTTTGACCCAAGGAAAGTAGAATTATTTCTTCATCTTTGCTTTAGAATTTGATTTTGAACCAATCATTACACACTTGCTCTTGCTCCCTCCTTTTTTTTTCCTGTTGTATTTAATTTGGGAGGAACAAGAATTCCTTGATATGGAAGTCTAATCAAGTGGATAAAGCCTCTTGATTATCATCTCTCCCTCTCTTTTTTTTTTTGCTTTTGATTTGTTGAAAGTGAGCTCAGACACTTGTTCTTTTTGTTTCCCATGACTTGACTTTGGAGAAAAGCAAAAGAACAAGCTTTTGAATTGTCCTTTCCTGTTTATAATCTTGAGAGGTAATATAATGATATTAATCCTAATGAGGTTTTAGACCTTCTAAAAGTTTTTAAATAATTTGAGATTAACAGGTCCCAAACAATTTTTCCACTCTACTGTGGAAGGGTTTCCTATGTTGAAATCTGCATCCAATGATTTCTAGAGTTTGTAGGACCTGCCATAGTAAAGAAACAGAGGTATCAAGCCTCAACAATGAGTAAAGGAGAAGAACTTTTTATAAGTCTCTTGTAATGCAAGGTTCAGACTTGGGATGTGAACAATTTCCATACAATTTGTATGTAATAAAAATCAGCATTTAGTTGAACTGTTTTTAATGACCAAAGTAGTCTCGGGGACAAGTTCAAGTTTCTCTACTCACACATCAAGTAATTTTACCGGAAGTGAGAATTGAAATCAGAACTTTCACTCTGTGAAGCGGGTTCCTGGTCATCACTCCAACCCCATTTAGATCCAACTTCTAAATGCATAATACGGATCCGAATCTTTATCTAACTCGGATTTTTCATGCAAGATCAATTCAGCGCGACATCTAGATACTTGTATCTGAATTTGCATTGGATTAGACTAACTATTTAATGGGCTTTAAGTTGAATTCTCTTTTATACCTAACATGTACTCTTAACCATTAAACCCATACTCTTCCCTACTTGACTCGGGGGTAAAAAAATCGGATTTACCGAGATCTCGGCCGATCTCTCTCTCTCTCCTATTTTTTTTAAAAAAATTGCAATGTGTATTGGCCGAGATATCTCGGTGCTAAAAAACCCGAGACATAGTGCGTATCGGCCGAGATTTATACTCTGACTTGACTGGACCAAACTTTACATTTACTTGATCCGGCCCATTTACAAAATGGATGCATCGGTAAATGTGTGTGATTAAAGCGAACAAAATAGAAAATGAATTCTACCTTTTTAACTTCTTCCAGGAAATGTGGCTACCACATCATCACAGACTTGGCATTCTTCCAAAATAATCTCCATATGAGATCCATCAGGAGAAGTGCTATCAATGGGGTAGGTTCAGGCCTTTTTCTGGCTTGATAGCTAATTGGACTCTGCTTATACATGTATTGGGCTGAAGCTAAACTATATTAAAGGACCCATAATGTCCGTTTCAATAGAGATCATATAATCATATTATTCTATGAATGCTTGTGATTTAAGTCCGACTTTTGAGCTATAAAATCCAAGCCCAAATAATAGGCCCATGTACTCCACATCAATGCATGTGTTACTAGTTACTATCAAAGAATTAAAAACTGGATTTACAACTTAAGCAGCCCTCTAATTGGACCATTAGCTTAGCATGTATTTAATATGATGCTACCTACTGATTTATTACATTTAACATGTCAAAAATGCGATTTTTATTATCATAAGCTAGTGTTTTATCTTAGCATGGTAATGGCGACCATTGACCAAATACTGGTTCATATTCCTATTCTTCCTAAGGAAGACTAAGATTTGTGCAACTAGTTTGAGTTGAGAAATCACTTCTTGATCGTTTAGATTGTAATGTGTCTGGGTAATGAGGCTTGATAGTAAAAAGAAAAATATGTTGTCCATCCTCTTCGGCTACCAGGGGTTGAAAATTCGGGTGGTTGAGATAGCCGATATCTTTATCTCTCCCTAGAAAAAAAAAATTAAAAAAAAATCAGAAAATTACAGAAGATTAAGAAAAATATGGGCTTTTTGGATGTGTAATTTTTTCATTATAGATTGGTCATTTACATGTTCAAATATTATTTTTAAGTTAGTAGCTCGAGAATTTCAAATGTTTTTAAAAAATGAACAAAAAAATTGTAGAAAAATTTAAGTGATCATTAAATGTCTTGATTATTTGTTTATGATTTGTTTTCATCTTAGTAAAATAAGAAATAAGAAATATTTCAAATTTTAGCTTTTGTCTAATTAATGAAAATAAAAAATTATCACTCAAAATTTTACCTTAATTTTTGTCCAAAAATTATAGCTTTGCACGTTGATGCATTTAGAGCTATCTATTCTCCAATTTAGATGCTTAAATTACTGCTAAATATGTTAATGTTTAATGTTAATCTTAAAGTTAAAATTTCCCCCAAAAACAGTTTCCAAAATCATATTTCTTATTTCTTATTTTTATTTCCAAATGTTAACCGATTTTCTCAAAAATGTGGAGATGAGCCTAACTTGTGTAGTTACCATACTTATGAAGAAATCTATTCTGAAGACTGAGAAGATTGGGTTTGCTCTAGAGATTTCAAGCATTGATGATAATATAAATTAGTAAATAAATAACATTCCGTCTCAAGAAATAGGAGGTTGCAGGTTTGAATCTTTACTGTCTAACTTTGGTATATGCTAGGGATAATGAGTTCACCCGTAGAGATTTTATGCTGGATATCTCATAATTTCACACACATAAATTCAAAATAAATAAATAAAAGATAAAAAAAAAGGTAGTTTAAAGATATTTAATACTACCTTTCTTTTAAGTGCTCAGGATATTACGCTGCATATCGGAATGTGACTAATCATCCATTAATTACATAATTACGACACATTCTAAAACAAATTTAATCTATAAGTTTGACTTTAAAAACACTATTATTTTACGTTACTGCCCTTGTTAAGACAAGTGAGGATTATATAGTTTTTTTTTTTTTTTTGATTTTTTTTATGATGAGGTGTTTAGGTCAGTGTTATAAAAGCTAAATCGAATCGCCAGTTCGACCGGAACTGCACTGGCTATAGTTCGGTCCTAGCTAAGAACCTTTTTTGAGTCAAAACTGCAGAAAATCGGTCAGAGTTGTGATTTTCTGCGATTTTGAAGGTAAAACCGTGAGCCATGGACAGCGGCTCACAAAATTTCAAATTTTTTGTTTTAAATTCCGTTCAAAATATAAGAAAATAATATTAAAAATATATATTTTTGAAATATAAATATTTATTACCATTTATATCCCATATCTTTCACCGTTTTGATATATTACTTAGAGTTTAAATGTTATTTTTAATATTTATATTAATATTATTGGTAAAAGGTGTCATACTTAATGTTATATGTAATATTTATACTCTTACTAATTGAGTGGCTTTGACCTACTTTGACTACGACTGAACTCGGTTGAATTCAAAATGCCTTGAAGAGTATTCGTTAGACGGTCCGATTTTGATAACATTGGTTCAGGTCTCTAAAAACATCCAACTTAGAACATGTGCAACTCTTTCTATTTATGTACATTGGGTAACTCTAATCCTTTAGAGTGAAGTAGTAACCGGACTCTAATCTTTAATACATTATGTTTTACAGTTTTTCAATCCTAGTGAGCGGGTTATATTTTAATAATCAAACCTGAAAACATTTTTTAGAATTTGCATTTTTATGACGTTATTATAATAGAAAAATATAAAAAATATAAAATTTGGATATAAGGAACGAAATAAAAAAATGCTAATTTAGAAAAATTATATTTAATAGCATTTTTAAATTTCTTAACGACAGCATTTTGTATTAGACTATTAGAGTCAAGGGATGGGTAAAGGGCCGTTTGGTAATTAAAAGTGAATCAGAATCGGTTGAAGAGCAAAACCGCAACTCCAACTCCAACTCCACGACGCGGTGGCATTTTTAAATGGCTCCCATTTTTAAAGATATTTTAAGAGGTTTTTGACATTTTCAAATGCTTAAAACAGAGTGTTTTATAAATAAGGGTATCCTTTGGCCACGCCAAAAATAAAATTTTAATGTTATTTTTTAAGCACTGTCTATTTTCAAAAAAATTCAAATTGAATATCCAGATTAATTACGATAACCTGAATACTTTAATACTTTAAATTCTTTTAACACTCCCAAATGTATTTTTGACACTCCCAAATGTATTTTCGGCACCGCCGAGGGATACCCTTATTTTTAAAACACTCTGTTTTAAGCATTTAGGAATGTCAAAAGACCTTAAAGTCTTAAAGTATTTTTATCAGATTATTGTAATTAGTCCGGATATTTAATTTGAAAAATTTTGAAAATACACAGTGCTTAAAAAATAAAGTTAAAATTCTATTATTTAAATAATATACTATACATTACTGTAAATTAACATAATCCGATCGATTTTCTCAATGAATCGATCGATTGATTATGTTTAAATAGTATATTATTTAAATAATAGAATTTTAACGTTATTTTTTAAGCACTTGTATTTTCAAAATTTCTCAAATTGAATATCCGGACTAATTACAATAACCTGATAAAATACTTTAAAACTTAAAGGTCTTTTGACACTACCAAATGCTTAAAACAGAGTGTTTTACAAATAAGGGTATTCCTCAGTTGCGCCGAAAACACATTTGGGAGTGAAAAGACTTTGAAGTCTTAAAGTATTTTTATCAGGTTATCGTAATTAATCTGCATATTCAATTTGAATTTTTTTGAAAATACACCGTGCTTAAAAAATAACATTAAAATTTTATACTATACATTACTGTAGCTTAAACATAATCAATCGATCGATTCGTTCTAAACGAACATGAATCAATCGATTTTTCCAGCTACTTTATGGAATGAAGGATCGATCGATCGAAGAAAATGAACTAACTGTTCAATCGATCGATTCTACATGAAAAGGAGCAGAATCGTAATTTTTAGTAAAAATTTGAAAATCGGTGTCTGGTGACAGAAAGCGTTGGTATCTAAATGGGGAGCATTTTTAAATTTCTTAACGAGAGCATTTTGTATTAGACTATTAGAGTCAACGACTGGGTAAAGGGCAGTTTGGTAATTAAAAGTGAATGAGAATCGGTTGAAGAGCAAAACCGCAACTCCAAATCCACGACGCGGGAAACCAGAGAACCATTAGCATTTTTAAATTTCTTAACGAGAGCATTTTGTATTAGACTATTAGAGTCAATTAAAAGTGCATGAGAATCGGTTGAAGAGCAAAACCGCAACTCAGAATCCACGACGCGGGAAACCAGAGAACCATTAGCATTTTTAAATTTCTTAACGAGAGCACTTTGTATTAGACTATTAGAGTCAACGGATGGGTACAGGGCAGTTTGGTAATTAAAAGTGAATGAGAATCGGTTGAACAGCAAAACCACAACTCCGAATCCACGACGCGGGAAACCAGAGAACGCTACCGCCGTTGTATCAGACAATGGTTTTCACCATCTTATTCTCCTTTCCCTACGATTTTCACTCCACATTCCTCTCTTCTTTCCCTATTATAAAAACCAACACAGCAACACTATGAGATATACCCAATTCTGATTAGGATCTTAATTTGCAGATGGCTAGTGCAACACAGGAGCAAAACTTCACACTTCAGCTTTTCTGTATGGGTTATGTTGAGCATTCAGTTGCTAACTAAGTTTTATTTTTCAAATTGTTCAATACCTTTTATGCAATCAAATTAAATTGTCCAAAGTCGGACTGCCACCAAGGGACAAAATATGACCTTTTAAATCAATGATCCTAGAGATAGGACAATCATAAAAAAAAGTATTGATGTAGAACAGACTCCAAGGCATGATATTGTCTGCTTTGATCGACCTGTAATTCACTAAATCGGGTTCACAGTTTTATTTTTTGGCACATATAAATACGTCATACCTAAGAGAGAGGGAATCAACCTTATAGTCAGGACGCTGGACACTTACTCTTCCAACGTGAGACTAATGCCGTATTCAAAATCCACCAGACTAGCAAGTGGGACTCCTCATCTTCAGGGCGACCTGAAATCCACCAGGCCATGCATCATTGACCTCATCTTTAAAGCAAAGGCATCATCGGCTCTAATACCATCTGATGTAGAACTGACCCACATATATGATATTGTCTGCTTTGACCAACCTGGAATCCACCAGGTCAAGCTCAAGGCTTTATTTTTTGGCATATGAAAACACGAGATGCCTAAGAGAGAGGGAATCCATCTTATAATCAGTACTCTGGATGCTTACTCTTCTAATGTGGAACTAATGCCCAATCTAGAATCCACCATGCTGACAAGGGAGACTCCTAACTGCCAATGCGACCTCGAAATTCAATAAAATCAATTTCCAGTCATATTTTTTTTTTTAAAAAAAAAAACATATTTAGGTGCTATGGAGAATTCTTTGACAAAAATAAGTTAACAGCATCTAGGCGTCTCAGCCGAGATCTCGGATGGACCATTTTTTTTACCCCAAGAATGCCAGAGACCCACAGTTGTATAATCTTCTAAAGCAATGTCTGGCCTTCAACTCAACTACGGCTTGCTTTGAATTCAGCCTCAAAGTCTTTACATGATATGGTATTTGATATAATTTAGAGAAGAATTGAACACTTTGTTTATTTTTCTATAATTTAGGCTAGTTTTATGATATGGTCGGGCCCAAGCCACACCGGCCAGGCCTGCCAAGGGAAAATAGCAGTAGGGTCTACTCGGTTTTGGGCCCGGACCTATTTTGGGTTCTAGGACCAGGATTTAAATTGGGTCAAGCCTGACCGTAGCATCATAAAACTCAATATGTAGTCACTTGGTCTTAATAGTTAAAATCAGAGGATATATTGAATTCAAAAACACTTGCTGATTTTAATCATTAAGATTAACTGGCTATATATTTAATTTTTAGATGAAGTTTGGTCTATTTGTATATCTACAATTGTTTTATTCATTTGAAAATTAAGAATTAAATAAGACAGGGAAAAATCCCTTTCGACTTTGTGACTTTCTATTGTATAATTATATCATTGTAATTACATTATATTAAATTTAAATAATATAATATAAAATAAGTAATTAAGAACCTTAACTTAGCTATATTATTAAATCAACAACTCTTTCATGAAAAAGGATCATTTGGTTTGAATTTTATATGAATGGAATACCAATGTATGATGAAGTTAGATGAACCTACTAAATGGTCTACCTAAATCCAATGACCCATTAATTGGTCAATCTAAGCAAAAATGGATGACTAAATGGTCCATAATATTTTAAAATAAAAAATTCAATTGAGTCCAATTTTAGTCATTAGATTTAGACTCGTTGACCTATTACATGTCACAAGTAAAAAATGTAGAATATGTTACCATAACCTAAGTCTTACAAACATGGCCGGGAAAATAGGACCACATAGAGAGACAATGTTCGAGTCTATAATTTGAATTAGTATGCTTTTATTATTTTGCTTTGTTTTGGCATTTTTTATGTTTTCTTTTATATTATCCCTCATTCATGTATTTACGTTGAAGCAATTTTTGGAAATTATTTTAAGACCTTTTTTCTTTAAAGTTTTACTAATTATATATTTAATGAGAAAGTTCTATTTTTTATATGAGAATTTGACTACTTGATTAATTTTATTTTTCTTTGGTCGATGAGAATGTCAAAATTTATAACTTCAAAAATATCATAATCCAAATTTAAATCAAAGAATACAAGATAGATGTAGGGTTTGATTATGCATTTGATAAATCCGAATTCAGACCCAACTTCAACAGTATAAAGAAAATATAGATACAAATTTTACTTGATTTCTATTAAAATCTAATCTAATATTTACATCCTACATAGACAGGTTACTACAACATGATAAGAATGCAGTTGATATGTATCATATCGGCCGAATTGTATCGAAATTTTCACGATCGGCATCGACCGCAACGCATTCATGCATATTTTGTGATTTGAAGTTTAACCTACTTTTTGTTGCTATTCTTTGTTGTTGGGAAGTTGGATATTTCCCTTTCATAAGGCTAAAAATATTAAATAAAATGCATCTTTATTAATTCATTCATTCATTTTCTCATATTTTTCTAAGTGATGAAGAACATATGACGACATTCAAGCTTACCCACTAGAAGTAGATGTATATTGTTTTACAGTTTTGGGTATTATTCTATTTATTTGATGGGTCCCCTTGGAATCTATGCATTCACACCTTATAAACTGTTCTCTTGTACTCTCAAGCATATAAGAATCTCTTAAACATGATTAAAAACCTGATTAATTATTGATGTGCATGTGAATATCTTTTTCTTTAGTGTGATTATTCCTTGCTTGTTTACTTAAGATTTGATTAAAGAGAAACCAAGGCTTGACTCTAACACAGATCTAACATCCAAATTACGAAAGTGACAGGCTAGCAGTTGAGATAATCTCCAACGTAATGCCTCATTAATTATAACAAGCTAATTGTGGATTTGGAGATCCTTAATACACAAAGACATATCCAGTTGTCAACCATGCTGTCATATTACCTTTGTTTATTGAATTGTTGTTTTCATGGTCTTCTTTCAGAGTTCTGTCCCTATCTCTGAGTGGCAAAGTGGATGGTATAGATTCTAACGGTTAGAGGTAAAATGGGTTGTATATGGATGTTCAAATTAGGGATTAAGAAATTGGCAATGTAATTAGGGTGGCCATTCTAACATGGAAAAACTCTTTTACCATACATAGATTTTAGTGAACTTCTCATTTTACCTTCATTCGTCCGTACGGATTTTAGTGAATTTTAAAAAATCGATTCACTTTCTAGTGAATTGGTGCACTGACCGCATCGCTTGAAAATAGAAATTTGAGGAAAGGGATCCGGTCGGTGTACCAATTTCTTAAGACGTAAAAGAGTATTTTGTCATGTCATCCTCAATCAAAGAAAGACCTGGTGAATATATAAGAAGAATAAAAGAATGTAAAAGCAAAACAAAAGTAATTACAAAATAAAACTGTGAAGGTTTTCAGGTCAAGAACCTATTTAAAGTGTGGGAGATTTTAGGTTCAAGTCACTTTCAATACATAAAGGTCACTCTCTGTAGTTTTACTCAATGTGTGAGTAGAGATATTTGCACATGCTCCAAAATTAGTCACTAGACTTAGATACCTTATTCTTTAAAAAAAGTTTATTATAAAGTTTAAATTAAGGCTTTTCATTTCAATTACTCATTTAATAAAATGTAAATATTAAGAAAATCGATTTTCTAACAGAATATATAAAAGAAAAAACCGTAGACCTTATTTCCACAAATTTATCTTGTAAATAAAATGATTACGGCATGCAATTTTAATTTTATTTGTGAATGTTCATAAATCGTGCACGGGTGACTAGTTTCAGAAGGTAAACCACGTGGCCTGTGAATGGCAATTATTTCCACGTGGCCTGTGAATGGCAATTATTTGAACTAAGAATTGAAAGAAAGTGTCGATGACGCGCGGGCCGCGTAACACTGCATCATAAGCCCCACGCGTTTCGTTTCCGTTGATTATTTTCATATCTTGATCACGTAAAATCAACAATTTAAAATAATAAAAAGTAAAATATAATAATAATCTGGGCAAAAATCTAAGAAGAAATCATCTTCTTATTAACGTGCAAGACAATAGCATGTGCATCTACAAATATAGTCTACTTTAATTAGAAAATATTGTCACTTAAAACATTTATAATTGAGATATTATATTTTCTTTTAAAGGTGGAAACTACCGACCCCATTTCATAGTGATCATAGATAAAATTTCAGATTCATAAGAACACCAGACCTCTCGGCGAACAAATAAAATGATTGGTGATATTGTATTTTTATAATAAGGGATATCACTATATCATTTCATTACTTAAGTTATGAGAAGTTGATAAAAAGACAATTTGGTATTTCTTATAATAAAAAATACCTATGTACTTATCACTTTCCAATTAAATATAAAATATATCAAAACTCACTTTCATTAAATTAATTAACTATGTTCCGATTTATATAAATTTAAATATAAAAAAGTATTATTCATTTATGTAATTAAGGTATTATTCGTTGATGTAATTTTAAAGTATTGTTCATTCATGTAAATTTAAAAAAGTATTTTTCTTTGATGTAATTAAAGTATTCTTTAATCTTCATATTTAAATATAATTTTTTTATAGATCCATCTTAAAGACAATACCATGTGCATCTATAAACAGAGTGTATTTTAATTAGTAAATACTGTCACTTTAAATGTTAGTGCAATTGAGAATGGAGAGTTAATTGGAAAGCTGTCTTTTTATAATAAGGGAATCAGTGTATCTTTCAATCATTTAAGTGATAATAAATGGATAAAAGGATAATTTAGTATCTTTTATTATAAAAAACACTGATATCTCTATCACTTTTCAAGTGAATATAGAATATATCAAAAAATATTTCTATTGAATTAGATAACCATAGTCGGTAAAAAGTGAAAGTGGCTAGAACTTCATTTAAATTTAAATATATTAATCACTGGTGTAATTAAGCAATTTTTAATTGTCATATCTAAACATAAAATATTTTTTATTGATCCATCTTAAGAGTTTAAAGTGAATTTTACAGTAGTTTAACAAAAAAAAATTGCAATTTAAAGTTTCTATGTCTAACCATTAGCAAAGGAGCCTTAAATGTTGGATGCGTGAATATAGAAGTAAAATTTGTTGAAAATAAAATGAAATAATTGATGGGTAAGAGTTGTTGAGACAAATCTAAACCAAGAACTTGTGGTTGGATAAAAAATTCCAGTGGCTTAGTTATTAGAAGCATCCAACTGGTTTTATTTTAATGTATTACTAAGTTATGAAAGGAATCCTCAACTATTTCTCCTGATGTATGCATACCCAATTTAAATGGGGAATGTCAACTTTGTAATGGTCTCCAACTTCCCAAGAACGAAAGAGAAGAAAAAAAAAGTCCATGGATCCAAGGGCTAGGATTGTTGGTCAGGCTGGTATAATAATAGTAATGTAAAAGAAATTTGCATGGCTTGTGGTTTATATTTTGATGTGAAAGGGAGGAACTAATTATGTTTTTTTAAATGTATAAGAAAAAATTTCAATGCCAATAATAAAAAATTATACGTTGAATAGTTTAATTAGTCCAAGCTTTTAAGATTCTTATGAGTTTATGTAATACACGAGTCTTGTGTGTGATTTCGTGCATCTACCTCTAATACAGGTGAAAGATAAACTATGTTATTTAAAAACAAAAAATAAAAAACTCCATGTAGCTTTTCAGAATGTCATTGTATGTGAGGACACTATTCATCCACCTTGTCCATTTATTAGGTTAAATACAAAAAGTTAAAATAATTTTTATAATTTAATTTTAATGTCTATACTCTGTAAGAATAAAATGATTCGATAAGAGCTACTTTCGAGAGTACAATATGTACATAATTCCATATTTATATTGGGGCTGTGAACGAGTCTCATGATAGAATTGTAGAGGGAATTTAGGGATTTATAAATGACTTGGAATAACTCTGACTAATAGACTAATATTTTGAGATGAATATCCAATCCTAACCAGAGCCAGGTCTTAGACAACTTCATGAGAACTCAAGAGATGGGATGGCCGGCGAGTCCCATATTGGAAGTGTAAAAAGAGATCTATAGATTTATAAAAGACTTGGTCACTCCACCTAATAGGCTAATCTTTTGGGATGGATACCCAGTTTTAAAATTTTGTCAACCTTATGTTTAAAATCCAAATTAACTTGGTTTGTCCAAAATTGTTAATTTTATTTATCATATTCTCAAAATGATTTAATTAATAATTAATATTTTTTAATATTAATTGACATTATCAAGTGCCGATAACACAATATGTGTAACAATTCAAGCTTAGAAGCAGAGATGAACTAGATGAATAAATATAATGATCCTTTACCTGTGGGTGTGTATAATGTTAGTGTAATAACCCGACCCTTTAAATTAGAAATAACAAATTTTTAGAATTAATAACTCGGCTTTGTGACCGGTTAATATGATAGGGTACGGAAAGAGCTTCCCGAAAAAGGAGTATGTGACCCGATCAGAGGTCATTTGCTTAGTGATTTAGCCCGACGAAGTTCGGATGGCATTTTAGACATTACTTAAATGTCTTTTGTTTTACATATAAAATCATGAATAATATTTTATAGACCCCTTGAGTGTGAAAGACCACTCTTCTGATATATTCAGACCTTGAAATTCACACACATATTAAGCTTTTGAGTACGCTACTCAGTGGTATTTTCGGAATTTCACGAGTATTCCTCGAAACGTGAATTTTACATATGCTCTTATCTAAAAACCCCGATTTTTTAGATACCCCGTATTCCGAAAATTAGCAAACTCAGATCACATTCGATCTGTATTTTATCAAACTCTTTGACATATGTAAAATGTCGAAAAGGGTATTTTTAACACTAGTTTCGAAGTGTCAAAATCACGGTAAGTATAAGCCGTCTATTTTATTAAAATATTGACTTTGTGAAAAATACCCTATTTTTTTGTGTCAAAACAAAAAGTGAACATTCCACCGTAGGTAAACCCTGTGTTCTTAACACACCTGCGGTGTCGGATTTTTACGAGTTAAGGTCTAAATATAGACGAACAGAAAAAGAAAAAGGGTAAGGTAACAGTAATTTTTACTGTTACCTGAGATAAGATTTTTTCATCTTATCTTTCTCTTTCTACCGACAGTCTTAAGAGATAAGATTTTTTAACCCTTTGCCGACACAACAAACGGTCAGGGATCATCCAGCAGTTTTCAATAGTGTTTTTCAAAACACTATAAATAGGTGCAGTGAGTTTAAGTTAAAATCACAAATTTACGAAGTTTTATCAGATTTTCCATTTTTCCTCTCTGTTGCCAGACGTTCACTATTCCTCAAGTGGTTGTCTTAAATTCTTTAGAAGATTTCTGTAAGTGTTTATTTTAAGTTAATATTTTTAGTTTGTAGACCTCATTAAGAGGAAGCTAGATATTTAATTTCATCAGAAAATGATTTACAGTTTTCTCTAAAAAAAATCAGTGAAGAAAATACAAAAAAATAGAAAAATCTGTCCGTGAATAGTGATTTGCGGCGCACTGTGCAGGCCCAAAAGGGCATTTTGGTAATTTGGAAATTTACGGATGAACAGTGCCCCCGTGAACAGTATTTTTCGTGAACAGTATTTTTCACGGATGAATAGTGCTTGTGAATAGTATTTTCCGTGAACAGTATTTTTTACGGATGAACAGTGTCCGTGAACAGTAATTTTCGGTGAACAGTATTTTCGGATGAATAGTGCCTGTGAACAGTATTTTTTCGATGAATAGTATCCAGGGGCATTTTGGATATTTTTGGGGGGCAAAAACGTAATTTTTGAAAAAAAATCAAAAATGAAATTTATGTTATTTTAGCTTAGAAATACTTGTTTTAGTCCACTTGGAGGTTTATTTTTAGCCCGTATTTCGCTCAGGGGCAAAATCGTACTTTTACAAAATTTCAAGGAAACTCTCTAAAACGTGTTGTCATGATATTCCAAACGCTTAGGAGTATAAATTATGGCTATATAGTGTTATTATACGTTGTATTTACGCCGTTTTTCATTTTAAACAGATTACTGAAAAACACTCGCCGACCGAAGGTGAGGAGATTCAACCACACTATGTGTTTACTAAAATGCATCCCATTTTGCATTCAATACAAATGTTTCTTTCACTATTAGCCTTACGGCAATAAGTGGATATCCGTGGTCATCTTTATTGATGGAAATGATGTAATAGGATTAGAATGCGATACCGACACTGTTCACACGTAAGGAGGTGATTATAAGTTTCAACATATGAAACGTGAACTTGAGAGTGTTTCGGGATGTCGAAATCTAGTCATCATAAAATGGAGTACGGAACCCACTTATTCCTAGAGACTACTTAGTATTGTGATATGGGTGATCTGATGATAGATCAGGTATCCAACAGTGATTCCGATTGGAATATGCATTCTGTGTATAAATGATGAGTATAGGGTAGGCATACTCGATTGGAGATAACGGTAACACTTATTTGTGTTATAATGTAACCCGTTGGTGGGCTTTTAATCTGTGTTTAGTTTTCAGCATATTATGTACTTATTGCCGATATTTGTATTATGATTCCATGCGGGAGGGCTTAGGAATTTATGTTAACTGAGTGAGGTTATTATGATCATATGTATGAGAGATATTATGTGGGTTGATAATTATGTTTAAATCCATGTATTGATGTGCATATTGGTTGATGTACTGTGCATATCAAATTACCTCACACCAATGTATGAAGTACCTAGCTCGTGGAGGGCACTGGTACGAGGTGTATTTAAAATACGGGCTGTGTGAAGCACTGAGCATGAATTTGCCGGCGGTGTAGGAAACGTATTACTCGCGGTTAGGGGAGAACCGTAGACGTCGTTTGGCGGGGTATCTTTTTGAGAAATGAAGGACATTTCATGGCAGATAAATGTGTTAACATTATTCTACATGATTTCTGAGTGTATAAACTGTTGTTTGATAACATGTCTATTATGTTGATAATATGCCTTGTTATCTAGAACTTGCTGTTGTTTTCTCTTCATTGAGTTTGTAAAACTCACACTCCTTACGAAACAGGAAACCCGGAGGACGAAGGACAGGATCATCAGCTGTAGTTTAGGGTGGAGTCCCTTTAGCTATCTACCCAAATGTTGGGATTTTATGTTTAAGTAGATATTGTACGTATGAACATGCAATGTAATAAACCCTTTATAATGTTCGTTTGAAACACTGTAGGATGTAATAAAGTCTACTTCGTTTCTGATGTGCAATTCTGATGTTGATGGGATCGATTGATCATAAATGTTAGGTAGATCGTGTGTGACATTTTCTATTTTGGATTCCCTAAGAGGTTAAGTTATAGATTACATGTTGGTTAGTAGTGTATCCACATATTATGCGTCGAGGTGAAATCTGTCGAGGTTTTGGGTTTTAAGCGGGCCCATGGTGGCCCCTCCATCTGCCTGGGATTTTTACCGGCTAGATATGGGTGGGTCCGAGGCTGCCAAATGTTAGATCCAAACTTACTCATAAGAGATGTTAAAGTCTATAAGAGGATTTCCGCAAAGGCTCAATATTGTATTAGAAAAAAAAAAAAATCTCACGTCAGTGGGCCCGGAGGGTCGGGGCGTGACAGCTTGGTATCAGAGCCTTAGTTCAAAACTCGGACTGTATATGGAATTACATGTCTACAGTTAGGTAAGACTGACTTAAGTGTTAGTTTAGTAAAACCGGAGTGAGTCGTTGGAGTAACTTAGTGAGATGTCTTAATAGCTGAATTTTGATAAATTTCAGACTATAATATTGTTATTCTTTGCTTTGTGCTTGGAATTATCAGCTTTGTGCAATATGCTATGTGTTTCTATATGCAAATGATATCATTAGTTTCTTTGTGGACTGATATCTGTTTTGTTGAAACAGCAATGGCTGGTAGTTCCAACACCGAAAGAAAGGGAAGATTGGTACGCGATCTTAATAATCCAACTAGAAGATGGTATCGACTTAGTATCCCACCACTAGTTCTGGGAAGTCCGACTCCCATCGATATATCGTCTGACAGTGAACCGGATTCTCCATATTATACACCAGTAACACCACCTCCTTATACAGGGATGGACTATGAAGTACCATCCTCACCAGAAGTGGGAGAAGTTTTTTTTCCTAGGCATCCCACTGAGCTTCCGATGTGGAAACCAGTCCCTCCGAAGTCAGATGTTGCAAGTACCTCTAGACCAGCCTTGTGTAATTTCTGTGCACAACCGGGTCATACTGACGATTATTGCCCTTGCCCGAAGGATCGGGAATGCTACAAGTGCAATACTGGGGGTCATGCTAGGAGTAACTGTCCTTTTTCCAAGGGGAACGGAATTTATGGATGTCATGTCTGTTGCCAATATGATCATAAGATGAGGGATTGTCCCTATGCTGATAACAAAGACATGTCATCTTCATCAGGGGAGTAGTGGAAGAGGCAGAAGGCAGGAAAGGGGATGATAGGCGGTGTATAGGGTTTGGTCTAGAATCTTTTTGTTGTCTTTATAGCTGTTTGAGTGTGAGGAGAAGTCATGTAATAAAGACTCTCCAACTATGTATAATGTGATGTAAATTATACGGTTATGAAATAAAATCTTAGTGTTGTAATAGCATGTGTTTCAATATAAAAAGCTTTGGTTATCTCGTGTGGAATGCTTTGTGATGAGATTCTTTTTGATACTTTGTGTATATCAGGAGAAAATGACACGAAACGAGATGAATCAAGGAGAGGATCGGCACCACCGCCACCTACTCCACGTACTCCAGAGCAGGAAGCTATTTATGAAACAGTGCGAATTGCAATGCAAGTATTCAGAGATACTTCAGGAAATGAACAACCAGCTAGAACTAATGGAGGAAGAGTAAATGCTGCATTAAAAGATTTTAGACGACTAAATCCTCTATCTTTTTCGGGAGGAACAGACCCGACTGTAGCTGAAAACTGGCTTACTCAGACAAGCCGTATGTTCGATACGTTAGGGGTAGATGATGATCTACGTGTAACGTTAGCCACCTATCAACTGACGGGGAATGCTTACAAATGGTGGGAAGTCAAAAATCTCTCTAGGGAAAGTGCTCCCATGACTTGGGCTGACTTTTCAAAAGCTTTTCTCGCACGCTACTATCCTTTAGTGGCGAAGGAGGCTAGACAGCAGCAGTTCATGGAGATTCAACAGGGGAATGATGCGATTTCCCAGTACAACAGTAGGTACATTAACCTTTTGCCGTATGCACCCAAAATACTGCAAGATGAAGAAGATAAAATCAGACACTATGTGCGTGGACTTCGTTCGTTTATCCGGCGACAGATGGTTGCCCAACGTCACGCAAATCTGGAGGAGGTAATGGAAAGAGCTTCTTTGGTAGAAGCAGTGGATGGACCGAATCCAGACCAAGGGACATCTCAGCAGAGGAATTCTCAGAAACCACCTCAGTATGCAAATAAGAAGAGGAAATTCAAAGGAAATCCTTTCAAGAAGGGTCAACCTTCTGTGTGGCAATCGGGTGGGTTTGATAAAAGTCAAATTATGTTATACTTGTGACCAACCCGGACATACTTCACGTCAATGCCAGAATCCTAAGGCTTATGGAGAGAGATTGTGCTACACTTGTAGACAACCAGGACATATTGCCAAGGATTGTCCAACTCCAAAAGGTACAAGTGAGGTGGGGCCAACCTGGAATAACAGGCCAGCTCAGTCAAGCGTGCAACCACCTTATAATAGAGGTTCGCCGCAGGCTTCAAGAGGGTCATCAACACCCAACTCTTCACAACAGAGGCCTAGTCAAGGGAGGGGACGCGGACGTCCTCAACAGATGACTCAGGGGCGAGTCTACACAATTGGGCCAGCATCAGACGAGCATGGATCACTCACTCAGTGATGGAAGGTACTTTACCACTCTTTAGTTTCTTAGCACATGTGTTATTTGACACTGGTGCATCCCATTCTTTCATATCTACTTTGTGTACTGAAATTTTGGGTTTAAGATTGGTGGCTGTGGATAAACCACTGAGGGTAAAGTCTCCTTTAGGAAGAGAAGTGATAGTTGATCATGTATGTAAGTCTTGTATAATAAGACTTGGTGGACAAAATTTAAATTGTGATTTGTTAATTATAGAGATGACAGGTTTTGATATCATTTTAGGCATGGATTGGCTTTCGAAACAAAGGATAGTGTTAGATTGCTATAAAAGGATGGTGCTAGGGCATTACCAGGGGAATCAATTTTTGGAGAAATTGAAACCTTATAAAAGGCTTAGTGTGAGGAACTCTGGTCTAGGTGAGCATCTGAATAGTATGGTAGCTGGTATAGGTTTGGAAAACGTAGGAGGTGTAGACTTAGTGATACCTCGGGTGGTGTGTGAATTTATGAATGTTTTTCCAGACCAATTGAGTGGTCTACCTCCACGCCGAGAGATTGAGTTTGTAATCAATCTACAACCTGGAACGTTACCTATTTCCATGCCACCGTATAGGATGGCACCGACAGAGCAACGGGAAGTGCGAACCCAAGTAGATGAGTTGCTTAAGTTAGGCTTTGTGAGACTAAGTACTTCACCTTGGGGAGCTCCAGTTCTTTTTGCCAAAAAGAAGGATGGAACTTTAAGAATGTGTATAGATTACCGGAAATTGAACCAGGTAACTATTAAGAATAAGTATCCGTTGCCACGGATAGATGACTTGTTCGACCAACTGAAGGGAGCCAAGTGCTTTTCAAAGATAGATTTGAGATCGGGTTATCATCAGTTGAGAGTTAGAAATGAAGATATCCCTAAAACTGCGTTTAGAACTCAGTATGGTCATTATGAATTCTTAGTGATGCCGTTTGGAGTAACAAATGCACCGGCCACGTTCATGGATTTGATGAACAGAGTTTTCCGGCCTTATTTAGGAATTTTTGTAGTGGTGTTCATTGATGATATTTTGATATTTTCGTCAACAGAAGAGGAGCATGAGCAACATTTGAGGGTAGTGTTAAAAACCTTAGAAAACCATCAGTTGTACGCCAAATTTAGTAAATGTGAGTTTTGGTTGAAACAAGTACAATTTCTGGGACATGTTGTAACGCAAGAGGGAATCACAGTAGATCCTGCCAAAGTTGAGGCAGTGATGAATTGGCAGAGACCAACAAACGTCTTTGAAATTAGAAGTTTTTTGGATTAGCTGGGTATTATAGGAGGTTTATACCAAGTTTCTCTCAGATTGCTGTCCCAATGACAAGATTAACACGAAAGACGTGAAATTCGAATGGAGTGACGAGTGCGAACGGGCATTCCAAGAGTTGAAGGAGAAGTTAACCACCGCCCCAGTATTGATTATACCGGAGCAAGGTCAGAAATTTGAAGTATATTGTGATGCTTCAAAGAATGGTTTAGGATGTGTTCTAATGCAGGAGGGTAGAGTAGCAGCCTATGGCTCTAGACAATTAAAGGGACATGAGCAAAATTACCCTACTCATGATCTAGAACTAGCTGCCGTAGTGTTCGCACTAAAAATCTGGAGACATCATTTGTTTGGTGAGAAATTTAATGTTTTTTCTGATCACCACAGTCTCAAATACTTGTTCACTCAGAAAGATTTGAACTTGAGACAAAGGAGATGGATGGAGACTTTGAAAGACTACAATTTTGAACTCTCCTATCATCCAGGAAAGGCAAATGTAGTAGCAGATGCTTTGAATAGGAAAAATCATTGCAAGGTAGCTTCTATAGCATCGTTACGATGGAATATGTTGAGTACGATAGGTGATTTTGACCTACAATTAGTAGAGTACGATGAATCAGTCCAGGCGCAGAGTGAAGTCAGACAGCCAGAACTTATGAGGCTAGTGTTGGAAGCACAACAAAGGGACCCAGAATCTATCAATGTACGGACTCAGTTGATAGAGGGGATTGACTTGAAGGATTGGAAAATCAGGACCGATGGAAGTCTAACCTTCAGAGACAGATTATTTGTGCCAGAAACAGAGGATCGTAGAAGAATAGTACTCGATCATTGCCATCATTCTCGTTTTGCAGTACATCCTGGAGCTACTAAAATGTATCGTGATTTACGGCGTCAATTCTGGTGGAGCGGGATGAAGAAGGACGTGGCATATTTTGTATCTAGGTGCTTGACTTGTCAACAGGTAAAAGCGGAGCACCAGAGACCGGAGGAAAAATGCAACCTCTCGAAGTGGCTAAGTGGAAATGGGAGCATATCACCATGGATTTCGTTGTAGGTTTTCCTAAATCATCAAGGGGAAACGACTCGATATGGGTGATAGTGGACAGATTGACCAAGTCTGCTCATTTCTTACCAATTAAAGTGACACACTCCTTAGTGACCTTGAGTAAACAGTATATAAAGGAGATAGTCAGATTACACGGAGTACCAGTGAGCATTGTATCGGATCGTGATCCACGGTTTGTATCCAGATTTTGGCAGAGCCTCCAAAAAGAGCTTGGTACACAGTTGTGTTTTATCAGACGGATGGTCAGTCTGAGAGGACTATTCAGACTTTAGAAGATATGTTGAGAGCCTGTGTAATGGATATGCAGGGTAGTTGGGAAGATCATCTTCCATTGGTAGAATTTGTCTACAACAATAGTTATCAGTCCAGTATTCAAATGGCACCATACGAAGCTCTCTATGGTAGACCATGCAGATCACCATTATGCTGGGCCGAGGTGGGAGATAAGGCGTTGTTAGGGCCAGATATGGTCAGGGAGACATCAGAACAGGTCGAAATTATCAGACAACGTCTCAAAACAGCACAGAGTCGACAGAAAAGTTATGCTGACAGGAGGCGCAGACCTCTGGAATTCTCAGTGGGTGACCATGTTTTTCTTCGGGTTGCACCTCGCCATGGTGTTAGACGATTTGGTCATAAAGGGAAGTTATCGTCAAGATACATAGGACCCTTCGAGATCTTGGATAAGATCGGAGGAGTAGCTTATCGTTTGGCTTTACCTCCAAGCTTGGCCAAAGTACATAATGTATTTCACGTGTCAATGCTGAGGAAATACGAACCAGATCCGTCACATGTGTTGAATTTTAACGACATCGACATAACAGAAGACGTGGCTTTCGATGAAGGGCCAGTAGAGGACACTGGAACTCTACAGCTCAGGAAAAAGACGATACCTCAAGTGAAAGTACTATGGAGGCATCATGGAGCAGATAACACGACATGGGAGCGTGAATCAACGATGCGGGAGCTGTATCCCCATTTATTCATTGAGAAAGGTACTACTTTTGATTGAAAATTCGGGACGAATTTTGTTTAAGAGGGGTAGGATGTAATAACCCGACCCTTTAAATTAGAAATAACAAATTTTTAGAATTAATAACTCGGCTTTGTGACCGGTTAATATGATAGGGTACGGAAAGAGCTTCCCGAAAAAGGAGTATGTGACCCGATCAGAGGTCATTTGCTTAGTGATTTAGCCCGACGAAGTTCGGATGGCATTTTAGACATTACTTAAATGTCTTTTGTTTTACATATAAAATCATGAATAATTTTATAGACCCCTTGAGTGTGAAAGACCACTCTTCTGATATATTCAGACCTTGAAATTCACACACATATTAAGCTTTTGAGTACGCTACTCAGTGGTATTTTCGGAATTTCACGAGTATTCCTCGAAACGTGAATTTTACATATGCTCTTATCTAAAAACCCCGATTTTTTAGATACCCCTATTCCGAAAATTAGCAAACTCAGATCACATTCGATCTGTATTTTATCAAACTCTTTGACATATGTAAAATGTCGAAAAGGGTATTTTTAACACTAGTTTCGAAGTGTCAAAATCACGGTAAGTATAAGCCGTCTATTTTATTAAAATATTGACTTTGTGAAAAATACCCTATTTTTTTGTGTCAAAACAAAAAGTGAACATTCCACCGTAGGTAAACCCTGTGTTCTTAACACACCTGCGGTGTCGGATTTTTACGAGTTAAGGTCTAAATATAGACGAACAGAAAAAGAAAAAGGGTAAGGTAACAGTAATTTTTACTGTTACCTGAGATAAGATTTTTTCATCTTATCTTTCTCTTTCTACCGACAGTCTTAAGAGATAAGATTTTTTAACCCTTTGCCGACACAACAAACGGTCAGGGATCATCCAGCAGTTTTCAATAGTGTTTTTCAAAACACTATAAATAGGTGCAGTGAGTTTAAGTTAAAATCACAAATTTACGAAGTTTTATCAGATTTTCCATTTTTCCTCTCTTGCCAGACGTTCACTATTCCTCAAGTGGTTGTCTTAAATTCTTTAGAAGATTTCTGTAAGTGTTTATTTTAAGTTAATATTTTTAGTTTGTAGACCTCATTAAGAGGAAGCTAGATATTTAATTTCATCAGAAAATGATTTACAGTTTTCTCTAAAAAAAATCAGTGAAGAAAATACAAAAAAATAGAAAAATCTGTCCGTGAATAGTGATTTGCGGCGCACTGTGCAGGCCCAAAAGGGCATTTTGGTAATTTGGAAATTTACGGATGAACAGTGCCCCCGTGAACAGTATTTTTCGTGAACAGTATTTTTCACGGATGAATAGTGCTTGTGAATAGTATTTTCCGTGAACAGTATTTTTACGGATGAACAGTGCCCGTGAATAGTATTTTCGTGAACAGTATTTTTCACGGATGAATAGTGCTTGTGAATAGTATTTTCCGTGAACAGTATTTTTTACGGATGAACAGTGTCCGTGAACAGTAATTTTCGGTGAACAGTATTTTCGGATGAATAGTGCCTGTGAACAGTATTTTTTCGATGAATAGTATCCAGGGGCATTTTGGATATTTTTGGGGGGCAAAAACGTAATTTTTGAAAAAAAATCAAAAATGAAATTTATGTTATTTTAGCTTAGAAATACTTGTTTTAGTCCACTTGGAGGTTTATTTTTAGCCCGTATTTCGCTCAGGGGCAAAATCGTACTTTTACAAAATTTCAAGGAAACTCTCTAAAACGTGTTGTCATGATATTCCAAACGCTTAGGAGTATAAATTATGGCTATATAGTGTTATTATACGTTGTATTTACGCCGTTTTTCATTTTAAACAGATTACTGAAAAACACTCGCCGACCGAAGGTGAGGAGATTCAACCACACTATGTTTACTAAAATGCATCCCATTTTGCATTCAATACAAATGTTTCTTTCACTATTAGCCTTACGGCAATAAGTGGATATCCGTGGTCATCTTTATTGATGGAAATGATGTAATAGGATTAGAATGCGATACCGACACTGTTCACACGTAAGGAGGTGATTATAAGTTTCAACATATGAAACGTGAACTTGAGAGTGTTTCGGGATGTCGAAATCTAGTCATCATAAAATGGAGTACGGAACCCACTTATTCCTAGAGACTACTTATTGTGATATGGGTGATCTGATGATAGATCAGGTATCCAACAGTGATTCCGATTGGAATATGCATTCTGTGTATAAATGATGAGTATAGGGTAGGCATACTCGATTGGAGATAACGGTAACACTTATTTGTGTTATAATGTAACCCGTTGGTGGGCTTTTAATCTGTGTTTAGTTTTCAGCATATTATGTACTTATTGCCGATATTTGTATTATGATTCCATGCGGGAGGGCTTAGGAATTTATGTTAACTGAGTGAGGTTATTATGATCATATGTATGAGAGATATTATGTGGGTTGATAATTATGTTTAAATCCATGTATTGATGTGCATATTGGTTGATGTACTGTGCATATCAAATTACCTCACACCAATGTATGAAGTACCTAGCTCGTGGAGGGCACTGGTACGAGGTGTATTTAAAATACGGGCTGTGTGAAGCACTGAGCATGAATTTGCCGGCGGTGTAGGAAACGTATTACTCGCGGTTAGGGGAGAACCGTAGACGTCGTTTGGCGGGGGTATCTTTTTGAGAAATGAAGGACATTTCATGGCAGATAAATGTGTTAACATTATTCTACATGATTTCTGAGTGTATAAACTGTTGTTTGATAACATGTCTATTATGTTGATAATATGCCTTGTTATCTAGAACTTGCTGTTGTTTTCTCTTCATTGAGTTTGTAAAACTCACACTCCTTACGAAACAGGAAACCCGGAGGACGAAGGACAGGAGGATCATCAGCTGTAGTTTAGGGTGGAGTCCCTTTAGCTATCTACCCAAATGTTGGGATTTTATGTTTAAGTTAGTAGATATTGTACGTATGAACATGCAATGTAATAAACCCTTTATAATGTTCGTTTGAAACACTGTAGGATGTAATAAAGTCTACTTCGTTTCTGATGTGCAATTCTGATGTTGATGGGATCGATTGATCATAAATGTTAGGTAGATCGTGTGTGACATTTTCTATTTTGGATTCCCTAAGAGGTTAAGTTATAGATTACATGTTGGTTAGTAGTGTATCCACATATTATGCGTCGAGGTGAAATCTGTCGAGGTTTTGGGTTTTAAGCGGGCCCATGGTGGCCCCTCATGCCTGGGATTTTTACCGGCTAGATATGGGTGGGTCCGAGGCTGCCAAATGTTAGATCCAAACTTACTCATAAGAGATGTTAAAGTCTATAAGAGGATTTCCGCAAAGGCTCAATATTGTATTAGAAAAAAAAAAAAAATCTCACGTCAGTGGGCCCGGAGGGTCGGGGCGTGACAGTTAGTAGCCCCAATTTGTATGGAGGAGGCATGTCCATTGATTGTAATTTCCAATTCACGAATAGTCCATCGAAAAAAAAAAAATTGATGGGGAAATTATTAATCTAGCATTAGGGGTGAAATTTGGATTGAGTTTTAACTCGACATGCATAACTCAATTTGAGAAAATAGCGGGTTTAAATTATGTATATGTATATTTTGGGTCAAATTGAGTTAGGAAAATATAAACCCGCATTAAAATTTGAGTTTGGTAGAGAAATTTAAAATCAACTTGACTCTACTTGACGTGACCCGACTCGTTCCGAGTGCACCAAATTATAAAACAACACTCGGGTTGACTCGGGTCAGAAATTTGGATTGGATTGAATTGAATAATTTGATTTAGCAATTCAGGTCGGGTCAGTTTGAGTTCAATAAATTTTGACATTAGTTGAATTGGATTTATTAAAATCTAGTCTAACCCGACTCAAGTTTCAGCCCTAAGTAGCATATTTGGTAGACATAAAATGGCTCAAATGAATGGTTTTATTCCATTTCAAGAGAATTTTTTATTTATATTTAAAAGCTAGGTATCCACTGGGAAGTTTTAAGTGGTAAAGTACTCAAGATTAAAAAATTGCATCACCTCAGTTAATGAATGAATTAGTTATTAAACGGTGACTTAAGAAGATCATTTTAATAGAAGGTTTTTGGAGCATGCTGAGCCATCAATTCAATGGCCTAGATTAGATCTTGAAATGGTCAAGATCACCATTCAACTAGCCCCACAAGCATTGTCCTACATAATTCTATTTAGCTACTCAAAAGTGAAAATAAAGGCTTGGGGGTGTGACCCATGACTCAAATGGTGCAACCCTCGTGTACAGATGGCTTGACTAAAGCTCATTGGCTACAGTAATAAGATAAGAAAGCAAAAGTGGGAGCTTCTATTGGATATTTATAAGAAATAGTAAAAGCTAATGATTACTTTTCTAAAGGATTGAAATTTAAAAAAATTATCTTTACATTGAGATGTTCTTTGGTCGAAAGAGTCGTGGGATCCTCTCAAGTTCCACGAATTAATTGATTTTTAATTTGAACCATTTTAATATTCTAAGTTATCTCTTAAGATTGTAAACTTCATTCAAATTCGATTTATTTTCAAGTTAAAATTTTAGTAGATGATAAAATAATAGAAAATTGATTACAGTAATTTAGTCATTTAAGTTTAACAAATGATGATGATTATTATTATTTTTAAGATAAAATTATTGAAGATCAATATAACATTAAACTCTTTACTGTTTTCGTTGAGAGTCTTCCACAACTCGTGCAATAAAATGCATAGCCTAAAGCTCAAAACTCAAATTTTAAAATGATCCTGGTTAAAATTTATTTTTTTGAGTCTGAAATTTTATTTACCTCAGCAAATTAAAGGTTTAAGGAGATCATGGGTTCACTTTTAATTCTAAAAAGGTAACAATTTCTTTGTATTTCATATGTGTAACTTTTATCTAGGAGTTTCTCTTGTGCATGGGTAGATTTATACAAGAAAAAAAATAACTTAAAATTTTATTGTCCTTTTCCACCTTACTAAAGTGGGGTAAACGGTTAGGACCTGAGTATCTTATCTAAAAGATTAGCATATTAATTAGAATGATTCCAGTCTTTATAAATCTTTAGATCTCCTTCTACACTTTTAATGTTGGACTCGTTCATAGTCCCAACAATCCATCTTCCGAACGAGACCAGCCAACTCGTCCGGCTAGAAAATCTCACCTAACCTGAGTGTCTAGTCCAAAAGATTAATCTATTAAATAGAGTGACTTAAATTATTTATAAATTTTTAAATCTCTCTTGTACACTTTCGATGAAAGACTCGGGCTCCAACCATAAAAGATGGTTACCCTATCCCCTTATCCAAATGCAGCCTTAAATGATACTTAAGTGCTTGGGGGTAAGAAGTAATCACCAAAACAAGAAGGGAGGTGATGAAAGCAAGGTCAAAATTCATGTCGCCATCAATGCGTAATGATATTAAAAAGAAATTGAATTTGGGAAAAAATTAGAAGGTCTCTCTGTATCCAAAAATACAAGAAAATGCAAGAGGCGGCATTTCAGTGTTAATATATAAAGATGACAAGGAGTGGCGACCCTGCCTATGTACAGCTTCGCCTTCTCTCCTTGTCATTCACATGGTCTCGTTGTAGCTGAATTCTTCATCTTCTTTCAATAGAAGAAAAACCCACTCCAACCAATCAAGTGCAAGACAGAAGAAGATTAATGGAGAAAAGAGGACTCTGGTGGGTATGATGGAGAAGCGGTCTGAGATAAGATCTGCAATTCAAGAGCTTTCCTTAGTGAAAACTGACAGATTAATCTCCACCAAGCCTTTCTTAAATGTCTGCAACTTGGTCTTGCAAGTCCTTGGTCTGCTCTCTCTCTCTCTCTAAATTAGAATTGTTTTCATTATTCTAAATAAAATGGGTCTTATTTATTTGTCCACGGTCATTTTGTGTTTAGCGACATGATTTTTAGTTTATTCTCAATTTTATCCTTTACAACATCAGTAAAATTTTGATGGGTTGATTTTTACTATTTATATAAATTTCGACAAGCAAATTTAAAATTTTGAAGAGCCAAATTATACTTTTGATAAATTTTAGTTAGCCGACTTACAATTTTATAGAGCTGAATTATACTGTGCATAAATTTTGATGAGTCAACTTGTAATTTCAGCGAGCTGATTGTACTGTTCATTAATCTTTACGTTCTTTTTTCTTCGATACAATATGTAGAAAATAAATTAAACATCACGATACTATGTACACAAAATAAAATATTCGTGTAAAGATGAGATTAAGCTGTTTCTGATAAGAAAACCTCTTTCTCTCTGTCTAAAGTCCTCTTTTTGTAATTTTTTTGTGGTTGTGATTCCTTCTTCTTCCTTCAGATAAGATTGGGCCGACCATGGCTGTTTTTAGACAAGATGTACATCAAAACATTCAAGTAAGTGTGACTTGCCATTTTCTTTTGTTTTCTCTGTCAAAGCAATAATGCATTTTCCTTCTTTCTTTTTCAAAACTGCCCCTTCCGTATGTTAATATTTACCTCATCTCTATTCCTTCTTCGATGAACTCGCCACCCCAATCAGAGAAGGGTCTTGTTGTCATGTTCTAGTAAAAATATTTTTTGATGTGATGGGTCATCTATCTTTTTGTCTGTCTTTTGTCTTGTTCTTCTCCTCTCGTGATTACATCCGTCAGAGTTTGAGTAATATTTCTGGCTTTTATGTGTGTTATAGAGATTGGAAGAGGTTTATCTGTCAGACCCTTCAACATACTCTGATTTGGCTGAAATATTGAAGAAAGAAGTGGACGAGGGGAGTGCTAAGAAGGCTTTAAGTTGTACGAGAGCCTTGTTATGGCTCACAAGGTAAGCCCTGCATTTCACATCCATGACACAAATTTGACGAAAGAATAAAGCTGGCTTAACTTATTATTAAATAACTCAAAGGGGTTAGAGTAATAATCAGCAATTTGTTTAAAAAGTGAGAGTTTTAAATTCAATTTTCATTTCACTTTAAAAGGTCATTCTTCGTAGATTTATCCAGCGTATATGGATAGGGAGGCTTGCACACATTCCGACCACATCCCAATCATAAAAACAGAATCAATATCTCTACCACTTCTCTTTGCTATATGAAAGGCCCACTAGTTTTAAAATTGACCTAATTCAATGACTATTAATTGAATGTGAACCATTGTTTCCTCTCTGACACTTTGCTAGAACATATTTTCTATGGATTGACATTGTCTTGAATCAATTCTAATATATAAATTTACAAATTTGATTTGAATTTTTGAAACTTTTTAACTCTGTTATTTTCTTTCATTTTTAAGGTAACCCTTTTGCTTGCTTTGCAGCAGGTCCTTGGATTTCACTGTAGCTTTGTTGGATAGAATAGCCCAAGACCCTGAGCGGAGTCTTGCACAAGTTGTAGAGGAATCTTATGACAATACACTAAAACCCTGGCATGGTTGGATTTCATCAGCTGCTTACAAAGTAAGAACCCTATCTCACTCTAGTTTTTTGTTACTCTTTATCTCATTTTTTGGCATAGTATTTTAATTTCTCTCTGGAGTTGTTTTGTATACTGAGTTTATTCTTTTATTCACTTGTTATCACTTGAATAGTGAAAAGGGTACATCAATTTCTCTTATTATTAAAGACATCACTACTCCTATCAACTCCATTTAATGGCTTACAAAAGTTACAATTCATATCTAATTATGAGAATTGTCACATTAGCAAGTGAAAATATGAGTATAATAATAACTGGTCTGATTTTTCACACATGACTTTTCCTTATCAGCGACACTATAAGTTGTCTAGTGGAACATCGGGATATGTGGAAACCTCTCAATCTGTAAACAACGGATGAAGATATGGAGAGTAGCCATTTGGGGTTGAGCATGAATAGAACACGAGACCCCCACTTCATTAGGCGAGATCTGATACATGTTAGGACTAGATATTCATCCCAAAAGACTAGCCTATTAGGTAGAGTGATCCAAGTCCTATATAAATCTCTAGATCTCCCTCTACACTTCCGACTCTATAGTTTCAACGTGGAATTCTTTCGCAGCCCCAACAATACCCAGGTTTGAAACTTTGAATATCTTTTCATAAAAGATTGAAAACAACACAGATAAATCCAAAACCAGTCACAAAATCACTACCTTTCTAATTCAGTGGTGAATCACCGCTGGGTAGTTCAATTGGTGGCCTCTCCCCTTGGGAAGGGAGAGGTCAAGGGTTCGAGTCAGTGGCCCATACCCGAAGGAGTGGGTGCGATGGCGCTCCTCCCAAGAATTGTAGGAGGGCTATCAGCAAGGCATAAATTGGGGTGGGTCTGAAATTTCTCCAAGATCTTAAAAAAATTGATATATAAACTACTGCAATGTTGGTAGAGATTCCAAGGGACACAAATACCTTGGGAGTTCTAAAGTATTGGATACACAGTGTGCTTGTTCAGATTTGGCCTTTGGGGAAATATATATATAGAGAGAGAGAAGTAGGTATTCACTTAAATAAGTTATTTGATAAATTTCACGGTTGGGATAAACATTATAGAAATGGCATCATCCAATTTCGTTATTTTACCTCTTAAGATAAAGATGTTTTTTTATTATCCATGCTGTAGAAAAAACTTGTTATTTCTTTTTTATCAAATTTTTTTACAATGGTAAAATCTCCTATGTTTTCTCCAGTGTACTTTCTCTCCATTGTACTTTCTCCTAATCCAAGCAAACACTTGAATTCTCCTTCACTATTCCAAAACAAGCAGATCCTGTATTTTTTTTTTTTTTTTTATGATCAAGGTGTTCAGACTTTTTAGAGTACTCGACTGATTTTCAGAACATATGCAAGTTTTTTATTTTTTTTTTCTATATTTTCTTTTATACATTTGATTATGCTTGTTGATAAGATCTTTCTGACAGCTCCAATTAGATAATTTCATGTTCAAACATGATATTGTCTAACCCATTTCCTATCCCAAAATGAATGCAACATTTTGATTTAAAAAGAAAATGTACTGACAAGTTTGAATTATTATCTATCATCATCATTCTTATCATTATTGTCACTTGTTCATCTATTTGTAAAATATGTTATTGCTGTATTGCACGTTGAGAAATGGATGTTATGACAGCTTTTATACAATATAAAACTAGTGGGCTTTGTTGTGTGTGTTCTGAAAATGGCTCATTTTTCACCAAAGATAGGAAAAATCAATGTTTGAAAATTTCAAACTTGGACTCAACTCACAATTACATCTCTAGAAACTCAGTCAAGTTTTCAAACAATATTCAAAAAATTTGGAAACACTCATTGACTTGCTCGAATCGAAATTCTGTCGAGTTGAGTTGACTTGGCCCAACTTCTTCCCCAAGTCATTTCGAGGTTTTAAACAATGGGAAAGACAGTGTTTTTGCTTGTTGTACTTCTTAAAGAAGAATGGGATTATGTTGAGCAGGTGGCTCTGAAGTTGGTTCCTGAGAACGAATCTTTCATCAGATTGCTTCTGGCTGAAGAGGAAGAATGTGATATGCTGAAGGAGGAAATCCAGAGCTTCGTTTCATTGCTTTTGCCTCATCTAAATGAGATTCATAAAATTATGGTAAGCCAACATTGTAATTTCTCTATCAGAAATAAACTATCTACTTCTCATTTACACCAGATTCTGGTGTAGCTGCGGCTTTTAGAGCCATTGGATCTAAGCTCTGACTGAATTTGCATGAGACCCCAAGTTTTTAATGTTGGCCAGATCAGATTTATTGGGCTAAAAATTGCCCAAATTCCCTCCCTTTGTATTCGCACTTCTGGTGCCTTTCTCTTTCTTAATATATTAACCTTTCAAAAAAAAATTGCCCAATATTTTAACCATTTCAGCTCCTTTTGGTGTAAGATTTTTAATTTTCTTTTAAAAAAAAGCAGAAAACTTATATATTGCAAAATATTGGATTCAGCTGAAATTTTAAGCCTCTAGTTTTGAGGGGTTTTCCTATTTCACAATATTTATATATCATCTCCTAAAATAAAAAATATCAAAAACCCAAGGAGCTGGCCTGACTGACGATCAAGATGTCTGCCTCAAGAAACGGGTCTTGAGTTTGATTCACCCTCAATTCCAACGAATCACTCTCCGTAGTTGCGGACTCAATGTGTTTGGAATTGAAAGGGTTGCACATGCACTAAATATTAGTCAAGTAAAGTCTCCCACGAATGAGACACGTAAACACTCTAGTCATAGAAAAAAACGGATATCGTATACTTGGCACCCTAGCTTAGACCAAAATTTGGGGTGGCTGGATTTGCTAGAATGTTGTTAATTTTTTTTCTCTTTTTCTTTTTGTTTGCAGGGAACATTTAGATTGGACAGGTTAAAATCTACCTAAGGAAGAAGGAAAAAACAACAGAGCCCATATGGTTCCTAACATGTTTGCATGTTCAGGGCTACACTTGTATTGCAATTCTCCGTAGCTTGGCTTCCTTCTAAGTGTCATCTTTCTGTAAATAGATGTATTTTATTGTGGAGTTGCATAAAGCTGTGAATAATAAAAACTAACCACTGTAAATATTTTTTTTTTAAAAAAAAGAGCAATGCACTCCACACTATTGGAGGAAGCTCTAATCTCTTTAGACATGGAATTTTTCTTCCAACTTTTTTCCTAATTTTTCCAGCATAAATTTGTGTCCCTATGCTTTGCTCTATTTATTCTTCTACCAGCAGCTATAAATTTGGGGAAAATTATATACCAGACAAATTCATTGTGGAAGCAGAAGCTAATCATAGTCATATGATTACTAAAAAAATCATAAAAATAACATGATAAAACATATTCAAAATTTATCTAAAAGAGCCTAAAAATCTAATGAACTTCATATTTGTAGAGATTTTGGGTAAATATTGTGACGTTTTCATGATAATTTTATGAAATATTGTGTGAATTTCATTTATAATAATATTGTGAAAGAATTGTAGGATTACATTTGAAGATAAAAATATAAAAAATAATACCAAAATCTTTATCAAAACCCAGTCCATTTCTGTTGTATGTTGGGCCGTAATTACAGTCTAAAAACTGGTTCAGAACGGGCCTGAATTCTATTTAGTTAAACGATCGCCGAATAGTTTCTCTTTCTATAGTGTTTTTTTTTTTAAATTCAAAAAAATTACATAAAATGCATATAATTATGTGCTCATTGAATATGTATTTTTTTTTTTTATAAAATATCAGATATCTACATCTTCTAAAATAATTTAGAAGTTATGATATATGAAATTAAATAATTAGTAATAAAATGGTAAAAAATTACAAAAAAAAAAGTAGATAAATGAGGAAAAATTGTAGAAGTAATTTCATAATTTATTTACTTAGTTAATGAGTATTGTTTTAAGTTATGAATTATAGAAAAAATTAGTAAAAAAATGGATTATTTTAAGTAATTTCATATTTTTTCCTTTTTTTAAAAAAAAATAGCCCGACCGATATTAGTGAATCTCGGCCTAGATTTCGTTCCGATACGCACTATATCGGTCGAGATTTTAGCCTATGAAGCAACGTTTTAACTGTGTTTAACTCGGTCTGTTGCCGAGTTTAAAGACTGCTGAATTACTTGGTGGATTGGCCTGAGTTGCTGTATTTAAAGAGGCACCGAACGTCGCTGGATTTATTGCAGTTTGACCCCACTCGGGATGATCTGAGAAATCAGAAAACGCTGCACAGAAACGGTCTTAATTCGGTCTGAGTGGCGACCGACCAGGCAGAAAATCGTTTAAACGGCACCTGAGTTCATTGCAGTTTACACGTGTTAACCAGCTGAGTTAATACCGTGTAAACCCAGCTGGGTTCAAATTCTTTGCCAAGTCTAAACCATCATGAAATCGCTCTATTAATGCGTTGAAACTCGTGTAAGAACCATTCGTGTAAGAATCATAATTTTTGAGTATTTTAATTAAAAAAACACTCTTAAAAATTAGTCACCCCAAAATTTTTACCGTGAAAACTGAAAAGCACGTTACTTCTGCTAATTTTATTTAATTTTACCGAACCGCGTGACTCAGCTGCGCTGTCTATTCCTTCCCAATAATTCAGCAAAATCACTGTTATTGACTTGTTTTGAAGGAGATCTCTACTTCCAGAAACACAATTTCTAAGAAACGAGATTAAACCTATAAGAACCTCTTTTCTGATTTCTGTTCTAATAATTCCCAGATCAGATCAAAACCCATATCTGTACTCGATGAAATCAGGTCCAGGTTAGCTTTTCTAATCCTGAGCTTTTCTTCTTTTTTCTAGAAATCAAAATTTCAGGTTAAGGAAATTACGTAACTCTCAATTCATTGTCAAGATACTAGTTTTTCTTTGAATCTATCGATTTTCTTTACTCTCGTTTTCTATCTCCCAGTCCAAGGTTGAAATTACTTCATTGTTACTATTTCTCTACATTCTAACTTTACTTGGTTCTTCCAAATTTTGCTAACTGGATGGTTCCGTGGAATTTTTCTCTTAAATACCCATCTATCTATCCTTAGTTTGTTGTGTATTTGCTATAATTAGTGAAATGTAAGTGCAAAGAGAGACAGACAGACAGACAGAATTGCAATTTGCAAGGGGTGCATTATTTCCTTATCAGAAATCGTATTTGGATTTGGTGTTTCTTTCAAGTTCTTGCTAAATGTTATGGTTTTGCCCGGTATCCCATCTAGGATTGTTTCATTCTGCCAAGTTCTAGTTAAATTCTCACCCGGGTGTCGGCGGCGTGCTGCGTGTTTTTCATAATTAGGAAAATGCAAAGAACAAACAGAGAATTTAAAAGGCCCCATTGATTCTCTCTGTGAGATCGCATTTCTGTGTGGTGAATCTTCCAATTTCTCCTTAGATGTCATGATTTCGTCAGGGTTCTACCTATTTTTCATCCAGGTGCTTTTGATCTTTAGGCATCTATAGAGAGAATTCAATGTAATCATGAAAAGTCAGTCATTTGGGCAAAACAGTCCAAAGTCCTTCCCTGCTTACCGAAGAGGGGATTTTGATTTAGAATCAGGAAACGTTAGAAAGACACGAAAGCGCAGAAAGTCACAGCCCAATTTGATCAAGATGCTTAAATCGATCTTCAATCGCCTTCACTACTTTTATAAGCTCCAACCTTTCTTGTTCTTCTTTGTCTCCTTATCATTTGGGGTGGCTATTCTAATAGTTCTTTCCATGTATGAAAGCCATTTCCTAATGCTGAGTGCCCAAAAGAAGTTATTTCCAGTTACAGCTTTGTATCCTTATGCAAAACTTCGTAATCTTGTAATGGTTGCTGGACATTCAGTTTCTACTAGTAGTTGTGGGAAAGTCGAACAGGAGAATTCATGGTTTTTGGAGCCTTATCAGAAGCATCCAGGGCAAGCTGCCACTTTCTTGGCGCATATTAAGGAAGGAGTTGAGATTGCTGCAAAAGATGAAAGATCTTTGCTTTTGTTTAGTGGTGGAGAAACTCAGAAAGATGCTGGTCCTCGGAGTGAAGCACAGAGTTACTGGGCTGTTGCTGAATCAAAGGGTTGGTTTGGTGAGTTATGTATCCCTATTCTTGAAATTAATTTGGTATTCTACTTTTCTTCTTGTCTTTTTTTCATTTGATATAATTAGTGATAACTTGAAAGATAAAAACCTGAACAGGGTTCACTATATGCTGGATTGCTGGTTTACACTTACCTATATATTGTGGCTTTTCTCTGGTTCAAAAGAATATATTGGTTTTATTCACTCTTTTTTATTTGTTTATAAGATTATGAACTCACTTATTCTGCGATGAAATCATCATCATCAACAAGGTCATTCATTTATTAAGGGTTAGCACTCATAACTGGATTTGGTCCAGCTGCTGATGTCTAATCTTTTCTGTAAGGTTATATGATGCCCAATTCTGCAATCAAAGTGATGTATCAAAATACTCCCAGCAAGAGTATAGTTTTGCTGTGATGCTTAAGAAGAAACTACGTGCACTCCCAAGATGAACTGCATGTTTGATGACTATAATTCTAGGATGAATTGAACTGAAAGCACCTTCCAATGACTGACATCTCTAGTAAGAAATGTAATGGAAACTTGTTACATTCATACACACAATTTTTCTAATTTTGTAGTAATTTGTAAATGCACGAAATTCCTCAAGGAAAGATGTGTTCAACTGATAGGGTTGCCACTGCAGTTAGGATTTGGTTTCCAAATTAGTAAGAGGTGGGGTTGTTGCTAAAATAAAGAGATATGTTTGCTACATTTTCCTATTCACTTCACTTTCATTGTACCCTCATACTTTATGGAGTTTGGAATCATCAATGGAAACATGAGAAGATTTAATCAAAAATGTAGTCTTTGGGTAGAAGGCCGGTTACTCTTGAATTGAAACCAAAACTTGGCTTGGATGGACTTTTTCTTGAAATGAAATCACTATCCCTTATTCTTAATCTCCGATTTTCTTTACCGTCTTTGGTTAAGTCTCCATCATTTGTTTATCAGAGATGATAATTGTTGTCTCTCCTTTTATCCACACGAAACCTCCTCATTTCCATGGGCCTATCACCATTTTATTTTTATTGGAAAAACAAGAATGAGAGAGAGAAAGCAGGAAGTAGGCTTTAAGCTGCATCTCTCCAACTTGCAACCCAAGTAACCAAATTCAAAATGAAGAAGAATAACTAGGAGAGGATGAGCATACGTAGTTGTGACCCCTTCAATTTCACATCCTCATCCAGTCTTGTCGCTCCATCTGCAGCGGATGTCGTGCCCTCTGCTCTTTGACTACTCTTTAAGCTATTGGTGAACCTTTCTTTGCTATCAGCGTTTGCCCTTCTCTGCAACCAACCCTCTCTCCTCCCACCTCTTCCTCCCTTGTCAAAAAAAAAAGTTAGAAATTGACAACCTACAGCCGTCTCAATATCCTTTCTAAACATTTTCAAAATCCCTTTTTGCAGTCGACCTCAGCACCTTGAAACCAAATTTCAAAACCTTTCTACACCTTTTTAAATGCATCAACACCGTTGCAACCAATTTGATCCATTGACCTTTTCTTCTACAAATTTAATTTCTCATCTCATTTTTTTGGGAACTTTTCCTATGAAATTTAACTTTTCTTTTCTCATTAAAAAAAAAACAAACATGCCTTAAGGTAAACCTGGGCTTGCAAAGTGCTGACCTATGGCTTAGGAAAGTTGAATCTTTAACTGGTCAACCCCTCGGGCCAGTTCATCAACTTCTGTTCTTGTTTTCATGCTACATTGCTCGACTTTTAAGGTCTCTGCATTAAGTTTAGGATCTTTCTTATGGTTCAAGATGTGAATGAATATCTATCTGCATCATATGAAAACTCCCTCTTCCCCACCCCAGACAGTGCCTGAACTATTTGATCTGATTGTTCTACTGGCTTAGATTTTGTCACATTTTTTCTTCTACAGGCAAGCAACCTGAAGTCAGATGGAGAGCCCTCACGGAGGAGCATGCAAGGGACAGCCTTGAAAACCTTCTCTTTAGTGTTTGTCGATTCCGTGAACTTACAGGCCAATATCCTCGTAACATAACAGTGAGTCTCTCTCCACATATCTTGAATGTTTTCTTGCTTGCATGAATTTTCCTACCTTAATCCCTTTGGATGTTTACAGTTGGTGCTAGTGATCTTTGGCTTTTTCTTGTAAATGGCCTATTGTACCTCTTGGGTTTTGATCAGAATTCTGTTGACTGCACATGGTTCAATTTAAGAGCTAATGAAAGAAGTTTGAAATTTTTTCACCTTCATATGTATTAAAGCTTAGGTTGCACTCTAAAAATACGAGTTGTGTTTTTATTGAACATTATATTGCTATCAAAGTAACTGTTTTATGGACTTTTACTATTTTATTTTTTTTTTTTATGTTGATTTTTGCAACTTAGTATCTTTTACAATTTTTGTGGAAATCAAATTCCCACAAGGAGGATAGGAAAATAATTTCAACAACTTATGATCCAACCGATGGCCTATGATCCGATCAAGGACCTGATTAATAAGGATTATATTCCAATTGCTAATAATTCATTGCATTTTTTATCATTAGGTGGTAAGTTATGACTTCAAGGAGGAGAGATTCGTACATTTACATCGCTCTGCTATTGGGTTCCCAGAATCAAGGTTCTTCTACTTTGGTACCCCAGCCTCATCAACTTCAAAGGAGGCAGCTGTGAAAGGTGAAGCATCCGTGAGGGCTCAATTCCATGAAGACCCATATGGTTGTTCCAGTTCTCTTCGTTGGAAGAAACACTTGCGCGATCCTTTTCACCGGTCTATACCTTATCCAAATGGGTGCCCTGAGCTTGAAGGGCTGTTCAGATACTGCAGTTCGGTTCCTTATCCAGGAAAACTTCCTTGGGCTCAATAGATGTGGCAGCATCATTTTCTTTCATTTGTTGGAAGAACTTGGGATTGAGCCCAATTTCTTCCTCAGATGCTTTGGGCATTGAAAGTATTTGAGCTGCATTTTTGTACCTGCTTTACACACTTGAGGATGTGTTTATATGTATTATAGAGAATGGATCAAAAGCAGACGTGTTTCTACTGGGATTCAGTCTAATTAGACAGGTCTGAGTCTGAGTCCCCACAAAATTATGAGGACATCACCTATCAATGCAACACAAAATACATCATGCCAGCAGAGCTACACTACTATCGCACTTGAACGTTGAACAAATCAACATTTCTCACTTAAAACACTCAAGAACAACTTCACTCAAGCAATCAAAACAACACACTTGGAGCATTAAAACGAATCATCTTTAGTCATTGGTCAATCTATTTAAAGCAACCTTTTTCAATGTTATTTTTCCATTTTGACTCTATCAAAAATTATATAACCTATCATTCTACTACCATAAACATATGATAAAACCCTTTCAACAAATTTCTGAGGTTATTTTTGAAGTCTTTCTAATTTAATTATTTTTATTACCATATTTCAAAGGAATCCTATCCATTCAGCCTAACATATAGATCTCAGCACTACACGCCATAGAGAACTGCATGGCTATTAATCATTCTATAAAATCATCCCTTTAGACATTGTAGCCCCTTTTTATCCTACAGTATTTCACTACTTTGCATACATTTTGCACATTCCAATTTATTCGTCATATTTGAATGTGTTCTCCACTTGTCTCTACCATTGAGTTCAACTATCTATACTTCTTACCAACTTAGTCATCAAATCATTTTCCCTACAGTTAAAGGTCCACAAACTTTTCCCTCAATGATTCCAACCTATTATTCAATTGATGTTCTGTTTCATCATTTATTCTATATCATCTACAAAGGTATACATCTTAGATTTTTTTATTAAATTGTACAAACTTAAAGCAACTTCGACATCTCACTTTAATTCCCACAATGGTTGTTGCTCGTCCATATATATAATACTCACGAGATATTCATTGAGAATGTTTTTTAATTTTCAAACATGTCATACCAACTTTCTTAATAATTTATTATAAATCTTCTTTTAAGTTAATAAAAAGACTAACTTTGAATTAGATTTTTTAGATACTTATCTATGGCCCTATAATAATCATATCTCTCCCGATTTCATAATGTTCTTCGTGAGATTAATAGCGTAATAACTAAAATTAAAAACCTCTCCAATACTCTAAGGCTGCAACTCGAGTCGAACTGGTCAGATTTCTTAAAACCCAATCCGACCCAAGTTGAAATATATGAAATCCGATCCGACCAAAATTCTCAACCCAAACTCTAGAACCGAACCCGACCTGCATTATGAACCTATTTTAGCCTAATTTTAACCAGGTCGGATCAGGTTAGCTTGTAAAATCCTCAACCCGATCCGACACGAATTTCATGCGAAGTTTTATTCTCAACCAAACCCAACCCGCTGGCCTGAAATTCTTGGCCCGACCCGCATGATTTCTCAGGTCGGGTCATGCAGGTCGGACCAAAACCCGACCCGAGTTGCAGCATTGGCAATGTTTATAGGAGACAATCATACTTTAGTGTAGCTCAAAGTATTCTTATCGAATTAAAAACTTTGTATAACGGCAAGGTTAAGTAGCAATAGCACATCTCAAATTTAACCAAGTACTTTCTTAACCTCATCAAGTCTCACTTTTCTTCATTCTTTCAAGGCTAAATTATACTTCTTTCAATATTTTTTTCCTATCTCAAAATTTTGTATTTAAATAATTTTCCATCATTTCTTCATTCTTTCAAGGCTAAATTATAGTTCTTTTAATATTTTTTTCCTATCTCAAAGTTTGTATTTAAATAATTTTCTATCCACTCTTTATTTCATAATTTTTAACTTAAATTATATGATTCTCAACCTTAATAAATTTCATATGATCTAGATCTGCATTGATCATTTCTTTTAAACTAGCTAATTTATAACTTTTCTCCGTATGCTTTGTATTTCTACAACTCTAATATCTTTACCTCTAAAATATAACTTTGTTAAGAATTAATCACTGTTATAAAAATCTGACAATCATCTACTATCTTTGTTTTCAAATATTTCTCCACCACTGCATCTTTATGAACAAATATAGTACAAATTCTTCACAGAATGTATTCAGTTAAATTTATTATATTTATAGATATTTTATCACACAAATAGTTTAACTTCCATGTCTTCATCTCAGTTATTGTTCAAAAAAATAAAAAATAGACTTAAAAAGATTTCATTTTTTCCCTCCTATAACGTTTACACCATCTTATTGTTTTTTTCTTTAGGCAAGAACTCAGTCACATAAATCACTATGTTAGATGGGTTGGCCCGACGATAAATTCCCGCTCAACCCATCTAGGGCACAATTCATTAACCAAACCAACCAATAAAAGATTTACACATGCTCGTAAAATCAGCCTCGCCGGTGGAATAAAGATACAAAGTAAAAAAAACCTCCCACACATGCTCGTAAGATCAGTCTCACCCGTAAAAAAAAATAAAAGAATGATGATGTCTAAAGGTTCCCTCAGAATAACAGAGAACGTATTCGTCATGAAACGAATTTCAGCATTAGCATGGATGATTTATAACATCATGGGGAACCTAATCCAAGCACAGGTGAGAAAAGTGAAAGAGAATAGTGAAGGCCCGGCCCGGCCCGGCCCAGCCTTCAGTATTCTCTTGCACTTATATCATCAAAATTATTATTCACTAATAATAAAATTAAATTATAAATATCTATTCACATTTTTATCATTTTGGTTTAACCATAATAAAACTGCGAAAAACAAAATAAACCACAATACTATTCACATTTATGTTTTTCCTCCCTCACAACTACTAAACTCTTTCAAACGACTTAAATCCACCATTTCTTACATATATAAACTGTTATTTCAATTTTAAACGTTATTATTATTTAGTTATTTATTAAAAAAATACAATAATTTTATAAATATTATATTTGTCTGTGGAATTATTTTAATCAACAAAAAATGGTAAATGGATGCTCAGACACAAATATTGTACGAGTATTTTCCTTGACCAATCAATTAGATGGTCTCATAATGAGCTGGGATTAAAAATACTATCATCACTGCATCCAATCATATTGTAACAAAAACACCAAATGGAGATGAGATCATTAAATCCAAATCCACAGTAATTAAACGAATCATGTAAAGAAAAAGAAAAAGAAAAAGTAAATAATTAGTAATTTTTGTTAAGAGATGATCATTTTAGTAGAAAACATTACCCATGCCTTAAATAAATTACCCTAAAAATTCGATAAACAGGGCCTGGGCCCACTTTAACACAGCCCGTCAGCAACCATAGGTAATAGTTCGACCTCGTACACCAACCAGGCCCTAAATCGTATAAGATTAATAAATAAAAAACAAAATCCAAAAGAAAGCTTATGAAGGTGATCGGTATGACAGAAAAAATCAGCCATCAGAAACCTTTTATCCACAAAGCTCTTAACGGGCTTTTACGGTCCGCATCATGGTTGGCCCTTTTAACAAAGGCCGCATCATATGGCTCACTTTTCACTAAAGGTTATTAGTGATAATAATCAAGCATAATGTCCATATAATTACCACCTACTCACCCAGAAATCTCTTATAATAATAATAATAACAATAATAAAGGTAAAATGAGGAAGAAGATCACCCATTTAAATTTGATATCCATTTAAAAAACCCAACAATTAGAAGATACTTGACTGAACACAATATTTTAAAAACACTAAAAATACCTCTTTACTTAAAAGATAATAACAATAAAAAGAAATGAATTTGTTTCTAATATAAAAAGGATACTTTGGCATTATAAAAATATACAATGAATAATAATAAAAATTATGAATATTTGATATAAAAAATCACATTTTCATAAAAGTATTTTTATTATTCAGATCGCAATAAAGTGATAGAGGTATCGCCTATCAAAATTAGAGTATCCTCGTTGATCTTCAAATTAAAAACGCAGATATGTTTCAGAGAGAGAGAGAGAGAGAGAGAGAGAGAGTTGGGGAATTAAGAAGGCTCAGATAGAGATGGGTAGAGTCTTTTATCAGCACTGATAGAAATCAGAGTGGTGCATGACTTACATTTATCATCACAGCCTTCGATCGAAACCCATCAACACTGCATAAATCGATAAGAAGCAGATATCAATCAATAATCATGAAGAGAGAAAGAGAAGAAGAAATCAATCCATAAACAGGAAAAGAAAGAGAGAAGAAGGAAGGAAGGAAGGAAGGAAGGGAAGGGAAGTAGATCCAAGACGCCTGAAGAGCAACCAGATACGAAGAGAGACTGATAGATCGATGCGAAGCGAACTTGTATTTAAAGGCTTGAGGATCTAAACCAAACCCTAACCCTAAAACTGTCATGGACAATCATGCCCTTTTCTCTTTCCTACTTCGCTTGTATTTTACTATTTTATTTTAAGTTGAGAAATGATAATTGCGAATCGGTTTGATGTGAATTAATTCACTAAATTTTGATATTTTTTATGTTAGATTGTGAGAATGAATTGGTTTCATAAGTTTATTTTTAAAAATAAAGAATAGTAAAATTTAATTTTACCATAATATTTGAGAGAAAAATATTCAACCGTATAAAAAGCTGAGCTTAATCTAATGATGAATATATCTCAGACTAACTTCAAATTCAACATAAAATTAATTTATAAGATTATAATGAACATGCAAAAGAAAAATAATAGAAATATGCTCTTAATTAAATTTAGTGATCTAATTCACAATAAACCAGTTAACAATTGATAATTTCTCTTTTTTAGTTACTCGAGACTGGGTCAATTCGGTGGGATCATATCTCACAGCCTTACTCATTACCAAATAGTTATATAATAAGACGGGTCATCTCAGCTTATACCCCTTAAAATGAATTACTAGTGCCTATTTAATCTAAATTATCCAATTGATTAGATGATTTGTGTCTTATCTAAAATCAATTATCCAATTGATTAAATAAGTTGCCTCTGCAAATCCAGAACAATCTCCTTTTTTACCCTTCTTACATTTTGAGGTATTTTCCTCACTTTTGTGTTCGACGATGATGACCAATTTTCCACTGTGGAAACATTCCCACGGACCAAATACTTATAAATCTTGCCTAGTTAATAAACTTAATTTAATTGTTCAAAGATTTCAACGTGGGTCTGATAATCAATTCAGACAAATTACCTATGTCATAATCCATATAAAAATAAATACATAAATACATGAGTAACATGAAAGTCTGTGTGCATCTAGAGTTTAACTCAATGGTCTTTGCTCTAGCACTCAAAAAGATGAAGAGGTCCTGAAGTTCTCCGTCATTTTAAAAAAAAAAAAAACATGATACACATGGAAATCCTATACACTAGAATTCCATCCATTCAACATCAGCAAAGTTGTTCCTGTCTAGCCATGTATACTCTTACAAGTTACAACAAAAGATCCATCCTGTCTAGCCATCCACCCGTAGTTTCCACACGTAAATTAAAAAAAAAATCATCCACATAATATCCATTAGTGTTGCATTGCACATCAATGCCAACCATCCATCTAAATGATAAAACCAATTTCATAACCAAATAATCTTCAATCTCAATAAGTATAGGACCATTTGAATCTCCAGAAACATATTTCAACTTCGACTAATATATTTGCCAATCCCACCAAAATCCTGTGCTTAATGCAGGTATCTCAGACAGTTCTACACAAAAAACAAAAACAAATATAGTCAGTAATATTACAAGATCTCTCTTTTATGAAGGTCAAATAATTGAAATAACTTATCGCGGAAGCCATCTAGACAACAAAAAGAACATGCCATCATAAGAAACTGTTGATCATTATCATCCAAGTGTATCACCTGCCAAATTTGAACCCAACTCCTGTTTAACATTGATAAATCCAATTCCTCCCTACAAAATCACTACCAAACATTCACTCCCAAAAGGGATGGGTCGGAGCATGCTACCCATTTGAACCCATGGTCAGGAGATGTTAACCAGCTTTGCCCGTTGTGTTTTCTGGTCAACTTCCACCGTAGCCCAAGAGACGAAATATCTGGTGTATCAACAGATCCTTGAAGCTCTAGTTCAGCCACTCGTAGTTGGTTGTCTGCATTTCCCTCCAGCAAATTCCTCACTGCCCATATGCCCCATTCTCTTAAGAATGGATTGTTTTCGTCAACAATGCACTGCTGCATAATTAACAAAATTCCATTCTGCTGTCTGATTACATCTTGCACTTGCTTCCTCCGGAAAGAACAATTACCAATGACAGAAACTATATCCCTCCGGTATCCTAGGTATGGGCAGACCTTTCCTTGATTTTCTTCTGGCATTCTGCATTTTCTAATCATTTCTGGAGGCTCAAGCTCACGAAGCATACATAAAAGAAACGTCACTAGGTCTAAAAATAAACGTGATTCAATGATTGATGTTGAAGCTTCCGCCTCAGAGATTCCGACCGTAGCCAGTGAAGATGCATTTTGATCTTTTGGACTATCTTGTGCACAGACATCTCTCAAAATGTTAAGAGAGTATCCAAGAACATCAATCGTCGGAATGCCTGTGGGCAAGCCTAACTGGCCTCTAGAGATGGAATCAACAGCCCCTGAAGCCTTCTTGAGAATTTCAAAAACAGCCAGTACAAAACAGCTGGAAACAACAATATTATTTGTCTGTTGATTTAAAATATCTGATAGCAAACCTAAGAGAGATGCTTGCTCCATTGTAAAAAGGTTGTCTCCACAATTAAGATCATTGCAGTTTCTGGAAGCATTGGTCAAACGTAACTCCAAAAATAACTGGGAAAAGTAGGGTTCTTTGAAGAACAATCTCGACAAAAGTGACGGCAGCCAGTCTTCTTGAAAGCCAACTGGTAAATCAAATTAGAAAGGAATGAGGAACTACTTCAAGTTAGAAAAAAAAAACATCCGAAATCAACAATTTCAGCACATAATTTACTTCTCTAATACATGATAACAAATAACACCTGTAGATAACAAATAACACCTGTAGCAACCAAATGTAACAAGTCTCTTCTTTAAGCATGCATAGATACACAGATAAGCATATCAAGAATTGAAACCAAATGCAGTCTTTATTACATGTTGAGCTGCAACTTCTAAGCACATTCATGCATAAACACACTAAAGTCAAAAAAGGAGTAGCAAGGGAATGATTAAAGCACATCCATGTATAAACACTTAATTTCTTTAAAAAACTAACGAAATGTAATGATAAAAGGAAATTGTACAAGTATAAAAAGAAAACAAAGGCCATGAACAGGATACCCCAATCAAATACAAGGATCGCCTACATTTAAGAGTTTGTTTTTTAATGGGTAATAATCATGATGATTTTTTCTAAGTGATAGTGAAAGTAAAAACCATTATGGTTTGTTAATAATCATACAGAAACAAAGCATAAGGATGACATATCCTTGACTGCAGAAATGAACAAGGCAAAAGGCGTGATAGATGCTTGAAACGCAACACATTCCATTGAAAAAATTACCAGAGGGCACAAGATGACAAAGTGAACATACAACATGGAGAAGTAAACGCTACCAGATCAGAGAATAATGCCTTCTATGTCACCTATGGACATGCATAAATATAAAACCTATGAAAGACTCCCTCATTTGGCCCATTGCATTAGTATTCCACTGTGCACAGGTTTCAAGGCCAGGTGAAGGATAGTTGGGTGTTAGATGGGCAGGCATCCCTTGTCATCCCCTAGCATGACTTCTGCTCTTAATTTTAACCTAATGCAAGGCCATTCTCCAATGGTGACAGGCTGCAATGAAGCCTAATCCTGTTGCAAAGTTAACAAAGGTTTGCCAACTAGCTGAAGGCATCAACTCTAGGAGGAGCAGAAGATTCCCAGATACAAGGATGCATGTTTGGTCCTGCATCAGTTTCAAGAAGCTTCAGCGAAAAAAAAATTAACTGAGAAGAAACCAAATTTATCAGGCTCTCCCAAATCCTATAATCTTCACCATTTTCTCTCCACAAAGGAGTTTTGAGGAAGGCTTAGCAGAAAGGAAAAGTCTTCCAGTTCCCAATCCTACAGATTTCTTCTAAACCTAAGGGACCACATTCTTTGATTACCAAAACCTTCCAAATAATCCACCACCTTCACTTCAGGATCTTCAGCAATTCTAAATAGAGCAGGAAATTTTCTCCTGAGAGGCTTGTCTTCAATCCAGAGGCCAGTCCAGAAATTAAATGATTTACCTGATTTTACTCTGTATCTGATACAAGGATTGAATACGTTTATTACACTGCATACACCCCTCCAGAAGCCTGACAATCCTCTGTTTGTAATACTGCCCAGCCAGAATCATGTAGCCCATATTTCTTCACAATAAGAGATCTCCACAAAAGATGAATATTATCCACTAATCTCCACAGTCATTTACCCAAGAGAGCAACATTAATTTCTTTAAGATGCCTTATACCCATCTCACCTTCTTCAATAGGCTTGAAAACTTGAGACCTCTCAGCCAGATGATATGTTCTCCTCTCTTGAGTATCATTCCAAAGAAAATTGCATTCTAATCTTTCTTTTAAAAAAAAAACACTTCAATACGAAGGATTATGAGTAGAACGTACTGGGAGAAAGGGGATGTTGTTAAAGACATGGATTGAGATGGTAAAAGATGACATGATAAACGGTGAGGTGACAGAGAATATGTTCATCAACAGAATTGGGTGTGAAAGTAAAGCCTCGAAGATGATCTCAAGACAAGGATTTGATAATGATGGTGACAATGAACTGACTTAGATTCCAATAACAAAGTTAAAATGAATCAAACATCTGAAATAGCCACCATGCTATATATCGAGGTTCTATTAATTTTAAATTGTTTTCAAAATGAAACAAAAACAATTGCAATAATTTGGGAGGCAATAAAAACGTCTAATTAGGAATATTAGGTAATGCACTCCCACTCTACTGTAATTTGGTGTTTGCATGATCACTAGTACCTATGGCATTTGATTGAAATGATGTTTAGTGAAGTGCTCCTATGGAGAGAGATAATTGAAAATTGCATCAAATGGTAGTATCTTCTTACATTTTTATGTCAAATATTTTTTTACAGTAAACAGATAACGGCCAATAGAAATGTTAGAAGAAGAAAATCCCATGCAACGCAGTCTCTATTTCTGATAGGGTAAATTGGGAAATCCAAACTATAGCTGTATAAATATACAACAACTGAAGGACCAAATGCAGAGTAAGAATAGAGAAATGAATCACCTGCTGAAGCTGTCCTAAAAATTTCTGCAATGATTCTAAGCCCTTGATCTCCACAGATATCCTCCCATCGCCGTTCACTGCCTTCACAGCACACACATAAGATCATACACAGAGGATCACAAACTTCCAATTTGTGGACACTTGCCAAACCCTCAAACCCCGTGGGAAAGAACCTATCCCAAACAGCAGACTGATGTTCCTCACCGGCCAATGCGACATTACCAAGCAGCTGCAGACCGATCCGAACGACATTAATTGATTCGAAGCCGACCAATCTGAATGCGAGGTCAACGGTCTCGACTCCATTGGACTTGATGAAGGAGGTCTGATTCAAGAGCTCACCAGCGCAGAGATTTCGGAGGGTCTTGAGGATGGAGAAGAGGTGAGTGATGGAGGGAGGGTTTTGAGAGAGGGAATGAGAAAGTAGGAGAAGGAGATGAGAAACGGCCTCCTTAGAGGCGAGATGTGAGCGACCGTCGGCGGATTTCGAGGCTTCCTGAAGGGATTCTAGAGTCTCTTCTAGGGTTTTGGAGTCGGTGGAGGATAGAAGGTCTTTCAGGGAAACCTGGCACGCCGTTGCCGGAATCCGATGGGTGTCGAGTTCCGACAATAGTGTTTCTTCCATGGGCTCCGGATGGAACAAAAAGCTTCAGAAACGGCCAGAAATACCCACCGTGAGAAGTTCCCGCGAGAGTTGGGGTCGTCTGAAAGTTCACTCGTACGAAGGCTGCAGTGCATTGCTTAAATTTATTATTGTAACAAAAAAAAGTTAACAACTATTTTATATTTGAAATAATCAAATCATTTTAAATTTACCAATTTAACTTAAATTGATTAATATAAAATTCATCTAAGGACTTATCGTATATTATAAAATTCAGATTAAAAATGAGAACAACCTATTATAAAATAAGATAAAATGTTTGAATATTTATGGAATATAGTAGATGAAAAATATGCAAATTTCTAACTCTTAATCGCTACTCTCTGAGCTCGATAACCCTTGGGTTGGACCAATAAATGAAAACATCGAAAGATAGAATAACATCCAATTTGACTTATAATTTAAAAATTCAAAAAAAAATTAAATAAATAATTTTTAACAATTAAATTTTAAAGTTAAACGACTTTAAAAAAAAATCAGATACTTCCAAATTAGATGTAAAATATCATTTGTATATTTTACGTTAAATTTTCGAATTGTGAATTGATCACGCGAAAGGTTATAATAGAAGTTGGAGTGATTCAGAAAACTATCTTAAAAAATAAACGTTTTGAATTTGATTTTTATTTCAATTTAAAGACACACTTCATATAATCAATAGGCTAGCTATTTAGACACCGCTCTTTTCATTTAGGAAATACCATTTTTTCAAAAATGACGTGAAACTACCATTTTACCCTTCCGTTTTAAATTGTCTGAACAAACGCTGTGACCATCTGACGATCTTCTCTCCTGTATAGAGTCTCTGGGTCGTGGAGAGGGATTTCAAACAAGACCGTTTCTTGATCGATTTTTAAGTATCAAAATTCATCTACTCTGAATTTTATAAACTCCGGGACTGATTTTAAGTGAAAATGGTATAGTTTTGGGCTTAAAAAATTGTACCAAAAGAATGAAGGAAAAATGGTCTTTCCTTTTAATTCTTTGGGTACAAATTTTTAAGTCTAAAATTATATAATTTCCACATAAAATTAGTCATGGAGTTCATAAAATTCAAACTAAATGAATTTTGATACATTGTGTGTAGAAAATGAATTTTGATACCTTGTGTGTAGAAATTGGTTGAGAAACCACTCGTTTGAAAATCCGAGCCAAACGCACAAGGGTTACAGTTGACAGGGAGACAGTTTCTCAATTGGTTTCTACAATCAATGTATCAAAATTCATCTAATCTGAATTTTATGAACTTCGGGACTAATTTTAAGTGAAAAGGGTATAATTTTGGACTTCAAAAACCGTATCCAAAGAATTAAAAGGGAAAGTCGTTTTTCTTTAATTTTTTGGATATGATTTCTTAAGTCCAAAACTATACCTTTTTTACTTAAATCAATCCCAGAGTTTATAAAACTCAGACTAAATGAATTTTAATATCTTATTTGTAAAAATCGGTCGAAAAACGGCCTCATTTGGAAATCCTCGTTCGGACAGTGTAATCGTCCGAATAAAAGAAAAATAAACTGAATATGCATTTCGAAAGGTAATTTCACATTATTTTTTAAAAACAGACGTTGTATAAATGGCCAGCCAATTAAATAATAGAGAAATTTACATATAAAGATATGAGGCAGGACCCACACTTCTTTGTCCATGCCACGTGGCCGATGAGCGCAAATCCTTCGTTTTTTACTATAATCACGTGTGAGAAAAGAAGCAAGCGCTGCAATAGTGCAATACAGTAATTTGCCACGTGGTACCACCTTCACTCGTGTCACTTGTTGTGTACGTAAGCGTGTGGCCTTCGACCGTGTGTCAACAGAGACAATCAGATATATACCCTACACAGTACCGACTACAGAGTACAGACCCACTGCGTGCAGTATCATATTACACGCATCACAGGCCCAAGTCCAAAAGAACAGGATGCGTCAACAGCAGTTAAGAAGGCCCCAAACAGAGCAGGCCCAACCGGAGCCAATCACATACGGGGACATTTTTCCTGTCTCCTGTGACCTGGCCGGTCAGGCCCTCACTTCACACGACGCTGCCGTGATGCCAAAGGCCGAGAATAAGGTTATAGGCCACACTCAAAAGGGTGGGCCTGCTGCCGTAATGCAGTCTGCCGCAGCTCACAACGACCAGTGGGGGCTGCTGGACCACGGCCACAACATCGACGTCACAGAAAAGGATGGAGTGTTTGTTGCCGAGACCGATGCCGGAGAGCAACGTAACATAATGGCATCAATTGCTGGCCAGGTACGAAACCCAAAACCCGATATCATTTTATCTCCTCCTTAATGGTGAAATTGCACTTTATTAACTCTTAGTACAATAGTGTTCTTGTTCATTTGAATAAAAGGAGATGAATGGATTTGCAACCAAAAGCTTTCTATCTATAAACAAGTTTTGAATGAATTCAAACTCTGCTAACGTTACTATGTGGGTGCAGTTTGTAAGCCAGTTTCAAGAGGCAAAGACGGAGAAAGATGCGGCATCATCGCTTAAGGGAGATGGAATGACCATAGGGCAAACATTAGAGTCATCGGCGATGACTGCAGGAGACAAGCCGATCGATAAAAGTGATGCGGCAGCAATCCAGGCGGAGGAGACGAGGGCCACAGGTCGGAATACCATCGCACGTGGAGTCCGCTGCAACGATGAATGCAATAACCATGCGTGATGCGGACAAGACGAAGTTGGCCGATCTTCCGACGGTGTGCCTATAGTTGGTGATATTTATTAGATTAAAATTCTTTTTAATAAATTTTATTTTTGAGTCTTCAATTATTCTGATCATCACAGTGTTTGTTCATATTTCAGTTAAAATGATTTGAAAGAATTGAATAAATTTAGTAATTAACTTTTTGGTTTTGTGAAATGGGAATGAATGATGAACGGTAGGATGCAACGGTGAAAGTGGATAGGGACAAAGTGGCAACGGGAGAAGACGCAGAGGGCGTAATGGGTGCTGAGCTCAGGAACAATCCAAACATGGCCACTCATCCAGCTGGGGTTGCTGCATCTGTCGCAGCCGCCGCACATGCAAACCACACCACAAAAAAAGGAAAGTGATTGACTACCATAGCATCTGATACTGCCTGACACGCGTGTCCCGGACTGCTCTGCTCTCGCCTCTCCTTCTACCACAACAATCTTCTTACTTCCACATGTTTTATTTATGTGAATCTAGTAATATGGTTACTCCATCAATGACATGACCGATGATGTCTTCTTTCAATGTTTGGGTGTATCTTTTTATGAAAAATATTTAAATAATATTTACATTTTGACTACGGAGGAGAACTTCGAACACAACTCTATTAAACCTCTGATTCGGTGACATCCCACTCCTTCAGTTTGGGTTGGATTGTCAGGCTAAAATTCGGGCCCGAATTTTCCCCCTCCTTTTAAATAGAAAGTTCAATCATCTAGATAAAAATGAGATTTCCTTGGAAAATATAGCGAACTGTAGAGGACATTAATCAGATGGAATACGATCCTGCTCACCATCGTCTGACATCCAAGTATCAACCTTAATTATTAAGGTACAATACAGAAGAAAAAAAATGGCATTTGATTACTTGGCCATATCATGCCAATATACTCACTCAATCATAGAGTAGGAGAAGCCTAAGTAACAGATATCAATGGAATTTTTTATTTTTTGGAGAAATCTAATAATATTAAAGAATATACAAAAGAAAAATCCAACAACTGTACATGCATTTTAGTGTGAGAAGTCAGCTTCTATATTAGGAGAGTCAATATGAAAGTGTCAATCGTATCTTTTATCATTCTTGAATTTACAATGACACTTTTCACTGAAATGCTACATGATTAGAACCAAGGAGAATGAAAAGAATCAACACAGCATTCTACTGCAATTGCACCTATTACATGCCTGCAGCAGACCTTAGCATGGGCAATATGCCTCCTGTATTTCTTTGTCTTTCTGAGACTTTTGTCACCACCTATACAAGTTTGAACCATCGTTGACGCCACACTAAAATGATACTGAACATCCGACCATTGTATCAGCTTTCCATGTAACCTGCTACAAATGGGTTCAAGACCAAACCAATCACAATCAGATGGTGAAGCAGCAGCGAATTTCGCCAGCATATGAAAACAGTAATATTGCTACAAGGGACTGTTTGGTACGGCTGGAACTCTTGGGTGAAAATGGCGTTCTGTGGGATTTCATAATCCCCAAATCATAAAATTCCTTTTTCTTTTTTTTTGTGAATTAGGAATTTCTAAGGTGAGAATAAGGAAATCTTACAAAAGCAAATTTCACCAGATCTATAAATTTCTTGAACTGTAAATATTCAAATTCTAGTAAACAGTTCCAAGCCCACCAACATAAAATGGATACTGCAGGAATACTTAAATTCCAAAGAAGAATTTGAAGACTTTCCTAATTCCAGAATTTTAAGGAATTATGAATCCCACTGGAATTCTACAAAATGTGTACCGAATGTTCTTGTTTGCCACAAGTGTAGAATTTGATAAGAGACTAATGCGTTTCTAAAGACATTTTATCTCGTTAAGAACTGATTCAAACCTGGATATACAGTCCTAAACAACATGAACAGGTCATTTCGAACAGATTGAAACGTCCTTTCATTCTTGTCACAAGAACCAGTTGAATCTTTTCAGAAATCAGCAGATTCTTGATTCTTCATAAAAAATAGCCCATGACTTGCCCTATTCTTGACCAAATGGACTCTTGTGGCAAACATTTCCCTAAAAAGAATAGATTATAAACAACAGAACTTACTGGCCAATAATGCTGAAAATCATCCAAAACATTCTATTATGACATAGAGGCACTGATTATCCATCAGCAAAATGAAGGGGCACTTTACATCATAACAGAACGTTCTATCTGCTGCCTCAGAATTCAGATGATGAACGACCAGCTGCTTGATGTCTAATCCTTGAAAAAGTAGTGTTTGTATGATGGTTTTTCTTCCCACTAGCCAAACCACTATCACTAATGCTTCCTTCAAGGGCATGATCCTGGGCTTCTGAAAATTCACTTCCCCATGACTTCAAAGGAATAAGATAACTATCATCCCTAGAATTTCTCTTCTCCATTTCATGCCGTTTTACATTTTCAGATATTTGATGGAAGGTTTTATTTATTTTTGCAATTCCTCGTTCCACTGGTTCCACTACATGTGAAACAGTAAACTTCACGTCATCAACAACCTATGAGAGCATAAGATACGAGAAGGAAAAAGAGTTACTATGGATAAACCACACAAAAGGATATAAGCAAGTAACTTCCACACAAAAGGATATGAGCAAGTAACTTTAGGGAGAGAAAACGCACAATTTCACCACTTCCGAGGACCACATCTCGAACACTTTGGGGGAAACTCAAACGCTTTTCATTCTCTCCAGGCCGAGCAAGATGCATCCTAGTCGACCTTTCACAGTCTCTAACCTCTTCAGGATCCGGAGGGCTACCCAGGGATGCATAGTCAGCCATAACAGCCACGTTACGGACACATCTTTCACCGCGTTGATATGGCTTTGCAGGGAAGACATAAAGATGCACCACAGCAGCAACACCCATCTTTTTTTTTTGGGGAGGGGGGGCAAAGATATAAAGGTCAGAGGAAGGCTTATTTAACTAGGGATTATTTTATACAATGAAAGAGAGAGAACATCATGTGTGTATGCATGTCTCTGCACATGTATATGCATGTCTCTGCACATGTATATGCATGTGTGTATCTATGAGAGAGAAAGAACTTCCAAGAAAAAAGGCACATGAACTTCAATAAAAAAGGCACAGTCAGAGAGTATGAACATCTGTGGAGGGAAAAGCACATCATGCACGAGAAAAAGAAAAAGCGAGAGAAACTTCAGTTAAGAGAATACCTCAATGCAAATGATGTAGTCCTGAATACGGGTTTTCAGCTCTTGTGCCAATGATCCTTTAAGCGCTCCCAAAGAGAAGAGAAATGCAATTGCAACACCTTGCCACCATGTCAGAAATATAATAGACTTGAACATCAAAAACTTAGCAAGGGGTTTTATAGGTTCCAGCTTCTCCTTAATGACAGAATATAACTGTACAAGGCAATATAAGGCCCAGGTCTGACTGAAATTTAGCACAACTGCTAAATAAGGGTAGCTGCATCAAAAGGCATAATAAATTAAACAAAACTTTGCAGAATCACGTTCTTATTAAAATGATGCCACTACAAAGTAAAGTTCTTGTTAAAACTACATCAATACAGAGGAATACAATCTGACACATTAGCAAGGGATTAGTGCAACATGGATGTCAATCAGATGATTGTTTGCAAGGATGAAAAACAACAGCATATGTTTTAAGGTACAACTCTTAGTCAAAAGGAGGAGAAAAATTAAGAATGACTTACGCATAATTCCATTCAAACCGCCCTTCTCCATAAACCCCAAAGAATTCAAAGATGATTGCAAACAAAGCACAGATCGGCTTCAATATCATCTGTGTCGTAGAAATCTTTTATTCAATGAAAAAGATTGAAGGGTAACATAATGGATTATTAAAAGTTTTGGAAATACATACATATTGAACAATGCCAATTTTGACAGCTTGATAGAAGTCAGAACCAAGATACCACTGCCTTAACAAGAAATTTAATGGAAATGGATGTTTTATAGCTCCATCTACATATGCCAGTTCCAAGAGAGGTGTGCTTGAGCTAATTTGCGTCTGATTCTCCATAAATTTGATTGTACTGTCCTCACCGCCTGACAGAAACAGCTTTGTCAATTTTTATCTTTCTTGGGATGAAAAGCAGCTCATCATTGAAGATGAGACCATATAACGAGTTCAATGTAGAGAAAAATGCAAATGGTGTGTCAGGGTGTGGGATGAGGAATCTTTTTCCAGTTTACAAATAACGGTGCATTAGTGAAAACTTCTAGTAAACTGATATTATCAACATCAAAGCCTTTATAGCTTCTCTTCCATTTATCTTATCCAACCCGTATCTTCTGCTATCCAACAACCTATCATATCTTTCTTTAGCACTACCAATCATATTCTCTTAACAGGGGTCATTTCTAATCTCTAATGTATGTGTCCAAACTCCAAACTCCAAACCACCTTAAGTAGCCTTTCCTCATTTTCACATCTACTGGGGTTACTCTGAAGGCTTTTTCTAATATGTTTGTTCATAATTCTATCTTTTAATGTTACTCTAACCATTCATCTTAGAATACACATTTCTGTTACCATTATCTTGTCTACTTTTCTTTTCTTCTTAATTGCTAACATCAGTTTTATAAAGCATTGCAAACCAAATAGTTTTCTTATAGAACCTCCCTTTTAATCTACAAGATACTCTTTTATCTCATGGCACTCTACTAGTTTGCCTATGTTGCCTGCCCCATTTATTAGCTATATCTAGATGTGTTCCTCCATCTAGTTTAATAGTTGCACCTAAGTAACGAAATTTATCACAATGTGACACTAAGTCATTTATAATTATAATTGGTTCCTCTTCTATACTCCCTAAACCACTAAAGATACATTCTATATATTCTGTCTTCGCTCTACTAATTGTCAACCATTTACCTCTAAAGCTTTCCTCCATAATTCTATTTTCTCATTCAACTAATTTATTGCTTCACCAATTAATATTATATCATTTGCAGAAATAGTACGCACCATGGACTACATCCCATCCAACAACTGTGAGGTAATGCATAACTAAGCCAAATAAATATGGCCTTAAAGTTGATCCTCGAAGAAATCCAGCTGCTATCGGATAATTTACCCGTCTCCCTACATACCGTCCTTACACTAGTTCTTGGTTGTTCATACTTATTGTGTGTAATCTCAAGATACTTATTAGGAATTATCTTTTCTCCAAAGCTTGCCAAATTAAATGTTTTCGCACTCTATGATAGGCCTTTTCCAAGTCTACAAAAGTCATATAATTTTTTCCTTTTCTACCTAAACTTCTTTATGAGTTGTCTCAACAAAAAACACTTTTGCCGTTGACTTACATGGCATAAACCCAAACTGATTCTCAAAGATACTTGATTCTTATCTTAGCCTCTTTTTTTACTCCTCCCCCAAAGTTTCAGGTACGGCTGACTCATAAGCTTACGTGATCTAGGTCTCTACTCTCTAGGATTCATCTCTCACCTTAACAAGCTTATAGATTCCATTTTCCCTCTCTTTGGTTCCTAATTTTGCATACAAATCATCATATGCTTCATATTAGCTTTTGCTTATGCTTTGTTTGCAGCTCTTGAGTTATTTTATAACTACTCAAATATTGTGTCGCCTTGTTTTTTGCCATTTCTTAAAAGGATACCTCTTTTCATCAACAGTTCTTTGAACTTTTGAGTTCCACCACCATGTTTGTTTATGTGTGTCCTTCATTGCCTTTTGACTCTCCCATCATTTCTTTTGCAAGTTATTTTATACCACTAGCCATGTTATCCCACATCTCATTTGGATTCAAGTCCTTGTCCCAATCATCAAAGTAAGAATTCTTTTCTTAAAAGTTCTTGTCACATCTTCCTTCAAGTTCCACCCCGCCTTATGTTTAGAAAATCCCGCATTGCTTTGTTTATAATTCTACTTCTATAATGCACATCCCACTCTAATAGGCTATACTAGGTTATAAGGTTCTATCCTGGAATAACTTTACAGTCCTTACAAAGTTCCTTTCCTTACAGCTTCACAAAAAATAATCTATTTGTGATATACATCTTCCGCTTTTAAAAGTCACAAGGAATTTGTTTCTTTTTTAGGGAAAAAGTGCTAGCTACTACCAAACAAAAAGACATTGCAAAATCTAAAATCGATTTACCCATTTTGTTTCTCTTTGCATTCATGTCTTCCATGTATGGTTCTTCACCCATCATTTTTATACCATGTGTCCAATTATGGATAAATTTAAAAACTTGAGGTGCATAAGAAATAATAATGTTTAAAGTATCCTTATCCAAAACTAATTTTATCACTATAATCCTATTAGTCTTTCTTTTGACGTCTATAACTTTTTCCCTTAAATTCCTATCAAACACAATGCCTACCCCATTTCTAGAGTTGCTTGTTCTTGTATAATAGAGCTTGAAACCATCACCTAAATCCCTAGCTTTATTGTCTTCTCTTTATACTGAAACAAAACTATGTTTATCTTTCTCCGGGTCATAATGTCTACTAACTCTAATTCTTTTACCTTTTAAGGTGCCTCCATTCTAGGACACCAGTCTCAATTTTTGGGTCGACTTGTATTACCTATTTTTGAAAATCCACTCCATTCATGTGGCTAACTATGATCAGTTTCACCCAACTCACACCCATCCCAATCCATTCAATTTCCATCACTGAAAAAATAAAGCATCAAATTTTCACCCCAAACCAGTAAAATTTTGGACAATTCCAATCTTCCTTCAAGTCCAATAAGGACAAATTTTCTTCTCATCATAAAGGCACCAACTTCAACAAACATGGTACAAAGCCATGCAGAACCTGTTCACCCATCATAAAGGCAACAAACCTAGTACAAAGCCATGCCAATACCTATTCACTCATCATAAAGGTATCAAATACAAAAGCATGATGATGAACACTATAATATGAATCAAAAGGATCATCAATTGCTCCAGTTGGAATATACCCTCCATCCATGCAAAAAGTAAACCCACAGTCAACTGACCAAGCCAATCAGCAAAAGTTAGTACACAAGAGTAACAATTGGTTCAAATGACGAGCTAAGTTGCTGCCAATTCATGATTTACCCGTAATCAAATGCTTAACCTTGAAGTTAACGTAACACTACAATAGCAAAAGCCGCATAAAAAAAAAAAAGGCAAATAAAAAAAGGTAATCATAGGCTCATGAAGAAACATCCATTCTAGCAAGGGCCAGTGATACCAAAAGATTGAATAAATGAATAGATCATAACAAAACCACATTAACTTTCACACACAAAAGTTCAAAAGACCTTGTTCTAACAATTATTTGGATGCAAAGTAAGCAGTTGGAATACCTAAACACGCAATCAGGTATCTTTCAAAGCAATACAAAGCAAAAGCTTCGTAGCAGTCCCGCATTATTTCACAATTGAATGCAACCTTTGAATCCAACAGTGACAAAAACTGCAAAAGAACCATAAGAAAGGAAAATGTTACTTCTTCAATGAAAAGGAGAAGGCATTATATAATTATTCTACAGCGAAACATTTCAACAAATGCTATTCACTGAACAATAAGAACAAAAGTAGTCAAGAAACCACGTAAAAGGTGAAATAGGATAATCCAAGAAAAGGGAAAAGGGCTTTCTGGATATTCAAAAATAAAATCATTATATTTTGTTAATTCAATTACCTATGGCAGAGACATGGCAGTTTGGGGGGTTGTAAATTCTACCTCATGGATAGAAGATAATAATGAGAACCATGGCAACTCTAAATTTGCTGAGATTAGAGCCTTTTCAAAATACATTAATAAATAATAAATGCCTCTGTCATGTATTGAGGTATGCAAATTCAAAGTTGTAAGATCAGTCCAGGACGCCAATCCAGTTTACTTCTAGTATGGAACATTCTGGTGTTACGGCCATTCTGGCATTCCATCCAGAAAAGATGCATGAAAAAAACAGAAAAAATCCAGCTTATTAAATAAATAAAGTCAAAATTATAATAAACTGCAAAAGATAGTGAGAAGTGAAAACAATATTGAAATATAGATATTCTTCATCATTAATGAAAATCTACATGAAAAATGCGGAAAAAGTTTCACAGCAAGTACTACCACACGCTATAATTAACAGTCAGACTATTTAGTTTAATTAGAAAGAGAATATTATCGTTAAAATAAATGGGAATTATTTTCAATTCTCCTTTTTTAAGTTTCTGTTTGAGTTGTACCCTGTATGTTATATAACAGCCAGTCTCATCAATAAACGACATTAGATAATTTCCCCAAAATTTATCTTCAGCTTGGAAGCAGGTTTCTCCTCGAAATGAAACCACTTGGAGGGTTGATTGATGGAAAGTGATTTATACACCGCGGAAATTACTCAACTGTACAGCAGAGAGTTTTTTTTTTTTCCAAAATTCCTGTTATGCCCTCCTTCTACTGTCATTCACCTTCCTTGTTCTTTTTTCCTTTCACTCGCTCTGCAGTGAGCCCTCTTCTTCTTCTTTTTCTCTCGTTCTCAGTTTCGACCAACATAGCTTTCCCCATTCTTTTCTTTCCCTCGTTTTCGACAAGCAGCTCATCTCTCTTGGTGTTGTTCTCTCATCTCTCAACAAAATTCAAATAGCATGGATCAGAGAATCACAGCACAGTGAATGGCAGGAAAAGCAGAAGTGTCTCTGTGAAAGACATCGGGATCAAGCCGGATCTATAGCTGATAGCAAAGAGCAGCAGAAGAAAAGAAGAAAAACGGAGGAGTGATGGAAGACGTTAAAACCCAGAAAACTAGATCTGCAGAGAGAGGGAGAACAATGCAGCAGCAGCAGAAGAGAAGAAGAGATCTGCAAAAGAACACAGCAGCAATCGGAGAGAACCCAGCGTTCATGATACACAGAACCGAGAGTGGGGACGGAGATCTTGCCCTTGCTGGGAGTAACCACTTTCATGAAAGAAAGAAAACAGAGGCAGGTGTAGATGGAGAGTAAATGGGCTTAGATACGGAACTGGATGGGCTGCAGAAGGAACTGGTGCAGGTGTTCTCAGTTTCAGTCCAAGAAGCAGAAGCCAGAATAAGAAACAAGACAGTAGAGAACTCGGATCCAGAAGAGGGCCACTTTGTGGTCGAATAAAGAGACCCTTTTTCTGGTGGGGGCACCCAACGGTTGTTGGTAATGACCGGCTTTCAATATAGCAGAGGACAACTGCCAGAGACAGTCAGGGAACAAAAGAGATCAGAATGCAAGATTTACAGCAGCAGAGGAAGAGATTTTCAACAGCAAAGGCGAAGATGAAATACAGGGACAGCAGCGAGCAGAAGACAACGACAGCAGCAGCAGGGACAGCATATCTTCTCTTGATTTGAGAAATGCCAAAATCCATCTTATCAGATTGGTAGCCTAAAGAAACCATCTTTCTCCAATTCATTGTAGGAGATGGGTGGGAGACGAAAGCCAACATTCTTTCTGCTTTGCAATCACATCCAGCTCATTTTTCGTGAAAAAAGGGAAGGCTAGTTGAGACAGCAGAACGAGAGAGGAAAAAGAGAAAAGGAAGGTGAATGATAGTGGCGACAGTGAGAGGGCATAACAGGAATTTCAGAAAAAAATTACTCTCTGGTGTACGGTTGAGTAATTTCCAGAGTCAATAAATCACTTCCCGCTCTTCTTGAATTGAAATCCCTATTTCCCTTCTAGTTCCTACCATACTCATTTTTCTTCCATCACATTTGAGAATGGCAGGCACACTATTTATTCACATAATCTGCAACTATATCAAGCATCTCATTCTTCTATAGTGATTACTTTCTTATCCAGTTATCCATATAAGCAAGTACAAATTCTCCTTTTTTATATATATATATATAAAAAAAAAAGAAGAATAACATGCATGTACTCATGGAGAATTAAAGATTATACAACAAGAATTTCTAATGTATATAAATTGTATAAAGTGCAAAACACATTCTTTATAGCAGCTTGCTCACGTCATAACTACAGTACCGCACTGAAACCATATCAACCATTTTTCAAACTGAATAATCAAAGAAAAATAATGTTTACATACGATTCAACTGCATAAACGGGAACCATCAGAATGAGTCCAATAAGGAATTTCTGCTCCTGAAATGAAATGTAAAACACATTATCACCAATGGGATGGAAATATCAAGACAAATTAAAAAATAAAAATTATGCTTCCACCTTGCGCTGGATGACTGGTTCTCATGATTTGAATGGAAGTTTGTATAAATATAACCAAAACTCTTATGCAGAATGTGAATAAAATAAGAAATTTTCAAGCAGATCTGTAAGGAATATAAGAATGAACCTCTGGTTGGTTGTAAAAAGCCAAGTGTTGGCAAATGAGAAACATGGACAGAAATAATGCAATGAATACAAATATGCCCGCACTGACAACTGGCCAGCGGTGCAGCAATTCTGACTCTTCACTCAGCTTGAGTGACCACATTTCCCCCGATTGCCTCGAACACTCAACCAATCTGAACAGAAAGAAATAATACCAAAAGATCTTCCACGCCATTAAGAACATTAGGATGATATATCTACTACTTGGGTCATTTATATAACAAACAGCAGATTACTGAAAGCATGTAATGCCCACTGAACAATAAGCTTCGTTCAGAGATATAGTTAGCTTGTGCACTGGAATTCAAATATTCATTCCAAAATTGAGTTTCTCTACATATTGATTAAAGTGACTCTGATCAACACTAGGCATGAATCAAATATCTTGCATCCTCAAAAGCACGGGGCTGAGATCTCCACCATGAATGCACCTCAATCCTGTGGTCAAATATGCAAATATCAGCACCAATACACACAAGTAAATATCAGGAACCAATATATAAATGGTTCAGGAGAAAAATAACCACATGAAGGACACGTGAAAAGTATCAGCCTGATAATGTAAAAGCAGAAGCCAGCTAGGCAACCACACAAACCATCTGAAAATGTCACAAAATTTCTATTCCATTTAACTCTAAAGCTTTAGTCTTGTAATATTTGAAGACCAGAATGAAAAACAAGACAACTAACCAAAGGTCATTAATTGCGTTTGACTAGAGAGAGAGGCCAATGGCACATTTGGCATTTTCCATGGAAAAAGAAATATGATTAAAAGGTGAAGTGCAAGGGTCAAGGGTGAAAATCGACAAACCACAAACAAATTTGCAAGTGAACGACAAATTTTCACCCCTCACACAGGAAAATGAATTCAAGCACATGACAGAAAGTTGTTGGTTAATTATACATCTCCACCCATTGTAAATAGGTATGGGTGCAAGTGTGGAGTGTAACATGGGTGCTTGGTGTCAGACTAACAAGCTAGAAGAGAGAGAGAGAGAGAGAGAGAGAGAGGCTAAGCCTAAGCACCATATTTAAATAAATTTAAACTTTAAACTGATTTTAAATGAAAATATGGTGAGAAGATAACACAGAAAATAAAATATTAGCTTTACTTTAAACATGCAATTGGAAAAAATATTGATATTTTCATTAGGTTTGTAATAATGTGTCAAAATGGGTGGGAGTGTCTAACACAAGCGAGTCACACATCTTCAAGAGTAAGTGAAACATAGATTTCCACCTTAACCACAAGTATCATCGGTTCCATCACAGAAATCACTTTCCATTTCCACAAAAATTGCCAATTTGTGCCCTAAAATAAAAATAATAAACCAAATTAAAATTGTTTGGGATTGCTCAGGTGACGCTGGCTTCTCTCAAAATGCTGTTTTGGACTTGGTTTGTTGGCTTTGGCTCTCCCCAGAGCAAGCTGCTTTTTTGGAATGGTGGGCCATTTGAGAAAAGCATAATAGGAAATCATCTCAAAACCATGCTTGTTGCTCTTATCAAATGCCAAAAAGGCAAAGCATATGAGTGCTTCAAGGACAGTTTCAACCTAACAAATTCAGTGAGACCCTTTTCCAGAATTAGAGCTACGAAGGAATATATTGGAATGTCAGGCTAACCTATAATGTGCAGATTTGTATCACTTATTACTATAGCAAGCTTTAGGATAATCAGTCAACAGCTAACTGCTGCTCTCTCTCTCTCTCTTGAAGATTAATTTCCATGAAAAAAAGGTGGAAGTGCATAATTAATTAATACAGGTATAGCAGTCCCATATAATTTATATTACTAAAAAATACTTATACAATAGAATTAGGAACAGATGCAACTGAATTAACACCAACAAGGCACCAACCACCAAGGTAGCTTTTCCTTCCCACTCCCAAGAGATTGAATTAGCTGAATCCTGCTAACACACAAAACATACTCTTCAGCCTCAAACTCAAAACATCAAACTCCATACAATTTTCCACCCAACTCGGCATAAAAATCATTTGCCCAAGCCCTTTTGTTTACTACAACATTATATAACCTTGAAAAAGGCACTCAACACACTCTCCTCCACCCACAGATCCCACAATTTCATTTATCCCCCTTTCCCACAACAAACTACAAACCCTACAAAAACACCAATCCACTTGTCCAACACAACAAACTGCAAACCCTTACGAAAACACCAATCTACTTTTCCATCTCTCTCTCACAATGGATTCTAACACACTTGACCCATTCCTTATTATCCCCCTCCTAAACACATGAATGAGCACACACCTAGACACACTTTTTTGCACCACAACACATTCACCTTCTATTCATTTTTATTTTTTTGAAAAGTATTCACCTTCGTTTCATATTTCCATAGCCACTTGAACAAAAGAGCACCATTCTTGTCTTTAATTCTAACCAAACCAAATTAACCTCCATCCTAGGCTTCATAATCCCTCCCGACTAATCAGGTTCTTTGGTTGTACTCTTTTCATCCATCTCAAGAGAATTAGTAAACTATTTCATGATTGTTCTCGTCGTCAAAGCCATCGCATCTATCTAGTGTTGGCAATGACCCATTTCAAGGGGAAAAAATGTTACCCAACGTTGGGTAGCTCAACTGGTTGCTTCCTGCCTCATGAAGCGAAAGGTGACCAATTCGAGTCCTGGTGGCGTTAACTGGAGGCGTCCTATGTGGCTGTGGGGCGTTCTCCCAAAGGGTTTATGGGAGGGCCCTTGACTCGTTTGGTTCCCCTCGGTTATCAAAAAAAAAAATGTTTCATTGAAATGCCATCTTATCTCTCATTAGATGCATCTTAATGGAACAAGTATTGACTACTATTTGACAAATTGTCAGAAAAACTGTTGAGTTGCTGAAAAGCCCCTGTTTCCAATAATGAGGTAAATTGTGAAACACAAATAAAAGGGTAAAACCTGTCACACGTACAAAACAAGACACTTCCACAAGAACCATAGTGTTTTTCTGTCCCATTTTTCCAAATGTAGTAAAACCTCTATAATGTAATATGGTTGGGACCATAGTACATATATTACATTATAGAGGTTATTAAATTAGAGGGTCTAGTAAAATTCCTTTCTAAAAATCTCCTAAAAACTCTCACCTATTATTAAAAAGTCATTTCGGTTTCTCTTTGTGCAAACAAATGACTCAATTCGGCTTATCTTTCTGGAAAAAATCATCCTACGACAGACTCTTGCAAAAGTGGACGGACCATCCAATCCAAAAGTTCTTCAGACGAGCAGATCTCCTTGTCATCTTGCAACCCAAACAGTAAACAGTTTGTATATCTCTATGCTTCAGCAAAGAACAAAGTGTCTAAACCATTTATCTTCTTTATATATTATATTATATTTATAAAATAATAAATAATCTCCACCTACCCACATCTCCACTCCTCTCTTTTCATCCCAAATCTTCTCGGGACTTCAACAGTTTGTGAGGTCCTTAACCACTTTTATAATAATTTTGTATTCTAAATGTATGAAATATTACTTTGCAAAATAGTTGGGGCAGTACATTTTTTATTCTGAATATATTGGGTATTGAGTTAAAGAGATTTATTACATTTTGTATGGGCCCGAGGTCGGGACCAACTACCGATATTATTTTAGACAGGTTATAACTTTATAGAGTACTACATTACAGAGAGTTTACTGTAGAAAGCAATGAACAAAAAAAAAATCGAGAGTTTAAATTTAGAGATTTTACCTGTAACATTTCAAGGGATCTTTTCAAAGTAAGATACTCTTATATCAATTTTTGGAAATCAGATATGGTGTACAATTAGATATATAGTGAAGAAAAAAGAGCAAGAATTTGACACGAGCACAAAGCAAAGTTGGTTATGATACCCGAACGCTTCAAAGTATTCAACACCTTAGTAACATGTTGTGCATGATACTTCAATTTTGTAAAAAATGTGTTAATGCCTTATTCACAGTTGATCGGTGCCATATCCATCCTGGTCACCATAGACACTTGACAAGTGGTTACAGTCCGGACATATAATGTAGGGTCTAGTCACATTTGCAATTATTTTAAAAAACACCAAAAGGAAGAGAAAGCAAATAAAAAGAAACAGGGATTTTTGTTCACCACATTAGTTTAGTCAACAAAGATCAAGAACAAAGAATGAGATTTTAAAACACAACAAAAACTACATTTAAGTTAATGTAATTAATTCATTGGAACTCAAATTTCAATATTACAACTCTCAGAAGTATAAGGCCAGCATATAATCAAATATACTGTGAAAAAAGTCAATAATAAACTAAAAAGTCCCTAAAAACTCCAAAGGTCTTAAATGCTCTATGACTCGAGCCTTAAAAGCTATCAAAACAAAAGGTTTTATAATTTCACGTTATAAATAATCCCATAATTCTATTATTTATGGGAATCACAAATTAAATACAAATCGTTTCTCTTATCATATTCAATAATCATAAAATACGAATCGTGTAGTAAGATTTTAACAACAATAGTTTGAACCATCACTTGTTTTCTAATTGCTCCCATACAAGGTCAACCCCCGGATTCCTTGTGAATCAACACCCATTTTACCAACCTTACCATCACTACCTCAAATACCTCTCCATCATAAACACCGTCAAAAACTCTTTTAGTCTATTCTTTCCAAATAGAACCAGGAAAAAAAAAATGTTGGCACAATTTGTCTTGGAAGCTAAAGCCATACTACATTACGGCACTAAGTCATCGTAGTTTTTGCTAAATCATCCTAGCTATCATTATAATCTTTGAAAAAGCTACTATCATAAGTCAAAATCACGAATACCCTTTTCACTTCATTCCTCTTCTTCAATGCCCAATTTTTGTTATTAACTTGAATGAATCCAAATTGGAATAACCCAGAGAAGGAAACAAAGATATCATTGTTGCCCCATCATGGAAGGCGATCATAGGCATAAAACAGTCACAAAAGATGAATGAAGCTTTGCTTGGGACAGGTCATGGCAAAAATACGTGACCAGGTCAAAAAGATTTTATAGCAGTTTTATTATTATTTACTTCAATCATTCTCTTCATGCTACTCTGTGTCTTACTTATATTAAATGAAGGAATTGGTGTTTCAAGTCCTAATACCTTATTCATGTTTGTTCAAAGTGTGGTTTTTCCTATTCATTAAAAAAAAAAGACTCCAAAATTCCACTAGTGCTATTTAAAAAAACCTTGAGGGCGTGTTCCTGGTAAATATGTAACTTTTTCTTTTGTTACTTTACACTCCATAATGGACTAAAAGATCTCAATAGTCAAGGACCGTCAATAGTTTTATGTGTCAACACTACCGCATTTCTAGAAAGAACTAGGAAAAATGGAGAACAAGCCTATTTCACTTCTTAAGCATATGATACAAATTTACAGTCTCAACCGAAATAAAACCCGCATTATCGAAGACACATAATCAGATTTCAAGGAAAAAACGCCGAAACTTCTCTCATGGGGACGTAATATGTTACCTAAATAATTAAAATTTACATCCAGAGAATTTTGACAAATTGCAAGATTTAGGGCCATCTTTAGTTACATTGAATTAAAAATAACTTCCCGGAAACCAGAACCAAAATTAGTTAGAGTCATTTCCATTTTAACATAAAAATGGTAATTTTCCAAGAAATTACTTCTTTTCCCTGCACCAAAACGTGCCAGAAAGGAAATTACATATTGAAGAAAACGGAAAAGCACAAAGCAAACCCCAGAAACCAATTTCTCGAGAATTCAGATTCAAACCAACAAAGGGGGAAATTTAAAAAAAAAAAAAAATTGAAGGAATGAAAATAGCAGATTCGGCAAGAGGCGATATTAGACATTTGAGAGTTGAGATTTGAGATTCGAATTGAAATCCTTACCTGTTTCATCGCTAGCACAGAGAGAGAGAGGGCCTTTGGAGAAGAAAGAGAGAAAAAAAATGTAGGTAGTGTGGAAAACTGGTAAGTGAGAAATCTTCCTTCTTCCTTCGGCGGTTGAGGAACCCTTTCTGGGGTTTTCCTTTTGTGTTTTATAAATTTATTTAATGTAAATTCATTCTAAATTAATTTTATTGTTGATAAAAGTAATTAATAAAATTATAAAATTTTAACTTTTGATATTTGAACTCTGAAAAATTATAATTTTAAATCTATTTAATTGAATTTTTACAAAAAGTCATTTTAAAAACATTTTAAAAATATCTTTCATATATCCGTAAATGACAAGCAACATTATTTGAAACTTGAAAGAAAGTGCTTTCCTCATTTAATTGAGAAAGGATTCAATACGTAGGGTGGGTTATGTAGTTTCAATTTAATCATATATTCTTTATGGGTCTTGCAAAATTATAAAAATTAAATTATGTATAAAAAATATTTTAAAAAATAACTTTTTTTTTTCATAAAGTCACAAAAATAGATGCTGGGCCTGAACATAAATTTTAAAATCTTTTTCAGTCAAAATATTCTATTTTCAAATTCAATCATATATTTTTCTAGTCTTATATAAAATTTTACATTAAATATTCTAATAAAAATGACACAAATAACATAATATATGAGATTCAAAGAAGGGAAATGGTAATATAATACGGCCAAGCATAAAGATGTAAACAGCCCAGGGTCAAAATCTCATTGTCGAATATGGGAAGATATCGTGGTAAAGCCGAAATATCAGCTACGCACAAGTCCGAAATACTTTTTTTAAAACGATCATATTTATGATATCAATCGATATTTTTGTTGATATACATCATCGATTCATCATGGTAAAGCCGATATGAAAATCCGAGATCAGGGGCCGAAATATCGATCGATATATATCGTATCGACCGATATGTATCGATTTTGAAGAGTACTGTATCGGCCGATATCATATCGTATCGGCCGATATTCACAATATCGATCGATATATCAGCCGATATCGGGCTGAGAGAGAAAAATATCGGCCGATAACGATTTTTTAACCCCTGCCGGAGATATCAATCCCTATTACAGCCAAAGCAGCTATGAATCCTTTCTTGATTTATTTACATGGCCTTTTTAATTAAAATAACAAAAATATATTTATAAGTGAATTTTAAATGTGAAAAAAAATCCCATTTTAAATTCAGATGCTTGGTGTGCAATTATTCATATAGAACATATGACTCTACCAAATAAATACATTTAATAATTCACCAATCAAAACCTTTTTTTTTCTACTTGATCTAAAATATGGTGTAGGTAAAGGACCTAATGGACGTGGACCGTTTGGTTTCACTTTTATATTTTGGTGGACCGGTTGTTGGCCGATGGGATGAGGTACGAGAACAACCTAAAATAAAAGGGAAATATAATCGCAGTCACCTATTGTAAACTATATCAAATACAGGAGGATAAGCATGGTATTAGTAAAAGAAATAGGTTTATTTTTTTTATGATTACGGTATTTAGATTTCTTCAAGTACCTGATTAATTTTGATTAATTTTCAGAATATGTGAAAGTCTTTCTACCCACTCACACCCGTAATTTCAATTAGATCCAAACAGAAATTAACTAAGACCCTCCAAAATTGCACCCTAGCTAACTAGCATTAACCATTTATTAAGTTGACTTGTTTCTATAGGCATTTAAGAGGCATTTCACTCAACCAATTCATAAAGGATTTGCTATTTAACACTTACCCTAGAATCGAATCATGATCTTTAACACCTGACACAAATGGAGGTGTGGGAATTGTCCCAACTCGTCTATGAGCTAGGTGTTGAAAGTGTTATTAAGAGGAGGTCACTCCGTCATCCATGACAAGGTTTTTTGGGCTTTGCCTAATTAAATGGGTTTAAAATAAAATTGTGCAAGTCCAGGTTAGGTTCAAGACAGACAATATCGTGTTGGGGTCGGATTATCACATGATCAAGAGTGCAACTCATAGGGAGCATTTTTGTAATTTTAACAAAATATCTTTTTCCAAATATTAACCCTTTTATTTTGTGGCCCACAAAATGAAGGTTTTAAGTTAACATGTGTGGAGAGCTTAGATTAATCATGAGTAGACTCAGGGGTATAAATATCGGTCTCGACCGATATATCGGTCGAGAACTATCTCTCTTATTTTTCTTTAAATCAAAATCACTGGTATTGAACGATATCGGCGATATATATCGATCGGTCTATATAAGTTTAAAAACCGATATATATCGGTCGATGTTTTTTCCTAAAGTAGAGCCTTTGCTAAAAAAAATTAGAGCATTCATAGGATGTATGACTTTTAGAGGGCATGTATTTATCTCATCAATTATTATTTAGCATTTGTCATTCAATGAATAATACAATTTACAAAAATAAAAATACAAAATGATAATAATATAAAGAAATTACAATTAGTCACAATAAATTATTGAAATCCAAAAGACCAAAATTAAAAAAAAAAACTGATTTTTTTTAATTTCAACTCATTAATAAAAGAAAAAGAACTTGATTCTTAAAGATGACCCTTTAATGTCAACCACAAGAATAAAGCATAATAATCACATGCAAACCCTCATTTGGAGCCTGCAGAGGACATTTGAATAGATTGTTTTAAAAGGTCTTTCGTTGAGTTAGTGTGCTTACACAACTATGTTAAAGTTTACTGGACTTTAAAATAATTCTTCAATTCAATGGTCAGATCATCTTAAAATAAAATATAATTAGATAAGAATTGGATTCACAATAAATAGAGATGTATCTAATGCTTCATTGATCCTCACTTTTTTTGGTTGCTCATGGTGTTGATATGTATGAATATGATCACTAGTGTGGTAATCCATGTTGAAACATGTTAGAATTTATTAGATATTAAAATATATTATTTTTTAATTAGTAGTTATTAAAAAACCATTTTCCTATTTATTTGATTTACTGTAACACCTAGCATTGCTGGAGAGTCCCACGTCGCCTAGGAGAGGGTGTAAAAGGGATTTAAAGAGCCGTCACGACGCCTTTTGGGCTTTGCATGGTGGGTTGGGTTCAAAGCAAAATTATTAGGACCCTGGTAGAGTTCAAAGCGAATAATATTGTGATGAGGTCAAGTCAGGTCAAAGATCGTCATTTACTTTTTATTTGTATTTCTATTTTTCTACAAATAAAATTACAGAGTCTCTTCAATTGATGAAGAAGACACCATATTATTTTACAAAACACAAACTTATTTGAGTACTAAAATAAAAAATAATAACTTATTATTTATGAAGATTAATGAATCTACCAATAAATTTGTCATGATATGGGTTTCAAAACATTTCTATGATATAATAATAATTTCGATAATGTATCAATATCAAAACTCATTGAACATATCTATATGAAAAAAATTATATGTTTTGGCTATTCTAGGATACTTTTAATAGAAAGGTTCATAAGTCAAGAAAGAGAAAATTAACTTAATTTAGCAATGATGTGTTTGATGATTCTAAACTTTAGAAGTTATAAATTCTTTGTTGCACAAGCGCAAAGTGTGCCACATTGAAATAAGGAACCTACTTTTACACGTAAGTTCCTTTTTATAGTTCAAAAATTCAAAACTTAAATTTACTGGAATTTTATTAAATTGGGTAACTTAAATAAATTTTTGGACTCAACTAAAAAATGCTTAATAAAATTTACTAGACTTAAATCTTATCAAGTCCCGTCAACTCAAATCGACCCGTTTACATGGGATTACTCCAACGATGGCCATTGTTACCATATGTGTCAGCATACTTTGCAATTGATTTTTAATGTTTCTATTGTTTTTACATTTAGAAGTTTAATAATTAATGTACTCATGTCAACCATCGAGAGATAAAAAACAAACTAATATGTTTACATGGGTGTAACTCAATTGGTTAATGTTCTGCCTAAAAAAATAAGAGGTGTCAAGTTCGAGCCTCCATGGTTTAATTTGGTGTACTTTAAAGGGAAGTGGGTATCGTCTGTAGAATTTTACGTTGAATTTTCTATAATTTTCCTTACATAAATTAAAAAAAAAAAAACAATATCCCTCGTTGATGTGGTTCTCAACGCCCTTCGGAGAACCGAGCTCAAGGATTTTGGTCCACTCTAGCCACAACGATTATTAGGCTAGAGAGACTCAGGAATTTATATAGTGCCTCGCCTCTAAGCAGATCAATAATGGTGAGTTTGTCTTTACAAGAGTTTGGACCTCCATGAAGATCAGTATTGGTGAAGTTTAGGATTTCTATACAAATTCTGCATGGTGAGAACATTAATATGTTTGGATCTTGTAAATAGGTCTAGTTATTTAATACTCCAGTCCAAATTAGATTAATTAAATTTAATTAAGTAATTTTTTATTCGTTAATTGTGATTTTTGTTCATCCAATCACGAAGATTACAAAATGAGGTTTCCAACGGATCTGAATTTGATCCGATCCGACTCCGATAGCTCTTTTAATTAAGTTTTAAATGTATAAAGGTAATTTATGAATATAATAATATTATTTTAGACTTAAAACTTGATTACTCTAAAAACTTAGTCATTTGACCTAATTTAAGTTCCAAATTTAGATTATGCATTATTTTTAAACTCTGAACTTAACAGAATGACAATCTCAACTTAATTTTACGTATTTTTACTACCTATATTTTCTTAGGTGGCAAAACTCTAATTTTATAGGGAAGACAAAGTCCTAAAAATATACGTAGATAATCAATACTCGATCTGTATCATAACGAACTCTCTTGTACTTTTAGATTTCCAAAAATATCAAGTTTTGACATTTATTTTACACCGAGAAATTTGAGCCATCATTTTAACTAAAAATCTTATTTCACTTGGAAAATGTGGGTTTTAACTTCAAAACACTTAAGATATTTCGAATGTTTTTATAAAGTTAATATACTCTACCTAATTGTAAAGTTAAATCATTTCAAAGAAATTCTTTAAAATTATGAAATTTTGATAAAACATTGATTTTTTGCTAAAACACCAAATTTTTTACATCGATTTCTCTCTAAATTTTAATACCATGTTCAGTTTTTAATATCCGATTTAGTGGCCTATTTGGATCAATTTAGTGAGACGTACGTGAAAAGACATGAATGGAATTATTAAAAAGACATAATAATAAAATAATATTATTTTTATAAGGGCATGTTTATCCTCCAAAGCTACCAAGAGTTGGCGAACACGTCCCTTCGTTTATAAAAGGGAGAGGGAGAGGGAGAGGGAGAGGGAGAGATGAGAAATGAAAAAATAAAAAATAAATAGCAACAGCTACTGTCGTCGCTCTCTCTCTCCCAATCGCTCTCTTCTTCCTCTTTTCTTTCGTTTGTTTTCTTCTCTTCTTTTCCTCTTCTTCGACCGCCCGCAAGCAGTAAGTAGCCGCAACCGAACCCTTCAGATTTTCCTGCTTAAGTTTCAGATTTTCAAATAGAGCTAATTTTTAGCGGAATTTTGTAAATAAGGTATTGAAACAATCCTTTTTTCATTTATATTAATTATACAACAAGTTATGAGCAGAAAGGGATAGTTATAAGCTTTAAAATTGAGTTTTTTAAAATAGAGAAAAAAAATAAGTTTCCTTCTAAATTTTAAATTATACTCTTTAAAATCAGTTTTATTTTATAATTAAAATTTAGTTTTTCGACTCTAAGTAAAATCAAAGAAAAAATTAACCCCAAGTGACTATTGTGTTTACTTTCTTACATTATGTGTTTAAATTTCAATATTATAACCTTTGGACGACACTGTCATTTATAGTGGCGCTAGTCCCTCGATGATATCATTTGAGGTGGTGCTTAGTCACCCAGTGGATCATCAATAGTGACACTTAGTCGTTCGATGATACCATCTGAGGAGGCGTTTAGTCACTCGATGGTCTTAAAGTGGGGCACTGAGTATTATACTTACATTTCTTGCATTGTATCCTTTGGGCCTCAATCCCCTATCAGTAACGCAATGGAAATGCCGCTCGGTGACCATCAGTACCGCTGCAGAAACGCCGCTCGATGGTAAAATGGGTTAGGCATTGAGTATTTTATTTACTTTACTGTTTCTGTATCTTCTGGACACCGTCTCAATACATCTCCTTAATTTAAAAACAATACGAGACGGAGCACAGAATAGTTTACATTTTCATTTTATTGTGGTGTTTTGGATGACTAACACCTAACCCTCTGACATAATTTAAATAAGTAAAAAAAGTTAAGTTACTCATTACACTTATCATGTTTTTGTTGGAAAATGTATGGGATTGGGTAGATAATCCATGAATGTCCTGAAATTTATATTATTATTTTGTTCTTACAGATTTCTCTATAAACATTAATGGTAAAGGTGAGGAGACTCGAACCAACACTTGTATTGTGTTATTTATTAAATCCACTAACACCAGACTGAAATGGGACACATGGTCATTTAAAGATGGAAAAGACTATATTTGTTCAGAATACGATATATGACATTGCTTACATATAAGAGATGCAAATGTTGTAACTGGTTAGAACGTAGGCGTTAAAAATGGTGTCGGAGAGTCGAGGACTTATAGCATCTAATGCAGTATGGACCCATAGAATGTCTACGAATTGTTGGGTAAAAACTGGGTGAAGGCATTTATGTTATTAAGTCCAGTTTTATATGTTCGTGTGAATATTGAATATTTTATTTGTAACGACCCAACCCGAATACAGGGCTTAGGGCTTGACTCAGTGTGAAATTGTCCTCTTTGGACCCCACGTCAACCCTCACGGTTTTATTTTTGGGCCCTGGCTCACATGGCTCGGCCCAAAACGGGTCACACTAGAGTACAATGTGTGGCCTCAAATAAATCCCAACCCACTTCCCTTCACTACCGATGTGGGACTCCCACATCGGTTAAGTGTAGACAGGGTATCACAATCACCCCCCCCTAAAGCCTCGAGCCGTCCCTAGCTAGACCCGGTCCAGCTCAACAACACCAGGGAAGGAGGAAGGCCCACACAATTCGAGTGTAGAACATCAGCTCTGATACCAAATTTGTAACGACCCGACCCGAATACAGGGGTTGAGACTTGACTCAGTGTGAAATTGTCTGCTTTGGACCCCATGTGTACTGGCACGGTTTTACTTTTGGGCCTTAGCCCCACATGGCCCGGCCTAAAACGCGTCACACTAAAGTACAATGTGTGGCCTCAAATAAATCCCAACCCATTGCCCTTCACTACTGATGTGGGACTCCCATATCTGTTAAGTGTGGGTAAGGTATCACATTATTGATTTCTTGTGTTGGTATTGGATACACCAAATGGTAAAGCTGAAATATAGTGGTTCTCTCTAAATAATTCGATGTGTAAGGAGGGCACTGGAAATCATATATTATCATGCATTTGACATTTGCATGTGAGAATTAGGATTATAAGTTAAATCTGTGAAAGATAATAACTTTATAAAATTTGATATTGGCCAGTGAGCTATAATTGTTAAGATTAACCGAACATCGTTTGCGAACAGTTGGGTTGGACGTGTTAGTAGGCTGTGGTCGACCGCCATCAATCGTTGGTGTTGGATCGACTAGTAGACCGGGTTGTGGAGACCTTGTGATGTTAGGCCGAACGCCGTTTGCACACCGTTGGGTTAGACGTGTTAGTAGGTTGTGGTTGACTGTCAACAACCGTTGGTGTTAAATGAGCTAGTAGACCGGGTCATGGAGACCTTGTGATGTTAGGCCGAACGTCGTTTACAAACCATTGGGTTGGACGTGGTAGTAAGTCGGATCGTGGATACCTTATGCAATTGCAAGTTGCTATATTATTTCCACTGGATGGGTTTAATATTACCGAAGCTTAGTGGTGATCTTCGGTGAGGTTCAGGACCTCAATATGTGGGATATAGCTTGGTGGGAAATCCCCGTATGAACAATGAGATGTATCTTAGTGATTTCTCGTTGGTTATTGAGATATGACTAGGTGAATGATTATCCGAGTGGATAAATGAGATATGACTAGGTGAATGATTACCCCAAAGGATAAATGGGATATGACTAGGTGAATGATTATTCTAGTGAAAAACTGGGATTTGACTTGGTGAATGATTATCCCAGTTGATTAGCAATGTATGAATTTGTGAATAATTTCTTTAATTGTTTATAACCTGATGGTAATGCCTGTATGGCATAATGAGATAAGACTTGATAGTAAATATTGGTATAAGACCATAAGAGTAAACAATGTACTACTATAAGAATGATCCTAAGGTAAAAATGGATCATAGGTTGGTAAGTTGCATGTTCATTTGCATTGATACATGCATGCCATGATTTCTGATTTATTTGAGTTCTCCTCACTAGACTAGTAGCCCACGTCTCTTACAATGTAGGATATAAATCGGAAGATGGAATGGAGGAATCAATGGTGCCTCGTTAGGAGTCAGAATTTGGGAATTGTCTGTGGTTTCCATCACGTGGAAACTAAGCGTACCTTTAGCCATTTTGTATGTTTTAATATAAATATACCTCATGTGGCATAAAAAACTTATGTTTGTAAGTTTTAATTTTGTATACATTATATTGGTCTGTTAGTATACATAATATATGGTTTTTACGTATTTTGAAGGTTAATGAACAATGATAGTTGTTTGAAAAAAAAAATAGTCAAGTTCCGGACCTACATCTGGGTTTGAGGCGTGACAAGTTATATATATATTTTTGATACATGATATCACCCATCAACACTATAAATTGATAAAGTGGAAATAGCCAACCACTTGAACGATGTAAGCGATGAGTCTAATAATATTTGAGTTTTGTGTTTACACAATAAACCAAACTCAATATGGTTTCAGGTTTATTTATCGTGTCATGTGCACAGGTTCAAGAATGCTATCACAGTTATTTTCTTTAAGAAGAATAATATCCTATCAAAGGTTGAGCTCTATGTGATTAAATGAAATATATAAAAGACTGCATGGTTAAAAGATGTTAGAAGAAAGTTTTCATTCTAATTATTATAAATTTGTGAGAAACTATAAAAAGTCATTAACTAACAACAATTAATTTGATTGGCTTGTATGAAGTTTTGTTCATTTCTATTAACATCATCGTTATCTACATTCTACCAAAGATGTGTAAATTAAATGGAAAATATTAATAATTAAACTCTTCTCAAAGCTTTGTGTTGGGGTCCGAATGAGTCCCACATCGGTGAGAAGGAGAAAAATATAAAGACTTATATGGGGCTTTATATCTCTACCTATCAAACTAGTCTTTTGAGTTGGAAATCCAGTTATAACAGTGGTATTAGAGCCAGGGCCCAAACCATCGATGGATCTTCTAGCCGGACGGAATGACCAGCGACGTTTATCCTCCTAAGAGCCTCATTCAAGGGAGGGATTGTTGGGTACGAATGAGTCCTACATCACTGAGAGGGAGAGAAAAAGAGAGTTATATAGGGCTAGAGATTTCCACCCATCAGACTAGTTTTTTGAGCTAGAAACCCAATCCCAACGCCCTCATGCAATCTTTCTTGAGTAAAATAATGGGCAGATGGAAAATGATAGGCAGCAAGTGGAGATTGATACGATTCTCTTTTTATCATGAACCATTTGTCAATAGAAGCAATCACTGCCTGCTAGATGGAAAAAAATGAGGAACCACATAGATGATGAGTCAATGAAGAGAAGAAATAAGTATAATCTAATAGGACTATGGAAGCACCCATTTTCCATATAATAATTGGATCATAGACTGATTAGAAGGAGCACTTTCTTTGTGAAGCAAGAGAATCTAAAATAGTCCAAATTCAAACTCTGTGGGCTGTGGGACCCAAGCCCATAGTGAGGCACAAGTGTGCCAATGGCTATGTCTTCAAACCATTACTTAGGCTCGAAGATCATGTATGGCTCATACAGTCATCAAAAGGCCACCCATTGTTGATTAAAACATCAAGATATTTAAAATATTCAATATTCAAATTGTCAATACAACATTATTGGTTGGAAATACTATAAACTCATTTGACTTTAAGGAATTCCATCAAAATGATGGAAATAGGCTTGATTTTTCAAAAAAATATAAAGGGGCACATTGTTTTGAATGATGAAACAATAGTTTTTTGTTGGGTGCACGATGAGTTAGAGCTATTGAAGATCTCATCTCAAAGATTTTCATTGAGAGAAGGTGCGAAATAAAATTATTTTAATTTATTTTCAGATGAATATAGATTGTATGTCCCATTCTTCAACCCTTTCTCGAGAGTCGATGACTATTCATATCTATTACCTTGACACAAAAGAAGAGTTGAACCCAATGCTTTATTTGATCCTATTTGATCCTAATTTTACATTAGAAGTATATTGATTGTTCCCCAATAACCGAATACTATTTTCTATAAAGACTGCATATTTGATTCCATCCATAAATTCATTTTATTCCTTATGAGTTCCAGTACCGATAAGAATTCTAGTTCTTGCTCTTCATATGTTACGGTATGAATATACTATTTTTTTTTTTCCACGACAAAAGGTGCGACATAAAAATATGTCATTCTATTTCTTTTTTGGAATTTACGTGTGCATACCAAGGTTAGGTACGGGCTCGAACCGCACAATCTCCCACTTCATAAAACAGGAGGTAATCAATTGACCTATTTCACATGACTATATATTATTTTCTTTTTCACATTTTTTCTATGTTAAGTATGGCTTGCTTTGAAGAAGATATAAGGATTACAAAACCCGGCTATAGCAAATTTTGGGAAATTAAATTCAAACAAGTCAATTGAATCATGTATATTGCCTAGTATAGATTATGAGCAAAATTATTAGTTTCTTTCAAATATTGTCTCAAATCTAAAGATCTTGAATTTGGTGAAACTGAAGCTAAAAGAAGAATTGGGCCATGACAACTGTGGAGAAGCAAAATTTATGAAACATTTATATTCAAACTCTACATAAAATCTTGAATTCACAGTTATTTTTATAGAATGAATGGAAAAGTAGAGTGAACCATATATGAAAATTATTTTCTCCTACAAATTCATTTGCAAGAAGGCTTATTGATTTTTGCACCGTCATTCATTTTTAGCCACCGTACACCATTATTTCAACATGCCAATTTTACCCTCGCATTCAAACGGTGTCCGGCTGTGCTTGCCAGGACCCATTTATCTTCTTCTTCTCCAAGTCGTCTGAGTGCAGACGAGCGCTCAGACCCCACACCGTTGTGAACGGTGCTTCGCAGCCTCTGCAACGCCTGCTTGCAGGTACATTCCAGCCACCCCATAAGTCCAAGTCCACTTCGTTGATAATTGATATAACATAATAGTTGATCAAAGTAACAAGTAGTAAGTACTAAGCTGTAACGTGAAATTTGGATCGAGTTTTAATTCAATCTGCATCACTCGTATTGAAAAATCAAATAGATTGAATTTTATACTTTTGTTCAAAAATCATATTTCTCTGAAATACCAAGAAATTGATATAGATTGAAGTTTAGGAAAGTGCCAAAATCAATCAAAATTTTTTAATTATAATTTTCTTATTTATGAAAAAACAAAAAATAAAATGAGCTGAAAATACTAAAATATTGATAATACTGGCTGGATTGTTAAGTTGTGAATTCTACTCAATGATAATCCATTAGAATCGATTTGTAAGAAATTCATCTTTCTTTTGAAACCACATCAAAGCGTAAATATCTGCTCAGTGGTTCATATTTAATTCCTCATCCCTGAAACAAGATTCATCAATCTACTTTAATGGTTTCACTGTTTGAGACGCATTTCTCTCCCTTCTTAAGAAGATCATCATCATAAACATAATAATCCAATGGCTGAGATTACCTGACACTGACTCTGTGTCGTATCAGCCAGCAATGGGTCCATCCGTATGTACAAAACCAGTCCATAGACTCTCATGCCCCTCTTATCCTAGCTTCACTACAGAGCACAGTATAACTTAAATGTAGCACTGATCAGGTTAGGTTTAAGGGGAATTAATACGCTAATACATAAGATCAAGTACCACACACTCTCTCTCTCTCTCTCAGCGTCTGTCTTGTTCTTAAGCCGACAGGCATTTATTTTTTAAAAACATTAATCTCATGTCATCACCAGTCGTCACAAAATTGGAATTTTTCTACTCTCCTTAAGAAGATATATAGCATCCCAATGCCCATCACTGATGTTCTTGTTCTTGTTCATTCACTTGAGTCCAAGAAATACTCTCTGTTTCTGGGAATTTTTTTTAAAAAAGAAGAAAGAGAATATGAGTAGCCTAGAGGAGGAGAAGCTGGTCCAGATGGTCCATGACTTCATTGAATCAGAGACAACACCCCCAACTTCCAACACTTCATCACAAACCATCCCTCTACATCACTCCACATGCTTCACTCTACAAGTAATCCATGTTCTTCATGTTGTGTTTTTGATAAAAATAGCTTGATTCTTCTTCTTTTTTAAATGATTTTCTGTATTTTAGGGAATTGTTGGGAATCTCACCAAGGCTGAGATGGAGGTTTATGAGAAGGTTTTGACACTCTTGAAGTTTGTGAGTAAAGTGGAGAGTGGGAGGAAGAGTGGCTGTTTGAAGAGAGAGTTAATGATGTGGTTGAGGATGGATGGATACGATGCTTCTTTATGTAGAACTTCTTGGGCTGCTACTTTGGGTCGCTTAGGAGGTGATTCCATTGCTCCTTTCCTTGCATTTATTTGAAAAAAGTAACAAATATTCATTTTAGAAAATGGGTTTTTTAAAAAAAATCAGAGATTAGTCAATTTCTTTTGTAAATTTAATATTTTCTTCGATTGCAGGGGATTATGAGTACATAGATATCATGTTGGAAGATGAGAATGGTATCTCAGTGAGGCTGATAGTAGACATTGATTTCAAGTCCCAGTTTGAATTGGCAAGGCCCACTCTAACATACACCCAACTCTTCAACACTGTCCCCTGCATCTTTGTTGGCAGCGAAGACAAGCTATGCAAGACGGTCACTGTTCTTTGCTCTGCTGCAAAACAGAGCCTCAAAGAGAGAGGGCTCCATATTCCTCCATGGAGAAAAGCCAGCTACATGCAATCCAAGTGGCTGTCTTGCTGTGAGAAAATCTCTGCAATTGATGTTCCTATGTCTGGTACACAAGCCAACGTGGAGAATGATGAAAAAAGTGGTGAGAATGGTTATCTTTTTAGTAGCTTCAGTCCCCTGAAGCCAGCAATCAGGTGAACCATAGAAGAAGGGATTTGGATTTTGGGTCTCATGGGTCATTCTTTTTTTGTTTTCTTGTTCTTCTTCTTCTTCTTCTCAACTCTCTCTGATCAGTGCTGTTGAAATTTTTGGGTATGGGGCTGATTTACCTTGAGTGTCATTTTCTTTATTTATTTTTCTCTGCCTCAAGGTTTTGATCTGGGTCTCACTCATTTTGTTAGCAGTAGGGTGCTCTTTTGCTTCTCCTTTTTTGCTGAGGCATTGGATGTTGGCCAGCTACGTATCTTGAATGATACAAAACAACAGCTGTTTTGTGTTGCTAGCTTTGTTTACTGTAAATCTGACTGATCTACATGCAAAATGCTAGCATTTCAGGTCAATTTTTTTTCATGCAATTAAGTTGGTTATTCTAGAAATACAATCTGAATCTTGTGATGAGTTTATTGTAAGAAAAGAAGAATTTTCAATCGAGTGAGGACATTAGGTGATGATCCTCCTCCCCAAATTTGTATCAGCTGATTACAGGACACGAAGCAGCCCCATTATCCAAGTTTTGGCTGACACTGACACTGACACTGACACTGAAACAGTGCAGCTACAGTTCTCTCACCCATCAAACAGGACTTGTTTTTTTTTTAAAATAAATGAAATTTTCTTTCTTTAAGTAGAACATATTATCAAATAAATGCTGAATTTTTTAGTTAATTGAATGGAGATATTCATATTTATGGTTAGTAAGGCTCTATTTATGGTAAATCTCAGCTTTGGCCCTTATTTCTTCTGTAACTAGAGCCATTTGTGGACACACTTCTAAAACCATTCATCAAATTAGTATCAAAGGGATAACTATTAACAAATATGATATATTATTCCATATATCTTGTGTTTTAATAACAAATTGGTATTAATTGTAATAAAGTCGAATTGAATATAAATTAACTCTTTAACTCAAATTAATTAGATAGCTACTTTTCTCCAGCTATAATAGCACAAATTTAATTCACCTACTGCTAGCTCTTCTCTTGAAACATTAACCTCTTCTCCTCAAACATTAGTTGTTACTTAACACTTGTAAAAACTTTAGTGATATCTTTTCAACTCAGAATTAATATTGAGACTACTCATTTTAAAACACAAAGATAATATTCAAAATAGTTTAAGTGAGATGTTTATGAAGTTTCATCACTATTTGATAATTCTATTTTGACTTATATTTATTAAGATTTAAAAAGTTAAAATTTAATTATTCAATTATCAATTTATAGAAAAATATCACATATTTCATATAAATCTTTATGAGATGCACCTACTAATGTAAGGCTCCTCATTATTTAATAAAAAAAATCTCATTTACAAGTCTGTTAAAGAGTTTTATTATCTTAAATCCTAAGGGTGAAACTCGGGTCAGGTCTTCTCAAAATCTGTATGGAATTCAGATCGAGTTGGGTTGAGGATTTTTTAAATTAATCTAATTCGAATAAAATTAGTATAAAATGAGTTTAGAATGTTAATCGGATTGAGTTAAAAATTCGAATTAAATCAGATCGAATTTCATAGAATTTTAAAAAATCAGACTCAATTTCAACCCTATTAATTCCTCATTTAATAATGAATTCATGACTTTCAATTTGAGTTTGAGTTTTAGTTTGACTCAATGAAATCTTAGTAAAATCAGATAAAAATTAGTAAAGCTCAATTGAATCGAGTTGACGCAATCAATTTTTAAAATAATTTGGTGAAACGTTGTGCATGAATGGGTAAGCACGAGTTGAGTTGAAATGTTGACTGGTAGGGGACGAGTTGAAATTAATTTGATTTGATAGAGCGGCGTGAGAAGAGGGAAAAGTAGGAAGGACGAAGGATCCAATCTTATCCACTTCCTGTCCTTTTTGCCATTTAGCCGTACACGTACCCCAGACTCTGACAATACTCATCCGCCGATTCCTGCCCTACAATGGATGGGACCGACCTTAAATCACTGCAGTGGGACCCCCCAACTACTGTAACTTTTCTCCCTTCGTTCCTAATAACTCAGTCCTCGTTGGCGGATTATTTATTAAAAATAATTACACTCGGTACAATTCTATAATATGGTTTAATTTTATATATTTATTTATTCTTTACACGTTTAAGATCAGAAATTATTCAAAAATAAATAAATTGAGTGTGATTATGTCTATTTATTATAAAATTAGTTAATATAATTTTTATAATATAATAAATTCTTGAATTTTACATTTATTTGAGAGTAATTTTGTTAGATTGAAAAAACAGACTTTAGGAGTATGTGGCAAAAAGGGACTATAAATCAAATAAATTTATAGTGAATCTAAGTCATTAAATTCTTATTTTTTTTCTAAATTTAAATTCACATATTCATTCAATGAATAAGTAAAAAATATTTATTTAAATTTTGATTAAAGTGCAAAATATTTTGAATACTTTTAAAGTACAAAATTAAGGAGCTTATTTTTTATAATTTTGAATATTTGATTAAAATGCAAAATATAATGATTTTAGCTTCCATCCTATCATTTGATTTTATCATCTTTAACTTAAGAATTAATCTTAAATATTTTGTAATATATTTTATTCATAACGCATTTGATACAAGAAAAAAAACCACATATGAAATTATAAGAGGTGTTTTTAGAAAAATAAAAAAGAAAAGTTGCATCAAACTTTACCATTTTCATCATCATCTGCAGTCAGGCGAAGGAAGTGAAGTACCCGACCAAATTGTCTCTTCTCATGTTTGTTGTGGTGTGGGCATTAAAGAAATTTGAGATGCGAATAAATTATAATTATAATAATAATAATAATAAATAATAATAATGATAATGGTCATAAAATCGTCTCAAGCGAGAGTTGTGAGTTCAATTTTCACTATACTCTAAAAGACTACTCTTCATAGAGTAAGGTTGAAATTTGAGTAAGATCATTTCAGGTTTCCATAAATTCAAATCAATCTAAAAATTTATTGATTCCGACCTAAATTGTAAATCCAAGTTATTCAAAACAATCTAACCCGACTTCAGTTTTTGACCCGATTTAATCTGTTTTATAACTTAGTATACTTAGGTCGAGTCTGATCAGATTGATTTTAAATTTTTTAACCCAATCCAATTCGAATTTCATATTTTTTTTCCTTTTAACCCAACTCAACCTAATCTGAAATATACAAATACATAACTTAAACCCATTGATTTTCCGAGTCGGGTCATGCAGATCGGATTAAAATCTTACTCATGTTTCACTTATAACATAGAGTTACTGGGTAGAGAAGGTAAAGATTGTCATGAATATTAGATAGTACTACGACACTTCGTTAAACAAAAATACAAAAATATTAGAAGGCAATTATGCCGCTGGAAATTACAAAATTACCTCTCGTAGAATATCGGGTGGACAGGGCATGTGATAGTCGCAGTAAGCTGAGGCTGTTGGAATAACAGAGACAGCATCTACTTTCTGATGTAATTATTATATATTATATTAGGGATTAAAATTATTGATTAATAAGTTTGCCTTAAAAAGAAGATTAATTTTTTTTAAAGTCATCTTTTCATGTACTTTAAAAAAAAAAAAAGACCTAATCATGTCTTTAAATTGACTGAGTTTGATATGGTTGGAGTCCAAAAATTCTCGAATCTCAACTACAAATTTCAGGCAAGATATTTTTAAAAAAAATAATTAGATAGAAAATTTTTGGTCAAAATTTAATAAAATCAGCGACATTCTAAAAATATCAGTCGATAAATTTGGAAATTTATATTTTAATTCTTGAATCTCAACTACATATGACACATATTCTGTACTCAAAATTTCAATGAAAACTGAAATTACTAAAATTCTATACTTGTTTTACCTGAGCTGCAAATTTCAGTCGAGAGAATTTTTTAAAAAAATTTGGTATTGGGTTTAAAATTCGGGTAGACTGATATCATGGGTGATATTGGCTCAATATAGGCAAATATCAGCCTGGGCCAACCACCGATATGATTTTTTTTTTTAAAAAAAAAAAAATTGTTACCAAACCGTCTGATATATATATATTGACTGATATGATACATACTGACCGATATTTACACCATGGAATACCAGTGTCATCAAAGTCGGACCGAACCGTGGTCAAACCGGCAGTTCAATTCAAGCTAAAAATCAAAATTTTTTTTTTTCCGTTAAACCGCAAAAAGCCATTTCAAACCGGGTTTTTATGTGATTTTGGATATAAGACCGTAAGCCGCGAACCGCAGTTCACAAAATTTATTATTATTTTTTAAAAAAATTTCCTTCAAAATATCAAAATTTAATATTAAAAAAAATAGAGATACTTAAAATATAAAATTATCTTACCATTCCCGTCCCACATCCTTCACCATTTTGATATATTACTTGTACTCTAAAGTACTAAAAAACTAATAATAATAATTTAATATTATTTCTAATATATATATTATATTATTATTTGATCAAATTTAATCGTGGTTGAACTCAAGACGATTTGTCAGACGATCTGGCTGTGATAACATTATGTAGTACTATTGGTGAATTTTTAAAAATATTAGTCGATAAAAAATTTAGTTAATATTTTATATTTCGGCCAAAAATCAAAGTCTTCTGTATCGAGGGTCTAAATCTTAATGAGTAAATCAGGGACTCCCAAATCGGAACAGGTTTGGAAAAGGACTTTCTGTTTGGAAAAGGCCCATTTTCCATGAAAAGGGTCTTTTCTGATTCTATGCACAGATCAAGAAAATTTCGGACGTTTTTTAAAGGAAAAGAAAGAAATGCCAAAAGTTACAGAAGGGCACATCTGGCAATTCATCAATTTTAAATATTTCTTCACTCTTGAGATGATATTAGATATTTATAATTTTCACTTTTTTATTTTTAAATGCTCAATAATTAAAAAGACATCAATTATTTTGATAAAAAATAGTTAAAGTATATATTAATATAATATAAAAAATAGTTAAAGTATATATATATATATATAGTAAATCTTCATCAAAATTACAAAAGGATGTAGAGAAAATAACAAAAAGAAAAAAGAAAAAAGAGAAAAGAAACAATGGAAAATGTTGTTCAATACTCGAGAGCATTTGAGAATTAACGTAAGATTTAAATAGAAAATTGATATGATTAATATTTAAGTATGATAACTTTTTAATTTGATTTGGTGGGATTTATGCAATTAAAAAAATAAATGACGGGTAGTTTAATACTTTTATTAATAATGTGGCCTTATTTCTATGTATCTATTTAATAATGTCGGACATGTTTATAGGGTCACTCCAACAATACATATGGAAGAATGTGGATCAGTCAATGGATTAGAAATTAATTTTCATTAACACTGCTAATTAATAAATTATTTAATTTTAAGTAATAATGATAGACTTTTACATTATATGACAAAATGACAAATTTTTATTTAAAGTGATTTAGTTATAAAAATAAGAAAAATAAAAAATTAATTAGAAGCATCAAGAAATGAGTAATTTATAATAAAGTTGAATAAGGTTACACCAGAGCCTAAGCTTTGTCTAAGGAGTAGAGGGTTCACCCGTAATTTCTTCACATATAAATCTGAAAAAAAAAAAGAATAATGTAAAATTTGAAATTCCATTTCAAATAAATAAGACTAAGACAAATGATAATTGGGAATTACATGTCTTTAAAATTAATTGAAAACCAATTGTTTATGGCAATCATGATTCATGTGAGATTGGATGTGTTTAGCTAAATAATATTTTTAAAATCCTTTTATCACACTCTTTGTGTCCCAAAATATTTGCCCATTTCGTATTTTGGAATTGTCTCAAATTACTTGTTCGATTCATTTACTTTCCGCTCTCCCGATCGCATTCTAATGTTTATAAGTTTTGACTTGTCCAAATATCTGAAAAATAATATTTAAGAAATAAAAAATTCTGAAATGGAATAAGTATTTTGGGATGGAGGGAGTATTAAATAAAATGTAATATAAATTTAATGAAATAATAAATTGATTTTTAGAATATGATGTATTTACAACATGCATAATCATGAAATAGACGAGTGAAATATAAAAATAAAAAAATTTAAATTAGACTATAAATATTAAATATAACCATTTGTTTTCACTAATTTAAATAAAAAAATAAAATATTTTTATAAATAAATTTTAGTCATCCGTATGGAAATGCCACTCTTCTTTTACTAGACAAGTGAAGTGAAGTTTGAGGTGTACGGTTTTTGAGAGATGGAAGAACAGTCACAACTCACAAGCAGGGCTTCTCATCAATCAATATTTTTATTTTGGGAGAGAGAATAAATATAGCAAAATTTGGAGGCCCAGTTGGGTCTCTTTGATTGGATTAGACGTCTGCCTCTTCATCATTTTCATTTTTACTTTATAAAAAAAAAATTTATACAGGGTGGGTAGATTTAAATTTTATCTCATTCTAATAATCTTATTATTATTTTAAAATTTAAAATTTAGCTTCCATAAATTATTACTTCTTTTTTTTTACAGTCATCTTATAAAATTAAAAAAAAAAAAGTTTTTAGGTGCAAGAGAGGTAAGCATGATACAGTGGGGTGTTTCATCTTCTATCATCACCCACATCAAGATTTTTAATTTAAATTATAATTTTTTATCTCATGGTCTTGATTATTTTCAAAATTAAAATTAATATAACTTATGAGAGCATCAAGTGAATATTTATTCAATAAATGAAAATTAATTTTGGCAGAAGAGAAAATGAGCTTTTAGAAGGATTAAAAAAAAGGAAAACTATATTTTAGAAGTATATTCATGTAATTATATGCATGAATTTAAATGGTTGCCTTCCGTCTGAGGAATCGGAACGTTGCGGGTTCGAGTCTCCATGGGCTAACCTTGGTGTGCCCTGGGGGTAGTAGGCTCACCCGTGACGGTTTTACGCTGGGTATCCCGCATGTAAATTCAAAAAAAATAAAATAAATTATATCCATGAATTTAAATAACCTCAATATAAAATTAAAAATTGTTTCAAATTAATAAACTTAACTCACTATGCTTAGAGAAAGACTCGAAGCAACATTTGCTTCTCTTAGTTTTTCTGTAGAAATCAGCCTCTAAATGTCTCGTTTATGTGTACCTTAGGAGAGCTTTATGTCTCGTTTTTTCTGAAGTCCAAAACACTATAAATGCAATATTTGGACTTATCTTAAAATTTTACTTATCATTTCAATTATTTCTTGATTTGAATATTATATTGTATATGTCTTTTAGAAAGTTTTGAAGTAATTTGTACACGTGTGAAAGTTATTTATCTATTTTAATTTCATTTTTGTCTTTAGATTTTTTCATTTTGAATTATTTTTTAATTTGCTCTAAGTAAATCTTTATTTTTTGATTTTATGAAAATAATTTAATTAAATGACATTGAATATTTATGAAATTGGATGCATATGTCTAAATGTAATTGATATAATTTATAGAGTGCTACTGTGATTATCCTAGTTTTTTTTTCAATTTTTTTAAGATAATCCCCATTTTAGAATTTCTTGAGAAAAAAACTACTAAAATGATATGCAAATGTTTATAAAATCAAATAAAGAGCATTTGATATGATTGATACAATTTGTGTTATTTTCTTAATTTCTAAAATTTCTGTTAATGAAGATTTTTTAAGAAAAAAAATATGAATTGTAATAGAAGATGCATATTATTATGGGATATTAGAAAACATGAATTTTGTAAAAGGTGTTCTCTCATATTGGTTTCTATTTTCTGAAACTTTTTATATTTTTCAATTATAAATGTGATGGTTTAATACTCTATGAAATGAATTATTGCCTTTAGATGGATATTGTTGTTAACCCTGATTATTAACTGTTAGGCTAGAAATTAGATAAAGGTTAAGATAATCATCTTCAAAGATCAGTGATGAAGGTTCACAACTGGGCTGGGCTTTAAAGTCCAATGGGAAACATGTTCATCGGAACGGAGATATTTGGGCTTGGGCCAGGTCCAATTTCATCAAGCTCATTCTATTCCATTGTCTCTTGTTCTTTTCCCAAGTTCCTCCATGATATTTCTTCTTGATTGGTATGGTTTAAGAAGGTTAGTGCCTTTTTTTGATTCAGAGGGTTTCCCTCTGGCTAAAAAGGTCGCGTTTGATCTGAGTTCAGACTTCAGACCGAGCTCAGGCAAAAAGACTCCAAAAGCCCAATTTTGAGCAAAGGTGCCCAGCCCAATACAAGTTCTCATAACATTATGTATATTTTAAGGTATGTTATAGCTAGATTTCTAAGCTTGGGATTGAAATTCAGGCTTTGAAGCTCTGGCTCCAATGACAGAAGTTGGTCAACGCTTGCACTATGCTCCGGCCGGCCTAAAGTGCAATCCTATGGTGAATCAGTCTGAGTGAACTTGATTAAATAGGATTTTGAGTCAAACGAGTTACTGAGTTTCTAGAGAGACAATATCTCAAATGAAGTACTATTTTTATCGAGTGGAGTTCAAAAACTCAACCAAGTTACTCGACTCGATGAAATTTTGAGTTGAGTTTCAAATCTTCAAACTATGCCATGACCTAATGAAATTTGCTAATAGTTGGTTCCCTGACAATGTTGAAATTGACCCTTTCATTGATAAAAGAGAGGGAGCCACCAGAAAATTTTCCTACTTTCTACCAATAAGAACATGGTGTTCCATGTTCATTATCTAAAAAATAGGCAGGGTAGTTTGAAAATAGATGGCAGGGATGTTTGGCATGTTTCATCTAGCCTCTACTTATTTCCCCAATTTATCCAACCTATCTTTATTGGGGATTTTTTGCATTACAAATTTAGAAGATTGTAAGAGAATGAATGGCAGTATATGTTTGGAAAAAAAAAATTGATAATGCACTAGATGGCCCAGGGGAAGGATCCCAGACCCAAAAAGGTCTGGACCCGGACTGGACTTGAGTCCTTGAAATTCTTGGGATTAGGGTATTTTTAAGACCTCCACTTCGGGTGACGTCTCGTACCCACACAGGACAGCCACCGGTTAATATCACATGAACTCGAACTCGCAACCTCTCGCTTCCTAAGACGAGAAGTTTCCAGCTGAGCTATCCTATATTGGATAGGTATTGTTGAGATTAGTGATTAAAGGATTGTAAACATCATACAATGATTGAGAAATGTAACAATCCATAAAAATAAAGGTAGGGGTGGCACCATTAAGATTCAAGACACAATAAAGTGATGGGGTATGATGAAGAGGTGCAACTTTTTTGTACTAGCCCAGATTTGACAAAAAAGTTGCAATCATCATCTTCCTTACTTGTTACCACTTTGAAGTTTCTTATTGTCTAAAGCTTTTGATTTGTGTCAATTGCTAAGTTAGATGTGGTTGTGATTTTATTTTAGTTGCATAGATGGAAAAGACAGATGCTCCAAATTTAAAATCTTTGACTGTGACTGAAAAAGCAATTGCAATCATCTTGCATTAAGGGATTCAAATTACAGCAAAAAACATCATCTTTACCTTTCCACGTGCTTCTAAAATTATATGCAATCGGCTCTATCTGACTCGCTAGTTATCACTTTCCCTTCACGAATTCAATTACAATTATACATATCCTTTTATTTTTTTTCTAAGACGAAGGTATCCCGATGTCTCATGTGACTAATCTTTGGAGTATCTATAAACCTCTCAATTTGCACACGTTAGATAAAAAACAATCGAAAGTGACATTTTTTGTGTTGGTGGAGATTTGATCATAAGACTTTCTGCAAAGAAGGATGTATTTTTTACCATCAAACCAATCCCTAAGTATTTACAAACATATCTATATCTGAATCACATTTCCAATTATGGGGCTAATTGCTATTATACCACTATTATCTCTTTATTCATAATTTGTAAGTTTTAATAAAAGTTTCTTTTGTACTTTAAAAAATTCACACCAGTGTGTTTCTCATCATCTTGAAAAACCTAAAATATATACTAAGCTGTGATGAATGAGAGAAGCTCTCAATTTCAAAAGGCAAAAACTGAAGAGTGCTTGTTTACAAGTGTTCCGTGTAGGGTTAAGTTCACACTGAATTCTTAAACTTAGTTGAAAATTATTATTATTTCTTTCAAACTGAGTTCTAACTTTTTATAATGTTCTTTTAATGCATTTTTACCATTGAATTACTCTTGATAAGTAAAAATATTTATTTAATAATTTTTTTCTTTTGATAACATAAGTATCTCCACTCCACATTAGATGTTAGACTAATCTATCAATACTATATCTTTAATCTTAAAGAATTAAGAGCTATGATGATATTATGAGTCTTATTTTCAATGATTTAATAATTTCCATGATAATTTATTCATATATATAACATTTAGTGAAATCTATGCTTAGACACACTCTCATCACTCTATCCCAAACATCCGATACACTCACTTATTTTGAAAGTAAGACATTTACATTGTTGGGGTTAACATCATTATAAAAATATAGAGGTGAATTTTTGTGCTTACAAAAGATAAATATCATATTTTTTTTTTTTTTAATTTAAGTGTGAAAAATTGCAGAAAACTTAACGTAAAACCTCCACAAGTGATATCAACTATCCTTATGACACACTAAGTGACGTCATGAGAGCTCGAACCTGACACGTTCAACTTTATTAATCTTCAAACTAATAGCAACTAATCATCAAAATTTAGTTGTTTGGCATTGATGAAATCAGAAATTTTGTGTTTCCCTGCCGTGCCGACAATACTTTCTTCTCTACTAATGTAGTTAGATATTAATATAACCACTAATAGGTATTAGCAATAATATCTTTTATTTTGAAGGTAATACTTTAAATTCATCTTTTATTCTGTGTTTTAAAAAAAAGGATCTGTGAGAACAAAAGAATAAACTTTATATATTTATAAATATTGTCAGATGATGACATATTTATTTTAAAAATGTTTGACTTTTTGTTATTTCAATAGTTGTTAAATCTATTATTCTATTTTTATTGTTATTTATAGAAGATATAAACTATAAAGTATCCTAACAAGTGACAACTAGTTGATATTGACTGGATTTCCAGTTCCAACTAAATAGTCTGCATGAGCACACGAATTAATTAGATGCAAACAACTAAGCATCTGCACGTGCTTACTCGAAGTGGTTGACACGTGTCAGTGTCGAGATTCGAACTTTCCGTCATGCAACGATGAGCTCTTAATTAAAAAACTCATTAGTTTATTTGAGTTAATTTTTATTTTATAAAATCTTTTAATGAGTTTAATTAATTGTATTGAATTTTGACTCGAATTCAACTTTTGAAAATTTAAAGTTTAAACTATAAAAAGTTTATAACCTAGGTTTAATGATTTAAAAAAAAAATTACAAATTTTTTTAAATTTAAAAAACGTTCGGGCTGATATATCGGCCAATATTTTTATCTTTCCTATCGATATCGACATTTTCTCTCTCCTCCGATATCGGAATCGTGAAAAAACCATAAAAAACCGTGACGAACCGCGAAGAACCGCAAAGGCCGTATCCTGACGAGCAGTGACGAACCGCAAAAAACCGTTAAAAACTGCAAAAAAAAACATGGGAAACCGTGTAAAAACCGTATCGGTGTTTTTTTTTTTTTTAAATATTTAAATACCAATATTTATGAATATCGGCCGATAATACTACTGTACGGCCGATATATATCGTATCGGCCGATATTGTTCGGTTTGAAAAAACCGATATATATCAGCCGATACGATATGTATCGGTCGATATTTGAACCTTTGCTCTAAATCATGATTATCTTGTAGTAAAAATAAAAAAATTGAAAAAAATTAAAAAAAATTGATAAAAATAAGTTAAAGTAGACAAATCTAAAGAAAAAAATAAAGTTGGAATGAAGAATTACCTTTCAAACATAAAGAATTTGCTTCAAAACCTTTTTAAAATCATGTTCAATACAAGATTCAATGTGAAAGATAATTTTCATAACTTTTTTTTTCCTCAAATTTTAGAAGGGTAAACATTTTCACATAAGAGAATCTCGTATGAGAATTCAAATTTCTTTTGAAATTCCCAATTTACCCTTCTAATTCGATTTTACCCTTTCATTGTCTGTATTGGTTATGAAATGCCATATTTTTGCTAAGTTGTACCACATATGGAACTACGAATAAATACAATATGTATCGACTTGAGCCAATTTGGCAATATGATGCCTCAAAAGTCACATTGGTTTTATTAATAAAGTTATTTTTAAGCTCCTCAAATTTTAATAATTTCAAATTATTTTAATCTCTCGATATATTAATTTTTTTTTAGAAAAAAATAATTCCAATGAGAAATAGATTCAGATGAATTTTTTTCTTAGACAATATCTTGATATGAATTCATTTTTTAATTGAAGAGTTTTCCTATATTTATTTGTCACTGTAACATACATAAGAAAGTGCTCTTAATGGGTCAAGTTGAGGGGAGCTCCATTTAGATTAAAGTCAATTATTTAAATTAGGTCAACTATCGTATCAGATAAATTCACTTATTTTTAAAGTTTTTCCTTTCGAGTGCTCTTATAATACAACCTAAATCAAATGTATTTCTATAATTTTTTAGTTTAGAATTTCATCTATTTTACATATTTTGATCTCTAATTAACCCTTAAAGGGTAGTTTTGAAGGACTGTTTTTTTATGAATTTTGAAAACTGTTTTTTATTTTAGAGATTTTTCTTTCTGCATATTTTCTCTGAAATAATACAGTTGGCCAAAGTATTTTCTTTTTAATTTTGCCTCTACATGCCCTTAAGTGATAATTTCAAATAGTTCAAATTATTTGTGCCATTGTTATCACGAAAATATTTGCAAAATAATCTTTGAGCGTTAAAAATCCGAATTTATTGTGTGTGCCGTTTTTAACAGGTAAATTTCCTTTAAAAACATGTTTTTATCGCGAGAAACGGTAAATTCCTGTTAAAATCGCGAGAATTTACCGTTAAAATTCTTAGGCTAAATACACATTTTTTATTTCTGAAATATCATCTATGTTTTCAAACTCTTGCCACATTATTTATTTTTATTATTTTTTAAATAATATATTTTCTGAGAAATTTTTCCGTTAAATTTCTAATAAAAACTTGAGAATTTGAAAATATCCTGTATGGACCTGAAGAAAGTAATATTTTTTATAGTCTTTAAAAAAATATTAAAACAAAGAAGATGAAGATGGTCGTCCATTAAGAAGGGTTGGTTTCTGAAAATGAGTAAGATACAATATTTACACTATAAAATTTATTTATGGTATACCAATTTTCACATTTTTCCAATTTTACTCTTACATAAAGGAGATATGAAATGGTAAATATGAAGGTTAAATTGGAAAAATGGAAAGACGATGAATGAATTTCATAGTGTAAATATCAAAATTTCTTCCTAGACTAGAAATTAAATGAGAGGCTTAATAGAGGAAAAAAGGGAAAATAAAATGAGAGTAGCTATTGAAAAACATATAAAATAACGGATAATGATTTTTGCACCACGATTTTCTTTGCAGTACACTTCTTTAAAAGAAAATTTCAATTTTAATTTTACTTCTCTCTTCATCTCTTGTTCTTCTTTCTTAAAAGCAAGTCAAAATTAAAATTTTCTTTAAAAAAAGGGCGCACCATCAGAGAAAATAGTGGTGCAAAAATCATGGCCCAAAATAAATCTTTAATATATATTTTTGAAAATGGTAGCAAAAGTAAATGGCCGTTGAAATCTGTCAAACAGAAATCATTGTGATTGAGTCGTCCTCTCTCCTCCCCAATTGCCAATGTCTCTCTACTATTTTTCTTATATTCTACTTCTGATTGTGAGACTTATTATATGAGAAAAAGTTAAATAGTTAGATAAATTATCATAAGACTATTAAGATAATTTTTATTAAATATTATAATGTTAAAATTTAATATTATAAAATCAAAATAAATTGTTAAATAAATATGTTATTTATGATACTTAATCTAATAATAAAGATCCATCATCCATCCATCAAAGGATATTGATTTTTACAACCTTCATTTTCTCTTTATGGTGTACCACTTTAAGAGAAAATTTTAAATTTATTTGTTTTTAAGATATAAAAAAAAGAGAGAAAAGAGTAAAGATAAATTAAAAATTACTTTTAAAGGAGTATCCTGTAAAAGAAAATGCGACTACAAAAATAAAATAAAATAAAATAAAATTTTCAACTGAGCAGCCCGGCAATCTGAGGACTACGAGTCTTTTCAGTAGCCCTTGGATTACTGGCCTATATTTATTTACAATTGAGTCTCTGTTTCTGCTTAGCTCTCGTTCTTTACTGGCATTGACTAAAGGCTAAACCAACTCTCCCTCTGTAAAACACACTGACAATCAGCGCCTTATTTTCAGCATTAATTTTTAATTTCTTTGAATTTTTTGTTGTTCGATTCCTCCCAAAATCTCAAATCTCAAGTCCCCAACGTCTCTGAAACATCTTTGGATCTTCTCATCACTTGCTCTGTTTTGGATTTGCACTCTGTAAGCTTCGGACTCTGAGTTCTGTTTTCCCGTCTTTGAATTACACTTGCCTCTGTTGATTTTATTTAGTTTTTAGCAATTGTTTTTTTTTTTCCTTTTCTACTTCTAATTAAATTGTGTTGCTCCATTTTCATGTCCTGGAGAAAAAAAAGTTAAGAGAAGAGAATTTCCTTTTCTTTTTTTGGTTTTTTACTTTTTCACTTTTGATGGATTGATTCGTTCTTGCTTGCGGGTTTTCTTCTTTCTTTCTTTCCTTTTTTTTTTTTTTCGATTTTGAGCTTGCATTCTGTTGGATGGGTTTTTCCCTCTCTCCAGTGCATATTTGGATACTGGAATTTATGAGGTTTTCTAGTTGGATTATTTTGATATGTCCCATTTTTTCCTTTTGAATTTGCTGAATTTGGTTTCCCTAGCAACTGGGTATTAGGATTTTATTATTGATTCATTGTTTTTTTAGAAATTATTCTATGCAATTTTATATAGATTCATTGTTTTTTTAGAGATTATTCTATGTAATTTTATATAGTTCCCCTTCTTCGTCTTAGTTCTTTTGTACTGATTTCCATCTCATTATATTGTTTATTTGTTAATTTACTTTTTTTTTTTGGATTGTACTATAGCCTATAGGTTTTCATTTTTCGTTTCTTTTGAGATCTTTCCGAATTAGTACTTAATGGTTGAATCTTTCTTCCACATCTTTGACTATTTCTTTCATTGTTTTGGTTAATATTATTATTTATATCATGTGGATTTGTTTTTGTGTTGATTGTAGATCAGATGAAGCCTTCCACTGCTGCAACTTCGTTAACATGAGAGGAGCCATTGGCAATTTACCCAGTCCTTCCGAGGCCAGACATCGAGTAGCTGCATCACCGTGAGATTCATCTCTCTATTATTCTTTAGATTGATTTTCATGTTCGAATGTTCCTGTTTTCTACTTTAAGCCCTCTATAATACTAGATAAAGCGCAGTTATGGCAACAAGTTCAAATGATGTCATAGACCGCAGCCTATCATGAATTAGCTCTTCTTCTTCCTTTTTTTTTCTCCCTGATGTTGACCAGGAAGACAATTGGGTTACTATGTGTTGTATGCTCTCTCTCTCTCTCTCTCTCTCAAGACACTAGTGTAATTGGAGCAGTAGGTATTATGGATTAAACCCCTTTCTATAGGATCATGACCCTGCTCAGTTTTGTTTTTTAGATTGCGTTTCTAGATGAATCTCGTCATTTAGGCTGAAATTGCTGTGCTACAAGTTTGGATTGATTACTGTCTTCCAATTTGATCTGAATTTGATCCTGAGTGAAGCTGCCGTATATAGGAAGGATGTGTACTGCCGTCCTTACGAATTTCTGCAGTAGTTTTCAGTTCAGGACTTAGGCACATGCATTTGTTGCTGCATGTGCCCCTTCCTGCAAAGAAGGATTGGATTTAGATGATGATATTGGGTCTGGTCATCTTATGACCATTATGAGCATTTGCACAAGATATGTTGGAAGAGAACAAAACTGGTGGTATATTTAACCTGGATAGCAAGTCAAAACCTTTGGGGTGAAGGGAGGATATGGTTTATGACAGACTAGAATGGAAGAGTAGAATTAAAAATCTGACCTGAAGTAGATGGGAAAGTGGCAGTGATGACGATGACGATGAACAAATCAAAATCTTGAATCACCAAAACATGACTGGGATCGGGCCTACAATTAGCTTGATTTTTTTTTGGGAGGTATGTACAATTGACGTAACTTAAAATGCTTTTACACGTGGATATGATTATTTTTAAATTTAAGTGATGCTTTGATGTAGGCTAAATGGAATAATCAAATACCTGCCTTCAATGTATATAGAGGAAGCTGAATAATTAGCCTGGAAATAAACAAATAGAACCTGATCTGCGACTGAATATACAGAACACACTGTATGTCGTTGGGTTTGCAGAATGTCAGGTGGTTCTGAACTACTTCTTGAACGGTAGGATTGAAGGTCAGCCTGCAGTTCAGGCAGGCTGCACACGCTCAGCACTTTGGGGCTGTTCTCATGAATCGGACCAATCCCCAAGGAGGGTGTAGACCAGTTTCACCGCTAGAAACTGGGCCAGATTGCAGCACCCGATCTCAGCAAACTCTACAACTTGTTTACAGCATTTGAATCTTCACAAAACAGTCCATCGTTTTGCTAAACAAAATAAATTTTATTGATCCACAATCTCGGTAATGAACTTCACCAGCAAACCGCTGCTGGAAGGCACACAAATGGGCCTTGCCGCTGTAACCCAAAAGGGTGAGCAGAAGCACCGTTCTGCACTATTGAACACCAACGGAACCTGGAGAATCAAACCTCATAGTGGCGTTCTGAACTTGGGCTGATACAAATCAGCCTGGGTTGAATCTGGCCTTGAACCAGATGGGAATTGCAGACTTCCTGCAATCCTGTCTCTGAGAGACTGCCAGGAAACATTTGGGATTGGCTGACTTCCAGCGAGAACCTGCAACTTATTGCAGTTCACGACTTCCACAAACACACACGTAATGGGAAAAAATATCAAATTTTATTCATCAAAATAACTCCCCAAATCTGGCTACATACAACTCCTTAAATAAGGGGAAAAAGAAACCAACTGTATTGTACATAATAGGAGCCGACCCTCTTTTCCTTCTTATTGTCAAATTCTAACAACCTACTAACAATAAAAAAAACTCCTAATAAAAACACATACTAAATAAGAGTCCTATCTAATTAGGAACTCCTAATAATAAACACCTACTAAATAAGAGTCCTATGTCCACATCATTCTCTCCGTTATGGAAAGAACTCGTCGTTTAGGAGGTACAAAGATGAATGGTGCGGTCTCATCATACTTTGTGTCTCACGCCACCACGAATGCTCATCTTGATGTGTAGCCTATCTTGTGAAATTGCCGCACTAGGAGGTATCGCCTCAGGACCTACTAACAAAGAATGAATAGCAGTGCTGGAAACTGTCTCACATAGCTCTCCCAAATAGGGTCAACATATAGCCGGATGGTGTGGTCCGAGTAAACAAGATGCCGGTCGTCACCAACTCCCAATGTTTGAACCCGTACCAATTGATCACTGTATCCGTTGTCTGTAGCACCTTCTGGTTGCTTCTCAATAGACTGTGGCTCATGTAGGTGTTGGGTGTCTTGATCTCCAAAAGTGATGATAGATGATAATGTAGAACAACTTGCAACTAGGCAGGGATAAGAAGAAACAAAGAAGATAAGAAAAAAAGCTATGCCTTTGAATAATTTATTAATAATCCATTGTGTGTTTTCTTTCTCTCTTACATCCATCTATATTTATAAGAAAATAATCCAAACGAAAATAGAAAATGACTCAAGTAGGAAAGCCACCGACCTGGCTTCCTTGTTAAACTAGGACTTCTAAACGAAATAGGAAACTAACTAAAGTAGGACTGTTAAGATCCCAAACGAAAATAACAAATCATACTTGCTAAGAAATAAATAAAATAACTTGAAGTGAAATCTGTGTGCTGGCATCTTCCGTGTCCTACATCAGTCCCCCCGGTCTTGAAAAGAACTCGTCCTCGAGTGGAAATCAGCAAAAGCACACGACACCAAACAAAGATGAAGACCAAGTCCGAAGATGCGAATGATGAAGCTTTGAACTGCACAATCTTCAAGGCACAACAACGAGAACATTCTTCTGTGGGCGAACATTGAAGGACCGCAAACGGGCGCAAGCAAGGGCGAACCAAGCTGATGCGAAGGGGTCGTCATATGGCACTGGAGTGATCATACGGTCCTGATGGTCTGTTGGATGGAGGACAGGAGGCTGACATGATAAGGGAAGAATAATCATAGATGAAGTCCTGGTATCCGTAAGGGGATCAGGTTTGGGTAATGGAGATGGGTGAGAAATTTGCGGTGGTGGTGGAGGTGTAGGTAGGTGGTGGCGTTTGATCGACACTCGTCGGTTGTATCGACGGTGATGCCGGCAACACAACTCGCTCTGTCTCCAACACAGGCATTGGTTGTGGGTCACGACTGCATGAGGAGGATGCATGAATTCTGAGTCTGACTCCGGGCAGCATGCACGAACGCTGATGATGTTTTTGGAGTGGTCGGCACACATCTCGAGGAAGCGGGCATGTATTTCGAAGTTTTGTTCACCTTCATCGGGCTTTGTATTTTCGGCCGAGCAAAAGTTCTCTAAATTCTTGGAGAAAGTCGTGAAAGTTAGAGCGCAACTCAGAGATAAACTTGGATTTAAAGTCATTGAACTCAGATTGGCGGAGAAATTGAGCACCATTTTTTGTTGGATGCTAACGGGGCTACATGATGCTGGGAATGAGATCGGGGTGTCACATAATCCAAGACATGACGGTTGGAGTGGGGAAAAGGTTTAATAGATGGGTGAGGTGGACACATAGCTTGTCAAATAGTCAAACTTGGTCAACTGGTCATTTGGTTTTTTTTTTTTTTTGGTTGTTTTTTTGTCTGTGGGAAAAGGGGTGGAGATGGGGATTGGGATGTAGATTCGTACCTGGATATTGCCCGGATTTGGCAAAGATGGTGGGGATCGAGACCACTATCGTCCTTAATAACGCAGGAACCTGTCTCGGAACATGAATGTTTCTGTATTACAGAGATACAGAGAAACTCGGCTTTGAACCAATTAATGTAGAACAGCCTGCAACTAGGCAGGGATAAGAAGAAACAAAGAAGATAAGAAAAAGGCTATGCCTTTGAATAATTTTTTTAATATCCATTGTGTGTTTTCTTTCTCTCTACATTCATTATATTATAAGAAATAATCCAAACGAAATAGAAATGACTCAAGTAGGAAAGCCACCGACCTGGCTTTCTTGTTAAACTAGGACTCCTAAACGAAATAGGAAACTAACTAAAGTTGGACACTACTCAACTAGGGAAGCCACCGACCTGGCTTCCTTGTTAAACTAGGACTCCTAAATCAAATGGAAACTAACTAAAGTTGGACAGCTAAAATCCCAAACGAAAATAACAAATCCTACTTGCTAATTAAGAAATAAATAAGTAAAGAAATAAATAAAAATAAATAGAAGTGAAATCTGTGTGCTGCATCTTCCGTGTCCTACATCAGATGAGGTTAGCTAACTGGTTCACATGCTCTTCCCACATGGGGTCCACGTACGATGTGACATGGTTGTCCACCTGCTGCTGTATCACCATCTCAACTTCTTGTTCTACAGCCAGAAGTTGCACTTTCATAGAGTCTATCGCTACGAGCTCATCGATCTCTTCCTTCAGAGCAACTATAGATGACTGGACTATGAGAAACTCTTCAGGCTCACCATAGCTTATCTCTTCCTCACTGAAGGAATCTGAGTCAACTGCTTCGAATTTTGCCACTGCAATTTCTTCTTCTGGGACTGACTCGATTTTTTCTTACTCAGTTTCTACAATTGGGTCATCAACTTGAGCCAAATTCATAGCTCGAGTAGGACACTCTGAAGCTATGTGTCCGAAACCACTGTACTTGAAACACTTAGGGTTGTTCTTCGCCTTGTAATTAGATGTGCTAGACTTTGTTGAAGGCTGCTCTACAGCCTTGGATGAAGTACTCTTCTTTGGAGTATCTGGACTGCTTCCTACATGCTTGCTAGATGGAGCCTGATAGGATCTAATTTCCCGGTGCTCAATTTTCTCAAATGTATTGCCTTTTTTAATGCGTCTGAAAGAAGAAGAAGATCAAAGGCCATCACAGTATCTCCTATGGACGGTTGAAGCCTTTCAACATATCGCTGGACCAACTGCTCTTCTGACTCATAGAGATTGTTCCAAGATACTAGGAGATTAAATTCTTCAGTGTACTCTGCTACAGTCCGGTTACCTTGGTTAAGATTTTACAATCTTGAGAACAATTCTTTTTTGTAGTTGGTTGGTAGAAAAATACTGAACATCAATTTCTTCATTTTGTGCCAATCTCGGATTTTTGACTTACCCTGATTATGTCTGTCAGCCTTAATCCGCTGCCACCATGATAAAGCTCTACCTTTCAATTTGGAATAAACCAACTTGACTTTCATGGCGTCGGGGACATCTCGACAATAAAAAACATTCTCTATTGCCTCGATCCATTCTACGAACTCATCATGCTCGGTACTGCCTGAATAGTCTGGAATGTCAACTCGAATGCCATATGAATCAAGATTTGCTTTGTTGTCTCTTTCTGGACGTTTGCCTACATATCTGTGTTGACTTCTAGGAGGAGAAAGAAAACGAGGTGGTGTCTCGTCTGACGATGATGAATGACTGCTATGAACTGAAGGAATGCTAGGGGGACGTTGATTGCGTTGCCTCTTCAAATCTGCTATCATGTGTCATTAGCCATCATCTGTATTATCTGATCCATGTTTGGATTATTATTTTTAGTCGAACTTGGGTGACCAGTGCTTGAAGAATTGCCTATCTGACGAGTAGGGCCACTTTCTAGAGCACTTCTGATCAACAAAATTGTAGGGATCCTGCCATCCGTCCGTGCTTGAGGAGGGCGAAAATTATAACGCCTTGCCATCACTCGATTCAAAGAACAAAACAAGTTTTGTAAAAAATATTCATGAAGGGTGATGAAATAAACAACTCACAGGTATGATCGATGTCAGAGTTTCGATTGACTCAAAGGCTCTTAATACCACTCTGATGTAGGCTAGGTAGGATTAAGATACCCAACCTTTGGATTATAGCGGAAACTTGAATAATAACTTGAATATCAGTTGCAAAACAATAACCATAAAAGATTTATTCGACTCGTCGTCGTTTAATGATAGCATTGGTGTCAAACCAACCCAACTTCTTCCAATCACTAATACCTTAGGGACGAACAAACTGAAATCACCTTCTTCTAGGGCCTGAAGCAAAACTGTTACTGCTTTAGAATAAAACCAGCCAGCAACTTAGATGGGTTTTCCAACGAGAATCTGCACTTTTGCAGAGATTCTTCTCCACGATGGTTGTGAAACTCAATTCACAAACACACAAACAAACCACTGTTTGCTAAGAAACAAAAATAAATTTTATTAATTCATAAAAACTCCCCAAATGGCTACATACAACTCCTTAAATAAGGGAAAAAGAAACCGACTGTATTCTACATAATAGGAGCCGACCCTCTTTTCCTTCTTATTGTCAAATTCTAACAACCTACTAACAATAAAAAAAACTCCTAATAAAAACACCTACTAAATAAGAGTTCTATCTAATAGGAACTCCTAATAATAAACTCCTACTAAATAAGAGTCCTATGTCCTCATCATGCTTGAAAACATTGAGCTTCACTGATATTCTTACTGGCTGCTAACATTATGATGGGCTGGACTAGCATAAACTTCATGTGCTTAACCTGGCAATCTAAACTTACAATGCCAATTCAGCTGAGTATTCTTTGAATGTCTGAGGTTGTATACCTGTCACTTATTTTCAGGAAGTGAAGTTGCATAATCTTTTTCTCAAGGACACTTGAATTCCACTTGGTTCAGTTTGGGTTCCCTCTTCTGAGGCTCTTATCTATTGGGTTCTTTCCTCATATATTAAGATGACATCAACTGTAGTATGAAAATATATGCTTATAAATTAAGACGCTTCACTGAACTGAGGAAAATTTAATACTGGTGTATCTTTCTATCAGCTGGACATATACTGCATCCTTTACCAAATTACTTGGTAAGTTTAAATCAGATTTTATTTTTGTATTGTATCATGACTTAAAACTGACAAATATTTTGGATCAAGTAGTGAGATAGTGCATCAGATTTTGGAATGGAATAACTTATATCCGTAATATGGAACACTGGAAAAGTCAATCCTTGATGGCATAAGTCTTTGATGATAGTGCTGATGATGATGATAATGGCGATGATGTACATTGACAATTTCCTACTGCTTCTTGTATCCCTATTCCGGTTACTAGAGCCATGAAGCTGAAAAAAGGAAAAAGAAAAAACATTTAGTTTGATAAAAGCTAGAACATTGGAATGTGTCTACCAGGTCCTAGAAAGTTCTTTTATACACTGTTGGCTTCTGATGCCACTTAATTATATCAAATTTATGTGACAACATACTAGTATGTACTTATTTATGGTGATAATGAAGCGATTTACATGTGATTTAGTGTGGAGTAGACTACCTGATGTTACTACCCTTGACAATTTTCTACTGCTTCTATCCCTATTCCTGTTACTAGAGCCATGAAGCTGAAAAAAAGAAAAAGAAAAAACATTTAGTTTGATAAAGGCTAGAACATTGGAATGTCTACCAGGTCCTAGAAAGTTCTTTATACACTGTTGGCTTCTGATGCCACTTAATTATATCAAATTTATGTGACAACATACTTGTATGTACTTATTTATGGTGATAATGAAGCGATTTACATGTGATTTAGTGTGGAGTAGATTACCTGATGTTTCTACCCAGGATGGATGCTTCTTTATTGAAATTAGTGGTTTATTCTCAGTTTGATTTTCACATTTGTGTAGAGTGCTTTCTGAGTAAAAAAGATAGCAGGGAAATTGGGTAAATTTAGTAATTGTTTTACTCTCTTTACTTCACTAAATAGTAAATTTAGCAGAGAAATCTCAGTTTGATTGTCGTATTTTTGTTTTGCACTTGCTTGAATGCAAATATTTGCTAGGATTTATGAGCAAGTGATTCTTCTCAATGTAGTGGCAGCAGTTGTATTTGACCTGAAATTTTGTCATCACTTCAGTTCTGTTGCTGGCAATTTTTATCTACAAATGTATTTGAGGTTTCTTTGCCTGGAATATAGAGATCATTATCTGATCAGCAACTTGATTCTCTACAATGCTTTTGTCACTTAAGAAATAGCATTTTTTAATTTGTCCTTAGGGATTACTATCTGATTTTAAGTTATATTTCTATTGTTCTGGATTTGAAAATATACTGCAGTACATTCATAATGTCATCGGTATATGCATATCTGAGTAGCCATGTCTTGTTTTCCAGAATCCTCATTTCTGAACCCCTCATATATGTTTGCTGCATTGAGTAATTTCTGTTACAGGGTGTACTAGACATGGTTCTATTCTAGTTATAGACAGTATGTTGTCTTCATATGGCCCTCCTAATTTTTCATACTAGGATATATCAGGTTAGCTCATTCTAGTTCTCTTGGAAGTAGGAAATGCTCAGTCATTCACCTGTGCTTTATTTTATATCTCCAAGTATTTCTCCCTGCTTAAAAATATTTGGAATGCTATTCTCCATTGAATATATTATATTTTGAATGACCTTCTCTCTTCTTTTTTCTTTTTTTTTTCCAAGTGTCCATCCAAACTTTACATCATTCTAGTGCCTATACCATGTTTAGAATCTGAGATTTGCTGGAATGTTCGCCTATATTTCAACAGTTCACTACCAGTTTATCTTCAGTTATCCAACCTAATTTGGTAGTGTTGCATGCATGGCTCGTCACTAACATGGTTCTTGTATATTTTCTCTGGTCAATGATGACATGAATAGAAGATCACAAAGAGGTAGAGGTTTTAAAGATATCAAGAAGACTTTCTACACTTCCATCCAAGAGAGAAGCTCAAACTGCAAATTTCTTTCTTTGAAGCTTGTCCTAGTAATTATTATCTGTGGGACTTTCATATCACTGCTTCTGTCTCCAGCATTGTATGAGAGTGACATCCAGTCTGGTTACAACAGGTATACTCTGTATTTTCTTTGTCTTGCTTTCACTCTGCTACTAGCCCCCCCTCCATGTACTCATGCTATGTGCCTGAGAAATCATTGTCTGAATCATTGATCAGGGAAGTTCTGCCAATGACTGTTGGTTAGAACTGCTTTTTAAGAATAAAAAGGGACCATTAGTTTGACTTTCCCCAATGGCATTGGATAAATAGGTCTGGATTCTGGAGGAAATAACCAGATTATCATTACTTATTCCAAGTAGCTAGTTCAACATTTCCCCTGTTTTGACACCTGTTCAAGTAAATGTTCATTCAGCTTATCCTCTATTTACCTGAGCTCCTAGTTTGTTCTCTTGTATTTTCCATCACTTGAGAACTTGCTAAAGGCCCTCCAACTGCAGGTCAAGGCTTATTGCAGATTCACGTTACATATCTCATTTGGCTGTTGATTGGCCTCAAGTTTGCAAAATTGTTGGTCAACTGTCTGATGGTGTAAAAGGACCTTTGCAAATTGGTTTATTGAATTTTAATAGCAATGAGATCAGCCATTGGCAGCAGTCAATCCGCAATGCAGAATCTGTTGTTGTTAGCTTAGAGCCCGCTGACGAAAATATTACTTGGGAAATTCTATACCCTGAATGGATTGATGAGGAAGAAGAATCAGAAGTTCCAGTTTGTCCTGCTTTCACTGAGCCCAAGGTCCCAAAAAAAATTCAGCTCAATCTTATCGCTGTCAAGCTGCCATGTCGTCGGAGGTCTGCTAACTGGTCAAGAGATGTTGCACGATTGCACCTTCAGCTTGCGGCTGCAAAGCTTGCCGCAAGGGGGCATTCAGTTTATGTGCTATTTGTTACTGAATGTTTCCCTATCCCAAACCTCTTTATGTGCAAGGAACTCATAGTACATGAAGAAAATATCTGGCTTTACAAACCGAACTTGAGAGCTATGAGGGAAAAGCTCCGGCTATCAGTTGGATCATGTGAACTTGCAGTCCCCCTAAAAGCCAAAGGTTAATCTTTTCCTCACTTTGCCCACTTTTCTTTTTTCAATTTATTATTTATTTATCTTTCAAGCTAAGGTTTTCTAGTGCTATTGAAATGCTTGACACGTGGGTCCAAATCTTCATGGGCCATCAATAATAGATGGTGGGCCCTTCACTGAAGCAGAGGGACTGCCGTTGGCGCTGATGACTCACTCATCTCCATCCATTCAGATTCACTTTCGGATAGTCATTTTGATGATTAATTACTAATGTTCTAGTTGACAAGTGGTGTATTTAGACATGCCTAACAATGCTATGTTATGACAAAAATTGTGCAAAATGTTTCAATGCTTGAATACAAAAATATTGCAATATCATTGGAGGGTTCCACCATTCTGTTTGACTATGAAACTAGGAAAGGTGATACTAAGATGATAGGATGAAAGTCAAATTTGGTTCAAAATAGGAAGTGTTCCTCAACCTGAACTTGACCTGTCTGACCCCAGCCTTAATAAACGGGTTCATACATATATTAAAGCCTGTTGGGCTGTGTTCAGGCTAAACAGATGGGCTCATGCTTCTGGTTAGAATGTCAAGACCCATTTGGCTTTTTGGCCCATTTTTTATTAATAATATATTAATGTTATCAATAATTTAATATAAACCCCTCTCAAACCCTAACTTCCTTTCTTCCCCTCAAACCCCTATTGCAGCTCCTCCTTCGATTTTCCCATTTTCTTCCCAAACACGTACTGCAACTGCTCCTCCCTTTCCAATTTCCTCCTTTTCTTCCCAAACCCCTAATGCAGAAGCTTTTTCCATTTCAATTTCCCCCTTTTCTTCTCCTTTCATCTGTCAACAGCGGTGTCCGGCGGTCATTTGGTATACATTCTGACAGGTTTCTCTCTCTCACTCTCTCACTCTTTTTGCACATGAGAGTATCATTTCTTGACAACTTGATTTGAGGGAACGACATGCTTCCTTCTCTTCTCCCATCTCAACGGCTCTGGAATGACGAGGTCGATGAGCTTACCTCTGTTGGGTTTAATTAGACTGCAGGATTTTCAGAGCTGCTGCCCCTTTTTGCTTCTTTCCCATTTAGAGAGCAAAGTAAGAGGGCATTTGAGATTGAAAGTAAGATCATATACATGTCACGCTGCCTTGTGATTTGCAGTGCTGTTCATGGCCTGGATTGGGCTGGGCTTTCCTTTGCTCAAGCCCAAGTCCATTTGTATTCTCAAAGCCCGAGATCAACCACTGCTCATCAGCTTTTATGGGTAAAGCCCAAGCCCGGATGTTTTGGATAGATGAAAAGCTTGAGCCCTCCTGTTGGAACCTGTCTTGTAGATTAATTACTTGGACAAAATGAGTCCAAACCCACTTTAAAGTTTGATGTCATATTTCAAGCTAGTGACCCGATTTTCATTTTTTTTTTCTGAGATGATTTTGTTTTGAGTAATTCTGTTTTATATATAGGGCCTAATATAATATAAGATCAATAATATGTAATTAATTATATATTTATATAAATATAGTTGGCTAAATGGCCCAACTTTAAAGCCCAGGTCTGCCCATTTATTGAATGGGCTCAGAAAATGAGCCCAAGTTCAGTCTGCCAGTTAAAATTCACATGTTCAAGGTCAATAATTTGCAACTGGTTGTTGCTGGGCTCGGGCTGGGTTTGAGTTCATGGCCAACCCTAGTGATTTGGTCCCTTGTGCCATAAAGAGCAGGGTGCTGAGAGCCTGAGACTCTACAGTCACTTGATTAATCATTATGTGCTTTTGCATGACTGAACATTTCTATCTCATAGCGAAAGCCGAAGTGCACATTTGCTTGCCATATCATTTAATTTCAACCATTCTTCAAACAGAGCGGTTTTACTCTGGAACTGCACATCGTGAAGCATATGCAACCATTCTACATTCTGCACATGTATATGTATGTGGTGCAATTGCTGCAGCTCAGAGCATTCGCTTGGCTGGTTCCACTCGAGACCTTGTCATACTTGTTGATAAAACTATCAGTGAGTATCACAGAGGGGGACTTGAGGCAGCTGGGTGGAAAATTCGAACGATTCAAAGGATCAGGAATCCAAAGGCTGAGCGGGATGCCTACAATGAATGGAACTACAGCAAATTCCGGCTCTGGCAGCTGACAGACTATGACAAGATAATATTTATTGATGCTGATCTTCTCATCCTAAGGAACATTGATTTTCTTTTCGGGATGCCAGAGATAACAGCCATTGGTAATAATGCAACTCTCTTCAACTCCGGTGTAATGGTAATTGAGCCTTCAAATTGCACATTTGAGCTGTTAATGGATCACATCAATGAAATAGAGTCCTACAATGGTGGTGATCAGGGGTATTTGAATGAAATCTTTACATGGTGGCATCGCATACCGAAACACATGAACTTTTTGAAGCATTTCTGGATAGGTGATGAGGAGGAAAAGAAAGTAAAGAAGACTCGTCTTTTTGGGGCTGAGCCACCTATTCTTTATGTTCTTCACTACTTGGGTAATAAGCCATGGATATGCTTCCGAGACTATGACTGCAATTGGAACGTGGATATACTTCAGGAGTTTGCAAGTGATGTGGCACATGAGAGATGGTGGAAGGTGCATGATACGATGCCGGAAAATCTCCAGAAATTTTGTTTGCTGAGGTCGAAGCAAAAAGCCGCACTGGAGTGGGACAGGAGGCAGGCTGAAAAGGCAAACTACATGGATGGACATTGGAAGAGGAATATAACTGATCCCCGTCTGAAGATTTGTTTCGAGGAATTCTGTTTTTGGGAGAGCATGCTGTGGCATTGGGGCGAAACAAATTGGACAGACAATGGCACTGTTCCGGCGACTCCTCAGGTTCTTACTGCATCTCTCTCCAGTTTGTAATTTCTCTTCTTTCTCTGCCATTTTTCGATACATGGGATGGGAGGATAGGATAACCAACCAGCTCAACACGTAATATAGTTTTCACCTATGATTTTATCCAGATACTTTGAAATGGGATTTGCTATTCATGATGTTCTATTTCTGATTCTGGGTATCATTGGTTTCAATGGTATTTTATTCTTTTATGGACATTCTTTGTACTTTTGTGCCTTGCTCTGCACTTTGCAATGGTATACGAAGTCCTCTTTCAGCAATAGGCTTCACCATTATGCTATGGTATTACTCAGAGGTCGAAATATCGTTATCGGCCAATAACTTTCTCTCTTCTTTTTTTCCCTAAAAAAATCACCTTTATCGGCCTATATCAGTCGAGATTATTACCCATGGTATTACTAATTAGTTTAACAGGAGGATTGGGGATCTTACTAATTCAATCACTTGTCAAGTCGCAAGTGTCGAAGTCCGATATGGGTGCATGGTGTCGGAGTTGGAAAAAAAAAGGACACAAGGATAGGAAACCATATTTAAAATAAAATCTAATTTAAATATAAATTTATTTAAAATGGTAATAAGGTGTGAAAATAATAGTAATAAAAAAATGTTTTGAAAGAAGTTCTACTCTTTGTGCTTGATCTGAAAAAAAAAAAGTCTCATAGGTTTTATATTACGAGAAAAGCTTTAAACTTTTCATGGGTTCTTTTTAAAAAAATCCTGTCTAAATTCAATAAATGATATACAATTTTCATCTATCATTTTCAAAATTAAAGTAAGATTATAATTTTAGCCTCATTATAAGAAACTAAATTGTGCATTAAAATATTAAAATTCAACATATTATAGAATTTTTAGCCATTCAAATCTAAGGCTACATAATCAATGGTTTTTGTTGAAAAATCAAATGGCTAAGAGTGGCATATGCCTTTATTTTTGTATTTTGACAAATCTAGAAATTTACTATCGACCGTTGCAATTTAATGAAGTTTGAAGTCACCCAATTATAATTAAGAATGATAAATTAAAATTCATAAAACATACGTTAAATTGGGATGAACAATATTTTTTTCCTTCAAAAATTGAAGTTTAAGAAAGCTTATGGCCTGGTCAAAATATAGTAAAATAGGGGGCATTTCTAGATTAGTTAAAAATATTAAAATTCCACCTTACATAAAGTTGAAAATTCAAATGGCTAAAAGTATCAACTATCAAGTGTCTCTAATTTTTGTAGTTTGGCAAACTTAAACTTTTGATGTCATATTGTACTATGGAATGTGGTGTACAACTATTTCTATCTATAAAAAGTTTGATTTTTTTTAAAATAAAAAAAATTATAGAGCTCTTTTAGATTAAGCAAAAGGATAGTGCTTCTTTCAAAATATCCCCATAGAAAATAATGCTCCAATTTTACTTTACGTAATTAATAAATATTATGAATATTTTAATTACATTTTAAGAGGAGAAAGATATTATCCTGTTCTAGTCTTTAAAAAACACATGGGTGTGAGCAAGTGTATTTCCACATTTGTAAAAGTTGGAGTGATGGTCAAATTTCAAAAAGTGTGTCTTAATTCCCAAGTTAGATGGACACTCCACCTCAAAAGACTTCACTTCACCATGTAGATTTACTCAGAGTCTATGGTTAGAAGACTTAAACGTGACTCTACTTTTTTATTTATTTGAAGTCCGGAGGTATTCAGGCGTTGCAATTGACTGGCCCTTCGACGTGTGTGAAAACTTTCCAATCCACTGGACAAGTATACAAGGAGTCGCCTTTTACTGAAGTCAACGTATCAATTCTTAAGTCTTTTGTCTCACCGACCCCTTGGAGTTAGTGCTTATAGATTTAGACGGTGTTTTTGGAAGTTTGTACACCTTGATCGTGAAAAAGAAGTTGGAGATCTCTGATGCAATCATCATTAAATGACATGATACAGACATCAAATTTTGGTGAATGAAGGGCAGGCATTCATCAATCCAAAGATGGATAATGTAATGATTCAAAGGGAGTAGATAAAAGTAAAACACAGTGCCATTAGAAGAAATTTGGAAGCGCTCATTGCCCCGCCACCGCATCGCCTGTACAGACAGACAGACAGACAGACAAAATGCCTTTCTTTGTAAATATACTGAAACTAAAATCTGAACCCCCCGCCCCTCCTCTTATACTTCTATTTCTATATCATGGAAGATAATGATCTGATGTTGGGCACCAATGGCAGAACGTCACTGTCGTCGAATGAGGTCGTAATTCTGCTTTATTATTTTCTTAAAAAAATAATTCTTTCTTTGAATTTTGGCATTGGATCAGATCATTCTTCCTAATACTAAATACAATTTCCAGAATGGATGCTTTATCTGCTTACTTAGAATCTGATGGTATCCACTGGTTCCCTTGGATGAAATTCTCCACTGAATATGTGGAAACATGCTCAGTTGGGATCTGACTGCTCCACTTCACCCGGTCAGTGAGTTTCGCCCCTGGACCCGTGTTGTCAAGCTCGCCGTAGAACAGTGTCGACAGTGCAAAATCCCCATCCCAGATCAACCACCCTTCAGGCCTGATGAGGTCCTCCAGGTAAGATTGAATGATCACCGTTCTTGAGTATTCTTTCCATGGTCTTCCTAGGTAGGTCTTGTGCCCCGGTGGATTCTTATGGTACAGCGCCATGTACTCGTCTGTGCCATTGATGGTGCAATTCACAAAGACGAAGCCTGTCGACTGTGCAGGGTCTGTCCTGCCATGTGCGGTTACGGCATTGGTGTCGCCTTTCTCAGGTTCAAGCTGTCGCGGCCGGACTAGCATGATGCAGTCTTGGAAGACTGAGGCTGAGTTGCCAAAGATGAAATCGACGGTGCCCGCAATCCGGCATGACTTGTAAAATTGCCGGAGTGTATGGGGGTAGAGTGTGTCTTGGTGTCCTAGGATTTCACAGTTGTAGAGAATGGAGAGATCACTGTTGGATCGGAATGCCACTGCCTGGTGGGCATCCGGCCCTGCTGCGTTCTCAATCGTCAGATCACGCGCCATGAATCCATCACCGAACACTCCTATGTACAGAGAAAATAAATAAAATTAGAATTTGTGTTAGCAGATAGGGATCGATCATATGCAGGACTTGGCTTTAACGGTAGTCACATGAAAATGTCTCCGGCGAGGTTATACACGGAAAATAGATGCGTCAACTATCTTTTAGTTACACTTTTATTATTATTTATTTAAGTATTTAGTAAGGAACTGGGCACGTGCTCGTCAACACCATCATTAATTCATTATAGACACTTCAAGTGATGCTCAATTAGTTAATTACTTTATCGTTATTAGATCGAATTATTAAAAAAATTAATTAATTAATATTTAATTTTATTGACCATAAAAAATCGGTCACCCTTATTTGTATGTGTGGATGTGTGAACAGACAGAATTGCATGTGACTTAAAGATTAGTAAAATACTCTAATAAACTTTGGACACTTTAGTACTAAATATTTAATATTTAATTTATAATTAATATAAAAATTGATATTTCATGATTTCATTTGAGTAACGTATCTTACGGGGAAACTGCATAAAATTCCTTCAAAAAGGGATCACACTTTCATTTCATTTTTTTCTGTGTAGAGAAGTCATTGACAAACTATTATTTATCCCCTCCCGTCTTTTTCACCTCTCTGTCAAACCTTTTTTCCAATAACCACCGAAAATCTTCTACTCAAGAATCTTTTACTGAAAGGGTCTTTGAAAATTTTCTGATAATATGATATATGTAATTTTTGTTAAATTGATTTTCTTAAAAAACACAATATTCGACTACAAAGAGGATACAAGGAGGAAATTAGTAATAAATTGTAATGAATATTGATTTTTTTTTTCTTTTTAACTTGTCAGACCCATCGTCTAAACACAGTCGATGGCGTCTGCTACCTTCGTCAAGCCCATCTTTAATTCAGACGCGAATAAATGGAGGGAGAAAACTTTCACAGTTGACTTGTATACAGACAAATGAGCGGTCAGTGTCATCCAACTATGAAATGAGACTTGAGATTTTTTGGCCATTCCCGTGACAGAGAGCCTAAGAGGGCTACGTCCGAGGGAAAAAAAAATAGAAAAAAAATAATAAAACAATCATAGACCAAAGACATCTAAAAAAAAAAGTTCTCACACTATTTTTTAGGAAAAAAGTCCACAATATTATTTGTTGACCGACATAATTGAAGGAACCTTTAAACCTACAAGAACACCCTTAATTTTTTTACTAAGGTGATCAACTTCCAGAAAGAACGTCTCACATTCCTAATTCATTTAATAATGTTGGAAAAATCACTTTCAATAACTAATTTAACTCATCTGAAGTTCACCCCTAGAGTTACGACTCTTCGAATACTAAGAAATTTTGTCTCATTAGAATCCTTAATTCCCACCGATTCTGAATACATGACAAGAACAGAGTCTATATAGTCTCTAAGGGCACCCGGACCCAATTTACCCCTTGAGATTGATACATTGTAAATAAATTTAATGATTCGTTTGATTTTTTAAACAAGAATGTCCATAGATTAATCAATCATAAATAGAACTCAGAGGAAATTCTTTTAGCTAAAAATAGTTTACAAGAAATTTGGAAGAGTTGATTTGAGGATAAACACAAAGTCCCAAGTTAAGACCATTTTCTATAGAGTTATTTTTTTTATAAAGCTGAAGCTATATAAAAATATCGGATCAGATAAAATGGATTCATTAACTATTTACATATTAAAAAGTGCAGAAAAAAAAGCATCGACTCTCTTCCCATATCTTGCATTTATAGTCTTTTTTTCCTTGGTAGATCTATGTCATTTACTAAAAATATAAAACCTTAGGTTACTAATTGGTAGATTATTCGAACAATTAATTTTTTTTTTTAATGATATTCAAGAGAAGAACATTTTGGAAAGATTCATAGAATTAGAGGAGTGGTGTGATGTACTTGTAGAATTAGTCTTACCACATTGAAAATATCCATATTACAGAAAAAAGTAGTTTGCAAGAGTTGAAATTAAAGTTTTTTTTTTTTTCTTCTTTCTAGCAGTTTTAAGCATCAATTATTTATATTAAAATCTTTTGAATGATTATTAATATTAGGACTAAATTTGAATTAAAAGAATGAAATAAAAAATGTAGTAAAGCGAATGATCCGAGTTTTGAGCTTGACAAGTTCAATTATTTAATGGAGCCCACGTTATTTCTTTTTATTTATTATTATACCTTGTTGCCGACTGTCTTCATTCAAAGAATTCAGATTAGAGATAATAAATAGTGGAAGCCTACGAGAATTCTGTGGACCCCACAAGTGAATGAATTGCCTTAGCGCTCGTGTAAGTGGGTCCTACCAGAACATGAGAATGTGCTTCTCTCTTCCATTCCATAAAAAGAAAACGACAACGGAAAACCATACGTACCTACAGTTGCAGAGCTGGACGTGGAAACGCCCGGCATTCCGACCTTCAAGTTGCCCGTAATGACCGTTTTGCCCATCCCATCTCCCAAAAATACGACATTCTTCTTCTCCAACGGAACCCTCACGATCTCGTTATAGACCCCTTCCTTTATGTATATTATAAACCGACGCCCACCGTCCAATTGTTCAGGCGCCGCATCCACCGCGCTCTGGACCGTCGGATGACACCCCCCTTCCCCATTCTTGCAAACCGTTGCATCCGCCGTTGACTTTGACGGAAAACCGCCGCGGTTGCCAGAAGCCGCTTCCCCACCCCCGATCCCATTCCCCCAAAAACCAGATCTCTCCGTCATGGGCGGACGCCAGAGAGCGGTGTCCCCACCGTACAGATCGTGAGACACGACCATGGAGAGGGCATTGCTGGTCAAATCATTCAACGAGAGAAGGAAAGTCATCGTGTCGTTGACTATGTTACTGACGTTGACGTACTTGAGGCCGGAGTAGCAGTCGTACTGGTACGCGAGGGCCGCGCTCATCCAGGCCCTTACGTCCTTGGTCCTTCCACTTGGCAGAATCTCAGACGACGCAGAGGTGGTGTGGCGGTATTCGGAGAAGCGGAGGGCTTCGAGGCAGTTGGTGGCGGCGAGGGACAGGTTCTGGTTCCGGGTCTGGAAGGCGGTTTCGTTCATGGATTGGATCATGTACTTGGCACTTTGGAGGTTTTCGTAGGAGATTTGGATTGAGGTGAGGAGTATGTCCATGGGTTTTGGCGGGTCGGGTAGATCGGCTTTGGAGAGAACTGCTTGGCAGGAATCTGGGAAGCGGGTCGCGTTGCATGCTTGGCGTATCGAATCCGAAATCGAATTCGGGTCCTCTGTTAAAGAGCGGGAGTGGGAGCTGGAGCGGGAGCAGAAACAGGAGAAAGAGAAGGAGAGGAAAGCAAGTAGAAAGATGGTGAAACGACAGGCCATGGTGGTGAAAACTGAAAAGGAACAGGTGATTTCTGGAGAGAAAGTATTAAAGGTTGAAAGAAATTATTATTATTATTATTTTTTTTGAACAAAAAGAACATTTGCATTCACGGGTTGTAAAGTCGCTTGGTGTGACTATTTTTGAATGGAAGTTGTTTGGATGTGCGTTTCTATTGGGTGAAAATCGATGATTTGGGCGAAAGTGGAGCAAAGCGTTTTGTTTTGGTCCGTTTGGAATTGCGCTTCTATCTTATTATATACCCGCCACGGCGAACATATTTCTCACGATTGCTACGGCCTGCATGTGGCATTTAATGGGAAATCATGTTCCTCAATCACACAAGATACTAAAATTGGAGAATATTTTCCCACCATTTCGCCAAAAAAAAATCCCTTTTAAAATTTAAATTCAAAATATTGGTGTATTTTTCATATTTAATTTATAAAAAAAATGATAATAAAAACTCCTCGTTATTATCACTTTCAAATATTAAAACATTTTTCAAATCATAGATGTTATAATTTAATGGAGATTCCTCTATCTAATAATCAATAACTCAGTGTAATTAAATTTTAGAACTTCAAAATCAAAAGACTAAAAATGATCAAATGAGGTTCAAAGTTTATCTATTATTTTTTTTTTTTGCCATTTTCTACGTCTCGTTTTAAAAAATATGTGACCCACTTAAAAGTGGTAGATAAAATAAATGGACTCATTATAATGTAATATAGGATCAATATAGGTCAATTATTTACTAAATTTATTCTTAATAATAAATATTAATTTGGTAAAACTTTCATATATATACAATTCTCCTTTTTATAGTTATGCCAGAATGATAGAATATGATTAGCGTATATAGATTTTTTAGAAAATTAGCTGTTACATTGTGACACAGTACGTTTATCTTACTGTTTCATATCTTTTTCATGTTAAAGGGTTTTTTTTTTTTAATCTTATTCTTCTTCTTATTCATCATTGCCCAGTTTATGTGTTTCAACAAAACTCTAGATTCAATTTTTTTTTAAAAAATCTTTTTTATTTTTTATTTTTTATTTTAATTTGAAATACTTCTTCTTGCATAACGAAGATTATATATCAATGACCCAGTTTCGCTAATCCTTATTTTCGATCTTATTGTTTCTAATTACTTTTGATTTATATAAATAGGGTAATTTGTATAAAAATTCTATGTTTAATTACAAATGTTACTTATGGGATTTTAACAATTGCAAAAACTATGTCTATCTTTTGATCAATTGGAAACTCTGCCGTCTAGTATCTTATATGTTGGAAATGCCTATGAATATTTAAAAAGCTACAATAAAAAATATTTTTAATATGATAATTTACAAGATAACTTATAAAAGGTATGCAAGTCCATACAATTGCATTAAATGTGTAAAAATTATATGAATGAAAGATGTGAGTAAAATTTTACTTTTATTGAGTTATTTTATCCCTATAAGATGAAAGGCATGCAAGTTGAAATACGATGATAACGCTTGCATTCTCTGTCTTAACGCGGCGGCTGACATAAAGTTAACCATCCTTATTTGCCTTCTACTCACATGTAACATTGCTTCGTCATCTTAGAAAAATTATAATGTTTATTAAACTTTACTTTTAACAATTAAAATCACATAGTTAGTATAATTAGATGCACATTAAATGTCATTCATCTCTTATCCATATGGCTTCCATACATTTTCTCTAAGTAGGTTAGTCTATTTATATTTTATAATATGTTTAAAAAGTATATCTCATTAAAAGAATTTTATAATTGTAACTCTTTAATTAATAAAGAGTTTTTTAAATATCTAATATATTAGAAGAGGGTGTTGCAATTGAATAGGGAGAAATTGTAGTAGTTCTGTAATTATGGGAACTGCAGAACTAGTTTCTACAATTGAAATAAAAATAAGGGAAATAATTTAATTTATTCTACATAATTGTCACCAATTTTTATATGTGCACAAAATAGAAAAGTTGGTGTCGGTGGTGGGAAGAGAACGATATAAAAAAAACAAAGGTTTGTTGTCCAACTCGTTTCGTGGTGGACACAGGGCATGCTTCAAGCACCAAAAGGAGGTGGGATCTTTCGCCCGTGAGCTATTTTTGTACGTGTTTGGACTTGAGCTACACATAATTCGGAGAAGAAAATCACCGGCGATACGATATCTCGATATTTACAGATCAAGATATCTCAGTTGATATGGTTAATATCGATCGTACTGTTATAAAATCGGGCCATATCACCAAACCGTATCGACAACACTAAGATAAAATCGGCCGAGATCTCATTTAACTGAGATTTTGATCCCTGCAGATAATAGAGTATGGAAAGCTCGTTTGAGGAATCAATTTATAAAAAAAATATTATGATTGTTTATTAAGAATTTTGGTTAAATTTAAAAATAAAAGTTAACCCTTTTCTCTTTACCCAGTGAATTTATTGAAAATTTACACTAATTTTTAGTCCGGCTTGGATAAGTCTAATCTAATACTTTAATAATTGAAAATGAGATATATTTTAAAGTCTCAGTCTCAACTCTCAACAGGTTAGGGTTAGCCGCCCATCTGACCTGTCGCTCTATGTATTACAAGAAATGAGAAAATTAATAGACTTTCTAATGCTTGATGACTTTTCTTAAATGTTAATCCTTTTAAGATTTTTTTAAAATATTATATTATATTTTAGACATTTAAAAGACAATTAAATTGGAAATCCCTCAATTATACGCTCAAATTCAAATTGGATGAGATCGAGTATAATGCATTTGACGCTTGAAACCTATAAGAAAGCCCAGAATTTACGCCTTTTTATATTTATTCCATTTAAAAAAATAATGTACAAAATATGATTTTTTAGCCCAAAACATGATTTTCAACCCTAGCTTGACCGAGAAAGATTCAACCCAAGTAAGGTTGAATATGCAATTCATTTTAAGCCAAACAAACAAATATTGGGCTACACTTATGTTTAAATAAATCTAAATATAGAGGTTAACCCCATATATGGCTCATTATTATAACTTAGAGGCTGTGGATTCAAGTTCGTGTTAGATGAGTAGTTGTGGTTAATCTCATTTTTTTTTTTATAACAATGAAATCCAAGACCCCACTTCTCTCTGAGTACGAGGGTATTGGATAAAACTCCAGACACACAACACCGTGCAAGCTATAGTCATTAGGTGACTACGGGATTCAAACCTAAGATCAACTTGGATGATAAATAACTTAAATAATAATGATGATTATGGTGACTTGGGTTTAACTAAATCGTACTAACATAGGTGAGCTTGGTAGGAATGCAACTTGGGCTAAGCCTACTTGAGCCCACATGAAAAAACTAAAAAGATCAGGTTTAGGTTGACATTGGCATGGGTTGGGCTAATTTTTTGAGCCCAAAGTATCATGCCTAAATTTGAATTTGGGTCGAGTTGGGCCTAACACATAAACACCTGAGTTTTGCCTTGAAAGCTTGGCTTTGAGGTATAATTACAAAATGTAGTTTTTAATTAATGTTATGTATAAATATAATATTTGTTATATAAAATATATTTTTATAAATAATTAAAAAACCAAGTTTAAGCCAAAATAAGCTTGAAGGAAAAGTACCCACATATTCATTTTGGGCTTAAAACCGGGCTCAATTTTATGGATATGCTTCAGGCTGGGTTCAAGTTTGAGCATTTCAGGTTAGCTCAAGCCTTGACTCAGGCTTGGGCCCTTCATTGTAAATCAAATTTAGATAAGTCCCGAAATCAGGCCCTGCCTGAAACTTGGCAGCGCCCTGCCAGAATTGCAACTCTAGAGCTTGGGACTTTCAATGACAAATTATGTCCAGGGTCGAAAATTCGGCTCAATATTTCATCTCGGCTGAGATTTTTCTCTCTCCTCATTTTTTTTTTTTGAAAATCTCGGTGGTTTTTTTTTTTAAATTCATTAAAAAAAGGCTGTTTTTTTTTTAAATAAAAAATGTAAATATCGGCCGATATCTAGGCCGAAATTAGCCCGTATCGGACGAATATCGGCCGAGATATCCACCGGGCCCACGCTGATATTTTTTTTTAAATAAATAATAAAAATCAGTCGATATTCGGTCGAATTTTTTTATCTCTGGCCCATACGCACAGTATTGATCGAGATTTCGATCCCTTATGTCTAGGCCTTGACAAGCGTAAAACTAGGCCTATACGACCGGAGTTGCAGCATTAACATGGATATTCCATCCTGTATTTTTTCAAGTATACTTTTGATTCATATAGTTAAAATTTTAATTAGACAAAAAAAAAAAGAAGAAAGAGATGAATAAGGTCCAATTGATGTGAATGATTACAAGTAGTCTAAAAAAATTATTTAAAATTAATTTATACCATCTAGAAGCTTACAATCAATAGCCATTGACACAATCAAAAGAGAAGATTTGGCGTAGAAAGTGCTCCTCTATTCCATACCCTATTAGCCTATGATTCATGTGTAGTCAATGTCTTTCCAAAGTAAGAAAAGAATGGAATGCAGTGGCTTTATGAACCCTTTCTTCGGGTAATATGGTCTAACTTCAAATGATTCGAATTCGGCTAAGATATTTATTTAAAACACTAAGAAAAATTTATTAAAAAAAATGTTTCACTGTGTTCTTCTTGTGTGTTTTAAATTACAATGACTTGATTTCGTAATAAAAAGTACATTGAGTACAAAAAGTTTATTTAGACAGTAACATATTGTTGAGGCAATTAACGAGTCATATATTAGTTGTAAAAGAGGAGATTTAAGAACTAAAGAATTTGAATCACTCTACCTAATAGGTTAGTCTTTTAGGCTAGATACCCCGTCTTAATAAGTGGTATCGGAGCTATATCCCCAAACCAACATATGTGGATTAAGGGATCCCCTATCCGGATAGGATGACCGGTGAAGTTCTGTATGCTAGAGAGTATCTTTTAAAGTGAGGGGGGATTTTTGGAGCAGCAAACGAGTCCTACATTAGTTGTGAAGGGAAAGATTTAGAGACTAAATGGCTTGATCATTCTACGTACTCCTGACTTGACAGAATGGCAGGTTTCATGACATCCTGTAAATGAGATAAGTTGAACTTTAAATATATTTCTTTACAAAATTATTATTTTAAAGAAATAAACGAGCTCGCTCTAAAGGAATCATCTTCTTCATCCCAAGATTCTCTGTATCCGACAACACAAATTCACCTCATTCATACATGGAATGGTGAATTTCCCAGTAAGGGAAAATGGGTACGAGTGATGGAAGGACATGTAACTTGTTTGATAATCAAATACGGACGGATCCAACCCATCATGTGATGAGTACTTTGAGAAAGGAATTGCACACATGAGCACCATCCAACTTTTTGACACTGTAGATTTCCTTCAAATAGGTAGATTTGAAAATAGGGATACCCAGTGTAAAACCTTCACAGATGAGCCCACTATCCCTAGAGCATGTCACTGTTAGACTATGGGAGTTTGAACCTGCATCCTCTCACTTTTTGAAGCGGGAGGCAACCAATTGAACTACACCTACGTGGGTAGGTAATCTCTCTAGGGCTCTTAGAGTATCCGAATAATCTTGGAACACGTGTAAGTCTCCTTACCCTCATACATGATAATTTTATGAGAAGTGGTCCTTCGGGGTGGACTGAGAATTGAACTCAGGACTCCTATTTCTTAAAGTGTTTGTAACCATCACTCTAACCCCTTTAAGTGCATGATAATATTTATATTAGATGTGAAGTCATTCGAATAATATGAAGTACTATTGGATAAAATTTAGGTATTGTAGCCATGTGTAATTAGTTTACTTGTCCGATCCTTCCATTCACTGGTACTTGGCTATATTGAAATTTACAGACTGAAATAAATTTATATATAAATAATTGATTTTTATTATACTTCATCTTCTTTGTTTCTGAAATCAAATGAAGTATCAAATTTGTAAGTGATCACAGAATTGTCAGCTTCAAATGTTGCAATCTTTTACCAAAGAATAAGAGAAGAAGTTGAAACTTGCATGGAAATGGAAAGTGGAAGAAGAGACAGAGACCACACGTTGAAATATTGAATGGAGAAGATGGAAAGGCAGCATCAACAAGATTGGATCCAACATGGAAGAGAGTCCTCAAGCTTAGGGTTATGGAGTTGGGTACGTTAATGGGTAATGGAAAAGATGGGATGGGAATTGATTGAATGAGATCGTCACCAACCTTTAGGATTGGAGTCTTAGGGATTTGTAAAAGCCTGCAATCCCCTCACGAGGTGCCCCTCAATTTTTGTGGGTCTCACCTATCTTTACCCCATCTGCTCCATTTTATTTTATTTATTTATTTGTGACACCATAGCCAATACAGTAAACAAATAGAAGATGATGTCACCTTATTTATGAACCTTTTTCTAAGCAATTATAGCCCTGTGTGTTAGGAAGATACCATGCGAAGGGAAAATCCAAATTCATTGGGAAGGAGGAACACCCATCAATTGTATGGACTACAAGTACATTCTAATCTAAGTTAATAATGACCATCTCCTCTTCTTCTTCATTATTATTTTCTAAGTTACATTCTAATCTAAGTTAATAATGACCATCTCCTCTCTTCTTCATTATTTTATCTACTTAGAAAATGTATATACATGTTAAACAAATATTTAAAAGAATGTGGTGAAAAGAGCGAGATTCAGAAATTTATATAAGATTTAGATCACTCTACGTAATGAGTTAGTTTTTTGGGTTGGGAATTAAGTCCTAAAAGTAGTATTATAACCAGGTTTTCAAACCACTGTATGTCGACTCGAGGATCTTTTTGCTGGACAGGATGACTGACGATTTTCTATTTACCTTAAAGTTTCGTTCGAGAAATATATTGTTAGAAAGTTGAACGAGTCTCGTATGAAGATCTAAAAACTTATAAAAGATTTGGGTCACTCCACCTAATGAATGAGTCATTTGAGCTGAATGGTAAGTCATTAAAAGTTTAATAAAAGTGTTAAATATAAACAAGGGAGATCCTCTTTAAGAAACAATTTTTCCACTTTATCTTTTTATTTCTTCTCAAAGTACAAGAATGAAATAAATGGCCATGCCTTCTCACATGTCATCAACTCACCCAAAGTTCCAAAGAGTAATAAAGTTCTTTCACCATTCACATATCAGATTTCACAAAAATGATGATGATGGTAAATTTGAGGCCTATTTAATTCTTTCAAGGTCCCCTCCAAAGGCCAAAATCAAAGATATATAAACAGGCCGCCTCCATATTTCTTCCTGTGCAAAACCCACATTTATTTATTTATTTATGGATACAAGCACAAAGAGTAGCAGTTGGGACATGATCATGGGGAATCTTCAATGTCCCCTTGATCCCTTTCCTAATGAACTACTTTACTCAATGGACACACCTCTTCATGAATCCAATTCAAGTTTGCAAACACATGAAATGCCACAGTCCTTTCATGTTTCCAATTCAAGTTTGAACAAGAAGGATGAAGAAGAAGAGGAAGAAGAAGAAGAAGAGGAGTTGGGGGCCATGAAGGAGATGATGTACAAGCTTGCAGTGATGCAGCCGGTTGACATCGACCCCGCGACTATTCGAAAACCCAAGAGGAGAAACGTTCGAATCAGCAATGATCCTCAGAGCATCGCTGCACGGCACCGGCGAGAAAGGATAAGCGAGAGAATAAGGATCCTACAGAGGCTTGTCCCTGGAGGGACGAAGATGGACACGGCATCGATGCTCGATGAAGCAATACGCTACGTGAAGTTCTTGAAGAAGCAGGTGCAAGAGCTGCAATCCACCCATCCACCACCCCATGTTGGGGTGGTTCCGCCCCTGCTGGCCGGAAATTGGATTGAAATGGCCTCAACCTCTTCCCTTGGACATGTACAAGGAGTTGGCTTTAGTCTTGCTGGAGATAATGATATCACCAACTCCTCTATTCAGTGAGGTAATTACATTACATATTCATTAAAATATCATTGTTAGTGATCGATAATTAACGTCTCTGTATGGGTGTATTTCTTCGATTAAAAATACAGATTAAATGTCTGTTTGGTAGCTCATTATTTTTCTTCAGAGTTATACAGAGTTGCGTAGATCTTAAGAACTGTATAGTCATAATTCCACATTATTCAAGTTCCTAATTATTGGGGCTGACTGCAGATGAGTTATACATTGGAATTTTAAATGGAGATATAAGGGTTTATAAAAGACTTGGATCACTCTACCTTAGTCTTTTGGACACTGGATACCCAAGTCTAACAAGTAGTATCAAAGTCATGTCTCATACTGCTTCACTGGGTATTCAAGAGATCTCTAAAGCGGATTAGTTGGTTGTTATAGTTCCAGAGGGGAATTGTTGGGGTTGACTAGAAGAACTTATATAGGCATATGACGTGAGAAGCAATAATTCTACCATTGTCATTTCTCTCGACACTCTGCACATGTTCATGTAATCTCATTTAAGAGAAACAGAGTATCAGAAGTCAGAGAGAGCAGCGGAGGAAACGAAGATCGAAAGAAAAGATGAGAAAGGCAGCAGTGGTTGAACGAGAAGAGTGAAGAAACCAAAGCCAGTGGAGATTGAGAGAGAAGAACGGTCGAAATCTCAGAAGGAGAGGAAAAGAAAAGGGAAGAAGATCGGATCCCATTGGCCGAAGAAATCTTGCAAAACAGAGAAAGAAAGAGCTAAGAAGTGGAAACGTCAGAAACGGTGATTATCAAACAGAGAAGGAGAGGAAAGAAAAAAGAAAAGAAGAAAAGAAGACCTATTGTTCTTGACTCAATTAATCTAATTTAAAAAAGTTTAGTTGTTTAATTAGACATTAAAGTATATAAGTGGCATGCTTGAGTCATCAGCTTTGCTCAATAGTGTAATTATACCATTAAATAAGAGAAAATGGCTTAATTGAGTAAGTAAAATTTATCTAATAGTTCACTTTAATCTTAAAAATAGCTTATCCAATAGTTCACTTTAATTTTAAAAACTAAGAACCCAACACTTTTGCTTTTTTTATCATAATAATTTACCATCAATATAATTTTTATAATCATAGGTGGTGAGCCAAAACAAAGTCCATCAAAACACTTGGGCTATATAACAAATGGTAGGATTGCCCATGGGGCTAGACCTAGTATTCGAACTATTTAGTAAATACACGAGGCATCTTTGAGAATCTTTTTCTTTAACGAAATGGTAAGTATCATTCAAATGCTAAAAATGATCACCCAAACAATTACATATAGAGGGAGCCCATGATGAGGGCCAAGCGCCGAAACGGAAGAGCCAAGAAAACAAAAGTGCATAGCCAAGTGTTGTTAGAGATGTGTGTGTTAGATTATTATATGGATATAAACTATATAAAATTTTGCTATGAATTAATAATTCAAGTCATATGATACTCACTTTTTAATTTCAATAAATATAAGTCATTAAATTTTTAAAGTTTAAAACTAAGAGAATGGAGTAATTAGATGGAGATGAAATTTCATAAACTCCCTTTTCATATAGTGCTCTTTCCATCACACCCAAATACATGGGGCCCAAGATTCCTTTAAGGGGACAGTCTTGATATCAAGTCTCAATCGAGAAAGTATTAGTAGAGTTTTCCTTTATTTTTCAAGCACTAAAACTTATTTGATGGGGGCCTGGGTTATAAATCTCGATCGATATTGTGCATATCGGCCGAGATATCTTGGGTTTTTGACGGCCGAGATATTTCAGCCGATACGTACAGTATCGACTGGACTAGGAATGTCTTGAATTTGATTCACACTTAAATCCTTTTGAGTCACTCTCCACACGATTACTCCTCATCAACTAATCTCTCTATCTGGATTGAGAGGTTTACACATGCTTCTGCAATTAGTCTCATCTTCAATATAAAGTAGAGATACTTATATTAAAATAAAGAAAAATAGTGATTTTTTTTAATAGTTCATATAATAATAGAAAAGAGACAGTAGATGTGCAAATACAAAATACAAAAGAAATAAAACAAATATGCAACCAACTCGCGACACCGATACACCCTTAAAAAGCACTGAAGATATTGTGTGAAAGACTAAAATAGAGCTTAAGTTAAGTTAGATCAATACATTCGTTCAAAACAAATAAAAGGCCATTCATCGATATGTTATTAATGAATATAATAGTTTCTATTCTCCCTTCATAAGAAACTAAATTTAAACTTGTAAGAGAAAAGAGAATTGATTCCAAAATTCAAGTGTCTTATTATTTATATGAACATGTAATTGTCTCGCAGGGAGATCATACCTATCTTCTTGTGGAGAATGACAAAACAATTGAACCTATGTTAACAATGCTGTTCGCACTCACCTTGGGTGTTTGGTACTATGGAATTCAGCTGAAAACAAATTCATTTATTCCTGTCATGATCACATAACATTTATGATACATAAGTATGTCAAAAAATGCAATCACGTAGATATTCCATATGATCAACAATTAGATCATCCTACGTACAAATTCTACATGAAGGTTCTGATTGAAAAGGACTTCTTAAGATTTAATACCAGGGGTTTAAATATCGGTTTTTAAAATCTTATATATATTTGTTGATATCTCATATATATCGTTGAAAACGGTAGTTTTAATTAAAAAAAATAAGAGAGAGAAATTTCTTAATCGAAATATGGGTCGATACAGATATTTTTTTCCCTGGTCAAGAGTATCATGCATTAAAGTGTGTCTCAGTCCCAGTCTTATAACCCTTTGACATGGACATATACTAAATTATTGGGTTAGACTCAGGTCGGACCTTCATCCGTTGACACTTCTAGTATTAATTATAAAAATAAATTTTATTTAAATATCTTTTTCTATTTGATTGAAGTAATAGATAGCTTGTTGATAGAAAATTTCACTTCAACAACTTATTTTATTAAATATAATTAGAATTAGAAAATTAATTTGGGCACAATACATTTTTTTAGTGAGAGGATGATATAGAATTATTCATATATATATATATATATATTTTTTTTTTTTTTAAATTTGTCAATAATAAAATCATAGATATAATGAGAAAGCACCATCATTTTATACCTTTCCGGGCTCTCGTGAATAAAAGTTACATATTCATATAAATTCTCTAAAATTATTATAATTTTTTTTTTTTAAAATTCACATTCTAAACTATTTATTTATTGGGCGATTGACATCATGTGTCGCGTCATTCAATTTGAGTGACTCAGTTATCTCAGTGGATTAGCGTTATTCTGCAAAAATATATAATAGGCAGCATAGAGTGCAAGGTGTAGACGTGAGAGAGACTCTTGCCTGAGGGGTAAATTTTGCAGGAGTGAGTATCTACGAATGAGTAATCATTTTGAATACTCGGTAATGAAGATAATCCTCTGTTATTCTTATTTGGTAATCAAGAATTAGTCGAATAAGAATAAAATACTAAAATATCAACATTTTTACTTCTTTTGTTTCACTTTTGAAAACCCTTTTCAATAATACTTAGAATAATCCTTGATCGAAGTTCAGATAATCTTTGTAAAATTTACCCCTCATCCTAATAGAGCCTCTTTGCTTGAAAGGATATTCAAAAGTGAAAATAAAAAGGATAAAAAGGTGTAGCTTAACTCGTTACCTCCTGTCTAAGAAAGCGGGAGATTGTGGGTTTGAGCCTCTATGACCTAACCTTTGTGTGTCTTAGGGATAATGGACTCATCTATGGAGATTTTACGCTTGGTATCCCGCGATTTTCTATACGTAAATTCAAAAAAAGAGGGGTAACGATTCTTCCACAAGTATTTTGTATAACTCGACACGGACTTTAGTGTATTATCAATTTTATCTTTTGCATTAACAATAAAATTGAATCATTCGCATCAAAAATAAAATTTTATTGAGTCGATTTACTATTTATGTAAATTTTGACTAATTAATTTTACTATTTATACGAAGAGAAAACTTGAAGAACTGGTATAGGTAAAATTTTAGTGAGCCGCATTTACCCTTTATACGGTGGGTAAAATTGACTATACAAAAACCTATCATCGCACGTAAACCTCCTTGTGTGGAATGATTGCTACCCAAAAAAGTACCATGTAAATATCTTATGAATTTTGCTTGCACGCCGCTCATAAAGGCAGTGGGATGCAAGGGACGAAGTGATCAGACGAGGTCGCGTTGCATCAGCAACTCCAACGTGAGTCCGAAGCTTCCTTCTTTCCTAACGCCCAACAAGAGAAAAGTAAAAAATACGAAAGATAAATATCGGAATTCGATAATCGTCTATTTATGGCAAATATCGGTAGCGCTCACAATGCAGCAACCCCTCCTGCTGAAAATCTGCATCCAAGGACACCCAAACTCACGATTAGATACTCTCAAATCTCTATAGAATCCTGTACCAGCTCAACTTTCTATTCAATCTCTGTACCGACTCAACTTTGTATTGATTCTGATTCGGTGTAGTATAATAATAATAAATCATAACAGTAGTAAAGAGAGAGAAAGAGAAAGAGAAAGAGAGAGAAAGAGATACCTTGTTTGACTCATCTACATTGCATCTTCCTGAAATCTGAGATGGGGTTTTTATGGTGTTGTGGGATTTTGTTGGGGTTGATGGGGTTGGATGTTGATGGGTACCCAGCAGAGGATCTGGTGTCGAGACTGCCGGGGCAGCCAAAGGTGGATTTTCGACAGTTTGCTGGGTATGTGGATGTGGATGAAAAGGCGGGTAGGAGTCTCTTTTACTACTTTGCTGAAGCTGAAGGTCATGCTGACAGGAAGCCCCTCACTCTCTGGTTGAACGGAGGTTGATTTTTACTTTTTACTGCTGCTATTTCTATACTTGTTTCTTCTTCCTCACTTGGATTTTCATGATTAGATTTTGAATAATTTGTCAGGTTCATCGTTATCGTTTTTAATTTATTATTATTATTTATTGAAATTCTCTCACTCTCTTGTTGGACTAGGCTTTCAGTCGAAAGATGGTTTCTTCCTCACAATTGGACTCTTGTTCTCACCCAGCAATCTTAGTAATAGGTCCCACAATGATTGAATAAATAAGAAAGAAAAGCATGAGATGAAAAAAATTAAAAAATTTGATTTAAACAAAAAAAGCTAAAAAAAGAATGGAAAGATAAGAAAGAGGTTGGCTGGGCTTCTGGTTTTGGACGAACAGGGACTTGGGGCAAATTCCAAGGAGAGGCTGGACGAGCAGTTGTGGAAGCGCTGCTTGCAGGCGAGGCAGCAGGTGGCTCGGCGACAAGAAGACGGCTGAGGCGTCGGCGAGCGTGAAGGGAGAGGCTGGGTCGTGCTGGTTGTGGTTTCAATGGAGAAAGGGTGGTGACGCTTTGGCGAAGGGAGAGAAGGGACAGAGGATTGTGGGGGTTGTGCAGAGTGGTGGAGGTCGTGATGGGTAGATACCAGTTGGCGAAACTGGGATTGGACTGGTGATTGGCTTGGTCGTGGTTTGGGGAAAGCCCAAACCGAGATAAGTTTATACTTCATCAAAAGTTTCTCAATTCTGAACAAAAACTTACAGATAATGAGGCCCCCCTTTGCCCTCCCCTGTCTATGCCCATGCCTCAATACATAATAGCACTGAGGATTTCAACTCTTATTGATACTGATTCAAGTCCATGTTCTTATAAGATCTTACAGGGCTTTGTGGAGTTATCCCTTAGTTAAAGCTTTGCCATTGACCGTCCTTAAATTACTTTTCAATAAACAAGGCTTGTAACCTTATTATTTTGAAATAAACATATCTCACTGTACTGCTCAGCTGAACATGGAACACTATGTTAGAGGTGTTAAATATTAGTTTCTTGAGGACTCAGATGTCTTCATAAATCCTCAACCTGAGATATTTAGTCCTATGTTTTCAGTGTCATGGCTGCCGCGAACGAGTCCCATATTGGAAGTGTAGAGGAAGATCTAGGGGTTTATAAAGGACTTGAGTTATTCCACCTAACATGCTAGTCTTTTGGGCTGGAATCCTAGGTTCTAACAAGTGATATCAGAGCCAGGTCTTAGGCTACCTCATGTGAGCTCAGGAGATCTTCGTAGGAGAATGGGATGGCTGGCGTAGCTTTTTCCGCCAGAGAGCCTCGTTCGAGGGAGAGATTGTTGGGGCTGCTGGGAACGAGTCCCACATTGACAGTGTAGAGGGAGATCTTTTGGATTAGAAGCTTATGTCCTAACATTCTGAAAATCAGCCAAGTGACGACTTCATAATGGTAAAAGAGACCACCTTCCCTTATTTATTTATTTTTTATGAAAAAAGGACCGCTTAAGAAGCAATTTCACTCATAATCATCATTATCATAGACCAAATCCCATCTTTCTGAGGTTGGCTTTTTGAGTTCTTATTCTTCAATTGACTCTTTCATACACCATACCTTCAGTAAGAAGCAATCTCACTCTTGGGCAGAAAGAGGAGACTAATGAAGTGATGATGATTTGTGTTGAAGTCCTTCCATCTGGTTTAGTATAGAAAGGGTCCCCATGGTTGAACACTCTGGGCTTTATGGGGAGGTTCAATCCAAGATAAATAACGCCTCTAAAACTCTTGATTATTTGCAGGAAGGACACAAACCTTTTGACTATGAATTTCAAACATCCACACCTCACAGCCAATGGTGTCACCTGTCCTTAAAGAGGAGTTCAAGAACTTCAGCAAATTCCATCCTTCATTGCAATAATGAAATTCTTGTAAGAATTCACTTCAATATTTTTATGTCAATAATTTAGTTGATGTCCATTCACAGTGGATGATGTGCAGACTTGTGAAAATGTAACACTCGAATATAAATTATAATTTTAAACAACATTATGATTCTTTTTATGATTCCAAAGAAAAACCGTAATCCTCAAGTCTACCATTGCTGCCAACATTCCTCTCATACTAAAATTTCAGTTGGTTTCTATTTATTACTTTGATCCAAGTAAAAAAAAAAAAATTCAGCTGAGGTGACACAAAACTAGTACCAATTAAATTAAATGTTGCAGATAATAAATGGTTCCCTGCGACAGCAGCGACATAAAACTATTGAATTTCTGTGATAATGGTTTCTTTCAGATGGTAGCTCTTCTAACTTAAGGTCTTACTAAACTGCAAGCGCTTTGGCTTCTTACCTTTGTTCTTAGCTTCGGGAAGTACTGCTGTTTTGTCCTCTCTATTGTCTTCTCATTGAGCTCTCCTTGTTTAGCCTATGGGCATTTTTCAGGATTACTGTTATTTGGTCGATGTACGGGAAACATAAAGTTGATTATCTTCCTGATTTCTTTCCGGAATATTGGAATTAGATTAACTGCACATCGTCTATTGTCTTAGCTTATTTTGTATCATGTATTTGAACATTTTAATTAACAATTACCATGTCACCAGTATTTTACCCTATGTGTGGATTTCAAACATAACTTTTGTGTTCAGGCCCAGGTTGTTCTTCAGTTGGTGCGGGAGCTTTCGGGGAGTTGGGTCCTTTTTTTCCTAGAGGGGATGGTCGAGGCCTTCGGATAAACAAACGTTCTTGGAACAAAGGTCTCTCATTCACTTATTAGTCAAATTGCTGTTCTTCAAAGAGTAACATCTGTTACTACTAGAATTGCTTTCTTGTCAATGATGCAGCTTTGATTGTTTATTGAACTTCATTTAACTCTTCATAATACCACTGACTTCATGTTTTTATCTTATGCAGCATCAAATCTCCTGTTTGTTGAATCTCCTGCAGGAGTAGGCTGGTCTTACTCTAATACACCATCTGATTACAATTGTGGAGATGCCTCTTCTGGTAGGTGGAATATCTCATATTCTTGGTGTGTTAGAACAGAGCCAGGGTTTTCTTTACACTACCTAACTTCTGTGAAATATCATTGATTACATATATGTAAGTGCTGTGCTGTGGTTTACAAATATTCTTATAGTTAACTATATGCTTAACCAACTCTATGGTGATGTTTTCTTGGCAGCCAATGACATGTATATATTCTTGATGAAATGGTATGAGAAATTTCCTGAGTTCAGATCAAGAGACTTGTTCCTAACAGGAGAAAGCTATGCAGGTCTAAATGATACTAGAACCGTTTTTGTGTCGTACTTTTTAACCCATTCTGGTTGCTTTCATGACTTTGTATTCATGTTTTATAGGGCATTACATTCCACAGTTAGCGGTTGTTCTTCTAAACCACAATAAACATTCAACTGGATTCAAGTTCAATATCAAAGGAGTAGCTGTAAGAAAATTGTCCATTTACATGATGCAATTTGACAAATTTAATGCTGCAGACGTGCAATTTTCAATATGATGGCTTTGATGATAATGTGAAAATTGCTTTGATGACAACGAAATGTTTCTACAATATAATTTTGATATTTTCACATCAATGGGTAGCCTAGCATAATGGCAATAGTACCACAAGTTTCAAATATTTGGGGTACTCCAAAGGAGTTATGCTTACATCATATTGTATAATGGTAAAGTGTTAATGCATCTTTATTTTTAATTTCCTACTTTGGTCTTCATATCTTTGGTTTTATCTGTTTCACAGATTGGAAATCCACTTCTCAAGCTCGAAAGGGATACGCCTGCAACTTATGAATTCCTTTGGTCACATGGGATGATTTCTGATGAAATTTTTTTGGCCATCAAGAACCAATGTGAATTTGATGACTATGTCTTCGGTGGCTCGCATAATGTGACTAATGAGTGCAGCAATGCAATTCAAGAAGCAAATCAAGCAGTTGGTAGCTATATAAATTATTATGATGTGATCCTGGATGTCTGTTATCCATCAATTGTAGAGCAAGAGCTGCGATTGCGGAAATTTGTATGTTTTTTTGTTTTTAACCCAAAGTTTTTCTTTTCCTGTTGTTAGCATTACGGGTCAATATTTATTCAACATTATTTTCTATTCCCTCTGTTTCTTTCGATTGTTGATGATTCCTGATGGGTTTTTTTTGGTGTTGTCACTAAATCATCTTTAATATGTTGCGAATTTGCAGGTTACTAAGACTAGTGTTGGGGTTGATGTATGCATGAAGTATGAAAGACATTTCTATTTCAACTTACCAGAAGTTCAGCGCGCTCTTCATGCCAACAGGACTCATTTACCATATAGTTGGTCAATATGCACCCGGTGAGTATCATACAATCATGTAAATGAATGTAATAACAACAAGATTAACATATATCAAGATGACTGAGATCTTTTTCCCCCCTTATGATCGATGCAGTTTAATAAACTATAATGATACCGATGCTAGCATTAACATTCTTCCCTTGCTTAAGACGATTCTTCAAAGTCGGATACCCATTTGGGTTTTCAGGTGAGCAATTTATTACAGAGAAAAGTTTTATATAAATAATCAGATCTGCCAGCACCATTTACAGTAGTTAAGTTGAACTGCAGTGGAGATCAAGATTCTATGGTACCCTTGTTGGGCTCCCGAACGAGTGTTCGTGAACTGGCACATGAACTAAAGTACAAAGTAACAGTTCCCTATGGTGCTTGGTTCTACAAAGGACAGGTACACTTTCTTCTTCTTTCTCATAAGCATCACAAATTCATCACCAATGATTTTTCTCTGTTTTTGACATGGTAATATGATTTTTCTCTATTAATACAGTAACCATTTCAAAAACAAAAAGAAAGACATGATCATATGACTTAGACCACCAACTTTTATGGTTGCTACAATGAACACTTGCTTCTAACCTTGCAAAAGGCTCTTGTCAATAAGGAGTCTTTCTGATACAGTTGCCTGAAGAGAACATGACTTGCAATATAAGATTATAAACAAGTTGTTGGCCTTTCTATCTAGCTGCCTCTTAAGGCTATGTTGTGAATAGAAGCACATAAACATTAGTCGGACGAACAAAACACAAATCAAAGACACAAAGACATAGAGATTTTATGTGGTTCCCTTTCGGTACATCCACGGTTTCAAATCAGATCTACTATGCTCAAAGGCAAAACAACGAAGAAGAGACGACCGACTCCTGTTACAATTTTCGCTCTCTCACGAAAAAAGACCTTATACATGGCCCTAATTAGGGCTACAAAATATATAATGCGAAAATCACCAGTGGGGATAATATCACCAGTAAATATTTGACAATCAGGCTCCACAAAACCTAACATGCAACTGTCCTATATCTTTCAAGAGTTTTATCTTATGTCGATTTAATCTGGCCGCGACACTTGCTCCCGCTGGATAATGGCTCCATTATCCGTTTCTCGTTTTCTTTCTTCTGATCCACATTCTTCTCTATGTGCTAAGGTTGGTGGTTGGGCAACTGAGTATGGACATTTATTGACATTTGCAACAGTAAGAGGTGCTGCTCATATGGTACCATATTCACAGCCAGGAAGAGCATTGCTTCTGTTCAAGTCATTCATATCTGGCAACAATTTGCCAAACACAACTTATCCTTCCATTAATTGAAAAGCTCCAGGATATCACTCAAACAAGATTTAAAGCTCCAGAACTAGACAAGTAAAGGGAGGTTTACAATTTGCATTTTTATTTCTTGTGGAGCAAATAGTCATAGATGGGTGGTTTACAATTTTTTTAGGATAGTCATAGATGGATAGTTCTCATTGATGAAAACTTTAATTTTCTGGGATTGGTTTATGATGTTTCAGAACAGATTTTTTTTTTTAAAAAAAAAAAAAAAAATTCCTACCATGAGAAAGTTGGAATTGATCGGGAAATTGTATCAAGATTGAGTTTTATTAATAAATTCTTGAATAATTGGAAATAAAGCTGATGTTTGGATCTATTCTTTCTCGTTTGATTTGACCCAATAATCCTCAATACACAATGCTTGGGCCCGTGTATGTGTGTCCGACAATTAATTTTAGAATTGTGATATGGCATGTTTATATGTTATTTCGTGTTTCATAATTCGTAGAATCGTAATCACTTAGATAAATAAGATAATATGGCCATGATCATTACTATATTGGCTCAATAAGATGTTGATGCATAGTTGTCAATTTCATTCGGATATTTTGGTGTTTTAGTAATTTATTTTAAAAATGTTATAATAAAATTTTAAATTATTAAATTGCTCACTGAATTATAGAATTTTACAACTAAAGCAAAAAAAAAAAAAAATCCAAACTAGACTTGTTGAGGGAGAGAGTGGTCCATCTCTGACGTCTGAATTCTATGACACGTCTATAAGAAATAAATGGACTGATATGGTCGGGTGAATTGGGACAAAGATTGCATAGATTGAAGGTGGGAGATGTTCTTTTAATTACCAATCTCCCATCTATTACTTTTAACACATTTAAAGCAATTGTATAGTCATATATTTTTTATAAATTATCTTGGTAAGTTACCTTGATGAAAAAATATTTTATTAGTATAGTTCTTTAGATGTTGCATTGCATTTTCGATATGTAAAATGGGGGTGAAATTTGAGTTGGGTTTTAATCTGATCTGAGAAATTAAGTGAGTTGGGCTTTATATTTTTAAAATTAGGGTAAGGTTGGTCGAAGAAAAAAAAAACTCAAATTAAAATTTTAGTTGGGTCGGGTCAGCAATTTGGGTCAAGTTGGATTGAGCAATTCAGATCGGTAATTTGGGTCGAATTAGATCTGGTTCAATAATTTTTTTATATGGATTGAATTGAGTTTATAAAAATCTGGTCCGACCCACCCGAGTTTTAGCCTTACTCTAAAATATTAGAGGGAAGAGTTTACAATTGATTAAAAAATAAAATTAACTCTTGTAATTGTTAAAACGGTAGAGATAGTTTTTGCAATTGATTTAAAATATAAAAATATATTTACCAATTATCCCTTAATGGTAATCATGGATATCTTTAATGAATACTTTTTTTTTTTATAATATATGTATCCCTACCTTACATTAGAAGTGAAACTAATTTCACATATACACGAAACAAGCCGCAAACTTCATGCATCAGATAAACCCGTGAGGAGTCCCAATTCAAAATCTTTTATAAAATTGATAACTCCAACTCAAGCATATAACAAGGGATAACTTATTAAAAGAGGTTTAATTAGAGGGAGAAGTTTGACCCATTTGATCCAAAGTAAAAAAGAACTTGACTACCAAAATTATGTAAGGTTACTTCAACTTAGAATCCATTCATTTCAAGGTAAACGATGACTTGAAAATAAAACTCAGAATTGCAATGCAGTAACATTATATTATACTTACAGTATGTCAAAGCAGAGTGTCTAAACTTTTTCACCAACTTATACACTATAATATATAGTTGGTCATAATTTTTTTATAACGTAATTTAAATTAAATGACATCTAATAAATAACGCAATAAAATAAAATAAATTAATACTATTATAATAATTTAAAAGAAATTACTCTCACTAAACATTTATAATAATTTGATTTGAACTAAAAAAAATAAACAGTTAAAATGAAACTTTTTATCAATTATTCCTTTAATCTAATCAACATAGCCCAATGAAGCTGGGTTTTACTTTAAACGGGTCATTTTTTTTCTCAAATAGGGCACTTTGTTTGTAATCTTTTATTTTAATTACCAAATTATCATCATCTTTCCTTTCTGTTTTAATCTTTATTTTAATTATTAAATTACTCTAATATCATAAGTGAAATAGAAAAAAAGAGTTTAGGGTTGAAACTCGGGTGGGTCGGGTTTTAATAAGCCCAATCTGACTTGAATTACTGGTCCGACTCAATCCGAATGCTGAATCGAATTGCTGGCCTGACTCAGCCCAAATACTATATTAAATTTTTTGAGTGATCAAGTCAAATCAATTTTAAACACGCTTGATCCGACCTAACTCAAATTTAATTAGTGTTTTTTTTCTTTAACCCAATCCATCCTAATTTTAAGAATCAAAATCCAACCCATAAATTTTTGAGTTAAACCATATGGATCAAGTTAAAAAGGCCAACCTAGATTGAATTATAAAATCCTTCCTTGTTATCATAACCATCACAAATTTTGTGGTGTTATTGTTGCAGTAAGTCGTGACTGATACAACCATAATAAACAAAACCCTAATGAATGGGCAAAGATAATGTTGCTAGTCTACTAATATGGGTCTACTGTAAGACTTTCTAGAGAGAGAGAGAGAGAGAGAGATCTAAGTAATGTTTCTAACTTTCTATCCAAAGACTCAACAGAGTATGACTTTGAAGAGAGAGAGAGAGATCCCCGTAATGTTTCTATCTCAGCATTAAAATTTAAAAGTAAAAGGCAAGGATTCGATATTATCGAAGATCAGTCATTTAAAATTGACACAACGTACATCGAGGTACACGGGTGCTGACTGCTAACCCACAGAAACTCAAAAACCAGTGCACCCCACCCCTTGTTTCTTCTTCTATACTCTCTCTCTCTCTCTCTCTCTCTTTTTCTTCCAACTGTACTTCACCAATCGAACATATTTTGAATTTTATATTATTTAATGACCAAAATACCCTTATCTCATTAAATTCTTTTTTTTCTTTTCATACAAATGAACTTTTTTGGGTCATTTTCTTTATTAGGGAAAAAAAATTTATTACAGAGCTGTCAGTGGCTGTTTTTGTCCTCGTGAAGTCGATTGTTAATTGTTATGCAATTATGGAGCTTAAATTCAAATGGGTGGATCAACAATCCTTCATCCTAGATTCCTAATGGAGAATGATCCATTTAGACTTATGGTACAAGTAATTTTACCCACTGAGGATCCAGCAAAAAGGAGAAAAGAAATAAGGGCATTATGGATACATTTTTGAGAAAAAAATTATATTTTTTTGATAAAAATTATAATTTTTTTGATAAAAATATATTGAAAAGAGGGATTTTGGATCTCAGCATTCCAAAAAAAAAAAAATCTTTTTAGCTCAAAATGTTTTGCACACTTATGTGCTATCACAGTTTAAAACTCATGCTTTTGGTGCGTATAAATCCAATTTGCATTGTCCTGATATATGCACCCGCATATTAAGAAAAATGTGTAAGAAATAAAGAAGTTAATCCAACAATGCAAAAATGAAAGGAATCTAATAGACTATTTTTTTTATTTATTAATGTGTAGAAAATTCAGACACAGTATTACTAAAACCTCTACGGATAAGTCCATTACCCCTAAGGCACACTAATGTTAGGTCATGTAGGTACGAACCTCCAATCTCCCATTTCTTGAAACGAGATGCAACCAGTTGAACTATAACAATATCAGTAAAGACTATGTTTTCCTCACATATTCGACATAAATCAAAAAGTAAAAATTCTATATTGACTTGATGAGTTATTATTATAATTAAAATTTTAATTGAACACTTTATGTTAATAAATGGACTTCTGCACTACTACATGGAGACTTTGAATTTTTAACCTGTGCTAGGGCAGAAGTCTTAAATGCGAATGAAAAGTGTCTTAGGGCAAAAAGAATTTTTTTTGAGATTTTTTTTAAGAGTAAAATAAATAAATTAAAGTTTTGTTTTTCTAAAACTTGAGTGGCATCCTTGTAAATGAATGGAATGACAATGGCAATTGACTGACTTGACCTCTTATAAATTTAAAGGTAGCACTCTCAACTATCACCCACAGAATTACCAGTCACACACATACTGCTGCAGAGGAGGGCTCAGCCATGCAATCCACCTCGCTTTCCCATCATCCACACGTCCACCGGCCGGAATGCATCCGGTTTCCGGCAATACGTGACAGATCCTCGACTATTTGGGTCAGAACACGGCGAACCCAGATCTCAGCCGTGGCTACCGCACCAGTACAGACCAAGATTACCCATTCCATGCCAGCAGAGAAGGTGGAGGTGTTCAAGTCACTAGAGGGATGGGCCAGAGAGTCGATCCTGCCGTTGCTTAAGCCGGTGGATCAATGCTGGCAGCCTCAGGATTTCTTGCCCACCCGAGTAAGCCGACGGATTTGTTTCAGGACGAGATCCGGGAGCTGAGAGCCCGAACGGCCGATTTACCGGACGACTACTTTGTGGTGTTAGTGGGAGACATGATAACAGAAGATGCATTGCCTACTTACCAGACCATGATCAACACGCTCGACGGAGTCCGTGACGAGACGGGGGCGAGCCCATGCCCGTGGGCCGTGTGGACTCGGTCCTGGACCGCAGAGGAGAACCGCCATGGCGATCTGCTTAACAAGTATCTGTACTTGTCCGGCCGAGTCGACATGCAGATGGTCGAGCGCACCGTTCAGTATCTCATAGCCGCAGGCATGGTGAGTTCTTAATTTTTAAGGAGATAAAAGAAATTATAGTCTTTAATTTTTTTAAGATTATATCAAAGTTTGTTTGGGATGATTGATTTTTCCTAATTTAGTTAAAATATCATTTGATGTATCAGTAAAGTATAATGAAGAGCTTAACATTTTTTTAATATTCAAACTATAATAATCACCATCTTCATCAACATCATCACTAACCACATCATATGATCGTCGCCAGTCGCCACCATTTGATTGTCTTCACTCCATGTTTCCGTTGCCCACCAAAAGATTTTTCTAGAAGGTTTATACAAAATGGGAGACTCCTTTTCATAGACCAATTTTACAATGCCAAATGAATTACAATCATTATCACTTACTTTAATGTGGCATTAATCGTTGGTTAATGGTTTCAAAGTCATCTTGGCCAAAATTCGAAATTTCTAAATACATGGCCGGCAATGTTTAATTAAATAAAGCCCTCTTTTAAGAAATTATTTTTGATGTATAGTCAGGAAAAAACTTTCGCATTAAATACTCCTCCATTTAGCAGTAGAACTTCCAAGTGAGTCAGTGAGTGACATTATTCCTCTTGGGTCCAGCTCTGTAAAAAAAATCTGAATCAGAGACTCAATAGCGAGTGAATCAGGTTTATGATCTAGATATGGGTTTAATTAGGGAAATAAAAAACTTGAATTTGAGATAGAAATGTTTGAGACCTGGAAATTTCAAAATTTAATTTTTTTAATAAGGATGGATGTGGGTGTGGTTTGGTTTGCAGGATCCAGGAACAGAGAACAACCCATACCTTGGATTCGTGTACACGTCCTTCCAAGAACGGGCCACCTTCATTTCACACGGCAACACCGCTCGCCTGGCCAAGGAGGGCGGCGACCCCATCCTAGCACGTATCTGCGGAAGCATTGCAGCTGACGAGAAACGCCACGAGACGGCCTACGCCAAGATCGTCGAGAAGCTTCTAGAGGTGGACCCCTCCGGCGCCATGCTGGCCATCGAGGACATGATGCGCAAGAAGATCACCATGCCCGCCCACCTCATGCACGACGGCCGGGACTCGCATCTCTTCGACCACTTCTCCGCCGTGGCTCAGCGCCTCGGCATATACACCGCCAACGACTACGCTGACATTCTCGAGTTCCTGGTGGGCCGTTGGAAGCTAGAACGCCTCGAGGGGCTGACCGGCGGCGCACGCCGCGCCCAGGACTTCGTTTGCAACTTGGCGCCGAGGATACGGAAGCTGCAGGAGCGAGCAGATGAACGGGCGCGCCAGGCCCCGCCAAGTCACGTCCGCTTCAGCTGGATATTTAACAAGGAAATCACCTTGTAATTGAGTCAAACATGGATGGACACGTGGATGATCCATTCCTCAAATCCCCACCTCCCCCATGCATTTCTCCTAAAAAAAACATTACTAGATATTAGATGGTTCTTTTAGTAATAAATAAATAAATAAATACAGAGGACAATCAAATGAAAGATGTGCGGTAGAGTGTTTTAATAATCTAGTTTCTATATATTAGATGTGGGCAATATTTCCGTTTTTAATTTTATTTTATCCTTTTTGCTCGTTGCTGGTTTGTTTATTTGATTCCTCGTCTGGGTTGAGACAAGAGAATTATGATTAAATGGATGGTGTGATTCCCATTCTGATTTCAAAATCAGAGATCTTAGCTTTGAATTTTGTAATGATTTGTGGAGGACTAACTAAGTGCATTTAGAGCTCCTACCCAATCATACCCAAAGAGAGAAACTAAAGTTACTCCCTCTTCTGGCTGTGATGGCTCAGAAAGTAGAAGGAAAGAAAAAAGTGAAGGGTTTATTGACGGGGAGTAAAATTTATTTATGTGTGAGTAGCTTAAGAGGTTTAATAAATATTTTGAAGATTAATTACACTCTCTGTAGAATTTATTGACTCTGTGGGTTAGAAGGTTTAAATACTATGAAGATTACTCCGGTGAGATGTTTGAATATTTGGGCCAGATGTTAGCAACATATCAAAAATCATCTAAATTATATTTTAAATTTAAGAAAACGACAATGGAAAACAATCTCAATTTCGATGTAATAATGAGTATATTAAGTGCACGACATACAATAAAAGTAAAAAGAGGAAAATCAATGAGAGAAAATGTACGACATATAATATAATGAAAGTAAAAAGAGGAAAATCAATGAGAAAAAAGGTTGAAAAGAAAGGGATCATATGTGGACTCGAGGAAGATTGGTAATAAAAAAAAATGATATGTGGCCTCTCTAGAGCATGTACAAATATTGGACAATGCAATGCGACATGCATCAGTCGAGGTTTTTAAATGTCGATTAATATCGATCGCGTATTATATTGGCTGTATAACTTATATCGATCGCGTATTATATTGGCCGTACAACTTATTTCTTGGATGATATGACCGATATATCGGCGATATATATCGGATCGATATCGGTCGAGATGATTTATATTGGTATTTTTTTTTATAAAAAATAAAAAACGTGATCGGTCCGGATCGAAATATCGGCCAATATTTACGTTTTTAATTAAAAAAAAGTTTCTTTTTCGGTTTTTTTTTTAATTCAGAAAAAAATAAAAAAATAAAAAAATAAAATAATACTGATATTTAAAATTAAAAAAAAAGAGGAGAAAGAAGTTTATCATATCGGTGAGGCCAAATTTTTTGCCCCTGCTCTAGAGTACTTCATGTAAATTATTCTGTCACAAGCACAAATGATTTCAAGAAAAAAATTTTTACCTTTAGTTAACACAGTTAAGAGACTTCTTCAAAAAAATTGTATTAAAAAAAATTGTATCGCCCTTTGTCCACCCGGGTATGTGGGAAAGAGTCACACATCGCCTGGGATGGTGAGTGTGTAGGTGGATTTAAGAGGGAAAAGCTCCTCCGAAAAGGTTTTTTAGACCTAAAAGTGAATAGGCCTAAATATAAAATCGTATGAGTCAAGTGGGACCAAAGAAGATAATATCTTACTGGGGGAGTCAGGTCGTCACAAACTGGTATCCTGTGGACTTTCCGCATTTATGTTATGGCCAAGTCAAGGACGGCTCTGGGTTTAAGAAAGGTAGATTGTAACGCTCGTCCGGAGAGGTGGATGTTTGGGTGAATTTAAGAGGGGAGAACTCCTCTTTCAAACAAAAGGCCTTTTAGGCCTGGAAGTGAGTCAAACCCAAATGCAAAACTGTGCGAGTTAAGTGAGTCTAAAACGAATAATATCTTGTTGGAGTAGAAGTCAAGTCGTCTCAAAATTTATCAAAAGTTAAACGTTTTTATAAGATCATAAAATTCTTAAAAGAGGGTTTTCATATAAATTCAAAAGGATTGGGGCCTCTTTTGGGCAGCAAGCACAGAACAGGTGCATAGGAAACCATAGATTTGCTGTCCTTAAAAGTGGCCAAGAACATACCGTCAACACTTGTTGAACCACAGTTCTAAGTTCTGTCCATCAGACAAATTATGTCCAACTCCGTAAGTCTGTAACTATGCTCCGAGTGGTTTGTGAACCTTAGAATACATATTTAGATCTTCCTCATCTACACAGCAGCCCACAAATCTCACGAGTAGCCAAGATCAAAACCATCTGTTGAGTGGGTCACAATGTGCATGTTCTTCAGCCTCAGTATGAAATGATTCAACCCTAAGACCCAACATACGCAAGTGCTTGAGGTTTTTTAAAGGAGTGCACGAGTATCTTAGTCAGGGTAGAAAAATCGGCTGAACGGAAACTTCTGCCAACATATCAGGTGAGAATTTTTCTCTTTCTTCAATTTTTTTCCCTGAAATCTTGTTTGCTTTTTTTTTTTTTTAAATATTTTTTGAAAAAGACTGTTTTTTAAAAAAGCATGAAGAACGGTCGAATATCGGCCGATATTCATCTATTATAGGCAAATATCGGCCGAGTTATAGGCCCGGGCCCACAACCGATTTAGTCTTTTTGTGGATGGGTAATATCCCCATATATCGGCCGAGTTATAGGCCTGGGCCCACAACGGATTTAGTCTGGAATCTGGATGGGTAAATCCCCAATGTAGAATTTTTGTACTCTACCTTCAACAATAATCCAGCTACACCCTGGTGGTCTAACTAAACCCAATTCTCTCATCCTCGTTCTGATCTTTAGAACACCACCCCATTTACCGACAGACTCAATGTAATGTAGTTGCTAAAATTTTCAGCTTCCAATTCAAGAAAATCTTAAAACCAACAATTTCCCCCAACTGCACATTCTTGTGCATTTGACCCTTTGAATCTTCTGATGCTGGGCATCTGTCCGAGAGCTCGGACCATCCAAACATCGTCTTCTTGGACCATCCAAGCATCGTCTTCCTGCACAGAGTTGCAGAAACGGCAGAAAAACAGGGAAGAAAACCCATTTTTGGGCTGGTTTTTATATTTAAACCGGAGATCTAACCTTACAGAAACTGTACACGAAATTTAGAGAAATTTGAAAAATACAAAGTTAGTTTTTGCTTAAAATCTGATTTAGATTTAGTCTACCCAAGAAAAATGGGGAAAGGTCCAAATGTAAGAATGTAGTTCATCTGTCCTGGTTCATTTTAATTTTATTCTTTAATGGAGAAACCAAAGAGAAAAGGGACGTTTAGAATTCAGACTTCCGGAAATCGTAATAATGTTTTAAAAGTCGGAGTAGTTTCGAAAAATTAAGGTTGTCTCCAAAAATAGTTTTTATCGAAATCAATAGTCTGAAAGCATTTATAACATAGGGCTCTATAAGGGGTTGCATAAAACACAGGTTTAAGAAGATCCAAGGTTAATTCAAAGCAGGTTTCGAAATCTTTTAAGCCAATGTGTGCAAGTTTTAATGTCTGATCACTTAAATCCGTGATTTTACTTGAACATTCGTGTTTTGAGTCACTATTCACTATTTTTGAAACAAAATGATGCAACATTATCCACAAGAAAAGAAATTATCATTTTGCTCTTCTAATTTCAAACATTTATATCTTGAATTCTCGTGTTAAGATTGGACCAAACTTGGACTCATTGGAGAGCCTAAACAGAGATCGGAGTCCTTCAAACTCTTCAATTTATGTGATCAAGGGTCGGATCATTACAATATTTTCATAAAGGACAAGTCTAGTATCTCTTGTTATAAAAATAATGGTGTCCTTTTCAATTTCTCTATCTCACAAAGGAAATTGGTACACTCTAGTAAAAGTTACTCCCTATAAAATGTATTATGAGAGGGCCAGTACCAAACTCAAGATTGATGATTTGATAATTTTGATAATGATAATTATTGCAAGCTTCAATCTACCTTATCATATACCATCGAAAATCTTAAACGAAATTCAAATTATTTAGCAAAATTCCCTTTGAATAGGTGATGAATTAATAAGAAGTATTAATCTTATTTGCTAGTATTAGGACGTATTAGAAATAGGTATCCATCTCAAAAGATTACTCTATTAGGTGTACTGACCTCACAAGTATTTTATAAATCTCTAGATCTCCCTCACACTTCCAATGTAAGACTCATTCGCAGCCCCAACAATCCCTCCCTAGAACAAGGCAACCATCCCATCAGCTTGGGGGATCTCCTGAGTCTACATGAGGTAACATGACCCGACTCTAGTACCAGTTGTTGAGACTGTGTATCCATTCCAAAAGATTAAACTATTAGATAGAGTGACCCAAGTCCTTTCTAAGTCCCTAAATCTCACTATATACTTTCAACGTGGAACTCGTTTGCAACTCAACAGCTGAGATAGGGGTCTAGAAAAAAAAAAAAAAAAAAAAATCTTTGAGATCAAAATCTTAGCTTTTTTTTTTCCGTAAGTCTAGTATGAAGGTTCTTAACTTGCCCAAACGCTTGTATCTAAAAAACTGGATTTCCCTTTTGGAAAAAACTTTCTAAAATCCCAAGAAATTATTACTGAAAGTCAAGTTTGGGTTGTAGGGCTAAGAAATAAATAAGCATATGAGAAGACAATATTCTATATGTGCATGAGTGAGAATAATTTTAACCATATACAATCAGTATCAATGATTTCAATCAATTTGACCAATCCATTTAAGAGTCTCAAACCTCAATCTCACAAAAAACAAAAAAATCTTGTTAATGCAAATTTTTACTACATAAAATGGATCTTACTAAGTAAACCTCACTGTCCACCCACTAATGTGGCAGTTGCCGTTTTGGATCCCTGCATCTGGATCCAGAATTAATGGGGTCAGTTTACGGATCCTACTTGAACATTTTTTGCTAGTAGAATTTACTGCCTTGGGTTCATTTACTGATGAAATCTGCATATATGGATCTTGGAACCCTAATGGAAATTTATAATTGGATATGTTATGGGATACGAATTTTGACACCATTGTTTGTAAGCTACTAAGCTAGTTCGTATTCGGGTCCATCTGGGATCCGGCCCAAGAAAGCCCTAGTTAGACTCGTTCAATGAGCGACCCCTTGGAATGAGTCAGGCACTTGGACAAATTTAAAAAAAATATGAGTTATGACTCAACTGTTATTTGCAAAATGTTTAACTCACCACCTGTCATCTTTACCCCTTTAACTAACTATTTGCTTTTTCTACTCTCCCCCCTCTCTCTCTCTCTCACTCACTCAATGGAAGGTGGGTATATAAATTTTTTTTTGAAAAGGAACTTGAACGTGAATCGAATTCAAGTTTAATGTTAAAAGTTCATATAGCCATTGTCACAAATACCGTTCTCGTGATATTAAAGATAATTGGTATTAGGATATTTTCAAATTCTCAAATTTTTATAAGGTAACTAACGGAAAAATCTTACAGAAAATATAATATTTAAAAAATAATAAAAATATTAATAAAGAATTTATTTGTAATTTACTGGGAATATATCAGAAACTATCGGGATATTATTGTGAAAACATTTATCGCCATTTTATCGAAAATTATCAGGAATTTACTACATGTTGATAAATCTCAAAATATTAACAACGATCAATATTTTATCGATAAAAACATATTAAATTCGAAAATATCACTGATATTTGTGACATTGCATATTCATAATCATCCCACTTCCAACGCCGCCAACAAACTCACCACCTGTCATCTACGCCCCAATTAACTCACTACCTTTAAATTTTCCCCTTTTAACTAACTATTTGCTTCTTCTCATCTCCCTTCCCAACGCCATTTCCATTTTAATTTCAACTCTCTCTCTCTCCCACAATGCTAGGACGGTATATAATAACAATGTAGAATGTAGTACGTTAATGAGCCTCACATCAAATGCCCCAATTTACTCCCCTACTATCTATTTTTTTATTCTCTTCTATCTTCCCAACGCTATTTCCATTTTAATTTCAAAACTCTCTCTCAATGCAAGGAGGGAGGGCAATCACTGAGAATTTAAAATATTTTGATATTACCGATCGCCGTTAATATTTTGAGAAGGGTATTTGTAACAATGTGTAAAGCTCGCTTCTATCCTCACATCTACCAAATTTTAGCTCTCGCTCTCTCTCTCCCTCATTGTGTTATGATCTGAAATAAAAATTAGTGTTAAAAAATTATGGGTTGAGAACTCTGATATTAGTTGTCAAGAGTAGACAAAATTGGCTAAGTGCTCAGTGGTTTGAACTTTGTCGTGAGACCCACATTTATACCTTCCACTTTATGTGCTTTCTCCTTTGGATTGAATCTCTACCCATTTGACATCATTCTGTGTTACACTCATACTAAATTAGACCCAAGTTGTTGGCACGTCCGAGTTTTATACCAAAAAGTAATCCATTCAAATTGATGAGAACCTCTAGCACACTTTGAAACTCGTATTTTTACTCAAATTGGAACTTTATCAACACCGGATGAAAATTCTAAAGAACTTTTGCTCATTTTGACATTTAACGAAGGTAGCGATCCTACCACTGGTATTTTATATAACCCGACACGGGTTTTACTTTATTGCCATTTTGTCTTTCGAATCGGTTCGCCGGATCACTGACCCTTCCACTGCGGTATAAATCGGCTCACTGACCGGCTCAAAAATTTACCTAAGTGAGACTTTTTTTCATACTGAACAACAAATCGGATCACTGACTGGATCACTGATTTTTTTTTAAATGCTTTCATATGGCAGTAGAAGGGTAAAATGGGCAATACCTTAAATTCCGTATCTCTTTACACAAAATACCCGTGGGAGGATCGCTACTATAACGTCCCGTCCCGCTACGAGTATGTATTCTCCGAAATATCTCAAAACATCACAAAGGAATAGATAACGGATATATATATTTTTTTTAATTTAAAAAAAGAGGTAAACGGCGATGGAATCGAAAACCCAAAAATTTTCTCGAATGTTGAAAGTCGAGCAGGAAAAATGTGTGATTTTCAACAAATTTTTTATGACTAAACATAAAATTTATAAAATTACTAAAATGCCCTTCAAGTTTTCAAACTCGAAATCAGATAACTGAGGCCCTTCACAAAGACCACACTCTCCTCACTGCTTCTACGGTCCTGAAAACAACTCGGAGGTCCGAAATCTCTCCAAAAAAATCGGAAAACTCAGAACGGGTTGTTACAGCTACCCTTAATCAAATACTCCTAATTCATGTGGGAAAGGATTTTGTATTGGTTAGAATTGGCTCCAATTACATGAATTCATTCGACACTTACACCGTTTGATCATCTATTGTATCAGTCTACGAGGATACTTCAGTCGAGAACAATATCCAATTCGTATATTTGCCTAACTACTTTCTTATAAGATCCATATGGTAGAGTTTAGATCCTTTAGGGTGTTAGGGTATGTGGCTCAAATTCATAGTGGGCCCATGAGGATCAAAGTCATTTAAGTCAAACCAAGGGGTTGGTTTGGTTCTCATGTGAATGTGAATCATGCAATCATTGATTGAATTTGATTTTACTTATCTTTATCTACATTTGAATTTCCATTTATCTTGTTATTGGATTATCTTCATGTATTTGAATATAATTTTATTAAATAAAAGATCTCTCCTTTGGAGAGACACTTAACAATATTATTTCACATGGTATCAGCCAGACGATCCAAATCCCTCCCAATCTCTGAGAGACATCCCTTAAAGAAAACTCTTCTCTCCCTCTACCGAATGAGATAATCACTTGTAGAGGGAGAAACCATTTCTTTCCCATCCATGTACTCAACACAATCCTTTCTCCGTGATTAGGCCTTCTTAAATGAAAAAGAACAAAAAAATTGAATCTATTTCCCAAGCTGCCCTTTGCTCGCCCCCTCTTACCTTTGCAACCAACCAGTTTGCCACTTTTCATCTGTCATTCCTGCTATTTCCAACCTTTGCATTCTTCTATATATGCTTCAACTTGCGCGAGCGTAATAGAATCCCTCCTTATTTACATTTGAATTTTATTTTACTTTATCTTTTATCTTTATCTACATTTGAATTTCCATTTATCTTGTTATCTTATCTTCATGTATTTGAATATGATTATAAATAAAAAACTCTCCTTCACAATTATGCATGGAAATTATGTTGCATTAAAAATTGACTTCATGGCTGGCTGGTTGGCAACCTCATATTAAGAGGTAATAAACACAAAGAAAACAGTGTGGAACACGGCACAAATAAGCCGTTGACGTGTATAGTTGGCTCTTTGCAAGCACCGATTGTATGTGATGAAATTTGTTGCTTGAAGATAAGAAGAATTAGATGGCGTGGGAAGGTCTCCAAATCCAATTATATGAATTCATTCGACACTTGACAGCATTTGATCATATATTTTATCTTGTCTATCAGAGTACTTCAGTTAAGAACAATATCCAATTTGCATATTTACCTATTTTTACTACTTTCTTATAGGATTCATATGAGATTTTTTTTTTTTCCTTAGATTTATGTGTGGAAAACTGCCGGATACCCAGTGCAAAATCCTCACGGGTGAGCCCACTACCCTTACGGCATATCAAGATTAGACCACAGAGATTCAAATCCGCAACCTCCTGCTTTCTGAAACAGAGAGACAACCGGCTGAGAGTGTAAAAATTTAGATCTTTAGATGGTTCATTCTAATGCCATTTAGATCTTTAGATGGTTCATTCTAATGGCATACAACATAAAGAGGCGATGCCTTGAATCAGCCAATGGACCAAAATTCAGAACATCAGACATTGTTAATCAGTGCAAAAATTCTATGTTGACTCGGGTGAGTTACAACTTATTATAACTAAATTTTTAATTGAACACTTTATGATAATAAATAGGCTTATGCGCTAGCAGAGGGAAAACTTGAATTGGTTGTCCTTTAAAATGCAAATGAAAAGTGTGTGTCAACAACCTAAGGTGCAGTTTTTTTTTTCCTAAATAATATCTGATGTGGACATATGAGGTATTCTGAATTGAAAAAAAAAAAAAAAAAAAACTCTCAGCATTGTTACATAAAATTCCTTTTTAGAGGTATTTCCGTAAAAAATCCCCTTTTCTTTTTTAAGAGTACGGAAAATAAGTTCTTTTTGGGTGTCCATCCTAATACATGAAAACTCTTTTACAAGACACGAGTCTTAGTGAACTTTCCATTTTATCCCATCCGTTTGTACGGAAAAAAAAAAAAAATCAAACATTCAGAAATCGGTTCACTTCCCAATGAATCGGTGCACTGGACCAGTGCATCTACCGGGTCACTGAAAAATAGGAATTTGAGGAAAGTTATCTGTTCGGTACACCGATTTCTTGATACGTGAGAGAGTCTAAATCGATGCACCAATTCACTGAACAGTGATTCGGTCGGTGCATCAATTTCTGAATGTCTGATTTTTTAAATTCTTTGTATGGACGGATGGGGGCAAAGTGAGAAGTTTGGAAAATCCGTGTCTCCTAAAAGATTGTTCCAGATGAGCAAATTTTTTTTTATTCCAACACTTGAGTGGCATCTTTGTAAATGAATGGAATTACAAGGGTAATTGACTGATTTGACGTCCTATAAATGTAAAGGTCGCGCTCTCGACATCACCGAACGAATTACCGGTCACACGCGTACTGCCGCAGAGGAGGGCTCAGCCATGCAATCCACGTCGCTCTCCCATCATGCACACGTCCACCGGCCGGAATACATCCGGTTTCCAGCAATAAGTGGCAGATCCTCGGCTATTTGGGTCAGAACAAGGAGAACCCAGATCTCAGCTGTGGCTGCCGCACCCGTAAAGAACAACATTAACCATTCCATGTCAGCAGAGAAGGTGGAGCTGTTCAGTTCACTGGAGGGATGGGCCAGAGAGTCGGTGATTCCGTTTCTTAAGCCGGTGGAGCAGTGCTGGCAGCCTCAGGATTTCTTGCCCGACCTGAGTAGGCCGGCGGATTTGTTTCAGGACGAGGTCTGGGCACTTAGGGCCCGAGCGGCTGACTTACCGGACTACTTTGTGGTGTTGGTGGGGGACATGATAACAGAGGATGCATTGCCCACTTACCAGACCATGATCAACACGTTCGACGGAGTCCGTGATGACACGGGGGTGAGCCCGTGTCCATGGGCAGTGTGGACTCGGGCTTGGACCGCAGAGGAGAACCGGCATGGCGACCTGCTTAACAAGTATTTGTACCTGTCCGGCCGCGTCGACATGCGCATGGTTGAGCTCACCATTCAATATCTCATAGGCGCAGGCATGGTGAGTTTGTTAGAAAACCATAACTTCATAAACATTATTAAGGTAGAACTCACTCTCAAAAGTTAGTCGTTGAAAAAATGGTGTCTCAAGTATTATATGAAGTCATTAGTTTCTTGAATTAACCGATATGAGACTTTTTGTCATTTCATATTCGGCCTCATGTGCAGCTGGATACTATGGCTACACATGGAAATTTGACATACATGCAGATGCACTCTGCGGCTGCACGTGAAAACTTAAGACCCGCCCTCACATGCACTGAGCACGTAGAATCTACTCTGATACCATGTTACAAAACCATGACTTAATAACCTTCTTGACGGAGAACTCACTCTCAAAAGCTAACTTTTGAGAAAAATGTGCCTCAAGTATTATATAGAGTCATTGATTTCTTAAATTAACTGATGTGAGACTTTTTATCACTTCAGAGAGTTTTATATTTGACTAGTTGTTAATTTTCAAGAAAATCCGAGAAATTATACTCTCTCTAACAATTTTAAGATTATATTAAAGTTTATTTAGAATGATTGATTTTTCCTAATTTAGTTATCATTTCATATAATTAGTAAATTATAATGAAGAGCTTAACATCTTTTTAATATTCAAAAGGTGCCAAGTTCGAGCCCCCATGGCCTCACCTGGTGTACCCTAAGGGTAGTGTGTATCAGGGATTCAAAATTCAGTATTGGCCGATATTTTTCTCTCCTCTTTTTTTTTTTTTTTTAAAAAAAAACAGTCGATATAGGCCGATATGATACGGCCGAGATATCGGTATATTGGCTGATATTTGGACCCCTGAACTGTGTATCACCTGTGGAGATTTTACGTTGAGTTTCCCTCGATTTCTCACACATAATAACGAAGAGCTTAACATTTTTTTAATATTCAATTGTAATAATTACCTTCTTCTTCCACATCACCTCTAACCACATCATATGATCCTCGCCACCATTTAAAATCATATATCAGCCTTAGCATTTAAAGCCTCGTGGCAATTGATTTAAAAGCCAACTGATATTGAAATGGTATTTCAAGATTTGAGTGTCCTCATGGACTCCATGTTTCCATTGCCCACCAAAAGATTTTTCTAGAAGGTTTATATAAAAGGGGAGGGAGACTCTTTCATGACACCAATTTTACAATGCCAAATGAATCATAATCATTCTATAATCACTTACAGTGATATTAATCGTTGATTAATGGTTTCAAAATCATCTTGGCCAAAATTCGAAATTTCTAAACACATTGCCGGCCAATGTTACTCTCACGTGTTTCATCATTTATCAATTTGGAACATGATTGAATAAATGATTAATTAAATAAAGCCCTCTTTTAAGAAGGAGGAAATACTTACAGAAACAAGGCAAACCTAACAGTTGAATTTCTCTGTGGATTATTGACACAAGGCATTGAACAAAGATTGAACCAAGACACTTAGCCTTCTCACTTCTACTATTTACATCTATGACCTATAGAGAAGTCACCCATCTGCTAAAAAGCTCTTTATTTGAATATCCGCTCATGAATATTGGTGAGTTCAATCAAATAATCTTTCACAAAAGTTAATTTAAAATAATTAAATCTTAATGAACTTAAAGACATGCTTTAGATTGATTAAATCACAATTATTTGTGATAGGCCTGTGCTGTGCTGCATAGTTAGAGAAAAACTTTCACAGCAAATACTCTTACATTTAGCAGTAGAAAGAGTATTTGCTATGAAAGTTTTTCTCTAACTAGCAAGTGAGTCAGTGAGTGGCATTATTTGTTTTGGGTCCAGCTCCTTAAAAAAAATTCTGAATCAGACACTCAAGAGTGAGTGAATTTGAGTTATAATCTAGATATGGGTTTAATTAGGGAAATAAAAAATTTGAATTGGAGATTGAAATCTTTGAACTGGAAATTTCAAAATTTTAATTTTTTAAATATGGATGGTTGTGGGTGTGGTGTGTTGTGGTGTGGTTTGCAGGATCCAGGAATAGAGAACAACCCATACCTTGGATTCGTGTACACGTCCTTCCAAGAGCGGGCCACCTTCATTTCACACGGCAACACCGCCCGCATGGCCAAGGAGGGCGGCGACGCCATCCTAGCACGTATCTGCGGAAGCATTGCAGCCGATGAGAAGCGCCACGAGACAGCCTACGTCAAGATCGTCGAGAAGCTTCTAGAGGTGGACCCCTCCGGCGCCATGCTGGCCATCGAGGACATGATGCGCAAGAAGATCACCATGCCCGCCCACCTAATGCACGACGGCCGGGACTCGCATCTCTTCGACCACTTCTCCTCCGTGGCTCAGCGCCTCGGCGTATACACCACCAACGACTACGCTGACATTCTCGAGTTCCTGGTGGGCCGTTGGAAGCTAGAGCACCTCGAGGGGCTGACCGGCCCCGCTCACCGCGCCCAGGACTTCGTTTGCAACTTGGCGCCGAGGATACGGAAGCTGCAGGAACGAGCCGATGAGCGGGCGCGTCACGCCCCGCCAAGTCGCCTCCGCTTCAGCTGGATATTTAACAAGGAAATCACCATGTAGTTGAATCAAGCATGCATGGACACGTGGATTTCTCCTTATAACTAGATAGTAGATGGTTTTTAGTAATAAATAAATACATAAATAAAGAGGAGGTTAATCAAATGAAAGATGTGTGGTTAAGTGTTCAACTAGGTACTACGCATTAGATGAGGGCGATATTTTCTTTTGTAATTTTATTTATTTTATTTTATCTTTTTCGCATCTTGTTAGTTTGTTCATTTGTTTCCTCTTCTCCATGGAGACAAGTGATTTATTATCAAATGAATGGTGTGATTATGTACTAATAGTTCAATGGGTAGACATTTTAATTTAGAAATCAGATGTCCCTTAGATTTGAGTTTTACAGTAATATAATATCTGTGACTTCTGGAGTGATGCATGCATCTAAAATTTTGCCTAACATTACACCTTCCTAGCAGGAGAGAGAGAGAGATGAGAACAAAATTCTCAAAATATTAACTGGAAAATAAGACATCTAAGAAGCATGAAATGGCAGCTGCGTAGAATGAAGTTTTAGCTAAGTTTTTCTCTTACCATGATGAAACTCCAAACCTCTATATTTTCTTGAGTATAAGGGCATTGAGTAAAACTCTCGATGCATTCAGCTCCTAACAAATCACCATTGTCGCAAATACCATTCTCGGAATATTAATGGCTATTGGTGATATCGAGATATTTTCAAATTCTCAGATTTTTACAAAAAAATTAACGAAAAAATCTCACAAAAAATATAATATAAAAATAATAAAAATAGAATAAATGGAAATATTAATAAAATAAAAATCTTAATAAATAATTTATCTGGAATTTATAGCTAATTTATTGAGATTTATCGGGATATTATCATTTATCATGATTTTATCGAAAAATTACTGGGAATTTTCATCGTGTTGTTAAAAACGCATTTTAACATGGTAAATAGAATTTTGCTGATAAAAACGTAATAAATTTGAAAATATTGCCGACATTTATGACATTACAAGTCACGAACATCAGGTGATTATGTGACTCGTGCCAAGAGGTCAAGAAACCAATATTAAAAAAGAGGGCCCAAAAAAGGATCTTAAAGCCTTTACATAGCTTACCATTGATTTTAGAGTAAGCACAACTGTATACGCTTTTAACAACAGCAAACCACAATTTGTTAAAGACTTCAGTTTACACTAGTAGAGCCCAGGGGTAAAAAATGGCCGATATCTCTCTCTTTCTCCTACTTTTTTTGGCCAATTATCAGCCGAGATTTGTAACCCTTGGTAGAGCCCAATTTCATTTTGATAAGTGAACAAGATTTTTTATGGACCCAGCATCCCTCAAATCTCTCAGACTACAAAATCCCAAGCTTCCGATGGGTTGTTTACACCTACACAAAATTAATTAGCTTTCAAAGTAGGATAACAAGCATCCTAGCTGATGAGCACAGGAAAATGACTATTTTACCCTTTTATTTGGACTAGTTAGCCCCTTGTTTTGAGTGTTTTATGATATGTTAAATGAGATTTTAGATGTTTTGCAGGATTTTCAGGGAAATGTAAGATATGAGAATTAAAAAGGAGAATTTTACAATTTATGGGCATAAGTTTATATTTTGGAAAGTTGGAATTTTTAATAATTATTTTACCACAATTTTAGGGATTTTATTTGTAAACTTATTAATTCAAATCTATTTATGAGAGTTTGGATTAATTTAGTACATTTTTAGAATTGATTGTAAGTGGTAAAATTAATTATTAGATTTTTCATATTTAAAAAGCCCAATTATTAAGCCCATTAAGAAAAGCCCATAAAGAAATCCACATGTGTGAATACTATATTCATTAGCTAAAGAAAAAATTCGAAATTTACAAGCTAATATAAGAGGATTTTCGAACTTGGCAAGTGGGTTAAGGAAAAAGAAAGAAAATAAGAAGGGGAGAAAAATAAGAAAGGTTTGACACATGTTCGGTATTTTGGTCATAAATTTTTATTCCGATGTCTGATTACTTTAATTCTTTTGCATTGAAAGAAGACTTCAAGGGCTAAAACTTTGTAGTTTATGACTTTTTCTGATTCAGAAGTTAACAAGGTCAAAACTGAGCTATAAGATAATGTATGTGTAAAGAACGGGATTCTGCATCCACTTTCCTTATACGAATTTAGCTCATTGCCTCCTTTAAGTCATTCCATATTTAGCACAAATCATATCCATCGTCTATGTGTCCTTTGCTTTATTTAAATCTTTAAATCCAATCCAATCCATTCATTCCACCTCCTTTCATCTATAAATACTAGCCCTCTCCCATTGAGAAAACTGAACTTGGGCATTGAAGAAAAGGAGAGGAGAGGAAGAAGAGAAGGAGAAAGACTCTGGGATTTTCAATCCACATTAGGTTCTAAGGTTGGTGGATTTTGATTTCCATTGTATTTTTCTTATGTCTTTGTTCCAAAATTTCATTGATTTATAATTTTTAATTCCATGTTTTAATCAATAAGAGAATGTGAGAATTAGAATTATGGTTTTCCAGTTGTTCTTTCATGTGTAATGAAAATTTCAATTTTACTTACATTCTTTTAATGATTTTATGTTGTTTATTTTTCTAAGAAATTTAAGGAAAGTGAGATTATTTTAGGATTGATAGAACTTGATTTTTCCAGTCTAAGACTCTTTTTAAGTGTGAGATTATTTTAGATTCGGAATTACAAGTATAAATTTTACCTAAGCCTAAGGCTGGAATTGAATTTTCTTAGTTAAATGGATTTCATAGATTTCATATTTAGAATTTTAATGAATTTGAAATTTGAATGCATGTTAAATAATTTACGTGAGCTCCATGTTCTAGGCCGTTATTTTGTTATTAAAATTTGGATGATAATGCCTCCTTCATTCTTTGATCCAGTTCCATTGTAAATATGTATATAGGTAATTTAGATGTTATTTATGTTTTCTTTTGTTTATAAAAACTCAAATCCTTGAAATTGATGAACTAGGTTGGAAATAATTTAATTGCATCTTAATTTTGTATTTTAAATTAAATTGAGATTGTTTATATTTTTAGATTAAATCTACCATTTTAATTAAAATTAGTTAAATTGTTTGATTCTATGTTTAAATCTAGAATGTTTTTAAATTAAAATTAAAATACATAGATTAGAGAAATAATTCCATGTTCATGATTTATCTCCATATTTCTCAAAGTTCTTAAAATACTTAATTCAATGGTATAATTTTTATGGATATATTTTCCTAAGTTCCGATGAGTTCGACCTTACACTTAATTGCTATACTATCTAAATGGTTCGTGCGCTTGCGAGTTATAAATTTAAAATTTGCACAACACTAACAACTCAAGTGCTATGGTATCTAAAAAAAGCCCGTTTATCTTAGTTTGATAAATGATATATTGATCTTTGAGAATTTTTTTAGATAGAGCTCACTTGGAGATAATACCACTCAGTGAGGAGGGTAATTGAAAAATAGTATTCATATATTAGCAACATCTCAAAAATCAACTAAATAAGATCATTAAAATATATATATATATATATATTTTAAAGCTAAAAAATCGACAATAGAAAACAATCTCAATTTCAATGAAATAATGAGTAGCTCTGTCTCTGGGACCTCAGGTTTCCTCTACACTCAGCCGAACTACCAGTCAGTCACTCTATCGATTGCTGCTCTTCATTCAAAAGACTTTACTGCACCTTCATAGGAAGAATGCTATCCTCCACCATGCTATGTTTAGTGACCAAATTGCTAAATCTTTAACCAACTCTGTCTCTGGCAACTGGGCCCATTGGTGCCATCAAGGTTCTCCTTTCCAGCTTCAACAATGGTAACGATGTTATCTCCAGTTTGCAGTGACACCTCTGTCAAGACCCTTTTTGACCTTATCCCTGCTGGTAACAACACTGGCATCTTCTCTGATGCTTTTGATTCCCTGGTGCTGGTTTTTTGTCCTCCTGGGTCTGTTTTTTTTTAGCTATGCTTTGCTCCGTTTTGCTCTGTTATCTTTGAGCATTTTGTTTTGGCCCAATTTTGGGCCTGATTCTTTTTTTGGTTTTCCTGCCTTGCTCGGGCTGTGGGCCACCTGTGTATATTCTTTGGACTTCTCTTGAATGATATTGCTAACCTATTCATTAAAAAAAAAAATGAGTAGCGCTGAGTCTCACCATGATCGAATTAAAAGTATATGCATGACATATAATGAATGTAAAAAAAAAAGATCGGTGAGAAAAAAGGTTATATGTGGACTCTATAGAGTACTTCATATGATTTCAAGAAAAAGTTGACCTTTTTATCATAGTCAAGAGGCTTCGTCAAAAAATTTATCAAAAGTTTAAAGGGTCCTTATAAAATCATAAAAAATTTAGGAGTGAGTTAGGACATGGACTTCCAGCTCAAAAGACTAAATTCCTTATTTGAAAGGAGCCAAGCACAGAGTCTCCAATTTGTTGATTGCAGGAGTCGTTCACAGCAGCCCCAACAAAGGGTCTTCATATAAATTCAAAAGGATGAGGGCCATTTTTGGGCAGCAAGCATAGAACTGGTGGAAACAGTAGATTTGTTGTCCTCACAGTGATCATAACATACCGTCAACATTTGTTGAACTACAGTTCACGTTCTGTCCATCACACAGACAATGTCCAACTCTGTTATTATGCTCATTTATATTTTGTTAGCTCTCTTTAACTTTATGTTGTATTGTGTGTCTTGTTTTGTCATTGTTTGGTTTTACTCTGTATTTCCACCTCTAGTACTTTACCTATTAATATGAGTACCAGTTCAAACAAATCTACTAATATATATTATCTTTATGTGTATGTTTTGTGTAAGAAAGAAGAATCTGAACTCTGGATGCGAACTGCCATGTATGGCTTAAAATGCTTTCTATTTTGTATTGCAAATTTGTTCGGGCTTTTGTAGGAGCTGCAAACGAGTCCCACATTAGAATGTTAGAAGGAGACTTAGAGATTTATAAAGGACTTGGGTCACTCCATCTAATAGGTTAATCTTTTGGAATTGATACTCATCCTATCAAGTGGTATCAGAGTCAGATTTCAAACTATTTCATGTAGACTCAAGAGATCCCCCAGGCAGATGGTATGGTTGGTTGGCCTCATTTGAGGGGAAAATTGTTAAGAGCTGTGAACGAATCCCACATGAAAAGTGTAGAGGGAGATCTAAAGATTTATAAAGGACTTGGGTCACTCCACGTAATATGTTAATCTATCAACTTTTTTTTCTAAATAGTTGGATGTTAAATTAATTGTAAACCTTTTCTTAGCATCCACCCACACCTAGTCTTGGCAGAAATGTGTAGTTATCTATCTAATAATAATTAATATAATGAACACAAGAGGTTCCATCCTTGTGTTTCCAACTTAATTTGTGGAACATCTTAAAAAAAAATTGATTTCTCACACATCTTGATTATGTATTCCATCAACCTGTAAATTCATCATTCATTCACCAACCTTTGGGGCCTCTTTTCTAGAAAATTAGAAAATTTCGAGATGTGATTTAAAAAAAAAAAAAAAAATTGTGGGAGAAACTAAATGTCTAATTAGAAGATAAGAATTCTACCAAAATTTTGACATAATTCCGCCTATATTTTGGACTTTAGAAATTTTTTCTACAAAATGTTGAACCTGTAATATGACTTTTATTCATTCATACATCACATACGCCATTCCCCTTACTACAATGGGACCTCCTGTCCCCTCCAAAAATCATCCTCCATAATTATATATGTTTATCATCAAAATCTCAAATCATTCATGGATAAATACAAATGAATAATCAACGTTACTGAGTGAGAGAGAGAGAGAGAGAGAAAGCTTACCTTTCATATGGACGATGGACTGTGAGAGAGCAAGGAGGTAAGAGAGAGACTGAGAGAGAGCGGACGCCAGAAAGGGCGAGAAGAGGGGCGGCGGAAATAAAAGAGATGGGAGAAAAAAGAATGAAAGGGAGAGAGAAGAGAGATGACGATTCCAAGTGGGTTGGCCGAGTGTCTCTTTCTTCTTCTTTTTTAATCTCTTCCCCATTTTTAATTAGTTAACAAGATAAAATGTAATTATAATATCTAATTTATTTATTTATTATCATTCTATTATTAATCTATCAATCATTAAAAAAAAAAAGTTAATGAGAATCTGAATTTAATTAAAACCCAGTTATTATTACATCTCGGGTCTGTGAGTTGGACCTTGGGCTGGTGTTGTAATTGGATGTTCGTGCATGTAGACATCTTTATTATTGATGAGAACATAACCTTGATATTTAGATTAGTTAGTTCTTGAATTTTATCTATATTATATAATTAATGAGATTTTGGAATTTGATAGAATAAAATAAAGATGCCAGATAAAAGAAATTAAAATGGAAGAAAATGGTAGAAAATGTGCTTAGTGCAAAGACTTGGAGGGCCTTCAAAGCTCCCACGTCTCTGAGCAAATGTAGTTGTTAAAACTTAAAAGCATGGAAGGTGGGCTGATGCCTTTAATTAATGACTCAAGTCTTAGAAACATTCCCATGTGAAATGGGATGTACGGTAATGGGAGCCAGGCAAGAATAGCCAAGAGAAATTTGGTTGATATACGGTACAAGCAACCCAACCATTGTTGGTGGGTGGCTGAAGTGATGAAGAGGGACTAGCTGGCTGATTTGGATGTGTTTTCCTTGGCGTCCAAAAGAAAGAAAATAAAGAAAGAATAGAAAGAAGGAAGAGAGAAAGTTGGCTGAGTTTACATAGAAAAGAAGGAGCTAGGTGAATGAATTAGAAAATCAAGAATAGAAAACAAGCCCACATGTGTAGCCGACCTTGCCACATGAGCAAGAAGCCATTGCCTCCCTTCTTTCTTTGACCCGTATCCCCTTTAAGATAACTCCATCTCCATCGTCTGTCCATTCTTTTAATGCTGAAATCATGGCCATTAAGCCCATTCGATCCTAACAGTCCATGTGTCCATTCTTTTAATGCCACATGAAATGATGGCCATTAAGCCCATTCGATCCTAACAGTTGCTTATATCTACCTTCCTGTCTTGGACATTCCTTATTTAGACAATGAATTTAGGCCCTACAAGTGTCCTCTCCACCATTCAATCTTAGCCCTTAAACCCCAAAGCAAAAATCTATAAATTGAGGGGCTTGGCACAGAAAGATTTGAACCTGGAGATTGGATTTTTAGGAGAGCTTAAAGAAAAGGCAAAAAAAAAAGGAGAAGAATAGACTTGCGGATTTTTCGATTAAGGTTGGTTTTCTTTATTTCTTTTAAGTCTCTTCTTCTATTTTTTTTTAATTTCATTGCTTTGTAATTTAAATTCCATATTTATTAATAAAAGAGAGGTGGATTTATTTAGAATTATGACCATCAAATTATTTAATTTATGTATGATGAGAGTTTGATTTTTATTTTTATTCTTTTTATAATTTTATGATTGAAATTATTTTAAGAGATTCGAGGAGAGTAGATGAAATCTTTAGGATAGGTAAAACTTGATTTTTTCGATTCAAGGTTTTTTTTAAAGAGTGGATAAAATATTTGAATTTGGAATTACAAGTTGAAATTTTATCTAAACTAAGGCTTGAATTGAATTTTCTTATTACAATGGATTTTATAATTATTATAATAAGAGTTTTAATTAATAAAAAATTAGAATGCATGATTGATAATTTAAGTGAGCTCCATATTCTAGACCTTGATTTTATTTTTAAAATATGAAAAATAAAGCCTCCATAATTCTTTGATCATGTTCCACTGTAAATATGTACGGAGGTAATTTAGGTGTCTTTAAATTATTTTTTTTAAAAAAATTCAAGCTCTTGAAAAATTGAAGAACTAGATTGGTAAATTAATTAATTGCATCTTAATTTTTTTTTATAAATTAGATTAAGATTATTTACATTTTAAGATCAAATCCACCATCTTAGTTAAAATTAGTTAAATTGTTATATTCTATGTTTAAGTTTAGAATGTTTCTAAATTAAAACTAAAATTCATAGATTAGATAAATAACTCCATATTTATGATTTTTCTCTATGTTTTGGAAATTTCTTAAATTATGTAATTCAGTGGTGTATTTTTCATGGATATATTTTCCTAAGTTCCGATGGGTTCTACCTCGCACTCAATCGCTATACTATCTAATGATTCGTGCGCTTGTGAGTTATAAATTTAAGATTTGCAGAATAATTATCATGATGTTCATGCATTTATGTATGTGATATTTGTTGCTAGCATGTGATATGTATTTATCCTCTCACTGGACATGTTAGCTCACTTCCTTATCTTTTAGGCACCCCGATGGCGGAGGTCAGGCGAGCCCCTTGAGCAGGCATGGGGAGTCGAGTAGTAGTTGTAGATGTTTTTAATTTAAGTTTTGAGTGAGAGAACTATGTCTATCTTATTATTATCGTATGTTATTTTCGGATGATTGTATAGCTATATTTTTTTTTAAAAGTTAAAAGATAAATTTTATTAAAAGAGAAAGATATAAGAGAAGAGAATACAAAGAAAAGGCCTAAGAGAAGTAGACCACAAAGAATAGATAAAAACAAAAGAGCAACTCAAAGAGTCAAATGCCCACCAAGTCCTCAAAAGCAATACAAGTACAAAGGTCGAAGCCTACATCCACATGCAACACACAAACGAATTCTACTATAATCAAAGATACAAATACAAATTTCCAAAATCCAAATTCTCTCTTCCTCACGTATTCTCCCTCTCCGTACACAACTCTCTCTAACAAAACCAAACAAAACTCTCGGTGGTGCCCGAGAGGGCCACCCACACCAACCCAAAAGAGTCCCTCTATTTTATAGAGGCTTTCCCAAACGAAAATAGGGATCACAAACCGAGAATAGAAGTGGAGAAGAAGTAGGAAAAGGATTAGGATCTTCCTAAAAACTTCTATTTCAACTAAATTCAAAATCAAGCCAAATCCTAACACCACAAGTTTAAAATTCAGTATCGGCCGATATTTTTCTCTCTCCTTTTTTTTTAACAAAAAAGGCCAATATGATATGGCCGAGATATCGGCCGATATTCGGACCCCTATGTAACACTATAGCTGAAAGTTGTTTTATTATCTTAACACTATGTTAAGTTTCATTACATGTTAGTTGAGTGGGAGATAGTTGTCCCGCATAAAAAAAAAATAGATTCGATATTTATTTTTTAGGAATTTAATCAGATAACATGCCTATAGTGAGACGAAACGAAACGTTACGAAATCTATCAAGATATTATTGCGATATTATAATTCATCGCAATTTTATCGAGAATTTATCAAGAATTTACTACAATAAATCTCAAAATATTAACAACAATTAATATTTTACCAATAAAAATATAATAAAATTGACCACCTGTCATCATCTTTCCTTTTTAAGTAAGTATTTACTTTTTCTCATCTCCCTTCCCAGCGACATTTCCATTTTAATTTCAACTCTGTGTCTCTCAAACAAATAAATGAGGGAATATAATTAATTATGGGTCCCCGTTTACACACCCAGATTTTCTGCCTCTACACACTCGTTTTCGGGTGGAGGTGGCTAATTATAATTTTGCCCCTATGTTTTCATTCGTTCGAACGAATTCCCAGTTCATTTCGTCATTCGTTCGAACGAATGGACACATACCCCATCTACTTTGATTAGTTCGAACGAATCCCACTTATAAATCCATTGGTTTGAACGAATGAAACGGAACGCGGACTGTTCACCCGTGTTACTGTTCACCCATCTTCGAATGAATGAAATAGGTGAACAGTAACGTGGGTTACTATTCACCCGTCTGATTGAATGAATCTATTTTTTTTTAATTTTAAAGTTATTTTTTAAGCATTGTGTATTTTTAAAATTTCTCAAATTAAATATCTGGACTAATTACTATAATTTGATAAAAATACTTTAAGACTTCAAGGGCTTTTGACACTCCTAAATATTTAAAACACAGTATTTTACAAATAAGGGTATCCCTCGGGTGTGTCAAAAACACATTTAGGAGTGTCAAAAGACCTTAAAGTGTTAAAGTATTTTTATCAGATTATCGTAATTAGTCCAGATATTTAATTTGAGAAATTTTGAAAATAAATAGTACTTAAAAAATAACTTTAAAGTTTTAAAAAAAAATTTATTATTTAATATACTAGTCACATCATTTAACATTTAGCCTTCTCACTTCTACTATTTACATCTATGACCTATAGAGAAGTCACCCATCTGCCAAAAAGCTCTTTATTTGAATAAACGCTCATGAATATTGCTGAGTTCAATCAAATAATCTTTCACAAAAGTTAAGATGTAAAAGTTAATTTAAAATAATTACATCTTAATGAACTTAAAGACTTGCTTTAGATTGATTCAATCACAATTATTTGTGATAGGCCTGTGCTGTGCTGCATATTTGGAGAAAAACTTTCACAGCAAATACTCTTACATTTAGCAGTAGAAAGAGTAATTTGCTGTGAAAGTTTTTCTCTAACTAGCAAGTGACTCAGTGAGTGGCATTATTCGTTTTGGGTCCAGCTCTTTAAAAAAAAATCTGAATCAGACACTCAAGAGTGAATGAATTAGAGTTATAATCTAGATATGGGTTTAATTAGGAAAATAAAAAACTTGAATTGGAGATTGAAATCTTTGAACTGGAAATTTCAAATTTTTATTTTTTTTAATATGGACGGTTGTGGGTGTGGTGTGTTGTGGTGTGGTTTGCAGGATCCAGGAATAGAGAACAACCCATACCTTGGATTCGTGTACACGTCCTTCCAAGAGCGGGCCACCTTCATTTCACACGGCAACACCGCCTGCATGGCCAAGGAGGGCGGCGACGCCATCCTGGCACGTATCTGCGGAAGCATTGCAGCCTACGAGAAACGCCACGAGACGGCCTACGTCAAGATCGTCGAGAAGCTTCTAGAGGTGGACCCCTCCGGCGCCATGTTGGCCATCGAGGACATAAATAAAGAGGTTAAAAATGAAATATGTGTGGTTAAGTGTTCAACTAGGTACTACGCATTAGATGTGGGCGATATTTTCTTTTGTACTTGTTAGTTTGTTCATTTGCTTCCTTTCTCCATAGAGACAAGTGACTTATGATCAAATGAATGGTGTGACTATGTACTAATAGTTTAATTGGTAGATACTTTCGTTAAGAAATCAGATGTCTTTAGATTTGAGTTTTATAATAATAAAATATCTATGGCTTGTGGAGTGTTGTGTGTGTCTAAAATTTTGTCTAACATTACGCCTTCCTATCGGGAAAGAGAGATGAGAACAAAATTCTCAAAATATTAACCGGAAAAGAAGACATCTAAGAAGCATTATGAAATGGCAGCTGCGTAGAATGAAGTTTTGGCTAAGTTTTTTTCTTACGACGATGAAACTTCAAACCTCTATATTTCTTCGAGTATTAACAGTGATTGGTAATAAAGTTTTGGCTAAGATTTTTTTTGGATGCATGCAGCTCCTAACAACTCACCATTGTCACAAATACCATTCTCGAAATATTAACCGCGATTGGTAATATCGAAATATTTTTAAATTCTTAGATTTTTAGAAGAAAATTAACGAAAAAATCTCACAAAAAATATAATATAAAAATAATAAAGATAGAATAAATTTCAGGTGATTATGAGACTCGTGTCAAGAGGTCAAGAAACCAATATAAAAAAGAGGGCACAAAAAAGGATCTTAAAGCCTTTACATAGCTTGCCACTGATTTTAGAGTAAGCACAACTGTATACGCTTTTAACAAAAGCAAACCATAATTTGTTAAGGCATCAGTTTACACTAGTAGAGCCTTGGGGTAAAAAAGAAGCCCACACTGTGATATCGGCCGGTATCTCGGATCTCAGTCGATCTCTCTCTATTAAGATATTATTATGATATTATAATTCATCACAATTTTATCAAAAATTTATCAAGAATTTACTGCACTAAATCTCAAAGTATTAACAGCAATTAATATTTTACCAATAAAATTGAGCACCTGTCATGATCTTTCCTTTTTAAGTAAGTATTTACTTTAGCAATTAATATTTTACCAATAAAATTGACCACCTGTCATCATATTTCCTTTTTAAGTAAGTATTTACTTTTTCTCATCTCCCATCCCAGCTACATTTCCATTTTAAGGTCAACTCTGTCTCTCAAACAAATAAATGGGGGTGTATAATTAATTATATAGTAGTACGTTGTCAAATGCCGTGCGGGGAAGGGCTCTTTGATAATATGACAGTCGGAAAAACTATTTTTACACACTCGTTTTCAGATTTTAAAAATTACTATTCTACTGTCAGTTGTTCACTCGTTCGTTAGAATGAGCCATTTACAGTGATGGTTATTTAAATAATAAATTTCTGTTTAAAATTTTAAAGTTATTTTTTAAACACTGTATATTTTCAAAATTTTCAAATTAAATATTCAGACTAATTATGATAATCTGATAAAAATACTTTAAAACTTGAAGATCTTTTAACACTACCAAATGCTTAAAATATAGTGTTTTACAAATAAGAGTATCCTAGGTTGTACCGAAAACACATTTGGAAGTGTCAAAAGACCTTAAAGTTTTAAAGTATTTTTATCAAGTGTTTAAAAAATAACTTTTAAAGTTTTAAAGGATATTTTACACTATACATTACTGTAGCATACGGAAGATAGACCGTTATTTTTTAAGCACGGTGTATTTTCAAAATTTCTCAAATTGAATATGCGGACTAATTACGATAACATGATAAAAATATTTTAAGACTTTAAGGTCTTTTGACACCCCCAAATGTATTTTCGGCACAGCCTAGGGATACCCCTACTTTTAAAACACTATATTTTAAGCATTTGGGAGTGTCGAAAGACCTTGAAATCTTAAAGTATTTTTATCAGGTTATCGTAATTAGTCCTGATATTTAATTTAAGAAATTTTGAAAATACACATGCTTAAAAAATAACTTTAAAATTTTAAAGAAAAAATTATTATTTAAATAAAATACTGTGCACAATTGTTCAAATGAACAATCAGCTCCAAACGAATGGGTAAACAGTAACACGCGTTATTGTTTACTCCATTTGTTCGAATGAATTGAATTTATATGTGGTCCGTTCGTTCGAACAAATGATTCGTAATTCTTTCCAATGAGTGAAAATAAAGGGGCAGAATAGTAATTTCACTCTAAAATCTAAAAATGAGAGTGTAGAGACAGTTTTTTCAGGTAGTACCTAGTTTTAACCATTACAATAAAGAAAAATATAGTACTATCTCAATTAATTAGTCTATTAATTAAGATGTTGGGAGAGATTAGTTGGCAATAATAGTCCATGTTAACTCCATGCCTTGAAACTTGAATGCTTAGGGGATTCATAATTGTCTTGGACAAAAGATTTTTCTAAAGTCTCCCTTTCAAGGATTTTTATAATTTTTAGAAAAAAAAAATCCAGAAATCCTTCGAATTCCTTGCCATCCTGAGTGAATCTGGACAATTACAGCCTTAAAAGGAATTAAGAAGAACTGGATTTCATTTCAGTTATTAATTTATTTTATATAATCTATATTTAATAGAACAAAATTTAATCGATATTTACAGCCTTAAAGGAATATGATGGCTTGCAGTTGCTGAAAATAAAGGATGTTCAGAACAAAATTTATTAGGTTTGGTCCCATTTTAAAAGGATGTTCAGAAATATAATGGCTTGTACATGCTCAAAATAAAGTATTTTAATAAATATGTTCTCAGGATAACAATGGGGTATTTTTAAATAGAAAACTAATAGAAAATTTTATGAAAAATATATTAAATAAAAATATTAAGAATTTACTGAGAATTTATTGGGATATTATCGTAATATTACCATTTATCATGTTTTTAATGCAATTTTATTGGAAATTGACTACCGTGTCAATAAATACACGTTAAGGGTATTTTCTAATAAAAATATGATAGATTTAAAAATATCGTCAATATTTAATTTTTTTTTTATCAGAACTTGCTCTCCTATAAAATCATACCATTAAATGTTACCCCACCACAAAGACAATTAAGTGATTGATGGTCCTTTCTAGTATTCTTTGTAAGGGGAGTGACAAAAGTTTTGCCAAAGTTTTCTTTTTCTTTTGTTTCTTTCATTCAAGGCTGATTGACCGGACTTTCCAATTTAGTATTAATCCCCGTCTTTTAAGTATATTCACGCCACCCACCGACGGGCCACCACCTTCACCGTGACCAGAGGTGGCTAGGCTTCCTTTTTTTTCACTTCTTGCCATTGATTATCTCACTTCCAACGCCCCAATTAACTCACCAACTACCATCTATACCCTTTAAACAAGTATTTGTTTTTACTAATCTCACTTCCCAACCCTATTTCCATTTTAATTTCAAACTCTCTCTCTCTTTCTAAATTAAGTTCTTTTCATTTCTTCTAAAGCTTGAGTGGCATCTTTGTAAATGAATGGAATTACAAGGGCAATTGACTGACTTGACCTCCTATAAATTTAAAGGTGTCACTATCGACATCACCCACAGAATTACCGGTCACACAGATACTGCTGCAGAGGAGGGCTCAGCCATGCAATCCACCTCGCTCGCCCATCATGCACACGTCCACCGGCCGGAATACATCCGGTTTCCAGCAATACGTGACAGATCCTCGACTATTTGGGTCAGAACACGGCGAACCCAGATCTCAGCTGTGGCTGCCGCACCCGTAAAGAACAACATTACCCATTCCATGTCAGCAGAGAAGGTGGAGCTGTTCAAGTCACTAGAGGGATGGGCCAGAGAGTCGGTGCTTCCGTTTCTTAAGCCGGTGGAGCAGTGCTGGCAGCCTCAGGATTTCTTGCCCGACCCGGGTAACCCGACGGATTTGTTTCAGGACGAGATCCGGGAGTTGAGGGCCCGAACGGCCGACTTACCGGACGACTACTTTGTGGTGTTGGGGGACATGATAACAGAGGATGCATTGCCTACTTACCAGACCATGATCAACACGTTCGACGGAGTCCGTGATGAGACAGGGGCGAGCCCATGCCCATGGGCCGTGTGGACTCGATCCTGGACCGCAGAGGAGAACCGGCATGGCGATCTGCTTAACAAGTATCTGTACTTGTCGGGCCGCGTCGACATGTGCATGGTCGAGAGCACCATTCAATATCTCATAGGGGCAGGCATGGTGAGTTTGCTAGAAAATCATAACTTCATAACATTCTCGAGGTAGAACTCATTCTCAAAAGATAGTTGTTGAGAAAAAGGTGTCTCAAGTATTATACGGTCATTGGTTTCTTGAATTAATCAATGTAAAACTTTTTGTCATTTCACACCGGCTCTCACGTGCAATTGGATCATATGGTTGCACGTGGAAATTTGACACACAGAGCGTAGCTGCACGTGAAAACTTCAGACCCATCCTCACGTGCACTAGGCATGCAAAACCTACTCTAATACCATGTTAGAAAGCCATGACTTGATAATATTCTTGAGGTAGACCTTACTCTGAAAAGCTAGCCGTTGAGTGAAGGGTGCCTCAAGTATTATATGGAGTGATTGGTTTCTTGATTTTTTGTCACTTCACACACGTCCTCACGTACAGCTAGTTCTTATGGCTACACGTAGAAATTTGACACATGTGCAACTAAACTAAGCGGCTGTAGGTGGAAATTTCAGATCCGCACTCACGTGCAATGTGCATGCAATATTCTTGAGGTAAAACTCACTCTCAAAAGCTAACCGTTGAGAAAAAGGGTGCCTCAGGTATTATATGAAGTCGTTGATTTTTTGAATTAATCGATGTTGGACTTTCTGTCACTTCACATAATTCTATATTTGACTAGTTGCTAATTTTCAAGGTAATACGAGAAATTATACTCTTTAATACTTTTAAGATTATATTAAAGTTTATTTAAAATGGTTGACTTTTCCTAATTTAGTTATCATTTCATATAATTAGTAAAGTATAATGAAGAGCTTAACATTTTTTTAATATTCAAAATTGTAATAATCACCTTCTTCTTCAACGTCACCTCTAACCACATCATATGATCCTCGCCACCATTTAAAATCATATATCAGCCTTAGCATTTAAAATCAGCCTCGTGGCAATTTGATTTAAAAGCCAACTGATATTGAAATGGTATTAGGCAGTGTCACACTCACGTGTTTCATCATTTCTAAATTTGGCTCATGATTGAATAAATGATTAATTAAATTAAGCCCTCTTTTAAGAAGGACCTACAATTTCTTGTGGATTATTGACACAAGGCATTGACCAAAGATTGAACCAAGACATTTAGCCTTCTCACTTCTACTATTTACATCTATGACCTATAGAGAAGTCACCCATCTGCTAAAAAGCTCTTTATTTGAATATACGCTCATGAATATTGGTGAGTTCCATCAAATAATCTTTCACAAAAGTTAAGATGTAAAAGTTAATTTAAAATAATTAAATCTTAATGAACTTAAAGACATGCTTTTGATTGATTCAATCACAATTATTTGTGATAGGCCTGTGTTGTGCTGCATAGTTAGAGAAAAACTTTCACAGCAAATACTCTTACATTTAGCAGTAGAAAGAGTATTTGCTGTGAAAGTTTTTCTCTAACTAGCAAGTGACTCAGTGAGTGGCATTATTCGTTTTGGGTCCAGCTCCTTAAAAAAAAAATCTGAATCAGACACTCGAGAGTGAGTGAATTAGAGTTATAATCTAGGTATGGGTTTAATTAGGAAAGTAAAAAACTTGAATTGGAGATTGAAATCTTTGAACTCGAAATTTCAATTTTTTTTTTTTAATATGGATGGTTGTGGGTGTGGTGTGGTTTGCAGGATCCAGGAATAGAGAGCAACCCATACCTTGGATTCGTGTACACGTCCTTCCAAGAGCGGGCCACCTTCATTTCACACGGCAACACCGCCCGCATGGCCAAGGAGGGCGGCGACGCCATCCTAGCACGTATCTGCGGAAGCATTGCAGCCGACGAGAAACGCCACGAGACAGCCTACGTCAAGATCGTCGAGAAGCTTCTAGAGGTGGACCCCTCAGGCGCCATGCTGGCCATCGAGGACATGATGCGCAAGAAGATCACCATGCCCGCCCACCTCATGCACGACGGCCGGGACTCGCATCTCTTCAACCACTTCTCCGCCGTGGCTCAGCGCCTCGGCGTATACAGCGCCAACGACTACGCTGACATTCTCGAGTTCCTGGTGGGCCGTTGGAAGCTAGAGCACCTCGAGGGGCTGACCGGCGCCGCTCACCGCGCCCAGGACTTCGTTTGCAACTTGGCGCCGAGGATACGGAAGCTGCAGGAACGAGCCGATGAGCGGGCGCGTCACGCCAAGCCAAGTCTCGTCCGCTTCAGCTGGATATTTAACAAGGAAGTCACCATGTAGTTGAATCAAGCATGCATGGACACGTGGATTTCTCCTTATAACTAGATAGTAGATGGTTTTTAGTAATAAATAAATACATAAATAAAGAGGAGGTTAATCAAATGAAAGATGTGTGGTTAAGTGTTCAACTAGGTACTACGCATTAGATGAGGGCGATATTTTCTTTTGTAATTTTATTTATTTTATTTTATCTTTTTCGCATCTTGTTAGTTTGTTCATTTGTTTCCTCTTCTCCATGGAGACAAGTGATTTATGATCAAATGAATGGTGTGATTATGTACTAATAGTTCAATGGGTAGACACTTTAATTTAGAAATCAGATGTCGTTAGATTTGAGTTTTATAGTAATATAATATCTGTGACTTCTAGAGTGATGTTTGCATCTAAAATTTTTCCTAATATATATATATATTTATTTTTATTTTTTTGAACAAAGGGTAAGTAATATATATATATATATATATATATATATATATATATATATTTATTTATTTATTTATTTTTTTTTGAACAAAGGGTAAGTAAATTTTGCCTAACATTACACCTTCCTATCGGGAGGGAGAGATAAGAACAAAATTCTCAAAATATTAATTGGAAAAGAAGATATGAATAAATAGAAATATTAATAAAATAAAAATCTTAATAAGGAATTTATCTGGAAATTACAGCTAATTTATTGAGAATTTATCAGGATATTATCATTTATCACAATTTTATCGAAAAATTACTGAGAATTTTCGTCGTGTTGTTAAAAATCCATTTTAACATGGTAAATAGAATTTTGCTGATAAAAACGTGATAAATTTAAAAATATTGCCGATATTTAATGACATTACAAGTGACGAACATAAGGTGGTTATGAGACTGGCGTCAAGAGGTCAAGAAACCAATATTAAAAAAGAGGGCGCAGAAAAGGATCTTAAAGCCTTTAAATAGCTTACCACTGATTTTAGAGTAAGCACAACTGTATACGCTTTTAACAACAGCAAACCATAATTTGTTAAGGCTTCAGTTTACACTAGTAGAGCCCAGGGGTAAAAAAAAACCCGATATCTCTCTCTCTTCTACTTGTTTTTGGCCAATTGTTGGTCGAGATTTGTAACTCTGATAGAGCCCAATTTGATTTTGATAAGTGAACAAGATTTTTTATGGACCCAGCATCCCTCAAATCTATCAGACTACAAAATCCCAAGCTTTCGATGGGTTGTTTACACCTACACAATTGTGACAGGTAAAACAAGTCTAGGGAAAAAAGGCAAAAGATTAATTAGGTTCCAAAGTGGGATAACAAGCATCCTATCAACACAAGTGCTATGGTATCGAAAAAAAGCCCGTTTATCTTAGTTTGATAAATGATAAAATTGATCTTTGAGAAATTTTTTAGATAGAGCTCACTTGGAGATAATACCACTCAGTGAGGAGGGTAATTAAAAAATAGTATTCATAGATTAGCAACATCTCAAAAATCAACTAAATAAGATCATTAAAAAAAAAAATTAAAGCTAAAAAATCGACAATAGAAAACAATCTCAATTTCAATGAATGAGTAGCTCTGTCTCTGGGACCTCGGGTTTCCTCTACACTCAGCCGAACTACCAGTCGGTCACTCTATCGATTGCTGCTATTCATTCAAAAGACTTTAGTGTACCTTCACAGGAAGAATGCTATCCTCCACTATGCTATGTTTAGTGACCAAATCGCTAAATCTTTAACCAACTCTGTCTCTGATTCTTTTTTTGGTTTTCCTGCCTTGCCCGGGCTGTGAGCCACTTAGGTAGGGCCCAGGCCTGAAATAAAGTTAAAAAATGGGGTTCAATTTAGACGTAGAAAAGCCTAAGTTAAATTTTAAGACCTATAATATCTAGTATATATTTTTATTTTATACAATAATAATATTTATAATTAATTAAAAATCTTAATCTCTCTGCATTATTAAATTCTATTTATTCATCTCAAACATAATCTTAGTCACATATTAATTCTCTTGTCACTTACCACTTCTCAATCATAACTGTGTGTCTTTCTCCTTTCCTTTAGCAAACTTGTTACCCTATTTTGAGAAATTAATTTTATTATTTTTATAGCAGAATTTGAAACTCATAGATTGTTTATATTTTTTAATTTTTTTGAACATTTATATAGTGAGTTCAGTAGAAGTAAAATAATAGCATAGAAACATAATTGATGTGATCGATATAATAGAATTAGTACCTATTATGATAATTTCTGTCATGGAAACAAATTTTGATTCAGAGGGTAAACTTTTAATATATATATATATATATATATATAATAAATAATGAACAACTATCGCTTAATGCTACAAACTAATAGTTGTAGTTGAGCAAGGGTGCAAAAACCCGAAGACCCATATGGGCCTTTGCTTTTTTTTCTTTTTCTTAAAGAATCCGACTTTAAAATTTTCAAATCTTCACTGGATCGATGTAAGCATGGCCTATATTTACAGTATGTTTCTCCATTGTCTTTAAAGAAAACTATGAGTCATTTTTCAGTGAAACCTCACGTGCAGCAATACCTGTGCAATCTTGTTGTTCCGATATCATGAAGAAAATCATATTAATATTTTTGAGATAAAATTCACTCTCAAAAGCAAACCATTGAGACGAAGGTGTCTCTTATATTATATAGAGTCACTGGTTTTTAGTATAGAAAATGTAGGCTGACTATCTTAACACGGAAAAACTCTTTTAGCAGACACGGATTTTAGTGAACTTCTCATTTTACCCACATCTGTCCGTACGGACAAATTAAAAAAATCAAACATTCAGAAATCGGTGCACCGACCGGATTACTGGAAACGGGAATCTGAGGAAAGTGATGTGGTCGGTGCACCGATTTCTGAATGCTTGATTTTTTAAAATTTTCGTACGGACAGATGGAGATAAAGTTGAAAGTCCAAAAAATCCGTGTCTCCTAAAATATTATTTCCATGTTAAGATGGTCACTCAAAATATAAGACTTTTTGTCAAACTTTACGTGTTACCCTTTTTGCAAGTTTTATTTTTTGTAACGTAATATGGTCAGTGGCCCCTTTCCCAAGCTTTGCATGATCTGACGCCAAACCTCATTTTCTTACCCTTTTTTTTTTCTTAGTCTTGAAGATAAGAGCAATGAGAAATTGAGAATCACATGCAAACCATAATACATGAAAATATATAGAAGTAAGTTTAATCTGCTGTCACTTGAATTACAACTATATTAAGGTTAGTATCTAGCAACTCGAAGAAAACAATTGATTTTAATTTAAAATTAAGCACACTAATATTTTAATTTTAATTTACCATTTCTTGAATTTCTATTCTGGAGCGCTAGATTACGTGCAAAATGGCAGGATTATGTGTGCAGTGACGTGCTTTGGCCAGGTAGATTCGTTCTAATTTAATTTTGTAAATTGATTTTTCTTGCACTATATAAGGCGTAGGGCCGTCGAGAGAATGAAATATCGGTTGATACGTATCATATTGGCTAATACGATAGATATCAGCCTTGTGTTGTAGATATTGCCCATTGTTTAAAAAGAAATTCATCTCAGACATAGGGCCCACTGATATCTCGGCCGATATTTATCCATATCGAACAAATATTGGCCCAGATATCGGCCGATATTTTGTATATTCTTCAGGCTTCTCTTGAATGATATTACTAACCTATTCATTAAAAAAAAAATGAGTAGCTCTGAGTCTCACCATGATCGAATTAAAAGTATATGCATGACATATAATGAATGTTAAAAAAAAAAAGATCGGTGAGAAAAAAGGTTATATGTGAAATCTGTAGAGTACTTCATATGATGTAAACTATTCATCACAAGCACAAATGATTTCAAGAAAAAAGTTGACCTTTTTATCATAGTCAAGAGGCTTCTTCAAAAAAATTATCAAAAGTTTAAAGGGTCCTTATAAAATCATAAAAAACTTAGGAGGGAGTTAGGACATGGGCTTTCAGCCCAAAAGACTAGCCTGCTAGATGGAGTGACCCAAGTATTTTATAAAGCCCTATATCTCCTTATACACTTCCATTGTGGGACTTGTTCGCAACAGCCCAAATAATTCCCCCGTCGAATGAGGCTCTCCGGCAGAGAGAGCGATGCCGGCCATCCCGTTTGCCTGGGGAATTTTCTGAGCCCACATGAGGTAGCTTGAGACTTGGATCTAATACCACTTATTAGGACTTGAGCTTCTAGCCCAAAAGACTAGTCTCTTAGGTGGAGTGACCCATGTCCTTTTTTTTTAAGTAGTAACAAAGTGATTTGGAATTCATTAAAGAATGAAACAAGTGCAAAAGATAAGAAGGGTCTAACAGGATTAGACCCAAAAAAAGAGAACAAGAAACAGAAAAGAAAAGGAGAACTAGCCACACAATACAGAAGCTACAAAAGGAACAAACAAAGCTCATAGAAAGAAAACGCTTGAAGACCGGTCCAAAACTTCAAGTTTGGTAAATTAATCTGCCACGCAATTTGCTTCCCGCCATCTGAACAAAGAAAACATTTATCCCTACAACCAAATCTCTGACCTCTCTAACCGTAGTGATCAATTTCTTGGGGGACACCTTAGTCCCTTAGCCCATTTGATTGAATTTGCCGAATCCCCTTTGATAACTAGTTTTCCATGCCCATAGGTTTTCTAGATGATTAAAACTCACCTAATAGTAATTTCTGTTTCATTAAATCTCTAACGCCCACCGACTCCCTGACGATAATGGAGGTGGTTCCCACATGATTCCTTAGTACCCCCAATTCATGCTGGCCTCGATTTCCCTCTGGCTACCTCATATACGTTAAATTTCATGAATGTTTATTCTTGGGGAGCCCATCTTTCTGAAGGGCATACTTTCCTTCTATATCCCTCATGCAACCTTCCCACGACGATAGCAGGTCCAAAGGTTTTAGACCGCTAAATTCCTTACTTGAAAGGAGCCAAGTGCAAAGTCTCACTTTGCATATTGCAGGAGTTCTTCGCAGCAGCCCCAACAAAGGGTTTTCATATAAATTCAAAAGGATGAGGCCCATTTTTGGGCAGCAAGCATAGAACTAGTGGAAACAGTAGATTTGTTGTCCTTACAGTGATCATAACATACCATCAACATTTGTTGAACTACAGTTCACGTTCTGTCCATCACACAGACAATGTCCAACTCTGTTATTATGCTCATTTATATTTTGTTAGCTCTCTTTAGCTTTATGTTGTATTGTGTCTTGTTTTCTCATTGTTTGGTTTTACTCTGTATTTCCACCTTTAGTAATTTATCTATTAATATGAGTACCAGTTCAAAAAAATCTACTAATATGTATTATCTTTATGTGTCTATTTTGTGCAAGAAAGAAGAATCTGAACTCTGGATGCGAACTGCCATGTATGCCTAAAATGCTTTCTATTTTGTATTGTAAATTTGTTTGGGCTTTTGTAGGAGCTGCGAACGAGTCCCACATTAAACTGTTAGAAGGAGACTTAGAGATTTATAAAGAACTTGGGTCACTCCATCTAATAGATTAATCTTTTGGAATTGATACTCATCCTATCAAGTGATATCAGAGTCAGATTTCAAACTATCTCTTGTGGGCTCAAGAGATCCCCAGGCAAATGGTATAGCTGGTTGGCCTCATTTGAGGGGGAAATTGTTAAGAGCTGTGAACGAATTCCACGTAAAAAGTGTAGAGGGAGTCCTAAAGATTTATAAAGGACTTGGGGCACTCCACATAATAGGTTATTCTATCAACTTTTTTTTCTAAATAGTTGCATGTTAAATTAATTGTAAACCTTTTGTTAGCATCCACCCACACCTAGTCTTGCCGGAAATGTGTAGTTATCTATCTAATAATAATTAATATAATGAACACAAGAGGTTCCATCCTTGTGTTTCCAACTTAATTTGAGGAACATCTTAAAAAAAAATTGATTTCTCACACATCTTGATTATGTATTCCATCACCCTGTAAATTCATCATTCATTCACCAACCTTTGGGGCCTCTTTTCTAGAAAATTAGAAAATTTCGGGATGTGATTTAAAAAAAAAATTGAGGGAGAAACTTAATGTCTAATTAGAAGATAAGAATTCTACCAAAATTTCGATATAATTCCGTCTGTTTTGTACTTTAGAATTTTTTTCTACAATATGTTGAACCTGTAATATGACTTTTATTCATTCATACATCACATACGCTATTCCCCTTACTACAATGGGACCTCCTGTCCCCTTCAAAAATCATCCTCCATAATTATATATTTTTATCATCAAAATCTCAAATCATTCATGGATAAATACAAATGAATAATCAACGTTAGTGAGTGAGAGAGAAGGACAAGATGAGAGAGAGAGAGAAAGCTTACCTTTCATTTGGACGATGGACTGTGAGAGAGCAAGGAGGTAAGAGAGAAACTGAGAGAAAGCGGACACCAGAAAGAGTGAGAAGAGGGATGGCGGAAATAAAAGAGAAGGGAGAAAAAAGAATGAAAGGGAGAGAGTATTAGAGTTGACTTTCCTTATTGAGGGATTTACTTGTATCTATCCTGTAATTCATTTTCCTTTTATTCCTTTGTTTCCTTATTTGCTTGTGTACATTTTTCATTATTTATACAATGGTTTTGTATCACTCTCTACACAAGAGAGATTACAGACAATTTCTTCTTCTCGTTTGACATGGTATCAGACCAAAGTTAAGATCTTGGAAAAAAAAATTCCGTTTCAAACAGAAACGATATATTTTTTTAGCTTGCTGTTTTTTTCCCACAGCCCTTCTGCATTTGCTCTCTGCCTTATACTCGATCTACTGCATCTGCAGCTCTGTCGGGCAAGACGATCACCGTGGAACGCTCACCTGACCAGCAGCGGCTGTTTTTTTTGCTGGTTCTCATCTCTGTCGTATACTCTGGGAATCGTATCTGATTCCCTCTTGCTGCTCGGCTGCCTTCCAGATCTACCGATCTGCACCCTGGGTTTGCTTTCCCATCTCGCTTGGTGACCAGTGCTCAGATTCACGGCCACTCCTCTTGTAACTTCGCCCTTGCTCGCGCTCCAGTGGCCACTTCTTCTCCATCGTCCATCTTCAACAGGTCTGTTCTGGATTTGCCTGCCTCCTGTCCGAGCGACGAACTGACTGCAACACGCCTTCGCCGCCTCTGCAACCCGAGATCTAGGCTCCGCCCGAGCTTCAGATCTCGTTTGCACAGAAACTTTGGCGTCATCGGCCGGGGTTCTGGAGTCTGAATTTGTAACTCCCCTCACTGCATCACGTTTCTGCTTACATTCCTTCTTGTTCTCTTGTGAGAGGACCACAGCGATATTGGGACCCGTCAATTTTCTTTTGGGACTTTCCTTATTGGCTCCATTCATGGCTGAGAAACTTGTTTCCGCGACCAACTCTTCTGATGACACCCTTGTGGATTTATTTGCTATTCATCATTCGGATAGCCTCACCATGGTACTTGTCTCGCCTATGTTATTAGGCGATAATTATGGCTCTTGGATACGTGCTATCACTATGGCCTTGTGCGCCAAGAATAAACTTGGCTTTGTGGATGGCACCTTGACCGCACCAACCACACCTCCTGAGCTTACTAAATGGCAACGTTGCAATGACCTTGTTGGTTCTTGGTTTCTCAATTCCGTCACTTCTGACCTTCGTAGCAATATCATGTATGCCACTACAGCCAGAGACATTTGGATGGACCTCGCTGATCGTTTTTCTCAATCCAACGAACCGCAGATATATCAGTTGCAAGAGTCTATGTATACGCTACGACAGGAGGCTTTGTCTGTTTCGGCGTATTATACCAAGCTCAAATCTCTCTGGAATGAGCTTGATTCCCTCCTTGTCATTCTACCATGCACTTGCCAGCATGGCCCAACCGTTATTGATCAACTTCAGAAATCGGGCGATGAAATTTTTACAAGGTCTCCATGATCGTTTTGCAAACCTTCGGAGTCAAATACTTATCATGGACCCATTTCCAAGTGTCATCAAGATTTACTCTCTTATTCGAGAGGAAGACAAGCAACAGGAACTTAATTCCTCCACATCTTCTCTTCCAGATACAGCAGCACTTCTTGCAAAACCTATGCCTCGTGGTAGCCCTTCTCTACGTGGTGCACCATTGACTCGTCGATCTCGTTCTCATTATTCTTATTGTAAGCGTGATGGCCACGCTCATGATCGTTGCTACAAACTGGTTGATTATCCTCCCCGGACAGCTGCTCCACCAAGTTCTGGAGACCCTGCATTAATGCCTCCGCCCTCTCATGCTTCCTCTGTTCGCTTTAGCAACCAGTCATCGGCAACCCCACCTTTCTTCACTCACGAGCAATATGCACAGTTGTTAGCCATGCTTCCTTCAGGTAGCACCAGTTCTAATGCTCACCTGGCAGGTATTGCTCTCACTACTCCTTCCCACTCAGTTTGGATTGTCGACACTGATGCCACGAATCACATGTGTTCTTCTTTATCATTATTTTCTTCCTATAAAACTTGTTATCACCCCTCTTCTGTCCAACTCCCTGATGGCTCCCATGCCATTGTCACACACATGGGCACTATCCATCTTTCTCCTTCTATTACACTTGAACATGTTTTATTCATTCCCTTTTTCAAGTTTAATCTCTTATCTGTCAGCAAACTTGCAACTTCAACTTCTTGCTTTGTGACTTTCTCTCCCACTCATTGTTTTTTTCAGGACCAGTCAACGAGGAAGACGATTGGATAGGGTGACACTCATGAGGGTCTCTATTACTTCCATGCGACTTCTGCACTAGCGGCAATTCACCCATCCTCCTTTGATCTATGTCATTTCCGGCTTGGGCACTTGAACCACAATAGTTTAAATAAATTAGCTAAGGACATCTCTTTTATCTCATGTTTGCAAAATAAATATTGTGATATTTGTCCTCAAGCTAAACATAGCCGTTTACCTTTTTCTTCTAGTTCAATTACTACTACTAGACCGTTTGTTTTAATTCATTGTGATATATGGGGTCCGTTCTCTCAACCTTCATTAAATGGTTCTAGATATTTTTTAACTATTGTGGATGATTTTACTCGTTGCACTTGGATTTTTCTTATGCGTGTTAAATCTGAAACCCAATTTTTTTTAGCATCCTTCTTTGCTATGTTTAAGACTCAGTTCCATTCCCACATTCACTCCCTTCATTCCAATAATGGTGGTGAACTCTTTTCCCTTATCGAACAAGTTCGTTCGGATAATGGCACTGAGTTTCTTTCCAATTCCATGCAATCTTTTTTCTCTACTCATGGAATCATCCATCAACGCAGTTGCGTTGTCACTCCCCAACAGAATGGAATTGTCGAGCGCAAAAATCACCACCTCCTTGAGGTCGCTCGTGCTCTTCGTTTCCAAGCCAACCTCCCCTTACAGTTTTGGGATGAGTGTGTCCTCACTGCCGCATACCGTATCAACAAAATGCCCACACTTCTTTTATCAGGCAAATCACCACATGAAGTTATGTTTCAATCCAAACCGGATTATTCTCGGTTGCGCGTTTTTTGCTGTCTTTGTTTCGACCATAATCATATCAAACACAAATTTGATCAACGTGCGAAACCCGGTATTTTTGTTGGTTATCCTTATGCTCAAAAAGGTTATCGCATCTTTGACCTAACCTCTAAAACCATATACACTTCTCGTGATGTCTCTTTTCATGAAAGCATCTTTCCTTATCATGATTTGCCTCCCTCCACCTCTCCTTCTCTTCCTGTTTCTCCGCAGCCTCTTCCTGACAACCCTAGTTTTGATTTTCCTTCCGTTTTGCCCCATACACCTTCTATTCCCTCTGTCCCACCTGTTCCACCTTCCCTTGACCCAGATGTGACTCCGCCTCCGGTCTCTCCCACTGCTACTCCTCCAGTTGCCAGACCCACTCGTACTCGTCGCCCACCACCTCATCATTACCACTGCTCCACTGCATCCTCTGAGCGTCTACTCTCTCCATCTACTTCCACTTTGACAGGTACTCCTTGTCCTCTCTGTAATTATATTTCTACCTCTAACCTCTCTGTTGCACATCGAGCTTTTCTTTCTACTATTTGTTCCACAGATGGGCCCACTACTTTCTCCCAAGCTGTTCACTCTCCATCCTGGAAAGAGGCCATGGCTAATGAAATTGCAGCTTTAGAGAAAAATCACACCTGGAGTCTTACTTCTTACTTACTTCTTTTGCCTCGGTGTATAGAAACATGGGTAACATGGCTCGCTGGAGTTATAAAGCTCGCTTGGTTGCCAAAGGTTTCACTCAAATTGAAGGCCTAGATTACCATGATACTTTTGCTCCAGTTGCTAAACTGGTCACTGTTCGTGCTCTTCTTTCCAATGCTTCTGTTAAGCGGTGGCCCGTTCATCAACTTGATGTTAACAACGCTTTCCTCCAGGGAGATCTTGATGAAGAAGTTTATATGACTCTTCCACCAGGATTTGCACGACAGGGGGATCAGCGTGTTTGTCGGCTCCATAAATCCATTTATGGGTTGAAGCAGGCTTCTCGACAGTGGTTTGCAAAGTTCTCATCTACTATTCTCCAGGCCGGTTTTTCACAGTCGAAGAGTGATTACTCCTTATTCACTCATCACCAAGGCGACTCTTCCATATTTGTTCTGGTCTATGTTGATGATATCATCATAACTGGTAATGATGCATTGGCCATTCAACGCATTAAGCACTTTCTTGAGACCAAATTTTATATTAAGGACTTGGGGCACCTCAAATACTTCATTGGCATTGAAGTTGTTCGTTCTCGGCAGGGTCTTTTCCTTTATCAAAGGAAATATACCTTAGATATCCTTAAGGATACAGGCTTTACTGGAGGACGTATTTCTGATTTTCCGATGGAACAACAGTTACGACTCTCTCCTGATGATGGCATTTTGCTTCCCGACCCCACCACATATCGTCACCTAATGGGTTGTCTTATTTACCTCACTGTCACCCGGCCAGATATAAATTATGCGGTGAACATTCTCAGCCAGTTTATGCATTCCCCTCGCACGGCTCATTTGGATGCTGCACACCATGTTGTTCGATATTTGAAGGGTTCCGTCAATCACGGCCTTCTTTTGTCTTCATCCAGCAACCTCCATCTCCAAGGGTATTGTGATTCTGATTGGGCTAGTTATCCCGTTACTCGGAGGTCTACTACCGGTTATTGCACCTTCTTAGGTAACAACATCATCTCTTGGAAGACCAAGAAGCAACATACGGTCTCTCGCTCCTCCGCCGAGGCAGAATATCGCGCCATGGCGACTTTAACTTGTGAGCTTCAATGGTTAAAATACCTGCTCCATGATCTTGGCGTTTCACATTCTATTCCCATCACATTATTTTGTGACAATCAAGCTGCTCTCCACATTGCCAACAATCCCGTCTTTCATGAATAGACGAAACATATTGAACTTGACTGTCATTTTGTTCGAGAGAAGTTTCAGTCAAGACTCCTCGTTCCTTGGCACATTCCTTCTTCTCATCAACTTGTCGAAGTCTTAGAAACATTCCCATGTGAAATGGGATGTACGGTAAGGGGAGCCAAGCAAGAATAGCAAAGAGAAATTTGGTTGATATACGGTACAAGCAACCCAACCATTGTTGGTGGCTGGCTGAAGTGATGAAGAAGGACTAGCTGGCTGATTTGGATGTGTTTTCCTTCGCGTCCAAAAGAAAGAAAATAAAGAAAGCATAAAAAGAAGGAAGAGAAAAAGTTGGCTGAGTTTACATAGAAAATCAAGAATAGAAAACAAGCCCACATGTGTAGCCGACCTTGCCACATGAGCAAGAAGCCATTGCCTTCCTTCTTTCTTTGACCCGTATCCCCTTTAAGATAACTCCATCTCCATCGTCTGTCCATTCTTTTAATGCTGAAATCATGGCCATTAAGCCCATTCGATCCTAACAGTCCATGTGTCCATTCTTTTAATGCCACATGAAATGATGGCCATTATGCCCATTCGATCCTAACAGTTGCTTATATCTTACCTTCCTGTCTTGGATATTCCTTATTTAGACAATGAATTTAGGCCCTACAAGTGTCCTCTCCACCATTCAATCTTAGCCCTCTAACCCCAAAGCAAAAATCTATAAATTGAGGGGCTTAGCACAGAAAGATTTGAACCTGGAGATTGGAGCTTAAAGAGAAGGAAAAAAAAAAAAAAAGGAGAAGAATAGACTTGCGGATTTTTCGATTTCCAAAGGTTGGTTTTCTTTATTTCTTTTAAGTATTTTCTTGCATTTTTTTTAATTCCATTTCTTTGTAATCTAAATTTCATGTCTATTAATAAATACACCGTGCTTAAAAAATAACTTTAAAGTTTTAAAGGAGATTTACACTATGCATTAGTGTAGCATATGGAAGATAGATCATTATTTTTTAAGCACTATGTATTTCTAAAATTTCTCAAATACAATATCCGGATTAATTACGATAACCTGATAAAAATACTTTAAGACTTTAAGGTCTTTTGACACTCCAAAAATGTGTTTTGGGCACAGCTTATGGATACCCTTATTTGTAAAACACTGTATTTTAAGCATTTGGGAGTGTCAAAAGACCTTAAAGTTTTAAAGTATTTTTATCAGGTTATCGTAATTAGTCTGAATATTTAATTTGAGAAATTTTGAAAATATATAGTGCTTAAAAAATAACTTTAAAGTTTTAAAGGAAATTTTTTTATTTAAATAATCAATACTGTACACAGAACGAATGATTCATAATTCATTTGAATGAGTGAAAATACGGAGGTAAAATGGTAATTTTACCTAAAATCTAAAAATGAGTACGTACAGGCCATTTTTCCTATTGCCTGTAAGTCGCGCCTAGTTTTAACCATTACAATAAAGAAAAATATAGTACTATCTCAATTAATTAGTTTATTCATTAAGAAGTTGGAAGCGATTAGTTGGCAATAATAGTCCATGTTGACTCCATGCCTTGAAACTTGAATGCTTAGGGGATTCATAATTGTCTTGGACAAAAGATTTTTCTAAAGTCTCCCTTTCAAGGATTTTTATAATTTTTAGAAGAAAAAAAATCCAGAAATCCTTCGAATTCCTTGCCTTCCAGAGAGAATCTGGACAATTACAGCCTTAAAAGGAATTAAGAAGAACTGGATTTCATTTCAGTTATTAATTTATTTTATATAATCTATATTTATTAGAACAAAATTTAATCGATATTTACAGCCTTAAAGGAATATGATGGCTTGCAGTTGCTGAAAATAAAGGATGTTCAGAACAAAATTTATTAGGTTTGGTCCCATTTTAAAAGGATGTTCAGAAATATAATGGCTTGTACTTGCTCAAAATAAAGTATTTTAACAAATATGTTCTCAGGATAACAATGGGGTATTTTTAAATTATCAGATTTTTAATAGAAAACTAATAGAAAAATGTTATGGAAAATATATTAAATAAAAATATTAGGAATTTACTGAGAATTTATTGAGATATTATCGCAATATTACCATTTATCATGTTTTTAATGTAATTTTATTGGAAATTGACTACCATGTCAATAAATACACGTTAAGGGTATTTTCTAATAAAAATATGATAGATTTAAAAATATCGTCAATATTTAATTTTTTTTTATCAGAACTTGCTCTTCTATAAAATCATACCATTAAATGTTACCCCACCACAAAGACAATTAAGTGATTGATGGTCCTTTCTAGTATTCTTTGTAAGGGGAGTGACAAAAGTTTTGCCAAAGTTTTCTTTTTCTTTTGTTTCTTTCATTCAAGGGTGATTGACCGGACTTTCCAATTTAGTATTAATCCCCGTCTTTTAAGTATATTCACGCCACCCACCGACGGGCCACCACCTTCACCGTGACCAGAGGTGGCTAGGCTTCCTTTTTTTTCACTTCTTGCCATTGATTATCTCACTTCCAACGCCCCAATTAACTCACCAACTGTCATCTATACCCTTTAAACAAGTATTTGTTTTACTAATCTCACTTCCCAACCCTATTTCCATTTTAATTTCAAACTCTCTCTCTCTCTCTAAATTAAGTTCTTTTCATTTCTTCTAAAGCTTGAGTGGCATCTTTGTAAATGAATGGAATTACAAGGGCAATTGACTGACTTGACCTCCTATAAATTTAAAGGTGTCACTATCGACATCACCCACAGAATTACCGGTCAGACAGATACTGCTGCAGAGGAGGGCTCAGCCATGCAATCCACCTCGCTCGCCCATCATGCACACGTCCACCGGCCGGAATACATCCGGTTTCCAGCAATACGTGACAGATCCTCGACTATTTGGGTCAGAACACGGCGAACCCAGATCTCAGCTGTGGCTGCCGCACCCGTAAAGAACAACATTACCCATTCCATGTCAGAAGAGAAGGTGGAGCTGTTCAAGTCACTAGAGGGATGGGCCAGAGAGTCGGTGCTTCCGTTTCTTAAGCCGGTGGAGCAGTGCTGGCAGCCTCAGGATTTCTTGCCCGACCCGAGTAACCCGACGGATTTGTTTCAGGACGAGATCCGGGAGCTGAGGGCCCGAACGGCCGACTTACCGGACGACTACTTTGTGGTGTTGGTGGGGGACATGATAACAGAGGAGGCATTGCCTACTTACCAGACCATGATCAACACGTGCGAGGGAGTCCGTGATGAGACAGGGGCGAGCCCATGCCCGTGGGCCGTGTGGACTCGATCCTGGACCGCAGAGGAGAACCGGCATGGCGATCTGCTTAACAAGTATCTGTACTTGTCGGGCCGCGTCGACATGTGCATGGTCGAGAGCACCATTCAATATCTCATAGGGGCAGGCATGGTGAGTTTGTTAGAAAACTATGACTTCATAAGATTCTCGAGGTAAAACTCATTCTCAAAAATAATTGTTGAGAGGAAGGTGTCTAAAGTATTATACGGTAATTGGTTTCTTGAATTAATCGATGTGAGACTTTCTGTCATTTCACACCGGCTCTCACGTGCAATTGGATCATATGGTTGCACGTGGAAATTTGACACACAGAGCGTACTGCACGTGAAAACTTCAAACCCATCCTCACGTGCACTGGGCATGCAAAACCTACTCTAATACTATGTTAGAAAACCATGACTTGATAATATTCTTGAGGTAGACCTCACTCTGGAAAGCTAGCCGTTGAGAGAAAGGTGCCTAAGTATTATATGGAGTCATTGGTTTCTTGATTTTTTTTCACTTCACACATGTCCTCACGTACAGCTAGTTCTTATGGCTACACGTAAAAATTTGACACATGTGCAACTACACTAAGCGGCTGCAGGTGGAAATTTCAGATCCGCACTCACGTGCAATGGGCATGCAATATTCTTGAGGTAAAACTCACTCTCAAAAGTTAACCGTTGAGAAAAGGGTGCCTCAGGCATTATATGAAGTCGTTGATTTCTTGAATTAATCGATGTTGGACTTTCTGTCACTTCACATGGTTCTATATTTGACTAGTTGCTAATTTTCAAGGTAATACGAGAAATTATACTCTTTAATACTTTTAAGATTATATTAAAGTTTATTTAAATGGTTGATTTTTCCTAATTAGTTATCATTTCATATAATTAGTAAAGTATAATGAAGAGCTTAACATTTTTTTAATATTCAAAATTGTAATAATCACCTTCTTCTTCAACGTCACCTCTAACCATCATATATGATCCTCGCCACCATTTAAAATCATATATCAGCCTCGTGGCAATTTGATTTAAAAGCCAACTGATATTGAAATGGTATTAGGCAGTGTCACACTCACACGTGTTTCATCATTTCTAAATTTGGCTCATGATTGAATAAATGATTAATTAAATTAAGCCCTCTTTTAAGAAGGACCTACAATTTCTTGTGGACTATTGATACAAGGCATTGACCAAAGATTGAACCAAGACATTTAGCCTTCTCACTTCTACTATTTACATCTATGACCTATAGAGAAATCACCCATCTGCTAAAAAGCTCTTTATTTGAATATACGCTCATGAATATTGGTGAGTTCAATCAAATAATCTTTCACAAAAGTTAAGATGTAAAAGTTAATTTAAAATAATTAAATCTTAATGAACTTAAAGACATGCTTTAGATTGATTCAATCACAATTATTTGTGATAGGACTATGCTGTGCTGCATAGTTAGAGAAAAACTTTCACAGCAAATACTCTTACATTTAGCAGTAGAAAGAGTATTTGCTGTGAAAGTTTTTCTCTAACTAGTAAGTGAGTCAGTGAGTGGCATTATTCGTTTTGGGTCTGCTCTTTAAAAAAAAATTTGAATCAGACACTCAAGAGTGAATGAATTAGAGTTATAATCTAGATATGGGTTTAATTAGGGAAATAAAATACTTGAATTGGAGATTGAAATCTTTGAACTGGAAATTTAAAAAAAATAATAATAATAATATGGATGGTTGTGGGTGTGGTGTGTTGTGTGGTGTGCAGGATCCAGGCACAGAGAACAACCCATACCTTGGATTGGTGTACTCGTCCTTCCAAGAGCGGGCCACCTTCATTTCACACGGCAACACCGCTCGCATCGCCAAGGAGCGCGGCGACGCCATCCTAGCACGTATCTGCGGAAGCATTGCAGCGGACGAGAAACGCCACGAGACAGCCTACGTCAAGATAGTCGAGAAGCTTCTAGAGGTGGACCCCTCCGGCGCCATGCTGGCCATCGAGGACATGATGCGCAAGAAGATCACCATGCCCGCCCACCTCATGCACGACGGCCGGGACTCGCATCTCTTCGACCACTTCTCCTCCGTGGCTCAGCGCCTCGGCGTATACACCGCCAACGACTACGCTGACATTCTCGAGTTCCTGGTGGGCCGTTGGAAGCTAGAGCACCGAGGGGCTGACCGGCGCCGCTCACCCCGCCCAGGACTTCGTTTGCAACTTGGCGCCGAGGATACGGAAGCTGCAGGAACGAGCCGATGAGCGGGCGCGCCACGGCCCGCCAAGTCGCGTCCGCTTCAGCTGGATATTTAACAAGGAAATCACCATTTAGTTGAACCAAACTTGCATGTACACGTGGATTTCTCCTTAGAACGAACACAACTAGATAGTAGATGGTTTTTAGTAATAAATAAATACATAAATAAAGAGGAGGTTAATCAATTAAGTGTTCAACTAGGTACTACGCATTAGATGTGGGCGATATTTTCTTTTGTACTTTTATTATTTTCTTTTATCTTTTTCGCATCCTGTTAGTTTGTTCATTTGCTTCCTTTCTCCACGGAGACAAGTGACTTATGATCAAATGAATGGTGTGACTATGTACTAATAGTTTAATTGGTAGATACTTTAATTCGGAAATCATATGTCTTTATATTTGAGTTTTATAATAATATAATATCTATGGTTTGTGGAGTGTTGTGTGTGTCTAAAATTTTGTCTAACATTATGCCTTCCTATCAGGAGAGAGAGATAAGAACAAAATTTAAGTGAATGGTGAGAAACTAAAATTACTTGTATTATTTATTCATAGAGTCATCAATTCCAAAGATGCCCTAGTGTAAATCATTATGCATTTATTTGGGTTTCTATGTGTATAAAATACATCCAAAAATCTCAGATCGTGTCTCAATAACAAGAAATCACCTTTCCAGAGCTTAGATTATCATTCTTATTGGAGCCTTATTCCCATGAGATGCTACTCTGCTTACATGGCACTAACAAATGAGAGAGAGAGAGAGAGAGATGCAATATTGTCACCTACGATCAGGGGGATCACCCTCTGATAAACAGATGCTTTGTCTTGTTCATTTATTTATTTTAGTTAAACATCAGAAAATGGAAAAATATCATGGAGAAAACTGGAAAAGAAGACATCTAAGAAGAAGCATTATGAAATGGCAGCCGCCACGTAGAATGAAGATAAAAAACTCGAGGCTTATTCTATCGGCTAAGATTTGTAATCCTGGTAGAGCTCAATTTGATTTTGATCAGTGAACATATTTTTTTTTTAATGAAAGGTAAGAATATTATTCACTCACCGATTAGCATAGCCCGAGCCGGGCAAAGAAAAGCACAAAAGCCCCTAAGAACAGGGCCAAAACCCGAAACAGTCGGGGAAAAGAAAAAGCCGAAAAAAGATGAAGCCAGCAGAAGATGAAACCAGCAGGCAGTCAGGAGAAAGACAGGTACCCTAGGGATCATATGTGGAAGTAAGCGTCCCTTCTGAACACATTTTTTTATGGACCCAGCATCCCTCAAGTCTCTCAGACTACAAAATCCCAAGCTTTCGATGGGTTGTTTACAGCTACACAATTGTGACAGGTAAAACAAGTCTAGGGAAAAAGGGCAAAAGATTAATTAGCTTCCAAAGTGGGATAACAGAGCATCCTATCAACACAATGCCCTTCTAGAAAAATCTAAAAAAAGCCCGTTTATCTTAGTTTGATAATGATAAATTGATCTTTGAGAATTTTTTTAGATAGAGCTCACTTGGAGAAAATACCACTCAGTGAGGAGGATAATTAAAAAATACTCCCTTTGTCCCAAATTAGTTGTCTTATATGAATTTTGAAATTGTCCCAAAATAGTTCTCATTTATATTAAAATAGTATAAAGTGTGTTGAAAATGGATGATATCATATGAAGTGCTAGTCTTATATAGAGAGTTCCTTAAAAATTACAAATGTTTCAAATGAGACAACTAAAATAAGACAGAGAGAATAGTATTTATCGATGCGGTTCTTCATTCAAAAGACTTTACTGCATCTTTACAGGAAGAATGCTATCCTCCACCATGCTATGTTAGCGACCAAATCGCAAAATCTTTAACCAACTCTGTCTCTGGCAACTGGACCCATCGGTGCCATCAAGGTTCTCATTTCCAGCTTCGACAATTGTTATCTCCAGTTTGCAATGACACCTCTGTCAAGACCCTTACTGACCTTATCCCTGCTAGTAACAACACTGGCATCTTCTCTGATGCTTTTGATTAAGGGTCCCTGGTGCTGGTTTTTATTCTTCCTGGGTCTGTTTTTTTTTTGAGCTATGCTTTGCTCTGTTATCTTTGAGCGTTTTGTTTTGGCCCAATTTTGGACCTGATTCTTTTTTTGGTTTTTCTACCTTGGGCCACCTGTGTATGTTCTTTGGGCTTCTCTTGTATGATATTACTGACCTATTCAATCAAAATAATAATAATAATAATGAGTAGCGCTGAGTCTCACCATGACCGAATTAAAAGTATACTAAGTGCATGACATATAATGAATGTAAAAAAAAAAAAACATCGGTGGAGAAAAAAGGTTATATGTGGACTCTATAGAGTACTTCATATGATGTAAACTATTCATCACAAGCACAAATGATTTCAAGAAAAAGGTTGACCTTTAGTTTTCATAGTCAAGAGGCTTCAAAAAAAAATTATCAAAAGTTTAAGGGTCCTTATAAAATCATAAAAAACTTAGGAGGGTATTAGGACATGGGCTTCCAGCCCAAAAGACTAGCCTGTTAGGTAGAATGACCCAAGTCCTTTATAAACCTCTAGATCTCCTTCTACACTTCCAATGTGGGATTCATTCGCAACAGCCCCAACAATTCCCCCATCGAATGAGGCCCTCCGGCGGAGAGATCGACGCCGGCCATCCTGTTCGCCTGGGGGATCTTCTAAGCCCACATGAGGTAGCTTGAAATCAGGCTGTGATACCACTTGTTAGGACTTGAGCTTCTAGCCCAAAAGACTAGTCTGTTAGGTGGGTGATTTGGAATTCATTAAATAACAAAACAAGTAGAAAAGATGAGACGAGTCTAACAGGATTAGACCCGAAAGAAAAAGAGAACGAAAAAGAAAAGAAAAGAAAAGGAGAACTAGCCACACAATAGAAAACAATCTCAATTTCCATGAAATAATGAGTAGCTCTGTCTCTGGGACCTCGCGTTTCCTCTACACTCAGCCGAACTACAAGTCGGTCACTCTATCGATGCTGCTCTTCATTCAAAAGATTTTACTGCACCTTCACAGGAAGAATGGTATCCTCCACCATGCTATGTTTAGCGACCAAATCGAAAAATCTTTAACCAACTCTGTTTCTGGCAACTGGACCCATCGGTATCATCAAGGTTCTCCTTTCCAGCTTCAACAATGGTAACGTTGTTATCTCCAGTTTGCAATGAGACCTCTGTCAAGACCCTTTCTGACCTTATCCTTGCTGGTAACAACACTGGCATCTTCTCTGATGCTTTTGATTAGGGGTCCCTGGTGCTGGTTTTTATTCTTCCTGGGTCTGTTTTTTTTTTTGAGCTATGTTTTGCTCTGTTATCTTTTAGCGTTTTGTTTTGGCCCAATTTTGGGCCTGATTCTTTTTTTTGGTTTTCCGACCTTGAGCGGGTTGTGGGCCACCTGTGAATATTCTTTGGGCTTCTCTTTGAATGATATTACTAACCTATTCAATCAAAAAAATATTGAGTAGCTCTGAGTCTCATCATGATTGAATTAAAAGTATACTAAGTGCATGACATATAATGAATGTAAAAAAGGAAGATCAGTGAGAAAAAAGGTTATATGTGGACTCTATAGAGTACTTCATATGATGTAAACTATTGGTCACAACCACAAATGATTTCAAGAAAAAAGTTGACCTTCAGTTCTCATAGTCAAGAGGCTTCTTCAAAAAAATTATCAAAAGTTTAAGGGTCCTTATAAAATCATAAAAAACTTAGGAGGGTTTTCATATAAATTCAAAAAGACGAGGGCCATTTTTGGGCAGCAAGCATAGAACTGGTGCATAGGAAACAGTGGATTTGCCGTCCTTATAGTGATCAGAACATACCGTCAACATTTGTGGAACTACAGTTCAAGTTCTGTCCATCAGACAGATGATGTCCAACTCTGTTACTATGCTCCGAGTGGTTTGTGAACCTTGAATACAGATTTAGATCTTCCTCATCTACACAGCAGCACACAAATGTCACAAGTAGCCAAGATCAAAACCATCTATTGAGTAGGCCTCAATGGTCACGTTCTTCAGCCTCAGTATGAAATGGATTCTTCTATTCATTTCAGAAATATATACGATTGAGCCCAATATCCAAGGAAATGAATGGGGTCTCATGTAGTGTAGACAGGAGATAACAGGAGAATCAGTAAAACGCTTCAGAAATCATCTATCCCATGTATAACATCATCCACTTCTTCGTCTATGGATAAGAAATATGACAATGGAAGAATCTCTATTATATGGCACGGCGGAATCAGCTATACACGCGTTTATGAATGGCAATTTAACTTTCCATACCCTTGGGAAACATTATTGTCTTTGATATTCCATCTAGTGCCTCACATATTTTGTCTTTCTGTGGATGGGTAATATCCCCATGGGAGAATATATGTACTCTACCTTTAACAATAATCCAGCTACACCCCTGTGTTTTAACTAAACCCAATTCTCTCATCCTCGTTCTGATCTTTAAAACACCATCCCATTTACCAACAGACTCATAGATGCTGCACAATGTAATGTAGTTGCTACAATTTTCAGCTTCCAATTCGAAAAGCTTAAAAGCAGCAATTTCCCCCAACTCCACATTCTTGTGCATTTGACAGGCAGCAAGCAAGGCTCCCCAAATACTTGCTGTTGGCTCTAGCTGCATATTTTCTATCAGTTCTAGAGCTTCTTTTAGATTCCCAGAACGGCCAAGGAGGTCAACCATACAAGCATAATGCACTGCATTGGGTTCAACTCCATAATCTTGCATTGAGTGAAAAATCCTCTGCCCTTGATCAATCAGGCCTGAATGGCTGCAGCTAGCCAAAATTGCAGTGAACGTGACATTACCAGGCTTCAACCCTTGAGCTCTCATCTCCTCAAACAAAACCAAAGATTCTTCCCCCTTCCCATGAAGCCCGTAGCAAGATATCAATGTTGTCCAAGTCACCACATTCCTGTCCAGCATATTAGCAAAAACCTTCCATAAATAATCTATGCACCCACATTTTGCATACATATCCATCAAAGAATTGCCAATCACGGCATCACAACTGAAGGCTAGATTCCTAACAGTCTGCCCATGAATCTCTTTTCCTTTCATCAGGGCCCCGTCCCTCCCACAGGCATTCAACAAACTTGGAATTGTCCTTGAATCCAACTTTACTCCATCCTGCTGCATCCTTCTAAATGCATCCAATGCTTCTATAGAAAAACCAGCTCTTCCAAGCCCTGAAATAATTGTATTCCAAGCAACAACATCTCTTTGTGACATTGTCAGAAACACCCGTTGAGCATCAACCAAACACCCACACTTCGCATACATGTCCAATATTGAGCTCTTGACAATCATATGGGCTTCCAAGCCCAATCCAATGACCCAATTATGAAGCTTCTTTCCCAACAAAAGATCTCCAATCCCAGCACAAGCCTTGAAAAGGGTAGGAAAGGTATAGTTATCGGGTTGAAGACCTGCGCTCATGAATTCATGAAAAATGGCCAGCGCTTCATTGAAGAGAGAATGCTGAACGTAGGTGGACATCAAAATGTTCCACGAATGCATGTTTCTTTGGGGCATTTCATCGAACACTCGTCGGGCGTCTTTGAGATGGTTGCATTTGGAGTACATCAACAAGAGATCGGTTTGGAGAGTGACGCGGGGGAGGATTCCAAGGACCATGACTTGGGCATGAATTTGCTTTCCCGGATTAATTGCAGAAAGAGGGGTACAGTTTCTTAAGAGGGAAGACATGGAAACAACTACCAAATTCCATTGCTGCATTTTACATTGCTTCCAAATGCAACGGCCGGGAAAGAAGAAGGTTTGAACTTTGAAGGGGCGTTCAGTCGTCCAATGCCAATGTAGAGTGAAGCATGCCCATCAAACTATTTCGAGAATCTCCACTTGTCCCCACTATCTTTGGAATTACTAAAAAGAGCTTAAACTCGAGTCGATCCACACATTTCAAAATTTATTGAGCCCAACTAAATTAGACCTAAATTACTAATCCGAATTACTCAATCCAACTTGATCAGAATTTTTGACCCGAGTCAATCCTAGTATTGTTTTATAACTTGGTACATTCAAGTCTTGAGTAAAATTACGTCGGATCCGATCGGATTGGATTAATTTTAAATTTCTCAATCTAACCCGGCTCAAATTTCATGAGAAATTTTATTTTTTCAACTCAATCCAATTTGAAATATACAAATGCATAATTCAAACCCATTGATTTCTCGAATCAGATTAAAACTTCATCCATATTTCACCCCTACTAAAAAGATATCTTCCTATTGAGAATTATTTGGGTAAATTTATGATATAAATAAATCTTCCATGCATCCAAAAACATGCTATCGATATCTTTTGAGCCTTCAATACCACTAGTCACCAAGAGAGAAGGGTGTGGCACAAGCAACATACTTGCAAGTTAAGATTAACTTTAAATGGGCCTTATCGTAAAGGATAATAGTAGCAGTATTAACGGATATAGTTTACTCATGTTTCTATTTTAGAGTCTTAGTTGATTTGTGCTTGTATTCCAATGGTAATCCTTAAATTATGAGACTCCTACTCTTATATTTGATTATCAATGAGAAAAATTGTGAGCAATTTTACCCAATTCTACACTTAGAAACTCTTAATTATAAAAAATAAACAAATCAGTATCTACGTACATTATCCAATGTAAAGTTATCATTGTGGATGGTTAGACTATTTCAATTTTAATTGCTCAAATTTGTCTCCTTAAATCAATCAAAGAGTTGGCAAATTTTAGTTGAACTTATTCTTATTGGTTAGTCAAAAACAAACTCTTTAAATTATTATTTTTTTTTTTGAACGTATGGGTAAGTATCATTCAAAAGAGGGGAAGATCCTCAACAATTAAAAGGGAAGAAACCCATAGCAGTGCAAAAGCCATAAGGCTAAGATACAAAACAAAAACAAAAGAACAAGCCCACAACCCAGGCCAGGGTCAGAGAAAAGAATCAAAATAACCATAACTGCAGCTTTGGTGAGTAGGCTTATCTCTAGTTCAGATTGTGATTTGCTTCAAAAGATGGAGTGTGGACATGGAGGGACTGCAATGGAGCCTAAGCAGAAGATGATTGATAGCAGTGACATGGGTGCGATAGGTCTAAGAGCAAGAGTTGTGCTTGGAGAGAGGCATGAAGATCTCAGAGTTGATATACTCCAGATGGCGAACAGTCAGACCTTTGTTCAGTAGGAAAAGTAAAAGTTTCTGACAGAAAATTAGCATGCTGGAGTTTAAACTATTTAGACATTAAGTTCCCCAGCATATTCTATATGTGCATTAGTGATAATAATTTTAACCATATACAATCAGTATCAATGATTTCAACCAATTTGACCAAATGGGCAGTTCTTAATGGACCGGGTTGACCCGTCCATTTCCATCTCAGAAGTGGTCTGCTCTTGCCCAATCAAATTCATATCTTAATGAGTGGAAAAATCAACAAATCAATGGCTAAAATTAATCCACTTGTTACTTGTTGGGCATTATTTTATGTTTTTACTTGTTTATTCACCGTTCAATAATTAGATACCGAGTGCAGACAAATGCACCCTAAGCTGGATCTGACCATGTTGGTGGGTCAGTCCGATTGCCAAGTCAAAGGTCAAGATCCTTTTATTAAATTATATTATCTTTAAATTATGTTTTTTGTTCAGTAGTAGAATTATTTGTTTTGTTTATTGACTTTTATCTCCCTCTTTAGATAAAATAAAGGATTAAACTAAAAAGTAATTCAATGAATCCCTTTAAACTTGATGATTTTTTAATTTTTTTTTCTTCTTCTGCCATCACGATAGATTTTATTAAATACAACTTTTGAAAGGCATACCCAAACATATGTTGGGAGTATTGACTCGATTTGGAGTCGGCCTTAATTAGAATTTTTTTAGAAAAATTCTATTTTCTCTATTTTCTACCTTAATTAGAATTTTTTTAGAAAATTTCTATTTTCTCTCTTTTCTATATGTATTTCTTTCATCTCCTTCTATTTTTCCATTCTTTCTGTTTTCATGGTGCCTGTTTTTGCTATCTAAAAGATTGAAAAACATAGGGATATGTGGCAGTGAAAATTTGAGAGAGAGAGGGTTCGGTGGAATTTTGTTTGGTACACAGTCTAAGAGGAGAAAATTCACGAGTCTACTTTGTATTTAAGAGAGAGAGATTTGATTGAGAAGAGATTTGTAATTTGAGAAATAAATTTGTAACGATTCGATTCGAACATAGGGTTTAAGGTCCAACTCAGTGTGATATTATCCGCTCTGGGCCTTACATATAAGCGAGACCGCACAGTTTTATTCGTACGCCCTGACCCACATGGCCAAACCCAAAAGCCCTCACACTAGTGTAGACGTGAGTGTCCTCAAATAAACCCACCAATTTCTTCCTCCCAAACCGATGTGGGACTTCCCACATCAGTTTGGTGTGCTCACTGCCAAGGGCAGGGGTAGCACAAATTTGTATCTTTTGATATTGGTAGAACTATTAGGACTTGGGGCCCAAAAGATTAGCATATTAGGTAGAGTGACCCAAGTCCTTTATAAATCCTTAGATTTCTCAGCAACCCCAACAATATCCTCTCAAACGAGGCCCTCTAGTTGAGAGGGCGACGTCGGCCATCTAGTCGCCTGGGGAATCTCCTAGATCCCACATAGGTAGCCTGAGACGTGGCTTTGATACCACTTGTTAGGAACTGGGTTTTCAGCCCAAAAGACTAGTCTGTTAGGTGGAGTGGCCCAAATCACTTATAAATCTTTAGATCTCTCTACACTTTCAATATAAGACTCATTCGTAACAGCCCCAACAAGAACTTACTTGATTGTGGTATGTGGATGTAGACATCGACCAATAAACTTAAAAATTATGTCTTCTTCCTATGAATATTTAATTTGTTGTTTGATTGCATTCATTGTGGGTTTAAATTCGATTTTGACACAGCAACTTATACTTTCAATATATCCATATCCTTGATGTGGCCCTCAGTGCTAGGTACACTCATTCATAAAAAAAAATGCAAGAAGGATAATTTCATGCTTAAAAAACACTCAGTGTCTATCATTGTCTTATGAACTTCCATTTTATTATATTTCTCATTTTAACTCTCATATAATTCTTCAGAATAAAGAAGTATGAAAATGAAAGGCGAGTTGCAGCAGACATTAAGATGAGAGCTGGGACGGTAGTATTCGTTTGCTGCCTGTCGCATTGTCCGCATCGTTACCCCTGTCAGTGTTAGTCACGGGTCTACTTTCTGCTTCTTTGTCGACTCTACTGTAATCAATCTATCACCATTTTAACAGCTCTGAAAAAACTCACCCAATACAGACACTTCATTGAGAAACTATTTTTTTACAAAAGGAATTCAATCATCTCATCCGACTAGTGTTTCGAGGCATGTGTATACCTCTCAACATACATGCCGAATTCTTCTTCAGAGAGTGGTTTCAAGAGTTGAGCATGAATTAACCTGAAGACCCCATTTCACGAGACAGACTTCTTAACCGTAAGGCCAACCTTTTGGCGTGACTCTAAGTGTTAGGAGTGTGAATTGAACTCAAAACTTGAGTCCAGAAGAAAGATTTTTTGACCATTGAGAAACTATCTTGTGTCAAAGTTCTAAATTTGGCAAATGATAAAACATATATACAACTATGATCATAAAAATGATACAATAGATAGCTTAATATGCGATGAAATTTTGACATTCGAGTGACCTTCCATTTAAAACATATAAAAAGAAAGCTCCCTCTTTACTTTATTACTATTATCTTCTTTATTCTTTTTCCAAAGAGAGGGTCAATCTCTTTACCTCTACCATTTAAAGACAAAAGCACAAGAGGTGCACATGAGATGGCATGCAATGAATGAAAAAGTAGAGATGTGAAACAGGGGATTGCAATTTAGGAACAGAGCAGGGAAGACAGCAAATTCAATAATCATTTTAGAGAAAGAGAGAGAGAGAGAGAGAGAAAGAGATTTTAAGCTTTCAATGAAATTTGACTTGACTTGATTCAACAGATTTAGAACCTAAGTCAAGTTTTTAGATTTTGGAACACTATCACTGTTGAAAAGAAGATTGATTATGCCTAGAGCAATCTCACACAAGCGTTTAAGATCTTCCTCTCTGCGACCCAGATCTGTTGGGTAAGTGAAGCGAGCATTGCGTTTGAAAATGTCGTGGCAGATGCCGGGATACTCAATTGCCGCACTCACATGCAAGTAAGCATAGTCGAAATCCTCAGAAGAAAGAGGCTGGAGAGAGTTGTTTAGAGCTAAGTTGGCGTTGGAGTAGCAATCCACACATTGCTTGAGGACCCTTTTCAGCGACGTGTCTTTCGCAGACCGGAGCAGAGCGGCGGCGTAGGAGGAGGTGGTGGCGGAGCTGGCCAGTCCTTTGTTGACGATGATAACAGCAAGGCCAGGGACATCTGCTTGAGCGCTGTTGGGGTCGGATTGGAGAGAGGAGACGCAGAGTTGGCTGTAGTTGGTGCTTTGGCATGTCTTTTGGATCAGTTCCTTGTCTCCATTAACATTAGAAAGTGAGGTGTGGTGAAGGAAGAGAGAAAGGAGGGTAAGGAAGGCAAAGGATGCCATCTTGTGAAAGAGAGGAACCTATTTCTCCTTATATAAGGCCTGGCCATATGGGGGGTGAGTGGGTAACTGGGCAAGTAGATCTTGCAGAGATGTCGGTTGGACTCTTCTGGGCCAAGCCATTCCTTCCAAATCGGGCCCGTTTTTAAAATAAAAAATCATTAAATAATAAATAATAATACTCTCTATGTCCCAAAATACTTGTCCTATTTCAAAAAAAAATATTTTTTAAGGATCATTTTCACACGGAACGCTCCAAAAGCCTAATAAAAGATTCTCTTAGTCAATACAAACTTAATGAAAAAGATAGGTTTGGACAGTGTCTTGTTGTGTAATTAATGTTCAATAATGTTTTCCTAACTATATATCAATGCATGATTGAGACAATGAGAGTCGAAGGTGAAAATAATTATAAAATGACGCATATGGATAAGTCAAAACTTATAAAAGAATGTCATGTTTCCTTCACGTCAGAAGGTGATTTGGAGCTCATCAAGAATGTTAAAGTTTTGATTTAATGTGAAAATAGAGGAATGGAACAAGTAATTTGGGACAATTTCAAAATGCATATAGGACAAGTATTTTGGGACGGATGGAGTAGAAGATAAGACTTGTACGCACTTAGCACTAACCATTTGGTGTTAGTAGAAATTAATGTTAGTTTGCATCATTTCTCTTGTCAAATTTTCTCTTTTATTTGGAATATATACACTAAGATGATATTTATTTTAGAGCTTTTTGTTAAAAAAATTTAATGAAACCATATTGGATGTCTATGTAATGTAATGAAGATCTTATATTGTGATTCACATAATGTGAGTAGTTTTTTATTGATTTACGTAATTTTATACAAATTTTCACATTTTTAGCATACTTTTTCATATTAAACATTATTCCTTCAACACTTTGATACTACATCAAAATGTCAGAAATTTTAAACTAGAAGTTTTGGATCCATTCAGCTGGATCCAGTATTAATCGGGTCAGTTTACAGATCCTACTTGCACATTTTTTGCTAGTATAATTTACTGCCTTGGATCCATTCTGCATATATGGATCTTGGAACCCTAATTGAAATTTATAATTGGATATGTTATGGGATACAAATTTTGATACCATTGTCTGTAACCTAGTTCGTATTCGGGTCCATCTGGGATCCGGCCCAAGAAGGGATGAGTCAGTCATTTAGTAGGTGAAATGAATTGGTTCTAAAAGTAAAAATTAAGAATTGTGGAATATATCAAGAAAGAAAGGTGGATAATCTCATTATTAAGTACTTCAAACTAATACGATTTAAAAGAAATCAATTGAGTGATTAGTTAGTAAGTACATTAGAACTTGATTTCATTATAATTTTTTCTTAATTTAAGTGGTGAGATTGTCTAATGAACTACTTTTTATGTTCAATTTATCAACAATATTATTTCTAAATATCCACATGGCTCACCAAATGTGGTAACAAGTGATGAAACATTTAATCTAGATTTAATCTGAGTTTGACTCGTTATATTTTAAAGATCTATATTTTGTTTTAATTGATTTTTAGATAATATTTAAAAAACTTAAAGGTTGGCGATGAGACATTAGTTTATTTAAAAACTTCATGGAGTTATTAATTTTTATAGTGTTACATATAAAATGGGTTGGAAAATATAATTGAAATAATTTTTTTTTGAATTTATGTTTAGAAACCGCGGGATACCCAACGTTTAAACCTCTTCAGTTGAGTCTACTATCCATAGGGCACACCAATATTAAGCTATAAGGGCTCGAACCCACGACCTTCCACTTGAAGTAGGACGCAACCAGTTGAGCTACACCCATGTAGGTAAAAAATTAAAATAAAAATTTGATATGAATAAATTTTGATATATATAGTTATCATTATAATTATATTTAGTAAGTTAATGAGCTCCACGTCAAATGCTCCATGGGAAGGGCTCTTTGGTAATTTGACGGCAGAAGTTCAAGTACCTGCTCATCCCACTTCCCGCGCCCCAATTAACTCACCACCTGTCACCTTCCCCTCTTAAGTAACTATTTGCCTTTTCTCTTCTTCCTTCCCATCGCCATTTCCATTTCTTTTCTGAAACAGTATCGCCATTTTCATTTTTATTTCCAGTGTCTCTTTCTCTCTCTCTTTCTTTCTCTCTCTCTCTCAAAGAATGCAAGGAGGGATGCTGGTGGAAGAGCCTGTGCAGCTCGCTTCTATCCTCACATCTACCAAACCTGTACCTCTCTCTCTCTCTCTCTCTCTCTCTCTCTCTCTCTCTCTCTCTCTCTCTCATTACCTCTCTGTATCTCTATCTCTCGTTGTGCTATGGTCTGAAATGCAAATTAGGGTTGAAAAGTTATGGGTTGAGAGCTCTGATATTAGTTGTCAAGAGTTGACAAAATTGGCTAAGTGATCAGTTGTTTGAACTTTGTTGTGTGGCCCACATTTATACCTTCCCCTTTATGTGCTTTCTCCTTTGGATTGGATCTCTACCTATTTGACAACATTTTGTGTTACACTCACCATTAGATTAGACCCAAGTTCTTGACACGGTTAAATCTCTACGGGGTATAATACCATACAGTAATCCATTCAAATTGACGAGAACCTCTAGCACAGTTGGTAAGTACTCATTGTTGCTACGTCAAGGTTATAGTTCAAGTCTTATAGGCATAAAATAGGTAGCTGATCCGTAGATTGTAATAAATGGATCAGATGATGAGGAGGAGGATATTTATCCTTCAAATTGTTTTTTGGTAGGCCTCCTGTCAAAGCATAGCCATCACCAACCAACCTGTCCATGTAGTCCAAACTAGGCCCCAGAAAATATGTTCATTCAGATCTCACTTATGAGTCGTCAATTTACCAAGGTTTGGTTCAATTTCTTTTGTTGGGGGTTCCCTCTTGTAGGTCTATCAGACTTTGAATGTATTACTTCTCTGTGTAGTCTCTGTTTACGTTTTGCATTTCTACTCATCAACCTCTTTGTCATTCATAATCTTTTCCAAATTGTCACGGCCCGAACCCGAAACACGTGACTAAAGAGAAAGATAAACATTTTTAACAAACAAAATCAACCAATACAAACATCATCGACCACTAAATAATTTTTTAAACATCAAGTCGAGTTTCTCCACTTAGTTGCATGACCATAGATTCGTGGAATACATTTAACAATCCATATAAATAGGAAATTTAAATCATGATTGACAAAATACTAAAAGGATTTCATATGTCAAGCTCTCTACTGTCGTCCATGGGGTCCTGGAGACCCCACCTCCATCGCATATCCTGCATCTATTTCCATACTCATCATACGTATTTCACGACATCTTTTACTACACTAATACATGTTCTTAACATCAGCCATCTCTTTCACCACATTGGACATGACATTCTCATTCATTCTCACACAAGAAGAGAAAACATGGAAACAACACATCTTATTCAAATACCTAGAATTCACCCAGGACGCCACCTTATTTGGATCAAGCCTACCCCATCAAGTAGGCAATTTCCCAGTTTTCGCTCAAATTGGAACTTTATCAGCACTGGATGAAATTTTAAAGAACTTCTGTACATTTTGGCATTTAATCACATGCTCTTTTGCTAATTCATGTGGGAAAGGATTTTGTGTTGGTTAGAATTGGCTCCAATTGTATGAATTCATTCGACACTTGACACCTTTTGGTCATATATTTTATCTGTCTATCAGAGTACTTCAGTCAAGAGCAATCTCCAATTTGCATATTTGCCTATTCGAATGTGCCCTGACTTTCTTCAGCTTCTTGTCCCATGCATGCATGTTCATTCTTGTCTCGTATTTTTCTTCAGTGATGATATTTTTTCTTGTCCAAGTTTGTAGCTTTCTAAAATAAAGGAAAATCACAACTACTTTCGATTGCAAATATTCTAATGGGGTCACTTATATATATAGAGATTCTTCCCATCATTAACCAAAATCGTTGGGACCCTTGGACCAAAGTCACGTTCTGTTGATGTGCTTGAAAGATGCCTAAATGCTGGAATGTCAGGTAATTTATACTATCCAAGTACTTATTTCATAGTTGCTCTTCATTGTCATTTGATGCTAATTGGGTTGTTCTTTTGTTTTGACAGTTGCACGCTTTGATTTCTCTTGGTTAAATGAAGAGTACCACCAAGAAACTCTTGAAAATTTGAGGACAGCTGTGAAAAGTGTTAGAAAGCTATGTGCTGTAAGTTGCAAATATGACATTGAAGTCCATTTGTTTGCAGAAATTTCGTGGAAGCTGCTATAGCATGAATTCTCTTGGGTTAATGATCTTGATTAACCCATTGCCTAAAGTGCATCAGTAAGATAATGAGCATCTTATATTATAAATTGTATTGGATTAGTTGCTGCATAGACAAGTCTGTTGGTATCAATCAGAATAAATAAAATAACTAAGTGTATTCTTTTGAAGTTTTGTTCAACCCAGTTATGCCATTTAGTTCATGGTGCATAAGCTATTCAATATCGCCATGTCCAGGTAGGAACTTTATTTTAGCATTGGAACTTCACCTGATTAGTTTTTTTTTCCTTCTATTTTTGAATAATTGATGGTGTTCTAATCAACAAGAAATAAGAACACATAGCAAGAAAAAACATTCTAAAGAAGAGTGGAGTCAATCAAGATGGTCCACACTCCACAGTTTGGAGGGGTGTCAGTCTCCACTACAGACAAGGAATTACTTCCTACCCAGTTTTCTAGCGAACAAGTTGGCGCTTGTTTGGATTCTTTTGGAATGCACAACTGATTTTCTTGGGTGAAAGACCCTAAACACCTCAAAGATAAAATCTAGTTGCTGAGGTTATTTTTCCTCAGAGCCTCATCTTTCTTAAAATTCATCATCAATGATTAGAGACCTAGAGAAGAAAATTTAGAACAATCTTAACCCCTTTTGTGGTTTCTCTCGCTTAAACTTAAATGGATTTCATGTCCTCTGTAGATATTTAATATTATGTCTTGTATACCTGCTTATGACAATTTCTTTGCATTTGTTGGTTACACCTATTATACTTGTTCTTTAGGATGTGATACACGTATATCATGTTTACACGTCAAACTTGTTTGCCACGCATTGTAACATGAATGTTATGGAAGGTTTTATCATTTTTTTACTATCTACATAGAGGGTTTTCACATTATTGTGCCGTTTGATATGCTGGAGGATGTTCATAAGAAGAGCTAACTCCCATTGAGACGTTTGTAGATTTTTGTCTTATTATGAACAAGAACCCATACCACAGAAATGCCAATTGATATTAGAATAAAGGTCGTTTGTGTCATTTTACCATTTGAAAATAAAAAATAAAGAAGATATAAATTAATTGTCCATAGTTTTTCATGCCGCCTTCGATGACATTCATCCAAAAATGAGTTTCATGTCCATAATCAGCAATTTCTATTTATCCAGGCCAAGAAATTCTTGTCTTTGCAAAGCAGTTCATGTTCATCAAATTTCGCTTTTCTATTTTTTTATCTCCATGATTTGTTGATTTGGCTTTTTGTGTCAAAATTCATTGTAGTAATTACTCAAGAGAGAGAGAGAGAGAGAGAGAGAGAGAGAGAGAGGTCTGTCTGTCATTTTAGTTGCAATTTGTCTCACTTTTCGTCATCTAGAGGGCATCATTGTAACCTCCCATATAAATATCATGAATGATAATTAAGAAATTTATTTGTTATATTGTGATTATTATTTTGCACATAAAAATCAGTGCTACCAATTTTCTTCACTGCAATGTGTGCTTTACTACGTTACCAGGTTATGCTGGATACTGTGGGTCCTGAGCTTCAAGTTTACAATAAGACTGGGAACCCCATTGAGTTAAAGGCTGATGATCATGTTGCTTTAACTCCAGATCTTTCAAAAGAACCTTCTGCTAAGGTCTTACCTGTTAGTTACTCTGAACTAGCTAAGGTATGTTTGAGATTTGTATCTGAAGTATTTTGAAAGGAGGTACAGTGGTGATATTACTTTCTCTGTTTCTGTATTTATGTCAGTAGTAGCATACTGCTCATCGCAGTGTGTGAAGTGTATGAGAAAGATCAAAATTTGTTTAGAAAAAGAAGAAGAAGAAGAGTCCTTTGATATTGTCCGTTCACCCACAAAGCACACAGTCATGAACCACAGGAATTTATGATGTTCTAGTATAACAATGGTACCAGAAAGTTTGAGCAGGATTTTCTGCCTAAATTTTGCATTTTGTCTTCTCTGTCTTTTTTTATTATTTGGTTAAATGCATTTTAATATCCACTTCTGCATAATTTCTTCAACTTTTTTCTTTTAAATTCATATCTTTTTCACAAGTATCATGCTGTTGGTTTATTGCTCTCTACTTGTGTCTTTTTAACTGACTGAATAAGATGGGCTTTAACATAACAGAGAGAGAACAAATAAAGTTTACCAATGGAAATGGAAAACATAGTTATGGGCTTCCCTAGAGGAAAGTACATATAATGATAATGCGATGCAGTGACTGAGACTGGATACACAATTTATTGGTGAAGTGCAGCTCCTGGTCTTACGATTATCAGGTTTTGCTTATCAACAACAGGATATAGTTAGAACCAAAGGATAGTTGATATTAAAGACGACCTTACAATATGTGTGGTTCTTCCTACATGCAAAATTGGGATGCCCAAGTTTGAATTACATTTTTGGTCTCAGGTTGGGCTTGACATTTGTAGGGCTGAGGCTTGGCTCTGGAGGGCTTAGGCATACCATCAAGAAATCAGCGGTCTATAGTATAAACTTAAATATGTCATAATGCCTATTATCTATATAAATGATTTGTAATGTATAATATGAAATAATATGTAAAATTATATGAAATGATGTAAATATTACAAGTGGAGCTTGAGAAAATTAATACGAATATACAAAAATTTGGAATTGAACTTTCAAAGGACTGAACCCAAGCCTGAGACTGGATTTTTCCAAGTTGTTTCAGTCAGGGTCAAGGAGCCAATCCAAGTTTCTCCCTCACAGTTATGGGCAAATTGGAAGACTAACTTGAGGGGTTGTTTGGCTACATGAAACTCAGTGGAAAATACCATATTTTAAGGGAACTCAATTGGTGAAGTGCAACCCAAATACACTTTTTCTTGTCTTCCTATGTGTCCCCTTCTAGTCTGATGCCTTTTTTACCTTATTTCAAGGTTTCAATTTCATTGCACACCAAATGACAGGTACTTCTTCAGAAAAATAAAACATATTGCCTACAACTAAAGAACATTTACAAACAGGTACATTTTGACAGAATTCATTATAACCAAATGACCTTGAATGGAGCTTCAAGTGTTAAACCAGGAACTTCTGGAATGATGTGTCTTGAACGATGACAAAGGAACAACTAACTTGCATCTTTGGGCCCAATAGACAAGGATTAGAATGAGCCTGGATACTGATAATGGTTAGATGAAAGAGTTTCTTTGGGAGAATGGCTAGTGCAGCGGAATATAAGAAATGTGAGCAGTAGCAAGTGCAAAAGAACCATGTATGCAGGTTTGCCTCTAATTTTAATTACATTAGGGATTCCTGTAGTTCTATAGTTGCCTTTTCACACAATAGAAGTGAAGCAAAGGTAGTGGCTTGTCTCTTGACATCTAGAGAGGACATATTTGTAGGATGATATTATACCATCAAGAAGAGCTGGGAAGTTTGCGAGTTTGAGTCATTTTGGCACCAATGGAGTATATTCATCTTATTTTGTCATTTTTTTATTTTCTTGTTGAAATAATTTTTGTTGGAGCTGAATAAAAAACAAAAAAGAAAATATAAAAAAATAGACATTTTTATAGGGTTAGTGGAAAAGTGGAATTTTCAAAAGTCAGCCTTAAATATATAAGATAAATAATTTTGATGATGATAATTATAGCATACAATTTGTTACAAATAAAGATTCCATCATTACCTTAAAATAGTTTTTTTTTAACAAAATCTTTGAAGAAAATAGTTACCCTTCATATTACCCAGAATACTCACAACACATTGAGTTGAACAAACATGGGAAGTTGCTCTTTTTGACCAATTTCCAGGTTTCTGTACAGACTAAACAAAGTTGGAGAGGATACTTATGCCCAATTTTTGGGAATATCTTGCCTCCTTTGGCATTTTTACTAGGTTTCTTTGAACTTGATATCATGTACCCAAGCATTTGGAGAAAATAGTGTTAGCTTATAGATCCAATGGTACTGTTCTATTTCATTGCTCTGAAAATGAATAATAAATAAATAAAGCCAAAATCCCTTTGGGGTGAATAACAAGGTACATTCATAAAAATAAATGAAGAAAATTGAAAGGTGCAAGTCTGTAATATAGATGCACCAAGTTGTCAGGAAATAGGTTCTGGTCAACAATCTCCCCTTATAATTTCCTGCTCCTATTTGAATGTTTTATCATTTTTCTCCCACATTTTTCATGTACAAACTGTATACTTCCACAGATTAAAAGTCAGGCTTCCATTAAAATTAAATCAAATCTTAATTCTTTTACTTGAAATTTGAATTCCTTTTTAATCAATTCTAACAATATTGAAGAAAGGTAGTATCATGCCATACAACAGTATGCAGTGAACAATTCAGTGGGTAATAATAAGCTGTAAAGACACTCTGTTCATTCTGTCTCTATAAATATATATAGATATCCTAATGGTACTTTTTCAATGTTTAAAGTAAATTAGCCTACGGAAGAACAGTTATTGTCAATTTCATTGAATATTTGTAATATGTTTTTTTTAATGGTTAATATATTAAGAGAAAAGGAAGCACCAAAGGTGCAAATACAGAAAGCTAAAAATGCAAAACAAGGAAACAATATTGCCCGGTACCCCAAGACACCTGCGAAGAAAAATAAAGCCTGGAATAAACACAGAAGAACCTAAGCTAAGTTAATACATTCTTTCTAGGCTCACAGGATATCATTAAAAGAGATATTCTTGAAAACCGCTGGAGTAGAAGCCCACGAAGCACACTTGTCAAAAACTCTTATAAAAACAACTTCTGACGATTCAGCACGATCTTTAAAAATTCTATTGTAATATTTGTAATATGTTTCCCATATATATATATACGTTTTTTTACTAACATCTTCTGTATGGATTGTAGGCAGTGAAAAAGGGTGACACCATCTTTATCGGGCAATATCTTTTCACAGGAAGTGAGACAACATCAGTGTGGCTTGAAGTGAAGACTTTACCTGCTTAGCTTGTATTTGAGTGAGGTGTGATGTGGAAAATATCTCACACTTCTCCACAACTATTCGGATTTGTGCAGGTGTTGGAGACCGAAGGTTCAGATGTTATATGTCTTGTGAAGAATAGTGCTACACTAACTGGCTTTATTTTCACTATGCATTCCCGACTCCATGTCAATTTGCCCACTCTAACTGAGAAGGATAAGAAGGTGATTCTTATTTATTTGATCACTAACCCATAATGCACATATGTGGATCAGTGTTTTAAGACGTGGGTCTTCAATTCAACTTTGATCTTCATTATATCCTATTCGATTATCTTTAAAACTTTTTCGAAGTTCAAACTTTCAAAAACTCTTAGTAACATGTAGTTCAAAAGGTTTGGGGTCATTGACCTATAATAATTCTAACATATTATATAGTTATATTATTATAATATCTTGTTTTCAATTTTTTCATTATCATGCTGACGTCACAAGTTTGACCAAACTTGAATATGATGAACCTTTGTTGAATCTTATTCAACTCAACTTTCTCCTACGATAGATTAATCTACCAGTCAATTTAAAACATTGACATGGATATGCATACAGAACGAGATCCTGAACTAGGTTTTCCATTCAAAATATATTTTGACTTTACCTCTGCTATTATTTCTCTAACTTTAATTAGATGGATTAGTCTTTCAAGCATGCTAAATGTTACATGACTTCCATCTTATATTCTTTTTATTGCCTTTATATATTTCTTATGCCAAAAGTATACTAAAATCATTACAAGTACACATGTATCAATCTTAAGATTGCATGATTATAGTATATTTTAGATGGAAGTATCTAACACAGATTCAAATACTACCACAATAACTTGAGCACATATGAGTCTTGGTTCTTACCACTAACATAATTGATGGCTCCTTTCTAACTTTAAAACTTACTATATGAGCATAGAACACATGTATTCAGTTCTTGGGCACCTTGGAGGAGAGGTGCTTCTCAAATAAGATACTTTGTATCATTAGTACGAGTGGAAGCATTTAATCTCTTTTTTTTATATAGTATGTTCTTATCAATATCCTTTTACATCAATATACATCATTAGTTTAAAAATAAAATATATGTTTGTATTTTTTGTTATTTTAGTGGTGGAGGCTGCTTACTGACAATGGAACACTTCTTTTTAAGTTTAGAGCAATAGAACCATGATATACATCTTACATAATATTATCATTTTAAGTAAAAATAGGTTTTTTTGAAACATTGACTTAGATTTCATAGAAAGGTAATATGAAGAATTATACTCAAAAACAAAAGAGTGGAAACAAAAATAGAAAACAAGGGAAAGATACAAGATACACCTGAAATCACCCACACCACATACAAAGTGTGCCCAACCCCTAGCTACCAAGTCAGACCAGAGGGAAAAATTCCAAAGCCAACGCTTTTAAGTGAACACTAGCTTTTGCCAAGAAGTCAGCAACACAATTTGCTGAACGAGGTGTATGAGTGAACGTGATGCCACCCATACCACACAATCTCCAAATGTCCCTTGCCACACACACCAACCTCCACGGGAGGATTTCCTATTGCTAGCCCAAGAGATGGCATTAGTTGAGTCACTTTCGATAATGAGATTACCCCTTCTAAAACACCAGACCTGAATTGCTCTCCTAATTGCCCTTAATTCAGCCTCATTTGATTCCATTGACCCAACTGATTCAGAAAAAGTTGCCAACATTCTGCCCCTATCATCATGAAGTACTCCACCAATTCCTGCCGGCCCAGGTTTACCTCTAACTGTACCATCCACATTGAATCAACTATTTGATGTATATAATAGTTATTGTTGTTATTACTTGATTACTGTGATAATTATGATTATCATCATCATCATCTAAAATTAATTATAATCGAGTTATAACCTACATTTCTCCCATCAAAAAATAGAAAAAAAAATCATTTATGAATTATTATAAAACTTTTTATTACACAAAACTAAAGAAATTAATATATGTGAAAAACAAAATCTATGAATTTCATTTTTTATAAAAAAAAAAATGGAAAAAACAATTTTCATAAAATTAGTTGTACATAGAACATGCCCTAATAGTTATTGTTCTCCTTTTTAAGGAAATTAAGATTGTTATCTAGTAACGGCTTAAAAACTTGCTTATTCTTTGACTCGTAACTTGATAGGTTATTTCGACTTGGGGGTCTCGAAACAATGTTGATTTTGTTTCCCTTTCATATACTCGTCTTGCAGAAGATGTACGAGAGGTAAATTATTTTTTTCTTCATGCCATTTTTTGTACTGTAGGTGTAATTTCATGCTCATAGAATCAACCCACCTCGTTAAAAGAGTTATTAAAAATCAATAACTATGGCACCACAATTTTTAAGGATCAAGATCAAAGATAAAATGATCAAAGGGGGGCATAATTTTATACAAATACTAGTCATGTGTTCTCTTACACATTTCATCAGATCACGTAACTCTGTAATCACATATTAAAGCTATTCAACTTATCCCATTCTCTATAGAGTTTGTCTTTATTAAACTCACCTATAGGCATTTAGTAGACTACACAAGAGGGGTGAGAATACTTTTTTGGATCTTTATCTGCCTAGTCGATTTGCATAAGGTTGAGGTATTAGTGCTACTGCATGGTTGAAGAATGCTCGTTATCTTTATTTATTTATTTCTTAATTGAGTCGACTCTCTCAAATCTCAATGTTCTAAGTGAAAAGGTTAGCTTGGTGTCAGTGGAAACTAGTGATCGGATAATAGTTTTGAGGGTGGGAGGTCCTACTCAGAAGCCTTTAGAGAGGTCAATGAGGAAGTGAACTCCTTAGCTAAAGGAGGAGATTCCAGACATTATAATTAAACTTTCCTTTCGTATGCTATATGCACTGATACATATCAGTGGCTGTAACTTTATTACTAAAATCATTGCACACTAATTCACGTAGAGAGGGGATTGCTTTAATCTCTGTTAAGTGAGCTACTAGTGAAGCTTCATGTTCATGGTTTGCAACTATAGAGGAAACCTACAACATTGTTGGGAATTTCCGATTCTCTTTTGCAAACACTTGGTGAAACCAAAGCAGATGTGGATTATTTGGTTAAAGCGGGATTGACTGTGATGATGTAACTCTTTATGTTGTAGTTTTCTGGGGGTGTTAGCTTCTTGAATGTAATTACTACCACTCTGAAAAATATAGTCACAGTCAAGTGCCAGTAGTGATCAAATTTTACTAGTCCAAAATACTCTGTAGTAGTCGTGTCGTGTTTGGTAAAGGACCAGCTGCACAAAATTAGAACTTTCTTTAATGTTTACACCTTTGCATCTGGTAAATATGAAAGGTTCCATATGGAGGCTAATTCATGGACAATAAATAACCTGAGGACACAATCTATGAATTTGGATATATCTTTCGAAGGGCTTCCAATGAGGACATGGATAGGCAAATCCAATGTCCATATATGTTGCTATGCTCTCCCTCTCTCTCTCACACACACACACACGACACTCAAAATACATTCATCTATCACCTTTAGAGTCACCATATATTTTAGTATTTGCACTGGATCCAACTTCATTCTATTTACAATTTTTCTTTTGAGCTAATGGTGTTCGTGTATGTTATTTGCAGCTTAGAAATTTCCTTGATACACATAGCCTCAATGATACTAAAATATTTGCCAAAGTCGAAACTGTGGAGGTACAAGAAAATATTTGATGTGTAAATATAGCTGCTTGGAGTGATAATATGCCTTAGTTTCCTTGATTGTTTAATGCTAGTTCTAGAATTGAGCTTCTACCTTGATTGTTTAATGCTAGTTCTAGAATTGAGCTTCTTCTTCTTCTTCTTTTTCGACATTAACTAACCAGGGTTTGGAGCATTTTGATGAGATCCTCAGTGAAGCAGATGGTATTATCCTTTCTCGAGGGAATTTGGGAATAGATCTCCCCTCTGAAAAGGTTGAGATAATTTCATACCCAGTAAATTGCCACTTAATTATTTTGTTCCTTACATAATTGTTTTTTTATTTTAATTCTTTTAAGTGGCTGTTTCGTCAGTGTGTTTAATAAAGTATTTTAGATTTTAATCACCTTCTTACTTTAGGTTAACTGTTGATGGATTGGGGCCACTATCTGAGTTGCAATCATTTTTAAGGGTTCTATTTCAGGGGCATCTCGGACATTGATGATTTTTCGGAATGCTAGAGGCTTTATTCACATCCAAACTTAAAATTGGGACAATTAGCTCAGGCCTCTAGCTGCTGTGGGTAGAAATTTTTTACTTTTGATTTGTGCAATGTAGTAAACACAATTCTTTAGTTCCTTATTTTTAAAATGATCATACCTGGCTTTCCTATGATAAATTTAGAATGCTCTGTAACATCCATAGATGTACTGATGCTAACATGGGAATAACTCCTAGGGTCTGTTTTGGATCTGGATATATTCAGTGAGACAATCTATTGAAAAAGGTCAGCCTGAATGCTTGTCTTCTATATATTCAAGGAGATCATCTTCCACATGCAGCTAGAACCTTGGATGACAACATACTACCTTCCCAATTAGATTCTTTTTCTCTTGTAATTTGAGATAGCTAAATTTTTTCGATGGATATTGAAACAATGCTTGAAATGGGATCATGGAGAGATTCGTAAATATCCATTCTCATGGCTTATCCACACAGCATAATATATATGAGTTCGTAGCACATGCCTTCCTGTATGTCTAGAAGTGCAATGCGTACCTTGAAAATGGGCAGTAGTGGCCAACATAGGAACTTCCAGTACTGGCAATCATGATTCCTCACTAATTTATATGAAATGGGAAATTAACTAGATTTAGGATGGTCTGTCATATGATTATGAAAAGTCATAGCATTCCTCTGCACCAGATTACAATTAGACATATCGTGAAATTGCTATCTCCAGTGAAAAGTTGGATGTGTTAGATGATGCCGTGGAAAGTGTCTGGTGATTTCCAGGGTGTTCCAGGTTCATTGATGGATAGATCTTTCTCATCCCATTCAAATTTCACATCAAAGTAACTTGAAATGGTGAAACATATTCTTCTGCCTCTAGGTCTGAAAACATATCCCTGCTGTGATCACATCTAGAAAGATCCTAGGAAATTACTAAACATAGAATGTGATAGACCATGATTAGATGAAGTTGTTCAGGATAAATTCTGTTGGTGAGAGAACTTGTTATTGCCAAGCATGCTTCGCTATGTCAAATTTTCCCTGCTATGTCAAATTTTCCCTGATTGTGCTGATGCCAATATCATCTTGGAAATCCAGCATTAATGCTTTTATTTCCCTTTCAATCTAGCTATTTATCTTAACGTGTTGTTACTAATGGACGCCAATGCTTGTAATCTCTGTATTCCAGGTGTTCCTATTTCAAAAATGTGCAGTTCATAAGTGCAATATGGAAGGGAAACCTGCTATAGTAACTCGTGTGGTGGACAGCATGACTGAAAATCTACGTCCTACTCGTGCAGAAGCAACTGATGTTGCAAATGCTGTCCTTGATGGTATTTAAGATTTCTATATTGGTTGAACCTGAAAGTATTTTTGATGTTTTCAAGTCATCCTGTAACTAAAATATCTACGCCGTCCCCCCTCTTCTCTCTCTTCAGGAACTGATGGTATTTTATTAGGTGCAGAGACACTTCGAGGTCTTTATCCTGTCGAGACAATAAAAACCGTGGGTAGAATCTGTGCTGAAGTATGCCTTCGCTTCTCACCAATTTGGTGCATTTTCAATTGAACACGCATGCATGAACACACATGAGCACTCATGTACCAATATGATATGGTCCTATGCAATATGCACCACATCCCATGATAGCATGTGGAATAAAATTAATGCATTCTTTTTGTGTGGCCTATCCAATGTGAATCCAAATCCTCCAACCACTTCTCCACCCCACGAATTGTGATGCACATATTTCACATCATAATGAGTGAGATTCACTGTTTGACTAGATCAACCAAAATTAGTAAACATGAAAACTTATGGTTCTATGTATGGATAGCCAACAGTGGTGGTTTTTCTCAATCCCAAAAGCATGATGAGAAACATTCCCAAGAGTGGGGAGCTCAGCCTCTTAGAGGAATCAAATCTGAGCTTTCATATGATGTGGTCACACTTGATTAGGAGACATTTTGATTGTCAGGATTATACAATAAAGGTTTGTATCCTAATCCTTGATTGGATATTCTTATCGCTTCTGCTTGCTGGCGGCTCGTTGTTTCAAGCGGGCTCTATTGGTGGTTAACCTAAGATTACCATATGCCTTGAAATGAGAATGTCCTACAATGGATCAGCCAATTGATTCAACGGCTTTGATTCACCATAAGTGGGTCTCACAATAAGCAACCATTCATTTTCCATGTACGGGTGTGATAGATCTGGACAACTCAAAAGAAATCAATATACTTATGCTTGTAGGCTGAAGATGTTTACAATCATCCTCTTCATTTCAAGAGAGTAAGCATGCATGTTGGAGAGCCAATGTCACATGCAGAATCTGTTGCTTCATCAGCGGTATTTGAACTACTCTTTTTTCTGTTTCTTTTTTTTCCTAACAGTAACAGAGTGGATGTATTATGTATACCAACTTCTTCTTTCCTCTCTGTGATCTTCTCATGAAAGGTACGCGTTGCATATAAAGTCAAGGCTGCAATTATTGTTGTGTTCACTGCATCTGGGAGAACAGCATGGTACTTATGATTCTTATAATATTGTTGTTACTTCAACAAACACTAACTCCAGACAAATGATATAGGCGCCCCATATAGACACCCGATTTTTCTGCCTCTACACACCTGATTTCAAAAAAAATCGGGTGAAATTACCATTCTACCCCTCCATGTTCTATTCATCCGAACGAACTGTCAGTTCATTTTCAGTTCGTTTGGATGAGTGTTCATTCGTTCGAATGAACAGTTTGGTTCATTCGAATGAATGAGTCGAATTTTGTGAAGGATTGACATATATATGTTCATTCGTTCGAATGAACAATTTGATTCATTCATGAACACTCGTTCGAAGGAACGAAAATTACACTAAGGTGTTCGGATGAGTATATTCATTCGTATGAACTAAAAATTCATTCGAATGAATTTATACTCGAGGGTAAAATGGTAACTTCACCAAAAAATTCGAAAACAGGTGTGTAGAGACAGATTTTCCAGGTGTCTGTATTGCTTCCCATGATTTATATTCTAGGATACTGGCTGAACTTGGTGTGCTTCTTTTCATAGGATGGTTGCAAAATATAGGCCCACAGTACCCATTTTGGCTGTAATCATCCCACATCTTAGGTCGAGCGCACTGAAATGGACTTTCTCCGGCACATCACAGGTATAGAAGTATCATCTCGGCATACCTTGGGACCATCGTATACACTAATTATAAGTTTGTTGCTTGAATTGAAAACATTCAAAAGCTTCACTGTATATGCATGCAATCTTTTCTAAAGAAAACTGCAATACAATGTCTTACATCAACATTCATGGCACAGGCCAGGCAATGTCTTGCTGTAAGAGGAATCCATCCTATTCTGGCGAATCCTAATGTGGTAAGCAAATAAGAACTTAATGATCTGACCATCAGCTTGATAACCCCTCCATACCCTCATTAGCTACTTTTTTTTATGGTTTTGAGATACTGTGATTGCAAGTGACAATGGTCAAAATTCCTTTTGTTTTTGCTTTAATTATAATCATCTGTTTGAGTTTGTCTAGAGATTGCCTTGCTTACTATAGTTCAATTCATATTGTTACTGAAATTTTTTTCTGTTACAGGCCACTTCTTTTTCCTCTCATGAAGAGTCTGGGCTCACATTGGCACTGACTCATGGCAAGTCTGTGGGTCTAGTCAAGCCCAATGATCGGGTTGTTGTCTTCGAGAAAATTGGGGACTCATCTGTTGTCAAGATCATTGAGCTTCAAGACTAAAAGAAGAGGCCCATTCATCTCTAGCTTTCTTATTTCATGTATTGGCATCAGCATTTCCAAATTTTGGGCTATTAGGTGCCCCTCTCAATTTAGTTTAGCTTCATTCTTTCGTTCTCCTTTGATGTTGCTTCCTCTTCTGCTTGAGCATTGGTGCAGTTTAGTGTTTGATTCATTGTAGTTAGCCTTGAAAATGAGACATCCAAATAAAAGATTCAACTAAAAAAGATTGAAGAAATCATAAATAGAGCCATGGTATAAAAAAGTTTCATCATGCAAACAGAGGTGTCAATGTATAAGTTGGGCTCATTTTCTAGTGATTGGGTTTGAGATGGATTTATCCTATGGAAACACAAATCCACCCGTAACACGTGTGTATCATGTAAGTTCGGGAGGAGTCAAACCCAAGACCTCTAGTCTAATCTTATAAGTTTAGACCAGTTGAACTACTCGTGCAGGTTTATCCTCGTATCAAATTGGCTTAATTCATGGTCTACCCAAAAAAATAACCATAACTTGATGATATTGATGAACAAAACAGACTCAGCGCCCATGGAAAATGCTCTTTCAAAAGTGAAAAATTATAATAAATTTGAATATAGTCTGATTTACATCATATAAAAAGATAAAATATTTGAAAATTAACTTTGACAAAAAAAGTTGACAGTACTCATGATATAAATAATATAAACACTTATTATTGATTTAAAAAATATAGTATAGATTTTTTTCTACTACACTTAATGTACGGCCTCCGTGAGATAGATAAAGGATTTCATGAATGATATAACTCGAGAATTTTTTTAACACAAGCATCGTAGCTTTGTGTGATTAGCTATGAAAGACCATCAACTTATGGTAATCAAAAATTTTAAGTATAAAATCATAAGGTTAACATGATTAGATGAGGCTCAAATTTTACATAGCCAATGTCCTGTCATTTTTTAAACATTCCATCAGAAAAATGTGGAGTCCGCTTTAATATTGAAAGAGCAACCGGCTAAACGGAAGAGGTTTGAAAAGTCTCTCTCTGTAGCTTTAGTAAGAGATTGTAGAAGATTATTTCATAAAAGGCAGGTGTTGGCTCTAATATTTCTGAAAAAAAGAAGTCATTTTCAACGTATATGCATTGAAGCTTTTCATATTAATAGACAAAAACCAACCCTACATTGTTAAATTAGAAGTACAAATTTGATTGTTAATTTATAAATAAATCACAATTCTTTGACAAACAGTGGTCACAATTTATTTTATGATCACCTTAAATTATCTCTATTAATTGAAAAGTATACTTTACATGTTTGATTATTTCACTAAATAAATAGAGAGAAAATCAATTTTAATTTAATTTTTTTTTTTTTTGAATTTAAATGTGGGAAATAACGGGATATCAGTGTAAAATCCCTACATGTGAGCCCACTATCCCTAAGACACACTAAGGTTAAACCATGGGGGACTCAAACCTACAACTTCCTACTCCTTGAAGTGGGAGGCAATGAGTTGAACTAAAATTTGCAGTATTTACAATTGAGCAACAACAATTGTCATATAGTAGGAGTGTTGCGAGATTATAATTGACTTATTTGATTCAACATAATTATCAACAATTTAAAAATTAGACACCGGATATATTAAAAATTGATAAATGGATAAATAAAATAAATAAATAACAATAGGATAAAGGGGCCATGGTATGTTGCAAACAATTAAATACTCCCTCCGTCCTATTTTAGTTGTCTCATTTGAAATATTTGTATTTTTTAAGGAACTCTCTATATAAGGCTAGCACTCCATGTGATCTCATCCATTTTTAACACACTTTGTACTAGACTACTCTAATACAAATAAGACAACTATTTTAGGACAATTCTAAAATCCATATAGGATAATTAATTTGGGACAGATGGAGTATTTTTTAAGGTAACTCACGTTTGAATCATTGATGAAAAGGTCTAGCAGATGTTCGAGCTAAAGATTTAGGTTGTTTAGACAGGTTATGTTAGATATAATTCATACATGAAGATTATAAAATCTATATAGATGAATAAAGTTGTTGATTTGAATTGTTCAACCCAAGTTCTTGGCCCAATTCAACTTGAATAAATAAAATTGTTGTAATTTTTTTTTTTTTAATTTCCTGAAAGTCGAGTAAGGTCAAATCAATTCGAGGATTGAGTTGATTTTAATATTCCAAGTCTAATTTAATTCGACTTCTATGTAATTTCTTTTCAATCTGACTCGACTTGATTCTAAATTTATAGATACATAATCTACATACATGTCGGGTTAAAATCCAACCCAAATTTCACCTCTAGTTGACAACCATCTACATATCCAACGGTGAGGAGTGAGGACCCACTCACTGATTTTGCTTGTCACTGTGAATCATCCATTGAGCCGTTCAATAAATTTTTATCCCTATGATATGACAGTAAAAGGAAACTCAATCAGATTGGAATGATATCCACCGTCAAATGTAAAAGATGGAAGCACATTTCCATCCGACGGTTGATATCGCTACTACTGTAGTTATCTCTTCCCCATTCCATACATTGAGGATAACAGCTCATGAACAGATAGACGAGAAAAAGGTCGGTCCTATCATTAAAAAAGGAGGGCCCCACCCTCGAATCCCCTGGACAGTAGAGTTGGGCTTCGGCTTGGGCTTGGGCTGCCACGCGCCTATTGAGTCAGTGAGGAGGCAAGTCCGCCATGTCGACAGGGTCAGGGATCCAGTCCAAAATCCATTTTTGTCTCCGATGTCTCTTCTCTTGTTTGGAGTTTTTAGAATTTTCTTTTTCTTGGATTAGAACTGAGAAGAGTCTGGACTTTGGTCATTAATAATATTTTTTTTTTAATTTTTATATTCCAATAATGTTATTTCGTGAATTTGCAAACTCATAATTCAAATTCTATAGAAATTATATTAAATTACATCAATTCACGCTCCAATAATATTATTATTTTAGTTATTCATTATCAGTCACATGGTGAATTGCATTTCCGTACAATCATTATTATCATTTATTTCATATAAAATTTATTATTTAAACTTATAATAATTATAATAAAATGCACCATGTTTATCTTTTCAGATACATATTAATATAAAAACAGGAAAATATTTCTTATTTTAAAAAAAAATTATATCTAAATTGTAATATCTTGTATTAAGAAATGGGTGGTGGCAAGTTCGAACTCCCATATCCTCTTCTGGTGTGCTCAGGGCAGAGGGTATCACCCATAAGAATTTTACATTGGATTTCCAACGATTTCTTATATGTAAATTAAAAAAAATTGACTTTAAAAGTTTATTTTATATAATTTGTATTTAAATCTTTTATAAAAATTAATAGAATTTAAAATTTTATTTATATTTTTTTAACGTCATCAAAGAAAATTCATTAAAGAGAGAAAAAACAAGTGTAGAAGAAAGTCTAAAAGAATTAGATAGAGAGAAAAAGAGAAAAAAGAAAACAGGAAGAAAAGAAAAAATAAATAAATAAGAATTCATTCAAAAGAGAATGATAATAAAGTTTTTAAGAGGAATCTAAGAATGTGAGACTCTCCTCATCTCTTTTAAACAAATGAATGCTTTCTTGTAAATAATAAAAAATTAAATACCACTTTCATATTTTTGTCCAATCAATAAGCAAAAATACTTTCATTATTTTCAGACATGTATTTGTCATTTTTGTAGGTGGGAATTATTCTGCTATAAATAATGTAAAAGATTTTTTTTTGAGAAAATATATAATGTTAAGATGTTTTGATATTTAATTCAAAATATGTTTTTCAATAAATTTACTTTATTTAAAATTATAATTTTATTATTTTATAAATATTATTTTAATTTCATTAACATGAGCATGATAAGCACTTAATGAACCTTTGGTTTGGATGAGACACGATTCAAGTAAGGTTTTCTTTTCTCTAGAAAACGGTGCTGTCGCAGGGACAGCGGGACCTACAGAAAGCCTGACGATTGGCTGGCGGTTGGGGGTCCCACCTTCTCATCCAATAACATTTCTCCTACCAAACCAAATCAGTTCCCTGTCCGGTCATCCTCATCCCAATTCCAATTGCAACTCCAATTCAACTTCCTTTCTCCATTTTCGTTTCGATTTCCATTTACAGTACTCTAGAATGGCGGTGCTCTTTACTGACCAAAACCAGCTATGAGTAAATGAAAAAGCAAGCAAGGAAAGAGCGAAAGAGAAAGAGAAAAGGAAAAAAATGAGGAAGATCGATCAGGGCAAGAAACTCTTTTTTTCCGTTTTCTCCTTTAGCAGGTGACAAATGCTCGACGCCTTTAGGTTTAGGCCTTCTTCGAATTCGATTCTTGTCAGATACGCCTTAGCTGCTTCTTCCTTTCTTTGCCATCTCTACTTCACTTTTTTTTTTTTTTTTGATCTGCTCATTTTGTCGAGTTTCGTTGTTGCTTTTGTTGGAATTTGGTTCTGGAAGCTTGATGCATGTTCTGTGACTGATTTTTTTTTTCGTTATTCGGATTCTTCTTTCTAAACGATTCTGGCGTTGAAGCTTGCATTTTGATCTATGTTTTGTTGCTATTGCTGTTTGGTTCGGAAATTATTTTTTCTTTTTATAAAATATTGATTGTTTCAGTTACAGACTTAGAAAAAACCTGCTCCAGTGATATCCAGCGATCACCTGGCACTGAAAGTGACACTCGACTCTCAGATTGGAGACCAAAGTTTTTTAACCCCTGATCTACTGTTGATCATTTTGGCCGTGATCCACTATTGTGGACCCCACGTTTGCTGGTTGGTTTGGGAAATTCTTCATTGCTTTATCCCGTCAGATACATCGTGTCGAAAGTGACATCTGAGTGTCAGATTGAAAGTCAAGGTTTCTGAACCCCAACCCATCATTTGTTATAAAAGATCTTTTTGTTTAACTCCACGTTCATGCGCTTAACCCCAACCCATCATTCTGAAAGCTTCATTTGTGTTTGGGCTTTGTGAAGTATCTGGTCTTCTTGAGTTGTTTCAGTTCTTTCATATGATTTTTTTGTTTGTTTTTGTTTTGGCCACTTTTTTAGAGTTCAATTTTTTATTTGGCTCCAAAGGAGCCGTTTTCCCCCGTATAGCTTAGAGTGTTTTGTAGATTTTGTTGAATTTCAGCTTGCCAAGTACTGCAGCATCAATTTGGTTTTTTATTACCTTGAGCTGACTCCATCAGGTTTTGTTGTTGTTGTTTTTTAAATCTCTGGGAATTTTCTATGTTTTTAGACCTTCTGTGTTTACTGGTGTTTTCCCCATCTTCCCCTGATCAGAAACTACAGCTGATTTGGGAAGTGTAAAATTTGCAAGTCTTGTGATTTGGTTTGTTGTTGAAGGTAGGGTTGCTTATTTCATATTTTTACATGATCTGAATGCTAAAAAAAAACTGGCTTTGGAAATTACTTTTCTGCATTTGCAAGAAATGCTAAATCAACAATCCTGCAATTCACACACACTATACACAAAAAGGGTTCTTTAATTTCAACCCCGTTAATCAGTTGTTTTGGTTTCTCCCTTGCATACCCTCTGTAAGATATCAATTGGGTGCTTCTGTGTGTTTTTATTTATTTGGTATTCCCTTTTTTTTTGCAGTTGTATGACAATGTGATTCATCTGGTTTCCTTCATTAGTATCTTTGATTCTTTACCTTAATTTTCATTGTTATGAATTCTAAGTGTTTTTTCCCATAGAAAGTTTAAAGTATGCCTTCATATTTCATGATGTGAACCTTTGACTATTGTCTTAACAATTTGGATTTTTGGCTTTGGAGTTGTTGCTTGAGTAGTGCCGTCTTTTCCTTTTATGGATATGAGATATGTCCAACCTTCTAAATAGCCCATTCAAGAACTGTGTTCATTTGGAATTGTACCATTGTATTTTGTATCTCACTAAATTCTTCCATTGGAATTCTAACTCATTGTGCTGTTTTTCTGTGTTCCTTAATTTTAGGCTTTTATTCCTGTTTTAGTTCATTTCTTGTGTATTTATTTGCTCAATTTGGTTTGATGACTCTGAGATTCTGTTATATACAGAGTAGCGTACATTGCCATTATCCCATTCAGCAGTCATAGTTAAAGTTTTACAAGGCCTAATTAGGACGCTCTGCTGTAATTAGAGCTCACTGCTTATGCCAATTAGTGTAAGTTCCTTGCCAGTAGTGGGGCATCATGTTTAAAATATTCTTATGTGTGTATTATTTGCCATCATAGTAGCTATTATACCAATATTTTCAAAGTTATTTCCTTTTTGCCTTGATGCAGGAACAAACACACAGCCTTGATAACTGTGCTTACCGATTTGGATTTCTTTTTGACCCTTGTATATTCACAAGACTGTACTGAGGAGAAATGGCAGCCGACCTTGTCAATTCAGCAACAAGCAACAAACTGAAAGAAATGGACTGGACAAAGAACATTGAAATCTGCGAACTAGTTGCACGTGACCCGGGGTATAACTCTTGAATTTTACTTAATGATTGCTGGATAATTTCTGTAGTTATGAATCCTATTATTTGCCTTTTCATATAAATTTTAGAAAAAAATGATGTTTGTATCTCCGAATTATAAATTGTTACTTTATGAACTCAAATATTTTGGATACTTCAGTGCAAGATTAGGAAAATAAATGCAACCATCACATTGTTTGTTTTCCACATGACAACACCTTTGGTTGGATTTTGGAATTGAACTTGCATCCCTTAATAAAGATCACGACTCACAACTGTAGCACCAAAATGTTGGCCAGCCAAAGTGTCAGCCAGGTCTTTGAGATGTCAGGGTTGGAAATGTATGAAATAAGGGGAAGAGTGATCAACATGCAGAATAACTGAAAATGGGATTTGGTGGAAGAAGATCTTCATTGTTCGTTAGGAACATACCTGAATGGGGAGCTAGAGATCTTGTTCGAGTTTTCAGAGATTCTGGTGTCGTTTTTGATACTTTCATGCCGTTTGATCACAGGTCTTGGAGAAGAAGGAATTTTTCCTTCTTGAGATTCAAGACGAAGAAGGAAGCCAACGCGGCTATTAAAATGTTTGATGGCAGGTGTTTGCCAGAAAAACAGTTTCATGTGAGTTTAGCACAATTTGGTCCGGAGAATTGAAGGTTCGAATGGAGATCTGTAGGGAGGGTTATCCCGGATAGGCGATTACCTGAAACTCGTCATTCCATAACCCCAAACCGTGGTATCACACTATTTCTCATCCTGACTGAAAATAAATTTAGGTGAATGAAGAATTTATTGAAACAAATAAAGAATGGCTTGCTCAAACTCAGATTCGGGTTGGCCCGTCTGGCAAACTCAACGGAATTGGAGATCAAGGAATGGTTGCTGGCGGTGTGGGGGTTTGATTTTCGGGTTGTAGTTCGACGGTTTTCTTCCATCCTGTTTTGGCTAGTTCCGGAAACAGAAGAGGATAGAAAGTGGTTCTTTAGGGGTGAGTCTTATTTTGCAAATGGTCCTCTAAAAGGAATTGATAAATGGACAAAGATTTCAGGTTTGGTGTCGTTGCAGACTGGGGTAGGTTCTTTGGATTCCCTCTGCACGTTTGGAGGAAGGGGGCGCTACAAAAATTAGGGGAATTGGTGGGGGTGGGGAGGTAATAGATGATTGGTGTTTGAAGATGGAAGTGGTGGAGTTTGTTCAAATGAAAATTGTTCATCCCATTGGCTCGGAAATTCCAAAAAGAATTGTGGCTGGATGTTGGGGATGTTCGATTCCATATTTGGACAGACGTGGAGCCGAGGACGGTGGTGCCAGTGGAGGACCTTATTGTCGGCCAAGATAAGCCAGGGCTAGATAATTTTCTGGCTGTCTCAGAGGAAGAAGAGGTGGTTATCAGAGGTGGAGATGGTATTGACTTACAACATCAAATTGTTGTCGCTGTAGAGGAGGATGTCCTGCGACCGGAGATGCAGCTGATGCCGAAAAGGGTGTGAATAGTCTTCAGCGAGAAAGGAGGGAATGGTTCTTTAGTTTCGGTGAATATTGGCCCTTCAATTTCGGTGGGGGTACGAAGCGCTACTCACTCCTTTTGTTTCGGCTCCAAGAACGAAAGTTACTGTAGATTTTTCTCAATGTATATCGACATCTCCTGCAAGTGCTGTGTTGGGTGGGAGCGAGGGCAACATGTGAATGAGGCGAGAGGATATGAGGATGTTTTAATTAAGGCTCGAGTAAGGAGGCCTGTTCTGACTCAAAGATGATCCAGTCTCGTGGCCGTGGAGAGGGCTGGGTCTCTTTGGGCCCCATTCGATCTGGGTCACAGCTAAGCACACTGCCCAAAGACCCAGGCCCATCTAATCGGGCCCACTTTCATAATAGAGGATAGAACTTCTAGTTCTATCGCGATGAGGTCGATGGTCTGGTGAGAGGGAAGAGTATTTTTGCAATGAGTTTGCAGGAACCTATCTCGACTCCGGTGGTATAGTCTCCATCTCCAGTGCCACTGCAATAGATTCGGGAGCAAACTTTTATTCCAGTGGCGACAATTATGCCAAAAAATAAGAATACAGTGCAAGAGGTGCAAGGGGAATCGTCAGGGAGAGACGGTAGAGCAGTACGATGGGCTGTTTTGACTGATAGTGACAATAATCAAAAGTTACCAACATTGTATGATGGTTCTGATGAGGAGAACCTGCTGCTTGTAGGGAATTTACTTGGGATTTCTTCCAAACAGCAGTCGCTACAATTGAAGGATATCTTGAAAAAATTCTGGGAAGCTAAGAGGCGAGAACAAGATGAGGAGCAAAAGGTTAGAAGAAATAGAAAGAGGGAGAGGGAATTGAGAAATTTACAGTCTTCAGTGAACTACAACAGCTCCTTGTTGGTGGTAGGTATTGCGAGGGAGGTAGTAGCAAATACATGAAAATTCTTTCATGGAATGTACAGAGGATTGGTGCAGCGGCAAAGAGGGTGTTGGTGAAGAGATTGGTGCACTTGCAGAAGACGGATATTATTTTTCTTCAGGGAACAAAGTGTCAAGATCCAGATGATGGTGTTATCAGGTCAATGTGTGGTAGTGGTAGTATGGATGGGTGGCCAAAGACTTTGAAGGAGCATTGGGTGGTATGTGGTGTGTGTGGAGCTTGGATAAATGGAGATTAGTTTATGCTGCGGTGAGGACTTTCTCCATTTCTGTTATTCTGGAGGATATATCAGTAGGAAAGGATTTCTTTACTAATGTGTATGGGCCTAATTCAGATTCAAATAGAAGAAAATCCTTCTCTTATAAGGCTGGATAGGTTCTTGGTGGATGTGAGTTGGTTGGAGTGCTTACATCAGACTGTGTAGTGACCTGTGCCTAGTCCTGTTTTTTTATCACACCCCTATTATACTGGATTCCTGCTTGGATTCGTGGGGTCCTTCTCTTTTTCGATTTTAAATTGCATGGCTAAAGGAAGATGGTTTTCAAGAGTTAGTGACCTTTGGTGGAGGGAAGTTAACTCTACATGTTGGAAGGGTTATTTTCTTTTGCAGAAGCTCAAATATTTGAGGGGTATAATGAGGGTCTTGGGCCAAAGAGCATCGTGAGGAATCTACTCGCCAGGAATCTTTAAGGTTGGATGAATTGCAGTCACTTGGTAGATTAGAGGAGGGTCTGTTTTCGCAAGAGCAGCTAATCAGGAGGACAGAGTTAAAGAAGTACCTTAAGAAGAAAGCTATTTAGGATGAAATTAAATGGAAGTAAAGGTCTAGAGTTCGGTGGCTTCAGGAAGGTGACAAAACACAATTTTTTTTATCATATGGGCAGTTCTAGAAGATGCAAGAATTATATTCATTCTATTACTGTAGATGGGGATTGGGTGGAGAATAGGGGTGAGGTGTGTGAAGTAATACTTGATTACTTTAAGGGGCTATATGCAAATGTTTGTGGTGTGTCTATTGTGCATGAGTCTATCCCCTTTAAGGTCCTCACTGCAGATCAAGCAATGTCGTTGGAGTCTCCTTTTGAGGAAAATGAGGTGAAGCTTGCGGTTTGGCAGCTAGGTGAAGATAAAGCTCCAGTCCGGATGGATTTCCCATCATTTTTATAAGCAATTTTCGGAGTTGGTTAGAATGGAGGTTTTCACTTTTGTTTATGAGTTCTTTGAAAGGGGTGTCATCTCCAAAGATTTGGTCGCTTCTTTTATTACTTTGATCCCCAAGAAACTTGGAGCTTCGGAATTAAATGACTCTCGTTCTATATCTTTGCTTGGACGTCCATACAAAATCTTAGCAAAAGTTCTGGCAAATCGTTTGAAGGTGGTGTTTCCTTCTCTTATATCCCCTAATCAAAGTGCTTTTATACAAGGGGAGGCAAATTGTGGTTTGGTGGTGGTGGCTCATGAGTGTTTCGAGATTCCAGTTAGGGGAGCCCGGTATACTTTGCAAATTGGACTTTCAAAAAGCCTATGGTAGGGTGGATTGGGCGTTTCTTGATTATGTGCTTAGTAGAATGGGGTGCGGTAATAGGTGGAGAAGTTGGATTCGATCCTGTGTTGCCTTGTCTTATTTATCGATTTTGGTTAATGGAAGTCCCAAAGGATTTTTCAGAATGGAGAAGGGCATTAGGAAAGGAGATTCATTGTCTCCCTACCTTTATGTTATTGTTGCAGAGTCTCTTCATCTTATGCTACAACTGTATCTATGCAGGGCTTGATTCACGATTTTCAGGTTGCTCATACGAAGATTGATATTACTCATTTACAGTATGCCGATGATACATTATTATTTCTCAAGGCTGATGTAGAGGAGTTGAGGATGGTTTGGGCTACTCTGTTACAGTTTTTGCTGTGTTCAGGTTTGAAGATTAACTTTGTTAAGAGTGAATTGATGAGGGTAAATGTGAATCATAGCTCGTCTTCTTATCTTGGTCTTCCGCCCTGTAAAGGGAAACCAAGTAAGTTGGGATAGGGTGGTTGAGAAAATGGAGAACATGCTATCTCTTTGGAAGGGAAAATATCTGTCAATTGGTGGTAGGATTGTTTTAATTAAATATGTTCTTTTTAGCCTTCCTGTATTCTTTTTTAGTGTGTTTAAATGTCTGGTTGTTGTGCTTAAAAAGATGGAGAGTACTTAAAAAAAATTCGTGGAAGGGTGACAGGGTCAAAAGAAAGTTCCACTTGGTCACCTGACCTCAGGTTTGTAAGTCTGTGAAGGAAAGTGGGTTGGGAATCAGGCCTCTTCGGTTATTTAATATTGCTCTCTTGAGAAAGTGATTATGGAGATTGGGGGAGACCTCAGATGGTTTATGGAAGCATATTGTTCAAAGAAAGTACAGGTTAAATAGTTTGGGATGGCGACTCATTGCTGATAACCGAAAGGTGCCTGGCTTTTAGAAGGGTTATGAACTCTTATTAGATATTGTTGCCTCAAAGATGCTAATGGAGGATTATGAGAGTGATCAAATAAGATGTGTAGAACACCTTCAAGGCAAGCATCATTAGGACAAGGCATAGAATCTGGCAAAAAGAGTGAGAGGTAGTAGGTACAGGGAGAGCCTCAACGAGTCAATGTATGGGCCACAAAGAAAAGGGTTTGAATTGAAACGAGGAAGGTTATAAAATGGAGCATGTTCCCAAAAAGGTGAAATGGAGAGATTCGTATTTCATCATCAACTGGTTCATAACATCTATACCTTTTTTTTAAGATCATATCCTAAAGAGATAAAGATAACAAATTTCATAAAAAATCTCTCTCAGTTTGATTTAGGAGCTAGAAAAATAGGTTGACCCAGAAACTCATTGGTGAGAATAGTTTGGAAGAACAAAGAATAATCATTTAGAAGGAGATTGACCATTTAGAACATCTGATGGGGTGTTTGCATTAAGTATGTGGATGTGTAAACAAGTTCTCCCCAAAATTTGGTTGAACTGGATGTTGACAATACTAAAATTCAAGCTGCTTCAATAATATGACTAGGGCTGCAACTAAAGCCCAACTCGAGAAATCATGCGGGTCGGGTCGAGAATTTCGAGTCAGCGGGTCGGGTAGGGTCGGGTCGGATCAGGTTGCGGATTTTACAAGTTAACCCGACCCGATCTTGTTAAAATTAGGCTAAAATGGGTTCAAAATGCGGGTTGGGTCAGAATTCGGGTTGATTCGGGTCGGGTCGGATTGTGAAGTTCGGGTTGAAAATTCGAGTCGGGTCGGGTTGGGTTGGGTTTTAAGGAACCCGACCCGCCCGACCCGAGTTGCAGCTTTCTAAATATGACAGTGTTTGTGTTAAGCAACAATCTTTTATTGTGGTGTAGTTGAACTAAGCAATTGTGATACCTTGAAAAAGTAAAAAATAAATAAATTAAAAGACTTGATAAGAATTCACCACCCGAGTCTGAGTGAAATAATTTTATGGTCTTGGAAATTAGGGTTTGACCATGATGGCAAGTTGTACACAAGTCTGATAACAATCAGATTTGGAGACCCAAGTATATTGAGAAAAATAATCAATAATGGTGACATAATATTTTACTCCTTGGATGAAGTAGGAGCTGGTCCCCGTAAGTTTGATCAGATTAAATCAAAGGGAAAGAAGAAATAGTATCATTTTTTAGGAAAAGATAAAGTTGATCTCTTTCCAAGTTTGCAATTTATATAGCCAAATTTATTATTAACAAAAACATGTTCCAACGTACTAGAGGAAATCAAATGCTTCAAACTAGGAAAGAGAAAAACTTGCGATCATTGATGGAATCTCTTCTTTTACCATTATTTTCTTGATTGTCTGGAGCAAGATAATTCATGGTGTCTCCTTCTTTGATCAAGAGATTGAAATTCAATGACCGAGGCTTATTCTATGTGGTTGAAGTAGCAAAAACATGGGTTGTCTTTTGGTGTGTTGTTAGAAATTGGATACTGATGGATATTCCCTTTGCAGTTGGGCTAGAGGCACAAAATGATGACTAGGCAAATCTGAAGCGCCTTCTTGGGTGCTCGTGGAATAAGCGACTTGAGTATCAAGAAACTCATGGCTTGGTTTTCTTGTGTTTATTGAGGGCTTTCTACATTCTGCTAATTGTTGTCTGATTCCAAGTGTGCACTGACATGTTCAAAAGGGCAACTCTAGGGAGATTGGGGTACCCATTTTCAATGGAGAGATTGCACATTTATCATGGGATGGATCCCATATGGTTAGGTGGGATGGATAAAGGACTTCATGGATAATATAACTCAACGGAAACGTCCTGAATCCTACTATCTCAACTGTATGAGATGGGCCGTGAAAAATCAATGGTTTTCTAGCAATCAAATTTTAAAAGTCTAAAGTCACTAGACCAATATGATCAGATGAGGCTCAAATTTTACACAGCTGATGGCCTTGTCTTTTTCTACATATTCCACCGGAAATATGTGGCCCACTTCAATATTTAAAGAGCAGCCTCCTTAAATAGGGAGACTTCTAGAGTTTTAAAAAACAAAAGAAGATTGAAGCTGTAATATAAAACAAAAGCTTTGTTATGTTATTGTTGATGTGTGATGCCATGATGTGGCACTGGCTACATTGTTCCTTTGTTTCTTGCAATGAGTTTGCTACCCTACTGGCTATGTATTTTTTTCAAAAAGAAATAACCAGTCTTGCTGCCATTTAGGGAAAAGATTTAGAGGTGATCTTATGATGATGGCTTCTTAAGGCTCTGATGACCATCTAATGACAAGTCTGGTTGATCTTCAATTAAACCTTCCAAAGCCGGCGATTAAGATATAAGATTTTAGATTTAACTTGTGAAAATTAAATCAAGGAGAATTCTAATTTGGCTCAACTTGAATTGAGACAACCCGAATTGATGAATTCACCAAGAATCTCCGAACGATCCTCATATCTCCTTTTGATTCTAATTGTGAATTGCTAATCCACTCAATTATGAGAAAACTGAACCTCAATTGGAAAATTAAACCTAGATCTAGTTTCACTCTTGAAATAAGAATGAAGCCTCAAAATCTCACTAGCAATTTAACATCGTAAATTCAAACAATGAAATTAAAAAATTCTAATGGAACTAGAATTAAATTGTGAGAAATAAAATTAATTCAATGCAAAATAATTGCAAGAATAAAATTAATTCTATGCAAAATAAACTAAGAATCAAAAGAACTAGAAGAGAGAGATAACATGCTTGCACAAAGCAATTGGAAAACAACTGAATTGGAACTGCATCCCTTTGGGTGTGCAAGCCCTTTATTTATAGTGCTAGGGAGCTCTAAGACAGTATGTTACAAAATCGCCCATAAATTTGTCTACTTATGTCAGAATTGTACAAATTTAGGTTTGAAGGTCTCTGAATAAGCTTTCCAATGAATCTAATTTTGTGTAAATCCAACACCGTTTGATGCATTCAATCTATTTGTAAAGTTACATATTATTTTAGCCAATCTTGGAATGACAATGTCCTATTCTAATAATAAGAAAAAATTTAAAATAAAAAAAACTGAAAGTCAGCCATTCTTTTGTGCGCCACCTAAATTGTAGAATTTGGGAAAAATTCCATTACAAGGCTCCTATTTCAAACCTAAATTTGTACAATTCTGACAAGCAGAAAAATTTATTGGATGCTACTATAATAAAAAGATTTATTTTTATTTTGTAACTTTCTGATCATGAATTTCTTTCTTTCATATGAGCAGGCAAGCTAGGGACATCATCAAAGCCATAAAGAAACGATTGACAAATAAAAATTCAAATACTCAACCTTATTCTGTTCTAGTGAGTGCAAATACCATTTTAAATTACTCAACTTCTCAGACACGTCATTTGAGTTGCGTCTCTATCTAAATCATTTTAAATGTCTGTGATTGGTATTGCAGTTGTTAGAAATGCTGATGAATAATTGTGGGGAAAATATTCATAGGATGGTCATCGAGATAGGACTTCTTCCTATACTAGTGAAGATAGTGAAGAAAAAGGTGAATGTTCTTTCTCATGTGTAGGAATTTGGCTTAGACAAGTTGGAAGCATCTATTCCCTTTTTTGTATTACAGTCAGATTTTATTTATTTATTTATTATTTGATGAATGGTATGTTACAGTCTGATCATCCTGTGCGAGAGAGAATATTTCTTCTTCTAGATGCTACCCAGACATCTCTTGGTGGAGCTTCTGGGAAGTTCCCTCAATATTATGCTGCATATTATGACCTGGTGGTAGGTCTAGTATGCTATTATAATAATTGTAAAGTGGATTTAGCAGCAACAAAACTGCAAATACAATTCAGTTATACACATTTTTTCTTTTTCCAGTGTGCAGGAGTGAAGTTCCCACAACGCTCTCGTGTTCCTCCACCAGGCCTTCCCCAGCCAAAGTTGTACAATTACTTTACCTGCTGAGAGATCTGTCCCTCCAAGATGTGAAGAGGTTGCTCTTAAATCTCAACAATCAACTCCTCACAGTGACTCGAGGTATTACTGATACATGCTTGCTATTTACTTTGTGGCCTCCATGGTTTAAATTTTTTATTGATAGGACTTTCTTATTATTATTATTATTTTCTCTCTCTCTCTCTCTCTCTCTCTCTCTCTCTCTCTCTCTCTCTCTCTCCTGATATGAGTTGTCCACTTGGGGATGTCTCCATTAAGATATGTCCTGCTGTATGTAGATGCCAATGTTGATAGAAGATAATATAGATCTTCAGTAGGATTAATTTAGACAGCGTTATGCTGTATTACTTTCATTAGTTCTATAATTGCTTCTATTTATTGATATATTGCATTTGGATGGGACACCCATAACTCTATTGATGGCCTAGATTTTGTAAAAAATGCAGTCTCACATCCTTGCTCTTTGTATCCAGGCTTAATATATATAGTAAAGACTTGTTTAGAATCTCCTTTTTATTTAATTTGTTTGGTGAAATTTATTATCTTTAGTGTCAAACTTGTGTACCATGTCATGTGTCAAGGGGTTATGGCTTAAGCAGAATTTCATTTCAATAAATGTAGGAGTACAAGAAATGTACAATAGAAAGCAGTGTAAACAAATTCTTGCTCTTTACAATTTATGGGATACACTGCAAATAATCTGGTCTATCAAGGGGTTTTGACCTCGACAGTTGATTTCTCCCATCTCTCTCTCTCTCTCTCTCTCTCTCTCTCTCTCTCTCTACAACTTATGGGATACACTGCAAATAATCTGGTCTATCAAGGAGTTTTGACCTCAACAGTTGATTTCTCCCATCTCTCTCTCTCTCTCTCTCTCTCTCTGTGTGTGTGTGTGTGTCCCTCACAAATATTTAACAGAGTTTCATTTCAATAAATAATAGCCTACAATAAATCAGTATCAGTTAATATTTACAGTATATGAGTTATATACTGTAAATGAATGTTTACCTGTAAAAGATAAAAATTACTGTAAACGAACATTGCATACACAAATGAACATACCCTCTGCGTCTCTCTCTCTCTCTCTCTCTCTCTCTCTCTCTCTCTCTCTCTCTGTGTGTGTGTGTGTGTGTGTGTGCGGGTGGAGGGGTGGTGACATGGTATCCCCACCCTACATTGGAGGTGAGACTAATCATGAAATCACCTACAAGTCTCGTTTATCAGGTTAGTCTGAAGGAGTCAAACCCAAGAGCTCTAGTCTAATCCTAAAAGCTCAGGCCAACTGAGTTTTCTACATTTGTGCAATCTCTGTTAATAAGTTGGAATTTGAGTTACTGGTCACATTGTGATGATCTTAGGAATTTGGTGCATTTGTGACAGATATCATTCTTTGCTCTACTTGTTTGTTTGTGTTCTACGTGCTATGCAGAGGAAATGCAATGAAAACAAGAACTTCCAAAAAGCCGTAGTGGCATGCGTTTTTACCTTGAATTCTTATACCAATACATTTTTATTACAGTATTATTCAGAAGGCTACTAATGCCCTGGAAGTCTTAAGAGAAGTGCTAGATGCCATGGATCCTCACCATCCTGAGGTAAGAAGTATGAGATAAATGTGCAGCTTTCTTAATGAATAGTATTAGTATTACATGCTAATCTGGAAAGAACTAGATGAGTTTGCTGCACAATTCGTAGGTACTTATTCTATGTCCTTAAAGGGTTCTGGGCTATGTTGCATGAACTCCTCAAAATGTGCCGATGTCAGGGACTCTTCACAGATTCTCCATGACCCTTTTTGTACCTCTTAGCATTGTTTTCCAGGACGAGAAAAAGTGTTACCACATCTTTCTCCTTTTAAACCTAATTAAAATATTGATATGTTTGTCAATTGATTGTTTAGGATTAAACTAGTACAACATTTCCTGTCTGTGTTATTTTCACACCTTATTTTCATGTTTTTTGAAAATAGTATCTTTATTGAGGAATAAAATATATGTATACATCAATCAACACCACCATTACAAAGGCACAAACCCTAATGAAATTTAGAAGAATGTATATAGTGCTACAGTATATCACAAATGCTTTCTAGGCTCAGCAAATTTTTGAAATGGAAGATTCATAAAGTCTTTATTGTAGAACTTCCTGTGAGGAAACTCTGACCTGCACCTGCTCAGCAACTTGAGATGCCGCAAAAGCCTTATTATTAAAGATTTTTTCATTCCTTTCCTCCCCAATAGACCAAATCACCACAGGAAGTATAATATTCCAAAAAAATTGAACGTAGGGGACAAAAAAGGAAAGGAAGGCCATCGAACAACATATTGATGCTTGTAGCCTTAATTCACAGAATGCATATAGGCCTTGTGTGCCTGCATGGATATGGTGTGTATAACACGAGAGAGGAGAAGGAGATCTTCATGTAGATTTCTTCCCCCTTAAATTGACTACTTTGCCCTACATGTTAAATATGTCAATGGAGCACTCTACATTTTATTTATTTATTTTTACTTTGCCCTTTCTTCTTCTTCTTATTTTTCTTTTGAAAAACGGTAACTTTTATTGCTTAAAAGAGAGAATACAGCCTAACAGATTAACTACAATGTAGAAAGACTCTTAGGCCAAAAAGCTAGCAAAAGAACTCCAAGTACAATAGGCCAAATACTCAAGGTCCAATGTCCTTGAAACCTAGATCCATTACCCATTTAGCTAAATTGTCAGCCTTCTTATTTGAATGAATTGGGTATAGAAAATTAGAAATTGATAATGGTTTTCGAAAATGCCTATATAACATGTCTTATGTCCTGGTTTGTAAAAAAATGGTGTTTTATATCCCTGCTCCCTTGTCTATATTTGGGCATCATAGTTGTGGAGGTTGCACTCTGAATGATGTCAAAGCTAACAATTGTTATGCCATAGGAGAATATGCTGCCTTGAAGATAGGATGGAGGAAATAGTGAAGTTTTTGTTGATGTCTGGATGGCGAGAGATCTCTATGTATTACTCAGCCAATCTCTCAATAAGTTGCTATGTTGCACGATTTGTTGAGATGACTGCAGAATACTTTTTGGACATGTTTTAGGCACAATTTTTTTTTGAAATGTTCCTAAGTTCTTCTTAGAATATTTTAACCTAGTTCCCAGATGACGAAATATTGCCATATCATTTCTCCTTTTGAAATTTAACTAGAACAGTGAAATGTTTATTACTCGATTTTTGAAAGGGCTCCTTTATTGTTTTGATGGTGTTATGACTTGATTGTCAAAGTTAAGTTTGTATATTGTCATTATCTTTATTTTTATTCTTCACATTTTTTTATATAAAATGAAGATTCGTATATATTTATTCATATATTATATATAATCTATAAAACCTATCTTTTGGGATTCACCAAATTGGACACCTCATGTCAATAGTAACTATTTGTCTTAGATAGGTTCGCAGTAATTGTTAAGGCTTGCATGGAAATCGTGGCCACTGATTGGTGTTGATTTAAAGTTTTGGAGAGATTGAGCCACGATGAATTCAAAATGCTGAGTTCTTTTTTCCATGTTGAGATTTGAGATTGAAGTATGGTTTTGTGTTTTTTTTTTTAAACATTGACGACTTGATTCATTAAAAACAAAAAGAGAGTACAAGAGGAGGAACCAAGTATAAGAGAGTAATACCTAGATCCATGAAGAAGAAAAAGGAAAAGAACATGAAAAAACAAAAAGTAAAGGAAAAGATACAACAATATGTCCCTCCCAACACAAGATACACACTAAGGAGACCCTTACTCCCCTAGCTCTCAAAACTAATCAGATGAAAAAAATTCCATAGTTGGTCTTTGTTTTGGTACACCAACTTTCGCCAAGAAGTCCGCCACGCTGTTTACTGAGTGAGATGTGTGAATAAAAGTGATGCTTGACCTGTACAACCTCCAAATGTCCCTAGCAATACTTATCAACCTCCATGGGGGGAATTTCCTATTATTAGCCCAAGAGATGGCATTAGTCGAATCACATTCGATAATGAGATTACCTCTCCTAAATCTAGAGCAAACCTGAAGTGCTCTCAGATCTGCCTCGTTCAACTCCATTATCCCTAGTGGTTTGGCAAATCCTAACAACATTCTACCCCTATCATCATGCAACACTCCTTTTCCTGCCGGCCTGAGTTTACCCATTTCTGCCTCATCTACATTAACTTTAATGATCCTAGGGGAGGCACTACCCGCTCGACCTTACGCTTTCTGACTTTTCCAACTCCTTTAGGGCAAGGCATTGGGGAAGATGATGACATTCCTTGAAAATATAACTGCAGAGTCCAACCTCCTTGATAGACTTGGAGTCCACCCTTCTAATTAGTGTTCAAATGGGAGAGAGGATTCTTCTCTATCACGTCTTTGTATTGGAGCTGGCTGGTTGTCTAGGAAATTCTCACCTATTTAATCTTGATGGGCAAGTTGAAATTGCAAACTTTTGGAGGACCCATCTCTTTGCAAAATTTGAATAACGTGGAGATTGATGAATTCTCTGAGTGGATGGATCATCTAATCTCAATTTTTATCCTAGGGAGAGCAACAATAGTAGGATTTGGAGTTCAGACAAGAAGGCCAACTTTTTTGCTCTAATCTTTCTTTACGTGATCAAGCTTTTCATGTTTGTCTGTGGATTTGAAATTGAAGTATCCCTCAAGTGATAATGCTTGGCTGGATGGAAAGGAAGAACAAGATCCTTCTGCTTAAGCTTAGAAATGGGGATGTGTGTTTGTGGATTCTTGTGGTCCAGCAGTCTCGAATACTATCTTGAACTTGCTTAAAGTTATGTGGTCAATACCAAATGTTGACACGTAAACAATAGAATGCAAATCTTACAAGATTTGTTAGATCATGACTTTATACAAGTCAATAGATCAAAAAGTGGGCATGGACAAGGATGCCTTGAGATGTGATTGATAACATATCTAAGGTTTTGTGAGATGCCATGGAAGAACATATCATCAATCTGATATGCAGATCTAAAGATGCAGTGCAGGGCCCATCCATGATGGCTATACATTTAGAACTTAGGTACCACTTGAAAGATCCTTGAACTACCTTCCCAAGACAACTTGCAGATTGTTGACTCATTATGAGGATCAAAAGAAATAGGGTGTAGCGAGTCTAATCAGGATGAAGTAATGGAGAATCACGTGTGGTAGAATCTATCCACATTCAGACCTGCATGTCTTGAGGTGGCATGGTCTCAACTTTGCATCAAGAAGGCTTTGCACCCACCAAAGACTCATAAGGAACTTTTAATAGAAGTCAGAACTCACCACACAATTTGCCAAGAAACTTATAGAAACAGCAACAATGCAAGGTGTATTCAAAAGGGAAAATCCTGTGGCATGGAATATATCCACTGCATGTCTTGAGGTGGCATGGCCTCAACTTTGCATCAAGAAGGCTTTGCACCACCAAAGACACATGAAGGAACTTTTAACAGAAGTCAGAACTCACCACACAATTTGCGAAGAAACTTATAGAAACAGCAACAATGCAAGGTGTATTCAAAGGGGAAAATTCTGTGGCATGGAATATATCCACATTGAAATCTGCATGTCTTGAGGTTGCATGGTCTCAACGTTACGGCAAGACATAAAACATGTGAGATATGGGTCTACAGTAGCTTTGTAGTATCACTGCAGTGTCTACTGTAGCATTACTGTCCTAGCAGCCTACTGTAATGTTTGTTCCTATGACTGGGCCTAGTGTTGGGCTCAATCTTGGGCTGCATCATCTTTAGAGTGTCAAATTCTTGAATTAGTCTGGTGGTGGGCTGTTTTCTCTTTGTAGTTAGGGATTGCCTTTTGGGGTGTTTAAGACTGATAGTCTCAGAAGCCTAGTTGCAACTTGGGCGTCATTGTTTGTAGTTTTGTAATCTAATTAAATCAGTAATCTAACTTGTGTATAATATTGGGCACTTATGCAGGGAGCAACAGATGAGTTCACACTGGATCTTGTAGAACAATGTTCCTTTCAAAAGCAACGTGTGATGCATCTAGTGATGACTTCTCGGTAAGCCTTTTTTTTTTTCCATGATAAAGATATCTCAGTTCATCATTCAAAGGAAAAGTAAGTAAATAAAGATATTTCATTAGCTTCTGTCACGCATTTTTTTTATGCATTGGTAAATATAGAAACGAATTGGGTTCAACTGGTTGGCCTAAAGTTGTAATCTAATCCACTGTATGGGACCCATTTGGCCACTTACATGAAAATTGGATGATTATATAGGAAAGAGCCATGTTGATTTACATGTGGCACACATTTCAACTCAATTTGTATGATCATAACCATTGAGCCAAGAGGAAAATAATTACAGTTGGATTGGATGGCTAGCCATTTATTTGAACACCTTATAAAGTAGTTATGATCATCAAATCAAGGTGATCTTTCCTCATTGATTAATCCATCTAAAATCTTTGTTATTGAACCATTCAAAATGCATACACTTGAGATGGGCCATGAAGACCCCATGAATTAGGTTGGAGTTGATAAATCAGTTGTCAATAGAAGCGTCAGCATGCCATGAATAAATCAAAAGAAACTGATGAAGTTGGTAATCTACTTCATTAAGAAGTCCCAATATTCCATTGTCTTGATAAAATGGTGCCCGAATATAAAACAATCTTAATACTTGGCAGGTATTGCGGTCATACACCCTTTTTGAGTAAATTCTACCACTATTGGTTTAATATGTTTTTTGGGTACCAGCAAGTAGTAACTGTTTGATATCTTAGATTAACATGATTAAGCTTTTTACACACCAACAATTTTGAGGGGAATAAACCTTCTAATGGGATATTGGGACGTCAGAGAATGAACAATGAATGGGGAAAATTGGGCTAATCAGAAAATTTTAAGATCTACGGGGAGCACAACTTATGATAAATCTAAAACCTATTTATGGGAACATTGCAAACTAGGAAAAGCTGAAACTTCAATCTTCTTTTTTAAGATCGGATCTATCTTTTTGAATGATAACAGGAATACAGGATTTGAATCTACAGGTGTGGTCTTCAAAGACTTGTGATAAATCTATGACCTATGTTAAATGTTTATGAGAACATTGCAAATTAGTAAAAGCTGAAAGCTAAGAAGCACCGATACGGGTACGCGTATCGGATACGACAAATTTTGAAAAACTAGGATACGGGAGCGACGGGATACGCTAAATTAAAAAATTATTATATATATCAACAAAATAAATTCAGACATTTACAAAAAATATCATAAATTCTACTATGAGATAAAAATTATTAGAAAATTATATTTTTATATTTATAATGGATACAATATATATATATATATATATATATATATATATATCTATATATATATATATTATAAAGATTAGACTATTAGCAATTTAGTATTATGAAAGATATATAATATGTTTAAAAAATATTTACAATATTACAGTATATATATTTTTTCCCCTTTTCTCCCATGCTGCCGTATCCCGTGCCGTGTCCCACCTCCCTTGTCCCGTGTCGCGCCGTGTCCCTCCGTGTCTGCTACGGTATCCGTGACATATCCGTATTTAAAAAATATTTTATTTAATTGAATACGTATCCAAGCCGTATCCGGCCGTATCCGTGTCTGAAACGTATCCGACACGGATACTCAAATGGTTTCGGAGTATCCATGCTTCATAGGCTGAAAGTTCAACTTTCTTTTTTAAGATCAGATCTATCTTTTTGAATAATAACATAATTTGAACCTACAGGTGTGGTAAAGACTTGGGAGTATAGGTATTTTTTTTGTTATTTTCCTGATTTCTTCTATAACTTCAATGATGTGAATTTTTTTGTAAGAAGAAAAGAAAAATGGAGATAATATTTGTCTCTAGATATTAATATGAATCACATGGGAATAAATGACTGTGAACTTGATAGGGTCTGGGTTAATAAAGTATTTTGGGTATTTATTGTCATATTTGTATGTTTCAAATATTATTATTTCCATTTTGAGTAAATGAATAATGAAATAGTTGAGAAGAGTTTCTCCCCCATTAAAAAAATACAAATATGACAATAAATATCCCAAATATCCCTAAAATACTTTATTAATCCGGATCCTATAAGAACCATAGACTATTGGGAATTTTGCGGAAATATGCCCTCTCTAATGGCTGAAACATGCCTATCCTTTGAATTGCTTCTTCATTATCATGTTCAACGTCAGCTTTTTGAGTTCTATGTTTACATGTTACCTATCTAAAATTATATTTTCTCTCGCTCAATAATCTAATATCTTCTTTTATTACTTCGGTGTAAGTCATTAAAGTTCTCCTCTTTCTCCTCATACCTTCTATATGTGATCTCTCAGTTCTTATGATTATGGTAGTTTCTGTTCTTTTTGAGCCTGAACAAGTTTTGGATAGTGTTCCATCATCTTCTCATCTATATTTTTTTTTTGAAATGGTTCACATAGTAATAGATAAAGGCACCAGAGGTGCAAATACATCATCTTCTCATCTATTAAGGCTACCTTTGGAGTTCCTCAAATGTACTCATTAATAATCTTTCAATGTTACTCCACACTTTTAGCTTAATATACACATTTCCATTTCCATTACCTTTTCTATTACTCTTTTCTTTATCCATCATTTTGGTGCCTTATAGCATTTTGGGTTTGACTTATAGTTGTCAATTCCGTTTCGGAAGCCATTTCAGTTTGTTGTTGGGATGGAATGTTTTGTTATTTGTTTTGGTATTTCTTTACCAAAAAAAGGTATAATAAAATAGAAAATTTTAAATAGGCATGAATAACTCTAGGCCATTATCATTAGCTCATAAATAATTTCTCAAATAAATATGCAAAAATAACATGTTTTATTTTAAGATTTAAGAGATTATAGTGTTTGTAGAAAAAAAGGAATTAGATAAAGTAAATAATAATAATAATAGTGAAATGATAATAACAATGGTCCTTCAATTTTCTCAGTTGCTCCTAATCCCATTTAGATCCTCTAGTTACTTTTTCTTTTTTTAGTTTTTAATAGTTCCAAAAGATCGTAAGATCCATTCTTTTGGATAAAAGATAGGGGTAGTAATGTAAATTTAAAATTTTAGGTTACCAACTTTGAAAAAACTTTGATACCTCTGCTTTTTTAAGTTAAAAAGTAAGGGTACAATGGAAAATAGCCTCTCTCCTACCTCCTCCTTCATTTGTATTATGAAAAAAGGAAAAACCCTAGCTCCAACATAGGGTTGGTGTTGATGGACATTGTATTACAGAAGAATACTGACCGAAAAACTTCACATGGGTGATAGGTGATCCATTCTGGTGAATCATCGGAACAGAATGTTTCGGACTGTTTTGTCCAAAACGAAACAAAATTAATAACTATGGTCTGACTGTTGCATTGTAGAATGACCCCTTTAATCGACATTGCCTTCCTATCCTACAAAACTCCAGTTGCTTGAACTTAATCCATCGTACACTTCTTCTGCTGGACATATTTGTTTTGACTCCATAGTTGCAGCAAAATACCTACATTTATCACGATGTGGTTTTCTTATGAATTATCCCAGTGAATTTCCAATGAGTTGTTGATCTCACCAATCAATATAGTCGAGGCATAGTTGAAGCAGCTAGGGAAAAGCCTAAATAGCTATTTAAATTTAGTCTCCTTCAGAAAAAGAGAGAGAGAGAGTAATTCAACCTGCAACCTTCAAGGTTGCAATAGTGAGTGAGCACGTTCTAACTATGCTATATTGGATTCATGAAAGGTAAAAAGATTGGAAATGTTCCAAATAGGTTGTAAAATAGCCTGTGAATTTCTTTGGCCATCTAAGAACAGGAAGTAGAAATAAAAGCAATTAGCTTCTTTCCCTTCCCTAAACAGATTTTAAATATTACCTTTTTCTTTAAAGGACTTCACATTTGGTCTGTTTGGATTTTTCTTTCATTTCTTTCTTTCAGTGTCACCATTTCACTTAAATCATGGATACTGCATGCTCGAGTTGGCTGTGGTCCTCCTTAACAGAAAGATGTCTTGATTCTGAATCAGTTCCTCTATTTGTAGGTTTAACTGGTCACTTAAAGTGCTGTGTGTATATGTGCCTATCAAACCAGCCAAAGTTGTCAACTTTTTAATGGCTGGGTGGGCTTTTATTTATTTATTTATTTGTACCTGTTTTGTTTTTTAGTGCGGGTGGGTGAGGTGGGGGAAGGGGAAGGGGGCAGGAGAGGAAGAGGAGGAGATAACGACACTTAGGGACCTAAACTATTGAAACATTGAAGTTAAATGTAAAAACTCCTACAAGTAGAATATACCGAAATATAGATCTAACATCATTCTTATAATGTTACTAATTCTTGGTAATGTTCCATGGACCATAGTTGAAACATCATCCTTTAGCCTGTCTGATAGAGGCAATCATGTCCATATATGTCTATTACCAAGGATCATTTGTGCCCTCATACTTTGGCTTGTCTTCTATCTAATGTATTAGGGATGAGGTGGTGGTTTCCCAAGCAATTGAACTGAATGACCAGCTACAGAGAGTACTCACCAAACATGATGCACTTCTTTCAGTTCGTGCTACCTCTACTGCTGCTGCTTTTGACCATGAGGAGGCAGATGAAGAAGATGCTAACCATCTTTTTAGGAGGTTTGTTCTTTTCTGTGGACATTTATGTAGTACAAGTGATCAGATGTGACTGCTCATGTGGGGTCAAACCTGTCCTTTTTCCTTTGATTTTTAATTTTCATGGATCCCAACCAGAGGACAACAGGTGGATTTGCAAGGGCTTTGGGTGCCACTGCAAGTGGACCAAATTTCAACTTAAAACACCAATCCAGCCACTTGATCTTTGTAGTCTAAATTTTCAGGACTTGAGAAAAAAGACACCTGAAAATTTCAACCACTAACCTTTAAAAAGAAGGAAAAAGAATTTTTACCTCTTATAAAAGCTTTTCAGGGTGCTCTCTCTCTCATGTGGAATTCCTGATCCTCATTGCACTTTATGAATGCAAATAATCCAGAATCCAAAAAGGAAAGGCATGCGCGGAAGACCAACCAGAGAGCTTTCCTAGTTCACTGGGACCTGTTCTTGGAGAAAGGATGCACCTGCCACTCATAAGGCCGCTGAGTTTAGAGCCATCAGAACCCAAAGCTCCTCCTCCACTGGTCTCAATTCCTCCTCCACCAGCCAAACACATTGAGAGGGAGAGATTCTTCAAGGAGAAACGGGTGGAGAGTACGACGTTGGCAGGTCACTTGAGAGGCCTCTCTCTGGACAGTTTCATTGGCAGCAGTTCACGAAGTGCAAGTACCAATTCAAGTGACTGAGCCAGTGATTGCACAAGAGGATGTGCTCTTATCAGGATGTGCTTTTCCTGTTGATTACAGGCGTTGATGCTTTGTGCAAGGGAGGCTTTTTTATGTATTTCTCAGCTGGATTATGAATAGCCACGTTTGAGTGTGCTGCCGATGGTGTAGCTGATCATGTGATTTTGCAGTGTCTCAGACCTGCAGTAGTGACTGTTCTTGTAGCATAGACCATATTTAACTCATATTACTTGAATCCGAAAGGCTTTTTTAGCATAATGCATTTATTAATGATTTGTTCATGAGAACAATAGTAAGTCTTACATAATTTTTGGTTTTGCATTGTATAATATGCAATCTCATGGTTCAGGGTCTCATGAGAATATATAGTTGTCTAAATTCTGCAATTATCAAATTCTCTTAATTCTGTAATGTGCACAATTTCTGTGGTAGCCTTTATATTGAAATTTCTTGGAATTTATGAAATTCTCCAAGGAGGCCTATGTTTGGTGAAGCCAAAATTCTGGAGTTGGGGTTATGATATCCAATTCCAAGCGCTCAGTGTTATTTTGGACCACCAAAGCATTAATCACTAAATTTTTAGGATTTCTACTTCCTAAGATTAGCAAATTCTGCTAATCCTGAAACAGGGGGAGTTACATATTCTGTTGGAGTATTCTATCTAACATGCTCTATGTCAGTCATTTGGACAAATTTATTTTTGGACTAAATTGTGGAAGTATTTGAACTGTTGAACAGGTTAGCAGGTTTGCTTTTTGCCATTATATTTCAGAAAAAGATTAATGCATATTGTGAAGTTGAAGTCAAAGCTCCAATCCTATCTTTCCAAGAGAGTAAGTTCTGAACCCGTTAATTTTTTTAAGGGTGTGTTTTGACATTTCCCAAACAAAGGGAACTTATTTATATAAGTGGTTGAATGCTTGTGGTGATAAGAGAGAATTGTCGGATAGAATATGCAAATGGATGGCAAATTTTCTTAATGTGTCCGTTAGCCTATGAAAGTGAACCCAACCATATTAATATTAAAGAAAATATTAATACCACTTATAGATATGTCTTCTCGACCTTTCACATCCTTCATATAGCCATTTTAACTTGCATCTCTCTCTCTCAGTGGTTAGGAACTTTGATATCACATTACATAATGGGCCATGCTTGTACCTCGGAAGATGCTGAATTTTGGATAGACATAAGCCTGAGTTAGGTTGCAATTCAAGTCGAGGGTCCCATCGACATTCAATTAAATTGATTGGTCTGCTATTATTGGAAGACAATACACATAATATGTGCTTTTCCAGAAGTGTTGGTTAGGAATCCTGTCACTTACGAAGGATGGCATTGGCAAGGGCAGGGGCGGAGAATCATGAGTCCATAACCCAAGTAATACCTCTTCAAAATCTTTCAAGATTGTAGATTTGAGTGTGCTTACAGTGTGTGTGAATGAGAGAGAGAACCCAGGTTATACCTCTTCAAAATCTTTCAAGTTGTAGATTTGAGTGTGCTTACAGTGTGTGTGTGTGTGAGAGAGAGAGAGAGAGAGATACAGTTACAGTCTGTCTCCAAGAGGAATGCTACGAATTATCCAACATGTATCAATTTTTTAGAAATCAAGATTTGTTTCAGGGCTTTCAGATTTTAGCGCCCTATATGAATGTTTTCTGGACAACATAATTTGATTATTAGAACATAACTTTTTTTTCACTTTAACTTTTCAATAACTACTGATTATTAAAGAAAATACGAAGATACATATCATTTTTTACTAAAATATTCTACTCAGGACAGGTTGACTTGTTTCAGTCAACAGGGACCTGGACCCCAATTTTGACTCAGATTTTTTCTAAACTTAGTGAGATGGTGACACATCATGCACACAATTTTGCTAGTTAGTGGTTTGGGGCATCTTTGCCCCTGGTTTTGGTGTCACATTCTTCATTATCCAAGGCCAGCAATTTAAATAGACACTTCTCTTTTTCTATATAAATAAACAAATGGAGACACACTTAGGAAGCAAACGGTTGGCTGTCCAAATTCCAGATTCCGTGGAAGCCAGGATGATTTTGATACTTGATAGTGCATTTTTTGCGTATTCTTAAAGCCAATATTACATCCATACAAATTACTCACTACTATGTAACCACTCGAGTATGAATGATTTACTAATCTGCCACAGACCAATCTCCTTCAAATTGGACCGGCCCATCCAGTTGGAGTGAGTTGGACCGGGGTCAGCAGTCTGGGTGATGCTGCCCAAAACTCTAAGCTGGACTCTCCAACTTGTCAAATCACTGGCTCATTCCGATGGGCCCCTAGTCTGCACCAATTGCATTGGTTTTTATTCAATAGTGTTTTGTTCTGTTTAGGGGGCCTTTTGATAGGCAGAACAGAGAGGCTGCGATGGAGAATTGAGTGTTGAGCTGACACCATTCTAAGAATGGGTTCTGTTTGGTAGGATATAAGTATGGGTGATGTCGCAGAATGGCGATCGATTCCATACTCATTCTTTGACAGTTCGATCATCGAACTTGATCTGGTTTGGACCAAAACATCAACGTTGAACGATACGCTTCTGAAACAATGTTCAGGTCCATGATTGATGTATTGAAGAAAGTAAAGCTCAAGGCGCATCTCTCTACATCAGTTCCTTGGCCCTGTGTGGATGTGGCAAAAGAGTGAAAGAGTGTGAGCTGCTTGATGTTCTTCAATGGACTCTCACTTAAACCAAAACTGGTTTTGTTTGTACAATTTGGTAAATGTTTTTAGAATTTGATTTGTAGCATGAACTACTGACCTGAAGTGGGTGAACAATTAAGACATGTAGTAGTTAGAACTCAGAAGCAACATATCAGCTATCGAGTGACATAATACTTGGCATTAAATGGAAAAAAAAAAAACTAATAAAAAAAAAGATAAAATAATCTAACCCTAAAAAGATGAATGAGGTCTTTGATAAAGACAATGCTGATTTGAGCCCGACAAATTTGTTTTGTTTTGATAGTGAGGCTATTACTGTGTCTTTGAAGTTGATGTAGTGTAACAGCTGCAATGCATTCTAAATCTATGGTGAGCTATATCTTCAATCTTGAAGCTGTAATCCATTATCCAGAGAATATAATCGACAGTTTAAAAACACCGATTCAATTTAATCATGATCAGGTTGTAGAAATCAGAAATCGGCCAAGTCTGAGTCGACTCAGTAGAGTTAAACTCAACTATTGGCAATAGTCAAAATCAGACAACCAAGCCTGAGCTTTTTTCTTGCATGATTTTAATCTGAATTGGCCGAGTCAACTCAGATTAATTCTGATTTCTGACTCAAACCCTGCCGAGTTGGATGCTGAAGAAACTGGAATATCAAGATGATTTTGGAGACCATGATTGGGACAGTTCAGAATTCAGATTGACATACAAAGTGTATACCAAGTGTGAACTGGTGATTTGTCTGCTTTCTCTGTGTCTTTTTTTCTTTTCCTTTTCCTAACCATTAATGGGTTGTTTTGCATGTATATATCATCTCTAAATATGGAAGAAATCAATACCATATTCTAGAAAAGAATGGTACAGTTGATTTGTGTAATATACCTTAGAAGATTCCGATCACTTAAAGGAGACATGAGTACCTCTCCATGCAGAAAGGTTCCCCAAACTCTTAATTGCAAGAAAGCTGGAAAGGTTATTCCAAATTTCATCATTCAAGAGAAAAATCAGTGTGTAAACAAACATTCCATATTCTTCTCATTTACTTCTTCATTTGGTCACTACAAGGACAGGCACTGTTAAAGTTTGTGGACTAAATCAAAAGTCGAAGAAAATCAAACAGAGTCTTAATCATATATGTTTATTGGGTAACATGGATCATGGACGTTATTATCATCCTCATTTAATTTAACCTACAAAATAGAAGGATTATCCATTGATTAGGAGGAGGTGGCAATACAACGAGGCTCCCAAATCAAGAGGGGCTTGCGAGCTTCCTTGCACCTTTTCACAAGAAGGAAGTCCTGAGCTTTCAGCAGAAAGTGTTTGTTTGATAAAAGATGGTGGTTGGGTGGATAAGGTAGGTGGAGTGGGCTGGAGCTGCTCCTCCAGCAGCACTCGTAAGCGTTGAAAGGCGGCACAGGCAACAATTGAGATACTTTTCTACATTTCTCTCTTTCCTCTGCACTCTTCTCCATCCATGGATTTGGATTTTTTATGGGTTTGCCACTCATGATCTTGTTCATCACCAATGCCGATCGATGTACCTTCATTACTCTGTTTGCTACGTCTTCTCGAGTGATCTTCACTTCCACCATAACTCCCTCGTCAATTACTACATTTTCTTCTTCTTTTTCTTCTTCATTATCATCATACTTATCAAAATCATCATCGTCATCTTCATCTTGTTGTAGTTGTGTTTGTGATCCTTGTTTTGGGCATTCTTCATCATCTTCATCATCAATTTCTTCTTCGCCTTCGGAGGGAGGAGTCTTGATCAAAGTAAGCTGGAGGCGGCCACGTTGGCGGTGGGCATGGAGGTAATTGTGAGGGGGGACTGGAACAGCTTCAAGGACTAGACGACCATCCTTACGGTAGGGTCTCATGTGGAGGCAGGGGCCATCACGGCTAGAGAGAGATGGGAGTGGGGGAGGAAAGGAGCGAGTTGGGGATTTTCGGCTAACTGAACAGTTGTAGTTCACACATCCCAATTCCTTCTTATTCACTTCTTCCAACTCTACTCTTTGCTCTTGCTCTTCGTCTTCTTCTTCCTTCCTCAAATGGGATGGCAAGTAGTCAAAATCATCTGATGATGAGAAGCCATCAGAGCCTGACTCGGATCCTAGGCTTTCAGTGCATATCTCAAGACTCTTCTCACTGAGTGAACTCGCCGACCTCTTCACTAGAGGATGTATGTAAGGAGTTAGAGCTGAATCATTTGAGCCAATCACTTTCTGCGATTGAATTGCGCTCCAGATATCGAAGTCTCCTTTTCTTTCAAGCTCCATGCTTGATTCTTCTTGTGTTTCTTCTTCTTCTGAAACTGATGATGATGCGACGATGAGGATGATGAATAATTTTTAGGGGCAGATATACTTGAGAATTCTTCAGATGATGCACTCTTTTTCAAAGACAAGTGCTGAGCCAGCCATATCTTAGAGGACATATCTGCTGAGAAAGTCCTTCTAAGGGACTCTTTTAAGCTCCGTGTCGAAGGAGATAAGCCAAGTATCGATCCGATACCCTCGACCTTCTCTTCTTCTTTGAAGCTCACCGATGCTGACAACCGATGACCTCTCCAATTAGCAAACATCCTGGCTAGGCTAGATGAACCCAAGGCAGACCCTTCCAAATGCAACAAGAATCACTGCATAAAAAAAGAACCTATGAAGGGAGGAGCCAAAACAAGCTCTCGGCTATAACAAAAACAACAAACCAGGGTCTCACAGCCACCACAAGTAATAACAAGGAAGAGGAAACAACACCAGAGAAAGATGAATTGGGTGGCCAAGATGCAGTGAAGGAAGAAGAACGTCAACAAAACCAGTTGAAGGATGAACCATACTACGCAGTAAACTAGGCTGGAATGGAGGGGCGTGTGTATATACCTCAAAAGACAAAAATGGAGAGAGTGAAAGAGAGAGGAGATCTCAAAGAAGCCCTTGTTGCCCAAATGGGTGAGAGATTTCTGTGTCTTGTGACTGAAAGAAGCAGGGAAACTCAAAATCCCCAATCTACTCTTCCTTGTTGAGTTGTTCAGTGCAGATGAGAGGGGGTGCTTTGAGGATGCTAATTGCTAAGTCTCAAGGGGAGAAGGGGTATTTATAGAGGCCAAAAGCCCTCATGGGGCCCCACAGGGCTTGGGAAAAGGCGCTTTTTCTCTTCACTTTTTGATTAAAAAAACATTATGGGTTGCTTTGTCTTGGTAATTAGAAAGGGATCATGGCTTAAACAAGAAGCAAAGACCAACATGGGCATGATTGGAGAAGATGAAGATGATTGGGTAATGGCCAATGAACACACCAAACAGTGGTGGCTTAGCTGATGAGATTATTTTTAAGAATGATGTGTCCAAATACTGAAGTGCTTGCGTCATGTCAATTTGTGTGAGATGTCCAGTGAATGTAAAAAGGTGGTGATGTTGTTCCTTTCAAAGCAAAGGTTCTCTGCTCCTCCTTCCTCTCCCCTCAATCTCTCTGCTTTCAGCTAAACAAAAGAACTTACTATTTATGTCCTTGGAGGATCCTGGGACACTAATATGGTGGTCTGCCCCACAATAAATAGATGGGTTGTGTGCAAGAAAACAACTCAAATTCATTCATATCATCTTCTTTTAAAAAAAAAAAAAACTGATTGATTCTGATAAGCTTATCTCGTGCCACATAAGATGTTAACTCCACTCAACTCTGACCAGCAAGATTTGTGGTGTTCTCTAGGTGGACAGGCGTACAGCTACAGCTGCCTCTACCCAATTTCCTCATGTCCACACAGCTACCAATTTGGGTGTTCCCTTAGCAGGTGTGGATGTGATATGAATAGAGCCCACCCTCTCTATCAGAACTCAAGTGGGTGCCATCGCTTTGTCCAATTAGAACTGAGAACCAATAAAAAATGGTTCCATGTCCAAATCCAATTTCTTCCACCATACACAACTCTTTTAAGCTTATCAGTCCTTTTTTTTCATAGGAGTGTTCAACTCTCTTAGTGTATTATTCATTGGGTATGTGTAAGCTTTTCTACCGATATATACTGGGTAACTCTATGGAATGTGGTCCTTTGTGGTGAAATGGAAATCGAACTCAGGACTCCTGTTTCTTAAAACGAGTTCTTGATCATCATTCCAATTCCTTTGGGTTTTTAAGATTATCATTCCTAACTAAAAAAATAGTATGCAAATCAAGATACGCAATGATAATAAGATGATGCTGTTTTGTTTATAGTTTTTTTGTTCTCTGTATTTGTATCTCTGGTGCATTTTCTATATTAATATAATAACTATTCTAAAAATAATAAGAAGAAGATAGAAAAAACATGTATGAAAGCATAATCCAGATAAGATTTACGTACTCTCTTGTGTTTTGACCGAGTCAAGAGGAGAGAAGTCAATGGGCCTATTTAGCTCGATGTTTCCCCCTTGACTGTTGGTTTGGACATCATTATAGTCATTTTTGAAACACATTTAGAAAAAAAATTACATCTTTAAAATGTTATATCATCTTCCACATGCACAGATGCACAAAAACCTATATGGTGTAGTATTTTCTAATATTAACAAAAATACCTTCACCATGCAAGATATGATTTGAAAATTTGATTTATAACTATCGAGATTCATCAATGACTTATCATGTGACAATCTATCATGAAATAAGATAAAGGATTTAATTTTTTGCTTTTTAATCATCTCTAGAGCTTTTGGTGCACCTTTCCACAATATACATCCACTAATGTATTGGCTCTCAAAAGTATTTTAGTCCATTTTAGTTGCTTTTGTCTTAGAAACTTTTCTAAAAAATCATCAAGATTTTTCAGCACAATCAAAGAACAAAAAAAAAAATTGTCTGCCCTAATTGCTTTTGGCTGTTTCATATTGAATGGGACAATATAGAGTGGTATAATACAATTAAGCTTGAAACCATTTTCAGCTACGTTTTAGAACTAACACGTGTACGGTGTATGTGGGTTACATTCTCATCATTTTATTATATCATCAAAACCATTATCTCATCTATCTATTTGAACACTGTTCGGACACGTAAGTAGGGATTCTTCCACTGGATGAGAAGTGTGAAGGTGGAAGGAATGGATTCCTGAAATGATAGTCAGGTGGAGCATGGAAAGAGGAGGAATTCATACGTGCCTGAAATGGACATGTATTGGAGAGAAATATCAAGGGAAGGTAGAGCTACTTTAAGCAAGAAAGAGGCTGAGGGAAATAAAACCCAGATACTGCTGTCTCCCAAGAAAGCAAAAACCAACAAAAAAAAAGTGTTTTACTGTGAGGAGGGAAAAGGGAATGGAGAACGTTATGGAAGGAAAGGAAGCATACGGTTCTGCTGCTTTTGGGTTTTTATTTTCGCTATTGGCCACTGTACCATTACTCTCTCTTCCCACTTGCACTCTCCTCTGTACAATCTACATTACAGAGAGAGAGAGAGAGAGAAGATAATTGATATGATCCAAACAATGTGATGTCCTTCTCTGGTCTAAGTTTGGAAATTTCGACCACACACTCTCTTGTGCCTATGTATTTTCTTATCTTTTTTTTAAGCATGGACACTGTTTTTGTTAGGACTTGGTTTTCAGTCGAAAAGATTATAATCTAATAGGTAGAGTAACCAATCTCATATAAATCTTTAGTTTTTTTTTTCCTTCACAATCGATTTGGGACTCTCTCGTTCGCACTCTAACAATCTCTTCCTCAAACGAGGCTATTCGACGAATAGAACGTCGTCAACCATCCTAATACCACAGTTAAAACTAAACTTCCAACCCAAAAGACTAGTCTGATAGGTGAAGTGACTCAGACTCATATAAATCCTTTGTTTTTCTCCTTCACAATCGACGTGGGACTCTTATTGACACCCCAATAGTTTTGGCCATCTATCTTCATTATTTCTATATTAATATTTTCCTTTGGCTATGGAGGAGATTTGGGTGAGTTGTCCACTCTACCTGGTTAGCAAGTGCTCGCTGTTGTGGCTTGCACAAAATCACATCCAAAGAATAAGAGACATTACACTTTGGAACAAGTGGAAGCTTACATTTCACTCACAATTGCAAGACAGGGTGAGCCTCTCTATTCTCAAGTAAGAGGAGAAATGATCAGGTAATGTAGACATATGATCCCCTCTAAAGTTAGGTCTTGAATATTCATTATTTATTGAGAAAGTTTAACATTTTAAAAGATTCAATTTATTAATTAATGGTAGATATGGACAACCTCTAGTCTCCTGCAAAAGAGTGATGTGAAATAGTTTACACCAGGGGTCAAGAATGGTGCCCTAATACCATGCTTAGTTGTCAATTATTGGGTGGATAAGATGATTAATTAAGTTGAGTTAAAATTATCTCAGGGCGTTTGTTGACATATAAAGAATAATGACTTTTACATCCCCATTTTTTCTCATAATATATTCCTTTAAAAGAAGTTTTTGAATTTGCTCGTACTTCTCTCCTCTCTTTTTTTTTTCTCTTTTCTAAAAATAATGATAAATTTAAAAATTTCTTTTGAAGGGATATGCGAGAGAAAATAGAACTAGTATAAATCCTTTTTTTTTAATATAGTAATTAAACTTTTTACCGTATATAACATAATGATTTGGTCGTATATGTGCAAGTTGATGTCCTCTCAAGAAAAATATATGTGCAAGTTGATGTCCGTATGTCATATCCATATGAACTTTTCATTGGTTATGTACTTGAAATTAAAAGCACCGTCCTGTCCTTCCTACCTGAGTGAGCCCTACCCATTAGTACCATTACCATTATGGCACATGGGTGCCTTTGGAGCTGAGTTTGGACATCCAACTCATCTATTCCTCCCTTCAAATACTTGACTCGGGATGGGTTTGGATTGGGGCTAAAGGGGGGGGTGATAGGGGTAACTCTCCATTACCCTTATTTGGTAATTGGAGGATAATCGGATAATATCTCTTTTTACCTCTATTTTTTCACTTTTTGAATATCATTTTCATGCAAAAGGTATTCACCTTAGATACCTTTACCCTTGAATGCACCCCTTTAAAAATTTACCCTCCATCCAAACGAAGCCTCGATGGCATTTGAAATCATCAAATGGTTACTATCATCAGGGGTTCAAAAATCGGGTCGGCCGATATATCGGCCGATAATTTTATCTCTCATACCGATATAGGCATTTTCTCTCTCCTCCGATATCGGAACCGTGAAAAAATCGTGACAAATCGTTACGAACCGTGAAAAACCGCAAAAAACCGTGAGCACCCGTGAGAACCGTAAACCCTGAACCGCCGGAAACCGCGAAAAACTGCGAAAAACCGTGTAAAAACCGCGAAAAACCATATCGGTGTTTAAAAAAAAAATTAAATATCGATATTTATGAATATCGGCCGATATTGTGACCGATATTCGGTATGTATGGCCGATACGATATGTATCAGCCGATATTTGAACCTTAGACTATCACTACAAAAAATTAAAGGCATCATTTGGATCTCATGCTAAATCATCTGAAATGAAATTGAAGATGTTAAGTGGTACTAATTAAACTGAATTAAAATTAAAAGGAAATGATAAAACACCAGTGGAAAGTAACAAAATATTAGTATTTTTATAATAAGAAATACTGAACTTGTCATTTTTTACACATTATCATTTAAGTGATGAAAAGATAGCATCGATATTACTATTAAATCAGCGCGCATGGAGCCATCTATTTTTCTTCTTGACAAGAAAAATATGGTAGAATTACTGATCTTTCTATCTTTTAATGAAAAAAGAAAAACCGGATTTTTTGAAATAGTTCAAATCATTTTGGTTAAATGCAATTGATTGTTTTAGGGATGCTCTTAGTTGCTTCTCTTTTATTGATCCATCTCAATAAGATTCACTTGATTGACACAGGGGTTAAGAAATCGGCCATGCCGATATGCAAATATCGGCCGATATTTTTATCTCTCATCTCGATATCGGCATTTTCTCTCTCCTCTGATATAGGAACCGTGAAAAAACCGTGAAAAACTGTGAAAAACCGCAAAAAACCGTGAGGACCCGTGAAACCCGTGAACCCTGAACCGTTGAAAATCGTGAAAAATCGTGTAAAAACCGTGAAAAACCGTATCGGTGTTTTTTAAAAAATATTAATTAAATACCGATATTTATGAATATCGGCCATATCGGCCGATATTCGGTATGTACAGCCGATACTTATCGTATCGGCCGATATTACTCGGTCTTAAAAAACCGATATATTTGGTATGTACGGCCGATACTTATCGTATCGGCCGATATTACTCGATCTTAAAAAAATCGATATATATCGGCCGATATTTGTACCTTAGGATTGGCAATCCAATGTAGATCCAAGATATTTCATCGAATGATAGAAATTTGACTCGTATTTTAAACTAAATTATTTTTTTATGAAAAAAATAATATTTTTAATTACTTGTCTACTCCCCCTTTGGATAAATAAAAAGAATCCTATGGTATCCTAACATACATCAACATATAAATGAAAAAAAAAAACTTTTAAAATTAATGTCTTTTAAAAATTGTATAAAGAATTTTTTGGGGCCACAGAGAGTAAGGTATGTTGTTGCCCAGTATTACATGAATTTGGAAGAGTATTTATAGAAGATCTTTTCTAAATGGTCACCAACCACAATTAAAAGAAAATATTTTATTATTTTAAAATGATTTTAACCTTTTCGTCTTAGATTTTAAAATTTAATTACTAGAGTTATTGATTTTTCTAACAAAAAATATAATAATTTCTTAAAATATTTTTTATACTATTTATTCAATGATATTTTTATACATCTTAACCAGTAACTGAAAAAAGCATCCAGTAACTATAATATTTGAGATTAAGCAATTTTAAAGTGTCTCAAGTAATATTTTTTTACTGAGAGATTATATAACCGGAGCCTCATTTAGTTACAATGGATAGAAAGTGAATCTTATGAAAAAGTCTTCACCAAATTATCATAATTTTTTAGGTGACTTATAAAACTAATAACTTATAATAAATAAAATTTAGAATTTAAAATCATAAAATTAAGATAATTAAAATTAACTTTTATGATTTTATATATCTTATTTAATAATATTTGGCACACTTAAAATTTGATAAACAACCTCTAAATAGCTTAGCTGAGAATTTCATTTTCGCCTCAACCCAGACATGTGACTTGTTGAGCATTGAGTGCCGCTGTAGATCAAGTGACCAACCATTTTTTATGACTTAGGTGTTCGGGCTTTTTAGAGCGCTGACTAATTCTTAAAGTAAGTACAAGCCTCTCTACCTACACACTGGGTAAATTTAAGAGAAATAGCCCTTTGGAGTGCAGTGTGATTGCACTTAGGACTCTTACTTCGTGAGGAGGGTTTCTCACCATCACTCCATCTCGTCAAGTTTATATCAACCATTTTGAGCCCAAAGATCTTGACCATTGAATTGTAAATGTGGGTGGTTGCTGCTTTCCATTTTGACCACCAAAGGCTTTGGGCAGGGGTCAAGATATCGGCCGATACGAAATGTATCAGCCGATATCATACGGGTTTTAAGCTCCGTATAATATTGGTCGATACGTATTGTATCGGCGTACAACAATCATATCGGCTGATATGGCCGATATCTCGCCGAATCATATCGGCCGATATAATTAATATCGGTATTTAAAAAAAAAAACGGTGATGGGCCCGAGTTAAAATATCGGCCTAGATATCGGCTGATATTCAAAATATAGGCCGATATCCGCTGATATTTACATTTTCAATTTAAAAAAAAAAAAGTTTCTTTTTGGTTTTTTATTTTTTAATTCAAGAAAAAATAATAAAATAATACTGATATTTAAAAAAAAATCAAAAAGATGAGAGAGAATCATATCGGTCGAGCCGGTTTTTTCACCCCTGGACTTTTGGATTTGTAGATAAGACGAAGAAATCGCCCATCAAGTAAGACTAATCATCCTAATTTTAGCTGTTTTTTAATTCAAGTAGGAGAAGTGCCCTTTCTGAAGAACTTCTATCCCTTAAATATTCTCACCAAGATTGTTGTTTTAAATATTTTAAATGAAAATCTTAGTAAGATTAAGAGTTACGTGTTAGATTTTTTATTTTTTAAATATCTAATGTAATGAAAAAATGATTTCAAGCTCATCACAGATCAAATTTCAACTGAAAAAAATGAGCTCTGCTTGATCTTTATAGTAAAAAACTCAAAATTACTAGGTTTATCTAAAAAAAGCAAGGACATCTAGTGATATTTAACCACCTTTAATCATGTTGTTAAATTTTGATTTTCAGATCGAAATTTGGTCAAATAATTGAGTTTTGAATGAGCATTCAATTCTATTGATTAGATTTTCTATTGAACTCTAAGAAATTAGAATAATAAAAAAACATAATCAAGTGTAACTAAATAGTAAGTTATATTGAACAGGGCTAAAAATCTCGTTTTTAAATGATATCGGCTCTCCTCTTTTATATTTTAGAAATATCATATTTTTTATTTTTTCTGAATTAAAAAAATAAAAAGCAGCCCTTTTTAGAAAGAAAAAATTGAAAACTCAAATATCCGCCAATGCATCTGATATCGGCCGGGCCCACATCAATATTTAATTTTTTTTTAAATCATCGATATTTATTGATATTGGTGATATCATGGCCAATATTACCTATATGAATAGTATACAACTCATACTTATCATATCAGCCGTTATAACTCAATTTCAAAAACCCGAGATTTCGTCCTCTTATACTGAACATCAGTTTTTCTAATAACTGAGAAAATCATGGTCTCTCTCATCAGTAGAATTTCAGTCATACGTGGGTCTCACTTTCTGAAGAAAATAGAAGTCAAACAACAGAACTGAGAAGAACTTCCCTCAAATCTTCTCATCCAAATACGTGACAATAGATATAGTCTCTAAATGAGGGCCCCATATTAGATGGGCATGCACCTGAAATAGATTTTTTTTTTAGATTCTTTTACTTTTTCCACAAAAAATATCATAAATGAAAAGAAAGCCCATTGCATCAGCGGATTCGATTGTCTTACTATAATATTATTGCTTTCCAACTCATTTTTCTACTTAATAGAGTCTAGTAGCTATTGTGTCACACCTGGTAGACCAAGAATTTTGACGTGTTGAGGATAAGATAGAGTTTCACTTAATATAGAAATCAAATTTTAAAAATTTCTATTAGAGTTTGAATTTTTCTATTATTTTTACCATTTATACATATGAGCAGCTTCTTAGTTAATAACATATTACAGGTTTGTTAAATAATCTCTCTTAATATAATATCATTTGTCAACTAATCAAAGACATAACTGCTCTTTATTAGACAATGAGTCTTACACCCAGGAGTTCAAAATTCGGTATTCGCTATATTTTTCTCTCTCCTTTTTTTTTTATAAAAAAAAAAAAGCCAATATCGGCCGATACAATACGTATCAGGCCGATATTTGGACCCCTACTTACACCTGTGGGATAGTCTCGTCAACATCTTATGTTGGTTCAGACTCTTCACAATCAAGATTAAAAGTAAGCTATGCTCTATGGTAATCCAAGCCTGTTTATATATATAAAAGCTTGAATCTACTTGAAACCCGTTGAACTTCATAAAGTTAAAGCTTAAGCTCACTTCTGTCAAAAAATACTAAGTCTAAGTCTAATCCACCCATTTGAAACTAAATTAAAATTGAAAGTAGACATGGTTACTAGTGGATCAAATTTGAGTTTAGAAATTAATTTGCTAAGATCAAGTGGCTAAACATTGAGTTTTGAGTTCAAATTTGATCAATTTGTAACTCAATATGTCTATTTATAATCTGAATCGTATACTAACACATTTTTCAAAATAAATATTTAATGTTTTATCTTTTTGTTTGATATAGAATGGTAGTTCACTTTGCCTAAGTTTATCGTAGTTTTCCCTATATATATATATATATATATGGGAAGAGTGTAAAACCTTCTCGTAAGTCCTGTAAAACCTATATCAGCCATATATAAACAACAGTTATGACTTAAAAAATATTCTTTTATCTAAAAATATAAATATATCGTATTGATGATATATTGGTGATGTACAACTGTCTCGATTGATATCTTTGTCTAATATCTGTGATACTTGATTGTATTGATGATGTAACATACATATCATGTGAAACATATTGAATGATTAAAAAAATAATATATATTATATCAGCTGATATTTGGCTGAGGCATTACCTGGATGAACTTTCAAAATGGCTGTATTTCACATTCATTTTAATCTCTTTTTCAAAGCTTTTCCTTTTTCTTTTCCCCTCTTTATTCTTCTTTATTGGATCTACCAATGTTTCTCCAACAACTTCATGTTCAAATTCTAGGTATAAGATTTATATTCAAATTTCAATTTGTTAAGTAAGTCTTTAGGGGTAGTAGGCTCATCTACGGGAGTTTTAGTAAGACTGTCTGAGTTTTTCACACGTTAATAAAAAAAAAAAGTATGTTTGATGCATGATCTAGAGAATAGAAATATATAAAGTTTTAAGTTTTGAAATTTCTGATTGAATTACAAAAATCAATATTCATACAAAATTTTTCTTAGACACTTCCATGATTGCATGCTCTTTTTACAAATCTCTACTCTTTTTAAACATTAATATTCTTTTAATGATCAAGATTATCCACTGAAACACTAAAATTGTCTAAATATCTTCACAACTAAGTTAACATATTCTATTTTAAATCATTAAAAGTTAAACTTTGAGATAAAAAGCTAAAATAATTAAATATGTCTCAAACTTTACATGTAAGACATTTGCATGATGGCACATGTTACTATCTCTAAATAACATGTTCTATCTCTAAATAACATGTTCCACCTTTTAATATGGTCCATCAAGAAAAAGGACGTATATTCTCTACAGCACTTGAGAGTTGCCAAAATGTTAAAACATAAAATATAAAATCATGGAGAGGTTTGAAAACATCACACATAAATTATTAGCACTCATTCATCATGTCGCAAATTGAACAAGTAACAATTGATTAATTTTTTTTAAAATTACGATGAATTCAACTAATGGTTCAATCATTAGTCAAGTGGGTCAACTCAGTCTGACCATATTACGATTTTTAAGTCTTACTAAATGATTAGGTCCAATGGTGTAGTTCAGTGGGTAATCTTTCACTTCAAAAGTGAGAGGTGTCAGGTTCGAATTTCCATAGTCTCACTTGATGTGTCCTAAGAGTAGTAAGTATTACTCGTAGAGGTTTTAAACTGAATTTCCTTCGTTTTCCCACATAAATTTAAATATATATGACCAAAATATGTCAATTATAAATTGTCCACATGAATTCAATGAAAAAGTTTTAAGTTTAAATCAATGAGTCTACTTATTTATTCAATGGATGATTCCACATGAATTATTGATTTTCCGATCCAAGAAATTATGTACTTGGTTTCTAAAAGGTATTAAGATTCTGAAAGTTTTGAAATTGAATGATATGAGTGGTCCATCAATAAAATAAAAAAAGAAAGTAGAATGCTTCTTATTATAATATATTGATATTGTGTTGTAATTTATTATTGTTGGAATACGTCATGAGAATAATTTTACAATAAAATAAGCATGAAAAATAAAATTCAAAAAGTTTCCAATCATCCTAAGTAAGTTATAAATTAAGCTACAGTGCCAATTGTATTATAAAAGTCTATTATTTTGGTTGTCATCTCTCACAAGTGAGAGTATAAAATATAATATTTAGTATTTGACCTATGAGAGATCATATTTAAGTTGAGTTAAAATCATATGGACCGAATTAGATAGAAGTTTATTAAATTTCACTAAAAATAAACAAAATGACTTAAGTTTGGCCAATTTCAAAATCAACCCACATTACTTAAGTTTGAATTGAATCCAAGTGGAATGATTTTCAAAATCATACTTATAAAATGAAATAGTGCCATCTTTTTCACAATCTAAAGTTCAAATCATAGGTCTTAAAGGTTATATTAATTTGAAAATAATGTTGAGAAGTACCATAGATGCCCATGCTCTGAGGTAAAGACCGCTGGAGATCAAATTCGTGATCTCTCCCTTCCTAGAGGAGAAGCCACCAGCTGAGCTACTCAGTAGTAGACCAAATCACTCTATATATAATAAACGATTCACATCAATTCAAAAATTATCTTCAAAAGAGATTTTTTTATACATTTTAACTAAATTTAGTGATTTGACTTCAAATTAATGAATTTATTCTATTGGAGTTTTTAAACATTTAGTATCAAATTGTGGTAATGGGAATCACAAATATAAGAGTAGGGCATGGATATATGAATGGTTGGATTGAGACTAGGACAAAAAGGGACAAAAAAGAGGAATAAAAGCAAAGAAGGAAAGAGTGATATTCCCCCACCCGTTGGATTGTGGAAATGCTTTTGCTTACGTCACTGGAATTAAATAATAATATAATAAATATAACAAAAACAAGGGCATTTGAAGAAATAAAAGCAAAGAAGGTTCCCCAATATAGCGCAGAATGGAATCAGCAAATGGAGGGATGACACGCGTCGGGTGATGACGGCATACACGTCGCTGTTCAGGCTTTGAGATGGATTCGAGAGGATCAGGAGAGTGTCGTGGTCTGAGGCGGCGGACCCACGACGGAGAGAGCAGCGGTGCAAGTCTCGTCGCCTTTCGTTAGTGGCCACCCCACTAGAATCTTCCAATAATTACATATAGCCCCCTATTTGGACATCCTGTTTTACATGGCCATATGGCATGGTCTCCCTCTCTCGGTATTTTATTTTTATTTTTAATTTTTTATGGGAAAAATGTTAGTATTTAATTTTCAATATATATATATATATATATTTGATGAAAAACTCAATCTTTTTATCTTTGTCTTTAAGATTTAAAGTAATTTTTTTAAAACTGTAGAGAAGTTTTCACAATTTTCTCTTTGTAGATTTTTATATTTATACTATGAGCCTAGGTACGTTACCAAAATTGTGTTGGCTGAGATGGTTGATTTTTTATTAGTATTATATGATAGTTAATTATTTTATGTTTATTTTCATTGTTCACTATTGAAGAAAAAACTATAAAGAATTACTTTAAAAATTTAAGTAAGTTAAATGGGCTTTTATTAGCTGTGTGTGGGTCTATATTTGACCAATGCCCGTTCTTATGAAGCAATATATAATTGTATATAGTTTTTTTTTTTGAATTTACATGTAGAAAATCGTAGAAAATTCAGCATAAAACTCCCATACCCACTGCTCTTAAGACACACCATGTAAAGCCATAGGGCTCGAACCTGGCGCTTTCTGCTTCCTGAAGCGAGAGATTACCAATTTCATATATATCAAAGATACCTATTGTTATAGGTTTATGATGGATATTTTAAAGTTTTTACTTTTTTACTAGAGGTGGGATAAAGTTATTAGGCTAGTTTACCTGATGTTTAAGTTGAAATATTTAATACTTTGACAATTGGTGTCAAATAATGGATATTACTCGATGATAAATGAAGAAGTAAATGGACAAATAGATTATCATAGAGATTATTAGATTGTTAAAAATGAGAGTCATTGAATCATTATACCTTTTGATTTTTTTAAATAATAATAAATCACTTTATAAATATTTTAATTTATCACAATCAATTCAACAATGATGACACATTAAATAGACATCAACCAAGGTTGAATCTTAATTTAAGAATGAAAATAATATTTAAAGTGGTCTACATTTGCCATTGAATGGTCTCCACATGATACTAGTGGACATGAGTATACTGTATGTCCAGGATTAAGTAGTTTTGCCTTGGAGTTATGTGACCTAAATTTGAAATTGCACGCAAATTATATTAAGGAAAATATTTTAATTCGATCATCGTAACTTTATGAGATCGGCCAAAAAAATCAATGACTTTGTACTAATCAAATTTCAATAGTCTAAAATCATGGCCAAAATTTTATACAACTAATGTCTTTGTCATTTTATATATATTATATTAGAAAATATATGACATACGCCAATATTTAAATAACAACTTCTCTAAATAAGAAGTTCCCCTAAAGTCTCTTTAGAGTTGTACTTTCTATACCCTTAAACTCATATAGTAAGTCAAAATTAATTAGCCTTTCAAGAGTTAATTAAGATATCAATTAAATAGTTGTCAATCGATAAAATATATAAGTAGATATAGTTTCAGAATAAATTTAGCATTTTTTATAAAAAAATTATATGACTAAAATGTTCGTCATCTAGTAGCTTCTCTTTTGTGGTAACTTTGTATTAAGGAAATCATTTTGATGCTGAGAGTTCTCTCATATCTTAAGAGAATTCATAGTTCTTAAAAATGAGAAAATAACATATATGAGTGTACTTCAACCGATAATCTCCCATCTTAAGAAGTCGGAGGTGTAAGGTTCAAACTCTCATGACTTCACTTGGTGTGCCTATCGTAATTTTTTTTAAAAAAAGAGAATATTATTGATGTTCAGATTCAGATATTCTTCAACAATTTTTATAATTTTACCATTGTATTCCATCGATAATTTTTTAGCCTAACTTAAAAAATAAACTATCACCCTAATTAAAAATAATTTTTGAAAACGGGTAAAAAAAAAAAGTATAAATTAGCTCAACAGGCGTTCCCTCACTGACACGTGTGAATGGATATCTTAATCGAATCCGATGTGGAAGATGAGAACGTAGGGAGATACACTATAAATTAGCTGTTTGCAAGTGGACCGGACAGGGACTTTTTGGGTAACATTGGTCGGATCCTGTCCGTCCATTACTACTGTCATATTTTCGACACGTGGTTCCTTGTTATTGGCCGACGTATTTTCCACCGTGTCCCGCAGTGCTACAGTTCTTGCTACTTGCGCTTTGCGTGCCTTCTACACACAGAAAGTAGATTCTCCTTGTGCCCAATAAAGAATTACATAATTTTGATGTCATGCAAGGGAATTTATTTGAGATATCTTTTTATAAAATATTTTAATTTAAAATTTATCATCATTATTTAAATTATTTATGCTGTTAATTTAAAATATATTTATCTGATATCGACAAGACTTGAACTTATAATTTAACTTTTAGACGGTAATTATGAACCTTTATGAGTTTTAATAAAGTTTTTATTATTTTAAAATTTACTCATTGATATTTTCTATTAATTAAATTTTATAGTTCTTTATATATATTCTCTTTTTGAGGTTTGAAGGTGTCTATGCGTCGCATCCAGACACTTGAGAGTTGAAGAGCCTGGGTCCATCCTTTTTTAAATTTATTCGAAAGAGACGTAAAAAGAGAAATTACTAGTTGAATTTTAACAAATTTGTCTTTTGTCTAATATTTAGTTAATGTAGCAACACCACGAGATGCCACATGAATGTAATATCTTTGTCTTTTTGTTACGAGTCAATTTAAATGATATTAGTAGAGTTATTCTCGGAATAAAATCATTTTATAGAAAGTTAGTTCTTTAGTTGTTCGGAATATTATTTTTATACAAGTAGAAATATAGATGTTGAATGTATTTTGGAGCTTTTTAAAATGTGATTTATTGAGGTTTTCTTTACCATCTCTATCTTGTTCTCTAATGTGATGCTTCTCTTCATTTTCTCATTTTCTTTTCTTATTTCTTTTTCAAATTAAATTAAATAGTTTGTGTTTTCTCAGAGATCCATTTATATTATCTAATACCAAGGTTGCAACATGATGGATTTTGAAATGTTGAAGTTTGAGCTTGCCTATTTTAAAAAATAAAAAGGCTTTCTTACACAAGTTCCCATGATGGTCAATTTATTCGATAGAATAAAATGCTTTTTTCAACACTCCCAAGTCCCAAGCTAAAGCCTTTCTGCAATATTAGTCAAGAATTTTCCTTTTCACCAATCCTTTGATGTGAATGATTTTTGTCCTCTTTGTTGAACTTAGATTTGGATTTTATTGCGAATAAAGATAAAAGGAGAGAAAACGTTATTTGATGTTGAATTTATGGGATACGAAGACAAATCGAGACTAAAGTTAAAAATGAAGAAGGAAAAACTAAAAATATTAGAGAAAAAAACCTAAACCTAACCCACTGAGGGTTTTTCTTTCAATTTGGTTGAAACATTTGCTTGTTCTAATATGTTTATTTAAATCATATCATGTTAGATTTAAAACTATAATAACTCTTCCTTGTAATTAAGCACTGCATTTTAACAATCAATATAAAGTGAATGATGGCTACAAGATGTCGTCTTTAAAAAAGATGATATTAGACAAATTTTGACTTAAATTAGATGAGAGATTCGTCGAGACACGGTTTATTTAGATCTCAAATATTTTTCTATTATTATTCCTCCGTCCAAAAATATTTGTCCAATACGCATTTCGAAATTATCTCAAATTATTTGTCACACTCCTTTATTTTCACATTAAACCAAAGCTTTAACATTCTCGATGAGCTCCAAATCACCTTCTGATGTGATGAGAAGACGACGTTCTTTTATAAGCTTTAACTTGCACATATGCAGCATTTTATAATTATTTATACCTTCCACTCTCATCGTCTTAATCATGCATTGCTGCATAGTTAGGAAAACATTATTTAGTAATAACTACACAACGAGACACCGCTCAGACCTTTTTTTTTTTCACCAGGTTTGAATTGACTTAAAGAACAAGACCGGCTCTGGGTATTGACGGCGTAGGTTAGTGCCTTGGGCCCCCAGACAGAAAAAGTCTCTACACACTTAAACTCTTTAATATATCAGTCATAAAGGGCCCGTAAAAACTACTCCTCCTAGGGCCCTTGAGATTTTAGGAGATCTCAGGGCCGGCCCTGTCAAAGAATTTATAAATAGGTTTTTGGTGTGCGAAAACAATCCTAAGAAATAAAAAATTCTGAAATAGGACAAGTATTTTAGAAACATATAACTATAAAAATAAATTTTTAATAATTGAAAATGTAAAAATTAAAACTGACAGTGGAAATAAGTAATTGGGTTGTGAGAAAGTGGAAACCATCAATTGTCAAAACAGTGGGACTTTTAGCCCGACCACAGCCCATGGACTCATGGAGGAGTTGCCCAATATTCCAATTTCCCGTTAAACGGATGGCCAAGAAAATGCCGTGGCAATGACCATCCCATCCGTTCCGTTCCGTTCCCCTGACATGGGTTGAAAGTGGAACTGAAACGTGGAAAAGATGCGCTTTTTATATTTTTTTTCCAAATGGGGTCCTTGTCTTCTATTGTTGCCACGTGTCACGTTGTCCTCTTCATTATTTTTTTATTAGCCTTTTTTAGCTGATCCACTGCATGTCAATCATCATACAGAGACACATCACTCTCACCGGTCACTAAACGTGGAAAGCATATAGAAAAGGTCAATTACATGTTTTAAATAAAATAAATAAATCGTATTAATCAACGTAAATTGATTTGTGCATTAATATTTTTCAAATAGAATATAAGATAATATAATTTTTATTTTTTTTATTTTGTCATCAATTTCATTTTCGATAAATTAAGATGTGAGAGGCCAAAATGAAAAACCTTCTCAGAATTGTATCATTTAATGTCCCACTTAAAAAAAATATTGTGTATAAATTAATTTTCTAATGAGCCAAAGTAAACTGGACATTTCACAATGACTTAATTTGAACTTTGTTGAATTATTGATTGTATTTAAAAAATAAATTTTAGTAGTTATTTACTTACATTGATTAAAGTTCATACAATCCATCACTTTATTTGTTCAAGTGATTCGATATTCTCATCTTTTGTGGGAGGTCTAACCCTCAAACCTTTGGGACACCTAATCTAATCCATGTTGTTTGTGGATGGTGTTATGAATTCGAAATTTTACCTATAATCATACAAAGTAGAGTCTGACGAGTTTCTACGTATTTTTTTTAAAAAAAGTTCACACTAATTTGACCAATTTTTTAAATAATAGAAGATGATTTAAATTTAAATATTGAAAGAAAATATAGATAGATATAATATAAATAATAAAGATAAATTTACTGGCATATAATTGAATAAACAATCTTAAATAATATATTCAATAGGTGTGAAGACAAAGGATCAATGTAAGACTATTTATAGATTAGTAATAGGTTTTTCTTTTCTGGTCTCTTTCTCATGCAAAAATTTTAATTTCATCACACTAAATTCATATTTCGCTAAAATATTTAATATAAAGAGAATAAAGGACATGATTAAATGCAATGGCAACGAATAATATGTGATCTTTGATGAGATAAAAATAATATAGAACTCAGTAGTTAATCCTAAGTGGATAGGAAATGAAGGATAGTGATGATAGATATTTTATAATCATTGTTATAAATAAATAGTATAGGGTTTTATGATTTAATTATTGCATAAGTAAAAATATTTTCAAAAACTATTAAACTTTTAAAGATGAAAATAAAACAAATGGGTAAATATATTTATCAACAATACTCGTTCTACTAATGTCGATGAATCAAATGAATATCAATCGAAATTGAATATATAGTTAAAAGGATAAAATACATTAAAGTTGGTAATATGGTATAGATTAATTATGTGATGGGCTCCACATGGATGTGCTGTAGATTTTTTTTTTTAATAATCTATAAAATTTAGATTTAATTTAATAGTGACTAATGTTTATGAATATAAAATTGTAAATTTGAAAAATATATTTTTAGCTAAAAATATCTTAAAAGTTTGGATTTTTATATCAGAGTGCTTTAATTATATTATGATTATTATTTAAATATTTTTTGTTAGATTATTTCATTAATATCTCGGTAAAAACTTTAAAACTTAAAAATATTTCAATATTACTAGTAGCAAATAATTACTTGAGAATGGTGTTTAGGATATTAGTATCTATCGAATATGATAATTTGTCACACGAGACATCTCCATTGGTTTGCTCGGAACCTATAATTGAGAGGTGCACACTCGATCCCACTTGGTTGGTATCGATGTTTAAAGTCTCTTAAAACACGCAACTAATTGTAAAAGTTTCTACTTATAAAATAAAACTACGGAAATAACTCTTTAAAGTTAGATGATATTTTTAAGTTGCGAGTTCAAACTTCTATGGTCTAATTTTAATGTGCCTTAAGGATAATAGACTCACGTATGAGGATTTTATATTGAGTATTCGCAGTTTCCCATACTAATTTTTTTTAAAAAAATATTGATGATATTTGAATTCAAAATTTTCATTCAAGCACCAATGTAGGGTTTCCAATTTTACTTGACAAACCTTTAAAAGTGGGCCCAAAATGATTCATGTCATATTTTATTGTACGAACCACTAAATATGGACCCACCCAGCATGCATGATTGATTATATGAAAGTTGGATTTGAAAGAAGGAATGGGAAAAGATTCAAGCCTTGGTAATTTCTCTGCTTTGACTCAAATGTTTAATTAGTTTGGATGATTAGGGGTAGGGGCAGCTTTTATTATTGCTTCATCACATCTAATTAAATTTAATGAAGGGACTTAAACAAGTTGAAGAAAATCATTAATGCCAACATTAGAGGGGGACAATTTGTCAAAGCTCCCTTTCTTATGCCCAACGGCCACCATGCATCTGCCTTTCACTTCCTTTATTGTCTTTGCTTCTCTCTTTGCCTTTGCCTTTGCTCCTCCTTTTGATTCTACTCTCCACACTAATTAGCCACTCCATTTTGTCACATGATTCTATCTTTTACTTTTTCTAATATAAAACTGACACTACTAAATGGATATTATTTATTATTAATTGAGGAACGTTCTCCGTACATCAATTTTATTTTAAAAAAATTCATAAAAAAATTATAATTAATTTAAAGAAGTTAGAGTGATAATTAAAAATACATCTAAAAAAGTAGAAGTCCTTAATTTGATTTTTACTTCACATGAAAAGATCATTTCTTATAAAATTACTAATACGTATTCTAAAAATTAATCGAGTATTTTAAAAATCCAAACAACTTAATCATTAAAAAAATATCTACAGTTACATGATCATTGGTTAAAGTGGATCACAAGATAGCAGCAACTGTATATACAGGTTCAACGCTCAAGAATTGATCTGACGATTAAGATGCTTATTTAAAATGAGGTCTTGGTTCAATTCACGCTCGAATGTGATAAAGAACGTACCCAAAGCTAATCAAACATATGTACAATAATAATAAGACACGTGGACATCTCCAGTAATTAAAAAAGTTTTTTAAAAAAAAGCAGTGTATACATGTCCCTTTAATTATGAAATAGAGTGGGCCACAGGAATATGAATATTACAGAATATTCAATATCCATCACTAATAAAATGTAAGATTGTGGGGTAGGCATTAAAAATATAAGGTGACGACAATTTTCTTTCTGCTCTGGTCCAACCATTGCAATCATGATCAAAGATTTTGTCTCCTCTAAATATATTTTACCGGTCAGCTTTCATTATCACTTTCTATTCCCAAAAAGAAATTGTTTAAATGGTGACATCTAAATGTTCCAAGCTGCACTCGAGTGCAAGTAATATTGTTGATGCACGCAAAAGTGATAATAGTGACAGATAAATATAGTATGGATAATTTTTTTTAAGTTCGTTGTACATCGGATAGGATATCGATTCAAAATATTAGATATTTATTTTTTCCAAAAAAATATATATTCTTTAAAAAAGTCTATTTTTGTTTTTTAATTCAAATAAAATTAAAAAAATAAAACCAATCGACATTTGAAAAAAAAAAGGAGAGAGAATGATCTCTACTGAGACATTGGCAAGACGATATTTGAATCATCATATCTATATTTGGATATGAATTTTATAGAAACTCTCTCAAAAGTTGTTGAATTAAAAAATAATTTGATATTAATAAAATATTGGCGTGTTTAAAGATCAGATTTAATTTATTCAATTAAAGTAATTTATAATTTATTATATATTCAATCATAAATCTTTTTAAAAGTTTATTATCTTCATAATCATCAGTAAGTCTTAGAGATATGCATTCTAAGGAAGTTCAGGTGAATATTTGTAGTTATCTAATAATTAGATTTTCTTAGTAGGTATTTCATTAATCACTATATCAATAGCCTGATCTTTAGGTTTGACTTTCTTATTTTTTATTTTTCCATTTCTATCCAGAATTGTATTATATGCCACTCTAATGTACTAATCTCATTATTGTAATTAGAATTTTGAAGAAAATGTTATATTTCTTAAATTAGCATGCCCCTTATCAAATCGAAAAATGGTCTAAATTTTTATCTACGTGTGTAGTTCAACTAGTAATTTCCCATTTCAAGATATAGGAGGTGTCAGTTTCGAGCCCCCATAGACTCACCTGGTGTGCCTAAAGGTATTGAGTATCACATGTGAGGTTTTACACTGGATTTCTCACACGTAAATTTAAAAAAAATATTGTATCATTTTACACTTTTATGTTCGATTTCTAAGTCAACCCTCAACCCAAAATATGTGTACGTTGACTGTGGGTCGAGTTAAATTGGATTAATTGAAGTTCGTCATTGATTATATTGTGTTTGTCGGGCTATGGGCCTGGTTGTGGACCAAGCTCAGAGGCTCAGACAAGCGGACATACATAGAGTCTGGTTTTGATTCACTGGAATTAAGTGAAGTTAAGATGGGTGGGGGTTCTCATTTGTAGGGCCAGCCCAGGCCTAAATAGAGCTAAGATGGGTCAAGAAATTGGAGGCCTTTTTCCAACCGGAACGCAACCAATCCAATTCCTCCCTACTCAATGTAGAACTTGAGTTTGGGCTGGGAAGAGGCCAGCTTGTACACCTGGCCCAGATTATGAGTAAAATTCGAGTAGTCTTTGTGTTGAATACATTGAGATGGATCACCAAAACAAGCCTTAAAGAAAACCTGGTCCAAAGGACAAGTTATTTAGAAATTGTGTCAGAAATAGATAGTCTGGCCCAGTCCATTGGGTCAGAAATAGGGTCCATATTTTGAGTATTGCTGGCAATTGATTTAACCGTGTAGCGACCACAGATATATGAGATTACTGGCTAATGATGATGATGAATTGAACCACGTGATTATCATATCAATATCAATAGCAAGGAATGTAACAACGATCGGCCAATATTTTGGTTATCAACTGATATTTGAATCTTGGCATTCGGATGTTCAGGTGATGAAACTGGAAATGAAATTCTCAGTAGAAGGCTAGCATGCCTCATATCGATTGCATTCGAGCCAATCAAGAGGTGGCACCTGACTAGAACATGACCCATGCCAGAAGACCAGGCGTCGACTGTGGCTGGGCTTGTGGGCTTACCTTGGCCATGAGAATAGATTATTTGGTGATTAGCCTGAGTTGGGCTGGTCATGGGCCATGAGAATGGATTATTTGATGATTCCTCAGCATCCAGTTTCAAGCATTGGATTTTATCTAGTTATTTGTGGAATACCTAATCCAAATAATCAGGCCTACACTATTTAGTTTAGTTGTCGAGGCTTGATCCAGGCTATCCAGGCCTTGGTAACGATATTTGCAGATTATTATGTGTTCATATTAAACTAGATCCATTCAAATGTTTTAAAATTGACTTGTATGGTACCAAACAAGTCGATGCATCTAAATTTTCGGAAAACGGAGAAATAATGTAATACTACTGTTGTTTCAGCAGAATCCTATAATTCCATTTTATTAATCATTTAGTCCTCCAATAATTCCATTTTATTACTCATTTAGTCCTATTGGAGATTAATTGTTCAGAAATACAAAAACATCCTTATTTTTTTATGACAAAACTGTTTGGGGAGTCAGACCCCATTCGACGGAGATTGGGCCCAACTTGACCATAAAGGCCCTGTAAGACACAATTTTCCAACACTGCATGTCACCAAGGTGCAGCATTTAAAAAACCTGGGGTCTAGCTGGGCCGTACTATTTTCGTAGACAATCAGGTCAATTGAACTGAAGGTGGGCTGAGCCTCCTCTAGAATCTAGAGATTAGCCTAAGTTGGGCCTGTCATGGGAGATTAAAAGTAAAACCTGAAGCAGTGAATCTATGCATTTAAAAGGCTAGGCCCATTCCAAACAAGTCATTGGCTTAGAGATTTAACTGTTATAAGATTCCCTTGATTGTATCTTTGTCAGTTCAAGATAAAATCCACTAGAATTAGAATCAGAATCAGAATCAGAAATGTGGGCCTCATGTTTGTGGAGGGATAATAAAATCGAGATTTTTTTAAAGAGATTGATGGAGTGAGATACAGAGAGATCATCTAGATTGGATTGACCTTCATGGTCATATTGATTTGATCATCTTAACTTAGTAATATAAATCACAAAAGTAACAATTTACTATTATTATTTCAATCATCATTTCTAAGCTTTTGTATATTATTATCATGGTCATATTGATTTGATCACCTTTTACTTGTTACTACACAAAGATTATTTCTAAGCTTTTGTATATTTGTTTAAACCATCTAAATAAGAATATATACTTAATTTTTTGTAAATTTTATTCTTAATTTCTTTTAAGAAATCAAATCAAGTACAACCAACTTTATTAAAAAAGTAGAATCAACAAAGTCGTGGTCGGCGGTGCTTTCGGGGAGGCGGCAGCTTTCAGTGCGGTGGCTTGCGGAGAGTCGGCGGCCTTCAGGGAGCAAGCCTTCGGGGAGTCGGTGGCATTCGGAGAGTCGGCGTACGGGGAGTCGGCGGCAGCTTTCAGTGCGCGAATTGAGAAGATTCGGCCGCCTTAAAAGTCGGCGGCTTTTGGAGAAACGGCGGCTTTCGAAAAGGCGGCGGTTTAAGGAATGGCGTCGGTTTTTGGTGATCGGTCGTCGGAGCTACAGCTTTTGGGCTGGCGGCTGGTGCATCTGAGGGCTTGGAAGAGAGCGCGGACGTGTCGGCGGCGGAGATTACGGAAGAGAGAAGGAGGAAGACAAGGAAGAAGCGGCTATCGGAGAGTCGGCGCATTAAAGGAGGAGCGGCCTTTGGAGAGGCGGTGGCTTTTGAGAAGTCGGCCGTAGAGTTCTTGAGAGAGTAGGCGGCGGAGATTACGATAGAGAGGAGGAAGACAAGGAAGAAGGAGAGAACTCGAGTGTGAGAGGCGAGAGGGCGACGAAGCTTGTTGAACGGAGGAGCTACACCGTCAGTAAAGATCTGGAAGAAGGTACAGATCTGGTGAAGAGAGAGATGGTGGTCAGGAAAGGTGATGAGTACCTGATCAGCACACCGCCACTCTTCTATCCTATTTCCCAAACCACCATCCCATCAAACTTACCCCACCTTTAGCCTAACTAGCCTTTTTTTTTTTTACTATTCCCAAGACTTTTACTTTTGCTTCTCCTTTCTTCAAGCAACCACGTGGTGCTTGTTGAAGCAACTCTTTAAATCTTTTCCCCACTACAGTCACAGGTTTCTTTAATAATTATCTTTAGTATTATAATATTATTATATTATTTTAAAAATCATATTTTTAAATTTAATAAAAAACAAATGAGCCAACAATGACTAAACCCAACTCAAGCCCAGACCACAGTGCTTCTTGTTTACTTGAATAAGGTTGGATTTGATCCGAACTAAGCAAGTTTGGAGGACAACATGAATGGACTTGAATTATAAAATAATTATGAATTTCAGACACAAGCTCAAAACAACCTAAGCAAGGCCCAAGCCCATGCTCAACAAATTTCATTGAATTAAACTTAGCCCTTTTCCATCACATTTAAAAAAGCACGCTTAGGTTTCAGCAACGGGTAAAAAAAATCGGCAGGGCCGATATTTTGGCCAATTTTTCATATTGGCCGATATATTGGCTGAACTTTTTCTCTCTCCTTTCTATTTTTTTTTTTTAAAAATTTCAAAAAAATTACAGTAAATGCAGAAAATTATGAGCTTATTGAATATGTAATTTTTTCATAAAATATCGGACATTTACATCTTCTTATATATTTTTGAAGTTACGATAGCGGAAAATTATATAAATAGTAATAAAATGGTGAAAACTACAAGGAAAAGGATATAAATGAGGAAAATTTGTAGAAATAATTTCATGATTTATTTTCTTAGTCAATGAAATATCATATATTATTTTATAGGTTTTACCATTTTCTAACATTTATATGTCATAGTCCAAAGATAATAATGAAATAATTACAAAAAGAAATAAAATAAAAGGAAAAAATTGCATCCCTGTAAAAGAAGTTAGTATACATTAAATAACAGCAAATAAAAAAATTTCATGTATTATTTTATAGGTTTTACCATTTTCTAATATTTATATATCATAGTCCATAGATAATAATGAAATAATTACAAAAAGAAATAAAATAAAAGGAAAAAATTGCATCCCTGTAAAAGAAGTTAGTATACATTAAATAACAACAAATAAAAAAAATCATCTATTATTTTATAGGTTTTACCATTTTCTAACATTTATATGTCATAGTCCATAGATAATAATGAAATAATTACAAAAAGAAAGAAAATAAAAGGAAAAAATTGCATCCCTGTAAAAGAAGTTAGTATAAATTAAATAACAACAAATAAAAAAAATTCATGTATTATTTTATAGGTTTTACCATTTTCTAACATTTATATGTCATAGTCCATAAATAATAATGAAATAATTACAAAAAGAAATAAAATAAAAGGAAAAAATTTCATCCCTGTAAAAGAAGTTAGTATACATTAAATAACAGCAAATAAAAAAATTTCATGTATTATTTTATAGGTTTTACCATTTACTAACATTTATATATCATAGTCCATAGATAATAATAAAATAATTAAAATAAGGAGTAAGTGAATGTAAAAAATGTTGCTGTAAATTTTAACATGTTAGTAACAGTAACTAAGAGCAAATGAAAAATGTTCATCTATTATTTTATAGGTATTATCATTTTCCAACTTTTTTTTTTCATTTATGCTATTTTATGTTGAAATAGTTAACAAAAATGAATAAATAAATGAAAAAAAAATAGTAACTAACAAAGTATACAAAAAATAACTACAGATACATTAAGATGGAAAAAAAATTATAATACCTATATAAAGCTTTTATTACTACATATCTTATTTAACTTCAAGCATTTTTAACTTCTTTTATGTTATTTTTGGCTAAAAAAATTAAAATAAAATACAGATAAATGGAAATAAATTACAAAACTTACAAGATCAGTAGATCTGTAAATGAAGAAACCTTTGAACGGTCTGGATCGTTCGGTTTCAAACAAATCCGCGTCGTTTAGAACTTACTTAAATCAAGTAATGAAGAGTGCAATTTTTTTTGAAAGATAAATAGTAAAATCTGATTTTCTCTTTGAAAATAACGTGTGAAATTTGAGATGTAGGTGAATGGTATTTATAGGAAAAAATTGGACCGGGTCGATTTTTTAGATTTAAAAAAAATAATAAAATATTCACGCATGCGGGATCAGCCGAATCCTGGAGTCCGCCGTACACAGAGATGTGATGGGGAGAAATTGGTTGACAGGTGATATCTCGTCCGATATCTCGTACGATATATCGGATATGAGATATCGTCCGATGTATCGGCAAAATATCGCCGAACTTGAGTTTGGCCCAGGCCCGAGATTTTCTGTTTTCAGGGGGAAAAAACGGCCGATTCGGCCGAGATTTGGACCGATATATAGGTCATCTCGGCCGATATTTATTATGAAAAAAAGGTTTTTTTTTTTAGAAAAAAAAAACAAAAAACCGAATTTTTAAAATTCGGCCGATATGATGACCGATAATTAGGTAAAAAATCGGACATATCGGCCGAATTTTTTTTTGTACGGCCGATACTATACGTATCAGCCGATATTTTGACCCCTGGTTTGAGCCTTAAAAACCCGATGGGCTACTGGTGGGTTCTGGGCTTCTGGCTTATATATATCTTGAAGGGCCGGGCTTTTATAAATGGAAGCTCAGCCACAAACGGGCCTATAAACAGGAATGATAAACTGTATAACAAGAAAAAGGATATTAATAAAGCTGTTAAGACATTTTCAAATATTTTTTTGGTAATCACTGTAGAGAAGTCTATAGCACCATTTTCCATGTCAAGTATAAATATCCATTAATTGTTGTAGTTTGTAATTCATTTATGTGAAATGAACATTCCACAATGTACTTCACTATAAAAAATTACAAAATTTAAGCATTTGGTCCATTTGACCAATTTATTATCACTATTGAAAGTTTAATGAATCAGTCCAATCCGACCATTTTCTCTTCTTATATTAGATGAGCTGAATTAGTATTTTAACTAAAACTTTTATGAATATTTTTATGATTTTTTATCTTGGAAATTACTCATAATCTAACGTGGCAGATATTCTGTGCATAAATGGCCCATCTTTTGGCTCATTTGAGCTGATATTTTGAATTTTGCCTAATATAAAATATAAAAGCAAGGCTTCTCATAAGAATATATTTTATTTGATTTGAGTTAAAGATTTTGGTATTTTATTTTGTTTGAAAAAGAGTCTTTACTTCTAATAAGATTAAATAAACTTTAATTATAATCAAATTTATCACATCAAGTTTCTATTTTTTCTTTTCAATCTTACCTTTCTAATCTTTAATAGAAAGTTATCCTAATATGTACATTGGGTTTCTACTTTCTATTTTATTGTAACTATATTTCCATTTGTATTTTTATCAGTTTTTATTTTTACAATTACCTTGAACTTGTACCTACACTAAGATTATTTCTAAACTTTTGCATAGTTGTTTAAACTATCTAAATAGATATATATTTAATTTTTTGTAAATTTTATTTCTTAATTTCTTTTAAGAATCAACTCCAAGTACAACTAACTTTATTAAAAAAAACAGAGTCAACGAAGTCGTCGTCGGATTCGGGTCCGGGAGCATCAGCTTTGGGACTGGAGGCATAGGTGGGCGTTAGAGGTAAGGAGTCATCGCTATCGGATGCGGGTCTGAAAGATGATGGAGCATCGGATTTTGGGGAGTCGGCATTTTAGGAGTCCGCTTTGGGAGAGGCGGCTTACGGGGAGTTGGCGGTGTCTTTGAGAGAGGCGGCAGCTTTCAGTGCGGCGGCTAGCTGAGAGCCGGCGGCATTCGGAGAGTAAGCAGCTTTCTGTGCGGCGGCTTGCGGAGGGTCGGCGGCCTACGGAGAGTCGGGCGTAAGGGGAGTCGGCGGTGTCTTTCAGAGGCGGCAGCTTTCAGTGGGACGGCTTGCGAGGCGTCGGCGGCCTCCTTCTGAGAGTCGGCGGATTTTAAGGAGGGGGCTTTTGGGAGTCGGCAGCTTTCGTAGAGTCGGCGACCTCGTTCGGAGAGTCGGCGGATTTTAAGGAGGGGGCTTTTGGGGAGTCGGCAGCTTTCGTAGAGTCGGCGGCTTTCGGAACGACGGCGGTTTAAGGAGTGGCGTCGGCATTTGGTGAGTCGGCCGTCGGGGCTACAGCTTTTGGGCTGGCGGCTGGTGCACCTGAGGGCTTGGAAGCCGTAGAGTTCTTGGAGAGGGCGCGGGAGTGTCGGCGGCGGAAATTACGGTAGAGAGGAGGAAGACAACGAAGAAGAGAGAGAACTCGAGTGGGAGAGCCGAGATCCGAATAAGAAGGGTTGTCACGCCTGAGGAGAGGTGCTGCAAGAGAGACGTCGAGACGGGACGGAAAACGTGCCGTCGTTGAACAGAGGAGATACACCGTCAGTGGAGATCTGAAAGAAGGTCCAGATCGAGTGAGGAGAGAGAGATGGTGGTCAGAGAAGGTGAGCGAAGAGTTGATGAGTACCGCGCCGAGAAGAAGAGAGGCGGCTGGAAAAGAAGTAGCGTTGGGGAGGAAGACAGAAAAAAAGAACAGGACAGGCGATGAGGATTCCCAAGTTCGTAGTGCCGCGTGTCTCAAAAGCACAAGTACGATTGAGAAATGATATAAATGTGCCATTGTCTTTAGATTATCGAGACAATCAGCAAAGCAAAGGCTGTCTATGGCATCTGATGCCATTGCAAGTGCAGCGCAGATATGAAAGAGGAAAAGAAAAGGGTACGAGACTTTTGCTTGGCATATACGCCTCTCGTGTGGTCAATCATAAGGATGTGCATTTTCATCTACATTCTAATTCATCATTTCCATTTGTATTTTTATCAGTTTTTTCTTATTTTTACAATTATTTTTTGGAATTTTACATAGACATCTAAAAAATATGAAAATCTTCTTAAAAACTTTAAAGTTATTTTTATCAAGTTATTATAATTATTTCGATGTTCAATTTGAAAAATTTTAGAAATACACACTTATTAAAAAATAACTGTTTATATTATCGATGTTAAAATAATATATAGTACATTAATTAAATAATATTTTTTTTAAAATTTTTAAAATTATTTTTTACTATACATTAATATAACATCAACAACATAAATAATTATTTTTTAACACTATATATTTTTAAAAAAATTAAATTAAATATTTAAACTAATTATATTAACTTAATGAAAATACCTTAAAACTTCGATATATTTTCGAACTATCAAATGTGTTTTAAAACACTACGGACGGTGTAAATAGGCTTTTAAATTTTCAAACACTGTCCGCCTCGACACGAGCGTCCTTAACGTGTGGACACGTGTCACCACGAATTTAGGAATCTTTCTCTCCTGTGTGCAGACTGCATGCGGAGGGGAGTCCGTGTCCAACCAGATCTGCTCTTCTTTTTTTCTCTCTTCCTCACCGACGCTACTTCTTTTCTAGCCGCCTCTCTTCTTCTCGGCGGGGTACTCATCAACTCTTCGTTCACGTTCCCTGACCACCATCTCTCTCTCCTCACCCGATCTGGACCTTCTGTAGCTCGTTCAACGACGGCACGTTTTCCGTCCCGTCTCGACGTCTCTCTTGCAGCACCTCTCCTCAGGCGTGACAACCCTTCTTATTCGGATCTCGGCTCTCCCACTCGAGTTCTCTCTCTTCTTCGTTGTCTTCCTCCTCTCTACCGTAATTTCCGCCGCCGACACTACCGCGCCCTCTCCAAGAACTCTACGGCTTCCAAGCCCTTAGATGCACCAGCCGCCAGCCCAAAAGCTGTAGCTTCAACGGCCGACTCACCAAATGCCGACGTCACTTCTTAAAAAGCAGCCTTTCCGAAAGCTGCCGACTCCCAAAGCGTCCGACTCTCCAAAAGGCCCGCCTTAAAATTCGCCGTCTCTCCGAAGGCGGCCGACTCCTTAAAGGCCACCGACGCCTCGCTAGCCGTCGCACTGAAAGCTGCCGCCTCCCCGAAAGACACGCCGACTCCCTAAAGGCCGCCGACGTCTCGATAGCCGACTCCCTGAAGGCCGCCGACTCTCCGCAAGCCGCCGCCGACTCGAAATCCGCCGAACCGATTGCTGCCGCCTCCCGTAGGTTGACTCCCTGAAGGCCTCCGACTCTCCGCAAGCCGCCACACTGTAAGCTGCCGCCTATCCGAAAGACACCGCCGACTTCCCAAAATCCGATGCTCCTATCATCTTTCGGACCTGCATCCGACAGCGATGACTACTCACCTCTAACACCCACCGTTTCTTCTAGTCCCAAAGCTACCAGGCTCCCTTTAATTACTCTTGTGCTGGAATCAATTTGTGTTTAAAATTAGTACACCAGCTCTTTTACTTCAATTGTAGAATTTAATTTAATTAAATAAAAGCTATAAAATTTTGTTAAAATGTATTGAAGTGTTTTAGCATGGAATAATTTTAAAAATATCTTTCATTTTCAGTATTAATTAGTTTGAATTATTTCTACATTTTCAAATAAATAAATAAATAATACTGATATTTTAAATTAAAGTATCAACCAAGTCGAATACCAAAATGTCAATTGAAATTTTAAATCTTATCTAAAAAAATTAATATAGAAAAAACTCCTGATCAACCAATTATATGATATTTTATCTAACAATTATACTCTGACAAGCTTTATTTTTCTTGTCCATTTATTTAAAAAATTAATGTATAAAAGGAACTGAAAAAAGAGATTGAGCTAAATGTTTCAAAAAAATAGAGATTAGAGAGTGAGGCGAATACGATTAGAGAGAGGACGAATTGAGAGGAATTTGAAATTTATAAGAATTTTATACCGTTGTAAAATTTTCAAAAAAAATTACCCGTCACACCAAATTGCAAAAGTTTCACACTCGAGTAGACTTTGACGGGCAACATAAAATACGATATTTTCACCCGCAAGACACATGTCCACAGCGGTGGAAACTTTCAAAAACAATAACTGTTTTGCTGGGATGGAGTGATGGATTCGACGGCTAGCCTGACAGCCCAGTAATAGGTAATGGGAAATTGGAAGTTGCAAGAGGGAGTGGCGGTCGGTGAGCGATTACACGTATCAGGTACTCATTATCTCTGCGCTCACCTTCCTTGACCACCATCTCTCTGTCCTCACCAGTTCTGGACCTTCTTTAAGATCTCGACTTACGGCGTAGCTCCTCAACGACGGCACGTTTTCCGTCCCGTCCTCATCAACCAGCTTCGTTGCCCTCTCGCCAGCAGTCCACGATTTCAGTCGGTGCTTCTCTTTGGTCGTCTCCTGCATCTTCTCTCTTCAGATCGGCATGCAGCTTTCCTCGGGCGTGAGAACATTTATTCTTATCTCGGCTCTCCCACTCGAGTTCTCTCCCTCTTCTTCCTTGTCTTCCTCCTCTATACCGTAATCTGCGCCGCCGACACTCCCGCGCCCTCTCTCAAGAACTCTACGGCTTCCACCCCCGCTGCATCCCCGAAGCCCTCAGATGCACCAGCCGCCAGCATAAATGCTACAAAAGCAGTAGCTCCGACGGCCGCCTCTTTGAAAGCCGCCTCATCCCTCGAATGCTGCCAATTCCACGAACGGCGCCTCCTTAAAAGCCACCGCCTCGCCGAAGGCCGCCGCCTCCTTAAAAGCCGCTGACTCTACGGAGGCCGCCGCCTCCTTAAAAGCCGCCGACTCTACGGAGGCCGCCGCCGCCTTAAAAGTCGCCGACTCTCCGAACGCCGCCGCCTCCTTAAATGTCGCCGACTCTCCCCAAGCCGCCTCTATAAAAGCTGCTGCCGACTCTCCCCAATCCGCCGCTCCTTGAAAGCCGCCTCTCCGAAGTCCGCCGACTCTCCGTAAGCCACCATCGCCCCGCAAGCCGCCGACTCCCCAACATCCGACACCCCTCCATCCCTCTTAGCCTATGCTCCTCATCTCTTTCGGACCTGCATCCGACAGCGATGACTCCTCACCTCTAACGCCCACCGATGCATCCAGTCCCAAAGCTTATAATCCCGGCCCGGCATCTGATGCCGACTCTGTTGATTCTGTTTTTTTTTTTTTAATAAAGTTCGTTTTACTAGGAGTTGATTTCTTAAAAGAAATTAAGAAAAAAAAATTTACGAAAAAAATAAATATATACCTATTTAGATTGTTTAAACAATTTAGAAATAATCTTAGTATAGTTACAAGTAAAAGGTAATTAAAATAAAAACTGATAAAAATACAAATGGAAATGTAGTTATAATAAAATGGAATGTAGAAAAAAAAGTACATATTTATGAATATCTTTTTCTTATAATTGCGATAGCTTGATAGTAAATATTAGAATAGTAAGATAAAAAAGAAAAAAAAATTGATGTAATAAATTTGATTATAATAAAAGTTTATAAATTCTTATGAGAAGTAACGGTTTTTTTTCAAACGAGACAAAAATACCTAATTCAATAACTCAAACAAAATAAAATAAAAAATATTCTTATGTGAAGCCTTGTTTTTGTAATTCGTTGAGTAGGTAGACAGCCAAAAAATGCCTTTTCCATGCTCTAAAATGCATTTCTTTCCCTAACTCCAATTTAATTAATTTTACATTTTTTACTCCTAATCAACCCCCAATAAAACTGCTAAATATAATTGTGGATTTTATCCTAATGATAATTCGGTTCATTTACCCAACTCTCTTGTACTCTCGCAGAATAGGTGGATCTTGAATTTTTTTGTAAAAAGATTAAGGTTTTGAATTAATATTTGTTTATATAAATATGTAGGGATTTTGTCCAAATCACAAAGAGAATCTGGATCATTCCGGTGAAGGCGTTCCTACGGCCTTTGGCTTTTGTTTAAATGTAGCTTGGTAGATGGATGAAAACAAGGAGGCAAAAGGTTTTCAAAGATTTAAGGCCGGAGATCTTTGTCATTCTTGAGAAGGTTGCATGATGGTTACCGCTCGACAAGAAAAGAGGTTGATGGTTAAGTCGTCTTCTCTTCCTTTGGGGACTCTCAAGTTTAATATGGATGGGGCTTGAAGGGATAAATCGGGTCTAACAGGTATTGAAGGAGTTCTTAGGGATCATATGGACTCTATTCGTGTGATGTTTTAAGAATCTGTGGGGATCAAAGAATCTAATGAGGTGAAACTTTTCAGTATTCAGAGAGCCTTAACTCTAGAAGTGAGTCTTTATAGAGAAGTGAGTTTTAAAGAGTTAAATTAGTTATTGAAAGCGATTCGTCCAACGCTATCAAATGAGCTAGTAGTGTGAGTCATTCCTCTGGAAGCTTATCACTCTAGTAAGGGAAATTAAGGGTCTTTTCTTAGACTTTGAGGTCTCCTTCAATCTTATCAGCCGGATGGCAAATGACCTCATTTTTTTACTAAAAATGGTGTTTAAGGGTTTTGAGAGTCTTTCATCTTCTTACTAGATGATTGTTGTATTTTTACTCTTTTTCTTTTGTTTCTCCCCTTTCGACCTACTCATAAACCCTAAACCCTATTTGTTTAGACCATCTAAATAGATATATATTTCTTAATTTCTTTTAAGAAATCAACTCCAAGTACAACTAACTTTATTAAAAAAAATAGAATCAACAAAGTCGTCGTCGGATTCGGAGCCGGGAGCATCAGCTTTGGGACTGAAAGCATCGGTGGGCATTAGAGGTGAGGAGTCATCGCTAAGGGATGCGGGTCCAAAAGATGATGGAGAATCGGATTTTGGGGAGTCGGCATTCTGGGAGTCGGCTTTCGGAGTGCGGCGTCTCGCGGAGAGTCGGCGGCCTTCAGGGAGTAGGCCTTCTGGAGAGTAGGCGGCAGCTTTCAGTGCGGCTAATTGCGGGGAATCAGCCGCTTTCGGAGAGTTGGTGGCTTTTAAGGCGGGGGCTTTCGGGGAGTCGGCGGCTTTTGGAGTCGGCAGCTATCGGGGAGTCGACGGCTTTCGGAGAAGCGGCGGCTTTCGGACAGGCGGCGGGAGTGACGTCGGCTTTTGGTGAGTCGGCCGTCGGAGCTACAGCTTTTGTAGCTTTTGAACTGACGGCTGGTGCATCTGAGAGCTTGAAAACAGTAGAGTTCTTGGGAGAGGGCGTGGACGTGTCGGCGGCGGAATTACAGTGGAGTGAAGGAAGAAGACAAGGAATGCGGCTATCGGAGAGTCGGCGCTTTAAAGGAGCGGCGGCCTTTGGTGACGCGGTGGCTTTGAGGAGTCGGCCGTAGAGTTTCGCAAGCCACCATCCCATCAAACCTACCCTACCTTTATCCTAACTAGCCTTTCTTTTTTCTATTCCCAAGACTTTTACTTTTGCTTCAAGTAACCACTTGTGCTTGTTGAAGCAACTCTTTAAATCTTTCCTCTTGGTTCCCCACTACACTCAGTCTCAGTCTCAAATTCCAATTTTTAATATATTTTAACCAATCACAGGTTTCTTTAATAATTATCTTTAGTATTATTATATTTTTATAAGAGTCTTATTTTTTTAATTTAATAAAAATCAAATGACCAACACTGACTTAACCCAACTCAAGCCCAGACCAAAGTGCTTCTTGTTTACTTGAATCAGGTTTAGTAGAATGATTGGATTTTGTCCGGAACTCCGGACTAAGTAAGTTTGGAGGACAGCATGAATGGACTTGAATTATAATATAATTATGAATTTCAGACACAAAAGCAAGCTCAACACATCCTAAGCAAGGCCCAAGCCCATGCTCAACAAATTTCATTGAATTAAACATATAAATAAGCAGGCTTAGGCTTCCGCCTTAAAAAACCCGATGGGCTACTGGTGGGTTCTGGGCTTCTGGCTTACATATATCCAAAAGGGACGGGCTTTTATAAATGGAAGCTCAGCCACAAATGGGCCTATAAACAGGATTGATAAACTGTATAACAAGAAAAAGGATATTAATAAAGCTATTAAGACATTTTCAAAAAAAAATTTAATATTTTTTTGGTAATCACTTAAGAGAAGTCTATAGCACCATTTTCTATGTCATGTAATGAACATTCCACAATGTACTTCACTGTAAATAATTACAAAAATTAAACATTTGGTGTATTCGACCAATTTATTATCACTATTGAAAGATTAATGAATCATTCAAATCCGACTCTTTTCTCTTCTTATATTAGATGAGCTGAATTAGTATTTTTACTAAAAGTTTTATGAATATTTTTATGATTTTTTTTCTTGGAAATTACGCATAATATAATGTGGCAGATATTCTGTGCATAAATGGGCCTACTTGTGGCTCATTTGAGCTGATATTTTGAATTTTTCCTAATACAAAATATCCAGTGGTGAAGATTTCGACTGAACTTATATTAAGAGCTCAATATTTTGTATTTCCATGTATTTGAAACTTATATAAATATTCTATTGATTTTAAAAAAAATAGTACCTAATACTTGAAAATCCTCTCCCTATTTCATCATTGATTCACTACATTGACATTATTGATATGTCATAAACTGCAATTCATGGGCAATGGATCTTAGAAGGACTTCCATTGAACTAAAGGGGTTTGAGGAATGGTTAGAAACGCATTTCAAGAAGGAGGAGTTTCAAGTTCGATTCTGATTCTATTTAAATGACTCTGTAGAATTATATTGTGTGGATCGCCTTTCACTTGCACGACACTTGTGGAGTGACAGAGATGAGGTTCAATGTAAAGAAATGAGGACATTTAAAAAAATAGATCTATTGAATTTAAAAAATTATGATACAAAGAACAACCGATAAAGTAGGGTCAGTCTTGAATTGATTTTTAATCTATCAGTAGAATCAACACCAAATGGATTTAAATTGGATAGAAAAACAAGTCAAAGAGAGTAGGATGGAATCATAATTTTTTTGTTGGGAGGGTGATGTAGGTTAGGTAGGATTAAGAATACCCAACTTTGGATTATAACAGAAGTTTAAATAATATCTTGAATAACCTGATCGTAAAAATAAATTAAAATAACTACGCTGAATAGTCCAAAAAACAACAATACCCAATGCCGCCCAAATTCCCGACTGATCTCCAATAGACCACCGTCCAGATGTGTGGGCTCAAACTGGGTCTGCAATGGTTCGTCCCTCACTGCTATGTGACGATTCAAACAACTCTTGCAAGAACTGCCTCACACGATTAACGAGGCTGCACGTTAGCAACAGACGCTGCTGCCCGGCGAAGGTGCTGGTCTCCAATGAAACTGAGTGGGAGGAGAATCTCAGATTCTTCTCCTGCTCTAGACTTGCAGCAAATCCAGCAATAATGGCTGGCTGCAACCGTCTTAGACACCTCAGGACTTGAGCCTAGGAATAGAAGAACTTCTGCAACTTGATGCAGGAAACTTATAGCGGAAGAAATAATGAAAATCCAGTGTCTGAATAAATTCTCCAACTCACTGACATTGGCTGGTTGTAGGACTGCAACACATAGCCTGAACTGGCTGCCACTGCAATGAAACTGGGCCTGACGTGGGATCAATTGCAGTCCCCAATCTGCTGCAAACCCACTTGAACAAGAGCCAAATCCTCTTGCTGTTTGCTGGTATTCACAAGCACTCCAAGAAGGAAAAGAACCAACCCATAGGTCAACAACTAGCGATACCTGTACCTGGCTGATTCTACAACGTATTGCAGCTCTTGTTTTCCAAAAGAAAACCACGATGGTTTAAAGGAACTAAAATTTTATTCATCATAAAAAACTCTCCTTTTACTCATTGATTACATGTTTATATAGAAAAGATCCACCGACTGAGCCTAAGATTTAGGAGCCGACCCTCCCTCTTTTACTTGGATTTGGAAACGTGAATAAAACAAATCCTAAATTAAACACCTACTAACAATAAGGCACCTAATAATAATAAAGCAACTACTAAAATAAAACTAAGGAAACCACTTCCGAATCAAAAACCCAATCCTAATATGATTAGGATCCAGATTTCGTTGGCTATGCTGACTCACGCCTCATGCTTGGCTTTCACAAGTATTGGGCTGATAAGCTAAGACTGAACTGTCACTTGTTAGGCCATTGATTGGGCTGAGTCTTGGACTTGACTGAATTGGGCTTGCACCCACCGGGACCGAAAATAAAATTTTGATCTTTCGACTCGCTACCCGAACTTGCTAATTTGTTAATGTACCCGCCCGGTCAAAATTAAAATTTTGATTACGTCCACATATGCCCGCATCAGAGGGCTATGATAAAGTTTACTCCCTCTTTTCCATTTTAGTTGTCCTATTTTAAAATTTTGAATTTTTTAAAAAAGGGCACTCAAATGGCTTATGAACTTCTCTCCAAAATCATAACTCTTATAAAATATATATGAGACAACTATTTTAGGACAGTCTCAAAATGTACATGAGATAGCTAAATTTGGATAGAGAGAGTAATATTTTTTTACCTAATCAAACTTAACTACAAATGCCATTTATTTTAGAGTGATGATTATCCATACACCTCTTATGGTGCATATTCAATGAATCTAAGAATTTATGACTCACTAAAAAAATTAATTAATTAAATTAATCAAGTCATGTTTTTAATCTCACAAGAAACTGATAATTGTAATTAATTTCTTAATTTTAAAATATGACTCAAGCCAAGAATCCCACAAACAAAATTAGAAAAAGCAAGAAATGGAAAAGAAAGGGCAAATGCCTGCTGTCCAAACGAATGAAGAAGGAGAAGAAAATGGGTGAAAGCAGGCTGGCCGAGTGAAATAACAGGACATATAAATCTAAGAAGTCAACAACAAATGAAAATAAAAAAACATCAATGTTTTATAGGAATATTGAAAAGCAATATAAATAATATATGAAATTGTATGAAAATAATGAGAAGTTAAAATAGTATATTTGTATAATAAAAATACTCAAGTAATCAAATAAAGAAACGAAAAAGAAAACCAAACTATCAACAAATGAAATATAAAAAACAACAATAGTATATCACAATATTGGAAAGAAATATAAATAATGTATGAAAATAATAAAAAAGTGAGAATAGTATATATATATAACAAGAATACTCAAATAATTAAATAAAAGAAGCAAAAAACCTAAGTAATCAACAAATAAAATATATAAAAAAAAAGATGTATTATATAACAGTATTGGAAAGAAAAAAGAAATACAAAAAATTAAAACAATCTATTGTCATTATTTTGCTTTACAATCTAATCTATGTTTATACTATTTCATATGAAGTGCATTGTTCACATTTGAGATAAGATAATTTCCAAAAAAGGAGTTGGTCTTTTGAACATGGAAGAAGGGTCTTTTGGTCTTTTCAAATAATTTTATAAAAAGTTCAGGCTTTTTTTTTTAATTATAAAAAATTAAAGAGTTTTTTCAATTCATAATTAATAGTTTCACGATTATTAATCACTGTTAATTAGTAAATACTCCTTTCTATTTTCTTAAGTTATTTGTTGAACACTTTGAAGCTAGAAGGATCTAACGATGTGTGCAGGAGAGAAAAACATTTGAGATGAAGAGACAATGTATAGCACTTAGCTGCTAGCAAAGGGTATAATTATTATTTTATTAGTATTCACACCTAATAAATCATTGTTTCAGTGAGTGGTGGTCAAGTGATTTTCATTTTTTTTTTCAAAATTTATCTTTAAAATAAATTCAAGAAACAGGCCTTATGATTTTTGAGTAAACCCTGAGAGAGGTTTAGCAATTGAAATTTTTAATGGCAAAAATGTAGATAGGGGTCCCCATATTATTATTATTTAAGTTATTTATCACAACTTTTATCTTAATTGAAAATCTTATAGTATGCATGCTTCTTTTTAGCAGTTTCTTAAAAAAATCAATATTTAATTATTTATTTTCTATAAAATCAACTTCTACACATATCCCTCCAATTACATGAAGTATGGGTATTTGGTCTTTATAAAAATTTAGTGACCTTATACACATGACAAAAGGATCAAAATATCCACTATTTATACAGATGACAGTCTATGATTGATGACACTATAAATTGCCAAGTGCTATAAAATTGGAGGATCTGCTTTTTAAGAGGTGTTTTTACACAAATCCCTCCAAAACTAAGTGTTGGGAAAGAAAGAAAACAAAAAAAAAATGTTGCAAAGAAGTGCATGGGAGAACTTTTTCTTTCTCATTTATGAAAATTTTACAGGTTATCTAACTAATAAGAAGTCCTCGTAATTTTTTTCTTTTGAATTTACATGTGGAAAACCACTGGAAATTCAATGTAAAACCTCCACAGGTGATATCCGCATGCTCTTAGAACACACCAGGTGAGGTTATGAGGGCTCGAACCTGACACTTCTCGCTTCTTCAGGCAAGAGATTACCATTTGAACTACATCCATCTAGGAAGAATCCGTAATTTATATGAATACTCCAAAGCATTCACATGGGTAGATGGAATACAATTGCTACAGAGTGGCCCACTTGAGATCATGGTGCTGAGTACTGACTCAATTATAGAACTCGTGGTCAGTGTAATGTTTGGTTTGCATCAGTGTCTCTATATAGCAGAAATTGTATGATGACTCATGATTTTCAGGAAAGAAAAATGGGAATTTCTTCCATTGCTAGGCTCCTATTTTTTGTGCCATCATTTCCAAAAGTGTGGACATTCATGTAAAATATGGCCCATATCTTTATGCAACTCCCAAAGTAAAAATAACATGAATGATCAAAAACATGTAAGGCAAAATCTGTTTCTCATGTCTTATGTTTACACTACTGCGAGGCCTCTTAGTTTGGATCTTTTCTGTGAAGGTTGAGGAGACGCTTTTCTCTTGTTGTTGTTGTTGTCAATATTGTTATTACGGTTGCTACTATCGTTGTTGTTATTATTGTCGGCGGTGGTATTGATGATACTGTTGTTGTTCAATCGAGAATTCAAGGATTTCATGAGGTGAGGATGGAGTTTCTTCATGTCTGATAATTGGACAGGCTTCAACAAGAACTCTTCTGCTCCTCCTTCTAAGCATCTGTTAATCAACCGAGGTTAAACATTTCAATAAAAGGAAAAAAACCCAAATTGGACAAGATCTTATTATCATCTTTGTTATCATTATAAAACTCATTTATTTCATCTATCCATCGACAAAATTTGTATTCATGAAATTTGTAGTTTATCCATTCAATTTTTGTGTTATTGGTCTTTTGTAGCCAATGAAGGACCACCAAGACCAATCATCCCATGAACTTATTCTACAATCAATTCATTGACATATGAGAGAGAGAGAGATGAAATGACTAATTGAATGCTAGGCGTATCTGGGCCAATCACATGAGCCACTAGATCTGGCCTGAGTCGAACCCAATACCGGGGGAGATCAGGCCCAATGATATTGAAAGTGGGGTGTAGCTGGGCCAATGACATGAACCACTAGATCTGGCCTTAGTCAAGCGCAACACCTGGTGGGTTTTGGCCCATTAGCAGCCCCAATCCAAAATGATGTGATTTTTTTTTTACCTGGGTCCATTAAATAATACTCTCTCTATCTCAATTTAGTTGTCTTATTGAATTTTAGAATTATCCCAGAATAGTTATCTCATTTATATTAGAGTAGAATAAAGTGTGATGAAAATAGATTAGATCACGTAGAGTGCTAACTTTATATAGAGAGTTTCTTAAAAAATACAAATATTTCAAATGAGATAACTAAAATAGAACAGAGGAAGTAATGTTTTGAACATTTTTCCCTAATGGATAGGATAATGTTTTATTTACTTGAGACGTACATGGTTGAGACCTGAGACGATCCCTAGGACTTCGAAGGTCACAAATTTACAATGAAGGCCTTTACGACAGTAAGGCCCATCTTTAACATTTTTTTTTTCTCATTTCCCGAACCACTTTATGACAGTACTCTATAAGAAGAAGTTGTACTTATCTAGATCTGAATCCAATCTTTATTAACTTAAATTTTAAACCGTTTATCTATATATACATATCTTATTGACTGCTTTTTATATTTCTAAATAGACATTCATTATATCCATCATGATTAAGAGTTAATCAGGTGATCTGCTCTCTCCAATCAGTAGTTATTAATAAACACCCATAGTGGATTGTTAAAACAAATTGGCACTAAAGCTCGTGAGGGTTGACTTGACAAACACCCATAGTGGATTGTTAAAACAAATTGGCACTAAAGCTCGTGAGGGTTGACTTGACGGCTAAAAACTCGTCTAAGATATAAGAGATTTTGAATTCAAATCACTCTCAATATAAAATGGTTACTCTCCACAATGGTATCTGATGTGTGTGAATAAAGAAATTTGCACATTTTCCAATAATTTGTAATGCCCCACTCAAAAGTTCCACATCGATTGTGGACTTGGGTGGTGGGAGCTTTATATGAGAGGACAAGCTCCTTCTCATTAGAAAGCCTCTTGGGTCTAGCCAAGTGAATTAGGGCCCAAAATAAAACAGTGGAGGCCCAGATAGAATACAAAACAAATAATCTTGTGCTGAGTAAAGTCAAGTCGTGATAAAATTAGTCAAGTGCTTTTTCGTGGACACCTTGGTCTTCAAATAAAAAAAAACAAAATAGACCCACTTAGTCATTTATGGGTCCCAACGATTGTCAAAGACTTTTCTCATGCAAATTCAAATCCAAATTCAAAGAGGAAAAGAAAATGGGAAATTTACCGGTTGATTCTGGAAGGCACGTTTTCCGATGACATGACCACGACGGGGACATCTTTCCATGAAGATTTCTGCAAAAGTAAAAAAAAATCAGCTATTTCAGTTAAATTCAGTCCTTTTTTTTTTAAAAGAAAAAGAAGATGTAAGGTTGAGATTACCTTGACTCTTGTCAGCAAATCGTAGCCGGTCATGCCTGGCATGCAGTAGTCTGTGATTATCAAATTCACGTTCACATCCTGCATTCAGGTACCGTTTGAATTTCAATTAAATTAGCCACGAAACCTCATTTCTATGAATCCATCTTGCTATGCAAGTTGGAAACAATGCACCACTCTAAATAAAAAATAATAATTATAATAATTTTTTATGTAATTTTTTAAAAAATTTACATGTAAAAAACTGTAAAAAATTAATAATTTCCATAACAAATGATTCTATGATTCTTCCAGTCTTCTCACTGAAAATGAAAATATTATTTGCATCACAGATGCTGAGTCTCGTGTCTCGCATGTCTTACCATCCGAGGTCGAGATATACATCTGTAGTTGATCAATCGAGATCAATGATCGAGACTATCCCATTCTGAAAGTGATGGTGTCTGATTTTTTTTCTAAAAGTTTGTTAAAAAATCAGTTGATCAGCAGGAATAAATAATCCTACAGGTTTCCGGTTGATCTGATGGATGTGGATCTTCCATTGATTCGTGGGTTTACCTTTTGGACGGCCCAGATGAGAAGCTACACAGACATTTAATCTAGATTGTATAGTCAAGACTCTTCCTCTCCCGAAGGAAAAAGCTTATTCTTTAATTCTTATTGCTGTCACAGATTACACAGCTAATGGCCTTACTGGGAACCATCCATCGAAACTGGGACCCACGAATTGGACAGTCCAGATTTATCCTGTGTACAGTGGAAAGGGCAATGGGCAAAGAAACCAGATGCGCCAGCTTTGGTTGATTTCCTTAATTGAGGCCCTCGCCCAAATGGGCTCTCTTCCAATCGTGACCGTTCGATCAAGAACGGACGGTCATAGGATTGAGTCATCACTCATGGTAAAGTTTTGATATGGGTTGTGACTGCGGAAGGTGCCTCATTTTACCAGATGGTGAAATATTTTGAGCTATCTCAAAATTAGGGTGGAAAATCAGGTTGGATAAAGTCAGGTTTTAATAAATTCAATCTAATTCATGTCAGAATTTATCGAACTCGACCTTTACCCAAATTACTCAATCCAACTTGATCCGAATTTTTAACCTTAATCAATTCAAATGCTGTTTTATACTTTGGTGCATTGAAGTCGAATCGGGTTACAATGGTTCGGGTCAGGTTGATCTTAAATTTCTCTACCGAATCTGACTCGAATTTCATATAAATTTTTATTTTTTCCATCCCGACCCGACTCGAAATATACAAATGCATAACTCAAACCCACTGATTTCTCGGATCGGGTCATGCAACCCGACCCAAGTTTCACAGTCAAAAGTTCAGATGGAGGTAATTCAGGAGACGATTTTAGCCGTCTCCCATAGGAATCAAGACCATAACTAGAAACCCATCACCACTGGATGGGAAAAACAAAACCATTAGAATCCACATTAGGAGAAAGAAATAAAGAAAAGTAGTATCTATTTTTGGGAAAAAAAGACAAAGTTCCTCACACGCTGTTGTGCTGCAGGTGATGGACAAGAAGAAGAAGATGTTGATGAAGAAGAAAAAGAAGAATTTTCAGTGGTGTCAGGCAAGCCGAGATACTCCAAAGCTTTACTTCCAGATTCAACACATGTTACTGTTACAAGAAGAAGGAACATAATTGACAAAGGAAATCAAACATTGAAGAGGGCATCACAGTGAAACAGAGGAAACAGAGAATTGCAGGAGCATACCCTGGTAGGAAGAAATCTTAAGAAGCTTTTCTAAGAGTTTCCTGTCTAAGAGACTGTCATCAACTGCAAGAACATGGAAATGGTGGTGGTGGGTGTCTTGAATTTGTGATTCTAGGGCCATTTCCTCACTTTTCCCCTCCTTGAATGTGGGTCTTGGGCCTTGATTCCTCTGCTTCTTATAGAGTTATATGGAAGAGGATGAAGGAGTAGAATTGTAGAAAGAAGAAGTGAAGAAAGGGATGGATGGAGGGTATTTTTCACGTAGGTTTGAGTAGGTGAGAAGCAATTTTGTCTTTGATCTTGTTAGATTTTCTAGACCGCGTCAGAACAGCGACTGATGGTCTTCTTCTTCCTACCTTTTCCATTCCTTCCTTTTTGTATCCTCTTTCTTGGTTTTGGATTGATAACAAGAGAAATTTACAGGTCCTTTGTTCACATTTGTCTTGCTAATCACAATCAATACATAAATAACGCCCGTGAACTTTTGTCTGTAGTTTTTCTATTTGATTGTATATTATACACACATCATTACTCATTACTCACCTTTAGAAAACAAATTTTAAGATCAGCCCTTGAATTTATGGCCACAATTAGCGGTAGTCAATTTTCAGTAATCTACTAATCTCTCCCCTCCCTCAGTCAGTCATTCAGTCAGTCCACAATTTCAAGTGGGCTCCACTGGTTTTCTCTTTGATCATTAAATGGAATTTTTATCCTCCTTTAATCATCCTAAGCAATGAGTCATGAGATCTGATACTTTGACATTTCCAAACAACGACTTTTCAATGCTTTAAATCACATGGTCCCACATACCATAAAATGGTTAACAAGTCTTTTTACCATCACAATTCATAATTTTCAAAGGTATCTCATCTAAACTACCCATTGTTTTTCGTATTTTTTTAATGACCAAAGTGTTCAAGGTCTCATCAGTATTGAAACATGAGACATTTTAATTTGATTAGTTCTTACTTCTTAGGACATATAGCAGTCTCTCAAACTGACACACACCGAATAGACAACTATAGATTATATCAAATTGCAAATTAATCGAAGGTAGCTAATAGTTCAAAACTAATTGTAAGGTCAGGTTTTTCAAAATAAATAAGATTATAGATGTTTTAATTGATGTTTGAATGTATCAAAATTAGTCTTTACAAGATGTTACTAACGATTTGATGTTAAGACTTTGATGGTTGAACATTCAAAATGTTCAACAAATTATAATTAATCTCTTTAAATTAAGCAATTAATGATTTTATACTCAATGTAACTTCTCTTGTATTAGAAATTTAGAACTACACAAACTTTTTTTTACAAAAAGAAAATTATTAATTCTACCAAATATCATATCTCATTAGATAAATTCAAATTCTACCAATTGTAAAGAATCAGTAAAAAACCAAATCTTGTCATCTTACATTGTACTAAATTCTCCACTTGACAAATTTGTCGCTTTTAAAATAAAATTTCTCAACAAATCCAATTCTAAATGATGGTCCTAAAAGAGGAATGTATCAAAAAGTCCATTTCCCTTCATGCAAATCCACCAATAGCTAATAATTGATTTTTGCACCATTTTAAAGGTAGCTATTAAAGAAAAAAAAACCCATTAAATAAATATCAATACATGAGACAATATTTATTAATTGACAAATTTTCATAAAATTAATTATATTCACTTGTTTAAACTTTGTTAGGTAACGAAAATTGTCGTCATCACCATCATCAAATGCTAAAATTTCATATGCTCAGAGATAATTCACCATATTAGATTTGTCAAAATTAGGGGTGAAAATTGGTTAGAATAAATTCGAAGTCAATTAATCCAATATAAAATATAGACATACAGACATTATTCAATCCAGTTCAAAAAAAAAAAAAAATAGGATCTATTTTTAATTTGTTCCCGGCTGAGGTCGTGCTTTGTATAAACCGAATCTGTTTAAATTACAACCTCTTCATTTATATTTGATTATTTTTAAGATTTAACTCTATACGGTGATTAAATTTTAGTTGTGGAGGATTTTTTTATTTTTATGAATTTATCTATGATTCAATTTAACTCCAATTGAATTGGCTGGCCAAAATTAAAATGGATTGGGGTTTTAAACTAGATTTGGCAATGGTTAAATTAGAAGAGAATTAAAATATGAATTGAATAAAAAATAGTCAAAATTTAATATAAATATTAAACTAAAATTAAATTCTCAACTGACTTACTTCCCTAATTAAGTTACATTTATTGTCCATTCATGTTCCTCATGGTAGATACCAATCAATGACACGTGATGTGTGACGCACACAAATAATACAAATGCTGGTGACGATTTTACATCTACAACGAGCCGTATTATCCCTCCAATATAATTAATTTAAATCAACATATTCTATGGTCCATAATCTATCCACGCATGCATGTCACACTGTGCATGATACTTTAAATACACTTAACCATGGTACATGGGGTTATGTACCCGTTTGTTGGTATGTCATACTCATATGAAACTAAACCAATGAGACATTCCAAACCGTTTATCATCAAAATTTAATTTTACCACATAAATAAGACATTTTTAAGATCCTTGTGCTTATTTTGATCTCAACCATTCTCATGTTTTCACAATGTGATCGGAAATTTTCGACCATCGGATGTGGATCATCTTCGACATTATACCGTCTCCCACTTTTGATGATTCAGATCTAGGGTTGAAACTCGGGTTGAGTCAAGTCGGGTTTAACAAAACTCAATCCAATTCATGTCAAAATTTATTAAACTCGACTTGACCTGACTCGAACTGTTGACCTGAATTACTCAACCCGACATGACTCGAGTCAAACCGAGTGCCATTTTATAACTTGGTGCAGTCAGGTCTTGTTGGATTACGTCGGTTGATTTTTAATTTTTCAATCCAACCTGACTCAAATTTCATACGGGTTTTTATTTTTCCACTCCAACCTGATACGAAATATACAAATACATAATCCAAACCTACTGATTTCTCGGGTCGAGTCATGTGAATCGGATTAAAACCTAACCCAAGTTTCACCTGTAGTCAGATCAATAAAACGAATGCCGATTATGAATTTATAAGTTAACATTCTGATGATGATTAGATTAATGTAAGATTATGATGCATGAGCCAATTTTGAATTATCAAATCCACTCTATCATTTGAAGAATATGCGTATCAAATTTTATGGATAATGCATAGATCCATTTCAAATTTAGATATTCAATTGTAGGTGGATATCCCACTTGAATTCTACATGGATTAGTCGGGTGCTCTAAAATGTCTTAAACACATTGATCATTAAAAAAAAATTGAAAAACGATAGATATTTTTAGAGACCCCTTGAAATCACTCAGTGGTCCCTTACTATTTGACATTTTATAAAAAAAAAACATGTTACATTATTGCGTTATATTCAAATCCAACTCAATTCACATTGGATTTAAAAATCTAAATGTAATCTAACTCAATTAAAGTTATTTAAAAACCCTAATACACATTTGAAGTGTATGTAAATAAATAAAATTAGTGTTGAACATGGGCACCCTCTAATTTGGTGTGTTGATTATATTTAGATAAAACACTTAATTATGTAATATAGTTTGGACACATCTGCTAACAAAAATAAAGAAGGCTGTTGCATCACATCCACTTTTGTACTCATCAATCCAATCCATATCTAATGCCTTAGTCTGTACTCTCATTTTTATACCACACAAATAAACACATGCGCATCAAAGAAGATTTGGTAGCTGAACCCTTTTAACCCAAACACAGAATGAAACAAATTACCCTTCAATAATTTTAAGCTAAGAAATGCCTCTATATTTTGTATATAAGAGACTCTTTTTTTTATAAATCATATTATTAAAATTATATTTTTTTAAATTTATATTCAACATTTTTGTAGTGTCTATTTGATACACTTCACTGTTGAATTGATCACGAAAAATAAAAAAATATTATTAAATAATTTTTGTCTTAAAAAATCAAGGACTAAGTATCTAAAATGTTCTAATGAGAACCAGATGGGATGTTACCTAGGGCCCCACAAACTAACCTGATCACTTCATACATGGATAATTTAGTTTGGTCTTCCCTTTTTTTTTACTTGACATTAAATATGTAAAAATGAGGCCCACGATTTAATTAGCTTTAAAATTAATCTAACCCACATTTGATCCAATCCAAATCCAATGGTTTTGTAGTATGTAATTGTAACGACCTGATCGGACCCTAAACCCTGTTTTTGAGTCAGGTCGTTACAGTAACCTAATTTTAGTTTAGTTCCCAATTTTTTACACGATATTAAAATATATAAAAATGAGACCCATTATTTGACCAGCTTTACAATTAATCTGATGGCCCTAATCCACATTTAAGTTGAGTCTTTTGGACACTGATACAATCAATATATCTGTGTCATATGTGATTTTAAAACTTGATTTTAGCTATTTCTTAGGTTAAACTTTTTTAAATGACAATGCTATAATCCAGGGCACATTATTTTAAACATCTTGTTACTGTGAATCAGTCCACAATAATCTACTGTGAACTTTTAAAGAAACCCATTGTTAATTTTTTGTTGAAAGTTCGATCTGATTTTTATCAATCAACATGAATAAGGGACTTATCTCATGCAACATGATTTATAATTTTTTTTTCAAAATTTTAAAACCTTTGTCAAGATAAAAGAGCCACACACATAACTCATTTTGAATTGAAATTGATGTAGTAAAAGTTGGCATTTGTTAGAAAATTATAACGTGATAACATTCTTAAGGTAAAATTCATTTTCAAAATGTAGTAATTGAGAGAAGGGTGCCTCAAGTGTTATATCGAGTCATTAGTTTTTCGAATTAACCAATGTGAGATTTTGTGTCACTTCACATACGTCCTCACATGCAGCTCGACATACAGTTGCACGTGGAAACTCCAGACCAGCTTCACATGCAGCTTGAAACCTACTCTGGTACCATGTTAGAAAATCATGAAATGATAGCATTCTTGAGGTAGAGCTCATTTTCAAAAGCTATTCATTGAGAAAAGGGTGTCTCAAGTGTTATATATACTCATTCGTTTCTCGAATTAACCAATGTAGGATTTTTTGTCACTTCACACCTGCCTTCACCTACAGTTGAACTCTACGGCTGTACGTGAAAACTTCAGACCCGTCTTCACGTGCAACTTGACTCTATAATTACATATGGAACATGTTCTAATAATATATTAGAAAATTATGACATGATAATATTTTTAAATTAAAATTTACTCTCAAAAGCTAACCATTAAAAAAAGAATGTGTCCATTCATCTCTGTAAATAAGAGTTCAATAAATATTGATACTTTAAATATTACTATTGCAATTAGAAAAACAGTCAATGTTGAGTTATGAAGAAATGGCCCCCATATGGGGTTTGGCTTGGCCATTTGCCTTTGGCCTTTTCTCCTCGTGTTCTGTATGGTAATTATAGTTGGGTGGAAAAGAAAGGAAAAGATGGCCACTCACTTCATCTTCTCTTCGTGGAAATGGATATTGCAAAGAGAGGAGGGAGGAGAGGGAACATGGAATAAATCTGGTAATCATAGTAATGGAGACAGTACTATTAAACTGTGGGGGGGACATCTGACCCACGTCTTCATTCCCACCCTACAAATAAAATCTCCATGGGCTCCATATTTCTCCTCTCTATTCTCTAATAATAATAATAATAATAATAATAATAAATACCTAATAAATTTTTCTTTTTCTTTTTCTCCTCAAATCTGTCCCTTTCAAGACGAGGTGTGAAATCCAAAAGAAATGCTTCAAACTTGGTCCCCACTCCTCCTCTGCAACTTTGTGGGTTCCACCTTCTTAACTGCCACGTGGTGCACGCATCAAAGCCGAATCACGTGTGGGGTCCACCACCAAAAAACTTCCCCCTACCTTGAGTCTCCTTTTCACATGATAAGGTTGACAAGACTCTGCCTGGCCAACGAGGAAAATTTTAAAAAAAAGGACGAGATTCTTCAGGCTCTTCAAAGATAGAAATTTTTTATTTATCTTTTCATCTTTTGAAGAACACAGTTATTTTTACAAAAAATAATATTTTGTAACTCGTACTCTTATTAGAAAACTGAGACGTGAAAATATTTCTTAAAGAAAAATTCACTTTTTAAAAGTTAACCGTTGAAACTTCGTATCCACGTTCACGTGTATTATACATAAAATCTATTCTGATATTATATTAAAAAATCATGATGTGATATTTTTTAGAAATAACTCACTTTCAAAAACTAGTGGTTGAGAGAATGATATCTTGAATATTATATAAAGGATGTCCATCTTCATACAGATAAATTTATTAGGAGACACGGGTAGAGTGAAATTCTTATTTTATTCTAATGATATATCGCTCATCAAATACTGGTGTACTAATAACACGCCGCTCTGTATGTATATAGAGGGTTATCGGTACACCGATGTTTGATGAACGGTACACCAATAGGAGTAAAATGAAAATTTCATTCCATTCTTTATCTTCTAATAGATTTTGCTCGTGTTAAGATGACTAACCTTATATAAAATTATTAATTTTTTACATTAACAAATGTGAAACTTTTGGCACTTCAATAACTCTTCTAATCATTCAAAAAATATTCAAAGAAAATTTCTCACTTCATCACCCCATCCTAATACAATCTCTCATTTCACAAAGAACATTCTCACGGCCACATTGAATGGGGAAATGCAGATCTGATCCACCAGCATTCAAAGCTAAAGTTAACCACTACGATCCACCAATTCAGGATTTCAAGTTCAAATTCCAAACACAAACTCCAAAGGATGGTTTGGTGTAGTTATGCGATGGAATAATCACTATCATGGATCAGTGGAAACTGTACAGTACAGAGAGACAAAAATCTAGTTGAAATGATGACGAGAGATTCTCTTTCTAAGTGTAAATCTGGGTTACTTCTAAAGTTTTGGATCTTTAAATCACATTTAAAATACATTTATAAAACAAAGTTAATATATTTCTAGAGATTACTTAGCATATACAAAGATATATAAAAAAAAAAAAACTGTTGATATATTTATAGATAAAAACTCATCTTTGTTATAAATTTATGATCATTTGATAAAGAAAAGTTAACCTAACAAGAAAATAACTGTAATAAGTAATAGTTCAGAGTGGATAGAATTGATAATATTTTGTTTTAGAAATAAGAGATTTCAAGTTCAAATCCCACAAATTCATCTGGTATGTCCTAAACGCAGTAGATATCATCCGTTGAGATTTTACAGGTAAATTTTTTTAAAAAAAAGTCTATAAAAATATATATTACTATATAGTTTTAAGAATTTATATGATTCCATTTGCTTTAGTTTTTGAAAAAAAAAATTATGTGCATTATTGTATGGTTGATACTGCTTTGACTCTTTCAAAGTTTATAGTTTCTACAGAAATTTTAAAAGAGTGACAGTAACGTTCAAATCAACCAATATGAGCCGATGTGGGCCCTACCGATGAATATGAGTTGATTTGAATGGTAACAGTGGAGATTTAAAACTACGTTGTTATAGCTGTTTAAATTTCCATCTGTAAAAGGACTTCTCGCATATACTATACTATAAGAAATTCTCTATATTAAATATTGATACAATTAAAAAATAATTATTTTAAAAAATATTGTAAATTTTTCACGAGTTATCCTTTTCGTCGAAGAAAAATAAGAATGTCAAAAAAAATTTATAAGAAATGATAGACACTCAAATTATACTTCAATAAAACCTAGTTACTATTGAATTGAGATGCTTTAGAGCTTCTTAATTCATCTTGTATCATGATTTATTTTATTCTAATGGTAATTATTCTTATTAAAGATTAATTTTTTTTTTTAGATAACATGGGTATATCCTCTGCTTATATTGAACATGAGACTAATTCTATAGAAACACGAAATCATTCGCAAACTTCGTATATTAAATAAGTTTGGAAAAAGTCGAACTCAATAACTCTAATATAATTCTAGAAACTTACATCAACTGAGTTTGATTATAATTGAAAAAAAGAGAAGAATTAACTCAAATTTATCATAATTTATGATTTGGTTGGATCAAAGCTTTTAGATAATAACTTTTGGCACAATGGGCACAAAGCTATCTATTATTTTATGATTCTACGTTTATAACAATGAGTCATTTCATGTGTTAGTCCCGTAAGAAATTGCTTTTATCCAGGACAATATCAACTACTCCCTTTGTCCCAAATTAGTTGTCCTATATGGATTTTGAAATTATCTCAAAATAGTTGTCTCATTTATATTAGTAGTATAAAGTGTGTTGAAAATTGATGAGATCACATAGAGTGCTAGTCTTATATAGAGAGTTCCTTAAAAAATACAAATATTTCAAATGAGAGAACTAAAATGGGACGGAAAGAGTATTATGTAAGATAATATTTAACATTTTAACTATTCGAGTGCGGCTTACTATTTTTTTTTTTTAACATTGTGGCTCATCTAATGAAGAACTAGTCTCATGTTTGGGCTTGCTAATCAAGGCCTAAATGTCCCACCAAAGTCCCATGAGCCAAACAGCCAAAGTCCTAATCAATCATAAATGTGCGATAGGAAAAATAACATGATTAAGGTTGATCACCATTCCATCAAATGGACGGTAGATTTTTAATTCGCAGGTGTCGGTGGGCATTGAACTTCAACATATTTCAATCAGTAACAAATTAGGGATCATCATTCATTAATCACATAGGGGACCATAAATTGGATGGTTGAAATTGGTGTAACATGTGTACCACATGTGACATTGATTGTATCATACACTCAACAAATATATAAAGTCATATTCATGAAATGTATATATAATATATATATTTTTTTTAAAAAGGTTATACTCGTGAATCAGGTCCTCTAACTTGTAAAATCACATTTGTAAAGAAAGAAAGATTTTCTTCACTTGACAGACATAAAACCGCGTTAAAAGTCTCTTGTCATCTTTATAGATCTTCTTCAATTTGGCCAATGTCGAATCTTTCTCTGATTTGATGATTGTCAAACAAGTGGACACTATTCTAATATCTTCACTTTACCATCTTCATCCTTAGAATCTCTTACTCTTAATTGCTAAATAAATTTTAAGACATCTTTATCCATTAGATTTTAAGTAAGTAAAGTAGACAATTAACAAAAACTTTTAAATCATCTATTTTACTTACTTTAAATCGGGTCACTATTAATATTTAACGAGACTAATTTATTTTAAATTCATAAACCCACAATCGTGTCTTTGATTTGAAGGATAATCCATCACTGATGAGTATTAGTTGATGTTACTGTGCGAAGAGGAGATGAGGACACCACTGATTTCAATAATAAAGGACATCATCGAGTTTCTCATTTTATCCATGTATTATAATTTAAGTGCTGGTGAAAAAGTACACTGACTTACTATCAATTTTAAATTAAATTTTTTTTTTTGAAAAAAGTGAAACCGGATTTGAAATTAAAGAAAAGGAAACAACTTTTTAAACACAAATAATCAATTTTTTTAAAGTTAAAATTGATTTTTAGCAGATAATTTGAACGAGTGTGAAATGCAACTTGGATTCCAAGCCAAGGGACCACAGGGGAGAGAGATTGGAGAGAGAGAGAGAGAGAGAGAGAGAGAGATTGAGACAAGGACACACATAAAGATTGGATCTTCTTTGTTACACACGCTTTGAAAGGTCTGGTCAATCCCAAAGTTAGAGATCACACACTCCAAAATTATCTAATTATATATAGTTGAGTAATAGATACACATAGAAGTAGGTACATGTGGTTAGAGTCTTCATTATAGGTTTAGCAAGGTTTGATTTTGGTGGATTCTTATGATTAATTTATTAATTTTAAAATTTAAAATTAAATTCAAACTAAAATAGTGAATTAAATTTAGTATCATTTTTCAATTTATGCAAATCATCTTTCTACAGGGGTCATACTAATCTTCTCTGTATCATTTCAATTTATTTTAGTGAAATTATTTTTAATAAATTAATAAACTATTAAATTAAACTGAGTTTCCATGGCGGTTTGGTGAGAGAGCAAGAGTCATTTAAATTTTAAAAGGCATCTTTTTCAGTCACCGGAATAACAGGCTGGTTTTACTGCTTTGAACTTTGACGATGTGATGAAAAGTGAAAAAGAAGAATAGAAAAGAGAGAGACGGTTGAGTGGGACCCGGTGTTTCGACGGTCTTCCTACATTGACCGTTTGACCATATTTTCTATTATTATCCTATTCTTCTTCTTCCTGTTCTTCACCTCTTCCTAGATTGGATTCGACGCACTAATTTTGCCAGTTTTAATTTGTTGGTCGTTAATCTCTCCACCTAACCGATTAACGTCTATACCCTACACGAGGCAGGACTCCTTTGTTCGTCTTCCACAAACAAGAGTTCAAACTCCCCACCTTTCTATTAGCTTGCTCAGCAACTCAGCATTGATCGCACACAAATAGTCATACGATTGACACCTTATGTTAATTTAAAATTTTATATTAAATTTATTGGTCTAATATTTGAATATTAATTAGATCATTATTGAATAATACAATACATATTTTCTTCAAACTAAGATATTAAAGAAATGTTTAATCACAAAGTTGTAATATTTACTTCAGTTAATTTACACATGTAGATCTGTTGGTTTGTGTTTCTAAGATTAGTTTAGAGGTCTTGAATTGATCTTCTCTCAGATTTACTTGATACATGAGACTTGCAGGTAATTTCGTATATCTGTGTGGCTAATCTCACTTTCAATATAGAGTGGAGATACCCATGTTATCTAAAAACAATTCACATCAACTAATATTTGAATTTCAAAATTTAAATATACAGTGACATTTTAATTAATTTGTAAAATATTTATTTTATTTTATTTTTATGATCACAAATTAGATTCTAACATTTACATGAAAGTGGGCAGTGGCATTTAATTAATCATAGGAAACTCTAACAAGAACTTGTGTTGTTTTGTGGGCCATTTGAGATAAGGAATCCTACCTATTTTGTTGAACTCTGATTGGCCTCCCAATCTTCTAAAATGATAGTGTTCCTCCTTATTACGCCTGTGCTAGATCCGATTTGTTTATTTTTGTTGGATGTAAATCAGCTTTTTTCACTTTAAACTTGAAAATTGTAATTTTTATGGACCCACCAAGGCTCATCATGTTGGTTAAAGATGTGGCTGTCTCCTGCTAAATCTAGACCATTCATTTGGGTGTGGTCTATTCTTTAAAAAAAAAGAGGGTAGGAAGAGTGAATCTCAAGAAACGACTGCTTCAATCATAAGATCATAGCTATTTATTAAGTTTAAACTAATAATATTTAGATCAGGAGATTAGTTGAAAGTAGTTAATCATTACCTAATTTGCCAATCTACCTAAAATTTAATCTGAAGAATAAAGTTAAATTAAACGGATCTGATGTAATAGAGAAATAAATTGATAAAAGTTAAAGTTAATTAATAAATGAATTAAATTTAATGTAAAAGTTCAAAATAATCATTGATTGGTTACAGAATAAGACCGTCGTCATGTTTTCATGCTAATGTTCTCTTAAAGCCTACCTCTCTCTAAGTTACTTTCACTAGAATTTGAATATGCAACATGGTGTATATCTTAATATTAATTATTAAAAGCCTAATCAATACATCAAAAGTTCTAGAGCTAATGGAATATGAAAAAAAAAAATATTAATTTGTCCCATGTTAAATTGATTCATTTAAATACTTATACTCCAAATCTCTAAGTTGATTCTCACTAAACACGTGATAAGTCATCAATAAATATTAACAATATCTTAACCTTAATCCAAAAACCATTTCAAGAGCGTGAGAGAGAGTTTGGAAGAAATTCTTCCATTTTTCTCTCCAAAAAATACATTTTCAGATACCTTCTCGCGGTTCCCCAACTCCAGGGAACCGTACAATACATGCGGTTTGCACTTTCAGATCTGCGACCTATTATTTTACATGTTTTAGGACCCACATACTACAAATAGTAATTATTATTTATAGTAAGTTCAAAAATAGTAAATGTAATTTATTATATATAAACATTCAGACTATCAAATACATCAAAAGTTTCTTATTAGACGTCTTCAAAATCTGTATGGATCATCGGATAATCACACTTTAAAGTTTTGAATAATCAAAAGTCGAACTTTAAACTCGATTTCAGAGTGATAAAAGATTTCAAAACTCTTCCAAAATTTATGCTCATTCACATGCCTATGAAGTCGTCTCAATCGAAATTCGTATGATATTTTTATATTTATTTTACTATATACACTCTATTTTACGAATACTTTAATGATCAATTAGCCAAATGGGATTACAACGATGGATGTAGATCCCGGATCAAATCTATTAATTTCTCAATAAATGAATAAGGTTTACAATAGATGCTCATAATATTAAGATTGACAGGTGAAATTTTACCTAATTTTAACCTATTTCCAGCCTGTACCGTATCATACAGACAGGATATCCAAATGTTGTTGAAGCCAAGTGTACGGTGATGAGGGTCTTGGAATGATGTTTGAATAGAAACAAGGTCTCTGTGAAACATGTTAAGTCACACTCAAAAACAATAGAATACGAGGGATGAATGACCAGGTTCCATGTCTAAAGCTAGGGAATGATGCCTCTGCAACTGGAACGTACCTCACCACAAACAAACATGTTTCAGATATTATTTTCAGATGTTTCAGATGCCAAAACCCTATAGGGTCTACTATTTTCCATTTTTTTTTTAATAAAGAGTTTTTTTTTTAATTTACAAGGGACACCCACTGTAAAACCCCCACAAGTGAACTCACTATCCCATGACACACCAAAATTAGGCCGTGAGTTTACTTTTATACAAGTTATTCATTAAAATGATAAAAGTATTAAGTAGGTAAGATGCATGTTATTGATTTTTTTATATCTTATTTTACTTGGATAGAGTCTGTTAGGTTTTAGTCCAGGTTGAACCCAGGCCTAAATTGCAATTTAAGAGTTCAAGATCTAACTTGGGACCAAGTTAACTCAAATTAGTTAAATCTAAGCTCAACATGAATTTTATTTATAGGCCCCAAGTCCAATTGTAAGTTTAAATGCATATTACGTCCACTTATTCAAGCTCGAATTTATTTGAACCAGAAACTTGTTTGCATTCTTATATAATATAGAAATTATATTATTACATAAAATTTATATTTATAAACCATATCAATTAAAGAAAATTGGATTTTATATAATATGGATCGAGCTATTGAGCCAAAATTGGGCTTTCATATTTTAGAGCTAGGTTGTTCTGAATTTTAATTTGGACATGATATTTTTAGACCCGAATACGAGCTAGATCCGAGTTTAGGTCAACCCAAACCTAAATTTTAAGGGTTTTCATGTGGGCTCGTGTTTGACCCAACCCAACCCAACCCGCACCCCTAATAGAGTCAAGTATCATGTATTATCCACAAAATCTTCTATCATGCTCCAATCTCTCTAGTACTATTCTATTTTTATAGGTCTTAGGTTCATCTTACACATTTCACAGTCAAAATGAATGATTTATGCTTTCACTTCACGAGTTCATCAACCATCTCCACCAGCTTGATTGGAGGACCTTTCCTGTCAAAGAAAATGTGATCATCAAGTAAGATATGAGCAGACAATTTCAATGTCTTTTCGCTTTATATATGATCCTCATAGTTTAAGGATGAAGATATCAATTTAATTAGATGAGCCAAATGCTTCAGAGATGATAATGACAGTAATAATAAGATAATTAATGGTTGCAAATTATTAAGAATTAGGAACCGACAATGGATACATCATAAAATTCGAATATGCCACAAAAGACATGGGACCATGTTACCTCTAGAATTTATATGATTTTTAAATCATAGATTAGCTCATATTAATTCCAAATTTGAACCATACAAGATCAATGAAGATTTACAGCAGAATCTTTGCAAATCTTCCCAACACAGTCAGCTATTGCATGTGTCATTAGCAACAAATAACCTTGCTTAAATGAATTAATTTCTTTCTATCTCTAAAGTGTATGATGTTTTTCAACTGTACATACTCTCTCTGTCCCAATTTAGTTGTCTCATATGGATTTTGGGATTGTCTCAAAATAGTTGTCCTATTTATATTGGAATAGCATAAAGTGTGTTGAAAATGGATAAGAATTACCTCTCAGCTTGGATGATTTAAATTCATTTTTTTTTTAAAATACAAATGTTTAAAATGAAATAATTAAAATGGGATGGAGGAAGTATTATATGATGGTGTTAGTTTAGACACCCTCCATGTTACACATTTCATATTATATAAATGCCTCAAGTAGACGGCACCTAAACAAAAGGTAGATGGTGGTGCCTCATCTTGTAAAAGATAAGTTGCCCTAATCACATTCTTGGGTAGAAATAATTTTCAAAGTAACAGCTGAAATGTCACTAAATTAAGCTATATGCTTAATCACTTTATTTTAATTATATGGCATATGATAATTTTATCAGTCACTAACTTAATGAATTATAGGGTCAAACAGGTCATGTCATTAGTTCTCATATACTTTTATGTTAGAACTGGGTATCCATCCCAAAGACTAATATGTTAGGTAGATGACCCAAGTCGTTTATAAAACTCTAGATTTCCCTCAACACATTCAATATGAGATTCGTTTGCAGCAGCCCTAATAAATCACCCCCCGTACGAGGTTAGCCATCCCATCCACCTGGAGATCTCCTGATTCCACATGAGCCAATATGAGATTTGGCTCTAATACCACTTGTTAGGATTGGGTATCCATTCCAAGAGACTAGCATGTTAGGTGAAGTGACACAAATCCTTTATATATCGTAAATCTCTCTTTACACTTTCAATATGAGACTCATCCACAATAGCCGCAACATACAGGACTAGTGTCAAGCGACTCATTTACCTTCATTGGCATTCAAATGTCTTAGCCACTAGATAGTTGTTCAATGAATAGAATCTACACCAATCGAATTGAATGGTGAGGATGATTACTGAAATCAATACAGATTTTGACAGTGGGTGTGACCCAATAGATGACTCCCACTGCTGAATACTACTTGGTTTTGTTGCCCACGGGAGAGGTCAAGTTTCCATAGAGACTGGAGATGAAGGTGACATGAAGAGATTATCAACATGGTCCTATCTCTGTTAAATTGACTCTGCTGTCCTCTTCTTAGATTTATTATGGATTTGATGAATGAATGGTTGATGGAGAAGGGAATGGCTGTCAGTCTTCCACGTCGTGCCTTTCAATGGGAGATAACAAGTTCTTATTAGGCTATGATTCATGAGTTCTACTTCTTAATCCATGCTTACATGCAACAACATCTCGTGCTCTTCTTTTGACTTCTATAGATACGCATGGCTTTACACGATTTTCTGGCATAATATCTGAAGCAGCACTAGACTATCTCTGTGAATCTTATTATGCTTGTGATTGTTGACTTCACCTGTCAATGGTGTAGGGTTTTTCATGATTTTGGTATTGAATACTATGGTCTTTCATTTTTCACATTAAATTGATATAAAATAGATGAGATGCAAACTATTGTTCCAATGGGTTGTCTGGATAAGGAGAAATTAGGGTTAAAAAATGTTAACTTTATAAATTCAAGTATTTGTTTGTATTTATATATTAACTGATATATTCGAAATTTGCTCTTTATTAGATGGTATTTTTGTTTACATTGAAAACATATTGCTTAATATTATATATGGTACAAATGTTGAATAAATCAATATTTTGACAAACAATATTCAAGATAGTAGTATATGTATATCATTTTTTGCCAAGTTTATATATTGGTATTTAGCATCTGGGTATTCAACCAAAACAATTAGTCTGTTAAGTGGATTGACTCAAGTCATTTATAAATTTTTAAATCACACTTTACACCTCTAATACGGAACTCCTTCGTAGCCCAACATAGTATTGTCAAGAATGAAACACAACATGAATCATGTCGAAATTTGAATGGTCGATATTTTATGTCCTTAGTTTTGGCTTTATCTTAGACATTTTCACCAAGGCTGTAACTATCAGTAGTTGGATGATCAAATTGTGGGTCCCACACACAACTCAATTTCGATATTGCCGTGTTAAAATTTTTAGTTCAATATAAGTTTCATACTTGATTTGATATTAACATATCACATTTTTTTTTTTTAAATAATGTGAATAGAGAAGAATAAACTAATTGACTTTGATCCATTTTTGTTCAAGATCTACATATTTAATGCTTGATTTGATATTCACTATTTTCATTTAAATAATGAACTGAATGATTTGGAGCCTAATGGAAGTTCAAGTTCATCCATTTTATTCTACCTTTTGTCATCTATTGCCGGAAGAAGAGCAAAACTATAAGCATATATAAGAGAGTAAGAAGGAAAAGGCTTCCAGCAAAGAAGGTTAAATACAGAAGAAAAACTATACAAACTACATAAGTATATGGAAAATAGAAATTGTAAACAAACTGCATAAAAAGACCTATTATTTATGAACTAGCAGGGTTTTCTTTCTTTTGGCTAAAACTTATTTTCTGCCATATTATACAGAAGCTCAGACTACTGCATCTTAGCTGCAGCAAAGGTAGTACTATCCAAAATGACTACAGTTTTCTTTTATTAAGGTGTTCACGTCTTTTAGAGCACCCGAATAATCTTTAAAGTATATGCAAATCTTTCTATGTATAGACACCATAAAACTCTATGGAAATTGACTCTTTGGAATGAAGTAGGAATCGAAGTCAGGACTTCCACTTCTTGAAGCGAATTCTTGACTATTACACTAATCCCTTTGAGTTCCGGGACAAAACAATTATCATCACTTTTAGTAGTGAATAGTGATCAAATATTAAGAAAAGAGTATTAGTAATATGTCAATATATTTCACTCCACGTAGTCTTGGAATTCTTTATCTTTTTTAAGTGCATGTAGATATTGGAGTAACCAAATCTAATGGGTTTTGTGCATCATAGTTAAAACAGATGAAAATTTCCCAGAAAATGATAACAAAAAAAAAATCCTCTACTTTCTACTGTTCATCTCCATTTTCTCTAGGAGACGAATAGAAACAAAGTAATTACAGTTTCTCTGTAATGGATTTCCAAGATCACTTTCACTTTAGAAGGTTAAAAATTCAGCCAAATACATATCGGCCTGAGAAGGGTTTGACTCGACCAATGGGTTGGCTTTGGGTTAAAATAGTGTCCAATAACTAATAAATAGGCTAAAGATGGTCAAGCATTAGCGCGATTTAGCCAAATCCTTTGATACCATTTTACTTTGTTTCTGCTATTATTGAAACTTAAGGATGGGCTTTTACTCCATGCGGTCTACCGACCATACAGAACAGTGAATTAAAATGTGAGAGAGAAGACACTGTTGGTGATGCACGCGTGCAACACCCATGTAATTAACAGATGGGCCCACATTTATACGTCCTGATTCTGGTGGGCCATGCGTATACAGAAAGGAAATGAGCAGATATGAATGATTGTCTGAGGTGAGTGGGCCAGGGGCCACCCTCATTTGTCTTTTCTTTTGTTAATTTGGTGGGATGGGAACCCTAGTTACTCTTCTTTCAGGGAATTGTTTCTCCCTCTCTCCACCCTTGTCACTCAACAGGAGTGAAGTGACACGCATACAATATTACAATGGTAACCAGAGAATCCACGTCTGGTGTTGTTATTAGGGCCAATAAGAATGCTTTAGAACACATGCAAATTCAATAAAAATGTGCTACATGAACTTAGTACAGAATTTTATTAAAAGCAGCAAAATTACAAAAAAGAGAAAAGAGGCTCTTCAAGCCCTCCATCTAAGCAGCTGCACCTTACATGATGCCTGCAACGGTGGATTTCAGGCCATCTGAGCGGTGAACAGTCTCGCTTGCAAGCCTGATGGATTTTGGAATGGATAGGGCTACAACTCGGGTCGGGCGGGTTGGATTTTAATAAACTTATGGAACCCAATCCGACCCGACCCGAATTCAAACACAAATCAACCTGAATTCTGACCCGACCCGCATTTTGAACCCATTTTAGCCTAATTTTAACTGGGTCAGGTCGGATTAACTTGTAAAATCCTCACCCGACCCGACTCGAATTTCATCCGCGTCTTTATCTTCTTAACCCAACCCAAACCGCTGATCCAAAATTCTCAACTCGACCCGAGTTGTAGCCCTAAGGATGGGCATCAGTCCCACATCAGAAGAGCAAGTGTACAGAGTCCTAGATAAAATGGTCGAGCTCTTCCCCTTAAACATGACACGTTTTCATGTGCTGAAAAATAAAACCGTGAGCATTAAATGGTGCAATCGAATGTTGCCACCTTGAAATACTGTGAAAGCACAAATTCCCACGCCAATTTTTTTGCATTGATATGATTTTAAGCAGATGAATGCGACAATGCAACAATGTTGTAAGACTTCCATAACCTTAATAATATAAGGGGTTGGATTCTTAAACTCTTAAATCTCTCTCAATTCAGTACCTCTCAGGAGGCTGTCCTTCAAATATATAATAGGGTCAAACCTCTTTGTTTGGAATGTGTATAAAATGATAAAGATATTGAATTGATAAAATTTTAATTCATTGAATCATTCTATCATTGTGATTCTGAAAGTTGAAAATTTGATTATTATAGAACTTCAATTTTTCATAAATAAAAACTATTTCACCTAAATCACATAACTCCTAACCCTTTTAAATAAGGCAACTTCAATAACAAGGAAACATTTGATATGGGTAAGTGGGCCTATATTTGAGGCATGAGCTGATCTCACCATGCAGTGAAATTAATAAGCCTATCAATGTCTACAGTAAATGTTTGGATGAGCCCAGTCCACTAAATGCATATTTGAACATAACCCACCATGGACATTCATCCAAAATGCAAATCCAGATCCAGGCCATGGGCCTTTTTGGACTCTAGGAGGTCCAATTAAAATTTAGATTTGGTTTAGGACTTGGATAGACTCATTAAGAGTTTGAATATGGAATTGGGTGTTTGCTTAAAAGTGTTTCCTAAGAGAAATATTCAAGATTGGGTTTCTGGTTATGGATTCATAATTGGAACTATTGCAGCTCAGACAAAGCTGCAGACGACCATGGGTCTAGCATTTCTCTTGATTAAAATAGCCTAATAGAATAGAATAAAATAAAATAAAAAAGAATACTCCTTAAAGCACCTGTGGAAGGTTCAGGCTATCATTTCAACACCCAGTGCATGGTCTGCTACCAGACACAGTTGCAGTTGCCTTTTGGAAGGATGAAGTTAAAGATAGATGAGAGGTTTAAAATTTATTTTCAATAATGAGATCGTGTTGGCTTTAAAGATCTGTACTTAAATAGAAAATGTGCCAAAGTCAGCTTAGAAAGCCTTTTTAAGTATGGCTTTAAGGGTTAAAAAGTTCTATTTCTCAATATAAATTAACCTCTATAATCTGCAGGCACTAATCATAGGAGTTGGAATAAATTTCGAATTTCTTCAAACCTTTGGTCTGCTCCACATTCAAGAAGATATATGGAAACTGAAACAGCTGAGCCATCTGCGATTAAGAAATGGTGTTTTCCCACAAAGGAAGGGACAACGTCCACAACCTTGAAAATTAGCCAACCTTCAAAGTTCAAACCCTATTACGGATTTGGGATGGCGATTGGATGGCAGAAGATTTAAGCAACTTGAGTAGTTTAAGGTCATTGGAACAATGTGGAGAATTGGCATCATACCAAACAGCATTGTCGGACTCCATTGGCACACTAGAGAAGCTAAAATCTCTGAAATTTGATGGATGAGTTCTTTTATTTAAAAAAAAACATGGTCATCGAAAGCACCTTCGAGGGCAGAAAAATCTTGACCCAAGACAATTTGCGAAATAAAGGAAGAATAATGATTAGTGCTTGCACTTTTTGTCTTCAAGTCTCTAAAGAGTAGGATCATCTACTTATTCACTGTTCCTTTTCCATTAAAGTTTGGAACTCGGTGTTAAACCAGTTTGGTGTCGCTTGGATTATGTCATCATCGATGGCTGAATTGTCATTAGATTGGGACATTGTGGCAATAAAGTGGGTCTTCAAAGATACTACTGAAGATAGTGATGTGGTTACAATACATGCTTTCACCAAGTGTGTATTGTGGGCTACTTATCTTCAGGAATTCATGAGCATCTCTATGTCAGACATCTTGCGTATTTGGAAAGAATGTGTTGATTTTGCTTGAGTTCATAGTGTTTTATTCTATGTCCAAGGGTTTGGCCTTCTCTGTGGGCATTTTCTTTTCTAGTTATCTTTGCTTGTAGTTTTTTATTGGCTTTCTCAATTTTTATCTACACCTTTGGTGCTCCTTTATTTATTAATATGTAAACCATTTCAAAAAAAAATAATCAGAACCTCACCAAACTAGTCTTAAAGCATGCCCGCTTACTGCAAGGTCCAATGGAGACACTGGAGAAGCTACCAGAACTTCAAATTCTCAAATTCCCAAAATTCTGAAACAGGACTGTGAACTGGAATCACGTCTCCCCTGTTTTAGTCAACTGTTGTGAGTAGGGTTATGTTAATGGGCCAGACCAGTCCAAACCCAGACTGAGCCCAACCCACATTACTCTGGATATGAGCTTTGTTTAGACCAGAGAAATGGACCCCTTGTGACGATTTTTAGTCTTATAGTTAAATGGGCTAAGTTTTTTTCTCTATATGCTTTAAATCCTTTTCACAATTTGTCATCTAAAGAGCACTCATTAATAAACTTGGTGCAGGCAACACCAGCCTGAGCCCAGAATTTTTCCATCCCTTACGAAAATGCTTTATTTTTTGCGCATTGGACTACCAGGCCTTTCTACTGGCCCTGATCCCGAATATCTTATCTGATAACTAAATGGGCTCAGCTGGACAAGCTTCAGACTGAAGTGAATCCAGTTTATCGACATTACCGATAACTAATCGTTGATATTCAAGATCCATCAGTCATGATAAGACCAATTTGCAAGTGATCTAGAGGCTTCTACATGCTCAAATTCGACCTGTTTAATAAACAGACTGCTTTCCAGATTCCAGTAACAAATGGGCCAAGATACCATGATAATGAAAGAGAATCTTAATCTGATCTAATCCTATCATAGAACTATAAGCATAAAATTGAAACTCAGTGTGTCATTGCTTGTATCTGATTCAATTTCTTTGGCCATGAAGACTTGGTAATGGAAAAGAAGGAATTTCTATGATATACAACTTTGTTTTCATTATTTCATCCTATTATTTTACTATTTAATGACACGTAGCTATACGAACTCGGCCCAAAAATATGGAGCACAATGAGTCTGATGTGAAAAGGAACGTCAGTCCTGAGTCCACTCAGTTCCATCTATAGAGAGAATTAGGCCCAAAAGTTCAGAGAGTGTTAGTTCAACTTCATAATAATAACTTCATTTAGCAGGCTAGGTCCAAGCCCAGCCCATTTCAACTCTATGTATGAAGGGACGATTGCTGGTGCATCCAGATTCAAATTTAATAATTCATACTCAGCGAATTTAACCACCTTGGGCTGCATTTGGGCTTCATTTTGAAAACTTGATCCTTTTCTTTCAGTAATAAATGGCCTGGCCTAATATGTGAGACGTACGCGAAACATGGTGCACTAATTACAACTGGGCCCAAAACTCTAGTATTTGTTTTTCAATTTAAACTGAATTTTCTATGTAATTGAATGATAAATAGGTCTAATGAGAAAGAACAGAGAGAGAGATAAACATGGGACGTTTTCCCTTTGGAAGACAACCTAACAAGAGCCCGTTAACAAATGGACCAAAAATTCAACTGCACAGGCAAATCCCACTCTCAGCTATGTCCTGAACTTGGATGATGCCTAAAGGCCCAATTAGCCCAATTTTGATATAAATGGACCTTATTATTTTCTCATGGATTGGGTTTAGGAATGAAGTTGTTTGTGATTCGTGAAGAAGAGTTGCATCTATCATGAGAGAGGGAAAAAAGAATTCAATTATAAGATCTTACTTAGATATACACTTTTTTTTTACAATAAAGGTGTTCAGATCTCTTAGAGTATTTGACTAATTTTTGGGGTAGGGGTTTTAATATCAAAATATCGTATCTGCCGATATTTGCTGATATCGGGCGATATCAAATATATATCGCCGATATTGTCCAATATCGGTGGTTTTAATAAAAAAAAATTGTGAAGGAAATTTCACAACTGATATATCGATCAAATTCGAAATTTCAACCCATGCTTTGGAGCATATGCAAGTCTCCCTATCCACACACCGGATAATTTTATGGAGAGTAGCCCTTTGGAGTGGAGTAAGAATCGAGCTTAAGACTCTCACTTCGTGAAACGGGTTTCTAGGACCATCACCTAGCCCCTTTGAGTTACTTGGACAGACACATCTTTCTCAAGAGATACACATCGTTTGAATTTTTTCAAAGAAATTCACGAATGAATTTTTTTTTTTTTAAATACATGACTTCTTTCAAATAAACAGTGAAAGTGAAGGTGCATAATTCATTTAAATGAAGTCTGGTAGGGCATAGGTGTGACACTCTCTCAAATAAAATTTTCAGAGCACCACCATCCAAAATCACAATTTTCAAGGTATTTCATAAAAAAATCCCTAAATATTTAAATTATATTTTATATAATTTAAATTTATCTTTGAATAGAATTCACATTAAAACAATGAGAATCAATTTTTCTATTGATATTTTGTATAACTTGATACAGATTTTACTGTATTTTTATCCTCCACTTGACCCGCACTGACCGAATCAGTTCGTCAGCTATCCGGCATATAAATATGGTGCTAATATGCACGTGATCCCATTTTACAAAGCATACGGAATTTCTGATGTTGCAGTGTGTTGAGTGGGACTGTTGCATTAGATTTGTTAGTACCTGAACACCGGTTTGGGATTACCCGTGTAACAATTTCAGCCGTTGGATGAACTGATTATTGTGGACGGCAGTCCCGTAACACTTAAACCAATAACGGGATATCGAATCCATAAGATACGCTCCGGGAACGGAACTCTGCGAATGTGATGACGGACGACAGTAAGGAGTGAGGAGTTGAGTACTAGTCAGTACTCAGTAGTCACTCGGTTATGGAAGGGAAAGTGGGGAAAGCACAGAAGGAGTGAGGAGTAAGGAGTGAAGGACGAATGAGGAATGAGGAATGGTGGAGAGATGGTAGTAAACTAGCACGGAAAACATGGCGAAGAATATTCATTCTCAATCCATTGCTGACGTAATTATTTCATCTCATCTGATCCCTGAAGCCCCAGCAACAGCCAATGCTGAGAGACAAATGCTAATTTCGTTGTCTAATCCAATCCATGTGAGACAAATGCTGATTTCGTTGTGTCTAATCCAATCCATGTTGATTGAAATATACATCCACCCATCCCACCAATTTTTTTTTTCCTTTTCTTTTTTTAAAAAAAGAAAATTAAAGATCGTTATATTCGATTAATTTTTAAAACATGTGAAAATCTCTTAATGCAAACAAATCGAATAAACCTACAAATAGCTCATCTAGAAGAGAATGTGAATGTAATCCAAAACCTCACTTTATAGTTCTCATCCCACTATAAAAAAAACTAACTACGTCTACAAATATTCTTTAATAAAGTCACATAAGAAAATGGATGTTAGAATCTTATAATTGAATGCGATATAAATAAAATTATAAAAATAACTTGTTTATGAAATTTTATCTTTATCTAATTATCACATCTCTTGATTTTAAATTTTCAAAAATAAAAAATCTATATTTAATGAAATTTAAAGATTAAAATTATATTATTTAAATTGTCATTTTGTTAGTGAAACTTATATATTTTTTATCTATATAATCACCTATCAAATAAATTTAATTACATGAAACTAACTAATTTAATAATTTATAACTATATTAAATTTACTGTAAAATGATGATGAATGACTTTGATTGCTCCATTCCAACTTTACAACATTAAATATATACTTTTGATTTCTAAAAAGTTTCCAAATTTTGATAAGATATACACTTCACTATTTTTTTTAATGAATTAATTTTTTTTTGAACGAATTCTTGTAGATTTACTTGGTGTATGTGGATTGAGAAATTTTCACATGTCCCGAAAGAGTAGTTAGATGTGATGCCTAAACTATACACTTCACTACTTTAGCCATGCTCGAAATAATTAAAAAAAAAAAAATTTGCCTCATTTTATTCTTCAATCTACGATGCTACTGTAGCCTTAATACGCACCTCTATCAGACGATTCATTTTTTTTTTTTTAAATAGTATTTTCACTTTTATGAGTGAAAAAAAGAATTCCTTTTCAAGGAAGCATCTTGGATACCTCAAGGAAGCACTGACATTTTATTATTTATTTATTTTTAAAAAGTCATTTCTCTGTATAGAGCCTCATATGGAGTAGAGCCCACAAAATTGAATTTATTTTAAGTTAAAAGTTACGGTTAAATTCATACAAAAATGGACTCCATTTTGGTTATAGATTTTAAAACTTTAAAAATCATATTTTTTTAATAATAAATTAAATTTTTTATAAGGATCATCTTAAAAACTTTTTTAACCCACTTACATGTGTATGAATTCATGGATAATACTGTCAATGTCAAAAGGATTTTTTTTTTTTAATAATGAATAATTTCTCATTTAAAGAATAGGAAAACCTCCCAAGTCCCAACATTATAGTAGTGATGCAAAAAATTGGAAAAAAAAAAAAAACAAGGCACCTCCAAACAAAAAGGTACAAACCCAAACTAGACACCATCAGTACAGACTCAAGAGAGTCATAAAGAAAGACCGAAAACAGAGCCCCACTTGAAAAAATTGAGACAGAAATAATAAAAAACATCTTCCACACTATAGAGAAGAGAGGATTCTTGTTTTCATTTCTATAAAATAATAATTAATTAGTTTTCGCATGTTAAAATGGGACCGACAATGTTAATGTCCATGAGTGTTGAGACTTGAGAATATTCATCTCAATAACATTTAGGTTCAAACTTAAAGTCTAGAAAATATAATTTAATAGAACAAATGCAACTGTGTTATTAGGTTTAAATTTTTTTATTCATAATATAATTTATTTAATCAATAAAATAATTTTACATAAATTTCATCTTCATATTCAATCATTTTCATTAAATATATATCCATTTCCATCAGTGAACCTAATGTTTTAGAGTCATTCTAGAGGAAGAATTGGCCACCACTTTTTTTCCAAGTTAAGTTGCAAGTAGAGTTGCAACTCAGGTCAGATTCTTTAAAATCCAATCTAACCCGAGTTGATATATATGAAACGCGACTTGAATTCTTAATCCGAATCTCATAACCTGACCCAACTCGAATTTTAACCTGAATCAACCCGAATTCTGACTTGACCCTCATTTTGAACTCTTTTTAGACTAATTTTAGCTGGGTCAGGTTGGGTCGAGTTAACTTGTAAAATCCCCAATCTGACCCGACCCGAATTTCGTGCAGGTTTTTATCTTCTCAACCTGACCCAATCCACTGACCCGAAATTCTCGACCCGACCCGCATGATTTTCTTGGGTCGGGTCGTGCGGGTTGGGCCAAAACCTAACCCAAGTTGCAGCCCTAGTTGCAAGGTGAAGTGTCAGTCTCATGAAACGAAGTCTTGATTTCGATTCACGTTTATCTCTTCTGGACTACTCTCCATAAACTTATCAGTGTATGTAGATTTAGAGCAGGGGTTTAAAAATCGGATTTGATACATATTGGCCATCTCGGCCGATAATATTCTCTCTCATCCGATTTTTTTTTATTTTTTTCAAAAAAAATTCAAAAAATTTATAGAAAATGTAGAAAATTATGGGCTTATTGGGTGTGTAATTTTTTCATTAAATATAGGTCATTTATATGTTCAAATGCTATTTTAAAGTTTAAACATTGGGATTTTCCAAAATTATTAATAAAATTATGAAAAAAATTAAAAAAATTGTAGAAAATGGAATGGGCTCCTTATTTAGATGTTCAAATTACTGTTAAAATTTGTAGGCATATGGAATTTGGTTATCAAATATTTACTGGTAATCCCATCTTCACATACCTCGTCGGGGTCGAGCTCCCCGCTGAGCCCGCGGGGGTCAAAGGGGGCAGCGCCCCCTTGAATGGGGGCTAGGGGGCAGAGCCCTCGAGATTTTTTTTTTATTGGAGGGTAATTTTGAGCACATGATTTTGTCGAAACCTATTTGGTTTCCCGTCCAAAATCAATTTCGGCCGATATCGGACCGAGATATCGGCCAATATCGGCCAGATAAGGTATTTTTTAAAAAAAAAAATCAAATCGGCTGATATTCTCAATTTTTTTAAGTACGATTGATATTTTCATGAGATGTATAGGCCGATTCCTAAAGATTTACGTATACTTGTGGAATTATTCTCACTTCCAATGTAAATTATAGATATCGATCATTAGAGAGATTTAGAATAAGGTCTGCATTGGATTTTGTGTGGCCCACTAGCTCAATGGCCTTGATCTCCTTAAATTAAGTGAGAGAGAGAAAAGAGGAGGATTGGAAACGACAAAGAGAGGGTGACAAGTGGTACACACAAATCTAAGAAAAGGAGTTGCAGGATCCTATGGAAATGAAAGGAAACTGCAGGCAACATCTTCTCCTTCTGTTGCTCAGTCTGAGGTCCCATTTTACAGTACAATGCACGGCCATTTTTCAAATTTTCACGACATCGATGTCCTCCATCAGTCCATCCATTACCATTTACCACAGGACAAGTCAATGTGACTGCCACCACCCCTCAACTCGCATCAGAATTCACGATTTCTTTCTTTCAAATTTAATCTCTCTTCGATTTGAACTCTCTAATTTCACATCTATTGATAATGACAAGTTATTAACAACTTTAAAAAGAGAAATTGGGCTGAAATCAAATTCAAATACAGAGGTATCTGCTGTGGAGGGAAGACTAGACTGTCTGCAACAGAAGCTTATATTCTGCAATATCTCTCGGTCTCTCTATCAATAATCAATTACCTTTTGAACCACAATCCAACACTCATCTGGTCAATCAGTTCTCTCTCTCTCTCTTGTTTAAAAATTAAAAAAACTAGCTCCTGTTTGTGGAAAGAAATGTCAAGAATGAAGGGAAAGCCTGACTGGGAACGTGAATGAGTCTAGACTCTATGGTCCTACACTCCTTTCTGCTTGATGGGTTCAGACACAGAAGATCCGAAGTGTAATATTATAAGTACTGGTTTTGAGTAAAGTGTAAGACAAGATATGGAGGGAGCCAAGTGAATCTGGGATATCTTAATATTTTTTATAAAGTTAATGGAAATGATCGAGAATAAAGAAGTCATGCAAGGATACATATATATTAATTAATAAATTTAAAATATTAATATAAAATTATCTATATTTTATTATCATCAAAACTTCAATCTCATTTATCTGGAATTACATTTTAAGTTTCACTCCTCCAATTAACTATATCAAATATTATACATTTCATCCAGCGGTAAAATATGGCCCTATATTAGGTTTTTGAACCCTGATATATATCGATCGATACGATGTATATTGAACCGTATAGTGAACATATTGGATGATATGACTAATATATCGGTCAAATATCAGTCAATATTCAAGATTATCATTTTTTTTTTTTAAAAGTTCCATATCGGGCCAATATAGGCCGATATTTTATTTTTTATTTTTCAAATTCTTTTTAAAAAAAACCAAGTACATTTTTTAATTTTTTTATTCAGAAAAAAAAAAAACACTTCCAATATCTTAAAAAAAAAAAAAAAACAAAGAGAGAAAGATATCATTTGAGATATCGGTCTACCCGAATTTTAAACCCTGATTTCATCACTATATTATCTATCATGTATTTTTTTATCATCCACTTCATATTTTCTTAGGTCTACCGGTCTACCTCTTTGAGCGGTCTTTGATCTTCTATTTATAATTCTATTCATAAAAGTTAATTTACTCTTTTAAGGTAACATGCATATGTTTCTCACTCTAATCTGTCCATTGTCATTTAGTTCATCACTTTGCTCTCTATGCGTTGTAACTTTGATAAATATTTTATAAAATCGTTTTTTTTTTCAGTATTTCGGAACTTTCTTATCATATAAAACTCCAGTGACTTATTAAAACAAAATGATAATCACATAAATGAGAGTATATAAAGTTAATGAATTATAAAATTTAAAATTTCTAAAATCACGATACACAGTCAAAATAACCCAATGAAGATAAAACTTTACTCAGTCACTTCTTTCATATTTTCTACTTCACATATCACAAATTACTTTCAATTCAACTCAATTCCCCTCACGAAGCAAAGCTTTATGAGATAGATTGTGAAAATCAACTCTTTATAATAATAAAAATTTTAGGGCCGCCCATACAGACACCCCCATTTCTTGTCAGCAGACACCGCATTTCAAATTTTTAGTGAAAATTACGTTTCTGCCCTTCTACGTAGAATCGTGCGATTGAACAGACAGCTCATTATCGCTTCGATCAATCGATTTTAAGGGTATACAATCGTGCGATCGATTCCAGGGATCTTCCAATCGATTACAGAAATCGTCCAATCGAACCTCCAAATGGAGTGTTAAGGGATTTTCAAAAGAGGCCATTTCTTTACCGATTTTTACAAATAAGGTATCAAAAGTCATTTACTCTAAATTTTATGAACTCCAGGACTGATTTTAAGTGAAAAGGGTATAGTTTTGGACACCGCCCATACTTTATGAGATAGATTGTGAAAATCAACTCTTTATAATAATAAAAATTTTAGGGCCGCCCATACAGACACCCCCATTTCCTGTCAGCAGACACCGCATTTCAAATTTTTAGTGAAAATTACGTTTCTGCCCTTCTACGTAGAATCGTGCGATTGAACAGACAGCTCATTATCGCTTCGATCAATCGATTTTAAGGGTATAGAATCGTGCGATCGATTCCAGGGATCTTCCAATCGATTACAGAAATCGTCCAATCGAACCTCCAAATGGAGTGTTAAGGGATTTTCAAAAGAGGCCATTTCTTTACCGATTTTTACAAATAAGGTATCAAAATTCATTTACTCTAAATTTTATGAACTCCAGGACTGATTTTAAGTGAAAAGGGTATAGTTTTGGACTTAAAAAATCGTACTCAAAGAATTAAGGAAAAATGATTTTCCTTCTTAATTCTTTAGATATAATTTTTTAAGTCCAAAACTATACCATTTTCACTTAAAATTCATCCGAGAGTTCATAAAATTCAGAGTAGATGAATTTTGATACCTTGTTTGTAAAAATCGGTCGAGAAGCGGCCTCCCTGCCAATTGTAACATTTGTACGATTGGCTCGAGTTTTCAAACGAGGTGGTTTCTCAACCTATTTTTATAAACAATGTATCAAAATTCATCTACTCTGAATTTTATGAACTCCGAGACTAATTTTAAGTGAAAATGGTATATTTTTTTATTTAAAAAATCATATCTAAAGAATTAAGAGGGTATGCCATTTTTCCTTAATTTTTTTCGTACGATTCATTTGAAATTAAAAATAATTTTTTTAAATGGTGGATTAGTGATTCATTAAAAGAAGAGAAAACTCCCCAAAATTACAACAAAAAGAAAGAAAAGAGGACAACATGGCCCAGGAAAAAGGAGAAGCCCAGAGCCCGGGACCCAGCTAGAACAGAGGATTCAAAAAAAGAGCCCAAAATGGTGACAGATCCCACAGCATCAACCCGTGGGCCGTGGCACAAGCAATTCCCAAGAGGCAGCAGGAAACAAAGAGAGAGAGGCCCAAAACAGCCCATCAGGAAACAAAGACAGGGTGGATAAGTCGGTTTAGCCTTTAGACATGTCTGTGTGACCGGGCTTTGCTACTTGGACCCCAAGATACTTGCTTGGGCTGGACCCATGGCTTTTGAGGCAGAACCATCCGAGCCGTTAAGGTTCAAAACTTGCAGGTAGGACTGAAATTGGGATTGAATCAGGTCGGATTTTAATAAATCCAATCTAATCCATATCAAAATTTATTGAACCTGACTTGACTCAACCCGAATTGCTCACCCAAATGACTCAACCTGACCCGACCTGAATCTCTAATCCAAGTGAACTCAAGTGCCGTTTTATAACTTGGTGCACTCGGGTCGAGTCGGGTTATGTTAGGTCGGATTCGATTGATTTTAATTTTCTCAATATAATCCGACTCAAATTTTATATGAGTTTTTATTTTCCAACCTAACCCGATCCGACCCAAAATGTACAAATATATAATCTAAACCCACTGATTTTTTGGGTCACATCAATCCTACCCAAGTTTCACCCCTAGTTGCAGGTAAGAATAAGGGGTAGCAGCATTCTGGTTTGTTCATTCACTGACACCTTTGGTGACATGAATTCAGGTCGGTGTCGTTCTGGAACAATTGTGGGAACCTCACCCATTGGTGGGTAGGTTTTATTATTTTCTTCCATAGTTGAGTAGTGAAAGAATGAGGGACCCTCCCATAATGCAGTGGGCCCAATGCTTTAAATTGCAAATGACAAGAAATGATAAAATAAGGTCAACATTTTTTTAGCTACGGTTAGATATATTTAAACTTAGCATTTAAGTTATGTTTTACTGTGATCGTTTTTTAGAATTTAATCAATTGGTTAATCTTCTGTTTTAAAAAGTGGGAGGTGTCAAGTTTGAGTCCTCATGGTCTAACCTGGTGTATCTTAAGGGCAGTGGATATCACCCGTGGGAGTTTTACGTTGAGTTTCCCACGATTTTCCACATATAAATTTAAAAAAAAATTGATTAGTTTCAATATTATTCTCAAATTATATAAAGTTAATTTTAAATTTTGGAATACATTATGGAGTGTCATATCTGTTTGCTTTTAAGTTGATTTGAGTCTATGATTAAGTTTTTTTTAAAAACCGTGATAAATAATTTTATTAATTTATGTAGATAATACAATGAGGAAAGCATGTCTACTATTAAGCTTTTGTAAGGACGGGAAACGGGTAATCATGTCAAGCAACGGTTCATTAGGGTAAATTATTAAAAAAGAAAAATTATAGTTCTTAGAAATTACAATAATTTTTACAAATAGCTCAAATGTTAGGTGCTCAATTAAAATTATTTGTTTAAAAATATTGAGTGAAATTTTCAACTTCTCACGAGAAAGAACATAACGTGACACATTTCATCATTGAGACTTTTGGGTGAACCTCAGAGTTTGAATTCCATCAAACTCTACTAACAGCCCTTGGATCTTCTAACACTTCCTCAGTCAAGGGTTTGTATTACTTCTTTTCAAAACTTTAGACAAGAGCATAGAATTGTCAAAATCATATTGACAAAGATCTGACTGTTAATTCAATGGTGCTTACATGGGTGGTGATGATGAGGCATCAAGAAAAAAAATTAGGTGAGGTTTCTTTTTCTTCTACTTAGGTAATTAAGAAATATGTAATAATATTATTTTAGGAGCAAAATCTTAGTTTTCCTTTCATTTTATTTTGTCTAAGGAGTATATGGTATATTACTTATTTTGTCAAATTTGAAGAATTCTTGTGTAATCTGGACAGGGCACTTTGGAAGAATCAAATAATATTTGCTTATTTCCTACCATCTAACTAGATGGATATAATTAGATGATTAAATTGAAACCAGCAAAGATCCTCATTGTTTAAAGTTTTGAACTTAAATTTCAAACTATCAACATTTAATAGAGCTGAATTTTTTTTTTTTTTTTTTTGGATTTACGTGTAGGAAATTTAGACACAGTCGTACTAAAACACTCACGGGTTAGTCCACTATCTTTAGGACACACCAAGATTAACCCATACTGACTCGAACCTACAACCTCCTGCTTCTGAAGTGGGAAGCAATCAGTTGAACTACACGCATGTAGATGATCGACTTACTTGTCACTAACAAGCTATTTCTCTCTCTCTTCAGTCTTTACCCACTTCACTTCTCTGTCCACCTCTTTCAATTCAAATTAGAATTTAATTCTCATCCACTAATCTGGTGCGTTAAATTATGATAGTAGTCAAACACTCAAACCTACCAAAATGTCTCTAGTGTACGATGTGAATATTGTGGATTTCTTATGTCTTTAAGAATGGAAGAATCAGCAGACATGGGAAGCAGCCACAGCAAAATTCAACGTATATGTCACAACTTCACAAGACATGTTTGCCAACTTGAGGAATAGAAGATAGAAAATGAGGAATCACTCAAGTTACTGCCCTGTAAATAACAAGAGAAATGGCTAACCAGTCACCACCAAAGGATCAGATTCTTGGAACCATCTCAAATCTAAATTCCAAGGGACCACTTTCCACTTTGTTTCATATGTAGTTCGCACTTGGGGACTTGGGAGTGGCGTGCCCAATTTTGATGCTTCTTCAAGATCTTCTTGTAATTGATAGGGTGAAGACTGCACCCAAATACGAATCAAAGTCAATTTGAATTACTTTTTTAGAATCATTCTAACTATCAAAGACACTAATTTTCTTCTCAAAATCATTTCTATTCTCAATAATTCTTTATCATTTTAAATATCAATTAGACACCACTTAAATAGGGCTTATTGTTTGGACTATTTTTTTTTTGATTTGTTTTTACTATTGGATCACGTTAGGTCCTCTAAATCCAAAAAGAGTTGGTCTGACGGTCAAGAAGCTCTCCTTATAAGGGAGGTCTTAAGTTCGATTCACGCTCAACACTTTTCTAAGCCACTCGCTGTAATTGCTTATCAGTGTGTGTGAGATTGGAAGACTTGCACGTGTCAAAAGATTAATCATATTAAAATGTTCTCTATCCAAATACAGTGAGACTCCTAAACACCGTGGTTATAAAAGAAAAGACTCACGTTCGATCAACACCAGTTATTTGTGACCATTTTTAAAATTAAAATTGTAGTCAGCTTGTCCCCAAATGGCCACATTGAGTTGGGAGGTTGGGAACCAATGGAAAATAGGGAAAATGGTGGGGGCCATGTATGAGGAACTAGGGAGAAGGCTGAATATAATGTGTTGGGTTGGCCTGCCAAGTGTCATTTTCTGATGCAGGGAAGGCCTCCTCAAGGGGGTCTTCATCTCCATTATTATGATATAAAGTTGTAAACATGGTGGCACCATTTTCAGCCACCACCAACCGACCGAGAGTCATGTTTGGTGATCGAGACGGCTGATTATGTGTGTGTGGATGTGCCCAATTCAGGCTTCAAACATATTGCTAATGTTTCCATTCTACCTGTGAACAACAGATTGGAGACCAAATTTGAGCACAACATGTTGGGTATGATATTTAAATTTTTATAGTATGACTATTGGAGCTCATTAATCTTGTCGGATGGATTCATCCAAGTTTTAAAATAATAATTTATTTGAGATCAAAGTATATTTATCAATTAATCTAAAGGTTATAAAAATAGATTAGCATAATTTGAAGTCTATTCAAGTGTAAGCCTTTTGGTTTCAAATTTAACCGTCTATTTCTTAGTTATCATGGGCTATCTTTTATAGTCCTGACAAAATCTGACGCCACTTGATTATCTGACCTGATTTAAATAGACCCATTTTTATAAATGATCAAATCCAATTCAAACCCGTTTATAAATGGGTATCCAAATGACCCAATATCTCTGTTTATATGATATACATCGAACTTATGAGTTCTACACTAGAGATAATCTGATATTTATGTTTATCTCTCTTAGTTAGGTTAATGGAAAAATTCGACTCGAAAATTGTTTTGACTTGAATTCAAAATAAATCCAAACTAACTTAAGCTGTTTATAAAGCTCGAAACATACTTGAATCTTGAATCGAAAAAAGATTCAATCCAATCTACATGTTGCCTAGTCTACTCTTTTACGTAACAAAGTCTAAAAATCATGCTGTGTGTAAATTAATTTATAGCTCATAATATCTACTTTCAATTTAAATTTTTTATTTTTAATGGACCCAACAAAAATTTAAATGAAAAAAAAAAATAGTCGGTAACACCTAATTGAGTAATACTTGATAAGTTACACCCTTTTTAAGGATTTTAATACAGTAAAAATCAAAAGAGCATTTCAAACTTTCGCTTCTCAAGTTTTTCTTCTTTTTTTTTCTGAAGAAAAAATTATTTAAAAATTAACTTAGAAAAAGGGCTTAAAAACAGACCTAGACTTCATACTTTCTCAAATGGGGGTTTTGGACTTTAGCCCTTCAAAGTCCAATAGGTTGTGGGCAGGCTTAGGCTTTTATATATGTATATGGGCTTGATTGAGATTAGAGGAAAGTTCAGCTCATAGATAGACCTACTTTTAGGTTGAGTTCAAACTTGAATAATTTCAAATTTATAATAGAAACATAATACAACCACATAAAATCCTACATAGATTTAAATATTCAAAGTAAATTTAAATTCAATTACCAAGTAAATTTTAGTATTTTAACAAATTTTTAGTTCACTCCATATTACAACTTTATCTATGCTAAATAAAGATCGATCGAATTCAAAATTTCGGCCATTTTTTGTTAATATCGAAATGTTTTTAATTTTTGTTGAGAAATTATTGAGAAAATCTCACAAAAATATTTATATTTATATAATAAGAAAAATATATAATGATGATGATTATAATTAAGTTCCTGTAATTCATAATATTTTTCTTCAGTTTTCATCTTTTTTTCTGCAGCTTTATTCCAATTTTCTTGAATGATATTTGAAAAAATAATATCTTCAGGTTCTAGATATCTGTGATTTTTTACATTTTTATATTTTTTATGTTTTCTTAAAATGAGATTTTTAAAATTCAAATATCAGTCTATGTAGCTAGTATGACAGAAACTAAGCAGCATTTTCCACCTCATGACAATTTTCACAATAGCACTAAGTGGCCCTTTCCCTTCTATTTCTCTCACTAGGATTCCAATATAGAACATAGTAAAATATTAATATCTAATTAATACACTAAAATCTCTAAAGCTGATGAAATATGAAAAATCAAATCCTTTATCTTATCTTATATTAGATTATATTTTATTTTTGAGTCTTACTAGATACATGACAATCATTATAAATCACAACACTTCATTTCTGTAAATATATTTTTAAAGAAAAATACACAATAACAAAAATGCTTTTGATTTGGCAAATCAAATATGCCAATATTTTAAAAGTAGTTAAGATATACATTATATATTATTAGAAAATCAAGCTTATAACATTCTTGAAGTAGAATTCACTCTCAAAAGCAAAGTTAACTATTGAGAGAGTGTGTCTCAAATGTTATACACCTGCCCTCACGTGCAGTGACATACGTACAACCTGCGCTTTGTAGCTACACGTGGAATTTTCATACCCGCTTTCACGTGGACTAGACACGCGGAACCTATTCTGATACCATGTTAGAAAACTAAGACTTATAATATTCTTGAGGTAGAACTTACTCTCAAAAGCTAGTTGTTGAGGCGAGGGTACCTTAACTTTTAGATGTAGTTATTGGTTTATCAAACTAATCAATGTGAGACTTTTGTCACTACACAGTAACTCTCACAGCTAGACCGAATGGCTACACGTGAAAACTTAATACACATACAATTAAGATTCAACCGACACAATTTTCTCCATCTTGAACTCATCACTTGATGTGTACGAATAAAGACATGGAATGGAATTGGATTAGACATATTTTCTTCCATCCCTATCTAATTTTAAAGGTGAAGTGAGATAAGAGCACATGATTCATCCCCTCCACAAATGTCGGATGCCTAAAATGGAGAAGATGTTAAATTTGGTACAGTTTCTCTTCATTTAAGGAGTTTCCTTGTAGAGTTTTTCCATTTCTTCCTTCATGCATTTCATGTGTTGGGGTGCCGACCATTCATTTCATACTGTTTGGCTGCTTGTATGAGGAGTAATTATAATTCCCAATCTTGTAGCTGGCTGTGGAAAAAGTGATTTTTTTTTTCTTATCATGTTTTGTTTTAGTTTCTTCTTTGAAAAGAGTTAAAAATTCTAAAATTAAAGAAAAGTATAGAAGTGTGCAAATGCAAATTATTTCTGAAAGATCATTTGGTAGTCAAAATCTGTCATTCTTTATAAAAAGCCATGAGATCAAGTTATCCTCGTGTTTTCTACTATTTTTTTCTCTCTATCAATCTATTGAGGTAAAATCTCCCTTTGTAATGAATTTGTCTCTCTACTTAAATGTCAATAAATTTATTTCTCTCTTTGAGTGAATCTCTCTCAATTTGGGTATCTATCTCCAATTTATCTCATTGTAATTGAATCTCTCTCTCTCTACTTTCTCTCTAAAGTCTGAATGAATAGACATGTCATTATAATTGAACCTCTCTGTATCTCTAAATTAATCTCTTAAAGACCAAACTTGTTCTTATACGCGACCTCTTTTGACCCAAAGGGGTTAGAGTGGTGATCAATTTATCTTATTGTAATTGAATCTCTCTCTTTACTTTAGTGTGGACAAATCTTAAGTCTAAATGAATAGACATATTTGTAGAAATCTCTCTAAAGTCTAAATGAATAGACATATCACCGTAATTGGACTTCTCTCTATCTCTAAATTAATCTCTTAAGGTTTTTATATATATATAAAAATATTTTGTATTAAGTTCGAGCTTGATTTTCTTTGATTTTGAGTAGAAATCAAGCCTTTTTCTAATTTTTAGCAATGTTTAACATGAATTATTTCTATTTTAAGTGGTCAACATTGTTATATGAATGTTTTCTACTCAACCTAAGGGTGTACACTATACAATGATTTGATACATACCAAGTGAAGATATGTGACAATGGAGTAAGGTAAGAAGAACTGTTTTCATATTATTTGTGTTAATTTGGACATTAAAATTCTTTTATGGGCTATTTTCTTTTTATAGTTTAAGTTTTACCACTTTTTATTATGATTTTTTATTTTTTTTCATTTAACTCAATTTTATTTTATTCATTAAAATTGTCACACTCTTGAAGTTATATTTCAGAACTCAATAAATTCTAATTTTATTTTTCATTAATTTCTAGTTTATACAATTAAATTTCACAATTTGTTTCACCATGTCTTATATCTTTACATGGGGTACAAGGTGTGATGAGAGACTGACACATGTTGTATTGTGTAAGATGGGTGTGGGATAGTTTATATTTTACCTATTACTTCTTTCCTGTTTTTAATTATTTTCTATGAATTCTTTATTTAAAATGGTCAAAATTATAATATTTACTAAATTATCTTTGATGAATCAACAATATGTGTGATGATAACTCCAAGGGTTATCTCAATTGGTTTGTGAGCAAGATTTCTATAGGGAGGTCTTAGGTTCAAATCATGAGAGCCTCAATGAAGGACCACTTCCATGGGAATATATATAGAATAAGGTCCCATCGATTTATTCTATCTGCAGATAAGGGATTTTCACACATCCCCGAAGATTAGTCGCGTGAGGCGCCTGAACACCTCCGCATCTAAAAAAAAAATATATATATGTGTGATCCCACATATGTTAAACGTGACATTCAAGCATAAGGTCCAAGTAACAAGTTGCCTTTTTCAATAGCAATGACAATTATCAGTAGAGGTGAAACTTGGGTTCGGTCAAGCAAAGAGCAGGTTTCGGTTGTGGATGAGGTTGGGAAAAAAGAAATCTACATAAAATCTGACTCGACATAACCTGATCAGGGTTGAGTAGGGTCAGAAATTCGACTCAGTCAGATTGAATAATTTGGGTCAATAATTCAGGTCGGGTCAGATTAAATAAATTTTGATATAGGTTAGATTGGATTTATTAATACCCGACATGACCCAACTCGAGTTTCAATCCTAATTAGAAGACTCACAAATTCAAATTTCAATACTTTTAATATTTCAATTGAAGTAGTAGATTAAAAGTGACTGTATAAAAAAAACCTTTTATAAGTAGATATTCATCTTTTTGAAATTATATATTAAATCAGAACCCCTTTTATTCTCACATATCTTTTTGATCCAGCAATCCTCAATCTCTCTTTTTTCGAACAATGGTCAATTATGAATATTTTTCTTTTAACCTTTAAAATCCTAAATTACCAAAATTAGAATTTTTTAATTACCAATACCTCCCTACCTACTGAAATCCATTTACTTTTCACTTTTATTTTAAATGTTATTGCCTCTAAATAGACACTTTGTTTATAATTTAAGCAATTTTTAACTCATGTAGTCATGTGAAAGGTAAAAAAAAAAAGGAAATCTGTTGACTATTGTTCTGGATTTCAGAAAGCTTGCCCAATTACCCACATCCTATTTTCAAGGTATGATTGGTGAAAAAAAAAATAGATAGCGAAGAAATAATATTTGGTCAAATAAAAATGTTCAGATTTGGGAGTACGGTAATAATCTACGTATTAGCCGATATATATCACCGATATCGACCCATATTGATGGTTTTTGTAAAAAAAAAAAAAGTAGGAGAGAGAAATTTATCAACCGACACCGAGATTTCTACCCCTGCTTGGGACTATGGTCACCTATAAATGTCAAGGATTTTAAAATATTTATTATTGAGTAATACTACTAAATTTCATTGTTGTAATATATTTATATTCAAGATTTTATATATAAAAAGTACTTTATTCATTCGATGTAATATTATAAAGATTGATTGGTGAATTTAAAAGTGTTAATAATTTAAAACTTTTTATTTTCATCTCCAATCATCCTATTTCTACGTGCTTACATCAGTTGCATAAAACATTTTTATCAATACATTTTTGGTTAAATATAAATTTAAAGTATATCACTTTAAATATTTGAATTTAAAATATATCATGTATCATTTTATTTAAAAATTTACATTATATATCCTATCTTTCTTATCACTGCATTTCTAACCTTGATATTTCTTATAGTAACCAGACCGCCATGTTTGGCTGGCATTGCCCACATATAAAACTATTTAATAAACATTTTATTGACTCATTTAATAAATAGATAAATTCAGTGTGTTTAATTGAAAATTTAGGAGAAATTGACTGATAAACACAACCATCTTATCAAAATCGAAAATAATTAAGAAAAATAGAAGTTAAATTAAATATTTTTAATAAATGAGTTCAACCCATTCAAACTCATTTAGATAAATTACATTTAAAACAATTTTTTTTTTTTAAAAAAAGGGTCAATCGCCCAAATTTGAACTGAACCAAACTTACCACGGTGTCCCATAAAATAGAAAATTTAGATTTGGGGCACAACATACAATATCTTCACAATATCAACATTGATTGCTAGTGTCGTGATGACTTAAAATAGAAAATGGGCCCAGTTGTAATGGAAGTGGGCCCAAATTTGATAAATGTAACAAGCCCACCGGATCCGGCCACCTGGAAGACCCTACTTGTCCTATCACTTTCATTTTGAAATATACTGTGGATCAACATTCCTTCAAATTCTATTTGTACCTTGAGGATCAGGTGCTCTCATAAAAATTACATCTTCAAATTTATACCTATTTGTTAGGTCTCAGTACAGGTTCGAAATGAGTAAAAGGGTTTTTTTATATTCTATTCTATAGTTTTTAATTATAAAATTTAATTTATGTAATAACTTTCTAATTTTGTCATCTTATTATTAACGACTAATATCAAATCATTTAAGACGAATTTAGAGAGTTATTGTTGATTGTAAAAGTTCAATTTAAGCCAGTGTTAATTCGAATTTAACTAAACTTAGTTCAAAGTGCATCGGCTAACTTGATGTATCTTCTACGTCGTTAGTTAGTTGAACTATAGAAATAGATGAGAACCGATTTGTTCGATTTATATAATTATATATTTTAACTTAATGTTTGATCTACAAAAATAAGTCAATCTAGTTTATTTAGATCACCCTGCTAAGCCAAGTCTAATAAATTAGCCTGTGATATAGACAAGTTGGTTGTAAAATTCTTTACTTAGATCATAACCCGAATGACTTCTTCACATTCCACCTCTTCCTTCCCATCCTCCTCCTACATTTCTATCCATCTCCCATTGGATAGGATCATAGGAGTAATCAATAAAATTATCTTGTCACCACAATCATGCCATGCCATGTTGATTGAACTTTTATTAATTATTGTGGGATTTGCCATTGACAAATTAAAAAAAAAAAAAGTATTTTTAAAAAAGACTATTCAAATTTAAAAGCATGACTTTTAAATAGATCTGGTAATGGGTCTGGTATTGGATCTTATTTAAATTTCGATCACAGAGTTTTAAATCCATCTACATTTAAATTACTCGGTTCTGCTCAAGTAATAGAGTCAAGTCAAATTTTGACAAGAGCAAGTTCAAAGTAGGCTTGATTTGAATGGGGTAAAATTTTGTGAGATCTACTTTTAAACCAACAACTTCACACAAAAGGTTAAAAATATAAGTACATTTGAAAGATTGATCATAATTGTATCTAAACTCGATATAAAATAGTATCAAATATTTATTTAATTTTGAATATAATTATGATTTTTTTTTTACAGGAGTTGATTTTTCAAGCCAACTTATCATGATTATAAAAATGTGTTCCTACCAATTCACAATAAATGGAGCCACCAACTAATAATTTCTTCTTGAAAGATTACTCTTTCTCTCTAATTGCATGTATGAACTATGAACCATCATTTCATTCTATTTTAAATGTTAATCATTTCATTTTTATTATATTTTTATAACTCATTTAGCAATAAAAATACTTAAATTATATTAATAGTTTATTAAAATGCACATCAAAGATAACTAAACCAACCAACATACACATACAGAAATTGAAAAAGTTGATTATGATAGCTTAACAAATAATAGGTGAAGTAAAAGTAAGAATTTAGATGATGAAAATGCAACATCCAATCTAATTCTTTAGATTTTCTTGAAACTGATTATTTTTTTGAAAAAAAAATAAGATTTTATGAATTTTTTTTTTAGGAGATGATACCAAACTCTACAAAGTGGCTATTGTTATTATATTTGGAACTCTTTTATCTACTCAGCTTCAACTCAAGAACAGCTGGGCTCTCTCTCTCTACCAATAAATCAATAAGAAATTAATTAACAAAAATTGATTAAAAACATGTGTTAGGCAAATGATCAGCTTTGTCTTTGAATTGTCCAATGTGGCCCAGTTACTGGATCTTTGAGTAGATATCATATGACCCAATGACAGATTCACACGTGCCACGTCTGTAGCACGCGTGGGAGCTTGGTAGCTGCGATGGAACAAGACGGGGGTATTATCGTCATTTCAAAGTAAAAGAGTATTGCTGGGGCATATTTGCCCTTTGAGCAACGTTCCCAAGGCACAAAAGAGCCTTCTCTCTCTCTCTTCTCTTTCTCTCTCTTCGCTGCTGGTGCTGTGCTGATTTCTGCAACAGCCAAACGCATTAAAATCTCTCTCCATTGCTATTCCCATTTCTATTCCTAATCCAATAGAGAGAGAAGGAAGGGAAAGGGTAGGAAAGAAAGAGAGAGAGAGAGAGAGAGAGAGAGAGAGAGAGAGAAAGAGAGCAGAGAGGAGTTTGGGTGGCCCAGCAGCAGTGATCGACGGCTGAGATTCAGTTCAATGCTCCGTCAGTTTCTGGGGCGGATTTCGGGGATCCGTCGGGTCTAAGTCCAGAATGCGGGAACCTTCCGGCAATGAAGAAGACGTTACTGCTGCTGCTGCTGACGATTCTGCCAAAGACAGGAAAGAGGACAACAAGAACAAGAACAACAATTACAGCAAAGAGGCGGATCAAAACCTTCCAGTGCTCTCACAACCACCTACTTCAGTGCTCCGTACTCGATCTCGTGTGACTCCAACTTCCACCTCTCCAATTGCAACCGACGATCATTTCGAGAAGGTGTTCCCCAACGGCGATCTATACACAGGCAGCTTCTTGGGTAGTGTGCCCCACGGAACGGGCAAGTACCTGTGGAGAGACGGGTGCATGTACGAGGGGGAGTGGCGACGGGGCAAATCTGCGGGAACAGGCAAGTTTTCGTGGCCCTCGGGCGCCATATACGAGGGCGACTTCAAGACCGGACGGATGGATGGCTTCGGTACCTTCACCGGCGCCGATGGAGACACCTACCGGGGCTCCTGGGTCACCGACAGGAAACACGGCTACGGTCAGAAGCGCTACGCCAACGGTGATTTCTACGAGGGCACGTGGCGCCGAAACTTGCAGGAGGGGCAGGGCCGTTATGTTTGGCGCAACGGGAACGAGTACGTGGGGGAGTGGAAGAACGGCGTGATATCGGGTCGTGGGGTCTTGATCTGGGCCAACGGGAACCGATACGATGGACAGTGGGAGAACGGCGTTCCGAAGGGAAACGGCGTTTTTACCTGGCCCGATGGGAGCTGTTACGTCGGGTGCTGGAGCAAGGACCCAAATCAACAGCTCAAGGGAACGTTTTATCCTGCTGGAACTGGTAAGGAGTCCCCGGCTGAAGCTATGACAAATCGAAGGCGGAGCCCATTGGTTTCCCCATTCAATGAGAGCCGGAGCTGCCCAGCTTCACGGAAACGATCATCTGTGGACGGCACTGCAAGGGGGAGCCTCACAGAGAGGAGTTTCCCCCGAATCTGCATTTGGGAATCAGACGGTGATGCTGGCGACATAACCTGCGACATCATCGACAATGTGGAGGCGTCCATGTTCTACCGGGATGGGACAACAGACTTTTTCCGGGGCAATGTTGCCCAGCCGCGTCGGCGGAGTACTGGCAATCTTGGCAACGATGTGAAAAAGCCTGGGCAGACAATATCAAAAGGGCACAAGAACTATGATCTGATGCTCAATCTGCAGTTGGGTATCAGGTAATTTACCAGATAATTGAGAGGGATTTTCTTGTTTTCAATGGCATTGAGAGAAATTGGACTTTGTTCGAGACAGTGAGCTTGTTTTATTTGCAGGCATTCGGTTGGGAATTCTTCAGTTTCGATGCGGGTTCTTAGACCATCCGATTTTGATCCTAGAGAGAAGTTCTGGACGAGATTTCCACCTGAAGGATCTAAGGTCACACCTCCACATCAATCAGTTGAATTCCGATGGAAGGATTACTGCCCCATGGTTTTCAGGTATCTATCATTTGCAAATGAGAATGTGGGTTCTCTGGAATTCTTTGCCAAAGTTTCAGATTATTTGGATCTGACCATCCTTCTGTAGAAGTGATGACATAAGTTGTTTGGGTTTTCCATTATAATGTATTTGCATTTTTTGGATCTGACACTCAATTCATTATGTAGAATGCAGAATAAGAATTGATTGGGTTTCTATTCAAAATGTTTTAGTTTATTCAGATCTGGCCGCCAACCCTCCTACTGTAGAATTGAGAATGTGGGTTGTTTGGCTTTCTGTTCAAATGATTTGGTCTATTTGGATCTAGACCCCTGAATTAAATATGTAGCATCGAAAATGCATATATTCCCGTCCTCATGTATTAGTTTATTTGGATAGAACCCTCTATCCATTTTGGGGAGTTGGAGATTGAATTTTCTAGCTGTATGCATTCCTTTCATTTGCTTTTGTCTTATGGGTGACGATTGGTTTGGTGGATTATCAGACATCTCAGGCGCTTGTTTGCCATAGATCCTGCTGATTACATGCTTGCCATTTGTGGTGATGATGCACTGAGAGAGCTGTCTTCTCCGGGGAAGAGTGGGAGTATCTTTTACCTGACCCAGGATGACCGATTCATGATAAAGACAGTGAAAAAATCTGAAGTAAAGGTTAGAGCGCACTGGAAACCTTTTTTTTTCTCCTTTATATCAAACATATTTCTTATGTTTTCTTTATGGATGGCATTAACAAAATTGGAATAATGCATATGAACTTGACACAATTCGGGAACTTTTGAGTTTAAAAGATACCAGTTCCATTCCTTCTCTAGAATCTGTCAGTACTTGGATTCAATAATCCTATTTGCATGCAGTTTGAGTGCTTTAGTATAATGTACCAATCCATTTGTGGTGTTCAATGGAAATCCGATGCCAGAAACAATCTTATGTGTAATACCATTATAATCCCTTTTCCACCCAAATTAATTGACAGGTCTGATTGCTGGATACCAGTTTGGGTAAAAAACCAGTTGCTTCTGTACACCATCTTCACTGAGAAACTGTTAACCACTCATTCTGGATATCAATTTTGTTAAAAACTAATTGCTGCAATGCCTCATTTCTAGTGAGGGATGGGCAAACACTGATTCTTTGCCTGCCGTTCATTTAAACATGATGCTTTTGTAGTGGTACAACAACAGACTTGAGATTAAAATTTTGCATCTTGCTTGACAACGATTTTCAGGTACTGCTAAGAATGCTTTCCAGTTACTATCGTCATGTCTGTCAGTATGAGAACTCGCTGGTCACAAGGTTCTTTGGTGTGCATTGTGTTAAACCAGTTGGTGGTCAGAAGGTATGCATGTGATGTATTTATCACGGGCATGAATTTGGAAATATCAAAACCATTTATTCATTGATTGGAGTTCCCCTTTTCTTTGCTTCCATGATTGACAAACCAGGTTCGTTTCATTGTAATGGGCAATTTGTTCTGCTCAGAATATCATATTCACAGGCGATTTGATCTGAAAGGATCATCCCATGGTCGTACTATTGACAAGTCTGAGGGAGAGATCGATGAGACTACAACACTCAAGGATCTTGACCTGAATTTTGTATTTCGCCTTCAACGTTCATGGTACCAGGAACTCATGAGGTAGTTTAGCATCCGTTTTAGAATTGAACTTATTATTTTGTTTTCCCAGTGTAAGAGCAACTGCTCTATTCATTGTTGGTTCTGTTTCAGGCAAGTTGATCAGGACTGTGAATTCTTGGAAGCAGAAAGGATCATGGATTACAGTCTGTTGGTGGGTCTTCACTTTCGTGATGACATTTCTTTCGATAAGATGGGGATGCTGCATGTTCTAGGTAGCCTATTCCTTCCTTGGGTTTTTGTATTTAATTTTGCATTAAAATTGTGACAGTGGGAAAAATAAACTGTCATGGACCTTCAAGTCAATGGTGTATGGTATTTTTTCTAGGCAAAGGAGAATCATATCAAGGAGGCATGGATGCAACTGGGTATCACTTTTCAGAAACAGATGGGCGTGATGTGGGTCGTATTCTATCTGGAAGGTATGATTTTGTGATCATCTGTTTTTCTAAGTTGATCTTTGTTGTTTTCCAGTTTGTGTGGGTTCTTTTAGGAAATTGTAGATCTTTGTTGACTTGTTTAGAACTTGTTTAGAACTTGTTGAATTATTAATTATCATTTCGGAATTATTGTAATGGCTTATTCACATTGGAGGAATCAAAACAGTTTCTTCATGAAAGAGGTGGTGGGGCATGGTTTATTATTGTTTTAATCAGAACTGTGTTTCCAACAACTTGAATTTTAATAGCGTGTGTATACAAAATAATTCCCTCTTGGAGAAAGAGAAAACGGGTGCGTTGTCTATTATATACATTCTCATGATGTCATCAGTGATTTATCAATTAGTACAACTGTATTGTGGTAGTGACATTCAATATTAATGAGACTGGAAATGAAAGGAAAACCAATTGCTTTTGAATTGTTAGCAGTTGATAGTTGCATCATTATCATCAAACCATCTCCTGTCTATCTTGCGGTTGGATCAGTTTTTTTTTTTTTTTGACTTTTACTTCACTACTCAACTCCCAAATTTGATATTTGGATAAAAAACTCACTTGATAGTTGCTCCCAAAAAAAAAAAAAAAAATGAGAATCCTGCTGTCATGGATTCATGATTGTAAGTTCAAAATTTAGTCATGTCTCCGTTAATTTTATCTAGCACAATAAATGAGAGAGAAATCTTTTGGAATTTTTATATGTTGTTAAATTTATCATCTGGAGACATGTCAACAGGAAACTCTTGATTCGGTTGGGTTCAAACATGCCAGCAAGAGCAGAGCAGGTGGAGAGGAGAAGCGATTCTGACCAATATCACCTGTATCATTCGAGTGGAGGTGATTCCAGCCCTGTTGGCAATGGAGAAATCCGCGAAGTTATTCTTTACTTTGGGATAATTGACATCCTCCAAGACTATGATATTAGCAAAAAGCTGGAGCATGCTTACAAGTCTCTGCAGGCCGATCCCACATCAATTTCTGCAGTTGATCCAAAGCTCTACTCGAAGAGGTTCCGAGATTTCATGCACAGAATCTTTGTGGAAGACAAGTAAGCATTGTGGAGTAGAAGCCAGAAGGAAGAGAGTTCCCCAAAGGATGTCGAGGGAAACCCAAAATGAGAGATCATCCCGATGTCTAGGTGGGTACTGATTGCGCCCGTGTCAAATCTGGTTCCATCCCAGTGGGACCTAAGATGATGGGCACAGCCTGAACGTTTGCACGATGAATCACGAGATGATGGGGTGCATGTTTGGGCTGAATTTTGAAGCTCACAGCCTTGGGAAATTTGTATATGTTCATGGTGGGGGGCGGGGCGCTGCCTGCTTAGGAGAGATTGGATTATGATTTTTTTTTCCCTTTTTTCAATCTTTTTTGGATAACCCAGAGAATGTTGTGAGTTGGAAGAAGCAAAAAGGAGAGAATTCTGCTTCTGAGAGATTAGAATCTGCAAGTGGGGTTGGGCGGGTATTATGGGGGCAATAAGAATTGTACAGTGGAAAGATAGAGATGATGAATTTGAAAATATATTATATATTTTTTCCCTCTTTTTTTTTTGATGTTGTTCTTGGTGGGGTTCTCTCTCCATCTCTACTGCAACTGTTGTGTTTGCTGTTTGAATGGTGGAAAACCTTGCTTTTGGCAGGAGGACTACTGACTGCAGAGAGGGTTGAGAAGCAAAAGGGTGAGACAGGAGAGAGAGGAGGGAGCATCAAAAGGAGAGAAAGCCACAAGAGTCTCTTGTTTTTCTTCTTTACTCTTCCTTTAACTTGCTTCTTTTGCTTCTTTGGAGGGATGAGAGTAAGACCCACCCAGTCCAGTCTCTCTCTTCTCTCTCTTCCCTCCTTTTCACGCGGGGCATTTCTGTGATTTTGCTCAAAAGCGAGGGCCAGTATTTGGATCTTGCTCTTAAGAGGTCAAAGCGTCCAGCAGTGCAACCCTCGTCCGTACTATTCCTTTAATTATTATTTTAATAGATGCTGCCTTGTTGGATTTTAATCTCATCTAAAATAGTACAAAATCAATCGTATTTAGTTATTTAAAAGTAAAATAGTTTTTTTAATGAAAGTCCATTTTAGCAGAGTAACTCTTAAAGTTCTATTTTTCAATTATATTTTTTGAAAATTTTAAAATAATTTTTGATAAATTTTATTTCTTAAGATAGGGTATTCTAATACCACATTACCACCCATTTCTACATGTCAAAAGTGGACCAGACTGCACACTGTGAGAGGTCCACGGGAATTATTTTTCGTCTGTCAAAGTTAGCCTGGCATAGACGGCGCGAAGTAAAGGGTGGATCAGAATCATTTAATTTAGATTTGTCTTGCAAAAAAAAAAAAAAAATGGATTTCTTACTAATTACAATTATTTATATAAAAATAAATCTCTTAAATGGTTGGAGTAGCTGTATAATTATTTAATTATAAAGTTTGTAAAATTCCGACATGAATCTGCCCATTTGTTAGTAGTCACTTTGAATATCAAATGATCACTTGCAAATGTGGGTGGATACATTTATGGGGCCCATGTTTATATCTATGCTTGATTATGAGGTCTCAAAAATATCAACATCATATCGATGAAGTAATATTTTTACAATTATAAAAAGTTAAAAAAATGATTTGAAATAATAAAATTTTATTAAGTTAAAATGGACATGGGTCGTTCAATTAAATTTTGACTTTTGACGGTCAAATATTCTATCATTGAGTGTCTGGGTAGTGCTGATCTGATTTGAACCCTGTAAATGTACCGAAAGAAAACTATATAAACTTTTGTGTTGTGATTTTGTTTCTGATTGTTTGATTTATCTTTTTTATTTTTCGATATTGTTGTTTGTGTATCATCACAGCTCCTATTTTGATAAGAGAGAAATTAGTAAAATTGTATGACAAAATTTATAATCATTTTATTGTAAAATAGGTTAGCTAACCAACTTATCCAAGCTACTTTTAACCATGGTTATACATTCTTAATATATATCTCATCTCTACTACACATTGTGTGAATGAATATGTGTTTTATGTTATCCAATTCCAAAAAAAGGGTTGATGATATTTATTTTGAATTTTGTAGCCCAAGTTTCTCCTTCTTTCTCCTTTCTTCTTTCTCCTTTAAGCAATGACATAGAATGAGAGAAAAGCAAAAAAGTGGTGCTGAGGCCTGCACCAATTTCCCACTGCAAGCCTCTGCCAAGTCCTCGAAGAAGAGCCTCTGTAGGCCCAAACAAAGCAATCCTCATTTAATGCTTCATTTCTCCTTTGATGGCGTGTGAATTTTGATCTTCTCCACTCTCCTTTGATGGGTGAGGAAATTTGAGAAGGATGGTTTTCATTCTGGAGCTTTGCCATTTGCAGGCCTATCACCTATTCACTCTTACTCTTTCTTAGCTTTCTATCTTTACTGTAATTGGAAGAGAGGTTTCAGACTTGGAAATAAAAGACGCCGGAATCTGGGCAGAATCCCCTTTCCATTCTTTCAAACTTGGTCTTTGTTTGTTCTATAATAACAAATAAGAAGCTGGCCATAACAATTGGGCCCCCCTTCTCATCATGCCTATGGGTCCCACCAGAAACCATCATGGCCCATAAATCTCGACCATGGAATTATCAATCATGCCAAACCCTTTTGCATTTCCATCTTAGAGTAATGGTCATAATAATAATAGGAAAGGAACCAACATGTTTGACCCTAAACGTATGACGGCCAAGTATTGAACAGCTAGGGTTTGTTTCTATGTGGGTTATTTTTTCTTTATAAAAAAAAGTATTGGGTTTGGGTGCTTATATCTTCAATTTTTGGGCGCACAAGGGTCAATGGGGATCATTGATTATCTAATGGTTAATTTTTTAAGATAATATATTGAAACTATTTTGACTGTCAATTTATCATAATTAATTGAAAGTTAATATGATCTTGTTGTAGCATCTTATTCTTCCAGTAATGGCTGATAGAGTGTGTATCTACGTATCAGATTTTTCACCATTGATATGTATCGCCCGGTATGTATCAGTGTCTATCAGCCACCGTGTTACGGCACGACGTTGCAGGCCATTGTAGGCAGAAGCTTCTGAGTGCTGGAATTCCTGGATTTTGGGCGGTCTGTGCAGTGCCAAAATTATATATCACATAATTTTCTTGATTTTTTTTAAATTTATTATTTTTTTTTTTTTTAAAAGAAGAGAGAAAAGTATCAGCCGAACGCATATCAGCTGCCTACCCGTATCGGCTAGGCTGATTTTTTTTTTCCCAATTCCAGATATACAAAATCATTTGGAAGCCTTGTATATTCAGAAAATAGTCCAATTCAAGATCATTACTCTAATTTTAAAAATCAAATTAATTGATCTACTTACGTGGGTCCATGGGTATATTTCAGTCTTGATTCTTCAGGGTGGGGCCAGAGAAAAGAGGCACTGGTTTTGTAGTCCGAATCCTGCAGTTCTTGGTCCATTCATTCACCTTCAGATGTCATGTTTTTATGTTAGAAAATTATAAAATATCTTCTAATTGTAATTAAAAATCTTTATAAAATTTTATAATTGCTTATTGTTATCATGTGATATTGACTTAAAATTCAGACAATATGGCATCAAAAAGCAGTGAAAGGCATGTGTCAACAAATACAAGATGGTCGTGACTAATGAGTGATTTAAGGTTCGAAAGATTTGTCTTATTGATTATTTTCTACTTTTTTTAATGATTAAAATGTTTAGGTCTTTTAAAGTACTCAATTAATCATTGAAACATATGTAAATTTGTTTAGTTGAATAATTATACGAAAATGACTCTTTAAAATGAAGTTAAAAATTGAACTAAAAACTAGTTGACTTAATTTTACACAATTTCCAAAGGAAGAAGAAGAAGAAAGATTTGGGTTTCTATTAACATGTGAAAACAAAGAAGAGTGAAGAAAACTAGTTCAGAAATGGAAAATAGAAAATGGAAAAAGAAAAAAAATAAAATAAATTAGGCCCTCGTTTAGTGGATGTATTGTCTTTAGCTTGAGAACAACCGACAAACTTGGGGCCCTTTCTTTCTCTTTTTCACCCACTTACACAAGACCTCTTTTCCCACCTTGTTCTACATCAGTTCTCCTCAAAATTTTGAAATTGTAGGCCCCCCTCATTAATTTTATAGGGACTGAAATAGAAAATCAATAGAAGCTAACTTAAATTAATTAAAAATAAAAAATGAGATGGATAGTGACTCACTCTGTAAAATTAAAAAAAAAAAAAAAGATTTTTGATATTAGAATTTGAAACAAATTACTCTCGTTAAGCTCATATAACCACTGACTAATATAAAAAATGCCCTACGAGACATGATTATAATAATGTCAAGTTTTATATATCTGACTTTTATTGAAAATATTTAAATAAAAGAATGTAGATATTGGGACCTAATTTATCATGGTTAGATCTCTTATCATTTCTCATAATATAGTTATGTGAATCTCTTTGAGTTGTTAATCTACAAAAAACTTGTATTGAATTAAAAAATCTATATTTTTATTTTTAAAATTTTAATTATTTTAAATTATTTTTTAATTTCTATAATTAAAAAATTGACTTCATTTTTTTTTAATAGAACTATTTGACTCACTAAAATCTTTATAAAATTTTATAATTGCTTATTGTTATCATGTGATATTGACTTAAAATTCAGACAATATGGCATCAAAAAGCAGTGAAAGGCATGTGTCAACAAATACAAGATGGTCGTGACTAATGAGTGATTTAAGGTTCGAAAGATTTGTCTTATTGATTATTTTCTACTTTTTTTAATGATTAAAATGTTCAGGTCTTTTAAAGTACTGAAACATATGTAAATTTGTTTAATTGAATAATTATACGAAAATGACTCTTTAAAATGAAGTTAAAATCGAACTAAAAACTAGTTGACTTAATTTTACACAATTTCCAAAGGAAGAAGAAGAAGAAAGATTTGGGTTTCTATTAACATGTGAAAACAAAGAAGAGTGAAGAAAACTAGTTCAGAAATGGAAAATAGAAAATGGAAAAAGAAAAAAAATAAAATAAATTAGGCCCTCGTTTAGTGGATGTATTGTCTTTAGCTTGAGAACAACCGACAAACTTGGGGCCCTTTCTTTCTCTTTTTCACCCACTTACACAAGACCTCTTTTCCCACCTTGTTCTACATCAGTTCTCCTCAAAATTTTGAAATTGTAGGCCCCCTCATTAATTTTATAGGGACTGAAATAGAAAATCAATAGAAGCTAACTTAAATTAATTAAAAATAAAAAATGAGATGGATAGTGACTCACTCTTTAAAATTTAAAAAAAAAAAAAAGATTTTTGATATTAGAATTTGAAACAAATTACTCTCGTTAAGCTCATATAACCACTAACTAATATAAAAAATGCCCTAAGAGACATGATTATAATAATGTCAAGTTTTATATATCTGACTTTTATTGAAAATATTTAAATAATAGAATGTAGATATTGGGACCTAATTTATCATGGTTAGATCTCTTACGTTTGATCATTTCTCATAATATAATTATGTGAATCTCTTTGAGTTGATAGTCTACAGAAAACTTGTATTGAATTCAAAAATCTATATTTTTATTTTTAAATTTTTAATTATTTTTTAATTTCTATAATTAAAAAATTGACTTCACTTTTTTTTAATAGAACTATTTGACTCACTAAGGCTCCTTATTGACTCAACCCAATGATTGGGTGAGTCCTAGTCTTGGTACTGTTTGAAAACTATGTTGTTGACTTTGTCACATAGAGCTCATTTCTATGTAAGTATTGATGGGTTTTTTTACAAAGGTGTAGATTAAAAATTATACCATTAAAAATAAATTTATTAAATTAATCAACTCAGGTATATTAATAATGAATCAGGAAAAATGACTATTTTGCCTCTGTAATTTAGGTTAGTTAGCTCTTGAAGAGTATTAAATGAAATAAATTAATGTAATTTAGGCTAGTTAGCCCTTGGACTCATTACCCTTAATTTTTGACATGGGATGTTTACAAAATTGAGATAATTAGTGATTTATTTAAACAATCCATTATTGAGCACATTTGTACAAGGAACTGGTCCTTTTCCCACTTAAAAATAATAATAAAATTGATTTGCTTGTGATTATGTTTTTTTTTAATAGTGAGTGTACTTGTGGTTTAGAATCTTTTGATTAAGAAAGTGCTAATACTTTTTGCAATGATGATTGTCTAATTGGTGATAATAATAGTCAATGGTTCCCATTCATAGAGAAAACAAAAAAAAAAAAAAATCAATTAATGAACAACTCTTTTGTGTTGATTCATCTGAACCCAATTGGACAGTGGACCATTCTACTGTTACCATCATAGACTGAGGTGCTGCTTAAATAGATTAAGGGATTCAGACTTTAGTAGATTAAAAAATCATATACACCTTAAGAGTTTGAATTTATTCTAATCTTGTTCTAGTGCCTAGCATTTACCCTTTCATATGGACAAAACCAATGGAGGCTAGAAAATCATATAAAATTAAGACCATGGAATGTAGAATCCATCAAGGCATTATATTTTTTTTAAATTTTATTAAAATTCAACTAGTAAATTTTATATTACTAATGAGCCAAGTTTAAAATATAGGGAGTAGGGAGGTGTTTTTAGTATTTTAAATTTATTATTATGAACCATATATGCCGACACTTCTCATATTTCCCTAGGTTCAAAGGTTCAACCCATAGTCTATGAATTTGAGACTTGTTAGAGTAGACTCAACTTATGTTATACAATATTTTTTTTAATGGTTAATATATTAATAAGAAAGAAGAGGCACCAGAGGTGAGGCTGTTTGTTTCTTCGTTTTATTTCCTTTAGCGTGGTACGAATCTTATTAAACAAAGTTATTAGGGCTGCGTTTGGATGAAGGGTAATTTTTCAGGGGTCACCCCTCACTGGGGTCACTCTTGAATATCCCAAGCTTTAATGAGATATTAAAAAAATGTGATGAGAGAGGTGATTTTTTGAATTTTTATCCTTATAGAATAATTTTTGAATTACCAAAGAATGGTACTCCATCCAAACGCCCATTGTGATGAATAAAGGGACTGCAAAACTATTCACCAAACCCAATTTTTATTGCATTGACATACACTATGAGGTCTCTTAATCCACCACTCATCATTGTTTATCATAATCTGATGGTTAATAGTTCTTTATGTATAATTGATATTGGAACTCATTAACAACTACTCAACATAGGTTAAGATCAAGAGTGATTTTTTTTTTTCCTTTTGTAAAATTATTATTATTAGTTTTTTTAAAAAACTAAATGTATTTTAGCATAGTGTGACATATGGTCAACCTCATTTTGTCACTTCTCTTTTAAATTATGATTCTTCACCCATTGCAAATTGGGACCCAGGAGAAATGGGTGACCCTTTATTCTAAAGTTGGCCCCACATGTTGTGAAAACTAGAGCCTGTTGGTGGATTGGTCATCCAGTGGGTTACAATACCACCTTCCAGAAAAGAATTCTCACCCAAATTTCAAAATGACAAAAGTGCCCCACATTTGGTGGCTGTCATGTGGACATCACGGACGGGTCAACATTATTATTCTAAATTAATCCTTAGTCTCATTCCTAATGACCAATGTATTGTTGTTATTTTGAATCATGCCAGCCACTTGAGAATGTTTCTTCTCTCCATTTAAATAACAAGTTCCTACATTGCCCTTTAAATAATGCCATGTGGGTTATAAACTCTAAAAAAGAAGCCCAACATACTCATTCAAATCAATTCCACAAGAGCTTTATTTCATATGTTGACATCAAGAATCAGCAGCATAGCTTTAGAATCCAACAAAATGACTTTATTTTACACATTTTTTTGAAGACCAAGGTAAATATCATATCGGGTACAAAACAATAGATAGTGATTCTTTCTGTGTTCAGGGAACTTGATTATAAGACTTCCTACAAATAATGGTGGATTTTGACCATCAAATTATGGTGGAGCTGCTGCGAACGAGTCCCATATTGAAAGTGTAGAGAGAGATTTAGGAGTTTATAAAGGACTTGAGTCACTCCACCCAGCTGCCTAGTCTTTTGGAGTGGAAGCCCAAGTCGTAACAAGTGATATCAGAGTAAGATTTCAAACTACCTGATATGGGTTCAGGAGATCCCCTAGGCGAATGGGATGGTCGGCATCGCTCTCTCTGTCAGAGGGTCTCGTTCGAGGGGGGTTGTTGGGACTGCTATGAACGAGTCTCACATTAAAACTGTAGAGGAAAATTCAGAAGTTTATAAAGAACTTGGACCACAACATATAATTTTCATAGACTTGTAATTCAATCAGAATTGGACTTCAGTCAAAATTTGTGAAGTCTTATTGGATCCAACATCCAACTTTAGATCTTTATCTTTGTGTTTTTTTGAGACTAACTTTGAATCTTTGTGATGGTGACCCAGTTGGCTAGAGATGTGTTAAAGAATTTCTCTGCACCAACTATCATTAAAAGATCTTTGTATAGATCCAATCAGCAGCAAAGCTTAGGGTACCATCAGCAACAATGTATATGACAAGAAAGACAGGCAATTCAGGTGTCATATAGATTCCAATTATGAAGTGTATGGCATTGTGGTCCAAATTGTTTAGCAAATTATGAAGTAACACAAGCCATTGGTAATAGAATTTAATAATGTTAAAATCATATGAGTGATGTTAGATCTAGACTACATGGATTGAATTTTTATTATTAGGCTATGTCATTATGTATCTTGAGCCGTAATAATGAAGAATGAAGGAGACTTATCAAGTTATCAAAAAAAAAAAAAGGAGGCAAAAATGGATCATAGAGTTTACTAAAATAGAGATGAAAATGCTTAAAAAAGGTTTTCTTCCATGTATTCTTAATCTCTCAACATATAGCTTGGGCTGGTAATGAATTAGGTCAGGTTGGGCTGTGTAATAATAAATTTCTTGACCTAATTCAGATTTCTTTTTTTACTCAATTTGACTATTCAACTTGATTTTTTTTTTTAAATAGATAAATAAAAATATTATTTTTAATCTGCAAGATCCATATAATTAGATAAACCTCACCAACCCAACCTCTCACTGCATGGATCCCACTTCAATAGTTTGCCATTGTTTGTGGAGCATTGAAAGAGAGTAAGGTCTTTTGATCAATCACGAGAGAGGAGAGATAGACTGTTAGGACCTGGGCTTCCAGTCTAAAAGACTAGTCCTAATAGATAAAGTGACTCAAGTATTTTATAAATCCCTAAATCTCCCTCTACACTTCCAATGTAGGACTCGTTCGTAATAGTCCCAACAATAACTAAAGCCAATCAAACACAGGCACTCAGAACTATCTAAAAGTGTGTATGAATCTTTTAAAATTAAATTCAATCTAATCTTTATTGTTTATTTTAAGAGATCCATCTAATCTAATCAAATGGGTCTCATCGCTCCAACTCCTTTGATTCACATGATCGAGTATACAAAGAAATTTAATAACTTAAATAGTAGATTTCTTCTTCTTTTTAACATGGATATCTTCACTTCACATTAAATATGAGATTAATCCCACGAACATGTCTAAATCTCTCCATCCACACACATTCATTAAATCGATGGAAAATAACCTACTAACTTATACATGTCTTCTTCAATTTCTTATTCTACAGGGAAAGGTTCTACTATTAAAGAGCTAAAACACTGCTTCTTTCATTTCTTACTACCGTAAATTCTTTCTTCTCTCTTTCTTTGAACTTCTTTCTTTCTGAACTGTGCTTGTTTTACATGGTGATCTACATTCCTCGGTACAGTATTTAAATGTTCAAAAACCTTTTCTTACAATAATATTATGGTTTTTTCTTGTCACGAAGTCTCCTATAATAACTCATACTTTTAGGGTTTGCCCTTTGATTAATATTTTCAAGTCTTAACTGGATTAAATACTTTTATATTTAAATGGATTCGAACTCTTATAGTTTAACTTGAGTATACTTTAGAGATACTAAACGCATCCGTAGAAATTTTAGTAAAATTATGTATAAAATTTCTCACATATAAATTAAAAACAAAATAGATGAAATATCACCATTTTGACAAGTGGGCCCCATGAAGTTGACTTATGAACATCTTCCCGCTATGAGGTTATTAGGGCAAGTATTTTATTTAAGGTAGGAAAAAAAAAGTCGGCGGCTAAGCATAGGCTATTTAGGCTATCCTACCCAATTAAACTACTCATAATACCCTAGACAAGTGAAGTCATGGATTTAATGAGACTGTAAAGAAGCTTGGAGGATGGACAGTGTTAGCTGTTGAAGTAGTTGACTTTGCCAATTAAAGGATGCTCCTTGTTCTGATTTTAGTGCATTGGTACTCTCATTGGTTGGGCAATTATCATATTTTACAAAATCAAGGTTGTGAAAGAGAGAAGCACCTACGTTATAGAATTTAGTGTAGGGCGAGCGATCCTCTCATGGGTATTTTGTATATACAGACACAGGTTTTACCGTGATATCCATTTTGCCTTTCACCTGCTGTACTGAAAAAGTTTAGAATGAAATCGGCTCATCAATCGGATCCCTTACTAGTTTTTGGCGAGTCGATTTACTATTTACAGATGATTCAAAGAACCGATTTTACTTTTCACATTTGATTCAGAGAGCAGATTTTACTGTTCATGAGTGATCCAGTGAGCCGATTTTACTCTTGGCGAACCGATTTTTGATATTTCTATTGTCTTACATTTTCGGTATGAGAGATGAAGGGAAAAATGTGCATCACAATAAAATCCGTGTCTGCATACACAAAGTGCCCGTGGAATGATCGCTCACCTTAGTGTAGTATTCTCAAATAGGATTTCATTTCTCTTGCTTGATTCATCACAATAATGCATCCTCATCTTTAGAATGTATTATACACATCTTATAAATGATAAATTGTCTCTATGTGGCTTTTGATGCTTTATATGTGGGCCTCTTGTATTTGGATGAACCCTTCATTCAAAAAAAAAAAAATTCATCTCAAGTTCATAATGAGATAGTTCACCCACATACTGGGTTCTACAGTATTATCATGCAAATTTAAACGTTTACTATGGATCTGTTGAAATGGTATTTCGTTCAATTTGTTATTTACAAAAATTCATCTTGTTTACTTTATAGTCTTTAAAAACATACTTGATCAATCTAATTAAAGTAATTTTTTTAACACATATTGAAAAAAAAATCATTCCAATAAGTCTAACGTCATCTCATCTGGTGAACAGAACACATAAATTTACACAGTAATACAGTGCACAACTTCTAATTCCATACACAACTATCTCACTAAAACTTTGATGGAGTGTTTAAATACTAATGAGTAAAGTAGTACTCTTAAAACTTTTACCAAATAAATGTGATGACATTTTGATGATAGTGATTATGATGAATTTTTTATATATCCATTATTATTTTATTATTGTAATTGCTGGCCATCAAGGGCTGCATAAGGCCCACCTCCCACCAACCTATGAGAGGATAGGACTCACCATTTTATTAGGAATAGTTAGAACTTAAAACTATGTAATTATACTAATAAAAAAAAATCTTACTTTATAAATTGCAGGCACAAAGAGAAAAAAAAAAATAGATCACTTAAATAGTGTAGTTGATTTTATGATTTATAATAAGTTCAAATGGAGAAATAAAATTAAAAAATTTGATTTTAGATATATATATAATTTTATATTCAATGATGATCACGACAACAATGACGTACAAGAGGACACTTGCCTTTTTTTTTTAAGACTAGAGGGTAAATTCTCATTAATTAAGGTCAATTACTAAACTGTGTGGATCACATTGTGGGCATGGGATGAGTAACTCAGTTGCTATGACTTGATTTTAAGTTTTTAATTCACTCACGTGGTTTGGGGATAGAAGTAATTCAAGCCCATGAGTCTCGAGAGGGACCTTTCATATTTATAAGCCTCACATGCAGAGACTTCTTACCATTCAGTAACTCATGAATGAAGGCCTCAATGAAGGCCATACTGCATTTAGACAATCAATTTTCTGTTGCACTCCTTCACTTGTCTGTCTACATTTTCCCAATCTTTCCTTTGCAAATTTGGAATTTGAATACTGCGATTATATACAGTTTATTATGATCCATAATATGGGGTGGCCATCTTAACACGGGAAAACTCTTTTACCAGACACGGATTTTAATAAACTTCTCATTTTACCCCATCTGTCCATAAAGATTTTAGTGAACTTTCAGAAATCGGTTCACTTTCCAGTGAATCGGTGCATTGGATTGATGTACCGACCAAAACACTTGGAAACGAAAATTTGAAGAAAGTGATCTGATCGGTGCATCGATTTCTTGAAATGTGAAAGAGTTCAAATCGGTGCTATGATTCACTGGAAAGTGATCCAGTCGGTGCACTGATTTCTGAATATCTATTTTTTAAAAAATTTCATACGGACAGATGAGGGCAAAATGGAAAGTCTGAAAAACCCGTGTCTCCTAAGAGAGTTTTCTCGTGTTAGGATGGGCACGCATAATATGGTGCCACTCTTCTTTAATTCTTATCATGTCCTCACTCTTTCAAAGGATCAATCAAATTCATTGATAGGATCTACAGTGTTAATTCCATAAAAAAAATTGTGCACCTTAATCTATAGAAGTAGTATAGCTAGTTTAAACTTCTGAGATTAGACCACAGGTCTTGGGTTCAAGTCTCTATTGTTAATTTCATATATAAAGTTTGTGGGTGATGATCAAGACCCCTCAACACAAAAAGGGTTACTTCCCTTAGTTTGTATCCAGCCTGTGCAGATAAGGAGATTTTCATATGCCCTAAAGATTAGTCAAGTGAGACGCCTGACTAAATTAGGTGGAATACGTGGATACCTTGGTCCTCAAAAAAATAAAAATTATGGGTAATTTTAGATATCTTTGAAAATCAAAACTTAAATAATATTTTTGAGATACAACTCACTCTCAAATGTTAGTTATATATAATCATTCGTTTCACAAATTAACTGATGTAATATAGATGATTTTTATTCTTTTAAAAATTGTAGTTAGAATAAATAAATAATAAATTTTGTAATGATGGTGAAGATAAGAGATTTATTAAAGGTTAGAGTTGTATTCCCATTCATTTAAATCTAAACCGTTAATGATGTACAATGTGGTCATTGATTGTCGTCTGATGTCCAATAATAAATTCCATGAATTGCTGTAGAGTTTCTGAAAGGTCATCAGTTCGAGTTTTCTCTGAATTCATTAAAGTGGAGTCAGATGCTGCCTTCTTTTTCATTTGAATCCTTTGGTTTCATAATTTTCATTATTCCAAATAAAAGCATTTTTTTAGTTCCCTACTTTGGAAATTAAATTTTTATCATTTGTACGGGTGGCCATTTAGACACTCTACTTTTCTTTAAAAGATACCTCATTTCAAAATTTTAAGTGAAAATTATCATTTTGTCCCTTAATTTTTTAAAAAAGGCAATTCCTCTATAGGGGCAAAATGGTAATTTCATATAAAATTTTGAAATACAGTGTCTCTTAAAAGAAAAGTGAGGTGTCTAAATGACTACCCTTTGTACAAAGCATTAAAATCTTAAAATTTCTATAGTATTGCAAAAAAAACTATCTTTAGCGTGTGATGTTAAAAGGAAAGCTGAAATTTTAAATGAGAAAAATATCCTATTAAGAGCTTTTTCCTTAAAAAATGTCATAATTTTTCATTTTAAAATTTAAAGACGGTGCACTTAATACTTTTTTTTTGTTTTTTATCAACGTGTGAAAAATTTGAGATACAGTCTTACTAAAACCCTCACAAATCCCTTAAAACATCACCAAATTTAGTCCGTAAAATTCGGACCTCACACCTCCCGCTTTTCAAGACGGGAAGTAACCATTCGAGCTGGCCAATGAAGAATTTGAGAAAAACCCATTTTGTTCTCTTACATGGAAAAGTAGCTACAACTTGATGTTATCAAATGAGGTCCACTCCCATGTATAGGAATATTTGAGTAGCTTTAACTTATTATCTACATGCATCCATGTCCTATTTGACTATCCAAAGGATTCTCAAAATGATGAATGATTTTTTGTTAGGATATGGAATAAACCCACAATTCAAATATGCGACAACAACAAAGTCATTGGGTTATTGATGTTTTAATATATTTATGCAAGTTATATGTCACACCCCTCATTTAATGAATGTGGAATGTGGTATGGTCATCCCTATTCTCATGCTTCTTTGTTATTATTATTTTTATTCATCACAGGAGTGAAAGCCATCTTCATAGGGAAAGAACCAAAGTCTTACGACGTTAGAATCAGCCTTGCATGTTGATGAAATGATTGGTGGTGGGTTCAGAGAAATTGAAATTAGCTGAATGTGGACTTTGTCCAATACACAAACATGTCCGAGGGATAGGTTCTTTTGGAAGTCTTCTAGTTTTCATTTTTTTTCTAACTTTAGGGTTTCTTTGGCTGACTGTGGAGCTAACACAACTGGACGTTTTCAAGGACCAAACAAACGAAACATTATTAGCAGTCACAATGCATCAGTGGATTGCGGTCGGGATCCAAATGAGTAACGGACGAGTGTGGATAGAGGTGTATCGGCCTGTAATGACTGATACATTGTATTCCACAGATACGAGCATATTGATGTCCCTTATTGGTGCAGCAAATGTTCTGGGTACATTTTAAGATTCAATAGTCTCATTTGACTAACTTTAGTCATGAAGAGTGGCCCACAGGGGATCTCTCTGTCGAACACATTTTCTTATTTTCTTTTTTTTTTAATTGCTTTTTTAGAAATTATTTCTAAAATGGATTTGCCACAAAGATCTAAAAGGGCCTACGATTTTGATTGATCTAACTGTGAGTGTAACTTGTTTTGATATCAAATCAACGAAGGTCTAATTTAGAGAGGAATAGTGTGAGTTAAGGAATAAATTTAAATAAAAATCTCACCGAAAAAATACTATATAAAATTTAATTTTTGCATGTCGGCGGAGATTAATCTCATCTGTAAATTTCAAATATCGCTCTCTCCTCCTAATGCCTTCATTTCGTAGCATCTTCATTCTATGCACTTGGATTATAGTTGTTCTTCTACTAACATGAGTAAATCATTTCGAACCACTACCTCTCAAATTTACATGTATATTTAGAATATCTACTAAAATGTTTTACTAACCTTTGAAGAAGAAATGCATAATGTCATCTTGAGAGATGACATATTTCATCCAAGATGGGTTGGAAGAAAGTCAAGGAGGACGTTATAGAAGTCTCTAAAATATTTTTTTTTTCCAAAACAAGAGAATCTATAGGTGTAATATCCATGACATGAGTAAAATTGATCTAAAGAAGCCTATGATCATGTACATTAAGATTCTTTAACGTACATACTTTAATGAATGTTGTTCAAGTGCTAAGTGCTTGGTCTAACCTTTTGAGTAGCTCAACTTGTCTGAATTACACGAATGATTTATGTATTATACTCTCTCTGTTTCATTTAAGTTGTCTCATTTGAAATATTTGTATTTTTTAAGGAACTCTCTATATAGGCTAGTACTTCATGTGATCTCATCCATTTTCAACACATTTTATACTACTCCAATATAAATGAGATAACTATTTTAGAACAATTCCAAAATCCATATAGGACAACTAATTTGGGACAGAGGGAGTATTATATATAAAATTTTAGATGATGATGATGATAAAAATATTTTGTAAAATTAAAAATAATAAAATCATATTCAATCTATATGTTGCTTTTTACGTAATAAGGAGCAATTCAATCGGGTATTGACCTAATCCACCTCATTCAGAACTAGAAATTCATAAATTAGGTCAAGTTATGTCAATTCTTGAGAAGAAGGAGAAAGGAGGTTAAGCCTGTGATTCAAATTGAATCGGATCATAAGTAAAAGATTATAGATATTGTGTATAGTTAGGTTGAACCTTTGGACCCTGAGTTAGGTCATGGATCAAATCATATGGTGCATTTAGTTGGGATGGTAGGTCATGAGTTAGATTAGTTGGGTCATAGATGAGAATGGATGTAACGACCCATCCCGCACGGCTTTCAATGGTGAACCAACCCACTGTTGCTCCCAAAAGGCCTAATGCTATAAGGAGGAAGGCTACCACTTATATACCAGTGAATTTCTAATGCAACTAGCAATGTATGACTTTTTGGAGCGGGGTATTATAATCTACCCCCTTAAAGCCAGAGCCCTCCCCAGCTCTGCATACACAACAACAAGCCCACAACCTCATACAGAGAGTTGAACAATTCTCTGATACCATTTGTAATGGTTCGTCCTGTTAGCACAATATTGTCCGCTTTGGGCCTACACACAAAGGCCCGTACGGCTTTGCTTTGGCGAACCAACCAATTGTTGCTCCCAAAAGGCCTCATGTTAGAAGGAGAAAGGCCACCACTTATATACCTATGAATTTCCAATGCAACTAGTAATATGGGACTTTTTGGAACAGGATCTTACATTAGAGTTAATTGATCAATTCGATCATAGATCAGGTCAAGGGTTGCGTTGGGCTATCATTAATCCTTAAGTTAGTTTATAGATCTTTAAATGTGTAAGTTGTGAAAATTGCTTTTTATCCTTCTCTCCGACCATTCATTTATCACATTTCTTGTAAAAAAATATCCAAGTAAAGAAAACCATTTTCAATAGAAATGATTTGTAAAAGAAAATTCAATATAAAATCATTTTTATTTTTACAAAAAATGTTGGGCATATTACACCCAAATATTCCTATGTCCAGAGTTGGATTGAGATTGGTAGGCAGTCATTGATTGGCACTCGGCAGGATAGGTAGTTTGCTTCACAAATGAAAGGTCAATATTGTTAATGTGGTTTTGGTGAATTTTTTTTTTTTTGGGAAATGTGCGGGATACCGAACGTAAAACTCCAATGGGCGAGCCCTACTACTAAGGCATACCAAGGTTAGGCCATGGAGGCTCAAACTCGCAACCTCCCACTTCCTGAGGCGAGAGACAACCAGTTAAGCTACACCCATGTGGTCCTGATGGTCCATTTTCTTACTAACCTCCCAACTTCTTCTTTTCCACTTATCTAATTTCATTTGTAAAAGAGAGTTCCTATTGCCTCGTATGAAAAGGGATTTGTATGACAATGCCAGAGAGGGAACAGAGAAAGCTCTTTCTAATTTTATTTCATTGAAACACCTTTTGAGTTTACAGGACAATCAACATCTCAAATGCTCGAATGGCGAGCATTGATAATGGAATCACAAGGATCCCAAACTGAATGAGAAAATGAAAAAAAAAAAACGATAGAGAAAGACTAAATCATCTCTCTCAAATTAATGAAGTCAGTCAAAAAGATTCATCAGCGTTAAATTTGCCGAAGATATCTGGACAATTGTCCCAATCATTGCGTTCCCTGGCTTCCCAATACCCACCCAAGTACCGGTACGTGTCAGTCCCTTGATCCTTTGCAAACCACCGTGGCTTCCAACCCTGCTCCTGTATCTTCCGTGACTGCTCATGTTCAAAACCACACCATATTATAATTGTCAGTAATACGGACTTTCTGCAAGTACAGCAACAATCTGATGCTAAAATTGTTTGCATGCAAGTATTTGACTTCTTATTACAGGTTAGATTTTGTACAGCAGTGTATGTGTGTGTAGGTGTGTCTCAAGCATGTGTGTGCACGTGCAAGCATTCGTTACTGTCGGATGACAATCACCTGTCGTTGCCTCTGTTCCAACCGTAATTTTTCTGCATTAGCCATTTCATATTCCCCATTCTCCAAGCACCTCTGATCAGGCCTCAACCTTGAATCTGTGAATGGCAACTTCTCCTGCTTGTGATAGATTAGAGTTAAAAGGTTTCCATCAAGATTACATTCCTATAGAAGAAGATTGGCTAGCATGAAGATCACCTTTAAGCCAGGGGTAAGTTCATTGAGTGTAATTGCGAAGCGTGTCCAGTTATATCTTGTGGGGAAACGAGATGGCTTGTTCCGTTTCCAGAGCATGCGGGCCTCAGACATCGTTTCCAATTTCTTCCCAGAGCAATCACCTAACACATAGTGCATGCTCTCATCCCATTTTCCAAATATTGTGGCCACTGTTTTTCCATTCCTGTCTTGAACTATACCTTGTACCTGCAGAAAAATTACATAAAACTGAATTCTCCAAAATCAAAGTGCAATAAGTTGTTAGCAAACCACATCATCATCATCATAAAAGAAGCCTTATCCCATCTAAATCTCTGTTCAGATATATATTCACCCACCCTCTTTACTGCTGTATCTCTCAAATACCCAAGTGTTGACAAAGAAATCATTTATCATGATATAACCATCACTAGGTTAATTGAAAATCATTAACAGACAAATGTTTTAAAACCCGGCCCATGGAGCGACCCGTCTTGGAGGAAGGGTGTGTTAAATAAAATTCAACCGGGTTGACCCATAGTCCAACCCGGTCAAACCCGTGTTATTAAGATAATATTATAAATAATATTAAAGTATTAACTAACGTTATATTTTATAAAAAAAAAATTCTCACAAACCCAATTGTAAATACTAAAAACTAATAATCTAAAATGATATTATCAAAAGAACCAACGTCTTCATCTTCATTTTCTTCATTTAAAGAAAACCAAGGGTTTTTAAGGGTCAAGGGTCACGGGTTTATTAGAAAAACTGGATTGACCTGCAGGTCACAGAGGGTTTTTAACCCAGAAGGGTCTTAAAATTACCCGACGAGTGTTTCAGCTGGGTCACGGTTGACCCGCGGGTTGGGTCGGGTTTGATAACATTGAAACAGACTAAAGCCCCATAAGACTACAACAGCAAAATGGGCAGGAAATGATACAGTAAGTGAATTACCATTGACTCTCATGACTTCGTAACCCCACAAATGGGATCGAACACCACATCATAGTCGGGAACCAACAAAAAGGACAGTTCTTGTAAAAAGGACAAAACACCCAAGTGCAGAACTAAGAACATATGTTTTTTTTTTTTTTTGGATAACATGGGTATCCCCACCTCTCATTGGAAATGAGACTAATCCCATTAAATATATGAGACCATCCTGCAAGCCCCATGTATCAGGTAAGTCTTGAAGCAGGAATTGGTCATCATGATAAAGGCAATGCATGACATTGGACTAATAACAGCTCATATCTCAACAAACAGCAATCCCCTGAGCGATGGCAAAATTCCTAAATGTTAGGAGTTGGTTGTGGAAAGAGTAGAGAGGAAGCTTGCTCTTGGACCAGTAACTGTCCATCGGTTGGTGGGAGAGAGACTCTGATTGAATCCGCTCTTACCAATCTTCCAGTGTACTTCCTGTCTGTCTTCAGGTGTCCGGCCTCTATTATTCATAGAATTGAAAAGCTACAGAGAGACTTCCTTTGGCATGGTGCCAGTGATAATAAAATACCATTTGGTTTGTTGATCTCAGGTGTGTCTTCGGACTAGTAATTGTGGGCTTGGAAGTTTAAAGCCTATGAATTAAGCCTTCATTGGGAAATGGCTTTGGAGGTTGGAGACATTCAGTAAGTTTATGGAACACCATCATCTGCAGAAAGTACATACACTGATGGGGATGGTTGGAGACCCTTAGACAATTTGAGCAGATCATCTGAGTTTTAGAGAAGCATCCTTTCGGTAGCAGACTCCTTTTCTAACATCAAATACAGAGCTGGTGAAGGGAACAAAAATTCTGTTTTGGAAAGATGTTTAGGTGTCTGAGACTCCTCTAGCTGTTCAATTTCACCTTCTGTTGTGTACTGCAGCTGATCAAAATGCCAAGGTTGTGGATAGCATGGTGTTGGCGTCAAAATGTTTCTCTCTTGGTATCCTTACTTCAGAAGATCTTGGGAGGAGGAAGAATTCTATAGCATCCTTCATCTCCTTCACTCATACTACATTAATCCTGACCGTGCTGAAAAATGCCTTCAGAAGTTGGATAGTAGAGGAAGGTTCTCCCTTCGGTCCTTTTATTCTTTCTTGCCAGCCAGTGGGGTGGAAGTAATCCTCTCCAGTCCGTTTTGAAGGCCAAACCTTCCTCTAAATGTGTTGTTTTTTGCTGGGCAGCTTGTCAAGATAAGATCTTGACATTTGACAACCTTCAACAGCGTCAGAGTAAATTGGTTCTGGTGAATGGCTGTATTTTATGCCTAAGAAATTACGAGACCTCTTGCCACCTGCTTCTCGTGTGCGTGGTGTCTTTTGTGACACTACTCTCACGTTTTTGCAGTGCATATATGGAATCCAATTTTTCTTCCTGGTTTAATGCGTCTTGGGTTTTAATTGGTTCTCTGATCAGTAACTTCCCAAGTTGTAATATTTGCATGTTCAAAGGTAAAGGTCGAATTCTGTGGAAGGTTTACTGGGTGGCTGTGCTTTGGTCCATCTGGCTTGAGAGGAACAGCAGATGTTTCAGAACTAAAGCCTCATCTTTGGAGGATTTCTCCTGTCTTGTGAAAGGAGGTGTGCATCTTGGGCTGCAGTGCTTCCTGAATTCAAGTCTTATGCAGCTAATGATCTTATGAGAAATTGGAGCAAGGTTATTATGGAGCTCTCCTCGAATTATCATCAGGTATGTTTGGCAGCCTCCTCTTGGCAGTTTTAAGTTAAATTTTGAGGGGAGTGCATTGGGCTCTCCTGGAGTCCTGGGGCAGCTAAGATTGGTGGATTGATCAAAGATTATCAAGGCTATAATGGCCTTCTGCAGTCCAGCTGATAGTTGCTTTGCTTACCAAGCCAAAGCATCTTCCCTCCTTTTTGGTCTAAAGCTTGCTAAAGAAAGGAGTCTGTTCCACCTGTGTCATCAGCTGGGCTTCTTTGGACTCATCTTACCGTTGGAGGACTGGGGATATTATGGAGGAAATTGTTGATTCTAGTGCTTGCTCTGCCTTTTCTTTCTCCTTAGCTCCTAGGGAAGTTAAGGGTTAAGCAGACTCTTTGGCTAAGAGGGGGGTTTCCAGGCAGCAGGTGGTTACCGGTGATTATCAATTCTGTTTATCCTAGCTACAGTTTGCCTTGGGTGTCCTTTTCTGTGGTGTTGTCTTCTCCAGTGGGTTGTTTTTCTCAGGGTTGTTTTATTTTTACTTTCAGCTGCCTCAGGTGTGTTCCTCCCTTTGTCTCAGTTTTAGCCATGTTCGGCTTTTTCTTTGTACTATATTTTTTCTCTTTTCTTCTGAACAAAATCACTACGATTCAAAAGAAAAGGAAAATAAAAAGAAAACAACAACATTCATCTGCAAATCTTGATTTATCAACAATGAGCTCATTATCAAGCCACTATGCTGTCAACAATGGTCGCCTTTCCAAGTTCTGCATCCCCCACTCAACCCTACCAAAGATCATGTTTTTCTGTTTGTCCATAGTTTCTCACGTCATTTCTTTACCACATAACCGAGTATTTAGTAACCTACTCATTCTTCTAATACCTCCTACTTATAAACATTATTTTCTTTGCACTAAGACTTCCAATCAGCTCCACAAGTGCTCAAACCATTTAGACATTCCTCATGTTTCTTTCTTAGGAAAACCTTAAGGTATCCTTGAATATACTCATTTACAATTTTAACTTTTCTATTACTCCACACATCCACCTTAACATATGCATCCCCATCACATGTTGTCCATATTTACATGTCTACTTTTCCTTGCCCAACAATAGCACCATAAGAGCATAGGTCAAGTAGGGGGTTGTGTGCATCCGGAGTTTACCCAACAATCTCATACTCGGGGAGAGGTGGGGGTCTTCGGATTCTTCATTGAAAAAAAAAGAGGAAGAAAACCATAGGTCCAACTACCATCATATTGATATGCACCTTCATCCAACATGGTAAGCTATAATCACACAAAACTCACCAACTAGCGTACACTTCCCTGCCTTGCATTCACCTTAACAGCTATAACAAAAATAAGACCTTTGTACGGTTCTATAATTATGCCTGTTCACAAGATCTGGGGTTTCCCCTATCACAGCCCAACCTATTTTGAATATCTAAAGGCCAAGCCCACCTACAACGTGTCAGGCTTTTCAAGGTTATAGCCTAAGCTTGTCCATTTCGGACTATTAAAAATTTAACTGTTCAGACTGAAAGTAGACATGATAAGCTAGAAGTAGACCAAATTTGAGCACAAAAGTCAATTTCTAGCCACTTTATATATGATGCTTGATAACTTTCACCACTAAGATTAAGTGGCCAAAAATCGAGTTTTGAGCTGAAATTTTAGTATTTCGTCAAGTCTGATTTCAATCCAAACAGTCATTTTCAAAATTAATCTTAAAAAAAAAGGAAATAGACCAGGTATACACATACACGCATATAAAGCTAAACGGGCGAAAAAAGCCTAATTGGCTTTTGTAGGCTTCTTGTAAAAGCCCAAGCCCTCCTGTTTAGGTAAACCAGGTGAAAAATTTTGCCCAAGCTTGGCTGGACAGGGGTTCAAACCCATTAATTAATGACAGGTTCGGGAAGGTCTTGTGCCAAGTGTGGGCTTAAGGAACAAGCCTAATCTACAATTGTACCAAGTATCAAAGTCCCACACACTATGCCACTAGGTCATGTTCAATTAAATAACCATGGTACACTTCATATATCTTATCATACTAATTTCAAACTACTCAACTAAAAAGTTTATCCTCAACAATCAGAGCTAAAAAGTTGATTTATTGTCTCTTTAATTAGTACTAGATTGTCTACAAACAAAATACACCATGGAATCATCTTGGATTTCTGATATTAAATTATTCATAGCTCGTACAAATAAATATGGGCTCAAAGCATAGTATTGATGAAGCCCAACCCTAACCAATAATTCTATTGACTCGACTCTACAGACAATTTTTACACTAGTTGTCACCATTAATACATGGACACTAGTTGTCACCCATTAATACACAATTTTTACACTAGTTTCCTCGACTGGAAAATTATTAACTTCTTGTTGATCTACCCAGGTAAATTTAATGGTTCCCTAAAGTACTAGAATCTTGTTACAGTTGTTACTCTACTGCTCTCTCCCATGTTTCATAATTTAATTCATAAGTTTACTAACTTGACAGTTAACAAGATTTTGAATATCAGTACTGTTCTTATAAAGAAGACAACAGCACTCTCTTATGATCTGCTGTTATTCTTTTGAGATAAGATTGTGTTGACAATGTTAAATCAACCAACACCAAAGCCGATACTTGTTTAGGCAGACTAATGCTCTCATTTTCTTCATCTTCAAAAGGTTAATCTTTACTTCTGCATCAGGTGTTTTGTTGATTATCCCTTTATTTGCTTTTGCTTCATGATCCTCTTTGCTTGGTATTCTGTAATTAATAGATCCTTAGATGGCGTTATCCACCACCAATCTTTTATTTCGTTATCTTTAATGAACCATTTAAATTTCACCATTACTGCCCAAGCACAATCAAGATTGATCCCATTTTCTTTCTTCAGTCCGCCATAGACTTTTCTTCTATTCTTCTTTTTTCCCTTTTTGGCAGGGGAAAAGAGAGGGAAGGGGGGGTGGGGATGGTAATGATAATGTTCCCCTCAAACATGCAAGCTCTACAGTTTCAACTATGAGCACTTGCCAACTATGATACATGTTTTTCTCCTCATTGGGCTTATCATATTAACTCATCTTTCAAGTTTTGACCATTTGGTCTCTCATGGGAAGGGGAAAACCGATCATTGAAGGGGATTCTACAAATGCGATTAAGTGGGCGGCAAGTTTAAAAAGCCCCCCATCGAAATTGATCACAATAGTGAGCGAAATCACAGCGTTGTGTTCTGGAAGGGAGATTTCTTTTGTGCCGATCAAGAGATATGCAAACAGGGTCCCTGACTTCCTTGCCAAGAACAGGGTGGACTCCAGTACTACTGCTGTGTTTTATCTATGAGACTTCTTGGGAGAGGGAGCTTTTGTTTTGATTGAGGGATTTATTTGGTTTTTTGTACTTTGACCTTTCTTTTTGGCTCTATTTGATATTATGCCTCTTAGACCCATAGACGCCATCCTTTGTATCTTTTTATTATTAATATAATTTTTCTATGTTATTGCTCAAAAAAAAAATCACTCGTCTTTAAGCTTACAAATCTTATTAACAATGAACTGATGTGGAAGAAATTACTACCTCTAGCTCCAATATTCAAAATTCAACCAACTATTGTCTAAAATCAGGCAACAAGCCAATAAACAAATTACCCGGGGAGTGGAGGGGTAGGGTTGAAATGATCACATTACTCTTCAAATCCACAAGCTTTACAGTTGCAAATATGAGCACTTGCTAACTGAATCACAAGATTCTCCCCACTTGGGCTTATCAACACATCTTTTCACTAAGCTTATAGGTCTTATTAACAAAGAACTGATGTGAAAGGAATGACTACATCTAGCTTCAGACTTCAAAATTGAACCAACTACTTTATAAAATGAGGTAACAAGACAGTAAATATATTACCTGGTGAGGATTACGGTCTATTAAAGACTGCTCCTTGAACTTTAATTTACAAGAATATTCACGATTTCCTTGTATTCGCATGGTACCATAGTGATCACAGTAAAGTTTTCCTAATATAAGGTTGTAGATAGATGTTGTGACCTGAAGAAGACAAATCTCAAACATTCAGCTTGCAAGCAATGAAAGAACTTTAGGAAGATTCTAATTTACTGATTGAGGGAACCACATAAATACAGCCCAAGAATACAGCCAGATGAAACAAAAACCAAGGCCCGGGAAAACCAGAACACCACAAAGAGGCCATTTTTATATTAACATTCATGGTTGTACCTTGCTCCACTGAAAAACTTCTCCATCATCAAATTCAAGAGTTAGAACGCCAACAGGATCAACTTGAATTGAACGACCCCAAAATTTGCTTTTTAGATTGCTGTCTGCCCAAAATTTCCACCCTATTCCTTCACAATGGCATGCAACAATCATGGGATGATGACTGACCTGACGCAAAAGTAAAATATCAAATAACTCAGCATATGGTATTATGCACATAAACAACTACATACGTAAGCAAATCAAAGATAGATGACATGAACAAGATCCAAATTTTGTCCGACTCTTCAAATATCTAACACAAAAGAAAAGAAATACAGGAAGTGAAATCAACTACAATTTAAAATAATCAAATTCAGCAGCTGTAGAAAGATAACCATATCATATAATGTCATATGATCACAAGCGCAGAATAGCATGAAACCAATTTGAAGTTACAAACTTGGAAAGATTGCCAACAGTTTGTATCTGAGTGTGTGTACAACAACTTTTATAATTTTTAACTTCCATATTTTAGCAATTTTCTATTTTTTTTTTTGCTGCTAGAAGGGAATTTAGGATAATATGATGATGCTACTCGGTGATAATGTGCTAAAGAAGACACTAGGAGAGCAGCATCCATACTACCTATGTTGATTAATAAACTTCACGTAAAATTCAAGTGAACATGGACCCTATAAAAAATACACAAAAGAGTTCCCCTTTTTTTCAATTTTGAAATAGTAAGATAGTGATTGAATAGTAATATCTAGTATGCCCTAAATTTTACTATAATATGATTATTCCTATTATAATCAATGCTTTTCAGTCATCTTCTTAATAAGTTTAACCATTCTAGTTCCTTCAACCATTACTTGGTTCAATGAGTAGCTTTTCGTTGAAATGGTCCAGTTTAGACCTGCATAACTGGAATTGGCACCTGACTGATTCAGAATATGCCCCAGATTCACAAACATTTGGAGTATATAGAAAAGTGTCTACAAGCAGAAACCATGAATATTTCCTAATGGTTTCAGAAGCAATCCCTTGATGGAAAAAAAACACAGTTAAACGTCTTTCTGCTATTTTTGTTATTAAAAGATTGCCGTCACATCAAATTTGATTAATCCAATACATGTTGCTGCAACCTTTCAGAAAATTTGATTAAAATGCAAACCTAGTACGAAGACGAGCAGTTAAGAATGGGCATGGTTATTCCAAGGATTGAGGCAAGGACCCACTAGCACCATTTATTCTGACACTGGTGATGGATTGATGGGAAACGCCAAATTTGAAGAGCCACATGCTCAAAAAAGAGGTGGGTATGGTTGTCTCAAGGACCAAGACAAGGTAACCACTTCTCTTACTTACTATCATCCTGATTCCAATTTGAAGCATAAGAGCACCCAATGTCTGTTTCACCAAACTGATTGGGCAGTCATCCTCACCAATAAACTGATAGTGTAGAGATATTTGCTGAGTTCCTTTTTTTTTCCTTTTTTGTGAGGGGGGGGGAAGGGGGGATCAACTCAGCTGCTATGAACTTCATTTCATAACAAAGGAAGAATCAAACGGATCATAAACTCAAACATGGAAAAGGTACAGTGTGTGGAATGCATGATGAGTTACCAGATTCAAGTAGTTGTTCACTCAGTTATGCAATCAAAAGTACTTGTTGATTTTGAGGTCAACTATTGATGGGACTTCCAAAAAATGTCATGCTACAAAGTGATCTTCACAGGCAAGGCTTCCTCAAGGTGCTCAGACCTTATAAAAATGCCAGTGATCCATGAGTTTGCCGCATACCTGCTTCTCTTTTCACATGATAACAGTCAAATCATTTTCTTGAAAACTTATGGTTAATAAATTTTGGATTAGACTTGTTGAAAACCACTAGTTTCTATCATTTCTCAATAAACTTTTCCAATTAAACACGGTTGTAATGACCTTATTTGGTGATACTAGTAGGAAAGAAGAGCACCTTGAATCAAATTGTCACCGAGAAGGGAATAACAAAATTGTAAAACCCATAGACCATAATACTGTAGCTACCATAAAGGAGTTCAATAGCTTTCTTATTTTTTCTGAAATCGTAATGTGACTTGGAACCACAAATTTTACAGATACAACAATGAGCAGTTCCTAACTACGCTATAGCCTACGGTCAAGCCTACAGCATATTTGTTTGTCAAAACTCACATTTATACAGAAGTAGAAACTTCAGCAGTTTCTCATAGCAAGTTATCATGTATCAGAACAGTGTATAAATTGAAAACTTGGAAAGCACGAAGGAAGATTCAATCGAAGTGATTTAATCCACATAATCAATCATTTTGGTTGCATAACCTTCTCAGAGAAAAAACGGATGCCTTTGTCAGGATAGTCGGCTTCATATGTCTCCCCTAAAAGAGGATTAAATGGCTTGCAGTGTCTTCCTTCAGTAGACGCATATCCAGATACAGCAAATGCAGCCACGTTGAGAATCCTCATAAGGTTGTTATTCTATGGAATTTCAAATGAGGTGAATGTCAGTTTAGAAAAATTAGAAAAATGAAGAAACTAGATGCTCAAATGGAAATGAATTTCATTATCTTGCATTGTACACAAAAACATTGAATCTGTATATGAACAATGTGGCAACAAGTTACAGTCAACATCTTATACTGATGAAATTACCATTTTCAGATGAATAACTCTATTAAAAAAAGTTGTTCAGGATCAGCACATTTGTAAATTATCAGGCCATATAACATAAATTGCAGAAAAGAATGCATATCAGTAAAAACAGTTGAAGGTTTATCTCTAAACAAGAAATCAATCACATAAAGAAATTCCTGGAGCAAAATACAAATGCATCATGTCAAATCTGACAATCACAACATGTCCTCTTACAGCAACATAGGCAAGAATTTCTATAACCTACTAAGGTTTTTCAGGTACACAGCTCAGTATAAAATACATCAAAAAACTTCCTCATCCAATCTTTGATAGAAGCTACCCATCGCTTTCCTATAATGAAGCTATCCATCACTAACCTAAGGTGGTCTAAGCCTTAAAATGGAACCCACTCCACTGGAAAAAGAAGTCTAGTCCCAAGCTGCTCATGAACCTGGCAAGATAGCGATAAGGCCCACTGAGACCCATATCAAATCTGCTAAACAAAGGAGGATACAACTTCCAAAAAGACCAATGACCTTATGGCAGTTGACTGGAAGATAATAAGGTCAAAGAAAGTGTGAGTGGCAGTGAGATGCATGCCCCAGTACAAAATGTACAGAAGAAACTCAATAAACTATAAAAAATCCATCCATTTGATACTAAAAACAGCTTCCTAAATGCTAAACATAAGAAAAATAAGATCACCCACAGTAATAAAAGATGTCAAATCACCATCCCAAAATTCTGTAGCTAGACCAATACATTCGGAAGAATGCCACACATACAGTCATGTAATGGTGAGAGCAACTTTTCTAGGTTAATTGTCGTCTTAATCATTGCAAATTACATATATTTCCATAAATCTATACATCTATGCATTACTTCATTAGAGATAATGAGAGAAACTCAAAGTGCCAGTCACAATCAGCAATACAGGGACCACACTCTCTCACTGTTTGAGAGGGAAATAGAAACTTTCTATTCAAAAGCAAGTAGTACAAAGACGCTAAGGCCCAGCAAGATATTGGGCCAAAGCGACAAAAAACAAGTTTAACAAGGATCAAATAAATAAGGAGAAATCAAATTTCAGGATATTTCATCCCACTTTCCATGAAATCAATCTAATGGAAAACCCAGAAAACAAATCAGTAGCCAAAGCCCATTGGATGATGTTAGATTTAATTCTTTGAACCAACGGTTCCTTGAAGGATGCTTCATTTTCCAAGATCCTTCTATTGCATTCCAACCAAATGAACAAGGAATGACCAATGGGGACCACATTTCTTCATCTTGGTTTCTTTACATCATCTTAGTAACTATAATACGGATGCAACGAGTGAGAACACTGCAATTGAATGCTCTCACTTATTTTTTTGATTAAACTCCTAATTGTTCATGGAGCACATATCTGATCCAAAAGATTACTTGCACAAGACTAGACCCTATGGTGCAGATTGTCAGATTCTACGTTCCACGATTGTACTTGTAATGGTGTCAATGCTATTTCACAATCATGCACAATATATCTTGTACAAACAAAATGCCTATCAAAAACTCTAGAGATTGACCATAAATTTTTTAAATGGGCCGCCTCACATCTTTGGTAGGGATATTTAGAAAAGGGCAAGGACAATGGGTGGGTAAAATCGGTCCTCCAATTGATCATCCCAGCCTAGTGATTTTGGACCTCAAAAATTTGACTGTCACAAGCCATTGATTTTTCATTAAACATCTCACAGAGTTAAAGTGGTTGGATAAAGAGATTTTACCTTAAATCCTCTTATCTATGTAGTCCTATATCTATCCCACCAAACTATCTGGGACCCTGCCCACGATAAATGGTCAGCCTCCCTAGAGCTGCTCGATGGTGATATATTATAGTGTATATTTCAATATTATGTGACATTAATCGTGTTCCACATCAGAATTTCAATGAAAATGCCATCTTTGTGCAAATCAGTTCCACACAACCTAAAATTACAGACTAAGTGAACTTCAAAGACAAAAAAAAAGGTCGAACTTTACCAAATTATTGGCATTGGAACGGCAGTAGTAAAAGAAAATTTCGTGTTTGAAACATGGTCAACAACATTTTAAGACAATAAAACTAACTCTCAAGTAGTAAAATGATTCTGGAAAGTGCAAATCAGCAACCATAATTATTTTTTGTTCAACAGCCATCCAAATAAATAATTGAATGTGAGATGCCCCTCAAAGCTTACCATTTTACCCCATTCATAAGCTCGGTCAATAAGGAAAGAGTATTCCAGATCTTCAAATGCTTTCTGCAAAGAAGATAGAGGCTCATTAAAGTAAACAGGCAGACAGACTTTGGTGAGATCCTTCCCAATGTTATCTTTAATCATAGACCACAGGCTGACTCCTTTCTCCTTTTCAACTGGATCAGGCAATTTTTTCCGACGCCGAACATAAGGATAGTTAAATCCCACAGATTTTATGGAAGCATCATTTCCATTAAGAGAATCGACAGCATAAAACTCTTCATCATCTGAATCAAATGATGATCTCCGATAATCAGACCCATTACTTTTAAAAGAACTTGATGACAAAAAATCACGTGTATCAAAATAGGTAATATCATCATCCTCTGTTTCTTCCTCTATAGCATCATGCCTCTCATTGTCTTCATCAGATTCAGTTGCACTACCTTCTGAAAAAATCATTTAAAAGCACAAAAAAAGAATAAATACAATACATCATTGCTCAAAAAAAAAAAGAATAAACAGAATAAATACAACCCATCAACTAATATTTAAGAAAATATATACAAGAACAAAGCAGTAAAAAATGGAGGAACGAAAATCAAAAAGTGGGCGGGCACAGCGTTATATGCATGACATATGGAGAACAGGCACCAAACAATGAAATTCCTAATTAGCTTCTAATTCAAGGAAAAGTGCCTAGAAGCACTCCTTCAAACCAACAAGCATGGCCAGAACTGCATCAATGGCAAAATGACCCAGCCAGCCCTGAGAAAGAAAACACAACAGCACCTGAAGCATCACACACCACAAAACCAATACCAGTAGGTTCATGAGTCCCCAAGAGCACTTCCACAGAAGATAAGTTAGAGCTACCTGAAGGGGTGACTTTCCAAGGACATACTTGGTACTTTTGACTGCCATCAAAGATAATTTCTCCCCAGCATCTAAGATGGTGCTGAAGATACTTGTGCTCCCTGATCCTTACTGATCTTTATATTTTCTATCTTGGACGATAGTTTGAATACAAGTGACACTAAGGTATGTTTGATACAGAGAGTAAAATGTGAACCATGTTGACACCTAATCAAGGTATACTGCCAGATTAAGGTTCACCTACGTACTCATATGATATCAGTCAACTGGAGAAACCAATGGTCAAAATTCCAGCCTGAGTGATGAGCATAGAGGGTCAAGGGCTTCTGATCCAATGATATACTGTGTACCTTAACTTGAGGTGGACTCTACAGTGTGGGGTTGCCTGCTCGTATCACACCTTTGCCAAGTTACCTGCATTGAATAATTACTCTTTATCTAGTGTCATTCAAGACTAACATGTCTAAGGGTTCCTAACATTTAAAGGTTGTCATGTGCAATACTCTCAGACGCATCTCCATTGTGGAACAACTACCTCTCAGATTTCTCATTTTCAAGTAACATTACAACTGAGCCCATCCCATGCAAATCAAGTGTAATAAAGAGAACTCATCAAGAATCACAAACCCTTAAGTTGCATCAGATACCCTTGTCATGCAACACGAATGTTCTTGAAATTGTATATGTCAAATATGATCAAAAGACCTTTCAAATATAGAATCCACAATTCCATGTCATTGTAATACTTAAATGTTCTGAATAAAGGATAATGCACACAACTGTATCATCCACAAAGAAGGTATCATAAATCATACTTATACAGAATAGATTATTTTAGAAATTTATTTTCTTTCAGGTCATAAGTTGCATTGGAGGAATCAAAATACCATAGTTAAGATGCATAAATACATATGTAGACCACCAAAGTTTCAAAAGAAGAGATCAATGGAACCTATCTCTAACTCTTCTCTGAAATAGCTATGATATGAAAGAAAATATTAGTTTGCACATAAGCAGATGGCTCGAAGTCAAACTTGTGCAATATGAATGGACTATAATTCTAAGTTATGATCATACCACTAGATTTGTCGTTCTTTGGTCTAGAAGCATCCTCTTGCTCCTTCAACTGCCTTTGACTCTCATCAACAACTGTATCCTCCAAGTCAACTTTTTCTGTCTACACAAACAAGTATCAAAATAGTCCTTCAGTGGACAACTGAGAGCTTCTGAGAAAAGGAAGAGTCGCACTGTGAATTTAAGGAAAACAACCATTGATGCGACACAATAAACAAGAGTGCTTCCAACAACAAAGATATCAAGCCAAGACTGAAACTGGTACCAATCTCTGCAATTGCAATATTGTTCAATAATAAGAATAATTCAATCGCCATCGTCATCATCATCATCTAACCATTTATCCCATCAATCTGAGATAGGCTTTCATATGTGGATTTGGCAAGTTCTTTCCATGGACTAACTGTCCTATCTGACACCCATGGGGCTTGAACCTACAACCTCTAGAATAAAATCATAAGTCTTGACCAGGTGTGCTACAGGTTTCTTGTTAAGAATAATTCAATCATCTGTAACACTCTGACCTGCAAATACTGATCTCAAGTGTGGACTTGCCACTGGGTAAGCTTGAAGACATGCAAGAGGAAAAATGTCCATGGAACAAAGGCCAACGTAGAAGAAACATAAAATTGACATCAGGCTTATATATATACAGAAAATGTTTTTAATGTCATGCATGCAAAGGTGTTCTATGTGTTCTTGTGAATAGAATTTCATGGTGACCTTGATCAAACAGATATGTCCTTGTTTGATATAATAAAGTTTAATTAGGTTTCTTCTTCCATCTGTTTAATTTAATCTGACATTAACATTGAAATCTCAATTTACAATGGTTCAATGATTATCCAAGACATATATTTCCAATCATGTTTACAGATGAAACACAACAGACAACAACATCCACTCTCTTTTGAATAGATAATGACCGATTCAGGAGAACATCGGAGCAACGACAGCTCAGTAAAAGCATTTACAATGCAGAGTAGAGATGTAACAATACAATGCAGAGTAGAGATGTAACAATAAACCCAAATCACAAAAGCGTCATAACCTCATAGATGAAACATCGGTGAACAAGAAAACTAGCGATTCGAAAGAATTTCAATAATGCAGAGAGATTCAACACAAATTGAGTGTACCTCAAGCTGACGTAGTGTGTCAATGAGCAGTGACTGCTTCTGGTTGAGAATCAGGAGCTGGCTCTGAAGTTTTGAGAACTCGATCCTCATGATCTGCTCACTATCCTGGATCGCAGCCTCACTTACCCCCTCTGCCAGTAGCCTCTGCCTGAGCTTTTCTGTAGACACAATGAACCCGCCAACTGGAGCAGCCATCAGCTCACTATTTGACATTCGTGGAAACATGTCCTTCACTGCCCGCAGTGCCTTCATCCATGCCACCCGATCCTCCCGTGCTTCTGCCCTGAGATGGAGCCGCTTTGTTCCAGTGAAAATTGAGAATCGTTTGTCATCTGATCTGCTCTCTCTAATAGATGCCACCTAAAAAATTGATCAAGATCCAAATTAGAAAAAAAAAAAATCAAATATTTCAAAATGCATTAATCTAGAAACAAACCAACAAGATGGACCTAACTCAGAATTGAATCGAATTGAATACAACCAAATTGAGAACACAATATTTAAATTGAACGAACTCTGATTCGAACTGAATTGGATATAACCAACCCGACAACATAATGTCTAAATGAACCCAGCTTGAAATCAATTTGAATTGAATTGAAACAAAAAGAAAACACACTGTCTAGATGGATCCAACTCAAAGTCAATTTGAATTGAAGTGAACCAAATTGAAAACACAATGTACAGATGGAACCAATTCAGAATAGAATAGAATTGAATTGAATTGGATAAAAAATGAGAACGAATGTTTGGATTTGCCTTGAGGTGGATTTCACCGATTGGCTTGCAGGGTAAATGGGAGTGGCAATTGGTGCGGCGGCGGACATGGCGGATGGATTCCTCCCCTATGAGCTTGGATCCCTTCTCCGTCTCCGAGTTGAGCACGATCCTGTCCGGCCCGTGGATCTTGTAGTACGAAAGAACTCCGTCCTGCAGCACAAACCATCTGGGCCTCCACCCCTTGCCGTAATTCACCCACTTGTACACAATTCCCGCTATACCGCTCCCCACCACGTCGTTCAACCTCACTGCCTCTCTATGATCCAAAGCCGCCTGTTGATCCTGTACAGCAACCGACGAGTGAGGATTCGTCAGCGACCTCGACCTCGCCAGCGTGGCTTGGGGCGGCCGGGGCGCGGGCCCCACGTTTCCGTTGCCAAAACTGAACGAGTGGGGGGACGAGTCATGGCTCCTTGCAGGCCGGCGGCGTCCGATGCACTCGGATCGGACGGTCCGGGGCATGTCGAAGAGATCGGCCAACGGCGTTGATTGCGAGGCAGGGTTACGCACCGGAGGAGCAGTGCAGCAGAAGGGATGCATGAAATCACAGAAAAGATAAAGGCAGTTGTTAGGAAACTGGATTCGAGGATCCTCAGCTCATTTTCTTCGTCTTTTTTTTTTTCCTTTTTCTCTCTTTTTTTTTCTTGGAAAGTGCAACCGAAGGATCACGGAATTCCGGTGGTGCGGACGATTACCGGATGAAGACGAGATCGCTCGCCACGACTGGTGGCAACGCGAGAGAGAAAGACGGAGGAGCTGGTAATAGAAAGGAGGAGAGAGCAGTGCGTACGCGTCAACAGTATCATATACGTATCGCATACGTATGAAAGACGTATGCGTGTACGTATTTTTATGCGATAGATGCGGAAAGAGAAAGAGCGCGGAAAACGAGAAGAGAGGAGGAGAAACCGGGGAATTGGGGATGCGTCAGAGGAAGTTAGGTCGGCAAATTGAAACGATTCAAAAGGCGTAAATTGTCAGTGGCGGAAGCCAGTCGCTGTTTGGTGGGTTTTTAAAGGGACCCACTTGGGGGTTACGGTGATCCACCGGACTAAAGAGCTTCCATGCACCCGCATTTCTTTTTGTTTGCTTTTATTGAGTTTTATGATTGAAGGAATGGAGTGGTGGAGTCATGTGATGGGAGACGGGCGTTGAGTAAGACGTGTTGAAGCCGCTCCGGTTCCTCGACATTTCAGCCCTAGGACTTAGGAAATGGGCTCCACGTTTCTGATTAATTAAATAAAATAATGGTATATGATATTCTGTTTCTATTTTTTTATTTTTAATCGGTCTTATTTAATGCCTACGTTGGAGAGCTACAACGCCATTTATTTTAATTGAATTATATAATCATATTTTTAATTATTTATATTTTTAGGACTTTAAAAAAAAATTATTTTTAAAAGCTTTTATCTTTAGAATAGTCGCATAAACAACAGTGTTTCTTCATTAAAAATGGATATGATCGTGATTTTGTCTTTGTCATTTAAATAATTATAACGTAAATCAATATTCTGAATTCAAAAAAAACTAGAGTGGTGGATAGGAATTCATCTCAGGAAGTCAAAGTTTTGAGTTTGATTTTCATCTCTCTTTGAAGATCACTCGACATGTTCTAAGGTTTATTTTGGTGCTTTAAGACATTTGAACACTTTGATCATACAAGAAAAAGGTACATTAATATTCTTTATTATAAAAAATATTAATGTATTTATTGTTATGCAAATATATACCACACTTCATTTGTCTTTTATTTAAATGTAAATTTAATACATCATTATATTAAATTTAAGATCTACAAAAAACCATTTATTATAGTTTTTCATTTTATTTTTAATCTTAAAAAAATTGTAAATATGATGCAATTAATCCTTATTTTGATAGTTTGGTACTCTTTATAATAAATTATTCAACTATTTATTTAGTTAATATTTTTTATAGATTTAAGATGCATATTCTCTTGTATGATTATATTAAATTTAAGATCTACAAAAAACATTTATTATAGTTTATAATTTTATTTTTAATCTTAAAAAAAATTGTAAATATGATGTAATTAATCCTTATTTAGATAATTTGGTACTCTTTATAATAAATTATTCAACTATTTATTTATTTAATATTTTTATAGATTTAAGATACATATTCTCTTGTATGGATTGGTTTGGCGGTGAAGACCCGTGTGAGATGTGAAACATCTTGGGCTTAAGTCATTATCAATACAAAAGGTCACTCCTCATAATATAACCCAGAATGAATATACTCTAAGAGATCTCGACGCCTTGGACTTTTTATAAAAAAAATATTCTCTTATATTGAGTGATATAAAGGTGGATATTGATTATAAACGAAAAACTTGATTATTATAAATTGATTTTTAGTGTTTAATATATTAAATTTGATGTAATTACACAGAGTAAAATCTAATATAAGCTTAGGAGGCTTTTCTCGGTCCATGGGGCTCAGATATTGAATTCAGAATGTTCAAGTTGTTCCTTTCTCTATTAAATTTAAATCTAATTTTATTTGACATTTATTGGGGATATCCTCACCGTTAACATAGTCCCAACTTTGAATAGTTTGACCGTCTAAACTATTCAACTATCAATTTTTTTATTATCATAAAGTAAGTTCTACTATTTAATTTATAAAACATCTCTTGAATAGAATAATTATCCCAAAATCAATCTATCCACGTAACCATTTATATATTTCATCTAATTAAGTAGGGGTCAGACTTTGTTAAACAATCAACCCCGGTAAAAAAATAATCCATATAATACCTTATATAAATTTATTTATTTTTATTTTACTAAAGTTACATATTTATATTATTTTAGTATTTCTCTTAATGTATAGTTAAAATAAAATATGGTTGTACTACTCGATCTTTTAATTAATTAAATTGTTACTTTAGAATATACCCATATTTAGTAGGGGTGAAACTTGTTGGGGTTTTTGTATGATTCGAGAAATCAGTGGGTTTGGATTATGTATTTGTATATTTTGGATTGAATTGGATCAGGCCAGGTCACGTCGGGTTGGAAAAATCCGTATAAAATTCGGGTTGGATTTGGTTTAAAATTTTAAAATCAATTCAACCAACTTGATTCAAGTGCACCAAGTTATAAAAAAACATTCGGATTGAGTTAGGTCAGAAATTTGGGTCGGATCGAGTTGAATAATTCAGGTCAACAATTCAAGTCGATCAGATTCAATAAGTTTTGACATGGATTAAGTTAGGTTTATTAAAATCCCTCCCGAGTTTCAGCCCTACATGTTAGATTAGATTTAAATTTTAAATTTAAAGTTTGGGATGATTTAGGAAAGGTTTTGAACTAATCCATTGGTTACACCTTCACAGTAAATGACTAAATTCGTCGCAAGGTAAGGCGAATTTGTCGATTTCTCTGTGTTTGTGTTCATCCAAACACGTAAGTTATGCCATTTCCCAAAGTGAAAGTTTCAGGCATCAGCATCTTCTTTAGTTTAGAGTTTAGACAACCATTGCATGTATTTTCACCGCTTTTCGGTCAACAAATGAAAATATCACATGTTTTGTGTGAAGGAGATGATTTGATTTTATATGAAAAAAATATATATTAAATTTTAATTTATATAAAAAAAAATAATCATCCAATATGAGATATTCAAATAGGTGTTTTTAATCATTTAATAACTTTTTCAACCGCTATAGCAGATTCACGTCGGATTTTAATAAACTCAATTTAACCCATGTCAAAATTTATTGAACCCAACTTGAATTGATGGCCCGGATTACTCAACCCAACCTGAGTCGAATTTCTGACCTAAGTCAATCTGAGTGTTATTTTATAATTTGGTGCACTCGAGTTGAGTTAGATAACGTCAGGCTAGATTAGGTTGAAATTTTCAAACCCAATCCAATTCAAATTTCATTCGAATTTTTATTTTTCCAATCCAGCCTGTCTCAAAATATACAAATACATAACCCAAACCGACTGATTTCTAGGGTCGAGTTCAAGTTTCACCCTATAACCAACACTTTTACATAGATGTTTTGAATTGAGTCGAATAATAATTTACACTTTTACAGTGTAGGCGAGGGAGAGAATGCGAAAGTATAATGTACATATAATTTAAAAGTATTTAGTGTCATATGTTGTCTCTTGGGTATTTTAAATAGTTGTATATATTTTATTTAAAAAAAAATTAATAAAAAATAGAAATAGTTTCACATGAACGACTGGTCGGGTTTGAAAAAAAATGCATGACATTTGGGTCAAACTGGACTCAGAAATTTAAAATTAACTCCATCCTAACCTGAATTTCAGAGAATATAAAAAACATGTTGCTGATTTTTTCCTCTAAGTTTGGACTAAAATTGGGTCGGGTTGTTGGGCCAATAACTTGGGATTGGTTGGGTTGAGCAATTCGCACCAATAAATTGAGTCGAATCAAGTTAGGCTCAATAATTTTTTATATGAATTGATTTGATTTGAATTTATAAAAAGTAAGCCCAACCCGCCCGATTTCAACCATACTCCTGAGTCCTAATTTGACTTGCACTGTGAAATGAGCTGACGGAAGTATTGGATATCCAGTCAATGTAGGATAATTATGACAAAATCTCTATTGAGATTTTTTTAAGCAAGATATGCTAATGATATATGTTATTAAATGGATTTTGAAGTCTGTTGGGTCTGATATAAAAAGAACCATATAAATAGTCATTATATGCAGTTTTACCTTGATATGATAATCGTATCTCTTTATTTAATTTTTTAAAAAAGCAATGGTCTACACTCATCAAAATTTAAAAGCCAAGATTATATGACTTGGATCATCAATTGATAGCAAAACTTTATATACTTCATATCTATTTAATTACCTATCAAATGAATCTAAATTTGTGAGACCCACAATCCATTTAGTAATTTATCACGTTAGTGTCTCCCTATCCTGTGTCATAATTAAATGCAAAATTACACTCATAAGAGAATCTCATATTCTCAACATGTAATAACAGAGAATAAATCACTTTTTAATTTTTCTTAGAGATTTTAAATGTATTTTAGAATTATTATCAATTATTGATGTGGGAAGCCTTGGTTTTAAATTTGACCAAGGGAGACTTTTTCATTCCTATTATGATAGGCCTGCTCAAGGCCGGCTGTACTGAAAAAGCCCGAGTCTATTTATATTTACATCAAGCTTGAGTTCGTCCAATTAATATGTACTCATAAGTCCAAATAGTAGCAATCCTCACACGGGATTTATGTATAAGCAATAGGAGAATGAGTGGATTTTCCACTTTACTCTTTACCTTTGCCGTACAGATAACTTAAAAAAAGTAAAAAATCTGAGTCGCCGAGTGGTTCTAGTTCGTTCATCAATCGTGGGTTTTTCCTGCATTTGGCTTGAGTTTTCAAACGAGGCTGTTTCTCGACCGATTTTTACAAATAAGGTATTAAAATTTATCTACTCTGAATTTTATAAACTCTTGGACTGATTTTTAGTGAAAAGGGTATAGTTTTGGGATTAAAAAATTGTACCCAAAGAATTAAGAGGAAATGTTATTTTTCTTAAATCTTTGATTACGATTTTTAAGCCTAAAAATATATCATTTTACTTAAAATCAATCTCAGAGTTCATAAATTTCAGAGTAAATGAATTTTGATACATTCTTTGTAAAAATCGGTCGAGAAATGGTCTCGTTTGAAAACCCAAGTGAAAAACCCAGAGGTGATGAATGAATTCGACTCGCCGTTTTGGAGTGATCAATCGAGACTGGTTTTAAGTGAAAAGAGTATATTTTGGCTTAAAAATTGTACCCAAGAATTAAAAGGGAAGACCCTTTTTTTTTAATTCTTTGGGTATGATTTTTTAAGCCCAAAATTATACTTTTTTTCACTTAAAATCAGTCCCGGAGTTTATAAAATTCAGAGTAGATGACTTTTGATACCTTATTTGTAGAAATAAGTCGAGAAACAAACTTATTTGAAAACCTGAGCGAAAAACTCACATGTGATGAACGAACCCGGCTCGCCATTTTGGAGTGATGAACAAACCATAATGGCTCACCGTTTTGAAGTGATCGGCTCACCGGCATAGACTTTTTACCTTTTTTTTTAAGTTATCCGTACGCCAAGGTGAAGGGTAAAGTAGAAAATTCACTCATTCCCGTGTCTAGTTATACAAAAATCCCGTGTGAGGATCACTACTCTTATTTAAAGTTTGTTTATTTTGTAACTCATGTTTTTTTAAGTTTTTTAAAAATTAATAATTTGGACTAATGAGCTTAAACGAAGTGGGATGGGAAGAAGTATGGATTATTTATTTATATAATATAATAAAATAAATGGGTCTGAAAGAAACGGTCATGAGAGTTACTCTCACATTTACGAGCTTTCTAATCAGGAATCATATCTCTATTTAGATAATGGCTTCGGCCATACGAGTTCTTGAAAAGAAATGCTTCTACTAGTGCCTCGCTAAAGAAGATGTCTTTCTTCCAACAAGCTTTTTTAGATCAAATTGGAAGCTTCTCCGCTTGAATTTTAACCAAATTCAATCTGAATTCTGAATTGACTCAAATTCTGAACTCATTTTATAGTCAAATTGGATTGAGTCGAATCAATTCTGATTAACTTGAAAATTCTTTAACCCGATCCGACCTAAATTTCGGAAATTTGTCATCTCAACCTGGCCCGAGTTTCACCACTAGTTAATTGAAATTGCTGGAGTCTGGCGATCTACACAATTTGAAAAATTAGAACTCGTTTCAACTATGATATAAAAATAACTATAATTGAAAAATGATATATTTAACTAAAATAGAGAAAATTAAAATAAAGAAAAATTATATTTGTTCTTGAACATACTGAACCAACTTAAAAAAAAAAAAACTGTCTTCGGAGATCGATTCACGTTCAATACGCATAGGCCCCCAACCAATATCATCTTCTATTTGGACCGACACTGGTTGAGTCGGGCTCAAGGCTTGGTGAAGTAAAAACGTACAAAGAAAATACCATCTTCCATTTGGGTATAAGTATTTTAAGATAAAATTGGTATTTTATATTTGATTTGGATTGAGATTAAGCATTCAAGGTTTTGTGTCCATTAATTGTTTTTATTTTTTTCCCATTTTTATTTGTTGTTTTTCTAATTTTTTCTACATTCTCTAATTTGAGTTTTTTTTTTTTTAATTTTAATAGATAATAGCACCACTCAAATGCAATAAAATACTTGTCAAATATATATGCTTCATATATATTTTTCATTTCTTGAATTTTTAGACATATCATAGAGTTTAGATGGGTTTTTATTTTATAGCCATGTAATTAGTTCTTCACCTAATCATGCATCTAAAAATTTGAAAAATGTTATAAGACACAATATATTAAAAAGTTCTCTATAAATTTTCTATTATTTTCATTAAATTTTAGATTGAACAAAATAATGGTATTTAAACACACAATAATCATGCTGAGCTCATGACAATTGACAAGTAGGACTCATTTAAAGAAAACGTCAAACTAAAAATAAAAAAAAGTTGTTCTTTTAAATATTAAGTTGCACACATGGATGTAATTTAACTAGTAATCTCTCCTCTCAAAAAGAGGAGGTGCCAAGTTTGAGACCCATGACCTCACTTGGTGTGCCCTAAGGGTCCGTGGGAGTTTTATGCTGGGTTTTTCAATGTAACTCAAAATCTAAACTGGATTTTTAAAGAGGCATCTTAATAGCGAACCTGATATACAATTACATTTATTTCAAAGATGCAAATTTTTTACTTTAAATCAAAATGATAAAAAAAAATGTAAGAATTATCATACAAAATGACAAAAATAGTATTTCAAAAACATTATGACATATTTTCGTCGGTGTCTACAGGAAAATTTTAGAATTATTTGATGTCTTTTGTTGTTCCACTTTCTACGGTGTGGGGTCATTTCAAGTTTCAGCCACATTAGATGGATTGGTCGAGTCAGTCCACGTTTGTGTGACGTGGCAAGTTGGAATTAAAATGAGGACCATGTTTTAAAGGTAGAAACTAAATTTGACAATAAGTTAGGTCAAATTGAATTTTTAGTCAATCTTCTTTAATTTAATATAATCTACTTTTATATTATGTTAAATGAGTTTTCAAATTAGATTGGATTGAATTTGAGTTAGATTGCTCGTTTGTTTAGCTAATGAGACTTATCTAGCGAGACTCATATCTATACTTAGCAGCAGGTCAAGTGAAGTTCTCTTATTCGGTTTTGGATCTATGTTAGAATCGGGTCTATTTTGAGATTGGTAAATAGGAACATGTTGGGTTACCCTATTTATCTAACTAAAGAGATTTTTTCTATCGAGTTACGTATCAAAATTATTCCTTAAATCGATGCAGTCCTCCTCATTTGATTGTATTGTTGTATATTATATGCGGTGATAGTTGGATCAGTCGAGTCAATCTATTTATAAAATTGGTCATGTCAAGTTGAGTATGATCAAATTTTATTAAATGAGTGTAGGCTTTATATAATTAGATGTGTTATGTATAGTATAGACGTTACAATAGTCAAAGCAGCTGACTTTATTCATTAATAAATGGATTTAGATATATTTATCTATTTATTAAATTAATTGCAGATCAAGTCAAATTGAATAAGTAAAATAATCTTTATATATGGATAAAAGATTGGAGTTAACTTAAAGAGACATTAAAGTTAGGAATTAAAATATAGGAATGTGGCATCTTTCCTAATGAGGTAAAAGAAAATTAAATTTACCAAGAGATAAAAAAGAGGGTAATCATGCATTCATGCTTGTGAGGAAATTTATTATTACTTTAATTTCTTTAATTAAATTCTTTTTGGGTATTGTGGAGATTGGCACTAAATACCATGATTACTAGACACAACTTTCAATCCTTTGTTGGAAAATAATAATTGATTATTAATCTATGGTGTAATCCACGAGACAGAGCATGAGACATGTTTATTATTTCTTTACTGTATTGTCATTATTTTAATTAGTAGATGCCTGCTTTGGAAACTGGTAATTCGTAACACTCAAGCAAGAGAGAATGACAGATGTATTACATTTTAAGGGCTTTCTTAGCCGTCAACCTTCCTTATTTGAAGTTCTATCTAAATTATTTTAGAAGAATGATTTTATATTATTATTTTAATAGAAAAATATGATATCTTTTTAAATATGTGTATTTTTATCATCATTTTACATTGGAAGTGAGACTAATCCTATATATATACAAAACTACATGCAAATCTCGTGCGTCAAATAGATCTTATAATATTAAATTGCAGGTTACAAACATTGAAAGTGTGATTTTTTTTGGATTGCGGATTTAAAGTGTAGATTAGAATAAGTATCGTATTAAAATATATTAAAAAATATGCTATATATTGCAGAGTATAGAGTGTAAGAATTGTACATTATAGAATGCAATGTATAGGGAGGTTAATGAGTGTGGAATACAAATTACAAATTTTACTGTGTCTTGAATCATAGATTGCAAAGATTAGAGTATGAAGTGTAATAATTGTAGATTGTAGGATAACGCAGTCTAATTTTAGTGAATAGAACATACTTATGAAGTAGAATGATTGACAATAAGAAACCCACAAATAAACACAGTGTAAAGGAGATGATGGTATTAAAAAATCTTTAAAAAAGTCCAAACATATAACAAAATGAGATAATTTTGTTTAAGTGGTTTGGCCATGTCAATCGACGACTAGAGATGAATATGGTTCACAAAGTTGAAAAAGTTACAAATCAAAGATACATAGAGGAAACGAAAATCATAGAAAATGTAAAAAGAAGGGATTATTAAAGACATAATGGCATATAGGGTAAAATGAAAAAAAAGTAAAAGTAAAAAATCCAACTCTAGATAGATGGATAATATCCTATGATTAGGGCTGAAATCGGACCCGGTCAGGTCAGGTTTTTTAAAATCTAACCCGACACGAGTTACTAATATATGGAACCCGATCCGATCCGACCTGAATTTTTGGCCAAGACGTCTTGACCCGACCTGACCCGAATTATAACCCAACTCAATCCGAAACCCGACCCGACCCGCATTTTGAACCTACTTTAGTCTACTTTTTACTGAGTAGGGTCGGGTTTGATCGGGTCAGATCGAGTTAACTTAAAAATCTCTCAACCCAACCCGACCCAAATTCAATGCGGGTTTCTGACTTCTCGACTCGATTCGACCCGACCTGCTGACCCAACATTCATAACCCGACCCACATGATTTTTGGGTCGGGTCATGCGAGTTCGGACCAAAACCCGACCCGAGTTTCTCCCCTACCTATGATGATGATGATGATTATTAGAAGTCGTATATTGCATAATGCATTGCGTGGGAACTTAAAAAGTACTGATTATAGGTTGTAGGTGAATGTAGAATGTAGACTATAAGAAACTGTTACATATTGCAAGTTGTGGATTACAAAGTAAATTGCAACATAGTGCAGAATGTAACGTGTAGCAGACTGTGAAGTGTAGAGTGCAATAGGTTGTTGAATTCAAAGGTTCTATATTGCAAAGTGTTAAGTCAACATCAAATTTCAAATCACTGTGTGCAGATTACAGATTGCAAATTACAAAGTTGTATAGATTGCAAGTTGTATGTTGAAGAGTGTAGAGTAAAGAAAGCAAGGAGAAAATTTAGGTAGAGAATAAAGAGCAAATTACAAAGTACAGAGTGCAGGGTTGTAGAAAGTAAAAGAGTGAAATACAGAGAGAGAATAGCATAGAATAATGAATAGTGTAGTAGAATTGGGCTGAGATCAGTAATTCAAATGTAGGTATGGGAGTGCAGGTTTCGAGAGAAGAGTGCACATTGCATAGTGGAGAGCTTGGTTTGACGCTAAGAATGAAGTGAGTGTCTTCTATTCGATTTACACTCAACTCCAAAGGTCACTTCCTATAGAACTTATTTGGTGCGTATAGATTGGAGGTTTTATACATGTCTCAAGTATTAGTCGAGAGACGGCTGATGAATGAATAATACAATGATTGAGTAGAAAGTAGAGAACAAATTGTAAATTGTAAAAAGCTACAAGTTGCATTTTGCAGAGTGTAGAGTATAAAGTATTAATAGATTGTACATTGCAAATCGCAAAATATAGAGTATCAAATAACAAATGGTATATCTTAACAAAATGAAAGTTTGAGGTAGCAAATTGTAATTTACAGAGTGCAACAGAGTGCAACATGTGGATTGCAGAGTGAAAGTGTTGCAATTTGCAGGCTACAGATTGTAGACATTGCAGCTCGAAGAAAATAAAGTACAGATTGTAAAGTATAGTGTGTAGCATGCAGATTGTAGAGAGCAGGATTGGGTGTAGATAAAATTGCAGAATGTAAAACTTTGGATTATTGATTGTATAGAGCATAGTATAGAAAGCAAATTGTAATGAATAGTGTAGCAAATTAAATAGAAAACAGAGAACAAATTGGAGAGTATAGAGTGCAAGTTGTAGAGAAGCAAAGTATAAAGTATGAGAGCATTGAGTATATTGTAAAATATAGTTTAGATTGTAAGTTGCAAAGAGCAAAAGTGCCAAAATCAAATATACAAATGGATGCCTTATAATTTTTTATTCTTTAAACTTTAAGCTCTTAAAAAATATCGCTTGAATGATCCAATTAAGAAAGTTTTTGGTAAGTCTCATATTCAAATAATGATATTTTTGTCAAAAATGAGATCAACAATTTGAATAATAGAGTCTTTTGTATTTGAGGATTGAGACTTTAGAGCTTAATACTTCTTTTCTTTCTTTGATTTTGGCTTGTTGCAATCTTTTGGTGCTTTTGTTCTTAATCTAAGTCTTTTAGGTCATTTCTGTTTCTGCTTTGTTCTTTCTCTTTTTTAATAAAATTTTAATATTATCTCTCTATAAAAACATAATAGTGATATTTTTGTGAATTCATCACAACTCTATTTAGTAGGCTCTACACGGGCAAACCCATATAAGTAAAAATATAAAAGATAGGCCCATCCAAATACAACCAAAAGAAACATCCCTGTGGGCTCCAACATGCAGCAGTTCCTATAATGGACAAACGCCCAACCCAACTCTCTCTGGTCTTTTTCAATTGTTTTTATCCTGGAATCATTTCCAAAAGATGAAATTTCATCAAATGGTTGTGGTCCTCCCACTTCTCTTAGGCATACTGAATCTTCCTTCTAAATGGTATTGAATACAAAATTACAAACAGCTTATTGTCAATATCTTGTTGCAAAATAAAATCAAAAACTTTGATTTCAAAGTATTATTTTAACTAATAAAGAACAGGCCCGTGACATTTAAGTAAGTGCATTCAAAGAAGATTCTAAAGAACAAGTAATAATTAAATGGGTAAGAAGGGTAGATTAATGAAGCTTTGCTGGAAAGTGTCCTTCACGTTTTGCTGCAGCCTTTTCAGCCAAAAAATGGCTATAAAGATAAAAAAGGCCCACTGCAGGGAAAGACTGCCATGTCTCTGGTTGGACCAAATAGGCAGACTTCACAGCACTTGCAGTACATTCTCTGCAGTGAATTACTGCTTCACAGTCACTGTCTACTGTATTTGAATATTGCATAAATATTCAAACAAATTACTATGTAAAATAGACTAGTCTAAGAGAAATTGCTATGTAAAATAGATTTGTAGTGTTTTGGTGGTTCAAATGGGTGTACTCTGAAGAGAAATTGCTATCTAAAATAGATTTGTCTAAAAGTGGTTTGGTAGTTCAAATGCGTCTAGTTTAAGGGGAGTTTATACAGACACTCAGAAAAACTTTTTTTATATATATATATTTTTCAAAAGTTAATGAAAATTACATTTTTATCCTTCCACTTACAAACACTAGCATCCTTCAAACGAATGATCCACCGAATCAAAACATTCATTCGGATGAATTCAAAAATTCATTGGAACGAAGTGGAATTTGAAGTAGGATTTTCAAATGAAGTCATTTCTCGAATGATTTTTACAAATAAGGTATCAAAATTCATCTACTCTGAATTTTATGAACTCGATAACTGATTTTAAGTAAAAAGGGTATAGTTTTGGACTTAAAAAATCGTACTCAAAGAATTAAGAGAAAAGTTCCTTAATTTTTCTGGCTCTCCCTTTACACACCCGGTTTTTCTGCCTTTATACATCCGTTTCCAGGTGCGGGTGGCTAATTACCATTTTGCCCCCGCATTTCCATTCGTTCGAACGAATTCTCAGTTCATTTCGGCATTCATTCGAACGAATGTACGCATACCCCATCCAATTTTGATTCGTTCGAACAAATCTCTGTATAAAATCAATTCGTTCGAATGAAGGGATAGAATGAATCGATTTTTTTTTAAATTTTAAAGTTATTTTTTAAGCACGGTGTATTTCCAAAATTTCTCAAATTGAATATCCAGACTAATTATGATAACCTGATAAAAATACTTTAAGACTTAAAGGTCTTTTGAGACTCCTAAATGTGTTTTCGGTACACTCTAGGGATACCCTTATTTGTAAAATACGGTGCTTTAAATATTTAGGAGTGTCAAAAGACCTTGAAGTTTTAAAAGATTTTTATCAGATTATCGTAATTAGTCCGGATATTTAATTTGAGAAATTTTAAAAATACACAGTACTTAAAAAAATAACTTTAAAATTTTAAAGAAAATCAATTCATTCGAATGAATCGAGTGAACAGTAACCATTAGAATGAATCACTGATTCATTCGAATGAATTGATTTTCTTTAAAATTTTAAAGTTATTTTTTAAGCACTGTGTATTTTTAAAATTTCTCAAATTAAATATCCGGACTAATTACGATAATCTAATAAAAATACTTTAAGACTTTAAGGTCTTTCGAAACTCCTAAATATTTAAAACACAGTATTTTACAAATAATAGTATCCCTAGGGTGTGCCGAAAACACATTTAGGAGTGTCAAAAGACCTTGAAGTCTTAAAGTATATTTATCAGGTTATCGTAATTAGTCCGGATATTCAATTTTAAGAAATTTTGAAAATACATGGTGCTTAAAAAATAATGTGCATAGTGTATTAAATAATAAAATCTCCTTTAAAACTTTAAAGTTATTTTTTAAGCACTGTGTATTTCCAAAATTTCTCAAATTGAATATCCGTACTAATTACGATAACCTGATAAAAATACTTTAAGACTTTAAGATCTTTTGACACTCCTAAATGTTTTCGGCACACCCTTGGAATACCCTTATTTGTAAAATACTGTGTTTTAAATATTTAGGAGTGTCAAAAGACCTTTAAGTCTTAAAGTATTTTTATCAGATTATTCTAATTAGTCCGGATATTTAATTTGAGAAATTTTAAAAATACACAGTGCTTAAAAAATAACTTTAAAATTTAAAAAAAAAATCAATTCATTTTATCCGTTCATTCGAATGAACGGCACCCGATTCATTCGAACGAAATTGATTTTATAAGGGGATTCGTTCGAATGAATCAAAATTGGATGGAGTATGCGTCCATTCGTTCGAACGAATGCCAAAATGAACTGGGAATTCGTTCGAACGAATGGAAATGCGGGGGCATAATGGTAATTAGCCACCCGCACCTGGAAACGGGTGTATAGAGGCAGAAAAACCGGGTGTGTAAAAGGAGTGCCATTTTTTTGATATGATTTTTGAAGCCCAAAATTATACCCTTTTCACTTAAAATCAGTCCCAGAGTTCATAAAATTCAGAGTAAATGAATTTTGATACGTTGTTTACTGAAATCGGTCGAGAAACGAGAATTCGTTCGAACTCGGATGTCTATATGGCTCCCCTTAATGAGTAATCTTTCGGTTCGGGAAAAGGCAATGAGAAATTTTGTCACACAATTAAATTATTAAATGAGTAATTTTTTTAGGATTTTTAGAGTATTCGATTAATCTTCAGACACCAAATAATTTCATGGGAAGTGATCCTTTAAAGTAGAGTGTGAATCGAACTCTAAATCTCTTCTACCTGAGGTAAGTTTCTGACCATCAATTTAACACCTTTGGATTACTCCAATCTTTGTCTTTATAAAGAATCATTCTTACTACATTCCAAATTCCAAAATCGGAAGAATGAAGGTTTGAATGTCCCATTTGAATGGTGTCCCAACTTCCTCTCTTCATCTGTTTAGTTTTTTACACAATCAAGTATGTGTTAACACCTCTCTTTTAAGGCTTTTTCTTTATACTTTCCTTGATAAAATTCAAACAGAGGACAGGGTAATTATTTTAATATTAAATAGTAGATACTTGGTTAATAAACTAAAAATTTCAAAGTTATTGAAAAATGAAAATTAGACTCTTTATCAAATCTCATATTATGTTGGCCCAATTTGACACCTATATTCCTCGTTAGGCCCAGCCAAACTCATCAATAACTTTTTAGCATAAGAACTAAAATAGGACCACATTAACATAACATGGGTGAGTCACACAAGTACTCATAAATGAAGCACCCATAATTCATATTGGTACATACTAACACAACAGACCAAAATAAAATTTTACGTTTCAATTGTCAATCACAAAAAAATTGTAAAAAAAAAATCTCATTAAGCATTTATCAACATTTGATTTAAATAAATTAAATGGTCAATTGAAAGATGCCCTTATTTCAGCCATTTACTTATTTTAGCTTGAATCAGTTCAATGCCTTAAAAAAGTTGATCTTTTGCACTTGGACAACAGACCTTTTTATGGTGGTGAGGTGAATGAACTCCTAACTCTGTCACACTTTATTTAAATGAAAATTAAGTCACAAGCATTTGTGATTATTCTCACATTAGAATTACTGACAAAAATATTAATACCAATGGGTGTACTTCAACTAGTTGCCTCTTGCCTCAGGAAGTAGGAGGTTGTGGGTTTGAGCTCCCATAGCCTCACCTTGGTGTGCTTTAGGAGTAGTGGGCTCACCTATGGGAGTTTTACACTGGGTATCTCACGATTTCCCACATGTAAATTTCAATATATATATATTAGAGTGGCCATCCTAACACATGATGAGTCTTTTAGCAGACACGAGTTTTAGTGAACTTCCCATTTTACCCTCCTCCATCTGCACTAAAAAAAAAAAAAAATCAAACTTTCAGAAATCGGTTCACCTTCCAATTTATCGATGCACTGGACCGCTGCACGACTGGATCATTGAAAAACTTTTTAGAAATTAGTTCACTTTTCACTGAATTGATGCATCGGACCGAATCATTAGAAATGAAAATTTGAGTAAAGTGATCCAATCGGTATACCGATTTCTTAAGACGTGAAAGTGCCCAAATCAGTGTATCGATTCACTGAAAAGTGATTCGGTCGGTGCACCGATTTTTTAATGTCTAACTTTTTAATTTTTCCATATAGATAGAAGAGAAAAATGAAAAATTTATTAAAATATGTGTCCATTAAAATACTCATCCCGTATTGGAATAGCCACTCCGATATTAATACCAAATAATACAGTGGGATGTAAGTAGGTGATTGGTGTGATTGAGGCACTTAATGTAATCTGACCAACTTCTGCATAAACAGGACAACCTCTCATTCTGATATGCTTAGTTGTCAATGGCAACGGCTGTCATAAAATACTCTAGCAATAGGGACGTATTTGATTTTATTTGAATTTTGAAGTGAAGATATTGAATGTAAAGGGTTGAGTGATGGGAATGGTATAATATTTTGACTGATATATTGAAATTATAAAGCGATTCTATGCATGTGATATCATGATGTCGTTTAAATCTATAAAAAGTGAGCTAAACAAAATAACGCCACATTTTTCAAAAGAGGAATGATCATCGAATGATTATTTATTAATTTTTAAATATATATATGTTGAAATTATTGAGTTAAAATGATTAAAATCATGAAGATATTTATATATATTACCCGTATTAGATATCTATTATCTTGAATGGAACAAAATATAGAAAAGAGCTATTCTCATGAATTATTTCCAAGAGTCATGTAGTCTTTTCCTCTCATTTGATCTATTAAATACATAAACTGAGGGGTGATAATCTTTGTCGGCATGAGATATTGACCGATATGTTGATATCGTTGATTCTCGCTCTTTTTTTCTTAATTTTTCAAAATATCGGCATTTTTTATTTTTTATTTTTCTGAATTAAAAAAAATAAAAGAAGGCTCGTTTTTGGAAAAAAAAAATTAAAATTGAAAAATCAGCCGATATTTGACCGATATTGACAAAGATATCGGCTGGGCTTAGATTCAATTTTTTTTTTTAAAAAAAAACCAACGATATTTAATGATATTAGGTGATATATATCGCCATATCGACTAATATCGTATATGTATGGCCCATACCTATCATATCGGGTGAGATTATTACTCATGCATAAAATAACAAGTATTTATAAAAAAATTGTAAAATATATCACAATCCTCTCATTTGATCTATTAAATGATAGATTTAATAGTTTTATAAAATTTAATAAGATACATAAACACGTGTATACCTTTGTGTTTTTATTTTTAAGAGATGAATCTTATGTGATAAAAATATTGTCATTCTTTTGCTGATAACATGCAATCTTTTGTTACAAATACATCAATTGAAGACTTATCTTGAGGATTTTAATCATTTTTAACCCATGATTTTCTGGTCTAAATTTTAATGACCTGAGAAAGAGATAATATATTAATTGTACAACGAAAATGAGGTTGGGTTTGTATTTCAAAAGATACTTTTGTCAATTTTTTTTTTGAATTTACGTGTGAGAAACTGCAGGATACCTAGAGTAAGGCCATGGGGCCTCGAACCCGTGACCTCCCGCTTCTTGAGGCGGGAGGCAACCAACTGAGCTACACCCATGTGTGTTTAAGATACTTTTGTCAATTAATGGGTAATGATTTTCACACCAGCCATTTTGATAGTTGCACACCACAACAAAAGGAAATTTCATTATTACCCTTTTCTTCCCCTCCTTTGAAAGCAAGTTATACCTTAAATAACAAAGGGTAATAATGAGATTTCCTTTTGTTGTAGTGTGCAATTATCAAAATTGCTGGTGTGAAAATCATTACCCCAATTAATTCATTGGTAATGTGTGTTTAAGGACATTTAAGACTCTCTTTATAATGGACTTAAGTTGTTAAAATTATTATCTTTTAAATTTTGATTAAACTTTTTTTTTATAATCAAGGGTCTAAATATTAATTTGAAACTAATACAGTCAAATATCGATATATCAGTGACACGTAGATGATAGATTAGTAATACAAGTCTATCTCGGCGATATTTTGACCCAATATAGATAACAAATGATATGTATTGGCCAAAACATATTAAATAGCCCAAAAATGATAAAAATACTAGATCCATGTTCATTTCATGCATTCTCAGATTGATCAAAGATAAATAGCAAAAATTTAATCAATGCTTTGCTTTATTTTCATTTAAAAAAAAATAAAGTTTATGATTTTCAATTAGTCCCAATTTTTACAGTGAGATAACTCTTATGATAATCTATCCAACAATATATTTTTTTACCATAGAATTGACTCCACTCTTTAACTTGTAGAATTAAATCATCATAGTCTTGAATTCCAAAAGAGTTAAAGTAATGATCAGGAATCCACATTAAGAAGCAGTAGTCTTGAATTTGATTTTTACTCTATTCAAAAAGATTGTTCTTATAGAGTTATCCAGTATGTATGAGTAGGAAGGCTTACACATCCCTTTAAGATTAGTTGAGTGCTCTTAAAGACCTGAACACCTTTATAAAAAAAAAAATTATCAAGAGTATTTCAGTAGAAACATATATGAAACTTGCATAAACTCTACCTTCTTAAATATGAAGAATTAGTATAAAAAAAAGATGGTCATTCTAACATGGAAAAACTCTTTTAAAGGCATGGATTTTTCAGATTTTTCACTTTGTCCCTCACTCATCTGCAAAAATCAGTTCATTCATCGGTGCATCGGACAGGTGAACTGATTCACTGAAAAATGAACTAATTTCTGTGAATGAATAGATGTAAAATAGAAAATTCAAAAAATTCATATCTTTTAAAAAATATTTTAATTTTCCGTCTTAGAATGCCACCCTAAAAAAAATTGTATTTAGATGATGTAAGAAAAAGATGCGGTGGTACATCTTATCCATGTCCACCATAGACACAGATTCCTAAGATGAAGAGACTGCCACACTAGAATTGGTACATTTTTTCCGTCCATCGTACATTTATGATAGTCTGAATAAAAGAATACAAAGGCTAAAGTTGGAGAAACTGCCACAACCTGCTACAGTACACATTCAATACATTTGAAATTGTACCATGTACTACTTTTTTTTTTTGAGCGGTCAGGAAAGAAGCTTAAATTGTACCATGTCCTAGTTAGTATTCAAGTCTTTTTAATTTCAACATCAGACCATCATCTAATGATCTCTCCACTGTTTGGATTTACCCAAAACTATAATATCATAATACTTTTAGTGTATAATTTTGGAAGTGTTTAAAAATAGTTGTCCATATTTTGAGTAGTATTAAATTGGTTTGAAGATTTTATATTGGAGTAGTATAAATTGTGTTGAAAAGAATGAGAATCACCTCTCAGTTGGATGGTGGTTTAAAGTCAAATTCAAGTTCTTTAAAAAAATATAAATGTTTAAAATGAGACGGAAGGAGTACTATTTTGTAAGTGTGTTCTATTTGTATTAGATTAGGGTTAGTTTAGCCATTTTGCCACTAGTTTACTTATTATTTATTCATTGTATTTTGTAATTGAGGTTTCTAACCCGAATAAAAAAGTTACAAGTAGAAGTGAAATTTGAGTCGAGTTGGATTGAGAAATTAATTTTTTTTTTGATCTGACACGACGTAATACGACTTGATCCGCATACATCAAGTTATAAAACACTACTCGAATTGAATCGGGTTAGAAATTTAGGTCGAGTCGGATCGAATTAAATAATTTAGACTAAGTCAAATTGAGTTCAATAAATTTTGAAGTGAATTGAATTAAATTTATTAAAATTGGACCCGAACTTCAACCCAAGTTAGATGAGATAATATAAATCTCATTTTAAGCTCACATACCAGAATACCCTGCAAATGTTTTGGGAGAAACAGTCTTTCCATGCCATGACAAACCAATAAAGAATCATATAAAGCTCTCTTTAGAAGAAGACAGGTTTCAGGAGTGCCTGCTGGTAGTCTGTTCTCTGTTGGCAGAGAGAAATTAAAAGCCAAAGAAATGGACCTCAGAAAAATTATTTAATATGATCAGAGCATGAGACAAAAATATTCAAATACCATGAAATATGAACAGACCAACTTGAATACTAGAGTGATAGGGAACAAATCATTTTGATCAGGCAACACCATAGTTATGACCAATTATGACTCTTAACTCAAATATATTTGCTGGTTTTGATCCTGTCTGAAGCAATAATGTCGTGTCAAGACATAAAAAGTAAAAAAAATAAAAATAAAATTATATCCATTGAGTGCATGTGTTTACACAGTAAGAAGCACACCATCAACAATAAAGATCATGTTGAAGATGTAGAGAATAATTTAGCAATATCCATAATAGATAATTTAGATAGATTAGAGATTACTTAAGGCACAAGTCACTTTGTAATGATAAATCAGGGTGTACCATGAAACATGTGAGGTTTAAAATATAATGCAAAGTATAATCACAAAGAACCCAAAATGGGTGGAATAGACAGAGAAATTCATGGATAAGATAATTGAAGGGAATCTTCTCCTTTCGATCACCGTAATTTTGTGAGATGAGTTATGAAAAATCAACACCTTATAAGAATCGAATCTTCAACGTCCAAAAATCAAGAGACTAAAATGATAAAATAAGGGTCAAATTTTACCCACCCATTGCACTTGTCATGTTCTACATATGCCCACTAATCAACTAAAAAATGTATGGCTGACTAAAATTTTGATTAGCAATCTCCTTAATTAGGAAGGCTTTGGTATTCTCCCTAGAGTGTTTATTTAAGAGATCATCTTGGTATAGGGTTTAGTTAGAAAAATCTTTTTAGTGTAACTCGTTAATGATAACATCAACTAGAAGGTAAGTTGATGAGTTTGATCATCAATTATTTTTACTATGTCCTAAATAATTTAAAAATGTTAAAAAAATTTAGAGAATGGAAAATCAATATAAAGAAAAACCTGATATGAAATTCATATCCTCCAGTGTCCCATAATGATATGTATCTTTTATTATAATTCATTATTTTTTCATAAACAATTGAATTTCAAAAAAATGTTGGACTATTAGAAAAATCACACAAACACTATAAAACTATATTAATCACATTAAGGCATCTTCATTTAATTCCATATTTATTTAACATTTCTTTAACTATTTTTCGCAAGAGACTCCAAAATGAGAATTATCTTAGAAACTCGAATTTCATGAATTTCTAAAAAAAAAGCCTTGGAAAATAATACAAACACGCTAAAAATTATATCAATGACATTAAGACATCTCTTTTCAATTATATAAACACTCAATATCATTTTACTAAATAAGATTTTCACAAAACTCCAAAATTAGGATTATCTTAGAGAAAAAAAATTGATGAAAATAACTGAAAGATGGATAAATACAAATGGAAAAAAAAAGAGAGAGAGAGAGATTGGAATGGACAAATACCTTTCACTTTTGAAGAACTTGCTTCTAAACCTTCTTAAAATTATACCCAATGTGGGATTGAAACCGAAAATAGTAAAAATGACAATATTTCAAAAAAAAAAAAAGAATAATATTGATACTATATCATATCGACTGATATAATATGACTATTTAATAGCCCCTATCGACCAATAAAGTGCATTGTACGGCCGATATGTATCACCATATACAATAGTGAGATGTATCGGCCAAGTGTTTTACCTTAGAAACCAACTCAACTTACTTAGCAAAGTTGGTATTTATGTGCTTTTTCTTTTTAGGGTATATGCATGCTTTAGAAGAGTATAACCTTTTTTTTTTTTAACTTAAACATTACTATGCAACCACTGATGTGGCATATTTGGACTGACTTGCACATTACTCGACATATAATATTATAATGTTTCCTTGTGCCTAATATTGCAAATCCTTGTGAGAGAATTTGGATTTTATAGGCACATGGGGAATCCATCATTTAGCAAAAAAAAAAAAACTTTTTTTACTTTCGTCAATGAGATAAATGCACAAATGGTTGAATGGGTCCAAAAGGGCTTGGTTTTGGGATGGTTAGATGAATCAATTCTTTTAATTAAATGGAGACATAAATTTAAATAGACGTGACCTGATGTGTATGGGTTTGTGCGGGTGATCCATTGAATAAATAAGTAGGCAATGAATAATTGGGTTGAAGACCCAACCCGAATAAATCCCATCCACCCATTGCCAGATCCAATTATAGGCTGCAAAGCAAACAGTTTGGATAGTTCTGACACTTTGATTCTGGTATAGAAGCTAGCAAAATGTGGTTGTTAACAGAAGCCTACAAGGTTAATCACTAATGATCATCACTAATCGTGCATTTTGGAGGCTGTTAACGGGCATTTAAGAATTTAACACCACCCAGTCATGCTCATGAACCAGCTCTGTACAAACTACAAACAATAGAGAGTCCATACAGCATAGGTACTCAGTCTCAAGAAGAAAGGTACTGAAGAAAAGCATATTCTGCTAAGAATAAAAACTTTAATCCGAGGGGTCAAGATGCCCACTTCATGAAATGAGGCCTTGAGTTCAATTCACGCTCAACCCCTCCAGGCCATTCCCCGTAGAGTTACTCTCCAATCAACTTAAAATATGTGAAGATTGGGAAGTTTACTCATGCTTGTGGAATTAACGTCACCAGACACCTCCAATGTGGAGTAAGGATACACTGTTACAAAAACAATATGAACTACTTAGTTACTAGTTACTACTATACTTTTATGTGAAATGCTTGAATGGAACGACTCCATAGTATTTTCACTGAAATATTAATGGCGATTCAATTCTTTGCAAACCACAGTGAAAGAATCGCAGTGACAATCCCATTCATCAGAAATTGGCCTTTTTTAATCTTTTTGATTGTTGAATTGAAAAGAGCCGAAGGTGAGTTAGGATTTTCTGAATGTTGCAATCCTCAAGAACCAAGCATCCATGAGTACATCCATTTGATACTTATTCGTTAGGCCTAATAGCAGTTTGATTTGTCAGGCCCACCTAGTTCTTGCATGACATGTCCACAGTCGACACCCTGTGTGCGCATGGTTGCACTGCCAAGCACCCTATTTGACACTCATCTAATCAAATCCATTATCGGATTAAAAATTAAAGATCCCACCATATAACTCTTGTACACTGCCCAAATCTCACCATAGAAATGCTAAATGTGCTGAAATTTTACAGGCCCTCCACCCATTCCAAGTCATATACATCGTGGCCTGCCTCATATTGAAAACATTATTGGACTAATAGTGATTTCAGCTCTCTTGAATGATAACAGGTAAAGTTCTGAATTCTACTAGAATGGAAAAGTAGGCTTCAATGATCAATGATGGCAGGGATGATGATGGAATACCAGCTTCTGGTACATCCACTAGTTAAGTTTTCGCAACAGTCCATGACGGCACTCCACTTCGTACAGAAACCTAGAATACACAAATTCCTTTATCCAGTGAAAATGGATCCAAACAGCATTCCACTTCCATTCTTATATATATTGGTCACCAGTTTTGTGAAGCATAAATGCACAATGGATCACTGTTCAACTTTGGGATTTGCATGTGGGTTGAAGACAAAATGGCAGAAAATTTGTACAAAAGCACTTTGTACCCAAAAACACTGTTGATCAGATACAATTACAAGTAACCGGTGGGTACGGCTAAAAACCAAATCCCTTTTCTTTTTTGAATTAATAGCATGAAAAGAAGCCGCGGTTGCAACACTGAGCACCTACCAACCGTGTTGATGGCTTTTGTCCAATTCCTCTCCTACAAAATACATTCTTTTGGTCTATATTTTACATGGTGGCATCAGCTCCATTTGATATGAGCTGTTGAAGTTGAGAACACAACCTTGATACTTCAGGGGCATTTCCGTAAGCATCAGACATCTGCCTAAGCAATTTGCATTGTTCATCTTGTGATGTGGGCAATTGAGATGGTATTGGAGGGACAAGAAATGGATGATGGAGCAGCTGAGGTATCCTCCACCTATCCGAGCGTTCCCATGAAAGACACTTCTTCATAAGATCAAGTAGCCATGGGTTAGAAACCGGATCATATACAATCTCATGGTTTCGATCCGTTATGACCTTGAACTTGGCCCAGAATGTCTTATATTCAGAAAATGGTGTTCTCCCATACACCATTTGATAAAGAATGCAGCCAAGGGACCAGATGTCAGATGGGCGACCACATTTTATGGTGTTTCCATTTTGATCATGCTCATTCCACATAAATGCTTCTGGAGACATGTAGTTAAGTGTACCTACCTGCAGTAGTATAGAGAGTAGGAAAGAATCAGTTTTTGTCCTGTTCTCCCATCCTGCTTCTTGGAAAGTATTGACATTGATCTACAATAATTATAGCTAAATAAGAACCTGTGCATCTCTTTGTATGTTTGTTGTATCACTCATTATAGCTTTTGCAATGCCAAAATCAATCAGCTTCAATGAACCTTTGACAAGTAAGAAGTTAGCAGGTTTCAAATCTGAATGCACAATACGCTCCTCATGGATTGTATTTACGGCCTCGAGTATTTGCTGCGGAAATAGAACTTGTCAGTGTTTTGCAAAGGAAACCATTTGTCTAATTCTACCTTAGAATTAACAGGTAATGTATAAAATACACATCATTATATCAGTATGCAAGGCACAAGAACCACCTCTGGACACCACCAAGTGGAAAAGCATCTTATAACTTCTTTTGCATACACGTGCCATGTTATTTAAACTGATGCTGAAAATTTGCAAGTAGGACAACTTAACGCAGGCCATGCACTCTCAAATTGGTCCGAAATCAAAGTTAACTTCTGTTAATATCACAGTACTAAATATTATATTACAAAAGGATAGCAATTTAGTGATTAATGAAGTTATCTTTAAAAAAAAAAAGGCTAGCGATTTAGGCACCCCTGTACTTTTGTGCTTATTTGTCGCTAACCAAATTCTTGTAAATGCTGAAGTGTAGAGGGTGCTTCAATCACTAGCCAAGGAAAAGACTCAAAAAAGAAAATCCGTTAGTTCTAATGCAAGACTAAGGTACACCGGTTGGCCACTTGGTACAAAAACCTGACCTTGTATAATCTTAAAGTCCGTTATTTTGCCCTCAGTAATATTTATTACTTATGTTAAAGTAGTGAAGAATCCATTGACCATATCTTCCTTCGTTGCCCCTTTGTGTCATATCTTCTTTCCCTTTTCTCTTTCCACCAGGTGCTCTCCTTCATAGTTAGGGGTTGGGAACTTTCCGTAGAAAAGCTTAAGCCCTTCGGAAGCTAGTACCTCTCGCGACCACTTGGCCCATTTGGCTTGAGCACGATAGGAGTGTTTTCAATTGCAAGGCTTCCTCAACTCCAAATCTAATTTTGCCGCATCAGGTCTTTTGTCATTGAATGCGCTTTATCAGGAGATATTTTTTAAGGGTTATTTGGTGGATAATTTATAGGAACTTAGTTTGATATCTCTTAAATGTATTTGCACCTATTTATCATGTAGCTTGGTTGGTGTTTTGCCCATTTTCTCCTTGAGTTCTTTTCTTGCACATTCTTTCTCTAATAAAATTTTGTTACCTCTCAAAAAATAATAATAATAATAACCCTTCCCTGAGGGTTTTTTTTTTTCTTTTTGAAAGGTTAGGAAAAAAGTTGTCATTTGACAACTGTCAAAATTTAAGGTTTTTCATTGTGCTTATCCACAGGGCAGAATAAGAATCGAGAATCTCATAGGTAGCACATGTATGTTTCATAATGGGAATGAACTGTAGAGAAAACCCATTAAAAACAGTGCAATCTTCTTATGCAAGTAATCAGAAGGGACCCTTACAAAATTTAATGTATAAACTTCATCATTAAATGGTTACAAAAGATACCATGAACTTTGTTCATTAATTTAAAGGATGATTGCACCCAAGCACAGACAGGTCCTTTCAGTCTTCATAATTAGAGACAGAACCTCAACAAGAAAACAAAGGGCAAGATGGCTACTGTGATTAAAGAAACCTAATGAGTACGGAAAACCAGGAATTTGATGTGAGGAGAGAAAAAAAAAATGTATCCAGAGAACTATTACAAGAGGAAAGAGTCGAGCCAGTATGATAGAGAAGGAAAATGGACCAAAAATTGATGGAAAACAACTAATGTCACAACAATTCCAACAAGATGCTGACCTCATGAACTTATAATCAAAGTGCAAAGGGTGACATAAGTCAAGAGCACCACTAGCTGTGAGCTGAAATTTGCCGGGTGCACTTTTTTATTTTATTTTTTTCTATAGATGTATACATACACTTCAATATGCTTTATTTTGTATCAACACCAACATTCAACATTTAAGAAAAATACAATAACATCATTAAAACAACGAAATATCCACAATAACTCATAAGAATCAAAACTAAAAATAATGCCCCAACCTAATCATGAGCCTTTTTACTAGGGGCAAGATCCAAGTGCACACCTAAGGGAAGAATTGGTTGTTGTGTTGATAAATGATGAAATAGCAGTCTAAAACCAATTTGAGCTTTTAATGGAAAATAAAATACATATTTTCTGGAACTCAATAATTTCTCAATCATTCAAAACAAGATGAAGAAAATAAAACAAAGTTCTCTTCCTCTACTGCATCATTTCCTAGGCAGCATCCCAGTATGTTTTATAGTAAGAATGTTCAAGTTTTCAATCATAAATACTAGGCATTACTAAACGTTGTGCCCAACTTTGCCTCAGTTCACAAATAACCAAGAAACTTGCAACTGTGAATAAAAGACAGAAGGAGGTGAGAAGACCTGCCAATAAAAGCGGAGCCAGTTTTCATCAATTTTCCCATCCATTTCCTTCCATTTTTGTGACACCATATGAGCAAGATCAATTTCACCATACTCGAGCACCATGTAAATATATGCATCATCCCTGATTCTTCCATCCTTGATATTCATGGAGCCACTCATAACTTCCCCAAGCAAAATCTTATCAGTCACCTACAACGGACTCAAGCAAGCAGGTATTAGACTTATTACTGATTGTAAAGGAAAAAAAAAAGAGAATAAATCATTTCGATTGACATTTCTGAATATACTATTCAGTTGTAAGACATGGGATGCATCTTAAGACACCTGAGCATAAATAGAAGAAGCTGATGACTATAAGGCGCATCATTTCTTCTCTCAAGCCTTTTTTTTTGAAATAGTAACAAATAAATTCATTAATGATGAAATGGGTACAAGTGAGATAGACCATGTATAGGAGAGGTATACACGACTATAATGTGAAATATCAAAAGAAACAACTAAAAATACTAATAAGTACAGTACACCGCATCCACCATAGATACATATGAAGTTTCCCAACTCCCCATACACCTAGAAAGAATCAGCATCAAAACAGCTTCATTGCGGGTCTATATTTTTGTACTTCCACCTTTACTAGAAAATCAACAATATTGTTCGACGACCGATGAGTGTGTGTATATCTCCCGATCTACACAACCTCCAAATGTCCCTAAAAATGGTAACCAACTTCCATGTGTGTGTGTGTTGTGGGTGGGGGGGGGGGGGGGGGGGGGGGCGAGATGGGGGGATTAGTCAAATCACCTTCGACAATAAGCCTTCCATTCCCAAACCTATACCAAATCTAAAGTGCTCTCCTAATTACTCTCAGTTCTGCCTCATTCGAGTTCATGATGCCTAAAGGTTCAAAAAATGCTAATACTATCTTGGGTTCCCACCCACTGGCATCCTCAGAAAGTAAATGGCAATTTCTCTAGACAAAGATTACAATTCCTGGGAGTCTACTCTATTGCTTTTCCCTAAATTTATCCTACGTCCCGAGACTAGTTCAAAGCATATGAGGACCATTTTCACTCCCCATAGTTCTTCTCTAGATGTTTCACAAAACAACAAGGAATCATCTGCAAATTGGAGGTGACTAATTGATAGAATACCTGGAGCGATCTCTCGACCTTTCTTGAGTTGAATTTCTTTTGCCCGCCTCATTAAACCATTAAGGGCCTCAGCAACCATAGTGAACAGAAAGGGTGAAAGAGGATCGCCCAGTCTCAACCCTCTAGTAGCATTAATTGGTTCAGTTCACGAGCCATTACCAAAATGGAGTAAGGAGACTCTCATACACATGCTCTTGGCCAACTTCTCTACTTGGAACCAAAACCCATTCTTCGAAATAAATACTCCACAAAGTCCCACTAACATGATCATAGGCCTTCTCCATATCTAATTTTAGTAGAACACGTCTTTGGCCATCCTTACATCTAGCATGGATTAATTCGATGGCTACCAATACCCCATCCAGAATTTGTCTTCCCTCAATGAAAGCCCCCTGTTCTTCTCCGATTAACTCTCAAATGACCAACCTAAGACTTGCGACTAACACTTCGGCTAAAAGTTTGTACACATGTCTTACAAGGCTTATAGGTCTGTAATGGGAGAGCTCTGAAGCCCCTTCCTTCCATGAAATGAGGGCGACAAGGCAATGCTTCATGCTCTTATTCAAAATCCCTCTCCCATGAAATTCTTTAAAAAATCGCATGAAATCCTCCTAAGGAATTTAAAGTTGAACCTATCATGCCTAGGAGCCTTATCCCCATCCACACTTTGTAGTGCCTCTAGCACCTCACTCTCCTCAAATTCTCTCTCTAACCAAAGGGGCCTTGTCCAGTAGTAATGAATTGAAGGAAATCCCCTGTAGTGACCTGACTTTTATTTAATTGTATGTTGAGAAAATCTCTGGGTGGTACTTGTGACACTTGGATTAAGAGTGTTTTCTCACTCATCTAACTAGACTGGAGAACTCGGGGTCTCCCCAAAAGTGGTTTAAAGGAGAAATTTTTTAAGTGCAGAGATTGAAGTTCCCATATAGAAGTGTCAGAAGTCCGACACTATTGGAGCTTCGATAAGGGACTATCGGAGTTCCGACTCGAGAGTAGCAAATTCTGGACTAAGCCGTTTTAGCAGAGTAGTGTCGGAATTCCAATAGGATAGTATCGGAGCTCCGATACTAAAAACAATATCGGAGTTCTGACAACTAAATGTCGGAGTTCCGATATCGCGGAATTTGGTTGGGTATTTAAACCCCTATTTTGAGCAAGAGAGGCCATTTCCTCTCAAAATTCATATAAGCCGATATTTTCACATGAAACTATGAGCCAGTAATATCAATAATAAATTAGTTTTGTGCTATAGCTTACAATATCACTTTCTAGCTTGGAAGCGGGGAAGAAATCAAAACAAGTCAGTCCCGACGAATATCGGGAATCCCAACTTAAGTTTACTCACACGTGTGTGGGTTAGGACTTAAAAAGATGCTTGGCACGTGCAGGTGTAATGAAATTAGGGCTACTCTTGGGTAAGGAATACGAATGGGTGAATGGAAAAGAAAGAGGGAAACGAGAGAAGGGGGCAGCGAATAGGGGATATGGTGATGGCACGGGACAGGAGAAGGTCACATGGGGTTAAGATGCGAAGGGTTCGAGTGAAATAGAAAAGGGAAAGGGCAATACGAATGGAACTGGACTAAAGGGTTTATGCACGTGGGAGATAGATGGGGTTTGGGAAGAGGACAACAGTAAGAGGCGAAGATGGCTGCGTATAACAGAGGTGATGGCTACAGCAGGAGGCGACGACTGTCAGAGGCGGACTCAAAAGGGCATGAGGTTTTTTTCAGACAACAAACCCCCCCCCCCCCCCCCCCCCCCCCCCCCCCCCCCCCCGGAACACGCCTGCAACTAAGCAGGAAAAAGAAAGATAAAAGGAAAAGATAGAAAAAGGCTATGCCTTGAGTAACTTCATTCAATAATCTATCGTGTATATCTTTCTCTATGCGGTAGATGTATTTATAATAAAACAATCCAAACGAAAATAGAAACGAACTCTAGTGTCCTACAAATTTGGAAGGCCATGTGAGTGGTTTCCAACTCTACCATAAGTTCTAAATTTATTTGGACTCCTAAACAAACTAGAAAAGCCACCGACCTGGCTTTCTTGCTAAACAAGAACTCTAAAAATAAAATAATATGAAAATATAAAAATACTAAACATGGATCTATATGTTGCATGTCCTACATCAGAATTGGTACCAATTCCGACTAATACACAGTTCATATTGGTTGATATAATACTTATCGGCCAATATTTTAAACCACAGAAGAATTAGAACTGAACTTGAAAAGTCGACTCCAGATGGATGGGATTGTGGCATTTGATGATGATAATGACGACGATGACAATGGAAGAATTAGAACTCTATAGGATTTGCCAAAAGGTGGATGGTGGAAGATCTAGAAGATCTAAACGGATCTTAGCAATTAGGGTCACAAAGTGGGTTTATCTAGACCATTGGTCCTTAGTCTTGTAACAGGAAAGAGGGGAGTCTTTCATATGTAACTCATAATTGTAATCATTCTCTTTGCAATTCAAATTTTCCTTTCGAGCAAGCGTGTTTCTTTCATTTCTCTCTATGTAGCAATACCTTGAGGGTCTTAGCACTGAGGGGGTTGAGTAAGACTGGCTTATGTGGCATATAGGCATATGAGGATTGCATAATTGCAAAAGTGTTGCACAGGCAAGGTTATCAAGTGTAGCTCTCAGTCCATGACAGTAAGCATACATGATAAAGTTAGCACAAGCACAAGTCCTAGAAACCCCAAAATGCAAAACCTTTTCGCAGATATGACTAAAAAATGTGTGATCTAGTGTCACCATTGCTGCATTGGGAAATTAATTTTCTTGTTGATTTCTTAGTGACACCCAGTGACATGAAAAACATAATGCCAACATTTAAGCAGAATTCTTTTTGCATTGGAATATCAGTAGGAATTTTAACAGAAAAAACACTAGCAACAGAGATCCACATGATAGCAGATCAATGTAGAAAGACATAATAGTCAATTTTGAAATATCATCTTTTTTATTATATATTTTCTTCATACAGTAAATTGAACTATTTTCTTACAAGAAGTGATGTGTTAAAGTGTACTTATGGTTATTGTTAGGACAAATTCCCAAGGAACGATACTTAAGCTCAGTATCGAAATAGAACAGTGTCTAGGATCAGTAGTCAATACTTTGAACATTAAACATCCACAACAAATATCCTTCTTCTCAAGTACAACTGGGACATTGCTTGAGGCGGCATTTGAGTTAAAGGCTCAAAGTTTCCACCTACCAAGTACTGATATTCAACTCAAAAGTGAATAATGTATTTTTTGATATCCCACAGTTTCAAGGTTGAAGTGCCAACTTTGTAGCTTGGCAATTGGGACAGCAACCAGTATTGAACATTCAGAATTGAAATGTTGCAGTGTCAAATTTCTCATATCCTTATCCTTATGTGATGGATTAGAGTATTTCCTCGAGGTATCATTTATGTTCCAAACTTGTTCTCAGCAGCAATTTAAATTATGTAATATTTCAACCTGGAAAAATTAACCTAAGCAAATTTTTAAAGTTTTAAGCTAATCATTTTCAGTGCATAATTAGAAAATTAAGCATAAATCAGTCAGTATTGTACTAAAATAAATTTAGTTATGACAAATAACAAATTAACATTTGTACCTCAAAGTCAATGAGTTGTATGATGTTTCTTTTTCCCTTCAGCCTGTTGAGATACTCAATCTCCTGACAGAAACCATAAGCAGTAGAGTAATCACGACCTTTAAGCTTGATCTTTTTAAGTGCATAGATGGAACAGTCGGATGATATTACTTTGTGAACTTCACTGCTTCCTCCACTGCCTATCTTGCCTAGCTTCTGGTAAAGCTTCCCATTAACCTTAAAAAATACGTCAGGATCATAGCTCTTTTTGCGAGGAACAGACGACCCTCGGCCACCAGCACTTTTTTCTGTTTTGCTAGCCTGAGAAGCCTGAGATTGCATATCAGTGGCATCAACCAGTGCCCCTTTCCCTCTGGTTGATTTTTCCTCAAAATGAACTGCCTTTGGATTATCAGCAACATTGCCTTCCTTTGTCACAGGACCTTGTCCCTTCAATAGACTAGAGTCCTGAACTCTCACTGACACCTCAGGAACAGATGAAGACACTTGGACTGACATGGCCGTCTGTCTACTAGACACAGCATTTGAGCACTGAAACGAAGGACCTGATGAAAGTACTGAAGATCCTCGAATTACAGGTTGTGGATTCAAATCAAACTCGTCCAAGGGATCCATTTCCATATGTGCACAGCTATCTCGATTCAAATGGGGATTGTAAATTGTGGAAGTCAGCTTTGGCTCAGACATCGAATGGATGGATGTTGTTGTTATGCATGAAGAGCCTGCAACTGAAGATTGAGTCATGGGGTGGAGTGCATCCTTCCCAGGAAAGGTTACCAAGTGCAGGTCATGAACTGGTACACCCGGTTTTGCTGACAAATGGGTTACACCTGATCTCATACTCATCTCTGATAAATGGGTTACAGCAGACTTCATGCTTATTTCTGATATTTCTGTTTGCTGAAAGTTTTGCTGCTTTAGATTCTGACTGTTTGAGGTCAATGCTTCTGCTTGATTGCTTAGACTAGATTCACCCTCTGTCAATGCAAGAGAACTCAAATGAGATGATAAATTGTTGATTCTAGCATCAGTGGCCATTCGTTCATCGGCCCCTGCACAGACAGAGATAGACAGACACATACATACAGAATATATGGATGAATGTTGACAGAAATCCAAGGATGAATTTGTAAGAACCCAAGTAGCAGTAGTTAATGGGTGGATTCTCATCAACTTATACATTTAAGGGCTGTTGGCCAATTTCCCTATGGAAATCCAGAGAAAAAAAATTACATTTGGGTATGATCCACATCATCTGATAGGCGCCATGAAATCTGAAGCCATGTCAGCCATGGAAACCCTATGTTTTTGTTGTTTGCATTAAAAATCTTATTTCCATTGAAAATGAATGAAATGTTGCCTCACCATGCACGGAAAACCTCCCACTTTTCCTCATAAAATTTTCTGATCCCCCCTCTCTGGGAAATGGAGTTGTCTGATGGAGAGAGAAGGGTCTCATTTTATGCTCTTGGGAAAGAGCCCTTATTTCATAGTAGAAAGAAAGGTCTCCTTTTCTGTGCTTTCATTTCCATCAGCTGTAAAATGGCAAACAGCTCCTTAAGTTCATTTGGATGAATGGAAAGGAAAATAATTTTCCAGGAAACTAACCAATGCTAACCAAAAATTGTTGGACCGAATTATTATTAATTTTTTTTTTTTTCAATAATGGCTCTCTCCAAAAAATACTAAAGTTCCATGCTTCGGAATGGAGAAGTACAGTGAGAAAGTTGAAAAATACATTCAGTAGGGAACTGCTTTCTCTCTGTCCATTGAAAATGAATAAGAGAGGAAACACCAATGTAGATCAGCAGAGAAAAATGAAGAAAACAATACCCCACAAAATGCTGTTTCCAATTCAACACCAGCTCAAAGATTTGGACAGTCGACCATTTTTCCAAAATTTTCAAAACCATTTGCAATTAGCAATACATGCACTCCAATGCACTCTCAGGTAATATATTCATCTCACTCGCAGCGAGAAAAATTGAGATTTTGTTTTTTGTCTGCTTACTCAGAGAAGGCACTCCAGGGCATGTTGAGTTGGCATTTGCAACATGAGAGAGCTGGATCTTGTTCATTCCATCGCCTGAATCAGACTGCATAACTGAACAAGATGAAGACATAACTTTATCCATTTTACAATCCAATAGACTTTCTGAAGAAGTGATTGCAAAACCCCCATCAGGAAATCTGCTTTCGTCCCTCTGCAGGCCAAAAGAAGCCATGTTCTCGTCAAGGGTAGTAACCGTAGTTGCAGTAAGGGAAGGAGGGGTGAGTGAGGAATCGTCTGGCGGCATTGTCTCTGCATCCACGCCACTCTTCCTCTTCTCAAACACCTCTTGTGCAACGCTACCTTGTCCTGCCACAACCGCACTTCTCAATTTTTCAGATCCCTTTCCAATGTTGTTACCTTTGCCTGTTGATTCTGACTGAGGGACCAGCACACGCCTTGGTCGCAAAGCATTGGACGGGAGCATGCCTGGAAAACCACCAGAATTCCAATTTCCACAATTCAATATGAAAAACCCAAAATTTAAATAGGAGTATAGAATTACTGAGAGCAAGAAAGGGAGGGGGGGGGCCTTACCGAGGGGCTTGTGACGCTTGAAAGCGGCCAGGAAATCGGAGTCATGCGCCGGCAATGATGAGAGGCGGGAGGCAGCGGGGCCCTCTCCGGATGAGGGGAAAGGGTCAGCCTTCCTCTCCATCGTTGAATCTCAACGGCATCTCGGAGGGATTGAGAGAAGAGATTGATAGGGTTTTAACTTTTAAGAAGTAAGATCCATGTAATTTGATTCTTCTCCTTTCACTCTTTTGAGGTCACTCGCTGCACTGATACAGTAGCAGATAGTGGGGATTTGCAGAAGGAAGAGAGAGAGAGCGAGAGATTTGAAAGAGTTGTTGCCGCTCGGACTCGACTGTCTTCTGCTTTGTTTTGAACGTAATATGCAATATCGTTGAATTCTTTTTCCCTGCTCATTTTGGAGATTTCCTATATTTTTATACAAGGCATTAAGCGCGGAAAATAAGTAATACAATTTTGAGATTTAATTGCACTCTATGTAGAGCTTGTTGGAATGTTGATTCCCTTTGGAAGAATCACATTAAGAGAGAGAAAAAATAGTTTAAGATAAATTTTTTGATTCATTTATTATGACTTTTTAAAATAAATTATAAAAAAATTAAAAATTATTATTGTCAAATTTTGAAAGCCCCAAATTTTTTTAACCTAAGAGGAGTTAGTCTAATCGTCAAGAAACTCCATTAACGAAGGGAAGTCTTGAGTTTGATTCAACTTCAACATCTCTTTGGATCACTTTCTATAATTGTTTACTCGGTGTGTGGGGGATTGAGAGACTTACATATGTCTCAAGAATTAGTTGAGTTAAAATGCCCCTAGTTCAAATACATGTGAGTTGAGTTAAAATGTCCCTTGTTCAAATACATGTGAGATTCTCGAACACCTTAATCATTAAAAAATACTAAAATCATTTTAGACTAAAATAATGAGATAGATTTCTCACTGAACTCATTCATTGTTGTTTAACTATTATGAATTTGAATTTTGACTCAAGATGTTTGAGCAACTTACAAGTTACAAGAGTAGATGTAATGTTTAGCATTTTTTTTTTTAATTGCAAAGACGGGGACTGGGCTCGGGTAGGCCCATAATCCAGCCCGACCCCGTCCGAGTTGAAGCCCGACGAGCTAGAACACATACTCGCATTCAGGGGTCAAAATATCGACTGATATATATCGGAATTTTAACTACCAAATTATATCGGCTTTTTAAAAAAAAAATCATTTGAGATGACTGATATATCGGTCAAAATCTCGACCGAATCTAGGCCGAATTTGGGCCGAATCTGCTGTTTTTTTCTAGAAAAAAACAGTAAACGTCGTCCCTGGGCCCAACTTAAGTTCGGTGATATTTTGCTGATATATCGGGCGATATCTCATGTCCGATATATCGGGCGAGATCTCGGGCAAGATCTCACCTGTCAACCAATTTCTCCTAGTCAAATCTCTATGTACGGCGAACGGTCGGATTCGGCTGGTCCGGTATGCGTGAATATTTTATTATTTTTTTAAATCTGAAAAATCGACCCGGTCTAATTTTTTTTCTATAAATACCATTCACCTATACTTCAAATTTCACATACTTTTTTTCAAGGAAAAAACCAGATTTTACCATTTCTCTTCCAAAAAAAATTTCACTTTTCATTACTTGATCAAATTAAGTTCTAAAGGACCCAGATTTGGTTGGAACTGAACGATTCAGACCGTTCAAAGTTTTCTTCATTTATAGATCTACTGATCTTGTAAGTTTTGTAATTTATTTCGATTTATCTGTATTTTATTTTAATTTTTTTCAGCTAAAGATAACATAAAAGTGTTATAATTGGTTAAAAAATGCTTGAACTTAAATAACATATGTAGTAAATAAAAGCTTTCTAAAGGTGTTATAATTTTTTTCCATCTGAATGTATCTGTAGTTATTTTTTGTGTACTTTGTTAGTTACTATTTTTGTTTATTTATTTATTTCTTTTCATTAACTATTTCAACATAAAATAACATAAATGAAAAAAAAGTTAGAAAATAATAAAACCTATAAAATAATAGATGAACATTTTTCATTTGATCTTAGTTACTGTTACTAACATGTCAAAATTTACAGCAACATTTTTTACTTTCATTTACTCTTTATTTTAATTATTTCATTATAAAATATGGATTATGACTTATAAATGTTAGAAAATGGTAAAACCTATAAAATAATTCATGAAATTTTGCTGTTATTTACTGTATACTAACTTCTTTTATAGGGATGCAATTTTTTCCTTTTATTTTCTTTCTTTTTGTAATTATTTCATCATTAACTATGGATTATGACATATAAATGTTAGAAAATGGTAAAACCTATAAAATAATATATGAATTTTTTTTATTTGCTGTTATTTACTGTATACTAACTTCTTTTATAGGGATACAATTTTTTCCTTTTATTTTCTTTCTTTTTGTAATTATTTCATCATTAACTATGGATTATGACATATAAATGTTAGAAAATGGTAAAATCTATAAAATAATATATGAATTTTTTTTATTTGCTGTTATTTACTGTATACTAACTTCTTTTATAGGGATACAATTTTTTCCTTTTATTTTCTTTCTTTTTGTAATTATTTCAACATTAACTATGGATTATGACATATAAATGTTAGAAAATGGTAAAACCTATAAAATAATACATGAATTTTTTTTATTTGCTGTTATTAAATGTATACTAACTATTATTTGCTGTTTATTAAATGTTATTTTCTTTCATTTATATCATTTTCTTTGTAATTTTCACTATTTTATTACTAATTATATAATTTCCCGCTATCGTAACTATAAAAATATAATAGAAGATGTAAATGTCCGATATTTTATGAAAAAATTACATATTAAATAAGCCCATAATTATCTATATTTACTGTAATTTTTTTGGATTTTTTTTTCTAAAAAAAAGCAGAGGAGAGAAAGTTCGGCCGATATGAAAAATCGGATCCGGCCGATTTTTCTACCCTGGTCGCATTTATCCAAGTCCAGCCTTCAAAAATTGGAAACTGAAAGCCAAACGAATGGCATCCATGGCTTTTTCCTCTTCTCTCGTCACTGTTCTCCCTCACTCCATGACCACTTTTACTCCCAAAAACTATCACCGGAAAACGAAAACTCTCCATTCATTTCACCTTTCGGAGCATTTCTCCACCCCAATTTTGAGATTTCCCTCCCCTCCCAAATCCAGCTCTCTCAGCACCAGCAACAGTGACATCATCAAGCTCTCAGACCACAAATGGAGGACCCAGGTCACTTTCTTCTCCTCCTTCTTCACCAAGAAGAAAGGAAAAGACCCGGAAGCCTTAAAGGAAGAGCTCCTCGACGCCATTGCTCCCCTCGACCGTGGCGCTGAGGCCTCCCCAGAACAGATGGACCGAGTAGACCAGGTCGCCTTCTCTGTTATCTCCATATCTCTTTCTTTTTTATGCTTTTACCAATCTTCAATCATTCAATCCAAGTTTTAGCGGGAGCCATTTAAAATGTGTAATGTTACAGATTATCTGTTCGAGATGGTGTGAGTTTGGGTCCTGATTTCTGGTATTGACTTAATTATCAGATAGCACGTCAGCTTGAAGATCTCAATGCCATAAAAGAACCACTCAAGTCTGATTTGCTGAATGGAAAATGGGAACTTATATACACAACTTCTAGATCAATTTTGCAAAGCCAGGTGTGACATTCCCATCATGACCTTTTTTCTCTTTCAAAATTATATTGAACGGGCATATTTCGTTACTATCTGCAAAATAGGTAGTGTTCATTGTTGCAATCATAAATATTGTGGATTTGAGTTGTCTTTGTGCATCTTTTTTCCATTCAAAATCTTAGTCCCTCGACTGATATTTGCAGTAGGAGATTTTTCTCCAATCTCCATCCATTTCTATGTTTTCATTGGAAGTTACTCAGAAAATCATACTGTATTTTCTCTCTATATATGTATCGTTAGAATAGAATCTATAACTAATTATCCACCATGTCTTTGATACAGAGACCAAAATTTTTAAGACCGAATGGGAAAATCTATCAAGCAATTAATGCGGATACGCTTAGGGCTCAAAATATGGAAACTTGGCCGTACTTCAACCAGGTTCTTTTCTGATATGTAGCCTTTTTATGGCTGTTTTGATATTCTCAGTAGTACTTTGCTGGCCAGCATCCTGAATTCTTCCTGATTTTGGACTTTTGTCATTTGTTAGTGAATTAATTGTTTATTAGTCATATATGATGACTTATCCTCCAGCTCTCTATCAATTATCTCTCTATTTTTTTCAGTGAATTCATATAAAATTATCTCCCAGAAAATAAAATATCATTATGGTGTATTTATATTCCATTCTCTCTCCTCACACTTGATAGTTGGTATATGTGATCAGTATTCCATCTGGTGATCCTATATTGTACATTTGTCAGTCAATGTTTGTATCTTCATCTCTTTTTATGATCGAAGTTCCCATATCAATTTATTATTCTATCAGAAAAAAAAAAAAAAAGAGGAAGGTTTCTGCCATATATCACTCAAGAAAAATGCTTGCGCTTCCAAGAAACTTGGATAACCAGAAAAAAAAGAAGTCCAGGCAAAGAGGTATTTTCATGTGACCATGGACCACAATAATCCTTACCACATTTTGGCTGAATGCCACAGAAGGATCTTCGTGGAAAGTGCTCAAATGTGTATCAGCTACTTGCAAGAAAATTAGGTTGACTTCTGGATCAGGAGTTGCTGAAGTCTCTTGACCTGCCCAAGAACCATTCTTATTTCCATTTCAGATCGAATGATCGTATCTGAACCCAAAATTGTCTTTTTCTCCCATGCCATGTTCTACTGCAATTCAATAATATTTTTCTTTATTCCCAGCATCCAAAATTTTAAAATCTATGCTTCCAAGCTCAAAGGCATGGTGGTGACTCTCTACATGTGTTGGATGCTTTAATGTGAAATTCTTTTTGGATTCTTTTAGTACTAGCTTAATGTTGTCGAAGATGAAGAGGTATTATCACCTTTTCCCCTTTTAGAATCTCACTAAAATAAATGAAGTGTTTATTACTTATCTGTACATTTTAGTTTTAACTTTACATGTTTGTCCATTTAGTTTTAACTTTACACATTATTTTCTTTTCTAAATGAATATTTTTTAAATTTATTAAAATATATTGCAGAATCCACATTTTTTCTTGTGGAATTTCCTATATCAGACACCCTAGAAGTTCATAACCATGACGGATTGCAACACTTACCCATACCCTTGTAATTTAGCCTGTTGGCATCTGTTCGCACAGGATTCATTTTCTTTTTTGAATGTAGAGACTACTTGTAAGTTCAATACACTATTGCATTGAGCCTTTTGAGGCTTGATGACACTATGAAACTGATTTAATTTTCACATGGTCATACATAGCCATGGTTTGTAAAATGAAGTTGTGGTAAAGGCAGTAATTAACAAATGGAGAAAAAGGTTGAGAATTGAAATAAAGGAAATGCTGTGTGTAACAGAAAGGCATACAAGAGATTTTATGAAGTGATATCATACTTTAAAATGTATGATGAAATAGGAAACTTTATGTAATGCATTTGTTACCTATGCATGCTCACTTTGTAACCTAAAAATGAATCTTTGATCTGTGCATGCTTGAACGAGCCACACGTTTATGTTCTTGTGAATATACTTATATTGAGGATGAATGCTTTCTTTTATTTGTGTTTTTTTTTTAAATAGTTCTTATTCCTAATGTTGTTATAATTAATTTAGTTCATTACACATAGTACCCACATTAAACTCGCTTTAATCAAGAACAACGTATCTTCAAATTCATCAATTGATCAACTTAATCTGGAAGGTGAAACTACGCTTGCAATTTTTTTCCCCCAACTCCATGTGTCTCAAAGTGGTATATTGTAAGCAAATTTGTACCATCATGCGTCTTTTCATGGAAAGAGAAGGAAATGATTTTAGTTTTTTTCTCTAAATAATAAAATTCTACACAATTATATCAAAAGTTTCTCAATCATCATACCTTTCAAAAAAAAATCCCAATCATTTTTGAAATGTGATATTTAGATTAAAGGAAAAGGAAGTATACAACACCTACAGTTTTAAGAAAAAAAACTGAGGTTAAAAAAAGAAGTCAAAATGCAATAATGAATCTCCATAAGGTGATAAGATAATCCAAGTCTAGACAAACTGTCAGCCTCCATGTCAGCAAATTTGTGAATATTCAGAGAATGATGCTAGACAGAAATGAAGTCTCGTCTCCTGAATAAAATCAGCCAACCTCCATGGGTAGTCTGGATTTTTAGAACACCAAGTGATAGCATGATGAGAAGCTCCTTGGATTATTGCCTCTAAGATAGTTAATGATGGACAATATGCATCCTTTAATCAGCTTCTTGATTTCCAGTTCATTTGCATATGAGGCTCTGAGCCTAAAGTAGGGTTGGAGGAAGAGGAAATAATATGGGAATTTGCGTTTGTAATTAAACCCTATGATGATGCCTAGACATGGCAGGGAGACATGATATGGAAATGTAGACTACTTTGATGTGTCAGGGTATCTTGCAGTAAACCATTCATTCCATCTCTCTCTCTCTCTCTCTCAAGTTTCTAAATGACAGCTGCCTTCAAAATTTAACTTGAAAGATAGAGGAGGTGGAATCCTGTGCTGAACAACTCAATGTGAACTGTGAGAGGCAAGACAATGCAATCTTGATCAAAGTCTGAATCATCTGAATACAGCCACCAAAATTTGCAATGAGAAGTTGCAAGTGCTAATCCTGTTTTTAGCTTTAATGGCCACCATTAAAGAAAATGAACACAAATTGCTGAAGCATTCCGACCACAAGCACCATAGAATTGCAGCAAGCACACCAAGAATTACCAAAACCTCCATAGCAAGCATTACCTTATCACTTTTTTTTTTTTTTTTTCAATAATGAGTTCTGCGTCATTATACCCTTGTGTTTTTCCCTGATCATTATATCAACCTTGTTGCATAGGAAACCAAATTATGAGCATCTACAAGAAATTTAAGTCAACCCCAAAGCTGACTCTTTTTATCATTTTTAACATTTCACTTCTCTTTCCCTTAAACTATGAAGCCATTGCTTGGTCTATCTTGTTGAGGAGTCTATAGTAACTAGATACACATACATTTTAAATTTTTAAAAAGTGACAGCATCTGTTTTCCTGTTTGGCAGTCTTGATCTCTTGTTGGTTGCTGAAATGTGTGATCTACCGTGTTGGTTGCTGATTTGAAATGTTTGATCTCTCTTTTTGGTTTCTGATTTGAAATGTGTGATCTATGTTGTTTGTAAATTTGTATGTGGTTGTTATTTTGTAAGCCAATTCATTCTTTATGCTTCAAAATAATAACTGCTTTACTCTCAGCTTGATTCCTTGTTCAGTTATGATACAAATATCTGTTTTGTTCAGGTATAGAAACTCTGTCTATAGTATGCTGAAGCAGCATTTTTTCTTTGTGAGCCATAGAGCAGCTGCCCCTTCCCTCCTCTTTTCTTTCTCTTCCAATCTCAAATGTCTAATTGAATATTTTCTGCAAATACAATCCTTCTCTGTGGTTTATCTTTAAATTGAACAGTTTTCTGCAGGTAACTGCAAACTTGGTACCTCTGAGTGCAAGAAGGGTGGCTGTTAGATTTGATACTTTCAAAATAGCTGGCTTTGTAAGTTAATAATGCCATTTATTATTTTTGTATTAGGTGTTCAGTTTTGTATTGAGAATTAGTGACATTTTGCTGATGGTACAGGTGACCTGAACTGAAACAATCTGTCAGTGTTACATACAGATTACAGATTGACTAATTTCAGTGTATCTATGAGCAGGAAACTGGTGTATAAGTTTACTCTTTGTTGCTTATACACCCTTGTTTTCTTGGAAATTACTGGAAATGAAATTGTTTGACTTTCAATTATCATCTAAATGTCAAGTCTTCAGTGTTAAATTAACAGATTGTTGTTGCATTAAATTTAAGCACATATATTATTTTCTCTTTTTCTTGAAGATATAATAAAATCATGGATGTTTTATATAGTTAAATATAATTATCATCTATCTATCTAGTTTTAAGTGGAAAATCAATGAGATTGTTAATGCATTACGTTTGAGCATATATTTTATTTTTCATGAAGATGTATTTTTTTTCTTGAATATATAATAAAATCAGGTTCTTCTTCTCCTCCTCAAACTTTCAAAAAATAATAATAAAATAAATAGGTTCGCCCATAATAATATGGAAAGCATTAAAAAGCCAAATTTGATTACGGGTCACTTCTGCAGATCTTATCTTGCACTGGCCACTCAGTCTGGTCACCACCTGTATTGGTTAACTAACTTGATATTGCACCGTTCTGACAAAATGTCACATGATTTATAATTTAAATAAGCTGGTTGAAGACGGGAGATGTTCAATTTTGTGCCATGCAGAGGGGTAGTATGTATTGGACTGGCCATGAACTAAGATGCCAGGATACATATATACTCAATGTCTTGTGTTAGAAACCAGTACCTTTCTCGAACACCTGAACACCTTGATACTTGAAGAGTACTATGAAAAATATGTTTTAATGATTTGTATGCTTTTGTATGGCATAAAAAAGAAAAACCACAAAGATTTTATTTTTAAAAGCTTTACAAAATGGACACACTGGTGGGCATTTAGCATCCATGTTAGACTAATTTCTTCAACAGAATAAAAAGAAATAGAAACGTGGGCAAAATATTTCTAAGAAATAAGTTTTTTTTTTATAAGTATCCCAATCCCACATTTCAAAGTAAAAAGTTGTAGAAGCTATAAAATATGATTTGAACAATTTTTCAAAGAAAGAGAGAGAGAATGGCATTTAAAGAGAGGAGATGGCATTAGTCGAGTCACTTTCGATAATGAGGTTACCCACCCTAAGCCTAGACCAAACCTGGAGTGCTTTTCTGATTGCTCTCAATTCTGTCTTGTTTGACGCCATTCTCCCTAATGGCTCGGAAAATGCTAATAGCATTCTACCCTTATTATCATGCAATACTCCTTCTATTGCTGTCGGTTTGGGTTTACCCCTTGCTACCTCATCCACATTGAATTTGCATGATCCTAGAGGCGGTGCTATCCACTCGACCTTATGCTTCCCAACTTTCCCAACTCCTTTCATGCACCCTTCAACATATGGATTTGGGTTGGGAGGGTTTAAACTAAGCCCTCAACCCCAAACCTAATTTCCGATTCGGGTTAAAAAGTTTAAACCTAGCCCAAATTGATGTAGCGGAAGCGGTGCGGGTTTAGCGGAGACTGGTCAAACCTGAGAAACCCGGGTCAAACAATCACAATCTGGTCAAAATCGGGTCAAGGATGGTGGGTCATGTCTTAAGATAGGGTGGCTTGGTAGGTTTTCCGAGCTTCGAATGATAGTTCCTGCAACGAGGGTTAATCATCCACAAGGCATTTCTGCCATGAAATCTAGTTTCCTGCTCACATTGAAGCTAGAAAGTACTCTTTTTTTGTGTCATGAAATCTAGTTTCCTGCTTGCCATTCAAAAAATGGAGAGTGCCTTGGTAGAAAGTTGGTAGATTTATATCACAATCCATGGTTCATCAAGTTGCACCCTGAAATGGCTTTTGGTGATTCGAATCTGGAACTCTACAATGCAGATACAAGTTCCAGGTCCTGCCAGCAAGCTGAGTAACACTGGTTGATTGTTGATACGATCCATTCTCCTACAGCAACTTGGTGCATTCCCATATAAATTATAGCTACAGTACGTGTTAAACTCATTTTGGTTCTTGTTGATTAAGGGACTTGTTGAAATGCATTTGGGATTGTCCAATGGTGATTATTGGGTCACCAAGGTTTGCGCTAATGGTAAATGAGATGGACAAGCTTGTTGACCCCTGCCATGGTGATCATGGCAATTGAATGAAGAGGTTGATGCTTTAGGATAGGCAGGTGCTTTGCAAATAGATTTTGTTGTGGAAAATTATTTACTTGCACAGTTGGTTCATATGCAATTTCTTCTTCTAATTTGTTTTGCTTCATTAAATAGGCTCTAGATGTTCTGTTATTTAGCACAGTTCCATCTTGCCTCCCACACACACCATGAGAAAAATAAGTGGTATGAGTGGACGATTCGATTATTTAAGCACAGATGCGCATATGTTTCATGGGGAATACCCTCATTCTCCAAATGTGATTTCCCTTCCTTTTTGTGCAGATTCCGATTAAAGCACCTGGAAGAGGTCGTGGTGAACTTGAGATCACTTATCTGGAGGAAGAGCTACGGTAAGTCAAATGCAGTGGAGTTTGATGTGAAACTATATCCAGTTATTTCTTTTTGGTTCAGATAGTTTCTCATTCTTGCTCATGTTCTATGACAATGGCTTGATATATAGTCTCTCTTTCTTGGTTGGACATCCTTACTGAAGCACTCAAGTTTGCGGTAGTGAACTAGTAATGCAAGAGTCCCACTTTACTAGTCCAGTGGAGAATTGTTTAGTCATGATCCTGTGGATTAGACCTTGTGTGCTGCTGACCATAACTTTTCAGGAAATAGGCCTTACCATCTATTGGCCATGAATAGTCCTCGTTCGATTGGAAACAAAACATGAGCATTTGATCAGTTGATGGTAAAAATAATCAAATGGGGCAAGCCAAAAGTTTGAGGAATGAAGATGGGTTGACCTTATTGTAAATTGCACTAAGGTTGAATAAATTTCTCATGTGGGGCCAAAAAAGGCCATTGAATCTCAACATCCTATCATGATGGATAATAGACCAAAAAGCAGCTACTCATAAGGCCCTGATCTTGTTGGATTGGACACTATCTGTCTCTCTTCATCAATCATACATTGTGGTCTATTTCAATCTAGTGGTGAATAGTTCTCATGGATGGCTGATGTTTGAGGCCCATCAACAATCATAGGCAGTTGTTAAGAACCAAGGGTTTTCTTTGATTAAAGGTGGAACCCCATGTAAACTGATTCAATCTTAACGTAACTTACCATGTGGTCAACCTCATTTAATCATTTCTCTGGTTTTAGGTCTAGGTTGGTTTTTCAAATGGTTAAGCTGGTTTTCTGGGGTAAAGGCAATCCACCATTGACTATCCAAGTGTTCTCCAATGGTTAAGACGGTTTCTTTGGGTAGTGTTTAGAATAAGTTTTTGGTGACCAAAAGTGGATAAAGAAGAAAATCCAACACTACAAAAACGAGTAAACATGATCTACTCAGTCCAATCTTTAAATAAATTCACATTCCACTGGACCAATGACCTTATCTGTTTCTTCTGATGACCATATTATCTATGAATTTGTTTACTTGCAGAATCTCCAGAGGCGACAAAGGAAACCTGTTCATTCTGAAAATGGTGGATCCATCATATAGAGTCCCACTATAGAGAGGAAGATATTGTATCTTTGTATGTATATGAATTTATTTTTTTCCCTTTGTGTAAAAAAATACAAGGAATTCTACGAAATGGCAAGAACTTCACCAAGATGCCAACAAGACCTGTCTCTCGGAGACGAGATTTCTGCTCAAAGGTATGAATTTTTGCCTATTCAGAGAGGAAGAACCTTCCAATCAGAGGATAATATTTTCTTTAAGATATTTTTAACTGCTATATATATATAGAAGTAAGAGAAATTATCACACCGATGTCAATCAACTAATTAATTTTTAATTATTATATTTATGTTTTTTTTTTCTTTCATATTCATTCTTACTCCATCAATAAAATTATTCTCATTAGATCAAATTTAAGTAATATGAACAGTTAAATTTATTTATCCTTTAAATTGTATTTAAAATAGTTTATTCTGTTTAAATTCTAAAGTGTAAAATTTTCAAACCAACTAATTTTATTATATAAGATATTACGAGAAATGGTTCATGATAAATAATTTTTGAAGAGAGAAAAATAAATCAAGTACGACACGCAGAGGTCATCGGACTGAGATTTCCAGCTACTGAAATCCATGACACTGTTTTTAGTTTTTGCACTTTTCAGGAATTTTAGGGTTCTTAAGCAAATGGATTATGTTCTTGACCACAAGTATACATAGGTGGGGCCATTCATTTTCATCTTGGACCGTTCATTTGATTAAGATCAATGTACATTGAGATGTGCCTCAGAAAAAATATGGATAGGGAGTAGAAAAATGAACTGTGAAAAAACAAATCTCATAATGATTCGGCACAATGAGTGTAGTAAGAGGTCTGAATATCGTCTTGTGTCATTCAATATGTACTAAATTTTTTATCACAAATATATATATATATATATATATATATATATATATATCGGTAGATAAGATATGTATCGATCATGGTAGAAAATATTTTACACGTCCTCCTTGCTCTATGAATTCCTTCTCTTAACATGCAGATATATTTATATTACATACTGCTGTAGGAAAAACTGCCAATCGAGAGGCTTCTCGAAGGTATGCTGACCAAAGACTTCTTAGCTTTTCCAACACATCAACATTTGGCTGCATTACGTACAGCCGAAATCTACACAATTCTAGTGCATGCTTCCATGTTGAAAGTATTCATAAACCCCAGAAACTGTTCAAAAAGAGGGATATTGTATTTGTATAATGAATAATTTAATAAAGTTATAATATCTTTGTTTAAGAGTATTCATCCTAACAGACATTAATTTTTAAAAGGCATGAGTTTTTAAAATTTTTCATTTTATCCTTGCAGAAATCGATTTACTTTCTACTGAATTGGTTCACCTGTCCGATGCATCTATGAGTGAACCGATTCACTTAGAAATGGAAAGAGTCCAGTTTAGTGCAGCGGTCGAGGGAATTGATTTACTGGAAAGTGAATCGATTTTTCTAGATGGATGAGGGGAAAAATGAGAAGTTCACTAAAACCTGTGCTTTCTAAAAGATAATATCCGTGTTGAGATGGGCACCCTTGTTTAATGTCAACATTGATGCAATGATTTAAGTAGAACCTTTTTCAACTTTTTAGCATGTGCCATGTTTAACAAAATCTCTACAGTGATCGTTCCAAAAAAAGAAGTAAAAAAGCAGCAGCAGATTCAACCAAAGAGCAACCAAGGTCATTCTAACCTTTTCAGTGTACGGTCAACTAAGAGCAATCGAGGGCTAGGGTGAAGATATCGGCTGATACAAAATGTATCGGCTGATATGATTTGATTTTTCAGAACTTTATTATATCGTTCGATACATATTGTATTGGCCGTACGCAATAGTTCTCGGCCGATATAGCCGATATATCGGTGAGATATGTCGGTCCGACATCAGCCGATATTTATAATATCGGCATTTGAAAAAAAAAAAAAACGGTGGTGGCCCTGAGTTGATATCTCGGGCGATATTATTGTTTTCAATTTTTTTTAAAAAAAAGATCAGCTTTCTTTTGGATTATTTATTTATTTTTTAATTCAGAAAAAAAATAATAAAATACCGATATTTAAAAAAAAAAAACACAAAACAAGAGAGAGAAATTTATCGGCTGACATATCGGCTAATATCTCAGCCCAGGGTGAATTTTTTCACCCCCTGATCAAGGGCATACTGCCTATTCCAGAACACGGGTAAAGGGATTGATTGGGGATGGCATGAGCCCCAGGGTCTATTTGATCAGTTCATCAAGCCCATCCAATCAAGGACCTGCAGAATCAATGGTTAGATCAAAATCTTGTTGCTTTCAAATTTGTTTTTGCTCAGTATTCATAGTTGTCATCATCGTCTTGACCCAATCTATTCTATAAATTGCAAATCGAAACTTCTATCCTAGACATACGGTTGGAATGGTGGCCAGGAACTCACTTCAAAAAGTGGGAATCTTAAGTTTGAATCTCATCTCACCCCAAAGTGCTACGTCATGTAGTTTTATCCAGTGTGTGTAGGGAATAGTGGTGAAACTCGGGTTCGGTTTTGACCTGACCCGCATGACCCACCCTAAGAAATCAACTGGAGCGGGTCATGAAAGTCGGGTCAGCGGGTCGTGTCGGGTTGAGAAGATTGAAACCCGTATTGAATTTGGGTCTGCCGGATTGAGGGATTTTCAAGTTAACTTGACATGACACGATCAAACCCGACCTAACCCGGTTAAATTTAAACTAAAATGGGTTCAAAATGTGGGTCGGGTTAGAATTTGAATTGAGTCGAATTATAATTCGAGGCGGGTCGGATTGAGACTAGAGAGGTTTGCACACGTCACGAGGACTATATTAAAAAACCAAGAATTCATGTGAGAGTATATGCATCTTAAGGGTACCAAACTCCGGGCATTAAAAAAGAAGATAATTATTCACTCACTGTATTGCGTACTCGGAATGACACTTTAATGCTGATGCTAATAGATCTATTGAAAAATTTATATTATTTTTATAGAATTTTATTTATAGATAAAGAAGTGTATATTTACATATATTGTCTACAAAAATTATTTTGGTAGAATCAATGAAGCTATATATTTAAGGTCTTAAAATTCTACCATTTATTATTTTTACTCTCAATTTTTTTATGGGATTAAAAATATTATTTGGTTGATTAAATCAAGGTGATTTTTAGGAACATCATTAGTAGATACTATATACGACCATACAATGTATTATCTATTGTTCAATATTTTTTTTTTTAAATTGATATTTTTATCTCTCGTTCCATAGGAAAAAATTGACTGTGCTATCAGTCTTGATGGGTTAAATGTTTTTTATTTTAAAAATAAAACTCAAAAAATCTAAAAAATAGCTTAAATGGATTAATATATTAACTCAACTTTAACAAAATACTTTTTGCAATATCTTGATATCAAGTGGACTTAAAAAACCCTACCACTATTCAATCGAATATAGGAGAACAACATTCATGTGAAGAATACACGAAGCACTAATTTTTTTTTTTTTTAAATTTACATGAATTCAGATCTTTTACAAGGCCCTAGAAAAAAATAGAGCGACAATCAAACTCGTTTCTCCAAGCAAGGCCCATTTCCTGACAAGTTAAAAAAAGAGAAAAAAAGATGATAATTGGCTAGTGGTCCACTTTCTAAACTCAGACCCAAATAAGGTGAGTCTTGTTGGGACGTGCAAGGCCAACAATATTTTGTTCAAGTGTCCCAAATAAAGTCATTAGAGATGAGGTATTTTAAATAATTAAATTAGTATTAAAATAATATTGGAAGGTTTGTCAAAATTAAATAGTTCATAAGTAAAAAAAAAAAAATTCAATTTAAAATACAAATTTCAGATATTTAGAGATTTTGAAGGAAATTGTCGGTAAAGAAAGTCCCAAAATAATTTCATTCAATTTAAAAAAAAATGATGCAGCTGGTCCACCAAATAAGTCCATGATAAGGCCCAAATCAATATTTCAGGCTCTAAGTTTATATTAATCAAACCCAAATTGATTGGACCATAACTAAGTCTGGCTCATTCATTTGATTCAGCCATCCAAACAGCTTCACCTGAATGGTTTCTATTTTCCAACACTTATCAGCCTTTGGATATCCTATGAGCCTATGACCAATACTCCACCAACTCAACGAATGGGTGGAGTGACAATGGTCGAGTCAGTAAGCCATGTCAACTGAGTCAGCCAAGTATCTTGGTCAGCCTATTTTTTTCAGACTTTTTTAAGGAAAAAAATGATTGACAGATATGGCTGTGTTGAAATAAAAGAAATTACCATATGACAAATACATAAGAAATCACATAAAGCAAACAAAATTTATGTGATACATAGATGTCTTTTAACTATTTATGTCCATAGCAAAATGACAATAATTTTATTATTTCAAAAATATAGTCACAATACTCACTTGTTTATGCTTCTTTTGATCTAGATGAATTTCCTTAACCCTAAAATCATTCAAAAATATAAAATATAGATCACATCAAGTATAAAATTATAAAAATACCCTTGTGGTGACACTCTAGTTACAGTCCATCCCAAATGACTGCAAAAGATCACATATATAAGATTGACTTGGCCAATCTAACCCGTGTCGGCCCTGAAATTTAAGGAGTCCTAGATGAACTCTTTAAGATATCTTAAGATAGGCCTTTTTTACAAAGTAAAAAGTTTTAATGAATAATCTGCAAATACATAAGAACTTTTAAGTAAAATATTTAATGAATAATCTGCAAATATATAAGAAGTTTTAATAAATCAAGTAAGAATTTTTACTAAATAACTTTAAATAATTTTAAAATTGGAATACATAAGAAAAAAATACTTTTGTAAAAAAAAAATCAAAAGGGTTAAGGTTTTGATCGGTTCTTTGGATGGAAATAGGAACAAGTGGGTTCAGCTTGGCCTTACAACTATAAGTCTACAAGGCCCTCCAACGTTGCCAATCCAAAGGAATACAAAGAGAAGAATGCCAAACCAAAAGGTTCAAATAGGAATTACATGGAAAAATATAAGAAGAATGGAAGTAGAGAAAAAAAAAAAAAATGAAAAGAACCAGTAAAGATCGCTCGCTTGGCACATGGAGATTGCCCACAATGGTGGTTTGGCGTGGAAGGAAAGTGAGAGGAAGAGAATGAAAATTTTGATTTGGAGGTCCTAGGCGCCGGCCTACTCTGTCTATAGGCAGGGCCAAGCTTGGATCTATCATGACCTGAGTTTGACCTAACACATTTAATAAATAAGTCTAATTTAACCCATTTAATAAAAAGAATAATCTGACGTAAATCTGTTTATAAATGGATAAATCCGATTTGAACTATTTATAAATGAGTAGATTCAACTAACTCGACTATTGTTGTGTCTATATATAATACATCCAACCATGTGAGTCTTACCCTCATTTAAGGAATAAGGAATAGTGTTGATCTCCTTAATTAAATAAATAAGCAGTTTAACCTGAATTCAAAATAGACTCAAATTAAAATTTGATCAAACTTGGCTTAACCCGTTGCCAGGTTTAGTAAAGGGTCCAACCAAGAACCATGTTATCAAACCGAATATGGCTTACTTCACACCCGGGCCCCTTACGTGGTTCTAAAGAAAAAAGGCAAAAGGCAATGTATAGAAAGAAACCCTACTAAACCTAAGTCATCTTATCCTATCGAATGTAATCTCAGCCATCATAAGTCATAACTCACTCATTAAAAAAACTTGAAATTCATATTGGATAGCAGCTAACTAAAGACAAGATCATTGGTAAACTGTGAATAGATAGGAACCCAAACATGGACCCATGAACCCATGGACCTATCTATGTTTTACGTTTGTGGACCACATTGACTATTGCGAATAGAAGTGCACAAAATAATGAACAGAAAAACAAATCACAGATCAAAAACATACAAAGACAGAGAGATTTTATTTGATTTCTTTTTGGTACGTCTACGGATTCAAACTAGATCTAATATGCTGAAAGGCAAAATAACGAAAAAGAGATGACTGACCCTAAACCCACTTTATATACTGTCCTGATCTAAGTTTATACAGGTGCAATGTGAATTACAAAATTGCGCTCTATTAAAAAATCGACCCACGACCGGACTAGTACATATCTGATAATAAGCCTCCACTGACCAACGTCCATATGGACCATGGCATTTCCAACACTCTTGTGCCCTACATCAGTACAGTAGGTAGGTGACACTCGGGCTGGGTTTTCCATCAAAAAGCTCAGTTTCCTTGTTGAATGGAATCTTTATCACTTTGAAATGAGTAAAGCTCGGCTTTAGGATTGGATAGAAGGTTTTTTTAAATGTCAGTTTGAAATGGGTCATGATTTTTTTATAAAAGAAGCCCATCACAAAGCTATTACACAACTGTCAAAGTTCTTGAGCTTGTTTTTTCTTCAAAACAGCCTGGCTTTCCAGATATTGGTGTGAATTTGACCCTAAATATGTACTGCTTGAATTCTTGACTGACTGCCTTTCCTGTATCAAAGTAGATTGATTCTCCATGCAGACTTATTTCAACTCTCGTGCATCCTCTATATAATGCAATGTTTTCTAGAAGAAGGCGCCATGTTTCACGTACATGAGAAGATAGTCTCAATGGGGTGGTTGATTATTTATTATATGCAGCTGGCTTTGATTTTGATCTTCTTTTTCAACTTTGTGTCCTGGTGAGTGTCGTTCTTTCCACACTTCTTTGGAAGTCAAGCAGGGCAGAGGGTTTGAGATTCATTTTCAACGTATGTGGACCCAGGAGATCCCTTAACCAAACAGGTGGTCGGCGACGTTCTATCTGTCGGAGAGCTTTGTTTGAGGGGGAGATTGTTAGGGCAGTGAACGAGTCCTACATTAGTTGTGAATGAGGAGATTTAAGGACTTATAAAGGACTTGGGTCACTCTACCTAATGAACTAACTTTCTGGACTAGATACCCAGTCCTAACACTTAATAACATGGCATTGGTTCAAAAGGTCAGTCTTTCAACGATGAAGTAGATTGGGTTCAGTGTCCACTTCGGCTAATATTCCTGAGAAATGATTAAGGGAGACTTTGCCATAAGCTCATGCTGCAAATAAAAATTCAATTAGTTTTTCAAGAGTTAGTTAAAATATCAACCAAATAACTTGTCCCATCAACAAAGAATATGAAAGTATATAATTCAAGGGTAAGTATAGCATTTTCAATGATCAAATGAGGTCAATCATATGCTGAGTTAGAGTAAAGTTGAGCCAATTCTACATGTAGGCTCTACTTCAATATCTCGCCCTGATTGCTAGTAGGCCTCAATATCAACATCCATGAGGTTATTCATGGTTGGATTGAAACCAGGGGTATAAATCTTGGTCGATACTGTGCGTATCGGTCGAGATATCTCGGGTTTTCCAGGACCGAGATATCTCGGCCGATAGGCACAGTATTGGTAAGAGATAAAAGAATTTGGCTGATATGGCCGATATTTGCCCATATCGGGAGAATATCGGCCGATTTTTTTTTTTAATGATTTTTTTCAAAAAAAAAAAGCCACCAAGATTTTCAAAAAAAAAAATTGAGAGAGAAAAAATCTCAGCCGATATCTCGAAATATTGCCTCAGATCTCGGCCTCGGCGATATTTGGACCCCTGATTGAAACACACCACGATGTATGGTGGATTAAGAAACCCTATAGTATATCTCAATTCAATAGAAAGTGAGTCCTGTAAGTAGTTGATTTTGCAGTCTATTATCCATCATAATAGGATATTGAGTTTCAAAGATCTTCTTTAATTAAAAAATAGGCTCTATATATGAAATTTATTCAGTATTATCATAACTTACAATGGGTCTTTTCGTAATTATGAGTGACAAAATTAACATGGCCTAAATGGACAATATCTTCAAAATTTTGATTTTGAGCCTCTTGAAAAATAAAAAACAAACCTAATCCGAAGTGGCTTGAAATGTCCACTATTTTGGCTAAAATGTTTTGGTATCTTCAAATACTCAAATATTTTGACAAAAATGTTTTAATCTGTCTAACATTTAAAATTCATATTTAAATTAAACGCTTTCTTTGAACTTGCCCAACACATGTGATGGATCAACAGCTTGGGATTTGGATCGATGAATCAAGGCCCATATGTCCAATACCCTTTGGCCAAGTAATCCTTTCTTCTTCTTTTTTTTACCTCAGGGCAATTTTTAGTAAAATTCTATACAATACTAGCCCATTTGAACAATACTAGCCATCCATTCTTAGGCCATCCTCTTCTCTTTTGCTTTCTTCCATTCTCAGCCATCCACTTGTAGGCCACTAACTTGGAAATAAACATCAAAATTATATAGAATTTTTTATGTATAATCCGTCGGCACCCTTAAAAGGAAAATTCAATTTTACTTTTACTTTTGAAAAAGATGAAAAAAGAGAGAACGAGGGTAGTGCACCATGAAAAAAAATAATGGTACAAATAATCTATGGATGATGGAATGGGGGGCTTCCATAAAATGACATAGAAAATGAGATACAGTATTTCGTTCTCAAGGCAGTCTTAATGATTGAAAGTTTCATAGTGTTAGTGGTGACATTTGGATTTGGCCCAATTGACTGTGGATTTATTTGTTAGATGTTTATCAAAATCCTTCATCATTCTTTTTTTTTTGGCACATCCATTAACCTATTCTTTGAAGTTTGGATGGATTGTGACAATGGGATTTTGGATCCTCTGAAGCTGCAGTATACGATTCAAATGTTGAGATTCATGGATGATTGGTCACATACTTGATGGGGTTCAAACAAGAAGTTTAGAGTATAAGTTGATAAAATCTCTTAGATATATTTAGATTTATTTTGATTTGCTTTCTACTTTATCTACATTATCTTGTTATATTTAAATTTGATTTCCTCACGTTATCTTTTGTATTTTGATTTCTTCTATAAATAAAATATATGGTCTCTTCTTCCGAGAGAGACAGAGTATTATTCTTTACATAAATATTGAGTTGGACCAATCTAATATGAGATAAGTTTAAAGAGACTCACCATCCCTACCTTTTGATAACATCAGTAAGTTCTATAACAATTGATATTATAGTTCATACTAGGTCCTATGTTCAAATTTTGACGAAAGAAACTTAAATAAATATGGGTCATTAGAGAAAGTTTGTAAGAAAGTGTGGTCATGTTCTATTGTGTGACGAGCAGGGCCGGCCCTGAGATTTCAGGGGCCCTAAGCGAGATTTTTAAGATGGGGCCTTTATATACTCGTAAAAAATAAAATCATATAATTTTTTTTTACAATGCGTGAAACTAAATAAAATATTATAACAAAGTATTATTTAAAATTTATTCTTATTTTGAGAAGCAAAATTACTAATTAAATTACAATATTTAAGTTTTTTTAACATTTATTTTTCAATAGATAAGATAGCTAATTTATTCAATATTTCTTATGACATTTTAGATCGAAGATAAGATTTTATCAATTTTAACTTTGAAAAACTTATTTCTGCATAGGTAACTGTAATTTGTATAATTAATATTATTTTATAAGCAATTCATGCATTTGAAAAACAACAATTCATTCTTTTGGTAATGCATCTTTTATCATATGGAGTGTGACATTAATGCAAATTCTCATTTGAAACGAATATATTATTATTATTTTAATTTTTCATTTTTTTGTATTTTTTAAAAAATTAAAAATTATCTTAATTATAATGATTTATACTTATATATTAGTTCTAATAAAATCTACATTGATCAAATGAATAAAGTTATATTTTTTTTTCATCTCTTCAAATTTTAAAAGGTTTAAATTATTTTTAATTCAAAATTATCAACTCAATATAGATTTCTCTTTCTCTTTATTTAGATGATAGATATATTTTAAAAGAGTCTTTATTAATTAAAATTATTTTATTTTTATTATTATTATTAAACTCAATAAAATGAGAATTATAATAATTATTATTATGATTGTTAGTATCATTATTTTAATTTTTTAAGAAACCTACGCTTTTTCATTATTATTATTAAATAATTTGATAAAAAAAAATTACAAAATTATTATTATTATAACACAGCCGGGATTTGATCCCAAATCTTTTTTTTTATAGAGGGAGAATTTAAACCAACCAGACAAGAATGTATATCTGTTTTAAATAGACATTATTAAATATTTAACATATAGTAAAGGAACTTATGGACTTGGGGGCCCTTTTTTATTTGGGGGCCCTAGGCGACCGCGCCTATAGCCAGGGCCGGGCCTGGTGACGAGTCAAGAACGAAACAATAAAAAAAAGTATTGGGATTTATTCAAAGACCGAGCGTTGAGTTAGACCACCCTTTGAAGAAATTTCTTTACTATATTCTTTCAATTTTGAATTTTTTGTCATATTAGTGAGGTATGTGACACAAATCCATAGACCCATCACCCGAAAAAACAAAAGGGTGAACCCTCTGCAACTCAACTATGTCAGGTATTGGATATTTGAAAGTTGAATCCCCACTTTGCAAAGGACGTAGAACATACATGCAAACAAGAGAATATATCTCTGTGGACAATTTAGAAAGCGTCACATCTTGCGCATGTTAGTATCCTGTACTCTGTAGTTTTATTTACAATGTAATTTAAGAGGGAAAGGAAAGGAAAGAGAGAGGAAAGAAAAAGAGTTGTCTGGAACTCAAACTTTGAGTGGGAGACAAGTGCAGCCCATTTTGCTTCCCTCTTTTGTAACAAGTCAAAAAGGGTATAATGAAAAAAGGGCAAGAACACGCATGAACTCAACCCACCATGCATGCTCTCATGCGTCCCCTTCCTCTGTTCTCTCCAATTTCAAAACCCCTCTCTCTCTCAATCTCTCAATCTCTCTCTGTGAGAATCTGGTTGGTTTATCAGTGGCCTTGTTACATAGCCATTTTGGCATTCTGTCCACCTCCACCAAAAACCCAGTACCCAAAAATCAAAATTGGAGGCGGCCAGGATGCCAAATTAGCTCTGTAAATCTCTCTCTGAGAAACCATCATGTTATACTTGGGTTTTCAAGCCAAATTCTTGTGAAACTGCAGAAGTTGGAAGATAAAGACTGAGTGTGCTCAAGTAGCACAGTTGTTGATGTCTTTTCTCTGAAGAGGTATGGTTTTCTAGTGGTGGCTTTACATGATTCTAATCATGTGTTTTCCTTTTCTTTTGAGAGGTGTGATCAAGCAACAAATGATACAGATCCAAGATCGTAATCTTTTCAACAGATTGAAACCTGGTAAGTATTTTTAGCCCAATCACCCAAATAAGTAGGATGAGGATTCTCTGATGTTATTACTTTTGTTTCTAGTCAGTGATAAGTTTACAGGGATTCATATTATTACCCACAAAATCATTCCAAATCACAATTTTTAGTCTTAGAAATTGATCGAAAATGGTTCTTTCGACGCTTCAACTCATTAAATTAATCAAATTCTTTGTGGGCAGTATATTGAGGAAGGTTAGGGGAGGTCCAAAGTTTCCTAATTTGGGTATAGGAACCTGTGAGTTGTTACGTGGAGGTGATAGGATCCATCACGATTCAATGGATTGAATCAAATCAACTATGTCTAAATCTGGGACAAGGAAAGAGAATTTGTTAGTAGAGGGCCTCTTAACATTGAATGTTAGCAAAGTTACACATCATAGGTGGACCTTTAGGTCTTAGGAGTTTATAAGTATATGATGCTCATTCCTTTCAAGTTGGTTTTTAGAGATGAGTTTTACCCACGTGTTTTAACATGGAACACTCCCGTGATTAGACAGTAAAGGCTAAACTCCAATCCGATCTCACATGTGATAGTGCCATCCAAGAGCCTAAAGCTTGGACCTAGTGTTAGGGTGGAAAAAAAAGTCTCACATTAGTTGAAAAAGGGAGAAACTAAGAACTTATATAGGACTGGATCACTCCACCCTAACCAATGCACCTTTTAATTTACTAACGATTAGGTCTGTTACTTGCAAATTATCTTTTAAAGTATTGATTGATATACACTACAATCACCAAAAGGAGCTTCATTTTTAGATGGATACAGACTCAAAATGGTACAGAATTCCTAATTTAAATGGATTATTGTGAAACATTATGCGAAGAGATTCTATAAGAAATTTACATCTCTTAACATTTACAATAGGAAATCTCTTGAAGAAGGATGCATAATTGCATTGCTTTTAGAGAGCCCTTTTCAAGATAGCTTGAACCTTCCAAATTGGTTTTCAATTAGATATATAATACACATCTCTGAACTATAATTCATATCTTAGTTATTATATAGTTTGCATTTTGGCTGCTCTTCTCTTTCTGTTGGGATTGGGCTTTCAGTATAGAAGACTAGTCTGATAGGTAGAATGACTCAATCTTTTATAAGTTCTTAGATTTTCTCCTTCACAACCGATGTGAGACTCTCGTTCTCACTCCAACAATCTTCCCTTGAACGAGGCTCTACTGTGGATAGAACGTCGCCAACCTTCCCTCTCAGCTAGGAGATTTCTGATCCCACATGTTGTGACTTGAGGACCTAACTCTGATACTATTGTTGGGATTGAGCTTTCAGCCCGAAAGACTTATCTGATAAGTGGAGTGACTCAGTCTTTTATAAGTCCTTAGATTTTTTTCCTCACAACCGATGTAAGATTTATTCGCACTCCAACATCTTCAGCTGCTGCTGCTTCTACCACCCTTTGCCTATTCTTGTATCCGTTTGGGAGAGACAGAGATGCAGTGATTAAATCCTAACCATTGAAGAGTGGCTTGAGCCAATGGATTTGGGTTTGTTCTCTTCATGTATTTAATGATGAGTAGCAGCAGTTTTCTCGCAGGGAATTTGGGACACCTGAGTGCAAGGCTGACATTCTCATCACACCCTACCTCAACCCCACCAAAATTTTATTAAAAAAAAACACAAAGCTCAGTTTATTTTATGTTTGTTGACTCTCAAAGAGCATTGACATTGAAAGAGATTATTTTTTATGTTGTTTTTTTCCCGTGAGATCAAGTCAACCATGCTGATAGAAGCTAATAGCTGGCGTGCTGTCCTTTTCTCTCCTTTTCCTTTATTGTTTGGCTTACAACCATGGTTGGATTGATGTGGACTCCACAACTTAAAAGCATGGTGCTCATTGCAAAGGACACGTGTCTAATTCCCATTTGGCTATGCTCACTGTAGCTCTATTGTGACTGCTGTTGTTCATTGGATTCTTCAGGAGCATATCACATCTTGGCCAAGAGAATGTCTCTTTGTGTTCTCATTTGTCATCAAGGACAAATGGTTTGTATCTGCAACACCTAACATCAATCTCTCGCTTTGTTATGTAGTGTATTGTCAACATGGGACCTCTCCAATGTGCTACAATTTTGTAATTTTGTTAGGGAAATTTCCAAATGGAAAAAGGAGATGGCACATTATTCTCTTTTTTCTTTAACATTAGTTAGTTGAGCACATGCCTTGAAAGTAGATGTTTTTGTTTGATTGTGAGAAAATAAATGTGGTTGGAAAAATGGCATTTCATTTGATGTAATTGGCCTAAACTGAAAATGAGTGGAAAATTTGATTTGGGTTACAGATCGAAGATACTGAAAAGAGAGGCCGATCACTGAAAATAATAAAAGAAAGTAATAAATAATGACATGTTAAATTATATAGTGATTGGTGGTATCATTCATAATATGGTTAATTAGAGAAAAAAATTACTCTACTAATTTCGAAATAAGACTTTGTTGATTTTCTGCAAGCTAATTTGAATTATTTAATTTTTTTTTAATATAGAAAAATATTTGAATGAATATGATATTTTATTAGATAATTATGGTTGTAGTGTACGTTAGACAAGTTAACGTGACGAATGAACTGACCGAACACAATCATAGAACTCTAACTTTAACACAGACAGCAAAGGCAAAAAAATTACCGTTAACAAGATTTAAACTATTACAATGACTTACCGAACATGAGTGCAGTGAATAAAGTCAAAGGATATATTAAGCGAATGCATGTGGCACATATTACACAGTTTTCTCAGCAGCAATTTTAGAATGAAGGCAAGTCATCGTTGTGGGATTGACAAACATGTAAAATGAAAAGGGATCTCTAAATCTATTCATATGAGAAAATTTTTTTTTTTTTTTTTTTTTAAGTTTGGGTAGCGATCCTCCTATAGGTATTTTATATAATTTGAAATGAATTTTAGTATATTGTCAATTTTATCTTTCGAATGAACGGTAAAATCGAATCCTTATATATGAACATTAAAATTTCAATAAATCAATTTAGTGTTCATGCGAATTTCGGAGAGTCAATTTTACTGTTTATGTGAAGGTAAAATTTGTAATATATTAAAACCCGTGTCTAGTTAAATAAACTTTCCGTGAAAAGATCGCTATCCTTTAAGTTTTTAGTCAGTTTATATAAAATCACGAAGAATGTTTGATTTTGAAAGTTTTTCTTCCTAAGTCAAAATTTATTGTATTAAATATTAATAATTTTTTTCATTTTTTTTTGTTACTTTATACCAGATACTTATGAACTTCAAATAAATTTGAAAAAAAAAATTGTTCAAATCTAATAGCACGATTAGAAGTATATAAGATAGTGACCCTAATAATGATTGTAGTAAATCTACAAGTACTTATTAATTTATTTAGGATAATTGGTGAACTCACAATCATACTATGTGCATATTTCAAAATATTAAAAGAAAAGTGTCCAGCATGTGTCAGAGGAGATTCCAACTACTAACTCATTAAGCCATGGCTACATATAAAATAAAAAAAAGTGCAATGAGTAATTGACAATGCTTAATGACCTAACCTAAGTTAGGTACGTAGGCATAATCTAGATACAAGATGTCATCCAATAGTCTACATAGAATAATAATATTTGTTGAAAGCATATAGATTTAGAATAAAATTGAGATGAACAACCAATCATACTGAGCATTGAGAAAACAATGACAAGAGTTTAGAGGAAGATTTTAATAGTCAAAGAGGTTAGGGCGGTGGTTAGGGATCAAAATGATTCGATGGGTGTAAATAGGAAGATTTGCACATATTCTGAAGATTGGTCGAATATTCTAAAAGACCTAAACACTTTTATTATAAATAAAAAGTCAATGTAAAAAACGAATGAAAATTTATATAAAATCATTGAAATTCAAACTTCAAACATACCTGTGCCATAAGGGGAACTTAATCCATCTTACTAAGCTGTTGTTTTGGATAACAAAGTGTAGGAATGTAATTTGACTAATTAAAGGGTGCTAATAACCTAATCTAAGGTATTTAAGCATAAGTCTAGTCTAGTTATAAATTGCAATCCACAGTCCCAGGCAACTTTAGAATGATGAAATCTAAGGAGTCTAACCTAAGGAGTTTAGTTGAGACTTCCCATCACCTCCATTCAATTCACTCACATGATTTGCTGTATTGGGCACGTTTTTTTTAGTTCAAGAATTAGTGGTTCTAAATTTAAGTCAGTATTTAAAATTTTATCTAATGCCTCTCGAACTCTGTAAAAAATAAGAGTTTTAAATTTCTTCGTCCTTAAAAATAACGTATTCTATCTCTTTTAATATAATTTGTTAACTCGATAGACTTAGGAGTCACTAACAGATAGTATAATAATAGAAAAAGAATAAAAAAGCCGAATAATGTGGACATGACTAAAGTCACAAAATAAAAGGACACAAGAAATCAAGTGTGATTTTGACATAGGAATTGAGTAAAAAACATACAAAGCAATGACGACAAATTCTACAAAAGGGCCTTAAGCGAAGAAGGCTGTATGCAGCAGTACAAATATCGGTCGATACATATATATATCGGTTTTTAACCATCGTGTAATATTGGCTGATATGTATTGTATCGGCCGTACAACCCATTTCTCGACCGATATGGTCGATATATCGGCGATATATATCGGTCCGATATCGGCAAAGATGATTTATATCGGTATTTTTTTTTAAAAAAAAAAATTAAAACGGTGATGGGTCTGGGTCAAAATATCGGCCGATATTTACGTTTTCAATTTTTTTTTAAAAAAAAAACAGTTTCTTTTTTGGTTATTTTATATTTTTAATTAAATAATAAAATAATATCGATATTTAAAAAAAAAAAAATAGAAGAGAGAGAATCATATCGGCCAGTGCTTTTTTTGCACCGCACTTGTGTGTATGTACCAAGTACAGTTCATGTTCAATGAACATGAATTGTCCACCAAATCAATGGTTGATTTTAATTGTGGGGCCCACCTTCACATGTTGCTACAAATGATTGGAAATTATTTTTTTGTATTGAATGGAATCTAAACGGCTGGATGGTAATGTGATACCTAATCCACCATAGATTATATATAAAAAAAAAAACTACCCTTGTTAAACTTGTATTGGGTGATTGTATCCATGCTTAGAATGTTGGAAACTTGGAATATTTAGAGGCCAATGCAGATATGCAAAAAATTAGATAAGTGAAATTCAATTCCATACAAAAAAAAGAAGTAAATGAGTCCTAACAAAAGTGAAACTTCACTCATCTGCGATTCATATCGTTGGTACCTAGAGTTGAAAGCCAAGTGGGTCGAATTGGATTTTAATAAAACCAATGTAACGCATGTAAAAAATTATTGAACCCGATTTGACTTTACTCGACTCAACTTGAGTATTGAACTGAATTGCTAGTCAGACTCAACCCTATTGCTTTATTAAATTTTTTGAGTTGGTCAGGTCAGATCGAGTCAATCTTAAAAAAGCTTGACCCGACCCGAATTTAATTCGAGTTTTTCTTCAACTCGACCCAACCTTAATTTTGAGAATGTAATTTCTCGGGTCAAATCAAGTGGGTCAGGTTAAAATCAGACTCAAGTTTCACCCCTACTTGCACCTTCTAATACTGTCCATCTGTGTATATTATATTTGCATGGGCTAAATCAATGTCATTGACAAAATAATAAATGTATCTAAAATTGGGGGTTGAACAAATTGGTAGTGCCCAGGTGAGGCTAGCCCAAGCCCAACCCCTTTATCTATTCCCACCTGAGTTTAGGTCTAATTTGAACCCCACTGTGCAACGAAAATTTTAATGTAAAGTCCAGGCTCAGATGGGAAAGTGATTTAAAGTCCATTTATTGTTTTTCATCGTTTGCAGACTATTTGGGATAGTACCAGAATAAATACAATTAAGGATAAAGATAAGAAAAAAGGAACTATTATTATGATTATTATTTTAAATTTATTTTAAATCTTGTTGAAGGTTTAATCATTGAGTATACATGAAAAACCTTATTATAACGAAATTAAACTATTTAAATTAATAAAAAAAAACTTTGCAGGCTTAAATTTGTTAAATTATTCTGGTGTTCTGGGCTTTAAAAAGAAGATCATACTTAAAATACTCGTTAAACGGGCTTGAATTTTGAGGCCTGCTCTGATCCACGGGCCTAAAAAAAATATACAAGCGCATCTAAAATCGTCCAAGCCGAAGGCCCAACGAGCCACTCCCGGCTCATTGGTGCATACCTTAACTTGTGACTGTTGCTCCATCTAACCATTATTTTCTGCTATGCATTAATATAAAAATTTAGGATGATAACGATTTTTTGGACTTTAAGGAGAGAAAATTTCAGCCATTCAAGCTGATGTATAATCTTTTACTGAAAATGAGGATTTTTTTAAATGGGCCAAAATATTGATTGAAATGGACTCAATATTTTCAAAGTTTTGATTGAAATAGTAATTTTCTATTATTTCTGAAAAATAAAAAATATTTTTATTGAATGGGCTTAAAAGTAAAAAACTAAGGTCATGCGCTCTTACCTCCAAGGTTGTCTTTTTTTAGTCCAGATCTCTTAGAGTACCTGACTAATTCTTGAAGTATATGTAAGCCTCTTTATCATACATCAGATGACTCTATGGAGTGGCCCTTTTGAGTGAATTATGGGTGAAACTTGGGTCGGATTAAAGCCCGACCCGAGAAATCAATGGGTTTGGGTTATATTTTTGTATATCTCGGATGGGGTCGAGTTGGGAAAAAGTAAACCTGCATTAAATTCGAGTCAGATCGGGTTGAGAAATTTAAAAGCAACCCAACTTGACTTGACCCGAATACCAAGTTATAAAACAACACTAGGGTTGAATGGGTCAGAAATTCGGGTCATGTCAAGTTGAGTACCTCGGGTCAGCAATTCAGGTTGGACCGAGTCGGATTCAATAATTTTTTACATAAGTTGAGTTCGGTTTATTGAAACCCAACCTAAGTTTCAGCCCAAGAGTGAATCCAATATAGTTGTCATCAGCTGATTCAGTGTGGCTGATTAGGTGCCCAACCAATTTTACACATCATTTTGGAGTTCTCTAATCACATCTTTATTTATATTTGCATTTTTGCAATTCAGTGTGGGTGATTAGGTGCCCAACCAATCTATGAAGAGAAGGTTGGTGAGGGATTAGAGCTCTTAAAGAATAAATCTTCACACAATCTCATTTTGGGGTTCAATTTGGGTCAGATCCAACCTGTTTCAACCTATACAATTGGGTTAGGACCCGAGCTCAAATGTAGGCTCAAATTTTAGGGCTCAATTTGAATTGGCCCTAGGCTTTGCATCTTTATGGCCTAACTCGATCCAAAAGCCTATGTTAGAAAATACGTTTGACCAAACCGTGCTATCGAGAGTTAAAATACGTTTGTCTCTATATTAACTTCAAGAAAAAATTCCAACATAACTTACCATCATCAATGTTGGATTTGAAATTTCTCTCTTATTATTTTTTTTAAAATCACCTTTATCAGCTGATATCAGCGATATATACGCTGATATCTCAAATCTCGTTAATACATATCGTATCGGCCGAGATATAAATTTTAAAAATCAAGATTTGTTCTCTTGTCTAAACTAAAATCTCAAAAATGCATAAAATATTGAAAACTGAAGTCATTTAAAATAGAAAGGCAATGATAAGAACACCTTCATTTTAGGAAGACTAAAAAGAGTTAAAAAATCATTTATAATTATTTTTATGAAATACACTTTTTTTTCTTGAAACTATTTTTATTTCTCAAGTCATTTTAGATATAAAGTATGGCGTAAGCAACAAAAAGACATACACATGGCCAGTTTTTGGATTGCATGTTCTTCAGTTTGAATATTCTTTGATTTGGATGGTGAATCACATGGGAGAAGTGGAAGAGTGGAAGACGCACAACAATGAACAATCAGCTCTTTCAAATCAAAAGCGTATCCTAAGTACAAATACATGTGAATCAGTGAATGTTATATCCCAGAATAGGAGCAAGAGAGGGAGAGAGACCCTCGTTACTTGTTTTTCTATATTCTCTTTCTTTTTCAGAATTTTTACAAAAATATCTCAAAAATTGTGTTTGAGACTCTCAAAATTTTATTTACATTACAGTACCTATTATGTCCAGTCAGATTTTTTTTTTTTTGAGATAGAAAATATCTCTCATGAGTATGAATTTATTGACTAAAAGAACAAGACTATTTTAATGAAATTCAACATTTCAATTGTCTCAATTCTTCAGCGATCGCTACAAAAACTCTTTTCTTTTTTGATTTCTTTCTTGTATTACATTCATGTGCTAATGCAACGCATATTTTTTTTTTGTTTATATATATTATTTTATAATCTAATAAAATATAGGAATTATTGTAATTTAGTGGTAAAGATATTTATTTGTAAGGTGGATGACTTGAGTTCAATTCTTATAAGTAGTGATTTTTCTCCTATTTTATGATGGATCTTTTATTTAAAAAAAAAGTGAAAAATAACATTAGGGTGTTCATTTGTTTGCGTCCGACCTAAATAAACGGGTTTGGACAAAGCCCAAGCTTGACCCGTCTTAATTGAGCTTATTCTTAAAAAATAAATGGCCTTTAAATAAAAGTCTGCTTAGTCTATTGGAGAAAAATCTTTGTCCAAACTCATTTATTTAGATTGGGGTTGGACTTTTACTTAAAGGAAATCGAGCCTGTAGGGCTTGTAATTAATTGTGTATGGGCTTAAAAAACAAATAGGTTTAAAAGCTTTAGTCCACCCGTTAAACAAAAATCTTTGTCGCTTGTTTATTTAGGTTGGAGTCGGGGTCACGCTTTTACTTAAAACCCGTTGAAGCATATTGGGTTCTAACTTAACTGTGATTGTGCTTAAAATATAAACGGAATTAAAATTTTGAGCCCAACACTTTGAACAAAAATCTTTATCAAAGCTTGTTTATTTAGGTTGGATTTGGACAAACAAATACCCCTTATTTTACAAAAAAAATAAAAAGTAGTAATCATAAAAAAAAAAAAAAAACCATTGACAATAATTAAACCTAAGTCACCCGCGTGAGAAACAAGTATATTTACCACTAGACCAGGGATGAAAAAAATCGTTGGGAGTGATGTATCGGACAATATTTGGATATCAACAATATCCAGAAAAAAAATCTAGAAAAATTACATAAAATTCAAAAAATTATGAGCTTTATGGATATGCAAATTTTTCATTAAATATCGGTCATTTACATATTCAAATATTGTTTTCAAGTTATAAACTCGAGAATTTCAAATGTTTTTTTTTAAAATGATGAAAAATACAAAAAATTCTAATTGCATTTGATCAATCAATTGGTTTTGAGATTATAATTTTATGTGATACTATGCAAGATTAACCCCTATTATAGGACAAAGTTTTAAGTTTCAATAGAATGCAGATATTTTTTTATCGATATTTTGGCTATTTTGCTAAATCTAAGCCTATATTTTTTATTTTTGAGAAATTCGTATGGGTTGAATTTCAAAGTTTGCCAAAAAGTGGGCAAAATTTTTTAACCTCCCTATGACCAGCTTGATCTTATGATAATTTTAAAATTTGATTAATTTTTTTTAACAAAAGAGTGCAAAATTTTCAAAGTACAAAATTAAATAAATAAGGTTTTTAATCTGTTTATATAGTAAGAAAGTATCACATTTTATTTTTAATCTTTTCAAACAAATTTGGTGATTTTTTTGGGTAATATCACTGATTTTTTCTTTTCTTTTTAAATAAAAATTCAAAAATATACATATTGCACGATATTATTCTCTATGAACTTATATTACAATAATTTCTATATCTTATTAGATTATAAAATTATTTATATATATAAAAGATTATTTTTTTAAATTTTTTTTTAAGGAAACTAAGGAATACCTAGTATAAAACCCCCACCTCACTACCTCTAGGCACACAACGTTAGACCACTAAGATCGAACCCGCGACCTGTTGAGGCGGGAAGCAATCAGATGCGCTAGACCACGTGGGTTATATATAAAAGAAATTGATTAAACGGATGAGACACTCTCACCTAAAGAATTTTTTTGGAATACTTTGATTTCAAAATGGGAGATAAAATCCCTATTCAAGTGTTTGTGAGTGACAAGGTTCGAGATAACGAAACCCAAAAAACCCAGAAGTGAGCAAGATAGCTTTTCCTTGTATTTTAAAAAAATAAATAAAGATAAGCTGCATTTTCATTCTTGTTTTCTGTAAGTCGTAGTGTTCCCTTTTATCTTCTTACGCATGGATTTTGGATTGTTTCAAGTTTGTAAATCTCATTACAGCCCATGTTTCAGTTAATGGGGCTCTTTTTGGTAATGATTTTGATTTGAAGGTTTTGTTGTATTCTTTGAACTCGTTTCATGTTTTTGGTGATTGGATTTCTTTTTTCTGTGCAGTTGAGTTGTCTTGGTATTACTGTTTGGGTTTGCTCCTGTGTCTGCCTTGGTGTTTGATGTTTTTTGTCAAAGAGAGACACTAACAAATGGGAAAAAGTGGCCCCTGTTGCCATTGTGGGATTACAAGTAAGTTCTTCATTTTTGGAGATAATGCCCTTTTCAAATCTCATACATACAAATTGCAATTCCCATTTCATTAGTTAATTACTTTTTGTTTATATTGCTCCTGGAATCATATCAATTGGTAGCTTTCCAGTTATAATTTACTGGTTTAACTTCAATGATGGAGTTTAACTCTTAGTTGTGACTCATTTGCTGTGTAGTTCATGCGTTCTCTTAGTTCCTCTCGACATGGTATCAATTTTGATAATAGCTCATACTGCAGTTGGAAGGTGCTTTGTTTTTTCAACTACAAGGTTTGAGGTTCAAGTCCATTTGCCTTGAAAAAACCCCCCCAAAAAGGCTTGGATTGAAGTTTCATTGCTCAAGTAATAATAAATATTTAACAAATAGTAATGTGATTTGAACCAATGACATTTATGGTTGCAGCAATGAGAACTCGCTAACTGCTCCATGGGTCTTTCCAAACAGTTGAAATGAGTGCTTTGTTTGTCTCTTTATCAATTTACTTAATGAATGCAATACAAGACGGGTTTATTCCATTTCTTTCTTCATGTCTGGGCTACAACACTACATTTTACTCAATAGATTGTAGGCTCCAGTTTATATTGCTTAGTACTTCTAATGGAGTAGAGCATTTTCACTTGACGGGTTCATAAAGATGTCTTCATGTGTCAATTTTTTTATGAACAAATGGATTTATCTTTTAATGTCTTTTGGTTATTAATTATGGTATTGGAAGCATTTTGTAGCATGACATTGCTATTCAGCATGCCTCTCTTATTTACAATTGGTGCCGTCGTACTGATCTCTGGTATTTGACTCTCTGTCATTTTCTACTTGTGACCAACAAATGAAAAACTACAATGAATTTTCATCCATTTCATATAGCAAGAGAGCGAGACTATGATCATCCAGCAGACATCTCACTTCCTCTTTTATTCTGATTTAGTTGGAGGTCTTTTATTATGCACTTGCTACGTGCTTGGATATAATCTGACAGAGATGTGAGAGATATGAGAGCATGGCGAGATCAAGTATCAACTGGATACATTGCCATGGCAACCATTATTGCTGAGATTTCTCAAATAGTAAAATCCTTATCCCATCTATTCGGTCGGCTCTTTTGTATTCTAGTATTCCAGCCAACTTTATCTGAATTTATGGTCTCTATCAACTGGATAAAATGCCATCTCAACCATTCTTGCTGAGGTTTCTCAAATAGTCAAATCCTTGTCCCATCTATTTGGTTGCCTCTATTTTAGTATTCCAGCCATCATAAAAGTCCACAATCTATCATGTCTTTTGTCTAATCCATTTCCTATCCATTATTTGTCTCCTCCTTCCTTGGATTTGCAACCATTTAAGTTAACTTGCATTCTTTTGTTGAATGTTGGACAACTAGGATATGAAAAGAGTGGTAGTTGTAATAATTTGTTCAGGTCTTTATTGCGAGGTTACGCTAATAGATGAGTGTTATTTGCAAGGAAAGAAGCCTTGATGTTAATTTTCAAAAAAGAAAAAGAAAAAGAAAGAAGCCTTGATGATCAGCTAGAAAGCTGGCCCTAGACCCTTGATTGTTAAAGGGGACTCTTATGTTGCAATTTCATAGGAAATATGGTATTAAAGGCCCTTAGAATTTGATACTGGAGCGAAGTTAGATTCTTATTTCATTTGATATCAATATCTTCTTTCCAAATGCCATAAGAAAGTCATATGGTTGCAGAAAATCTAACCATTACAGAATTGAGATATCATCATTATATGTTAGAAAGCCAACTATGTGAAATTTTTTATGCATATCTTCATCACTTTGATGGAACATTCCCTTATATTCTCATTTTCTTATCATCATCTTTTTATTCTTATCTTTAGAGGTATTTTTACATAAAAAAAGTTGCAATGCATTTCTATTCAGATGATTTCTATTCTTAGAATGATATTTTACCCATCGTATATTGATAAACTAAAATTTGGTTTACAACACTTGTTCTCGTTATTTCTTATTGCTTGCATGTCTACATATGTGGTTTTCCAGGTATCCCTGTTTCTGTCACTAACATATATGATGTTATCTATGTTTGATTGCATAGCAATAAGTAGATTGTTTATTGTCCAGTTGCTTCATATACTTGGGCAGACATACTATCTATAAATTCTTATCTTGTAGATTGCTTCATTTTACCATTATTTGAATCCTAAACTTGGGAATAGAACAGGTACTCCACTGTGGAGGAATGGTCCACCTGGGAAGCCAGTTCTGTGTAATGCTTGTGGATCAAGATGGAGGACAAAGGGTACACTAGAAAACTATACTCCATTACATTGTCATGGGTTTCTACCCGTTGGCTCAGAGTTCTGCAGGAAGTCTCAAGAGAATAACTTGTCATTAAATACAAATGCTCGAAGTCTGCACATGAATCAAAATGAAGTTTATGCACAATATGGAGATACTGTACCTGGACATGAGAGTAAGACAGGTCATGAAGATGATACAAGCAGCAATGGTTCTAGTTCAGGATCTGGATTATCCATCTCTGAGAGTTGTATTCTAGGAAGCATGGATGGAAATAGTATCTCAGGTTAATCCCAATTCACAACTTTTTCTCTCTTTTTTAAACTTATGTTGTAGAACTGTCATGAACAGATTAGTACTAAACCTTGCCTTATCTCCCTCTCTTAGGTGATTTAATGTAATCATTTAGTTGCTCTATACTTCATCTGGTCATTCCCATTTTGGGAGCCAATAAATTCCTCCATGAAACTTGATATTTGTGTTTTGGTTTGAAACATAGTTCTCAAATAGGAAAACTTTTATCTGCAAGAGCACCATCTTGTGACTTGGAAATTAAAATTTAGAATTAGTATAGAAATTCCAAATTACATGAGAGAACATTTCAAGATTATTTTGCATCTATTGTTCTCACCATTGTAATTTGCTTTGTCCAAACCATCACAAGTAATCACTGCATGGAATTGCAGTTTGTTATTCTTAAATTCTTATGCACCATTCACTCATGCAATTTCAACATTTTTTTTTTTTTGGATAATCCCCACGCCTCATTGGAAGTGAGACTAATCCTACAGATACATAAAATCACCCGTAAACCTCTTGTATAAGGTAAGTCCAGGAGGAGTTGAACCAAAGACCTCGTGTTTCAACATTTTCTTCCCATTATTTTTAATTTTTGAGATGTTCTTTCTATTTTATAAATTTAAAGATCCAAGCGATCATGATGGGGTACAAATTTAAAGATCCAAGCAATCATGATGGGATGGTACCCAACAGTTTGACTTCTAACTTTTCAGTTGCCTAAGAACATTGATTTAGAATTAAAAGATCATTCAAGTTCAAATAAGATAGAAGGAACTAGATACTTTTTCAAGAAGAAGAAGAAGTGGATTAATCTTCTAATTATGAGTCCTTGAGTTTATACATGTGACCTATGTTTCGGTGACATAAACTGCATTTATGTAGGTTCCACTGTGATGACTATCCACTAAAATTAAATCAAAATGGAAGTTTTTACTGCTGTTGTTCCATTTTCCATTGAAAGTGGACAATTGCTGTTTTCCATTGTTAACAGCTCATCTGCAGGTCAAACTGGGCTCGCTCTGATTTGTGATCTATCCATCATGGGCTATCAGATCAAAGGTTGATCACTCAACCATGGCTGGCTTATGAAAGCTTGAGACTGATGGATTCTATAAATGTTCTTGTGAGGGGTTACAGCATTTTTTGAACTTACAGATTTTGTTCAACAGTATCTCCATTAAGAAGTTTCTATTTTCACTTATTTAATGTTTAGAAGATCACCCTTTCCATATTCAATGAATAATATAATTTGTAAATTTAGTGAATCATTTTCTATTATCTGGCAGGAATGTTAGAAAAATTATGATTTCCAGTTTTCGACAATGTTGTAATAACAAAGTTTAATGTGGTTTGTGCGAACTGCTCTGGTGACCCATTCATATTGTGATTTTCAGGTCCAGTACAATCACATTTGTGGAACTCTTATATTCCTTCAAGAAAGCGGACAATTAATAAATGCCAGAGTCCATCACCTGTTGAAAAGCTCCGAAGAGACCTCTATAATATTCTACAGGAGCAAAAGTCTACCTATCTATCTGGGTCCTTAGAAGAGGTACTGCTTTTTGAAAGGGATGATCTGATGCTTTCTGTTGAAACAGATCTTGGGAGTATTCTCCTTAAGCATCCATCTTCATCAGGAGAAGAGGAATCAGAAGAAGCTCACTTATGATCAGAAACAAGGTTCATTGTTTAAGTGACACTAACTTGAGGTCATCATTCTCTTGTGTACCCTCCCAAAGCTGTGAAGTTACTTCAAGTCCAAGAGGTAAACGGAAAGTGCTCCCACATGCAGAACAGAAGGTGGAAATTAAAGAACATCCAGTGAAACGACGTGCACTTGCAGATATATTGTTGTAAGCATAAGAAATAAGGCTCAACTAAGTATGTTTCTAGCTGTGCATTTTGAAACAAAAATTTCCCTATAAAATCAACTTATCTTTTTATGGACTAATATATCGATGTCCACAAACTCTAGTTGTGGAAGCCACATCAGGTGATGCAAAGTTTACTGTGGTTATTCCATAAAGTCTATACTCATCAGGTGTTCCTCCCCTTGAATGAAGACCATTGGTTGTAGTTGTCCATTTTGAAACGATGGGCTCTATTATCTGATAGAAATGCTAGGGCATGATCAATTACATGAGAAGGTCCATCAGGTGCTCATAGTCAGAATAACAGACTGTAGATTCAAGTCATGTTACCATTCAAATGAAAATAAATAGAGAAGAAAAACTTTTAAAGTTGAAGGTGTGTGTTATTGCACTAGTTACGGCTTGAATGCATTTGGACAAATAATACCTCATTTTGTCAATGCTTCAAGTCATTTCACATATTCAAGAAATGTTCTTTGAACTCAAGCTTGTATTTATGTTGTAATACTTTTTTTACATACTTGACTTGTCAGGGAGGAAATTCCTGTAAACAACCTCAATGCCTTTGAGAGAAACCATTCACCTCGAGAAGCAAGGTTCTAAGAGTATGTTCTACTTCATGAGGTTCCTTTTATCTAATCATAGAAGCTAATTTCAGGTTTTTTATAGATTTGCGGTCTTTAAAACTTATGTTCCCTTGAGACTGCCATTTTAATATTTTAAAAGTCATCAGTTAGTTAATTGATGTGCTTCAGTTAAAATATGCATCATGGGCTTGATATTTTACGTCCTTAGTGACATGAATGTATGTGTTTGTGTTGGAACTCCAGACCAATTTATGTTTTCTATTCTGCTGCAATCCAGAAGGAAGATTGTTGAATTTGGCCCTGTAAATTAATCAATAAAATCAGTTACTTTAACAATTGTATAGAATACTATCATTATAATGGCTTCAATATTGGGTGCTATATGAATGATATGTTCTACTTATCACATACAAGTAGACAACTGAGGAAGAGAAAGGTGGAATAAAAGAAAGTTTTCTAGGAAGTGCCTGTTACTTGAAATTTAGATAGAGCTCAACATCCATTAAAAGTTGCGACTTTGAAAGCATCCATTGCAGGTACCTTTTTGGAATAGGTTCCCTCAAAGTGAATCTTTTCATTTCTAAGAGAAACTGCTATCATGCAATACAGTAGAAGAAAAAAATCACCATCTAAGTACCATACATGGGTTTTACTAATTGCCTGTTTTTAAATGATATTCCAGTCAAAAAATGAAGACTTAAAGCTGGAGAAAGAAACCTCTTCATGCTCCTCAAAAATTGTTGGAGGTGCAACTGCATTGTTACCTGGGAGAGCACTAAGCCAGCAAGATACCTCTTCATGCTCCTCCCGAAGTGTTCGGGGTCCAACCACATTGCCGACTAGGAGACCACTGAGTCAGCAACAGTACCAGATCTCTGGAGGTATCTTTCTAAGCTTTGTGTGCATTTCAATGTATACAAGGGAAGAGAGCACTACATGCTGCTTATTTTCCTTTATCTTGCCCCTGGAGCTCTAATAATAAAATACCTTCAGATTGATTTAATGATACTATGGATCTAATGTAAGGATGTGAGTGTACAGGGATAAATAACATGAAACAAAAACAGGAGTATGATGGGAAATCTTCTATCACATAGTTGTGCTGAATTTTCTCTATAGTTGTGTTCAATTCTTTAGTTGTTTTCTTCTCCTTCCAATATTTAGGATAAGATCTGTATCTAATTCCAAAGAGGGGAAAGATGTCCAAGAGTACAAAAAAGGGGCAAGCGAGCTCATGTTGCAGAGCATGGACCAAGCAAGGTCCAACCGACCCTTGTGCCGGTGGTGCATCATTCAAATTTCTGACCAAGCAAGGTCCGATAGGGGACTGTAGCAGTCAAGCTGCTAGAGGGACCTAAAGGAGCCCACACAAGGAATACTTCCAGCAAGAGAACAAACACCCAAATTGGAGCACAGAACTGGTACAAGAAGGAAATGATAACCACATCCAGAGCCAGGACAGGCAGAAAAAAAAATGGCCAAAAAAAAAAGTACGCAAACAGCCTGGAGAAAAGGACACAGAAACAACCCCAAAAGAATCTACAAAAATTGCAGAGGAAGAAAGAAGGTGCTCCTTGAAGTGGATTCCTACGATGTGAAACAAATCAGCTGATAGCCTGATTGGAGAACTATTCTCATTGTTTTTCTACTAGGACATATTAACCTTGTCTATGATAAGCTTTCTGATTTGATTGATTGTGGCAAACCCATGCAATTCGGTGGTGAACTTGTTAAGGCTCAAATTTTCTACGAGAGCATTGTGGATTTCGCAGGAAGGCAGTAGTTCAATTTGCTTAGCTTAGGGTCCAGCATACTAGAGATGGTGTTAGAACTAAAGCACATAATGCTGATAACAACGGGACTTGAGTTGAAGGCCCAAGAAAGAGCTCTTTGAGACTTCACTACAACTGCACAATTGACGCAAGAAAGCTCTGATACCAAATTGACAGAAGACAAACTCTGATACCAAATTTGACACAGGGCAAGCTCTGATACCAAATATGATGTAGGATAATTCAAAATATTGAAAACCCTAGACTAAATGATAAATGGATGCCTATTGAGAATGCAAAATGTGTATAGTGAATCCTGAAATGACATGCAACATTATCCATGATTCACATAAGATGTTAGAGAGATGAATTAATATAAAATAAAGAATATAACAAAAACTATGCAAATTTACATATACAACTAATCAAAGATATTCAAAAAGAATAACGACACCTACACATAAAGCCCTCAAGCTTGTATTGGTGATCTTCAATGCAAAATCCCTCAAACGACTAATTAAATCATTACCAAACCTTGTCCTAGGTCTTGTAGATTTAAAAATCAGTCACCTAGGGGATGAAATAGGCTATGGGATCACCCAGGGTTTGCTGAAGGAATTATGTTTTTTTCTTTTCAAGTAAAGTAAGGTCTCAAATGGGTTCATGCAATAGATTAGGATTAGATTTATAGGTCTAAGAGAGGGATCCAAAGGTGGGGTGCAAAATGGGGCTTGTCCATCTGTCCGTACGTCACATGGACATGTATGGACTTCCGTATGGATTGGTGGGTTCCTGCAAGGTTTTGGTGGCCGATGGTGGCATTGGGTCCTGATTTGGTTAGGGTTAGGGTTTGGATAAAAAGGGACAAATGTGTAGAAAGAGGAAAATGGGAAAAAAAAATAGGAGAAAAGGGAAGGGAGGAAAAAGAGAGAGAGAAGAAGAAGAAGAAGAAGAAGAAGAATAGGTTTTCTACCTTCAGTTACACAAGGTTCATTGATCTCACACTAAGGAGGCAGAATGAGTCACACTGGATCTGTAGATAAGAGAAACTTGAATTTCTTCATTTATTCATTCATCGTTGATTTATTTATAGAAGTGTCTCTACAAGGCTATTTACAAGGAAAAAAAAGAGACTTTCTTATAGCCTTAGACACGTGACTTAAGGTACACATATGAACAATCAAAACATAAAACAAATAAAGTCTATAACAATCTTGAGACCATATAAACTAAAACAATATGACACTAATAAAAGATAACAAAAACAAATGCCCGGATGATGCTGGATCAATAGTCAGATCGGTCTAATCCATAAATGAATTGACTTGGAAGATGTAAATGGATAGATCGAGGCAAATCTTCAAATCCTTAATCAACGTACAATCTAGGCTATCCATGGTCAGATATATTAGAAATATGCACAAAATCATCATCCAACTATGTTGAGAAAAAAATCTAGATTTTGATGCATCTTTCTTCAATGACGCCCCCATGATGTCCTTATCAACAATGGCTATGTTTCTTTATCATTCTTTTTTATGTTGGCAATTTGTGTAGTGTATTAAAAAATCGCGTATATGAAGAACTGAAAGTTAGAAGTGGACGCTACTAGGACAAGGGAGAGAACTTCAAAGACTTGGATTGTTGGCCTAGAGGTGTGATTTTTATAGGATAGATTACAAACATAGAACTCATAGAACTGATCCCAGTTAGATGAGAAAACTGACAAAGATGATGAAGATGGCATATTATAAAAAGGGCCTTTTAGTCTTTTGGTGCTGGGTGAAAAGAATACCAAGGAATGTCAATTCGGATGGTTTGGGTACAAGGAATAGAAGAGGGAGAGCAATAAAAACATGGAATTAAACTAGTGATGGGAGTACAAGGGGCAGATTACGTAGCAGTAAGTGGGGATATGGTTCAGATAATTGACCCCATATTGATGGTACATGTCTTCAGAAATAATTATTCTTCAGTCTGCAGGCTGAACCCTCTAGAATGTGGTTTACTTTCAAGTTACCATTCTATAATATCGGTTTGAATCTTTGATTGAAATTAGTTACTCAAATTGGTTTACACTGCATGAGGGTGTAAAAACTACAAACCACAATTTGGTGGGTTCCGGGTGCCTCTAGTCCAACTGGTTTGACCTGGAAATCAATAACTGGATTAGGCAGGGTAGTGGTTTCATATATCAAATCTGTGTGTGTTGATTTTGCCCACAATTTGTTAATGGCTGAAAAAATTCTCATCCGTGCACACTTGGACACCCAATTACACCCTTAACCTCTACCTTTGGTTGCTTAATGCTTAGATATTTCCTCTCTCATGCATTTGGTTTCATGGCAGTGGAGAAGGGAAGTGTGAATGCCCAAAATCATGGAGCCACAAATCTTCATCTTTTACAAGCAAGTTCTAGGACAATTGGAGTCTTCAGGAAGGGAATGATGCCCATCAAATGAATTCAGGATAATTTGCAAATTTTGCTGCTCACTCAAGTGTAAGTCTCTGAACCAAAGTTACCCTGTTCTTGATTTTTTGAATGTCAACCCATCGTCGTATGTTCAGTGGAAAAAAAGTCTGTCCCTGAATTGGATATCCCAATTTTCAATTTCCTATATATCTTCACCTTTCCTTGAAGGAGAAAAGAGGTAAATCTTCAAGTATTAGAAACACACCATACCCAAATCTAACGAGTCATTTGCCTGTGTTTTGAATAGGTGTTCGATTAAAGGTGTCCAATGTCAACCACTTTTGCCTTCTTTCAAGTATGTACCTGTCATCGTCTAATGCTTTACTTGTTAGTAACCTGGTTTTTATTAGCTCATGTTATTGCTATGATTTCTATACATGATGAAAGATTTGACATTCAGATTTTTTATTTGATGACATGCAATTTCAACATGGAAGTGGCTCCAACGGCTGGCCATGTGCCCACAATTTTGCTGTAACCGGTGACTTGAATTTTCATTTCATGGAATTTTTTTCCTTTGGATGGTGAAATTGGGTGGCAGATTTTTTTCCCGTCATTGGTAATCTGGGTTTGATAGGATTCTTTTTGTACACAGGATTTAAACATGAGCATTTGATTAAACATAGAAATATGAAGAGACGGGATATGTACCCGTCATTACGTACTCCCCCAACTAGTATTGTCTTCTGATGTCAATGTTTCTATTCATGTATCTGACTGAGAAGAATGGTGTTTCCTGATGCATTAGGATGTGAACATTGTTCTGATACCAGACTGGAACAAATTGAGTGCATGGTTTGATAATTTGGACTGTTGATTTTATCTATTCAATGTTTTAATATTCCATGAGAATGTTAGATATTAGCATCCGATCATTGGGCTACAAATCAACAATCAAGAAAACAAACACAGCAATGATATGGACTCAGATCAGAACCAACCATGTATAGAGCAACTATATAATCTTCTACTGCTTAAATTTTGAAGAGTCATGAAATTACATTCACATGATTGCACAACTGGGCATTACAATTGTAAGATAGGAACACATTACATAGCAGAATTATTTGAAGCAATCAGATCACACTTTAAAATCCTGGGACTTGGACTTGATTCGGAACCCGGTAGGGTCAAGTTTTCCAACTGAATCTGCCCTAGGCTGGGGCAAGTCTATTTGGAGTTGACATTGAGTCTGGCTGAATTCTTAGTCTATGATAAAGATTACATGCATAAGCAAAGACAAAGGTGAAACTACAGACATCATATTGACACATAAACGTATTTCCTGTCACACACGGCGGTGGCCGATATCTTGATTGTCGTCATTTGATCTTGGATTTGGACCAGTAAATCCTGGGCCCATAGAAGTCCCAAATCCGAACCGGGTGTTATTGTTTCCAACACCACCACCAAAGCCAAATCCAAAATTGAAGCCATCAGCACTGTTGGCACTGGAGTTCCATCCAAACCCAAATCCGGCACCGGTATTGAATTGGCCTATGCCTGAGCCAAAACTCAAATTGGATTGGCCCGTTCCTGAACCAAAATTGAAATCACTACCACCAGAACCCCAGCTGTAAGCCCGCCTTCCATCCGGGCCCAGGTTAGATTCCCAACGGAAATCCCATCTTCCGTTCTCCCTGGAATCGGTTCCACCCTACTCGCCATGGATGGTTTGACAAAGGTAAGAGATGACTCCTCTTAAATCCCCTTGACCCATCCAACCACTCCAAACATCTTTCCTGAAATGATCCTCCATGTAACTCTACATCATCCTATCAAAGCGTGCCAGAGGTGAGGTGGGGTCCACTTATAATGATAATGGGTTTATTGAAAATATCAATTTTTGAATATAGTATCCCAAAATTACTTTAGTTGGGTTAATAAAATTATAATTTAAAAGTTACAAAAGTTTAAAAAGCTCAAAATAAATTTAAAATGGACAATTTTTGGAGGCTTAAAATGCATAATTTAATTAGTCCTACTGATTTAGACATTTAACTTATTTTAAAATTATAAAAAAAATACTTGCAAATAAAAAAATTGTACTAAACAATGGATTTCCACATCTCTATACTAGGCACAATAAAAGCACAATGTTTGGAATAATGTACAAGTCAATGTACACATGTCACATCACCATTCTACAATGTTTTGTATTAATAAATAAAAAGTGTAAATTTAAAAAAAAAACCCCATATACTAACAAGTTGAGTTCACCTATGTTTGGATATGCAATTGTGATGGTGAGATTTTTTTGGTAGTGAATATATTGACTTTTTTTTTTTTTTAATTGAACATATTGGCAAATTAATTATAATCATTCATTTTATGAGTGTATTGATGTTAAAATCACAAAACAGATAGGAAATATCTTGGGAAGATCTTAAGTTTATAAATAGAGGTGGAAAATCTTGTGAGCAGGTAGTCCTTTTGAGTGTGAAATTGACTTGTGGCATAAAGCTCACTTTAAAACCTAATTTCAAATTTTTGAGGGAATTGTACTTATATATATGAGACAAAAAATAATATGTTATTATTGTTTATATATATATATATATATATATGATTTATATGATTGGTTAAATAAGTAAAAAAGCCCGGTCTTCATAAACTTCTCGTGTTTGAGCCTCCATTCATTGACACTGGGCTTGGCCAAATTTGAAGGTGCAAAGATCTGACCAAACAGATAGGATTGATGGTCTTCACTTTTCACTATTTACATGCCAACGCAAGAAGACAAAGGCACAGTAGAGAGGGAACTTTCTTGCATAAACGTTCATAATATTATATATTGATTTATTTTCCAATTGAAGCAATTAATCAATAAATAAATCTACTTAAATGTCCAATAATATATTAATTAAACAAAATTTAATATTTGTGTGAAATACATAATATATTGGATTGATAACCTATTTATAAAAAGTAAAACTAAAAAAAATCAATTTAAATAATTGAAGAAAAGTAACTTAATCAAAACTTGTCTAATCCTTCTAACTCACCAAATCTAATATTAAAATGCTCTTTACTATTTTTAGCTTTTTTTATACAATTTTTTTGTTCTTTTTAAGTTGTTCATTTGATAAGGTGGAGTTAAATCTTTCCAAATCATCATATCTATTTATAAAATATTTTTTCCTATTTTAGGTATTTGTTTGCAAATTTTCTTTATTTTTTATGTTAATACATGCCAAATCCTTCGAACTTATTAAATTTAATGTTAATTTCTTTACAGTTTTACCCATCTTTTTCACAAAATTTATGTGTTCTTTTTTAATTATTAGCGTAGCAAAGATCAATTCAACTCATCGAATTCAATTCTATAATCTCAAATCCTATTTATAGCCAATTTTAGATGAATTTTATTTATTTCTAATACTATTATGATAAAGATAGATTAAATATTTATTCATTTGACAAACGTCTAAATCTATTTCTTTTATATTAAATAAAGACAGAATAGAATAGTTAGATAAACTATTATTATAATCAAACTCACTTTAATTACAAATGGCAAAGAACCTAAATAATAATAATAATAATAGTAAAAATAAATGACTTTTGTGTGATTGAAGTACACAAGTAGGCTAAAAGGGTTACAAATTGTGAAAAAAATAGAGAGATTATTATAAAAAAAAATTATGATATATAGTGAAACTGCCTGATTGTGTAGTTTATAAAAATTTAAATTGAAAATAGAAGTAAAATAATCATGATTTATAAAATTTTAAATAAATAAGATTTTAGCATGATGATGATATGGCGCTGCATCATGAAAGGGTGTAATCTCATATGAACCAACGGTTGTAATTTCACGTAACGAGGCTAACCATTTGATGCGGACATATGTGGATGTGATCAAAATTTTAATTTTGACCTGGGCGGATATATGAGCACTTTGTCGAGTTTGATGCCCGAGTCGAAAGATAAAAACTATATCTTCGATTAAGGCGGGTATTCAAATCAAAAGATTTGGTGTAGTGAACCCATGTGTAAACCAGACCCAATCAAAGCCCAACAAGGTTCCAATGAAATCCAACAAGTCAATTTGAATTCAGCCCACTAGTGGATTTTTCATTGGACCCCACATGAAGACTCCAAATACTAAATCACGTACTATATGAGAAGGTTGGTGGAGTTTAATTATTCTCCACTTGTGGGACAACGTTTGAACTCTCAGAACTCTCACTACATCACCATGTGAGTTATGGAAAGGCAGCACAAGTTTAGTTTATTTAGGACTTTATGTATTTTTATTTCTTTCTAATTTTATTTAGGAAGTTGTTATTTTTATTATTTCTAATTATAGTTTCTTTAGTTTAGAAATTTGTTTTATTTAGAATTACTCGTTAGTGTTGTATTAAGAATGAAGAGGGTCGGCTCATGTCAGTAGGGCTTTTTTCCTATTTAAACAAGTGTAATCACCGAGTAAGGGAAGGAGATTTTGGATGAATAAAATCAATTATTTTTGTTTCTTTTAAAAATGAAGGACTGTTTGTGAGGTAAATTCCTCCAGCTATTTGTGTGAGATCCAGCCAATTCTGACATGTGAATCTTTACTGCTAGAGGTAGCAACTGTTGTGAGATCCAGTCAGTTATGATGTGTGAATCCTTGCTGTCAGAGGTAGCAACTGTTGTTGATTCATGTAGTTTCCCTCTTCGTTGAACATCAAGACGTGGTTGACAGATAGGCATCCAGCAAGAGTGTTTCAATTTAAGCTCAATATTATTAGGTTCTCGCTTATTCCCTGAATCTGTCTCAATCCATTTAATTATCAAGCTTCCACTACATTTTGAGATTGAATATCACTTTAATTCTACCTGCCCTACATCGCCATTTTGTAAAAGCGTTTAAAATTAGTAAAAACGCATAAAGAAACCATGTGAATGGTGGGCCCAATTGAACGTGTAAAGTAACTACCAAATTTGGATTGCGGATTCTCAGTGCTGCATTGGCCACACTGAGCCGCTCTGGCATTTGCTGCACTTCTCCCGCGTGGAAAAGAAAAACACAGCATAAAAGTGACCCAATTAAACTATTTTTTCCCCATAATCATATATAAATATTTTTAATGAATAATTAAATGGGATATAAAATTCAAGTATAAAATAAGAGATTATGTTTAATTTTCAAAAACTTTAATATAACATAATTGAATTATAGTTTTTTTTTAATTTACATCTGAGAAATTGTAGAAAATCTAGCCTAAAATCCTAATGGGTGATACCATCTGCCCTTAGAGCACCAAGTGAGGCCATGGGGGCTTTCTGAGGCGAGAAATTACCAGTTGAACTACACCCATGTGACTTTATTAGTTTAATTTTTTTTTTTTGAATTTACATGTAGGAAATCACGAGAAATCCAATGTAAATCCCCCACGGGTGATACTCATTGCTCTTAAAGTACACCGGGCTAGACCATGGAGGCTCGAATTTGGCACCTCCTGCTTCCTAAGGTGGGAAGTTAACCAGTTGAGCTACACCCATGTAGACTATCATGTGATATAAATCAGCCATCTATTAAATTTAATTTGAATCAGATGACTATATAAATTTAATAAAACGATTTTTTTTTTAAATTACACATCAGTAAATATTCCTATAATTTTATAAGGTTGCTGATCCCATCTCACTATATTAATCTCATAAATATTTTAAATCACAAACTCACTACTCAGCTACACAGACCTAAATAATTTTCCACTGACGCATTACACTGCTGTCTTGCATCTGTCCTCCAAATTTAGAAGAAGAAATTCAGAGGTTATATGAAGAAGCCAATGCAATGCATTTGGAAAGTTTCCCAAGTAAACTTTAATGACAATTTGGTAATGACAATAAATATAAACGTTTTCCTTCAATTCTTCTTCTTCTTTTCTTCTTCTTCTCTTCTGGTTTTCACCATGGGAAGAGACGACAAAATAATACCAAGCTTTTATTCAAGCTCTTGGGTTTTTCACGTATTTCTTTGCTGCCTTCTAATCCACTTTTCTCCAACAGGTTCGTCTCTTTCTTCGTTTCTTCGATTGGAAAGAGAATAGAAAACTGCAACCTGCAGAAAACCATGTTTTAAAATCAATTTTAAAATTGCAACATATTGATTTTTTTTTTTTTAATTTTAATTTGCAGATGGGTATGACCCATTGGACCCAAATGGGAACATTACAATCAAATGGGATATCATGGATCTCGAGGACACATACTCTGTAAGTTTTCTCTACTCATTTACCTTATTAAGTTTATTTTCATCAAAAAAGTTGTTTATTCCATCTATTTGAAGTTCCAATCTACAAGAGTAAAACCTTCAATCTCTATGATCAATTTTCTATAAAGAGAAGCCACTTTATCTTTCCTTTTTATAAAAGATATTATCCTCTCATTTTTTTTTTCAAAAAATTATAGAACTCAATTCGGGTTGGATTAATTGGGTTGAATAAAATAAAATTTAGATTAGTGTGAAAAAATATTCTTTCGTGTCTCTCTCCAAAGGAGAGATCACATCATTTATTTATAATTAAATCTAATACATCTGGATGAAGGGAATTCAAACAACAAGATGAGTGAAAATTCAAAATCCAAATCTGAATGGATTCTATCAATTAGATTAATTGGGCCAATAATTAATAAAAATTAAATCGAATAAGATAAATCGTGTAAAAATACTAACTAGATCGACCCAGTGTCACCCGTCTCAAAATTTTAAAACCCTCTAGTGTATGTCCATGAGTCTTTGAAACGTGAAGGAATGGAGTTCTACCCCAGCCTAGAAATGAAACATTCATGTTAGTTGCTTAGCAAAAAAGGCAAGTAGCTACATAAATCACAAGGAGCTCTTTATTGGAATTTATTAATGGACCTAAATAATGTGTTATTTGCCATTTAACACTTCTCATTTAACTTAAAGGAGTTGGAGTGATGGCAAAGAATCCGTTTCACGAAACGAGAGTCTTGAGTTCGATTCTCATTCCACCTTAAAAGATCACTCGAATTACCCTTATGTGTGTAGATAGGGAGGCTTGAACATAACTTAAGAATTAGTCAGGTGCTTTAAGAGGCCTTCTTTTGATTTATGGTAAACTGGAGGTCTAGATATGCTTTAATTCTCTTTGAATATTCCTAAAATTCACATAGTGGTGTATCTTTATGGCTGGATGAAGGGTAAATTTCCAAAGGGGGTGCATCCAAAACTGAATACCCTTTGCAAGCAAAGGGTATTCATGAAGAGAGAAGAGGGGGGTAAAGGATGAGAAGAGAGAAGAGGGGGGGCTATGTGGATGGTCCATGGTGGAAAACCCAATTGATGAAACTACAAGCTTCTATGGTTGAACCAAGTCACTGGTTCTCATTGAACAAGGAAAAGTCTACTTAGTTAAAAAATAAATAAATTAAAAATCTACTCTAAAGATGCTGCTTAAGTAGAGCATTGTTCATTAATTTTTCAAATGGGAAACATATTTTGTAATGAGATGTGTAAAAAATATAGGGTACTAAAAATTCATGCTTATTTCATATCCCAACCATGTAACCTTGAACCTCAAAATTTATTTATTATATAATCAATTGATTTATGTGGTCTTTTTCAAAGAGCTATGCTATGAAAATTAGATGGAGTTCTTTAGTATCCTGTTATCCATGTGTCATCCATCCTACCATAATTGGTTAGTCTCTAAATTTAGAGTTTCACATTAACTGAATGTCTAGAATTTTTAATTTTTTTTCTAATTCATAGTGCACTCCAATAGATTGTGAATGATCTAGATTCAACAATATGAGCTCTGTAACCTAGAGATTTAGTTGGGTAATGCTAGGTGGCATTATGGGCTCATCATGCTGATGAATTTGGACCATCTATGCACCATTGAATAAAAAAAGTCAATGGAATGATCCCATTTGATTTCTACTAATTTTGAAACAAAATATGGCTCAAATGAAAATGGTTCTACTAATCAACGGAAAATCACATGTACGAAATCATGGGTGTTTTTACCATTTATCCATGTTGATAGTTTCTAAAAAAATATAATGACCTAATCACTCATGATTTCGTAGGCGCGCTACAACACTAGACTATCCAAATTCGATATCTTGTTTCTTCACATTTCAAAGAAATAAAATAGTGGGAGGTTGTGGGTTCGAATCCCAATGGCCTAGCCTTGGTGTGCTTTAGGAATAGTGGGCTCACCGTGGGGGTTTTTCACTTGGTATCCCACGGTTTCCCACACGTAAATTAAAAAAGAAAAAGTAGCATAGCAAAATTTCTCCACATTCAAACAAAGCCATAGTTTGGCACATTCACTGAAATGTTACATTGATGCCTTCATGCTCAAGGAAGAAAAATTAACATGAGTCTTTTGTGTTGCAACTGTGATTAGGCTGTGGTCACCATCTACAATTTCCAGCTGTACCGGCATATTGAGAAGCCCGGTTGGAGATTGGGCTGGGCTTGGAAGGGAGATGAGGTGATCTGGAAGATGTGGGGGGCAGAGGCCACAGAGCAAGGAAACTGCTCTAAGTTCTCATCAGGGGAGCTTCCACATTGCTGTGAAAAGAAGCCAATGATCATAGACTTTCTACCTGGAGCAGCATCCTACAAGGACCAGTTCTCCAACTGTTGTAGGGGTGGGGTCCTCTCCTCCATGACACAGGACCCCACCAATTATGCTTCCTCTTTCCAACTAGCTGTTGGGAATGCCCTCACCAATGGTGCAGTGTCACCTCCAGAGAATTTCACCCTTGGCGTGCCCGGTTACACTTGTGGGCCATTACTTGAAGTCCCACCCACCCGATTCACAGATGATGGAGGCCGCCGATGGAGGCAGGCCGTCAGTAAGTAACTATGATTTTCTTCTTCTTCTTCTTTTATATATTGCTTAGAGATACAGTAACTAAGATGATGATGATGGTGATGACGATAATAATGATGATGTGACCTATGTGTTTGGCATTCAAATGATCCACGTGTGGAGCCCATATTGTCCACTTGCAGCCATTGATCAGAAGCTCATTTTCAGTACTCTTGAATGTGATTGATTTACCAAGTTGGACTAATTTGGAATTTTGAATGCTAAACACTTGCTACCTTACTACATGGTCGAGCCCATTTGACATTGGCACCTACACTGGCCCAATCTTGAAAAGAAGGCTAAGCTTAACCTAGAGTCTGGTTGTGGTTAGTTCAGATTTTAAAATTTTCTTCTCCATTATAAATACGCTGAGTTTTGGTATGTTCTTAACCTAGTCCTCTACCAGTCCATTGACACTCCTACATCATGTACTTGGCTCACTCCACACTAGCCTAGACATGACGCAGACTAGCAAACCCTTTTATTATTGGCCTCACCCAGCAATTTAAGCATAGCCTAGTTGCTACCGACTATCTATGTAATTGAACCTGACAATGCTTCATACTAGAATTATGTTTCATTGACCTAGATCCTTGTCAATGTAATGACCTCGACGTCTAATCGACCATGGCCATGACATGTAGATACAATATATTGTCTTGCACATGCTCTACATATTCACTAAATTCTAATGGATTTTGGCAGCGACGTGGAATGGTACATGTTCTTACTCTCAATTCAGAGCATTGAAGAGCCCCACTTGTTGCGTCTCCCTGTCGTCCTTCTACAACACCACAATTGTGCCATGCACACTATGTAGCTGTGGCTGTCAAGAGCCTAAATCCAAATGTGTGAAGTGAGTATTCTAACCCTACTTCATTCACCTTGTCCTGTTCCAGTTTTTTCAGTGTGATTAGATGATCGATGTGTTCCTATTGATGCATTCCAGGTTCGGTCAGCCACCACCGTTGATCAAGATGCCGAATGGAAATGAGGCCCTGCCTCCTATGGTGAGGTGCACGAGTCACATGTGCCCCATTCGGGTTCATTGGCATGTGAAGGTGAACTACAAGCAATATTGGAGGGTTAAGGTGACGGTGACGAACTTCAACTATGTTAAGAACTACAGTCAGTGGAACCTTGTGGTGCAACATCCCAATCTGAAGAGTGTGGAACAGAGTTTCAGCTTCAGTTACAAGCCTCTCAACCAGTATGGCCACATAAGTGAGTTCTCGTCTGTTTTCATTAAAATTAACTGAGTGCATTCGGTCCAACTCGCTGCGTAAAATGTCTTGAGATTCCATGATCCATTTACCAGTGGACTCCAAATACTCTGAAATTAACATGGTGAATTTTGTATTATGCAAGTTTATGTAGATTTACAGAAGTGCTCTATCTAGACTTAGGACTGAATAAACTATTTGAAGAGATCCTAGCATTAGACAGAACTCGATTCTGAGGCCCATACAACTGACCACTGAGCTTTACCCAGGAATTAGAATTTCACTTGGTCAGTTGGCCACAAAAAAAAGGGGCCTGCTCCAACTATGTCAATTGAATTTATTATAAATAGGTGACATTGCTTCAAAATCCCAGTTTCAGGTTCCAAAATGTATCATTCTACTGTTTATTATCCAACTCTTGCTCCGCGAAGGGAGTTGAGTTGTTATGTTCAAGTTGAATCAAGTCTGAATTTTAAATTTGTACCTGTTCCCATTACAGTGTAGTTTTAAATTTTTCATGAAGGATTTATCATTTCTTGAATTTGGACACCATTGTGCACTCTGTAGTTGCAAAATGCATACATTCTTTGACCAGAGCGGGATCCAATTTCTCATGTTTGCACTGGATTCAGCCCTTCTTTTGGAATATATTTTTGAAATTTGTTTCATGGTTTGTTTGCAGATGATACTGGGATGTTTTGGGGGATCCCATTCTACAATGACATGCTGCTACAAGCAAGCAATGATGGAAGTGTGCAGACAGAAATCCTGCTGAAGAAGGATCCGAGCGTTGCATTCTCATTCGAAAAAGGATGGGCATTTCCGAGGAGAATATCATTCAATGGAGATGAATGTGTGATGCCCCCACCAGATGCTTACCCAATGCTACCAAATGGCAGCACCAGAGCCTCACCTAAGCTTGCTTTCTCTCTATTATTTTTCTTACTCTTCATCTTTTTCTAGGAAGAAAGGCTCATGTATTTTGTGCCCTTACAAGAAATTCCCATTCTTGTCATATGTACACATGAAAATGAAATCAATTTTGTGTTATCAATTTACCAAGAATAAATTTATGAAAGAAATAACTATTCCCCATCGATCAACGGATGAATCGCCATCTTTTACAGACTTATAATGCAAGTCTATGATTAATTTGGTTGCAAAACTTTGTTGACCCAATTTGGAGTAAGCACAGGACTTGGCATTTTAGTTTATAGAGCTGACAGACTATTTAGTAATATGCCCTTATGACTCGAACCAGCAACTTTTATGATTACAACAATGTACACTTACAAACCGTGTCTACGAACCTCTTGTCCTTGTTATGAGCCATTTGAGGAAACACTTGATCCACCATATGGCATGTGGGTCAACCCTATTTTCTACTCAATTCTCCATTCGAACTTCTTTATTACCAGAGTTTGGTCCTAAACTCCTTATCAATGACCAGAGCCTCGCCCTTCTGCAGCGTAATCGCAGGCCTGGGTGGCGCCTAATTATTCATTCCAATACCATTCGATCTCTCCTTGTCAGGTTGCATAGAGATCTCAGCTTGATTCAGGCTACCCCCTTCAGTTTACTCTCATCTGCTGCAGAGAACATCCTTCTTGAGCACGCACTTCAGCCACCCCACTTAGCATCTGGAATTCTGTTGGACGCCTGATTTTCCCTTTCTGTTTTGTTGGGCTGTTTGCCTTGGCCATGATGTGGGCTTGGTCTTTTGTTTTGGGCTCCATATTGGACCCGTTTTGACACACATTTTGTTATTTTTTGTGCCTGGCCCGGGCTGTGGGCTTGGTCTTAACTGTGATGGTAGGTTTAGGCTTTGTACTAAAAAGAGGAAAGCTACCACTTATATTTCAGGGAATTTTCAATGTAACTAGCAATGTGGGATTTTTTTCTCCATAGGCACGCTCCACATTATAGACCCCTCTTAGGCGGGGTGCTACAAAAGTAAACAAGTTAAGACCACAAAACTCTCTCTCTAAGAGAAATTTACAAAAAGCCCAAGTGGACAGCCCACAGGTGTACAGGCCCAATGTATGAGTTTTTTTTTTTATGTTTGTAATAAATTATTATCATTGTCATCATCATTAGAAAAATCTCATTTATTCAAATTACTTTTTCGACTTCTAATTCGACTCTATAAAAATCATATATGTAAATATTTTACTCTCACATCTGTTTCTTTGTTCTTTCTTCCCATATTTTCAATAGTCTACTCCTCTCTTTGCTTCTATAATTTGTAACTTTTAAATTTTATATATTAGAAGTGATTTTGATCTTTTACTAATATGATCAAACTATCTTAAATGATTTATCTTTTATTAGAGTTATTTTTAAACTATCTTCAATATAATTATTTCTAATTCTATTTTTTGAATTAGTTTACTTGTGCAAAATAAAATATAAATTTATGTTATCTATTTGCCTTTCCTTTCGATACAATACTTCATTGACTTTATTTGACACTAAATAAAATTAATTTTTTTTAAAATATAAAAATTAATAATTCTAATAAACCATTTGAATTCTTTTACACTGAACCTTACTCGATCTACATCAGTACATTTTAAATAATAATAATAATAAATTGAACTATAAAAAAAAAAAAAAAAAGGGCTGGGAAAAGCAGGTGGGGCTCACCATCTTAATGGGAAGGCGTGGAGAATGGAGTTCCTCAATGTGAGGACTGCAAAACTACAATAGAAATCATGCCCCGTCACGTGAAAACCCACTTTGCTTCACATGAGCTGTCTCCTGTCCCTTTCTACTTTCAAAAGAAAAGGAATTAATTCAAGACTTTAGACTTTAGACTCCCTCTCTCTGTCAATATTTTTTAAATAGTTTATTATATTAGTAAAATGAAAAAAAAACAAATATTTCAAAAATTATTAAAAATTAAAATATAAAAAATATAATCTGATTATTCAATCAAAATGATTTTTAAGAAAAATATGTAATAAAAAGAGGAGATTTTTTTAGTGTATATATTTATTGAAGTTCACATTTCAGTTTTTAATAAATATGTATAGATGTAGTTCAACTGATTAACTTCTTATTTTAACAAATGAGAGATATCAAATTTAAATCTCTATAGTCTAATTTAGTGTATTCTAAAAGAAATAGTATTATTTAAAATTTTTATATTCAATTTCTAACAATTTTTACATATAAATTAAAAAAAATTAATATGTACACAGTACACGTACAGGAATGAATGACAGATGATACGGTTTTCCGCTTTTTATTTATATTTAATGGTTTGGCCTTCCAGAGTCGCATGGGGTTACTTAAGGTGGCTCGACGGGGCAAGGCACGGACGTAGCTATTGCATGCGGCGAAAGTTGCAGAATCCCAGGATTCCTCCAACACGCATCTTCTTCCCGCTCTTTTTCCTCTTCTTCTTCTTTCCTGCACCAATCCAAGTCTAACACATGAGGATGGGCCCCACCACATGAGTGCTGCTGGTGGGGCCCATTAATCAGATTGTTGGATGTCATGTAGTCGAAAGTCGAGGCCATCAAATTCCAGCATGACGTCCCAACTTTGTCATCTTCTTCTTCCTACCTGCCGTCATTCATGACATTTCACGGCCTTGTGTGGTCGCTTGGTAGGGCTCTTGGATTCGAAAAATTCAGTGGACTAAGTTATGAATTTATAAATTTAGAATCAGTTTAAGTTAAAAAAAAAAATTGCATAAAATTTGAATCAAAATGAGTATAAAAATTTTAAATTAATCAAATCCAATCTGAATTGACACAAATTTTAAATTGAGGTTTTGTATGATAACACTATAGTCGGTGAAAAATAATAAATATATAAATTCATTTTCAGTAGTATTATTATTGAGATGTATGTTTTTTTTTTTTTTAATGAATTGTTGGATTTGAAGATGATTTTATTTTATTAAAACTTATATTAGTGTCAAAAGTACTTTTTACATGTTGAATAAAACTAAAAAAGTATAAATACAGCAAGTTAAATAGTTGTCACTTTTTTCTCTAAAATTGAGATAAAATGAGTTGGATTGTAGGTCCAAGTCAAGTTAGGATAATAATGTTTGGTAAATGAAGAGTGAATACATCCAATATTAAAGGCACTTTTAACTCCCTTAACTCCCTTTAGCAATTTTAAAGTTAAAAATTATTTTACAAGTGCTTTTTTTTCTCTCTTGTATTAAATAAGGTATATAGATCTATTCAACTATTCTTCATGAGTCGTGCAAATCTCTCAATCGACAAATGATATTTTAAGATAGAATGAAAATCAAACTTAAGAATTACACTTCTTAAAATAAATTCTTAAACATCATTCTAACATTTTTGAAGAAAGAAGAACGTAATCAATTAAAAAAAAATTGAAAGGATTTATATGAAATTCAAAAGTAGATAAATTATATGAAATATTGAAATATTCAAAAAATAAAGTCATTCGATGAAAAATAATATTCATGTTAAAAGAAAATTGGAATGAAATTATTTGTGCTACACAAGTACACATGCAAGCTGGCTTGAAGAGACTCTTCTTCCTCCATTTGCCTCTTTGACACGTTACGCTTGCAGACATGAGAAGTACGATATCAGTAGTGCATTCCATTCGTTGGCTTTGCCCTTTCAGTTAAGGGTTGGGGTATTTTGGTGGGGCCCTCCAAAGTTCAGAAGGCCGTCGTAGGTTGTACAATATTTTTGGACGAAAATGCCTTTTTCTACTCACGCTCTGTAGTTCACCTGGTTGGAATCGTAGAATTCAGGAATTTTCAAATCAACAAATTTGCATCAGTTAGTGTAAATCAATATCTTATTTTTAAAAGTATTTCTATTTTAAAAATATAAATGAGCAATCATTTATTTCTTTTTTATTTTATTTTAACTAAAATACTATTATATATTAAAATTATTATCTATTTATTTAAAAATATAATATAAAAATATAATTTTTTTAAATAACGAAGGTATCTTTGAGGTATTTATTCAATAACACTAATCTTCTGAGATCTGCACTGTCATTATTTATACAGTCAATCTGAATAAGTCATGTAGTAGCACCAAGATTCATCTTAAGATAAGAGAACAAATCCCACATCAAAGTCCACTTGAACTACTCACCTCATAGGTAGAGTATAAGAATGTTGAAACTTGAAGTAATTAAAAAACTTAATTTAAAAATAAAAATTGGTCTAGCTTGTGTTAGATTCATGTATAAAGAGAAAGGTACCCCCATTGGATGACTGCATACTTGGAAATGGGATCTATTAACGGTCAAATCTTTTACCTATGAATAAAATATTTTAGATAAGAAACTAGTCACCTCCAAAATTGGTTTCAAACGCAGGAGAACTGTTTTAAAACTCAATCCATCTTCGAGAAAAGATTCGTTAAATAAGGTTCAAGTTCAACCTCGTTGATCCACAGTCAAACTCAGCTAAACTTGTGATATTAATATAATATTATAAATAATATTAAATTATTAACTAAAATTTATATTTCATAGAAATATATTATTTCTCTCACAAACATAATTATAAATATCAAAAATTATATTTTCAAAATAATCAACATTTTCATTTTCATTTTCTTCATTTAAAGAAATCAAAGATTTTTAAAGGTCACATGTCATGAATTTATTAGATAAACCAGATTAGTGGTCCAAAACTCGTTTGAAATGTAGGAGACAACTCTTTTAAAACTCGATTCATATTCGAGAAAGGATTGGTTAAATAAAGTTCCAATTCAACGAGTAGACCCATAGTTAAATTCAGTTATATCCGTGCTATTAATATAATATTATAAATAATATTAAATTATTAACTAAAGTTATATTTCATAAATATATATTCTTACTCTCACAAACACAGTTGTAAATACCAAAAATTATATTTTCAAAATAACTAACATTTTCATCTTCATTTAAAGAAACCACAGATTTTTAAAGGTACGGATCACAGGTTTATTAAATAAACCGAATTAACCTGCGGGTAGCAGAGGATTTTTAATCTAAAAGGGTTTTTGAATGACCCGATCCGTATCTCAACTGGGTCATGGTTGACCTACAGGTCAACTCGCAGACCATGTCAGGTTTGATAACATTGGTAGGATGTGTTAGATTCAATTCACTCTCAGTACAAAAGAACCACTCTCTTTAATATTATCTAATGTGTGGATAGAAAAGGATTACACATGTATAGAGAATTAGTCTGGACACCTTCGTCTTAAAAAGAAAAGAAATAAACCGTTCATTCTCCTAAACAAACTGCAAGTAGGAAAATCTTTATTTATTTATTTATAATATAAATTTTTCACTCCATATCTAAAGTGAGAGTAGACGAAATCACCCATAAATCTCGTGTACTAGATAAGTAGGTAATCTTGTTAAAAAGTTTCAGCCAGGAATGGTCACAATATAGTGCAAAATCTACATCTGTTTCACCAATGTTGTACATGATAGAGAGACAATAGAGACTGAGAGGGAAAGTCATGGAAGAAAATGAAAAAAGGGGGTAATTGGAGAAGGAATACAAGCAGTTCTGTAACAAATCTCTACCTCTTTACAAATGTACACAGCAAAGAATAGAAAGGCTTCACTTCAAAAGGTGAGGAGGGAGTTCTTGACGTCGTAATTCATCTTCTCCAAGTTGGGCAAAACTGCATACTGGATCATCGGCGGCGGACCGCAACAGAGTGCCAATGTATCAGACGATCCATCGGGAATGTGCTCCCGGAGGATACTCTCGGTGATGAAACCACTGCTATATTCCCACCCCTCATTGGCCTTTTCCACAACATACCACACCTTCACATTAGGGAACTTCTTGGCCCACCCATCAAGCTCCTCTCTCAGGAGAATGTCATCCTCTGTTCTGTTCGCATAGACGACGAACATCTCTGTTTCGTCCGTGGGGTCTTCCAAAATGGCCTGCATTACTTGATAGATGGGTGTAATTCCGGTGCCACCGGCAATCATGGCGAGGCGCTTGGCAAATTTGTGTTTGCCATGGACGGTGAAGTTGCCACGGCCGGTGTACTCAATGTGCCCAAGGGGGCCCTTAATGTCGAGCATCGATCCTATCGGAAGTGACTCAAGGTGCTGCGACAATAGCCCACCGTTGGGAAATTTCGGGTGCTCCCCCTTGAAGTAGATCTTGATCAGCAGATCAAAGTAGCCCACTTCGTCAACTGAACTGGTGGGGGTGTAGGCCCTCATACAGAGCTTGTCGTCGATGGTGGCGCAGAGGAAGATGTGCTTCCCAACCGGCAGCCCAAGCACCTGATCCGGTGATGGCAGCGCGAAGCGGAAGATGCGCACGTCGCGAGAAACAGAGGTCTTCGAGATGAGCTTGCAGGGGATCCTCTGCCCCGGAATCAGAGTAAAATTCCTTGTTACAACGCCTTCTTTGATGGTGGCGAGATTGATGGAGCCGCCACTATGGACGGAGGAATTGGGGGAGGAGGTGGAGGAGTCCGAAGTGTAGCCGGTGTTGATTAGCTCGCCAATGCGGTAATCCTCCAGCATTGCCTTAGCCTTGTCGGAGTGGATGGCATCAAATTCTTCAGTGCAATCAGTGCCGGCATTGATGAGGATGCTGTCGGCGCCGCCCGGGTGGTCCTTGACAAAATTGGTGCAGTCATAGACATGGCCGTGGACGACGATCCACACCGAGTCAGGGGAATTGTGCTTCTTCACCTCAGACATGGAGAATTGCTTGGAAGAGGTGTTCATGAATGGACTTGAGACGCTCTTCTTCAATATCTGCGCCTCTGACGTCTCCAACTGCTTCTGCCGTGCCATCCACCCACCGGACAGGTTCGCCGGCAATGTTGGATGCTCGAAAACCAACCCTATTTCTCCCTTGTGCAGCTTGCACACATTAATCTTTACTCTGAACCAACAATTGTTCATCATACCCTGGACATAAAAAAAGCCTGCCTTGTTAGAATTAATTTATATGAATTTGCATAATTTAGAATTATTTCATTTGTTTAATTCCTACTTTGAAAAATTAAGACAAATTTGTTTCGATATGATTTTTCAAGACTAGCTTGATAGGTAGAGTGACTCAGCCCCATATAAATCTTTAGTTTTCTCGTCACAATTGATGCAGGACTCTAGTAAACCTAAGGAATTCCTAAGTCCACATTCGGTCAAGACGGGCTTCTAACTTAGAAGACTAGCCTGGTAAATTGGAGTGATGCAATCCCTTATAGTCCTTTATAAGTTTTCAATTTTTCCCTCTTACAACCAATGTGGGACTTTCATTTACACTCCAACAAAATTCTCCAATTACTAGGAGGAAAAGAGAAACAATCAACAAAAAAGATAATCTATGTTTGAAATCTCGAAGAAATGGGGGTAAAATTTGAAAAATAAAAATAAAATAATCACAGGCTTTTACGTAGATTTTTGAAATTTTAAAGCAAGTTGCAGAGGGAATTTAACTGACCATGACGTTCCAGATGAGGTTCTCAGGTTGGGTGTTGAGGGTCTCGTCCCAAGCTCTTACGGCAATCTCCTTGGCCCCCAAGAGGTCCAGCACTTCCACCTCCACCGACCAGAAGCACCAGCACCAGTACTTTCCATACTTGTTCGGCTTCTCCGGCCGGTCGATGTCGCACACCAACCACGTATCTCCACCGTCCGTCGTCACCTCCACTCTCGTCACCTTCTTCCCTCCCCCTGCTCCCACCAAACCCAACAACATCCAACGGTCAGCATTCCTCCTCCACTACTCAATCAAACCAAATCATTCTTCAAACAAATAAATAACGACAAGTGTCTCTCAATTTATGATTTAAAATTAATAGCTGAGATGTTTTGCACTTTTGCCTGTTGCAAATTGCAATGAAGGAAACGACTACACGTCATGAATTATTAAAGAATAAGTAGGAGTTTTATTATACTTGAATCTGGGCCAATCCTGGCCCCTCTATCTGGTCCTCCACCTTTTTTCAACCATTGAATATGGACAGCTGATGTTTTCATTTTGCACCTTGTTTCTTATGCAGCTGATTAGGTTTTAATTAAATAGGTTATAAGATTCTATTAGCGATATGAAATATATTATTAAATAGATCATTGATTTCATAAATGTAGATTTTTATAGTGATTATAAATATATTTTTTAAGTTTTGATGAGATCGGAACGTTTGAATATTTTTTTTTCCGGTAGTCCCAGTCTCCTTAGATGGGACTGTTTGTCGGGATCTCTTTATCAAAAATTTAATTTAATATTTATTTTTTTTGAATTTCGTATGAAAAACTATGGATACCCAGTCTAAAATCCACACGAATAAACTCACTACTTATAAGACACAAAAATTAAACCATGGGAGTTTGAACTCGTAACCTTCCACTTCCTACTTACGAAAAATAATCAGTTGTAGTATGTGGATAATTTAATTTAACATTTCAGTGATTTGATGAATTAATTCATCAAATGAACATGAAAGTTTAAGATCTAAGACTTTGATCTTAAGTCTTAGTTATAGGAGAGTCATCATTTGAGGTCTCTTAACACTTAAATTTCAAGATTCACATTTAATTAATGTATTGATGTGTCAAGATATGGAACACATCTACCAAATGAGTTGTTAAAAAATTTAACATCTTATATTTATTTATGTGAGCATAATAGTGTCTTTTACATTAAACATGTAAATTTTAAAATTAAATTAAATAATAGTTGTAATGATTTAGATGGCTTCAATTGTTTTCAAAAGATAAGTTAGATATTTTTTTCCTTTCTATAACTATTTTGACTTTGTCTAGATAACTGCTTCTTTCATATGAAAAAGCTTATTAATATATTAATTTAAATAATAAAAGTGTTCCATTGACTTTAACAAAGAGAGTTGGAAAAACCGAAAAAGTGACTTTTCTAAACTCAGACGCAGAGAGAGAGAGAGAGATACCGGAATATGCGTATCCTCTGAGGGTATACGGCCTCTGAGTTGTTGCTGAGTTGATGGAAAGTATCTCTTCATGGCATGGAGTCGTCATCACCGAGTTTATATTCAATTCATTTATGATGTACTCTGGCTTATACCACCATGCTGCAACCCACAACAAATCAGTCTCATTATTAGCTTAATGAAAATAAATCGCCAATTTTCAAATTAAATAAAATTAAAAGATTCTGATAATGATAATCTTTTGAAGGGGAAAAAGGAACAATTATTAGAGAAAAGACACATGGCAATCAAGAAAGGGACATCGAATATCGACCCTAATAAAATAGTAATTAGACTATCCAACAAAGCTTTCGCCGCCAATGGGCTTTTCTCCTTTCCAAAAATTTTGGCATTACTAAATGTTCCATGATACTTAGGTAGTCGCTTAATGGAGGATAGAGAGAGATGCACTTAGCAATTGTGAATATTTTATTAGGAAATATCATGTGAAGATAAAAATAATCATATGATAGGGTTGAAATTTGGGTTAGATTTTAATGAGATCCTCGTGACCTAATTTAAAAAATAAGTGAGTTTTAGTTATATATTTATATATTATAGGTCAAATTTTGAAAAATTAAAAATTCTTATAAAATTCAGTTGAGTTGTGAAATTTAAAATCAATTGAATCCGATTGAATTCGGCTTGAGTAATTCGGCTTAAGTATTGGATGAGGTCACATTGAGTTTCACCCCGACCATAATAATAGCAAACACAATGATTCAGAGGTTTACATGGTTCATGGAAGAAAATTCCTACAAGTTGAGTATAGACAGTGAGTGAATATTTTACCTTCGGCATTTGCAAGCTCGGCATCGACGTGGGAAGGAAGAACTCTATTATCTCTGAAATGGTAGTAGTTTTGGGACTCTTTGGTGGTGACGATAATTCTTTTAAGCCATTTCACCATCCGTCCGCCGATGAATCCGGGTATGATTATGCGAACGGGGAAGCCATGGTCAGGCGACAAGGGCTCTCCGTTTTGCATGTAAGCGATGATTATATCCCGAGAAGGGTCCATCGCTATCTCTTTCCTCAAGCTCGTCCCGTACTTTGATCCACCGCCGCCGGGGAGGTCCTCCGCACCCTCAAAGCAGACGTTGAGGGCGCCTTTGCTGCGGCTGAGGACGCCGCAGCGATTGAGAACATCTCGGAGACGGACACCTCGCCAGACCGACGTCGAGATGCCCGCCGAGCCCCAGTTGAAGCCGATGGTTTGTTTGACCATGTTCTGCTCCTTGCGGCGGTTCCCGGCGCAGACGAGCGTGACAGGCAGCTCCCGAGCCGGGAACTCGTTCACAAGCTGCTCCATCGTAAAACGGGTCGGCCGCTTCACGAGCCCGCAAATCTCCACCGTCCATTCGTCCCACGAAGCCTTGGGGACTGGCCCATGGTTCCGGACGTAGTGCAGCGAAGCCGGCGTGATGAAGCCATGGCTCATGAGCCGGGTCAGGGGCGGCTCGCAGTTAAATGGGTGCTTGCCGGTGAGCCGGACCAGAGACGGGTTGCGCTCGATCCAGCTGTCAGCCGTCCCCTCGTCTCTCGGGTCGTGGATCGACTGCTCCACTTCGTTGTGGGTCTTCTTGTACGGTCTCCAATCCTGTTCGTCGTCTTCATCGCTGGAGGAGTCGTCTGCGAATGCCGCTTTCGTCTTGGGAGCCGGCATGGAGTACGTGTGGCTTCGAACCGGTGACTCCGGCCGCCGGTTCACGTGGTTAAACCGGGTCAAACCCGGCTCAATAAACCGGTTCTCAACAGAGGTCGCCAGTTTCTCTTAAAAAGATTAAAAAAAAAAAAAGGAGAAAAAGAAGCGGCAGAAGAGGAGAGGCGTTGCTCCTATTTCTCCCTTTCCAACGACTCTTTGCTGAGAGAAAATGAGAGGGGCAGTCACCTTATTATATAGGAGCAAGGGAGAGCCACGTGTCCATACTCCGTATGACAAGAGCGGGCCCCACTAAAGAAGCTGGCCACTGGTTTGTGTCTCTACTCTCTAGCCAGGCATAGGACCCTGTGGTTTGGTTTGCTCGATGGGCCCACGAACGGCTCGTGGTTTTGGGCTAAACATGGTCCTAGGGGCAAATTCCCTAATTTTTTTTTAAAAAAAAAGATAGATAAAAATATCTTCGTGCTTAATCTAATTAAATGATAAATTAAGTTTAGAATCTAATTTAATGGCATCTTGAACTTTGACTCAACCACTTCTAAGATTCCAAAGGAGAAAAAGGGAGTGAAATTAATCCTAAAAAAAAAAAAATGGTCCCCATGTGGCATCACCATGACCCCTTTCAATGAACTGATGCAACCAATTAACTCTGTACTGAGTTTGTCTAAGATTTTAATTGCATGATGACTCCACCACCAAATCAGTTTATTCGGTAACGGAAATACCGTTCCTGATAAACATGGCCAGAAGTAACCTCGACCCTCCCCGATGAGGTGATCTTAGCCGTCCATTTGGGGCTCCCAAGTAGCTGTCCGTTGGTTGTCGGCATTCATTTTTATCACATGATTTTGCAATTTTTTGTAATATATAATGATTTTTTTCGTATATTTAGGTTTAAAATCAATCATTCAAATATCAATCGATAGTATTGATTAACACATTATTTTTTAACTATATGATATATTTCAGTCAATACGTAATGTCTTAGTTTTTTTTTTTTTTTTTTTAAGGACAAGTAATTTGAAGCATTAGAGACCCACGAAATTTTCACTTCAAGATAAGCCAAATTAAAATTTTGACTTTTAAAGAGGCCGACAAATAAAATTCTCTTACAAATGGATAAGATTTTCTTCCCTTATTTCAAAATTTTGAAGTGCCTTGGCATCCTTCAAAGAAAGAAAAGAGCAAGAGAAGGAAGATTACAAGTTACAAGAACAGATCAAAGATAGAAATGGAATAGGAAAGATGTCGTGTCACACCTCAAAACTCCATAGACTGCAGCCATCAAAGTTGAAAACAAAACACGAAGACTTCGATGAATAAGATAAAATAAATCTTAAGTTGGTTTGTTAGTTAATAATACGTCTGAGAAAGTGGAACTTATAAATTTGAATATCATAAAACTCTAAATAGTCACTTTCTATAATTTTATTCAGTATATGTGAGTAAAGAAGCTTGTATATGTCTTAAAGACTAGTCGAATACTCTAAGAAACCTTATACATCTCGGTTATCAAAAATAAATAAATCGGATGAAAAATATTTCTGCAGTATTTGCAAAATGTACTAGTTAAAATAAGTGAAATTTTCCATTTTTGAAATTAAAGTAAGAATAATTCCTTAAAATGCATTTTTCTTGTGTTTCTTTTGTATTGTATTATTGTTCATATTTAAACAATAATTTATTAAAAAAACCGATTCTATTGGTTTATTTTTGTACACTTGATGAGTTAAAATCTATCTATTTCCCACATGAACCAAAAGGAATTGGTTATGAGAAAATTGCTCCAACGTACTTAAAAGTCTTAGGTAAAAGATGAGAGCACCAACCAAAGGGTAGCAAGCAGGGGTACAAATATCGATCGATACATATCATATCGGCCGATATGAAACGGTTTTGAAGAGCTGAATATCGGCCGATATCGACTGTTTTTAATAAAAAAAAGAGGAGGAGAGAGAAAAATATCGGTCGATAACGATATATCGGTCGATATATCGTATATCGGTCGATATATCTTATATCGTATCGGCCGATAATATTTTTTAAACTCCTGATGGCAAGTGGCAATAAGTTGATATCATAGAATAACTATTTAGTCGATGTTCATTCTTTCATTTCTCGATTTTATATTACTATATATTTCAATTTTTTAAGATCTGTTTCAAATAATTTTCTAACTTTTTTAAGTTTTAAGTATGGTTCGATCAAAATAAATATTGATGTGATATTTCTAAAATGTATCGTCCATTTATTGAAAAGTCAATGCAGAGCATCTAATATTATTGTACAGTATATAGCCCTAACACATGATGGAAGCGCATGCAGTAAATATGACAGTGATGATTGATCAAGCACCTTTAGCTTGAAATAAATCATATGGAGGACCCACATTTTGGATGCCCAGTAATAGGCAGAAGAGACTAAGCTTATACGAGTCAAGGACTAGGGCTGCGACTCGGGTCAGGCCAGATTTCTTAAAATCCAATTCGACCCAAGTTGATATATATGGAATCGGCTCAATTTGACCCGATCCGAATTCTCAATCGACCCGACCCAAATTCTGACCCGACCTGCACGGGTGGAATTAGGTCGGATTAATTTGTAAAATCTTCAACCCGGCCCGACCCAAATTTCATAGGTTTTTATCTTCTCAACCTGACCTAACCCGCTGGTCCGAAAGTCTCGACCTGACCCGCATAATTTCTCGGGTCAGGTCATACGGGTCGGGCCAAAACCCGAGCCAAGTTGCAGCCCTATCAAGGTCTATGATAGTATAGTGGAAGTGCTCTAGAAAGACAATACATTCAACAAGGACGCCAATCTTAACACTGACAAAATTTATTAAGAGATATGGGGTAGAGTAAAATTTTCATTTTATCTCTATAAATATACTGTTTATCAAATATCGGTGTACCAATATGTATAATGTATACATTGAGAGCAGAGTGTTATCGGTATATCTGTACTTGATGAACGGTACACCGGTAAGGATAAAATGAGAATTTCACTCTATCCCTTGTCTTCAAACAGATTTTGTCCGTGTTAAGATAGCTGGCCACTGAAGAATTGTGAGATAATATTTTTTTTTTAGATATTGGGGTTAATAAAAGAGTTTGGCAATGGCTAAATTTAAAGAATACTAGTCTTTCTATCAACTTTCAAAAGGAAGTGTTCTTAATGATGGCTCCAAAATAATTTATAATTTAGCTCAACTACTTGTCTCTCGCTTAAGAAGTGGAAAGTTTTGGGTTCGAGCCTGCATGACCTAATCTTGGTTTGCCCTAGGGGTAGTAGACTCACCCGTGGGAGTTTTACGCTTGGTATCCTACGGTTTTCCACATGTATCCCATGGTTTCCAGACGTAAATTCAAAAAAAAAAATACATAAATTTTTTACATTTTTGTAGAGCATCAAATTCATCCATTTCTTTTTTATTTAAATATGTTTTTCCTATTTGGACAGTGTCAACCACAGAAGCAGCCATGCACCAGTACCTTCTGCAAAATTCATGAAACAGAACCAAACCCCACTTTGTCCTTTTCATCAAAATCGTTCCAATATCAATGCTAAATGCTACCACCAGCGAAGCATGTTCTATTTCCTCTCATCTCTCTTTCTCAATTTTCTTCCTTATATGTATTCTTCTCAAAGCCAATCCCCAGCGAAGCATGTGCTATTTCCTCTCATCTCTCTATCTCAATTTTCTTCCTTATATGTATTCTTCTCAAAAGCCGATAGTGATTTTTGATATTTGCACCGTGGATTTTTCTCATAATGCATTAAATTAAAAAAAAAAAAAATTACTTACTAATTTTGGAAAAAAAAAAAGAGAGAAAAATAGGAAAGTAAGAACAAAATTGAAATTTTCTTTAATATTGGTGCACTACCCAGAAAGTGAATCTCAATTTTACGTCCTCATAGAGTAACCACATTTGAAACCCTAAGAGGTTAACTTGATAGTCATTACTCACCCTTTTTTGTGAGAGGTCTTAAGATCAAGCCTCCTTAATATAAAAATGTTCACTCTCCATAGTTTGTATCCAGCATGTGAGGATAGAGAGATTTATACATGTCCCAAGGATTAGTTAAATGGATCACTTGACTAAATCAAGTAAGACATTTAGATACCTTGGTCTTACAAAAAAGAATAACCACATTTGACTACTGTGTACCCCTCGAAAAGAAAGCAATACTTATCTCAACTATTCTTTAATAATTAAGAGCTTATTACTTTAATCCCCTTCTCCATAGTATATATTAATCTACTCCATTAATCCCATTTGCATATTTATATATTTCTTTGCTGTTTTATATTATGTAACCTCCATGTTTAAGCAAATCAATAGAAGATTTAGTGCAGACAGAGAGAGAGAGAGAGAAAGGTGAGAAGTGGCGGATGGAGTATTCAGACACAGAGAGAGAGAAAGGTGAGAAGTGGCGGATGGAGTATTCCAATGGCCAGGGATGGGATGGGTTGGGTTATAAGCCTCAAGTCCCAAGGTGACTCCATCCAGCATCAAAAGGCCAACCTTCCCTTGCTTTCATGGGCCAACCAGCCAGCCGCCACCAGCTGTGGCCTTACCTCATCAGTTTACCCAAGCCACCCTTTGCTTCCTTCTCCTTTTCTCTTCTACACTAGTCTTCTTTGATATTTCCAGGCAATTTACCCCTCCACTCTCATATTCTCACTTTCAGTCAAAGAAAAGCGTCACCTTACAAAAGATTGAGAGAGAGAGAGAGAGAGGACAAAAAAATAGCCACCAACCAATGCCGGTGATTTCACCTTTGAATCTTTTATATTGATTGCATTTAGATTTTGATTCAAACTATAATCATCTTCTTGGTTTTGTTGTTTTGAATATATATATATATATGCACCAATTACAATGGTAGCTAATGCTTGAACAAAAAGCTTTGACACTTTTCTTAGCCACTGTAAATTCTTGATGGGAGATTTATTCAACGTGGAACATAAATCATTCCCTTTCTTATAAATTGTCTTTTTTTATTAACATGAGTATCTCCACTCTATATTAGAGATAAGACTAATTCTACAAGTATATGTAGACCTTTCAATTCATACACTCAAGTATAACTTCATAGAAAATTATCAAGAAAAGTTTAAGCATGAATCAAAACATAACCCTCACTTTATATCACAAGAGGAACTTCTTGATGGTGAGACCAACCCCTCCTCTCCACTACATCTCACCACTTGCCTTCAGTCACGTCCTCCACATGTAGAGCTTTCTACCTGTGGCTGTCCATTGTTGATTTGATGGGTCACTGATGCATAAATCTCACCCATAAGAAATTTGGCATCATATCATCATGTAAATACGAATGGTCCAGATCTACCATCTAGATTATCAACCATTTGTGTGTACTGGCAATATATAGATTACTTTGAGAGATTGAAGGTTTTAATTTTTATTCGCGCTCAACTTCAAAAGATCATTTTTTATGGCTTTATCAAATATGTGATTCAAGTGGTTCTCAAAAACTCCTATTAAAAGGTTTTCACGTGCACCAAATAATTAATGGTGTAAGACGATTGAACAGCTTTCACAATAATAAAAAGAAAGTTATTATACCAGAGTGAGATATTAAGTCTTAAATATTCAATAATAAGTATACACTAATTTTTGAGAAATGTGTATAGTTAATACTTGAATATTACTTTTGAAAAAGTTCAAGAGCCCATGTCGGCCAAAAGAGGACCAACCGATGACATTGATCTATATATTGTACCAACTAGCAACCATTAAACTATGATGTCACCGGGTGTTACCAACTTGATATTTGAACGAAATTAATATGCATCAATGTATTTGCTAGGTTAAGGAGTTTAAAAAATGGAGACCAATACGTATATACGATTTTATCACCGATATGTATTGTTGCAGTCTTATAATACCGCACTACTATGATAGCAAACACGTTGGGTTAATTGGGCTTCAAGGCCCAAGAAACACCTAAATGGGTCCATGTTCGAATAGATGCGAATGGGCCTATATTCGGGTCTAATGAGTCTGATCTGGTGATTGTCGGACTCTTTGAATTCGATTCCTGCATCAATGTTCCTCTATAGATGGTATGATCAGTAAAAGTGTGAAACCATTCTTGTTTATTTTTATATTATTAAGCATTTTTTTTTAATTTTTTTAGAGAGACGTCCATCTCATTGTTAAATGTCATATTTATCGATGTAAATTAAATTTCGAAAAGAAAAACCTCGTTACTCAATTATGTCCACAGGTCAAGACTGTCCAATCACTTACCTAGCTCCACCAGTCACCACTAAGTGACCCATCTTTCCTCCAAAGGTCAAGAATCTAGTACCATGTTTTCTTTTCTAGTTTTCATGGCTCACGTGTGCACTATTCAGACACGTGTTTCTCTGAAATTTAGATTATTCGCACCCCAAATGTGCCTCGAGAAAGAGGAAAGACAATTACGTCTCTTGAGTGTCACCAAACGTTTGCTTGGTTTCTTTTCACTAGTGAAGTACACTTACAAGCTCAAGCTTCCTTCTTATTTTCTACACTGAAATTAAACCATTCAAAATCACAATTCAAACAAAACACATACAAGAACATGTAAGAGCACAGAGAGAGATAGTTCGATAAAATTGTCTACGTCCACGAAACGTGATAATTCTATTAATAAAAAGATCCTGAATAAGTTACAAGAATTATAAATCAACCGTTTCACTCTCCTTTCTCTTAGTCTCTCTCTCTCTTCTTTCTTCACTCTTAGGAGAAAACCTCATTGACTAAAGAAAGCACTAGAAAGAGAGACATTATATACATAGGCTTACACCAGGGGTCAAAAATTTGGCTCAGCTGAATTTTGGGCTGATATTTGATCTCGGCCAAGATTTTTTTCTCTTCTCATTTTTTTTTGAAAATCTCAGTGTTTTTTTTAAAAAAAAAATAAAAAGGCTGTTTTTTAAAAGAAAAAAAACAGGAGCCTAAGATGCAAAAAAAAAAAATTGCCCATAGCCCGGGAGAAAGAAAAGACATATATAGCCAAAAAGCCAACACCCAACAAAACCAACAAAACAATATACACAATCTGTAAAGAGAAAGTAAGTTAGAATAAAAGAGGCCAGCAAACCGATGATCAGCTGTTAGTTGATGCTATATCTATAGAATAAAATATGCCATTGTTGCCAGTCATCGAAAAAGTAGAGAGCACCTGAGTAGAGTCCTTTTTGCAGCAATCAATTTGAACAATACCAGAGCAAACTTGCCAAGAAGGGAGTTAATGGCTCTAATATGGTTGAAATAGTACCACTGGGAGACATGGGAGTGTTTAATGAACTTTGCAATCTCATTGGGTAACATAATGCAATGGAGGGGGATGTCCAATCTGAGCATAGTTAATAGAATTCTTTATACAAAATTCAACATTGGAATGGTGGAGTCCATGGAAATGAGAGGAGTAGAATAGAAACCAGTGATGCCATCACCGGAGTACATGGCACCAAGGAAGTTCCTCCCACCAGAAGAAAACTGAGAAATGATTAGAGAGCAAGGGCCAGAGATAAGGGGGGCATTCCTATCCAGCGGTATCTGTGGAGCAGCAGATGCAGGGGGTAGGTTCCAAGAAGCTGCGAAGCCGTCACTTATCCCCTTAACATCAGAGTTGGAGAGGAGAAAGATGAGACGATTACGAATATCCATACGAATATTAGAACAAAGTCGATCAATATTGCTAATAGAGTTTTTGAAAATTCTGTCATTTGAAAATTGTTGAACAAGTCCTTTATTGAAAGTGTAAGAGGAGATTTAGGAACTTATAAAAGACTTAGATCACTTCACCTAATGAACTAGTTTTTTGGGTTGGATATCTCGATCCCAACATCCAACACCTAAAGCTACAATTTAGGTTAAGTCTAATTCGAATGAACTTGACCCTACTTAGAAACTCAACTCTACTTGTGCTAGCATTGACTCCAATTTGGGTCTAAAATAAAGTTAAATCTAAGATCAGTACATATTCAGGCCTTGCATTTTAAGGACCCAACTCATTACAAAAGCCTGAATTTAGACCAACTCCAATTTAAACTCAAGGGCTTGTTATATCTAATATGTTTTTATATTTATATATCTATCTTTAACAATTTATTAAGACATTTTTACTAAAAATCTTAACCATTATTCTAAATATTTTAAAAAATTTAATCATTCAACTTTAAACTCAACTTTATCCTAAATATAATATCAATGGAACCCACCATTGTCCAATTAGGTCTCTAAATAAAACTTAAAATTACATAATTTCTCATATGTAAACAAGCTTTTGTTTTATAAAAAAATGACCGATGAACAAAGCCCTGTTTGCTCCCTTATTTATTTTTGAACTATTTGTGTCTGATCTAAGTCCAAGCTCTATAATTCAATGCAAAATTAGTTCGAATTAACTCTTACCCAATCCAACATGCTCAAAGTAGGCAAACAAAATGTACTAAATAAGGTAGTATCATAGTTTGAAAACTCAAAACTTGGACTCAACTCGAAATCCTATTGAATCTAATAACCTAGGCATATTTTACAACATGGAAAAAACTCAATAAAATTTGATGACTTACTTGACTCAACGATCAATTCGCTTGAGTTTTTCCGAGATTTGAAACTGTGCATCAGATCAATATTCCCTTTTAATACATTGACCAGCCCAGTCTCCTTGCAAAATGTAATTTGTATGATCCACCACATTCATTCTGGAGTCTTATTCTTCATCTGCAAGGCAAAATCATGTATGACCCACAGCATACAGTCAGTAGATACGATCAAATGATTTTAATCAGTGCAATTTCCTTTCCAACTAGGGATTTCAACATATTAGGTTCGTCTCAGCCTCTCAGGCCCATATGAATATGGAACCAGACCCAACTTATAAAGAGTGGACCTAACGTGAGTCCTACTAGTTGGATCCATACCTAACCCAAGCCCAGAATGGGCCCAGAATTTTAATTAGGAATAATATTATCGAATTTGCATGTAAAATATATTTTAAATTTCTTCTAGTTTGAAAAATAAAAAACAAATAAAACTCAGCTTTTGACTGCCCCCACTCTCTCAACTTATTTGGACTATTTTTAATTATTCTTAGTCCATTTTTTTTTTCTAATTCTATCTTTTATTGCTAAACCAGTCATAAAATATAATATGTGAAACTGTAATAACCTGGCTTTGTCTATTGCTAAATTCCTAAAGTCTGCTTCAAAATTAAAAGGATGATCACTTGCATCCACAATGCAGACCTAGACATGGGTTCATGAAATGGATAGTGATAGATTAATTTGAAAGATTTACTATTTGATAATAGGGTAGCATCCTCTCACGGGAGGTTTGTATAACCAGACATGGGTTTTAGTGTATTGTCAATTTTACCCGTCGCATAAAGAGTAAAATCGGCTCGCCAACCCTTCGTATGAACAGTAAAATTGGCTCGCCGAAATCTGCATGAACAGTAAATTAGTTTGTCGAAATTCTTATGAGCATATATCCGTGGAAAGACATTTTTGAGATATTTATCATTGTTCTATTTATTGGTCTCTATGCCTAGATGTACAAATAATTATTTTAAATATTTCAAATTTATTTTAGTACATTCTCAATTTACAGATAAACATTTTAATCAATCTCAGTCATTATTTAATAGTTCTAAAGTAAATAAATTATCCTAATAATCCTGTTCCTAACGGATAATTTCCTCTCAACGGATCAGATTTTGAACCCGCGTCACTGCATCACTTGGTGGGAAATTCTCGGTACGTGTGGACCAAAACTCGCGCCACACTCCTTCGAGGAGAGGAGAGGCTTCGTTTGAGACCGGATAGAGGTCAGTCCTCTCTCATGCGCGCCTTCTGCAATCAAAATGGCCACAGACATCTGCCCTTTCTCAATTCGATTATCCGCAATCTCCCAACGCCATCGTCCAAATGTCGATTCCACTCTCTTCCGCTTCTCTCCTCTTCCCAGAATTGCTTTTCCCGCTAGTTTCTCAAACGGAAGGTCGCGGCATCGATTTCACCCCCTCGTCTTCTGCCAGGCAACTGGCACGCTCCCCAAGAACAGCTACGATGCGGATTCCATGGCTGATGTCGGCGAACTTCGCCTCTCCAAGGTAAAATGCAATATTTGAATGACATTTCCTGAGATACTACTGATTTGGGAACTTTTTTTTTTTAATTAAAAAAGGGCAACCTCTTTATAATCATTGCCATCGTCCCATTTATTCCAATCTATCTGAATTTGGGACTTGGAATTAAATTTGGTGAATTTTTTTTTTATAAGCCAACTGACTATCTTATGCCCATAGGAGTTGAACCAGAACCCTCTTTTATCCTTAACTTTTTTTTTATTCTAACAGTTGGCAGTGTTCATAGGCTCTTGAATGGTGTAAGAGCAAGGTAGGTCCCCAATTAATCGAAAATATGGGTGCTCCAATCAGTGGTATTTTCCTGTTTGTGTTGGAATTTTACCATTAAGTTGATGAAGTCGAATGATATTTGGTTGTGCAATTTATTAGATTATGTGGGAATTCGTTAGATTGTCTTCTGGCAGCACCTCAATCACAGTCAGTTTGAATGTTATTGGCAGAATGGGTTATTGGTTATTCTAATCTTCCGTGAGCTTTGTAAGTAGAAGACCGAAGATCAAAGACAGCCCCAGAACGTAGAGTTGAGATGTTACATGTTGGATGTGTAACACCAATGAAAATGTGGATGGAAGGGATAAAGAATATATCGTATAGGGGGCTTAAGTGTACGATGGAGTTAAATAGAAAAGTAGAACTCAAAAATCTGATCCCTTATAGATGAGATTATGGCTATGATGATGATGAGGATATCTGAAGTGAGCATGGGTGTCATGGGAAATTATGCAATGAGAATTCTTTGCAAGTGAATTCAATGGAAATTTTGTGTGCAAATCAACGAGCACAGAAAACTGTAACGCACAAGGAAGCTGACTTGGGTGGGATGCCCCTTGGGGGTTGCACCACCGATCGACCTAGATCTTCTGAGAAGGGTTCGAGTGTGAGCATGCTTGTCGGGACCTGAAAGATGGTGAACTATGGCTGAGCGGCGCGAAGCCAGAGGAAACTCTGGTGGAGGCCCATAGCGATACTGATTTTGTGCAAATCATTCGTCTGACTTGGGTATAAGGGCGAAAGACTAATTGAACCGTCTAGTAGCTGGTTCCTTCCGAAGTTTCCCTCAGGATAGCTGGAGCCCGCGACTGAGTTCCATCGAGTAAAGTAATGATGAGATGACCCTTTCTCAAACTTTAAGAGCAAAGGGCAAGTCATGCCACTTATGGATATTGATGACATTGGTTTTCCATTGTACAGATATCTGATGGAATTTTTATTTTTTTTTAAAAGGTAACTTTATTAATAACCAAGAAAAAGAACAAGGAAAAAGAAAAAACCCAACAACATGAACAAAAGCGAAACCCCCAATTATTTCTGCATAATATAATGCCCTTTGCTCCTATCCAGCTGGTTTACACCTCAACAGGCTAGGAGAATGGAATGAGTGCCAAAAGTAAAAAGATGAAGACACTTGAAGATATAATAAGCAACTTCTACCAGAACTAAGGTTCTAGGTTCTAAGTCTTGTGGGCATCAAATAGGCACTTGCATGGTGGGCAGCAATTTGCCAAATCCAATTATGAGTGGCAACCCTAGATGGATGTGACAAATGACTTTGATGATGATGATAAATTTCCAAAGTCTATGCAATAGAATGTTGGATACTAGATACCCCTCCCATGTCCATGTATACATTGAGCTTAAGGTGTGCTGATATTTTATGGTTGCTTAAAAGGTTATGGCTTAAGTTTTTTTTTTAACAACATCTTTCATTTGATTTGAAAATCTAATTTGTATACACCCTTTCATAGGTCACACTCCCCTTAGTTCCTGTTTTTCTCATGAAGAATCATAGAAAATGATCCATTGAAATTATTATGAATAAAAAGAATTATCTGAACTATTTATTTTATAGACTTTGGAAAATATCCAACACATGATACACAATGGCATGGATAATCATTGGTTCTACTAAAATATTTAGATTCGTCAGAATTTGGGCTATAACCTATATGCACCCTTGGATAAGAGGAAGGACATATTTTTGTTTGCCTCATGTCTAAGGGATATGGTTACTTCTGTAGACACCAACTTAGTGCAATAGAAATTGTTGTTGCCCTTTTGACAATGAAATTATTTAAATTGCTCCAACAATAACAAGGAATATTTGGCCGGCTAGTTTGCCTATTTGGTTTTGTATTCTCCTTTTTTTGAGTAATGAAGATCTTTTCAAAAAAAAAAATAACAAGGAATATGGTAATAAACAATTATATATGTTTATTTTGATGTCGTGATACTTGCTTCTGTACTCCACAACACATTTCCAGCTCAATGTATCACATTCTATGGCCACAACACTGGAATGCCTCTAAAAGATGCAAAGCAATCCATTTGAATTTTCAGAGTTCCATGAGAAACAATGAAAAAAATGGTCTTATTTTTGTTATTAGCACAAGCTATAACAAGGATAAGGTACAATAAGGGATTATGCATGAGGTTTGAGAAGGTTACTTAGGAATCAAATGTGCGTCTCTCTGTTTTTTTTTGAAATGTTAACAATTTTCATTGAAAGGCACCAAATGTGCAACGAGTTAAAAATAAAGCCCAAGAAAAAGGTCCAAAAGGGCCAAAAGCCACCCAAAGAGAAAGAAAGATAACCCAAAACAACAAACCAAAGCAAACTGTGGAGGTTAGTTTGTATTGCTAGGGACATTTGGAGGCTATGCAGGGTGGGTGACATCACTTTCACTCATACACCTCGTTCACCAAATTGTGTAGTAGACTTCTTGACGAAAGTTGGTGTTCATATTCAAAGTCCAGTTTTGGAAATCTTTTCATCTCATCAACCTTGGGTGGATGGGGAGTAGGGGTTTCCATTTGGATCTTGGATTGGGTGGATCTTTTGATGAATTTTTTATTTTTTATTTCATGTTTTTTCCTTTATTTTTTACTATTTTTCCTTCCTTCTGGCTCCGGGGTTTATATCTCCTATACTCGGATCCCTATCTTGTATTATCTTCTAGTTTTAATGGAATTTAATCATTAATGTTTCAAAAAAAAAGGCGAACCAAGCAATAAAAGGCCAATGCACTTCATGTAAGCTCTCTCTCTCTCTCTCTCTCTCTCTCTCTCGTGTAATGCAATAGAGTTCTCATGCATTTTGAAGGGAGTCAGTAGAGTGGTGGGTTTTTCTTGGTGGGTGTGTGCTTGTGGTGTGACGTTTCTCTATTCTAAGCTAATATTTGGCATTGTCCCTAGTCTTTTAAGTTCCTCTATTGTATATTTCATTTATTTCCAATTTTCTTTCTTTAACGAAATCATAGGACCATTTGTAAAGGAAAAATGAGTTAACTATGATGTTTTTGTTGTGCTTGTGACACTTACAATTTTGTTATCAATTATTAAGCAATGATATTAAATGGATATTATTGGTTTAATTATTTTTAATGTATGAAAAATTGTAAATATAATTGTTAGTTGTTTGGGTTTATTCCAAGATTTAGACAAAAACTAATTTTCCTTTGTCAGCAGGTCCCTATTTCAAATATTAGGAACTTTTGCATTATTGCCCATATTGACCATGGGAAGTCAACATTAGCAGATAAATTACTACAGTTGACTGGAACTGTACATAAGAGGGAAATGAAAGAGCAGTTTCTTGATAACATGGACCTAGAGAGAGAGAGGGGGATCACAATCAAACTACAGGTATGCTTGCTCCCTTCAAACATTGTATTGGAATAATCATCTAAGCATTTCACAATTGTTTTCCTCTTTTATTCAAGCTATCAATTAAGCAGATTCATTGAAGTCATGTAAAGAATTATTTTAGATGGCATTAGGGTTTGATGATGATAACAATGATGTGAGATGGTCTCTTTACCTTCTGCATATACATGACTATAAAGCCAATGATCACTATCATTTATATCTTTAAAATAAATGAGGTTGTGGACGTTGATCGTCATTGGTATTGCATTGTTTTATTAATTTAGGCATTCATTTATGGGTCAAGCTTGAGCTTGCTGCCTACTTCCCTTTGGCCCACCTTGAATTGGGCTTTCTCAAGTTGAGATTGGTTTCAAGCCCAAAAAGTAGAGCCCAATTTTAATTCACCCTAACCCCTACTAAAAAAAAACACCAAACCTTCACCACCCCAGTTCTGCATCACAATAGTGGTGGCAACAAGTTCTTGCCTCTTTCTCATTTTTGTGTGTCTTGCTCCCCTTCTTTTGGTACTTCTTTTTCCCCCTTCTTTTTATACCTCTCTCTCTCTCTCTCTCTCATGCACATGCATACACAAAAGGAATGAATTTGGGGGGCCTAATTTGGGTTGATTTAGGAGAATTTCATGGATGATTACAGGTGATTTCAGGATGATTTAGGAGTGTTTAGGTGTAAGTATGGGTTTGATTTGGGATTCAGCCTAAGCATGGTAATGATTGAATTGAGCTTGGTCTCATAGACATTGTGAATCACTCCTTGATTCTTGCCTGTGGCATTCATTGTTGCCTCCTTCGTTGAGTTAGCCTTGATTAGCTTTTGGTCACATTTTGAACCAAGTTGATCATCCCAAAGTGCACACACTTGAACACACAAGATTGAGAGAGAGATCATACATGAGTTGAACAAAGAGAATTCTTCAATCTATTGCTCAACAAATCTTTACAAGGCTATGCTTGGACTCTCACAAGCTCTCCAACTCTCTAACGTGACACTTAGCTTAGCAAGCTTGGCCATAAATGAACAGTTCACCCCTATTTATAGTTGAAGCCTATGATGACCAATGGCTAGGATTCCTCCACTTGGCAACAATCCAATGGTGGGGAACCTTTTAGCCCTATCCTAGAATTTTTTCTACACTCCATGTTCTAAGATATCCTAGAAACTTCTAGATTCCCTTCCAAGTCTACACAACTCTAAACTAGTCTAGAATCCTCACACAACTCTACATGGCTCTTTAGATTTCTACATTAGCCTAGAGCTCTACCACTTTCTCTACTTGAATCCATACATTTCTACATCTTTTTGGACACTACTAGAACATTCTAGAATCTTCTGGTGTCCCATGAACATCTTTATTTCTTATTCACTCTTCTTTCTCTTGGATTGTCTTTTATTTTTTGGCAATGACTTGATCACCATCTTGATAAGGTTGCCTTTATCAAGTGTCTCGGGTGATCAACCCATGACATTGGCTCCAAATTGGGCTATGGGCTTGGTATGTATGACTCTGCATAGTATGAAGAATTGAAGGTTTACAAGTTCAATGAACTAGTTTAGGAGGGGGGACAATAAAAACTTGGTGTGGATTAGCGAGATATGTCATGTTATGGAGTTAGTGACACAAAACATGTTTTTTGAAATGGTAGCTCAGCTGGTAACATTCCGCCTCAGGAAGCGGGATGGTGCGAGTTCGAGTCCTCGTGGCGTAACCCGTTGGCTATCCTGTGGAGGTGTGGATGTCATCCGAAGAGGAGAAAGAGGGGGGAGGGGTTTAGTAGGGTTGTGCTCGAGGTTCCCCCCTCATAAAAAAAATGAACTCATAAAGCTGACCCTCAAATGGATGGCATAAAAATTTGATGATGATGATTGGTTGAGTGGCAAAAAAGACTTCTCCTTTTGTGGGGATTCAACTCATGACTAGTCCATGGGTTTGAATGTGCGTGCAAGACTTGTTTCACTTGAACTTCCTGGCAAAAAGCCACATTTAAAAAATAAAAAACTTCAAATATATTAAGAAAAAGTGGAGAAACAAGATACAAGGAGAAGGCTCAGTTATAAGAAAAACTGAAGCTCCTCAAGGACATACTACATCAAATAGAATAAAACTGCATAAAAAGTGGAAAAAATCACGAAGTAACTATAGGGTCTCCCAGTCGAGCCAAAGAATCAACATCTCTGTTAATAGAGATTGGAATACGTTTAATGGAGAGCCAAAAAGAAAGAAAGAGATCAACCCGAAGAGGTTAGAGTGATGGATATGAACCCACCTCAGGAAGCGGGAGTCGTAAGTTCGATTCGCACTTCATCCCAAAGGGCCAATCCCCATAGATTTACCCTATGTGTGTGTGGGTAGGGAGGCTTGCCCCGAGGATTAGTTGGGTGCTCTAAGAGGCCTGGACACCTTGGTCATAAAAACGGAAAAGAAAGAAAGAGATCCCTGATTTCTTCAATACCTTTACCCATCGCTTTATTTGTTCGAGTGGTTGGGTATTCTCATCTTATGTGGGAGGTCTAGCCCTCAAACCCTTAGAGCACCTAACCTGATCCATGGTACTTGTGGGTGGTGTAATGGATCGGGGTTTTACCTACGATCAGTACCGGCCCTGAAATTTCAAGGGCCCTAGGCTCAACACATTGGTAGGGGCCTTAGGCCTTAGGGAAAGTGCATGGTGGGGGCGCTAGGCCATTGGTCAAATTGGGGGGGGCCTAGGCGGCTGCCTATTTGGCCTTAAGCCAGGGCCGGCCCTGCCTATGATCACTACAAAGTGGGGTCGGCGGGTTTCCATGTATTAAAAAAAAAAAAATATATATATATATATATATATATATATATAGATACTTCGTCTTATATGTTGCTTCATTTCTCTTGTGCCATGTTGCATAGTAGGGTTCACAAGTTTAATGGCTCGACGGTCGGCTCCACTTTGAATATCTTATGTATTCTTTCAAACAGGAGCACAATGCTTCTTACACCATTTTCCAGCATCCTTTTTATAATTAAGATATTGTTAAATGGTCTAGTTGACAAAATGAGCCCCATTTTTCCCAATGTAATCCATTCTTCTATTGGGAGACCACCATGTCCTTACGCTCTTCAACATATGCAGCTTTTCATTGTCTTTCTAACTTCATTTTTTTCTTGGTATACATTTTTGTTTTTTGGAGAGAGAACACATGGAGGTTAATAAAACATGGTTAATTTCATATAACTTCTCAAATGCTCTTTTCTGAGCTCTGTTTTTGCTTTGTAGATCAAATTCATGAACTGGTTTTTGTTTCGTTCTAATTTTTGGTAGAGGTGAAACTCAGGTGGGTCAGGTTCGGTTTTGCTATACACAACCCAACCAACTATACCTCAAAGCCCAATTATCTTGACCTAGCCCAACCCTAATCTAGCTCGATAATTCGTCCTAACTTGATGTTGCCCAGTAACCTAGCATGTCCAAAATGACTTGGTTTGGCTTGACTTATACACTCCCTTCCTTTATTTTAAGCATGCTTTCACATTAACATCCTGGAAAAAAGGGGAAAACAGTATGCACATGCATAACGTTCTCCATCAACTTGATTTTAAGATTCGATCATAATGACTTGGGAAATGAAGTCCACAAAAAATGAATAAAACAAAAATATCTATATAACCATCTATGACTGATTAAGATTGGGTAGGATTGGATTATCAAAGGTGAACCCAACCCAATTCAAATTTGAATCGGGCTTTTATTCCCTGACCCAACCCAACTCGTGGACAAAATATGTCTATCTCATCCGTAATGCTTTTCCAGACTAGGTCAAGTAGGTTGGGTCAAAATCCAAACCAAGTTTCACCCCTATTTTTTAGGTTCCTTTGTTGCTTAGATATTTGCAATTGAGCTTTTCTGTTTGTTTTTGTTTACTTTTGCCACTGTTCACTTTGTGGTGATCTCCATTTCATGATCTGTGTTTACTTTAACATGGTTAAAGGCTTTAAATTAAATTTCTTTTCTTACTAATAAAAATTTGGTCATCAATAAGTACTTAGGTTTATAAACTATATCAATTTGTTCTTTGTTATGGGCTTTTGCAGGCTGCTCGAATGCGTTATGTATTAGACAATGAACCATATTGCTTGAATCTGATTGATACACCAGGGCATGTTGATTTCTCATATGAGGTATGTGAATTTGTTCACTTTGATCCTTAAATTCAAATGACTAGCCTCTACAATTTTGCTCTTGCTGAGTTGTGAATGCTGCAAACAAGACTTTCACAGTCATCAATGGCCTTTTTCTCAGTTATCATGATGTGAATTGTGGCTTCAAACAAAAGCCTAGGTGACTGAGAAGTAGCACCTAGTACCATTACAAAATGGTTGTAGTCACAAATTTTAACATTTCAAAAAAATTGATGTCCACAAATTATACATATTTAGATTTGAATAAAAATATGAAAATCGGTTTGATGATTTTAAGTGTTGGGTTGACAGCTCCTTGAGAGACCAGCCTGGCACCCTTTTTCTACAAGTCATGACTTGAAAGATTACATGAATTTACAAGAAGTGTCATTGTAAGTGCCAAGTTTCTTGTTCACAGTGGTGGGACTTGGCACATGAATCTTCTAGTGGGGTCCTATAATTTGTTCCATTTTGAAGGAATTTCACTTGTTTCACTTGAATCCTCCAGTAGGGTAAGTGGCTAGTTCCACTTGTTGGAGTCCAAGTGTAGATGAGTCCTTCAATGGGGTTTCTAAGACTTGCTCCACTTACTAGAAATTTTACTTTTACCACTTGAAATTTTGGTGGGTCCTGAGAACTTATTCTACATTGTTAGAATCCAAATGGAGGATTTGCAATTCTTGATTCAAGTCATAAAGTCCTCTGGTCACAATTGGTGAAATTGGTTTCTTTGGATTCTTGGATGTATAGTAGTCTTTTGTTGGGCCTTGATGACTTGGTCTGCCAGCGTGTAGAGTTTCTACTTTGGCTGAACCATTTGTGGGGTCCTAAGGACATTTTCCACTTGTAGGGAGTAAAGCAAGTTGTAGATGGAGTTTGGGTTCCAAACAACACCAAGCTCCCATAATGTTATTGAGGATAAATCCTCAAACAACACTATCTCTGCATTTGGATGGGGGTTAACTGGGGGTTACCCCCCATTACCCTTGTTTGGTAGTGGAGGGGTAAGGGTAAAAATTCAAATTTTTACCCCTCCATCATCATTTTTTAAAACCCTTTGAAGAATGGGGGTTTCAGGAAACCCTTCCCCCTCCATCATCATTTTTTAAAACTCTGAAGAATGGGGGTTTTCAGGAACTCTTTAGCATTAGGAGAGGCTTCACTATTTGGAACTCACTAGAGGGGTTGAGTAAACTTGTTATCAAAAGTGACTCAGCAAATGCAGTCCAATGGGTATCAAGGGCGAGGAAACCTCTGTGGAAGCTGATAGCAGTGGTTAGGGAGATTAAGGCTCAACTTATTAGGGAGATTAACGGATAAATTTCGTTTTCCAAAGTGAGCAGGACGACCAATGGAGTTGCAGACTTCTACACAAAACATGGAGTTGATTCAGTAATCCAGGGTGCCTACCATCTATGACTCACAGGGATAATGTCTTTATGGGGATGGGTTGTTTCTCTTGTATGAATGGCTTTTGGATTATTTTGATGTATGTAAGTTATGGGGCGGGTTACTTGAAACTTCTTTTCTCTTTTTATCTTCGGTTTACATCTCTTGAACCCATGTTTTCTTTTACACATTGTATATCTTCATGATTAGTTTAATGAAATTTATTTTGTTACTGCTAAAAAAAAAGTACTCTTTTAGAGAGACACATACCGAGACTATTCCTTAAATGAGTGTATACCTTATATGGTTTGATGTGTTGCATATAGACATGGCAATCATGAGGTCAATCGGGTCTACCTGTTTATAAACAAGTTCAAGTCAATTTTGGTTATTTATAAATGGGTCGGGTCATTTATTAAAATGGGTTAGTTTGGGTTGGGTTGGGTAACCGAGTCAGGTCAAATTTTGCCAGGTATAGATGCACCAATATGGAGTTGTTGGAGAAATGGTTTCGATGGCTGGATCACATGATTTTCACGGGGTTCCATATTCATGTCTTTTCAATAGGCCATCGAACGCAGTGAAAGTTAGTTCCACATAGGAGCAAATTGTTAGGATTTAAAAATAACTTAAAGTTATAAAGATTTGGAGAACCCAAAAAATGCCTTCTATGCTTAGATTGATGTAATTTTCTCATCAATGAGAAGATCTATCCAAAGGACCCACTGTTGGGGCCCCACATGGGAAGCAAACAAACAGTGATTGGGAAATAATTTGAAAGTTTAGTTATTAGGAAATAATTTGAAGTCATGAAAATTCAAAAAAACTGAAAAAACATGGCTTCTATAATTGGATCAAGGTGATTTTGTTTACCTCCTATATTCAATTGAAGGTCCTTCCAATAGACGCATTGCGTTGGATAAAAGTGAGCCAATATTCATTTGATCTGCACCTAAGAGTATCATATGGGAAGAGTGTTATAGATGTTTGGTCTCTACTAATTCTCCCCTTTTTATGTACACTTATAGGTATGGGATATGATTGGACCTAATGACCTACTGAATGTCATATGTCAGAAATTCATTTTTACATTATTTTAAGATTAATGAAATTAACATCATACGAAAGGAAACCATAATCTCTTGAGATATGCTTTGCCAGTGAACAGATTTGGAAGACATAAAGAGAAGAAAATGGGAATGAGTGAGGCATTATTTTAGCAGCCATCATTCTTTTGATGGTTGTGTAAAAGTCTCATATATATATATATATATATAAGTAACAGATAATTGTTGATTTTTTTGAAACATGAACCGATACAAAATTATGTTAAGAAAGAGATACAAAGGAAAAAGTCTTTGGGTCGAGGGAAAGCTTATTATGGAAACTAATGACAGTTGTTAGGGAAATAAGGAACTTGTGTTTGGGTCAGGAGGTTTCCTTCTCTGACAGGTTAGGTGTACACCCAATGGTGTTGCAGACTTCTTTGCAAAGATGGGAGTAAATTCGGATCTTAATGGCATGTTTTGTTTATGATCATCTTAGGGGAGGGTTTGGAGTCAGTGGTCTTTCAGTCGGTGTTAAATTGAGTTTCTATCTTCTTTGTATAAGATAAAGGTGCTTTTACAGTTTGTTGTTCTTTTTGGGTTTAAGTCTCTTAGACTCCTATTTGTACTTCTCTTCCATTTGATTTAATGAATTATTCTTGTACCGCCCAAAAAAAAGAGATACAAAGGAAAGCCTCTAGTACAAGAGAGTTAAATTGGAGACAGAAGGCTCATACAAGACACAAAAAGAAGTACCTGAATCCTTAATTAGAATAAAAATAAAGAGATCTATGGGCATCCAACGGAAAACGTGAAACATCCAAAATCAAGGTAAAAATACAAAGCCCCAAAAACAAATTCCTCAAACATCATAAAAAAAATCCACAAAACCTCCCGTCTTTTCACTCTAACTTTAGCAAGAAAACCTGCAATTCTATTTGCTGAACGCCTAACATGAGAGAAGGTTACATCCCTACTGGTACAAAAGCTTTGTATCTTTTTGATAGGGATCTTAAAAGTGGATCTTTTGGTTCTAATGTCTTGACTTTCCCTTTGATGTCTAGGTTTCTCGTTCTCTTGCCGCTTGTGAGGGTGCTCTCCTTGTTGTAGATGCTTCTCAGGTACACAATAAACATTTTTATTCTCATAGAAATATGAGCTCCAGGCCTTCATGTGGGAAAAAGATAAATTTTAGTTGATTGTACCATATGGCGTTTGTGGGTGTAGGGAGTGGAAGCTCAAACATTGGCGAATGTTTATTTGGCTCTTGAGAATGACCTTGAAATCATCCCTGTAAGTTCTTGCTCTATTACTCTACACATTATAAAAAAGTGATTTTGTTCAAGCCAAATATAAGCATGCTTTTAAGTGCAGTTGTTCTGTAGAAATATTTGGTTTCTCTCTAAAAAGCATCTATGTAAAACTTATATTATAGATTTGTTTTCCTGCTTGTGCCTCCAAGTAACTCTTCAGTATGATTCCTTTGCACATTCTTATGTTTAATTTCAATGAGCTCATGACATATTTCATTGTTAAATTCATTATGGTTTCTTATATGTTGTAGGTTTTAAACAAAATAGATCTTCCAGGTGCTGAACCAAATCGTGTTGCACAGGAAATTGAAGAGGTTGGTGGACGATTAGCCATTCACCTTAAAGCAATAGATGGTTACTTAGCCAATGTCAGCCTCAGTATGTTTTTAAATGGGACGTAAGCTAAAGCAAATAGTTAAAACTTCTCTCATGAAATCAGAGGTATCCTTTTGGATGTTTTGCTGTGTCACACACGGGCATGTCAGGCAGTCAGTGAATGGGGTGGCCAATTTTTACTTAGTTTTTGAATGATAAGCAATTTTATTCATTAAAAGAATGGGAAACCTCCCAAAAATTACAGTACAAACCCCAAAAAGGGGAACACAAACAAAACTGCTACAAGGTATCAGGATGCACCATACAGACCCCTCCAGTCTTAGAAGACTGCCCAAAGATAAGAGATGATACAAAGACCATAACACCTTACAGATTCATAGTCTTTCAAGACTGAAACAGAACCCAGATAACACAATGCTGTTCTGTACTTTCCAGCCAAACATATCCCAAAACAGATTTTGAAAGACACGGCTGGGGATCCTCAATCCTTATCCATGTTATCTGGGTTCTGTTTTACTGGGGTGGCCAATTCTGGCCAAATTGGGTGAGGAATCTGATCAGGCATTAGTTGATTTTGTTAATAGGGGTTGTTGAGGCATTGTTGAGAGCCAATTATGTTTTATATTGATTTCTGGGGTGTATTGGGTTTTTTGGTTCTACATGTTTTTGTCTGGATCTGATCAGTATGGTTTTATGTCTCTTTTGGATGTTTTGGTACATGTCTCTTGGAGCTCTCTTGTACTCTTGTTTCCTTATTAATATCATTTTTCTTTGCGAGTGTTTCAAAAAAAAGTCATAGATATCCTATGATAATTTTTATCTAAATGAATGTATGATGCACAAAGGAAGCATGTCTAACTGTTTCCATTTTCAATATCATTAAATTTTGAGTGGTAAAACTGTCATGTATTAACAATATTGTCTTTGTTTCAGCTTATTGGTTTGGATTGTACTGATGCAATTCATTGCTCAGCCAAGGTTAGTTCAAATTTTTGTTTGTCTTCATTTGAAAAATTTATAATTTACGGTTTCAATATCAATAGAGAAGCATTAGGACATATACATGATGGACCTAATGTTTTGTTGATTGTTTAGATAGTGTGATATGCAGTGCTACATTACTACAGTTAGGTTTGATTATTTCATTATTAATTTTTCTTTGCTCTTTTTAGGAGGGAATCGGTATCACTGAAATTCTGAATGCCATTGTCAAAAGAATCCCCCCTCCCAAGGATACTGCTGAAAAGCCCTTAACAGCTCTTATATTTGATAGGTTTCTTCCTTCACAATTTTTTTCTTTTTTGTTTTTGAGATATTCTTTTCAAACATGCTGGACCTTGTCAATGTTTGCATGCTTTGTTGTTTCTAATATTCTCTCTTTGTTTTTCCTAGTAAGTTCTATTGTTTTGTTTTGTCCATTTGGGTTGGTCTAGGTGGTGGGAAGTTAGTTATAGAGGGAGATTCGGCAAATGCCATAAAATGGGCCAAATGTTTGAAACGACTCCCCTGGAGATTGATTACTACAGTTAGGAAAATCAAGACACTAGTTAAGGGGCCTTGAGGTGTCCTTTGTTCACATCGGGCGCACAACAAATAGAGTAGCGGACTACTTTGCCAAAAATGGTATAGAGGGATTTATTCAAGGCGTTTTCTACATTTGAAGGGGAGGATTCAAATGATTGTAGTCGGAGTTGTTTTTGTATTGTATTTGTTCTCTTGGAGTGGTCTTTGTTCTTGTCTTCCTTGTTTATTGTTTCTTCTCTATGGTCTATACCTTTTAGACCTCCTTCTTTTTCTTTATGTTTTTCTTTAATAATATTTCTTCTTTATTACCGCTCAAAAAAACAAAAGTTCTATTGTTTTGTTGGAAGGTTCTATTGTCATAACCATGTTGCAGGTTCAAATCAGCTTACCTTTAGAAATGGCTACACTATGCATTCTCATATTGTTGATCTTCTTATAGAGCTTGAACAGGTAGGTCATTTGACTTGAGCTTCTAGGAATAGACTAGAGGACTCGAATTTGACTACTCCTAGAGTAACCTGATACACTGAGACTGGTTGGCAGTTTCGTGTATCCATGGGATTAGTCTATGTTATTCAAAAAAAAAAAATGTAACAGCATAGTCGTTATACAGACATTCTCCTTTCTTGTTTGCTATTCCTAACTAGCAAACATCTATGGTGCTTCGTTTTCCATAGTTTTAAAAGCTAAAATGAACTGTCTACTTGATGTAGTTCAACCTGAACTAGCATCTTAGGTCAATCTCTATGATGTGTCAGTTGTAAAAAATGTTGTAATTCTTATTTATCTTTTTTTTTTTTTTTCTCCTTTGTCTTTGAAAACATCCCACCATTGCTGTTAAAGTGTCATGGTTGCTATGTGATTTCCAATTTTCATATTTTTTTGATAATTTATATTAAATATAATGTTTGTGACATTAAATGTTATGTTATCATTAGAGTTCAAAATGGTTTGACCCAATGGTTGAACCTAATTGACCGAACCATGATAAAAAACAATTAAATCCATGATTCAGTTTTTGGTTTTGCAAATGAGATAACTGGCTTAAGTTAATCGAATTTATGCTCTGGAAACACATATTGGCACATAAGCACGTGATGACAAAGGTGAGTTATGGACAATCAAGGTGTGGGCTGCACGGTGGATTATTGGTGAGTTGAAGTCTAGTTAGACGTCTATTTCTGAGATGTGTAGGGAGTGGGCGTCGGTGGATTATTCAAGGCCATATGGGGCCACTAGATTGGTTGTTCCTTGGTCTCCTCCTTATCCAGGGTTGCTCAAGCTAAATTTTGATGGGAGTTGTATACGAGAAATTGGTATGGCTGGGTATGGTGGTCTCATCTGTAACGAATTTGGAAATACGCTGATTTCCTTTGCAGGTCCTTTTCGTAATGGGTCGGTTATTGAGGTTGAATTATTCGCTTTATGGAGAGGTATTTTGGAGTTGGAAGAGCTAGGGGTTCAAGGAAGCTTAGTTGAAGGTGATTCTCGAGTTGTGATAGGTTGGGTATTGGGTTCTCTCTGCCCTTGGATTTATCTTGATAAAGTTGAGAAGATTGGTCATGCTCTCAATGCCTTTGGTTTTAAGATTACTTGGGTCTCTAGGTCAACTAACTCAGCTGCGGATTCTTTAGCGAAGCAGGGCTTGCTGCAAGATGAGGAAGTTGTAACTAGATTGTTGTAATTTGGTTTCTTCTTTTATAGGGTCTCTTTGACCCTGTTTTCTTATTAATAAAGTTAACTTTCAAAAAAAAAATTATCCTTGCAATTATTGAAAATCTGAAATTGACTAGGGACACTATATCATAATTAACTGGCTTACCAGTAACTCTGCCCAATCATATAGGTTCTATGATAATCAGACCTACAATCACATACTGCAAATTGGCTTATGTGTTGGTATGGATTGCTCCTTGACATCAGTATCCATTGCAGTGTAGTTGAAGCACAGAACTGATCATCACAAGGTGTATGGTTTTAATCGACTAGTGAGGGTCCAGCTGTAGGTATGCATTTTGAATAGTTGGATGAGGACTATCATAGATCAATATGGCTCAAATCCTCACCTTGATTTGATCACAACAATCTCATGAACAGCCTCCTAAAAAATGGCTATTTACATTGTTGACTTGGCATGCTGGTTCTTGGTTATGATCATCAAATGAAAATACAATTAATTTAATACTCAATCAACCTTGGGTCCTTCCTTCCCTATCATCATCATCATCAGAAGCGTTGTTCCATTTACCTTGGGTAGGTTTTGTGAATTCCTTTTTTCTCCCAGTTTCTTTCGGTTGCAACCCTTCAATTATTCATCGTGGGTTGGTCCTTCTCCTAAGCACATGCCAAAACCATCTTTAGATGACATCTAATTTTATTTTTTTGTTGGAGCCACACGCAGAGATATATTTCTTTCTAGTCCTCTTCTTTTCCTTATCATTTGTTGTTACTTGAAATATCTTACTATACACTACTGTCTTTGGGAGTAAGATAAACATCATCCATCATTGTCAATGCCACTTTCGAAGTTCCATTCTTCCACTCTACCATGTCATAAGCCACAACCTTTGTGATTCCACACTCTTACCCTGTCCAAATTGTTACTTCTCTCCAGGTCTTTAGTGTCCTTCCTCTTTTCCTTCTACCTTGTACTCGTAGTTTCAATTCTTCAAATGGGTCTTTTCTAGTCTCTGACATGTCCAAACCACTTTGGACAACTCTTCCTCAATTTCTCTTCTATTGGAGCTAAGGCGCAAGTGAATTCTGCCCCGTCACAAAATGATCCTCTTTATAGATCTTGATCCAATCTGTTATGACACATTGTCATCTAGACCAACACGTAATGTGCCAGATTGAGTTGATCCTAGGCCAGATCCATACCCTTTGAGAGTCCCACTTGCTCATGACCAGGGGACTGAGTCATCCATGTTAGGAGCTCGGGTTGAAAGAATAGTTGCTATATCGTCTTCTTCTTCTTCCTTTTTTCAACTATACACTTAAAAAAAGAGGTGAAAAAAAGAACCACATGTTGTTCCTTTCTTTCTTTGTTTTTGAAATGATCTATACACTGCTTCTTACTACTGTTCTGTTTATTTTACTAGGGTGTATGTGTGTGTGCGTATGTCTTGCAATTCTTTTGTTTATATTGTTGATGATTGATTACTTTGTGTAGCTACTATGATCCTTATAGAGGTGTTATCGTATACTTTCGTGTTATTGACGGGACATTAAAGAAAGGCGACAAGATATATTTTATGGCTAGCAGGAAGGTAAAATGGAATTTTGCAAGTATCTTTTGTAGCTTGACTTTATTAACTAGGATTGAACTTAGTCACTTACTATGATGGTTCTTATTTATGAGAAATTGGAAATTTATAATTAGAATCCAATTTCATGGTTTTCATGGTCTCAATATTCCCTAAACAGCCATTTATGGTTAGAAAATTGCTGATATGAAGTTGTTGAGGGATGTTTAGTTTGAGAATGTCTTTTAAGTTGAAATTTTGTGCAAATTTTATCGATTCTATCTGGAATAAGGTAACAACAAAAAGGAAATTTGGATAGTGAAGTTACTGCATCTTTAAAATAGCAATCACCTTGTGGTTTACAAACACCACATGGCAGCTGATTATCAAGAATTGCTCAGTAGGACTTGAAGGAAGTATTATAATCATCATTATCAAATGCCAGAATACCATCGATTTGGCGTTGGCTTTTCGCGTTCTTCATCATTTGATCCTATCAAAAGCCAAAGAAAGTATTATAATCAATTTTCTATAGATTAAATTTGGATTGTAAAATTGTACCAATGGTTCAATTAATTTGTTTTGTAAATTTATGAGGTTGTTTCAAAGTTTTGTAGATTCTAGTTAGTTACCATTTAAAAGTCTTGAACGACGAATGTAAAAGAGTGTAAGAAAAAGGACGCCTAATTCAAGGTATGTCAGATTGATTAACCATCCAATATTCATCCTCATATATCAATAGAAATGATCAAGTCTAACGGGCTTCCCTGCAACTGTAGTCCAACACATCTGATAGAGCCACTTTGACCTATCAGAGGAAGCATCGAGTCACTATCCATTAAGCAAAAAGAAAATTAGTTGATGACACTAATAGTTTGAGATAGGGTAAGAATTTGAGAGTATCACCTATAAGTACAAGATGTAGATGTAAAACGTGATGTCCTAAATGACTAAACCCTAGTAGGCTCAGATGGTATTTACGTTTGCATGTTATAGACTTAGGTTTAAGACACTAAAAATGAGTTGTTTTTCAGTTTTTTATAGAACATAATGATAAATGCGTAAAATTGAAATTAAATAGAAAAAGGAAAAAAAAGCTCAGACAGCATAGATCTATGAGATTTGTGCAGACTTGTTATACATATAGGTTTAAGGAACCAAATATTTTTTAATTTTTAAATTATAATAATAATATAATTAAAAATCTAAAAACCAAAAACTAATAGCAAAAATAAAAATTTCCTCCAAATTTAAACAAATAAAGTTTCAAGTGTTTAGATCTAGGTGAAAGTATGATTGGGAGGATTTATTAGGTTTCATTAAACATAGGGAAAGGGTTAAAAATGGAAATTTTGAGAAAAGATCTATAAAGCATGTAACATGGAGCAAATCTTGCTACTATGCTTCTTTTGATGCTTACCTTCATTTATAAGAAATGCTGAGCATTTGTTTAAAAAGAAAAAAAAAATCTCAGAAGTAAAGGAAAAAAATCTTACATTAAAGGTGGTCGATCCAAACATGGAAACCTGCAACACTGTGGCTGTGTTCAAATCTCTATCAAGTCTTGTTTTTGATCTTCAAACCTAATCATTTTTTAACTTCCATGTGAGAAAGTAGGGGAAAACCAAGACACGTAGAAAAGGAGGGGAGAGGAGGAGGTTTATTGTTGTTGAGTTTCAACTAATGTTTTTGACCAACAACTTCAGCCACTAATATTGGCCAATAAATCTGCAATAAATTGATTTTCGATCTCATATTTTGAATGATGAAGAGAATTCATCTTCTACTTCTGTTGGAAAGGTGGGTTCCATCTATCAATCTCAATGTAGACCCTCTTACTTATGGTAAATCTTTGATTTGCAAATGCCAACCATCACGAGTCTTGGCATCAATAAATCCATGTCAACCACAAGGAAAAACGTTACAAATCTAAATCAAAGAGAGAATATGAAATTTTCAAAATCCTAATTTTTAGAAAATGATCTTTTCACAAAATGAAGATTTTACTTATGTTATAATATGGGCTAGTGATATTAAGGACAAAATCAAGACAAGTTTATTGTGACAAATGATTTGGAGGTTTTTTTGGCTGATGATGATGATTTGGAGGTTTCGTTTCCTCTTTGGCTAGAGTTTTTTTCTTTTTTTTTTTTAAATATTCTAAATCCTATGATCTCTCCCTCTCTCTTTCTGTCCTCTCTCTCTCATGTGCATGCAAACATGCCTATGCCAACAGGCATTCACACCTATATCTGCAGAAACACTTTCTTTAAGAGACAAAATAATTTTTGCTAAAAAGATAAGAAATTTCCTGTTCAATGAAGATGTATTCATAATTTAGAAAAAATGACTTTCTTATCTATATTTATTTGTCAATTTTCCTTTGGAGATTTGCTAAGCTTCTAGGTAAATTTATCTTTTGGGCCCATCATGAGATATTTAGTAAAGAAATCTTTATTTTAGGCATAGAGCTTTATTTTTAATTGATCCAACTTGCAACTAGGCTAGGAGGTCAGCAATTGGTGCATGGAACATGATGGTGTTTTCTTCATTTAACTTTGAGAAGTTAATTTGTGAAGGAGGGTGACATTATTCGTCTTTTGGTTCTGGCTTTTACTGTTTCTTTGCATTTTCCTGTATTCTTTACTTCCCTTTCTCGGGTATAAGTCTTTAACATGCTATCTCTACTTTCTTTTATATTAATACAATTTCTTTTGTTAATGCTAAAAAAACTAGGTTAGACAGGAACTAGGCCTGGTTAGAACGAGCTTCCCTTTATGTTATTTTTGGTTTGTTTCGTGAAGATGTATTCATAATTTAGAAAAAAAATACTTTCTTATCATCATTTATTTGTAAATTTTCCTGTGGAGATCTGCTTATCTTCTAGGTAAATTTATCCTTTATTTTGGGCATAGAGCTTTATTTCTAACTGATCCAACCTGCAACTAGGCTAGGGATGAACCAGGCCTAGTTAGAGAGAGCTTCCCTTTATGTTATTTTTGGTTTCGGCCCCTTGAGCTTAAGCTTAAGCTGTCATTGCTTCTTCTTCTTCTTCTTTAAATTTGCAGATCATATTGATTATTATGGCTTTCTTACCTATCCTGTTGTAATCATTTTGCTTGTGAATAATTCAGGAGTACTATGCTGATGAAATTGGTGTCTTATCGCCAAATCAATTACAAGTTGAGGAATTGTATGCGGGTGAGGTAAAATATATTATATTGTAATTTTTTCTTATGGTCCTATTCTTCTTACTAGAATCTAGAATATTTTGTGATTCTAATCTATAGATTGGATACATAGTAGTCAAGTCACACTATGGATCTTAGCTTAATATACAAGGCATATTCCTAGTTGTGATCCTAATTTGCTACATATATTCCTTACTTTGTCTAAATCACATGCATATTATGAAAATACATTATTATTCAAGCATGAAAATGTTTGACAAATGGGGCTTCTGAATGTATTATATACACATTTATTATCTTCACTAGTATATTATATATTTCTTTTGAAAATTCACTAGTATGATATATATTACTACAATGTCTAATTGTAGAAGAATAAAGAACGATTTTGGATACTCCTGTAGATCACCATATTAAGTTGATCTACTATTATTCATTGCTCCTTTAGGTTACAATCTTTTTCTCCCTTTCAGCATGTGGATACAACATATTGTAGTTAAATTGATTAGTATCTAATTAAAGGTTATTGATTGTAATTAGAGATTTCCCTTGTCTATCTAAAAGAAGGGCTGTAAGAGGTGGTGTCAACAACTTAGGTCAAGCAACTCATTGAAATGTCTCTCTCTCTCCCATTCTCTCATCTCTTAAATTACTAGCCTTAAATTTATTGTAGTCTGCAAGAGTATATTCTTTAAACTAATTAATCAAACTTTTTTCCCTCATCCTTTTAGTTGCATTAATATGGATAGCTCATTAACTTCATCCTTGATCTTGGTTGATAGTGCATATATATTAGGCTTACTAGCTTTTTTTTATGATCCTTTTTTCGCAGGTGGGTTATCTATCAGCTTCAATAAGATCAGTAGCAGATGCTAGAGTTGGCGATACCATTACTCATTTTGGGAGAAGGGCAAAAAGCTCTTTGCCTGGATATGAAGAAGCCACTCCAATGGTGTTCTGTGGATTGTTTCCTATTGATGCTGACCAGTATAAACTTTGTGCTATCTGAATTCTTTTGCCTAGCTTCAAACCTCTGTTTTATAAATACTACCAGTGCTGATGCTTTAATTTCTTATCCTTCTGTTAGGTTTCCTGAGTTGCGTGATGCATTGGAGAAGCTCCAATTGAATGATGCAGCTCTAAATGTATGTAAGTAAACTCAGAAGTATGGTCGTTACTCATGTTATGCAAGTAAACTCAGAAGTTTGGTTTCGTTACTCATGTTATGCAAGTGACTTTCCGAGGAAAGATCTGTGGAAAAATCTTGCTATGTTTGATTTTTTTTCTTACATGTATGTTTAATTACTTGATGGTAAATACATTTGGCTTTATATGTTGATAATTTGATATGCTAAATTTCCCTGTGTACATTGTTTATAGATGATGCAGTACTAATAAGTATGAAAAAAATTTGGCTAAATGATGAATTGGAAATGTGGAGAAAACATTTTGTTGCAAATGGTCTAAAGATTAGTTGGACAAATATGAAACATATTCCTTTCCAAAAAATAAAAATAAAAAAACAAGTATGAAACATATGGAATTTGAAATTTATTGAAATTGAAAATGACTATACCAAATAGTAAGAAATTTTGTAGGGAGTGTTATGATTTTCATTAGAACAAGGTCGTTTGGTGCCCTCAATTTAGAAGAGATTTAGAGGATTGGATGATGGAGGGATGGCTGTCCTTAATGGATCTTTTGAGTAGTGTGTTTGTTGTAGAAAGTGGATATGATAGAAGAATTTGAGATCATGATCCTCATGGGCTCTTCTCCGTTAAGTGTTTTTTTTTAAGACCAAGGTGTCCAGGCCTCTTAGAGTACCTGACTAATCCTTGGGGCATGTGTAAACCTCCCTATCTACAAACACCGGGTAACACTATGGAGAGTGGCCCTTTTGTGTTGAGAGTGCCTTGAACCCAAGACCTCCCGCATCTCAAGCGGGTTCTTAATCGTCAAGCCAACCCTCATGGGTTTTGTCTATTGAGTCTTTTTGTAGGAAGTTGTTGTGTGCTGGTGATGTTCCTCATGTCAATCTAAAAAATATGGAAGGGTGTTGCTCCTTTTAAGTTGAAGTTTTTTGGGTAGCTTGTTGGCCTTGAGAAGATTTTGACAATTGATAACTTGAGACTAGGAGGAATGATAATTGTTAATGCTTATCCTCTATGCTTGTCCGATGCTAAGTCCGCAAATCATCTTCTTCTTTATTATAGGTTTGCATCTCAGATCTGGTCTCATTTCCTACAACTGTTAGGTATTGATTTTTGTGTTTCGAGAGCTTGGTTTGAAATGTTTAAAAAGAAGTGCTTTTGGTTTGTAGTTCTTTTCGAAGAATCCTTTGGACAGTGACATTATTGAGTATAGTCTAGTATATATGGTTGGAAAGGATAAAAGGATTTTTCAAGGAAATGTGTCTTCTGTATTGCAACTTATTGATGTGATTAAGTTTCGAGTTGCTTGGTGGATTGTGGGTTCAAAAAAATGTTGGGGGATAAATATTTCAGATATGTGTCGGGATTGGGCTTCAATGGATTATGTTGAGCCAAATTCGGATACTTTGTTACAAGTTTCTTGGTCCCCTCCAGATTTGGGTCTCCTTAAGCTTAACTTTGTTGGCAGCTATGTGGGTGATCTCGGTCTAGCTGGCTATGGTGGTGTCATTCGAAATGAAGCTGGCGATACTAGTATCCCTTTTGCTGGTCCTCTTCCAAATCGTTCAGTGATTGAAGCCGAACTTCATGCCTTATGGAAATGTATTTTGGAGTTGGAAGAACTAGGGGCTTTAGGAAGTATTTTGAAAGGAGATTCTAAGGTGGTTGTTGACTGGGGCTTCGGGTTCTCTTTGCCCATGGATCTATTTAGATAAAGTTGAAGGAATCCATCATTCTATTGCATCTTTTGGTTTTAAGGTTTGTTGGGTCCCAAGATCTGCAAATTCAATTGTTGATGAAATGGCACGTCAGGGGTGGGTTATGTCTTCGGAAATTGTAAATAAATTCATGTAACTTTTTGGGGGGTGTCTTTTCTTGTAAGGTTTCTTTAGGTGGCGAGCTCTTTTTGCCCGATTGTTTTGGCCTCCTGTTTGTATTTCTTCTGTGATTAATACAATTATCTTTCAAAAAAAAATAGTGAGTAATTATGATAATTAAATGTGCAATAGAACTATCCAGCGGGTCTAATTTGGATATAGGGTGGGGAACTGTAGGAAAACTAGCTGAATACTGTGTGATTGTGACACCAATTAGAGAGGTGTTTCCATTAGACGACAATTAGAGTTGCAATGCTACATGGTGCTAAATGGCTAAATCTTTTTTTTTTTTTTAACAGAGACAAATAGAAAATGTTTATTAAGAAAAAGCAGTACAAGAGAAGGGACCGGATAAAAGACTTATATGGAACCAACACAAACTACATCAAAACCAATCACACCAAAGTTAAAACAAACACACTCCCTTCACATTGCCTAACAATAAAACCCCAACCCAAATACTCCACAAAGATTACAACCACTCAGCAATTGGACCATTCCTTTCTACTCCTACTTTCACCAAAAAATCAGCTATACAGTTTGTCAATTTCTTGGCATGATGAAACTGGGTTAATCTGCCTCTGGATAGCCTCCTAATGTCCCTAATAATATGAATCAAATGCCAAGAGGGATAATTTTTTCCCACTAGCCCAAGCCACGATATTTGCAAAGTCCCCCTCAACAATCAATTTGTCCAACCTCGAATCACACCATAGAATAAGTGCCTTTCAATTTGTTCACGCTTAGCTATTATAAGATTTGAATTCCTTAATTCGAGTTGTAGAACCCGGATCTAAAACTTATTTCCGCTGAAGGTGTTGGAAGTGTGCAGTTTTTCTTGCAGTTACGATCTTATCCTTCATCAACCAAGGTGTCCATGTTCATTGTATATTGTGAGATTTAAGTTGTCTTTATAAATACCGAAATACTTGCATGTTCTATGGTATTAATTATTAAGCACTGAGGGACTCACCTTCTTTAATGTCTCTCCTGTTGCAACTCTCATTAGCTAACCTACAATCTGTAATTAAAACTAGAATTACTACATCTGATCATCATCACTAAGTTGAAATAGTTTATAAGCAGACACAACTCATTGTCCCTTAAACTACCTCCGATACGAGCTCTCTCAAACCGTTGTATTACACTAATATCAAAATTAAGCTTCAATATTCTGGTAGGCGCAGACCATGCATCAGGTGACCTGAAATGAGAAACCTTAAAACTCGTTTAGAATCATGGCCAAAATCAATCAGAAGTCCTTGCCTCAACCAAAAGCAGGCTTGCTTCTAAAGTATTGTTGCTTCTCTCCCTCCACAAAGCCCACTAAAGAGCAGGCAAAGAAGGTTCTGGAGATATTACCCCATATCAAATGAACTCCAATACACCAGGCAATAATTAATTCTCTGGCTTCTACTGGCTGGTTGCCCTTGAAGACCTGGCACACAGTATGCGATTCTGATAAAGATTGACCATCCAGATAGTGAGCTCATAGCTTCTGGTGGAACTTGGGACATTTGCTTCATACCATGCAGTGTTTTGCATATTTGTAAGAAGTTCATGGTTTTGCCTTGCTTTCCATGACAAGGTTGTCCTTGTTAATTGGTTTTATATTGTCTTTCATTTTGATAAAAAATTCTTTGCCCAATTGTTTTCATATCAAAATAACATTTCCGTTTTTAACTAAATCACATGCTGTTAGGATGACTCTCTTGATACTAAGATGAAGTGAGAAGTGCATTTGTTGTTTGCTTCCAAGTAACAGAATGCAAATCTCTCTCAAATGATAATTAAAGCTCTTCTTTTGTGCCTTTTTTTTTAAGTGAGGTGAAAAACTTTTTTTATAAGATGTTAAAAAATTACTTTCTTCAATAAGATGTGCATAAAAAGTACAATTCTCAAATATAGAGGATTGAACTTTAAAAATCGAATGCACAAGTTTTTTGGAGTGAAGATTTATGAGAGTGTCAACTGAAGGGACATATTTGACACATGTACCCATCAAACAGTGGAATTTGTATAATTGTTGCCACATAATTAGTGAGTTGTAGGAATTGGATGACTAGTGAGAAATGGGCAACTATGCAAATCAATAAAATGTCTTGCTATATGCTATTGAATTGAGGTCAAAAGGAAAGAAGGGTTTCAAATGGGAGATTTAAGATGAGTTGGAAATGGACTGGGTCCTGTCCTAGTCAGGCCTCCTTTGCGCTGGATGATGGATGTGTTTTTTTGGTCTACTGGTGGCTTGGGCCTATTATCTGGTATGGTTATCAAGTGTAACTTGCAGGAGCTCATGTTTAGAAATTGCCCAACCTGACTTATGCAACACCAGCATGCTTAGTTGTTTCTGAAGTGGCAAGGACATGCGTTGCTAGATGCCATGGGCTCAATTTGGGCCTAAACTATATGCACGATAAGTAAATGCTGCTTGGACAAGCTTCTACTCAGCTGAGGTCTGGCCCAGTTGAAACAATACTGGGGAACATTGTTCATGGTCCAAGATGGGGCTTGGGTGTTGGACACTTGGACCATTGGGATTAGGGTTCACGTTTGACATAGGAGTGCTCTATTTCACCTTCTATCTATGTTGTTTCTGTTTTATGCTTTCAGAATTTAATATAGTATGTGCTTACTCTAGCTTAGCTTTAATTCACCTTTCATTTCTTAAATTACTTACCTTCATCCTAGAGGATATTGACTGTTTGTATCTGTTAGGTTTGCATATTAGGTATCCCTTTTGTCTTTCTATGATTGGAAATGATTTTCCATCTCACCCTTGCCTGTTATTGACATTGCAGTTTGAACCTGAAACTTCCAATGCCATGGGTTTTGGGTTCCGATGTGGATTCTTAGGCCTTCTCCACATGGAAATTGTTCAGGTCCTCTTAGTCCCTATTCATCAAATCATTGTCATGTTTTCCTCATTTGTGGATTTTTTTTTATTTGAGAATGTCTAAAATTTCTGGAAAATCTGAAAGATAATGCCCTCACATAATGTTCATCTTTCAGGAAAGGCTTGAGAGGGAGTACAACCTGGCCCTGATAACTACTGCTCCTAGCGTTGTCTACCGAGTGAATTGTGCAGATGGTGATATTGTAATTCCTACTTGATCCTGAACACATTACTGCTATTATGCATTTTAGTAGCCCAGACTTTGTATAATTCATGTTTTGTTCACCTGTTTGTAGGAGTGGCAGTGGATTAGGTTGTGTTGGCCAATAGGTAACAACAGAAATTTTCCTAACCAAACTAATCGGATCCAAACTTTTTTGAAGGTTGACCTGACTTTGTCTGGATTTTATTTTACTCAGACCCACTTGACCCAACCCAGCCTCAATTTTATATTAAAAAATTATAACAAATGAATAATAAAATTAAAATAAATTTTAATAGAAAATGAAAGAGAGAAAGCCATTCCTTTCATGTGAGGCATCAAGCTATTGCCTATGGAAGCAATGGATTAGGATCTTTGGGTTTTTCGGTGGTTTACATTGGTTAGAATCATCAGGTCAAGTAAATAGGGAACTTATATGAGTGATTTTTACTTCATGTTCATTTGAATTATCATATTTTCTGGAAAGACATGACCCAACCTATAGCTTTTGGGTTGGATCAGTTGGGTCCATGGATTGGATCAGAAATTTCCATCCCTTCCTGTTTGGTAGAAGTTACTCATGTATTATGCTACACTGAATCCATTGCATCATGGTTTTCTGTACCTTAGTTATTTCTGAAAATTTGTTGATATCCTCTCTTCATATGGTTATAGATTTTTTTCCCATATTAACTTTATTCAGTGGAATACAATTTTAGCTATCCTTTGATGTTTATCAATGCTCAATGTTTTCCTAGTGATTAGCAAACTGTTCCACAGTTTCTCTCCATTCATGATTAATTGTCTTGGTAATTCATTCTCTAGGTTGAGTGCTCAAATCCATCTATGCTTCCAGAACCTGGAAAAAGAAGGTCCATTGAGGAGCCGTACGTGAAGGTTATCCCTTACATGATCTTTCCTCCCTTCGTAAAGTTCTGCATACCTAAGAATGTTTCCAAAACTTAGTTGTTAATACTTAATTCAAATTTATTTTTGTAGATTGAAATGCTTACACCAAAGGATTATATTGGTTCTATCATGGAGCTTGCTCAAGATAGAAGAGGTGAATTTAAAGAAATGAAATACATAACTGAGAATAGAGCTTCAATTACCTATCACTTGCCACTGGCAGAGGTAGATACCATTTCTCTTTAACTTTGATATTTTCAGTAATTGTACTGCCGTTAACTCTTTGGACGAATGTCGTCGTCATTTAAAAAAAAAAAACTCCTTACAAAAAACGTAAATTTGCTTTCTGATTTTGACTTGCATATATTGTTCTCATCATTTATCCCATAGATGGTTGGAGATTTCTTTGATCAGTTGAAGTCTAGAAGCAAGGGATATGCTAGCATGGAATATTCATTTGTGGGGTATACTTCTAATTCTTGGACACAATTTTTTTTTCCACTTCAATCATGAACGATATTACTGTGTACCCTCAGTATATCTGCAAGGAGGTGTTGAGAACATTTATGGACACCTAGTATATCACTTCATCCTGATTCATTAGTGGTGCATTTTAATGTGCTAAATATTTAGACATGCATGCAGTATTTTCCTAATGATACACTTAGAAGACATGGTTTATTTTCAAATGACATCTTTGTATCTTTTATTGCTACCATCCTTCAGATGCTATGATACCTGGCAAAATATAAGCAACATGGCCATGTTGTATCATAACTGAAAGTTCAATTCTTATGTGTAGAACTCATGTTACTGCAGTGTCCCTCCATATCTGGGCATGTAGCCGAGAAGTGAGTAGTGATAACAGAGACCATTTGGCCCTGTGCCAGTCGGTACAAAGACAATCAAAAAAATTATCATGATTTTTCAAAATTGTTATTATCTGAAATCCCTTTTCTTGCTAGAAATATATTTTACACATCAATTTTAATTTCATTTAAAATTGGAAAATATATTTATATTAGTTTGCTTTTATTACCAGGTATCGCGAAAGTGAACTGGTAAAGCTTGACATCCAAATTAATGGTGATCCAGTAGAACCATTGGCAACTATCGTTCATCGCGATAAGGTAATTGGGTTCCTTTGACTTGAACCTGTATTTTTTCACAACTTAGGGAGTGTAGAAGTAAGTTTTGGTTTTCATTTTATCAATCTTCAGTTCTTTGGAGTTTTTCCTCTCTATGGATATGCTTCATTTTAGTCCGTAACTGTGGGAAATGCTTTTGGTGTTGAATGCATCAAAGAATCCTTGCTATTCATCCTAATGCCTAAGACTCTAATTTAGATCATCGACTCAATAACAAAAATACTATGACCCAAATGCCCCTGACCACGTGAATAAGAGGAAAACTCCTTGTCATGGCATCTGCCTTGGTGCAAATAAAGTGGGCAGTCAGCCATGAGCCTCTGCACTTGCTGTAGGCCTTCGTATTGTGGATCCTTCCGAGCTCACATTTGTTCCACTGAATGGGCCCCAATCTTGGGGTGCAGCAGATTAGCCTCTAGTTGCAGCAAATAAGTGCACTTCTACTGGATGGTTCCAGTTACAAAGATGCCTTTCTTGCAGTGAGCCTTAGGTGTACCAGACATGATAAGAAAGTAGTGTTAAGAAAGTAGCCATGATCATTGAATCTGGCTTTCCAGAGATATTTGCATATTAGGTGCTTCAAATACATAAATTTGATTTTCATTGCTTTTGTTTGTTATTTATTTCCTTTCTTTTCATATTAGTAGCAGTAGTTATTTTTTTTAATCACTTCTACTATTACTATTATTACTATATTAAATATCTATTTTTGGTTGGCATCAGATAGATAGTCAACCCATGTAAATAAATAGCCAAAACTATTTCTAGGAGTTCTGCCTTTTTTACAATAAACCCTATTTACTAAGATATATATATATTACATTACTTTAAAATTTCTGCACAATTAGTACTGTCCTAAAATGATGTTACAGAATACTCAAACCTTTGTATGAAGCATCATCATCATAAGCCATTTTCCCATCTATCTGGGATTGGTATACCAAGTTTGTTATATTACTTCATAAACAGAACTTCTGAAAATAAGTAACAGTGAACAAGCCTTAATTTTGCCGAGTTAAATTATTATTGTTTAGTTGGAAGCTGCTTGTTTTTGCAACTGCAATGTTTTTCTTTTGAAATGATAGCATGACTCAAACTTGAAATCTTTATGGTTGTGACTACGATGTTGAGTCTCTGAGTCAGCTTAATTTGAAAAGAAGAAGAAGAAGAAGAAGAAAGTAATTATTGTCAAAATCAACTTTGTCTAGGTGGTTTGGTTTCACCTTGAATTGAAACCAAAATCTTCAGCTTGGACTGATGTTTTCTCCTCCAATTGAATCCAAAATCTTTGGTTTGTAGGTATAATTTCTCCTCGAATTGAAATAATCAATTCCTATGTCTCTCTACTTTCTTTACCTTTTCATTTTCCCTACTTTTCTGTACATTTTTTTCAAAGTTTGCAATTTCACTTTCCACCTCTTAACCTCAAAAATAAGGTATGTCGCTACTATGGAAGGAACAGTAGCACCTTTAGGAAATAAAATATTTATTTCCATTTTTTCTATATGAATAATTTGAAGAAGAATAACCTTTCAAAAAAAAAAAAAAAATAGAAGAATGAGGGTGTTAAAGTAAGGAATTATTCCTAAATTGTTCTAATATCCTTATTTTTCATTTTATATAATAGAGTGAATTTTCTCCTTGAATTGAAACCAAAATCTTTGGCTGGGAGGTTTGCTTTCTCCTCAAATCGAAATCATTTATCCCTCTCTTTGTATTTTTCTAACTTTTTTCGTGGAATTTAGCACCGCTGGACAATTGGAAGTTAATGCCATCTCAATACAAGATTTATTTCCAAATTGTCTGGCTCATATTCAGTATGAGATTAAAGGAGATTTGCTTCCCAAACTTTCCAATTTCTAGTTTATTTTAATTTCAGTTGTAACCTAAGTCTTATATATAGGCTAAATTGAATAATAAATGTCATAGGAGAATTTTCTCCAAACTCAACTCTAGCTAGGAGGTTTGGTTTCTCCTCGAATTGAAACCAAAACTTCAACTTGGAGGCACAATTTCTCCTCAAATTGAAACTATCTTATCCCTATTTTCTCTACTTTCTTTATTTTTTCTATTTTCCATATTTGGTTCATTCCACTATCTGATTAGTTGTTAAATCCAACCATCTCACTTGATATGCCCTATATCATGTTTCATCATTTATGATGATATCCATCTATCTGATTCTAGAGTTGAATGAATAGTTTGGACATTCATGAGTGAAGAACCAAAATTGGTTTAGTTGTCTCGCTTTTTTGTTCTTATATTTGATTAGCAAATGGGGGATCGAGTACTTGTTGCCAGTTGGTTTTAACTTAGTACTTCCATAGCTGTTTGCTTTGTGGTTAAATAATCAATGTATGGAATCACCTTGTATCCATCTCTACTTTTGCAGGCTTATTCCGTAGGAAGGGCTTTAACTCAAAAATTGAAGGAGCTTATACCACGCCAAATGTTTAAAGTACCCATCCAAGTAAGATCCATTTTTCCTTCATCTTATATTTGACTTGGTAGAACTAGAGCACCATAACATTAAAAATGGTGGCATTCTTCAGTATTAGATTCCAAATGGTGCCGATTTTAGAATATACCAATGCTCAATTGGAACATGGTAGAGAACTTTTTCTGTATACATATGTTGTCTTCCGTTTCTTATGGTTGTCTCTCAGCTACAAATTTCAGCTAAAATATAAAATATCTACAAATTTGTCTAAATTCAGGTGAAATATTCATTTTTGGGAAATATCAGCTGATATTTCCAAATTTCAGCCATCATATTTTCGTCCAGGTCCAGGGACTGGAAAATTTCCCCCAGCCAAAATTTGTGACTGAGGATTGTCTTCTAAATGACATTTCCAAATGAGGTTTTGTTTGCTAAAAGGAATTAATTACATTCCCCTTGTACAAACAATCAGGCTTCATACATCTGAAATTAGATGATCTAGTAATTGGAAACTTGGTGAGTGTTTCAAAAAATGGCTGAACATAAAATTACGTATGAAGATTTTGGCTGCACCTCACCTACCATCCTGTATATTTTCTAGATTTGCATTCATTCTAATTATGTTCCATTCTAAAAACAAATTGGGTTAACATATCCTTGACAGGCATGCATAGGTTCCAAGGTGATCGCCAGTGAATCTCTATCAGCTATTAGGAAAGATGTTCTATCCAAATGCTATGGTATTTTTTTTTTTTTAAATTAATAATGACAAGCACCTTTTTAATTGATTGATGATAACTATGATATGCAGCACCTATCAATATCATTAATTCATTATCCTTTAGAAGGGTAGGTCTTCGTGTTTGTGTAAGCATCATTAGAAGTATAATCATGCTTATATGGAATTTTGAAAAGAAATATAGTTTTGTTACTTGCATTGTTTCAAATGGATTTCCTTTCATGTCGAACTGCTTTTGTGTCTCTTGTAGGAGGTGATATTACAAGGAAAAAGAAGTTGCTAAAGAAGCAGGTAGAACAAACTTAATTGCTTAAATATATCCTAAGCTCATTTGAAATTAAGCTTTGATTTTCCCTGGTAAAGAGCTTTGATTTTCCATTTTTCCTTGTTTGAGAGCTCGATTTTCTCTATTGGTTGTTTGTAGGCACGCTACAGACAATGGAAACCCTAGGGTAGTAAATGAGAGGAGAAGGGTAAGAGAGAGAGAGAGTAGATAAGTTTGACCCCAATAATGGCATTGTATAATGGAGGGAGATGAAATTTCATTATTTTACCATTTTACCCCTAAAATGAAACTGAGGGAACCGGAGGAGAGGAGGATAGAAAGGGGATTTTGTTTACCATTTTTTTTGTAATTTATATTTATATTTAAGGTATTTTAAAAATGTTTTAATTTAAAGGTTGCCTATGTTTTCACTCAAACTTTTATTTCAACCCATCAATTAAACATGTATATAATTATGTATGTGTGGAGAAGTGACATATTAAATAATTTAAAATCTATTACCATTTTTTTGTAATTTATATTTATATTTAGGGTATTTTAAAAACGTTTTAGTTTAAAGGTTGCCTATGTTATAAAAAATAAAATTTTACTTAACTTTTATTTCAACCCATCAATTAAACATGTATATAATTATATATGTGTGGAGAAGTTACATATTAAATAATTTAAAATCTCTTATTATCCTATTTTGGTTATTATCCTATTTTGTTTACATATATGTGTAAATAATCAAATTTTTTACATACTAAATAGATATAATTGTGTGTAAATAAGTCAAAATGATCAAAATCTAAATAATCAAAATGATCCAAATTATCGATTATTATCCTATTTTGGATTATTTGGAAGTTACATACTAAATAATATTATTTATATATTATATTGATGGCACAGTTTGACCGAGTTTGACCACGGTTGAACCTTATTTAACCCAACCTTCTTCGGAGACGATCTGGTTCTGATAACATTGAATTGAATCTCTGACATCTGAAGCCCCAAATGAGAATTTATGCCTCTAACCACTTCTTCAACCTGCAATTTCCAAGGGTTGAGCGATCCTTTTGCCCACTGATAGTGCTACAAACAGATGCCTTCTACTCAGACACTAGCAAAATTGCCAATAAAAGCAAGTAGGTTGGCTCCTGAAAAGACTCCAACCACATAACCGACAAGTGGGATGTGATAATAGAGGATTAACTTGATGATCAGGCCAAGTAAATGAAGCACCAGCAATCATTCTTTTTGGGAAATGGGACTGTTAAAACATGTGAGCTTTGAAGAATGAGGGAAGGTTAAATCTATTGATTTTTATGTATCTTTTATACACTAAAACCATCTCTTTTTATAGTGATTATACACAAAGTTCTTAAACTAAATAGAAATGGAAAGTCCAACTGAAAACAACATATTTGTCTCAAGGAGTAACAATTGTATAGTCTGTGACATAAAATAGATTGGTGTGGGGAAGATTGGTGCTAGGCCCATGTTTGGTTGCTGAAAAACATTGCATGCTTTGTTTTTATTCATTGGATTTTTTTAATTTTTCGGTTGCAAATGCTTTATATTACTAAGCAGAATGAAGCTGCATGAGACAGTCCACATTACAATATTTTGATGCCTTGCCATAGAAATTTGTCCATGAAAGTATTGTCAATGTCACTTAAAGCATTGTGACACTTGTCAATGTAGAGCCGTTTAGAGGATGCAGAGAAAATTGGTTCAGTGATGGTTAAAGCATTGTGAAGGTCGACTCAGGGTAGAACACTAGTGGGGAACCTTTTCAAGGGCAAACTTAGATTTTTGGTGGGTAAAGGAGATCGATCCTCTTTTGGAATGATCTGTGGTTGGGGGATAAACCGCTAAGAGAGAGTTTTCCAAAGTTCTTTAGAGCCGCGAGAAACAAACAAGCTCTAGTTCAAAACAACTATCGAGCAGATGGCCTTAACTTATCTTGGAACATTGAATTCAAAAGAGAATTGAGGACGTTCGGGAGAGTTTGGATGAGCTAGTAGGTCAGTTAGGTGAGTTCCCGTTGGCACTGGGGGAGGAAGACGAGATGGTGTGATGGACTTGGCTACACAACATCTAAACGGCTTGATGTTGCCTCCCAGATTGGTTTGGAAAAATCAAGCGCCTCCAAGGATTCAGACTTTGTTTGGTGTTGTGGTGCAAAGAAAATTTCTTACAATAATGGATCTTAGGAGGAGAGATTTGTTGAGGCTTGAAGAGTATCTTAGCTGTCCTCTTTGTCATATGCCCGTTTGCCTGGCACTTATGGGGCAGCTTTTGCAATCTTATGAGCGTTTCATGGGTCTGTGCAAAGTGCAAACTCTTGGGCGAGTATGTTGGGTTCATGGTTTCTTCCTGACCTCAACATCAGGAGGAGGATGGCTTGGAATACAATTCCAGCCGCAATCTCGTGGCCAATTTGGAAAGAATGGAACTCAAGTATTTTCGAAGGAAAGTCCACTGAGGTCTACGAGCTCTTTCAAAAGGCCAAATGAAGGTTATGTACTTGGCTTCTCTCCAACAAGGAATTTAAGGACTTCAAGGCCAATGACTTATTATCTTCGTGGGAAGTTGCATGAGCGGAAGGTCTAGCAAACCAAGAGTATTGGTTGATTGGTCACCTCCTCAACGAGGTGTCATGAAATTCAATGTCGATAGAACTTCCAGGGGAAAACCGAGACCGGCAGGGATATGCGGCATCCGTAGAGATCACTGTGGTCAGACATCCTTGGTTTTCACATAATCAGTAGGGACTGGGGACTCTAATAAAGCTGAACTTCTCAGCATTAGGAGAGCGTTGGCCATTTTGGTCAGTTTCGGGGGTGGAAAATTAGTCATTAAGAGAGATTCAACAAATGTCATCAAATGGGCGACGGGTTTGAAATGACCCCCCTGGAGATTGACTACCATGGTTAGGGAGATCAAGGCACTTATCAGGGACTTGAGGTCTCCTTTGTTCACATCAGTCGTTCAGCAAATGGGGTGGTGGATTTTTTTCACTAAGAGCAGAGTAGAGGGTCCCATTTTCTGCACCGTTCACATTTAAGAAAGCCGGGGAAAATTGGATTGCACAAGATAGACCTTCTTGTCTTCTTTGAGATTTTATCTACTTTGACCTTTAGATTTTCATGTTGTTCTTATCCCTTGTTTTTCTTGTAATGGTGGGGTCTATATCCTTTAGACCATTTCTTTCTCTTGTACTGTATTTTTTCTTTATTAAAATTTCCCTTTCTTTCTACTCAAAAAAAAATGTCACTTAAAATATGACAATTGGTCTCACCCTAAGTTAATTATGGTCCCACTTGTTCTTTGGGTGGATGCATATTTTGTTCTATGTAAAACCTTTAGATCCAAACACCAATCCATTATAGGTGATGGGTCCTAAAATCACCTATGTGAAGACTTCTTACTGCTAGCTTGAGATGATACATGGTAAATTTGAGATCAACAACACTTCATAGTTTATTTCACTCAAAACTAATTGTCATGCACATTGATGTTGGGGCCATTACGTGCTAAGATCCAACTTATGTTTGTTTAATTAGAACCTTGGTCTACATAAAGTCTAAAGTCAAACCCAAAGGTGCCCTTGAACACCTCATCCAGTCATGCACCTACCATGAAAAACACCTTCCACACATCATGGCTCCCCTATTCAAGCAGCTCTTTCCATCCAACCCATCCATGTCTCTAGTGGGCCCCACAAAAGGTGCACTGGGGATTTTCATGCAGTCTAGTTCACAGATAATCACTGGTGATCGTTGTTTGTGTTTGTTTTTGTGCATGTGTGTTTGCCTGTGTTATGCCAGAATGCCTCGAGGGTTCTCACTATGAGAACTAGTTTCCTCACATCCACTACCTCCTTAGGAATTGGTTCTCTACTCAATGTGATCACATATGAATTTTACTCTTGCAACTGGGAAACTTAATAAAATTGCTCCCTTATCTACTTTGATCTTTTGGCCTTAAAAACCATATACAAAATCATCCAAGCAACTTATTATTGGTAGGCACCATATTCTAGTGTAGAACTTTCTAATCAATCCATCACCATGATCAATGGTGGTTCCCACATGGAGCTTTCACCAGAGAACTCTTGGGTTGTGCTGCTAACACTATTATATATATTAGAAGATTTTCAATCTGACCAAAGTTGTACCTGTTTCATGATCTGCAACTCTGAAAATATTGTGGTATTTTTGCTGGCAACTCATAAAGTAAAATTAATTTGAAGTTATTGCATGATTCTCAAAATTATCAATATCTGAGAACCTCATGACAGCTCTCCTAGAATATCTGAAATTTAATTCATTACATATCCGCTAATATGGACTTCCAATTTGTTTTACATTTATTTTCTTTTCTGTGATGTTCTCCCAAATCTGTCTCCGGAGGGTGGGTGGGTGGGGGAGGCTGCAGGAGGGGAAGGGGAACCAATAATTTTGGAATTCTCTTGAGAAATTTATAGACAGATATACTGCAAGCAAGTTTTCTGTTGTACGCAAAAATTTTGACTGTGTGCCTTGAAATTAGTAACATTGTTTGAGATCAAACTAATCTAATATGGTCACCCAAACAACTAAAGATGCATTGAAGTTTTCATTTGTTGGAGTTTGCTTGAGTTCAATTTTGCCTTTTATGAAATAAGACCCTGCTCGTCGACTTTCCTGGTTATATATTTTTTAAATCATGTAGATCAAATCTCAATTGTTCCTTTTTTATCAGGCCGAAGGAAAGAAAAGAATGAAGGCTATTGGCAAAGTTGAAGTTCCTCAAGAAGCCTTCATGGCTGTTTTGAGGCTAGAAAAAGAGGTTATATGATTACATCAGTGCATCAAATCAACTTATTCAGAACCTGGAAGGTAACATGATTTGCTTCTTGTTATCAAAATGGAAAATAGGGCCGGAGTATTGGCAATTGTCATTGCTTGTATATGTGCTGCAACGTGTAAAATTGTATGATTTATCAGAATAGAATGTTACCAAAGTATTTGTGCTCTCAGAGGACAGGTTGATATTTTCTTGTGAAAATCAACAGAATGATTCCCATCCTGCTGACTGTAGGACTTTCTATTTCACATGTTCCAAGTGCATTTGAAGTCAGTTTCTTTGTGGCTCTTTACATAAACTAGTAACAAGTACGAAACAGAAACAGGTGTGGCTCATCCCCCAGCTGGTGGAGATTGTTGCTGAGCAGTGCTTGCTACATTGGTAAAGAGACCAAGAGAGCTTCCAATTACTGTTGACAGACTTCCTAAATATGCACCTGTAAGATAATTTCAAACATTGTTTGAAGGGCTTTTGCTCATTGATTGTTAATAAACAGCTCGTTTGGTGCAATTTGTCTTTCATCCACCCATCTAACGAGTGCTAAAAAATCGAAACCAATCAACTGAAGATTGTCCTACTTGTGTCCTTTTGTGCGTTGTCCATCATAGGTCTTATTCGCTGGTCAGCTTCTCATGCTTTTGATCTGTACTATTTGGACAATGACCAACATGCCTCTGTCCTTTACCTGTTGGTAAAACTATGAAACCCTTTAGCCTGTTGCTTGCATAAGCTGGTTTGAAATTGTGATCCCCATGTTCCAGAGCAACATTCTACACTCTTGGCCCTCGTCATGAAATAGATAGTCCTGCTCTTTTAACAACTTGAGCAGACATTAATGGAAGGTCCCCACCCAAACGCAACCACAACAACTGGTATCAATATTGATGGGCCAATGAAGTACTGTACCAGTTAGCCTCTGAATGTGAGGCAAACCTTTATTGTTGTCCCACCAAAATTGATTTATCAGGGTAGCAAACTTTGGATAATGTCAACCGTCATAATTCTCCATTCATTCAATGATGGACCCAGAATGTCATCGATTCTGACAATCAGTTTACCCTGGGCAAAACTTTGTAGTTCTCCATATGCATAACAGCAGTGGACCATGGAGTGTTGACCAATTGGTGCCATCCAAGTCATGAATCTTACGCAGATGTACTACTAACTGATTAGCCATCCGTTTGATATTCGATGGCTAGTGTGGTTTGATCTGCATGTTTATTTTCGCCATTCTCCATCCAAAATGGGCCACTACTTGGGAATCTGGTTGGTTTGTATGTACAGCTTTGAAGTTTTACTTTGCGGAAGAATGTCGCATACACGGTGGCTTTATATATCCAACCTTTTTCCTTTCTCACTGTTACCTTTTGTAGTTTTTGCATGCTCTTTGAAGCTGTTGGCTCGTCAGTAGTTTTAACTAACAATGCTGTCACTTTCACCTTTGCAGGAAAAGCAGTGGAGAAAAATGAAAGAACCTTTCATCCAAGTCAATGAAAGTAAATGAAGAAGGGGGGCTGTTGGCATTTGATTTTTCCAGTGTAGGGAAGCCCCACTTAAGGAAAGTAAAATTCCATAATGGTAACCACCCAAACAGTAGTTAGAAATACCGGTCAATGTTTCGAGGTTTTTGATTTAGCAAATTACCAGTGGGTGGGACGCAGATGGTTTGATGCAGTAGTAGTAAGTGCTTATTGTGCAACTTCAAGGGTTCCGGGTTTGAATAATAATAAAAATAAAAATAAATTTGGATTGGACATTGATTTTCTCACATAGTTGGAAGCCCTATGTATAACATGATAGGCCCTGAGATTTCAATGGACGAGTGGTTGAAACCTTATTCAACTCCAAAGGGTTACTTTCCATAGAATTTACTCATTGGTGTGGTTTAAGAGGTTTACATATGTCCTGAGAATTAATCGGTAAAAGAAAGAAAAAACATTTTCCGTTCGAAAAAAAAAAAGGGACTGACCCATTTAATAATTGAATGATGTGGACAAATTTATTTTCATTTTTGCAAAAGCTGGGCCATTCCTAACCATGGTTTATTATTACTGCTAGGATTTCGGATTTTTTTAGGCCCCATTACTGAAATTCTGGATTCTGGTCCCATGCATTCCAGATTCCTCTCCATGTGCCATTGTACCCTCTGGAGATTCTTTATTTTCTTAGCGGGAATTTTAGCTAGTATTCAAGCCCATTCAAAATAAAATATAATAAAAATAAGTGGCTGAGGTCGAAAGGGGTGTATATTATCCTGTTGTGGTTGATACATATCGGCAAATCAATTTTTTTACCCCACTTGAAGAGAGGGGTTGTCGTTCAGAGGGGGTTGAGAGAATTGTTTAAATACTTTCATTATCATTATTAGAGTCATTTATTTTATCAATTTGAAGTTGATATTTGCAATTAAAAAATTAGGAGTTCAAGTCGCATCACATTTTTTATTAAAAAAAATCATCTATGCCCCCATGAACGAAATTCAATGACAATTTTAAAGGCTAAATTACACTTTCCTCTTATCATTATGTCTAGATATCAAATAAAATAGAATTTGAAGTTCATGTCAAATCTACTTTTCATATTCGAGTTTGGATAAGGATCATGTTGGATTTGGATTTTTAGATGTAAGATCCATATCTACATTTGCTTCATATTGTCGGATTTAGATTTTTAGATGTAAGATTTATATCCACATTCGCTTCATATTGTTGGATTCAAATTTGGATATCCAAAAAAACTAAAAAAATTGACACTTTCTTCAACAAAAAGAAAATAAAATTAAATAGTTAAGCTCCATTACCAGAGGAAAAAATAATCTAAATCCCATAAAACATATGATTAAAGAAATTTAAAAGAAAACATCCTAAAAATTATTTTCAAAAAGTACTTAATGCTTAAAAGAAAGAATTGTAAAAAGAATAAAAAAAAGTCATTAGATAATAGAAATCTATAATTCAAATTGTGGAGTCTAGATAAGGTAAAATCTTAAGGTTTTTTCTTCATACAACTTTACACACAACATGCATACTAATAATAAGTATGTTATTTACATTATTTGTCATTCGGGTTTGCGATTATTTAGAATTCAGCTCTTATCACTAAATAATAGATTAAGATTTTGAAGTTTAGTTGATGCTCAACACCAATTAGAGAAGAGTTGTACATGTGGGTGTAGTTCAACTCGTAATCTCCTGTCTTAGGAAGTAGGAGGTGACAGATTTGAGCCCCCATGGTTTCACATGGTGTGCCCTAAGGACAGTGGGTATCATCTGTGGAAGTTTTTACGCTGATTTTTCACACGTAAATTTAAAAAAAAAAAGAATTAGAGAGGAATACTTTATGGATTGAGAGTGACAAAAAAAATCTATTAAACACTAAAACCAAATTATTAAAACTTTGGATTTTATGGCTTAAAAATCAAAATCACAAGAACACATGGGTTCAATGCATCAAATTTAGAATAACTTTAATGACAATTAAATTCTCAGCATCCCTAGTGGGCACAAGAAAGAAGGGCTAGTTACAATAAGGCCTTACTTGAACCTTGTAAAATAGTTCACATGGTGCAATGTACATGCATATTCTTTTTCTTTGATTTTGTTGGTGGGTAATCAAACGGAAATTGACTATTAGTCGATTAGAAGTACTTTTTAAAAAATTATCAAAATTCAAAATTTAAATACTTTTAATTAATATTTTTTCCAATTAATTTCAACTTCAAACTTTTCGAAAAGAGAAAGAGGAAAATGACTTTGATGAATGATGATAAATAAAGTGGCAAATAGTTGGTCGAAATCTCAATGGCACTAAAAGTAAAAAGATGAATTTAATTGTTATAAGTTATTAACATCAATGCTATTCGAATTATTAGCCATCTGATCTAAGCGATGATTTTCAAATCATTTACTCCCTCTGTCCTATTTTAATTGTTTTATTCCAAAGTAGATAAAGAGAAAATCTATATATCAGACAACTATTTTGAGACTTTTTAAACATTGATTCTAAGCTATTAGAATAAAAAATCAACCAATACCTCACAATTAATGAACTACATTGTATAGCTAACATTGTATGGTGAAGTCTATATTTATTATTTCAAGTCAATTTACTCAAATTTTATAGTATCTCAACTTAACCCAATGAATTTCTTAAATGGACCAATTCCACCTAATTAAACCCATTTATAAAAAATAAGTCAAAAATACTTTAACTTGAACTCTTTTTTTAATGGGCTTATTGGTTAAGAATTGCCACTAATGAGTCAAATGTTTAGATTCTGAATCACTATGATTTAAATTTAACGAATTTAAGATCCAACTTAAGTTTATTATTAAATAAATTAAATACAATAAATCTAAAACTTATTTTAAAATTAGTTCAGTTGAATTCATGAATTTAATAACCTCCTTACTGTTGAAAATGAATGTTTTCTTCCCTTTTATTTATTACATGGTCCCTATCTAGGGCACCACCATCCTTTATTTCTTCCTTTGTTCCAAACATAAATGTCTCTTGTTTCTTTCCTTCCTTAAATAACTCTCTTTCTTAATTGCCTATTTTTTGCCTCATTAATTTTTCAGTTTAATGTTCTGCAAATCAATAATTACACATGCCTATAAAAGATAAAGAGACATTACACTTACTCAGTGGAATAAAATTTTAAATCATTGCTCATTTGGATTTTTTAAATTTATGAAATTTACGATGCACAAATGTGCCCTTATTTAATATTAATTTTCACATAATTTTAAAATTATTACTAGTCATTCAATCAATTTATTTTTTTATAAACACTAAATGCATACACAAATCTTTCTATTCTATTATAATTATAAGTGAACTCTATATAAGATTTTAATTGTTATAAATTATTAAGATCAACGCCATTCAAATTATTAGCCATATGATGTAAGCGATGATTTTCAAATAATTTATTAATTTTGAGCTATGATAGTAAACTATTAGAATAAAAAATCAAATCTCTCACAATTAATGAATTACATTAGGTAGTTGACATTGTGTGGTGAAGTCTATATTTATTGAGAGAGTAGGATTCACCAAACATGCCATTTTCACTTCCACCTTTTATAGTATCTCAACTTAACCCAAATGATTTTTTCTTGTTTTACTTACTTACAAGGGAAACTCCGACACGGTTCTACTAAAATTCCTACGGGTGAACCCATTACCCTTAGGACACACCAAATTTAGGCAAACCGACAACTTTCCACTTTCTAAAATAGAACTGCACCACGAGACTTAAAGTACTTTTAACTTGAACCAACTCAATAACCTGCAACCCAATAAATTTCTTAAATGGACCAACACCACCTAACTAAACCACTTTATCAAAAATAAGTCTAAAGTATTAACTTGAACTATTTTTTTAATTGGCTTGTTAGTTAAGAATTACCACTAATTAATCAAATGACCAGATTCTTAATCAATATAATTTAAATTTAACCAGTTTAATATCCAACTTAAGTTTATTATTAAATGTAAATTTTATTTTTAATTGTTCACATGGGTGTGGTTCAACCAGTTAATCTCCCGCTTCAAGAAGCGGTAAGTGTCAGGGGCGAGCCCCCATGACTTAACCTGATATATACCCTAATGGCAGTAGGTATCACCCATGGGACTTAGTTGAATTTTCCTTAGTTTTTCACATGTAAATTAAAAAAAAAAAATCTTATTTTTAATTTAGTTAAGTTGGAATTCATCAATTTGATAAGAATAAAAAATTGTCAGTACTGATGTCTCCTCACTGTTGAAAATGGATGTTTTCTTTGCTTGGATTTATTGCACGGTCACTTTCTAGGGCACCACCATCCTTTATTTCTTCCTTTGTTCCCAACATAAATCTCTCTTGTTTCTTTCCTTTTTTCAAATAACTCTATTAATTGCCTATTTTTTGCTGGCTCATAATTATCTTCTGATCTTCTATTATTAATTTTTCATTTTAATGTTCTGCAAATAAATAATTACACATGCCAACACTTCCTCTGTGGAATAAATTCAAGTTGAAAGGAGTGGTTCATTTGGAAAGCAAAGCAACCAATGGAAAAGAGAAAGAGGAATCACATCTCTTTCAACAATTATGTAAGATCAAAGGAGATTCTACAAAATATAAAATAGTATTTTAAAGAATTTCATAGTCTAATCTTTGTGTAATTTATAAGTTGTGGATTCATCCGTGGGAGTTTTTTGCTGGGTATCCTACAATTTTCCACACGTAAATTCAAAAAAAAAAAATACCTATTATTCATTTTAATGATTATTAAATTTTAAATACAAAATTTTTAAAAAATAATGATAAATACGTAAAGCGAATAACGTAACTATAAAAGTATATAGTTGTGGTGTATTTGATTTATAATTTTTTAATGCTTTTATCTAAAATTATTTTCATTGACCAATCGAATAATTTTGGGGCATAGTTTTCATTATTCAACATTGCATCTGTGGTTGCAATTCCTTGTACAAAAGCATTATTTTTTCTTTTCTTTTCTCTTATATTTAAAAGAATACTTGTGTTTCTGTTGTTTTAGGAGGGCCAAGAAAAGTATGGAAGGCATAGGATTCTCTGACTTGTTTTATGAGAAGGTGGGTGCCATCTTTCTTGAAGAAGAAGGATGGAAAATAGAGTAATAAACTATTTAAAGTAAGCTCTATTATTTTATTTTGATCTTTGATTTTGAATACTATAGCTCAATTATTACATAAATACTAAATAGTCTATCTTATTTAAAACAAAATACAAATAGTCTGATCTTTCAGCAATAGTAAGGGGCTCCAATGGAATTGTTTTAGATAGAATTTGATCAACTTGACTCGAGAAATCATGTGAGTCGGGCAAAGGATCGGGTCGGGTCAGTCGGGATGAGAAATTTTCAAGTTAACCTGATTTGACCCAACCTACTTAAAATGAATTCAGAATGCGGGTTGCGTCAGAATAAAAAAAAATTGAAGAGGAAGGATGGAAAATAGAGTAATAAACTATTTAAAGCAGGCTCTATTATTTTATTTTGATCTCTTTAAGAATGGAATTGTGATTTGTGAAAACATTAATGAATTGGTCATTTGTATTGCAATATATCATGTAGAAGCTACAATTTGCTACTAACTTAGATGAATTATGAGTCCCACAAATATAAAATTATTTGAAAGAAAAAAATATACTATTCTCTAAATACTTTCATTTAGTCATTGTTCCCAACAATCCTTAAGTTTAGATTTTAGGACCATAAGTTTCCTTGTAAGGACAAAGCCAATCCATCCTTCAACTGATAAGCTATCCCACCACTCCTTAATTTAGTCTAGGAAAATCGGATCCTCCGACCAGGTATTATTGAGCACATAGTTAACAACAAAGGTGTTGAAAACAGTTGATACGTTGTGTATCGGTCATTACATATTGGCCAGGAGAGGGTCGATGCGTATCATTCCTTATGAATTAGAGTGTAACGGACCCACCATGTATCGGCCAATACAAAACATATTGGCTATACGTATTGGTTTTGGAACACCGTTATGTATCAGTTCTTAATGATATTTGGCGTGCTTTTGTTAAAATGGTCATAACTTTGTCATTCGGACTCCAATTGAGGTGATTTTAGAGGCGTTGGAAAGAGAACTCAAATAGCTAGGTGACAAGAAAAGAGATTGAAGCAAAAAAAAAAAAAATTCATACTTTATTATTTTAGATTATTTAAGAGTAAAAAAAATTTAAAAAAAAATTGATAAAATTTAAAAAATGGTCATTCTTTAGGAGAAAATTAGTAGACTTTATTTTCTGTGTTTCTAGAGTTTTTGGTATTTTTTCCATTTTTTTTTCAAAATATTTTAAAATTCTCGATTTTGTGACTTTAAAATTATATTAAATATCTAAGTGACTGAAATAATGAAAAAAATTATATAAAATAAAAAAAAAAAATAGAGGAGAGAGATACTGTAGCGGCCGCTATGAGCCAATACACATCGTATCAACGCAACTGCCGTATTAGCCATTACGATACTTCCAACATTTTTTTACGCTAGGTAGAAAGTGGGCTATCAGATCTCACCATGATGTATTAGAAACTAAAGTATTTTAGAGAAAAATTAGAATTAAAAGTGATTGTTAATTATATAAATTGAATGCTTTCATATAAATAATTATTTTACTGTTGATTTTATTGATCTAAATTTTATGGTTCAGAAGTAATTTTTAACTATAAATATTTTTTATTAAGATATTCCAAAACTGTAGATAAAAAGGCCCATCAATTGATATCATATTATATATTATGATAATATTATCATATTACAATACTAAAATAACATAAGGTTTAGGGCAGCTATCTTTCTAGAGGAGGACTGTATATATAAATATAGGTTCATTTTACTTTTGAAAATCGATTGGCCGAATCTTTATCACTGATTTGGTGAAATTATTTCAAGATAAAATAGAAAATGGGAGCACTTACACAAACCCGAAAAATCTGCTTCTACACACCCAAAATCGGATTTTCGGGTGAAATTACGATTTTACCCCCATGTTTCCATTCATTCGAATGAATGCCCAGTTCATTTTGACATTCATTCGAATGAATCCTCAAGTGTATTTTCAATTCATTCGAATAAATAGGCTGAACAGTAACACGGAATACTGCTCAGCCCCATTCATTCGGATGAATGGATGATTCATTCGAATGAATAGTAAAAAAATGCTCACCCGTCCTTCCATTCATTCGAATGAAATGATCATTCATTCGAATGAGCTGAGAGCGGAACGTTGATTCGTTCCGCTGATTCCTTCATTCGAATGATTCGAATGATTCCAATGAATAATTCAGTTCAGATTACATAATAATTTTTTTTTAAAAAAATTAAACTTATTTTTTTAGTATTATGTATTTCTAAAAATTTTCAAATTGAATGTCCAGACTAATTACGATAATCTGATCAAAATACTTTAAGACTTAAAGGTCTTTTGACACTCCTAAATATTTAAAACACAGTGTTTTACAAATAAGGGTATCCCTAGGGTGTGCCAAAAATACATTTAAGAGTGTCAAAAGACCTTGAAGTCTTAAAGTATTTTTATCAGGTTATCGTAATTAGTCCGGATATTCAATTTGAGAAATTTTGGAAATACACAATGCTTAAAAAACAATGTGCATAATATATTAAATAATAAAATCTCCTTTAAAATTTTAAAGTTGTTTTTTAAGCACTGTGTATTTCAAAATTTCTCAAATTGGATATCCGGACTAATTACGATAACCTGATAAAAATACTTTAAGACTTAAAGGTCTTTTGACACTCTTAAATATATTTTTGGCACACCCTAGGGATACCCTTATTTGTAAAACACTGTGTTTTAAATATTTAGGAGTGTCAAAAGACCTTAAAGTCTTAAAGTATTTTGATCAGATTATCGTAATTAGTCTGGATATTCAATTTGAAAAATTTTAGAAATACACAATGCTAAAAAAATAAGTTTAAATTTTTTAAAAAAAAATTATTATGTAATCTGAACTGAATCATTCATTGGAATCGAATGAATCGAATGAAGGAATCAATGGAACGAATCAACGTTCCGTTCTCAGCTCATTCGAATGAACGATTCATTTGAATGATCGTTTCATTCAAATGAATGGAAGGACGGGTGTGTATTTTTTTACTATTCATTCGAATGAATTATCCATTCATCTGAATGAATGGGGCTGAGCAGTATTCCGTGTTACTGTTCAGCACATCCATTCGAATAAATTGAAAATACACTTGATGATTCATTTGAATGAATGATTCATTCGAATGAATGAAAACATGGGGGTAAAATCATAATTTCATCTGAAAATTCAATTTTAAATGTGTAGTGGTAGATTTTTTGGATGTGCGTAAGCGCTCCCATAGAAAATATAATAAAATATATATCTATATACATAAAAACATGTATGAAGATCGCTATCAACGTTTAATATTTTATTATTTTTAAAAGAAGTTTTGACTTATTTGAGAAAAGTAGCGAGTGCCACTTCTACTCATTCAGACGCTCGGAGCTCCGGTGGTCCGCAGGTGAGATCCTGAAGTTATTTCCAGATGTACAGCCTCGAATGCGTGTCCAACTGAAGCACTTGCGCGACGTGGCAGGAGCCACCTTCGGCTGCTCCGCCGGCCAGCTGGAAGTCGTCATCCGGATAAAGTTACATTAATTAATATTTAATACAACTGAGAACTGAGAATGAAAGGACTTGAGAATGAAGGTATGCGACGTCCAGTCCAGCAAATGAACTGAGATTCTCCACACACGTGCCACCTAATAATTTTATTTCTAATTATTTGTTTGATTTAAATGACTACTTTATATTAACAAACTTAAATGTAAAATTTATAATTGTTTGAAAAGTTCGAGTGTTCTATTAAATCGTGTTAGAGAGTAAATCTCATCTGAATATTATCATAAAAGTTATATGAACGAGAATATTATCATCAAAGTTATTATATTATTAAAAATAAAGTTTATTGAATTAGGTTAACCTTTAATTTTTTAAATATTATTGAATTTTGTTAATCTTTAATTTACCAATCTTACGAATATATATAAATCTTTTAATATTCACACACTGAATAAATTGATAAAAATTAATTTAAATGAGAATAATCAAGGGGCTTCAACTCCCTCTGAGTAGGGGTGAAACTCGGGTTGGATTTTGATCCGTTCTGAATAACTTGATTAGAGAAATCATGTAGGTCAGGTCATGATTTAGGTCAACGGGTCAAATTGAGTTAAGAAAATAAAAATCCGTATAAAATTCGAGTCGGAATGGATTGAGGAATTTTCAATTTAACTTGATCTGACTCAAATAAGTTCAGAATGCTGGTCAGATCAGAATTCAGATTGAATTAAGTTGAGAATTTTGATTCAATAGTTTAATTTAAGTCATGTCAAATTACATAAATATTAAATTCACTTAAAAAGTCGACTGATCCGATTTTAAAAACTCAACCCGATCCGATTTTACCCGGGTTAAACTTGGAGTGTTGAGATCCACACTTTTCGGGCGCAAGATATTTGGATCCGCGACTGCGCGTAAGGAGAGGGCGTACGGACGATCAAAAAACAGATTCGACTCCTCGATAGTCGATACTACTAAACTTCTCTTATCCTCGCGTATGGTGCTAGTCTGCCACCAGCAGTAGGCCTCTTAAGTCAGTGTATATTATTATTTTTCTTCTCTTATCCTAATCCCCACAAACGTGGCACCCAGCCACTAACTTAGCCAGTATAAGCCTATCACTCTATCGGGACTTAGGATGTCTTGATATTGATGTCATCATGACTACTCATAATGAGTCATACAGTAATAATGGTATAAAGATGTGAAGTACAAAGTATCCAACAACACCCACTAATCAATTTGTGCGTCTTCCACTGTTGTACGGCGTCTATATGATATACAATCCTAAAACTATATCCCTTCAATTTTCTTAAAATGTCATACTAAATTCAAAGCACCTATATTTTTTATATTCATACGTTTCATTGAGTTTTTGTTTTATATTATTCTCAATTTTTTTGAAATTTTAAAAATGAGAATCTACAAGGAAGTATTTATTGTATGCTTTTGCTTGACATAATTAAGTAACAGAATTTTATAATGATTATATAATATTCTTTTTTGTTTTTTGATTTTTTTTTAATTTACAAGTAGAAAATCGTAGGATACTCACCGTAAAACTTCTACGGTTGAACCCGCTACCCATAGAATATACAAAAGTTAGGTCATAAGGAGTCGAATCCAGTACCTCTCACTTCCTGAGATGGGAGACAACCAGTTAAATTACACCCATGTAGATAAACTACATAATATTTGACATAGAATAGAGACCATAACTATATAAAATTAAAGAATTACTTGTTAATACAAGAATTTAAAAGAAATAACTCTCACTAAATTTAAATTAAGTAAAATAAATAATTAAAATAGAGTCTCTATCAGCTTTGTTTATTTAAATCAAATATATAAAAACATTTAAATAAAATTTATTTTTATTTTTATTTTTGTGCAAAACCGCCAAAACGTTCTCCATGATCCAGAGTCCAGACTTGGTGGAATTACAGGTATCCCGCGGGAGCACCAGTGGACAAAGTGAACAAATCAGTAGAAAACTGTTCCACTAAGCGTTAAAATAGGAAGAGAGAGAGAGAAATGAATGACGAATGGCTTGGATGAATTAATTGGGAGTAACGATGATGGGAAAAGGCGTGATTGAGTGTCGGTCTGTAACCCGCAGCTGCTGCAGACCACTTTGTAAAAGTCAAAACTCCAAATAACTCAGTGACTCACTAACTCACTCACAAGAGAGAGGGACTGACTCGACAGATCATCACAGGAGGAGGATTCCAAACTCTGGACCCCACTGCCACATGCACAGTGCCGTCTCCACTGGGCCCTATCCTTCTTTGACGAGACATAGTGGGTCCCACCTATTTTAATTGATCGTTGGAGCTTGGAACAGCTGGGCTAGTATTTATCTGTAATTTTTTTTAATACGTAAATCATATCACAGATATTCGAATATTTTTAAATTTATCATATTTTTATTAATAAAATATTATTATTATGTTAATAATACATATTTATTGATATTGTGATAAATTCTCAATAAAATTAGTTAAAAGTACAATAAATAAAATATCTCAATAAATTTCGAAATTACCATTGAATTTTATATTTTGATTTTTATGTAATTAATAAAAATATGATAAATTTTACATAACACTCAACTTTAATTTCAATAACAATTATCATTTTATTCGAGAGTCGAGACACAGATATACTAAAATTAAACTAAAAAATGCTGACGTATCAATAACAGAAAATACTTTTTTATTTAATTAAAGTAAATAAAAGTAATAATTGACAGAAAACTCCACTTTAACATTCTATATTGTTTAGTTTGAGTTGGATGGTTATAAATGTTATTAGAATTTTTATTTAAATTTACAAAATGAGAAATTATTTATTTGACTTTATAGCATAATTTAAATTATGTTGTTATTTTTGTTTAGTGTGTTTTTGTTCAAGTATGCTTTAGCGAGACTCCTATAAATTCACGAAAGTAATAATTAATTCGCTCAATATAATATTATCTGTTTTGGATGTCTATACACCCACACGATTTTACATTGTAGTTATATATATTTAAATTGTCTTTGTTTAACTGAGTTAATGAGCTTTAAAAATTATGCACTTGTATATGAACTTGGAAATTCACTTGCTAACCTGATTAGAAATTTTTAAAATTACAGAGATTAGATTTTTAATAATAGTAATAGATGGGTCAATAGACCTGATCATAGTAATAAAGAATTATAGAATACTCAATATTTTTTACTACCAAATTTTGAACCATCAGAATAAATAGTGAGTTGGTGATTAATTCCAATCTATTTAGGTTGAAAGATTAAAAATCACAAACTGGTAACTTCTATTTGCATGGGTGTAGATTAATTGGAAGCGGGAGATTGCGGGTTCGAGTCCAAGGCTTAACTTTGGTGTGCTTTAGGGACACTGGGCTCATCCATGGAGATTTTAGTAGGACTGTGTCTCAGTCCCACACATTAATAAAAATAAATAAAAAAATAAAAATCACACCCTAAACCCTAAACATAGTTAAACTTTTAACTTTATTCAATTATTTAAGACTTATAATTTTGATCTTTAAAAAATTTACGGTTGTAAATTATTAACTTTTATTATCTATTTGTAAAATTATATAAATTATATAAAAATAATAATTAATATCTTTCTGATTATATAAAAATAAGTTTGAAGAGTCATTTTAGTTTCTTTAATTATAAATTTAATTTTAAAATAGTGTTGGAGTATTTTAGAAAAAACTCTTCACTCCTACATATGGATAAATGTAGGTTTGGATAAATATCCACTTCTCTCCGAGCACATGTTAGATAAAACTTTGGATCCATACAATTCCCCGCAAACTACGGATATTGAGTTATTACGAAAGTAGAATATGGGACCTCTAATTTTTTAGCCGAAGTGCATACCTGTTAAATTATTAGTGTAGGATAAATATGCATATTTGAATCCCTATGGTCTAACTTTGGTGTGCCATAAGGGTACTAGGCTCACCTGTGGGGGTTTTACACTTGGTATCCCACGGTTTTTCACACGTAAATTATATATATATATATATATGATGTAAATTTGAAAAAATATCTTGTGTGGGATGCAAAGACAATATCCAATTTCTGATATATAAATGACTCTAAAGGGCTCAGTTGAGTAGTCAAATTTTAGCCTAACTTTAAAATAAAATTACAATAGTCAAATGATTCAAATTCATAAATTTGAAGGTGGACTACTTTATGGTTCAAATTATGTTTAAATATATTATTTTAGTAAAATCAATTATATTGAAATGCATTTCATACCATGTAAGACCAGAGGAAACTTCAAAAAAAATGTTTTGAAAAGGTTAAAGCATGGACATTAAATAGATAGTTGGCCAATAAAAACAACTTATTAAATTTAAATAAAAAAGTGAACACTAAATTAATGAGATAAATAACTTAAATAATGAGATAATAGGATTAAAGGAACAAAGTAGTATAACAAGTGAGAATTATTAAGGTATTGTCAATTCTTGATAATGTTATGTATTTCAAAATTATAAGATTTTTACTACAATTATTAACATAAAACATGCATTAGATAAAATAATTAAAAATGATATACAAATATATATTTAGAAAAACTTTGATTCAGACTAGATATGCTTATAAATTTTGGACAAATTTTGACATTATGCAGACCACTATTTAGAAAAGGTAAAAACTTAGACATTAAGGAGTTATTAACTAGTTAAAGAGATTTTAGGAAATTGACATTTTGGGTTCTTTTTAAGCTGGGTAGTAAATTTTTCTAAACATCTCATTTAATACTTAATATATAATCATATAAGAGGTCTTATGTTCAATTTACACTCGACATATAGGGCCACTCTCTGTAGGTTTATCCAGTATGTGTGGGTAAAGAAGCTTGTATATGCTATACAGATTAATTAGGTGAGACGTTTGGATACCTTACTCTTAAATATAAATAAATAAATATATATCCATGTTCTTAATCATACAATTTATCAAAATTTTATCCATGTTTTTAATATAAAATTAATTACATTCATTTTTTTATACTTTATTTTTATTTTGCAATCAATTTCCAACTATCATGTAGCCATTGTCTATGAAATAATTATTATAAGAATATAGAGACATGATATTGTAATTATCATACTACGTCCTCTATCCACCCAAAGTCCAAACCCCCTCCCATCCTCCCAACAAAGTAAATAAGAATAAATATATAAAATGTAAATATTCTCTAAGTATAAATAAATTTATAACTCAAGACTTGGACTAATGACAAGAAACTCGTTTCAAGATGTGGGAATTCTGAGTTCGATTCTTACTCCACTTTAAAGGAACACTCTCTATAATATTATTTAGAGTTGTCGGTAAAAAGTCTGTAATGAAACATATTACACATATATATTGATACAAAATCTGTAGCATTGAAATTTCAGAGGTAAAATTTAAAAATAATAATAATAATTCAATATATATGTAATTTAAAAAACTTAATTGGAGAGAGCCAAGAGGAAGCTTCTCCTTTGTGCCCTTCTTTAATTAAATTTTGAGCTATGGAGGGTTTAGGTTGGAGACAAGGACATGCACTGAACTTTCCCATTGGTTTGCATTGGTTGGATTCTTTTTCAAGTGGATGGCTGCGTATCTCTCTCGTACACTCAAAATGCCATGTTCTCCCTAATTATTGTAAGGACCAACTAAGTTCACTCACTCCTCTCCTTACAATCTCATCTCAGCCATCCACCACCCTGGCCCATCATCACCACCACAGCCTGGCCAAATTCGTCTCCACTTTAGGTTATAAATCTCTGGATATCTATTATAATTTATTAATTTGTTGAAGCATATATAATAACACAATGGTAAAGAAAAAATACGAATTACTTAGAAGTTTTGGATTCGATTTTTTCTGTGCTTACTTAATACATAAAGCTTGTGTGGGATTAGTCTCACATTCAATATAGGGTAGGGATGTTCATGTTATTCAAAAAATAAAAAATTTACAGAGATAAGCTTTAAAAAAAATGAAAGAAATATTTTTAGATAATGACATTCTCTCTCATAAAAAAATATGGGCATTTTAGAATGTATAGAAATGATTAAACATTTTGCTTATAAATAAAATAGAATTACTGAACTAGATTTTCCTAATTTGTGAACAATGACTTAACATCAAACTTTTTGGCAGATTAAATCATAAATCATTCGAAACGAACTAATTCGCATACTAAGAGTAGTTAAAATAAATTAACTAACTACATGTGAAACTTACTATATATACATGATGAGATGAATATATTCAGAATCTTACTATGTAAGAGCTTGAAAAGAATGTAATTGTAATGGTCAGGAACCCTATTAAGGAAGTAGGAGTCTTGAGTTCGATTTTCATTTTATCCCAAAGGGTCACTCTCTATAAAATTACCAAATATGTGTGGGTAGAGAGATTTTCACATGTTATAAGGATTAGTAGTGTACTCCAAGAGTCATTTGCGTATTGATGATAAATAAAGATATTCTCATCTCCACTATTAGACTGTTATAATTTTATAGGCATATAAATATTATACATGGAAAATTCTCAAATGGATTAGGCACCTGTGTCTCAAGATTTTAAACCTAATATATTTTGTTTGATATATTGAATGGTGGACTCCATTTTTTTTTCAGCATGTTTTCCATTAGATATTTAGAAGCTAGTATGTTTAAAGTACACAAATATTTCAATTTTACCCACTGGGTGTAGCTCAACTGGTTACATCTCGCATCAGGAAGCGGGATGTTGCAGGTTCAAACCCCCATGGCTTAACTTTGGTGTCATAGGGTAGTGGGCTCATCCGTGGGGGTTTTACGTGCGGTATCCCACAGTTTCTCATACGTAAATTCAAAAAAAAAAATATTTCAATTTAAATATTGAATATTGTCAAGTATTGTATATTCGTATGGAAAAAAACTTAGACATATTTTAGGCAATGGGCCACCTTTATGTATAGATGGATGTATGATTGCCAAATGGATGCAGTAGGGTATTTTTTTGCAATTCATTTCTCATATAAGTTTAGATTCATTTAAATTTCATTCCATTTTATTTCACCTTTATTAATTTAAAACATAAAAAACTTATATATATTTTTCAAAAGAAAAGGCAATTGACCAACTCATCATATTAGTTAAATCTCATATCTTAATCAATATATGAGAGATAGCTTGACATGATTATTGAATGGATTTTAATTGTTTTGATTTATTTTCGAGTTAAGTCGATTCGGTCGCTTTGTTGATGGATACGTATTGGCCGATTCTGTATAATATCAACCGATGTTGATTTTTATTTTTAAATCGATTTCGACTAATTTTTTTTTTAGATAACATGGGTATCTCCACTCTAAATGGGTGAGATTAAATAATAATAATGAATAAAAGAATAAACCCGTATCCATTATTGTAAAAACACTGTTCTCAAACTTCTTATCATTACTCATTTTCTACCAATATTACTTGTGTGAGAAAACATTTCTGTCACTAATTTTAATAATGTGTTGAAGGTGTGACCACCTCGTTGCAAGCAAGGCAATGGTCCCAATCGAAGTATCCCTACAAAGGACTCGAAGCAAGAGTCCAACCACAGAGCCATGGACCGGACCCCCAACTGAAAATGGGCTAATCAACACTGGCAACTTGTCATAACCAACCCAAGTACAGTGGTCCAATGTTCCATCTTACCCATGCCTTCCTCCCACCTTCCAACTCTCTCATTTTCCCTGACACTCAAAATTTGAAATCTGAGTTAAAAATTCAATCAAATTTTATAAAAGTTAAAAATTTATTGAATTAGGTTAGAAAACTATGACACGATAATTTTTTTGAAATTGAACTCACTTTCAAAAGTTAGTCATTGAGAGGAGGGTGTCCTAAGTATTATATGGAGTCATTGTTTTTTGAAATTTACAGTAGAATTTTTGTCACTTTAAAACTTATTTGACTTATAAGTTAGAACCCATCAATCAAGTCGACTAACTCTTGAGTCTTTTCAAGCTTTTAAATAATATTTTTTATACAAATAGTCAAATACAAAAAATAATCTATTTTATCTTATTCTCTTAGCATTAAAATTTAGATCAGAAAGATAACTAGTGAATTGAGTCATTGGTTTCTGGAATTAACTTTGTTACTTCACAACTTATTTGACTCAAACCTAATTAATCAAGCCAACTAACTCCAGAGTCCTTTCAAGCTTTTAAATAATACTCTCTACACACAAATAGTCAAATACAACAAATAATTTATTTTATCTTCTCCTCTTGGCATTAAAATTTGAACAAAAAAATACCTACTGAATTAAGTCATTAGTTTCTAGAATTAATAGTTGAACTTTTGTCACTTCACAACTTATTTGACTCAAAATCAATCAATCAAGTCAACTAACTTTGAAGTTTTTTCAAGCTTTTAAATAATACTCTCTACACACAAATAGTCAAATACAACAAATAATCTATTTTATCTTCTTCTCTCATCATTAAAATTTGTTCAGAAATTGATTTCTGAAATTAATAATAAGACTTTTGTCACTTCATAACTTATTTGACTCAAAATCTTGCTAATCAAATCGATTGACTCTAGAGTTTTTTCAAACTTTTAAATAATACTCTCCACATACAAATAGTCAAATATGACAAATAATCTAGGTAGTTATTTAGACACCCCACTTTTCTTTCAAGAGGCACTCATTTCAAAATTTTATATGAAATTACCATTTTACCCTTTAATTTTGTATAAATAAATATCTTTTTTAAAAAAATTGAAGAGAAAAATAATAATTTTTATACAAAATTTTATAATGAGATGTCATTTAAAAGAAAAATAGATTGTATGACCACTCATAATCTTTTTTATATTCTTCTCTTAGCATTAAAATTTGGATCAGAAAGATAACTGTTGAATTGCCAAACAAATTTTCCACTCCTGCATCTGGAAAACGTTACAGAAAGCACATTAAGAGCAAGCATTCCTCCTTTCCTCAAACGTGACGAAGCATTTATACTTAAAGATTTAAATTTCATGTACCTTGTCCTTATTCACACTTAAGAGGTGTTGTGGGGCCCATGCTTGGATGATGAGCAAGCAGAGCCCATGATCATGGCCGTCCAGTGAAGGGAAATGGGTCCAACGGTCGATATTGTGAAGCATTTGAAAGTTGAAATTGTGAGGCAAGGATAGTGTTGATTACATATAGGGTGCACAGGGGGTGATTTGATTATTCCTCCTTACTTCCGGGGATGGATTGAATTCTACCGTCGTACAAACTTCTTTTAATAGTACAAATTCTCTTCTCCAATCTTCCACAACTCTCTCTCTCTCTTTCCTTCTTCGTCTTTGTAAATCAAAACAAACCCAGAGAAAAGAAAGAAGAAGAAGATCAACTTCCCTCCTCTGTTTTACTCTCTGCATGTGTGTGAGTGAAAATCTATAGAAGAAAGAAGAGCTGGTTTTGTGGTGGTGGTTGGTGGTGAAACAGAGATGGAGAAGGGAGGAGGAAGTGGAAAGAAAGTGCCCCAAGTGAGGATATTCGACAACGAGGAAGAGCTCTCCATAGCTCTTGCAGACTACGTAGCACAGCTCTCAGAGAATGCTGTCAGGGAGAGAGGAGCCTTTGCTATCGTCCTTTCGGGAGGAAATCTCACTCGCCTCTTAAGGTCTCTTTCTCTTTTCTTTTTTTCTTATTTTAAATCAAGATATTCAGACGTGACTAATCTTCGGGCACATGTAAATCTTTCAATCCACATATGTTCGGTACAGAACCAAAGGGACTGACCCTCTTGTGCTGATCAAAAGTAAGAATGAGAATTGACAATCAAACTAACCCTCATTGTTGTTAAGGTCTCTTTCTCTGTGTCCCTCCATCTATGTCTGCTGTCCTTTTGTATTTTTTAAGATCTAGAAGATGGGTTTTCTTCCTTTGCTCTGTTTATTGGAACAATCACAACTCACTACATTTCTTTTTCTTGGATTCTTGGATTCCTTGCTTTGTTTGGACATGGAAATGGATTGGGATGGCTAGGAAGCTGACAAGACCTCCATACGTGAAAACTGTGGATTGGTCGAAGTGGCATGTTTTCTGGGCAGAGGAGAACGTTGTAGCCAAAAAACACCCTGATAGCAACTACAAACAGGCCAAAGAAGCGTTGCTTTCAAAGGTTATATTCTTCTCTCCTCTCCACTTAACTGCATGGCCTTTTCCATATTATATTATACCATATCATATTATATTATACTATATATCTTAGCTCTACTCTTTCTTTGATTTCAGTTCCTGGTTTTCCCTTGTTCTTCTCTCTCTCTGTCTCTCTTTCTCCTTCTGATGAAGTTTTGCTTTCTCTGTTCCATCTTTAAATGCCTTAGTTTCTCTATCATATTTTTTTCTTGTCTTGGATACAATATTAGAAGAAAATATTCCAAGAAAGTAAAGATGTAAACCCTTAATTATTTCTCATCATCAGATGGAGAATGGGGTTCATTTCTATTTTATAAGATTCCCATTTCCAAAGAATTCCTTTCCCATTTGGAGAAATTGGAAAAGATGCATTCCAGAATTGCAGAAGACAGAAAAACCATCCCTTCCAGAGACTTTTCCGTTCCTCTCTAATCACAAACCAACCAATAAATAAATGAAACTAGTCCACAGCCTTCTGGTTGGGTCTCATTCGCTGTATCCAAATATTATCTCTCAAAATAGTAATTTAGTAACTGTTAAAATAAAATAAAGGAAAATACAAATTTTTCTTCTTGAATATTCAATCACTGAGTGCAGATGGAGATTCCATTGGTGGGTCTTTCTTTGAAGGGTAGTGATTTTGAGCTCAATGTTGTAAGATGGTCGTACCTTTGGTATCTCTCTCCATGACTTCTTTGATTAATAATTCCCAACTGGGTACAGAAGAATCATGTCTTTGTTTTTCTATTATTTACTATTCTACTGTAGATCCTTCAGAAATATACTGCATCTTTTATTGTAAATAGTCAGAACAAAAACCTACCAGTAGGCAAATGAATGCACATTCCAATCGCTTCAGTAGGGCCGATGATCAAAACGGTTAAATAGCTGGGCCCCACTAGTTGTGTTTGGATTGGAAGAAAGTAAGAGAGTTACCCATGGTGTAGCTCCCATTGGTGTCTTCCCCTTAGAAAGCGGGTGGGAGGTTGCGGATTGGAGCCTCTATCTTCTAATTTTAGTGTGTATTGGAGATAGTGGGCTCACCTGTGAGAGGGTTTTAGTAGGACTGTATTTGAGTTTCTCTCAGCTTAATAAAAAAAAATGAGAGAATATAGAGTTCTTTGTTTATAAAATAAAATAAAATTGTGAGTTCACCTTTTTCACTATTTTTTAAGTACAAATATATATAAATATTTATTTAAAATTCATATTCATGGAATCTTAACGTTTTCTTTTAGGGTAAGAATATTAAAGAATAAAAAAAATACTAAAAAAGGAGTTAGGTTAACCAAGAAAACCTAACACCCAACCCCAACCACCCAAAATGTTGCCAAGTGAAAGAATTTTCTAGTTAAATCTCTCTTAAAAAATTCTCAATTGAAACACTAGAAGTTTAAATTATACTTGTGCAGCATTATAATGTTGATACGTTCTCTCTCTTCTATTTTTTATTTTTTGAAAGAGTAGAAAATCTAGTTCGAGCATTTTTTTTGTTAAAAAGGATTTTTTTATAGATTATTATTAGATCAAGTCAAAATTTTAATACAGACAAAATATCTTGAAATTTTGAAAATGTATACAAAATTTATAAAATAGGAAGCAATATGAGAAAACACCTAATATAAAATATATGTGCTCTACTATTCCACGATGACATTGTATTCTCTATTTCTATTCATAATTGTTTTTAAAAAAATTGAATTTCATAAAAATGTTGGAAGTATTAGAAAAAATTATATAAATACTATCTATCATATTAAAAATTCTTCATTTAATTTCATAAATATTTATATTTTATATTAATTATTTATAAGAAGCTCTAAAATATGAAGCCCTTTAGAAAACCTAACTTTCATTAATTTTTCAGAATTTTTTTTTGAAAAATCATACAAAAATCCGACAAACTATATCAAACACATTTAAGACATCTTCATTCAATTTCATAAGCACTCCGTATTACTTCATTAAATTATTTTCACAAAAAACTCTAAAAAACAAAATTTTCTTAGATAAATTTTTAAAAAAATTGATGAAAATAACTCAAAACGGTTAAATTTTAACAGAATTTTTTTCGAAATTAACAAATATTTTTCACACTTGAAAACTTGCTTGTAAAACTTCTTAAAATCATACCCAATACAAAATTCAACTTGAAAAATGGTTGAAATGGTTTTTTTTTTTGGAAAAAAAATTAAAAAACTGCAGGGATGATACACTAGTGAAAGTTCTTTTATTCACCCAAGCAATTCATAAGTAAAAAACAATCATTTTTTTTTTAATTCACTTTAGGTCTCTTTTGATGATGAAAGAGCAAGAGAAATTAGGAAATTCTCTCCTTTTTTCAATTTATATCTCTTGCATTTACAAAATAAGAGGAAAATGAGCAGTTTATTTTCTTTCTTAAAACATAAATCTATTTCTAACAGAGAGAGAGAGGAGAAACTATAATTTATCCTCTTTTTTTTTTTACTATTTTCCTTCTTTATATCCTCCTCACTTTTTTATTCATAGTATCAAACAAAATACAAAATAAATAGAGAAGAATTCCTACTTCAAATGGAATGTTCAAATTTCAACTAAAATTCTAATGTAATTTACATTTTTTTTTAAGAAAAAAATTCACTAGATCCAAACACCTTCATGGTAGACTTGCTAGTTTGAATGAGGGATGGTGGGCCATGAAGTTTGATTGGTGGTGCCCCACTTTGAATGTGTGATGGGACAATTACAGTAATTTCTGTTTTATGCTTACGTCCACCGCCCATCTAATCTAATAATTCAATTCTTTCGGCTGTGGGACATATCTTGTGTGGTTATTTGAGTATCGAAATTTATGTGTTTTCCAGTCAACTAATCAAATCCATTATCCTTTTTAAAAGGACAGATTGATGAAATTAAGACCCACTTTTATACTTGATGACAAAAATACCTTTACTTGATAAGATGCTCGATTAATCTTCGACATATAACTTTGTAGAAAGTAGCTTTCTGAAATAGGTAGGAATCGAATTCTAAGCAAGGCCAACAATTCTAATTTTGTGAGATCTTCTCTTTTCTCTACTCTAAATCTCTAATTTTTTAGCACATTCTTGGCCCTTCACAAGGTTTTGTGAGATCTTGCTTTTTTTTTAAGAAAAAATTGAGCCTTAATAAAAAATACAAGGAATTTTGGTTTTGGCTTAACCAGCAGATGTTGGCCAACAATCCCAATCACTCAAGAGCGATCTGGATCTTGACACTGGGCCTGTATAAAGATAATTTTTGCCCCTGTTTCATTCATGTCGACACTTGGATAGTGGGCTATCGTCACCTCTGTTTTAGATTCCTGCAGTGGATTTGGGCTTCTTGGGTTCAACAATGGCTTCTGTTGAAGGCCCCCATTTCATTTTTCAATGGACCAGTTGTATTGACATCTACTTCTGTGGATCAGGCCCATAAAGTAAATTAGGCTTCATTTGCACTCATGGGACTAACACTGAAAAAATAACTTCTAATAGCCTTGCTATTGTTTCAGGTTCCCATACTCCCAGCACATGTTGTCTCTATGAACTATGGTGTGTCTGCTGAGGCAGCTGCTGAGGACTATGAGTTTATGATCCGTCAGCTGGTGCGTAATCGGACAGTGGGTGTTTCTAGGTCCAGTGACTGCCCCAGATTCGATCTCATCCTCCTTGTTCTCGGAAGTGATGGAAGTGTGGCATCTCTTTTTCCCGGCCACCCAGTCCTGGGAGAGGAGACCCAGTGGGTGTCCAATGTCTCAGATGCACCAAGAGAGAGTATCACCTTTACTCTCCCGGTCATCAATTCTGCCATCAATGTGGCCATCATGGCCACTGGAAGTCATGTAGCCCAGCCACTCGCTGCCGCGCTCGGTGATTTCCACTTCCAACTTCAGCCCAGCCCAGCCCAGCTCATCATGCCTTTAGATGGGGAGCTCATCTGGTTTGCCGATGCGGTAGCTGCATCCCTTATCTGCACAAATGACGACTCCACATCAGATTTTTGAGGTCTAGGTAAGCAGGGGAAAACAATGGATTCAGCTTGTTGTATTGGGAGAGCAGTTTTCTTCCAGTTTTCTTTATAGTAGGGAAGATGGGAGTGCCCATGTGTGAAGGAAGGGTCTTTGTTGTTTGTATTTCTTTCGTCTGTATGGTCGGTATCATGGCATTTTTGTTAAACTCGAACTTGTAGCTTGCCATGATGGAAGATTATTTTTTTGGGAGGAATTAAAAAAAAAAAAGTGGATATTTTGTGCTATGAACAGCAAATATACTTCTGCATTAACTTAAGATTTAACATTACAACACCAATCGATGTGTGTGCTGGGCTGGAAGTGATCCTTTATTTTCTAGCCATTTGATGGCTTGCTCCCAATTCTCTTCTAGCAGCAGAATATTTTAACTCAAGTCAGGGTAAAAAGGTGACTATAACCTGCCTTTGCCAATTTTGCAAGTACATTGAAATGTCTGTTGCATTATCCTTGTACTGCTTGTATGAGATATTTCTCCCTAGAGAGGAAGGGGGAGGTGATCATTTGCTTAATGAATAGTGAAAGAATCGCAATTTGAAGGAGGACGAGGGAAATAAATGTGTCACTCTTCTATCACATAAAACAACACTAGTTAGCCTAAACTCTGCCAACATTTGAGCATCTCCCAACCATGTTACAGACTTTTATCAACAATGACAAGTAGTGCCAATAATGATGTTTGGCGGAATCCTCAGGTAGGACCAGCCCTGGCTTAAGGCCATATACGCGGCCCTACGCCTCTTCAATTTGACCAATGGCCTAGAGCCCTTACCATGTACTTTCCCTAGAGCCTACTGGACCTAGGGCCCTTCAAAAAGTTCTGGTTCTGGAGGGTTTAATATCAACCACTTGGCGGTCATCCGATGCATTGACTATGCTTATTTCACATCCCCTTTTCTTTGCTTACTGTTTTACTAAATATACCTGCTGCTGTAGCATTATAGATTGTATTGTTATTCTTGCTCCCGTAAAGATAAATCTGACTCCTTCCTCTGTTCCCGCCTCTACATATATGAGATATTTTAAGACGTGAGCAGGTCCAGAGAAAGGATGGGAAAGACAATTTCACTATTATTTTTTTATCAGGAACCCAGGACAACAATACCGAAACTAATGTGTTCAAGTCTTCCAATATCAAAACCAAATACAATTTGGGGAACACCCAAGATCATCATGAACTAGAATTTCACATCAACCGCACTGACAGTTTTAAGATCTGATCTGCCGCCCTAAATCACTGGAAAAATCCTCCTCATTTCAATCTCTAGATTTCGAATTCTCTAAATCAAACCAACACTTAAAACAAATATATCCAAACAAATTTAACAAAAATACAAATGTGAGGAGAGAAATCGAATGACAGAAAGTAATTACCGATAAAGGAACGGCCTTCATCGCCTCCTGATCCGATCTTTCCGTGAGCGGCATTGGGAGCATAAAGGGAAATGGAAGAGATGGCGATTTTGGATTTGCTGGTGAAAATATCCATGAATGGTGGCGGGGGAAGAGAAAGAAGCGCATATCTCCGACAGAGCGAGAAAACGTCGGTTGCGGAGGAAGCTTTCACTTGCCGGAGTGGATCAGTCGAAGGGACGTGGTTCGTTGTAATATTAAATCTCTGTTTAAAAAATAAAAAACGTCGCTTTAGTGTTAATCATGTCTTAAGTTTTGATTGCAATGGAAGGCTCAGATTGTTCCAATTGAAATAATTATTTTTACAAACTACAAACTTGAAAAGAAAAATTTTAAATAGACTACCGTTTATTTTGTGAGCTCATGACTTAGAAAGTAAAAGTGTCCATGTGTCTCATTGGATTAGTCCTTTGAGACATGTGCACGCTTCCGTAGACACACGTGTCAAGTTTGAGCAACACATATTCCAAAGAATGGCGATTCATTAGAATCACTAAAGTTTTCTAAATTCTAAATTTCACTTTCACTATTTGACATTTATAAATTTAAAACGATGATCAAGCATTTTAATTAAAAACTATATTAACATCCATCATAACTATCAATTAAAATACTTATTTATTATTTACAAATAAATGTAAAGTTCTAAAGATAAAATTTTAAACTTTAAGTGCTCAATCCCTAAATAACAAAATTTAATAAATGTCATAATCTTCATGAATATTGAATACTATTAAAAATGATTTTTTTTAATGCCAACAATATTAGTAAAAGATAAAATGTTGAATATTTAAATGCCAAAGAATTTTTGTTGAGCATTAAAATAATTAAATGTTAAAGATTAATAAATGCTGAACAATACAAAAGATGAATAGATATTGAATAAAAAAAAATTAGATGTCAAATAAAGAGTAAAATGATAAATCTTAAAATTATTTATTAAATATAGAATATAATATTTAAATATAAAATTTAGAGCATAAAATAGGACTAAATTAATTATCATCAAAGTTGTATTTTGTTGAAGAGGAGCAAGAAGACTTTTTCATAAGAATCCAACTTCATTAATTTGGATTAATTATTTATGGTGAGCGATTCTCCCACGGGCACTTTGGGTATACAGACATGGATTTTACCATGATGCCCATTCTGCCCTTCACTTGCCGTACTAAATGTAAAACAATAGGAATATCAGAAATTAGCTCATTAAGAGTAAAATCGGCTCACTGGATCGCTCATGAACAGTAAATTCGGCTCGTCAAAACTGCAAAGGAACCGATCGGTGAGTAGATTTATGACGTTCCAAATTTTTTGTGTCTGTGGTCCAATCGCTAGGTAGAGTCGGTGAAAAAGTAAGTTATTTATTAAAAAAAAGATTATTAAGAAAATACTAAATTATATTATTATCTAAGAAATGAAAGATGCAAAAGTTCGTCACTCAGAGTGAGACAAAACCAAACGCTGCCTTGCATCAATACCCGCCACATTTAGGGCAATAGAATACGAAACGGTGGATCAAAACGTTATAACGGCCGTTAAGTCTATTTGGTTTTTCAACGCTGACTCGTATTCCCGCCATTCGAGACACATCCTGCCTCACTCCTTTCTCCTACTTTTCCCAATTTTCTCCTCAATCTCTCCATGGATTCCATCACTGAATCTTCTCTAATCTCAAGCTTAGAAGCCTCCGATTTCACCTCCGTCTACGACCGATTCATCCATTTCCTCCACCCCTTTTCCGATTTCATATCAACCGATTTCACAAATGCTCCCACCAGCACCAAAACCAGGCGAATCACCACCAAGAAGAAGAAAGAGCCCGATCCCAACGCCGTCCGCCCCCTCGCCAAGAAATTCCTCCCCTTTCTCTCTCGCATTCTCAAGATGTTACCCTCTATTCTTTCCTCCAGACCAGACGACGGAAATGCCCCCGAGCTGCTCCGAGTTTACAGGCTTGCCCTTGGTTGCCTCTCCTGCATCTCTTCCTGCTTGGCTGGAAAACCCTACTCCGTCCATCTTCAAAGGGTTCGCTTCCTCCGGTGCCTTGAGGGCTGCGGCCAGTATGGGGAAGCTGAAAGGGAGGGGTTTTCAATACTCGAGAGTGTTAGGGAAGTGATTGCAGGTCCCCTGGTCACAAAGAAGTCGAAGGGGAAGAGCGTTGAGGTTTGTATCTTGCCGGAGCCGATGGCAGAGAATGCTGCAGATCCTGACCTCAGAATGTTGGTCGTGGAGGTTGTTGTCTGCGTTGTCACATGCGTCGGCAAGGGAAGGAGTAACGACAGTGCTGTGTATTGGAGGGTTCTTGATTTGGTCAGACAGGCCATGCCATGGCTCCGGTAAGGATGACAAGCAAAAATAGAATTGTAGATAAGGATATGACTACCAATTCAGATGGTTCCTCCATTTGGCACCATTTGCAAAGGGAAAGTCTCAATGTAATGCCGGCTCAACAATGCTGGTGTTGATGGACAGGTAGTTCACCGGATTACCAAACTGAGCTTTAAAGAGAAATGCCACACTGTAATTATTAGAATTTGTAGACTGGGCCTGCTTTTTCAGTGCAACACTGAATTTTGAAAGGCTTTATTATTTAACGTGTATACTTAATTACATATGGAAATTTCACCAGAAAGATTGATTAATTCAGTATTGTGATGCATTCTCTTGCTCACTGTGGAAACCTGTGGCACTTTTTATTTCTGCTTTGGGATGGTGAACACCACATTGATGCACAATGTTATAGTGCTGAAATGTTAGTCTCGTCCAAATGAACCATGCTGACCATGGTTTGTTGGTGGGGTGTTGCTCAGCAGATGAGTGAATAAATGGTTTAATAATTGATTCAGTACTTCATTCGTTTCTGTAATCATTAACGAGATATCACTGGCATGCATTATTGTGCAGGGTTCTAGATTCAGAGTCATCTTTGAAGTTCCATCGAGCACTAGTGAGCGCCTTATACAAATGTTCACTATTCATGGCAGGGGAATCAACTTCCTTTGGTGGAGATCTGGTTCATCAAATTTGCATGACAACATTGACTGAGTGTTTGAAATCTCCTCTGAAGGATCAATTTTCAAAGGTGCAATGATGCTTAACGGCACTATACTTAAGCTGTAGAACTTGTTTTGGGCCAAAAATGAACCCTTGGATTTGGTATTTTACACATTTCAACTATGATCATTGCAGTTAGCTTGTAGATTTTATTCTTCTCTCAGCATGCAATGGGAGGGCAGATCTTCGCTTATTCTTGACATATTAAGATGTGCTCTGGAGTCCATTCCATGTAAATGCAAGGTTTGGTCAAATGATCTTCCAGATCATCTATTTTTACTGATGTATCTTCAGTTATAGCATAAAGTTATATACAACAAGAATGAAACCAGTACTACTTGTAAAAGTTTGTGCCTATAAGAAATAATGCATCCTTAAATTTAAGTTGATTTGTGATCCCAGGTGAGATTTCCTATATTGTAGACCCCATAATTCTACTTTCCTGATATTTTGTTTCTTTGTGGAAGCTGTTGACCCTAGCTATGGTTGTTTGATTGTATAACATATGCATGTAAGTGCATGCATAAATGTTCAGGCAGGTGAAAATGCACCATCCCTCCCCACCCAGTGTGTACATACCCAATTGAATCCCATAGCTGAGTTACACCATTGTTGGATTGAAACTTGATAAAATTGCACCACCCTTATTTACTGCTGGTCTTTAGAATCTTAAATACTTTGCCTAGAGCCATCCAATCAAGTTCTTTTATGGTAGGTACCATATCCAAGCACATACCTTTCTAACCAATCTACTCACTCATCCCTGATGGAGGTCTCAATATGGGAACCTGTCACAGAGTGTCTTTTGTTCACTACCCTATGTATGTGGTTTTTAGTATTTCGATGTCATTTGTTTTGTTGTGTTAGCAGCAACAGAATGAGTCAAGTCACAGAAGATGCCTTTTCAACCCCCATGTCACTCAATCAACAACCAAAATGTTTTAGTATGAAACTTGGCCATTTCTAGAAACTCAAATATCAATGTGCGACTGTGGTGAGGGTTGAGGATAACGGGCTAAAGTTTTTGAGACGATATCTAAATTAATGGGGTTTATCATCGATGAACTATGTACCTATTAGTTGCTTAGAATTTCATTGAAACTGTGATATATGATGTCATTGGGAAATGTTTTTACAAGTTGTAACTGATCCCTAACTGTACCCATATTTTGAGAATTTTGGGATTTAGGAACTTCTTTGTCTAAACTCTGGTACCTGCATCTGTGTCTGCTCTATGTTGAGATAGACTGGTCCTACCTGAAATGGATGTTTGCTAGAGAAGCATATTGCTTCTTGGAAATGTTGGAGCTTCCAATTATTGTCTTCAATAACTTTGAAATGGAGCCTTGAATATCCTTTTTGAGTTATATTTATGATGATTCTAGCAGTAAGAAGGATTTGTATTTAATATATGGGTGACACAAATTCTTAAAAATGAACAAGAATACAAATATTAAAGAAAAGAAAAATCAGTGCAACTGTCTGCTGCAACAATGTGAATATTTGAGCTCTTACATCTTAGAATGGTTTAGTATAGTGCAGGCAAATATTTTACATGTCAAGGACTGTTCCAATTAGTACAAAAAGTTCATAGTGATACTTTGTTGGAGTTGAGAACTTCATCAAGTTAATAAGAGAATTATTTTCCTTTAAACATGTTTAATTTAATAGAATAAGTATGTTGGGCAATCTCTATGCTATATAACTTTGTTGCTGCCTCGTCTTGTATTGAATATGTTATGACTTATGACACTGACACTGTCATAGACCAAAAGTACACACAAGCAGTTCCACAAAATGTCATTAATTTTCCAATGATATCATTGTCTCTAATACTTCCCTTCAATTTTTTAGCTTTTGCTATGTAAATCGGTGAGTTCTTGTCCAAGTAGAACAGTGAAGAAATCAACTAGTCTTTTCTTTGTCACTGATGATTTCATCCATTATCCTTTTATTTAATAGATGATGAGTCTCAAATATCCCAGAATTGAGCCATACTTCATGCTTGGGTAACCACTCAATCCCTCTCTCCCCTAACAGTGCGTGACTTCGACCTTCACACCCACCCACCCATGGAAAGAAAATAAAGAAATGCAGCTACTTCTATATGTTTGATATAATTGTACAACTACAGAGGCTTTGGTCAAAAGAGCTTATGGGCTATGGCTTCTAGTTGTATCATAAGATGTTCTCACAGGATAATCCACGATAATTTTCCAGAATATTCAAACACAATAACTGACTGATGGCTGTCATCATAGCTCAACATATGTCTTTATAATTTTAATTCAATTTAAAATTAGAAAGAAGTATACGCCTCAAGATGGCATAATAGGATTTCACTGTTTGTAACACCAACTATGTGCATGCTACATGAATTGCTTAGCTTGAATTTGTACAAATGCACCTGGGACTGCAACTGCCACTTTTTCCCCAGATATATGCACATGCAAGCATAGGACTCCCTTTCAAATTGATTCAGCAAGTTCACAAGCATCATTCTTTTAGTCAGAATTGGGAATTAAATGAGGTAACTGTAGCATTCGAGGTCCTAAAGCAGCTGAAGTTTGGAGGAGGTGTGAGGAAGACATTATGATGTCATGAGCAACTGGATCATAATCTGCCTCAACATGTCCATTTTGCTTGTGCAAAGGGACTTCTGACAGTATTTTCAACATATATAAGAAATTTGATATGAATCTTGACGTAGAATTTCACCAAAGAATTGGATTGGTATCATTTGAGAGATAACATGGGATCATCATTTGGCAGGTGCATATGGTATACAATGTAAATGATATTCTCGACTTTGTATATAATTGTTCCAACAGTTGTAGAATTACAAGCATGGATATGTGTATGGATGCTGCCAAAATTTTCAAGGAAATAGTAAGTGGTGACCAACAGGTACCCTTTTTTTTTTTTTACTTTTCAGAATTAGGATTTTGTGCTTCTTTTTTTTAAGGTTGTCTCTTCCAAGAATTAGTAAAAAGTACGCTCTTATCAATTATCTTTCAATTCTAACTGAATAATCTTTTAATAGGTCTTGCTACCAATTTCCCCCATTCTGAATCTTTATGCTGCGGGCTTGTATTTTACAATTAGTGATATTCAAGCAAGAGATAAGGGTTCTATCCCTGAAAAGAGTGTCTCCAGAATTGCGTTGCTCCTTGGCAATGGTGAGAACATTCAATATTTGGCTACACTTGGGATCTTAGCAAGTTATTTTCACAATTCCAGCAGCAACACTGGACCGTTGTTTGGTCATGCCAAAAAGGAATCAACAGATGTGCCATGTATTGGTTCTGAATCTGATCTTGAGGTTTTGGAAGTGTGCAAGCATATGCATGGGGACATCTCTGTATCTTCCTATGTAAATGCTTTGGAATTCTTGTGTAAGCCTTTTGCAGAATTTGTAAATACAGTTTGGAAACATATGGTTTCTGAAGAAGAAGCTGTTCCTTTGTATGCTAAGTATGTCCAGGATGCATTTCATCAATTCTGTGATGTGTTTCTGACTCAATTCAGGTGAACTTAAAATTATTCTTTCATTTGAACCATGTCTGTTCATAATTGTATCTTTGCTGTTATTGCGAATTTCATTGTTTACATTTGTTCCTCCAAGCAAAGATAAAAAAGCCCACATTATGCTGCTTTTGACTTTTATTGCTTTGGTGCAGTAATGCATCTGAAAGGGAGAGAGAGAAATTGCATGAGTGTCGCAAAACATTGTTCCATGTGGCTATTGCTGCTTTGAGAATTTCCCTCAGGACAAATGGAAACACTCAGGTTCTTTTCACACTTTTATGGTGCTCTGGAAATTCTCCGTTTGCTGCTTGGAGAAGATGCTTTCACTTTCCTTTATTTACTTTGTCATTCTGTTTTTCCTATTTCAGAAGAGTATAAATTGCATTGATCGTGTTGTTTCAAGAGATTGGGTCCACCATCATGAGCTCAAATTTCTCATTTCATCCCTATACAACATTGGTGTGTCGTTGTACAATAGTAAGCAGCTGGAAAAGGTAAATACATTCATTTGCTCCCATCATTTTTCGGTTCCTTTTTCAAGGTCACAACTAGTCTCTAAATGCATATAGCATCAGCATCTTTCTTGGTTAGATTAGTATTATCAATTGTTTGTTTTTTAATTGTCCGTGGTGCATTCATTTCCATTATTGGTTCTATAATATCTTTGGTCCTTTTTTTTTTGGGAATTGTAGCTTGGATATTTTCATTGAACAAAAAATGATAACGGAAGGTGCTTATTAGTGGGTTTGTAGATCGTCATCATCATTGTCATCATCACCATCAAAGCCATTTTCTCCATGTATCTAGGGTTTGCACTCATAATTGGATATGGCATTCATATGTTGACAAATCTACACATCTTTCCACCATTTTCTATATTAGGGCCACCTAGATCGCTTGTGAGGCCTGCCATTTGCAATTTTGATCGTGGCAATATAGATTGAGGGTTATATTGTTGCAAATCGATTGATAGAAGTGATCCAATTTACCAATGACATGCTCTCCAATTTTATGGTTTTGCTAGTGAAACAAAAGATCAACAAAACATGTTAATATTCCATCTTGTGTGTGTCGGTAGCTAGGATGAGGGGGGGTTGTTGTGGATGTCAAAAGGCAAGCCGAGGGTAACTCGTCAAATCAGAAAATGAGTTCTACTAGTACATTTGAAGTAAAGGTAGGGTGTTCCTTATAAGCATTACGTTGCATCAAAGCCCATTTGCAATAATAACTGGCAAGGGTTTACTAAGGCATTCCCTTTCAGAGACATGTTGTAACGGAACTTGGTTGCAGTGAAAATAGGCAAAGGTTGGGTAGGGCGTTTCTTTTCAAGTGATGGCATAACAACTATTGGAATTAAAGAAAGTAGTCCAAAAGTTGCATTTGGCATCTTTGTATATGAGCACTTAAATGAGAATAATATTGGTCGTTGCAATGAAAAGGAGGATAAAAATAGCGTGTTCACCAGAGACTAAGCTTGCATTTGGATTTGAGAACCTGATGTCGAAGATTAAGGAAGGCTGGATGCCTGCATATACATCGTCTGCTCGCTGGTGCAAGCCCACAGAAGCCCAGCAGTCCACCTTCGAAGGGGGTGGAGACTGGACAAAATAGGACTGAATGTTTTTGCCTTTTATTATTTCAATTATCAATTCATCCATGCTTGTTTTGCTTGTTTGACTACGAGTCTACATCTTGTTTTTTTTTTCTTTTCCAAATTCTACTTTGCCTTAAATTTATAATTTTAACTTTTTGAGTACTTGGATTTATATATTTTAGTTTTTGTTCTTAACTTTATTTATTATGCATTTGTCTTTTACTTTTGTTGCCTTTCCTTTATAGTACATATTGCATTGTTTAGTTGATAGTGAATTGAAAAAGTGATGCATTTTTCATTAATATCTTAAAAACAATTGTAGAAAATTTCATTATGTTTGTATTGGTGTTATAAATATAAATGAAATAAATATAAAATAAAATATAAAAAATGCGCCTAGAATAAAAATGTTAGTGCTCCGTGCCTTTAGCTCTACCTCTTTTTTTGCCTTAAGTGCATGTTGCGCCTTGACTATTATGCTAGTATATACTAAATAAGGTCTCCTAAATGAAGAAGGGGGGGACGGGACTAAAAACAAGCTGATTAAATCCTAGTAAACATGGAGTTCTTGAAGCAATCAAATTTGGACATCCTATCTTTTGGATGTTTTTCTCCATGAAATTTTTAAGACCAGTCCATGAATGGCATTGCATATGCATAGTGAGATCGTCACTAGCAAATGCATCACTTTTTGCCCTCCTTTCTACTGCACACTTAAATTTTCAGTTTAGGCCTTCTATAGCATCTACTTGTTTTCGATTAGTCCATCTCTTTTGGATTTATCTATTGATTCTATTCAGATATTTTACTTTTGAATGCTTGTTAAACTGGTTCTGATTTTTTGATGTTAAATCTACTATTTAACTTTTAGTTATGTTTTTTCTTTGCCTGCCATAGATAAAGCATTCCATTTTGGTAATTGTTGTCTTTCCCTTACAGGCATCGATTGCTCTGGCATTATGTTATAGAGTATTATGGGTTCACGTTTTGATAATTTGCCAGAAGTCCCAAGAAGAAGGGGTTCATGATGACCATTTATCAGAAGATGCCATTAAAGATACTGTAACAGATGCATGTGCAAAAAGTGCTACTTTTCTAGATGTTCTCCATCAGTGTGGCAATCCCAATATGAATGAAATCATTGTCAGTAGTCTTTTAAATTGGTCTTCTGCTAGCAAAATTTTGAAAAAATTGGCTGGTCCTATAGTCTTGGTGAAACAATGGGTTAAGGTATTACTTTCGGATGCTTCATGCTTGATTGGTATGGTGTTTTTTTCTGGTTCATGTCACCTAACTGTTACATGGTCCTCAGATAATGTGTAAAGATTTCAAGGATGTCGGTGCAGGGGATGATCCTCCCAGTCTCTTTTCCTTGTTGTCAAGCTCTCATGCAACTTGCTCGAAAGAAGCACTGGGGTTGATTCTGGAGCAGGTTTTATTGTGTATATCTATATTTAATTTTTTTTTCGTTGTAATGTACTGCAATATTAGTTTGTTCCTTGAATTGTTCGCAGGAGCTTATGGCATATGCTGAAATGGATGCTAGGAATCCAGATTTATGTCAGAGGATGCGGTTAAAAATAGTGGATATTCTCCTGCTTGATGTTTATGTTACAAAAGATTGTTATTTGCAAAGATCAAGGGTTCTTGTCAAAAAGGGAAGGCTCCTTAGGGCTTGTGGGATTGATGGTTTAAGTGACTGCATTCACTGTTTGTCTGAGGCTATTTCTCTTGTTGTAAGTTGTTTTATTATTTCCTTGTTTATTTTGCACTGTTGTCACAGTTGTCGCCATCATCATCATTATAGCCTGATCTCTCTCTCTCTCTCTCTCTCTCCGTTCCTCCCTCCCACCCCCCAACAAAAAAAAGAAGAAAATTGTACCCTTATCTGGTCTATGTGCAGTGAGCTGTTTACTTATTTCTTATCTCTACCTTTGCTTTAACCTAATTTGAGTATTTGGATCCATGTTAATGTTTGAGTTGATTGCATGCCTGACATCGGATATTTAATAAAACAGAGTGACAAATCTGGTGACCCTTTGGTCACTAGTGCTTTGTTGTGCCATCACTTGGCTCTCACATATTGCTTGCACGCACTTTGTATCCAGGAGAGGGGTCAAAACTGGGAGGTAATATCTTCTGTACTTTTATGTTGGTAAATTTTTTTCGTTATATGTATATGTTTATGAATTTATCATATGCCTGTGTTATTTTTTCTAAAATAGGTAATCCTGCATGATGTTCATTCTGCATTAAAGCTGTGGTTGAGCAAAAATGTTATGAGCCATTTCTCTGTAGATGATGATGCTGAGTTCATGACTGAAGATGCAATACCATTGCTTTATCATATTGCAGATTTGCTGTCACTGAAGGTGAGTTGTTTAACCAACTTGTTTTTTCTCTCCACCAGATTATTTTCCATATACTGAATGCAGACTTCTTTACCTAGTAGGATTGTTATCATCTAATTTTGCGGACCACATTGTTATACAACTCCAGGGCTATTTGCAGTTTCAGTATGATATATACAAGCTGATCGTCATTCTATACAAACGGAAAAATGTGTCATTGGAAAGGTGCTTGGCCATGCTGTGGGGAGATAGAAGGCTAAGCCATGCTCTCTGTATTTCACCTATTGATGAGACTTTTATACTAAATTTATCTCAAGAATTTGGTGTTTACGCCAACTCTGTTGATTTCTGGATAAGTTGTATGGAAGGATTTCCACCATCATTACTAGGGTTTCGTCAAAAGCTTTTTTTTTCTGATTATGTTTTACCCCAAGCATGCAGTTGCCATTCTAACATATCTTTGGACTCTGATGCTACTGTTGACAAAGTAAAAGTGGCTGCTTCAGACCTAGTATCAAATGTAAGAGCTCTCGAAGTTAGTTGATAGCAGCCAATAGCTGTTGCGATTACTATCCCTGTTTATCTTTGTTTGTTGTCTGGTACAGGTCCCTATAGCCACTCACTCGGCATTCCTTGCAGGATATCTGTACTACGACTTGTGTGAAAGACTACTTTCAAGAGGGAAATTGTTTGAGGTACTTTGAACCATATTTCAAATATTTTCTTTTCTTCAACTCCTCCACCCTCCTTTTTTCGGAGTGGCAACAGAAAGAATTATATTAGTAAAGAAAAATGAAAGTACAAGTGTTGGGTATAAGAGACTTGGACCCAAAGAAACACCATAGGTCCAGAAATTTACAAATATAACCTCCAGTTCCTTGGAAAAACAAAGCATGAGCCAAAACAAAACAAAAAATCCCACCAATGGTTCCAAATTCCACTCCCTAAAATCATAGGAAAAAGATGCCCGCGTGTTCCATATCCACCCGCACTTTGTAAGAAATTTGCCACACTGTTTGTTGAACCTCCTGAAAAGCGCAAAAAAACCCTCTAGACTCTAGGCTTGTTCACGGGCCGGGCTTTGCCAGAAAAGCCTAAGCATGTTTAAATCCACAAAAGCCCGTCGAGCTTTTAAAGGCCAAAACCTGAGCATGTCTGCTTAAAATATATAAAGCCTGAGCCTGATGTTTAAGATCTATTTATTTTGTAATTAGTTACATGGACACAAGGTCGTACCTGACGCTGTTTTTATTTTGTAACTTGAAAATATAACTGTATAGCTTGAAAGTAGACTTAAAGACCTACCAAAAGTTAAAATTTCAGTTTCAAACTCAATTTCTAGCCACTTGATCTTAACTGTCAAAGTTGGAAGTGGCTAGAAACTGAGTTTTTTGATAAAGTTTAACATGTGATAGGTTTTTAAGTCCGCTCTCAAACTGTGAAGTTAAATTTTCAAATTACAAAACAAAATAAATACAAACAGTGCTAGGTAGGGCCATGTAATATATGTATATAATATTATAAGAAAATAAATGGGCCTAAGGGGTCTACGGGCCTCGACAAATTTTAAAAGCTGAGCTCGCCCATTTCTATAAATGGGCTTTAAAAAAGCTCAAGCTTGCCCCATCTAATAAATGCTTGTTCAAGCCTGTTTATTTAAGTCGGGTTGGGGTAGTAGCCTGGGTGGGGTTTAGACGAATAAACACCCCTACTCAACCCTAGCATAATGCCCTGATCTCCCTAGCTATTGAAACCAATTTCCAAGGAGGACACTTACAATCCCTAGCCCATTTAATCGCATTTGCCGAATCCCCTTTATTTTTAGCTTCCTTTGACCAAAGTCACCCATAGAGACAATGCTCTCCTAATCCCTAAAAGATCTGCTTTCTTTGTATTTTGTTTCTTTTTCTCTTAATGATTTTTTTTTTTTTTGTCATCGCTCAAAAAATAAAATCCCTAAAAGATCTACCTTGTTTGAGTCTCTAACTCCCTTTAACTTGAAAACAAATAGGAATGAGACACTGATCGAATCGCGCAAGACCCCATTATTCCTGTTATCCCTGGATTACATTGCTGCCCCATCTACATTGAACTTGGACACAAAAGGCGGAGGAGAACAAACCACATTACTTCCCGCCTTTCTAGGTTTATCAGTCAACAACCCTCCCATTTTCTATATAAGTCCATCACATTACACCCCTTAAACTCCTACTTGCCACTAGCCAAGTACACAATCTCCATTTAGCCGTTTGGAAAATTTCATTCTCCTTAGAAGCTTTGTTCTCGAAAATCCTTAAGGTTCTTTCCTTCCAATCGGCCCACAAAATAACTGCCGGAATAGTATTCAAGGCTGTTTTTTTTAGTTTCTAGGTTTGAGATAATCCATCTCTCCACGATGCCTACACAAGAATTACCGAAGACACGGAACTCTCATCATACTGGCAAATTTGGACCAAAGACATCTTACTACTGGAGATCTCCCAAATAAATGGTCTACGTCCTCCTCTTGATTTCCACACAGAGTGCAGGATAGGTCAACCCTTCGGTTTAATTCCACTCTAGAAAGAATTTTTCATTTTTGGAGCACACCACACGAAAGTTAGAACTTTCGGGGGTCCACTTTGGACCAATCTGAGAGGCCAGGGCTAGACCAGTTATGGAACCATTTTGAGCTAAGTCAACCCCCACCCTCCTGTTGTATGTGTTTAAACTATCTATTTTTGTGTAGATATTTGGACTGTTGTTGTCACTGGATGGTTATGGCATTATGAAACATTTAGTATAAGTGTTCATATCTAAAGAGATAATTCTTGATACTATGATTCTAAGCTCCATGCAAAATAGTGTCAGTCAGCTGGTCACATATACAAGTCATGCTTTTATATTTCTGTTGCATCTACTATATGATCATTCTAATTCTCCCAACGTGGAGATCTTTTTTAGGTCCTTGGTGTGTCTTTAATACTTATTATATATTGATGATCATGAAAAAAGTTAACTCATGCATACAGCTTTAGCTGCAATGATAACCATGTTTTGCATTTTTCCCATCACATTCCTGAATGCTGCTATTCTTACATGGCAGTGGTGTTTCAAAATGAACTGATTTTTTTTAATATTGCCTATTTTTCAAGTTTGTTTCTTGTATGTCCTAATTCGTGTATATCTTTTCAAATGAACTGATTAAACTCTTTTTAGGCTTTTTCTTATGCAAAAGAGGCCCTCAGGATTAGGACAAGATTACTACAGAGAAAATTTGTTTGTAACTCCAGTCAACAGTCCTCGAAAACCATCGAGAATCATACTAATCTTGAGGCAATTGGATCAGTTATTACAGAAGTTTGGCCAGATAACATCAAATCATGGAACATTGCAGGCCCTATTCTTAGTCCATGGAGTATACTTAAATGCTACCTTGAAAGTACTTTGCAGGTTTATCTTTTCTTTCCTTCTTGCTAAATAGAGGTCAGGAAAGCGCATGAGCTCAAATTTTTATTGACATTCCATCACTTCTGAATTAGGTTGGAATAATCCATGAATCAATTGGAAATGGGGCTGAGGCTGAAGCTATCCTACTGGTGGGGAAAAAGATATCCTGTTTGCAAGGCTTACCATTATTTGAAGTTTCCTTTGCATCATTGTTAGGTATTGCAATTCTCAAACATTAATTATTATTAAATTATTAAATTTTGGTTCTATCATGTACTTTTTGTTAGTTGGAAAGATCAAGCATTTCAGTGTCTTTTGATATAAATTTCCAGGACGAGTATACTGCAAGAAACAACATTGGGATCTGGCAGACAGTGAACTCAACAAAGCAAAGCAAGTTTTAGCTGATAGCAGTACAACTCTTTCTTGCAAGCGATGCAAATTGGCCTTGGAAGTGACCATTGATATGCAAATTGGGGATTTGTCTAGAAGTCGTCTTCGTACTGTGGAAGATCATTGTCCCAAAAATTCATCTTATTCTCTAGAGATGTACAGATCTGCTCTACAAAAGCTAAATCCTTCTGAACTGGGAAATTCCTCCATATACAGTGAAACAACCACTGACATTATAATGTCTGGCAAAACTCTTGATTACAGAATTGGCAATACTGTATGCTTATCAGGGAAGGAAACAAGAAATGTTTTAGGCAGCAATTCCGTGTCTTCTAAATGCAATAACAATAGTAACTGCAATGGACCAAATCAGTCAGATTCAAGGAAGCCTTGCTCTCTGATGGTTGAGGGTGATGGATCACATGTTAATATGGATGCTAAGTCCAAGAAATCCAAAAATGCATCCAGACGTGTACTGCAGAAGCAAACTAGTAAAGCTGAGTGTAATTCAAGGAGAACTCGTGCTACCAATCGATCTTCTTATTCTAAAATTGTTCAAGTTGAGAGTGAGGTGGGTATGGGGCTGGCCGAACATACTAGTCATGTTTGTGAGTTTGCAGGCCCTGTTTCTCAGATGGGGCAGCACTTGCTGCTTACCAACTGTACTGCTGATTTTGGCTGTGACAACATTGAAGCTGGGTCCATGCAGTACTTTATTTATATGAAATGGCAATGTCACTGTAAACGTCTTTTACTGAAGCTGTTCAAAAAGATTGGTACGAGGCTAGTAAAAATTGTGAACCTTTTGTAGGCAACATTTTAGTAATTATCATTCCTTGTTGGTGCTTTTGCCTCCTTAAGATCTTAGAGCTTACTCATTGTAATAGAATAGAATACATTCATTTTCATCGTCTTTTATCATTATTATAATATTATTATTTTGTCTTGCTCAGGGAAATGTACAATGGTTCATGCTGAAGTTCATGAAGTACATAAAGTATTCTGGCAAAGCTTTGCACACTGCTGAATAGAAACCCATCTAGCGAATCTTATTCTGATGCCCCAGACTTGCTTGAGTTCATTGGGAAGGATAATTCAAGTGAGATATTTGCAATTGAACGTGCAGCACTACTGTATGATATCAGTTGGTTTACTGTGAAAAACTGTCATTCAGAGAATCCAAGGTGATTGTCAACCAGGGGTTCATGTGTCAGGGTGAAGCTTAGCTTTTGTTAACATCTGTGTCTGCTTACTCCCTTTTTTTACATTTTTTCTTTGTTTACCAGAACTAAATGCTGCTCTTTGTCTAAAGTTCCAATATCAAGAGTGGTTACTTGGCTATTTCATGCATTCATTCTTTGCCGCGAGTTTCCCATGCTTTTGCAGAAGGTTGTACTCTTGTCATTGGCCTTAACTCTGCATGTTTCATTAGCTATCTCTTCATATTTTGCCGGAGCATTTTTCATTTCAGTTGAAGTTGAATGTGGCATTATTTTTTTAGTTGGCAGTGGATATTCATAGTTGCCTTCTAATATCTTCTATGTTTAAAAATTGAGCCCTGACATTTTTATTTTAGTGTATGCTGTTTTATTCCATGATGCACTTGAAGATGTTAGCTTTTATGTTGCATGTGTTGATACAGGTATCTAGGCTGCTCTCTGCCATATTCTTACTCTCGACCTTTGCTGAGCAATTTTCTTCACCTGTTTGTACCGGCAAAGCTCTCTCTGTTAGTCATTGGGCTGCATATTTTCATCAAGCTTCACTTGGTACTTATATGCATCATCAATACCTTTCTACTATGAAAGGTAAACTTAAATCCTACAACTACAGGACTCTTGAGGTTTGTCACTTGCCTTTCTTTTCCTGTTTTGATGGCATATTTTGTAGTAAGTGCTTAATGAAACCACTCATGCAAGTACCAGTGCAATAACTTGGGATTATTTGTTATTGCCGTCCTGCTTGCTCCTCTTCCTAATTTATGCTGTTTGTTTGAATTTTGTTGTATTTTACCATTTTATAAAAATTAATGTGTTAGCCCAGTTCAAGCATCAACCATTTAGTTATAAGTTTCAGCCTAAAGAAGATGTTTATTCTGTATGCTTATCTTACAATCTCTGTGAATAGTTCTTAATCAGTGCTATGAATATGATTGCCCATGAACAAACTAAACTGATATTTACTTGATCTTTCATTGCTATAAAAATAGATAGTTTTCTTGGATCAAGCTTTGCTTTTAATGTTTATTTTTCTCAACAACGTGTTTGATTAATTCCGTTCCTATTTACTAACAAATCATGAGTAATGCTTTATGAAAGATGACCCCCATGCTTCTATTATGGTGTGCATTCTATGTGCACTAGGAGTGGGGCCCACCATTGTGATGGCAATGGGTTTGGTGGAAGGGTTTATCTAATGGCCCACGAAAAATCACCTTGATTAAATCAATGAAGCCACGTTTTAAGTCCTCTTAATTTTAATCACTTCGAGTTGTTTTCTAATCCCAATTTCAAAAAATTGCTTTTAATTCCTAAACTATAATGGCTCTTAAAATCATACTTCATCCATCAAATCAAGGTAATTTTTATTGGCCACACGTACAAACATAAACCTTCCTAGTGGACCCATAAACATCACCATTGGTAGCTCCACCCCTAGGTTTGCAAGGAGTGCTCGTCTGAGGGGTGTGTAGGGGATTATTTCACACACTTTGTTTGTATAAGAATGGAAGCATGACAACCTACTTCTTGAGTAGGAATCAATATGGCATGTGACTAAAAGAAGTATAAGGAAAGCATCTCCAAAATCATGCTCAACTTCAAACTGCATTATAATTTTGGAAGCTGACTGGCACTGATATTAGTGAGATATTTATTATCTAGTCTTTGTGGGGAGCTTATAGATGAAGCAAGAAGCTGTTAAGATGGAGTCAACCCAAATACCCAATATATTCTGGGTATATTCATTTGAAGAAGTAAGGATCTGGCAACTTTAAGTGAAGTGATATGCCATATTATCTTGATCAGAATATATTCAAGGACAATATCCCAAAAATCTTTTGCAGTTGGAAGAAGATAAACACCTTGTGTAAATAATCTGTGGTCATTAGAAGTAAAACCATGACATGACCAAACAAGTATGAGTTTTCAATTGCCAATACTAGGGATATGAAGATGGAGGCTCGAGTAAAATACCATACAGTCTAGTTCTATTTTTGACCAATGTAAAACAATTTAGAGGCAATTACAGGAAATTATGTTCATTCAAGGGAACATTGGTGATCTCAAGGCCTGAATTCCCAGAATAATGAATCCAACTGGTGGTTCTTTTAGATCATCAATAAAGAATTGAGGAAGGATCAACAATGGTCTCTATGCCAGAATGACATAAGCAAAACGTGACAAGTTGTTTTTGGATCTCAAAACTCCCCCTCGCCGATGACTTATCATACAACAGATCACCATGCTGCAGCACTAGTATCTCTTTCTACCTCTGGTTGCCTTCACTGTGATTCAAACATGAGACAAACCCGCTATAATACCAATTATTAGGGACTTCACCAATATGCCAAAAACTTCAAAGTTGATGAAATATGTGAAATCAGGCCCTTTATCCTAGGTCATCGATGAATCTCAACAAAAAAAATCCATAAAATATCTCAAAATTAAGTGAAAATCATCTGGAAGGCTCTTTCAACATTTAAGCACTAAACAATCTTACATTAATATTTTCCTGTTCCATCTATCAGGGCTCCTGTGTAAGTGGTTCAGCTGATAGTGTTTTGGAAGCATTCAGTCCCTTCAGGTATTCATTTTACACCAATGGAAAAAAAAAATATTGTGTGCATGTTGTGCTTTTTTGAGCAGTATGTGCACGTTGTGCTTAATAACAGGGTTTATTTTGTCTTTTTCCCCTTTTCAATTTTGCAGATATTTACCAGAAAATGTTGAAGATCTTGAAGGATTTGTGATCAATTTTTTTGAACACCTCCCTCGGGTAACAATAATCTGCATTAGTTTGCTTGGAAGAAGTTATGGTAACCTCCTCAGAGAAATGCTTCCTGTGCATTCATCTTTTCCTGCATGGATGCTACTATCACGCTTTGTTTCAGAAAAGGAGAAACCTGTCATTATGCTTCTGCCTGTAGATTTGTTGGTTGAAGGTGCTTTATCTCCTGTATTCATGACAAAGTTGTCAATAGTGATGTTATTTACATAGTTAATTTAATTTGCACTGTAACAAGTTACTATTTCTCACCAGAGAGTTTCCCTGATGATGCAAATTGTGGCATGGAATCCATCTCTAATTCTGAGTTGTGTAAAAAGTGGCAATGTCCATGGGGCTACACTGTTGTGGATGATGTAGCGCCACAATTCAAGCTGATATTGGAGGAGAACTACTTGTCTTCTGCCACAGTTGATCCAGCTGATACAGAAAAAAGCAGGTTCACCTGGTGGACATGGAGAACTAAACTTAATCATCAGCTTGATAAATTTCTGAGGTAGGTATATGTGCCTGTGCATTTCTTTCTGCTGGTATGACTTGACCTGAAGTTGCAGGTACTTCAAAAAGTTTATTAATACATGAAATAGTGTTTGTAGTTAATATTTAGTTATCAACTTGTCAATTTTCATCTCCTACCTATGAGTGCAGCACTTTTTTTTTGAAACGGTGACAAATACTTTCATTGAATATAGAAAAGGAGTACAAAATAAAAACCACCTTGTATGAGAGTGTTATACAAGGATACCTAAAAACAAGACAACATAATAAGGAGAGCATATGCAACTTGCTCTAAAAAGGAAAACTAGAATCCCTGACCCCATACACCCAAAGCAAACTCCAAAATAAATAAATAAAAACTCCAAAGTCGGACGCCGCTTCTGCACACCAATCTAAGTCAAGAAGTCAGTTACATTGTTTGCAGAGTAGGCTACATGTGTGAAGGTGATCCCTCCCTGACAACTCAACCTCCTAATGTCCCTTACAATGTTTATTAGTTTCCACGGGGGTCCTTCCCATTACTAGTAATGGCATTAGTAGAATCACCTTAGTTAATGAAGTTACCACACCCAAATTCTAGACTAGATTTTGAGAGGTCTCCTAATCTCTCTCAACTCAGCCCCACCAGTTCTTGTTAGCTTTCCAATCAATAGCATCAATTATGAGCAGTTCAATTTTCAAAAAAAAAATTATGAGAAGTTCCCTCTATTTTCATTTCAGTTGTCTCCATTTCGTCTCCTTGAATTGGATGGTTAACAATGATTGGTCAAGTTGATATTAGTAGATGCTAATCCACAAAGTCACTTCATAAAACAACTTTCTTTTCTTTGTGATTTAACAATGTTTCTCATGTCCATCGACAAAAGCCATATTATTTGACAAGAGTTAGCAGCAAAGTTGGTCAGTGCTCATTGTTGTGATCACAAAAGACTGAGTTCCAGTCATATCACCATCTCCAATAAAAAAATAAAAAAGAGAGATCGTGTTATCGGGTGAGTGGACCTGATTAGCATGCCTCATAACCCCTTCAAAATGATCATCCAGTTGCCATGCACAAGCAGTTGTCAAGCACACACATCCTCTTTAAACTTGTCCGTGGATACACAGCCATGATACCTATGTCAAAGTACTGCACATGCATGTTGGATATGGCACAACTAAATTTTTTAGTAATATAAAAAAACTGTCAAAGCAAATTTATATCAATAAAAATAATGGAAATATTTGATCGTTAGATGGATTTAGATACTAGCTATGACTCTTTTAGCCTTTTTCCATTGCCCAAAGATTTGGAGGGGTCAATTGAGTCGAATTTGATCCCTAAACAGTAGCTTACCAAGGGAGTACTTTACAAAAAAAAAAAAAAATGAAAAAGAACAGAGAAAAAAGAGAATCAACATTTAACAAGGTGTTGTCAATTTGATCTTGGCAGGAATATGGAAGATTCTTGGTTGGGTCCCTGGAGATGCCTTTTATTGGGGAACCACTCAAACTGTGAACTCGTGGACAAGATACTTGTTAAGTTAATAGATGACTTGAAACGTAAATGCAAAATTGAGGCACACGAGAGTCTTCTCAAAGCAATTCTTTGTGGTGCTGGATCTGTTGCAGAGTCAGAAGCATGTGTTTCTCAGTTGTTTTCATACAAAGGCTACCTTGGCAGAGGCAATTATTGTGGGAAGGAAATATTTGGGTCCACATCTGCCTACAGTGAAATTGGAATTTCATGCGGGTTACCTCATCAAATGATCTTAGAAGCAATGGGTGTTGTTGCAGAAGAAGATGTTGAAAGAGAACCAGTGGTTCTTGTGCTAGATGTTGATGTGCATGTGAGTTTTGAGCTAAATGTCAAATTATTATTTGGAAATCTTGTTGTCGTTCTTTTATCATTTCTCACAATGCAAATTTTTTGTTCCAGTCAAATATAATAGCCTGATACGCATTTGATTTTCATAGATGGGAATTGAAAAGAATTACCCATGTGTGTGTATTTTTTAATCACGATTCATCACTACAAACACATGGAATTTGGGTTTGTGGTCTATATTAAATGGAAAAGCATGAAAACAGTTTTGGATTATGGTTAGCCATTAAGGATGTTGAAACTCTTTAATGTATGTGATGGTGAAACAGCATGAGTCTATTTGGCGTTTAGAAGTTCCATTTCATGAAGAATACAACTTCTTATCTGCTAGTGTGTGTTTCCTCAATGGAATAAAACTGAAAAGTTTTTCTCATTCCTTGACAATCCTAAACTAGGCCAACAGAAGCACTCTCGTCACTGTCTTTCAGTTAGTTAGAAATGTAATGAAATGCAAGGATCCATTTTTTGTTACTGCATTTTCAGCTGACAATGGATTTGTATATATGTACATGTTTTCAAGTATCATAACATCTCTGCCTTTGCCTATAGTATTAGCGACAAGCTGTATTTGAATATCCATGCTTTCAAGCAGCATAAACGTATTGCCAGAATTGTCTTCAGGGCACTTTGGTGCTGGCCTTCTTTAACATTCTTCAGATGCCAATGCTTGTTGATCTTAGAAGCATATTGTTGTCTTATGGTATTTTTGCATCCTATTTATATGAATGCAATGGTTGATTGGTTGCTCTTAACAGATGCTTCCTTGGGAGAACCTACCAATACTAAGGAAACAGGAAGTTTATCGCATGCCATCTATCAGCAGCATTTCCATGGCACTTGACAGAAATTGTGGGCACCAAGAACCAGTCAGTGGGACTGCTGCTACATTTCCATCAATAGATCCATTGGATGCATATTACTTGTTGAATCCTAGCGGTGACCTCAGCAGCTCACAGGTTGAATTTGAGGAATGGTTTAGAGAGCAGAAGTGGGAGGTAATATATTGAGTCATTTGGAGTTGTTTTAGAAAAACTCTAAGAAGACTTCTCAAGTCTCCCTCTCTAGGGAGGCTTCTCTTTAAATATTACTGGGCCACATGTTTTCTGATGAAATATAAGAAAATAACAAAGACATTGGATGTGTAAAATTTAAGCCTCATTTGATCATTTTAGCCTAGTGATTTTGGACTTCGAAAATTTGATTGCTATAAGTTGTTATTTTTTCATGGCTCATCTCACAATGTTGTGATGATCAAATTGAAGAGTTTCCTTGAATTATATCATACATGAGATCCTCTATCCATCCCATCCCCGTTCATGATAAATGTGCAGCTCCCCATTGAAAGTGTATACTCCAATCTCGCGAGGGTGCTCATTGTTTTAGGAACTCAAAAGAAAGGTTAACCTTTTCTTTTCCTTTCCAGAGAAGAAAAAAGATTCCTTAATAACAGTGGCAATGAGGACAATCCATAAGTGTGGATGATTATTTAGCCAAATTCTTCTCGTTACATTCGCCAGTGAGTTTTTCTTTATGGGAAGGAGAGTTTTTTTTTCTAATAAATTGTCCTCCCATTGTCAACAGAAAACTCATATATACTGTAGATACTTCATTCCTACTATAAATCTCTCAAAATGAGTTACCTCATATGCTTTTAAGTTGCCCATATATCCATTGTAGAATTTCTTTGTTGTGCAACACCAACTACTGATCAGATACATTGGGCAATTAGTTTTTTTTCCCCACCTAGTTCTATTACCTTCCCATTTAGTACTTTTATCTGATCTTTGAAATGATGCTTTGGAACTTTACACAGGGAAAAGCTGGAAATGTTCCACCAACTGAAGAATTGGCTTTAGCCCTGCAAAATCATGATCTTTTCATATATGTTGGACATGGAAGTGGTATGCTTGAGCAGATTATTCCTGCTATTACTTGGGTTGCATCTTGTTTTCTTATATTGCCATAGTTCCCATTGTCATTGTTCGTGTTATTTCCTGGTACCATCATGACCGATGGCCCTATACTTTTGCCTCTAAAAGATCAAATTATTTTTGTACATATGTGATGCAGGGACACAATACATACCTGGGCACGAGATTCAGAAGCTGGACCATTGCGCTGCCACTCTCCTAATGGGCTGCAGTAGTGGATCTCTTTCTTTCACAGGCTCCTATTCTCCACAAGGGGCCCCTCTTTCCTATATTTTAGCCGGTTCTCCTGCTATCATTGCAAATCTTTGGGATGTGACAGACAAGGATATTGACCGTTTTAGTAGGGCCATGCTTGATGCTTGGTTGCAAGAAAAATCAACTCCACCCACACATTGCATTAGATGCAAGCATATGGTGGAAGAATTTAGATGCATGAAGCTAGCTGATAAGGCAAAAGCTAGTGTCCCAAAGACTAGGAAAAAAAAACTAAAAGTAGAGAAGCTGCAGGACACTTGTAATGATACAGAGTGCAGACATTGTGGTGAAAATTTGAGAATTGCATCATTCATGAGTAAAGCCCGAGATGCTTGCAGGCTCCCACTGTTGGTTGGGGCATCTCCAGTTTGTTATGGTGTGCCTACAATAGTAAGGAAAAAGAAATAGCATTCATACACTATACCCTAAGTGGCTTCAATATTGGATTTTGGAAATGAATCCGATCAACCAACAACACATGACATGGCTATAAATTTTACAATAACGTTGAGCGTCAACATGCAGCCAAGCTTGACCATGGTTGCTGGACATGTAGTAGTCTACACAACATGCGAGTTCCCAGTAATGTTACAAGGAAGAAATAAACTGAAGTAGCTAGCATGAAAATTAGTTTGTATATCATTTCATATGGAGGTGGGAGCAGGTTAATCAACTTGGGGCTTGATATATGAAGTATGTAAGGTGACCTCAGTTTACATCTAACATTCCACCTCAAGCGAGATGGTGTGAGTTCAGAGTCCCCTCGTTGGGGAGTGTGGGACATCATCAAAAAAGGGTATTTAGTAGAACTGTGCTTGAGATTCCAAGGAACAATTCTTATTATCTGAACCAGAGGTAGTGCTGTATGTCCTACTTGCATCAATTTTGTTCAAGTGTAGATCTCCTGTATGAAAATATTGCATCAATTTTGTTCAAGTGTAGAGCTCCTGCATGAAAATATTATTCCAAATTATGTAATGTCACCTCAAAAAAGCATTGTGGAAGAGACTATTGTACCGTGACAATTTTTTCCATGTATCATTAAATTGAAAAGATATTTTATTTTAATGTTGACTTATGATCACATTCATTGTCATCATCAATATTTTCAAATTTACTATTGCATTAAAAATACATTTTTATTACACAACTATAAAATCACATTAAAAACATAATAAAATAATATCATGATAATATCTTGATAAATTTCCCCAATTATTAAGTCTGCCACGGTATTTGAGTGAAAATCAGACGTCCGAAACTGATAATGCTCGTGATGCACTATAATGAACAGTTACACTCACGTCACGAGGGCTGGGTCTCTTGTGAAGATCTTTTTTTAAGCATGTACTTTAACGTGAGTCTGATCATTTTAAATTCTCAACATAAAACTATATATAATTTTATGAAATTGTTAAAACCACTATTAAACAAAATCAAATAACAAATATTTGATTAAAAAATATAAAGTTTCTTACATTTTAATTTTAATTTCACTTTCACTATTTTTATCTGATACAAATGCATAACTTTTATAAGTTTGTCCATCTTAATAATATTTGAATTCAATCATCAACATAAACAATATATAGATTGAAACCATGGTATTGTACAGCTTCTTACAATAAAAAATAAACATTGAAACAAAAATATATTTATAGTACTAACTATTATAACAACAAAATAAAGTTTTATGAATTCTAAATTGATACAATTATTTATTTAATTTTATAAATAAAATTTTAAGTCGAATCACAGATTTCATTAGAAAAAAGTAGATGTTTTTGAAAATTAAGTCAAATTAAGAATTAGAAGTTGGAATGAGTTAACTAGGATGAACTCTACTCTGAGTCAAAAGAACCCAATTAATTTGACTATAGAATTAAGATTTAATTCATGTTTCACCCGAGAGACTCAGAAGCTCTGAACTCTGAATAATTACAATGCTAGGCTAAGTCTAATTCATAGGACCTAATTTTAATTTAAAAAGAAAATTAAGGAAACCAAAATAATTCCGATTGACTCGAACGAGTCGTCTTCCTTTTTTATTTATTCTCTGCTGCTCTTTTGGCGTTTTATTCTCTCTCTCCCTCTGTTCTTCCATTCTTCTCTTCCAAATAGCAGAGTCGTGAGCTGAAAGAGTAAGATGTTCTTCATTTTTCTCAATGAACATACCACCGGCGAGAAAAGAACAGTCTAGGAAGTAACAGAGCAACACAATTAAAAACTAAAAGACTACTAAAACTGAAAAAAATACAACAAAAAAATTCAGGAAGGAAACTGTTCTACTTGTCCCAATCTCACTCGACCTTGACCTGAATCACATCCTTCCTCTCCTCTTCCTTCACCTTAGGCACGGTAACTTTCAGAACTCCATTCTTCATCTCCGCCTTGACCTCATCCATCTTGTAGAGCTTCTCCGGAAGATCGATCCGGCTGGTGTATTTTCCCCTCATCTCCTCCTCGTCTTCTCCCGATCCCTTCACCCCCTCTCCCATTATAATCAAGGTATTCTGCTCCACAGAAACCTTGACATCCTCTTTCCCCAATCCCGGCATATCAACTCTCAGATAAAAGGCAGCATCATCTTCCTTCGCATCCCATGCTCGCCTCACTCCTCCTCCCATTCCCCTCGCCATTGCTGAGTAGGGACTCTCCATTATCTGATCCATCATGTTCATGACCTGGCTCAAGCTCCTCGATGGAATGAATGGCTCAAAGGCATCTGTACATCAAAATCATTCGATTCAATCCATTTAAACTCAGTTTCATGAAGGAAGAAAATCGACTTGAAAAAATGACATCAAGGAATGAGGTCACAACTACCAGAGAAAAATCCAAAAGGAGAATCAGAGCGGCGACGAGTGATGGTGGAGTACTCGTCAGAGCGGCGCTCCATGTCGCTATCTTCGTCGTGATCGTCTTCAAAGCGGCGGATCTGCGCATTGGTGTTAAAGGACCGACTGGCGCAGGGAGCTACTGCTGAAATAGGACGAATGGTGGAGAAACGATTGATCTTGTTAAGGAGAGGAGAAGAGAGTGCTCTCTTCCAAACGAGCAAGGCAGCCATTAGAGAATGTTTCAGGGTCTTCTCAACAGAGATAATTTCGTCCTGGATTGGATATGGACTGCGATTGAGATGAATATTTATAGCAGAGGAGGGGTATCGGGGGCATTTTAGGCATTTATCATATCTGTCTTGGAGAGGAAGACAGACGAGCGTAGAAGGTTCCAGATGCGTGGAGCAAGGGAAAGTTCCAGATCAATCGTGACCGCCCGCTTGACACGTGGATGCCCACCGAGCTATCTGGGAGTCGTACATGTATCCATCAGATGTATGACACGTGTATCGCATCACAAAAAATAAATTAATTTGACTACTGAGAGTTTTAATTAGTCATTTCAGTTCCTATATCTTATAATCGTTTAACGTAATTTTAAATATAATGATTAAAAAGTATAATTACCTAACACGTTTGACAAATTTATCATATTTATCTTAAATTAATTTGATGAGATAGAGAACTATTATCTATTATTGAATAAATAAAAAATGATTTTTTTTTTAAATCTTCTTCAAACATGACCGGCACATAGAGGTGGACATCCTCTGTGGATAAAGGTCTACTAAATTGGATAGGCGATGATGAGCCAGAAAGTTTTTTCTTTGAGTATGAGATCTTCTCCAAATCAATAAATCTAATGTATTTTGTAGTGTGCAATGTTGAAAGATTGAAAAAAAGAAAGAAAATAGATGTAATTTTTTAGAGTTTTAAAAATATTATTTATTTTATTTAATTAAGATTTTTTTTTGTGAGGCATATAATTAAATAATGACTTTACAGTAAACCCACTACCACTTTATTCGGTGGGCCTTATAAATAGGTGGGTAAACACCAGTGCACCCGCGATCCTTTCACTTGAGAACATGGATTAATTGATTCCAAGGCAAGTTTTGGTGGGCTAATCTATATGGGTGTAGCTCAGTTGATTACCTTCCGTTTTCTTAAGTGAGATGTTATGGGTTCGAGCCTCCATAATCTAATCTTGACTTGTCTTAGAGGTAGAAGTCTACCCGTGAGAGTTTTATGCTGGGTATCCTACGATTTCCTAAACGTAAATTAAAAAAAAAAAGTTTTGGTAGCCTATCTGTTTATATTAGAGTTGCAACTTGGATTGGTTGCATTAAATTGTGTGTTTGTTCGAAGTTCAAGCTCGGGACGAAGTCTATGCCCTCTAAATTGTCAAATTTGAGCTCAAATCAAATTGTATTTGTAGGACAGAATCCTGATTTAAGATATTAGAATGTAGATGCGAGCTCATGTAGGCACAAATTCAGGGGTTTAAAATTCAGTATCAGTCGATATTTTTCTCTTTTTTTTTTTTTTTAAACAAAAATGACTGATATCGACCAATATGATACGGCTGTGATATCGATATACCGATATCGGTATATCGGCCGATATTTGGACCTTTGCTCAAGGTTGTTTCTATCTACGATGGAAGTTTTTGTATTTTCTATTAAAATATAAACTATCTATTATGTAGATTTTATATTTATACACACTATTAATTAAATAAATTTAAATTAATAGTTCAACTTAATGCTTCCAGGCTAAACACTGACACTTTCTTGAAGCAGACCTGACCTAACTTAATATGACTCAAATTCTAATCTAAGTCTGATATTTTAAACTTGAAATTAAAACTCTATTGTAGCTATGTTCACATTTTTGTGTATGTAAACTTAAAAATTTGTAGCTCTTACAAAGACCTTCATGGACATCAATATTTTGTGCAAGTAAATTTAATTTTTTAATTTAAATAGAAATTAATTTTAATATGCTTATTTTTTATTAAAATTGATCGTTGTTCTCATTTTGTTCTTTATTTTATTTTAATAAGATAAAAGATATTGAAATTAATTTATTACAATAAAATAAAAAACAAAAAAGAGACACGATTCAGCCAGCGTTAACAGGTGAAAATGTGAAATCATTAATAGCATTAAATGAACCCGAAAGAGTTTGATTTAGACACGATTGAGCATGAGATTTTTTATTTTATTATGAAAAAAATAGAAAAAATAATTAATTTGAATCCATAAAATAGATGATTATATCGTCTTAATAAAATAAAATACCATGCTCAAATCAATTTTCTAAAGGTTCTTCATAAGATATTTATCTTATTTTTTACTAAGTTTGTATGTATTTTTGAGATTTTTAAAGAAAAATTTAAAAATAATGAATTACTTAATTTGACTTTATTTTAAATCAACTATGAATTCCAAATTTTAAATTATGTAATTTAGTGTTTAATAAATTTATAAAAATTGAGAATATTCACACAGAATAAAGAGTAAGATTTAATGAATGGTAATAGATGAATCTAAAAGGTATATTTAGAATGATATTTTTCATAAAAAAATTAGGTTTTTTAAATCTATTAGATTTAAAAAGTTATAATTTTAAGAGCTAACATATCAAAAGTCAAAATATGGATCCATTTTTAATCCAACATACCAACTTAAAATGAGTTTAAATGAGATATATTTTTTAATTTAAAAAAAAAACATTTTTTTCTTAAAAATTTATTTCTATCTATAAAATTTTAATTAATAATTTAATATTATATTGACTATATGAGTTTGACTAAGGTTCAAAGCACCTAAACATGTCTCTGATACTCTAATTTCAGTATGAGCATAGATAGAAGGCTAAAAGAATGACAACTTTTATGAGAAATTATTTGTGAATTACACATTAGTTTTCAAATCAAGATTAAGATTAAGAATTAAACAATTACTAAGTTGAGTAAATCAAGAAACTTAGTCAATTAGGTGCATCAATTCAAAAAATTGAATTTTTTTATTTTTTATTAGGACTCACTCAATTACTGAATGAAATCAACCAAGTGAGTCAATGAGTTAACTAAATGAGTTGGTTCGATTATATATAATTATTTTTATTGAATTTACATAGATTCATTGTATAGAAATATAAAATCATTAAAAATACAATAAATAAAGCACTAAAAGGAAGCATAGTTGATAAACAATTATGAAGCCTCTAACAAGATTTATTAAAACAAATATAATTGTTACACATCATCTTAAATTCACAACCATTATCCAAAATTATTAATATTTACTCATTCAAGTCTCAAATTCTTTTTTATTTGGAGACCTAATTTAGTAAATTAAGCCATTCAATCACAACTTTACTTAGTTAACTTGGCATAAATTATAGGTACTAAGTTTACCACTGACTTGTTTAGTCAGATTGAAGTTCAATTTTACGATAAATGCAAAAAATGCATTTATATTTTAATTGTATTAGGTATTATTGTATTTCTTTTATATTTAATCCATGTATTTATATGTAAAATTATAAATTTTATTTAAAATAATTTATTACGTGTATTTCTGTTTCAGGAGACGATAACCCACAATTTAATAATGCAGAGTCAATTTCAGTCAAATGCCGAGTCCAAGTCGAGTCAAATTGCAAAGTAAAATTGGTGTGCATTTCAATGAAAAAAATAGAGCCGTTTGAGAGAAAAGAGGGAAGTATCAAGAGAATGGAAAGCAGGTCAGAGTCCTATGGAATAATCTTGATATGTCCTACGGGCAGTAGATTCATCTGTAGGATTTTTATGTGGGTATCTCGTGATTTTTCTTATGTAAATTCAAAAAAAAAAAAATAGAAAGTTAGAGGCTGATTCGGATTTCAATATAGCCGTTGCTGGGCTTGAATGAGAAATGGAAAGTTCAGAAGAGGAAACGAAAAAGGAAGCAAAGGGCCAGGAAGAAAATGGAAATACAGCAGAAGAATCGGATTAGCAGTGGAGAGAGCGGTTGCTGGTTCTCTTAAAAAAAGGGGCAACTCTTCCTCTCTGTTCTTCTCTTCTCTTGGGTTTTTGAGACTCAAACAAGCAGCATGGGCGCAGCTGCGTGGCAGGCAGCAGTGATCCAAGTGCTTAATCGTTCTTCACCTGCAGCCAGAGAGAGACAGGGAACCCTTCCATTCTCTTCTTCTTCAGCAGCAACGGGCGAGTGACACGCCTGAGCAGTGGGCAGCAAGGGAGGACGGACGATCATCACAGGCTGCACTCGTCTTCTGTTTTCCTCCTGAGAACCTGAGAGGATAGCATCCAATCAACCACCGTCTTCCAAGCTGAGGCAGTCAACGTGTTTGACTATCTCTTTCTCATCTCTTTTGTTTCAGTTTTTATATAAACCTTTGCAGGGAGTTGTCTTCTTTTATTTAATTTCATTTAGTCTCAGAACTGAGTAAACACTCTTGATTTTTCTTTTGGACTTTTAGTTTATTGTTTGACATTTTATTTTCCCATTTAGTTCGTCAGCCTTGAATTTCAATTGAATGTTTAAATTATTTCTTTTAATGTCTTCTATCATAATGTCAGCTAAAGTTTGAACTAAGGTTAGGGGTGAATTTTAATAATTTATTGGGTTATTTTGAATCACCAACTATGATATTAATGTAAGTTTCATTTAATTGAATGGTTTGATTTATCTCAATATTTATTATAAATCTAAATATTTTCCTTGATTCAGTGTGATTTTCGAATACACTGAATGTTATGATAATCTTATGATTTTGTGATAAATTTTCAAGGACTTGTCCATGTCTATATACTTCTCTTAATTTAATGTGATTTTCAAATACAGTAAATACTTGACGAATCCCTCTGACATGTGATATTTGTTTACCAATTTTTTAACCATCAATTATTTAAAACAAACTTTGTGGAATTTTTATTGATTTAATTGTCCAAGATTCCGGTTCGATAGAGTTATTATTCAAAGTGAACTGAGATAAATAGATGCAAAATAATCTTATAAATTATTAAATGGATCCCCAAAACCTTAGTGGTTTTTTATTGTTTTTTTTTTTATTCACCACCGCATCTTTCCTCCATACTCTTGTGTGGAAAATCAACCATTTTACTTCTCACTTCAAAAAATAGTGTTCTTTTAATACCTTCCGTCCCTGTGGATTCAACCTCGGGCTCACCGAGAAATTACTACTTCGCTACCTGCGCTTGGGTGTACACTTCTAAAATGGTAGCACTATATATAATTGGGTTGGGTTGACTCAGTGAGTCAATCAAGAACTTCACATTGTCAGTACAAAATTGACGTACATATTTAACCCTACCTAGTAACATGTTTGATGATTGGGTTGGGCTGAGTCAATTAGGAATTGGTCCAGTTGGAAAACTACAATCTTATATTTTTCATATCTAAGGTATTACTGTGAGGAATCCCATACGGGATAGCTCAACTGATAACATTTTGCCTCCCGTGGTGTAACCCGGTAACTCAACTAGTGAGGTTGTGCTCGAGGTCCCCCCTCCGCCAATAAAAAAATGTATTACTGTGAAAATTGCAAATGTCAGCAGTTCGATCAAATCAAACTAAAAAAACACCGGTGTCTAAATCAAAACCCCATCGAAATCTAAGGGTCCAAAAAACTCAAACTAAATTTTTCTTTTTCTTTTTTAGTAATAGATGTTTTGTTTGTCTCTTAGTCATCTGATCTGAGGCAACTTTAGAAATGAAGCTTTATTCAACAGTCCCTTTGATTTATCAGTTGCCAAATGGTTAGAAATGTTTGATTTATCAGTTGCCAAATGTTTAAAAATGTTTGATGGGTTCGAAACTGAAAAAAAAAATATTAATTGAAATATTAGATTTCAGCTAAAATTGTTCTGATCCCCCTATATCACCCTACTTTTGTTCTTCATGTCAATACTAAATACTACTAAGAGAATTTTATTAGGCTTAGTAGTTGATGAGTGCAAAATAGATACATATTTTACTCCTAATTTATTATTGTTAGTATCTCATTTTATTTAATTTTATCTAATTAGTATAATTTTGTATTTTGCAGGTTTAATAGTGAGGATGACAGAAAAAATGCTTAAATATAAAGTCTGGGCCCATTATGAGTTAATTTTGGACCTCAAGCCCAATTATTGAGCCCATTAAGAAAAGCCTATGAAGAAATCCACATGTGTGAATACTATTTCCATTATCTCAAGAGGAAATTCGAAATTTACAAGCTAATATAAGAGGATTTTCGAATTTGGCAAGTGGATTAAGGAAAGAGAGAGAAAATAAGGAAGGGAGAAAAATAAGGAAGGTTTGATACATGTTCAGTATTTTTGTCATAAATTTTTACTCCGATATCCGATTTCTTTGATTCTTTTTGCGTTGGAAAGAAGACTTCAAGAGCTACAACTTTGTAGTTTACGACTTTTCCTGATTCGGAAGTTAAAAGGGTCAAAACTGAGCTTCAAGATGGTGCATATGTAAAAAACGGGATTCTACACCCACTTTCCTTATACAAATTTAGCTCCTTACCTCTTTTAAGTCATTCCATATTTAACACAAATCAAATCCGCCCTCCATGTGTCCCTTGCTTTATTTAAATCTTTGAATCCAATCCATTCATTCCACCTCCTTTCATCTATAAATACTAGCCATCTCCCATTGAGAAAACTGAACTTGGGCATTGAAGAAAAGGAGAGGAGAGGAAGAAGAGAAGGAGAAAGACTGTGGGATTTTCAATCCACATTGGGTTCTAAGGTTGGTGGATTTTGATTTTCATTATATTTCTTTTTCTTTAAAATTCCATTGATATGTAAGTCTAAATTCATGTTCATAAATAAAATTGAGGTGTGATGAAATATTTAGTCTATGGTTTTCCAATTATTCAATTTATGTATGATGATTATTTGATTTTATTTTTATTCTTTAATTAAATTTATGTGTGGATTTATTTTAATTATTTCAGATTAAATGTGATGAAAATTTAGATTGAATAGACTTCCTTCTTCGATCTAAGGCTCTTATTTTAAGAGTGCGATGAAATATTTTAGATTGGAGATGAAGTTTAAATTCTATTCATTCTAAGGTTTAATTTGAGATTTTTAGTTTAATGAAATCCATGGATTTAATTCTTAGAATATTTATCGATGAAAAATTTGAATGCATGATTGGTAATTTACGTGAGCTCCGTATTCTAGGCCTTTGTTTTATTTTTAAAATATGGAAAATAATGCCTCCTTGATTCTTTGAACCAGTTCCACTGTAAATATGTACAGATGTAATTTAGATGTCTTTAATTTTATTTTTGTTTATAAATCCAAAAAACTCGTGAAATTGATGAACTAGATTGGAAATAATTTAATTGCATCTTAATTTTGTATTTTAAATTAGATTAAGATTGTTTATATTTTTATATTAATTCCACCATCTTAATTAAAATTAGTTAAATTGTTAGATTCTATGTTTAAATTTAGAATGTTTCTAAATTAAGATTAAAATTCATAGATTAGATTAACAATTCCACGTTCATGATTTATCTCCATATTTCTCAAAGTTCTTAAAATATATAATTCAATGGTGTATTTTCATGGATATATTTTCCTAAGTTCCGATGGGTTCGACCTCGCACTTAATCGCTATACTATCTAATGGTTCGTGCGCTTGCGAGTTATAAATTTAAAATTTGCACAACAGTAGTTTACTGCCTTCAGTTGTTTTAAGTATGTAAAAGCTTAACTATTATTAAGTAATGCTAAAAGGCACTTTTATTTTATTTTTTATAAATCAATAAAAATGTTTCTTAAAGTCAACATCAAGTTATAAGAATTTAAACTTTGGTAAGCGTATTTTATCCTCACCAAATAATGAAGTCATATTTTTCGATTTCTTTTAAGGAAGGCAGCTAGTCGACTTATAATGCTACCTTCGAGACAAATTTTCTAATTCTATCATTGAAAAAGAAAGCTACGCTAGTATAAGTTTGCTAAAGAGATGATTCCTTAACGAAATCTCTCATCAAATGGATCATGAAATCTACATAATTGAGTTTAGATGAAAGGTAACTAACGGATATGAAGTGAAGTTTTATCATCAATTGATAATTCAAATCATATCAGCTTGATATTTCAAGCAAGTTTCAATGAATATGAATCGTGGGTTTTTAAAAGTTCAAAATCAAGGGACGAGATGATTAGATAGGAAGGAACCTTCATACAATCCCTACTCACATGGTCCTCTTTCATCCAACCATGTAGAGCCTAAGACCCATTTAAAGGAAAATCTCGATATCAAATCTTACTAAGGAGAGTCTTGTTACAGTTTTTTGGAAAAAGATTTTTTCCCCATGCTTACACTACTATTGCTATTACTACCACACCACAGCATCCATCAGTATATGAAAGGCAGGAAAGCAGACGTTACTAAAGAACTTGTTTTTGGAAAATCACTAACATGTACCAACACATACAATATCAAAATCAAATATCAGAACACAATTCAGTGGAAAAACAACAATAGTTTTCAAAATGTACTCTTGTGTTATAAGGAGATCCTCTCTTAATGATACAACCTTAGCTAAAGCATCTAAATATAAGTTCCCTTCACTTGAATTGGTTAATTTTTTTTAAAAAGAATTCTATTTCCCAAACCTTAAATCTTCCACAAGGAAAGGACATGAGATTTTATTAAAAGATGAGAAAGAAATGTATCGACATGAAGAGAACTAGATCTAATCTCCTGAAAAGAAGGAAATTACAATCTGAAAAAAAAAAAAATAATAAGGGAAAAGGAAGAGGATTAGAACCATCTGAGACAAATATAACTCAACAACAGCAACTAATCACTTATTTTGAAGATAAAGCAAGACCCACAGTATCCAGCCTAGTGTAGCCCTATTTATCATCATCATCATCTTCATTACCTGATGAAGAGTTATTTCAAATGTGATTTTAAATCCCCTAATCCCCCTGACAAGTTATAAATGAGTTATCTTTGACCAGTTGGGGCTAACACAATGAACTTCCATTGATAGAACAATGTAAGTAGGCATATCATTTTCAAAAGCTCTAACAAAAATTCTAATGTGAAGGCAAATTGTTGATCACATTTTATAATCCAAAAAGTTTTCTTCAGGTATGGAGGATCATTCCTAGTGAAACTTGCAGGTGAGTATCAGTAAAAAAATGATGAATACCCTAAACCAACAAAAATAGAAACAGTCTGCCTTGCTCCAAAGAATTGGTGTTTGTATTGATATAAAATTGGTACATAAATGTACCACAGTTCATAGAATGATCAATTCCAAACAATGAGAAGTACGGATACATATATTTCATTGACCAATATTGCAGCGGTGATATGCAAACCACATCGAGCTCCCAAACTTAGGAAATCCATGAACCTTTCCAGCAAGTCTTTCAGATCCATCTGTGAAAAATTTCTGGTGCAAACTTAGAAATACCTGCCATGTCAGTAGGCTGTCTGAACCGGCCTGGTGGCATGTACCTGCCATCCGTTTTACTTCTAATGCCTGAGCCACTCGATCTAAACCACCATATAGGCCATCACACTGTTCAATCATGTACTTGACATCCCAAAACTTTTCTCCAAAGAACGCACTTACCTTTCCAAGAAACTCCCACATATCCTTGGGTAGCTCTTGTCGGGTAAGCAACTTCACAAAGAATGCAACATCATAGGTAGGTGCCGTGGAATGTAACCCAATGCAATGAAGGGTTGCAGACAAGCCTGTAAAACAACAATAGCTGGCCAAAGTGGTATGAGTTGACTCCCTCGATCCTGTTCCTCTCGAAATCAATGCCATTTTGCGTCAGAAGCTTGATCGAGTCAGGTGCGTACAAATCAATTGAGGGATCAAAATCGCAGAAGTTGAACTCCCAGATGTAGCACATGTCAGAACCAAAGTCGGGTAGGCTACCGCACGAATCTGAGAGGGTGAGACCCACCTGGATGATGTTGAGTTTATCCACGTTCACCTTCATCACCTTGTAAAGTTCCTCGGGCTTCTTCCAGTAAGGGCGGTTTTGGCCAGAAACAGAGTGGGGTGCAGCAGAATTGGGGATGATCCCTGGGAACTCAGTGTCCATCGAGATGTATGGATGGGTGAGGATCGCCTGTTGAATAAGCACAAACTCCGATGCCAGATTTCTGGCCCAAACTGATCGAATTTTTACAGGCTTCTGCAAATGGGTCTGTGCCCGATTTTGGGTCTGTGCCCAATGTTGATTCAGATAAGCATAGTCCGAACACATTTTCTTGCCAACAGTGAAGAGAGGAGGAAAATATGATTGCTTTGAAACGTCAACAATGAAGAGAATAGAAAAATACCGTCGCTCTGAGCTTCTGAAACCTGGAGAGAGGAAAAAGAGGGAGACAACACTCTGAAACCTGGAGAGAGGAAAAAGAGAGACAGCACGAGAGAGAGAGGGCAGAGAGTTTGGTTTTAATAGAGAGAGCCGAGGCGGTGTTGTAAGGCGGCAGAATTTGCCATGACTGAAAGAAAACGGTAGAGATAGTTGTTCGATTTTTTAGTTGATTTGAAAATTAAATAACGAAAATGAAAACCTTTCACATATTGGAAATAAAGAAAAAAAAAAAAAAAAACCTTCTCCCTATCTTTCCATTTTAATAAATAGGGTTCCTCCATTTTTTATGATTTCTTAAATTGACAAAATGCTATTTTCCACTCTACTTTTAGTCAATTGGTATTCCAAAAACATTAAGAAAAGATCTATCAAATCGTTTGCAATATAATTAATCTACATCTATTTTTATTGTTAATTTTGTTATTTAGAATAGACAAAAAGAAATTATTAATTTCATTTCAATATGTTCATAAATTAAACTTTTTTTATAAAATAAGTATGATTATATGTTTATTAAAATGGTCCCATATAATAAGATTTAGTGGATATTTAAATTTTGACTTTTTAAAATTAATTTTATTAGAATGTTTAAATTTTAAAAAGGGAGGAAAACCGTGGCGGTGAATATGAGTGAAGGAGAATATTTTTCTTTATCACAATTAGGAGTCCGAAATTAGAAAGACCACAAAGCAGTTGTGGATTTGGGGCAGAGTATTTTGATTTTGAATTTATTTGAAAGAAAACACAATAAGTGGGTCGAAATTTGGGTGAGTCAAATCGGATTTTAATAAACTAAATCCAACTCATATAAAAAATTATTGAATCTGGCTCGTCCCTCGAATTGTATCCCGAGTGTTGAATGAAATTGCTTGTCTGATTCAACTCAAGTGTTATATTAAATTTTTAAAGTGTGTGTTGAATCAACCTGACCTTAATTTTAAAAATATAAAATTCAACCTACTTGATTTCTTGAGTTTTTTAGTAAGTAGTAATTTTTAGAGTTAAAAGTTTAATCGATCACGTAAGTTAGGTCGATTTGACTCAATTTATAAGATTTTGAGTTGAGTAAATTAACATATTCTAATTGGATCTTTTTTGAATTAGTAAAAAAATCATTTGAATTATTCACCTTAATGAAACTTTAAATTGAATGCGATGAACTCAGTATATGAAATAAATATGTTATTTTATAGGTTTTACTAATTTCCTTGTCTTTATTTGAAAAATCTCTTAAACTTTCTATAATTTTTAAAAAGCCTTACATTTGGTAAACAATTATCAAAATTTGACTAAAATATAGAAAATTATAACAATTGTAAGAAAACATTTTTAAGTTTCCATAATTGTAAAAACCTCATATTCACTAAAAATATCTTTAATCACTGTTAACTAATGGCCAACCTTTAATTGCCTTAGAAATGTTTAAGTAGAGAATTTAAGGTCCACATAGAAGTTACCACAATTTGAGAGAATGATTATAGAAAATTAATTTTGATAATAACCTAAATTTAGCTTGCTTAAATCACAATTGCAGATCTTAATCTCAATGTATAAATATCGGATGGTACATTGCATATCTATTGTACAATATGTGTAGCAGTTGTATTGGATGATAATGGCCGATATGTATACGGGCAATATCAGTCGATAGTTCATATATCAACCGATATTATTTTTAATATTTAAAAAGAAATTGTTTCAGCTATTTTTTTAGTAGAATGATTAGAAGTAGGTTCTTCAAGTGCCAAAGACATTTTTCAATTCCAAATATTTTTCTCTTAAAATTTAATATTTTAAATTATTTTCATCAATCATTTTGAATTTCAACTATAACATAATCTGAAATGAGAATTTTTGTGAAAATAATATTAAGTACTTAAAAAATGCAATTTAGATACCTTAACGTGATTGATATAGTTTTTATGTTGTCTATATGATTTTTAATTTTTTTTTTAAATTAATAAGAGCTACGTTTTCTAAAATAATTCTCATGTTGAAGTTTTTGTGAAAAAAATTAATGAAATGAAATATACAAGTCTATAGTATTAAATCAAGACATTAATGTGATTAATATAAGTTTTACAGTGTTTCATTAAATTTAAAAGGAAATATTATGAATTATCATAGAAGATACATATCACGGTGAGATACTGGAGACTACAACTTTCACATTAGGTATTTCTCCAAATTGATCTCCTATTTCTTAATTTTAAAATATTTTTCAATTTTTTTAAACATACTTTATTCATATTGAAATCTCGACTCTAGGAGTCTAATACTCCATAAAATGACCATTTTTATAACAAAAATAAACTCACACTAGTATCTTCATTTTTCTCTATTTTTCTACATTTCTTCAAAAATAAAAGAAAAAGAGGAAAAAAAACCATATCGATGATATAATATGATACTTAACAAATTTTCAAACCCGATTTGTGCTAAAGAAAATTTAGTCTCAATTCGACCGTGTCTAACGTTTTGTTACAACCAAACTAGGAGAATCCTAATACATGGAAGCAGAGGTTGAAAATTCGGGGCATCAGAATTTTAATCCGATATTTCATCTCAGCCAAGATTTTTCTCTCTCCTCAATTTTTTTTTTTGAAAATCTTGATCGCTTTTTTTTTTGAAAAAAATCATTTAAAAAAAATAAAAAAAGGCTTTTTTGAAAAAAAAATTAAATATATAAATGTCGGCTGAGATATCAACCGGGCCCACGCCGATATTTTATTTTTTTAAATAAAAAATAAAAATCAACCATATCAGCCGAATTTTTTTATCTCTATCAGCCGAGATATCTCTGTCGTGGAAATTCCGAGATATCTTAACCGATACGCACAATATCGGCCAAGATTTCGACCCCTACATGGAAGTAGTGGGTCCACAAGGAAGATTTTGTAGTAACACCCATATTTTCTAGTAACTACAAAAAAAACTCTTAATCATTATTTAAATAATGACCAACTACCATTTCCCTAGAAATATTTTGCATCAAGGTCGTTGGGCTCAATTCGGCTTGCCTCTAATCAAGAGATTGGGGGTCTAAATTGTAATTTGTCATGGACTAGAATTCTTAAAAACTATTTAATTAGATAGTAGTCTCAACTTTTTAAGGCTTAAAAATTAACTTTCACAGCCTAACTCTAAAAGTTACTATTATTGGTTGGGGAGATTCCAAACATGCAGTCTTCAAAAGCACACACATTCCACCAGACCATGTGAAATCGAATTCATTGTTAATAGCAAGCTGGTTGGAGAAAATGACTAATAAAAAAATTACACCGAAGCTTTTCGACTTCATCCCCATTAAACATGAAATATCTTCATTTTATAAATTATAAGAATACCGAGATAAACTCATGAAATTTGGCTTGATGGTTAAAAATCCACCTGAGATGCAAAAGATTTTGAATTCAAGTCACTTTCAATACAAAAGAGTCACTCTCGATAGTATTACCCGATATATGGACAAGGAAGTTTCCACATGCCTCAATAATTAGTAAAATGCTGTAAGAGTCATGTACATCTTGGACCTTTTAAAAAAAACTGTAGCGATATATGCAGCGGTCAATTCTAGCTCATTTCAACCTAAATTTTGGTCCAAAACTTTTCTATATGACAACTGTCTCCCTAAAGTTGGTTCCACATTTTACAGGTTTCACTTCCGACTGAAATGATCGTTGTCTTGGCCGGCAGACGATCACTTTTGGTCAGGAGAAAGGTTCCAGTGTATAGAAAAACAAAACTCTAGTAGAACCATATTCCAGGCAAAGTCATAAGATTTAATTGGGAAGTTTGGATAATCGGTATTGAGCAGGATGGCCCAGTGAAATGGCCGCAATCAGTTCGTGGAACATGAATCAGCTCCAAAGAAAGGCTTTTTCTGCGACAAAGAAACATGTTGGCAGGCAACAATTTGTCAAAGAAAAATCAAACTCAACCCTGATAAATTAGGGCAATTCAATCAAGTATAATCTGTCAGAGGATTAAGGGATTTAAGATCATTTCGAAAAACTATTAATCAGGTAGATGGCTTGGATTATGGTAAAGATAATGTTCTATCAACTATATCTTGTAACCTTTAATACAAATTAATATCAGAAGACATTTCTGGATGCTAATTGCAATATTTCATACCAATAAAAGATATGGCAATTAAAATACTAATACACTGAACAAGTTGCCTTACCAAGTAACTCATCACCAAGAACAATATTTTTTCCCCTTTCATTTTTTTTGTGTGTGCGCGCGCGCGTGTGTGTGTGTGTGTGTGAGAGAGAGAGAGAGAGAGAGAGATCAAACAGATGAATCCAAACAAATAAATAAAGCCTTCAAGTAGACACCTTGATGTGGATACAATTCAAGTCAACCGCCATCAAAGGTGACAAAAAAACTCATTCATGCTGCTTCTGATATTCATGCAGCATTATACTTTTTTAACACCTTACCTTGTATTTTCCTTCATCTTGTACTTTTCAAGTGACTTTTCATGTGGTCTCCAATCACAATGTTATGCACAAACTTGCAACATTTACAGCAATTCCTGCCAATGAGTGAATGGACAACCTTTATGTTGCTGTAACAAGCATGGACTATGAACCAAGCAGCTTCTTCCATCTGGCATAGCCTAGAACAAGCAGGAAAACCAGAAAACATGCAGCTGACATGCTACAGACAATGGGACTAAAGATGCCATTTATATCGTACAGTGTGCAAGGAATGTTCATACCGAACACCCCGGCAATAAGAGTTTCAATGGCAATGGCAAAAGATGCTATGGTTAACGTCAGCTGGAGCTGAATGAGTTCATTTCTCTGGTTGTCAAGTTGGATGTTTACATAATCCTCCGTGTCGTCGATGTATTCACGCACCTTGAAATGCCAGACATTGAGAATGGAAGTGTCAGAACTACCCACACAAAAATCTATATTATATGAAGATATCTTTATGTGTGCATGCATATATGTTTAGAATAACATAAATACCATCCTCAACCCAAGGATAGGTACAGTACCCTTGTCCTTCTACTATGGACAAATGAGACTAAGTTTGTTCATAACATTGATGTGAGGATCACCAGACAACATTTCAAAAATTCCCTAATGAGACAATCCAAAGTATTTTATCGGTAGCTTTGAAAATAGATGCTTAAGAAGGAAATGAAGAAACAGTCCGCAATCAAGATTAATACTGCAAAAAGGCAATCCAGTGATACCAAAAATCCTCCAATCACTAATAATGTTTACTTTTAAGCCATGATCTATCCACTGTGAGCCAATATAAACAAGGATCAATGTGAGAGAATTGTATCACCATTACCCATCAGAAACCTTAGCCCCCTTACTAACACTTCCCCCATGCCACCCAATCCCACACCTAGCTTATATAATTCTTTAATCACTGCCAACCCTTTTCCCCACCTCACTAATTGTCCACCCACCATCATTGCTCACCCCATAAGTTGCCTTAAATGACCTTGTCCCATGGTGCTGATTGTTCTTTCCCGAACCTCCATGGTCACCCGCATAATAAAGCCTCCTTCTAAACTCTAATCCACCTTCCTCATTTGATTGAGTCATCTCTTCCCAGTTGATTAAATGGACCGTTTCCTTAGCCTAGTTCCTTCCCATGAAAAATCGCATTGAAGTTTCTCTAACATCTTTGCAACACTCATCAACATCCTAAAGAGAGACATGAAGTAAGACAATAGGTTAGCCAAAGTGGCCTCGATCAAAGTCAGTCCACCCCCAGTGACAAATATCCCTTACACCAACCACCCTATTTCCTTTCAAAACACTTCACTATCGAATCCCAAGTTTTCTTCAACCGTTTTTTTGCAACAGAAGTTTTCTTCAACCTGGAGTTTGCTCCTGCTGGCAATTCCAACTAGGTTAAAGGTAACTTTCCAACCTTACACCCCACCCTACACGCTAGGACTCCTAGTAACCATCCCTCAACTCCAACATCCACAATTAGGCTTTTCCCAGATTGATCTTCAAGTTAGATACTAATTCAAATCATCTTAGTATAGCCTTCATTACACCTAGCAGTGTCGTTTCTGGCCTGCTCTCCTGCTGTATTCACAACTCTCCGAGTCAGTTTTGCCAACCCCAGCAATGCTTGTCCCTACTATGGGTGGATTCTGTAAATTTGGCTCACACGCGTGGAATGGAAAGCGAAATTCTGGGTTTTTCTCAACGTCAACAGGCCCGAGTTGTTTTGGATGGAGTTTAAAATCAGGGGTGGAGTCAACATGGGTCTGTGACTCAGATAGTGAAATGGATTTTGAGTTGGGTCCTTTTGGCAACAAACAGGCCTAGTGTATTGGGCTTTTGGGCCCAAAAGGGGTTAAACGGGCCCCAACCCAAAGTGATGTAAAAGGGCTCATATTCTGGTACAAATGGGTCCAATGGGTTATGTTTGTGGTCCTCACTTCCCTCCGCCGATCCGCACATGGATTCGGAGCGCAAATGGGTCAAATTCGTCTAACTGAATCTCAATCGCGTCACCGTCAGATTCATCGGGTTCAATGCCTACATCACATCATCACACCATCACTCGCGCACATCACCTATGAGGCCGAATTTTCTAAATCTTCCAACATCTTTAATTTTTGCCTAACATTTTTCACTCCTTATTTTTGCCTATCATTCTTCAATATTTGTTCTTAAACGAACTATACTTTAATATATATACTTTCTTTTGTTTTTATTTTGGTTTTAATCTTCATTGTCAGTAAATGTATGCTATGGTTTAAGAGAACTAGACACCTAGATTTGAAATTATAATGCTGCATATTAAATATTCAAACTGGACTTCAAAGTAAGCAAATGGTCAAAATGATAATTGCAACGTTATTTATTGCATTTCAAAAGGGAAACGGAGGTCTCACCGACAATATCTTGTTACGAGTCCCATCCAATTGCATGAAATAAGCCTCAAGCAACATCTCCAGATCCTCCACATCATGGTCATCAGAATATATGCTGGTAACAAGACTCACATTGCTCTGATAATTAGAATTAATTGGTACAGTATTTGGAGCAACATTGACAATGTTATTTGAAGCCCCAGCTGCAATCAAAGCCTCGACTTGTTGACTCTGAATGTGCTTTCTTGTTAAGTAAAGATGTGCCATATCTTCATTGTCATCCAGAAGGTGTTCAATTTCATCTCTAACCTGGATTTAGATAAATTTGTGTGACATATCAAAATGCAAACATGCATATTCATGCAAAAAGTAATGCAAGATATACATAACATAACAATTGTGTGTGTGTGTGTGTGTGTGTGAGAGAGAGAGAGAGAGAGAGATCCTGACAGTATGCATGTTCCTAAATGTCGCTTGTACAGACTCATGGGTCCACTTGGGTGCAAGCTAATACATGGGACTTGGGGATGTGAAAGGACCATCATGACTTCGAGATGGATGAAATCTTATCATAATAAAATGATTATAGCCACTGGATCAAGAACTCAAAAAATGGATGGTTGTAATAAATTATTTATTACAACAACCATTAATTGCAGGCAAAGGCACAGGAACCCCAAAATCAACTCAAGCTTGAATCAACAATGAAGGGTTCTGGATGATAAGTAAACAAACCCAGTTTAGTATTGAAAAGGAGATGGGGTGGTTGAACTTTAAGCCCACACTCAACCCCATCATTCGACCAGATCAAAATGGAATATCTTAGGCCATAAAAAATTCAGTGCTTGTATGGTGTTGAATTTCTACGGGCCAAATCAAGGCACAAAAATGATTGGATTGGGCATCAATTTTCAACCCCCACCACCCAACCAAAAAAAGGGTAAAGTTGTTCCAGCCACTACCATGGTTACCATACCTTTTGTACGCGTGCAAGCAGACGCGTAAGATTGCTTTTTAGACTCCGAACATGCTCAAGATTCTTAGTACTAACATTCCTTGCTAGTTCATCCAATACCGGATAAGCTTCAATCTCAAGTTCAGCCACACTAGAGTCCAAATATGTACACACAACCTCCAATGATATCTCCAGGACCTGAAACTCAAATGGAAGTTCTTGCTGCAAACCTTCCGCCGCCTCAGGAACAGGCAACCACTGTCCATCTGTTGAACTCATCTCTTTTTCATGGATCTCTGGAAGCCCAGACTCATGAAATCTAAATGGGCTTTTAAGAGGAAGTTGTTGCCTTAGTTGATCAACAAAAGGGAGAACTTCCTGGCACAGAGGATCTAGCAGCAGCACTTCTTCAGCAGTAACTATGGCCTTAATAAATTCCAAATTGACAACCATAGCTTTCTCTCTAGCTGTATGGAAATGAATAGAGAACAAAATTTCCCTCATTCTATATAGTTTTTAAAAAAATAAAAAATAAAACCTCATTGTATGTGAATATATCAACTCAAAGCCAAAACATGATTGTAACTGCCTCAAAACATAATTGTGGCAACAGCTTTCACCATCACCACCAAATAACAAGTATTTTATGGTCATGCAATAAATATAAAGAAAAAACATGTTATTTGTTGGACTTGTTGAGTCCAGCTTTCAGTAATATAAGCTGATAAGATATTAAGCCCATCATTGAATTGATCATGCCCCAATCTCTCCTCATCAAACAGCCCTAGCCATCTAATGATAATGCACGGCTAACAACACAATTACAAGACACCATTATTGGAGTTCCATGGATCATTAGGGTGAAAGGAACACTCAAAGGAGAGCACTTTTTTCTCTCTCTCTCCTCTTTTTCTAATGATCATTATGAGCAAGAGCATTCTATAGGATATCTCTATGACCAATTCCACCACGGAATGCAGCATTTGAACTAAATCACCAAAAGGGAGCTCTGATACATTAAATTTTGATAGTTGAGCCAATAGCATTGCATTTTTCCTCTATTGAGAAAAACTAGCCATAAAAATGTAATCATATAAAATGAGGCAAAAATTAATAAATAAATCATGAGAAGTAGAAAATGGCTAGTGTTGAAGGGCACATGGTTTAAAAAAGAAAAAGAAAAAAGAAAAGTAACAATGTCTAATTGCATTAATCACAAGAAATTATAGGCATAATCTTCAAATATCAGGAATTCTTTCCATCCAATCAGAGAGATCATTTATAGGCATAATCTTCAAGTCATCCAGATTCCTAGAAAACCTAATGAGAGGGCTAATCAGTTGGATAAGGAAAGATGTCATCTTCATGAGATAAGAACTATAAGATCTCTTACATAGTGTTTTCTTTGCTGCGGTTTTTTTTTTTCCTTCTTTTTTTCAGTTGGCTTTTTGTAGTTTGGCTTTCTTGTTGGCCCTTGATTAAGCTGCTCTCTTGCTGTACTCTTGCATTTCTATCAATAAATTAGTAACCATTCAAAAAAATAATCGTTACATTTTTCCTAGTGTTTTTTTCGGAAACAATCCACCGAAACATTCTCAGAGGCAAACCAAAGGAGCCTCCAAAGTAAAATTGACAACTATGTTCTCAACTAGCCTCTTCACTAGTTAGATGTCAAGAATGGTTTCTTGTATGGAGACTTAAAAATGAAGCCTAAAATGGTACCTCCACCAAGCTTTATCAGAAAAAGGGAAAGGATAGTTTTCCAAATGAAAAAGGCCATAAAGATCAAGGTCGGCTACCACTCCAAAGGCATGTCTTTATCTCAAAGAAAGTATGCACTTGATCTTTTCAAAGAAACAGTGACACGAGATGAAAGTGAGGTTTGCCCTAAAATAAAGATATGACATTCAAAACCCTAGGTCTAAAAATTTAATGAAGGAAAATAAAAAATGTTAATGATAACTATTGCCATTACTATATGCTCACAATATGCAATTAAAACACTGATTTAAGAAGTTAGTGTTCTATAATCAATGATTAAAACAAGATCCTAGGCAAATAACATCACATAATCAAAAGAACTAAAGAGATCCATGGCGTGCAAGCATATTAAACCCTAGAAGTCACCTCAAATCAAGTTAAGGCCTCCAAATATCCTAAGATCATATTCAAGTTGTCCTAAAATTCCCCACACAAGTCAAAAGTACAATCTTGCAATGGATAATCAAGTCCTACTTGAATCCAAACCCCCAAAACACCCAAAATAGGTCTAAGAAAGGGGCTGCTTGGGAGGGGTGTTCTGCACAAAATAGTTCACGGCAAGGTGGGAAACCAAAACAGAAGGCAAAAAGGGTAAAAAAGGAACTGAAAGGACCCTATCCGTATGGTCATAAGACCAAGTGGAGTTTGGGTCGTGGTGGCCTACTGTGCCAAAATCTGGCCTAGTTTGGTTAGTTTAGGGTGTTTGGGATTTTGGGCTATCTAGAGTTCCGAAAATGCGAGAAAATTGGGAGAAAATTTAGAAAAGAAAGAAAAGAAGAAGAAAAAGAGAGACTGGGAGGAGGAGAAAGGATAGAAGGCACCCGCTTTCCTTGGAGTCGCACTACATGTTTTCATAAGAGTATGCATAAAATTTCTTCACTAGTATTCTATTCTCACATAATGGGTGCTTACAAATATTTACAAGAAAACTTAAGAAACCCTAGAGACACAGAAATCTATGCCACATGTGTGAACAATACAAACCGCCCAAAATAACTTAATACATCCCATAAATTTTGATACTTAAATAAAATAAGATAAACAATAAAATAAACTTCCTAAATCAACTGCTAAACTCAAAAAATGATAATGATAATGACAACTCCGATTGTTGGATCCATCTAAATGGCTCAGGTCAAGCCAACCACGATCCAAAGGACAAAGCAACCGATCTGATGAAATGAATGGAAAGATCAAGCCTTCCAAGCAATCTAATCACAGATCTATGCACAAACTTTCAATGTGATGGTCATCTCCCAATTATATTGTCCCAACGGTTGTGTGGTGTCGCTTCTAAGATCTCTGATAGCCATCATAAGCGTCCTCATCAAACAAGTCACCTTGGTTGTAAATCAATTGATACACCCTTTGATAAGAATTCAAAAACCATGCTTCTAACATGGAATTATTGTTGACCTATAGTACTATTAGAAACTAGTTGACAAATCGATCTATTTAATGATAGTCAACCTAATGTTCCTATACAGTTGGTGTTGTCAGTTTGTTTATCCATGCACCACAAGATACCCATCTTCACACTATCTATGTGTATCGTGAACACTACCATTATGATTCCAGTAGTTTATTGATTACACAATTCTAAGAAGCAATAATGAAAAGGCAATTCAAGTTTTAAAAGCCCATCTCAAAATAATCTTTGATATCAAAGATTTGGGGCCTCTTCATTAATTTTTTAGGGATTGAGGTCGCCCACTCAGCCAAAAGCATATATTTATCTCAAAGAAAGTATGAACTTCATCTTCTCCAAGAAACAAGCTACTTTAGTTGTAACCAATTGATGCACCCTTTGATCAAAATTCTAAATGGCATGCTTCTAATGGGGAATGGTTAGTTGACCCATAATACTATGAGAAACTAGTAGGGAACTCGGTTTTTTTACAATTACCTGACCTAACATTTTTCATGCAAATGTAGTAGTTAGTTAATTTATGCACACACCATGGGATACCTATCTTCAAACCATTTTTCATATCCCATGGTAATATCTAGGGATGGCAATTTTCGACATGAACCCACCCAACCCAACCCAACCCAACCCGAAAAAATCGAATTTGGGTCATGTATATTAAAAAATATATATTTAAATTGATCTGACCCCTAATAAATTCAAGTCAGGATGGGTAAGGGGTCCCAAACCTGAACCTTACACAAATTGAATTAAAATTAATGATTAATTTATTTATTAATTATAAAAATGTACCCCACCCAAGTTAAAAAATCTTAGTCTATTGCCTCATTTTACCATAGCCCAATGGGCTCACATGAAAGAAAAGCCCTCTTGTCTTTCATTTTCTATTAAAAAAAAAAATCCTCTCATTTTTCTAATTTCTTAAAAAAATTTATAAAAATTTGGGGCGGGTCAGTAATTAAAAAAAATCAGATCATGTTAGGTAGGATCACGTCAGGCAAGAAATCTATTATTACTTATAGCCAACCCAGCCTGAACTCGAGCCGACTATGTTGTAAGATATGGTGTATCACATTTTACACATGTTGATTGACTTTTAGATTTTATTAGATATCATTGATTATAAATAATTGTAATTGATTTTTCTTTCATCTCCTCGTCTTGATTGACTCCTTGTACTCTTTATGTACATTTATCCTTTTTTGTTAGAAAGAACAAGAAATACAAACTCAAGAGAGTGATTTCTCTCAATCTTCCTTCACTGTTTGCTTTTCTTTTCTCCTTGTTTTCATTCTAACATGGTATCAGTCAAAAATTGGTCATGCTTATCTTCTCAAGCAACGATTTCATCTCATCCCTGGGTTTTCTTCTGGTCCCTGAATCTGCCCTCTCGTGTGGATCCCACTTCTTGTTTTTCAAGAATACTTCAAGGACTACAATACCATATTCTTGGGTTTCTCTCTCTCGATCCAGACCATACTAAGGTTGTTGCTACCAGATCTCACACTTATATAGTCGCCCCTGCTCCTAGAACATGTCCATTTGGTTCATCTAGGGTTTCGGTTAAAGGTGGGGCCCGCTTTACTGCTTTTTTATATCTATAGCAAGGACGCCTGAAACCCCATGTTTTCTGCTAGATCTGGTTTTCTAGCCCTTGGATTTCTCTGATACTCTACCTTCAGTGTCGCCCACGACCCTACAGTGATTTCATATAGTTGACCTAGGTTTTTGGTCAATTATCGGTCCCGCTAGGTCTCTTCTTCAGACCTGCTGCAGTAACATCCAAAGGCCTATTTTTTTAATGCTTCGGCTCGATATGCTCATGTATGCCTCATCTCAAGTTAGGATTTCACTACTACAGTCGGCCCTAGTGGTTCTTTTAATCTCATTGGATTGCTCTTGGTTTTATGATTCGTAGGGCCAATGTTTATCAGATTTTGCAGACGTTGTGCAGTTACTAACCAGTTATTGTAGAAGAACCTTTTCTCTCCTTTTTTTTCTCCTTACATATGGCATTCTCTAGCCCTACTTCTCCTAGAGATGATGTTACTCAAATATCTCGACAAGAATTTGATTCCTTACAGCAAGACAGTCACCCGACAGTCACCCGACAATCCTTAGATTATTGATTTTGGGGCTACCGATCACATGTCAACTATGTCTCATCTTTTTTCTTCTATTAATTCTCTTTCTCTTGGACAAGTCAAACTTGTTGATGGGACCCTTACCTCCATCAATAGTAAAGGGACTATTTCTATATCTTCTACTCTTGATGTATCTTTTGTTCTTCATGTTTCCCGATTGTCTAATAATCTTTTATTTGTGTTAGTTCACTTACTAAGGCCTTAAATATTCTGTGACTTTTTTCGCCTTCACATTGTGTTATTCAGGATTTGGTCACAAAAAAAAGACGATTAGAGATGGTCGTGAATGTCTTTGATCCACAAATTGGCTCAGAACATGTTGCTTGTTCAACTAGTCATCAGAATACTTGGCTTTAGCATTGTCGACTTGATCATTCATCCAATACAGTGTTAAAGCATTTGCAACCTTCTTTGAAGGTTGATAATTTTGTCTGTGAAAGTTGCCAATATGGAAAGCGGCATCGACCCACTTTTTCTCCGTCTTCCAATCATTCCTCTTCCCTTTTTCTCTCCTTTATACATCTGATGTTTGGATGTCACCCATTGTTCCTTCAAAGGGATTTCGTTATTTTGTAACATTCATAGAAGATTACTCTCGAATGACCTGGGTTTATTTGATGAAACATAAAATTGAGGTCTTTGATCATTTTCGCACTTTTCATAAATGGATTGCTACTAACCCCAAGGGCCTAGTGGTTGAGACCCAAGACCTCAATCCTGAAGTCTTGGGTCTTGAGGATTGAGGTCTTAGGTTCAATCCCTAATAACTCCAATAAAGGATCACTTCCTACGGACTTACCCAATGTGTGTGGATTGGGGGGGGGTTTTCACCTACCCTGAGGGACTAATCGGGTGCGACGCCTAGACACCTCCGGACCTCAAAAAAAAAAATGGATTACTACGCAATTTGATTGTCGCCTTAAAACCTTGCGAAATGCTAATGGAGGAGAATATATGTCTGTCTCTTTTTTACATTATCTTCAGGAACGTGAAATTGAATCTCAAACTACCTACCCCAATACACTTTAGCAAAATAGAGTTGTTGAAAGGAAGAATCCTCATCTTCTTGAGGTAGCCCGGTCTTTGTTATTTACAATGAATGTTCCTAAGTCATATTGCCCTGATTCTATTCTTATTGCTTGTTATTTAGTAAATTGCATGCCCACAAGTGTCTTAAATAACAAAGCACCTATTGATGTTATTTCTACCTATCGGTCTATTTCTATACTTCCATTGCGTGTTTTTTTATGTACATGTTTTGTTCATGATTTTTCTGTTGACAAGCTTGCAAAAAAATCTGTTAAATGTGTGTCTTGTGCTACTCATCCACTCAAAAGGGATATAAATATTACAATCCGATATCTGGCAAAAGATTTGTTTCTATGGATGTTGTTTTTTTCTAAAAAATACTCTATATTTTCAACTATTCCATCACAAGTCTTCCGGTATGCCGGTTTAAAAAAACAATATATGGTCTCGAACAGTCTCCTCAGGCGTGGTTTGATAAATTTAGCACAGCCCTGATAAATTATGATCTTGCACAATGTCAATCAGATCATTCTGTTTTCATATATTGTGTTCAAGATGTTGTTATACTTCTTCTGGTTTATGTGGATGATATAATCTTAACAGGGAACAGTGAGTATTATATCAGTGCTTTGAAAGCCTATCTGCAACAGTCTTTTAATATTAAGGATCTTGGCTTACTTCGTTATTTCTTGGTAATTGAAGTTGCCCAATCATCTAAAGGATTTGTTCTTTCCCAACAGAAATATGCTTTAGATCTTCTTCATGATGCTGGATATTCTGGATGCAAGCATGCAGATACACCACTTAATGTTAATTCAAAAAAAATTGAATCCGATGGGACTCTTCTTCCTGATCCTCGCTTTTATCAGTAGTTGGTAAGCAAGCTCATTTATCTTACCATCACCGGCCTAACTTGGCTTATGTTGTCAGTATGGTCAATCGATTTATGCATGCTCCAACAAATGCTCACCTTCATGCAGTCTTTTTCCTTTTACGTTATCTTAAGGCTCACCCTTGCTATAGACTCTTTTAAAATCAAATACATTACGTAACTTTGGCATGACTGTTATTCTTTTAGAATACTCATCGACGATATACCTCCGGTTATTGTATTCTTTTAGAATCTCATTTGGTTTCTTGGCGAAGCAAGAAACAAATTATTGTTGCTCATTCCATTGTAAAAGCAGAATACAGGGCCATGGCCAACACAACATGTGAATTATTATGGTTCAAAAAGTTTCTTGATAAATTGGGCTTTCCTTCATCAGAGGCACTTATCATGTTCTATGACAATCAAGTTGCAATCAATATTGCTTCCAATCCAATTTTCCATGAGCCTACAAAGAAGATAGAGATTGATTGTCATTTTATTCGACATCATGTATCCTTTGGGAATTTTGTCACTCCTTATTTGACATCCAAGGATCAATTATGATGACAAAAGCCATCTCTCGCTCTCAACTAAATGATGTTTTCAGCAAGCTAGACTTGATTGAGATCTTTGCGCCAACTTAAGGAGAAGTGTCGTAGGATATGGTGTATCACATTTTACACATGTTGGTTGACTTTTAGATTTTGTTAATATCATTGATTTTAAATGATTATAACTGGTTTTTCTTTCTTTTTTCCTCACCTTGATTGACTCCATGTACTCTTTATATACATGTATCCTCCTTTGTTAGAAAGAACAAGAAAAACAAAAGAGAATGGTTTCTCTCAATCTTCCTTCATTGTTTTCTCTTTTTTCTCCTTGTTTTCATTCTAACGAACTTGACCCATTGCCACACCTAGTAATATCAAAGGAAGAGACACTCGAGGCATACTTTATGCTCCTCATAGCCATGTTTGCCTTAAAGGGTACTATGATGCTGATAGAGCTAGCTCTCCAAATGATCATTTATCCACCTTTGGCTATTGAACTTTTCTATAACAAACTTGGGTTCCTGGAAAAGTAAAAAAGCAAAATTTGTTTGCTTTAATGTATAGGTTGAGTATCAAGGCATGGGTAATACAATTTGTGTGCTTTAACTATTCAAACAAATCCCTTGGGAACTTGGCTTTCCTCATTCTACTCCCATGATCATGTTATGTAACATTCAAACAACTAACTCTATTGCTTAAACTCATGCATTTCATGAAAGAATGAAGCATATTGAAGTTCAGTGCCACTTTACACATGATCACATTTCCTCCAGTAAAACCACAACTCCCTATGTCAAGTCTAAAGATCAACTTGTTAATATGCTCACAAAAGCATTCTCATGCTCACAACTTCAGGATTCCTTGAGCAAGTCAGGCTTGATCAACATCTATGCACCAACTCTCTTTTCTTTTCCTTTTTTTAATGGTAACGTTATTGAAGGGCACAAGCAATTCGCCAAAGGGAAATTCAAAAAATGACTAAGAAGGATAAAACACACCAAAAAATCCTATCAAGAAGGAACAACAAACACCTTAGACCCCATTAACAAGAAGAGGAGGCAACCAATACGGAATTAACCAAAAAGCAAACCAAACCAAACAAAAATTACAACCACCCAACACACTCCTTCCAAGTCCTAAAGATATCCAAGATAACAAGCCCTAACTCCTTAAGAGTTGAGGACCAAGCTGTACACTTGCCCTTAATTCTATGACTAACTTTAGATAGGCTCTCTTCCTTATTGTTGATGACTATTACTCCTCTCTCTCACCAAATGCTTTAGATTGTGACAAAAAAGACCAGATGCCACAGCATAGAAAATTTCCAAGATCCCTTACAGATCATCCAAATGTAGGAGAGTTGAGCAACTAAAATAGGCAAGGAGCATTGAAGGACTTCACTTTCTAGAGGTCATTATGACATAGTATATGGCTTTGTATGGTCACTAGGACTGTTATAAGTAGCAAAGTTCACATTCCTTTTTTACCCCCCTACATAAGTGTCAAGTTTGATCCCCCCAACCCCCATAAAGAGGTCTTCATGTAACAGAAAAAATATAGAGAGATACATTCTTCATTTCACTTTTCTCCTTCCTTTCTCTTCTATGAATTTAATCACTTAGTACCACATAGTGAGAGTTTGAAACTTGGTTGCAACTGTAGAACAAAATGGAAGGTTTTATCTAAACATGTCTAGGAGATTTTAAGCTTTGAGATTTTGAGCCATAGAGATATAAAGAAAATCACTAGAATGGAATCTTATTGTTTGGTTGTTTCCCAAAAAGGGAGAGAAGGTGGAGAGGGTGTAGCATATACAGAAAATGGCTCAGCATAATAGTCAATGTGGGGAGAGCGAGAGCCCCCCCCCCCCCCCCCTCTTCTTCTTTTTCTCGGACACAAATCTCCCATTTGTTAACACATTTGGTCCTAATTTAATGGCTACCAAAGACCAAGATAGAAACCTTTGATTTTTTTTGGCTATTGAAATACTTAATCTTTAAGTATTCAAGGTTTCCAAATACACAGATAAGATGGGTGCAACGATAAGCCACATGATATAAGAGTACCACATCAATGTGGAGGGGCGTTTCTATAAGAAAGCAACTAAAACTGTAATGCTGTAGCAGTAACAGAGATACATACGTGGAGATGGATGTGTGATGTAACAATATAAATAAATAAAATAGAAATGAGTGCATTTGAGAAAGTTTAAGGGTTGATCCGATAAAAGAAAGAACAAGGGAATGTTATTTAAGATAATTTGAGAACATCCATAGAAGACTAAAATCAGCCCCAATACAAAGAGTTGAAGGACTATAAATATAAGGTACCAGGAAGAGGAGGCCATCGAAAAAACAGATTGAGGTGTTAACATTGGATATGATGAAATGTGGGGGCACGATAATAGCGATTAACTATGGGATTGAGTGAAAAGGAAAAACTCAAAAAGTTACTCCAAATAGATGAACAAAAGGCTTTGACGACAACGACGACACTGATGATGATGAGCTTTTGCCTTGACTAAGAAGAGATGAAGGGAATCCCAAAAGTAGTAGTAGTAACAACAGTAGTAATAAACAGGCACATATAGTGGACAAATGGGAGAAGATGGGAAAATCCAGCATATCATCTTATTTACATGTGCATATCACCATTGGTATATATGGCCATAGGTGAATGTGAATATGAAGAGCCGCTTAACCAATAAGGTAGGGATAACCAACAAGATTCATATTACATTCTGATCATCATTCTGAAGACATAACCACACCTAAAAGTTCATGGAGTTTGCTTATTTGAGACTACTTCTCAGTCGATTCATATGGTAATTGTTCATCTTAGCATCAGAAGTGACCATGATACTCTTTTTCCAGCATTCTTCCTTTTCTTAAAACTGCAAATAAATGGCTAATGTAGTTTGTGATTGCATTAATGATTTATCTACTAAATTCCATTCAGTTAAAATATTCTGAAATTTAAATGGAGATGAAAATGCTGAAAGATAACAGCTTGTACAAGATTCCAATCTGAACATCTTTCAAGTTGCAACTGCTGAGACTGCAGAATTGTTTGTTTTAACACACTATTTGCATGTAGAACTTACCTAGAATTGAGGGATTCGAATTGGTTTTTTCCTCTGAAATGAGGGAGTGAACTTTAACCTTGATCAGATTATTTCATCAGACCATCATTTGAAGACTTCAAACTCAGGCTCGACTTCAAATGAATTGAGTAATCTGAGTAAGATTTCCAACTTGACTGGCAGAGTAAAAAAAACAACTTGTTAATTTGCTTGACTTTGGTGAATAAGCCAAGTTTTTCCGAATTTTTGAATAGGCATCAGGTCATGGTTCATCTTTATTCCATTGTGTACTTCTTTACAGAAATCTTCAGATCTTTAAATTTGATCAGAAATCTCATGGAGTTAGAAGAAAAGAAGTAAGAAAATTATGACAAGAAAAGAAGCTAGCTTCCAAAAAAAATCTGTATATCACAATAAATTCACAATGATTGAGAGGAAAAACAGGCAAATTTTAATCAGAAAATAGTCTCAAACTCAATGCCCGAAAATCCATCCCCAATTGAGCTACCGAAACAAAATTTCTGAAATCAGATAAGCGGATATATGATCAAAGAGAGGCAGTCTATGTCTTCGTCAACCGTCAAACCAATCAATTAAAACAAAAAATCAACTTGAGATTGATAGTTGAGATAATCAGATTAGATGGCTACCGAGAATGGTCGAGGAATGAGAGAAAACAGGGCCGAGGATTCTTAAATCACGGGCGGGGATGGAGACGCGCTTGATGATGGCGCTCTTGTCACATTCGAGGAGTTCCGATTGGCCTGTCCTGTCGAACCGCATCCATAGCCGAGACCCTGTCTTCTTCTTGCTCTTCCCAGCCACCACAACGGCACTGCTGTTGTTGTTGTTGTTGATGTTGATGTTGCTGCTGCTGCTGCCATTGTTGTTGTTCTTGTTGTTGTTGTTGTTGCTGCCGCTTTGATTGCCACTGTTGCTGTCAATGTCAAGAGGCTGCATCTCGGTCTTCTTCGCTTGCCGGAGTCTACCGGGAAACGAAAAGATTCCTTCCCCCATTCTCGTCCCACCATCGACTCCTCTCTCCTCCTGCCGGACGAGAAAGGAAGGGGGAAACGACGTACCTTTAGGGCGAGGCACGAGAGATACCTAGTCCCTCGCCTGTCATCTCTCTCCCTCGATCTCTTCTTTTCTATTGCTTTTATTTGTTGACTATTCGATACTCTTCTGACCCCGGCACAAGTAAATGCCGAGAAAGAAGAGACTAGAGAAGGAAGAAGAAATGACTTCCTTCAACCAGAATGTTAGAAGCTCGAGAAGTCTGTGACCGACGGACTCATTAACGTAGTCCACTGGACTATTGAACACCCACGCTGCTCTCCAATCCATGTATTGTCAAGATCTTGACACTTGTACGATTCGTTTTCTAATTTTATTCCAGTGATTTAGAAAGAATCTATTATCAGATCAATCTCTAATTTAAATGTTTTTTCTCTTTTTAAAAGTACTTCATCTAGTCCCATTGAAATCAGTGATTTTATGATTTTACTTTTATTATTTATTTTTATAGTAAATTGTTCATCTCCATTTATTTTATTAGAAAATGAATCACTTCTCTTCCATAATATAAACATATAATTTTTTAATTATAATAATGTTTTATTGTGAGATTGATTTTTACACTATAAATTTTGATATATTTTACGAAATTTCGATTTTAATCTTTATTCATTTCTTCTTCTCTCATGACTCTCTCATTTTCTTCCTAATATAATAAAGGGTAAAATCGGACTTTTATTAAAATATACTCTCTTCCTCTCAAAATACTTGTCCTTTTTTTAAAAGAGATCTTAATAATCCTTTTTGTGCGAATCAAGTATATTAATAGATTATTTGAATCAATACGAACCTAATATGAATGATTTTGAGGTAGTAAAACTACGAATAAAGATCAATGAACTTAATTTAATACTCAATGAGTCTTTTCTAACTATGCAGCTATGCATAATTCTAGACAATGATGTACATAGGCAAATCAAAGCTTATAAAATAAGGTTGTCTTCCCATGACATTAGAAAGTAAATTGGAGCTCATCGAATATTGTCTTCCCATGACATTAGAAAGTAAATTGGAGCTCATCGAATAATTTAAAGCTTTGATTTAATGTGAAAATAAAGAAATAGAACAAATAATTTATAACAATTCCAAAATACATATACGACAGGTATTTTGTGAGAGAGGGAGCAGAGTAAAGTTACCCATATGGGTGTAGCTCAACTAGTTGACTTCCGCCTCCGGAAGTGGGAGGTTGTAGGTTCAAGCCCCATGGCTTAACCTTAGTGTGCCCTAGGGGTAGTGAACTCACCCACCGGTACTTTACTCTGAGTTAAAATTTTAATTATATAATAAAAATAATTTATCTAAAATCTACTTTTCTTGCTTTTTGAGATACAAAATTACTAATTAAATTTTTATATTCAAGTTTTGCTAAAATATCATTTTTAATTCTTCATCAATTTGATTGCATTGTGTGTATGACATTTCAAATAATATCTTGAACTATTATTCTAACAATTCTAACACATCCAAATATTTCAACAATATTTCAAGCCTGTAAGCAATTATTATTCTACCAATATCCAAACCTCAAAATTCTATTATTTCAATATTTCCATTACGTCATTACCAATCTATTATCAATCACCATTCACCAAATAAATGAATAAATAATTGAATTAAAAAAGTAATCAAAAGACAAATGAATTAAAAAATCTGCATCCTAAGTTCGGCTAACACAAGTAATAGTTGGCGTTGGATTAGATTAGGTGGAAAATGGAGAAAAACTGATATTGTTTCAAGGGACTGAAACAACAATCTAAAATGTCCAATTTAATTAAATTAGAGAAGGGTTCTTCAAATTTATCCTACAAATAAATATAAGCTCAAAATAGTGATGTACAAAACTGAACACATCCCCAACGTGAAGCCAATTTGGGGAATGGCTTAAGAGTTAACTTATTTACACTTATTTTTTTTAAATTTACTTCATGAAAAAAAAAAAAGCTGACACAAACAAATAAAAAATCTTAAGAGGGGTTTTTTTTTAAAGGAGACCTAAGGCGCCGGCCTAACTTGCCTTATAGTTTGACGGCCCTGCTTTATGCTGAATATCTCGTAGTTTTTCACACGTAAATTAAAAAAAAAAAGTTATCAAAATTTATAATATAAAAATCAATAGCCTTTATTAATTACTCCCTCCATCCCATTTTAGTTGTCTTATTTAAAATATTTATATAGGCTAGCACTCCATATGACCTCATCAATTTTTAACACATTTTATATGACTCCAATATAAATGAGATAATTATTTTGAAAAAATTTTAAAATATATATAAGAAAACTAATTTGGTACAAAGATAATATTAAATTATCATTCAATAACCTTCTTAGGATTCACGCTTAGCTAGCAAAGAACAAACTTGAGAAGTGAAGAGTTACGTTATTCTCACACGATAGTATTCTTTTCTTCTCCCCCCACCCCAATTTCATCCTCATATGACGGGCTGATCTAGGTGGTCCCCACCTCATGACTTTTAATAAATAAATCAATACGTAAAGAGAAATCTATGATTGGTCTCAGAGATTTTCTATTTAAAAGCTCAGGGGATCTATAATTAAATAGAGTAATTTGCAAAACAGCCGTAAAAAGGTGAACACAATATCTTCCCCGTAAGTGTATCGTCAATTTCTATCTTTTTTTTTTATTTTTTAAAAACAGTAACATATGAGAAAATAGAGAAAAATAAAAAAACCAGTATAAACATATTTTTATTAAAAATTCATTTTTTTAATATTAGACTATTGAAAGCTAAAATTTCGACATAGATAAATATGTTATAAGAATTAAAAAAATAAAAAAATAGAAATAAGAAATTACAAAATATCTAATATGAAATTCATGTTATTCCATTGTGACATATTTTTTCTATTACAATTTTTAAAAAAAAATTGTCGGAAAAATTTTGAATTTCATAAAAATATTGAAATATTAGAAAGATAACATAAATATCTTAAAAAAATATCAAACATGTTGAGAGCTCTTTATTTTAATTCCATAAACATTTGTATATTATTTCATTATTTTTTTTCGCAAGAAACTTCAAAATAATAATTACATTAAAAAACCCGACTTTTATTAAAAAAAAATCTTTGAGTGTGTGTGTGAGAGAGATACATCCAAGTCACCAAACAACAGATGAATGCAAACAAACAAATAATGCCTTCAAGTAGACACGTTGATGTGGATACAATTCAAGTCAACAGGCAACAAAGGTCATGCTGCTTCTTATATTCATGCAGCGTTATACTTTTTAACACCTCACCTTGTATTTTCCTTCATCTTGTACCTTTCTAGTGACTTTTCCTGTGGTCTCCAATGACAATCTCATGCACAGACTTACAACATTGTTGGACTGTGAATCTTCGAGAGTTAGCTTGTTGGTCAATTCCTATTTTTTTTATAAGAAGTCTTGGTATTAAGTCCCTTTCGATAAAATAAAGGTCACTCTCTATAGTTTGTATATGTCATGTATAAATAGAGAGATTTACACATGTCCAAAAAATTAGTCAAGTGAGACACTTGACTAGGTCAAGTGGGATGGCTGAACACCTTGCTTTTTTTTTTTTAAAAAAGATTAACTATGAACCAAACAGCTTCTTCCATAGTTCCATCTGGCATAGCCTAGAACAAGCAAGAAAAGCAGAAAACATGCAGCTGACATGCCCAAGATGATGCCATGTATTTTGTACAGTGTGCAAGGAATGTTTATAGTTTTATACTAAACACCCCGCAAACAAAAGTTTCAAATAGGGCTGCAACTCGTGTTGGGTTTTGACCCGACCCACATGATCTGATCTGAGAAACCATGCGGGTTGGGTTGAGAATTTCGGGTCAGTGAGTTGAACTAGGTTGAGAAGATAAAACCTGTATGAAATTCGGGTCAGATTGATAATTTTACAAGTTAATCCGACCCGATCCGATTAAAATTAGGTTAAAATGGGTTCAAAAAACGGGTCGAGTCAGAATTCAACTCGGATTGAGTTGTGTTGAGAATTTGGGTCGGATTCCATATTTAGCAATTCGGGCCAGATTGAGTTTTAAGGAATCCGATCCGCCCGATCCAAGTTACAGCCCTAGTTTCAAAGGCAATGGCAACAGATGCTATGGATAACATCAACTGGAGCTGAATGAGTTCATTTCTCTGGTTGTCAAGTTAGATGTTTACGTAATCCTCTGTCGTCGATGTATTCATGCACCTTGAAATGCCATAGACATTGAGAAAGGATGTGTCAGAACTACCCAAACAAAAATCTATATTACATGAAGATATCTTTATTTGTGAATGCATACATGAAGATATCTTTGTTGTACCATGCAATATATATATATATATATATACCTTAGCACAAACAGATGTGGGACTCCCACATTGGTTTGAAAGGAAAGAGGAATGGGCTTTATATGCGGCCAAGCCCTCTAAACTCCATTTTGGGCGGGGCCATGTGGGCCCTAGTCCAAAAGCAAAAAAATTCATGCGGGCTCGTTATGTGCGAGGTCCAAAGCGGACAATTTCTTACTTAATTGGACCCTAAACTTTTTGTTAGGATCGAGTCGTTGCAAAATATATATATATATATATATATATATATATATATTTATTGGTTTTAATCTTCATTGTCAATAAATGTATTGTAAGGTTTAAGAGAACTAGACACTACTCTAGATTTGGTACAATATTTGGAGCAACATTGATGATGTTATTTGAAGCTACAGCTGCAATCAAAGCCTCCACTTGTTGACTCTGAATGTGCTTTCTTGCAAAGTAAAGATGTGCCATGTCTTCATGGTCATCCAGAAGGTGTTTAATTTCATCCCTAACCTGGATTTAGATAAATTTGTGTTACTTACCAAAATGCAAACATGCATATTCATGAAAAAAATTATGCAAGATATACATAACATAACAATTGAGAGAGAGAGTGTGGGTAAGAGAGAGAGAGGAGGACCTAACAGTATCCATTAGGGGTGAAACTAGGGTCGGATTTTGACCTGACCCGCATGACTCGACTCAAGAAATCATGTGGGTCGGGTCATGTAAGTCGGGTCAGCGGGTAGAGTTGGGTTGAGAAGACATAAACTAATATGGAATTCGAGTCGGTTTAGGTCGGGTTGAGGGGTTTTCAAGTTAACCCGACCTGATTCAATCAAACCCTACTCGACACGGCTACAATTAGATTAAAATGGGCTCAAAATGCGGATCGAGTCATAATTTTGGATTAGAATTCGAGTCGGGTCGGGTCGAGACTTTCAGATCAAATTTCATATTAAAATCCAACCCGATCTGATTTCAGCCCTAGTGTGCATGTTCCTAAATATCGCTTGTATAATAGACTCATGGTTCCACTTAGGCGCAAGCTAATTCATGGGACTTGAGGATGTGAACAGGCCATCATGACTTCAAGATGGATGAAATCTTACCATAATAAAATGATTATAGCCACTCGATCAAGAACTCAAAAAATGGATGGTTGTAATAAGTCATTGAATACAACAACAACCATTAATTGCAAGCAAAGACACAGGAACTCCAAAATCAACTCAAGCTTGAATCAACAATGAAGGTTCTGGATGAAAAGAAGCAAGCCCAGTTTAGTATTGAAAAGGGAGTGGGGTGGTTGAAGTTTAAGCCCACCCCGAACCCCATCATTCAACCAGTTCAAAGTGGAATATCTTAGGCCATACAAAATTTAGTGATTGTAGGGTGCTGAAATTTCTACGGGCCAGATCAAGGAAATAAAATGATTTAGTGATTTTTAAAACCCAATGTAAGTTTCACCCCTCATATATTGGTTTTTTTATAAGGCCCGTCATTCTTCTATGGGTATTTTATTTAACTCAACTCGGGTTTTATTCTATTGCACATTTGTTCGGAGAGTCGATTCGAATGACAAAATGAGCAATATAGTAAAAATTGTGTTAGGTTACACAAAATATCCGTGTGAGAATCTCTATTATTTTTATAATACTGTACATTGATTTATGGAAAAAATGAAAATTTTATTTTTTATTTTGACAGTTGACTTTCAAAATAATTTTGTTATGATTATAAAATTGTCATTCCACTCATGAAAGTCATAAAAATTACCACTTGAAAATTTTGTATTAATTTAAAAGGATTGGATTTTTCCTGCTCTTACCCACGATAGCCTACTGTAAGGTAGCCAACATGGAAAGCGTGAGAGCACAAATGCTTGCTTAGGAATCACGCTTAGATATCAAAAATCTAACCTCGCATGTGAAAAGTCACATGATTCTCGCATGATAGAACTCTTTTATTTTTCTCCATTTTATCCTCATCTGACGGTAGATCTAGGTGGTCCCCACTTAATGAGTTAATAAATAAATTAATACCTAAAGAGGAAATCTATGATGGGTCCCAGAGATTATATAATTATCAAAATTAGACTATTATGTTATAAAATTATTAAAAATATTTAAAAAAAATTATTACAAAACACCTAATATGAAAATTATATTATGTGATATTTCATTTTGATATTTATCTTCTATTACAATTTATAATTTTTTTCATAAAAAAAATTGAAATATTAGAAAAATAACATAAATATCCTAAACATATGTAGCAATCATATTGAGAGATCTTTATTTAATTTCATGAATATTTATATATCATTTCATTAATTTTGTTCACAATAAAGTCCAAAATGGTAATTATCTTAAAAAATCTGACTTATATTATTTTAAGATTAAAATATAATTATTAGATTAATATTTTTATATATGATATTCAATTCAATGTAAGATAAATCAAATACAGTACTCAACTAATTTTCGAGGCATGTACAATCCTCCATACCCACACATATCGAGTTATTTCATGTGAAGTGACCCTTTGAGGTGGAGTGAATCAAACTCATGACTTTCGCTTTCTGAGCTGGATTCCAACCTATTACTTCAAACCTTTCGGTTTAAAAAAAGATCATAGATTAATTTTAAATTTTAAAACTTCAATGTCCGATTTATCCCAAATTGATAATGCATTTGTGCATATTACCATGGTAAATAATCACTTTTTTTACTTTCTGAGACGGGAGATTACCAATTGAAGTACGTCACTTTGCCGTCACACAATTGATTGAAAGATAAGATTTCGTCATTTGACTACACAACAAGTTTTAGTGGCACTGTAAAATTAGAAAAAATATTTGATTTATAAATTACTAAAATTAACTTTATTAAACATGAACTAAATTAACTATATTTGTCACACCCCGAACCCAGATGTGGGCCCGGAACGCGACTAATTTTTTTTTTTTTTAAAACAATAAACTCTAATCACCCAATGTCATAACTGAGCTGGATCTTCAAGTTTACCAAAACCCGATCCTAGAAAATGTCACACGTGCTTTTCACACATGAACTCAAACATATACCATATGTCCCCATATACAACCCATATCACACCACGAATATTTTCATTTGTCTCATCAGCGTTACGCACGAAAACATAGTGGTATAATGTATACGACATTAAAACTTACAGACATAAGTTTCTTATGCCACATGAGGCATATTTATTACAAATACTCAAATATTTAAGCAAGCATATGGTTTCCACGTGCGGAAAACCTTAGGAACTTCTAAGTTCCGACTTTCAACGAGGCACCACTGGTCCCTCCAATCCTTCCTCTGGTTCAGATCCTGCATTGTAAGGGACGTGAGCAACAGCCCAGTGGGGAGAACTCACCATAAAATCCAATGATTTTAATGCAACAATGCATAAGCAATGCATGTCATACAAAGGCTTGTTATTAGCATATCTCATTTTCACCCTAGGATCGCCTTCTAAGGTTTTTATTCAAATTGTATTGTTAACACCGGGGTCAGTCCCCAGCCATGTTACAACACCGGGGTCAGCCCCCATTTAAAGTTCCAACCAGAACTAATATTAATTCCTCCACGGAAATATATAGCAACTTGCAAGTGCATACGGTCACGACCAAGTCTACTAGCCCATCCAACACCAACGGTTGATGGCGGTCGACCACAGCCTACTAACACGTCCAACCCAGCGGTTCGCAAACGGTGTTCGGCTAATCTCAGCAATTATAGCCCAACGGCAAATATCAAACTTTACAAAGTTATTATCTTCCACAGATTTAACTTATGAACATAATTATCACATGCAAATGTCGAATGCATGATAATGCATGATTTCCAGTGCCCTCCTTACACAGGGACTTCTTCTGAGAGAACCACCATATTTCAGCTTTACCATTTGGTATATCAAATACCAGTACAATAAATCAATAAAATAATCAATATCACACAACATATAAAACTGGATTTAATAACACGAATGCAAATATCAGCAATTATAGCCCAACGGCAAATATCAAACTTTACAAAGTTATTATCTTCCACATATTTAACTTATGAACATATTTATCACATGCAAATGTCAAATGCATGATAATGCATGATTTCCAGTGCCCTCCTTACACAGGGACTTATTCTGAGAGAACCACCATATTTCAGCCTTACCATTTGGTGTATCAAATACCAATACAAGAGATCAATAAAACTGGATTTAATAACACGAATGCAAATATCAGCAATTATAGCCCAACGGCAAATATCAAACTTTACAAAGTTATTATCTTCCACAGATTTAACTTATGAACATAATTATCACATGCAAATGTCGAATGCATGATAATGCATGATTTCCAGTGCCCTCCTTACACAGGGACTTCTTCTGAGAGAACCACCATATTTCAGCTTTACCATTTGGTATATCAAATACCAGTACAAGAAATCAATAAAATAATCAATATCACACAACATATAAAACTGGATTTAATAACACGAATGCAAATATCAGCAATTATAGCCCAACGGCAAATATCAAACTTTACAAAGTTATTATCTTCCACAGATTTAACTTATGAACATATTTATCACATGCAAATGTCAAATGCATGATAATGCATGATTTCCAGTGCCCTCCTTACACAGGGACTTATTCTGAGAGAATCACCATATTTCAGCCTTATCATTTGGTATATCAAATACCAGTACAAGAAATCAATAAAATAATCAATATCACACAACATATAAAACTGGATTTAATAACACGAATGCCTTCACCCAGTTTACCCGACAATTCCCAGACACTCCATGGGTCCATACTGCGTTAGAGACTACAAGTCCTCGACTCCCCGACACCATTTTAACGCCTACGTTCTAAACAGTTAGAACATTTACATCCCTTACATGTAGGCAGTGTCAGGTCTCGTATTCTGGACCTATATAGCCTTTTCCATCTTTAATTGACCATGGGTCCCATTTCAGTCTGGTGTTAGTGGGTTTAACATATAACACAATATAAGTGTTGGTTCGAGTCTCCTCACCTTCTCCGGTTGAGTTTTTCACAGAAAATCTGTAAGATAGAGTAGAATGTATAAATTTTCTATTTGTCAGTATATACACATAATAATTTCCCAAACCCCGTGCTATTTTTCCAGAAAACATGATATATGTAGTGAGTCACCTAGGCTCTTTCTACTCCTTTAACTTATGTCAGAAAGTTAGTTGTCAGCCATCCAAAACATTACAATAAAATGAAAAATGTAAAGTACTCAGTGCCTTCTCTCGTACTGTCTTCTGGAGAAAGGACCATGGAGACGTATTGTGAGAGGCCCAGAGGGTACAGAGACAGTAAAGTAAATAAAAGTACTCAGTGCTCCATCCTCGTATTGTCTTCTGGAGAAAGGACCATGGAGACGTATTGAGAATGTGGCCCAGAGGGTATAGAGACAGTAAAGTAAATAAAAGTACTCAGTGCCCCATCCTCGTATTGTCTTCTGGAGAAAGGACCATGGAGACGTATTGAGAATGTGGCCCAGAGGGTACAGAGACAGTAAAGTAAATAAAAGTACTCAGTGCCCTATCCTCGTATTGTCTTCTAGAAGAAGGACGTATTGAGAATATGGCCCAGAGGGTACAGTACAGGAATTTAAACAGACAAGGCGGAAAAATAAACACACAATAGTCAGCTGGGGTTAATCTTTTCCCCGATTTTACTTAGGGTCAAAAATTATATTTTGAACGTAAAATAATACGAATCTTGAGGGTAAAATTTAAATTTTAAGAGGAAATCTATTTTTCCTCCATTTAAAAAAAATCTCATTTTTTTAACCCCAATACTAAGCTATTTTACTCCTAATTTGCTATGGAGTTAATAAAAATAAAAATAGAATTATTTCGATACCTTGGGTGCAAAATTCTGTATAAGATTGACTAAATTTGAAAACCTTTAAAAGAATTCAGGAAACCCGATCGTTCGGCTGCTGCTGGTATGGCCAAAGCAAGAGAAAAAAAAGAGGAAAATATGAGAGAGAGGGCTTGCTGTTTTTGAAAGAGGGAGAGGGAGCAAAACGGCAGAGGAGTTTCTTTTTTTTTTTTTTTCCTTTACATTCTGTCTTCCTCGCCGATTACTCCTATTTATAGGCAACCGTATGCATTTTTTTAATCATACAGGTTGCCTAAGCTATTCGTAGGTTTTATAAGTTTTCAATAACTTGCATTTATTATTATATATTTTAATAATTACTATTCCAACTACCACCAACCGCATAGGCAATTGGCGGTGTTATTATCTTCCAACACAGCTATAAGCTACATCCGTAGCTTTAAACTCGTCTTTCACATGTTTCTGATATTATTTTATAATATAATATTAATTTATTCTTTTTACTATTTACATCTATGTCCTTTCTTTTATCGGGGTATTTCAGGGTCTCACTAAATTGATACAATTTAGTTCAGTAGGTCAGGTATTAAAAAACTGAGCATGGTATTAAAATTTGGAGTGAAATCTATTTCAAGAACCCAGTGTTTTCGCTAAAAATCACCGTTTTAACAAAATCTCCTAATCTTCAAGATTCTTTTTGAAAGTATCCAACCTTATCGTTTGATAGAGTAAATTTGTCTGATAAAAATATTCTAAAGTTTCAAAGGGTTTTGAAGTCAAAAACCACATTTCTAAGTGAAAGAATATTCAACGGCCCATATTTCATGGCTTAAAATAAATATAAAAAACTCACTATTTTAGAGTGTAAAGAAATAAACAGTTTAGTTATAAATACAGATTGAGTACTGACTCTCTCTATATATTTTTAGGACTTCCTCTACCCTATCGAATTAGGGTTTTACCACTTTAAAACTTAGGGGTAAAATAAATTAGCGAAATTATAACGAGATTGGCATGTCATTAGGTCCAGAATTTAAAATAATGCATAATCTAAAATTTGAAATTCAAACTACGTCAAATGACTGAGTTTATAAAGCAGCTAAGGTTAAGCCTTAAAATAATATTATTATTATATTCGTAACTCACCCATATATCTTTGAAACTTAATTAAAAGAGTTATCGGATTCGGATCGAGTCAAACTCAGATCCGTTGAAAAACTTATTTGATACACTTTACGATTAGAGGAAAATATTTCATAATTAACGGATAAAAATTATTTAATTAATCACGATTAATCATAATTAATTCCTAAATTGGGCTGGGGTATTACATCCCACCCCCCTTAAAGAAATTTCGTCCCGAAATTTAAATAGAAAAAGAAAATCGTACCTTTTATTAGCGAAGAGATTTCGGTATACTTTCCTCATAGTCGATTCTGGTTCCCAAGTGACGTGCTGAGTTCCTTGGTGTTGCCATAACACCTGCACTAGTGGTATAGTTTTTCGTCGAAGCACCTGAGTCCTGGTATCTTGGATCTCAAGGGGTATTTCTTCAAAAGTTAGATCTTCAGCGATTTCAATGTTTTCCACGTTCAACACGTGAGATGGATCTGGTTCGTATTTTCTGAGCATAGACACATGAAATGTATTGTGTACCTTTTCTAGGCTTGGAGGTAGTGATATCTGGTAAGCAACTTCTCCGATTCTCTTCAAAACTTCGAAAGGTCCAACGTATCGTGGTGACAACTTTCCTCTACGTCCAAATCTCTGTATTCCATGACGTGGAGCTACACGTAGGAACACAAAGTCTCCGACTTCAAATTCTAATGGTCTACGTCTTTTATCAGCGTAACTTTTTTGTCGGCTCTGAGCGGTTTTGAGACGTTGCTTTATGACTTCCACTTGTTCTGTCGTTTCACGTACCATATCTGGTCCTAACAAAGCTTTGTCTCCTACTTCTGTCCAACACAGAGGTGATCTACAGGGTCTACCGTATAAAGCCTCGTACGGTGCCATTTGTATACTTGACTGATAGCTGTTGTTGTATACAAATTCAATTAAAGCTAAATGATCTTCCCAACTTCCTTGCATGTCCATGACACATGCTCTCAACATGTCCTCTAATGTTTGGATAGTCCTCTCAGACTGACCATCTGTCTGAGGATGAAATGCTGTACTAAAACATAACCTGGTGCCTAACTGCGTCTGTAATCCCTGCCAAAATCGAGAGACAAATCGGGTATCTCTATCTGACACGATGGAGACTGGCACTCCATGTAGTCGGACTATCTCCTTGATATACAACTTACTCAGATTGGTCAAAGTGTCTTTCTTCCGGATAGGTAGAAAATGGGCTGACTTAGTCAGTCGGTCCACAATTACCCATATTGAGTCATTCTTCCTTGCTGATTTTGGAAATCCTGTTACAAAATCCATGGTAATATGTTCCCACTTCCATTTGGCTACTGGAAGAGGTTGCATTTTTCCACCAGGTCGTTGATGTTCAGCTTTGACTTGTTGACAGGTTAAACATTTAGAAACAAAGTCGGCCACTTCCCTCTTCATTCCTTTCCACCAGAATTGTCGACATAAATCGCGATACATCTTGGTACTACCAGGATGAACGGCAAACTTAGAGTGGTGGAAATGTCTAAGCACTTCCTTTCTACATCCTTCTGACTCTGGGACAAACAATCGTCCTTTGAAAGTTAAACCTCCGTCGGTTCTAACCTTCCAATCTTCTAACCCTGCTCTATTCGATAGTTGAGCTATCACTTTTTGTGCCTCAACATCGCTTTGCTTTCGTTCCAGTACTATTCCGACTATTTCGGGTTGCAACACTAGATTTTGAATCCATGCCGATTCCCTACTTTCAACCAATTCTAAATCATAGTCAGATAAAATTTCTAATAATTTCCATTGTAATGACGCTACCTTTGCAACATCACTACGAGACTTCCTACTTAGGGCATCTGCTACCACATTAGCTTTTCCAGGATGGTAGGAGAGTTCAAAGTCATAATCTCCTAAATACTCCATCCATCTCCGCTGCCTCATATTTAAATCTTTCTGAGTAAATAAATACTTGAGACTATGGTGATCAGAAAAGACATTGAATCGTTCACCATATAAGTAATGTCTCCAAAGTTTCAGGGCAAACACCACTGCTGCTAGTTCTAAGTCATGAGTGGGGTAGTTTTGCTCGTGTCCTTTCAACTGTCTGGACCCATAAGCAACTACTTTTCCTCTTGCATTAAAAACACCCTAATCCCAATTTGGAAGCATCACAATAGACCTCATAACCACGTCCTTGTTCAGGTATGATTAACACAGGGGAGGTGGTTAGTTTATCCTTTAGGTCCTGAAATGCTTTCTCACAGTCTTCTGTCCACTCAAATTTGACATCTTTTCGTGTCAAACGAGTCATTGGTACTGCAATTTGAGAGAAATTTGGGATAAATTTTCGGTAATAGCCCGCTAAACCCATAAAACTTCGAATTTCTGTGACATTTTTAGGCTTTTCCCAATTCATAACTGTCTTCACTTTTGCCGGATCCACCGAAATTCCATCTGCCGACACCACATGTCCAAGAAATTGGACTTGTGTCAGCCAAAATTCACATTTACTGAGTTTAGCAAATAATTGGTGATCCCGCAAAGTCTGTAAGATGACACGTAGATGCTGTTCATGTTCCTCTTCAGTCGACGAATATATTAAAATATCATCGATGAAGACGATTACGAATTCTCTTAAATATGGTTGGAAAATTCGATTCATTAAATTCATGAAAGTAGCTGGTGCATTTGTTACTCCAAAAGGCATGACCAGAAACTCATATAAGCCATATTGGGTACGAAAAGCAGTTTTGGGAATATCTTCCTCCCTGACTCGAAGTTGATGATACCCAGATCTCAAGTCAATTTTTGAGAAACATCTTGCTCCTCTCAACAAGTCAAATAGATCATCTATTCTAGGCAATGGGTACTTGTTTTTTATGGTTACTTGGTTCAATGGCCGGTAATCTATACACATTCTCAGTGACCCATCTTTCTTTTTCACAAAGAGAGCTGGTGCACCCCAAGGTGAAGTACTCAAACGAATGAAACCAAGTTGGAGCAGTTCATCTATTTGCTTGGCTAACTCTTTTTGTTCGGCCGGCGCCATCCTATATGGTGCCATAGATATAGGAGATGTTCCAGGCTGCAGGTCAATTACAAAGTCTATCTCTCGGCGTGGAGGTAAACCACTGAGTTTATCTGGAAATACATCTGAAAACTCACAAACCACTCGAGGCAAACTGGCTTCTATACTTTCTACATTCTCCCATCCCATGCTAGCTACAATTCTACCAGGATATGCCTTCAAACCAGAGAACTGAACTCTGATGTTCTCATATGGTACTAATTTCTCTACAAATCGGACTCTGGTCGGTGATATCCCATAAATCTTTCTTTGTAGGCAATCTATCAAAACCTGGTGTGCAGTTAACCAATCCATTCCTAGAATGATGTCAAAATCTGTCATTTCTATTAAAAAGAAATCATATACTATATCTAGATCATTCATTCTAAGAACACAGGATTCGCATATCTGATCAACCCGTACTTTCTTTCCTAATGGTGACACTACCATCAAAGGTTTGGTGGCAACTACTGATGATAAATTCAATTTATCCCGACATGATTTAGAGATGAATGAATGTGAAGCGCCAGTATCTACTAATACTTGTGCCATGAAACTAAAAAGAGGTATGGTACCTTCCATTACAGCGTTCTCTGTCGGCTCCTCCTCCTGGGTTCCCATGGTGTAGACTCTTCCTCGAGTCATCTGAGAGCGTCCTTGATTTCTAGCTTCTCCAGTCCTTCGTGGCGCATTTCCAGATGCCACTAAACCTCTGGAGGGTGGTGGAGTAGACTACTTTTGAGATTGCATCGGTTTAACATTCTGGGAAGGTCCTGCCATGTTGCTTCGGGTGTCAGGATAAGGACAATCTTTAATGAAATGTCCCATTTGTTTGCATCTGAAGCATACTCGGCTATCAGCTGCTAGAATGTTGTTCTGTGGACATTGCTTTACCGTATGACCCGGCTGATTACACGTGTAGCATACCACTTGCCTGGGCCCAGTGTAACTGGTCTGTCCCACAAATGTTTGTCCCTTCCTAAAGAATGAACTTTTACCAAATTTCCTCTTTTTGTTAGGCAGAGGAGGTTTCGGTGCATCTCCTTGCCGAGACCGATCCACATTTCTGTTAGTGGTGTCAACTGCTTCCACCATAGAAGCTCGACTAATCACCTCTTCTAAAGTGGCAAATTGAATTCCTGCCACTTGCCGCTGAAGGAAAGGACGAAGTCCCTCAACATAATGCTGGATTTTCTCCTCCTCATTGTCAAATATGCGGGGAGCATATTGACAAAGATTTAGAAACTTTGCGGTATACTGGGCTACCGTATCGGAGCCCTGTTTGAGATCAAGGAATTGTCTCCTCTTAGCATCCCTTGCCACTTTTGGATAATAGCGAGAAAGGAAAGCTGTAGAAAACTCTTCCCAAGTCATGGGTTCACGGTTTCTCGCATTATATCTAACCTCCCACCATTTATAGGCGTCTCCCTCCAACTGATAGGTGGCGAGGGTCACCTTTAGGTCCTCAGCTGTGGCTAGAGTGTCGAAGATTCGACTAATCTGGTTAATCCAGTTCTCAGCTTCAGTTGGTTCCGCATTTCCCGAGAAAGTCGGTGGGTTTAATTGTTTGAAATTTTTCAGAGCTGAAGTAGCTCTCCCCTCGGGAGTTCTCTCCCGTGGTCGGCGGAGATCATCTACAACCCTTTGGAAAGCTTCCACAGTGACACGGACTGCGTCTAGGAGTTCAGGTTGATTCCCTGGGGGTGGTACTGCATTCTCCCCCTGGTTTTCAGAATCTCCCCGTGATTCTGACATCCTGAGGATCATAGGTATCAATAACAGAGTTTAAAGTAAAAATTTCATCACAATACACAGTAGTACACACACACAATTATATTATCTTGTACCAATCCTCTTTCTAGGTTCTCTCCCAAACCTAATTGACGTTAGAGCCTCTCAGTACTCCCAACATCTTTTGATTCCGATCGACAAGATATCCTCACATCCAAATATTGGGTTTAAAGTATCAACTTGATACTAAAATCACACCACTAATCAAAATAATGGGGATTTGATCTCATTCCAACTCAAGGTTCCATCTACTCAACTTTAAAAACTAAGGGGATGACCCTAAACTCAAACAATCACTCTACTAATTCCCATACACATAGTCCGAGAGCTTGAACCATGCTCTGATACCACCTTGTCACACCCCGAACCCAGATGTGGGCCCGGAACGCGACTAATTTTTTTTTTTTTTAAAACAATAAACTCTAATCACCCAATGTCATAACTGAGCTGGATCTTCAAGTTTACCAAAACCCGATCCTAGAAAATGTCACACGTGCTTTTCACACATGAACTCAAACATATACCATATGTCCCCATATACAACCCATATCACACCACGAATATTTTCATTTGTCTCATCAGCGTTACGCACGAAAACATAGTGGATATAATGTATACGACATTAAAACTTACAGACATAAGTTTCTTATGCCACATGAGGCATATTTATTACAAATACTCAAACATATTTAAGCAAGCATATGGTTTCCACGTGCGGAAAACCTTAGGAACTTCTAAGTTCCGACTTTCAACGAGGCACCACTGGTCCCTCCAATCCTTCCTCTGGTTCAGATCCTGCATTGTAAGGGACGTGAGCAACAGCCCAGTGGGGAGAACTCACCATAAAATCCAATGATTTTAATGCAACAATGCATAAGCAATGCATGTCATACAAAGGCTTGTTATTAGCATATCTCATTTTCACCCTAGGATCGCCTTCTAAGGTTTTTATTCAAATTGTATTGTTAACACCGGGGTCAGTCCCCAGCCATGTTACAACACCGGGGTCAGCCCCCATTTAAAGTTCCAACCAGAACTAATATTAATTCCTCCACGGAAATAATATAGCAACTTGCAAGTGCATACGGTCTCCACGACCAAGTCTACTAGCCCATCCAACACCAACGGTTGATGGCGGTCGACCACAGCCTACTAACACGTCCAACCCAGCGGTTCGCAAACGGTGTTCGGCTAATCTCAGCAATTATAGCCCAACGGCAAATATCAAACTTTACAAAGTTATTATCTTCCACAGATTTAACTTATGAACATAATTATCACATGCAAATGTCGAATGCATGATAATGCATGATTTCCAGTGCCCTCCTTACACAGGGACTTCTTCTGAGAGAACCACCATATTTCAGCTTTACCATTTGGTATATCAAATACCAGTACAAGAAATCAATAAAATAATCAATATCACACAACATATAAAACTGGATTTAATAACACGAATGCAAATATCAGCAATTATAGCCCAACGGCAAATATCAAACTTTACAAAGTTATTATCTTCCACAGATTTAACTTATGAACATATTTATCACATGCAAATGTCAAATGCATGATAATGCATGATTTCCAGTGCCCTCCTTACACAGGGACTTATTCTGAGAGAATCACCATATTTCAGCTTTATCATTTGGTATATCAAATACCAGTATAAGAAATCAATAAAATAATCAATATCACACAACATATAAAACTGGATTTAATAACACGAATGCCTTCACCCAGTTTACCCGACAATTCCCAGACACTCCATGGGTCCATACTGCGTTAGAGACTACAAGTCCTCGACTCCCCGACACCATTTTAACGCCTACGTTCTAAACAGTTAGAACATTTACATCCCTTACATGTAGGCAGTGTCAGTCTCGTCTCGTATAGCCTTTTCCATCTTTAATTTCCCATCTTTCCCATTTCAGTCTGGTGTTAGTGGGTTTAACATATAACACAATATAAGTGTTGGTTCGAGTCTCCTCACCTTCTCCGGTTGAGTTTTTCACAGAAAATCTGTAAGATAGAGTAGAATGTATAAATTTTCTATTTGTCAGTATATACACATAATAATTTCCCAAACCCCGTGCTATTTTTCCAGAAAACATGATATATGTAGTGAGTCACCTAGGCTCTTTCTACTCCTTTAACTTATGTCAGAAAGTTAGTTGTCAGCCATCCAAAACATTACAATAAAATGAAAAATGTAAAGTACTCAGTGCCTTCTCTCGTACTGTCTTCTGGAGAAAGGACCATGGAGACGTATTGTGAGAGGCCCAGAGGGTACAGAGACAGTAAAGTAAATAAAAGTACTCAGTGCTCCATCCTCGTATTGTCTTCTGGAGAAAGGACCATGGAGACGTATTGAGAATGTGGCCCAGAGGGTATAGAGACAGTAAAGTAAATAAAAGTACTCAGTGCCCCATCCTCGTATTGTTCTGGAGAAAGGACCATGGAGACGTATTGAGAATGTGGCCCAGAGGGTACAGAGACAGTAAAGTAAATAAAAGTACTCAGTGCCCTATCCTCGTATTGTCTTCTAGAAGAAGGACGTATTGAGAATATGGCCCAGAGGGTACAGTACAGGAATTTAAACAGACAAGGCGGAAAAAAACACACAATAGTCAGCTGGGGTTAATCTTTTCCCCGATTTTACTTAGGGTCAAAATTATATTTTGAACGTAAAATAATACGAATTGAGGGTAAAATTTAAATTTTAAGAGGAAATCTATTTTTCCTCCATTTAAAAAAAATCTCATTTTTTTAACCCCAATACTAAGCTATTTTACTCCTAATTTGCTATGGAGTTAATAAAAATAAAAATAGAATTATTTCGATACCTTGGGTGCAAAATTCTGTATAAGATTGACTAAATTTGAAAACCTTTAAAAGAATTCAGGAAACCCGATCGTTCGGCTGCTGCTGGTATGGCCAAAGCAAGAGAAAAAAAAGAGGAAAATATGAGAGAGAGGGCTTGCTGTTTTTGAAAGAGGGAGAGGGAGCAAAACGGCAGAGGAGTTTCTTTTTTTTTTTTTTTCCTTTACATTCTGTCTTCCTCGCCGATTACTCCTATTTATAGGCAACCGTATGCATTTTTTTAATCATACAGGTTGCCTAAGCTATTCGTAGGTTTTATAAGTTTTCAATAACTTGCATTTATTATTATATATTTTAATAATTACTATTCCAACTACCACCAACCGCATAGGCAATTGGCGGTGTTATTATCTTCCAACACAGCTATAAGCTACATCCGTAGCTTAAACTCGTCTTTCACATGTTTCTGATATTATTTTATAATATAATTTAATTTTTCTTTTTACTATTTACATCTATGTCCTTTCTTTTATCGGGGTATTTCAGGGTCTCACTAAATTGATACAATTAGTTCAGTAGGTCAGGTATTAAACTGAGTATGGTATTAAAATTTGGAGTGAAATCTATTTCAAGAACCCAGTGTTTTCGCTAAAATCACCGTTTTAACAAAATCTCCTAATCTTCAAGATTCTTTTTGAAAGTATCCAACCTTATCGTTTGATAGAGTAAATTTGTCTGATAAAAATATTCTAAAGTTTCAAAGGGTTTTGAAGTCAAAAACCACATTTTCTAAGTGAAAGAATATTCAACGGCCCATATTTCATGGCTTAAAATAAATATAAAAAACTCACTATTTTAGAGTGTAAAGAAATAAACAGTTTAGTTATAATACAGATTGAGTACTGACTCTCTCTATATATTTTTAGGACTTCCTCTACCCTATCGAATTAGGGTTTTACCACTTTAAAACTTAGGGGTAAAATAAATTAGCGAAATTATAACGAGATTGGCATGTCATTAGGTCCAGAATTTAAAAATAATGCATAATCTAAAATTTGAAATTCAAACTACGTCAAATGACTGAGTTTATAAAGCAGCTAAGGTTTAAGCCTTAAAATAATATTATTATTATATTCGTAACTCACCCATATATCTTTGAAACTTAATTAAAAGAGTTATCGGATTCGGATCGAGTCAAACTCAGATCCGTTGAAAAACTTATTTGATACACTTTACGATTAGAGGAAAATATTTCATAATTAACGGATAAAAATTATTTAATTAATCACGATTAATCATAATTAATTCCTAAATTGGGCTGGGGTATTACAATATTTACATGTATTTAAGTATTTTCCTCGAGTAAAATAGACAGTTGGAGTTAGAACTCTCTGAAAAATGTTTATTTTATTTATTTAAATTAAATGATTAAATATATGAAATGATTTCTTATAATTCGCGTAGATACAATATAAACTTTGATGGTGCAGGAGTGGCATGTCGCATCGAATACTTAGGTTTTTGTTTGAGGTAACCTCATTTATTGATATTAAAAAATAATAGGTAAATTGAAAATCATTGCTTATCATATTGTTCAAAACTAATGTTATCATATAATTGGATATTAGAAATATTTCTTTAATATTCAATTCAATGAAAATGATAAATAATGTAAAAATTATTATTGACAGGATTTACATTTAAAAATAAAATTATATAAGAAAACGGTTCAGATTCATCCACGTGCATGTGCGCCACGCACTCGAATAGAATATTCACCCGAACTTTACAGGATTCCGGCTACAAACGAATAACGTTGAAGGATATTTGATGGATATTCCATTGCAGAGAAGATACTAAATGTGATCAAAGTACACGTGCCAAAGTAGTTTCATGGGAAGGCCACACCACGATAATTAGATTGTATGAATTTGTGTTATTAATGACTTAAGATTTAATTTTTGCAGTGTTGAACTTAAAATTGAATTTAATTAGAATATTATATTAAGATCTATCACAATCCATCGTGGTACTATTTTTGTAATTTTATTATTTTTTGACTTATACATTAGTTGTATTAAGTAAACTTCATGAATTATTTTAAAGACTGCTACGTCGTGAAATTGTTGTTTGGAATGGTTAAATTTTAATTTATTTAAGTATTTTGTCTTTAAATTTATTTGTTGATTATGAGAAATGTTAATAAGGTTGATAGTTAGATATTTTTTTTTAAATTTACGTGGGAAAAATGGTGGAAAATCCAGAGTAAAACTCTCACGTGTGATACTTATTACCTTTAGGACACACTAAGTGTGGCCATACGAGTTCAAATTTGACACCTCTCACTTTCTAAAACGAGAGATTACCAGTTGAAATACACCCATTTCGGTAATAGTTAAATTATTGGATGTGGATAAAGATGTCAATGAGTTCGATGTTGGTGCATGTGGGAATAAATTTGCATTGGAAAATTTAGATTTAGAAGTAGATTCAAATTATATAAAATGTTATTTTTACATTTAAAAATGTGTTTATCACAATTGATACTTTGAGCTATTATACGACAACAATTCAAACAACTACATTTAAGTGATAAGAGGAGTTTGATATATTGGAACTTAAAAAGTTAATCAAGTTAAATATTAAGGTATAATTTGGGTTGACATCAACTTGAATCCAACTATTTTTTTTTTGAAATTTAATCAAATTAATTCAACCAATTTAAAAAATAAGTTTTGTCACGAGAAAAAAATCTAATTCCTTCTTAATTTGACTAGATTAGGGTCAAGATTTGCATAGACGTTGATGTTATCTGAATTATATGTGTACCTTATTTTTCAAATATTTATTCAATAATATTTTAATACTTTTTATTTTATTATATTTTGATGATAGAAACTTGCTCTATGCATACATCTTGAATGAAAATTTGTAACAGAAAATATATTACACTTATCTAATTATTTACTCAATCGTCTACTTATTTGTATAAGATGACACGTGACTCAATTCAATCTAACTCAAATCAGTGAATTAATTCGTTTGTTATCTTCATTTCTTTTTAGTCAAGTTTATTTTGAGTTACATAACATTCAAGTACTCATTTACATCCATAATACTAATTTAATCTAAAATTTTAATTTAGATTCGAATGAGATTACTTAAAATTTGCAACTATCTAATAAAAATAATAATTGGAGATTCTTTTACATTAATTCAATCTAATTTTTAATTTAAACAATCCAAAGGCAGCAGCCAGACTATATTAAATTTTTTAAAATAAACAACTTCACAAAAAAAAAATTAAATTATCTATAAAATATACGAATGAAGAGTGACAGTTTTAAAAAAATATAGACAGATCATATTCATAATCCAACTCACATTCAATCCATGTGCATACAAAAGGGAGTGGAAGTTTCGTTTCTCACAAGTCACAAGAGGAACCAAAGCTCCTCATGGGTTGGTGTCCCCAACAAACGCCGCACTCAAAGACCGGCCGCATTGGTTTTCACGGTCAGAGATATTTCTCCGTCGTGGCCATTAAAAAGGGGGGCCCACTGTAACAGATCAGGTGCAGAACCAATAAAATCCTGACACTTAATTTCCAATATACATCACAAATTATTTTCTATCAAATTTATTTAATTATAAAATATATTTTTTATATATATTCGCATTTAACTTATGTTAGTGTAGTTTAAATGATTGTCATATGGACATTGAAGTGACTTAGAAGAGTGAACTCATTTATAGAAATTTTAATAGAAATATATATTATTTTACATGTTAATTAAAAAAAAATATTTACAATTTCACATTATCAGTACTTGGTTGATGGCGCATTAGATCTACGGCTCCATTAAATGCCACGTCGGCTTTCGCGCGAATATCAATTTCGCCTCCTTTTCTTGGATTGTATGTCACATTAAAGCGGCAAATCTAAAACTGAAGCGTAACCACAAAAATGATGTTACCCGATCGTAACAACAACTTAAAAAGCAAGGTTGGACATGTCATGGGACAAATAGAACCGTTGGATATAAAAAATAGGGCCAAATTAAACATGTCAAAGGAAAATATAACCATATAATCAATTAAAGCCTTCTGATCTAGAGAAGACTATCAAAAACTAATATATTTTATTTAAACCGTTAAATTTCTCTCCTTAGATCAAAAGGGATAAAATGCAAAATAAAATTTAGTATTTAATTTTTGATATATCTAAAATATTTAATTATCTATTTTGGTTTATTAAGAAATTATATGCCACGTATAATGGTCTTCAAAAGCTACTGTTAAGATGTACTGCAGCATTTCTTTTGCAAAGAAATGTTTCGTCCGTTTCGTCAGTCGCCATTTCGTCACTGGCTTGAAATGTCTTCTCTCTTCCGATGCTTCGACCACTAATCCGATAAAACGTGGCCACGACGTCTGCTTTCTCTCGACGCTTTTCCTCTTTTACAAATCCAAGAAATTTCCTTAAAATCAAAGAAAGTTTGCTCGATGCTCTCTCCATTCTCCGCTCCGATCTAATCCTCTCCACATTCTCAAACCAAATTTGAATCTCAGCCGTCCGTCGTTTCTCATGTTCATCCAGGTGCGTCCGGTTCCTCCCATTCGCCCCCTCGCTCCTCTGCATCATCTTCGGGTATTATTACAATTTTGCCCTAAATCTCAGATGCAGTTGGATCCAAATCCATGTGCGTTGGCCATAAATTAATTTATTTCTGTGGAATCTTGCATCTGTTATGTCTACAATTGAGTGAGTGATTATTTTAATTGTTGCGTGCTTCCTTCTCCCATAAATCGCGTGTGGGTGATTCATTTCCGGGAATCTGTTTTTCCCTTTTCTACTGCTGCTGTGGGTGTCTTCGGATTTTGAGATCTGTAGTCTTCTGGGTCTTTGTGAATTCGATATTTTCCCGCCTTGCGAGATTGATTGGAAGGTATAATTTGCTGTGCGTTGCATTGCTTTTTCTTAGGAAAATTGAAAAATTCGAGACTTGCAAATTTCTCTAGGAAAATCTGTTCCCATCCATGGATTTTCCTTAGGAACAGCTGGACCACTTCTTCTGTTCTTTCTTTTGGCACCCATTTAGAATTTATTTTTCTAGGAGAGTATGCTGCGAATGTACACAACCTAAAGAGAGGTCTTTTGGGCATCTCTCTTATGCGTATTGCGTAATGTGCTCCTGGAATAGAGATGTGGATATTGCAGGTGGGGGTTTAAATTGGTGAGCCCCACTATGCGTGGGAGTTGCAACTAAAATCTCCTAAATTGGAAGATTCTGAAGCTTCAACATTTAGCCCTTTTTTGTGGTGAATTTGATTGGTTGCTGTATGTCTTCTTAATCATTTCTTTGCAGGCCACTAATGCTTGAAGAGTAAGGATCTTCAAGTGTGGGAGATTTTTTGGGGCATTCCACTGTTACAAGTGGGGCTGTTCCCATGAATGGTATGGGCCATGGAAAATGCATCTCACTTATACTGAATTGATCTTTCCAGAAAGAAGTATATTTGCTGATTTCTGGACTCAATTATTGTTTGACTTAGAATTGCTTTGTGGTCAGCCACATCCTGAGATTAGAGGTTGCAGTTAAGGTTATGGGAGTTTTATTTGTTTTAGTGCACCCCAATTTAGAATTCCTTTGTGTTAGATCTTATTGAGGGATGGGAAATTGTAATTCATCTCTTTGAGGTGTTTTTTTTCCCTTTCTCTGTTGGCTCAGTGCCTTTTTCCCCCCCTGTTCCCCTGTTGCTTAGTACAGTGTTTTTCAATATAGAAATTGATCTTGGAAGTAACATTACTCCGAGATTGTGTTGTTTTCTTGAATTCTTTACCATCACCTTTTTCATACTAATCATAAGTAAATTAGGAATTAGGCGTTATTTATCTATTGATAAGCAGATGCCAAAACCTCTCTATGTCCATTTATACTATGTTTAAAGATATTATATCTGGTACTCCAAATTTTAACAATTATCAAATTGCCTTCATCATCAATATGAGACATGTATTCTTTATCCCCAAAAAATAAGAAGATGTATTCATTGACTGTGATCATGAAATCTCTCTCTATATACCTCATGGAAGTTTGGTTACAGATTAACTATATGTCACACTCTCTTGATAAGCATGCTAGAGGCACAAGAAATTGTTGGACTAACACACATTGATTTTTGTTTCTTTTTTCTTTCAAATTGATGGTACATTTGTGTTCCTTGTTAGATTTTTGTTATATTCAAAATTTTAGTATCTCAAAATTGGAAAATAGTGGAGTATCCTTTGGCTTTAATTGAAACTATGAAAGTAAAATTGGTTGGAAACGTATTTTCAAGCTAGAAGGATTTGACACATTGGTTGGTGGAACTATAGATGCAAGACTACTACCATCATGTTTGATTGGACTTCACCAAATACAAGTTGAGGCTCAAAATTTTTATTTATTAAGTTGTACGAGTAAAGGTACCATCATCATCATAACTGCTGCTACCAACGCCACCACCACCATTGCCACCTTCATCATTACAAAGCCTTCATCACCATCGATTTAGGGTTATTTTTTCAAGTTATATATATATTTACTTAACTCTATCAACAATCATACTTCCTTTCACTCCACATTTTGCCATGTCTTCTGCTACCTCAATCAATTTCTTTAATGGTCTCCCCCTTCTCCCAATGCCTTCTACTTGTAATCATAGATAATAATTACTTTGTTATTTTTTTTAATGGAAAACAGAAGAAAAATTATTGCTTTTACATGCCAGAAAACTATTTCACTGATCTAGCTGTTTGTGAGGATTTCAGTCTTCTGTTGCTCATTATAGCTTTTTTATATGAGTATCTGTTTATGAGGTTGGAGAGGATTATATTTTTTATTTTTTACATGGATGTCAGAAGGCAGTTTTCTTTGATGCAACTTTTAAAAGGTTACTTCAACTTATTAGCCCATTCATCTTCAATGATAGATTGATAGAGACTTGTTCTGTTGCTACACTGCTTCTGTCTTTCCGATGCAGTTGATATCTTCTCAGCAAATACCAATTTCTGGAGATTTTGTCAGTTCAGTTACCTTTTTTAAAGGTTTCAGTTTAGTTACTTCTCTGTGTGGCAACATCTGGGCCTTCACCAGATTGGACTTTTCAAAGTATCACATTTGAAGAATTTGAACTATATAATACATTTTTGTTTTGTTTTTCCTGAATAGATCAAAGAAGCATTCTCCATGTTGTTCATTTGGACCTTTCGAAGTTTCTTTTCCTATTAGCATCTTTCATTTTTCCTCTGTTCTCGATATTTTAATTGTTGGCCTGATGCGTCTATGGTTTTTTCTCCCTTTTCAGCTTTTCTAGGAAACAATTCAGGACCTTTTAGAACGTCTCTTCAGCAGAAAGGTAACTTGTGTTTGTGTATGGTGTAGTATATGCAGAGGATCTGATTTATTTTGCTGGTTCCATTGTTTGTTGATAATATTCTGTAGCTTTGCAGAAGCTGGCATATACATTTTAGAATGCATGCTGTTCTGTCTGCTTGCTATAGTAAACATGTTAAAAAACGGAATCTAACTAATGAAAAGACTTCTTTGTCTGTAAAAATGTTTAAATACAAGAAGCTGCAGTGAATGGGAAGCAGAAGGTAAAAGTCTAACATACATGCATATGGTGATGGCATAATATTTTGGTGTTCGTTTTGAGATAACATAACATCAGACATTGTCGGTATTTGGGATGATATGCTGCCCCATCTTTTTTTTTTTTAAATTTTATATAGAGGAAATGAAGCAAATTTCATAGATAGAGAAAATGGTAAAAGGATACAAGACAGATGATCCAGGAGGCATCTGAGATGGATGCCACCACTAGATTGAGAAGTAGAGAGTCAACTACGGATAAGACAATAAATAGAAACTAATCCAAAGAGAAAACAACAAGAATAGAACTCCTCTCAACCCCATTTTTTTGCTAGAAACTTTACCAAGTGTTAGCTGATCTTCTCACTTGCTTGAAAGAAACATGTGAGCCAAACTTTAGATCCTAATTTCCCTTGGATATAGATTGAAGCCTCCAAGGATACTTTTCTTCTCCTCTGTCCATCAATGATGACCTCTCTTGAGAGGATTATTTGAAGATCTTAAAGAGCCTCCCTGAGAAACTTTGCTTCATTTGACTCCTTCCTTCCCATTTTGCTCAAGAAGAATGCTTGAAACACCCTCGTAGAGTCATGCAAGTTTCCCCCAATCCCTTCCAGTGTCGGTTTACCTCTTACTGCTCTGTTAATGTTGAATTTGTTGGTTCTTTTTGGAGGTATCTTCAATGCTCTAGTCTTTACCTTCTGCTTTGATCATTTTTTTTAAGACCAAGGTGTCCAGGCCTCTTAGAGCACTTGACTAATCCTTAGAGTATATGCAAACCTCCCTATCCACACACACCAGGTAACACTATGGGGAGTGGCCTTTTTGTGTTGAGAGTGCCTTGATCATATAACATTAACTGCTAATTCCTAGTCATATGCTTGCACTAAAAATATCAATAAACTTCTTTCTACCTTTTACCCAACTGATGAGATAAGATGTAGCAGGCTTGAACACCTCTTGTGTTGAACTTTCTTTCCCATTGAAGAATTTGTTGTTGCGTTCATTCCAAATAGACTATAGTATTGCCGACAGAATAATCCTCCATATAGTCTTACCCTTTCCTTTTAAGATACTGCTTCCAACTCTAAATGGTCCCGCTAGTTGTTGCTAGGAACACATGAGGTCACTAGAGTCGAGAAAGGACATCCAAGCTGATGAAGTGAAGGCACAAGAGAGGATCCCTCTCAAGAGAAAAAAGAAGAAGAAAAAACCCACAATACTCTATCACATTGTATATGTTTGAAATGGTAGCAATTGTATTGATGCACAAAAAAGAATACAACAAGATAAAAGTCAGTATTTGAGAGCTGTACTGAACCATACAAGAATAAACAAGACTACAAAAAGCCTACAAAAGAATCAGGCCTATCCACCCCCACCTTGGCCTAAAATTCTGCTATCCCATTGGCTGAATACCTAACATGCTTGAAAGAGACTTCCACCCCCTCTGACAGTCTCCTTATATCCCTATAGATGGTAGTTAGTCTCCAAGGGACTTTCTTCTTACCTCACCTCTTGCCCACTCTATAGTATTCAAAGAATCTCCCTCCTCATTTAGCTTCAGACTTGTTTTCTTTCTACTCCAAGGCTGTCTGGATTGCACAGAACTCTGCTTCATTGGACTCCCTTAGATCAATCTGTTCGGGAAAAAGATTTTCATCTCCCCTGACTGATCATGCAACAATCTATCATATGTAAATGCAGGTGAAAGATATATATATATTAAAATTTTAATCCAGTTCATATCATGCATGGGTGCCTGAATGAGTTGCTGGTTTTATTTATTGCTGCACTATAATTTGCCAATGGTGTCATGTTCTTTTTTCCAACCCTTTGTCCTAATATAGTTCCTGTAGTTATATTTACTGTTATATATTTTATGATTGATGGGTACTTTAAGATCTGTAGTGTCTTGTTTTTTTTGAACTCATCAAAACCTCATTTTTTATAAAAATGGAAGAAGTGAATGGGAGTTGCGACTAGTAGGGAGGCATGTTAGAATTTTGTCACGTAATGACCCATATTTAAGGTAAAAAACAAAGTATGCTAGCTTATTTGCCAAAGAGTCACTTTCTGTTTGTATTTTGAAGATGCAACCAACCACACACGTGGAGAGTATCTACTTAATCTTTTGACCTGTGGGTGTAATAGCTTTACTGGCAGAAGGCTCTTTCATCAGTGATATAATTAAGAACATTGTATTATCAGTGGAGAATGATCACGTGGATACCTGTTTCCATTCCACAGATCTTGGACTTCTTCAGTTACATTTATTGTCAACTCTCTTGGAATTCTTCCCAGAACACATTGTCATTTTATTCGATAATGTACTCCAATTATATAAGAGGAAATTATGTGGGCAATTTGGAAGGAGAGGAATAATAGAATCTTTGAAGGAAAATTGGGCTTGACAGTAGAGGTGTTCAAGAAGGCCAAGTGGAAGTTAGCCTGTTGGCTCTCTCTATGCAAGGAATTCTCTGGATGCTCCCCTGAAGATTTCTACCTTTTGTGGGAGGGATGTATGAAAGGAAGCAAAAAAGCTAAGAAATCTAGGGTGGATTGAGTGAAACCAGAAAAAATGTATTTCAAGTTTAATGTTGATGCTATTGGGGCTGAGTCTAGTAGTCTATAGGCCAAACCATCTTACATAGTATTTCTTCATCTTCTCTTCTATCTGTGTGTGCACTTTTTGAGCTATTCATTTCCATTTTACCTGAGGAAGAACTAATATCCTGTATCACTTCATGTTCTTATCCTTTTTAAAAGAATTTCCTTTTGTCCTAGTGCCTTCCACTTGTAGTTGTTCAATTTTCTTTGTTCTTTTTATTGTATTGGGGCTGTCTCTAGTAGTCCATGTACAAGCCAAGCCATCTTAATAGCTTTCCTTAATCTTCTCATCTGTGGAAGGTAAGGTTCATCTAATGCCATTATTTCTAATTCTATTTAATGCTATTCTAGTCATCCATTTTATCATACGCCTCTGTTATCATCACTTAATTTACTTGTTTATTTTTTTCATTGCCCAACACTCATGTCCTTGCAATATTATAAAAAGACCCTTTTGGTCAACACAACACTTTCTATCACACAAAACCCCATTGGCTTTCCTAGATTTTTCTAACCATGTGCCAATCCTTATAGTTACATCTAAATCAAATCCATGAATAATAGTAAAAATAACCTCAGCTTTGTTACACTTTTTCTTTATCTTTATTTAATAATAAAATGTTACTGCTGAAAAAAACAGGCCTTCTTGATTGATCAACATTTCCTCATCCCCAACAAGGGAAAAAACATGAATTGGTAATTATGATGACCTCTCTCTCTCTCACACGCAAACACACAGTAATTGTGTATGCACGCAAAAGGTAATTGTTCATAATTCCCATCGTTCTTATGAGGAGACCCAAAAAGACTCAGAATGAGGTGGTGGGAAGGACATAGCTGATTGTAGAAATGTTGAATGTGGTATTTCATGGGATTGAGTGGAGAAAAGTTGATTGTAGAGAAATGGTGAATGTGGTTTTCCATTGGATTTAGTGGAGAAAATCAGAAAGAGACTGCACTGACATGCAATATCTATTTGATGATGTAGATATTCTTCTATGTTTTGATGATTGAAATGGGTTCTAATTAGGAAAGAATTCTTAGTCTTCATGATTGTGTATTTCAGGGAGTTATGATGGGCAGGATTAACATTAACAGGAGGTGGAAGGTGGACAACTCCTCAAGGAATTTCCCTCGATTTATAAGAACAAGTTGGAAGCAAGGATCAGTTAGGATTTTCTTTAAATGATTTTTTTAAGGCTGAATATGTATACACAGACACACACATAAGGTAACTGTTGAGGAGTGTTAAATGATCTTCCTTTACTAGGAATAGTGTAGATACACAGACACACACATAAGGTAACTGTTGAGGAGTGTTAAATGATCTTCCTTTACTAGGAATAGTGTAGAAGTGGTTAGGGGCATCATGCAAGATGAAAAAATGTGGATTTGCCATTCTTTTCTTTCTCTCTTTACCCCCATTTCTCGAGTCAGGGCAATTCCAGATTCTCGTGTATCATGCATGCTCATCAGGAACAAATGGTAACAAAGTTTGTGGCAAAATAAAGGTTGATGGAATATCTATGTGCTTGAGAGAGTGCCTGGGATTTCTTGTAGATTTCATGTCTTCATATCTTCCGTTTATGTATTCATTTACTCTAAATTGTTTCTGTTAAAATCTTTACTGATTGATGTTCAAGAAAAAAATGATGTTTGATATTTATTTATTTTAATGATAAATTGGTGTCATAGTTTCTCTCTTTTGTTATTTTTTCTTGGGTATTTATATCTAAGTCTCTATATCTTGGTCTAATTGTAAAAAAAAATCTTATTGTAATATCGTCCTTCACATTTGAGGATTATTTGCAATCAGGTTCATGTAATGCTATTGCATGAGTAACATGTTAGTAGATAGGTCAATAATAACTCCTGCTAATCCCATTTTGGTCATTGCCATTACATAGAAAAAGTAGAGACATATAGAAGACAATGTGGACACATGATAGATAAATTTTTGCTCTCATTTTGCCATTCTAGCCTTGTTACAGGGGCCACGAATATTAATGGTGTAAAAAACTTGATTCTTTTTTATACTAAAATCAAAAGGATAGAATGATTAAATTAGGATAAAATGACACTTAATTCTTATTTGTATGGTTAGCTAGACATCCAACTTATTTCTATGCATTAGTACTGGTAAAAGTGGGCTCGACAATAGTAAATATTTCATTATTCCTAAGCATTACTTATGTATTGGCACAAAAGGACTCAATTGCAAATGAGTTTCAAATGTTAGGGATGAAATTACAATTATTGAAAATAGAGGAATGTATGTACAATTAGCCTAACACATAGAGACCTAATGCAAATTTCTCTCTCTTCTATATGTATGTATATATGTATGTGTGTACATGCATGCGCACACACTTTTGGAGATCATTTATTCATTTACCCTTATATGAAATTAGATTTTGGTTGTCTGTATCTGGAGAATGCATTTGTTTTGTGTTTGGATTGATTCATCAGTCATTTATATTTGGAAAATGCATTCAACCAGTGGCCATTGTTTGAAAGTTTGATGCTTAATACAACTGTGCTGAAATCTGGATGTCATTAGTTGTCTGTTTGCCTTCTTCTTCTTCTTTTTTATATACATAGGTATCTAGTCTTCTCAACGTATCTTCATGTTCGTGTTTAGAGTTTTTTTTTTTTTGGACCTAGTGTAACTAGCCTAGTTACATTTGATTTGTTTGTGTTGCCATACTGGATGTATAATCAAGAAGGATGAATCCGGGACCTAATGGATTAGGGTGGTTTCGATTTTCAACCCCATTGGATCTCTCTATGGTGTGATTTAGGTGAACAAAATATGTCAATATGTCAATATGCAAGAGCTTCCATTTTCTGTGTGCTAATCCATTTGACTGGTGTCCGATCGGGAGGTCTAAATATATCCGGCTATGAGTGCAGCATGTAGCTTTTTTTATTGATCCAATTGACTTGTTGTTGCAAGTAGAGGGTATTAGGGGAAGGTGTGCTGTTAAAGACATGGATAGAGGTGACATGACAGGGTTTGATAGATTGGATTGTTGTAAAATCTAATTGTTAATAGGGTTGAGTGGAGATGTAGATGTGTCATAAAGCTTACGTCGGATAGATGGGACAAAGGATTTGATGACCTGGTGATGATGACAAGGATCCAATTGTTTCTCTCCCTCTCCCCTTCCCTCTCGCAGGGGCAAAGGTTCTGATGATGGTAATACAATTAACTGGTGTGAAATTGGATCTCTCTCTCTCTCTCTCTCTCTCTCTCTCTCTCTCTCTCTCTCTCTCACATGCGCACATGGGGGGTTGGGGGAGAAGAGGTGGGGATGGGGTAGGAAGGAGTTTGGCATTGGGCTTGATGTATAGATCTGGATTTATTATATAGGATGGGCCATATGAGAAGTCAATTTTAGCTTTTAGGGCCTAGAAGAGAATCTTTCTTGAAAACTATGACATTCAGATACCTTGAAATGGGCTAACTATCTCAATCATATTATAATTGATAGTCCAGTTCAACAGTTAAAATCTGTGTACCATCCATAGCCTGGCCCTCTTATCCATGCTGTATCTGTACATCTTAGCTTTTAAGTTTTGAGTATCCACTCTTCTTTTGGGTGGGGGTGGGTGAGGGTGTTGAGTTGTTTGAGCCTTATGGATCAATTTTTAGCCCAATTTGATGAAATTCTTACTTGCAGCTACCTCCAAATGAGGCCCATCTGGGTCTGTGATCCATTTGAGCTGATTCTGTTAGGGTCTTTATTGATTCAAGTGAACTTGGCTGAATTTTGACTTCTCTTGCAAACTTTGATATCTTAATGGTTAATACCAGGCTGCATTTGTCTGAGAGCACACTTTTTTGGCAACTTCATAAATTTTTCTTTAAATTTCTTATCTAGATTCAAACTGTATCGAAGCTGCATATTTTTCTGCATATTGTACAGGTTTTACTTTAAAAATGGCAAGAGGTACCAGGGGCCGGCGTAGACTTTCATCTCGTCAATACAGGTTGACTCCATATCCATTACCATCTTGTGGTCGGGAGGATCTGGAAAAGGAAGTGAACCCAAAGAAACCATCCAAAGTGTTGGATAATAAAGACTGGGAAGATGCAACCTGTTCGGTGTGCATGGAGTACCCTCACAATGCTGTGCTCCTCCTATGTTCTTCACATGACAAAGGTTGCCGCCCCTACATGTGTGGCACCAGCTATCGCTATTCCAACTGTCTCAATCAGTTCAAAAACGCATACACAAAAGTAATGTCTCCACCTCATGGAGAAATACAGGTACAAGATGGCCCATGGCAGGGGTCAGTGGAAAACCCAAGTTTCGATTCTGCTTCTGGTTGGCCATGTGAGCAGCAGGAGGCAACAGAGCTTGCATGTCCCTTGTGTAGAGGGCAGGTGAAGGGATGGACGGTGGTTGAAGCTGCACGTGAGTATCTGAATGCGAAGAAGAGAAGCTGCATGCAGGATGACTGCTCGTTTGTTGGGACATACAAAGAACTTAGGAAACATGTAAGAGCTGAACACCCATCTGCACGGCCTCGTGAGGTGGACCCAGTACTTGAACAAAAATGGAGAAGTCTGGAACGGGAGAGAGAGCGCGATGACGTGATCAGCACGATTAGGTCATCGATGCCTGGAGCATTGGTCTTGGGGGATTATGTGATAGAAGGTGGGCTTCATGCTCGCCATCATCATATCTTTGATACAGATGAAGAGGATGGTGAAATTGATGAGGATGGGGATTATGAAACAAGTGTTGAGGAGCCTAACTGGCTCAATGTCCTTTTCCTTTTGCAAGCATTTGGACAAACAGGCAATGTGAGTTTCAGCTCACGGCTGAGGAGACTTCAAAGGGGTCTACGCACTGTGGAAGAAGGAGGTGCAGGTGGCAGCAGTGTTCCTCCAATTGCTGCCACTGGGGTTGCTGTTTCTGTCACATCTGAAGGAGATGATGAGTCTTCAGTTGGTGGCCAGAGGGTCATGGGTGTGGGACGATCAGGGCGGCGACGTAGGCGTAGGAGCCGGCGAGATCGGTGACAGATGGACGTGAAGAAGCAACGGGCTGGGGCAGTGTCACATGTAGGTTAGTCATCAAGATTAAAAGAAGTTGCTCAATAGTCTCATTCTCTAATTTATACATGTATTTGCCCCATTTATTTCTCTAGAATTTGTCATTGTTTAATATTGGAGTATAATTTGCATTCCTTTTTTCTCTCCTTTTGCCTCCTTGGTTGGAGAAATATTCTGCAATCAAATGATTGTATTCATTGGGTGTACTTTCAGTCTTGTAACATCGATCATGTTATGATCTTAATCCTTGTTCTTACTGATTGTAATGTTGTCATTTTATATTTTAACATCAATTGTTAGTTTTGGAAATGTTGCCATTTTAATTGATCGGTGCCCTTGGCCGATTCTCTCAGTTGTATGGTCTCCCCCCACCCTCCACCTCTCAGCACATCATTAGCTTCATTTGGATTCGTGCATACGGTTTTCTTGTCTTTAACAGCCATACTCCATACCCTGGCAATCTAATCTATTGGATCTGTTGTGTCCCACATTCTCTGTGTATCTACTTCTCCTATAAATAAATCCACAGTTGCCTCCCAAGGAAAACAAAAATTGAGCAAGAGTGGCAGCACATCCCAGATGACAAGGTCTCTCAGTGCGGGACTATTGGTTCAAGTTGATGCAAGGTTCAAAAGAAGGCATTCTGGGTCCATTACCATAATGAAAAACATAAAAATGCAAGTGGCAATGGCTTAGTGTTAAAGAAAAATGAAAATAAAAAAGGGAGGGGGGAAACTAAGCCTATTTGCCTGGAAGGTGTTAGCATTCTTATTGCTGTCTAATTTATTTTGTATTCCTTTTATTGTGGCCTGTCAGTGCAAAAACAGCATGGTGGTTTTCGCTCACTGATTCATTTGTTCAATTTGAGAATTTTTCCCCTAAAATCCCTGTTGAGAATTGGGGCTCTAATGTATCCATGGGATTAACCTTACCTCTAATGTATCTATGATATTCTAAAATAAATAAATTATGGACCAGGGTCTCCAATGTTTCATACTCAGATAATTGTGCACATGGGACAAAAGATTCCTGGAAAATGGTTGGTTAAATAAAAAGGGTCAGTATAATCTGTGTAAAAATACGGTTGATACATTGCAGCTTGTCGACGTGGGTGTAATGGCCGCCTGTATCGGTCAACTGATTTTTTTTACCCTAGGTATAATCAGCGGAAGGAGTCACTTAAATGGGAATGATTGGAAATAACAATAATCCTCATTTTTTAAGGGGAACATGTTTTTTCCTCTTGTTGTCACTGTCTTGGGTGGGGGTTGGTGTTTTAAGCTATATTTCAGAAGCTGTCTGATACACAATTCTCTGTTGTTTTATATTGGGGCCAGCTGCATGCAAGGTGGTGAAAAAAGAATTCAAACCATCTGTTTGCAAAGTGTTTTTCGAAAAAAGTTATGCTGAATGAAATAATACAGGGGAGCAAACTCAGTAGTGGGACCCTTTTTTGGATACTTGGAGTGGGACCCACTTTTTTTTTATCAAAGTATTCTTATATGCTCAAGTTTAAACGGGCTACACGAAAAATCCATATGCATTGGTGCGTAGACAAGATCGGAGTTCGCTGAGTCAATTTGCATGGGTTGAATGGTTGCTCATCACCCTGTATTAATGTGATTTAGGAAAATCTGAATGTTCAACTGTGAGACTTCTCTCTCTTATTCTAAGAAATCCATTGTCCAACTGTGAGCAGGGGTGGATAGAAAAACTTAGTGAAGAAAGAAAATAAATGCAATAATCTCTTCATTTTTTATGAAAATAAAATTTTCATACAAATAACAAAAAAATTCTAGTTTTCATATACTGGTACGAGGTCATGACATGAATCAAATTCAAAATAATGTTTTCTTAAAGGAAATAAACAAACAACTTCTGAAGAACATTGGTGAAAATATTGTCATTATTATCGAAATCTGTATTTCATCTATTCAACATCCAATGGTTACTGGTGGTGGCCATAACAGTGTAAACGATGTGAACTGGTTGCTAATATATAAATTATTGCAAGAAAGAGTGAGAAGAATATTTATCATCAGTTCCGTGCTATTATACATAAGAGAAATTATTAATTTTTACTAGGGCTTTAATCGGGTCGTGTCGGGTCTTATTTTTTAAACCCGACACGACCCGAGGTATTGACCCGAATTTCTTGACCCAACTCGAATTCTGACTCAACTCGCATTCTGAACCCATTTTAACCTATTTTTAGTCGGATTAGGTCGTGTCGTACTAACTTGTAAATTCCTCAATCCGACCCGACCCGAGTTTCACTCCTAATATTTGCATATACCTATGGTACAGAAGAACTTATTAACTTTTTCAAGATATATATAAGTGTGGCTGGTGTGTGAGCAGTTTAGATCCCCTGAAAATGTATGCCACATGCCTAAGAAAAGGGAACACGAGATACTGTAAGTTGTTCAGTGCTTTCTCGGTTTCTCCCATTTTGCCCTCACTATGAAAATAAAGTCGGGTAAAATGATGATTTACATCATTCGGTGCTCCCTTAATACAAATACACAATGCTCAAATCAATCGAAATCAATTACTTACTGTGGTTCATTTGTAGCTGATCTAACAACTTTCAATTTAATTTCATCTTTCATTGTGGGTAGGGGAGGGTTGATTGACTTGAATGTGCAATCTTCTTTTCCAGTTCATAATCATAGTTTATTACTGTTATTTTTTTTATGATGAAAAACCCCAAGACCCCATCTCTCTCCCAATGCGAGCCTTTAGGTAAAACTTTGAATGCACACAACCCCTAGTAAGCCACGAACATCCGATGAAATTTCCACTTCATCCAGAAATTTTCATGGATTTCCATACGCATTGGGGTCTCGTTCCTTTTGCTTTTCAATGTCATATCAAACAACTTCATTACATTGCATACAATAAAAAATTACAATCTAAGTGGCATGTACAACTTGTGAGCCTCTTCTAGCCAAATCAGAGGCAACATAATCTACTCTTGGAGAAAACATGACTCAAAAATCATTCATTCACACGTGAGGAAGCAAGTTCCCTCCCTAATCCCGTGGATATACATCACCAATGAAACAAATCTGCCAACATCATATTCATTTCATTGATCAAGTATATCCTTCCTACATTTTCTCTCTTCCGGCCAATGATTTCAGTCTGTCTCTTACAAGATCATCTTGACAAGACTACACTGGCATTGCCAAGAAAATCAAAGCCAGACATGGGATGCATTCTCCAAGAGGTATAAATTGAAGTGTCCAGATGACCGGACATATCTGGTAGCATCCCATAAATAAATAGATGGACCGTGTCGCTTCATCAGCTGCATGCATGAAAATCTGGGTATGTCGGTCAGAAGCGATGCTTTGTACCTCAACCATCCGAGGCATTTGTAAACAGAAATGCTCCATGACCAGACGATGTCCAATTAGTGCTTGATCATTGAAGGGAGCTGAGTACAAGAGAGAGAGACATCTGGCAATAATCACACCACACAATCTGTTCACCAAAAACACAGATACAAGAAATTGATTCCTTAATGTTGGCCATATTGAGCAGGCATTCTATGAGAAAAATGTAATCCAGATAAAACCATATGCATTCTATTCTTAATGGAAAAAGGTTATCATATGCATTCAATTTTTTTTTGAAAGATAACCATTTTATTCATAAAAAGAGAGCCATACAACGACACAAGCCACAAAACTGGGCCACAACGGGCCCGCACCCCCCTCACTCAAATTTATAAAAATCTGTTTACAATTTCTGAGGGAAAGGAAGACCCTTTCTCGCTTTCTCATCTGCTGCAGAATTCGTAGATCTAGGGACCAAGGACATTAAAACTATATGAAGAGATTGAGTGACAAATTCTCTCCACTTTATCCAGAAATTTCCATTGACAAGTGAAATTTACATACGCATTCTATTCAATAAGTAGGGCAAGATAACCGATAATTGAGTTCATACCTCATTGTCTTTTGAATGTCAAAACTGGGCGAGTGTGACTCAGGTCTTTCTGTCATTAGGATTAAAAAAAGCACAACCAGCAGAAGATGGAAGATCTTTCTTCACAAATGGATGGTTTAGTAGATCATAAGCTGAAGGTCGATTCTCTGGCACTACTTGTAGGCATTGGTAGATGAAATCCCGTGCATCTTTGGACAATGAGCTGGGAACAGGAGGCGGTTCACCATGACCAATCTTAAATATTGCCTGTGTCTGTTGATACAAAAGATGTTAAATGTTGCCATACAACATTTCAAACATATAAACTAATATTCCTCGCAGCTCTTACCTCCCACCCTGATTAGATTAACCAAGCTACTTTTTTAATCCACAAAATTTTGACAATTCTAAATTATTTTATTCCCAAATGTTTATGGTCTTTTAAAATCATAGCTTGATTTATCCAATTAAGGTATTTTTTGCCATCCACTAGCAATATAGATATTTCCAACATCCCTATCAATCAAAATTTGAAAAATCGAACCGAACTGTGCAGTTCGACCTGGTTGGACTTGAACCAGTCTCTGAGATGGTTTGGTCCTTAAGATAGTTCGCTAGCCTCCTCTCATGGATGCACTGAGATGTTCAAATCTTTTTCCTTTTTTTTTAAGGATAAATTGTCTTACATTTAAGTAATTTATTTTATGTTATATTATTATGGTATTATAATAAATCACAGTTAAAATGGTTCAAGCGGATTCAATCAGTGGTCGAACCTAATTAAACCAAAAATTATATAAAACAGTTTAATTAGCAGTTCAATTTTAAAGCGTTGCTATGAATATAGTGGAAAGTGTATGCCCAATTTTAAACATGAATCTGATGGATGTATTAACTATAGTTAGATAAGACGACAAAACTGAAACCAGATGTAACTTCAATCAGAAAGGAAAAAAATAATTGCGCTTGGCACTTTCTTTCAGCATGGATGTTAATTTTCAACTCAAAATGGATGTAGGTAAAAACTAACTTGACATAGTTTTGCACAAAAGGAGTGATTTGACATAATTGAATGCCTGCTTACCCACTCTAAATGAGAATAAGGAGGCTGACGAGTCAACATCTCTAGGACGGTGCAACCAAGGCTCCATATATCAGCTGCAAGACCATAGGTCATTCGAGGATTGACAACCTGCAAAGTGTACATGGATTTTAGAATTGATTTTTTTTTTTGGAAAAACTGTCTTTTGTGGTATGTTCCATCATCTATCTCAATGAATACATGAAATTCACATCACATAATGCTACAAGAAACATCCCTTTTATTGCAGGAGCACCATGTGCATGAATTGAATGTGAACCATGAAAAGAAACAACAAGATGCGAGATAACATTATTACATAGAAGATAATAACGAACCTCAGGGGCCATCCAGTATGCACTTCCTTTGCAAGATTTCAGCATGTCTAACTTGCTTGTCTGAAAAAGGTACACAGCTAGTAGGATAAGATGAAGCATTTATGCCTATAGCAAATGGAAGAGCCAATAATAACAATAACAATAAATAAACAACTAAATAAAAGGAAAGAGCCGATATGCTGTGAAAGAAATACAAACCTCCTTTGCCAATCCAAAATCAGCAAGTTTCACAGATCCATTGGCATCCACCAAGATATTGGCACATTTGATATCTCTGGAGACCCAAAAAAAAAAAGATTTTAACTCCAAGCAACGGAAAAGGGGATCTAAAAAGAATGAAATGATGCAAATAACATAAAATAGCAGTAGCATTTTATGTATGAATTCCACCAATACCAGGAGGTTAGGTATAAAGGAGACAGGGAATGCATATGATAGTGCTTTTGTATGCTTCTGTTTCATGCATTCATGCAGTTGGGCCCACATGATAACTCTTTCATGCGTTCATGCAGCTGTCCACACACAACTGTTTCAAGCATGCATGTTTTTAACTGCTTTTAGATGCATCTGTTTCAGAATGACACCATATGCAGGCAAAACAGATACTTGCAAGTCTCTACATGCAACTTGTCAACTTCATGAATGGTGTGGAAGTTTTATGAACTTATACTAAGCACAGAGGAATTCTTTGCCCCATAGAGCTTGGAGCAGTGCCCCTGGTGGCCAACACTGCCAAATTAGAATTCTTGGGACAGACAAAATTCATAAATGCCATGTAAGAACTTAATAGCACACACATGAACAAATAATAATTGTGAATTTGAATTACACATGCCATCCACTTCTTTCTTTTTTTTAAGACCAAGGTATTCAGGCCTCTTAGAGCACCTGACTAATCCTTTGGGCATTCTTGTTCAATCATATTATGCAGAAACATCAAATTGATCATGCCAAACTAGAAAAACTACATCTGCTATCAACTAGCAGAAATAAATTGCAGCACGTCTGGACTTGAAACAGTAAACATGCTCTTCATAACTAAATCAGTAGGTTGAAGCCAAATATCAGACAATTCCAGGAAAGGAATATGGCTTGAACATTCTAGTGGTGAATTTGACTCCTATCAGTTCATTTACTTCCATATGGATGTATCATAGCTATTAAAGCAATGCAAGGTGTATTTCCTTTGAACAAGTTCACAAGGATATGTATATGCAATGCCAATTAGTTAAGTCAAACAAAACCAAATCACAACTCAAGAATCTAATGGCTGGTGGTGTTATGCATTTCCTAGGATTTTTTTTTTTTCCATTTTTGAAGGAAAGAAAAACCTTGTGAAAAACCTGTGAAAAGTCACATTTTCATAAGGAACACCAAATGTCAGACCAGTGAAAAGTACAAGGTTCTTCTAAGTAAACAACATAATATCACAATTCACAACCAAGGAACTTCATATGCATCAGAGAAAATTTAAATGGCAGTTCTAGGATGAAAATGACAATATTAGCAACACATGAGCAAAGCGTTGGAATAACATTCATTTAAGCAGTGTCACCACAAAATCCTCAATCAAAACAAAAACAGGTGTTTATAATTAAAGTAAATTAAATCACCTGTGCACCACGTTCCGATCGTGAAGATATTTCAACCCATTCAGAATCTGCCTTGTGTAGGCAGAGACCTGTGAATCTCGTAAACGGTACTTCTGATACAAAGATGCCAGTGAGCCTTGCGTTACTAGTTCAAGGAAGATATACAATTTTGCTTCCTCCTGAATAGATAGTATGAAAAAATTACCACTGTTATATATTTTCATCACAAAAAATCCAATATTACATAGTTACAGAGACACTAATATTTGCAGAGACACTAATATTTTCAATATTTTACATGATCGTGCATATGTGGGAAAAGACCATCTATCAAATCCATGCAATCACATAAAGAAAATGGAGAGGCCTAGAAAATGTTGAAAATCAATTTAACTACTAAAAAGAATATGATAAGTAACTAATATGCAGCATTGTACTGTCTAGTAAATACGCTTTACAGATGGGTCTATCTCATTCATTTCAACAGCAAAAATTACAGAACCTGTGCCAAGGATCTATCTCTAGAATAGCAAGCCTTTGATTATCCAAAATGCTTCTTAATTGGCAGGTTTCTTCTGCCAATTCGTTGGTAAAAAAAGGACAGTTGAACAAAGGACTTGTCCCATTATTGTTATTATTGAAAATGTATCCCATTGTGGTATTTCAACAGTTCTTTCAGGATTTGAAACTCATGGTAAATAAAACTCACAGAAAGAGCAAGTGGCCAACCATGGCGTAACCGCTATAACAGATATTGGCAATGATTTTATTTTTTTCACAAAATCTTCCAGTTACTATCGTCAGTGATATTATTGATTGGACATGACATTATTTCAAAAGATCATTAATTTTCATCTTTATCACAATTTTTTTTTCTTTAATTTACTTGTGGGAAACCGCAGGATACCCAGCATAAAACCCCACGGGTGGACCCCTACCCCTAAGGCACACCAAGGTTAGGCCATGGGGGCTCAAACCCGTGACCTCCCGTATTTATCACAATTAGTGATAATATGAGTATATAATCAGTTAAAAAAAGTAGTGTGCTGAAGGGGATTTGAACCCATGACACGATGGAGACAATTCCGAAGCTCCTATTATAGCAGCAATTTCCTCGTGTCTATTTGATACTTTTGATTATATTAGACTTAGCAGATGAATGCAACTTTTTATAATAGATATAATTTTAAGGGAGATGCTAAACTTGCTCTAGAGTTATATCTTTTTATACCCTTATGCTTATATAACAATTCACAATTGGTTTTCAAAAAAAAAACCCACAATTGGTTAGCCTTTCAAGAGTTAAAAAGGATACTGATCCAATGGTTTCTCATGTCAGCGCAAGGGTAATAAAATAGCATAATTTTAAGGTAAGTTCAGTATTTTAGTTTAAACCATTTATTTGAGATAAGCTTTTTTAAGTGATAAAACCAAATGAATGAACCTATACTTCATGAACTACATAATAAGAACAACAATTTGTCTCATATCTACAAAACACTTCCCATGGTAATTACCTCACACTACTTTTAATTGGAATTCCACCACATTTTATAATAGAAAAAGACAAGAAATGGACGCAGTTACTTTAAGCCACCGAGCAAGAAGCTATTAAGAAGTACCTTATCTGTGCCAAGATATTGAACTATGTTCTCATGTTCAAACTGACTTAAAAGAGCGATTTCCTGAAAGAACAAAATATATTAGAAAGGTAGACAATCCTCACAAGATTTCAACTTTACAATAGAAATTCATGAGAATTTTATATCGAAGAACGTCACAAAGAATATGGAATGATATGGAGAGACACATCTAGCCAAATTTGAAATAGAGACCAAGTCATACAGAAGCACCAACCAATATGCAAGCAATTGGTGTCTCTCTATTTTGGTTTCTGTTCTAATGAGATTATGGGATCATTCCTAACAAATAACTATAAAATACATAATCTAAAGAACATCTAGTCCAAATAAAACTTCATTTCTCACTTGCTCAAGTTGACGAATGCATTGTTGGGCCTGGCTTCCTTGATCAAGCAAAGAGACTTCCTTAATAGCGAAAAAGTAACCATCACTGCAGCCCAAAAAAAAAGGCACCAAATATACAATTTCCAGTTAAAAGAGTTTGTTTGAACAAGACAACCATATGCATATATATTTATGGGCAGCACATGGTGACACAAAGTGCAATACCGTTTATCAAAGATATCAATAACTATATACACTTCCACTCTGCATGCAAATAGAATTTATGTTATCAGGTTATCATTCAAAAAATAAAATAAAATTCAAGTTCATGTCTTATAATCAATGGTGGAGCACCAAAGTTCAACAATTTAAGGATATCAACATGCTTTAAAAACACTTGTGTAGTTATCATGCTAAATCTAAAGGCCAACTGCAATTGGGATACATCCAAATGGAGTTAGGTGCATCAAGAAATTCATAGGATTTGAGTTCTTGTTTTATAATCAACAGTCAAGCATCAAGAAGAGATCAATGAAATCTGAATTTATGGAAATTAGACAGGAATGCTGTTTGCTGGATGTGTGCGGTAAATAGAAAAGGGTCAGTGGTCCTGCTAAAATCTAAAAACCTACTGCAATTAGGGCACGTACAAATAGACTCAAATGCATTGAAGAGACTGTAAAGCTAAATCTTGAAACAAATCGCAATTGGGGACATCCAAGCGGACACATGCATTCAGAAGTTCATATTGGTAAAATACTGAATGGATTGCAGACGGGGCACATCCAAACAGAATGGATTAAACAATTCATATAAACCAGCATTATCTTCATTATAAGAAGACTTAATTGAACAATTTCAAGCAGCCAAAAGATTCAATCAGGTAAGAAGTTAGTAAAGCAGTGCACTTACTCACTGAACCCTTCGTAAACTGTCCCAAATGACCCGCTCCCAAGAAGCTCGCCCCGCATCCACGACCGGATGTTGCGTCTGAATCTACCATTGGGCGATATAACAAACATCCCCTCTGTTGTTGTGCTGGAAGAATCATCGTCATAGGACGTAGAAAATGAGCACGAGCAAGACGAATCCCCAATCCTCCTTCCAACAATCATTCGATTAATTTCCTCATCTTCATCATCGCTTCCCTCATCCACATATCTGAAACAACTCTTCTCCTCGTGTTCACTATCCGGCGCAAGTGAGCGCAGAATGTCCCACGTCGAGCACGCCCTGTCAAAAACCGGAAGCGACATCGACGGTGGTGCTGCAAGAACCGGCGGCCGTACGCCTTTGATTCCAGTGCCAGCAGCCGGCGCCTCCGTCCGCGTCCGTGGCAGTTCATCGCAAACCCTAACCCTAACCTTAAAATCCGAGACGAGATCTTCTAGCCTTCGTGGTTCTTCTGCCTTCTGCGTCCTGGCTTTGCTGGCCTCCCACTCAGCCGAGGAGATTGCGAAATCATCGGGTCCCGAGAGGCCCAAGCTGCGGCAGATGCGCTCGATTTCGCCATCTTCGACGCCTTCGATGCGGAAGCTGGTCTGTTCCAAGTTTGAACGGCTGAGATCGAGCGATCTGGAAGCGGAAGAATCGAGTGCAGGAGATGAGAAGATTGGCTCATAATCGATGTTCTTCATGGCGTTTCGCCGTTCAAGCTTCGGCTTGGGCTGCCGCCGATGCTTGCGGTCCATCTCGGCCGTCAATTTACAGAGGAATTGCATCGGATCGATCAATCCGCATCTTGTGGAGATTGCAGCTAGAAAAGAGAAAGATAGAGTGTGAAAGAGAGATTCTTGGCGGCTTTGGAACGGAAATCCAGAAGAATCGAAAGAGTATTTTGGTGAATTTTGTAAGGAAAATGCTATAGCATTTGGCTGGAGATTCGCAGCGAAGCAGCGTTGACTGACTTGCCAAGGAGAAGCAGCGGCTGGAGCAAAGATAGAGAGAAGGAGCGTCTTGGGTCGGATTCGGGTCGATCAAAGTTAAACCTGATCCGATTTCTAAACCGCGTAGGCAGACGGGGACAACACGGGCACACATATGGAAGCGAGGGCGGGCCGGGTCCACTCTTAAATAAAAAATCCGCAAATGCATCGAGTGAAATTTTTAGAAAATAATTAAAAAGAAGTTTAAAAAAAAATTAAAGTTAAAAAAAGGACGGTCATGGAAAAATCTTTTAGGATATACGGTAGAGTGAAATTTTCATTTTATCTCTACTATCACTCGTCAAGTACCGGTGAACCGATACAAAACATTTACATGTAAAGCGTCGTGTTATCGGCTCATCGTTACTTGACGAGCAGTATACAAGTAGAGATAAAATGAGAATTTCACTACATCTCGTGCTTCTAAAAGTAATATACGCCCTAAAAAAACTATTTATATTTTCTTAAAAGCCTAAAATCTAGTATATATCTCGAAAATCCCTGTTATTGCAACAAATTCTACATGAACTTTAATAAAATATTTTAAAATAAAACTAAATTATTTTTTACTTCATTCAAATATAAAAAATTAAAAATCTTTAAATTAGTTAAAATTATTAGATTTGTAGTTAAGGTTGTAAAATAAATATTTACAGTTAAAATAAATAAAAAATAGAAAAATGAAATAGCTTTGAATTTTTGTGCTTTAATAAATTCAAAAGTCTATTTCTATTTTATAAAGGTAGACTGAAATCTACACTCATATTCAATTTTAATTTTAAAAGAGGCACATTAATATCCATTATCTTGTTAATATAAAAAAGATTTTTCTTTCAAATAACTTAAATTGAATTTTTTTGAAATATATGTATATTTTTTCAATTGAAAAATATGATACTTCCAAAATCTATCATGAAAATAAAAAAAATTAACTTTTCGACAAATTTAAGTGATATAATTTACTGTTTCAATTCTTTAATCACTGATATTTTAAACGAGTCGAGAAAATAGATATCATACCCTTCAATTCACCATGCAATCTGAGCCATCCAATTTGTTTGGAACATGTTGATGGCGGCTTCTATTTGACTGTGAATATGAAACTGCCACGTGGCGGCAAGGTGGCCAATTACTTCTCTCTGTTTTTAGTGCATGGAAACGCCAAAATGAGACAGCTTGGGAGGGCCCACCATTCGCCCTTTTTATTTTACATTTTCCAGACTTTATTTTCCCAATTGACGCGTCAAAGAAAACTCTCAACATGATATCGGAGTGTCGCGAGTGAGTCCCTTTCAACGAAAACTCTATCTTAATACAACAAAAGAAAGAATCTGAGATTTTTCCTCATTAAAATAAAAATAAAAGAAAGAGGTGTTTTTTTTATAAGGTAAGTTTTTTATTTTCTTATATTTTTTTCATTGTAATTAACAAATAAGGTAAAAAATTCCTTTTTAAAGAAAACTTTTGTATAAGGACAACCCTATTTAAAGGAAACTCTGCATTAGAAAAACTCCTAATACTCATAGAGTGCTCTAAGTAGCCTTAGACATCAATTTCGCAAAGATCGACTATATTTTCAAATTTATAATATTTTTATTTACAAAATATCATTACTTCATTAATAACATGTATTTATCTACACTAAAGTAAATTTCTGATAAAATCTCATTAAAAACACGATAAATAGTAATATCTTGACAATTTTTCTATACATTTCTTATTAATATTTGTATTTTATTAATATTTATATTAATTATTTTTTAAATACTATATTTTTCATGAGATTTTTTCATTAATTTTCCAATAAAAACTCAAGAATTTTAAAATATTCTAATATTATCAATCACCGTTATCTCGAGAACAGTATACATATGAAAGATGTGAAACATGTTTGATTTATAATATTATTTTAGTACTAAATATATTACTTACTTTTAATATCTTAATAATTGAAATTATTTTTTCAAATATTTTTTATTTTACTTGATCAAATAAAATAATTAATTAGCAAGAAATTTCAACTTTTTAATTTACTTAATTTAAATTGAATAGTTATTTATTTTATAAAAATAATTTAATTTATTTTTAAAAAAAATATAGGACATTGACTTTTTTATAAATATTAATATTTTATATAATTTAATATAGATTTTATTGTATTACACATTTTAAGTCGAAGAGTAAAACTAAACAAAATTCACGGTGAGAGGACTACCCAAAATATATCTTCGTAACTAGTTTTGGATCACGACAAGTCAGAAATTTCAGTTCAGTTTTCCAACGTGAGCTGTACCATGAAGGCCTGGTCCCATACTCTCATCGTGGATGTACGATGACTCGATGAGACAGATATAGGGCTGATGTACCATTTCTAATTTCTTTTTCAGTACAGAAGAGATGGGCCGAAGGCGGCACCACATAAGTACAAATCAGGGTGAAAATTCGGCTCATCTGAATTTTCAGTGGATATTTGATCTCAGCGGAGATTTTTTTTTTTAAAAATAAATAAATTTTGATGACTTTTTAAAAAAAAAAAATTAAAAAATTAAAAAGGCTGTTTCTTTTAGAAAAATATAAAAATATAAATATCAACCGATATCAAGGCCGATATTTATATGTATCGGACAAATATCAGCCGAGATATCCATCAAGCCTACGCCGATATTTTTTTTTTTAAATAAAAGTTAAAAATCGGCTGAGATCTCAGTCGTATCGGTTGATTTTTTTTATCTCTAGTCGATACTATGTGTATCGGCCGAGATTTCTATCCCTGATACAAATAGACCAGCAATCGATTGGGTTGGGGTATAGTTGAATTTGGTTCTATTTGAGTTTGGATTAAAAAAATTTAAGTTGAGTTAAGTCTATTTTAAATATATGATATTTGCAGAATGTAGACTCTGGTTTAATTTTCTAACTATTTTTTTTAATTTTTTAATTGAATTAAATAATGCTATGCATTTTCCAAATATTTTAAAATTTTGATAAAATTCATACGACACATTAAATTTTTTTTTTTTTGAGTTTTTAAACTATAACAATCTAGATTATTAGGCCAATTGCGTGATACAACCATAACTTGTGCACTATTTTGTCAAGTGTATATTGTTTGCACTTAAGAGTGGAGTCGACTAAAAAGGTTGGTGGTGGATTTATTAAAAATGTATATACTCGTTGTTCATCAAATATTACTTTGATTAGATCAATGAAATTATGTTTATAGAATCTCAAAATCAAGTAATTTTAAATATACTTTAATCGGTAAATATTTATGACCTTTAAAAGCATGATTTATTTATGGGTCATATACATAAATGTAGGTATTGCAAGCAGACACATGACACTCATGGACTCATGGTGATTATCACTTAGAGTGTGTTTGGATAGAGGGTAAAAAATTAACCTTTTATCTCTCTTCTTCAATTTTTGAAAATCTTTTTAACGGAAGGGTATTCATATTATCTGGAGTAACTCTTGACTGAGGGTTCCAAAATTTACTCCCCGATTTGTTAATAATAAATTAATAAAGTATCAATAGATGATTAATTACAAGTTATATGTTTTAATTTTTTTTTACCTAACTTGTAACTCTTCTTTGTATTCGCTCTACCAACTACCAACGTATTACCTGTCATCGTATCGTTTATGTTCCTAGATGATTGAATTAAAGGATTCAAAGCTTTTAACATGCAAAACCAAATTATGAATCAAAATAAATTGATACAAATTTATCAAAAATGTTTAGTTTTCAAATTGGTGTACTACTGGATATCTCATATGTTTGATTTTGTGAATTCAAATTGAATAGAAAAAGCATCTAAATCTGTTTCAATTGGAAAAATATTTTCAGTTATCTTAGAACAAGTTGGAAGTTATTTGGTTGTCCAAGAGTAGTCTAAACCTCAAGATACAGTTATTGATCAATCAAATCTAGTCCTGTCGCAAAAGAAGAAATAAATAAATAAAACAAAAAAATTAAAATATTTGTGATAAAATTTGGTAAAAATAGGGAAAAAAGGGTTTGAAATGAAAATGATATTGTAAAATAAAATTTATGTATAATTTCACACAGAGTAGCTTATATGATAACAATCCGTCTCAGGAAGCTAAATGGTGCAAGTTCGAGTCTCTTTGTAATCCGGTAGCTATCGTATAGGGGTGTGGGACGTCATTCAAAGGGACGTTTAGTAGAGTTGTGGTCAGGTTCCCCCCCCCTCATAAAAAAAATCATGTATAAAAATAACTGTAAACAAGGGATGGAAAATATAACAATGCATGTATAGGGAAAAGAATGAAATGCATGTATAAATTTAATTTCTAATAAACCATTTGTATAAATTTAAAGCTAATGTATAATTTCTTAAAATATCTTATCCATTTTATTAAATCTAAAATTCTAATTGAAATATAATGAAATATAAATACCATTCCTCATACAATGAGATAAGTGAATAAGAATGACTTAAATAAATCTGAAAATCTTTATAAATACTAGCTCAAGTGGATCTTTGAATAAATCTGAACAATAACCCGAAATGCATGAAATATTCAACTTCTATTATACTTTCTTATTTCATGAGAAAGAAAATCATTTCTTTAGGAGAAATGAAGGTCTTTTTAAAAATTTCATAAAAAATTAGATGAAAAATCGAGTGACTAACTCAAACTTATTCGATATAGATTCATGAATGGACTGAAAATTGCTTAAAATCAAACTTGAAATTCGAAAAAGGGATGCTCAATGAATTCCTTCCTCTTTAAAATAAACAAGGGGCGATTGATGCTTCTCCATAAGTGAAATGCCCTACATCTTTTTAAGGTTGATATGAACACCGATGTGATCAAATTTTACGTAGGCGTAAGTGCGTAACGCAATGTTGTGTATCAGTCATTGCGTTGAACTTGCACCTACTTAAATCCGGATACCTTTGTCCTTAAATCAGTGTATGATGTTCCTCAATAAAATTAGTACAGAATTAAAATAGGACTGAAATAATGTAAAAATAGTTAAAATAGATTATTAGAAGGATGAATGTGTTTCAATACATGTTTCACAATTGAGTAGAATATTTCGAATTTTTTTCATTGAAACAAAGTAAAATTGACGACTGTGAAGTATGAACAAGACTACTACTCAACCCTACCCCACCTCCCCCTTCACCTTTATATGGATGTGAACTCAGTCACTCACTGTTCACCCATCGAGTTTCAACCTTAGCTGGCTCTCATTGACGATACTACTGTCATCTTCTTCCTCTCCTTAGCCTCAACTTTTGACTTAAGATTTTTCTTCATATGAAGTTTATTAAAATAAGTAAAATTTATTTCCATTTAAAATATCTGAATGATAGCCTTATAAACTTGTTGTTCAAGAATATTTTTAAAAATTAAAAATAAAAATAAAAAATAATTAAAGACAGCTCCTTTCCAACCTCTCAAATTTATGCAATGGCAAGAAAGTGGGACACGTCTCCCTTGTGTGTTTGACTTTCTGCTTCCTTTCTGGAGGGTCCATTGCGCTGACCGCTGTTCGTTTAGACACGTGGCATTTGAAATTCGCCCAATGTTGTGGTGATCTCAAGTTTTGAACGATTGTCGAAGAATAATGTCAGCGGTCCAAATTCAACGCAAGAAAAACTAGACGGTCAAGATCATTTGATAATTATAACTTTTGGACTACGAAACACTTTATCCAAATAAAGGGTTGTCAATCTTTACTTAATTATAATAATAATGCGCGTTACTTAAAATAATGGTCAACATGTAACTGGTGTGACACGAATGGCATACGTACCTGTGAAAGTCAAACTTAGGTAATTGAAAATTTTTAGATTATGAATCAATGGTCAAACTAAGTGTATTGTATACTATTATTATTTTAAAGTAAAATATAGGTTAAATCAATTATATAATGTATATAATTGTTATTATTTGATTATTACTATAATTATGAATATCATTGTCACCTTCATTATTTAAAATTAGCTAGAATCGAATTATAACCTACATCTCTACCACCTAACAATAAAAAGAATTTATTCATAAATTATTATAAAAATATTTTATTGCACTAAATTAAAGAATTTAATATATTTAGAAAACAAAATATAAATCATAAAAAAATCAATTTCTAAAAAAAATAGTTGCCCACAAACATGCTACAAAGGTTAGAATCTAGAAAGCACTTTCATGAATTTTTTTTAAGGAAAACCATACAAAAGACAACTCACAAGTCATTCGCATAAATAAATCCATGCTTGTGAAGAAAAATTATACAATAAAATCTGGTTTTATAGGGAACATATTAATAATAAAGATAAGTTAGTTAGAAAGATTATATTTGAATAAAAAATGTATTAAAAATGAATTTGTTTAAACTACTTCATATATGATTTTAAAGATTAAAAAGGTTTGATAATGTTAAAACTCAAGCTTCATCTAATGATAATGAGTACAAATTGAAACATGCTCAAATCAAATAAAAATTTGATTTATGGAGTGTGAGTGACTAAGAAGAAGACAATGAAGTAAACATTAGTTCCATGAGAAGTTCTTATCAAATAGCAGCAAATATCGCTAGTTTTTTTTAAAAAAAAAATCTGAAAAAAATAAAATAAAAACCAAAAAACAGCCAAGTTTTTTTTAAAAAATTAAAAAATAAATATAGGCCGATATGGGCTAATATATCGGCCTAGGTCCATGGCCGATATCTGGTTGATACATCTCACTGAAATATCGGCCATATTGACCGATATCCATTCAGATCGGTCAATACGTGTCCCTGTTTTAGAATGCCTGATTAATCTTTGAGACATGTATAAACCTCTCTATCCATATACATTGAATAAAACTACGGAAAGTGACCCTTTGAAGAAGTGAGGACTGAACTCAAGATCTCCTACTTTTAAAGATAATATTATGGCCGACACTCTAACCTCGTTAGATTTTCGATGACAAATTACTTAGTTTCAATTCTTCTTCACATTAATCTCCCTACAACTATGCAATTATCATTGAATCCTTTTGGGGTGGCTAATATAGTAAATAATGGCACATGAAATCACCCCTCAATCAACTTAGGCAATTTTCAACTTTTTATTTATTTGTGATCACCTCTCAATTCTAGATTTAATTTTTTTACTCCCTTTGTCCCAAATTAGTTATCGTATATAGATTTTGGAATTATCTCAAAATAGTTATCTCATTTATATTAAAGTAGTATAAAGTGTGTTGAAAATGGATAAGATCACATGAAGTGCTAGTCTTATATAGAAAGCTCTTTAAAAATATACAAATATTTTAAATGAGATAACTAAAATGAAACCGAGAGAATATTATTTATTAGTTTAATTTGTTAGTATTTACAATTTCTAATACAGTTAGTCAAAACACATGCATGTAGTGATAACTACAGGGACTCTTCATTTGAATGCACAGTTCGAAGTTCCAATAACCTTCTCTCATTCTAAGTTTGATTTACAATTTCTAATACAGTTAGTCAAAACACATGCATGTATGTAGTGATAACTACAGGGACTGTTCATTTGAATGCACAGTTCAAAGTTCCATAACCTTCCCTCATTCTAAGTTTGATTTGTTTTACTGAAAGTGAGATTTCATTGATATCTAGTCATTATCTACATTAATGGTGAGCCATGACTCTTTGGCAAGTCCACTTGGTCAGATTCATTTCATTAGTATTTTTCTTTTAAATGTCTATCATCATTTAAAAAATTAATTATTTTTCATAGAGTTACTCTCTATCAACTTACAAGTATATGTAAATTAAGAGGTTTACACATGTTTATGGAATTAGTCTCACTTCTAATATGGAGTAAAAATATCCATATTACAAAAAAAAAAGATTTTTAACAAAACTATGTAATTAAGTAGTTGCAGGGCGGGCTTAACCCATAAGTTAAAAAAGCAACTGCTAGAGCCTATGATTATGAAGGCCAATTTCTTTAGTTATTGCATAGTATACAGTATAGAGGCATAGTTGCATAAGCTTTTAAAAAAAATCTTTTTATTATATATAATTAAAATTTTAATTAAATATTATTTATAATAATATTTAAATATCAAAAAATCGATTTAAATTTTTTACTTTAGAATTCAACTTATGTTGAGAGAGTCCTGAGTGCTTGGTCCCAATGCATTAGCATGTAAGTTGAACTTTCCCAAAGTAGAACACCCTTGACGTGGGTTGGGGGAGTGTTCCCTACATGGGTAGTAGTGAGTCATGGCTCCAACAAGAGTAGATTTGGCCGTTCTTTCAGTGCTTGTTCGGTCTTTTTCAGAGCTTTTCACTTTTCACTTTCCCAAAGGCAAAATTACCGTATTAGAGATATTTTAAAAGTATTCACAATGAAAGACAAATAGAGATACATTTTGACATATAAATTGAAGACTACAGACAACTTCAATACATAAAGTTGATAGAATATAAATTGAGGTAAATAACAGAAATAATAGAAATAAAAGATATAAAAAGACATAAAAGATATTTGAATGATTGAAAAAATAAATAAAATTTTAACTATGATGATCATGATGAATATAGCTCGTTATAACACATGTTGTGATGCCTCATTCACCCATCTGGACATGTAGAAAAAGTCCCACATCACCGAGAATGGACATGGGAGAAGAGTTCAAGAGAGAAGAGAACTCTACTCCAAGCATGAGGATTTTTTGGATCTGGTCAAGGTTGCCTAGTCCAAAATAAAATCTTGAAGGTTGACTCGGTCAACAGAGTAATGGGTTGGACCAAGGGTCGAAAGATGACAATATCATGTTCGGAGAGTTGGATCAGAGTTGTTACACATTCATACAAAGATAAAATAGTAAATAAATGGGATTCTGACTTTAACGATGAAGATGAGCTAGACACTAACGATAGAGGTCAATATATAAAAGATTAAATTGTTCAAAATCAAATTGGTTGTATAGTGAGCTAAGACTCCACTAATACCTTGGTGACTGGTGACCCGAAATTACTTTTGAATTTGGTTTGCCAAGAGGCTCGGCCCTAATATCTACCCTTGAGTCTACCTAGGGATTAAGATACAAGGTCCCAAAGATTATTGGTGTTGTGGGGCTTGAGTTTAATTCAACATTAAATTTATTATAAGTTGAGGTTAAATTTATTCAATTTATAGAGGACAATAGATGTGAAAAAAAAAAAAAATGTAAATGCGGTTATGATGAGTCCATTTGACTAGTCGATTATTTATTTGCGATCTTATCTTAAAAGATAATTTTTTATAATACTTTCTTTTAAAATTGGTTAAATGAACGTTCAATGAACATGAAGGACAAGAAATTATTTATTGAAAACTAGCCTGTAACTCGGGCTTATTAAAAAAATTAAAAATTTACTGCTAATAATAACATAAAATGAAGTTTTACTGAAACATCATGTTCGAATAAAACTGGGTCTAAATAAGGTAAAAGAATTGAAGATTAACAGATAATTTAGAGCCTCAAAAATTTAGAAAACTTAACAAGTGATCATTGCTCTTTTTTATTTGATATAACATATAATATAAGAATATATAGTAGATATCATAAGTCGAGTTTAATTCAGATGTAGGTCTAGCTTGGGCTTTCAAGTCAGGTTGGGCCCCAAGAATGCAAGGCCCGGCTTCCCCCGAGTTCAAATCGGTCCTAAAGTTTGAGACTTTGAGCCTAAATTTGGGCTTGAGTCCAAACTGAGTAGGCCCAGGTTACACTTTTTTTGGGTCAAGTTGAGTCGGCAATGTTGAAACGATTCTCATTAAGTGGTTTTTCCCGACCAAGAGTCTGATTTGGTTTAAAAATTAACTAAGGACTTGGCTCAGTCTAATTTTGGTCCAAATTCAGGTTATGCTTCCTTTTGTCCATTCCTATCTGAAGCACGTTAAGCTATTTATGCTGAAGTCTTTGAGCCGTGTCCATTTAACAAATGAAAAACCCAACCTCAGTGTTGAAGTTTGTTGTAAATAATTAAATTTTTTTTTTTTTGAATTCATATGCGGGAAATTGCAGAATACTCAGCATAAAACTTTTCAAGGGTGAGCCCACTATCTCTATAGCACACCAAAGTTAGGCCATAGAGGCTCGAACCCTCAATCTCCCATTTTCCTGAGATGGGAGGCAACCAGTTGAACTATATCTATGTGAGTTAAATAATTAAACATTTGGGTGGTTTATAATGTGAAATCCACTGTAAGACCTAATTTTAAATTATAATATCACTCTTGTATTTATTTTATAAATAAATAAAGTATAACAAATATTATTTTTATTATTATATAACAATTTCCAGGGTAGAAAAAAATACTAAAATTAAAATTTTATAAGACAAAGAAGTAAAACTCGTAAAAATAACCTGAGATTTTGACTTTTTGATGTTATAGGACTGTTTAGCAAGTAATAAGGCTAAGGAGTTCTTTAGAACATGCAAAATGAGCTAAAAAGCACAATGACCTTCCTGGGCTAATACCTTAAGACCTAAGCCCCTTGATTGTTAAACGGGCCCAAAAATGAATCAAGGCCTACTCGTTGATCACATTATATATTGAAGCTCGTTGAATTAATTTTTTTTTTAAAAAAGAAATCAAGGTATTTAGGTGTTTTGGGCATGTGTAGGGCTGAAATCGGGTCGGGTCTCTTAAAATTCAACCCGACTAGAGTCAATATTTTTGGAATCCGACTCAAGCTATCGATCCGACATTCTCAACCCGACCTGACCTAAATTCTAACCCGATTCAACCCGAATTCTGACCCAACCCGTATTCAGAATCCATTTCAGCCTAATTTTAGTTAGGTTTGGTCGGGTCGAGTTAACTTGAAAATTCTTTAACACAACTCGACCCCGAATTCAATGTGGGTTTTTGTCTTCTCAACTCGACCCGACCCGTTGACCTGAAAACCCGACTTGAGTTTCATCCTTAAGCATGTGTAAACCTTCTAATCTGTATATGTCAAGTACAAAATAATGGAAAGTGGCCATTTTTTGTGTCAATAAATTTAAGAACAAATTATTCAGATATCTCTTCTAACTAATCTTTGGAGTATGTGCAAACCTTCTAATATGCACATGTCGAATATAAAAGAGTGGAGAGTTACCCTTTTTTGGATCGAGAGAGACTTCTCACAAAGAATGGCGGGTTTTCACGATTAAACCTATCCATCAAAGTTAGCTCATTTATTATGTTGAATAAGGGCTCCGCTCAAGCAGAATACAAACCTATGACCAACTTTAAATTTGAAGTTAACCGAAAAATAAGTGGAGTAAAAGAGACCATTATAATTTTGAGAAATGATTAAGTATATTAGACATGATCATGATAAGGTTAAATTATGCATTCTCACTTAATATAAAATCTTTATATTTTAAATATTTTAATTTTATTAACAAATGGTGAAGATGGAAGGCCTAATCTTATTTAATTAAGTCTCCACACCTAATAATATCTTTACAAAAGAAAGAAGAGAGGATAGACAAAAGTTCTCTTACCAAGTGAACAGTGAATAGGCCCATATATAGGCACACGATCCAATGTTACCATGTGAACAGTGAATAGGCCCATCATGGCACACGGTTCAATGTGCAAACAAGCACGTGTGCCAAATGAGAAATGATGCCTTTTATAACTTTATTTTAAATTCAATAGTGTAGTATTTACTGAAGTTTATTATTTTTCTATTAAAGTCTGTGAAATAACGAAGGAAATTCATCTTAATACGGACAAAATTTGTTAAAAGATATGCGATAGGTGAAATTTTTATTTTACTTCTAACGGTGTACCGATCATTAAGTATCGGTGTACTGATATACATGCGGCGTGTTATTGATACCGATACTTGATGAGTGGTACACCAGTAGGATAAAATGAAAATTTCACTATATCCCATGTCTCTTAAGAGATTTTGCTCGTATTGAGATGACTGGCCAATAATCAATTATAAGAAATAAATCTCATTTATAATTTAAGATATCTATAGTTTTTAGATGTAACAAAATAAAAAGTGTGATATAACTGACAACTATCTAATCTTAGTATTTTGTATGGTAAAAATATTATTATTTTTTTAATTCAAAATTTTTATTTAATAGTTGAATTGTCTAAAACAGTTCTCACTCATGTAAAAGATTTCTTTCTTAGGCGATTTAGAGTCACATTCAATTTTTTAATATTTCTTTTCTAATAAAGAGTATTTTTTAAAAAAAACTGATATTAAGTATCAATGTTGTTGAACACGTGAATCAGTATGAACTATGAAACCATCTTTTCCAGTGATGAATCGGTTAGTATTATACTCCTTCTGTCCTAAATTAATTGTCTTATATGGATTTTGAAATTGTCCTAAAATAGTTGTCTTGTTTATATTGGAATAGTATAAAATATGTTGAAAATGGATGAGATCACATAGAGTGCTAGCTTTATAAAGAGAGTTCCTTAAAAAATACAAATATTTCAAATGAGAAAATTAAAACGGAATTGAGGGAATATGATGTTAAAATTTTAGAACTTCATAATTGAATTCATTGGCTAACAGGATTTTCTATACACATGATTATATTGATAAAATATTTTTCTTGATTTTCTTTTAATTTTGAAAATATTCTAAAGTAGGAAAAAGGATAAACTCATATCCACATATCATTGGTAATTGTAGGGTATCATTCCTCTAAATGAAAAAAAAAATTGAACGAGTTAAGAGTGTCTCAAAAAGAAATATAAAAGTTAAAATTTAAAAAAGTACAAACAAATATTTGATGTGTATTGATTATTGTTTTTACTTTAAAAAAATAAATGATGATGGAATGAAATGAGCTGAATAAATTTAGACTCTAATATTCAATACCTATACTATCATTTTTTTTTCACTTTTTTTTTTATTATCAAAGTGTTTTAGTTTCTCAGAGCATTCAACTAATCATCGAAACACGTAAAAACCTCTCTACCTATACACACCGAATAACTCTGACCTTTTTCTCAAGGACTGTCATTTCATCATTATAATGTTTTCTAATCCATCATTTCATTTCATGAGATACTTCCATAATAATTATCAAAAAATCAATTTAATTGTTTAATTACTTATATTATGTAGTAATTAGGATCATAAAAATCCTGAGATGTTAATATGATGCAGGTGTCCGACCAATACAAGTTTTTGTTATTAAAAAAAATGAGAGAGAAAAATATCGGCTGATAACGAGATTTTGGTCGATATATCATATCGATCGATATATCAACTGATACTGAATTTTAAACCCCTGGTTTGATGATTAATTCTCAAATTTGTTTGTGGGAAGTCTTGCGAACAAGCTCCCCTTAGTTCTCTACTCAACTTGTGCGAATTAAGAGCTTTACACATATCCTAAGAATTAGTAAGGTGAGACGTTTGAATACCTTAGCCTTAAAAAAAATAGGATCATTAAAGCAAATTAAAACTTAATATTATATATAAATAAATATATTTTCTCAGTCTATTCCATCCACATTTAAGTAATCAAATAGATATTATAAAATAAGTTAAACTATGATAATTATATGATCCACTAAGCTTGATCATCTGTTTTATTCATTCATACTTATTAGAGTCAGCCTCTATATTTTATTAATCACCTTTTCTTCAAGCGGCCGCGTGTGATTCGCTTTTCCCAACCAAAGCTTCCTACCGAGGCTCGCGGTTTCTATCATTCTTCCAAGAGTATCAAAACAAAAAGTTTTGATGACTTTTTAATAAAATTTAATATTGAAATTATCTTTTGATTAAATATTAAATTCTATATAATTGGATTTGACGTAAATATAATTATCCAAGAAGTTAATAAATGATGTCTCACATCCATTGAATTATCTTATACTCTAATATTAAATTTTAAAAATTGTTCATTTTTATCCATTTAAAATTTAAAGGTTAAAATAATACGGATAAAATAATCATTTAATGCTAAAAATTTATATAGTCACGTATCTATTGCATTTAGGGCTGAAACTCGAGACGGGTCGAGTCGAGTTTCAATAAACCCAACTCAATTAATGCCAACATTTATTAAACTCAATCCGATTCGACCCAAATTGTTAACCCAAGTTACTCAACTCAACCTGATTCGAATTTTTAATCTGACTCAATTCAATTGCTATTTTATAATTTGGTGCACTCAAATCGAATCGAGTAGGATCGGGCTGCTTTTGAAATTTTCAATCTGACTTGATCCAATTTTCATGTGGGTTTTATTTTTCCTAATCCAACCCGACCCAAGATATATAAATACATAACTCAAATCCATTGATTTCTCGAGTCGATCCTGCGAGTCGGATTAAAACCTGAATCAATTTTCACCCTAAGCACATCCAATTATCTGAGCTTATTAATATTTCTTTTTTATAAGAGAGCGTCACTAAAAAAGTCTAATCAGCTTATAGAAGCTTTCCTCACTAACCACCATTAAAAAAAAAAAAAAGCTTATAGAAGCTTTCAAATCAAATACTTTTGATTAAAGGGTACAAAACTTTCTAAGAACGTCACCCATGCACTTCAGGTGCACCCAGAATGGTACTCTCGCTTGATCTACATTTATTTTGTTGGTGGAGATTCATGTGGCTGGTTTCTCTTGCATTTAATGGTCATTGAGTGAAAGTGAAATCATCAAGTGATCCCGTCAGACAATCATTTAAGTAAAAAATAGAAAAAGAAATTCACATAAAACTTTTAAAATATTCATATTTCTGCACACTCCAAAATAAAAAATAACCCAACTATTTCAATTTTTTTTACTTTTCGCCAACCTTTGGTGGGTAATTTTCTTTTTTTAATTCTGATAATACTTTTCATATTTTTGTGCCATTTTCTCTTCAAAGAATGAGAGAAAAATAACAAGAGTTAAATGTACAAAACATCCTTTTTGCAAAATTTTGTAAAAAATTATATAGAAGTGTTATATAAATGTATTTTAAAAAAAGGTTGGTGGATAGACATATTGTAAATGTTGCTATTTTTTCATTAATTTTTTTTTTCAAATTCAAATAAAATTTCATATTAAAAAAATCAGTACATTTATCTGTGATAAATGACTGATGATAATTGTGAAAAAAAAAATGTTAATGTATAAGAGACAAAAAGACAAGACATATCCAATATCAACGACTCTAGCTTTTTCACTTTTATACATTGATCTATATTTATATTTAAAACCAAAATTCAATTAATACTCTCATGCAACTTTTAGAAAAAAACAAGATAAAAGTTGATTTTTCCCCTTTCTAAAATAATAAGTTCAATACAAGAGTGATTTTAAATTACTCAAATAGTTTTACAGAAAAATAAATAAAAAATAATTTCACAGATTAGAATCGAATTCACAACTCTCACTTGATAAAACAAGTTCTTGACTATCAACCTAATTCTATTGAGTTTTGTTAGTTGTACTTATGACAAAAGCTCATTATCAATATCACTTCCATGAAAATAAATGTTACACAAAAAATAGAGATATAATTTGTTGATCAACACAGGATGAGTTAATCTTGGGTGCCTATCTTAACATGAGCATTATCTTTTAGGAGACACGGATTTTAGTAAACTTTTTATTTTTACCCTCCATCCATTTGTAAATCGGTACACTCATTGGTACAGTAGACAAGTTAACAGATTTTTGCGGGACAAAATGGGAAATCCAAAAAACCTGTGCCTCCTAAAAAATAATGCCCATGTTAGGATGGACACTCTTAATCTTTTATAAAAAATTGTTAGGAGGAGAAAGTATGGTGTGTTTGCAGAGCTGTTGCTTGATTCCATCAAATAAAAAAAGAGTTACTGTTAAGTTAATATTAGAACTAAATACTATAAAATGAGTAATTGAAACTTGAACTCTTCTATTTTCATTGAAACAAAGTGATAAAAGAACGATATTCCTCCCTATCTAATCTAAATGTGGGGCTTACCAATGATAATGATAACAAGGTTAATAGAAATGTTTATATTTATATGTACTACAAACAAAATGTTACTTTAAATAGATCAATTAAATTATTATGTTTTTTTTTTAAAATATAATTTATTTTTTCAAAACCTTAAAAACATGAATTCATTAGTTAAATCAAAATAAATTTTAATAACTATATATTTTGAATTTTCAATATACTTATCACCATTAAAATCTTCAATATACCTCGCCAATTTTCAATCTGAGGTTTAGGGCCGGTCCACATGTTGCTAATAGGACAGGACAGCCGCACAAACACTTTTGAGCACGACCTGACGACCTTACCGAAATGGGACCCTTGCCGTTATTTGTAGGGTACACTCCCAGGGAAGGGAAAGTATCCAAAACTCCAAACATTTTATCTTGTGTAGAAGGTGAAATTCATTTATAATTAATTTTTTAGATGGATTATTATGAAAATTACTAAATTATTTAAAATGAAATTTATCAAAATATCTTAACTGCTTATTTTTAAATCAAAATAAAACAATTGAATATTTTTATTTTGATGGATTAAAGTATCAAATAGATAAATATTACAAATGAATCTAAACTTTTAAAAAATAATATTTGAACGATTTGAACTTACCATTTAATAGCCACACGTGAGATTTATTCAATTATGTATATAGTTTGTTATAATCTCATATATACGTATTTACTTTATCAAAATTTTGTTTGAAGTATTTTTAGATTTATCATTATTATCAAAGTTGTATATTTAGGTAAATTACTTTTCTAATTAATTATTTATTTGTGTACTACATGGTTTTAAAGTACAATTTTTTTTGTAATAGAAATAAATTTTGTTGCTTATTTTCATATTTACTTTTATTGAATTTATCTTTCATTAGTTCATTCATCTTGAAAATGTTGAATTAATACTATTGATTGGTTGAATTTCTATTATACTTTCTTTTCATCAAATGGATGAGGCCCGAAGATGATAGATCATCAATATGCCACGTGTCATGATTGCAAGGGGTCGTCCATTCTTCCCAAAAGAAGTCGTTCGGCTGGAAAACCCTACCTAATCTGCTACAGGTGGACCTGAATATACGGAGAAGAGACAGGAGCTTCTCGTAAGCAGCTCCCGACAGTGTGAAGAAAGTGGGAGACGAGAGAGAGAGAGGATCAGTGGAAAGCAGAGAGGGGAAGAAAAAAATAAAAAAAGTTGCAGAGATTACTAAGAGAAAAAGAAGCTGCAAATCTCGTCATCCTTTGCTTACTATGCAATTGATCATCAATCATCTTCTCTAACCTTTTTTTCTCTCTTGTGGGGAATCAACTGCTGAGATGCGTCGATTACCTGGACCCGATTCTCCTGAAGTTCTTCGGGTCAGCGACTCATCTCCTTCTTCCGCTGAGACCAGCTTCCGAGAACTCGACGACGTCTTCTTGCAGGTATTCTCAAAAGATACTCTCTCTCTCTCTGTATGTGTGTTTGTGTGTCTGTCTCTCTGTTACTGTGTTTCGGCAATAGGAAATCGCATTTCATATATATTTTGTACATATGTATGTATTTAACTATTTATGTATTGATTTGGGGCGGATAAGGAAGAAAGGAGTACCCTTGGTAATGTGATTCGAATACGAACTGCTTGTAATATGAGGTGCATAAAAAATGTTTTTAGTTAGAGCTTGGTGTTGTCTTTTGTGGCCATGGAATGATGAAGGAGCCTTGTTTAAGTTGTTCGAGCACGTGCCCAGAAGATCAGAAGTAACCCCAGTATCAATAATGAAAGGATTGCAAGTAGAAGGTGCTGGGAGAAGGGGGAGCTTATTGAAGACTTGGATTGATGCGGTAAGAAAGGCTAAGATTTATTGTGAAGGGAAGGAAGCCTTGTTCAAGTTGGTTCTGGGACATGCCCAGAAAATCAGAAGTAGTCCCAGTATCAATAATGAAAGGATTGCAAGTAGAAGGTGCTGGGAGAAGGGGGAGGTTATTGAAGACTTGGATTGATGGGTGAGAAAGGCTAAGATAAATTGTGAAGGGAAGGAGGAATATGATGGAAAAATGGAACTCAGAAAATGGGTCCAAATAAATAGGATACATGCTTATACAATGATGAAAACAGTGATATTTCATTAAGGATTTTAGATGTGCAAAGTTTTTTTTTTTAATACAAACAAAATTTGTATGCATGTATGTATGTATTTATAAAAATTGTAGGAGGTGGACAGTGGTGTCTGGATTATCTGAAAAAAAAGAAGATGTGAGGTTCCTGGTGGTGAATGGAGAAAGGATAAGATTCTTGGAGGTCACTTGGGTGTAGAGGCATTGTTGGCATCAAGATTACTTAGGTTGTATTCCATATCAAGTTAAAATGAGCAAAGGTTAAGGAGCTCGCAGTGTTGCCAGGTAAGCAGTTTGTAGCATATTTTTCACTGTTAATATGCTTCATGTAATTTTCTCAAAATATAAATGATTTTGCCTTTAATATTTTATAGAATAAAAATGGAAATAAAACTTACTTTTACTTTAACTTTGCAGCAATTGGTGGTACTGAGTTGAGGTAGTTTATATTGTTTTCGTTTATTAATTTATTTCCTTGACTTGATTTGTTTATGTATCATACAGACGCAGACCAGAATCTGGCTTGGAGAAGTTGTGCAAGTTAGATTTGATGAGGAGATAACCATTGCTGACTTGCTTGCAGATGGACAATTGTTGTATGTCTTTGAAAGCTCTTGAACTTTATGCTTTCATTTTTTTTTTCATGGATGCCATTACTTGCTTGGATCCTTTTATCTCTGATACTTGGTGATGGTATTAAACTAGCCCACTCCGAGATAGTAAATAAGCAACCATAAACAATTAGGTGGTCGAAGCTCAGTCAAACTCATAGGACAAAAGTGTCTTAAGACTTTCCAGATGGAGAATATCATGAAAAGAGAACATTCTTTTGTAGGTCTGAAAATGTTCAAAAAGTTGTAAAATTAAAAGTTCTTCAATCCTAAAGGTATAACTTTCTGTTTTGGTATTTCTGTATCTCTAGGTTATATAGTTTCCAACTTTTCCAGGTCTCAGCCTCATGTAATGCCTTTTCTTGAATTTCTGATAATGAGGTATTTATAGGGTGTTTGGTTCCTATAGACATATAGCTTGAATATTGAAGAAGATATGTTCTTGGTTATGCATCAAAACTGGCCTAAAACTGAACTTCCTATTTTTGAAAGATTCCTAATTGAATATGCCAAAATGTACTACAGCACTAACTAAAGTTTATATTGGTCTAAAAATTCTGATTATGAGGAAACTTCTAAAATCTCAAAGAATCCAACTTTTAAAATTTTTATAATACCTAATATTTGCAATTATTTTGGTGACATGAACTTTTAATCCTGAATATGATGGAATATTCCAAAAAGAAATAAAAAAATACTGACATGAACTTCAAAATCCCCTAAAATGGACCATACATCATAGTGAATAACAAATACAAAAAAGGAAAAAAAAGAAGAGAGGCAAATGTATACCCTTTGGAAGGTCACTACCTTCGTCCAAATAGGAATTGGGTGTCTAAATCCCTTGTACAAGGTTTGAAATTGGAATTTTTCCACTTTTGTTTTGTGTCATTAATGTTTTTCTAATACTGAAACTGCTCTTGATCTCTCTGTTTTTACTTTTAAATTCTAATAGTAGGGTTTAATATTTGATATCATTCAAAATGAAAAATTTGCAAAAAGATGTGAAAACTCTCTCTCTCTCTCTCCCTCCCTCCCTCCCTCCCTCCCTCCCTCTCTCTCTCTCTCTCTCTCTCTCTCTCTCTCTAAAGTGGTTCATAGATACCTTTTTGTCTGAAAAAAAAAAACACTGAAGGAGGGTCTATAACAAAAGGAATATACTTATGACCATTCTAATTGAGGAGGAAATGCATAGCACATCCATATATCCATGTCTTATCTACATAATGAGGGAAACTGTCATTTATGGACTATATATTTTCGTTGCCTAATCTATTTGATTCATGTAGATTAACTCAGTTGCATAAAACTTAATGGAGGTTTACCTGTTTTCTTTATTTGGTTCATTACCATTGATTTTATTTAAAAAAAAAAGCAAAACAGAAGTGTTGATGAGGCTCCAAACAATTAAAAAGGGAAATAAGAAGTAGCATAACATGCTGTGGCCATTTCTAATTCATCGAGAGGTACAGAGACACTATTTGTGGATCACTTATGGAACCCTCCCATTGATCAGGATTTTTATCACAATATTATTTTGAGCCTTTATCTTCTTTTCCTGTTGATATAAGTTCCTTTTTTTTCTCGGCCAGTTTAATTAAAATCCCTGTTAATCATCAGAAAAGAAGTTGAGTTATGTGCTCATATAGGTTGTGTGGAGATTAGCTTGTCATTTAAGCAGACTTTTGGTTGTGAATTACAGGTTTGAAGTGTCAAAAGTGGTTTGGAAAATGCTTCCATCTGATTGTGTGGGGACAAAATTTTCAGAAGCTTGTGGAAATGAGCCAACTGCACCTGGGAAGAGTGGCTGGAGGTATATGGCTTATTCTAATGTCGACTCGTTTTTGAAGGTAATCTCTTTCATGTCCATTTTTTTTTTGTACCCCATCCCACGTTGGAGGTGAGACTAATCCCACGAGCATGTGTAAACCTCCCAATCCACACACCGGTTAAGTCGATGGGAAGTAATCCCATGGGAAGTGGCTTGGAGGGGTTGAGCGTGAAACAAACTCAAGACCTCACTTCATGAGGCGGACGTCTTGACTGTCAGGCCAATCTCTAACATGTCCATCTTTGCTCTCTCATTTAAGTGATAACTTATGTGGAGGTGAGGACTGAAAATGAAGATTAGCATTCACCTTCAATGAAGTTATGATTTTAGTAACAATTAGATCTCTTGTGCATATTTGAGCTGATAAATGAATAAATCACCTTTTTCTAGAGACATGTTGATAGGAGCAGTGCTTATTTTTTTCCCCCTGCCTTCAATGTTGTTCAGGTTTTCTATCATTAATTTATTCCATTTTTTTTAATTTCAAGAAAAAAGACTTAATTCATTTTACTATAAGGAAGTCTTCTGGCTGATGTAAAGGCACTTCAGTCGAGTAACACTTACCTGCAAAATGAGTTGTACTTTGTTTCCTTTTTTCAGGCCAGTTCTTCCTAATGGTGTGCTCTTTGCACTTATTGATGATTCTCCTAAATTTGTTGTTATATATAATTTCATGTTGTGTTTGTCATTCTTATATGGAATGCCCAGGATTTCTTGTCATTTATGTATTGATTATTTTGAAATGGGGGCATGTTGTGACTATTAGATTAACTTTGCATCAGCTTTACAAAAAATCACCGACCTTCTTTTCCTGTTCACAGATTTGCAAGATTCTGGGATTGACTGGTGTTGACCTCTTTTCTCCTTCAGATGTTGTCGAGAAAGGAGATACACGTAGGGTCTGTATGTGTATACGCTCTCTCTCAAAGAAAGCCAGGTCGAAACATTTAAGTGTATGAAATATTCCATTGGATCAATTACAGGAATTTTTTTTTTTCTGCAAACAGCCATTATCACCCCAATGCAATTGTAATTTCTTGATCAATTTATTCTTTCAGGCAAAGCTGATAAACCTATCACTGTGGACTGTTTTGATTGCAGATTCCAGATTTTGATGTTGTTTCATATACAATAGCCATGCCCACAGATATGGTAGGCTACATCCGTAGAACTTTGGAGCAATCACAATGCAGCACTTCCTCTTCTATCATCTGCAGTAGATGCATACATTCTAAACGAAAATACAAACAGGTAGGCTGAAATTTTAAATCATCATAAGAATAAGGGAGGTGTTGTAGCCTATGATTAGGATTAGAGTATGGTTGGAGGGCATATTCAGTTGATAAAAAGTGTCTTGTCAAACAGGGGTATGACTCTAGTTTTTGGATTTTCCACCCATCCAGCCATATGAAACTTGGGCTCCTTGTGGACAAAATACAGCCAGAGAATCAAATTGATTACTGATAATCCTAATTATCCAATAGTAACCATCAAAGTCGGTTAACAAAAATGATTTGTAGTTAAAATTCAATGAGTGAAATCCTTAAAAATGGTTGGTAGGCAGAATTATGAATGTTCAAGATTACACAGTCATGTAAGTTTTAGGCCATGCTCTTTCCAAATGGGGCACTGGGGCACATGATTTGAATGGTGGAGATTGTTGTGCGTTAATGTCACATGTATTATGGAACTTGCAGTGGTATACCAGTGATCAATATATGGTGTTGTGGATATATACCACTAACATATCCCTAGGAGCCAAGGAGAGAGCATCCAAGTCCCATCCTTTATGGAGGTCTTTTTTCTTTTTCTTCTTTTTCGTGCGTGTGTGTGAGAGAGAGCGTGTGGGTGTTTGTGTTTTGGGTGAGAGAAGGAGGAGGTGGGGGGTTGGAGAGGGAGGGGGGGATTTGTAATTGAAAGTATCATTGAGAAAAATAAAAAAGATAAACTAATGGTCCAAAAAAAAATGTCAGCTACTTAGACAGCATGGTTAGACAACCTTACCAGACAGGATTTTTCTTTATGTTCGTGCTTCTATATCCTTAAATGCTAACGAGACAGGCATCCAAATCTGGTTGATGAACCATGATTGCACTATTTTTTTGATGACCGAAGGTGTCCAGGTGTCTCACCTGACTAGTCCGTCGGGGCACGTGAAAAAACCTCCCAAAGTCTACGGGGAGTGGTCCTTCATTGGGGTTGAGCGTGAATCGAACCCAAGACCTTGCTTCATGAGGTGAGCGCCTTGACCGTCAAGCCAACCCTTGGGGTTTACCAAGATTGCACTATTGGATGGTGATTAACTTCTGAAATCTCTCCTTAGATTTTCAAGCATAAGAGGATTGGTTTCAGCTGTTTACATTCATCTGAGATGGTCACATGGTTGTCTGACAGACAGCAAATCCTTCTGGGAGCGGTTTTCTTTCTTTCTGGTGGGTGGGGAGGGGTTTGTTTAGTGTAAGTGATCATGCGTTTCTTTCTAATCAATTTGCATGATTTTTTGTAGAAAATCCAGGAAGTGGAATGTGAAAGACATTATGATTTTTCTTCTGAGGAGTTTGATGATGCTGAAAGCTGTTTTCGGGCATTAGAATTTCAGAGTCCAGCCTCGAATGCATCTTATAATGTCACAAAAAACCTTTCAAGTTTTCCCAGAGAGAATTCACCTGGAGGAGATTCTGTGGTTGGAGAAAATTTTCATACACCAGAAAACACATGCAAGTTAGACTTTCAAAACCAGCATAAAGGCTTGAGAGCTGATCAACGTGGAGTAGTCTGTTCAGAGGAATCAAGGGAATCTTTTAGTTCCTATTCTATGACAAATGGTAGCAGTCAAATGTCTAATGGAAGCATTGTTACGTCATCCCAACAATGCCTTGGATGTCAAAATGATTTAAATACAAGGCCTTCTGCACACTGGAGATTGGTAAAATATTCCTTGAGTAACCCTGAAGATGGTATGGATATGCACAGTGCTGATTTTGACCACTGTAGAACTTGTGCTTCTTCTGTGGGGGATTCACCAAATGAATTGGATGCAACGTTTCTTGTTGATTCAAAGGAAACTTGTAGTGGTCAACTTTGCACTGGTTCTGTGGTCTGGGATGAGAACCTTGGGAACTGTTTTCCTGTGCTCACATCGTCTGATTCCTATGCGAGTTTAGATGACATGGAGGAAGAATTTACAAATGAACTTGTTGTTCCTCCTGGTCCCAAACTGATTGCCAGTCACATCACAAAAGACAGTGATAGTACTGGATCTGAGATAGGAGTATGAAGTATCCTCTCTGAACTCAATTTCTGAAGAAGGAACAGTAAATTGTGAATACTTTATTGATGAAAAAGATGGTTTTACTGGTGATATTTCCCACTTGCATGAGTTTGTGAATGGAGGGAAAAAAGAACAAAGCAATGGTAACCTTGAAATTTCAACTGTTGATACAGATAATACAGGCAAGTTTTCTTCTAAATGTGGATATTCAAACTGTGAAATTACTTCAAGAAATGTTTACAGGAATCAACTGCAGGGGATTGTTGAGGGGCAGTCAAATTCTTTCTGCAATGGTTTCACTCACAGTGACATGTCTAAACAGGATAAATTGTGTCCTACATTTGAAGTGTGCAAAGTTATGCAAGGACTGGATAAAGAATTGTGCTTGGAAGAAATGTTTACTGAAAATGCAATTGGTTTTACAAAGAACAGACTGGGAGAAACCATCTTGGAAACAGGGATTGCTGTGAAGAGCAGCACAGAACGTGAAGATAGGCATACAACACTCGTTGGTGCCGAAGAGTCTGATGTTATCCATGTAAAGCCAATGAGCATTACCTTCAAAGGAATCCATGATGAAAGTGTATTGGAACCAAAAGAATCAATTATGAATCATCCCTATGTATCTCTATCAAATGATATATCAATGGAAAAATTGGATTGTTGGAATCCATTAGTGGACTCTTCTGACCATAAAGAGAAGCAACAAGCAGATGTCAGTATTTCTGGCAACAAAATCATGTCGATCATTGATGGAGATGCTCGTAGCATGCAACGGTTTAGTATCAGAGAAACTGAGAGGCTAAGGTTGGAGATAGAGGGGGAAGAGTTCCTTGTTGGTCTTGGTGATAGCTATTTGGACATCTCACATACGAGTGAGAAAGGCCCAGAAATGCCCAAGAAAGTTGCAGTAAATCATAATTGTGCTTCAGAATTGATTTTTGCCGATAGTCTTGTGGATTGTAATAGTTCTTCATGTATTTCTACTGTAGAACTTGACTGTCCATCTGCACCAACCTTGAGAAATGGATCCTTCTCGATACCTGTATGTTCAAAGAGCAAAAGCAATATCGATCGACACAGTGGAATGTGTGAAGATGATGGCCAAAATCTGATTGATGAGAAAGACCTGCAATCACATGAACCTAGAATTGGTTACAAGGATGTTGGTGCTGTCACTGATAAGGTAATTTTCTGGGAACTTGGAACTTGGAACTTTGGCCATTTGATATATTTAAAGAATGACCAGCATCGATTAACTGCATTTAGAAACACTCCTTTTTTAGTAGTAGAAACATGTGATTACCCAATCATCAATCTCGTTTCTGCACTTGGTCCAGCCATCTTCATAGCCCACTCTGCAAAATCATACCAAACGGCAAGTAAAGATCATTTGTGGTAGAATTGATAAAATGGTGGTTGCTAAAAATTGATTTTATCCAAGGATACTAGCTATTTATTTTTTTAACTGGTAAACTGGCACTAATAATAAGGTCAATCAAAGTTGGCTGGTAAACTGGCATTGGGATGACATGATTACTGAAGACTTTCTTGAAATAGTGGGTTTCACTGATAGATGGCCTTGGTTGATGATTGGAATTCCCATATATCTAGCTTCAACTTTAGCAGTTTAAGGTGCACTGACTGGCTTCTTGCACTGGTTAGCCTTCTTTATCACATGCCTTTTTACATAATTAAATAAATCTGATATCCATCCTTGTAAAACCAGGAAACAGAAAATTATGAAAAGCTGGGGACGGGTTCAAGAGGGAGAGATACAGAGAAAGGTATGGGAGAGAAACACAAGCAAAAGAAGCTATTGCTAAAATCAGTGGCAGGGGGAATGACACTGTTTGGTGCTTTCTTCATTTTGCTTCACCTCAGGTACGGTTTCCTCGTCATGGGGTATTGAAAATGGAAAGTTGGATCTTCGCCTGTTCTATTTACCCATGTTAGCTAACGTGAATTTATTTCTTCTCACAGGAAGAGTGGCAAAGAGAAAATAGGTGTAAAAAGTCGTGAGCAGCCTGCACTGTCGCAAAATCATAAGCGAAGTCATGAGCGGCCACAGACAGGTGAAGCTGTCAGTGTGTATCCTAGAGAAAGGTTGAAATTCCAGTACTAGGGAGATCGTATCTGGCAGATCATGAGAAGTTTGCAGTGGAATTGCCTTTTGCTTCTCTTTATACTGGTGGATCAAACTCAACTTGAGAATGCATTATGCTGCAGTCTGAAAGCTCTATGTTTGAATCGACTTCAACGAAAAAGGAGAGCATCAATACATAACTAGAGGCATACGCTATCCTGTCGCTTACAAGGAATTTGTAACATTGCACATTTTACCCTAAGAATGGGTGGAATTGAATATAAAAAGCAAATCGGAATTATTCCGGCAGCGAAGAATTACAGGCACTGTATCACAAAATATAATAAATGGTTCAATTTTGGGTTAACATTCTACACTCATTTTATGTCTCTGACTATCAATAGTGCAGCCTTGTTCAGAGAAACTGAACACAGCCATGCAGCCATATCTAATCAGTGCTTGGTTCTAGTTCCAATGCTAGTGTAAAATTGAATTATCATGGCCCTTACTTCCCGAAGAGTGCTGGCGGTGGCGGTGGATCCTCATTTGTGAGCGGAGCACGGCTCTGATCGGGTCTTAGCACAGTCGACGCCCTTCAGAGTCTTAGTCTTCGAGGGGGCTCTCCAGTCTCTCCCATTAATGGACAGTCAACCTACCCAGCTCTATGGAATATCAGAAGGCTTATGAGGCAAGTCCGGGCAGTTATCAGGCAACTGCCGGAAGTTTGGCTTCAGTCGACATCCTGCAGATGCAACCGACTAGCGCACTCCTTGGCTTTGAATATTTGAAGGCCCAATTCAAAATTCAATTTGATATTTGTCTCCGTTTTATATAGTAATAAAATTTATAAGATCCATTTTTATTGACAAAAGGGTTTTATTGAATATGGGAATAGACTAAGATTTTATATAATAAGACTAAACGGGTTACGGGCCAAAAAGCCCAATGGGCTCCACACATTCTATTTTAAAACCCAAGCCCGGCTTGCTACTTACATGTAGATTCAAGCCTGTTTATTTGTGATGTGTTCGGGCTCAAGTTGGGTCTAAGGCCTGAACAGCCTGACTCAAGAAGTAAAATTGACTTGTAATCCTCCAATTTTTGCACAAATTTCCTCAATTTTCAAGTCTTGATAGAATTGATTCAACTGTATATAAAATAAATAATTAAATATTCATTTGACAGCCACCTAAATCTGTCTTTTTATATATGTATATATTAAAGACAGTGATTGAGTAGTGAAGGGAGGAATTGGAGGGAAAAAGAACCTGATGTAATATAGGCTAGTCTTGGCCTGGCCCAAGAAAAGTTTGGACCTGACTTTCGAACCGGTTTAATTGACTCAACTCGGGCTTGGGCCTCCTCCAGGATCAGAACTCGGAACTAAGAAGCAATAACAACAGTAGATGCAACAAAGAAGAAACACCTGAAGGGCCCACTGTCCTTTGGATAGTCTATGGTGGAGTCTTATCTACCAATCAATAATTTGCCGTAAGATATGGAGTACAGATTCAAACATTTTGAAAGAAGTCTTGATTTTTTTTTTTTAATTCTAAAGTATCCATGACTCTTAGAGCACCTGATTAAGTAACCCTAAGGGGTACATGACCCATTAACCCACTATTAAAGAAGTAAGAGTTTTAAAAGAGTAGCTCTTCAAGTAACAAAATAAAAATTAATGATTCAAATTCAAATTAAACAGACTGGAGTGATGGTTAAGAGTCTACCTCGGGAACATGATTCTATCCGAAAGGGCCACTCTCCGTAGAATTACTCAGTGTGAATTCAAGAAGACTTCCACTTACCTCGAAAATTTATCGTATAAGAAAATTAATCAGTACGATAAAGAGAACACCTTCATCATCAAAAACACACTTTGACCCTTCCCAAATCTAATATATACATTCTTTTTCTCTCATTGATGATTGATCTCAATAATAAATATAATTAACATTGTCACACAACTTGTATCATTAATGACATTCATCCACAGTAAACTTTACATGGCCATTGGCACCCACATAAATGCCCCCTCTCTTCTTTTGGCTAATCTGACCAACACATTAAAGTGGGTAGTTCTAACTTGTTGGACTAAAGTCCCCATATTTCTAATTTCTATATCCCTTTGATTTCAAGATTTCTGTAAGAACATGATTGTTTAGTTATGACTGGAAAATTGACCAACATATTCATGTGAGCCGGTTTTGGTGCTCTATATAAAAGAAATAATGACAGAAAAAAGTTATCCTTTTTCTTATACTATGGGCTTCTCCTCTCGATATTGGAAATGAGACTAATTCCACAAATACACGAAACTATTCATAAACTTCGTGTATCAGATAAGTCCATAAGGAGTCAAAACTCAAGACCTCTAGTTTAATCTTAAACCTCCAGAAAGTTCATCTCACTCCTCGTTGTGAAATTTTATGTTTCATGAATTCTATCTTTCCAATTAATTCTATTAAGAATTGTATTCTATATAATATATTAAAAAAAAAAACGAATACATTCCATTTCAAAAATCAAAGAAATCTAACCCAAACTGAAATCCCTTACTTAGATCTTAATTTGAATAATTTATGTTTGAATTTGTTCATAATTTGATCTGTTATGGTTCACTAATTCTTTGAAGGGCATATTTATTCAGTTCATCTTTTCAGTTATCATATTCGTCATTTGAGTTTGCTAGTTTAAATGGATTAATTTAATTATTTTATTAAATATAATTTCATTCATTTTGTATATCCATAGGTTTATTAATTGAATTATTACTGATATACTTACTGCCATTATGTATCACACCTTAAAAGACTTTACTGAAGCATTTAATTTAAAAAGTAATGGTCATTTACTATCATTCTCATAAAGTCATGATAACTACCATGAGAAAATGAGTGAATCCATCATTCATTTGAAGAAAAAAAATTCAATCGTTAATGCAAAACTATTTAAAAATTTGATTGATATACGATCATTTCACAAATTAATACAGTGATTAAGAAAATGTGAAAAAAATAAATTTCTTTTTAATTAAATACAGAGCATTTTAAAATCTAATATAAAAAGTATCAAGTATTTTGTTTATAAATAAAGATAGAAGTACTAAACCAGATCGGTATAGCTTAATTCCACTTATTATTTGATGAATCAAATAACAAATTATTTGAATAAACTAATTTCTAATTCAAGACTAGTTACAGAAAACTAAAATACTCACAATCTTAACAAGTTCAAATATATGAAAACAATCAGAGTTTACTAACCTTCTCTTCCAAAAGTTAATTACCTCTCCTCTCTAAGGAAAAGCACCCTTCTGAATTTCCATTTTGATTGGACAATTGAAATAAGAAGGATTATCCTATATTGTCATCTTAATGACAAATATAATTTTAAATAATATTATTTAAGATATGTTAAGAGTCCACCTCTTAAAAACTTAAATTATTTATTAATTTCTAAAAACAAAAATGCAAACATATAATTTTTAAAACTTTATGAAATTGTTAGACCAACGTTGGATGAATCAAATGAATAATTTGATAGACTATACAAATGTTATAATCAAATATCTTTTATTTGATTCATCCAACAATGAGTCCTTTAACAGTTTTGCAAAATCTAAAAAGGTATCTATATGTAAAAATTAATGAATAATTTAATGCCATTTGAAATCATCCTAAGATCATTGCTCTAGAAATAAAATGAACCAAGGGGAAAACCATTATCTTCTCAAGTCAAACCTTTCCCTGACCCCAGTGGGGCCCACAAAAATGCAAGAAATGATGGCCACCCAGAAAGAACATCATATTCTTTTCTCTGGAATTGGCTATAAAAGGGCAAAAAATGAGATGATTGATTTTCCAGACTCTGCAATTTTCCCCAACCTGTGAAACCCTTACTTGAGAGCTGCCAAACAGTACCAAGATTAGACGGAGCAGAGCACAGTACCACGGAGTCCCTCATGCATAGAAACTTATTTCATTTCACTTTGGCAAAATAGAGGGAGAGAAGAAAACCCAAAAAAAAAGAGGAAAAAAAAAGATAGAAAAGAAAAAGAAAAAACCCATTGCCCTTTACCATTTACTTCCCTCTCTCCCCCACCATACCTCCAAACCAACCACTCAGCCCATCCGTTTAATCTCAATGTTAATGAAAAGAAAACCTTTGCCATCAACTTTGCCAAGAAGTCCAGACTTCTGATAAGTACTAATTTGATATGCCATCACATTTCAGCTTCGGAGTCGGAAGAGCTCAGTCCAGATGATGCACCACCCAAACTCCCCACATGTGATTCAAATGCCACCATCTTTGATTGCTCCATTCCTTGAGACAGTTTACAAGAGGGCCTTAATTTCAAGAACTGCATGGTAAACAATATATCACTAATTAGTTCCACACACAGCTAATTACCATCCTATTTGTCAGCTCTGCATATTTAATAGCAGTGTTCTTTGTGTTTGGCAGGATGTCCAAGCACTTGAAGCCAATTGGAATCCTGCTAAAATATCATACTGTCTTCCATGAGGTGCTAGTAAGGAAACTATAAGATCCTGAACCTAAAAATGGTATACTGTTTCCCCTTTTTCTTATGAAATGCGTCATGCAGCCGAACGTACCCTTTTTAAGGCATCTTAGAGCACACTTGCATAAAGGGGTCTGGGGTCTATACAGGAGAATGGAGAAATGCTGTCCAAAAATGGTTGGCAAATGTTCAAATAAATGGTTAGCCCCAAATTGAACAAATTCCAAAAGCCCAATGGTTTACCTGCTGCTAATAGGGCCATTGCATGGCCGGACCACATGCAGGTTGGGTTTCATTAGTTGTCTGTCATCGTCAAGTTGGAAGACAGGATGATCAAGTTAGCTATTCTAATTAACAAGAATCAAAGTATTGTTACCTCATAGAAAGCATTAATCTCCTCCTCTGTTAAAGGAGGCACATCTTCCCCTGCATTTTCCTCCCATCCCATTGAACGAAGAAATGCTGCCTCTTCCTCATCTGGGTAACGAACTGCATCTGAACCCAAATCCTTCTCTCCATCACCAGAAAAGGTCTCAGACCCTTCACAGCCATCTCCATTGCTGACCACATCACTGCTATTCCTAGGCGACCAGTCCAAAGCAGGATCTGGTGCTGGAGCATTATCCTTTCCCTCACTAACAGATTCGGTAATCATCATGACCTGTTCGTTGGACTTATCTGAAATGGATGACACTGCAGAGCTTGAATCTGAGACAGAAGCTGCTTGGTTTGCAGAAGTTTTCTTCCGCAGAGAATTGAAAAAATCAATTCGGTCCTGAGCTTGAGAAAGGGATCTTCTATCCACAGAGGAGCTTTGTGTCATGGATGAAGTAGCTATCTTGCGGTCAGTGGCAAAATTTGCATTAGTGGGACTCCTTGAAGAAGTAAACGCAGCTGATGTGACACCAGAAAAAACTCTGCCGGCATTTGTTGGACTGAGGCCATCTTTGGCCGTAGGAGAAAGATCATTCCTTTCACGTGTAGCCTTAAGTACTGTTAGCTTCCCAGGCTGAGATGCTTTGGACACATCAGGTTTACTGGGTCCACGAACAGTCTGGTTGACAAGCTGTGATAAAGGTTGCTGCCCAACCTTAGCCACAGTACTTAACTCATTAGATCTCACTGTTTTGGATTTTGGTTTCTCTGTAGAGTTGAGAACCTGTAGAAGTAGAGATAGAAAGCAATAAGAAACCAATGCAGAAACCATTTTTGGCAGAGTACATGCAAGCACAAAAGAAATTGCATACTGAAGGGCTAAGAAAACATACAGTACACCAAAATCTTTTAATACATAAAAAAGCTTAAATAAATATTTTTTGGGGAAGAAGGCTACATGCATACTCATTAAAAATGGGTGCTTGTGGGTTTCAAAAACATATCCACATTTCCAGTGCAAACAAGATAAAAGATCATGAAGACTTTGAATCAGATTTATGTGATAGTTTTACAAAGAAAAATCTTAAATTCAGATCATTGAATGTGATATTGGAATTGATCAGCCACATCTCCTCATCATGGCCACAGATTCAAAGGCCAAAGTTTGGTGGTTCTATAAAGCTTGGATAAGTACTACAGTTCGAACCAAAGAATTTGACTGGTAGAAGGTGATTTTCTTTTGTGCTTGTGGATGGGCTTAAACACAAACTCCTCTTGTTAGATAAGAGAACTAGTGGTGGTGAGTGGCATATAAGGAGAACCAAGAGAAAAAGAGCTATGGCATGTCTTTTGCACCCCTATCTCTAGGGTTTTCTTTCAGAAGATTAGGTGTGTTTCTTCAAAGGGACATTAGGTGGGGATTGTGAGCAAAATAAAAAGACATTTTGGCAAAACAAAGATTTTGACAAAAATGATAAAAAAAGTTAGGTTTCCAGGGACTCATACGAGGCTGGATTTCATAGCACATGCTAGAGAAGACTGGAAACAGCCTCAACAAAAAAGATCAAAAGATAGCAAGTAGAAGGTACCAAGAGAAAGGGAAAACCATTAGAAGCATGGATCTAGGTGGCAAGGCAGTACATTGCACAATGTGTGGCAATGGCGACCATGATTGTCAATAGGCTGAACGAAAAACTAATACTCAAAAACCAACTGGATAGACAAAAGTAGTCTTAGTAGTAAGAATACCAACAACAACAACAAAGAAAAATTATAATAAAAGAAAATTTGACCAATTGCTTCCTAGCAAGGAATCAAAAATCAACTAAGCTTGATCAACTTCTCAACTTGACATGGACTTGACACTGATTAAGTCATGTGCCAACCCATTTGAGGACAGCGTACATGACTCAGCATTTTCTATGCAACTGAACTCATATGTTTCCATGGTAGGGTGTGTTCAATTGCTCTATTTTGAAAAGAAGTTTCTAATGCACCCAATGGCCAGTATTTAGATCTCAAAAAGACATCCTCCTGTTTTTCTGCAAAAGCACCTATCCTTGGTGCATTTTTTTTAAAAGAGCGTTTACACCTGCCAACTTCAAAAAATATTTATATATGAAGATTCTGCAAATACACATACACATCTCTCTCTCTCTCTCTCTCTCTCTCTCATGGGCCAAAAATAAGCCATCTCAAAATTTGGGAGCTTTTACTAAAAACATATAACCAATTAAGGCAGAAGGACATTTAGTTATTTAAGAACATCATGAATTTGTCAGATTCCAAAAAAGAAAAAAGAAAAAACATATATTCTGCAATTCTTTATGCACGTATGAATTTAATATTTGACACCATTTATGTAGTTCTCCTAAGTGCTAACAACTGTTTCTTGTTTCCAACATGTAATATGGATAGAATGGAAAATTTTGGCCTTCTTGACCTTGTAAACCTTTTACACAGTCCAATTTGACAACAACAGAGAGACACACTTCTATGAAGCCAGTTTTCAAAAGATTTTAGTCGTCATTTTTGAATAGTGCTCCAAAAGACTACCTTGAGATGGAGCACAATGTTAATGACATTCAGGATGCATAAGCTAAGACATACACAGAAAGCATCAATAGGGCGCTTGGATTACCATATCCAATGCAAAATATATACTCCAGTAATGATTTCTTCAATTCAATACCACTCATCTCATAATTTTTTAATTGATAAAACCAATATTACACATTATAACAATAACACTCTTCCAACAAGTCATCAGTTGAAAGAATAGAGGGATGATTGGTAAGCATTAGTTCTCGATAATTCAGAAAGGGCTACCTTGGAAGAAGCACAAAGGAGTGAAGACAAACTGGTAGAAACAAGGATCAACATGGAGTACAGGTTCATACGAAATAGGAAAACATCATAGTGGTCCACCTTTGTTATTAACAGATTGGAAATTTGGTGTTAGATCTATTCCTCATGTTACAAGATAAACAATGTCTACTTCCACCCAACAGTTCAAAACATCAGATGTTGAACTTCTGGCATTCAAATGTGTCTAAACCATACAATTTTCACCAATAAATGGTGAAAAAAGATCTAAAGATGCACCTTTAAAAAAAAATAGCTAAAAATGCATAGAAATAATTTTTTACCCAAAAAATTGGACTGCACAAGACAAATAAGAGCAAAAATTTGAAAAGAAACAAACGGCTATGAAACGAGGAAAAAAAATTAGGCATAAATGGAGGAACAATATGACCCAATAAGACACCAAAGTGGATGATTGACTCATTCCATACTAGAAATAATCGTAGGAAATCCTTTGAGAATACGGTTCCTATTTCTCAATGATCTTCCACGATCGAGACAACTGGCTGAATCCCGTGAAACCATTTTACAGAAATTCATAGTATCTTCTTTTTATAAAGCAAATAGACTTCGACTCTTGAATCATCCACATCACTTCTAGTTCTATTGTAACAAAGGATTCCCTTTTTATGTCGAAACGACCCGTACCAATAATTATGATCTTACATATGGACAATTTCTCAAAATCATGTTCATTCGCAACAAAATATATTTTTTTGTGCGTCGGTAAAAAAAAACATGTTTTTTTTTTAGAGAGATACTATTTCACCAATCGAGGCACATGTATTTGACATATTCATACCTAACGATTTTCCACAAAATGGTGACGAAACGTATAACTTGTACAAATCTTTCCATTTTCCAATTCGATCTGATCCATTCATTCGTAGAGTTATTTACTCGATCGCAGACATTTCTGGAACACTTCTAATAGAGGAACATATAATCGATTTTGAAAGAACTTATTGTGAGCCTCTTTTAGATATGAATCTATCTGATTCAGAAGAGAGAAACTTGCATTAGTATCTCAGCTTCAATTCAAACATGGGTTTGATTCACACTCCATGTTCTGAGAAATATTTACCATCAGGGAAGAGGAAAAAACAAAGCCTTTGTCTAAAGAAATGCGCTGAGAAACAGCAAATGGATACAACCTTTCAACGAGATAGTGCTTTTTCAAATCTCTTAAAATGGAATCTGTTCTAAACATATATGCCATGGTTGCTTACTTCGACAAGGTGCAAATATCCAAATTTGAACCTTTTAGATACTTTTTCAGACCCACTGCCGATACTAAGTAGCAGTAAAAAATTTGTATCCATTTTTCATGATATTATGCATGGATCAGATATATCATGGCCAATTCCTTAGAGAAAATTGTGGGTGATTCTGCCACAATGGAATCTGATAAGTGAGAGTTCGAGTAAGTGTTTACAGAATCTTCTTCTATCCGAAGAAATGATTCATCGAAATATATAGACACATCTGAGATCACCAAATGCTTCGGAGTTCCTCTATTCAATCCTTTTCCTTTTTCTTGTTGCTGGATATCTCATTCGTACACATCTTCTCTTTGTTTCCCGAGCCTCTAGTGAGTTACAGACAGGATTAGAAAGGATCAAATCTTTGATGATTCCATCATAAATGATTGAGTTGCGAAAACTTCTGGATAGGTATCCTACATCTGAACTGAATTCTTTCTGGTTAAAGAATCTCTTTCTAGTTGCTCTGGAACAATTAGGAGATTCTCTAGAAGAAATACGGGGTTCTGCTTCTGGCGATAACATGTTATTGGGTGGTGGTCCCGCTTATGGGGTCAAATCAATACATTCTAAGAAGAAATATTTGAATATCAATCTCATCGATCTCATCAGTATCATACCCAATCCTATCAATCAAATCACTTTTTTGAGAAATATGTGACATCTAAGTTGTACGAGTAAAGAGATCCATTCATTGATAAGAAAAAGAAAAAATGTGAATGGTGATTGGATTGATGATAAAATAGAATCCTGGGTCATGAACAGAGATTCGATTGATGATGAAGAAAGAGAACTCTTGGTTTAGTTCTTCACCTTAACAACGGAAAAAGGGATTGATCAAATTCTAACGAGTTTGACTCATAGTGATCACTTATCAAAGAATGACTCTGGTTATCAAATGCTTGAACAACCGGGATCAATTTACTTACGATACTTAGTTGGCATTCATAAAAAGTATCTAATGAATTACTTGCTCAATAGATCCCGTTTAGCAGAAAGACGGATATTCCTTGCTCATTATTAGGAACTGGACAATCCTATTTGGTCAAATATCTAGCGACAAACTCCTATATTCCTTTCATTACCATTTCCGAACAATTTTCTAGATGACAAGCCTAAAGGTTATCTTATTGATGATAGTGACGACATTGATGATGACCTTGATACAGAGCTATTAACTACGATGAATGTGCTAACTATGTAGTGACGACATTGATGATGACCTTGATATAGAGCTATTAACTACGACGAATGTGCTAACTATGTATATGACGCCGAAAATAGACTGATTTGATATCACCCTTCAATTCGAATTAGCAAAAGCAATGTTCCCTTGCATAATATGGATTCCAAACATTCATGATCTGTATGTGAATGAGTCGAATTACTTATCCCTCGGTCTATTAGTGAACTATCTCTCCAAAGAGTGTGAAAGATGTTCCACTAGAAATATTCTTAATATTGCTTCGACTCATATTCCCCAAGAAGTGAATCCCACTATAATAGCTCTGAATAAATCAAATACATGCATTAAGATACGAAGGCTTCTTATTCCACCACAACGAATGCACTTTTTCATTCTTTCATATACTAGGGATTTCACTTGGAAAAGAAAACTAACGGATTCGGGTCCATAACCATGGGTTCCAATGCACGAGATATTGTAGCACTTACCAATGAGGCCCTATCAATTAGTATTACACAGAAGAAATCCATTATAGACACTACTACAATTAGATCAACTCTTCATTGACAAACTTGAGATTTGCAATCATCCCAGGTAAGATCGTTTCAGGATCATGGGATCCTTTTCTATCAGATAGGAAGGGTTGTTGCACAAAATGTACTTCTAAGTAATTGCCCCATAGATCCTATATCTATCTATATGAAGAAGAATCATGTAAAGAAGGGAATTCTTATTTGTACAAATGGTACTTCAAGCTTGGAACAAGCATGAAGAAATTAATGATACTTCTTTATCTTTTGAGTTGTTCTGCCAAATCGGTCGCTCAAGATCTTTGGTCTCCACCTGGGCCCGATAAAAAAAAAAAATTAGATCACTTCTTATGGATTTGTTGAGAATGATTCTGATCTAGTTCATGGCCTATTAGAAGTAAAAGGCGCTCTGTTGGGATCCTCATCGACAGAAAAAGATTGCAGCTGGTTTGATAATGATCGAGTGACATAGTTTCTTCAGTCTGAAACAAGGAATCCGTTAGATATGATGCAAAATGGATCTTGTTTTATCGTTGATCAGAGATTTCTCTATGAAAAATATGAATTGGAATTTGAAGAGGGAAAAAGAGAATGAGCCCTCGACCCGCAACAGATAGAGGAGGATTTATTCAATCACATAGTTTGGGCTTCTAGAATATGGCGCCCTTGTGGCAATCTATTTGATTGTATCGAAAGGACCAATGAATTGGGATTTCCCTATTGGGCCAGGTCATTTCGGGGCAAGCGGATCATTTATCATAAAGAGGATGAACTTCAAGAGAATGATTCGGAGTTCTTGCAGAGTGGAACCACGCAGTACCAGACACGAGATAGAACTTCCAAAGAACAAGGCTTTTTTCAAATAAGCCAATTCATTTGGGACCCTACATATCCATTCTTTTTCCTATTCAAAGATCAGCCCTTTGTCTCTGTGTTTTCACGCCGAGAATTCTTTGCAGATGAAGAGATGTCAAAAGGACTTATTACTTCCAAACAAGTCCTCCTACATCTATATATAAACGTTTGTTCATCAAGAATACGCAAGAAAAGCACTTCGAATTGTTGATTCATCGTCAGAGATGGCTTAGAACCATTGTTCATTATCTAATCGATCTTTCCGCTCTAAGACTCCATCCGAGAGTTATCAGTATTTATCAAATATGTTCCTATCTAACTAAACGCTATTGGACCAAATAGTAAAGGCACTGTTGAGAAAGAGATGGCTTTTCCCATATAAAATGAAACATTTGATTCATGTAACAGGAAAAAAGATTTATCATTCCTTAGTCGGAAAGATGTGGCCATGAAAGTGAAAGAGGGATTAAGTGGAACAGAATTGACCGGGTGGTAGAGTTGTGGAAACACTTGTTTATTCCATATTTTGGACCTTATGTTTATTCCATATTTTGGACCTTAGCTCCATGGAACAATATGCTACTGCTGGTTCTATTCACATGCATCACATATTATGAAATATTCTTTCCCACAGAGTAGCAGTTGGTTATTTTATCATTTGATCTCTTGCAACATAGCTTATTAAATCAACGAATCACCACATCTTAGATTGTGCTTCAATGTTGGGCTCTTTTCAATGCTTCATTAGTCCTTCAGGTTGACCCAATGAATAATGAATTATCTCTATCATTATTTTTATGAATGAAAATCATCTCTATCATTTAATCAACTGTTTTTACGTTATTAAATCACCTAATCAGTGTATCTTAGATTATTTCAGAATTGGCATCTATGAAGGCTTCATCAGTGTTTCATGTTGTCCCATCAGTTCATGCCAACAGTTTGGACAACTATCTATGTATGACGCTCACTGGACAAGTGGTACACAAGAAACACATATTCTCACATGCACTAGCTTCGATATTGTACTCAGGAATGAACTGTCTCATGATAAAATCAGTACCTTTCAATTCTAGGGTTATCTAGTGATTTTTTTAATGCTAAGAACCCCAACACCCCCCCGCGAGCCACGTGCATTAGGTTGCTACGAGACTCGAACCTCGGACATTTGGTTCCTGAGCCAAAGCGCTTGCCAGGTGAGCTACCCCGTGTGGGGTTGAAAACAATTAATAGAACACATATGTAGATATTAGAATCCTTTACAATATATCTTAAAACTCGTGGATTTGAAATAGAAATTGCAATATTCCCCAATATAAAATATTTTAACATCTCAATAGCATTGTGAATTTTCCATGGAAAATTTCATTTCTTATTTTCATCAAGGCTTTTTCGTACAAACAATGCTCTTCTACCACCCCCACCCCCACCCCCACTCTTACTCTTTTATTTATTTTCTTATCCTTCTGGAGAAATGATTCCACAAAAGATAGTATGTTTTGCATTTCATCTTTTGACTAAAAAAAACTCACCACTCGTATATCACTTGCCAATCAAACTCCCAAGATCATCTTTTTCCCTCCCAAAAGAAATGATTCAACACACTACAGCACATTTTTTTCACCTCTAGTTAGACTAGTTCCCGTCACCGACCATCCATGATGCCCAAATACGATATGGGTACACCATGAAAACATTTTTTATGTTGAAGTGTCCAGTATCATACCTACCACTCGATCAAGCAAATGTTGCTGATTAAAATTACAGATGAAAAGCTTTATTTCTAACACTAATATGCCCAACTAGAACCCTTTCAATAAAGCCTCCCTCCTGAGAAAACATTTCTATTTTCTATGAAAATTGCCAAATCCCTTAACCACTTACTAAGAATCCTGAAATCCCTTTTGAGACATTATGTTATCGGTAGAGAAAAAAGTTCCAATCAGATTTCCATTATATATAATGGGAGAAGACATAAAAGATACCAGTAAAAAAAAACCAAAGGTCATACATCACTTATCAAAACAAGGCATTTATAAACAGATTGTACTGAATTCCCAGCTAAAGATGTAAAAGCTTTTAGGGCAAATAGAGAAGTCAGGTTTTGTACCGAGGCTTTAGGCATTGAAGGTGTCACTGGTATCAACTGCCTTGATTGTCTAATAGCCAACTCTTCAAGCCTTTGAGTCTCAATTGACAACTGCAGCCAACATCAAACAACATTTCAAAATAATAATAATAAACATCAAAAGATGGAACCAATCCAAAACAAACAATAACAAGCAAATACATCCTGCATACCTGGGGTACAGTACGAACACGTGAAGGAGTCTGGGCTACTGTTTCTGCCATGTTAAGACCAGTAGTAGTGCTTGCGATAGCATGGGCAGATTGTTGAACAGATGAAAGTGCTGTGCCATTGCCAACTGCAACAGGTAGTTCTGCCAGCGCTGAGGTCCAACCTTCACCACCAATTACAGCAGCAGTACCAAGTGGCAGGCTTTGAGAAACGGAAGTCAAACCAGGTGATGAGACTCTGCCAACCTCGGGAACCCCTTGTTTTTCTTCAGCTCCTAGTGATGGGAAGTCTCTTTCAAATGTTGATTTATGAATGCCAGTCACTACACTCCCAGCAACAAGTGTACCATTACCCGTGTCATTTGCTACTCTTTTAGGCCACAACTCAGCTCGTTTTCCCGAAATCGTCGACTGTGAGCGTCTCAATGTATCTTTCTCGATCCTACTTGTAGGTGTCAAAGAATCAGTAAAATCACGGTCCTTATGATCTGCCACCCGAAAATCAAGATCTTTCTCCCAGTCCTTATCACGATGATTCCTACCAAAACTATTGTAAGCTCGTGAAAACACTGATTGGTCCTTGTCATGCATCACAGCACCGTTACTGGTTGGACTCCTACGGAAGTATGAAGATGAAGTTCGGTCTGTGAAGGACAAAGAATGGAAAGTGTCATTATCACTTGAACTAAATGATGAGGAATCTACTTCTCAGAGGCAATGTATTGGCATGATCATCTATTCCAAGGAGAAAAAAAATGAATGAAATGAAAATGCTAAAGATGGAGACTTAACAACAAATGCAACAAGGCAATAAGTCTTGTTCTATCCATCATTTTACAACAAAATCTCTTGTCAAATGAGGAGGTTTCTATTTACTATGTTTGATAACTATCCTTTTTCTTCACAGAAAACTCCATTGAAGATTGCACAGAGGAAAAGATAAAATGAATTATGTTTTTCCTCACATTCTACTGAAACTATTTTCATATGGGAGTAAAAGGGAAGAGGATCGTATTTTCCTCTCTCTACTTTCCGACCACATTGGATACATGAAAACAAGTAAGAATACAGCAATTGCAAGGTATCGTCACTCAAAACAAACTAGAAGATATCCCAAAAACATTATGCCAAACATAACGCAAACCATCAAGATTTGGAATATAACTGAAAGAGTGTGGAGAATGGTGGACAGTACCTGATTGTGAAGAAGATGCAGAATGGTGGGGAGTACTGGCCCCACCACCATTTGTGCCGCCATTCACTGCTTTCAACCATTCTGGTACCAACGCCTTCTCACCTCTTTCCATGACAATTGCCAACCATGATAAAAATGAAAGAAAATATACCTATGCTTGCTTTCTGAAAATATACCCTTTAACCTTTCTGCAGTGGTAAAATTCTTACTTTCTGTACAATATCAGCCACGAGAAAAACTCTAATCTTCCCCTAAAGAATAAAATCCCGTCTTCAACCCAGAAACAGAACACTTCTCCAAATCAAATTAGCCTATGACCTATCCCTATACAAAACTAAAGACATTGAATTGCCAACAACAGTGACTGAGCATGTGCTATGTACACCACAAGATTAGAAAAACCAGATTTAACTGAAGATCAAATATTGCAAACACACTTCGGGCCAATCAAGAATTGAAAGAAGAAAGAGGTACAATTACGGTGGCTGAGATGCAGAACGCAGTACAAAACAGACACGGGTTCCCTTCCCCTCTACTAATCCACCGAATTGCAGTTTGCAGGAACCGCTAAGAAGACCCTCATCGTCAACGAGCGAAGAAAATGCAAAACGAAAAAAATCTAGCCCTTGGAAAGCCACAAGCGGGAGATGACAACGATGCTCGCCGCCATAGGAGAATTCAAACCCATGTTTCCAAAAAAAAAAACCCAAACCCTACATACAGAAACCCTAGAGAGAGAGAGAGAGAGAGAGAGAGAGAGAGAGAGAGAGACAAGAACAGAAAAAACGCAAGCACGTAAAGGAAAGTGAGGAAACTGCCAAAAGGAAAACTAGGGTTTGTAACAGCCAAAAAAGAAATGAAGAGAAGAGATAATGGAGGAGGGATGGGATTGGAGAAGGCGAGAGAACCGGGGGTTTCTCCGCCCGTTAGTGGGGTCCACCAAATCCGAATCGAGGAGCCCTAACCGTTGGATTTTCGATTCGACTATGTCCTTTACTTTTCTTTTCCTTTTTTTTTTTGTTTTCAATCTTTCCACTCTGTGTCTTCAATGTTCTTTTCTATCCATTCTATCCCGAACAAAGCAGTGTATCTCTCTGAGAAACAGAGAGAGGAAAGAAGTAGGAGTGGAAAAGCAATTACTGGTTACCAGAGAGTGGGGAAAATGGAGAATGGAGGAGGGAAAATTGGAGGTGGGGAAAGGGTTTTGCTGGTGAAAATACTTTTCTAATGTGTGTATGGGGAGTGTGAATTGTTGGTTGTTACTTGTTAGAAGAGGCAACGAAAGAGACAGAGGAAGAGAGATAGATGGTGTGATATCAAATGAAATTGTTTGCTTTGTGGCGTGGAGGGAAAAAGAAAGAGAGGGAGGTTAAAGGAGGTGAAAGGAGGGTGGTGATTTCTCCGAAAAGAGAGAGATAGTGAGGGGAAAATGAGTGAGAAACAATGGAGAAAATGGTTTCGCGAGGTGAAAGTTATGTGATCTCTGTTGCAGGGTTTTCGCCTGGAATTTTCTCCGCCTCCAAAATTTCCAAATTGGGTACGTTGAGCTCGATTCACATGAATTCCCAGTGCCCTAAAGCCCATTTTGGCTCTCTCTCTAAAGCCCGGATCTTCCAAGGGAACATGTGCTTATCTACTGACACGTGGCATGCTACTTTTTTTTTTAATACAAGTGGTCTCACTAACCCAAGAAAGAGTTGTGGATGGTATAATTGATCAAGGATAAGGTGAGTTAAAAATTAATAAAAGCTTAATTTGTACGTCATCAATAGTCCATGGTTCGGAATTATTGGGGAGCATGAAATTTTTTCTTTAATTTCAATTTTTTAATATCCCTTTTATGGTGATAATACTATTTTGCCATTGGAATTGTCCCAAGTTCCCAACTATTGTTGTGAATTTTCACAAACATGAAGTATAAAAATAATAAAGAGTCATGGATATTTAACGAGAATTTTTTTATGTACACCAATAATTAATATGTACTGTAACACCCAAGCTGCTAGGCGATGTGGGAAGTGGGTGAAAAATGGGTTTAAGAGGGGGCAACCCCTCTCCTATTGCGAGGTCTTTTGACCCTGGCTATTTGAGCTAGGGCCTAAAGCGGCAAATGTCACAATAGGTCGGATCGGATATGTCGTCACAAGTGGTATCAGAGGACGATTCAACACTCAGACGGTGAATGCTCTTTACTTGTGTGACTTGTTTGTCTATGTGTGGACCCTTATTAGTGTGACAAATCTAACCTACTGGCATATGGAGAGCGTCCCACATTGCCCCGTAGCAATGGGTGGAAAATGGATTTAACAAGGGACAACCCCTCTCCCAATGGCCAAGGCTCATAATAAAACCGTGCGGGCCCGTAGGCCTAAAGCGGACAATATCATAATAGGGTCAGATCGGGTTGTCACATGTACTCAATAGGGGTCCAATGTATCAGTTGATACTAAATTTTTTACCCCTGGTAATCAATAGAAAAAAGAAGATTTAAAGGAAGTTGAAAGAAAATTTTAAAAGAGTACAGACAGGTTTCATATATGTGATAGTGATTTGTGCGAGTTTTTTTTTTTTTTTTTTTATGGTGCATCAACTATAAAAAGAAAATAAAAAGTTGCCCTCTCTTTTTGTAAGGAGAGAAGGAAGGAAGTAAGGAAAGTGATTGGTACATAATATTTTTACCAAAATAATACTTCTCATAGAAATCGGGTTCATTGGTTTTGAAATATCTAGATTTTCAAAAGCCCAGATTTCAACAATCAAAATGATACTAATTTTTAAAAATAATTCAACAATAAGATCACCTTAAAATGAATTTAAATTAGACGGCGATTCAATTTTTTTTCTTCAAATTTGATATTGACACCTAATTAATCAATAGATTTCATTTCGAAGGATACCATCCAAACTTATAACCCTTGAACCTACAATTTTACACAATTTTGTATTACATATAAACATCAAGAATATTCTAATAATTAAAATATAACACTATTTAAAACTCTACAATTATAATTAATTCCCATCTCTCTAGGGTTCGATCATCACTGCACACCAATCTCTATAGACTCTGAGGAATATCAATTTCAAAGTATTATGGGAAGGGTATATAGACAGTATTTTTTATTTTTGGATTTATGTGTAGAAAATTCATACACAGTCCTACTAAAACTCACATAGGTGAGCCCAATACCCTTAGGACTTATCAAAGTTAGGTCATAGAAGCTCGAACCTGCAACTTCCCGATTCTTGAAGCGGGAGATAACCGGTTAAACTACTTCTATGTGGGTTATATTGAAAGTAAATTTGTTAAGGATGCATGAAGATTTTGATTACTAAAATTTAAATAATTATAAATCGAATTTTAATTGAAGTTTAGTTTAACTTTATAGTACATAGAGTCTAATTTCATATGCATTATTCATAAATTTTATTATTGATCTTAGAGTTTTTACAAAAAAAAATAATCATGTGTGACCCAAGCGAGTAGTCGTATTTGATCTTTTCTATATGATTATCTTAACCTTAAATTCAAGTGACTGTAATTGAGTTTTATGCTGCAATTTAATTTATTTGTAATTTATTAAGTCCAATATCAATCAAATGGTTGGTTTCTAAGTGAACCCAAATGCGACCCACTGTTTGAACCTAATATGGTCTATATAGTTGCACTGACACACTAGATCAAGTGCAACTAGTCAAATTTGATTTACTTTCTATTTTTTTTTTTTAACTTTTGATATAATTTTAAAAAATCAATCGTTTAAATTGAAAGTAGACTTGATATATAATAAGGTTCAACTTATAACTTAATTTCTAATAATATTTATCTTAACGGTCAAAATCACTTTGCATCCTTAAAAATAAAAATATTTGATGATGTCAACTATTTAGATTAATTGGTCAGAAAATGATATTAGATTGAAGTTAGATCAACTATAACTCTTCAAACCTAATATCAATCTTAATGATTGGGTTATGACGGGTACGAGGAGTTTCTATGCCTCCTTAGGCCATCGTACTAAGATCAGTTTTAGATCTAGGATTTTAGGCCAGATTAAAGATTTCAACGATAAAAGCTCTAAGAAAATCAATTATCAATCCTCTCGACCATTCTAAAGAAAAGAAATACGACATTAATTTCAATATGATAATTTTGATTGAGTCAAAATTTACCAAAAAAATTAGGTGTTCAATCAAAAGTAAAATGAACGTGAAATTGTTATTCTAAATGCAATGATTTACACAATTAATTGAGATCCACAATTAAATGTAATATAAAACAAATCATATGCATGTATTTTGATTCGATATTCATTGAATATTCTGATCATCAATTTGATTGTGTAATCATAATTTAATTAAGAATGAGAAAAATGCAAGACATAAAATTTATATTCTATGTAAAAAATTAAAACCCAATACTTAAATTAAACTTAATTCTAAAATACAAATCCAAATTAAATTCAAAGAACCAGGACTCACCTGGCGGGAGAGAATCCAACTTGATGAAGTACAATTATAAGGCATTCACCAAAAGCAAGGGTAGAAAGGTAGATAACAATAAATCAAGGGAGGACTTACACACACCCGGATTTTCTGCCTCTGCACACCCGTTTCTGAAATTTCGGGTGAAATTACGATTTTACCCCCCGATTTCCATTCATTAGAATGAATGCCCAGTTCATTTTGGCATTCATTCGAATGAATCATTCATTCGAATGAATCATCAAGTGTATTTTCAATTCATTCGAATGAATGGGCTGAACAGTAACACGGAATACTGCTCAGCCCCATCCATTCGAATGAATGGACGATTCATTCGAATGAATGGGCCTCATTCATTCAAATGAGCCTATTCATTCGAATGAATGAGCCCATTCATTCGAATGAATGGGCCTCATTCATTCAAATGACCCATTCATTCGAATGAATGAGGCTCATTCATTCGAATGATTTAAATATTAAGATTTATTTTAAAACTTTATATTTGTTTTTTAAGCACTGTGTATTTCCAAAATTTCTCAAATTGAATATCTAGACTAATTAAAATAATCTGATAAAAATGCCTTAAGACTTCAAGGTCTTTTGACACTCCTAAATATTTAAAACACAGTATTTTACAAATAAGGGTATCCCTAGGGTGTGTCAAAAACACATTTGGAAGTGTCAAAAGACCTTGAAGTTTTAAGGTATTTTTATCGGGTTATTTTAATTAGTTTAGATATTCAATTTGAGAAATTTTGAAAATACACAGTGCTTAAAAAATAATGGTCTATGTTTTAAAATATAGACAGCTATTTTTAAGCACTGTGTATTTTCAAAATTTCTCAAATTGAATATCTAAACTAATTAAAATAACCCGATAAAAATACCTTAAGACTTCAAGGTCTTTTGACACTTCCAAATGTGTTTTTGACACACCCTAGGGATACCTTTATTTGTAAAATACTGTGTTTTAAATATTTAGGAGTGTCAAAAGACCATTAAGTCTTAAAGTATTTTGATCAGGTTATTTTAATTAGTTTAGATATTCAATTTGAAAAATTTTGGAAATACACAGTGCTTAAAAAATAAGTTTAAAATTTTAAAAAGATTTAAATAAATGTATACTGTTACTGTAACCTTTAACTCATGAATCATTCGAATGATTCATCTCATTCATGATGAATCATTCGAATGATTCATCTTATTCGTGAATTCATTCGAATGAACCGACCGTTCATTCGAATGAATGTTCAGAACGATCGGTTCATTCGTTCATTCGAATGAACACGGACGGAATGTGGACGGAATGAATACGAGATGAATCATTCGAATGATTCATCACGAATGAGATGAATCATTCGAATGATTCATGAGTTACAGGTTACAGTAACAGTATACATTTATTTAAATCTTTTTAAAATTTTAAACTTATTTTTTAAGCACTGTGTATTTCCAAAATTTTTCAAATTGAATATCTAAACTAATTAAAATAACCTGATCAAAATACTTTAAGACTTAATGGCCTTTTGACACTCCTAAATATTTAAAACACAGTATTTTACAAATAAGGGTATCCCTAGGGTGTGTCAAAAACACATTTGAAAGTGTCAAAAGACCTTGAAGTCTTAAGGTATTTTTATCGGGTTATTTTAATTAGTTTAGATATTCAATTTGAGAAATTTTGAAAATACACAGTTCTTAAAAATAGCTGTCTATATTTTAAAACATAGACCGTTATTTTTTAAGCACTGTGTATTTTCAAAATTTCTCAAATTGAATATCTAAACTAATTAAAATAACCCGATAAAAATACCTTATGACTTCAAGGTCTTTTGACACTTCCAAATGTGTTTTTGACACACCCTAGGGATACCCTTATTTGTAAAATACTGTGTTTTAAATATTTAGGAGTGTCAAAAGACCTTGAAGTCTTAAGGCATTTTTATCAGATTATTTTAATTAGTTTAGATATTCAATTTGAGAAATTTTGGAAATACACAGTGCTTAAAAAACAAATGTAAAGTTTTAAAATAAATCTTAATATTTAAATCATTCGAATGAATGAGCCATTCATTCGAATGAATGGGTCATTTGAATGAATGAGGCCCATTCATTCGAATGAATGGGCTCATTCATTCGAATGAATAGGCTCATTTGAATGAATGAGGCCCATTCATTCGAATGAATCGTCCATTCATTCGAATGAATGGGGCTGAGCAGTATTCCGTGTTACTGTTCAGCCCATTCATTCGAATGAATTGAAAATACACTTGATGATTCATTCGAATGAATGATTCATTCGAATGAATGCCAAAATGAACTGGGCATTCATTCGAATGAATGGAAATCGGGGGGTAAAATCGTAATTTCACCCGAAATTTCAGAAACGGGTGTGTAGAGGCAGAAAATCCGGGTGTGTGTAAGTGCTCCCTAAATCAAAGTACTTAGATTTATTAAGATTGAATATATATGGCAGTCGTTTAAAGAGGAAAATAGGGGTAGTGATCGACTGGTGGGGGGTTTTTACGTTGGGTATCCTGCAGTTTTCTACAGGTAAATTAAAAAAAAAAATTGAATTTAAAGCATTGAATGATATGAAGTATGAGAATATTAAAAGTGAGAACCAATTAAAATACTAAAATCCATGTTGTTGATATTAAAATTTAAATTATTAATTAAATATTTTCTCTTATAACATTCGATCAGAAGTAAGGATCATTAATTGCAACACCTAAATGGGATTTAATTCAAAGAATGAAGTGGCACGAGTTGTTTGGCTTAAAAGAAATCAAGAAACCAAAGTAAATGCATGGGACCATCGATTGTAATCTGGCATTGGGCCTATACGGCCTAATATAGACCAAATAATTTAAAATTTTCTTTTTTAATATAAAAATTACAATAAGAAAAATTAATATCTATAAATTTTAATTTTAAATATAGATAGTTTTTGTAGTGTATTGGTGCCTACAAATCGAAGAGTTCAATATGTTTAAAATATTGAATGTAACAAATAAATGGCATACTTTGCACAGGCATCAGTTGCACAAAAATTAGTAGTTATATAATTAGTTAACAAAATGTAAATTAAAAATTAAACATTTAAAAAGGTAATCAAAAGAGAAAAAGATTCAAAATTATATATATTTTTTACGAGCAAAGTTTTAGGTCTCTTAGAGCATCTGATTAATCATCAAGACATGTGTAAATCTTCCTATTTACACACACCAGATAACTCTATAGAGAATGACTCTTTGAGTAAAGTGATAATCAAACTCAAGACTCTCGTTTCTTGAAACAGTTTCTATAATCCATTTAAATTTCAAAATTACATTTCTAACTATAATTCCATGAGTTGTATAGAAGTATATCAAAATCGTTCCGCCTTATCTAAAATCTTAAATGGGTGATCAAAGTCATCATATTCTAATGGACTTGACCAACATCAGACAAGTTTATCAAGACTAATTTAATTATTAATGTCTTAATCAATATAATCGTAGTGGAGTTAATCATAATAAATGGGTTGTTCTCATAACAAGTTAGAGTTGTATGGAATCATATCCAAATCATTCATGGCATATTTATAATCTTACATAGGTAATCCCGCACTCTACTTAATCTAATCAATCTTAAACAGGTTTAATCAACTTAATATAGCTATTTGATATTTGACCAACTTGACCCAAGTACTTGATCTAAAAATATTAATACGAGTTAACTTGACTAAAACTAATTTCATTAACTTAATTACCAAATATGGACCTATCGATTATCAACTATGAAATGGGTTGAGAGAGTCTAACAATCATTGATGAGCTTAATCAAGAAAAGCTATTTATTGGACATGTGATCCAACCCATTTAGTGACAGTGTGTCCCATTTATTAAATGGGGTTCGGATTTATCATTGAATGAGAGCCCCATAATGTCTGCCATCAGGTATTAATTTTGTCCTCCAAATTTGTAGGTAAGTACATTAAATTTTATATATTTAGAGTTTCAAAGACATTGACTTATTTATTATATATAAGATTTTATCTTTCTTTTTGTTGAATTTACGTGTGGAAAATAGTGGGATACAAGCGTAAAATTCCTACGGGTGAGTCCACTGCCCCTAGAGCACATCAAAGTTAAGATAAAAATGTTAATTTTTAAGACTCTAAAAATTTCAAAACTTTATTTGCTAGTTGAAATTTGTTGAGTTATATTTGACCAGCAATCTTAACAGAGGCAAAATCTGTTAGGAGACACAGAATATAGTGAAATTCTCATTTTACCCCTGTCGATGTACCGCTCATCAAGTATCGGTGTACCCATAACATGCCATTTTACATACTGGTGCACCGGTACTTGATGATCAGTATACCAGTATAGGTAAAATGGAAATTTCACTTCATCCCGTGTCTCTTAACAAATTTTGCCCGTGTTAGGATGGACGTCCGTTATAATTATGGGGTCTAAAGATTAAATTGGTGTCGGATATGAGTGCAATTCATTTAGCGCAGTTAGTGACCACCGTGGGCTCCACAATTCAAAGTTTACGAAATTATTTGACTTCCTAAGGAAGGATCAAATGAGAGGGATATGATAAACTTTTGTAGATTTTTTAATAATTTCATTTCATTTAATCCATCTAAAGGTGAATTCATTAGTTTTATAAAATCTATTTTCTATTAATTTTTTTTCAAAAGTAAATATAAACATCCCAATGAAATCATTTAAGCTCATATTCTTGCCATCAAATAATACCCGAAAATCAGTCCTCATTTAAATAATACAGTAAACACTTAAATTCCATGAATGAGATTTACTAAGAAAATGGTCCCCACCAAAGTCTTTGTAATGCATTTTGGGATGAAACTAAGACATATACACAATTCAAATGAATCCAAAAAAGATTCTGAAAAGATTAAGCGTTGAAGCAAAAACTAATAAGATAAAAGTTGGCAATGGGAATTGACTGATGTCGATGGTTGGATACTTGATGGTTAAGAAATCGTTTTTATTTATTTTTTAACGCTAACGCGTTGAAGTTTTTAGAGTATTCGATTAATTATTGGGGTACATGAAGAGCAACAAATGAGTTAAAAGTAAAAAGAAAATATACTGGTTGTTTCATTAAAATAATAAATACGGGTGTAGTTTAACTTGTAATCTCCCGCCTTAGGAAGTAGGAGATGCTAGGTTCGAGTCCCATGGCCTCACTTGGTGTGCCCTAAAGGCAGTGGGTATCACCCATGGTGGTTTTATGTTGGGTTTCCTGCGGTTCCCTGCGTGTAAATTAAAAAAAAAAAAATAATAATAATAAAAAACATGAATTCAAAATCTCTTAGGACTAAAACTCGAGCAGGTCGGATTGGGTTACAATAAATCCAAACTAACTCATACAAAAAAATATTGAGCCTACCCGACCCGACCCGACATGAGTTGCTGGCCCGATTGCCCGACCCGTTTTTAACCCATATTTGGAGAAAAAAAAAATCAGCAATAAGTTTTTTATATTTCCTGAAACTCGGGTCCAACTGGTTTGATTTTAAATTTTGAGTTCAGTCCGACTCGAATTCTATGCAGATTTATTTTCCAACCTGACCCGACCCTAAATTTACAAATATATAACCCAACCTACTAATTTCTCAGATTGGTCATGCAGTCGAGTTAAAATCAGGTCCAAGTTTCACACCCTATAAATAGGAGTACGGGTTATTGTTAATCTTTTCGTCCATTGTAGTGAAATTAAACAAGCTAATATTTACCGTTTTGTTTTTACTACCAATTCCGAGGCCTTTTATTTGATAGTAATTTCTTATAGGCCCAATGGTTTAAAACGGTGCAATTTAGTTTTGTAAAAGCCCAATAAATTGAGTCTACGTAGGCTGCTCGCTTAAGATATACTTTTTTTTTTTTTAATTTACATTTAGGAAATCGCAGAATATCTAGGTTTAAGATGTACTTGACTTGGCCGATGATGTCAAATAATTTTAAATCAATGATAATGCATAACTATTATCTAATTACTAATGATACGATGGAGAGGGATGGGAATTTGGCCCAAAACTCAAAAAATCAATAAGCCTAGTTCAAGAAAAATAGGATTTGAGCATTCATTTAGCCAAATTGTTAATCAGGATCGCAATTAAACATATCAATACTTAAGCTTGAAGCTAGATATCAGCTCGAATATTTTATTTATATTTTGATATTTTAAATATATATAATAAAATCAATAGTATATATTGAAAGTAGACTTGAATCACTTGATGAGCTACAGGCCTACAACTGATCTAAATTTCATTTAAAACTCAATTTTTAACCACTTATCTTAATGGTCAAAATATCTAACATCTTTTTCTTCATTTTTTAAAGGTCGTCAAGTGATTTTTATCAATAAGATTAAGTGGCTGTAAATTTTTTTTTGCATTGAAATTTTGTATGCTGATTTCAATCTGTATGGTTGAATTTTGATGAAATCAATGAAAATTAAATATAATTAAAGAAATGACCCAGATACTATGATATACACATTTCTAGGGCTGAAATCAGATCGGGTCGGGTCGAGTTTCTTAAAATCCAACCCGACCCGACTCAATATTTATGGAACCCGACCCGACCCTAAATTCTATACCTGACTCGAATTCTAACCCAACTCAACCCGAATTCTGACTTGACCAGCATTTTGAAACCATTTTATCTTAATTTTAGTCGGGCTGGGTCAGGTCGAGCCGTGTCGGGTTAACTTGAAAATTCCTCAACCCAATCCGATCAGAATTCCATGCGCATTTTTATCTTCTCAACCCGATCGACCCGCTGACCCGACTTGCATGACCCGACCCGCATGATTTCTCGGGTTGGGTCATGCGGGTCAGGTCTATCCCTACACATTTCTGATACTTAACATGCTTATTCCAATTCGGGCTTGGCTTGGACTTTCATTTTCAAAATCGGGCTCAAGCTTGGTGCACTGCAAGCCCTGCTCGAGCTCTGCTGTTGCCATCCCTGATGACAAGGCCAAAAATACCTAAACAAAACTTGAAATGGGGTCCTCTTTTTAGGTAGAGAATATCTTCTATTTTCCATGTTCTTTAAGTGTCTTGTTTGGATAACAAACATGACAATCAATAGATTGTAGACCATAGGTTGATACTTTATATTATCCAATATTAAGTTGCAAAATGTGAAATTGCGTTTAATATCTCCTAGTGTCTTTATCTTCTTCGATGGATGTGATGGTGGCTAGACTTGGCTTCTGCTAAAAGGTGTACTTGGGAAAAAAAAAAATTCATTTTTTTTTTATTTTATGATAAATTTTTAAAATCGAAATAAGCTCGTGATGTCTAAATTTAATGACAGAGGAGTAATCAAATTAAGAACCCTATATGTGTTCATTAAGTATAAGTTACTATCAAAACAACAAAGAGAAGGGCCTCTAAAATGGTTGTGGTGATGGACCCACTAAAAATAGTTGATTGGTCTAAATTGAGCTTTCTGAACAAGTACGATGCTTTATAATTTTATTATTTTTAAGATTAAAAGTAGGTCTCTCATAACGTCAGACTAATTTTTGAGTATGTGCAAATCTCTCTATCTACATATATTGAACAAAACTAATAGACAATGACTATTTGGGAGAGTAAAAATTGAACTCAAGACCTTTCAGGAAGGTGGTTCTTAGTAGGGCTGAAATTGGGCCGGGTTGGTCGAGTTTTTTAAAACTCAATTCGTCCTGAGTTACTAGTATATGGAACCGATCCAACCTGATCCAAACTTTTGACCCGACCCGACCCGAATTATAACCCGACTCAACCCAAAATCCGACCAGAATTATCACCCGACTCAACTCGAAACCTGACCCGACCCGTATTTTGAACCTACTTTAGTCTACTTTTTATCGGGTCGGGTCGAGATAGCTTAAAAATCTCTCAACCCAATCGGACCCGAATTCAACGCGACCTGAGTTTCATCCCTAGTTCTTAGCCATCACTCCAATCTCATTGGATTTCTATAATTTTATCATTTTGACTTTGTCATGATTCAATCTCCAAAGTTAGAATTTTATTATTTTTATTATGCTAGAGGAACGAGCCGAAGTAACATAGGGTGTACCCTAATCTTGAGACATAATGAATATCATAGCGTGGAACTTTGAAATTTTCATGGATTTAATGGTGATCAGTAAGCCTTAAATGTGGCCATGATATTTAGGTGGTATTGACATAGTGTAGCGATGAAAGGTTATCATTAGAATAAGAAAACCATAAGAACTAGATTGGGATAAATTGGACCAAAGAAATTCAAACTAATAAGGGATAATACCGATTTAATCATGAAAGGTTGAATTGATATTGATTTGACTAGAGAAGGGCAGGTTTTAAAAAAACGCCATTAGGTTGAATTATTACGATTTCAATGAAATGCTTAGATTGGTATGGGTTTTGACTTTTTTTTAATTTAAATGTGGGAAATTGTGGAACACCATCAGCGTAAAATTTTCACTGGTGAACCCACTACCCCTAAAGCAAACTAAGGTTAGATTAATATGAGTTTTGACTTTCAATCACGAAGAGGTTAAAATCAGCTGTCGAGATATCGGCCGATATGTATCTTATTGGCCGATATTTATATGTTTTTTTTTTAAAAAAATTTAAAAGAGAAAAATATCGGCCAATACCAAATTTTAAACCCGGGTTAAAAAGATATGGGTTTGAATATGAAAGGATTATATTACTTCATAGAAGATAAAGTATGCTTAACCATGGAAGGTTTGATCGATATTGGCTTTGACTATGATTATATGAGAACATTTTGGTGTTCATTATAGGCTCAACACAACGATAATCAAATATGGGATTTCAAGCATTAAAAGGATCAAGTTTGACCATTAGGAGAATGTTGTATATGATTTTGGTAATAAAATATCAATATTTAACAATAAAAATGTCCAATTGGCATGTTTGGAGCATAAAAGATTATGGAAGTAAAAATTAGGTTATGATTTAGTTTGGATGGTATTAGGTTTCCATTGACTCATTTATTGTGGCCAAAATTACTTTGACATTGGTGCATACTTCTTTAAATTTTTCAAAGTGTCATTGTTGACAATGAATCTCCATACATAACCCAAAAAGATTATAAACATATTTTTAAAAAAAAAAAATTGCAAAGTATTCAAACACATCACAATCAATAGGATTTTTTAAAGGAACCCGCTTCATAAAGTGAGAGTCAAACTTGATTCTCACTCCACTTCGAAGGACCAATTCCCATAGAATTACCTAGTGTGTGAAGAAGAAGGCTTGCACATGTCAAAAAATTAGTCGAATGCTCTAAAAAGAATCTTATTTTCATTTTTTTTTCTTTGTCCATTGAATTTGGGGGTCAAACATAAATTTATAGCAATCTTTTCTAAGTAGAGATCCTTTTTCAACTTGTTGGATTTCTATCAAGGGAATCCATCCATGCAAAATCAAAATTGAAGTGGGGACCACAAGGTTTAATGGACGTGTTTTCATCTTTTTAAGGACTCTAATACTTTCCACCAATGTTAAACATAACTAAGTTGCAAACTTAGAACATCATCCAATTAATCTTTACAATGAAGTTGGTTCTTCTATTTAGCATCACGTAGGACAAAATTACAGGATTTGGTATTTTTAAAATGCAATGCCTAATCTAGGTGGTTGCAATCATTGTCATGATAGGATTCATGACTAAGATATCCTTTTGAATATAATGAAGCTAAATATAAATTTTTGGTAATGATGAACTTGATATTTCTTTCATGTGATAGATTTGGGGAGAAATCCCATGTCCTTTAAATAAGGAGTCTAAATGGATCATATTCCTAATCCAAAGGGGTTAGAGAGATTGGCCTAGAACTTGTATAAGAAGGTGAAAGTCTTGAGTTCAATTTCTACTCATTTTAAAGGGTCACTCTATAGAATTATCCGAGTATGTGTGAATGAAGAGGTTTGCATATACCCCTAAAATTAGTGGAACGATCTAAGAGGCCTGAACACCTTACTCGTAAAAAAAAAATGATATTCTTTATTCAACAAAATTTCTAACATTGGCCTCCAATACCAACCATATGATTGACTTATGTGGTCTCAATGTCATATGTTTCATTTGAGACATATGCTCTCTAATTAATAAGGTCTAACTTTGAAGGTATAGACTTTGCCTAAGTATATGAAACTCGAAGCTTGGATTCAAGTAACTCAACTATTTGCATTCTTTTTCAAATTTTATTATTATTATTTTTTTATTTTTTTCCAATTTCTTTATCCTAATAGTTTACTCAGAATCCGTACCAATGTAGAGGACAATCTTGTGTGGTGGCCTGATAGCACCGGAGCCTTCTTGGTAAAGTCCTTTTAAACTTAGTGGTGCTCGACTGCAGTACAACTATTGTCATCCCTAATATTTGGTCTTTCAAAGCGCCTCCAAAGGCATTTAGTTCTTTTGGACCTCCGGATTGGGGAAAGTTTTGACTGAAGACAACCTGCGGAAACGAGGAAGAGTATTGGTTAGTGCATGTCCCTTCTTAAGAATCGAATCACCTGCTTAGTCGTTGTTCCTTCTCATCTGCTGTTTGGAACTCTGTATTAGATCAGTTCGGTATGACATGGGTTATGCCTCCGACGGTAGCTAAGCTGTCTTTTGCGTGGGACATTATTTATTCTCGCCAAAATGCTCCTACTTATAGCAACTATCTTTGTTTGCCACTATTTGAAGCCTGTGGTGGAAACGTAATAGCAAAATCTTTAAAGGCGTAGTCTCATCAAGTGTGCTTCATGGGCTGTCTCCCTTTAGGAATTCAGGAATATTCTATGTCAGACATCCTACATGCATGAAAAGAATGTGTTGATTTTGCCTGATCTCGTATAGTTCCTTTGCTGATTATTGATGCCCTCGTGGGCGTCTTTTTTACCATGACTTTTTTTGTAGCACTTTCTTTTCTTCTTTTGTTTGTTGTTTTGCACCTCTGATGCTCTCTATCTTTCTTTTATATATATATATATATATGAACCATTTCGAAAAAAAAAATAGCTTATCCAGAATGTTATCTATGAAATATGGTGCGCAAAACTAGATCTTTATAGCATATCAACCAACCCCATATTCTAGAAGATTTAGGTGAAGTAGTATCAATATACAATTTTGGCATATGCAGAGAATGTATGAAATCAAAATATAGGTTCATAATAGGTTTTCGTTTAAGCCCTTGGCTATTGCATTAATGGCTCATGTTTGAGACTTTGGAAAACTGTGGATTGGAGACAAGCACACAAACATCATAAGGGGCTTGTGCACACAATCCATGAATATCAAAAGGTATTTCATCAATTAAAGTGGCGATAGTTGCACATTAGATGGATTGCAAGACAACCCACAAAACTGATGCTTAATTTTTGAGAGGAAGCCACTTCTATAACTCTTACACCGACTCTTTCTTCTTTTAGAAATTCTATGAGGTAGTGTATGGCGTCATGTGGTGATGAAGCCCAAAGTCGCCCCATGAGGCGACAAACAGTAAGACAATCAGTGACACCATGATCAAGCCTAATTTTGACCATTTATTTTATGACCGAAAGTGTTCAGGTATCTCGTCCAATTAGTCCTTCGCCTCCCTATACACACATATACCAAGTTCAAATAGTAAAACTTTACTTTGTACATATCCCAGAGAGAGTGACCCTTCATTGATGTTCTCAGAGATTGAGCTGTAATTTTGACCATTTAGTGTTCAATACCATTCAGGGATTGAACAGGCAGTCGACCGTACAACCTCCACCAAAATGATGGAATGCCACCTTCCCATATAATAGCCATGAGACCTTCTGGGATGGTTGCTAGAGTTGTCAGTGGAGGAATGGTATCATTAGCCATTCTTCTGCTAGAGCTACTTCACAGCGTTAACCTAATCTCATCAAAGATAGACGAAGTTCTGCTAGAGCTACTTCTTCTGCTAGCAGCAAATGTATATTTCCCCGTCAGAAGTAAAGAGCAGAAAATCATGAACTCAACTGAAAAATAAACCCATCTTTTTTAGCAAGAACAAAGGGCTACACGGTACTTGAGTTGGTCTGAGTTTTTAAGATTAGACTAGCAATCTTTGGTTTACTCTTCCCAAGCTACCTTAATACATGAGACTTGATGGTGGTTTTGTATATTAGTTTAGTCTCACCTCTACTGTGGGACAGAGATACTCGTGTTATTAAGAGAAAAGGCTATAACTTTTACAAGCCTCAACAAAAGGAGAGAGAGACAAGAATGAGATGCTAGATTATGAATATGTATGTATGTGCATCTAATCATACAAAAAGATAGATTTCTACACACCCAAACATGCCACAACAACTGTATACAAAAAAAATCATCTTTCTACATGTAGGTTCTACATACAGAAAGAAGAAATTTTGAGTCTGTATATCCCTGAATATGTGAGGATCAGAGACAAGATCCACTCTACACTTGTATAGCATATGTTAAATGTTCGAGTATAATCATTTTGGCATTCATATTACCCTACATGTGTTAATCATGATCGGCGTCATGTATCTTTATTTTTATATATTCCATTCCTCATCATGTCATATTTTATCATTTAATCTAGTCTATGGACTAATCATTGAATCTTTATTTTATCCACACCTGTTTTCTTCTTGTAAGCTTTGGTGCGATTTCAGGTACATTGGGAACAATTTGATTTACATGTTAAATGTGAATGATTGTCAAGTCACTGATTTTGATCCAACACCAATTCCACAATCAAGATTTTGGTTGTATTTCAAGGAGTTCTTGCCCAAATCTAAAATGAGACTCAAAATTGATCATGGGTCTTGGCTAGGTTCTGGCATATTTAGATCATTACGTCAAAGTTTGAGTCATGTATGAATAAGAAATAATATAAATGAGGGGGAATAAAATGTAGAAGTCAGAGTCTGAAAAAGTAAGAGAATCCAAATTTTAATCTGGATCTGTATCATTAGTTGGAATTGCATTCAGATCCTATACAAAAGAATCCATTTGGATTAGGATTCAGAACTTGCATCTAAGATTCAGATTAGACCCAAATCCCATTTACATCGCTAGATTTGGCTGCCAAAAGTGGCCCGATTTGCCATGAGCTATACTTTTGGACTAGTATATTGACGTGGGTTTATAGTATTGCAAAGATTTCTGGCATCTGATCCTCAAAGAAGTCTAGCATAAACTGTTAAAGAGAACTCAATGCCAAACCCATGAAAAAAAAGGGTTTGGTTAGGCAGTTAAACAATAGTAGCCAGTCCTTGTACCAACTTGAAAAGCCAAGCAAGCAAATATCTTATAATTGGTTGAGCAGTCATATTTTCTCCTCCACTAAAGCAAGGAGATTTGGACAACTCAACTTCACTAAATAAAAAATCTAATAGAAATCAAAAAGAAAATCCAGTGTAAAGCACCAACAGAAAAACATTGTAATGAGTAAATCTATGAGATGTATCAACAATATTACCCCTCTTGTTGATTCACACCAGAAACATTTTCCAACTACTGATGGAATTTTGTGCCTTGGTCATATGGATCTCTTGTTCATTCCAGCTGCTGTTCTTGATACATCAGGTGTATTCCTTTTCCATTTATAATAAGTTCATCTCACCATCTAAAGACAAAAAAAAAGAGAAATATAGAGAGCAGAAACATGTAGCTGTAACACAAATATTTTATCTTCAGTAGTAAAAATACTTTACATAGGAGAAGCTCAATGTGTTTCAAATACAATCATGGAACTTCTGAGATCAACCACAAGGTCCATAAAACAAATGGATGCCTTAAATTCATGAACCAAGAAATATAATTATCATTCATAACACAAATATTTTAGCCTACACTAATGAACAACATCACCTTGTATTGTACTGAACCATTACCATGCTGCGCCAACCAGAAACATGGAAAGCAATATGAAAATGGAGCCATTTGACTTTATAGGTCCAAAATAAATATCCGGAGACATTCAAATCTCAACTTCCATCTCCAAAAGTTGGAATAAGTAACTTATCTGATGCAAGGGAGGAGAAGTGTCTCATCCATCCAAGGGGAGATGCAAATGGCATCAGACCACACAACATGGGGAGAATCAATAGCACAGTACCATAAAATGCAATTCGTCGAATCCAATACGGCAACCTAACTCCTTCAATGTCTTGAGTCACAGAAACTGGACCGTGCAGAACATAAAACAAAGCCGGTGTGAATGCATTTGCGAAGTAATGGAGCAAACAGAGAACTTCCCAATATAGAAGCCAAACATATCCACACCCACCCAATGTGGCAACACACAGCTTGCCAGCAAACCCACAGGCAACTCCCAATAACAATAAAATGAAAGTCACTGGTAGCATAGGGGTCTGCCTTGACAATGCTGCACGCTGAAGAAGAGAATACGCAAGAGCCAGAATCATCAGCACTCCAAACAGCATGCGGCTTGCAACCACAACATAACATCTCAGCATATGCACAGTTGAATTGACGGATGCCATTGGATTTGGGAACCACCAAGATTTGGATTCCTACAGACAAAGTAGTGTTAAGAATATTAATAATTCCTTAGTTATAAAATGTAGGTAAAAAAGTAAAAATGAGTACATGTTGTTTAATCAAGTGGAACTGCGTTTCTAGTTTGACAAGTGAAGGTGCAAGTAGGGACCATTCAGTTAGTCTGAGAGTGCTAAAGTCTGACTCTGGCTAACAATGAAATGGGCAAGCAACTTTATAATGCACCACTCTCCGGAAACCACATTCAGTATACAGAGTGAGCTCTTGTAAGTTACAGCAAGTCTGCAACTATGAAAGACCACTTTTCTTGACAGCTGAGAAAGAACTGAGAAGTCTTTTGAGTACCATCAAGACTGTCGCAAAGTCAAAAAAAGAGGTACTCTAAAATCAGGGTAATAGAAGAAAATCGGCTAAACATATCCAGAAAGAGCATTTTAAGGTTACATGCCAAATGATTTTCAGTCTAACAAGTAGAATGAGTTAGATGGGCAAAAGTGACCTAAGACATTCATACGGTTGGTCTCATTATGAACCAACTAACTGTACAATTGGTGGCTTGTAATGCAGTCACTGGGCCACACATTCAATGAGGCCAAATCAAACAGAAATGGACAGCTAGACACCAATGCAGAAGTTTTGGGGTATCCTCAGTCCACAACCAGTAGGAGGGCTTCACATGCATAGTTGTGCTATGCAGCGCAGAGCTAACCATTCAATCAGGCACTTCATCTTCCCAAGACAGCAATTCATTATTAAAGATTAAAAGAAGCAGAACACAGTATACTAACCTGCGGAGAGGATGTACAGAAGAAAGTAGCCTCTGAGATACGCTTGTATGAATAAATATAAGCCCCATAAACAAGGCAGGCTGACATAATAAGCAAGCCAGCAACAAGACAATCTGTGCACTTTTTGAGAAGTTCTGCATGTCTTGTATCCAGTATTTGGTTTTTCAGTTTCTCCTCTTTGAATGAAGCCTTCGAAATACCCATACATATTTTGACTCTCTCCAGCAAGTTGGCAGCAGAACTAAGGGCCAGCTGTGATTCTTTCAATTGCAACTTCTTCATTACAAGAGCAATCTCAAATGCCTTGAGGTCATTGGAACGAGCTTGCTCCATGACAGATTTCTCAAAGGTACTCAAAACAGATTGGTTATATCCAGAAGCAGATGTATTCTGAGAAAAACCAGTGAGCTCTTGATTTATTTGTTCATGCAGGATAAGCTGATGGTTGATAGGATTTGATTGCATGCTTGCATGAGTATCTTGGAAGCCGGCAGGCAATTCATGGATAGGGAGAACAGGTGGCTCTTCTGAACTAAGATCTCTAACATCTGACGTGCATAAATAATTCTGTTGCTCATCAGGAGATGCTTCATTGAGCAGTCGCAGTGTCTTGAGTGTGCTACCAAATGATTTCTCAAAGTTCTTCAAGAAACTATCAAACCTGTCCCCAAACACCTGTCCAAGCAATCACAAGTAACGTTTAAGTATTCCAAAATTTAAACTTAAAATGCAGTTGGATGTATCATAAAACCAAGCAATTTGAATGTTTGGGTAGAAATATTGATTGTTCGTGCATTTAGACATAAAGTGGAAACCACATTTATGAGATACCGTTTCATGACTTGTCCTCATTATTGACACATCACGGTAATTTTTATAGAGCCAATTGGAGTTTCTGGTTACATCCAACAGAACTATGATATAAACCTTAATTTCAAGCTCATAAAAGTTCATGCTTGGTTCAGCCGCTTGTGTTACAACTTACACTCTCTATAGATTCCTTTACAGCTGCTGAGCATATCTGCAGGGCATAAAGTAGTTAGTGAAATTTCCATAATCATGACATCAAATGGACAGAAATCTATAACCATTCACAACCAGAAAAGATTCAAGAGAAGTACCATTGAAAGATGATCTGCTGAAACCCTGTCTCCTACAGCATCCTTCCTTTCTAAAACCTGAAATCAATATAAATAAATGCTATAGATTTTTATCAGCACAAAAATAAAAACCTGCTCATTGTAAGAACTATACACTACAAAAACTGAGAACCAGGTAGAGTTTTCCTATGAAATATACAGTGTTGACATTTTTGTGGCCCTTGTTCGGAAGTTCATCTAAATTCTCTCTAATATGAAGATTCAGTAGGATGGCTCCCTTGTGATTTATCTGGACTAATCATAAGTTCAGGGTTAAAATGGAGACTTCTGGTGTGATGGTTCGCTAAATGCAAGTGTATCTGTTGGCAGTGATAATGTGGCACAACAAACTTCATGTAGTTTGGCATTGTGCTTACATCCACAGTGAGATGAGAGTAATTGACTATCTCCAAGAATGGGTTACGAAGGAATTATGGGGGTTTTCAGCTCTCCCTGGTGCCTCTCTCAATTAAAGAATACAAAACCGTATCCCAAAAAGTCCGTCAAGAGATATTATATACCAGGATACAAGTTACAAAAGTGCGCTTATGGCCTAGGGCTTAGGGCTACGCCCTTAAAACCCCAATCAGGGAGGCAACAACCAAGGGCAGTGCTAAAAACCCCAAATTGGGGTTTGGTGTTCAATATTACCTAGATCACCATAAATACAAGACACCTTCACATACAAAAATATGAAGAGAGAAAGAGAGCTTCTATTTATCCCTTTTCTCTCTTACTTCTGGTCCTTTTTTTAATGGTAACATTGCTTGAACCCACATCCCTGCATCCCCATAGCTGCAACAACATCACCTAACAACTATGTTACAGCTCTTCTCACAATTATTTATAGAAAAAAAAATTGTTTTTGAAAAATAACAAAAGAAAGGATGATGAATACAAATGGGTGCATACCATAAAGGATACCAAGAACATTAGGGTGCATTTGGCAAATTGGGAGATTTCATTCTAGGAGATTCTAATATGAGAGAAAATGAGCAAATCTACTTACATCTCAATAGATTTAAGTCATGGCATTTGGTTGCTACTGGGAGCCCCAAGAGGAGGAGAAGGCACAGAAGAGTGAGTTGTTACCAATGCGAAGCATTCAGACGGCATAGAGGGAGTCATAACAAGTCGACGCCTGTCATCCCGAAGTAAGGCAGAGTAGACCTCATCCAAAGAGGGAAGAGGTCATTGCCCAAGCAGTTGGGCTCGTATAGGCTCAAATTCCTTATTTAGTGCAGCCAACAATTCAAATTCCCAATCGACCAATTGCTTATAGAGAATCGTATCACTAGGATGCTCAAATTTTACATATTCAAGTTGATCTATCTCTAACCAACAAGTCCGCATTTTGGAATAATACTGAATCAATGATAACTCCCCTTGTCGGAGAGAAAATGAGCAAATCTACTTACATCTCAATAGATTTAAGTCATGGCATTTGGTTGCTACTAGGAGCCCCAGGAGGTGGAGAAGGCACGAAAGAGTGAGTTGTTACCAACGCGAAGCACTCAACTGGCATAGAGGGAGTCATAACAAGTCGACGCCTGTCATCCCGAAGTAAGGCAGAGTAGACTCATCCAGAGAGGTAAGAGGTCGTTGCCCAAACAGTTGGGCTCAAATTCAGTCCGGCCAATAACTCAAATGTTCGCCTCTGATCAACCAATTGCTTATAGAGAACAATATCACCATGATGCTCAAATTTTATAGATTCAAGTTGATCCAACTCCAACCAACAAGTCCGCATTTTGGAAAAATACTGAATCAATGATAGCTCCCCCTGTCGGAGATGAGATGTGGTCTGCTATAACTTTATAGGCGGAGCTGAATTGTCACCATCAGAATACAGGCTTTAGCTGTGTCCCAAACATCCTTGGCAGTCGGAAGAGTATAAACAGTGCCACAGACATGATCTTCCATGGAGTGAACAAGCCATGACTGGACTAAGTAGTTATTAGCTTTCCAATATAGTCGAACAGTTTTTTGGCATCAAGAAACATTCATTCAGATTGAGATCATTGGAAGTAATTGGTCTCATTCAACAAAACTGTCGTTATCATGCCAATCTGAGGGGACCCAGAAGAGGCCATATCGAGAATAGAAGAAGCAGTGGAGGATGCCATTTTTAATTTAGTAGAAAAAAAGAAGAAGCAACACCTAATATAATAGTAAGAAGGCAATCCCAAAAGAACAGATATGTGCCAGGGAAAAAAAAAAACTCTAGAAACAGCCGTTGAAGGGTGCTGGCTGAAGCAGAGATGGTGATGACTGCCAAACAAACAGAGGTTGAAGGGTGTTGCAGCGGAGAAAATGCAATCAACAGGGTATGGCAACACCAACAGTGAAGATTGGGTCAAAACAGACCCAAGCTCGAAGGTTCTGCCATAGATCTAGGAGAAAAAGACAACAAAAGTGGACCCCACGAAGCACAAATTGGAGCAGAAGCACGGTAGATGCAAAACAAAGGTAGCGGCGATATCACTGTTGGAAGATCTTGAGTAGAGAAGTGCATAAACCAACAGATGTAAGCAAAGGAACCCAAAAATTGGGTTCTGGAATAGTACCATCGCTGGGCAAAAGGGGGATAAAAATGCAGGCCGAAGCCCCAAAAGGCAGATCGAAGGCTGTGGATGGGTAGCCCTACCAAAAATGACAGGGGTAAGTAGGGGTCCCACTGGCGAAAGCCTTGCTGGAGAAAAAAACGGCTGAGAAGGTCCTGTAGCAAAGCTAGCCAGCGACTGTGCAAGACCACAGAAGAGTTTCGAAACTGCTCTAGAAATATGATCCAAAAGACAATGCTCGATTCCAACAAGGAATAGTAACTTTGGCAGAACTGTAAAACGGGGAAAAAAAAAAAACCTTCTAATCAGTTTTGGTTAATACCATGTAGAAAATGATAATAGGAAAAAGAGAAAAGGAAAATATTAGAGAACTCTTTGTATTGTATATTGAATGTGTGTCTAGATGGTAAGAGATTACAAGTATATATAATGAACAGAGTCAATAACGGTGGCTAATAATAAAAAGAAATAAAAAATAATTAGTTACATCAATTACAATAAATCATACGTTAGCGACATAAACTAAGTTGACTTTCTAGAATAAGATGATTGTGGTCAACTCTGTGCAGAAGTGGGTCCCACATGTTCAACTGTCCTATAATGGGCCCCACAACACATGTTGTTTGATGGGGAACATAAGGAAAAGAAAAAAGAAAAAGAAAGATGTCGGAAACAGGATGTTCATTCTCCAGGGAATAAAAAGGAAGAAGAAAAAAGAAAAAAGAAAAAAGAAGCACCTACCCCCATTTGGTAAAGATGGAAAAACGGAGATTACGCTCTCCCATCTGAGCATAGATCTCCTCATACGGGTCCCTCCCTAAACAACAAATCTCTCATTTTTTTAGAAGATTAGATCCTAATCTCTGGTTTCCGAGATGCATATATTTTTATTATTTCTAAATGGTATATTAAAAAAATTTAATCTCTAGAGATTATTGCTAAACACACATAGAGAGGGTCAAAATGTTACCATGTAAATTCATTCAATCAAATACAAAGGCTGCAACTAATGAACCACCCAATTGACCGAGGTTAGGTATATTACCTCCCTACCATGGATCCAAGGGTCAAAGGTTAGGTATATTACCTCCCTACTAGAGGTCCAAGGGTCCTAGGTGCCATGCCATGTAGGGCACTCTTTTTTTCTTAAAAAAATCACATTGAGGGATCATGTTATTTATAAAAGAGCTAAGGTTTTCTATTTCTCACCTTGTTAACAAAAGAAATGACTTTTGCCAAAAGCAATGTCATGGAAAATCTATAGGAAATCCCTAAAAAAAAATCCATTAAAAAATTCAAGATGGTTAAATCGCTTCTAGTTACACCAACAAATCATCACCATCAACATTATCATCAAACCTTGTCCCATCCATCAAGGCAATCTTCTTGTTACAATAGGCAACTATACAACTTGAATCCATTTGCATGCAGAAATAATTTACTTTGAAAGCTAGTGACATTTTAGTTCAGTAAAAAGAAGCAAACAGCTTCTTCAATTTTAGAAAATCATAGTAATCTCGTTCATTTGACTTGTTACATTATGCAAACCATAAACTGTTTCAGTTTAACTTCTTTCCCCCTAGAAAGGCAACTATTCTAGTTTAATTAATACATATCTATTTGAAGAATTAAATCCAATTATGGTGTGTATTTTGGACATAGTACCCAACTTCAATTTAGTATTAAATTGGAACTGGGAAATTGAAATCCAAATCAACCCTATAATTGCAAGGCAATAATTTAGTTTTGAGAATTCACACCTCTACTTCACAAGACTCTTTAGAAGCTGCCAACAAGCAAGAATGTAGCGTGATCAATACAATAAAATGATGCGGGCATCCGTGGGTGCGAGCAAAATTATATTTTCAATCCCAGCGGGTGTGTGAGTAGTTTGGGTCAGTCCAAGTCCAAAGCAAGCCAAGCCCAAAATGCTTGAAGTCCAAGTTGGCATAACCGCTTTATTTAGGAGCTTATGTAATAAGTTTCGAAATTAATTGCTTTCGGAGGTTTCGAAATTAAAGTCGACCGCTTTTTCTGTATTTAAAGGGGGGTAATTAGGCATTAAGAATCGACCGTTTTTTCTTTATTTAAAGAGAGGGTAATTTAGAATTAAGAGTCGACCGTTTTTCTTTTTCTCTTTATTTAAAGGGAGTTGTATTCGGTGATTGGACACCAACTATTGAGAAATTTATCCAAAAGTTTGAGGTTTTTCCCATATTGGTCAGTTTTATTTTCCTCTTGAATTTATTTTGTTTGTGTGTTGAATTTTAATTCCACAGCCAAAGTAATTCACCTAGAAGGTTCTTCGCGCTAGACCGTACTTAACCAGGGAACAATTCACCACGTTCAGACCGTACTTGAGCCCGGGAATGACAATTTGGGTTTCTTCACCAAAATCTGTGATTGACCTAAAGCCCCGAGTCTAAAATATCAAAGTGCAGTTTGGCCTGCATCAGTTGGTATCAAAGCCAGGTTGAGTTAACTGAGACTCAAATTTCGATCATACCTGGGAGTGGTGATTTTCACTGTTGATTATTATTTGCTTCGCAACCAGTTGTGTGCTCTATGATACCTGGATCCCCTACTTGTTTGGATTCTCTATGTCAAGGCATTACCACCATCGTAGCTGACAAATCGGGAATGGTGACTAGGTCCCTTCCAATCTAAGTCGTCATGTGAGATGCGCTCCAGAAGATGATAGAGCTGAATTCTCTAGAGACTATGACAGACAGATAGAGCAGTTAATATAGACAACTGCTAATCTAATAAAAGACGTTGCGGTTCTACGAAGGGTATAAGCCATCATCCTCCTAGTTCGCCTCCAGTGAGGTCCAGACACTCCAGAGAGTTATCTTCTAAAGAAGACAGCCCGATTGAAGCCTTCTACCATCACAGGCAGAAGCCAAGGCATGCAGAAAAGCAGCATGAGAGGAGGCAACTAGTAGACCATGAATCCCACGACATCAAACGTAGAATTCTCGAGTATCCCAAGTATGCATTGAAAAAGGCATTTCAGGTCGAAAGACGCAAGGATAGGAAAGAAAGATCATATCCACCGGTTAGCACCAGTACCACTTGCCTCGACAGATTCACCATAGACCGACATACATCTTACAGTGTACCGGTAAGACAGAGCAAAAAGTTGGAATGCTTCAACTGCAATGGGTTCGGGCATTTGGTTTTCAACTGCATGAACAAAGTCATGTGCTTTATACAGAAGAACAATGATTCATCAGACGATGCTCGACATAGCGAGGCTCATTCTTTTGATGAATGCGAGATCCTACACAAGGATTCCATCAAAGCAACCTCCAAGGGAGTGGAACTCTTGGAAACAAGGCATGAAGCTGAGATAGTGATGCCGCAACAGGTAGACGTTGTGGGTGTCCATGTTACACCATATGGATCCCATGTGGGAAGAATACTTGAACCAGATGTCATCAACAAGTATCTCACCAGTGTTAGATATTGAGACACCAACACACCATCATAAGCCACGAAACGATGAGAAGCAACAAGAAGGTGCTACAGATAGCGGAGACCGTGATCAGTTGGTATGGGTTTGTACACTGAGCATAGCAGATGACCGGCATCTTGTGGACTCAAACCACACCGTTCGGCCTTATGTTGACCTTGTATGGGAGAGCTATGTGAGACAGTCCTCCACACCTACTATTCAATCACTTTTGGTAAGTCGTGAGGCGACATCTCCTGGTGTGACAACTCCGCAGAGCTTGGTTACACAACATGATGCAGCATCATGGAAGCGTGGGAGACAGGCTATGAGGCGACTGCACCCTTCAACCATACATCTCCTAAACTCGAGATTGAGCTTTTTTAAGAGGGGTTGTATGATGCGGGCATCCGTGGGTGGACAGGCTATGAGGCGACTGCACCCTTCAACCGCACATCTCCTAAACTTGAGATCGAGTTTTTTCAAGAGGGGGAGTATGATGCGGGTATCTGTGGGTGCGAGCAAAAAATTATTTTTGATCCCGGCGGGTATGTGAGCAGTTTGGGTCAATCCAAGTCCAAAGCGAGCCAAGCCCAAAATGCTTGAAGTCCAAGTTGGCAAAACAACTTTATTTAAGAGCTTATGTAATAAGTTTCAAAATTAATTGTTTTCGGAGATTACGAAATTAAAGTCGACCGTTTTTAATGTATTTAAAAGGGGGTAATTAGGAATTAAGAATCGATTGTTTTTCTTTATTTAAAGAGTGGGTAATTAGGAATTAAGAGTTGACCGTTTCTCTTTTTCTTTTTATTTAAAGGGAGTTGTATTTGGTGATTGGACACCAACTATTGAGAAATTTATCCAAAAGCTTGAGGTTTTTCCGTATTGGTGAGTTTTATTTTTCTCTTGAATTTATTTTGTTTATGTGTTGAATTTTAATTCCAAAGCCAAAGTAATTCACTAGAAGGTTCTCCGCATCATACCGTAGTTAACTCGGGACCAATTCACCACGTTCAGACCGTACTTGAGCCCAGGAACGACATGTTGGGTTTCTTCACCGAAATCTGTGATTCGGCCTAAAACCCCGAGTCTAAAATATCAAAGTGCAGTTTGGCCAGCATCATGAAATCTGTTCTTTTTTTATGACCAAGGTGTCCAGGCCTCCCTACCCCCACACACCGCGTAACTCTATGGGGAGTGGCCCTTTGGAGTGGAGTGGAAATTGAACAGGACTCCCGCTTCCTGAGGCAGGTTCCTAGCCATCACTCCAACTCTTTTGGGTTCAATGAAATCTTTCCCTAATAAATAATAATAAAAAAATATTATTAATAAAAATTTCCATGATAAAGAGAACAATAATAATAATAAAAAATTATTATTCTTATTATTACCATTATCTAGAGAAAGCAAACACTTAAGAATTTCCATGCATCTGCCATTTTTTAATATATTCCTCCATCTAATTTAGAGTTTACACTTATAATCAGATTCAACGGATGCCCGTGTGACTCTCCTCACAACCTATAAAGTTGCAACAACGAGCAATGATCAAACAACACCAAATAAACAAATAGTTGAAAAGAAAATGGTAGACAACCCAATTCCAAATCTTCCAATCAATCAAAACCATAGTAGTAGCGACTCTCATCAAGAGCTTCACTTCAAGAAATACCAAAAATAGAAGGTAAAAAGGCAAATACCTGAGTTATTACTGCAGCGACCGACATTCCAAGAGGAAGGGCAAGATCATGGAGATCATTCCCACCGGAACCATTGCGAAACCCTAGAGTTGGAACCCGGCGTCTAATGGCAACACCGGCTCCTTTCTGTCTCAATGAAGAAGAAGCAGAAATAGCAGCAGAAGAACGGGGAAAATAAGAAGAAGAAGAAGAAGAAGAACAGGAGGAGGAAGCTTTAGTTGGCGGTATTTTCTTCTTCTTAACAATGGTTTTGCCTTTATCAAGAGATCTTGAAGGCTGGGATAGAGGAATATCGACAGTTGGATTCGGCCCACCTTCAATCGATGGTGCTTCGGTGGGTTCACTGCCATTGATGTCGGTAGAGAGGAGCGATTGCGAGGGGGCATCCTCTTGCTGGGATTGTTTCGATGGTCGTACGCCATTTTCGAATCTAGAAAGTTCTAAAGAAGGGGCCTTTTTGGAAGAAGGAGACGAAGAGCATGGAGCGAGAGTGATTTCCATGAAATAGGAAGAAAGCGCTTTCCACACTGAAATTCATCAAAGAAAGCGAGAGAAAATAATAAAAACGACGAAACACCGAACAACGTGAGGAAAAGGGGAATACAAATACGAGCTTGCAACGGATAGAAATGGGAGAACCTGATGCGCGGGCAGGGTAAAATCGAGTTGGTCCGACTTAAGTTGGTGTCATTGGAGCCAGAGGCCCGTGGCTCGATTCGAACTTAAATTTAATTCGAATAATTATTATAATTTTTGACAAAATTAATAAAATAATATTGTATTATTTGGAATTTAATATTTAAATATTGATTGTAAAAAAATCTAAAAATATAAGTGAATATATTCATTCTTACAAAGTTTAAATTATTTTTATTAAAGATGACAAAATTTGACATGATTTTATTTAAATTGGTTTATTGTGATAAATGACCTAAAGTGACTCGACTTATCAGATAATTTGAATCGATCCAAATCTGTTTATAAATGGATAGATAGATTTGATCTAAACTAAAAAATAAATAGGTAGACTTAATTAACACAATTATTAGTTTATTACTAGAAAAATATTGTTATTCATATAAATAAATAAACTTGATTCAAACTCAAATAAATCCGAGACGATTTAATCCGTTTAGCACCAAAAATAGATTCAAACCCAATATATATATTTCGTCATTGGTTTACAGAGTATCCAAAAACTCAAAACTCAAACAAGAGAAAAGAGGAGAAATCCCAAATTCCCTTCCTTTTCCCTCATCTAAATACAACCTCTAATATGACATAATTGAGTACTAGATTCTTGTGATTCAGCTTAATTTTAATTATATATTAATTTATAAAGATCATTTTATCAAAATAAATTAGATTTCGTCAATAGTATTATTTTTTTTTAAACAGTTAAAAATAGATTATCATTAAGGAAATAAATCAGTACAAGAAAGAGAAAAAAAGAAAAGAAAAAAGAAGGGGTGGCCTAAGAGGATTAGACCCTGTCCAAAAAAGAAAAACAATAACCTAAGGAACGAAGTAAATAAGTCAATAAAATAAAAACCAGTCAAAGTCTGCAACCCAACAGTATCTCTAGAGGAAGAAGCCGCTAGCCGTTCGGGATAGCAAAGGTACCGTGAATAGCCCCGTCGATATCATTTTTTGTAAGGAAATTCGCTACCCTATTTGCTGACTTACTAACTTGAGAAAAAGATACTTCTCAATAATATTATTATAAATTAAATTTAGTTCAATTTTTTATCCAAACAAGTAAAATTTAATACTGGTAAAAAGCTCTACTTCCTTTGTTTGTTGTACTTACTTTAAATTTAATGGTTATACCTATTTAATAAGATTAACTTCTTTTAACTTCTTACATTAATAACTATTTCTTTAATTTTTTAAGATCAAAGTAAATCTTATTTTATAATTTAATACTATATAAAAAAAATTGAGTCAAGGAAAAAAATAATGAAAAAAAATTAGCATACTGGTCCAATGAACGAGTGTGAGAGCCATCTACTTATAAAAAAAATTAACCTTTTGAATCATTCTCACTCTTAATTTTTTAAGATTGAAAATATTTTATTAGATAATTTCTTATCTATTTCATTTAATTCAACTATAATAATAACAATTAAAATGAATATTTTAAAGGGTTAAATTTAAAATTAAAAAAATAATTTTAACAACTTAAATTTATGATAACTTGAGCTCTACGCGTTTTATAGATTCCCTATGTGAAATAAAGCAGAACAAGGATGCCTTGTCTTATCAATTTGTCCTTAGATGAAGAACAAATAGCTTTAACTTATGCCTATTTGCCTTCATTAATTGGTGAAAGTACCATATTCTTTGCTTCACATCAATCTCTTTAACTTTCCTTTTTATTTTCATCACACCCCTCTCCAGTCTTTGTATTTTCTTTAGAGATGCCTCGGGAAAGACTATCCTAGACAGCTTAGATGGGAGTCAAATGTAATTTACATGAAATTAGATTATTATACATTGAAGTTTGAAAATTTTAAGCTAAATCTTAATGAAGTTGACCTGGGCGGTGCTGCATACAAGTTTCATATTGAAAGCGTAAAGGGAGATTTAAGAATTTATAAAGGACTTGGATTACTCCACTTAATAGACTAGTCTTTTGGGTTGAAAATTCAGGTCTCAACAAGTGATATCAGAGTCAGGTCTCAAATTACCCATGTGGGCTCAAGTGATATACCAGATGAACGGGATGCCCATCATCACTCTTTCTGTCAGAGGGTTTCGTTGGAAGGGAAATTGTTGGGACTGCTACAAACGAGTCCAACATTAAAAGTGTAGAGGGAGATTTAGAGATTTATAAAGAAGTTGAGATACTCACTCGCTAGTCTTTTAGATTAAAAGCTCAAGTCATAACAGCAAACACATGACCCAAAGTGAACCATAATCACATAATTAAGATGGAGAGGGACACAACACTTAAGGCTGATACCAAGATGGTGAACAGATGGGGAGGATTGATACTCTGATTGAGAGCAATAGCGCTCAAGATTGTCTAGCTCTGTACCATGTCAGATTTTTTAATTCTTTGTCTCCGTATTTCATTGAACATGTATAAATATACAAAATAGCTGAAATTTCTCTCCATCACGCAGCTAATTTCAGCTGAAATCACTCTCAATTTACACAACAAATTACTCAAAATTTCTCCTTCATTTACAACTTTATGACCCAAATCTCTCACATTTTCTAACAGGGTATTAGAGAAAACTGAAGATGAAATTTGGAGAAAGGAGAGATTTTCATCCATAAAGACTAAGATTTATGAGATGAAAATTGATTTCTGATTAAAAACTTAGAATTATTACGAGGAAGAGAGATCACCTTCGAAAGGCTATTCAAATACAAAAACTGACAAGTATGATGTTGAAATTACACGATTTAGATATGATGATCCCCACTATATTTTGTTATTAATTTCCAAAAAGTAGATCCAATTATTAATTTTTTTTCTGGGTAAAAAATAAAATATTGTTATAGATAAACATCTGGGTATAAACTTAAAATTATTAAAGAAAGATTTGAGGGACGACAAACCAACACGAATCCCTTAATCATAGATATCTGAAAGCTAAATCTTTGTCTTCTTGGATAATGTTTCTAATAGGTTAGACTTTGATTCAGGAAAGAAAATTAGACACAGTAGGTCTTGATTAGTTATGGTAATCAATTTGCTTACTTTTCTAAACACAATCACTTAACTAGTAGGTGTATTTCGAAACATGATTAAACAATTAGATTAGTTATATATATGTATATTTTTTAAATAAGGTCATTAATTAGGAACTTGGCTCGGTTGACTTGGTCTAGTCATTTGATCATTGTTTTGATTCAATTAGGAGGTTTAACTTGTAACTTTAGATTGAAATAGCCGCAATCAATGTCAAACTTGTGGTCGAACCTTGATTTTGTATGCGGCTCATTTCTAAGAATGTATATGTAACGATCTGTCCCTCATTTGTATGTATTTTATCCGTTTTGTCAGCTCATACTAGTGTATGATTTTGTATATATATTAGGAGTGTCAACACCGCACATTGAATGGTGTGATATTTATATTTATATATTAGAAATGGCCTAAAGTGGCCTGGTCTGGGGAAAAACTATGGGCCTATTATCCGGTCTTGGGTCTAATAGTTGAATGGCTTACCATCATCATCATCAGTCAGAATTCCGTTTATCATTTGAATGGCTTAATCTGGACTTCTATCTATCTAAAGGCCCAATAGGTCGTAACTTATGTATTGGGCCTATTTCTCTGGCTAGCTGCTCAGGTCAGCCCGACATTCAGGCCCAATGGGCTGAGGTTGACAAATAAGCAACCTAGGAGTAGAATGGCAAATTTCTGTAGCAGATTGTGACCTGAGTTTACCAAGGGAAAAGAAAAGTATAAATTGGCTGAACAAAACATTACATGATAGGGAATTTCAGGACCCAAGATTCAAATTTCACATGGATGGAAATGGAGAATTTGAAAATCTGATTTTAGATAGGTGAAATAAATGACTTTGACATTAATTTTGACGACGACGATGTATTTCTTATAAATAAAACAAGAGAAAAAAAGAGGAAAGAAAAATTACAAAATAGAGAGAGGATGCCAATTCTGTATGGATAAAATAACCAATTCACCCATGAATTAATCTATACAGGAGTAGATAATTGGTGGAAACATAAATCATCTAATGTTACAATAGTAGAGAATCCAAACTCAGTTTTTTAATGCGGAATTTCTTCAACACTAATTATGTTCTACTTATCAAGCCATATTCTATTCATTTTTTAAGTGATCTCGTAGTAAGGTATATTTACTATTTTATTTTTTATTTTTTATAAATTCATCGCGCTCGAATTCATTGTAAAGTCTAACACTACTATAATAGACTAAAAAGAAAAAATCATTAGGAACTCCATGGCATTACTGAAAAGCAAAAGTGAAACTCATCAGCAAAAAAAGGGCTAATCTAAGAGCATATTATTACAAATCCTTCTAATTTGTGTACAATAATGGGTGCATTTGGACTTAGCCAAATATTGCAATCTTTAGTATTGCAATATGTTTATGTTGTCATCTTGGTGACCAAATGGCCATCAAATTCAAAGGCAGAAATGTTCAAAGATCAAGAGACATTGAATATAATATGGAATCCTTACAAATATATATGGTCTTCATTACAAATGCCTCAGTTGCTTATCAGGTGAGAGAGATTCAACCACCCAATTGTTCCCACTGGTGCTACCTCTCTCACTATCCTTAGCAACCAAAGCAGGGACAGGGGTATGCTCTGTTTGGGTTTCCTTACTGATGAAGGAGGTGATGGCAGCAGCAACTGCCGCGGCAAACTTCGGGTCGGAAGCGATACCGGTAACATTATCGGCTAACGACTTTTCTTCGACGGTACATACTTTCTTCTCTGTAATCCAAGGGGTGGAGAACTGAAAATTGGCACCTCCATCAGTACTAGTACTTCCATTAGGGAAGCTTATGCTGTTGTGTGACCAAGGGTATTTGAATTTGAGCGTCGAATTTGAAGAGGTAGGAATGGAAAATTGCTGTTGTTGTGGATGATCTTTGTTGTGGACGAGATCGAGAAGAACCCCTCTTGAAGGTGCAGTTGAATTGATGATGTTATTGATGGAGGATGAATGGGGGGAAGATGTGTTGATTAGGTAAGGGCTAGGATACGGCGAATGCGATTGTGCGGCGTTGTCGACGATATTCGAAATGGGAGATGCTGAATCCTCTCCTGGTAGCAACATGAAAGTGGCTGCTGCACTTGCTGTTGAAGCCATGGCTGTAGCACCAACAGGCAATGGATGGTTGTGTGTTCCTTCATAGGTTGTGATGAGTATTGACATGTCTTCCATGCACCTTTGCACCTTAGAACAACAACAACAAGAAGATGATGGCAATGAGAATAATTTCTTTCTTTCTTTCTTTATTTCTCGCTTCTTGGAAGATTGAATGAACTTGTTTTCTTTTCTTGCAGACTTTATTCCAATTATGCATAAGAGACCAATGCAGGTATTATACCAATGTTATCTTAAGACATTTCTCTTACATTTCCAAACAATAGTTAAACATTTGGTGCAGATAAACCTATGATGTCTGTTTCACAATCAAGGACTATTATGAAGACCTTTTACTACTACTATTATTATTATTATTTATATTCTCACTACAAACATGTTGAAGTCACCTTTAAACAGAATAGTTCGACTAGTAGACACTCTTGATCAGGAACTAAAGGTCATAGATTCGAGTCTCGTAGTAACCTGATGCACGTGATTTGAAGGAATCTACGTGCATAATTTTTACCCACCACCTTCACACTCCAAGAGAGATAGGGATCTTGGAGCTATTCGTAATAATAATAATATAGATATATAATATTATGACCAAGAACTCCAATAAATGGTGGGCCACATTGTTCATACTCAAGATCGGTGGAGTGATTCAATAAGGTGGAATAGTTGGAGATTTATCCACCATTTGATCAAAATACCCATACAGCATAATGAGAATTCTTGAATAAATACTCTATTTCAATTCAATAGTAAATATAATTTGTATAATTTTGTGTGCCAAATATTTTTGAATGTGCATTTTATTATTTTGTGTGCCCAATATATATATAGTTAAAATCTAATATAATTTTGTGGTGGCCCATCACTTAATCATATAAAGATATTTTTTGATTGTCCATTTTCATCATATAAAATGGGTCCAACATGTTTGGACCTAAGGTATAGACATTAGGATATGATTGATCTTATTGAATTATTTTTTGAAAGAAATACAATTAGGTCCCTCACCTGTTTTCTAACCGGGCATCCTGGTGCAACCGTGCAGCGATAGTAGGCTCTTGGGCAAGGATTTCCTTTTGCAATCTTCTGACCGTATTTCCTCCATTGGCATCCATCATTCATCTACCATGATTTTTCAAATATTACTCCATTTCCATTCAAATTTTAGCAGTAATCAACATCATTAGGCTTAATTGAACTTACAGTGGGTGCTTGACATCTCGCTCTTACTGACACTCTAGCTTTCCGATTAGCCGCCGCCGCCGCCCCGGGTGAAGAGGTGTGGCTTGTCATTCCTCCAATCTCACTCTTGCGAAATTTATCATCTACAGGAGCCCATGTTTTCTTCTCTTCCTTCTCCTCATCTCCTTCTTGTTCATCCATTTGATTGTGCAACCTTAATGACAACCCCAACTCGTCAGCTTCCGATGCCGATTGACTCTTAACATTGATAACTTCGGGGTTTCTTTCTGACCCGACGTCGCGGCCGAGTGAGAGAAAGATCTGATGATCCTACATCCAGAAAAGCAATAACCAAATAATGTATTAGGATATATTTTTCTTTTTATTTGCTTTCTTTATTTGTATTTCATTATCTCTATAAATAAGATTACATCGTCTCTCCTTGATTAAGAAAGACACTATATTTTCTGTGTGTTATTCTACCTAATGAAATATGTCGAAAGATTGAAAAAACTTAATTTGTATGTGAATAAGATGAATGGGATTTACGTTCTTCTGATCGCCGTGCTTTTGTCCGCCGGAGAATTTCATTTGAAGATTGTAGTAATCTTTCATTGTTTGCTCCACCACCTTTCTCAATACTCTATTCTCTTCTTTCATTCGATTCATTTCCGTCTGTAACTCACATAACTTTAACAATTGCCTGTTAATAAATGAAAGAGAGAGAGAGAGAGAGAGAGAGAGAGAGAGAGAGAGAGGGAGAGAGAGATGGGTTTTGGTGATTATCAGCAGCTATTTAAGTACCTCATCAGGCTTCGAATTTTCGGATGATGCAGCTTCCTTTTCATTGCCATCTTCGTCTCCTCCTCCTTCTTCTTCATCACCTTTGTCGTCTTCATGTTCATCCCTTTCTTGCTCTCCTTCTTCTTCTTCAAGATGGCCATCTTCTTCTTCATCTTCTGCTATTTTTAGTGAAAGATCGATTTCCATCATCTTCTCTTTCGATCGGATTCTCTCTCTCTCTCTTTTGTTTATGTAAATGCTGCTTTTGAGGCACCAAAGTCAATTCCCACGTCTCTAAGACGTATTATTAGACAAACAAGGACGCATCTAAGTCTTGACTTTATTTGATTATTTTAAATAAATTGCAATTAATGCGGAAGCAATAGGAAAGGGAAGAGTGGGAAACCTTATACTTTTGAACCTAGTGACGATAGTGCCCTCGCGAAATCTAAATGTATGGATTGAAATTCGGGTTGGGAAGAATAGCTTTTAATAAATTTAATTTAATTTATATAAAAAAATATAAATCTGAACCAACTTCATCTGAATCAAATTACTCAACTTAACTTACTCAAATTGCTTACTCGACTCAATCTAGTGGTGGTCCAACTTAATTCAAGTATCATATTAAAATTTTTGAGTGGGTATAGTCGATCAATTTTATTTGGGTTCGATCAATTTAAAAAAAAAATTAACTCAATTTAACGTGAATTTAATTCAAGTTTTTTTCTTCAACCCAATCCAATTTTAAAAATATAAAATTCAACTCACTTAATTTCTCTAATTAAGTTATACGGGTTGAATTAAAATTCGACTCAAATTTCACCCATGTACGGGCAGAAAATAAAATGTTATTCAAGTGGGTATTTTCGTCATTTGGCGTAATGTTTTAGTCAACTTATAGAATTGGCGGGTACCGTCAATGATAGATATCACGAAGGAACTGTTTTGGTAGTCCTGCAGCGTACGGTGGATCATACACATGCATGTTATTCGCCGCTCTGATAGCATGCTCGTGATTGGGATGGGTGAAAATAGTAAATTACTTGGAGAAAAACAAAGAAATCACCACTTGATGAATGTTGACGCGGGCTTATTAGGACACCACGAAAAATGATAACAGGACACCAACCTGTGGTAATATTACCATTTTACTCTTGGGCTGAGTAATAAATCTTGCTGCAGTATTTTTATGTTTCCCAAGTGCCCGATAATAGCACCAAAATTGTAATGTGATTAAATATGAAAATATTTATATATTTTTTTTCAATTGCCTCATTTAGTGATATATATTACGTTTCCTTTGTAAAATAAAGAAAATATTTTAATTAGTAAATTTACAAAAGAATATTTTAGTAGACATTTATAGGTATTTTTCTTAAATAATATTCCCTCCGTCCCAAATTAATTGTCCTATATGGATTTTGAAATTGTTCCAAAATAGTTGTCTCATTTATATTGGAATAATATAAAGTGTCTTGAAAATAAATAAGATCACATGGAGTGCTAGTTTTATATAAAGAGTTTCTTAAAAAATACAAATATTTCAAATGAGACGGAAAGAGTAATGGTGAATCGTGAAATAGTATTATTTTCCAAAGAGGCCCGGCAAATTCTCAAGCTTTTTTTATACTAGAGATTGAATCCAATCCTATAAGAAAATGAATTACATTTATAAATGGATTAGCGTTTGACTTATCTAATTATTCAAAATAAGACACTTTTTTTTACGAATGAGATGGGTATTCCCATCTTATATCGAAGGTGAGACTAATCTTACAGATACATAAAATCACCCGAAATCTCGTATATAAGATAAGTCTGGAAGGAGTTAATTTGAAATCTTTAATCTAATTCTAAAAGCTTAAACCAACTGAAATAAAAAAAACAAAATACTTTGATTCATCGTAGTAAAAGGCTAACTATCAGATAAATATTTTTCCTAATAAGATAAATTCTACAGTGCGGATGCCTCAAATAGACAAAAAAATAGGTGAAATCTAAGTTTAAAAAGAAAAAAAAAAAATTGGTGAGTTGAATTTGTCATTCAATTTGTATAATAGATTGAATGGACCGTCATTTATATCAGTAAGAAAAAATGGACCACCCACTTGCCATGCTTCAACTCAATTTCTTTTTTAATTTTAATGATCAACTTTTTAAAAATGATGTCATAATCTTAGAATGTACAAATGGAAATAAAATTTTATTTTTCTTTTATTCATACAATTACTCATTTTTTTATATTTAATGGACTATATTTGTAAAATATCACATTATGCAGTTTTTCACTTTCATATTTTTTAACAAATATGTATTAAAAAGTAACATGTAAGTGACAGGCATTTGCAGTTTGGAATATTATATGGCATTTTCTTTAGCATACAATATAGTTTCTGGGCTGAAAAACATGTTTAAAATTAATTTAAAAAATTATTATTCATTATGACCTTTTATAATAATTATGAGCTTACTTACAAAATTTGATCAAAATTTAAATTTTCGGTGAAAACTTATCAGTTGGCTTCAAGTGGAAACATAAATATAAAAGTATTGTTATTTTTTAAAAACTGTAATAAAATAGACAAAATTTAATAAATTTTGATCAATTCAGCCTATTTTAATAAAATTGATTAAAATAGTTGATATAGACAAAATACTTGCTGAAATTTTTTTTGTCACTAAAAAATTAATTTTGACCTAATGTATAATGGATTCATAAGTTGTCAAAATAAAAATTAGTTCATAGATTACAGTTATTATTTTAAATCAGATGATTATTGTCTGTAAAATGAGTTTATAAAATTAATAATCTACAGTATGAGACTTTTGATATCTAAGAGGTGTGATTTAATTTTTATGCTCATTTTCTCAAATTTTCATTTTTTAATTTTTAGTTTTTCTTAATTATCTAATTTGAGGGGTTTTTTTTAAAGAAGTTTAATTGACGGAATGACACAATTCAAATATAGTAAAGTACATATCATTTTTACAAAATAATAATGTGTTTTCCTTAGATTAAGGACATAATATTATTTTACAAAGTCGATTTTAGAATTTCAATTTCTTGAAACGAATTCCTAACCATCACTCCAACTCGATTGAATTACTTCCCTAATCTACTTTTAGATAAGAGTGACCGAATGATGGAGGTCTTGAGCAAATGCTTTGACACTTTATCATTTCTTAACTTGCACTCTGAAGGATTCTTTGATATTCTCTCACACTCATACGGTACACTTAGACTTGGTGATAGATTAAGTAAGGTTAGATTTGAGTTGGGTGTTATTTTGTTTAGGTCTATTTCGAGTTTGAATTCGAATCGAGTTTACTCATTTATTCAACTAAAAAGACTTTTTTTTAGTGAAATACGTAATAAAATTGTTTTTAAAATCAATGTATCCTTCTTATTATTTTGTTTAGGTCTATTTCGAGTTTGAATTCGAATCGAGTTTACTCATTTATTCAACTAAAAAGACTTTTTTTTAGTGAAATACGTAATAAAATTGTTTTTAAAATCAATGTATCCTTCTTATAATTGAATGTGTTGGATATAAATATGTCAACAGTTGAGTGAGTGAGGTCTATATATATATATTTATATATACATTCTTTTTTTTATGACTAGTGTGTCTAGACCTCTTAGAGCATGTGACTAATCTTCGAGACATATCAAAGTCTCTCTATCCAAACACACTAAATAACTTTATGGAAAGTGGTCCTTTGAAATGGAGTGAAAATCAAACTCAAATTTACCCATTTATAGTGAATTAATTCATGTCTATCGTATTGATATAGATCAAAATATACCTTAACAAAAGATAAATGCCAGCATCCTCATAACTCATAAGTCATGAGCATAGTTACAAATACCGTTTGCAGAATATTAACAGCGATCGATAATATCGAGATATTTTCAAATTTTTGGATTTTTACCGAGATATTAATGGAAAAATCTCGTGAAAAATATAATATTTAAAAAATAATAAAAATATATTAAATTAAAATATAATAAAATAAAAATCTTAATATGAAATTTACCAGAAATATATAGGGATATTATCGTGATATTACCATTTATCGCGTTTTTAATGAGAATTTGTCGGAAATTTACTATTGTGCTGATAAATACGCATTCTTAACGCGGTAATAGTATTTTGCTGATAAAAATATGGTAAATTTAAAAATATCACAAATATTTATGACATGAGTCACGAGGTTGACAAACAAGACCTGACCCTATATGTCTTTCTCTAACTTCTGATCGTTCATCAGATCATTGGTTTAAAATATTTTTAAGAGAATAAAATGGGTGATGTATGGGATAGAAGGGAGTTTCAAGTTTCAACAGGTCACTGTTCAGATCATTATGGGTCATTCAAGAGCTGGCCCACCATTTGGTGGACCAGATCCATCCCCATAGGTCCCAATAGACTATTGCTGTTGCTCCTTTTACTAATGCTATGAGACGTGCACCGACTAAAACTTTAAGTAGATTGACCCATGAAAAAACTTGTGAAGGAATCCCTCTTGAAATCCCAAAAACAAGAGGTCCTTGGGATCATTACTCTTGAAAATGTCAACTAAGAAGACCATTATTTCTCTATTCTCAATGGCTAAAACAGGTATTAGAATATCTAATCCTCACCAATCACCACCACCCCACACATTAATTTAAAATTTAAATCTCTATTTTCTACTTTAATCTTACTCTTAACAACTGCCATACCTTTAAATATGCTTATAAACTGATGGGTTCCTACTTCCAATGATCAAAAGATAAATATTTGCTTATTTTAAATGTTGTTGCTAGTTATGAGGCACGCAAGATGGAAATTAATGGCATTAAAGATAAAAAAATGTGATCTAATTAACATGGGTTTTAAAATATTAATCCATGGTTTATATGGGCTTGCAAAATATTAAACTTAAAAGGTAATTTCCCCTGTGAATTGTAGGATACAGGTGAATGATGTTGCATATGAACTTGGACCCACACATTTCTGAATGTTTTCTATATAAAAAAGGCAATTAAAATATAAAAAGAGAAAGAAGAAAGGTAATATTCACGATTTTTTTTTGAATTTACATGTGGGAAATCGCAGGATACCCAGCGTAAAACCCCCACGGGTGAGCTCACTACCCCTATGACACACTAAGATTAGGCCATGGAAGCTCGAACCCGACAACCAGTTGAACTATATGAAATTTTTTTACTTTTATAATTTACATAACAACTTTACATCAAATGCTATAAATATTCAATACATATATTATGTATTTACAGTTTCATTTTATGAAATAATTTAGATTTAAATATTCCAATCTTTAGTTGACATCCCACAAATTGCAAACACACATTGAAGAGAGAAATAATAAAGATTAGGAGATTTTATTGCCCTGTCCAACACTGGTCACATGAGTACAAAATTCAAGAGCCCATGAATGCATGATGCAGTGTATGGACTATGGATGGGCAGTTAAAGGTTAAATTTTTTATTTTTTGATTTTTACAGAGTTAGATTAATGAAATTATCTGATAAGAGTTTCTATTAAATGCATTATATCTAATATTATCGGACGCATTTGATAGAATAGTTATATGAATATGAGGTACATAAAGTTTTATCATCGATTAATAGTCTAAGTTATGCAATCTTAGTCTTTTAAATTTTTATGAGTTTAATTCGTTGATTTTTTAAAGTTTAATATCAAGAGATGAAATGATTAGATGGAGATGAAAATTTATATATATTTTAATTATATAGTTATCTTTACATCACACTGAATTATGTAGTTCAAAATTTATTTTGTTAAGTTTAGGTAAAGGAAATGTGGATAGAGTAATTGATTTTTAAAGGGGGTGGTGATGTTATGTGGACGTGGTGGAGACGGAGCAAGCGTCGCCGCTGCCACTTCGCCCGTTAGGGTTTTTCAGATATAAAAAAGTAGAGGAAGAAACACATAATAATAGACGCCTGATACTACCAAGTCTCTTCGCCCTTCCCCACCATGTCAACGCTTCTCTCTCCCTCTGTTAAGAGAGTGACAGTTACTCGATTGAGACTCCAAACTTTTTCTATTCAACTAACAGTCTACAATAAACAAATCATGTTTTCAGAGATTGGAAGTTTAGACTCAGTTAAATTTTCCACTGAGTTGAGTTCTCATTTCCCTCTAAATTCAGACAAAACTCGTCTGGGTTTTGTCAAATCTCTGCCGAGTTACTCTCGAGAAGTTGGTTTGACGGGTAAGAACCCGCTTCAGGAAGTGATGATTTTCTATTTGATTCACGCTTAACCTTAAAAGATCACTCTCTGTTGAACTTATTCGATGTGTGAATTGGGAAGTTTACACATGTCTGAAGAATTAGTTGGGTGAGACGCCTGAACACCTTAGTTACAAATAGAGCTGAAACTCGGGTCGAGTCAGGTCAGTTTTTAATAAATCCAACCCAACCCATTTAAAAAATTATTGAACCTGACCCGAATTACTAACCAAAATTTCTCAACCCGAGCGATCTGAATTTCTGCCACGATTCAAGTCGAGTGGTGCTTTATAACTTGGTACACGCGGGTCAAATCAGGTTACGTCGAATCGGATCGGGTTGATTTTAAATTTCTCAATCCAACCCGACCCAAATTTCATGTGCGTTTTTATTTTCCCAACCCGACCCGACCTGAAATATACAAATACATAACCCATACCCATTGATTTCTCGGGTCCGCTCATGCAAGCCGGGTTAAAACTCAACCTAAATTTCACCCCTAGTTACAAATCATGTTTTTAGAAATTGGAAGTTTAGACTCAATTCAATTTTCCACTGAGTTGAGTTCTCATTTTTCTCCAAATTCAGATGTTAGGAATGTGATCAATAAACTGACAATTTTAAAGATAATAAAATATGAAAAATTATCCATATTAAAATTTTAATCTATATTAAATTGATTTGCATTTCAAGTTGAACCCAAATACTAAATATATAACAAATTATCCATGAATCTCAACATAAAACTATTAATTTTCTTAAAATTATCAAATAAACAAATGTAAAAAAATCTCCCAAGTCCCAACTTCAGACCAGCCAATGAACATAAGAATTTCCAACTTACCATATATGCATGTGGCACCTGCATAATTTATATTAAGAAAAGCCTAATATTTTTATTGTAAATCTTGTTGTGATCCACAAGGAACATGAAGACTTTCCAATTACATATTTATCCCATGTGTATTTTATATTGGCTTTTAATTTCCTTTAATTTTATATTTTATATTCTTCATATGCCTAGCAAAGCCAAATTAAAAAGGCTTTGAAGGGGTCCACTTCTAAATCCAAGACTCAGATCCAATGGCTCTTTGGAACGTGAGAGCAGATGACAAGAGCATTGAACTGAACGACACTGGTTTCTTTATTTAACTATGACGCACGCTTACTTCACAAACCCCCCTCCCCCTCTCTCTCTCTATATATATATATATTATTTAAAAATCGCTTTTTAATAGTAGAGTTATGTGGTTTGATTTGACTGACATTATATTAACCATTAGATCCAAACTTTAAAAGGGGAGTACTGAATTCGATTCTTATTACATTTCACAGATTCACTTCCGACAGAGTTATTCAGTGTGTGAGTAGGCAGGTTTACACATGCTGCGATGATTAATCGGGTGCTCTAAGATGCATAGACATTAGGACTGCAACTCAGGTCGGGTTTTGACCCGACCTACATGACCCAACTTTAAAAATCCTGTGACTTCACGATGCACCGTTAAATCAACCCATTAAAACAAGAAGTTCTTAAAAAATTCGATCTAAAAACCATTACCAACCTATTTTTGGATGGTCCTTTCGTCCTTCAATTCTTCCTTCTGAGTACACAGACATCTCTCTCACCTTATCCAAGCATCCATGGGGACCTCAAGGCCTACCATCGACAGAGGTAGGTGCCATTTTCTAACCCATTCCATCGGGCAAGAAAAGGGGTTAGAGAAAACAGGCTAGTGTGGTCAAAAGTCAACACCAACAATGAAAGCCAAGGTCGTGTGGACCCCAATTTGCGTGTTTGTGGGTCCCATTTCTATTTCACCAAAATTGGAGCTTGCTGACTTGAGAGAAAGGAAAAACGTATCTTGATTGATGTGTTCCCATTTGGGCCATTATTATGCCAAAGGTAGGGTCCACCTTTAGGAGATTGGCCTTTGTTTTGTTGGAGAATGACAAAGCCAAATCAGTGTCATCCATTTGTTGGGCCACAATACCCACTGATTTAGTCAATGGTCCCCATATAAGGCATTTAAAATAGATTGAATAAAAATTTAATGATGATAATATTAACTAGTAGTGCAATATTTAAATAATATCATATTTGAAGTCAATGTTATAAATATCAGCGGTATTTTTAAATATATCATGTTTTTATCGGCAAAATATCATTACCGTGTTCATAACATCTATTTATCGACACAGAGGTAAATTTCCAGTAAAATCACGTTAAAAACGCGATAAATAGTACTATCGTGATATATCCCGATAAATTACTAGTAAATTCTTATTAAGATATTTATTTTCTTAATATTTTCCGCAATATTTTCCGCAATATTTCCCATTAATTCCCAGTAAAATCTGAAAATATTCCGATATTATCAATTATCGTTAATATCCCGAGAACAGTATTTGTGACAATACCTGGAGTCACCTATCTACATGTTTGTTTTATTAGAAATTGAAAAACAGTAGAATGCAACATGCTTCTATCAGTTTGGATTCTACTGCAAGTTGTCTGAAGCTGTAAAATTGTGCAATATGAGTCAAGTTGAACTCACTTGACTCAAATGGATTTTGAGTTGAATACACAAAAAAGAATTATTAAGTTAAAAATATTTGAGAAATGTACTAAGTTACTTGATTGAATTTTATATGGAGTTTGAATTTCAAGTATTAAATGCTAATTGATGAATAATTCTTGAATGGAATGGTAGAAAATAATAGGAAATTGTTTCTGAATTTCACCGGCAAACATATTGTATAAACTTTGTATTAGTTGTTGTATTAATATATTAATTTATACGCATCATCATTAAAATCATTTGTCCTTTGTACAACGATTGACTACTTCAATTTAACCCACAATTTAATACCTGAATGCCGAAGTACTCGATGTCCATAGGCCCAACCTACTACCTCGAAGCAAGCCTTACCCACACATAAGCCCAAAAGCCTGCCCCAAATACTCCAAGCGATAGACCTACCCAAGCCCAATAAGGGTGACCCAATGTGCATATCCAACATTCCACTCCACCAAATCAGTAGCCCAATCTAATATGGATGCGATCAGACTCCAGTTATTACACCCGATTAACTGAAGGTGACCCAAAAGGTCTCACATTCGTAGATTTTTTTTTTTTATGATGAAGAAAATCAAGATTCTCAGTGGCTGAGGGTATGTGTAAACTTCTCAATCTTCAGATATCAGTTAAGTCTACTAACAATGGCTCGTAAGAATTGAACGTGAATCAAACTCAAAACCCTGCTTCATAAGGCAGACATCTTATACTAAACTAAGTGCCATTATATCCTCATTTAGATCGATTCATAGTGGTGGCTATTAATTGATGCCAACGATTTGTTTCCAAGCTCAAATCTTGTAGAAACTGCAGCACAAGGCCTATTCTCAACTTGAAAGAGTTAAGAAACTTTGCCATATTTTAAAAAAAATTATCAACTTGTTCAATCCAAAATTCTATTGAGTTGAGTCGACTTGAACTTACTCGACCAAATTTTTTGTTTTTTAAACTATGACTTCTACTCTGAACTAGTAAAGACCCTAGTCCAACAGCTTGAGTGAACCACAACTTAACTCTGAAGTTTAAAGCTATAAAACTTAAACTTACTTAAGTTAAAGTTAATCCAACTTTCCAACTTGAAATGCAATTTAGAATGACTTCCATTTAAATGCAATTACTTAAGAAAATAATTGAGTGTATATGTGAGTTCTTTTTTGGGATTGCTGCGAACGAGTCTAATATTGAAAGTGTAGATAAAGATATAAAGATTTATAAAAAGACTTTGACCACTCCACCTAATGGGCTAGCCTTTTGGACTAGATATCGAGGTGCTAACAAATTGTATCAGAGTCAAGTCTCAGACTACCTCATGTAGACTCAGGAGATCTCCTAAATGGACGAGTTGACTAGCCTTGTTTAAGGGAGAATTGTTAGGACTAACTGCAAATAAGTCCTACATTGTAGACAGAGATTTAGATATTTATAAAGATTTTGAGCCACTTCACTGATCGGACTACCTTTTTAGATGAATATCGAGATTCCGACAAGGACTACCTTTTTAGACGAATATCGAGATTCCGACAAGTTATATCAAACTTAATTAGTTCAAATAAGCTATTTTTTGTCCTTACCCAAACTTTTCCGTTTCTTCACTCCCAAAAAGAGAACAGTAGAAAAGGGCAAATCTATATGACTTGGATCTTTTACTTCATGTGATCCGAAAATGGGACCTATACATTTTATAGGTTCTAGGTTTTTAACTTGGCCCAATTCAAAATTGGAGAATATTCAAAAAAAATTAAAAAACTTTTAAAATAGAAGCAATCTTATACTATCATTCTAATAATAAAGTACTTAATTAAACATTTATAAAATTTATCATAATATATTTGATTTATCTAACAATAAATTGGACAATGGGTCTTATTTATAGAAACAATGTACGGTGTCATCACTCATCAATCACGTTACCATTCAAAATATAAAAAGTAAAGATCCAAACTAATAATTGAATCTCCAATTCATTTAATTTCTCGCTCCATGGATAGGATTCCTAGTTTTCATGAAAACTGCTTGTTTTTCTAATTAAATTGTATTGTCACATGACAATAAAAGTAATATTAAAAATAAAAGTAAAAAGAGTATAAATATTAACCTTAGTCTTACATTTCATTGTCCACCTTCCTAGCCTTTACTAGTAATCTCAGGCTCAATGGCTGTTCTTCTTCTTCTTCTTCTTTTTTCTTTTTTTTTTTTAGTTCTAAAAACGATGGAATTCCATTTTCCTTAGAAAACTCGGCGACGACGATGTTGACGTTGCAGACCTTCCAACGAATACCCAAATCGTCTCTTCCAGAGGTTATCCCCATCGCTTCCCTTGGCAACTCGCCTATTGACCGGTAATGGGGGATCCATTTCCATCTTCCTCGTAGCCGTCCGGCCTCCAAGCTTGCCGGAGAAGATCTTTTTGAGCTGAAACAGCCTTCTGTTGCCTGATAGACCCACCACCTTGTCCATCTTGATGTGGCACATACAACCAACTTTGGGGGACTCTGGCTCTTCAATTTTCGAGCCGTTCGATTGCTTTTGGTGGTGAAACAAAGGTTGGTCACTGCATTTTCTTTCCGGCCCCTTTCTAGATGATCTTGCACAACCAAACATGGGCTTGAAGGTGATGATGGATTCACTCTGCCACCCCATTGTTGTTGCATGTAGTTTTCTGGCCATGGATACAGAGAGAGAGAGAGAGAGATCAAGGTATATAGAAGAAGAAAATGAGGAAGGGAGAAGAAGATGGAGATGGGTTCTTCAGATCCATTGAAATGGATATGTCTTTGAACTAGCTATGATTGAATTTGATGGAGATTATTGCCATTTCCATAGCCAATTGGTTGGACAGTTGCAGAAAAGCAAAGAACACTGTTGACTTGGCTCTATTTTTGGAACATTTATGCATGATATATTGATTTTGGCCAAAATCGGATGATGGCGTATCCAAACGGCCATTTTGGACTCATATGAGAGCCACCAGGTTATATTGGCCAACTTGGATTTGTATACAGTAATAAGAAATTGCTGCAATTGATGTCTTATTTTGTTACTTTTCTTGATCTCTTCTACATTTTCAATCAAAATTACTGAAATAAGTGCCATCATATCCTCGTTTATAGTGATTCAGAGTGTAGCTATTAATTTATGCCAACAATTCGTTTCCAAGCTCGCATCTTGTAAAAACCGGAGCCCAAGGTCCATTTTCACGAATTAAATTCCTCTTTCCCAATTTAATTGTTTTATATGGATTTTGAAATTATCTCAAAATAGTTGTCCTATTCATATTGGAATAGCATAAAGTATGTTAAAAATGGATGAGATCACATGAAGTGCTAGCCTTATATAGAGAGTTGTTTAAAAAATACAAATCTTTCAAATGAAACAATTAAAATAGGACGGAGGGTGTATAATCTACACACCCTTTTTCAAACTTTTGGGTGAAATTATCCTTTTGCCCTTCCACTTAATTCTTCCAAGAACCGCCGAAGGAAGCATTCCTTCGGACGAAGGATCGACCGAATACGCAAAAGAGAAGAGAGGGAAAAAATGGTAGGCCCCACCATTGATCGAAACCCAGGGTCTTCCTTAGCCGTAGATAGGTGGGCCAGGGTGATCATTGTGGTGTCGATCCTAGGGTCAGAAGTGTAGGATCTACTTGGATCTAAGAAAAAAACCCATAAAATTGAGTTTCGGTCACCGAAAGCAGCAGGAGAAGAAATTGGTCAGAGGAGGGTCACATGCAAGTCCGATCAGAATTCTGATGGTACAGATGGATAGTCCATCAAAAAACAGAATGGGTATGGTGGGTCCCGCCGGCAGAAATTTTCCCCATCACTTGATCTAAGGCCGAGAAGAAGATCTGGCGGTAGCATACTTCATCCGACGGAATGCTTCCTTCGGCGGTTCTGTCGGCGGATGAATTTAGTGGAAGGGCAAAAGGGTCATTTAACCCAAAATTTTGAAAAAATGTGTGTAAGGAAAGAAAAACCGGGTGTCTGTATAGCTCCCGATTAAATATATTTAAATATATAAATTTATTTTTAAAATATTATATATCTTAAATAATATTAATATATTAAAAATTACACATATCTATACTAATTACTTAATTCTTAATTTTGTAAGATTATAAAAAACATTTGAATATCTAAATGACTGGGTCCTAATGATAAAATTACATATTTAGGATCTCCGGAAGCTTCTTGATTTTCTGTGAGATTTCTGGAATTTTTTTTTTAATTCGGATGAGGTGTAACGGCCATTAAAAAGCACTTACACCCGTTACTGCCGTTGCATCGAAATTATAATATTAAAAATAAAATTAAAAAGCATATGCCTAACCTCGTCTTACATTTCATTGTCCACGTCCCTTTCTTTTTTCAGTTTTATGATAAAAGGAGTCAAGATTCCACGGAAAAGAATGATGGAATTCCACTTTCCTTAGAAAACTCGGCGACGATGTTGAAGTTGCAGACGTTCCAACGAATACCCACATCGCCTCTTCCAGAGGTTTAGGCCAGGCTCAGGCTGGGTTTCGGCCCATTAATAAGCCTTGTTCCAACCTTAAATTCAAGGCTCAAGCTGAGGATCCCCAACCAAATGGGCTCAATATGGCCCTAATCACATCCCTTCTTCACACCCATATACCTTCCATGAATTGTATTCTTACCAAATTTGACCTCAATTTAGGTTTGAACAATGAATTGATATAATCTCAAAATTTCCACATTCGAATAAAATTGAATTTTTGAATTTTTTTAAAACATAGCTTTTGTTGTCTAAAATCTAAATTATGATAATTTTTTTAGGCACCATATTTAAACAATTCCAACCACATGGGTTTTGATGGCATCCACTCTGGATTCCTCGAATTGTTATTTGAAGTCACGAAATGCTCATGTATGACCAAATCTAGTTGATGAAACAAATGGGTCCTCGTCATAGGAGCCATTTGTTTCATCAGATAGGATTGACATTTATAATTGAATTTGACAAATTCTTTTTATGGGCCAACTGCTTCTCTAATGCTCATTGGTCGTACGACATTAGATTCTCATTGTAGGAGCCATTTGCTTTGTCAACTAGGTTTGACATCTAAAATTGAATTTGATGAACTTTTTTTTGTGAGTTAGCTGTTTCTCTGATGCCCATTGATTTATGCTCTTATTTTTCTCCTTTTTTATCTCTTTGTTTAATATTAGAGCATTTTTTGAGCTGGTCAACTATTCATGGGATAAGTACAAAATTAACTATATGCCTATGCATTGCCTTTATTTTTAATGCCATTTCTAGTTAGAAACTCTCTTGTATACAAGTAGGAGAGACCCAATTGACCACATCACAAAATTCCACTGCCAGCTTGTATTGAAGAAAAGAAAGGGCCAATTTCTTCAAAAGGTTAATAACTTTTATGACAAGACTACAATAGTACATGGCATTTAGCAAATTCTTTATCAAATGCTCCAAAAAATGGTCCCTGTGGAGGATACCTTCTTTATCCTCTTCTATCGAGGATACCTTCTTATTTTTCTTTTTGATTTTAATGATTCCAATCTAGGAGCACTTTACATTTGTTATCTGTTGTTTCTTGCATTCCTGCTATTGAGCCTAATGTAAAACTGTCTTTCTTCACCTTTGTCCAAAAAATGTTGTTGTTTCTTTTTCAGTTGGGCCACCCGATCCATCAACTGCTCTTTGGCTCGGACTTGGCCAACCTAATCAATTGCTCCAATACCAACTTTTGGTCCCATCTTTGCCATCTTCGTACTATCAAGGAGCTTCTCAATTGTTTTGGCTGTAATGGCCCAAAAATAGTTTACCTTGGAAATGTCAGAATTCATCAAATGTTTGCTTACCAATCTGTTGGGGGCACAAGACTTTTCAATCATGTGTCCTTTCATTTCTTATTGGACCTGTTTTTTGGTTTTCTCTGTTGATGCCCAATTTGGGCTCATTTTGTTTTTGGACTAATTGTGTTCTTATTTTTGGCTTGACCAGGGCTGTGGGCTTATAGTGTATATTTCCCCTTTTGGGCTCTCTTCTTCTTGAATGACATACTTATCTATCATTCAAAAAAAAAAAATGCTCCAAAGGCTAGTCTAGTGATTGATATGGATAAATAAAATGGGTTTGCTGAAATGAATTTGATTAGATGGGCTCAAAATGGGCTCACTTGATGAAGTATTCAATTGATAGAAATTGGATCTTAATCAGGGTGGCCCAATGGAAAGACCAGGCCATGTCTATTGAAAATTCTAGAAAACCCTCTACGATAAACAAGATTTTTAGTATATATATTATTCTTTGCCTTTCAAGAAATCCTAATTCACACTTTTACATGCAAGAGAAAATCTTTTGTTTCAATTTTTTAAAATTACACCCCTCCAACAATTTAATTCTAGATCAACCATAATCTTTACTAGTTACGGTTCAATTATCGTGAATTTTTAAAAAAAAAATTAAACCTTTAAAAATCGTTAATGACCTGTGATTCAAAACCCTGAAGATTTGTAACTTATTAAGTTGGATTGTTAAACTATTATAATTATTTACATAATATTATATTTTTAACAAATCTATTATAAAATGTCTCTACTTAGAGGCATGAACCATTTATAATGCAATTATTTATTAAATTAATTGATAATCTAGTGCAGGTGAGTTTACTATTTGAAGTTTTGAAGCAGTTGGAGTGAGAGGATGGAGTCTCCATTGATGGATTACAGGAGCATAGTAATGGCTCTCTTCTTCATTATTCACTGCATCACTTTGACAAGTAGGATCCATGGGCTTCCATTAATCTCTTAATTAAACTCAGTTAACTACATAATTACTGGCTTAATAGGGAAATACATCCATTAAAAAGAGAAGCCATGGTGACTCTTAAGATTAAAACATTGTTGCAGGTGCCAAATTCCTCGTAGGCGTTTGCTATGGCATGCAGGGGGACAATCTACCAGCCCCAAGTGATGTAATCAACTTGTACAAGCGGTGCGGCATCGATCGGATCCGACTCTTCGACCCCAGCCCAGATGCTCTTCAGGCATTGAGAGGATCAGGGCTTCAAGTCTCATTAGGGACGCGCGATGAAGACATCCCTAACCTCGCCGGGAGCCAAGAGGCGGCGAATTCATGGGTTTCGACATATGTCACTCCCTACAACGACGTAAATTTCATATACATAACGGTCGGAAATGAGGTGATCCCCGGCAACCTAGCTCAGTCCGTTGCGCCGGCGATCCGAAACATGCGCAGTGCTCTGTTTGGGGCTGGCTTGGGTGGCATTACGGTGAGCACTGTTGTCTCAAGTGCTGTCATGGGAGTGTCCAGCCCTCCATCGCAAGGTGCTTTCTCCGGCGACGCTGTCGCCGACATGACATCGGTCGTGTCCGTCCTAGCCAAAATTACCTCACCACTCATGGTCAATTTGTACCCTTACTTTGCATACTCAAATGACCCAGCTAATATTCCGCTAGAATATGCATTGATGAGTACTAATACACCCTCAGTCCAAGATGGAAGTTTACAGTATTCTACCCTCTATGAAGCCATGATCGACGGATTCTACTCGGCCATGGAGAAAGTAGGGGGTGCCGATGTTGGCATTGTAGTGACGGAGAGCGGGTGGCCTTCGGCCGGCGACGGCAACTTTACGTCGATGGAACTTGCCCGTGCATATAATACAAATCTCTTGAATCACATAAATCAAGGTCAGGGAACACCAAAGAGACCAAATGACCACGTTGATGCATTCTTCTTTGCCATGTTTAATGAGGACCTCAAGCCTGCTGGGGTTGAGCAGAACTTTGGATTATATTACCCTAACATGGAACCAGTTTACCCTTTATTCTCATGCTGATGGTAAACTCATCTGTAATTGACTATTATCTATGGTTCTTGTGGTGGAATACTAAAAATAAATGGCATAGATATATGATTCATATATACAGCAGATTTGCCTCTAGGCTATATTGGGCAAGTTGGATTTGTATACAATAATGAGAAACTTCTGCAATCGATGTCTTATTTTGTTACTTGCCTTTGCAGTCTCTTCTGCATTTCCACTCGAATTTTTTTTTGAATAAGATGGGTATCTTCATGTCAAAATGGAGGTGAGTAAATTCCACGGGCATATCTAAACCTCTCAATCCTCAAATATAGGTTAAGTCTATCAAGAATGGTCCATAGAAGTTGAGCATAAATTGAATTCAAAACTCTACTTGATAAAGCGGGCATCTTATACTAAACTAAGTGACATCAAATCCTCATTTAAATTGATTCATAGTGGTGGCTATTAATTGATGCGAACTATTTGTTTCCAAGTTCAAATCTTGTAGAAACTGCAGCACAAGGCCCACTCTCATTTTGAAATCTCATAGAATCATAAAACTTTGGACTTATTTTAGAAAAAATAATAAAAAATTATCTCATTCAACTCGAAATTCTAATGAGTTGAGTCGACTCAACTAATAGAGACCCTAGTTCCACGCCTTGAGTGAACCCATGTTGACTCTGAAGTTTGATTGACTATAAACCTTTAACTTCATAAAATTTAATTAAACATTTATAAAATTTATCACAATAATTTCATTTGATTTATCCAATAATGAATTAGACAATTTGATAAATTTTGAAAAAAAACACATGTAAATACACGTTAGATCAAGTCAAGCAAAACAACTTTTAATCCAACCTAACATCTAATCCCTAGTGATTAAGGGCTCTAAAATTCTCAATTCTTTCATTCTAAAATACTCCGTAATTTTATTTATAGAGACAATTTAAAGCACCACCAATCACTAAACTCAAATTAGCCATTCAAAATATAAAAGCTAACATTTTACTTTTTGCCACACAAATAATTGAATCTCCAATCCATTTAATTTCATGCTCCATGGATAGGATTCCTAGTTTTCATGTAAACTGCTTGTTTTTCTAATTAAATTGCATTATCACACGACAATAAAAAAATAATACTAAAAATAAAAGTAAAAGCATATGTATATTAACCTTGTCTTCAATTTCATTGTCCACCTTCTTAGCCTCTCTACTCTCCAGTGATCTTAGCCACACCAAACTTTAAAGGAAATTTCAATTTTAACATTATTTCTCTTTTTTTCTCTATTTCCTCTTTTCCAAGATTAAGGCCAAAATTGAATTTTACTTTAAACTTTGGTGAACCCGGTGCAAAGATCATTACTTTTTTTCCTTTTTTTTTTTTTTGCAGTTTTACGATGAAAAAGAGTTGAGATTCTATGGAAAAAATTTGATGGAATTCCACTTTCCTTAGAAAACTCGGCGACGACGATGTTGAAGTTGCAGACCTTCCAGAGAATACCCAAATCGCCTCTTCCAGAGGTTATCCCCATCGCTTCCTTTGGCAACTTGCCTCGTGACCGGTAATGGGGGATCCATTTCCATCTTCCTCCTTGCCGTCCGGCCGCCGAGCTTGCCGGAGAAGATCTTTTTGAGCTGAAACAGCCTTCTGTTGCCTGAGAGACCCACCACCTTGTCCATCTTGATGTGGCCCATACAACCAACTTTGGGGGACTCTGGCTCTTCAATTTTCGGGCCTTTCGATGGCTTTTTATGGTGAAACAAAGGTTGGTCACTGCATTTTCTTTCCGGGCCCTTTCTCGATGATCTTGCACCACCAAACATGGGCTTGAACGTGATGATGGATTCACTCTGCCACCCCATTGTTGTTGCATGTAGTTTTCTGGCCATGGATACAGAGAGAGAGAGAGAGAGAGAGAGAGAGAGAGAGAGAGAGAGAGAGATAAAGATATATAGAAGAAGGAAATGAGGGAGGGAGAGGAAGATGGAGATGGGTTCTTCAGATCCATTGAAATGGATATGTCTTTGAACTAGCATTGATTGAATTTGATGGAGATTATTGCCATTTCCATAGCCAATTGGTTGGACAGTTGCAGAAAAGCAAAGAGCACTGTTGACTTAGCTCTATTTTTGGAACAGAGGTCCCATCTACGTTAAGAGGCCCCTAACATTTATGCACTTCAATGGCTTAACCCAATTGGTTTGGAAGCAACATATCTAGAGGGAGGTCTTGGGTTCAAACCATAAGAGCTTTAATGAAGGGTCACTTCTCGTGAGAATATTTATATAGTAAGGTCCCATCGATTTACTCGGTGTGTGCAGATAGGGGAGTTTTCACACACTCCAGAGGACTAGTCGAGTGCTGCGCGTGCACACTTCTGGACTTTAAAAAAAAAAACATTTATGCATGATATAATTATGATATATTGATTTTGCCCAAAATCGGATAATGGCATAGCCAAACGGTTATTTTGGACTCATATGAGAGCCAAATTGTTGACATGATCGATGGAAAGTAGGGGTGAAACTTGGATTGGGTTTTAATCTCACTCGCATGATCCGATTTGAGAAATCAGTGGGTTTTAATTATATATTTACATATTTCGAGTCGGATCGATTTGGGAAAATAAAAACTTGCATGAAACTTAGATTGAGTTTGGTTAAGAAAATTAAAATCGATCCGACTCGACCTGAGTGCATCAAGTTATAAAGCAACACTCGGGTTGACTCAAGTCAGAAATTCAGGTCAAGTCGAGTTGAGTAATTTCGGGTTGGATTGGGTCGGATTCAATAAATTTGACATGAATTAGGTTGGGTTTATTAAAATCTGACCTGACCCAACTTGAGTTTTAGCCCTAATGGAAACTGATGGATTTTTTTTTTTTTTTAATATTTTCTATATACTCATCTTTCTCGTAGATTAAGACTTTAAGTTGGATTTACCTTAGGTGTCTAGTCGTCTCACCAGATTAATTCTTTGAGCATATGTAAACCTTTCAATCTGCACCACATTCAGTACAGAACAATGGAGAGTAACCCTTTTTGTATTGAGAAATAATTGACCTCAAGACTTTACGTAAATAGTGGCGAGTTTTGACCATAAATCTAACCCCATAAAGATTTTTTATCCATTCTTTCTATATTTTCAATCATCTACCTCTCATTCTCGTATGTGTGCTCTCAATTTTATTTATTTATCTATTTTTGAAATAGACAGGGGTGATTCGTTACACTTCTGGTGATCCAAGTAAAATCACAATTTTTATAGAAAATAGTGTTGAAAATTATTGATCTTTATTCATTGAAATTTGAAAAATGGAAAGGATTGGTATTGGAGGCAGTCTTCCTCTTGAGATTGTGATTCATTTAATTCAAAATATCTTTTGTTTAAATTTTCTTGGAGCCCAATTGAGTTCACTTAATTCAGTCAACAGGAACTCACATGGAATGATGAAAGTACAGAGAATGACTGATGCACTGAGTGAAGAAGAATAAATAGAACAAATGGGAAAGAAGAGGGAAGGGAAGCACGCCGAGTTATCATCTCTGTCGGTAGAAGCTTTGCTATTGCTTTAAGTAATGAAATGATGATAATAGAGAAGCCAAGTCATTTTCTATCTTCTACTCTTTTGCAGAATGAATGCTAAACGGTTCCAAGGGTCCAACACCCAAGACAGCCTTTCCAAAGGATATTAATGCATTGCCCAAAAATGAGATTCAACTTTAAAAGACTTTAAATGACTGTTAAAATTTTAAAAAAATTAATTTTAAATAATGCAATTCGATATTGTGAAGTGACAAAAGTCCGATATCGCTTAATTTGAGAAACTAATGACTCTATATAACACTTGAGGCATGCTCCTTTTAATGGCTAACTTTTGAGAATGAGTTTTATCTCAACAATGTTATCATGTCATTGTTTTCTAATATGGTATTGTTGAAGTGTGAACGAGAGTCCCACATCAGTTGTGAGGAGGAAAACTAAGAAATTATAAGAGACTGAGTCACTCCATCTATCAGGCTAGTCTTTTGGGTTGGAAACCCAGTCCTAACAGTGGTATCAGAGTAGGTTCCCAAGCCACAACATGTGGACTCAGGGATCTCCTAGCCGAATAGGATGGTTGGCAACGTTCTATCCTCGGAGAGCCTCATTCGATGGGAGGATTGTTGGGAGGTGAATATGAGTCCCACATCAGATGTGAGGGGGAAAACTAAGGACTTATATAGATCTGTGTCACTCCACCTTTCAAGCTAGTCTTTTGGGTTGGAAGCCCAGTCCTAACAGGTATCATAGTAGGTTCCACGTGCCCAATAGTTGCGAGTGCCTGTCTGAAGTTTTTATATGCAGCCATAGAGTCGAGCTGCACGTGAGAGCAGGTGTGAAGTGATAAAGAATGTTACCATGTCATGATTTTCTAACAGATATGATTGGACTTGAACCCATCGATTAAGACTTTATTTAGTTCTTAAAATGGTTTAATTCATATAAAAATATTTTAATTCTTATTTACTTTATTTTTCTCTTTTTGAGAATAAATTCTAGCTCAAAAATGTTATCATGTTATAGTTTTCTAACAGATATGATTGGACTTGAACCCATCGATTAAGACTTTATTTAGTTCTTAAAACGGTTTAATTCATATAAAATATTATAACTCTTATTTACTTTATTTTCCTCTTCTTCTTTTTAAAAAAAAAAAAATTGTTTTTCACTATTACTGTTATAGTACTATGATTGTAACCTGATCTTCTATTCTTTTAAAAAAATATATATTAATTTTTAATGTTAACAACTTATCATGTCTTTAAATAGTTTGATCCAATAGATGAACTTAATTACACTAAACTATTATTAAAAAAAAAAAAAAAACAATTCCAGTATTTTCATTTTGAATGATTGGAGTTCACAATCATGTCCTTCTTCAACATAAAAATTATAAGATTTATGAATTGACAACTTCTTGCACTTGCTAAGTGCATTTTGGTTGTAATTGAAGACTTAAGTGATAATGATAACAATAATAATAATAATTACCCACCTAAAATCATTAAGTGATCTTTGACATGACATGGGATAAAATAGAAAATGTCTTAAAATAACATCTGATTGCTCATACATAAGAAAGTTTAAGTACACAAATCAATTTCAATCAAATTGTTTGATGTTGTCAACTTAGATATATTTATTCCCTCATTAGTTTCCAATGAATGATAGATTGGACTCTGCTTGTTTTTTTTTTTTTTCAATGTGATTAGGACAATAGATTGGATGAAAGTTCTAAGAGACTTTCTCTTGCATTTCCATTCTTCCATTTTCAGACTAAGTTTCATTTCATCAATATTTTGAACAAAATCAGTTCAAGGTTCGAAAGTAGGCTATAATAGAAAGAAAATTAATAAGAAAATCATTGTTTTAATAACAAGGGACATCAAACTTATCATTTTATCTACTTATTACTGTCTCACTTGTGAAAACTGAAAAGGTACACTAATATCTCTTATTATCAAAATACAATATCAATCCAAAAGAGTTAGAGTAATGGTCAAGAACTCGTCTAAAGAGGTGAGAGTTTTAAGTTTGATTCCCAATCTACCTTAAAAGGTTACTCTTAATAAAATTATCCGGTGTGTGGATAGAGAGTCTTACCCATATCTCGAAGATTAATGAAGTGATTTAAGAGATCTAGACACCTTAGTCATTAAAATAAATAAAAATGCCAGTATTTCGATTCCCAGACAAAAACATAGATCATTATGTTCAACTACATTAAATGTTAAGCATCAAAGATCTCTTTGTCAGGCTTGGGATTCAAACATATGATGTTATTTACAGCTACTTCAATGAGATCTAAAGCATAGTCACCGATACCGTTCTCGGGATATTAACGGCAACAGTTAATAACGGGATATTTTCAAATTCTCGAGTTTTTAACGGAAAATATCCCGTTATTAACGGAAATTTAATGAAAAAATCTCGCGGAAAATATAAATATTTAAAATAATAATAAAAATTAATATAATAAAGGGATTTTTTCTGAAGTTTGCGTTATGAGATAATTTAAATCAAATAAAGGGATTTTCAAATTTACAACCTGAAATAAATTTAATTATTTAAATAATAAAATTTATTTTAAAACTTTAAAGTTATTTTTTTAGCAGTGTGTACTTTGAAAATTTCTCAAATTAAATATCCAGACTAATTACGATAATCCGATAAATACTTTAAGACTTAAAGGTCTTTTGACACTCCTAAATATTTAAAATACAGTATTTTACAAATAAGGGTATCCCTAGGGTGTGCCGAAAACACATTTAGGAGTGCCAAAGACCTTGAAGTCTTAAAGTATTTTTATCACGTTCATAATTAGTCCGGATATTCAATTTGAGAAATTTTGGAAATACACAGTGCTTAAAAAATAATGTGCATAGTGTATTAAATAATAAAATCTCCTTTAAAACTTTAAAGTTATTTTTTAGACACTGTGTATTTCTAAAATTTCTCAAATTGAATATCCGGGCTAATTACGATAATCTGATAAAAATACTTTAAGACTTTAAGGTCTTTTAATACTCCTAAATGTGTTTTTTGCACACCCTAGATATACCCTTATTTGTAAAATACTGTGTTTTAAATATTTAGGAGTGTCAAAAGACCTTGAAGTCTAAAAGTATTTTTATCAGGTTATCGTAATTAGTCTAGATATTTAATTTGAAAAATTTTCTTGAAAAATTTTCAAAGTACACACTGCTTAAAAAATAACTTTAAAGTTTTAAAATAAATTTTATTATTTAAATAATTAAATTTTATCAGTTTGCTGTCCAGCGGTGTGTGTACGTGAACGGGATAGTGAATGGGATAGCCCCGTGAAGCACTGCCGCGTGTGTACGCGAATATGGGATAGCCGTGTAACTGTGTAAGTAGGAAAAAATTTAAACGGTAAAAACGCCGTTTCTCGCGTTAAAAACGCGTTTTTAACGATAAAAACGGCATACACGATAAAATCGCGTTTTTAACGCGGTAACGTTATTTTCCCGATATTTTTGCGGTAAAAATGAAAATATCAGCGGTATTTGTTACACTGATCTAAAGAGGAATAAATATTTATGAGATGTTTACCTATTCTTGGTACATAAATGTTGGATCCAATAAATAAGATGGTGATGGACCCATTGGAGTGACATTTTCTTCAATTTGATTTCCAAAAAAATTATTATGATCTAATTGATCAAATCATGTTTTCAAAGGTCATAAAATTTATAGATAAAAAAATAATTTAAAATAATGAAAGAGCCTTAAAAATATGGTTTAGTCAATCCAGTTATCGTTTTTTTTATGGGCAACATACTAAATTAAAAATTATTTTACCATACCTATTACCAACCCATTTGATGAGTTTTGCATGCATAAATCCATGTAAGTGAACATTTATTTATTCTTCTGCAATCCGAACAAAGGGAGTAGTATAAAAAATAATAGACATTGACGGAGCTCTTGAATGGCTAGTGGGCATCTTCCTATGGGAATGTTTCTAGGATTCTCCAACTTTACTAAGTAGATCTTTGAAATTATCAATTTCGATCATAGTTTAAATTTTTTTTTAAAAAAAGCTCTTATGAAACATGACTCAAATTAACAGAATTTTGAGTCAAATAAGTTAATAAATTTTCTCAACTGGTTGCAGTGTTATTAAAGTTGGACCGAACCGCTGTCGAACCACCGGTTCAACTGGAACTGGAGTAACTGCGATTCAGTGTAACCGAAAAATTGAATTTTCGATTGAATCGTAAAAAACCGTTGTGAACCGTAAAAACTCACAGTGAACCATATAAAATCGCAATCCGTGAACCGTGGTTCACAACATTTGATTTTTTTTTAAAAAAAAAAATCAATTTCAAAATGTCAAAAATTAATATTAAAAAATAGATATATTTGAAATTTAAAGGTTTCTTACCATTTCTATTTCATATCTTTTACCGTTTTGATATATTACTCAGAGTTTGAATATTATTTGTAATATTTATATTAATATTACTCGGAGTTTGAATGTCATTTGTAATATTTATATTAATATTACTCATATTAATATTATATGTAATATTTATATTAAATTATTACTTGACCGGTTTTTACCGGCTTTCACCGCAGTTGAACCCGCTTTAACCTAAAATGTCTCGAAGACGGTTCTTTAGACTGTCTGGTTCTGATAACATTGACTGGTTGCCTCCCGAAAGTGGCACGTTGCGGGCTCGAGCCTTCATGGCCTAACCTTGGTGTACCTTAGGGGTAGTGTGCTCACCCGTGGGGATTTTACGCTAAGTATTCTGCATATTTCCACGTGTAAAAAAAAAATCACAAATTAAATAAAAAACCTTAATAAAATTATTTGATTCAATAAAAAATTAAATTAAACCTGAATTTTAAATTCTTTTTTTTAATCATGATTTTGATTGTTTCCTTAGTTAGCCCTGACTTTTACCACCTAAGCCCATTTATTAGAGTTTTCTTTCAGTTTTGACTCGGGTGCATGCTTAACTGAGAGCAATCTGGTAGTACGGAGGCATAGAAGATTGGATTCGTATCTAATCCAAATTTAATAAGGTTGTAGTATTAAGTTCCAACCAAAGATGGGAATAAGGTGACTTCTGCCCCATATGATCCAAGGGAAGATTTATAAATCTCATTTTTATATTAAATATATACATATTTTTTTCATTTTATGATATTTTATTAAAAATTATATACATTCAAAAACATAAAATTAATATGTATTTTGACTAAAAAAGAACTTGAAAAAGTTAAAGAAGGGGCTTAAAAAGAGGGTAAAAAAATGAAAATTTAGTAAGCCATAATGTATTAAAGAAGTTCTCCATCTTATTTTCTGGAATTAGTCTATAAAATGCATAGAAAAATTAAAAAATTAAAAAATGTTTTGAGCATATCTTAGTTAAAAAAGATCTTTTCACAGCGTATCAAAAAGTAAACTTTCAATATGAATAAAGTATCTCAAAAATTAAAAAATTTAAGAAAATAGAAAACTAACACTTATGAACAACTGACGTCAAATTTATGTTCTCTAGTACCCCGTGATCACCCGTAATTTCCACTGTAATTCAAAGACTTTTTTTTTCCAAAAGCCTTAATTTCATGAAAATGTTGAAAAATTAGAAAAATCATACAAAAATGCCATACGTTAAGCCATTTCCATTTAATTCTATAAACATCCAAATGATGTCATTCAATTTTTTTTCCACAAAACCCCCAAAATGGGGATTATCTTAGAAGAAGAATTAAAAATATTGATAAAAATAATTCAAAATGGAAACTATAAAGAAAAAGAGATTGGAATGGAAAAACATATTTAAATGTAAAAGACCCTCCTAAAGTAACATCCAATACATGATTAGAAGTGAAAAGGGTGAAATGGCCCCCTTTTTTCTATAATTGTAGAAAATAAAAACAAGTCAATATAGTAAACATAATTAAATTTTGAGCTAAAATTTGGTCCATATTACAACCCAACTCACTGATACCGGCCTCGCTACAAGGCCGATAGGGGAGCAAATCTCGGTTAGACCGAGATATTTGTCGATATGCAAATATCAGCCGATAAAATTCTTTCTCCTCTTTTGTGTTTTTTTTTTAAATATCGGTATTTTTTTCTGAATTAAAAAATAAATAAATAATCCAAAAGGAAGCTCTTTAAAAAAAAAATGAAAAGGAAAATATCAGCCGATATCTGGGCCGATATTGGTCCAATATCGGCCGAGATATCAACTCGGGCCCACCACTGTTTTGTTTTTTTTTTTTAAAAAAAAAGAAAGACCGATATTATGGATATCGGACCAATATATATCGCCGATATATCGGTCATATCAGCGGAAAACTATCCTGCACGGCCGATACAAATTATTTTTTATAATTTTTTATAATTTTGCATAAAATTATTTTTGATAATTTTTTCTATTCCACTTGTACCATTTGAACAATTTAACAAAATTGTGTTGCTCTTAGTAGTTTGGGCTGATAAGTTTGCTATGTGTATGGAAGCCCATGTATTAGTCTATAACTCTATATGCAGTATTGTTTTTTAATTGACAAATTTTCACAAAAAATACTAATCACTTTTACTATCAAAATTACCCTTTGGTGGGACCATTTTACCATAGAAATTGATGCATTAGAAAGATCTAAATGAGTTTTTTTTTTTTAAGATCAAGATATCTAAACTTCTCATCTAAATTTTCTAGATGTTCTACCTGATTAATCCTTGGGGCATGTGTAAATCTCCCAACCCGTGCATGCTGGATATAGAACTAAAGGGAGTATCCCTTTTTGTATTGAGAATAAATAGTGGAGAAATATAAATAAGATTTATTAAAATTATTTTAATTTGATCAATCATAGAGTTGGTAAATTCAAAATAATTTAAAACAATTAAAAATGACTTAATTAATCTAATAAAAATATATTTTATAGTTCTTTACAAACATAGACTGTTACAAGAACACATATTCATAAAGAAAAAGAAATATATATGTACAAGAAACTCATGCAGGCTTATTTATAAATGGTTTAAGTTCTACATAAAACCTGCAATGAAGGCTTGTAGATTATAAATATTTCAAAAAAAAATCCGAGCATATATGGGATTAAGAATGGAAAAAAAACCCGGCTGAAAAAAATTAAACTCGGGTTGACTCTAACTCAGCTAGAAAAATAGGATCTCATTTAAAATTAAAGTGGGCCTAGGCCTTGCATTTTATAAGGCCCAACTCGATGTAAACACCATGGTCGAAAAAACGGCCTGGTGGTTTTTTTTTTTTTTGAAAAAATTTATTTTAAAAAATAAAAAGGCTGTTTTTTAAAAATAAAAATAAAAAAAATATAAATATCGGCCGAGATATCTACTGGGCCCGCAATCGATATTTGTTTTTTTTTAAAAAAAAAAATCGAGATCTCAGCCGTATCGACCGATTTTTTTATCTCTGGTCGATACTATGCGTATTGGCCGAGATATCTCGGTCATCGAAATCCCGAGAGTATTGGCCTAGATTTCGACCCGTGGTAAACACTAAAACCTAAATTTAAACCCCAACTCCATGACCCATCATACATAATTTATTTTAAACAATTTATGATAATATCTTTAATCAATATTAACTCTCTTTATATATTTGAAAGAGTGATAATTTTTGTATCATTATTTTTCTTCTTAACTCTAAAGACATTTTATAGTTTTAACTTTCAAGTAATTTCCAAAATTATTTTATAACAAATAAGACATGCAAATGATATCAGATATAGGTCCAGCACACTAAGAGGCAAAAAAAAAAAAAAATTATTTGTTACAAGTATCAAACTATCTAAATACACCCTCCGTCCCATTTTAATTATCTCATTTGAAATATTTGTGTTTTTTAAGGAACTCTCTTTATAAAGCTAATACTCCATGTGATCTCATCCATTTTCAATATACTTTATACTAGTTTAATACAAATGAGACAACTATTTTGGGACACTTCTAAAATCCACATAAGACAACTAAATAGAGGAAGTATAATTTTAAAATAGAGATTGATAGGACACTTTTTCTCTTAAGGAGACACTTTTTTTTTAAGTTACTTTAAGTGAGTAATATTTTGAAATGATAATTATTTTTTATTAAAATTTATTAAAGAGTATTTGTTCTTTAAATAAAATAAAGGGGAGCGATCCTCACACGGGTATTTTGTGTATACAGATACGAATTTTAGCGTATGCTGAATTTGCCCTCCACCTGTTGTACCAGAAAGAAGAATGCATGAACAATGCAATTCTCCTGAAATCGGCTCGCCGAAATTCATGAACAGTGCAATGTTTTCTGAAATCGGCTCGCCGAAATTCATAAACAGTGTAATATTTCCTGAAATCCGCTCTCTGAAATTGCAAGTTGGCTCACCGAAATTCATGAACAGTGCAATGATCCTGAAATCGGCTCTCCAAAATTGCAAGTCGGCTGGCCGAAAATCATAAACAGTGCAATGTTCCTAAAATCGGCTCTCTAAAATTGCAAGTCGGCTTGCCGAAATTCATGAACAGTTCAATTCAGCTCTCCGAAATTTCAAATCGGCTTGTCGATGAACAATAAAAATCAGCATGAAGAGTAAAAATCAATCTATTAAAATTTTATTTTTCATATAAAGGTTAAAATTGAGAATACTCTAAAATTCATATCTAAACACGAAGTGACCGGAGGAGGATCGCTCTCCATATTTGTTTTGCCGGCTTCTAATAACCTATTACATTATATTATACTATTATTATGTAATATTATATTTAAATATGCAAGGAAAAGGAGACGAGGAATGCTGAAACGTGTCGCCCAGACATATTCAGAAATGAAACAAGCGCAAAAACAAAACATACATGTCCTAAGGGCGCCACGTGTCGTCTTCTCTCTGGAGGACGGAGATCCCCGTATAAACCAACGGCAGAGTCACTAACGCCGTTACAGGGCAGGATCCACCGCGTGGCATACCGACTTAGTCGTCAACTTTGACGTCCCAAAGCAAACGGAGAAATTGAATTCCTCGTCATTTCCTTTTTCTTCTCTGCTTCCCCTCTCCTCATTTCCATCCTCCTCCTGCATCTTCTTGTGATTCTTCTTCTTCTTCTTCTGATTCTCTTTCCGTTGTGAATTGTGCTTCTTTCACACGAATACCTCTGTTGTAAAGAGAAGGGCAGAGGAAAAGGAAAGGAAAGAGGAAGAAAGATGAGGGGAAGAAACCAAGAGAAGATTTCTCCCAAATGGATTTTCATTCTCTGCATCTCTAGCTTCTTCATCGGAATGTTCTTCACTAACAGGTCCTCTCTCTATATTCAATTTCTCTTTGACTTTTTTTTTTCAAATTCTCTCAAACCATCTTTTTCCCCATCTCTGAATTTCTGGGCCTTCTCTTCGTTCGTGTGTAAAACAAATGCGGATTTCAATGATACCAACTTTTGGACCTTTTTTCGTATCCTGGAATCCCTTCGAGGAATTTGCATTCTCTGGAATTCGAATAACACGGAATTCAAATTCTAAGAAGGAATTCTGAGCTACCGAAGAGGCCCTTAATGTATTCAAAATGCAAATATTTAGGGTTAGGATCTTTTCCCGAAGATTTCCCTTTTTGAATTGGAGCTCTTGCTAATTGTAAGATGGTAAAAATATGATCTTTAAGGGTCTCTGAACCGAGAATTCAATCAATTGGGTTGCAGGATATGGTCTCCACCAGAACCGGACCTCCCAATCATCTCAAACCGACGGCATAAGCAAGAGCTGCAAGTCGTCTCAGAGGATTGTGCCATGAAAAGGGTTGGTTATCACGATTTTTTATTTTTTATTTTTATTTTTTTATAATTTTCATCTATTGCTGATGGTTGGCATTGAATGTTTCGGTTTCTTACAATATTCAATTTTATGTTAAATGATGTGTGTTTGCAATCTTTGATTTTCTGCCCGAATGCAGCTATATTCACCTAACTTGTGAAATTTATACTTTTCAATTTAGCTAAATATCACCGCTTTAATTCTAGCACATGGCATTATTTATCTGATATGATTTATTTCTATTTGTTAGAAGCTTGGGAAAGATAAGGACATAATGGGGGAGGTTTACAAGACCCATGCAGCAATTCAGTGAGTGGGAAATTTTGAGCATTTTTAATTTTATTTTTAATGTTCATTTTTTGCGTTTTTATTTGTTCTTTAAATGAATACGGTTTGGAACTGGGTATCAGATCTTTGGATAAGACAATTTCCTCGCTTCAGATGGAGCTGGCAGCCGCTAGGAGTACTCAAGAGATGGCGGGCCTCAATGGGTCTCCTCACGTTTCAATGTTGTCTTCTCGGGAGGGCCAAGTCAGGAAGAAAGCATTTGTTGTGATTGGTATAAACACTGCATTCAGTAGCAGAAAGAGGAGGGACTCTGTAAGAGAAACATGGATGCCTCAAGGTTGTTCCTTTTACTATCTCAGCATTATATATTATCCAACTTATTTGGGGTGTTGAAATTTAATTTCTTCCGATTGCTGAAGACAGAATTAAAGTGAAAAAATTGTTAAAACTATATGTTACCTCTATGACTCTCACTCCTTTGTGTGTGTGTGTGTGAGAGAGAGAGAGAGAGAGTGAGACTTTGAGCCTCATCTCACTTTGAAGTTTCCACATGTTATCCAAGTTGTTTCCCTTTTGAATAAAATTCAAAATTTTTTTATGGGGAACAATCAGATTATGGGCTTCCCATCCTTTTCACGTTCCTTGCAAGATGGTAGAGAACAAAATTTTTCATGAGCATCATGAGTTTGTAAACCTATAGGTTGACACAGCATATTTCCAAAAATTAATAAGGGGTTGGAGAAACCTACAATAAAGTCTTGGAATAAACAAATAAAGGAAAAATGTTAGTGACATAGTGGCAATGGATGAAGAGATTGCGTCACTTTTTCAATGTTTGCAATGTATGTATGTATATAGCATGCTTCATTGGTCCATTGTTTTGGCTCAAGAGTTAATTACCTCTTAGGATTTTATCCTTAGTTGTCTGACATGAACCTACAAGATAGTTGGCAAGTGTTCATTGTTGCCAGATTAAAAAGTGCAAAACAACTTTTGTTTGAGTTGCCGCTCCTTTTCATCTCTCTCTCTCTCTCTCTCTCTCTCCTTTCATTAAGCCCCTGACATTATTTTAGTGCAAATGAAGTCTTAAAGATGAACAAATGAACACAATTTGAATTATTGGAGGTATTTATTACATATACAATCCTCCAATTGATACAATTAGTTATCAAAAACCTTTTCGAGTGAAGGGAAGAAGTCATCTAGGAAGAGAGTGGATAATATCAAACTAGAATTGCAAAGAGCAAATCTCAAACTACCTCATTTGTCAAAGTGTTTATATGTTTTTGAAAGTGTCATTTCTTCTCTACAAGATGATGAACTACAATAAATTGGTTTCTCACTGGAAGTAGACATTGTGAAAAGACATCTTCTTTTCCTACTACTTCAAGGTTCTTTTGACCAAAAAAGGGTTTTATCATAAAAAATGTTTGTGGAAATCAACTATATTCACATCTTTCCTTTAGTATGAGATTAGCTAAAAGAATTGAATGAATGTTTTGCACCATATTGTGATCATTATTGTTAAAATCTTATGATACACAATTTGTATCTTACGATTTATATGATATGATAAAAAGTACGATTTGTATCTAAAAAATCTTGCGATTCCTATAAATAATAGAATTATGGTGTTATTTGGAATGTGAAAGAATGAAGTTTTTTGTTTTGATGGTTTTTAAGGTTTGAGTTGTTGCACATTTAGAACCTTTGCATTTTTTGTGGGTTTTTTAATTCATTATTAACTTTTCAAAATATACTTGGATTATATATAGTTCTTATTCTTTTTGGAGTTGTAATATTGAAATTTGAGCTCAAATGAACTAATTATATGATATTCATATATTACCTTTTAAATATCTTATACATTAATTCATATATTAAATATTTTTTTACAAAAAACAGTTATAAGTCTTATGATTCTACGGTTTTTTTTTTTTTTTTTTGAGCGGTGAAAATAAATTCATTAAAAGAAAAGCATACAAGAGTAAAAGACATAAGGGTCCTAAGAGTTATAGGCCCCAAGAGAAATATAAGAAAACCCGAGACCCAATGAACCCCAAATGAACAATACAAGCACAGAATTGCAAACACTATCCTCCAGAGAATTGAAAAAAGCCCTGGATAACTCCCTCCACACCATTTTTAGCGAAGAAGTCCTCACAATTCCACGGTTTGTGATACACGATTTGTGGTTATAGATGTATAATGATTTTACAATGCGATTCAATTTTCACAACATTGACTGTGATTATAGGAAGTGACCCTGCGCACCATTTAGAATTGTGGATGTGCAGAGTGGAAATGCACATCCATGTCAAAATCATCCATTTACTCCAAACCAATACCTTTGAACTATCTATCAAGATGACTGATCTTTCAATTACTCTTGTAAGGATCTATAATTCAATATGGTGACTGTATGCTCCTAGAGCTGCAGAAAACACCTGATGTGTGTCCAAGTGGCATGTGGAGATTTAACCATTGAATCCAAAATCTCATGTTCCTATCATACTAATTATTTTGAGGTTTACATACTATGAGAGCTTCATGTTATTTTATTAGGATACTTAAATGAATTTGGTACAGATTTATGTAATATTTGGGGGCTCTTTCTTCTTTTGTTCAATTAGGAGAGAAGCTTCAACAATTAGAGAGAGAAAAGGGAATTGTCATCCGCTTCATGATTGGACACAGGTAAATCATTCCACTATTTAGGATGATAAATACTTTTGTGTTTTTGTTCTCTCCAAAATAAATAAAAAAAAAGAAAGAAAGTCTTTTTACGTGTGAATTTTAGATACTTATTGTTTAAAACTTCATAATACAAGCCATGTCGTACACTCCCTATGCCTTTTGGTACCTTTTCCCTGCAAATCAACTGCATCACATAGCCCAATCTTATATAGAATGCACTGCATCTGTTTGTCTTTCCATAAGCCCATATTCTAGGACTTTTTTGTGATGATATATTAGAGGAATTGTAGCATAGTGTGATTGGAATATTTTAATTTTGATCCAATTTTTTTTTTTTGGTATATGCCAGAACTTATGAACTCTTGTTTTTTATTTCTAATTCAGCATTACTTCATCAGATAAAATTGCAAAATGATAATTTTCCATAATTTTGATATTATTGATCTAAAAGTGGGGGCTCTGATGTTCTTCCTGTGTATGCCAAATTTCTGAGACTTCTAGAGATTTCTTACGAATAAAATTTCCAGGACAAAAAAGTTGTGAATGAAGTAGCATTTAGTAAATGGGAGTGCAACCCTGTAACTTACGATTGGGAATGTGTCAATCAATTTATAAATGGAACTGATAAGTATATTAACTTTTATCTTTGAAAAAAAAAGGATAGATGATGTAACAATGGTAAAAATTTGTAGTGACTTTTTTATCTGTTTACTCTTTTTGTGGCTGTAATAGAATTGGTGAGAATATACTGTTACAGGTTTCTAGTAGGCATAATAGTTTACTTACTACCCAGAGTTAGTGTGATGCAACAGTCTGGATTAACTGCTAAAGTCACCAGCAAGTGTTATTCAGTTCAAACTAGACATGAACCAAATTATGATTTGTTAATAAAGTACATGCTACCAACATAATTTACTTTTTCAGATGGACATGCATATTACTTATTCAAACATGAAATTGTCCAGTGTAACCAACTGGGAATATGCTTTGTGATGCTGCAACTCAAGTCAGCTTGCATTCCCAACCAATATCATCATCAAATCCTTTCTCATTTATCTAAACTTGGCTTTCCGAGTTCCTCTTTTCCAACCAATTTCATTAACAATCATGTTCTTTGTCACCTAAAGTTCCATGATGATCCTGCCTAACCACCTCAATCTGTCTTTAATGTCCCCTTCATCCTAGTATCTTCTACTCATGATCCTTTTACTCTTTGTACTGGATCTGTTTATGGTCTTCTACACATGTAGTCAAACGGTTGTAGATGGCATTGCCTCATTTTTTTCCCTCTAATGGGCAACCTTTAGGTTTACTTTGTTGCACTTCTTTCTAATTTTACCTTTTATTGTTACACATATCCATTTTAATATGTGCATCTCCATTACCATCACTTTTTTTGTTAGATTTTCATTGCCAAAACATTGCGCTCCATATAGCACTTTTTAACTAATTGACATCAAATAGAAACACTTATTTTACAGATGTACCACTCTTCTATCACATAGCATTCGAGTGGTTAGCCTGCACTTATTAGCTATATCCGAATCGAACTCTCTATTTTGTTCTACAATTGCAACAAAGTATCGAATTTTCTTACTATGTGGTACTAAGTCAAATTTTCTTACTATGTGGTATTAAGTCATTTTCAATTTTAATTAATCCATTCTTCGTACTCTCAGATCCACTAGACTTGCAGTCCACAATATTTTGGCTTTACCCTTAAAAAATTTAGACCACTTTCCTCAAAAGCTTCTCCTCACATTTTAACTTATTTTTTAGCTGATTTTTGTCTCACTTATTATCACTATATCAGTTTGCAAATAGCATGCACTAATGAATGTCATCTTGGTTTTCTAAAATTACTATATCCATAGCTTATATACAACAGTCAAAGAAAATCCTTGGGGAAGCCTCACTTCGATTCAAAAGCCTTTTGTCTTTGTCACATTGTTCTTACTTTTTAATTTTGTCCTTTCATACTTGTCCTTTATAATCTTGAGATATCCATTTGAGATGCATTTCTCTCGGTATTTTTATTTTTGGATAATATGGGCATCCCCACCCCACATTGGCGGTGAGACTAATCCCCCAGATACACGAAGCCAATGTATCAGTTAAGTGTGGGAGGAGTTGAACCCAAGACCTCTAGTCTAATCCTAGAAGCTTAGACCAATTGAGCGATGCATTTCTCTCTCAATATTTGCCGAGTTAACTGTCTTCTCACCTTGCTGTAGGCTTTTTTTGAATCAATAAAAACCATGTCTAGTTTTTCCTTCTCTTTAGACTTTCCTAGAAGTTGTTTCTAGGGAAAAGAGGCTTTTGTTGTTGATTTGCCTAGCATAGAACCAAACTAGTTGTCTAAAATACTAGATTTGTGTCTTAGGTATTGGTCTATTACTTTCTTCTAAAAGTTTTATGGCATGCCTTATAAGTCTAATAAAGCAATAGTTTAGCACAATTTTGAATATCTTTCTTTTTCTCTTTTTTTACAAGTGGGTAATAGTGTTCTTTCGCCACCCTTGAGGCATCCTTTTTGTATTCATGCGTTTGTCAAATAGTCTAGTTAACCAACCACCCTAATTTCACCTAGTAAAATATGAACTTCTATCGAATTACCATCTCATCCTAGTGTTATCCTTTTCTTTATGTTAGCTTAGGCTATCTTCACCTCTTCTTAAGATATTTTGTTCACCGTCTTTTCATTTGTTTCTACTTCATGATCAGCTCTAGTCACATATTTTGTATCAATTAGCATTCAAGGTGATTCCCTAATTCATCTTTAATGCACTTTACATAATCATGGTCTCTTGTTTGATTTTCTCTTGTCATAGCAAGCTTGTGGATACCAAATGATCTGATACCATTTGGTATTGACTTGGGTTGGACCAAGGGGGTTTGTCTTTATGAGTTCGATGTGAGCCAGGTGCACTCATATTATGCATGACATTATGTAAAGAGTGAGATCAGTTTGCCCTAACTTGAACCTCTCCAACTCACGCTTGGGTCAAGTACATTTAAGGTTTTGAGTGTGTGAGGCCTTCAGGTTGATCAATAATACCATTGTGCTTCCCAGTATCCACTTGTTTGCTCTCTTGCCATGTATTGTGGCTGTGCAACTGCTGATTTCTTCAGAAAGATCATCAATGTCAAAGCCTAGATACATCTTCATCATCATCATCATCAAAGTTTGTATTCCATCTATTTTGCATCAGCTTATGAGTTCTCCTTTTCCCCTCAGCCCTGCCAAAAAAAATAAAAAGAAAAGAATTCACTCTCACTCCAAAACTAGCATATGATTCTTGCTAAATGAATCCAAGATTTCAATGGTCTCCCCATTTTCTTATTACCTTCTACTTTTTATCCTTTGGATCTTTATATTGGGTCATCTCCAGTCTCAGTGTACGTGCACCATCATAAACAACACTGTGTAATCTCATAATATGGATAATCAATTGGACTTGCATGCACTATATTCAGAAATCTTTCAAACATAACAGAGCCCAAAATCCTCTTCTTTTCAAGTTTGTTGGTGGCATACTGTTGTTGTTATGGGTTTATGATCCAATGATTGCTCACTTGCATTTCATGTTTCAACTGGGAGATGGTAACTGTAATAAATGAGTTAAGATGGTTCATTAATTTGACATTGACTAATAATTGCATTACTTGATGCAGTGCTACATCCAACAGCATTTTAGATCGCGCCATCGATTCAGAAGAGGCTCAGCATAATGATTTTCTTAGAATGGTAGGACTTTCTTCTCAATGTGGGGTCAGATTTGTCTGTGCATCTTCAACAAAGCAGAAGTTTGTCAGCTCATCTAACTTCTTGGTTGTTATGAGCCCCACCATTGATTGAGTAAAGCTCAAAAATGTGCAGATTGAACAATCTTTACAACCAAATTCTCTTAGTTCAGAAACTTTCCAGTTTTCCAATTTCTTTGGATGCATTCAGATGGTTAGGATTCTTCCATTTGTGACATTAGGGCTATATTCTGTACCCAAGGGGGCCTGTGGCTGGAAAGTCTAATGTCCTTTGCATGCTGGTTCAAATTTTGAGGTTTTTTTCCTCAATGTTGAAGTTCCAAGTTTATTTACGTGTCATCATTTTCTATCTTCTTGCAGAAGCATGTTGAGGGTTATCATGAACTGTCTGCAAAAACGAAGACATTTTTTTCCACTGCAGTTACGATGTGGGATGCTGAATTCTATGTCAAGGTGGATGATGATGTCCATGTGAATTTAGGTACTAAATTCTTTTTGAACTACGTCAGCACAATTTACCATACCTATTGAGCATCGATGATTACTAGATTCAATTGACATCCTTTGTGTGTTTCAGGTATGCTGGTTGCTGCTCTTGCCCGCCACAGATCAAAGCCCCGAGTCTATATGGGCTGCATGAAGTCTGGACCAGTTTTGTCACAAAAGTAATCATCTTACATGTTTTTCATGAGAAGCGCGTGGACGTGTTCATGTGCATGGATGTGATACATTTTAATTTTTTTTCCCCAGGAATGCAAAGTATCATGAACCTGAGTACTGGAAATTTGGAGAGGATGGAAACAAATATTTCAGGCATGCAACTGGGCAGATTTATGCTATCTCAAAGGACTTGGCTACATACATTTCTATCAACCAGTAAGAAATGCATGGTTCATTACACAATTTAGACTGTTTCCAACAAAATATGCTGAGGACCTTCACTGGTGATTGTGTGTGCAGACCCATATTGCACAAGTATGCCAATGAGGATGTGTCACTTGGTGCTTGGTTTATTGGACTTGAAGTTGAACACATTGACGAGCGCAACATGTGTTGTGGGACTCCACCTGGTAAGAGAATAATTCTTATGATTCTCAACCTGAGAAAACGCGTGTATACTTAGGCCTTGAGTTTGTACATTCAATTCAAACTGTTGATTCCATGGGCTTTGCCACTGGTAGACCACATCCCAAAATAGCCATGAGTGTGAAAGATCCTATCCATTCACTGGCTAGCAACTCTATTTTCTATGGAGTTTTTTTAGGCCTTTCGTTGGATATTGTTGAGAGTATATCCTCTGTGAGGCCTATAAGATTAGTCCTGGATTTACTGAATCAATGGGTATGCTCCTACATAAGACTCAATTCCCAGAATTGGTGGATAACCTTGGACCTAGAAATCTTCCCCTGAAGATTTGAACAATGTCGCATATGTGACATCATTCATTCTGTTTATTCTTCAGATTGTGAATGGAAGGCACAAGCAGGAAATATGTGCATCGCATCATTTGATTGGACTTGCAGTGGGATCTGTAAATCAGTGGAGAGGATAAAGGAGGTTCATGCAAGCTGTGGTGAAGGAGATGGAGCTGTTTGGAATTCTTTATTCTGAGGTTAAATAGCATCAAGTGCTTGGTTTAGGGAGCACATCTGAAGGAGAGCTGCATTGAAAGTCTATGAACCTTCCCTTTGTCAACACCATTGATGTTTGGCTCGTGAACAGACATTTGAACGTTGGTGCTGAGGCATGCTTTAACCGTGAAGATAGTGTTCGAATGCTGATATTTTTGGATCAGATTGATTGCTGGCATTGATGTGGAAACAAGGTTGTTGTCTATTTATAATTTTTTGGTTGATTTTTTATAGTTTTGAAGAGAATTCATTTTTTTCAGAGAGGGGGTTGGCTGACTGATGTTAGCATTTCGATGCATAGGGATGTCCATCAGTGTTGTGAACAACTCCATACATTTGCAACCCCCATTTTGTAATGAACGACATTATTATTTTTCAATGTACATTTCCACACATGCTCTTGTTTATGTACCAGATTGCTATTGGTCTGTGTGACTCTGCCTAACAGCCATTGGGTAATTATCCTCTCTGCATTTGTAGTAGTGTTAAACAAAGAAAAATCACCACTGGGGTGGGATGCAATTCTGCCCCATTCCTGACCCACACAGACGTAGACAATTATCACAGAATGTGATCCAGGTAGAAGCAACATCCTAACAAATGTGGTTTCTGATTTCTGTTTCCCCAAATATATTGTGAAATGGTTTAACTGCCGTAAGTCCCTTAGGGGTTAGCTTGATGGTCATATTTCCATCCTTGTATGTGAAAGGTCTTGGGATCAAGCATCCCTCGACAAAAAAAAGGTTCACTCTTCATAGTTTGTACTTGGCGTGTGTGGATAGAGACGTTTACACATGCCCAAAGGATTAATCAAGTGAGACGCCTGGCTAAATTAGGTGGGACGTCTGGATACCTTGGTCTTAAAAAAAAAAAAATGGTTGAACTGCCTGATGTAATGAATTCAAGCTGCTTTCCTTTTGCAGTTCTCATCCAAATGCTGGGGTGCCCTTTCTTTTCGAAGCTTGCTCACTTCACTACCGCATCTTGTAGACTTCTTCTTTTTTCAACATGGGTATCTCTTACTCCGTATTGGAAGCGAGACTAATTTTACGAGTATATGTAAATTTTTTAATCCACAAACACTGAGTAAATCGATAAGAAGTAACTCTATGGAAAATTGTCAAGAAGAGTCTTTAGCATATTCTAAACTTCACTACTTAAGCATTTCTACTAGTTCTCTCTTTAATTCTCTAAGAAAGCTTAGAAGTTGATCGAAGTTGATAATGCAAAGTGCGTCGTGAACATGTTCAATTGCATGCATCTCAATTCTCATTGTCATTGATGGTTGTGAGATATGGGACTAGAATCAACTGATCATTGTGGGAAAGTTTATCTTAATTGAGTCAATTAAATAATTCTTTTTAAGATTGTGAGACTTATTTTTAAAATAATAATTTAAGCTGGTCAAAATTTCCAGAGCTTAAAAAATAGATGATTGTATTCACATTTCACCCATTTGTTAATATGCTGAAGATTTACATTGAATGATCTTTTTTTTTTGTTCTTGACAAACCTGAGAAAACTAGTCAGGAGAATTTTTTTTATATTATTTTTCTATATCAATAGTTGCAACTTAGCTCTCAAGACCAATATTTTGAAATTGAAGTATTCATTATGATTTTTTAACATAGTTTGATTTAATTAGATTTAACTACTTTGCAAACTGCTTTAAACTGTTTTAAGCAGAAACATCAGTATAATATCATAATAATATAATATATTATATTATATAAAACATAAATAATTATAAATTATAAATTTTTTGAAAAGCAATGAAAATTTAATTTTAGTGAGAGAAAAAAAAAAAAAAACCAATAAAAATCATTATATTATTTTGAAAGAAAATGAACTCTCTTTCGAACTGAATCAGTCTAGACTGATTCAGACCCAACAAGTCTAGCTAAGGAGTTTAGTTCAGGTTTTAAAGCATTATTCAAAATATTGAGCCGAGCTGAGCCGAGCCGAGCCGATCACAGTCTACTAACTTATTTGTCAAGGCATCCCAAAATCTCTCACGATATCTCGCGACAAATTCTCATGCCGCTCTTAAAAAAACCGCGCCTGCTCTTACATTATCATCAGCACACAATGATCCCCTAAATGACCCCACTCCATGCACCAATGTCTGCGCTCCACGTAGCCTCCTGCCAACACCACGTGGGCCTGCACCCTTCCTGCCTCCTATGGGCCCCACATATCCTTTCTCGCTCGTGTTCTTATTTTGGCCCAACAACGTTACGAAGTTCTTAAATTCGTCTAAGACAAAATAATTTTAAATAAATGTTTTTCTACGCATTTTCTTTAATATTTTTTTGTTCAAGAGAAATAGAGGATACTGCTCTCTAATGAAAAAGTGTTTACTTCTGTGGTATTTGAAATTTTTAATAGATTATTATAAAATATATTTTGAAATCAACAATTCATATACTAAATATTTTTCACATTACTCGTATGAATGTAGTTTAACTGGTTGCCTCCCGCTTCAAGAAGTGGGAGATTGCAGGTTCGAACTTCCATAACCTAACTAACCTTGATGTACCCTAGGAGTCGTGGGCTCACCCGAGGAAAATTTATGCTCGGTATCCCGTGGTTTCCCACACGTAAATTCAAAAAAAAAAAAATTACATTATTTATTTGATTTAAAATTAAAAATAAATGTATAACCTCCAAATTAAAAATAAAAGTATTCAAATTAAAGTAAAATTTTATTTTATTCATCCATTTTATTAAATAATTTTTAAAAAATATATTATCTAAATATATTTTGAAATATTTTATTTAATATAATTAGTAAATTTTACGTGTATTATGTGTTAATTCTTAAAAATTCTCAAAAACTCTCTCTGTATATATATATGCAGCAGCTCTCGCTCATTTTCATCTCTCATTTACATCTTATTATTGTAAATTGATTAACTAATCATTTATTCAACATGTGTACAATGTTTTTGTCTCTTGTACTCATTATTATTTTAACGGTAAGATTCATATTTAATATAAACTCATTTAAACTTATTACAGATTATTTGCGATATTATTTTCTCTTTTATTTATAATAAATAAAAAGGTTAAAAACAAAATAAACAGTAATTAAAGAATCAAAATGATTTTAATACACTATCTTAATTTTTTTTTTAAATCAAGGTATCCAAATATTCTATCTGAATTTTTCAAGAATAATCCATTGGCATGTGTAAACCTCTTAATCTGCATATGTCGGGTACAAAATTAAGGGGAGTTACTCCTTTTGTGTTGATAGAGAGTTTGATCTTAAGACCTCAAACAAATAATAGTGAAAATTGACCATCAAACTAACTCCTTAAAACTTACTATATATAAATTATTTTTTAAATATTTTATCAATAATTAGATTTTTACAATCTCTAGACTTATTAAAAATAATTGTTATATACTTTTTATTAAAAATAAACTTCCAAAATCAAATCATTTTTCATCGTTCAATGCAAACTCTGTAAAAAAAATTTAGTGAGTTCACACCAAAAATTCCAGTTCAGTACCTCCCTTCTTTCCTTCTTGCCTGGGTTCCGGCGAAGCATTAAATAGGAGCACGTGGCGAGCCCTGCGGGATGGAGTGGGAGGAAATCCGGACCGTCCAAAAGAATTGCTCTGAGTCCGATGCTGTGGTTGACTCGGGAAGAACGGTCAGACATAATAAAGCCAGTGGCAGTGGAAGCGGTCGAAGCGTCCACGTTGGAGATAAAATCGTCCTTCCTCTTCCTCGTTAGTCGGGCCGGCCTCCCTCGTTTCCCGATCCTCCGCTCCCGCTGACACCGACACTTCCGGCAGCCGATCTATCATCATCCAGCCGTTCCTTCCCTTCCATCTAACGCTCCACATTCCTCCGCTCTTTCCCGCCGGTTCCTCATTACGTGTTTCCCGGAAGGCCCTGCCTTCTTTGACATTGCAACACTGCTATAAAAGTATTTTCAAGCTTATAATAATGGAAAAATTTATAAACTTATGCCTCTTTTATAATAAATATAGATGATTATTATTTTATTTTTATTTTATAAATTCAATTTGATATGTTTTCGTTGTTGAGTTGAATCGATTACAAAAATAAAAGTATATATATTTAATTATTTACTTTTAATTTTATAAAAGTTAGGAGTTAAAATGTTTTAATAGATTGTAATTTTGACACTATGATAAGTAAATTTGAAGAAAACAATTGTTTATTCTAAAATATACCATGTCTCAAGTTAACTCTCCAAGACTTAGAAGAGCATGCACCCAAAAGGAATTCAAATTCTCAATTTATATGCCTTCCTATTATAACTTCACTTTGAAACTTTAATGGATATAGTTGTGAACCGGTGCGCATTTACCAAATTTTACCAAAATGAGAGAAATTTATATCTTGGATTGGGTCTTTAGAAATTCAAATATTTGACCTGAATATTAGATTTCACAAAAATTTAAACTTTCATTTTATCTCCTCGTGTCTCGTGTTAGTTGATCTTTTAAGAGAAATATATATGTAGAAAAGGTCAAAAATAGTAGGGCTAGTGTGAGTTCGAATCCCTATAGTGTAATTCGGTGGTTATCTTGTGCCGTTGTGGGTCGTCACTCGATGGGAGAGATTTAGTAAAATTGTGCTCAGGGTTCTCTCCTCTATCATAAAAAAAATAACGCCTATTTGACATCTGGATAATGAGAATAAGGTTATTCATCAGAACATTCTAATCATTAGGTATATTATTGATTCTTTGTATATAATATTATTCAAGTATAAATTTTAAGTCCAATACCATATAATGAAAGATTTATTTTGAAACTTAAAACTCAATTTACAAATGACATAATTAATGAGCACAAACCTATTTCAATGATTGATTCATTGTTGAGATTCTTCAGCTTTTAGATTTTTTGGTCTATCAAAAATTCATATTTAATTTTCATTCTTCTAAATGTGTATTAGTCGTGAGTATGGCAAGGACCATTTATAAATTATTAATGACAATAAAAAAATTTTAAAAAAAATTGGAATCTAAATTAATAAATGCCCATTGTTATAAATATAAACATTATGAATTTGAGTTTGCCTCATAAAATATATTTATAAATTTTAATTAGAAGTCATAATTCTGTATACATTTATATTGAAAGATTCAACTTTTCAACGACAGTTATAAAAAGGGAATTGATTCGGAAATCAATCCTTTTTAACACTGAATATTGTCTTTTGATTCAATTTATCTATGTTTTATTTTTTTTATTTTTTTATTTTTTATTTTATCACCAATAAAATAAATTAAAAAATCAGTTTGAGGTAGAAAGATAAAATGAAAAAAATCAACTTATTCTTTAAGGGAAAAAAACAAAACAACGATCGGCCCATTGAAATTCATTTGCAGATATATGAGTGGAAGAATGAGAGAACCAAGCAGCAAAGGTGTTGAATGCTTAAATAATGGCAAACGCACAGTACAGTCAGGCTGAAATGTAGGCCTGCGGCCCTTACTTGGTCCTTTGCACGTGAAATGGTGGAACTAGAAATAATAATAAGGTAATGATAGAGAATCTCTTCAGGTTTAAAGACAGTCCTTGTTTTAAATGAACGCAACCACTTGATACTCTGCCTGTCTACAGAAATTCATGTGCATGCACCTCAGTTACTGCATATTGGCTTAAATGCAAGTCAATCTAAGCCGTCCATTTCTTTAAGTTCCAATAAGGATGGGAAATTATGATTTATCGCGATCTTCTTTAATTCTCTTTTGTTGTAGCGGTAGGTTTCTCTCAGTTTTGATTTTTTTTTCTTATTTAGTTTGTTTTCTTCTTTGTATTTGTATTTCTGGTGCTTCTTTTATTAATAATGAATCATTTCAAAAAAAAAAATTAAGGATATGAAATTAATCAACAATTATACTACTTTTATATTCTTATCATCTGAACAATTAGCATGTTTGGTTTTTAATATTCATAAAAGCTGTTGGAGGAGAAGGAGCAAAATTTTAAAGATTTTAAAATGAAAAATGATCTTATAAAATAACCCTAGCAAATGGTGATACAACAGTACTGTGAAGTGTATTTAAAAAAGTTTAAATTATTTATGATTTTTAAATGCAAAGGTATCTTTTTAGATTTTATGAAATTTTAGACTTAATATAAAATTTATCCCTTCTCTCGTTGATCCATCTAATAATAAGTCCAATAGTTTTCATTTGATTCATCAAACGATGAATTCAATAATTTTACAAAAGTTTAAAAGAAATACATATTTATATCTATGAACTTTATTTGTGTCTCGTCAACATAGAATAATTCCTCAACATAAAAATGGTAAATTAAGGTTCATAAAGGTTATAATCTCATTCTAGGATTAAAATAGTCAGACTTTAGAACGATAGCAAAATGATAAATGATGATGGCGATGATGATAATGATGATTATTATGTTGATTAATAAGATCTTATTAAAGTAGTCCCCATGAGTTGGGATTTTAGAAGAAGGTGTATAAATGACATGTGTGTGCACAATAATGGTTGTGGGGAGGAGGATGTTGGAAAAGGGAAGTAGGTTTGTGTGGTTGTGTGTGGACAGGTAACAGGTGTAGGGTTGACCGGTTGCAGCAGGTGACTTGAGACCTGGGAAATGAAAACAGAAAGATGGATTCAGGTGAGAGGAGTACGGGCACTAGGCCACCATTTCTTACTTCCTACTTTGATTCCATCTGGGAATGTTAATAAATCCCTATTAGGGTCTCTCCAAGTCTTCAAAATGAGGCCTACTCCCCTCCCTTATTTCTGCATTCTCTCTCTCTCTCTCTCTCTCTCTCTCTCCCCCTCTCTCTCTCATCTCTCTCTCTTTGTTCTTTCTTCTTTCTTCTAGCAGTTCATGTAGATGGAAAATGGTATTTTGAGGGGAATGTTGGCTGGCTCGAGGCTTTTTCGACAATTCGAGTGGAAGCGTCGGACCAGGCTTCATTCCCCTCAAAAAATTTCAAGTAGTTCTTCTTCTTCAAGTCATCTCTTTCCCTTTGAAAGTTAAGATTAGGTTGCGGGGACTGTCGTCTGGCTCGAGGTCAAATAGTTATTTCCTCTCAAATTACCAATTTGATACTAGGTGACCTCGGACCAGGCTTCATTCCCCTCAACCAACATTGGCGCCTCTCTCTCCCTAAATTATGGTATTTGTGAAAGATGGACTTGGGATATCACAATCCCAATTTGGCTTCGTGAGTATTTTTGGTTGTAGGGTTTTTGTTTCGCTGTGTTGTTTTCTTTGTTTTTGTATCTGTACCTCTGATCTCTCTTTCTTTTTAATATATTAATCATTTCAAAAAATATATCAGAATCCCAACTCTTTTTTTTTTGTTGTTGTTCTTTACCATCATTATCCAATTTTATTCGTTCTTTACTATCATTATCACATGATAGATAGTTTCCAGGACTCTGTAATGAGAAGTCATAATCAGCAGATCATTTTATGCTTTGTTTTCTTTCAGATCCTTGCATGTCTCTCTCTCTCTCCCTGTCTCTCTTATGGAAGGATAGGCTTCTTTTCTTCTTCGCAGGATCCCAGGTCGATTCCATGGCTTTCTCCTCTAATATGTATGTACACGTTAACTACAAATATTTGTGACTGATCTTTTGAATTTGTTATGTTTTTTCCTCTTTTGAAAAAAGAACCAGTCTGTTTTCTTTTCTTGGAGAAGATGCATGCTACTGTAAAATTAATAAATGTAACCTGCTCCATGCTTTTCAAGGTCTAGGCATCTCTAGTGTAAAGTAACAATCCTATTCTTCTAGGTCTTCAGCTTTACATATTTGACAAAATTACTGCTACCAGCTACCAAGGCAGAAGGAAATCATCTCTCTCTCTACGTATATCACAGCTAGGAAGTCATTGTTGATGGTTAATTATAGACTTTTTAACTACCGTGTAAGGGTTGGCTTGATGGTGAAGACGTTGGCATCATGAAGTGAGATTTTGTGTTCGATTATTATCTAACCCCTACAAGCTTCTCATGGGTTTCTCTCTATCGATTCACCTAGTGTGTGTAAATTGAAAGGTTTATATATCCTTTTGAGATTAGTCTCACCTTTAATGTGGAGTGGAGATACTTATGTTTAAAAAAAAAAAAAATTAGACTTTCAGTTTGATGTTTTATGTACTAAAGAAATGAAAACCTTGATGGGTGTTTTTCAGTGAAATAGGTGATTTTGCTGTGAGAAGCAAGTAGCTAAACACAATATGGATTGCATTCTACCAATGAGTTTATCATTCTTTTCTCTCAAAACCCATTATCATAGGTATTAAAAGATGATGGAAATAGAAGATTGATAGATATACTCCTTGAATGAAATGTTGAGACTAGGCTATCAGCCCAAAATATTAGTTTCATATTTGGAGTTGTGAACGAGAGTTCTATATTGGTTGTGAGGGAGGAAAATAAAAGATTTAAATGAGACTCTGTAACTCCACATATCAGGTTAGTTTTTTGAGTTGGAAGCTTAGCCCCAATATGAAACTCTAATCTTTGTGAGTTAGCCTATTATTTTTGCTATTTTTTTTATGAATGAAGTGAATTGATATTCGCATCCATTTCTGTCGTTTTTGTGGAAACAAAGTTAATTAATACCGTTATTATGAAAATCAAGGAGCATTCTAAACATCAAAAAAAAAAAAATTTAAAGCTTATAGTATTTCCCGTGAGTGTGAATGGTTCTATGAAAATCTAATTCTTGATTTATTTCTTCTATGCAAGGGATAGGGTTTCATTGACAGACTGAGGATGGTGAAACAGAAAAGGGTGAATGAAGAGATGCCATAGATAGGTTTCAACAAGAAAGAAGAGAATTCTTTTTGTTTTTTCCGGTTGCCGGATTTTGGGGTCATTAAATGATGATCGTTGCTTGTCATGAAATGTGGGATGAAGAAATCAAGAAGGTAGATGGAGGAGTGATGTATTTATAATGCTTTAATGGTTTTTGAAAGTTTGTTTCCTTTACTAGAAAAGCTCCTGACCCATTGGTGCAGAGTTTCCATGACAGATGTTTGCTGTTTATCATATTAACCTGATTCTGATGCAGTTTCATCTGCTCTTCAAAACCCTAAACAAACACCACCCACTTATGAATTTTACAAATTCAAAGAAAGAGACAATAAAATTCAGAGAGAGAGAGAGAGAGATTCGTCGTCCTTGAAAATACATTAATTTGAATGAAGAGGGTCAGACTTTTCTTGGAAAATGAGAGCCACATCGTGGTTACCAAAGACCGTCTTCTTTGTGCAATACATACTAGGGTTTTTGCACTGTACCTTTGTATTATAAAATAAAAATAGGATTTGATATTCATGGCAGAATTTTTCGGCATTTGAAGATATTTAGGTATGACGGTGAAGAAGTGGAGTCTTGAATTCAATTCACACTCAACTGCAATGGGTTACTCTCTATAATTCTTTACCCGATGTATGCGGAATTGAGAGGTCTTCATATTCTCAAAAAATAGTCATGTAAGAATGAAGAAGATCCATCTGCAGTGTATTGTGTACTAAACTAAATCAGCCATTGAAAATTTGGTCTTGTTGTAGATATAACAAGAACAAGTGAGATCCTTAATATGTGCTTGATGATTATCATATCATCACTTAAACTCGCACGGGTAGTTCAGTTGATTTAATTTTTTAAAATTAAATTAAAGGTTTTAAGTTCCACTCCTCTTGAATTTACTTAATACATGAAATTTACTAATGATTTCATATATCTTGTGATTAGTCTCATACCCATCTTAGATCATTGACTCTAGTCTCCTTGTCTTTGAGGCCATATCCCATGCATTTGTGAAGTTGCAGTGTTGCTCGGGATATGAATTTGACACTTCCTCCTGTCAATAAATTGATCCAATGTTTAAAAACTCGACAAGTTTGACTTAACTCAGCCAAATCATTTCGACCCAATTAGATTTCTTGTCGACTGAGTCATCAAATTCTACTAACAAATTTAACAGTCATAAATTTGATAGTTGGCTCAGCTCTAGCTTAAAGTTTTAACACCTTCAACTGGAATGATGATGACGACACGTCGACCACAATGATAGTTTAACTTGGTTTGATATTGTGGAGTGGTTGCACCCAAAAAAAAAAAAAGCATCCTGGCAATCCTGACCATTGATTGGATTTCTTTTCACCCAACTCCTGGCCTGCTTCTTTATTGTACAGTCCATCTATAGTTTGGCCCATCAAAGAAACTGTATGGGTCTGTGCAATGTGACTCCGATAGATACGAGTGTTGGGACCAAGCATCTGTAATAGATAAAGTTGTATTTAGATTAGAGAGACACATTAATGAGGTATGTCATTAAATTAATTATAGGTCTCATAAAATTTTGATTCATTTGATAGGTGATTATATCAATATGGAGTATATAAAATTTCACTATCAATTGATGATCCAAACCTTATAATCTCGGCCTTTAAATTTTGATGAGTATGAGCCATTTATTTTTAAAAGTTTAAAAATCAAATAACAGGATTATCAGATAGAGGTAAAACTTCATACAAGAACTATTCATAAAATCCTCTTTACATCAGATCCAACAAAGTGAGCCCTAAAAATCCGTGTCTTATAATAATCGAGTCACGGAGTTTTTAGATTAAGTGATGACAAACACCAAGACTATCCATCACATCCAATCATTTCATAGACTAGCATGGGCAAACTACCCTTTTGGATTATATTGGCAATTCAACTAGCATATTTAATGATGGTAATTAAAAGTATAAGATTTTTAATAAATGAGACAAATATTTTGGCGATGATAATAAGTTGACGTGATACTTTGGAGTGAGCCTATTAAATGAATAATTGAGACAAATGAATAGTTTCTTTCTCTTTGACTTAGTTATCTTGGCAATTTATTGTAGGTGGATGTGTATGGTCCATTGATGTGATTATTTTAAGGTTGGCATTCAACAACTTCCAACCCAGCCTCCATATACAATGTATAAGGTTGTAATCTATGTGAGATCAACCTTGTCCATTCTAGTTATCCTTCATTGTACTCATGGTTAATTTACTAAAGATATAATAGAAATTGTTAGTAAAGCTAGTAAGTTTAGTAAAGAAAAAAGGCCAATATATTAACTGTAATACATCAAACTTTACATCTTCACCTTTTATTTGAAGTTTTCATAAGGAAAAATTCTAATTTTAACAAAATGGGTGGTAAAGATGTAGAGTCTAATGGCATTGCCAACAGGTCTTTTGTATGTGATCACTTCTCATATATTAATCATTTTTTTAGAATTTTATCTTTGTAAATATATGTGTTATATTATGGCAGGTATGATTGACAGACCTATCAAAATTCATATCTAATAAGAAGATATTAAACTTAATCTAAAATAGTACCCTTTACTATGCTTTACGAATTTAGTAAGTTATTTAATTGATATTTTAATTAATTTTCGAAAATCCAACCAACTGTGACTTACCACGTAATCTAAAGGATACTATGGAGTATATTTTCACTGTGAGTATAGTATTTCCCTTCTAAATGAGTGATGATAAACTTTTATTGTTACATATAAAAGCCTCTATCTACACACACCGAATAACTCTAAAGGGAATTGTTTTTTTGGAGTAGAGTAGTAAACATATTTTAAAGTTATTACATTAGTTATATCTTATAGATTGAATAAAACAAACTAAACAAATCATACGAGGGGACTATAATGATTATTTAATTTATTTATTTTAAATCAAATAAGTCAATGAAATTTTAAATTGAGCGAGTCAACAAGTCATATTAGTCTTTTGAAAAACTCATTGGGTTACCAAAATACTGGAATTTATCGGCATGAGTGTAACTCAATTAGTTACCTCCCACCTCAGGAAGAGAGAGGTTGTGGATTCGTGCCCTATGGCCTAATTTTGGTGTGCCCTATGGGTAGTGGGCTCATCTGCGGGGGTTTTACGTTGAGCATTCTGCGGTTTCTCACATGTAAAGTCAAAAAAAAAAAAACTAGAATTTCAAGTTAAATTTGAATTTCATTATTTTAACTTATCTTGATAACTGCATAGGATTATTTAAGTTGAGAAAGAAAACAGTAAGCCTTGGTGTCTTGTATGGTTGTCGTACACATAAGAGTTGAGAGGATAGGTGAAGAGAAAGAGTCAGGAGCAGGTGGTACCCAAGACTTGAATTAGATGCTCAGAATATAACAACAACATATCATATCATATCAATATTATAAAATATAAATGTAGTTTTTTACCTGAACTTGGCAGGCAGTGTTTTGCTTGTTACACTTTTAACTATTCTTCTTCCTTCTTTACTTTAGAAAGAATTTTAACTATTCTTCTTGTCTCTTCTTTTTTTTCACCTTCTACTTTTTTCATTCCAGTAATTTCATCTTTGGGTGAGATGGGTATGGCTCTTTTTGTCTGATCTTTGATGTTGATAGCACCCTTTCAAAATAAAATATTTTAGCCACATAAGCCCCACCTCTCTCTCTCTCTCTAAACCCATGATTTTGACTTGCATTTGCATTTCACAATGTGCACTAGTAAGCATTAACTCTCTCTCTCTCTTAACTCGAAGAAATTAGAGTGGAGGACGTGAACTCATCTTAGGAAGGAAGGGTTTTATGTTTGATTTACACTTCACTTCAATAAACTGCTCTCTGTAGATTTATTCAATTTATACAGATTGAGAGATTTACATATGTTCTGAAAATTAGTTAGATAAAACGTATGAAAACTTTTATCTTAAAAAAACTCTTTTTCTCTCCCTTCATCTCTATTTATCTATTATCTAATGAGGGGCTAAGAAGTAGCATAGGAGGTTCATAGAAGAGAGAGTAAGCTTAGCTACTCATTTATTCAAATTGAAGAAAGGGTACCAAAGTCCAACAAATGGCCGTACCTAACATACTGTTCCTCTCGAAAGAAGGTAACCCTTTTATGGTTGTAAAAAGGATTGTTGGAAAACGAAACACAGAAAGTGTCCACACTCAAAATTCAACATAATTTTCAGTATGTTTCATGTGCTTAGGAACTTGCATTGAGATCAAGACATTGATTATCTATCATTGAAAAAAAAATTAGTGCTAACTCATGCGTATTAGCAAAGTTGTTTGTTTACCAAACCAAGTCTCTCACAAGTACAAGTCTAAGGTTTAAGGCTATTGAACAAAACCTACTCTCATGAAATCCTTATTATAAGGAGAAATTATCATATTCTCATATTCATAATAATTTCTATAAAGATGAATGAATCTATCATCATTTTCATTAATAGTTTATCTCAAACTAAAGGATAAATTAACTCGTCAATCTTCACAAAAACTATTTCAAAAGTAAAAATATCTATACATTTGTAACTCAATAGAGTTGGAGTGATGACTAAGAACCTATTTTTTAAAGTGAAAAGTCTTGAGTTAATTCACTCTCTTAAGGGTTACTCTCTTTAGTTTTATCACATGTGTGTGTGGATAAAGAGGTTTGCTTATACTCCAAGGAGTTCAATTCACACTTTTCAAAAATAGCAATATCTATACATTTATAATCCAATAGAGTGTGAGTATGGCCAAAAAACCCATTTCTGAAAGTGGAAAATCTTAAGTTAATTCACACTCTCTCAAAGGGCCACTCCCCGTAGTTTTACTTAGTGTGTGTAGATAAGGACGTTTGCACATGCCCCAAGAATTTATTTCACCAGTCTCCCAAAGGACCACTCCCTATAATTTTATCCCGTCTGTATAGATACGGAAGTTTATACATGTCTGGACACCTTGGTCTTCAAGAAAACTTATCATACATTTGTTGCTGCAATGACGTGGAGCCGATTATTGGCAGATTTTGATTGATCAGAATATCAGATATAATAAATCAATTAGTGGGTCCTAATAGATTCGTTTTATCAATTAAGAGCAAGGGGATTGATACAATCATACCACGATTGAAACCCGAAGGGGTTACCCCAAATATACTGTTTGGGAGCAAGATCTCTAGAACGAGATCTTGGATTCAAACCATTGGAGCCCCAATGAAGGGCCACTTCCTATAAAAATATATATAGAGTAACGTCCCATCAAATTATCCAATATATGTGGATAGTGGACTTTTTACACACTCGGAAAGACCAGGTGCACCTCAAAACTTAAAAAAAAAATCATACGACCATTGGTTGGAGTCTGCAGCATTCTGAAAGACGTCTTGTAATTTACTTTTATGGATACTGCAAATCCTTTACCGGGAAAAGGAAACCAAACATATTACTGATAATTCGGGTGGAAAAAAAGAATTTTCTTCTGCAGTGTATTGCAATAATTTGTTGAAAGTTATAGGAATGAAAATTTATTATTCTGAGTAATTCTTTCATAAAAACTGATTTCAACAACTCGATCATTAATCGATGATTTTTGTTGAAAATAAATCCTAGAAGTGTAAGGAAAAGAAAATTCCACTTGTAGATTATTTTTTTGAAGGCATAAATTTCAAGAGCTGAGTTAACTCAAGACTCAAGATCCAAGACAACAAAAACCCATTATCCAATCCATGATTAAATGACCCGACACTAAAGGTGAAACTTGGGCTAGGTTTTGGGCTAACCTGAATTATCAAATCCAAAAAATAGGTGGGTTGGGTAAAGAATTTTTATCTTAGAGTTAGGCTGAGTCGAAGAATTTAAAATCCGAATTAAATTCGGATCGGGATGGTTCAAACTTTTAAAAGTTGATCCGACTTAATACCTATTATATATAAATAAATGTATTCATCCATATTTCATGTGGAGTCGGATAAACGCAAGAGAAAGTGGAAAACTCATTCAGATCATTTCTTTTTCCTTCATCTTTCCCCACTTCCTACTTTCCTCTTCATTTTCTACTTTTTCAATTTTCAAGTAGCCTTGGTCGTCATCTGCTACAGAAAAGAGATTAAAAGTATACTTTCTTTTTTTCCCCTCTTTCCTTTCTTTTTCTTTTAAATCAATTTTAACACAGGAATTTTGATGTGGATTAGAGTTTAATTTTTTTTAAAACAAAAGATTATACTCCCTCCATCCCATTTTAGTTGTCCCATTTTTAAGATTTGATTTTTTTTTAAGGAAGAGCTCTCAAAAGGCATATGATCTTCTCTTCAAGAGTAGATAGATAGGAAAATAAAATCAAAATGGCACATCAGACAACTATTTTGAGACAATCTTAACATGTATATCAGATCACTACATTGGGACAAAGGAGTAAAATTCTAGTGGAGACAATTGCAATTTTGACTTTCAAATACATGCTTCTAATTTTGATTATTCTTTTCTTTGGTTGTAGTCTTGTAGAGAATTGGGTTAGAATAGCGTTGGGCCAAGTTTTCACACTAGAGTAAGATCAAGCTAAGTTACAAAACTCGGGCTCTTAAGCAGGTTAGGTCAGATTGGGCTCAGCTAAATATGATGTGTAGTAGCCCGAATTTCCCCCTACCCAACACACTGCCCGACATAACCTGACCTATAATTTGATCCATGACGTGACCTGAACAGTGTCCAATGGCTCGACATAACCAATAAAACTTAAGATGTATGACCAGACCGATGATCTGGTCCAACCAATGTCCCATGCCCAAAATCAACCCATTACCCATTAATGAAACTGGTCCAATCATTAAGCTTCGATCCATCAAGCGTAAGCTTAGGAATTTTGAAATTAAAAGGATAAACCAAAACATGACCTGAGTTACACTCTTTATTACATGAACTCACAAGCAAAAACGAATGAACGAAAAATGAGAAAACACTTCCTAGAAAACCAAATTCTGTTTCCCAGAAAGGAAAAATGCCGAGTATCAGTCAAAAAATGAAAATGTAGTAAATTGTTCAGACAAAGAAAGCATGCACCATTTTTTTTTATGGCCGAAGATGTACAGGCATCTCATCCGACTAATCCTTGGGTGCATGTGAGCGCCACCTCCCAACATGCCGGGTTCTCAGGGGAGTGGACCTTTGCGGTTGAGCAAAGCATGCATCATTTGATAACGTAGCTTTGCTTCTAACTTAGTCTGGGTTGCTTTTAACAAGTGTTTCTTAAGATCAAAGTGAATAGGTTAAACTCTGGTGTTAATCAACACAATGCCACTAATAAATCCTCACGAAATCACATCTAAATACTTTTCTTATTTTCTGAATGCAGCTGAAGGTAAACACAGTAGTAATCAGAACGCGAGATGCATTAGGATGCAACATACTAAATTACAATTAGCAAAAGAATTATTAAATGAGAAACAGTAGCTTCTTTGGTGGCAGCTGATACATGGGACTGCCCCTTTCAGCCTTAAATATATCTAAGATCTCTATCACACATCCCTCGCTGGAATTGAGGGGTTGAGACTGTTTTCCTTCTCTGTCCCTCGTCCATCAGCCTTAATATCTACAACTCATCAATCAGTGAATCAACTTAATCTGCCTAAAATTAGCTGCTGAGACCATATTCTACCTGTAGTTAAATTCTGATACTGTCTTTTTAAAGCAGCCATGTTGCGCCAGCAACAACACTTCTTCAGGAGATAATGCAAACGGACTGGAACTCAAGTAGTGCCGTGCAGCACGGACCCTGCATGTGTTCATATTATTATTATTTTTAAATCTTAACTATGGTAAGCTTGCAAATATAAATTCTCTATCAATAACATACCTACGCCGCCGTTTTGTGTGACAGTTATTTTCCTGTAACTTTGATGCTTCTGACCTTGAAATCTGACTCAAGAAGGACAAGTACTCATGCAATGCAGCACCTTTAAGTGCCAGGCATGATCTTGAAGGCACTATGGAAAGAACAGTAGCAAAAAGCTTTGGCTTCACTTCTCTGCAGTGTAAACGGGATGCAGAGATCAAAATGAAAAGCAATCAAATGATGTCATTCTAAATATCTTTCAAAGTGATAATCATGATAGCATCGTTGTATGTTGTCGAAGAAGAACAGAAGAAAAAAATAAGGATAAAGCTTTCAATGTGACAAGATCCATACCTCCTTACAAACACACTGATGTCTAGGGATTCAATATCCAAATTACATGGACGCTGAGTCCTCATCTCCTGTGTGACCAGCTTGCCCTGGGCCATCGAACTAGTGCTGCAAGCAAGCATCTCTTGTGCTAAATCTACCTTATTCTCGTAACCCAAATTCAAGCCAATGGAAGCACTCTTCCTGGCATACAAGCAAAGACCATGCTCTGCAAAAGTGGATGTCATCTCTAACTGCTCATCATACCAGTGAGCATAATCAGGCTCAACACACGGCACCATCGATGGTTCCAACGCATCCTGTACAAGTCACTAGTACGAATTAGAGCTGTGCATGTTTAATGGCTTAAAAGAAGAAAAACATAATAGAAAGATCCTTAACAGAAACTTCAAGGCCATGTTTGCCACAATTTAACATTCAGGGGTTCAGTACATTTGGCATAATTGGATTGGTGAAAATTAGCACTCCTCTCATCTTCTAACTTCTTTGAATGTAGAACATCAATCCTGTACTAAAAATTTTCAAGAAGCCTTTCAAGAGTTGCATCTTACTCTTTATGCTGATTTGTCTGTAAAGCCAGAGACCTTATTCGTGGTCTAGAATCAAACCATAGAAACAAGCTTTCGGGTTCCATAAGGTGCTCACTTCTCTTACACTGACGCACACTAGCATGAAAAACGTGTACAAGACCCAAGTTTCTAGTTGGGCCACAATTGTATACTGAATATGTATCTTATCCTTTCATTTCCTTTGGCCTTCCATTTATTTTGCATGCAGCCAACAGATGTGATTTTAGGGCTAGGATATCCACTCAGTGATGGATGCCTGTCATTGTCTCTTATTCCAAAGGAATCTCATGGATTATGAAATTGTGCTTTATAAAGCTCCATTTAAAATGATTAGGATGGCATCTCTCTCCAAATGGTCGGAAATCAACTCAGTTTGGTGTCGGTGATTTCATCAGCTGTGATCATTAAGGTCTGAAGATCATGGAAAGTAAGTTTAAGGAACCAATTACAGTTGAAGGTCACTAAGAGTGCCATCTCTTGGGCATAAAGAGGTTCACCTACTATTAAGGGAGAAATTATCTCTTGTGAACCAGATCACAAATTTCTTATAGGGCTTATCTTTGCATGATTTTTTCTCTCATACTCATTATCATTCTGTGAATTAGATCTATAGCCAATATGAACTTATTTTGAGATAAACTCACCTTTTGGATTAAGCCCAAGTCATATGGACAGTAGGGACTTTGTAGCCTTTAAAATCATATTCAGAATGATTCTTTTTTCCAATTCAACTTTGTTGACTTCCTATTCAAAGGAAGATCTATCAAACCAACTCATACTCACCATCTAATATAAGCCCTATAAAAAGTTAGTGATTTGGTTCACAACAGAAAATTTCTCGCTATTACAGAGGTCAAATGCAAATGGCAGCCCCCAGGCAATCATGGGAAATCAGCAGGGGATCTTAAATTATTAACTGGTAGGGTATAACTAACAGCAGGGGGCTCTCTTTTTTAAGTCTCGGTTTTGTTTTTGCAATGCCATAATAGCTAAAATCTTAGCAGTCAAGAAAGGGTTGAAGACCACGAAGGACAGTTTATGGGCCAAGTTACAATTGAAGGCGACTCCATCAGTGACACCTTGGGCATATTGGGACTCTATCCAATAAAGGTTTCCTACAATGAAATCAAAGCTCTGGCCTAAAAATCAAACACGGCATTCTATCAGATCCAAGGGAGGGAGGCAAATTCAGTGGTGACTGGTTGTGAGTAAAGAGGTTGGAGTTAGATTTTCTAGCTAATGGAATTCCCTTGTGATCTTGTTTTGTAGATTTTGTGCAACATTGTGCCCAAATAGTGACAAGAACCTCTAGCACAACTGATAAAAGTTCATTGTTACAGCCTAAAGGTTTTGGGTTCAAGTCCCATGGGTGTCAAATGTAAACAGCCCATGGAAACAATTTGCCAAATCCAAATATAAAAGTTGACTCCAAATTGATGGGATAAATGGATAAACCTAGGCCAGTAGGGATGGAAAGAGTAGTGCGAAATTTAAGAGAGGAGGTGTTAGGTTTCTTCTCGGAGTCTGTGCGGGTGAGAAATTCGAATGAGGCCAAATTGTTAGGCATTAGGAGAGCTCTCAGTCTCCTAATGCCTAACGAGGGAGAATTGATCACAGATCTGGTGAATTGATTATCGAAGGCGACTCAGTAGGTGGGCAAGCAGAAGGAAAAAACCTCTGGTTATTACTCTTGACTACGAGGGAGATCGAGGAGTTGAGTAAGCGGTTGAAAGTTACCTTTAGACATGTCAGAAGATCAGCCAATGGGGTGGTAGATTTTCTTGCGAAACTAGAGATTGAGGGTGGCGTAGATACGATGGCTTTTAGTAGTCTTAATTGGATTGTGTTTTGTTTTAATGGTGTTGTGGTGGTTATTGACGTAATTCTTGTTTCTTGGGTTGTGGGGGTAAAACTCTCCTATACCGTCCCTTTCTTTGTACTTGTCTTTCTTATTAATATTTTTTCCTATCATCTCTCAAAAAAAATATTTGATGGTATAAATGGCTTAGATGACAATGATGATGATTACGCCCGAACAGTCAATGAGCTTTTTGTAGTTTTCCCAGTTTTAAAAAAAAAAGTTTTGTTCTTTAAAATAGAAAAATGAAAAAACTGAGATGTTATATACATTGGCGCATGTTCCTGCAAATAGGTTTGAGAAATTGAGTGCAAGCTTTGCTAAACTGACTAGGAACAGGTGGGTACTTAGAGATGAATCAATTACCATGAAAATGTGGCTTTTTTTACTGACAAATTAGGGAGAAGTGAACAAAATGGAGGCATCAGTTAAACATAAAAAACTATGATCACATTGGGTTGTGGAGTAAGTATGATATAGCCTTGAACTAATAAGTGGAGCTAACTCAAGGTGAAGAAACCCCATAGCGTAAAAAACAAAAAACAAAAAATCTAAACAAACACTTCATCAACCAGTTGCAGTTAGAGAAAGAAAATGGGGAGCACTACTTTACTACCACTTAAAGACAAATGTTTGCACCAACAAGTGAGGTAAATGGTTTCCATTTTTCTCCAAGTAAGTTTCTACCAAACAGAAGCGAACCCCACGTCTGAACAACACCTATGTTTGTATACTTTATGAAGTGCATGGAAATACTGACTGATAACAATTTGATGTAATTTTGGTGTTTCTGCTTGGGAGGGCTTCTCCTTGATGCCTCCCTCTTTGTATCCTTTTGCTTTTTTAATGAAGTTATCTTTCAAAAAAAACATTATCTCTCGGAAAGAAGAGCATAGAGCCTGGTATAGTTCTTCATGTGATATTTAAGATCTAAATGAGGAATATTTTTGTTCACTAAATAGGTAGACACTAATCCAATGAAATATGGCAAAGGTTTCTGGTTTGAATTTTGTCCAGCTGACATTGTACATTTTATACTTGAACTGATAAAGACATTCCTTTTGGAAAGATATTAAATTTACCATTACTCTTTTAAAAATGTATATATAAAAAATTTATTAAAATATGGACCACTTACATTGACAAGTGGCTGGCAGCAACTAAGCATCACATCAGTTTCAGAAATAAGATCAGTCAATGTAGATGCAAGTTTCACCATCTCAGAAGCATCTATCTGCTGTGAAGTCAAGTGTGAACTCAGATCCTCACGGCGGGCACGGAATCTTTTCCACATGTCCTGAACTGAATTGGATACTAGTCGGCACCCAATACCATCAACAGATTCCTTAACTGAATCAGATACATGTAGACGTGTTGGATTCTCCAAGGAAATAAACCCTGCACTAAAATTAGCACGACTGCACTCATCCATCACTAGATATCCTCGGGTTACAGCCTCTGCGTCTTCATTTGGTGAATCCCCAACCTCCTCATTACCATGACCACATTCTGAACCTATCTTACAAGTATATTTCAATTTGTTCTCTGAATTATTATTTCCCCCTACTGCAGTGGTATCAAGTAAGTTAAATTCCATTGAAGATGGGTATTTTGTGCCACTGGTGGAAGCATCTTCTAAGGCAACATCAGAACGTCCACAAGATACTGTCCTAGATAGAAATTCCATCCCATCGTTGAATTCAGTCTCAGGAACATAAGATGATTCTGGAACACATGATACATCTAACAAATTGTATGCGTCATAGATGTGTGGAATGCTAGCTGTTTCAGAATTTTCAAAAGATACCTGGAATGCAGTCTGTTCTACGTAGCCTGGAGTTTTCGTGATCTGATGGAGAGGACTTGCAGACACATCCGACAATACTTGATTATTCAGATCCTGAGACAGAATGCCTACCAAAGAAGGATGGTTAACAGTGCAGCACCTGTCATCCTCCGAATCAGAAGACAGTACTGTACTGAGTTTCTGTCTCACATTTCGCCGAGCAAATTTGACTGGGGAACCTGAAGCATTGGAATGGTCAACACCGTCATCAAATAGAACCAGAAACTCAGTGCCATCATGTGAAGAGCAGTTCCTGTGCAACATGGCTTCCTTCCTCGCCTTTATAGCATCTATTTCATGCTTATCCAAGGTACCATCCAGTTCCCCAGAGTCAGGTCTTTCTTCCACTGCTTCTATGTACATGGTATTTTCTTTCACCATGGAAACAAGTGCTTTGGAGATCTCCTTCTCCACATATACTGACAGCTGACACGGAAATTCCCAAGGAATTAGCTTTGGTAAGAGCCGATGGCCTGCAATGAGGTCAAATTGCAGTGGACTGTATGTGCACTCTATATTCCTACCTGCATAGTTTAAAATAAACAAAATTACATTTGACCACCAACATTGTTTAATTGGGTAAAAGTTGTAAGATGGAAATTTACTACATGTAGTAACTGACGCTCAAGCTATAACTACTTATCCAGCCTGCAGCTTCCAGTCAGATTTACTAGCTAATTGTGTAAGCAACCTTACATTACATTTACAAACAAACATCAGCTGATAGACTTGACTTCTATAAGCAATTTACTAACCTTCTCCACCTCTTTTACCCTGGCACCAAAACTGGAGAAGCATAATAGTTTTCCTAATGTCTCCTTGACAACACCTGATGAATCTCTCTACCAACTGGGGTGAGATGTGGGCTTCTTCCGCAACACAAACCTACATAGAAATAAAAAAATATGGACATTGAAATTATAGAGATATATAGTTCCATATAGTATGTGCCCCGTCCCCCATCCCCCACACACAAAAAAATATGTTAAAAAAAAAAGATTTTTAAGAAAAAAGAGGAAACTATCATACCATGTAAAACTCGGAAAGTAGCTCCTCTTGTGACGGAAGAGTGAAATCCGTCACTAGCCTATTTAAATGTTGGGGCAAGAGAGGATCCTTACCTACATTTCAGAATGAATAGCAATTAGAATGACAGAAATAACATAGTAATAGACGAAAGTGTTCATGGAAGTAAACTTTCCTATTAATTATTACTATTCATTAGAATGACTTGAACTCATGGCATGTAATTAAGTGCTCACTATGCAACCACCAAGATTGTGGATTTGAGTCACATTGCTTACCTTCCAAAAGTGAAATCTTATTATTGACCATTTCAAGAGATTAATAAAATATAATAATGATAAAAATAGTAACACTTACTATTGCTTGTGAGTACCATGGGCCGCTTAGCCGTTTCTGCAAGTTGCAGTAAACTGGCAATAAATCCACGATCTTCAGCAAAAATAGTGTCCACATCCTCAAAGAGAATCAGAGTTTTGGTTTCCCCTTGACTACATGTAGTTTTGTTCTCAATAGCATTCCTAGAGTGCACTGTCACATCCCGAAACTCTTGCTTGCATGTTGTGGAAGTTGCTTCAAGTATTTCGCAGTCAGACTCTTGCGTATCAACACTATTTGGTTGGATGGAGGATAATTCTACACTAGGCTTTTGCCACAAACCTACATCTTCCTCTGTTGACCTGGAAGGACAATGTAAATAGGTACTGACCATCACGAAGAAAAAAAAAGGAAGTTGCAACATAAATAGTGCAGGTTTGAGTCAGTTACCATCTCAACAAAATAATAATTATATTTACAATATTGCAGCATGATTATCATCTCCCAAATCCACCATGTTCAACTGATAGATCTCCTCGTCTGACAATCAGATCTCTTTAAAAGTTGTTCATGGACTACCTTCAAAATGGTCCCGCAAGGTTGATAGATATGCCAAAAGTAAGCCCCCCACCCCTCTCTTCCTTCCACTGCCGCTAAGGTTACATTGATTAAAGTGAAGTGATATATGCCTCTGATCATAGGTGAGGCCCACTTCACCTAAAGATCATAATGGCAAACAAAGCTTGATATCATCTCCTAAAGGAAAAATGAAGTTTACTGAAGGATCCCAACTCATGATCAACGGTGTTGCTCATTGCCATTCATCCCTGAAGGTGGCCTTTTTTCTGGATTATTGTGATTTGTGAAGTATCCTTGTCCCACATTGGAGGTGAGACTAATTCCATCAGATACTAAAAACTGTGTATCAGGTGAGCCACCAAAACATGCAGTAAAAAGCATTTCTACATAATCTGGGTCTCCACAAGTATTGGTCGGCCCTTATTTGATGAACTCCAATAAAAATTTAATGCAATCCATGAAAAGTCATATCGATTTAGATTTTATGCAGATCAATGAAATGAAGATCTAATGATATTCATGAAAGATCATGTCAATCTAGACTTTATGAAATTTTATTGAATTAAAATTTAATATCATCAATGAAAGATCATGTCAACTAGAGTCGATCCAGTTCAGTTGACCAAAGGAGGGTTGTGGTTAGATGAAAGGTGCATTATGAGTTAATGGGGGTTAATCTTGAGTCGAGCTTCTGCAGGGAGTTAGTTGTGGTGTTGGGGTGTAAAGTTTCCAGCTTTTTGTCATCTTAGTTGGGTCTTCCGCTTTTTTGGGTAAACGTAGAAAAACTATTGGAATAGAATAATTGAGCAGATGGAGAAAAGACTTTCAGTAACGGAAGGTTAATCCTCATCAAATCTGTTCTCTCCAGACTTCCAATATTCTTTCTTAGTGTTTTCTGGTGTCCAGAAGCAGTCATCAAGAAGATGGAAAGCATCTAGAAAACGTTCTTGTGGAACGATGCTCCAGATAATCCTAAGTTTCACTTAGTCCTTAGAACCAGGCAAATGGTTGTGGAGATTGGGGAATAATTCAGAAGGTCTGTGGAAGGAGGTAATCATTAAAAAGTACAGTTTACTGAGCAATGGGTGGAGGATTCCAGCTTCGACTAGGCAGATCTCTGGCTTTTGGAGAGGAATCTGTTATATATCTTCTTCTTTTAATGAGAATATTAGATATAGTGTATTCTGGGTCTGTCATCTCCTTTTCGCAAGATAGATGGGCATACGAGTCTTCCTTGGCTTCGAGATTCCCAACTCTATTCTCCTTGGCTACAAATAGAGATGTGGCGGTTAAGGATTTCTTTGAACTTCAGCATAATGAGGTGGTTTGGTGTCCCCTATTTAGGAAAGAGATAGAAGATTGGATGGTGGAGTGGTCATTGATGATGGATCTTCTTAATTGGGTCGTTGTGTCAAGTGTTGGTGATGACAGAAGAATTTGGGAACCTGATATTCATGGGCAATTCAGTATTAAATATGTTTGTGGAAAGCTCATGAGAATGGGTGAAGCTCCCCATGTCCATCTGAACATTTGGAAGAGTGAGGCTCCTTTAAAGGTTAAGATGTTTGGTTGCCTTGCCGGTCTAGAGAAGATCTCGACAATTGATCAGCTGAGACATCGGAGAATGATCATAGCCAATGCATGTCTTCTTTGCCTATCAGATGTCGAGTTTCTGAATCATCTTCTTCTTCATTGTCAATTTGCATATGCCATATGGGTTCATTTCTTCCAAAAGCTAGGAATCGTATTCCATCAGCGTGATTTGAGTTATGGAATGAATCGCTCATCTCGGGGACTAGCTCGTTTGGCAGGAAGCTTTGGAAAGTCGCGATGTTAAGCATTGTGTGATCTATTTGGTTAGAAAGAAATAAAATGGTATTTCAGGGGAAATCATCTCCGGCTGGCCAAGTGATTGAAGTAATCAAGTTTCGAACTACTTAGTGGACCATGGGAGCCAAGACTGGTCAGGGGGTTCGAATTTTTTATATTTGTAAGGATTGGGCTTCAGTTGATTTAGTAAAAGTGTTTTCAGTTCCGTCCTCTCTCTTGTATCATGACAACCTCTTGAGTTGGGTTATCTCAAATTAAACTTTGATGGCAGCTATGCGCGGGAGAGTGGGTTAGTTGGGTTTGAAGGAGTGATCACGGATCATTATGGGATGAGTAGGTCCTCTTTTCCTGGTCCTCTTCCCAAATATTCTGCAGTTGAGGCAGAATTTCATGCCCTTTGGAGAGGCATTCTCGAGATGGCGGATCTAGGAGCTGCTACGAGAATGCTAGAAGGGGATTCTAAGGTGATTTTGAGCTGGGCGTCGGGTTCAAGCTGTCCTTCGAAATTCTTGGATGAAGTTAACACGATTCCTGGTTTTAATGTTTTGCTGGTCCCTAGAACTGCAAACTCAGCAAGCTAATTATATGGCTAGACAAGGTCTTGTAATGTCGTCGGAAGTGGTAAACAGAGCTTTGTAATCCTTTGGGTGGGAGTGGCAGGATTGTTTTGCCCAGTTTTGAGGTTGTGCTTCTTGCAAAGTTCTCTTCCTTTTGTGAATAAAATAGTTATCTTTCGAAGAGAGAGAGAGAGAGAGAGAGAGAGAGAGAGAGAAGTTTCACCACTTGTGTGGCAACTTGTTAAGAGAGAGAACTAAAAGCCCTTCACTTGGATCTCTACAAGTGGTATAAGTTCTTGGAACTCGACCAAGGAGTCAAGTGAGACAAGTGGAACCAATAAAATGTGGAATGAGTCTTTTCGAATCCATCTAAAGAACAAATCTAAGTCTATTCATCTACAAGCCTCCAAGTGCAGTATTGTTAGACCCCACAGGAGGACTCAAGTGAAACAAGTGGTACTTTTACACAGTAGAGCAAGTCTTTAGACCCACAAGAAGATTCAATTACACCTATATGCTAAGTGCCACCACCATGAACATGGAATTTGAAACTTTTGAACTCATGCAATAGCAAAGTTTATGTAAATTCACGGAATTCTTTGAAATTGTAATTTGTGCTCAAATTTAATCACTTCTAGAAGGGGTGTCGAGCTGGTATCTCAAGGAGGAGCAATGACTTGGTACTCAGAACCATTTTTCACATTTACAAATTCAATTTTAGTGCCTAGAAAAATTATACCTATTTATAAATTCAAATTCAATTTGTGCAATTTGACTTTTGTAAAGGTTTATCTCTAGAAGCATTGTACCCATTTAAAAATTCAAATTCAATTTATGCACTTTCAATTTTGTGAAGGTTTATCTACAACAGGCACGTGATGTTTGTGTGCATGCACGTACAAAGACAAAGTATGAATGGTTCTTACATGATTTTAAAATGTATTTCTATTAGTTGCTTCATCAGGAAGATATGGTGTTACGACACCTATGAAGAGAATCCTTTTTATGTTTTTTTTGTCAAAAATGCAATCCAGTCCAAGATTCAAATCTGGATGTTGCACTCATTGGCTAATTTCTGTTCTAAGATTCAAAACCTGATATAGTCAATAGACTCAATACACTAAGTACATGTGATATTCAACCATGTATGAAAGACATCATTTCACATTCTAAAATACAGAATTCAATCTCCCTGGGAATGGGAAAAGGAAAAACCTTCAAATTTGTGTCTACAATTATTAGCAGAAGATATGACAAAATGCAAGCTTTAGAGTCTATTCCTCAACTGATTAAAAAAAGATAACATACCATCTGTTAAACCCATGCGATTCCATTGCCTCTCCAAACTTTTGTTTCACAAGAACTCCATTTCGGCAATCAGATGCACTAACCTAAGTAGCACAGAGAGGCCTCAACAGTAAGCTTGCCAATGCTCTTAAATATAATATATATATATATATATAAATCTTTCAAAAATATAATATAGATAACAGAACACAAGCCAACACTTTCAAAAACAAAGTGAGGCAATCATGGCTTGCCGTAAGTCTGCACCATATATTTGAAACTTATGATCTTGTGAACTATGACCATACAGATTTTTTTTTTTTTTTGAAAGATGACCATACAGATTAATACTCTCCCCGCTCCCCAGTCAAAAGCCCTAGGACTGTATAAGTTGGGCCAACTGTTTATCCCCTATGACCATGCCCTAACAGTCCAATCATAGGCATCCAATTCACAGAATGTTGACTCAAAAGAGTTTCAAAGATTTTCTATTGGAGAGATATTTACAAGTTGGATGGAATCCCTTCATGCATACCTTGACCTGGATAAAGCTGGGAGTAGACATAGGGAGTTTATTTTCCTTTCTATTTTCAGGTCCTTTTTATGTTCCTGTTCTATGTATGATCAGCAATGTGCCAGTATTCATTCTTTCCATACTTCAATAAAATCAATCACCATTTACCCAAAAAAGTTAAACGGATAAAATTGTATCCATAGTTTAGAGAAAAAGAAAAAGAGAAAATAACTACAGCAAGAATTTCTTAGTATTGTGAAGAGGTGGTATATCTTTTGCTTTTCAAAAATGAAAACCACCCAACTTTTGGCATTGCAATTTTTGCTAAATTGTTCAGAGCTAACGTGTCCAAACACCAATGAATGACAAGCATGCTATGGTAGAAATAAAAGAGAGCCGATGAAGTCCACGAAAGATCCAGTTGATCTGAATCTTCTTTTTTTTTTTTTGAACAGTAACAAATGAGAATTGTATAAATAGAGAGAGAATGTACAATAGGGTCTACAAGTCAGACAAATACATGAATCAATATACAAAAAAGAAGAAACCAAATAACAAGAAAGACAAGTATGTTAAAACAAAACAAAAGACAAAGGAACGAGTGAGTCCAGCGAGGCGGTTGGAAGACGTGCTCTCGCTAAGTGTGCTTCTTGGACTGCCTCTTTACAGGAATTCAAGAATATTTCTATGTCTGACATTTTGCGTGCTTGGAAAGAATGTGTTGATCTTGCCTAAGCCCTGAGTATTTCATTTCCTTTCCAGGTCTTAGTGTTTGTCGTTTTTTCTGATTTTTTTCTATGTACATGCACCTCTGGTGCCTTTTATATTAATATATGAACCATTTAAAAAAAAAAAGACAGGACCACTAAATCCTTAGATCCCAAGGAAGAGCCTCTCCATCCAGTCTGTTTGTTCTCCATTTTGCTAGAAAGTCGGCGACTCCATTTGCCAATCTTTTAACAAGAGAGAAAGAAACCTCCCTCCCGACACACAAAGCACTAATCTCCCTAGCTACTGCTACAAGTTTCTAAAGAGGTCGTTTTGATCCCCTTACCCACTTGATTGCATTCATCGAATCCCCTTCAATCGTTAACTTACCGTGACCGTATTCCGACCACAGTCAAGGCTCTCTTAATAGCTAACAACTCTGTTCATTGGAATCTTTCACCCCTATAGGCTCAGAGAAAACTAACAATGAGGATCTACTCGAGTCCCTAAAAACCCAACCTATTCCTGCTAATCTAGGTTTACCCCGTGAAGCCACGTCTACATTGAACTTAAACATTCCACTATTCGGGGGAGACCAGACTTCGACTTTAGTCTTTTTCCTAAGAACCTGAAAAACAGTTGATCTGAATCTTGAACAAACAAACAGATGAAAGGTAGACCAATGGATGAAAAGACACCTTATGCAATGACCAGATGATTGTCGATCAAACATAGTTCCAAAAATCCATATGTTGCTTTTTTATCATAATTTCCATAGCATTTATTGAGCAAATGGATTGGATGATGCAAGATATTGCCCACCCATGATGAACAAATGTTTAAGCACGACCACACCTCATGCTATCTTTAAGATCCTTACGAGAACTTGCAAATAGGGCTTACAAATCATTGTCAAATGATTGGCTTGAAAGATATTTAGTGATAAAACCCAAGGGGCATGGATTGTTCAAAGTCCAATGGGGTAAGTCCATATGAGTTATGGTTAAAGTACCAAAAAACTTTGTTCAAATGCATAACCATCCGCTTTGTGAACATCTGGAGTCCACTCAAAGATCCTAAAGTGTCCCAAATCATATATCATTTGAAAGCTCATCAAGTCAACTTTCCAAAAAAAACAGGATAAAAATCAGAGTCTAAATAAAGAATATATGGCCAAGACCCAAAAAATGTGGAAAAAACTGGTCTTCAACTGTATCATGATATTGAAAGAATTGCTTAGTCTGATATAACCACTCGGTCGAATCCTCACACAAAAATCGTGGAAAATCCCACCATGCAAACCGTGGATGGATCATTCCCTTCTCCATCCCCCTATAATGGGAAGAATCTGACTTTTCTTCTTCTGTTAAATCATTGATGATTGACAATGCTATATGATCATAGTTGACAACCATGGCCACCAAGGTTTCCTTAATCTTGTGAAGTTTGCTTACAAACTGATGGATATCTACTCATTCCTCCATGGATATTGACTTGGTAGAAGGCATCTACGAGTATCTAAACAAAAGCACCAATTAATAGACCCTCGTCCATCAAGATTACTCATTTGGTTCTCTTCGAGGGGAACCCGTCTTCCTAATGTAACAAGTGGGAAAATTCTCATTTGTCATGATCAAATCAAATGAGTACAAATAGAGGGAGGAGTCAACTCTCCTACCTTTCAGGCATACATCATTCTCAATTAACAACTAATGACCAGTTGACTCTCCACAAAGCACTCTCAATTATACAACTAAGGATCAATTAACTCTCCACAAATCACTCTTAATTAAAAACTAAGGACCAATTCACTCTCTCCACAAATCATTCTCAATTAACAACTAAGGAGCAGTTGAATCTCCTTGAATAACTTTCAATTAACAACTAAAATAAATAAGCATTTCCTTATGGGATAACACATTCCTAACATCCTAATCATTTTATTTGAATTGATCACACCCATATAAGACTATTTAGCTATTAGTTGAGCCCCAACTCAAGGTTTTCTATCAGAGTGACAGAGGGTCGGTTGGGTATGATTTAGCTCGACGCTACTCAATCTAAACTGAGTCGCAGAAACCTATTATCAATCCAATATTTATTTGGTAAATTTTGTTTCTCAAGAGATGGTGACTTGAGGCATTCATATTCCTTAGATTTTGGGCTTTAATTAACAAGAATTAGTAATTCTACCAATAAAAATGCATGTGACAATACCTCAATTACATGAAAGCCTTGTTCTTTTGCACAAGCATAGATAGCAGCAGATTTCCCACTCTACACCAAAAGGACAATAACTTCTTGTCAATAAGCAAGCAAGAGCAAAAAAGTATGCAACCAGTCAAGTTAAATAAGAATAGCCTTTTACTTGTCTTTCTATAAATTTTGCATCCGTATTCTTTCTCTCATGAAAGAATGGCAGTGCAAGTCATTTCAGTTTATCGTACTGCATGTAAACGTAACATGAAGAATTCCTTAAACCATTTAGAAATGTGAACTTAATTGTATGCACATTTCATCGGATTAAAATATGGACATGATTGATATTATTGTTCACAAGCCCTCAATGAATGTATTATCCATTTATGTTCCAATGATCATATGGGCAGAATTTCTAGCATAAACAAGGTGAAAGGTTCTGCAAATCACATTTCAACAGACAAACAAAAGATGGTAATGTTAAGCTGAAGAAGTATCACCTCAAAAGCAAATTGAATCATATGGAGATAAGAGAAAGAAGTAGAGAGAATAGAAGAGTTCTGTATCTTTCAGCTACAGTGCAATGTATTCTACACCAACGACCTATGAGTCTATGAGACACATCCACATATAGGTCCCAAGTACCACACCGAGAGGGCAAGAAGGTACAAGTTAGGTCCATTGAGGTACATCATGAAAATGGCTTTCTTCTCCTCTTTTTTTTTGAGTGAAAGAGGAGCATGAAATTTTTTTTCTTAGCCATCTTAACAATGTCTTAGAAATGAAAATATTACTGGTCTATAATAAAAGTCTCCAAAGATTTAGGAAGTCAATATCAAAAAGAGATTAATAAAAAAAAGTGATAGCATCAGATTGAAAAAAAGATCATTTATTTTCCCAGACATGTATCACTATCCTAGTTTTTGGGTCCTCACCCCATTCCGTGGCCATACCTGTATATAACTGGGCACTGTAGCTTTATCAGTTTTGAAGCCTAATTACATTACAATTTAATCATAAGATACATGTTAATAAGCTCAATTATCTCTGTTGCAACTGTTACAGAACTGTAGATATCCGTTTAAGGCAAGACTCATGGTACTCCAAAGGACCATATCAAGGCTGGATTTGGTGGAACCATCCAAACTGCAACGCAAAGGAATTCATCTCACATGCAGGACCTCAACCAGAGATGCACTCAGATTTGGCTGACCCATGGGCTTTATGGAAAGGTGTCGAGGAGTTATCCAAAGTGGGAAGCAAAGATGATTTAATTGAGGGAAGTTCCTTTCTGTTGCCAACAGATTAAGGGGTAGGACTGCCTATGGGCTAATCTAGACCAAGAGAAGGAAAGTAGAGATATAAGAGAGAGTTGACATTTTCAAATCTGCAAGGTTCCCGCATCTGCCAATCAAAGGGCAGATCAGTTAGCTAAAGAGGGAGTTCCTCATGAGGACAGAGCTCTGAGAATTATGTAATTTTTTAATTGTGTTGGTTCTTTGCCTGTTAGTCAGGCTCTCGTTCCTGTTTTGTCTGTATTTGTACTGTATTTTTGTGGGTTCTTCCCACCAATCAATAAAACCAGGAGCCTTTAAAAAAAAGGATCATTCAAGATCAACATGGCATGCCAGAAACCCACATGAAGCCATGATTCTTTTCAGATGACGATTACATTATGGCAAAGTAAAGAAAAAAAATGGACCACAATATTTGAAAGGAAAAGAATACCAATACAACCATCTAATATCTGAATGTCTGAAGCAAGTAAAATAGTTCTCCGGTCTGATTTAGTGTCAATAAAATCACCTAACCTTTAAAAAAATAGTAAAGAAAAGGATCATGCAAGATCAACATGGCATGCCACAAAACCACATGAAGTCAAGATTTTTTCAGAGGTTGATTGCATTATGGCATTGTAACAGAAAACAATGGCCATAATATTTGCTAAAGGAAAAGAATACTAAAACAACCATCTAATATCTGAAGCAAGTAAAATAGTTATCCGATCTGATTTAGTATTTTAAATGGTAGCATGAATAAACTAGAATAATGTCTAAAAAGTAAACAATTTTCCACCTGACAGTAAAAGAACGGGAAATATAGATCCAAAACAAATAACCATCTAATGCCTAAAGCAAGTAAAATAGTCCTTCAATCTGATTTAAATATTATTAAATGGTAGCATCAATAAACTAGAATGATGTCTAAATGGAGAAAATAAATGCAACTCAGTAAAAGAAGTGAAAAGCCAAACATTTAAATAGGACAAAGTGTTGGACTTTTTGGCTCAGAAGGCCTGATCAACCTTTTGGGCCCAGCTAGGTCCAGTCTTGTAACCTAGCCCACTAGTATATAACATCTCTTATTTCCATTTAGGGTAAGGCTGTGAGTGCCCTGTAGCAGCTGGGTGAGAGGAGAGAAAGAAAGGAAAAATCAGAGAGAGAGGAGTGAGAAAGGGTTAGTGGATTTAACCCAAATCGCCAGACCCTAAGCAGTGTAGAGTCAAGTGCGAAAACCCACGGCAGGAAAGGGTTGCAACCAGAAATCGGAAGAGAGGGGCAGCACACAGATCTGATCTTGCAGATCTGAGAGTGCAAGCAGTGCATCCCGGAGGGTTTTCCCCACCGTTGGCTTTCAGGAGGACAGGTGTTCTCAGATCTGAGAGCCAGCGTCAAAAGGGAACAGAAAGGGACCAGCGACGGGTTGCAGCAACTGCAGATCTAATCGGGGCGGCCGCGCCAAGGGCCCGCGAACGGCGGCGAGGCGTGGAGAGCTACAGATCTGTAGCCAGAGGGAAGGAACCCATCAGGTAGAACAGATCTGTAGACCTGGGACGGTGACAACAGGGGCAGACCAGCTCGCCGGAACAGCAGAGGGAACCGGCATCTGCAGAAGTGGAGGACGTCAGATCGGCAGGAAGAGAGATCGGTAGCAGAGAGCCGTGAGCCGAGACCACCAGACGCAGAACTGGTCTTGCGGTTTTGTCCGGAGAACAGAGAGGCATCGGGAAGAGGTAAAGACTGCAGGGCACTCAGATCTGAGTACAGATCTGTAGATGCAGGACATGAGTCTACCTTAGGTTATTTCCCGAGTTGGTGGAGTTCACAGCGGGTGGAGAGGTTACAAGCACAGCACATCATTCTTCATTAGACTCGGCCTTTTTCGCCAAGGTGGAGATTTGTTGGACTTTTTGGCTCAGAAGGCCTAATCAACCTTTTGGGACCAAGCCCAAACTTAGGCCCAGTTAGGTCCAGTATTGTAACCTAGCCCACTAGTATATAACATCTCTTATTTCCATTTAGGGTAAGATGTGAGTGAACAGTAGCAGCTGGGTGAGAGAAGAGAGAAAGAAAGGGAAAAACCAGAGAGAGAGAAGAGTGAGAGAGGGTTAATGGATTTAATCATTTGTATTGATTTCTCCTCTTAGTGGATTCGTGTTACACACTCCGTGGATGTAGGCATGGTTGCCGAACCACATAATCCTCTGTGTTCTTCTTTCTCCTCTTCATTTCTGCGTGTGTTTATGTGATTGTGTGATTTCTTTGTGTGTTGATTTTCACAACACAGAGTATAATGAAAATGAACATGAAATATTGATTATAATACTGTACTTTTACAGCCACCTAGTAACAATGACACTTCATAAGTAGATGTTGCAGACAGATGAAGTAGCATGGCAACTATTTCAAATGCAATTCAAACATACCCCAACTGGTCCAGTAATTAAAAACACATTCTTGAGGGTGGCTCCTTCGTCCATACTCTCTATGTCAGAGTCATCTAGACACCAGCTACCACCATCTTGACTATTAAGTTTGTCACTACTCAACTTTTATTGGTTTGAGGTACTCTTTCACGCCAACTTTGCAGCCATTCACTGAGAGATCTTACAGATTTACCATTGCCACATACCTGCAGGGTCAAATATGATCAAATAATATTATTATTTACAAAAAGACAAACTTTTGTTTTTCCACTTTTCAGCCAAATGCTCCACAAGGTTCAATCCTCAGAGACTCAAATTTGGGGGGGAGAAGCGTAACTAATTTGTTGTTAGCTAAAGAAAACTATTTTAAAGATAATATTTTCTTCAGATGCTGAGGAAAATGATGGCAGCAAAGGAAGAAGATCAAATGAGAAGCATGACCTCAGAGGCCCCTTCTGGCTGGTATTTATTTGTCCATAAGCTCCAATTAGGTTGATCGCAGCAACGAAGATGGTATGATAGCATCCTGCAGATGAAGCAATGTGGTGAATAAAACTGTACATCACATGAATATGCAATGCCTACAGGATGCAAAGGACATCCTTCAAACAACTTAGAAAAAGTTTGGGGTTTATTTCAAAATATGGAAAAAGAGCTAACCTCTTTTAAGATTAACAGCAAAAATAGAGCTTTCAAAAATATACTGTCAACTTAAAAATGCAATGTTCTCTGTTTTGGAAAAATTCAAAGTTCTAGAGAAAACCGTGTTAACATATTATTATCTTGAACAATCTTGCAAGAAACCATTAAACAAACTGTAGATCCTATGATACTATGATCAAGGCCTCATAATTTGATGAGGTCTTCACCAAACCCAACTACCCACTCCTAACGAGTTGCACTTGTACCAATTTGAGACCAATCCAACTTTTATAGCTCGTTAATCTATTCCAATGAATTTCTAGTATTAAAAAAAAAGTTGAATTTTAAGAGCCCCATAAAAACTAAAAAACATGACTTCACTTATCCAATAAAGATGAAATTTTATAGGCAATATATAAAAGCCAAGACCTTTCAAACCCAATTATCCATATGGCCCCAGATGGGCCCATGGGGTTTTCCTCACATAAACTTATGAGGTCTAGTTCTTAGAGGAACCCCACTACACACACACACACACACACATCAAAGTATACCACAAAGTTTGTCACAACCTTTAGATATGATTGGGTGACAAAAATTTAGGATATTGTAGGACAGTTTGACTTGAATATCCAGCAATAAAAACTTTTTTCCTTGCCATTCACCAGATTTGATGTGGCAAATAAATTTTAATATTTCATTCGTCAGTCGAGTTCTCAAATCTGTTAACCTATTCTAAACAAGGCAAGAACAGATAATTAAGAGGTCATGTCGGTAAAATAACTTAGGAGGATAGGGACCTTTCCCGAAGTCTGAGCAGTGCTTCATCATCTATGTTATCTAGAGAAACAGTACAGCCAGAGAACAGACTTAATTCTTTCTTTTGATGCATCTGCAGATTTTAGGAAGATAATGACAAACTGTATCATAATCAGAGGACTAGTCAATTCGATGATAAGCATTTTGGTAGGAGAAGTAAAAGTTAAATACAACATAAATTCTACCACTTCCAAATATGTTAACAATCGCTCAAGTGCCTCTTGCCCATCAGCAAACCTGGAAGGGGCTGTTTTTGACATTGCACATGCATTTTTTCTGGCATCTGGCTGCTGACCCAAGTACAAGTCATTCTGTTGGTTTAAGTTTTGTCGGCAACTTGCATTAATAACAAAACCATCAACTTTAAGTGGTTTGGCAGAACCTTCAAAAACTGACACGCGCATCATTTCTGGACCACAGAAACCACTTGTATCTAGCAAGGATCCCTCATAAAATGTCCAATCATTCCAATCGAGCAAAATGAGATCATCCTGCAACAGAACAAGCTTCAAATCAAATCCACCTTCCATATACAGGCCCAAACGTTAAAGACTTTCAACCTAAAAGTCGAAATGATGTTAAAAAATATATGGTGTAGATACTATATGCACAATCGACCCAAAGTACAGTACTTGCAATGTCTCGAATACATGAACAGGAGAACAGGAAAAGATTCCGTTTCCTTGCAGAACTGAAGACCATTTAGTCTCCTCTTCAGGAATTTCTATAGTGTCATGAATCTTTTTCATTGCTTTCCATGAAGAGAAAAATGGATGTGTTTGCCTTCCAGCAGACAAACGTGCATTTTCCTGAAAATAAAATAGACAGACAGAATAAATAAAGAGTATATGACTGGAAAATCTTAAGAAACCAAAAAAAAAGTGTACAACATTCCACAAAGGTTACATGAAAGGATGTCAAGAAAATTACATGAAAATATGTTAAATTTATTGATTTAAATTATAATAGTGTTCAACAAGAAAGGAGAGGAAAAGATGTATAATGAAATAGAAGAATAACATAAAAAGAAGCTTTTAGTGGACTCAGCACCTAGTTGGCAAAACCATCAGTTGCCACTACATTCTTACGGCTGAGACTAGAAAGTATGCTAATGATGAATGAGATCAACAATGTAAAACATAAACCATCTAACAATTTAAAGACATAGCCATTACTCAGAACCTTTTTTTTCTCCTAGTTTCCAATCAGAACACTCGTCAGAATGGTTACAAATCAGAACATTTTCTTTAAGGAATAAAGCAGTGCTCAGGAACTGCACTTGAAGGCTTCAAACTTCATGGAAAGCCAGTGCCTGACATTTCATTTACTTTGACACAAAGTCACAGACAGAACGGAATAGAAAAACTGAACCCATCTCATGGACAATATCCTGAGAAAAAACCTCCAAAGATAACAAGGCTGCATTTGTAGCAATCTTCAATTTCCAACCTGTAGCCTCAATTAGAGGTATTTCCAATCAACAGGCTAGAACACCAAACAAAGGCAATCAGAATCCATACACAGTCAATAGGTACCAAAATGACAGAAACCAGGTTCAGGCACACCCCAAATTTTCTATTTCCCCCAAATGAACTAACGTTTGAACTTCTAGCTGTACGTTTGTGGCCACATGACTGTTAATCATGATTCTAATCAATGTGAAAAAGAAAATAGCATAAGTGGATGAGATTTAGAGTATATCTTTTGACTATGACCACTGAGACCATGAACTCATCCATGGGTACCACATGGATGATAGATATCTGTGCAATCAAAATGAAGGACCATGCATGGATATCTAGGAAGGAATGTGCCAATGTAAATGGATGCACAATGGAGCTCCATGATGCACCATAGAAACCTTCCATGTAAATATTCAATCAGAGAAACAAAAAAATATTCAAAAAAAAAAAATCACTGAAACAAAAAATACGAGCAAATTTGTTGAAGATCAGATCTTCTCGTAACAGTGGGCCCCACTTAGATGTGATGGTGAACAACGTCAGTGAACAGTAGTTTCGAGGAAAAAAATAACAAGATGCTAATGGCTTTGCATACCATGATAAATGACGAAGCAGAAGTAATTATAAGTACTGACAAATAAGGAAGAAAATATATGTACTGAAAAATACATGAGGTTATAATCATCCTTTTAAATAGAGATTCCTGTGCACTAAGAATTTTATACAAGGAAAGCCAACTCAAAAAATTACAGTACTACTATGGAATATACAAGAATGTACACTAACTTAAGAACTACAATGAAGTATAGTCTTTCAACACTCATGCATCTAAATTCAACTATTAATGTCTCTCTGAAATACAGAATATTCTTCATGCCCAGAGTCATATATCAACATATAAAAACATCATAAAATTATCAAAATTCAACCATTAATGCAATAAGGTTAGGCTCATGTACCATTGATTTAAGTGCAGGAATAGGGTTCACATCTCTGTTTGGGAGTATAGAATTGTGGATGAAAGGGCTTCAGATCTTTTAAGGCTTCAAATTTGATTAGGATAAATAAAGAAGGAACTTATATCCCATTTAAGACAGAAAAGGGGCCATGATAATGGAGATAATGGTGATGATGATGATGGTGGCAGTGATGGCGGTTGTGGTAATGGTGATGATCCCATTTTTTTATGACCAAAGGTGTTCAGGCGTCTCACCCGACTAGTCCTTCGGGGTATGTGAAAACCTCTCAATCTGCACACACTAGGTAAGTCTACGGGGAGTAGCCCTTCATTGGGGTTGAGCGTGAATCGAACCCAAGACCTCGCTTCATAGGGTGAGCGCCTTGACTGTCAAGCCAACTCCTTAGGGTTTGTGATGATCCCATTTTAGGATTGCTCATCGGTTAAGATGGAGAAAAAAAATCTGAAATTGACCAGTCATACAAGGACAGCACTGCTTCAAGTCTTCAACCAAAACAGGCTTGAACATTGCAGAATGTGAAAAAAAAAAATACTTTGTTGTTTCAGTTTGAATTCCCAACAGAAACAAATCATTTCAGCTGTTGCACGTGAAATGGAACAGAACCAACAATAATACCCCATAGAGATGACATCACATCCACTAATCAGTCTACAATATTATTGCAGAATATCTCCCCATATTGACTTTGTAATGGTTACTTAGTTACAATTTGAATACGTTATATTTAGTACTAGACCATAGATAGTATCAAAGTGGATAACTTTCCTTTTCCTTTGAGATGGATATCAAAGTGGATAATTGCATCTGTCAATTGATTATCAGATACCATGGAGGCTATTCTCAGAGCTTACATTGAATTCTTATTATAAATAGGAGCTGCATTATTCCTCAGTCAAAACTTTACCCCTGCTTTTCATAATTGCGTATATGCTATTATAGACTTGTAGCTGCGAGACAACTGATCTCATGAATAGACATTCACATCCAATCTGGAGGCTTTACCCACTCAATCAAGGAGCATACAATGACCTATGATTATGTATCTAATAGTGAGAAGGTTTCATGCTACTAGACATCCTTCTACTCTTCTACTATTTGGAATCAATGTACATTAAAAGCACACCTGCCTAGCCTAATCTAACAAAAATGTCATGTCGTGCCTTAGATTCCCACATAACACCTTATACTTGCTTTTCCTTTTCACTAAAGTATATAAACTTTTTCTTTTTTTCATAATTATAAAACACCCTTATATCATCGCAACAGCAACCACATACATAATGAATAGCCAATGTAAACCCACGTGAAAATGAACTGGAGAAAATGAGGACATTTGTACCATAAAGAAAATAGATTTCCACTTGATGAAACGACGAAAGAATTAACATGTACCTTTGCTGCCATCTTTGCCTCAAAACGTAGATCAACAACAGTTTGTGTCATATTCTCGAATTGGGTATTCAAATCCTTTGCACAATTGGAATTGCAATCCGCCATTGTCCGCTGAGAATGTGATCTTTTGGCATTGCTACGTCCTCTGGACTTAGAAGGTGTACCATTCACAAGAATCACATCTCCGTTCTTCAATGGCTGAAAGCATTTCTCACCTGCCAAAAGATATCTAGATGTCAAATCTTATAGTTCTACCAATGAAAAAGTGAGAACTTTAATGACCAATTAGCCTTCTAAATTAAGATCCAAGAATTAAAGAAAAATTTCATAGAACAATAATTAAAAATTATAAAGCCCATCAGCTTATTAATAAAAATCTGATATCAAAACAAAATACAATGTTAAGTATTGGGTGATGGGTGCTTTTTCCTTTTTTTTTTTTTTTAGAGAAACAGAGAGAGAGGTCATCATGTGCTATAAGTTCCAAACCATGTCCATAAAATTAGAACATGCACTAAAATGAAGGAGAAAGTGACTGACAATGTTGTATGGAGATGAATGATGAGCGATAAAGAAAGGACAAATAGATAAAGTCATGACAGGGGTGTGTATGTTAAGATGGATGTGTGGTGTAACAAGAAAAAATAGAATTAGAAATGAGTGCGTCAGAGAAAACCTAAAAGTAGCTCCCATAGAAGAAATGATGAGGCAAGATCTTCTTTTTTTTTCCTTTTTTTTTTAATGATGAGATGAGGCAATATCTATTAAGATGATTTCCATAAAAGAACAAAAGTAACCCCAATATGAAAAGTCAAAAGGTAACAAGTAGAAAGTACTCAAAGAAGAGGACTGAAAGTACCGATTTAGGCCATAAGACATGATACAATAGAACTGGTGAGGTGAAGGAGAACATGATTCCTGATAGACCCAGATGAATGGGACAAAGGTCTCAATGATGATGATGGAGATGGTGATGGTGGTGGCAGTGGTGGTGGTGGTGGTGGTGGTGGTGGCAGCAAGCATAGTTTCAGCAATCAGAATCTTAAAAACTGAGTACTATAGAATAGACAATGACAACATTTCATCTAGTATACAAACTCCAACATCGCTTCAATGCTTCTTTTTTCTTTTTGAATGATAACTATATTATTCACAAAAAGAAGAAACTTTACATCAGAAACAGAGGGACCACAAAACCGAGCCAGAAGCCTTCCACTCCCTCATCCGCAAGAAAATTACAAAACTCTAGATACAAAATTTGATGCACTAGAAAGGCCAAGTCTAGCCAACTCATCAGCCGCCAAGTTAGCCTCTCTTAGAACCCACGAAAAAGATTAACAGAGAGAGCACTCCACAATGGAAAGTCGAATCCTCTCAACTTTGTCCAAGAATTTCCAAGGACAAATGGAACCCGGTGCCCAAAACAAAACCACCTTAGAATCTCCTTCGATGATCCCCCCAAAAGCACCCAACTCCTCCATCTCCCACACGCCCCACCAAAGAGTGTGCAACTCAGCTTCAATGGCAGAACAGCCAAGAAGTGGGCCAACAAAAGAAGAATGCAAAGCCCCACAATGATCCCTAATCACCCCTCCAAAGCCTGCCAACATAGAAGGGGCTTGCCAAGAAACGTTCTGAGGGGGAGCCTAAGAAGACGGATTAATATCCACCAACCCCCAATCTTTACAGATATCAGATATGCTCACTCCCTAAAGTTGTCAATGAGCAGAGATCCACCAAGCAACTCTGACTTAGATGAGAACAATAACTTGAGAAAAAGATGAAGACTTCCCTTTAAAGACCCTCTTGTTCCTCTCTAGCCAAATAGACCATATGATACTAAGGGTCTTAGCTTTCCAAAGATTTCTACGAAAAGAGCTGCCCACCAGAAGGGATCCTTCATTAAATAGCAATTCCCAAGCCAAAGGCAAACAAAAAGCTATAACCAACAATTGGAAGAAGTGAGACCAAACCGGATATGGAAAGGGGAAATGCAATAGAAGATGATTCACTGACTCCGCCTCTAATAAGCAAAGAGAGGCAGGCATCGACAATAATCATCCTGCAATGTCTAAGGTGGTTGATAGTCAGGATTTTGCCCGTTCTGCAAGCCACCCAAACACCTTAACTCTAAGTGGACCATCTCCCTTCCAAATACTCGGGTTCACCCTAGGAGAGACACCAGACCAGATCAATTTCTTACAAAAAGATTTCACACTAAAGTACCATTCAAAAAAAAAGATTTCACACTAAATTTGCCATGAGGATCCAATTCCCAAATTCTTAACTCGTCTCCTTCCCCTAAAACATAAGTCTCATTTAAGAGGTTTATAAGAGTCATCCAATCATCAACCATCGAATCCTCCAACTCCCTACAAAATTGAGGACACCAACCCACATTGTTCCGGTGACCATTGAAGCAGTCCTTCACCGAACAAATATGTCAAAAGGAAATGAGAAAATAAAAGGGAAGGAATGAAGAAGCCAGTGAAGTGTTCACCCACCCATCTCTCTTGCTAAAATCGAACCTTAGAGCCAAAAGACACTATATCTGATGTTCTCTTCAAAAGGCCACAAAGACTGAGCTAAGACCCTTCCAAAAGCTCGAGACCTCCTACCAACCAAGAACACCCTCCACGACCTGATTCCAAGCCCACCTTCCTCCACTAGATACATACCTAATCCCAATGGATGAGATGGAACTTTCTTTTCTTCGAAGCATCATTCCACAACAATCTTTTCTAAATACTCTCCATTTTTTTAATCACAGATTCCTGGCAACAAAAGACATTAAGAACGTAGATAGGAATACTAGAGAGAACCAACTTGATGAGAATGATCCTCCCACCAATAGATAGATTCTTACTTTTCCAAACCGAAAGCCTATTTTCCATCTTCTCAATGACTGGATCCCAACAACTATTCTTCGGCTTACCACTACAAATAGGGAGACCGAGATACTCCATAGGAAGACTGGCAACCTTACAACCAAGCACCGCTGCCAACTTCTCATAGGAGCTATAAGCTAAGTTCACCCCCATCAACTCACTTTTGAGAAAATTAATTTTTAGACCCGAGCACATCTGAAATCACAACATAATGGCCACCACAAGCTTTAGCTCCCCCACATCCGCCTTAAGGAACAGAATTGTGTCGCTCTCATACTGGAGATGAGTGAGCTCTAAATCCGAGTGCTCCACATAAAAACTGTAGATTATACAAGAAACTGAAGCTTTGTGGAGCATAAGATGAAAGAGCTTCTACCACCAACACATATAGATATGAAGATACAGGGTCCCCTTGCCTGATACCCTTTTCCATTTTGAAAAAAACTTTCAAGCTACCATTGATAATAATGGACAGATGAGCCGAAGCAATGCAAGCTTGAATCCACCATCTCCACCAATCCTCGAACCCCATTCTTTGCATAACAAAGTCTAGAAAATTTCCAATCCACCCTATCATAGGCTTTTTGGAAATCTAATTCGTGCACAATACCTTCTTCTCCTCGAATGAGCTTAGAATGTAGACCTTCATGAGCAATCACCATTGAATCCATAATTTGGCTACTTCCAAGAATGCACTTTGATTAGCATAAATCAATGACAAAAGGACAAATTTTAATTGATTCACCAACACATTAGCTAAGATGTCATACAAACTGCCGAGCAAACATATAGGCCAAAAAACATTCAACTCTGAAACATCGCTTTTTTTAGGGACTATGATAATGAATGAAGCTCCCAAATCTTTGGAGATAATCCCTCTCTCAAAAAAATCTTGCACAAAGTCCAATAAATCTTGTTTGATAGTGTTCCAAAAAGATCTGAAGAATATGATTGGAAAGCCATCCAGGCCTGAAGCTCCATCATCCCCCATTTGTCAAATTGTAGCCTTCATCTCTTCCTCACTGAAAGGCTCTTCTATAAACAAAGTTTGATCAGCTTCCAGAGACTTGAAGTTGAGCAAGGATGGGACCGATCTGCCCACTCACAACTCGCATACATACCCTCAAAGTCCTCAACAATTTCTTAGCAGATATCTCTCTCTCTTCCACGAATTCCCCATCAATTTGTAGCAACTAAACACAATTGTTCCTTCTTCTAGCACTGGAAAAATGTGGTATTCTTATCACCTTCCTTCAACCATCTCACCCTTGATCTTTGCTTCCATTTGATTTCGTCTAATAACGCCTTCTTCTTCAAACTAGCTGTAATCTCCTTCCTCTGTAATGCACAATCATCCGAGATCGGCCCCTCTTCTTCAGAATGATTAATATTCTAGATCTCCTCCAGAAGATCCACTTCCTCTCTTTTCAAGGCTTCCCTCAAAGATCTTGACCAAGTCCTTAATTTATTTTTGAGGAATTTAAGATTCTAGGGAAGGTGAAATCCATTCCAACCAACTAGGTTTGTTTCCATCCACCAATTATATCCACTAAATCCGCAAATCTTTCTTCTTTTAACCCAGGATATCTCAAAGCAGAAGGGGGTCAGGCCCCGGGAAGGAGGCAGGAGTTCAAAATTATTGGAGAATGATCCAACACAGGATTAGGACCCACTCATTAAACTCTTTGGCTAAAGCATCCCAACCAAGTATCATCCACCAAGAATCTATCCAGTCTAGCCATATTCAGACTGTCTTGAAGATTAGACCAAGTGGCACCAATCAGCTCCATCTGTTCTATCCATTCACTAGACCTAAACATGTTAGGCGTGATTCTCCTGCATCCCTTTCTTTTGGACATTCTTCTTACCACGTTGAAGTCCCCTCCTATACATCACTTGACCTACACATGTTAGGCATGATGCTCCTGCATCCCTTTCTTTCAGACATTCTTCTTACCACGTTGAAGTCCCCTCCTATACGTCAGGGGATTAAACTGGCTCCCCTAATCTCTTCCAATTCCACCCAAAAATCCCTTCTAGCCGAATCATCAGTAGGACCAAAAACGTTGGTCAACATAAAACTTTCTCTTAAAAACAGATCTTCCAGAACCACTGAAAAATAAAACAATTTAATTTCATAACTCACCAGCTTCCATTTGCTCAAATTCCAAACAATCCATAGACCTCCCGAAGCTCCTCTGATTCTATGTCCACCCAACCAGAGCTGCCAGTCACAGAACTTCAATGATTCACAAACATTTTAATGAGTACATGGTTAAAATTTCTCTTGTTAGATTCAAACAAAGAAACCTACTATAGCATATCACATAAACGAACCAAAATGATTTTTTTTCTTGTTAGATTCAGAAAATTAACCTTCTCCAAGATATATCCAAATGAACCAAATTGTTTTTTCCATGTCATTGTGGCATTATTTGTACTGTGTCATGTTCTATCATTCATTGGGGATTTTCATTCATTAAATGGTAGTTTCAACTATAGATATGGTGCAAGAGGAATATATAGCCATGTCGTACAAGCTGTTCCACTGCTACTTGTAATTGCAACTAGTTTATAGATCTAGCATGTTCCTCATGACTGAGCAGTGGATGGTTGGGTGGTAAAGATAACGGATTGTTTATACGCTAAAACAGTATAATTTATGCCAACATTTGCTTACAGACAACATTAATATTGTTCCATCATGGCTTTGCTACTGGAGAACAACTGACCAGAAACGTCCTATGGTGCTTTGTGCTCTCTTGAGGTAAGTATTTGAAAAATAATTCTCTCAGGATTTCAGAGATTTCAGTTGACATTTGTATCTTCACTTGCCCAAGAAGGGTAAATAGTTTCGACATGTTTCTCAATATTCAACCTACATTGATGAATTATCATTCAGATGCCAAGAACAGAGCTCACTGAATGTCACCTGCCTTGTGTACATGAATAGTTAATTATTTGAACACCACCATAGTTAAGATTGATTTCATTGCATGTACCATGATTAACAGAAATAAACCACCGAAAACTGATTCTAGTATTTACAGCCACTGAGAACTTATTTTTAATCAGTGCAGAGCTAAAAGTCAACACCATTGACAAGATTCCAAACATGTCATATGAAAATCTAATTGAGGACCAGAAGCAATTGCACTTTGGAGCAATTATAAAGGATATATGTAAAAACCAAAAAAGGTGTATGAAATAACCCACAGAGAATGCACAAAAGCAACAACTTAGAGTTTGGGCACCTATGATAAAGCCCATATAAAAGGGAAAAAGATACACACAGAGAAGAAGAAGAAGAAGAATGCTGATTTTCAGTAAACTCACTAGTTGCAGATTCTAAAAGACTACAACATTTATCACTTTCCACCATTAAATCAACTGTTTCTTGCTGCTCCCCCTGCTTCTTCTGTTGCAATCTCCTTTCTGAAACTTTAAGAAAGAAATCAGACCCTGCAGAAAAAAAGAAGGAAGCAGCATTATAAGAGCTAGTGACCTTAATTCCTTTTCTTCTAAATGGTAGTGCTGATCATAATTCTTGATGATCCAATAGGATAGTAATGCTTACTGGCACTAACAGGAGGGCTTTTATTTTTTGATTCCATTGCCTTTTTGCTCTTAATCGGAGACTGCAAATCAAGTATAAAACAGATCAATACATAATTGCATGTATATGTCTGGTATTATTGAAAAAAGTACTGGACGTCAGAATTTTACTCTCTATCATCGGGGCTAATATAACACTGTTACTTAATAACAAGTTAAATGTAATAACCCTAATTTGGACAATCATTGCATGAAAAATTGAAATCCTTCTTAAGCTACTATTTGCGCTACTTCTAGAATTACCTTGCTAATAAAACAGAGCCACATGAGCATGTGCCCATATTAATCAAATGGTTACTTTGATCTTACCAATGGCCACAAAAATAATAATAATAGACTATGCAATTAGAAAAACAAGAAATATCAGTATGGCACTGCATTGCTTAATCGTGATTTAAATGTAGACTGGCTGCTGTTGTATAATCACTGCATGATAAAACAAACCCTTTTTCCAGTTTTCACTTTACCCGATTATAAAATTGTCTTCGTATGACCAGGCCATATCCAGTCTAATGGTTATTTAGATACACCTAGACGACCATCATGGTACTAAGTCACTTAATGTTGAACTGAATATACATAATCCTAATTTGGATGGTTGCTGCATGAAAATCTCTCATGCTCTGAGTTAGAGACTACTGCAAATCAAGTTTAAGATATCAATTTAGAATTGCATCTATCAACTGTAATATAAAAAAAAAAATGTATCAACCATCAGAATTGTACTCTCTGGAATCCAATTAGGGGCAATATGACACTCATTGCCCAATGCTAATGTGAAAAATAGTTCCACGACCCTCTGAAAAGACCCACACGCATTGTATCTACAGTTACCCAATTGAATGGCGAGTTTAGTACATCGAAACGGCAAAATACTCATAATCCTCTGAGCGATCAAAAAATGGGAAAAGAGGAGGAGTAAGTTGTGGAATCGTACCTTTTTGGGAGTCTTAGGTTGGGCTTTGCGCTGTCTTTTCTTAGCCCTACCTTGGTTCCCCCAAATTCATCATCATCGTCCTCTTCTTCAGCTGAGTTGTGTCTGTCTTCGTCTTCCCGAGACTCGCAGCGAAAGAGCGTGGATTGAACAAGTCGGCGCCGAGTCCGTCTCTCGGGTTCAATGATTGGATCCTCCTGTACAGAATGATTCTCCATTGGGTTGACGTGAGGATGTGATCTAGTGCATTCAAACCCTAGAAAAAGTGTTTGCGGTTTGGGGTAGGAATTAGAGGAAAAAAGAAGGATTTATTTTTCCCGCGCTCTTCCAACGAATTTCTCGCTTTTGCGGATAGAACGAGATACAGCTATATAAAGTACAACAAAGCCCGTGCCGACTGCCGAGAAACCCCCGCATGTACAACTCACTGGGTCGGTACTTTCTAACAGAGTCGTGTTTGTATTGACTGGTTTGTAACAAATATATGATATTTTCATTTTTATCAGGAAAATATAGGTAAAATAATTTTTTGTGTAATTAAATTTTCATTAAAATTATGAGATTTTATTGTTAAAGTCCCGTTAAAAACACTTGGGTGAAGTATACATTCTTTATTTCTGAAATATCATATATATTTTTAAATTCTGACCACATTATTTATTTATTTTATTTTTTATTACTTTTTAAATAATGTATCTTCCACGATATTTTTTCATTAAATTCTCAAAAATTTAAAAATATCCAGCTATTAACAATTACTGTTAATATCCCGAGAACGAGATTTGTGACAATGTATAAGTCAAAAGGAGAAATATATTTACATTGGTGTGATAAAGGAATAATAGCCCAATCGGCTGTGTTTAAATACGGGTTTACTAAACAATTAAGATAATCATGGTAATCAACGGTGACTCTTTTTATTCGTGTACATTACCAATAATTTAGCACTGTTTAACAATTGTATCAATTAATAAAAAAAATGGATGAGGAAAAAAATTTACCAACTAATCATTTAAATTTTTCTTCAATCTAATCAAATGAATAACATTTATTTATCAAAATGCCATTTATAAATTAGGTATCTCTTGCTCACTGGTAGTGACTGTTAAAAATGAAAATTTATAAAGACACAATGTTTTTTATAACGGTATAATAAATAAGTGAATAAAATGATAAGTCATCATGAAAAATACTAATGTTCATATCAATTCTCTTATAAGATAAAGTATACCTAAAATGGGAATGAAAAAAATATGGCTAAATTTAACAATCGTCAAGAAAATCTTAAGGGAGTAGAAGCTCTCCTAATTTCTCTTACACCATGAGAAGTAAGGAGACTTTTATTACTTTAAGTTCTCCTCGTCAAAATACAATTTATGGATTTATAGTAGTGTAGTGCGACCTTTGGTTCCTATGATCAAAGTGAATTCAATCGATACTTGTGCAACATTTATATTTTTTTCATTGAATGGTGCACAGTAGAATAGTAAATATGCTCGACTTAATTAATTAAAATTACTCTATCCGTGATTTTCCACACATAAATTTAAAAAAAAAAAATACATATTATTGTATATCTGAAATCTTCTATGTATTCAAATCAACTAATCTAATAGGATCTAACCAGTAACTTCATACAAATAATTTGACAGGAGTTGAAAACTTGAGCCTAGCTCAGAGCCATTGATAGAAAGTTCCAAAAGCTCACTCTAACATCTTTCAAGTTAGATCAGGGCCACTTGGGACAAAATTTGACTTGAGTTAGGATTATCAACTACGAAAAAATTTGGTTGTGATGCAATATTTTGGACTTTTTTTTGGTAATATCCCAGGCCATTGAAATTATGAATTAAAAAAGTTATGACCGTAAATGAGAAAATTGTGGGGCCCATTGTTCAATTAAAACCCAACGGATTGTGGATATGGTGGCAATTGGAATAATTGGGTAAGATGTATTCAATTGGGTCAAAGGTGTTAATTGGGTCAAAATGCCCAATTGGGACCCAATGGGTCGTGTTTGACTTGGTTGACCATCAAGTGAGTTGAGTTAAATCAAATGAGTTGAGATGGACGGTTTGCATTTCAAATTTAAATTCAAACAAATGAGAAGGACGGTTTACATTTTAAATTTAATTTCAAATAATGGGATGGATAGTTTTTATTTCAAATTTAAATGAGTTGAGATGGACGGCTTTTTGGAATTCAAATTCAAAACAAAGGTAAGGATACACGTTGGGGAGGAGGTTGGTTTGTTTCAAAATTTAAACGTTGGAGAGATGAAGGTTGGTTTGTTTCAAAATTTAAACGTTGGAGAGATGAAGGTTGGTTTGCTCCAAAATTTAAACGTTGAAGAGATGAAGGTGGTTTAAAATTCAAATTCAAATTCAAAATAAATGGGGTGGACGGTTTTATATTTGAAATTCAAGCAAATGAGATGGAGGAGTTATGTTTAATTCAAATTCAAAACAATGATACACGTCGGAGAAGATGGAGGAGTATTGTTTTAATCTTTAAATTCAAACAAATGGAGGCGTGTTGGTTTATTTCAAATACAAAGGCAAGGCACACGTTGGAGAGATAATGGAGATGGATATGGATTAATTTTCAAATTCAAACAAATGGAGGAGTGTTGGTTTATTTCAAATTCAAAGGTACACATTGGAGAGATGATGGAGATGGTTATGGTTTAACTTTCAAATTCAAACTCACCCTCTCCCACTTGGCTCTCTCTCTCCCTCACACTCTCTCTTAGCCGATCACTCACAAAGACAAGAGAAAAAAGAGCTTAGAGTTTACATCCCACTCAAGCCGATCCTCTCTCAAACCTATACCCTCTTGACCGAACCATTTTTTGGAGGAGTTATATTGATCAAGCTCACAATCGGCCAAAAGATCAAGAAAAGAGGGAGAAGTTAAGGAAGGAAAGAAACAAATAGAAGCAAAGAACCGAAGGAGTCACGATATTGACAAGTGCACCATAACCCTTGTTAAATAAATTGATTAAGGAAACATGATCCGGCCATTGTATGGCCGAATCTATCAAGGGTTTAAACCTTGGATGATGATGTTTAAAAAGGTTGAAACATGGATCATACGGTTCGACCACTTTGGATGGCCGAACCCCATGAAATGATTTGGTTATTTTGATGGTTTTTGAGAGTTAAAAACCATGCAATGTTATGGAGGTTTTTAGGTGTTTTAATTTGAATTAAGATTCGTGTTTTGGGTCGACCATTGGATGACTGAACCATATTATTATTATGGCTAAAGTATTGAGCGCAAACCATATACAAATGATGAAATGATTGAGTCAAGAGAACCATAGGGTTCGGCCATACATGGACCATTTTATGGGTTATTGGGAGTTAAGAACATGGTGAAAATTATAAATGGTGGTTAAAGAATTTCATATGTTTATCTTTGGATTTAGTATTAAGTAAATAATCAACCATGATAGATGATGGAAAAAGGGATTTTAAGAACATGGTGGAAATTATGAATAGTGGTTAAAGAATTTCATATGTTTATCTTTGGATTTAGTATTAAGTAAATAATCAACCATGATAGATGATGGAAAAAGGGATAAAAATCCATAGGGTGAGGTTCGGCCATGTAGTATGGCCGAACCCCACTAATGGGTATTTGATGGACTAAGTTTATTTTGAAGTGGTTAAAAATCAAAATGGAGATGTATGTATGAAGGATTAAAGGAACAAAAAATTAAGACGGTGAGATTCGGCCATGTTTTATGGCCGAACCCCACTAAGGTGGATTTTTATGGATGTTGATGGTTAGCCATATCAAGCAAAGGTTAAACCAATGGCAAAACCGTAAATACAAGCTAGAATGTAAATATGAAATGAAATGATCAAAGGAATTGAAAGAGGGGTCAAAACCAAAGTGGTAAGGTTCGGCCATGTTGTATGGCCGAACCCTACCAAAGTATGTTTGTAGTTTGAGGTGTTCTAGGGTGTTAATTAAATAAAAAGAAAGATCAAATACAAGTGGGTGAGGTTCGGCCATGGGTTATGGCCGAACCCCACAAAGTGATTTTTGGGACTTAGATTTAATTGAAAATTAAATGGTTAGTGTTTGACTTGCTGTTATACAAACAAAGTAACGGGACTTCTTGAACGGTGCGCAATTGTGAACGGGTGACGAATAGACATTGTTAGTGACTTTTGAGTAGGTTTCCTACCTTTTTGTAACCACAATTTATACTTGTTGTTTTATGTTGATTTTTATGAGATATGTACTAAATTATTATGTTTCAATGCGGATTTGAATGTTGAAGATTTATTTACAAATGACATATATTCATTGACATCTCATGCATGGCATGGGGTGATGGTTTTGTAACCGGAGGCCACGCTCCGTCGGGGCGTCTGTAAGACAATCGTGAGAAGACCTTGATGATGAGAATCCCATCAAGAATAATCCGGAGGCCACACTCCGTCGGGGCGTCCGAAAGACCACTGTGGGGTACCTTGATGATGAGAATCCTATCAAGAGGAGGCTATGCATACTTGTGATGGGTGGGACTCATTATATTTGCATACATACATAACATTGTTTTTGTAAGATTTTGATGATCATGTATTATTATGTTATATGCATGTTTTATACTAACCTTGTGGTAGCCCTAATCGGAAATACCTACTGGGCGCGTTGATCTAACGCCCTATTTCTATCCTTAGTGGATGACGCAGGAAAGGGAAAGGTCGAGGATCGCGAAGGAAACCAAGCATAGGAGCTTGGGCATATGAATGGTTTTATTTATGAATATTTTGTTTATGTTTACATGGACATGCAATTCGTTAGTTAGATATTGACATGTAATAACTTAGTAATATTTGCTATGGTTTGGAATGATTGATTAAGTAAGATAACTTGGAAAATGACCATGTACTTTGCTATCTAATAAAATGGAGTAGATTTAGGTTCCATTATAATCCGCAGTTAGATTAGGTGTTATTCCGCAACGTTTTTACTTATTATGTGAAAACCGTTCTCATGGACTTAGTCCATGATCACATAGGTTTGGCCAGTTAAGGGTCGGATTTTAGAAGTTCGGACTTAACTCGTGTCGTGACATCCCGCTCTTATCACTTGTTTATATTTATTTTTAAAAAATAGACTCTGATTTATAGTGAAAAAGGGCGGGGTGTTACATTTTTGTTGTTTTAGGCCTAGTCGAAATGAAAATATTGTAGTTTGCAGATTTTTTTGAAAGACTGATTTTTTATTATAACAAGTTAAAATATTTAACTATGATTTTTTATTATAACAAGTTAAAATATTTAACTACTTCAAACAAATTTTCAATATATCAAAATCCTTTGCCTATCTTAATTATGTACATAAATCAATATAAGTAAAATTCATATTTTTTACAGGTGCCCATCCTAACACGGGAACAATCTTTAGGAGACACGGGTTTTTCAGACTTCCCACTTTGCCCCCATCTGTTCATACGAAAATTTTAAAATTCAGACATTCAGAGATCGGTGCACCGACCGGATCACTTTCCAGTGAATCGGTGTACCGATTTAGACACTTTCATGTCTCAAGAAATCGGTGCACCGACCGGATCACTTTCCTCAAATTCCCGTTTTCAAGTGCACCGGTCCAGTGCACCGATTCACTGGAAAATGAACCGATTTCTGAATATTTGATTTTTATTTTTATTTTTTCGTACGGACAGATGAGAGTAAAATGGAAGTTCACTAAAACTCGTGTCTACTAAAAGAGTTTTCCTTTGTTAGGATGGCCACCCTTTTTTACATGACCTAATTTATCTTTGAACATCCACAACCTCTTCCTTTGTCCCAACTCTCAATTACAAACATAAAAACATGATTGACATTCTAAAGTTACGAGTATGTGTAAACATCATTATACACACACTCGTTAATTTGATAAGTAACCTCATGGAGAGTGGCCCAAAAAGGTTTAAGCATGAGTGAATCAAATTCAAGACCTATCTCCGCGAAGGAAATTTTTTGACCGTCGAGCCAACTCGATATAGTTAATCAACGTTTATGTCTTTTATGTTAATCATCTCTTATTCATTTTTTAAAGCATCTATAGCATGTAGATATGTACTCTATATATTTCACCACTTATTAATAGATATTAATAATAAATTATACTGTTATATAAAAATCAAATGTACAACACAAAAAAATTCACCACTTGTGGGCTCAAAGTTATGTGTTTTTTCTTTTAAACTCTCGTAAATGAACACGACTTCAGTTACAATTTTTTTGTTGAAATCACAAAATTTAGCCAATATTCCAATTATATCAGTTATTTCAACTAAAATTTGAAAATAAGCAATATATATATATATATATATGACAAGGGGTTTTACGCAGAGTTTCCTGGCTGTTTCACACATAATTTTTTTTTAAAAAAAAAATTGTAACTTTTAAAATTTGACCAAAATCAGATAAATATCGCGGACGTAATTTTTTTAAAAACCGCGAAAGCTCCTATAATTTATTTTTCAATCTCTACTCAAGCAAATAAATTTCAACTAAAGTTTTAAAATTGACACAAAATTATAACTCAATCAGGACTCATATACATTTATTTAGATTAGGGCACGTTTATAAAGTATAGAAATTATTATAACACGACAGAGTGGGACTTACATATACAGTGTGCCAGTGTGGAATCGTTACCATTTCTCAATTTCGTCGAGGATCCAATGATTTATTTAACATTCTTTAGATTGGACATGTTGACTTGTGGTGAAAAGGTCGGTGTTCCTATTAATTTTCTAACTTTTAATGATATTATTTGATAAGACAATTTGGACTCTAACACATCCTATAACTTCACGAGACATGAAAAAAAATGTTGAAACTATCTTGTTTTATGATGATGATCTTGATTTGAAATTAAATTTGTTATTGATTTCAAATTTTAGACATAATTTTATAGATTTTGTTGAGATCTAATTTTTCCAAACGATTTTTTATATAATCTTTTTAAGTGTCTTCGAATGGATCAGGGGTTAAAAAATCGTTATCGGCCGATACGATATATCGACCGATAATTTTCTCTCTCCAGCTGATATCGACCGATATGATACGGACGATAATGATATATATCGGCCGATATTTACCACTTCTAAACCGACACATATCGGCCGATACGGTATGCATCGGCCGATATTTGTACTCCTGAAATGGATATTGACCGTTAATTTTTAAATGACTGTCCCACTTCTATACAAGGTGACAGATTTATTGTAAAAATCTTTAATTGAATATGAAAACTAAACAAAATTACGTTGATCTAATTACAAAGATAATATTTTTTGAACTCGCTAAATGTTTACGTATTAAAATTACTTCTTATCCATTATTTTATTTTTTTTGTTTTATGTGGGGCCCAACTTTCTATATGATGGATCGTTTGGATAAATACATGACCATGATAGCTAAGAAAACTCATTATATGTTAATTATTTTAAATTCTAGCAATTATATTTTTTGTGGACTCTACTTTTACTCCATTTCATAGCCCATTAAAAGATCTGTTTATAAATATGATCCATTTTTAAAAAGGACAATTTTTATGTATTTCCTTTTCAGTATACTTAGGATAAGCAATATTTACACTTTACAATGTTAATTATATAAGTTATAATTCAAATATATAAATTTAAATAAAGATATATTTTGGTATATTTTTTGTGGACAAGCTATAGTGCATGTTTTAATTTTAGTAAACTATTTAATTTGATAAAATAGGTGTGGTGGTTGTTTTTGATTTTAGTCGAAAATAAGAACTCAAAGAGAAAACTCAAATTTGCTCCGAGTAAAAGGGACTTGAATTTATTTTTTGTGTTTGTTCTATTTATATAGAATTGAAAGAAAATAATTATAGAGGATGACATCCATCCATTCATCCATTCATCCATTCTTACCTACTTACATAAGATTAAATCATAGTCATACATTATAACATGCTAAAACTAATACTTACTTTTCTTCATCTTTTCCCCTTTGATTCACCTTTCTTGTTCTTCTTGGACACTTAATCCTTTGGACTTGGGTTTCCAATTGAATAGATGGAAACAATTTGTTTGGGCCATTGGATCCATATGTCATAATCTAAGGTTGATTTTCTATTGATAATAATTGACTTTTGAGTTTGGAATTGTGGGTTTTGGCCACCAATAACTTCTTAATACTTAATTGATGTTAAGTGACCAATTTCATCACTCAATTCATCTCGCATGGTTTTCAGAAATTTTGTACATGAAATCTTTCATTTATTCATGGTGGTTGTCAATTATTCTCAAATAAAAATCTCCCATATTTGAAGAATTATGCCTTTACCTTCAATCTTCAGTTGTTCTAAATGAGCATGTGATGCCCTCATCAAAATTGTTATTTGATTATCTTGTTTAAAAATAAAATAATAATTATATCTCCACATATACATTAGAAATATAAGTGGGAGACTAATCATATATATAAATGAAACCATATACAAACTTCTTGTATCATATTAGTCTGAAACCGACCAATCTAAGACATATTCTAACCCTAAAAGCTTAAATAAATTGAATTTTCCATGCAACTCAGTTTCACAACAAAAACTAAATTTTACCTCAAAAGATATAGATAAATTATTGATGATAAAATAAAAATAAATTATAAATTTATAAAAGTTAGCATTTTTTTAAGGTGTTCATCCTAATACGGATGTTATCTTTTAGAAGGTACGGATTTTAGTGAACTTTTCATTTTGCCCCTTATCTATCCGTACAAATCGATTTACTTTTTCAGTGAATTAGTTCACTCATCGGTACACCGATCGAATCACTTGAAAACACTTAGAAATCGGTGTACCGATTCCTTGAGAGTCCAAATCAGTGTATCGGGATCATTTTACATATAAATCGATTTACTTCTCAAATAATCGATTCACTAAATTGATTCACTAAAATAGTGAATAGCTTTCTACGTACGAAGGCAAAATGAAAAGTTTGAAAAATTTGCTTCTACTCGGGATGAACACCCTTTTTATAATAATATTATAGAATGTAAAGACATGAACCTCCCAACTCCGAATTTTGGTAGTAAATAAATTTAGCAGGGTCAGTCCGGTGGATCTGATATCAGAACCAACACTCTGTCCACTCCACGCTTGGGATTGGCACATTCAGATATCAGACAAAAGTGAAGTGACAAAAAGCAGGCAGCATTGTACGCCTCGGGAGCACTGAAACAAGAAGGCCTTCATTTATAATATTTTATTTAATTGAAATTAGAATAGATATTTTTTATTGATTGTGTTCAAGTTTTTTTTTTTTGTGAAATCAAACTTTAAGAAAAAAATTATATTCATCATTATAATCTAAGTCGTTTACTTCATTAAGTTGGAATTGGTCTTTTAAATACATCAAAATTCATTGTAAATGAAGAATTAAATGATTAAAAGTAACTTTTGTATTTTTAATTATTGAAGTTTTATATTTTTAAATTTATTACAATGAGATTCAAAAACTCTGCATATTGTATTCTCACTTTATAATTATTTTATTCTCATTTACGTAATTTCATCTTCTCCTTTGTTCTTCATTTCTCTCTCTTAATTTTTTTTTGTAATTCTTAATTATATAAAAATAAAAAGATATTTGAATTGAAGTTTAATTTTTTATATTCTATATAAATATTTAAATTATATTAAACAACATCATCCCATACTTCCATCTAATCATGCTATTTTCAAGACTTCTCACTCTCACTGTATCTATTTATCTTTAAAATTTAATCTCCTAAAAAAGAAAAAAAAGAAAAAAATAGTTAAAAATCTAATAAAAATAACAACTTGATTGGGTGTCATAGCTTGTGGTCAGTGCCACTTCATTTTGATGGGTTGTTCTTAAAATTACATCCATTCAATAATTCAAATATTTCAATACTACTTATTTTAACAATAATTAAAAAATTATCAAGAAAAGAAAGGGAGCTCAAAATTTATGTAGGGTTCAATTAAGAATGAAACAAATTGTTTTATTGATTGATTATTTGTTCATTTAAAAGTAAGGTGGAAGTAAAATTGGTAGAGTTGAAGGATTAAAATATAATTTTTTTCACCCAGACAAATATATAGAGAGAATAGAATAACTATTCATCATTTCTCAACACTAAAGGCCAAACAATTCTATGCAATTTTGACAAATTTAACAATTGCATCATGAGTGAAAGCAAAGTAGACATGATGAATAGATAAAATACTTAAAATTGTATGTTAATATAAAAATAAAAAATGTTTTGCAATCAATGGGTGGAATAAATTATTCTATTGTCATAAAAGATACATAAATTTATAGACGAATATCATGGCAAATTTATATTTATACAAGTTTACCCCCTTATTTTTGAATAAATTATTCACAAAAGGAGTAATTTGCAAATATCACCATAGTTACCTTTTGTCACAATTGTAAACTTATTTTGTAGGACGTTACTAAAAATGAAGATTTTAGAAGAATTAACGTAATTCGAAGAGTTTCAAGGAGATTTAAACCCTTTCGTACTAAAAATAATAATAATTATAAACTCATCTTTGTGGCATATACTTAAAATACATTTTATTAATTAAATATTTGTATTAGCAAAATACCCTTTGTGAGATATAATTTTTAAACATCATTTAAAAAATAAATAGACCAACATAGTCAAGTAAAATGTATAGAAAATTGCATAGGTTTGAGATAGGTGATGTTTCACGTACACCCTAACATATTAATTATGTCGTTCTTGGTCATTAATAGTTTGTTTTTATTAATTTTATATTTTTATTATCTTTTTAAAATATATTTTATTAACCTAGTACTTTAAATATTACATGACATTTTAGATATGGAAGATGACATAGAGGGAAGTTTGGAGTGATGAAAAAAATAAAAATTAAAACTGAAAGAGTAATTTTTGCAATAATACAAACAATAAAAGGTAAAATATAAAAAATTAAATGCAAAAAATAAGAGTAGAATTAAAAGGAGTAACTTCTGCAATAAAGACAAATAATAAAAGGGAAAATAATAATAAAATAATGTGAGCTCAAATGAGAAGGTGTTACACTGTGTTGAGAAAAAATAATTTTCATTTATGACATAAGGAGCTGATTATTTTCATTAGTCAGTTCTCACAGTTCCATTGGCTTTTTTTTAAAAAGAAAATTAATTAAAATCCGAAGGATTACAAATTACAGAGCTCTCGATATTCACCGGTTTTTGCCAGATAGAAAAACGCTCCCTTTTCCCCAATTCCCTCCTTCCGACCGTTGCTCACGAAAGCCTGTGATAGTGTGAATAGCTCGCTCACCTTTCTCACTTTCCTCAGTCTGACTGTCTTCCCTTTTCCACAGAAAAGAACCCGAAAATCCCCAAACACGGAAATTCCTTTTCCAGACAGATCAGAAATAAACCATCTCTAACCCTAGAAACTTGAAAATCCTAGACCTTCAACCCAGCAATGTCTCCTTCCTTCCTTTTTCTCCTCCTATTGATTTTGATTTTCTTTTCCTCATTTCCATCTCCTTCCTCTTCAAAATCCACGATCGAGCCATGCTCCGTCTCCGATACCTGCAATGCCATGGTCGGATACAGCCTCTACACCGATCTAAAGGTATCGGAGGTGGCCACGCTCTTCCAAATAGACCCCGTTGCCCTCCTCACCGCCAATGCCATCGACATTTCTTACCCGGACGTCGAAAACCACATCCTCCCCGCCAGCCTCTTCCTCAAGATCCCCGTCACCTGCTCTTGCTCCAACGGCATCCGCAAATCCCTCTCCACCCGCTACAAGACCCGCCCCTCCGACACTCTCTCCTTCATCGCTGACACCGTCTTCTCTGGTCTCGTCACTGCTGACCAGATCCGTGATGCCAACTCCATCTCTGATCCTTCTGTGCTCGACGTTGGCCAGTCCCTCGTGGTCCCTCTTCCATGCACTTGCTTCAATTCTACCGATAATAATCTCCCTGCCACCTATCTCTCATATGTTGTCAGGGCTAGTGATACTGTTACTAGCATTGCTGCCCGGTACTCCACCACTGTTACTGATATCATGAATGCCAATGCGATGGGGAGCCCATCCGTCAAGGCTGGGGATATTATTGCTGTTCCGCTGCCTGGTAAAATTTGAATTTTTTTATGATATATGACATTCTCTGTTCCTTTTATTCCTTTATTTTTTTGTTCTTGTGTTCTCAATTTTCAAATTGTTGCTGCCTCTGCTTCTGTGAACTTGGGTTGGTGAACTTTTTTTGTCCCTCTTAAAATCGATATCTGGAGCATTTGATGCCATACTTGAAATTGGGTGGCATTGGATACTACCAGCTTTTTCCTACACATCCTTGTTTTGCAATATCATGTGCTTAGCAATGGATTGCTTTTTCTTTTTTTGGGGGGGTTATTTTTGAGTTGCAAGGTTTTTATGGTGGTTCGGCTACAGGTTTGGATTTGCTTGTAATATGGAAATGGAATATGTGCTAGTTGTGATTGGTTTTGATATCTTTGGTTTGAAATTTGGTGAGTTTTAGCTCTTAGCTTTGATTTGTTACTTTTGCAATACATTCTGATATCTTTTGGGGAAGGTTAGGTGGAATTGCATCTTTTGCTTGCAGGTAAATTAACATTTTGATAATTCTTGGGTCCCGTCTGTGCATTTCCCAAGGAAACCTCATCCATTGGAACATAATACGAGGAAAAGATAACCTTTTTGGGGTGGGATGGAAAATGCTGTGTGCAGAAAAATGGAAGAAGGATAGCATTTCAAAAAAAAAAAGAAAAAAGGAAAAAGAAAATGTAATTGGAGCACACATTTCAATATGATCTTCAATGGAAAGAATTTTCTGAAAACACTTATTCTCAGTGGTGCTGCATAAACAACATCTAAGGGTACATTTTGATGCTATCTCAGATGGCAATTGCTTTGAGTACGGGTGACCATCCAACTCACTTTGTGTCTGTTTCTTATTCTCACGCCCTAGTATCTGTTGGACTGGTTGTAGTTTGAGACAAATGCATATATGCTTTATCTGGGTGAGCAGCAAAATCTTGCATTCCTTTTGCCGAAAAACAGATTTTTCATTCATCAGGCAGACCACTTGTACATGAGAAAAAGAAAAATGGATGGTTATAGGGAAAAATGCAATGTCAAACATGTAAACCACATCGTCATATGTTCTATAGAGGATCATTAGATCTATGTCAGAATACCAGCATTATGTGACTTGCATCTTAATTTTTTATTTTTCTTTATTGCCAAAATGCTTAACAAGAGTTTTCTTTTGCACTTTAATCGGTGTTTGGGTTTTACACTCATAATTTACCTAAGCATGTATATGGGTTATATACTGGTATATATGTTCAACTGCCCAATGGTGATGAGTCCATTAGAAAGCTCATGTTAGACTATATGGGGGCCATTAAAAGTCACTTTGATTTTATCAATCGAGCCATGTTTCTTTAACTCCTAAATTTGGATCACTATATGCTAATTCATAAATTTATAGCCCTAAAAAACATGGTTTGATTGATTTGATCAAGGTGTTTTTCTGTAGGGGCCATATCTCAGCATAGACCTTCTCAATAGACCTATCCATCACTAATGGTGGGCCCCACATAAAGGTGTGCACCATATTAACCCACGTCTGTGTGTGCAAGGTAACATTTTTCTCTATATACTGGACCTTGAGAGGGGTTGTAGATTACTTCTCTCTTCTCTACCCTTTCTTGTTAATCACTTTTGCTAGAGGCAATCCAACTGTCAGTTTGACGGTCCCTTTTTTTTTGAAAGATTGGAAACTCAATGTCAATGCTACCTTGAGGGAAATTCAGGTTCATGCAGTAATGATAATGTTCCGGATTCTAATGGATCCATGAAGATGGTTTTATCCATTCTCTCAAGGGGATCAATAGTGCTTAGTACACAGCCTGTCACGGTACTGTATCAATGTGAGAAATCTTCAAGGAGCATTCGTGGGTTATCTTCGTGCCCAATTCTAAGTGTTCAATTATGTGCGCAATCAGGATTAGATAGTTGTCAGTCCATCATGGGTGTTAGAATAGCACAAGATTTCCATGGAGATGATCATGGCAGTCATAGGTGCATCTAGATTGCTCCTAGGTGCTAGATCCATTTAATGCCCTGCCTAGCTCTAAAGCAGTCTGACCTTAAGTAGGCCTTTTTTGCTTTTAGAAAAAAAAATCTTATTTTTAAAATAACAAGTAGAGGTTCTAGTTAATAGGAATTATTTGCTAGCAATACTTAATTAGAAACTCTAACGGTTGTATGATGTACTTGTGTATATAATACATGTTTATATCAACACTGGGAGATCCATTATCCATACATTTTGGTTCTTTGGATGAATAAGAATGTATTTTTTTAATATTGTGATAAGAATACGAATTAATAATATACTTATTTATTATAAAGTATTAATCAAGTGCAAAAAGAAAAATTAGGCTGTTGCCTAGGACTGTGGCTTGAGTTAGGCACCATGACCCTCGTGCCCTTACTACGCCTTGCACTTTGATCACCATGGAGGTGATCCCCTTTGTGGGTTGTTGGAGTTGGGGATCTTTTTGTTGGTGACTATCAATTTTATGAAATTTTATGTTTCTTTGTGCCTTGTCATGGTACAATTTTTTTTTAGAACTTCTCTAAGTTGCATGAGCCTGGGTAACTGTTTTGTAATCTCATACAAGTACTAGATGTTTGACTTGGCAAGTCCCAAAATGTAGAACTTGTGGTTTTAGGCTGCGTATGGATGGGGGGTAAGGGGGGGGAACCCCGTTACCCCTACTTACCTCCGTTTGGTAACAAGGGGGGAGGGGTAAAAATTCCTCTTCTCTCCCTTTTCAATACCCCCATGGGGCGAGGGGTATTCAAGAATGAATACCCCTCCTTACCCCCCCCCCCCCTCTTTTGCTTATGATTTTTTTTTTTTTTTTACATTTTATTTATTTATTTATTTTGGTGAGTACTTGACTTTTATTTTTTTTAAAAGCACTCCATTATTTCCATTTGATAAATTTCATATTACCAAAAAAACAAATTATATTTTTTTATGAAGAGATATGAAGAATTTTTTTATTCATTTATTGAAATTTAAAATAATAATAGTGGTTTTTTATTTATTTGTTATTTTTTAAGGAAACCTTTTCCCTATTTATCTCGTGCTTTCATCTATTTTTCAATTATATATTATATAATTTTCTGAAACGTATTTGTCAAAATATTCTATTTTTAAGGGTTGATTCTGTCGAAATTTCGATAGGGTCTCAAAACTCTGAAAATTTTGAGATTTATGATAATATCTTTCAGGGTAATTAACAATTTATTCTATTAGAAGATTATTTTAAAAATGTGTCAACATTTTCAACGTGATGCATTTGGGTGAGGGGTAAATTTTTACAGGGGTTACCCTTGAGTAGGGGTAAACTGACATATTGACAATTTTATGAGAATTAATTATTTTATTAAATCTATATAATATAAAAATAAAATTTCTGCAATATTTTCAACGTGATGCATTTGGGTGAGGGGTAAATTTTTACAGGGGTTACCCTTGAGCAGGGGTAATTGTACGTAGGGATAAACTGACATATTAACAATTTTATGAGAATTAATAATTTTATTAAATCTATATAATATAAAAATAAAATTTCTATAACATTTTCAATGTGATGCATTTGGGTGAGGGGTAAATTTTTACAGGGGTTACCCTTGAGCAGGGGTAATTGTACGTAGGGGTAAACTGACATATTAATAATTTTATGAGAATTAATAATTTTATTAAATCTATATAATATAAAAATAAAATTTCTGCAACATTTTCAACGTGATGCATTTGGGTGATGGGTAAATTTTTACAGGGGTTACCCTTGAGCAGGGGTAATTGTACGTAGGGGTAAACTGACATATTAACAATTTTATGAGAATTAATAATTTTATTAAATCTATATAATATAAAAATAAAATTTCTATAACATTTTCAATGTGATGCATTTGGGTGAGGGGTAAATTTTTACAGGGGTTACCCTTGAGCAGGGGTAATTGTACGTAGGGGTAAATTGACATATTAACAATTTTATGAGGATTAATAATTTTATTAAATTCATATAATATAAAAAATAATAATTATAATTTTTATGAAGAGATATGTTGATATTTTTTATTTATTTATTGGGATTTAAAATAGTAATATAAAAAAAAAAATTATTTATATTTTTAATATTAGAATGCAAGTGTTCATTTTAAATTATAATTATGAAAAATAATTTATAAAAATTAGATAATATTATTATAAGTTATATTATTAGAATTTACTTTATAAATATTATTTAATAATTATGTTTTATAAAAAAAATAAAAAAATATTAATATATCAAGTTACCCTTGCTTATAGTTACCAAATAAGATTTTTTACCCTTAGGGTAAGTTTTTACTTTACCACTGTAATTACCAAACAAGATAAGGGTAATCCCACTTCAAGGGTCACCCCTGCTGAAGGGTAACCCCTATAAAAATTACCCCCCATCCAAACGCAGCTTTAGTGTATAAATGCTTATTATTATTTTTGGAAAATTATGACCAAAAACACCAATTGAAACTGTTGTAGATATCTCACTCTAAACATCCTAGCAATGAACGTTCAACATGCAAATTTAGAAAAGGGAAAGCAGTATTTTGTCTACTGCAAAACAATGTTTAAAGTTTAAACTGCTTATTAGAGGAATAAAATCAGTGAAGAATCCAGCATGCTTTGGTATCTGAATCTGGTACATCGCTCAATCAAAAACCCACACAACATATGTTCTAGTGTTTCTCTTTTCTTCTTCTTATATTTAAGAAAATCATCAACAATCAAACAAATAAAGGAAGTCTATCATTTAATGTTGGTATTGTTTTATTAGAATTTGCTGGGTTTAGTTTTTGTGGGTGCTATTTTTTCTTGCATTTCAAGTGAAGGCTGAGACATGTCCTTGTTTAGTTTTTCAATATTTAAAATATTTTGCTACTTCCAACCTGAGTTTGTTAAGTCTTTTTTTTTTTCCCGTTGATCTTGATTTAGATATTAATGGTGTTTTTATTAAATTTTTTCTACTTTTATTCAAGTTGGGAGTAGATTTTATCAGAAAATCATATATACACCCATAGTCTTTCATTGAAACATTTATTCTTCCAATTTAGATCTTTTTAAAAAAAAATACTATTTAAGTCAGATAGTTTTGAACCTTTTTATAGATTTGTTGGTTTTAGTTGTTAATGCTCTCTTCTCAATTGGATTGAACAATTCGCATTTTTGCTGCAGCATGTGCCTCTGGCCTTCCAAGATGGTCTTCAGATCGTGGTTTGATTGTGGCAAATGGGAGTTATGCCATTACTGCAAGTCACTGTGTGCAATGTAGTTGTGGGCCAGGAAATCTCAAGTAATCATATTCCTTTCAACTTCCTATTAGTCTATAGTTTTCTTCTTTTCTGTTGTCATGTTTCTTTCAAATTTCCTCCTGATCTTGACATCATGGCATTTGGTGGATTACTTGCAGTCTGTACTGTACCCCTTCTTCATTGGCAGTGTCATGCTCGAGCATGCAGTGCAGGAATAGTAACCTCATGCTTGGGAATGTCACCGTCCAGGCAACCAGTGGTGGCTGTAAGGTCACTTCTTGTACTTATTCTGGCTTCTTCAATGGAACCATCTTCACTTCGTGAGTTACTGCTCCTCATACTCTTCCACACCACACACATCTCCCCCTCCCCAACATCTTATTAATACATTTTTTTATTGTAAAATTTTGGAGTACCAAGCTATTAATTTCTGTTCTGTGTCTCCACAGGTTATCGACTTCTCTGCAACCTCAATGCCCAGGTAAACATCAATTTATTGTCACTTGCCACAAAAATGTTATGATTATATTTTTGGTGTCTTAACCTGCATCTGATACTTCTTGGCTATGATTTTGCTAATGCTATATCTAAACATATACAAATTGATGCAGGGCCCCATCAGTTTCCTCCTCTTGTAGACCCACCTACCATATTGATACGAGATTCACCATTTGGTCCATCACCAGCACCATTGCCATCTGATGGTGGTGGAACAATGACACCAAGGTCTTCCACGTCTGGACGTGGAAGTGGAACAATATCATCAGGCATTGCTCCTGCAGGTGGTCCTTCTGGAAGTAGTTCTGATGCTCCATTATTGGTGAATCCATTGTCTCATTTGCCAGATGCCCTATTTTTATTTCTACTACTCAGGTTACTGGCATAGAAACTCAGTAATATTTGGGTCAGATATGGCTGGTATGTGATTTTTGTTCTCGCTTCTCTTTGTGTTTTTAGCTGGGTTGACTTGTTTATTGTATTTAAATGTTTTCAGCAGACTATGTTGAGACTACCTGGAGCCTGTTATTATTCAGGCACTAGCCCTTTCTGTAATTTTGTGTTTAATTTTCATTCAGATTTTGGAGGGAAGAGTTTGAAATGACTGTCCCAACTTATTAATTGCATACCATTTGCTGCTGTTGGAAACAGATATCAATCCACTGGCCACTAGGGATGGCAATTGGCCGGGCTTAAGCTGTCTCGAGCCCCTGGTCCAGATGGATTTCCTATTGCTTTCATTAAGATTTTCTGGGATGTGGTTAAGGAGGATATTATCGCTTTCATCCAGGAATTCCACCAGAGGGGATGTCGTCCCAAAGAGCTAGGACCTTTTTGGTTCTTGTTGCCAAGAAGGATGATGCCTCTTCGCTCAACGACTTTGGACCAATCAGTCTCCTTGGTAGTCCCTATAAGATTCTTTCTAAGCTCCTTGTGAATAGGCTAAAGCACCTCCTCCGTGACCTGATTTCTCCATTTCAATCAGCTGGGGTTGATGGTAGGCAGATTTTGGATGTGGTTCTTACAGCCCATGAGTGCATCGATTCGCAACACAAAGCTGTCTTCGTGCCCAATTCTAAGTTCAATTTTCAACTTATATAACAAATATATATATATTTTAAAAAGGTACCAGATGCAAAATAATAAGGCTTAATCGGATGGGCTTTGGCAAAGGAGAAACGAGCACGTAATTAGTTGGTAGCAAGTTTGTCTCCCCATTTGAGGCAGGAGGCCTTGGCATTCGTCCCATCATGGATGTCAATATTGCTCTTTTATCTAAATGGTTGTGGAGGATTGGTTTTGACATTGTTTCTCTTTGGAGGTCACTGCTCATCTCTAAATACAGAATCGACAACTGTGGGTGGGACATTGTTGTAGGGCTTCGGGTATGTGGTGAGCTATTTGTGCTTGTGTGGAAAAATTTAAGCAAGACATCAGGTTTAAAGTGGGGAGGGGCGACCATATTAGATTCTGGACTGTTCCTTTGCATGCGTCCACCCCCTTGCTTCTCGATTCCCCTCCTTGTTTCACATTGCCCTTCTGCCTGATGGTTTTACCTCTGGTTTCTACTCTTTTTAAGGTGATCAGGTCATGAGGGACATCCGGTTTCGTCGGAATTTTGTCAGAGTCTGAGGCTGTCGACTTCCCACATCTCCTTCTACATCCCTCTTCCACCTACATTCCGGCTATTGATGATGACACCCTGATATAGTGGCTTGATTCTTCTAGTTCTTTCAAGGTGAAGTCTTTTTAGGAGTGGATCAGCAAAAGTGAGTCGATTCTGGTTGTGGGCTTCCGAAGCTCCTCCTCTTAAAGCTATCAGTTTCGTGTGGACTGCTGGGCTTAGGAAGATCCTTAGTCAAGACAATTGCGTAAGAGAGGAAGGTGTTTAGTTAGTGCTTGCCCATTTTGCTTGCATGCTTCTTAAGACATGGACCATTTTCTCATCCATTGTCCTTTTTCCTCGTCTGTTTGGGTTGCTATCTTAGACCAGTTTGGTATTCCGTATTCTATGCTATCTTCGGTTGCCCAGATCTCCTTTGCGTGGAAGACCGTTAATATCTCCCCTAGCTGCTTGATCTTGTGGTGTCTTGCTCTGTTTGCCACCCTTTGGGTGGGAGCGGGACAACATGGTTCTCAAATTTTTTCTCGAAAGTCCAAAAGCGTCAGCAACTAAATCCTTTCCAAATGTGCACCCTGGGCCTCCTCTTTATCGGACCTCTAGCACGTATCCAGTTTCCTTCCTGGTTTATTTCCTTTTAGTCTGGTTTTCTTTTTCTTCTCTGGGAGCTTTGTTTCTTGGTGTAAGGGTTTATGCAGTTCCTTTTGTTCTCTCTTTGTGCTTTGTATTTTTGTGCACCGCTGGTGCCCTCAATATTATATCAGGTATCATTTCAAAAAAATATTTTAGCCTTGAGAGGATTCTGAACCCTTCTTTGCATCAGCTTTTGGAAATCTAAACCTTTGTATGGCCTGTAGGGATTCTAATATTATTATAATACTTTTTTGGAATTTGAATTTTCTTGTGCATTATGAAATTGGATCCCATCAGTTTTGAATGATGAATTGTTCTGGCCAGAAGTATTACTTTCGACACTGAAAAATCCTGGGAAGTCTGTTTAATCCTAGGAAGGTCTGTGACTTCTTACATGGGGGTTTTGGATCCATTGATTCACATGGATCATGTTCTTGCTTTTAGTCAAGTTATTAATCTTTGTTTGCTTTCCACTGGAACTTTCTAATCTGTTGGTCTTATTTAGTCTTCATTTTTCTACTATCTTTTGATCACCAATTGAGCAATGCTATTCTTGATGAACATAGGGACTTTCTGACCCCAGGGGTGTTGGTCTGACAGTCAAGGCACTGGCCTCACGAAGCCAGGTCTTGGGGTCGATTCCTGGCCCGCCCTCTGGGGTACTCTCCGTGGGATATGTATAGAATAAGGTCCCACTGCTTTAACCTAGCATGTGTGTGTAGGGAGGCGTGCATGTGTCCCGAAGGACTAGTCGGACGAGACACCTGAACACCTTCAGTCATAAAAAAGACGACGGGACTTTCTGACCATAAAGAAATTGGTGACAACAAAGTACACCATTGAGCAATGCTATTTTCGATCAATGTAGGGACTTCCTGACCCATAAATTAGTGGGTATGAAAATCTTGGTTGAAAAAGATCTTTTGATCTTTGTTGCAGTTGGTCTTAAAACTCTGTATATTTTCTGATTTTTAAAAAGTTGAGTGATGCGTTATCTGTAGAAAAAAAGTGGAAAAGAAAGGTAAAAAACATGCTTCAGCAGTTACTATGAGGATGATTGCAAATGCCATGTAAAAATCATTTTGGTCTGTGCTTATCAAGTTCATGTGGTTTTAAGGATAACTACTATAGTTCTACCATGCACTTATGATGATTAGATGGAAGAATTGAGTTTCTGATTTGAAATCACTCACTTGTCAAGTTGCTCATCAAGTTATTTTTGCAGCACTTCTCGAGGTCGGGTACTGATTGCATCTTGTAGGAAGGTATATATGTGCATTATTTTAGGTCATATTGTATGTTAAAGGAATTCATGACGCCGGTCACTGGTGTACCTTTTTATCACTTAGATAACGATAATTGGACAAAAGGACAAACTTGTGCTTTTGTTATAAAAAATACGAGTGTTTCTATCAATTCCTGTTAGATACTAACTTGTCACTGATTCTGTTCTGCACTTCCTTCCATTACTCCACCCTTATGACCTGCCATTCTTCATCCCTTATGTTGCTTGGGTATTTTTGTATTTTTATTTATTAAAGGAGATGTAGATATCATTACTAATGATTAATTACTAATGTTTCCCGACAGTAAGTCCCATATTTTTCACTGATGAAAATCAACTCTCATGCTTGTTGCCAAAGGGGTTGCATTTGTGTTTTCTTTTACTTTTTTGATCCTGTCTTAATTCTTAAATATGCAGCATATTCTTTGATCCCTTCTTTTGATGCTATCATATTATTTCCTCGGGTTCAAGTTTCTTAAGCACTCAATTAATCTTCAGGACATGTGATACCTCTAGTTTTAATTTGGCTTAGAAATATTCAGTATAATTCGTTCATTCATTTGATTCAAATTTCTAATGAATTGAGTTAGCTTGGGTTAGACCTGACAATAGGCTGGTAATATTTAGTTTGTGCCTATTCCATGTTATGTTAAATGGGTTAAATCAATTTGTGTCTATTTTGGGTTCGGATGGAGTCGGGTTCAGGTGAACGCTACTCATTCATTTGACTAAGGAGACTTTTCTAATGACAAATACCAGGAACTTTTTAAATAGGTCTATAGTGTAGACCTCAAATGGATGGATGTGTCTTATAGATGTGACAATAGTTAGGTGAGTCCAATCTACCCATTTTAAATGGATTTGAGTTAGATTTAACCATTTATTAAAATAAATTAAATTGATTTATTTTACTAATTTTTAAAAATTTATCATGAGTATAAAAATGTAAAATATATAGTTTTAAAGTTAATTTATCATCTCCAAAGTTGTCAATGTGGCCCGGTCCAGTCTCACCTCCAATTACCAAACTCTAGAAGGCACAAATAATTTAAAGACTAGATTTAAAAATAAAATAAAATTGTTTATCTTATATCGTTATAATGAAAGATGGTAATTTATGCATTTCTACTTTCCATAAAGGGGTACTTTTGGTACTTTCTGTCATTCATGCAAAAAAAAGAAAAGAATAAGAATCGCTCTTTTTATTTTAAAAAAAGAAGTACCTCAATTACTGTAGAAGTTGAAATTTAAAGAGTAGAGTTCAACGTAGCACAAAATTATAAAAAATTAAAATTAAAAATGATTTATTTACCCAACTTTTTTATGTTCAAAATAAAATAAAATTAGACCATTAATAGTCTCCTATATAATAGGTCTTCATTGAAATTATATTACAGTAAAACCTTTATAATGTAACTATGTAAGGTTATTAAATTAGAGGGTCTAGTAATATTCATTTCTAAAAATTTCCTTAAAACTCTTACCTATTATTAAAAATTCCTTTCAGCTTCTCTTTATAGAAAAAATTCATCCTACGGTAGGCTCTTATAGAAGTGAAACTCAGATAGTAAGCAGCAAGGAAGAAGTTAGGTTTATATACTCCTCTCCACTTCTTATCCTAGGCAATGTGGGACTCTGTGCGCATGCTCTGTGGTGCAAATCTCTTATGCCCGAACTATCACACAAGCATCCTACACTCGCGCAGGCCATTACATTTAGTAAAATTCAATACGGGAAAATCTATTATAACTTTGGGGTGTTGTCAACATCTCATTTCATATCGTGTAATAAAATTAAAAAAGTTATCGTGAAGATTGATCTAAGAAATGGTGTGTAGTTTTTACTATTATAATGATGGTGTTTTGGTATTTTAAAAATCTAAGATGTGATTTAGGAGAAATGATTATGTATGATACAGTGAAGCCCTACGTCTCTATGACTCATTTAATAAAATTTAAAATCTTGAAACGTATGATAGTACATCATATAACTAAAGAGGTAGAAGCCGAAACTGAGGAAAAAAGGAGAAAAAAAAATGAAGAAAGGGACTATTTATCAATTTTCAATTAATGAAAGATAAAAAGAGTAAATAAAATGAGAAAAATAGATCTCTTATCAATTTCTGCATTGGCTTGGCCTTTCTATTGAAAAACTTAAAAAAATGATGCCAAAACCATAAAATAGTATTCCATTCAAATAATATTTGATAATACCCATTACTAGTCTCTTTAAAATGGATTTATATGACCACTTCTTTGCCAAACTATTCAAATTTACTGCATTTTAGTAATCACCCAAACCCACCTTTATGCCCAAAATTCTTCATTAGCAGAACTGAAATTTTGTAGATTTTTTTTTTGCTGTTCAAGAGTCTAAAAGAATTCTGATTGTATTGAAGAATCTTGGGTTTTAGGAGTTTTTAGAAGAAATTTATTTAAATACTCAAAATGATTGGATCGAGTCAGTGCAAGTCTCGACTGTATTTCAAACTAATAGATTCAGCTAATCCTGAAACTTGTAGCTCTTGCAGAGCCTTCTCGTATTTAGTGGGTTTCGAATTATTAATTGAAATATGTAAAAATCCATGTTGATTTAGACTTTAAAACTCCTACAGAGCACTTCCATTGGAGAATTATTTATCTTTTGAAATCCTCAAACGGAAATTTGTAAACTCTCATAATTCACACCCAAGAATTCTGTTTCATTAAGCAATGAATTCTTGAGAGAATTTTCTCAAAATTCTAATTTGAATAATATCTTAAGCTGCCAAACAAGATTTTAATCTACAACACGGTCAAACGGCTGAGATGCGAATGAGAGTTACGTATCGACTGTGAGAGGAGAAATTTAAAGACTTATAATGGACTAAGGTCACTCCACTTATCACCTTAGACTTTTGAACTGGAAGCCCCGTCATAACACAAATTTTATAACCAATGATAAAAACCATGAAATAAATATTTTTTTCATCATCATCATCGTCAACATCTAATTTTGTGTTAAATACATATAAAAAGGAGTATGAGAATGAAACAAGTGAGATGGTACAGAAGCAAGAAGAGGAGAAAAAAACCCTTCAACAAGCATGAAGTGAGAAGGAGGTGGAGTGGGGGAGGTGCTGTTTCTCCCTATCGATGAGCCACTGGAGGTGAAGGAAGTCGTCGACGGAGCACGGCAACCGCAGAGGCCCTGCCGTGTGGAACCCATACAATTCTTGTGACTTATCAAGCAATCTCTCGAACAGAGGATGGTATAGATATGATATGGGTATCACAAACCGTCGGAAGCAGCCGCTGCCGCCGTCTTCGTCTTCTATTCCCACTCTCACAGTCAGCCAACCCTTCTTCACCTTCTTTCTCTTCTCCTCTTCCATCCTCTCGTTCTTCTTCTTCTTCTTTTCCTGTACCTGTGTAATGTACATATGAAGAGAATTCAATTCCATGAGAGAATTCAATTCCATTCAACCAAATTCACTTAAGGCTTGAAGCTTCATTTGTTGAGTTAGCAAAGGATCCACACAAGGCATTTATACATGTGAGATGGGAAATGGTAATTCTGTAATTTTCTGTCTTTTCTATTTTTGACCACTCAAACTTTTGTGATTTAACAAGAAAATGTTTTTTTGTCTGTCGTCATCAATTCTTTCTTTACCGTCTTTAGATTATAAAGAATGAAAATTTATAAGTATGTCGGCGTGGACGTGGATGTAAGTGTAATATCTGCCCTAAAATATATTGCCAGAGAAATTACAATTTTTTTGATATATGTGTAGTAATCTTCCTTTTTCTTCCATGAGACTTTTTAAAAGTAGTGGGTTGACTCGCCAAAGTAAAGTCACGTAGATCCGTGTGTAACTCAAAAGTGGACAATATTTTGCTAGCGGGACGGGTCATTAAAAATTGTATCAGAGCATGGTTCAACTCTCTGTTTGAGAGTGTGGGTTTGGTTGTTGTGTGTGTAGAGACAGAGATGGCTCTGACTTTAAAAGGTAGATTGTAATACCCTATCGTAAAAAGTCCCACATTGCTAGTGGCATTTTAAATTCTCTGGTATATAAGTAGTAGCCTTCCTCTTTCTAGCATAAGGCCTTTTGGGAGCAACAGTGGGTCGTGCCGGTCCGTGTGTAGGGCGAAAGCGGACAATATTTTGCTAGCGGGACAGATCGTTACAGTAACTCAACTGGTTAACCTTCTACTTTAAGAAGTAGGAAGTGTCAAGTTCGAGGCTCCTATGGTCTAACTTGATGTAACTTAAGGGTAGTGAGCATCACCTGTGGAGATTTTACGCTGGATTTTCCATATGTAAATTCAAAAAATAGGAATGAAAATTTATAAGCATAATATATCTTATATATTTAGACATAAAGTTCATAAAATTTAGCGATGATGATTTAAATAAAAAATTATCACCACTTTATACGTTCTCTGTGGTTAGGTATCCTCACTTTCCGTAGAAAATCTCTCTTTGATCCCCTGAGGTGTCTTACGCGATTCATAGTGCTTGTGGGTGTCAAAGTTTCTAACTGGGTTCGGCAGGTTTCGACGGTTAAAAAAATATTTATTTTTATTGAATCAATTAAATTATATTTTAAAATTATAAATTATAAAAGTAAATATCATAAGTCATACATGAACGACAAAATCTTAGCATCGATATCAATTTAAGAAAATAGTAAATTCTAATAAAAAGAGAAGCCTATCATAGTTGTTTACTTTATTTCAATGGATAATTAAAATATTATAAAAGAATTAAATTTTAATTAATTGAGATTTCATAATTATTGAACACCAACTCTCAGAAGTTGGCTTGATGGTCAAATTCTAACATTGTTTGTGAGAAGTTTTGAGATCAAATCTTTTTCAATACAAAAGAGTCATTTCTTATTGTTCTTTTACCGGCATATATTTTAAGGATTAGTCAAATAAAATGTCTGAATCTTCTATCTTTAAAAAAAAAAGAAATCATAATTAATGAAGACCATGTCTCAAATGTCCTGATGTTTTTATAAACGTTAGACACCTTCTTAGAATATATTAAAAAATTTCATTTTATTTTTATTAAACTGACTTTCTATTGATATGATAAAATAAAAAATAAAATAGTAAAATTCAATTTCTCACGAGACGGTGTCCACACCGACGTCCTAATTAATTTCTAAAATTACTATATTGCAACTTGATAGTACATAGGACTTTAGTTGCACCGATTGTCAGAATTTTGTGGCGATTGATCCACCGTCCATGACATAGTGACATGCCCATCAAATGTCTTAATCATGGCTCTGTCATCATCACCACTCGTGTGGTGACCATTGAATGGACGGTTAAAAATAAATGATGGCTTCCTAAACAAAACGAAATTGGTCAACACAAGTCACACACATGTTGAAACTTGAAACTTGAATGCATGTTACGGCTACCGTACCACCATTTGAGTCGCTTTCAAGATATCCAACATTCCTTTTGCAAGAGATACTGCCGTTAATTAAATGAGATAGAAGGTACAAGTTTAAGAGAAATTTAATTTATTAAGTTATTTAATTGAAATTTTAATTTGACTAATTTCGAAACAACTTAATTGATTTAAAATTTAAACAATTCATTTATAAACTATAGAACAAATTAATGAGACTTATTCATTGAGATATCAAATATTAGACATCTGATTAATACATTAAAAACTCTAATTGATATTTGTTTTTACTACTGATAATTAAAAAAGATAAAAAAAAAAAGACAACTTCTCTAAAATAGAATCTAAAACCGATTTTGAACCCCTTGAATATGATCATCACCTCTTGGGATTAATTCATCACACAAGATCATTAATATGAGAATGGTACAAAATTAATAGGTAAAAGGTGAGACTTGTTGGGATTTTAACCCGTGAGGGTTGGTTTAGTGGTCAATAACTCATTTGAGATGAAGGAGATTTTGGATTCAAATCACTTTTGATACAGAAGATCTACTCTCCATAGTGTTATTCGGTGTGTGGATAAGGAGGTTTTCATATGCTCTAAAGATTAGTCAGGTTCTCTAAGAGTCATGAATATCTTGATTTTAAAAAAAAAAAAAATTGAATTGAACCAATCTAACATATGCTATGTATAAAGGACTAGATTTTCGACTGTCCCATCACTTTCTGAAATTTTAAAGTATTAGTCTAATATTTAAAGAGCAATAATAAAATCATACGGTGATGTTATATAATAAGTCATTGATGAAAAAATTATTGAGATTTTTTTTTATAACTTTTTACATAAATTGGGATAGAACAATCAAAATATTGTTTCAATTGGCTAGAATCCGTCACTTGAATGAAAATAGATCTTATGGAATGACATTATATATTTGACGATACATTCTGTACCTTGTTGAAAAATCGATATATGTTTATTTAGCACACATTGTCTAACCAAATTAAATTCTCTCTCTATTATTTCAATTGGCTAGAATCCGTTACTTGAACGAAAATAGATCTTGTGGAATGACATTAGATATTTGACAATACATTTCGTACCTTGTTGAAAGATCGATATTTGTTTATCAACCACACATTGTCTAACCAAATTAAACTCTCTCTATTATTTCAATTGGCTAGAATCCGTTACTTAAACAAAAATAGATCTTATGGAATGACATTAGATATTTGACGATACATTCCGTATTTTGTTGAAAAGTTGACCTTTATTTATCAACCGGACATTGCCTAACAAAATTAAATTCTCTCTCAATATGTTCCTAGAAAAATCCAATTCGTGTCAATTCTCAACATTGTAAGACACAACAATTACCAAATACTGAAGTTGTGGTAGGCTTGTTTCCATTTGAGAGCAGAGAGCTGTGAATACGTTTTCACATGATGGTTTTTGCTATTCTATGAATAGCAGAATTCCCAAAGCAAGAGAAAGAGTTATCAAGCGCGTCCATCAAAGGAAAACCGGTGAAGAGATGTCTCGAAAATGTTAGCATATCTTACATTGCCTGTAGATATTTCTGTATTTATCGGAAAATAGAAAGAGAAGGGAAAGAGAAAGTAAGTGTGGCTCTCTGGGGAAGAAGAATCCAAGACCAAAGTGGTCTTGACTCAGTTGGGCTTCCTTTCGGTGGTGGGTCTTGTCAATTGTTGTTGTACATTTCTCTTCACCTCACACGTATCAATGCCCCACTTCCAAGTCCTTTTCCTTCCATCTTCTTTTTCTTCTCTTTACCCTCTTTCAGCTTTTTAGTCTCTCTCTATCATTAAGAGCTTATAAGATTTAATTTTTTTTATTAGATATCTTATTAATATATTAATAGTTTTAAAATCGATAGAAGGTAAAAAGTCATGTTTTTTATCTTATTTTATACATTTTAGTTGTCTCATTTGAAATATTTGTATTTTTTAAAGAACTCTTTATATGAGGCTAACACTCCATATATTCTAATTCATTTTCAACACACTTTATGCTACTCAAATATAAATGAGACAATTCCAAAATCTATATAAGTCAACTAAATTGGGATAGAAGGAGTATTAAGTTGCTTCAGCTCGATGTTTAAAAAGAGTTTTACAAATTTGCTGTGTTTAGATGACCCTTATTTGGTAACTAAGAGTAGGAATAAAAAATCACTTTTTTCTTCTCCTCTTATTTTTGAAAATTCTTTCCAAACAAAGGGTATTTATAATGTTCAGGATAACCCTTGATAAGGGTAATCTCAAGTAACCCCTGGTCAATAATAACTCTAAGTAACCTCTGTAAAATTTACTTCTCATTTAGATGTAGCCCTCATCATTTTGGATCTAAAAATCGAGTTAGGTCAATTTTAAAAGATTTAGAGGACCACGGATGGTCCCAAAAGCAACCTTGAATACCTTGACCCAAGAAACTAGCACAAGTCACCGTTACATCTTTGTTGTTGACTGAGGGTGTTCACTGTATAAGAAGATTTGGTTTTCTCTTTCATGGATTTCAAAATATTTTACTTGTGCAACAAGAATCTTAGAGAATTGGAGCTTAGTGAATAAAATATTTTACTAATTTGAGCAATACCCAAGTGGGGAATATTGAAAAGGAAAACATATCAAAAGGTCCATATGCTATACAAGCAGCTGATATTCCCAAGTACTTGTTGTGTTGACACATGTGGTAATAATAAGTTTATGCCTTTGAACACTCTTATTACTTGCATAAATTCCTTTACATTTCTATTTAGTGGAACAAACTTTTATGATCCCCCCAAAGAGAAAAAGAGTTTCCACTTTATTCAGCTTGACATAAAAAATGTGGTCTACAGTTCTGGAATTTTAGAATTTTTTTGTGATCAACGTGTCGAGATTTCTTAGAGCATCCAATTAAATGTGTCAAAATTTCTTAAAGCATATGACTATCTCCAGAACAAGTATAAGCTTTTCTACGCAATACAAATGGCCGTCCATTCTAACACGAGTGTTTTCTATTAGGAAACACGAGATAAAGTGAAATTCTCACTTTACTCCCACCCTTTCGTATGCAAATTTTAAGTAGAGCATAGCGGTGCACCTATAATTCTGAGCGGTATACCTATAATTTTGAACTGTGCACCTCTAATTATGAGCGGTAAACCTATAATTCTGAGCAATGCACCTATAATTTCAAAATTTAATTATAATTTTGGCATGCATAACCCATCCATAGCGGTGTAACTATAATTATGAGCAGCGTATTTATGAGTGGTGTACCTATAATTCTAAGTGGTGCACCTATAATTTCAAAATTAACTATAACTTTGTCGTGCATAACCCATTTATAGCCGTGCACCTATAAATTATGAGCGGTGTACTTATAATTCTGAACGGTGCACCTATAATTTCATTTTTTAAAAGGTTAGGAAGGGTGAAGGGTAAAGTGGAGTTTTCACATAAATTTTTTAAAACCCGTGTCTCCTAACAAAAAACACCCGTGTTAGGATGGGTGGCCCATACACATTGGGTAACTATATAGGAAGTGATCTTTTAGGATGAAGTGAGAATCAAACTCAAGACTCTTGCCTCTTGAAACGGGTTCCTGACCATCACTTCATCCACTTTAAATTGATTTTTTAGAGTAATAACATATAATTTAATGAAAATAAGAAAACTTTTAAGTGCATGGATATAGTGGTATTTTAAAGACTACAACTCCTCATTTGTATATTAGAGGTTTCAATGAAAATTCTCCAACAAACATTAAACAAAGTGGCAAAAAATTAAAATAAGAATGAATGATAAATTTTCATAAGAAGAAGAAGTATTGTTGAATTTATATATTACCCATCACTTCTGTTTATAGATGTGGAAAGGTGGTACTGCAATAACTATATTTTTAAATACCCATATAATATTTTAAACTATGGAAGATTTGAGGAGATAAAAACATAAATAGAGTATTTGTATTTTGCACATTTCATTTTTCACTCAATTTCTCCAAATATTTTAACGAGTGACTCAAGGAATTTCAAATATAAAAAATTAATTTTGCCAAAAAAAATTTCCACTATTAATTGAATTTTGGCTTCTTCTCAAGTTTTAACATAAGAGTAAAATGTCTTAAAGTACTCATAAATTTCATTTCTCACTCAATTTCTCTACCCATTTTAACGAAGGACTCAAGGAGTTTCAAATTAAAAAAGTAAAACAAATTTCCTAGAAAAGATTTTCCACTATCAGTTGAATTTTAGTTTCTTCTTAAAATTTTACATAAGACTTTTATAGAAGAATATAAAATCTAAAATTTATTTGGTGAAATACAGTAGGATAGACCAACAAATCAGTTTATTATTATTATTTTAAAATAAAAATATATGGCATATTGGGTGACCCTCACTTCACTTAGGTATGCTATTATATTGAAATTCTGAAGTAATTTTGTGTTTGAGGATATAAAAAATGTAGTTGATACATTGTGAAAAAATTGAAGGATGTGTTGTGGCTAGAGTCCGAACAGGGTAGATGAGTAACGGATAAATGCATATCGGCCTGTTGTGATTGATATATCGTTTATCGCTCATATCGGCAATCAATTTTTTTTTACCCAGATTCCGAGGCGGTCTTTAGATTTAGTAAATAGTAAGCTTTGCCAAAGTGTCACGTCCATTTTACTTGATTTTTGCATGCGGAATTGAATATGAAAGAGAAGGCAGTGGATAAGTATAAGAGGATGGATGGAGTGGTCGTAGTCGGAGAAAAGAAAGAAAAAAGAGAGGAAAGGAAAGGAAAAGGAAAGGAAAAACGTGATTGTTTTGTTGGAATTGGGGGGATTTTGGTGGAATTCCACGTCTGAAAGGTGAAAACAACTCACTCGCTTTACTCTTTGATTCAGCGCAGAAAGAGAGAGAGAGAGTTTCAAGCGTGTGGGGCAATGATAGAAGGTTTTCGACTATTCGAGTCTTTGCAAGCAATAATTTTAAAATCTACTCTTGAATTAATTTTTAATATAAAATGTTTGATAAAAAATACTTGAGGTTCAATTGTGGTTAAATGCAATTAAATTTATAACATCAATACAATAGTTTGTAGGTTATTGAGGTTTAACTATTCTAATCTTTTTAAAATGTCACTAAATATTTTTAAGATTTTAATCTAAGAAAGGTTTTAAAGATAATTTGATCAGGCAAGGTCTTTTTTTTATGACCAAGATGTCTTGGTCTTTTTTTATGACCAAGATATCTTGGTCTCTTTAGAACACCCGACTAATTTTTGAACAAGTGCAAACTTTACTATTTACACACAACGAATAACACTATAGAGAGTCACCCTTTAGAATAGGGTGGAAATCGAACAGATGTCCTGCTTCATGAAACAGGCTCACAACAAACAATCGTTCATAAAAGTTCAGATTTAAGAATCTCACTGAAATGATACCTGTTCATTTAAATCAGAGGATTCAAGTCCACATGGGTGAAGCTCAATTGGTTGCCTCCCACCTCATGAAACAGGAGGTTGCTGGTTCGAGGCTCTATGGCTTAACATTGTTATGCCCTAGGGGTAGTGGGCTCACTCGTAGGGATTTTATTCTAGGTATTTCACTGTTTCCCACACGTAAATTCAAAAAAACAAATCAGAGGATTCAAAAATACCCGTTCAATTACAAAGTTGATATAATGGATACTGCATCCCCCATCTGGAATCTCTACTTTTTGATAACTCCAGCGAGATTTGTGCTGAGCAGTGTTTGCTCAAACTTGAGTCTGAAGTTCTTCACAGCTTATTGGGCTTGGGCTTTTTAAGATTAAGATCAAGCTCGCCTTTTTAATAGATAAAAGTATGAGCTTACGTATTAAACCCAATTTGTAGATTAATATAATTGAAGTAAATGAGTTTAAAGATTAAGTTAAAGCTCAATTTCAAATTTAAATGAGCTATAAAACCCCACAGATTTTCACAGGCTTTACTTGAAAAAGAAACAAAATGAGTCTAGGCCCTATCCTTCAATCAAATTCACATATTCAAATCTGTTTACAATGGATTCAAGCCTGGCTTAAGCCTAGTTTGAGCTCATGACCAGCCTTATGAACTATAGACCCTACTGGCTGTTGTGGGCCAGCCCCACTAATGGGCTACTGGGCTTTGGCCCAGTTATGTGTGTTAAGCCCTAGCTTAACTCTCTTCCTATATATATTAATGTAAGCCTGTGTTAAAAATGCAGAGGGGTTAGAGAGAGAGTGAGAGACAGGGAAGATCTGAGAAGGAGAGACCTTGTAATCCCCTGTGTATATTTCTCTACATAATATATTTGATCTCACTTAGTAAACGTAGGCATTCTAGCCGAACTACGTAAATCTTGTGTCGTGTAATTTGATTATCATTATTTACATATTTTAATTAATCCCTAATCCCCAACACTGGCCTTACAATCAAATTCAATGATTGTTGGCTGTCCACAACAATCACCAATCACAAGGCCTGAGAACAAACTTGTAAATTGTAATAAGTTTGCTTTGGAAAATAATTAAATCTAATTCTATTACTCACAGTATGCTTTTGTCTTAGTTTTTGTGGAAACCCAAAATGGAAAAGAAAAAAAAAAGTGTAGCAAATCCAAATTATCCACTGGCCCATGACTGTTTTTGTGGAAGCCCTTAGAAATGTGGGTGTGGCTAGATTGGGTTCTGAGTCTTTCCAAAATTCATCATTTTATGAGAGTATCATAAATTATTTGTTGGGAACTGATTCATTGTGAAGTAGAGAACTAATTTTTATAGAGCTTACATTTACTTTGTTTCTCTCTCTAATACTAACTAGTATCCCATAAATTAAATACATATAACGACTTACTTTCGTCCAACTTTCGTCCAGCACAATATTGTTCGTTTTGGGTGCCCATATACTTCTATTGATTTAGATTGGTATGTGTCACACATCCAAAAGGTCTTATACTGAGAAGAGTTAAGTGTCCTCATGTATTTAGGATAAAAATACTCGTTCTAAACGATGTGGGATTCCATTGGAGTTTTTCCCCACCAGTTTTTCTCCACCTCTGTCTTGCGCATCATCTCATCTAGAGCATCTATGGAGTTTCTCCCCCTCCTTCTATCATGCGCATTGCGCTCACAACTAGCGCGTCTATGACATTACATATCCAATCTGAATCTATTTTCAGATACATTTTGCGTTGGATTAAACTCAAGTCATATGAACAGTTAGAAACTTTTAGCTTTCAGATTTATATAAGAATTTGTTTAAATTAATTTTGGCACATAGTCTAAAAATGTACATCTTTCAAAGTAACTCATCCTCATCATCCGAAGTTAATTCTCTAGTTCAATATTTTAGTCTATTAACTCAATTGTCTATAGTTCAATGGCTTCACATGAAAAAAAAATCATTTTTTTTTCATTCTTTTATTAAAATTTTGCTCTCAATTTTAAAATTTCATAGATATTTAAAATTTTATTATTATCTATAATTAATCTGACTTAGACCAAATCAACAGACGGTACGGTCATTGACCCATGATAACCCAATGAAGATTAAAGTGGACAAGATCTAAAATTCTAAATAGCCAAAGCGTGAATTGAATATAAGATCTCCCTCCGCTTCCGGCAGCCAACTCCAAAGAGCCACTTCTCATTGAATTTATCCGGTGTTTGTAGATTGAGAATAGTTTACACATGTTCTAAAAATTAATCGAGTGGAAAACATGAATAATTTAGTAATTTTTTTTTTAAAAAAAAGTATAAAATGAAAGCCCTGTTCAATGCTATATTTCTGAAAATGGACTGTCAATAAGAATAAATGATTGGCCTATGAAAATGGAGGCTTCATTGAATAACGTTATTTATTGGATCCCGTTAGAGTTTTTGAAAATTAAGATCATTCAATCGTATACTCAGAAGCTCGTCTGATCAATGGACAATATCATTTAGGCTAAAGTTATTTGGTACCTTATTAAAAAAGAATGAAAATAAATGAAAATAATATTTATTTTTAAAAAGGTTAAAAGTGAAAAAAAAAAACAAAATCATAAAATTAAAGTCATTCTCAATTAATTTTTCAGACCTATTATTCTCACCAAACATGTTCAAATTTAAAACTATTATTATTTTTAATTATTCTTTTATCATTCTAAATATCAAAGAACTTCTAACTCATACAACTTGTGCTGAAGACCAAGGGAAGATTACAAGAGATGGAGAGACCCAGCAGCTGACACCAGAGTGGGGTCCCATATGTGATGGATCAAATTCTTCATTAATAGAAGTAAGATTATGCTTAATTTTCAAATATAGAAGTTAACATTTGAAAATATCTCTATCTAGATTCTATCAATAATTATGATAGAGATTCAATGTACAAAAATGATTACACAAAAAAGAACTAATTCAAGATTATGTTTGTCTTCAGATATAGAAGTCGACATGACGAAGAACTGTTCTCAAGACACGATATTGTCTGTTTTGACTGATCTGGAATCAACTAGGTCAGGCTCGTAGTTTTTTTTTTCTTTTTTCAACACATGAAAATGTGTCATTTCTAAGAAGCGGCTCCACCTTATAGCCAAGACCCTAGACGTGGACTAAATGTCCAACCCATAATCCACCAAGCTAGCAAGCGAGATTCCTCACCACCAAGACATCTTGGCAGGGGTACAAATATCGGCCGATACGAAACATATCGGCCGATATGATTTAGATTTTAAGCCTCTTATCATATCGGCCGATACGTATTGTATTGGCTGTACAGGCTTCATATCGGCCGAATCATATCAGTCTGATATCGGCCGAATCATATCGGACTGATATCGGCCGATATTAATCATATCGGCATTTTTTTTTTTAAAAAAAAAGGGTGATGGGCCCAGGTAAATATATCGGTCGATATTTACATTTTCAAAATAATAAAAAAAAAACAATTTCTTTTTCGGTTTTTTTTATATTTTTTAATTCAGAAAAAATAAAATAATAAAATAATACCGATATTTAAAAAAAAAAAAACAGGAGAGAGAATCATATCGGCCTACATTTGCATTGCTAGGCCGGTTTTTTCACCCCTGCATCCTGGAATCCACCAGGCCCACTAAGACGATATTTGAAGATAGTTATAATCTTAATTATATGTCTCCTAATACATCTTAATCTCATCATCGTCATCATCATCTCTTCTTAATATCATAATTTTTTATCAACTCTTGCTTCTCATTCAGCTTTAACAATTATGCCCTGTGCTGCATCATATTCTCTCATGATCAGTCTCGATCTGTTTAGCTGTATTTAATAGCTCGCATGTTCTTACTTTCTATATCCAATCCTTTCACATTCTTTGTTTGATTGTTATTTATCTACTATAATTTATCCAAGATAATCTTAAACAACATTTTCCCATCTTAATTACATTTATTCTATCATGGTAAAAATATAAGCAGCATGCAAATGAATTGATCCTTGTCTTCTGGTAGGTTTTGAATAGAAAATCATTGGCCTGAATCATCTTCAAGTAAGCATAATATGAGGAACAATTACTACAGTAATTGTTGTGGATCATCAACATCAAACAAATAAAATGAAGCCTCAATGAAATGGTCACACCCCATGAACAACAAAAAGAAGCAATTGGGTGACAACAGTGGGCGTGAAAATTCATAGCTGATCACATTGAGCAGGTGCAAATGACAGCACCTCCTTCTCTAGATCATAGAGGACCTGCATATTCTGTTGCTGCATGTTCCCGAATATCGACATTCCGCTCGACTCCATGATCATCAAGCAGAGCAAACCAGTACTTGAATCTTGTATCATGTAATTATCCGCAGGCAGATCCAAATCGGCACCTTTGAAGTGGAATATCAACTTGGGTACCTCAACTGTCGAAGAAGTAGATGGCGCGTTGAAGCATAAATCGAGTCCGACCGATGATCCATCGGCTACTGTCAATTTGGTTTGAGACACAAAGGCCTTTTTCAAGAGTTTGTACCCCTCTGCTTCCAAATAAGTTATGGTGGTGCCTGAATCTATGATCACACCACCACTCCCATCATCATTCATTTTAAATGTAGAATTTGAAATGGGAAGCAGGGTACCCCCAATTGTAATACCCTCCAGTGAGAGATAGTAGAAGCTTGGTTGAGAAGGGTTTTGGACTAGTGGTGTGGCAACTGCTTGATCCTTGAATTTTTTATTGATGTTAGCTAGAGATCCAAATAGCAGAGGACTAGTCTTAGTGTCATCTATTGAGGTCAGGCAATAGGAGAACTTGCCGGATTTCAATTGCGAAACAAGCGACAACTGTCCCCGGCCAAGCCCAATTAGACCTGCACCTTGGCTGAAACCATCCCCCTGGTTATCATCCCCGCACCCAAATCCTATTTTGGGCACTGAATTTGAACCAAAGGTGAAAGTCTCACTCGCCAAAATTCCCTGCGTCGTTGAGTAGTCCCCATAAGAATACATATACTCACAATCCGAGCTACACGTCGAAGAGGGGAGAGCTTTGCATAGTGAACTAGAACAGGGTAGCTTCGAGTATGACGACGAATGTGAAGGATCAAACATTGGTGTGGGTTGCTTGTAACATTTGGTGCATGGCTTGCACTGAGTCCATATCAAATCGCTCCCCGTGTCTAGAATTGCCGTGAAGGGTACCGATGGAGTGCCTATAGACAGATTGACAAGATATTCTCCATTACCCGGATACATCGGTGCTCGAATTTCCTCCCCAGCCTCCTCTGCAACTAGGACCCGATGATTTCAACCTTTCTAACTTGTGCATTCCTCTCTTGATAGCTCGTTGCAGCAATTCAAACTTAGTGAAATTGCTCCCATAATCTACATGAATTAGATCGACCCGAATTCCTTCTGGGACTACTTCATCGAACTTCTTTCGCGATGTCGAACATGCCGGAGTTATACAAAGTACTACCATCAATACCATCACTAAGAACAGTAGTGAAATTGGAGCCTGCTTTTCCATGGTGACGCTATTTTTGTGAGACAACAGAGATAATTCTATGGTTTTGAAATATATACACCAGAAGTGCTTGTCGTAAGTAGCTGAAGTTGTTGAATGGCTTAATGTATAAACGTAAGAGTGACGAATGACACCCAAGAATTCAAAGGAGCCCAACAATACAGCAGAAGAAGAGAAAGAAACAAAGGAGATGATGAAGAATATGAATGAAGGGTTATTGCTTGGTGACTAGGAAATAAGATTTATATGTATGATGAGGCACAAGAGGAGAGAGGTTGGTGGGCTACTCTTATTCCTCTCGGAGAACGTTTGATTTGTTTGATAACCCGTGTAGACAGGTGTGCGAGTGGGTATAGATCCATCGAAAAGATCTTTATTTGATTATCAGATTCATAAAAAATCACCTCAATTGCATTAATCGAAATGTATTTTTATGATCACAAAGTTTAAATATATAAAAAAAAAATCAATCAAATTCTGAAGAGCTTAAAAAACATGAGTTTATTGATGATTCTAGTGAGTCACGTATTAAATAAAAGATCTTTCCATCGAATAGGTCTCCTCTATAGTAATTTATTGATGGTATGGTCTTTAGTTAGGTGGGCTAATGAGGAAATGTGTAATAATTATGTTAATGTTGTCCTAATTTTTTAAACTTGGCTATTGAGTGGAAGGGAATAGAAGGCAACTACCTTAAGAATAAAAGTCCACAAGTAATTGACTGGTGGTGGTGGAGGTGGTGGAGGTGGCGTTAGTATTCTTCTCATTTGGAAAATATCTTACCAAAAAAATAGTAATGGTGTTGGAAAATAATTGATTGAAGTGCTTCTGCAACGTGAATTAAGGAATGGGAGAAAGCTACTTTGTGGGTCACCTCATTTCTACTTTAAATGATTCTAATTGTTATATACAAAGTGTATATGGATGGAATTAGTGTTTCAGAGTTAATGAAGAGAATGTATTATAATTTTAATCATATTTGAATTTTAAATATTAATTGAAATCTGATATTTCACCAATTTCATGAGGAAAATGTGAAAGCATTATGAAATATTGGTGTTTTTTTTTTTAAATGGTTCAAAAACCAATATACTTAATATTTTGGGTACATTGACAATTAAAGAAAATATTTAAGATATGATGATTGAAACATCGACCCAAATCTATATCTTCAATTTTAAATATCAACAGAATTTTAAACTCAGATCCATTTAAATTGCGTACAAAATTTGAGTTGGATATTTCATAGGCTTGCCATGAGTTAGTGGAAGCAGGGGTACAAAAATCGCCTTTACCAAGATATCAGTGTCTCGGCCGATCTCTCTCTCCTAACATTTTTTAGATGCATATCGGCTGTATAAATATGTATGGTATCAATACTCGATGAAAAAGCATCTCACTTTTTTTGCCCTTTTTCTTACTGATCATTTTTTAAAGGAAAGTGATCTCATAAATCACCTCCTATGATCATAATAATAAATTACTATTATGTATATCAATTTGAATTTATGTTAGGACTCTATTACGGAGGAAGAATATGAGTTAGGAGTTAAATATCAGCAGATACAATATATTATTTTTGAGTTATTCGATACATTTTGATTATTCTACATCATATATGACCAATTTAGACACGTATCACTAATACTACTGGACCAAGATATAGCTAAAATGGTAATCTATTGGCTGACATATTTTTTTTGTGATATATATTTTTGGATAGTGATCTTCTCACGGGCTTTTTGTGTAACCAGACAGAGGAATTAGTGGATTTCCGATTTTACCATTCGCATGAAGGGTAAATCATCTCGCAGAAATTCACATGAATAGTAAATCGGCTCACCAAATTTCACATGAACAGTAAATCAGCTAGCTAAAAATTCACATAAACAATAAATCGGCTAGTCAAAATTTAACAGTTCATGCGAAATGTCCGATTTTACTATTCATGCAAAGGGTAAAATCGAAAATCCACTAATTCCCGTGTCTGGTTACATAAACCTCCCGTGAGAGGATCGCTACCCATATTTTTTGATCCAATATAGTTAGCATATTGTTAATATATTGCCAATACAATATCATCGACATGCCCACATTTGATAATATAAGTTTCAGACTAATATTTAGTCCCTATGTTTAAGTTGGAATAAGTTCAATAAACAGTATCTTCATTACTTTTGGTTGGGGTGCTTAGATAGATTAGGTGCTAATGATGTTAGATGATAATATGACGCTCAAGTTGGTTAAGAGTAGGTCTCAAAGTTGAAATTTCAAGCAGGTTAAGTTAGGGTTGAGAGTTATAATGGCCGAAGAAAGAGTTAACCTAACAAGCACAAATTGAGAATTAATGAAAGGAAATTTTGTTTATTATAAGTTGTACATGATGAAATTTGTAGAATTTGGGTTTTGAAGACTTGGCAGGGAATGCCTACTTCTAGTGAGAGAAACTATCCATTATGTTTCCATTATGAACTAGTACTAAAAAAAAAAGGTCTGAACTTTCAATCAAAATCTTTTGACGAGAAAAAAAAACCAAAATTTAATTTTTTGAATTCAACTAATATTCCCATATAAAGCTATTATTGAAAGCTCACAACATAACACTGTAAACCGATTGCCGACGAATAATTTCTCGTTCACTAGAAGATCACATAAACTACAATGCGATCTAACTAGCATTTGTTGGGCACGAAATTGACTGCAGCTAGATCCATTGGCCTAGCTCAGAGGTCGAAATCTCGGCTGATACGCATATCTCAAAATTTCCATAGCCAAGATATTTCAGACGATACGCGTAGTATCAGCCAGAGACAAAAAAGTTCAGCCAATTTTTAGTTTTTATTTAAAAAAAAAAACAAATATCAGCATGGACCCAATCAATATCTCGACTGATGTTTATATTTTTTAATTATTTTATAAAAAAAACAGCCATTTTTTATTTTTTTAATGAATTTTTTCCAAAAAAAAAAAAACTACCGAGATTTTTTAAAAAAAAGAGAGAAAAATCTCTGCCGAATTTTCAGCCCCTGGCCTAGCCTATGTGGTAATGTAAAAAAGCCTTTAGTGTTTTCCTATACAACCCAAAGGTTTAAAATTCGATATCGACCAATATCTCAGCCGATATACTTCTCTCCTATTATTTTATTTTTTTAACAAAACCCACCAATAATGGCCGATGTATACACCCCTGATACAACCCATTATAAGGTCATTTAAAACATCCTTGAAATAACCTCCCCTTTGGTAGAGGGGGGGGGGGGGAGGGGGGGAGAGGAATTTATGTAATATGTTTATTTTTATCTCATTTTCGTCTTTTTCTTATTAAAAATCTTTAGGGAGACTTCTCAAGTCACTAATTTAAGGAGTTATTATGTTATGTACGTGTTAGAGAGGGTAGGCAGAGAAAGAGCAGTAACACTTCCTGTTAGTTGGTACGAATCAAGATTCTCTACAGACAACCAAAAGGAGAAACGTGGCATTACAGATAGATCTCCCAAATATGAAAAACACTCTATTTTAGATGGGATTCGCTACACCATTTCTCATTTCTACTCGCAATTTAGTAGTTAAGTGTTGACAAATGAAGCATGGAAATGACTTGTTCAAATATAAATGCAAAAATAAGAGAAATGTGCCTGAATCACAACCTTCAAACCAAACATGTAACTAGGTTATGAAGAGACTACTGATAAAATTTAATCAAACCTCTGCAACTCGTTGGTAACAGAAACAACACCCATAAATGGGATTGCTCAAGACCGTGCCGCAATTCGGAACAGCTGCTGAAGGAAATTGATGAAAGATGAAGGAAAAGAACAAAACTCCAAGAGCTTCCCATTTTGTCTTAATCGAATCGTCCACCGGGGCAGGCTAGGACCAAGTCCTAGGGTGCAACACCATCATTACTGGATGCTGATTATGTAGAGGATGGGAAGGAGTGTGCTTGGGTCCCAGAAAATTCTTTTCTCTTTATGATTATCAACTGCCTCCTTCCAGCTACTCCTTGAGAGGAAAAGGCACAGGCACGGGCAAACACAAAAACAACAAAAAATGACTCATTTCAAGTTTGGTGCCATTGCGGCGCTGCTGTTCCACTCCTTCTCAATTACTCCGGAATGAAGTAACAACACAAGTAGCTAGTCCATGTCACAAATGGCTGGGCATCTATATCTACTGAAGGGATTCTCAAGGCAGAGCAACAGCAAGCTCGCATGGCATGGCAGTGTGGCCTAAGAGAAATCTCATAAAAAATAAAGATAGAAAACATGTAGTCTAGGACACAAAATCTACACTACCAACAAGAGGATGCAGCTTCCCCTGCAACCAAGCTTTGCCTAAACATTGACATCCGTGCAAGAAAAAATAAGTCATACTGAATTGCTGCCTTTCATCGATAATGTTGCTGTGTCAACATGATTCCATTCGTCCCATGCATTAGTGGACTCTCGACAATTACTAATCCTGAGCTTTTGATGTTCCACACTTGTTGCTGTTAACTTGGCCCTGCCATTGTCATTATTTGCAGTCGATCCAATAGAACCAATGGTTAATTCCATTTTTTCTTTGTATCATCCTCCCATTAAGGCCTGAGTCACCAATGAAGCTTCTGACAATTAATCTTTTGCATACAAGTCAAATGAAGGGTCCAAACTTTCTTTTCAACTTTTAACCTGAACCACTGAACAACCATCTCCCCAAAGCCCAGAGGCAAACCACCTAAATTTCCTCACTTGGAAACCCTACCCAAATTTATCATCATGAGAGAGTGTCAAACACATTCCCCCTCGAAAAAATCTCTCCAACACATTCATGGCAAAGGCTTGCAGCGACATTCTTCAATGATTTTGACCTCTTTGAGAAGAAAAAGGCCTGAAGGCAAGCCTTTGACAGACCAGAATGAAGGACAGATCCAGGAAATTGAGTATAGGTTGGAGGAACTAAATTTAATAACAGTGCAATGAACAAAGAAATGACCTCCAAATTCTTGTAAAAAGTTACTGAAAATCGTAAGTTCTTAAAAATCAGGATTTAAGCATGAGATCCAAATTGTTCTCTATAAAAACTGCTCATGTTGTAGACCAATATGTAAATTAACCACCACATTCTCGTTCCAGAACATCAATGCAACTGTTAAATAACCTCACTAGTGAATATTTGAAATCTAATGGAGGTAGTAGCTACGTAAATTCCCAGGCCAAAGTACCTTTAAAGGAAAAAAAACTCCCCAGCTAAATATCCTCCCAAACCCATATCCCATTTGTTTCATCATGCGCCCAAGAATTCGATGTCCTCTTTGAAAAATTGATCCCAAATTATGTTATCAAATAAGAGCAGTTCTAAGAGGAACCCAAAGGTAGTGCCGAGAGTTCACTATGTAAACCTTCTATTCAAAGAAAACAGATCAATGCCTGCTACAAAAGAGAGAGTGGGTCAAGCTACAAACTTAAAAGCAGATAACGCTGCAACATTAAGACTCAATAATTTAATACAGCAAGTTAGTTCGTAGGAAATCTAACATCTGCAGCATATCAATCCAACAACAAAAATGCATTATGATACAATATAATAAAAGAAGAAATTGAGAACTTACAGCAAGTGCATGCGCTCCACATAAGAGTGAAGCAACCATCTACTGAGGGGCTCACCATACCCCACGAAACATCCTGAGTTGCCATTTTCAGTGACAAATGGGAACCTGAAGAGGTGCAGCAAGTCCTGCACAGACTGTCTGACCATTGAAGAGCCTGTTACCCGGCTGCGCCTCCCCCACCCTGTTACGATGTCAATTCGGTTAGGTCCAATACCTGATGCAAGCAATTGTCTATGGAACCAAGCCAGTGTCCTTGATAATGCGGTCACAGCAGTTCCATCAGACATAACATGGAGATTGATTAACCAATAGGAAGCACTCTTCTCTTTTACCGCATCTGGATACACATTCTTCTGTGCAGCAACTTCCCATACAGATCCTGCTTCCTCTTTGAGGCCTGTCTTGTGAAGGAAATCAATAACAGCATCCACCAGTCCTCTCTTGCTTTCCCTGTTTTCAGTGTGCATCAGATCCAAGAAGTTGCTGGCATGGTCACGTACATTCTGACCGTTTGGTTCAGATGCTGGCATGGTAACTAGAAACAAATGTGCAGGATGGCCTGTGAATGCCATGAGCTGACAGCATGACCACATGTCATAAGGCGACTGTGTATCTGTACAGCAACTGAGAAGCAGTGTATATGTCTGCAATGAAGGCTGTAAACCCAATCTCAGCATGGACTGCAGCACAACATGGGCATCTGAGAACCGGTGTGCCCTGAGGAATGCACTAACAAGGGAATTGCATGTTGGGACGTTGGGCAGCAAACCTGCATCGAGCATCGACTGGAACCATCCCTGAGCTTTGTCAACATTGCCGGCCTTACCCCATAAATCTATCAGGAGACCATAAACAGGCTCATCCGGAATCCAGTCTTGCTGTTTCATCTCAGCAACAACTGCTTCAGCTTCATCAAGATACCCACAATGACCAAGAACCTCCATCACAATGCTGTAAGTGACTTTATCAGGACGGAATCCTGCACTCTGCATGTCCCGGTATAGCTTCAATGCACTCTGATAATTTCGTGCTTTTGCTTGCAAAGCAATGATGATGTTATATGTTACCAGGTTTGGGATGCAACCCTGTGCAACCATTTCACAGAATAGCTTGTAAGCGGCAGAAAGATGGCCTGCTTTCCCAAGACAATTGATTATTACACCATAAGTAAAGGTGTCGGGAGCGAGGCCTACTTCTTGCATCTGTCTGTACATATCCATCGCAACATCAAGATACCCAGCTTTTGCATGGATATCAATTAGTGTACAGTAGGTAACACGGTCTGGTTGACACCCTGCCTCCTGCATCCGGTAGAAAACATTCATAGCCTCATCAATGTAATTTGCACGTCCATAATTGTGGATCAGACGATTATATGTCACCACATTTGGCCTGCACCCATCCCTGATCATCTCATCAATAAGCCTCATCATGGCACCAAACTGCCGAGATCGTCCAAGTATACCAACCATGGTGGTATAACTATGCTCATCATGCTTGAACCCAGCCTGACGTTTCAACCAATAGAAAAAACCAAGAGCAACTGAATGATCTTGAAGCAGTTTGAGGATTTGATTTGCTTGATAAGCATCCAACTTATAGCTAAGATTTCCCAGAGCCTCTTCTGCAGCAGGTCCCCATTTAAGCTGTCTCAAAATGTGATGAACATGATCAACAGCACGTCCATTATTGACAGTCAGGGTAGTTGATTGGACATTTCCTGCTTGCATTCTCATAGATCTTGCATGTCGTGGCTCCTTATCCCTGGATATAATGCTTTCAGTTAAGGAAGCTGCAACATTCCCTCTTAAGACTTGTCTTGTATACTTTGAATTTGCTAGAGCTCCATAGGAACGGGCCCTAGGCTTCTGAGATAGGGGGAGTTTATCCCTTTTATCTGATGGCAGGTTGTGACCATCTCCTGATGTCCCTGCTATTGTATTTGGAACATGTTGCAGGCCCTTCATCATGGTGTTATTCTCGGGTTTACCTTTAGGGCCACGATAAGGACCTGAGGAACTTGACTCCACTGCAACCCCAACTTTTGAATGGATTTTGCGAACATTCTCCCTTTTATTAGACTTCTCATTTAGTTTTGCATTGGAAAAGGGCTTACCAGAATCAATCATGTAATTAGGAGATATAAGACCACTGCCATCTGATCTGGGAAGTCTGAAGTTCACTAAATCAGAGAAGAAGCCAACTGTTGCAATCCCAGCCTTAATGAACTGATCTGCACCCAGACCAGAAGAATGCCCAAAATTCTTGTGAGCGTGACAGTCACTATCCAAAGAATTCACATCTTCTGACGTCAAAGAGGAGCTTGGAGTGCATAGAACATGTGGGACTGAAGCTGGGTGTCCACAGGATTCAGTTTTTTGAGAACTCACAGATTTTATTGCATCTCTATGAAAGGGTTTTCCTGCTTCCAATGAATTTTTAGACAGAAAGGCAGAACTTTTTGGTGGAAGTAGATTATCAGTGCCTTCTGACTGCTTTCTTGAAATGCAGGGTTCGTCTTCAGAGTAAGCAGATGAGGCCCCATCTGCAGTGCCACTTCTTGAACCATTAAGGAAAAAGGACCTAGCACACTGGGAAAGAGAACCGATTTGCTTTGTTCTTAACATTATCTGCAACATGTACACCTGTCAGTGTTATGGACTAACAATGAGGCTCCACATTAAGAAACAGGAATAACCAAAGGAGGAACAATAATCTTAGTTTATCATCATTAAAACCAAAGGCATCATTTCAAAGAAGACTCATATTTAGCAAGAGTTATAGATGGGAAAATTGTTGATGATGATTATGACCAAGATGATGATGATGATGATTCAAATATATAAGATTTTCCCATTTCGCCATCTAAGGATGTATATGGTATCCGGTAACTATACCATAAAGGTTGGAGAATTCCAAACTGTTGAATCCAGACTACTATTTCAGTATTTCTATTAAATTATTAAATGAATTGGTCTTTCAAACAAGCTAAATCCAGAATAGGTGTCTCTTTTGCACAGCCTTTTACAATGAGATTTATCAGTCATTCTTTTGTGTATGCTTAATGAAAAGCAAAATAAAATCATTAAAGCATATTATTTGAGTATACAAGTACTCGGATCTACAAACACAGGTACAAGTGACCAACATGACATATTGAGCATTATACAAGTGCACAAGCATCTTAAGATTCACCGAAGGTTGTAGAAGCAAGGATAAAACCAGATGTTAACTAAGAGGGCCCCAAGTTTTTCAAAAAATCCCCTTAGTCCTTAATAATTTAAATATAATCCCACTTCAGATAAGACAAACATTACAACCTGTTACATTACAAATAGATGAAAAGATCAAAATTTTAAATTCCAACCCCCCATCCCTCAAAAATAAAGAAATAAAGCAAAATTTCTGGTTCCACTCCTCTGGAAGTGGTTTTTTATGAGGTTGAGTGGAATACTGGAACTAAAAAGATGAATCTAGAGCGATAAATGGCTGTTATGATGACGATGTCAATGGCTGAATTCAAGAGGTAGTGGATGCAAGTTGAATGGAAGCAATGAGGGTGCAGGTGGACACAGCAGTGGTCCGGCACATGTCTTGAAATTGAATGTAAACTCTATAATGTATAATATCACAAATATAATAACAAACAAATTATCCCTTGAGAACCATACATGACATAAATGTACGAATCCCCTTTCCAAAAAGGGTTCTGTCCAAAATAGGGTTCCAAATGAACATGCAAGTAAATAAGTGCTATTAAAATCAGTCCCCACCATATGATTTGTAAAATATCCACAAGAGGATTGATTTCTATCAATTAATGATAGAATTGTGTGGCTATTTAGAGCAAGTACGGAACTTTTGGTTTTTATTTATTTTCTGTTTGTGTTGTTGTAGGACTAGGGCCTTCTGATTTTTTGGGGAATTTAGCTTATTATTAGATTTTTGCAAAAGTAGTACCAATATAGTGCTTTCGGAAGTTGGAACTTCGAAATTTGAACTCCAATTATATGGTTAAATATTGCATGAATGCATTTTGCAATATGTATGCATTTTACTTAATAATTTAATATTTAAAGATAATTGGGTAATTACTTATTATCATTTTTCAGATATATTTTACATCATTTCACATAATTCTATATTTTAGGAGAAATTATGGGCACAATATTGTCCGCTTTGGGCTCGAAAAATGATTAATTATGGATAAACCTCGAGCACATCCCAACTAGAACACCCAAGCTTTTACGCTTGTGTGTCTACTACCCTGTCGTTATTTATTTTTTGTGATAAGTGGATATTTTATGGTGCTATTAAAGGCTTTGATAGTGATGACAATGTGACATTTTTTGAAAGATTATGATAATCTGATTTTATGGACAATTACTTGGTCATCTCACTTCCTTGTGCTGTTTCCATTTCTCTACTCTTGTATCTAAATCCCCTTGAACATTATCACACTTAGGCTCTCCCTATTTAGCACTGTAAAGTGCATAACTGTTGTGCCTAATTCATTTTCTACATAGAATCTAGTAACATCTTTCACAGACATGTAAGAGCTCCACCCACAGTCGGACCTACATAACCATGGGCCATGAAACATATCAACTAATACACTTGCAAGGTTCTTTTATTTAAGTTACATTAGTACTTGGCTTCTTTTCAAATTCTGTCACAGCATAAGGCTATCCTACATTCCAAATTATAGATAATCAGAAATGGAGTTTGAGTCTGTATTATTGTCTACAAATTACAATGTCATGTATCAGGCTAATTGGGGTCTCATGTCAACTTCATCTTAAATTTCTTTTAAGTGCTCAGTGCATGTGTTCTTTGTTGTTGTTTTTGTTTCTAATTGTTTAATGTGCCCACCTTCATCACATCTGTGAAACCATAAATGTAGTTACAACCATATTTAAGTACTATATGCTAGCTGAATGGTATCAACCGTAACAACCATAGTTATTTAGTCACATAGCTAATAACTATTTTGTCCTTCTTTTTTTTTTTGAAAAGTAGCTAATAACTATTTTTGTTGTCTCAAAAAAGGGATTAAAAGTAGTTTCTTTTTCCAAGGAAAGTAGTTTGACTAAAATTTGACAGTTTTCCAAGGAAGTAGTTTCCTTTTCCATGCAAACATAACAGAGCCTTGGATTGCAACAGTTGTAAAATATGGCAGTCTCACAATCTGACTAAGCAAATACTTTGCAACCAAACACACTGTGCCATTAAATCAGGCAATCAAATAACAAACATATAAGTGTTTTAGGTCTTCAAAAAATAATGAAATTGTTTTACTAATTTGCTAAACCACTTTATCAAAGACGGAAACTTGATTGGCAATATTGAGCTTGGCTACTTTCTTCTTAAGAGAGAGGAAGATAGAAAGAACGAATTTAGAGAGACAGTAGAAGAAAAAAGGAAAGTAATGAAAATCTTCAGCCCTCTCCAAAGAAGCTAAAAGAAGATAGGTGTTTCAAAGTTGGCTGCGAAGAGTGTGTGACTCTAAAATTGCAAGTCTTTGGAACTCTACTTTCCTTGGATGTACCCTTAGTATGGCACCAATGAACCTTGAAAAATTTACTACGACCAACCCACCCACCCATCGCCAAATGGTTTCTATAGTATATGCTTTTGTATGTTTGTCTTTTGGGGAGATGATGATTTCCCAATCGTACCACTCTGCCCTCCCAGGAGACACAAAAGCCAGTCCTCAGACTCTGCTTTGATATGGAATGCACGGAAAGGAAAGCACTTCCATGGAAAATAACAAACCTTTATTAAAAAAAATACTTAAAATTGGTTGTTTTCCAGGAAAGTAGTTACCTTTCCACGCATCCAAACAGCTCCTGAAGCAGAGCCGCCTTTCGGATGCAACAAAAGACAAGTAATACGGAAACACCCATTGTAGACAAAAAAAGAGAAATGGGTTCAACCATATTAGGCAAAAAATTGATTGTTTTCCAGGAAAACACCTCCTTTCCCATGCAGCCAAGCGGAACCTCAGATAAACCGCAGTTCGGCACTACTTACAACCGTTGCAAAACATGGCATTCTCACAATCCGACCAACCATGTTTCGATTGTCAACCAGACACGTTGCTCCATCAGATCAAGCAATCACACGACAAGCATATAAAGAAAAAAATAATAAAAGAAACTCTTAGCTGATGGGTAATTTACAGATTTTTCAGAACAACTTCGGGAAGCATGGAAATAGCAGTAGTAAGTACCTCTCATAAAGCTCGGAGCTTTGCTGCTGTCTTTGTAAGGGGAGATCAAGAAACAGAGGAGGAGAAAAAGAGGATAAGGAAATCGAAAATCATCAGCCCCCTTTCTCAAATCCAAAGAAGAAGAAAAGAAAAAAGTTTGTGAAAGTTGCTGTTTCCAAGCAAGTGGGGGAGACGACTGTTGGCAGCCCTACTTTCCATAGAAGCCGCCCCGAGTTTCTCTCCATCAGTATGGTGGTCCCGGGACTACCCAAAATATTTCTCGTTTGTCGGTGTTCGATGTTACTCCGATGCTGCGGCTGCCGGCCTAAGGTTAATGTCGCTGCTAATAATTGAAATTTCTACGGCTCAGATTCCTCAGCCGAATGTATAAAATTATTTTAGGAAATATATATGGTCTAGGTTTTTTTTAATAATTTCAGTTAAAAAATTAATCCATATTAAAAAAAATTAAATATGAAATAAAAAGAGAGGTGCATAATTATGCATTGTGCACCCTTATATAGAACTCACAAATGTTGATAGTAGTGCTCGATAAAATGATTTTTTTTTTTAAATATAGATATCTAAGTGTTTCACGTGAGGAGAGTGGTCCTTTTTGTGTTCGAAGGATAAAAAGATTATGTTTAAATGTGGGCCTTAAAAAATAACCAATGATTGTATTAACTGCATTATTTTTTAAGATTATAGAGATTTCTAATTATTTAAGTATTTTTTATAAAGCATAAAAATGTAATTTCTTAAAAAATAATATAGTAAAATATATGCTACCTTTTACTTTGCGCATCACCATCATCATTAATAAACTCTAACCTATATGTGGCGGTTTAATTTTATTATGGTCAAACTTTTTGCAATGAATAATTTTTAAATAAATTTATTTTATTTAATATGACTGCTTTTTTAATCAAAATGAGTAAGGTGGAGCTTCAGTGATACGAAATTTTCCAATCAAGGTTATAAGAAGATAAGGATAATAATTTAATGAATCTGAATTGGTCTTTGTGAGGGACTGCAAATTGGGTGGAAAGGAGTAGTAGCGCGTGGACTTTCAAATGGCCACCGAAAAATTTTAACAACAAAATAATAAAATATTTGGATTGGCCAATGAAATTGTTTCATTGGAAAAAGTAAAGAAAAGAAGAATAGGTAAATAAATTTATTAAAGATTTTGTTGTAACTTTCAAGCTCTTGTCAGAGCTGTCGTCAGAGATTTAGTTTCTTGGCCCTCAAGTCTCAACTCCATTGACTGCATATCATCTAGGGCACATCATTAGAATTTGAATATGCAACTTTCCATTTTCTAACGCGGGCAATAATCAGTTATTTTTTATAAAAAAAAATTCCAAAGACCAACTAATCTGTGTGATACGAGTTGATCTTTGAGATACGTATAAACCTTTCAATAGGCACATGTTAGATACGTAATTAAAGGGAGTGATCTTTTTTTTGTGTTAAAGATGACTTAGATCCAAAACCTGTGATGGAAATTTGATCTTAAAATCTCCTACAAACAAGGATAGAAATTGACAATCAAACTAACCCCTCATAATTATCTTTTACAAAGTTCTACTAATAGATGTTATGTTCTATAGAGCAAAATTTTGAACAAGAAAAAATAAATAAACAAAATAAGAATGTAGATATGCATATTAAAAGTGGATTAACTTTAAAGGATAAAGTTAGAACGAATACATTATAAATAATTTAAGAATAGCTCCAATAAATGACAAATTGAGAGAAGTTAATTTGTAGTTTGATCATCTTAGCAATGTAAAATTGAGAAACTACATATGAAAACACTGAGAAGAGAAGCCGACCATTGAAAATATGGATGAAAAGAATAAAGAAGGATATATTAAAGAACATCACCTACCCACAACATGAAATCATGAATATCCAAATCACCATCTGGGTCCGCATGATTAGTTAAAAACATACCTCTATTTCAAATATATCTTACTTTCTAAGCAACTGCAGGAGTACCAGAGTTTTTTTTTATAATAATATAAATATTTAGTTTAATGATCAGTTCAGAACCTCATTTGATTGACTGCAGACGGGCCAGAAATGCTCGAATAAATAATAACCAAATCATTGAGAAGATAATAGGCCTGCTGCAGAAAAATGGTGTCCCATAACAAAAACTGCCATTCATCTCTCCCGCAACTGCCTGCTGCCTGGCAAACAGTAAATAAAATCTTTGCACTTCATCGAGAATATGAAAGGTGGGAAAAAAAAGTGTAGTTTCAATGTCTCTGTGGTTCAAAATTCTTCTCAATAGCAGCAGCCCGTTCCAATGATCTGTGAGCGAAAATTCTTCATTTGCTCATCCATTGCAAACTAATGGGGAAGGGGCTTAAAAGTGGAAAAGTATAAACTCCAAGCAGCTCTTCTTTCCATGACCATGCTGTACTCATGTTTCCAACAACAGAGCATCCGTCATAATAATGCAAGCATGGAAATGGCTGGGAAGTACACTTCGAGCAACTCTGAAACAATAGAATGCACTTAAACAGTGAAAGCATGTGCAAGGAATTAAGTTTCTGGTGTCTTTCTCTTCCGGTCAGGAGTTGAGTTAACATCAGGATTGGCTTGATTGAAAACTGACCTGCATATTAGCACAAAACATTAGCATTTCCATTGGCACCAGTAAAGAAATCCCATCTGAAAACTGAAAAGCAACTAGTTGCCATAGTGAACATTAATAAAAGTATTTCTGCATTTCTTTTTCCAGTAAACACTTTATTTATAAAACTTAAAGAAGAGAAAAGGAGGTTTTCTTAAAGATACGAGGTGCCAAACTCACTCTCTCCCACCCCTCATATTACTCCCCTGCCGAGATCAAGAAAACAACACTGGCTAGCCTTTTTCTTTTTGAGCAATCACAAAACAAAAAATATATATTAAATAAAATAAAAGTACATGAAGGGCATGTACCCAACAAAGTGGTAAACAAGATACAACCCATAAGAAAGAAATACACAACTAGCCATAAATTTTGCATCAGTATTCCCCAGCTGAAAAATTTGGCTAAAAGTCGACACAGAAAATCTGATTTACCAGAATCTCCATAGGAAATCCAAGTCCAAAGAAGTAACAGAGCACAACAAATAAGCCTCATAAATGACCACTCAATCACCGAACTTTGGCCAAATGGCACAATTCTCGACAGCCAAATGGCCAAATGCATAGACAGAGAGGTGGTGACTCTAATGGTAAAAGGGAGGAAAATTTATGTCTACCAACTTGGCAGCATGTTGAAATATCCAAAGACAAACCGCAGGAGCAGTATCAATCTCTGACTAGATAAGGTACTCACCCACAGGTGGAACATTTCTTGTGATGCTTGCAGAATATAGACAAACAAACAGAACAGATGTAGCCCATGTCAATCGTCTTCTTGTGGCAAAAGCACCTGTAAGTTTCACAGATCTTATCAACCAACTTACAACTAAAAGTGTCATTCTCTTGAGGCCAAATGTGCAAATATGACAACTGAAGTAGAGGGCAGTGAACACAAAATAAAGAGACTTCATCATTTGAGAGAGAGTGTGTGTGTGATGGTTAACCTTTAAAAATAGTAGAACAATAAGAGATAGAGAAGAGTAACAACTCACAGACAAACTCTGTGAATAGTATTTGGTCAGGCATCCACAAATGCAAGCATGCTTCATGAGTTACTTTCACAAGAATCCAGAACCAATTGTTAAAAGATAAATTGACAGCACAGTTTTAGAGTATAAAGGCCTAAACAGGAAACTAAGGTCAAAACAGATAAGCTGTTTGTGGTTGATGTTATCAACAATAGTACCTACAGGCAATAAGTTCCCCAAAATGCAATAAATTTAACAGCTAAATAAGTAGGAGAATATGCATTTGTTTTTCAAGGGGGTTCTACTGACTCAAACAAGGAACATCTCCATGAAGAAACTGTCATTTCCAAGGTGAAAACATCGAAGTTTGCATTCTGAGCTCATATTGTTAGAGAGGTTTACTTGTATTAATTCACCTCAAAAGACTAGCAACTTTTTTTAAAACCTTGAGAGCATTTTTAATCAGGCAGTGTCTCCACATCTAATTTTGGGGACAGGAAGTTCTGCATCGATTATTCAAGTTCTCAAAATAGAAAGTGAAAGTATTAAATGTGATGGATCTAATCATTATTAATTTTTTATAGGTGATCATTACTAATCAGTTGTTATTTCTTTTCCAGAAAGTCAAATCATTATTAATGAAGAACTAGAAGCAATTATGAAGTAGATTTGTAGAAGGATGATACCCATTATATTATTATCCATACCACAGTTACTTGGATCTGCTAAAGGTAGGCTCCATTAAAAAATCATAAAGTAATCATTATTAATTTTTAAAAGGCAATCACTGTTGCAGATACAATCAGTCATTTTATGTCTCCATTCTAGGGTTTCTTTTTCCCCATCTTTTAAGGTTTTCTAGGGTTGCTATGATTTTCTACTTTGATTTATGCACCTTTTTGATCTTCCGGTCTTTGAATTTCTTCAACAAGGCCTCCTTGATCAACGAAGATAGCAATGAGAATGCTCAAAGAGAGATATTGGCAGATGAGATGAAGTTCCCCCTTGAGGTCGAGTTTCTGCGAATTATGGTTCTAGAATGGTTGTAGAAAGTCAGCCATCATACATGGACAATGACCATCCTTATTGTGGACCTAGCTACTCTGATGTTGCTCCACGCAGTTCTTGAACTGCTACTAGGACGACCCATGTAGATAAAGACAATGCTCAAAGATCCGAGAGGTTGCCTTACCACGAAGGTCCGAGTTGTGATTATAACTCAATTTATGTCAAAATGTTCATACTTGGCATTTGGTGGCGCTCCTTCACAGTGCATTGATGCTGGTGTTTGTGGGTCAACAGCTCGTTTGGACTATGGATATAGTGGTCGTGTGTCTCAGTATGGACACGTGTACTCAGAAAGACAAGGGAGGTCTCATCTTGGATATGGTGATAGCAGCAGTTCCTTCTCTGGACAGGAGTCCCCTGGGCTATATGGGCAGCCATTATGGCATGGGATATGGAGGTTCTGTTGGCGGTGATATTGGTGGTGTATACTCTTCAGTTATGGCAGTAATTACTTAGTCATGTGGAGCTGATGTTGGTGGTGGCTCCTCTTCATCACTATATTCTAGTCATAGCTACTGCTCAAAAATATTCTAGTCATAGCTAGAGCAGCAGTGAATACGTTGATGGCAGTGGTTCAGGATCATACTACTGAGATTTACAGCACTGAGGGCAAGTAGGCTGTGATTTTTACAGGGTTCACCAAAATGATGCCTGTATAAGTGGCAAGAGAACCTTCTTTAGAGAGAGAGAGAGAGAGAGTTATCCCCAAGCACATGTTCATCTTTTTTAGTCTAAGCTAGATATTTTTCAAGGCTGAGTTGGAGTTTTTAAACGCATGGAATGTAAGCTGACACATGGAGGTTCTTCTAACCTTTGTCCCTAGCCAGCCTTTTCTTCTGTAAGGGAACTTGTTTTTCATTTGGAGTTAAATGAGACAAGTAAGCTCTAGTGCAATATGTAAAGAATGGATACTTGTTTCTTTTCATAGTGAATTCCCGTTGATGGCCAAAATGGCTAATCATACTAATTAGTTATTTTCTTCTTAAGAAAGTCTAATAATTATTAAAGGGAGAAGCAATTTTAAAGCAGACATGTAGAAGGACGATACCCATTATATTGCTCATCCGTGTCATGGTAACTTGGATTTACAAAAGGTGAGCCCCATTGAATGAAAATTTGGGTTCTTCTCAAGAATGAGATGAATCATTATATTAATCACATTTTTTTCTCTAATCCAAAAGTGAATGTTTCTCTGATCAATCTTAGAGTTAGGTCCATGATACAAAAGTAAGGGACATCCTTTGGTCTGGTCCAAACCTCAGAAAATGTTAGTCCCTTGGTACATGAGGATCAATTTTCACAAAAGGCATTTTTTGTTTTTTTAAGGATGAAACAGGCATTTCTGTTATTTCACTTGACTTTTAAAAGTGGGCCACATGACATGAGCTCATCAGACGGTGCATTAGGAAATATATGCATCTGGGCATCATTTAAAACCTTTTTATATATTTTTATAAGCTAATGATTTCAACTCCCTTTTTACTAGGACATTTGTTCTTTTTCTTTTCATTTTATTTTGATCAAGGGGAAACCAACCTTGATCTTTCACCATTCAGATGGTTGGTGATATGTAAACAGAGGACAAGGTTTCATGTCCCCTTTATTACAAAAACGGTGTCAACATCATTAACCTTAATGTATTTATTTATTATCAGGTGTAGACCAAATCAAGAGGGGTCATGCAGGACCCACTTTTGCCCCTCACTGAAGTACGAGAAACAGATAAACCATAAGCAAATTGACAGTTTGAATGGCTAAAATGCTACGTTCCATGGGTACATGCATTGTTGTTAAAATTTTAAAATACACAATTCGTATCTTACGATTCATACGATATGATAAGATGAACGATTTGTATCCATTTACAAATCTTACGATTCCTAAAAGTAATAGAATTATGGAGTTATTAGAGATGTAAAAGCATGAAACTTTTTATTTTGATGGTTTTTAAGTTGTTGGGCATTTAAGACATTTAGAAATTTTTGGGGCTTTCTTATTCATTATTGACTTTTCATATATAATGGCCTTATACTTTTTAGAGTTAGAGCATTGAACTTTGAGCTCCAATGAACTAATTGTATAATATTCACTTAAAATTAAAAGAAAGTTGGAGATTGCTCATACTATTACCTTTTAGATATATTTTACATAATTTTATATATTAAATATTTTAGAGGGAAAACACATCTGAATCGTACGATTCTACAGTTTCTGATACACGATTTGCAGTTCAAGATGTATAACGATTTTACGATACGATTCAATTTTCATAACATTGGGTACATGTATGAGATGTCGGATTTGGTCAATCTCAAAATATAGATCTGTGGATGCAGCACAATATTTGGATAAATTCAATTATATTTAAGATGTAAAAATGATGCCAATAGAAAACAACATATAAGCTTCATCCAAATCAATCAATAAACATTTCAATATTTTCATTAGGTTTTAGAAGAAGAATGTGTAATGCTATTTTGTCATCTTGAAAAAAAACACATTAAAAAGAACAGAAGAATCCATGAAGAATCCTTTAAGAGTCTGACACAAAGATGAGTCCAACAGCAGTACATTGCAACTTTTAAGGATCTTTGCAACATAGAATGTCATGTGCGAATTTAATGAGGACACATAGCAGCTGACTGTATACTGGGCAACAAAGCAATTTGAGAAGCAAAAATGAGAAGAGGCTCTTACGAGGCACGAAAATCCACTCCCACAGGCCTAGGAAGCTGCAGGAAACTTCGAGACTGTAGATCAGTTGCAAACACCATCTGTGTATTTTCAAAATGTATTTAGCATTGAGGTTTATAATAAGTAAATGAATAGAATGATTCTAAAGTTACTTAATTCACTTCAAGTGAAAAGGACGTATGTATCTTTAGAGATGGATATACAAAATAATGTAGCTTTTAAATTACTTCATTTTGATGCCTGTTATCTTTGCCTGCTACCAGTTACTAGTTTATATGCCAATTATCAGGGTTTCCTCCTATAAATATTCTAGCTTAAATCCCCCCTTAAGTTATAGTTACAGCAGGTGTTGACAAAATTAATGGTCAAATACATTTATGTTAATATCACAGATACAGTGAATACTAGCATCTTGTCCATCAATTTTTGCTCCTTAATTAAAAAAAAAAAAAAAAGAAAGAAAGAAGAGAGATCCATTCATGCATAGATCAATGGTCTAACCAAAACATGCGCTTCATCCTTCTTTCTCCATTAGCATTTAACAGTACCAATCCAGTCAGAGATGGCTGTGGGAAATTTTCCATGAAGAGTAAAAAAGCTCAAATACGATCCTCCTTGCTTCTGGCCTTTGTGTTTTAATTTGTCTGTTGTTATATGCATTTCTAGATTTACTTTTGGAGACTTGAGGACCAGGCAGAGGAAGTAAACTTATTTAACACACTGAGCATAAAGATCCTAGAAAGAAAAAAAAAAGAAAAAAAGAAAAGGTACCATAAGATATTGAAACAATCCATCTAGATGATACTGGGGCTTTAAATACACACCCCCTGTAATGTAAGAGGCCTGTAACACCAGAAGTCATTAGCAAATTTAACAAGGAAACATTAATAACAAATCTTAATTTTAAAGAATGATATCATAGAAACTACCTGTTGCAGAAAAGCAGAATGCTGAGACCCTACAACACATGAATCTATAGGTACCTGCAAAGGAAACATAACATGCATGAATTTCAACAAAGGACCATCTGAAACTAGCAACATGATATCATGACATGAATGTTCTTTGAAAGGATCTCATTACATAAATCCTAGTATCAGATCCTTGAACAATAAAAAAGCCATTGAATAATAACCAAAAACTGCCATAACTACAAGCTATATCAAATATAATTGAAAGTATCAGACTCTAGAAGAATCAAGCCATGGCTCAAACAGTTTAAGATGGCATATTAAGCCAAAATCATCAAACTCACAGACAAGCTCGCATAAATCTGTTGTCAAATGCATAAAACCAAAGGCATAAAATTGTGGTACATGAATTACAGAAGATTTGGTAACCCAAAAAGATATTACAAATAAATATTGAAAACACAGGTGTTCATGAAGATTGTCCTCTCACTAATGAAAAGCTTAGGGTGCATCCTAGGTCTTGTAGGACTCATCCTAGAATTGACCCATGGTCTAGAAGGGACAACAGAAACCTGACCTAACCCTAAAGTCCTCAAGCAGTCAAGCCTACTTTTGACCATCAGCAACACCAATAAAAGCCTCTTGGACCAATAACAGAGATAGTAGGAATCATTTACCAGCATGGAAATCTAGGTATCTCTATCCTGGCAGATGGATCGTCTAGATAAAACAGCTTTATCAAATTTGGAAATATATTCTATCTTTTCAGATGTCCAGCGGAGGTGCTTCAAGAGTAGAAATAGTTGCAATCAGGTTTTCTTTGGCAAAGGATGAAAAAGCAGAAACCTTCAGGAGAGGATTGAGATCTTTCGAAGAGAAAAAGATCTTAATGGCCTCCTGACTTTGTTGGGGAGTTCCCACTATCCCTGTCATAAAAAGATGAAATGATTTGGTCAGGTGATTCCTCGGGCAACTTCTCAGTCAAAGCAATAATACACTTGGCCCAATGCCATCTCTCTAGTGATACAATGATCCCTAAATCAATGTGGGAGGGAGCAGCACCACCAAGGGTCCAAATTTTTGTTTGGTGTGTCCTAAGAAAGAAGATTCTGACAAGGGCTGAACTGAAAAGAAGAGGTTTGCTCAGAAATGAGGACGATCTCAAATGTATCCTCTGTGACTCTCCGTTGGAGGATGTTAATTACCTTTTTGTCAATTGTGAGGTCGCAAATGGTCTTTGGATAAAATTCATCAATTTCATGGGTGCTTGTTGGGTTTTGCCAAATTCGGTTGTTCAAACTCTGGGGGCATGGAACATCCCAAGACTAATCTCCAGACGGAAAATCACTAGGCAAACAATTCCGGCAGTGATTCTGTGGACATGTGGAAGGAAAGAAATTCAAGGATCTTTCAAGGAATCTCCTCCACCGTAAACGATCTCTTCCAAAAAGCCAAATGGAGATGGTTCGGATGGTTGTTGGCGGATCGCAATTTCAAAGGTCTAAAAATCAAGGATCTATTCTTATCATGGGAGGGGTGCATGAATGTTCGGATGAGGTTAGCTAAACCGTCAGAGAATTGGAGGCCACCTCAATAGGGTACTTTTAAGTTTAACATTAATGGAGCTTCTAGAGGAAAATGGGTCCAGCGGGGATCAGTGGAGTGCTCAGAAATCACATGGGAAATACGACTATAATGTTCAATGAATCAATGGGTATTAAGGATTCAAATGAGCGAAAATTCTTAGCATTAGGAGAGCTCTTGTCATTGGGAAAAATCATGCACAAGGAAATCTGGTCATAGAGAGTGATTCGGCAAATGCATTCAAATGGGCATCGGGGTTTCGACGTCCACCGTGGAGATTGGTCAACGTGGTTAGGAAGGTGAGAGAATTGGCTAATGAATTGGGAGTATCCTTCTCAAAAATTGGGCGTTCAGTAAATGGCGTGGCGGACTTTTTCGCCAAATTGGAAGTCGACAATCACTTTGCGGGTGTCTTTCTCTTTTGATTCTCTTTGTTGTATTTTTTCCCTCCTCCCTTCTCTTTTATCTCTTGGTCTAATCCTTTTAGACCCTTTTCTTTGTTTTTTCTTATCTTTCCTTTTGGTTTTCTTTGTTGTATTTTCTCCCCTTCCATTTTAATGAAGTTTTTCAGTTATCGTTCAAAAAAAAAAAAAACTTAAACCATTGGATGTTGCTCTATTAAGGAAGTGATTTTAGAGATTGGAAGATGTAAGGTTCAAGGGAAGCAAGTTCTATCAAATGAAGACCACATTGAGAGGGATGATTGGTCTGCCATGATTGTAGCATATCGTTCTGCACTCTGGAGGTCCATTGATCACATCAGGAGACTTTTATCCCAATATGCAGTCCTATTTTGGGTAAAGGGATAAAGTTTTAGCAAACATCATCATAAACAACCAATATCCCATCTATCTTGGGTCAGCTTTACGAGTTCTCCTCCAATTGACCCTATCATAAACCATACCTTCAATCACTTTACAATCTATCATGTCCTTTTTTATCCCTTCCCTCCATGTAGTCAAAGGTTGTCCTTTCCTCCTAGTGCCTTCGATCAGTAGCCTATCGACTCTACGTACTAGGATTGTGTTTGGTCTTCTACTAATTTGACAAAACCATCTCAAACGAGTTTCTCTTAATTTATCATCTATCAGAGTTGTCTTTAAATTATCCCTAATGCACTCATTTCTAATTCTATCCTTTAGGGTCAAACCACTCATCCAACGTAGCATACGCATCCCCGCCGTCCTAACTTTATTTATTTGTCTTTTTTTCATCACCCAACATTCTGCTCCGTATGGCATTGCAGATCTAATAATTGTTTTATAAAATCGCCCTTTTAAGCAAAAGGAAACTCTTCCATCACATAAGATTCCATTAATTTGTCTACATTTTGTTCACCCCGCTCCTATCGTATTCTTTATATCTAGATCGAAACCTACTTGAGATTCTACCATATAACTCAAATATCTAAACTTATTACAATGAGCAACTAAGTCATCCTATTTTTATCGTGTTACCTTCACTATCATCTATTCCACTAAAGTTACATTCCATGTATTGTATTTTAGTTCTACTAGTTTTCAAACCGTTTGACTCCAATGTTCTCCTCCACAAATTAAGCCTCGCGTTGCATTGTTGTTTCGTCTCACTAATAAATACTATATGATTTGCAAAAAGCATATATCATGACACTTCATCTTGGATTCCTAATGTTAAGTCATCCATGATTAGCGCAAACAAGTATGGGCTTAAACCGGATCCTTGATAGAGTCCTACTCCAACATGGAACTTTGCTCTCTCACCACAAACGGTTCTAATATTAGTGGTTGCACCCTCGTACATATCTTGAATAATCTAAACATAGTCGTTGGAAATGCATTTATTTCTTAAGGTTTTCCAAATTAGTTTCATTGGTACTCTATCATAGGCCTTTTCTAGCTTAATAAAAGCCATGTAAAGGTTTTTCCTTTTCTCCCTGAACTTCTCTGTTAGTTGTTGGTCACAATCTTCCATTGGAGGCTCTTTCTACAAGAACACTCCATGCCACTGCCACCACAAATATTTTGGTTAATGACCGCTGGGGCACATTACCAAGCGCTATCATTTAATGTCCAACTTCCTGATGAGTTTTGAATGAAGAATCAGATCAGGTAGTTCATCTTTTTTGGTTTTTGAACTCAATGTATCACCATGGATCAGATCTGAGGTTCTGGTGAGTTTCATAACCATGTCCTGATACCATGTGTTAAGAGGGACTGCTTCAACTAAGTCAATTAGCATGGGTGAGGTGGGCAGTTGCACCTTTTTCCTTTTTTTTTTTCCTTTTATCTTTTTTTTTTTTCTCTGTTTTTTGTTTTTGGTGGAAAGGAAGTATGACATTTGCTTGGAATCCATTACAAAAGAAAATTCACATAACCGACAGTAATAATAAAAGAAAAGGCATTAGAAGCTTGACACTGTTGATGCTGTTGTTTATGTCATGAGGGTGCAGATTTGGTGAATAACTTAATTCTCAAGTCAGGGTGGCCTATAAGGTTGGCAGTGCCATTCTTTCTCTGGTCTGTTATTGGTGATGTTGGTACCTATATCAAACCTGTTTCTATTAGAGGGAATTAGATTTCAAAGATCAAACAAGTTGTTTTCTCTTGGTTTTCCCAGATGCTCCACAGTCACTGTGCAAATAAATAAACAATTGGTGTTCATAAAAGGCAGCTAAGGAAATTGGAGATTTTATTGAGTTGATCCTTCACTGAGGTATTTAGAGATGGTTTGCTTGCAAGGAGTTTAAAAGGAATGTTAATTGAAATGCTAGATAGGGATTGGCTAGTGGTGACTAAGGATGCTCTTCTTCCAATGGCCACATTGAGTGGATGGAAGCCCCACCACCAGGCTTTATTAATTTCAATCTTGATGGAAATGCTTTGGAGTGCATGCAGCCAAGTGGAATGGGTGTGTTTCATGATCTAGAGTGGAATTCAGTAGTTGCTTTTCAGGTCTGAGGGGTCCTTTTCGCACAAATCATGCTCAGGTGTGGCCTTTGTTGATTGGGTTAAGAGAAATGTCCAAGAGTCGGCTATCCCCTATTATTGTGGAGAGAGACTCCAACGGTGGGATTCAGTAGGCTTTCAAGAGTCTCCCCCATCCATGATACTTGGTAGATGTCGTCAAGGAAATCTTTGATCTAGCCAAGGTTTGGGTAAGCTAATCTGGAAACAGCTCTCTTCCTGAAGGAGTCATAGAAGTAGTGCTCAGGATAGCAGATAAAGACTCTTGTCTTTCTTAGCTTGTACTTCATTGTATTTCCTTCTTGGCATTGTATTTTAGCATCAGCTGCTGTCCTCTATGCTGTGCCGTAGCTTTGCCCTTCTTTACAAATTTATCATCAACATTAAAAAATAATAACATAAAATAAAATACCAACCAACTCAACCCAAATTTGTGTTGGGTTAATTAAATTCAAGTTCAGGTTGGAACTGACCCAAATTGCACCCCCTAAAAAGAAAATCTCCTGGCACTAAAGTTGTGTTTGCAAACAAACTAAACTGCTAAAAATAAATAAATCTAACCATCCTTAGTCTGCATTTCAGAAATTGATTTGAAAATTTTCAACTTGAAAATTGCATTGAACAGTATCCTAGTGCTAAATAGTTTTTACATGATCAATTGAGCTCATTTGTTCAATAAATACAAATCAAAAATCAAAAGCAGGATTCAGGTTCCTCCACCAGAAAGGGAATGAACGTATTTAATAATACTATTCATGAATACATGACACTTAAAAAAGAAAAAAGAGTTCAGACAACCAATATATACCATGGAACGCTGAGCTGAAAATATTGCATTCATCACAGCAACATATCTACAAAGGCTCACTTTCAGGGTTGAAACTCATATGTAAGTGTTCAAAAACTATGCAAGCAAAGCCTGAAATACATACTGTTCTGGTCCATCAGGAGATCCTTGCAGGCATAAAATCTGTGACATTATGTAAGTTAAAAACAGATACAGTTATATGACAGTATAATATATATCACCAGTCATTCAGAACCTAATTACTACATGTGAAAAGTTCCCTGAAGCGTTAGAGATGAAAGAAACCATGACTAAATATGATGATTTATACAAAAATAGTCCCTTCTCAACAAAAAGGACAGAGGATGCATTTGAACATTTTCGCACGGAAGATATAAAACAAATATTGGACATTCAACAGCATTTCAGAATTGATTTACCTAAAAAAAACATGTTTTAAATCCATTGGAATTACTTCATCTTTTTAGATTCTAAAGAAAAAAGAAGATTGGTTTTGAACCTTTAGCATGGTCCATATATTCAGAATGGATAGTTAATGAAATTTAAGAAATGTATCTGCGGAGAAATTACTTTGAAGCCACTATTCCCTAGATACATACATTGTCATATTTCACAGTTAAATCAACTTGAAAAAGGCCTTAAGTTAAAAGATTTATCAATAGGTAATGTTGCTCCAGTACCTAACAAAGGGCTACTGCGGTACCAATCAAAAAGATTGTTGTAGCTACTGGACGAAGAAATGGAATTGGAATTTAGTAACATTCTCCAAAAATGGTATTTTCAATAACCCCTATGGTACTTCTATCTATTAATATATGAACCATTTCAAAAAAAAACCCGATTGGTACTAAAACCATTAAAAGAACACCCAATAACTTATTAGGTACTGTACAGAGGATTTGAAATACGGGAAAGTACCATTCAAGTAATATTTCCAATAGAGTTGCAAATGGATACCCTGCTTTGACAATCATTGATGGCTCTAGTGGATTTCTTAACATTTTATATCATCATTTTTTAAATAAAAAAGGATGCACTTGGATGTACTGCAAGATCAAGTTAAATTTCGCTCAACAAAGAAAGAAAAAACCAAATCATATTTACATCACTCAATTTTTTCAAGTGAAGAGGCAAGGCTTCACACTGCAAGTATTTTTTAAGAAGAACCAAAGTGAAGGCTAATCCCTCACGTGAAAAATAGGAAACACCAATGTACAAAACTTTGGTGATGTGTTCCTTTCTGTTAAAAAATAAATAAAAATTCAATTCAGTTCTTTCATCCAAATGCATCCTCGCCTTAATCAATTAACACTGAATTTCATTTCAAAAACTTGATTCATATATGGTTCCCAATTATGGAAACAGTGTGGAATATATAGATTGGGAAATTGAAGTTTTAGTGACTGCAAGAATGCCATATTCAACATAAAATTAAGTTGCATAAACTAAGATCATCTTCGTCATCATCATCTAAAACATTTTTCCTCTCAACTTAATTTCCTTTTTTTTATTATAAAAAAGGGATGTTCTCTATCCCTCTACTGTATATCAAAACATACCAGTATATAATTCACAATTACAAAACAAAATAGTAGTACTCACCCTGGGGTTTGGATGGAGTGGTCCAGAGCGGAAGACCCTCTGTATATCTAACCACCAAATTAAATAAAACAATTAACTTTTTTATAAACAAGTTGAATAATAACCCATTAGCATGTTTTAGTACATCCATATTGCAATCTACTTAAAGTTTAAATGCCTTGGCAGAGTAGGCAGTACAAAAATCATAGCTGAACCAATTGCAAATTCGAGTACACTCAAATGCACTAAATCATGATAAATAATAAATAAATAATCAAATTAATTAAAAGACGGTATCTGGATACAGCAGAGAGCCAAAGACAAAGATCCAGAGAGAAGAGAAGATGGGCATCCAACTGCCGTTCCATCCTTGCTAAGCTGTCGATCTTTGATCACAAATTCCTCCAGTTTCTGCAGGATTCTGGAAAAGATGGCTGGCACATTGCCTTTGTTGGAGGTGGCAGTGGATGTGGGTGGAGATGTAGAGGAGTCGTAGATGTAGGCACAGGAATTGACACCGGTGGCGATGACGACGAGCTGGTTGAGTTGGTTGAGGAGAAGAATGGAATTCAAGAAAGGGAGAATCTGCATAATGAAGAAGGGGGAATGGGTCAGAAATAAACAAGAGAGATAGAGGGAGAGAGAAAGAGAGGGGGGAGAGAGAGAGAGAGAGAGATTACGTGATTGAGGAAATGGGAGAAGGAGAAGGAGTTGTTGTGGGCGTTGTCTACGAGACCCCAGAAAAAAGGGTTGGCGTCGAGTATAACCACAACAAGGCTGACATCGTCTGCAAGTTGGAGAAAGAAGAGGTAACGGTAATAATGGAAGGATGATAACAAGAGAGGAGAAGAAGAAGAAGAAGAAGAGAGAGAGGGAGACCGGAATAGAGTTTAGTTGCAGTCGATGCCATGAGCAATTCCAGACTCCCAGCGAGAGGCAGCAGAGAAAAAAAGGCTGTCCTTATGGTAAAACCTGAAAATACGAGACTCTTGAAGTAGGAGAAGTCTAGAATGGAAGCGTAAAAATAAGGAAAAAAATAAGGGAAATTATTATTATCTAAAGTAAAAAGTAATAAAAAAACATTTAATTGTATAAAATCCTTTTACAAATAAGAAACCATGCATGTTAAAATCCTATTAAATACAAGTACAAAAATCGAATATTAACCAGTGGATGAATGTATATCTATTGAACTTTGTCCTGTTTCAATTTTTTTTATAACTAAGGTGTCAGGTCTTACCTATATTTAGACAGGGGATAATTTAATTTGATTAGTATTTGAGATTTGTAAGTCTTCCAATCTCATACACACTGGGAGCAACTATAGGGTGTGGTCTAGAGGGATGTTGAACGTAAATTGAACTCAATACCTCTCTTCATGAGGGGAGCTTCTTGACAGTCATGCCAATCTCCTATTGAGTTTCAATTATCACCTTTTATTGTTGCTTTTCTTTATGTCCGATGTATTGAGATAAGATCTTTTAGAGCAAGCCTTCCATCCACACGCATCGAATAACTCTAAAAAAAATGATTCTTTAGAATAAAATAAAAATCAAACTCAAAAATTCTGAAAGTGAGTTCCTAACAATTACTCAAACTCCTTTGAGTTACCCTTCGTTGCCACTTTAAAAATGTAAAACTTATCCAATCTCAATCCTCCTCGAGTCTTATATATTTAGCCTTTCACAGCATCTATAGAGGCCAAAATTCTAACACAAGTTGCAATAACTAATCCTTCTAATTTGCAAATCACATTACCAAATCCCCTTCCCCCATGATCTTTGATGCAACACCATCCAAGTTAAATTTCACCCACGTTGGTTCAGGAGGATTCCACAATGACAAGCTTGATAGGGTTCTCTTGCTTGCTCTGTTAACCCATCTATTAAAAACATAAGACTTATGGGTTACCGCTCACTCTTTTTATTTCATTCATTCAAAGACAATCTCTTTTCTCTCTTTCACAGGTTGATTAGTCCTTCTATCCATAGGTGTGTCCTCTCATTTGGCAGAAAGAGTTGGTTCAATAGGTGCTAACCCTCTTTTTCTCTAGCATGTCATAATATCCTCAAATAAAAAACAAAAGTAGTGAACTCGAATAAATGATTATAATTTTTGGTCTCCAAAACAAATTGGACAAAAACAAGGTACCCTCATATCCCTTATAATAAGAATATCTCTTATAGAACAATAATTCACATGAACTAAGGCACCCTATATAGACACTCGATTTTTCTTCTACCCACGTGATTTTAAAATTTTGGTGAAATTATTATTCTATCCCTCTGTGCTCTATTAATCCAAATGAATTGTCATTTCATTTTCAATTCGTTCGGATGAATGTACTATCCGAACGAACAAATCAATGTAATTTCAGTTCGTTCGAATGAACGAAAATTACATTAACGTGTTCGTTCGGATAAGTATATTCATTTGAACGAACTGAGAATGAATTGCATATTCGTTTAAATGAATTTATATGTGGGGGTAGAATGGTAATTTTACTAAAAAATTTGAAAACGGATGTGTAGAGGCAATTTTGGTGTGTTGTATGGCTTCCCATGAACTAATAACACCAAATGGCTTTTGCCTCTCCCTCTTCACACACAAAAAATATCATTGATAGTTCTATTCAAGAAATATGTTTTAGTTATTTTTTTTTTAGGTGTAGAGGAGGATGCAACGTTGTCTCGTTGAAACTTTTAAGTTTGTAATATTTTAAAATCTCATTCTTTTAAGTGGTTGAATTTGGTTTAACTTTAATTTTATTGGATGTGGTTTAAAATCTTAATGACCCACAATAAAAGGTTGGTATTATTGACTCTCGAGAACTCCTAAATGTTTTTAAACTCATTATATTAGATTTTGAATTGTTTTCATCATTTTTTATTTTTTTTTATGATGGAGGGGGAGAACCTCGAGCACACCCTCGTGATAGCCACCGGGTTTTAAATATCTTGATAAAGATAATCCTGATTTTAAATATTTTGTGAAAATAATTTAATGAAATGAGATTAAGTGATCCTAGAATTGAATTGATATGTTTTAAGGTGCTTGATATAGTTTGTAAGGTGCTTGTGCAATTTTTTTAATCATGAAATCTAGTTTTTTTGAAGATAATTTCTAATATGGAGTTTACTGTGAAAAAAATATAGTGAAATGTTATACAAATATCTATAAATTATCAATATAGTTTCTTTATACTGGTTTTATACTTATTAAAATTTTGAACATTTTTAATTATTTAAAATATACATTATTATATCGAAATGTCGACTTTAAAAGTATATAATTCTATATAAAGTCATTTTTTTTATTTGATTACACTAGATTTTTAGTCTTTCATTTTTGATATTTTATATTTTCTTAAAAATTTAAAAATAGGAAAAAAGGCCGTAATAACTATTTACCCGCTAATACATATCATTATTGCTAATTTAATATATCGACCAATATGTATTGATAAGCATTTTTTTAAATTCTGACATAGAAAAATATATGTCTATAAATATATGAGTATTTTTAGTCAGATTTGATGACCAATAAGAGTTTTCAGTGAGATTTATCAATATATATAAATGATATGTGCTAATATTTAAATTAACAGAGTTGAATTTAGCTTATGAAGATCTTTATTTTGTGTTAAAAAATATGAAAAATTAGTTAATAGATACATAAATAAAAAGTGAGAAAAATAGTTTTAAAATGTAGAGTGATATAGTGAAAATTTTGCATTTTAGTAAAATCTTAGACTGAAAGATGGGTTCCTAGGGTTTTAGTAAAATCTTTTTGTTTTTAATATATTTAACCATTAAAAAATGGGTACCTAGGGTTTTATGGTTTGCCTGGTCCATTTAAACCAGTAGGCCCCACCTCGAACAATTGCCATTTTTATCTCGGGGCGGTGGACTCTCTGCCGTTGTTTCTGCCTCTCTGCGAACTAGGGCTGAAGAAAAGCCTCTCTCTGCTTAGAACAACACAGGAGGATCATCAAATCCATCATCCCTAATCTTAAAGCGGTTATAATCAACACTAACAATCAAAAATCACTTTTTTTTTAATAAAAAAATCCTTTACGACTTTTGACAACTGAAATGATGAATTTTTTTTGGTAAATTTGCAGGGAATTGCCATAGCTAGAGCTTGAGGATTGGAAGAGACATTATTCTCTTCTTCCCTCATTTCAAACCTCATTTTAAGAGGAAGAAGGGAAATGCCTCGGACAGTATCTCGTTCGCCTTCATACAGGCGTCGGCGTTCGCCTTCTCCTGTGGGCCACAGATACAGCAGGAGAAGCAGAAGAGATCGAAGTCGATCACCCTATTCTTACAACAGGTCATCCCTTCTAAGACTTTCCCTCCTCTTGTTTTTTTTTTTTTTTTTTTGTTTTTGTTTTTTGAACTGAATGAAGGTTAGTTGCTTGCTTTCATACATGTACTGAGATTTCTTTTGGTCACAAATGATCTGCTGAGCCTGTGCTACCGAGGATACGAGCCCAAATGGGGCACTGATATATTTTCGTCTCTCACACATTTCTGCCCTTCCCGAATTGGATTCCTATCCAATTTGACCGATTTTGATTTTGATTTGTACTCAGCATTTTATCACGGTCCATGTGATATGGTACTGTTGATCTTTGCAATTTCAAGTTATTCATTGAGTTACAAATATATGGTGAAAACTCCAATAAACCTGGGTGTAGTCAACGCCCTAGTCTACATCACATAAGAGGAGAAAATATTTGAAAAGTTACTTTGAGAAAGGTGATTGCCCCCATGTGATGTGAATAACATGGACATCTACCATTGGTCCAAAGAACGGGGTGTAGATTTTTTCTACGTCACCCATTGGATTGAATCCATGCTGCTGTGAGCTCAAGTGAACATGTCCAATTCACCGAATGGTTATACAGGAGTTCTCTTTCGTTCACCTCTCTCCTCTCTCTTTCTGATGTAGGATTTGGCACATCTCGTGTGCAATTGTTTTCTGCTTTTCATCTCTCCTACAAGTCCAGATTCAAGCTGATTGCAACAATTCATTCCATTTAAAAACCATGCAAGAAAAAAGTCCATGCATGTCCATTGAAAAAGAAAAAAAGGGTTGTTGGTTTGGATAATAAAACAAACAGCTAGTGGGCAATTCTTTCTCATATAAGACAGAGAAAGGATGAGGCCAATTAGGAGAGAGGTGAAAAGAAAGGAGAAAGGCCAATGAGAATGAGGCTAGACAGAGAGGAGAGAGTGATAAAGAAAGTGAGAAAGAAAATCTCAGGAAGAAAGAAAGGAATAAAAACATAGAACACGTTAGCTCCATTTGGTGGTGTTTCTCTTGATTTGGAGGAAAAATACATAGATACAATACAAAGAGCTGCTCAAAAGTAAGAAGAAGATGGGTATATGTGGAGAGAGGAGATGAGTGTTGGGGATGCTGCGAATGAGTCCCACATTGGAAGTGTAGAGGGAGATCTAGGGGTTTATAAAGGACTTGGGTCACTCTACCTAATAGGCTAGTCTTTTGGACTGGAAGCCCAGATCCTAACAAGTGGTATGAAAGCCAGGTCTCGGGCTACCTCATGTGGGCTCAGGAGATCCCCCAGGCGAGTGAGATGACTGGTGTTGCTCTCTACGCCTGAGGGCCTTGTTCGAGGAGAGGGGGGTGGGGGGGTTGTTGGGATTGCTGTGAACGAGTCCCACATTGGAATTGTAAAGGGAGATCTATGAGTTTATAAAGGACTTGTGTCACTTCACCTAACATGTTAGTCTTTTGGGCTGGAAACCCAGGTCCTAACAATGAGATTCATTATTTGAAAATTGCAACATCATCTGTTATATGTAATGCAAGGATGAAGGAGAGAGGAGTCACTTTTTGAAGGATGGAAGAGTTGCTAAAGGAGAGACAAGACGAGATGAGGGATTGCATGATAAAATCTACCTTGCTAGATCTGGGGTCCTCATGTTAGCTTGTGGCAGTGTTGCATTATGGATCATATTTGACCATTCTTCTCTCTCTCTCTCTCTCTCTCTATGTACATTTGTATTATGGTCTTATGGATGTATATTATATGAGGATCACCTACTCACTAATGCGCTAGTACCCATTTTTACTCCAACAATTACTTAGCAAAACCTTCATGGTACCTAAAATACCACCTTGGAACCTAAAATAACCATGTATTTGTTGTATTTTGCATGTCTTGTGCCCTTTCTTTCAATTAAATAGTCACAATCTTATATTAAAAAAAACCTTGAGAGAGGAATTAACTAGCCTATGCTTCTTTATTCTCAAACTTTTGGTTACCATAATAAATAGGTGAGTAGATATTTGCCCATCGTGTCTATGCCTCTTGATGTATGGAAGAAGCCTTTTGATTTTTGAGGAACTATTTAATCAAGATAGGGAAGTGAGCAAAAGACCCATGTTCTTGGACCCAACGACCTTAATTTATCATATAAGCCTGTTAGAATCATGGAGAAGTCTAGAAACCCCATTCCACCTTGTCATAAGCTTTCTTGAAATGCAATTTGCTCGATGCTTGGCATTTTGGAGCTGAAAGCAGTTTTCTCATGATGCGTGACATTCTGGACTTAAATCTTGAGTACATGGCTTCATAAGCATTGAGGATTAGTGTCAATGGTTTCACAACCTCCAACAAAGGTCCTTGATTGGAGGAGATCTTTTCTTGCACAATCTTTTTGAGTGTGTATGTCAGAATTTTATAAATGCTACCAATCAGCCTGATGAACCTGAAATCCTTGAAACATACTGCTTGTTCCTTTTATTGGATTAGGACTATGAAGGTAGTGCCATTATCTTTTGATGGTCACTTTTCACATGAAACTCCTTGAAGAAAGCTTGAACATCATGTTTAATGGTACTACAGAGGTGGAAAAATTTGTAAGGCAACTCATCTGGACTTGGAGATTTGCTCATGATGCTTGGCATTTTGTAACTGAAAGCAATTTGCCCATGATACTTGGCATTTTGGATCCGAAAGCAATTTGCTCATGATGCTTGGCATTTTGTAACTGAAAGCAATTTGCTCATGATGCTTGGCATTTTGTAACTGAAAGCAATTTGCTCATGATGCTTGGCATTCTGGACTTGAATCTAGAGTCAATGGCTTCATAAGCATTGAGTAATAGAGTCAATGGTTTCACGACCTTCAACCTTGGTTGGAGGAGATTACTTCTTGCACAATCTTTTTAGTGTGTTCATAAGAATTTTATAAATGCTACCAATCAGCCTGATGAACTTGAAGTCCTTGAAAGATACTGCTTCTTCCTTTTATTGGATTAGGACTATGAAGGTAGTCCCATTATCTTTTGATGGTCCCCTTTCATGTGAAACTCCTTGAAGAAAGCTAGAATATCATGTTTAATGGTACTTCAGTGCGTGGAGTATTTTACAAGGCAACTCATCTGGACTGGGGATTTGGTGAGATTCTGTTAGTGACCTTAATAAGATTAAGCTATCATACTTTATAATTTCTGTATTTTAAACATTTAAATAATTTTCATTATTGGATTCATTTGATTGGCTTCATTCAGAGAGAGAATGAATCATGTGAATTCTACCATGTTGTGCTGCACTCTGTTGTCCATAACTTCTGTTGACTTTTTTTTTTTTTGGAGGGGGAGTACTATTTATAGGTTTACAAACAATGCAATAGTGTAAAACTCCAAAAGGAAAAAAAATGCACCTAGTGCACGGGCATATCCACGTCCTGCATCAAACACCTTTAACAGCACTGTGGTGCAAAGTATTTGGGTATGTCTCCATGAGTAAGGTGCTGCTTCTCTTGAAGACACATAGATACATTGTACAAATTATGTTTACATCTTACTCTAATCTAGTCATTACCATTCCCTCCCTTCTACCCTCTCTCTCTCCAACAACAACAACAACAAAAAACACAAAACTTGAACATGCTGCAACCTGTGTGGTTGCTGCAACGTGTCCCCTCCAACTGCACCACTTCACAGGCTCTTGTCTTCAGATGTTAGCATTTCTTTAATAATTGCAAACTCATCTAATTACAGAACACTGGAGATGCATCTTTGTGGCTCTGTATAACATGTTCAATGTAGGCATATACGACGAAATAAGAGACCTTTATTTTTTTTGTTGTTCAGATTTTTTATTTATTTAATATTCAAAAAAATATTTTATTAATGTAAACTTGCTATTTTAACATCACTTGCTTTATCTCTTTTACGCATCGCTTCTTTGTTGTTTATCTGCTGAAGTAGAGTTTAGTTGATGGACTGGTATTTCTTTGCCACACATTAGTGACTAAAATATGTCTTTGCATCAACAAGTTTAGATGGCCGTTGATTGTACATTTCTGTGTGTCCAATTTAGTTAAACATTTGTGTGATCTGATTTCGAAGGAAATTAACATTTGCATGTGAGATGGAAAAGAAGCTATACATAAGGAGTTAAAACATTTTGAGCAGTTGGAATTTGGTGGGAATTCTCCTGGTAATATTATTTTGTTTACAAGAATAATTAGAGAAATGTAGATGCTCCCCATTGAATGGAAGAAAGCAGGTGATGGGTGCTGATGATTGTTCTTTGGTTGCTTGATTGCGATATACAAGAGTTCATTTGATAAGATGGCGCACTCAAAGGTTTCTTAACGCTATGTGAGGTAACTGTATATCCTAGGATATATGGAGTCTTCAGTTGTTGCCTTATGTCTTTGTATTTATTACACAGGCGAAAAACTCGTTCTCCTTCACCTCGATATCGCAAAAGTCGTTCCCCTACTCTGAGGCGGCGCAAAAGTCGTTCTCCAACACCAAGACGACACAAAAGGCATAGAAGTAGAAGTACCACTAGGTCTCCTATACCCAGATCTCAAAGTCCAAGCCTTGGATCTACAGAGCGCAAGACTGCACTTGAGAAACTGAGAAAGGAAGAGGAAGAAAAGAAAAGGTATATACTTAATTTTCATTTCTAGTCTTTTGATTTCTTTTTGTAATAATAGTTATTTTTTTATTTCTTGTTTGTGGATGCATGGATGCCATGGTTGCAATTATTTTTCTTTCCCTTTTAGTCAATCCATGAGTTATTCTATTTCTCTTGTTAATTCATTTCGGAACTAAGTATCTATTTGAGGATTAAATTCCCTGAGAGGTGTTTGAATAGTTGCTGCTGTTGAGACTTCTCCAAGCATGTGCTGTGACCATCATTGTGTTCCCCCAATTGAAGAGAGATCTACAATTAGATAATATACATCATATTAAGGGTCTTCCTAGAATTGATGCAAACCTTGTGAGCCATAGGTTGCTTCATTTATTGTTTTAGCTTGAAGCTTGATGGCCAGGCCTGCCACTTCTTTTATTTGTTTTAGAACCTCTTTCTTTAACTATCTTAGGCATGGCTGCTTGCGTGATTCCATTATATTTCAATTTTGATGATTGGGATAATTCAATAGTATCTCTAGCTCATTAGGAAAAGAAAAGTTATCTTCAGCCTTCATGGTTGTTCCCCCACCCAACACTCGTATCCCATTTTATGGTCATTTAGGTTATATTCATACTGGTTGCTCATGTGGGCATTGTAGAAGTTATTTGCTCTTAAAAGGCCCACTAAATTAAAGTAGTGCAAAGTTCCAAGTTTAAATTGTTAGATGAAGTGAAGATTTTATAGGACACACACACACACAAATAGATGCTACTTTGTCAGGATGTTAAAGTTTCGTTGAAATTTTGGATGATCTAATATGGCAAGCATTTCTCTGAAGGTTTAAATTGTTCGATTAAGTAAAGATTTTATAGGTAAAAAGGTGCAAAGAAAGATACAAGCATGAGATTCAAATTGCTTTCTGCAGGTTTTTTTGCTTTGAATCATCATCATTTTCAAAGTCATTTATCAATCCAGGGTTGGCATTTATAATTAATCATCATCTTTTCACCATTTTCCCATTTATTTGGGGTTGGCCTTTGCTTTCCACAGGGTGTTTTTTTTAATCATCATTTTCAAACCCATTTATCCATCCATCTAGGGTTGGAAAACATAATTCATCGTCGTCACCGTTTTCCTATTTATCGGGGGTTGGCCTTTCAACTCTTGCTGTTTCACTATTATATCTAGGATTTACATTCATAATTAGAGAAATCGATCTTTATCATCATCATCATCACCATCATTATTTCCATTTTCCCATTTATTTGGGGTTGGCCTTTTGAGTTCTGTCATTCCGCTGTCATATTTGGGATTGATACTCATTATTGGGTTTTACAAATTGCTTTCCATAGGCCATTCAATGCCCATATGACTCATATCCGTATGTTTTTTTTTAATATATAAATGAAACCAGAGTCTTTATTTATTTAATTTTGAAATGGTTAATATATTAAAAAAGAAAGGGCACCAGAGGTGCATATACAAAACCAGAGTCTTTATGCTTGCAACAGTTAGTATTAATGTGCTACAGGATCTTTCAAGATTTTGCTTTGGATCATATGAATCAAATAATCATTAGAAGAAAATCAGAAGAAACAAATAGTAGATTGTAAGATTTTCACAATAGAGCTTGAATCTAGGCACTTTTTTTTTGGTGGAAATGGAATCTATAGACACTTTCACAATGAGGATGTTGGTTTAAATGCCTCCATCTTGTAAGAATACCTCTTAAGTTCCAGAATACTCCTGTTCCATGTTCTAGATTTAAAAAATTCTCTTTAAGTGCATGTTGGGTGTGATGATTGAAGAACTTTTATTAGTTTTAAACCTGCAAAATGCTACTTGACATTCTTTTCCACAGGCTTTTCTGAAGGAAGCTACTGCTATAGTTCGACTTGTTGTATTTGATGATCCAATTGGTGCCTCGTTTATCTACTCTACTGTTCACCCGTTTGTAAACCCATTTGTTTGGATCAGGAATCTTTTTAGAGAGGTATGCGTTAAAAGCATAAGCTTGTCGTAAGTATCTTGGTGATGGAAAGGAAGTCTGATCACCTGGGGTAGATAGATAGATGAAGCTCATGATGTTGCATGCTGTTTAAATCACTCTTGGCTTCAAAGACAAGAGTTAATGTTATTTCTGCAGTGGAGGCCATTTACCAGTTTGATTCTTCCCTTGTCCTATCAGACGCCAACAGGAGGCAGAATTAAAACTATTAGAAGAGGAAACTGCACGAAGGGTGGAAGAGGCAATTAGGAAAAGAGTTGAAGAGAGGTTGAACTCTGAAGATATTAAGCTAGAAATACAAAGGCGGATAGATGAAGCTCGTCAAAAACTATTTGATGAGGTTGCTGCTCAACTTGAAAAAGAAAAGGAAGCTGCTCTTGCTGAAGCTAGGCAGAAAGAGGTATGCATTTTCCTTTTAAGATACATTTACTATGTTTTTCACCTGGCTCATGTAACCAAGAGATTACGAGTACCCATCATCAGGTTGGAACCATCTCTTAAAAAATGCTCGGTTTGGGGCCCATTCATTAAAATAGGTGGTCTCTATTCCTTTTGGCAGTGGCAGCTGGTAGGGTCAGGGTAGGTCGGTTATGGTTGGGGCTGGGTGCCTGGGCATACATCAGCCTCACAATACCAGCATGACAATATCCAAGTACAGGAATGCTGGTTGTTGGATTGGATCATTCTTCTGTTTATTTGAAGTTACATAAGTCCAACATCTTTTTTTTTTTAAATAAGAATAGTCTAAAATCAGTAGCTTAGAAAATTCTGTTTGGAATCCCAAGAGTTCAGGGTATTTGGAGATGATGGCAATTTTACTTGAAAATCCAATACTCGGCCTGAATATTTCATGTATATTTTTATATTTTCAATACATATGATAAAATTAACCGTAGAGATTGAAATTAGACTTGATGAGCTACAAATGACCAATTTCATCTCAAGCTCAATTTTTAACTACCTAATCAGAGTGGTCAAAGCAGTGTTGTTAAAATGACGATTTATGATTCAAATCGTGCGATTTGAATCGAATCGGAAGGTGCAATGAGTCAACCCCATGAATCGTTAACTCGTTTGACTCAACTTAAAAATGACAGAATTGTGCATACCTGGCTTCTTCATCTTTTTCTTTCGTTTCTCCTTTGTTGCAGGTTATCTTTCATCTCCTTCCTTCTTCTTTTTCTTTTGTTTCTCATATTCTACCTTCGTTTCTCTTCATCTTAGGCTTCTGCTGCACCCTCCTTCAATTTTTTTCTTCCACCGCCGCATCCCCTAATGCTTATCTTCTAATTTCTGCTTCTCATCATGCCCTAACTTACGCTGCATGCCTTAAGTCTTTTAATTTCGTTCCAGTCGTGCGAGGACTATTTGCATTGAGACGTAAACATGCCCTTTTTAAATTAACTTTCGACTTTTTCTCTTTTTTTGGCTGGACTCTGTTTTAATATTTTTTATTCTATCATCATTTTTAATTACAAAGCATCTCTTTTTTTTTTCAATTATTTATATCTATTTAAAAAAAAATAAGAATCTCTATTTTTTAATTTTAAAAAAATCATGAATATTAATAAAATTTATTTAAATGCCTTTGATTTATTTGTTGATTTTTAAAAATTATCAGTACCTAATAATTATATTCTAATCTCATATTAATGTATTTCTTTTTTTATTATAAGTTTTTTGAGATATTGAAATTTGGATAATAAAAAATAAAAAATTATGAATTCTGATGATTTCTAATATGAAAACTTGACTTCTCATGCATTTTGATTATATTTTGCATTAATACATTTTTGTCATATACTCATGTATTTGCATATTTACTTATTTTATATGTAATCATAGTGTAAATAATAATTTTAGAAAAAAAACTTTATGAATCTTATGATTCTACGATTTACGATTCACGATTTATACCCCTAACCGATTCACGATACGATTCGAACTTGACAACATTGGATCAAAGTAACATAATGTCCTCAATTTTTTCTCAGGGACGTTAGATTACTTTGACTACTAAGATAAGGGAGTTTTGTACTGAAACGTTGTAGACTTGTAGCTCATTAAGTCTACTTTCAATCTGTATAATTGAATTTTGGGTGAAATCAATGATTTTTTTTTTTTGAAAAAAAGAGAAATGGGAAGGTATTACTATATACACAATCCTCATACTAAGTAGGTTTAATCTAATTTGAGCTTCTCCTTGGTCCTGGGCTTTCATTTTCAAAATCGCCTCAAGCTTGGTGCATTATAGGCCCGTCCCGAGCCTAGCCCGTTGTCGTTTCTAATATTAGGTGATAAACATGGCTTTGAATCCTTATTGCTAGAAAGGCTGGGGTTTTATTTTTTTGAAACAATAACAAAAAAATTTCAAATTAAAATACAATGTGAAGTCTAAAGTCCATGTTAGGGGTGCTCATTCGTCTTACCCAGCTTGCAACTGGCCTGAACCTGACTTAAATAAATGTGGTTGGACAAGCACTTTTGTCTGACGGGCCGGGTTCGAGCTTCTACTTAAAGCATGGTGGACTTTGAAGCCCGTTTATTTTCTTATATATTATATACATATTTCATAAGGTTGCACCTGCTACTTTTTTATTTAACCGTAAAGATTGAAAGAACACTTAAAGACCTTTGTAATTTTTACTTGTTGTAGATCTTAAAGTTTACTTTCAATATGTACGGTTATATTTTTGAGTTACAAAAAAAAAAGATAAAATCAACCTTGTGATTGTGTGACCGGTTACAAAATAAACAAGCTTTGAACAGTGGGCTCGGGCTCGGGCTCGGGCTTGGGCTTGGCCTTTAAAAGCCCAATGAGCTCAGGCAATTGTAGATATAAACCGGCTTGGGCTTTTTTTGGCAATGCCTGGCTTGTGAATAGGCATAGTCCATGTACAAGTGTACCTCCCTAATCACACCCAAGGCCTCTTATCCCTTGAACTTTCTCCATACCTGGATAGGAAAACCTTGTGGCCTCACTGTCTATTTTTCCAACTTTTCTTCTTACCCCCTTTTTGCTTCTGATCAATGGAGGGCCATTTGAAGGCCTCACTTAAAGTTGCAAGCAATGTTTGAAAACTTAAAACTCGGACTCGACTTGAAATCCCATCGAAACGAGAAATATGGTTGAATAAAAACACTGAGAAAAATGAGTTGCTCGACTCAAAATCCTGTTGAGTTGAGTCGACTTGGATTGACTCACCCGAGCGTTATTAATTTATTAAACAATGATTGCCGGTGGTCCTTTAGATCTCCATTGTGACCAATTGAAAACAAGCCCTGGTCCTTCCATCCAGCTTAGGATTGCTTCTGCTCTATTTTTGTCCCTTGAATTGGATTCCCATCATCTTGCCAATCCTTAGCATCTTAACTCCCCCATGGAAATGCCTCTTGTCTTCAAAGCTTGCAGTCTTGTCTCCCCCTTCCCCCCCTCCGCACAGAGGGTGCTTTGCAACATGATGTTGCATTGATTTTTGGATAGCATCCGTCTTTTTCTCTTTTACCTTTTGGAATTTGCAGATTTGACTTGTTTTTTTTTTTTTTTGAGGTCTGGAGGTGTCCAAGCGTCACACTTGACTACTCCCCCGAGGTGTGTGAAAACCTCCCTATCCGCACACACCTGGTAATTCGATGGACCTTCCTCTATACATATTCTCATGGGAAGTGTCCCTTCATTGGGGCTCCCATGGTTTGAACCCAGACCTCCCTCTAGATATCTTTGCACCCAAACCAACTGGGATAACCCCTTGGGGTTTTTGCAGATTTGACCTGTTACCCAGATAATGGGAGGTATGCCTATTTTTGGGAATCCAATGTGATTCTATCTGAAGTTCTGATTCTTTAATAATATGAGAGCATTGCTAGGACTTGGAAAATTACAGACCCTATACAGTAAATGTTTAACAGTGACTTGCACGAGTATCATCTAGGTTACCAAAAGCACTATTGGTAGTAGAATGGAGGTAACCTTTTCTTACTATGGCATCTTTTGCCTCTTTATATAAATGTCTAGTCGTCTTTGATTCTTGTATCTAGATGTCAACATGAGCTGGATTTAACAGGAACAAGCACGCAAGGAGAGAGAAGAGCTGGATAAAATGCTTGAGGAGAACCAACGGAGAGTAGAAGAGTCTCAAAGAAGAGAAGCTTTAGAGCAGCAGCAGAAAGAGGAAGAACGGTATCGGGAATTGGAGCTGATCCAGAGACAAAGAAGAAGCTATGAGAAGGAAGAAAATGGAAGAGGAAGAGGAGCGTGAAAATCAAATGAAGCTGTTGGGTAAGAACAAATCTCGTCCCAAGCTGTCATTTGGTCTTGGTTTGAAGTGACAGGATACCGTTTTATTAGGTTTCACTTTGGTCCTTTATACAAAGGAAATTGTTCCGATGTGGGACATGTATGCTTGATGGTCTCTTCAAGTACAATATGTCAAACAGCATATTGAGTCTTTGAGAAAAAAAAGGCGAACGGATATTAATGTACCCTTAAAGCATTTAGGGCAAACAGTCTTTATCGTTTATCAGATTACCAGCATATTGATGTATGTATGCCTTTGAATGAGCATTATCATTTCATGAACGTTTTATTTCTGCTCCATCAGATCATTTTGAGCCCCCAATCCCTCAGAAGTTCCAGTTACCTTAAGAATATTCAATTTTTCTGCGCTTTCTTCTTGAAACTGATATCTCACCCGGCAGTGCAACGGTGGTTGTGCTGTTTCGCGCATACATCCTCATCCTGATGTTCAATTGTATTTGTTAGGTTTAGATTTGGCAGGTTTGAGTCTTTCCCAAGAAAGCTGTTTGTGCTGATTCTCATCATCCACTTTGCTGAATCCACCTTGGGATGTCTCAAAGTTGAACTGTTCAAATGATTTGAAACATTTGATAAATAGAATTTTGTATAAGGTGGTCTTACCTGGTATTAGACCAGGTTCTTAGACTAAATTGGCGAATCTTTCAGCCAGACCTGTTCAAAAGACCATGCTGCAAACTTCAATGTTTTCCACTTAACTGGGTTACTTCATCTGAGGTAGCAGTTATTTTAGATATCTCATTTTCATAAATACTAATATATCAATGCACCTTGTCATCTAGAGTAATTCAAAGCACTCAGCATTTCGAGTTTACATGTGGGAAACCGCGGGAAACTCCCACAGGTGATACTCACTGCCCTTAGGGCACACCAGAAAAAAGCACTCAGCATTTTCCTGCACAAAATTGCTGCCTTTATGAGTTCAAGTCCACAACATTGATAGATCTGTGGTTTTACCATCAAGAGGGGCAGGGCTATTCATTTGTCTGAACCCGGCCTTTGACCGGCTCAAATCCAACTTAAAAAAATAGGTTTGAATAAGATTTTTGTCCGATAGGACCACGCTCAGGCTTTTATTTAAAGCCCGTTGGATTTTTTAAGCTTGTTTATTAAGAAGTGCCTTCTAACCTACATTGAATATGAGCCTCTCCAATTCCCAGTTAACATTCATGATGAGACATTTTCTGAAAGGGAAAAAAAGTGGAAATTCATTTCACATGGTTTAAGTGAAATCTTGATAATCTCTCGACTTTATACATATATCATTATGTTGCAATGAATTTTTTGCATTTTGAAGTTCGTGGATATTGGTTTTTCTATAGATAATGAGCTTGACTTTGATTGTTTTCATAAAAAAAAAAAAAAACATTTGGGTTAATTGTTTGATTCACTGTAAGATGTAGAACATTTCCGAGCGATAAGCGTCATAGAAATAAATATTTTGATGCTCAATTGTTGCTGGAGCACTTTAAACACCTTCAAAATATAAATTCTTTATTATTATTTTTGTTATGAAAATGCAGAAGATGATTACTTTTGGGCTGATGTAAATGTTCGATTATCTTATGATTCATGAATACTGGAGATATAATTGTTTTTGACACTATATAGTAGATATACAACATAAACATTTATTCCATAATATTTGTGCCTTGATGGTCAGTGATTTTTTGGGCCTGGCCTTATAAAATATGAATAAAAAATATAATTACTGATTAGGATCTGTCAATGACATTCACAACATACCGACACTCGTTGTTCATATGGTCATGATTGGTGGTTTTTTGGAGTTGGGCTGGTCTCGAGTCTTGATGAAGCGAAAACGTATAAAGAAAATGATATTTAGAACATTCCATCAAAAAAAGTAAATGGCTTCTTAAAAACATGAGATGAAACAATTATTAATCTTCAAGTTTGATTTTACCTTGAGCAAATAAGGTTTTTGCTTGATGAATTGCATCAAAATGGGAGAAATCGATCATAGCTCATTGAATTTGATTCAAGAAAATCAATTCTAGTGCTCTAGAATTTCATATTCTCTTTTGTGATTTTCACAAGATGTTGAATTTTATCATTGATAGTTTTCTACTTTATTGTAATTTCTGATGATAGATTAGAGTATTAGTTTATCCAAATGAGTCTTTGTTTGCCTATACAATCGAGGTGAATTAAACAATTGACACTGGAGTCGACGGAAGATTTTAGAAACTTCATTAAATTCTGAAAAGTTTTTGAGTTCAGGCTCTCTCAAGCTTCATAGCGAACTTAAGCTGGATTTGCAGATTACTACTTATTTCATGTTGGAGATCTAAAAAGGTGTTGAAACCATTATAGTGTTCATCACTTTTTTATTTTTTTTAGTTCTAAGTAGAGATTATAGCCTTGATATCAATTGTTTTTACTTTTTCTCCATTTTTTTTTATGATGATTATCATTTCATTTTTGAAATTTAATAATGTGAGTAAGAAAAATTTCACATATAAAATTAGTGAAAAAAATAAATGATTGCATAACATCTATGATATGAATCCAAATGCTAACAAACTCAATCATTCATGAGTCACAAGATCAACAATCTCTTCTTCTAAGACATTCAACATGTATATAGAGTTTGGAATAAGATAAGGGCTCCATCACATGTTTTTTAAACATATAAGTATGTTAATAATTAACATGTATATTATAAGTAGTGATGCTGATAATTGCTAAAAAATGCATAATTATCTTAACTTCAATAAGCGTTATCACATTTATTTTGTATTTGTTTTTGTATTTTTAACATAATTATGCAGGTTTTATTTTCAAAACATGTTGTGCATATTTTCTTTTAAAAAATAAAAAAATCAACCACTTTAATAATTTTGAGTCAAAATTCGAAATCAGTCTCGGAGTCAAGACCCAAATCATACTGGGTCAAATCTGAGTCCAACTGCCGAGTCCAAAGCAAACTCAGCAGGTTATTTTTGAATTTGTTAGGGAGACACCGCATGGGAACAAGGCAGCATGGATGGAATACTTTTCTTCTGTCCTCTCTGTTACAGCACCATTTGGATGAGAAGGGAGTTGGGCAACGCATGCGAACAGAGCAGAGTAGCCGTTGGAAGCTTGGCAGCAGCACAAATTGGATGAGAAGGGGCAGAGTAGCCGTTGGAAGCTGGTTCATATAAATGGAGCAGAGAGCCATTGCTGTTTCTCTTAAAAAAAGGGCATCTCTCCTCTGCGGAGGGCATCATGCTGGCACCACCCTTTTCTTTTCCTCTCTTCTTTCTTATTTTTCTTTTCTATTTCTTTTTCTCTTCATTTCATCCTCTCTTCTCCTCACTCACTCTATGTTAGGACTGGCTAGTTCAAAAGACTAATCTGATAGGTCGAATGACTCAATTACTTATAAATTCTTAGATTTTCCCCTCATAACGGATGTGGGACTCTTGTTCACACCCAACAATCTCCCTTCGAACGAGACTCTCCAATGGATAGAACGTTAAGGGATCCCCGAGTCCACATAATGTGGCTTGAGGACCTACCTTTAATACCACGGTTGGAACTGGACTTCCAACCCAAAAGACTAGTCTATAAGTGGAATGATCTAGTCTCTTATGAATTCTTAGATTTCCTCCTTCAGAATCATAGTAGGACTCACGTTTGCTTCCCAACAGCAGCTTGAGCAGCCAGCTGTGTGCAGCAACTGGTGGCTGTTCTTGTTTTTTTCTCAGGCAGAGAGATGGACAGCAGCGTGGAGGTTTGGACCCGGGCAGAACAGCAGAAGTGCAATGGTAGGCCTGCTGAAGCCCAAGAGCTGAGATCGATACTCTCTTTGGGACGGGCAACGGGGCAGCAGCTACTTCTCTTTCTTCGCAGGGAGTTGTTTTTTTATTTTTTTTTATTTATCTGTTAAAATTGTTTAAGCAATGTTTAATTCATCTTCTGAAGTTTGCTTATTTACTTTACGTTTGTCGGAATTTTATTTTGTTTAGTTTCATTAGCATTATAGTTTTAAATTGTTCAAACGATCATGCTCCAACGCACATGGGTGTAGTTTAAGGGGTTGTTTTCCGCCTCACGAAGCTAGATGTTTCGGGTTCGAGTCTCCATAGCCTAATCTTGATGTGTCTTAAGGGTAGTGGGCTCACCCGTGAAAGTTTTACGTTGTATATCCCACAATTTTTTACACATAAATTAAAAAAAAAAAAATAACAAACTACACATTTCAATGTCAATGCAGTGAGTATTTTCCTGCACAAAATTGATGCCTTTACGACTTCAATAATTTTGGCTTACACCTCTTTAAATTTTTTAAGATTAATGATGGAGACAACCTCTTTTTATCTCCATTCCTTGAGATATTTTCTAATTAAAAAAGATGAAAAGTTAATCAAATTTAAATATAAAAAAATGTTATTCTTTTTATATAGAAATGCTTCGAATATAAAAACACGAGGTGTTTCTATCATTGTCAAATTTAATTTTTTTTTTTAAACAATTAATGATCAAAATATAGGGTAGCAATTTAGACACTCCACTTTTCTTTTAAAAGACACCCTATCTCAAAATTTTATGAGAAATTACCATTTTGTCTCTCAATTTTGTATGGAGGAATTATCTTTTTAAAAAAAGTGAGGGATAAAATGGTAATTTTCATACAAAATTTTGAAATGTAAGGTGTCTAAATAACCATACAAAATATATCTATAAACATAAAAATAAAAATAATTTGAAATTCAAAATAGAGTAGTAGAGATTCACTTGGAACAAATTAAGATAAGCATTTTAGAATGAGAAGATATATCTATCTATATATATCTCCAAACTATACAATTTAAAGGAATAAAATGAACAATTGAAAATGAATTTCAATTGAATTAGAGGTGTTCACTATTTAACTTGTTATATTCAATAAACACCTCTATTTAATTAGTTTTCATCATATTAATTATATTTAAACATATATTTCTATGTTAATGTGAGTTTAATAGAAACATAGAGGTGTTCTCTATTTAAAATAAAAAATAAAAAATGCCTTAATATTTTTTTAAGAAAACATTACAAGTTATACGGGTCAGGTTGGCTCCCCGCCCATTCCACCCTGCGCTACATATTTCCTCCCGCCCCATTTCCACCATGCCTTACATCTTCAGATTTCCTTCCGTTCTTTCCACCTCCCACCTTTCTAATCTGTGCTCCCAAACTCAAATTTATGGCTTCCATGCCCACGATGTTGACGTTGAGATGATTATCAACACGCCCATTTGCTGAGGTACTGTGGTTTTAAAAAGGAAAGAATCAGACACCCACCTTTCCGAGATAAAAAATGTCGACTATGGTGGCACTGCTTTATTCTCTAATGATGCTTGAGGGTATTGCACCGCTTCATGATGTTCTAGCCAATTTCCATATCTTGATCTTCTGCTGGCGGCTGAGGCCCCTTCTCCATGGAGGACTTCTTGATTATAGGAAGAAATATAATCTTTGGATGCCACGTTTTCTTGGTCAAGGTTGATCTTTGGGTGGGTTCACGGTGGATTCTCCAGAAAGATAACCTTTGGATGCCATATTTTCTTGGTCAACTGAAGGTTGATCTTTGGGTGGGTTCAGATTGATTGACTAAGAAAATGCGCACCCAAAGATTTTCTTCTGGAGAATACACTATAAACCCACTCAAAGATCTAACCTTGATCAAGGAAACGGGGAACCCAAAGGATATCTTTCTTCCTATAATCAAGAAATCCACCATGGAGAATGGTCAAGGCTGCAGATCCAGCAGAAGATCAAGATATGGAAATTGGAACAGAAGATCATGAAGGCGTGCAATACCCTCAAGCACCGTTAGAGATCGCAGCAATGCCACCTTTGGATGAACGAGTGACGCACAATCGACACTTTTCATCTCAGAAGGTTGTGGGTCTGATATTTTCCCTAACGGTCGTTGATATTCGCCATCATTTGTGTCTGGAATCAAAAGAATTGGGCCACCACGTCGTCATCTGACTCATCAAATGAGCGTGTTGATAATCATCTCCACTTTCAACATTATGAGTATGAAGGCAATAAATTTGAGTTTCTTGGAATAGACTGATCAGACTTCTTCCTTTTTTCGTTTTATCGATTTTCTTCATGATGGTATGTGAAAGAAGGTTGATGATGGTATGTGAAAAGAAGGTTGAAAAAATTTATAGGATTTAAATTCGACAAACAGTTTCCATCATTACCCATAAATACAAATTTGAATATTGAAATGTGAGGAACAAAAGATCGTCGAGTGGAGACACATAAAAATACTGGTAAGGAAATTCCTATCAACTAAGGGCTGTTTAGCACAATCACTTTGTGAATAAAATGTCTGCTGAAAGATATCACCACATTAAATCCAAGAGTAAATATCATGTCAATTGGGTTAGATGAAAACCAAGAAATAGAGTAATTACTTTAATAAACTTTGATGAAGTTACTTCTTATAGTTGTCATGTATTTATATTTTAATCATATTAGTGTCTAATAAAAGGAAATTCTATTTTTTGTGCTGGATAGGACATTTATTGATCAGAACTTGTACTCAAGATTAGAAACCGATATCGCGACTGATATCTCGGTAGAAGCGATTCTTTTATCCATGCTTGTACTACACTGGGATGAACTAATGAAGTATACATCATCAACATTCACATCAGCTATGTGTAATATGCTTCCTGCCCTAACTTTTATCCTGGCATACTTTTTTAGGTACATTTATTCACTTTCAAGCATATCCAATTTTTCTCTTTGGAGGGTTAGGAATTTGGATCGTGTCACGTGACTATAAATGAGGATAAAGATTGTGACTTAAGAATAAGATTGTGTGTCGGAGATACATATTAAGGCCCTTGACTCGTGAGGGGTTGGTTTGATGGTAAAGAATCCATCTAAAGTGCAGGAGGTCTTGATTTCAAGTCACTCTCAATATATAAGGGTATTCTTTATATGGCCCTTAACTCGTGAGGGGTTGGTTTTATCATCTGTTCAGAAGAATGGTCGCGAGACCCAACTGAGAAATGAACTCACTCATTTAGATCTTTGGGAGGGCTTCAAATCCAGGCCCAAGTCATTTCCCAATTTGTCAGAAGAAGGGCCCTGACTCCTAGACCGAATACTGTGGTCTAAAATCGGTCTGTAATCTGTACCGACAGGGCTCAAGCTAGGTCCAGCATCCACAAAGCCCTATTGTGCAGGATAAGGCTGTTTTAACTTTTGCTCCAAATTGCCATCCTTATAGCGACAACTATTGGGCTCAGGCTGGGCATGGTATGTACAAAGCATCAAAGACCCCATTAATTTTGGGCTGGACTTGTAGCCCAAATTGGGTGAGGGATCAATTGTATTTTTAGTCTACTTAAAATGAAATATATTTTTTCAAATTTACATGTGAGAAGCCGCAGAGAAATTCAGCGTAAAATCCCCACGAGTGCCTTTAGGGCACACCAACTGAGGTCATGGGGGCTTAAACCTGACATCTCCCGCTTCCTAAGGCGGGAGATTATTACTTGAGCTACACCCGCATGGGCACCTCTCACTTTCTTTTTCTAATTTTTTTTTTTTTAAATAGATGGATTGTATTGCATATGCTGCGATGAATCTTTATGCATTTTGAAGTTTGTGGATATAGATTTTTCTATAGATAATGCGCTTGACTTTGGTGGTTTTAACCTTGGGTAAGTAATCTGAGCGCTTGACTTTGGTGGTTTTAGCCTTGGGTAAGTAATCTGAAGGTTAAAGTGAGAAGCCGCCCACTTGTTACCTAAAGTCACGGTAATAAAGGAAGTATTTTTCATCACCAGAATTGTGTAAGATGGATATTTCAGTCACCAGCTGCCTGGGCCCAGCTGAAAGTTACTATTGTGGATAACCCAACCTATTCATGGTTGGACTTTCTTTAGAAAGGAATTGACAATGGAGATGTTAATCCAATTTTTCCTGTAAACGTCATTTTCTCTTAAATATTTATTTATTTATTTATTATTACTATTATTATAAAGATGAAAGCCTTGCATTCAATGGTTTAGATCATATTTGCACGGGAGGATTGATTAGTGAAGCTTAAAAAAGGGTTTTAAGTTCTTACCACATGTAAAAAATACAGTTGATACATTGAGTATTGGCCGCAATGCACTGATGCATTGTGACCGAGTCCAAATGAGTTCGTATCAACCTATTGGGCTAGATACGTATCGATTCGCCGAAATAATCCGTACAGGCGAATAGATTTTTTTTTTTTTTAATCAAAGATCTTACATGGAATCAAACCGATGTGCTTTGCATAGGAGGAATTCTAAAGCTATAGGTAAACTCAAAACTTAGAATTGAGTAGGGACTTTCATCAAGTTGAGTTTTGCAACTGAATCAAGATCAAGTTCCACTGAGTTTCTTGACTCAACATGTAACTAAATCGAAATGATTGGAACGAGTCAAATCGAGTAACTCGAATTGAGTCAAATTGAGTCTACCCTGTTTTTGAAATTTGAAGTGTTGTCCACCAAGATATCCAAATGGCATCAAAGCACAACATAAAGGTGCATTTGGGGATTGAGATGACATGTAATATGTTCCAAACTTCCAATCCATAAATCAGTAACGTGCACACCACATAACAAAAGGTGGTGCATTCAGATTAAATTGAAAGGACAGGAAATATGTTCCAATCTAGTCAAGAAATTTTTTTTTTAAAAAAAAATGGGTGCTCTTTTGCTGTAGTTGCAAGTTAGCAACAAAAGGAAGAAAGCTAGAAATATTCTTGTATACAAGAGAGACTGGTTCGAGCAAGTGACAAAATAGGAACAAAGCATTTCATAAAGAACAATTGAGCCACTAAAGCTACCAAATTCACTAGCATTAAATTTAATTGTGACATCAACAAGCATTACAATTAGTGAGCATTTCATATAAAAAAATTGTTGATATAAGACTAACTTCTTATATTTTATAGTGTATGTATGAAACTTGGTTAAGAACTACTTATATTTTATTTATAAAGAACTAAGTCACACTTCTATAGGAGGACCAAGTACATGCACATACCTAACACAATGTGGCATGCATGCTCATTAATCTGGGCCGTTGGATCTGGCACAGTTCATTGAATGAGGTCAAGAGTTTTAATGTCTGGATTGAGGAATAATAATGTTGGATGTTAGTAGCTTCGAGGGGTTGGCCTAGCAGCCAAAAACCCGCCTCAGGAAGTGGGGTCTTGTGTTCGATTCACGCTCAACTTCAAGAGGCTATTCTACGTAGTTTTATCTGGTGTGTAGATTGAAAGTTTTCACATGGCTTGAAAGATTAGTCTGGTGAGATTCCTGAACACCTTTGGTCATAAAAAAAATTATTGGATGTTAGTCGGATCATAGGCAAAATATAAACTCAAAACATGTACTACCCAATTATATTTATTTTTGGTCGAATGTTTTGGGTGTGATTATTAGAGGTCTATACCCAGTTTTAAAATTTGGTCAATATGCAACCGTCTGTTGGGGGTGAGAACGGGAGTCCCACATCGGTTGTGATGGGAAAAATCTAAAGACTTAAAAGGGTCTGGGTTATTCCACCAATCAGATTAGTCTTTTCGACTGCAAGCTTAGTCCTAAGTCCTAACCCCGTCGATATATTGGTTGAGTAAGCATTGTATCGGCCTCTTTTAAACCTTCACGTGTCATTCATCAGAGCCATCCATTCTTTTCATCTTTCTTGGATCTCTAAGAGACTAGACATGGTAGTTGTTTAAAAGCAAAGATGTCTGTCTAGTCAAAACTGTATCGGCTGATATAGATCCGAAATGATGCGTAGAGGAAATCTTTTTATCCAAATCTATTTTTGGATTTCTTAGACAAGAAAAATGGATTTATGGTCCAGATTATCTGACTCTGAGTTTTGGCTTTTGACTGAAATGGATCACAATGGTGGAAGAGATTTACTGAAGTGATGTTGCTGTAAGCTTACATGAAAGAGATTCTCTCCTTGACTTTTCATGCTTATGATGGCTGTGAGGTGGAAACCATTTTCTTATGTAAGCTTGATTTAACCTGCAAATTTGCTAATCTTTTCAACATCTGTTGTGGGGATGGGGTTAACTTGTCTCAACAAAACTTTTGATTAAGATGTGATAGAGACAGGGAGTATGATTTGATTCATATTAAAGGAAAGTGAAATTAGAATTAAAAAATTCGATTACTTATGTAATATAAAGTTTGATAATAATCTCTTGGGACTGGGCTAAAGACTGGTCTGATAGGTAGAATAACTAAGTCCCATATAAATTTGATTTCGTTCTCTTAAAACCGATGTGGAACTCTCTCGTTTGCACTCAAACATGATCAAGGTTGTGTGACACATGGTTTTGCATCCATGTACAAGACCCACGTAAATTAAAATACAAGCTTGTATTGATCATTAGAACTACATCACATTTTAACACGAAAAATAACATAGGATTCTGTCTTTTCGACCACCGAAAACATTCAATATCATTAATTACGAAATAGAAAGAAAGATTAGTATTCTAATCATATTCCGTAAAGTATAATTTCAATATATCATTATCATATAAATGAACTTTGTCCCATTTATCTAGAGCTAGTTCTACGAATTTCACTTTTCACTCAATCATCTTGTCCAGTCTTGCCATCACAATTTATATCTTCGACGTCTTCCTTTTTCTCTTAGTTTTTTCTTCTTGTAATCATTTGACATTTATGTTAAACCAGTTTTTAATCTTCTATAAATATGTCCAAACTATCTTTAAGTGAATTTTTTTAGATATGCTTATTACATACATGATCTTTAATATTTCAATGTTTACATTACAATAGTTTTTAAACAACTCACATCCAAAATAATGTAAAACTCGTTGGATTTTTTTTTTTATGACGGAGGGAGAGAACCTCAAGCATAATTCTACTAAACTCCTCCTTCGAGTAACATTCTATACCTTTACAAAATAGCCACAGGGACTCGAACTCGCACAAAAAATTGAATGAAATTTCAAATTAATATTTTAGCTATATCAAAGTATCATACGTCCAATTTATATTCTTTCACATGATTGTCACACATGAGTTGTAAACCATAGTCTCATAAAGTGTCATATGATATCCTTTTGTTATGCAGCTTCCTACTTTGTATCTATTTCTCTCTATGCGGCGTCGAGACTCTAAGTTACACCTGTTAACTTCATTGCCTTGCCATTGTCGGCTTTCAGATAACGACAGAGAAAAGGGCAATATTCTGTGTATATTAGAGTACAATATATCACACTGTACTTCTATTAAGATTTATTTTATCTTCTACACATAAGAAGAATCATCACTTGCACAATATGAAGCTCATTAAATAAAGTGATGATAGGTCTATGGGCATGATTTTTACTGGCTGCAAACGAGTGTAGAAAGAGATTTAGAGATTTATCAAGGACTTGGGTCACTCCACCTAACATATTAATCTTTTGGGCTGAATACCCAAATCCTAACAATAATTATCTTCGTCAGAATAAAAAGTCATATTTTTTTTTTAGGATCTAAGTATTCAGGCCTCTCAGAGCATCTAACTAGTCATTGAGGCATGTGTAAGCTTCCCTATCCACATACACTGAATAATTCTACCGAAAGTGAGTGGAGAGAATCGAACTTGGGATTTTCGTTTCGTGAGGTGGGTTCCAGACTATCATTTCAACCCTTTTGAATTTAAAAAATACAAAAATTAAACTAATCAAAATTTTGAAATCTCAAAAAAATATGATTTTATAAACTCAATCCAGATGATTTTTTGTGGAATACATATTCAAAGATACATACGGCAGACAAAGTGTGGTGCTCATTCAAAGACACGTGAACCCTGCCCACCTCCACTAGGGAAGACATTGCTTGGCGAGTCACTTAGTAAATATTTCAGTATTCCAACAATTTTATCAGTAGTCTTCGACGTGTGTGAAGAACCTTTTTGGGTGGACAATCCATCACTTCCTTTTCCATATGTGGCGAAATGTCAAGTTTGAGTGCCCAATACTCAATGATTCGATACTTGGTGGGGTTATAGATTTAAATTGTAGGTGGGTACTCAGTGGAGTCCCTATAGCCACTTTTGAAGCATGAAAGGCTTGAAGAAACCCTATATAAGGATTGCATAGCAATGTGATTTTCATGTACTTGTTGGTTACCAAAGTGTGTTTACTCTTGAGTGAGTCAGTGAGTTTTAGTTGAGTTGAGTTGGGTGAGTTGTGAGTGAGATGGAGAGTGAAAGTGGGTCTTCTTTGGTGGAAAGGTTGAAGCCATATGTGGCTGTCATCTCCATGCAATTTGGGTATGCAGGAATGAACATAATTTCCATGATTGCACTCAAACAAGGCATGAGCCATTTTGCTCTTGTTGTTTATCGCCATGCTGTGGCCACAGCAGTTCTCTTCCCTTTGGCAATTCTCTTTGAAAGGTCTCTCTCTCTCTCTTGACAAAGATAAAGCTCTCAAAACCATACTGTTGAGTTGCTCTTGTAACTCTTCTACAGAAAATTTGTTTATACTCATTTCATATCAGTCATGAAAATACAATTTTTGGTTGTGTTTTTTTTTTTTTTTTTATGATAACGGTGTTCAGGTCTTCTAGAGCATCTGACTCTCGTTTGCATTGCAACATTGAGAATCGAACTCAAACTCACGCTTCGAGAAGCGGGTTTATGGCCATAACTCCAACCCCTTCATATTAACATTTTTATTGTTTCAGTCAAAAATTATATTTTCGTCAAAAATAAATTAAGTGTCGAGTCTTTATGAGCAAGGAAAAACTCCATTTTTTACTCATGAAACTTATTATCCTCTCTATAAGAAACGGATTCCTTGAAGAAGAGGACAATGACAGTTTTCTATATTCTTAATAAAGAGCTCTTACTTTATAAAAGAAGAGAAAAAAAGTCTTATTTTTCATATTCTTCATTTTTCATTGAGAGAAAAGCCTTATTTTGGAGTTCTCATATATTGTACATAGACTTCCTCAATCAATTATACAAAATATCAGATAGTAGAAAGTTGATGAGATCAAAAGCTGAAATAGAAGATATTTTCCAAACTAGTTAAGACTCTTTCTTTTTATAAAAATTGGTATTCCTTTTGTTGTTTTAGTGTTCCCTTTTCCCTCTCTCCCACTGCATGAAGGATTGGCATACTTCTAAAGAGATTCTTTATAAAATTATTCTCTGTATCAATTTTTTTTTGAATTTACGAGTGGAAAATCAGAGGATACCCAGCGTAAAAACCCCACGGACGAATTCACTACCACTAGCTCATAATGAATTGAGCTACACCCAATTTATTTTCCTAACCTTATATTAAATGTTAGGTTATCTTACAATTTGAATTCTTTCTAATTTTAAATGACGGTGGCACCCTTATTAATCATAATCTTGTTGTTATGTGATCACAGGAAAGTAAGGCCCAAGATGACATTCTCCACCTTGTGGAAGATATTGGTTCTTGGATTAATAGAGTAATTACTTTAATCAACCTTGATGAAGTTACTTCTTGTAGTTGTCATGTATTTATATTTTAATCATATTAGTGTCTAATAAAGGAAAAAAAATTCTAATTATTATTTTTGTGTGTTGGTAGGCCAGTGATTGATCAGAACTTGTACTACACTGGGATGAAGTATACATCAGCAACATTCACAGCAGCTATGTGTAATATGCTTCCAGCCCTAACTTTTATCCTGGCATACTTCTTTAGGTACACTTATTCACTTTCAAGCATATCCAATTTTTCTCTTTGGAGGGTAAGGAATTTGGATGGTTCATGTGACAATAAATTAGGATAAAGACTGTAACTTAAGGATTAAAATACGATAGCGTATCGGTGATATATATCGAGGCCTTCAGTATAATAGAATAAATTAGCTGAGTGTTGATGTCTTTTTTGTTTTTCTATATTTTTGAAAATTAAAAAAATATCTACAAACTTGGTTTTTGAATGGTTGTTTAAGCTGTGTTTATACTTTCAACCGTAGTTTAGAGATTCGAAAAACTCAGGTGAGTCTGTTTGAGTTGAGTTGACTTGATAGAATTTTTGAGTCGAGTAAGTCAACGGGTTTTACTGATATTTTCTGAGTAAATTGAAAAACTCGTATGTTTCCAAGTTGATTCCAAGTTTTGAGTTTTTAAAGTATGCTTCCAACTGATTTGGATCGAAACTGGATATATAGAGCATCTGCTTCTATTGAACCAGGTTCAACTGGTTGGTTCGATCTGTCTTTCTTAACCCTGGTTGCGAGCTAGGATTCCAGACCCAAGGGAATTATCAAAATATCCAGACCCATTTCGATGGGGTGGTTGAATTATTTGTTTGGATTTTGAGAAGTCTCAAATCCAGGCCCAGGTCATTTCATCATCTGTTCAGAAGAATGGTCTAGACTCCAACCGAGATACGGACTCACTTATTTGGATCTTTGCGAAGGCTTCAAATCCAGGCCCAAGTCATTTCACCATTTTCTCAGAAGAATGGCCGGCTTAGTCTGTAATCTGTACCGGCAGGGCTTAAGCTAGGTCCATCACCAACAAAGCCCTATAGTGAAGGATAAGCTGTTTTAACTTTTGCTCCAAATTGCCATCGTTGTAGACGACAACTATTGGGCCCAGGCCGGGCATGGTATGTACGAAGCATCAAAGGCCCATTAATTGTGGGCTGGACTTGTAGCCCAAATTGGGTGAGGGATCAATGACATTTTTACTCCTACTTAAGATTAAATATTAAGATGGATTGGATTGCATATGGGTTTCTCTTTTCTAATCTTTTTTTTTACAGGCTTGAGAAGGTGAACATAAAGAAGTTAGAAGCCAAGCAAAGGTGGTGGGAACATTAGTAACAGTTGGTGGAGCAATGTTGATGACATTATACAGAGGGCCCATCATAGAGATGGTGTGGTCAAAAGGAAGAAATCATGGTGGGCCCCAATCAGATGTTGGGGCCAATCATGATTGGGTCAAGGGTGCACTCATGCTCACTGCTGGTTGTTTCTGTTGGGCATGTTTTGTCATTCTACAAGTAAGCTCTTTATTTTAAAGAGAAGACGAGTTTCTAATATTGGTTGAAATTCAGTCCATATTTTATTGAATTTCAGGAGAATTATATGAAAATATTGTAAAATATTAAAATTTTCTGAAAATGGGCCAAAAAATAAACTGAAATTTTGACTGAAGTTTTCAAGATTTCAGGTGTATCAGCAATAAATGTTGTTTTTTATTTAAAAGACTAATATGGGCCTCAAAATAGGCCAATATTTATTGCCTATTGAAGGCCCAACACGGGAGAAGGCTTCTCATTTGTAAAAGAATCTTAGATTGTGAAGTTCATCTAAATGCATGTTAATCACATGAAGTAGGGTCTTAAGTTCGATTCAAACTCAACCTCGAAGTGTCACTCCTCATAATTGTGTATCCAATTTGTTCAAAATTAGGAGATCTGCTCAAAGATTAGTCAGGTAAAATCTCCTACGAGTGAGATGCCGGGACACTTTGGTCATTAAAAAAATTGAGAAAACAAACAAATATCAGCCGATATATCAAACATCAATTGACATTCAAATTTGATTAAAAAGGGCCCAGATATGAGCTTTTTTATTTGAACTTTATTCTGTCTAATAATTTTCTTTCCATGGTTCTCTATTTATTTGTGTGATGACTGTTGAGAATTACAATTAGTAAACTATTTTGGGTTTTTTGTTTTTTCTAATTTTCAGGCCTTCGCATTAAGGACATACCCTGCAGAACTATCCTTGACAGCCTTAATATGCCTAGCGGGTACAGTTGAAGGGACAGTGGTGGCCTTAGTCATAGAACGGGACAACTTCGCCATTTGGTATCTTGGTTGGAATGCAAAACTCTTTGCATCTGTCTATGGGGTACTAATAAACTTTCAACATTAATTAATTAATTTTGAATTACATAATAATACAATTGCTGAGTTTGATCTAAATTATCCATCAAAATCTATTTGATCAAGAAATGGTTGATCAATGAAGTATGGTTGGCCTAACAGTCAAAAACTCGTCTCATAAAGCAAAGTCTCGAGTTCGACTCACTTTTAATCTAGACGAGCCACTCTCTATAAACTTAACCGGTGTATGGATTGAGAGGTTCACACTTTGCCCGTGGGATTAATCTCACCTCCAATATGGATGAGAATATCCATATTATCAAAAAAGAAAAACATGGCTTCAATGATCTAACCGTAAATATAATGGTGGCCCACTTCCCATTTCATTTTCATGATCATGGGTGTATTATTATCATCACTTAATCACATCTGCTTAGCTTAATTACATTTAAGTGTTGTTCATGGCAGGGGATAATTTGCTCAGGGATTGGTTATTACGTTCAAGGGGCGATTATGAAGAAGAGGGGTCCTGTTTTTGTGACTGCTTTTAGTCCCTTGAGCATGATTATTGTTGCAATCTTGGGTTCCATCATATTAGCCGAGGAGATCTCCTTGGGAAGGTATGCATTTAAAAATGACCTGACCTAAACCATTAATAAACGGCTCGACCTGCTTAAAAAATGACTCGATCCAATCTGGACTCAATTATAAATAGTTTAAGCCAACTGATTTGCTGTTGTCATATTTATATACAACATATCTAACTATATAAGATCTACACCTGTTTAAAGAATTTTGGTATGTTTCTTGTTAAAAAAGTTTCTTACTTAGGTAAATGGGTAAAGTTGATCCTGAATCCGAAATAAATCAGAACCAACTTAATCCATTTAATAAGACCCAAAATAGACATGAATCCGAATAAATCTAACTCAACCCGACTCATAGCTAGGTTTACTCCTTAAGTGTGGTTTCATCTTTTGGCCCATCTATTAAGTGAATCAGATTGATTTGAACCATTTATAATAGATGGAGTTCGAGTCATCCACCCTCACATTATAAACAACTTAATTCAATCCATTTATTAAATGGGTAAATGAATTTAAATCGAGTTAACCCATTTATTTCTTTAGAAACACTTTGACTCATGTAATATCTTTTGGGAGCAAAATCTTCTTTTTTATTAATGAAAAATAGGTTTAAATTGATAAATGGATTCAACCTCATCCAATAATTTACCATTGAATTCAAAATTATGGTAATATAAATATTTTCTTAATCTAAGCATCTTACATCTTACTCTTGACTTTATAGGGTGCTTGGAGCAATTATCATAGTCACTGGCTTGTATTTTGTTGTGTGGGGTAAGGGCAAGGATCATATTGTATCATCACCGGCCATCGATGAGCCAAGATCAGCAGACAAGCAACTAACGGCCACGATCAACTCAAGTAAGATGGACCGTGGGAGTGATAATATCATCATATCGCCACCGTCGACGGCCGCCGCCGCGATCGACCCAGTGAAGATGGGTCCTGCCGGATCTGTCACCATTACATTTCTTAAATTTTCTTGGCCAAAAACTTTTGCGTTTATAGCAAGTTTTGGTACATGGCTGTGAATGTGATGGATATTGAGCTTGTTTCAAATTAAGGATAGTTATGGTTGAAAAAGTAAACCATATAATAATAATATGATAACTTCAATGATCTAATCGCTGAGTCAATTGATACATGTGATAATTTCTATGAAAAAAAAAAAAAAAATTAACACTTTTTTTCTTTTTTTTCATTGAAGTAGCGTATCTCGCGAAAGCGAAATGACCAATTAAGAAATAATTGTATTTACAAGAAATAACTAAGATTTTTCGAGATGTAATGACTAATTGAAGTACTATTATCACAGAGTGATGCATTTTAGTTAAAAGACCTAAAGTGGTAAGACCTTGGATGAAAATAGTACTTGATGCGGTTATTGCATTTAAAAACTTTTATGATTCCTAAAATATAGAACTATATGAATAATAGAGAATTCCATGAAAGGAACATTAAGAATTCGTATAATCACTTAACGGAAATGTCTAGAATAAATCTAACGAGTAACTAATGATTGTGTTATACAGCCTTTTTCTGATGAATTCAGTGTATAGGTAAGGACGCTTGCACATGCCCATAGGATTAATCAGGTGCTATAAAGGCCTGGACACCTTGGTCTGACCTCTTTATTCTTAGGCCCAGAACAAGTCCAATCTCAGCCCACTAACAGCTTGAGGAATAGTTGTTTTACTTAGACCAGCACATTAATTGGGCTAATGTAGAAGGCAATAGAACAAGATGGAGGTCATTAAGGGCTTGGATTTTGAGTGTAGGAAAGGATAACTTAGATCAAAAAATGAACGGAGAATTTGATTTTTGATAAAATAGAGCAGAAGAGTAGAACTTAGAAAGCTGATCTGGAGTCGTCTGTGATGATTTCAGAGATGTAACGATGGTGCATGGACATTTAGGCCATCCCATGAGAAGCCCGAGTCTACAGCATTGGGCCAAAACTGTAGACCCATTATATGGAACCATGGTAGGACCATTTTAGGCCCAATATTTAAATGGATGAGGACTATGTCTTTCTATGTCTTAAAAACAAGCTTCTCTTGTTCTCTCATATTTTGTGAGTCTTCTATTAATGTAACAAACCCACCTTAAATGGATTTATCTCATTTTATCATCTATAAAGACTATTTCTAAAGCTTTCCCCCATAAAGTATTCCAACTCTTTTATAGATAATCACTCATCCAACGTGTTATAAAAATATAATCTAATAATGTTATCAGATCTTAGATGTTCATCATCTATTTTATGATTATAATTTTTTAAAATAATAATAATACAAAACATAAACAATATCAGCATTGACGATCAAATCCTCTAAGTGTGATCATTCCTCCATCACAGTGGTTCATCTAAATCATAGTTTCTAAATTTGAAAAAACTTAGACGAGTTCGTTCGAATTGACTTGACTCAATGGGATTTTAGATCAAATGAGTCAATAAATTTTATTAAAATTTTCATATTACGTCTAAAAAATTATTTGAGTTATTCAACTCGAATCTCTATTTTGAATTTTTACACTAATGAGCCAGTGTTCGCTAATCCTACTCACACATCTTTGTCTAAGGCCCACTTACTTTGTATGTGTGCAACACAAGTGGGCCAAGGAAAAAAATAAAGAAAAAAATCACTAATGCTCTTATATTGACCATAAAGGTACATTGAATGTGAATTATTGGCCTTTTTATGTTTTTTTTTTTTGGTGTAACACAAGTGGGCCATCTGATGAGTGGACTAGCATGAATTTTCAGACAAGGAATCTTCAATTGTGGACCCTCAAAATGAGAAAGAAATTGAGATCTCTTGCCTCCCATTCTAGTGACTATATTAATCAATATTAACGTAATCATTTTATATCGATGCAATATATTTTTACTCAAGTAGGAGGTACTTTGGATTTTAGTTTAACAATCAATCATCTACTCTTCATCATTAGACATATATTTTGTAATGTATTTAATGTTGTTTATATATTCGATATTTTTGAGAAATTTTATATTTTTAACTCTTTTGTTAAAAATAGTAAAATTGTTTTCATCTCATTATATAAGTAGATAGGTCGCCGTTATCATCGTCATTAATTGCCAAATATCATATATATGATTAGTTTTTCGAGTTCTCCATTTAAATTTCTCTTACTGTATAGTCTATCACTCCATTATCTAATAACTACATATAAACGGGCTGTCTTGTCCCGTATTCTATAACGACGGCTATGTAAACACACTACGTAATTTTAAAACTATAATTAAAATTATTATATCAAGTTAAATTTTGTTACAATTCTCATATAAGGTTAAATCTTAGAATAATCTCATTTCTATTATCTAAAATAAATTCTTATAAAAAATTATCTATCTGATTGTAATGAACTTTTACATTGATAGTTCTTTTTAGAGTTGATTTGAGCAATGGTACTTTTTCTTTAAACATATCGAATGATATAAAAAATAAATATTTTTTATATTTTTTATAGTATACTTTTACTTTCTAAATTATCATAAACAAAATTAAAGATAAAATATGACAATTTCAATTTCTACATTATCCCGGTGTCCAAATCAATTCCCCTTCTCATGGATGGTGTCATAACGTAGCGTGTGACTCTTGACTGCTGAGGAATATACGTGTCTTTTGAAATTTGATGTGATCTTAAAAAGCAAGCACCATCTCTTCTTTGATTGCATCATTTAAAGGGATAATCATAGGTATCAATTATTTATTTATTTAATTATTATTTTTTAGTTTTAGTCTTTTATTTTATTTTATAAATGGATGATATTTCTTTTATCTTTCTAATTTTGTGAAGATGTTAATAGCTAATTTAAAAGAGGCAGCACCATCATCATCAAATACAAAAATCTCATCTACATGAAGTTATGTTTTTTCAATTTTACTTCCTTATTTGATTCTATCATAAATTTATATTTTCATTTCGTATTTTCAATGGTTTATCCCATTACAATTCTATTGTGTTTGATGCGATGTTTGCACTGCTATGTTAATCTCAACTAAGTTTTGAATTTGAAGCTTTCTTTTGGATTATCTCGGTTTTTGAGATTTGACCGTTAGTCTTACTTATTTATAAGATTAGTCTCATCTCTAATATTAGATGGAGAAATGAATACCTCCAAATCACGTGTGGCGGAATGGCTGAACCCACACCGGAGTTAAGACCATTCATTACACTTAATCTGACCCAAGTTTCACCCCTAGACTAAATCCAAAGTGTCCAGAACAGCAGAAGAAGAAGAAGAAGAGGTGAAGATTCAGGAGAAAAATAGAAAACAACGAAAAGCTAAAACCCATGCATCTACTTGGACTTTTAATTGGGCTTGTTCTTCGTGTTGGGCCTGTTGGGCCTTCGTTTTGGGCTCAAAATAGCTTCTGCCGGGCTCAATTTAGTCTGTTGTCAATTTGCTATCCCTGCAGCAAATGATGCAGGACAAAAAGAAAAAGAAAAAACAACACTCATCTAATATTCTAATGAACATCTCCTCTTTTGTCGTTTTCATTAATTAGCTCATTACTGAATTAAATTCATGTAATCAATAGTGACATCTGACAGAACTACAAAGTTAAGGTTTAACATTAATCTAACCTTCAATGATAAGATCAAAATATTCTTACAATAACATCATGATTCAACATATCTTCTACGGTTGTTTTTCTATGTCCGGAGGTGTTCAGACATCGCACCTGACAAATCTATCTTCTACTGTTGTTGATAAAGTAAAAGATCTCTTGCACCTAACGTGCATGATATTATCTTACACATACTGAGACCCACTAAATGGAATGGCAATAAGCTCATTGAAAAAAATCTTTTCTGTCACTTCAATTAAATCAATTGAACTATATTTTTTAAATTCACTAAATTTTGATTAATTTAAAGTATTTTCTAATCTTTAAATATTATGATCTGATTATGATTTTTTTTTTTTTTTACTAAGGTGTTCAGATCTTTTAGAGCATCCGACTAATGCTCAGAACATGTGCAAGCCTCCCTACCCACACACGCCAAGTAACTCTAGGGAGAGTGGCCCTTTGTGTTAGAGTGAGAATTAGAACTTCAACTTCTTGAAGCGGGTTTCTTGCCATCGCTCCAACCCCTTTAGATTGATCTAATTATAATAATTTTGAAGACTCATTGTCACTAAATGGAATGGCAATAAGTTCATTGGAAAAAATCTTTTCTGTCACTTTAATTAAATCAATCGAACTATATTTTTTAAATTCACTAAATTTTGATTAATTTAAAGTATTTTCTAATCTTTAAATATTATGATCTGATTATGATTTTTTTTTTACCAAGGTGTTCAGACCTCTTAGAGCATCCGACTAATGCTCGGAACATGTGCAAGCCTCCCTACGCACACACACCAAGTAACTCTAGGGAGAGTGGCCCTTTGTGTTAGAGTGAGAATTGGAACTTCAACTTCTTGAGGCGGGTTTCTTGCCATCGCTCTAATCCCTTTAGATTGATCTAATTATAATAATTCTGAAGACTCATTGTCACTAAATTTGTCATGTCAAGATATCAAAGTGTGTAGACCAATACAGTGCATACAAGTGTGTTGATTGATAGAACTTTTGGCAATGATAGAGGAAAGAAAGCAAGCACTTATCCTCCCACACTTAGAAAAAAATGCATCCTTCTAGTGTTTTGCGACTGCTCTTACACTTTTTCAACTTTGTTGTTTGGCCCATAAAGAAAAGGTGTTTGTGTGGGAATGAAATATCAATCCTGCTTTTATTAAAGGGTATGGGAATCTTAGGGACCATTTTACAAAATGGCTCTTGGCTGATTATGTATACCACTACCAATTGGGTTGTATAAGAAGAGACTTGGCTAACCAGCTCATCTTGCATCACTCATAGAGGAATTCTGAATTTAAGAGAGAGAGAGAGAGAGATGTGGGGTGTTGTGAAGAAGGTGAAGCCATATGTAGCTATGTTGTCCTTGCAATTTGGATATGCGGGATCATATATCATATCTTCTATTTGTCTAAAGCGCGGGATGAGTCACTATATACTCGTCGTTTATCGCCTTGTCTTCGCCGTCGTCACTGTCGCTCCATTCGCGCTATTCTTAGAAAAGTCATCTCTCTCTCTATTCTTTGTGAATTTGTGAATTTATGATGCAAGTATAGTAAACTTTCGTATTATTCTTTCAAACAAACTCTTGATTGAAAAGTAATTTATTTGAAAATGACTCTTTTTACGTGTGTGTGTGTGTATATATAGATATATTCATATGTATCAAACTATCGATACACATTTTTAATGAAAATATATTTTCTAGTTTACTAATTGTTATAGAAAGAATGCGAAAGATTTTGGGAGTTCGAAGGGCTTTCAAATGAAGGTCCTAATACGGTATATAGGGGGTACTTATATAAGGGGTCTTGGACATCTCAATAAGAGGGGAGTCTGGTGCTCATCTTCATGGTGCTTGATTCTGAGAGATTGCTGTTGGTAGAGGAAATGGGGATCACTGTATAGTCAGAGTATGGAGTTCTTAGGAGTAAATGATTCTCTTCCAGGATGAATCTCTCTGTGATTTCATATCTGTTAGGAGTTTTGCATGTGGAGTCGTGGGCTTTTTGCTAAATTGGGGTCTTTGATCTTTTTCGGTGTGTTTGCTTTTGGTGGGGGTTCAGTGTTCCATGGCCCATTTTTCCTTTAGTTTGGTTATCTAGAGTTTTTGTCTCTTAGGCCCTTTGTATTTTTTTTTTTTAATATAATTTTATTTATTACCACTAAAAAAAAAGATGTCTCTCGTGTGAGACAAAATTTTATTTTGTCCAAATGTGTTTAACATGAGCCATGCTAACACTCGATACCACCCTCACACCCTATCATATCTAGTAATTGTTAGAAATTGTGTGATGACATCGACCTAAGTTAAGATCTACCTTGCATTCATGTGTCTCGAAGGCCGATCTCATTTAAGTAAGAGGGCTTCTCTCATATACCATGACTTACAACATTTGTTAATGTTTTCAAGCATTTGTCTGGCTAAAGAGTCAATTACATGATCCTTTTTTAAATCCACTGACAAAAACACATATTGGTGTGATACTTTTTTTTATGAACGCGGTTTTTTTTAACTAATTAGAATTAAGTTTTAATGGATTTTTCTCTTCTATATTATGATTGAATAACAACCTCTTCTCTCATTTTCTTGACAGGAAATCAAGGCCCAAGATGACCCTCACAATTTTCTTCAAGATAATGTTGTTGGGTCTACTAGAGTACTGCTCTAAAACAAACTTATATCTCACAAACATTCTATCTCTTTTATATTTTCAAATTATTTGTAATATAAACAAAGATCACCAAAATCAAATCTGTTTTCTTGTATTCAGGCCAGTGATTGATCTCAACATATACTACATGGGTATGTCTTATACATCACCAAGCTTTACATCTGCACTATACAACGTTGTTCCTGCTTTGACCTTCTTAATGGCTATCATCTTAAGGTACAAAACACCCTAAACATGCATTTATGTTTATGCCTTACACTTGGGTGAAATTTCGCCGAAATCTGAAATATCGGGTCCGTAACGGGTTGATCAATTTATCATCCATCTCACAAGATTTTTTAATTTTTCTCAAAAGAAAAACCTTAATTGCCGATACACCTAAGTATATTGGTTTCCGGCTCATTTTCGCAACCCCCCGATAAATCTGATAAATATCGATCGGAATTTTGGATTTCGGCCAATATTTTGAAACTCAAGTGTGTTTAAATGTTTTGTATAATACATATACACATTTATTGCATAATAATACAAGCATTTTAGTGACCATCACTGATGTGGACTTTTAATGGGCCAACTGATTTTGGGCTCATTAGACAAGAGAAGCTACAGATAAAGAAGATACATAGCCAAGCTAAAGTTGTGGGAACGCTTGTGATGATTGCTGGATCAATGATAATGACGTTGTACAAAGGGCCCATCCTAAACTATGTGTGGTCCAATGGACGGGCCCATCATGAATCTTCCGAAGCCTCGGGCCAAAAGGATTGGGTTAAGGGGACAATTCTGCTTGTGGCCAGTTGCTTCTGTTGGTCTGGTTTCTTTGTGATGCAAGTAAGCAAGTTCTAATCATCTTAATTTTGTTGAATCCATGGTTTTATGATCCATTTAGACTAAGTACATGTCAATACACTAATATAAGCTCTAATTGCATTGGTTTAGTCATTCACCTTAAAGACATACCCGGCGGAGCTATCACTGACGGCCCTGATATGTGCCACGGGCTTGGTGCAAGGTTCGGCAGTGGCCCTGGTGCTGGAGCGCAGGCCCGGCGCCTGGTCTATCGGGTGGGACACAAGGCTCCTCACTCCTGCATATTTGGTAAGAACTAGATGCAATCTTAAATCCCCAATTTCCAGAATGATCAAAACTGGGCCAGCTTGTTTGAGGTCAATTAGGCCTATTGAAGGACCCATTGACGTAAGTTCAGGCTTGTCTGGTGATCAAGACCGAGTGAAGATGTAGGCCCAGATGATGTTCAAAGGCCAAAACAACAGGTCATGGTTATCGTCAAAACAGAGCCAGATTGGTGCAGGCCCATTCTGTATCTAATTTTCTTGTCTGATTTATGAAATAGATTGAAACTGTTTTAGCATTTTAGGGTGCCTGTCAATAATCACAAACAAGACTTCCTTTTAGAGAAAGCCCAGGCTTCATTCTTAGTCCCAATTATTGATCCCATAGCTTAATAGAGTCGAACTTCAACGGGCTTTCGCACTTCAAGCCTGACCCATTAAGAATGGTTGTGAATTGCGTTCAGAACATTTTAATATTTATAGATGCTAAGATTATTTTCTCCGACATGATTTCAGGGAATAATGTGCACTGGGATAACATATTATGTTCAAGGTGTGGTGATGAAGGAGAAAGGCCCTGTCTTCGTGTCGGCATTCAACCCTTTATCGATGATCATCGTCGCCGTCATGGCGTCTTTCATTCTCGCCGAAAAATTTTACTTAGGAAGGTAATTCATCAATGTCATTTCTAATCTTATTTGACACTTTAACTAGTCTTTTTTTTCTTTCACAATTTCATTTTGAGTCTATTGATCCACTTGAACCCACTTCTTTCGACATTTACTCATTTTACCATTCTTCAATGGATCTAAACTTTCATTTAATCATTTGTGGATGTAGTGTGATTGGAGCAATCGTCATTGTGGTCGGCCTGTATTCATTTGTATGGGGAAAAAGTAAGGATCCAGTGGCAAAACCAGAGACAACAGACGAGAAGATAGAGTTACCGACGACGACGAAAGGCATCGGTGAGGCGGCGGGTTCAGGGTATTGTGTTGATGGTGGCAGTGCGGTGCAAGAGATTCCAGCAAAGGGCCCTCTAACTCAGAAATAGTCTTTCCAAATCGAAGATGAAGGTTCCCAAAGTTTCCATGTATGGAAAAATGATTTCTTGGAAATGTCTATTCATCCATGCTAACTCATGTTGGACAAGAAATAAAAGGAAGAAAACTTAATGGAGTGACTCAAACATGAAAATAGAACTATAATCTGCTGCATTTTCTCACATGACCATCAAGCAACCATGAGCTCTTTGTCAATTTTCTCCCGATAAATTTATCTTTGGATGGGTCATCAAATTTTTTTCTTGGAATTTTCGTGTGAAAACCGCAGAAAACCCAGTATAAAACTCCCACGGGTTATACTCTTAGAGTGGGTCACCATTTGAACTATGAAAACTCGGCATCTATATTTTTTACATCAAAAGTCTTTACTTTTTGAAAAAATAAATGAGATCGTTGTCTAGTCAAGTAAGGAAATCTCATTCTTTTCTTCATTAGAATTTTCAATCCCTCCTTATTTGATAAATATTGGATAGTGATTTTTGCACCACCATTTTCTCTTGTGGCCTCTGAAAAGGAAATTCTAATTTTCAAGAACATAAAATACAAGACATTTTCAAGGGTTCAAAAATTAATTGTCAAAATAGAGTCAGTTTTGGATAGATATAACCCAACAGTGAGATCAACTCAAAATAAATTCAAATTAGTTATAAATATAATTCACACAGGTAGATAGATGGGTGTGAGAAATAGGGATATAAATGGATATTCAAAGTCTGAAAAATCAAAGTATTCGACCCAAAATAAATGAATTTAGATGCAAACTTTAGATTTGTTTAACTTTTGGATCTGAGTCCTAATTCGAAACTAAAATTCACTTGTTTTTTTATGTAGATATGGATCTAGCCATATCCGAATCCGATAACCCGAATGACAAAAATCCTAAATGTATTTTTATTGTTAATAAACATGTTATGTGTTAAATTTTATGAACATAAAACCCTAATATTTACTCTCATATATTCCCCAATATACTAACTCTCATATTTGGTATAAGGAAATAATACCACATATTAGTTATAATTGGATTCCACCATTTGTATTAAATGTATTTATCACTTACGTTTTTGTTTTTGTTTTTGTTTTTTAGCTTCTTTTGCAATATCTTTTTTTTAATATATTTCTTAAGATTATTTTTTATAGTTTTGTCTTATAATATTTACTAATAACGTGTTCTATGAATTTATAAGATTTGTGTTATTTTTTTATATGGGAATTTGATTATTTACTAAATTTGATTTTCCTTTTATAGTCGAGAATGTCAATACTTCTAGTTTTGGAAATATTCAAATTTAAATTCAAATCCGACTCTTTTAATTTGATTCCTCTTTGAATCTTATATTCATGAATCTAAATCCAACATGATCCAACTGCAACTATTATTAAATAGATACAAATTTGGATCTTACTTAAATCTGACCCGAGTCTAACCCGTTTACATCCTAGTAAAAAGGAGAGGGAATGATTTTGGATCTAAGTGGGTCACACACAAGAGCTCAAGTGGGGACAAAACTCATGGGTGATATCACTGTCGCATTTGGATGGGGGTAACTTGTTTGGTAATAGAAGGGTAAAAGTAAAAATTCATTTTTTTATCCTTCTTCTCTCACTTTTAAGAACGCTTTCTTATCCAGGGATATTCATAATATGGGGTTAACCCTTTGTTAGAAGTAACCCCACGTAGCTCCTATAAAATTTATCCCTCATGGAAACACAGCCAAATTTGTAGTCTTGATACTAATAATCTTAGAAATTGATTAGGTCAAATCAATAGTTCGATTTGAATTTTTAAGACATTTTCCCTTTCCTCCATCATAGGGTCCTACTCAATTTTGATTTAGAAAATTATATCAATGTCATTCAAACTTTAAACCTTCAAAAGATACAATTTGGCTTATTCAATCAAAATCTCTTTTAATAAATATTCTATTCAGACATGATTTAATTTTAATCAACTCATTAGCATAAGTCTAAATAAACTACATATAACTATAAGTGTCCATGACAGTGGTACCAAAAAGGTGCTTAAAACTTAAATCATTAGTATTTAAAAGTCAATTGAGATTAAAAGCTACTCATTTAATCAAAAATTCGAAATGATTGAACTTTTCTCTGTTAATTTTGATAGATGTAAATTTGATGACTAAAAAAACATTTGATCTTCAATTTGATTTTAAAACACTTTAAAACTCAAAAATAAGATGGAACATAAATTAATTACTTTAATATTTCTGAAAAATTGTCCACTCAGTATTATTATATTATTACTATGGAACTTTAGTGGAATCTATTTTTTATAGTTTTAAACAACATTTTTTTTTAAGACTGAGGTTTTCAGATATTTCACTTGACTAATCTTTGAGGCATGTGTAAATTTCTCAATTAGCACTTGTTGGATACAAAATAATGAAAAGTGGCATTTTTTTTTTTTGTTGAGAGCGATTTCATCTCAAGACTTTCAACAAACATAAATGGGTTTTGACCATAAGTTAACTTCTCGGGATTTTTAAACTATAACTAACAATGAAATATATAAAAAAATTGAGCATATTTACACTGTGACATGATGCAACAAATAAATTTGTTGAAAAGATCTATTTTTAAATATAAATTTCAATGAGTTTAATTTTTTTTTTTTTATAAAAAAATTACATTATACGTGTGGCATAATTTGATTCTGTGATGAATTGTTTGAAAATATTTAAATATGACCACACGACCAAAAAATATCACCTTCATTAGATCATTAAAATTATGTTTATTAAAGGATAGTGATTTTTACACCATGAGTTTTTCTCATGGTGCACCAGTCGTCTTAAAGAAAATTTTAATTTCACAATAGGAAAAGAGAGGAAAGAAGGAAAATAAAAGATAGCACGATCAGAAAAACTCATGGGCTGCATTCAGGGCCAGCTGAAGCCCAAAGCAAAAAAGGCTGCCGCTTTAGACCCCGTTTAAGGAGACCCAAAATTTAGTAATTTTTTAGATAAATTTTTTATATTAATTAAAATATTACTTATAACGATATATTAAATATCAAAAAGGTCGTATTTAGATTTTTTGCCTTAGGTCTCAATTTATATCGAGACAGCCCTGGATGTATTTGCACGGAGGATAAATTTTGGAGTCAAGGGTTATCCAAAATAATATAAAACTCCTCCGTTGAAAAGGGTTTTTAAAAGTTGAGATGAAGGGATATAAAGTTTTCCTCCCCTTTAATTCACCCCGATTACCCTGGTCCAAATGCAGCCATTGTGCAAAAATCACTACCCTAATTAAACTCTCTAAATTTTAATAATAAATTTATTTTTAACTTTTAAGATATTTCACCCTTGGAGTGTAGGATAAGCCTTTTAAAGAATTTAAATTCTAACCCTTTTATATATGTATTTTTTTTTATTTTTTAAATTAACCGCTCTCTCCCAATTAGAGTGTCCGCTCTCCCTTCCCTCGAGAACTTATGAAATTAAAAAGAGTCGCCGCTCCCGCGCTTTCATTATTTTCCCTCTCTCTCTCTCTCTCCACAGATTTCCTACTTCCTTATATTAACACTTTATCAGTACTGTTTTTCTCTTCAACTTCCCAATTCCCATGTCAATTCTCTCTCTCTCTCTCTCTCTCGATGCTGTCTGTTAATTTTTTTTCTTTTAATGTATTTCAATTGAGGGTCTGTTTAGATTAGGAGGAGAAAGGTACAGATTCCTCTCACCGGCAGGTAATTTTACTGTAGGGAAACTGCATTGATTGCATCATTTCATTTTGGGTACTGATGAGAATCTCAAATGTATTCTCCCAATCCAAATGCACTAATAGTTCGCTTGATTTTCTCTCTGGTAGAGATACTGATTTCTGGGTTCTTATCGGTTGTGCAAATCTCATTTGTCTCGAATCTCCTCAGCTTAGGGTCTTTTCTTCCATTCATCTGTTTCTTATCTCACATCCTTAAACGCCCATTCTGGTTTATATGCAGCTACCCATTCCACATTTCTGCATTTTGTACCATCTCTGTCATTTCTTATCGATTTTTGCTTTTCGTTTAATTTCTGTCTTTTCCCTTGTCATGTTTAAAAGCTTTGATCTTCATTTGTTACTACCAATGTAGTAAGGATTTTGTAATGATTAAGAGTCAGAATGTGATCACAGGGTGTCCATCAGTTCTTTTCAATGTGTGCTCCCTATTTGGGGCTAATTAATGTAGGATGTGTACGGCATCTTGTAATATTTTTTAGTCTCACTCTCATTTGATCGCCCTAATGTTTGATATCTCAGTCACTACCATATGTTATAGGCTAAAATTTAATTCAGTAGGATTGATTGTATAACTGTCAAATTGGGTGCCTAATATTGAAAATTTTCTTATGTACATATGAAAACATCACATCAATTTATACTTTAGCTGAAAAGGCTGAAATATGAAGTATGAGAGAAGCCTTCCTTAACATTTCAAGCAGTGATGGTGCATCTTAGAGAGTGTTCATTACAATGTTTCTGCAGTAAAAATTTTATTTGTAACATGATGAATTGCAATTGTGTTACGATAGAATTCCATTTTATCATTTATAATCTCCAGCATTAACATATTTTGGAAAATTTGATGTGTACAAACAAATGGGATAAGCTACCTACATAAATTTATCTGTGTTCCAAATCTTACAGCCATTGTATTGTATGTACAGATGTGAACAATCGTGGTGTGTTTGTTTAATGTCCCTGCACAACTCAATGCATTAGTTTCACATCACAACAATACAATGCTCAAGAAAATCCATTTCCCTTGCTAATTCTCTCCTCTTACTCTAATCTGCATTTGTTTTATGCTTCTATAGAAGTAACAGAACAAAATGTTCCAAACTGAGGTGTTTTAGGCATTTGCTCACATACTGTCCCTCAATTTATCTTTCCCATTCTAGAAGTAAGCTGAATTATTTTATTTCTGGCTGTAATTATTCTGAAAGTGGCTGATGTTCTTGGTGATGATGATGCTATTGTGGTTCTTGGCAGTGATTGAGTAAGTTGATTGTTGCTATATTGAGCATGGATGCTTTACCTGATGCCATCATTCAATACATTCTCTCCCACATGAAAAATGCAAAAGATGTTGCCCGCTGCAATTGTGTATCAAAGAGGTGGAAAGAATCAACACCTTTTATTCGGAGCCTCTTCTTCCCACGAGACACTTTCGATGATAATACCGATGCTGATACTGTCGTCGGGAGGATGATCACATCCACTGTTTCATTAGAAGAGCTCATGATTTACTGCTCCTTCTCTCCTCCAAGCCTTGCATCTTGGTTGTTAAGTAAAAGCTGGTCCCTTCGGCATCTTGACCTCCGTTTGGATAGCCTAACCAAGAAGAGTGCAACACCAAAGAGCGCCATTTTAATCGATTGCATTGGCACCCTGAAAGGATTGGAGACCCTTGTGCTTTGGGGTGTTCTAATGAACCAACCTCCCAACTGGGGGATACTTGAGAGGCTCCATAGTCTTAAGATGGTTGGGACGAGGTTGACTGATGCTGCACTGCTAGGTGCAATTAAGGCATGTCCGAATCTCACTGACCTGACATTGCTTTGTTGTGGTGGGGCAAAATCAATTTCAATCATATTGCAGCAATTGGAGCATTGCAAACTGGACTTTTTTGGTAAGGGTGACTGCTCTGTCTGCCTTAGCTGTCCTAACCTTCAACTGCTTGAGGTCCAAGGTTGTGGTAGGGTACGTATTGAGAACAGTCACTGCTTGCAGAATCTCACAATTGCCAATAGTAGTGGTATGTACTTTTGTTTAGATTCAATGCATCCTTTTAGATTTTAAGAAGTAAACATGAGCTCTGGTAGCTGAGATAGGTAACATTAGCTTGATACATATCCTGCATCCAAAACTTTAATGGGCTTCAGATACAGTAAGTGAAAGATAACCACAGTTCAAGTAACCCACACTGAATCAGAAAAATCAATGGTCTCAAGGCTGAGCTTGGGCAGAAAGTCAATTTGGAAAGGCTTCTGCCTGTCTTCTTGTATATTATAATTATTAAGGACTTCGATGGCGGCCAATATGTAATGGTAAATCACTGTTATTGAAGATGTCTCTAAATATTAAAATTTCGGGATTAACCGATATCCGATGTGCCGAAACCATTATGGAAAGTCTAACAAGCCAGTGAGAAGGTAGCAATAAGAAATTCGATTTTCTACCATTTTGCTTTTGATATGCTGTTGGTTTGATTTTTCAGGTAAAGTGTACAAAGTGGAGGTGGGGGAGATCCCAGTTCTTGATTACTTGTCTATTAAAGGGATACAGTGGAATTGGAGTGCAGTACGTTCCATTCTCCAAAACGCCAGGGAGGTGAAACACTTGGTTATGAGGATTGAAAACAGGGGGGATCTCAATAATCCACAACCCTTTCCAGAGATTGACTTGGTCGAGTTCTTCAATAACCATCCAAAGTTGCAAAGCTTTGAAATCCATGGAGCAATGTTTGCAGCCTTGCGCCTGAAGAACACCTTCAGTAGTGTGAGTTCTTTTTTTTTGATGACTGGTCTCGCCCGACTAGTCCTTCGGGACATGTACACGCCTCCCACACACATTTTAGTAGCAAACCAAATGAAAGAATTTTCCAAGTCGTGTGCATTTTGGTAGCACACTAAATGACAAAATCTTCCTTTCTTCATATGGTGATATATCATTGATACAGGAAATAACATATGTTTTTTTATTTTTTCCCATTTTCGCAGCTGGATTCTAGTTTTGTGATTCCTTCCCTAGAGGAGGTTCTGGTTACTGTGAGATCACCACTGAATGCAGAAGAGAAGATGCATATCCTTGAGTCATTAGTTAGGTATGGTAGGAAGCTGCAGAAATTGGTGATCCGAGCTTCACAAATGAAGAATTACCTCTATGGTTGTGATGATTTCTTTCAGGCGATTCACAGATTCAAATGCTTAAACCATAACATAGTCCAAGTAGAGTAGATAGTCCCTATAATTTGAGTTACTTAATCAAGATCTAATGTGCTCTGAGGAATGAGTTGTTGCCAATGGCTCTTTATCTGTGTTTGAAATGAAATTCAAATGAATTCCTGATTGGTATAATGTCTTCTCCCATCTTGACACCTTGAGAATTTTCCCATATGCTAAGTGATTCAATTGGTCATTCTTTAGAAGAAAATTAGAAGACAATTACTACACTTTATTTTCCATGTTTCTGAAATATTTGAGATTTTTCCACATTTTTTCATAACATTTTAAAAGTCTCTATTTTGTAACTTCAAAATCACATTTAAATATCTAAATGACTGCAAAATAATAATAAAATTACATAGAAACGAAGCGTAGAATTTTCTGTATTTTTTTTGAAAAATAAAATAAAATAAAATCGGAGGAGAGAGAATGTGTCGATACATATCAGTGTGCCGATACAGGCATAACAGCGCACTGTATTCGCACACTGAATTTTTTATCCAACAGTTATTAGCTAACATGTATCCAGTATAGATGTTGTGCAGAGTAAACTCAACCAGTTTACTCTAGATATCAATCTGATTTCTGTTTTTAGAAAGACCATATCTTGGTATAGGCAAAAATAGAAGTTTGAATTTTGAATCATTAACTTACACTTTTTATGTTAGGTTAAGGTACCTGACTTGGCACAGTCACAGCCTTTTGATGCCTGTAGAAAGAACTATTCTAGATCAGGAAGCCAAAAACTTTATCAGTGTTACAACAAAAGAAAGGTTGGTGATGGGAGAAGGATCTTGGAAGATATATGACAATTGGTGCCATCAGAGTCAATCAATCTCCATTTCTCACTACAACCAATTCTGATTAGAGTGTGTAGAGCTTGCCCAATCCTTGGATAGGACATTTCAAACAGAATATAAATTTAATCATCTAAAGCTTCACATCTCTTTCACTAACTTTGCAAATCCAGTCAATCGATCTATTCTCATAAATTCCACATCAAAATCTGCAAGATCAATTACATACTACTGATTCAACTTGAAAATGAATAATAACAATCAAAATGAGAGGCAACCATGATAGCTTATTTTCAAGGTTTGCCATCGCCAGAGTTGTGAAAAGATTTGGACTACCTCGACATGCACATAGACATGCATATAACCTCCTTGGCTTCAAAAAAAATTGGAAATTCTAACGACGAGCAAAATTTTGGTGCTGAAAATTTTTGTTACAAGAAGAAAATTGGGTTTTGAAGTTCTAATCTAGCATTGAAAATTTCACATCACTAGACAAAAGAATAATTTAAACAAGCTTCTTCTTCCGGAAGAAGCACTTCAAGTACCACAATTGCCCAGCTGAAACTGCTACGCAGACACCTAGGGACATAATGCTGAACCATGCAACTCTAGAATTGGTAACTTCACTTACTATCCTCATCTCTGCTTCCCTGAATCAAGGCATCTAAAGTTATTCAACTTGAATGGGATGAGTGAAAAATGCATCAAGTTAATACCTTACCTCACCCTGAGATATAGTAAATTTTCATGGATTGCCTCCACCATTTCTTCTAGTTTCCTTAGCTCAAGTTCAAGACCCTGAAATTAGCAAACCTAAATCATGGGATGCTTACATGTGTATCTATTCTATTATGTAACAGGGTTGAAGCTGTAAAAGGATATTCTGGTTTTGGTAACTGCAAATTTTTAATATTATAGCAACGGCACCATATAGTGGCATTCCCATCATATGGTTAGTGACAATTAGATCACTACTCTTGTGCTCTTCCCATTGTCCAATTAAATAATTATTGACCAACCATATGTAACAGAAGCAATTCCGCTGATTGTTTGTAAAAGTTCTCTTCAACACTCAACAATATTGAGACAACACATGATACCGATGATGTTGGCATTCGAACATGCTCTTTTGCCATTGTGAACAAAGGAAAAATATATAAATTGTGCCTTCACATGAAGGATAGACTTCTTGTTGATCAAAACCACTCAAAAGAGTCACAGGTTGGCTTCATCCCCTGATCTAACTGCCTGAATTGTCCTTGTGAAAAGTAGTCTGTCTCTTCGATGCAACTATTCATTGACAAGCCATCATTTGGATACCTAGTATCATCACATGGGGGTGGTGTTGGAAATGTGTTAACATCTATTTTAGGGTTATTTTGTCAATGTTTATAATTAATAGGTTGTTTAAGGAGATTTACTTTCCAATTATTGTTATTTTCCATTTGAGTGTAATTTAAGCATATTATGGGCTGAACTGAATAATGAAAGCCATCTGAGTAATTTCCCCATATTATAGCTTATGCTCAGAGGTTGATTTCTCCTCAAATTGAAATCAAGTTTAGAGGACATGAAGGGTGGACCTTTTGGTGATCCAAACCACTCAAGAGTCACAGATTAGCTTCATTTTATCATGGATAGGCAACACCCAAGCCACTTAATTCTGTGATCCTAACTGCCTGAATTGTCCATGTGAAAAGTGGTCTTTCGATGTAACTATTCATCGGCAAGCCATCATATGGATAGCTAAGATCATCTCATGGGGGTGGTATAGGGGAATGCCCCGTATCATGACATTGGATGAATAGCTTAGATTACTGGTTTGTCCTTTTTCTTTCCTTCCTTTTTTTCTGAGAGAGGTAAATTGCTGAATGTTTAGTCTACATGCATCATTGCTGATTGAAAAAAAGAAGTGTCCTTTTCTCTTGATCGAGTATCGCTGTACACATGGTTATCCCATACATGCCCCCATACTATTGCTAATTGAATAGAGGAAGTGTCCTTTTTCCTTAATTTGGCAACACTATACACAAGGTTATCCAAGCATGCCCACATATCATTGCTGATTGAACAAAAAGACCCTTCCCCGGATTGATCTACATGCGTGGTTGCAATATGCACCAAAATTAAATATGTATCTTCTATTTCTGAATATAGGGGGAAAATAACAGTAGACAATTTACCTGAATTTTTTCTCTTCTAGCAACAGCATCCCAGTCTTTTGTTGCAATTCCAGTCTTCCAGTCAAGATTGACACTTGTTTCAGCACCTTGGTAATGGCTATCAACCCAGAAACATGCCAGGTAGTTGCCAGCCTCTGTAGTTGTAAATGCAAACTGACCTGCTGTTACATTTTCTTTGTGATGAAGATTGTTCCCATATGGTGACGTTACCTGCAAACATTACCTAGACAAACTCATTAACATGCAATATAAGTAAAGAATAAATAATTTTTATCTTGTATTCTCAACCTAAGAGAGAAGAAAAATCTGTTTCAAAAGTGTTCTTTTAAATGGGCCTAGTCCGCTTGCCAAATTCAAACCACCAACCAATTCTGACATAACACACTGTTCCTTTGTTAACTTTCATTTAGATTTCGAACAGCATCAGTTTACAGTAATTGCATTATTCTGTCCTTAACTGCTTTTTTCTGTTCTTACTTTCCTAATAAGCACATTTTAATATGAGTTCTTATTTATGAAATTCAATATTACATTGTTGAAGGAATTAATGACAATGGTAATGACCATGATCATCATCAACAGAGATCATAACCGATGTGTATTAGTTCATCATCATCACCGTTAAAGCCAAAATCACATCTATCCGGCGTCAGGTTTTTTGAGTTATAGTACACCACGAGTTATCGTATCTTTTTTTATCCCTTCTCTCCACGTTTACAATAGCACTGGGGGGTCAATCATCATGACTCGAGACAGGTCAGAGTTCTCCACACAGCAAATGTACCCTTAGGACCTCCTTTGAGGAGCGTATTCCTTAGTCAAATCAGAATTCTGTGTATAGCCCAATATTCTAAGAAATTCTGATTTCGCCAAGGAATTCTAGATTGCCAAACATGGCCAAGTTTCTATCCTCGGAAACAAATTTCACAAAATTGGGATCATAACCAATCAAAATCCAGACCTCATGAGCGCAAAAAGAGAAACACATGCCCCAAAAAAGATAGAATTCTAAAGACCCAAACTGGAAAGGGTAGAGCGAAACAAAAGTGCACCAAACATGCCTCATTTGAGAAAGTCGAGAAGACCCGGGTGAGGAATTACCTTGACGGAGATGGTGGGGATGCGTTCGATCCCATCTTCGGTGATGACAGCGTAGTCGGCCAATACGACGACGTGGTTCTGTATCTCCTCGGACACGCACTTGGTACCAGATGATGGGAGGTTCAACCATATGGCCTGGCCCAAATTGGGAAGAAGACCCATCAAGAAAGAAAGGAAGAAAAGGGAACGAAGAAAAAGATTCTTGCCCATCCTCGCACAAGTTGGAATGAAAAACAAGAATCGCCCTATGTTTTGTGTGTAATTGGAGGAGAAAATAGGAAAAACAAGAGCAACCAAAGGAGACTCGGATCTCCTGTTCTGTGCAGAGAAAGAAGATCAGAATACAGAGAAGAGAGAATGAATGAATTCGTCCTGCAGCAATGCACGAATTGAAATTTGAGAAATTCTCTGTGATCTTGCACAAGGTCCCTCTGCAATTCTACCAAATCATTTTCAGTAAAAACAACCAAGTATTCATGTTAGCAAGTTAGCAATCTGATTGGCAAAAAAAAAAAAAAACAAACATACAGATTGCCAAATCACAGGAAGGTGGGGATTTTGTCAACCACAATATCAATAACTTCGGAAAGTTCCCGTCATGAGTTTATACAAGAATGATCATGTGATCAATAAGTTAGCATAAATTAAGTGTTACATCATCACTTTATAAGAATATTACGGGTAATGAAAATAAATAATTTTTAATAATTAAATTTTCAAATTCAAACTCACAAGATTAAATAATTAAATAAAGTTCAAATATTATTTACCATTGTGTTTCTTTATTTCACTTTCAAAATATTGCATATTTCAAATTTAACAAAGAGTCTCTTTAAACTGGGAGATTGAGTCTCACAGCAGTTTTTTATGATTAATTTAGGATTACGAGGCTGTAGGTTAAGTCCTGCAAACATTAAATAGACACTCAACTAATAAAAATATTTATTCAAATCTAAATTTGAAGGCTAGGCTAATTTCATATTGAAGGGATAAATAATTTAGATGATCACGACGAGAATATAGAGTGAAATTGACAAAGGTGTTATGCCCATTCATTCTAAGAATAAGTTGTTGTTAAAACGAAGGGAAGCACAGGAGTGCACCAGGGCGCGAAGAAGAAGAAGGGTTCATTTTTTCTGAGTTTGGAAGAGGGGTGCAGGAGGGTTTTGGGATTTGAGTTTGGAATTTAAACCTGAGTGAATTATTGTATCTTGTAAGATTATTTTTCTCTCTTTATTCTCATAGTGAAAATTACACTACATGGACGTATACAGGTATTTGCCGAGCCGTGTAAATCTCATTATCCGTTTGTAATGTGTTTGATTATTCATCGTATTATGATTGTGACTTGTAATTGATTTATTTTGATATTATTTTCTAACAAGTGATATTATAGTAAAGTTCGATCTAGACAGCAAAATCACAGATCAGAGGAAGCACCAGGTTTCTCGATTTTGAGAAAGTTAGGTTCTATAAAACTTAATCATCAGATATGCACTGTGGAACTCTGTGAATGTACCAAAAGAGAACCACGTAAATCTTTGTATTTGGTTTGCTTCTCTTTATTGATTTTTCTTTCTATTTTTTCGATATTGTTATTTGTGTGTGGTCGATGAGGTGATTTTCTCCGAATAAACCCAATAACCAAATCATGCTCAAGTAAACAATCGGACACTATGCCAATCTTTAATGATTTCAACCCCATATTTCATCTAGCATCCACCCTCCATTTTCCACTCAAGTAAACAATCGGACTCTACGCCAATCTTTAATGATTTCAACCCCATATTTCATCTAGCATCCACCCTCCATTTTCCAGGTTACTATCAATAAACAAACCATTCCATATTATTCACCACAACAATTTGTTATACCTCTTCCACAGCCAGTCTATCCTCCTCCTCAACAAGCAATCGTTTCCTTATCCTCCATACTATAGACTATAGAGTACAGGCTTCCACACTTTTCTATGTTCGATGACAATACTGATCCAAAAGCTCACTTTGCTCTGTTTGAAATTGTTTTGTCTTATCATTGCTCGGCAGCGAGAAGTTGGTGGGTTTGGCTTGGCATTTTAGCCCTTCTCAGACAGCTGAGAGTTTGGTTTGAGAGAGAGTCAATGTGAGAAAATGGGTCTGAGAATATTTGATAATTTGTATCTCCCCATTCGATATTAGCAGATTTCTCTCAGTGTTGCTTGTGGACGTAGGCCTTTGGCCAAACAACATAAAATATGTGTCTTCTTCTCTTCCTCTTGTGGATGATTATTTGATTTCTTGTTTGAATTGCTTCCATTGTATGGTTTAAATCCGATTTCGCACAACATTAACATGGTATCAGAGCGGGGGTACTAAAGGGATGGGTTGGGTTCATAACTCCAGTCCTGCATGGAAGGAAAGAGCCGAGTGTCTCCAGTTCTAGCACTGAGAGTGTGTGTTAGCAAAATCCCACATCGCTAATGGACCTTTGAGTTTTGGAGTTTATAAGCATATAAGCACCCTCTCCTTCTAAACTAATTTTTAAGAATGAGTTCTACTTATATATTTAACAGTTGGTATTGATGCTTCGATGATGATCGATCAACTGGCTCAAAAGGTTAATGCTTTGGAAGTTGTTAGAAGAGAAGATGAAGGAGAAAAAATCCAACAATTTTCCAAGAAAAGCAACAACCCAGATCAAAGGACTAGAGAATGAGGAAATGGTGGTAGAGGACATTTGGTCTATATCGAACATTCTAATTGAGTTTACTTGATGTATAGCATTCATTTGGTGACCATAAATGGCTTTCTATAGTAGTTTAATTTTTTTAATACCATCAAAAGAAGAAAAAAAAATGTATAATGTAATCTAACAAAGTCAATTTGACTCAAGAAAGTTTAATGTGTTTGGCCTGCAATTAATAGGATTTGATTCATGCAATGTTGGACATGAATTTAGCCTATTCATATTCTGAAATGCCAAAAGTCACCACTCTCATATAGATGGAAAGTTTAATTTCTTTTGATGATAATGAGGCAAAAGTCAGGTCGCCCAAAACTCAGACTAGGGGATTGGGCTTAACCTGACCCTATATACAAAAAAAAGTGGTAGGATTGACCTGACCTGGGGTTAGGCAAGGCTCATTTTTAGGCTAAAAATATCAAAACCCAAATTTGAATTCGGGTTGGATTAGGGCTGAGACCAGGGGTACAAATCTCGGCTGATACGGTGCGTGTAGGCCGTACAGGCGAGATATCGGCTAATATGATTTTAAATCACCGATTTTTGCCCTAAAAAAATTAGGAGAGAGAGATATATATCGACTGAGATCCGAGATACCGAGATATCGGCCGAGACACTAATATCTCAGTATGGGCCTTTTTTTTACCCCTGGCTGAGACATGAAAGTCAAGTTAACTCAAAACTTCAAATTTGAGCCACAATTTATAAAATCTAGTTTTCTTTCATTAAAATTGCACAAAATATAATTTTTTTTTATGATCAAAGTGTCCAGTCATCTTAGAGCACCCGATTAATCCTTGGGATATGTGCAAGCCTCCCTACACACACCGTGCAACTTTACAGGGAGTGGCCCTTTGAGGTGGAATGAGAATCGAACTCACGACTCTCACTTCTTGAGGTGGATTCCTAGCCATCACTCCAACCCCTTTGGATTACGTATAAACTTTTGTAATACAGTATATAATTAGTATTTTATAAAGAATACACAAAGCCTTTTTAGGCCCAAAGAAGCCTGAGCCAAGATATCCATGATGTACATTTGGGCTTCAAATTGGGCTTAGGTCTTGTAAATACAATTCAGGGAATCTTGAGTTTGAAGTTTGAACAATTTAGGTTAGCCTGGGCTTAAAGAGTCCTTTCACTGAAAATTGGGGCTAAGCTTGGCCGGACTGAAGATATTTTTTAAGTAAAGGGCATAGACCATAAGATTTTAGCCTGCTATAATGGTACAATAACCTATTATGGTCTATTGGCTCTGAGGACTAATAAACTGTTAGGACAATATTATAACTTTTCTTTTAGATAATATGAAATCAAAACTCAGCAACAGCTTAAACTTTTCTACTTAAAATAATGAACATTGTGTCAATTGTCTTAAAATTCTTGTCAACATAATCAGATGCATACCTCTATTATTTCTTAAAAAAAAAAAAAAACCTAGCAGTCCTCCCACGGAAGGATTTTGTATACAGACATGGATTTTACTGTGTTTCCCATTTTACTCTTGGAAATCGGCTCGCCGAACCCTTACAATACTAGAATCATTGGTTCGGCAAGCCAATTTCCAAAGGCAAAATGGGAAACACAGTAAAACCCGTGTCTGTATACATAAAACACCCGTATCAAGATCGCTACAAAAAAAAAATGGATCTAGGTTCAAGAACTTTACTGAATATTAACTTGGTTTCAGACCTAGGTATCCAGATGGATCAATAGAATGGATTTTTATAAATTGATGTAGAAGCTTACATGATTAAATGTGCCTTTTTTTTCAAAGACCAATTAAAATTCATTTGCAATTGTTGAATAGAATCAGTTTCCTTGGACAACATCACCTAACCTTGATATTAAAAGGTACTTTTATGATAATGCTTCTCATAATTAAATTAAAAATATCAAGTTCATTAAATTTGAAAAGTTATAATTTTCAAGGACCCAACGATTAATGGTGAAAATTAGGGTTAGTTTTGGATAGACTTTCAATCTAACGGTGATATCAACTCGAAATAAGTTCAAATTGAGTACAGATACAGTTCATGAAAGTTAACGGGTGAGAAGGAGAGAGTGTGAATTTGAATCTCATTGGGGCCCCCACATGGGGTCATGGGTGACAATTGTCCAAGTGAATTTTTTTCTTGTTAAATATTATATAATATATTTCTTTTTTATTTTTTTAACAATTTTCAATTATCAAGAAAATAAAGTATTTCATGTTCTACCATTAAATTGAAAAAAAGAAAGATATTCTAGAATGCTAGCTGATGGAAAGTATTTTTCATATGTGAGGGAGGTGACTAAGGAAAAGGGCTTAATTTTTGTATTCTATAATTTTCTTAAATTTTAATAAAGATTTTATTTAACATAAAAAATGTGAGCTGAAGTGTTTTGGTTGACCAATGTTTACTAGTATGTCATGGTAATCAATTAAAAATGGATGTTGATTTTTCACACCTCTCAACCTCAAATCAGCCATTGTTTTCTTGTTTTAGTGGTAATCAACCATCAATGATTACCATTGACCATGACAAATGACAGATTAAAACATCCAATCCAAAATATGCACTTCCTAATAATCTCACAAACTTCACTCATTTGTATACCAAAGTCACTGCCGACATTAGGAGTGGGTGTGGCCCCAAACCCACATCTCTTCTCAAGGGTGCAATTTGTTTGAACGGGTTATACATCTTATTAAAACATTTTTGTTCATATCTCTCATACAGTGTCGGCGCTGAGATTTCAGGGGCCTTATGCGAATCCTTAAGATGGGTCTTTTATACACTCAAATTTTTTTTTTCATATATTCCTTTTTAGAAAGTGTGAAACATATAAATAAAATATCATAATCAAATTTATAACAAAATATTATTTAAAATTTATTCTTCTCGGATTTTGAGATGCAAAATTACTAATTAAATTACTATATTCTAGATTTTTTTAACATATCTTTTTCAATAGATAAGATAGTTAATCCATTCAATCTTTCTTTATTTTTATTTTTTTATTACTATTTTATTGTATTTAAAAAGATTAGTTGACATGCTAAAATATATAAAGCATTTAAAACAGCTTATAAAGTAAAATTATATTAAAAAATTATCACTCAATTATAAATTATAAAGCACAAAATAGTCATTCAAATTTAAACTCTTTTTTTTTTTCATTCAACCATCTATATTATAGTGAACACTAAGTTTCCTCATTTAGAGATTTCTTTAGGTCACACTTTTATTAAAAAGTATGAAAGAAAATGATAAGAATAATGATTAGTTAAAATTTAACCTTTTTATAATCATTTTAATCTTTTAATAAAGACAATTAATCATCTCAATTCTTAACTTTTAAAAGAAAAATAAAACTACAGGATAAATACTTTTTTATCATGGTGTTTAATTCATTTTATTAGAATTATAGATTTAAAATTTGAAAAAAAAATGACCAAATCAATCTGAGTTGACTAAACTCGATAGGAATTCGAATAAAGCGAGTTAACAAGTCTTGTCAAGCCTTTTCAATACTCTCCAAGTTATTTTACTTAAAAGAAAAATTATGTCTGTTATTTTAATTAAAGAAAAATTATGTATAAATTTATAAGAAATTTATAAGAAATTGCAAAACGTTTAACAACATGGATACTGCCCAAGTTATTTTATTTAAAGAAAAATGATGTTTAAATTTATAAGAAATTGCAAAAAGTAAGCTATTTTACTTAAAGAAAAATTGTAAATTATATCTAATTTATAAGAAGTTGTAAAAAGTGAAGTTATTTTAATTAAAGTAAAAGTTATATCTAAATTAATAAGAATTTGAAAACTAAACTCTTCATGATTCGAACACAAAACGTCTAAATTGAGAGTAAGACACGCCACTAATGCACCACAGATTCAATTTATGTTAAAATAAACATAAACATAGCTTTATAACATACAAGGAGGTGCGGGAACTTAAAACTTGAACCCAACTTGGGGGGCCTAGGCGGCGGCGGCCTAATTCACCTAAGGCCATTGCCGGACCTGCTCTCAGAGCATCCGACTAATCCTTAGAACATGTGCAAGCCCTCTTACACATATAGCTCTTTGGAGTGGAGTAAAAATCGAAAACAAGATTCTCACTTCTACAAATGGATTCCTCATCATCACTCCAACCCCTTCGAGTTAAATATGACTAGAAACATGAGACCATAAAGTCACTCAAACTTGATATTTCACTTGTGAAATTGGCCAAAATCAATGATTAATGTTTTAAATATTTTAAAATTTTAATATACATCAATATATGTTGTGAAAATATAGATCGATGATAGTATTACTGTTAGATCTCATACATGTGTACATTTATTTTATGGGAAACAATCACCCTCACTTTAGTGTGCTGTATATTACTCTGCACCTTTAAAGTAACATAGAGCTCACCAAATGAGATGTGATAAATCTATTGAAATGATCTTTCTCTAAATATGAGTGTACTAAAAATCACTTTAATTGAATCAATCGAATTATGTTTTTAAAAATTATTAAGTTTAAATATTAAAAAATAATTTAAACTAATCTAATTTTGAAAAAAAAAAAAAAATGACTCACATATTAAAGAAAATACATTTTCAACAAACTTATCACTACTCTATTTAAGAATTCTTCACATACTTTAAATTTGCAGATTCCATTTAATGAATGGTAAAAATACAATGTTAAATATTATGGAACTTGATCATTATAGATGTATTGTCGATCTGATCAACACTAACTTGCTAGGGGTCACAGGTGGACAACGCCCCCCTGTTCGAGGTTTGCCCTGACCAAAATTTTATTGGAGGGTAATTTGTAATTTTCACATTACACCATATGTAAATCCTAATCAATGTAGTATATATTTTTTTTGTGAGAGAGAGATTAGCGAAAATTATAATGCGAGTGAGAGCCGTCTCTCCTACAATTTTTTACCTTTGAATATAATGAATCGGTGTTGAATCTGTATACATACCGAAATAGAACAATGATAATCTCTTTGTTATAGTTTGATTCTCTGTATTGGATTTTTTCTCTCTTATTTTCTTTTCGATATTACTCTCTCCGTATCACTAAACAGACATTTCCAATAGAACGTTGAAATGAATTATTATTGAAGCTCCTTTATATCAAGGACTGAATTTATAATAAATAAAAAAGCGACTGAAACTAAACATTTCTTGACTTTTATCTGCCGTTGTACATTAATGATTGTAATTCAAGTGAGGGATCGTGGTATTTCTCCTCTGATTGGCTACAAAATAAAGGAGTAGGAAAGAAACCTTGTCACCCAAGCAAAGATCCTCATTTGTCCCAATCGTTATCGATTTCCATGTTCTCGTGCATTCAGTGTTTCCCAAGTTGCAAGGTACATGCATTTCACTATTTCTCTGGTTATTAATTCAACCATACCATACTTTGGCAGAGTATGGTAGATCATACTACTGCAACCAGGCTTCCGGTCAATCCAGACCCTTCAAATAGTGGGTCCACTTGAGAGTGGCACTTCCAAAAATTTGAACTGATTAATTATCACAGAACATAAATTGGGACAGCGATCCTCCAACGAATATTTTGTGTAACTCGACACGAGTTTTACTGTATTATCCATTTTACCCTTCGAATCGGCTCGTCGAACCATTTACTATAAGTGATTTAAAAGTTTCGGCAAGCTGATTCGAATGACAAATTGGATAATACAGTAAAACCAGTGTCAAATTATACAAAATACCCGTTAGAAGATTGCAATCCTATAAATTGATAGGCATTTGAATGTTGAACATGTCACAATATTTCTTATTTATCACCCAACTTCAAACATGTTGTGAGCTAAGACAATCAGGGCACTTTCAGTAATATTACACATTTTATGTAAGAACTTTGATCCAATAAATTAACTTTGTTTTAAAAGATCACAAAAAAATTTAAAATTTAAATATAACTTAAAGTTATCAAAATATAAACTTAAAAACTGTAGTCTTATTAGTTTAATTGAGGTGAATTTTGATAGACCTTGTTTAAATAAAGCATGGGCTTTTTAATAAACTTATCACATTTTTCAAAGTGGACTCTATTTAGAGATTTTTATGAACTACCATTGTAAAAGGATAAGCTTTGAACTTCGAAGGGTCAAATATGAACATTTTTGCCTATGACATAACTTTTTAAAGTAAATATCTTTGTTTAATAAATATTTCAAGCTCATTGAAAAAATTATAGCCAAATTTAGTCTTCAATTCTGCTTCTCACTTGTTACAATTCATTATAGATCATAAAAATATTTTGTTTTACTATAAAAGGAAAATGAAGGAACAACTGTATTTTTTATAACAATATGGAATCAATATATCTTTTTATTATTTAAATCAGGGGACGAAATCTCGGCCGATACAATAGGTATTGACCATACGCTATTCATATTGGCAATGATATTGTTGGTATGAATAAATATCGGCGATTTAAAAAAATGAATATCGTTGTGAACTCAAGCTGTATCTCTGCCAATATTTGGATTTCTAGATTTTTTTTAAAAAAAAAGAAAAGTTTCTTATTTTTTAACTCAGAAAAAATTGATATTTTCAAGAAAAAAAGGAGAGGAAAGAGAATGATATCAACCGATATCATTCAATCCCAATATTTTTACCCCAGATTTAAATAACAACAAATAGAAAAATAAAATAAAATAGGTCTCTTATAAAAAATAACAGTTTTCTACAGCTACTTTGAAAACTTTTAATTATGAAATTTAGACCTAAGTTCATCAGCTGTGGGACCAGCAATCTTGAACTCTAGTCTATAACATCTAAACAGGGGCCCACTAGACCAAGAATCTTGATGTTGCTGAGGTCATTTGACTAGGTGTCCTTTAAACTCTCATGGCCAATAGTTGTATGAATTTCTCAAACTCTGATTCCTCAACAAGTCATGACTTGTGTGTTTAAACTATTTTTTCTTTGACAAGCCAACTTCTTTATGTTGACAATCCTCACCCAAAAGCTATTTACTATTCATATCTCTTTATAATTAACCCATAAATTATTTCTCAAAAGCATTTAGTCGCCTCTCTCTCTCTTTCTTATCTACTCTAACCAATAAACCTACATATTCCAATTAAAGATATATATATCCCACTTAAATTCCTTGAATTAATTAGAAAAATACATTATAAAGCAATTTCTTTTTTTATAAGTGGTGGGGTGAAGTATGTTGATTTTTCTAAAACGATATGTTATTTATTTTATGTCGAGCCTACATCGCTAAATAGAGAACTACATGAATATAAGAGTTGAAAAGAAATAATTCTATCCAACCATCGTAACTTCGTGGGATAGGTTGAGAATTTAGAAACTTAAAGCATTCAGAGCAGGGGTCGAAATATCGGCCAATACAATATGTATCAGCCGATATGTATCGGTTTTTTAGGGCCAAACGATATCGGCTGATACGATATGTATCGGCCAATCAAAAAGGTTATCGGCCCATATGACTAATATTCGGTCCAGAATATCGGTCACCATATTGGCCGATATGCATAAAAATCGGTATTTAAAATTTATTTGATTTTTTTACAAAAAAAAAAACCAATACAGTTTTTCAACGGCTTTGAATATCGGAGGAGAGAGAAATGCAATTAAATACAAATATCGAAGGAGAGAGAAACTTGTCGGACGATATTACGGCTGATATGCATATCGGCTGTAATATCGGCCGGGCCGAATTTTTGACCCTTGATTCAGAGTTTCTAAAACCAAAATTACGGATCCTTTTATTACTTTTAGATGAGGCTTATTTGGTTGAGTAAAATGCACAAAGAACTACATGGATAAAAGTATTCAAAGAAAAGTACTCTATCAAATCCTTGTAATTTTCTAAAGTTTTTTTAGTGATCTCATAATTTTCTAAGTTTCACGGAAAAAAATAAATGATTTATAGCATTCAAATTTCAAAAACCAAAATTACAAAGATAGAGTAGATATTACCCACCCATAGTCTTTGTTATTTGCAATAAGTCGCAGTTTCATATTGTAAAGCCTTAAAAAGAATTGCAATTAATTTTAAGAAAATAACATCCAAACAACTAATCGTCATTTTCATAAAATACAACTCATGCATCCAAATAACCTTTTATCATTTTCAAAAAATAACTTTCTATCAAAAATTTGTTGTACATCTATTTGTAAATTTATGTCCTCATCCCGCATTAGAGATGAGTCTAATCCACACACTGATTAACTCGATAGGGAGAGTGGTTTGGAGGAATTCAACTTGAACTACAATTCAACTTGTTTCCCTCAATGAAAAACCTCTATTGAGTCTATTCCTATGAACTAAGTTGAGATATGAATAGCGTATAAAGATTTAATTGAATAATTAAAACTTTAATTATTCAAATTCCTAATAATATTTTTTAATCAAATGATTAAAGTTATTTAATTTATTTTTAATTTTAAGTTATATACAAACATTAAAAATTCATAGTTAATTATTATTTTTACTACTGTAATGATTATTTTAACTTTTTTATGAGGTGGGCTAGTTTATAATGATAACTTCCAAAGCGTGTGACCCCTCAAAGGTGTAAATTGGTGTTTCAAGGCAAAGCGTTGGTGGATGGTGAGCGGGGGTTGTTTATTTCTTCTCTTTGAGGGATACAAAAGCTGAATTTCCTAAGTCACATATTTCCATTTTTATCCAGAGAAGCAAGTCTTGCCTAATTTAGAGGGTCGATAAGGCTAACTATAAAATCATCAAGAATGAATGTATTTTTTCATACAATTTTGGAAATTTTCTCTATTACCTCCTTTCCCATTTAGAATATTGCTTCATCTATCAAACTCCATACAGGGTAGTTCAATCCGTAACATTCCACTTCAAGAAGTGAGATTGTGAGAGTTCGAATCCTCGTGGCCTAACCTAATGGCTATCATGTGGAGGTGTGGAACGTCACCCGAAGAGGTATTTAGTAAGGCTGTGCTTGAGGTTCCCTTCCTCCGTTATAAAAAAAAAAAATATTGCTTCAACCATCAAAATAGAGCTCATTCACTCCTGTGGATGAGGCTTTCCAACTTTTCAATTTTAGAAAGTTCATCACCATTGATAGCCTATACTAATGCTAAAACTCAGGTAGGTTGAATCAGGTTTTAATAAATCTAACTCAATCCATATTAAAAATTATTGAGCTCGACTCGATCTGACCCAAATTGTTAGCCTGACCCAACCTGACTCGAGTTGTTGGCCCAACTACTAGACCCAATGTTAGCCCAAATTTGGAGGAAAAAAATTAACAGCAGATTTTTATATTTCCTGAAACTCAGGTCAAATCAGGACAATTCAAGTAGGGTTGGGTTGATTTTAAATTTCTGAACCCAATTTGACCTAAATTCCATATGGGTTTTTTTTTCAACTCAATCTATACTTAACCTAAATTTACAAATACATAACTCATCCCACTGATTTCTCAAGTTAGGTCAGATTAATTTCTGGCCCAAATTTCACCCCGTAAATCAGTCATGCAGGTCAAGTTAAAAACCAACCCAAGTTTCACTCCTAATCTATACCTAGAAACAAAGAGTTATTATAGACACTAATGAAGGGAGATTACTATATATGATACATCTGCAATTAAATAAGTGCAGTGGTAGTGTAAGATGTACATAGCTCAACAATCCAACCACCATGAAATGTTGTTCCATCAAGTTCTTGGTGGTTGGTCACCCGGGCAATTTTCATACAGTTGCACCAAAAACATGGTTAGATTTCTCTTTCCTTCTCTCTTCATGTGACAAGGAAAAAAAATAAAAAAATAAAAAACCCTCCATAGTCTTAAATGACACCTGTCATTATTTTGGTGGGGTAGCACTGGCCCCACTCCCACAAACACACTCAAACTTCATATCATATACTGATTGGGAGAACTTCTACTGGTGGCCACTTTTATTATAATCATTGTTATCATATTTTTTTTTTTAAAAAAAACGGGGCTTCTTGATCATCATCATCCCAACATGACCCTTCTCAGTAAAGGAACAATAGAATGTTGGGTGGGGCCTACTTTTGCTCACAGATTAAACTTTTGACACGTGTAGGGTGGTGGTGTAACCTGATGAACTCACTCAATTGGCCACATGTGAAAGCTCTCATTGATAAATTGACCAAAGACCAGCAATGATTATTTGATTCATTTTATGTTTGGCTTATTACTGTCACATGATTTTTAGACTATGTCCTGCCAACTGTTCTTCTTCAATCCTTAGAATGCAGACATCACTATAAAGAAGGAATTTAAGAAGATTGAGATAAATTGCTGGCTTATTGGAAAAAAGTCATCCTTTGCATATACCTCCTCAATATGCGACGGTAATAACGGAATTTTTCTTCTTGCATGATCACGTTAGGGCCGTCAGCTCTGTCGGGACATGGTGAGGACTTAGGAGAAGGTTTTCAATTTTGTAACGATCTGAAAATCAGTAGGAATTGAGTTTGAATTGTATCAAATGAGTTCATTTTACCCACGTGGCTATATTGGTGTAGTTTAATTGGTTGTCTCCTTTCTCAAGAAGCAAGAGGTTATGATTTTGAATCCCCATAGTCTAACTTTGATGTGCCCTAGGGATAGTGGACTAACACCCGTGAGGGTTTTATCCTGGGTATCCCACAATTTTCTATACATAAATAATAAAAAAAAAAAAATGAGTTCATTCTAAAAAAATTGAATCATATATAGAAACCCGAGTCTTATAAGAATATGCCGGGTGCCGAGTTGGGAGCTCATAGGTAAAAAATTCGTTCCCCTATATGGGCGACTATTATGGTTGTATCTGTTAATCGATATATATATCGGTCACAACAGATCGATACACATATGTCCGCACCTATATGTCATCCATTTGGACTCAGGCGGCAATGCACCAATGCATTATGGTCAATACGCAATGAATCAACTATATTTTTTACACGTGGTTGGGAGCAGGGGTAAAAAAAACGTCCCGGCCGATATTTCGGCCGAAATGCAAATATCGGCCGATGCATATCGGCCACAATATTGGCCGATAAATTTCTCTCTCCTCCAATATTTACATTTCTCTCTCCGGTATTCAAAACCGTGGAAAAACAGTGAAAAACCTTGAAAAACCTTGAAAACTGCAAAAACCGTAATGGAAAATCGTGAAGAACCATAAAAAACCGTGAAAAACAGCAAAAAACCGTTGAAAAACCGTATCGATTTTTTTTTTTAAATAAAAATAAAATAAATTTTAAATACCGATATTTATGCATATCGGCCGATATTGTGGACAAAAAATTGGCCATATCGGCCGATAATCGTTTTGTACGGCCGATACATATCGTATCGGCCGATATCGTTCGGTCTTAAAAAATCGATACATATCGGCCTATATTTCGACCCCTAGTTGGGACTTGGGAGAGATCAAGTTTGAGTTGTTCATTGAGTCAACTCAAGCTTCGCTGATTTTTAAAGCTTTAGATACATAGTACTGATCTCTATGGATAAATGTTAGTTCTTTTGTTCAAATGTGACTTTTGAGGCCGTACCAAGGTAATAGAATTTTTATTATCAAACAAATTCTATATTTTTTACACATATAGCATATAATGAATTATTAGCTTTCAGTAATTAATTCTATCTTTTTTATATGTGACATGTAATGACCTATTGGCTCAATTGTGTATTAACATATAATTCTAAAGTTATAAAGGTCAAGAATTGAGATAAAAGTAATTATTAGTCATTCGATTGAAATACAATGAAATCAATGATTATCTTACTATAGGTTTTGATAGATCTAAATTTGATGGCTAAGAATGAATTTTAATCATAAATTTGATTTTTGAATACCCTACGATTCTATTTTACATATGACAAGGTACATTTGATACAATGAATTATATAATTTTTTTTTTTTTTTTTGCATTTACGTGTGAAAAATCGCAGGATGCCCAGCGTAAAACCCTTACGGGTGGACCCTTACCCATAAGGCATACCAAGATTAGGCCATGGGAGCTCGAACCCGTGGTCTCCAGCTTTCTGAAGCGGGAGGTAACCAGCTGAGTTACACCCATGTGGATAAAGTAACAAAATTCTATTATTTTAATATTTTGAATTTTTAGATTATGTGGCACTTATAATGAACTTTATTCGGCACTTAAAGGATAAGTTCAGTTATTCAAAATTAAGGATTAAAAATTAGACTAGCAATATGTTGAGTTATAAATTTTTCTCAAAAGGGAGAAAATTTTAGTTTGAATATATCAGTCATTTTGGCCCATTTTGCTCTATATTTATCACGTAATGAAATACTGTGCATTGTATGATTAAATGAATAAAAAAGTTTCATAAATAAGATATGAAAGAAAAAACTCTTTTAATTATTTAATGAAAACAACTATTTATAATAATCAGACTTTTAAATTTTAAAATATTAAGATAATTAAAATAAAAAATTTAACTAGTCATTATCAAATTACCATTTTCTAAGTGAACAATGACACGAAAGGAAATCATTATCATCCCTTCATATGATTTGCAAAAAACTTATGTACGGTTGAGATGAACCAACCTATTAACAAGGATCATTGGCCATAAGCACTTATAAATCTTTCAAATGCACTAATCTGTTCATGTATCTGCATTCCTATTTACTGGGTTTTCAAATATTGTTTCGTTCATGGTAAAAATGTTCAGACATTTTGTCCGACTAATCTTTATGAGTATGTAAAAACGTTTCCATCCATACACACTAAATAAAACTAAATGAGTAGCCATTTAGAATTTGACGGGAATTGAATTCAAGACCTACACCTTTTGAAATAGGTGTTAGAACATCCGGTCGACTCGATTTAATTTCTCGAAAATTGTTGGCCCCACCTTCATAACATCTGGAGAGCATTATTGTACCACCAATTATCAGTGTTCTATTGTACCTGAGATTGTTTGGCCCACCTAAGATTATAGATCCGATGCTCTCTCGCACGTGCCACAGAGAAAACTCCTACCAAAGAAAGTTGGGACTTACAGAAGTCTGACTCGTATGCTTGGCTGTACGTGCATCACCTGTCGGTGTGCTTCTATTATTTTTAACAATTGTAGTTCTGTGGATAATGGCGAATAAATGAGAAGAATGATGTTGAAGTATATGATTAGAGATATAATTAAAGAGAATGAAGAAATAATTATATGGGTGAATTATAAGTATAATTTCATATTTATTTAAGGGTAATAATTTTTACACTCCCATTTTGACATTTTCTCGTATGTTTCATTTTTTTAAAGAAATTTTTAAATTTGCCCTTTTATTTATTTAATTTCTTATTCACTTCGTTTGATGATATAATTCTCAAAAACAATCCATCTCCAAACATTGAGACACATTTAAATATTTGAATTTTTATTAGAATATTGTGTAGCTCAACTAGTTATCTCTGTCAAGTTCGAACTCCTATGACCTCACTTAGTGTACCACGATTTCATGCACTTATAATTTTCCATACGTAAATTCAAAAAAACTTTACGAGTAGTCTCTCTTAAATATTTCCTATAATAATATACCATAAGATATTCGATTTTTCTATTTTTATTAATAACAAAGTTTTAATTAATGTCAATATAATGTAGATAATAATATCACAAGACACAACAACATTGAAATAAATAAAAGTATAACCAGCATTTATGAATTATGACACTAAACGGCAAGTGGGCTCTGTGTTCACGTGTCCTCCACACGTGAGTAGGACTTATAAATGACTCACCACTCTAAACCACTTATCTTTAAAAAATAAACCAAATTATGGGCTCACATGTTTGCGGTCATCTTTTCACAAAATCAAAGATAAATATCACAAGGTAGGTGGTCAGAGAAAAATCAAATTTAACCATTTTTTTAATTAGAGTTTTTTAAATTTTTTTAAGTGAATCCATGTACTACCACTTATAATTAATGGACATCTTATATAAGCCAAAAGGTCATATTTTAATTGTATAATTTATGATAATATAAATATATTTAGATTATAAAACTAATACTTTTAATGAAAGTAGTGAAAACTTTGGTAATTTTTTTTATAATAAGATTTATCTCTTTATTTGCTTATTATTTTCTTTAGTTAACTTCTCGCTCAACTAATTTGTTTTTTATCCAAGTCATTAGATGCTTATAAAAGTGGACCAATAAAGTACGGATAAATAGATGTCCAACAACTCTAGTTATGCGTATATTGATACATTGGAGAAAAACTCTAGAGAAAGTATTTTTAAACTTTCCATGCAAGAAAGTTACTTCTTGTTGATTGTATATTTTTTAATGGAACATGTAAAAAATAATTATTATAGAAATGGGTGTGTGGGTGAATTTAAGAGAGGAGAGCCCGTCTTTCAAACAAAAGGTTTATTGGATTTGAAAATGAACTAGACCTAAATGCAAAATTGTGCGAGTAAGATGAATCCAAAAGAGATAATATCTTGTTGGAGGAATGTGATTGTCGCATTTATAAAATCTTTTATTTATCTTTTACAACTATTTGAGATTTTTTAGGTCAAATGGTTGCCTCCCGTTTTAGGAAATAGGACATTGCTGATTCAAGCTTCCATGACCTATCTTTGGTATGACTTAATGGCAGTGAGTTCATCCATATGAGTTTTAATAGGACTACATATGAGTTTTCCATACTTTAATAAAAAATATTTTTGATTTTTTGATTTTTCTATAATGAATTTACTATCTTGCTATTAAAAAAATATTTACCCTAAGTCCAAGTCAAACTAATCGACTTTTGAAGTTCTATCCTTGTGAAGAATTTGATTATCTTCTTTGGTCCACTTGTTGAATGGTAGAGATCTTACACACGTGTGTGTACTTCAAGTATATCAGCGAAAACTTTTTGAGTGGAGAAAGCCGAGCAGTGATCAGAGCGGAACTTTGATTGGAGAGAAGTTCCATTTCTTTATTTCCACTTCCCCTTTCCTCTCTCTCTCTTCACCTTTGCTTCTCCCCAACGCTGGGCACCAGCATTACCAACAGTAATATAGAGATTACCCAAAACGACTACAACATGTCCAGAAGAATCCTTCATTTTCCCCCGATGTCCCCTTTTCTTCTGCTTCTGACATTCTCTACTTGTTTCTATCTTTCTCTCCATCTTCATACCATTTCATAGGCTCAAGAATTGCTACAGATGCTTTGGAAATGGGCAAAATCGAAGACCAACATCAGGTTTCAGACACAAGAATCGAGATTCCTCATCAATCTTGCGAATGCTGCTGCTCTATTGGGATTTCAAGAGTCTACAAGGTTTTCAGCTGTCGGTGCCTAGCGGTTTTGATTGTCAGCGTCTGCGTCTTCCTCTCTGCTGCCTTCTGGCTTCCCCCCCTTCGGTCCCACTCTCATGGATCTGATGCTTCCGATGGAAACTCTGCTGGTTGGTTCCTGTATTTTGCATTGTACTTTTTCTTCTAATACTTGTCTCATTCTCTTTAGTTAGGGTTTCTGTTTCTGTTCTGTTGTAACTATGCTTGATGCATGGGAGGGAAAGTATTTCCTGTAAAGTAACTGTCACTACAATGTTGAAACCGATCAGTAAACAAAATTGGGAAATACCCATTTCCAGGAAAAAAAATGCATCGAAGAGAAAATACTTTCCCGGAAGTAATCTCCTTTGACCAGAAAATAGTTAGACATTCCTAGTTTTAGTTAAAACTGGCTATTCTCCAAGAAAGTACTTTCCTTCCCTTGCATTTTTATCTGCTTCTGGAAATGGGTCTTTGCTGATTTGGGGTTCCGTTCGGTTCTGGAGAGGGTTTTTTCTTTATTTCCGCTATTATGATGGGCTTTCTGGGAAATGTGGTGTTTTTGGGTGCGATTTGGTGGGTTTGTGCGGGATTTTGGGATGTTTAGAGACTTAGGGTTCTTTTGTTTTTCTCCACTACCTTTGAGACTGTTGTTTGAATTACGGTTCCCGAAATGTATAAGGTGCTGATTATATCTTTTTCTTCAAAATGGTGTGCTGATTTAATGTTTTGATTGTTTCGGAGATGGGTTCCTCTTTATCCGTGTTTTTTTGATGGGTTTTGTTGGAAATGCGGTCTTTCAAGTGATTTTGGGAGGATTATCAATGCTTCTCTCTCTCTCTCTCTTGTGTTGTTGTGATGGATTTTGTGTGAAATTGGACGTTTTGCTGTGCAATTTGGTGGGATTTTGGAATATTTGTTTTTTTCAGTCTGACATAAATGTTTTATCTGTTGTCGAGGTTTTATGCAAATTAAAATTTGAAAAATAAGGATGCCAATTTTCCCATTTCTGGAAATGGGCTTTTGCTGCTTTGATGTTTTGATTGGTTTCAGAAATAGGTTCTCTTTATTTGTGTTGCGATGTGTTTTGTGGGAAACATGTTGTTCTGGTGCAACTTGGTGGCTTTATGGGAGGATTTTGGACTTTTCGAGTCTCGGTTCCTTTATTTTTCTCCACCTGAATGGTCTCTGTTGCCTTTGAGGTTGGTTTTGTGAATTAAGAATTAAACTATAATAAAATTACTAATTTTATTGCATTGTGATGAACATTGACTCAAACATTTATTTTATAATTTAAATTGATAAATTATTGAGATGTAATGTTCTTAAAATTCAGAAGCTTATTTCTCTGGGCCAATGTTGTGAATCATTAGTTTAAAAGGTATCGATTTGTGAAAATTGAATTGTCATGTAAAATAATTTTTTCTCTTGAATTGCAAGTTGTGAATTGTGAATGTGGAAGTGTAACATTTAATATTTGTTTTTCTAAAAGAATAATATATATAATAATAATAAGATAAATGTATCTAAAAAGTAATACTGTTGAGCAATTCTCAAATTTTGGCTCAACATTATGTGAATATTCATACGGGTTGAAAAATGAAGCAAAACAATGTACAACACTACATCTACTTCGTTGGAGTTGAGATTTCAAAGTTCCATCTTCCAAAAGTATGATACTTGTACATCTTGAACTAATGTGGTAAAAATCTAAAAATCCCCAAAACCCAAGTTAGACCCACAGAATCTCAAGCCATTGAAGCCATCAAAACCAAAAGTTTCATATTTCAAATTCCAAATGGCCCCATGATTCTATTATCAATAGTAATTGTAAGATTTCCAACCGATACTAGCTGTTCCTCTTGCCAAATCACACACACACACAATGGACATATCAATTCATGGCATAGGGTCATGTTGTACTCCCCTAGATGCATCCCAATCCACTGGTTTGGGTGGGACATATCAATTCATGGCATAGGGTCATGTTGTACTCCCCTGGATGCATCCCAATCCACTGGTTTGGGTGGGATACAACAGCCTTGTTGATACAGCCTTGTTGATATTTGTGGCTTTAGACGACAATGATTATGGTGTATCTTTTCTTTTTCTTCTTTGACGCTTCTGTTGCTGCTTTTCAGCCCCTGTCCAAGCAAGCTTCAGACTACAAAGACCTGTTTCGCTGATTGCTGCACAGACCAGTAGATTGGAGAGTGACATATTAGAGGAGATTGGTGTGCCGAATACAACGGTATGATGGCAAACCCAAGCAGTAGTGTTTTTCTTAAATCTATTTTAAGAGATGAACTCATCTAACCAAAGTATGCATTTTAACAGGTTTCTCTCATTTCGATGCACTCTATAGACCTATCAAACTGGACTTATGTGGTGTTTGGTGTTCTTCCTTATCAACATGATGTGCCTATAACTCAAGTGGCCTTAAGTGTACTGAGATCTTCTTTGCTTGAATTGGTCCTTCAGCGCACAAATCTGTCTTTGACACCATCAATTTTTGGGAATACATCTTCCTTTGAGGTTTTGAAGTTTCCTGGGGGTATAACAGTGGTCCCTCCACAACCCGCTTCTATTTGGAGTACATCTCAAATTCTTTTCAATTTCACGTTAAACAACTCTGTTTCTCAGATACAGGAGAATTTAGCCCAGTTGGAAGGACAGTTGAAGTACGGGTTGCAGCTGAGATCTTATGAGGTAGTGTCCTTCAGCCATTTCATATTTTAATGTTCTCTTACTGATTTCCTTATTTTAAAGGCGCTACGATCAAGCTACAGGCATGTACTGATTGGTCGTCTATGCGTGCAGACTGTATATGTCCAGCTGACAAATCTGGAGGGTTCAACACTGTCTCCTCCTGTTATTGTTCAGGCCTCAGTTTTGTCTTCTGTTGGGAGCAATAGCCTTCTTCCAGAGAGATTAAAGCAACTGGCTGAAGCACTTACTGGTTCTCCTGTGAAGAACCTTGGTCTAGATCATGCTGTTTTTGGTAAAGTAAAGCAGATTCAGCTTTCAAAATGTCTAGAAAATTCACTTGGTGCTCCTCGAGGGTCACCTAGTCCTTCTCCTTCCCCATCTCCTTCACCATCTCCATCCCCATTCCATTCCCCAGCCCCATCAGTTGGAAACTCTTTCTCTGCACCTCCCATGTCTCAGTATCCTGCAGTATCCCCTTCTCATGCACCTGCACCCTCAACTGACCACAATCACATCCCACCTTGTTTACATTGTGATGCTCCGACACCATCTGTAAATCTGATTCCACCCATAACAACTCCTCAAAATAAGCCCCAACCCCCTTCACCTCTCTCTTATATATCTCCTGCATCTTCGGCCCATTCTCCTAGGCATCCATGCCCTGGTTTCACGAGCTCACCAAAACCCACACCAGCACCTCGTTCTGATCCACCTGTGTCTTCGGGCTCTCCGAGACATGTTTCTGTTCCACCACAAGGCCAAGTTCCAAGTCCCACTTCAAATGCAGATCGAAACATATCACCTTCACCAGCAGTACCTTATGGCCCCAGTTGGCACCAAGACCATAGGAGTGGAGTTGCTTCTGTGTCATCGGTGCCAGTATCATCTCCAATTTCACCATTACCTTCTTGTGAGTTTCTGCACTGAATTCCCAATTTATGTTTTATGCTACTTAACAAAGAGAAAATGCTTATTTAAATGGGTCGCATTCAGGTTGGATCTGAGTAAAGTTCTCATTTAGATCTGTTTTCTAGATGCAGGATTCTGATCCAAATCCAATTTGGAACCTTGACCTAGTATCCACATCCACATTCAAACACTTACATCCATGTCTGTGCCCTCTTTTAATTCACTTTCCACATTCAGATTTGGATTCAGGTCTTATTTTAGGGTTTTTTTTTTATAATATGAGATGATATTATTTATACCAATGTCCTCTTTTTGTTGGTTAAAGAGATGCCTGCCCTTTTCTGCATGTTATTTACATTGATGCCATTCAGATTGAAGTGTTACTGTATTTGGATCTGGACATATCTGAATCTGCATCTAAAAATGAATTGGATATGGATTTGGATCCAAACATTTAAATAGATCTGAAGTTTTCATTCAAATCTATTTATTTGGAGTTAGTATCCTTGGATCTTTGGACTTTGGGTACCAATTGTAAAGCGGGATTGATGCTATCCGCAGAGCAATCCAGCCAAAATAGGGATTCCCGAGTCATCAACGAGATTGGGAGGAGGGATAACCAGCCTGCAACTTGGGCAGGAAGAAGAAGAAGAAAGATAAAAGATAGAAAAGGCTATGCCTTTAATAATTTTCATTCAATATCATCGTTCTCTCCTTTAAATAAAAGGAAGAAACCTAAATAAACTAGGAAACTAACTAAGAAAAGAAATCCTAATTACATTAAGAAAGCTTAAGTAAATAGGAAACTAATTAAAATGGGAGACCTAATCTAAGTAGGAAAGAAAGAGATAAAATAAATAATACTAAAATAAACAAACTAGGCCCACGTGTGAAGGGTCCATCCGTGTCCTACATGGTGGGGAATGAAGGGTATAGGAGACGATTCTGGGAAGCAGATGGTTTTAGGTTCCCAAACAAGGACTGGGTTTTTTTTTTTTGGTTGGTTGGTTTGGTGGGACATTCACCTTCCTACAGTACCCTCGATGTGCGTATCTACTCGCATGCCACCTGTAAAATTCTTCCTCATCGTCTTCCTGTGAGTAGGCGTAGTAGGAAGTCATGGAGATAATAGATCGTCTTTGTTATGCAGAGAACCGGCTTTGAATACCACTTGATGCGGGATCGATGCTATCCACATAGCGATCCAGCCAAAATAGGGATTCCCGAGTCTTCGACGAGATCGGGAGGAGGGAGAACCAGCCTGCAACTTGGGCAGGAAGAAGAAGAAAGATAAAAGATAAAAGGAAAAGATAGAAAAAGGCTATGCCTTCAATAATTTTCATTCAATATCATCGTGTGTTCCATTGCAATCAATTCTCTCCTTAAAAAAAAGGAAGAAACCTAAATAAACTAGGAAACTAAGTAAGAAAAGAAATCCTAATTACATTAAGAAAACTTAAATAAATAGGAAACTAATTAAAATGGGAAACCTAATCTAAGTAGGAAAGAAAGAGATAAAATAAATAATAAAATAAACAAACTGGGTCCACGTGTGATGGGTCCATCCGTGTCCTACATCAAATTGTACTTAATATTTGTTTTACTCTTTCCCTTTTTATTATCCTTTTCCATTTCTTTTTACTTGGCGTTGCCATGATCCAGTGCCAACCATTCTTTGTTGGAACTTTCTAACTTGCTATTTGGCTTTTCAAACCTCGAAGCATGTTCCTGATTTTTCAGCTATTGACAGTAAGACTAATGCTGGTTGTAAGTAATTATTATAGTTCTCTATCAGGTTTGGAATGGAGACAAAATGTTGTATAGTTTTGGTGTTATTCTACTATATTAGTTAATTGATGATTCTTATGTATTTTGCTTTTTGGAACATTTGCTGGGAAAAAAAAAGGGTGGGGGAGGCATTGCCACACATCATGGCAAATGGTTCTGGATGTTGGTTTTATCAATACTTCCCAGTAGAGGAGCCATGGTTGTTCTAGTTATAAAAGCCAATACAGAGTAGGTGAATAAGGATGTCATGGCCACGAATATGCCAAGATATCCGAGCAATACCAGATGCAAAATATGGTGGTCTAATCCTATCCTTTTGTTATGCATTTCATCAGTTTGGTTCAGCAAATATGTTTGGAGGGGCCATGGAGGAAGGTAAGGTATTCTGTTGAGAATTGAAGTAGTCAGATTTTGTATGTTTAACAAAGATGGTTCAATTATGGATGTGTTGGAGATGGCAAAAATGCAGTTGATCAAGTGGGTTTATGCAAAAAGAGTTCAGGGTGACCATTTCATAAAAAAAGGGTACAGGGTCACCTCATCCCTGGACTTAGAAAGACAATGGAAAATTTGCTTAGAAGGTATAGGTATAGTGGGGAAAAAGGAGATAGGGAAATGGAAAAGGCCATTATTGGAATTTCACAAGTTTGATGTGAATGGCGCTGCTATTGACAAATCCGGTTTGCTGGGCATTGACATGTATTATATGATCAAGGAAAGGTTTTAGCATTCTGTTTTGGACCTATGAAGGTCAAAAGAATCTAATGAAGCTGAGATGTCCTGCAAATAGGGATGCTTTGAAAGTTTATGGGCAACCTTTCTCTAGGAAGCTTGTCGTTAAAAAGGATTTCCAACACCATCCATGGTCTACATGGAAGAGTATGGGACCATGGGGGACTCATATTACCTGTGGGATAGACAACATCCCCTTCTAATTCAATGAATGCCTTTTTTCATGTTAGCAGTACCACTAATGTCATTACAAATTTTCCGTAGAAGTGGGTAGAGACGATCTTTGTTTAGGGTAACTTAGGTTGCTGAGATTGTTCCCACCTAGTTAGAGTTTTATGGAATACTAGTTTGCTAAGAGTGGAAAGGGTAACCTATACATGCATTGCCACTAATACACCATAGCTCTCTATAGTTTGTGCAATCATTTACTTTATAAATGAATCGTAATTTCTGTTCATAAAAAAAAAAGATAGAACTTTGGTGAACTACCGAGTTAATGAAATCATACATTTATTATCAATTTGACAATATTAAGCTCCTTTGGATCATCTGGCTTTCCTTTGATTTTCCAACATTCTTTTTTAACTTTCCAACAATTTATAGTTGCTATGCTGAGGTTGAGAGTATCTTTATTTTGATGCAGAAGCTATTAGTTATATTTTAGATTTAGATTAAAGTTAGGTTTATTTTTGTGATTTTCTTTAGAAAGTTTGAGACTGACTTTTTTACAATTTATGGTACACATTTCAGAATTGAAGTTATATAACTTTGTACATACAGACCATTTTCTTTCTTTAGTAAAATCTTTGGTCTCTATAAGAACAAATTTCCGTTTCTAGTCTACCTCAATGCTTTATAGTAGGATTAGGATTTGTTTTCCCGTTTAATTATCTTATTTATTTAGTAGGAGATGGATAGTTGCTAAAATAAACAGATGTTTCCCTGTTTTCCAATTTCTTTAATTTTCATTGTACCCTTGTATTATATTGAGTTGAATCACTAATGGGAAGTATGAGAAGATCTTCCCCAAAAACAAAGCCACTGGCTAGGTCAATTTCTCTTTGAATTGAAACCAATATTTCAATTTGGAGAGTTGATTTCTCCTCGAATTGAAATTCCCATCTCTATTTTCTTTTTTATCTTCCATTTTTACTTACCTTATTTACTTGGACCCCGGTCCTATTGGGTCAGCCTTGTCTCACTTAAACCAAAAGCCTTTGGCCTTCTCCTGTCCTATTGGTTCAGCCTTTGCCTTTTCTGCTGAGGCCTCTGCCCTCCTTCATGGCATTGGCCGTGAATAGTCTGCTTTTTTTTACCACTCATTGTTGAGAGTGATGCTTCATGTGTTGTTAAATGGGCCTCTAACCCAGCCCTATTCCCCTGGAAATTGCCCATGTTATTGAAGAAATCACAGATCTTGCCTTAATGTATCCCTTCGATTTCATCCACATTCCCAAGGCTAACGAGGAGGCAGAGAAGTTGGCAAAAAGGGGTGTTTCTAGACAATCGATTGGTCCGGTGATTTCAATCTTTGTTATAATTAGTTTAGTTTTTTCTCCTTTCTTTTTCCTGCTAGGGTCGTAGTGTGCTTCACAGGCTTTGTATTTGTAGCCATTCTGGTCTTGTACTTGTAGTATTGGTGGCCTGTGAAAACCAAATGCCTTTGACAACCTTAATTGAAGTTTTATTTGGCACAGTTAAGTAATTGATTTCTTCTCTTCCTTCAATACTTATTTGGATGCCTCTCAGGTCTTTATGGTGTGATACTCTAAACCCCTGCATGCTTGTGATGGTTTCGAGTTCAGAAAATTTGTCATTCAGTATGAGCAGTCCTGGGGAGGCTGCATTAAGGACATCTTTAGGGAGACTGTTTACCTATTGTGGAGAGAGCTCCACATGGTCAAGAGGTATATGTAGGAAATCATATGTATAGGAGTGGGTTAACTTCATTTCCTTCCAATCATCCTAGACATGTGGTCATGACTTTTGAAATGGTAAACTATTACAAGCCATTGATTTTCAAGACCAAAATACATGACTAGGACAATTAGGTGGAATTGACAATTCCCCTGCACCTCTCCCCTAGACATGTATGTAGGTTTTTATTTTTTGGAGATTATGTAGGATCTTATCCACATTGGTTATACATCCTCCTTAAGAGTTAATGATTCAGAATAGATTGCTTTGCCACTATTTCAGGTCATCTCACCCAACCAAGGTGACTAATTGCTATTGCTTATATTGCTGGTCAAAGAAAACCTGAATGTTCCAAATATGTCCTTACATGTTATAGAAATGCAAATATGCCCTTATATATGGACTTCTTAAGGCAATCTTCATATGATAGGTTTCGCTAATGTTAGATCATTATCCTCATCATCATAATTATCAACCATCATCACCATTGGATTACAGATTCTTAAAGCATCATGATTCATGCAGTACTAATTTGATCTTATGAACTTTCATCCACAACTTATTTGAGAGTTCCACATACTTTAGATTAATCTCCTGTGTTTCTTTGCAGCTTATGTTATCCGTCTGCGATACATGTGGCTAACTGGGGTGCTGGGTTTCTTGATATTTTGGCTCCTATGCGGATAAGAACAAATCGTTTGGAAATCACTACACTGTTCATTATGCCAGGTTTTAGGCGAGCCTCATTTGCACAGGCATGGAGAAGTGGCCCTAGGCCGAAATACAGTTTTGCTCTCTCCATACACCTATGTATCCAAATTGCTGGTGTAACGGCATCATTTGCATGGACCTCTTAAGAAGAGAGGATGCATGCAGGCAATCTGTATAGGAAGATGTTTGCTGGTCAAAGCCACAAAGGTGGCAGGCCGCCTTTGTAGAAAGAAGAAATCTCGAAAGAAAAGATCAAGTTTTCTCTTTTTTTTGTTCCTTAATTTATATCTTTTTGCAGCATGTAAAAACTTGCCACGCCTATATTATTTATAAGATGAAAATGCCCATATTTATGTCATTTTTTCCCTTGAATCCTTGTGAGTTGTTTTATTTGGATGGTGAATAAACAAAAAATTGCCTTTATAAGACTGATGAGATGATTCATTCCAACTTTAAATGGAAAAGTCCCAAAGGCCAAAGATTATATGGCTAGGACTTCTTCTAGTCATTCCCTATGCCTATGACATGAGAGGTGGAATACCCCTTGTGCACCTGACCCACACTTTCGAGTTTGTTTGTGGATCCAAGACACGTTTCCCAAAGGGGGCCTGGGCATTATGGTACAGAAGGGTGTAATGTGTTTGCCTCCTCTCATTAAGAAGTTAAATTGCAGACATGGAGACCTCATTGTATTGTAACTTGGGCTGCGTTTTGATTGTTTGTAAGTAAAGGTAGGGATAAAAAATCAACTTTTTACGTTTCCTCTCACTTTTGAAATTTTTTTTAAAATAAGGGGTATTCATAATATTTAGGGTAACTCTAGGTAACCTTTGCAAAATTTACCCTTCATCCAAGCGTAGCCTTGGAGCTGGGTCAACTTTGGTAACTAGTGGTACCAGAAGCTCTTTAACCACCCCATCAAAAGATCTGTGGTACTTCAGTCCGAAGTTGCTCTACCATATGCAAACTTGAGTTCTGCTAAATGACTCAATATGTTATTACTAACAATTTATTTTATCGACAGCTGACATGTTGATCAAAATGAATCCAACTGAAAGCAGAATTATGGGCTGTGCTGGGATGGGGAGAAGTCGAGAGATTTCTACTGGAGAAGTCCAACTTCTGTTCAGATCTATTCTCCACCGAAAAGTGAAGCCTGCAAACAATGAATCTTCTCCTAGATGTTCTCTACCTTTGTTGAATAGCATCTTCTCTAAGAGAAGAGAAGATGAACATAAGTTTTACATTTGGAGACCTTCTAATTTAAGTTCTTCTCATCCTAACACAGTCACGGAGTTTATCAATGGTCAAAGAGTCATCATAACTTGTTCTGTTTTTTGTGTTGAACTACCTACATGATTCTGTGTTTAGCATAAATTCGTAATTTTTTGGGTTCACATCTTCAGTTGGCAGCTTATATCATGTACTACATTGCATTCTATACAATTGTTCACTATATGTCTTCTATTAATGAAAAATTAAACTCTATTATCTCCTTATCTTCTTTTAAAAATAAAAAAAAATTGTCTCCAACCCATTTGGCAAATGACAAGTGTTAGACCAGTGGGCACATCAATTCATCGACTAGTCAGTCAGCTGGATCAAATGCATAAACACAGTCGAATTGTGTGAGTTAGCCTGTGTTAACTGAATTTCACCCATTTAGCTTTCAAAACCCATGTAGAGCAGAAATGCAAAATAATACTGAAATCCCGATGACCCAATTTGGGCAAATATAAGCTCACTTTGAATTGTATTTTGCAAGAACTGAGTTTGATTTCAATTCCAGTTTGCACTCTTTTACTCTCTTTTAAGTGTAGCAAGTCACAATTTATTGCCTTTCCCGAGTTAATTAAAGATACTAATAAATGACCAGTCACATTAGCAAAAGAATGTAAAAAGGAATAAACTGTAGCTAAGTTCAGCTAAAAAACTTGATTGTTCTAACAGGCCATGTCTAAGAATGATTCTCATTAAATGATAAAAAAAAATTATATGAATGAATTAATCCAACAACGGAGATGTAGCAAATAGAAATTATAAAAAGTTAAGATCTAAATTTTAAAAAGTAAAAAAAAAAAAAATTGACATACATGGCCCTCGGCATTCAAAATACTCCCCAGTACCTCTCTTTTACTACTGAGAGAACTTTAACAAGACACCCATAAATCTACCTTGGTGGAAATGAAATGATTGACTTTGTAATGACAGATCCAAGATCACTACACCTTTGGTAAAGTACCAAGTAGAAGAAACTGTGAGCATACATGGATGGCTAGCCCTGGTAGTAATACATAATTATCATAATAAATAATAAAAATTATTTGTTACCTCCCTCACAAGAAAATTTACCTGGAGAAATGTGCTTGAAACAACATCAAAATTTCAAACACAAAATCATTCAGCACAAGAAAGAACAGCCAATGACATTGTATCAATTTCCGGTGGAAATTTCATTTATCATTGATGTGGAGTTTCAGAAGAGAAGAACAGCGATTTAAGAATTACAACGTCAGTTCAAGGAAAATCTCTTCCAAGCCGATAACTAAACAGAATATGAAAAGCTCCAACATTCACTGTCTCAATGCAGCAGCAATTTTCTTTTGGATGAGCTCAACTCCAAGTCGTGGGGATAATCTCGGAAGGGTCTCCTGCAGTGGTGATAGACCCGTGAGAGGAGCTTCCTTCTAATCATGTGCATCAAAGATTTCATTTTGATGGTGACTAAAATTTTAATAAAAAAAGGCACAAAAGATGCACAACAGAAGGATGAACAAGTGAACAAAATTTCAAAAAATATTTTGTACAACATAAAAACTGTTGAGTGAATGCAGTAGAGTTAAATTCCATCCCAAAATCCCTTAACAAGTACAAGAATGTCACAGATATGGGTCTGAATGTCTGATACCTCACACATAAAATTGGCAGAAACATGCTAGATCAGTTGGAAGTGAAAACAAGGTTCCCACACAGAGAAAACACAACAGACCAAAACCTTTCTGTCACTAACATTCCAAAAATAAAAATTAAAAATAAAGGATCTGGGCCATTTAAGGGCATGTTTGGACACAACATTTTCTGTGAAAATGGAAAATGATTTCCCTATTAAAATTGTTTAAATATTGAATTTGATAATTCATGATTTTCATATGCCCAAAATTTGATAATAAAATTGGGGCCAGTTTTGAATGGATTTTTAATCTAACATTAAGATCAACTCAAAACAAGTTCAAATCGGATAGGGATACAATTCACAAGAGAGCGTGGGCTTCAGATGGAGATGCCACTCATCAGTGGCATCGTCATGAGCTACTCCCCAAGTTAAGTTAATTTTATTTTCTAATATAGGGCCAACAAGGAATGTTTAAAACTTTAAATATTGTTTGGGCAAAGTAAGAAAGCTAATATGGCCATATATATTGGACATTTCTGTGCGTCGCCCAGAACATGTTACTGTTCATATTTCTGCAATAGATGAAATTAGATGTCACTGTTAATATATTAGACAAGTAATTCCACCGATCTCTCCTCGAATGTCTTCACCACCATATCCAACTTTTTCCCTCAGATTTGCACCCACCAATAAACTCAAATGGATCAAAGGTAACTTCCAACATTGCACCCAACCACTTCTGTGACTCAACCTACATCCACCAACATACTTTTTTTCAAAGTTCACTTTCAGTCATGACTTCATTTTGTAACATAACAACTTTTATCCACAAATAATAGGTGAGATATCACATGACTGCTATTTTCTACTTCAAGACTACAAACCATTCCCAAGTCCCTGGCTCTCAACATCAATCTACGAAGGCCTTCTACCACCGTAGTAAAAAAAAAATGTCACTAAAGGATCAGCTTGCCACATACCCCTTGAAATAGTGTCTTAGAAGAGCTGTTCACCAAAGCTAAGAGATACTTCCCTTGTAATGCATGCTTTCATCCACCAGCTCTTTTTAATCCATAACTATTTTGCCAAACAAATAATTGACAAAGTTCCAACCCACATAATTGAATGCTTTTCCATTTAATCTTAAATGGACCTCCGTGTTTCTTCACCTTGTTCTTTGCACGGATCACCTCATTACCATCAGGATGCCATCCAAAACGTGTCTATTCTCCATAGAAGCCTCTGAATCTCCCTACAATACTATATAATGCCACTCTCTTGCAATTTTTGTCATACTGGGCTCACTCTAACAAATCAAAGGCTGTCCATCCTTCTCTTCAAAGTATGAATTACCCATTGCCATATGAAAAGCCATTGCACATCCAGGATAGGTTCCTCACATCTCATTCTTTCCTCCAAAGTCATAAGGGCATGACCAACTAATTCAGAGGCAGTAATTTTTTTGGATGACATGGGTATCCCCACCCCACATTGGAGGTGAGAGTAATCGCACTGATACACAAAATCAAGCATCGTGTATCAGGTAAGCGCGTGAGGAGTTGAACCAAGACCTCTAATCTAATCCTAGAAACTTAGACCAACTGAGCTAACCTTGTGGGTTAAAAAAAATACCATCATTCCTATTAAAATTGTAGGGTTGCCACAGTTCTCAAAGAAGATGTACTCTCGTGCTAGCAGACAATGGTATTTGGAGGAGTTTAAAGACTAAAACCAATGACAAAATTTGATGCGAAGGCTGTTAAACTTCCTTTCACAAACCAAAACCGAGGCCACTCATTACTCATAATCGTAGCACATATTTTGCAAATTCAGATAATCAAAAATTGTCAATGGAGCATGCCCTGAAAGAAACACCGACCAGATAATCCTATGCACTAATTCAGATGATCTGGATAATGTAAATTGGCAGTGTTTTTGGGATATACTGCATCCAGAAATTGGCCCCGTGGGTATGACTTGGATGACGTGCAAATAAGACTTATGGTACACAAGGCAGAAAACAAAATAAAGAACTTCAAATAGATACAAGAAAACTGTTGAGAGAGAGAGAGGGGAGCAAAAAGCTCATTGAATATAAAGAATTCCAAAAGTCCACAAATCAGAAAATTGAAGGAAAAAAAAAAGAGAAAAAGAGTGGTAGAGTAAAGAAACTCCAAAACCCAGAAAAAAAAAACCAACAACAACGTGTGGGTATTAAAAAACTCCAAAAGCCCAGAAATGAGAAAATTGCAAAACGAAGAGGAGATATATGGAAATTCCAAAAGCCCGGAAACCAGAAAATTCCAGAGAGAAAAAAAAAACGGAGAGAATTTCCGAAGTCCTAGAAATTAGGAACTTGCACGAGACGGATAGATGTAGATAAATTTCCAATGCCCAGGAGTTCAGAAAATCGACAATTCATAGAGATTCCAGAAGCTCAGAAACCAGAATCCAAGAGAAAGAGAGAGAGGTTACGACCTCAGTGCCGTCAGTGAGTATTCTGGCCAAAACAGGGATCTCGTACTGGTAGCTTTTCTCCCATTCGGTGTTTGTGGAAATATCCCTTATCTGAAAAAAAAAAAAATCAAAACGTGAAACACAAAGACTTAAGGAAGAAAATGAAAGAGACGAAAGAAAAGGAAGGAGATAAGGAGGTGCCTGGAGCTGAACGTCGGAGAGAGAATCAGGGCCCCCGAGAAGGAAGGCCGCCTCAAGCTTCTCTTTGAGGCCTTCGCACAAACAACATCCGGGCTTCGTGTACAGCACCAGCCTCCTTTTCGAACTCGACGCCGCCTGCTGCGACGACGACAAGGCACGCGCTCCAACAGTCCTAAATGACCATTTTGCCCTCGGCCCTCGCCGGGTGAGGAAGCCTAGGAAGGTCGCCGGTGCCGACGCTGCTGCTGCCATTGCCGTTTCTCTTGCGAAGAAGGAAACAAAGAAGCAGAAGCTGCCGCAATTAGCTTCTTCTTTCGAAATTGAAGTACCGTAAGCTCATCCACAGATCATTGGACGTCGAATGCAACTTGGTCAATCCTGGCCGTCCAACTTTTTTGGGTATTGCTGTCCCACTTATATGAAGAACATATTACCTCAACTCATTTAAAATACTAATGCAGTTGAAAAAAATGACTTCAGATTAGAATTATACTTTGTATAACTAAATCGGCTTTAATTATCTAATTTTTATATAAATACACACCATATTGTTAATTTATTTATTTGACGATTTTTTGAGACTCAACTCTTAACAATGATTATGTTTTACATGTGAAAACATGCTTTTAATTTTTTATTGATGTCTCAAATGTACATAGATCTAATTATCTATTTAATTATAGTAGGTAATCTGTGATCTGATTTAACTTAATTCAAATTAGTTGGTTCAAATTAAAAATGGGTTAGAGTTAAAAAAAATGAATTGAATAATGGACTTGGAGACAAGTTAATAGATGGCTAGAATATGAATGTTTAAAAAGTAGTAATCTAAATGTAACATAGACCACCTCTTAACCCGACTTGCCTATCTAGTTCACTAACTCTAGAGGATCTTCCCTTGTCATTGTCTATCATAGTAAAATCTCCTGCATCTAATTATTTCTATTAAATAAATTATTAAGATAATCCTTTAAAGCACCCATATGAATGATGTTCACCGTCGAATCTAATATATATATATGTTATATTGTTAAATTTTTAGATCTAAAATCGAGTGACGATAATAAGGGCCCAAAATTTTATAGACAAGAAATCATAATGATAATCTTTATTTTGCATGAACTGGTTCATAGAGAGATCTGGACAAATAACCTTCTACAAAAATCATCAATCATAAATTAGTTCCTGGTAAACTGAATAACTAATTTTTTGTCTAAAAGAGTTATATTTTTAAATAATGTGCCAAATTAATTTAAACAAATTATTCTAAATAAAGTTTTAAAGACAAAATGAAGGTGAGAGGAAAAAAATGGGGGAAAATTTTCTGTTTGAGGCAAAATTTAATTATTTGGATTTGGTACTTTGACCAATTTGGCATTTCATTCGTGTTAGATAAATAGAAAGTACCACACCAAGTAGCTTTTCTCTTATTTCAAAAGTTACAGAAATCACCCTCTGCTAAATGAGGACTTTCAGGTGTTGCAATTTGCAAGTAGGGCAAACATAAGTGAACCTCACTTGCATCCTTTTTTTTTAACCAAGTGCCCGGAGTCTCACCCAACTAATTTTCGGAACATGTGTAAATCTCTCTATTCATTCAGACTTTCATCACTTTTGCCACTAATTGAAGGCGGCCATTTGACCTTGCACCTCTGCTTAAATCATTTTCTTTACTCTCACATCCGGATCTATTTGGTACTCAGCATATAAAGCACTTTTATTTTCAGAGAATTGATAGAGACACCGGTGTTTTTATAATAAGATATCAGCTGTATCCTTTTGTCCACTTGTCATCACCTAATTGGTGAAAAGATACACTAGTATCCATTGTTATAAAAATGTCAATCTCCCTGTCCATTCCCCTCTTTCCAGTCTGGTGCAAAGTTCAGATGCATTTTTTAACCAGCATTCTAAATTTACTTTCACAATAACAACTAAATATGCCTGCTTGTTTTGCATGCAGATAAGCGTTTCCTGGAATTAACATGCCAAACAAATGAGTCTCCATTATTTCTTTCATATGTAGGAAATCTACGGCAACACACATTCCCCACAATCAGTACCTTTAGAAGACAAATGTATTATCAGATGCAATGGTTCCAAAAATTCCACAATTTATTCACCAATCAAAGGAGGACCAAGAACCAGGTTCCTTGTGACAACGTGCAACACGCATCACGATACAACCTGTGATTGCTGGACAATTCTCAATTAACACAAATGATACTTTACAAATGCAAAGGTTTCTCAATCTAAGGAGAAAGATGTGGCCTGCAATGCATGATATATCTGTATTTCACATAATTGGGATAGAGGGGGGTGTTTTTTTCTTTTCATTTTCAAATGTAAATAGGGATGCCATGGTTTTTTTTTAATCATATCCAGGAGTTGCAATAGATCAGATGTACTACTGATATAGTTTACTGCAGAAATGTTTTCCACTGAGAAGATAATGATATCAAGAATGTTGAAACAGGTTACAGGCTCTGAAATTATGCATAAAAGCCACATTCCATATATGAATCAGGGATCAGAGCTGAAAAACTAGTTTGGTTGGGACAAGCAGAAGAAACTTTAGCAGCCTTTGGTTTAATATTCTTACAACAGCAATTTGACAATAAAATAAAAGTTTGTGGAACCCCGTATCTTCAACAGTTTCTTCTTATCTTGTGCCACAAATTCTATTGAAATTTACAAATGCTCAATATAGCAATGCATTATAATATTAGATAAAAAATTCTTACCATACAGTAATTTCCTAAAAAGTAGGGTGAAGAAAAAGGAGCAATCAGCTGTACCTATGTGACTTTATGCTAAAATGTATACCCGATTGAATTAGTATGATCCTTCATTTCCATTTGAAAAGTAGACAAATGGGGGCTCTGTCAACAAAGACAGATCGTCCATCACCCAATTGACGTTCGTATCTCCATGCTGGGCCAACAAACCATGAGATGGCAGCTCCACCAAGTAGGCCTCCCAACTGAAAATATCAGTCCTAAATCAATTAATGGAAGCAAAATACCCAAGAAAAATAATGCTGCTTTGCACTTACATGACCCCAGTTGTCAATGCTTTTTGACATTAGCCCAATGATCTGCAAGAGGACATATCATTGTCGTCGTCATCAATGGTTAAAGCTGTATATGAACAGAGTCTGAACTGATGAGAGAATGAGTACCATATTGAGGGCGATCACATTTGCAATGTGCAGTACATCACGTTTGCCATCAACCACAAGATCTCTATGTCTCAAAATGAACACAGCATAGGAACTAACCTGAAAAAGACAACATCCGACGAATCACAGTCACTGAAAGAGACAAGGAAGAGCATTGACATTGAGTTATTTGTCTTGAATGGATCAAAGAATGACTCATCATCATTATCATCAATCCTATCTAGAATCAAGATTATAAATATTTACTTTAAAAATGTACATGTAAGGCCCACAAGTTTGCTGACCTCAAACTGATGGTTGCATTGAAGAAAGACCGTCCCTCAAAACAGTACAGATTGGAAGAACTGTAGCACCTAATATGGCCTATTTCACTTAATATGGATTGTCGACTTTTTTATTCCTTCCGAAACGGCCCACTTGCAAGCCATTAATGTTAGACCATCAGAGCACAGTACACCGAACATGGGCCATTCTCATAAATACACAAAGATCAACTAGCCATAGGACGTACTTTCATATGCAGCGAAAAGATATTAATTAAGCATACAACAAAAGGTCCATACAATTCAAAGAGTGGGCAGCATGAAAAATGGGCACCTGGAATGGAACTCATAAGGTGAAAGATATCACCAACATGCATAACATTTATCATCTACTTGAAGGTATCCAATTGGGTCACACTTAGTGAAGATACTCAAACCATTTGTATGATGAATGTGAAATGTTGCTATTTCTCATTCTATACAAAAAAATTGAAGCTCTCTATGGCAGGGTTGCATTGTACATAAGGGACAGTTCTTGACCATTGTTTGTACATATAAAATGATTTCCCGCATCCAACCAAGTGCTAACCCCATACAAATGGGATAAATGGATTTTAGGATGATAAATTGACAATGATGAAGATGATGATATAAGGGAGACTTTTAGACCATTCTTTACACATATAGGCCTCACCAGACCTTTGTGATCAACCTGAAGTTTGAAACCCATATGAATGGCATAACTGAAATTAGAATGCACATCCTGGGCTGAGGATCATTAGTTTATTCTCTTTTCTTTTGAAAAGAATCATATAATTTCTTCTTCTTCTTCTTCTTTGTTTTTTCAAGGATCATACAAAAGTAACCATCATTATCCATAGTGAAAAAAATAGGGGATTATGGACCTACCAGTCCAAAAATGGCTCCTGATGCACCAACAGAAGGGGCTTTGCTGAAGAAATAACTCATTGCTGAGCCTGATTTACATGTGAACTAAAAATCAGACCTTTAAGTGGTGGGTTGCATGCATTTTTCAAATAAATAAATAAATAAAGTGGTGGGTCTCATGAATGGATATTTTACTCTACAATCATAATAGTTGCTACCTGCAATAGCAGAAGTGAAGTACACAGCAAGAAATCTTCTGGGCCCAATAGCATCCTCTACAACGGGTGCAACAGAGTTCAAAGAATAACAGTTGATCTGAAGTATCAAAAGTTTCAAGAATAAAAGGATTGCCAACAGTGACAAAAAATTCCATACGAAATTGGAAACAGACAGACCATAAGGTGCACAATGTTGGCATGCAGAAGACATGGAGTAACCAATCTCCATAATTCCCCTTTAGCGATGAGGCTGTTAATCTGTGGTCATAGTAAATTGCTGCAACTGAGATAAGTCCACAAAACAAATCCTACTTTGAAGAAGGCTGTAAAATGATTTCCTACGTCCAACCTTAGCTCCCCATAATGTCAACCTGCCCTGGGTTGCAATTTGAGCAACATAAGCCCTGGCAACAAGGTGATCCATCAAATAAAGAGGTGAAGAAGAAAAGGAATAAGGAACATGACACAGCAAATGGAAAGTAAAATATGCAATGTAATGGTCAAGTTCATATAAGATTCAATGCTAATGGCCAAATGAGCTTGGAACCTCAAAATGTGGCATCAAAATGTCAGTTTAGCAGAAATTGATAAGTTTTAAGGGCATCCTACTAATAGCATCATTTCTTGCCATGATAAAATGGGACTTACATGACATTAATTGAAAGCAGGGTGTTGGTACATGGCCTTCCACAGAAGAAATTCCATGGCCTTCCACTGAAGAAATTCCATGGCCTTCCACTGGAAGAGTCTCTTCCAGATGTTGACTTCTGCTTATCACCATCTTTCCCACTAAAGAGACATAACCAAGACGTCTTAGTGAAAAGTCCAGACAATGTTTCCGCAAAAGTATCTCTGCTTGATGTGAGTGCAGTTTCATGCCAGAAATTCTTGATACCATACAAATGATCAAAGCAATAGATTTCCTGTTGATTTCAGTGATATCAATAAGAAACAAAGAAATGCCGAACATATTAAGTACATGAATTAGAGATGTATGAAGCATTGTATATTAGGAAGCATCCATGCATGACATGTTGAAGAACTTATGAGGAAGAGTGGCAGATAGAGATGCAATTATCTAGAAATTAAGTATTTTATAGTATTGGGACGCATTGATAAAAACATATACACACATAGAAACTGTTCAAATTGAAAAACAAATGGACCAAAACAACATTAATTGGTTGAAAAATATCAGATGTGAATTACTTGTATCACCAAGTCTGATACAACATTGAATGTGGCAAAGCATTGTCATAATTTTTTTTGGGTAGTAAGTCATCAAATCAATCTATCCTTTTCTTTTTAATTGTTGGAGGCCTTTTCAGTCACCAACTAGTTTGATACTCTCTTTCCATCTTAAAACATTATACATTTCACATACGCTTTTCGGAGGAAAACTTTTCACCCGGCATTTACAATATGGCACATCCATTTTTGGAGTCAAATAATACCAAAACCCCAAATGTAGTTACTTATATCATTTTAGAAAATATAACAGTGGTGGCAATAGTTGAATAAAAAATTATAAAAAAATATTCAACATTATAGAATATACTTTCAAGTATAAAAAATTAAATGATTTTGTTTAACTAATCTATGAACGATGCAATTATGGAAAAGAACTTGTAAACAATGCATGGTACATTTAAGAGATCATATGTTATATCTTAATCCGAGAGTAACTAGGCTTCATTGTTCATAACTAGCTGATTCTGTGGTCCATCATCTATAATAAAGGAATGTTAATTCCACTTCAGACTACCCTTGCTGGTCGTGCTACCAATATCACAATTATCGACGATATTTTTAAATTTACCATATTTTATTGGTAAAATATATGCATTAATAACGCGTATTTATCAGCAGTAAGTTTCTAATAAAAACGCGATAAATGGTAATATCATGATAATATCCCGATAAACATGGGTCCCACTTGGAAATAGATCTGGCTGCTCATATCCGAACGCCGGTAGGGGGCGAAAATCATTAGGTAGGGTGAATACACTGAACTCTCGTTTGATGATTTCATTTTACTATATCTCACCGTGATAGGATTAAATAACCCCTAATTTTATGACGTCTAAGATAAGAAACAAAATCAAAATTTTGAGATAAAACTTATTTATTCAACATTTGGTATTGATAAAAGGGATGTCAAATTGAAACATATAATAGTTTTTGACATAAAGTGGGAAGAAGACTTGAATTGATGATAAGTGAAACACAGAGCTGAAAAATGAAGACTCGGTGCACTAATTAGGCCTTTTTTAAAGAAAAATCCTTGCATATCCAAAATGAAAATAAGCGACGTAATTTTGGAAGAAATTGCGGGGAAAGGGTAACCTACTTTGAAGGAGGAAAGGAGGTGGAAGCGAATGTGCTTGCGGTGGAGAGCTTCGCGGCTGCGACGGAGAAGAGGTGGTGCGCGGAAACGTCTGGCGAACGCGGGAAGCCAGATATCGGAGGTAGCCCAAAAGCAGACATCATCGCCTCATCTGCAAAGTTTTCTTCCAAGAGTTGTTCTCCAAGTAAACTGATCCCACAATTCCTCTTTGTGAGGCCCACTCGACTGATCGGATACGGCTACCTGATGGCCCACCTTAGATAACGATATACGCTTTTTTAATGGGAGCACTGAGAGACACCCGAAAATTCTGCCCCTACACATCCGAAATCAGATTTTGAGGTGGAATTACGATTTTACTCCCGGATTTTCATTCGAATGAATGCCCAGTTCAATAATGATTCATTCGAATGAATGTCCAAGTGTAATTTCAATTCATTCGAATGAATGGACTGAAGAGGAACACGGAATACTGCTCAGCCCATTCATTCAAATGAATGGTTCATTTGTTCGAATGAATGGGCCTCATTCATTCAAATGAGCTAATCATTCGAATGAATGGGCTCATTCATTCGAATAATTAGTTATAATAATAAAATTTATTTTAAAATTTTAAAGTTATTTTTTGAGCAGTGTGTATTTTCAAAAAATTTCAAATTAAATATTCGAACTAATTACGATAATCTGATAAAAATACTTTAAGACTTTAAGGTCTTTTGAGACTCCTAAATATTTAAAACACAGTATTTTACAAATAAGTGTATCCCTAAAGTGTGCCGAAAACACATTTACGAGTCTCAAAAGACCTTAAAGTCTTAAAGTATTTTTGTCAGGTTACCGTAATTAGTCCGGATATTTAATTTGAGAAATTTTAGAAATACATAGTGACTAAAAAATAACTGTCTATGCACTGTATATTTCTAAAATTTATCAAATTGAATATCCGGACTAATTACAATAACATGATAAAAATACTTTAAGACTTAAAGGTCTTTTGACACTTCTAAATGTGTTTTCGGCACACCCTAGGGATACCCTTATTTATAAAATACTGTGTTTTAAATATTTAGGAGTTTCAAAAGACCTTAAAGTCTTAAAGTGTTTTCATCAGATTATCGTAATTAGTCCGAATATTTAATTTGAGAAATTTTAAAAATACACACACTGCTCAAAAAATAACTTTAAAGCTTTAAAATAAATTTTATTATTATAACTAATCATTCGAATGAATGAGGCCCATTCATTCGAATAAATGAGCCTCATTCATTCGAATGATCGAATGAATGCCAAAATAAACTGGGTATTCATTCGAACGAATGAAAATGCGGGGGTAAAATCGTAATTTCACCCGAAAATCCGATTTCGGATGTGTAGAGGCAGGATTTTCGGGTGTGTGTAAGTGCTCCCTTTTTTAATATACGGATAAAACTTTGCCTGATTGCGACCGCAGAGGTATTATTTGCGAGGCTAAATTTTAAATGGATGTCTATCCTAAGGGAAAAAATTTATGAGGAGACCTAGGATGAAGAGTAAAATTTGTCCAAGAGATATGGGATGGAGTAAAATTCTCAAGTACCGGTGAATCGATATGCAAAACATATACATGCAGAGTGGCATGTTATCGGTTCATTGGTATTTGATGAGCGGTACACAAATATGGATAAAATAAGAATTTCACTCCATCTTGTGTCTCCTAACAAATTTTACCCGTGGCCTTTTAAATTTTGGATAAATGTAGGGGTCTTAATTTCATACACATGTGAATCTCTTTCATAACCAAAAAAAAAAAAAATTATACGTAAAAATACCTTCAAAATTAATCAATCTTAAAAACCACTCTTGAGTTCGAATTTCATTTCACCCCATCACTCTTCGTAGTTTAATTTATTGTCTGGATAAGGAGGCTTACACACGCTCTGAGAATTAATTGTTGAAACATAAGTATCTAAGATGAATATCAATTACACACAAAGGCATAAATATTTACGCGGTTCTCTTTCAGTATGTCCACGGATTCAAATTAGATCCACTATACTTAAAGACAAAAGACGAATAAAATACGGCTCTGAGTCTTATTATAATTTTCGCTTACATTGTCCTCTCTCACGAAAAGAGACATTATATACTTTCATAATTAGAGCTATAAAATATACAATGAGAAAATTACAAAATTGCCCTAAAAAATTCGAGAGTACAGATAAAATTGCTTGCAGTAATGGGAATGAGATCGCAAATACATATCTAATAATAAGGCTCCACAGAATGTCACATTAATTGAGTGTCCTGAGAGGCAGGACCAACCCTGGGCATAAGCGGCGTAGGACGCTGCATAGGGCCAGTAGACAAAAAGTGCTCCCAACATACTTAAACTTCTTAATATATGTCATAAAGGATTCCTGAAATCTCAATCTTTCTAAGACCCTTAAGATTTCAGGGGATGTCATGACTGGTCCGACGCTTTAGACATGTGAATCCTAAAAAAGAAATATAAAAAAAAAGCCACTCTTATTGAGCATGAGAGGGCTGATAACGGCTACGAGCGGAGAAATTATCTATTGTAAACCTCATGGCTAAAATTTTATATTAGATGATGAAGATAGTTCGTTTGATAAATCTAGTCTTAAATTGAAAGAGTGATAAAATTTAATTTATAAAAATATCATTTTAAGTATAATTTTAAAGAGTAAAAAGTTCTGATTATTGATAAGATTTGACTTTAATCCAACAGTAAATACATCTCAAAATGATTTTAAGTACATCTCAAATAATCTCTGCAGAGTGATAGCAACAATATAGGCAATCGAAAAGCTAAATTTTCTAAATAATAAATTTAAATTATATCTCTAAATAGAATTTGAATATTTAAAATGAAATTACTAATATAAAGATAATGATGTAGTAGGATTTTATTAGTATAGTGGAAAATCCATTGTTGCTTAGCTGATAAGCCAAAGGAATAATAATGTTCGTACACTTTTCCTGAAAATCAGGGTCTAAACTGCAGACAAAATGAGAGTTGCATTTGAAATGGAAACTACTCAGTAACAAGCTTTAGGTGAAAAATCCCATATTTTTCTCTCATTTAGTTATTTATTTATTTATTTTTTAAAAAAATGAATCAATATCGGCCGATACGTATATATCTCAACCCCTGATTGTATCATTGTGTTATGGAGTGGTAGGCCTTATCTGAAGATGTCGCAGTATTAAAAAAAATAACACTTGAAATTTGATAACTCTTTTTCAAGGGTATAAGTGGAATTTGTCTTTTTCGTGCTAACATTCAGTTTAGAAAGATACACCACCGGTTCAACTCCTCCGACAACATGTCCCTCTCAGCAAATGTGGTGCCGAGTAGCCTTCTAACATTAGTATACCAATCTATAGTTTTTTAAGACATCTCAAAATAAAAAAAATTATAATAAAAAACTTTGAACTAAACTGAACTAAAAAAATGCATCAGTAAACTTTAACCATTAGACTCTTAGAGGATCATAAGTTGGAGAATTTAAAAATTCCAATACAGGCGACCATCATATCTGTATTGATGATATGCACCGGTATTTTATTGACTTGGACCTGGCCAATAGCCCAATAAAAATAAAGATAATAGTTTCTCAAGCTAGTTTTAAAATTTAAATATAGAAAAAGAGGGAAAACAAATCCTTTGAATCAAGTTGACTCAATGGATGAAATGAATGTTACATTTGCATGATAAGGATCTAAATCTATCTCTACATTGAATGTCATTATCATAATTATTAAAATTAAAATCTCATCTATTTGAAGTCAGCTTATCAAGTTTTACTTATCGATTTGATCATATATAAATTATACAGTTGATCACTTTACTATCTATAATATCGTATTTTTCTCCGTGTCATCTATACTTTTAGTAGTTAACTTCTCCTCTTCATTATATCTATAATTTGAAGTTTCTCGACTTTATGCATTGTAGCTATTTTTAGTCTCTTATAAACACAAATATTGAAAAAACAATACAAATGGGTTTACACATTGGATTCCCAACTTTGCAGAAAATAAGAAGAAAAATTCTGTCATCAGAGTTCATCACATGCTAGTACTCCTCATTTTGTGTGCTTCTTCTAGTGTAATGGACCCACAATCACATGTCACAACTTGAAGCATATGTGCCACTTCCAACTTCAACTATACCCCCAAAATCGCCTACAAATCATGACTATAATATCATTTACTTGAAAAGGTCTTTAAAATAAATTTCCCATCTATTTTTTTATTTTTCATCTTTAATTACGATCCTTAATAAATCCTGATCAAATTCAAGACCTCTACTACTCTTTTTTTTTAAAGACTAAGGAGTTCAGATCTCTTAGAGCAGTTCTCTATCTATACACATCGAGTAACACTATGGGAAGTGGCCCCTGAGTGACTTGAACCCAGACGGATTCTTGACTATCAAACCAACCCTCACGGATTAGATCTCTACTACTCTTCTCTCGTATTTTAGAAACTTTATAAATTATTTATTTTTCTCTTTTGTTCTTAATTCTCCTATATAGGTTATTAAAAGCTTCCTATTTGACTTCACTTAATGCTTTGTTAGCAACAATCTCTGCTATCATAAGCTTCATATTCATTGTTGAAAAACATGTGCTTCACAAAAGGAATATTGGTTAAAAGTTGATGGTATGTCACTCTTTTTATTTCAAATTTTTGCAAAAAAAAAATCTATTTTTAGATATTAATATGAAAAAAGAGGATAAAATTCTTCAAACTTATCAAATTTAAATAACTGTTTTTAATATTTTTTTAATGAATTTTCTCTATTTATAAATAATAACATAATAGAGATTGACTAAATTCTTCTAGCTCCCATATCCAATTCTATAACTCTCTTTAATATTTTGAGTCTTTTTCACAAATTTTTCAACTTATCCTAAAAGTTCAAGCCAACTCAACTATCCATTTGGGTTAGATGGACCACATATTTCAACTTATCAAATTAAATCTTAAAGTTTATTTTTCATTTTCTTAATATAATTCTAGAGTTATTTTTTCTTATTTTTTAGTCTTTTTTTCACATATATTACCTACATTTTAAACATTAATATAAAAAGATACATCAAATCTTTCAAACACATCAAATCAAACTTCAATATTTATTTTTAACTATTTCTTAGACAATTTTTAATCTTTTACTCAATATTAATTACATGTACTATTTACAAAGTATAACACAAATCATAACAACTTAACCCACTCGATTCTCGGATCAGGCGATGCAGGTCAAGTTAAAACCTGAACGCAGTTTCACCCCTTACTTTCACTGACTCCTGCAGTTACCATAGGCCAAAACGACGGGCCCACACGTGGGATTCCATCACTACCATGAACAGTGGGACCCATGTGTCTCCTTCCCCTTCCTATGATACAAAAGGAAGCAATTGAAGGTGCTTTTAGTTGGTGCAGTGGCTTTACATAAACTAAAGAAAGGCAAGCATTAAGTTGTGCATCACATGAAGATATGGAAAATGGGTGAAATTTCAAGGCAGGTTCATTGAGCCTTAGCTAGCAATAGTATGGCTCAGATCTTTGAAATTTATTATTCTATTCTATACTAATTGATGCTGTTCATTTTCATTAAACCCACATGCATGCACCAATCTAAGCCTGCTCTCCTTCTTTAAAGAGCCTTTGAATAAAGGACTGGTAGAAAGTATCCGATGCTTCTAAGGCCCTGCTCACATGGAGCTTGCCTCTTCATCTCCCAACATCCCTCAAAGATCAAATCCCCTCAATCAACTTTGGCCATTCTCAACACTTCATTTCTTGTTTCCATCTGCACTCCTACCCATCCACACCACACACTGTTGGATAACCTTCTAAGCTAAACAGACATTGTCTGATACTGTCTTGTTTAACTTGTCATCAGTGGACAGATTGAACCCAATTTAATGGTTTTTTAGTAGGGGTTTGTGAAACTTGGGTCGGGTTTTCACCCAACCTGCATGACCCGACTCGAGAAATCAAGTGGGTTGCGTTTTACATTTTTAAAATTGGGATCGGGTTGGGTTGAAGAAGAAAAAAAACCCGAATTAAATTCGGGTCAGGTGACACAATCCGATCCACTAAAAAAAAAAATTAATATATCACTCAGGTTGAGTCGGGCCAACAATTCGGTTCAGCACTTGGGTCGAGTCGGGTCAGGAATTCGCTTCGGATCAGGTTGAATTCAATAATATTTTATGTGGATTGGATTGGGTTTATTAAAATCCGGCCAACCCGCCTGAGTTTCAACCCTATTTTTCAGAGTTGTGATTTGTGGGATTAATCTAATGTAGAATTGGAGAAATAATCTGTTACCAACCAGCTTGTTGTGAATTGGATGATTAATTTTTTAGTGAATATATATTTACATAGCTTTCTCTCTTATACTCATCAATATCCGGTCAATACGATTTGTACTAAATTTGAATTCATTCTAAGACATGTTCATTGTTGGATTAAGCTCGAGCTTTATGTATAGTAAGAATTATGTAGTCTTTAAAATTATATTTAGATTTTTTTTAAGTTGAATTGTTGTATGCCCTATTTAGAATATGAGCTATTTAAAAGCTTAATCATCTAGTTCAAGGAACTAATTCAAAATAGATATATTTTTTATAAAGTTGGGACAAAATACATATTTAAGTCTATAATATACTCTTTAAAGTGGATTTTCTGTCACTAGAAAGTTAGATGAGCTAAGAGTTTATGACTCAATCAACAACATTTTTACCATAGTTGCCATAATGAAAAACATATGTGAAAGGCAGTGGGAATAAAAGGAGTGAAAGCTCCATTTTAGAAACCTTGTTATAGTATTATGTTCTGAACAGTATATACTTTTTATCCTTTGATTCTTTACTTAATAGAGTTGTTTTTGTCTTCTACATAAAGTGATATATTTACTTTTTATCTTTTGATTCTTTATATAATAGTTGTTTTTGGTTTTCTACATAAAGTGATATGAACGCTTGTGTAAAAAAACTAAAACAATTTTAGTGAAAGATATGATAAATTGTGATGTCATTAAAAAGATGATCTTGCTGGGCTGTGAACTGAGTCCCACAATGAAAATGTAGAGAGATCTAAGGATTTATAAATGACTTCAATCACTCCACCTAATATGTTAATCTTTTGGGGTAGATATTCAGTTCTTAATAAGTAGTATCAGAGCCAGGTCTCAGGAAATCCCGCAGGCAGACGGGATGGCTGACCTCTTTCGAAGAAGAATTGTTGGAGCTGTGAACGAATCCCATATTGAAAGTGCAAAGAGAGATCTAGAGATTTATAAAGGGCTTGACTCACTTTAGCTAATACACTAATCTTTTGAGATCGATACCTAAGTCCTAACCGATCTAAAATAGATATAAAACAACTATCTACGGATATAGATGGTGATGACACACATTATAACATTTATGCATAACAGAAGTGTGAAATGGATGAGTAGAAATGAAAGCAAAGAATGTGGGCAGTAGGTGTTTACAAGGAATATGAGTTTCTCACAATGATTTGCACCCTCATGCTACTAGATGCTAAAGCTATTTAAAATATTTTCCATGTGAAGAATCATGCCATGTGGCATGATGAGAATGAGAGAGAGGAGTTTTATTTTGATTTTGATTCCTAGTACAGGGTTAGATAGTGTGAAAGAGGAGAGAAGGGTTGGAGACACAATTCACACAGCATATGACAGACCCATCAAAGCAGAAAGAAAGGAGCATAGTACCAACTTGGTCTTAAACAAAAACAAAACAAAATGATTATTCAAGTAACAAAAGGCCCAAATGTTAAATGAGAACAAATAATTCCTTGATCTCACCAAACCCTAAATATCCTCAAGTCATGTGACTAGCTACAAATAATGTAAATCAAGAAATTAAATCAGGTGTTTTCTGCACACTATTTCAGAATGAGAAGTAACTCTCGAGAAAATCTCATCGAGTTTAACAAAAAGTCAATTAAAAACCTTTAAACTGCAGCAGATTATGACTCACTTCTACAAAAAAAAATGAGCTTTTCCACACGAAAGTCGAAATTCAGACCAGTCAAGCCAAGTGAGTTTAAGAGGCTGTGGTCTTTATTTTAATGATGAATTCAGAGAGCTACAAATCATTAATCCATTTTAACTCAATAAGACAGTGGTGAAACAGCTATACATGATTTGATCTGATTTGGACATGTTTATATTTCTATTTTTTACTTCAGTAACATTTCCTACTCTCAGTAAAAATTCAGAAAATCAGGTTAAGTCTATGACTCAAACTGCATGTTATTATTTGAGGCATGACCGTTAGAATTTCTTTTCCAAAATACAGATTTTACTCTCTGTGAAGAAAACTACGTTAACATTGTTGAAGTAGAACTCATTCGTAAAAGCTAGTCATTGAGAGGAGGGTGCCTCTCAATAGAATCATTAGTTTTTCAATCAAGACGATGTGGGGTTTTTTGTCAGCTTCGCACCTGCGCGTGAGAGAGTAGAGAGGGGTAAAATCGGTATTTTGAAAAAAATCCTTTTTGGTAAAACTCAGGTGTAAACATCACTTTCTTTAATTGTATTCTGAGTGAAATATTTTAAAAATAGAAGTAAAACCCAGCTCATAAAATGATAGATTTATATAGCTCTCAATCTTATCTTTATAATTTTAAGGGGCAAAAGAAGTTTGTGACTAGACAATCTATCTACGTTTGATGATAAAAAAAAGTATCTTAAAAGAAGAGGAGAAATAGGCCTCTTTCTTTCCCTAAAAGGATTCAGGAGTCTGCTGCTTTTTGCAATCAAAAGGAGTAGGAATCAAGATTGATTGCCATGCAAGAAACTGAGGACATTTGCATTGGCATGATGTATAGCCAGCTTTACAGAAGTGCATGTCCTTATCTTTTCTGAAAGAAGCAGATGTTTTTGAACCTTTAGCACATTGAAGTGCCTGCCCATAATTTCTTTTTCTTTTTTTTTCCTAGGGCTAATGAGACTAATTCTACCTTTCAAGGTAGAAAATAATGAAGAATAAATATTACTCTGTTGCATCCACAATACATGTTTATGCATGTTTTTTGGCTTATCCATTGTCTACATATCCGGGCAAAATTTTGATCATTTATAGCAACTTGAGTCATATTTGTGTCAAGTGTCATAGAGAGTCATTGATTTCTCAAATTAACCAACCAGTTGAGTAGGTGCATAGAAAAACTTAATAATGATAATGATAATGGCATAATGCATAATCAATGGCTTACAAAGATCAACAAATGCAAAATCAGAAATTATTTAAACCCAAAAAGCAAATTTGATTGGATTGCCATGATCATCTGATGAAAGCAATTTTTGAGTTAGTGGACAACTAAAGGCAACACATATTGTATCTAATCACTCATCAGCAGAAGAAAGAAGAAAAATGGAAAAGAAGTTAAGCACACACATATATACTTTATTCATGAAAATTAGAGAGGATATAAGATATGTCTATCAAATTATGAATTTGACCTCACTCTTCCTCTTTTATGGTTTGATTTTCGCCTTGGATTGAGGTGGAAGTTACTCAAAACCTGCTCTATAAATAACACTCCTGTCACCTTCCCTTCTTCACATACAGAGAATCAAAGAACAGAGGAAGAAGTGAGATAGAAGCCAACACCACAATCTTTCAGTCCTTCCATCCATGGTGAAGAACAGAGACAGAGCTCCAACTCCACATGATCCATTGAAGTTCACAGACAAGATTCAATCAAATCTATCCAAACCCATTTCTTGCAGGAAAAGGCAGTACAAAGGGGTGAGGATGAGGAGCTGGGGCTCTTGGGTCTCTGAGATTAGGGCCCCAAACCAGAAGACAAGGATTTGGTTAGGGTCATATGCCACAGCGGAGGCAGCTGCAAGGGCTTATGATGCTGCACTCTTGTGTCTTAAGGGCTCTTCAGCCAATCTCAACTTCCCCATCACCTCTTCTTCTTACTTCCCAGACACCATTATGTCCCCAAGATCCATTCAAAGAGTAGCAGCTGCTGCTGCTGCAAATAGTTCCACCACCCCATCATCTCCAACACCTCCCCATCCATCATCATCGTCGTCATCACCATCATATCCTTCATCTCCATCAGATTATCAAGATGAGATCTCTAAACCCTGTTCACCACCCAATTACACCACATATGAGACTGAAGATCCATACAGTTCTATCGATCCATGGATCGATTTTGGTGGGTTGGAATCGCTGAAGCATGTTGATCTAACACTCAATTCATGTACACTTTTAGCACCCCCCTTAACAGGGGAGTTCGACGAAGAGGGCGACATTCGTTTATGGAGCTTTTGCTAAATGATCTCTTAATTTCTTCTCTCTGTTTTTTTTTTTTTCCATGGATCTTATTCTATTGTTTTGTTTCCTTGGGTCTGTTGGAGAGATTCTGACCTTCTTATGTGTTCCGTGGTGTATGTAATTATCTATAATGATGCCCATGGAACAACATATTTTGGGGTCGTTCCTGGATTTTCTACATTTTCATAGATATGGTAGTAAATTGTTTAAAGAATTGAGTGTAGTATCAGGCATATCAAGTTACTCATGTTCTGTCTTGTTTTGGAATAAGAAGATACAAATGCATTTCAATCCAAGCTGTTCTTCCACCTATTAGATTAAGAAGTGTTTGTTTAGTCTTTTTATTTTTCTCTTTTTGCTCTCAACATATACCATTACTGGCATTTTCTTTAAAGCAGTGTTCTTGTGGTTTTTGTGAGTGAGATTAAGTATCTTGCCCTAGCATTTTGAGTGTGTGTTCTAAAGGTCGACTTGTTTAACGATTGTAAGTGTTGATCAAATGCCGAACAAATGATTCTACGAATGAAACTCTAGTATGTGACATGTTGCTCTATAATTATCTCAGTTGAAAACGCCGAGCGGTTCACCTCACAATTAAGAACTTGCCTTTGAAAATGGAGGAGTTTGTGTTCGAGTCACGTTAAACTTCAGAAATAGAGGGTTTGTGTTCGATTCACGCTCAACTCCAAAGGGTCTTCTTGTATCCTTAGTGGGTGTGTGCAAATTGGGAAGTTTTCAAATGCTGGGACACCTTTGATTATAAAAAAAAAAATTCCATTGAAAAAAAAAACTAAACGGCTGCAAATCAATATACAATAGTGAATCTTTGCTCTAAGTAGAGTTGTAAATTCTTTTAGAAACATTTTGGTGATTATATGATCAAAGAGTTGAATGACTTCTCTTTAATTTTTTTTTTTCATTTCCTTGACTTATTTTAAGAATTTTAATAATAATAAAAAGGACGCTTTTCAATCACTATGTAACGACCCGACCCGAATACAGGGTTTAGGGCTTGACTCAGTGTGATATTGTCCGCTTTGGGCCTCGCACACAGCTCAAACCCGCACGGTTTTGTTTTTGGGCCCGGGCCCACGTGGCTCGGCCCAAAAGGCCTCACAAATGGTCAAAGGGGCTTAAACCACTTAAAACCCCTTTTCTTTTTCTCCTCTCAACCGATGTGGGACTTCCCACATCTGGTTGGGAGGAGTGGGTATCACACACTATGAAAAAAAAAAACATATTTTGACCAAATTGACGATTATTTGACTAGATGGATCTTCTAGATATATCAAATGTGGAATAGGAAACAAGCTTTTATAGGTCCCATATGATCGGTCTACCTAAGCATGTTAGTGGGTCCCATTGTATTTGAGCAATCACATGCAAGCAGGGGTCCAAATATTGGCCGATACGTATCGGTTTTCTAGTGGTGAATATCGGCCGATATATATCGTTGTCGGCCGATATTCACAATATCGGTCGTATTATACCGGCCGATATCAGATGGAGAGAGAAAATATCGGTCGATAACGATATATCGGACAATATATCGTTACGGCCGATATATCGGCCGAAAACGAATTTTCGGCCCCTTCATGCAAGTACACCTTGACCACCACAACCAGGCTTAAACCGGCAGGGAGGACTTTCTGCTCCTTTAGAAAGTCCTTATTAGAGATACTGTTTAAGAAGATGACAAATCATTTGTAATGGTTAGAAGCTTAAATCAATTAGAAGTTGTGGTTTAGATATGGTGTTACGATGGTTACTTAGGACTAATTGAGGTTTAGTATGTATTTAATGAATGTGTGAATAAGTTTCTGCCCTTGTAAATTTCATTATATGATGGATTTACTTTTGGAATGAGAAGTCAAAGCATTATGTCCTTTATTGAGAGACACTACGCTACTTTTAGTTATAGTAATACTTAAAATTGATTATATAAATTTTATAGTTTTTTTTTTTTTTGAGATCCAAAGGCGTCCATGCGTCGCACCTGCACACACCGGGAAATCCATTGGACCTTACTCTATACATATTCTCAAGAAAAGTGGCCCTTCATTGGAGCTCTTGAATCCAAGACCTCCCTTCAGAGATTTCCCAAACCAATTGGAATATAACCCCTTAGGATTTATATAAATTTTATAGTTAAAGTCAAATGGTGAATTAAAGAGAGATTTTTTTAATTATTGTGGGTATCTACGTATACACAATGCCACTCACAAAGCCCTTTACCAAGATGAATTGAGGAGGAGTTGACTCTAAGACTTTTAGTTAAATCATTGAAATTCGAGCCAACTGAAATATCTATGCAGGTTTACCAATCCAATCCAACTCAGAAAAATATGGATTTTGATTGGTTTGGTCCAAGCTCAAGTTTGATTTGAACTTAAAATAAAGAGCCAAACCTGTAAGCCCAAGTCCTAATGTATTAGTTGGTTTTTTCTTTTAAGTGCAATTAAATCATAAGCATCATTCATTACAAATTAAGAGAATTGATTTGTAAAGGCGCAGTGCGACTATTTTGCCATTTAATTTATTGAAATAATTTGATATTTTTTCTTTTTTTCTTTTTCATTTTTTTTTCAATTTATCATAATAAATTAAATGGAAAATCAACGTGATGCCTCCTTAAGAAAAAAAATATTGATGTACAAATCAATTCCCAAAAATAAATTCTACAAAGGAGTTCTTTAAAATGTTTTGATTTTTGATACATGAGTATTTCTTTTCCATTATGCAAAGAATTACATATTAACAGGCTCGATTCCAGACAAGCCCATGTTCGGTTCAGAAAACTCAGCCCTAAAATATCGTCCCAATGGGCGCCAAAGTGGGCTGGTCCAGGGCGTGCTTGGACTAGCTGTCTCATTTGCAAGCATACCCTAATACCCACTATCAACTTCCCCTGGTATTCCATATCCATGGTCGTCTCATTGTCGTCAGTAATTTCGATTCCACAAGGCAGAGGAAGCTCTCGAGAGCAGGGGAGAAGGGAAAATAGAATGGGGTATTCCAAAGAACAGCTTGTTGCTCGCTTGAAGGTTGTCTTCTTCCCTTCATTTTCGCATGCGTTTCTTACATCTTTTTTCCTTTTGGATTTCATTTGATCTGTTGCTGCATCACGATTTATTTATTCTTCTTCCCAAGATTCCACTTGCCTATGTAAATTCAAGAATTTTGATAAAAAGGTAAAGCATAGCCTCCAAAGTCCAAATCTAACACAACTCGGAAGTAGTTCGACTATCTAGGCAGTGAAGATAGCCTGTTTGAATATTCGTTACATCTGGATGCAACCCAAATTGGAATCCCTTTGAATGTGTTTGCTTAGCAGTTAAACTGTTTGAATTTTGCACATTTAGATGTTACTCCAAATCAGCAGCAATTCAAATACATTAATACTGCTTATAACCTGTTTGACTAGTTATCTGAACGAGTTGTGTCTGGGTCGGCATGGAACGGCAAGCATTAGTAGGGGGGTGCCGTTTTGCTGTTTCTGATCAAATCCCAATAACTGCAGAATTGCGGATTTCTGATATCTATCTGAGCAGATAAGTTGGGAAAACCAGTTTCCCTCCCTTTTTAATGTCCTGCTTCAGTACCAATGTGATTTCTGTTACATTTATGCTCCTTGAAAGAGAAAAGTGTATTCAACTAATCTTTGGGGAGTCCGTTGCTATTACTTAGATTATTTGCCTTTGTTAGTTTTCAAATCAGGGAGTATCTTGGCAATGGTTTGGGTGGCTACTTACTTAATTCTAAGGCTATTTGATTTCCACTTTATTTCCTACCAGAGTATAGACTATTTGTTGGCTGCATTTTCCTACATTTTATGTTAGCATCCATAGTAACTTCAGCTTTTGATTGACATCAATTTTTCCAAATAAAGAAAAAAGATGCAATTCTCCTATACTCTCAACCCTCAACCTGTTTTGTCCATCATTTCTCTGCATCCCATCCTGAACTCTTAATGTTTAGAACACTCACTCTGATGAAAGACTTGGTGCTTTTGTTGGTGATTTCTAACTAATTTTGCATTTATTCTGACATCTAAGAACTGATGTGTCACCCTTTTTCGGAAATGGTAACTGACATACTTCTGCTGCTACATCTAGGAACTTCAAATTGATTTTGTCAGCTACGAGCACCCTGTTGTTTTGACAGTTGAAGCTCAGGTAAATAGATGAGAAACTGGTTTAGTTTTTGCTTCTCAGATCGTGGTCCCATTCTTGTGTCAATTGGTCCAAAAAATATGGTACTGAAAATTGTTTGATTGACCTTTAAATTTTGAAATGCATTTTGAGCTTTGGATGTACCACTGTGTTCCTACCACCCTCTTTTCTGCCTTAATTTGCTTATGGATTGGCATTTCCATAGCATTCAAATTGGGTAGTCAAAGACTGACATACCTGGGAAATTTTTTCTTCTCTAAACTTGCCTATTATATATGTCCATGGAAGGTTTTAGCTTTTGAATATTGTTACTGCCAGGCAAAGTACGTGGGGCATTTGGGAGTTGGATTGAGTAAAAACTTACTGTTGAAGGTATGATATTTAATTTGTGATCGGACAAGAAATTCTTTTGTTTACATCTTCTGTTCTGCTAGTAAAATTTCCTTTGCTATCTTTCTTAGACAAATGACTTAATACCCCAACTTGCTTTTAAATGCAGGACAAAAAGCATAGGTTCTATGTTGTTTCTGCTCTGGCAAATACCAATGTTGATTTGAAAGGTATTTTGTTTGTGTTTCACTGAATGCCCACTTTTATGTGCATTGTTTAGATCTGATGTGGTCAATTAAGTGCTTGTTATATTTAGTTGCTTTTTGTCATATTCCTTTGATGTCCTGGAAGCTTATAGGAGTTTCTTTGTGCTTTAAATCTAAGCAGTTTTATCTCAGCGGCTTGGTTTGGGAAAAGGAGGTTTGCGCATGGCTCCTGAGGAAGCTTTGCAACAAATACTTCAGGTATGTGCATCACTATAAATACTGAGATGTGGGAAAAAGTTCCTAAATATGAGCTCAGTTATCATAATACATGATTTTTCCTAGCTTCTTAGACTTTAAGCAACATTTTTATAATTGTAGTGAGAGTTCTATTGAGTAAGATGGACACGTCTATACTAGGAATTTACTTTTTAAGTTTCAAAAGAGATCAACTTGCATTGAACCAACTGCTAAGGATGTTCTTAGCCAAATACAGACAAATGTGGTGGTAGAACATGAACATTCGGAAACCAAAAGACTTAAAAAGATGTAAGGTAGTGAAAAAAGTTGGTAGGGATGCTCTGAGTGAAGGTAAACATGAGGCATATGACAAGTTATATACTTGATTAGAAACAAAAGAGGGGGAAAAGAGCATGTATAAGTTGGTTAAAATAAGAGAGAAGAGAACTAGAGACCTAGAGCATGAGAGGTTTATTAAAATCAAAACCAAGAAGTCCTAGTGGAAGATACGACAATAAAGAATGGTTGGGGAGTGCATTTTAGGGATCTATTAAAAACGAAAAATGCAAATGGCATAGTTATTGGTGTTAAAACAAAAGCTGGGATGATTGTCAGGATATTAGAAACCTAAGCAAAGATGGAATTAATGAATACGAAGGTCAGAATATTAGGACCAGATGATATCCCATTAGTAGTATGTGTTCTGTTGGGAGAAATTGGAATTGGGTGGTTAACCAGTTTATTTAACAAAACTTGAGGACTGAAAACAACACTTGACAAATGGAGAAACAACACTATGGTTCCCATTAGCAAAAAATAAAGGGGGACCTACAAGATTGTGCTAATTATCGAAGGATTAAGCTTATGATTCATACTATGAAACTTTGTAATAGTGTAATAGAACAACATTTAAGACAAGAATCTTGTATTTTGGAGAACTGTTTTGGGTTTATTGTAGGTAGGTCCACAACATAAGCAATTTTTATATTAAGACAACATATGGAGAAGGACTTAGACCAAGTATCAGTGTTGAGCCTTTATTTATTCGTCTTAGTTATGGATAGTTTGACATTAGGAATCCATGTTGAGGTTCCATGGTGTATGTTGTTTGCAGACATTATAGTACTAACTACTGAAAAGAGAAGTCAATTAAACAATAAATTGGTGCTGTGAGGGAAAGCCTTGGAGATGAGTGGTTTGAAGATTAGTAGAAAAAAAGATAGAATACATGGAGTGCAACTATAATGGAACAGAGAATTTGGGAGGGAGGGGGGAGAGAGAGAGAGAGGGGGAGAGGGGGGGGGGAGGGGGGTGGGTTGGGGTTGAAGAGTGGGGGAACCAATCAAAATTGATACCAATCTACTACAATAATGTGACAAATTTAGATATTCAGGTTAAATGGTAGAGGTAGGTGGAGGACTTGAGTTAGATATAATTATTAGATTGGGTGGGGGGTGGACAAAATATAGGCATGCTAATGGGGTTTTATGTGATAGAAAAGCACCAGTTGGACTAAAAGTATGGTTCTATAAGACAACAATTAGGTAATCAATTCTTTAACCTAATGGAAGTGTAGGACTTAGAAGCTGTCCCCAAATGGATGGAAAAATGGCTGATGGTGATGAGGATAATTTGAGTGTTCATTTCATTTTAAAGCTTGGGAGAGTTTTCTATCATTAAAATCTTATTGTGTTAGCTTCTCATAATCTGTCACTGATTTCATTTGATGAAGAGGTTCATGGATTAAAATTTCTCTTCTTGTTTTATCAAAAAGCAGTTAGAAAGAAATGAAATGTGGCTTTAAGGCTCTTTGCCACCTTTTCTCAATGTGATTGTACATAGAGTATTGCAAATACTGACCACTTAAAAAAAAATTGAAACATGCCACTATATGACACTTTATTGACAAGAGCCTGCAACACATTTCACAAGTGCTCACTGTCACAACCTATGAAAAGGTTGTGGGTTTGAGTCACATTATCATTTATATATGCAAGTTTATCAATTTAATTTTTTAAACAGAACTTGTTAGTGGTGCATTCATTAAATGGTTAAAAATTAGCTGAACATTGGAATGCTTGATTAAATGAAGGGAGGGAAATGTATTACTGGAGTTTGAATTTCACAATCTTTTTGTGTATTAACCAGTTCAGTAGTCAATTTAAACATATTTAACTTCATAAAATATTACGTTGTCGACTGAGAAGCAATAGATCATTTATAGAAGATACATTGTAGACGTAGAAGCATTAGGCAATGTATAGAAGATTGACAAATAGCACTATAAACTACGTGGATTGCTCTTTATGCATGTTGGGAGATTGGCAAATAGCATGTCTGATGTGTTGGCCAAATATTGTATAGATAGACAAGAGGAAATTGAAGAATCCTTGTAAAGACTTTTTTGGGGTTGTCTCCAGGACATGTTTTTCAGGATAGCACTCATATACTCTTAAGTGTACTGTTTTTTTTTGGTAAGGTCTAAGTGTACTGTTTCACCATCAATACAACTCTGTTTCCATCTAGAGAGAGAGACTTATTGAACTAATTTGTTTTTGCTAAACTGTTTATTTAATTGAAAGGATCATGCTTCTAAGTAGAGGAAGTTGGCATGAGAAGGCTTATGAAACATATTCATTTTTGCTTATAAGTAAAAGATATCAGGGAAAAAAAAATTACCAAAAAGGAAAGAAGTGGAATTCATCAATTTATTTTGAAACTAAAGTAATTAATTAATAAAAAATATCTACTTTAAAGTACAGTCATGTACAATTTAATTAAAAAAATTCTTATCAATGTGAAATACATAATATATCGAATTAACGATCTTTCTATAAAATGCTAATCAAAGAAAAATAACCAAGTCACAACATTGAAGAAGAGTGATGTTTTTGCCTAAAAGCAAAAGAAAATGGTTTCATAGGAGCAATCCCATACCTTGGATAATGTTTCTTTTTTTACGATGAAGAACCCCAAGACCCCTCCTACCTCTCCCCGAGTACGAGGGCGTTGGGTAAAACTTTGGATGTACGCAGCCCCTCTTCGCAAGCCACGGATATCGAGTTACTACGGGACTCGAATCTGTGACCTTTGGTTCCTGAGCCAAAGTATCTACCAGTTGAGCTACCCTGTGCGGGTATAATGTTAACCTAATTATCATATTCTGCTTAAGAGTATCTAGAAGTTGCATATGGTTTAGTATTGTATGGGACATTGAGTAAAGAAATTGTCCCTTTTTACAATTGTCACACAACCTTTAATTTCATCAAATTGATTTATAGTTCATTTCTTTTCTATTTTTTATCCTTCTATGTTTGAATTTTCTCTATTTTTTAGGTGCCGACATGACAAGGTGGGCTCAATCCTTCAAACATACTAAATCCAATCTTAAAATCCTCTTTTCTATATTTAACTTTTTTTTTACATGAATTTTTATATTTTTTTAGTTGTTGATGTGATGGGATGGAGTTGGATCCTTCCAACTCGTCATAAATCCATTTATACAATCCTTTTTCAATTTTTAGATTTTTTACGAATTTTCCTTAATTTTAGTTCAAAATCAACCAAATCCTTTTAACTGGCCAAATTTAATCTTTTTTTTTTTCTATTTTCAGCCAATTTTTACACAATATTATATATTTATAATTATTGAGATGATAAATGTGTGATCAATCAATCTAACTTGCTAAAACTAATTCTAAAATTTCTTCTTCTATTATTAGTTGTTTCTATGAAATTTGTCTATTTTTAGGTCAAAATCGTCTCAGCTGTAGATTAGTTAAATAGTCAAGATTCATTTGATAGTTATCTAAAACTGCTTCTTTTAATATAGATAAAGTAGAAAGATTTTTCTATAAGGCTGGCTGTGTTGTCACACGTATATGGCTGTTTGCTTATTAAGTTGGGTATGGTGGCTGTAACTTGGCAAGTATTTTCGATAAAAACTTGCCTTGACTTTATTTATATTGATCTTCTTTTGCAAGGTACCATTGGGATGTGTTACTCCCTTAGCCTTAATCAATGACTCTGCACGGTATGTTCGGAACCTCAATAATCAAGTAGCATTAACTGTAAATCTTAAATTTTCATACCTTGCAGTTCCTGCTGTAGCACTATTTATAAAGAAACTAGCATTTACAATTGTACATGTTTTCAGAGTACTTTGAAAATTTTAAATTGTTTTTGTCTTAAAAAAATAAAAAAAACTTCTATTGGAGAAAAGCCATTTACAATGAAGTTCCAGAACCAACCTGCATATATAGTTTAATAAGATGTTCACCCTCGCACTGGGTTGCACGATATTTTTTTTTGAATGGTTCATATAATATATTAATAATAATTGCATCAGAGATGCACAATATTACCATGCACACCTAGGCACGGGGTCCATTACATGGAGTGGTGATAGGCCCATTCGAATGGTCTTTCCTTCAAATACGTTGCCCACTAAAATCACCTTGATCAGATTGATTAAGCCATATTTTTAATGTTATTTTTTAATATATAAACTTTATGGCCTTTAAAAACATAGTTTGATCGATCTGATCAAGATGATTTTTCGTGGACCACATATTGAAGGAAAGACCATTCCAGCAATGCCCATCATCACCTCATTTAGTGGGCCCATGCTTAGGTGCACTCGGTGATAGGTGTGACCCATTGCACGGGTGATCATTTGTCTATAGTTTATTGGCTTATTGCTTCTTTTTTTAGTGGTAAAAGAGTCTCCATTGACAAGATTCTGCTAGGGGTGTTCTTCAGTTGGGCTTGATCTGGGCTTCACTAAAAAAACTCCGAGCCCATTTGATTAAGCATGATTATTTTGCATCTGGTACAGTTTTTTATTAAAAAATGTTATGTAAATTGAAAATATAACTGTATAGATTGAAAGTATACTTAATATCTACCATCAGTTAAAATTTTAGTACAAAATTCAATTTCTATATACTTGATCTTGATATTCAAAGTTGACAAACATCTTTGAAAAGATGACGCCTTGCGGTTTTGACCGTTAAGATTGAGTGGCTAGAAATTGATTTTTTAGATGAAATTTTGAAATATTTTTGGTTTTTAAGTCTTCTTTCAATCTATATGGCTAGATTCAGTTCATAAAACAAAAAATATGTAAAAAATAAATGGGCCTAAAACTTAAGCTTTAAATAAAAGCCCCAGCCCGGCCCGGCAGGCAAAATCTTCATCCGAACCCATTTATTTAGGTTGGGTTCGGGCCAAGTTCAGACAAATGAACACTTCTAGATTTTGTACAGGTCCCTCGACTAGCTGTTCTAGATCTAGGACCAATCTGCTCTCTTTGAAGCATATCTTCAAACCTTAGGCAACCTCAAAATCGAGGGGCATGGGATTGGGTGTTCTAACACTAAGGGATTAATGATGCTTGTGAGATGAACTTTTGTAATTTTCACGCATTAATCCTTTTTAGATGTTGATTTGTAGATGGTAGTGTAGTTTTGTTGAACTAATTTTTTTTTGCGAAGTTATATCAAATTAAATGATCAAGAAAATAGCACACATTGTTGTCTATTACACATGTATGGTACCTTTTTTTTATAATAGTGAGTACTAAATGACGGCATGTTTTCCTTTAATTTTGGGGGGTATTGGGAAGATCTGTTGGGTTTCTCTGTCGGAGTTGATTGTTGTTATCTGTATTATCCTTGTGGAACCTGAAGGTTTTGTTGTAATTTTCTTTTTCTTCTTTGGGTTTAAGTCTCTTAGACCCATTTTATGATTTTGTAATGTTTTTCTCTATTAATATATTTTTCTTGTTACTTCTCAAAAAAAAGGTGAGAAAGGAACTTAATTTTTGTGATTTTTTTTTTTGTTTCATGAAGAACTGTTTCATTGTTGTTGGATCAAGGCTTCAGAGCTCAAGAATGCTGCCTTTTCCATCCATTGTCAAATGACACGACGATCTGTAAGTGAGAAGGTTCTCTCAAAATAAGTTCCTTGTGTTTTCCTTTGTGATTTTCTCAATTAATTCTTGGAAATGAATGTTGATCTCTATCCTGGCTTTGAAGAATTTAAGTATTCCTGGTATTTGGTTGGAGAAAGTGCTGTTTCCCCATCTAAGATGAACTTTCTTGAAGCTCAATATCTTGTTCTAGAATCTATGTTAGGTGCACAAGCAATATTTGTATATCAAGGTCCATTTAAAAAAATGTCTATATACCGAGGTATATTGTACATGATTACAAGTTATGGAGTTGAATAGCAAAGGACACTCTGGGTAGTTTATTTGGTGTAACATCAGCTTGTTCTAGCCTCCTTGTTGCACTTTGGTCATCAGTAATTATATACAGAGTTGATTCATAATATCATCAACGGCATTTATCTCATCTATATTTGTTTTGCAGTTTTGCACTCGTAATTGGATTTAATGAATTGTTTTTCCATGTCGGACTGTCTAATGCCTATAGCCCCATATGACTCAAAGCCGCAACCAGGCTCTTGTAGAAACTTTAGTTGACAGGAATGAAACTGAGGCGATAGGATTCAGAAGTGGCCCGCCACATTATGGTATGACAGAGCATAGAAGGATGCACTCTCAACTCACACTTTTCAACATACACGTGGCACATAGTCATATAATGACTTTGTTTTAAAAATAGATGATCAAGGTTTAATAGGAATGGTCTTAGTAATCCTTAATATAAGTTGCAAACTTTTCTAAATGAGACTAAGAGAATCTATAAAACATTTAACCATCTTTATTAAACACTCCATTAATCACATCATTGAGCTTTCATAATAAAAGGTTCTAAAATAATCTAGTGGCACCACATCCATATAATAATATATAAGATAATTGCTTATAGTTAAATCTGCAGTGAACAAACATGAAAACAAATAACAACCGTGAGGTGAACGAACAATCAAGATTCATTTGATGATCACATGCAAATGATGGGTTAAATCCTTTAACTCATCAAATTTATTCATAAAATCCCTTTTTCTATTTTTTTTAGCTATTATTGCATTGATTTTCTTTATTTTTACGAAACATGATAAGGGTGGATGGAATCATTCTAATTCACCAAATCTAATCCTAGAATCCCTTTTTCTATTTATAGTCTTTTTCTACATGAATTTCCCCTATTTTAATACTAATGTAATAAGGATTGGTATGATCTTTCAAATTCACCAAATCAAATCTTAAAATCCTCTTTTCTACTTTTAATATTTTTTTAACAAACTTTTTTTACTAACAACAAATGGTCAAGATTCATTTAATGGTCACTTTCAACTCTATTTTTTATATAAACTAGTTGTGGAATCTGCAACACACATTTGATGTATTTGTTACACAGTTTAAAACTTTTTTTTTTTTTTTTCGAGCATTTTTATCATCAAAATGAATTTTGATTCTTTCAATCTGTCTCTCCAATTTCATGCTTGTAAGGACAAAATACAAACCATAAAAATCTTCTCATACCACTTCTCATGTGTTGGAACATAAACGATGACCATATGCGTAGTACACAGGTGGAAGGAAAGAGAGATAAAGTAAAAGAATCTAGCACCTTGATGAGAGGGATGAAAAATGAAAACCCATGTACAAAGAACTCTTTGCAATTCCGGGCATGTGCTCGCCTCCCTACACACATGCTGGGTTCAAGCGATGGGACCTTACTCTATACACATCCCACGGAGAGTGACCCTTCATTGGAGTTACTAGGGACTGAACACAAGACATCATTCTTGAAGTCTTATGTCTCAACCACTAGGCCAACCCCTTGTGGTTACAATTTTGAAGATATTGACTTAATTAGAAATAACTCCATATAAAAATCTTGGAAGAAATATACCACTCAATGTGTGTTATATTTTAATCTGAACTTCTAATGATCTTCTAATTAGATTCAATAATAAAAATCAAACTAATTTAGAAATATCCAATTGACGAAATATTCAAATAATTGAAAGCAAATTACAAATGTTCATAAGAGAATGATTATAAACAAATGGTCAAGATTCATTTAGTTGTTGCATAAAACTGTCTTTTAATTGGTTTAAAATTTGATAGTAGATGATTCTTTCTTCTATTCTAGCCAAATTTAGTACTATTTTTTTTTTTCCTATTTTTGGCTAATATTATAGTAAGGTTGGTCCAAATATTACCTATCCACTAAATCCAATCTTAAAATCTCTTTTCCTATTTTTAGCCTTTTTATACAAATTTCATTGTTTTTTAATACCTAATATGAGAAGGATTGGTCAAATCTTTCAAATTCACCAAATCAAATCTAACAATTCCTTTTTTCTTTTTTCTTTAAGCTATTTTTTGTGAATTTTTCCAATTCTTTTGCTCACCAACATGGAAGCAAATCACAATTGTTTAATAGATGAATGATCAAGACGCACTTGACAGTCACCTATCTCTTTTATAAAAGACAAAAGTAAAGGATGTAACTTGTGGTACCATAGTGCACAACATGCATTTTAGTGTTCTTGTACAAATTAAGAGGAACTGCTTTTTCAACTCAAACTCTTCAATGTGTCTACTATAGAGGGGATGCATTTTCTAGGAAATTAAGTGAAAGTTGTCATCAATTTGCATGTGTGCATGTGTGCACGCGCTCTCATATGGTGTGTGTGCATGCACTATTATGACAACTAGTCATCTTGATGAACAGTGCATGATTATTTTAACAAGGGTGCAAACTTAAATTTTGGGCTCATGCTTGGTTCTAGCATCTGTGCCTAACTGATGTGTATCAAGAATTCAACTCGTGGCACCCATAACTGCTGGTGTATTTTTCTGGTAGTAACAATGATGCGTTGATTGAGCATCTGATGTCACCTGAAGCATACAAAACACGATGCACAAAAATTAATACTGAATTTATAAATTGTGTGGTAAATTAGTATTATGCTAAATATTATATTTCCTTGTTACTTGACTATCAATATGGTCCTGAATTTATTAATTGTTTGGTTAATTGGTATATTGCTAAATGAGACAATTTCTTACCAATACCATTAAAAAATAGATTTCCTTACTAATTAACCATCAATATGGTGTTTATAGTTGCTTTTGGCTGGAAAGCTATTGCTGACTTATTTGGTGGATTTGAACACTGAACAAGATTCAATATGAAATCATGTGATGATGTATAACCATATGCGTACATGGTACTTACACTGTTGATCGGCACCACTGTTCAAGAATGACCTTACAAGTTGCAAATTGTTGAATTATAAAAGAAGTCATGTTTAGCTGCTTTCTGAATTTTGTTGCTGAAAATGTTACTTATGTACAGTCTACATGTTCTTCAGCTCTCACTTCCCATGACCTTGACAAATTTCTGGTATCTATTGGAAAGCAACCATCATATGTAGACCTGGAGGTGAATTGCTTTTTTTTTTTTTCATTTGGGAAATTGGCAGCTTCACTTGTTTTTTTAGCAATCATGTAAATAATGACACTGGTTCTTTATAGTAGGCTATTCCATTAGTGGGCAAGGATCAGCCACCCGATCTTGCTGCTCTTGTTCCATCTGAGGCAACTGTTCTTCCAGATCAAGTAGAGAAATCTGGTCCTTCACAACTTCCTTCTGAGAATCATCTTCCTCTAAAGATTAAGTCTACAGAACATACAGGTAAAACCTTCAAAATATTGCTGATTTGACATAGACGGGGTGTGGCCTGTAGCTCAGATGATTAGAACACGTGGCTACGAACCATGGTGTCAGGGGTTCAAATCCCTCCTTGCCACAATTGGTCCAAAAAGGAAGGACCCTTCCTTTACCTATGAGTGTAGGAAAATCATAATTGGGATAGTGGACTCAAGCTGTGGAACTTGGGAGTGGGTCTTTTTTTGAAATGGCCTTACTTTTTCTTTTTACTTTTCGTGAAAGATTCCATCATTACGTATAGTATACTCGGCCGAAACTTGATCAGCATATTTGACTATTTGTGTTTGACTCCCCGTCTTGGGAACCCCTATAGTAAGTGGAATATACAGAATTGCAAAGCGCTGGTATTTATTACCATTAAGAAAATGATAGTCATGGTAAGATATTGGTTTATTGAATCATTTAGGACACCCAAGCACACAAAAACTCTATAAATAGAAATAGACAATAGAAAGCTTGTTATTCAACATTATAACGTGACAACTATATCTGTGCAATATCAACAAATAGATAATTAGAACAATTTGTAAATGAAGTTGGTTAAAAAAAAAGATGGGGATTTATTCAATAACAAATATTCTTTCGTATTTTCCATATGGTAACGTAATGCGTTGCCTGGGACTCGAACCTGGAACTAGTCGGATGGAGTAGATAATTTCCTTGTTGCAATAGAATAGGATTGGAACATAATGGGATTTCTGTCTATACTGGCACCATAACATTAAATTGGGGGGGAAGGCTAGAATTAGAGATTGATAGAAAAGCAAGGATATGGGCCTGTGTGAGTAATTTCTGCCAAATATCAGTGACAACTTTTTTCTATGAAATGCATTAGTTACATGACATTTATCCTCATTATTTTTAATACAGTTCATATTTAGTGATTTTGATTTTTCTAAACAAGAATTTTTGAACACTTGAATAATTTTTTTTATATAAAATTTGGGAGAACAATAAAAATTTCATTATAGGTTAATTTTGATGCAAGAGGAATATATTGATTTATATAAAAGTTATGGAAAAAAAATAATAGCATTTCATCTGAAACCATAGTTGTCAGATCCATTCTAGAATGTGTTCCGGTTTTGTCTCCAAGGTGGAACATTCTGCGTTCTGGCTATTACGGTGTTCCGTTTAAGAAAATATTGCATAAAAAAATTAAAATTAAATATGAAGACAATAATAAAAACTTATAAATATATTAAAAATTATATATTTTCATTATTTTACACTAATTTACATAAATAAAAACAAATTATTATCAATAACTACTCATGTTCGTAATCTTAATTCATAATAGTGTGATTATCAAATACTAATTCAAGAATGTTTGAATTTTACTCTACTAAGAATCAAATACAAACTGAATTAGACAAGAAACTAAGAAATACCCAAGAAATAAACTTGAATTCTCATTTTACTCAAACTCAAAGGCTCAAAAAACTTAGGCACACCATATCCATTTTAATTTTTTTTTCTCCAATTTTTTGTCACATACACTAAACCATATGAATTGAAAGTATACTTTTTAGTTACAATTGGACCAAATTTCAACCCCAAATTCAAATTTTAGCCACTTGATTTTATGGTCAATGTCACTAGGCGTCCTTGAATTAATGACACATGATGACTTTGACACTAAGATCAAGTGGCTATAAAATAAATTTTGTGTTTAAATTTGGTCCAATTATAGTTTATAAAGTCTATTTTTTAGTTGAATAGTTGGATTTTATATTCATCTAAAAAAATAGAAAAAATATGAAATTCATAGAGTGGAATAGGTAGGGCCGAAACAGAGTCTGAAATCAAAATTAAACCTGTTTCGTTCCGTTTTTTAGTTGGATCCAAAAGGTTCCATCTGTAGCCAAAACATATTAGAATTGACAACCAAGTTTGAAACTAAATATGTATCTCCGTCAACTCTTAATGTCGCAAGCTTATTTGTCCCCTCATTCACATTCTAATGAACTGAATCGTAGAAAAGCTTCAGCATGATGGACACTTTGAATGGGCATTGTGCATTTTGGAGAAACCATGCCCTGTTGGTGAGAACATGGACCCATGGTAGAAGTGACATGGCTTGATTTTAAAAATTTATGCTAAGTCCCATCTTCTTATTGCTGTCTATTTTTTATGAAGCACACCTTCAAGGGCTTGACTAAATTAATTTTAAACACCTTGTTCATATGCATACCTGACTTGACTCATTTATTGAACAGGTTGACATGGCCAAATGCCCAACTAAGCTTAAATGAGTTGACCCAACCTGACCTGACTAAGATTTGATGGGTTGACTCTTTGGGTCTTGACGCATTTTTATTAGATCGGTTGACCCCATCCGAGTAGTCAACCAAGCTTAATGGGTTGACTCAACTTGGCCCATTTATTAAGAGTTTGACCAACTTGACCAGGGATGCAACTAGGGCCGGGCCTAACACGAGCCCACAAAACCCCGAAAAAATGGGTTTGGCTTGACCCAAGCTTGGGTTATGTTCATTTTTGGGTCTAAAATATTACTCTTGAAATAGAATTCGAGTTGAGTCAGGCCTATACATGAAGGCCCAAATTTGGTCCAAAAGCCCAATTTGAGCCATAATAATAAAATCTAATATTTTAATTATATTTGCATAAAAATATAAATTTATATAATATATAGTTTATATTATAATAGAATAATACAAAAAATTCCATTTTGGGCACAAATAAGTTCGAGCTTGTATAAACCCGAGCTTAAATAAGCCCACATTTACATTTCTTGCTTGTTTCTACAAATAAAAGTCAGGATGGGATCTGGTTTGACTAATTAAGGTTGACCTAGACTTGGGTTCGAGGTCGGGCCCTTTACTTGCAATTCTGGCCCAAGCTTGGGCAAACCCCAATCTACTTGGTTTGCTCTAGTTGTGGCCCTAAACTTGACTATTATAAAACTTGACCAACTTATTAAATGGTTGGCCCAGAAACCTGAACAATCATAAATGGACTGATCCAACCCATACATGACCTAAATTTCGTGTCCTTTATTAAATGGGTTGGCCAAACTCAACTTGGCCCATTTATCAACCTATTTTTCTTTATGTAGGTTAGTCATTAGTTGCAAACAAACACAGGAAAATTTTTAGATTAGAAAGTTGATTCTTACCAAGTCATTTTTCTTATTGGAATCCCACATTTTCCCTTCGGAATTCATTTTCACAAGAAACCAACAAACTTACCCTTAAGAATTTTCATAGCAAGTAGGCATTTTTGGGAAGGTAGGATATCTTCAACGTGTGGAGGAAAAGTAGGGGCATGATAGCCATGTGTTACTCATTTTTTTACACTACAAATTCTTGTACGTCAGAGACTTGGAATTGTTTTAATTTTGGTTCCTTTGTAGTAAAAATTGGAGGAGAGAAACAGGTCATTGGACTCTTCTTATTGTGTGGGTTGTATATAACCCATTAGTGTTGATTGATGCAAGTATGCAACATGTCTTCATCTTGTGGATTCTACCATTGATACAAGTTAGATCGACACCCTTTATTTTGCATAATTTCATGCAGATTTTTTTTTTTTGAAGAGATTTTGTTCAAAGATTTTCCATCTTTATTTTTTCATCATACATTGAACAAAGTGCTTGCGTACTATTGATGTTTTAATTCCATATTCGAGATTTTCATCTTTATTGGATAGTTGGGATTTCTTTCAAGTTGGATTGTGATCTGAAAAGATTATTGACTGAGACTTAGATCTACTCCATCAAATTGTGAACTAGATCTGTTTAGTTTGATAATTTCTTGAAGAATTATTATTGAAATATTTAGATCCATCAATTGCAGAGTTGATTCGGATCTGTAATAACTCAATTAGATCTAAGTATTGGATTTGAATTAGTTGGATTAGTTGATTTAAATTGCATATGATTTCATGTGTAGTGATGGATGCTAGTGGATCTCATTTTGAGATTTAAGTTGAGAATATTTTGGTTTTATTTATGGATAAATTCTTTTGGACCCATAGTTCTTTTTGGATCCCCATTAAACAGTTCATTTTTATTGTTCACTTCCTTGATACTCCTTTTTTTTTTCTTTCCTAGTATAGAGTCCACCTTGGACTTTGCCCTGGTTCTCTTGTACTTCTTTTTTTTCTTTGGCACTTTGTCTTGTGTCTTTAAATAAAAAACATAGGGAATTTTTTTAACATGCTGCATAGCATTCCCTCATTGATTTGTAATCAAAGGGATGGTTTTTTATTATTATTGTGGAAATGGTGACATGACTTGAAACCATAGCCTCTATGATCACATATTGATCACAACTATTTCATGTCTACTTTTTGATGTCATATGGATTAGCTTTTTCATTTAGCATCATTCTCCTTTTACATATTGTAGGAAAAACTGTTAGCCAGACCAAGCATCCACAAGGAGCCGTGCTTAAGCCAAAAAGTGCCTCAGATTCCTCAGTTGCAATCACTGATGTTAGGAAATTCATAGATAAGATCATAGATAAAACAACCGAAACAGTCTCATCAGAGGTGACCAGACTGGTTTCATTGTGTTTGTTTATCTAAAGTTCATTGTTCACTTCATCAATATAACCATTAAAATGCTAATTCTCACAGATTCAACGGCATGGAGATCAATTGAAACCTGCAGTCTTGGATGATGCCCGAAAACGTCTCAGTGCAGATTTGGAGTTCCTAATAGTAAGAAATTTTAGTTAGTTTGTTATTTCATTTTTTTTTTTTTTGACTGTTCATGGAAAATAAGTGCTTTTGGCCCCTCATGTAAATATCTTTTCTTATGGAATTTTTTTAGTTTTCCCAAAAAATTGGTTTTTGGGTGTATGGACCAATAGAACTTTCTGAACGTACCCTGAATTGCATTCAGTTTGAATATATTGGCAAAACCATAAAGGGAGCAAGGCACACCTTATTTTTTAAGATTTGTAAACATGTGTATTATTTAATTATGTATCTTTTTTGTACCAATATAAATACAATTATCCACAGCTATTTCTAAGATATTAATGGCAAATTTATTACATTTTCAACTCACTATCAACTAAACAATTCAATATATATACCATAAAGAAAATGCACAAATATAAATGCAAAATTGTATAATGTAAGAAGCTAATAGCAAAAGCCTAATATATAAAACCAAGTAATAACAAGTTAAAATCATAAAAATCATTCTAATGACCATATCCTCAACAACAACAAGAAGAGAAAAGAAGACACTTTTATATAAGATGAACACTATATTTTACTATTTATATTTAACATCTAATAGGGAATAAATGAGAAGAAGCGTTTTCTATTTATATTTTAACACTTAAAGAGGAAAACTACGTTTTACTATTTATGTTTTGACAGTTTATAGCTAAAACAATAAAAAGACAGTTCTGTACAAGGTGCAAGGCTTACCTTAGGCAAAAACCTTCTTCTAGTGCCTTAGGCGCACCGAGGCATGCCTTTGACTACTATAGTGGTAAGAGTTCGGTTGCTACCAACACATCAAAGAATGCTATTGATCTAGCTCAGTGTCATTCTTCTCAAATTGCATCCAATCATAATGATATAAGAAAAGGTAGAAAAAAGATCATCTGAACTATTAAAACTTCTGGTGAAGTCCCCAATCTTGAGAAAACCAAAGAATTTACTGTTGAAGATTGTTGGGGTTTTGGAACTCTTCAACCCTATTTTTAAGGAATAAATCTTAATAGTACAGATCAATCTAATTTCAAATCCTTACACATTGCTTAACTTCTCGTATCAATCACAAGACTAGAAGCTGCCAAATGCATGCAATCTGGTAATTATTGCTAGAACTCGCAAGATTGTTTGGGGTAACAATGAAGAGAGAAGCGAAGGTATGTGAGGGAGGACGAAATATGAAAGCATAGTTTACAAACCCAGTGGGTCAACTAGAAACCTACCTGATAATCCAAGTCAATTCAACCCAATCACAAACTAGCATACTGGCCTTGTAAGACCCATTTGTTCGAGTCCTGATTGAAACTTGATCCACTCAGTGCAGTTAACTTGTGACTCGCTCAATCATCTTGGTCTAGATCAGTTGGCTCACCTAGCAGCATTTCCAACGTTTAGTTGAATGCCATAAAGTGATTGCAATCTTTTCTGAATCTGGTTTATGTGTGATGCATTTATCAAATTTAAATGTAGGTTTATTACTTTATGGGGTTGTACTGTTGTTTATGGATAATGGGTGTCAAAACTTGGGATTTAGGAACTGATTCTTGATTGTAGATTGTAATTAATAACTTGGGTTCTTATTTTGCACATTGGATTGAAATATGAAAATTTGATACTTATTGTTGGTTGATATTTTGACTTGATTAAGAAGGTCAATTTGGAATTATTTGATACTTGCGAGAGAAATATGTATTCTAGATTATTTCAATTTTTTCTACAGTCCAATTATTTTATATGTATGTTAAATCTGTTTTGTATCATAAAATATCCATTTCAATGTTGTCACTCTTGTAAACAGAATTATGGTAATAGAGCTGGCTTCCCCGGACAATCCCCCATTCTTCGGTTTGTTATTGATGAAAACATCAATTATTTCACTTTTTAATGGACAGAAGAAAATATTTAAAAATGAATGTAGTAGTGCTTGGGAATGATTTTTAGAAGATGATATGGTCATATCAAGGGAACCTTAAAAAGTAGCACCGACATTTTGGCCACAAATATGACTGCACATCCCACTCAGAAGCTTTAAGCAAGTATAGGACTGTTACTCAGACACATTTTAATTCCAAACCAAAAAGTGTATGGAAAACTGGCTGTATGCATTTTTAGGGACAAGTCCATGCAATGCCATCTATAATTCAAAAAGAAAAAAGTAGGTTACTGAAAAGGGTGGTCGTGGGTTTGAATTAACTTGCCTTACAAAGAGCTCTTTAGGAAATACATTACAACCATATTTATATTTGATAGCTCCTGATTAAACTAATACGTTTATACTCCCAACTCTTAAAAAAGAGGGGGGCAAAAAAAACACAGACAGATGCATACTCTCCCAACTTGACTTGAATGAAGTAAGGCACCCTATTAGTGTCACGTCAACATTTGTAGTGATAGGCCAGTCGTGTTCAACTTTGGATTATTTGCTATGTGAGCTTCCATGCTTGTATTGGATGTTGGAGTGGTGTCGAAATGAAATGGCATGTCAGACTTCCTCCTTAGACCCTAGTTATGTGCATTTTTTTTTTCTTTAATTCCAGTCCTGATCAAAATTCATTGTGGAATGGATTACCAAAATCTTCTACTTTCTTTTTTTTCTGTCAATTTGTATTTAGAGGCAAAATACCTGTTGACTTGCTTTCACTATTGCTGATTTTTTTTTAATAATGGTTGTGGCACTTAAATGCAGACTATGTTCAAGAATACAGCTTACACGGAAGGGTTTTCTGCAGGTGTTGAGAGTGTGTTTCTGCGAAGGTGACCTCCCCTTTTCCATATTTGAAGATTTAACAGGATTAGGTCTTTATGTGTTTCATGGCTGAGCAAATTCACTATCACAATTGATTCATAGTCCAGACATGTTGAATTTCTTACTGTTCTTTATTAGTCATTGAACAAAATATAACCATTCCTGTTACATTAAGATACTGTATTACACATCTCTATGAAATGAAAAGGAAAGAGGGATACGGGTGTGGCATGCCAGGAGCTCTTATGGACTGTGGTCATTAACTGATCGGCAGTGTGTGTTATCCATGGATCGTCCATTCCATGAATTGTAGGCATCTGTTGTCTTATTTTCATCTCAATCTGCCCCAGAAAAAAAAAAATGGTACCGTGTGTTAGGTATATCCCATTTTCAAGTTGGGGACCAGCTGCCACCAACATTCTCATTTGACATTTATGCAGGCAATGAAATTGATTAGTTGATCACAATTTTGATTTATTTTGTGTTTAATTCATTCACTTGGTAGTGCAAAAATGAGCTGCTCGTAGTGTTCTGTATACCACTGAAAGTGTTTTCTGGTGAAAACCATGAGAAATTCAATAGTTTGTTTGGCTGGATGCAGAATATTTGAACGTCTGCAGGTGTCTAATTTATGTCCTTGCCCTTTTTGAGCAGTTTTTAAGGTCCATTGGAATGGTGAGTGAACCTTCATCAAGTTTACATGTACTCTCAATGTTGCATGACAGTTGAAAATCAGGGGCATTTAAAGTTTCTGTATATTGAAATGATAAAGAGAAATCAATAAATGATGTTGACTGCACCATAAATTATGGTAAGGTTGAGTTAGTTTTTTATGTGGGGATCTACTTTTGCTCGAATAGAAAACCCTTGGTGTTCAACATCTCTGATTGTTAATAAACTCTTCATTGTTGGATTGAGATACACAATGAAGTACGATGGATTAAAAGACCTGAAAGTATATCTCATCCAATAGGAACTGGGCCTTTGAATTGCTAATTTTGTGGTTCATTATCTATCATGATGAGATGCTGAGATTTAATTGTTTACTTTGATGAAAATGGGCCTATATATGAAAGTTACTCAATCTTACCTTAAATTATAATGTGGTCACCCTCATCTGATCAATCTCAACTGTAAAATGGATAATAGAGGGGAGTATTTTTTTTTTTTTCTTTTAAATGACCAATGTGTTCGGGAATATCACTTGTATTTGGACAGTGGACATTTTAATCTGACTAGTCCTTGGGGCATGTGCAAGCCTCTTAATCCCACACATCTGGTAAGTAACTACAAGAAGTGGCCCAAAGGAGTATTGAGCGTAAATCAAATTCAAGACTTCTCTTTATGGGAGGAGTTTCTTGACCGTGAGCCCAATCCCTTCTTAGATTATAATAGAGGGGAGTATTGTGGGCTGTAACTGAGCCTGGAATGATCTGATAAGGTGATAGGCAACACCGTTTGTAGTTTATTTGAAATTTCAGTTCGATCTTCTTGGTTTAGGAATTATGCATACAACGACATTATGAAGCAAAAATATGGTAGAGAACTGGTTGTTTGGTTCAAAATAGGTCAAGAAATTCGCCTTAAGCGACTGGTTGCCATTTATCAGCTATGAAAAATGAAGAAAATCTCTCTTTTCATTCATGGAATAGAAACTCTTTATTTAAGAATATGAAAAATGAAATCTTTTGTTATCTTTCCTTAGGAATTTGTTTTTAATGGTGAGATCAGAAAATTAATAAGAGTAAAAAAAGACATTTTTTTTAAAATGGTTCGTATATTAATAAATGAAAGGACACCAGAGGTGTAGATACAAAAAGAGAAAGTAGAAAAAGAGCAACCATCAAAAAAGCTGGATGAGAAACTAATTATAGAGAAGGCCTTCTCTCAAACATTCAGAAGAGAAGTAGTCCAAGATGCACAATTAATGAGCGCACGTCGTGCCATTGCATCACTGGACTCAAAAATACCTTTGAACACCTTGTTATTACATTCCCACCGAAGGCTCTAAATTGTGCATAATGTTAGATTTTACAGAATTTATCGGATGACATGAATTGAGTTCAAACAATGATTTTTTAATGGAATTGATTTCTTAGAAAAAAATTGACAAATAGCTCCTAAAAATGCACATTGAAATGTCAACAATAGATTCTAAGGACTTATTTGAAAGTCTAAATCACTATTCACAATTTACAATCTGTGTTTTTCCAAGTGAACACAGATTGTAATGAAAATTTTAGGCAATTACAATTTAAAAAGTTGTTTTTGTAAGAAACCCTTATTCTCCATCAAGTGTTGGTATGAGAATGAGATGCAAGGACATGTTCTGCAAAAATCTTATCATCTCTTAATTCAGGTGTAATAGGACATGAGTTTAATCTACTAATGAAAGGTCAAATTAAATTATGATTGATCACAGGTTAGGCAAGTAAAAGGAGGTGAATTGGTGTAAATAAGGGTACAATTGGGGTCATTTGGTCAAAAGGTGCACATTATTTACTTTTTTTTGTTATGACCGGAGGTAGGCTTTTAGCATTTCTATCCATTCACACCGAGTAAAAACTACGAAGAATTGTCCTTCTATATAAAAAAGAAAAAACTGTTAAAATAAGCTAAACAATTTGTCAATTTATTTTGAAAAGATGCATGGAATGACACTGACCTTTTTGTGTGTAGATCAATTCTTAATTAAAATTTGACTATTGTTGCCATCTCAAACTTTTAAAAATTAAGATGCAATTAGGATGTTTTAGCTAAATTTATTATATTTATCTCTAACAAAACAAAAACACTCGCCACTTACTGTTTTAGTCAAAGCATCACTCTAATTTAATTCTTCTGGATAATTTGAAGTCATAATAGATAATGCCCACTTCTAATCCTTGATAAATGATTGATTCGGGTTTGGACTTGATAAAATCTGATCAAAATCTTAGTTTTAAACAAGTAAACTTTTCAACTTAAATGAACCCAAAAACCATGAAATCAAAGGTTGAAATAACTATTGGATAAAATGACAAATAGTTTTTCATTTTAGTTCTATTAGTCTAGGAAGGACTCCCTTTTAGCCATGCATTTGCATTTGAGTTAGTAATTTTATGGTGGAGGTAAACCATTCATGGTTTTGGTAGAAAATCAGTTGAAAAACACAACTAGCCTCCTACTACAATTGAAATGTTTATCTTGATTATGGATAAATTTTATGATCTAAATACAATAATGGAACTTCTAGGAACAATAAGTTACAATAGATTATAACGATGAAGTCCATAGAACTTAATCTCAAAGTGTTGGTGTGTCAGTCAGAAATTCACTTTAAAAAGTGAGAGTCCACAATTCGAATTTCATTTCATTCTAATGGATCACTCCCTGTGTGTGGGATAGAAAGGTTTAAACATGCCATGAGGATTAATCACATTCTCTAAGAGGCACTGGACACTTCAGTTATAAAAAAATTCAATCATTATCTCTATTATTATCATTTAAGTTATTTATTCTATCAACGTGGTATCGCCTTTATATCAAAATTTTAATGTATAAAATTCAATTTGTCCATCTTAATTTTAACTTAAATGGGTTTTTCAATTTTAATTATTAAACTGCTATCATTTTATAAATAAACTAGAAATAACATGTTTCATTTAAGTAGATTTTGAGATTTAGTAGAACCCTTTTCATAAAAGGTGTCTAACCATGAGAAGAGTTCATGAGTGGGCATTTTCGTAAAACCTGTGACTTATTCAAGGGTAAAGCGGTCCTCACATCTTTCTGAAAATTGCCCGAACCCTCACTTCTCTTTCCCTGACAGCGCTAGCGCTCACGTTTTCATCGAATTCATTTCAGGTAACTCTCAATAACCGTTTTCCTCTTTCATCTGATTAATTCCCATAATGAAATGATTTTGATTTCGATTCTCTGAAAAAACCAAATACGAATGGACTTGGGAACTTGTAAAGGATCAAAATCTTTTGCTTATATTGGATCAGTGGATTGAAGATCTGGTTTTCTATGAATCTATTTCTTTTCTTCTGTTTTTGGTGGCGAGTTTAATTATTCATTTTCTTAACTTATACTGTGAGATGATCGTATGATTTTTTTTTTTTCGTATTATTAATTTTTGAAGTTTTACATGAATGACTATGTTCGTTTGGAAATTAGTTGGATTAGGTTTAACGTCTGAATCAAAGTTAGGTGCTTATCAATTCAATTGCAATTTCATATAAATGGTGGCATTTAAGTGTCGTGGGCATTAGTTGCAGGGAAACCTATCATCCATATTATATGACTAAGTTTCTTGTGTCCAGTTTCTTGAATTGATTTCACATATATAAATAAGTGCTTATTCAAAATTTTGTCAAATGGAGCATTTCACGTCTTCGGTTGTCACTCCACTTTACATATGTTTCTCATCCTAATAACTATGACTGTGGAGACTGTATTATTGGAAGGGCAGTTCTGATGACCTGATGAATGATGTTAAACTCGTAGAAGTTGACATTTGAACTATTGCTTCGACTGTCATGTTTGCCATTACAGGCCCACAAGAGAGAAACCTTATTGGTTCTGGTTTGGGGTAGAAATTTGGCATCCCATGTTCTGTTTGTGATATCATGAATGCTTTGACAACAATCTTTATGCATCTGGAAAGTGCCAATTATTGCTTCACAAGTTGAATGTGCTAATAAACTAAGGAAAATTGGTTTGGAAGGCATTGCCCCTGAGGTGTACAGGAATGAGAATATTAGTCTACGAATTTGGATGATTTTTATATGTAACCTCTACAAGTATCCTGACGGTTGCAAGGGGACAAATATTTATATTTTGCTTTTCTCTATTATCTAGTTGTACTAGCTACAAAAACTATCTACCTCTTGTTATCTTTAGCTAGGTTTTTTTTTTTGAATGATGGTAAAATGATAGGTTTAAATTCAATTACAAAAAAGAAAAACTTGCATTAAAAGAAAAAGGCCTTTCTAAAAAAAAATTAAAGAAAAGGCTGATAAGGGATGCTCTCTCGGATGTTCTTTGATCTAATATGTTCGCCAAGTGATGCTTGGGACTTCTGGCAATTTTGAGGGAAGATAAGATTTTCTCCTGATATTGGAAATTCTATTTTTAGGAAAAACCTTGAAACTGGCAGGAGGTTTTATCTTCTGCCAAGATGGAAATGGATTAGAGTTTACCATATACATTTTGCATTCTCATATAGGCATCCATCTATCATTTAAATCTAGAGTTTCCAATAGTTTGACTTGTCCTACGTTAGTTTTGGTATCAGAGTTTGTTCTGCGTCAGACCAACAATGTTGTATGAAGTGGAATGATGAAAAGACAAGTAACAAAGATGTTTGTAATGAGATTGTTGAGTGGGACATTGAAATAGAATTAGGAACGGTGGTGTTAGGAGAATCGTCAAGATAGCTTTGAAAGTTTGAAGGATGCAAAAGAGGGAGCACCGTTTAAGATTGGTTGGTCGTGTCAATAAATGACAAAAACGATGCCAGTACAAAGATTTGATAGGCTATATATGGTAGGGACAAGGAGCAGATGGAGACCTTTAATGACTTGCATTGAGGGATAAAGGACATGATAGAGGGTAGAGTGATAGAAAATATGATCTTTGACAGGGTTGAATGGTAACATAGGACTCAAAAACAGACCCTAATAGATGGAAAAACAAGGGATGCTGATGATTCAATGTTGTGTTCACATGACTTGATTTTGAACAATTGATGGTTTTTCTTGTAAAACTGTTGGCAGCATTGTTTCATTTGTCCATAATTACTTTGATCTTCTATTGATTGGCCCTTATCACATTGTATTTTTTTCTGAACATGCAGCCAAAAAAAAAACTGGGCTACATTGCATTGATTTCATGAGATCTGGATTCTATTGACATGGCAAGCTATTTGGGAAAGGGAGGCCCTTCAAATAGTTCTGTTTATGTTTGCAACTTGCCACCTGGGACAGATGAGAATATGCTGGCTGAGTTTTTTGGCACGATTGGGTTGCTAAAGGTAGGGTGTCCCACTAGGCATCAGTTTAGGACCATGCTTTAGTTTTCCTAATTTTTCTCTACTTGGTCTATAATATTTATTGAAATTAAATAAATAAATCATGAAAACACATTATCTTTTTCCTGTAATTTGTAGAAGGACAAAAGGACAGGGAGACCAAAGATCTGGTTATATAGAGATAAAGTTACAAATGAACCAAAGGGTGATGCAACAGTTACGTATGAGGATCCACATGCAGCATTGGCTGCTGTGGAATGGTTCAACGACAAGGATTTCCATGGAAGTACCATTGGAGTATTCATAGCTGAATCGAAGTCCAAAGATTCAGTTGATAATTCAGGTATTGCACATCAAACTAATCATGTGGGACATCTAAGTGTTACTGGTGAATTTGGTGGGCAAGAGGAAGATGCTACGGATTTGAATGAGAGTGGAGGAAGAGGTAAAGGGCGTGGAGATACTTCTGGAAAAGCATGGCAGCAAGAGGGAGACTGGTTGTGTCCGAATACAAGGTCTGTGATGTGACATTGGTGAGCAGCTCTTTCTTTCACTTTTAGCCCCCCCTTTTTTTATTGTTCATATATTACAAAGATGTGCAACATATTTCTCATGCTCTCTTTTTGAAGCAGCTGTTCCAATGTTAACTTTGCATTTCGTGGTGTATGCAATCGTTGTGGAACCGCTCGTCCTGCTGGTGCCTCTGGCACAGGTGCAGGAAGCAGTGGTCGAGGGAGGGGCCGTGGTAGCAACGATGCAGGGAGCCGTGGCCATCCAGCTGGTGCTCCCACTGGGCTTTTTGGTCCAAATGATTGGTCATGTCCAATGTAAGACTATTTTAAGTTGTGTTCAAATTTGAAATGGACATTTTTAGGGTTATGTACATAAATTCTGGCATGGTCATGCAGATTTCCACTTTGAATGTTAGCCACCCAGAGATTGCTTTAAGGATCCATCTGTACTCCAAAGACATCCTTTGTATGCATGGGCAAAACTGCAAAAAGATCTGGCAGTCTTTTTAACCCAAGTGTAACTCTGATATGTGGGACCCATTTAATGATCAATTGAAACCCTTCCACACTCTTGTCCTCCATGAATTTAAATCCATCTTGGGCTGACACCCATCCAACTCATCATTGGTCATTCAAAAATATAAATAATCTTCAATGGTTAGTTAAGAGCTAAAACATTGAAAGGTTTGGATGATTTGATGGGATCTATTTTGAATAGATCCCCTGATCACATGGTTCTATAGCCATGCATCCATTTTCTCTGTCAGCGGGTGGGTCCACTTGTTCATTTGATTCTAAGCCATCCATCACATTTTCCATGTCATAGGGTGGGATTCATCCTCTTCTATGGCTTGTTAGAGAAACACCCTCTAATATGACTTGTTAGAGAAAAGGGTGTTTGGGCCCTAGCTTCTGCTAGACTCCCACCATATAAGGAAAGGTTACATGATTCAGATGAATAATAATTTTATTTTTATCTTTCAAAAAAAAATTGTTTTTATTCCATGATGATTTTTCTCCTTTGAAATGAAGGTGCTTCTGTAGTTACCTGTCACTCACTCTCTTTTCTGTATATATATATATATGCTACACAGGTCTTTTGGAATTTGGATTGGTGAAAAGTGGCCATTTGTTTTTCTATGATCATGTTTGCCACTTTCTTGACGTTGTTTTAGGTGTGGAAATATCAACTGGGCAAAGCGCTCAAAATGTAATATCTGCAACACCAACAAACCTGGCGTTAGTGAGGGTGGTGTTAGGTAATGAAGTTATCCATCTCTTGATTTGTCTTTGAAGTTTGAATATGTTTGGTAGAAAGGTAATGGTAAGGTTTCCAATGATCATACTATTGTCTTTCTACTATCTTCCTTCTCATTTTCTTTGTTAATGGCAACCTGATCCAACCTGCAACCTTGTGCTTGCGAAAATGAACACCTTTTGACTGTTGGGATGGTTCTGGCCTACTAATTTGTTTTAAGATTATGTTTCTGCATAAAAAAATATTTAATGATCTATATGACTTATGTAGCTTTATTTTTTATTTTTAAATAAACCCCATGTGGTTGACATCTTATGATGTATTTGCATCACTACTCGTATTGAGTAGGGGTGCAACGTGTTATAGATGTAGATATAATTGTTGATGACATTTTACATGTATAGTTGACTTGTGGCTAGCATGCATTGTAAATGGATTGTAACATATTCTCTTTCCTTTTTCGTCGCGTTGATTGGCTCTCCATACTCTATATATTCCATGTATCATCTCCTATTGGAGAGAAAGTAATACAATACTCGAGAATTCTCTCTCTCAAATCTTCTTTCTTCCTCCAATACTTTCTCCCTGTTTTCATTCTAACATAGTATCAGTCAAGTTCGATTTTGAGTTTTCCGCGTTGTACTGCCCTTTTTTTTAAGGTTTCAACTTTCTGCAGCCTCTGAAGTATATCTCTTCCTCACAATCTTCTCCTTTGTGGTGGAAACATCTTCTTGCCGGGTTCACCACTTTTTTTTAACAACATCAGGAAGCCTTGACGGCAGTCTCAGGACAATTTCACTATTCACCTCTCGATCAAAGTGGACACTGTTCATTGTCCTTTGAAACCACCCCAGCCCTAATCATTGGTGGGTCCTCCTTTCATCCATCCGGTGGGTTCTAGAGTTTGTTGACATTTGGGGCCCCTTTTTTGCCTTCCAGTGATCGTGCCTGTAATGCTCGGGAACATTGCTTTTTGGGCCTTTTCCCTTAGATTTTTTTTTGAAAGATAACTATATTAATTAAAAGCTCCATGCATCATGTACAAGCTTCCATTTGACTTCAGCTTCTACCTCAACTTTTGATTCTTCTTTTTGTGGCCCTAGACACATTCTGTACTTGGGAGGGATCCTCCACATCCCATGGTAAAGATGCAGCTTGTTGGAGCATAACTGGTGGTCCTTTTTAGTCCAATGGATCGTGATTTGACATCATTGACCAATTGGCAATCTATACCAGAAATCATTCTCTTGATTCCTACTTTTAATTGAAACTGTCATCCCCAAATCCCCTTTTTCAGAAATTGCTTGTCATACAACCTTAAGCTTATCTGTGTTCATGTGCTTGACAACATGTTGGCATTGGTTAAACATCTCCTAAGGAAAGAAATTTCACTTTGAAAAATATAATAAAATCTACTTTGTGTTTGTTTCGCTTAGCACTGGACGTAACCTATGATGCTTGGACCCCTACAAACTCAGGGTCATAATAGGATTATGGCTCAACTCCAAGAAAAGCAGTTTATGTGGATCACGTTCCTACATGGATGGGAAAAATGGCTGCTGCTGTTACTGCTGCTGTCTCTGAAGATGATTATATTCCTACACTTGTAATCTTTGTGGGAATTGTGTATACTGTTTGAATAGTTCTTTCACTGCCAAACTTAGGCATATAAGCATAAGATTGCACTGGCACTGGTATCCTTCTTTTAATGGTATTTTATGAACTTCTCTGGTCCAATCAGGATAATGGATAAACGTGAAGAAGAGGTTAAAGCACTTAAACTGGGCATACACATATAGTTTCTTTCCTTCCTTGCTGTCATTTATAGTGTTGGATTTTGCTGGTGTGATTGATCTCTCTCAAAACAGAGGTGTGCATATTATCGTTTCCTTTAATGACCTCAGGGATATGATCTGCAGGTGGCATTTTCTAGTTCACCAAGAGATGCAAATGAAGACACACTCTTTAGTAAAATGGGGTGCTCTTGTGACCACTTTTCTATATTTCTAAGTAATCGCCTGAATTTGCTTAATAAGAAATTTTATATGTTCAAAAGCTATCAAGTTGCTTCTAAAAAAAGTGAATGAAATCTACTACTTCTTTCCATGTATTTCACATATTTGGATGAATATCCATTTGGCAGTTCTTTTTGCTGCATATTGTAACATCCATTTTCTTGAAAAGACTTCTATTTCTGTCCGTAAGAGTGAGAAAATGCACGTATTACTACGGGTGCATTACAGTGATATTACAACATAGATAAGTAGCATGAGGAGATTTGCCCACCTCAGGAAATTAACAATTGGTATTTCCAGGAAATCAGGAAATAGACAACTGGTATTTCCGGGAAAAGAAAACTGGTACAAGGGCAAGAGGGAAAGTTGTGCAAGAATTACGAGAGGTAGTGCTTGTTTGTCAAAGAAGAAACACCTTAAAGATGAACAAAATCAACCCATTCCTATCTATTCCATGTATTTGAAATTTCCATCTGACACTTCTTGGTTGAGAGGCCATTATTGCATCTAGAAGATGCTGCTATTTCTCCGTAAGGTGGAGAAATGCATGTATTCTTGTGGTAATTGCAACAATAGCAACATGGACGAGCAACAATAGGAGATTGCCCATGTTATGATAACTATTTCAGGAGTATTTGCAGCATTTTAACCAATCCAGACAATCATATTGGCTTGAAAATACATGAGCAATGATCTGTCTCCTCCAAGGGGAAAAAAGGAGAGGACAAATGACTTGAAGATAATCACTGAGGGTGGTCTGGCAGGGTGGCTAGCCAGTAGCCATTCTTAAAAAATGTTAACTAGATATTTTGCATTGGTTGTGCAGGGTGTTTGGATTCATGTATATGTCTACTTTCATGGTTTATTCTTCTTTTGACTCTTATCTAGTTCTCAAGCTCAGCGGCCAAGTCATGTCTCCTTTCTATACCTTGTTACATTTCTTGTATGGAATCTCTCTCTCAAGACTCCCCAAGGTTGATATATGTCATGTATCTCTTTCCCCCAAAGAATAAATTCTCTGCTGCTATATCAATACTAGGAGTTGCAGTCATTTGTATTCTTCCTTGGGTGCTTGTAAAGCTCTCTCTGTTTTCCTTGATCCAATTGTATTTGCATTTCCATGGAAGGAGAGATTTTGCTCTTCGCTTTATGGTCTGAACTCCTTTCTTTGGTGTGTTCCCTCTCATTGAAGGATGGATATCTAATAGTCAAATCATTGTAGTCATGCGTATGACATACAAGCAGACATTGGTAGAAGCATGGAAACAGTGTCTATTTGTTGTAGTATCTTTGTCTTTCCAATTTCATGTTCATTATTGATCAATATCACCACCATTGTTGCAGCTTTCTTGCCATCTATCAGGGGTCAGTTTCTTGAGTTCTATACCTACCAAAATATATACCATCCCCTTAACCCATCGATCCATGTTTTAAAGGCCTCCCCTTTTTCCATGCACTTTTTACTTGTAACATTTCAATTCTCTTTAGTGGGGCCATTTCTGGTTGAGATAATCTCAACTGAGGTAATTAATTTTTATTGTTTTCATGTTAGCTTCATATTATGTGACTAAGGTTTAATTGATTCTTCTGTTTTAGTGATATAAGATTGTTCAGGAACTTGTGCAAGGTTATTAATTGATATGATGACCAATGTTTCTGCTTCTTAGACATTTCATTCTAGTCAAAGCTCACATTTCCTCTCTCTCGGAATTTTTTTTGATCAGAGGTGGACGTGCCGGGGGCTATAAAGAGCTTGATGAGGAAGAAATAGAGGAAACAAAAAGGCGGCGGCGTGAAGCTGAAGAAGTAAGAGGGATTCACTCCTGTTTGAAAGAACATGAAGTTTATTTGCTCTTAAATTTTTTTTGCTCTCATGCTCCAATTTCAGGATGATGGCGAGATGTATGATGAATTTGGTAATCTCAAGAAGAAGTTCCGTGCGAAGGCGCAACAAACTGAAACTGGACAAACAATCCCTGGCTCAGGACGTGCAGGATGGGAGATTGAGGAGCTAGGTATGTAGCAATTTCTTGAGAAATGTGTTTTGTATTTATCCTTGAAGGTTGTTAAAATGATACAACTGATATATCTTGGACAAGGGCCTGGCATTGATCCCAACTCTAACCAATATGTCTTGGACACCGTCTTGTGTTAATCCCAGACCCTGACCAATATAACCTGGATATGGATCTTAATTTCGATCCTCAATTTGATGCAGGATTCTATAAGAACATTATTTTCTTGGATTTTATAGAGTAATGATACATTTTCGTGTGTGAATATGGAGCACAATATGTTGTGGAATCACTTATATCTGTACTGATGAAGATGACATTAATTTTCTTATTTAGACTTGTGTTATTCTTGCTCGAGTCATGACACCGTACACACTCAACTGGAGAATTATGAGATTGTAATAAACCTAATTAGAGTTGATTGACTGTTATTTGGGGACTTGCCTCCCCTAAATTAGAGGACTTGAGATAATAAAAGGTGTTGTTGACCACAATGGTCAAACGCTTCATTCCCTTCCATTTTTTTCCTTCCCTTTTTAATCTCTTAGCATGATATCAGAGTCAGATTTCATTCTTGGGACGTGGATTATCAGAAATAAGTGTTAATCTGAGGTGCCTCCCAAAACATGGATGGCAGTGTGTGTGGAGGGTTTAGATTAACCAAAATGAATGGAATTTCAGTCAAGTGGTGGACTGATGCCCAAACATGGCTTGGTGACATAGTATGGGTCAAAATATCGGAAACCCTAAATTTAAATGCTAGATGGATGCTTCTATGAAAATTCATTGTGCAATGAAGCTTAACTCTTGAGATCTTAACTTGATGTCCCCAACTCCCCATCACCTGGATACAGTAGGGACAGGTATACAGTAAGGCCACAGATTGACATGTAAATTAAAGCATTAAACATGACACATGCAAAAACACTGCCCACGTTGAAGTTCTTGATTATCACAGATGTTGAATCTATCTCAAAGTGGGATTGAATGGGTAGGATAGTGGTGATGGCATGGATTGGAGGGGCTTGCAGCTTGAGAACACACACGGAAAGCCTTTCCAGAAAGTGTTCTTTAAAGATCTTCAATGTTTCTTTTATTGCTGGAGTTCTTTTTTGAAACGATTTTTAATTGCTAGAAATTGCGCCACTTTGGATTCATTCCTTCCTGTTGAACTCGTAAAACATGCTTTCACCTCTCCCTCCAAATTATGCAATATCCCACCAGTTCCAGACACCCTGGTTCTTTCCCTCCTCACCCTATCAATATTGAACCTGATCAAACCTGCATGACCAGAACTTCCTTAAAAGCAACTTAAATAAAACAAGAATCAATAGGGGCTTCCACATATAGCGATCGGCATGCATTTCTTTTTATTTCTTTTCATGCTATTGTATCCATTGCTGGTTTATTGGGCGCCTGTGGTTGGTATTACAGAGAGAGATGGTAGAGAGAGAAGCAAAGACAGGAACAGAGACAGTGAGCAAGAAACCAGCATGAGCCGAGAGAGGGATGGGTACATGCGTGAAAGGGACAGGCGCCGCAGCCGAAGCAGAGAAAGGGACAGGGATCGCAAGAAAGACGGAGGAAGAGATAGAGACAGGGACAGAGACCGAGATGACCATGATAGAGGTCGAGACCATGGGAGAGATCGTGATCGCCACCGAGAGTGGTGGTAACATTTGCATCCTCTCTGCCATGCATTTTTGGTGATTTATCTAGATTTCCAATGTCTACAGAGCTAGCTACTCATAGGTATTTGGTTTGGACTTTGTATTTTCATTGCCTTCTTTTGAGCTTCCAGTTTGTAATGTAATCCGTGAAAAGGGGTTGTTAGCCAGAGACAAGCTGGTTTATAAATACTTCAGAATTATAACAATTTATGAGCAACTTGGTGCAGTGTTGCATTACTTTTACTGGAATCTGCCATAGACGCCTTGTTGTGCTTACCCCTTTCTGGAATTGACCTACCAATCCCATCTTTTTTAATGTACATATAGTGGACCTTGTATTAGAATTTTGAAGTATGATGTCTTCACTGAACTGCTGGCACTCTGTTATGTAACATTGGTTCATTTGGCTGGTGCATGCATGATTTCATTTTATACCCATTTTCATCCCTTATCAGTGTGTCTTATATCAGCTAACACAAGCTGATATCAAATGCTGCATGAGGGATAAAAGTTTTAGTATCCAATGTCTCAAACACAAAAAATTGTTAAAAATTTGATACATATAGGCCATTTTGAATCTTTGGAAGTGTTCTTTTTTGCTAATATCTCGGGTAGGGAAAACCTACTGTAGGTTTGTGCGTGGGCAATAAGTAGCTCAAGTTCTGGATTCTGTTCTTTCTGTCTATTGACAAGAAAAACTCTAGTAAGACTTTTTTTCTAAGACTTTTAATGAGATATGTCATTAAATGGATCTTGGGTCCCTCATAGTTGAGTGTGATGTAAAGAAAACCAATGGGTAAGTTGTGTATAAAGTTTCACCTCTATTTGATTATCCTATCTCTTGATTTTAAATTTTAAAAAATCAGCTATCTATACATATTGAAATTTAAAGGTCAAGATTATATTGCTTAGATTATCTATTGATTATGAAACTTTATATACTTCATATTTATGTATTATTTTATCAAATAAATCCAATTATATGAGACCTATTATCTATTTCATTACATGCTCATTAGAGAGTCTCGCTTGCCTAGGTGACAACATGTTTCAATGAGGCCGGTGGGAATTCAATGGCATCATCATAATTATAACAAGAAAACAATAATAACTATATATTATCTTGTTTTTTTAATCTCCATTTTACTTAAAAGAGTGATATTATGTAATAAAGAGTGCAATTGACTTAGGTTTTGGTCTAATTTGCCTAAATCTAATTCAGAAATTCATAAGTTAGGTTGAGTCAAGTTCATTAATGTGTAGAGATGTTTAGGCGTGGGATGTGTTGGATTAGGCCAGAGATCAAACAATAGATTACACATTATATTTTGTTGAGTTGATTATAAGCTAAAAGTTAACTTGTACATTAGATTGTACGAGGAATTAAGTTGATCTTTGGTCATTAGTTGGATTAGTTAGGTCATGAATTGAATCAATTGGGTCATGGACTCGATCATAGGTTAGGTTGACTCTTGGCTCAGGCGTTGGATTGGACCATAATTGGCCCATAAATTTGATGATAGGTTTTGAAATCTACAAATCATAGAAATTAAACTATAATAAAATAGTAAAAATGTCCCCCCTTTTATACATCAATCTCCCATATAAAAATGGATAATATGTTGGAAAGTTTCATATTGCAATGCATAGCTTTTGTAATTAGCCATCCCTGATAAGAGGAGCTTTTGTAATTAGTCATTAAGATTAGTCAATCCAGCTATTCCAAAGTTGATAAGCCAATTCGGCATTAAACCTAATTTTAGTTCCACTTAATATACCTTACCAACTAAGATGTCTTAGATGATTAGGACAATTGGATAAGGGTTCATCGATGAAGGTGATAACAATACGATATTTATACATTTATTTATAAGCATCACAAGTTGAGAGAGAGGTCAGCTACATTAAAAATAATATTTTAGAGGATTTCTAGGACAATCAAATAAATACAGATAAGGATAAGATCAAGTAATGCTACTTAGACATTAATTGCACGTGTCGGTTTTTAGAAAAAAATATTTTTTTCTTGAAAAATGATTGGATACGACAATCATAAGAAAATTTTGGTTGATAAATGAATTGAATTGAGTTGCATTAACCCACTTGATAAATATGTTGAGATTGGTAAGCATTGAGTTGGTTATATCATTTAATAAATGAGTTGAGTTAAACCGGCACAAAGTTTAGTTGGATTATGACAACTCATTTAATTAATGAATTAAGTTGAGTGTGTACGATTAAGGGTCAGCGATTCTCCCACGGGTATTTTGTGTATACAGACACGAGTTTTACCGTAATGCCCAATTTACCCTTCACCTATTGTACCAAAGAAAAAAAGAATGCTATACAAATCAGCTAGCCAAAATTCATCAACAATGCAAATCGGGTAGCCAAAATTCATCAACGGTACAAATCGGCTCGCCGAAATTACAAGTCGGCTCACCAAAATTCATGAACAGTGCAAATCTGCTCGCTAAAATTCATGAACAGTGCAAATCAGCTTGCCGAAATTTACATGAACAGTAAAAATCAGCCTATCGAAATTTTACTGTTCATGCAAAGGGTAAAATAAATTATACACTAAAACCCATATAGCTAAACACAAAATGGATATGAGAGGGTCGCTGGCCATGATTAAGTTGTTTTAAGATTTATTTACTCAAGCCTTTGAATATATACTTTATAAGTTTTTTCACAAAAATATTTTCCATAGGTCATGAATCATGATAAGAAATCTAAATTTCTAAAAGATTTAAATAAACAACTTTATTAAAAAATCTGTACAAACATAGAGCTGTCCATCTAAGAAAATTTAAATGCTTCAGGCAAGTAGAATTTTAGGTTGGGCTCACTTTTTTTGCATCTGAATGCAGCAAATAATGGGTGGAAGTTGCTTTCTCCAAAGTCCACACGAATGGGTGGAAGTTCCTTTCACCAAACAGTAAACTTTCTTCCATTCCTTTAGGACCCTCTCGAAGTTGGATCTCAAAGCAATGACTTCATTCTCTTTCCACCTTTGATAAGTAGCTTTTTGGGTTTTTTCTCTTCGATTAAAATGGTCATGTTTGAAGCAATATTCAAATTGTAAAAGTTTTTAAGAAAAAGTGTAGATTTTTTACCAATTATATAAAAGTAGAAAGTAGAATGTTCGGTAAGATACAATAAAAAGTACATATAATGGACCCTGATATTTTCTATTGGGTTTATATTTTACTTCTACTACAAAATATTAGTAAACAGATTATTCAAAGAAAAAACTCTTCTTTTAATTTCTTTTTTTGTAAGATGCGTATCTCCATCTCATATTAGAGGTGAGACTGATCCCATAAGCATATGTAAACTTTCCAATCCGCACACTGATAAGTTATTGAAGAGTAACCCTATAGAAAGTATCTCAGAAGAGTTTAAGCGTGAATTGAACTCAAAACTTCTTTTTATGAAGAGAGTTTCTTAACCGTAAGGCCAAATATGTTTTGTGGTATTAAAACCAAACTAATTTGGATGGTTGATGAAACTCTATAACAAAATAAGTTGACCCAACCCACAAAATGGAATGATGAGAATCATGGAATGGAAAGTGGAGCCTTCTCTTTTCATCCCATTTTCATTCATCCCCTTAGTTGCATTTTGGTTGGTGGACAAGCCATCTCATCCTCATCCCTTACTGGCCCATGCAAGGTATGGAGGCACTATTGCAACAATTATGTTTTGGGGGAATGTGACTTGTTTGGACCAGGCCTTAATAGGTGATTCACCTGCTTTTGTCATTCTTTCACCTATTTTGTTATCTTTTTTAGGTGAAGAAAACTGGTGCTTAGGGGTGAAACCTTTTATCTATTTCAGGCAACTTTAGAGTTTCCTACAATACAGGCAAAACACCTTCTGCTGGGGTGGAGATTTGCTTCATTCTTAAAATTGCAGGTGATTCACCTGAAGATTTCGCCAATCCAAACAGACCTTTTACAACATCACAATCCATGTATTTGCTTAGCATTTTCGTCCTCGATGTTCTACTTCTAGTTGTTGTAACTAAGTTCATCAATGACTTAAGATAAAAGACTTGATTTTCCATCAACTTTTAAGCTTTTAGCATATTGATCGAATTCTTAACAATCACCACCTTCCGATATGGTTAACAACATAAGCGTCTGGCTTGGTTGTGAGATTAAAGAAAATTATAAGTGATTCTTATAGAGAATCACTTAAAAATTCTTCTTATTATTACAAGTGGTTATAAAAATACTCTCTCTCTAACTTTAGAGATTCAAATTCTTTATAAGGGAGCCTCGGGCCTTCAATTATGAGATAATAATAGAAGGTTAAAGAATTGATGATGATAAAATATCATTTTTTTTCAATCAACTTAGTTAAAATTAGGAGAAAATTCTTCATTTTATGAGAATCTTCACATGCTTAAAAAAGGAATTATATTCTTAATTTCCAAATTACTGCAACTTGATTCTATTTTGTTCAAGGCACTTAACTTCATCTGTTCTTACAAAACTATTGATGAGACTTCATATCTAACTATTGGCCTCCATAACTTGTTATAGTGGTGACAATTGGAGGAATGAAACTCCCCCATTTTATATGGGTGGTAACATTTCTAATTATTATCTTTAATATTTAATAACTTAGGTTTTAAATATCATGTCATATAATTCAAAATTTTATTAAATTAATGTGAATAGCAGAGGCTATCAGTCACATAGAAAACTCCTTAGCATTATTTTTTTTAACAGAGAGAACCTCGAGTACAACTCTACTAAACTCTCCTACGAGTGACGTTTCACACTCCTATAGGATAGCCATCGGGTTACGCCATAGGAATTCGAACTCGCACCATCCCACTTCTTGAGGCGAAATGTTACCAGCTGAACTGCTCCATGTGGAGTCTCCATAACATCAATTGTTCATCCGATCAATGCAAATACTTTTTTAAATGATGTTAAACTTTTTGAAATTCACATTTAATAGTAATTTTATTATTGATTCATATCTAATGAAATGCATATTATAAATTTATAATTATATTTTTTAATTTGTCTGGTTCAGATGTGTGCCCATCCTACTTACAATGGACAGGAATCGTGGCCTGAGTCCACTTGACTTCTGTTTGTATTATTGGAACACTCTATCAAGATTGGCCTACAAAATATATGTACTCTCTAAAAGTCGATCCTCCACCATTTGGCACTTGGCTTCTAATAGGGACAGAATTAGATTTTTTTAATTAATTGTATATATAAATATTAATTTTAAGAGGACCAATAATTAGTACTTTCAGTGTACATGCTGAGATCACATGTGAAGACTTTTATTTTATTTTATTTTTAATTTGAGAAGATCATTGTCTTTGTTATTTTTTTTAGCTTATTAACTCCGGAGAGTCTAATCATTATATATATACTATTGATCTGACATGTACTGTGGATCTGATCCCAAAGGATAATTTGGTAATTTCATATATTATTTTATGTAAATCCTAAATAGACTAAGTATATATATAGTCCTTTTGTAAGAAAGAGAGTGTGACATTGTATTGAGAGATACTTTTGAGGATTGTATTTTCCTCTTCTTTTAAAGAAATTATTTTTTATAAGAGAAATAAAAAAATTAATAATGAAAAAAGAGTTTTTCATGTTTACGAAGACTACACCTTATTCATTTCCAATGAAAATAAAGATTTTAACGCAAACAAAAAAAATGGCTATTCATGATCCGATACTCTAAATATAATTTTCTTTTACAGTTGAACTATTCAAAAAATAAAATTACAACTTAAAAATTTATATTTTCAATAATCTGAAATACAAAATATAAAATGAAAAGAAACCTTGAATAAGGCCTCCATTTTCTCTAAAAATAAGGAAGCACTTGAGACTTTCAATAATCAAATGTTTGTGGGAATAAAATAATAATTAGTTGTTAGACAGAGAATGACATCATATAATCAGCTTAGGCCTTTTTAAACAAATCAAATCGACATGACATGCCAATAATTTCTAGAATCCCTTCCACACTTTTGCACATTAATTTAATAATTGTTTAAGAAAAGGTAACAAAGAGCATGCATTGAGACGATCATTTATAAACTTTTTAAGGAAGGTTTTTGGGTTTTTCCTTAAGCTATAAATATAATTTAGATTGATGAATATCAAAATTTTGAGATTCAAATGTAGGTCAACTTTTGAATCTAATTTTATTTTTCTAATTCTTGATATTAAAAGCTTATATTAAGTTTATAATATGTATTTAATACTTAAATTGAACGGTCAAAATCACTTGTATAGACATTGAGATTTATACATTTGTTCAGATGTGTATAGTTCAAATGGTAATCTCTCACTTCAGGAAATTGGAGAGGCGAAGTAAAAGTCATCATGACCTCACGTGGTGTGTATTAAGGAGAGTGGATATTACTCGTGAGAATATGTAACAATGCGGCCACCCCTTAAATCTTATTTATAAATAGGCCTACTTCGCTATCTATTTCAAACTGACAAATTCGACTAAGTATTCTTCAAACACAGTTGAAAAACCTTGACTCAAAATGCTCACAATTAAATTTCATATTTTTTGAGCTAGCAGATGATAAGTTCCACATTCAAGTGATGAAGTGTCTGGATGTTGACACGTGTCTAGGATATCACGTGTGATAGTGCCCTTCATAATTTCTCTTTTCTCTGGTCCCCAATTTTATTTTAAACATTTTGGGGGTGACGACTGATGACTGATGACGACTTGACGACATTCTCTGTCGTGTCAAACATAACTCCACCAAAACCCTAATCTAACCCACCTAACGTCTTTCCCTATGTATGGAGACAAACGTTTCCATCAATTCAAAATTTCAAACAACAAAAGCAAAACCTTACCGAGAAATAATAGAGAAAATAATTTTTTATGCTGTCCTATTTAAGTGAATTATTGAAGGCAACATACATGATTTGATTTCAGTCATGATCATGAGTTATATCAGAGTTTGATTAAAATCATTTTAATATTTAAATATATTATTATAGAGACTCTCAAACTATCGAAGATGAAACTCATCAAACCATTTTATCTTATGATTTTCAAATGTAAAAAATAAAATCATTCAATAAATAACTTTCATACCTCGTTTAATCCAAGAATAAGAATACATCATATAACATTGATCAAGTTAAATCTAAATAGTCTATAACTCTATATGAATGTAGTTCAAGTGATAATCTCCTGCTTTAAAAAGCAGAAAGTATCAAGTTCGAACCCCCTTGATTTTACTAGTGTGCTCTAAGAGCATTGGCTATCACCCGTGGGATTTTACACTGGATTTCCACAAATAAGTTAAAAAAAAGGCTAAATCTAAATTAAAATAATAATAATAATCATACTAGAAAGGTTTGAATTTCTTGGATGACCAACCGGTTGGGGTTGGCTACATTCACACCACTTCCTTATGGCATAAAATTAAGCTTATCAATTAGAGTGACTCCAGAATTGACACCTGGAAAATCTATCTTTACACACTCGATTTTAAATATTTTTGATGAAATTACCATTTTACCCTCCTGCATTTTATCATTCGAATGATTCTTCAATTCATTTTTCAGATCATTCGAATGATTCAATCGTTGGAAGGAACACATCAATGGAAAATGGGTTTAACTAATACACTATGCATTACTGTAGCATCGGCAACATATACATATATTTTTTAAATACTGTATTTCAAAATTCTCAAATTGAATATCCGGACTAATTATGATAACATGATAAAAATATTTTAAGACTTCAAGGCCTTTTGACACTCCCAAATGTGTTTTCGACACAGCCGAGGAATTCTCTTATTTATAAAACAGTGTGTTTTAAGCATTTGGGAGTATCAAGAGACCTTGAATTCTTAAAATATTTTTATCAGGCTATCGTAATTAGTCCAAATATTCAATTTGAAAATTTTTGAAAATACACAGTGCTTAAAAAATAAATTTTAAATTTTAAAGAAGATTTTATTATTTAAATAATGTAGCATAGCAAGTCATTCCTTCCGATGATCCTTATGATCCTTTAAACGATCTTTCGAATTTGAAAAATGAACTGAAAAATCATTCAAATGATAAAATACAGGAGAGCAAAATGATAATTTTACCTGAAAATTTGAAAACGGATATCTAGTAATAGATTCTCCAAGCGTCTAAATGGGACGCCTAGATTTTACTGATATACCCATCAAATAAAACCAAAGTCTTTATATGTACCTTGCGTCCGATGATTGTGCAACTTGAGATATTATTTATGAGAAAATTGGATACTCCTTGAGTACGAGAAATCCTCTCTTTCTACATGGGCTCGAAGACGAGTGTTTATATTTGAATATAGAATTGATATAAAATATTCTAATTGAATCAATCGAATTATAATTATAAATATTATAAAATTAAAAAAAAGTCAATTTTTTTAATTTTTTTAAGTCAATTATGATTCTCAATATGTTTTCTAGTAGAATTAGTATAATTAACCTTAAAGAGGATGTCAATTTATATTGCATCTTTTATATTGGAAGATCACTTATTCTCTTAAAAAAATTATTAACTGGAAAAAAACCAATATAACAATTTAAAAGACATAAGTTAAAAGAATTATATTGATCTTTCTAAAATCGTGGAGTTGCTTGTATGTCATAGTCGTCATCATCTTTTACCAGTAATCTTATATATATGAAATCGATTTTATGAGTTATTCTCAATTTAACTCTATCATAAATTATATTATGATTAAACGTATAAATTTTTTTTTTCTTGCTTTCAAAAGTTACCATCTACAATCACACTATCGCCAATACTGTCATGTTGCTCCATCTCGGTCGACATCACTACTCGCATCATCCCCCATAACCCTTTTGTCTATTTGTGACCCTTATGATATTTGTTTCTATCTTTAATACTAGTTGCTATCATCGACATCATTTGAATTTTTCAATCTCATATATCAAAACATAGATCTTTATTTGTTATACTTATCTATAATTTACTTTACACATGTGGCATATTGATTTTGTTTTTAGCTTTCTCAACTCATCTTCACTTTTGATCTGCTTCACTAGATGACATCATCTAATTGTTGAATTATCTGGTTATTAGTTTTTTTTTTAGTTTAATAATTTCAAACTCAAATGATAAACTTATTTGAGTTTTGAGTTTATTTATAATTATATATCATTCTATATATTTAAACGTACCCTAATGAATAAAGGAAACTTTTTCAAATTCTTTAAATTGTGATGTCCCATTCACACATGAAGCCTGATTTGGGTGGTTTGGAACAGGGAATTGGTCTCAATAATATGTCAAAGAGATGATTCAAATGTTTCCTTTATGATAGGTCATCTACTGTTACCATAAATAAATGGAACAATTGAGAAATCCCTTTCTATCCACAAGTGGAGACGAGCGTATAAAGTTGTCCTAATTTGCCACGTGGCATCCGCCCATCGGATATAAGTTAAAAAGAAAATTTAGAATAGAACTCCTAATGTACATTTAAAGGCCCCCATCCTAACATGGACTTTTCTCTCACGACACATCGGTTTTCAAATTTTAAGTAAAAAGTCCATTTTATCCTTTATCTTCTTTTGAACCGAACGGTGCACCGCTCAGTATTTTACTGATAATTTTCAAAAACTCAGTGTTAAGTATCTCTTTTAAAACTTCAAAGTTATTTTTTAAGCACTGTATTTTTCTAAAATTTCTCAAATTGAATATCCAAACTAATTATAATAACCTAATAAAAATATTTTAAGATTTTAAGATATTTTGACACTCTTAAATACTTAAAACAAAGTCTTTTACAAATAAGGGTATCTCTCAACTGTGCTGAAAACACACTTCTAGAAGTCCAAACGACAAACCGTAAAACCCGTTAAACACCAAATTCAAAACTGAACAAATGTGTGAAATTTGAAAATTTAAATCTTTTAAATGACTATTTACTAAAAATAGGTGACCTTTAATGCCTCAATCGGATAAAAGTACGGATAATATCAACTTCGCCACCTCTTTGATATTTGTACGCATGGAAAAATGTACATACAAGAAGTGGAAATTCATTAATCAATATTTGCTTCATAGAGTGTAATACCCTAACTCTGATTAGTACTAAATTATGTATTAATTAGCTGTTAATTTTGATTAGTGAACTGTTAATATGAGAGATTAATAGGTGAGTTATATTTTGAGTCAAAGTTTGACTCGATTCAAGTTTGGGATCTGTGGATCCAACTCGTTGAGTGTTGTGGCGAAGTTAATATTATCTGAACTTTTCTCCGACCGAGGCATTAAAGGTCACCTATTTTTGATAAATAGTCATTTGAAAGATTTAAATTTTCAAATTTCACAAATTTGTTCAGTTTTGGATTTGGAGTTCAACAGTTTTTACGGTTTGTCATTTGGACTTTCGAAAGTGTATTTTCAGCACAGCTGAGGGATACCCTTATTTGTAAAATAATGTGTTTTAAGTATTTGAGAGTGTCAAAAGATCTTGAAGTCTTAAAGTATTTTTACCAGATTATTGTAATTAGTCCGGATATTCAATTTAAGAAATTTTGAAAATACACAGTACTTAAAAAATAACTTTGAAGTTTTAAAATAGATACTGAGCACTGAGTTTTTAAAATTATCAGTGAAATACTGAGCGGTGCACTGCTCGGAATTATCAGTGCACCCCTCGATTCAAAAGGAGGTACACCACTAACATTTGCTTTTTAAAGAGATAAGGAAGATGAAGGGTAAAATGAACTTTTCAATTGAAATTTTGAAAATCCGTATCTCCTAACAGTGGGCGGTCATATTAAAAATATCTATAATTTGTTATTTAAATTATAAAATAAATATTTTAATCAATTTTCTAAGCACTAAGATACCAAGTCAATACGTTTGATTTAAAATTTTAAAGTATCGAATTAATTCTGTGGTTTGAGTAGGCCATATTGTTGTAAAAATGTTCTTTATAGAGTATATAATTCTTATTCTAAATCGAAGGTTTTTTAATTAAAAAACTTAAGAGAGGTCTTTTTTCTACTCATTTTTTATAAAAAGGGGGAATGTTTTAATTATTCTATTTATCTTCTGTTTTATATAATTTTAAAAAGAAAATGATGACCTAACTTAAACTACATGGTGATTTACGGATCCGTCAATACATCTCTCATGAAGTCATGATCAGACTCCACAGAGCCTCACATGTAGGAGAGTTTTTTTTCTTCTTTTTAACACAACTACATATATACAAAGTTTATGGATGATTTCTATAATATTAATTTTATATTTACAAATTTTAATTTATGAAATTCACAGTAAACCTAATATATCTCATTTATTCTTCACACCCACATATCTTCTATAAAACGTATTTAACTTAACGTCAATTTGACTTTTAAAACCTATTAATATAATCTGATGAATTTCTATTGGTAGATAATGTACAATTGCATCAATCAATGTTGTATATAAAACCAATTTTGTTTGCTTAAATCAAGTGGATTAAGAAATTTAATTTAATTTTTTTTATAATCATTATATCAAAACATATTTTAATTCATTAAAATTATTTATAAAATAAAATATTATTATTATTAAATTAAACTGAGACAGACAAATTTCACGTGAATTTTGGTACATATGAGTTATTTTATGAAAAATATGCTGAGAGTGGTGACACGTGTGACCAGCATCATTTCCATTCTTGGAAAGTTTTCGCCCTTTTTTGAATGTGTACCTTTCCCATTCTTTGAATCTGGACCGTTGACTACAATTACTTTGTATTGTTGAATCAAACTTCTAAAAGTAAGATATATGTCATTATCTTTCAGGGAATGTTGATCATCTTAAGTTCTCAACTGATGAGCGGTCTGGATCATCCGAACCATAGTCACATGTGCCACCTCACCCGCCACATGCAAAACATTATAAGAACGAAAAAAAAAAAAAAAATTTATTTTTTGAATTTACGGAAAATCACTATGCGTGAACCCACTACTCCTCCAACACACTAAAGTTAGACTAAAGATCAAAGAATTTTGCACTTATGTCTAACCCAATGGACCTTGAAAACTCTTGAAGATTCACACATGTTTAAACTTTAAACTATTAGTATAGAAAATAATATTAATAAAAGATTAGTAATTTTTTACCTTCATCTTGTTTATTTAATTAATGATTTTGAAATTAACTATTATGAATTATTGATTTTTAATGACTTCTTTTACAAAAGTGTCATTCCATATTAATTACAGCATTAGAGTTGGGTTACATATGGCCAAAAAAATTGTACCATCAAAGTTAGGGTAAAAATAATTTATCTATGAAAAGTATTTTTTTTTTGTTGTTGTTTATAATGTGGTATATTAACCATTCTTAATAGTTTATCTAAAAGAGTGAAATTAACATTTTGGATGTTGGATGAGCTTAGAGTAACAAATCTTAAAGTTTAAGGCTTAATCAATCACTTCAATTATAAAATATTATTTATGTTATTGAAATTATAGTATCATGGAGGATGAAAATATTTTATGCTTAACACTAAATAATCACAAAAATTCTATAATCTCAATCATTCATCTATGATGTAGAACGTGACAAAAAAAGACTCGCTAATCTTATTTTAGCAAATTAAACTAGATTTAGTAATTTTGTTATTTTTAACAAGTTTTTAATAGCAAGTTGTTCCTATTTTTGTCACTTTTCTTTGTGACTATGTTAGGAGGTTAAAAAAATGTTTATTTTTATTTAATTGTTAAAAATAAGCTTACTTTTGTAGTAGATTAAGATTTATTTAACATTAACTTAGGTTTTAGGGTTGTTTTGAGTCTTTTATATATGAATGTATATAGAGTGAATAATTGGAGAAAAGAAAATATTATAATTTTAACTCTTTTTCTTGTGCTTTTTCTTTTATTCTACTAATTTCACTGCATTAATCTAATACATTTAATGCAATCAAACTCACTTTCTCATATCATGCTTTAATTTTTTAATATTAAGTTGACCAAAGAAGCTTGCTAGCAATATCAAATTTGAAGAAATACTTTGAATTTTCATAAGAAAAATAATGGAAATAATTTACTTACCATCATATTTCAATGAAAGTTTAAAAAGACTAACAAAATTGACTTAAATATCTAAGTTGTTTTTAGTAACTATCAATGTTTTAATATTAAAAAAGTTATTTAAACTAAAATTTGTATTTTATTTTAAATATTTAAAAACTATTTATACAATTAATCAGTAACACTGGCATCTTGCTTTTGGTACTACTTCTATTCAGATAGAAAGTGGTCCCCAATTGAACAACTAAATGAGATGGCAAAAGGCCCTATATAAAGGGCTGTTAAAATATAAAAGCAAAATCTCACTTCCTACAATCTATTTTTTTCTTTTTAGTAATTATAAAATTATTTTTTATCTTTTATATTTAATTGCAAATACCCTTTCTAATATATTATAACTGAGAGTATCTTTTTATTAATTAAATAATTATAATAAACAAATATTCTCAATAAATTTTACTTTTTAGATACCTTATTAAAAATACACATGATAATTTGATCTCAAATTAAATACATAGAAGACTATATGGATAAATGGTAGGTCATGTTTCACATGTATTCAATCTTTCTAACTATGAGATTTTGGTTGTTAAAAAATTGAGTTTAATAAGCTCCATATTTTTATGACTCTTTTCATAGAGAGAATAATTGAATAAGAGTAAAATTTTACCCATTTTTCATTATATATAATTTTTATACATTTAATACAATTATAAGAGATTATAGATTCCTTTGTTAAAAATATTTTAATGTTATAACTCTTTACATATTGATGGGTATTTTTAATTAGAGAGAGTTTGTGGTTGATAAAAAAAAGGTAGAAATAGCTTTTACCATTGATGCAAAAGTTTTTGTATACACAAATTTAAAAATATAGTCTTTTAACCAAACAATATATCTAATCAATGAAGTATAAATAATATTATAATAAATTAGTGTGAACTTTCAATCTCAAGTCTTGAATCGAAACAACGGTTGAATTTGAAAAATAAATTTTGATTTGATTCTAAAATTATATTAATTTTTGTTAACCACTTCATATGAAATTTTAAAATTGTAAGCGTGCATTATAGTATTATACAATTAGAAAATAGATTTATTAAGAATTTTTCATTATTTTATTTCTTAATTTTATTTTTACCACATAGTCATAAATGGTATTTGCATTGTCAAACACAGAAAGTCACCCCCTCTTCTTTCTCTCTGTTACGGTGTTCTAAATCTGCAGTTTCTTCCTTTTACCTTCTCCATTCCCAAAACAGAACCCAAGACATTCCTTCCTTTTTCGCAATCCCATAACAGCAACTACAGCAAAATCCACCTTCAACTTCCATCTTCTTCGATTCTTCTTCCACTGCAGAAAATCCGAATTCGAATCAGAACCTGACGCCGGGCATGGACGACGACGACTACAACGATTATCTGGAGTCTCTCAACTCCATTGCTACTCCCCACATCCCCTTCTCCTACAGCGACAACTTCTCCGCCCACAACGACACCCAAAACCTAGCTTCTTCCACACGCAAGTCCAGCTTCAACTACAACAAAACTTCCCCTTTCTTCGATTCATCGTCCGAAGAAGAGGATGACTCCTCTTCGTTGGGTCTGGGCCTCACCTCCGATCCACCGGAGTACATGAGCAGATTCCTCGACCGCCAGTCCTCCAGCTCATCGTCCGATTACGACGGCCGCCCCCTGCCCGAATTCGTAGGCAGCGGGGTTGGTGCCGGCATCTTCAAGCTCCCGGTCCGTGCCGCAATGCACCGGGGCCGGCCTCCATCGCTCGAACTGCGCCCGCACCCGCTGCGGGAGACGCAAGCTGGGTCCTTTCTCCGGACAATTGCTGCCGGGGATAGGCAGCTCTGGGCCGGGGCTGAATCCAGGCTAAGGTACTGGAATTTGGATGATATGTACCAGCCGAGCTCTGATTGGATGCCGAATCTGAGAGGTGATGAGGAGTGTGCCTTTTCGGGAGTCTGGGCATACATCGCCGGCGCTCTGTTTGATTGCAGATTCGGCAAATCGGTTGGTTTGGAGTGGACACAAGGATGGGAAGATCAGGTCATGGAAGATGGAGCAGAGCCTTGATGATGGAAGTCCTCTCAGGGAAGGACTGACATGGCAAGCACACCGCTCTCCTGTTCTGTCAATTGTCATTAGCGTCTATGGTAATGCCTAAAATTTCTTGTTTCCTGCTTCTCATTCCATGGTCTGATCTGGCTTTTGCGAGTGTGTTAATGTGGGATGAAAATTTTCAATGTGATAAATGTCAGTCTAATGGATGTTTCTAATTATTACTGTCTCTACTTGCGTGGTGTTGGTAACTTGGTATAAGGATTTGCAGACTTTGTAGAGCTCTAGTTGGATGTATTTTCAACTTACCATTATACATTCACCCAAAAAAAAAAAAAGAATTCAGAATTCGGTTTTCTGAAATTGTGCTTCTTTAATATTTGTTGTCTGTTCTGGAAGCAGTCAGAAGTGATAATTGATAAAAGACATACCGATCCATGTCTTGCTGTAGATGAAAAAATATGATTAATTATATGCCAAATCTTTTGGGCCGTGTTTGGATGGGAGAAACTTGGGAGTGGCGAGTGGAAAAATCCCTAGAGAATCAAAATTTACCCTGTTTGGATGATATTGATAGAGGAGGGAAATGTGTTTCCCGTTGCACTGTCTTCCTCTACAGGTTGGGAACTTAGCTTATTATGGTAAGGTTAGGAATACAGCGGAACACTCATTCTTGCTCCCTCTTCCATTCAAGTCTAAGTGCCATTTCCTTTTCTGTGGAAAAGAAGAAGAACTCACCCAAATGCAACATTGGTGTAATTATTGTCAGTGGAAAATGTGATCTTTTGATGTAACAGAGTTGGTGGCAATAGTTCATAGTACAAGTGGTCAGTGCTTTCAATGCAACCTTAAAAGGTTGTAGGATCTAGTCATGTAGCCATAAGAAAAGGTAAGAAAATTTTCTTTAGTTGCAGCCTCTAGTTGAGCCTCATTTGTGATTATGTAAAATATTGCCATGGCTATTTTTAGTTTACCAATTGAAAAAGCACTGTTTTTCAAACGGTAACATGACTGAGACCCACAACCTTTATGGTTGCAATATTAAGCACTTACCAATTGCACCACAGGTTCTTGACAATGAGTGTTTACCATTTGTGCTGAAAAAGCACCATAGTTAAAAGGATACTGTCCTAATCTTGTCTGAGATTCAGGTCTGGCACGTTTATTGTGGATGGGAACATTTTTGCTTGGTTATGCAAGTATTTGGTATGATGATTTAGATATGAAGGAGAACATCATGGTGGATTCTTAGATTTCCATTTATGTATTTAGATCCCCTTTTGCACACATGCAAATCAGTGCCACGTTCCAAACTGTCAATTGCTCACAAGCAAGTTTTGTCAAACATTATTTGATCTATAGACTGAGGAATATCATAGCATAGGCCAGCACTTGATCTACTGCTATGGACCTCCAAGTAACTTATATATATTTTGAAAGGTCCAATTAACTTATATTTTTTCCCATAAGGTTCTAGTTTCTATTTTAAGGATTGGCTGGCATGGTTGTTGTTCCATCTTGAAATGGCAAATTGAGTGGACTGGGGACAAAATGATTGGATGAGAGATGTTGCCAGTGGATCTCCCAGTGATAGATGGAACTAGGCCCTGATGGCAGTAGTAATGACAACTCATCCCGGACAGGTTCATCAACCATCTTTTGATGGTGTATTTCAACGTGAAGAGGAAAAAATTCCTTTCATAGTGTGGCTGAGGTGATCTTGTTGTAATCTGAAGCCTAATGTTTGGTGAATCTACAACTGAAATCCCACAACTTTGCATTTAATCCTTGCAGATTTTAGTTGAAACAGATGTCTGTAAATTGTTTTTATTGTAAAGCAGTTAAAATTCGAGTTAAGAGATGCAAAGCTAGTTATACTTATTTTCTTGAATCAGTATCTTGAGTGTGCTCAAATTGGTTAATAGGTTCATTCATGGTCTGTGCCACAGTGTGGGAAAAGTTCAATTTTTAATGGCCCATCCTGACTAGCCATTCTTAACGGTTAAGAATCCAGGCTAATTGGTCCAGTGGGGTAACCCTGTTGATCAGATAGATGGTTCGTGTTTCCTTGAACAAGTTAAACATGGTTTAGAAATCAACTTCTAGTTCTGTGGGGCATGCCAGATGGGGCCCATTGCCTTTTGCAAGTGGAAATCATTGGAGTATTGGACTACCTTTTTTTGATGTTTTCTATGACTTCTTATTTATTACCATTTACCTACAACTTGTCTTGTTAGTTACATGTTTGGTTGCCTTTGTTGTCCAGGATTTTATAGTATCAGACAAATACAATTTTTCCAAGTGTAAGATGGATCTAATTAAATGGATATTTCTTAGCAGGCAATTCATTCTGAATGCTACATCCTTTCCTTTGCTTTTGTTGTGAAATCCAGGTGACATTTGGTCAGGTTCTGAAGGTGGTGTTATTAAGGCCTGGCCTTGGGAATCTTTGGAGAAATCTCTCTCTCTAACATTGGAAGAAAGGCATATGGCTACTTTATTAGTGGAGAGGTCATATATTGATCTTCGGAACCAGGTCACTGTGGGCGGTGTCTGTTCCTTACCTGCTGTTGATGTAAGATTTTTATTATCTGATAATTCTAGAGCAAAAGTTTGGAGTGGAGGGTACCTGTCCTTTGCACTGTGGTATGTCTTCATGTGACTTCCTGTTTAAGCTTTAACATATTACTACTACATTGTAGAGAGAATCCCAGTGTCAGATTAATCACAGCACCTTATTTTTTTTTTGGAACAACCACCTTAAGTATATGCTTCCTTTTCATTATTTAATATCTAAACCAGCTATTTTGTCTAATATACCGCTATTCCACAGGGATGCTCGTTCAAAGGAACTCTTGAAAGTATTTAACATAGATGGTCAAGTTGATAATCGCATTGAGATCTCATCAACCCCTGATTTTCCTGTTGAGGAAGAGATGAAAATCAAGTTTGTTTCCACATCAAAGAAGGAAAAATCTCAAGGCTCTATTAGTTTCTTTCAACGGTCACGTAATGCTTTGATGGGAGCTGCTGATGCTGTTCGTCGAGTAGCAGGCAAGGGAGGTTTTGGAGATGATAATAGAAGAACCGAGGCAATGGTCATATCTGTTGATGGAATGATTTGGATGGGATGTGCAAATGGTTTGCTTGTGCAGTGGGATGGAAGTGGCAACCGGTTGCAAGAGTTCCATCATCACTCTTCTTCTGTTCAATGTCTTTGTACTTTTGGTACACGACTGTGGGTAGGGTACATAAGTGGCACTGTGCAGGTATTGGATCTTGAGGGCTTTCTCCTTGGAGGATGGGTTGCTCATAGCAGCCCAGTTATAAAAATGGCTGTGGTTGGTGGTTATGTTTTTACATTGGCTAATCATGGTGGTATCCGTGGATGGAGCATGACATCACCAGGGCCCCTTGATAACATCTTACGATCAGAGTTATCCAACAAAGAGTTGCTATACACAAAAGTAGAAAATTTGAAAATATTGACTGGCACTTGGAATGTTGGACAAGAAAAAGCCTCTGCTGACTCACTTATATCATGGTTGGGTTCCGCAGCATCAGAGGTTGGCATAGTTGTTACTGGATTGCAAGAAGTGGAAATGGGTGCTGGTTTTCTAGCAATCTCTGCTGCTAAAGAAACTGTAAGACTTCCGAAACATTTGGCATTAAATTTTTATTCAATGGATGATATGGACTACAAATTGCATCAAATTTGGCCAATGTTCTTACTTGTGATCTGTCGTGCCTTATATATAATGATGGTTTGCCTAATACCAAATCATCATCGCCATCATCATAGCCTTTTCCCCCATCTATCTTTATTACCTTTTTCAGTTCTATTTTCAGCTCTACCCTATCAAAAATTATATTATTTTTTTAGCGTTATATCGAAAAAAAAAAATCTCAGTCACTCCACAAGCTATCATGTCTTTTTCTCTAAATGTTTGATTAAAGAAAAGTTATTAATGCCTATAGAATACTTTATTTTTATGCCCAAAGTACATGTTGGACTTTTTTCTGTTTGATAGCTTAATTGATGTAAGCATTTCAACTCAGATACTCATCATATCAACCACTTCTCCATTCCATTTATTGTTGGAATTGAGAGGTTTGTTAGTGTTTATTATTTCAAGCAAAAAGGTTAAGGGTTGAATCATAGGGCACTAGATAGGCAGTTAGCTCATGAAAACAATTTGCCAAATCAGTTATGCAAACTCTACATAGAGGGGAAAAATGACTTTTGAGCCTTTGACAAGGAGGTGGATGATGATGATGTATTATTAGAAATATGTCCCTAGAAAATGATCACATCCTTGACGAAGTGTCACGTTGATTAGTCAAAAAATACTTCCCCTTCAATGTGGGGTGGGGATACCCATGTTACAAAAAAAAAAAAAAACTTCTCCTCGTATGTGGGGTATATATCTTGATTACGAGTGTTTTATAGCTTATTAGTGGAGTATGTGTTTGTGAGCATTGTTTAATCTTTCTGCATTCTGTTCATGTTAAAACCAATACACTAATTCTCTCTCTCTCTCTCTCTCTACGGTAGGATTAACTATGGTAAATAGTCTGGATCATGTGGTGTTTCAATTTCTTTGGAAATATGTGGCACTATCAATACTATAGTTTTCCAGGCATAAGGCTACGGTAGGATTAACTATGGTAAATAGTCTGGACCATGTGGTGTTTCAATTTCTTTGGAAACATGTGGCACTATCAATACTATAGTTTTCCAGGCATAAGGCACAGTCAAGGTATAAGGCGTATAAGGCACAATCAAGGTGCCTAGACTAATTCTCTCTCTCTCTCTCTCTCTCTCTCTCTCTCTCTCTCTCTCCTCCCTCCCTCCCTCACTCTCTCAATTAACTACGGTAAATAGTCTGGACCATGTGGTGTTTCAATTTCTTTGGAAATATGTGGCACTATCAATACTATAGTTTTCCAGGCATGAGGCATAGAAAGGTGCCTAGAATCTTAGACATAAGGTTCATACCTAGGAGTGCTTAAATTTGCTAATTTGCTTATTAAATTTTTTAGAATATACACTGAAAAAAGGATTTTTTGAATTTATATGCATATGTACATTTATCATCTTGTCTTTTAATTAAACCTGTAGTAATAATATATTATGTTCATCCCCAGACCAACCAACCAACCACCCAAACACCTTCACCTTGAAAGGGGCAACCCCCTTCCAAATTTTCAAACTCAGCCTAGGCACATCCCCAGCAAAAATTAACTTATTAGTTAACTGAAAAATTCGCATGAGGGTCTGGTTCCCAAATTCTCCTATCGTCACCAGTTCCCAAAAAATAAGCACTACTTAGCTGATCCATAAGCGCCAACCAAGTCTCCACCATCCAATCCTCCAATTGACGTCTAAACTGTGGTCACCAAACAACCTGACCATGCCGCATCTCCATGCACTCCCTAATCTTAGCATCTTTATCGGAAGCGAAGGAAAAAAGAGTAGGAAATGATGAGGCCAACAGAGCATGTCCCAACCATCTATCCTTCCAGAAAAGAATATACTCCCCAGAAGAAGCTCGATACCTAATATAGGAATTGAAAAGCATAGAGAGAGATCCGACTCCTCTCCAAAAGCCAGACACCCTTCTACTATCCACATTGACTCGCCATCTCAAGCTAGGTAACTTGTATTTTTGATGAAGAATATACTTCCATAAACCATCTGAAGGCTCCTCCAATCTCCATAGCCACTTTCCCAAAAGAGCAATTCTGTGCTGCTTGTGTCATGTGCTAGCTCCTTTATATTGATGTTTTCGTTTTTTCTTGATTAATGAAAACTTTCAAAAATACATATATATATATATATATATATATATATATATATATATATATATATATATATATATCAAAGCATTTGGGCAATGGGGCTTCCACATGTTATTTTGGTAAGTATGGAATTATATTATGTTAGTGTTCTTTCTTTATTTTATTTTTTTTGGTTTTGTTTTGTTTTGTTCGTAGTGTTTATTTTTTTGTTTGGGGGGAAGTTAAAACGGTTAGATTTAAGGGAAGAATAATGTACACAGTGGAAAAACACTACACAATGGAAAAATACACCCCTAATCTTGTCAGGCTATCGGCTTCTTCATTTTTGGATTGATGGATCTTCCGAACAATTTGGGCTTTAGCACGAATAATGTCTTGGACTGCTAGAATCTCATTTAATTTCCAAGGAAAAGGAGGAGTAACATCAAGAGATTGCGTTTTTAGAGTTGTCCTCTGCAATTGCATTGGAGATGCCAATAGAGTCTAGGAGCTTGCAACACCTAAGAAGAGATTTAGCCTCTAAATCATTGGCACTAGCGCCTGAGGACGGTTTTGTGTAGGATGCTGAAACATCAGAAAATGAATTTCATATGAGGCCACCAATACCACCTCTATCAGAATCCTGACAAAATTTATCATCAAAGTTTAATATCAATAAATTTCCTGGGAGAGGCTCCCAATGTGAATACTTGAGGCATTAGATGGGCAAGCAAGAAATCCTCTTATGAAGAAAAACTGCTCTTGAAAGGCCTTGGAAATCTTCAGAAAATAAATTACCATGTGCTTAGCTTAGCTAAAGAGGCCACCTGGGTAGGGGTAGATGAGTTATCACGTTGAATGCACAGTTATCACGTTTCCTCCACAAGGCCTGAAGAAAAGTTGTTAAAGACATCTTCCAAACCATACAACATTTTGAAGAACCAAAACTAAAGCACCAAGAATTTATGAGCATATCCATGGCTCCTGGCATCTTCCATAAGACATTGAACAGTCCCAAAAAAATAGAGCCAAACCTGTCTAGAGAAAGTCAAAATGGATGAAGAGATGGTCAACTGACTTAGCATTGTGGAGGCAAAAATAACAAACATTGACCTGAATAAAACTATGACTCTGAAGGTGGTCAATGGTTAGTGTCTTGTCCAACCACTTTGTTCAAACAAAAGCTAGAATTCTTGGAGGCATCTTAATCTTCCAAAAGATGGGTGACATAGGAGCAAAACCAGCGGTTAAAAGCATTTCTCATCTGTCAAATTTCAGTGAAATAATGGACTCCAAAATCACGGAATGAATCTTGAATGGCAATCCGGGACCTTGCAATCTTTTTGGAGAGCCACATTTAGAAAATTAGGATATTGTGAATATGGAAGAGTCACCAAGCCAACAGTCCATCCATCCAAAAATAAATGTGAAGGCCATTGCCAACTGTATAACCAATAAATCTATTGGACATGAGAGCAACTGAGCAGATAGAATGCCAAATGCCAGTACAATCACAGATCTCCATCGACTGAAAGAACCGTCTCCAAGGTGCCATAAATATTTACCAAACATGAACTGCCTCTAGAGGACAAATAATCAAACCACCTTCCTTGATAAGACGGCGCATAGTTTGCCAATCAGCTAGATGAATCTCCTTTTATCTGCAAAATCATTCCAAAGGAAATTTCGTTGAGACCTTTCTAGCCTGCTCATCACACTCTTTGGACATCAAAATAAAGGGATAGATAAAGATTCCAGTCAACACATTTTTGATCATTGTGATTCTATCTCCAACGGAAATATATCGAGCTCTCCATCTAAGTAATCTCTTTTTTGTATTCTGCAAAACAGGGTTCCACAGATCCTTGCAAGGATTACAAATGCATAAGGGAGGCCCCAAACATTATGAGGGCAAATTCCTCATTTACATCCCAAGATATTAGCAAAAGGAGGAAGGTCTTGCTAATGTTGATACCAAAAAGGCTCACACTTGTCAAAACTTCTGCAAAGGCTAGAGCATGCCCCAAACCATATTTCAATAAAGAAGTTAGAATCATAACCTGATCCATATCAGCATCACAAGAAAAAACTGTGTCATTTGCATATTGAAGGTGGGACACTTCCACATTAGCGCGAGGCTTTTTACAACCATGAATGAAGGCATAATTTCACGCAATGGAAAGAATCATGTTCATACCCTCCACCACAAGGGCAAAAAGGAAAAGAGATAGGAGTCCCCTGTGAAGGCCTCTTTAGCTGCAAAAATGACCTCTCAAAGAGCCACTAATAATGACTAAATATGAGGCCGAGAGCACACTCCTACTCCAATCCACTTATGCCATCTCAGGCTGAAATGCATCTTTTGAAGAATACATTCCATGAAATTTCAATCAACTATATCATAAGTTTTTTGGAATTCCAACACCCATCCTGCTTCTCTAGATCAGTTACTTGAATCAATACACAAAACATAGTCAGAATTCTGTTTCTTGTTAATACCTTTCAAAAAAAAAAAAAACTGTTTCTTGTTAACAAAAGCACCTTGGCATTCAGAAATCAAAGAAGGTGTAGTAACTTCCTGAAGACAATTGGTGAGAACCTTATCTAGGATTTTTTAAATGCCACCAATGGAACTTTTAGGGTGAAAGTATTTAAAAACACAATCCCCATGTTTCTTTGGAATGAGAGCAATAAAAAAGATCCGATGGACTTGGGGATGCAACCTCTTATGTAGAAATCATGAAAGGAAACCATAATGTCATCCTCGAGGGTATCAAAGAATTTCTGAAAAAAAGGAAATCAGAAACCCATCTGGTCAAATGGCCTTGTCTCAGCTGACTGAATTTCTTGATCGGAGGACATCACTTAAAGCTGATCAGCATTGCCCTCATCTATAGATTTGAATTCCAAACCATCAAGAACTGGTCTTATTTTTGAAACAGTAACCCCTAAATTCCATTAAAATAAGGGAAGGGTACAAAAGAAGGATCTGAGTATAGGAAATATATACTCAGAACGACGAAGAACAACAAGGAAAATAAGAAACAAAATAAAGCAAGAACAGAAAGAAAAATACAACAAGTAAACCACCCAACAACAAAACCCCCAACTCCCAAGGTCGACGATAGGAAAAAATTCCAAAGCCGGTGTTTGTAGATGAACACCAGCTTTCGCCAAGAATTTGCAATGCAATTTGTTGAACGAGGCGTATGAGTGAAAGTGATGTTACTCATATTGTACAAGCTCCAAATGTCCCTAGCAATACAGACCAACCTTCAGGGGGAGAATTTCCTATTACTAGTCCAGGAGATAGCATTAGTTGAGTCACCTTCAATAATGAAATTACACCCCTAAAGCTTGACCAGATCTTAAGTGCTTTCCTGATTGCTCTCAGTTCAGCCTCATTTGACTCCATTGACCCTACTGATTCGGAAAAAGCTGCCAACATTCTACCCCTATCGTCGTGAAGCACACCCATTTCCTGCCGGCCCTGGCTTGCCCCTGGTTGCGCCATCAACATTGAATTTACAAGACCCCATGGGAGCGCAACCCACTTAACGCTTGCTGCCTCTACCAACCCCTGTCATACATCCATCCCAAGACAAATAAAAATCCTCTGGAGTTAAACCTTGAAATTCTTTACACACAGACAACCAACTAATCATCTGCCATTTCGCCTTCTCAAAGACAACTCTAGGATTCCCTCTCTTACCCTCAAAAATCCTTCCATTGCGCTCTTTCCAAATTGCCCAAAAGATGGCGAACGGAACCATTTTTCAGGCCACATTATGTCTACCTCTAAAGGGGCTCTCCTTCCAAGCCACCAATAAATCCTCCACACCGCTACCAAAAACCCACGAGCAACCAAACGAGCCTAGGAACAAATACCACACAACTCCCATGAAGCGACACTTGCATAATAAATGGTCCACATACTCCTCTTCAACCTCACACAAAGTACAAACTGTCGGAGCCTCTTCTGGAATAACGTGTCTTCTCCTAAGATTGCACCTCACAAGGATCCTTTTTTTCAAAGTCGACCACACAAAAAATTGGACTCTAGGGGAATCTTGTTATTCCAAGCCAGATTGCAAATAGAAGATGAGAATGAATTTGCTGTATATGCAGATCGCAAGATTGATTTTACTGAAAAAGATCCAGACGGTTCCAAGGACCAGATCCACTTGTCCTCATCCTCAATTCACAACCTAGTATCACTAAGGATTCCAATCAACTCTTGGTGGGAGAGGCCATCTCAAATTCCCGCAAGGTCCTTCTAAAGGGAATGAATGATCCACTGTGGTGCAGCATTGACCTCTCTGAAATAATCATTGACCAAAGATTCCCGATTAAGAGCCACCCTAAATAGTCTGGGAAAAACTACCATCAAGAACTGGTCTATCCCAAGAATTAGAAAAAGAGAGTTATAGAAAGCCAGTCTCACACTGACAAAAATCTGAATCCTTTGACATTATGATGCATTAGTTAGAGTCCTCATTATGCCTTTTCTAAATGGTGGACTCAAACCCACTACCTTTAGGATTGCATATATGCACTTGCCAGTTTTGCTCCAAGCTCTTGTGAGGTCCTTAATATTAAGTACTACTAGCGATTAATTGTATTAACTAAAAATGCTGTATTGCTACTGTTCTAAAACTAAAAGATTAGGCTCATTATAAATTATTAAAAAGGCTAATTGAGGTGTGTCCTCTTAGAGTTTGGTGCCGTTTGGTAATTCCACTTTTGAGCATTTGAAAAAAAGTTACTTCACTGCAAAAAGTACCGAGAGAGGAGAGAGGAAATATCATGTTACTGGGAAGAAACTGTTGTTCTGTTGTGATATCTGATATCTTTTGACCCACAAGCCTTGATATTCTAGATCTATTATACAAGAAAGCTAGGCAGTGCACACACATGCATATACCTCAAATGTTAATGAGTATCATGTTATATTGCTATTTCTTTCTTTATAATTTCATAAATTATTTTCATGTGGATGTGCTGCATTTAAGTAGAAATGCCAGACATTGTTGTTTAGATAATTCTTACACGACCACTTTGTTCTAAAGTGAAATTCGTTCTTTGTTTTCATAAATATGTTGCGTGCATCATTGCAGGTAGGACTAGAGGGAAGTGCTAATGGGCAGTGGTGGCTGGATGCTATAGGGAAGACATTAGATGAGGGCACGACCTTTGAACTTGTTGGATCTAGGCAGTTGGCAGGATTGCTTATATCTGTATGGTAAGTATTCAAGGGATGAATTCATTTCCCTTTCCATATTCTAAGGAAACCAGCAAATCACATACAGGAAACCTTTAATTTGCTTTCCTTGTTTTTCTGTGTGGTTTTCGTCCATATTCAATCCGATGTTTTTGGTCATCATCATCATCTAAGCCATTTGTCCCGTCAATCTGGGCTTGGCTTTTATATTTGGATTTGACAAATTATTTCCTTGAGCCGACTGCCTAATGTGATGTCCTTGATATTAAAAGTTAATAGTTCTTTTTCAGGGCCAGAAAGAATCTTGGACAATATATTGGGGATGTTGATGCAGCGGCAGTACCATGTGGTTTTGGACGTGCGATTGGTAATAAGGTATGTCTGTCTCTGCTCACAGATGGTGTTTTGTCATGTATATCTAGGTTCCTTCAAACGGATTAACATTGACATGATGTTTCAAGACCTGGACAAAGGTGAACTGGGCCCCATTACCAATAATAAGTTATGGTATATCTTCATTTTGTCAATTAGAAATCATTAGTTTAATGATGTTTCTCTTCTCTGGAAGAAGTCTTTGTCAGATTTTTATATATTATTTATTTACTGTAGTGAAGAATGTAGCTACCTATGGATACTGAAAGTTTAAAATCCCAAGGCATGAGTGACTTGTTCTTGATGTTCCCTTTTTGTCTTGATTTGTTTTTTCTCTCTTTTAGCTGTTGGGGTATCTCTTGTAGGATATCAACTTTAGAGTAGTTGCTGTCTGATAATAGTTGAATAATTTACAAACATAGATACAGCCTATAAGTTATCTGAATTTCTTTTGTTCTTTTTCAATTAAAATATGATTGATGGGTTAAAGTCTGCCCTACCAGGGGGCTGTGGGTTTGAGGATGAGAATCTATGATCGGATAATATGCTTTGTGAATTGTCATTTTGCTGCACACTTAGAAGCTGTCAATCGTCGGAATGCTGATTTTGATCACGTGTATCGAACAATGATCTTTAGCCGGCCATCTAACATACTTAATTCTGCTGGAGGTATGGTGCTTTAAATGTTTATGTGCTGCCATTTTCATGTCTTTAGCATTTTTTATACTTCTTTATTCTAATGCCACACCTGTTTCTCTGCTTCAGCTGGTGCTTCCTCTGCTGTTCACATGCTTCGTGGTGTAAATGTATTTGGATTTTAATCTTCATCTTTAGATTTTTTAATTAATTATGTAGTGTGATTCCTAATCTGACAAAAATAATTTCTTATTTTATTGCCTTGATTGTAGGCTGTGGGTATCTATTCTGATGAAGGAAGGCCTGAGTTGGCTGATGCAGACATGGTCGTATTTCTTGGTGATTTCAACTACCGGCTTCATGATATTTCTTATGATGAAGCAAGAGACTTTGTTTCTCAAAGATGTTTTGACTGGCTTAGAGAAAGGGATCAACTCAGAGCAGAGATGAAAGCTGGAAGAGTCTTTCAAGGCATGCGTGAAGGGCACATAAGGTTCCCTCCCACCTACAAATTTGAAAGGCACCAAGCAGGTTTGGCAGGTATTTTTTCATCTAGACTGCATTTGCTAAAGAAAAAGAACAAATTAAAAAGATAATTTATTTGTTTTGATAAAAGCATTTATGCATCATATGGCACCTTAGAAGTGTTATTATAGGTGCCACTCTTGATTGATTTCTGATGGACTTAAATAGTCAGATGACCCAGATGACTCTTTTCAGGACCCTTGTAGAGTGGTAGTAATGTTCATTCCATTTTGAATATTTTTGAGGGCCTGGAGAGATTTTCTTGAAAATATTAGGAGCTAAAATAATGTTGTCTTTTCCAGGATATGATTCCAGTGAGAAGAAACGTGTCCCTGCCTGGTGTGACAGAATATTGTATCGTGACAGCCGTTCTTCTTCAGTGGATGAATGCACATTAGAGTGCCCTGTGGTTACTTCAATTTCACAGTAGGTTCCTCGTTATTATTGCTTTCTGGCCCAACATCAGAAATTATGTGGTGATGAAATGTATAACCTCCTATGTAATTAGGTACAATGCTTGCATGGATGTGACAGATAGTGATCACAAGCCTGTTAAATGCATATTCAGTGTTGACATCGCACATGTGGATGAATCAATTCGGAGACAAGAATTTGGAGAAACATTCAAGTCAAATGAGAAAATCAGGTCTTTGCTAAAAGCATTATCCACTGTTCCTGAAACCATTGTGAGCACAAGCAACATAATCCTTCAAAACCAGGATATTTCCATTCTCCGAATTACCAACAAGTGTGGAAAGGAAGATGCTATATTTGAAATAATTTGTGAAGGTCAATCCTCTATCAAGGAGGATGGATCTGCACCTGAGCGACATCATGCAAGAGCTTCATTTGGCTTTCCCCGCTGGCTCGAGGTAACTTACTTGTACTGCAGTTGTTTCTAAGATGAGTATGATAATCATATTAAGAATTTCAGAGCTGTGTGCCTTACTTGTTGGTGCTGAACCTTGAGTCTACATTTCTTTTCCTCTATGGTTGTTGACATGCCAAGCTGGATCAATGCAGCTAGAATAAGCTCGAGCTTGGGCTTGCCTTGTGAGCTTATCAAAACAAGTCAAATTGGGCTTAAGCTGGAGCTTGCTTCGCTTGGCTGATTAATGAACTTGACTCTGTTCAGTTCAAACCATGACATAATGTTATAATTATATGCACATATTACTATATTGCAGGGGACTGCATGCATCCATAGTTTACTCAATGCCCTCGTACATAGGGAGAGGTGGGGTCTTGGGGTTTTTCGTCATAAAAAATTATATGCATATATTATTATATTAATTCTAAATATGGGTTTATATTTTGTTTACTTCAATAATACATATTTATATAGTTATTGAATATATATTTTTTAAGATATATGCTTATGAACAATCTCCATTTTCAGATATTGGACTAAAAGTGACCCATAAAGTAGAATTGCCATCTTATTGTGCAATTCTCAAACAGACTCAAGCTCAGCTTGACTTTTGTAGCTCAAGCTTTACCAATCATGCTCAAGCTCAATATTTTTTTTTCAAAGACTAAGGTATCCAGGCATCCCACCTGACTTAGCCAGGCGTCTCATTTGACTAATCCTTGGGGCATATGAAACCTCCCAATCCGCACACACCGGGTACAGAACAAGGGGAGTGACCCTTTTTGTGTTGAGGGGGGCTTGATCCCAAGACCTCCCACAAGCAAGGGTGGGAATTGACCACCAAGTTAACCCCTTGGGGTTATGCTCAAGCTCAATATATACTATGGTATACATCAAGCTGAGCTGCTCAGCTTGTTTGCAACCCTTTTTTCTCCTCTTAATCAATGGAAGAATTTGTTAATATGAGAACAACAGATCACGTTTGAGTGAGAGAGAGGGAACAGATGACATTTTCATATATGAGAGAGAGATTCTCATATTGACTTGAAGCAAGGGGTGTGGACTTGAAGCTCCTTCAAGCACATTTAAATGATTAATGATTTTTTCCCATGTCATTTTCTGGCAACTGTTATCTACTTTTTCAAACATCAATGTACAATATCTGCCGTTGCCCTCCTATGTATTGTATATTTTGCCAACCCACCTTTTTTTTAGTCCCCTTCTGCTAATCTTATACTTCTTCCAAGTTGCCTTTCTTGAGTTATGGATCTTTTGGCATGCCTATTCATTGCTAGTCACATTCATAACAGGTGATTCCAGCAGCTGGAATAATCAAGCCTTGCGAAATAGTGGAAGTGACAGTGCACCATGAGTTGTTCCATACATTAGAAGAATTCGTTGATGGAATCCCACAGAACTGGTGGTGTGAAGATTCCAGAGACAAAGAAGTTACATTGGCAGTCAAAATCAGGGGGTGTTTCTCAACTGATGCCAGAACACATAGAGTCCGTGTGCATCACTGTTTTTCTTCCAGAAGTGGCCACAGTGATTCAAGAAGCAATTCAAGAGGAACTCAAGCCAATCTTTTACATAGGTCTGATTTTCGACAGCTGGGTAGTTCTGTGGACGTAGTCAATGACTTGCGGAACTTACGTATAGTCCATGATGAGAGTCTTTAGAGATGCACAATCCCCTAGGAAAAGGTGGAGGGTAAGCATCTGTCTCTTCATGTTGCAAGATGTATTCATCCCTGTAAATACTCCCTCTAAGAAGGAACAGTCACCACAAATCTCTGTGGACGACTGTTCTATCGCTTCATCTTTCTTCGTCCAATTCTTTATATATTTGATTCTTTAAGGAAGTTTTGAGTCCTTGCTTTTTAGTATATTCAGGTTGACTGTTTTTCAATGTAGTACCAGAAACTGATAATACAGTCGTAGTTGGAAGGGTAGTCCTATAAATGATGCTGAAGTGTTCTTAGTGTGAAGTATTCGAAGCAATTGTTAAATGATGTTGGAGCAGCGGAAGTATGTATTTTTTATTTTTTTATTTTTTGAGTATTGTGGAATTGTTGTGTATAATTTTTATAAAGGTTGAGTGGAAATAAAGATCTCAAAGCCCAAGTAGATGGTATAATGAATGATGATATGGTGGTAAAAGTTGCAGATAAATGTGCCATTATCAACACTTTGTTATTCATACATCATAAATGGTTATATTTTAGCTCTGATCCATGCAGCAGTATTTGTAATACGACCATGAGATTATGGATCGAAACTCATCCACTACATAGCATTCCTAAATCCAAACAACTTCAGTTAGGCCATATCTTGAGGCTGAGTTTAGAGATTCTCTAAAGTTAAAAAATGGTGGTGGTGGCTCTGTCAATGGAGAATAGTGCGACCATTAATCTCACATTTTCTGTTTGAGTGGCTCTGTCAATGGATCTACCATGACGACTCCAAACATGCAAGCATGAGCAAGTTTGTCTGAACCATGAAAGGGATTCTCTCGTTAGAGATTTGCCGTGTCTTTGATCAACCAAGACCTTTCCAAGGTTTGCTCCAGGGGTCAAAAAAACGGTCCGGCCGATATGCAAATATCGGCTGCAATATTGGCCGATAAGTTTCTTTCTCCTCCGATATTTACATTTATCTCTCCTGCGGTATTCAAAACCGTGAAAAAACCACAAAGAATCGTGAAAAACTGAAAAAAATCGTGGAAAAACTGTAAAAAAATCATATTGATTTTTAAAAAAAAATAAAAAAAAATAAATTTTAAATATCGATATTTATGCATATCGGCCGATATAGTGACCGATATTGTGGAGCGAATATCGGCCATATCGGCCGATAATTGTTTTGTACGACCGATACATTATCGTATGGCCGATATCGTTCAATCTTAAAAAATCGATATATATTGGCTGATACATATTGTATCGGCCGATATTTCGACCCCTGTTTGCTCGGTCGCGAGACCGAATTCCTATTGTTGGGCAAAACTTGGAAAGGGAGGAAATCTGAGAGGAACTAGAATATTTGGAGCTAAAGGGATATGGGAGATTTTGGACGGAAGAATTCAAGGAAATCACGGGCACCAAATCGTTCTGTCTCTCCACATCCCTGTGCAATAAACCCTCCTCTCTCCTCTTTCCTGCAAGTCTGCAACAACTAGCTGTGAGCTCAAGCTTCTTCGGCCTCGGTCGGCTCTCCTCGTCGGTCTTTTCTACCTTTTTTTTTTCAGTTTCTCATCTCTCTATTTCTCTCTACGTAGCATATCACCATTCTTCCTCCCTGTGTTTTTTTCTTGCAGAGTTCTTGGTAGTTTTTTTTTTTTTTAAATTTCTCACTGCGTTTTTTTCCTCTGTTGCAGATATTGAAGAGAGAGATTGCAGTCATTTTCTTCTTAAAAAAAACTCTTCTCCTCTCTCTCTTTCTCTATCCTGAGAGATTGAGTTAGGTTTCGTTTTTATTTTTTCACCTCTTTCTCTCTCCACCCTCTCTGCAACTCTTATCTCCGCCCTGTAATTGCAGACGGAGGAAGAAACCCACTCTTTCTATTCTGCCCTGTTCTGTTACCATTTAGTGTGGGTGTTGCATCTCAAAATTTTCTAATAGTATGATATATGGTATCTATCATATCGATTCATAAACCAATGCTTTAAAAATTGATCTATCAAGTTAAATAAAGTTCAATCGAGTTCAACCACGGTAAAACTCAATTAAACCCATGTCATTAATATAAATATTATAAATAATATTAAATTGTTAATTAAAGTTTAATTGATAAGTTGAAATAAAATTTTAAACAATTTTTTTTGTCACATCTAAATATAATAATAAGATTAACATTAAATTAATGTTCTAAAAATTTAATTTAAAAAATATTGAAATCTTTGTTCAAAATACAACTATCAATTTTTATGTATTATTATATAGGATAAATAAAATAATCTTTAAAAATAAATTTTATATTTAAATAAGATTAATAAATGCTCATTTTATACTTATTTGAATTAAAAAACAAAATAATATCTTATTCTTTAAGATTTAAAAGGTGATAGAGTGGATTAAAAAATTATAATAATAATAATGCCCTCTTCCTTACCTGCTACTAATTTTATTTTTTAATAGTTTCAAAAGATCATAACACTTTTTTATGGATAAAAGATAAGGGCAGCGATCTTCCTATGTACATTTTGTGTAACAAGACACGGGTTTAGATATTGCCTATTTTACCCTTCAATTGTTGTACGAAAGCATTTAATTTTTTTGAGTGATCCAATTTGTTGTTCTTTATGAATTTTAATTTTTTTTTTAAATTTAAAATGGTTTTTATGGATCACGGTTTGAGAGTTTTTTAAATAAACTGATCAGAGTTTGACTGGTTTTTGCAATTTTTTAAGTGTAAGGGTTTTTTTTTTAAATTGGCCCGTGATTGAGCCACTTACGATGAAGTGTTGGTTCAACCACATGTTGGACCGGTTTTTAAAACACTACCATAAATAATAAATAATTTTTTTTAAAATAGTATTGAAATAATATTAAAGCACAAATAGGAAGACAAAAAGAAAAGGGCCAGCGATCCTCCCACCGGCATTTTATTGTTTAGCGACATGGGTTTTAGTGTATTCTCGATTTTACCTTCTCATGAACCGTAAAATTTTGATAGGCTGATTTTTACTATTCATGTAAATTTCGGTAAGTCGATTTGCATTATTCATGAATTTTGACGGGTCGATTTGCAATTTCGGTGAGCCAATTTGCACTGTTCATCAATTTTGGTGAGCCGATTGCACTGTTCATGAATTTTGACGGGTCGATTTACATTGTTTATAGATTTCTGGTATTCTTTTTTCTTCAATACGGCAAGTAGAGAGCTAATTGGGCATCACGGTAAAATTTGTGTCAGTAACAAAATATCCATGGGAGGATCGTTGGCCAAAGAAAAGCCATAATCCCTTGCACCCGCATTACGGCAAGCCCCCAAATAAAGAAGAAAAACTAAAAACAAAACACAAATGATATTAATTAGATTTAGTTAAATATATTTTTTAAATAATATATATATTTCACCCATCTTATCTAAGGCCTATAAAAATAAATGGTTAAATATGTTTTTTAAAATTTATTTACGTATATTATCTTATGTTTTTGTAGTCTTATATCAAATAAAATAAATAATTTTTTATGTTTAAGTACATCTTATAAATATCTTTAAAATGGTATGACTCTTGAACTGTATGTAATGTTACATATGATATTATTGGAACTTTAAATAAAATAGATTAGAGTTTAAATACGTTAGTTTCTAATTAAAATTAATCCAATGCAATTATCAACTTTACATGGATTAAATTTATTTAAATTGTAATTTTTTTTGAGTTTAATTCAGTTTGACTATATACAGTGATTGACCGTTTGTACAGTCTAGGACAATCACATGAAAAATTAGAACTCTAAAAATTGGCCTTTTATGAAATTTTAATTTTGATTATGATGATGATAATATTAATTTATTTTGAATAGTGCACCAAATAACTTATAATAGTTGGAGTGATTGCCAAGAACCTGCTTAAAGAAGTGATAATTTTGAGTTCGATTGTCATTCTACGCAAAAGACCACTACTCCGATGATTAGTGGTTGCTCTAAAAGGCCTGAATACTTTCGTCATAAAAAAATGTACACCATGTAAATTTAAAAAAAAAAATATCGATTTTGCTCATAGATTTATTATTCTTAATTTCTTCATTGATTTGACTTAGAATACGTGAAAATCAAAGTGTCAAAATAGTAAAGAAGTTCCAATCAATTAACAAAAAATTATTTACATTATGTGATTTTAGTTTATTCAAGTTACTGCCCATGTTTGGTAGCTTTATTTAGTAAGAGACACTTGATATGATATATTATCAACTAATTAATTGTTTTTCTAATAAAATTGGGTTTATTTATTGATGGTGATTATTTTACATATTTGTTTTAGATGAAATTTTAAGGAAACGTTATTATTCTAAAAAATTCTAAATAAATTTATCAATTTGTTGTGATTTAAAAAAAAAATATCTTTAAAATTTATTTTAATTGTACATCAAAATCTGGCAAAATATTTTTATAATTGTCAAATAAAAATATTTTTTATCAGAATCTCTGATAGTCGTCCGACAATAACATTTACATTATGTGATTTCGTTTCGCACGCGGACGTTCGGTGAGGATGGAAAGTAACTAAATTAAAGAAAGCCGGTGGTTGGGGCACTTCGTCTATAAATACAAGAAGTTAGGAAGAACAGATTCCAAAATCAAATTTCTCGGAAAACACTTTCTTCTCTTTTCCCCCTCTCTCTCTCCAATCCTCCAACCATGTCTGTTTCTCAAGAGGTGAAATTACTGGTAACCCGCAGCAATTCATCCAACCAAACAGCGGAAGTTGGCCAGGAAACACAAGTCCAGCTAACAATTTTATACAGAAAAAAGCAAAGATGGGTGGCCAGTAAGCCTCAAGGAAACAGTCTTCTTATCCGAGACAAAACCATTCTGTGCGAAGAGAAGTCATTCCCTGTTGAAATCTGCAATCTAATATCGCCGGGTTCTTCGAAACGTTGCATCCTAAACATTCTTTTGCAGACCAGAGTCTCCCTACATAATATGAATCAGGTTTTAGCTCCTATATGCTCCAAAGTGCATGAATTGGCAAAGCCTGCTTTGGATGGGAGGGACAAGAAGATAGAGATTTGTGTCGTGATCGATGCCCTCGCCGTATGGCAGTTCACAGAGGAACAAGTGCGGAATTTGGTATTGAGACATTCAGCCGAGACTGCGAGAAGGAGAGGATTTGGAGCCAAACCGGCGAGGCTAGCTGCCATTGAAGCACTGGAGGTAGAGAATTTCCAATGCCAAGGTGATGGTATTGATAAAGGGTGTGTTGTTTGTTTGGAAGAATTCGAAGCCGGAGTTGAGATTAAAACAATGCCCTGTTCTCATGTTTTTCATGGAGATTGTCTTGATCAGTGGCTGAAACAGAGCAATTTTTGCCCGTTGTGTCGATTTAAACTACCCGAGGTTGCCAACTGAAGATGGTTATGAGCTCTGCAATTGATGGATGATTTTTTTTTTCTTCTCTTTTCCTCCTTTCTTTCTTTTAGATTCATAGATTTTGGATATTGTTTTCTTTTTATGTTTCTTGAGAAATATTCAAATTTCAAACATTATTTGAGCCATTGTTCTTAAATTCATGTAGATACCATAATGTCTAACACGTTGAAATATATTTAGGATTTTAGAATATATTAGAATTATTATGTGATTAGGACTCTAAATTTGATTCAGAGATGTATTTGGCTTAGAAACAAATTAAGAGTTTGAGTTTGTTTGTGATAGTCTTAGAATCGGTTAGGTATTGAATATATAATCCAAAGTTTATTATTTCCTATAAAACCCATTAAAAAATATTATGAATATATGAACAAAAATTCAACAGCAGACTCAAATTACAAAGAAAAAAACCCATGGAACTTGAAATGAAAAATAATGAACAAAACTCTTATATTCAGGGATTTAATATCGATTTTTTATACATTTATATATCAATCGATATTGGTCATTTTAATTAAAAAAATAAGAGAGAAATTTTACAAAACTTGATCTACACAAAAGACATTTTTGTTTATATGGATGTAGCTAACTGGTTAACTTTCTATCTCAAGAATAGAAGGTGTCAGGTTCAAGCCCTCATGGCCTAACTTGGTGTACGTTAAGTGCAGTGGGTATCACCCTAGAGATTTTGTGCTAAATTTCCTGTGATTTCCTACACGTAAAATGAAAAAAAAAAAAGACTAACCCAAGGAAACGATAAAGAAGAGAATTAGAAAGAGACGTTTCCCTTAGAGTTGGTCACTTTCTAAGATATCGAGTACTAACAGTAAATTCTTTAAAATTTAAATTTAGAAAGGGCTGCATCAGAGAGAATGCCAATAAGAACTTTCCATGCAGCAGTACTGTTTCTCCGGCATTTTCAATTTTTTTATAATGTAATTATAGTGGGGCAAAACCAATGTGATGGGTTCATAAAAATTAATTTAATTGAATTTATAAAATTATATTTTTTAAACTTCTTATAATAATTTGATATTTACTTTTGGCACCTCTGCATCTGATCTATTTCTGCATTTGAATGAGTGGTAAGTTGTGCAAACGATTTCTCTTATACAGATATTGTCTTTGAACAAAAGTTTTTTTTTAACATGAGTTTCTCTTATTTTGTTTGGTAATTATCATGGAAAAGGTATAAGAAAGCGAGAGGTAAAGTGATTACCTTTTACAGTGAAAGGGTTTTCAGAACTGATTCTCTTTTGTTGAACAAATGGAATATATATATATATATATATATATTTCTTTTATGTATTCTAAGTTTGGATATTCCAAATTATTTCTTAATCTTTCAGTTTTTCGTAGTTGTACATGGAATCTACTTTGTATATAAAAATAATATAAAAAAAATGTAAAAAAAATCAAGTATCTTTTAAATTTCTCAAAATTAACTTTAAATATCATTTTAATCTCTAAAAGTTTCACCCCTAGGTGGGTCCACTTTATCCCCTTTTATTGGCTCATTAGAAATATCTAAGCTTTTGATATTAGGGTCACCCACAATTAAAAGTCTTCTATAAAATTTTAAACAATTTATAAGCTCTTAATTTTTTTTGCTTTGATCTCATCTGACTAATTATTGAGATATGTGTAAACCTCTCAATTCACATATACCAATTTAGACTATGGGGAGTGACCTTATGTGTTGAGGATGACTTGATTTCAAATCTCCCACATAATGGGTCGGTTTTTTACCATCAAATCAATCTCTAAGGATTCTATAGTTTTTTTTTATACAATCAAATAAATTCAATTTTTGGGTTCAAAATTGTCCAGTTAATTCATTATTTCTATTAAGGTTGAGATCAGAGACTCCCACATAACCTCAAGCACTTTCTAAAGTAAAAAAGCAGTAAGAATGAACAAAAACCAAATATAAAACAGTGAATTAGTGAAGTTGTTCTCAGTGAATTAGTATGAATTTTCAATCACACTAATCCTGAGAGTTCATGCTAATTTTTGAAGACTGGTTCACAATGGATAGTTTCTCCTCTGAAAACTGAGACAAATATGCAGTCCAATGGTAGCCTGCCAATAGCAAATTTGCAACACATCTGCAGAAGAGAGAACAAATAATTATTTTCTAATACCTGTGGATATAAGATGTGAATCAATTCATTATAGGCATTCATCAAACATAGAGACAGAGAGAGATGGAGATGGAGATGTCTAGATCTCCCTTGTAAGAAACCAACAACTCAGAAATATCTTCAAACTTCAATATATATTTCCTCAAAAAATCTCTCTCTGGCCGTCTCTCTTCTAGAATTCGAGAATATGTTTATATCTAACATCTTACGTACTTGAAAGGAATGTGTTGATTTGTTATGATCCTCTTTAGTTCTCTTTTGTTGTAGCAGTGGGAGTTTTTCTCTCAGCTTTGGCTTATTTTCTATTATGTATTTGTAACTCTAGTGCTTCTTTCTATTAATATATGAACCATTTCAAAAAAAAAATATCTCTCCGGCATATGTATCACACTAGCTATACTTGGGTCCTTCTTCAGTAACATCTTTGATTGAAGAATCCCAATGACTCGATTGTTGGGGATTAGACCCATATCCACAATCTCAGATTCAATCACACACAAGCACAAGGAATAGATGATATACATGGTTCAGCAACATTGCCTACGTTCACGGACGTGCTTAGAATTTACTAAGAGGAAGAATGCCCATACATGCTACAGGATTACAACAATCCTACCCACCCTTCCTCTTAATTACTCTCCTCTCTATTTCTCCCCAAGAGAAACTGCACCAGCCAAATAAACCCTACAGAAAGAGACATTATATAGTGTCTTACAACAAACAGGGCCTGAGCTTGAGTCTAGGCCCATCAGACGAGCCAATAAGACTTTGAGCCATAAATCCAACATCGATGTTGAGGCAACACCCTTCTCTCCATGCTAAACATCAAAAGCCCAGGGTTTTGAAGTAGCACCTTTAGATCAACCCCAATAACATTCGTATAGACTTGCAACTTCTCCTCTGACGTCCTAAGCAAGCTTGGTTTCCTCCTAAACACTGACATTGATTCATCCTCCGATATCCCAAAACTCTAAAGAACCTTCAATTTATGTGTTTGCTTCTCTTATTTAGTGTAGAGTCTCTGAGAACTTTTTTTGGTCTTCTAGCAACGTGTTTTTATTTTATTTTATTAGGTGTCGTTATTGTCAATGAATTAGTCTATCATTTAATTTGTTTTTTTATTATCAATGTATTCAAGTCTCTTAGAAAATTCGACAAACTCTCGGAAAATGTGTAAGCCTCTCTATCCACACATACCAAATAATTCTACGATGAATACATCATTTAATTTATTTTGAGAAAGTGTTCTTTTCTTCTACCAAGTGACATTTCACAATTTTGTCTATGTAGAACTTGGAGTGTCTCAATTTCCATATCTATAAAAAAGAAAATACTTGGCAGAAATAGGGAGAATAAACCCTCACAACAAGCCCCCAAACAAATAAGAAAAACTAAAAACAAGACAAAAATGATATTGATTAGATTCAGCTAAATATAATTTTTAAATAATATATTTATTTCACTCATCTGATCTAAGGCCTATAAAAATAGATGGTTACACTTATATTTTTGTAGTCTTATATCAAATAAAATAAATAATTTTTTATGTTTTAAGTACATCTCATAAATATCTTTAAAATGGTATGACTTTTGAACTCTATGTAATGTTACATATCATATTATTGGAACTTTTTTTTTTAGATTTACACGTGGAAAACTCAGATAAAGTCCTACTAAAACTCCCACAGGTGAGCCCACTACCCCTATGATATACTAAGGCTAGGCCATGGGGCTCAAACCCGTAACCTCCCGCTTCCTGAGGCGGAAGGCAATTAGTTGAGTTACACCCATATGAGTAGCTCAACCATATTATTGGAACTTTACCTTAAATATATTAGAGTTTAAATATGTTAATTTCTAATTAAAATTAATCCAATGCAATTATCAACTTTACATGTTTAAATATGACTTTAGTTTATTCAAGTTACTGCCCATGTTTGGTAGATCTACTTAGTTAGAGACACTTGGTATATTATATTTGAACTAATTAATAGCTTTTCTGATAAAATTGGGTTTATTTATTGATGGTGATTATTTTACATATTTTTTTAGGTGAAATTTTAAGGAAACATTATTATTCTATAAAATTCTAAATAAACTTATCAATTTGTGGTATTTTTTAAAAATTGATATCTTTAAATTTTATTTTAATTATACATAAAAATCTGACAAAATCTTCTTATAATTGTCAAATAAAGATATTTTTATTAGAATCTCTAATAGTCGTCGAACAATAATAATATTTCAATATATCAAAATTTTATTCTCACAGTTTTTGTTTTCAATATGGCAGAAATTCAGACGTAGACAGTAAGTAAATTAAAGAGTTCTATCGGTTTTCGTCTTGCACGCCGACGTTCGAAGAGGATGGAAAGTTCAGAGTTGTGTCGGTTTTCGTTTTGCACGCCGATGTTCGGAGAGGATGGAAAGTTACTAAATTAAAGAAAGGCGGTGGTTGGGGTGTCCGGGTAGCATTACTCCTCTATAAATACAAGAGGAAGTCAGGAAAAAACGGATTCCGAAATCAAACTTCTCGGAAAACACTCTCTCTCTCTCCAATCCTCCAACCATGTCTGCTACTCGAAAGGTGAAATTTCTAGTAACCTGCAGCAAGACATCCAACCAAACAGGGGAAATTGGGGAGAAAATACAAGTCCAGCTAACAATTTTATACAGAAAAAAACGCAGATGGGTGGCCAGCGGGCCTCAAGGAAATACTCGCTGTCTCCGAGAGGAAACCATTCGGTGCGAAGAAAAGTCAATTCCTGTTGAAATCTGCGATCTAATATCGCCCGGTTCTTCGAGACATTGCATCCTAAACATTCTTTCACAGGCCAAAGTCTCCCGGCATATTATTTATCGGGATTTGGATAGTATATCCTCCGACGTGAATGAATTGGCAAAGGCTGCTTTGGATGAGAAGGAGAAGAAGAAGAAGATAGAGTTTTCTGTCGAGATCGATGCGGTCACTGAAAGGCGGCTCACAGAGGAACAAGTGCTGAATTGGGTATTGAGACAATCAGCCGAGACTGAGAGAAGGAGAGGATTTGGAGCCAAACCGGCGAGGCTAGCCGCCATTGAAGCACTGGAGGTGGAGAATTTCCAATGCCAAGGTGATAGTATTGATAAAGGGTGTGTTGTTTGTTTGGAAGAATTCGAGGCCGGAGTTGAGATTAAAAGAATGCCCTGTTCTCATGTTTTTCATGGAGATTGTCTTGATCAATGGCTGAAACAGAGCAATTTTTGCCCGTTGTGTCGATTTAAACTACCCGAGGTTGCCAATTGAAGATTGTTATGAGCTGTGCAATCGATGGATTTTTTTATTTTTTTTCTTCTCCTCCTTTCTTTCTTTTGGATTCATAGATTTTGGATATTGTTTTCTTTTTATGTTTCTTGAGAAATATTCAAACATTATTTGAGCTATGTAGTCTAACTGTGGATATTTCAAATTATTTCTTAATATTTTAGTTTTTTTGTACTTGTACATCGAGTTTACTTTTTTTTTTTTAAGTGTGAGAAACTGCGAAAAACCTAGCGTAAAACCCCACGGGTGATACCCACTGCCTTTAGGGTACACCAGATTAGACCATTGGGGCTCAATGTACTCGTACATCGAGTCTACTTTGTCCATATATAAATTTTTTTCCAAGATATATACTTAAATATGAGATTCACTAAAATCAAATAGATATATCAATAAAGTAGTATCTTTTAAATCTCTCAAATTAGATAACTTTGGGTAGCTCAACTGGTTACTTCTCGCCTCAGGAAGTGAGAGGTCACTAGTTTGAGTCCCAGCGGCGTTAACCGGAAGCGTCCATGTACGGCGTCTCCTCTAGGAGTTTTAAGAGAGCTAGGCGCAAACGCATGCGAGCAACTTGACAACAAATCACTCGGGTGAGCTCGGAGTTTCCCCTAGATTATCAAAAAACAAAAACAAAAATAATCATCATTTGATTCTCTAAAAGTTTCACCCCTAGGTGGGTCCACTTTGTCCCCTAGTTATTGGCTCATTAGAAATATCGAAGCTTTTAATAATAGGCTCACCCAGAATTAATTGTCCAATTTTATTATTCTAGTATTATTATTATAATTAGTCCATACAAAAATTATAATTTATAAGCCTCTAATTTTTTTTTTTTGCCATAGTTAAAAAGACGATAAGGATCTTAGAAGCCAAAAACTTAGCTTGATCCTATTAGCCTACAGGTTTTTTGTATACAATCAAGTAAATTCAATTTTTGGGATCAAAATTGTCCACTTAATTCATTATTTTTAATAAGGTTTAGATCAGAGACTCCCACATAACCTCAAGCACTTTCCAATGTAAAAAAGCAGAATGCAGGATGGGTAAAACTACTCCTTAGTTAAGAATGAAATACAAAAACCAAATATAAAACAGACCCTTGGGAAGACTTTGCCGGCAAGAAGTTATCCGTTGTGAAGTTGTTCTCAGTGAATTAGTGTGAAATTTCAATCACAGCCCTTGGATTAAGTTATTGATAGAATTTAAAAAGTAAAACCTGAAAGCTTTTTGCTCATTCAAGAGCTATGATTGAAAGTTCATGCTAATTTTTGAAAACTGGTTCACAATGGATAATTTCTCCCCTGGAAACTGAGACCAATATGCAGTCCAACGGTAGCCTGCCAATAGCAAATTTGCAACACACATCTGCAGAAGAGGGAACAAATAATTCTTTTCTAATACCTGTAGATAGATAGATAGATAGATAGATAGATAGATAGATAGATAGAGAGAGAGATAGAGATAGAGATATAGAGAGAGAGAGAGAGAGAGAGAGAGAGAGAGAGAGAGAGAGAGAGAGAGAGATTCACATAAATGCAGAACTTGCAGGAATGTAGGCAACAAGAATAATTTTTCTCGTTTGTCTTTTTGAGATGGATGACAAATAGAAATGTTATACATGTTCTTAGACTAGCAAACATCTCCCTTATAAGAAACCAACAACAACTCAGCAATATGTTCAAACTTCAATATGTATTTCCTCAAAAAAACTCTCTCTGCCATAACTATCAGATTAACCATAGCAGGGTCTTCTTTAGTAACATCTTTGATTGAAGGATCCCAATAACTCGATGTCGAGGCAACACCCTTCTCTCAATGCTAAACATCAAAAGACCAGGGTTTTGAACTAGCACCTGTAGATCAACCCCAATGACATTCGTATAGACTTGCAATCCTAACTGCAGCTTCTCCTCTGAGGTCCTAAGCAAGCTTGGTGCCCTCCTAAACACTGACATTGATTCATCCTCTGATATCCCAAAGTTCTGAAGCAACTTGAATTTCCTATGCAGTGTTTCAGGCTTCATGCAACTGATAGTGTACAGAGCATAGACAAACATCCGTGAATCAGTGGAGAAACCCATGTCTTTGACCCTATGAATGAGATCATGGAGCGCAGATTCCTTCATGATAAAGATGGAAGGCTGCCTTCTCAGAAGCATTGAGAGCTGAGAGTCGGCAATGCCACAGCTCTGCAAAGAGGAGATGTTGGGCAATAACTTTGAACTTGGGTCACTGGAGACAATCCATTTGCATCTCTGAAGAACAAGAACCACATGACTGTTGTTACATAGAAGTTTCTGAAGGATTTTGATGCAAGGAGTCAATTTTCGTTCCAAGCTAGTTGTCAAGAAGCTTGAATTCTTTGAAATATAGAGGCCCAGCTCAGATCCTGTAAGACCTAGTTCTTGTAATAGACTAAACTTTGGTTTTAAGGTTTTGTTGACGTCAGCAAGTAGAATCTGGGGGGTGACTCGAACGGCGTCTCGGATTTGGCCTTCAGAGAATCCAGATTGACGGAGGAAGTGAATAACAGAGTCTGGCTTCTGAGGATTCTTTATGTGCCCGATGCGGTTTGCAATTGGAAGTGCAAGGGTTTCAGAGAAACCACAGTTCTCGATCAGGTACCTCAAGATCTTTGAGTTAGAGGCCGAAACATTGTCAGCAGGAGCAAAAGAACAAAAGAAAGAAAAGGTGCATTTGCTGATTATAGAACTGAAATGGCGAAGGCAATAGATAGAGTGCATTTGAGTTTAAGGCCCTGAAATTAGCTGACAGAATGATTAGTTCACTTAAGGAGAATCACAGTTTCCTCATCAAAGAGAGACATAATACTTAGGCACTTCAAACTATCTTTTTGAAGGATAGGATCTAAATAAACAGAGAAAAAATGAAGAGTCTAAAACTGAATTGAACAGATAAACAGCAATAACATAGATACAAATAGAGGTATGGAACAATAAGAAAATTCCATGGTCCCAAAACCCATAAAAGCGAAGGTGATGGAAGAAAGGCAACATATTTGGAGAATCAATCTGCCACCATCAAGATAGATCCCAGGGTTCTGCCTTTTGAAGGTACAATGTTAAAGTCCATGGATGCACTCCCCATCTGATAAGATACACTTGGATAAAATGACTTAAAAATGATGGTATCCAACAGCAAAAACATACTGTCTTAAGCTGAAGAACCAAAGAACAAATCAGCAAAAAGTCCATGTTAAATGGCTATGAAGGTATCCCACGGTAAAAAAAGAGATGTTATAAGTACACAAATTGAATGGATAATATAGGACATCAACATTTGATGTAGTAAGCAGACAAAATGAAGTGATATATACATTAAATGTTTTCCATAAGAATAACCACTTGATGCATTAGGGTGCAGGATGTAACTGGTTGGCAAATGGTGGCCTAAACAAATATCCATATTTCGAAGCATTGATGGAAGGTTTCTATTAAGTGATAACGAACTTTTTATTGCTAAGAGCACAAGATATGAACAAAATACCAGAAAGGGCCAAAGACCAAGAGAAGCAAAAGTAAAATACAGGGAAGGGTAGCACTTATGGCAGAGTTACCTGGACAAATGGCATGAGTAGCAAGTGATCTCAGGGGCCAATTTAGAAGAAAACCCCAGCAAACTTTATTATTCTCAAACCTCCAAAATTAGCAAGATGGAATTGCATTAACCTTTTGTGTGTGTGTGTGTGTATTTGCCATGTTTGAAATTATTAGCTGGAAATTCAAAATTGCATAATCCCAGTGATCCAAGATTACAAACTCCAAACAACTTCATATGAGAATTTATAATCTCCTGATTTCAAAATTGTCACAAACAAGTAGTATGGAGATTTTGTCGCAAAAGCCAGAAGACCCTAAGAGCCCAGCCTGCAACCAATGGTGACTGGCAGCGCTTCACCTACAAAGCGCAGCCTGTTTCCATCCCAACAAACAGGCCTAGGTGGTCAACATGGAAAGCTCCAAAAATCCAGGCATAGGAACACTTTATCACACAAATAAATTAATTAATTAATATGAAAACTAATTCCACTTGATCATATAATATTTTAAAGTAGAATGCTACAGGATACTGCTAACTGCTAAGGTTCTTGATCCTACAGAAGAAATGAGTATTAACAGGACAAGTCTTCGAATCTTTTTTTTAATAAAGGTATTCAGCATCATAGCTACTAATATGGCAAGAGTACACTAAGGAAAAATAGAACAAGTCTCAACATCATAGCCTTCAAGACCAGGATAAAGGTCTGTAGAACTCAACAGCAACTTACTTCTGAATGATACTCAATAGTGATTATTTATTTATTCATAATGATGGAGAACTCCAAGACCCCCCCACCTCTCTTGAGTACGAGGGCATTAGATAAAACTCTAAATACACGCAATTCCCCACAATCCACAGGCATCGAATGATTACAGGACTCGAAAGTAGAACATCTAGTTCCTGAGTCAAAGTCCAACTTTTATTACAATAAGAATGGAAACAAAAGATGGTTCGTGCAATCATGGTCAGCACTTCATTTCCTATTTTTTTTTTTTTTCTAATAACCAAGTGTGGGACAGGGGACATTTTTACCCGACTAGTGGGGTATGTGCCAGCCACTTCATTTCCTTTTTTTTTTTTTTTTTGATGACCTTAGGTGTCTCTCGCCCGACTAGTCCTTCGGGGCATGTTCAGGCCTCCCTACACACATGCCGGGTTCAAGTGATTGGGACCTTACTTTGTACATATCCCACCAAGAGTGGCCCTTCATTGGAATCACCAAGGATTGAAACCAAGACCTCAATCTTGAAGTCTTATGTCTCAACCACTAGGCCAACCCCTTGGGGTTACTTCATTTCCTATTATTATAGGCCTTTGTATGTGAAAATCAATTATTCTTTTGATGACCAAGGTCTTGGGGACTCTTAGAGCACCCGATTAATCCTCGGGGCATGTGCAAGCCTCCCTACTCACACGCATCAAGTAACTCTACGGGGAATGGCCCTTTGGGGTGGAGTGGGAATCATATGAAAATCAATTATTCCAAAAATCAAATAAACTGAAAATAAATGGAAAATGAAATTAATGGTAGTTAATAAAAAAATAATTAGTAGATGACATCATTCAAAAAAAAGTAGTAGCACAATGACAAATTCACATCTAAACAGTTCTTTTTCTCTGAGGTATTTTATCGAAAACCTGCAATGCACGTAGCAGACGCAGGTTTCCACTCCAAAAATTGCAAGTGTCGTACATATTTGGAGCTATTTTCCCAAATCTCATGCTACACGCATAAACTAAGTCACATATACAGATTATTTGAAGTTTTTTTTCCAAATTTACATGCATATAGAAGGCACAGAGAAACCATGAAATTCTACCGAACCACATGGCAAAGCAAATCATCTATCACATTCCAACAGAGAGAGAGAGAGAGAGAGAGAGATGAGAACGGAGTTTCCTAAATACCTCCTGCTGCCCTTTGTATTTGTTTCCGTTCCGTTCTCTACAACATCAGAGTATCGGAGTAGGCATCCTTTCAGACGGCAAATGAGGGATGATACGGCTCTCTTTTTCTAATCCAACCTCAGCCATGGTTTCGATCAGCCGTTAACGCTGGGGTTTTTGGTAGTGTATTTTCTAATCTCAGTTTAAAAATGAAATGTGATTGGAACAATTGTCACAAGTATCGTTTTCGAAATATTAATGGCTATGGATAATATTAGAATATTTTAAATTCTTCGATTTTTATCAGAAAATTAACAGAAAAATCTCTCAAAAAATATAATATTTAAAAAATAATAATATGGAATTTATCGGTATTTTACTAGGAATTTGTCATAAATTTATCGGGATATTATCGTGATATTACTATTTATCATGAATTTATCAATAATTTACTGCAATATTGATAAATTTTAAGATATTAACGAAAATTGATATTTTATCAATAAAAATGTGATAAATTTGAAAATATCAAATATATTTGTGATATGATTTAGAATATGAGAAACAACAGACTCCCGGAGGGTTGATTGAGGTTTCCTTATCAAAAAAAAAAAACATGAGAAACCAATCTAGACATATCCTCTCTGAAACTCAAGGTTCAAACTATAGAAACCTTAGAAGTTAGAACTACAGTTTAAGAATTCTAAGATTTAGATTTATTTAAAATCCAAAATCTAAAAAATTGAATTTCAGCTTAATAAAATTGAGGAAATCTAAAATACAAAATCCAAAACCCTCATAGATGATTTTGGAAGATTTCTTCAATATCTTGCCTATAAGGAAAACAAATTACTCACATGAGTGTAGTTCAACTGGTTGCCTCCCGCGTCAGGAAGTTAGAGGTTGCAAATTCGAGCTCTCATGGCTTGACTTGGGTGTGTCCTAGGGGATGAGTTCAAAATTTAATATCGGCTGATATATTGTTCGGCCGATATTTTTCTCTCTATTTCCCACACGTAAATCTAAAAAAAAAATTATAGATATTTTTCAAATTTTTAGTATGTATCAAAATTTCAACCTTGAAGAGTGTAAAATTGAACAAAAATTACTGTTACTAAAAAATGCTCACTTAAGGTTTTCCAATTTTTTTTTCATATTTTTTATTTTTTTTGTACTTTTTAAAACTTAAAAATAGGCCTAGTGGGTGTGGTAGTATACTGCATTCCTGCATACTTATTTTAAATCAAAACATCTTTCTTAATTTCTTTAAAGTTTAATAAAAAAAAATTAACTTTCAATTCTACGGCTTTTAAAATCGGGGTTAAAAAATCGTTATCGGCCAATATCGATATTCCAGCCGATATTGTGAATATCGACCGATAACGATATATATCGACCAATATTTACAACTTCAAAATCGATACATATCGGCCGATACGACCGATATTTGTACCCCTGTTTAAAACATCACATAATTTTAGTGAACCTCGAACCCAACCAAAAACCCTAAACCTGGGTATGCTCATCTTCTCTAAAATCAAAATTTACATTTAAATGCTATTTTGAGCCATCTCGAATTGTGATTAATTTTTATAATTTAAATTGAACGGCTAACATCACTTTCAATCATCTTCACGTTTTAATTTTAATAATTTATTAATTTTATCGAATATAATAAACCAAAACTATAGATTTTTGAATTATAATTATAAATTAAATTAAATTTAAAATTCTATCTATTTATTTTGAATAAATAAAGTTGATAACTAACAAAGAGCGATATTTTAATGTCGTTATTTATTGTCTCTTGCCTTCCACTATCTCTGTCCCTTTTTCTGCTTTTAGCATCTAACAGTAATTGTTACTAGGGATGAAACTTGGGTGCATGACCGACCCGAGAAATCAATGGGTTTGCGTTATATTTTTTTATATCTTGGATCGGATCGGATTGAAAAAAATAAATTCACATGAAATTCATGTTGGATAGGATTAGAAATCCATAAGCAATCTGACCCGAGTGCACCAAGTTTATAAAACAGTAATCAGGTTGAGTCGGGTCAGATCAGATTAGATTCTTTCACATGGATTGAGTTGGATTTATTGAAACCTGACATGATCCGACTCGAATTTCAACCCTAATTGTTACGTAGAGTAACACATTTTTTTTCTAATATGATCAAGAAATACAAATAAGAGCTTAACTGAAAAGCCCAAACTATATTACAGGGCCTCCAATTTTTTATATGAAGGCTCAGACTTGTTTTTTCCTTTTTTGTTTTATGTTGTAGTTAGGGTATAAATCTTGGCCGATACGATAAGTATGTGTCAGAGAAAAAAAATCAGCCGAATTTTTTTTTTTTTTAAATAAAAAAATGAATATCGGTTGTAAACTTGGCGGATATCTCGATCGATATTTATCTATATCGGCCGATGTTTTTTTTTTTTAAAAAAAGTCTTTTTTATTTTTTAAATGAATTTTTCCAAGAAAAAAAAAGGTCACGAGAATTCTAAAAAATAATAATTGAAGAGATAGGAAGATCTCAACCATATAAAAATTCGGCCGAATTTCGACCCCTAGCTTGTAGTACAATGTGAATGATTTAAACTAGATTTTTAGAAAGCTTTTGAACCAGTCACACAGTGAATTATGAATATATGACTAATCACCTCAGACCATTTGGTCAGCCCAACCCTTCTTCACCTAATTGGTTGAGACTTGAGACCACTAAAAGAGTATGGGCCATCAATTGTTGTCTATGACTCCTACGGATAAAGTCATTCTTTTTATCATATAAGTTCAAATGCACCCATGTGCCACTAGTAACATCTACTCATCATTATTCGAATTTTTTTATAAAAGTCCATCCAAAGTGGGTGTCTTGATTGTTAGCAAGATAGTAAAAATATATTTTTTGGGACCTAGAATCTGATATAAAGAAGATTATATAGATATTTCATATAAAGTTTTACCTCTTATCTTATTATCAAACACCGAAAGTATATAGTTTGAATCATCAATTGATACTGAAATCTTAAATACTCTATATTTATATAATTACATATTAAATGAATCTAAATTTATGAGACATACGATTGATCTAATAGCATGTCTCACTGGTGTGTCTCACTAACCTAACTCTTATTTTATATTTCTATTTCATTGATAATAGCTCTATTTCTCTAATGGAAAGGGAAAGGGGGCTTTGCACTTGTATAATAATTAATTAGAGTGAAATTTAAATGATTTTAGATAGTTAGGATTAATGCTTTTCATGGTGTAATAGTGATGAGTTCAAATGCAATCATTCAATATATTACTCATTATAACCCAAGAGGTTGGAGTGACGGTCAATAAACTCTCCTCGTAAAGAAAAGTTTATCCAGTATGTGTGGTATTAAGAGGTTTGCATATGCCTGAAAGATTTATCGAACTAAAATATCCCTTGTCCAAATACATATGAGATCCTTTGACACGTTAATAAAAAAAAAAACATATTACTCATTATCACTCATATAGATAGTAGCTCTATTTCTCTCCAATTGAAAGGGGGATGGGGCTTTGAACTTTGCAATTGGATTTATGACATTGTAAAATGAATGATTATATAATTATTTCTCACTCACCGGCACCGATTTTTCCTCTTTTAAATAATAACATAAGAAAAAGGACAACCCACTAAGGGCACATATTTTGTTTTACTGGAAATGGACAGGAAAAAAAAAAAACTTCTCCCACCAAAGTGATTTTGTAGAAATTTGCTTTCTCATATAATTTTTTTTTCTAAGTTTGTTTGTAAATGACATACATATAAAATTTAACTGATAAATGAGTGAGAGGTGTCAGGTTCAAACTCTATGGACTAACCTTAGTAATGACTTACGAAGTAGAGGTACTATCCGTGAGAATTTTGTAGAACTGTGTTTGCCATTTACATACGTAAATTAAAAAGAAAAACTGGAGAGAATGTCGCAAATAAAACTGGGGAGAGGTCACTCAAGTCTAGGCTTAAAATTTATTTGTCAAACCCATCCGAAATGTATGTTTAGGCTTACCTAAGCTTAGGCTTTGTTGGTAATAAAGCAAAACTCTTTGGTATTATTCTATTAAAATATAAATTATATATTACCTACTCTTTTTTATAAAATATTAAGTCAATAAAATTAGATTTTATGATTTTTGCTCAAACTTGAACTTTCATGTACCAAGGCCAACGCTATCTAAGTATGACATTTAAATCTCAAAAATCAGCCACATCCGAGCTCAAGTCAATCTGAAAACTTAATTAGACCAATTTAACTAATTCAATAAATAGATCATGTCAAGTAAATACCTGATCAGTATGTCCAAAAATTATTTGGTCAAGCCTCTAAATGGATGATTCATAAATTCTTTTTTAAAAATATTTTTCTATAGATAATTATATGAACTAGAAAAAATTTCTAAAAAATTATGCAATCAAACATAAAAAAAAAATTATTTCATTGAAAAATCAAATTTTCTAAAAAAAATAATTATGCAAACAATCGTACCCAAATTAATTAAATTACCAAAAAGCCCATATATTCATATTTGATGACAGTGCAGAGATATTACCTCAACAGGGAAAATAAGGCATAAAAGCCCCCTTCATACATCTCCACTCCACTAAACCATCCCACCATCTACAATTAATTCTACCTACATTTATACGGTAACGTGGCAGTCACCTATTGGCTACAAGAAATATCAACAGTAAGTGTGGGATCCACATAGAGGCCGCAAGTCAAACTTCTTGACCCGGTCCCACCACTTGGAGATCTTCCACCACCCTTCTTTGGCCCTCGTTGCTTCCTCCTTCAGCCTGGCATTCTCCAACTTGAGCTTCTCCACCTGAAAGCAAACCTCCCTCACCACCTCCCTCTTCTCCTCCTCCCTCCTCACCAGCTGCTCGTAGTACTCTTTGTTCTTATGCTCGAGCCCGTGTATCTGCCCCTGCAAGTCTTCAATCTTCCGGCTCAGAAGACACACCCCATGATCGTCCCTCATCTTCAAAATGCACCGTGCAAGCTCCGTTGCCTTCCGTTTCATGAACGCAGCCTCTGAAGCCAGCCCCTTGTTCTCCTCCGCCACTGCCGTCGCCCGGTAGCCCAACCTCGCATTCTCATTAAGCAGCACTATCCTCTCCGATTCCAGCACGTCCAGTAGGCTCTTCTGCAGTTCAATCTTCCTTGACGACTCTCCCCTGTATCGGTCGAGCAATTCAAGCTCGTGCAGGAGAATATCATTGTCGACTGTCTTCGCTACCAGCTCTACAACAATGGGGTCGGCACCATCAGTGGATATCAATGAGCTCTTGGGAGGAAACAGGAACGTGGGTTGGAAAGAGAGGGAACTTTCAACGTCGGAATCTGGGTAGGAGTTGGTGATACTGATTGCACGGTCAGCACCGCTGATGAGCTCGTCGTCAGCATCGGAAATGACAGTTGGGATCTGAGATGAGTGCTTGAGAGCTTGGCAATAGCGGTCAGCTAAGGCGAGGTAGCGGTTGTAGAGATCTTGGAGGAGGATGAGGAGCTGAGGACGCTTCCGGTAGTAATTCTCGGCGCGTTCTGCAAAGGAGTCTGAATCGTCTTCCTCCGGAATGTTGGGAGCCAGCGTTTGCATCCGTTGATCCAACTCTGTTTTAATTTAAATGACAATAGCAGTAACTTAGTTCTCACTTGCAACTGGATTTCCAATAACTAACGGATTTTAACATGAAGCTTGTGATTTTAGAACCATATATTTAGAAATTATAAATTAAGAGGGGATAAAATTGATGGAATTCAAAAGAGTCAACAATCTGACCTGGAAAAATCAAAGTTCTTTGATCGATTTTCACTCAAAATTGAAGATCAATTTACCAAAAAGATTTTATGAACAGTAAATTGGTAATTTCTTATGGGAAAGAACCCACAAAAGTGTAGCTCAACTAGTCACCTCCAGGTTGCGGGTTTGAGACCGCATGGCCTAACTTTGGTGTCCCGTACAGGGATAAAAAAAACACTCGAAATATCTCGGCTGATATGAGATATATCGGTTGTACGATTGAGATCTCGCCCGATATGACCGAGATCTCACCGATATCGGCTGAGATTTGAAAAAAAAAACAGAAAAATCGCCTGATATCGGCCGAAAACGGTGGACCCGAGATCTCAGGTCCACCATTTTTTGGACCCCTGGTCCCCTAGAGATGGTGGGCTCACTTGTGGGGTATCTCGAAGTTTCCCATGTAAATTAAAAGAAAAAGATTAAAATTAAAAAGAAAAAGGTCAAAATTAAAAAGAAAAAGATAAAAATTAAAAAGTCTTCATTTAAATTAAAGTTATGAACCAAAAGAGCAAAGACTTCTAAAAAGAGGGGCTTTATCCCTGACTTACTCTATAATACAGAATGGAAAAAGTTCAGTGAGAGGAAGATCAATATCAATAGAGGGTAATTTCCGCATAGGTAAATATATCACCTTTCTAAGCATAGGAACTCCATTTATTGCCATAATAACAAAGAGAAAATATCTTTTCACAAATATATCAACTTCATAAATAATACTCCCTCTGTCCCATTTTAGTTGTCTCACTTGAAATATTTGTATTTTTTAAGGAACTCTCTATATAAGGCTAGTACTCATGTGATCTCATTGATTTTCAACACATTTTATACTATTCAAATACAAATGAGACAACTATTTTGAGACAATTCAAAAATCCATTTACGACAACTAATTTGGGACAGGAGTATTATAAACTGAAAAGAAATATTCTTAAGATAACAAAAGTAAAGTGCAGATTGTTTGAACACTGTTTGTAATTTAAGATACATCGTTCATGTCATATCAAAACTATTTCTAAATGCTCCATAAATATTGATTAAAATTTGAATTTTAATCTATTTGACAATGTTGGACACTTTAAAAGCAGTAAATTAAATACTTGCAATGATATGAAATTTTCAAATAAATATGGAAAATTTAAAAATCAGTTTTATTTATTTTTTTAACACCAAAGAAGGTAGTAATTAAATTTTGAAAACCTTCACAGACAGACACATCCCTTTCATTTGTTAGCAAAGCAGAGTAGCAGACATGGGTCTCCCTCCATCTTTGTTTCAATGGTTTTAAGTTTGAATCAGATTGCAGAGAAAAGTCGCTGTTTTCGGTCCCCTATAAAATCGTTTGATGACTGCGACACGCTACATATTTTTCTATAGATTCGAATTTCAAATCTTTTGAAAGCAGCTCCAATAACTACTGACAAAAAGGGAACTGAATAATTTGTAAATTTAAATACAGCATTTACTTTCTTTTTCCCATTTTACTTTTAACTTTCTTTATTTTAATTACTAAACAATCATCAGTTAAAAAAAAAAAATTGTAATCGGACTCTAAACATGGTTTTAAGTGTCCGATGTAATTCAATAAACTAACGACTCCAAGAAACCTTTCTCTCAAATATTTGAGTTTGAGAGTGAATTCTACCGAAAAATAATTAATTGAGTTATGATTTTCTAATATATACAAAATAATTTTTTTTCCATCGGATGCATATGAACCAGCTTCTCCCAATTTCAATCGATGCTAAAAACTGATAACATAAGAAAAATAAGAAATGCGCTGTAATGATTGTAACATGGGTTTCGATTTGAAAATCAGAATTTTGCTTAAATTAAAAATCCTACCAAAAAATCAAAGAAATTCAGAATTTTCAAGTCGATACCCGGTGCTATGAGAATGGCACCTGCCCTAGCACCCAAGAGGAAATCCAAAACTAGCTCCCCATCCCTAAACTACTATCCTACACGCTAAACATTGGTAATTAAAAAATAAAAAATAGAGCGAGAAAATAGTAAGAAGTAAAATTTCCAATATAAGCCATGGTTATGGTCTAATTAAATATTAAAAAATAGAGAGAAAAATAAGAAGCAAAATCTCCAATATAATCCATAGTTATGGTCAATATAGACTGAAATTTTCAGACCCAAACTGAAAATTTTAATTTTGATTCCATGTGTGTGTGATGACCATTGCATTCACAGAAACAAGATCAGAGGAGGAGGGGATGAAGATGAAGTTCACCTGCGAGAGTAGCCTGAAGCCAGGACGGCTTGCTGTTGCTTCGACATGACTGAAAATACGTACCCGCCATTCTGATTGCTTCTTCGGCTGCTTCTGCACGTAAATGGAGGAGCTCCTTCATCAGTATTCAGTACCAAAGAAAAAAAAGTTCAATCTGTCAGAAAAATTATTAATAAAAAGGACCCATCATCAAACAAGACGAATCAATTGACAAGACCCGTTAAAAAGCTCGTGTCTCGATGCACTGCCAAAACCCAGGCTTCCAGATTGATTGTCAATACTCAATAGACGGTGAAAAAGTAAAAACTCAAAAGAGGTGAAAATCTCGAGTTGCAGAGAGAGCGAGAACTGTTCAAAGCAAGAAATCCAAAAGTCCAAACTCTTGCCTCTGCAAGTTGAAGCAGAAGCAAACAAAGCTCTGTTAAACTGAAAACCCGTACTCAGTAGTCGTCTTCTTCTCTTCCGACTAGAACCAAGAAAACCCTGTTGATTATCGGAGTTACAGAGCAACTAACCCGTTTTTTATATCAATTGCAGTAGGATTTTCCTTCACTGTGTCAAGACCGACTCACTGCTATCAAAATCACGACCACCGAGTCAAAAAGCTTTCTATTTTCGACTCTTTCTACAACTCAAAAGGAGAACCCATCTCGGTTTGGAAGCTACTATTTCTGAATCCGAGTCTTTGAAGTGGTTGGGGCTACTGGGTTAAGTTACCCAAATCGTGTTCAGAACCCCTGCATTTACACAAAAATTACACAGAGGCCCCATTTCTGAAAATATGTCTTCTGCAATGGCAGATGGGGCTCAATAATGGCTCATTGCTGCAATCAGTTCTGCTGGTCAATTTGGTGCCACAAACGTTCGATTTCGTGATCTTGGACTTCACGCACAAGGCACAAATTAATAAATACGATAATTAAAACCAGATGGGCCACCCAACTCATGCAGTTACTGCAATCACAAAATCAAATTAAAATTTATACTACACGTTAATAAACAGTTCATTGTCTTCTCCAAGTATTCTATTTTAATGTATGGAATTAAAATACTAAATGGGTTTGAATTATAGTCAATTGGAGTCATAAACATACACAGCGAAGACAAGATTTGAGTACAGAGAGAGAATAAAGAAGGCTATACGTCTTCAGCTGGGACTGTCGCGTACTGAAGAAAGGGAAGAAAGTTGCCGGGATCTTACGACAATACCGGACTCTGAGGGGTCTGAAATCAGAACGTACCTTTTTTTTTCTCCAGAACGGCCGGTGGGTTCGCCGAGCTGACGATTTCCGGCGACTTTCCGGGGAGGAAGAGACGGGGATCAGATGGGCAGGGGAATGAAATGTTTTTGACGAAATCAGAGCCGTTTCCATCTGCATTATAAAAGGTGCGTGTTTAATGACAACTTCAACATTGAAATGACCTGACGGCATGGGTAAAGATTTACAAATAGGGAGAGACACGTGGACCGTTGATTTGAATTGTACTGTAGAGAGTGCACACGTTTTGTCTTGGATTTACGAGACTGCCATCAGGTGACAGGCAGAGGACATGGGTAGGGCATTCAGCGGATCATTGAAATGACGGAAGTGACCCGTCGAATTCAGTGTAATATCCGGGTTGGTCCCCACACCCACACCTGGTTGCGCAACCCGATGCCGACCGTTGGATGTGAATTCAAAATAACCAAGGGAGTTATCATGGGCCCACACGCTTGGTTCCACTTACCCATTCGTTGATCTTGCGTGGCTAATGTAAATATTTTTATTTAAAATTTAAAATAATTTAATTTAATTCAACCAAAGTGAGTTTTCGTACGATAATGTTGATGAAAACGTTTTTCAATAGATGATTATCCACACGGTGGTATGTGTTCGTATTACTTCATACATGTAAACCTGAAATCCACCAAACAAGATAGTAACGAGTTCATTTAAAAGATCTTAATCAAATTAATTAAATCATATATTTAAAATAATAAGAATTTCAGGATAAAAAATAATCAAATTGATCAAATTTTGAAAAACTTAAAAATATAGCTCGATTCAATTGATATGATTTTTTATAATACATTTTAAAAGAAAAAAACATATAAGCCCACTATCATATGATTCTATACCTAGTGGTATGAGATAATTCCAACTATATATTATTTTAATTTTTATATGCTCTAATATATGTTAAGAAAAAACAATGGTTTACATGATATTTTTTTTCTACATTGATAGGGGCTACAAAATTGAAATTTTTAGTACTTTTTCAACAATATAACAATGATCACTACAAATTGACACCATTATTTATTGCTTTTAAGAGAGGAAAAATATAAATTATTTAAAATAGAGTAGTATCTAAATAAACTTGTGTTATATAAAAAATGATAAACCTCAATATAGAATTCATAGATTAATCAATTATAATAATGGGATAAGATATGGATAGCGATAGCATTTTGTGTAACTCAATATAAATTTTACTATCCATTTTGTCCTTCGAATTACTTACTGCAGAGAGTTTGATGAGCCAATTCGAAAGACAAAATATAATAAATAAAATAAAAAAATTCATTTAAAATAGGAAACATCTCCGATAGTCCATGTTTTTCATATTTGACGATAGCATGACATCACCCAATTTTCAAAGGGCACACTACACAGTATCACTTTTTTGGCTGTCTCCAGTGTTATTTTAAAAATGAGGTCAATATTTTTTGAATATACAAGCCAAGATCAAAGATGGATGATATGCCATGGATTTGAATTCAAGAGGGAAAAAAATCATACAAGAGTGTTCGATATGATCAAGAGGTGGGCCACACCTATGGACGATGTGCTTGGATAGTTTTGTTCTCGACTTTGTTCAATATTTATCTAGAGTCATTTCTATTAAAATTTGCCATTTACTTACATATTTGATTTTTATTTTTGCATATTCATTTCTCAACCATTCACTCTTTTAAAATTGAGATTCAATAATATTCATTAACACCTTGGGCATGGGCTGATGGACAACCAATATATAATAGGTGATTAGTGGTGAAACTTGGGTCGGATTTTAACTTGACCTGCATGACCCAATCCAAAAAATCAATAGATTTGGGTTATATGTTTGTATATCTCGAGTCAAATTGAGTTGGTAAAAATAAAATTCATCGAAATTTAAATCGAGTCGAATTGCGAAATTTAAAATCAACTTGACTCGAGTCGAGTGGACCAAATTATAAGTTATAACACAATACTTTGATTGAGTCAGATTAGAAAATCGAGTCAGATTGAGTCAAGTAACTCGAGTTAGCAATTCAAATTAAATTTTATAAATTTTTACATGAATTGAATTGAATTTATTTAAACTCAAATTTGAGTCTGATTTCAACCCGTGAAATTGATGACATAAAAGCTTCCCTTACGCTTTCGAAGATTTTGGTCCATTCTCGTGAACTTGAAGCAGCAATGACCCACTCAAGTCCACTCTGTCTCCTGGAATCTATGAATCATTGAATAACATGTGTGTTAGAAAGTTAGGGTTCACATGCCCACGTACATTATGGCCCTTCATTATGACATGAAGATGGTTCAAAAAACTTTGGCCTGTCCTTTTTGATCGCAGGCCCATCCCATATTCTCACACAGCAGAAGTAGATGTATATAATATATACTAATATTATATTTAAAGTTAAAATTTCAATTGATATATTGTATATTGGCCGCAACATATTGATATGAGAAGGATCTAAAGTGTAGCATTGTATTGCATCTACGATGATATCCGTAATATTTTATTTTTTCTAAGTTATGGTGGACCCATGTGAGGAGAGAATACCTTAATTTTTTTCTCCTCTTTCCTTCATTTGTACATACACATGCTGGAGCTGTTTCTCTCTCTCTTTTCACCTCAAACTTGATTTTCTTCATTTCAACCTCAAAATTAATCGGCTTTCGGCCATTCTTTGACGATCCACACCGTTGAAGGTCGAGTTCATTGTTAAATCTACCACTAGTGCACATTTTTTTCAAGGGCTTTCGAAGAAAGCCTTCATTTCTCAAGGTATAACCTTCTAAAGACCTTGTTTTTTTTCTCATTTGTTTTGTAGGAGATAAAAATCAGGTTTAAATGGTAGATCTCATGTGTTTGTTTTTTTTTTTCTATTTATTTCATTCAAATTTTTAGTGTAAGGTAAGTGAGGGGTTTTTGAAAATAAATTCTACTTTTTATTTAATCATTGAATTATAAGGCTAATGGAGGCATGATTTTGTGGATTACATTTATGAAAATGATTTTTCCAAATTTCTCATGAATTTTTTTGGGGGAAATGAAATTTATGGATGTAGTTGATTAAAATGAGTTTAATTTGTTTGGGAATGATTTATGTGGTGTTCTGTTTAAATATTAGATCTCTTGCATTTTTAATTTTTTAAATTAAATTCAAATTTTTAGTCTAAGGTAAGTGAGAAATTAGGGGTTTTAGAAAATAAATTCTACTTATTTAATCATTAAATTATAAGGCTAATAGAGGCTTGATTTTGTGGATTACATCATTAAATTTTACCTTTCATTCATCTTTAATATAAAAATAAAATAGCAAAAAACATCAAAATTACTTCACTAATTCTCTATTTTAGAAGAAGTGGTCGTGCTCAAATCAATTTTCAAAAATTTATTCAGAATCTATGTTCTTAATTCATGATTAAACTTTCAACTCTTTTTTTTTAAATTTTCAGTTGTACGTGAATTAGTATTTTTTAATTAATGTAATTGAAGGTTAGTGTCAAATAAATAGTTACTTTATAAAAATAATCTATCTAATTCAAACCAGAGATGAAACGGATGACTTAGAGAATTATGATAAAATATTTTTAAATTAATATTTACTGATTAAATATTTTAAATTAATTCTTTTGTTGTATTAAATAATCTTCTAAGAGTGACTGTGTCTGGGCTCAAATTGATATGACCCAAGTTGCAGGCCTCATTTGTTTATTTCCCTATTGAGATTAAGGTAGACTACTTAAGAGAGAGATTGCCAATTTACTGTGATATGGGCCTCACGTGGATGTAAGGTATGTAGGCCCATCCTATCCAAGAAAAGCCCAACCACAAATGAGCACAGCACAGTGGTATAAATCTCAGCCGATATTGTGTATATCGGTCGTACTAGCGAGATATCGGCCGATACACATTTATACGGCCGATATTTGTCCAAAAAAATTTAGGAGAGAGAGATCTCGGCCGAGACGCCGATATCTCGGTAAAGGCAATTTTCATACCCCTGGCACAGCGAAATCATGGAAGGGCCGCAGATTTATTCGGGCCATTTTAAGCTTTGGATGAGTTTTGTAAATCTTTGTTTAAGCCTAAGAAAAAAAACTAGTGAGAGAGCCGAGTCAAGATAAAGTTTCCAAACATACCCAACACTTCAAGTTTGGTTCATTAAATGAGAGGTCGTGAATAGATCTTAAAAACTTTGATTAAAATATAATTATCATGAACTTATGCACACAACACACTTTATGTGGGTCGGGTACTCAAAGGATTAGGGGCCCAAGCTTGAGAATACATGGGCCAAGACTGGCCCAAGCTTAGTTTAGCTGGGTGCATTCGGACTTAGCTCCTCCAACTTTCATGCTTATTGTTTAGACTAACATATAGTTACATAGAAAAAATATTGATCTAATATATGTTGGGTTTTACCTGACAAATATTTTAATATCTGAAACAAGTTTATTTTTGCACATGTAGAATAATGATGAGGTGGACTTGATTTGTAGCAAATGTGTAACTTGGAAGGCCCAACTTGAATTAAAGAAAAAAGAAAAATATAAAAAAAATCAGACTTTATGCTAATTTGGGCTTCTTACCAAGCTCATTTTTGGACAAAAAATAACATGTCTTACTTTAAAGTTCATGAAAGTCCAATACAAACGGTTGAATTTGATTTTTTTTTTGTTATAATCTAGATATCTCCACCCCCACATCATGGGCATGTGTAAACCTTCAAATCTACACACAACGATTAATCTACGGAGAGTGGTCTGTTGAAGTCATTGGTGCAAACATCGGCCGATACGTATTGTATCGTCCATAAATGATATTTCTCGGTCGATATGGCCGATATATATATCGGTCTGATATCGGCTGATATCCATAAAATCGGTTTTTTTTTAAAAAAAAAAATCAAAATGGTCGTGGGCCCAAATTGATATCTCGGCCGATATTTTCGTTTTCAATTTTTTTTTAAAAAAAAAGCTTCCTTTTTTTTTTTATTTTTTTAATCAAAAAATAAAAAAAATATATATTTAAAAAAAAAACACAAAAGAGGAGAGAAATTTTATCGGCTAAGATATCGGCCGATATCTCAGTCTTGCCGAGATTTGCACTCTTGGTTGGAGTTGATCATGAATCGAACTCAAGACCTGCTCCATGAGGCGGATATGAAAGCCAATTGGCCAAAAATTATTTAATTAGTATTATGTATAAATATTTAAACTATCTTAATTATTATTTAAACTTTTATAAAATTCAGCAATAAATCCAAACCAGCTCTATATTTAGCTTAAAAAAACCTCATCATCATCTCATCATAAATTACATTTCATCATCATTTTATTCTTTATGATATTCTATTCTAGATTCTATTGTATCTTTCTTTACCCCTCTAGTTCAAGTCTTCTTTAATAATTTACCTTCTAATTAATCTCGTAAGCTCGCTTATCTATCAACATAACTATCTCATTCGCCCATGCTTTATCTACCTAATTTTTTCTTATTGTTCAACGTCCTACTCCATAATGTATTGTTGGGTAACTTGAGTCGGACTTTAACTGACCCGCATGACTCGACCGCATAAATTAATGGGTTTGGGTTATGTTTTTCAATATCTCAGGTCTAGTCCGGTTGGGAAAAATAAATCTAAATGAAATTCGGTCAGGTTGAGAAATTTAAAACAACTCGACTCGACCCGATCACACCAAGTTATAAAACAATACTCTAGTTGAGTCGGGTTAGAAACCCAACCAGTCTTCCAGCATTTCACCCACCTTACATTTATTCTACTTACTACATCCTTCTTACATCTTCCATGGAACCTAAATATTTAAATTTATCAAACTATTATATTAGATCGTTATTAATTTGATTATAAACTATTAACAATTTATAAGAACTTTTTAGTTGAATTGAGAGATGTTCTGATGTATAATGATTTTAATGGATGATAACTTTTAGTTGTGAAGTACCATTAATGAGCAATAGTTGCCCTTAGATGGCTGCATTTGGATGGGCTCCGTTACCTTGTTTAGTAATGGACGATGAAGGTAAAAATTCAATTTTTTATCCTTTTTTTTTTTTTAAAATCCCTTGGAGGGGGGGGTTTTCAGGAAATCTTTACCCCTCTTTGCATTTATGGAATGATTTTTTTTAATTGATGAATATTCAATAATTATATTTTATAAAATTATATAAATTTAATAAAAATTATTAATTTTCATAAAATTGTTAATATATTAGGTTATCCCTGCTTACAATTACCAAACAAGATTTTTTACCTTTAAAATAACTTCTTATTTGACCACTGTAATTATCAAAAAAGATAAGAGTAAATCCTGTTCAAAATGACCTTTGCTCAGAGATAACTCCTTTAAAATTTATACCGCATCCAAACGCAGCCCATGGAGTCTACAAGAGTGGATCTTGTGCATAAATATAAGTGAGTTTGAAATGTGTTTTTAGAATGGTGATTCTTATTAAAAATTGAGTATAAAACTCAACCGTTAAAATGATCTAAATGTTAGATAAATTTTCAGTCCAACAATTCGATTAACTCAAATTGAGATTAAAAGTGGACATTGAATATAATTTCACAGATAAATAAGAAAAGAAGAAATAAGGTTCCAAACTTTGATGGCCTCTACATGAGAACTTTAATTGTTTCTCGTTATATATCTCAATTAAATAACATAAAGTCAGGTGTACAAATATCGGTGATATGATTAGTGTGGTCAATATGTCGATATCTTGACCATACTATATCGGCCGATATTAGCTGATTTTGTAAAAAAATAAAAAAAGGAGAGAGAAAAATATCGGCCGAGAACGAGATATCGGCCGATATATTGTGTCGGCTGATAACGAGATGTCGGTCGATATATATCGTATCAGCCGATATTAATGCATAGAATTATATATCTCAATCTAATAACATATAAACACTGTATGTAGTTGATTTTTAAATCTTTATATTAATGCATAGAATGTTGAATTTCAATAATTTTATTCGTTAATTTGATAGTGATTTTTGCATTATTATCTTTTATGGTGCAGAAACTTTAAAGGAAAATTCAGCTCAATTTTACTTTTACTTTTGAAAAGTGATGGAATGAGAGAAATAAATTTTGCTTTTAAGGATGGTACAAATGAGAAAGAATGATGGTGTAAAAATCATTATCCAAAATTAATTATATTATTGTAATTTAATCATAAATATAACTTTATCTAATTATGACTCATTCAAAAGACCTAACTTTGATGACTAATTTAAAAATTCCTCCTCACATGACAAATTAATTATCTCAAGGAAACAGCTCATGAGTTCGATACTTTGGTTTAAAATAAAACACCACAAAATTGCCGTGGAGATCAGACAAGTGAAAAGGAAAGAAAAGGTCAAAGACTCGAGGCAAAGTCTCTCTCTCTCTCTGCTCTTGAGTGGAGCTTGGTTTGTCTGGTACTCTGGTCTGAGAGAAGGAAAGAGAGATGGGTTCTTCAGAGAAACAGGCTCTTGGGTGGATGGAATGGATAAGGGGTTGGTTGTATGTAATATATGAGATGCTTTTCCAAAGAATCGAAGCTAGCCACTTGCACAATCCCCTGCCTTTGTCCCCTCTCCACGATCTCACCTGCATAGTAACTGGTTCCACCAGTGGGATTGGCCTCGAAATTGCAAAGTATCTATACTCACTCAGTCTTCTTCTCTTCATTTCTTCTGATGTGGGTCCTTGTTTAATTTAGTGGGCGGGGGTGCTATTTATATTTAGATTTTAATTTTCAGATGTGGGTCTTGTCTTATTTTTTCTATAAAGAAAAGTTTATTTTCTGTTTTTATAGTCTTTCCACTATACAGTGTATGCTTTAAATTCATTATTTGTGAAATGCGACACGGGTTTCTTCCAAGTGAGGCTTTTCTTTTAATGTGTTGTACTTTATCAGTAATAAATGCTAGATTTCTGTGGATTGGATATGTTAATTTTTTTGGTGAGTGGATTTGAATTTCTTATTACATATTTCAGCTTTTTGGATTATGGGTCGGTGTCATGTAGGTGTTAAAATTTCTTATGTTAATAAATTAAAATGCGGGTCCCTGGTCTGTTGATAAGTTGGTGAAGATCTAATCTTTTTTCCGGTGAGTTAGATCGTTTTTTTTTTTTTTTTTTTTGAGTTAGGTATGTCTGTGCTGATGATGCTAAACAATTTTGTAGTTAACTGAATAATTCCTGACACTTGATCTACTTTAATCACTGTTTCTTCATCTCTCAATGATCTTTGCTGTTAGCATATGTCAATGAATTGATTCTGTCTCAATGGTTTAAAAACTTAGCTGTTTATTAAACCGTTTTTAATCTCGGTTTGGTTTAATTAGGTTCACTGGGTCAAACCACTTTGAAATGTATTCAGATATGATTTTAGTATAATATCATAATAACTTGATACATGGTTATATTTAAATATAAATTAATAAAAAGGAAAAAATTGGAAATCATATTGCAACCATAATACTATAATAGCAAACAATGAAAAATGGCATTTTCAGTGAAACAGAAGAAGAGAAAAATAAATAAAAATTGCAATTTTTTTGGAGAAACCTGTCTGTCTCGGGGTGTGGGCTCCATTACAAATTTCAACTGAAATCTGAAATATCAGCCAAATTTTTTTGGTCTATATTTGGACCGAAATATGTATTTTCTAGAAATATCAGCCAAATTTTTTTTGGTCTCTATTTGGAACGAAGTATGCATTTTCTAGAAATATCACTGATATTTCCAATTTTTGGCGGAATATTTTCGGTCCAGTTAGAGACCAAAAAAATTCTCCTGGCTGAATTTTGTAACTGAGAGTGTGAGATGGTTTGGGGGGACAACAGTGCATTGGCTTTGATGATGTTTCCATAGGTACTGCACCGTCCAACTAATGATTGGCAAATGTTATTCATTAAAGATTGAGGACTTGAATTCTCTAAGTTCTTATTTCATTTTGTGTAGATCTTGGTTCATGATTTCATATGCAAGAAATAATGTATCTTTCACCTTGATTATTGAAGTTTGTGATATGAACTGAGGCCATTCCTCTTTCCTTTGGATGTTTCTTTCCTCTCCTTTTTTTCCTGCTAAGGTGATTTCCTTGATCAATTTAGGCAGTTGGCTGAGTCAGGGGCACATGTGGTCATGGCTGTGAGGAAACCGAAAACAGCTCATGATTTGATTCAGAAGTGGCAGAATGAATGGTCAGGACTGAGGGCCCCACTTAATGTTGAGGTAATTATCTGCCTGTAGTATACATTTCGTGCAAGTATATATGCACCATGCATTTATGCATTGGGACAATATGTGCATTATACAGTACACATGCTCGGTACTGAAAAATTGCCAATGACAAAGTTCTTCAAATGAAATTAATACCTGTTATATTTTAAGGATGGATGTTGCTTGACTGGACTTTTGACAGGGCTTGTATATACTCTAATGATCACGTTCTGCATCTTCCATCATTGGTTCTCTGCATAAAAGCTAGACCCGTAAATAGTCTGTGAATAGGAATTCATCGTTATACTGTATTCTACTGTATGTCTTTAGGCAGATCGTGCTTTTCCATATCATTCCCAGTTGATATCAGTTGAACATGTGCATAGAGATATCACTTGTTTGCTTGATTGGGTTTGAGATGGTATATGGTGGTGGACATATATTTTACCAGATACTGTGAGGACATGGATTTTTTCTCAAGAAATTGAGTAAAGGACAATATGGCAGATTGCCCATCTTTAGTGGTTGGGTATCCGATGCTGTAATGATCATTCAAAAGAAGAAGAAGAAGAAGAAGAAGAAGACGTTTTAGATGACAATTGGGGTGTGACTTTAATCCATAGTTACCATGTTCATGTAAGCATTCTCGAATGTGTAGATAGATTTGTTTTGGAATCTTCATCGTCAGCCACTTTCTAGTCCATCTGAGGTCAGGCTTTCGACATCTACTTTTCCACTGTGACCTATCAGAAATCATTGTGCTACTTCTCTCTGAATCATTAATTTTAATGGAGATTCAGTGACTGAATCCTGCTGATCAAACTCTTCCTTGCAATGTAGATGCCATTCAGGATAACACCCTTATCCCTCAGGAAACAGTTCATGTCATTTGCTTTTATATGAATTGTGGCTTGTGGGCAATGTTTGCCTTTTCATTTACTTACATGTTCTCTATATTTCTAGATCAAGCTCCTAGAATATCCTATTTATATTCTATCCAATGATAATGTGGGTCATCTTTTAGTCTATTAATGAGGTTCGTGTTGCTCACTTGTTTGGTAATACAGCCTTTTATTGTTAGCCAAGCATGAAACCCTTTTGTTTTGTTTCGGTTACTTTTTGATCTTTTAGTCTATGCATTGCCAATCGTTTTGTATCCCAATAGAAGATGGCATATAATTTCTCTCATTCAATAATATTAGCAGCTTTTGTGCCATGTTGCAACCTCATATACCCATCTCTGTAAGCAATATACCATGCTTGCTTTGTATTAAAAATTGAATCACATTTGGTGGGGATTCTTCCTGTGTGCTTTCCTGGACTGCTGGTTCAGCCAATCCTCCTTGGCTTTTGGCAGTTTAGACATAGAGGACTTTTGCAGAAATAGAGTTTTACCATATCCATAGGGAGTCAAATGGGGAAGCAGATGATCTTGCAAAAAGGGGGTAGGCAGGCCATTTTTAGTAGCATCTAATGGTTTCTTAGGGGTTGTTACTTGTCCGTTTGTCTTCCCGCTTGGGTCTTGTAGTACTCTATGTTTTTCTTTTCTTTCAATAAAATTTTATCATCATCTTTAAAAAAAATCATATTTTATGGTTTTAGCTTCTGAATTTTCCCTGCTTGACCAGTGCACAAGTTTAACATGTGATTCACTTGTATGAGACCATACCAAGAAAATATGATGCTATAACTGCTTTGAAACATGGTAGTCCAAGCGTAAGGTGCACTCAAGGCACCAAGGGGTCCTGGGTGCAAGGTGCATGTCTAGTGTGAGCCTAATTTTGCTAGATGTACTTATTAAGATATTTCAAAATGTATAGGTTCATGGATTTTTGTCTTGGGCTGGTCCGAAGTAGTTAAACCAAAATCTGTTTGGGGCTTAGGTGTGGTTCCTTTGGAGATTAGGAATCAAGCTTTGTTGTGTAAATGGACTTAGAGATTTGGAAGGGAAAGGGAAGCATTATGGAGGAAAGTACTCATTGCAAGGTATTGGGTGGAGCATGGAGGAAAGTGGAGACTAGGCGATAAGGTTGAGAAGAAAGGCTCATTGTTAGTAAAAGCATGGTGGAGAATTGGCAAGGGAAAAGGAAAGGTGGGTAGCCTCTTTAAAGAAAAATTGAAAATGCTAGTTGGGAAAGGAGATCAAACCATTTTTTGGTCCGACCTTTGGTTAGGAGAGAGACCCCCGAAAGATGTATTCTCGAGGTTATATAGGGTAGCTAGTAATAGACAAGCTAGAGTCATGGACTATTACGTAGTGCAAGAAGGAAATCAGGAATCACAAGAAGGGAGATTTGCTTTAGGAGAAGTCTTAGAGCATTTGAACATGAGTGTTTGGATGAATTAGTAGCTACTGTAGGTGATATTCCAATATTTCGTGAAGAGGACGGCAGGTGTATTTGGATTGGCGACTTGTCGGGTTTATACTCAATTAGGGCGGGGGTCGCCTTGGCTCTCACCTTTCCCAAGACGAGTGGATTTCTGGTATCTTAGCTTGGTTAGTTGTTGTCCCTCCAAGGGTTCAAACTTTCTTTTGGTGCGCACTTAAAATAAAAATTCTAACCAGAGTGGAACTTAGGCGGAGGGGAATCTTGAGCTCTAGCAATGACTTGTCTTGCACTTTATGTGGAGACCCAGAGGAGGATCTAAACAACTTGTTTGGAAAGTGCTAAGTAGCTAGATGTCTTTGGAATAGGTTTGCCAGCTTGATGGGAGTTTCGTGGGTTTTGACAACTCGTGTGGTGGAATAGTGGATAGCTGGAATCTAATTGAGGTTAGGATCTAAGATGAAGGTAGCGTGAAATACCATCCCGGGGACTATTTTGTTTACAATTTGGAAGGAAAGGAACCTTAGGATCTTCAACAATAAAGTTTCAGAGGTGAATGATATCTTTCAATCCGCTAAATGGAGACTCTGTGCTTGGTTAGGGCTAGAAAGGAGTTTAAGGGGTGTAAGATGCTGGACTTTTACAGATCATGGGAGGGTTGTATTAGTGACAACTCTAGAAAGGTAGAAATTAGGGTGGGGTGGTCCCCCCCTACACTTGGCTTTGTAAAACTCAATGTAGATGGGGCGATAAGAGGTAAGCCAATTCTGGTAGGATATGAAGATTTATGCGCAATTCGGATGAGGTCTCGAAACTAGTCTTTTCGGAATCAATAGGGGTTAGGGATTCAAACGAGGTAGTGGTTTTAGGGATTGGGATGGCATTGTCCCTATGGGTGAGTACTGGGCAGGGGAAGCTTATTATAGAAGGGGATTTGGCGAGTGTGATGAAGTGGGCTAGGGGCTATAAGCGTCCTCTTGGAAATTGGTTCCAATAGTTAAGTAAATCAAAGCATTGTGTTCGGGCAGAGAGGTATCTTTTGCACTTGTTAGAAGATCTGCAAATGGAGTGGTGGTCTTCTTAGCCAAATGTAGGTGGAAGAATAACATAATGAAGTTTTTTTACCTCTAATCTTTGTAAGTGGAATTTGTATTATTTGATGGTTTCTTCTCCTTTTGACCTCTAGCTCTCCCTTCCAGGGTTTTGTTATGTAAATCTTCGTAGTTTGTGTTGTTCTTCTCGGGTTTAAATCTTTTACACTCGCCACTTGTACTTTTTTTTTTTAAGTATTAATCTTTTTTGTTTAACGCTCAAAAAAAAAAAAAAAAAAAACCACAATACTAATGATCCAAAGATCAAAAATATATTGGTAAGTGAGCTTCCAAGCATGTCATATAAACATGTGTTACTTACATGCACAAGTATATTGTCTAATAATTAGAATTTTTAATTAAGTATTACTAACATATACTTCATCTTAACTATAATATTTACTAGCTATTACAAAGAACTTTGAAAGAAGGCATATTATAGGAAAAAGTTCCTAAAAGAACTTGCTGAGGATCTAGGCACAAAATGTATTGAGGTGTAAGATGGTTCTGGTGCCTAGCTAGAGGGGTTAGGTGCAATTAAGGCATACCTTTGACTACTATGCTTTGAAAAATTCTCCATGAGGTGATACGTTCTTGTGCTTCTTTTTCTAGAGATGAGAAATGACTCTCTATAATGCTGAGGCAATTGCAGTTTAATTCTATGTCGCTGATGTCTTACTTGTAAGTCATTCAGTTCACATATTATCTCAAAAACTTGATTAGACACTGACAGTTGAATGTGCAAAATGCTTGTTATGTTACGTTGTTACCTTAACTAATTATTGATTTATTTTTTGGACATGTTTTACAGCCCCACCACTAAATAAAACAAAGAACTTGAATTAGTTTCAGATCTCATGAATTTCTAATTTTTGTTATGGGTTATTGAGCAATCCCTCAAAATTTATTTGTATACCAAAATAGTGTTATTCCAGTCCCTCTTCTATTTTCGTGACTGACACTGCTCAAGTCTAATTCTTTGTCAAGGTGATGGAGGTTGATCTTCTCTCCCTCGATTCTGTTGTCAGATTTGCTAATGCTTGGAATGCACGTTCAGCTCCATTACATGTTTTGATCAATAATGCTGGCATTTTTTCAATTGGAGGTCTGTGGGTACAATAGTCATACTGTCACAGAAGTCGCTTCTTAAAGTTTTGAAGTTTCATTGCTGTTATTTCTGCTTATGTTTCTTATTGTGTGACATGGGAGTTGAGAAGATTATACAACTAACATATTCTACCATTTGAGATTTCTTTTTGTGGGACTTATTTTATTATTCTATTTTGTTTCGCCACTTTCTTCACTTATTTGTTCATTTTGCTTTTAGACATAACTTAATTTACCTGTAGTTATAAGTAGCTCAAATATTGCAATTATAACTGTTATTTTTTGTTTTTGTTAGTTATATGCGACTTCATTTATATTGAAGCCCAATTTTTATTTTATTTTTGTTTGCTTAGTGCTACGGGATTCATTTTTTGATCTTCCAATTATGTTCTTTGGTGCAGTTGTTTGTTTTTTAATTTCTTGGAGATAGCTCATCAGCTTTTGTTTTAATGGATATGAAGGAATTATTAACAATGAAGGATTTAAATGTGATCCACTTTATAAATTGCACCACTTGTTTGTGGTCTGTATATTTCCCTATATAGTCATTGAAAGGGAAAAAGTGATAAATAAGACCTGAGTATGAATCTGTGTGGATATTCACAAATTTTGAATATGTTTGTCAGGCAACCAACAAATCTCTATAGGTGGGGGCAAAAAAAGGCCTAGTTAGATAGCTTTCCCTGTTTCTTGAGCCTTGTATCATCTACTTATCTTGCTAACTGAGTGGGTAAAAACACTGTTAGGCTTACCTGTGCCCATCAGCAGATCAGGCCAAATAAAAGGTAAGACTGTTATACACTCCCCATCTTTGATGGAGTACTGATCGGGGATCATTTAGTTCAGTAATACAAATGGTAGATTTTTTTTTTTTGAGAGAGATGACAAAAAAATATTTCATTAAAAGTAGCTGAAAACACAGATAAAGAAGCCAGCTCAAAGAGGCTTTCAACCAGCTAACCATCACTTAACAAAAGAAGGGAGGAACAAGTAGAATTACAACGCAATCCTAAGATTATGAAAGAGATGCCTGATTTCCACTCCAGAGAATCCATTGAACTCCTGTGAACTTCTTTGATAGTGCAGCCCATTGAGCAATGTTAAACTTGATTTTATCAATCAAGTTTGCTGTGGGTGAGGCCCATCCTCAAAAATCTTCTGGTTGCATTCTCCCCATACAAACCACACTATACCCAATCGTACCAATTTCTACAAAAATTGACCTACCTTGGAAAAAGGAAGGAGGATCCACAAGCCAAAATGAGAGCCTGAAATGAATCAGGACAAACCTAATGAATAGCAAAGGAAGCAAAAGGATGATGAATAAAAATAGGATTAACCAACTCCTCTTGGTTCCAATAGCACATGTTGGGAAGAGGAAGGCTTCTGAGTTTCAGATTGTCCAAGGTCAGGATTCAGTTTGGGAAAGCCATCCAATGAAAGGCTTAGGATTAGCACATATTCATTCATGTGTTTCTTCCCTGCAATTATACATTTATTAAACATGTTTGTCTACAAATCTACCTTTTGAAGTATATTATGGTTTTTTGTGAACATTTTACATATAAATTTACCTTTGCAATCTTGTTAGTCCAAAGTACAAATAGTTATATTTTCAGATGTGGATGGCTTCCATTTCTAGATCCTTGTGCTTACATCATGCACTTGCACCCTTAACTTTCGAGTCCTGATATATTCCCAAATTGATGTACTCCAGAATTTGATTTTCGAGTTTTGGAACCTTGTATCTTGATTTCAATGGAAGTTCAAGAGAGAAACCTTGTAAATAAGAAACCTCAAGAAGCTTTTTGTGTGTGTGTGTGTGTGGTTGTGGGTGGGGGGTGGGGGTGGTGGGTGGTCATGGAACCCCATCCAACAATGGCATCTTTGAACTCAGCCTCTGTAAGGTCTCCAAAACCCCAACTTGGACTTGTAAACTTGGCAAAATCTAACCTGATCTGAAACCAGCCATTTAGAAAGGGTATGTGTCTTAGAATTTTAACTCCTTTGTAAATAGGTTGGGTTGACCTAGACTTGCTTCTAAATGGATAGGTAATGGGTAGGAGTAATGGAGACCCAACACAAACCAACCTGACCATTGCTATCTATATATGCAAGACATCCAACTCTATGAGATCTAAACTTATTTTAGTGAATGCAATAATGATAAAATCAACAAGAAGGCGAGTATTGTGATTTTGATCATGAGCTGTTTCCATGTTATATATACTGCACTATCAACAAGCCTGTACAATGAGTGGTCAAGATTAGCCTACCTATATGCTCAATGCCAAATAACCCTTTTGTTATTATGATGACAATTTATTGCAAAGAAAAACAAAGAGGGAATGATCAACAAAAAGCCCATGAAGGCCAAAACTGGGAAAACAAGGAAAGAGCTGAAAAAAAGGACAGGACTATGTTACATGAACATCAGGAAGAGAAGACTTCAAATTTCCATACCACCACTTATGATCTCCGATCACTTTCTTATCAAGCGTATCGGCCTCATTGTTAACCTCTTAATGCCAAAATGCCCTCATTGTCACAACTGCAAATGCAAAAAATGAAAAATCAACACCTCTCAAAAAACAATTATAAACCAACTCAACTTGCTGGCAGATTTTTCTTTTTTGGAGTGTATATAACTATATATGCTTTAGGAGATTTATATTTCTTGTGTACTTGCACAATTACTTTGCAGATGGTGATGTGGTATACTTAGATTGGCTTGCACATTATTTTACACATTGTGCTTTTGTCATGGCTAGTATTGCCAATCCAATTCCAATCCTTGTATTGGAATTTTGATTTTGTAGGAAGTCCATTGTTTGACAAACTTTTATAATTTTTTTTTGGATTTTAGGGTTTTTTATTTTTTATTTTTTGTAATTTGTAATTTGAGCTAAAAGCCTAAATGGGTTTGAATAGACCTGGCCCAAATTTTTTTTTTTTTTGTGTGGGGTTGGGGAGTGAGGGGTTACCCATAGTGGGTGGAGGGATTGGAGACTGGACACGAATGCAACCCAACCCAAACTTGACCTGTCCCGACCCATTTCTAGGTCTAGGATTGTGTCTCCATATGGGATGCATGAGGTGAATTAGTGTAAGAGACCAAGACCCTAGAATACATGTGGCTGACATGGAAACCCTGAAATGAGGTCATAAGTGCTGTTAAATGCTAAGCTGTTAATAAATTCTAATATTACTCAAAAGAATACATTATTGTGCAATTTTAGATTTTTCATACATATGTTTTTTGGATGGCATAGCTGCATGTTCACATGTATATTTCACAGAATTTGCAAGAATTTCACAGATAAACACAGTGAAAGTCACTTGAGCTTTCTACTAGTTGCATGCCAAGAAGTGTCGGACATGGGTGTCAGACTCATGGTGACTGAAACTTGAATGAGTGATGAATTCATCCATAAAGAACACAAGTTCTTTGAGATTATATATTATTCTGTAGGAAGTTCATAAACTGAAGCAAACCACTTTGTTGATTTCGGATCATATGGCAAATTTTTAGTGTTTCTGTTATTACCTCATTTTTTATGTAATGTCAGAGATGAATGTATTTCAATAGAACTACTTGTTTCTTTCTTTCCTTTTTACCCCCAAGCTTCTGAACCTGGAAAAGCTTTATGATTACGTAGTGCAACCAGTTTTAATTAGCTGACATGGACAGAACCTCAACGATTTTCAAAGGATGGGTATGAAGAACACATGCAAGTGAATCATCTTGCTCCAGCTCTGCTATCACTGCTGCTTTTCCCATCTCTAATTAAAGGCTCCCCAAGTCGAATTGTCAATGTGAACTCCATTGTGAGTACAATGTGCATCAACTATCTTCTGATGTTTCTTTAAAACAAACAACTATTGAAATTTCTCTTGATGATTTGTGAACCATATAATCACATCTATGTATTATAACTGGTATTTCGAAATTATAAAAAGGCCCAAAAATACTTCTTTTTAAAAAAAAAAACCTTTCCAGATCTTGGACTTGACTTCCATGAAATATTTGTCAATGAAAATCCATGTTTCTTCAGAAGTGATTCAATCAACCAATAGTCAAGAATAACTTTGGTCATTTCACTTGCCTTTATGTAGAAGCATTCTTGACTGACCTGTGTTTGGGGTCTTTGTATTCATCCAAAGGTGTTTCATTAGTTAACAAAAATCTGAAGGGAATGGTGCAACCCTTCCTTTCCTTGATGTGCCTCACAAACATCCCCTCTCTCGCTCTCTCTCTGTTTTTTTGTTTTTGTTTTTTGGTGGGTGGGGGTGGGGGTCTTTATACTGATAATAAATAATAAATATGATACTGACTTGTACCTTATAGCTTAAATAATATACTTAGCTCCTAGACAATGCCTCACAGTTTTTACCTTGAAGAACACAATGCTTCAGACTGAGAAATCCCAGGACTGTAACTATAGACTTGATTAAAGAAAGAATTAGTTGTTCGCATTCTGGGTTTTTTTTTTTTGTGTTTTTTTTCTAAGAAAAAAAGAATTGTTGGATGTGAACTACCTTGTTTGTTTTGAGACTTTTGAGCTTTGGTGTTTTGTGTTGTTCTTGGTGTCCTATTTTGAGTGTGCTTCTTGCACACCTCTTCCTATGCTTGATAAAATTCAGTCAACATCTAGAAAAAAAATAAATTACATTAATTGAAATAAACCCCATTCATTTCAGGCTTTCACTTAGTCTGAAAATGCCCCATAATTTTTTTTTCATTATCTGAACTAGGCCCCCATCCCATTTGCAGCATAGGCAGCACCATTTTCTGGCACCTTCATAACAGGCGCTTGACATGATTGTGGCTCTCACCTGGGCCTACCAATAAAAGGGGACGTCTAGATTAGCCAAATTACCAAAATTTTAGACTCTGTATAATCTCCAGCTGTCTGATGAAGAAATGTGAAATGGATGATTGATGCTGAAAGCTGCTTCACTTCACATGGCTAGGAATTCCAGATGCAGCTGAACTGTATTTGAGTTAAGCTAGAGGTCCCTTCCATTTGGTAAGGCCGGATGGGACTTTCAAATATGTCACACATCCATTTTTCAGGTGCTACACAGAAAACTGTGTAACTTACACTGTAAGGGGGTGAAAAGGGGGCTTTTTCTTCTTCTTCTTCTTCTTTTTAATATGGAAGGGGCCTTCAAAATTAAGCAAAAGAATGGGACTTCTTTCTAAATACCCCAAAAATAATCATTATGATCGTAGAAGAAGAAATAGTAGATACCAATCCTGTTGGTTTATTTTTTTTGTTTTTTAATTTGTGCATCTTTTTTCCCCTTTGAATAGATGCATTATGTAGGATTTGTTGACACAGAAGATATGAATGTGGTATCGGGGAAAAGGAAATATACAAGTGTAGTGGGATATTCTGCTAGCAAGCTTGCACAGGTTTGTTATGGCTTTTTTTCTTCTTCAATATCTTTTTTCACCCCGAAACTTGGTCTTGAATGGTTTTGTTTCTTATTTTCCATTTATATATGAATTATTTTACCATTCATTCTTGAAGAATATTTATTTGTATTTTGAAAAGTTCATTCTCTTGAAGTTTGATACGATACCTCTATGCTGTTTGGGTGTTAGGTCATGTTCAACAGCATCCTTCACAAGAGAATACCTGCTGAGGCTGGCATCAGTGTTGTTTGTGTGTCACCTGGGATTGTGCAAACTAATGTTGTAAGTTTACTGCATCCTATTCTCCTGTTTTACCAGTATCGTATGCCAGCATGTGTTGTCAATTCTTTTCTTATTCTTCCTCCCTTGTTTTAAAAGGAGGTTTGCGAATCGTGCACCTGCATGCCACCACACATTGTCATGTGCACATATGCACTACATCCATGCCCTTGTATCATGTGGGAATTTCACTCAGAGTGGACTGTTAATGTTGGAAAATTTGATTTTTATTTTATTTTTTTCTTGGCTACATTAGTAGTCAATGTTCAAAATCTTATGGTTCTCTTGATTATTGGATTGCTTTGGATTGTGTAGGGATGAAGAAAGGCTGGTCTTGGGATTTGCCCATGCTAAACCAAGCTTGAGCCAAGCCCTAACCTTGACATGGGCTTGGTACACATGACCAAGCCCAAGCCCAGTCTTGGATCAGCTCTTCATTGGGCTTGTGGTAGGAATGGGCTAAGTCATCTGTTCTCATTTTCCATCTGCTGCACACCACTTGGATCCACAGATCATCTGACTTGTGGATTTCTAGCCATGTTGGTGGAAATGCTAGACAATGACAATTTAATGCCACTTCAATAAATGATTATTTCCAAATTTGTCGAAGTTAATGTTGGTCATTATTATCAAATTTGTCCATGTTAATATTTAGTACGATTTTAGGATTGCCAAATAGAGGAGATTTGTTTCCCAACATTTCCAATTTTTAATTATTCCTATCCATTTTTAATTTAAGCCTTGTATATGGGTTAAATAGAGAGATGGTGTGGAGTGGGCAAAATCTTATTTACTTATTTTGGGCTCCCAGTAGGTGGGAATCCGAGATCCAAAATTTTTTTGGAACCCGTATTAGAAAGGATATCTAAGAAATTGAACGCATGGTGTAAATCCTACCTATCAATCGGAGGTAGATTGACCCTAATCAAATCATGCTTGATGAACCTTCCCATCCACTACCTATCTCTATATGAAGTGCCCAAGGGAGTGGCAAGAAAGATAGAATTTTTTAAAAGGACTTCCTTTGGGAGGGGAAGGGGTAGGAGAATCCACCTAGTGAAATGGGAAAAGGTTAGAGATATTAGAGAAAAATGTGGATTGGGGATTTATAGTATTAGAGATAGGAATCACACTCTGGTATGTAAATGGCTATGGAGATTCTCATCAGAAAAGGAGGTCTTGTGGAGGAAGGTATTAGTAGCTAGGTATGGTGAGGGAGATCGGGGGAGGGGAGATTAGTTAGTAGAGCCTCTAGAGATGGGTCGTTGGTTGTGAAAGCCTTGGTGAGGAGGGAGATTGGTGAGGTATTCCAGAGGGGAATCAGGTTTTTGGTCGGGAATGGTAAGAGGGTGTCGTTTTGGAAAGACAATGGACAGGGGAGAGACCACTTATGGAAATATTTCCTAGATTGTTTAGAGTGGCTCTAAATCGTGAAGCACTGATTAGTGACTACTATAATGAGGTCAATGATGTACTCCAGTGGTCCATCTCATTCAGAAGGACCCTACATGTTTTTGAAGAAGATCTCCACCAAGTCTTGATCGGAATCCTAGGGGACACTAGATTGTGGCTTGAGGATGAAGACAAGTTGATTTGATCCATGGATCCGTCAGGGTCCTCGGTAAAATTAGTTCTAAAGTCAGCATATGTTGTAAGCTCAAGTTCACCGCCTATATGCAATCTCGCCTGGAATAATAAGATACCCCCTAAAATCCAGATCTTTATGTGGGCGGCTTTGAAAAGGAGGATCTCAGTAAGACACAATCTTAGGAGAAGGGGCGCTATTCCTGAAGAAGCTCCGATAGTGTGCTCACTATGCGCAGAAGAGGAAGAGACCGTGGACGACTTGTTGTGTAAATGTTGTATCACATGGGCTGTATGGTGCTATTTCTTGAACTTATTCAGTTGCTCGTGAGTTATAGGAAGCGGAGTAGAGGATTTAATGTCAGGGTGGTTGGGGGGCCCCTTTAGGGATAGACATAGGGTGGCATGGAGAATGGTGTCATCTGCGATCTCGTGGGCAATTTGGAAAGAGCGCAATGGGAGGATGTTTGAGGGAAAGAGAGGGACAATTTGAGAGGTTTTTGAGAGGGGGAAATGACAATTGATAGGATAGTTGTCTGTCTGCAATGAATTTGTGGGACTAGTACCCAAAGATGTCTACTTGTCTTGGGAAGGTTGCATGAAGGGGGTTGGGAAAGGTAGGAAACCTAGGGTTGAGTGGGTAGCGCCACCTCAAGGTTCCTGTAAATTCAATGTGGATGGGACAACAAGGCGTAAACCAGGGCCGACAGGAATATGAGGGATGTTGCTTGATGATAGGGGTAGGATGTTATTAGCATTCTCCGAGCCACTAGGGAATACGGAGTCAAATGAGGCGAAACTGAGAGCAATCAAGAGAGCACTTTAGGTTTGGTCTAGGTTTGAAAATGGTAATCTTATTGTTGAAGGTGACTTGACTAATGACATCTTCTGGACTAGTAATATAAAATCTCCCTCGTAGAAGTTCGTAAGCATTACTAAGGGACATTAGGACGTTGTGCATGACGGGAAGTATCACTTTCACACATATACCTCGATTGGCGAACAACGTGGTGGAATTTTTAGTGAAAGTGGGCGTACACAAACAAAGATCGGGTATGGAACTATTTTGATCTATCCGCCCTGGGGGGACTCCTTATTGTATCTTTTTTTTTTTTGTGGGGGTTGGGGTGTGGTTGGGGGTCGAGTATTGTACATATAGGGTCTTTGTTTTTTCAGATTCTTTTCTTTTTGTTTTAGGCTTTTTTGGTTCTTTTCTTTGGGTTTAATCTTGGATCCTGGTATAAACCTTCTATATTGGGTTCCATCTCATGTTTACATCCTTCGTATATTAATGAATTCATTCTTCACTGTTTAAAAAATATATGTATGGGTTAAATTGAGTAGTGAAGGGCACAATAGGATTTTCTCCAAAATCAACTTTGGCTATGAGGTTTGCTTTCTCCTTGAATGGTCTCCATAAGCTTTGCTTGGAGGTACAGTTCTCCTTGAATTGAAACCCCTATCCCTACTTCTTTCCATTTATATTTACTTCTCTTGCATTTCCCTTTTTTCTGTACAATTTGGGTGTCAAAAGCTCCATCTTTTTTGTGTCTTTATTTAAAAATAATCAGTTTTCACCCTTTCACAATCCTACTATTGCCATCAGAACCTAGATCAGGTGGCATTTCAGCTGCCCTCTTGCCATTGTCCATACATTCTTTTCCACTTTTTTGTCTTATAATCTTTTTCACAATCCCCGAACTGCACATATCCCCTTCCTCTCTTATTGTTTCTTAGTAGTGAAAAAAAAAAAGTGCAGTCCTTCAGGGTTGCAACATGGTTGCCTTTTTTCCCTTATTTTTTGATCCATTTTAATATGTTAAAAGAAAAAGAGAAGTAATAGTGCATATGTTATCCCTTCTCTCTCTCTCTCTCTCTCTCTCTCTCTCTCTTCTCTCACACACACACACTCAGCCCACCACTCCAATTTTCTCATATCTTTCATGTCACTTTCATCCCACTCCCATTCTCCCAAAAATGTCTTCCCCCTTTTTTCACCCCTCCAACCTAGCCATTACCCAGCCCAACCTTTCACACTGGCCAATTTCTTTCTTCCGTTCCGTATTACACGTCTTCGCACACCTTATCTTAAAAAAGAAAAGAAAAGAAAACGGTGTCTCTGTTTTGCTTACATGTATCAGTGGAAGTATTTTGTCATGAAAATGGTTATATTGTTTTAATGCTTTTTTTTTTTCCCTTATTTGTTGCATGTCTGAGTGTACTAATCCTTGGTGTCGCTCTTATAAAATAGGCACGAGATCTCCCTAAAATTGTTCAAGCGGCATACCATCTAATTCCTTACTTCATCTTCAGTCCTCAGGAAGGTATGTGCTACTAAATGGAAGCATGTTTTCAGTTGCCCTGCTTAATGGATGTATTTGTGCTTATACACGCTACTCTTTTGTAAGGGTTAGAAGGTAAATAATTCAGAAACAAATATTCAAGTTTGTCTTGCTTCCTGGTAGGATCAAGAAGTGCTCTTTTTGCGGCTACTGATCATCAAGTTCCAGAGTACTGTGGGGTGTTGAAGGCTGATGAGTGGCCCGTTTGTGCATTAATATCTCATGATTGTCGGCCAATGAATGCATCCGAAGAAGCACATAATGTAGGAACTTCTCAGAAGGTGTGGGAGAAGACTATGGAGATGATTGGTCTCCCTTTGGATGCTTTGGAGAAACTTCTAGAAGGAGAAGAAGTTCAGTGCCGATACGGGCTTGATGATGGAGAATAGGTGTCCTTAGCATTACACTTTGACATATAGTTTGATCATCAGGGCTGATTGTTTTTTATTAATCAGTTGATATAAAAAATTGGTGATTCCAAACTCTGAGCTACTAATCTGAGCACTTTCAAGGTTAATTGTTGTCATGAGAAATTTTATTTCTTGATTAATGTATGATATTGGCAAACTGCTACATTTCATTGGTTGGTGGTATATGTATGAGTGAACCACTGTGAATTGGGTGAAAGGTCATCATGGGTTTATACAATTTTTTCATATTCTTGGAATATTGTCTCTAGGGTGAAAGAAGAGAATTTGTTTTTAATTACATTGTTAAAGAAAATCCTCCAGGTGAGCATGATTAGACAATTTGTTTCTCAACTATCCGATTCATTTAACTATCGATTTTCTATTCACAATATCATTTTCGTCGCCGTTATCGTAGTCAATAACTTCACTGCATAGAGCACAACATATCAGTGGTAGTCCACTTCTTGAATTGATACGTACTCAATGTTATATCTTTCCTTCTTTTTTTTTATGACCAAGGTGTTCAAATCTCTAAGAGTATTCGTCTAATTTTTAAAGCATGTGCAAATCTTCCTATCCACACACATCGGGTAACTCTATGGAGAGTGGTCCTTAATTCCAACTCAGCCCATGATCTGGCGTCGTGATCGATTAATGCCGAATCATCTAAGTGCTGTTTTCCTGTAAGAGGGGTTTCTTGCATTTTAGACATTTGGAGTTCAGTATGTTGCAATTACCAATTAATTATAACCTCTGATTTTTAGTGAGGTGATGTTAGAGATGCCTTCAACTTCAATGTTATATAGAGGGATATGCCAAAATCTCTCATTCAAAATATTCATATTATGTGCACAATATAGTGATGGCAAGCTGTGTTATTGAAATTGGAAATGAGTTCGATTTGCCCTAAACATGTCTCAAATACTGAATCAATTGAACCATCTAATTTATACTTTACAGTAGTGCAGCTAGTAAAAAGTCAAAAGTTTAAACTGATTCAAAATGGTTATGTTTTATTTTAAAATTTAATTATTTATTATAAATTAGATGTCATGCTAAAGCTATACTCTGATTAAACTCAACCGTTTAAAGTTAAACAAAATCGTAAAAAAGAATTATTTTTGGATAAAATGATCTCAATGTTACTTAAATTGAGAGTTGAAATATGATTGCACCATATTTCTATTGGTTATCTAGCGACCGTCCCGCCTATAAGGTCCATATGGTGTGATACCTAGCATGGCATAATTGTAGCACAAGCACTCCCCCTTGGCAGAAGCTGGCGGCTAGCAATAGCCATGTCATTGGTAGTAAAGGAGTCCTCCACTACCCCCAAGTGCTAACCAAAGTGTTCGACGGATTCCGAACAGGAGAATGGGCAGGGCCATACTTATCAGCCATGGCACCTAGTTTTTGGTAGAGTGGTTCATGTCCCCTTAGCAAATGAAAGCGACGGATCACCGGCCAGACCCCGGCAACCTTGGGTGCTTCTCTGCACTTGCTCTTGCCTCTCTTTGTCCTTGCTGTACTTTGTAGAGCACTGCTAAAGCAACAAGCCCACTAATTGACTGAAGTTGAAGAGGCAAATCCGTATAAGGATTTTGAATTGGGAGTTCTGTGGAAGTGAACTCTTAACAAGGATATTATGCATTTGAGGCATTCAGGTTCTTCTCCTCCAAGTGATTTTGAACATTAGTTTGGTCCATTGGATGGTCAAAGTCATGTACCAAGAGTCATCCATTATATATATGATATGCAAATGTATGCATATACTCTTAAATATTATATTTATGTATATAGAACAATGTGCTCTTGGAGCTCATTTTATAATCATCTAAAATTTAATTGACATTTTCAGGTGGTGGTTGGGTCAGTTAACTCTGCATCCTTTTGTATCGCCATGGCACTCAGAGGTCAAATGATCACTTACGCATATTTGACATGAGTTCCATCAAATGAAATGATGATAGGTCTCTCGAAAAGATTTTCTTTTATGGGCTAAGGTCTACATTTGTTGTTGGGATTCGACTTCTACCCCAAAAGACTAGTTTGATCGGTGGAGATATCCAGCTCCATATAACTCTTTAGTTTTCTCCCCTTCTCGCCAATGTGGGACTCGTTCGTACCTAACAATCCCCGCCTCGAATGAGACTCTTCAGCGGATAGAACGTCCCCAACCATCCTGTTTAGTTATGGGATCCCGAATCCACATGCAGTAGCTTGGAACCGTGATCTGATACCACTTGTTGGGATTGGACTTTCAGCTCAAAAGACTAGATAGGTGGAAATATTCAGCCCCATATAACTCTGTAATTTTTTCTTCCTCTCACCGATGTGGGACTTGTTCATACCCAACATTTGGTTCATCGCTGGCTTTTTGAGAACTACTTGGCCCTTCCATTGTTGATCTACAATGCAAAATTCTTTCAAACTTCATTATTTAGCCCTTTAATTGATGGATACATCTGGCTCATATGATCTTTGGCAATGTTTGATCCATTATAGGGCCTTCTGGACTGATGCAGTAAATTATTGTATTCTATATATAGTCCCATATATAGATGGGCCATGCCCTGATGACACCTTCTGTTTGTTGTTGTAGAATAGAATGTCTGAATCCATTTCTACTCTTCTGTGGCCTTGTAGAGAGAGATGTTTGCCCTTATTTCATGAGAAATCATAAGAAGATCACAGTACTGGTCGCCAGCATGGAGAAATAAGTCTTTTGTCTGCATAGTTCCATTGTTGTCTGTACTTGAGGCTGATTGAATTGGATTTGCTTTCCAACTTTCATTAATATAATCCCCCTAGTTAGAGCTAACCCCAGCTTAATCACATGGGGCTGTTTGCTAGGGTGAATCAAGGGGGATGGGCACAACTCTAAGTCCAAACATTGGACTATTCTTCAGTGAAGTTGTACTGCTAAATATTAATATTCAACTAATCACTTGATGGCACTATTTGAATGGTGTGGATTGTATTAAATTCTATGGAGTTTGATCATCAGAAATGTACTGTCGATCCGATCTTCACTGTCGTAAGTTGAGCAATGCAATTTTATTAGAGGGCAATTTTATAATTTTCACTTTGCACATGTGCGTGTGAGAAAGAGAGTGTGCAACGAAACTATAACGAGGGTAGAAGTTATCTTTCATTCGATTTTTTGTCTTTAAACATAATGGATCAGTGTTAAACCTATGGACGTACTAAAAGAAAATCACGTAAATCTTTATGCTGTAGTTTTGATTCTCTGTTGATTTTTTTCTCTTCTATTTTTTCTGCTGTGGATGCAATGGTCAACCTTGATAGATGAAAAGGAAATTTAACTAGAATGATGATGATATGGATGTGATATCCAAATTCACGAAGTCAAACTGGCATGTCTGGCATGTGCTGAGGCTTAGAAACCCATAAATGGGCCTGAGCCCCGCTAAAGATGACTTTCAGTTAAAAATATTAAAACAGACCTCACCTGGTTCACATACCTGGATCAACTGTGCCCCAGCTTAGACATTGGTTAACTGTGCCCATAACTAGCATGCACAAAATTGATGATCAAGCCCGGCCCATCACCAACAAATATATGATCATCGTGATTTGTTCGTATATGTACTGATCTTGATTATGACATTGGGCCAGACCCATTGTAACAGGCCCATGAACAAAAATATCAGTTCTTGTAGGTCCTTTCGTCTGGCTCTTAGACTTCTCCTTAGCTCTGAGCTTGTCTGATCTGATTTAGCTTTGAGGCTTTAATCCCCTTTGGTCCATTTTGGCAGCTTTGCTCAGATGTGGAGCACTAAGGTCTTTTTTAAAAAAAAAAATAATAATAATAAATAAATTGGTATTTAATTGAGTGACATAAATAGAATAGCTATGATTGTCCTATGTGTCTGTTGATTTTGTATTGTGGCCCAAACCAGAAATGAGTGGTTCAGATTCATTGACAATTACAACCACTGTAAAAGTGTAAAGTAAACGTACAATGAATGGAGCCAATCTATTATCCAGTAGTTCATAGATCTCCCTTCTACCACAGATCCTTTAGTTTCTTAAGCCAAACATGGTTTTATTCTGACTTGTACTCTACCTGCCACGAGATCCATAAATTCAACAGTAAAGACAACTATAGATGGAATTGATTGATGTGGATACATAGTGTTGTAATACATTGATAAATAAATTTAAAATAAAAAATAAAATAGAAAAATTTTTAAGTTATTAGAAGACAGTGTGTCAGTGTGTAACTCATGATTATGTGCCTCCCCCAAAAGAAATAAATAAATATGGTGAGACCTAAGCGTTGTACTACATGGCTAATACTTGTTGATGCCTGTCGTAGTCTGAGACCAAAATGACCAACTTCAAAGGGGTGATTTATAAAGAGTCAGGCTGAGTGTGTGGGCTAAGGGTAAGCGAGTTCATAAAATAAATACATGCTTATCTCCTATTGTAAGGTTTTATCAGAAGGTTGGGACCAAGGAAAAAAGAACATTAAGGCTACGTTTGGATGGAGGTAACGGAGTTTACCTGTTACCTTTCTTTGGTAACAAAGAGATAAAAAGATAAAAATTTGAATTTTTACTTCTCTTCCTCTCTTTTAAAATACATTTTCCTTGCATAGACACAGAAATATTGATATGAATATATATCGGCCGATATTTTACTACTAAAGCCGGAGTAGAGAAAGGCGAGGAGGGAAGGGGGTAAAGGAAATGCAGAGAACATTGCTAAATGAATAAACTACAAGCCTTGAAGAAAAAAGAAAGGAAGTGATTATTTCACAACTTCATGAATGTCTCAAACAAAGGTTGAAATATCGGCCGATACAATATATATCGATTTTTTAAGACCGAGCAATATCGGCCGATACGATATGTATCGGTCATACAAGACTAATATCGGCCGATATGGCAGATATTCTGTCCGCAATATCGGTCACCATATTGGCCGATATGTACAAATATCGGTATTTAAAAGTTATTTTTTTTATTTTTATTTTTTTGAAAAACCGATACGGTTTTTCCACGGTTCGTCACGGTTCTGCCGATACGGCTTTCACGGTTTTACACGGTTTTTTTTTCTGTTTTTCACGATTTTTTGCTGTTTTTCACGGTTCTTCACGGTTTTTTCGCGGCTCCGATATCGGAGGAGAGAAAAATGGCCTATATATCGGCCGCCCCGTTTTTTTTACCCCTGGTCTCAAAGTTAGAAAACTGTTAGACATTCAGCTTAAAAAAAATTGTTAGAGAAAATAATATTTTAAATAATTTAAATTCATCATGAATGATCCCATATAGGACCAGTGGACCACGCATCCAAGCATTTACAATATTTTGGCTCAATGTTGGATTTCATTCATTTTTTTTTCTTTTGTCCAGATTCAAATTTAGATGTTTTTAGGTATTCATTTGTAATCTCGTGATTCTTTTTTTTTTTCTCACATAATTTATTTTTTAAAACGCATAAAAAAGTGATTAAAATGTTATAATATTTTATTATATATAATAATATTTAAAAAGAACCGTCCTGTCAATCAATTCAAATTTTGGATTCATCACCGTAGTTCAGCTAGTTGTGTCCTATCTCAAGAAGCGGGACGTGATGAGTTCAAACCTCCATAGACTAACATGATGTGCTCTTAGGGTAAAGGTATTATTTGTAGGGGTTTTATGCTGGATTCCTGCAGTTTCCAATGCGTAAATTTTTTAAAAAAAATTGTAACCCACAATTTATAATTTGCAAATGGCGCCCTATATAGACACTCGATTTTTTTGCCTCTACACACCAGATTTCAAAAAATCAGATGAAATTACCATTCTATCTCTCCGTGTTCTATCATCCGAACAAACTGTCAATGTAATTTCTGTTCGTTCGAACGAATATATTCATCTGAACGAACAGAACAGTGCAATTTCAGTTCGTTCGGACAAATGAACTTATATATGTTCATTCGTTCGAATGATCAGTTTAGATATATCCTTAAAATAATATGTTCATTTGATAAGTAAACAATGCTGACATGGTAAATGTTAAAGAATGGTGGAGTAAATGTAGTACACAAGACACACAATGTGACATGATAAATGTGAAAGAATGCTGGAGTAAATGTGGTGCATAAGACACACAATGAAGAGCTAGTTCTGGAGATATCAAGTATCAATCAACAACTTCAAATTAATTTTGGCAACTCCTGCAGTATAAGTTCTTTGTGTGCTATTTCAGATTCTGTCTTGAAAAAGGAAAGCAGTGCCATGTTTGCTGGCACATCTCAAAGCAAAACAACTGAATATGGGGATGCAGCCAAAACATGGGACAAGTATGAAGAGGACAAACTTGAGAAATATGGGGATGCAGCAAAAACATGGGCCAAGTCTGAAGGGGACAAACTTGAGGAATATGGGGATGTAGCCAAAACATGAGCCAAGTCTTAAGAAGACAAGCTTGAGGAAGTGAATGAGAAGGCATATTCGTTCGAATGATCGTAAGTGATTATTCGGACGAATGAATATAAGTTTACTCGTCCGAACGAATACATAAGTATATTTCAGTTCGTTTAGATGAACATACTCATCCAAACGAACTGAAATTACACTGATGTGTTCGTTCGGATAAGCATATTCATCCGAACGAACTGAAAATGAACTGACAGTTCGTTCAGATGAAAATACACGGAGGGGTAGAATGGTAATTTCACCCGATTTTTTGAAATCAGGTGTGTAGAAGCGGATTTTCCAGGTGTCTATATAGGGGGCCTTTGCAAATGAATAACTTGGATAACCTGCACTTTACTTGGAACTTAAACTGAGTAAACTTTGGTGTTTGCATTAGGTCTGGTCCCTCAACTTTGACTCCCTGTCGAGTTAATTCAGTTTATCTAACTCCAGTTTAATCAGACTGAGTTTGTGAACTGTGATCCTAACTCATCTACTATATAAAGTAGGGCCCACCCATTAAATATCTGAGACCCATTGAGCAAAAATGCTGAGTCCACTCTTTTTTTTATGTCTGCCGTAAAGAAGACCATGTGAATAATTATTTTATAGAATTTTGCCTTTATTTTATTATTTTATCCTTTGATTTTAAAATTTTAAAGTCAAAAGTCAATACTCATTAAAATTTAAAGTTCAAAATTATATGCTTGAATCATCAATTGATAGTGAAATTTATATACTTCATATTCATATAATCATTTATTAAATAAACATAAATTTATGAAACTTAAGATGCATCTAATGGTATGTATTGTTTGTGTATCTTGGTGGTATTGTCTCCTATTTTAATTAAAAAAATTAAGTAACTTTTGCCCATTTTCGTCATTTCACACCTTCCCCGATAGTTTCCCGCCATGAGCCGTTGGGACGTCCATTCTCTATATAATTCCGCCCCTGCTTCGTCCCAATATCTTCAAGCTATGTGACGAAAAAAGGGGAAAAATGGCTTCCTCCAAAACCCTAACAGAGATCTTCAACCCAGCAAAGCGCTTGAAATCCCATTCTTCTCCCGAAACACTAGTACCAAAATCCTCCATTTCCTGCAAATCGTCTCCCTCCAGCGATTCCTCGGATCCATACACCCTCACTCCCGACCAGAAATCCAGGATTGAGTCCAACAAATACCTGGCAATCGCCAAGCGGAACCTCCGAATCTGCACTGAGAAAGTATCCAAGGCCAAAGGTTTTTTCAACATCTTCTTGGCTTTCTCTCGTGTTTTTGGTTTTGCATATAGAAATGTAGCTTGATGATGCCTTTCTGCGTTTTATTTTTCAGCTGAAGGAATGGATTATGTGAGGCTGGAAGAGCTTCTGGTGGAAGATACGTGGCTGGAAGCGCTCCCTGGAGAGCTTCAGAAGCCCTACGCCAAGAATTTGTGCAGGTTTGTGGAGCGGGAGGTGCGAGGTAATGTGCCGATCTACCCGCCATCCCATCTCATCTTCAATGCACTTAATTCCACGCCATTTGATCGGCTGAAGGCTGTGATTCTCGGTCAGGTAACATCTTCTTGCAATGTTTGTGTATTGAACCTTTTATTAAGGAAGTGCAGAAATGTACAATATTTGCTGGAGTAGGGAGGTCTCTGAAGTGTGATGGACCCCACCTGTTCATCTCGCATGCTGTAACATGAATGCATTATGCGTCATATTCCCCTCATCCCTCAGCATCATTATCATTAAAGCATTTCTCTTCTATTTTGGGCTAACCTTTTGTGATCATTCCACACTTCTCATGATATCTTCTGCACCCCCATGAAACATGTTAAACAAAACTAAATCTATAGTGTAGACTTTTGTCATCATTGTCAAAGCATTTTGCCATGTAGCTGAAATCAGCTGAGTTCTACTTTTCTGCTCTGCTCTATAGAAAATCATTTCATTCCACAATGTATCTTATCTTTTTTTCTCCATATTTATCCAAGCCTTTAATTGCTTTATTTCCCCTAGTACCTTACACTTAACCCTTCAGTTCTTCATACTGCAGCCATTGACCTGTTTTTATGCAAGTCTTAAAATCATCTTGAAGGGCATTTACTCATCTATTTGTTTGTTGGGGCGAACTTTATCTCTCATCTAATGTGTTCTAATTAGAGGAAACTTGAACAAATGAGTGCATATAAGGAGCCTAAAGGTTGCCCTATTCTTACAAGTGTTAGACATTATTTTGATATTTTCTAATTCATATGGTCATTGCTTATTGGTTAAATAGCATATTTATAGGACACTTTAAAGGGCTCTTAGGATCTTCAATTGAGGTCAACATTTTGTGGCATGATATGTCCATAATAGGCTCCACCTATTTAGTCTGTTCTTTGAGTAAAAGCTGCACATCCAACATCATGAGTTGCTGGATTGAACAAAGACTGCTATTCTTATAAATGAGCATTTGGTTATGGCTTTTCTTTTCAGATGAAGTTTTCACATTTGATTATCCGGTTAATGATTGTAGCCAAAAAGGATTCGTTGGGCACAACAAGAATTTTCATTTTCAAAGGCATCTGAAGGTTTTGCAATCATTGTGGAAATTTCATTTTCACTGCAATTCGTATCTTCTCTAGAAGAAAAATAAATAGCAAATTCTCATAATTCATAATCTATTCATTCAATATTTCCCTTTTTCATAATTACAGATGAGAAAGAAGTGAGAAAATGAACGGTATTTTTATTTTTTTTGTCAGGATCCTTATCATGGACCTGGTCAAGCAATGGGCCTCTCTTTCTCAGTACCAGAAGGAATCAAGGTTCCTTCAAGTCTTGTTAATATATTTAAGGAGCTTCAACGGGATCTGGACTGCTCAATTCCATCACATGGAAATTTGGAACGATGGGCTGTGCAGGTAAAACTCTTATAGTTTGATATAATTTTATGTCAATAATCTTTCCTCTAAACCTTGTATTCTTTTTATTACTTGTGTATGTTTTCTTCTTTTTATGCAATCACGTCTCTGAGGTTTCTATTTCTATGAAATTTTATATTTGGGTTTATATAGGGTTTAGCACAGGTTTTAGCATTCAAAATGGGAGGAAAGAAACCTCTTATACAGGTTTTATGAGCATGTGGTATCAATAAAGATGTAATAGAGAATATTGTAAATGATTTACTATGAATATAGAAAGAATCAACTTTTTAGTTTTCTAATCAGAAGTTTAGAAGAACAGTGGTAGGGAACTATGAAGCTGTTCTTCTGAAAAAGTAAGCTCTTGTATTAACTATAATAACTCTAATGCTTGAACTGAACCATAAATAGACTTCACTGTTTCATCTGGATAATGCTAATCGTTCTCTACTCATGAAAGGTATACAACTTTTGTTAAAGCTCTTAAGAAAGAGTGAAGATAAAATTTCTTACTCCCCTTTTAAAACCAACAAGCTTCATCATTGCTTTGCATGAAATTTTGCACACAAGAATGGATGAATATGTACAACCCTTAGTTGTTTATGCACTCATATATAGATCTATCCATTGCAAAGTTGATAAGAAAAGGGGGGAGGGGTGTTTTGGGGTGGGGCAGGTTTAGAGGGGTGGCTTTCACTAGATTCATTTGTAACTAAGAGCAGTAATGGCCAGGTACCATTTAGTGAATAATTTAAAGGTTGTCTATTCACATTTGGAGGTGAGGAGGTTCTAGAATGATCATGGTGTGTATGAGATTAGATTGAAGAAAAAAAAGTGCCTGTTGAAATGAATACAGAGTTATGACAATGCATGTTATTGTTCTAGAAAGTTTTGTTGGTGAAATTATATGTTACCCATAAATGAGAAGAAGTTTGGGTTTAGGAGCTTTATATTTTCATATTTGAAAACAGATTTCTTTTTCTTGTTTTGGCTGAATCTGATATGTTAATTGACATACATGTTAAGGCTCTGTGGTGATTGATGGCTTTGGCAATTAGCCTACATGCCAAAACTACAACTAAAAGAGTGCTATTACAGAATGTTACATCTTTTCTTTCTTGGTTGCTAGCTAATTTCCATGGCTATCAGATACTGTTTTGTTTTGTTGGTCTTTGTCAAATAATGTAGGGGCTTTCTTTGCATGATCAGTAGCGAAAATGCAAACTGTGCTAGTGATGTCTCTCTAGAAATTCTTCTTTCTTTCAATTCAATGAAGTTTTCAATGTTACCTCTAAGAAATGCCTTTCATAAAATTTGTTGCTTTGAGATCTTCTAGCCTGCTTCCGTTGTAAAGGAAACTTACTTACACATAATATTTTATTGTGTAGGGTGTTCTTCTGCTGAACACGGTACTTACTGGTATGCATCTCTTTTCTCACACAAATAACTTGTGAAGTATGTTTCCATTGTTCCTTCAATTCTCAAAAGATTCATTTTTCTAGTTCATGAGGTGTCTTAATTTGTTGGGATCATATAATTGTCTGGAAGCTTTTCAATTGCTTAGCAATTACTCTACTAATGAGTAATGAAAGATTCTTCTCTAGGCATTTAATGCTAGCTGCTGGAACTTATTTTTATTAGCATAAAGTTTCTAACAAATGTAATCATTTATTTGATCTTATTTATGAAGCCATGCTGTTAGTCTAGAGTTTCTCACTTGTCCCAAAATTTCCTCTCTATTTCACTTCCTGCATTCTGAAAGTGACAATGACAGGCAAGAGTGCAAAACTGACTATTATGTATGAACATAGGCATTTGCCTCTTCGCGCATTCATGAGAGCAACCATGTACAGGATTCACAAATGTTTTAGTGATAAAACTGTTCACTGTTTTGTAAATAAAGAACTTGCAAAATGCAACATTTAATCAATCCTCTGATGTTCATTGAACTTGAATGTCTACCAAAAGTAGTTTACCTCTGAATTTGATAGACTGAATAACCAATTAAATAGGTACAATGATAGTTTATTCCTTGTTATTTAGGGACGTTGAGAACAGGGGATTGATATTGCACCAGTTTGGAGTAAAAGGGTTTTATTCTCTCCAGAGTCATCATCTACCTTGAACAAAAGTAGACAAGGTGCAAGGTGCACTGACGATGCAAAGGGGGCCTTGGTTCGTAAGGTGCACCTTTGACTGCTGAGGGGGTCCTAGCACCTAGATGTGCTTTTTAATACCATGCCTTCAACATAATTTTCCAATACATATTCTAGCAGTGTCATATGGGGAATGGATGACGACTATAATGATGCTATTCTAGCAATGTCATTTAGATGATCAGTTAGCTATTTTCTCATGAAAAATGGGATTATTGGGTTTGGGGAGTTTTTGCATTACTTGTTCAAATGGACATGTAATTGAGTTGGAGTTTAGTGGGCATAGATGAAGATAGGTGGTGTTAATTGGTAATACTCCATTCCTGTCTTTGAAGGGTTCATTACTCACGAAGTCTTATTTGGTTGAGAGTGACAATACTTTCTCTCTGTTTGTATTGATCCTAGTTGTAGCAGTAGAGTGGCAATACTTTCTGTCTATTGGTAGGTGTCATATCCAAGCATAGACCTTTCCAGCCAACCCTTTTCCATGGTCATAAGTGTGCCTCACATGGTGGGAGGGGGAATGCACTTGAGTGTGCAGGGTCAGGGGTTGCCATATTTTGCCCAAGGCCAATACTGGCACCAACCCAAATTCATATTGGGCTTGGGATTTCCAGCCCAAGTTTAGGTCAGTTGGGCCTGAAAAGGTTGCAACCCTAAAATTAGGCAAAGAATGATTTTGTACATAAAGGTATAATTATGTTGATACTGAACTTTGTATCACTGGGTTGTCACTCATGAAACATTCCTTCTTTCAGAAGTTAATTACAATCTTAGTTCTTTCTATTTGTACTTTCCAGTGAGGAACCATCAAGCTAATTCTCATGCAAAGAAAGGGTGGGAGCTGTTCACTGATGCGGTAATACGTACAGTTTCACAGAAGAAAAATGGAGTTGTATTTCTCTTATGGGGCAATTCTGCCCAAGAGAAGTCCAGGTAAATTCTATGAAGCTGGCTCATGCATTTAGAACAATAGGGCTCTGATTTTCTAAATGACTTCTGTACCTGATTTAATAAATATCTATGTATTTTTTTCAAGAGAAATTTTGAATTTTGGTTTGTGTCATTATTTGTGTTTGGACACCTATTCTGGATATTCATGATTCATATTCTACAGATTGGAATACCATAAGATGCAGCTCGTAGTTGAATATTTCCTTGAAAAATAAAAAGACCGTGTCTTTTTATTACCTATTCAGTATTAGCATTGGACTGCTACTAACATGACAACATTGAAATATTTTGGCTTGCTTTGGGATTTTTTGTTGTACAATTCTCTCTTCCTTGAGAAATATATTATCACCATTGAAAAAACATGAAATACTATCCATTAGAAAATAAAAGTAGAAATAATATACTTATCCTGTCTGGAACTTTGCATGCCTAGCATTTGCCTCCTATGCAAAAACCATGAAAAATCTACAGATCATTTTCTTTTGCATTGTTCATTTGTCTTTCTCATTTGGTTGTTCTTCCTCTTTCTTTCTCCATGTCTTGGATTCTCACTTCTTTGTGTGCCTCCTTCATGGTTGAGGTTCAGGGCCCTTTCCGAAGGAAGAGCAGACCCTGTGGAAACTTGTACCTTTGATCATTGCTTGGTTTGCTTGGAATGAGTTTAACAAGAGATTTGTGAAGAAAAAGCATCCTCAAGATGAAAATCATTAATTGGGTGATGGCAGGGATAATGTGATCTCTTCATGGGTTATTTGGTGGATCAATCCAGAAGGAATTGGTCAAGGATTTTATATTAGTCCTTTCTGTATTAGCTATTATTCCTATGGCTATGTTATTTTCTTTCTTCAGTTATGATTTGCGTCCCACTGCGTCATTTGGACGGATTTGCTCATGTATATTCTCTCTTCTTACTAGTAATGTTTAGTTCATTATCTATCTAAAAGAATACATTCTGCTTGTCCGAATACACCCTTGACAATAATTTTTTTTCAGTTTACTGCATTCTGGAAAGTGAATGGTTAAAACCTCAGTCAAAAGTTATTGTAATCTAACCCATGGTTGTATTACATTATTGTATGGACCTTGACGAGGTATGGTCTCACCAATTTAAAGCAGGGATGTGTTTATTAAGAAAAATAGCGCTAAATGCAATTGCTTTTCTGAATCTGTTCTTTATCCAGCTGAATTACTCCGAGTAACGAAAAAACCACAAATGCAGATTGATTGATGAATCAAAGCATCACATTCTCAGAGCAGCTCACCCTTCTGGTTTATCTGCCAACAGAGGTTTCTTCGGATGCAGGTCAGTTTTATCCATGACCCACAATAATTTCCCCCTTTACCTGCTCCTCTTTTACAGAAAGTATTAGGCACTATTATTTTCTCAAAAACTGAATGTTGAAGTTCTTCAGTTATTAATAAAAAAAATCTCTTGTTTCGAGTAATTACTTCTCCAAATAATCAATCCACTAATTCATTAGACCGGTCATACTCTTATGAGTTGATGTTGATGATATCAATGTGAGATTCTTTTTGAATAAAAAATGGCATTATTATTATTTTCTATGGCCTTGATACAAGCACAGCAATATAGCATTCTTATAGGGACTACTGTTTTTTTTTTTTTATGATTGCAACACTTTTTGCCTTCTGCTCTGGTACCTCCCACCCCCACCCAACCCCCTTTCTTGCCAAGTGTCATTTGCTATCAAAACAGTAAGCATCACAGTCAGGGTCCTTCTAGAAACTATGTTAAATAATTTTTTTTCTGGAAATGAATAATGTTAATTAATTGTTCTACCCTGTTTTATTGGATTTCAAATTTAAATCCTACGATCATATTGTGGGATTGGGTATTTGGGAAGCCAAGAATGGGAAATGGTCTCAACATCACTTTCACTAAATGGCTGGCTTTCAATCTAGGCCTCGATCTAGGCGGGGTGCTGGCTTTTGAACTGGAAGGAATGCCACTCGCTTTATAACATAAACCTATGGAAGTCTAACTGGGGCTGGATCTGCCCCTGTTCCAACCTATGCCTTTTTTACCTTCTCTCCTGTAGGTAGGCCCTGGCCAACCTTTTTTTTTTTCAACTAGGAAGAATTCTTTCCTTTTAGAAAGATAATCAATATATAGAGGTTCAACAAATAGAAAGCTGTGTATGACAGGGAAAGCTTGAGTTTAGAGTGAAATCAGAGGAACACTATATCCAGCTACTACTGTCAGTAAGACAGCACCTGCCTATAGTTCCATATTAAGTTGGAATGAAATTTGAAATGTATAGGTATGATCTCAAGGTCTCAACTTTCACTCAGCAATGTACATGCGGAGTTCGCCTCCCTTGGAATGCATTGATAGCCAGAGCCATAATTCAACTGAGTTGGAATAAAACCCATGTGGGCTTAACATGATCTTCCTCAACTGCTATCTGACCTTGGAACTTTCTCTTATAATGTTTGAATCTCCCATGGTGATTAAATTTCCAGCCCTATTGGAGTCGCCCACTCCCGTTGTCTCTTAACATGATAATAACACTCCGTCTTATTATCTTATATTGTTCTTATTTTAAACTCTCTCCGAAGCTTAAATCTCTCTTGTGCTTCTCTCTTCCATTTTTTCTTTTTAAAAAAAACCTACCTATCCAATGCAAACCAACTTTTCATTTTGGGTATTGTAACGAATTGCATTCACCGGAAAAAAAGGGAGCCTCAGGGACACCAAAGTTGCAACTGTGATGGAATTTCTCCTCACCTATGGTGAGTAGTCCAAAATCTTTGTGCTCATCTCTATCAACCCTCTTGTCAAAGAAACTCTTCAGTTATCTTTTCTCACAATTATCTACCATTACATAACCCATTACCTCTTATTCTTAGCTTTGCAAATTATAATTTTTGTTATTGTTTGCTGTTGAAACAGGCATTTTTCCCAAACTAACGAGATCTTGAAGGGAATGGGAATTTCCCCCATAGACTGGCAACTCTAGTCTTGCTAGCTGCCTGTCTGCACTTTTTGGCTGCATCTCAATAGCCTGCACTTTTAAGAGGCAGATTATCAGTTTATATAATGGAAATTTCTCAGGTACTATGTAAATGTTATATATATGATGTTATGATCAGATTCATGCTTTGGCACTTTTGTATTGATAGCGGTGTCCAAAGCCTGAAATACTGAAACCTTACATGGCATAGTTATCGGCATCTAATTAGCTTTGTTTCTTAAGTTTTTATACTTGGAATTTCATCCTATCTGAAGTGCAAATGTCTCGAGTTATACGTAGCATATATTCATTTTTGAACTTACACAATCCATAATGATGTTTTTAAGCTAAGTTAAAAATATTGACTGGTACATAGCCTATCGGCCGCTACATATCAGCCAAAAGAGAGTGAATACTTATCGCCCGCTACACTTACGTTATATTTTTGGTAAAATAGTCATAATTTTGTCATATGAACTCCGATCGAGTCAATTTGAAACGCGTTAGAAAAATGACTCAGTGAAAATTTTGCACATTTTGTTATTGAATTTTAAATTATTTAAGTCATAATTTGAAAAAAAATGATAAAAATTGAAAATGATAATTTTCCATGTTTCTGGAAATTTTGAGATTTTTTTCACAATTTTAAAATATTTTAAAATTTCCAATTTTGTAAATTATATTTAAATATCTAAATGATTGTGAAATAATGAAAAAATTACATAAAAATGAAGCTTAGAATTTTCTTAATTTTTTGTAATCGTTTTAGATTTTTTTGAAAAATTAAAAAGAAAAAATTGAAGAAGAGAGAAACGAGTATCAAATTTTAAGGGATCCGATATACATGTTCTGAAATCCAGTCTCCTAGGAGTCGACTCTCGAGTTACAAATTTTAGTTGAAAACAATTTTTTTGTTCTCAGGGAAGAAAAATTGTTAACTGATATTTCTGCCATGTCGACCATATCGATAGAAATTCGTGAATGAGTCGTATTGGCAAAATTAATCAAAATTAGACCAAAATTTGCTGAAATTTTGACTGAAATCTAACCAAATTTCTGCCGATACAGCTCCAGATTTTTTTTTTTTTTGATATTACTTGTGTTTTGGCCTGGTTTAAGGACAAAATATATTGATTTGCTCAGAAAGACTCCATTAGACCCTTCACTCAAAACCCTTTTATCCTCCCCCTTCCCACTTGAAGAAAAATGTAAAGAAATTCCAAGTGGGGATCTCTAATCAAATGTTGATGGAAGTTTGAAGTGCAATCCAAAACCTTATATTCTAGGGATCCTTCAAGGCTATCCAACTTCAGATATCCAAATCGAGAAGAAATCCCAATCACCAGAGAAGGGTGGAAGTATAAAGAAAAATATCCATGGCCGAATAACCGAAAAATATCCATGGCCGAATAACCGACGTTGGCTCCATACCCTGTAATGGAGAATCCATTTCTTAGAGCTGAAGAAGATTCTTGTTAATTGTTAGTTTGTTACTTAAATCACAGCCTTCAATAGCTCTAATTGGCTGACTCTCTACTATACAGGGGAGGAGAAGCAGAGCGAGAGCCGTCTTTACGCCTTGTAGTTAAATGGCTGCATTTGGATGAGGAGTAAATTTTACAGGAGTTACCCGAAGTTAACAAAAGAACGCATTCACTGAGCAAACCGGACTTCTTTCTGGGGTAACACACTAAAAAAGGCTAGAAATGCCGTGGAAGGAGATTTGTGGAATGCATTTGCTTGAACTACTAATATGGAATGTAGAAGGATATTGCAAGACTCAAGATGACTTGTACAAAATAAATGGGATTCCATCCAATTTTAGATCCTATTAATGCATTGGGATATGATACATTAATGGCAGAAGCAGATCCAGATTTACTTGGATTTAGCCCATATCAGACCTATTTTTTTTTTTTAATTAACGTGTGGAAAACTTAAACTTGGACACATTCCATATCAGACCTATTTACATTGTGATTCTTTGACTTGATGGACCCAGATAATCACATCAACCACAAAATGGCATTTGAACCATGCTAGCTGGAGTAGCAAGCTTCTTAGTCGACTTACAGCTACTTCAGAAAGATTGAGTCTAGGGATGGGAATTCAGCATGACAGCTCGACAATCTGAAGAATCAAAACTTTGAAAAAAATGCAAAGTTTGACCAGCAAATCATGGGAATCTGACCTGAAAATTGGCTTGGAATAGGCCGACCATGAACCCGAAAATGATTGCTTTAAAATGGATGCCTTTGGTTACCAGCCTTTTATCTTCTGGTCCTAAGTTTAGTTTCGTAAGAAATTAGAAGAATATTATGGACCCAGATCGCATTGTTTCCATAACAGCTTCTGCATGGATGCTAGCTACCTCTGGCCTGTCAATGAGTTTGTAAAGTAGCCATTGGTTGAGCACTCATTGAGTAGAGAATATAGATCTCTTTCTGGTTCATTTGATTAGTTGGCACTTGAATGCTGGGCATATTTAGTCAATCCATGGACCAAGTTTGAGCAGACCTTGATGTCAAGTAACAAATTTCATTCACACATCCAAAACATAAGTGATTTCTTTTAATCATCAGCATCATTCAAACCTTGACCCACCTAATGTGGGATTGGCATATGTAACTTCTTAGCTAATTAATTGATTCAACAGAGGTATTCATTGCAGAAACAAAATAGTGATAGAAGTTAATGAAATACTGAAATCATTCAACTGGTAACCTCTCAATCCTCGGATATTTAACATTCCCTAATGTGTTGTATCAATGTTTCAAAATGCTCTGTCCTGCCACTACATTAAAGTTGAAAATTGTTATGGGGTGAACCTTAATGTGAAGGCACTGGTCTACTCAGTCTCAAAATCATCCAGGATCTTTTTCAATTATGCAGTGATTGAATCTGGTTCAATGGTTGATCGCAGTCCCCCCCGGGTCATCATCTGCGCATAGAACTCTGCGTGCTCCTGCTCAACAAGCATGGATGAAGTAGGACAAAGATAAGAACTTATTGAATCTCATGGCAAGTATTTAAACTTGGAAATGGAGGTGGGCAAGAGAATGAAACTTCATCAATTCCAAATAGATTTTTCGTTGGCCCATCTATTCATGGGGTTAGTCTATTGCCTCATTATTTTGGATAACATGGGAATCTTCATCCTACATTAGAGGTGAGACTAATCCCATGTATACACGAAACCACCTGCAAGCCTCATGTATCAGGCAAGCCTACGAGGAGTTAAACCCAAGACCTCTAGTATGTTGCCTCATTATTGATAGGCAATTAACACTATCGTCATGTATCTGCTTAGGCCTCTAGTCTGTTGCCTCATTATTGATAGGCAATTAACACTATCGTCATGTATCTGCTTAGACCTCTAGTCTGTTGCCTCATTATTGATAGGCAATTAACTATCTTCATGGATCTTTATTGTATCTAACATCTTGTTTTCATAAATAAGTTCACATATAGGGCCTGTTTGGCACATGGGCAATGATGCACAAGGTTATTGCGAGGGTGGGGAAGGGTGGCATATTTACTGGATAGATGCTTCATCTGTCAATGCTTATCCTGTACCAAACAGGCCCTTTAGAAAACTAAGAACAGCTTAGATGAACTAATTCTTGAACAGTACAAATGATGGACTACCTTCACAGCAACTATAACAACAGCAAAGCCATGTTGTCGTGATTCATGAAAGTGTCTCCTGGCATCCTCCAGGGCGACGGATGGAACCACTTGTGGTATAACTTTTGCCACTGTAGAATGACAATAAGATAGCTTCAGTAATTCAAATGGACCAATTAAAAACAAATGATGCAAGAACCAACACATTATCATCAGATTTTACCCAAAATCAGAAACCTCACAAGGAAAATGTATTATAAACACATAATCACAAGTTTGCTAGGTTTTACCTAATTTTTCAGTATGGCGTGCATCATCGACCAGAAGCACTCTGTAACTATCACCACTCCTAAGGCCCTTTTTGTCAGCCAAGCGCCCTATATCTCCCCCTGCCAATCCAAGAAAATCACTTACTAGTGAAAAAGCATACAAACCCATTGAAGACATGATCACAACTAAGGTAATAGACTCCTCATAAAAAAACATTGTTAAACTTTGAAGCTAATTTCGTATTGACTGGAAACCATGATTCAATCCTTTTCCACCAATAAGAACTTTTCACTTCAAGTTCTTCATATTTTTCCCCAGTTTTCACTTATGTTTAGTACCATGTGTAATGCTTGGATATGGGTGGTTATGCGTTAACATGTCAGGCTTCACTGAATATCTTCAGCATCCAGGGATCAGCCACATGATTACATTAATAACTTATACTGTTCAAATATTTTGTCAAACTAACTATATTTTGGGTTTAAAACTGATATAGCACAATCACATTTTTCATACTGGAAAACAGCTTCAACGATTTGCAATGTGCTCTAGACACAAGATTTTGACTCTCACACATATAATAGGAAAAATAAATTATATCAGAATTTGCACTGTGACAAATTTGTAGGATGACACAAATAAAAGTACTGAAGTAATTCATCATTACCACTTCCCCATCTACTTGAGATCACTCTTTGAGTCATACTCTTCCATTTAATCTCATCATAAGCCACATCCTTTATTACTTCACCATCTATCTTATCCTTTTTTACCCCTTCCTCCATGGTTTTAGTGGTATCATCCTCCTCCTTGTACCATGCATGTAGCCTTTCAATTCTTCAATGTGGGCCATTTCTGGTCTTTTATACACATGCCTAAACCACCTTATATGACTCACCCTCATTTCTCTTCCATCAAGGTTATTTCAAGGTTTCCCCAATATGGTTATTTCTAATTCTATCTTTTTTAAGGTTACTCTACACATCCATCTTAAGATACAAAGCTCTGGAATCACTACTTTGATCACTTGACTGTCCTTCATTGGTACCACGCTGCTCCATAAAACATCTCCTTGTAATTGACATGGAACTCCAACTTCTTTTTTACTATCTTCACATCAAATCAGGCAACACGGTATATATTTGATAAAAAATACAAATGATTCTTCAAATGTTTCAAATGAAGATTTACAATTCCTTCTGTTTTGGATTATTGTCAAAAATTTAGAAAAATTTATAATATATAAAAACAAGTAAACAATTGACATGATCATATTGAGCAATGCTCCCAAATTTTATAGTACACAAATAAAATTTGAAAAAAAAATAAAAATAGGATATTGCAATAAAATTGTAACGCATATAGTATCAAATAAAATTGACTAAAATAAATTTAACCACTAGTTGGGATATTTCAAATGCTGCATATATACAATAGTTTCCTTGGAAGTTGCAATGGGTCAAAAAACGAGAAGGCTATTATAGTTAAAAGAAAAGAGCAATACCCATTGGTAATTTCTGTAAAAAAATAATTTTGTATTGGTTTCTGAGATCCCCTAACATTTCCATAACAGCACAGTAACAACACCATGGTTGATAGCGCTTCTTCCATTTAACTCCAATTTTTTGGGGGTTTTATTTATTATTATTATTATCTTCTTTTAAAGAACTGGATGGGAATAAGTGTTACATGGAGAGAAAGAGACCATTATAATATAAATGGATTTGGCAAAATCTTTTCTTGGGATGATTGCCTATTCATCCGGACAAATCAAACTTGCCTTCTTCGTGATTTCAACAATGAATATTTACCAACTTTGCCATAGGCTCATCAGGAATAAATTATTGCTTCAATAGTGACTGAATCATATTATTTTAAAAAGTAAAAGAGTTCCTATCCAGATCAATCAATCCATCAAGGCAGTATGTTGGATTAGGAAGGCACAGAAGAACAAGAAAGACACTAAAAGAAAAAGAAAAAAAAGCGAGTAATATATAAAATAGAAGCAATTCAAAAGGCAATATCCACCCATTACTCATAGAGGAAAAATTACCAGGAAAGGAAAGAAAGGTAAAAAGAATAAGAAAAGCCATCATACGGAAATGAGTATTAATTCAAGAAATTACCCTCTTCCACTTGGGCAATGGGATCGAATTGGGACTGATCGAAGGTCGGGCGTTCCAAAAGCCCCGCGCCTCCTCGCAATGATCCCAACTGTCCAGATCCAGATACAGACATGGGGGTCATTTCTCTCACATGGGTCTTGCTCGATGAACAAGATATCGTGTTACAGTGAGTGAAAGAGAAAGTGGAAGAAGAAGGTGAAGGAGGTTTCGATAGTTTGAGAGAAGAGAAGGGGTTACATGAATTTACAATAGCCATCTCCATGAGATGCAGAACAAGGAAAATCTTTTCTGTATGGAGAATGGGAAAAGCTAAGCTTTTACGTGCTGTTTGGGAACCTCAGCTGCAGTGAGAAGAAATGTTAAAAGATAATATAAATGGGAAGGGTCGAAGGGATTTATTGTTTTTTATTTTCCAAAATTCCTTTTTAACTTTGTTATTTGTGTGGTTATGCTCTGAGTTTACTTTTTATTTTTTATTATTTTTGTGGATTCTATTAATATTCAAGTCTCTGTTTGGCTTTTGTGCACGTGTTATTTCTCTGACCTTTTATTCATTTTCTCCGGAGGGTCTGATGTTGGGCTTCTTTTAAAACTGTATTGTATCACAATTTTCTACCGGAGAATACAAGAATTTCTCATTGGCAGTTATGTGTCCTCGACCTTAGCCTCAATTCTTATTATTATTTAAATAAAACGTATTTGGGATTATTTTTTTGACCAAGATATACATGCTTTTTAAAACACTCAATCTTTAGAGTATATGTAAATTTACGAAGAGTGATCCTTTGGAGTAGGACTGCAATTTCGATTGGGTTTTGACCTGACCCGCATGATCCGACTCGAGAAATCATGCGGGTTGGGTTGAGAATTTTGGATTAGCGGGTCGAGTCGAGTTGATAACACAAAAACCTACATGAAATTCGAGTCGGATTGAGGATTTTACAAGTTAACCCGACCCGACCCGGCTAAAATTAGGCTAAAATAGATTCAAAATGCGAGTTGGGTCAAATGTAGGGTTTATTTGTGTTAGAATTCGGGTTGGGTCGGGTTGAGAATTCAAGTTGTGTTCCATAAATATTAACTAGGGGTCAGGTCGGGCTTCAAGAAATCCGACCCGACTCGGCCCGAGTTGTAGCCCTACTTTGGAGTGAAGTAAGAATCGAACTTAAGACTTGCACTTCTTGAGACAGATTTTTGACCATCACTATAACTAGGGTTGCAACTCGGGTCGAGCGGGTCGGGTTCCTTAAAACCCAACCCGACCCGAGTTGATATATATGGAACCCGACCCGACCGAATTTCATTCAGGTTTTTATCTTCTCAACCCGACCGGACCCACTTACCCGAAATTCTCTACTCGACCCGAGTTGCAGCCCTAACTATAACCCTTCTAGGTTGTACGGGATTAATTGATGATCTATTTAAATCATGCATTGTATTTTTATTGTATATTTTATTATTTAAAACTTTATATATAATAAGACAAAAAAATTAGTGATAATGATTATAAAATATTTAAAATTTAAAGATTCACTCAATTAAACAATGAAAGTATAGAGCTTAAAAGCATTACGCTCAAGTTTTCAATATTTATGTCATACATGCTTACTATTTTTATTCATACCATTCGGTTCGATGAAACCCATAACGGTAAAAATGTTGGAATTGTAAGTTTAAAGAACGAAAACTAATATGTATTAACATATTGGGAATATCTGTCATTCTATTTTTTTAAAAAAATTGCATATTTTATAAAAATCATTATGTTTTTTTTTAAATAGTGATTGAAATAGATTTAAAACATAGACAACTGTAATTTAATGGCATTAAAAACTCCAAACGCCATTTTAGGGCATATTATCTATATTAGAGAACTCCAAAAGCACCCATTTCAGTTATCTAGGTTACACAACGCTCTTAAACTCAAGTTTTTGAAAAGATCCATCAATTTGGAAATGTCCCTCGAAATTTACAAAATTTTAGATATATAAGGTTTTTCCTATGTTACTCATTCATTATATAGATTAATTTAGTAGGGCCGATTTGGGGTCGGGTAAATATAGCATCACTAATTTAGTAGGATGTAATACGTATGTATCGACACAACACAATGTATTGACCGCCCGTTCAAACCCTAGCCGCAATGCACCAATGCGTTGCCGTGGGGATATTCCTGCAACCTTGTGATATGCAGTATCAGCCACATTTTTTACCCGTGCCATGATTAATTATTTTGATCATTTAAAGGATCTACCAACCTGCATACTTCACAACAGGGCTTTTTTCAGATCATACTGCATATGAGTGAGGAAGAACAATCAAGATACTAGTTTCATGAGAAATGAGGCAGCGTATGAAGATTCTAGATCTGATAGCACTACTTCGGAATCAATAAGATACTGATGAAGCCCACAAAAAGCAACTTCTAGACTGTTCTGTTCTTTTTTTCATTCCTTCCTCTCTTTTTTCTCCTTTTTCCCCTCAGAACAATCAAGATACTAGTGAAGATTAAAATTCATGAGAAAAGAGGCAGTATATGAAGATTCTAGATCTGATAGCAACACTTCAGAATCAATGAGATACTGATGAAGCCCACAAAAAAGCAACTTCTAGATTGTTTTTTTGTCATTCATTCCTTTTTTTTCTCCTCTCTCTCATTGTCTAGCTGAGACCTGAGTGCTGAAGAAGGTTAGTCCTTAAAACCTCTGGTATGGAAACAATTCACGTACGCAACAGTCCTGTCATTTTCGGTCATTAGCAGCCACAGATTTCTTACAAGGGTATTTGTGATTTTATACAATGGACCCATTTGGTGTGCTTAGAGGCTTGGACTAACATTCAATGTGTGGTTGGAAGCCACAGCATGTTAAGAGGAAGAAGATTCCATGAGAGTCGGTTGGAATGTGGTGTCCTTTAGTGAGATCAAAAGAGCCTCAAAGAATCGAACTTACTCTATATACATGAAAACCCTCACCTTCTCAGTTCTCACTAATGGGAAGCTGTTTCTGCAGTAGCCAGTGATGTTCTCATCGCTTCCACCAATGGAGGGTTTTGCCCATCAATCTTCTTTAGAATTTCTTGAAGTACAGAGTCTTCAGAGCAGAGGCAAAATCTGTATAATAGGCTTTTTTTTTTTTTCTATGACCAAGGTGTCCAATACCACACACACCAGGTCCGCAACTATGGGAATTGGCCCATTCGAGTTGAGCGTGAATCAAATTCAAAACCCCGCTTCATGAGACGAGCTTCTTGACTGACAAGGAGTTTAATAGGCTTTTCAAGTATCATGAATATATGTGGACGTAATTGCTTTCATGATTTAATCATTCATCCCAACATCTACAATTTCTAGTCCCCATTTCTATAGAGTAGCACAAAATTCGCCTGCAGGAACATCACAACCAAAAGACTTCAACTGCTTGTCCATTCCAAGCAGTAACAGACTCATCTTATCCATAAGATAATGAGACCTATCTCCAGCAACAAATTCAACGACCATACCGTCCAATTCAATAAGGCTACAGCCAGGCACCTTCTTCACCTTCTTCTCTTCCATTCCCTTCCTCACTTTCAGCACATCTTCCCACCTACTAGCTGAAGCATACATGTTAGAAAGCAGCACATGAACTCCACTCTGATCGAGTCTCCGATCCATCAAACCCTCCAGTGTTTTCTCACCCAATTCAACGTTGCCATGCATTCTACATGCATTGAGCAGTGCCCCCATTACATAAGAGTCAGGCTCCATGGGCATCTCAGTCACCACTCTCTTTGCCTCTTCAAACATCCCTGCACGGCCCAATAGATCGACCAAGCATCCATAGTGCTCAACTCCTGGTTTGATCCCATAAACCTCATTCATACTTTCAAAAAATCTCTGCCCAATTTCCACCAGACCTACCCGACTGCATGCACTGAGAACACATATAAAGGTGACCTCATTTGGCCTGACTCCTTCATTTTGCATCTTAATGAACAGCTCAATGGCACCTTCACTGTGCCCATGATTTGCTAGACCTGAAATCATACAAGTCCAAGCGAAAACATCTCTATCCGGCATTTGATCAAAGACTTGATGAGCATTTTTTATACATCCACACTTTGCATACATATCGATAAGGGCAGTTCCTAAAACCCTATCCAATGCCATCCCATTCCTATCAACATAAACATGAATCCATTTCCCCTGATCCAAAGCCCCAAGAAAAGCACAAGCAGAAAGTGCACCGACAATCCCAGCATGATTTGGTCTCAAGCCCACAAGTTGCATCTCATTGAAAAGTCCCAAAGCCTCTTTGAACATGCCAACCTGAGCACAGTTGGTAATCATAGCGCTCCAAGAGACCACATTTCTCTCAGGCATTTCATCGAACAAATTCCGTGCAACATCCATTTGGCCCAATTTCGCATAGCCATTAATCATCGCAGTCCACGTAACAACATCCCTGTTTGAGCTCACATCAAACAACTTCTGAGCTGAAGATATGCAACTGAAATTCGCATACATATGCACCAATCCGTTTAGCACAAAATCATACGACTCCCACCCAAGTCTAACAATTTGGGAGTGAAATTTCAGCCCAGCCAAAAGGGCTGAGACATCGACACAAGCTCTGAGAACGAAAGAGAACGTGTAATTGTTGGGCAAGAGGCCATTTCCCAGCATCTGTTTGTAGAGGGAAAGAGCTCTACTGGGTTGGTTTCTTTCAGTGAAAGCTCTAATCATGGTGTTCCATATGAAGGTGCTTGGGTGAGGGAGATGGCGAAAGACAAGGTGGGCGTAGTCGAGATCGCCGCGGTCGGAGATGGCGCAAAAGGAGATTATCTTTCCAGCGGCAAAGGGATCGGCAAGGGTTCCAGAGACGGTGAGATGGGCTTGGATTTGCATGATTTGGGTCATGGTGAGGAAGCATTGTTCCAAGAGAGAGAGAGTTCTCTTGCTTGATTTCAAGTGCTTGATGAAAGGAGCGACCATTAGCCGTCAAAGAATTTTGAAAGGACGGCCGGTGTTTCTAAAGATGAAAATATTTCACTCCGCGACGTCGCCGGACGTCCCATTTAGAAGTCATGTGGGGCCACCATACTACGAGTTGAGAGCTGATATGTATAGTATCGGAAAAATGGATTGATACAGTTGAGATCTCGATTAAATATTAGTTGATTTTTATTTTTTATTTTAAAAAATACAAATATCATCGTGAGTCCAGTCGATATATTAGCCGATATTTATATTTTAATTTTTTTTAAAAACAACTTTTTATTATTATTTTAACTACAGAAATTTAAAAAAAATTGAAGAGAGAGAAAAATCTCTTCAACCCCTGCCATACCTTACTCTCAGTCTCACTTCCGGCTGTCCAGTTTGAATTGGATATTTATTTCATGGGATATTCAGTAAAATTAAATTTTATGACCTATTTTGTTGGATCAGATGCAAAGAGAATTATATGAATTGTTCTTACACGATGTTTCAATTTTATCCGATAATTATATTATTTGATTTTAAACTTTTTAAAATCAATAACATATATTCATCAAAATTTAAAGGCCGATATTGTATGACTTGAATCATTAAATAATTTAAAATTTTTATATATTTTATATCTATATAATCACCTATCAAATAAATCTAAATTTGTGAGACGTACAATTAATGTAATGACATGTCTTATTAATGTATCTTTTTAGAGTGTCTCACTAATTTAACTTATTTGTAAAACGGTAATATTTAACTTTTAAAATTATAAATTATAAATTTAATAATTTTTTAATAAGAAGCATGTTGTAGAAGAATCTTTTAAATGCCTTTTTTACAAAGAAATTTTCAAATAATATAAAAACTTGAGAAAAGGATAGCACAAGTTGATCCAACTTGACTCAAGTATTCAACTTAATATATTGTCAAATTATGTTATTTAATGAATTTTATTGAGTTTTTTCTAAATAAATTTGAAAATCTGACTAAATTATTCAATTTTATAATTCTTTTTATTCCAAATCATAGTTTAAATTTTTAAACTTTCATATGAATAGAAGATATGAAGGATAAAAGGTAAAAAATCTTGGTTGTTTGCATTTGCACTTAACTACACTTATGGTTGGAACATTTTGCAAAATAGAGACGTCAACAATAAAATGACTAGTTACGCATAAAGGGTCATATATCCCATTTGTATGCAGCAGGTGCCCATATAAACCATAAAATGATAAGTTGATAATGAGAGAGAAAATTGCCATAAAAAACATATCTATTGATGTTAATGGGAAGAGAAAGAAAGGTCATACCGATGTGGGACTTCTTGCCACATCGGTAGTAGAGGAGGAAAATTTGGAGAATTTAAGTGGGTGGCCTCCCTTGTACTCATGTGACGCGTTTTGGGCCGGGCCCAAATGGAAAACCGTGCGGGCTCGCTTGTGTGCGAGGCCCAGAGCGGACAATATCACACTGAGTCAAGCCCTAAGCCCTTTATTCAGGTCGGGTCGTTACAAGAAATCTGAATTGATTTATTGTGAATTGGATGACATTTATATTGTCAATTGTTTGAATAATTATTATATCATTTGCTTGTTTATTGTTTTCTAAAATTTATATTTATATTTTTTATAGGTCTTTATTTCCAATTTCCATCGAAAATGCCTCGACAAAAAGATGAATTCTAGCAATATGGATAAAATGTGTGACAAAGTTCCAGACCATATTCGTGAAATGACAAGAGAGGAATGTCTATTGGATCAGCATCAGAGGAAAGTTTGGCATCATCTGTTGCCTTTACATCTGCATCAGGACAACAATTGATTGATACAATGATTAAGAAACATGATAAGGATTATGTTAACAATTTGTTATGTAAGAGCATGGTGGTGAACAACCTATCTTTTAATTTGTTGAAGTCTAAAGAATATAAATTTGTTATGTAAGAGCATGGTGGTGAACAACCTATCTTTTAATTTGTTGAAGTCTAAAGAATATAAAGATGCACTCCAAGCCGTTGCAAGATATGGGCCCACCTAAGTCCTTCCTAGTACTGAAACGATGAGGACCAAATTGTTGAAAAATGTGAAAGATATGACATTTTCATATGTAAATGATATAAAAAAGAATTAGAAGGTCTATGGATGCACACTTATGTCCGACATATTAATAAATATGAATAATCAACCTTATATTAATTGTTTAGGAGCTTGTCCATAAGGCACAAGGGAATATAAAAAGTAGGGCTTTCATGGCTGATTTTATATCTTTTATGGTGGATGAGATTGGACCAAAAAATGTTCTGTAATTTGTTACAGACAATGGGTCAAACTATATATCTACAGGAGATATACTTGAAAATAAGTATCCAAATATTTTCAAAACACAATATGTTGCACACTGTATTGATTTAATGTTGGAAGACATTGACAAATTGCTACATGTGAAGCCTTACATAGACAATGCTCGAAGAATGTTAAGTTTTTGTATCGGTATCAACATGTAATAGATTTGTTGAGGGTACATACAAAAGGAAGAGAGTTGCAAAGGCCAACCACTAAAAGGTTTGCAACTCAATTCATTTGTTTACAATCGGTTTTGAGTCAAGAAAATGTGTTAAGATTGATGGTTGATTTGCCTGAATGGAGAAACATGCCACAATGTAAAAGAAGCGAAGGAAAAGACGTGGTAAATATTCTACATGGTGATGAATTTTGGGAAGGTGGAAAGAAGGTAATTCAAATTATTGAACCTCTTCTTAAAATATTAAGAGTGATAGATAGTGATGGGTCCACAATGGGTTATTTATATGATGGACTTAGTCGTGCAAGAGCAGCCATTAGAAGTCTTTATCGAAATCCTGATGACGAAGATAAATGCATGGCAATTTTGATCACAATAGATAAGCGTTGGAAAAATAATTTGCACAGTCCATTGCATGCTACAACTGCATATTTGCATCCTAAATTATTTTACAAGAACTTTATAAGGCCAGAACCAGAAATCCAATATGGCCTCAATAAAGTTATCATGAAGATGGCACAAGGAGCAAAGTTTAGGGAAACATTTAAAGAGTTGGCTTTTTATGATTCTAGAGATACAAAAAAATTTGGAGGATTAATATCAAGAGTGTTTGATGCAATCATCTCATCCTATTAAGTTTCTATTCATTTGTTTTTTTCTTTAATTTAATTTTGATTTAGTATTTTATAGTTTATATTAATTGTATGTATCTAATTTTTTTAACTTAGGGATTTGGTGGGAGTTATGTGGATGGTCAATTCCAAATTTGCGGTCCATTGCAATAAAAATCTTGAGCCAATAATGTAGTGCATCAGCATGTAAGCGAACGTGAGTGTTTTTTAAGCAACTTATTCTAAAAAGAGGAAAAAACTTGATTCAGAAAAGCTTAAAGATTTGATTTATGTGAAAGTGAATTTGCTAATAAAAAAGAAGACTGCCAAGGAGAAATTGTTTAAGGGCTCCGATTTCATTTCACTGGATGATATTAATCCATTTGAAGGTTTGAATGAAAAAATGAAGAAAATCAAAATGATAGTGATGAAGATGATGCTCCACTTTTTTTTTAGGACTTTTAGGTTTTACGAAATTTTGATTTTTCGAACAATGTTGCTTTTATTAGCATTCGATGTTATTTGTGATATTTAATGAGTGTAATGATACTATTTACCTTATAGTTTGTTAATTGAAACTTCAAATTAGACTTTTTTGGTGTATGATTGTCTTTTAATGTCAATGTGATATTGGATGACTTTATATGGTATTGAACAATAAACTCATGTAGATTGCGTGATATTTTTTTATTAAAAAATTTTATATGTGAATTATTTATTTTTATTATTTTTTAAATATTTATATTTTCTGTGAGATTTTTTTATTAAATTTCTCTTAAGAATTCAAGAAATATCTCGTTGTTAACAATTGCCGTTAATATTTCGAGAACGACATTTGTGACATTGCTTTTATCATTTGTTAGTCATTACATCATGTTGATCTCTCCCACTTACAACAATTATTATAAATGAAAATGGACATTCAAATTATTCAATTTTAAGCCATTTTTTCTGTTCTACTTTAAGTTTTTAATCAATGTTATAAAAATCAAATTGGATTATATAAATTAATTTAGTTGGACCTAATTAGTTGAAAAGAGATTTCTATTTTTAAAACGAGTTAATTTGTCTGAAAAATATTATAAATTCTATTTATCTTATTATTTTTTCTTTTTTATTTTAAATATGATTTTCTCCACTACTATTATTATCATTGTTGCAATGTAATTTGCATCTTTTTCATAATTTTTAACTATTTAATTTTAGATATATCAAATTATCATGCTTTTATAATATATGTTAAATCACCTTTGAAGCGGTTTAACATTGTCCTTTAACCTAATTAGATCAAACTAAAATAAAAAATAATATAAATAATAATTTAGCTTTTAAAAATTGATTTTGATTATTTTTCTTTGAAAAAAAAATTATTGTTAACAACTTAAAATAAATGGCTCAAGCTCAAGTGACTTTGATGTAACATCATTCATTTTTATTTTATTCCTCCTATTCTTGTTATCAAGAAGGCCTTTTTGAGAAAATGAATGGTAAAAATCTTTCAAATAAATCTTGTTGCAATTTTAAATTAATGAGGATAAATTGATTAAAATTGATTCTTAAATGATGAATTTCTGAAAATTAAATTGAATAAATGTGAATTCGATTAAAAATGGTTAAATTTCACTTTGGCTTATGGCCGCTTCGTCGTTTCCATGCTCGTCACTTTATCCACTCAGAGGGACTGAGGGAAGCCTATCGCAGCAGCAGCAGACGATGGAGATAGCGAGAGTAAGCGGTAGCGCAGCCTTATGTGGTGGACACACTACTCTCAAGCTCGCTTCCTCCATCAGAACCACCATTCACCCCTTCTTCTCATGCCCGAGAAATGCAATTTTCTTCAAGCCAAATATCTCACAATTGCAGTCAGATTCAGAAGCTTCCCTCACCGACGATGGAAGGAGAAGAGGAAATACAGCACCGACAGCAAATTCTTATGTGGGTTTGCTCTTTCTGCCGATTCTGGATATGAATATTCAGATGGGGATTTTGTTGTTGTCAACTTCTACCGTTTTGTGTACATTGAAGACCCAGAACACGTTGTTGCAAAGCACCTATCCTTCTTACAGGTTCTCTTTCTATTTCGTTTCTCATCCATTTATTTTATTTTATTTTCCTCCTTTTTTCCCTTTCGTTGGACGGTACTTTCAAATTATATTAGAGGAACATTGAGAAATTGGGTTCTTCTATCTTATTATTTTTATTTTTTTCTCTGTATTTTACATTTGTTATAGTGTTTTAGTTCAAAAGGCCTTTAAATGGTGAAAAAGCAAAGTGGGTGCCCTGTTTTATTAAAAAAAATCATTAGCTTTTCTGTTCAACTCTCATTTTTGATAATCTTGTATGCATTTGTTTATGAGTGCAGTAGGAAAGTGTATCCATATTCTCTTTTCTCCCACTGACTGGGGCAACCATGTTTTTTATCAAATGCACCAAGCAGTTGCTTGTAGAAATATAAACTATGTTTACGAGTCACTTTTTACAAAGGATGACAGTAGTTCTTAATAAAAATGCTCGAATTAACATATGTATATGTACATTTTAAATTATTGACCATTGAACTTTTATTAAAGAATCTCCAAGTGTGATTTTTTATGTTCTTAGGAATATTGAGAAGGCACTATATGTATCTGTGCATTTGATAGTATGAATGGAAACCATGTCTTTAAGTCTAACTATAGGTATTAAGCTGTCTGTTGATTGCTACAGAAAATGTAACTGAATTGTACTTAACTGATTGGTTCAGAGATCTGCAAACTAGGAAGGAACTGTTAATTTTTAAAAAAATTATATATTTGTATGACTAGAGCATATTGTTTCTTATTTTTTAATATACATGTGGACAGATTATGATGTCATAATCATTACTGTAGCCATCTATCTAACTGGGTTAGATTTGACAAATCTTTTATATGTGCTTACTGCCAATTTGATGCCCACAAAACTCGAAACCCCCAAACTGGAAGTTGTGACAATAAGTACCTAGAAACTGTGGTACAGGTTGTCTCTAACAAATTATGATATTATGTTGCTTTTAATTGCATATGTTTCTTGTCAACAATTTAAATTGTTGAATCTTATCAGGGTCGGGACATACATGGTCGAATATATGTGAATGAGCAAGGGATCAATGCCCAGGTATGGCTCTATGTTCCTTTTGAACTAGACCAGCTTTAAGCTCGTTGCATATTTAGAGCTTAAGTTCCATTCAGTCATTTACTTAACACATGTTTTTGGAATATGGCACTGTTTCCCATGTAAGTTTTCCTGGGGAGATAGATAGTTGGTTTACCTTATTTTTTGAGTGAAAGTTGTTTTACCTTAATCTGTGGAGAGACATAAAACATATCATGTTTGATACATGAGCAGCCCAACAAAAATGGTGGACAACATATAGCTCATGGCCTTATCCTAATTCCAAAAACACCCTATATGATCACTTTTTCATTCAGCAAGGCCTGACTAACAATGTTGATACATTCTTGTAAGAACTTTCCAAAGTTTGTTCCCTTCAACATGGAGTAAAGCGCTTCTATTATTACTTTGTATATTCTATGCATTATGATATCTAATTGAACTACATTTATTTGAAAGGTCTAAATACAGATTCATTTTGTTCTTAAATAGTAGTAATAGCACAACTAGTAAGTTGCAGTGACATGACTCGTTCTTTGACTTCTTTCCATTTTAACCTCCGTGGCTATTACTCAATGAGTCAACCAATCATTTTCTTTTATGGAACTTCATTTGAAAAGATAGTGTTTAGTGTTTAAAATAGATGTTCAGGAAGAAGTTCTTATTGCTTTAGATGCTCTAGTCAATGGCCATTCAAATCATCATCATCATTAAGACCTGATCCCATTTATCTCTGGGCCAATGTCTTTTTCTTTTTGGAGGGGAGGGGGGATAGTCATTTGAATATCTAAACAGGTTGCTCAGTTGGTTTAAGCTTCTAGGATTATATTAGAGGTCTTGGGTTCAACTATTCCCGGGCATACCTAATACATGAGGCTTGAGGGTGGTTTCGTGTATCCATGGGATTAGTCTCACCTCCAATGTGGGGATACCTTATAAAATTAAAAAAAAAACATATGAAAAGATATCTCGAAACAACTCAAGTCCAAGACTACCTGCATCTGCATGGACGTACTCCTTAAGAAAGGTAGTCTATAATCCTTTTGCAATCTCCATTCTCTAATACCATTTGACAAGAACTTTTAGCTCTGCTCTACAACTTTGTCCATTCTATTCCTACCATTCCGGCTACCAAACAGACCCTTAATAACCAAGAGATTTAATGCAAGCTTATAAGCATTATCTGACTATGAAACTGATCCCATAAAACCTGGATGTTCCATGCTAGGTTCTTGGCTTGCTAATGGGCTCTGGGCCTATGCCTTCAGTTGATCCATGCTCAATCCTATCCCTCCAAATATGCCTTTTTTTTTTTTAATGTCATGGGTATCTCTACCCCACATTGGAGGTGAGACTAATCCCATGGATATATGGAACCACCCACAAGCCTTATGTATCGGGTAACTCCAGAGAGAGTCAAACCTGAGACCCCCAGTATGTTTCTAGAAGTTCAAACCAACTGAGCTACATATGTGATTTGATCTCCTCAATTGGGCCTATGTTGCATCTGTTGCTATTTTCATCCATGGTGCTGCCATAACCATATGCCATATTCTAAATTACAATTCTCAATCTTCTGAGTTTATTGTTAAGAAAAAAAATTCTGTATTAATTTGGCATCACATCTTAATATTTATGTTTCATACTAATGGTGGAAAACTGGAATTTAGAGAGTTGACCCTAAATACATGCAATAATGGTTTGGTGATGATGTTGTTATTGTTTATGTTCTTGTTCACATTGTAGAAAAGAAAATGAAGAACTATTTTGTCAGTTGTCCATCCCCAGAAACTTTCAACCTGTTATTTCATGTTTTCTACTTCTTTTTTTGAAAGATTATTCTAGTTTTGATGCTATCCTTCAGCCCATTTGCAGTATAGTGGTCCTTGTAAAGATGCTATGGCGTATACTGATTGGCTAAAGGAAGATGTTCGGGTTTCTGATATTCTGGTCCAGATTTCACCAGCTTTAAATGGACATGCTTTTCCAAGATTGAAATTGCGGTACAAACCCTCACTTTTACAGGCAAGCTATTTTCATAGATTTGTCATTCTTTACTATCATTGTTTTAACCTTTCTGCTACAAAACACTAAAATACCTGGAGATTCTACTGAAGTTTATTCACTGCTTGAGTTATCTTTTTCTGCTCAAACAACTTTTTTGACCGAAGGTGTCCAGGTGTCTCGCCCGACTAAGCCTTTGGGGCATGTGCATGCCTCCCTACACACACATGGCGGGGTTAAAGCTGTGGGCCTTACTCTGTACATATCCCACGGAGAGTACCCTAAAGGGCTGGTCAAGAATTGACTCCAAACCTTGCTGCCACATGCAAGAGCCTTGACCATCAGGCCAACACACCTGGGGGTTCCTGCTCAAACAACTTCATCTTAATATTTTAAATTGTTTACATCAATTCATCAAATGCCCCACCTTTACAATCTAATCTTTTCCAAATTATTTCCCCCTTTTTTGCACGAGTGTTTTCTATTTGTGTATTAGTTTCTATGGTTCTGAATGCCAGTTCTTATATCTGATTACCTTTTTGTAATGGCTTTGGCAGTTGGAAGGGGGTATCTCGCACCTTCCTTTGCTTGATCCCACAAAGAGAGCTACACCATTAGCACCATCTGAATGGAAGAAAAGATTGCAAGCTGTAAATAGCATTGAGAAAGCATCATTTAAACTTGATAGTTCACTTCTTGAGAGGAAATTTCTGCTGTTGGATGTAAGAAATGGTAACAGCCTTGATAACTTTCTTCTCTCTAGGAAGTAGCAAGTTAAAAGCTTAAAAAGGCCTCCAGTGAGAAAAAAATGGCTCTGGTTTAAATGTAGAAATAGCCTTCCATAGCTTAGAGCTACAGTTTGATATGTGTATTATCCATTTTCCATGTTTCTCTCATTGCATAGATTTAGAGGTTGAATGAAATTTTAGATGACCTGCCAGTTTTTTCTCCATAGTGGACTGCTTTTTTTAGTGGTTTGTTTTTTAAGTGGTTTCTTGTTCCTGTTGTGGAATTCAAGGTTTCGGATAAAAGGGTCATCTTGGTCTTTTCACCATTCTGATTATGGTAGTTGTACAAAAAGGGAAAAAGACTTGTTCTTGTGCCCTTTCATCAAAGGAATTGGTTGCTCAATCACCAGCCTTATTAAAAAGAAAGAAAGAAAGAGATCAACTTGAAGTCTACTCTTCTATTCATGCTTGTCCTTAAATTTTGGAAGCCATATACATTTCTTACCTATCCTAGAACAGGCTATGAATGGGATGTTGGTCATTTTCGTGGAGCTCAGAGACCTGATGTTGATTGCTTTAGGAGTACTTCTTTTGGTCTATCTGAGTCAAAGGTATCTTCACTCTTCTACTTCAATGGAAACAGGTTCAGATATTCAATCGTGATTTTTTTTATTTTCTATTGTTAATAAGATGAAGGGCTAATAATGAAAAAAAGCCATGGCATTAGGGCACATCAAGAAAAAACAATCTGCCTTATAGCAAATCATTTTGAGATTGATACTTTATGAACAATTTGCAGCATGCCCTTCGACGTTAGGATACTGCTAAGATTATGATGATAGGTGTCAAAATCAACTGATAAAAGCCTAAAACTAACTGATATGCCCTCAGTCATGACATGGGCCACACACACTGCCAAAGGAAACTCTAACCATACCTAAGTTGCATGGGCATGGGCATGGGTGGGACTGTGGGAGTGTTGGAGTCCAACATGGGTGCGAGGTGTTAGTCTTGGCAAAACAAAAAATATAGGACTTGGGGACTCAGCACAATATTTAAATAAATTTAAATTTATTTTAAATGAAAGTAGGGTGTGAAAATCACACTAGTAGAAAATAAACATTGTAGTTTACTCCAACAACCAAATGACAAACATATCAAGTTTTTAATTAGGTTTCAAGAGGAGAAAGGTGTGGTCTTAGAAAACAATATTGAAGAGTACCAGAAGAGTCCGACACAAATACAATTGTCTGGCACGAATGTGTCAAACATGTTGAAGGGTCCGTGAAACATAGAACTGTATCGGTCATTCACACTTAATTCAACCAACCCATAACTCAACAATCAAACCATTGGTATTGTATCCAACCTCCATGAAGAAGATGAGGATGCTATAGCTGCTCTTCTATACCTTATTTCACAATGGATGGTAGCACCAAAGGAGATAAGAGGAGGATTGGTAGTGTCCATGATTCCAGGTCCAAGAAAGTGGTGGTCTCCTTCACATCAGCATCACCACTCTGGTGTTCTCATTGCTTTCTCTCTATTTTTTCTTCCTTGTTCCTCCCTCCTTTTCTTCTTGTTCTAGCAAGTAATTATAGGCTGATGCAAGAAAGAGATTACCAAGGTCCAGAAGGGCATTGTTGTAGGTCCAATGGCAAGCCCTCATTAATCCAAGTTATTTAGGCCCACTCAGTAATCCAGATGTTATCCATCCTGCAAGGAAAAAGTATTAGAAAAAAAGGGAAAAAAGGTTGAAAATTACCCATTTTCCTAACCCCCTCATTATCATTATAATGGATCAAGATATGCAGGCCCTTACACTTTTATGTGATAAAACAAAGTATCCAAGCTCAATTACAATGAACTAATTATATTTGGATTATATATTGATATTATACTTTTGGAGGTTGGAATATTTGAGTTACAATGAACTAATTATATAATATTCACTTAATAAAGAAAGAAAGAAAGAGAATTGCTCACAATATTACATAAATATCTTTTATGTTACTTCATACATCAAGATTTTTTTAGGGAGAACACTTGTGAATTTTACGATTCTACTGTTACGATACACAATTATAGTTCAAGATGTATAACGATTTTATGATATGATTCAATTTTAACAACATTGGACCTGATTACCATGTGCATAAAAAAGATTGGCCCATATCTGGATCAAAGCGGGCTGGTCTTGGGCAACATGGACTGTTATCTATTTTATTGGCCTTAAAGAGTTGGCATGGGAGGTGTGAAAAGTAGCATCATTCAACTACTGTGGTTTCTAATTTCACTACACAAATGCAAGCAAGTGGAACTATCTGCAATTTGGTTACTCCAAACACACTAAATCTTGCACACAGGGTTAGAGCCCTATATTGCACCTGGTAACACTTGAAACTACTAAAATGACATGCTTTGTGGATGATTCTAATTTTATCCTTTCTGTGGCCATGGATGTTAACTCATTTGCTCATTTGGTTGCTCTATGTTTCTGTCAATCTATCCAGCCAGCTGCTTCAGATCCATTGGCCAGTGTTGATAAAGAACATACAGATATTCTGATGTATTGTACAGGAGGAATCCGATGTGACGTATACTCTGCAATCCTCAGGTGAGAAGCTTCTTGCAAGCTATATGAATGCAACCTTTTGGAATGTTTTAATTGCAATATTTATTAATTTCTGATTTCTCAAGGCAGACAAAGAGGCTTCCAAAACTTGTACACTTTGAAGGGAGGCGTTTCAAACTATCTTGAGAGTGAAGGTTCAGTTGAATGGGTGGGAAATCTATTTGTTTTTGATTCCCGTCTTTCACTACCGCCTTCTTCCTACAAGCCTGAGGCTGTGGCTGAAGGCAGAGTTGAACTGGTGTCCGATAAGAGTACCTTTGCAAGATGCCGTATATGTCGGTCGCATCTTCATCAATGCAGGCATCGGAACTGTGCAAACCTGGATTGCAATCTCCTTTTTCTGTAAGTACTGTTTTGTTTGCTGTTTTATTTGATCATTTTAAATTATTTAATTTGATCATTTAAATCCGTCTGTCTCCTAATTGTTTTAAACTTAAAATGCTTATAAATATGTAGTGTTCTTATGTTGACGGCATATTGACAAAGGGAAGACTCTTTCTTTTTTTCTGAAGTGGGAAGACATTGTTGTCTTGGAGGGGGGAACTGAACCCCACTCATCCAAGTGGACCAGAACAGACCTGGAAATGCACCATGAAAAGAATAAAAACAATGCTGTTATTACTGAGAAGACCAAATGGGATATGAGAAGGTGCGATGCTGGTCAATAGACTCCACACTTAACTGACAAAGAAACATACAAAAGAGGAGGGGAAAGGGAAATAAAGAAAGCTAACAGGCATGCAATGCACCTCTGTGCATAGGATGCACACCATTTCCATATTTAAGAAGCTTTGAATAGTTTAAAACAGGACAGTGTACTGACATTATGCGCAAACGAAAGTACAAAGGCGTGTATGTAAATGTATGTGTGCATTCGATAAACTGTCAAGTACACAACTAGTCCCTATCTAATGAGCATCCGGGATGTAGAGGCATCATAGCCATTAACAAAAAAAGGAGAAAACTACACATGTATGTATCGGTGCTATGAGAATGACGAAGTTTGTTTCAAACTGTGTTTTCTTCACCCGAAAGGGGTTGGAGTGATGGCTATGAACTCACCTCAAAAGTAGGAGTCTTGAGTTTGATTCTCACTCCACTCCAAAGGGTCACTCCCCATAGAGTTACCCAGTATGTGGGTAGAGAAGCTTGCATATGACCCGAGAATTAGTCAGGTGCTCTAAGAGGCCTGGACACCTTGGTCATAAAAAAGAACTGTGTTTTCTTCCTACAAATGATATCCGCAATTTGTGACATTTCAGGTCCTGTTCTGGCTGTGTGGAAGAATTGAGAGGTTGTTGCTGTTTGGAATGCACATCTGCTCCTCGACTTAGACCTGTATTACCAGGGAACCAAAGATACCAAAAATGGCATATCTATCGAGATGCAGAGGTTCAGAGCAAGTCGCTGGCTTGAAGTTTTCTTGATCAGATATTTGTTTGGTTTGTCTCTTATTTCAGGAAGCCGACGAATGTCCGTCAATGTGAACAAGGCAAGTTTTGGCAACTGTAACCACTGATCAAATTTGAATGAAAAATGGTGTTTTTTTGGATAGTCATCTCTTGATGATACCACCTGATTCATTTCCTTACCTAATATCTAGCCATACTCCTTACTGGCTCAACATGTACATCCAACCTTGCAAATTTATGGTTAAAAAATTGGGAAGAAATTCTTGTACTCGATCGTCCCAACGCCTTGACCCTTTTTCACTAAATAACTCTATCATCAATCATATCATAGTGACTTCACTGTCAAACTTGTAAAGTGACCTAAATATGTTAAAGACTCCACTATCTAATATGGGTGTAGCTCAACTGGTTATCTCTCGTCTCAGAAAGTGAAAAGTTGTGGGTTCGACCCTCTATCGTCTAACCTTGATGTGTCTTAGAAGTAGTGGATTCATCTGTAAAGGTTTTACGCTGAATATTCCGTGGTTTTTAGAAAAAAGTGACCAAAATATATAGTTAGGAGGGTAAAAAAAACTCTAATAAAAAGATTCAAGGTGAAAATACGGATTGACTATCTCCTTCCTTTTCATTTCCTGCAAATACCATTTATTCGTATTTAACTTTTCAGTGTTTGGCCATTCAAACACACCAAACTAGCAAACGTCAAGAGTCGAGGGTGACCATCTAAGACAATTAATTAATTAAATCCTTTGAAAATATAAAATGGTAATTCTGTGTCAGATTACCTTTCGTTCAAAGTGTCTCGTGTGTCCAGAGCCCTCTGCAAGGTTGGTGGCACATGTGACATGTGCGTCGTTGTTAATCATATTAATTATTAAGTACCTTCTAAAGAAATAAAAATCAAAACTAATTATTATTAGTTATTCAATCTAAATATATTAAAAGTAATCACCATCTCACTTTGATTTTGGCATGACCTAAAAAAACATAGGTGGTGATACCTTCGTTCCACACGAGTCCCTTGCCATCACTCCATCACCTCAACTTGAGTTAGAACAACCCCTTTAATCCAACTCTCAATTTCATCTTCAGATAAAATTAGATTTACAGGAATTTAAAATTAAATATAAAAGATCTTATCATTAATTTTACAAGATCTTCAAAAATACTTCATTTAATAGATTGAGACACTATTTATACACATCCTAGACAAACAAAATCTGTCTAATCAACCTACCCATTTAAGATTTAAACACCACAAACAATTCTTCAAATCGTAGTTAAAACATGAATCCAGTGCCTTGAATCTAATAAAAAAAATATTCTTTATATATTAAAAAATATTACAGTAATATATATTTGAAATTTAAAAAAAACATTTGAAAAAAGTGTTAAAAAAAACTACAATGTGTAAATAATGATTTGATCAATACCATTTTCTCTTAAATTAAACTCATTGTTCGGAAAAAATAATAGAATGAACGGTGAGATATTCCTATTTGCAATCAAGATATCAAATGTAGGCTCCACTAAATACTAATTAAAAAAAAAAAGTGAAAAGAAATTAGACAAGGCAAAAAATTTAATAAAAGAGATGATTTATTTCTCTATTTCTTTTTACATGAACGGCCGATCCCATGATGGCCCCAAAAAGAAGTGAGTTCTGTTTAATACAACTCAGCTAACGCTTCCAAGACGAGTCATATGATTTCTCAAACGCGACACATCCGACGGTCGAAGCGGCTTCAAAAGAAACTCCTCCGCTCCTTCATCTAAGCAACTGAAATAACATAAATAAAATTCAGAGAAAGAAAGATGTAAAAATCCAGTAAAATTTTCCTGGAAAGTAAAAATACAAGAAAACGTATTATTAATGAAGGAATAAATAAGATTAGGAAGGTGACTTGGATTGATTTTGCTGACTCAAAAATGGAAGGTTAGACAAAACCAGAGACAGCAAACTTTAGCAGGTTCTGTAAGGAAATTACCTCCTGATCCTGGTAGGGACATTTTCTGAAGACATGACAACAACTGGTATTTCTCTTAGAGCCGAAGATTCCTGCAGCATTTTCGATGCAGAAATTACAGAGAAGGAAAGAAAAAAAAAATCTTTATTCAAAAAAGAAAAAGAAAAGTAATGGTGAAATGATATGGAATGATGATGAGATGAGAGGCTTTGTTTAGTTTTGAATACCTTTATTCTCTTCAGAAGATCAAATCCCGTCATCTCCGGCATGCAGTAGTCGGTGATAATCATGCTCACCTTCGGTTTCTACAAGAGACGAAAAGATGAAATGTGAATTTTAAAACATTATATATATATTTCAACCTCAGTCAATGAGAAGAAAAATGTAAGATACAGGAAGAAACAGAAAGGGAATCCCAGAAATGGCTGACATAAAGATCACGAGAAGGCTAGAACATCAAGAATAGTAACAAATATGTCCAGAACCAGAAAACCCAATGACAAAAATCCTTTAAATTCGAAAAATACAGAAAGACAACATGATTCTAATTCACCACTCCAACAAATGACGAAAACCCAATACCATAAATAGAAAACAGGGTAGACAAGTTGAGAAAAGGAGTAAATTGCATCAACATTAAAGATAAACGACTAAATACCTTAGAAGAGGTTTCCTTTTCCAAACCCAACACCTCCAACGCCCTCTTTCCGCTCTCCACCGTCGTCACTGTGGCGAAAAAAACCAAATAAAATCACATAAAGACACTATTTCCATCATCTGTAACAAAAAATGGGGTAGAAAAAGCAAAACCCATTTGAGAACTTGGCATTTTATGTAAAAAGCCAGACGAAAACAAGCCAATACCTCTATAAGAGGAGCTCTTCAACAGCTTCTCAATCAATTTCCGGTCCAGCAAGCTATCATCCACGGCCAGCACATGAATTTCGGACCCAGAAGCCGACTCCCCAGTAGCCATTTCGGGCAAAGTAAAGAAAGAGAGAGAGAGAGGCAGAGATTTCAAACGCCAAAAACAGGAATGAAGAAGAACTGTTGTTGCACAATCTCTCAGGGCATTTTAAAGGAAGAAGCAGAACGTTGGGAATTGGGAGAGAGAGAGAGAGAGATCGGAGGGCTCAAGCACCGAGAGGATACGGAGGGGATACTGGAGACAGATATTTCGGCAGTGGTAATCTCAGAGGATTCCGCTGGGCAGAGAGAGAAAAAGAGAGGAAAAGGGGAAAGCAGAGATATTCTTGTCTCGATCTTGTATTGTGGATTTGTGAAGATTCGAGAGTAAGCTTTTTGTGTTGAACATGTTTGGGTGGGTTTTTTTTCTTTGAAATAAGGGGAAAAAGGAGAAAGTCAACGATTTGACAGACGGGGATGGATGAAAGAAAGGTCATGATTTCTAAAGATCTCATGGATATCGCGAGAGATGCTGTTTTCTGATCTCTCTCTCTGTCCACGGCTAGTGAAGGGGACAAGACGGGATGACGTATATTTTCAAGAGATCCTGGCCGTTCATCTGAACTTGATGCCCTGCATTGAAAAAGTTTTTGTTCCCCGCAACTTGGTTTTTACGTTGTCCGTTTGGAATAGGGATTTGGTGGAAAAGACAAGGAAAGGGACCAAGTTTTACCTTGAGTCATGTAATTTCTGGAGAGAGACGATCATTTGAAAAAGGCCAAGCATAGACTGAGTAACGGTAGAGAAATTATTTCAAAGTGTCTCGATTCTTATTTTGTAGATAAGAGAGAAAATTAGATTCAGATAAAAAGTATTAATCGAGTAAAGATTCTCCGTTTATGAAAGTGGGAGAGTAGAAAATATTCTCTCAAATATTTTAAAATAATTGCTCAATACAAATAGTTTTAAAAAATATAATTCTAATAATAAATAAAGTTTCAAGTCGATTTCGAGCTTCAAATAAACTGTTAGTAAATTTAAAAAAGAAGAAGAAAAAAGTAGTAGAGTAGAATAACTCATAACTAATTTAAATGGTTAGAACTACTTTTAATTATGCAATATTTTAATAATGAAATTTAACATTAATTGAATGAATATATACTTTGAATGATATTATAAGTATTTCTGTTAAATTATTGTTCGGAAATTTCAATACACGTACTTATGAGCTAAATTTAACTTAAAATTTTATCTAATTAAATTGACTTTACAAATGATATTTACTTTTAAGTGTTTAAAAAATGAATTTAACAAATATTTTGAATCTCTAAATTTTAATTGTCGTGAGAAGAATGACGATTGAAAGTTGAAACGTAAACGTCAAGAAAAGCTCGTCAGCACGCTTTTACATCAGGTTGGTGCGTATAACTGACGGTGTCAACGCTTCGCCGTCCCATTCTTATGGGCTTTCCGTTTCGGTAGTAGACGGCCGTTTTCCTTCCGCCCCTTCCTCCGTACGAGAGGGCACGGACTGCCGGCCGTGGGTTGCGAATTTCGAGAGATTCGGGGTCATTTCATGACCGGATCGTCCCGGGCACCGACAGATATTCAAGGACGTCCGATCAAAATCCTTCAATAGTCTGGCGCTTTAATCTATCGACACGTGTAGATCAATGTTGAAGATACGATCTGGCACGCAGATACGGTGGGGATTAGCCGGCTCCCATGTCGGCTTCAGTGACGCTGCTGCACCACTGGCGCAGCTATTTTGTGCGTCAGCTTTGCTTGTCCTCTGCTAGTCTTCCACACGACATTTTATGGTGAGTCATCTCCACCCTGCTTGCTTGAAGGTTGTCTCACTCTGAAGTCGGTTCTGTCAATCTCTTACTGTCAAAATTAAAACCGTGAAGTCAACAAAGGTCAGTGGAGTTGGATAAAAAAATCGACTCGACCCGTTTACTTCAATCCGAATTAAAATCAAGTTTTTTTTAAGTTCAAATTATTTAGAGGTCGTATAACATCTAATTAAAATCTTTGAGATTTATGTAAATTTTTCTATCTTATACTTTAGATAAGAGTGACCTTTATATGTTGAGAGTGTTACTTAAACTCAGAACCTCCCATAACTTATTGAAATTTAAAGAAACGAGTCTAAAAAATTTATCAATTTATTTATTTAAATTTTATAATTTTAATAATGAGAATTTTCAAATTGTATTATGTTACGAGTGCATCTCTATGAGTAGTTCATATATATAAGAGATTTATACTTTTTATTTATTATATTATTTTGCAAAATGGTGATATAACATATTTACCTAAACCTGTACATTACTATGCACTTTGTATATTTGTTTTTTCTAATATAAAGTGTTGGAATCTATTATTTTACACATTTTTATATTTTTTTAATTTGTAAATATTTTTATTTTATATTTTTTAAATGAGCCAAATGTTTAAATAGGTAGGCAGATTTAAAAAAGTTTGGATTGGATAAATGTGCTAAATGGCTATTATTCTTGGCATTGACATATGATTACAGTTTTTTATAGAATTGCAGATGAAACCCAATAACTAGTCTTTATTTCATATTGATGTACACAAGTAGAGTAGATCCATATTTCTATTTTGGACATTTTATTGAAAATTTTCAATTTCGAAAATTCTTTTGTGATTGGACTTAATGAAGTTAACTCCACAATCTGAATCATCTCTATACTTTCTTCCTTAAAAAGAAATAATTTCATACGTAAATAAAAAATAAAAAAATCCAATATGCTTATAAAAAAATATTTGAGGAATTTTGATAGTCAAAATCAGTATTTAAAATTAACTTCTCTATCCATAATACAAAAAATAATATTTTATTATCAAAACTATAGAAAAGTTAGAAATGATTAAAATTCAATAGTCAATACCAATACCAAGTAAAACCCATTAAACTGAATCTCTAATGGTCAAACACATCAGGGACAAGAAAAAAACAAAATGAGCCAAATACTAAAACTAAAATTATAATAATTTATCCAGAGGTTTAAAAATCAATTTTGATACATATCGGCCGTATCGGCTGATATCTCGGTTGATATCATTCTCTCTCATCCGATTTATTTTTAAAATTTTATTCTTTTCATAAAAAATCAAAAAAACACAGAAAATGCAAAAAATTATGGGCTTATTGGCTGTGTAATTTTTTCATTAAAAATATCGATCATTTATATATTTAAATATTATTTTGAAGTTACAACATTGTGATTTTTCCAAAATTATTAATAAATTAAGAAAAAAATTTAAAGATTTGTAGAAAATGTAATGTGTGGCTCCTTATCTAGATGTTCAAATTACTGCTAAAATTGTTAGGTTTATAGAACTTGAGTTTCTTTTTTTGTTTTTTTTTTTAAAAAAATCAAATTGCTCAATATGGTGGCTGAGATATCGGTCGATATTCTCGATTTTTAAACTGTACAGTCGATACGATTAAACCCAAGATGTATTATATCGGCCAATATTTTCACCTTTGAATCAAGCACTTCTTTCTAGACACATGATTTTAGATAAGGTAACGATTTTTGCACCACCATTTTCTCTTATAATAAACTCCTTTTAAAAGAAATTTCAATTTTCCAGTATTTTTGAAAAAGAGAAAAAAGAAGAAGAAAGGAACATGGAAGTAAGGGTAAATTTGAAGTTTTAAAAGAGTATACTGTGAAAAAAATAGTAGTACAAAAATCACTTCTTTTTTAGACATGAGAATATTCTGAAAATCTTCAAATGAAGAGGTCAATGTGCTTGTTTAATAAAAATTCAATTGCTAATGGTTTGAAGCTTTTCTACGACGATTTTGAATATTCTATTGTTATGTTTTCAGAAAAGACTCCAGAAAGACACATTATTTAAAAGTAGACTGTGTATAAGGTTCTTCCACTGTCACTCGTAAATTTAAAAAAAAAAATCAAAAGAGTCAAGTCGAATCGGTACTCTGGCATATAAGCCATGACCTCTCTGATTTTTTAATTATAGTTGTAATTTTTTAAAAAGTTCTTGGTATATAAAAGAATTTATATTTAAATTGTAATTTGTAAATTAATCTCTTCGTAAGAACGCATCAGTGGTCAGGGTAAGAATACAGACACAAACACATAAGCCTATCTACTCTGATTTAGAACCATAGATTATAAAGATTCTGTATTGACATCAAACGAGGCCAAAGCGAATATTTTTCGAAAATCAAAGCCTTGTAAAGATTTGTTTAATCAGTAAAATCCAAAAATCAAAAGTCAAAAGATATTCTCCATTTCTGTGCTGTCTTTTGCTTTACGTCTTTCTCTATTAATTATAATCCCAATTCCTAAGCTTGCTTATAATTAGATTGTTTGGAAACAGTAAATTAGTGGGGTCACTGTCAACTTTGACATCTGACCGTACATTTTTAATATTTTTCATGATAAAAAAAAAGAGTGACCGTAAAATGCTAACTAAGTATTTAACACGTCATTCTTCTTATATATATATATATATATATTGATGTTGCATATCGATGCATTCGTATTTATCAAGTGGTATATTAATAGAGATTAAATAGGTATTTCATTTTATTTCGTGTCTCTTAAAAGATTTTATCCGTATTACAACGGACGTCCAAAAGAAACTATTGGTTGATTGGAATTTGTTCCATGTTATTCTATTTTTATTTTATTTTATAAAACATCATTTGATTACTTGTGTCACATAAAAATCTTTCTTTAAATATGAAATTCATTAAAAAATATTTTAATAGAATCAATTCACTTTTTAAAAAAAAAATATTAAAAAAATATTTAATTTAAATTATTTTTAATCTTAAAAAACGTGGGTTAATTGATTTAATATAGATGCTTCTTAATGAATCTTTTATTTAAATAAAAATATTTCTAACAAACTCATCACTGTTATATTTAGTGAATCTTAAATTTAACTGTACAATAATATATTTTTGGAAAGAAAATATTAACGCTTACTTCATACACTGCACCTTGTGTACAGGGTTGATTGAGTTGGTGGATTTATATTTATTTATGCATTTCAATATTATTTTATAGGGTTAAAAAATTAATAAATAATTGTTTGTTTAAATAGGATCTAATATAATAAAGATTAGGGTTCATCCCCCCCAAGGACCCTAAGAGTCCCAAACCCAAGAGGGGTTAGGTGGTTTAGATTAGTTGGTAGTTTTCTGCCCAAGGATTTTCCATCATCTTGTTTTATATTCCTTTAACAATTATTCTTTGAATTTCTTTTTCTTTATTAATTCCAAGACGATTCTTTCGATACAATTTAGTACGGGTTAATGGTGTCAACGGTAAAAATGAGTAAAAGGAATTTTTATTTTTAAACAACCACTCTAAATTTTGAAGTCACGGGTTCTCATTATTTAACTCCAAATTATATATAGATAATATATTAGAGTCTAATGACTTTATTATAATGTGAAGAATAATTGTTGGCATGAGAATTTAAGAGAATTAATTTTAATCACATAATTTATATAAAATAAAATTGATAAATAGACTAAATCTCTTTTATCCAAGAGTAGAGACCTCCAGTGAAATCAAGTTCTTTAAAGATATCTCATGACTATAACAACTTTACTGTAGACCAATTAATCATTTTCAAATTATGTTATATACAATCTTAATTCATATTTTTCTTAATATTGAACTGATTAGACATGACTTTAATTGATATAAAAAACTCTAAATTTTTTAAGTATGCACCCCCCTGTCTATCAATTTAATTTTTTTAAAAAGTCAGTCATCAATAAAATAGAGTAAAATTCTCAATTTATCTCTACTAATGTAGGGTTATCGATAAAAACTGCAATATGTATATCTTCTACATATCAGCCCATCGATACTTGACGAAAGGAAAATAAAAATTTCACATCGAGCGAGCCAATATTTTACAAGATGATCATTCAAGAAGGGTAAAACATCATTTTTACGGGACAACCATACATAAGCATAAACCATTTTCCATGGAAAATCAACATCCATACACACCATACAAAATTCAGGACATTGTGTGGAAAACAGAAACAAACCATTCTCAAAACCCTAAACCTTAATTTTCATCACAACCTTGTTTGGCCAAGGCAGGGAAGTTGACATACTCCATGCCCTTTGAATTCACACCAACACCATTATCATCCTCACCGTCCAATTCTCGTCTTCCACACCTGCTCATCATCAACACCCACACCAAGTACATGGCCGTCGACGTCAAAGAGCCACACCCAACGCCCAGTAGCAGAGCAACCATCACCTGCAGAATGTCTTCCATCCGTTCACTGGCAGACCTGAAAAGGACTGGGTGGGGAATTCCGGCATCAGCTCCATCGGAGAAATGAGCCAGACGTGTTGATCGTGGGAATTCAAGGCAGTGGATGGAAATATCGGAAGATGGGTAGATGGGTCTGGCCTCGAAAACATCGACTTCGCTGTAGAGAGAGAGAACGTTAATTGGATCTTGGTATCGGGTTGAACCCGGGAGCTGTGGGAGTTGAAGGGGAGATTTGAAGGAGGAGATGAAATGAGTCATGCAGGGGTGGAAATGGACGCTTGGTCTTGCATTTGCTCTGTTGCAGAACAGAGTCAAGAGAGCTAAGAAGAGAAGAAGAAGAAGCTGAACAGTAGAAGACGCCATTAAAGCCTAATCCAGAAGAGAGAGAGAGAGAGAGTGTATGAAGAAGAGTACCGAGTATAGCAGACAGACATGAAGAGAAAAAATAAAAAGGAGTCAGATGTGAACAGAGAGGTCTTTTAAGAGATGACACATGAAGAGCACAGAGACGACACATGCAGCGATGTCAGTGAGCACTCAGAGGCAGAATTGGGCCAAGAAAGTAAGAAACTGTTCCTAGGGCCTCATGCAATGGCCAGATAAACTGTGATGGGTTCGCAGGCGGAAGATATCTTGGCTTCTGGACGCATGAAATATATCGATTGATATGGTAAGTATCGGTCGGATAAAAAAAATTCGCGGCCAAATATATATATATATTTTAAATATCAGTTGTGGGCTCAATCAATATTTATATATTTATTTATTTTTTTTACCTTTTTATTTTTTAAAATGATTTTTTTTAAAAAAAATCACTGAGATTTTTGAAAAAAAGTATTTTAAAGAGAGAGAAAAATTCGGCTCACATCTCAAGTCAACAAGTCAAAGAGAGTAACTTAACATGGAGAAGTATTCTCTTAACTAAGATAAGATAGTAAAAAAAACCCTCTTAGTCACTCTCTATGAGGTTACTTCTCATCGGTTGAATCCGATATGTGTGTAGGGACTCATTGTTATAACTATAGTTCTCAGGATATTAATGGCGATTCGTAATATGGGGATATTTTCAAATTCTCAGTATTTACCGGTATTAATGGGAAAATCTCATGAAAATATAATATTTAAAAATAATAAAATAGAATAAATAAAAATCTTAATAAGGAATTTACTGAAAATATTGGGATAATATCACGATATTACTATTCATTGTGTTTTTAATACAATTTTATCAAGATTTATTGAGAATTTACTGATGTGCTGATAAATACGTGTTATTAATGTGATGATTGTATTTTGCTGATAAAAACTTAGTAAATTTGAAAATACCGTCGATATTTGTGCCATTGATACTGAGATGTATGTTGTCCCAAAAAATTAATTTGATAAAGTCACCTACAGTTGAGATGCCTAAACACGTTCAGCCAATAAAAGAACATCTCCAACAACTCTAATTATTAGATACTGTCTCAATATTCTCTTTTAAGATAGCCAGTAGTTTAGCCTGATCCAAAGAAACTTCTTCAAAATGTGCGGTCCATTTTAATGAAACAAAATAAATTGCTGATTTCTTTTATTAATCATCAAGGATTTATATCACAATAAGAATAATCAAATGCACCCGTTTATCCAAATTCACAAAGGAGATTTGATTGGAACAATAGAAAAATAGGAATACTTTGGATTAGCGATTCCTAATTGGGATTGAGTATCTAGAATATTTTTGTCCCAAGACCAAAAAAATTCGGTCGAATTTTTTTTTTTTAAAAACAAATATCGGTTGTGGGCCAGTGCCGATATCTCGGCCGATATTTGCTCATATTGGACGAATATCGGCCTATATTTATATATATATTTTTTAAAAACAGCCTTTTTATTTTTTAAATGTTTTTTTTTTAAAAAACCAACAAGATTTAAAAAAAAAAATTGAAGAGAAAGAAAAAGTTATCCCGATATCTCAGTTGATATGAAATTCGGCCGAAATCTTGGTCCCACTGAATTTTCGACCCCTGATTGGACATTGATTTCCTTCTTGATTGTATTGGACTGGGACTTCGGTCTACATGACAGGCCCATGCAGGCTGCATTTTTACTCACTCCATCAAATACATGTTTAATTTTGATGCTATAGAAATCAATGGCAGATCTTCCAAGTTTGGTATCTGAACATTATTTCTTTTTTAAGATAGATTATAAAGTTTTTTATACCGTATGATACACAAATTACAATAACATATATATAAGCATATATAATGAGTAGGGAAGAGAGAAAAAAACAAAGATAAAAGAGAAGGTCTTTAACAATTTAATTTAAAACAAGTTGGAGTAATGGCTAAGAACTCGTCTTAGAAAGTGGAGTCTTAAGTTCAATTCCCACTCTATCCAAAGGATCACTCTTTGTAGAATTATCCAGTAAGAGACTTGAACACCTTCGCCGTAAAAAAAGTAAATAAGCTTTTCCTTACTGATACTATCTTTTTTATGGTTTGGATAAGAGTGGAGGCATCTTTAAACGCCCCGCTTGTATTTACCATTTTTCAAGATAGGTAGCAATTACAACTTGTAACCATTAGGGTCGAAATTGAATGGGCCAGTTGGATTTTTTATCAAAGCCCAAGCCCGACTTTATGAAGTTGAGCTCAAACCTAGATTAGCCTGAACTTATGCAAACAAAACTGAACCAAGACCAAGCCCGATGCCGACATTGAAGCCCAATCTTAATTCAGTCTGTTTTGGGCTCTGACTAGTCTTGGTCTCAGGGATGAGTCTTAGAATGGGCCCAGCAGTAGCAGGAAATTTTCTCTTCAAACTTTTTATGATCAAGATATCCAAGTGTCTAGAGTACCTGACTAATTCAAGTACAATCCTTCCTATCTACACATATCAAATAAAAACTCTTCAAAAAGTAGCCTTATGCTATAGATTGGGAATCAAATTCAAAACTCTTGTTTTCTGAGACGGACTCTTAATTATCACTCCAATCCCTTTAGGTTAGGCTCATTAGCCTTTGAGTGAAAACCCTAAGCAAAATCAAAGTGGCTAAGTGGTTGAATATAATTAGGATTTATACGGTTTGTGTTTAGTGTCTATTTGGTTTAGAATTATATTTATAGTATACACAGTGAGTGCATGCATCTTTTAGATTATTAACCTAGATCATTAAAATTTAATCTAATTCTGTGGTCGAAGTGAGCTTCATCCATATGGTGTTTGATGCCATTCTGTCGCATGTCTATCGGAAGATTCATCAAATTAGTCGTTAATATATCGATTCTTAACAGGATTATCATTTCTTCGATATGAATATGAATAATGATCCATTTTTTCTGCAGGCAATAGCTTGGTTTCGGGAAAAGAGTCTTGATTAGCGCTGTACAACCGAAATTCCAAGGTGGGTATTCCTCAGAAATCTAATTTCCACCTCCAACTGGTAACATTTCCTCCCACTCTGCTCCTAAGGTTAACAACAGAGAAGAAATAATCTCTCTCTGTCTTTGGTATTTCTTTCTTTTCTCATTGGGACTGAAGGGTGGGATTTTCGTTGCATTTCCTCTTGAAGATGCCCTGTCCGGGCGCCAGGATGCCGAGGGGATCGAACTCGGATTTTCGGGCCAGAAACCTCGGCCATCTGTGCCCAAAATGTTGCCTCCAGAGGCGTTGATTGGAGTAGTGGGCGAGGTATTGCTTGCCACAGATTTGCGGGTGTGTGGCGGCCTCGATGATCCGGTGGTTTTGGCCGAGGAGGCCTTTGAGGCATTCCGTCGAACAGGTGGTGGGGTTCGCGGACTGAAGCATGCCCACGACGTAGAAAACGTTCTCGTTTTCGGTCCCTGGTTCGGGAATGACGGCTGATGTAGTTAAATTCCACCTGTCAAAACATAAAACAAAAGAAGAGAATGATCAATTTGGCACCATTTGAACAATGTTTTGGCCACAAACACATTATTATAATTTTTTGATAGTTCATGATTTTTATTTATAAATTTTGTATCGAATCAAACAAATATTAAAATAAAAAATTTAGAGTGACAGAATTATAAGATCTTTGAAATTTATAAACTCTCATTTGGAAAGAATAGTTTGAAATCCTAAATTGCAAATTATTTTATTTATATAATTTTCATTTTCAACTAATAAATGCAAACCACCAATTTAAAGAAGTTGTTTGGTTTGAAATACTTTTTTTTTTCCTTGTATAATTAAAATTTCAATTTTACTATTTTTTATTGGAGAATACGTAAATAATGATAAAGTGAATAAAAAGACAAGTTCAGTATATCTTATCATAAAAACAAGGATATTCTTATTAATTCTTTTTTTTTATTATCGTCTCAGGAAATCAGAGTCTTGACTTCGAATCAAGTCTAGAGTTTAAAAGTCACTCTCCGTAATTTTACCCGGTGTGTGTGCATAGAAAGGCTTGCACGTACTCCCGAAAACTAATTGAGTGCTCTAAGAGGTCCTGAATACCTCCATAATCGATTTTTTTTAGTGTGAACTCTCTATACCAAATATGAGACGTGCTCCTTTAAATTAATTGTTTAGAGAAATAAAATATATTTTATAAATATAAAGTACATTTCAGAAGAGCTCATTTTAATTGAGCTTCTTGTGTGTAAATGAGTGAATGACTCCGACATGGAATATTGCAGGAAATTACAGAACTTGTACTAAACATGTGCAAAATAATTCTCTCTCTTTAGTTTTCTTCTTTTATTTGAATGGAGCCCCCTATAAAGATTCTACCCTTCCAGAGTAACTCAGTTGGTTTGCCTCATTTTACATAAAACAATAAAATTTTAAAATATTTTTGTAATACAAAACATCCCAAATTTAAATGAGATTTTTCACAGTGACTGAAGAGAGGTTCTTACTTGTCTCTGAAGATTGGATATATCAGAATAGGACCCTCAAAGGTTCTTGTAGAGATGTTCTCCAGCAGAAGATCTCTAAACTGGGTGATTCCTGATCTTGGCACAAACATGTTAAGCCATGGATGTGAGATATCCCACAAGCCTCTCCTCCTCAGATTCATCTCTTCCATTGTCACCCTGTTGAGGAAATCAAAGTAGGAGACTTCAACACTGTAAATAAATGAAGGCATGAAGCTCAATTTCCTTGATATCTCTTCAAGCACCTGCAGAAAGAGTAATGGGGTAAAAATTAAAATTACTGCTATGAGGATGAGAAGATGAAAATTTCAGTAGGCAGAAGGACTCTCTTGTGGAAAAACAAATCAAACAAACCACAGATCAAGCAGACTCCCCATTAAGTGTGAAATGACAACATGATGGTTAATGAATTTTTACATTATCTGCATTTGACTCCATTCCATATTGACAATGAATTGCAAATTCAATGCAGTAGTAGACATCTGAGCTGCCTGAATGGAGCTGTGGCATGAAATCCAAATGGGAAGGGAATGCAATGGAGGAGCCCTGCAAAGATTGCTCATTCAACACCATAAACCCTTCAACGTAGTCCACCATCTCTGCCATTGAAATCAACAGCTCTTGGTCCTTGATGAAAACTTGAAAATCATCATAGAAGGCTCTGACCCATTTCACCTAGGACAAGTGACATCATATTCCTCAGATGAGAGAGAGAGTATAAGCCACCCAACTATAACATTTGACAAAAGTGAAGGAAAGAAACTCAAGTGAAACTAGAATCTGAAAATTTGAAATTTACACTACAGTTGTGAGATAAAAAGCTCTACTTTCTGTGGAGCTTCTTGGAGCAGGATCCTTGCGTTTGTTATTATCCCAAACTGGCCAAGCCCACCTAAAACTGCATGAAAGAGCTCGGACCTTTCGGTTGGCGAACAGGTGACGAAATCTCCTCTTCCTGCAAAAAACCCATGAAGCCAAATTTACAAATGACATGAAAAAAAAGGAAAGAAAATTGAGGAAATTGTACGTACTTACCAGTAACTACACCCAACTGAAGGACATTACTGATTTGAGGACCATATTTAAAGGTTTGGCCACTGATTCCACCATTAGAAAGTGTCCCACCAATGCTAAGATAGAGATAATCAGTCCATGATCTCGGAGCGAGACCGTATTTCAAGCTTTCCCTCAAGAGATCTATCCAAAGAGTCCCTCCACTGACATCTGCATAAGAAAAACCAGGCTCCCCATCTCTTTTTCTGGTGATTTTTATTGGAGGAGGAAGTGAATCCATCTCAACTACGATGCCGTTGAGCGCTTGAGCTTGGCCATGGATCGAGTGTCCAGCTCCTCTGGCGGAAACAGTGACTTTGCTGAAGGAAGAAGCTTGGAGGAAGTTGAGGAGCTGAGAGATTTCTTTGGGAGACTCCGGCCTGAGAACTGCAGAGGGGGAATTGAAGAAGATCCGGCCGAAGTCCAAAGATGCCGAGTTAGTGGACTGAAGGAAGTTCAATGGCCCAAAATCCATTGGGCTTTGAATGAATTTGCAAGGAGAGGAGAGGGCCAAGAGAAGAATGAGGACACTAATTCTAGTGCAGAGAAAAGTGAACTCCATGAAAATTGAAGTGAAGAGAAATGATAAGGTTTTACAATCCCAAATGAGTTTCTAAGACAATATATCTATGCAAGTTCTGTTCAAGGAGGGGAAGAAAGACTGAAAATCTGAGAAAACAAAAGCTATTTGTAAACACAGGACAAAAAATTCTTTCATTAAAACCAAGGTGCATTGGAGTTGCAGAGATTTAAGAAAGGAATGGAAGGAAGTTGGGTACAGAAAAACATAAGCAGTAACAACAAGCAGCAGTCTAGTATTACCAACTTTTTCAAGAAGATGCCATTAAAGGAGTTTACTATTCTCTACGTGGAGTCGTGAAGTCATCAAAATCGACAAGAACAAAGTAGACAGAGAAAAACAGAGTTACATTACGCATCAGTGAAGCATTTTATAATAGTAGAGATTTTAACTCAATGAAAAATTTAGATGGGTCTTCTGCAATTTTTTTAAAGCTTGGAAAGAAACTTTCATATAGGAAAGGTACCCATGTGATCCAACTCAACTCCCATTCCCATTTACACTCTGTCTTCTGCTATATGCTCTGCTCTGTTTGTACCAAACAAAACCAAAGATCGATCTCTCTCTCTCTCTCTCTCTCTCTCTCTCTCTCGAAGAAATAACGGAAGAAAAGAGAGAGATTAGTCTGTCAAAACTCACAAACAAAACAAGACAGGACTGCAGAGATGGATTACACAGCAATTCTGAGGTGTTGATGCTACATTTATAGGGACAAGGAAGAGAATTATGTCCTGGTATGAAATCTTGTGGGACCCAAATTCATAGGTGGATTTCAGACTCTTTTGAGTTTGGAGGAATCGTTGATTCCTTTCCTAATATGATGATCCATTCTCTTCACCAGTCACTTGGCACAATGTACTAACAATCAGATTCCAGTATCATTCCAATAATGGGTCCCATGAAAATTGAGATGGGCCAAATTTTTATTAGGTCTAGATTCGATTGTACCATCAAGATCACTTTTTGGCTACACCCATCAAGTGATGGGGCCCACAGTTTTTGGCCAATTCGGTATTGGAAAGATGTACACATGCACATCTATGCCATCTGTACTGATGATGTTTGCAATATGGCAATATGGCATTCTTCAATTGATTACCAGTCCTCTCTCCATGAGCTTTCATCTTCTTTTCTTATTCTTTGTAATTTTTTTTATGTTCTTTTGTTAAGATAAACCTACAGCATCCAATTGATTGGTTAATAGAGGGCCACGCCCAAAATATTGTGCCATCACTCACCTACCATGCTGTCACACTAAATATATTTCTATCATATGTTAATATCTCATATAACATTTAATAATAAAATAGTAATAATGATGTTATGGTGAAGATAATAACTATTACGATTTGGGTATTCAGCCCAAAAGACTAATTTGTTAGGTGGAGTGACCTAAATTTTTTATAAATTTATAGATCTCAGCCAACCCCAACAATTCTCCCCTCTGGCTCTGATACCATTTGTTAGGACTTGAGTATCCAGATTAAAATACTAGCATGTTACGTGGAGTGATCCAAATCATTTATAAATCGCTAGATCTCCTCTAACTTATAATATGAAACTCATTCGCAGTGAACTCAACAATAACGACATTCACACAAATTGTGAGATTTTAATCTTCTTATAACTTTCACTCTCGACCATGAAATCTAAGAAGACATGATATCAAACATTAGGGCTAAGGGATTAAGTTAACCTCTGTCCTCTAAAATTGTCACGAATTATGTACTTATTTCACTCATGGTTTAGATTCTTTTCTATTGAATCCGACAAGAAAATTTTAATTTAATTTAATTTTGAAAAAAATAAATGCATGGCCACTGTAGGATTACTGAGCATGTTTGAGTACTTGTCATTTTGGTATGGACAAACTAATAACATGGCATCAAGTTTGGTGAGCATAAATGCATATCTATCTTGATCTCATTGTCCCCGTGAAACAAGTTAAAGCCAGCAACACTCGTTTTTCAAAACTGTGGGGACCAATTTCTATCACCAAACACTCAACAAAGAGTCCTTAAAGAGATCCCTTCATATCTGTCCACACTGTTTACAGCCATGTACTGTTACTCTTACATCCACATGCCCTCCTATTAATGATTTTATTATTTTTTTTTCTTTTTGAAAATACCGGGTAACATTAGGAGGACTGACCCTTTTGTGTTGAGAGTGATTTGAACTCAAAACCTTATGCATACCAATCAAGTTCTTGATTGTCAAGCCAACTCTCACTGGTTTAATGATTTATTCCTTCTAAGAACTAAGAACTAATGACCCAAGATCTAATTTTATTTTGAGTGGAACGTACATTTAGACATGAATCTTATTAAATGGGGTGGTGATTGTGTCAGGATCTTTTAGAGAGTACATGATTAGTTTTAGGGCGTGTGCAAACTTCTTTATCTATATATACCGAATAAAACTACATGAGTGGCTATTTGAGGTGGAATAGGATTCGAATTCAGAATTTCCGCTTTCTGAGATGAGTTTCTAGCCAACACACCAATCCCTTAATTCTCGAGAATGATCAAACTGGTATTTGAAAAAAAAAAATCATGGTGAACAATCAGTGTAACTTTAAATAGACTATGGTGGCACAAAAATGAGATAATAGTAATGATGTGGCTCATATGTGAAATAAGACTTGAATATCTAAATTTTTAAAAAAAGATTATGTTAATATTTTTAACCACTTAATTTTAATTAAAGCTTAAATTGAAAAGCAATTTATAGGTAACAATTTTATGTAGAGCCAGCCCCATATAGCGATGGGTCCAATGACACCCATCATTAGGAGTCGAAATCTCAATATCGACCGATAAAATTCTCTCTCTTTATTTTATTTTTTTTACCAGAAACCACCGAGATATTGCCGATATTGAGACATCGGCCGATATTTGGACCCGTACCCATGTGTTTTTACAAAATTATATCATTACTGGCCCTAAATCACTAATATTTATTATTAGCTTAAGAAGATATAATTCTTTATTAGTAATGACAATTTCCTAATACAAATCCTCTCAAGAAATTTAGAGAAACTTCACGTGAATCACTTCATATTTGCCTAATCACGTGTCAAAATAAAACAAGAAGGGACCACACAAGCCGATGAACATGCCAAACAAATGTCGACCTACAAATGGCCATTAGATGAAGCACAAGTGCATGGTGATTAAGAAATGATCCAATGCACCCTAGTTGGCTTAGTTTTTTCCTTTAAATGGTTGAGATGCCAATCATCTTTTTTCTACGTACACAAGTAAAAGAGAAAAGGAATAAAGTTCATTAGTATTAAAATAATAAAATAAAAAAATTAACTCAAAAGGATTAAATTGATGATAAAAATTAATTCAAAAGGATTATTGATTTTCACTCCACTCCAAAGAATCACTCTGCTTAAAATTACCTTATACATGTAGATACTTTATGACTAAAGTGTACAAATCTCTTAGAGTATCTGATTGATTTTCGAAGTATAATTTTATAGAAAGTGATCCTTTGAGATAGAGTGTTATCATTTTTTTTCATTAATTTTTTTTTTTTATAAAATGAAATTTCAATATTTTCATTGAAAATGTACGAAAGAGCATTTAATAAAGTGGACCAGTTGTTAGGGATGAGTCTATTGACTTAATTGATTGACTAACGACACATATCAAAATCAAACTAGAAAGATGTTCAGATTACTTCAATCCACTGAGTTTGTTCTGTCATTTTTGTCCAGTTTCTAAGGACAAATTGGAAGATAAAAGACAGAGAACCCTAATATTGACTGAGTGTTTAGATTTCCTTCTCTAACAAAAATAGCAGATTAGGACCTTATGAAAGATTTTGTTGCTGCATAAATTGAGTGTTCAATCCGATTCTTGAAACCTAGCTGGTCTCCATCATGTAGCAGTAGTTAAGAGCTTATATATTCGTAGATGATGTCATTAACAGTGAAGAAAGATTTATTAAAAAACAGCCACCATGCAATTCTTTTTCTTGGAGTAGGGCTAATCATTTACAATGTTATCAAGATTTACTCGGAAGGAGATGGTTTTACGGTAAGACGTTTGTCTTACGAAGTGAGAGTTTTTAATTTGATTCACGTTCAATCCCTTCAGATTACTCTCATGGATTTACTTCTCGTCAATTTAATTGGTGTGTGTGGATTGAAAGATTTATCATATTCATGGAATTAGTCGCACCTCTATTATGAGATGGGGATATCCGTGGTAAGAAAAATATGTACATATCGGCTGATATGATATAGGTTTTCAGTGCCTTATCATATTGACCATACACGATAGTTCTCGGCCGATATAGCGGTTTAATATCGGCCGATATCTATAATATCAGTTTTTTTTTAAAAAAAAAAAAAATCAAAACGGTGGTTGGTGTAAGTTGATATCTCGGCTGATATCAGACCAATATCGGCCCAGATATCGGCCGATATTTTCGTTTTCAATTTTTTTTTAAGAAAAGCTTCCTTTTGGATTTTTTATTTATTTTTTAATTAGAAAAAATAAAAAAATAAAAATACTGATATTTAAAAAAAAAATAAAAAGATGAGAGAGAATTTTATCGATCGAGATCTCGGTCTTACCGAGATTTGCACCCCTGCTTCAACCTATGATAATGAATATGCTAAATCCAACATCACTTAGATAGATGCTTTTGGTATCACTTGCATGTTTTTTGATGATAAGGTAAGTAAGTTGAACGGAAGGTTGAAATCTAACGGTATATATACTCCTGAATGTATACAGTGAAAACTCACATGGATGTACAGTGAAAAAATCCAAGCATATATTTTATATTCCTTTAGCAATACAAAGTAGATTTACCACGACTTTGATGTGATTTGAGGTGATCCATTTTGATAAATAATTGACCTGTCCTATGTAATAGATGACTCAAACTGAACAGAGCTCATTTATAAATAAGTTGACTCAATTTGAACTCAAAATTAAATGAATTGACTCGACTAAATACCCATTTAAAAAATAGTCTTATATATATATTTCGTTAGAATAATCTCTTAATTATATAGATCAGTAAATCAAATTGAATCCGAAATTTATTTAAACGGACTTAATCTGTTTAACAAGATCTGAAATAAATTGAAATATGAACATAAATCCAAATAAAACTTGATCCAAATTGAACTCGACCTAATTCGATCCATTGCATTTTTTTCTTTATTTCAAGAATTGAAAATTAGAATGAGGGGTGGCTACTCTTGTTTGTTCTTAGTGAGCACGTGCTTGCTGCAATGCCCTTTTTGATCCATACTCAATAAAGAGGGAGAGATTCGAATCTCCATTGTTAGATTGAGTGCAAGGGAACTGTGAGAAGTAGGGTGGCCCACAATTGATGGAGAATTGGAGATATCCATTTCCCTTTACCATGTCCTTACAAATATGAAAGCATACCTACATTGCATCAAGCCTCATTAATTATATAAATTTATTTTTAATTCAATATTATAACATAAATAGTTTGGAATACTTTTAAGTCTTTTTATCTTTTAATAGCTACTTTTTTTTTTTTTAAGTACATATCCCTTCAAAATTGTTCACAATAATTTTTGTATTTGCAGTTAAGTGTACTTTACTTAGATTCAGGCAAAGGAGTGGATTTAAATTTTTATTATAACTTGTATATAATGTCTATAAAATTATATTTAAATTGAATAAGTGAGACTATATTTTTAAAACCTTTTTGACAATAAAAGTGAATCATAAAAGTCAAATTGGTGTCATATTAGTAATGACCGGAGTTTCAACTCCGTGCCCACCTACCGCGGTCCCTCTCGCTGCACACTTGAGTTGCCCCATTTGTCCTAGTTCGGCGATAACTGACACGTTGATGGTATTGAGAGGGGCGGCCAGCAGCTGGGGATCTATCCATTTGAATCCTTGACCCGTCTAAGCACTTTTTATATAACTCGGGTTTTCTTTAAGTGATGATTCTCATGGCCTAATTCGCTTTGTCCATTATCATCAGCAGATGTTCATTAAGAATTTAAGATAAAATATTAAGATATTATTTTATTAAAGTCTTGGTAAAAAGTTGGAGCGGGAATCAAAGAGAGAGTACATTATGCAATGCTTAATGTAGATGCAACAAAGAAGGGCTGCTGAGTCAGTTCGAAAATTAGGGTTGTATTCAGTTCATTCACCATTCATGGGTAGAATTGATTCCAATTCGATTTTATAGAATATAAATCCGAACCTAAATTCAAATCCAACGCAGATTTGCATGTCCAAACTCCAAAGTCAAAACTCAAATTCTGACTCATATCAAATCTTACAAAATTTTATACCATAAATGAATAACCAAGATGAATTTTTTTTTTTCAAGATGGAGGGGAGGACCTCGAGCACATCTCTATTAAACTTCCTTTCGGATAAAGTCCCCCACCTCTTATAGGAGAGCCACTGGGTACCGTTCATCAAGTACAGATATACCGATATGCAGAACATATACATGTAGTACACCAGTAGGGATGGAAATTTTCACTCTATCCCGTGTCTACTGGCAGATTTTGTCCGTATTAAGATGGCTGATCTACTATTATAGTCATTAAATTTGTTAATGGGTCATATTCAAGTTGAGTCTATCTTTGATTTGGTCTATTTTGGTCTTATTGAACAAATTAATTCAATTTAAGTATATTTGAATTGAGTGTATCAGTGTATCAGAACCAAATAAATGAATATGAACTATCACAACTCATAACATGTATAAATGAAACGCCTTAAAAAAACCAACTCTATCATATATTTCTAAACTTCATGCATAGACAATATGATATAATTCATTTGAAATTTGGATTTTAATACCTTAAATTTATAATAAATTAAATATAACATATTAAACTAAATTTTGATAGTTTCTAATTCATTTATTATTTATGATGACCGAGGTAAGCCCTACCACACGCTACATGTCATTCAAACCACACAAATGTGCACTAGCTTGCAAAGATCCTTGGAATATGATTTATTCAATATAAATTCAAATTTGGGTGGCATTGTTCAAAACTTCAAATATCTATTTCCACAACTTTGTTAATGAGAGTTTCTGTGACTAACTCATATTTGAATTGAATATATATATATATATATATATATATATATCACACCATATTTTAGTCACATAAGGAGAATTTCAATTGTCTTAAAAAAATTAAAAAATAAATATTTACTAAATCCCTTCTTCGGATGACGTCCCACACTCCACAAGATAGCCACCAGATTACGCCACGGGGATTCGAACTCGCAACATCATACTTCTTAAGACAAATGTTACCAACTGAGGAAGTTTGAACCTCTGCCTATTGGAATTTTTAATCTCTAGAAATCAAATATTTCAATCTATATGTTTGAAAACCAATAGATTAAAAGTAAATTTGTAGAAAAATAAGAGATTCTGAACAATGAGAAATGCCTTGTAGAAATGGATCTCCATCTTTTGAAATTAAATATTCAATTAAAAATTCTTCTATATTAGCCGATATTTAAACCACTGATATAAATATAATACCACCAAATGCTCTTTTGCAATTTTAATTCTACCTATTAGTAGGGCCCCTCCTACCTAACAAAACAAAAACAAAAACAGTGTCCCAATCCTATGTTAGGTATCTTAATCAATCATTAGAGGACAGAAGGAGAGGATTACAACGAAATGGCATGCACTTTTAGGTGGACATTGGACCCATGGATTTGATTATTTGAAGTACTTTTCAATATGTTGTGTCTTATTATCCCACTCATTGGACAAAGCCCTAAATTAGAAGGCCCACTTCCTTATCTTGTAGGGTACTGCCCTTGTGTTCAGTACAGGCCTTGTGATTCTCTCATCTTCAATAGTAGAAACACTGTATTAACTAAGAAAGATGGGCCGGGCCACACAAAGGGTTGGTGGGCCTTTTCTCATTAATAACCTGGGCAAAAAATTTGGCCCTGCGGATACAGGCAGCTGATACTTTTTTCTCTTCTTCTATTTTCTTTTATTTTATTTTTTTCCAAAATATTCTGAAAAATTTACAAAAAATCAAGAAAATTCTGTGCTTTATGGATATATATATATATATATATTTTTTTTTTTCATTAAATAATGGTCATTTATTTGTTCAAGATTTGTTTTTAAGTTATGAAATCGAGAATTTTAAATGTTTTTAAAAATAATATAAAAATGATGGAAAAAAACTTTCACTACTAGTGAACTCGAACTTCAATGGTAAGGATTGTCGAAAAAGAGCCAAAGATCTAGTTTTTTTTAGGTTAAAAATCCAAAGAAATGAAATTTGAAAGAAAATATAGAGGAGAGATTGAGAAGCAAAAATCGGATGGTGAATGGACTTTATAAGGTATGATATAGTTTGTGTAGAGTTGTTACTTATAAAAAAAAATTAGTTTCTGACGGTTGTGATCCTCAAAAAGGCCAAAGAAAGGGAGAGTGTAATTGGGTAGGCCTTGCACATTGCACGGACTGACCCAAAATCAAAACTCAGTGCGGACCATGACGAGTGCGTCTGTGATCGCGGCCCGTCACAGAATGATGCAGTGAGTCCACTATGTACCAATATGTACTTTTTTACCGTTTAGACAATAACAAGTGCGGAAAAAAATAAGTCTAATGTCCCTCATTAAAAAAAAAAACCAGTGTCCTTATAATTTCCCTTATTTTGCCACTATTTTCTAAAAGGGCCACACTTTGCTTCTTTTCTTAACCTAAACCCTTATCAAATGACAGATAAAAAAGCTCTCTTAGCTTTCATAATTGCATCTATACATATTTCATTCCATTGCCATTATTGTCATGTCTTTGTTTGTTAGCTTAACTAATCTCTTGTATGCTTCCAAGCTTAGTTGTCCAAATTTTCCTCTATTTTGTCCTCATCTTAGCCTAGTTGTCTAGATTTCATCTATTTTGTCCTAATCAAATAGGGTTTTCTAACCCCAATGAAGAGTACTTAATTGTATTTATATACAAGTTCTCATCCTACTCAATTACGAAATTCTTCTTTTAGTATTTTTCGCCCTCTTTGAATTTTTAAAAAGTACTAACAAGTCTACAATTTGCTTCTTTTGTAGACCTAAAGTCTAATCAAATTATATAGAAGTTCTCATTCTACTCAATTACGCAATTATTCTTCTTTGTCTTTTTCGTCCTTTTGCATTTTTTGAAGAGGACTAAAAAGTCTACAATTTGCTTCTTTTGTTAACCTAAAGTCTAATCCAAACGACAAATAAAAAGCTCTCTTCGATTTTCATAAATGTATTTGCGCGTTCTCATTTTATTGCAATGATTGTCATATCTTTACTTATTATCTTAACCAAGCTCCTCTTGTTTCATGACTTCATTCTTTCAACCCTAGTTGTCTAGATTGTCTCTATTTTGTCCTCATCTTAGTTTTCCATGAAAAAGCAACTTTAGATTCCTATTAAATTATGAGGTTTCTAAGTTATTTCAACTTAACTAAGTTGGAACCAACCACATTCTTCTCCTTTCTTTAATCCCTCAATAGATGTTGAATTCAAGGTCTCTAAAGGAGAAAGGATGGCATCACTAATTTCTGTATGGAATCTGATTGCTTTGCATAAAAACATAATCAAGTATTAGGTTATTTCAATCAAGTAAAAAAGATTATATATTTTAAATTAAAGAGACGTAATTATTTACCATCACATCTTCTATATTTTAATCATTTCCCAAAAACAAAAGTTAGCAATATATTGTCAATTATCCATGGGTGTAGTTCAACCGGTTGCCTCCCGCCTCAGTAAGCGGGAGGTTGTGGGTTCGAACCCCATGGTCTAACCTTGGTGTGCTCTAGGGGTAGTGAGCTCACCCATGGGAGTTTTATGCTGGGTATCCCGTAGTTTTCTACACGTAAATTAAAAAAAATTACTTGTCAATTTATTTGATTTTTTTTTTAAAAAAATGTGTATTAAGATTAGTACATGTTTGCATGCAAAGAATCTTACAAAAGAGAAGTCAATAAAGTAACAACAACAATTAAGGGCCAAATCCATAAATTTTCTACTTTTTAACACTAATATGAAAAGGATAATCAAATCTTTCAAACCCATAAAATCATTTTAAAATTATTTTTTTCACCATTTTTTACAAAAAAAAAAAAAAAATCCTTATTAATATGAAATCAATTCACAATCATTTAATAAATAAATATATAATTAAAATTCATTTAAATGTCACCTTCAACTATTTCTTTTATGTATAGACATATAGAAGAAGCAAAGACATAAAGCAATTTAGGTACACAATTGAAGCAATTTGGATCAAATTATTTAGCAAGTGGGACCCATGGACCTGAATGTTTCTTCATGTATCATTGTCATCATCTTCATGATCTCTCTCACCCAATTAGGATCGGATTCATAGTCCAACTTTTTCTACTAATAGTTGAACTCAATTTATATATTTATAATATATTAGTATATAACACATTGTCAATATTCTTCTTGTTATTAGTCATCATTATCATTGAAGTTTTTATTTCATTTAATTATTACATATTTTACATTTATGAATAAATCAAGATAATTCATTTATCAAAATCATGTTTTTGTAAAAACTTGTTAGTAAGTTTGAAATTAAATGTTATTAGATTCTTAAATTTTTCATATTTAAGCAGCTATGCAGTGACACATGGAATGTTAGGCCATATAATTAGGCTTGGGGTTGATATTAAGACGAAGGTGTCAGGCATCTTAGAGCACCCGACTTATTTATATGCAAGCTTTCCTATACATACATAGTAGAGCTTTGTTTGAATGAGAGATAAATTTTGCGAGAATTACTTGGGTTTACCTCTGACTAGGAGTTACCCTCCATATCATAAATATCCCTTGATAAGAAGGGGGTAAAAAATATTTTTTTACCTTTATCCTTCTATTATCAAACAAAGGTAATGGAGGGTAAATCTACGGAAAAGTTCTTTGGAGGTAAAGTAGGAATCGACTTCAAAACTCCTACTTCTTATACTGGATTCGTAGCAATCACTCCCAACTTCTTCGAGTTGAACTGATAATAGTTTTACCAAATGATAGTTGCATTCTTGGTTTAGAAGGGTATTAGAAAACTATACCCATCTATATCTAGTAATAAAAATTGAAAAAATACATAAAAAATAATCAACAATTTTGACTGGAATTACAATTGAAAGGTCAGATCAAGGTTTAGTGGCATTTTCAGTAGTGATCTTCGAGTGTACCATGGCCCAAGATACAAATTTTGACTAGAACTTTTGGTCGCAGACATGCGTCATAATAGTTTTTTATAAATAACATTTGAAATTTTTAAATATTGACCAAAATTTTAATATTCTTAAATAATTTATAATTTGTCAGAGGGCTTTGACAAATAGTATACTCATACACCAAAAAAAAATGAAATACCCATTTTGTTCAAATTTGTTTCAATCCTTCTTCCTTCTCTCTTCCCATTTGTTTCGGCAAAATGAGTATTTCACTCATTTTTGGTGCACCAATCAATTCTCATACTGTGATTGTATTGAAAATTCAAACCTTATTTTTTTTATTATATATGTGAAAAATGCAAATGAAGTGTCTCAATCACAAGTCCACAACATGGATTTTATATTGTTTTGCGACTTTCTTTCAAAACTGTAAATCTCTTGATGCTGATATCCAACAAATCATTTATATTATTGTAATTAGTGGATCACCCAAGATCGCTTATTCATTTATTTAAAAGGCAAGTGGTGATTTTGAATCTATAATTGCATATTTAAAATTTCCATCTCAATCCAATCTTTTTTTTTTTATAAATTATCTTACCTAACCTCGTATCTAAAACTAAAATCTCTTTTAGATTCTTACCAAACCTCGTATCTAAAACTAAAATCGTTTTTCGAATCTTACCTCTCTAGTGAGAAAATAAAATAAAGAAGATAAGAGCACTAAATACTTATAAAATTTTGTGTTTTTTCTTTCTTTTTTGTTTGCTTGTTAGAGAGTTAAGAGTGTGTGAATTTTATATTGGACTCATTGTGGGCTTCATTTGAAGAAGAAAAAATGTGATTTGGTAGCAAATTAGGTATCTTGTCCATTATTAGAATTTTTTCTTTTATCCAAATCACATGAAAAGAACCTTTCATTCTTTTGTCAAGGTTGGCAAATCTTCCCATTTTTCTTCTATTTTGGACTATGCTGATGGTCCTACAAATGTTGAATATGTCAATAATGGGGTCACATTACATTTAATGATGATGGGGTCACATTACATTTGATGATGCACCATTGCATTTAGATAATCCTCACATTATTTTGTGAAAAAAAAAATGAAGATAGATGAATCTTGCTTTCGGCGATTTCATAGAATCAAATCTTCTTGTAATTGTGATCTTTGATTGTGAACTGTATGATCCATTGGTGTCAATGTTTCATAGGTTGATTTTGAATATTAAACATACTTGATGATCTATGTTACATCAGTAAGATTAAGCTGGCCCATTTTGTAGACTTTCATGGCAACAATGTCAATTATGAACGACCAATGATGTTAACCCCTCTTGCAGAGTTGTCTTGCATGGTTCATCAACTTTTAACCACTAGAGAGGGAGAGGAGAAAGAGAAGTTAGGATCTTTGACCTTCGCGTCGAATTTCGGTGAGATCTATAATATTTTGTTCTTGATGAGTTAAAAAATTTCGACCATTTACCATATTTTCATGCATATATTTAGAAAAAAATACTTAGAACCAATAAATTCACAATTTCTACTAAAACTTTGATTGTATCGGTTTTGGGTCCATTTGAAAGAAATCAATTTTTTATATCGAGGAGAACCACGAGTTTAGGCCGCTAGGACTCGAAGCAGTTGAGTTACCCAACATTGGGTATTAAAAAAAACGATGTATTTCACAAGTTATATATTTTCCCCCCTCCCCCAACTAGAATCTACTAACTGTCGATAGATATTATTTGATTCTGTTAAAATTTAAAATTGAGTTCTTGACTCTTAGAATTCTCTTTTGCGCCCATTAAAATGTAATACTTGTAATATCTTAGGCACATGGATTCAACAAATGGAACAGTTTATAGAGGTCATTGATTTGCTAATATAACAAAGTGAGTCTCATGGATGTTTTATCATCAGACTTAAGTTTTCTATTTAATTTTTTTCACTAAGAGTATATTGAAGTCTTACATTTGATAACTTTTTTTTTTTTTTAAGACAAAGGTATCCAAGGGTTGACATCTGACTAATCCTTGAGTCTTATGTAAATTTCTCAATCCGCACAAGTTGAATGTAGAACTAAAGAAAGTGAATCTTTTTATATTCAAGGAGGTTTGATCCCAAAATTTACATTAGATAACTAGAACTATCAAAACCTGTAGCTTCTCATTTCATTTGGTGGATTGAAGGCCCACTTATAAGTAACAACGACTAACTCATTTGAAAAGTACTATGGACTGAATTCGCAAGTCTATATAAGAGAGGACATTTAGGGGGAAAAAGCCTTTGTCCAAAACCCCAACTAAGTTGATCAGTTAAGAAAAAGCAGGGCTCAATCCAAACCTTCAGGATCCAAATTCAAATTCATCTTAGCGTGTTAACTCGAGGTTGTATGAGTTAAAATTGGACCCAGAAGAAATAGGATAGAAATTTATCGACCGAGATGTCAGCTGATATATCAATATACCGAGATTTCTACACTACTTACAACTATGATATCAAATTATGAAATTAGAAAAGGTGTTGGAGAAATATTGGTCAGAGACTGTAAGAACTAAATTTTTAATTAGAAGACATATCAAAGGGCATCTGCCTTTCCATCTGTTAAAGAAATAGAGAGAGAGAGAAGACCTTTTGCCCTTTTCATCATGTCAAAAGGTATGAAAATTGATGATTAGACTAGTAATTTAAGAATAAAGTTCAATTTTTTATTTATTTTTTAGATGTTTTAACTTCTAGTTTATACTAATAAACAAATTTTATAATAATAATAAATGGCTTGTGTCGCTGTGACTTTCTTTTGATTTCTCTAAGACTTGTGTCAACTCATCTTTCAGGACATAGAACCCATGGTACTCTTGATGACTCTTGAGGCCTAGTTTGTAAGGTAAGGCCTTAAGGCCCTCGAAAGGGCACACAAACCACGTAATAAAAGTATATATTTTTTTACAGCATCAATTTTAAAACAATTATATAAGTATTTTTCTAGAGAAAAGACACCAGGATGAAATTTTACCTCATTGCTTGCACCCACATGAATTCCACCTAGAGCTGAAACTCGGGTCAAGTCAGGTCGGTTTGATTTTTTACCCGACTCAACCAGAGTGTTGTTTTACAACTTGGCGTGTTCGAGTCAGATTGGATCGAGTTGCTTTTAAATTTCTTGACGCGACCCGAATTAAATACGAGTTTATTTTTTTCCAACTCACTTGATTCGAGATATACAAAAATATAATCCAAACCTATTGTTTTCTCGGGTCGGGTCCTACGGGACCCAAGTTTCACCCCTAATTCCACCTATGAAATCATTTCATTTCACCATTTTTCTCTCTTGTTATTGCCTCCTTATTTACACAAGCTAGATAATTTTATAGAAAGTGACCCTTTGAAGTAGAGTGAAGTAGGAATCAAACTTAGGATTCTCAATTCTTAAAAAGGATTCTTAACCATCACTCCAACTTCTTTGAATTTTTTTCCTTGTTTAGTTTGTTGGTTGATAATATATTCTTTGCTTGACAATTAAACTGGGCATTCCTTTTTGCAGCAGTACTTTAGAGTTTCTACTTGGAATAAACTAATTTCCTATTTTTGTTTCAAGAGGAGGCATCAATAATTCGTGCTAAGATGGTCAATAAGTTGAGCAGAAGTGGCTATTTAATCAGGCTTGTAAGTGAGGCCATTATAGAGTGGGCTTAGGCCGCTTTTAAGTGACAAACCCATCTTGTTTTCAATTTGATGAACAAATAATACGGCCCAGAGATAGCTCCAATGTTTTTACTGTGCCCTGTTGAGGCGCAGAGTGAGCCAGGCCAGAGCCTGTACTTTAGAGAATCTAAACCAGGCCTAGAGATCTGTCCATAAGCCACTCTAAGATATGTTAGACCAGGTCTTATAACACTACTATAGGCAGCAATCAATTTTACCGGTGAATATCATCACTCTTAGGGTATGTTTTGCACAATTTTTTTTTTTAAAAAAAATGAAACATGATTTCAATGTTGAAATTGTTTTCTTTTTCTATACGAATCTTTTTAAAGGAAAATGGTTTTCACAGCTTGATCATTTTTTACAAGAAGTGTGGAAAATGAATTCTTAAAGGCATAGGTCGGAAAGCAATTTCCACAATTCGTGGATTTTTAGCTATATGACTCAACAAATTGACAAACACTGGTTCAGTCCAATTCATGAGCCAAGATTCAATCCAAATACAACATGTAATCCAATCCATGACCCATGACACATTCTATGATCTAACTGACTCAATCCATGATCCAACCGAGCCAACCCTTGTGTTGGTCCATTTAACCCAACCCATCAACAAATTCACAACTTTAAAACCTAACCAAATGTTATATCTATAATCTAAAACCTTTGATTTAGAAACTTCCCGACAGATTTTTTCTATAGGATCATAATTCAAAACCCATATATCCCAAGTGATTTATTTATAAGAATCACAATTCAATAACTCATGAGTCGACTCAGTGAGCTCAAAATGGGATAATTCAAAGTGAGTTGACCCATCGAGTTTGGGTCATCAACCAGCTCTTTATGTATGGGTTCCATAATCCTGTCTCACAGGCACTACACCTGCCAAAACAAGTTTTCAAATTCAAATTAGACTAACGACCTCAAATAGATGGATAAATAACTTTCGACAACGAGGAATGCAACTTCACAAAATGTGAAAACATTTGCTTGATCACATGGTGTAATTCCTCTTGTATCATCGATGCGACTGAAAATTCAAGCGAGTATATCTATTGGGCAGAAAATTGATTCAACATCGCCGCACTTGGCGACGATGACCCTGCAGAGAGTGGAGTATCTTCATGAACTCCATTGGTGGTTTCTATGAAAGCAGGTCTTGTGGGTTCTTGTGTTGTCTCATTGTTGCTTAGCAGCATAACCACAACTTCAGACATAGTTGGTCTCGACGAGGTCGACGACTGTGTGCACATGAGAGAAATTTCAATAATTTTCTTCACTTCTTCAGTTCTGTATTCATTTGGATCCAAGTTCTCATCCAGCAACTCCATTACTCTGCCTTTTTCATGCAAATTCCATGCCTGTCAATCCCACCCAACACAAACAAACAGATCAGTTCAAATTATCTAAGGAACCTTGGTTTCATATACTTAATTTGTTGATTTTCATTTCTGGCATTAGACTCGTGGATCAGATCATTTAGCTTATTGAAGAGAAGTGTGAAGTGACAAAAGTCCTACATCGGTTAATTCAAGAAACTAATGACTACATATAGCTTTTGAGGGTAATTCTACCTCAAGAATGTTATCGGGTCATGGTTTTCAAACAAGAAAGTACTAGCAGTTAAGAACGGATTTCGGAAATAGTTACCCATTCAAGTAGGTACTGTTTTGCGGGTTCGCGGCTCATGTCGTTGCTCTTTAGGCTGCTTATGATCTCCAAGATGACTATGCCATAGCTGTATGTGTCAACCTTCTCAGATAGCTTCCCATGAATTGCATATTCAGGTGGTGAGTATCCCCTATCCATTGAGAATTATATTTTCAGTAGAAATTGAGTGACATACTTCCTATTTGAGACAACTAGTAATCTTTCAATCTAACACTTTACATTTGAGATAACTGATGAAAATTACTGATGGACTCCACATACCAAATTACATTTTGTCGTAACCGTCTTTTAGCAATCAGAAGTTCACTTGATAGGTTCTAATCAATGTTTCGTCGAAGGATCCCATTTGATGGTTCTGTGGATATTCTACAATTATGAATCTAGTTATATTTTCTTTTGAATGTCCAACTGCAAGTGAATTGTAAAATGGCCATGGCTGCCTTGAAAGATGGCGAATATCATAAGATGAACATTCTTGATCAACAAAGATGGACCAATTGGTATAGATACTTCTCCAGTAGGTTTGAAGTTGTATAAGACTTACTTAGTGTTTACTAGTTCAAAGGTTCTGCAAATTCACATTAAGAGATTTTGGACAAGAAAACTCTAACCAAACAATTACATAAATTTCTCTTTGTTCTGCTGTTCAAGTTAAATAGAACTTCACTTACAAGGTTCCTGCAAATTTAGTGCTGAGATGACTCTGGTCCTCAGGAAGAAGCCTAGCCAGCCCGAAATCTGCGATTTTGGGTTGAAATTCATCATCTAACAGTATATTACTCGATTTTATATCTCGATGTATAATACAAGAATGAAATTCCTCATGGAGATACGCAAGCCCACGTGCCATGCCGAGAATAATATCAAACCTTTGTTTCCAATTGAGGTTCCTATGCCTGTCACCTGCAAATCATGATGATCAGGTGTTTCTTAAGCTAAAATTTTGTATGAACATAAATTCGAAGATAGGAAGCTAAAATGGTAATACCAAATAAAAAATTGTCGAGGCTCCCATTCTCCATGTATTCGTAAACGAGCAGCAATTCTGAACCTTACTGCAACAACCGAGCAAGCGAATGAGATTGCGGTGATGAACATTGCCAATGAGTTTTGCTTCACTCTCAAAATCTGCCTTTGCTCTGCTGGATTGGCCTATTATGAGTTTCTTCACAGCTATAATCTTCCCATTTTTCAGAACACCCTGCCATCATCATCAACAAAATGACTTAATTCTTTTGAGAACATCACAGAAACAAAATGTTGAGATCAGACCAACAATCCTAAGCAACTTGCCTTGTATACATCTCCAAACCCTCCTCCTCCCAGTTTATTTTCTATGCTGAAATTCTTCGTTGCGGATTTAAGATCTCTGTAGCGGAAATTCACCGGGCCTCGCAGTTCAGTGGCCCCTAATATGTCCCCTGCAAAACCAATTTATGTTTCATCACTACTAGTCGTACAAATTATAGAGTGGAAATTGACATGGAGATCAATGTTTTTTTTATAACAAGGGACATCGGCATAATTTTAGTAGACAAAAGATAAACTCGGTTTCTTACCTTTCTGTGTCTGTTTGGTCTTCTTTGCTCGAACAAGGAAAATGAAGAGTAGCAGTAGGAACAAGAGGGCAGCACCTACACCTCCCAAAACACCACCAATGATGGCCTTCTTCTTCTTAGACCCACCTGAGAGGACATGGTCCAAATTATTGTAGTTGAAGAAGTGATCATTTATCAACTTGTTTTTGTTGGAAACAGAGTGTAAGGAGTAAATCATTTGATCCTCTAAATCAAAGATCTTCCTATCATTATAACAGATGGCCTAAATCGAGGACCACCTCTGCTGAGATAGTAATCTCCCCCCTTACCACTCTGATTTGGTGTCTGATTTCGGGTTAATAGTGGTTCTACCTCCGAGATAAAACAGACCCAGAGTTATAGTCTGTTCCTGCACGACATTTTAGGATTATAACGCTCTGTAGAGCCTGATCATCAAAGATGTACTGTCAATTCGGAGTCTTAAACCCTAATTAGGGTAGTATATATGCTCGTTTTGTGAGAGAGAGAGTTAAACCTTTGTAACGAGAGCCGTCTCTCCTCGTTTTTGCCTTTGAGTATAGTAGATTGGTGTTGAACCCGTATATACCGAAAGGAAACTACGTAAATTTGTGTTGTGGTTTGCTTCTCTTTATTGATTTTCCTTTTTTGTTTTTCTATATTGTTGTTTGTGTGAGGTCGAAAAGATGATTTTCTCCAACAAAAATCTCAAAAACCATCATCAAAAGGCACCCACAGTAACCTATTTATAGATCATAACTTCTATCCTTTACACTCTTTCATGGTGTCCCAAGTGTCATTTAAAGGGTCATAGATCCTATGGAAAGAGGATATGTAAAGACACATTTTCAAAATTTAAATGACATCTCTTTGAAAGAAAAAAAATAGTTTTGACTTTTGACAGTGAGTTGGGCCAAGGAATGTAAAGGATGTGCAGTTATCCCATAATCCGAAGCGTTTGAGCTTAAATTTAAAACTTTGATCTATCAAGTTTTGCAGACATACTTGGATTTATCTGGCTGAGTTGGGCCATCTATTCTGCTCCTTTGTAGGAGTAGATACAGTTCAGTATCAGCCCATTTAGTACTGGACCAGAATTTAGGCCCACGCAAAGATTGTCAGCTTAAAATATCAGCCCATGAGGGTTGTGGATAGGCTAGATACTTGGTACAGTCCAACCCAATTTAAAAGCCCAATTTGTAAGATACTTTCTACGGCTATTTGACCGATAATATATTTAATTTTTTTTTTCTAATCAATCTCTTGTCTCTGTAACAAGGATGGTACTAATTAGAGAAATTAAACTTATTAAGTATTTTCTTTCATTTCTTAGTAGACCCTTTTTATTTGAGAAAAAAAAAATCAGACTAACTGAAATTAACTTAATTAATTTTTCCTATTTTTATAATTCTAAAACTCAATCAGGCTCTTAAATACTTCTATAATGTTTACTAAAAATTAATTGTTTTTTCAAATAAAAAAAACTAAGCGGTTGATATTACATTTTTTTTATATCAATTGATGTAACTCACCAGACAAATAAGATGTGAGATCCACCGACTGGTTGGCGGCAAAGAAAGCGGTGTTGGAATATCTCAAGAAACAGCCGGCGTCCACCGCCCGCCCTCCTGCTTCCGGCGGACACACTTCTATATTCCGATACGCCATTCTCAAGCAATCTCCGCACCCCACCACGCTCAGCGTCCGTACGCACTGTGCCACCCCATACACCACCACTGCACCGACCGCCCCCTCCCTCCTCACTGCCGCAAACAATCCGCCAATCTTCGGCGTCGCCACCACAAGATCTATCAACAGATTATTGGCAGTCTCATTGAAACTTATCTCCTTCGACACAGTACTGTTTTCGCAGAACCCCTCGTTGCCGGGCTGCGTCCCTTGATCGTAGAAGTTGTTGCTCTCATACCTCAGAAAGCACCCGTCGTAGATAATTCTGGCTCCGGTGGCCGCCGAGCAGTTCCGGATATGCTCTGTTGCAAGGGTAAAGCAGGAAATGCAGTCGGGTGTGGAGAGGTAGTCCCTGCACTGGAAGAGTCCGAAGACCGGCTGGGAGATGTCGGTGCGTCTTGCGGTGGCGAAGTGGGTGGAATTAAGCTGCGATCGGAGATCGGTCAGTGTAGCATTGAGGTTGGAGAAGAAGGTTATGGTGTCTGACGCATTGTAGCGGCTGCATGCGCTCTTTAGTAGTGTGGTCTGTGGGGAGGATTCAGCTGAGTTTGAGAGTAGGAGGAGAGTGGTGGATGAGAAGAAGGAGAAGAAAGAAGACGAGATGGGGGACTCTGGTTTTCATCTTTGGGCTTGTCTTGATTGAGAGAGAGAGAGAAAACAATTTGAAGGATTTCTTGTGATTGAGGAAGGAAGGATGCAAGTCAGAGAGATTTCTCTTTTTCATTTATAGCAAAGTTTAAAAAATTGTATTAAAATTTTTCTTCATATTTTAAATGGTCACTCTCTTTTGAATATATACGGTATATAGATTGAGAAGTTTATATGTTTTTTAAAAATTAATCGGGTGAGACACTTGAATACCTTAATTAAAAGAAAAATAGTCTCGATAGAAGATAATCTACTTTTTTACTTAATCCGGTGAGAAATTTGAACACCTTGGACATAGCTTAGCTTCTTATTTAAGATTTGTTTCCCGTGTTTGTGTAGCCGCAGGTGTACGACGGTGGATTGTTTGTTGTTGTCCTTGTTTCTTCTTCTTTTTGTTTATGAATTTGCATATTTAGTGTCTCTTTTTCATTAATATATTAACCATTAAAAAAATAAAAATAAAAAATCTCCTCACACTTATTCTTTTCTCATCTCAAAATATTCATTTCTTGACATATTTACTCTCATAGTAAAAAAATTAATTGAAATCTAAAGTTTTTAATCGATATCTATGAGTAGAGAGACTTGCAAATAGTTAAAGACTTGATAGTTCTAAAAGGCTTTAAATACCTCGATCATAATAAAAAACAAAAATAAAAAAGTAAAATTACAATAATTGAATATATAAAGTTTTTTATAATTAACCTAAGTATATAAAAGGCTACAAAATATCAAATATTTAACTTTAGTACCCCAAACACAAAAAAACAAGATCAAAGTAAGAAATTATCAGACAATAGAAAAGTCAACGTTTTGTAGTCGTTGAATGTTCAATTATTAAGAAAAATCATTAAGTAATCGATCACAGTTGATTATATAAATAGAAACTTCTAACTATACCTCCCGATGTGACAGGGAGTCTCTATCTATGATTCGCTCTCATCAACTAACTCTTCCTATAAGAAAATGGCCCCACATAAAGGTCAACCATGTTTCGTGGGGCCCAATAAAGGAAATCTCTTCCGCAGCCTGACAGAAATGACAAGCTTTTTTTTAATATATTATTTGATAATGAAACACCTAAATCTTTGGCACACGTAAGCCGATCTCAACCATTAATGTTTATGGGCTCCACTCGATTCGATCAAAACTCTGTTTTAAGTCATCTTTACTTTATATAAAATTCAACTAAATTTTTATTTTTTTAAGACGAACGTATCCAGGCGTTTCATCTTACTTAGACAAGCATCACGTTTACAATTGATTAATCCGAAGAATCTCTCAAGACTTTCCCGCATAAAGGTGGAAATATGACCATCAAGTTAATTCCTTATAATTTAAATCAAATTTCTATTTAAAGCATCTTTTCTAACTTCTAAATGATCAAATTTACTGGTTAATACTTTTTTATCCATCAATTATGATTGAATTTTTAAAAAATTAATAAAGATAGGTATTTTTAATAACAAAAAATATCATTATATTTTCACTGCTTAAATGATAATATATCAAAAAATAATTCAATATTTATGTTATAAAAATACTAAACTTATATTGTCATCTTAATGATAATGATGATTTCAAATGGCCCCGTTAGTTTATCTTTTAAATTTCAAACTATTTATTAATTTTTAAATACAAATACACACATACACACACACTATATAATATATATATATATATATATATATATATATATATATAAAGATAAATCCTACACAATACAAATAATACCTATTTAAAATCATTAAAATCATAATGTAAAATTATTTTCACAATATTGACCAATATTCAATATAGAACATATTGGGTCATGATCTCATCCTATAAGTCATAATTACGTACTTATGTCACAAATATTCTCACACTAAATATGACTAATTTCACAGATACATGAAATCACCTACAAAATCAGTTAAGTCGATCAGAGTTATTGTTGCCGGCTTTAATAACACCAATTTAATGATCAAAATATGGATGCTAACGTTTTGACCATGAACTTTCTATATTGACTATTAAGCCGTTTTTTTTTTTAAAAGGATTTTTACTCTCACCCTCCAAAAATGTCACTCGTGCATATTATATTTTCAACGTCAAAATTGCGAGCTGCCAAGTTGTTGACTTTTCCTAACATGATCGTGTGGAAATCTTCAAAAGAAGATGACAATTTATGTTAATATTTGAAGTGCATAAAGTTTATTTATCAAGTTTTGATATATAATTTTTTTTTTTTGTATTTTATAGAATTATTAAACTCATTATTGAGTAGATCAAATGAAAGGAATGTAAGTAGAGCTTTTAAATTATGTATTTTTATTTGATTAATATAATGTGGAATCTAATCATTTTATAAAATTTAAAAAGATATATGTAGATAAACATGTATATAAAAAATTAAGAAATAATTTAATTTTATTTATGTAAATTCCACATGTCCCAAATGCCATTATCCTTGCTATTAAAATGATGGTATAGAGCCATTGTGTACATTTAGAAGTACAATATTCATGTATATTTTTTTACTGTTTGAATTTTTTTATAAAAAAGCCAACAATTGACTCTTTATTTTAATTCTAATAAAAATCTAAAAAAGATTTATTTTTTTTATGACAGAGGAGGAAACCCCGAGTACAGCCCTACTAAATCTCTCGTTCAGATGATGTCCCACACCTCCACAAGATAGCCACAAGAGTTAGGCTACCGAAACTTGAACTCACACCATCCCACTTCTTAAACTAGAATATTATCAATTGAGCTACCCCGTCAATCATGATATATGAAAAGGTTCGAAAAAGTTCTTGTATAAATACTTGTTTTACTAATTAAAAACATTAGTAATAGGTATCTTTATAATCTCAAAACTTCTTCCTTTTACATGTACAAGAGAAAATTTATTTTGTCCACTAACTTTAGCGTATCTCAAAACCCGCCGGCTCCACTTTGTGGTGATTATAGGTAAGATTATAGGTAAAACTCCAGATTTATAATACCATCCACAAACACCATGGATAAAGTTAGGTGTCCCAATGGTTTAAGGGTAAGACCTTCTATAGAAGATGAGAATATTCAACCACTCAAATAAATAAGACGGGTGAACAAATAAAGCGATTAGTAATAAATAAAACGATAGATAACAAATAAAGCCATAGAATAATATTTTTTAGCTATTTGTTGTAGGTTGCATTGATGAATTATATTTTAGCTAATATTCAAATTGAAAAGAATTGAAAGACTTAGTTTCATTTTTTTTTTTTTTTGATATGTGGTATATTAAGTTAAAATGTAGCCTTTAAACTCAAGTTTAGTTTGTTAATATTCAATTGAGAATTGAAGCGTTGACAACTTGACATTAATATTACAATTTTAGCCAAATAGTTCAAAGACGGGAAGTACCAAACAATGTTTGAGATATTTCAGTAACAATGGTTGATATGTTGAAAATGATTAAAATTTATGCAAAGAATTTCTAAAATTTTGAAAAATTTAAAACCTGACGATTTTTTTTTTTTTTTTGAAATATAAGCCATTGATGTAAAATAAAATAAAAAATCCATTGCTATGTAGTGATAAATCAATACTAATTTTAGAACTAACTAAATTCAATTAAAAATGGTTAAAATGTAAAGTAAACTGAGAAATTATTTATAATTTTATGAAAAGTACTAACTATTATATTGATTTTAGTTATTATCTCTCTCTATGTTGATTTTAGAAATTACTTAATGAAATAGAATCGACCAGATAAGGTTTGTGAAAAAACATTTCACCAATATGTATTATATCGGCCGAATACATGACAAAAGAACTGAAATTACTGCGTGTAGACCGTACTCATGAAACTGAGTCACATGGCTAAATTGGCCTTCCCATTCTATTCTGGGCTGAGTCAAAATTCAAACCTTTCACAACTGGAATCATTGAGTTCACCACAATCTCTCAAACTGAATCCTATGTAAAAATTTGATAAGATTCTCTATAACCCATGTCTCACTTTCCAAATAAGCACATTTCTACAGTAAGAACATAGAAATCCATGACTCGATCTGCTCAGCAAGAATGCAAGATCACTATAGAAATTGTTCTCCAATTCCCTTTCATTTCTCCTGAGTTGTTCTCAGCAATTGACTCGCATTTTCTGATCTGGATAGTTGAGATCAATACTGAGTTGCAGTAACATGGAATTACCCAAATCATTGTCCTTAACTCCATTAGATGTCAACGGGCCGAAAGATGAGAAACTGAGATGGTCGCGTTCGACGCCGGAGACTCTTCATCATTGGGCAAGTCTATATGGACTACTCTGTTCTGAACAGGATTGTTTGCATTTATGAAGTTGGGTCTGGTCAGTGTTAGGCTCAGCTCGCCGTTGCTCAGCAGCAAAACTACTACATTCGACATGGTTGGCCTCAAAGCAACTGATTGAGTGCACATGAGAGCTATCTGTATCATCTTCTTCATCTCCACGGACACATATTCGGTTCGATCTAAGCTTTCATCTACTAATTCCATTAAAGAATCTTCTTCGTACAGCCTCCACGCCTGTAGAACCAAATATATGTAAAAATGTACAGAACAAAAGATGCTAGCATCCAAAACCCGGTGAAATGGAATCCAAGAACATGAATGTTGTATAATTGTTGAAGCATACAATTATCCGCATTCAATTTGCATTTTAATTCAAACAAACTGCATTGAATAAAGAGGCACAATTCTCTCTACGGCTAGCTTTTGAGAGTGAGTTCTACATCAAGAATGTTATTGGGTCATGATTTTCTAAAATAGTATTAGAGCATGTTCTGCGTACCCAGTGCACGGAAGGGCAGGTCTGAAGTTTCGATGTGTAGCTGCAGAGAGCCAATGCAAGTGAGGGCAGCCATGAGGTGACAAAAGTCCCACATAGGTTAATTCGAGACACCAATGACTCCATGTAACACTTGAGACATACTTCTCTCAACGGCTAACTTTCGAGAGTGAGTTCTAACAAAACAGTTAAGTAAAATCTTTCGAAGAATAATTACTTACCCATTCAATAAGGTATTCGGTGACGGGTTCATATCTTATCTCACTGACCTTTCGACCGGTTATAATTTCCAAGACGACCACACCGTAGCTGTATACATCGACCTTCTCAGATAACTTTCCTCGGATTGCATATTCTGGTGCCATATATCCACTGCCATTGAGATCAAATATAGCATTCCATTGAGATTCATCAGTAAAATGGTATAATCTCCTTTGAATCTTCACATTGAAATTTAGTTCGACACACGACATTCTTGGTAGATACTGCCAATTTTTCTAGAGAAATTTGAAGATTGAGAGCGCTAAAAGAAAAGGAAAAATACAATTCTTGTTAACTTACAGAGTTCCAGCAAATTTAGTGCTTAGATGGCTCCTGTCTGATGGTAGAAGCCTTGCAAGCCCAAAATCTGCGATTTTCGGCTGGAACTCATCGTCAAGAAGTATATTGCAGGACTTGATGTCTCTGTGTATGATGCAGATATGGAATTCCTCGTGTAGATAAGCGAGGCCACGAGCTGCGCCGATGATTATATCTAATCTTTGTTTCCAATTGAGGGTTCCACGCCTTTCTCCTGTGAAGTGAGATCACTAGATAATTATTGTCCTACACAGAGTATTCATTTTATACCTTCTCTCCCAAGAAATCTAAGATGGTTCAGAACAGATTTTGGAAATAAGTATGGGTTGTGTTCATAGTGAATAGATATGTCAATATTTCACCAAAATTGTCATCTATTACAATTGCATTGAATTTAGAAGATATGGTACCAAATAAGTACTTGTCAAGGCTGTTGTTCGCCATGAATTCGTAAACAAGCAGCAGTTCAGGGCCTTTCCGGCAACATCCAAGCAGACGTACTAGATTCCGATGATGAACATTGTTTATAAGCTCTACTTCCTTTTCAAAATCTTCTTTCACTCTTTCAGATTGGCTTAACATAAGTTTCTTGACAGCTACTGTTCTCCCATCTCTCATAACACCCTGAGACATCCAAAGGAAATCATTTGAGATTGTTCTAAGATGAAGAAAACAGAACAAAATCATGGAAAAGTACAGAGAAGAAACCAAGTAAAATTACCTTGTATACATCTCCAAAACCTCCTCCTCCCAATTTGTTTTTGTCAATGAAGTTCTTAGTTGCATATTTGAGATCATCATATTCAAATATCAATGACCCGCGCAGCTCAGTTGCGCCTATTGTTTCTGTAGGAATGACACATGGAATTCATTTCAAAAGGGGATTATCGAATAGAAACTTAGAAACTAGAAATAATGTTTGGTCAATAAAAATAAACGATAGGCACACCCGTATCTCTTTTTTTTTTTTTGTAAAACCCTAATATTTATTATGAAAAACATTAGTGTTCCTCTCACTTCCTCAACCGAATTAGTGTTGGCGCTGCAAATGAATCCCAAATTAGAAGTGTAGAGGGAGATCTAAGAATTTATAAAGAAATTAGGTCACTTTATCTAACAGGCTGGTTTTTGGACTAGATATTCAAATTCTAACAATAGTATCAGAGACAGATCTCAGACTATCTCATGTGAACTTAAGAGATCCTCTACGCAGAAGGAATGGCTGGCTTGAACGAATCCCATATTGAAAGTGTAGAGGGAGATTAGAGATATAAAAAAAAACTTGGGTCATTCTACCTAACAAACTAAGAGGATCAAACTTCTAAAATCTTTTTTCTATATAATATTTTTAGGCACCCATTGAATGAATATGACCTGAATCTATTAAATGATTAACGCACTTATATCCACTACGACAACACCCATTTAAAGATCTTCAACTAAGTATAGGATCCAAATAAAATCATCTTGATATAAATATATACATCATTTTTTAAGCTTTTCAGATGACTTCAATTTTTTTTTTTACTCACTAAACTTTTGCATCATACGTGAGACCTGACTTTGTCTCATTTGTTAGGTCCTATGAGTAGATCTTTTCATTCATTTAACATGATAACTAAAACAATCAAGTTGATCAAATATAGAACTCATATTTTTAAGTTTTCTATATACTCTCTGTTCCAATTTAGTTCTATATATGTATGTATTTTGAGATTGTGCTAAAATAGTTGTCTGATATGTGATTTTGATTCTCTCTGTCTATCTAATTTTGGAGAGAAGTTAATGAATCTTTTGAGAGCCCTTCTTTAAAATATTCAAATTTTTAAAATATAGCAACTAAAATAAGACGGATGAAGTATTAATTACTCGTAAGAGGACCGTGATTTACCTTCTCGAATCTTTCTTATTCTTTTTAATCGTCCAAAGGACAGGAATAGAATGATAATCAGGATCAAGGCCACTCCACCAACTGCACCTCCTATGCTGGCTGGCTTTGGCCTCACACCTCCTGCATGTATAGAGCCGTCCGAGTAAGATTGAAAAGAAAATATTTAAATAGTTGAACAGGAGCAATCAAAATGTCTAAGATGAGGCATTTGAATCATTCTAGATCAAAATTAAATTAAATGATAAATATTTTTACTTATAAATTTAAATACAATAACAGAGATAAATCAAATGGATATAGATCTTAAGTCAATATATTATTTATGGGTTAGTCGAGTCATAGCTTTGGTCATGAGCTAGGTCAACTGAGTCATAATTTAAGTTTTGACTCGAGCAATGATTAGTTGATGAGTTAGATCCTAAATCTTTATAAGTTGTGAAAATTATTTATAACTCTGTTTCAAAAACTTCAATTTTTTATAAAATCATAAAATTTCAGACAGAAGTTTCTGCTATATTTAAAAAAAAAGGAAAAACATACTAAAAAATTAAAATGAAAGAAAATTGGAGGTAACAATGGTTTCCTTTGGCACTTTACCTCTCTGTCCTCTCCGCAGGAAATGGTCAATGTCCGTTGTCTGATTGTCGCCGAAAAATGCAGTATCGGAATACCTTAGAAAGCACCCTTCGTCGATCGCTCTGCCGTCGGCAACCGGCAAGCACGATTTTATGTTCCCATAAGCCACATTCAAGCAATCCCCACAACCCTTCTTGCTCACACTTACCGCGCATTGAGCCAGCCCATACACCACCGCGCCACCCATCCCTTCCCTCTTCACCGCCGCAAAAAACCCACCAACCATGGGCGTCGCCGCGAAAGATCCTTCAGCAGCTGCTCTGCCACCTCACTGAAATCATTCCCATTTGAAGCCGTCCGGTTGCCGCAGAAGCCGGCGTTGCCGTCACCCGTCCCCTCGTTGAAGAAATTGTATTCTTGGTACCTGAGATAGCATCCGTCGTATATCATTCTAGCATTGAGCGAGGGCCGGCAGGTCTGAATCTCCGATGCAGCTGATGAGAAGCAGGAGAGGCAGTCAGAGATGGAGAGATAGTTCCGGCACTGGGCCATGGTGAATATCCTGTCTGGGTTTTGACCGTGTACGGCCGTTGCAAATTGAGTGGAGCTGAGCTGGGAGGAGAGATCAGAGAAGGAGGAGTTGAGATTGGAGAAGAAGACTGATGGGTTGGTGGAGAAGTGAAGGGGACTGCAGCGTTTGGTTACTAATTCGATTTGGGGGTCGGATTTTGTTTGACCGGAGAAGAGAAGGAAAGCTATAGATGAATGTGTGATGAAGGAGAAGAATAAATTCATTTCTAATCAGAAAGAGAGACAGAGAGAGAGAGAGAGAGAGAGAGAGAGAGAGAGATTCAATGCATCATGTTCATCTTCTTTCTATGAACAAAAATCGTGGAAAGATCCTAAAAGATGTTGACTTTGTTTATCTTGAATGGATAAGCCAAATTCACATACAATTGTCGGATTCATTAAATAAATAACTTTGATAACGAAGAGAACATTCACCGAAAGATGAACCAATGTCATAAATTCTCAGTAAATTACCTGTAAATTTCTTATTAATATCTTTATTTATTATTTTTTAATATGATTTATTGTATGAGATTTTCTCATTAATTTTCTTATAAATTTTGAGAATTTAAAATTTTTTGATATTAGCAATTACTGTTAATAAGAATTCAAGTCGAGTTGGATTGTGAAGTTTGGATTGAGAATTCAGATCGAGTCGGGTCAGATTTCATATATATCAACTCAATCATATTGAATTTTAGGTAGGGCTCCAACTCGGGTCGAGTTTTGGCCCAACCCGCATGACCGACCCGAGAAATCATGCGGGTCGGGTTACAATGGTCGGGTTATAGGGTCAGGTCGGGTTGAGAAAAGAAAAACCCGACCGAAATTCGGGTTGGATTGGGCTGAGGCCTTTAATTTCAACCCGACCCGACTCGAGAAAACCCTATTTTCATAATTTAATATAAAAGGCAACCAACAAAAAGAAGTCTCAATTGAGAGAGAAGAAGAGAGGCCGCATTGAGAATGGAGATAAGAAGTAGGGAGGGGCTGATCTATAAGGACTGCAAGGAAAAATGAAGATGCTGAGACTGGAGTCAAGATCCAAGCAGCAAGATCAAATCTGGGTTGCTCCACCGCACTGCATAAAAGAGTAGTATTGGACTATCAGACAGTCTCCTTTAAGGACTGGAGTAGAATTTTTTTTTTTAAAAAAGGAGCCAGTAATACTCCTCTTTTAATACCCTTCTTCTTTTCCTGTCTATTAAAGCCTGCCACTGCTGCTCTCTTTATTTTCCTATCAACGAAGAAGAAAAAAAAAAAACAGAGAAAGGAAGGATCTGAAGAAAGTGTGGTAATTTTTCTTCAATCTTTACTCTCTATTTTCTTTTTTCTCTTTCCATTCTTTCTCTCCGCTGTTTGATTTCTTCTCTCATTCCATATTTTAGGGAGATAGAGCCCCAGTTAGGGCTGCAACTCGGGTCGGGTCAGGTCGGATTAAAGGTATTACAATCTCAAGTCGGGTCTGGTTCACTATCTAGGATTTTTTTTTGGGTCGGGTCGAGTCGGGTTTAATATGGAGTGAGTTGGATTAGGGTTGGATTTATTAAAACCCGTCCCGTCCGACCCGAGTTGCAGCTTAATTTTAAGAAAGTCAACATGTCCAACTCGAATTGCACTCCTAAAAATTACTCATGCCTAAGTTATTTCTCTTAATATTAATGTCAATTGGTAAAGTAAAGTAAAAAAAAAAGATTATTTCTGACAAATACTAAAGAAACTTATTTTATAAGGATGATTATTTAAATAAACAAGTCAAGTTCATGTTTTCGTTGACAAACTTGCTTAATGTGAGCTTATTAAGAATTTAAGATGCCGATTCCATCTGGGCAATATAAATTTATATTGAACAAGTCAAGCTCTTGTTTTCTATTTGTTTATAGTCTTGGAAAATATAAATTTATGATCAATGCCTAGTTTGAATTTTTCAAAATATAATTAATTAGATGCTTTCTTACTCTTTTCAAAATATAATTAAGTAGCTTTCCAATCATACAATCATGCAAACAGCCAAATTACATGACCTAATGGCTAGATAGAAAGTGGCACATCAACATCGATCATCTTTTCTTAATTAAAGTGCTTGATTTAAAGGTTTAAAAAATCGATATATATCTGCCTATTAACCATTCTTTAAAAATTTGAAAAGACTTTCGGCTGTCAGTCGGATGATGAAATTTTTTTACTTAAAAAAAAATCAAAAATTCTATTGAATTTTGTCGACTTGATTTCAACTCAAATCTAGATTTTGAAATTTTTAATAAAAAGCGTGATTTATCAGACAATGATTATATTGATATGATATTTGATGGGTATAGTTCAACGGGTTACCTCCCACATCAAGAAATAGGAGATTGTGGGTTGAGATCCCATGGCCTAACCTTGGTATATCTTAGGAGTACTGGACTCACCTGTAAGGATTTTACGCTAAGTATCCTTCACTTTTCACACGTAAAATTCAAAAAAAGAATCTAGAAATTGAATTTGAAAATTTGTATTATGTAATCAGACAATAACAGTATCTTGCAATTTTGTTTAAGTATATACTTAAAACGTTTTCAATATTGTGATTTCCAAGAACTCAAACAAATCTAAACTTAGTTACAAGGCTCATTAGCAGTATTAAATTAAAGTCTATCTAAATCTAAAGTTTCAATTCAACCAATATAAAACAATAAAATAATTATTATAAACTGCTTACTTTCATCACCTCACATCAAATTAAATTCTAGAGAATTTGATGAAAATAAATTTTATTTTTTAGATGGGTCATGACTCATGAAAGACTTACTGAATTTGAAAAATAGAGAGTTTAAAAGGATCGTCATCATCATTTAAGTCATTTATTTCGTTAATCTCAGATTATTTTTTTTATATTTGACGTTTGACAAATTATTTTTATGAACCGGCTGCTCTATCTAACACCCATTCATTGTGTTATTAAGATGAAATTACCTTTCCCTCAAAAAATGATGGTAGAAAAATAAGCTAAAAACTGACAGTGTTGGAAATTAAGCAACAAATTACCAATATCAATAAAGAAATTACATCCTACATGGGCCTCGTTGGTAATGGAATTCTTTAGTACAATCCAAGTTTAGTAGAATTTGACCCAACTCATTCCACTATAGAATTCCAAGCTTGACAGGCCCAGTTTGCTACTTGGTTGGATTGGATCTTTGTCCAGATCAAATGAAACCTGAACTATAAATAGACTATCGAAACCCCGTAAAATCCAATTACCTAATCCGTCCAGAGAAATAAATGTCCAGGTTTTAAAAGCTAACTCAACTCAAGTCAACCCAAATTCAGTTCAAGAACTCTAACCATTTGAAAAGCAACTTAAATATTCAAAACACCATTTGTTAAGAACAGCCAGTGTGATTATCGGCTAATTACATGTGATTCAAGTGATAATGTGATTGATCGAACTAGATTATTGTAGACCGGAACATACTTCCGTCTCTCAAATTTCAATCATACATGGATTGTAGTTTCTGTAGAGAACAAAGAAAACCTGTGTAAAGCTGAAATTTAATCTTTTCCAACCATTCGACCGCAGCCACCTTCTTTAATAGTCTAAAGGCCCAGTTGTCCAAATTAAGATCGAGGTTGCTAATAATTGGGGGAAATTTATAGATGGGCCAGTCTTTGAACCAACACAAGCATCATTTTGCTCGGCTCTTCCCCATGCCTGAGTCCAACTTGGTCCAACATAAACAATCATGAACCTGAAATTGAGCCCAATTTACATTTTTGGGCCCGTTCGAGCTACGGGCCAAGTCAGCCTATGGATGGTGGAAATGATAAATCTCGTATTAAGTATTAATATAATATTATATGTAGCTCATATAAAAATTATATATAAGCAATTTGCTTAGCTCAACTGAGCCCAATTTTCAAAAGGGCTTCATTTTTTGTGCCTGAGTCAGACACTCAGACCCAATTATCCAGGCCTATGACTAAACCCAGATTTTCAGGACTGTAAATGGACTGAGCCCAAGTTGTCTCTTCTAGATTACAATTTGTGCGAGGTCAGTAAATTTTGAACGGTTAATTTTCTATTACCACATGGGCTTTGATGAAACTTGAAAATTGATCAATAACTTTTCTGCGGGGGTCCAAAATTCAGCCGATACGAGATGTATCGGCCATAGGGGAGATCTTGGCCGATATGATCGAGATCTCGCCATCTGAGCAGATACATCTCGATCTCGGTCGAGATTTGGCCAAAAAAGAGAGAGAGAGAAAGTGTATCTCGGCCCCACCGAATTTTGGACCTCTGCTTTTATGTGGCATGGACGCAGACGATACTCACCATCTTAGCCATGTATTTTTAGAGAAATTATTCGAACAATTTATGATGAATTGATATGAACTTTCAATCTCTAACCCTTAGATTGAAAGTTCTGACAACTTTCTGTACATCCAAAAGCTATGATCAAAAGTTCACATTAATTTTTGTGAACCAATTCACAATAGATTATTTTATTTTATTTTGTGTTTTTATGGTCCGTTTGTAATGTTGCATTGGGTGAAAGCTATGAAAGGACCACTTTAATCACTTATTCCATCATTTTGGGATAAAAAAATAAATTTAATTTTGAGATATTTTAAGTTTTTATAAATTTACGAAAGGTCCAACAGCTAAGAAATCTTTATTATATGTTTGTATGTTAATTATGGGAATTGAATTGAGTACAGGACCGGCCCTGAGCATAGGTGTTGTAGGCCGCAGCCTATGGCCTCCACACACTTAAACATATACTAATCACAAAGGGCCCTGAAATCTCACTCCGCCTAAGGCCCCTGAGATTTTAGGAGATCTCAGGCTAGCCCTAATTGAGTACCAGTACTTTTGCTGGAGTAAGACACTGTTTTTATTTTGTACTTTATTTTATCATAATAAGTTAATAATATTGTTATTTTGTTTGTCGTGTGACTTTTCAATGTATCATAATAAAATAAAGGAGAAAAATGAAATGATTTTCAATTTTAGTAAAAATACCAATGCCCAAATCAATTCTTGTAAACTAAAATCTCCTAGCAATTTGTAGTATGTTTGAAACATTTGTTGTAATTAGTGTTTGGGTTAGTCTAATAGGTGATTTCCCTATGCATAATAATGTTTCAAGAACAAACTTTAATAATTTTCTCTGTTGTTTCTTGTAACGACACTACCCAACTTTTCAGTGTGATATTGTCCACTTTGAGCCCGCCATGCCCTCACAGTTTTGTTTTGAGACCTGACCCATATAAAAATTCTTTGGTATATAAGTGGTAGCCTTCCTCCTTCTAACATGAGGTCTTTTGAGAGCAACAATGGGTTGGTTAGTCAATTGAAAGTTATGTGTGCCGTGTGTGAGGCACAGAGTAGACAATATCATGCTAGCAGGATGGATCGTTACATTTCTACTAAACTATTAATATGAAAGATTGGACTTTTCTCTCTTATTCTACAAAATGAGGGCTATATGAAGAACATAAAAAGTGAGATTTTTTGTTTTCTTATGGGGAGGATAAGAAAAAATTTTGAAAAAAAAAAAAGAAAGAGAGAGGTTTTCTTTATTTGATAGGTATTGCATTCATTTTCAACAAAAATAAAGATTCTGACATAAAAAAAAATTCTACAGTTCCAAACAAGGCTGAACTTCACTGAATCTGTCAGACAACTTATATTAAATTCAAATATAATTTCTTCACAAATTTAATTTCTTCAGAAAAATTCACAGACAACCTCCAATGGAAGATACCATACTCTCTCTTTCTATCTTCTTATTCCATTCCATCGACATAAATACCTCCCTACATACCTGTACAGAAGATGCAAAGGGGGTCTTCATCAACTTTTCAAGTAACATCAAGTCACCCTGTACATACATTAACCACTAATAAAATCACCTTCATTTTTGTTGGTGCAGACTGAGTCCTTGAGAGAACTTGAGTCACTCTACCTATCAGGCTAATTTTTTGGATTAGATACTCTAATCCTAACAAGTGGTATTACAGTCAGGTCTCAAACTAGCTCTTATGAACTCAGTAGATTCTCTAGTCGAAAAAGATGGTTGGCCTTATTCGAAGAAGAGATTATTGAGGTTCGCGGTAACCGAGTCTTATATTAGAAATATATAGAAAGATCTAAAGATTTATAAAGTACTTGGGTCATTCTAGCTAATCAAGTAATTGGATATCTGTTTCTAATAATTTTCTATCAAAGTTTTGGGTGCTTTGGATGTTTGAAAATTCAACTTAGTCAGTGGAACACATTTCTTTTTCTGTCCAGACCACCAAACGCACTCAAGATTGTAATATTGTAATCATTCATTTTGTTTCAAGTGAGAATGGGGATATGGACACCACCGGTCTCTATATTTTTTTAAAGTATTTATAGTGATTGTGACGACTCTATTCATTCACCAGTGGTCCATGTTCTTGTTGTAAAGAAAATTCATGGCAATCCAAATAGCTAACTTCTGCTTCTTTCAATTCTTTATACGTGGATCATCTTTGAAACATTGAGGTAAGATTCTACCTTGTTTCACTTCTTTATTCAAAACTATTATGCATGTATTATTATGAAAATGTCCTCATATTCTGCAATAATTGAGGGCATATTGGACATCGAACTTTAATTAGGGTTTAAAGGGTATCTTTTAAATCTTAAATTGAGTATTGTCTATATTTTGTATCTTTAAAGAAATCTTGAGAGATGAGTGAGAAAGAGAATTTAGAACTCCATTTTTGAAGATAGTGAAAATGCTCTCATCTTATGGTATATATAAACATTATTTCAAATCATATAAATTCATGTATTTCTTTATGATTTCTTGTATTTTGTTACGTGGTAGTTTTTTATTTTGATTTATTAAATTACCCAATTGTCATAATCAAGTATGAAATTCAAAAAAAAATCAATCTGCTGAAACAGAGACTAAACTTTGCAGAAGAAAACTATAAGAACCAAGTGTCAAAACACTCGCAGACAAAAGACTAGACTCACTCCAAAAAACACTTAAAATTCCTATGCCAACACATCACCTAAGGCCCATAGCACCCTAGAGTTTTAATTTTAACTCCTTGTATTGGACATTTGGACTCTAAGGGCAACAAGGATACTGAACGGCATAAGATTCTTCTTGGACTGAATAGAATCATCTAATCCTTGCATCAATGAGAGAGAAACATGCACTCATAGGGAGGACCATCTTTTGAAGAACCAAAATTTTTAGATGTCTATTTCAAGAAGGGTAGTTTTGAGTTTTATTCACGCTTAATTCTATAGTGATATATTTCGAAGTTGTTTATCCGGTATATGTAGAATTAAGAGGTCTTTACATGTTCCAAGCCTATTAGGTGGAGTGGCTCAATTCTTTTAAAAACTCCTAAATCTCTCTCTACACTTTCAATATGTGACTCATTCGCAACAGCCCCAACAATCTCCTTCCCCCTCCCCTCCCTCCTCTTGAAAGAGGCCCTCTGGCGGAAAGAGCGACGTCTGTCATCCCATTTGCCTAGGGGATCCCTAAGCCCACATGAGGTAGCCTGAGACCTGCCTCTAATACCATTTATTAGGATCTGAGCTTACAGCCCAAAAGATTATCTCGTTAGGTGGAGTGATGTAAATCCTTTATAAATCTCTAGATCTCCCTATACACTTTTAAGGTAGGATTCGTTCGCAGCAGCCCCAACATCTAAAACTAGTCAGATAAAATCCCTTTCAAATAAAATGCTTGGATACCTTGGTCATAAAAAAATATTTTAGCTGACTAAAAAAATTGAAGGATGTTAACATGTAGAACTTTAGAAGATATATAAATTATAATTCAGTTTTTTTTTTTTTTTTGGTGCTGACATCACTCATTTTGTAGGGTAATGTTGCTGCTTATTAATACTGCAGCAAACTCAAAATATCATTTTCCCCTTTAAATTTATGTAATTTAAGTATTTGATTGGTTTAAGAATTAAGACAGGATACACATCACAGTCTTCCCATGCCATACACTTCATCCCAGTCACAAATCACAGTTAGATTCAGCCCACTTTATTAGATTTCATGCTTTTTTTTTCTTTCAGTGTTTGGCATCATGGATGTTTCCAAGAAATGTGGGGAAGATGCTTGTGATTAAATATAATTAAAGACAAACAAACACATCATTAAAACATCATTTATTAAGGTTGGCATGAAGTCACCTTTGTTAGGTAAATGAAAAGGGTGATGGACTGACCATCTGTATTGCATGCTAGTGATGGAGAGAAAAAGTAACGAGGTTGGACATTACTTGTCCAGTTGTCCCACATTGCTTATGAGCAGAGTTGTTCTATGGGATATAAGTTGAAATCCCTCGTCCTTCTAATACAATGCATTTTGAGAGCAACATTGGATTGGCCAGTCAATCATGACCTTAAAAAATTATATTAAAAGTTAAACTTTACTAAGTGATATAAAATATTTTAAAACATTTTTACATTTACGCATATCATCATCGTTTTATTAGATTGAAATGAAATGGAGATAGATCTTTAATAGAGAAACTAGTATTTTTTATAATAAGAGAAATTGATGAAATTTTGATAAATTAAGTGATAACAAGTGAATAAACGAATAAATTTGATAAATCGATGTCTCTTTTTATAAAAATATTGATGCTCCTATAATTTTTTTATTTTTAAATAATATTTTCTTATGTTTTATTAGGCACGTGTGGTAAATAAAACATGAAATCAAGACCATCATCATCTATGGGAAATGAGTTGACACCTATCATATCTATTGCATGATTGAGAATGGGAGATGTCACTTTAGTGGCCACATTCAAGACGGCACTCAATACATATGAACAAGAAACAAAAGGACTAAAGTCCAATTTTTCACTCTATGTTTCTTTCATATTTAGTGCAATTTCACACAGCAGACCCTCTTGTGTTGTGCCTTTCAGGCCTGTGAAGAAAATGGAAATATGATAGTATTTATATAGGAAATAGTGCCTCTTATGTCAACAATGGATAATATTGAGAAGGTCAACATTAAATTCTCTTGAAGGTAAGCATCTTAAATTAGATATTGAATCTAAATTAAATAATATTTTACATACTTTGAGTTTTAATAATAAAAATTCGTCTACATGTAAGTATACATATTCAAATATTTTGATTGATGATCACAATCATTGATATAAATCTCAATTAGTTGCCTCCCGCTTTAGAAAATAAGATGTCGTAGGTTCGAACCTCCATGGCCTAACTTCGGTGTATTAGGAATAGTGGGCTCATCCGTGAAGATTTTACACTGGTTATTCTGCAGTTTCACGTTCGTAAATTCAAATTCAAAAAAAAAAGTGAGATATTTTCGATTAGCACTTCAAAATAACTGCACTATCTCCCTTGAATAGCGTGTTTATCAAAAATCATTTTTCTAAAGTGGCCATCCTAATGTGGGTAAAGTAGGCACAGGTTTTCATGATTTTCAATTTTACCCTTTACAAGTAAATAAGTCAGTGAACTAATTAGTAAACTGGACAGTGAGCCAAGTTAATGTTTTGTATGAAAAAAATAGTCTCATTTTAATGATTCGGTAAGTAAGCCGATTTCTGACATTCATTTTTTTTTTTTTTAAATGCTCTCGGTACAGTATGATGGATGTAAAGTGAGAAGTTTAGAAAAATTCGTATCTCTTAAAAACTTCATCTGTGTTAGGATGGCCACCCTTTTTCTAAGATAAGTTAAGATACTTTTTAATATCTCAAAAATTTAATTTTACCCTACAATATAAAATTTATGGGATTAGATCAATGATCTATTTCACTAATAATAGGATCAAATTGGATAAAAATTTAATTCATGAAGAATAACTAAGTATAAGATAGGGAGGGGTAGGTGAGGCCTACATAGATCACATGTTAGAAAAAGATTTCAATGAGTGATTGTACATCCATTTCATCTCCTTATGATAAGAAAGGATAAAAAAAAATCGATCTCGTAATGACAAGAAATGACAAAAAAAAAAAAAAATATGAAGTCACATGTCTAATCTATCTTGACTTTAGTGACACTCACTTCACTTTTTTATTTTATATTTACTCACATCTAAGGTAGAACGACTTTATTTATTGTTTTTTTTAATATTCAAATTATATATAAAACACAAATAAGATGAAAGAACAAGGAGTTGAAAATTCGGTATCAGTTGTAAATATTTTTTTTTAATTAAAATCACTGATATATGAAAATGCCTCGGAAGGATCTTCGTTTATGTGGTGTGATATTTATTGTATTTATGTGTTCTGCTCGTATGAATTAATGTGGATGAATTGAATGGAAGTAATAAGTACTCATAAAATCCACTTTAATTTGAAATTTAAAGCCATATCATTTAAGGTTATAAAAATTTAATTTTATGTAAATTTTAGGGGCTATACCAATTGCCCATCTAATTTAAAATGAAGTTAAATTGAATAAAAATTATATTGACAAAAATAATAGATGGTTGTGAAGAGAGAAAGAGTGTGATTGGTGTGAAGTTGGACTCCTAAAAAAACTATTATAAAATATAATATTTTTATTATTTCAATAAAAAAATACTCCTAACATAATGTTACATTGAGAAATTGACTATTCTTAACCATTTAAATTTTAACTCATATCTACTTTAAATAATTTAAAAATCATTTACCTTTTCTCATATATTATTCTCCCACATTTAAGTTGAGAAGTCCAAGTACCCCGGTGTGAGAGTAGACCCACTCTATGATAAAATAATTAGATAATTCGTAGATTTTATATAACTTATCAACCTGTCTAAAATAGATTCTTTCAAATCATCTTAACTCTTAATATTTTAAGATAAAATAAAATTATTAGATAAACATTTTTACTTATAATGTTCATTCGAACATTAAAGATGCATCAAATGAAAATCAAGCAAGCTAGAATCTAAATCTGATAAAGAAAATAATCATTTCAACTGTTTCATCTTTATTGAATGAGCTCCACATAAAGTTTATATCGATATTATATTGGTAGATATTTTTTTTAGAGAATATAAGTATCTCTACTCTACATGAGACGTGAGACTAATCTGACGAGTATGTATAAGCCTTCTAATCTACAATCTACATACACCAATTAAATTTACAAGAAGTGAATGCTGGGGCTGCAAACAAGTCCTACATCGGTTGGAAAATGAGGGAAATAGAGAGTTATAAGGGGCTGGGCAACTCCACCTATCAGGCTAGTCTTTTGGGCTGGAAGCCCAAGCCTAACGAGAGGTATCAGAGTTGGGCCGCAAGCCAATGCATGTGAAGTCAAGATCCTTTATCCGAATGAGATGGTTGGCGACGATGTTTGATCCGTCGAAGAATCTCATTTTAGGGGGGGATTGTTGGGCTTCAAATAAGTCCCACGTCGGTTGAGAAAAGAGGAAAACTCAAGACCCCACTTTATAAGACAAACTTCTTAACCGTCGTGCCAACTCTAGATTTCCGATAAATATTTAGATCCATATCTACTGATACAGTAAATCATAATAAATGCCAATACAGGCCTTTTTCAAATTTTTAATAAAAAATTATTTAATAAATATGGTACAGTGTCTACCCCCATCGATATGTACACCTTGCCCGTGTCTTATCATGTATTTGAAAGGTGAGCCTCATCTGTATAAACTATAAACACAAATACTTGATAAATTATCATGGCTAGTTCAAATTGTGGTCCTTCACATTAATGGCTTGGACCAGAACTTCATAAATTGCTTCTGCTCACACTCAAGGCCAGAGATGGCACTGGGCCGGGCTAGGGTTGGGCCTACTATATTCCAAGTTCATTTTTCTAGGCCAAATGTTAATTAGAATTCTATACTGTCTAGTGAGAAGCTGAGAACGACCCTCACTCAGAGGGGCCTGGCCAGTATGGAGCCCTAGTTTTGTGGGTTAGGGCCTTGAGGGCCTAACGTCCATCCTTAAATCTTTCCTAGAAACCTACGGCAAAGGATGATAGAATTCCTCATACATGCAAAGTTCATTTCTTCATAATCTCGCTCTTGATAGTCAGAGAAAAAAAGTACAAAGGATACCAATCACACAGATACACGAAATCACCTATAAATCTCATACACAGTAAAATTAGAAAGACATTAACCCAAGAAGTATACTCTAATATTAAAATCAGCAAACAAAGACAAATATTGTTGCCCTTTGTCGTTTTCCTAAAGATCAAAGCATGGGCGGAGTGTCTTTTCCTTTTTTTTTTCCCCTTTACTCCCAAGTCCCACTAATGAAGACGCTTTACTTACGTCACCTTGGATTGGTGGGAAAAAAAGATTTTTAGCTGAGTGGCGTTGAATTCATGTGAAATTATTTTTATTTTCGTGTCCAATTATGAAATCCCATAAACTTAAATTTTGGATATTTATTTTAAAGTTTTAAAATATGAATCATTTGAATATAAAAAAAAAAATATCACATTTTTCTAATCCCAAAACATAATGACTATGTTAGGAAATTTTCACATACTAAAATTAATAAAATTCATTTTTTAATTTTTAAAATTATAAATTTCGTTGTTTTTTTTTTATGAAACGACCATTTAAGCTCTTGTATTTCTTTATTTTTTAAGATAGAATACTTTAACTTGGGCTAATAGTAAAAAGAAGCCTCGTTGAAAAATAGTTAATGTAGTAAAGGAAATTAGATCCTTTAGACACATAAAACGGTCGGTAAATAGTATTATTCTTTTTTTTCAAAACACTTAATTCAAAAAATATTATCCATCAATCAAATATTCGAACTGGTTAAATAGAGAATTTATTAGGGTATTTTGGAGGATTTAACTTGGTTAAAAGATGTAGAGTAGATTGCATTAAATGTGACATCTAAAAATCTTTAAAGGGGTTTTAAAATTTAGAGATAATTACTTTTGGTAGACCAAATCTAAAGACACTACTGCACCCAATCGAGCCAATGCACACTCACATTATAATTGTAGACCTGCTGAGTGTCATGTCTATTCATTGACTCATGCTAAGTGCCATCTCTTTTAATACTAAAATTGATTTCAAGCAATTGAGTGGTATTGGACATATGGAATATTAGTAGTCTCTATTTCCAATAATATATAAAAAATTATTTAATTCGGTTAAGAAGTCTGCTTCAAAAAATGGAGTCTTGAGTTCGACCATTTATGTATTTGTTTACCAGATGTGTACTGACTATGAGAAAATCAAACTCACACGTAACCTTTCTAACAAAATTAATTTTCTAAAAATATACAAATAAATTTCAAAAAAGACAAAAATTTGTGTAATTTAGTTTTAATAAATTAGAATATTCACAACTCTACTTTTACATCAGCAAGAAAGTACAATGCCAATATGCCACTTAATCGCTGATACCAACTCATTTGACTTCTTCCATCAATTGGAGGTTGGATCAGATATCTTTTCTAATTTAAATTCGACTAAAAATGGCGTCATCGTTTAGGCATGTAAAACAAAAAAAATTCAAAAGGGTATTTTGTAAATATCTCTCTATCCTTTGCCTTAATTGCAAAAAGTTAATCTTGTGATTTTAATAATTGTAAGAGCACCCTTATCTTTGTATTAAATTGAGAACACCCCTTCTAATATATTTCTTTTTTCCCATTTCATCCATCCCGTTTAGAAATTTAATACAATTGTATAGACTTGTGTACTTTTAAACTATCATAATAAAGTACTTACTAAAAATATTTTTATTGATATAGCATTTAAATATTGAAACATCTTTTATAATTGTTGAAATACAGAAATAATCTTCAATTAAAATAAAATAAATAAATTATCCATTTCAAAATAAGCATTATGTTCACCATTAGGCCATCCACATCATCATTCAATGGATCACGCCAATGAGTTACCTTAATTATGGTAACAGATAATATAATTTTAACCAGGGGTCGAGATATCGACCGATACGTATTGTATCGGCCGTACAACCTTCATATCGGCCGATATATTGTCGATATATATAGGTCCGATATCGACCGATATGATTAATATCGGTATTTAAAAGAAAAAAAATCAAAACGGTGATGGGCCCAGGTCAAAATATTGGCCCAGATATCGCCGATATTTACATTTTCAATTTTTAAAAAAAAAAGTTTATTTTTCGGTTTTTTTACAATTTTTAATTTAGAGAAAATAAAATAATACTGATATTTAAAAAAAAAAACAAAAAGAGGAGAGAGAATCATATCGACCGAATTATCAACCGGGGCATTTTTTGCACCCCTGATTTTAACATTTGATACGTAATAGGCTATCGAGTTAAAAATATATTTGTGAAGTATATCAGAATAAAAGATTTAGATGAAAATGATTGTTAGCCATTCAATTTAAATACGGTAAAATTAATATTAATATTACCATTGATTTTAATAAGTTTAAATCTAGTAATTAAAAATGTCCTCTCATCATTAAGTTTTATTTTTGAAATACTCTATAGCTAAATCTTTCATATGATAAAGTTAATTAGCCAATATAATATATTAAATTTTAAAAATAATTTATATTACTTTTGCATTTCCGTTATTCAACTATGCAACGTGTACCCAATGTCACTTAATGGAATCTCTGTTGATTAAGAAGGCAACAAATTGGCCACGTGGAAAAGGACCGCCGATACCTTTCATCCGTTATTCTACAAAAGGAAAACAGTTAGGGGCATTCTGGTCTTTTCATTTATCTTAAATGGCCACCCTTACATTTATTCCCAACCGTTGGTGAAAAAATTTAGATCCATGTGCTCTAATAATTTCATGCAATGTCACGTACCTTCCCCCCGGGATCCAACCGTTCTCTTTAATTGGGTGACATTTAAGATGTGTTTAAACATGTCAATTTTGGAAAAATGATTTTTTAATCTATTGTGAGATATTCAAAACTAAATTTATTTTTTAAAATTATTAATCAAAATGGCTAATACGATTGATTTTTTTTTTCAATAGAGATTGAAATTTCAATCTCGTTTTACTTAGCAATGAACAATTATCATGAAAGATTGTGTGATATTTAATGTGATTTAAATTTGATTTTTGACAAATTGTTTAATCAGTGTTTTTGTAATTTATGTCAATGAGCAATTCAAAGGAGTTACAAAGATACTCAAAAATCTTTTTGAAGAAGTGAAAGTCATGAGTTCGATTCTTATTCTATCTTAAAATACCACTTTTTGTAAAGTTACTTAGTGTATGCAAGTGGTGAAACTTCCACATACTTCAAAAATTAGTCGGATACTCAAATAGACCGAGACATTTTTTCCATTGATATTATGTATTAATTTATAATTATGCATAAGTTTAATACGAGAACGATTAAGTGGGCTTTGTAAAGTCAAAGTTCTTATGATCATTTCAATAGACCACAATGTGAGCCTCATATTATTTATAGTAAAAAAATGCTTTTCAAATACCAATCTAAAACAGAGCTAAAAAATATTATTAATATTTTTTTCAATCAAACTCAAGTTTAATTTGTATTCAATAAAAAATTATTAACAAAATACTCTAAATTAAAATCCAAGAAAAAAATAATTTACTTTATCATTAAATATTTACTAAGTTGATGTTCCATTTTATCATCATCAGAATTGACAATTCTATTTATCAAAGATCAATCGATCTTTTAAAATATATTCTTCATTTAGCTCGATAGAAACCAGGGAAACAATAAATATCGATTTTTAAAATCTATATATATATCAGGAGATATGATACGTATCGGTCGTATTTGATCAATATCAAGTGATATGCGATATATATTGTTGATATAAATTTGTGATATCATCCAATATCGATTGTTTTAATTTAAAAAAATAAAGAGAAATTTCATGGCCAATACCAAATTTTAAACCTCTTATTAGAAATCAAATTATCATCCTTAAATAAAATTTGCAAATTACAATTCAATTTCATTTTCAACTTTTGCATTGCCAACTTTGGGTTTTATTTAGTTTGTAGCTGTGAATTTGAGTGGGGAATTCATTTTGAAAAGTGCACGACACACGCATACGTGTGACGGTGCTTAGATCTTAAGCACTGAGCCTGAGGCTGAGGCTGAGCCACGAGCCTAGGTTCTCTTGCTCTTGTTTTCATTTGGAGCAAGAAGAAGCTCTTTTCAAAATCTACAATGATAAAAGTTTATTTTTCAATATTATGGGTAATGTTTTTTTTTTTTTTTCCGATCAAGCTCTTAGACCTGTTTAGTAACCGATTAATTCTTAAGACATGTGTAAGATTTCACACTCTTACATCGGACTCTTATTTCCTGAAATGGGTTCTTAATGATCACTTTAACCCTTTGAGTTATTTTACAGATGATAGCTCAAAACGATAAACTATATACAAAATTTATATTGAAATAAAGATAATTTCAAAAATCATTGTTAATTATTTGATGCAAATGGAAGTAATACATTAATTATTTTTATCTTTGTTGTTTTGGTGATTGGATAATAACAATATTTCATAGAAGAGAGCAAGCTATTTTTTCCACTTTATCTTATTTGTGAGAAATATTTATTGTTATTTTAAACAAAAAATATATATATATTTTAGTGTTGGTTTTTCTTATTTATCAAACCAACACTAAATTCATTCAATTCCTACTCAATTGATAGAGGGACACGAGAAATAATTCATTGTGTGTTAAATGGCAAACATTTTATTAATCTTATATTCACATCATTTTTTTCTCTGGTACATTATAATTTGTGAATTATATATATATATATTTATTTAATTTAAAAATATTTTTTTTCATTGGATTAAACATAAATGATATAGATAACTAGAACTTTTTAATATTTAAAATAATTTTTTAAATTAAATTTTGTCATAAAGTTATACAAGAAGAAATCTATCAAATTAACTTATGTCACCATGTAATATAAACCTTACATAATAAAAAAGAATAGGAATTTCAGTCTTGACTGCGACTCATTAGTATCTTTGAAAAGCAGGTAAGAATAAGGAATCAATGGGTGTTGCAACTTATGATTTTTCATGCGATTCTTGTTACTTTTTCTTTCTTTATATTGATTAGATAAATAATTTGACTTTTTAATTATTATTTTTGAAATTTGATTCTTTAATCAGTGTCTAAAACTAGGGGTTAGAGAAAGCTTCAGCAGATCATAAAAGTGGAAAAAAACTTTTTCCAAACAAGTACTTATTCTTTCTTTCCAAAGTGGGATATTTGGAAAAAAAAAAAGGAAAAAAAAGAGGTTGATATTAAAAAAAACTTTTTCAATAGTTTTGGGCTCCATATAGTTTAGTGTGATATAATTAGGACTATGTGAATAGGGTTTCTATGAAGTTTCACTCACATCTGATTATTCTATCTCTTAATTTTATATTTTTTAAAATAATATATTTATCAAAATTTAAAGAACAAGATCATGTGACTTTAAATCAAATTAGGTGACAATAAGTCTTTTTGTTTCAATATGAAACTCATCAAAAATGACTTTGGTGGGATGAATCAAGTAATGTTTTTAAAAATGGTAAAGTTTAAAATTTAAAATAATTTAAATAAATTATATTTAAAAAATATAATATGATTAATCCAATCAATATAATTTTATAGTAAGTTTATTTGATGAACCTCATGCCTAAATATACGAGATAATAGATATACAATTTTTTTTTACAAAATTCCAACTTTGAAATGAGAAAACACTAATAAATTTAAGATAATGATCCATGCACCATGAGTTTTCACTATGGTACACTACCTTTAAAAGGAGAAAACCATTTCACCCCCTATTTTTTAAAGAGGGAATAGAGAGAATAAAAAAAGTAATGGCAAAATAGTCTTTTCATATTAAATATGGTGCAACATGGTGAAAGCTTATGGTGCATCTATAATTACCTTAACGTTATCTGGCCATTAATAAAAGGGTAACGAGTCTCGCACAAACATTTTGTGTAACGAGATAAGGATTTCAGGGTATTGTCCCATTTGTCTTTCTACTCTTTCTACTATCGTATGAAAATATTTCAGTGATCCGATCAGAAATTGATTTTTATTATAGTAGAAGAATAAAATGGGTAATATCCTAAATTTCATGTCGGGTTACACAAGATACCGGACGATCGCGACCCTTAATAAAATTTTAGAATAAAATCATATTTTTCACACCAGTGGTTCATGTGTAATTTTCTAAAAAATGTAGGGTATTTGGCCGTTTCTTTCGCGCCCAGCGAAAAGCCTCGCACCACCCTGATAACTCCAACATATGGGCACTCAAATCAGTTGCAGAAGACAAAGAGCAATTTTAAAATATATAAACATAAAATAAAGTATAAATAAAAAAAAAAGAAACAAAAGAAAGAAAGCCAAAAAAAAGGCAAAATTTCAGAAACAAAGAACTCAACTCGAAACATTCAGCATTAAAAAATAATATTATATTATAAAGACAAAAAAGAAAAAGAAAAATCCTGCCACAATAATTGGCATCAAATTCCTCTGGGGATTCTCACTGTTGCTTATTTCTCAGATCAATGGCCACTTTCCTCTCTCTCTCTCTCTCTTAATTAATTATTAATTAACATTTAATCCAACCACAGAATCTCTTTCGTCACCGCCATTTTCCCACTCCACCCAATAACTGACAAAATTAAAAAGGGAAACAGGCCTATTAAGTATTTCGTTTCTGCGGAAAAGTTGCAGAGGGAAGAAAGGGTTATGGTATCTTCTCTTTCTCTCTTTCTTTCTTGAGTGCGCTCTCTTTTCTTCATCTTTTATCAGCCACCAATTTGCTTCTCAGCGCATTTATCTCGATTCACCGTTTTCCGGGTGAAAACTTGGGTTTTGGATTTGGAATTAGGTTTTCCGAAGGTCGGGTTATATCACGTAGCGATGATGTGATTTTTTTTGCTTTTATCAACGCTTTGGAAGGCGGTGTTGGTGTAAAGATGGAATCTTTCCGGCTCTAGATGCTGGGATTTTGGGTTTTTAACGCAGACTGGGGAACCCCAGCTCTATATTTTGGGGGTTTGGAGCTCTGGATGGATATTGGGGTTTGTGTTGGAATATATAATATTTTCGGCCTGAAACCAGTGCGTGTGTCGATTCTTTGTAGCGTTTGATCTGCAGTTTGTGTGCGGCTGAGATGAAATTAAAGAGATGTTGGACGGAAAGATTTGAACCGCGAAGTGAAATCTAGGAATTTGGAGGATTTTTTTATGGCGAAAATTAATTAATTTAAACAAAGAGCAGTTGCTGTTTGTGCAATTCAGGCTGTTGATGATGGCGGAAATCAAGAGCTTGAAGTTTGGGTCGGGAGAACTGGAGTTTGGGGGAAATCATGATACAATAGTATTTGGGGCATTTGGGACAAGAATGGCGGCAACTTCGAACATGGGTTTTCACCAAGGAATGATTCCCCCTTCAGCGTTCAATCGTCATGCGGTTGCATTCCAGTCAGGAGCAATAAACAGCTCAGCAGAGATGATTCCTGTGGGTAGCTCCAGCGGGATGAGTGGCGGTTTTGGGATCATCCCAGGTGGGAATTCTGGTGGAATAAATAGTACAACTGGGGCAATTCAAAGTGGGAGTTCCAGCAGTGGCGTTCTCCTTGAGTCGGTGCCAGGGCTCAAGCATGATACCGGGCTTGCGGTCGAGTGGTCATATGAAGAACAATCAAAATTGGAGGAAGGCCTTGTCAAGTAGGTAGTTTACTTCATTGGTTTTGTTTTTCACTCTGATTGCAGTCATTTTTTTTCTTTTTTATGATTTAATTAGCATGGGATGTATTCATCACTCTGCCGCAATGTTCTGTTTGTACTTTTGAACTTGAATTAGACAGTGGAGTTACTCAATCTTTCTGTGACAAATGCTAACAATGATCATACTGTTGAGCTGGTACATATTATCTTTAGGGTTAGCAAAATAGAAAAGGGGACTGATTAAGAAAGTTGCTGGGTGTGAAGAGAATCATCAATATGATATTTTATTGCTTCTGTCACTTCTACTTACAAGGCTTGGTTCAATTTTATTTTATTTTTTCCATTTTTTTTAAGTTCTCATGCATTTGTTTATGGTTTTCTTTGATCAAACTTTGCTCTCAATTATTAATGCAGTTTTTGCTATAATTTTGACTGTATCTTACTACACAACTAGAAAACTGACGAGACGGTGGTGGTTGCTTGAACTTCACAATCCTATGTGTGGAGTGCAATCGGAGGACTTGTTCATAGTAATTGTGTTCTTACACATTTTTCTTGGAATTTTGTCACTGTAATCTACTGGTAGTTTTTCTCGTCTATGCTGTTTCAATCTCTATTTTATTGAATTGTTTCACAACATCAGTTTCTGGAAATTCTGTTCATAATCTAAAATACTGTTACTTCATTCTTTTAGAATTTGTCAGTTTCTGTTTATCATTTGAAAAAAGAAGAAAATAAGTACTGTTAATTTGGATGTGAGTTTTCTTGAGAAGCTACACCTTGCACCATCTAGATCTGCTCCCACAATAGCTTTCTTTCTGTTGGAGATCTGATTCTCTTGGCTCATCATCTGTCTATTCTCTCTTTGCGAGCCTTGTTATGCATCTAATCATTTGTCATGTGTACTGAATTTTAGATTTGCCGATGAACCAAATATAATGAAATACGTCAAGATAGCAGCAACACTGCGTGACAAGGTTGTAAGAGATGTTGCTTTGAGGTGCCGGTGGATGACAGTGAGTTCATCTCCTTTATTCTTATAATAGTTTCCTGTATATATAGTTCTATATATAATTTTGTGTATACATATCTATTTTTTTCTCTAAGTTATTGTACTACTAGTTGATATTGGCATTATAGAGGTCCCTATTATTATATGGTCCTAGACCTTTTTATTGTAGTTGAAGTTGCACTTCTGACTCTCATATGCTGTCTTTTGTAATAGCCGTTTCTTTTACGAAGATAATCCTCAAAACCGTTAATTCAGTGGTGGCCTGTCAAAACTGATGTTTTGGGCCACACTATATGACCTTAAGTATATTCCATCACCATGTCATCAAAGCCCTTCATATCATCTATCCTGTACATTATTTTCAAATGTATCATCTTGGATTGAGTGCTTGTATCTAACATAAGTGTTGATTGTTTGGAGTAAATTGTTTAATTTAACTTATTAAATAACCAACAGAAGTCACCTTTTTTCTGTTTTGAGAATATACTTTTTGAATATAATTAAGATCATTTTCTTTCTAAATTTGGGAAGAAGATGTTGCCTGAGATACAAGAGTCTTGCAAGGTGCCATCCTATCATAGAACTGGCAGGAGTTAAATGATTTTCTCAAAAGACCACCAAATAGAAGCATGTATGCAAAATTTAGGCTCGCTGTTTGGTTGGTTGTTCCATATGTATTGTGCCATGTGCACAATAATCACTATGATATGCTAAGGTTAAACCTTTACTTAGGTTCTTGGTATTGTTGATTTTACCTCGAGGTTAAACCATTGGTTTCAATTCCTTCTTCGGCAATAAGAAACAGATATGCGACTCTGGCATTTCATAATCTACATACTGATGCACTTGTCAGAAACCTTATTTTCCATTGTGGATTCGTGTTTTTGCATTTCAATGTCCAAAGAACACTGCATGCACTTGTCCCATTGCTGATGGAGCACTTGTTCTATGGCTCAGCACACATGGCTCACACTCTCGACCCACTGAGGGGATTTTGCTAGTGGTTGGAACGTGTCTCCTCTCCTATCCCTTTTCCTTTATTCTGCAAATGTTGCGTGAGGTATTATCTATTAAGATGTGCAGCACCATGACATGAGTCTATTGTACAGCTGACTAAGTGCTCATTATAGCAACCTTTGAAGTTGTGGGTTCAACTCATGTCACCATTTCAATGATAACAACAAGGACAACAATTAGTGGGATCAGTCTTGCCATGGATTAAAGCTAAGCCAAAATAAACCTGTTGGACAATGATACCTATCAATTTAAGAGCTTAAAACGGGGAGACATTTGGATGTATGCCAATTTAAATGGAGATGGGTACAGTGGTAGGTTTCAGGTTCAACATGGGTTGGCTCCACAAAGGGATTTCATGGATGTGGCTCACACAGCATCGTTTTCCTACATTGTAGACTTATTGTTAGGATTTTATTTTTTTGGACATTTACTTGTTTAGTATGGCATTCTACTTTGTTTGATCTCACCCTTGGATTAAAAATCCGTCCAAAATTGGGACATTGATCTTTGGACCCTTAAAATCATGGCTTTTCAAATCTAATGTACCTAATTTTTTATAAGCATCATCATCCTGAAAATACGTTTCAAATGCACCAATTTCCATACGACCTCACCCCTGTGGGCCCTTCAATGCTCAGGATAGACTATTACCCATGTGCAATGTTACCCATGTGAAAGGGGTTCTTGAATCCAATGGGCATCATATATGTTGTCAGCCCTAGAAAAATATTGAAACTTTATTTATGTGCTTCACTCTTTTTATCCTTTACTATTATTAGAATCATATTCATTCTCATGCAATTAGTAGGAGCCTTAGGTTGCCATCTTATTTGTATTGTATTTTTATTTTTATCTTATAGAAGAAGGAAAATGGAAAGAGGCGGAAGGCAGAAGAGCATCATTACATGGGAAAGAAGATAAAAGACAAGAAGGTATCTTTTTTGTATCTTTTTTTTTTACTCTAGGTATCTTTTTAACGCCCCAAGGTGCAATAATAGATGGGGATGCACTTTATCAAGTTTCAATCCAACGGTGGATGGCACTCCTATATGCAATCTAATTGGATAGTGATCTAATTCATGGCTTGGTAAAGAGTGGGGGAGCAAGGGGGAGTGCAAATGGGGCCCATGGTAGGCCCCACAATAAGAACCCCCATGGAGTTTTCGGCTGAAACATTTGCATGTTTATGTATATAATCCATCAGTCAAGATATCAATCAAATTTAACTTTGTCACCTTCATTGTATTTGATGTGTTGGGGGAGCTGAGGTGAATTTAGAATTGTATTTCAAAAAATGGTAAATTTAGAATGCTTAGGAGGATGTAGCGAAATGTCATCTCATTTCATCAATGCAATGAAAATTAGATGTTCCAACTGAATATGACTTTCTTTCTAGAAGAAAATGACAGATCATGTTGGTTTTTCCATGCAAATAGGCATTTCTATGACCGCTTTTTAATGTGATCTCATCATTTATCTGTAACAAGTAACTAAATAAGGTAGTCTTGATCATCATCAACTAAAAGCCATTTGCCCCCATCTATCTATGGTTGTTGCAATATTTTAAAAGCTCACCCTTCTAAGTGGTTGAACCAGGACTTGGTCCAACCTGATTTTTACTAAATGCAGTTCGATTATGTTAAAAACCTTTCTAAGTTCAAACCCTCAAAAACCCTTAATTACCTGCGGTTCGCAAAGATTGGTACAGTTGACCTTCAATAACCCCAAAAGGTTTGAAACTTATTATGTTGGATTGTTGGACTGTTCTATTATTTACAATTATAATTAGTGTGAATAAGACATTTTTCATGAAAATGTGATTATAGCTTTTTATATTTTTGTGTTTTGTTTTAATATTTTATATTTATTAGCATATTATTATATTTTTAGCTAAATTATTATTTAGTTAATTAATATTATTATAGGACATCATGTTGATGTCAGAGATTTGACCGTGTTTGAATATGGTTGAACCCCAGTTGAACCCTATCCAACCCAACCTTCTTCAAGGAAGGTTTGATCCACGAGACGGTTTTCAAAATATTGGCTTATTGTTATCTAACCGCCCAAAAGCAAGATATTTACCTTTCTAGGATTCTAGCCTTTTCTAAAAGGAGTTCCATGATGGGTCCCAAACTGTTTTCATTGGTTTGATCTTTTCTTTTTTCAAAATGATTAAGTTTACATGTTTGGATTTTACTTGTCATTTTTGACCTTCTAGTTGTTAATTCAATTTTTGTTTACTATACCTTTTTAACAATTTTGGGGCCATACTTTTTTTTTTTATATTAATTGATTTTTCTTTTGCATTTTTATGAATAAGTTGTTTTAGGGCACATTTTCTGACATTCTTCATTGACCTGTGCATCACAACAGCCCCCACCCAAGTTCAAGTGCATTTGATACAAGAACAGTGGCAGAAATGATGGTGCTAATATTTTGACTTGCCATTTTATTCCAGAATTAATTAGGATGTGTTGTCCAATTTCAAATCCCATTTCTCAATAGTGTAGCTCAACTGGTTGCCTCCCGCCTTAGGAAGCAGGAGGTTGCGGGTTCGAGCCCCCCATAGCCTAACCTTGATGTGCCTTAGGGGTAGTGGGCTCATCTGTGGGGGTTTTAGTAGGAGTGTCTGAGTTTCCCACACGTTAATCCAAAAAAAATCCCAAAAAAAAAAAGTTGTTGGAATTTTAACTTTCAATTTCCACCACCTTATTTTGGGTGTACTCTTTATTTTTTTTTATTTTTTTTCTGTGAATGATTTTTGGGTAATACTCTTGATTCTAAAATTATTTTTTGTCAGCCCTTCCTGTGCACATCTTGGATAGAATAATTTATTTTAGTAAAAATAGGAAAGTCAGTGCTTAATGGGCAGTGTTCTTGAATTCCAAGTATGCATGTAATATTGCAACAGTTCTTACTCTTTTAAATGGTAATCATGGAGCTAGTATGGTTAGTTAAATATCCATCTGTTCCTTTTCTTTTGACCTTGGTTTGGCTTAGTTTAACCTTGTTGACCTTGCTTCTAAGCCTATTACCACAGACAACTATAAAAACTTCATTGAGCATTTTTTTTTTGAATGATAATAGAACAAAACCGTGCAAGGTAAAGAATTATTACAAACTTGTTTATCTGGCTTATCTTGTCATTTGGTTAGTTACCAGTATTTCAGAATAATGTTTGTTAACTGAGATTCTAAAGTTGGTTCTTACGTAGGAAAAGTTGGTGGATTCTTCTTCAAATGCTAACATACCTGTACTTCCACGGCCAAATGTAGCTCCATTCTCTTTTATGATGCAACATAAAGATCAAAACACTGATCACATTTCTTGTGAAGGTAACTTTTGCATGTTTTCCTAATACTTCATATAAGTTGTTGATCTTTTCATGTTTTCCATGGCGAGTTAAAGATTTATTTGTAATGCGGGTATCCATATTTATGATAAGTTATTTTCTTTATTTTATCTACTAATTGAGGTTAATGATAAGAGGCACTTCTTATTTTTTCAGTGGAGGCACCCCTAATAATAAATTGTAAAAAAGCGACCACAGTTGATTGTGTGAAGACAAAATTACCCTCGATTTTTATCATTTTGAGTACGTGGTGCCTTCAACATAAAAAAATAGAGGGCAACTCTGTCAATGGCCTTATTTCTTTCTTTCATTTTGGGGCCGGGGGAGGGGGAGAGAAGGGGGGCGGGGGGAGGGGGAGAGAGAGAGAGAGAGAAGGTACTTTTCTAGAATCAAATCAATATAGAAGTGAATCCATATACTACATTAGGCTAAAGTTATCCTTCATGCAAAGTCACCCTGTGGAACTTTATAAATCAAGATTATGCCATTACCCAATGTATAAATTTCATAAAATTTGAGTCTTATGGCTTCTATACTCAATTTCATATTTGGGAGTGGAAATGGGCACTTTGGTTCTAATCATCAAGTCATTGGCTCCTCGTGAAAATGGCTTAACACCACTTTTTACAAGTTGAATGATTAGAAGAAGTTACAGCTTCATGAGTTTACAATTTTCAAGTTTAATGGTGCTGGGACTAAGTACATGGTTGTAGTTGAATCTTTTAATGTGCTCCATAGACTTGTTCATATAGAAGCTTCACTTGTTTCACATGATTTCTTCAGTGGGTTCTAATGACTCTCTCCACTTGTTAGAGGCTTGTACGTTAATAAATGTGGATTGGTCTTCTTGGTCAAGTCTACAAGGCTTGTTGCACTTGTAGAGGCTTGTAAGTGAATCATCTAGTGGGGTCCAATGAACTTGTACCACTTGTTAAAGATTCTTAATATCAAACTTCAAATTCATTGTTCATTTTGCTCATGTTAGAAGGTTCTTTAGGTGGAATCCAATGGATTTGATCCACTTGATAGAGGGTGGAGCTCCAAACCGAACTTGGATGAAAGTGTCAATGGAATAGAATCCTAAACCACATTCCGATTTGAAAGTGTCATTGGGATTAATGGTCCCAAAACCACACTTGAATCTGCAATACTAATGGAGTTTTTGAACTCTAAACCATATGTTAGTAGTGTTAGTGGGCACAAAAACTTGAAGTGGCAATAGTTCAGTAAATCTAAACCACACTTCAAAAAGAAGTGTCATCCTCAAGTCTCGAGGCCCTCAAGAAATTTTTCTGAGGATGCTCCCCCAATCCCACCCTTTTCTCTTATAGCTGTGGCACCTTGGGAGATGCAATTTGGTCTAGCTGTATGCCACATGCAGGTTGTACCTGCTTTAGTTCTTTCCCTTTTTTTCTTCTCCTTCTAGCTTTGAATTTTTATTCATCTTTCTTATTTTTGTATTATGCTTAAAGTCGGCAGGACCTGATGTAATCTATTCATTTTAAAGATCAAGTATGGTCCACCTATCCAACAATGTGTGTGCTTTTGGCCTTTTTTTTTATTTTGTACTTTGGATCTGTACAATGGCTTAATGGCCTTTTTTTTATCTGCTCTCTTTTTGGTATCTGCACCTCTGGTGCCTCTTTATCTATTAATATATGAATCATTTCAATAAAAATAAATGGCATTCCTTGGAGTGAGTTACATCAAAGATAAGGTTTTGAGAACTTTCTCAAATATATGTGGCCCCAGTTTTGATTGATCAAGCTGTATTCGGTGTGGGTCAACCCCTTCTTGTAGAGATATCATTTGATCTCCTTGGATTTCAATTAACATGGATTAATCAGCTCATTTGAGTCTTAATCATGTTAAAAATATTGTTTTGGCCCCAAAATCAATATTTTTAACATGATTTAGGACTCAAATGGGTTGATTTATCCATGATTTATGATAGTAGCAATATTCACTGTCCTATTTTCTTGCCTCCTCCCATTTCATTCCCTTTTTCAAGGTCTTTTCTTCTTGCTAGTTTTATCCATAAGGCATTTTAAACTATTCCATGGATTTATCATTCAAAGAAAAGGGAAAAAGTGGTGGGTGGTTGAATTGGACTTGTTTGGTTAAGGCAGTTCTTTTCTGACCCAACCAGGAAGACTTGCTGAGCTCCATCAGTGGTTAGCTACCTTGTTAAATAATTATTAAATATATAATGGTTAACTAATGAGCTGCATGTTCCAATGACCTGGCTATGATTGAAAGTTAATGAGTTTTGAGGCTTTTGCGGTGGTTGAACCACTTTTTGATGGCTTTGTTGATCGTACGTAGACATGTGACAGCCCTGCCAACCCAATCCTTCTCTCAAGTCACTTTCTGAATGCCAGTATATATGTGCTTGAATTCTGCTCACTAAATGACTATTATGGAAGAAACTTCACTGTATCTCATAATGATCGTTTCTTACATTAGATGAAATTTGAGTTCCTTTGTCATAAATGTCAAGTATCTGATCCAAATATCCTATCAATTAGTAAAGAAATTGTAGCTATTCTAAGATGTTGCCGTAGCACCATTAAATGTTAGTAGATTTTCATAAAATTTCCACTTACTGGAAAGGCTTGATTGCCTTCAGGTAATGCTCATTGGTTCTTTAAAATGGAGTATGTTTGCTCATGTTGGATTTTGTAGTTTCAATGGATCGGATTTTAGCCATCTGGTTAGAGTATTTACCTGTTCAGCTGTTCCTTTACTGATCAACCTATTTCTTTGGTTAATCCCAGCATTATGTAGCACAACAAGGCATCTTTTGGATGAAAATGCTCAAGTTCTTAGCCAAATCACAGCTAACCTGACAATGTTGAGGGTATGGCTTGTATCATAATTTATTTATGTTTACCAATCAATCATAGAATATGTCATTACTGGTTGATTATGGAGGCATTCTTAAAATGCTTCAGCCAGTGTACAGATATACTTTTTTTTACACAATTATAAATATTTTTGTTTTAGTCGCTAAGTTACTAGCATCGCTCTAGAATGTAGTTGCTCTCAACGGCATTCCACATTCATTTACATATGTTCTGATCTGTAAAGTGACATTGTGTTTAGTTAGTGCTCAACTATAGGTTTTTTTAGCCATTTTTCTCTTAGCTGGTGCGTTTCTTCTATGTTGTGGGTATGGTTGACTCTAGCATGCTCTATGGTGTATTTTTTCCTTTACTTTCAAAAAAAAAAATAGCTACAATTTTCTGGGGAAAAGGGGGCGTGAGCATACCAAATCTTTGACTTTAAGCTTCAGAAACTTGAAATGATTTAGGAAAATTCCTTTCCCATTTCCTCAGAAATTTTGTGAGGATGGTTATTTCTTATCGAACTTTTGGCTTAGGGTTAGGTCAAGTGATTCAATATAAAGTTAAAATCATCCTGACCAAAATTAATTCAGGTTGAAGGGTCCCAGACCTGATCTGGCCCACCCTGAATTAAAATGCCACCTGCATGGCACTCCATGCCCTTCGCCCAAAGGTTCCAGCCCATGTAACCTAAACGCGATTGCTTATTTCCCCTTGCACACTGACCTTGAAAAGCAAAGATCTCTCTTTCATTTTTCTAATTTACTTTCCTTTTTCCTTTTTCTATTTTCTACAAATTTGGGTTGGTATGGGTCAGTCTTATTTGGGAGAACTGTTTGTTGACCACTTTAGGCAAGTTGAACTAACCCAAATTGTTGCCACCCTGAGATGTTAGGACAAGTCAGTGATCTGTTGAGGTACCTTACTGATCAAAAAAGTTATGGAAACAAAATGGTAGTGACCCTTTTGATGGGTGTTATGGAAACAATCATGGTAGTGTCATCTTTCCAAAAAAATTACAATCATGGTGGTGTCCTCCATACCTGCCTGCCTTCTGGAGATGGGTGGGGGGTGGCTTTTCTTCTTTGTTGGGTGTGGAAAGAAAACAGCACTCTACACCTTCATCCCCAAAGTACACTACACAGAAAGTCGGGTATATCAATGCTGACAGTAACTGTTTTCCCTCTATTTCAAGAATTCAAACTTCCAACTCCTAAACAAGTCCCATGCTGCTGCTTTATGACACCTTTTACGAACAAATCTGGTTGCTTGAAGCTCTGGGTCTTGTGTTACTATTTCCATGCATGTGACCACAATACTGAAAATTCTATTGTCCTGTTAGTCCATTACCAACTCCTAAACAAGTCCCATGCCACTGCGCCTATTATGAACAAATCCAATTGATTGAAGCTCTGGATCTTGTCTTACTTTTTCCAAGCATGCAACACCTCAATACTGAAAATTCTATTGTCCGTTTAATCCATTACATCATTGTGAGTGGTTGCATTATCTGACCCTTCCACTATCTTAAAGTCATTCTCTCATCAAATTTTGAGTAACTTTGCTGATCCTTTATTCTAAATCCCAAGGTTCTCCTAGATGTCTCATTATTTAAACCAAAACCATTTTGTGGCCATAAATGGGGGAAAATAATCTATCATTTACCATATCCTATGACTAGTGATTTTTAATGATACAAAATGGTCTGGTTAAGAAATAAGTAGTAGCTGAAATGCAAGACATAAATTTTAGCTCTTGGAGGAGTCCCTGTTATGCAATTATTACCATTGAACAACTCTTTAGAATTTGAATACAAATTTATTGTAACAATGTCTTCTATTATCTTCTCAGACAGCTCAGCTTCTTTTTTATTCTTTCTACTTTTGAATGCATCTTGTTTCTGATTCAGTTTTCGAGTTTGTTCTAGCAGCAAATAGCATGCTCATCTTTTATGAATTGTTCAAGTTGTTTCATTTTTTTGCAGATGCAGGATAGCATCGATCTCTTCTGTCGCACTAGGAACAATATCACAACCATCCTAAACAAGTATGTTAGTTTTTTTTTTTTTTTTTTGTGTTTTAATGAATTGTTTTTTTTGAAAGATAACTTCATTAATTCCAAAGAGAATTACAGAACAAAAAGAAAGAACGAGAAAGGCCTTCCGAAAACACATTACAAGAAATGAGAAAAAACTTTAGAATCTAAACTTAAACTCTGACAAGCCAATTCATCGGCAGCCGAATTAGCTGACCGATGAACCCAAGCGATCTTGAAACCAAATGAGTCAATGATAAACCAAATTCTTTCGATTTTGTCCAAATATCTGTACGGGCACATAGAACCCAAAGCGCATCTCACAATAACTTGTGAATCACCCTCTATAAAACACCCATGAATCCCTTTCTCCTCCAATTCCAAAATACCGCGCCATAAAGCCATTAATTCTGCTTCGATAACTGACCCATGAGTAATGGGCCCAGCATAAGAAAACACAGAAGACTCAGAGTCGGTACGAATAATCCCTCCATAACCAGCCAGACCAAGATCTCGCATGCAACTACCATCAAAATTCAGTTTGAGAAGCCCATCGGGAGGAGTACTCCAACCAACTTGATGAGAAGTCCCCGGATCACAAGAATAGGAGTCGACAAAAGCCCAATCTCTGCAAATATTAGAAATAGAAACATCCTGGCGCTGGATTGGCCCTACTAACCACCAAGCTGCCCGAAACTTAATTACGTCCAGAAGAGACAAAACCGAAAGAACCTTACCATTAAACATCCTGTTGTTGCGCACCAACCAAATAGACCACACTATGCTCAACATAGTCACCTTCCACAGCCTGCGCCGAAATGAACTACCTGACACCAACATCTCTTCATTAAAAAGATCGGCCTACGGAAGAGGAAGGCAAAGGCTGATATCTAAACTCTGGAAGAAATGCATCCAAATCTGATAAGAGAACTGACAATGAAGGAGAAGATGATCAACCGACTCCGCATCCGATAGGCACATAGGACAAGCATTCACAATGATCATCTTGCGCTTACGTAAATTGTCAATAGTCAAGATTTTTCCCAAACCAGCAAGCCATCCAAAAATCTTAACCTTAAAAGGAGAGGGACCCTCCCAAATTTTTGGGTGAATTGTAGGAATCTCGTTACCCAATATTAGGTTCTTACAGAAAGACTTAACTGAGAATAAACCGTGGGCATCGATCTCCCAAAGACGCGTATCTTCGCCAGAACCCTTCACAAAAACATTCCCTAAAAGAGACATTAGGGACATCCAATCCTCTAACTCCCGCCGAAACGGAGGGCTCCAGACTACCTTGTTATGAATAACCTCATAGCACTCGTAAACTGATGCAGCTCTATTTGAGGAGAGGGAGAACAACACCGGGAATGACTGGGCCAAAGAAGCCTCACCCAACCATTTGTCCGACCAGAAGAGGATGTCATCTCCTGTATAAACACGATATCAGATGAAGCTATCGAATGCTGCTGATACAGAGCAAACACCTTTCAAAAAACCTGATGCATTCCCAGAAAAATTAATGACCCTCCAACTGGAACTAAGCAAACTGTATTTCCTTCGCATGATAACCTTCCAAAGGCCTTTAGAAGAGTCGCCCATACGCCAAAGCCACTTTCTTAACAACGCTTCATTAAACTGGCGAAGTGGACGAATCCCAAGCCTACCATTCACCACCGATTTACAAACCTAAGACCAGCTTGCCAAATGAAATTTTCGCCTTTCCCTCTCGTCGTTTCACAAAAACTGCCTCTGAATCCTTTCTAACTTGTCAACCACAACCATTGGACATTTGAAGATACTCATACAATATACCGGTAGACTAGATAACACAGCTTTAATAAGAATGACCCTACCACCAATAGACAAATATTTCCCTTTCCAAGCCGCTAGCCTCCTTTCCATCTTATCTATGAGCACATCCCAACAGTCTTTTTTTGGTTTACTTTTACAGAGGGGAACCCCCAGGTACTTGGCCGGAAATGAAGCAACTTTGCATCCCAAAACGGAAGCCAACTCCATACACTGCCTATGATCAATATTCACACCCATTAGCTCACTCTTGGCGAAATTGATTTTCAAACCTGAACCTACCTGGAACCACAGTAGGACTGCATGAGCTGTTTTAATAACATCCTCATCAGCTTTAAGGAACAGAACCGTATCATCCGCATATTGTAAATGAGAAATCTCAATATCCGTATTCGTGATGCGAAAACCTTCAATCCAGCCGTGGGAAAAGACCTTCTCAAACATAAGGTGAAGAGCCTCTGCCACTATAACAAATAAATAAGGCGATAACGGATCTCCCTGACGGACACCTTTCTCTATTTTGAAAAAGCCTTTGGGACTACCATTTATCAACACCAATAAATGAGCCGAAGACAAACAAGACAAAATCTGATTCATGCCGTAGTACATCTAGAATTATTGGTTACACCTTCTATTAGGAAATACAGGTCCTAGGATTTGTCCCATTTGAACCATGCACTGATTTTGGTCATGCTTAAACCAATAATTTGATGCTTACTAGAGATAGAAAAAAAAATTTGGTAGATTCATTCATCATTGTGCCTTCTAATGCTGCCCCATTTTATGGGATGGTATTTCATTGATTTGTGCAGGATGAGAGAGATGCCTGGAATAATGAGCCAAATGCCACCTTTGCCTGTGGAAATCAATGAGGAACTGGCTAATGCTATTCTTCCTGGTCCTAGACAGGTAAGATCTCCAAAAGTATCCTTGATATCACACTTAGGTTCATAAATGTCAATTTGTTCTCAAAGTGGAGATATGTCCACGTTTGCACACTCATTCACACCCAGAGTAAGAACTAGCAACCTCCAAGATTGCATTGTAAGAACTTGTCAACATTGTTATCATAGTCCATTATTCCATGTTTTTGGGGTGGGATTTTTGAGTTGTACATCTCCACCCTGTCAAAGGCCTTGTTCTCAATGACTCCAGAATGTATCATTTACGTCCTTATTTCCTGGATCCAAGTCTTTTAAGTGTCTCCCCTCTCTATTACATCTACTTGTTACCCTCTTATTATTCACATTGGAGCTGTTTTTGGTCTTCTATGTAAATATCTAAGACACTTCAAAATATTCCCCTATCATCTCTTCTGTTGGGGCTACCGTTTAGGTTTCTTTAATGCATCATCATCATCACTGCTAAAACTAGAAATTTCCATACCCCAAATGTTTGTTATCTTTGTTGGAGAGATCCCATTTGGTCCCATTTTCTTTCTAATTTTCTTACCCTTGGGCTTTACCTTCTTTTTGTGCTCTCATTTTGAGTTGGGGCACTGGTCCTTTCCCAAAGAGAGAGAGTAATGCCTTTGGCAATAGCTTGGTTTGTATGGCTGGAATGAAACAAGAGGGTTTTTGAGGATAAAGCCCCATCTGATGCGGTGGTGCTTAGGAAGGTCAAGTCTAATTTACCCAATGGGTTTATGGTTCGTGATTCCTTCCATGGTTTCTAGGTTGAAAGATTTCATGAAAGTTGGGCAGCCGTATTGCAAAATTGTATCATGGGTGATGTTTCTATGATTTCCTTATATGGCTTCTATCCAATTTCTAACTGGATTGAAGTCTTCATAATTTTTCTTTTAGTTTAATAAATTTTTTATTGTTACCATTCCAAAAAAAAATCATCTTGTCATCATTACCACTATTTATTTATCTAGGGTTGGTTTTTGAGTTTTACTTCCCATTCTATCCTATAAGAATCTATATCATCTGTCACTCATATGTTATCATGTTTATCATATCCGTTGTCCTTTCATTCTGGATTCTTGAGGTTCCTCTTGTGATTTTTTCCAATCTATTCCCCAAGACCCCCAGCTCTTGCCGAGTACGAGGCATTGGGTAAAACTCTAGATGCATGTAGTCCCCTGCAAGTCACGGACATCGGGCTACTACGGGACTCAAACCTAAGATCTCTAGTTCCTGAGCTGAAGTGTCTACCAGTTAAGCTACCCCGTGCAGGATGTTTCTTTTAATATTATCTTTCAAAAAAAATTGTTTCTTTTAATATTACCCACACATCATTTTAGCATGCAGGTATCTGTCCACACATTAACTATGCATTTTTTCTTCAGTGCCCTGCATTTGGATCCATACGATATCATGTCATCCTTGTATTTTATAGAATCCCCCCTTTCATTTGGATGTTAATCACATAAGATCCCCACTAGCTTGTGCGCACTTAGTTCACCTTGCTCCCACGCTATTGGTTATATCTGAATCTAATCATCCATTTGGTTCTATAGTTGCGAGTGTTGAAATTTATCAAAATTAGGTACTGCCTTATTTTTTATTGTAGTTATTTTTAATATTCTAGACAAGAACTTTTGTTGCCTATTATTTCTATACCATTTTACATGAGAAACATATCACTGACTGTTGAACGTTAGAGAGGGTTTGAAGTTTTCAGGCGATTTCTGTTTTTGTCTACCATCTTGTAGACCTTATGCAAGTAAAGCTTGCTATCTTTCTAAATCAAGAGTAAATTATCCTTAATCAAAGGACCATTTATTCGCTTCTAGTTACAGTTCCAAGGATTATTTGAATGGGTCATCCTACTTCCTGTTCCTTCTGCACAGTTGTCTGATTGCTTTGGTCATCATTAAGGCGATACTTGTTCACAGAAGAACATGCAACGAGATGGAAAGGTTGCATCTTGTAGGAAGTTACGCAGTAAATGAAGGGGTAAAAATGGGTGTCTTGCGGTTAGAGCAATAGATTTTTATGGTATCTAATCTCTTGAATAATGACATGGTTTACAGGAGAAAAACATTAGTTGTGGCTTCTGTCCCCATTTATGTAAATTGTGCTACAGAAGTCATGGGACCAAAGTATATGACATGCTAGAATCAATCTCTGCAGAAACTATTATCTCTCTCTAAGCCACTCTTATTCATGACCGTGGCATAGCTGCAGGCACTGATGTATGGAACTCCAGGCAGCATACAATTAAAGCAGGAGCCGAGATGTTGACGACTGATGTTGATGACTTCCCAAGTCTAGATGATGATGCGTTTGATCTTGTGTAAGTACGATATTTTCATCTGTATAAATGCATGAAGCTGGTAGGAGCTTCCCTTTGTGTACACACGTCCCATGAAGAGGAATCCTTCACCGTAAAGATCCCATTTTTGGAATCTGAAAGAAAAATACCAGATACTGAACAAAGCACCAGGTAATAAAAAGCCTACCTTTCTCCAAATAGCTGATAAGACAGTTTTGTAAAGCTATGCTCATTGGTTTCAACTTATTTGTATACTGTATGGAACGAGGAAACTTTGTAATGCATCTTCTTTTGGTGCTTGAGAGTTACTGTTTCTCCCACTATTTCCTTCTCCAGAAACTTCATTAAGGATCACAAACTAGAATTCTAGGAAATTAATAGTAACAATTTGCCATACCTAGAACTGTTCTTTCTAGGAAATAGCTGTTAGCTTTTTAGTATATAAAATGGTGGTCAACTGTTTGATCAACATGTTCTAAGGTAATGACTCCTAATTGTTGGGAGCAGTATGTTTGGTAACTCTAAATTTCTAAAATTAGAATTTTCAATATGTAGAGAATAATCAGATATTTCAATCTACGTGTTTCGTAGACATTAGATTAGATGCTAGAGGAATGATCCTTTGTTATTTTTTTTCTTAATGATAGTGATGACAGCAAATTATGGCGTTTGGGGTCCATTTATTGAAAATTCAATTAGTTTATATAAACATGTTTATATTATGTCTCTTCAAAGTTTGTGAAGCTATTGGGCCCAGAAGTTTAAAGAATGCCCGGCGATCTGTAGCGGTGTTTACTGCTAATATGCATTCTCTCACATTTTTTTTTTATTTTGAAAAAATATGAGAAAAAATTAGAGTAAATGAGCTTCTAAATGCGGTATTAGTGTGTATTTGAGGACCTTGGCTTGTCATATGAATCTGAATTTCATATTTTCATGTGGAAAGAAGTATAAATATCCCCATGTACAAGATGTTCGCTGATGCTTATGAGCTATTGATAAGTTTTTTTTTCCTTCAAAACAAGTTCACCATCAACTTTAGCTGCTCCGTTAAAATTTGCCATCATATGACATGTTTACTTCTGCTTTTGTGGTACGCGTTCCGCGGGTTTTTGCACTAAACAAACCATGTCCGGATGACTCCCAGCTGGTTCATATAACCATATCAATCATATTAAAAGATCTTCATTTAATTTCATAAATGCTTGTATATTATTTCATTAATACTTGTATATTATTTCATTAATTTTTTAAATGAGAGACTCTAAAGTGAAAATTATCTTAGGAAACACACTAATTAATTTTTTGAAAATTAACATCTACAATCATATGGAAACCTACAAACTATATCACTCACATTGAATCATTTTCATTCATTCAATAATCACTTAATATTATTTCATTACATTATTTACACAAAAAATCCTAAAATGGGGATTTATTGTATAATAAAAATTCTGAAAAAGTACTATTTTTTTTTCAAAAGGATCAATTTTTAAAAGAAAAAGTTTAGGATTAACAAATACCTTCCACACGTAAAGAATTCACATCCAAATCTTCTTAAAATCATAGTGAATGCAAGATTCGATCCAAAAAATATAATTAAAAAAAAACATAGATATTTTGAAAACGACCAATTCGGTTGAGTTATCGTCCGGTATCGTCCTTATCTCTCTCTACACTAGACGTTTTTAAATGGGTGAATGTGTTTCTTACCGGTCCTAGGACGGCTACATGTTTTTAAATCGGTCAACGTGTTCTTAGGGTCACATTTTTCAAGTGTACACGTTTGCAATTGCAAGTCAAAGTGTGATCCATTCCATGGTTTTTACATTTAAATGGATTTGATAATTTGATACTTATAGAATTGATATTGTGAAGTTGCTCCTAACTGTGATTGACACGGTCTAGGGATACTCTTATTTGTAAAATACTTTATTTTAAATATTTAGGAGTATCAAAAGACCTTGAAGTCTTGAAGTATTTTTATCAGATTATCGTAATTAGTCCGGATATTCAATTTGAGAAATTTTGAAAATACACAGTGTTTAAAAATAACTGTCTATATTTTAAAACATAGACCATTATTTTTTAAGCACTATGTATTTCTAAAATTTTTTAAAATTGAATATCCGGACTAATTACGATAATCTGATAAAAATATTTTAAGACTTTAAGGTCTTTTGACACTCCTAAATGTGTTTTTGACACAGCGTAGGGATACCCTTATTTGTAAAATACTGTGTTTTAAATATTTAGGAGTGTTAAAAGACCTTGACGTCATAAAGTATTTTGATTAGGTTATTTTAATTAGTTTAGATATTCAATTTGAAATTTTTTAGAAATACACAGTGCTTAAAAAATAAGTTTAAAATTTTAAAAGAATTTAAATAAATGTACTGAATACTGTAAGTCATGAATCATTCGAATGATTCGTGATGAATCATTCGAATGAGAATGTTCATTCGTGTTTATTCGAATGAATGAATGAACGGATTGTTCTCAACATTCATTCGAATGAACAGTCGGTTCATTCGAATGAATAGATGGAATGAAGGTCATTTTATTACTATTCATTCGAATGAACGGAGCTGAGCAGTATTCCGTGTTACTGTTCAGCGCATTCATTCGAATGAATTGAAAATACACTTGAGGATTCATTCGAATGAATGCCAAAATGAACTGGAAATTCATTCGAATGAATGGAAATACGGGGGTAAAATCGTAATTTCACCCAAAAATCCGATTTCAGGTGTGTAGAGGCAGGATTTCCGAGTGTGTAAGTGCTCCCTTAGTTTAGAGTATTCTATTTATAAAGTATTAGGGCAGTGAACGAATTTCATACTAGTTGTAAATGGAAAGATTTAGAAATAAATAAAAAACTTGTGTCATTACACCTAATAAACTAGTCGTTTGAACTAAATATAGTCTTAACATAAAGCTTATTAAACTCTCTCTCTCACCCATATTCCACTCCTGTTATCATGCAACTTAATTCACATTTCTCCATTAAAATTATCTGCAAGAATAGGATAATCATGCTTTATTAGTTAGTTATTACTCACTTATTAGAGTCGAAAATTGATTGATTATTATTCTTATTACTTATTAGCTACTTGTCTGGAAAGTTCGGTTTGATTCTTCTTATTAATATTTCCCCACCTTATACTATCTTCTAGTTTTTGTCTTTCTACTCGTTTTTCTAATATGGGTATCGGTATCTTCAGGAAAGACTAATCTCATGAGCATATATAAATCTCACAATCTACACACAATAGCTAAGTCAACAGAAAGTAACCCCATAGAAAGTGGCATAAAAAAGTCGTACGTCATTTTTAATATGGATATCTTCAAGTAAGACTAATCTCATGAGCATATATAAATCTCACAATCTACACACATTAGGTAATTCGATAGAGAATAATCTTATAGAAAGTGGCCTAAAGAAGTTGGACAAGAATCAAACTTAAGACTTCACTTCATAAGACAAACGATTTAATCATCTTTCTTCTGTTGCGTGTTGTGCCCTCATTTTTAGGTTTTTATTTTTCAATTATTATTAAAAGAAAGAAATTAGTGGATGAAAGAAGAGAAGGTGACTTGACAATTTGACATAAATAAATTATTATTGATTTCATCATAAATAGTAATTAGTGGATGAGTGATAAGCGATAAGTATATAGTGATGTGTCTTCTTAACTACCACTAGTCAAGAATGATAATGTGACGTGGCTCTTTTCCTTCATTGGAAAAGTGGTAGCACCTCTATCTCCACCAATCATTTAAATAGATTCATAATTTTATTTTATTTTATTTAAATTTGACCCACAATCTAAATCTATTCAAATCCAATTGCAATTCAATCTAATCAAATCCAAATCTAAATCCAGACTTCGTCTATATATATAAAATCAATTCATTCAATAAATTGGTTGATATAATCTGACTTTGCCCAATTTAGAGACCCACTGGTCAAAAATTAAAAATCACTTAATTCAATAGTAAAATAAATATTAAATTATCTAAATGTTTTTTAATAATATTTTGAAAATGAATGAACGATGACTTTTTTTGAAAATGAATGAACGATACTTTTCTTGAACGCCCTATTTTTTATTAATTTGGACAGATGACTTGGTCAAACTGAGTCAAATGGGTAAAATAGGTGGTCAAATGGGTTCAAAAGGATTCAATGTTGGTGGTTTGACTGGTCAACAGCCAAATGTGGTCAAAGGTCAATTTTTTAGTTCAATAATATCTATTCATGCCTTTCATATCACAGAGTGCTAACACCATTTTGAAGGTAACTTTTCAGCTGTTTTGACTTTTGACCAGTGTTATCAGAACTGGTTCGAACCGCGGTGGCTGCGGCTCGGTTTGGTTTTAGTTCAGAATCGGCTGTTGGTCAAAACTGCAGAAAACCGGTCAAAGCCGTTGTTTTATGCGATTTTGACCCACAAACTGTGAGCCGCGAACCGCAGCTCACTAATTTTGATTTTTTTATTTTATTTTTCATTTCAAAATTAAATTAGAAAATATATATATTTGAAATATAAATATTTATAACCATTTCTATTACATGTCTTTCACCATTTTGATATATTATTCAGAGTTTGAATATTATTTTTAATATTTATATTAATATTATTGGTAAAAGATAACTTACTTAATTTTATATGTAATATTTATATTATATTACTACTTGACCGGCTTTACCGCGGTCGAATCCAAAATGATTCGAAGATGGTTCGTTAGATGGTCCGGTTCTGATAACATTGGGGTTGAACCCAAAATGTCTTGAGGACAATTCGTTAGACGGTCCGGTTCTGATAACATTGTTTTTGAGAATGAAGTGTTTACTATATTTTAATTTATTTAAAGTTTTTTCTCTAACAAAATTAAAGAAAACATGAATGAAAATCCACCTTTAGAACCATCTCAATCCCTAACACCTTTGTAATGAGAAGACGAAGATATCGTACCTTTGTAATGAGAATTGTCTTTAAAAGACGAAGATATTTACGATGTATACTCATTCCAAAGTATATATCACTAAACAAGTTTCAAAGAAGTGAACACCACAATGAAAAGAGGTTAATTGAGTGATAGCCAGGAATTAACGTTAGGTAGCGAGAAGTCGTAAGTTTGATTCATACTTCCCTCCAAATGATCATTTTTCATATAGTTACTCGGTATGTATAGATAGAGAAACTTGTATATAAAAATAACCTTAACCATTAAAAAAAGTGAACACCTTAACACTTGACAAACCTCCTTTTTATTTATTTTTTTTCATCATTTTTAAACAATAAAAACTCCCTCTCTAACAAAAAAAAAAATCAATTTCACCCTTTTCATCTTCACTTTTATCATTGTTGACTGTATCATTTTTACAAGTATGACTGGTAAATAATTCTCTTGTTATAAAGTCCAAATGAATCGTGTGTTATCATGTGAATATTAGGCAGAATATGCATATGAAATCATATGCATTTGTCTCCAACAAACCAACAAAGACAGATAATCTGCCCACCACCATTCACTTTTTCAACCCAAATTTAATTTTTATTGATAAAATGCTTCACACAATAAAGTTCTAAAATTGATGAAAAAACATATTCAATTCATGAATATGACAGGTACAAAACAGACTGTCATGCATATGGTACATTTGTTTGTTCACACTCATTCATTTTTCTTTAAAAAAGAAACTTAATAATTTGTCAATAATTTTTTAGGAAAATCGCTTATTATAATTTTTTAGGCATTACTATAAAAAAAAGATTTTATAAGGTAAATTGGAAATATAGATAGATACCAACAAGTTGGTCTAAGAAATTAAAAGAAAGAAACCTTTCCACATTTCAAAGTCATTATTTACAAGTATAATGCCTTGAAAAAGAAGAAGAAAAAGAAAAAGAAAAAGAAAAAGGGAATAATTACTTTGTTTCTTAATGTTTTTCATGGCATGAGGGACATCACTTCTTCCAATACAAGAGCTGCATCGCTGTACCGATTTTGCGTTAGAGAGATGTTACGGATCTTCACTGCATAATCCAACTACAACATACACATATAAATTATTAAAACACAGCTAAATCCATAATTCAAAGTCTTGACTTCAGCAACTCAATTTCTTTTAAAAAATTAGTCAGTCATTTCTTCTTCTTTTTTCATAAATATAATATGGGTAGGCAAACTTTTTTGCCAAGCTTACTGTCTGACATTTCTTTGGCGTGTTTCTCCTTTGAAATCGGAGGAGGAGTCGTTTTAGTTCTTTTTGTTTTTCTTATGTTGTTCTTTTCTTTGTTGTTTCTTTCCATTTTTTTTCTTTTCTTGTTTTGAATCTAATCCTTTTAAAACTTTTCTCTTTATTTATATTTGTTCTCGTTCTTTTAATATAATATTTATTATTACCGTTCAAAAATGTATATACATATATATATATATATATATAATATGATAAAGAAACTTGACCCCAACTACCACACTTTCTCTACAGAAAGAAGAACAAAGCGAATGGATTCCCACTCTACCTCAGACTTCTACATATTCTGAGGATATTCTAAAACACCTAAACACCTTGATAAAAGAAAAGAAAAAGATAATGACCTCTATTTGAAAAATTGGACTGACTAAATTAAGAAATAGTTCATCAATTTGGTCCTGTACTTTGTAAACGAATACAACTCCCTTTCATTATGGAGCTTACTTTCCATCAATGTGGCAGGTGAAATTGACACATCTTGACGACTAAAAAAATACAACTGGTTTTAACCCAAGAAAGAATTACCAAAATAGGCAGCCAACTCTTTATTACATGGGCTCAGCTTTATCAAAAGCTTTTAAAAAAAAAAAAGTTTAAAAGATATTTTTTTTTAACCAAAATGTATGATGAATTAGACCCACAATGATATGTTTTCCAATGTTAGAACAAAATTTTGCCATCATTTATTAGGGTTTTTAAGGCAATTCAAGTTCTCTATCAGTTGTAGGGTGGGTTCAGTTTCCTGTTTTAAAGCTGAGTTGGTCAATGGGTCCAGCCTTCCTAAACAGTGGCTTTGCTAATGAAAGATCAAGTAATGCATCACCCAAGTACAAATTTTGTATTACTCATAAAATTTAATTCCATTAGTCACTAATTAGATATTAAATCTTAGCTTTGAAGACCATGAAATAAAAAGTGCAGATAAAACACAATGAATAAAATAATCACTTAGGTTTTAATAATATAACTTAATTGATACAACTCATATTCCCTCGATACCAATGTTATTAAACTACTCGGCGGCAGGGTCTGAATATCGGCCGATATGCCGATATTTCGGCTACATCATATTGGCCAATATCACAATATCAGCTGTTTTTGTTTAAAAAAGGAAAGAAAAATATCGGCCGAGACCATTTTTTCAACCCCTCCTCTTATATGACTTAACCAATACAACTCAGACTTAATTTATAATCATTGTAATATTTCAAATCTCATAAATACAACCTAAAATGTCAGTCGCAACTGTCATTTATGTATTTATGATTCTGGAAAAGTGGCGGGTGCCCTCTCTTACGGTGGAGGCAATTTAGAAAAAAAAAAAAAAGGTCTGACAGGACATACAAGGCACAATTACCCAATTTCAATTTCTATAACTGAAAATGCAATTTTCAAAATATTTTCAGCAAAAAAACTTAAAAAAAAAAAACAGTGTTACACAAATAAACCAGTGTAAACAGTGTGATTGACGATTGAGTAGTTTTTGGTGTGATGCGGGGCCTGAAATAATCGAGATGGGTATTTTTTGTTTACTTTCTTGCATGGTTTTCCTCTTGTTTTTTGGGGAAAACATCAAGGAAAAAGATCGCTGATGATTGACAATTTTCTTGCTTTGTTGGTGATTAGGATCAAGAATCAAGATCATACACATTTTTTCTCAAAATATCCTTGATGCTGAATGAGGATCGATTATGGTTTGTTGTTGTTGTTTTTGGAAAATCAGGGGTTATCATCCTTATTTTCCGATATATCAAGGTTAATTTTTTCAAATAGTGGTTTTGTGATTTCCTAATTTCTTCACCAAAAGTTCACAAACAGATGTGTGTTTTTAAGAATTTTTGGTAGCCTGAAAAATAATCATATTCCTCTCTCTCCTTCCACCTTTTTCTTTTTTGGGTGCTTTTCTGCTTCAAAAGTTCTATAAACCAAACAAAAAGATGTAATTCTTTTATCTTTCCAATAGGAGCAGGCTCTAGTGGTGAGGTCAGTAATCCATCTTTCTTTGCCAATTTCTTGCATTCAAAATTACCCAAGAAGCATACAAGTAAAGAAGGTAAAGGAAGTAGTAAAATTAATAAAGTGAAGTTAAAGAACTGATAATACCTCTTCAATGTAGTGAAACAATTTGTTGGCGAGATCAGTGAGAGGCTGCTTGTGTTCATCAGGTGCATTTGTGATAACTTGTTTGAAATCACAGTACAAGAAAGTGGCCTTGAGCTTAATATCTCTTGCCATCAAATCCCATGGATCCTCTTCGTTAATCATATCCCCAATTGAAAGAAGATCGACTGCACATTTCCTGATTCGACAAGCACTTCCCCTTATCTCAATGCCCATCATTTTCACCTTTTTTTTTTACCTTTACTTTCACCACCCAAAAAGAGAAAACTGCAAAAAAAAAGTAATTTCTTAAATCAATGCAACAGTAATCATGACACCCTTGTGCAATATAAACAATTACTGGAGGGTCAATTGAAAATTAAGAGAGAGAAAGAAAGATAAAAGAGAAAGAAAATCTTCTTACGCATCTTTTTATTTGGTTTTCAAAACTTTCAAAACAAGAAAAGCACCCAAAAAAGAAAAAGGCCAAAGGAGAGAGAGAGGAATATGATTATTTTTCAGCTCCCAAAAATTCCCAAAAACACGTTTTCTGTTCGGAAAATAACTATGATAACCCCAAATTTTTCAAAAACAACAACAACAAAAAAAATCCTGAAGCATCCATAACCAATCCCGGATTCAGCAATCAGAGTATTTTGGGAAAAAATGTGTATGATCTTGATTCTTGATTTTGATCATCAAGAAACAAGAAAATGGTCAATCATCACTGATCTTTTTCTTTAATGTTTTCCCCCAAAAAAAGATAAAGGAAAATCATGAAAGAAAGACCCATCTCGATTATTTCAGGCCCCCAATCCACACCAAAAACGACGATAGATAAGAACGATAAACAAAACCCACCTCAAAAAAAAATTCAAAAAGGACTTCTGAGCTGACCCACATGTTAATGACAGTGTTCAAGGAAAAAATAAAGAACAAAAACACCAAGAACACTCATAAATAAAGGCCAAAACTTAAATTAAAAATGGAAAAGAAAAACAGATTTTATGATTAGGACAAAATTATTAGACGGTATATACCCGAGATAGTAAGAGTAGAAAATTGCAGAATCTGAATGGATTATGTGCAGAGGAAAGAGAGATTAGATGAAGAAGAAGTAGTGAGGAAGAAAAGTTGGGAAGGCAAGAAATTGCAGTTACGGTGCTGTGTGGCTATTAAAAGCCGCCGCTTGCCGGTTTTGAAGGTCGGGAGGGAGGCGACGACGCCAGCATTCAGGTTCCAGCCCAGTCCAAGCCCATCTTTTCTTTCCGCTTATTATGGCTACGTTGGATCTAGCTGAGTTGAAGTATGCCACTCTACTTAAAAATAGGAAATTTCCTATTTTCGTACACTGGACACACAAAAAGTTATTTGGATCTTATGATAAGTGAAAAATAGTAAAATATAAATTTTTATTTTTACATTATTTTTATGTTTAAAAAATAATAATCTCACTTATGAAATCTTTTTAGTTAGATAATCTCTATATTTGTTTGAGACTTTGAGGCACCTATTATTTAAAATAATAAAAGTAAAGACATAATTTTTTTATGTGAGTATTTTCATTCCATATTAGAAGTGAAATTAATTCCACGAATATAAATGTGTAAACTTTTCAATCTACACATGAGTAAATTGATGAGTAGTAATCTCATGAAGAGTAACCACGATGGATTTGAGCGTGGATCAAATGCAAGACCTTCACTGTCAAGAATTGTTAAATTTATGACATCATATTAATGACAAAGTGAGTTGATTCGGGGGTTGGCTTGGTAGTCGAAACACACGTTTATTTATTTGTGGGAAATCTTAGAATCAAGTTCTCTAACAGGAAAAAGTCACTCGGAATTAAATTATATTAGGTCATCATTTTTAATCTAAACTATAAAAAATTATTAAATTGATATCATTTTAAACCATCCAATATTTATGTGATGGATTGGAGAGATTAAATTGACTAATGGAATTAAATTACATTAGAGCATCTCAAAAAATGGATTGAGTGCATTGAAGTCGATTAATTCTGATTCTTATTTTATATAGTGATACAAATCATTTTTTTAATAAATAAGAAATCTCGAACTGATGTAAGAAAGTCTTTCCAATATTTTTTAAAAATAAATCTATAATTTTGGCTGTAATTTTTTTGAGATAAATCCTTAGAAATTGTAGTTTAAACAACATGTGACATGGAAAAATACCTGAATTCCTAAAATATATATTCAGAATGGTCGGGTCGGGTCGGCTCGGTCGAAGAGGCGCCGCTTGGAATTGAGTTGTCGCCACCCTTTGCTGCAAACGTCTTGTACGGGTCGAGAATGGAGACAGGACAGAGTCACTGACAGATGGCAGTGAAGAAACAGTTGCTGCTCCTCTCACTCCATCTGTTTAGGAGTACGAGTGTACGGCTGAATTAGCATATATCTTTTAATCTCGTCCGTTAATCGTATTGGCCACTTTGTGGGCATACCACCGTCTTCTTCAGCTATCTTCAACAAAGTTAGTTTTATTAAGTGGATTTTTTTAACTTAAATTACCATTTTATCCAATATTTTCAATTTTGAGAGCAACTTATAGTTTAAATTATCCAATTAAAGTGATTTTTTAATCACATGTACCATTTCACCATTTCAATATATGCATCAAATTGGATGAAAGTGGTTCCTATATATACATATAGTGTTAAATTAAAATTAATACGTATCCGTGAGAATAGAGACATTTATATATATTTCGAAAATTTGTCAAATGCTCTAAAAAAATTTAACACTTTAATCATAAAAGAAATACAAAATTAAATCATCAAATAATTAATTAATTTTAGTATTTACAAAGTTACAAAAATCAATCACTATAAAACTTTATTGAATATCTCAAATGCAAAGTTAGGGTAGTGATGATTGTGATAGGTTGCTCCTTTGTTGGTCTCATCTGGAATTAGGAATTTAAGATACTTGGAAAGATATTTTTCGTAAGGTCCATTTTCATACTCTTCCAAGTTCAAACTTATTAGGTAATCTAATCCGGTGAGATTTATGTTTTGAAAAATTATATATTGTGAATATGTTCATTGCAAAGGTGATAAGTATTTTTATAGTATTTATTTTAAATAAATGAAAAAATTAATTTGATTTTTTTAAAGAAATTCAATTTTAATTTTATTAGTTGTATAAATCAGCTTAAAAAAATAATGATAATTGAACAGAAATTAAAATTATGTCTTCCCTTGTGCTTCTCATTTATTTTTATTTGCATCAGCTTAAGCGAGTGATACATGTTCAATTTCAATTGTCAACCAAAATTTAAAATTTGTGACATTTTTTGGACCTTCATGCAAATAAAAAAAATAATAAATATTAGGTTGGTTGGAAATTCAAACAAAACGAACGTGGAGGTAAATTATTGGCCAACATTTTTAAAGTTCTGATTTTTGGAGTTTGGTGAAAGAAAAAAAGAAAAACTAAATAGGTTAAAATAGGTTGAAAATTTGAAATGGCCATTATTTCAACCAAAAGATTTCAGCTTTATTTTTTTCTTGTATCCTTTTTAAGTATAGGAATTCAAATTTTTTTTTAATTTTTTTTGTTTTACCCTTCCAATGAACACGAAAAATGGAAGGGTTAAACGGAAATTAAAAAAAAATTGAATTTTCATATGAGATAAAAGAATTCTCCCGTGTGAAAATGTTCACCCTTTTTTAACTTTTATAAATATCAAAACATTAAGTTTGAATGGCATAACTTAAAATACAAGTTATCATTCTATTTCAGAAAACCAAGAACTAGCCCGTTATATAAATTTTGAGTGTAATTAGTTTAAAATTCAAATAAAATTTTAAATATAAAAATAAAGATATTCTGGACCAACTATTACTGTTAAATATAATATATTTAAGAAGAGATAAGATTTAAAGTAGTGTTTACCACCCAAATTCCTGTTAAAGTAACTGGCAACTGACCGGACACGTGGGTTGGTAAGCAAGAGAGTATACTTCCTTGTCGACGCGTTCTCTCTCGACTGAATCTGGACCGTTGACAACTTAAAGTGTCAACCACTTTAATCACGACCGTTCATATCATGGCTACCAAACAAGGCCATTTCTACAATCAATACAAACAACAGAGCACGTGATTTGAAACACGTTTGACAACCATTACTGGAGAAGATATTGCCTTTAATTGCAAAGTTGGAAAAGAAACCATATATTACAAGTTCAATAATTAATTTTATTTTTAGTTTTGGAGTTTTTTTACTTAAATTGGTAAGAATAATTATTTATAATTATAATATTTTTTATATAAAGGATGTCTCTATCATCAATATTTCACTTAAAATTATATGAAGAATAAGAAATATGAATTTCTTGGACGGTTCATGCTTAAATGTGAGAGTACCGGTAATTAGTTCATAATAATTTTTTTCATAATCGAAGGTCCATCTAGTTTTTTGGAACACATGCACACTTTCCTTACACATACATGTCATGTTCAAACGGTGGGACTTTCTTTACGTATCTTATAGAGAATCATCCTTCCATAAAATCACGAGAGATTGAATCTAAAACCTCAATAATTAACTCAAAATAGTTACTGCAACTGTGCTTACAAATGCTATAAAGATTTTGTGTTTCATAATTATCTTGTAAATTCGATAATTTCTCAAAGTCAGAAAGGTAAAGTATAAATTTGTGAGTGAATTGTCCTAAGAAAGTGATTTTTTATATTCTCTCTTTAAAAATTACCTATAATTTAATAGGTTAAGTATTTTGGTGAGAATCTTTAGGTTTGTATAGTACAAATGTATAATACAGGAGTACAAATATCAGCCGATACATATCGTATCGGCCGATATGTATCGATTTTTTACTAGTGAATATCGGCCGATATATATCGTTATCGGTCAATATTCACAATATCGGCTGAAATATCAGCCGTATTATATCGACCGATATCGGTTGGAGAGAGAAAAATATCGGTCGATAATGATATATCGGTCAATATATCGTATCGGCCGAAAACGATTTTTAAACCCCTGGTATAATATGCTTGGAAAAATTTTGCCTCGCTTGAGTCGATTCATCTACTATAAGCAAGATCGACTATATTGATGAAAAAATCTTAAAAATCATGATTTGCTCATAGTTTGAAAAGTCAAAATTCATACTCAATTCAAAATCTTATTGAATTGAGTAATTGAAGCATATTTCAAAAGAAAAGCATATTTTAAAAGAATTTAATAACTTACAATCTTACTAACTTGCTCGACTTAAAATTTTATTTAATCAAATCTAACTTTGATTAACTTACTTCATTTTTTTTTAAACTATGGATGTAGTCACCCTCTATAGGATTCTAAAGTTTCATCTATTAACTGAGTTTTTTACTCATACTTGAATAGGGTTTTTCCCTTATTAGATTAGATGGTCTTTTGGTTAATTCATAAAGTTCATAGATAGCATGTGGAAGAATGTGCTTTGGACTAGGACATTTTAAAACAATCACTATGTATCAAAAATATATTTGTCTTCTTTATTTTTTAATTTAAATTTTCTTGCATTATGGGGATGACTAAGTTCATGATGTTCAAATTAATTCTTTGAAATCATCTAGAATCATGTCAAATTGGACTTCTAGAATGTTATATTATTGTCAATTCATGCCACCAATGACTCTCATTCTAGATTTTCTTGATGAAGTGCTAGCCACCCATTTGCCTATTCAAATATATTGAAAATTTTAGCTAGATGACAGTGTGGACCCCATTTTATGGGCATTACATTTTGCTAAGTTCCTTTAAAATTAATACATGTTACCCCCTTCTTGGGTCATTAGTCCTTACTCTAGAGATCCTAAGCCTCCATTTGGATGGGGTAATGAGGTATTCCCTCATTACCTTTATTTGATAATTAAGGGATAAGAGTAAAAAATTAATTTTTTATCTCTTATTTCTTACTTTTAGAAACCCATTTCAAGGAAAGGGTATTCATAATACCTAGAGAAATCTCTTATAAGTGTAACTCTAAATAACTCCGGTAAAATTTACGTCTCATTTAAATCCCGTCTAAATATCATTTAGAACAAAAAGGAGAGAGAGAGAGACTCGTTTATTGTTCATTGAATATGGATTGCAAAATGATAAATTCCTAAATGGGTCAAGATTCTAGAACAACTCACACTTTTGAAGTTTTGGACACAATACATTTGGTCTAAGCAATTCATGGCATGTTTGATAGACATTTCAGCAAAAAATTAAAATTGTTTAGAATTTGAATGTTGATCACAGAATTTGAAATTCCTGAAGTTCTATTAATCTTTGAACCTAATACGCCCTCAAGGGATATAGGAAGATAATTCTCTCTTTCTCAAATAAAAACATTTGCAAAAATGAAGGCTCAGATTTACAGACAACTGTCTTTCTCGTGATAAGATAGTACAAAGAATATTCTTATTTTTTTAAATTTTTTTTAACGAACTCTAATAGCAATTCTTTCTGTATTTCCACATATAAACACATATCCATGTCCAAAAAGGGCTATCCTTTTGAGGAAAAGAATTATCCTCAAGAACAAATTCATCATACTTCCTTGGGACCATACTTAGTCATTTTCATTGACTCCTACTGTTTTGATCCATTCAATAGGGTTGTGGATTAATAGGGGAGGAGAGACTTGACCTTAAGGAAGTTTAAAATTTTAAAATTCGGATTGGTCTATTTTTTTTTTTTAAATATCGGACATATATTTTTTCTTCTATTTTTTAACTTAAAGAATAGAAAGAAAGTCCTTTATCTTTTATTCTACTTCGGTGCATGGAGAATGAATTTACTAATGCAAAATCATTTGAATTATAACTATGAGATTAATTTAAATATAAAAATCTATTCATCAAATATTTTATTTTTTGATATAAGACAAAAAATAAATGAATAACTTTGAAAATATTTTTTATTTAAAAAAGTAAAAAAGACTTTAAAATTTGAATTAGACTCAACAATATATTTTTGAAGACTTATATTGAGAAATTAAAGTATACTTTTTAAAATAAAATTTTGTATATAAATAAATTTAATAAATATAATTTGCAAGAGCATTAAGAAAAGATATCAAGATTTTATCCTGTCCACACCTAGGTTCATAGAGGGAGTGCAAAACCAATTAGGTTGTATTTGTAGAGAAATTATTCGATGTGAATTGATTTATTGTGAATTTTATGACTAAATTTTTATATATAATATGAGATAGTGTGGATGTTTATTTATTTTTATTTTTTAAAGACTAAGATGTCTAAGCCTCTTATAATCGTAACCCTTCTCGTTGCTATTAGAAGAGTGAGAATTGAACTCAACATTTTTGCTGAGTTCTTGATCATAAATCAAATTCCATTGAGCCAAGTATAGATAGTCGATAGATCTTTTGTTAAAGAAAAAATATGATTAGATTTAATTTGAAAATTTTACTTTTAAATATGATTTTGATGAATAAAAGGTTGTAATTGTCGATAAAACTTAACTTAATTCAACAGGAACTATATCTCAATATAATTTTAAATTAAATATAAATAATATTTATAAAAAATAATATATAAATGAAAATATAATATAAATATAAATTCATATATTTTCACAATATTTCACAGTCAACTGGTTCACAACGGATAATTCACAGAGCTGGCAGTGTTTTTGTTACTCACCAACCTCTGCAGGCTCGTTCTCCTGAAAATTGGGGCTTTTCCAGTTTTCTCCTTTTCCAATCCAAACACACCTCTTCCGCAAATCTCTATCCTCGTCAATCCATCCCTTGGTGTTTTTGTATTAGCCTTTTCCATATCTGCTCTACAAATGGACTGAACGACGGATTGTGTTTTTCTTTTCTTCCTTGTTCGTCTGAAATGGCCGATTCTCTAACGGAGCAGATTGCCAATGTTCTACGGGGCTTTGGAAAGCACCTTAACCGACGGGTCTCTGAGATTGTGATGATTCTGGTCAACCACAAGGTAGTTTACTTCATCTTCATCTGTGTTGTTATTTTCCGTTTTTAGATGCAATGTTCTCTTAGAAAATAACCATTTTTAAGTAAAATTAGATATGGGTTTAACTATAGGTTTGTTAAAAATGGTTATTTTTTAGGAAAGTAGCATGTCTCCAAACAAAGCCTTATGTCGGGCGGGCGTGTATTGTCCCACATTGGATGTGTGCTGGGAACGTCCTGAGCTTATAAGGGAGGTAATTATCACCCACAGTAGTTAACCATTTATTTAGGTGCTGCCACTCGGGGGCACTGAAGGCTGATATGAACTGGCTGAGGTCGATGTGGGCCCGACCTTGAATATACCGGGGTATTGTAGCCAGTCGTGTGCTGGGACCTCCTCACCTGGTTAACTATTTTGGAACGGGAAGCGGCTCCATGACAGGTATAAGAGCCAATTTGGGAGCACTATCGTGTGGGCTCAGGGCATTGCGGCGGGGATCCCCTTGACGTGTGGGCCCTAACGAAAGAGGTGTGAGTCTCCGTGACGAGGACGCCAGGGATTGGCTGGAGAGCCTGTCAAGTGGGCGTGTGTTGAGTTCTACATCGGATGTGTTGGGGAAGTCCTGAGTTTATAAGGGAGGTAGGCACCACCCACATTGGGTAACCATTTGGGTGCTGCCACCCGGGGGCACTAGAGGCTGATGTGTACCGATTGAGGGCGATATGGGTCCGGCTTTGAGAGGTAACAAGGCAAGAATATAGTGGGGGTACTATAGCCGGCGATGTGCTGGGACCTCCTCACCTGGTTAACCATTTCGGGATAGGAAGCGCTTCCCTGACACTTAGCTTCTTTCTCATTTGTTATCATTTTTTTTTCCTCTATTGATCTAGCATTTGAAATTCGTACTAAATTTATATGATAAATTATGATGATTTTGGCAGCCAAATGTCACTTGGTTCGATCACCCTAACCTAGATATATATGGTTATTAAGGCTCTTTTTAGTTGCTTTTAAAGCAAAGTACTTTACTGTAAATACTATTTTTTTGGCAAAAATGGTTAAACCCACTTCCTTTTCTAGTTAAAAAATGGTTATTTTTCAAGAAAGCTCTAACCTTGTTCAGGGCTCCATTTTTTATGCATGCTAAGGAAACTACTACTATTCTATTCTTGATTAGAAAATGGTTATGTTCAATAAAATACTTTAATTTTCCAAGCATCCAAGTTGAGCCTAAGTTTAGAGCTAGTAATGAACATTCTAGGATGGATTTTAATCCAAATTTGGATATGGATTGGCTGGATGTCAAAGTTGAGGCACATGGTATTTGGAAGGTTTGCAATGGTCCAAGGAGGGGCTTTCTGTCCATAAAATGACAGAGACCAAGAAGGATATCTCTATGAGGGCGCTTTTTTTTTGTAACAGGTAAATGCAAGGGGAAGACCCTAAATTGAGAATTTCTATCCTCCCCCCCTCCACACACACTCACACACTTTTACACTCTTTTCCCCTTTATACAGTTGGATTTTTAAACCAAAAACTGCATTTGGCATAATTTTTGTGACGTTTTCAAGGTTTTTTTTTTCCCGATTGTTCTGTTACATGTCCAACTTAAACTGAACATAATCACAACTTCAAATGGTATGGGTCCTAGTTGGGCATTTCACCTTGCTGAAACTTGAATTAGAAGCTCATGGTTATATGATGGGAACTTGAAACTTGCAAAGATATTGTAAAATTCCACGCTTTTGAGACAGTGAGCTTCAGATTTCAATTTCTATCCTTAGGTTGGGTCATTTGCCAATTTCCATGAGGCCACAAAATTTAAGACGAAGTCTGGCATGCACACATGCACAAACACACACACACACACAGGGAGGGAGGGAGCTGGCCAAAAAGCAAAAAAAGGAGTTGGCATCGTGTTCTGGTGCTTCAATAAGCAATAGAGGTGCTTGTGGGCTGTTTGTTATTTTCCAAAAAAAAGAGATTTTTATAATAAATCTAAAGCTATTTTAGATAAAAAACCTGTGTGATTGATAATATAAAAAACCACTGATTTTGTTACAGAATCATTATATCCATTCTGAACTTCATCTTCACTAAGTTTTGTTGACTATTACTTTTATATGGTAGTACAGTAAATATCCTGTGGAACCTTAGGACTTTTTATTATTTGTCACGTAAAATAAACTCATACTAAATGTAAAGCCATTTCAGATCAAAATCTGTCTGATTTATCATATAAAATAACCACTGATTTTGTTACAGAATCATTACATCGATTTTGAGCTCTTTGTTGACTTATATTTTTATATCGTAGTCGTGGAACTTCTTCCAAATGCTTCATAGAAGTATTCACTAGTATCTTGCTAGCTTTGCACTTGTAACTAGTGACAACTTTCAGAATGCTGGTTCAATTGGAACGCTGGCTGGAATTGCCATCGCTATAGCTTTTACATGGAAGTTCTTAAGATCCGCCAATGGACCTCCACAAAGAAGCCAGCGGAAACGAATTGCTTCTGCATCAGGAAGCAGTGGTGGCACTCAAGCCAATGAAGTTGCCTCTAGCTTTGAAACCCACCAGTCAATACAAAACTTGGAGGATATAAATGTGAGCTATTAGTTCTGTTATGAATAGCACTTAATGTTGTGGATTCCGGCACTGACATTGTATTGTTCATTGTCACTATAACTAACCAGCTTTTATTATTCCCTTTGTAGTTGAATTTCGGACAAATAGTAAAGAAGAAACTAAATGGAAGCCGGAAGGTATGCAACCATTTCTGAAATTTTTTGCTTCTGGAAATTATATCCTTCTAAATATTATATAAGTTTTTTGCTAAATGTTAATTGCATTTCTTTGTCTTTTCTTTTTCATATTCCCTTTCCCACTTATCTTTTTGTTTTAACCTATTGTGTTGGGCCATTGTCTAAAGATGTGGTATTGGGGTTAGTTAAAGCTAGAAACATCTTGGAAATAGTAAGTGAACTTCTAGTGTAATGATACAGAAGTTAGACTAAAAAAATCATAAAATTGAGAAAAATACTAGGTTCAGAAAAAGAACACTTTTCAATAATGTCTTAGTTATGAATATTTGAGGGACTCTGATTCAGATATTATAAAAACTATGTTTTTATTTTTTTGAATAATATGTATTAACGGTAGCACACCATCCAATTCAAAATTTAAACTCTTCAAATTTGAATGTTAACGGCAGCACATCATCCAATTCAAATTTGAATTATATTTTATCTTAATCCTTTTGTGTTAATCCTCAAAGAGGTTGTATTGTAATCCTATTTATACTCAGTGATAATGATAGACGAGTAAGGAATTTCAATTTTCTACATGGTACAGAGCTGATCGATCTACCTGTGGAGTCAAGTTTTTTTTTAAAAAAAATTTCCCTCCTTCAGCACTGATCTAGCAAAGGCAAGTTTTTTAGACCACCGTCGACCCTTCTTCAAGTTTCAGATCTGAGAAGTTATCTCAGATCTACGGTGCCTTCGCCGTGTAGCCGATCTCCCACAACCCCCTTTCTGCGGCTCTGCAGTTCTCCGGTCCTCACCCTCGCCATCAATCGCAGCTACTCCAGGTCTTCTTCATTGGTGATTCTGTTCTTCTTCAGAGTGAGAGCCCTCTGCTGCTAGCCGGATTTCATAGATCTGGCTTCGTCCAACCCCTTTGTGTTCTGATCCTGGTGCCGGCTCCTCTCCTTCAATGGATCCCCTTCTTGTCTACTTTTGCTGCTAACCGAATCTGCTTCCCCTCTGCTGCTCGATGGATCTCACGGATTTCACGGATCGCCGACCCCTTTGCTTCCTTATTGCTGCTCTGCCAGAGAACCTCCTCGGTTCAGATCATGTTCTGACCCTGCTTCTCCGGCGCCAATCGCACCCAGACTTCGGTCACGACCCTTCCAAATCTAGCTTTGGCTCTTGCTGAGAAGACCAGCTGTCCCCCTCTCCTGCGTCAGATCTGTGACGTCAGGGGTTGCCAGTGAAGTCATTGCCGCCGCCCGATAGACAACAGACTCAATCTGCTGCTCACAACAGGAGATCGGATCGCACAAAGAGGGGTTTTTCCGTCCCGGCCTGGAACACAACGGCAACTGTTTCTTTCTTTTTTGCTTCTCTGCTCCACCGAGACTCGGGCTTCTGGTTTCGATCTGCCAAGCGTTCAGATCGCCCACCTGTTGAAACACCACTGCCTGCTGCTCTGGCCTGGATTGGTGTTGCTGTTGTTGTTCTCTTCCGGCTGACATCCTCTTCGCTACTGCTGCTGCTCGGTCTCTGTCCGCTGGTTGTTGCCTAACTTCTAGATCAGGGATTCCGCTGTTGCCTGCAGCGCCTCTGTCCACCGGCTGCACAGCTCTGAGATTCATCTTATTTTTTTTTCTTTTTCCAGATAAGGTGTTATGTGTTATTTGTTTTTGTTTTGTTTTTCTTCTGTAAGTGACTGCTGAACAGTAATACAGAGTACTGTAAACGGAAAAAAAAAAAAGAAAAAAGTCATGGCTTTTAGCTCTAACCACACCCTTACCCTCCCCAACATTGCCAGCCTCGTCTCTGCCAAGCTCACAGAAACAAATTTTCTCCTTTGGTAGAGTCAGATAAAGCCCTTCCTTATTGGTCAAAACCATTGGCGCTTTATCGATGGATCTCATCCTTGTCCTGCCTAGTATCTCATCGATGAAGAAACGTCCTCTCAGACCCTCAACCCAGAATATACTCCATGGTTTCAGATGGACCAGACATTGGTCAGCATGATTAAAGCAACTCTATCCGAACCGGTTCTTGCACAGGTTGTGGGTCTCTCTACATCTCGTGAAGTTTGGAATTGTCTCCAACGCAACTCACTTGCGTTTTCAGCTGCTATTTACATCCAAAGGCACTAAGACAATCTTTGAATATCTCCAGCATGCTAAGTCGTTTGCAGATGCTCTTGCTGCCATCAACGAACCTGTCTCTAATGGTGATTTAGTCACCTCTGTTCTCCGTGATCTTGGACCGGATTTTGCTATGCTTGTCACCGCCATCATCAACTTTCCACCACTGCCAGTCTTCTCGGATCTTCGTGCACGACTGTTATCATTTGAGTCTCAGCTTCAACATCCGCCTTCAAATGATGCCTCCATTTGCTCAAGCACTGCTCCACCAACGACACTTCTCTCTTCTCGCGGACGTGGACGTTCCTCCCACGGCAGTCGCAATTGCCGCTCTGGATATGGAGGGCGCTCTGATTCCTCCTCCTACTATTATGCTGGTAGAGGCAGTTATGAACGTGGTGGTCGCTCTCGAGGTGGTCGTCAATCTTCTCCAAGTATTCTTGGTCGTCCTCCTCTTGAGTGTTAGATTTGCTCCAGACTTGGACATAGTGCCGCTACTTGCTACCAGAGGTACCGTTACGAAAACCAGCTTGAGGAAGATCTCTCTTCTTCCTTTGCTGGTATGTAGATTACACAATCTTCTGATCCAAACTGGTATCCTGACACTGGTGCTACTACCACATGACTGGTGATGCCCAATCTTTGAGCTTCAAGTCCGATTACGAAGGTATGGATCATGTGTTGTTGGGTAACGGTGATTCACTTCCTATTGCGCACACTGGTAGTTTCTCCCTTTCTTTTGGTGCCTCTTGCTTTCGTCTTTCTCGTGTTCTTCATGTTCCTCATATGCAAAAGAATTTGTTGTCTGTTGCTCAGTTTACTAAAGATAACTTTGTTAGTTTTACTTTTTATCAATGGGGTTTTGCCATTCGAGACTTACAAACAGGTGCTCTTTTGTTTAAGGGCCAATGTGAAGCCGGCCTCTATCCTATTAAACCTAGTGATTTTCCCACTCGTGCTCTCACAACGTCTTGCTCCTCCTCATCACTATGGCACCAGCGCCTTGGACATCCTTCCAATAAAATTCTACAAGTTCTTGCAGCTCATAACTGTTTAGGCTCTTCTGTCTGTTTTTCACATTTCAAGTTTTGTAATAAGTGTGCGTTGGGAAAGTCTAAACGACTTCCTTTCACTATTCGTACACATCATACTACTGCCCCTTTTGATTTAGTACATTCTGATGTTTGGATGTCTCCTATTTACTCTGTCTCTGGCTTTCGATATTATGTGTTATTCACAGATGATTACACTCGCTTTTCATGGATTTTTCCAATGAAACACAAATCGGAAGTTTTCTCTCACTTTACCACTTTTCTTGCTTATGTTACAAATCATTTTTCTACAACCATTAAACATTTTCATAGTGATGGTGGAAAGGAATATGATAACACATCTTTTCGTCACTTGTGTGCGCAAAAATGAATTAATCACCGTCTATCTTGCCCTCATACCCCCCAACAAAATGGTCTTATAGAAAGAAAACATCGTCATCTGTCGAAAATGGGTCGCACTCTCCTAGTCGCTGCACATCTCCCTTCCAACCTACGGGTTGAAGCTCTTTGTACAGCTGTGTACCTTATTAATAGACTCCCTACACCCCTTCTCGACTGGTCCACTCCATACCAGAAGCTCTTTCACACCAAGCGTGATTACCTCTCTCTTCGTAATTTTGGTTGTGCTTGTTATCCTTACTTTGGAGATTATGCTACTAATAAATTGCAACCTCGTTCGTTGAGTGTGTTTTTCTTGGATACAGTTCTCACCATAAGGGCTACAAGTGTCTTCATTCTTCTACCGACAGAGTTTACATCTCACGGCACGTCTTATTCAATGAAGCTGTCTTTCCCTATACCTCCAGCACATTGCGCCATACAGCCTCGACGACTCAAGACATGGTCTTTATACCAACACAACTCTCTTCTCACATGACTGTACCTCTAGCAGTCACACCTGATGCTCCTGCTCCTTCACCCCCTCCATCATCAGCTGCGGAGTCGCCTGCTGTTCCTTCACCCTCTCCAGTAGCAACTCTGGAGCCATCACCTGCTGCTTCCGCCCAAGGCACTGCTCCCTCTCCAGTAGCAACTCTGGAGCTATCACCTGCCAATGTACATCCTATGGTGACTCGAGCACAGGATGGCATCACCAAGCCCAATAAGAGGGTCGCCTTTGCTAGTAGGCATCCTTTACCGCAAGCTTTTGCTTCCTTAGTTTCCTCCTCTGACTCGGAGCCCACCTGCTATACTCAGGCTACTCGATTCATGGAATGGAGACATGCAATGAATGATGAATTTAATGCTCTCTTACGGCAACGAACTTGGTCTCTAGTTCCACCTCGTCCTCAAGCTAATATTCTTGGTTGTAAATGGGTGTTTAAAATAAAACGTCGTTCTAATGGCACTATTGAACGCTATAAGGCACGCCTTGTTGCAAAAGGCTTTCATCAACAAGCTGGAATTGATTATGATGAGACATTCAGCCCCGTTGTGAAGCCAGCTACTATCCACACTGTCCTCAGTCTTGCTGTCAGTTGTGCATGGCCTATTCATCAATTAGATGTCAAGAATGCTTTCCTTCATGGACATCTCACCGAAGACGTCTACATGACTCAGCCACCAGGTTTCGTTGACCCCGTTTGCCCTAATCACATCTGCAAACTTCATAAAGCAATTTATGGCTTGAAACAAGCACCAAGGGCATGGTTCCAACGCTTCAGCTCATTCCTCCTGACACATGGTTTTGTTCAAAGCAAAGCAGATACTTCTATGTTCATTTTTTCGACGAGCCTTTACAGTTATGGTTCTCTTGCTCTATGTTGATGATACTGTCTTAATTGGCAATACTCCATCTCTCCTACATTCTTTCACTCGCAGATTGGGCACCGAGTTTGAAATCAAGGATCTTGGTAAACTTCACTACTTCCTGGGCATTGAAGTGACTCATCTTCCTCAAGGATTACATCTCTCTCAGAACAAATATACAATTAACATCCTTCGGCGTAGTCAATTACTTGGTTGTAAACCTTGCTCGACACCCATTGCTGCAAAAGCCCACTTATCTAACTCCACTGGTGATTTGTTTTCGGATCCATCTGAATATCGCCGTCTTGTTGGTACTCTTCAGTATATCACTCTCACACGACTCGACATTGCTTTTGCTGTTAACCTTGCCTCACAGTTTATGAGTCAACCTCGTACCACACATTTGGAGGCTGTTAAATGAATCTTTCGCTGCCTCAAGGGTTCTCTTGGTCGTGGTCTGCATCTACAGCCCTCATCACACCCCTTCCGCTTGATTGCATACTCTGATGCTGATTGGACTGGTTGCCTTGATACACGTCGCTCCACTACAGGTTCTTGTATCTTCTTGGGACCAAATTTAATTTCCTGTGCTTCTAAGAAACAACCTATTGTTTCTCGGTCCAGTGCTGAGGCTGAATATCGAGCCCTTGCGGGCACTTGTGCTGATATCTTTTGGATACATCACCTTTTGCGCGAACTTGGTTTCCCATTCGCCTGCCATCTATACTTCTTTGTGATAATATCAGTGCCACGTATATGGTAGCCAATCCTTTCTTCCATGCTAGAACAAAACACATTGAGCTTGACTACCACTTCATACGGGAACGTATCACAGCTGGCTCTCATCGGATTCAGTTTGTATCTTCTTCAGACCAACTCTCGGATGTCTTCACTAAAGGGCTCACGAAGCAACGCTTCTCCTTGCTTAGTTCCAAACTCGTCGTTTTTCCACCGTCGAGTTTGCGGGGGAGTATTAATGGCAGCACGCCATCCAATTCAAAATTTGAACTCTTCAAATTTGAATCTTAACAGCAGCACATCCTCCAATTCAAATTTGAACTCTTCAAATTTGAATTCTATTTTATACTAATCAAATTTGAACTCTTCAAATTTGAATTATATTTTATCCTAATCCTTTTGTGTTTATCCTCAAAGAGGTTGTATTGTAATCCTATTTATACTCAGTGATAATGATAGACGAGTAAGGAATTTCAATTTTCTACAATATGTAATGCTCAAATTCTTTTCTTTTACGTTTTAAATTCTGTTTGTAGATGACTTGCCAGCTACTTGGTGTGATTCTTGAGGAGACTAGTCCGGAAGAACTTCAGGTGGCTAATCAAATCCATCTTTGGTCATCTTTCTTCCGTTTGTTCAGTTATACAAGAGATAGTAAACCTACTGTGACAATTTACACTCTTGCAGAAGCATGCATCTGTAAGGCCCTCCGTGGTGGAAGTACTTTTGGAAATTGCTAAATCCTGTGATCTCTATCTGATGGAAAGAATTCTTGATGATGAAAGTGGGGTGTGTTGAAATCTCTCTCTCTCTCTAAAATTATCACAGGTTATTTGATTGAACAATAATAATTTCCTCTCCTGTCTAATTCCCTATGCTTGCAATTTCGTTAGGAAGGAGCCTTAGTCGTCACTAATGTCAATTGCAGACATTGCTGAATCCAGTCCACGATCTATCTTTAAAAAAAAAAAAAAATCCTTTCCCATTTTCAGGTTGAAAGCATTTTGATCCTTTTTTCCATTTCATTTCATCTACTAACTTACCAAAGTGATACAGCGGAATCTTATTTAGTTTTTTGGATGCCATCTCTTAGTGGTATTCTCTTTTCTTTTTTATCTTTTCTTTTATCTAATATTCTATTACCATTTGTCCTTGCATCTCTTTGTTGTGGTGGGTAATTGTTCAGTGTATTGTTGCGGGGATCTTCAAATTTATTTTTTCCCCTTTTTTGCTTGCACTTTTTGAAATTTATAGATTAATTGGTTCTTAAAATATCTTAAAAAAAATCCGTTCTGCATGATTTCTGTTTACTATCATTACTCATTTCACAAACCATAGATGTGGGATTTCTCTGAAATGCAAAATTCCTAATATAGCTTGCCAGGCACCATTGACTTTCCTACAATTAGTAGGATTTTGGATGAAGAATTTTGCCCCAAAAAAGTTTGCATGATATCTGTGTATACTCACCAGGGAAAAGCTATGCTCACAGGAAAGAGTTCTCTCTGCTTTAGAGGATTCCGGACTATTTAAAACTGGTGGGCTGGTTAGGGACAAGGTAAACTCTTGTTCCCATCCTTTTCTTTTTTTGTTTTCTGAAATGAAAAATTGCCCATATTCTCATCCATTTTTTAAGACTAGATGTTTCAAGTAATTTTACCTTCAATATTGCATTTATTTCTATATATATTGTGTTGATGGAAAAATGGCTGTGATGATGATGATTTTTATATGTTGCATATTGAGGTTTGACATTTATCAATCCATCTCTTGTGTTTTTGTGTGGGTCTGGATTTCTTTTAAAATTAGACTAGTCTAATATGTGATTTGTCACTGTTGTCATCATCGTATAACTTGTGATTATGTAATTAATATGGGTGCTTCCTCTCTGTGATCCAAATACTTATTAGCTTCCATGGAGTCTCTCCCTTCCTCTCTCTCAACGTTGGAAAGGTGGGGGTGATACAAAAAAATTTAAAAAAAATTCTTCCATGGCTACGGCTAAGCTCAGTACATCACATTTCACAAGGCTAGATAATAATGTTATTCTGCTGATTCTTCTCTGTGGATCCAAGTAATTTATTAGCTACTAGTGGAAACTCTCTCTCTCTCCCCGCTTCTCCTTCCTCATCTTCTTGTATTGACTTGAATATTAACTCTTGTTTCTCCAAGAGTTCCCTATTTCCAATATTGAATAATTCCCATAATTGCTTTACAGGTCCTCTTTTGTAGCACTGATAATGGGCGTACGTCCTTTGTTCGGCAATTAGAGCCAGATTGGCATGTCGACACAAATCTGGATATAACCTCACAGCTTTCTGTATGTTCATTTTCACCATCTCATATCCTTAATTTGTTTCTCCTGATTCATTTTTAGTTTTGCTAATGTTCTGTATATCTGTACCACACCAGCGGTTCATCAGATTCCTACTTCACATCTCACCAATCGGATCAAGCTGCTTGGCATCCAATGTCTTCAGCTCAGCAAGTTTGGAGCAGCATTTCTCATGTTGAATCAATCCCAAGTGAGAACTACATAAGCTTTTGAATCATGTTTATGTTGTTTCATGGATGGTTATAATTGTATTAGATTTCCAGAAAGTGTATCGAATTGAGGATCAGTGGCTGCAGGAGTAAGTAGCTAACTTTCAAATCCACTGATCCATGAATTGTTTTGTCATCCGAAGTTGTCATAGACGAATGCTGTATGTTCACATTTTCATGGATTTAATTTGTTTAGGTTTTATCATTTGTATTTTCTAAGTTATAAATATCATGCTCATCATTCTCACTCTTCATGTATTCGTGCCTAATGGACATTTATGGTTAAGCAGCGATACTGCTTTAGTTGCTACTTCCCAGTGAAACCATGTTCAGTTCTGCCAAAGAAGACGAGCTGGGACCTGCCTTTCAAGTTTCCACTCTGCAACTGTAAGATGCCTCTCACATCTCTCTCCCCTCTCCGTGTCTATCCGGCACAGGATCACACCTTGACTGTGCTTAAAATATGCAATTAGACATGCTATTGTTGTTAGGACAAGAACCTGAATTGTTTCTTCTTACTTCATTTGAGCCTCTGAAACTGTTGGCAATTTGAGAGGATCTGAACAAGGAATGAGTGATAGGGCGGTAGGTCCCCATTTGTGTTAATTGATTTTTGACAAAAAATGATGTGAAATAGCTCGTTTCCATTGTCGTGGAATCCTCTGCTTGACCAATATCTGAAGGAAAACCTCATCATCAACTAGGTTTGGGATAAAATATAATGACTAAAGCCTTAAACATTGTAAAAAGTAGTCGATTCAATCTTGAATATCATTTTGAATATAATGAATGTAAAATTGGATATCTACCAAGAAAGGATGATAACACTGGTGGGCAGCGTATTATCCTGCACACTTAGACATAGAGTCTACTGAGTAGAGTGGTGATAGGTCCATTTGAAATGTCCTCACTTAAATATGTGATCGACCAAAATCTTCTCAATTGAATCAATCAAATCACATTTTTTAGACGGGAAGTGATAAGAACATGGAGTTATTTGGCAACAAAAGACACAAGACTTGTTTTTTTTATCTGCGTGGTATTATTCAAGTTGTGAAGTGAAAAGGTACTTCCTCTCTTGTAATAAAAAAAACATAAGTGTCTTATCATTTCCTTTTCTGAACTCTACAGATTTTTTTTTTCCTGTAAACTTTGCGGTGTTTAAAAATATGGTTTGATTAATTTCAGTAGTAATATTTGGTGAGCTATATATTAAAAGAGAGATCTTTTCAATGAATTCTTCACTACCTCATTTGCTGGTTTCATGCGAAGTGTGCATGATAATCAGTGTGGTGATCATTTCATATGTTTTGGTTAATCAGTATTGATCATCGTCTTAAAAATACCTTTTAAGACTTATTTATTCTTATGTTTTGAACCCTATTCTTGTGGGCTCCACCTTTATCCTGTCTATAGGACTTCAGTTCAGATATATCATTCAATTGTGTTTGAATTCTCGAGCCGTTACTTATTTAATTACAGTGTTCATTGTTAAAACTATTAAGATCGTGGTTTTCAATTTTATGGGCATCAGATAGGCTATTGGCCCAAAGATTTTTTTTTTATTAAATGTAACTATAAGTGTCATTTTTAAATAGATGGGCTAAGTGACTTAGGGATTTAAAAACTGGCCGGATATATCGGCTGATATTTTCCTCTCTCCTCCGATATCGGTATATTTCTCTCTTCTCCGATATCGGAACCGTGAAAAACCGTTGAAAGCCGTGAAAAATCGCAAAAAACCCCAAAAATCTGTTAAAAACCGTAAAAACCCGTGAAACTTTGTACCGTAAAAAATCGCAAAAAACCGTGAAATCCTGAACCGTTGAAAACCGTGAAAAACTGTGTGAAAATCGTATCGGTGTTTTAAAAAAAAAAAATAATAATAATAATTAAATATCGATATTTATGAATATCGGCCGATATTGTGGTCGATATTTTCGGACCGAATATCGGCCATATCGGCTGATATTACTCGGTTTAAAAAAATCGATATGTATCGGCTGATACGATATGTATCGGCCGATATTTGAACCTTTGAAGTGACTAATGTTGATGACATTTTTTTTTTTTTTATTAATGTGTGAGAAATTAAGACAGATGAGCTCACTATCTCTAAGGTATACCAAGATTATGCTATATGGGTTCGAACTCGCAATTTTCCGCTTCCTGAGGTGGGAGGTAACCAGTTGAGTTATACCATGATGACATGTTTCTTTAAAATACCATTCGGCATTTTAATGATCTTGTAAATGAGTTCTTAAAACATTTTCTCATCTCAATTTGATCTGACTTTGCTGCCATTTGAATGAAAACCTTTTCTTTTTGTTTGATCAATGTCTTGGTAAGGCTGGTTACGGATTTTTTTTTTTTTTTCTCTTTTAATATAGGCTAAGGCTGAAATTTAAAAAGCCAAAGTAAAATTTATGTACAATTGAAAGATGGTAAATATGATTGATTAAGATGAAGAGAATATTATAGGATTTAAAAATGTTTAGAAACTAAGTTATTCAAATTTGAATGGTAACTGTCAATTCCAAACATTTTTCTTCTAAAAGTTGACTATTTTTAATTATTTTCATTATTTTTTAATTTTGGCTCTAAGATAATCTCACATTAAGGTTTTTTTTTTTTGTGAAAATAATTTAATAAAATAGTTTCAGTGCTTATGGATTTTAATGGAGATGTGTTAATATGATTTTTTAAGATTTTTATAAAAAAGTAATAAAAGTCGAGTTTTCTAAGAGACTTTCCGTTTTTTGAGTTTCTTCTAGAAAAAAATGAATGAAATGATTTAGAAATGTTTTTATGGTTAATTGAAGAGACCTTGATGTGATTGATATAACTTTTAGGGCATTTATGTAATTTCTCTAATATTCGAACAATTTTATGAAATTCAGAATTTTTTACAATAAAATATTTATGAATTGTGATAGAAGATACATATCACTATGGGATATTTGAGAACATGAATTTCATGTTATGTGTTATGTTGGTTTCCTACTTTATAAAAAATTTAGACATTTTTCAAAATTTCAGACCATTTTTAAAATTTTTTGGACATACTTTATTCGTATTAAAACTTTGACTTTAAAGGGTGTAATTCTCTATAAAAATGGTTGTTACTTAAAAAATGTTCACACTAGGTTTTCCAAAAAAAATCCTATTTTTTTCTTATTTTTTGTATTTCTTCAAAAAAAAAATTGAAGAAAGAGAAACCGCATCGAATATACGTATCAGTTCACTGAGATTTAAATTGTTGGCTTTTTTTTTTTATATTTATTTCATTTATTAGGCCCAGTTTTCTTACGATTATTTCATTTACATATTTCTTAGAAAAGCTTGATTTTCATGCACAATTAGTGGAAATTGTTGCTTTTTCTGAATTTTTTAAATAGAAAATGAATTTTGTGGGGATTTAAGAATCAAGACTAATAATTAGGGCTGTAACTCGGGTCGGGTGGGCCGGGTTCCTTAAAACCCAACCCGACTCGAATTGATATATATGGAACTCAACCCGACCCGATCTGAATTCTCAGCCCAAACTTCACAATCCAACCGACCCGAATCAACTCAAATTCTGACCCGACCGCATTCTGAACCCATTTTAGCCTAATTTTAGTCAGGTCGGGTCGGACTAACTTGTAAACTCCTCAACCCGACCTGACCCGACCCGACCCAAAATTCATGCAGGTTTTTATGTTCTCAACCCGATCCGACCTCTTGGCCTGAAATTCTTGACCCGGCCCACATGATTTCTCGGGTCGGATCAAAATCCGACCCGAGTTGCAGCCCTCCTGAAAATGGTTTGGTTAGCCTAAATTAGGCCCTAGCCCAGTAGAGTTAGGTTTAAGTTAGGTTTTAACATTGGGTTGAGCCGATGGGTCTTGTGCTGACTTAAGTTTGGCTTGGCCTTGGTGTGTTTTTATCAGGGGTCCAAATAATCTCCAAGACTGAGATATTGGCTGAGATTTTTTCTCTCCTCAAATATTTTTTTTTGAAAATCTCGGTAGTTTTTTTTTTTGAAAAATTCATTTAAAAATAAATAAAAGGGGCTGTTTTTTTAAAAAATAAAAATATCGGCCGACATTCGTTAGATATGGGCAAATATCGGCTGGGTCCACGACCGATATTCTCTTTTAAAAAAAAAAAAAAAAGAAATCGGCCAATATTCGGCCAAATTTTTTTTTCTCTAAGATATCTCGGCCGATACGCCCAATATCAGTTGAGATTTATATCCTTGATTTTTATATAGCCTAGCAACCTTGGCATGGCCCAGCCCTAACATTTTTAGTATTTGAGTGCAAATCTTTTCTTTCAGTGAGATATACTGATATGTTCCAAACTTCTCAAGCATTATTATTTGGGCTTTGGTGGGCTCAAGCTGGGCTTGAACATATCTTGGGCCCGCACATTTGTAACCCTATCTTCCATTCCTGAGTAGGGAACACTCAACGATCCCACAGTGGCAGAAAGGTAATATCAAGAAGACAAGATGGCACTTCTGGAATTCTGACACGTCCTATAAATACCGCCTTCCCCATATCTTCCTCCTGCTCGGTTCTTTTACACTGCAGCGCCGCTGCCTCCAAAGCATCTATCCTTCCCCTCTCTCAGGAATCCATCCCAGATAAAAAGGGAAAGGTATGAATTTCCAGAAATCTCCCTTTTTTTTTTTCTCTTTAATTCCAATCTCACATCTCTCTGTATCTATTCGTGATTTCTCCACTCCTAGGGTTTCTGCTTTTTAAGGTAGAAATGGTTGTTTTCTTGAAAAGTATGTTCCTTTCCATGCTTTCAAGAGAGCCCCTAGGGTTTGCGCTAATTGTTGTCTTCATTCTCTTGTACGTGAGAGATTAGGGTTTTGCTTGCATTTAAGATTCGTTTAGGGCTTCGGTTGGATTATAATTGGTGTTAGTTGTAATGTCATGTTTTTGGATTTATCACAATATACTGAATTGGATTACTGGTTTATTATATCTTCTGTGGCTTGGAGTAAACAAAAAAAGAGAAGAGAGAATCGAATTGGCTTATGTCAGTTGCACTTGTTGCTGTGAAGTGATATTGGTGCTTGTATATTCTATATATAGAGTGGGTAGATTGCAGATGAATTATACAACAGATAATGATGATGACGAAATGTTGCTAGCACACCGAAATGAGTCTGATGGAAGTTACAATGGAAACCAGGTCTAGTTTATGCTCAATGGTTTTTGATATGGTTATGTGTAGTCGTCAAGGTCACAAATACCATTCTCAGGACAATATCGGCTATCATTAATCTTGGGATTATGCAGCTCATATAAGGCGTTTGGTGATTTATTTATTTTAAATGGTAACTCGACTCAAACCGACAACCCCCAAAACCCTTAACATTGCATAGACATGTACTTAGAAATTGTGCTGCAAGTTCTTGCGTGATGATATGAAGACTTCTACTCTATTTTGAATGATTGCATTCTTTTCTTAGATGATATGGATACACTATGGACATACCATGGTGAACTTCTATATTGTAGATATGCTTGTTATATATCAGTTGGAAATTAACATTTGGATTCTAATATGTGAAATGCGATTGGGATTTGTTCATATATTTGGGTATTTGTCAAAAGACTACGTTTTTTATTACAATTTTATCACTAGTTTTTGAAAATTGATTGCAATTGAGTCTCTACTATAGTAATACATGAGGTGTAGCTAAATGATAGAACAGTGACTTTGTAGGCCTCACATTGGCAGACACCATTGCATAGATTTCCCATGTATTGGCATTCACCCTTGTATGCCCTACAAAAGTCGTCGTTCTATTGTTTCATAACATCAATCATGTGATGGCATGGTGGATCCAATCACAATTGGTTTCCAATATTAGGGATGATGCAGTAATTGGAAACTTTGGGGGGCGGAGGGGAGGTGGCGGGGCGGGGGGTGGCCTTTGGTATAACTAGCAAAATCATTGGACCTAACATATTGCTGATGTTGGAATTCAAGATGTAAGTGTAGTGGTTGGACCTGTATCTTGACATGGAGAACTTTCCGGAAATGGTAAAATGACAAGAGAGCAAAATTTCATATCGGTTTAATTTGTATTCTAAGATGGAGGGTTGAAATGGTAATATTTTCATAAAAAATCAATTGGTGATTTCCATAGAAGAGAGAAGGATTTTATTTGAAATGGGTAGTACATGTATGTGGAAGATTTGGAACAGCTTTACAGAAAAAATGAAGGAATACCAATAAGACTTGAAACGAGGTGATGAAATTGACATGTTAAATTGTGGAGGGTAGAGCCTTAAATAGGATATATGAATGGACACCGCAAAATCCTTGATAAATAAAATAATGAGATGTTTGCTTAAAAAACCTCTTAGAAGGAGAAATGATGTATCTACTTAAAAATTCAATGATTTTCGATAATAGTAAAAAAGGATTAGCAGTCTTTGTTGCCTTCGTCATAAGCTTATTAGTAGTGATATGTGGAGATGATTAATTGGACCAACACTTGCCAAAAAAAGAGCTTCCACTTCAGATGAAGTTTCAACATATCTTTACATTTTTTTTAAAATTTAACGGTATCTATTAAGAGAAAAGAATATACAAGATGAGATATGGTCAGAAGACCACCCAAACAAAAATACAATTAAAAACAACCTAGATTAGAAAAACCTGTTTACATGTTCCATTGATAGAAACACCCCCTGATGAGCCATATCATCTGCAGAAGTCTTTGCTGACCGAGGAGCCCTGGTAATTTCAAAATCATAGAGAGAAATTGTATGTCGAATTTTCTCTATTTTATCCAAAAAGGTCCACGGACACAACAACCTTAGAGTCACCTTCGACAATATTCTCCAAATAATGTATCATGCACAATTATGATTGTTCATTATTGTTTGGCTCGCAATCAAAGGCACTTCATGAGGCTTCCTTTATAATAATTCCTTCTGTGAATTATTATACTTTTATGCCTTTTATTCGCAATACATCATATCTCTCTTAATGGTATATGTCCCAAATTGGTCAAGTTCAGTTGTGCCAATACCTACATCGTATCCTCCATCGACTACTCGTGTAAAGTTGAAGAGCAATGTTTTATTTCCAATCTGGACTTGTGTAAGGGTTGTGGAGATGGAGAGTATGAGCAGGGTGTATCAGCTGTTTGGATGAGGAGCCAAATGGCTTTATAGATTTGCCAATGGTTCTATCAGTACCATAATCAAGCAGAATATTGCATAGAAGTACAATAATTCACAAAAGGAATCTTCCTTTTGAAGGGAGCCTTGTGAATTGCCTTTGACTGTGGGCCGGACAAAATTCAAAACTGTTATTTTGCATTTTTTTTTGGCTTGGTGAGGAAACAAGAAAGCAAGGGAATGTATAATCCCTGTTTGATGACATAATTTTATCTGTTTTATGTAGTTTTCTGAAGCCTATTTTTTCATTCATATTGAACTTTGATTCTGTTCTCTATGTTTCTGATAAATCATCCTCTACACAGATGAATCGGGAGAAGCTTATGAAGATGGCTGGTGCAGTTCGCACTGGCGGAAAGGGAAGCATGCGAAGGTACTAGATTTCTCAGCTTTGTTATTGAGTGAAATTTTGAGTGTTTCAATAACTTGAAATTTGTCTTAACAATATACCAGTGATATTCTGAATGCCAAATGCTTCTAGACCTTTCAGAGCATTATTCTGTTCCTGTTAGAAGAGGATTAGTGGCATGAGTGTAGGATTGCCTAGATCACTTAATCCCTGTGCATTCCGAGTCCCAGCAAGCCTGTACCAGCCATGGGTAATTTTGGTCCAGGCAATTCTGCATGGAACCTCATTTTTTATAAATATATTTACTCTCTCTCTCTCTCTCTCTCTCTCTTGCAATTAAAGTGAACTTTTACCTTAAATATTTATCTTTTTATGTAATTATTTATAAAATATAATATGGTTATATTAAAATCCTCTCCTTAGTAAATGAATTTAAAACAATGGGTAAAGTTACTTTGGATCATGGCCCCTTCTCCGACTGGGGGAGAAGTAAAGATACTCTTTTCTTTTGATAGTATTTCAACACCTACTAAGTATTAACCCAATGGATTTGATAAATCCCCTGCTTAATCGTTTCCCTTGGGTTGGTTAGCCAGGCAGCTGTCAACTTTTCATTGGGTTACTCCCTGGTTTGGCTCAAACATTTAAGGCCTTCCTATCAATGATTGGATGGACCATTGCTGAGATTCATCCAGTAGTTTCAGGGGAAGGAGACACAATATTTCCATTATGTGTAACCTAACCTACCTCTCTCTCTCTCTCCCTCTCTATCTCCCCCTCCCCCCCAAAAAATAAAAAAATAAAATAATAATAATAATAAAAAAATCCCATGAATTTTCTTTCATGACCAGATTAATGTACGGCATAAGCAAAGCAAATCCATTACCTTAGACCAGAGGGAGTTGAATGTGTTTTAGGAACCTGTCTTTTTTCCTTAATGAGTGCATTAGGAATAATTGGGTCATTTGCAATTCGCATTATACATTTTGTTTTTCACAGGGAAGATTTTGATATTATGGCTACCTCCTCTCTTATTTTTTTTCCGGCATTTAATTTGAGTGAAAAGTAATGTTCTAATTTGATCTGCAATTTTGTTTTTAACAGAAAGAAGAAGGCTGTTCACAAAACCACTACAACAGATGACAAAAGGCTTCAGAGCACCTTAAAGAGAATAGGAGTGAATGCGATCCCTGCTATTGAGGAAGTCAACATTTTCAAAGATGATATTGTCATCCAGTTTGTCAATCCAAAAGGTAAACATTAGCATGCCTTTTTACATATATATAAACTGTGCTTATTTCTCAAAGAAAATATATTATGTTTTATTTCGCTTGCAAAATTGCTTATTGTATACAGAGAATCTGTTCACTTGGTTTTCATTTATATGGTCTCTCTTTTTGTGCAGTGCAAGCTTCAATTGCTGCCAATACTTGGGTTGTTAGTGGTTCTCCTCAGACAAAAAGTATCTCTCTCTCTCTCTCTCTCTCTCTCTCTCGCTCCCTCTCCATCTCCCTCACACACATACACACAGACAGCGAGTCAGTGTTGTTATCCTTTAGAGACTACAGACCTTGTACTAACACAGGAATAACATTTACAGAACTGCAGGACCTGCTGCCTAGCATCATCAATCAATTGGGTATGATATGTCTCTTCTTCCTTAAATCACTGCATACTAAATTTTGAATGGATCTCATGTATGACATTTATTACATGGAATTGAGATAACAAACTTTTGATGTTGCGTCTACCCATTGACCCTTTATAATGGAGAACTGCTTTTACTGGACTGATTTAATGTGTGAATTGTGACACAATCCAGTTTGTCAACCATCTGACTACTACACATCAAGCATCACCGGATTGAAATGTCAAAAATGCACTTCTAAATCCATAAATATTTTTATGGCTCTAAAATCAAGGTTTAGGATAATTTGATAAGAGTGACATTTGCTTCCCTGTTTACCCACTCCACCCCCAGCCCCTTGCACTCCCAACAATGACAATATTGAGATATTTTCCAAATTATTAGAGATATCTGTGACGATGATTTAGAAAAAAAAGAAGGTTAAATTATAGCTATTATCATAGGTTACGCATGATTTTCTGATTTATGTTTTTCTCTCAGGGCCTGATAACTTGGATAATCTGAGGAGGATAGCTGAGCAGTTTCAGAAGCAGGCACCAGCCTCTGGCACTGCTGAAGCAGATGATGATGACAATGATGTCCCAGATCTTGTGCCTGGTGAGACATTTGAAGCGGCTGCAGATGATGAGGGTCATGGTCATGGTCAAGGTCAGACATCTTAGAGATTGTCTGTTTCTATTTTTGTTTTATTTTCGACTTTTTAGTTATTTATTTTTTCTGTTTTCCTTTTTACCTGGGAGTACTGAAAAATCAGTTATTTTATATTAGGAACCAGAGCTTCCTACCCCTCTTTGCGTGTATGAGATCTAATTGAATGGATTCTATGGCAAGAATATGTTTGTTGCAATATCTGTTAAGAAAATGTTTCATTTCATTCATCAGTGTTTTGTGTGTGTGACCAGCACAGGATCATTCCTGGGAAGGATTTCTCTGTTCCTTAAATGGTTTCTTTGTAAATTAAATTAATTATTGGAATCTTCATTGGATCCGGTCATGACAATATTATGCAGCTTTTTAGTTAGGGAGACGTAAATCAAAAGAAAGAGGTTTTGGTACATGTCCAACTAGGTAGGGGTTGGTAGGTCTCTGAAGCTTTAAATTTTAATTTAGGACCAATAAATAAAATGAATGAGTCTTGCTGGTGGCCCAACAAAGACATCTACTGAAGAATGTAACAGGTTTTATGCGTACATGTTGATGGTCCCAGTAACTCTGCCTGATTCAAGGAAGCTTTTTGTCATGAACCCAACCTAACTAATCTCTCTTCGATTCTACCTCATGCTGCACTCATGCCTTTCGTGCTAAGTGAGTCAATCAGCTTTTTTTTTTTTTTGGATAGTATGGTATCTCCACCGCATATCGGAGATGATATTAATCTCAAGTACACATGAAATCATATGCACGCCTCATGTTTTAGGTAAGTTCAGGAAGAATATTTTGATATTTTCATGAAACTCAGAAATTCTTACAATAAAATTTTTATAAATTGTAATAGAAAATGTCATTAGGGGATAGTGTTGAGAATATGAAGTTTATATTAGATATTTTCTTTTGTTGGTTTTCTTTTTCTTGAAATTTTTAGGCCTTTTTCAATTTTTCTATACATATGGGGATTTTGACTTTTAATGACCTAAAACACTAAAAATGACCGTTGTTTTAAAAAAATGTTCACCCTAAACTAATTCATTTTTCTATTTTTTTGTATTTTTTAAAATAAAAAATATGAAACAGAAAGCGGACAATATGAGCACAACGGTACACCATATCCCACCTGGTGCCCTTCACAACAAGAGTTTTAACATCGTTCGGTATTGATGGTTTTAATTAAAAAATAATAATAAGAGAGATTTCATGGCTGATATCAATATTTTAATAATTAAATAATAATAAGAGAGATTTCGTGGTTGATATCGATATTTCAATCTCTGCTCCACAAGGGGATACATTAATTTTACCCCTGCTGACCATAGTCATCCGGTGCCCTCCGCAAGGGACGGTAAAAAAAAAAAAGCACCGGATGCTGTACATCTAAAGTATTTTCCTGAGACTCTGCACCTGTGTTTACCCGTTGCCTAAGAAAGCATCCATAGTTATCCGAAAGGATCTAGTTGAATAAAGTATTTTCCAGATATTTGTTATTTATTTTAATTTAGGGATATTGGATATTTATTTGTCCCATTTTAAGTGGTAACTCCAAACCTATTTAAAGACAAGTGAATAATGCAATTAAGTACAGAAGAGTTTTACATACAAACAGCTTTTAGATTAGGTGTTAGGTACTTCTCAAGTGATCTTCGATTGACAGTTCTTTAGTGCCTCTAGATTTTGCTTAAAATTCTTTCAAAAATTATATTTTCTGACCTTTCATGAAAAAGCAAATAATTTGAAAACAAGCCCTAGGCCAGGGTCATTTTATAGTGCCCATGTGTGTGGTTGGAATTCTAATTTGTTTGCCCTTAAAACCATAGAAACTTTGCCCAAATTCTTGCCAATGGGTCCACATATTTTCAGTAGAAAAATAGGTGTTGTAAATTTGTAATTTCTTACCTACCTTGCAGCTTGAGTTAAAACAGATTATAAAAAAGTGCAGCTCTAGTATCTTTTCTCTTTTATTAAAGGAGTTGATTTGATTCAGACTCATTTAATAATAAATTGGTGTTTTACAAAATACTTGTCAACTCTATATGAAAATATAACCTAAAAAAAATATTTGTGTCAAGTTTTATGACTAATTTAATAAATAATTTGAGTTCACCAATTTAGCTTTGTAATTGATATGTTCTTAGGTTGAGGGATAAAATTGAAAAATGATGGAAAATTATTATATTAAAAATACTTTGAAAGCATATATACCAAATGTTGAGATGGCCGAGTTGGTCTAAGGCGCCAGATTAAGGTTCTGGTCCGAAAGGGCGTGGGTTCAAATCCCACTCTCAACAACTGTTTAATTTTTCATTTTTAGAGTTACAAATTGTATATTTTTCATTTTATTGATACGGTGTCTCTTCTTTTTTTTTCTTTTTTTCCAAAAAAAATGTTCTGAAAAAATAAATAAAATAAAAAATGAAAAACTTAGTGTGAGTATATTTTATCAAGAAAAGAGTTTTTATAGAGGTTTAGACTCTTGAGAGTTGAAATTTCTATACAAATAAAATGTCCTTAAACTTGATTTTTTTTTTCAAAATTTGAAAAATATTTAAAATTTTGATTAAAAAGGAAACCAATATAAGGAATATATCTAATATGAAATTCATGTTCTCATGTATCTTCTATTACAACTCATAAATTTTTTGTGATAAAAAGTTCTAAATTTCATGAAAATATTAGAATATTAGAAAAGTCACACATACACCTTGAAAACTATATGAATCATATTAAGTATTTTTCATTTAGCTTCATAAACATTTATATATCATTTGATTAATTTTTTATAAGAAACTCTGAAAGAGAAATTATCTTAGAGAATTTAGCTTTCATTAACTTTTCAGGAAAAAACTTGAAAAATTACAAACAACCTAATCAATCATTTTGACACATCTGCATTCAATTCCACAAGCACTCAATATCATTTCATTAATTTATCGTCACAAATAAAAATCTCAAAATCGAGACTATCTTAAAGCAACAATTAAAACAAAATTGATGAGAATAACTTAAAATGATCAAATTTTAGAGGAAAAAAGTTTAAAAATTGAAAATACCTTTTACACTTGAAGAACTTACTTCTAAACATTATTAAAATCATACACAATACAATATTCAATAAAAAACTCAATGATATTTTTTTCAAAAATAATTTTTTTGAAAAGAGCCGATAACATGTTGTATCGGCCAATATGGCTTTATATGGTATGGCCGAATTATTGGCTAAATATTATATCTGTACAGCCAATATTTACCAGCATATATAGAATCGACACGTATCGACTGAATTTTTTACCCTTTTATGGAGAAGGTTAAATCCTTACTTTTAATTATTCTTGTTTTTTAAATTCATTAATGAATAGTGAAGATATAAAACTTAGTCTTTTATGGTTAGTTCTCCTACATTATCAAATACTCCCTCGGTCCCAATTTAATTATCGTTTTGAAAATAAATGAAATCATATGGAATACTAGCCTTATATAGAAAATTCCTTAAAATATACAAATGTTTCAAATGAGACAACTAAAATGGGACGGAGGGAATATAAAATTTACTCATTTTGAAGGATTTGATAGCTCACATGAGATTGTAATTGGCAACCTGACCGAATTAAATGGTTTGGAGTCAAAGATTCGGCATCAAGGGGCTTCTCTTTAATAATTTGACTGTGGCATGACTTGTGATTTCGTAACATTTATTTTTTCAAATCTATTTAGAGTTTTAGACAGAACATTTTTGTCAAATCCAAGGAATGACATGAATAAGTTTAAGGGTTCTTATTTTAATTTAAGAAATTATACTTTCAGATGCAGCCATTTGTTTTTAAAAGAACGCACTTTACTTAATAGTTGATGGTTTAAAAATACCATTATATCAAATTTATTAAAGAAAAATCCTCATAACATATAGGTGAGTACTGCCAGAACATCACTAAATACTAGACTAAATGTTGTGCTATTAATAAACCTTCCATTCCATTTATTTGAAAGAATTGGAAGAACTGAGTTTTATTTTACCATTAGTACACAAAATTCTATTCATGACCGGATTATTTTTCTTTCAATAAATATTCACGACAAGCATTTAAGGATGACATACTTCAATAGAACTGAATAGTATTTTAGATTAATTCAAACTACATTGTTTAAAGACGTAAACAGTGTTTATGTAGTGCGCATTTTTAAAGAATTGCTTTAATACAGATTACAAAAAAAACTTTTCAATAGACTCATCACCACGTCGTTTCGTTTGATGGACGTAAGATAATATCATGGGTCAGAGTGGTCATCTTTACTTAAAATTGGTATGTATCATGTGATCACTAAAGCCATCCCATCTATATAAAATATATAATTTTCAGCTCAGCCCTTTCTAAAAGTGTTGAAAGAAATAGAGAGAATAAACGCACATCGACAATTGATAGATAAAACAGCATTTCATGCCTGAATGAGATAAGGTGAGGAGGGATTGCCAGAAAAAGGAGAGAAAAAAAAGAAAATAAAAAAAGAAACCAAACAAACATTTATGCTTGCAAGTCTAACCGGATTTCCTTCTTAGAATTTTTTTATGGAAATTCATAAACATCATATCATATGACACCACACCACACTACAACACACCTGAAAACTGGTAATTTCCCCCAAAAAAATGGGGGGTAAACAAATGTAGGTAATAAAATAAAATTATTACAGAAAGACGTATGCCATCCTCATTACTCTTTTTTATTTTTTTTGAGAATTTCGCATTTGAAGAAAGGCCACATTCTTTATTGCAAAATGTCACTTTTTCCTTAATCAGATTTGAAGCTGTGTTAGTTTTGAGGAGAGAAGGTGGTGAAGAAAGAAAAATGTAACTTCATTTCCTTCCAAGGTGTGAACGTTGCTAATGTAAAATGTTCAAGCTCTTCCTCCAGTCCTTCTGTTCATTGAAAGGGTGAAGTAGATGAGTATCAATGTCCCAATGCTAGACCTGAAAGAGAATCATCAAATTATAATAATAAGTGGGTCTGACGGTTAAGAAGTTCTCCTCATAAATGGAGGTCTTACGATCGATTTGCATTTAAATCTCTTAGAGTCACTTTTCATGAGGTTTTTTCTCATCGACTTAACCAGTGTGTAAATTGAGAGATTTACATATGCTCACCTCCAATATAAAATGGAGATACCAAACTAATATTTTTTTGAAAAGGAAGTAAATCGTTCAGATAACAAACTGATATTATCAACTCAAGAGCCATTTTTTATCTTCTAATCCTTTCGTTCAGAAAAACAGAGAGGGATGAAGAGGAGAAAAAAGCACATTTCATGAAACCGATATTCTCCTCATTCTTGCAATAATTAGTTGAATAAAGTTAAACAAAGTCGAGAAGATGAGGGACACTTACAATGTGGCAAAGATGAGAAGGATCTCCTTTGGGTGGATGCTTCCAAAACGGTTAAATCTCTTACTTCTTCCATCGTTGGAGTCACCAAGACTGGAACTGCTGGATGTTGAGCTCACCAAGACCAGAGGCTTATTGGATACTAAAGGTTCCGTGGGTGAACTCAATACTGAGAGAAAGAGAGAAAAATTAGTCATCGTCTTTTTCTATCCATAACCTTCATAACCTATATAGGGAGATCTGATAACCATATATTTAAGGCAGTAGACATGTTCAGGTTTGATTTGATAGTCAAAACTTGTCTTTGTTTGTAAGAAATCTTGAGATTAAATCCCTCTCAATAAAAAAATGGTCATTTCCCATTGTTTTTTAATGGTTTGTACAGTATTAGAGGTTTACACATGCTCTAAAGATTAATGAAGTGAGACATCTAAATACTTTGATTTTAAGAAAAAAAAAATATACATTATCTCAATCAAACTGTTCCAAGGGCTTATCATTGATGTAGTATAGTTTAAGGGAGCACTTACACACACCCGGTTTTCTGCCTCTACACACCCGAATTCGGAAATTCGGGTGAAATTACGATTCTGCCCCCGCGTTTCCATTCATTCGAATGAATTCCCAGTTCATTTTGTCATTCATTCGAATGAATCCATTCATTCGAATGAATCACCAGTTCATTTTCGATTCATTCGAATGAATACATTCATTCGAATGAATCACCGGTTCATTTTGGATTCATTCGAATGAATGGGCTGAACAGTAACACGGAGTACTGTTCAGCCCGATAATTCGAATGCCCTGTCGTTCGAATCCCCCGAATGGATTCATTCGAATGAATGACCAGTTCATCTTGGCATTCATTCGAATGAATCCATTCGGCGGATTCGAACGACTGGGCATTCGAATGATCGGGCTGAACAGTACTCCGTGTTACTGTTCAGCCCATTCATTCGAATGAATCCAAAATGAACCGGTGATTCATTCGAATGAATGTATTCATTCGAATGAATCGAAAATGAACTGGTGATTCATTCGAATGAATGACAAAATGAACTGGGAATTCATTCGAATGAATGGAAACGCGGGGGCAGAATCGTAATTTCACTCGAATTTCCGAATTCGGGTGTATAGAGGCAGAAAAACCGGGTGTGTGTAAGTGCTCCCTAGTTTAAAGGTTTAAACTTCTAACGTCTAATCACCCCTGTCGGGCATGCATTGTAGACTACCACGGCTGATTCTTGTGTTTCTTGGGTTAAAATAAATCTTATCGTTGAAGAATGTACAAACTATAGATATATTGATGCAAAAATATCAAGGTTATGATGAAATTACAAGTAGATCAGCAATTGTAGTACGTGGCTGGCATCTACCAATTGAAAGAGTGATAAGGTTACTAAAAAATTCTATATTTTAATTAGATCAATCAAATTATATATTTTGAGCTTTCAAAAATTTCATCACCTTAAATTTTTAATGACTAAACTTTTGTAGCCTCTGAAAAATAGCTTATTTATATGATTAAATTAAATTTTGATGAGTTACATAATAAAATATAAACCTTTTAAAAGATTCTTTCATCTCCCACGTAGGGGTGTGCAGGATACGACAATGCGACCTCATACACATATGAACAACATTTAATTTTTAGACAATCATAAGTAGATGAACTGATAATGTTTTTATCAACACTAAGCAACCATTATTAATTGTTTAAATAAAATTTGATTCAAGATTACCTTTTACTAGAAGCTTCTTGGATGTCTCTTCAATTTCGTGTTCTTCAATGTACCTTCTGTCGATGCGACTTGAGCCTTTCCGAGAAAGAGCTTTCTGGCATAATAAGAAATTGGAGATTATTAGTCTTTGAGAATTGTTAAAAAAATAGTTTTTAACACTTTCCTCAACACTTAAGAACATAAAAGATCCAACAGAACTCACAGTCAGTTTTGGACTTCCTGAGCATTTATCTTGGTGCTGTACCAGGCTCTCGATATCCAATACCACACTTGCCGCTTGATCGGTGGCCGTCGCTTGGGTCTGGAATGAATTGGACGGTTATTAGCATACAAGTCACAATAATACTCCACATCATAACATGTAAATTTTAGGCAAGTCAAACTTGCATATTATGCACACATTATGTCAAATTTTGGGTTCCTTGTTGGTTGAACAAGGTGAATAATAAGTTCTAATTTTTCATTCTAAGCACCGACTCAGTGCTAGCACTCTATTTACTCACATGGATGTAGTTCAATCGGTTGCCTCCCGTCTTAGGAAGTGAAAGCTTGCGGGTTCGAATTCTAATGGTCTAACTTTGGTGTGTTGTAGGGGTAATGAGATCACCTGTGGAGGTTTTACGTTGGATATCCCGCAGTTTTCCATACGGAAATTCAAAAAAAAAAAAAATATATCTATTTTTATTTTTAAATGCAAGTTAAAAAATGTTAATTTTTCATTTATCCAAATAATGAAATAAACTCATATTTTGGTGTCATGCTCTACTAAAATAGTCATGATTCCTTTACTCGTCGGAGGAAAAAAATATACAAAAAAAAGTTAAAGAACTCAGCAAGTAAATTAAAATTGACCACAATTCACCTATGAAAATAAAACTTGATAGTGAGGAATGACTTGGGCAATTGAGAAAACCACATCGTATGAGATGATGAGGCCAATTTGGCCTAAGACAGGTTTAACCGCAGGTTTATTTCTAAAAAGGTCTTCTTATTTCTTTAAGCAATCAATGATTTCAGGAAATCTATAAACAGTTAAAAAAATATTTAATAGAATAAGAGGTAAAAAGCACTGGTACATTACTACCTAGACCTAACTCACCATTAATTCTCAAAAATGAATGTGATCCAACTATACATCATGTACATGCAGAATTTTGATTATGGCTGACCATATAGACACCACATTTTTCTTTCAGGAGACACCTCTTTTTGTTTTTAAGTGTGAAATTACTAATTTGCCCTTCCGTGTTTTGATAGTTCAATTGAACCTCCCATGTATTATCGTCCGATCGAACGATTCCATGTAAAATTGAATGTCCGATTGAAGATTGTGGAGAGAACGTTCGATCGAACGATTCTAGGAATCATCTGAATGAATGTTGTGGAGAGAGATTTTTAATAGAGGTCGTTTCTCGACTGATTTTTACAAACAAGGTATCAAAATTCATCTACTCTAAATTTTATAAACTCCGGGACTGATTTTAAGTGAAAAGGGTATAGTTTTGGACTTCAAAATCGTACCCAAAAAATTAAGAAAAAATGGCATTCCTTCTTAATTCTTTGGGTACGATTTTTTAAATAAAAAAATATACCCTTTTCACTTAAAATTAGTCCCGGAGTTCATAAAATTCAGAGTACATGAATTTTGATACATTGTTTGTAGAAATAGGTTGAGAAACAGTCTCGTTTGAAAACCCAAGCAAAATGCGCAAAGGTTACAGTTGTCAAGGAGGCTGTTTCTCGACCAATTTTTACAAACAAGGTATAAAATTCATCTAATTTGAATTTTATGAACTCTGGGACTGATTTTAAGTGAAAATTGTATAGTTTTGGACTTACAAAATCGTACTCAAAGAATTAAGAGGGAAAGCCATTTTTTCTTAATTATTTGGGTACGATTTTTAAGTCCAAAAGTATACCATTTTCACTTAAAATCAGTCATAGAGTTCATAAAATTCAAATTAGATGAATTTTTATACCTTGTTTGTAAAAATTGGTCGAGAAACGACCTCCCTGTCAACTGTAACCTTTGTGCATTTTACTCAGGTTTCAAACGAGGCGGTTTCTCAACCTATTTCTACAAATAATGTAAAAAAATCTATCTACTCTAAATTTTATGAACTCCGGGACTGATTTTAAGTAAAAAGGGTATAGTTTTTTACTTCAAAATCGTACCCAAAGAATTAAGAAAAAATGGCATTCCTTCTTAATTCTTTGGGTACGATTTTTTAAGCCCAAAATTATATCATTTTCACTTAAAATCAGTCACTGAATTCATAAAATTTAGAGTAGATGAATTTTGATACCTTGTTTGTAAAAATCGATCGAGAAATGATCTCTTTTGAAACTCCCTCTTCACAACATTCGTTCGGACGATTCCTAGAATCGTCCGATGGAACGTTCTCTCCACAATCTTCAATCGGACGATAATATACGGGAGGTTCAATCGAACTATCAAAATACGAAAGGGCAAATTAATAATTTCACACCTAAAAACGAAAACAGGTATCTCCTTAAAAATATATATATATATATATATGATGTCTATATGACCAACCTTGATTATTTAATTCAACAAAGACAGAAAATCATTATTAAACTAGCAATTCATATGAAGATTCAATCACTTCTTGAAATCTGAATATTTTAAGTTTTTATTATAACATGGGAATGCTTAAAAAATCTAATTCATAATAATTAGCATATAATAATCATCCATCACTAAAAAAATAACTAGATCAAGAGCTTCTAACGGAAGTGTGTTCACCTACTCATCATCATGTGAATCTCCCATAAAGTATTCAACGAGAATGGGGAATGTTGGTGAATTACTAATATATTAAAGTTGTTAGGCATAATAATTTATAATTAAATTGATAATTGTTGGTGATCAAACAGATGTTGATCGGCTAGCGTCCAAGATTTACTGACTCCTCTCACAGATCTCGACAAAGGAAGAAATGGATGACAACACAGCGATGAGTGAAGAGTGAGTGAAGACTACCACTCAATGGAAACCTACTGTATTTTATGGCTTTTGTCGCAGAAACTGCTAATGCATGCTGAGGCATCGTCAGTCACTTCCCACGTGCGCTCAGATGCCAAGAACGCACATGATTACAAGATTCAAATGGGGCCTACAATCAGCTGCTTTTTGGACCATGGGTTAAGACCGTACTTCTACTGAGTACTGAAAAGATTCCGGACTGCGTTTAACATTGATAGAGATTTTAGTTTTAAAGAGAATAGCATATAAATAAATATTTAAAATTTAAATTATTGAAAATTATCTAATCAAGAGGTCGATTTTGTCAACCTAGATTTTGACCTACTTTGACTGATATTTTGAAATTTCTGCAGATCTTGAACTTTTTTTAAAAAAAAATCAGCATAAAAAAATAAAATAAGTGATATTTTGTTTTTGATTATATGGATATTCGATATCGATCCATATTATTCTCTCTCTTTTTTTTATTATTAATATATCGGTCTTTTTATTTTTATTTTTTCTAAATTAAAAAAACCTAAAAAAGGCTTTTTTAAAAAATAAAAAATTTCTTGAAATTTAAAACCAAAATGTTGGCCAATATCGACCGACATTCCGGTCGATATCGGCTATGATCATGACCGGTACTCTTTTTTTTAAAAAAAAATGCAGATATATAGTCATATCAATGATATCATAGCTGATATATCAGCCCATAAATTGATACATATCTCTGCTACAATATGTATCAACCGATATTTAAATTCATTGGTGCACGCTTGAAGTGTGGGTAACTCCTGGTGGGAACTAATTATGAATACCCTTTACTTCAAAAAGGTTTTCAAAAGTGTGAGTGGAGGAGTAAATAAAAGTAAAATTGATTTTTTTTTTTTTAACCCTTTATTTACCAAACATAGATAATGAGAGGTAACACCTCATTTCCCTTAACCCCTTCATCCAAACGCAGCCAAAGATAATCCTCATTTACCCCATTTGTTACCGAAGAGAAGGGGCAAAAATTCTCAAATTTCTTCTCTCAAACACAAATCGAAGTTTATTTCTCTTATTATATTTTATACTGCAACTACCACACTACAGATATACAGATGAAACTCCTATAAAATTTACCTCTCATCCAAATACAGCCACTATTTCACATTTTTATTTCTATTTAAGAATTCCCAACTACCAATTTTCATTCCTGTAGTTGAATTTAAACGGACTGTTCTTCGGTAGAGGCGATCTAAGGCAGGTCGCACCAGAAAAACCAACACCAAACGTCCCTATCTGAAAAGATTACAAACGGGATGGAACTGGTTGCACCTATCCACCAAAGATTTTCGGCTTAACTGACTTCGTTAGAGAGAAGAAGTGTCCTTCCTCTTGAGGTTTCTTTACATATTATTCAATTGACTATTTTAAAAGATACATCCAAAAATCTGAAAAAAAATCACTATTTTTTGTTTATTTCAATTCAAAAATTATTTATATATTCAACACCAATAGTAATTGAATGTTTAGATAATTTTATATAGTGACAAAAAATTATCCTAAATTTACGAATTTCAACAAAGCAAGTTCATTTTATCATAATAGCAACTATGACAATTTCTTACTTACGTGCGTTAAGATTTCCATTTGAAAGAAGCAAAACCCATGAACGGCCGGCGTCTTGATCGGATATTTCTTCGGTAACAGAGTCCTTCAATTCCTCACAAACAACCAACCTCCTACTGTGATGAAAATGCCTTAAATCCTGCAAATTTCAAAGATCAGGATTTTCATAAATCAAGAAGAGATTTGAATTTACTAGCCAACTAAAAAAAATCAGATTTCTTTAAATGAAGGGAAATCAGAATTCAGATTGTCATTAGAGTTGTATCTTTAGTTGAGAATGTTCTAATCAGTCTCAGATCTAACTTTTAAGTGCCAGTTTGAATGCATACATTTTGAATCACGGTTTTTTTTTAAAAAAAAGTCTAAGTGGAATTAGTATTTTGTTGAATTTTGAACTCCAAACAAGTAAGAATTTTGTAAAATTTTCAATTCCACTGAGAAATTCCTCGCACCAAACACATATTAAGTGTTAAGATGGACCTGAATTTGTATTTTGACATTGAATGACTTTAAATTCCTGTTATCTAAAATTTGTAAATGCTAACTGAAACGTTCTTTTTATTTAATTTTTCAGAATGCGCGTCTATGAAACTAAAGAGGCCTGTAACAAAATTCTTCATAAGAAATTAAGAACAAAGAAAATAAATCGAAGACAAAATGAGATTCAATCAGCAAAGACAGAAATGAAAAGAGACAACCTTCAGCTATCAAAAAAAAAAAAAATCATTCAAAATATAGATATTATCCTAATAAGCAAATCCACATTTCCATCAAGTTCCAAGAAAAAAAGAATTAAAAAAAGCACTTCAGATATCAAAGTAGGAAAACAGAGTACCTTTTCTCTTTGAAGAAGAGAATCAAAATCAAGAAAAGATATGTCTTTTTCTCATTCGCTGCTGCGATCTCCGATTCCTACTTTGAGATTTCTGTACAAGACAGGATACAGAAAAAAAATCAGAAAAATCGACCAAAATGCCTGATCTGGAGAGGGCCATTTTGGGAGGGAAAGAGAGGCAGAGACAGAGATTCCAAACGCCTATAAAAGAAACTATTTTTTATATTTTTAAAGAAACTCAAATGAAGTGAGATAGTTCATAATCAAACCTGTTTTTTCCTTTTTGCAGATCCGAAAACGTAGATTGGGATTGAATGAGATTTCGATTTTGTTGGAACGGAATTTGCGGCGAGAGAGGCGAGAGTGTACCGTCTCCGAGGGAAGGATTCGATCGAGAGAGAGAGAGATGAAGAAGAAAAGATTATAAAAGCAGGAGAGGAGAGGAGAGGAAGGAAGACGAACAAGAAGAGGTTTCTGTACCAGCTCAGCGATCGTATAGCCGTTCTGCGTCGATGGTTGTTTAGCCCTAATTATGATGGAAACTGCGAAACTACCATTCTCGTGAATGAGAACCATCAGAGGCCAACAGCATATTATGGGAGGAATCATTAACGTAAGGGGAGCTTGTAATTGAAAAATAATATGAATTATAATTGTGAATCAATGATTATTTGTCATGGATAATGAGTTTTTTCTTTTTCTTTTCTTTTTACAAAAATTAATTTAACCATTTGAATCAATTTGACCTAACTTTAATCTAGTCTATGTTAAACCAGCTGTTTAAACCTCTATAAGTTGCTATTGATTTGCTTGCATTGGAATAAAATAGTCACTGATTTTTTTTTAAAATATTACTCTCTCTCTCAATTTAATTATTTTATATGAATTTTGAAATTATCCCTAAATAGTTATCTCATTCATATTGGAATACTATAAAATATGTTGAAAATAATGAGATCACATGAACTGCCACTAAAAAATATTAAATAGTGAGGAATTTTCTTTCTTTCTCTATTTTCAAAGCTTAATCTGACCATCTGCTTTTAATTAATTCTATCTAAAGTAGCCACTCAAATAATCTAAGTACATGTTAAGTAAATTGTTCAAATCAAATAGAATAGTCTGTGGTGGTGCAATTTTAAACTGAGTCACGAGAATATCATATTCTATTATTGCTTTTGCAGGTGTGTGACGAAAGGACGTATGAACCAAATTTGTTTTTTTCTTTTTTTTTTCACAACAATTTTGTGTCCTGACAATTCATGCTATAGTCTATATTAGATAATTAAAAACTCCTTATAAATTAAAATTTTGGGAGTATAAAACTTTCTGCCATAGTTGATAGACACTGCAACTATATTATTTATCTTACTCGATATTTGCTAAGGAGTATCTGGTGGGAACGTAATAATAGATTATTCAGAAATACTATAGAATTTAGTGTTGCGGTCAATGGACGTAACATCTCTATGTGTGCATCGTGGGCTGCTTCTTTTAGTTCTGAATAATTTTCTGTCTAACATTTTATTTGTACGGAAAGAATGACCTTTTTTTAGTTTTCTATTGTTATTGTGGTAGGATAATTCCTTTCATCTTTTGTTTGTAAATTTTTCGTTTTCTTATCTGTGCTTATACCTTTGATGCCATTATCTATTAATATATGAGCCATTTCAAAAAATAAAATAAAAAAGTCCCATGAATTTCTTGTAAATTAATTTAAAATAAATAATTTTATAACGAATCAGCATTTATTAACCTTACAAAGTTAACTAACTAGTTGTTTATGTAAGAATTTAAAAATTGTTATTTATATAAATTTATTTGAATTAAACTAAATAAAATAAATAATTAAAGTGGAGTTTTCTAATAACTATTATTTTTTTATTTATTTAAATGAAATGAATAAAATTATTTAAATATTTTTTATAAATATTCACATTCCACACTTTATACCAGGGGTCGAGATATCAGCCGAAACGGGTTTGAACCCCCATGAACTAACCTGATGTATCTTTGGGATAAAGGGAATCTCCTGCAGAAGTTTTACATTGAGTTTTCCACAGTTTTCAACAAGTAATTTTTTTAAAAAAAAAGAGAGTTAATGTATAAAAAAGGTAATTATATTAAGATAATCTGAGTGAGTCCCGAGAGGTCAGTGTTTTCGTGTATTGTCTCGACTCTCGATCACCGGTGGATGTACAGTCCACATAAATATTCTATAAAATGGAAGAAAGAATCCAAATTTTCTATTAGAAACTTCCTAACTTGAGAAACATTTTAATTTCTTGCATCTCTATTTGCTACCCATTAACAGTGGCAAACTCACATGCATGATGCCACTGTCCCTCTGCTAATGACAGAAAATAGAAAACACTTAAAAGAGTCCCAAGCACAAATAATTTAATTAATGGTTACATTTCACCAAACGATAATGGACATGTAATAGTCTATCAATTTCCAAATTTTTCTATTAGAAACTTCCCAAGTTGAGAAACATTTCAATTTCTTGCATCTCTATGTGCTACCCATTAACAGTGGCAAACTCACATGCATGGTACCATTGTCCCTCTGCTAATGACAGAAAATAGAAAAATACAAAACACTTAAGTCCCAAGCACAAATAATTTAATTAATGGTCACATTTCACCAAACGATAATGGATTATGTAATAGTCTTATCAATTTCCATTTGGCAGAGACATTAGAGTGGTGCTGAATGATAAGAACACGTGTCTGTCCTCCCATTGGAGACTTTGCTGTATTATTTATTTATTTTGGAAAGTGATATGATTGGGGGAAGTTGGTGATAAAAGGGAGAATCAATACATTTCAAAGCTTCAATGAAAGGAGAATAATTCACACGAATGTGCATGATTGGGAGCTACATATTCTCATTATTATGAAAATTATATCTAAATTCTGAATGGACCCAACTCTACTGTGAACATTATTGCATTATAATCTGTTTTAAAATAACAAGAGGTGTTGGGGACAATAAACGAGTTTCACATTGGTTGTGAAGTACGATATTTAGAGACTTATAAAGTACTTGTGTTACTACACCTAATAAACTAGTTTTTTGAGCTGGATACTCATTCTTAACAAGTGGTATCAGAGCCATATATCCAAGCCAATGCATGTGGACTAAGAGGATCCTCTAGCTGGACGGGATGGTCGGCAGCGTTCTATCTGTGGGAGAGCCTAATTCGAGGGAGGGAGCGGGAGATTGTTGGGGGTGGTGAGTGAATCCCACATTAGTTGTGAAAAGAAAGATTTAAGAACTTATAAAGGACTTTTGTCACTCCATCTAATGGCTACCCTTTTGATTTTGATACTCAGTCCTAACAATAGGTTAGCTTGATGGTAAAGAACATGTTGTAGATATGGGAGGTTTTGAATTCAAGTCACCCCATCCTCAATAGATTGGGTCACTCTCTGTAGTTTGAACTGGCATATCTCCTCCACCTCAGTCAGTTCTGAAAATACTAATAGAATTTAAAAAAAAAAAAAAAAAAAAGAAGGGTTAAAATTCTAAATTTCCAATAGGCTATTTCATTTATATCAAATAAGAAATTCCTGATAATTAACACGTTATGTGTTGCATTTCGATTAAATGCTTAAAAAGTTATAAATATATCTGTAATATTATATATGATGGAATTTTAGAAATCTGATATTCAAACTTCAGTGAAATTCATTTTAAATCATAAATTCTGTTCTACCAAACAAGCCAAATACATATTCCAGATTTCGAATGCAAGATTTTATCAGGTGGCCCGTTTATGAGAAGAAACAATAAAAGATCTGAATTTTCTTTTCATGAATTGGTAAGTATCATTTAAAAAGGGAAACATCCCAATAATACAAACAGTAACAAATATGCCAAAGTTGGCATCAGTTTGAAAAGAACAATAAAAGAAACACCCACAACCCGGGCCAGGTAATAAGAGAAACCAGGCTAAATTAAATTTGTAAAAATACCATAGCGGCATAGCCAACTCCAATATTACAGTGAGCTGAATTTTTAGAAATCCAAGACATTAACGCATCTTTCTACAGTAGGGCTGAAATCGGGTTGGGTCAGATCGGGTTTTTTAAAATCCAAATCGACCCGAGTTACTAATATATGGAGACCAACCTAATTCGATCTGAACTTTTGATCCGGACGTCTTGACTTGACTTGAATTATTACCCGTCTCAACCCGAAATCCGACCCAACCTGCATTTTGAACATCCTTTAGCCTACTTTTTACGTGGTCGGGTCTGATTAACTTAAAAATCTCTCAACCCAATCCAACTTAAATTCAATGCGGGTTTCTGACTTCTCAACTCGACTCGACCCGTTGACCTGACTTTCATGACCCAACCCGCATAGTTTTCAAGTCAGATCATGCGGGTTTGGGCCAAAACCCGACCCGAGTTTCACCCCTATTCTGTAGTTTCCATGTTGATACTAACATGATTTGTCAAATTTGAGAGTCGTCTTAACTGCACACACATGTATCATCTACACATGTCGTGTTGAGGTTGGTCAAGTTAAACAGAGTAGCTCGTTACAGTCCAAGGTTAAGTTCAAGTAATGTTTGGATTTGATCAACATTCAGGGCGACCCTGGCTATAGGCAGAGTAGGCCACTGCTTAAAACCTCTAAAAAATAGGTCCAAAAATTAGAAAATAAAAGAGGGATACTAATTGCAGTAGGGCCCCATCTTGAGAGTTTGCCTAGGGCACCTAAGATTTCAGGGCATCTCAGGGTCGACACTGTCAACATTTTGCATGTTTGAGCACCTTCGAATTCGTAGTGTCTAGAAGCGCATTTGGAAGTAACATAGATTGTTCACTTTGTTTAGTTGGTGTGAGAGTTCATTTCAAGGTAGAGATATCAAAGATGGCATGCAAATCTCACCAATATGGAAATTTGTGGAGATTTGGCTCGCTTGCATCCTTAATTTTTGGATTTCTTTTATTAGCAAATTTCCTTTCCTTTCCTGGATGTGGGAACAATTTGTGAAGAGAGATGGAAAAACAAAAAAGGAAAAATGGGCTCTCTGGTTCAGCTATAAAAAAACAGAGAAAAACAGAGATTTATGAGTGAGAAAATACCGCTGTAACTCTTCTTTTAACTTAGTGGAATTTTATTCTTTGTGGACGTAGGTTTAACCGAACCACGTAAAATTTATATTTTCTTTTGTGAACGATTGCTTGATCTGTTTTATGCTTATGTTTTGATTAATTAAGTAAATTCTGACATGTAGCTCCATTTAGAAGAAGAAGCACATGTTAAAGGCTGGTAGAGCTCATGTTCAGCTAATTACAGAGTCTGAAAGTGTGTTTCTTATTTTTAATGAAGAAGAGCAGCTTTTGGTAGAGTTTTTAACTGCACACACATGTATTCTGACTCTTTTGCTTCAACTTTTTTTCACTTTCAGGGAAAATTTTCATTTCTCTAATCATGTTGCCTACTTCACATGCATTTAGTAAGATGGCTTGAGCAGAGATTGGATTTTTTTTTATTAAATACAATACCCTTGTGTGATTTTTAATTTTTAATTTTCTAATTGAAGAATTTGAAGACGAAAAAATATAGAAAAAAAGTATATTTTAAAATTAATTATTTTGATAATAACAATGATAATTTACTTGTTTATAAGAAGGTCTCCACTCTCTCTTTGTATGTCATAAGATTAGAAGAAAAATTTTCAATTCAATGATTGACGCCCACATCTGATAGTTTGTTTGAGCTCCATCTAGAGATCTATTATAGACAATTTGGGAGATTTTCACATGCTCCGAAAGATCAATCAGATGACACGTTTTTTTTTTAAGTATCAGTATTTCAAATTACTTTTTAAGTTATAAATCTTTGTAGTTATTAAAAATATATTCAAAGATTAAACAATTTTTAGACTTCATATTTAAACATTTTTTTTTTTTAATAAATCATCTTATTCTCCACTCCATCCACACTGAAATACACCCAACAGTCTCTGTCTGAGCAGCATGTACCTCCATATTCACAAGGATGGGAATTTGAATTCATCAAATGCAACCCACTTTGTTTGTATCCTGTCCTAAAGACAAACCACTTAATACAATGTTAAATTTGTGGACCCCACCTGATGAAGCGCCCTGATTTCTTAAAGAACCTGGTTTCTTTTTATTTATTATTCATTTTTTTACTCTCTCCTTTTATAAATAGGGTCATCAATCAATGGTGACATTGACAAACAGGAGAATATTACTTCTATTGAGAAATGGAATGGGGCATACTGCCTTTGGTCCTTTCTTGGCAATCACATGGCGTTTGTTTTTTCTACAGTGTAATACATTTATGCTAACCTACCAATCCTGTACACTGTACAGTTCAATCACAAATACAGTTCCTAATTTTTGGCTGAAAATTAAAATTTTAATCTAAACTGAGGCTGAAAATATGTATTTCTCATAAATATCGACCTCAATTTTGGCATTTGGTGAGATTTATTGGAATTTTTTTTATTATCGGCCTTATAGAGCATCTGAATAGCCTTCAAGACGATTGCAAGTCTCTCTACATGCACATAAAGTAAAACTATGAAAAGTAACCCTTTGAAGTGGGATAGGATAGAATGAGTTTTTAAGAGAAATTACTAATGTCAACTAATTTGTTATGAACTAATTGACTAGTTTTTTATAGGACTCATATAAAATAGTAAAAATAAATTAATATGATAGTTTTACCTTTGAACGAGAATTACGACAAAAATCAACTTGAAAAAGTTATTCTAAATATAGTTTAAAAGACTACAAAATTCTAATTATTATAAGAATTAAGCTCAATCCAACATCACATTGAGTTCAAATTGAACCACAATTCAACTCATGAGAGAATTAAGGTAAATATAAGCTCAATAAAAAATTTGAGACTTGTAAAAAAATAGTTGATGTAGTGAGTTTGGATTTAGTGATGTCAAATATCTTACTGATTTTTTAATAAAATGACAATTAATGTTTTAAGCTCATTAACGATGTTCAATAGAATATTTAATAAAACTATAATTTTATTTGTAATCTATTATATTTAAATAAATATAATAATAAAATATATTTTATTTAGTATAGTTGATGAATCTTAAAAATACCAAATATTGATTTATTAAAAAATTCTATTGACGGTAGCGAAGTAGGTGCTACTTTAGTAGGTCAAAGCAGCACCTAATCCACAGTTCCACACTTGCCACAGAAAGGATTGGTACTCTCCTCGCTATGCACCTTCAAACAGGCGAACAGCTAGAGTAAATTTAAAAAAAAATTGACACGTGGCTTTTGATTATCTCATAAATTATATTAATATTAAATAAATATTATTTTATAATTTTATTTAATGAATGTTTACCCAATCAATATATAGTTATTCTTGTTATATATTTTGTAACACATTTCTCATCAATTTTCCTGTGAAAGACAATTGAGAGACTAATACAATTTAGAAAAGTCATCAAATTTAATCATAAATATCAATTTTAAATAGATGAGATAAATAATTTTAACAATAAAAATAATAATAGGATGTTGAGTTAGACCAACGAGATACAAAAAGTGAGACCATGCATAAGAATATATTGATGCGTATCAAATGGGCCAATATGGCATAATCGACTATTCTATTATTTTTTATTTTTATGACAAAATACAGTTTCAACTATTTTTTTAGTTAAATCTTTAAATATGATTTTAAGAAATTTTATAGCAAGTTCTTCAATAGTCAATTTCAAATTGCTTTGCCATAAAATTTGTCCATTTTGAATTATTTTTATCATTTTTTTTTAATTTGCACTAAGATAATCCGATTTTAGGATTTTTCATGAAAAACAACATAATGTAATAATATTGTGGTGCTTAGAGAATTGAATCAAGTTTTTTTAATATGATTGATATAGTTTGTAAAATGTTTGTGTAATTTTTTAATTTTTTTTTTTTAATATACATGAAATCTGAGTTTTCTAAGATTAATCCCATTTTAAAATCTCTTAAAAAATTAATGAAATGGTACACAAATGCTTATGAAATTAAATGAAGACTCTTAATGTAATTGATATAGTTTTTATGATATTCATATGATTTTTCTAACATCCCAACATTTTGATAAAACAAATTTTTTTACAACAAAAAATGCATGAACATTAAACAAAAAACACTTGTCACTAATTCAGTATAAGATACTAGAGAACATGAATTTCATACAAAATGTTTTCTCATTGTTTTTCTATTTTTTAAAAAGATATACTTTATTTCTATGAAAATTTTGACTCTCAAAGGTCCAACACTCCATAAAAAAAGACATTTTTTAACAATAATATGCCCACACTAGATTTTTCAATTTTTAATAATTTCTATATTTTTGAAAAAAAAAAAAAAGGAGTCCATATCATTGTTTTATGTTGATATAGCATGTATGACCGATACATATCTATCTAACTCGATGTACAAATGGATGATAGATCAAACATGATTGAGCCCATTTGACATGTAATTACATAGATATAAAATATAAAAAGTTTCAATATTAATTGATTATCCACGCCAGATAATCTCAGCCTTTAAATTTTCAAGAGTATATTTATTGTTAAAAACTTAAAATAAAAAAAATAGATAATCAAATGAAGGTAAAGCTTCATACACAACCTAATCAGTCTTTTATATTAAATCCTGAACTCCCAAGATCTATTTGATGTCATATCTTATTAGAATGATAAAGATCGAAATCACCATACTTGAACACTTGTAACATTAGAATGGAAAAGCAAGACAAAATCTCACGTGATTTGGCATTTATGCCTCATCCACATTTCATAAACGAATGAAAAAATGACTACATTAGTATCAAAAGAGAGCAAGAATGAGAGAATTACAAAGCATAAATCTAAAAACATCACCATTATCAATCCAAGATAAAAAATCTCTCTAAATAAATAAGATAAAATTCCCACTAAACATCTTTTGAACATTCTAAAAGAAAAAGAAAAGGTTCAATTTTCTATGTCACCATTTAAAGCCCGTGTTTGTAGAATTTTTTTAAAATAAATGATAAAGATGCAAAACCTGATTTTATTACATTGAGATCTATTGGACCTTCGTTTGCCTTTATATGTTATAATAATAAATATAGATTCAACATAATCCAAACTGAGCTAACCCATACAAGCAATTCTAATTTTGAAGTGAATGAGTTTATTTTCACTGGTCTAATTCCATAGCAGTCACAACACTTGCCTCATGAAGTCAGGTCTCAAGTTCAATTCATATTCAACCCCTTCGAATCACTCCTTATGAAATTACTCTCCATCGATTAAATTAAGACGTTTACGCATTTTTATGAGATTAGTCATACCTCTAATGTATAATGGAGATACCCATGTTAAAAAAGCGGACTATCAGTTGTCCAAATATTCGCTTTCATAGTCATATTATCAATCATTGTTATCAAATGTTGTCCCAATTATCTGAAGTAAGAATTTAGTATTCAGTCCACAAACCCAAAAATCATAAATTCAAGTATTAGACAAGAGTCTTCATTTGTGAGAAGAGCGTGCCTCAGTATCTCTTGCTTCCACAAACTTTTGAATTTCTATATCACTATGGTTAAGAAATTCACACAATTTAATCATATGAAAAACATCAATGAAATATAAATTAAGCACGAGAATTTGAAGTGTCCATGAACAGCTGTGACAAAACACTTAAGATGCAGTAGAAGTACGACACTTACTAGCAATTTTCTCTAAGGCCTTTAACCTGTTAGCTTCCATTCGAGCTTTCTGCTCCTCTGTGACCTGGATCTTCTCCAAGGCCTTTAACCTATTAGCTTCCATTCTAGCTTTCTGCTCCCCTGTGATCAGGATTTCGTTGGAGTCCACCTCTCCATCTTTAATTGCAACTTCACTAGAGGGTTCTTTTTCAGAATCCTTCTGAGGTTGCACTTCTGCAGAAACTATGTTTGCTTGCAAGGATTGAGATGTTTCCTGTAAAAACAATAAAATGAAGCTTTTATTAATGAAGAAATGATAAAATGAAAGGATTATTGGGGTCCCTGCTTGTGCCTTGTGGGTGGATTTCACAAGAACCAATCACATCAAATGGGCTCAATCAACAGCCTATAATAGGTCACGCACCCAAATAATAAGAGAATGAAGCAATATTTTGGGTGATAGAAAGGAAACAAATTCTTGCAGGTAAGAAACACTGCGAAATTGACCCAATCAACAGCCTATAAAAAGAGAACTGCATGAAAAGCTAATCATAAAGAGAAAACTGCATGCAAGGCTAATCAGATAGATAGTTCAAAATAATAATAATGATGAAATCAATCAAAATAGGCCACTCCAAAATCTTCACTTCTTTAATTAGTTCGAACCAAAATTACAATTCTATTAATCAAAAGCATCAACGACTCCACATCGACATCTATTTATAGTTCATTAACACCAGATCAAATCTCATCCCATCCAAATGAATAAAATTATGATATTTGGTCCTAAATGGTTCAAAGCAATTAATAACTTCTTTACTAAATAGGAAAGAAAGAAAACAAGGATTAGAGTCTTAATTCACAGAGTTTGTGGTTCGCCCTTTTGAATTTCACTTCAGCTTCCCAAGGATCCATCACGGGATTTGCAGTGTCTTCCTCAACCAAAGAGAGACCCAATGAATATTGTATATCTAGAGAAACCAATACAAGGAATAGAAAGGAAAAAAATAATTACAAAATCAAATCCCCCAATTAACGAAGTTAATTGGGGAAAGTCAACTTTAATAGGAATTATAGAATTACCCTCTTAAACAGAGATCCAGATCATTAACCTGATTGCAAGTTTGGAACCCCTGCTTTACTGGCATCAATATCTGGCCACATTCAATTATAAAACCAAACTGTAAAGGTCCTACAGCCTCGGTCATTTTTCAATATCTGGCTACACAATTATAAAACCAGACTGCCAAGGTCCTACAGCTTTGATTATTTTTCAGATAGTCTACATCCTAGGCAGGGGTTCCAAACTTGCAATCAGGTTAATGATCTGGATCTCTGTTTAAGAGGGTAATTCTATAATTCCTATTAAAGTTGACTTTCCCCAATTAACTTCGTTAATTGGGGGATTTGATTTTGTAATTATTTTTTTCCTTTCTATTCCTTGTATTGGTTTCTCTAGATATACAATATTCATTGGGTCTCTCTTTGGTTGAGGAAGACACTGCAAATCCCGTGATGGATCCTTGGGGATGTAGACTATCTGAAAAATAATCAAAGCTGTAGGACCTTGGCAGTCTGGTTTTATAATTGTGTAGCCAGATATTGAAAAATAACCGAGGCTGTAGGACCTTTACAGTTTGGTTTTATAATTGAATGTGGCCAGATATTGATGCCAGTAAAGACAAGCACATGAGAAATGGGATGTAACACCCATTTTCCTAAGTCCACAGAGATCGGGAACATAATTCATTTTATGATTTTTTATTTAAATATTTTACTCATGCTATTCTTTATCTTACCTTCATTAGATGAATTATTCTTTTAAACTCCATATACGTCAGTTTTTATGTACATTTTGATTTGCAAAGGGTATTAGAGCTTGGGTCAGCATGGTGTTTGCAAATAATTTACTGGAATCAACAGCAACAAAAGCCGATAAAGATCTGGGCTACTAAATTTGAGAAAATGTGGATGGACATGGGGCACTGTAGTTTGAAAGTTTATGGGTCTAACAAATTGGTTGTTTTCTGAAAAGGATAATAATATTTGCAGGTGAGTCTTCAGGTTCTAGTTTGCCAACAAACAATAATTCTAGCCCCATTTTTAGAGCATGAAAGATTAAAAAACAATACATGGTTGAGAACCATCATTAGTCAGTTTTGTTAAAATGTGGAGAAAGTGAAATCTAAAGAATGAAGGTAAATAAAATAAAATAAAAACCACATGCCACACAAGGAGACACAAATTTAACATGATTGGATGATGATGCCTACGTCCATGAGCAAAAGGGAAAATGGCTTTGGTCAAAGAGAGGAGAATGAGAGATTACAATATGCCTCCAATGAAACACAAAAATAAAAATCATTCTTATAAACTTACTTGTATAAGGTTGACACAAACTTATTTCCACAGCACAAGATCCATGAAGAGGCTCTTCCGATCCAGTGGGCTCAAAATCCAAATCCTTCCAATTCTACAATATCTTATATGTTACAGAAAAAGGCTCCCTCTAAAACCCCCATTCTAGCTCAGAAAAGTTGGATCCACACAGAGAGAGAATCTTGACCTACCCCAGCCATGGCCACAGGGGTCCGTGACCTATTTTTAACAGTTTCTAGGAATCCATCTATGATGTATAAGGGCCTGGCATCTGTTTCAAGGCCCACTAACGCAGATCCAGGCCTTTAAGACCATACAATTTAATATACACGTATCGTTGTAGTCCAGAGAAACTCAAGATCATCAGGTCTCAAGGCTCTTCTAAAGTTGAGTTCATTGTTTAATTCACTAGAATAAATGCTTGACAATGGTTTTGGCAAGCCATGACTATATTCTACCACTTAGAGCTTCATATGAACAAGAGATTGCATGTGACATGTATGAATGTAGAAGCTTTTTTCTTTCCTTTTCATCTGTTATGTTCTCAGTTCATCACCTTTTTGGAGGTTCAGTTTCATGGGGATGAATTATTTAGTAGGGGAATGGCTTGCTTCATGACTACTAGGTTTGATGATACTCAATGGTTGGCCTTTTTTTCACAGCCCCTGCTGGTGTAGAAGGCAATCAAGGAGATCCAGAAAGTGAGGCCACTAAGGATCATGTACATTGACAAAAATAACTACAAGATGGCGACATGCACTTGATGTTGCCCAGCCTCCATAGAAATGATCCAAAATGGTGCAAGTCACACTATAGTGGACCAAATTCCCAATGGGCCATAGTGGTATTCAAACTTTCAAGTGGCTCATGTCATAATTGCCCAAACTTCATCCAACCATCCACATTTGGATTGTCAAATTTTAAATGATAAATATCCAGTGTCCAATAATAAGATGGGTACCATTTTGTAGACTTGATAAGGCTAATTGTTTGGGCTCTCTTGCATCAAATGAACAGTTTCGGTGTAATGGATTTGGTATACATCTTTGTTTTCTCCTCTGGTTCATTGTTTACATGGTTCTTTCACTACCATGTGCTTTTTTTCTCTTCTCCCTGTTTGGTCTCAACACAGAATGGTCATAATATAGTCATTCTGTCCTTGCCCTTTTTGTTTTTTTACTGTAATATCAGGATTTGACTCATCACACAGATGTGCATTTAAGACCTACAATGCTGTGATTTGCAATGTGACAAGAGCCCATAATTTCTTCAGAAACATCAGATGAAAAGTGACAAGAACCTGGAGCAAAGTTGGTAAAGTGCTTATTATCACAATCATGAAGCTCATGAGTTCAACTCTAAGATGGATGGTCCTTTAGTGTATTCTCATGTATTGATAAATCAAGCTACTGCTTGGTAGGAACAAAGGTTATCAAATAGGTTAGTCTACCAATCCAGTAAAAATATTACTCTACAAACCACTTGATTGGAATGAGGTTCCTATCTCATTGACACAAGGAAAAAAGTATAGTAAGCATATGATACATAATCACAATAATATGTCCTAGTAGTAACAATTGGCTAAACATGGAGAGATGATTAAAGGAGTAGAATCATAGGTTATTTGTTCTTCAAATATTGTAGGCCATACATCAAGCATTGCAAATTATTAAGCCCAAAAGAGTAATTTTACACATCAGATGTTTGATTTTTTGGGTAAAAAAGGCAGGATGACAAAGTTAGCCCCGTGAACCAAGTGGGAGAATGTTAACTGGTTATTAGGATGTACCAGATGGCGCACATATTAGTTAAAACACCTAACCCACGAAACTTCACATTTTACCAACCTGAGTTTAAGACCAATTAGACTAAAGTACCCATCGATGTTTTAAATTCATCATATCATGATTTGTATTGTAAATTCATTATTTTATGAATCACAAATCGTAAATCGTAATCATAAATCAAGGAATTGCAAACTAACAATTCTTCTCCAAAGACATTTGAAGCAACATAAGATATTAAAAGTAACAATATGAGCAATTCTCCAATCTTTTTCAACATTAAGTGAAGTAGCAATAATAATATATAACCATTTCATTTCAAATGTCAATATTTCAACTTCCAAAAAAGCATTGTACAAATATACTATAATTAATTTCTTTTTGACTTAAGGTGTCCAAATGTCTCAACCGTAGGGGACTTTACCCAATTAATCCTTCAAGGCATGTGCACACCTCCATACACACGCATACCAAGTTCAAGTGATGAGGAGTAACCCCATGGAGAGCAGCCCAAAGGGGTTTGAGCGTGAATCGAACTCAAGACCTCCCCTCATGAGAGGAGCTTCTTGACCATCAGGACCAACCTCCTCTGGATTAAATATACTATAATTAATGCTATAGAAAGGCCAACAATGAGCGAAAAAGCCCAAAAATAAAACCAAATACTAGTAACCAAATCCAAAAGTTTCAAGTTTTGAATTATGAAAAACCACAAAATTCTTTCGCAAGAACTGTAAGAATTCTAAACCAATACAAACGTTAATAAATAAAAGCTAGATAAAGAAAGGGAGTGTTAGTCCTAGTAGACCTAACCATCACATATTTTTTTTTTGCAAAAGCCCATCAACTTTTGCAAACGAAGGGTGTGGAGTGTGGAAAGCTTGACCAAAGACTCATCAAGACCGTTCATCAACCCATGACAATCAAGACGCTTGCCTCATGAAGCAAGGTCTTGAGTTTGATTCACGCTTAACTCCTCCAGGCCACTCCCCATCGACTAAACCAGTGTATGTGGATTGAGAGGTTTACACATGCTCGTGGGATTAGTCTCACCTCCAATGTGGGGTGGGGATACCCATATTACAAAAAAAGGTAAGACACAAACTCTAAACCCCCTTTATTTGCTATTTATCATGTCTAGATCTATGTATAAAAGCAAATAATGTAATGTAATTCAAGGGTTCCTATTTAATTCAATAAATTATTGGCTTTGAATTGTTATTACATAATCAAATATGTCTAGCCACAATGCTGATAGGTAAAATATGTTTGTGCTCTGTGTCAAATCTAAGTATAAGGTTGTGCCCCTCAGGGAAAAAACCCCTCAGTAGGATAACTAAGGATTAAAAGATTCAAAACCTTGAATACAATTACAATAATGGTTATGGCAATTATGATTATGCAAAAGATCGTAATATATAACAATGATGACACCAAACAGAGATACTTACTTCAGTGGCCTTTCTGTATATCTCATCAAACATTTGTTCTTGTAAGTCGTCAACATCATTGATCTCCACTGGTGGATCTACCATAGGAGGAACTGAGCCATCTGCTGCACTAGCATCCTCTGCACCTGAAAATATCTACAGTAAGGTACAACGCAATTCTGTGCTGCCTCAAAGGAAATTGCAGAAGGGGTCTCGACTTATGTTTCAACTTCTACCCAACTGAAGCTCCAAAAGCAAAAGGCACTCCATTTGAATGTAATGGGAAACAAAAACATGTGACTTCTAGAATTTTGGTCACAATTGTCATATCTGTTAACTTGGGTGCGGATACAGTCACATGGTTTCTGCCTTTTTTATAAAAAAAAAAATCTGCCAGTAGAATTCCCAAAGCCAACAGAAGATTTCCTATATGCTCCAAAAATGTGAAGGAGCCAAATATAGCCTTGGAGATCACATCATTATCATCACCACTACCACCACCATCACCTCGAATGCCAAAACCCCACCTATTTGAAGTTGACTTTATCAGTTCTTCTCCAATTGACCATATCATAAACTATACCATTAATCATTCTACAATCTAATATGTCCTTTCTCCCTTCCCTCTTTGTTTCCAGTGGCCGGTCTCTCCTAGTGCCTAGAGTCTGTAGCCCCATATCTCTTGTTCTACTAACATGATCAAATCACCTCAAACTAGTTTCTATTATTTTATTGGTTAATTTTAACTATCCATAATACATTCGTTACTAACTCTATCATTTAGAGATCACATCCCACCCATATTTTCTATGGATGCGGCAGCATTAGGAATGGTAAATGCATCGTGTCTGAGAATTAAGGCGTCCTAAGATAGTCTATACGTGACCATACCTGGATCACAATCTGGAGCGACACTTTCAACTGGTGGCTCGTGCAACTTTGTGGGATCACCTCCCCTGTCAACTCTTTCTCTTAGTTCTCTAATGCACATCTAGTGAAAAGAATAATGGAAAATACAAAGACTAAATCATTAGGTATTCAACTTTAGAATGAAATCATACTTTCCTATTAATCAACACGATGCATTTTTTATTGTAGTCACTCATTAGCAGGGGTGAAAAGAATAGAAACAAATACCCTGACACGCCTTGTAGCACCAACTTGTTCGACTTTGTGAATGAACTGGTCGAAAGAGTAATAAGGAAGCACATGTGAGTGCCATTGAGCATACAATCCAATCAAGTTCGCCAGATCGCTAACCTAAAAAGGGAGAAAGAAATCCAATGTTTATTTCTGTGAGAGAAGAAAATTCAGACAAGCTACCAACTCCAATGAGTAAAATAGTTGAGCTCAGATGAGTGGATAAAATGAAGAATTCAATTCCAACAAACTAATCTAAAATCAGAAAATAAAAGTGCGAATGAAGTAGGAAGATGAAACAAACATTCCCTAATTTGAAGAACATGATGAGAAAAGAAAACGAAATCAAGAAACTGGAATATATAGAGACATTTTAAAAAAAAAAAAAACACAACATACACTCACAAATTCGATCTGCTGATCTATGGATCCTTTGGATGTGAGAAGAGGGAACGGAAAATGTTACCTCATGTCCGCGGCCGTGGTACTTGAAGGAACGAGGGAAATGGCGGAGCACGTAGCCGAGGCCATCATCGGAGAGGAGCAGGTCGGGGGTGAGTTTGGGTCTGGTCCTGGGAGCTCTCTTCTTAGGGTTTTCTGAGGAAGGTGGTTCTGATACGGCGGATTTTGGAGCGCTCCAGCTCTTTGTAGAGGATGAGGTGGAGGGAGGAGGAGGAATGGAGGTGTTGGAAGAGGTAGAATTGGAAGAAAAAGGGCAATCTCGAGACCAATGGCCGGGCCTCCCGCACTTGTAGCAGCCCGTTGGCGCTGTTTCTCTTCCTCCTCCCTTCTTCTCCATTCAATTCTCAACTCTCTCTCTCTCTCTCTCTCTCCCTCTCCCTCTCCCTCTGTGCGACAACTTAGATGCTTTCTGTATCTATCGTGGCGGGAAAACTGAAAGATGGAGGGAAAATGAGGAAATCCATTGGGCCGGGCTCATGTTGTTGGACCCTACAACGTCACAATTTTAAAATTTAAATAAGAGAAGAAAAGAGAAATGGAAAGGGTGAATTCGCTAAAAAAAAATTCCTTCTTATTTTTTATTTTTCTTATAATATTTATGTATTCACGACAAAAAAAATATCTTTTATGGCCTTAAAAAAATTGTTGTCTATAATTTGTAATTTCAATTTTTATCAACTTCATTATTACGACTATTTTGTCCATTATTATCTTCATATTTATCATCTTCTACCCTGGTGATGGTCATCATTTTCATTTATAGGGTGTGAGGCAAGATGATAACTCGTAACAAATGGAAATGACTATCAAATATGAGTTGGCATTTGGAAAAATGTCTCAACCTATCTATTATTTATGTTTTTGTTTAATCCTTGTTGAGGCCTTTCTAGGTTTGACTCAAGGCCTCTTCATCATAGCAATGTTTGGTTTCAATCCAAAATATCAGGACTATAGAAGGTTGTTAATGCCTAGGCTTTTCACTTGCCCAAGATTGAGCCTATTTATAGGATGGCGGTCCTTTCATGGGTATTTTGTATAATTTGACACGGGTTTTAAGATATTCTTGATTTTACCCTTCCACTGCCATTTCGACTGGTTAAAACCAAATCTAAACCGATTTAAACCGCAGTAAAAGGATTTCGACGAGCTGATTCAAAGTGCAAAATAGACAATACAGTAAAACTTATGTTGAGTCACACAAAATACCCGTGGAGGGATTGCTACCTTATTTATATTCTCAAAATTAAAACTCATATTCCATCGGGCGTTGTTAGGCTTTTTGCACACATTTGAATAGATGAAAAGCTTGAGCCTATCCATTCGAATTCTATTCATAGATTTAATATACTTAGACATAATGAGTCTAAATTCCACTTTAAGGACCAATTTTAATTTTAAATGAAATAGTTGTATTTTTAAGTGACAAAGGATATTACATTATAGATGTGATATCTAATATAACTAAATAGTAATAACATACGCATTTAATATCAAAAAAGCCCAATGATCTTCATGGACTTTTCTAAAGAGTCTGAGTTCACTCATTTATTCAATGGGTTAAAAAACATGAGGCTGAGTCTCGTTTGCCAGTTAATTGCGCATGATGAACTGGTATAGAAAATTGAAAAGGAGACTTTGATATTTTAATTTCTCTTAAAGATGTAAAGGGAAAAATGGGTCTATAAGAAAATGGATCAACAAAACAATAAATATAATAAATAGATAAATGGGCTCGACCCATCTATGCCAAATTTCCAAATGTATATGAGTGCGGGTAGGTCAAAAAGATTACAGGAGTTAAATAAACTGATTAGTGTCATTCTAAATTCGACCGATTATGATTTACGACTAAATATCAAGCCTAATTAAAAAATTAAAGGAGTGAGGTCAAATTTCAATCCATCCTTTCCAAGTTTGTTAATATTTAATAGGGCCTCACAACTCTTTTAACTTAGTATCCAAACGAGTTGGGTCAGACAAAAGCCACATGCGTTTAAACAGCTAGTTATAATTAAATAATAATAAGACTTTTTTTTAACCTATTGCATAAGATTCATTAAAAAAAGGAGGGCTTGCTAAGTAAAAAAGACAAAATGATAAAAGCCAGCAGCCCAAGCAAGAAAAGTCCACAATCCGGGCCCCAAATCCCAATCTAAAGGTAAAAGATATACTGGCCATTGGAGAAGCCTTATTTACATTTCATAGACAGAAGGAGTCAAGCGAGGTTTTGGAATTCCGACCAAGGACTTGGCCTTCTGGAGAGTAATTCCCACCTTCTCTGTCATGTCGTCGATGATATCGGCGGCGAAGTTCCATTCAAATGCATGGAGCAGTGAGGCGAGGGAGTAATGCACCATGCGGTGGCCCAGCGGCATGCCAACGCAGGACCGCCTCCCGGTCCCAAAGGGCAAGAGCTCGAAATCCTGACCCTTAACATCAAGGCCATTACCTATGAACCTTTCGGGCCTGAACTCGTAAGGTTCGGGCCACACCTTGGGGTCCCTAGCCATGCCCCAGACATTGACAAACACTATTGCATGCTTAGGCACATGGTAACCACACACATCACACTCTTCCTGTGTCCGGCGGGGGATGAGGAGAGGGACTCCCGGGTGGAGCCGGAACACTTCTTTCACTGCGGCGTGGAAGTAGGTGAGCTTAGGGATGTCGCTCTCTTCGACGAACCGGTTCTTCCCTACTACTTGATCAAGCTCTGCCATCACTTTCTTGTACACTTCAGGTTTTTTCAGAATTTCGGTCATGCCCCATTCGACGGTGCTCGACGAAGTATCGGTGCCGGCAACAAACATGTCCTGCATCAAGGCACAAAAATCATTTACAGCCATTATTATTCTGCTATGTACAAGCAGAATAAGCTTACTGACTAACCCACGGCCAACCTGGCTTACACACACTTTGAATGTTGAGAAGCCAAAGATGACTGATAATCCCAAGTCACGATTTTAACAGTGCAGCATCAATTATTTATAATAATTAAAATTAAAAAAAATAAAATACAAAAATGATAAAATAAGGTAAAACTTTACTTACTCTTTAAAGTTATACCAATACATCCTAAACATGTTCAATTAATGTTTTCAATAGGGAAAGTGACTGGGATACAATGTTCTCGACAATAACGACGCTTACAGTATCATTACGTCATTGGATAATAATAAGTAGATAAAAACATATATTTATTATCATTTATTATAAAAACAGTGATATTTCTATTTTTCATTTTTCAGTACTTTTACATGAACTTTTTCATATGTCATGGTGTAATGTGGGTCCCTAACGCAGAAAAGTCTCTCGAGGCGAACGAGCAAGAAATGGTTAAAATGGTAGTGGGCTTTAAAAGTGGATGTGACACCTGTGACACCTCTTTTCACCTCCACCACATCTTTCTGGTCAAAGCTGTTCAATACTTTAGGAGCCTTGCTTTAGATGAGTCATTCCAAATCAATTAATATCTTATTTTAACCACAAATGTAAAAACCTGGTCCGATCAGATGGCCCACTTGGGTATTAAAAGCTAAAACCACAAATCTAAACCACCATATGATTTTAGATGTGAGGAAGAATGAACCCTAATGATGGATTAAATAATGGGTCAGGGTTTAAAATATTTGCAAAACCATCTCACTCATCAATCGAAGATCAAAAATCAAAAGAAATTTGCTTACCGATAGCATTCCTTTGATATCCACCCTTGAGAATTCCTTCAGTTCATCATCTTTCTTCTCACTCTTGTAATTCAAGAACACGTCCAACATATCCAACCTCCCATTCTCATTAATCTTCACTCCTTTCTTCCTCTCCTCCAACCTCTCGTCGATCAACCTCTCGAAGAATTCGTCGAATTTTTTGACCACCTTGGACACCCTCCTCTTCAGACCCTGGGGATCGAAGACTTTCATCGATGGTATCAGGTCGGCGATGTTCGGCGCTCCCACCACCTCCAAGACCTCCCACACCATCTCTTTCAGCTCTCTTCCTTCCTTGTTGGTGTCGTGGAAAAGGTTCTTTGAGCACACGAGATTGCTCACTAGGTTGGCAGACACAACAAACGTCAATTCTGCAATACTGACTGGAGTCTTTCTTTGCCATGCTGAATGTAGACTTGAGAGGAGACTCTGGACCTGATAATAGGAAATAGAAAATTAAATATAGTGAACATAATCGAAGCTTTTAAAATGCGGTTTTACGCTGGCTATTAAGAAGTTTTACACGTGTAAATTCAAAAAAAAAAAATACACAAGTATAATAAAATTATCCAATTACTTTCAATTGTTTTCATATTTAAGAAGTAATTATAAAATAGAAAAAAATTGTGTTTCGTCCAGGGATAGAGGGTTGAAAACAATATAACACTAGTTTATCCCCAATTTGGTAACGAGTTGAAGGGGCGAGAATATCTCAAATTTCCCCTTTTCAGTACAAATCTGAAAACCCATTCAATATAAAAGATAATCACTTTACCTCTTTAAGATAAGTTTTTTTTATACATTTTTTCCACTGTAATTATCAAATAGCCCTCTGATAAAATTTACCTCAAACCCTAATGATACAATCTATTCATTTATCCTTTTCCTCTTCATATTAAGAGAAAGAGATGGCCTTGATGAGGTACTAAAGCAAATTTTTAGGAACTGAATCCCTCATTGAACCAACCATCACTTTCCTTTTCCTTTAAATCTTTTACAAGCAAATAATTTTTTGTTTTAGGATTAACGTGTGGAAACTATCCTACTAAAACTCCCAGTACAGTTCGAATCTTCAACCTCCCGTTTTCTAAAGCATGAGACAATCAGTTGGACTACATCCATATTGAGGTTTTCTAAAGCATGAGACAATCAGTTGGACTACATCCATATAGGTAAATCTAATACCCACCCACAGAATAAAAATTAACAAATCACAAACGGGCCTTAATTGAGGTCTGGCAGGGCCTTACAATAAGATATCTATTAATGGGCTCCCATACCCGATCATGAACCAACAGTACCTGTTGCTTCCGGGCTGGTTGTAGGAGCTCTATGGATCGAGAAGAGAAGATCTCAGTCGTCAAAATCTTACGAAGCAACCTCCACCTAGGCCCATAGGGCACAAAGACGAGTGACGTGGCATCATAAGTGACGCACCGGACGGCCTCAGTGATGGTGCGGCTGGAGAAGGAGATGTCCTTATGCTTGAGAATCTCTCTGGTTATGTCCGGGGAGGAGACCACGATGGCGGGCTTCTGGCCCATTCTAAGGCTGAACAGTGGCCCATATGTGCTGGCCAGTCTATGGAGGTCTTCATGGAGGCGGTCCGATAGGAAAGGAAGGTAACCCATTATGGGCCACCCGACTGGCCCCGGTGGTGCATTTCGCCAATTCCGACGGCGGAAGATGACGGGGATAAGGAAAATGGCGGCAATGGAAGCAAAGGTGGCTACAAGGGTGGTGGATAGATGGAGGGAGGAGAAGTTGGTGGTTGCAGTGGAGAGAGAGTGGTGGAGGCTATCCATTGTATGATGTATACACCTCTTCTAACTCTCTCTCTACTCAAGGTATTGGGTTGACAATGGAGTAGGGTTTTTATAGAGGGTAAAGTGAGAGGATACTACAGAACCTTCAAATTAGGTATTGGCACTTTCAGTGACACAGACACTCGAATTTGCTCGTGGTAAGGAGGCATGGAACTCGTGTGCAGGGGTAAAAAATTAGGCGGCCGAATTTCGAACCGACATTTCGGTATCTCTCTTCTCAATTTTTTTTTTTTTTAAATGTAGGTGATTTTTTTTTTGAAAAAAATCATTTAAAAAAATAAAAAAAGCTGCTTTAAAAAAAAATTAAAAAAATATAAATATCGGCCGAGATATTGATTGAGCCCACGTCGATATTTGTTTTTTTAAAAGAAATCAGCCGATATTCGGCCAAACTTTTCTCTCTCTGGCCGATACTATATGTATCGGCTGAGATATATCGGTGTTCGAAATTCCGATATACCTCGGCTGATACTCACAGTATCGGCCGAATTTTTTACTCCTGCTCATGGGTATTGCTCATCTTTTTGCATGTCCATTAAATATATGGGTTGAATTGGGTATTAAAATAAACTTCCACGTGTCGTGTCAAATTTATTTTAAAAAACTCAATTCAACCATATAAAAAATTATTGAATTTGATTCGAATCAATCTGAATTGCTGATCCAAATTTTTCAACTCAATTTGACCAGACTTAACCTTAGTAATGTCTGACTCAATTTATGTGTTGTATAAATTTTTTGAGTCGGTCAAGTTAAGTTAATTTTACAAAATATTAATTTGATCTGACCCAAATTTAATTTGAGATTTTTTTCTTTAAACGAATCCAACTTTGATTGTAAAAATGTAATTCAATCTGTTTGATTTCTCAAGTCAAATCACGTAATGCGCGTCAAATTAAAATCCAACCCAAGTTTCATCCAACTTGACACTTTCAGGAGTTTAAAATATTCAAATTGAGAATCTTCTCATTTATTCAGATGTATTTTGACTGATTGAATTAAAAAAAAATGGAGTAATTTAATTAGCTCTCCATTACAATAAGGGCCTAAAATAGTTGAAATGAGGTAGACTGGTCGCTTCGTTAGAGCTGAAAAGCCAGGCGTGTAGAGTAAGACTGGTAGCTTCGTTAGAGCTGAAAAGCCCAGGCGTGTAGAGTAAGACTGGTAGCTTCGTTAGGGCTGAAAAGCCCAGGCGTTTTGATGGATTAGGACAGATAGTGGGTCAACTTTATAATTTTAAAAATTATAAAGATGTATATATACTATCATAGGAATTAGCATATCACCATTAATTTAATGGTGAGGAGAAGGGGTAGAAAATCGGCCTTCTTAAGATATCTGACGAGATCTTTCTCTCTTTTTTTTTTTTTGAAATCTAAGTGTCTTTTTTTTTTAAGAAAATATTAAGAAAAACAAAAAAAAGCTATTTAAAAAAAAATTAAAAAAATATAAATGTCTGCAGTCGATATTCGTTTGATATGAACAAATATCGGTAAGATATCAATCTAGATCCACAATTGATATTTAAAAAAAAAAAGAAAAAGAAATCGGCCGATATTCAGCTTAGATCTCGACCATTTAGTTGATTTTTTTTCCTCTAGCCGATACGATACGTATCAGCCGAGATTTAAACCCTTGGTAAAGATACATAAATAAAAATTATAAAAAATTAAATCTAAATTTAAAAAAATAATAATAATAATTTTGACGTTATGAAATCATTTATAAAATCTTGCGAGTCTTTTTTTTACTTTGGGTTAAGGTTCTGCATTGTTGTATGACGTTTTCAGTCGTCAAACGTGTGGACTGTATTTATAAGAACTTTGAAGCGTGGGCCACACTATGTTAGCTTTAATAATTTGGGTGCACCTGCAAATGTTTGACACATTTTTTCTCTTCTCCATTTCTTATTTTTTTTAAAGATTATTTTTTAAAATAAGATTTTTTTAGCTTCATAGTGATATAATTATGTCAATATTTCATGATCATTTAGATAATCAAATTAGATTTTTAGATTAGAGAGTGTCAAAAATCTTAATAAAAAATTGAGAATAATATCAAAAAATATAGAATATTAGGAAAAGATTTCTAAGTACTACATTCACTCTTAAAACACCTTCATGAAAATTCAGCTTAAATAAATATATTTACAAGTGCATCAAATATAAATTTAAAAATAATGCCTTGAGATATAAAGGCTTTAGTTAAAAATCTGAAAAAAAATCTTTCACTAGTTATAGATCTATCAATGAATTCGAGCTTCAACCGTTTAGATTGTTCAGAATTAACTGAAAATTATATTTATTATGGTGTGAAAGAAAAATTTATATTACGTTTGGATGAGAATTAAATTTTGCCAGTTACTCACAGTTACCCCAATAAGATGAAAATTCAGTTTTCAAAAGTAAAAAAAGGAGAAGTAAAATTTTAAATTTTTACTTTTATCGCTTAATTACCAACTCATTCCCTTGTACCCCTCGTCCAAACGCAGCATTAGAGTTTTCCAACGTGCGTAGAAAAAAAATAAATTGAACTAAGTGGGGCCCACAATGGTTGGCAAAAGTGAAAAAAGAAACCTGCTCTAACAGTCCCGGCCGTACCCACGTGATGCATGAAAAGAGAAATGAAAACCCACATGAAGCTCGTGGGATGCCAAGGAAATACCTTTGGAAAATGGTCTTAAAAAAATATATATAAAAAAAACCTTGGACAATGGACCGTTTGTTTTTTTCACAGTTTTATTAAATTTACTAAATTAATCTAAAATCATTTACACTTTAGCATGCAATGAACTGAGTTTAGCGGCTTTCCATTCCCTCGATAACCTATGAAATTATTTAAAATGAGGCACACATTAACATTTGGCTTCTTTTAGTGTTAAAATAAAATTATTGAATAAGTAATTTACTAAGAATGTTCAAGACAGTGGTAACAATACAAGTGAATTTGTATCTATATTAGATAGCAATCCTCCTATAAGTCTTTTGTGTAATTCGATAAGAATTTAAAGTATTATTCATTTTATTTTTCCACTGCGATATAAATCGACTCACTGAATTATTGACCCTTTCACTGCAGTATAAATTGGTTCACAGGGCGGCTCGACACATGTTGAGGCATAAGGCGAAAATTCTAAATAGCGCCTTTTTGATATTATTATAAGTAATAATTACTTAAAATTTTAATTATATATAATAATAAAATTATCTAAAATCTATTTTTCTTACTTTATGATATATAAAATTACTAATTAAATTTTTGTATTCATATTTTGCTAAAATATAATTGCAAATATAGTTAATTCATTTAGTCTTTAAATTAATGAAAAATTAAAATGAACTAAATTGAAAGGTTAAAGAACAACAAAACATGACACTGTGAAAATAAAAGAATTGATGAATGATTACAATCAGGGGTCGAAATATCGATCGATAAATATCGTATCGACCAATATGTATCAGTTTTGGAAGACCGATACGATATATATCGGCTGTACAAAAAGATTATTGGCCGATATTCGGTCCGAAATATCGATCACCTATATCGGCCGATATGCATAAATATCGATATTTAAAATTTGTTTTATTTAAAAAAAAAAAAAACCGATATGATTTTTCACGATTTTTTGCAGTTCTTCAAGGTTTTTTGCGGTTTTTCAAGGTTTTTAATACCGGATGAGAGAGAAATTTAAATATCGGAGGAAAAAGAAACTTATCGGCCGATTCGGCCAGGCCATTTTTTTGACCCCTGGTTACAAACTTACAATGTCCTCTATTATTCTACCAACTCACCAAAGATCTCTAAATTAAAAGTAATAGTATGATTTGCAGAGAAGAAATATATTGTTCAATAAAATTTTATAGACACAAACTTAAACCAAAAGAAGCACAAAATAATCCAAAATCTCAATCCTACAAATTCACAAATCAACACACACAGAAACTGCAAACAATACCAGAAATGGATATGAGAATTCCTTGAAATACATTCTCCTCGTCTAAAGTACTTTAATCAATTGCTTATTTTATAAATAGAAGAGGCCCCTCTTGACTCTTGACTACTTGAAATTACTGATTTTTTCTAGCTTTGTAGCTCTTATGTCACGCCTCGACCCGAAGGGTGGGCCCGGAACGCAACTAATTTTTTTTTTTTTTTAAGCTAACACTAAACTAACACAACACTCAAGCATTCTAACTGGGTTGGATCAACAGTTGGGCCTAAAGGTCACATATGATCCCAATATGTGGACTCAAACATATACCATAAGTCTCTCCCAAGAGACATAAACACAAACATCAACAAACATAAATCCAAACACTGAATTATCATTTCAAAATCACATCAAAGTAACTACAGAAATGCAGTAGTTTTCAATACATAACATTCAAACAAACTAAGTACTACACCCGGTACTTTACAAAGACAAATGGTTCAAAAAACCAAAAAGCAAAGATAAGGGTATTCCCTTCAATGGGAATCCCGAAACACTGCCGCAGTTTATCCACCCTAAGCTTGAAATAGAGGGTTCTCCTCCTCGGCTTCATCTCCTCAAAGATGAGTAGGGTGAGCTAGCTAGCCCAGTGAAGGAAATATAACAGTGTAGTTTTAAAGTAAACAACAGGTTAGTAATAATCAACAATTGCAATAATATCTCATACTTGATAATAAAATTCACAATATCAAGTAAAGTCTCATCATCATTTCCATTATTCCATCAGTCTTCCATTACTGCTATCATCCAACGTAACGCCTACCGACTACGCTGAGACCATTGTATTAAGTCCCAACACGGTCAAAATACATCCTTACAAGTACATCTCCGGCTCTCCCATAGCCGATACTGACACCCTCAAGTCAGCAACTGTCGACACCCGTGGTCCAGTAGACGTAAACCATCTCTCATATAGCCGATATTGGTTCAATAGTCAAGGGCACGAGGAAGCAGTCTTACACATTCCATATGATCAACATCATAGCATTCGTAAGCATCATAAGCACTTTTACCATAGTGCATCATGTCTAGGCACATGAGTGGGTTCATCAAATCTGAAACCACTCATTGCTCAATACTCATCTCATAATAAAAACATGTTTACATTTTCTGCAAAGTTAAGTTCCCTCACCGTATATGTGTGGTTTCGCAGTTTCTGTTCAAACAACAAACAAGTGCACAATCAATCCTAAGCCACATACATAGCATCAAATACATACACACAAGTAGTATTTTGAAATCATCATTGTTTTTCTAAAAATATTTAACGTATATGGAATTGAGTCTCCTACTTGGTTTCTATCATTTTTAAATTATAATAATCCACAATATATAATAATAAAAAGGTGCTCAGTCCAAAACTCATATTGTCTTCTGGGCATTGACCAGATTGACTTATTGAGTTAGGTCTAGATTCTCAGGTCACTTCTCGGTTGTCTTCTGGATAGGACAAGATCTGACATTTTGAGTAAGGCCTCGAGGTCACTCAGTGCCCAACAAATATAGCGTCAGCCTGGAAGTGAAATCACTCAGTGCCCGACCAATAGGATCAGCTTGGAAGTGAAATACAATAGTATTTATACTAGTAATAAGAGAAGAGGGTCAGTACATTTTTTTTTTTCAATGGGTACTAACATCACATGCATCAACATAATCCAATACTAATATTTATTTTTATTTATTTTTTATCAATGAGTACTAACATCACAAGCATCAACATAATCCAACAATAATATATATATATATATATTTTTTTTTTTTTTTTTTCTTCTTCCTTCACTGTAGGAAAAACAAATCCGGAAACAGTGGGTTTTCCGGATTCGGTTTCGACATCTAGCCTGTCCGATGGATTCCTCTGGGAATCCTCTTTCCATAGGGAGAGGCTTAAAGTTTCAAAACTTAGTAGGCCATTAGATCTTAACACCAAGAGCCCACTGGCACTAAGAAAATTAAGTTTTTCCTTAGACTTCAAAACCATTTTACACACCCAAAACTTAACCAAAATCAGTTTTTCTTAATTATAAACCACCTAAAATTTGAAAAGGAATAAAGTGGTTACATTTACTGGAGTTCCTAGGCTGAAATCTGAATTTTGAAAAAATTTCCGCTTAAACTTATGGTGGAAAAACTGGGAAACAAAGGGGCAAGAATCGGCTGATTTTTCTCAGGGAGCAGCTGGACAGGGACTGAGACAGAGATGAGATGCAATGGGAGTTCAAACCAGTAGCTAGGGGGCCAAATTTATAGAATTTCGGCAGGAAGAAGTGGTCGGTTGGCCACTGCATGCAGCGTCTGCTTACGCTTGCAACTGTTTGGGTGCAGATCAGCCCTTCAAAACTTTCAGATTTTGCAATTTAGTCCCTGGTTTGATGAAAAGCCGATTTTTAACTACAAACATGATTTTAAAAATTCAAAATCTTAATCCAACCTTACAGATAAGTTGGGTTTTAAAAACTTTAATCACCGTAAAAATTTGGAATTTAACTCTCACTAAAAACCATTGATTTAAATAAAAACCATAATTTAACACTATTTACTTATTTAAATAAATATTAAATAAGACAATTTAGAAACCTCATTTAGGGTTGTGAAAGAATAACTAGACCATATCTAAAATGCTCTAACATAAAATACTTATTTCAAAATTTATCTCACTTCGAAAATTATTTAAATAATTATTTCTCCCTTTTGGGGTTTTGACGGGCGGTTTTAAATACCATTTTTTGAAAATAAAATTATTTTAAAATCAGAAATACAAATCCTTTATTAAGGAAAATAATATCATCCAGTAATATTTACATAACAACACAATTTATAAAATAATAACAAGAAGCGGTAAATTACCAAAATGCCCCTCCAGCTGGACGAACTGGATCACTGAGCTTTCGAGCTCGGATTGGGCCACACCTCGGCTTTCCTCAAAGCCCTAACCATAATCTTCGAGATTAATAGGTTAAACAAAATTATTAAGCTAAAACACGCCTAATTTGGGGCAGGGTATTACATCTTATATCTCTTTGCCAATATATGTAATTTTCGAAATATTTGATCCACTTATTAGATGAAAGATCCTTTAGGTCTATGATCAAAATTGGAGATCTTCAGTTGAATGATTGAGTATTTTCCAAAACTATGTCCTAACTCTCGATTAATACCTCTACTAAAGCTAGTCTCATTTCAATTGTGGAGTATTATTACCAAATATCTTATCATAATTCAAAAAAGAAAAGAAAAAACTCTTGACAAATTCCTCAAAAATTGAATACTTTGCATTTCCTCCCATTGCAAATGGTTTTACCATTTTTCATTTAAGCCAAACAGGCTTAGACATGTCATTTTTTTCACATGCTCTGTCTCTCAATCCCATCCACTTCACCACGATCAAAATAAGAGTGGGGCGTTTTTCAAATAGGGGCCTAAGGCCCAGACCTAACTTGTCTTATAGTTATGCTGGAACTGAACATGCTTAATCTTGTCCCCTTTTCCACATGCTCTGTCTCTCAATCCCATTTAGTCCATCATGCAATCAAAATAGGAGTTGAGCCCTTTTTAAATGGAGGCCTAAAGCCCAGACCTAACTTGCCTTATAGTTAGGCCAGGCCTGTTGGCTCACTGAAATCGAATGACTGAAATTTATCTAATTGAGATTGTTTTTTTCTTATAGAATAACAAATCGGATCATTGAAATCGAATCACTGACCGACTCACTGGTTGGATCACTGAATTTTTTTTAAATACTTTCATACGACAGTGGAAAAATAAAATGAACAATATTCTAAAGCGTGTCTCGTTACCGATTTAAAAAAAAAAAGTTTTAAAATTTAATAAAAAATAGACCCCACATGAGAGTCATACACTCAAGTAGGCTATGGATGAAAACTTGTCTTATGAGAAAAAACAACAAGCTCTCACGTGAAGAACCAATAACTCTCTTGTGGCTTTTTTGGTACATTGACGAGGAACAATTAGAATAATTGAAGATTAAAAGTAAAGGAGAATTGAAAACAATCATAGAATAAATTGAAGACATCTATCATATAATTGGTGAAGAGACCATCAAGATGAATTGGGTGATAAAACTGTTCAATTAGCATCAATTAAGTATGAAGAATTTAATTGGTGGCCAAGATTTACAATTTCAATTTCAAAATCATCAATTTGAGGTCATAACATATGGGTCTGATAGCCAAAATAAATCAATTCCATGTCAAATTGACCCAATTGGAGACCCAATTCAAATGGGTAAAGGATCCAGACGAATTTAAGGCTAGGGTTGAATTTAAGGCTAGGGTTTTGACCTAGCAATCCCTTATGTGGGGCCCATAGTGCTCCCAAGTGGGTTTAGATCAATCAAAGTATGTGTTTTGAACAATATAAAATTAAATATTTAGATATAATTTAAATTAATTAAATTTTAAGGAACTTAAAAAATTAATTAATTCAATCAAAACAATTTTTGATGGACCATATATTTAAGATTTTTTTTTTTAATAATCTTGTTTATTATTAGTCATATAATGTTTAAGTGTAGAGACAATACCACTCATTAATACTCCCTCTGTCTCACTTTCGTTATCTCATTTTAAACATTTGTATTTTTTAAGAAATTTGAATTTAACTTTAAACCACTCTAGCTATGAGATAATTCTTATTTATTTTCAACACACTTTATGCAACTATAATATAAATGAAAAACCTATTTTAAGACAATATCAAAATCTATATTAGACAACTAAATCGAGTCAGAATAAGTATCTAGATAATTATTTCATTTAATTCAACTCGAGGTTAAGTTCTCATGTTATTCCAAAAGGGGTGTGAAAACTCGTGAGCTAGCTAGGTCATGATAGAGCCGTGGTTCTTTGAGCCCTTTCTTTTTGAAAAGTTGTTTCTATGAATTATAATGAACAATTTTAATTGCATAGATTTAAAAAAATTATACTAAAACTTAATTTTTAAAATTTACAACATCATTCGATCCAACTCGTCAACAAATACTTTACAATACCAAAGATATGCACAGGATCATATCAGGAATTTAAATCTCAGTATCAGCCGATATCTTATCTGAGAAATTTCTTTCCTATTTTTTTTAAAACCACATTTATTAATCGATATCGATGATATATCACCGAGATATATCAGATATCAACCGATATCTTAAATCTCAACTATATAATACATATCGGACGAGATTTATTTCCCTAGTCCTAGCCAATGTGACAAATATCGGCGGTATTTTCAAATTTACCGCGTTTTTATCGGCAAAATACCATTACCGCGTTAAAAACGCGTTTTTATCGCCAAACGATAAATTTCCGGTAAATTCCCGATAAAATCGCGTTAAAAACGCGATAAACGTTAATAACGCGATAATAACCCGAGAAATTCCCGGTAAATTCCCGAGAAATTCCCGGTAAATTCCCTATACCATTTTTATTTCATTAATTTTTTTATTTATTTATTTTTTATTTTTTAAATATTATAATTTCAGCGAGATTTTCCCGTTAAATTCCCGATAAAAATCCGAGAATTTAAAAATATCCCGTTATTACCAATTGCCGTTAATATCCCGAGAACGGTATTTGTCACTATGGTCCTAGCCACGGGGCTTGGGCATTTAGTTAGTTTTCTTTTTTTAAATGATTTGTAAATGGCAAAAATACGCATAGTATAAATACCACACCTCCCGAAAACGAAAGGATATTTAAGTCTAAATGTTGATACAATGCCCCTATTTCGACGTTCCGTAGGCTACACGACAGGCGACCATTTAAACGTACGAAGTAAGAACTATTCATATTGTTTGGCTATGATTCATCATATTCAAGTTATTAGTATTGCATACTAATAATTTAAGACTATTTTTTTTTTTTACTTATCTAATCGAAATACTAATTATTTCATGGTTGATTTTGATAAATTTAAATTTGATGACAATAAATGAGATTTAGTCTTAAATTGTGAACTCAAAATATTCTATTATTATAAATTTAATATGATAGGACTCACTTACCTATTCAATCGTTTTACATAAAAATAATAGTCTAAAACACAAATTGACATTAAAACTCGGCCGATACGCATTGTATCGGCCGTTATTTGGATTGAATTCTCGGTCTTGATATCGGCCGCTATTCGGTAATATCGCTATTTAAAAAAAGAAAAGAAAAATATAAATAAATAAATAAATGACCAATACGCTCGAGATCTCGGTCAACATCTTGGGCAAATATCGACTGAATCACTCAAATATTGGCCGATATTTGCCTTTTTTAAAAAAGAAAAGAAAAAAATTCGGTAACAATCATGTATTGTGTGTTGAATATACAAGCTATTCAGAATGTCCTGAATTGTTGATTTGAAAATAATTTGTGATTCAATGTTAACTTTCCTCTCAAAATGGAGTAAAATCCACAAGAAGAAAATAAAAAGATATGAAAGTTGAGAAGTATAAACTTTGTAGAAGCAGGTGTGTAAAAAGGGAGAGGTCGAAAATAGACTATTTAGTCTTTTAAAGAATGTGGAAAATGTGGCAATGCATGCATGAATTTTGTTGAATTGATGAGCTTGCATGCCTTTGAAAACATGCTAGCTTGAATGAATGCTGCATGCATCTGTTAGAAAAGAAGCCTGCATTGGAAAAAATTAGAAAATGAGCCTACATTCAGAAAACATACAAGAACATGCACGCTTGCATGCGTTAGAAAATGGAGCCCCCATGCATGCTTTTGACTCCACTTTCTTTTCTAGTCTTTTTAACTCCACTTTCATCTAAATCATTAAACAAGGGATCTCTAAGAAGCTCTGAAATATACGGCCTATTTTTAAGATCTTTGATTCTTATACATTTTATCAATTCTGTCGCACTCACTGTACATACATACCTCAGTCATCATATTCAAGTTATTAGTATTACTTATCTAATCAAAATACTAAGTATTTCACAGTTGATTTTGATAAATTTAAATTTGATGACAATAAATGAGATTTAGTCTTAAATTGTGAACTCAAAATATTCTATTATTATAAATTTAATATGATAAGACTCACTTACCTATCCAATCCTTTACATAAAAATAATAGTCTAAAACACAAATTAACATTAACCCATGTTATAGTTGGATTCCTTAGATAGTTACATGTATTTTAAAAACAATTATTTTACCCTTTAATTTAAATTTATTATTATATATAGAAGTCACTTTAGACCAACACTATAGATTCAATTAAAAGATCTAAACATATACATGTGATTAAAAATTATTTGACTTAATTATATAATTAAAATCATATTTTTCAACTCCTAAAATTTAAAATAAAGAGTAAAAAGGTATTTTAAGTAAAAAACCATTTAACATTGTTGCATTAACCCAAGCCTACACGGATGGTCGGTGTTTTTTTAATTCAAGAATGAATACCAAAGGTTACTTAGCAAGCAGGTTTAGGTGTCTATACTATATTAGAGGGCATGACTTAGCTTAGTATTAAAAAGTTTCGATTGTTGGATAGATAAGATTATTAAACTATTTAAAATAAGACCCATCAAATAATTTTAGTTAAAAATGAACCTTTGTATACATATTCTACTTATTATTCTTAATAGATGATTAAGATACATCGAATAATAATAATATAATTAGATCTAAATTTAAAAATAAAATAACAAATTCACCGACATAGATTTCTCATAAAGTGGGCCTTATTTTTGTCTGAGGGCACAAAATGCTTGTCCTCTGCTTAGTTTATGAATAAGAATATAAGATTATATTTTGACATGTACACGCAATGGACTAACATGCATCATCATATTTAACAAAGTATCTTATGACTAAAAATTAATATAAAAATTAGCATTAATTATTCAATTAAATTATGTAGCTATCTCAAGCTCACTCAAGTCAAATGAAAATCATGAAGACCAATTTAGAGGATGGTGAGACCTATATAAGCATAATTGGAGAATTTTCACTCAAATTGTATGTTAGAATTGATAGTGAAAAGAGAGTGCTCGAAGAGCTTTTTAATGGACCCACTTGCACTCGAATTGAAATCCACAAGGATGTGCTATGCATTTACAAAGGAGTGAGTAACCACTCCCAGTAGGAGAAATATATAAGTGGTGTCTAAGATTTCAATATTCATGTTTAAACATAATAGAATGTAACAATGATCAGAGTTAGCCATATATAGTAAAACATCAAAGTAATGGATCATTGATAACCATAGCCACACATCAATCATAATTAAATTCACAACAAGCACTCCATGGAGACTATGGTTGGGAGCTTCCATCTCGATTACTGACGCCGGATCGGATTCTGAGACACTGAGTATACCAATCATATAGAGACCGTATAGGATATACGCATAGAAGATAACCATTAATATCTAACATGTGTAGAGGATGACCATTGAATATTCTATAAAGTAAAATCTCTATAATGTAATATGGCTGGTATATGGTACATATATTATATTAGAGAGGTTATTTAATTAGAGGGTCTAACAAATTAACGTTCAGTATTTCTTTCGAAAAAAACTCCTTAACTCTCACCCATTGTAAAAAGTCCTTTCAACTAAAATCGTTTTATCTTCTTTCTCGTTATGCCTCATTGGCCATTGCTCCTTGAAAGTCAGATTGCCACCCATTATCACCATTGGATCCTCTCCGTTTGCAACCCTCAAGAACAGCGATAAACCCTACCACTTCGGCCAGATCGAGAAACAAATCATCCTAGGGTCGTTTTTCAGAGTGTTTGTAAGGTCCTTAGATATTTTTAAAGTAATTTTGTATTCTGAATGTATAAAATATTACTTTACAAAATGGTTGGGACAATACATTTTTTATTCTAAATGTATTAAGTACTAAGTTAGAGACATTTATTACATTTTGTATAGATCCGAAGTTGGGACCGACTGCTGATATTATTTTAGACAATTTATAACTTTATAGAGTAATACAGTGTATAGAAGAAGACCATAATATATCCATCATGTATATATAGAAGAAAAACATAGAATATCCAACATAGTGATAAATGATTATGCCAAAAATACCCTCCAATATGATACACATTTCATCACAATTGGACCACATGCTTACCTAGGGGTGAAATTTGGGCTAGGTTTTGACCCGACCCGCATGACCTGACCTGAATTTTTTATGGGTTGGTTTACACAATTTTCAAATTCAGGTCGGGTCAGGTTAAAAGAAAAAAACCAGCATGAAATTCGAGTTGGGTTGGGTTGGTAAATTAAACATATAACCCGATCCGACCCGATAGAACTCAGCCGGACCCGATGGACCCGACCCGACCCAAATTTTATGACTTAAAAGTAGAAAACCTAAAAAACCCTAAATCCCATCTTTTAGCCATTTCCCACAATTAGTCGTTCCCCTTTCTTCCTTTTTTTGCTCTCTCTCTCTCTCTTTCTCTCTCTCTCTCCTCTCCTCTCCCTGTCTCACGCTCGCTCTCTTCCTCCCTCCTTCTCTCCTGCTCGCTCTCTCCCTCTATTGGAAAACATGGACTTCGCCTAAGCAATGAGCCCAGCCATGGATCTTTTCACTCAACTAGATCTATGACTGGCATTGTGCCCCTCGTCTGAGCATCGCCGTACGCCCCTTATTATCGTCTGCAACATCCAACGGACATTCGATCTGATCCAGGTTCTCTCTCTCAAACAAGTCCGGTTGTATCTCAAGCTCGACATCGGGTCGCGTTAGGTTCCCAAATTCAGGTCGAGTTTAACCATTTTTTATATGGGTCAGAGCTGAGTTTATCAAAACCCAACCCGATCCGTCGGAGTTTCATCCTTACACATGCGGATTATACCCTCCTCCTCGCATTGGAACTTGTTCGCATAACATATAAAAATCACACGTACCACATCTACTTCGTACAATGTCCTCCCCCCTCTTGTATCTCTCACAACACGTTTCGCATATGGTCCTCCCCCCTCTTGTCTCTCTCTCACACACGTTTCGCATATGGTCCTCCCCCTCGTGTATCTCTCACACACATTTCGCATACAGTCCTCCCCCCCTCGTATGCCCCACACATACATTTCGCATCCGGTCCTCCCCTCTTGTATGCCATACATACACACCCACATATCAAGAATATGCACCTTGCATAATCAATGATGACAACATCATTCCATTATCAATTTAGGCTCTTACTTGGAATCACATTCAAACTCCCTTACATGCTTAACACAACACATTATTGAATGCCCATTCTGAATATATAATTAATTCCATATTCGTATTCCTATGAACTATTCTAGTGAGTTAATTACCCCTACCTCAAAGTGATAACATCTAGACTGAGTTCAGTTTCGAGTCGATATTGAGTTACTGCCCGAAAGCCGAGTTGAAGATGGGATTCTGAAAGAGAAGAAAAACGACCGTGGACGTGGCTTGTACTGTAGCAGAAGACTGTAGTAGAAAACTGTGGACGGGGGACTGGAGCAGGAACGTTGGAAAGAGGAAGAGGAAGAGGAAGAGGAAGAGGAAGGGACGATAGGAGAAGCGGGGCAGTCGTGGGTTGCTGTTGCCGTTTGGGTTTTGGGAATGGGTTTAAGTTTTGAGATTGGGTTTGGGTCAAGAGAACGGCCCAATGGGTCATTTGGATTGGATTAGGATCGGGTCAAGGTTTACATGTTTATATGTTGTATTATTATTATTATTATTTTCTTCCTTTTATTTATTTATTATTAAAACCTCCAAGTAAATCTTTAAATTTTATTGATGAATTAATTTCGGGACCTAAGTTTGAGTCTAGTTAATCACATAATTCAAACTATGGTTTAAATTTTATTTTGGCTAATTAATCGTTTAATTATCTGACTTGAAATGAATTATGAAAAATCTGGGTCATTACACAAATACATTAGAAAATTCACCATTGTTTTATTTATTTATTTTTATTTCACTGAACATTTTAAGTTTCTGCTGTCCTTTTCCTCCCATTTCCTCGTTTATGAAAGTGACTGTTCTTGGATGATGTGAAAGTTTTTAAGGTTTTCTCTAGGGAAATGATTTGTGCACCCCTACTTTTTACCTATGGTGCACTCCCTTTAAGTGAAATTTCAATTTTGTCCAACACAAATGTCCTCTATTCTCTCTCCTTCATTGGTTTTTTGGGCAAAATTAAAATTTCACATGTAAGGGTGCACAATGGGTAAAAATAGGGGTGCACAAATCATTTCCCTTTTCTCTATGCAGGGTACCCTTTAAATAGGGGTTTTCCTGATCATGTGATAATTATACGTGAAAAGATGCATGGAAAAAATAGAAAATATTATTTTTGATTGGTAAATAAAAGTATGAGAAACTTGATATATTATTGGTCCATAATTTTTTTAAAAAAAATTCAATCGTGAAATTTTTAAAGATTCACCTAAAAATTTCAATATTTTTTAAAAGATTTAAACCAATTTTTTAAGATAACTCATAAAATATGTTACCAAATAACCTATTTATTTTATATTTTGATTGATATGAAAAACAATTTAAAACTTTATTTGAGAATATTTTGATAATCTATTAGTTTCATTGATATTACAATGAAAATTAAAACCTTATCATTTTAGAAAATATGTTATATTTAAAACTTATTAGCCAAGCTAAGTAAAATAAGAACTCTATATTTTTCTAATAAATAAAACTTTATTTATTATATGATAGTACGTTATATAATAAATGATAAAAATTGAGATTATTTTTAATTTATAATATTTTATTAAATAATAAAAATTGTTTAATTTATTACTTTACATCAAATGATAAAAAGATTCAATAAAACAAAAAAATTAAAATTATATAAATATATTAAAAATCTATATCTTATCTAATTCATGATGTTATAACTATAATTTGACATCTTATCTAAATCTTGTTCGTGTAATTCAATTGGTTAATCTCTCGCCTTAAGAAGTGTGAGGTGTCAAGTTCGAGTTCTCGTACCTAATCTGATATATCTTAAAGGCAGATAGGGTTGGACGCTGAGTTTTTCGGATTTTTTTAAAAAAAACTATAATATTTTTTTAATTTTTAAAATAAAATATATTACTTGCCATCCAAGAAAGAGAGAACGATGAAAAGTGGGAGTGTGTCAGTCACTCAGTCCCCCTCTGTAAGGGTAACGGTAAGGGTAAGCCCAAGAAATTCAAAACCCCTAACTTTCTATTTCTCCGCAATCGATCTCTCTTTTTTTCTCTTTCCAAAATTCCCAACTCCTAAACCCTAGAAACATCGTCTCTTCTTCTTCTTCTTTTTCTTAACTCGCCCACAGATCAATACCCAAATCAAGAAAACACCATAATCATGTCCATCGTTTATGACGAAGAACTAGAGAATGAAATTCGGTACAGTATCTCATTCAACGGTCACATCATCATCACGACCGTCACGGCCGATCCCTTATCTGTCTCTAACTGGATCTCCAACATTCGCCAAATCCACCGCCACCGCCTCCATTACCTCATCGTTGGCCTTGATGTTGAGTGGCGCCCCAACTTTTCTCGCGGCTACTCCAACCCGGTGGCGCTCCTCCAGCTCTGCGTTGGCTGCCACTGCCTCGTCTTTCAAATCATCCATGCCCCTTACATTCCCGACTCTCTAAAAAGTTTCCTCACCGATCCCAACTTCAGATTTGTTGGCGTTGCCATCAATTCCGATGTCGAGAGGCTTATGGATGACTATGCATTGAACGTGGCGTGCATGGAGGATCTGCGTCGTGTCGCGGCGATAGTGCTGGATATGAACGAGCTGAATCAGGCTGGGCTCAAGGGGCTGGCACGTCAGGTTCTTGGCGTGGAAATGCAGAAGCCCAACAGGGTGACGATGAGCAGATGGGATTCGGAGTGGCTCAATTGGGATCAGGTGATTTATGCGGCAATTGATGCTTATCTTTCATTCGAGATTGGGAAGGTGCTTCTCAGTTAAAAATGTAACAGTTTCAGCTAATGGGCGCTTCTGGGCTGTTCGTAGATTTGATAAATTCTCATAGATTTCTCTAGTTACAGTTTCGTAGTATGGAATTTGGATAAAATCGAATTCTGAGATATGTGCAGCAAATTGATTTTACTTTTGATTTCGTGCTTCTGTTTTTTCTTCTTCTCCGTAGACTGTTTTGGTTATCTTCTTAGCTTTAAATGTGAAGAAAAAACGAGGAAACGATGTTTTGAAAGCGACCTCTTATGTGTATGGTTGAACATTGGCTTGAATATATGATTCCACTGCTTAATTCTGCTCACCATGTTCTCTTTCTTCTGGCTCATGATTGTTGATGTTTCTCATTCTTAAAAATCTTTCCAAATCACCGAATGGATAGGATGATAGATTTGATAATGGTGGCAACAACTATCTTTTTTTAGTCACTTCATTATAGGTATATCTCAATTATGCTAATGAGGGCATCATAAAATCTTGTATTATGTATTGATTGATGAGTAGCTACTAACCTAGGCAAGGCATGAATTTTGTCTATTTACTGCAGTGCAGGTTATGCAAGGTTCATATGAGGTCTCTTCAGTTTCTTTATCTGTATCTATGATATTTTTCTCTCAGTGATGCACAGAGCATTGTAGAAATAGTATGGATGTTCTATAATGTCCTGTCTAATGCAAATCATTTTTTTTTCACCTATATATATGATCTAAGATGATCCCTGGAACACATGGCACATGAGTTCAAGTATAAATTGACTAGATTTTTCCTTAGGCCATTTAAGTAATATTACTTTGAATATTGTATCAAATGTTTTTTTGAAGTTCAGGGACAATATTTCTTGGATTCATAGTGGTTGCTAAACATGAAAGTGTTTACTTGACACACTGAAATCATTGAATTCCACCCCACAAAAATGAGGTATAAATATTCTCTTACTGCTCAACAAGAGTGTGTCGTAAAGTCATGAAGTGCTCATTTTCCAACCATTTATACTTCGTCTAAGACACAATGCCATACTGGAAAAGTAAATTAATGAAAAAAATAGATAAATTTATGGAGTCTCTGCTGTTGATCATGGTTGTGGATACTTGGGATGCAAAATAGCTTCATAAGCAAAAAGGACAAGCAAATATAACTGGATGACCCCAATTTTGAGGAAATAGGATGTCATAAATCATAATGGATATTTGGGACTTAGGTGTATGAATGTATGATGCAAGCATGCGCTGTTTCTGAAGTTTCGGAACAATCTACCGAGAGAAATGTCTCCAAGGAAACTGGATTTAGGACCTTATGATACTGACCTTGGGGCATCAGCATGTCAACATAATAAGATTATAGATTTTCATCTCAGACTATTTGCTACTGATAGAGGTATATTTCCTGCAGCATCTTTAGCTGCCTGTAGTTTCTTTTAACTGCATGAACTAAAATTTAAGGCAGATTGGGGAATATTTTATTTGTTTGAACAATTCTGATCCAGGTGGGTAAAAGATCTGTATCTTGAGTGATGCATTAAGAATGTGGTTCTCTGCTACACTGATAGCCTAATATATTGTTGTTTATTGACTTTTTTTGCCACCATGGTTTCCTCTGCAGTGATTTGTGTTGCGGTGCACTGAGACATTTATTTGTTTTTTTCTTTTCCTTTTTGATGTCATTTGTGATCATTCCATTATAGATGGAGAGAAATATGATTTTTTTGGTTGGCCTCTCATCTTTTACTTCTCCTTGATTTCTTCTCTTCTCATGCAAAACATGCACTTCTATGTATCCTTTTTAGTGTATTGGAAACCCAACTCTGAATCCGTAACTTATCTGGTTGCAACTTGTGACATGAGGTCCTTCCAACTGCTCCACTCCCTCGTAATTTTAGTCCAACCTCCAAATGAGTGGAATCTTATGTGAAAAATGCTCTTGACAAGGATCCATTTCAAAGATGAATCAATTACTTATCTCTCAGTAGCTTGTTCTCACTCTAGTATTCATGTGGATTTAAATGCTTAAAACACATCAATTAAAGATGCATGCTACTAGTATAATTGCAGTTCTCTCTCTCTCTCTCTCTCTCTCTGGTATTCTTTTTAGGTTGCTCTTGTTTTGCTGCCTACTCATGTGTTTGACTCCATCAACACATAGGGCTGTGATATGGCTGTCACTGTGCCCCCACTTCACGTGGAGTTGAGCCTAATCCCACATATACCAAACTGCTTGCAAGTCTCATGTATCAAGTTACTCAGGAAGGAGTCTAACCTGAGACCTTTAGTCTATTCTTAGAACCTGATAGCCCCTTTCTTTGACAGGTTGGTTAGAAGTTGAAAGAATTTGTGGCATGGTGGGCTGTGTGGCTGAGTTATTTGCCTTTCAAGGGGTTCCACTCTCAGCCTAGCTTCATCATGGCCAGTGGGTGCCTTCCATGAGGTTCTTGCAGAGAGTGCTTTTCCTTGGGATTGCATGGTACATCTTTTGCCTTTGTGATGGCCATCTGCCCTTTTGGCAAAATGTATGCACCTAGCGGCAACCTTCAAATTGGAAGAGAGAGGGGGTGGGTGGGTGGGGGGGTGGGTAAGGGATTGCATGCTTACTTCTAAGGACTGGAGAACGATGAGCATGTTTGGACTGAGCGCAATGCTAGGGTCTTCAAAAACTCCTCTAGCAATCATGACCAGCTCTATCTTAGGATTGTTCAAGACATCAGCAATCGTATTTTCTTCCTTTGTTCGAATGCTGATCTTCTTAAGTGAGGGACTCTTTCTCTGCATCGTGGGACCTGCCTCCTCCTCTTCATTCCTCCCCCAGACCCACCAAGGTCCCCTCTGTCTGATCGAGGATACCTTCTTATTTCTCCTTTTGCTTCTAATGGTCCCAAGTTGGGTGCACTTATATCTGTAGGGACCATGATTTATCTAGTGTTACTTGCATTCCTGCTATTGGGCCTGATGTAAAACTGTCTTTCTTAACCTTTGCCCAAAAAATTTTGTTGTTTATTTTCCATATGGGTCACCTGATCGAGCAGCTGCTCCTTTGCTCAGACTTGGCCAACTTAATCAACCAGCCCAATACCAACTATTGGACTCTTCTCTGCCATCTTCGTGCCATCAGGAAGTTTCTCAATTGTTTTGCCCTGATGGCCCAAAGATAGTTTGCCTTGGAAATACAAAAGTTCATCATATGTTTGCCTCCCAATCTGTTAGGGGCACTGGTATTTTCAATCTTCTCTCCTTTCAGTCTTGATTGGACCTGTTTTTATGGTTTCTCTTTTGATGCCCAATCTGGGATCATTTTGTCTTTGGACCAATTGGGTCCTTATTTTTGGCCTGGCCCCGGCTGTGGGCTTATATTGTATATTTCCCTTTTGGGCTCTTTTCTTCTTGAATGAAATACTTACCCATCATAAAAAGAAAAGAAAAGATGAGATTACAGATTCCTCATGCTTGAACCAGTGCATGAATATCCTAACCTCAAAAACTATGTATGCCTGGTCATTCATACTGATCGAGTAAAGGAGCACAAGGTTAGCCAGACGTTACGAGAAGCTTCGCTTGGGTCATGTAATTCATTGTCACAAACATGAAGCTGCAGCCTCATCACTGGAGTGCACACATTATCAAAATGGATGAGCAAGATTGGATCCAGAATTTTGATCTATTTTTTCCTTGGGAAGAATGATCATGTTACTTTTTCAATAACCTGGTTCTTGTTCTTAATGCATTTTGAAACACCTGCCCATTGAATCTGCTGCTGATTTTGGTCAGCTTCTTGTTTTCCTTCTGATTTTCAGGAACCAAATGACTATCATCATGTGAGTAAAGTCTGCAACAGGCAATAATATCGGGTTTGATATTGAACTGAATCAAATATTTTATTGCCAAGAAAGGAAAATCTTTTTTCTTTTTGTATTAAATTTTCTGGCTCCTATGGGAAACGGATTTTTTAAACAAAGAGGGAAAAGTCTCACTTTTTTGTGTTCATGACAAAGAGATGAAGAATCCTTATTACGTGGAAAATGAGAGTAGAATAATTTTTTCTGCTATTCATTTTTCATTCTCTTGTTCCATGGGATAAAGGCTAAATGAAACATATTTCTTTCTTCTTCCAAGGAATCCATTTTCTATGTGTGTGGGTTGGGAAAGGGAGTAAAGAAAATTCAAAGATGAAAAGTCGGAGATTTTCCTCACACTTTTCTCAAGAAAATAAACAGTCTCTTAGAAAAAGATACATAAGGAATATTAGGGGATAAAAAGAGGATTTTGTTCATCAAGATGGCTGTTTAATTTGTGATAAGAACTTGTAGCACAGTTGGTCAAGACTTTATGATTGTAGTTTAGAGGTTGTGGATTCAAATTTTATAGATGAGATATGGCAATCAATTTATGGAAAGAATTTGCCAAATTCAAGAAGTACAAAAAACTTATTTTAGATTGATGCGATAAATGACTAGAAGATTCCAAATAGTAAACAGAAGTTGGTGATCAAACTCCTCTATTCCAGGGGTCGAGAAATCGGCCTTGCCGAGATTTCGGCCGATTTTTCATATCGGCCAAGATTTTCTCTCTCCTCAATTTTTTTTTTTGAAAATCTTGGTGGCTTTTTTTTTTGAAAAGTTCATTTAGAAAAAATAAAAAGGCTATTTTTTAAAATAAAAAGGCTGTTTTTTTTTTAAAATAAAAAAATATAAATATTGGCCGAGATTTATACCCCTGCTCTATTCTAAAAGCCAAATGGGCCGACTTAATAGGTCATGGGCCAAGCTAGAAAAGGCTTATGCCTATTCATGTCCAACCTGTTTCAATCAGGGGTATAAATCTCGGCCGAGATATCTCGGGTTTTTTCCGGCCTAACGTCATACCTACCTTGAGTCTATGAGAAAATACTAAACTGGCCGAGCCCATCTGAAAAAAGAGGTTATGTCTGACTGAGGGGTCTAAAATTCGATAGAACCGAGATTTCGGCTGAATTTTTGTATTGGCCGAGATTTTTTCTCTTCAATTTTTTTTTTTAAATCTCGGTGGTTTTTTTTTTTTTTGGAAAAAAAATCATTTAAAAAGATAAAAAGGCTATTTTTTTATAAAAAAATAAAAATATTGGCCGATATCTATGGGCAGATATCGGCCAGGCCCAAAACCAGTATTCTTTTTGTTTTTTTAAAAAAAAGAGAAATCGGTTGAGATCTCGGTCATATCGACCGATTTCTTTTTTCTCTGACCGATACGATATATCTCGGTACTCGAAAACCCGAGATATCTGTGTATCGGTCGAGATTTATACCCCTGGTCTGACTCTGTCTATTTCCAATACTTTGTCAGGACTTAAAAAAAATATATTCATAGACTCTGGCCTAGCCCATTCAATAACTTAAATCAAACGATTAAAACCTTCATCATACTCCTGATATGTGTCTACATGTAGAAGAACACCCTCAAAGCATATCTCACCTTTCCTATTTTAAAATACCTCATCATGTATCTGACTTCCACAAGGCAGGATCATTCATTGCATTTGCAATCTTAAGAAAACGAAGAAACAAGCCATTGACTTCTGTTTTTTAATTTTTTCCTTTTTTTTTTTAATAAAAGAAAACCTTGAACATGGTTTCAACTTTCAATTGCCCAATTCCAAAGTCAAATGCTCTATGTCTTTATCTGTCCATAATTTTATTTTAATCAATAGTGATTAACTTATAAATTAAATAAATGACTTTCGCGATAATGATTAATTTATCTTTATCACATTGCTTGGGCACATTTTTGATGTTTTTGAAAATTTGAGTTTTAACAGGCATGCAATTTTCAAATTTCAAATGAGCCATGAGTGCCGATGGATCTGTGGTTGGTCAACATCATATTGAGATACACTATTTACTTTCTAATATATGATCAGGGGTCCAAATACCGGTGTGGCCGATATATCGGCCGCAATATCGGTCGAGAAAATTCTCTCTCTTCCGATATCGGCATTTTCTCTCTCCTCCGATATCAGAACCGTGAAAAAACCGCAAAAAACCGTGATGAACCGTGACAAAACCGCAAAAAACCGCAAAAACCGTTAAAAACCGCCAAAAACCGTGAAAGCAGTAAACCTTGAACCGTTAAAAACCGCGAAAAACGGCAAAAAACCGTTAAAAACCGCAAAAAATCGCCAAGAACAGTGTAAAAACCGTATCGATGTTTTAAAAAAAAAAATAATTTAAATACTGATATTTCAGACCGAATATCGGCCATATCGGCCGATAATACTACAGTACGGCCGATACTTATCGTATCGGCCGATATTGATCGGTTTTAAAAAACCGATATTTATCGGCCAATACGATATATATCGGCTGATACGATATGTATCGGCCGATATTTGCACCTTTGTATATGATAATTATACATATAGGCATAACTTCAAGGTTCATATAATACTAGAATAGAAGTAATTCAGACTAAGTTTGAGCATTAGAAAGCTAGCCCTGATCCAAGGCTAAACTGATCTTGGGCTTCTCATGGTCGAGTTTGAGCCCTAAGATTGAGACACCCAGACCAACCTGGGTCTGTAAAATCGGACACAGAGATTTAGTGTGTCTTCCTCAGTCAAAGGAGAAATCTATTGAATGTTTTACTTATAAAGAAAATGGAATACAAGGGATGAAAAGGAAATAAAATACAGAAAAAGAATAAAAAAGAAAGTGAAATTAATTACAGATAAAATCTCATAATTAGCCCTCGCAATTGGAGAAAGTCAATGCTAATAAGGTCCATGTCGAATTTTTCCAGATGGGCTTGACAATCATGAACTGCTACAGTTTTTTTTTTCGTTAGAATTCAAGATACAACCACTGCAGCCGAGTTTTGAAGCATTAAATATGCTGAGTTGATGGTGGTGTCGTATAGAAACTTCATGCTTAAGAAAATTAGAAGTTTAACTCGAGTTGACAACATTAGAGATAACATACAAACCCACCAGTAGAATAGCTCAATTGGTGGCCTCTCCGCTCGGGAGAGGTCATGGGTTCGAGTTCTAGTAGCCCATACTTGGGAGCGTGGGTGTAATGGCACTCCCTCCAAGAGTTTTAGGAGAGTTATGGCCAAAACGTAAGTTAGGATGAGTTTGAAGTTTCTCTTGGATCTTAAAAAAATAAATAAAATAAATAAGAGATACATACAAATGCAGAAAGGAATTGCTTGTTCTCAATGGAAGTTATGATTTTAGAGTAGAATATACGTTGACAATGTGTAGAATATTAAATAAAAAAGATTTGCTACTAGTCTATGTCTGATTTGGTGAAGGATTTCCTCACCAACACCTTTGCAGTTGAGTTGGGACTACGTGATCAAACCAAACCCACCTCCCTTTTTCTCTAAAAGAGGACCAATTACTCCAAATTTTCAAGTCATTCTTAATTCTATTTTTTTCTTTTTTTAATTTAAGGTATCCAAACGTCTCACCTGACTATAAATATCCTAATCTATATATGTCAGGTACAGTACAATAGGGAGTAATCCTTTTCATGTTGAGGGAGATTTAATCTCAAGATTTTCCACAAATAAGAACGGGAATTGACCGTCAAATTAACCTCTCATGATTTTCTTGAATCTAATTTAAAGACCCAACTCAAATATAAAATGATCTGTGTCTTCTTTATGTTTTCCTTCTTCTAGCAGAAGAAATCATTCATCTTTTATTTAGATATTTGTCACCTTTGCCACCTCTTGGTGGATGAAATCACTTACACATTTCTACATATTCAGTTGAGTGGATATCCATGTCAATCCACTTCCTTCTGCAATATTTTCCATCCACTACATACTAGATATACTAGAAGTTGAAAATAATGGACACCTTTCCCCCAGTCATTATCTTTGCATGTCATTCAACTTGTTTTAACTCCTCCTACCTTAATCTTAATCTTAAAATTAATCATAGTTAAGGCTAACTTGTCATTCAACTATCTTCTTATTACTTTCCATACATTTGTTAATGTTTCAATAGTCAAGTGCAAGTAATTGGAGTTTGATCTGTGTTCCTAATCAATACTTAAAATTTAAAGAATGGTTATGGTTAGCACTTACAAAAATCGCAAAAGAAGTAGTTGTGCTTTGCATTTTTTTAATTAATGAAGATCAGAATTTGGCTCCTAATTCGGCCTTCCACTGAGATTTCTTAGAAAATGAATGTCACATTTTGAAGATAATAATAAATTTTTTTTTTAACAAAGATTGTTTGTTCATCTTCTTTATTATTTGTCCAAGTCTCGTACCTTATCAACTTATAAGGGGTTTGAGTGATCGTCAAGAATCTATCTCAAGAAGTAGGAGTCTTGAGTTCGATTTCCATTCCACCCTAAAGGTCTACTCCATGTAGAGTTATTCGATGTGTGTGGTTAGAGAGGTTTACATATGCCCGAAGAATTAATGGAGTGTAATAAGAGGCCTGAACACTTTGGTCATAGAGAAAAAAAAGTCTCTTGAACCTTATCTATGTCTTCTCTATCTTTTAATAAAATCTCTTCTGTTACCCTTCAAAGTTGAAACAGGCTTGTGACTGTTTAAGAATTTATACTGTCCATTAGACAGCAAAAAATTTCCCTTTCCTAGTGGAGGAAGAGAATGATCAGTGTTTAATAATCATGGGCATGTTTGGACAGTCAGTGGTTTTTTCAGGAAAAAAGGGAACTTTCTGAAAATTTATGAAGAAATTCTTTTATTTCTTAAGTAACTTGGTGGGTATTTTTCTATGAAATACGGCTTCACCACAAACAATAGCATTATGAAATCCTACCAATTTTGGTTTAATCAAAGAAGAAATTGAAGTTAACAGACATCACATGAATATGGGCAAGCATAATACTCTAATTATTTATCATCTAGCAGCAGATAATATTGAGACAAGTCATCGTTTTCGACTTGATCTGATATATATCGGTTGATATTTAAAAATCAATCGACTTTTGAAACTTTCATTTGAACAACTTCAGAAAACAATAGTTTGATTCAATATAACAATTAATGGTAGTGAATTTAATTGTATGTGAAGTTTCATCTACTCTCAAACCTCAAGTATAATATTTATTATTAGGCAAAACATTATTGTTGAATTACTTAAAATAGCTCCACTACTATTGCTTTCAATACTAGCAATCACTTGTTTGGTCAATTGATAAAGTCAATCAATTTTTTTTATCATCGTGGCATATCCTTGGCATTTAGAAATCAAATTAAGAGAGATTCAATTGGAATCTATGGTCTCTCTCATTATACATTGTATATATAGATGTACAAGCTTTTCAAAGAAGAATCAATCAATTACAATCTCTTAATCAGAAAGACTGAGAAATATAAAAACATATTATATAAATATTGAGCATCACTCTACCTTTGTAGAATTGTTCACCATAATATGATATCAGTCTGAGGATTCCGCTTCTCTTCTCATATAATTTTAAGTGATGCTTATCTGGTGGCCAGTTAAAATAATTTCAAATATAAAAGAAATTCAATTTACTACATCTTTGCTATTAAATCAAGTATCAATAGAATAATATTTATTAAATGGTTCAACTGAGTAATGCTAAAGAAAACTATTGAATGGTCTTTTACTTTATATGATACTATAACCATCACACCATAATGGCCCAAACACTTCAAGTTTTAAATTAAAGTATTCTCCAAGCATCCTCCACAATATGATCTTAAAGAAGACAGAAGAGAGAGAGAGTGCCCTATAAGTTATTAAACTATAAACATATAAAATATCATATAATATATAATATTTAAAATTGAAAAAATACAAACATGCATTAAAATTTAAATTAAATCCTGAACTCAACTCTTAACTTTATTCTAATCCAATTAATAATTTCATCATTACTATCATCAAAGTTGAAATCTCTATCTATTTGAAATTGATTTTTGAGCTCTACTTCTCCATATAACTTTATCATAAAGTATTAAAGTATATAGTCAATCAAGCATATTCCTTCCTTCTATATTAAATTTAACTTAATCGACAGTTTAATTTGAAATTATCCTTAATCCAAGTTCACCCTAAAACTATCTTTACTTGGACAAACATTAGTGGCTACTGGCTACTGGCTACCAAGACCTGATTTATCTCACCAACTGTGACTTTGCTATTAGATGTGACGTCGTGACTCCGACGACCCACTTCCTGCTGTGTTGTACCCTACAGTGTGGAATCCAGTTGCCATGTTTGCTTGCATTTGTTTGTGCTTCTTCCAAAGGATGGACACCAACAATTAGTTGCTTACAATATCCAAGCATTTCTCTTAAGTGGGTCCCATTCTTTCCAAATTCCATCCTCAAGATTTTTTTATTGGGATCTTTGGGTATATCCCCCCAATATAGTGGACTAATTTTAGTTCCACTTGTGGCACAAGTGGAAGATCCATGATTTCACCATTAAAAAAATTTAAAAAAATTAGGACTATGGGGTCAAATCTCATGGCATTTCTATGGCTGAACTATTGAATAAGTGTGAGTAGAGAGCAAAGTACATGCCTTGTAATCATTGACTTTGATGAATTTAGACAGTACTTATCTATTATAGTAATAATGCTATTCAAGGATGCTGAGGAGAGTCTATAGGAGTGAAACTTGTGTCTCATGATTCTATTTGAGAAATCAAGTGAGTTGAGTTTTACATTTTTAAAACTAGGATCAGATTAAGTTGAAGAAAAAAATTCCGAATTAATTTGGATAGGGTCGAGTCAGGCTTTTTAAAATTGATCCGACTAGTCTACTCAAAATTTTTAATATAGTACGCATGTTGAGTTAGGCTGATAATTCAGTTCAGCACTAGGATTAAGTTGAGTCAGCAATTCGAGTAGAATTCAATAATTTTTTATAAGAGTTGAATTGGGTTTATTAAAATCAAGTCCGACTGCCCGAGTTTCAACCCTAGGCATGAAAGATGACACATGGCTTCTTTAAAGCATCTCCACCCAATCTGTGGCCCCACCACTCTTCTCCATCTTGCATTAATTTTGATCTTGATCAACCAAGCATCATTAAAAATGTTAATGGGCATTAAAGTTTTAATCTTGTTTTTAATTCATGTTATCTTTTTTAATTCAATAACAAGAACATGACAATTCACTAATCCAATAGATTGAAAAGTTGGTGGGTGCCTTTGATGCCGAAAGGAAAGGAGAGAAGTTAAAAAGTGGAATCCGTTATCTACTAGTCTCGTGGGATTGCACTTTGACAATAATTGTCATTTTTGTGTGAAAATATTGGTGAAATTGTATTACTGAATAAAAAAGGTTTAGTTTAAAATACCAACATTTCCCTAGAAAATGGCTTTCCTTTCCACTCACTTTCCAAGAAAAATGAAATTCAATGATTCCTCCTCTTCAACAAGACTCATCACACACTAAGTCACTGTACATTGCTTGAGAAAGAAAAAGGCCCTTTTAATTCCAACTCAAAAGTACAATACAAGGTTTGCTCTCTTTGAGAAATGATCTGGTACAAATTTCCAAGTTTAGATTTTTTTTTTTTAATTTAAAAAATCTAAGGGAAGATGAAGCCCATTCTCTCTAGATCTGATCCCTTCACACTTGCTCAAATATTATAAGCTTTTTTTTTTAAAAAAAAAAATAATTTAATTTAATGAGGATTACATTATTAGTCCATACATATAGTTATTTTAACTAGCGATACATATCAGTCGATATATATCATTGCTGCCGTATTGATGATGATTATAATAATTTTTCTGTAGAAATTATTATAATAATTTTATATAAGTAATTTTTTTCTTATTTGAGACCCTTTTTATTATTATTTTTAGACATTTTTTAAGATGATCACCTTCCATTGAAGGGGACCAATATGAATGCACTTCTCTATCTATGAATTTATAGTTGGCAAATATATGATAATCAATCGATCTTAGTCAAGAGAGGACGTAACAAAACCTCATGCGGTCACCGTAGTGTTTTGTTGAAATTGTAAAGTAAATGAGTTTTTCTTTTGTAAAATATAAACTAAACGTGACTTGAATTGTTTTTAGTTTCTTTTACTAACAGATCCCTGACTTGACCATGAATCTATGATAAAATTCATTCCAAATTCACTCGTGCACGTGTAGAAGACGATATTCAATTTAAATAAAAACTATCATGCTTATGTTGTTGTACACATGAAATAAAAACTTTCTTTGAATCTAAACTTGGACCGGTTGAACTCCAAACCTCATACTATTGACCATACCTCAAAAATTCAAAATCTAGATTTGATTTGAAATCTTATCAAATCGAGTAATTCTAACTAATTTTTAGATTTGGACTTAAAAAAATCAGTTAAATTTGTTGACTCGCTTGACTCAAAATTATATCGAGTTGAGTATATTTGAAATGACTCATTTTGAATTTTTTTAATTGTTTTTAAAACTACGATACCAACTGATATTTAATCTTAAGTTAGTCAATTTCAAAATATCAATTAAACAAATGACTTTAGACTTCTATAATTTATTGCATTCTACGAGGAATTGAACCTACAAATTTTTAGAAAAGAAAAGATCTCAATTATAGTGGTGAAAGGTTATTCCTATATGTAAATCCCAAACAATTTTATTTTAATAATCAAGGTCTTCAAGTCTCTTAGAGCATCAGACCATCTTCGGACTATGTGCAAGTCTCCTTACATGCACACGCTGAGAAAGTCTATAGGGTGTGGCTCTTTAGGATAGAGTGGAAATAGAACTCAAGATTCCTACTTCATAAGACGAGTTTGTTACTATCACTCCAACTCCTTTTGGTTATCTTAAATAAATATTTCGATCATCATGTTTGTCCTGACAAAAAAAAGAGGAAAAAATAACAAAAATAAATAAATTACAAAGTGGGGAACACACAATTTAAATTAATTAATTGTGAAAATCACATTGACTATTGACTGACAATACCATCTATCCAATCCAATCAATGTCATCAACTGAAAAATCAATAGGGAAATGATCAACAGTCCAAATAAAGTTGGTTTAATGAATTGATAGATGGCATCAAATAATTAGATTTCAGTGATGTTAGGCTGTGTTCCATCAACATTTAACATTATGGACCACTAATTGGGAAGTTAAGATAGATTAAATATCTAATGAGTTAACCGCTGTTTAGTGAGTACTCAATCAGGTTTATCCAAACACAGAATTCAGCCCCAAATTCCCCAAACAAAACGAGGAAAAAATTACTCAGGACTCAGGACTTTCCACACATCAAGTCACACCTTCCATAAGACGTGTAAGAAGGTGAGAACAAAACTAGAGAATCCCATTAGTTTTCTTCAAATTCTAGAAGCCTACGTGCACAAGATGAATTTAGAAATTAGGAAGATGACGCGGTTTTGAATGAAAAAGAGTTGCATGGACCATGGAAAATATGGAATGAAAACCGTTTTTCTTTGAAAATGATTTTGATCCTACCAAAGATTTCACATTAGGCTTTTGCCATTTCTAACCATGTGGAAATACAATAGTCAGCTTAGAAATTTTTTAACATTTTGCTCAGTTTCAAATGAGAAAAAAGGAATTTGAATTATTTTTTAATAATATAATAATGCAGCCAATTTTTTAATCTCTAAATCTTTCAAATGAGATGTTTCATAGTCAGCACGTATCAACTCTTGACTTTTTTTTTTTCTCTAGGGTCAGTGGGAGTCACCCGTGGAGGTTTTACACGTACCTACACGTAAATTCAAAAAAAAAAAAAATTCTTCCTAAATCAAAATTTAACATACTAAAATTATTTTTGTCTCGTACTTTTACCGTATGTAAATTTGTTTTTTAACCCGGAGGGGTTAGTTTAATGGTCAATTTTCACAATTGTTTATGAGAGGTCTTGGGATCAACCCCCCCTAAACACAAAAAGGATCACTCCTTTAGTTCTGTACCCGGTGTGTGTGGATTGGAAAGTTTACATATGCCCCAAAAATTAGTTAGGTGGAATGCCTAGAAAATTAAGATGTGAAACTTGGATCCCTTCGACTTAAAAAAAAAATTGTAAATTTGTTTTTTTAATTGACGACGCCATGTGTGATGTAGTTTATTATATCCATATTTAAATTTCATTACTGTGATATATGATGGATTAGAGAGTTACAATAAACAAGTGTATAAAATGGATTGATAATGATTTTGATTTATTTTCAATCCCATTTTTAAATTTTAGTTGGATGTTAAATATTTCTGAATTTTTTAATGTTATTGATTTTTAGCCAATAAATTTAAAGTCATAAAGTTGATAATTGAAATTAAAAAAAAAATGGCTAGAGATATAATATGTTATTGATTTAGTAGTTTAGAACCTCTAATGTATCCTTTCATTTTGTACATCAGAATAGGGCCTAAAACTATGACAAAATTTACATTTGAAAATATTACATTAAAACCTATGAAGTTTATAAAAGTGTTCAGATTTTTTAAAACTATTGTAAAATAATAAACTTTTCAAGTTACATAAAAGATTAAGACTTCTCCTAAAATAGGAATGAGCATATGTTGTCGTCGAGTAAATTGATGTTTATTTTTCATGCAAATGTTTAAAAAACAAAAAATAAACAGTTTAAAAATTAAATATTAAACTCCACATCTCAAATGAGTTCAAATGACGGCATACGATGTTAAAAAATTATGACTTGATAATATTTTTTAAATAAAATTCACTCTAAAAAACCTAGTTATTGAGAGAAGGACATTTTAAATGTTATATAAAATCATCCATTTTATAAATTAATGATGTGAGATTTTTTGTCACTTTACACCCACTCTAATATGTTGTTGCACCCTGCGGCTACACGTGGAAATTTCAGACCTGTTCTCACGTACAGTTAAGCGTCCTACGACTGCACGCAAACCTGCTTTGACACCATATTAGAAAATCATGACTTCATTACATTCTTGAGATAAAACTCACTTTCAAAAACTAGTTATTGAAATAATGATGTCTCAAGCATTGTAAAGAATCATTAGTTTCACAAATTAATCGACATAAGATATTTTATCACTTCACGTAGAGATCATTTCTCCTTTCAACATTATTAAATGTTATAAACTCATCGTCGGCAAGACCTGTGGTGAAGATCCAAAGTACCTATTAGCAAAATCTAGCAATTGTTGTCTATTTCGTTAATATCAATACATCACCATCAATATTTATGTGGTTGTGTCGGTTTAGACATGTTGCAAACAATATGATTCAAAAATATCTCAAGAGGAGCAATATAATTTTTAAAACTGTGGACCTTACATGTTTTAACTCCCCAAAATAGAAAATCAAAATTAGAAAATATGAGCATGTACAACAATAAGACCATCGCAAAAGTTTTTCATGTGTGGAAGACTAAAATAAGTTATGATTTAGCTAAACAACAATCAATATAAACGTTTTATTTTCACATAGCTTACTTTCGTATATGATATGATGATTTAAACACATATCCTCTCAGACAAGTCTTTTGGGCTGAAACTCCAGTCCTAATAGTAGTATCAGAGATAAGTTCTAAAGTCACAACATGTGGACTAAGAGATCTCCTAACCGAACAGAATGATTGGCGATGTCTATTCACCAGAGAGCCTCGTTCGAGAGGGAGATTGTTAAGGTGTGAACGAGAGTCCCACATCAATTCTAAGGGGGGAAAATTAAAGACTTATATAAAACTAGATCACTCTACCTATCAAACCAGGGGTTCAAAACCGTAAACACCCGTGAGAACTGTAAACCCTGAACTGCGGAAAACCACGAAAAATAGCGAAAAATTGTATCGGTGTTTAAAAAAAAAAATTAAATACCGATATTTATGAATATCGGCCGATATTTTGACCGATATTTCGGACCGAATATCGGCCAATATTACTCGATTTAAAAAAATCGATATATATCAGCCGATACGATATGTATCGACCGATATTTGAGCCTTAGTATCAAACTATTCTTTTGAAACGGGTCCTAACACCTCTTTCTCTCTCTATAATGTGAAATGAATGCATTAAACGTTTAAGACTCGTTGCTTTGTTACAATGTTACAAGAAATGCTCATGAATTAAGTGCAAATGGAGCTAATGGGAAATGATTTTTACCTTTATAAGCATAGTATGATACAAATTTCAAAGCTTTTCTTGGCCTACATTTGGGGTAGTTGAGTCGTTGACACACATAAAAATAAGCAGCGACTTTGTTGGGTACATGAACCTCTCTGCATCTGCCATGGATACAGCGGTTGACCTGCTCTTCACATCTTAACATAATACTTGACTTCTCTCCCCATCATCAATCTCTCTCTTTTATATATATATATATATATATATATCGGGTTGATATTATATATAAAACAATTACTCATAAATTAGCGTGTATAATATTATTGTACAAATTTAGATATGAGGTCCATCAAATGAAATTGTGATTATTTTACCGAAAAAGTCTTTATGTGAGCATGAGACCTATCAGAAACCATCTTCTTTGAATCATTTGATCAGTTCGAATTATCTTTTAAATCTTTAAACTCTTTAATTTTTAAAAATGCGATTTGATCTATCTGATCTAAGTTATTTTCGACAAGTCTTATATTCAAATAAAGACATTTTCAATAGACCATCATCACCTTATTTTATAAATTTTATGCTTAAGTGTGTACAATAATACTAATACTCCCTCTGTCCCAAATTAGTTGTCATATATAGATTTTAGCTTTGTGTCAAAATAGTTGTCTCGTTTGTATTGAAGTAGTATAAAGTGTGTTGAAAATTGATAAGATCACATGGAGTGCTAACCTTATATAGATAGTTCCTTAAAAAACACAAATATTTCAAATGAGACAACTAAAATAAGACGACGGGAGTATAAATTAATTTATAAATAATCGAGAATGAGTGAAAACTTTGGCCCGAAGACAAAAGGTCCAAATGTTATCATGGCTTATGATTTTTCTAGTTGTTTATTTTACTTTGTTTTATTTTATTTTTTTCCTTTTGTAAACAAATTTCTAGTTCAGTCATCTCAGTATTTGAAAATTTCCACGTATTTACGTGGAATTTGCTGCAATTAAGTTAAAAACAACAGCCTCCTAGTTGGACTGGAGCGTTAGAGTATTTTTATTTATTTTTCCCCGAGTTAGCTTTTTTTTTTTTTTTCCATTAATACTCTTAGTTGCTGTTTCTTCTCCAAATTCAACCATGGAAAAAATGGTCAAGGCCCTACTACCTTTAATTTTATAATTTTAAATTTTGAAAATTTGATTGTTGCAGATTATTAATTTTTATGATTCATTTCATATTGTTATATTATTAGATTGAGGAATTTTCTTAAAATTTTATTGTCTATAACCAAGATTTTAATATCGGCCAATATGTATTGTATCGGCCGATATATATTGGTTTTTAAAACCTATATATATCTGCCAATTTGTATCATATCAAGCGATATCAGATATCGGTAGTTTTAATTTAAAAAAAAAATAAGAGAAAAAAAATTCACAGATACCGATTTTTCAACCCCCGGTCTACAACGTCATATATCCATCTCACAGATCTCACAAAATCAGGTAATAAATATAGTGTTTTCACTAACAGTAGTATCAATGTCACGAGTGAAAAATGCAACCCATTACTGTGTCATGACTCATGAGAGCTCATGACCTAATTTGGTTCTAATAATATCATTATTTGTTGCATATGTTAACCTTCTTAAGATATAGATTGTTAATGATCAAATTATGAAAAAGAGTTTTTATTTAAATATCTTTACTTATTTTATTTAAGTAAATAAGATAGATCGTTTCCTAAAAGCTTTACATTAAGTGTATATTTTAGTAAATTCAAATCGAATGACTATGAATGTCACAAACAATTACTTATTTAATTTTGTAAGATTAATGAACGTCTCTTGATTATAAAATATTATTTAATTTTATCTAAAGTACGAAAATCTCACAAGTCTATCTAATTGTGGTCCTTATTTCTAGAGCTGCTCAAGCTAGTCAGCCAAGCGAGCTAAGCCAACTGCACCGGCTCGAGCCCCATGCAACAAATCCCTGTAATAGTGAAATCTACCATGCGCTTGCGGCGCACTACCGACTAAAATACGCCCCACGTTAGCCCAACGAAAACGGTAGGATCCTCCCCGCCGGAATCATAACGTGTTGACGACTGGCTTTTGACTATTTGTCCACCTGCTCCGTACCACACTCACCGGCTGTAGCCCGTCGCAAAAGCCGTTCGCAGTTCGTTTCCCAATCAACTTCCAACGGCTCAAGTGTTGAACGGAGAATCTCTTCCGTTCATCCACTTTCTCGCTCACCAAGGACCATAAAAGAAACATAGTTCTACTATTTTATTAAAGTTGTATAAAGAGTTACGGTTTTTTATATATGACCTAAGGCAGGTTAGAAGTATTCTATAACAGCCATCTAGACATCCTTTTTAAAATTTAAGATAAAATTATCATTTGACAATGTGAGATTTTTTAAAATTAAAAATAAATGATAATTTCACCTTAAATTTTAAAAAAGAGTGTCTCCTAACGCAGAAAAGTAGAGTGTCTAAATGGCCACTCAAGAAATATTATCAATAATCAAAATAAAATAAAAATGATTTAAACATCAATTTTAATATCTTAGATAAAAAAGATATACTATAGTTGTATTTATAAAATTATTCATATAATAAAAAAATTGTGAAAAATGACAGTAAGAAATTATTTCTTCATTAATTACACGAGAGAGAAACGTCCAAACAGTATTTCATTTCTCCTCTCAGCTGCGTCTTATTCAGACTTTACAAACGGTAAAGTCAGAAATCAGACTCTTTATTCTCTCAACCCTCTGACAGCTTTGTCTTTCTCTTCTATCCATAACCATTCTCTTCCCTTTAAGCAATAAAAGTAAACTTCTGCTGCCTCTCTGCTTTCTTCATCTTCTTTTGCTTTCTTCTTTCTGTGAATTATGGAAGGACATGAAAAACCAGGATCAGCTACCTTCACAATTCTCATGGAAGGCTTCACGATCATCAATTCTTCTTCACCCTGAGAACCATAAGTTTCCTTTTCTTGTTCCAGTTTGGTTTTCTTGTAATTTTATAGATATGGGTGTAGGAGATTTTTGGGTGTTCTTCATTATTCTTTGGTTGCTTTCTTTCCAATCCCAGCTTCTGAATTCTCAGAACCTGAGCTGCAACTCCAAGGATTTGAATGCACTGGAGGGTTTCTTGAAGCAGTTGGATTCAGGGATTGATGGGTGGACAAAAGCTGCTTCTTCTTCTGTTGATTGCTGTAGTTGGGCAGGAGTTGATTGTGAGTCATCTCTCGAGTTTGTAGGCGAAAGGGTAGTTGGATTGCATCTTGGAAATCGAGGCTTGAAAGGAGCTGTTTCAAAATCTTTAGCCGGTTTGGATCAGCTTAAATTCCTCAATCTCTCTCTCAATTCCCTCAAAGGTGTTCTTCCCTCGGATTTGTTCCATTTGCAGAAGTTAGAGGTGCTCGATTTGAGCTATAATGGCTTTTCTGGTTCAATACCAGTAGATGCTAATTTACCACTGATTCGGGTTTTCAACATTTCGGCCAATATGTTCAATGGCAGGCAGCCAATCCTTGTTGGGTCAAAGAATTTAACGCATTTCATAATCAGTTTCAATTCATTTTCCGGTTACGTCGACACAGGTGTCTGCAGCAATTCAAGCAGAATCCAAGTTCTCAGTCTTTCACAGAATTCATTAAGCGGTGATTTTCCTGCAGGCTTTAGCAACTGTACCTCCCTACAGGAGCTCTCTCTTGATTCAAATCACCTGACAGGAATGTTGCCCGATGATTTATTTGAGTTGCCGATGTTGAGGAGATTGGTTCTTCAAAATAACATGCTTTCGAGGCCTCTGAATCCCAGAATTGGTAACCTCTCTAACCTTGCCTACTTGGATCTCTCCCTTAATGGCATCAGAGGAGAAATTCCAGATGCTTTTCGCAATCTTAGAAAGTTACAATATTTTGTTGCTTTCTCAAATAGTTTCACGGGTAATTTGCCTCCTTCCTTGATGAACTTGTCAGAACTTAGAGTGCTTAACTTGAGGAACAATTCATTGGAAGGTGAAATTAGTCTGAATTGTAGTGAGATGGTCCATATCACCACTCTTGATTTGGGTTCTAATCGGTTCCATGGCCGCATTCTTGAGAGTCTGTCCTCCTGTAGAGAATTGAAATCCATAAACCTTGCCAGAAACAGCCTTAATGGCCAAATTCCCCATAGCTTACAGAATCTGCAAGCTCTTTCCTACCTTTCACTTTCAAATAGCAGCCTCCATAATATATCAGCAGCATTGGGAATCCTGCAACAGTGCAAGAACCTGTCTACTCTGGTACTAACCTTGAATTTTCATGGTGAAGAAATGCCTACTGAAGGGATTGATGGATTTGAAAATTTGAAGGTTCTTGTCATTCCAAACTGTGGCCTTTTGGGTCCTATCCCTCCTTGGTTGCAACTATGTCGAAAACTGCAGCTATTGGATTTGTCATGGAATCGATTGGGTGGAAGCATCCCTTCATGGTTTGGCACTCTAGACTCTCTCTTCTACTTGGATTTGTCAAACAATTCCCTCACAGGGGAAATCCCAGAAAATTTGACACAGTTGAAGGGCCTCATTTCTCGCAACACCTTGCAGGAAGACTCATCTCCCAATTTCCCATTCTTCTTCAAACGCAATCAAAGCACAAATCCTCTGCAGTACAATCAATTTACAAGATTCCCACCAACTTTGGATCTGAGTAGCAACAATCTAACTGGACCGGTCTTGCCAGGATTCAGGAATTTGGAGAATCTTCATGTTTTGGATCTAAGCAGGAACAATCTCTCAGGTAACATTCCTGGTGAGTTATCAGGCATGATAAGCTTGGAAATTCTTGATCTGTCTTACAATGACCTCTCAGGAAGCATCCCTGCTTCCCTTACCAATCTTAGTTTTCTATCAAGCTTCAATGTGGCATACAATAACTTGTCTGGATCAATCCCCTCAGGAGGCCAGTTCTCAACTTTCTCAAATTCAAGCTTTGAGGGAAACATAGGTCTCTGTGGAGAGCGTTTATCCCCTTGCACCCTCAAAAATCCTTCCCAAGTGAGAAAAGTTCAAAAGAACAAGGTAACAATTATAGGAATGTCAGTTGGAATTGGACTAGGACTGGTTTTTCTTCTCGCTATTGTCTTCCTTCTAGTGTTAAGAACCAATGTTCAGAGAAGGGATGAAGCAGAAAAAGAGCCGGATGATGTTGAGGAACATTTGGAATTTTCAGGGTCCAGATTGGTGCTGCTTTTTCAAAACAAGGAGAACAAAGAAATCACTATCCATGATCTTTTGAAATCCACGGACAACTTCGATCAGGCTAACATCATTGGATGTGGGGGCTTTGGCTTGGTATATAAAGCAACTCTGCCTGATGGAAGAAGGGTTGCAATCAAAAGGTTGTCCGGTGACTATGGTCAGATGGAGAGAGAATTCCAAGCAGAAGTTGAAGCCCTCTCAAGAGCTCAGCACCAAAATCTTGTTCTGCTTCAAGGGTATTGCCGTTATGGGAACGATAGGCTGTTGATCTACTCATATATGGAGAATGGGAGCTTGGATTATTGGCTGCATGAGAAGCTGAATGGGGCTTATTCACTAGACTGGGAAACTAGACTTCGGATAGCGCAAGGAGCAGCAAGGGGATTGGCTTACTTACACCAATCATGCCAGCCTCACATCCTACATCGTGACATTAAGTCTAGTAATATCCTCCTAGATGAAAATTTTGAAGCTCATTTGGCAGATTTTGGGCTTGCAAGGCTTATATTGCCTTATGATACTCATGTTACCACAGATCTTGTTGGAACCTTGGGCTACATCCCTCCTGAATATGGGCAGGCTTCTGTTGCCACTTTTAAGGGCGATGTGTATAGCTTCGGTGTTGTCCTTTTGGAGCTTCTTACTGGTAAGAGGCCTGTGGAGGTGTGCAAGCCTAAAGGCTGCAGGGATTTGATATCGTGGGTGCTTCAAATGAAGAAGGAGAGCAGGGAGACTGAAGTTTTTGATCCATTTCTTTATGATAAGCAGCTTAACAAGGAGATGTCACGGATGCTCGACATTGCTTGCCTTTGCTTAAATGAAAGTCCTAAACAGAGGCCATCTATCCAACAGATTGTTTCATGGCTTGATGATGTTGGGGTTGATGGCAGCCAGTAAAATGAGGCAAGATATCTTTTTCAGCATGTTGATATGGAACATTTTTTTTATCACAGTTTTTCCTCGCCTTGTTATTTTCATCTTCTTCCTGTCGAATGAAGATACCTCTGTAAATAAATCTTACACTTCACTGAATTCTCATAGTTCTTTGTTTCCTTGTAATTTCTTCCATTTCAGCTCAGGAAGAGGAATGTAACTGGAGTGACAGTCATACAACTGAAAGCCCTGTATGTTCAACTGTTCACGTTTTGAGACTACTCTTGTAGTCAAAAGAAAAGTGGGGGGAATTTATTTGCAGTCCATAGGGCTGTAAGATGATATACCTTTTCTTTTTTGAAATGTTCTCATTATTATGAATCCAGAGATGAAATAAAGTCGCTGAAAACTTTCATTACATGTATGATACATACAAATGTAGAATTTTCCTATACGCATCAACAACACACTAGTACCTGTTAACGTATCGAAGCAATAAAATGCTTACCATTGCTTCAAATTTGTACTGGGATTGGAGGGTGGTGGTGTCAAGCTAAACAGTTCATCAGCTGATGTTTTCCATTCAGATGCCTTCTGCCTGCAAGTACTGTCAAAACAGTAACTGCAGGAATGTAATCTTCAATCTGTCTGGACACCTGAGATAGTGTACAGTTATTAATAAAAAATTTCCTATTCAAGAGGTCAAACAAACGAGGATCTTGGTTTCACCCTTAACTGTCCAATTTTGTGATTGCGAGCATAATATATATATACACGACAACGGAGAATCCTAAGACCCCCACCTCTCCCTAAGTACAAGAGTATTGGGTAAAACTCTGGATGCACGCAACTCCCCACAAGCCATGAGCACCGGATTACGATGGGACTTGAACCTAGGATCTTTGGTTCCTGAGCCAAAGTGTCTAGCAGTTGAGCTACCCTATGCAAGGGATTGCGAGCTTAATATATCCTCACTAATATAGTGGAGTAACATCAAAAGACATGTTAAAGTCTAGTGGCAGCAAATCTACACAGCTTAAACAAAGCTTGTCATTATTGGTGAGTCTGAAGTGGTATTATATAGTATTTAAATATTTCATTTTTCATCATCGTCATCATCAACTAGTATCACATCTATCTAAGGTCAGTTTTATGAGTTCTTCTACAATTGACCATATCATAAACTATACCATCAATCATTCTACAGTATAACATGTTCTCCATGTTTTCAAAGGTAGCCCTTCATCTCAAAATGTCTTCAATTCGTAGCCTCTCAACTCTACGCACTATGTTGTGTTTGTCTTCTACTAATATGACCAAACCACCTCAAACAAGTTTTTTTTTCCAATTTGTCATCTATTGGAGCTATGTTTCAACTATCCATATGGATTTCGTTTCTAATTCTATCTTTAAGTATAAATCACTCCTCCAACATAGAATATAAATCTTCTTTGTCTTAACTTTGTTTATTTGTCTTTTTTTCATTACCCAACACTCTACTCTTTATAGCATTGCAGATCTAATAAATGTTTTATAAAATCGTCATTTTAGGTGAAGGGGGACTATTTTATTGCACAAGAAACCACTAGCTCGTCTATATTTTGCCCACCCCGCTCCTATCATATTAATCATATCTAAGTTAAACCTTCCTTGATGTTCTACCGTAAAGTCTAAGTATCTAAACTTATCATAATATGCAACTAACTCTTTTCTTATTTTTACTGGGTTACCCTCACTATTGTTTAACCCACTAAAATGACATTCTATGTATTTTGTTTTAGTTCTACTAATTTTCAAACTACTTAACTCCAACGTTCTTCTCAACAAATCTAGCATTGCATCAAGTTGTTGTTTCGTCTCACTAATTAATACTATATCATCTGTAAAAAGCATATACCATGGCACTTCGTCTTGGACTCCCAATGTTAAGCTGACCATGATTACCGCAAATAGGTATGGGCTTAAAGCGAATCCTTGATGAAGTCTTACTCCAACAGAGAACTGCGTTGTCTCACCACCAATCAGTTCTAACGATAGTGGTTGCACCCTCGTACATATTAATCTCAACATAGTCATTAGGGGTATATTTATTTCTCAGGGTTCTCCAAATTAATTTCATTTATATTCTATCATAGGTCTTTTCTAGGTTAATAAAATCCTATAAAGGTTCTTGTTGTTCTCCCTAAATTTCTCTATAAGTTGTATTAAAATAAAAATAACTTTTGTTGTTGACCTATCCGACATAAACCCAAATTGATTTTCAGATATATTTGACTCTTGTCTTAGATGATCATCTGTTACCCTTTCTCAAAGTTTCATTGTGCAACTCATGAGTTTGATTGCTCAGTAATTGGCACAACTTTGAACATCTCATTTATTTTTATAAAAAATGACTATTGTGCCATTGCACCCACTCATCAGGCATCCTTTCTTAGGCTAAAATTTCGATGAATAATACGCTCTACTTTCACCTAAAATAGACCAAACTTCGATTGGGATGCCATCCAGTCCTAACGCTCTATTCATCTTCATTTTTTTCAAATCTCGACTCACTTCTGTTTTTGTTGTTTTGTTCACCATCCCTCATTTGGCTCTTCTTCCATAATACCTCCATTTTCAAATTGAGTGTTCAACAAGTCTTTAGAGTACGTTTCTCACCTTTCCCTAATTTTTTTTTCTTTCACTAAAACCCTTTGGTCATCGTCTTAATGCATCTCACATTGTCAAGATCTCTATTCTCTACTCCCTCACTTTAGTGAGCTTACAAATTCTTTTCTCCCCTTTCTTCATTTCAAATTTGGTATACAAATTATCAAAGGCTTCATATTTGACTACACTTACAGTTCTATTAGCGGTTTTTCATACTAACTTGTACTTTTTCCAATCAGTCACATTTCTTGATTTTTGTCATATCTTAAATTGATTTTTTTTTCTCATGTGTATAACTCTTTCTATCTCAATCTTCCACCAACACGTGTCCTTCCGCAAGCCTATTCTAGTTCCATTAGTTTCACCCAAAACCTCTTTGACTATATTTTTAATGAGTCTAGACATCTTACCCCACATCTCATTAAGATTACTAAGTACCTTGTCTTTCATTAGTTTTTTTCTTTTTCTCCTCTCAAATTCCACTATCTAATTTTGGGAGGCTCATTTGTTGCCATTTTTATGAATAATTCTTAATAAGCAAGTTGAAAATTAGAAGTCCATGTTTTTTTGCAAGCTTTTACCAAGGATGATTTTGCAATCCCTACCCTGCATCTCATTAGGATTCGAATCATGCCCCACCCTCCGTTACTAAGCACCTTTGTCTTTCATTATTTTTTGCCTTTTCTCCTCTCAAATTCCACCATCTAATTTTGGAAGGCTCCTTTGTGGGCATTTTTTATGATCTATTCTTAACAAACAAGTCCAAAATTAGAAGTCTATGTTGTGTTATGAATCACCATGGATAACCTTGCAATCCTTATAATAGGTCACTTCTTTAAGTCTAAGTAGAAATAAGTCTGCCCGCTCCTAAATGTAATAAGATGTTCTTCTTTCTTTGGGAACAAATTATTAACTAGACTAAGTTATACGCTATCACGAAATCGATAATTAATCCCCCCATGTCATTTCTTTTTTCAAACTTATGTCCTCCACATGGTTCTATACCCATCATTGGTACTTCTTACATGTCCATTTAGGTCATGCCCAGTTATTATACTCTCATTCAAAGGTTTACTTCACACCAAATCATCCATACATCAACAAAATTCATCCATCGCAGTCTCTCGTAACTCAGATTGAGGTGCATATGCACTAATATTATTAGGGTTTCGCAATCTAAAATCACTTTGGTCATGATAACCCTATCTATTCTTTGTAGAACTTCAACAATCTTCTCTTTAATAAAGCCACTAACCACTAACCCTACACCGTTTTTAGAACTACACTCTCCTATATAGAATAGCTTGAATCCCTCCCCTAAATCTCTAGCTTTGCTATCCTTCCACTTCGTCTCTTGCAAGCAAGCTATGCCTATGTTTCTTCTTAACATCTACTAACTCTAAACTCTTCCTTGTTAGGGTGCCTATATTCCAATATGATAGTTAGAATTTGAGATTGTTTTAGTTCTATATACAGACATTTAAAGTTATAGCTTATAAGTGACCTAAGTAGTATAGAGGGTAAAAAGGAAGAAAGAATTTGAAAAAAGTTTACAAGTAGATGAAAATAGAGACTGACTGCCTTGCCTGACATCCCACACTTATAAAGAGGATAACGGAAGAAAAATGCTAAAATTATATGTAAAAAAATACCTAGCAAATGACTACAAATATTACTAAAATCAAATAAACCCGACATTAAAAAGGGTTTAACAAGATGGAATATAGAAAAAGAAATACTAATAATAGAGTAAAAAAAATTCTAGATGTGCCAAAAAATAAAATAATAATAATAGTAGTAGTAAAAGTAGCAATAATTAGATAAATAAAATAAATAACTAAATAAATAAAAATATAAGAAAAAATTTCTTTAAAAAAAAGAAACAACAAATAGCAAGCTAAAAAAATTACTGATATAATAGAATACAATAATACAAAACAAATTGGAAAGGGAAAGACGAATAAAAGGGTTTAAAACAAAAAGAAAAAAAAATTAACAAAAAGAAACCTAGACCTTAACTAAGCTAAAAAAAAAATACTGATTTAATAGAATACAATAATACAAAACAAATTGGAAAGGGAAAGACGAATAAAAGGGTTTAAAACAAAAAGAAAAAAAAATTAACAAAAAGAAACCTAGACCTTACCTAAAACAGAAAAAAAGGAAAGAAAAGAAAAAAAGGGGAAAAAAAAGAAGCAGCAAAGGCTGTAGCACAACGGTGGTGGTGGTGTTTGCAGCCACTGCTAGGCAGCGATTAGGGACGAGGGAAGAGGAGAGAGAAGATGAAAACAAGAAGAATCGAAGAGGGAGAGGAGAAAGAAGAAGAAGATTCGTGCCTGGACTGTATTCGAAAATGAAATATTATTTTGTAAGCTGTCATCGCAAAATTTGTGCCCCTGTAGTAGAGCTGAAAGATACTCTATATATTGTAGTGACTGAAAAGGGTCTCAAGCAGGGGTCAAAAAAACGGTCCGGCCGATATGCATGTCGGCTGCAATATCGGTTGATAAGTTTCTCTCTCATCTGATATTTACATTTCTCTCTCCTCCGGTATTCAAAACCGTGAAAAACCCGCAAAAACCGTGAAGAACGGCAAAAAACAGTGGAAAACCATGAAAAAATCGTATCGATTTTTGTTTTTTTTTTAAATAAAATAAATTTTAAATACCGATATTTATACATATCAGCCGATATGATGACCGATATTGTGGACCGAATATCGACCATATCAGCCGATAATCATTTTGTACGGTCGATATATATCGTATCGGCCGTTATCGTTCGGTCTTAAAAAACCAATACATATCAGCCAATATGATATGTATCGGCCAATATTTCGACCCCTGGTCTCAAGAGAGATTAAACAATACCTCTGCTTTTCCTTCCAGTGCCATCAACACTCTTTAACTGTATTTGGAATGAAATATCATTTTGTATGCATTCATTGCAAAACTTGTGCTCTTGTAGCAGAGCTGAAAGATACATTGTAGCAATTGAGAAGGGTCTCAAGAATGAGAATCTCTCTCTCAATGCGGTTTTGCCAGTGTTTTCCTGGTGGCACACGGTTCTGATGCTGAAAGAAAAGTTTCCTTTGCTAGCAGGCTTGTGCATGATTTCTATAGCAGCACTGATCACCATCGACGATGACTGAAGTCCGATGTTAGACAATGATGAGTTTCATATTTTCAAAGGTTTTGACAAAATGTATGTGTAGACTGAGGGAAAGGTTCAAACCATCATTAATCTAAATAAAATGGCCAAAGGTTTTATTTCGTGTATAGTCTTTCGACACTGTATCCCATGCTTATTTTGATTGGCTGCTATAGATGTGTTACCGCAAATACCAGATGATTTTAACTATTATGTTATTAAAAAGTAAAGACATAAAATTACCTGATGACAGAATCCAAACAGAAACACAGAAACATGCAATAACTATGTATACAAGAATACCAAAATGTGAGAACGAAAGCAATGAAACAAAGTCAATTCTCTCCCAGCCCAGAAGTGACACACCCCGGTTGTATATGAATTACAGAAGGCCCACAAAGAAGAGACTCACAAAGCATTGGAAGTCACATAACATTATAACTAATTATCAAACATGTAATAGCAATCTCAAGGAAATATGATCAATTATCAAGAACTGCACTCATCGTCATCATCTATCTCATGCACAGCTTGGAGTGGACCACTTCCAGACATAAAGCTGCTTTCTGAGGAACTTATTGCTGGCCCATTTCCAAAGAGGCACACCTGTGGCTCAAGCCTGTTCAGCTGATTACATTCATCATCTGAGAGTGACCAATTGAAGATGTCTATGTTTTCCCTGATCCGATCAGGCTTTAAGCTGCAGGGTAGAACACTCGTTCCTCGTTGCAGTCCCCACCTCAGAATTACCTATTACAGACAATAATATATGTGATTCCCTGTGCCGTATAGAGAAAACATCATTATCTGAAATATATCCACAATTGGTATGTTAACCAGATAGCTCTGCATGTGAGTCAAGCCAACAAAAGAAACAGGACTACTCTAATTCTGTTTTGGCATCACGTATGCATCTAAAATTCCTCCCCTTTTCAAGAAGGGGTATAGTTACACTTGCACCGGTGTTTTCCCTTTTTTAATTTATAATGAAGAAGTTTTACTTAATGAAATCGAAAACACAAAATAGATGTGTAAATAAGGCCCTCAAGGGAAAAAAGAAAAAATTGTAAAGAGGGTTGAATTTGCATTGAAATTATGGTATCACAGTTGAGCAATAGACATATGAATATGTATAGAACTTATAAATGCAAACAAGACATGAATATGTGTGAAATATATGCTGGAGAAGAAAAACAAAGTAAACAAGAATACAAGATATATGAGAAAGTAAATAGATGCAGCAGGAATTGCTTGCCAAATCACCTTAGGCAGCCAAGAAAGGAGAACCAGAGTATTTGGTTGTAATCAAGAAACCACATTACATTTATCATTTATGACCATCATATACATACTATGCTCCCTTTCCACAATGATGCATTACCTCACACAACATTGATCCTACACGATTTAAGCAGAGTGCATTTGGATTAGGTGATATGAGATATTACTCAAGTTCTCTTAGGGCAGTAGTCTCAGGGGAGTACACTTTTCTTTAATAATAATATGTTGTTGTCACAAACAAAAGCACAGCATATTTGGATGAGTTGGGGACTTCTAGGATGTTAAGTTTATTAAGAAATTTCAGTGGTGTGTAACTCACCATTAAAGAATCTAAAGTAACTTTATGTCACTGATTTTAGTATTATTTTCATAAATAAAAAGTACAGAGTCCTGAATCCTGATGTGGTCATGGATGGGAGGAATCTCAATGATCGTTAGCATGACCCCATTCTTGAATACACAATATATAGTAGTGATTTGGTACAACCAATAGCAGATTGTGACCAAACCTCTTCTTCTTCTTTTTCTATTTCTTTGCCTATTTTTTGGCAAAATTCAGCACAACACAAATATAAGAAGGGCATGATTGCAAAATTGGGATATATACCAATTCAAGGAGTTTAGAGTGATCAAATGGATTGAATCATTCATATCCAGGTCCCACAAAAATGGAAAAAATAAATCAATAGGCCAGTCACAAATTGTTACTGGTTTCCCAAGATAATTTTTATAGAGACGCATATATACAATGTTCAGCTGTTAACTTACCACCAATTGGCTGTAAACATTTTTAAAGTGAGCTCCATGTGGGGCTAGGGGTAAGCAATTGCTGATCTTACCTAGTAATTTCAAGGTTAACGGTAGCACTGAAAAAGCCATCCCCAAATAAATCACTGCATATTGGATTGTTAGGATCCTCCAATCTGGAACAGTTTTGCTATCTCCATCTACGGTGGGCTCATATCGGCAATGATATAGATAACCAAACCATGATGCAGTGAAAACACAAGAAAACAGACACAAACACAACAAGAGTTATATGGTTCAGCAGTGTGCTTACGTCCATGGTGGAATAGAAGCATCACTATCTTTTAGAAGTTGCAATAGAACTTGACCGTTTATCTTCTCTTTCTCACCCTCTCTCAATAAAAAATGAACCATAACGATAGACATCCATCAAAGATACAATATAAGACTGATACCTAGTACAATTTTGTGGAAGTACCCTTGCACCCGAAAGATCAAGGGCTACACCACTCTAAGCCCCCAAACTCAAGGGCCACCTCCACAGCCTTGAGAACCCCAACTAGGGTCCAATGTCCAGTATGGACCAAATCACCACAAAATACAAGACATCTTCACAACACCATGGACTCTACTCATATGAAATTGGTGAACTAGGACATTTTCAACATCTTGATGCATTAGGAATTCCTCCTTCATAATCTAAGATCATCCCTATCACATTGACATATGAGATGAAATTAATAAGCCTAGCAAAAGGGAGCCCATACGTGGTCTTATTGCTATAGGAACCCACTGCATAGGTATGGCAAAGGATTGGTTTAGTGAAGGGAACTTCTTCAATTCCAGTTTCACTCTCGCACTTTCTGAGGATATATTTACCAGAAGTTAATGTTGTTACTGATTTTATTTTTTTTCATTTAGTTCATCCATATATAATTTACATTTAGTTGTTGTTTTTGCTATTAAATGAGAATGAACCAAAAATTTCCTCACAAGATGAAACTTTAACTTTAGCTACCCATCCCACCCCAAAGGGCCACTCCCGTAGTTTTACCCAATGTGTGTGGTAGGGAGGCTTACACACACCCCGAGGACTAGTCGGGTGCTCTAAGAGGCCCTACCCAGCGTGTGTGCGTAGGGAGGCTTGCACACGCCCCGAAGACTAGTTGAGTGCTCTAAGAGGCCTTGGACACCTCGGTCATATATATATATATATGGAGAGAGAAATCCAGGCTTAAAAGACATTGAGGCATCAGGAGATGGAGATCCACTCATACAGGTATCTCCCATAGCTTAAAATCTCCTATTTTCTACATATTTGCTTCCAATAACTGCCTACCAAATGCTTGGAATGAAATCTCTAACTATCTGGAGATTCAGAGTAGCCAAATACATAATCAAATTGGTAACAAACCCAAAAACCAGATAACTCTTGAATGGACATTCTATTAACTGCAAACCAAAATGAGAGAGGAGATAACTGCAAGTTTCATACAAAACATGCCAGAATTTAGAGTGGAAGTTTTTTTGATAAACTAGTATTTTGTTCTAAACATAACCAGACAAGTTGCAATCCTAACATGACACATCAAACTCTAATCAAGGTTTGGACATACAAATTTTCCAACATGAAATGATATTTGAAAGAATCAAAAGAGAGCTAAATAGTAAACAGAAAAATGCATAATGCTCCTAATTAGACAAATACCTGCTCAGGTGTCTTCTTATGGCGCTCAGCAATATCCACAACAACTGAGAGTTTGAGCATGGGTCCGTGTACCGATCTCGATCGCCTGAATGATATCCTTGGTGTTCCAGGTTCATCTTCTCCTGATCCACTGTCATAGAGTGTTGGACTGGTTGTTGGTACCCCTAAAGGAGTATGAGCAGACACATGAATACCTTTGAGTTGACAAAACTTTACAAGCTCCTCTTGCCTCCAAAAAGGATGCAACTCAACCTAAAACATAAAACAAAATTCAAACATTTAATGGAAAGTTTAAATCATCAAAGAAAACAAAAAATAATAATTTAGTTACACGTAATCTAACCAAAACATGTATTTCCTAATCGGATTATGAATCGAAGATCCAGGTTGCAACTGAATAACCATCAAAGAATAAAAAATAAAGCATTTTCTTAATTGGTAAGTGACAAAAGGGGATCATTTGAAGACTTGTATGGTTCACAATTGTAATACCAACTTTTATATGAAGAGCACAAGGGAACTGCTTGGGAGGTCCAAGGCAGTATGACAGGAATATGAACTCGCAGTAAGACACACAACATCAACTAAATATTAGAGGAACAATGATTACGCAATTTAAACAACAAAAATCCATTCAAGAGGGGGTGCAACAAGATAACTAATTAATATTTTGAGATAATAACAAAATACAGTAGATTACCATGTGATGGGATGAATAGATGGACTGCTCAAACTTACAAGGACCAAGACTGAATCCAGCAATATGTAAATGGTGAAAATTAGTGGTAATTAGTACCAAAAAGAATGATATGCAAATTGTTTCCAACAGAGGAAGGAACATTGACAACTTAAATTATAAGCATCCAGTGAGCCCTCTGATAGCCAAAGTGACAACCGTAGATGTGTAATACTGGTGGAACCAGGGTATGAGGGTAGGGCCATACCCTCCCCTTCCTCCCACCAAATTTTTTGAATCCCCCCTTTAGTATAAAGATTTTCACATATCCCCCAACTGACTCCCCACACTCACAGACAAACACAGTATAGTGTTAAACACTTAAACCAAAGGCCATGAGGGGTTATCCTGGTGAGGTCTCCATGTGGAGGTCAACTATGATTGCAAAAATGGATTGGTTAGAAAGGCTTATGTTTGGTATGGTGCATACCAAAAATCAGCTTGACTAAATGGCTTAGGTCTGGATTTAATGCCCAAAAAAACAATGGCAGATAGGGATGCAATCTTATCAAGTTTTAATCCATCACCAGGTGTAACTTGGATATGCAATCCAATTGGGTAGAGATCCGGCCCACAAATGGGTAACATGAGTAGGGTGGAAAAGGGGTGCAAGGGGGACCCAAGGTGTGTTAGGGCTTAGACCCAATACCCACATACAGAAAATACAGACTCAAATCACACAAAGAGAAAGAACACACGAGATATACGTGGTTCGGCCCAACCTTGGCCTACGTTCACGGGAGAGTGTAGATTTCATTATAGATAAAAAGAATACATAGATACAAGATTTGGATCCCAAGATCTCTTTTGGTACCTTCCCTCTCTCTCTATCTCCCTCACTACACCTCTGCTGCAAGAGGCCCCTTGTGGCCTCAAAAGGCACTTGGCCAAACGGCAGGGTTTCCATGAAACCCACGTCCTTAATATATAGGAGTATTACAGTGTCCTATATTTAGTAGTTTCCTAATGTAATTAGGAATCCCATGTAATTAGGAGTCCCATGTAACTAGACTCCTAATTTCAGTGGAATTGAGCCACAAGTTCCAACAATCTCCACCTTGGCGAAAATCCACTGATCCTCCTCCAGAGATAACTGTGACATCGTCCTCCACTGCAACTATGCACCTCTGTGCACACTAACCGCTCCCGGCCATGCTCCACTTGCAGCTGTAATCCTCTGCATCTCTGCATGAGATGCGCATCCCATACCTTAGGATGATCCACCAGTCTTGAGTAAGACTGTATAGCCCAACCGGGCTCCACCTCGATCTTGGCCGTCCAAGACCCTGTGTTGCATCTGCAACTCCGCGTCCTACGTTCTACGAGCACATCCCGACGTGCTTCACAAACTCGAGGTTGCGTTTCCTTCATAGTGTGTTCCTGCACACACTAATGTGTTAGCTGCAATCACCTCGGCCTCTCTACGCATATGACGAATGTGTCATCTCCACGCGTACCGTCAAAAGGTCCAAGGTCTTTCACCGTGCAGCAACCCTTTCACGGCTACATCTTGCCGTGTTTCCTTGATGTGATCCCACGCACCGCCGTCGACTACTCCCCGACTCTTCCAAAAAATTAATTCCACTCCTTTTCAAAATCCACATCGGTCACCACGTAGATCTCTTCGCTACGATCAAACAGGCGAAGACGGATATCAATTCTAAGTCTCACTGACTCTAGAAATTGTAAAACAATTCTGACCGTTGATTTTTCTCTGCTGAAGGAGTGTCTAAATTTGTGGTCCTACGGGGTCACCTAAGCTGTAAACCTGCGGATCACCAACCACGCAGTACAGTAGTCCTGCGGAACTGCCCCAATCTGTAGTCCCTCGGGTGCACCAAAAAACAGTGGTTCTTCACAACCGAGTTCTACTGACTTGCTACTGCAGCCCTCTCTCCTGTTTGCTGCCGCCGGAAAACTAGATCTGCCGACTCGCGGCTACCATTGCCGCTCTCCTCCTCTTGCTACAGATCAGCAATTGGCTTCCTCTTCCTTCAGATCTCAATCCAGATCTGCCTCAGATCTGCAACTCTCAATCTCGGCACGAGTGATTGCCGATCTGTGCGAAACAGGGCTGACTTGCCCTTCTCCTATCCGTCGCTTTTAAGAAGCCATTGATTCCGGTGTTGCTACCGCCCGCAATAGCCTCAGATCTGCCGATCCCTTCTCTCCCACAGATCTGGCTGTAGAGATCTGCCCTCAGTCTCAGTTTCTCAGATATGGGCTTCGATCGGCCTGCACGCCTGCTGAGCTCCACCTGCATTTTGGTGCTCCTCCTCCGGATCTGCTCTGCTCAGATCTGCAACCGTTGTGGCTGCTGCATCTGTAGATCTGAACGCCTCCTACGCTCTCTGGTTCTCCGGCGTCTGCAGGCCTCCACCCGCAGATATGAAAACAGCGCTCGGCACCCTTGCCGCCGCTGTTCCTCAGAGCTCTCCTTCTGTAGTGCGATTGCTCCTTTGTTTCCGGCGTTGCCTTCGGCTCAGATCTGGGTTGAATCTGTAGTCCCTCGGGTGCACCGAAAAACGATGGTTCTTCACAACCGAGTTCTACTGACTTGCTGCTGCAGCCCTCTCTCCTGTTTGCTGCCGCCGGAAAACTAGATCTGCCAACTCGCGGCTACCATTGCCGCTCTCCTCCTCTTGCTACAGATCAGCAGTTGGCTTCCTCTTCCTTCAGATCTCAATCCAGATCTGCCTCAAATCTACAACTCTCAATCTCGGCACGAGTGATTGCCGATCTGTGCGAAACAGGGCTAACTTGCCTTTCTCCTTTCCGTCGCTTTTAAGAAGCCATTGATTCCGGCGTTGCTACTGCCCGCAATAGCCTCAGATCTACCGATCCCTTCTCTCCCACAGATCTGGCTGTAGAGATCTGCCCTCAGTCTCAGTTTCTCAGATCTGGGCTTCGATCGGCCTGCACGCCTGCTGAGCTCCACCTGCATTTTGGTGCTCCTCCTCCGGATCTGCTCTGCTCAGATCTGCAACCGTCGTGGCTGTTGCATCTGTAGATCTGAACGCCTCCTACGCTCTCTGGTTCTCCGGCATCTGCAGGCCTCCGCCCGCAGATATGAAAACAACGCTCGGCACCCTTGCCGCCGCTGTTCCTCAGATCTCTCTTTCTGTAGTGCGATTGCTCCTTTGTTTCCGGCGCTGCCTCCGGCTCAGATCTGGGTTGAAAAACCCCTTGGAACGCATGGCCTGTTTGCACTAAGGGTCGACGGTGAACCCAGCCCTTATTCCTGGCTGTTTTCTCAGCCTCAGATCTACTCTCTGGATCTGTCGTCGCCTTCTTTTTTCCGTCGGTATCGATCTCCCGTAGCCATCCCCAATCGCAGCCCTCTATTCACAGCTCCGACAGCTGCTACCTTGCACCATCGCTGCAGCCTCCGATCTCGCTGCTTGGACTGCTTGGGCTGCAGATCTCCAATTTGCCTATCAGATCTGCAGTAATCGCGGTTGCCTCTACCGCATTCGGCGATCCTCCTTCCTTTGCACACAAATCTGCACTTCTGCTCTAGCGATGGGGCTATCTTTCCAGCCGCACTTCTGCTGGCTGCCACTCACAGATCTGAAAACCCAGATCTGCAGCAGTACTGCACTGTTGCTTCTGCCCCTCTTCGGCCGTCGAGCTGTCCTCCAGACAGTATCAGATCTGCGGCTCGCCGCTGCTTGCAGCTTCCTCTTCTTCCTCAATATGTGATTAATCTGGCCCGAATCGAACCTTCGCTCATGATACCACTGTTAGGGCTTAAACCCAATACCCACATATAGAAAATACAGACTCAATCACACAAAGAGAAAGAACACACGAGATATACGTGGTTCGGCCCAACCTTGGCCTACGTCTACGGGAGAGTGTAGATTTCATTATAGATAAAAAGAATACATAGATAAAAGATTTGGATCCCAAGATCTCTTTTGGTATCTTCCCTCTCTCTCTATCTCCCTCACTACACCTCTGCTGCAAGAGGCCCCTTGTGGCCTCAAAAGGCACTTGGCCAAACGGTAGGGTTTCCATGAAACCCACGTCCTTAATATATAGGAGTATTGCAGTGTTCTATATTTAGTAGTTTCCTAATGTAATTAGGAGTCCCATGTAATTAGGAGTCCTATGTAATTAGGAGTCCCATGTAACTAGACTCCTGATTTCAGTGGAATTGAGCCACAAGTTCCAACAAGGTGGGCCACACACTGAGGGTTCTTACCGTGAGAACCCTCATGGAATTCCTAGGTGAACGTGCGTGCGTGCGTGCGAAACTGCAGTTTCAATATTAACCGGCCTGCCACCACAACATACGGAAATAATGTCGATGAACAATATATACTTACAAGCAATATGTCTATGTTTAATCTTTAAGGTAATGATGGTGCAAAGTCGGGACTGGTTGCTTTTCTATGTTTTTTCCACAAAATGCATCTAAAGGTACTTGGGCCTTTTGTCTACACACCATACCATCTTTACTCTTGAGATAATAATTACCATAGTAGGATAGTAACCAGCCTCCGGAGAAGGTATCACGTTCAAGTGAAAAAATATAATCGCATTCAAATTAAGAAAGTTGCAATGGATTGAAGGTGAAAATATCCCTTTCTACAACTGTAAGGCATTCACTGGTTGAAGTCGCTGAGGTACTCTTAAGGAGGTTTCATCTATTCTCAAGATAAAAGAACACCATGTGGTTCAGTTCTTTCTTTAAAAGGGTCAAATGCATTCACTGTACAGCAAAATCATAATTCCTACAAGCATTGAGAAAGTATAGGAAACCAATACCAGTATCAAATTGTGTCAATACCAACCCACTAATCGCTACAAGTATCTAAGTAGATACTTTACTGAGACTCAGTAGGTTACAATATGAATTGTTCATGAATTCCACTCATGAATAGTCACCAGGCCAACCACATTAGCAACAAAGAGATTGGAAGAACACTTGAATATTGTGGTACATTTGCTGGGCCGTAGTTGCAATTGCCATATAAATTGATGTTTTAACTGGCAAAAGTGACTAACATGCGTCTTGCATTTTCATTTAGAGCAAGGCCCTCAACATATGTAGGAGAAAAAGACACACCATTAAGAAACATAAAATACTAAATACAAAAGGAGGAGAAAGTAAAAGGCTGTTTGTATGTGGAAGAAGGAAAAGTTGCAATTAGACCATTCTCTAGTCTCACCTTCATCCCCACCCGTTGTTTACCACACAATCAGATATTCAGAAGAAAAAAAAAAGAAACTGATTCTCAACCGGGGGTTGCTTACAAAGTTGATCTTGGAAAAGCACATGAGCACGTGTATGCACACACATAAATGGATACAGATATATAGATGTATGTAATGTTAGAATTGATGGCTTTTGAATCCAATGGAGGTAGTCTATCTTGGAGTGTCTCAACAGCACATATTCCTATTTTCGACAAGGACACACCAAAAGATTATCCATTATACCCATTTCTGTGTAGTTTGGACTTTGGAGCTTAGGGGCCAAGGCACATGTTCTAGCAAATGGTTTTGATTCAAGGATTCCAGATTACAAACAGAACTAGAAACAGTGTGCAGGATTGTGTTTTGTGATGCAAAGGAGGAAGGTGTTCAAAATTTGTTCTGTTAAGATGTTTTGAAGCAATATCAAGACTGGAGACAAGACTAGAGATAAACGTGGCTGAAAGATCGACTGTAGGTGAAAGAATGCAGCAGGAGGTCATCAGGACATCAAGAACTGGATGCACCATGTGACTTCTGGCAATTTTTTTTACACACCATTAGGGGCTAGCCAAAGATCAACTTCCACGTGGGTCTGGTTGTTGAAAGGTTTAAAGAAATCGTCTTGGGAAAGAAGCTTTTCTCGTGGCCAGACAACATTCACTAAAGCAACTCTAGACAATCATCCTATACATTACCTGTGCTTCTTTCAAACTCTAGTTAACCCATGCCTCTTTAGAACTCTGGTCCAAGTCACTGAAGTTCTAAAGAGAATCCAAAGGAACTTCCTAAGGGATGGAATGGAGAAGAGAAAAGGATACATTTGGTGAATTTGAAAGTGGTCAATTTACCAATGCACATGGGGAAGGGACTCGGTAACAGATTTTAGCCAAAATTTATCAGTCTGGGCTTCTGCCAAAATATGATTTTTTTGGGAAATATCAGCTGAAACTTTTTGGTCCAGGAGGGACCGAGAAATCTCTTCAAATTTTGTACCTTGGGGAACAGGAGAGGGAAATTGATGGAGAAAAAGTGGTCTCTATTATCAGAAATTTGGAAGTTTGGCAAAGAAAGGGAGGCTCTATAGAGAGGAGTTACTGAACTCAAGTATGGGACTATGGGGGAGAGGAAAATGGGTGGAATCAAGGGATTATATTTCCGAATTAAGTAAACTGATCTGTAATGTGGGGATTTACTAAAGAAAGGAACAAGGTTCTCATTAAGGGTTGATTAAGGATTAGATTTTGGCAGGCAATAGGAGATCAAGAGTTGATATGAAAGCTCGGTTTTTAGTATTATGTTCCATTTTGAGATAAATTTCAAAAAGGAGTAAGGACAAAAGCGTATGGAGGGCTTGGGAAGAAAATCAGTTTCAAGAATATCCTCCAGAGAAATGTAATGGATTGTGAAGACAGACAATTTGTATCTACTCTTAATATGATTGATAACTTGGACCCAACCATCAAGGCGGACTCACTCCTTCTGCTCGCAGGGCTCATCCCCTCCACTCACATCTCACTGTTGGATTAGCAAGAGAGCATTTCTAGGTGGCCAGAAAAAATTCTCATTCTGAACAGTAAGTAGAGGCAGCTAGGTTTTACCTCACCCTCACTGTTATCCTCATCCTCGTGAGGTTATATTTTCTTGTGCTCTCTTTTCTCACATTCATATAAAACCATCTGTACACATGTTGGTTAGTTCATCATTCCTTCACTCTCTTGTCAAACAAAAAGTTTGCTCTCTCTGTCATGCATGCTGTTACACTGTGGTATACGTATCAGGTTAATGTCCATTCTTAATATGTCAGACAACTTGGATCCAACAAGTGAGGGAGTGGAAGGGCGGGATTGGTTCGAGTCTTATGGATCCTTTTAGAACAAATCTGTTTTTCCATTACAAGCCAAAAGTGTCTTCCCCTTTCTCGGTGAAAACATTTCAGGAATTAGTAGAACTCCCTCAAGCCGATCCTTTTTTGCATAGCCATCATCTTAGATCACATAATCATGCACTCCCAAGTATTTGTTTGTTTTTACCATCTTTTTCTTGCATCAATCTTTGGTGTTTCACTGTTAACCTTGAATAAATCTCTGAAGTCTTATTTGATCCCTCATGGAGGGGTGGAATGAGAATCATTTAATGGGAGAGACAAGATAATATTGATTGGGAGTTCAGTGGTGGTCAAACATATATGATTATGAAAGCATCATAACATGACATTGGGTCTATATTGCATGGACATTTCAATGTAGATAATGTGTCCTTGTAAGACACCCCCATGTCTATGTCGGACCCTTAACATCTAGCTAATCCATTGTTGGGAGAAGCCAAACCTCTCAAGTGCATCCCATAAAAGATCCCAATCCACTCTATCATACGCTTTCTTCATTTTTCTGTAAAACCTGTATCCCTGCTATATCGATGGCATGTCCCTGCCATATCCAAGTAACATCTGGGCATCATGGTAATAGGTATTAAGATGTAATTCAATGTGCATGATCAATTGGAATTGTCTTCACACTTTACTGGAAGGTGGACCTTGTATAGATTATTTTCCTGTATTCTAATAAACATTTCTTTATTTGCCCATATTATTAAAAAAAAAACTCTGCTTATGACATATATCTCAGTACACAACAAATGTACTGAATAACAAAGTTTAATCATATCCATTAGTCAAGCATACAGAAGGACCAGCACCATGCTTTTTCTGTAGAAATTTATCAAAACTAGACCCTCTGTTTGGACATGCAGAAAAAAAAAAGTAACTTTCTTGGACAGAATTATTTTCTTACAAAATATAGTTAAAATGGATATTTACATTGAGAAATTCAGTATTTTCCAGGAAATCTCCTGTCATGCAGCCAAAGAGAGTAACAAATGTAGACTTAAACAAATTTGAAGATATAAGAACTAACATGACTGCAAGATGACCATGATAGCTTTCTTCCATTCTGATAAGCAGCTTCACAATATTAATTAACCATGAAAGACAAAAACATGGGGGAAAAGAAGAAGAGGAAGTTGACAAACTCACAATCAATCCTCAATGACCAATCAAGCTCCATATCTCGAGGTTGTTATGACTATTCAGATTTATTTAACAAATATGTCTGTTTCATACAGGCCATTACTTAAACACTAAGATATAATACTTTCTAGGTTTTCTATAACTCGGTTATGGTTGGTGACCTAATTCCTAATAAGTAATCAAAACATCTAAAAGAAAAATAAATAAATAAACAAATAAAACAATTACTGAACCATCAGAGAATGACAGAGAAGTATTCAGCCAACCTGATTAACTGCAGGGACAATCTTCGCAAATTGGAGCAATTCCTCAATCTGCTGAACACTGAAATTACTAACACCTATAGCGCGGACAAGACCCATTTCCACAAGACCTTCCATTGCCTTCCACATCGGTTTCAATCGATGAGAGAACTGCCTATACTCACTTCCTGATTTTGAAGGAGGATCAGTAGCGTCTCCAAAAGCTGAACTCTCTGGCCAGTGCACCAAGTACAGATCCAAATATGACACACCAAGGCTCCTCAAAGAAACTCTAACAGAGTTCTCAATCCTCTTCAGAGAATTCATAGTACAATACAACTTAGAAGTCAAAAATACTTCCTCCCTCTTGAGTCCACCATCAAAAATTTCTGCAAGTGCTTGCCCCACTTCAATCTCATTTCCATAAAGATGGGCACAGTCTATGTGACGATATCCAACCTTCAACGCTGTTTTTACTGCTTCAATGCAGAGATCGCCACCATTCTGCCATGTTCCAAGCCCTATGGCTGGAATTCTTGCCCCTGTATTCAGCACAAAGTAATTTCCTGTTGCTGCTCCTTTTCCTCTCGGTTTCTCAATCTCCTTCATCGAGTCACCCAACAATCCAAAAATCTCAATCTAAAAGGAGAAAGGCCAATTGGAAGAACCACCCAACAAAGCAACAATATCAACTTTTGAGGAGAAAATCCAATGACCCAACAATCACAGTTGAAAAAAAGGACACACCAATGCTCAAACAATCAAGAAAAATCCATTTAACCCAGTAATCTCAAAGAATAAAGCAGCAAAAAAAAAACAGTTACCACACCAACAAAGAAGAAAAATCCAACTATAAGGGTGCCCCAACAATTCAAAAACAGAACCAAGTGCCAGGTGAGAGGAATTCAATCCAAAATCCAACTCTACACTTCCCCAGTCAATTACAAACGTTAATTGGCTTCTCTTCTCTAATTCCAAAGACACCAACCACATTCAAAGAACCCGATTGATCAACATCTCCACAATCTAGAAAAGTATTTGTTTGCCTTTGGAGGGTGCAAACAAGATGTTATATGATTATATCAACATACAACGACTGAGAGCATTAAAAAATATGGCTTAAAGTAGTCAGAAAAATGACAGTATATTCAAGCATTCACCTAAATGAGGGAGACTCGGAACCCACCAACCACCTACCCATACGAATAAAAAGCCGATACTCGTTGACCTTACAAAATTCATGGGCTTTGTAGTCTTTTGACCCAAATTTTGTGTGATTTTTTTCTTCTTTCCCCGTTTGCATTTTTACTAATTACTACCACACCTTGGATATTCGAATCTAACCAGACTACCAAAGGTGAGAAGAAAGAAATCATCGCTCCGACGGCAAAGATATAACGAGAGAGAGAGAAGGAGGGTTTTTTCGGTCGGCGGGTGCCGACACTGGGAGAAAAAAATACTACAACCGCGCGATTCCCTCGCTTGAGGACAAGATTACAGGTAGGACCGAAGGAGCCCTTGCTCTGTGATGTGTACTTTAGTCCTAACTCTTTCTTATCATGGATTGGATTTTGAATTCAATTAAAATATGTATATATTTTATTCATTTTGAAGAATTGAAAGTATTTATTTATAGATTAAGCATCTTTTAATTTACTTCTTAGATTGGTTGGATTAAAAAATAATGATATTTAAAAGAAAATTATTGAAAACATTTTACATTTCATATTTAAAGAAAATTTAGAAATATTTATAATACAAAAATTCTAATTTTTTTAATTCTCTATTTTTCTAATTAGAGCAAAATTTTAATTGAATTAAATAAAATAATATGGACAAGCAAGGACAAAACTTCAATCTTCATACAATTTTGAACTTTGAAACCACTCTATAAAATTACAATAAGTAGTAGGAAGCATAAGTAAGATTGATCAAAATTTTATTTTGAATATCTTTTATCAGTTTATAATTTTTTATTTTTAAAGACTACACCCTTTACCTCACCAAATTTTATAATAAAGTCCTTTTTTTATTTTTTAGTTATTTTTATTCAAATTTTTAAATAATAATATAATAAAGTTAGAACAAATCCTTCAAATTTTCTTTTAAAATCTTTTCTCTAACTTTTAGCTATTTAAAAAAAAATCAACATGAAAATAAATTATAATCATTTAAAGAACAAATAGTCAAGATTCATTTTAAGTTGGCCTGATAGTGTAACTGCTCGCCTCATGAAATATAGTCTTGGACTAGAAAAGTTTAATTTATAGATAAATCTCATTTTCTCAGTCTTAAATAAACTTTTAATATTTTTATTCTTCTGACTTTTATAATAATCTTTTTAAACAAAATGTAGATATAACTTTTACCATTCTTAATTTTACTATTTTATAAATTTTTAGTACTTAAAAAAAATTGGGGCACGAAACAAAATTTCAATTGACACCATGGATATCAGTTATTAGTAATATTTTATTTAAATCCACATTTGCTATATATAATGTTCATTATTTGATGTCAAAATAGAAAATTTAATCCCAAACTAGTAAATAATTTGCAAGACTAACCCTCAAAGATCTAAACAGTATTAACTGGTCAAATTAAGTTGGCCAACGATCATTTATTTATTCATTTAATTTAACTTTTAAACATTAATTGACTTATTTTAACAAATTCAACATAAAAATATGAAAAAGGTATTCAATATATTAATATTAACCATTCAAAAATATTCTACTATATAAGGAGACCGTTTTTGTATGCTTAAAATGAACTTTGATCGTTCATTCAGAGAATGATTGTGATTTATTTTCATATTGGCAAATAAAAAAGACAAAAAATTTGTCTAAAAATAGTTAAAATGTAATAAAAGAGATTCTAAGATAGAATTTGGTGAGTTTAGAGGTTTTAGCTCAATTTTATTATATTATTATCTAAAAATAGAGAAAATTCATGAGTAAAAATAGGAAAATGGATTTTAAATTTAAATTTGATGGTTTCAGAGAACATGGCCAAGATTCTTTTATATTAGAATATAAAAATAGAAAATTCTATCGAAAAAATTGTGAATTGATCATAATCAATCTCTATAAAACAAATGTTGTTTACGCGATTCGTACTTAATATTTGTTTACTTTCAGTAGACTAAATATTTATAACAATCTGTGAAGGTTTTACGCTGAATATCCCGTGGTTTCTCACACATAAATTCAAAAAAAAAATTATTTGTAACAATCTATATTAATAAATATTTTTGCTAAGAAACAATAAATTACTAAGGCAGCCAAGTCTCTAGTTCGACAAGAATCCAAAGAGAACAGGAGAATTCTTGAAATCATTTATGGTTGGAAAATATAAAATTATACTTTTTTATACTCAGTGAATTTATAATTTTCATAATAAATCTAAAAATTCCTCAACTAAGGCCAACTCCTCTCTTAGGATCATTATAAAAAACATGGCAAATAAGTTGCATCATATAAAGAATTTTATTAAATTTAAAGAGAACATTTTAACAATTTTTCACCTATTGTCTTCATTCACGTTAACATGTTCTCAAATTGGTTTTGATTGGAATTACTTTCACCAATAAATTATAAACTCTTTTTTATCATATATTTTTAACTCTTCAAATCCAAATATTTAATCTACTAATTTAATTTATTTTTTAAGGTTAATCTATGATTTGTTAGTCACCTTACTATTTAAGTAGTGACATCTAAGTGGGCACATAATATGTATTTAAATTTTAAATTTTAAATCAATCATCAATCAAACATTAGTATTTTAGAATTATTATAAAAATTTATATTTTAAAATTGTGAAAAATATATCTAAATTTGAAAATAAAAGCCTCAGTTAAAAATATCTTATAATAAACATGGAGCGTTGTGGAAAGGTGATGAGATCACTGGTTCACTGCTTAATATTTTTAAAAGGCACTTTTATGATCGACTGAAATTATTTTCATTCACTTTTTATGTTATAGAATATGTTTAAATTTAGAACATAGTTATAATTAGATTTAATGGTCATGTCTACTTTCACATATAACACAAAAAATATTTTATTTGAATTAACTAATATATTTACAATTCTAAAAGGTAAAAAAAATCATAATTAATTTTTTTAGTATCATTAAAATTCAAAAGTTTGAAAAATATAATTTCATTAATTTAGAAAATGATAAAATAATCATCAACAAAATTTTACGGATAACTCAATTGATAGACACAATATATAACTAAAGGTCTCAAATGTGAGTACTGTAGTCATTTGATATTTATGACTTTTTTTTTTTTTTAACCGGAACCAAGAAAAATTATTTATAAAGAAAATGAGAAAAAAAAAACAACCAAAACAAAACAAAAACATGATTACAAAAGTCAATATCTTCTGCACAAATGGAAGACACCCAAAATTGATCATTCAACGTTATTCTTTATAGAGAAATTAGCCATATCATTGACTGAATGATTGTCATGCTTTAAAGATATCTCCAAACCTTCTGTTAGACCCTTAATCTCTCTAATAAGAGTGATTAATCTCCAAGGAAAACGCTTCACTATCTAACCCACTTGATAGTGTTGGATGAATCACTTTTAATGATTAATCTACATCCCCTAAAATAACCATTTGATATTTATGACTTGCAGAGGATGCGCTAAAGTTTCACTTAATACCTTCGTAATCCAGGAAAGAGTGAGAATTTTGAATTTCTTTATAAAAGAAAATATATGTCACAAGATCGATACAATTTTAAATCTAACTTTATCTTCAAGTCTGAATCAAAATGCTAGCCTTACACGGGTGTAGTTCAGCTCGTTATGTCCCACTTTAGAAAGCAGTATCTGATGGATTCAACCCCCTTTGACTAACCTAGTGTGCCATTAGAGTAGATGTATCACCACTTGAAGTTCTAAGTTATATATCCTACAATTTCCCATGCTTAAATTTGAAAAAAAAAACCAGCTCACACAAAAATTATTCTCAAGCAAGGAATAAGCCGAGCTGTAAGCTGACGTGGCTGCGCCCTAGCCTCCAATAAGAGAGATCACATGCGGCAGGTTTGTCCAGTGTTTTTCATGTGACACGTAAAATACTGTGTTGGAATGATGGAACACGTGCAGCGCATCTGGTTCGTTTATTATTAGCAGTGTCCACATATGTACATGACAATACTACACTACTATAATTAAGTAAAAAAAATAGGTATATAAGATTTGAAAATGAGATAGGACCTATTGATATTATAAAATTAAAAAGATTATTTTTAATATAAAACTAAAAAAAGTAGCTTACCTTTGAAAAATGTAATAGCCCGGATTTTTTTAAATAATAATTATATTGGCTATTATTTATTTTAATGGTTGAAATTAAGAATTTTGATGGAATGGATGGTAAATGGATTAAAATTTGGGCAACGGACCATGGATTGGATAATTTCCAATTAATTGGGTCAAGGATGGTCAATTGGGTCACTACCCATTTGGGACCCAATGGGTCAAGAGAGTATGAGCATTAGGGTAAATGGGTAGGAGGTGAATTTAATTGCGCCATGGGCCCAATGGTGATCAAGGTAAATGGAATGGAATGAAGTGATTAAAATCACTTAAGTTAAATTGGAATGAATCAAGATGGCATAGTCAAATGGGCCCAACTCCACCTCATCAAGTGAGGTGGCGTGTGGACCAAAACATAGGTGGGGCCGACCACCCAACCATGGATAAGTCAAAGGGAATTGAGGAGGATCAAGGTGAATTGAATTGAATAAATTGATTAAAATCACCTAAGTTAAGTTGGAATAAATCAAGGTGGCATAATCAAATGGGACCCAACTCCACCTCATCAAGTGAGGTGGCTTGTGGGCCAAGGCATTGGTGGGGCAGGCCACCATGGTTGGTCAACCATGGGTGGATTCATGGAGAAATTAAAGAGAAATAAATGGAATTAAATTATGTAATTAAATGACCTAAGTTAAATATCAAATTAAATAAATGAGTTGCATTACATGGAGTGAGTTCAATGGGGGTGAGTCACCTAGGAAATGGGTGGTTTCATCTCATGGAAACCACTCAACCATCAAGACAAAACCCACCCAAAACCGTTGGCATGGATGGAGTGTCATGTGGAAGGCATGCTCCCCCCTTGGTTAGACCAAAAGCTTAGGTGGAGAGCATGCATTGGCCAAAAATGAGGTGGTGGTTCCACCTCATCCAAACCACCAAACCAACCATGGTAAATGAGCAAAAACCGTTGGCCATGGGAGGGGTTGGGTGTGCCATGTGGAGGGCATGCACCCTCCATGGCTAGACAAGATCCTTAGAAGGTGGACATGCTAGGGCATGCATTGGCCCATTGTGAGGTGGTGGTTCCACCTCACCCAAACCACAAAGGAAACCCAAGCCCAAAACCGTGTACATGGGGTGGTTTACCAGACAAGAGGCCTAAGATTAAGGGCATGCATGACCATACATTGGTCAAAGGGGAGGTCATGGAGTCTAACCCAAGCAACCCAAAACAAGATGGAAAAATCTAAGGTTTCCATCTCTCTCTCTCCCTCTCTCCCTCCCTCTCTTGACCGACCCTCACACAAGGAAAAAGACAAGAAAAAGACCTAGAGAAAAGGAGGAGATCCCAAACTTGGCCGACCACACTCCCAAGACCCAAGACTTAGGATATTTTCCATTCTTTCCTCCTCTCCCTTTCTCAAACCTACCTCCATCTTGGCCGAACCAACCCTTGGTGATCTCATCTTGATCAAGCTCATATATTGGCCAAAGATGAAAGAGAAGAGGAAGAAGGAAGGCTAAGGATCAAAGAGGAGCAAAAGGAAACTGGAAGAGCCGCGGGATTGGTAAGTAGTCCTCAACAAGAGTTTATTTTTAAAAGAGTTAAAAGGAGACCATGGAGTCCATTTTCTTGGATTAATTGGTGACCAAAATATTATGGGTCATGGATCTAAAATCCACCCAAGAAAGGGGATGAGAAATGGATAAACCCTAATGGGTAAGATAGGTTAAGAAAAATAATGGAATACTAAGGACACTATGTATATATTTGGGTATGTATGCATGCATGACAAAAAGGGTTTAAGGATCATGGTTTGGCCATTGCATGGCCAAACCCTAACTGTTATGAAGATGTGGGAAGGACCTCATGCATGTCAAAAGTATGGTGAATGATCAAAATGTATGGTTTGACCTTTGCATGGCCAAACCCTAGGGTTTCTTGTATGAGAACCATCAAGTAACAAATCATGGAAATATGATTTTTGAAGAAATAATAAACCATAGGGTTCGGTCATGTTGTATGGCCGAACCCCATGGAAGGATATTAAGTATTTCTCCATGGGTTTAAAGGATGAAAACCATGGAATGATTGGTTAATAGTTTTAGGGTTTTGAATGGCTAAATGTTAGAAAATTTTAAAGGGGTCAAGTGAGGAAACCATGGAGAAATGTTAATGAGTATTTATGGTCTCAAACCTTGCAAATGAAGATGAACCATGGACCATGGGTTCGGCCATGTTGTATGGCCGAACCCCATGGAAAGATTTTGATGGACTTAGATGTCTTTTGAACCATGAAGAGGACGGGGAATATGGGTAAGTTAATGGACTCAAAATGTAGTTAATGTTGATAAAAAATGATAATCTAAATGTATGATTGAAACCCCCTCAAGAAGGGACCTTGCTGTGGATCTAAAATGTTGTAAAAGATCAAAGAAAAATGAGGAAAATAACATCATGGGTTCGGCCATGGTGTATGGCCGAACCCCATGACCCATTTTATGAGTCATTTCATGGATTAAGTATGGATCTATGCATGTTTAAAATGAATGGGTATTAAGTTAAGAAAATGACTGATTTATAATGGGTTTTGTGTCATGATTAATGAGGCATTGATGGATCCATGTTTATGGATCAGTTAGGGATATGGACATGCATAAATGAAAGGTGATTAACCATGGGAAGAAGGAATGGCAAAAATGTAAATATGGCCAAAATGAAGAACCATAGGTTCGGCCATGGTGTATGGCCGAACCTCATGGGGGATGGTTGTGGACTTAGGGACTTTTAATGATGACCTTATGTGTTGGATAAATGAACCAAAGGGTGGTTGATTTTTAGACCCACATGACTAAATGGATCTAAGGATTTAAAAAGGGACCCAAAAACCTAGTTAGTGAGATTCGGCCATGGTGTATGGCCAAACCCCACTAAGGCATGTATAATGGACATAGGCATGATTGAAATGTTGGGTTAATTTGTTGATGTGTAATAAGGTAACGGGATATTGCAAGCGGTGCGCGATCGGTGACCGAATTCTTGGACGGAAACGCGAGGCATATTAGTTGGTCTTTGGTAGGATTCCTACCTCATTAAAAGCCATGGATTATGTGTATATGAATGTTTTACTTGAATTATTTTGGTATTAAATTATGTCTTAATGATGGGATTTTGAATGCTATGGTGTTTACTATTATTACATAGCATGTTGCACTTGCACCTCATGCATGGCATGAGAGGGATACTATGGAGTTGTGATGCCTTGATGAGGATTTTCCATCAAGGGAGATACTATGTGTTTGAAATACCTTGATGAGGCTTTTCCATCAAGAGGGTTACTATGTGTTTATGATATCTTGATGAGGCTTTTCCATCAAGAGGGTTACTATGTATTTATGACACCTTGATGAGGCTCTTCCATTAAGAGGGATACTTTGTGATGGTGATGTGGATGATGGGTGAGACTTATGGCATATGACACCCATTGCATAGTATTGCATTCACTTGCATTGCGTTGATATTAAATCTTATCTATGTGTTTTATTTATACTAATGCATGTGTTGACCCTACTCGGAGTACCTACTGGGCGCGTTGTCTAACACCTTACTTCCACCTTAGATGATGACGCAGGAAATGGAGGAAAGGAAGGACGTGACCGGAGCCAAGCGTAAGAGTTTGGAGGAGCGAGCTAGTTTATTTACTTAAGTTTTAATTTTGGAAATGTAATTTGAGTAACTTATCTCGTTGGACTGTAATATTTTAGATTACTTGCTATGGTTTGGATTTTATTTTGGATATTCTAATTTTGAAGTATTTTATTAATTAAGTGATGTAACTTCCTTGCTATCTAAAATTGGTAGGATAGATATTATAATTCCGCATTAAGTTATATTTCCGCAAGCTTACTTTCTACGTGTGAACTATTCTCATGGACTTAGTTCCACGCACACGTAGGGTTGGCCAGTTAAGGGCCGGGCTTTGAAAGCTCGGACTTAACTCGCGTCGTGACGTCCCACTCTCTTGTCACTCTTTATTTCAAAAAAAAATATACTCTGATTTTTCGGCTAAGCGAGTGAAAAGGGGCGGGCGTTACAAAAAATTACTTCATAAAATATTTATAATTATTAGATTTAAACCAAATAATATAGATGTGTAAAATGAAATTATATGTTGCTGTTACATTTGTTTACTTTTTAAAGTTAAATTTTTAATTACTTTTTAAAGTTATCTTCTTAAATAAGTTCATATATAATTAAAATTAAATTGAATAAAAATTCTTTTATCTCAAATATGTGATATTAGAGTTTTCAGAATCTTTTCTCTTTTTCTCTATACACAAGTATGTAATATGAGATGACAGTTGACTAGTGTAGGAGATAACGATTTGAAATTATTTTAAAAATAATTAATAGTTTATTAAAAATCATATATCTATTTTTAGTTTATTTATATATTTATTATTATTTACCAATATTTATTTGAAGGACTTCTCTCATGATATATCAAATCTTTTGAGATAAACTTTATTCTAAGTTATCACTTTTAATTATAATAGTTAAATTGCTTAAATTTTTATATTCTTTTCAATATAAATAGTTTAGTTCATTCATTCTTTTAAATAAAAATATTACTAAAAAGTGTTATATAAGTACAAACGTGCAATAAATCAATACTCCATTTATAATTTTTATTGATTGTTTAATGTATATATATATATAATTTAAATGATAATTTTATTCTTCTAATACTATTTTTACTTTTAAAATTATAATTGAAAAAACAAATATGATCAACTTAAGTCAAGGCCGCCCATCCTAACACGGGTATTTTTTTGTTAGGAGACACGGGTTTTAAAAAATTTAAGAAAAGTACATTTTACCCTTCACCCTTCTTAACCTTTTTAAAAACGAAATTATAGGTGCACCGCTCAGAATTATAGATATATCGCTCATAATTATAAGTGCACCGTTATGGATGGGTTCTGCACGCCAAAGTTATAGTTAATTTTGAAATTATAGGTGCATCTCCCAAAATTATAGGTACACCGCTCATAGGTACACCGCTATTAATTTTACGTGCACCGCTGTTGATGGATTTTGCACGCCAAAATTATAGTTAATTTGGAAATGATTAGTGTACCATTCATAATTATAGGTGCATTGCTCATAATTATAGGTACACCGCTCATAATAATAAGTGCACCGCTGTGCTCTACTTAAGATTTGCATGGAAGTAGGAATTTCACTTTATCTCGTGCCTCCTAACAAAAAATACCCGTGTTAGGATGGGCGGCCTTCAGTCAATTAAAGACATTTAAAACTCATTTCGAATTTGATTTGTACAAATATAAGTTCAGACAAAAAAAATTAAGCAGTCTATATAAATTAATTTATTTTGAATTTTAAAAATTGATTAATTTAATTATTTGGTTTTTATTTATCATTTATATAAAGACGGTTGGTTGATTTGATGGACACTCTACTTAAAACGTTTGAATACTTTGATGGATTATCTCAGATAAATATTATATGGTAAGAAAATTACATAACTAGATATATTATCATAAATATATGATCAAATAAATGTTTTAATCAATCATTTTTAATTTAACAATAAAAATCTATCAAATAAATATTACAAGTAGTTAAATTTAAATTAAAAATAATAATTTTCATAATGAGCCGGGTCGTTTCCAGTTTCGGCCCTGATGATCAGCCCCAAGAGAAGATGGACCGCCATGCCACGTGTCGCGCTTAGAGCCGTTGTGATTGTGCATCCAAGGTTCCTTAAACCAACGCAAACCGACCTCCTCTTATTCCCATCCTAATTTTAGGGCTCAAAGGAAACCCGAAACCCGTCATCAATTCCTCTCCCGATTCCTTTTCCCTTTTCCTCAATTTGCATAGGATTTTTAACTTTTTCTCCAAGGCTCCCCGAGGAATCTCCGGCCGTTTTCCTGAATCCCTCATCGTTTCCGTTCGATAAGCCGGGATCTTGTCTTCTCCGGCAGGATTTCAATGGATTCGGCCGGAATTCAGTCGATTCTAATGTCATTCGGCTTCAGAAGCGCCTCTGATTGGTGGGATAAAATAAACAATTCGAAGATTTGGCAAGACCGGATTTTCCATGCCCTCGCCGTCCTCTATGGCTTTGTAGCTGCTGTTGCTTTTGTAATTAATTCTTCTTGAATTTCTATAAGAAATTGGATTTCCATATCTTCCTTGGAATAGGATTTGGTAGTGGCTTTTGGTTTTCTTGCCATTCAATTTCTAGGATATTCTTCTGAAATTATTGGTTGTGTAAAAGTAGTTTTTTATTAGAATTTTTTAAAACTTTCGGTTTATTTATATTTGGTGGTTTGAAGATTACTATACTGCAGTAATGATCGAACTGTCTGATAATTGTGCAAATGAATGAAAAAGACTTCAAATTTGAAGTATTTTGTCAGTTAGCCTTGTGAAAATGTAGCAACTCTTAAATAATGAAAATACCCCATTAGAGCTCCTTCCCATTTGGAGTCGGATGTTACGCTGTTCTTCTGTGCAACATTAAATAGAGGGATTTTATGCTTTGCAATCCTCCCTTTTGAATTGGATCCATATACATTTGATATCGTACTTGAGTTACAACTGATGTTGGATTAAAGCCTGTTAAAATTCCACCCTTCTGCTTGCCACTTGGGCCTTTGAAAATCATTGAGAGTAATCAAGCTGATTTTTCGTGCGCCTTAATATGGAATAGCCTTTTCTAGCCCAACTTTCACTGACTCATGGTCACTAGTGGGCCCTGCATATCAACTGTCTTCCCAGATGCTCATTGCTTCTAGTATCGGTAACAGAACAATTTTCTCCAGAGAGAAAAGAGAACAGAAAATTAATGAGACTTTTTCACCTAAAATGCAATTTGACTTGCAAATATTGAAGAACATTTAGGTTTGTGTAATTTCATTAATTCTTCTACAGTTGGAGTTGAACAATAGTAACAATGTCTTGCAAAGTTGGTCTACTCAATTTATTGCATTGTTGTAATCTGATGAATTGTAATAAACATATGTTATTTAGAGAATGTTGTGATGGCATTGTTAAAATGGAAAAAATAGTGATTGGTCACAATTTCGTAGAAAGTTGAGAGGAGAATTGGAATTCCTTTACCTTAATGGAATTATTATTATTCTTATTTTTTTTTTGAAGAATCCACAGAAGAAATGGAATTATTCTAATTATTTTCTTAACTGGGTTAATTAGATTCTTGATTATTGGTTTTGTTAGTTCCATGTTTTAAGCAGTGGAACTATTCATTGCAGATCCAACTCATTCGTATACAGCTGAGGGTTCCTGAGTTTGGTTGGACTACGCAGAAGGTCTTCCACTTATTGAACTTTGTTGTGAATGCAGGTTTTGTGTTTGTTTTCATGTTTCTATTTTTGTATGTTGTATTGTATTCTTGGCTTTGTAGAATTTGCTTATTATCATACACCAATCCCTATTTTTCTTGCCTTTTTACAGTTCGATCTATTGTCTTTGTATTACGCCGTGCTGTGCAGCGGATCAGACCGGAGGTTTACTCTCAAGCGTTTCTATCTGTATCTTGTTACATTTTTTTTGTTAAAATGGCGTTGCTTATTAATTACGATGGCTCAATTGACAGGTTGTCCAACATATCTTGCTGGACATGCCTGGGCTTGCATTTTTTACCACATATGTTTTGTTGGTCTTGTTTTGGGCAGAAATATATTATCAGGTGGGAATACTGACTGGTTTGATCAATTTGTTTCATCCATGTTTGTTTTCTGTAATCTTTTCTCTGACATCGGTTTTGTGGCAGGCACGTGGTGTATCTTCTGATGGACTTCGACCAACTTTCTATACAATTAATATAGTGGTGTATACTGTACAGGTATATTCTTATAATTGATTGTAGTCCTAACAAGGCATCATGAGGATTCATTTTTTTGAATGATACTTTGTGAGAATTCACGAGATGTACTTATCAAATGCAATTGGCATGATGTTTTGCAAGTCATTGTTTTAGTGAATGGTCATGGTTGTTCTTTTATTTTTGAGTTATACTTTTTAGCATGGAAGTGAACAATCTCTTATTTCGAGTCCTTGTAGTGAGTAATTCTAGTTTGCCTTCTTGGCTTTTTCAGTAACTTAACTATATCACTACGGCACCGGGATCCAACATTGTGGCTTTGATCATAATCTGGATGCACGGAAGTTGCATCTAGTATTTGGAGGGAGAACCACCCTAATTAATATTGATCATTCTAACCTAGCAATTTTATAATCATCATTGATGGCATTGATAATCTAATCTACCTGTTTATTTTATGCAACTTTCTAGTGACAAAAAAGGTCACTCTAGGAAGATTGAGGAAAATAGAAGGTCTCAAGAAGAGTTTTTAGCAAGTGTGCTTCTTGGGCTTCCTCTACTGTGGAATTCAGGAATATATCGATGAATGACCTTTTACGAGCTTGGAAAGAATGTATTTACTTAGCTTAAGCTCTCCTTTAGTGTTTTGCGCAGTGTTGTTAGTGCTTTTTGAAGGTGTATTGGGTTTGCAGGTTGTTTTGCTTCTTTGTTTTGTTTCCTTCGTCTTCTGTATTTGCACTTCTAGTGCCTCTTTTCTATTAATATAATAACCATTAAAAAAATTGTGCAAAATTAAAATAATAGGTTAAAAATGTGTTGAACCAAATAGGCTATAAGAGTTGCTTTTTAGGTTGAATGGGAAGAAAAATCTCAATGTACTTGTCTGCTACACTAAGGCTTATGTTTTAGCTGACATAAATAAGCATCCTGACGAAGCGGAAATTATCAGGATTTAAGGGATCTAGTCAAACTTGGTCAAAATTGGTCAAATCTAATGGACCCACGGTTTAAGGTGGTGGACTTTGGTCAAAGAGGATGAAAGAAGGAAGAGATGGGATAGAATGGGTCAAAAGGGTGGTAGGTGAAGGGTATTTAGGGAATAGGAAAGTGGTGCTTTAAATGACATTAATGAGGGAAGTTGGAAAGTTCCCAAAGTGGTCTTAAGTCTCCATGTTGCACAACAAGGTTAAGGACGTTTGGGTGTTTGCAGGGAACGGTATTGGGAAGGACGTTTGGGTGGGAGGAAGAGGATGGAAGGGTTAGCAGTGAACGGATATGAGAAGGCGAGTAGGGTGGAGGGTTGGCGGAAGTTGGGCAATTGAGAGGGGCACCAGCGACGGGCGAAAGCTGTGGACGAAGGTGACTACAGGCGAGGGGATGAAGAAGGCAGTAATCTGGCCGTGAGTGCAGGTGATTCAAACGGCTGAGGTTTGGGCTCATTTGCAACAACGAAGACCATGCCTTGGATAATGCCCAGGTTTTTTGCTGCTGTAGAGAGGGATGGTGGAACACCAGTAGAGGCCACGACTTTGCCGAGTCGAGGAGAGGCTGAAGACCCAGAGGCGGGGTAATCTGCTCGCTGGCAAAGCCCAAGGTGAAAAGAAAGAGATTAAAGAGGACGATAGGAACCCCTAGGGGTGTTGGCCTGACGGTCAAGACGCTGGCCTCAGGAAGCCAGGTCTTGGGGTCAATTCCTGGCCAGGACCTTTGGGTACTGTTATTTCCCATCGACGAACCCAGTGTGTGTGTGCAGGAAGGTGTGCACATGCCCCGAATGATTAGTCGGGTGAGATGCCTGGACACTTTCGGTCATAAAAAAAAAAAAAGAGGAAGATAGGAAAAATAATAATCAAATTTTATTCCAATTTTCTGAGAGTTGTCTTTTCTCCGTATAACACATACCACTATATATCGAGTTAAAAAAATAACAAAAGAAGGAAACCTAATCCCGTATGGAACCTGGGATAACTAGGCAACGAAATACAAAAATAAAACTAAGAAGAGTCCTAATCATCACATCCTGTATGAATCTACCAGTTACTTTTGATTGCCTATAGAAGGTGCTCATTGTCACAACCATGATGTTGTGGTTTAATCATTTTATCTAAAGGAAACAACTCTTATCTGTATCCTATTGTTACACTAGTTCCCCCGCATACATGTGTTGTGGGACCCACACGTCACACGTCTAGTGATGTGGGCTCCAGTTAATGTCTACATTCATTGTATATTGAAGGTCAACACAAATAGATTGTAATTAGAATACTCTTATTGTATTTCCTTTTTTGTTCCCTAGATTATCTCTTCCTTTTCTATTTAAACACTGTAACCTCTAAGAGGTAAATAAGATTAATACATTGACAGAGATAATTCTCTACTTTTACATTATTTCTCTGTCCCTTTTCCTTATTTTCATATTTAATTTCTACATGGTATCAGAGCAAGGTTAGGTCCTTGACCTCCATCTTTCATTGCCTTCTTAGAATTTTTTTTTTCCCGGCGACCATCATTGTCACCGGCGAAGGTTTCGTCACCAGAAATCCCTCCTTCCCTGTCGTTTTTGACAAAGGAATCTTTCTGTAAGGTTGGATTTCTGTTCCTGGTTCTGTGTTTTTCTTTACAGTTAACGACCGGAAACTCACTGTTTTCGGTTTCTGGTTTGGATTTGCGTGGATCTAGCTCTGCTGCCCCTCGGATCTCTACCATTGGTGTTGCCCCTGGCCCACCTTCCATCGCATAAGGTTGACTTACTGTTTCGGTCCACGGTGGGGCCCCCTAAATCTGTTCTTCTTCTCGCTACTGTTTCCGCTGGGAAAGTTTTTTTTTGGGGATTTCTTCTTCGATCTATTGCAATCTGCTAAAACCCCTCACGGCTCTTTCCCTTCTGGTTTCATCCTTGCCTTGGGACCACATCGAGCTGGTACGCCCCACCTTGCATCTCAGGTGGGCCCTTCTTTTTGTTGTTCTACAGATCTGCCTCTTGGGACGTCTGCAGCCTGAACAGATTGGTTTTCTCCTTCGATCTGGTTGCTGATAGACCTAGAACATACTGGTTACACTCCATCACAGTCGCCCCTTCAGCAGGATTCAATCACATTCGTGGGTCCCTCCTTTCATCACTGGTGGGCCCCGGCCCCTCTCTTCGTTGTTTTCCCTTCATAACTACTGTCTGGGACGAGTTTCTTCCTCATCTGGGAGCTTCTTTGGGTGCATCTGGTTGGTTATTACTCTACTACAGTCTGTCTCTCCTGCATACGGATTTGCGACTGGTTTGTACCTTGTGGGGCCCATTTCCTGCTTCTTCTTCTCAGATTTGACGCAGTTCTTGGACTTGGATCTGATTTTTTGCTTCTCTCCGCTGCTACTACTACTTGATTGGGTGTTTGGCCTAGGATTATGACTACTGCTACTCCCATCATCTTCTTCTGGTCCTTCAAGTTCAGATGTTGCCTCTCCCGGCTCCCCACAGATTGGTCGGATCATGACGGTATTGCTCAATGAGACGAACTACTTTGAGTGGTTCCATTCTGCCACAATGTTTTTAAATGCGAAGCAACTCTCTTCATATATTGATGGTACGACTACCCCACTGGCTAAGACTGATCCAAAATTCTCTGTCTGGAATGCAAATAACTCTCTGGTCCAGGCTTGGCTTCTTCATTCTATGGACGCCCATGTGCGTCTCGTCTATACTCTTCCCACCGCCAAAGCTGTATGGGACACTGTGAAGACTTTGTATTCTGATGGAAATAATTTTGCTCGTATATATGAATTGTCTCAGACTGCTGCCACTCTCCGACAGGGGGAGTTATCTCTCATTCAATACTATTCATCTCTGCAATCCAGTTGGTTGGAGCTTGATCAACTTCAATCCCTTACTTTTAAGGATCCGGCAGATGCTCCGACGTTTCACCAGTATGTCGAATAACAACGGATCTTTGCCTTCTTACCTAGACTTAACCCTGAATTTGAGCCCACCCGGGCCCAGATTCTTGGGCAACGACCTCTCCCATCTCTTGATGAGGTTTACTCGGCCTTACTTCGAGAAGATCGCCGTTGTATTGTTATGACTCCACTACATGCTGAACGATCTGCACTAACGATCTGCACTGATCACCACCCATTCTTCTATGCCTTCTATGGCTCATGGGCTCCCCGCTTCCCATGGCAAGGATTTCTCATCTGATCCTTGAAGGGACACCAAAGGTCCACAGAAGAAAGGCCCTCGGTTCTGCACCTACTGCAAGTTGACTAACCACAACATTGATTCATGCTACAAGCTTCATGGACGCCCTAAACAAGCCAATCTCTCCGCTGCTCCTCATTCCTCTGATGTGGTTAATGATAATGCTCCTGTGACTCGTCAAGATCTTAACTTCATCCTGCAACGCCTTGAGCGCCTTCGGTCCTCTGAGGTTTCCAATGCTGTCTCCTCTCCTTCAGGTAATGAATCATCTGCCCATCATGCCTCTCCTCATTCCTGGATTGTCGATTCTGGTTCTACCGATCATATGGCTGGTATGTCCACCCTCTTCTCTTCCATTTCTCCTATTTCTAGTGGTCAGGTCAAATTAGCCAATGGCTCCTTCACTAATATTGTTGGGAAAGGAATTGTTCTTGTTTCTTATAATTTGGACCTTCAATCTGTTTTGCATATTCCAAATCTATCCCGCAATTTGTTATCTGTTAGTGCCTTGACTAAACTTATAAATTGCTCAGTCACATTTTTTCCTTCTCATTTTGTTTTCCAGGATCTGAACACGAAACAGGTGTTGGGTGGTGGTCATGAAGTAGGTGGTCTCTATCTTCTCGATTCTTGCTATGGTAACTCTGAGGCTTGTTTGACCTCTTCGTGTTCAGATGTGTAGCTATGGCATTGTCGTTTAGGACATCCTGCCGGCTCTGTTCTCAAACAGCTTGTGCCTAGTTTATCTTTTACTCATTTTGAATGTGAACCTTGCCAATATGGCAAACATGTTAGAATTCATTTTTCACCATCTATGAATAAAAGTTCATCCACTTTATTTTCACTTATCCATTCTGATGTTTGGAAATCTCCAACAGTTTCTCGCACTGGTTTTCTTTATTTTGTTACCTTTAGTGATGATTTCTCTCGCCCGACATGGACCTATTTAATGAAACAGAAATCTGAGGTTTTTTATCACTTCCAAAAAATTTACCAATGGGTTCAAAATCAATTTAGGTGTAAAGTTAAAGTTCTACGGAGTGATAACGGGGGCGAATATTTGACACTCCTTTATTACTTTTTTGGAAAAACATGGCATCGATTCTCAGTTCTCTTGTCCTTACACACCTCAACAGAATGGTATAGCTGAGCGAAAGAACCATCACCTTCTTGAGGTGGCCAGATCTCTTCTTTTTACTATGCACGTCCCTTCTTCCTATTGGCCAGAAGCCGTATTAACTGTTTGTTATCTCATTAATAGAATGCCTTCTCGCATTTTACACAATCAGTCCCCCATTGATCATTTGTCCTTACATAAAGCCATTCCTTTACATGTCTTTGGGTGTGTTTGTTTTGTTCACAACTTTTTTGGCCATAAACTTTCTCATAGGGCTGTGCGATGTGTTTTTTTAGGATACACACCTTTTCACAAAGGTTACAAGTGCCTTGATCTTATCACTGGGAAGACATACATATCTATGGATGCCACTTTCTTTGAGCGGGACACATATTTTTCAGTTCCCTCTACATCTTCTCCTTCTCCTTCTCCTGTTCTTCCTCTTGTCCCTGACAATCTTCCTTCCCCAAATCCACCTAAGCCTCTTATGGTGTACCAACGCCGACAATCTCGAGTGCCATCTGCGGCTGACTGCACCCCTCCATCTGCACGTGCTTCAGATCCACCGGTCTCTGACCTGTCTGATCTTCCTATTGCGCTTCGCAAAGGTATGTGCTCTTGTACTACTAGCTATCCCATTAATCGTTTTGTCTCATATCATGCTGTTTCACCCTCCTATCATAGTTTTCTCACAGCATTGGACAACATTAAGATACCAAAGAGGATTGACACAGCGTTGAAAAATCCCTCCTGGAAGGCAGCCATGGATGAAGAGTTAGCTGCCCTTGAGAAGAACAATACTTGGGAGATGGTTTCCTTACCTCCAGGCAAAACCCCAGCTGGGTGCAAATGGGTCTTTGCTTTGAAGCATAATCCAGATGGCTCTCTTGCCAGTTATAAGGCACGTCTCGTCGCCAGAGGCTTCACACAGACTTATGGAGTTGAGTACCATGACACTTTTTCACCTGTCGCCAAGATTAACTCTGTGCGCATTTTGCTATCTCTTGCCACCACTCATGCTTGGCCCTTGCACCAATTAGATGTGAAGAATGTTTTTCTTCATGGTGATCTTCAGGAAGAAGTTTATATGCTTCCTCTTCCGGGATTTGTCAAGCAGGGGGAGTCTCATTCCGTCTGCAGATTAAAGAAGGCTCTCTATGGTCTTAAGCAGTCTCCACGTGCCTGGTTTGAGAAGTTTAGCAGTGCCTTGCTACCTTATGGTTTTACCCAATGTCAGTCAGATCACTCAGTCTTTATCTACTGTCTCCACTCTGTTGTGATGATTTTGGTAGTTTATGTTGATGATATTGTACTCACCGGTAACAATGATGAATTCATTTCTTCATTCAAACAGTATCTTCAAAAGACTTTTGATATTAAGGATTTGGGGCATCTCCGGTACTTTCTTGGAATTGAAGTTGCTCGGTCCTGTTGTGGCCTTTATCTCTCTCAGCGAAAGTATGCCCTGGATCTCCTCCAAAAAGCTGGCTATTATGGCTGCAAACCTGCAGATACTCCGCTGGATGTGAACACCAAGTTATTTGCCTCTGATGGAACTCTCCTTGACACACCAAGTTTTTATCAGAAACTGGTTGACAAGCTCATATATTTGACCATCACAAGACCAGACTTATCGTATGTTGTTGGTGTCGTCAGTCAGTTCATGCACAAACCACGGGATACTCACCTTCATGCAGTGTTTAGAATCCTACGATTATTAAGGCTCATCCCGGCCGTGGTTTGTTCTATGCACACCAACCTACTTGTCTGGTTCGTAGTTATTCAGATGCTGATTTGGCCGGTTCTCCAGATGATCGCCGCTCTACGTCTGGCTATTGTGTTTTCTTGGGCTCCCATTTAATTGCCTGGAGAAGTAAGAAGCAGTCTGTTGTTGCTCGTTATAGTGCTGAGGCTGAATATCGGGCCATGGCAAATACTGCTTCTGAATTGCTGTGGTTTCGCCAATTTCTTACTGAAATGGGGTTTGCTCCTGTTGATCCACTCATCATGTTCTGCGACAATCAGGCGGCCATCCATATTGTCTCCAACCCAGTCTTTCATGAGCGGACTAAGCACATTGAGGTTGATTGCCACTTTCTTCGTCAACATATTTCAGAAGGGCGAATTTTCACTCCTTATCTGCAATCTAAGGATCAGCTAGCCGATATCTTCACCAAGTCAGTTCCTCGAACTCAGTTCGATTCCGTTGTTAGCAAGCTGGGTCTACTCGACATCTTCAAACCAATTTGAAGGGGAGTGTTGTGGGACCCACACGTCACACGTCTAGTGATGTGGGCCCCAGTTAATTTCTACATTCATTGTATATTGAAGGTCAACACAAATAGATTGTAATTAGGATACTCTTATTATATTTCTTTTTTTTTCCCTAAATTGTCTCTTCCTTTTCAATTTAAACACTGTAACCTCTAAGAGGTAAATAAGATTAATACATTGACAGAGATAATTCTCTACTTTTACATTATTTTTCTGCCCCTTTTCCTTATTTTCATATTTAATTTCTACAACATGTTGGTTCATAATAAACGAGCAGTATTCTTTTGTACCTAAAGTTAGGCACACCATAAGTTCGTTCAGAGGTAGGGGATGGTGGACAAGTGTGTCTCATTTGGTTGATAACTAGATAGACTATAATGACTAGTAACTTTAGAGAAGTGGCATCTTTGTTGACAGTAGCAGATCCATAAATTTTATGTTGGGGTGGCCAAGGTAAATCTTAGGACTTAATGATGGTCAAGCTTAAACTGAAATTTAGATAAGTTCAGCACTAAAAATCATTAAGTTTGATTCATTTGTCAAACTTTAAGTTAAATGCACGTGAAAATTCAAAAAAATGCACGTGAAAATAGAAATTTCAATATAAAAAATCAATCATAATTTTCATGTTATCTCATTTTTGTCACATCAATCATTTTTTAATGATCATAAATTAACAAATAACTTTTTAACGGACATTGCTTATCAATTATTGATATTTTATGCTATTTGTTTGTAAAATATTGTTTATTCATCAACCATCAAATAACAATGATTATTATATGATAGGACACAATGTATAATTCATCAATCATTATTCAATATCTCTTAGTTGCTTACAATAAAAATGATATTTACAATTAAAGAAACCATAAACTTCTAAGTAGTGGTTTGTGAAGTGAACGAGAGAGTGCTGATGAGAGTGAGTGAACGAGTGTGTGTTTGTGTGTGTGTGTGTGTGAGAGAGAGAGAGAGAGATGCATGTGGTGGTGGGTGAGAGGAAAACCTGAGAGATGCAAACAGTGGTATGTGTGAAAAAAGTGAAAGACAGGAGAGTTTTGCTGGTGGATTGACAAAATGTGAAGAGAATGAGTAAGTTTCCTTTTCATTCTTGAGTAGGAGAATGACTCATGCCTCTTAATCAAGTTATTTCACAAAAAAAAAAAGGAGGAGAAGAGATAAAATCTTTGAATTGAATATTTGGTCGAGGCTAAACATTCTAAAATCCAAGCACACCACTTCACTCCAAAAGTAACATAGGGAAATCTGAAGTTGCCCCATCACAAGCCTTTCCTAAATCCAATTTACAATTGATGCAAAACTGTTGTTCCAAATGTTTGGAATGAATGCATTCATTGGCCACCACCTCACTATCTATCTTCAATCACTAAGTTGCTTCATGAAGGAGAAATCATGGCATGGAGCACTTTTCGCAACCCATTCGGTTGGACCCTGGTGATGATTTTGTAGCAGCTACCAATGAGACCAATTGGCCTGCACTCTAAGAACAAAAAAGTAAAGTAGGGGAAAAAAGTAAATAAATAGGAAACAAGTTGACAAGGGCTCATCGGACAACATGTGTAGATCTCCCCTCCCCAACCCAACCCCTACCCCCCAGTGCTGCTTGGGACAAAGTTTGGAGGGACGTCTCTCAAGCATTTGAAAGCATTCTTGAGAAATTTCCTTTGAGCTTTTTGGGGCTTCTATCTTGGAGACTTTAGTGTGGTTGGGAACAATAGCTCCATTAATAGGTCCTCTCCTTTGTGTGATCGAACTTGGTTTCATTTTCACCCCTTCACACCTCACATGAAACACTTAATGTTGTTTGGGTTACTCTATTAATGATGCAGATTTGAAGGGCCTGAAAAACTCATAAACAAAGATCTAAAATTGGTGTGGGCCTCACATCTCAACCTTGGGACCCACCATAATAGCTGGTCCTTTGGAGAGTCAGTTAGTGTAGTGAAATTTGAATTCAAATACCTTTCAACAAAAAAATTGAATTCAAATACCATGCCATAAATTTTTGAATTCAAATTTCAATTATGATGCAATTAGGTGGTTTACTTAGTTTTAGTTTGAATTCAAATTTGAATTATGGTACTTTTTCTCTCTTGAATCTAAGTCAGTCCAAATAAATGTCCAAATGTATTCAAGTTATATATGCCACTCATGTACTCAAACCTTGAATAGTTGGAAATGAAATTGAATTGAAGCTTTGAGCTCTCTTTGGCTGGTGATGGCTCTACCTCATAGGAGTTGCTGACTCCTCCTTGTCCTTGGTGATGTCTCCAAGGAAAGCCTAGGTGACTCCTAGGAACACTAACCTCCTACCATCCTGTCCTACTTTTCCATTCTCAAGCCCACTCTCTCGTCTTCAGTTTTACCTATAACCTGTCCATCTAGACCAGCAAACAGTCCCAAATTTGTATGCAGTTTCTGATTTCCTCAAAGCCTTAATCCTTGACCTAAACCCCCATAAAAGCCCAAGCTGCTTCCTCGTTTGGACTTGTTTTTCTGACATTTTGCAGGCCATCCTGCATCAATTAATACTTAACCTATTTGATGTGGTTTGAGATCTCCCTCTAATTGATACTTTGCACTTTGTCTCCATCAAGTGGATTGCATCTCTTGGACTCCAGGATAATTTGGGTGAATATAATGGAATCTTCAACAAATGGACTGTCATGAGTTTATTTTTTTTGTTCACAATCTCTCCCCCCAGCATTGACGCAACAAGTTCCACCATCATGAACTTGAAACTTTGAACTTACAATTTTTTGTAATTTCAATTTTGTGACATTCAAAATTGAACTAGTACTCAAATTTCTTACTTTCCAAAAAGGTTGTTAGGCTGATCTCTCAATAAGAGCCAATGACCTTGTACTTGAACCATTGCACCACCAATATATTTTTGTGGAACACTTGAATTTTGTGTCTACAAGTACTACACTGTTTGTTGTGGCATCATCATTCTTTTTTTATTATCAATATAGAAAAAAACTTTGATTTTTTTACTGGTCACATATGACCTAAATCCTGCCTTTGTATTGTTCACAGATAGCTTTATGGTTGCTGATGTGGTGGAAGCCTGTCCAAGTCATTTTCATCCTTTCTAAGATGTTTATTGCAGGTGCAATTTTGATTTCTAAAGAACTATCTTATACATTGTATGATGAATAGCTGATTTACTTCTGGAAGAAATGTGAAACTTGGGACCTTGTGTATTGGCAGGAGTGTCATTGTTTGCAGCCTTTGGGTTTCTTCTGTATGGAGGAAGGTTTGATTCTTATTGTTTGTTTCTCTGGCAAGCTGAATCTTTACCATCGTATGAATATTCAAATACATCTTCACAGGAACTGCTTAAAAGATAGTTATATGCTAAATGATATACGGAATGCATGGCGACACAAACTTACCAGGAAAATCCATTTATTCCTAGGGATATATTGCAAAAAATAAGAGGAAATGCCCACACTCATAGGGGGCTGTAAATGGCTCCAGCAGAGAGGAAAACAACAATTAGCATAAAACTGCCTCTATGTGTGTGTGTGTGGTTGTTTTTCCTAATTTTTTAAGGTGAAGATGTTTTCAGTGGAAAATGGGCTTTCAATGGCAATCGGCAAACATACCCCAGAGAAGATCTTTCATAGGAAAATGTTGGTGGGAGTTCATTTTCCTGAGGCCATGCATTCATTTTCCAAGGGAAGTGCTTGCATGTTCATATCATCTTGATATATATGATGTCAGTATGAAGTAAAAGTGGTTCCAGTCTTTGTTCAAAATTGAATTTAATAGATTCTCTTTACGAATGACTTGTACTGATTAATCGCTGTTGATCTAATCACCCAATGATTGGTCTCTGTTGATCTAATCACCCAATGATTGGATCTTAAGGTCAAGAAGAATCTTCCATCCTATTGTCATTGCATGCTATGTTGGTTAAGCAGGTTAGGTAAGTTCATAAATGGCATCACTTAATACCACAAGTCAATGGAATCAATTTGATTGTGATCTTTTATCTACTAGAGCAATATATCGGCACATCAGAAATATTCACATTCAATTTGATCTTATATGGGCATTTTGGTGAATGATAGTTCGTTCGTCCAATATAGTTCATGCATAATATGCACAGATCCGATCATCCAATGGATGGATTGAAATTTCAAGCTAAATCCATCTTTTGATCTTTGTTGGAGGACCCACACATTGGGCAATCAAATGAGAAAGAATCAGATCAAGTTCAGATTTTATTTCTTATGCTTGTTCTTACAATGATAATGATCCTACAATTAGATTATCTGATATTTGTGTGCCACATTTGTTCTGTTGTGTTTTAGCAAGAAGAGTGGGTGGGGAATATTGGCAAGAGGAACAGAGCTATGGCTTCTCTAGAAATATAGAAAGTAAAGTTTCATGGAAATGATCCCACTCATACATGATTCTTAGCATTGAGAGAAACTTGGGTGGTTGGAAAGTTATTTTCCTAGGAATAAATATTTCATCTAACATGAGAAAAGAACGTCTCAAATGAATCATTTCCTTTTCTGTGTTGCATGTGGAGACTTGTAACTAAGACAGCCCTGTCTAATTGATACAAAGCTAACCAGGAAAGAAAATGTAATGTTGACACCAGATGAAGTACGTCTGTTTTACATTTCCTATTTCGGTAATTCAAAAAAGCAGGAATGGAAATGATCTCCCAAGTTTCTGCATCTCTTCCCAACAACATGTCTAGCTTACTAATCAACATGGAGGCTTTAGCCCGATCTCTCTTTCCTTAAAGATCTTTACAAATGCATCTGTGTATTGGAGATACTCTTCCAGTCCCAAAAGTGGCACGACTACCAAATATTAAGGCTTGCAGGCATTTACCTCTCACAGATGGAGTGCAAATAACCCATTACTTATAAGACACCTATCATAATCAAAGCCATTTGTATGATTTATTTTGGTGTCAACTTTTTGAGAATTTCCTTCTCAACCCCAATCCATTTGTCACGTCAACTAGGCTCTGCTACTGCAGATCACTTATGGGGAGGATCACCCAGCATTATATTTGACTGTTAAGCAGAACTCTAATTTGGATTTGATATGATGTTTTACATTGGCCAACTTTCTTCTTGAAGCTCATGATGGTCCTTTATCTTGGCTACTGACATGCACATGATGGAATACCAGCATGTTGCCAATTTTTTAGGAAGATTTGCTTTGGAATGTTAAATTTTAAAGAGTGGTTTTTGTTGGGCATATACAATGTTATGTGTTTCTTGGCAAGCCTCAAGAAAATAAATTGGAAAAATTAAAATAGTTCATGGACTTATTGGGTGGCAAGCTCTTTCTGCCTGCTAAGGTTTTTGTTTGTTTGTGTTATCCTGTTTTTTAATTAATGAAGTTACTTTGAAAAAAAAAAAAGTTCATGGACTACCAAACAAAGATTTTTTTGTTAGAAAATCCATAATCCATACACCTTGTGGCCCTAGGGTTGTAGACACATCCACAAAATTTCTACTCCACAGATTGTACAAGGAATTTGAACATGAAGGTGAAAATAGGCACCAATTTAGCACCAAGTCATTCGCTTCTACTGGGTTCTCTTAACACCCCTTTAATGAGCTTTAAGCAAAACTTACAATTTGAATGGTTGGAGTTTACAATGAACCAAAATTACATTAGGTTTCAATTTTTACAACTTCCAAATTTCAGAATATTGGGACTTAGCACATGAATCTTCTAGTGGGATCAAAGACTTGTTCCACATGGTAAAAGTCACTTGTTGGAAGTTGCAAGATCTGGTAGGTTACTAAGACTCATTCTATTTCCAGTGATTCCATTTGTGAACAGGCTATTGATTTGAATGATTCTTCCAGTGGGGTCTAACTTGTTCTACTTGTAGAAGTTGATAGATGAATCCTCCAGTGTACTACAGTAGACTTGTTCCAATTGCAAGGGCTGCACTATCTTGGTTGGAGGCCATATAGCATGGGACTTGATGCACTCAATGGAAGTATGTAGTAAATGAGATGAAACCTCAACTAAAATTAAATGAAATGCCAACGGAGTGAAACTCCCAACCACACATTTGGAAGTGCCAATGGGGTGGAAACAAATCACACTTCGAAGTGTCAATAGAGTTGGAGCCCCAATCTACACTAGAGCAGAAGTGCCAACTGAGTTGGAGAATTCCAAAGCGAGCTTAGAAGGTTCAATGCAGTTAAGAACTCCAAAGCACACTTGGATGGAGTAAGTGTTCGCACTTAGATGGAGGAACTGCCCATGGAATTAGGGATGGAAGTGCCAATAGGTTAAGAGAATTTCATACCAAGTCTCAATGGAGTTTGAGAACTCTAAACCATACTTATAGGAAGTGCCAAGGACTAGAAACTCGAAATCACACAATATTCCAAATATGCCAATAAGATGTAATATCCAAACTGTGAAAGTTTCCAAAGGTATCAATGAAACTAGGTCCAAAACAACTCAAGAATGGAGGAGATGGATCCTTTTCCAGTTGTCAAGTTTGGGTGTCCTTACAAGGATGACTCAACTTGATCTCTGAATTTTCAATAATTTCCCAACTTTCAGGTCATAGTGGCCCATGAAAACCTCCCATTTGGAAGGTTCTAAGATTGGAACCCAAAAAGCTAGAAAGATTTCCCTCTCCTAGTTCCCTTAAACTCTTCTCAAGACTGCTTTATATAGGGGAAAGGAGAGTGGAGAAAGGACTTGGACTGTGCATGTGATTCAAATCCAACCACACTGTACAACTGAATCCAAGTATGCTTGTGGTTGGGTGCAAGTGCACATGTGGGGAGAGAGTTAATGTTGTTTGTTGCATCTGAAAGTTAATTTGAATATTTTTAAAACATCATCTAAGTTCTGATTTTCTTAATTGCTGAAAGTGGGCCCCACACGGCATCCAACAGTACATAGGCGTTAAGGCTTTATTTTCTGTATCTTTAGGCTTATACATCAGATCAACAATCAGTCACTTTCTAAATTATTTGATTGACTAAGATGCATTATGTCTTCAGTTGGGAGGCCATTATGAAATGCATGTGGACGGCCTTTGAATAATCAAACTGTATAAGGTCTGGATCAACCCAATTTGTAGATTTCATTTGGTCTTTAAGGGTTCATCAACCTATTGAAGGCACAGATTTTTATAAACATATTGTCTTGAGGCATTTTTAGATTGTTCCTTACTCTTTTGTTCTTTCGTGTTTTATTTTGTTCATTTTATTTGTTTCTCCAAGTTTTCCACTTTTGGAGTTGCACTCCTCCCATCCATCCATTTGGAGGATCAAGAGCAGACCTACCAATTCAACTTTTCCGGAATTTCCATCAAATGATGCCTCAATTGAGGCTGAAGTATCTCAACTTAGGTTTGGAAGTAACTTTGAGGCTTGAGGTTGGAAATGGAGACTTCTTCTTTTTAAATGATAAGACCTAATTAGATGCATGCTAATCATTGCAGAATAGATGAATAGGAAGATTATTAGGTGAATTAGGAGTGAGCAAACATTTAACCTCATCCCGTCATCATAACCTAAAATATAGGAGTTCAGAATTTAACGGTTTATAGGCCTTAAATAAATGCATTTTTTTTTGTTTGAAAAATCATCTATCCATAAAAGGTGGATTGATGTTGATTCGGGACATATACCAATTCAACCCCGGGTATTGGGGCTAAAGTGAATCAGTCCATGTCTTTCTTTCTTTGACCAACCCTATTTTGCATCTTATTTACTGCCGACTTGTCATGTTCCCACAGTCAACATTTACTTTACATGCCTCCGAGGATCTTACAAACTGCCTATTTTTTGTACATCTGGGCTGTTTGTGTGTCTTTTTTTCTTCTTTTGACATCTCTTTCACCTTTCTTTGCTTAAGCATATTCACGAGGACATTTTTATTAAATATTAATCAACCAACCATGGTGGTTTTTGATCCTTGTTTTGATGCAACCATGACACGAATCACTGATTAGAAGTTCTGATATTGAACTGGTATGTTGTTATTGTGCAAAACAATGATAGTGAAACACCCTTATGATATGTTTGTAGTATATATGCAAATTGAAAGAAAAAGCATCTCTTCTAGCCATGTTTGGATGGATCCTACCATGTAAGAACAATGCCATGCTTATGTGAAACCTGATGGTTGTGCTTCCTATGATATGTATGCGGGCCTCTAATTGGCATGGACAAGTACCCATTTGTTCTCATCTTTTGGTTCTGTCTACTGATAGGCTCTTCTTAATGTTGCAACGATTCCCGGTTGAATCTAAGGGGCGGCGCAAAAAGTTACAGGAGGTACTGTTCTACTTCCATTGTCTGGTTTAGTTGTTTCAATTCTACCTCTTTACTAATTTCATGGCTTTTACAGGTTGGTTATGTGACCACGATATGTTTTTCATGCTTTCTTGTAAGATGCATAATGGTAAGTTTTCTCCATTCCCAATCTGCATTAATCATCTCTATAATCCGTATCACTTGCTGTTTGTAGAACATGGATCACATGATCTTCACTCTGTGGTCATCCTTCTACTTACATCTGCTAATGTTTTTTTCCTCTTATGTTCTTTTCCTTTTTTTCATTTGATATTTTCAGATGTGTTTCAATGCATTTGACAAAGCTGCCGACCTCGATGTTTTGAACCATCCAGTGCTCAATTTCCTGTTCTACCTGGTAAGCATGCTTTCAATCATATTCAATATTGGTCCAGTGGATCTGATCTTTTATCTGAAGAGACTTGGTGATCACTTCGGAAAAGATGAAATGACAAATTAAAGTTGCACAAGCTACTCTTTCTCTCTCTCTTTTTATACTATTGATGTTGTTTCCTTTTGTTTGTAGTTAGTGGAGATTGTTCCCTCTGTTCTTGTTCTCTTTATCCTGAGGAAGTTGCCTCCAAAGCGTGGAATCACGCAATATCACTCCATTCGTTGAAAGTATTAGAGGAAGCAGATGGTTCAATGAAATTTCAATAACTGGGACAGTCAGAATGAAGCCCATCTTTCTTCTCAATAAAAGAATGGGGAGTGAAATGGGAAATGCAAACATGATGGTCGCAGTATGCAAGGTGTGGAAAACCTGTTGCATGGGCTTTGGGGTTTCTGTTATTCTATCTAGTGGCTGTGGATGTGTGAATGTCCTCGCAGGCTCGCAATCTATGTGAAATATTCATGGCTGATGTGTAACAATACCAGGATTCTTTTGTTTTATTTGATTTTTTTTTTTCCTCGCTGCTCAATTTGGGTGATCCTTTTCTGGGTGATCCTTTTCTCTATGTTGTATCTGCCGTATGTGCCTATTTTTTCTAACCCAGCTAGCTTTTTAAGTGATTTTTCCCCCTTCTATCTGTCTCTACTCTCTACTGACTCGAGAATATTGATATTTCCTTCAATCATTTGAACAGCAAAGTGGCCCTAAGCTTCAGGCACGAAGCCAGAATTGCTTTGTGCACAGGACCTGTTTGGTAGTTCAATTTTTTAGCCATTTTTTTTTTTTTATATCTTTATGATCCATTATCCATAAAATTCTGATTCCTCCAATGAGGTATTCCATACTACCATATGGTTCAAGAGTTCCCACAGCAAAATGGAGCTAAGCATGCTTACCAAGAAACTCAAATCTCCCTTTCCAAATATTATGTCCTGCATTGCTGTTTCAAGGATTTGGTTATTTATAATTTTGCTAGTGAATCATTTGATACATACAGTTTTTGCCGAGTTTCCTGCACTTATTCCCATTCTTATCTAAAGGCGATAGAAACATATTCATAAGTGGCTACTTTGACATTGTAATAAATTTTTATTCTAACAAAAAAAAAACCAATAATAAAGTTGGTGTAAGGAAGAATTTCAGCAAAAAGTAGATGGAAGATCCATTCTGACATTGTAAAATAGAGAGGTGTATGAGGAAAGGGATGGTAGAATGGCGTACCTGACCGACGAAATTTGCTCTCTTGATTGTTTTGCTGCAATGAAGAAGATGTCTCTTAGGAATGAAGAGCCTAATGAGCAAAGGATTAATGAATGCTGAACAAAATGCAAGCCAAGCACTTGGAATGGTAGTTTTCATATCTGCCAGTCCTCTTCATGGCTTTGATCGTTAGGTTTAGTTTTTTTTGTTTTTCATTATTTCTTTTTTAAATTTTGCAAATTGGGTTTGACTTTATGGTTGCCGGTACTCTCAAGGTTTTAAGCTAATTTGTATATGGGATCTTTTCTTTTTACAAATCAAAATGTATCATTTTGCTGTGCCCATTAATAATGCATCATGAATCGTGATTGATCAATTGGTTGGATTGAACCACTGATCCATGTTTGTATATACGGCAGGAGTATAAATCTTGTTGATATTGTGTGTATCGGCCGAGATATCTTGGGTTTTTTGAGTACCGAGATATCTCGGCTGATACGCACTGTATCAGCCAGAGGAAAAAAATATTCAGCCGAATATCGGTTGTGGTCCCGGCCGATATTTGCCCATATCGGACCAGTATTTGAAATATCGATCTATAATTTTTTTTAAAAAACAGCCTTTTTTATTTTTTTTTAAATGGTTTTTCTTCAAAAAAAAAAAAAAGCCACAGAGATTAAAAAAAAAAAAAAAATTGAGGAGAGAAAAAATCTCGGCCAAGATCTCGGTCTCGGTGATATTTGGACCCTTGATATAAGGACAGATAGATCTCAAGATATTTGTTGGTTGGATCTAGGACTTGTGCTTGATTTTTTTTATGCTTAGATGGGGCCCTAGCCTACTAGAAGCAGGGGTCGAAAATTCGGTGGATTCGAAATTTCGGCCGATATTTCATCTCGGCCGAGATCTCGGTCGAGATTTTTCTCTCCTTAAATATTTTTTTTTTGAAAATCTCAGTGGCTTTTTTTTTTGAAAAAAAATCATTTAATAAAATAAAAAAGACTGTTTTTAATATATATATATATATCAAACAAATATCAGCTGAGATATCAATCGGGTCCACACCGATATTTGTATTTTTTTAATAAAAAAAAATCGACCCATATTCAGTCAAGATCTCAGCTGAATTTTTTTTTATCTCTGGCCATCTCGATCCTGTATCAGCTGAGATTTCAACCCCTGAAAGCCATTACTTCTAGTCTAGAAATAATGGCGTTGGCCCTTCTTAAAAGGATACATGGCATGTGTGGGTTCGGACAGCCGCACAAGGACTACTGTATTTCCATGAAAGACTTTATTATCGTGTCTAATTGGCAATTACTAACAATCCAATCAAGGCCTTGTCAAGTTGTCATGTTAGAATAGAAATGATGAATATGTCATTCTTAAATTAGGTGGTTAACAACATTCATTAACTTTTTTTTTTTTTTTTAAACCAAGGTATCAAGACGTCTTACTGATTTATTCAGGTGTCTCATTTGACTAATCGTTCGAGGATAGGTAGATCCACATACGTCAAGCGTCCCACTTAACTAATTCTTGAGATATGTGTAAACCTTACTATCCATACACGTCAAATGCAAACTATGTAGAGTGGCCCTTTCTGCATTGAAGAAAGCTTGATTCAAGCTCTTCCACCAATAAAAGTGTGAATTGATCATCAAGTTAACCTCTCAGGATTAACAGCATTCATGAACTTAGTGCTAAAAAACAACTTTCATGTACCAAATCATTTTCAAAATGACCTGCCAACAAAATATGGGACTTACAAAAGTGATCTAGTCCAATGTTTTAAAAGTTGAACCGTTAGAATAGTTTTCTTTTTCTTTTTTTATCAAAAACTTTAAACGCGACTTCCTTTAGCGAGACTTGATACAGAGGGCTATCCTTTAGTTGGGCCTTACGATCCATATGGATGGGTTTGATGTAAAAAGGATCACATAAATTACCTTATAGAAGGTAGATAAAATTGTTCTCCCATCTGATCATTTTTGCCTTTCATTTAAACTTCTAAACATTAACACCAAAACTTCAAACGTCAAGATTAAGCAGCGAAGATAATCATTTGACGATGAAACTTTTATATACTCCACATCCATATAGTTAGACTATTCAATACACATAAGGCCCATTGTTCATTTCATGGAAATTCAACAAAAGTTTGACTAGGCATGTTTCGCTAGCCCTTTTTTTATGATAAGTTTCGTTTAATTAGGTACAAAGGTCAAACTATTTTAAATCATTTTGAACTATTATGTTAGTGTAATATCATAATAACCTAAAATTGACCCTTCAGAAAAATTGGGATAGCAAAGAAAAAAAAAAGAAAAACATAGGAAAAAGGTATAGGAAGAAAAAGGCACAAAAACCCAAAACCCGTTTAGGTCCTTATTTTCTTTTTGACCCAAGACCGATTTGAAGTTATTAGAGTCTGCTTGGGCCTGACTAAGTTGGACCGTACAATTGCAAATGGGCTCAGACCGAATGGGCTTAAGTCCAACCCAGCCCAATTGACTTAGGTTAACAATGAGAAGAAGCACTGAAACAATGGTCGGAAGGAGAACAATAGGGAAGTAGGGGAGAAGATTGGTGAAGATGGTATTCTCCAAATTTTGGTGGAGAATTTGATTCTTTTAAGAGAACTGATAGGGGCTTAAACTTCCCTACACTTGTTTATCCAAATAGAGTAAGATTTCTCCAATCATGTAGGCCTTTAATACATTCATTTTGTACTAGTAGGGCCCCATTTTTAGTGTTTAACCATTAATTTGATTGGTCTCCAGTTTGGATTAATGAAAGACAGAAAAGATTTCAAATTAAAATTTTGCAACCATCCCAATATTCGGCCTTCTTCCCATTGTTTCCTTGACCATGTATTTCTTGGACATTGGAGTTTTAGTACAATATTCCACTTCCATGTCAGGTCCCACATACTGTGGGGTCACTGGTCTAACATTCTAAAGACAAAAAGTAGACAACAAACAGCAGGCCCCAGTAGACATACTAAGGAACTCATCAAAGTGACATTGTGTTGATGCACAATATGTTAGGCATAATGTCTTCAAAAGCAACGCTAATTCTAATAATAATAATAATAAAACTCAAAGGGGTTAGAATGATGGTCAGAAACCCATTTCAAGATGCGGGAGTTCGAAATTTGATTCCCACTCCACCTCACCTATCTCCATAGAGTTACCCGATGTGTGTGAGTAGAGAGACTTGCATGTGCCTCCAAGATTAGTCAGATACTCTAAGAAGTCTAAATACTTTAGTTATCAAAAATTAATAATAGTAATAAATAATAATAATCATCATCATTATCTTTAGTTCAAAATTCTTTTTGCTTGAAGTTAGACACACCATTAAATTGATTGCCCATTTAAACAGAGTGGTAAAATAAGGGCCAATCTAGAAATTATAAAAATATAGCCAACTCTAATTGAATTCAAACATCGGTGGGTGACCATTTTTATAGGGTAGGAATGAGAATTTGATAGTTAATGATTCTGTGCATGACATGCCAATCCAAAGCTATTTTGTTTGCCTTCTATAAAATGGAAATTTGCACTAAAAGCGCGATGTGTCTAGTCTTCTATAATAAGGCTTGGCACATGCAATGCCCAGCCCAATATGGCCCATTTACATTCCTACTTGTGACAATCTTTGATGTTGTGTCTGCAATAAAACATGAACATATAAATAAATTTAACGAGAATTGCCTGCCAAATTAGGGACCCTAACACTTGTGGGTCATCTAACAAGCTATACATGTCCCAACAACATGTATGTGAGGGATTCAAACCCGACCTAAACAAACGGGTCCAGACAAATAAGTTTGTCTTACTGGACGGGTTCGGACTTTAATTTGAAAGATATTGGTGCTTAACTTAAGCCCGTTTATTTTCTACACAAATGTATATGAAGAAAACACCGTAGTGAAATCAGAAATCGTGAAGGAGTGAAGAGCAAAGGCAGAAGAGGAATTGAGAATTCCAAATTAGAGATTTGTTCTTCGACTGCTCAACCAATTGCATGCTTGTCCTGCCGGATTGCCGTTGTCCGTCTCTAAGTTTCTTTCTCCAATCTCCGGCCAGCCTCCAGGACTCCAAGTGTACTCTCTATCTCTCTCTCTGCATGAATAGGATAATTGGACTCGGGCTTTTTTTAGTGAAGTCCGGTCCAAACTCGACCGAAGAACACCCCTAATCCATCAACCCAACACTTATTAGACATGTTGCCTTACGCATTGCTTTGTCACATATCTACCACTCAAGATTCACATGACCTATTAAGGCAAGACCAAATAAATAGATTTGGACAATCAAGTGAAGCAATCATGTATTTTGGGTAGAAACCAATTTGCTTGCTGCTTACTGAGGCTTTTTTGTGGATAATTTCTTCTACTACAGTTACTCCATTGAGGAGGGAAAAATGGGGTCATGTGTCAAGGAAGATGTGGGCCATCTGAACATCTCTGTAAGAAAATCAATGATATTTTGAATGGTGATGAAATCTAAGAGATTTTGAGAAAAGATTTATTTGAGAATGAAATCTTTATTGTTTGATTGTCACTGAAGGAAAGACACAGATTCATTGTCATAAAAATTACTCGATATAAAAGAGAAAATAACATGGAAGATGTGGTCTATTCTCTTAAAGTTGTGAAGATGTCATTCAAATAAAATTCTAGAGTCTCAAATAATAGTTTAGTCAAAGTAAAACTTATTATTTGAGAGACAGTGAGGAGAGATTGCTTCTCAATATATGGACTGTGGCAGATTTGAAAAGGAAGCCTCCAAACTATAAGGGCCCTTTCGAATCTCTGGTTTTAATTTATACAGCTGTAATTTAAATCGCTCAAAATTTCGTACTAAAATCATTGATAAATAAAAATTCATGATTGCCAAAAACACAAATTAAAAAAAAAAAAAAAATTCATTCTCAAAAAAGTTGACTAATACACAAATAATTAAAGGTGAGCGATCCTCCCACAGACATTTTGTGTATACAGACACATGTTTTTCTGTGATGTGCAATTTGCCCTCCACCTGCCATACCGAATAAAAAAGAATGACAGAAATTCATAAACAGTGCAAATCGGCTTGCCAAATTTCATAAACAATGCAAATCGGCTCGCCAAAATTCATGAACAGTGCAATCGGCTCGCCAAAATTCATGAACAGTGCAAATCGGCTCACCGAAATTGCAAATTGGCTCGTCAAAATTCACATGAATAGTAAAAATCAGCCCGTCAAAATTTTACTGTTCATGCGAAGGGTAAAATCAGAAATACACTAAAACCCGTGTCGCTAAATACAAAATGTTTGTGGGACTTGCGATCAAGTCCCATCAACACAAAAAGGGTTAGTTTCCATTATTCTGTATCCGATGTGTACAGATTGAGAGTTGGGTGCGATGGTGGACACGATCGGTGATGTAAGGCGGTGGGTTAGTTGCAGACGAAGATTTGGACAGAGAATGGCCACAAGGACAAACAACGGTAACAAAAATCTTGTCCAAATATGAGACAATAGCGAGATCTGCAAGGTGTGAACAGGATCTGGGCTTCAGATCTGAGATGCAATCAACAGCGAGAAGAGAACCAAAGAAGAAGAAAAATACAAGCCATGTTGTGCAAAAGGACGGCTGCAACGATGGCTTGTCCAGTGAGATCCCTCAGACAGAGGGAGAGAACAGAAACACTGGTTGAAGTCCTCTCTAGTTAGGACCGTGGTTTGGCTGATACCATATTAGAAAAGAACAATCTGTATATTATTAAGACCTATTACACATGTATATATAGCCTTAGTTGAACCTAGAGCTATTTTAGTCAAACTCTAAATCTAAATCAAATATATCTCTTAATAAAAGATAAACTAAATCTTAATTCTAATTACATTCAACGTATACATGTTTCGAAGATTAGTCAGGTGAGACACCTGAATTATTGATTTATGAAAATAAGGTCCTGGAATTTAAAACCACGAGACTCAATGGACGAAATTCTAAAGGCTCAGGAGCCCTAGACCTTTGTTCTTGGGATCATGGGAAAGTGGGTCCCTTGAGAGGACTCTTGAATTCATTTTTTTCCAATTAGAAACCAGGCCACCTTTACAACCATCGTTTTAGATATACCCATTGAGTGATGCTCGTTTGTCATGTTGCCCTGCAATAAATAATATCAGATACTATACAACGTGGTCCTATCTAAAGTCTCAATCGTCATCTAAAACTCTTTCACTCACTCACATGCCTTTGGGAGTGGACATCACTTGGGATCTTGTGTTTGCATCTGGCTTTTGGATGATTGCGAGCTCTCATGAATTCTAGTTTAGTTTGTAAGCTTCATTTGACAACCTTATCTATCTTCTTTTCTTTTTTTTTAATTTTTGTCTATGAAAGTTTTGAGGCTAAAACCTTAGATTGAAATCATTGAGGAATGATTCAGTGGGCAATGTTTGGCACCTAATTAAGATTTGTTTTGGCTGAATCTGGCTTAAATTGCATTTTAAATAAGCAATATTTTTTTCTTGCCAACCACAGGGTGCACCCACCACCAAAATGAAAGCCTTTAACGAGATGGGAGCACCCATGCTTCTCCGAAACAGTTTATATGTCCATCAAATGAATTTTGGTCATTCGCGGGTTGAACTGCTGTGATTTAAACTTATAAAAAAATAACTAAAAATAAGAAAAGAGATTCTAAGAATGAAGGATTTGATTCAACTTTATCTTATGAATAGTTAAAAATAGAGAAAATCCATGTAAGAATTCAATAAAAAAGTAAAAAAAAAAAAAAGAGATTTTATAATTAAATTTAGTGATTTTGAAGGACGGGACTGAGATTTTTATATTAATATCTAAAAATAGAAAATTTAATAACAAAAATTGTAAATTAAAGAAAATTATTCTCTATGAAATTTTGACCGATATTTTTTTTATGACCTAAGGTGTCCAGACATCTCATCTGTAGGGGACTTCACACGACTAATCTTTCAAGACATGTGTACACCTCCCTATACATATATACCGGGTTCAAGCGATAAAGAATAGCACCATGAGAAGTGGCCTAGAAAGGTTTGAGGGAGAATATGTAACGACCCGCCCCTCCAAGGCGTGCACCTTTTCAACTCCACTCGACTCGGTATAATATTGTCTGCTCTGGGCCCACGTATGGGTGGGGCCCGCACTGCTTTGCTCTTGGGCCTGACTTACAAGGATAGGCCCAAAACGTGTTATACCGATAATGAACGGCGGATTTCTTATAAACCCCCTCATTTTGCCCTTCACTTAGATGTGGGACACCAAACAGCCCCCACCACGAGACACATCGCCCCCAGGCAATGTATCCTAGGGCTCCTGCTTCTGAAGGGCCGGAGTTCTACGGAATCAAACTCAAAACCTCCCTTCGTTAATAGATAGGCTATACATTTGTCATGAGCTAGACTCCACTTGGTTGAGTGAGATGGATAACAATCTCTTCCATCTAATCATTAAGACTTTGTGAGATAGGCGACAAAAAATCAAAAAGTCATATCAATCAAATCTTTTAGATCCAAAACTACAAAGTCGAAGTTGATTGAATGGGACTTAAAAATTTTGTTCACTTATTATCTCTGTCATTTTCTACAATGCGCAAGGCTATTCAGGCGGCGTATCAAGTCGAATCGAGAGAAACGTGTATTGAGTGGGCCCACATGCATGGGTTTTTAGATTTCAGTCCTGCAATCAAGTTAGGAGTGAGGAGGTGGTCTAGCACTTGAGGCATATGGGCTGGACCATGCACGTGGGAGGTTTGTGGCATTGAGGGCAAGTGCATATGGACCACATGTGCCAATCCAAGTCCTGAGTTTGGAAATACTCAAAAACTGGTATAGAAAGCCTCCAAACATCAATGCTAAACAACTACAACTTGTCCTCTTTATACATTCATGGAAAGGGGTCTATCTGTTTAGGTTTTTAAAGCCTTGCTCTTCATAGCAAATTGAATTCAATTCCCACACGAAAGAACTGTTTTATTTGATAATCATGGCCACCGATCTTGCAAAATAAATATTTATAGATTGATATAATGAGTTGATGATATTTAAAATTCTCTACCTTAGAGAATGGAAATTTATGTTTGTAAATTACATAATAATTATTTTATTCGAAGAGGTTGAAAGTGACTTTACAAAAGACACATTTGAGTTTGGTTTCTAGGGTCATTCAATGAGAAATAGACGTGGAAAGGGAGAAAGAATCAAATGCACGCAACATTTTATTTTCACTCACACTTTTTGTCACCATTTCTATAGAAGTAGGGTCGAGTTGGGTTTTAAAAGATCCAGCCCAAGGCATGTCAAAATTTATTGAATCAATCCGACTTGATATGAATTACTCAACTCGATTTGATTAGACTCAATCTGAGTGTTGTTTTATAATTTGGTGTACTCAGGTTCGGTTGAGTTACGTCGGGGCCGTATCGAGTTGATTTTAAATTTCTCATTCCAATCCGACCCAAATATCATGTGAGTTTTTCTTTCCTAATCCGATCCAACCCGACTCGAAATATACAAATACATAACCCAAACTCACTGATTTCTTGAATTGGGTCATATGGGTCGGATTAAAATCCCAAGTGGTTGGCCTGACGGTCAAAATATCCACCTCATAAAGTGAGATCTTAAGTTTGATTCACGCTCAATCCTAACGGGTCACTCCCTATAGACTCAATTGATTTTTGTAGATTGAGAGGTTTACACATGTCTGTGAGATTAGTCTCACCTTCAATGTGAATTAGGAATACCCATGTTATAAAAATTTGAAAAAGAAAAAAGTTTTGTTAATTTAGAAGAGGAACATTTTTTTTAGTAACTATGGTTCGTGAGAATGGTAAGGTATTCATTTTGAGCCACATGTGAGCTCCAACTACAGTTGGGTAGGCTTCACTTTGTAAAATCAAATTGGACTTCGATTGTGCTTCCAAGAATTGGCTAGACATCACTTTTTAATTGAATCCTTTCTTAGTGTGTGCGCGACAGATATGGCCTTTGGCCAAAGAAGTAGAACGTGGAAGATGTGACTTACATGTTGATTTGTCTTAGATTTTTTATTAATTTTAGATGTGGTACACTTATCTCAATTGAGTTTAGTTGATTCAATCATCCCTTTATTTATTTTTTGAATTTACGTGTAAAAAACCGTTGGGATACTCAGCGTAAAATCCTCACAGGTGAGTCAACTACTCCTATGACACACTAAGATTAGACCATGAAGACTCAACCCTTCAACCTGAGTCATCTCTTTACTTTAATTATATATGAAAAGACAGTTTAAGATAGCTGTAAAAATGATCTAATTTGTTTCATAATGATAAATTCAAAGAAAAATCATCTAAAAAATTTAAAAAAATAGACAAAGTGATTTAAGATGAGATTTAATGAGTTAGAATAATTTCATCAAACTTCAAAAAAAAATATTTGTCACCTCAAACTTAGCTTTATGAAGACAAACCTAACTATACCAGCATGAATCTATTACAACTCGAATTTTTGTAAAAATGAGACACATTAATACTAACTTTTTACCTCTATAAACAAGCATCCCAATAGACAAGTGGCATATCCAAGTCAACCACTGAAGGGCAAAAGTGTTAGAATGAGTTTATGGTTAATAAAATACTTAATTTTCAAAATTTGAGTTGGGTGTGGCCTTGCCTTTCATCATTGAACTTAAACCTGGATGAAAAGTTTTGTCAATCTTAAGTTATCTTTGAATGTAGTGATGGCAAATGAATATGATGCATGTAAATTTTCACTATGAATTAATAATGTAAATTGTATAATCTTAAGTCTTTCAAATTTCTAAGGACTCGACCTATTTATTTTTAAAAGTTGAAAATCAAGAAATAGAATTATCATACAGGGCAAAACTTCGTACGCACCTTACTCATATATTCATGTTCATATCACATTCAACTATATAATGCGACCGATTTAAAAGACAATCTTAGTATCTACCACTTGTCGCTAATGAACAAATTGTTAGATTAAGGAAATGGTGAAATTAAAAATAGTACAATGGTTAACATGGGGAACAAAACAATCTTTTTCATTTTATTTTTATAAAATATAAATTAAAACCAAACTTTTAATAAAAATCAAGCAATATTAAAGCTTAAGATTTGCACCAACTTGTGAATAGACACTCAAGTAACCCATTTTAAGTTTAAATTAGTTTGGGCGAATATTCTCGTTCTTATTCACCAGCAACATAAAATTATAGTATTTCACATTTTTTTTAAAAGCTTTTACATAATGAATTGGATCCAATTTTCAAACTAAAATTTTAAAAATACATACAAAAGATTTATTTTCAAATTATTATGGAACGCACCAATGAGCAATCTTAACAATAAATGTTGGTCCTTTGCAATCTTAAAGGCCCTTGCCCCTTTAGTTATTCAATTGGTGGTCCACCTTGAGAAATTCAAACTTAGTAAGTTTTTCTTAGTTGAGTCAACCCAACTTCATTGGGCATTGATTTGATCAAACTCTAGTAAGATACTTAATTTGAAATTTAAGTAAGGTTAGGATATTATTATTTCTATTATGGGTCATCTATAAGCACCTAAGAATTTAGGTATTATTGTTGACAACATTAATACCAACATCAATAACAATAATATTTAAATTTTAAAATATAATAATATTTATTATTATTATTATTATTATTATTCTCATCATAATCTAAAATCAAAACATAGTTGAGAATTTGAGAACCACAATCTTGGTATCGATAGATGGCGTCTTAAAAGGGAAGTCAACTATGCGCTATTGTATTAGGGACATTTTTGTTTAAAAAAGTTAATTAGATGTACGAAACACCCTAATCCAAATAAAATTTATGAAGAAGTGTCACTCAAAATCACTATAGCAAAAAATTCTCTAAATTATTAATACTTATTAAAAGGTAGCGATCCTTACACAGGGCATTTTGTGTAATTCGAAATGGATTTTACTATATTGTCTATTTTACCCTTTGAATCGGCTCTTCGAATCCTTCGAATCACTTAAAACAAAGGGTTCAAAAGATTTTTCGAGTCGATTCGAATGACAAAATGAAGAAAACAAATTATATAAAATATCTATGAAAGTGTATTGTGCTTATTAAATTATATATTTTTTTAAATTATAGACATTATTTTGTCAATATTGTGTTTCTTGGAATGGATAATATCTTAAAGCTTTTAGTCACATCAAGAGAAAATTTAAAATTGTGTGCACGTGAATTGGTGTTGCAACTTGACTCGATAGCTCCAATGTGATTGCCTGGTGAAAAGAAATTTCCAAAATTAGAAGGTTGAATTGAATGTGAAGTTGATTTCCTTCCCAATCATGTACTGCACCTCACATTGGAGAAGAGGCTTTGGAAAGAGAGTTGGTTCATGGCCCACATATTAATTACTGATTTTGATATTTCATCCATGGATCCAATTGTAAAAGCAAAATTAATTTCCCATTCACTTCATTGAAGATGGTTATGATTTCTATGCAGGGATTTTAGAAAGAGTGGCGCTAGTCTGATGCTAAGGACACTTCAATAGCCCTACTGAAGAGAATCTGCTTCACATTAAAAATGCCCCCATACTCTTTTATAATTACACAAATGCTTATCATCCCAGACGGGGTAGATTAAATTTTTTTCTTGATACCAGCCGATATTATCACTCTTGTCCCAGAGTTGAAACTTGGGTGGATTGAGTGGAGTAAACTCAATTCAATATAATCAATATAAAAAATTATTAAGTTCATTTGACCTGATTTAAATTGCTAGTTCGACAGCCTAATCCTTTTTTAGTCTAAATTTGAAAGAAAAATCAACATCAAATTTTTTATATTTCTTGAAATTCAAGTCATATTAGATCAATTAAGGTTGATTTCTACTCTAACCTGAATTTCATGCAGATTTGTTTCCAACTGAATCCGACTCTAAATTTATAAATAAATAATTCAACCCATTAATTTCTTAAGTCAGGTCATGCGAGTGGAATTAAAACCCGGCCCAAATTTTACCCTATATTATAAGTTAGTTTTTGCCATGTTTAAGACATGGGTCCATGTGCTTGAGCCGAAAATCCTAGTGTTGCCATGGATTTTATTAGAAGGTTAATTTTATTTTATAATAAGAAAGATAGATGATTAAATTATTAAGAGGACTATTAAACTATTGAAATAAGACAAGGAATAGTTTTGATCTTTGATTTTAAATAGAAAATAAAATTTAAATACATCAATTTAATATCGTAAAAAAATGGATTTAAAACTAAAAAGAAAAATAACAATCATTGACTATAAATATTAGCATGATGTGGGGACTCTTTGTGGATAAAAAAATGTAGAGACATTTTGTAGTTTCTCCCATTGAAAAAATCCTATTATTGGCAATTGCAGCAATACCTGTGCTTTTACAAAACAAAAATATCACTTTCCTTGTCAATCTAAATTAAGAGCCAGCACAGACAAACCTAAAATAGATTGAGTCAACATTACTTATCCACATAGTTCTTAAATTAAGTTGAGGATTAGGATTCAACTAATTATTGAGTTGGGTCAATCAAGAGATTTGATGGATCAATTAGATGAATTAGATATTAATTTTATGATTAAAACTGTCAGTAATTGATTCTCATTGATCCTTAACTCAATTAAGAACGACTATGAATGGGGTACTTCAATTTGTAGACACTTTTACTTTTAGACATTTTCAATGTTTAAAACAATTTTTAAAAAATTGTGCTAGGTTCAAAATAAACGATCTTTAAGCAACGGGCTCAAATTTTGACTTTAAAAATCCAACAGACTTCGGACGAGCTCAGACTTTTATAGATGTAAATATGCTCAGGTTTTTTCACAAAATCCAAAAGCCTAATTATGACACTAAACGGAAGGAATAATTCTTTTAAATGCTATGAAAGTCCAATTAGAATGATAGAGAATGTCCACTTTAAAAAGAGCAGTGATTTCTTCACTGCATGTTGTCTAATGAAGTGGAGTCTTGAGTTTGATTCACGCTCAACTTAAATGAGCTACTCTTTGTAGACTTAACTACCGTATGGATTGAGAGATTTACACCCGTTCATAGAATTAGTCTCATATCAAATATAAAGTGAAAATACCTATACTATAAAAGAAATAATAATCTATCGATTCATATGATCAGTCAAACTCGATATATGCCTCACCCATGATTTTTTAATTCTATCCTTTAATTTATACGAGTAGAACTACTATTAGAGTCTTGTACTAGAGAAAAACTGCATAATACCCAGCGTAAAACTTCAATGGGTGAGTCAACTACTTTTAAGATGCACCAAAATTAGGCCATAGAGACTTGAACCCACAACCTTCCACTTCAATATTCATTTCACAATTGATATTGTATTTCATGCTTCATATAATTTTCTATTTCATATTTTTCATTCTCTATTCTCACTTAATTCTATGCTTTCATTTTTTTTTTTCAAATTAAAAAAATAAATTTGAGATGTAATATGAGTACACAAACGCTAATAGATTCGGCATTGTGTTTATAAAATTACAAACTATACTTTTTTTTTGAGCGATAAAGATGAACTTTCATTAAAAGAAGAAGAAATACAATAAGAGGAAAAAAATAAAATAAAGCCATATGGGCCTAAGAGGATTAGGCTCCAAGGTGAGAAAAAAGAGAAATAGCAAAAGAGCAAAAATACAATAAAGCAATCATCTTCCCGGAAGATGAAAGACCCCAAAAAATAACCCTTCAAAACCATTTTTAGCAAAGAAATCCGCAACGCCATTTGTCATCCGACTGATAAGGTTGAAGGAGACCTCCAAGCCCAAGGAGAGACCCTTAATTTCCCTTACTAAGGTAATAAGCCTCCAAGGAGATGCCTCACACCCCGAGCCCATTTGATAGCATTGGAGGAATCATTTTCAATAACTAACCTAAATTACAAACTATACTAAAGTTATCCAATTTAAATATTTTGCCTTCTCAATATAGATTTTCTTACCTTATAACCATTTTAGGACCACAATAATAATGTCACTTTTTTTTTTTTTATAAAAAGCTTTAAAAAAACTTCTTAAACTATCTATAAATTCTTCGTAGGCCTTTATGATGTATATCTAAGTAAAAAAATAGTATACTTAATCTACTTCATTAAAACTTAATCTCTTAATTACTTCATGCATATCTTGCATGTTGTTATCGTCCCCTAAATGAGAAGGTCTATTAAATAGATATTTTAAATTTACAACTAAGCACCATTAAATTACAACTAAGCAGGTGACCACATTCACAATTATATTATAACTTCATGTCTATTGTTGTGACTGTGTGTATTCGGAGTTTTACTTAATACTCACATTCTCCATAAGATGGTGGGTCTTGATTTTTTTTATCATAAAAAAATAGGGAATTGTAACATCATAAAAGGCAGAAGTAACGAGTCATCTATGAAATTAATTTGTGCATGGTCCATTTTTTAATGGGACATCTGATTGATGAAATTTTATAAGTTTCTTATTTACTTTTAATTTAAATATAAAAAATGGAAGGATAAAATTGAATTTTTTCTAAAATTACATCGTTTACAGTCTCATTTAAGAAAAAAACACTAGTACATAAATCAATCCTACCTAGTCCTTAAAAGAATTAAAATAAAAAGAATTAAATTTTATTTTGTGAGTTGAATTTTTGAGATTGTCCCATGGTCATTTTACATGAAGTTTACTTCCCACAAATGAAGTGGGTTTTTATAATCATATTAATTCCTTTGATTAATTATTTCATATCAATAAAAATTTATAATTTATAACACATATTGTTGATAAAAAAAATGGAAATAAACTATGAAGACATCATATAATCAATTTAAATGATATGACATTTGCAAAAAAAATAAAAAAATAATTATTACTACTTTATTTAAAAAGGCCACTCTCATAAAATTATATGATATCTCGTTCAATTTAATATCTTATTAATTGTCCATTTTAGCAACTAAAAAGATTTTAAAAATTATAATTAGAATATCGGATTTTTATTTTATTGTACTGAGATTAATATGTCTAATATAATGATAGATATTATTTAAATTAAAATTAATTTTCTAAAGTTTTGGAATTGGGACAGTGGATGGGTGAGGAGGAGTTGGGCATGGCCTCGTTTTTAATTTATTTTGGACAAGGAAATATCAAGAAGAGTAATCTCCGAAAAAGCTTGAAAAAGACTTTTAACTACACGGTGTCCGTCCTCTGATAGCTACAGAAAAAGGTATCCATCACCACAAGCTGCTTGTCACATCATTCCAAGCCTCTACAGTCCGTACATACAACCTCTTCATCCTACGGTCGAAATCGTTTCAGCGGATTAGAGCGGTGCGGCTAGTGTAGTAGATTTGTTGGATTATATCAGTTATATTATATTCATTAAATATATTTAAATGTATTTTTTAGTTTTAATATGTAATTTATGGATCTGGTACAAGGAGACAAATACACTCTATTGATTTCAAATGCCAATCTTTTAATTACTTCGTGTATGTGTCAAAGGTAAGATTGAAACTCGAGTTGAATTGGGTTAGATTTCAATAAATTCAATTCAACTAATATTAAAAATTATTAAACTTGATTCGACCCGAATTGCTTAGCTAATCCGACTCAACTCAAATGTTGTTTTACAACTTAGTGCATTTAGGTCAGATCGAGTCGAGTCAGATTGCTTTTAAATTTCTCAATCCATTTCGATTTTTCCAACTCAATCCAATCCGAGATATTAAAAAGAATAATCCAAACCCATTGATTTCTCAAGTCAGGTTAAAAATCCGACCCAAGTTTTACCCCTAATCAAAATCAATATCATGTTACTCTTGGCCAGTAATACCTGGCAATTTTTTTCCTTTTTTTACTTTAGTTTTTAAATAAAGAATATAACTATGCAAATGGAAATTAGAATTCACAAAATAAAACCTGTTAAAATTTAGATCAAAATTCAATTTATAAACACTTTATTTTAATTGACTTTAAACTTTAAGATCAAGTGATTTTGAATTGAAATTTTATCTGCAATTACTTCAAATCTATTTTGCATCAGTATAGTTATATTTTTACTTGAAAATAAAAAATAAAACATTTTGAGGTCAAACAAACATGCATTTCATGCTTTCAAGGTTTCTGATTTATTTTTTATTTTTGAAAAATTTATGAAATGAATATAAAGATATATTCTTATTGGCAGTAATTTTGAATGATAGAAAATAAAATAAAAGATAGTAATAAAATATTTACGCTAGAAGGAGGGCTTGAACCTCCGACCTTGTGGTTAACAGCCACACGCTCTAACCAACTGAGCTATTCCAGCTCTATGACTAACATATATTCGAGTTAATATAAATATTAATATGTATTTCAACTTTATCAAACTAAATTAAAGATTATTTATATATTAGTTATAAAAATAAATTTATTTAATATATTTATCTATTTGATTTAAGCAAATAAAATTGATAATAAATAAGGAATATCAAACTATCCATCTTACGTAATTTAAATAAGATGGTTGTAAATATTTAGTAAGAAAAATTTCATTTAAATCCTTGCATTAAAAACTGATTATTTAATTTTGTTAGATCATATCAAATATCACTAAATTTACACACTCATATGTAGTGTATTTTATGATTTACCAAAACGACATTTATATCTCTTAAATTCAAATCTTAAATATTGTGGGACTTATTTTGGATGAACTCGACCGGTTAATTTAGAAGTTGTAACTTTTATAGCTCTCAAATCAAATGGGAGAATTGTACTTACTTTACACTAGGCAATTAAATCCTCTGCCATGGTTTAGAATTTTATTAATGAAAAATTTGCTCTTAAATCTTTCTAAAATTATACTTAATACCAGGCGTAAAAAAATCTCTGATACCGCGGTGTCTTGGCCGATATCTCGGTATCTTAGATATCGGCCTATATATCTCTCTCCTAATTTTTTCCAACAAATCTCTTCAATATAAATATATATCAGTCGATATAAATGAGATCTCGGGTTTTTAACAGCCGCCTATCAAATCCTGCTTAATACAATACTTAAAAAAAATGATGATATGGGCTCTTATTCTAAAAAAATGGTTGTAAAGATTGTATCAGCCCTTTTTTTTGGGATCTAACATATTACTAATCTTTGTATTAGCTATAAGTTGGCATGTACGGTGAAAGCTTCAAACTACTTTTTTTTAGGTCCGAAAGTATCCAAGCGTCGTACCCGACTAGTCTTCCAGAATGTATGAAAACCCTCCTATCCGCACAAACCGGGTACCTTCAAACTACTTTTTAGCCCTTAAACTTTTCTACCTTATGTAGGGTCTATTTCTATCTAATGTAAGATTTTTGTAGACATTCCATGTGATCACGAAAATGACAATTTGTAAAATTTATTTTGTAATATATTAAGTAATTTTAAGAGAATTGATCGGGGCAATTCCTTTTTTTAAAAATAAAAAAAAATATTGAGACACTCTTACTATTTTATTTTGATTTAAATGAAAATTCTAAGAGGATATGAATTTGGTGTTTGATTACATTTGTATGTGTTTTATTTTTGCATAGTATCTTAATATTTGAAGTGATGAACCATCTTAATTAATGGTTTAACACATAGAATGAGAAATAGTCAAAATAGTTTAAAACTTAATTTTTTATCAATAAATAAATAATATTTTCTCGATAGGAAAATTAAGTTTATAATGAACCTAAATTATTCACATACTTTTTAAGTTTTTAAAATGCGCTACAGTGCTCATTTGCCTAGCAATAGGAAATAAAATGTAGGGCAAGAATTGGTAATGGCCATTAGAATGCATTTTGTCTGGTGCCTACTTTGGTCCATTTTAACGGGCCCATTAAAGCATGTCAATATTGCTAGTTTTTAAATTTTGATAACTACAATTTTTTTTTTTTTTAATTTACGTGTGGAAACTGTGGGATATCTATCGTAAAACCCCCCACAACCTCTACTCCTAAGGCATACCATGATCAATTTAACAACTTCCAATAAAATAAATAATTTCACATCTTTTGGTCCAGCATTAAATTACAAAAATGGTGTAAAACATGGTTTCTAAGAAACTTTATTATTATTAGAATTTTAATCATTATTATTGATAAGTTATTAATTTCACTTTGCTTAGTTTGTTCTTGATAATATTTGCTCTTTCCACTTGAAAAAAAATATATAGAGCAGGTTTAAAATCCATGTTCTCTCAAATAGTGTAAAACCTGATTTTTTTAAAAAATTAAATAGATTCGCAAGAAGCTTCCACAAAGTCATTAACTAATGTATTTTTCGCCCAACTAAGTGTAGTTTAACTGGTAATTTTCCGTTTCAGGCAGCAGAAAGTGTCGAAGTTCAAACTCCTATGACCTCACCTACTGTGTGGTTTCCCACAAGTAAATTAAAAAAAAATAACTAATGTATTTTCCTCACAATGACTTCTCTCCACTAAAGAATTCATCTGTTCTTTAGAGGACTAGTGGTAGAAAAAAATCTCATTTAGAATGATTAATATTGTGAGGGAGATTAGATTTTTGATAATGAACAAGATAATTCACTTCAAATATGTGAAACGGTCTGTCAATAGTGTCACTGACTTTTTTACAAAGTTTGAGGTTAATAAATCGGTGCCGACAATGGAAATTCATAATCTTGTATATAGGGCGAGGGTCTTGATGTAGGGAGTTGGAGGATTGACATTGATTTTATTTAGTTTTTAATTTATTTCTACCTTATTAGGAGATTTCATGTATGGTTTTTTTTTTTCATGTTGATATGATCTTTATAATTCTCTTATACAAGCCATAGACTGTTAATGTACTCAGTATCCTAGTTTAATGAATTTCATATATTGTCTCTGCTAAAAAATGTAGAGTTTAGGTTAGTAGATTTATTATAAACGACTTAATTTAATAGAGTATTCAAAAATCATTTTTATAAGTGAAATCATGTTATGAATATTAAATAATCAATTTTATATGGTGATAATTTTTTTATAGAAATCATCATAATTTTTTTTCCATATAAAAAATGTTATTTGAATTTTTCACATGCCAATAGTTTTAGATAAAAATTCGTATCCATCCCATGTATTTGATCCAATCTTATAATTAAACTCTTATGAAGTGTGAGGTGTTACCTAGTTATTTGACTGGTTATCTCTCGCCTCAGAAAGTGGGAAGGTCACGGTTCGACTTCTCATGGTCTAACTTTAGTGTGTCTCACAAGTAAGAGTTCACTTGTGGGGGTTTTACGCGTGGTATCCCGCAGGTCCCAGACATGAATTAAGCAAAAACAAAAAAGGTGTTTTTATGATGATGTTTTTTATAATAAAATAATATCTATTAAATTTGAGAAGATATAATTCTAAGGACAAAAAAATGGAGTTTTTTTTGATAATTTTTTAATTCTATAGTAAAATCTACTCAAAATGAATTCAATTTGAAAATTGATAGAATTCATGGAAGGTAGAAAAGAGAGAGTGTGATCTAGGACATTGAGGGGGCCCTTATGAGCATGGGTTTAATCCGGCCGATATTATCAATTCTTTGAACTTGACACATATCGACTGATACGATATTTATTGATTGTATACTGTTTATATTGGCGATACCGGCCATTATATTGTCGATATGACTAAATATCAACATTTAAAGAAAAAAAAAGAGTATCAATTGTGGGCCCGATTGATATTTTGGTTTTAATTTTTCAGTTTTTTTTTTATTTTAAAAATAAGTTTTTTTTCAACTTTTTATTTAAAAGGGAAAAAAATAAAAATAGAACAGACTGATATTTCAAAAAAAGAAGTAGTGAGAGAATGATATCGGCAAATATCTTGATATCGGACAATATCATAAAAGATCGATATTTATATCCTTGTTTATAGAAACTAAAGGGAGACATCAAATAGCATGCATGATAATATTGGCTTGTTGCCTTCTAACTCACTAGAGTGGCGATAGATTGAATTATAATAATAAGAAGTTTTTTCCAACTTAACACTGCTCAAAATTCGTAAACATTGACGTTTGAATTTTATTTTACTTCAATTTTATTTAATTGAACTTAAATTTATATAAAAATATGAAATAAATTATTTTCAATAAAAATAGAATAGAGAAGAGCATCATTTTCACACGAAAGGCATTGATTTGTAATGGCATATACTTCAATTTTAATATGAAAGAGAATTACTTGAGAAAAAAATTACAAAGGTTGAGTTTAAAATTCTTAAATTGGTCATAATTCATTGAGGTACTTCAAAATAAAATGAATTTTTTTTTCTAAAAACATATGATTTGAATACGACTTTTCTCCTATAAGTTCGTGGGAAATATAAAAAATTGCAACATCTGATGTCCTAAATTTAAAGATAAATAATTGATGTAAGGTATAAATGTTTATATAATAATTTAATTTAAAATGAATGGCCCACCTGGAAAGGCTTTTAAGACTATGAGTCTATTACAGCTCGCGTCAGTCCATATGCGATTGACAGAAACGGATCCACGACGCTATAAAAGCAGAAGCTTTTCAGCTGCTGTTTCTCTGCTTTCGATTTCAGATAGCTTTCTCAGTGGCTCGCAGAGAAAGAAAAGAAAGCAGCTGCAAAAACCTCTCTCCGTTTTCTAGTGGCGACGGCTTCTCAGAGCTCCGAAAGAAGGAGATTCTGCTCGCAACTTTCACGCATTCTTGAAGGCTTTTCGTCTTCTGATTCGTCGTCGTCTTCTCCTCGGATTAGATCTCTCAGAGAGACCATTTTGAGCTTCTTTTGATGCATTTTGCTGCAAGTTCTAGAAAAAAAGATCCTTACTTACTAGCTTCCTCGGCAACTTGGTTTCAAGATTTGAGACTAAGAAGAATCATCGAATGCGAAGCTTATCTGCACGAGTATCTCCGCGATTTGGGAACTGGATTGTTTCCAGAGTTTTTATCACAAGAACAGAGCTGAAATTCTCGGAAGTATATTTTTTTCATCTCGTTTTTTGACTTTGTTTCTTCAGTGGTCTTTTGATTGGTAGCCAAAAGCCCTAGAAACCCTAAATTTTGGTTCTTGTCCGCAATCTTGCTTTTACTGCTTGAGTCTGGCTAAAAAGTGCTGATTTTGGGGATCACACATGTGGGGAGAGTATAAAGCCCCAATTTGAGTGAGATTTCCTTAGCAAGTGCTTGAGGTTGCAAATGTTATGAGACTGGTGCCGTGGAGTGGATTTGGGCAGAGCCTTTTGGTGTCTTGATGCGAAATTTCTTAGAGCTAGGTTTGGATTTTGGAAATGAAGCTTTCGACGTCAGGAGGCCTGGCTCATCAGACCCAAGACGGTGGTATATGTTTTTCAAATCTTCTTCTTAATCGTGTAAATTTCAAGTTTTAATTGGTTCAGGCTATGTTTGGATGCATGGAAAGAAAGGTGTTTTCTTGTAAAATAGACATTATAACTAAAAGCGGAAATGCGTTTAACCAATTTGGTTTAAATTCTTCAAAAATTACTTCCTTTTGAAATGGAGCCTTTCTAAACAAATGGAGCTAATTGTTGTATGTTTTTTTTTCAATTTCTTTGTACCAATGCTTAACCATCATCTCTGTTTAGTCGTAGAATGATTGCTAATGTTGTGAATTTTGCACCAAGTTGCTGAACTGTTATTTGTTCTTAGTCCTAATCAATCACCATTGTCGTGGGATATACAATAGGTGAAAAGAAATGTTTGAATTCCGAGCTTTGGCATGCTTGTGCGGGTCCTCTTGTGTCCTTACCGACAGTCAGCAGCCGCGTTGTCTACTTTCCGCAAGGTCACAGTGAGCAGGTGAGAACAGATTTGCATGAAATTTAGTTATTCCCTTTTACTTTTGTAAAATATAGTTCAGCGATTATACTGAACCCCTTTTGTTTTTAGGTTGCTGCATCGACGAACAAGGAAGTTGATGGACACATACCCAATTACCCAAGCTTGCCTCCTCAGCTGATCTGCCAGCTTCACAATGTTACAATGCATGTGGGTTTCTACTGTAATCTTTGTCTGGATTTTATTCTTCTTGGGAAGGTGGGACAAATGGTTAAGAGCCCTGTTTAATTTCAGGCAGATGTGGAAACAGATGAAGTTTATGCCCAGATGACCTTGCAACCTTTGAGTCCGGTAAATCCAATTCTGGTTATTACAATCACCTCACTTGATTCTGGTCATTTGTTTTGAGTTTTGACTTGTTGAAACCTGTCATTCAGCAAGAACAAAAAGATACTTATATTCCTGCTGAGTTGGGTGTTCCGAGCAAGCAGCCTACAAATTATTTCTGCAAGACTTTAACTGCAAGTGATACAAGTACTCATGGAGGGTTCTCTGTTCCTCGACGTGCAGCTGAAAAGGTGTTCCCCCAATTGGTAGGTATTACCAACATTCAACTTGAAGCATACTGCAAGATATTTCAATCTGAGATAAAATGTCTGTTCTTTCAGGATTTTTCTCAGCAGCCACCAGCTCAGGAACTAATTGCAAGGGATCTCCATGACGTTGAGTGGAAGTTTAGGCATATTTTTCGGGGTACTTTAAGATCATTTTCTTAGTACTATAATCCTAATAATCACATAAATCCCTGTTTTCTTGTTCCAACATAGAGTCTTCTCCTCTATGATGATTGCTATAAAACTGGATCTTATAAGACTTTGTTATTGTTTTCAGCCATAACTGGCCCAATGAGTGAGATCTTTGACATGGAATTGTGTTGAGAGAGAGAGAGAGAGATGACTAAATCAATGACTATGCTGATATTGCTATCTCTATAGAGCCCTTTTGAATACCATCAATTAGTCTTTAGGAGGGGACATCACAGTAAAAAGTGTAGGATATGCATGGGAAAATCTTGTCTTTTGTGATGTTCCGTGATGCTGACTTGCCCTGGTAGAAAGCCTACCATGAAATCCAAGCAAAAGGTGTGACCTCAGCCATTTCTAGGTTTTCAAGCTAATTGAAGTTTTTCCCACAAAGCCAAATAAAATTGTTGAATTGTGAAATTATGGCCGTGGAGACTTAGTGATGTCACCTAGTAGATCTCTTATGTTTCGAGTGGAATCATAGTTTGTGAAAATGCGCCTTGGCCATGCTCAGGAATATGTCTAGGCTTTACACCTGTTTTGTCCCTCGCCTAGCTTTAAGGCAGGATCACCTTAATTTATCTTTGTTTTCTAAGGAAAAAAGTTCCTTACTAAGCCTATATTTATTTTGTTTGGGTGATGATTAGATATTCTTTTTCATATGAATTAATAGCTACTTAGAAACTCTAATTGAAGCATAATATATTGTTCATATGTGCCATGCGTGCTTTTATATAATGTCTTTGGAGCTCCATTCCCCAACATTTGGTGCTTTGGATGACTGAATTTTTTTTTGAAAGATAACTTCATTAAAACAAAAGAAAGAACAAAGAACAAGCTAGCAGAGAAAAACTGCTAACAAGGAACAAAAGCCCAACCCCACATTACAATACTCTGATTACAACTTCGGAGGCTAAGGAAGAGCCCTGGTGAGCTAAGACATCAGCAGCCGTATTGACAGACCAAGGAACCCAAGCCACCTTAAACTCGAAAGAAGCGATGATACGACGAATTCTTTCAATTTTATCCAAGTAAATCCAAGGGCAATTAGAACCCAGAGCCCAACCAAGAACGACTTTAGAATCACCTTCAACTAGACTCTCCGACACTCCTAGCTCCAGCTCCAACAATCCCCGCCAATGACTATGTATTTTGTTGTCATTGATGTGTTAAAAACAAATTGATGAATATACATGTATATTTTGATCATCGTTCTTCACCATCATCATCATCATCAAAATCTTTGTCTCATCTATCTCAAGTCAACATTTTAAAGTTCTACTTCTCCACTCAACCCTATGAAAAACCGTATGCTTGAATGAATTAGTGGAACCCATATTTGGATTTGACAAGAGTTTTCACATAGACTTTCTTCACTCTTGACAACCTCAACAGTCCTCTATACTGGCTGCCAACAGGCACATGATGAATCAAAGTATGGTGAGTTTACAAATACATTTTGAAGTATCTAAATAAGTATAAATTAAAAAAAAAGTACAAATAAGTGTGCCAACAAATTTATGCGTATGCATGGGGTGAGTCTTGTGCCTTAGGTTTTAGGATCCATTGGTCCCTCGACTACTCCTTGCACCTTGACTACTTATAAGCTGAATACAGTTTCTTTTCGCATGCTTAAAAGTTCAAATGGGGAGAGGTCCATCTTTTGGCAAAATAATGGACTTTTCATTCTAATGAATGGTATATCATTAAATCTGTAATTGTTTTCTTCAGAATTCAGTTTTTTGCCTCTCTCTTGCATTATAACCTTATAAGTTTCTTTCCATTAAAACTAAGCAAAGAAAAAGGAAACAAGGCTGCAATTCATGGTTAGTTCACTTTTTGTCATCCAGGCCAGCCCAAAAGGCATCTTCTGACAACAGGCTGGAGTGTTTTCGTCAGTGCCAAGAGACTTGTTGCTGGGGATTCTGTTATTTTTATTTGGTAATTCCAGTATGCCATTTTAATCCTTTTGTCTTTTTTGGCATTTTCTGCATGTGAGATGTACCTTACAGAATTTCTGGATTATACTTTGTTATTTTCAATAGGAATGAAAATAATCAACTTTTATTGGGTATCCGGCGTGCCAATCGACCACAGACTGTGATGCCATCATCTGTTCTATCGAGTGACAGCATGCACATTGGGCTCCTTGCTGCAGCAGCTCATGCTGCTGCTACAAATAGCCGCTTCACTATTTTTTATAACCCTAGGTAGGAAGCAGTTTCCGAATTTCTGCACAAGGTTGTATTTTCAATTTTACTCATGCATTTTTAAAGAAAAGTCTGGTTGCATAAATGACAGGGCCAGTCCATCTGAGTTTGTTATTCCACTTTCAAAATATGTCAAAGCTGTGTATCACACTCGAGTATCAGTTGGCATGCGTTTCCGCATGCTTTTTGAGACTGAGGAATCAAGTGTCCGCAGGTATAATAATTGTTGAATATCTGCCTTATTTTGTATGTTATGGCTATTATTGTTGTTGTTGCTGTTGTTATCTTTGGGTAAGGCATAATGGATGGAATGAAGAGAAGTGCGGAGCATAAGCCATCTGGATGCATCATTGGAATTTGAATTCATTTGCATTCTTTTATCCCATTTTTTTTCTATTTGATTGATTGGGTTTTTTTAATTGGTATTTTTTTTGAATGGTTAATATATTAAAAAGAAAAAGGGGGCACCAGAGGTTTTTTCTAAATGTTTTTTTTTTATTGGTATTTCATTGATTGGATTGTTGTTGTGTTCATCTGGGATTTGTGTTTAACTAGGTACATGGGTACAATAACTGGAATAAGTGATTTGGATCCTGTTCGTTGGCCGAATTCTCACTGGCGATCCGTCAAGGTAAATAAACTTAAATGCAGCTGCATTGATTTTGGTGAGATATTTTTTCTGCATGGCTGTATCCTGTATCTGAAATATGGTGATGGTGATGTATGTTAGTTAAGGATGCTTATGGTAAAAGAAGCCATATATTTTCCTTACTAGGAATTAGATCCCGTATTATGTTTAATATTAAAATTAAATGCACATTTAATCTGTTTCTTGGCTTCTGATGCTCATTTCTTGTTTTGGAGGGGAAAGGTTTTTATTGATTAGAAACAACTAAAGTTTTTATTTTTGTGCTTTTATTGTTTTTAGGCCAAGACTTTCTGGATTTAAAATAACACTAATCCGTTAGTTTATCTTGTTATAATTAAAAATGTAGTTTATCTCCTACTTCTCTGTCCTTCAGGTTTTATTAAAAACAAAGAATTAATTATATTTTTGTGTGGCTTTTTTTTCCTGGTACCATGCAATATCTTATGTCAATATTCTTGAGGAAGTTTTGTACGGTTTGCCAAGTCCAAGGCTCATGGGCTTAACATTAGTGAGATAACTGCTTCAGATTGGAATATGAATCCAGTTTTTGGATGGACAGGCCTTGCTAGCTACATACATGTTATGTTCCCTTCTTTTTTAGTTAAATGTTTGTTTAAGATATTGTGGTCTGCATAGATGCTAGTTCAACCGTTTTCTACTTACAGTCCATTCTGTATCCTTTTTGGAAGCTCGCTTGCTTCATTATTCTTTTGATACTTCGTTATTCTATAGCTAGTAGAGAAGCTTTTCTTTTCATTCCATTCATTTGTTTATAATCTAATGTTCTGAATATTTGTTTAATACTTTAGTTTTTGTGGAACAAGGTATACTTATTTATCTAATTAACTTTTCATTCAATTATAAAATTTAGGTTGGTTGGGATGAGTCTACAGCAGGAGAGAGACAGCCAAGAGTGTCGCTATGGGAAATTGAACCTTTAACAACTTTTCCCATGTATCCATCACTTTTTCCTTTCAGGCTGAAACGACCATGGCATCCTGGTGCACCATCTTTCCAAGGTATCTGATCTGCATGAACTTTTCTATCCCATGTCATTTTTAGAAATTATTTTTGTATTATGGATCATTGTTCTCTTTCATTCTCTAAATCTGTTCTCATAGTTTTCTGCTAACTCATGGGGCCTTGCATTCTTTTCTTTAAAAAAAAAAAGGGCCTTTTATTCTTTATGACTTTGGTGACATCAACAGTTTCATATTCTCAATTTGCATTGATAGCTCCTCTGCGTCTAATTTTTGACTTTATCCAGATTAGGTTGCCTCCCTGATGTTTGTTGTTCATGTTATCTGGATAATGCCAGAGTATGCATTCATGTTCGGATAGACAATGACTGTTCTTGTGATTTTTGAGAAAGAAATCTTGCCAAAATCTGGTTGATTCTAGCAGTGTTGACATCCAGAAATGGGCATGTTATCACAGATTGTACCTAGACCAATTAAGCTCTCAATATATATTGTGTAATTTGATGTAGGCAGCTATCTTTGCATTCATCTTTAGAGAATGCTGTCTCCTATACTGAATTAAACAGAATACAAACTTTGCATTGTATTCATGTGGAACCTCACTTCTAAATTGTGATGAACTCAAGTGCACCAATGTGAAGTTGTTCTTGAATATTATTACATTTGAGTCGTTGGATTTTTTTTGGATTGCAAGACAAACTTGAATCTATATCTACTTAAGTTAAACTGCAAGATCTGTCCTTTTTAAAAAAGAGAAAAAGGGGGAAAAAAGAAAATGGCTATTGTGAGTTGTCAAACTTGATACATAATCTTAGCTTCAAACATGCTTGGGAATAGTGTTAAGCAGTTGAAAACATGCTCTTATATATCTACATGCATGAATAAACAATGAAATTAAATCCGTTGAAATAGAATATGGGCAGAGGTATCAGAGGGGCTAGATATGGGGTAGTTTCACTGCCTTAGAGACTTCATAAATGATGATTTCATTGTCATTTTGACGCAGGAAAAGGGATAGGATAACCCTAAATGCTTAATGTGGTTCCCTAAAGATCAAAGGGATGAAAATTATGCACCTTAAATCTAAAATGGGCTGAAATTATATGCCAATTAATATTTGCAATTAATAAATATAAAATTTGATAACAAATAATCATGCAAATACCAAGTAAGTAATCAATTTCGACAAATATCTGGTCAACTGTCTAAGTAGTGGGGTGCACGGGTAATGATAAACTTTAGGCATATGGACTTTAGGCATGTGATAATTAGATTGGCTTCAATTGATATAAGAAAAGAGAGGATACGAATGGGACAAAGAGGGGCAAAGAGGGGCTGCGAATGGGATATGGAACTTTGAAGGGTTATGGAAGCAAGGAAAGGTTCATTGGGGGGGAACGGCAGCAAGTAGATAGAAATCCAAGGGTGGCGAAAATGGATTTGGATGGAAGGAGAGATGGCGACACAAGATAGGGGAGTACAGGTGTTGGGCGACAAGATTGGGAGGGAAAATAGTGGGTCACGAAGGCAAGGAAAGGGGCTTTGATTGGAAACGGCGACAACAGAGAGAAATCTGTGAATGGCGGCAAGGTGGGAAGGCTCTATAAGCGTTGGTGATGGCTGTATGGGCTTGGGATGGCCTAGGACGTCCAGGGAAGGGCGGTGGAAATAGGGAAAGACAAAGAAGGGGTCGCAGAGAAGAATTGCAGCAGTTGAGAAATTCTTTGGGGTTCACGGAAATCACAGGGATGGCTTTGGAGAAGAAAAGAAAAGGAAAAGGAAAGAAGAGAGAAGAGAGAGATAGAGGAAGAAGTAGTACCTGGAGAAGATGGTGGCCTCACGCCAAGGCCTCTCGCCAAATTCCTTGGATCTCTGCAAATTCTCAATCGCACAAAGGCTTGCCATAAATCTCAGATTTTATTTCATCAATCGTATCTTTCCTCAAAGGGGCTACAAACTTGTTTATACTTTCATCATACTAAAAATAAAATTGTAAAAGCTAGTGATGTCAGTCCCAAAACCATATCTTCGCAAATTGACATGTTTCGATGGCTTGGTCAATTTTTTTTTTTTTGGAAAGATAACTTCTTTAAATGAAAAGAGGAAATACAAGAGGAAACAAAACTTAGGCTAAAAGAAGCCTAACAAAAAATGAAAAAACAAACCGTCCAAAATTACAAGGATTTATTAGCGACTTTCTTGACTAAAGATAACCCCTGACGAGCCAATTCGTCTGCTGTAGAATTAGTCGAATGAGGAACCCAAGCAACTTTGAATTGAAAGGAAGTGATAATGTTCTGGATTCTTTCAATTTTGTCCAAAAAAATCCACAGACAATGTGAGCCCAAAGCCCACCCAACCACTACTTGAGAATCACCTTCTACAATGCTCCTGAAAGCACCTAACTCCTCTGATTCCAAAATGCCTCGCCATAATGCAAACAATTCAAATTTCCAATCACGGTTTACTTATGGAATCTACCAATTTTCCATGAGACCATCATCAAGATTTTATGTGCAACTTGAGATTTGACCATATTGATCTCTACTTTCTCTAATTTATCTGCTCACCAAGAATCTGACAAGTTATCCACACATGCCTTGTCACATTTCATCCATGACATGCAATGTCACTTTTGTACTACAGACACCACATCATGCAACATTTCACCATACCACTGGCGATGTTGCTGGTAACATGTTTCACCTTTCTTATCAAGGGCCATATGGAACTCTTTTGTATGTATCGAGATAATACTGAGGTTTTTTAGGTGGTCCCTGTATGTAACTGCGTAAGCAAGATGCAAAGCATTAAAACCAGTTTCATACTATTATTTGGCACTATTTTCCCTCCTCAGACTACAAAGATGAAGAAATTCTCTACTGTTAAAGTGTTAAGTATGATTCATGGTATTGACACCAGTTTCATACTATCATTTGGTATTAATCTTTTTCCCCCTTCCCTCAGATAACAAAGATGAAGATAATTCACTCATGTGGTTGAGAGGAGGTGCCAGAGATCGAGGACTTCAATCAATGAGTTTTCAGGCACTTGGGGTGAACCCCTGGATGCAGCAGACTATTGACCCCCTGCTGCTTGGAAATGGAAATGATCAGTATCAAGCTATGGCAGCTGCAGCTCTGCAGGATATTAGAAGTGGGGATGTGCTGAGGCAACAATTTCTGAACTTCCAGCAACCTTTTCAACCACCTCAGCAGTTCAGATCCAACCTACTTCTGCAGAACCAAACTGTTCAAGAAACACAGCCCCAGCAGATCCTGCATGCACAGACGCGTATTGTACCCGAGAGCCAAACTCAAAACTACATGTTACCACAGCAACTGACGCGACAATTTTGTGACCAGAATAAGCAACAGTTGCAACATAGTTCTTATCAGGAGACGTTTCAGTTTCCAAATAATCTGTCTCAGCAGCATCAATCCCCTTTGCCCACTCAATTGTGCCAAAAATCCATCTTTCCAGATACCAATGTGACATCATCATCAGTGGCAACTCCCATCCCTGCACCTTGTATGCTGAGTTCTTTGGGTCCAGAGGGAAGTGTCAATGTTTTGCGTGAGAGGCATCCACAAATGTGGGCACCTCATCTTATGCCGTCACAGATAAATTCCTTTGTCAATACAGTGTCACTTCCACTGTTTTCAGGGAAAGATGGTGGCATAGAGCCTCAGAACGGCAATGTGGAATCTCAGACACATACCCTGTTTGATGTTAATATAGATTCCTCCTCAATTTTCTCTGAGCAAGCTCCCAACAGTACCACTGCAATAAACACTAACACGTTGACAATGCCATTAGATGCTTTGGGTTTTCAGAATTCATTTTATGGTTGCATAGATGAATCATCTGATTTCCTGCAAAATTCTGGCACAGTTGATCCAGAAACCCAAACTTTTGTGAAGGTTAGAAGCGCAAACTTTTCTCTTTAATGGCTCTAGTACAAACTACTAAATTGAGGTTGTGCTTAAAATTGCAGGTTTACAAGTCGGGATCAGTTGGGAGGTCATTAGACATCAGCCGGTTCAGGAGCTACTTTGAGCTTCGTCAGGGGCTAGGTCAGATGTTTGGAATTGAGGGGCAGCTGGAAGACCCTCTGAGATCAGGCTGGCAGCTTGTATTTGTCGACAGGGAGAATGATGTACTTCTCCTTGGAGATGACCCTTGGGAGTAAGTAACTCATGAGATAAACTAGTAAAGATGGCCCTCTCTCTCTCTCTCTCTCCCCTTTTTAACCCTAAAGTGAATACAACCCTATTTAAGTAACCTTTACTCTTAACAGTGCATTTCCTGTGTTCTATAGGTTTATATTTTCTTCTCCTAAAATAGGTGGGCAGAATCCATGGACCTGAGAACTTCACCTCAGTTTTTGTGTCTCTGTTCGAAACATGTAATCTAGAGGAGCAATCGTATTCCCCTACAAACCAAAAAGCAGGCAAAACAACTTTTTTGAACTGGTGTCGACCCACCAAATGCTAAACCTCCACCAAACAGGCCCTTATGTAAGAGGAACAGGAGCATTCATAATTAGAGGCCGTACTCTGATGAGTTGAATTTAGTTCAGGCCAAAGTAGCCACCAAGTTCTAGGAGGACCAACCCAACCATAATGGGGATGGGCTAAGCTCATCTTTTTCCTTGCAGGTGGAACTAAACCGTGCTCTAAACAGGCATGAAAATTCATGCATATATTCTTGTGTTGTTTTCAATTTCTATTTAGACCTTAATAAGGATTTTAATGTGTTTAATTATGTGTTCCTTTCCTGTCAAGCTAATGTGCAAGAACATTCATGCAGGGTGTTTGTAAATAATGTCTGGTATATCAAAATACTATCGCCTGAAGATGTACAGAAACTAGCAAAGCAGGATGTTGAGTCCTTGAGTCCAACAGGTGGCCAAAAGATGAATGATAACAACTGTGAAGCTCGGACCCTGATGTCTGGAATAACCTCAGTTGGCTCGCTTGATTATTGAACGGATTGAAAGTGGTATGTCATACATGCACACTTATGTTTATGTTCTCGTCTATAATATAGATGGGATCTGTTGCTATAGAAACTTTGAGACAATTGGATTATCATAGACAAAAAAAGAATGTCTTTTTACCTCATATATCAAGTAGATAAATTCACGAGTCATGCGTTTGCAACAATAGTCTTGTGCAGAAACTGTATATTGAATTTCTTTTACATCAAACTCAGTTGGGGTAGTTTGATTACTGTTGCCATTGGTTGTCGGATCTGAACCATGAAATGATTGGTGTCAGATTAAAATGAAAGCATGAAACTTCTTGTGATGATGGTTAATACATTACTACATACCCAAATAATATCTAATAATGTCATAGTGCTGGGCAACGTTTCTTGCCAAGTTTTATCTGAATTCTTGTTTTCTCTGACTTGATGATGCCCTTTGTGGATGTTATGCCACTGTATCTGTAACCTGTTAGTATTTGCATGCACACAATCGCAGCATGTCATTTACTTGAAACTTAGAAAGATGCATGCGGTTTGATACTGCTACAACTCTTATGTTTCTAATTGGCGAGTGGTTTAGAACTTCAGTTCTATCTGTCAGTCCCAAGTTCGAGCTCCGGTGGCTGACTTCTAAACTCCTATGTTTCTAGACTACTTTGGCTGTTCCAATCTCTGGTTTTTGGCATTCCATTGCTGGATGGAATACATGCGGTATTTTGGTTTTTCTTTTGATGAATTAAGATCGGTGGCATTTGATTATATAGAGCTCCAAATATGAAATATGAAAGAAATGCTATGTAAAAAGAAAACAAAGGAAAAATTGAAACCTGGAAGTTATTTAATTTAATCAGTGTGGCTGAGAAGGAAAGGAGTTAGCCATGAATGGAGTGGATTGGAACGTTGACTGACATTGACTTATATTTCTTTTATTAAGGTGTGGTTAAGTCACATTAATGACATTAGCTTTTACCCACTACAGGTTCTATTCCTTTGACAAATAATATTGGTGGTTAGTCGGTTACATGCTTCTTGATGAAATGACAGTCACCTTTAATGTACTATTTTCTAGTATAAAGCTGGATCTTCTGTTATATGCAATGCTGCCTGATTGTCACCATGGAACCTCACTATGAAATGACAGTCCTTAGTTGTCCGACATGTTCTAATTTACATAGGCTGCACTAGTCCCATGTGACGTAGGAAAAGCTCTGATACCAAATTTGACGTAAGACCAATCAAAATATTGGAAACCCTAGATTTAAATGATAGATGGACGTCTATATGAGAATGCAAAGTGTGCATGGTGAATCCTAAAAACGAGCATTAGTATTGGAAAACCGAGTATTAGTACAAGACTGCTATAAAGTGGAGGGTAACCAATATCTCTTCGTAGCTTGAGTTTAGAAGGGAACTGAGATCCTTTGAAGGCAAGAGTAGGACAACCCAGCTGGGGGAGTTCCCCTTATCATTAGATGATGAGGATGAACTTGTTTGGACGGGCGATTCCTCAGGTATCTATTGAGTAAAGTCAATGGTGGACTAGGTGCTTCATCAGCAGCTTGTTGAAGAGACCACCGCTGGTTTGGCAATGGAAAGGTGTTACTCGCCCAAGGGTTCAAGTTTTTGTTTGGTGTGTGTTAAAAGGAAGGGTGTTGACAAGAATGGAGCTCAAGAGAGGGTTGTTGAGATCAGAGGATGATCTTGGATGTCCCCTTTGTGTTTCAGTGGAGGAAGATTTAGATCATCTCTTCCTTAGCTGCCCAATTGCTCAAACCTTATCAACAAACTTTGCCAATCTCTTAGATGCCCTGTGGGTCTTTAACAGAACCTGCATAGGCTCAGTGGGATCATGATTCCTATCAAGACTCACACTTAGAATGGAAGTTACATGGATCACTATCCTAGCCGTTGTATTGTGGACACTATGGAAAGAAAGAAACTCCGAAATCTTCGAAGGCAATTCAACGGAGATTAGTGAGCTTTTCTAGAAAGCAAAATAGAGACTTTGCGTGTGGCTCCTTTTGGATATCAAGTTTAGGGGTCTTAAACCTACGGATCTTCTATTGTCGTGGAAAGGACGTATGAGTAGTAATGGGAGAAAAGTGAGATATGTGGATATATGGGCTCCACCGGGACATGATGTAATGAAATTTAATGTGGATGGGGTCGCTAGAGGAAAACCAGGGCCAACAGGTATAGGTGGTGTGCTTAGGAGTCATGCAGGTTCATAATCAATCATTTTTTCCGAGTCGGTAGGGATCAAAGACTCAAATGAGGGTGGAATCCTTAGCATTAGGAGAGCTCTGGCCACCTGGAAAACCCATGTGCAAGGTAAACTTGTGATTGAAGGGGACTCGACAAATGCAATCAAATGGGCAAAGGGACAAAAGCGTCCCCCTAGAGATTGATCACTACAGTAAGGGAGATTAGGGCATTGACTTCACGTCTTGACGTCTCCTTTGTGTAGATAAGCCGAACAACCAATGGAGTGGCATGCTATTTTCCAAGTTGGGAGTTGATGATTATCACTGAAGCGTCTTTTTCCTATGAGTTTGGGACGGGGTCTATCTGATTGTGCCATGTTTCGACAACTATGCTTCTACTATTTTTGATGTATTGTAGTGTTATATTTTCCCCTTTTCATCTCCATTTTGTATTTTCTTTCATTTGCGGTCTAATCCTTTTAGACCCCTTTTTTCTTGATGTTTTTGTAACTCTTTTCTATATGAATAAAATTCTCATTGTTACCGCTCAAAAACAAAAACCTATATCCATGATTCACATAAGATATTATAGAGATAGATTAATATTAAATAAAGAATATAACAAGAACTATGCAAATTCATATGCACAATTAATCAAAGAGATTCAAAAGAAGAATGACACATACACAAGCCCTTAAGGTTGTATTGCTGGCCTTAAATGCAAAAGACTAATTAAATCATACCAAAGCTTGGCCTAGGTCTTCTAGATTTAAAAATTAGTTACCCAAGGGATGAAATTGGGCTAGGGGATTACCTAGGGTTTGCCAAAGGAATTAGTTTTTTTTTTTTAAAGCAAAACAAGGTCTCAAATAGGTTCATATAGTATGGTAGGGTTAGATTTAAAGGTCTAAGATAGGGATTTAGAGGTTAGGGTACAAATTAGGGCAGAACTTGGCCAAAATGGGCTTGTCTGTATGGTTGTATAGACATGTACGGATGTCCATATGGCCTTGGTGGGTCCTGACGGGGGCCTTGATGGTCGATGGTGGGGTTGGGTCTCGTTTGGTTAGGATTATTAGGGTTTGGATTAAAAAAGGGACAAAAATTAGGTGGAGAGAGAGAGAGCTTGAGTCATTCCAGGTTCCTTGATCTCACACCAAGGAGGCAGAAAGAGTCACCAGATCTGCAGAAAGAGGGGATTAGGGTTTGGATGAAAAAAAGGGACAAAAATGAGGTGAAAGAGAGAAAATGGAGAAAAGGAAAGGGAAAAAAAAGAGACAGAGAAGAAGAAGAAGAAGAAGAAGAAGGACTTGTACCTTAAGTCATACAAGGTTCCTTGATCTCACACCAAGGAGGCAGAAATAGTCACCAGATTTGCAGATGGAAGAAATTTGAATTTCTTTTTTTATTCATTCATTATCATTCTCCAAAGTGTCTCTTACAATTATTTATTAAAAAAAAAAGAGACTTAAAACCCTAGATACATGTGACTTAAGGCACACATGTGGATGATTTAAAACATATGGATCATTTGGAAAGAAAGAAATTCAAGGGTCTTTGAAGGTAAAACTGCAGATGTCAATGATCTCATCCAAACAACTGTGTGGAGACTCTGTGTTTGGCTTCTTTCGCACAAAGAATTTAGTGGTCTTAAAATTTCAGATCTTATCTTGTCCTGGGATGAATGTATGGAAATTGGCACCCGTCTAAACCGAATGTTTGGAAGTTCAATGTTGACGGGGTCGTTAAGGGGAAGCCTGGGCCGACAGGGATTGGAGGGGTTCTTAGGAACTATGAGGGCATCGCGTATATTGTTTTTAACGAGTTGGTGGGAACTAAAGATTCAAACGAGGAGGAAATTCTTAGCATCAGGAAGGCTTTGCACATCTAGAAGTCATATGGTCAAGGAAAACTTATTATTGAAGGGGATTCGGCAAACACAATCAAATGGGCAATGGGTCAAAGAAAATCACCCTGGAAATTGATCGTTGTGGTCAGGGAGATAAGGATGCTAGCCGAGGGGATGGAGGTCTCTTTCAACAAGATCGACAGAGCAACGAATGGAGTGACATTATTTTGCCAAGCTTGGAGTTTCTGATCTTTTTTCTGGAGTCTTTCTCCTCCCTGCTTAAAGGAGTTTTTCCTTCTTTTTTAATATATTTCTCTTGGTTACTGTTCAAAAAAAAATAAAAAAAATTCTCTTCAACAATTTTGAAACCATATAAACTAAAACAATATGACACTAATAAAATATAATGAAAGCAAATGCCCAAATGGCATTGTATCAATGGTGAAATTGGTCCAATTCATGAACGAATGATTCAGATGATGTAAATGGACGGATTAAGCCAAATCTTCAAATTCGTTACTTGATTAATATACAAGTTGGGCTATTCATGATTGGATCTGCCTCTATCCATGGTCGGGTATGTAGAGTTTGTGTAAAAATTCATATCCAACCATGATGAGTAAAATCTAGATTTCGATGCATCGTTATTTGTTGGCATTCCATGATGTCATCATCACCATGCTAAGCCAGACGTAGATGAAGATTGGCAACCAACCAGTGTTTTAAAACTTGAACTGTTAATTAAACCTTTTATATGATGATTTGGTTTTATTAGGTTCAACCGCTGGGTCAAACTGCTTGAACCGTTTTGAACTGTGATGATAATATAACATCATAATAATATAATTTATTGTTATATTTTAAAATAAATTACTAATGAAAATTTAAAAATCTCATTGCAACCATTGCACTATAATAGAAAACAATAAAATGTGACATTTTTAGTGGAAAAGAAGAAGGGGAAAGTAAAATAAATAAAAATAATAATAGTTTTTGAATAAACCGAACTGTTTTGAGGGCCGAACTGCCTTGGGGACTGATTCAGGTCCAATCAGGTCGATCCACATGGTTTGGTTTGGTTTTTAAAACACTGCAACCAACCCAATCTGCATATGTGAAAACTTCAACATCCAAGTGTCTTCCTACAAATCATCAAAAGGAAGGTGATATGCTAAACACCTGAAGAAATGTCCGGAAAGGGTTGAAATCTCTTTTGAAGAAGAGCATAATCCTATAAAACTAAGACCTAATGTATAAAGCCATTTCCCAGCCCACAATATAATAAAACATAAGAACCAATTTTGTGTTCCAAATAATTCTGATTTTAATTAAAACTTCTCTGTTCTCACACGGATTTCACCCTGGATGGATGGGAAGATGGCCATGATGATGGGCATCTTCTAATTTCAGAAACAACTCACAAAATTGTCTGACATGTTTCGTCAGAGATCTTTGAAAACACAGTCAAAATGACTTTTAAGTTATATTGAGAGTATGGGGGAAAACAAAGATTCTGACACATATACATCACACAATACCCATCAGCGTGTGTAGGGAGGTGTGCACATGCCCTGAAGGATTTAGTCAGGTAAAATCCCCTACAGGTGAGACGCCTGTACACATTTGGTCATAAAAAAAAAAGAACCCCTTCTGTTTGGCCCATCTAGTAAAACAATCACCCAAAAATCCCTTTGATACCAACTTGTGGTTAATGTACTTGCTGAAGAAGAGGATAAAAACAGAATAAGATAGTATACTCAAAAAAATATTGGTTGCACCTATCTTTTTTAAAGGTGTAATTTAAGGGTTCTTTTTTTTAATGATAAAATCATAATTTAAGTTACAATAATGACTAAATTTTTTTTGTTACAAAATTTGTAACTAAAGCATATCCTTGAACTTCAGCATTCTACATACTGTTGTACTTTTTTTTTTCTGCACATATACTAAATTATCTCAACAGTGTAAGATAATACCAAATTTATCTCAGTAGTGTAAGGTACCCAAGAGTCTTCATTAGTGTCTGAGAACCTCTAAGTCTTGAGTCAACTTGAATTTTGGCCGAGTCAATTCAGTGTCTTAATATGGTTAAAACAAAAAAGCAGTCGACTAAAATTTATGTTAAGAGAGGAACACACCAGAACAGGGAATTGTGACATCATAACAGATGCAACTAAGGCAAAACACAAGCAAGATAGGGGCTATAACCAACCCAAGTTAAAAAAGGAAAAGGAAGAAACAGCAAAAGTGGAGGAAAAACAAGGAGATGAAGTAGGGAGAACAATAAAACTAGCCAACGTATATACTCTCCTTCCAGGTGTGAAATGAGTCGGATTTGGAGATCATGCAGAATTTGGTGAAAGAAGACCTACAAAAGATGCATTTGACCTTGAGTGAAAGGCAATGGATTGATGGAGTTCTGCTCTATTCCTGAAAATATGATTGTTCCTTTCCCACCAGAGAGTCTAGATGACTACGAGAAAGATGAGTCTCCACGTGGTAGCAAATTTTGAGGATTCTTCAAAAAACATTTAGGAATAGGAAAAGTCAGCCAGGGTTTTCGATGTTTGTTTGCCCGGGAACACAACTTGGCCTCTTTGTTGGTCACAACTTCACTTCATGTCGGTATTCCATATTATGGAGGACTTTTGTGGGTGTCAAGAGGCAAGCCAGTGCATGTAAAACTCAGCCATTTTTTAACATGGCTTGCAGTAATGGGATTTGATTTGGACATAACTAACAGGATGGGCATCAGGTGGGCTAAGTATAGGCATCTAGTGGAGTATTATGTGATAGAAGAGTGTTGCACCAATTAAAGGAGCATTTTTATAAGATGGAAATTAGACTTGCAATGCTATATGGAAGCTACACATTGGGAGAGAGAAAAAGATAAGTAGATGAAATAATAGTGATGACGTGCATTTGTTAAGATGGACATGTGGTGTGACAAGATAAGATAGAATTAGAACTGGGTGCTTAGAGAAAGCCTAAACTTTGGCTTGGTAAAGAAAAGATGAGGCAATAGAGGTTAAGATGTTTTGGCATTTTTTTAGAAAAAACAAAAATATCTCTATGCAAAAATACCATCTAAAACTTGACTCAGTTTCGTGAGCTAATCAAGTTGTCCAAACATTTTGCCTTTTACTGAGACTTGGAGTGATTTAATTTGCATTTACGTGAGTTGACATGTCCAACTTGAAAGGAGTTATATGGAGTTTTAAAATTGTTGCCTTTATGCTTATGGCATTGAAAACTGGTCTGGGCAATCTTATTCTTCCATGGGTTATTATTAGGGTTTTACATTTACATTTACTAAAGAATGAGTAGCGTGATAAACTCTTTTGGCCATGGTTGCTCAGCCAATGGCAGAAAGGAGGTTTTAGAACTGGTAGAGTCCATGGTTTTAAAACTTGAAATTGACTTGGTTGATTCAAGTTGACTCGAGTGTAAAATTCAGCAATTAAAGTGAAACGTGTTTGATAATGAGTTTTTTGTTTGATTTGGATGGCTCGTTGAGTTAGGCAAAAAACTAGATCGAGTTGAGTAACTCGATTTGATTTGGCTGAACTGTGGAAGGAGTGGACACCATGCCTTTTTGAAGTTGCATTTTGAGCTTAGAGGAAGGGTAAAATGGAGCAAAAAAATGAGACTGTAAATACTTGTGAAGGCTTTGAACGGTAAATTTGGAAAGAAGAAAAATGGGAAGGTGTGGAAAGGTAGGCACAGTGTTCTGCTGTCAATAATAATTTTTTCCCCTTTTTATTTTCATTTCTTTGTCCATGTTTCTTGTTCTTTTATCTTCTGTTTTCTTTTTGTTCATTTCTTCCTATTGTTCTTTCATTTTCTTATCACCAGTTTTTCATTGTGCATTGTTTTTCTTCTTCCTATTGTTTCTACTACCTTTTTATTCTCTTTTGTTTTTCTTAATATTTTTTCTTCATTCATATTTTTAACGTTTTCTGTTTTTTTTTTTTGTGTTTCTTTTTCATCTCTCTCTCTCTCTCTAAAATGTTCTTTTGATTCTTTTATTTCCTATTTATTTTGATTTCTTTTTAGTTGTTTCTACTTTTATAAAATCTATCTTCTTAACTTTTCTTTTAAATTTCTGTTCTTTTTTGCTTGTTTTAAAATCAAATTATATATTAAAATAATGCTTTTGATTGAGTATTGAACTCACCTGATCCTTTGAGTTGCTTCCAATGTTTTAATAACCCAAAGTTTTACTGGATTTTTTTTAATTCTAATTTAAGTTCAGCTATTCTGTTGAACAGTGTTAAATGGTGGTGCCAGCATTACATTGTATTTTGCAATAAATAGTATATTTTTTGAAGATAATAGATAAAAATTTATTATATTTCAAATTATTTATTGAAATATAATAAATAATTATATTGCAAAAAATGAAGCGTTAACAGTTTTGAACTGTTGGCTTTTGCTGCTTGAACCGCAATGAACTAGTTATTTTTATTGTCTAGTCTTTTCATACTGTTTTGGGCGAATTTATCCAAGTTATCAGTTTACATTGAACCAGATTGGTTTGGTTCAATTTGGTTCCTATAACAAGGTTGAATTGATGGAAAATTGAGTCAAGTTTTTGAACCATGGTAGACGCATTACAGATTCTAGATGTCTAAGATTCTATACTGAAAAATGGACTGATGGATACCTGTGCAACATTGTGCACCATCTGCACCATTCACCTATTTATTACAACCTATTACCATACCCAGATTTTTTGACTTGATATTCAAGTGCTTATAACCTGTACCACTTCATACTAGCAGTGAGATGATACAATTATAAGTGTCATCATTGGCATACAAACTTGAAAAAGGAAGATAGTATTGTTGGTAACTTGATAGACAGGATATGGAGGGAGCATTTTTAGCTCCTAGCTGCTTGTTCCTTTGGTAGAAATTGGGTCTCTGTTATGATAACAGAAAGGCATGGAGCCAGAAGATCCCAAGTGTAGATGCCCTACAACATTGAAGTCACCCTTCAATAGTTGAACAACGTTTATGAATGTGTTTTGGATGAAAGGGAGAGCTAAATACCGGTTTACATATTAATATCATGTTGCTGATGTTTTGGACCTTGTTATTTTTTTGTTGGAAAATGATTGCAATAATTATGATACTGTTCCAATGTTTTCAAGATGTCATCAATAATGAGAATTTCACTTTTTTCAACATATCACTGACTGAGTATTTTGTTGGAAGAGTCGGAAAAGGAAAAGGTAGAATACAATAGTAGAAGGGCATAACACTGACTTTCAAAATAAAGGGCAAAACCCTGTCAGACTACTATAAGCAGAAGATATCATTGGTTTGCTAGCGCTTCTGCTGAGAAACTAGCCCAAGGATATGGTTGATTACTTTGATATTGATAGCAGAGAAGCTATCCACCCTATCGTTAATTACATCTGGATGTTGCAAAGACCACACTATTCTATTTAGAAGCCCATGTAGTGGTGCAGAAAAAAATGAGAAAAAACTTTGGGACTTTTATCTAAGATCCCTGTTGTAATTATATAAAAATTTAATTGTTTTCTGATTTTTCTACAGTTACTAGATTTACCTTTCCACATGAGAAACCAACAATTCTGGAAACCACCAATACCAGTACAAATGATGTTGAAAAAGAGAGATCTGACAATGGTCTAGTTCCCTTGATATTTGGTATGATGATGCACACGACGCTGAAATCTATGTTTTTTTCTCATTGGGCTTTCTACCGACTCCCACATTGTTGTTGTCCTATTTCTTAACTGTTACCATGTCTTTACTCATCATCTTTGTCTTGAAAGCTATTGATCCCACTGATGTAGGATTGGCACTTGTGATTGGATTCAACAAATTGTTTTCTATGGGTTGTATGCCTATCTGATGCTCATGCGACTTTAACTATCATCTTGTCCTCATTTATCTAATTTCACCGTTACTTGTGATTTTTTACTTTTTGCTAGTATCGTTGGTTCTTAGTCCATTTGCCATAGGTAATGTGGTGGTGCAACTAACATAGATATTTTACTTTTAGGGAGCCATTGGTTATAGAAATATGTATTCTAAACACGAATACACATCCATACTTCGAAATATGAATATACAGCTTTCTCAGTGGTTGCATCTGTGTTGTGTATGCAGGTCTATGTTAATCTTCCACGTGCCCTCTTCAGAAAGGGGATCCAACTTTGCAAGTCTCGTGTACTTGTAATTGTATTAAGCAGCTTTAGACACTTTTGGATGGTAAGTAGCACGTGCAATTCTCTCTGTAATATATACACATACTCAAACCAAATGCCTCCTAAGTTCCTGCATTTTGGTTATGATTATGATCTGTTTATGAGTTATGGCTCACGTTTCTTGTATTGCTTACTATCAATGATTACACTTCTAATAGCTTTTCTTTTTAATTTTGTTGTTTCTATGTTGCCACTTTTCTTTCTTGTATTTGGTTTTATTGTCTTCTAATCTTTAGATCATCGTCTTGCTTCCACCACCCTTTTGGGTGGTGAACGGTAACTTTGCTGGCTATGGGTACTCAAGTCATTGTATCCACGCAAATGATCATGTGTAATACCTTCATGTTTGTCTGAATCATTGGACTTGGGATAAGAGCTTGATTCCAAAGCATGCTAAAGATTAGAATCATTATATGGATGGCAAAGAAAGGAAATACTTATAATGTCTCCGTCAACAAATCGGCATGATAAAATTTTCCACCAGTATCGAAATATTGGTATTTTGAAAAAATATTTATCATGCAGATATGTTATTCAATTAAAGCTGGTCCTAGGGTCGGTTAGGGTCTGCTAAATCTGACATGATAGCATAAGATTTGGGTCGTAGCTTTGGACCTAATCAATCTTGAGATGATCCATATCCGTGAGCCCATGCACTGTCATTGTTAGAGATTCGTTATCACGATCTAGGAGAAGATATTTACTAGCGTTGAAACAAATACTGTTTTTGGGATATTAACGCGATTGATAATATCGGAATATTTTTAAATTCTCATATTTTTATAGGGAAGTTAATGGATTTTTTTTGCAGAAATATAATATTTAATAATTAATAATAATATAATAAATAAAATATTAATAAATTTTTTATCGATATATTATCATGATATTACAATTTATTGTGATTTTATTGAAAATTTATGGCAATGTTGATAAATTTCAAGATATTAATGGCGATTGATATTTTGTTGAAAAAAATGTGTTTTTTTTTTTTTTACCTTGAGTCAGTTTTTTTACCTTGTTTTCCGGATGTGAGCCAATTGTTGGGATTTCTGTTGTCTTTTTTTAATTGTACTTATCAAAGGTTTAAATATCGGCCGATACATATCGTATCGGTCGATATTGTATCGGCCGATATATATCGGTTTTTTTAAACCGAGTAATATCGGCCGATACGATAAGTATCGGCCGTACATACCGAATATCGACCGATATGGCCGATATTCGGTCCGAAATATCGGTCAAAATATCGGTCGATATTCATAAATATCGGTATTTTAAAAAAAAAAAAAAATTAAAACACCGATACGGTTTTTCGCGGTTTTTACACGGTTTTTCGCGGTTTTTCACGGTTTTTCTAGGTTTTTCACGGTTTTTCACGGTTTACGGTTCTCAGGGGTATTCACGGTTTTTCACGGTTTTCACGGTTTTCTGCGGTTTTCCACGGTTTTCCGCGGTTCAGGGTTTACGGTTCTCAGGGGGTTCACGGTTTTTTACGGTTTTTTGCGGTTTTGTCACGGTTCATCACTATTCATCGCGGTTTTTTGAGGTTTTTTCACGGTTCCGATATCGGAGGAGAGAGAAAATGTCGATATCGGTATGAGAGATAAAATTATCGGCCGATATATCGCCCGTATCGCATATCGGCCGATATTTACATATCGGCCGATATATCGGTGACACCGTTTTTTGAATCCCTGGTACTTATACCTTTGTTGCTTTTAACCATTTCAAAAAAAAAAATGTGGGAATTTTGAAAATGTTGCTGATATTTATGACATTGTTACTGAGTCATTTGTCCTCATCAATGTATTAATAAACTTTTATTCTACTTATTTAGAGTAAGCACTTACAATTGAATTAAACAAATGTATTATATGTGCTAACAGTGAAATGACTGTCGACACGGAGAAATGCTTCAGTTATAATGACTCTGCCTAAACCAAGAATTAAATATTGGACAGATTTTTTTTTTAAAATTTACATGTTGGAAAAACCATTGGAAATTCAACGTTAAACCTCAAAAGTGATATCTATTTCTTTAAGGGTATACCAAGTTTATCACGGGACTTCAAACCTATCATATCCCACTTCTTAAGATGGGATGCAAGCAGTTGAATTACACCCACATACCACAATTGGTTTTTTGACCAAAGATGCTAGCCAAAAAATTTCTTGTATAAACTGTACAGACACTATATATAACTTATTCATATTATAAATATCCAAATATTTTGTGTACATTAATAAGGTCTGACCCGGCAAATCATTATGTTTTTAAGGTTTACAGATTCCAATTCCAACCCTGAAAGATCACCAACTGTATCAATTTTTTTTGTTTCAACCTGTATTTACATCCTTTCTCGATATCGGGGGCGATACTATGGAAGTCCAGGGCCTTTTGGGACTCATTTAATGTTAGAATGCATCTTTACCGTTGGATTACTTTTGATTGGGCAAAATATTTATTTAATAATTTATTTTTAATCTTAAAAATTAAGGGTATCATGGTCTTATTTTTTACAGTATAACAAACTTCTAAAGTAATTTATGTATATAATTTTGTGATCATCAGATAGAACTCAACATCTAACATGACTAGTCAGAATACCCTGGCTTTTCACCTGGGCGTCTGCTATACTTGCCTCTATATCAAACTCTGTTATCATCTCTTAAATTGTACATATATTTAACTTGATCCATTTTGAGATGCCACCAATATTGAATTAAGTTAAGACTGTTCATTTGTCTGAATCTGACCTAAATAAATGGGTTTGGACTAAGATATTTGTCCGATCAGCTGGGTCGGAATTTTATTTAAACCTTGTCGAAGCCCGTCGAGCTTTTAGGCATTGTTACTTTTCTACATATTTTTTATTTTTTGTTTTATAAAATGAAAATATAATTGTACAAATTGAAAGAAAACTTAGAAATCGAAAAAATGTTGTAATTTCATCTCAAAAATCAATCTCTAGCCACTCGATTGTAACGGTCAAAATCACCAGGCATTATCTTTTCAAGGATGTTTGCCAAAGTTAACTTTCAAGATCAAGTGGGTAGAAATTGAATTTTAGATTGAATTTTAGACTAAATTTTAATTCATGGTAGATATTTAAGTATAATTTCAATCTATATAGTTATATTCTCAATTTATATAATTTTTTTAAAAAAATAAAAATGGTACCAGATGCAAAATAGTTAGGTTCAGCTTCAGTAAAAATAATTGTGGTTTTTTAATGAATCCCGACCCGAGCCCGACCGAAGAATAACCCTAAATTAATCACAAGTCTGACTGAATGACTTTTATCTTAAAAATCAACTTTAAATTGTTTTATTCATTTTTTTTTTTAACTTTTTATTGGTACCCTGATCTTCACCGTCTAAAGTGGATATTTGAAAAATTGTTAATTTAATTTACAATAATTTATCTAATAACAGATAGTTTTTCCCAAGTAGCCTAGGCAGAGCAAAATCGAATGTTTTAAAAATCGACTTGTAGACTAAACTTGGTTGGTTTTGATACCATTGGAATTCAACCGCGGTCAAACTCATGTGTTATATAATAGTATTAATTAATAAATTAGTTAATAATAAATATAATAATATGCTAATGAACATAAAATATTAAATATAAAACATATAAAATATAAAAAGGGTAGTAATCACATTTTCACAAAAATGACTTGGTTCACATTATTGTAATTATGAATAATAGAATAGTCCAACAACGTATCAAGTTCAGATCTCTTTAGGAGTTATTGATGGTCAACCATACCAATCCTTTTGAACCATGACTCATTAAGAGTTTTTAAGAATTCGAGCTTTGAAAAGATTTACAAGATTATCGAACCACATTTAGTAAAAATCAAGGTTTGAACTGGGTTTAACCACTTAGAAGAGTAGGTCCCGTAATTGATCAGGTTTGGGTCATTTCAACTAATTTTTTTTGGGCCAAAATTAGTCAGGTTTTGGGTCATTTCATTTAAATTTCTTGAATTTCAACCAGAATTTCTCTTTTAAAAGAATAGAGTTTCACAATCCAGATAGGCTTAAATAGTGGCCTTCACTGATACTTTTAACTAAAGTTTTTATGGGCTGTAACCTTTTTAACCTAAATTATACATAAGATTATCAACATTCAATTCTAAAATCATAAATCATAATACCTGTGGTGTGGAATTGAGCAATGCCGGGGTGGTCAATGTTCCACGTAACTGCAAATCAGGATCACCCATGTGGCACTATCAAGGCCACATAGACTCAACCCTAGGTCACCCTCTTCTGTATTTTGGATTAAAGAAATTATTTATTATTATGTTCTGTATAAAATTAGCAATAAATGAGATTCTGATGGTTGGTTGGTTGGTTGGTTTTGCATCCATAGTCCATACCCACTAATAAATGTACTTGGCCCTGTCCCATGCCTTATAAGCATTTTCCAAATTTCCAATTTTTAATTTTTAATTCATTTTGTACTTTCTTATTCAATAGTACAAAGTATTTTTATCTGTTATTTTAATTTGTAATTTTTCTCTGTATGGAAAAGATTATCACATGCTCTAAACGACAAGTCGAGTGAGATGTCTGAACACTTTGAATAAAAAAAATGTTAGCGTCGTTATTATCTAAAGAAAAATAACTATTATAATAATTTTATAAATTGTTAATCATCAATTTCTAAATACAAAATATTGAGAAGGTCAATAAGGACAGTCGGTCATTTCCAACCTAATCTGGGTTAGGGTCACCAGCAAGTCATCAATCGTATTGTCCATTATCTACGAGGCACAAAAGACCTTATGCATTGCTTTTGGGTTGTTGATCTTCAAGTTGCAGACGTATTTTGACTTAGCATGGTCAGATAATAAAGATGACAGCAACTCAAGACCGTCTGTTCTTACTGGGTAGAGACTAAGGAGCCTCTTCCTCTTCTCTGTACTTTTGTTAGAAACAAGTTCATAATTAAGCAACGTGAAGTACAAAAAAGCTAGATGAAAGGAGATGTAGAGAACTTAGATGAGTTTTGCTTTTGAATATAGGTCCATAGGTTATAATCCAAGCTAATCCAAAAGATAATTAGGAACCCGTCTTAGAAAAGAGAGTTCTGATTTTGATTTTCACTCCACTTTCGTGGGTCACTTTCCACATAGTTATCAGGTGTATGTGGGTAGACTGGTTTGCACATTTTCTGAAAATTAATCAGGTACTCTATGAGATCTGAACATCTTATTGTTCCTCCCTTTCAAAATTTATCTCGTGTGAAAGATTCGGATAAGATTTTCTCCTTCAAAATAATTCTTCAAAATCCATGGCAAGAAAGTCCCATTATTTCATTGCATGGAGGGTGTTTAGTGCTGCCAATTGCCCTAGCAGAGGCACACTCGAACAAAATGTGAATAGGTATAGATCTCATTCACCTTGTATTTACCATTTGGAGATTGAGTCTAATTTCTTTGATCCTCCCCTACTTGAATATTTTTAAATTGATACCACTAGTGCTACAACTGATGCAGTAAATTTTAATCTACATGTAATTACCCTACTTATCCTTAACTACCAAATCATTAACCTGGGATAATGAATTCTTTGCTTTATATTTTCCTCATTTTCGCTATTTATATATTTGAACTTTTCTATTCCTCCTAGCAATATATTTTTTATATGCAACCTTAACGCATCTACTGAGCTTCGTCTCTTGAATATGCTTCTTAACCGAGCATAAGAGTCTCAAGTGTTACTGAAGAGTTCTAAAAGTTAGATATAGAGATTGGTAATATAACTAGAATTAGGTTTGGACATGTATATTGTGATAGGGATTTAGTTATGTTAAAAATACAAGTAAAACTTATCTTTAAAAATCGACTTATAAAAAGAGAGTGCTTGTGCATTTATAAACTTCAAGATCCCAAAATCTATAAGAGATGTGAGACGTGCTAACACTTATCCTTCCGCTTTCCTCCTCCATACAGGACTGGAGATACAAATTCGATATATCTCTATAGTACCTTTCTCCGATATTATAATAAAAGAGTAAAATTCATTCTTAAAAATTCATAAACTCCATGATTCCAAAACGTGGATGATGTATTTTGAAACATGCTAATAGTCTTAGCCTCAAAGGTGCTTTTCATCTTGTCTGGTTTGGACCATTCATTAAATGCAGGCTCAAGCCAAGCTATGCCAGGGTAGTCCATGTTCCATGTCACTTCAAATCACAGTCATCCACGTGGCACCACTCAGGCCACATAGGAGTGAAACCCTAAAGACTGTAATTTTGTGACTGGCAATAATTAAATTATTATGTTTTGCATATAATTAGCAATAAATGAGAATACGATGGCTGTTTGTTTCCATATCCGCTTCATGGTAACAAGGCATGTGCCTGTCTCTTCCAAATCCAAAGTAAATAAATGTTCTTGACCCATCCCCTGAACGCTTTTGCAAACAATGCAGCCAGCTATTAATGGATGATTTTTCATTCCACAGAAAGTCAAAAACATTTTCCAGTTGCCTTTGTTATTTCATTTTTGTATTTTCATATTCAATGGCCAATATTAATTATCAAATCTCTGTAAATTTACCTACATAGTTATATCTGACTGTCAGGAAGTGAGAGGTTGCGAGTTCGAGTCTTTACAACCTAACTTTAATCTCTTCATTTGCATTTTTTTTAAATTGAACTAAAATTGACTAATTTTTTTTTGTTGAAATAGGGCCCACCAAATTGTGTAGATCTTTAACCGTTGGATGAAGAGAGATTGAATAGTTGTTGGATTACATGTAAGGTGGGTTTGGTAAAATGATGGCTTTGCTTTACATTACCATTTTCCACGAGTTAATATAGTTTAAGGAAGGGAGTCCGTGATACAGATATTTAAATAAAGTTAGGCAGGCCTATTACATATGAAGGATCAAATGATGAGATTGTTAAGCCTAAAATCAACATTTTAGGTACTAGGGGTAGAATGGTCAAAATCAGGATAAACTATAGTTTTGGTAAACGAAGGTGAAGGGTGAGAAAATTCTAGTAATTACTTTATCTCACTCATTTAGTCATAAATTTAAATTATTAAAAATATTTATTAACTTAAAATTTATTTGAATTAATGTTTATTTTAGAACCGAAATATTGAAAATCAAGTTTTTAAACCTATTTCGTACTAGAGCAACCCAATTTAATACCCGTAAATCTCAAATTGAAACCCTCTATGCACATTATTCTTATTTTGAAAAAATTGTATAATTGCAAATAATTACATGTATCTTTAATTGCAAGTGCGTTTGATGTCAGCAGGGATAGAAATTTCGATATTCACCCATAAATTTCTCTTTCTTAATTTTTTTACAAAAGTCACCGATATCGATCGATATTGGTGATAGGGGTGAAACTCGAGTAGGGTTTTGGCCCAAACCCGCATGACCCGACCTGAAAATCATGCAGGTCAGGTTATGAAAGTTGGGTCAGCGGGTCGGGTCAAGTTGAGGAGTCAGAAATCCACACTGAATTCGGCTGGAGTTGAGTTGAGAGATTTTTAAGTTAACCCGATCCGATTCGATCAAACCCAACCAGACCCGGTAAAAAGTATGCTAAAGTAGGTTCAAAATGTAGGTCGGGTTGGGTCGGGTCAAGATGTCCGGGTCAAAAATTTGGATCGGATCGAGTCGGCTTCTATATATTAGTAACTTGGGCCGGGTTGGATTTTAAAAAACCCGACCCGACCCGGCCCGGCCCGATTTCAACTCTAATCGGTGATATATATTAGATATCGGCCGATATATAAAAATTTAAAAAACTGATATATATCAATTGATACAATACGTATCGACCGATATTATCACCCCTCAATGTAAGCTCAGACAATCATAATTTATAGTATAATATGGCTACTATTCAAATGATTAAATGATGATAACCCCAATGAGATGAGATCCAATCAAGTTCAAAACGAAACTAAATTCACTCATGTCACACCCATCTTCTTTGCTACAATCTACAACCAATTCAACTTATTCGTTCTAAAGTTCAAACCCCAAACCAAAACAGGGAATGGAGGGCCATAAAATACAGACAAAGTAATTATAACAAAAAATGGAAAAAAAAGAAAAAGAAAACGCAAAGCCTTCTCTTCAAATATTTGTTCCCTATTTGTTGAAACATTTTGCTACTGAGTCGCTTTGCTCAACGATCCGGGTCTCCGGTTCCATCCCTCCATACACTCCATCAATGGCCCCACAATCCGCCCCTCGCTCATCGCCACGTGTACAGCCTCGATCTGTTCTCCCGGTGAGACATGCTTAGTCCCACTCAGCAACTCTGTCCTCAGCTCCTCTCTCACGAATCGGTACACCGGGTACGACCGGCACTCTGTCACCCGGTTTGGCACGTGTGGAGACCCCTTGTCATAATTAGCACGTGTGAGCTTGACTTGTGCCTCCAGCTGCTCTTTCAGCTCGGCCTCAAACAGTTTTATCCGGCCGAAGACACTGTTCTTTTGAGCTGGGTCGGCATCAATTGTATCCGATGAGTTATTTAGTGAATGCTCAACGAGGACTTGCCGAAGTTTCTGCATGAGAGGGTAGTCGGCGCGGCAAGGATCGTCGATGTAGTTGAATACGCCCTCATTGTCCACCACCTGTAGTAGTTCTTTCTCAGCAAACCGGCCGGGGAGCGGTTCCCCATTTGGGCCGGTACTGAGTGTCTTCTTTGCCACCTGCACAGATTAGAACGTCAACCGTGTGAGCATTTGTGTCGAAATGAAATATGGATCACTTGCATATCTTACCTAAAAACTTTTAAACTAATGAGACAGCCCAATTAACTAATTTAAGAAATGAATTGATCAAATTTAAACTTATTGAGTAAATGAATTGATTTTAAATTGAAGTGTTAAAACACTCTTAATCACTTAAGAAAAGACCAAACTCCGGTCGAAGTGGACCCAGGCCACCCTACTTCAGCCATGAATTTTCTCAACAAATGTGGAGTATGGTAGGTAGGTAACGTGCGTACCTGTGCGACAACGGTTTTGACGGTCTGCCTCATGTTCTCCTCAAGGTGTCTGAGATCAATGGCCTGGCAAAGAGCGGCAAGGTACGTCGCCGTCATCATCTGGAGGATGTGGACGGCCTCCTCCGACTTCCGGGCGGACACCAGGCCAAGCGAATTCACGTCCTGGTTGTGCTGCTCCGCGCTCTGTACATGAGTCGTGACGGGGTTGGCCAGGTACAGCAGCTCCGACGTGTACGACGCCATGGCGATCTCGGCGCCCTTGAATCCGTAGTCGAGGCTGGGGTTGGGCCCGCCGCTGAGGTTAGAAGGGAGGCCTCCGTTGTAGTAGTCGTTGACCAGTTCGGAGAACTGAGCGAACATGAGTTTGCCTATGGCGGCAACGGCCAAGCGGAGGTTGTCCATGGAGACACCGATCGGTGTCCCCTGGAAGTTGCCGCCGTGGAGCGCCATGTCGCGGGCCACGTCGATGACCGGGTTGTCGTTGACGGAGTTGATCTCTCGTTGGATCATTTGGGTGGCCACGCGTATTACCTCAATCTACAACGGCATTGAAGCAAAGTTAATTAATTATTACCATCACAATCATTTTTTATTATTTACACTGTAACATATTTGAATAAAAATCTGTTTACAAATTACAACTAATCCAAATCTCATTTTGAATTTAATAATTTCAATTTCAAGATAATCAACAAACTGATTAATAATTGAATTTGATTGACCCATTTCACTTAACATAGCTTTGACTTTCAATGCAGGTTGCCTTCGATTTACTCATGAAAATAATCTATTATATAATTTTTTTTTAAAATCTAAACATAATTGAGGTAATATTCTAACATCCTGAATAAAAACCTAAAATTTAGAGGATTTTGAACAAAATTGTTTTTCATTCATCATAATTACTTAGACATAATGAATGAGACACACCGATTTTATAAGGAGACATTCCCAACTAATATAGATTGATTTAAAATATTTTTACTTAATTTTTAAAAATAATAATAAGTATTTTAAAATATCCACCTTATAAAAAGTTGGTGAACTCATGTCCATCCCCTACCATTCAAGTGCTAAATATATTATTGAATTAGAAGCTAAAGTGACCACTCCTTTAATTATCTTTGGAGCTATTCAAAATATCTACGTCATATGATTTGAAGACTAATGACAAATTTAAATTTTAACGTTTAAGCAGAGCATTAAGATTATTAAGTAATTTATAATTAACACATTTAAAGTGACCTTTAGATTTAGTAGTACTTACTTCCAATCCTATCTTTCTCACATATTAATAGGATATATGAACAAATTCAGAAGTAAATTTATTATTATAATTTTTTAATAATTATTTTATATTTAAAATAATTAAATCACTTTTAAATTGCTATATGTCAGTAGGGGTCATTGTAAATAGTAATTAAAAAATGCCAGATCTTCACACGAGCATTTTGTGTATACAGTGATGTCCAATTTGCCCTCCACTTATCGTACTGAAGAAAAAAGAATGCCAAAATTTATGACAGTGCAATTGGCTCACCAAAATTCATAAATAATGCAAATCAACTTTCTCAAATTTTAAGTCGGCTCACAAAAATTTATGAACAGTGCAAATCGGCTCACCAAAATTATAAATTAACTTATCAAAATTCACATAAAAAATAAAAATTAGCACATTAAAATTTTTCTATTCATACAAAAAATAAAGTAGAAAATACATTGAAATCCACGTCGTCAAATACAAACTACGCATTGGAGGCGGCTGCCGTTCAAAAATTGTCCATTCACCTTTTTTTAATTAGAAAAGACAGGGACGGTCATCAACTTTTCGATAGCAAGCTGATATGATATGTTATTATTTAATTGGACCATCAACTTTTCATTAAAGTGAATTTTTTGTCTTCAAATTCTGATCAATATCTGACAATTCTTAATAAAAAAGTAATTAGTGGGTGGTGATAGAGACTAACTAAATTTATTATATAAACTAACGAAATCATTAATCATTATTAACAGTAAAAGTTAGAACAGTAATATTAAAGTTACAGTAATCTAGATTAAAAAAAACTATTATTAAAAATGAGAAATGATTTGTGTATCCATATCTTTTATTCATTGTGCACTTTCCTATATAAAATTATAATTTTTCCAAAAAAATAAGGAAGGAGAGAGAAAAGAGGAATTTTGAGTTTGGGTAAAATTGTAATTTCACATAAGAGAGTACACAATGGGATAAAATAGGAGAGTGAAAAAATCATTTCCCTTAAAAATTGGCATAAAAATTACATTTAAGACCAAAAAGTCTAAGAAAAGCACGATGGAGCCTGAAAATGAGGTACTCGTGTCTTTGAAAAGATTAAGTTTTAATTTATGTTTAATTAAAATAATATTAATTTGATGAATTTTCATTGTACTTATTTGTTCATCTAATCATGAATTAAGAATTATTTGTTATTATTATTATGATTATTATTTCTGTGCGATTAAGAGACTGAAAAGTTGAAGGAAAAAAACCTGTGGGCCCAACCACTGGGGCGAAGTCCGGAGAGCGTAGCGATCCTGCTTGGGCTTCTGAAGCGGGTTATACTCATGCAGCTTTGCCGCCTGCTTCATGAACGAGCTTCCCGCCAGCACGTACTCCATCACCGCCGCTGCCTCCATCTGCCCTGGGTGGTGCTTCAATCTATGCGTCAGAGGATCTGTATACTCTGGTTTCCCCTGCATCACCTCGCAAAACATTGCCGATGTGATCTCCGCCGCAACAGCCAACACGTTCGCATCGTAGCACACTATCGAAGCCAGTGCCGCTCCCACTGCCGTCCCATTCACGATTGCCAGCCCCTCCTTTGGCTGTAGCTCGAACGGCTTCTCCACCCCGATCCGCAGCATTGCCTCTGCGCCAGATATCACCTCCCCGGAGGGCGTCCGGACTCGGGAGTTTACGACGCCCGGTGAGCACTCCGGCAATGTAAGAGAGAGGGACGAGGTCTCCTGAGGCAGTGATGGTTCCGCGGAGAGGGAGCTGAGGCGCGAACCCGGAGTTGATGAGTTTCTTGATGGCGTCCAACAGCTCCCAACGTATGCCGGAGAAGCCCTGCAGCAGCGTGTTGGTCCGCACCAGCATGGCGGCTCGGCTCACGTAGTCGGGAAGCTGGTTCCCGTCCCCGCCAATGATTCCAGCATTTAGGAAGCGAACCAGCTCGCACTGCAGCTCGGCACCCTGGTTCGTGCGCCGGTGGGAGGTGGCGCCAAACCCGGTCGTTACCCCGTACGTGTCCGTTCCCTTGCACGATTGCGCCATCACCCAGTTGGCGCTCGACTCGACACGCGGCTTGGCAGCCGCAGCATCAAGCTCGACGGAGACACCTTCCAGATGGCGCCTGGCCACCGCAACCACGTCCGCAACGACCAGATTCTCTCCCTGTAGCTTGACGGAGTCCACCTTGTGGAAGCGCTGGACCATGCGCTGCACTTCATCGAAGTGAGACCCCTGCAGCGCCTCAGCTGCCTTCCGCCAGTTGAGAGGGTCGGCCTCGTGTCGTGGTGGGTCGAGGGACACGTGTGAGTACCCACCGTTGGGTGCAAGCTCCGCTCCTGCAACCATTGTCGACCTTGTGATGGAAGGGAAGGGGAGGAGTTCGGGGTGGGGGGTGACGGTGGGAATGGCAGGGAGGATTTTGTTATATAGCGAGGAGAGAGAGAGAAATGGAGCAGGCGGTGCCAAGTTGGACACATCCTGACCTCAGAAAAAAAAAAAAAAAAGTCCGATTGGCAGATACGGGAGAGAGTGGTACAGGAATGCTGACGTGGCCAGATCTTGGCGGTTGGTTTTACCTTCCCACCTTCACAAGGAGGTCGTTGGTGCGAAGGGTAGAGTGAGGTTAGGGTGCACGTGCGAAGACGGTGGTTGAAGTAGCAATGTGCGTGCGTGCGTGCGTGCCTGGGCTTCAACTGTCCTTCTCTCCATCACATATCCCACCTACTTCCTAGTTGGCACGTGCTAAACCCGTACGTGAGAGAGGGTTGCTTTCTTTTAAATTTATTATCAGTTTTCTTATATTGCTTTGCTCTCTCTTAACTCTTCACTTACCATCGAAAGTGTCATTTCTTTATTTCTCTCTCTTTCTCGGGGGAGGGGAAAGCCAGGTGGAAATTAGAATAGATTAAGAAGGATAGTAAAAAGAAATTTTAAAAAAAAGGTCTGAAAATTTGTAAAATAGAAAAAATACCACCATGGTGTTTGAAATCTTTTACACATTCATTTACGATTTACATTATTTTTTTAAACATAATAGTTATTGATGCATTTTTGTGTTTGACAGAATTAAATCATTTTATTTTGTCTTTGACAGAGGCACCATCGCTTATTTCTCATTGATTTTTAAAAGTATTTTCTTTAAAAGGACAAAATTATCCATGTCAATATTTTCTTTAACAAAATTATATATAGAGTTGAACTGTACGTGAGGATGGAGGTGAAGTGATAAAAGTTCACATGTCATTTAATTAAAAAAACTAATGACTTCATATAACACTTGAGACAATTTTCTCTCAATTACTAACTTTTAGAAATGAGTTCTAAATAAAAAATATTATCATGTCGTGATTTTCCAACAACGAGTCTCGCGAGACTTTTATATAAACTTTGGTTTTGTGGGATTACAACATATCTAATGAATGCTTATACTGGGTAACTCCATACTCATATTTCGAAAAATTTGAGATAGCACTGTAAATATTTATTGTCATCAAAATTTTAAGTAAAACATGTAGATTATATTAGTATAACTCAAATGGGGTCAAGCTTATTTAACATTTATCATTTTTTAAAATTTTAAATTTAATATGATGCAGGCAAGATGCGAGATGAGTCTAAGATGCTTTAACTAGTCTTAGCTTATATTAATCATCTGAGTTCCAAATTCCAACTCAAGGTTTTTTGAGCACTGAATGTTGGAGTACATTTTTGGTTTTTTTTTTTCTTAACAAAGTCTTCAGGTGTCTCACTAAATCTTAGAGGACCTGTAAATTTTTCAATCCACATAATTAGATAAATTCAACAAAAAATGATCGTCCAAAATTAAACGTGAATCGAACTCAAAATCGTCTCCTTTAAAACTTTAAAGAATTTTTATTTAACAAAAATCAGACAGCTACATCATAATTATGTTCGATTTCTTAGGAAAAAAGGCAAGAGGCCTCATAATTATGTTTGGTTCCTATTAATACACATTTATTCTTATTATTCTACGAATGAATCTTAACAAATATCGCGCTGTCACTTGTCATTCTAGACTGTTGCATTTAATTCTTAAAATATCTGAATTTATAAGTACATCAGTTTAGGTAAATGTCACAATAATATATTGATAATACTTTTATATTATCATTTTCCACTGTATTTTGGAACCATAAAAAATAAAAATATTTATTTAAAATTAATTTATTGTGAAGTAAATAAACAAATTTTAGGTAAAACCTATATTTTATACCCGTCTGAATCCCATAACCATTAATTGAACTTTTACCAAATATGAACATATTCTAACACTTACGTTGAACTAATTGACATTTAAACTAAATTTGTGAAGACAATCAGAATATTGTAATTTAGTAAATTATCTTTACAATAATTTACTGAATACATTTTTTATAGGATAAGTCTAGCAAACACTTGGACTAAAAAGCCTAAATACTTTGTTGGGGCCTCCTACTCTATTAAATGGTGAGATATGTCTTGTAATCTGAAAAATTATTCATTGAATCACTATATACCATTTTTCTTAAGACTAAAACAAAATTATTAAATAAATTATTAATCTATGAGGTTCAATACTACGATAAAAGGCATTATTAAATGAACATAAATTTATATTAAATTAGTCCAGAGTGTAGTTCAACTGGTTAACGTCCCGCTTAAGAAAGTAAGAGGTGCTAAGTTCGAGCTCCCATGACCTAACCTGGTGTACTCCTAAGGGTAGTGGGTATCACCCCTGGAGGTTTTAGGGTTTTCCACAGTTTCCCACACGTAAATTAAAAAAAATCTATATTAAATCTAAATTTTAATGAAAAGAACCAATATTTTTCAATGGTCTGAATTTAACATAAAATGGGCTCTACGTACAGCCCATACACCATCATATCTAACATTTATTAATATAATTAAGAATTTTTAAAAATTATTTAAAAAAAAAATGGTAGATTTGGAGGACTTAAGTATTTTTCTAAAACTAGCTCTTCTCTATCAACTTATCTTTATAGATATCCAAAATAATTTCATAAAATTTCTTACATTTTTTTGAAAAATATTAATTATATTCAATATAAATATGATGACATATGCAATCAATCATACTATAGCAATAATTAATGATTTCGGAAGAAATTATTCATATTAAACTGATTTACAGTGAATTGTGTAAACTTTTAATTACAATCTTAAAAATAAATTGAAAGTTCATATGAATTTCTGTGAATTGAGTTAGAAAAGAAAATTTCTCAACGTAACCGGATCACCAGCCCCATTGGATTGTTCTAGATTTGTTCAGAACTTCAGATTAATTAACTGCCTCACTGTCGTATTTGTCATGATCGAGCACGTTTCTATTAGCAATGTCAACCACGACGTCCGTGGACAGGGTGTAGCAGATGCTACAGGCTACCAGTCGTAATATTTTTGTAATATCTTTAATTAAAGTTTTAACCGTTTAATATATATTATAAAAGTAAAAATATTTTAGCTTAACATATTTAATTCATTCATTTAATTTTATGGTCTTATATTTATTTATTATAATTTTTAAAAATATATTTTATAATTTTGGTAAATGGAAAAACAATTTGATTGATAAATTCTATATATAAATCAAATCAGGTGACGTTATTTTCAAGAGTTGTATATAATTATTTTTATTTATAATAAAATGATGAAGAATTGGTCTGACAATCAAGAACTCGTTTCAGAAAATGAGATTTTGTGTTTGATTTTTCAATTGAACTTTTTCTATGTATTTGGATTGAGAAGTTTAGATGTCTGAACAATTAATGAAGTGATTAACTTTCACTTTTAAATTCAATTAATATTTTATTTAAAGACTCATCATTAAATTTTGGCTCAACTTATAGACACTCGAAAAAACTGCCTCTACACACCCGTTTTCAGATTCTAAGATGAAATTACCATTCTGCCCCTATATTTTTATTCGTTCGAATGAATTATCAGTTCATTTTGACATTCGTTCGAATGACTGACCCACGTATAAATTTAATTCATTCGAACGAACGCACGTTACTCTTCACCCATTCTCTCGAATGAACCGATTGGTCATCCGAATGACTATTAACAATATTGATTATTTAAATAATAAAGTTTCTATTAAAACTTTAAAGTTATTTTTTAAACACTGTGTATTTTCAAAATTTCTCAAATTAAATATTCAGACTAATTACGATAACTTGATAAAAATACTTTAAGACTTTAAGGTCTTTTGACACTCCCAAATGCTTAAAATACAGTGTTTTACAAATAAAGATATCCCTACACTGTGCCGAAAACACATTTGTAAGTGTCAAAAGACCTTAAAGTCTTAAAGTATTTTTATTAAGTTATCGTAATTGGTCCGGATATTCAATTTGAGAAATTTTAGAAATACATTGTGCTTAAAAAATAACTTTAAAGTTTTAAAGGAGATTTACACTATACATTACTGTAGCATATGGAAGATAGACCATTTTTTTTTAACCGGTTGAAGCAAGAGGTAACCAGTTGAACTATACCCAACGTTGGGTGACTCACATCGTTTTTTTTGTGAATTTGGTTCTATTTTTCCATCTAAACTACACACCCTCGTTACATTTTATAAAATATGATTTATACCATCTATATGGGGTTGGCATCTTAAATTGTGTATGAATTTTTTTATTTTTTATGAACCAACTACCTACCAGACCCCATAGGACTTAAACACATTGATGGAGCCATTCCAAGCCCATTCAAATCAAATGAGATCGGGGAAGACCCATTAGACGAGAATGGGATCCATATGAACTTATTTGCTGAATTTTCGACCCGAATTGACCAAAGTGTTAATGGAAGAAAGAGAGGGCCTCAAATGCAACCTAATGGACCCGCTTGCACCATGAATGAAGCTCATTTGAACATTTATGGGCATCCTCCAAAGCCCATGAAATCAAGCCTGTTTGCTGCCAACTGAGTGGGCATCCAAATCCCACATCATCTGCCATGTCACAGCCCATGTGGATGCCAACAGGGTCGCCTACATGGACAAGAGTCTACAAGAATGGCAAGCAATCCAATTCTCATCCCCAAAACAAAAAGATGCTACTGGGGCTGGCAGTGAGAATCATTCCAACCTAAAAAAAGAGTTTCAAAACCACTCCGGCCTAACATAAGAGATTTTCATCAACTGCCATTCAAACATACCTAAAATAAACAGTTGACTTGATGCAAGGAACTAATCATGAACACCGGTCTCATTTCCAATATCAATGTAATCAACTAATCACAATTCTTCTTCTTCTTGAAGTTGAAAAAAGTAATCACAACCGGGGATAAATAAAAATCTCGGAAAAACGAGATCTTGGCCGATATGTGTTACTGTTTACAATAGAATGAGAGGTTGTCCAGAAATAAGGTGATGGGACTTGAAGGGAGGAAAGGCAGAAACCTTTAAAGAAAAATTGTTAGGAAGTGAGATTTGGGACACCGGACACAAGTGCTAATGAGATCTGGGATCGTACGACTAGTTGTATCAAACAGGTAGCTAAAGACATACTAGGAGAATCTAAAGTAAATAAGAGACACAGAAGTAAAGAAACATGGTTGCATTTGGCCATTGACAAAAATAGAATGTTTTTTAAGAAATGACAAGAAAACAAAGAAACCCAAAGACCTGAAAGTAATAAAGTAGCAAAAAGAAATGCTAAAAAAATCATGAGCTAGCCCCAAGTATGAAGCTTTCGACAATTTGTATGCTCAATTAACAACCAAGGAGACAGCAGAAGATATATGCTTGCTAAGTTGAGAAAGAGGAGAACCAGGATCTTGATCATGGAAGATGTATTAAGGATGAAAATCAAAAGGTTTTAGTCAAAGATAAAGAGAGAAGAGAGAGATTGGAAAAATATTTTGAAGATCTATTAAACATGAAACACGAGAGAAGCACACATGGAAGCAAATGCAAATGATAGGTTGGTAAACAAATTTTCTAAAATATAAGTAAATTGGCCTTAAGTAGATGAAAAAAAAGGGGTAGAGGCTTTAAGACCTGATGGTATTCTAATTAGAACTTTGGATCTGCTCTGAAAGGTTAGAAATTTGGATCCTATTGGGTGAAACGAGCATTAAATGGCTAAGTTGTTTAACGAAGTCTTAGATTTGATAAGCATGCTTGATGAATAGTATAAAAGTACAATAGTTTCATTCTATAAAAACAAAGGAGATATTCAAAATCATGGGAATTATTGAGATACTAAACTTATGAGCCATACCACAAAACTTTGGGAAGGATGATACAACAGCAACTGAGATAAGAATCAAATGTCTCAAAGAATCAATTTGGCTTCATACCTACAACGCTACTATAGAAATAGGTGTGTACTAATAAGTTGAGAAAAAGAAAATCTACATATGACCTTTATAGACTTTAAAAAAGCTTATGATAGGGTTTCAAGGCAATTAATTTGGCAAAAATTGAAGAAGAAATACAACTACTGCTACAATATAGCCAGAAATGAGATTCCTAATTACTGCTACCATATAGCCAGAAATGAAATTCCTGAAAAAAAATGTAAATCTCAACTATTACAAATCATTTGGTCTATCATGGAGAATTTTCATTGTCCATTTTAGGCTGGTTAATTCTACAAGACCTTCCTTCAAAGCTAGTTCTTGAAGAAAACTATATAAAAAAGATGATAAACAATTCCAAAGCAAGGGTAAAAATAAGTCTCCTAGAAAATTTAAAAACTCATTTAAGAATAAAGGACAAAAATCCCAATTATGACAGATTGTACCACATCCACTGAAGGTTAATTGTTTTGCATGTGGTAGGTTCAAGCACCTTAAAGCTAATTGTTAGCATAACCCACTAAGCAAAATAGTGGAGTGAAAGGTGCATCCATAAATACCAATTGAGCCAAAGATTGAAAATGGTGGAAAGAGATATCTGTGCCATTTCGAAATGCTTGTATGCCAACTATGACCACTACAGATGGTGTATTGATTTGGAAGTGGACCATCATATTGAAAGCTAAGACTTTATTTGAGGACTTTCAGGAGATAATGAAGAGAGAGAAACTGATCTACATGGGCAATAAGACCTACCCTGATGTGTTGGGTGTATCAACCTATGAAAGGAATGTTGGGAGTATTAATTTTATACTCATAGATGAACATTTTGTCCCTAGTTTGAGTCACAATGTTGTTTTGCTCCATTTGTTAGTCCCAAAGGACTTGAGGTCCACTTTCGATTGGAAAAAGTGTCTACTAGGAAACATGGTTGCACTTTGGCTTGGGGTACATTTTACAGGACACAATTTATTTACTTTAGATGTATGAAATTTTGTTGGTAATAAAAGAAGTGTCGTAATATTGATCCTAATTTATTTATTGATTCTAATTTATGGCATCTTAAATTAGGCCATAGTAAACAAAAAAAAAATAGTTGATAAAGGATCAATTTCTAACATAAACAAAGTGGATTTTGAAACAAGCGAACAACGTTTAAGTGGTTCACTAGAAAACCTTTTCCAAAAGGAATTAAAGCAAACTATTAAATGTAAAATAATGTCAAAACAGTCATTCAAAGGCCTAGATCTGCATGCCTAAAATTAAAAAGAAGACGACCGTGCTCAAACCTATATGGAGACTTTATATAGTCTTCTCCAAAGAGGTTTGTTGAAGGAAAGAAAAACCTAGAATGACATCTCATTTTTCCACTATAATGATAATGTCTCACTTTATTGAACATGACTATTTAGAATTGTCACAATCCTAAAGCAAGCCCAAATAGATCCCACATTGTTTGGGACTTCAAAATTATGCATAAAACGTCTGTAATATATAACCTCAACCACTAAGACATAAGCAAAAGCAAAACTACTTGTCCTACCCTTCTACTTAAGCAAACTAATGAGAAAAAACCATCAAATTCACATTGGAAAAGCCTCAGACTTCAAGCCTATGATGCCCAAAACCCTTTAATTGGACCCTGCAACAATAGGATCACATGTCCAATTGAGTGGGAAACACTGATATACCATAACAATCTTATGGTGGGGCTTTGATCCTCATGAATTCAATTAGAAAACCTCCAATTCTTGTGTTGACTGAACCTCTCAGTGGTCTATAAATATGAATGAGCCAATAACATAATATGGTCTTCATCTATGGGGCACAATAGGTCTTCATCATATTCCCATCACACTCACTCTTGCCATGTCCATCTTTATGATACTCAGATGCTCCAAAGTAGGCAATGCTTGTGTTTTGTGTGGTCTCTGATACTTTGTTTTATGGGCAAATTTGTGTCTGTGTCACATCCATGGCATGTCCCTGCTACATCCATGCTGTGTCTGGACATCGTAAATCTCTGTTAAGTACATGTGCTCCACCTAGGAGCTCCCAATTCCATGCCTTTTAATCAATCTGGATGATCTCTACATATGGACAACCAAATTGCTCAAAATGCCCATCAACCAAGTGCAGAAAGGACTTCCCTAGCATTAGAAACATGTCTTGCTCCTTGCACCATCTAGCTCAGGATTCCACAACCCAGGGCTAGAGAAACTCTCCTTCCAACCCACTATATGATTTTGAATATATACCTTCTGTCTGAAACTACTCCAGCAACAGTGTCCCCACCTCTAAACCTATAATCCCCTTGCTTTGGCACCACACAACCACTTCCGTCATATTACCACAACTCTCCCCTATCATGCAGCTCCTCAGTCTCCTTAAGTTGTCAACATTTTTTCTACTTCGTTTTTCAGGATTTTTTTTATACCAGGTTTTTTCCCTTTTTTGAGAACTTGTACTATTGACAAGGAGATAAATACAAGCAGTGTGTTAATGGGCCTAAACAATATAGGACTATAAGTTCTCTCTCCAGTCTGATGAAACAAATGAATCTCTAGGCCTGAAAAAGCCTAATGATTGGTTTCACTCACTTTCAGTTTACCATTCCTGCCTTATCTTGAAAAATATTTGTAGATTCTACACGATTATAGCCATTAATCTGCAGGTCATCAGATCCCTTCACTAAAATTATGGGGAAAGGTCTGATTTCTCCCATCAGGTAAACTAGAATTTTTCTAGGTTGTTCCTTTCCTTTATTGTAGAAAAAATTCCTTGTTCCTTTTCCCTTGCTCTACTCCTTCATGTTCCCCTCCCAAGAACTGTCATTTTCACCACATTGACTATACTGCAGACAGACTCTATTTGAAAACCATGCTTACACTTTCTGCGTCTCACATATCAGCAAAATGAAAAAAGAGAAACCAACCATTAACACATCTTAGTCCTCATTTGAGGAAGAAACATGTCCTTTACCATCCCAAATCAGGAAATCAAGGTTAACAACTTTGGTGGAGTACCCCAAGGAAGTCTTTCCACAGAAATTGTGAAATTTTTCCCAACCTGCATCTACTTGCGGACATGAACCACCGCCACCACCACCCTCTATGGCCATCATTCATAGATCATATATTCCAAATGTAAATCACTAACAATGGAGGCAAACCTTTGATGCCAAGTTTTGATTGTAACATGTTGAAATAAAATGGCACCAGAGATACTTGCTTTCACATAGTTCATGTGCCAAAAAATGTTGAAATGGCATAAGATTGGACAAGTTGTATAGGCTATTCTTCCACAATAAAATGGCCAATTGAAACAGTCTTTTTTGCTGTTCTAGCCAGAACTATCTTTTTTTCCTCCCTTTTTTCAAAGCAGTGACATCACTCGAACCCACAACCTTTATGGTTGCAAAAATAAGCACTTAACAACTTTGCTTCAAGCACTTTATTCTGTTGTGAAAGTTCTGTTAAAATAATGGATCAAAGCACTATACATTATGTGTAACTCAAGATACACACTAGGATTATGTTCTTTAGACAGAATTTAACCACCATGATACGGAAGAAAATTGGAGCAATTGCAAATAGATGTTATTAAGTAGGCATATGGTCCACAACAATCAGATGCTTGGCACTATAAGCATGCCTATCCTCAAGCCAACATCAAGGGTTCCACAAGCTTTCACAAGGCTTATACCATCTCTGGTTCAACAGTACAGTATGGTAGGGCTCAGGTGTCTCAGGAGACTTACACTACTATAGAGATGCCTTCTTTCCTAGGGGCCTTATTCCCTGGGAATGAGTTGCGTGAAATGTCAACAAGAGCCTTGAAGCTATATGGTTCGTGCATGGAAAGCTCTGACAGCACCTTTCTGTTTAGCTGGATGTTTTCCTTCATTAGTCCATGCATGAAGTTACCATAATTTACCTGAAACAAAAAAAAAAAAAAAAATCCATATGTGATACCTAAAACTCTCTCCTGGGATTTACAATTTAGTAATCTCTCAGAAATAGATATATACAGAAGCTTGAAGGACTGTCTTATTATTTTTTTTTTTTTCTGAAATGGTTAAAATCTTATTGCTAGGAAAGAGAATACACCACTGCTGCAACAAAAATCAGCAGGATAGCACCAAGAGACAAAATCAAACTATAGCCATCCCCTTTACACCATCACAATCATAAGACAACCCATAAGAGAAAATAGATCAAGTCATAAGAGACAACCCATAACAGAAAACAGATCAAGAGCCAGCTGCATAGAAAACTTGTCTTCGCCATCAACGTCCTAAAAATGTCAAGAGAAAGGCCCAACCAGATGTAATTCCTAACGTTCCCATGTCCTCATGACTTTTGATGGCAGCCTGGACCCTGAATCCATACAAGCTGGTATAGGAGGAGCTGTTTTGGAGGAAGCAGCAAGTTTCTTAGTTTGCTGAAAATCTAGTGCCATGGATATAAATGATGTCGAGGTTAAAGCCCTTCTAAAAGGTTATAGAAGAAAAGAAAGAGCATCCAACATTAGATTTGAATGTTTAAGTAAGACTCATATTTAGTTTTAGCAAATCATTTGGCATGGGACAGACTAAAGGCCTGAAACAATCTTCCTTTATCTTGGCTTGTGACAAGCACGTGATGGAATGACAAATGTGGTAGAGTTCAAAATCAAAGTAATCCACGCTTTAGAATTCCAAAACAACAATTGCATTTTATAAATCCCTTGTAATTGAAATTCTATGGGATTTCCTAATTCACATTCTAGCTTAGCTCTTTTCTTAGTGTTTTTATGGTTGTTGTTCCTATTTTGTGGCTTGTTGGTCCGCTGTTTTGTCTTTCTTTTCTTTGTATTTGCACATCTGGTTCTCCTTTGTCTTCTAATATATTAACCATTTCAAAAAATAATTCACATTCTAGATTCCAATTTCACAATCATGCGAATTTCTCTTGCAAAAAAACTATTAAATTCTTCTGAGTTCCAAATCCACCCAAGGATTCCAGGCAAATAGACAGTAAATATAGAACTGACTATATCTTCTATAAATTCACGACTATGCCATCTAGGGCCACCAAGACATCTGACTTCTTGGGAATAAGCAGTGCCCAGTAAGCCTTTGGATGATGGGGATGGTTTACAGCTTATGAACACTAGGTGTCCCACAAAACGCCACCCCATTTCGAAGCAAAAAAAAAAAAAAAACTCCAGAGATGGTTCTAGGGGGGAAAGAAAGCTAGCACTTTTCTATGGCTCTAGGGGCAATAAGTTCCCCAGTGATGGTATTCGGATGAATAGGATGGTTTAAAGCAAGCGAGCACGAGATGATCAACAACACGCTGAGCCAAATAACGGATGTGAGTCCTTTTCCCTGACTCCAGAGGCATTTAGCGATATAGAAATGCCAAACTGATGGGCTTTAGATGAATGGGATTGGTTTGAAACGCATGAGCGCTAGGTGTTCGACAATATGCATCTAAAAGAAGATGAAGATATCCAAGAAAGAAAGATGGGAAGTGGGTTTTGAAGTTGATTGAAGTCTTACACCGTGCAGACGGCTTCCAGCGTTGATACGTTCAATCCAGAGAGAGCGCATGTCCCTCTTTTTGTTGCGGCGGTCTCTGTACGAGTACTGCAATGCCTTCTCCACGCGTTCTCTTGCGATCCTTATGCAGTTCTTGGCCCTCCCTCTAAACCCCTTCGCTAGCTTGAAGATCTTATCCTTGTTCATCTCTCTAGTCTCTCCTTCTCTCTTCCCTTCTCCTCTTCGCTAAAAGTCCCTACACAAGTGTTCTTGTTGCTGGGCCGCCCCCTAAAAGCCTAGTCCGGCGAAAATGCTTCCTTTACATGAGCATTAGCATTGCGAGAGAAATAATTATTTTAAGCTGTAAATACTGTATAGAGTGATGAGCATTGCCATATTAAATCTAAAATTATAAAATATATTAAAGATTATAATTTAAAAACAAAAATTAATTTAGACATAAAATTTAAATAAGTTAAATGCAACTTTAAAATAATAATTGATATCAATTTTTTATGCACTTTATATTTTGAGATTCAATGCGGTGATAATTTTTAGTGTAAGGATGACATTCAAACTTCTCTCTTTTTATTTTATTTTATTTTAAAACGATCACTTTTATGAAGCATTAGAATACAAATTTATATAGGAATAAAGCATGTTCCAAAAAAAATTAAATTTATCTAATTTTTTAAAAATAGAAACTAATATGAAAAAACACATTATATAAAATTCACGTTCTCTGGCATCAGTGACATGTATATTATATTACAATTCAGAATTTTTATAACAAAAAAATTAAATTAAAATATTAGAAAAATCACAAAAGCACATTAAAAAAACTATATTAATTAAATTAAGGGCTCTTCATTTAATTTTATAAACATTTGTATATCATTTCATGATTTTTGAGAATTGATTCGTGCACCGACACTTTTAACTTTGGTGTACCAAAAATGAGTGAAATACTCATTTTACATAACAAATGGGAAAAAAGGAAATAAAAAGATTGAAATAAATTTAGGCAAATAGACATTTCACTCATTTTTGGTGCATCAAGAAACTTCAAAATATAAATTATCATAGAAAACTCAATTTTCATTAATTTAAAAAAAATTAGAAATCAGGTAGACACATTATAAATTATGCTAGTCCATAGTCACGCTGAGGCATCTTTCTTTAATTTTATAGGCATTGAATATTTTTTGTTAAATTAATTTTAAAAATCCTTAATTTGATATTATCTTAGAGCCAAAATTTACAAATTACTAAGAATAATTTAAAATGATCAAATTTTAAATAAATACTTTTTAAATTCGACATATCTAACAAATTTGAAAAATACTTCTAAACCTTCATAAAATTATTATCATTATTATCATTGTGGAAAATTGAATAAAATTCAGGGGCAGTTTTGTCTTTGTAAACCCTCACCGATAATTAATATACGAAGGAGAGGTGACCATTGTCTCTTCCTCGATGCTCTAGAGATACTCATTGTCTCAACTCGTTTCACTGTTCCAATAAAATAAAGCTCCGAGAGACTTCTTCTCCATCACCGAAGGGCAGAAAATGGGAACTTCCAAGGCTCCGAAATCCGTTCTAATTCTCTGCGGCGACTACATGGAAGATTATGAGGTTCTAATCCTTCGTCTTCTTCTTCTTCGCATTTTCTTATTTGTTTCCATGCATCTGTTGTCATTGATTGATATTCAAATTATAGAACAATTCTTTGAATTGGAAAATCATCAGATCATGGTTCCCTTTCAAGCATTGCTGGCTTACGGAGTGGTCGTCGACGCGGTCTGCCCTGGAAAGAAAGCCGGCGATATCTGCCGAACAGCTGTCCATCAAGGCTCCGGCCATCAGGTCCTTGCTTCTTCATTTATCATTCCCTTCTCTTTTTCTAGTCTTTGCTTAGGCTTAACACAGTGCAGTAAAAGGGATTGCTATTTTGACATAAATAAATATGTTACTTTTGAAATAGGATACATCTAGAAATTGCTATCTGGCCTATTGGTGGGTCCTGCAGTGATCTATCCTCTTCTCTTCTGATAAGGATCCTGTCTCGGCCCGATGTTTCACATGGGCAGCTTAGTCGGTTAAGCGTCTAGGATCAGAGTAGAGGTCTTGGGTTCAAGTAATATGGGGGTGGGGATACCCATCTTATCCAAAAAGAAAAAATTATCTAACTATAGGCTATACTAACATAAGCCCGGGTGTTCCGCTGCATGTAGGGCCCATTAAATGGTAAATCTAAATTGCTAAACATACGACTTTCTTTCTTTAGAATTTTCATCAACCTTATGCTTCTCACTGTTGGAATAATATATTTTTAATAGTTTGTTTGTATTTTAAAAAAAAATCAAGAATTAAGATGCTTTAATGGACTAATTTTGACAATTTGACTGTCCATTTCGGTCTATTCTGTCTGTTCAACTTTAGTGAGAGATAATTTCATTGAGTCATAGGCTATATGGTAATCCCTGCAATTTTTTTGTCATTTATCTATATGAGAGGGTGGGGTTCACCATCTAACACGCCCAAGCTAGTGGGCCAAGGGGTAGGGATCTTTGATTTTATTTTGTTTTAAGAAAATTTGTAAGCCCAATGGATTTTTTGTTGCTTTTCCTTATTGTTTCCAATCTCGTTTTTGCCATTTTCCATGTTCTTTCAATGGTGCAGACTTACTCTGAGTCACGAGGTCACAATTTCACACTCAATGCGACATTTGATGAGATTGATGCAACTAAGTATGATGGGTTAATTATCCCGGGAGGGCGAGCTCCTGAGTATCTTGCCATGAATGATTCAGTTCTGGAGATGGTTACCAAGATCTTCAATGCTGGAAAACCAGTTGCATCTATTTGCCATGGACAGTTGATTTTGGCAGCTGCTGGTTTGGTTAAAGGTCGGAAGGGCACTGCATACCCCGCTGTAAAGCCTGCTCTTGTTGATGCTGGCTGTCATTGGGTAGAACCATCTACAATGGCTGAATGTGTGGTTGATGGTAATCTCATAACTGGAGCAACATATGAGGGGCATCCCGAGTTTATCAGGCTCTTTGTGAAGGCACTGGGGGGCACCATTCTGGCTCAAATAAACGGATTCTGTTCCTCTGTGGGGTGGGTATATCAACTCTATGTGCTTGCAATCTCTGATACTTTAGAAAATCCTTTGCCATGCAATGCAAACCTAGATCTTACTGAAACCAATAAAGGTCATGAACATTGCATTGTTGTTATAAGGATTTTACTGTTTCTTTTATTTCTTCCATAATTTTAATTCAGTTTAGCTCATTAAATCATGATGTCAAAGCATTCTCTAGTCAGATGCCTCTTTTCCCTTTTAACCTTGTAATGGGTAATTTTGTATGAATGGGGCCAGGCTCTTTGAAATCTAATTTGTGGGTGGATGTAAACAAAGTGCAACTGATGCTGGTTCATCTGTTTTGAAGGTCCTTTTTTTCTATTCTCAATATATGCTGAGACCAAACAGCTAGTACTTACAAAATAAAAACTGTAAAGATGAGAAATGCAATTTCCTTATATAATTTTGGACTTCGTGACCTTGATTTTTATGACTATTTTTAAATCTTCCATTGTTGAATATGACTAGAGTGCTCTGCCTGTAACTCCAAAATGTGTGCCCTTTCTAATGAATTGCACCCTTCCTTTTGTGAACAACACTATCCTTATCATTTAAGGGGCATCCCACCTGATGTGGTTACTGCATTTCATGTGGTGTCTTATGTATTAACATTTACTGCCAAAATACCAGCAAACCATGCTTTTTCAGATTGCCATTTTCCATTTATTTCAGGCACAACATTTAAAACATTGCTTAGGTTCCTGTTGAGGTGTATTATATATATATTTTCTCCCAGCGACAAATGTTAAACAGGATCTGTATTACATGGATTTGTTGAAATGGGCAATGTGACCATCTTGGACATGTCTCCATGTCAAAATCTGCAGTTTTTCATCTTTCAAAAAAAAAAAACTATTTCATGGATTGTTCTAGTACGTGTCTAGTTCTCCATGATTTTATTGCCAGAATAACATCGTTGTGTATATGATTAAAACAAATTATTTTACATGGTGAAAAAATATTTCACCACCTTTTGAGTGAAATTTATATGCTAACGTTTTAACCATGGTAGTTACATTTTAAATTTATTTAAAATAAATATTTATTTAAATATTATGCTGAATCCGTCAACTCTATGTTTCGGGATTTGCCAAATGAAACACAGTAATTGTGTTAGATTCTGGCACCTGTACCTGTACCACTGAAGCTCAAAATGGGTCTTTTATGCTCAAAACTGCAGTGTTTGATGTACATTGTCTGCTTTGTCAAGGTTATGATAGAGAAACCAAAATGTCGCTCATGCATGCCTCTCACTTTTTGCATTTGATCCCACTGGTATCCAGTCTTTGAACTAATTTTCTTTTTTATTATTCTTTTGCAGGATTATATGGAAGATTATGAAGTTATGGTTCCTTTCCAATCCCTCCAAGCTCTTGAATGTGTGGTTGATGCTGTATGTCCCAAAAAGGGGGCAGGCGAAACCTGTCCAACGGCCATTCATGATTTTGAAGGTGACCAAACTTACAGTGAAAAGCCCGGTCACAATTTCACCCTCACTGCAAACTTTGAAAGTGTGGATGCTTCGAGCTATGATGCGCTTGTGATCCCTGGAGGCCGAGCTCCTGAGTACCTTGCATTGAATGAGAAGGTAATTTCCCTGGTGAGAGAATTTATGACAGCCCAAAAGCCAGTTGGATCTATCTGCCATGGACAACAGATTTTATCAGCAGCTGGTGTTCTGAAGGTAATTTCTAGCCATGTTCGTAGATGTTGCTGTTTTCATGTTTCAATTCATATTTGGATGCTGACTTCATCATCGTCGTCGTCGTCGTCGTCGTCATCATCATTATCATCATCATCATCATCATCATCTTTATAACCACTAATCCTATTTTTTTGGGTCAGCCTTTTGAGTTCTTCTCATTCTACTCTATCAAAAACCATATCCTCCTTTCCCTAGAATCAATCTTATCCTTCTTTTCCAGGTTTTTAAGGTGTCCCTTTCCTTTTTCAGTTATTTGTCTGAGGGTGGTTTCAGATCCTCTGTTTGCATGCTGAACCACCTTAAATGTCTACCCCTTATCATCTCATCTATGGAGGTTATTTCAAGGTCTCCCTGATTTGGTCATTTTTAATTCTATCTTTTAATGTTACTCCACTTAGCCTTCTTAAAATCACATTTTTGTTACCACTACCTCATCTTTTTCTTTCTTTCTTTATTGCTCTACCCTCAACGCCATATAGCATTATAGCATCCCCCTTTAATAGGCTTGGCAATCTTTTATCGCATAACAGATTATCAGTCAACTCTCTTGCCTACGCCTTTTTTAAAAGAGAAACTAGCTTACCAACACATAGTCCATCTTGTTCCCATTTAGCGACATAAAGACCCAGTCCACCTTTTTGCTTCAAAATTTGTTCCAAAAGTATCTAAATTTATTATAATGTAATACCAATTCATTTCTAGTTTTAATTGGTTTCATCTTTAGTCTACATGCTACTAAAGTTGTTCCATATATTGCATCTTTGTTTTGCCAATTTTTATTCTATTTATTACTCACATTTCCAATTCTTATTTAATTTGATGAAGAAGTTGCCTGCAACTAGACAGGGATAGGATAGAATCGTCTGCGACGAAGGTAGAGAAGGAAAAATAGGGATAAATGGTAAAATACCTTGGAATAATTCTGATTCAATTCATAAATTCGTATGAGAGATGTCCCTTTTCTTACGACCATGGTATTTATAAGAAAACAAAGGAATAAAAATAGAAGAGGAATCCTAAACAAATTAGGAAACTTCCTAATTATTCTAAAACAAAAATAACACTTCTAATTTTATCCTATACTCTTAAACTAAAAAGAAAGCCACCGACGTGACTTTCTTACAAGGAATTCGGAAATAAAAATAGTAAACTACGAAAATAGTAAACTCCATGGAAGCTGTTCATGTCCTACATCATAATTGATTTCTTGTTTCTCCAATTAGTACTATATCTTTATTTAAAATGATGACATAAATTCAAAATCCAAACAATAATAATAAAAAAATTCAAGCATAAAATTAATTGAAGACAATTTCATTTGCTAAAATTCAAAGCAAGCATAAACTCACCAATTCTTGGAGAGACAAGAAACCAATGCTTCAATTTTTATTCAACAAAATTTAGGATGCCAAGTTCTCAATTTATAGCTGAGGTTGGCTGCAAAATAAAAGGGAAAAATCCAAGGCCTAAGCCAATTACGCCCATGATCCTATGTCCGAGGACTTGATCCAAGAGTTTAGACTGTTGTCAACTGCAGTTGAAGGCGTGCACTGCCAGCGGTGATACAGGGGCTTGGCAAGGCTAGAATGACCAATAGCAATAGGGAGAAGAAGAAGAACAAAAGAAGGAGGAGAAGGATAGGAATCTGAACAAAAGCAAAGGACTCTCTCAAAGAAGGTGACATCCATGGGTATATAAATGTCCGCCCAATTAGGGGACCAAGGCACTTGTACCCTTTATGGGAGGATGAGTATCCCGAAAAGACCCATCTCACAGCCCAAGGAGAGAGTTTAGCACCAGATAATTGATGAACAAAACAAATGCAGCAAAAAACATGCAATCTTTCATATCCTTTAAAATCATAGAAGGTCTAGATCAATCAAATCTTTCATGAGTTTCACTTTTTCTCACTAGATTTTGATATGTCTTGTTTCTTCAACCATTGAGGCTCAAGTATGTGACCGGAGACAATTTGCAAAAGAAAAAAGAAAAAAATGGTGTCTTAACACTAGCATATTATCTTCCCTTGTAAAAAGGAAAGGGTATGAAACCCACTTGGAGTAACCAAGACAACTGATGTCGTATGGATTGATGGACCTTTTTGTTAAAATGTGCATTTCTCACACTTTGTTATTTCATTTCGCATGAATGATATGCTGCTACTCCATTCTGTGACTATAAATATTTTTACTTTTTTTCGGTTGTTAGAGAATTATTCCATGTCGTGTCTTTGGCCTGTCACAGGGAAAGAAATGCACGGCATACCCTGCTGTGAAGCTCAATGTGGTTCTAGCAGGGGCAACATGGTTGGAGCCTGAGCCAATTGACCGTTGCTTCACTGATGGCAATTTGGTGACTGGAGCAGCATGGCCAGGCCATCCTGAGTTCATCTCTCAGTTGATGGCACTGCTTGGTATCCAAGTATCTTTCTAATTTCTGACTACGTGAACCCATGAGTTCAATGTATGCTTCTACATGCCATCTAGAAAGAAATCACTAAAGAAAACATTGGATGCCATGGTCCTATGTATGTATGTTCTCAAACTTCAAAAGTTCTACCTCCCTTATAGGTTTATATTTTACCATCTTGATGAGCTTTTTACTGTTTGAATGTAACTCCATACTTTCTGTATCTATATAAGTCGTTGGTCAGTAAGTCGCTTGATCTGTTGGCTGTGTATTTGCTGTTATTGAAAATGCCCTTGCCTTAGCATTTACTGCTTTGAACTCTCTTTTCTTTTTTTCTTTTTTTTAAATGGTTCATATGTTAATAGATAAAAAGACACCAAATGTGCAAATACATAAAGATAAAGCAGATAAACCAACAATTACTAAGAACTGGAGAAGAAACGAAATACTAAGGGCTTAGGGCACGCAAGTGTCAACAGTTGATAGGTGCTATGTACTCATTGTTGCAAGGACTCTTGGCTAAGAATTTGAAAAATGAGACACATCTTCTTCAAGGATTTCATTTTCCATACAGAGATAAAAAAAATTAATGAGGAAAAAAGAGAATTTGTTAATGCTTTATTTATTTTTAACAAAAATGTGGATTTCAAAAACCCGACACCAGTTTGTATTTTATAGCACATGTTGGATGATATGAATCAAATCTAAACCTAATTTTTCTATAGAATTATTTTACTCTTAAGTAAACAGACAAACAATCTCTCAAATCTGGCTTAAATTACTCTAGCCTACATTTTGATTTCCTAGACTTGGAGAAAATGGACAACAATCAAGCTATAAAAAAAAATAATAATAAATTTTCTTTGTGACTCAGTTTTGATTTCAATAATGTGTATCAGAAGTACAGAGTTTATTAAGAAATAAATTTTATCTAAATATGTTGTTCATTTGATTTAAACAAATAAAATGAACAGGTGACTGATAGTTCTACCTTAGCTATTTACTTTACTAAATTCAAATTAAGTGATTGTATATATTTAATAAGATTTTTTTTTAAATTCCAAATTAGTAAATTCTTTTAAAGATTAAACTGAGTAATGAGAATATTAGGATTCATTAGTGTGGTTCTATACTCGGAGAAATTATCTGTTGAAGAGCTGATATTTGATTTAGCCTAGATTCACATCGGGTTTCTCTTTTTTCATATCGAATTTAAACACATTCCAAGTTAAATTCGCCCTTGAATTAAGTTCTATAATGTATAAATAGTTAATTCTTCATATCCTTTAAAACCATAAGTGAAATAAATTTTTTTCTTAACTTTTACACGGTTACAATATGTATGGATGTTTCAATCTAACTTATTCTCATCGTATAAAAAATAATTTCTTCATTCACAAAGTAGTCTCCAGATATCTGACGAACATATGATTCTCTCATAGTTGTGACAATATCCCTGTTGCAGAAGCAGTAAACTTCACTCCATCCTACTTCCTAAAGCAGGTTTCAGACCACCGCTCTAATTTCTTTTGAGTATAGAAAACTTTATTAACATCACTTAGGTTGAAAATTCAAATAGATTTTCGAGATTAAGTAACATCTCTCTTACAGTCTTGTATTGAACCATTGATCGTGCCTTTAATGGGGTGTTAGGGTTGGATAGAATTAACCAACATCTTCACGAAAGTGACAAACTGACATTTCTTCAACTACATGTATTAGCTTTTGTTCATTTATATTCCCCTTGGGCTTCAAGCAAACAAGGGGGTTTGATTAGAAAAGCTGCCAATTCTGTGTGTGGGAATTGGAGGCTTGTTGCCCAACAAGCTATTCCTTTTCGAAACAAGCCAAGGACAGGAACTCCTTGATCCCTTCTTTGAGATAGCCCTTGATGAAGCTCTGGGCCTGTATAATCTCTGCTTCTCTAATCCTCCATACCTCTTGCATGACTTCAACTTCTTCTTGTAAGGTTTCTCAGGTTTGGCTAGGTCCTCTAAGCTTCTCACATTTGATAGAGATGTAAACGACTGGGATTTTCCTTGGAAATGCTTTGAAAGACCTTTCCTACAATAATACAGGAAACCCAACAAGCTTGATTACTATTTAGAGACAGTCAGAGACAGAGACAGAGACAGAGACACAGAGAGAGAGAGCTACTCACTTGAAGGGAAGCTGTTTCATGAGAGATGCCATAGAGAAGATCATCGAATCGCTAGAGACATCAGATGAGGAAGCTACAGACTCAGAGAGAGATTGTTTCTCTTCATCCATGATTCCATGGTTGCTCTGAAGGCTGAAAGAAGCGTCCATTCTCTTATCAGACTATTCCCCTAAACACCATGAGTTCAGAATTTCTCTGTTACAAACTCAATTAATCCCTGCAATATATATATAAAAAACATGTATATCGTTGTATATGTGTAGGTTTCGTGTATAATAATATAATAAAAGGGTCTTAGGTTGTGTGTACGTAGACCAAAGATAAGAATGAATTTACTTTAGCAGTTACTTGGGAGATTCGATATTATCCACAAGAGAGAGAACTTTGTCTGGCTTTGTACTGGGGAAAAGAGAAAAAAAAGGGCGAAGTCTCTCTCTCTGTCCCTCCTTGGAGGGAGTTGATCTACTCATTGTCTACGTCCTGCACATCTCCACCATTTCTGCAATATTCTGTTACTTTCCTTGACCACTTCTCTGTAAGAATTAAAAACCCACATGTAAAAATTCAACCAAGACTATTCCCACCAATGTCTTAGATACAGAGAGAAGATACACTTCTTTCTACAACTTTAGTATCGAAATTGGAATTCAGATATTCAAGGCGGGCTCCATTTTTTAAATTAAATGAGAATGTAAGAATCAGGATAGGAACGGTTGAATCTATCTTAATGTTCCGTGTGTCTATCGTATCTCACTTGATTAATATTTGAGACATGTATAAATGTCTCAATCTATACACACTGGATACAGAACAATGAAAAGTTAATGCTAGCGGTTTTAATATTATTATGAGTTACTATCGAAGAAAAGTGTTAAAATTAATTGACGATATTGTCACACAAACTAGTTGATGTCCAAGAATTCATAATATGTAATTATATGTTAAAAGTTTAAATTAATTATCAAATTCAAACATGAGATATGTAATGTCAAAAGCTTCAAAGTTGATGGAACTAAGAATAAAATACGAGATTGGTATTTACTTTAATATCAAATGTTAAATTTGAGTGACAAGTTAAAAGTTTTAGAGACGATAGGAAAAATAAATAGACTCTTTAAGTTTATCTTTTAATAATTTGGTTTGTATTGATTTTCATATTTCATATTGAACCCCATCATATACATGAGTAGTTATTAATGAATTAAAAAAGATACACGCAATAAGAATAGTTTAAAGACAATTCTAATAGATGACAAATTAAGTTCTAATAGATGACAAATTAAGAAAAATTTGTTTGAAGAGTTCTAGTGCATAGAGTTAAGAAATTGGATTAAAGGCACTAAAAAAAGGAGTGACCTTTAACAAATAATTAAAAAAATTGATTCTTAAAGTCAAATTTAATCTACTTATAATTTACATGTTTTATTTTAATTTAAACTATCAGTGTCAAATAAATAGATTCGAAATTAGTAGTGTTTCAAACGTGCGGGCCCATACTTTAATCTTGAGAAGCACCACGGTCTTCTGGTGGGCTCGAGCTGTGATGGAACCGTCCGGCCCGAATCCGGCCCGTGAACTCTCCGAAACCATCGCCCAGGTACTCTCCGGCTCTCCGCTGAATTTCAGTTTTCCCCTCGCCTGTCTTTTCTCACTCTCTTTTGCTTGTTTCTCATTCTCTCCTCTCTCTTTTCTTCTCAATCGCTGGACATCGCAGTAGATCATCGGATTACCGGCCATTGTTAAAGCGTACAAACAGGTGCTCAATATCTCTTTTTCATATAATTTGTTTTTTTTGCTTTACTTTTACAGATCCAAAGCCGTTCAAAGCCCCTTCGATTCGTTTTCTTTTCCCTCATCTATTTTTTTATTTTCAAATCGTATTGTTTTCAGATTTAAATATCACTTTTGAAAGGTTGCCATTTAAATCTTTATTGGATGTTATAGCAGTAGTGTCTTGAAGGAAAAAGAAAATAGATTAATTGCAAGCAAATTTGTTGATATTTTTTCAATTAATTTAAATTGAATTAGAAGTTAAGAGATAAATTTTGAATTTAATTTACTTTAAAATTTTATAACACAAAAAACAACTCACAGTTTACAATTTTTTTTCAATTTAACATAATCTTCAAAAACTACCAAGTAACAGGATTTTAATGTCTTAGAATTTTTCAGCAGTTGCCAAACAGTAAGATTCTAATCTCACAGATTTTTCATTGCATTTGACATGCTCAGAATTTTAAAGGCCTAAAATCTAACAATTGCTTTACACTAATTTGTAGTCGGCTATGGTTCCATGTTAGGACAATGTATATTACTGTCTCATCGAAACCTCTCTCCTATATCCTTGGATTTCTCATTTCCACTGTCCGCAATCTATTTGCTGCTGTTGTCTTCCCCACTAATTGCATTTCTGGCTTCTGCAGATTCAAACCTTCATGGAGCTACAAATTGCCGAAGAACCATTTTCCGGAAATACATTTTCTAGTGAGCTCATGTAGCTACTTTGGATTTTAATCACCATATCAGCTCTCAGATGCTGTTGTTTAAGCTAAAATGATTCTTGCAACTCCTGGTTTTACTGTACCATCTCCAGTACATGGTTGTTCAAAGGGAAGAGATCAATCACTGCATTGTGTGTCATCATCTAGAGTTGATCACCTCTCCAATTCCATTGTTCTGGAAACCACCACAAAGAATGATCATCATCAAGGAAGGAGGTTAGATATTATTTTGCACTTATTCGGATACCTGGATTTTAAATATTTTCTGAAATGTTTTTAATGATGTGTTTGAATGGGTCTGAAATAACGAAAATCACTAAATCAGTGTTCCAGGACTGTAATTTTCAGAATATGTAAATATTGCCCTCATAAGATTTGCGTATTCTGAGAACATAAAATTTCATGTTTAGGTCTTGATGTTGAGGACAAATAAGGGGAAATGTGTTGCAACCGTACATGTAGCAGGTTCAAGTCGTCTTACCATTTAAAGAAAAATAGAACAGAAAAATGCATCCATACAGTGCATTTCCTTGAAATTGCATTTGGATAACCATGAAGTAGAGTAGTTTCAGAGAACTTATTTCCTGAGAAGATCACTTTCTAACTGTTGTTTATTTTTCTTGAAAATGCATACGTCACAACTCTAAAAAATTCTAGACATGGCAACACTGAAAAGCTCCTATTGGATGATCATGAAGTGTGGATGTGTGCCTGGCCAGTTATTTTGGTGAACCTTAATTTGTCTCCCATCTCTTGTTTCAGTTATCATGTATATGTTTTGAGGATCAGTTACGAGTCTGCAGTAGTGGTCCCTGGATTCCTATTGGTTCTGCAGTAGTGAACATGCTATTCATGGAAGTTCACTACTTTCTATCAATGATGTTGAGAGTCTTACAACCACCTGATAGATGGGATTCTTAGTTTCAGTGGTGATGTTGGTGACATGGTGACATGTGTCTGAGGACTACCAATCCATGTAGTATTGAATTTTGATTATAGTAACTCATTTAGAGAAATTTACTTTAGCATATTTTATTTATAGAAGTTTTATGACAATTATCTCTGTGAATAACCTTTGGTGGATTTTTGACAATTCTTTCACAAACAATTCTTTCATGACTACCAGGAATATCCGTGTACATTTGTGCTTCATCCATTAATTGTTAGTTTGTGCTCAATCTATCGTTTCTCCTGAATACTGAACTTCAAAGATAGAAATGCCTGGTTGGATTCCTTATTTTTGGTTCCTCTTGTTTTTTCCCTTAATAAACCATTTAACCGTAAGCTATTGGATCAATATGTTGGTTGATAGAAGTCTCTTGTCATGTTTTTCTCATGGGATCTTTATTGGATAAGTGGGGAGGTATCTCTCAAAAAAATGGATCAATGGGAAGGAGATGTTGTACTTAATGTGCCTCTCGTTCATTCTATAGGATGGGGATATGGCTGCACATATTAGTACTTGATCTTTTGATCATGGGAAGTTTCATTTATTTTTGGGAAAAAATGTATTCTCTGTCATGTTGGTGGGATTATTTCTATGGCAATGAGCAGAACATGTATCCTCATGCTTTGTCATGTCCACAAATTAAATGATGCATTGTTGTTGTTGTTTTTATTTTTATCATTATTATATATAACATGGAAGCTAGAAATGTCTTAGTTCAATATTCATGTTCAATCCCGTTTTTCTAATGAACGATTAATGATTTACTCCCACTATCTTGTTTGCTGGTCATGTCTGACAATTCACTTGTGACTGATGATAAATTTTGGTATTTGTCATGGTCAAATTATTTGTTTCTCTAGACAAATAAAACTTGGTGATTAGAATTATGTTGTTCAAATCTTAATATTGGTTTATCTATTACTTTCAATTCTTCATTTAGTCACTGTTCATGTTGTCATGGTGAAAACATGTAACACCCCTATCCTTGATTTGTGGAAACACATACACTCTGCAAGATTTGAGTTGTTCTAGTTTCCATTTCGTGCTTTGTTTCTTATAGGGCCATATGCGGATGAACTTCATTTGTTGTGCTTGAAAAAGAAATGGACTTTTTGCTCCTTAATGCTGACTTCCTATTATTATTATTATTTTTTGTTCTTTTTGCATAACATGGAAATATTAATCACCTCATTTTCCAATGAATAGGTGTGTTTGCTTTGATCAATTCAACAAGATCATTCCTTACGAGGAAGCATGGTTGTGGCAAAAGAGTTTAGTGCAAAGGAGGCATGTTTTGATGGAAGAAGATAAAGATGAATTGGACATGCTAATTGTTCTTCAACACCCTCCTGTGTATACATTGGGTTCTGGTAGTTCGGTGAAGTATTTGAAATTTGATGAAAAGAATGCTCCTTACAATGTTTATAGGACTGAACGTGGTGGAGAAGTGACATATCATGGACCTGGACAGGTACACATTATACTTATTTTCCGAAAGATAAGTCAGAGGTACTTGTTTTTCTCCATTTGGTTTGGATGTATAATTTGTATGATTTGAACAAGAGTCTAGTATTTTGGAGAATCTTTTTGGATTTGTGCCAGGTTGACAGACAAAAAAAAAAACCATCTCTCTTTATAAAACTTGGGAAGAAATTCAGAAAAGAAAAACCTCACATGGTTTCTATTTATACAACTTCCATGAAATTTAGTGAGAAGGAAATTTTACACATGATTTAATTGATTTGGAGAATCATATTTGGGTGCTGATTCAACTACTTCGGTCAGGAAACTGTCTTGGTGGGCCACATGCTGGCACCAAATTTGTAGTACTTTTGATTAATAGGTAGGTTCCACACGATTGTAAAATGGGAGATGTGCATTTGGACAGCTTATGGTACTTTTAACCATAAATCTTAAGTTGGAACTTGGGTTCGATGTTCGCAAGTTGTGTTTGAAATTTAGGTCAAAGAATTTCAAGATGGTCCTTGAGTTATGGTCATATGATCACCATAGGTGGGCCATCCCATGCTTCTTTTGATATGCATATCAGGTTGACGATCTGTTGGTTGTATTATGGAAGTAATCAAAGGATTTCAAGTGGGTCACAAGTAATGATCTATCATTATTATGGGTGGGCTCTCCATTGTATCTTTAGATTCTTTTATCTAATCAACGATCCATTTCTTTTGTAGCATCTCTTGGACTTTCGGTGTAACATCTTTCGTCTCTTTTGGATCTTTGCTTAATCCATGACCTTTCTTGACCAATCAGATTGTGAAGAGTCCAGATCGTCATGATATTTCATGTGTCTTGTTAAATTTTGTTTCGATCAATTTGTATGAAGTCCAGATTGATATGATCAGACTGTGCATAGACTAGATCATCATGATTTTTCATTGGTTTCTTTAGATCTTCATTGGGTAAAGTCTGATTAGACTTGTGGAGACCCAGGTAATGTTTCTCATGCATGTTTGATACTTTTTTACATATCAACACCCATGACACGTGAAACTCAGATACAATTTTGCACTAAATGATGACAAATTTAATAATTTAAATGGTTAATCGGTTACATGCTGTTCCCATCAAAAACATTCTGCTACTTGTCTGTCCTTTTAATTTGGCACACTTGAACAATGAAACATTCTTAAGAGAATCTTGATCAGTCTGAGAAGCCCTGGATTCTCACGCTGTATCTGATCCTGTGTGACATTTTTTTTAAATATACAAGGGTGGGAAGCGTTTTGTATAAAAAATGGTATCTCATGTCATGGTTTGTTATCTGTTTAAATGAGTTAATTTTTATGATTATTGTTACTGATTTTTCATCACATATTCAACATTAGCTTGTCATGTACCCAATTATCAATCTGCGTTATCACAAAATGGATCTACATTGGTACCTTAGATCACTTGAGGAGGTGGTTATCCGTGTTCTTTCGTCAGCATTTGCAATTAAGGCTTCAAGGCTCAAGGTTTCACTGGAGTTTGGGTTGGTATGTTCTCTCTCTCTCTCTCTCTCTCTCTGACACATACACACACAGAGATGGATGCATGTATATCATAATGATGTTCTCTTGTGTTTTTGCTCCTCTTAATGATATCTAAGCTCATGGTGCTTTTAAGGAAGCGCCTCGAAGACGGTTGACAATACATTTTGAAGAAAGTTGAATGAACACCCCCTCCCTCCTCCTCTATTTGAACAATATGGGTATCCCCCACTATATGGAGGTGAGCCTAATCCCGTGGATACATGAAGCCGCCTGCAAGCCTCGTGCATCGGGAAATGGACTCCCTTATTTTCTTAGGAGATATGCCAATCCTGATGGCACTAAAGGGTTCCTATTTTCTCCTAGATCGAGAAAGGAATAAAAAAAGAGTGAATGAAAAAGGAGGGGATGATGGTGTGCTTTAGACATCGATAGTGTCTTGCTTTGACCGTTGTGTTGAAGTGGAACCTGTGATTTAAGATCTACTATTTATCTAATGGCCATTTCTTGTTGAATGATAGAAGGAATTCTATTTCAAATTGCTATGGCATATTGCTGAATACGCTGCACGAAGAATCTTCTGAACTGTGAAATCCAAGGATTCTGGTTCATCTGTTGAAGTTACAACTGGTGGTGTGGGTGATGAAAGACCATCTGAATCACTTGTTGTAGGGTATTTCCATCATTTTATCGAAATTACTGATCCCTTGGTGATTTGGAGAATTCATATTGGCGTTTTGACCATAATGGACTTTAAATCCTAGATATCTAATATCCGGTTACTATCTACTTCTTGTTGTAGTTCTTGATCACTTTCTAAATAGCCATCTTACACCACATCCTGTTGTGTCATGTCATTAGTATTTCGGCCAACATTCGAAGTTTGAGAAGAAAATTTCTGGCATGGGTATGGGCGAAACATAAATATCGACAGTACTGATATTTTTTTCTAAAAAATTGTACTGTGGCCAAAATTTGTCAGATTTCAGCTCAAATTTGTCAAATTTTGGAAACTTTGGTCAGATTTCGTATATTTTGGTGACTTTGCCTATTTACAAATATTGGCCGATATATAACTGATTTGATCGAAATATCGGTTGAATTTTATTTTTTTCTCCCTTGGGACCGAAAATTTTATTTCGACTTTTTTTTTTTTGAAATGGTAACTTCATCAAGTAAAAGCACAAGCAATGCAACAAACAGTGAACAATAAAACATCCAATGAAAACAAAATGAAAAATCTTGCAAAGGACACCAAAAGACAATACCACCCTGAATAACCACCACCAAAACAAAGTTAAGTCAACTGAATTTGTTATTGAAGTCATGACTGCCTTTTCCTTCAGAAGAATTGTATGTTATTTCACTGTTTTCTTAACAGATCCATTCTTACCAATCAAAGAAATAGGGAATAAAAACCTCCATTTCTTGACCATATTCTATTTGACATTCAGCAGTTACACGAGGGACTCTCTCTCTCTCCCCCCTTGTGTGCACACACACAAAACAACGCCTTATCCTCAAATTTTTAGGCCAGTAATAGAATGATATATTTGCCATTCCTTGGTGTGAGCATGCTGAAACTCAAACTAGTATTAAGTTGAACTAGCAAACTCCCATTTCTCTTCATTTTCCTTCTCCTGTTTCTGATCGAGGGTTTTCTCTTCAGGCAATCAGAAGATAGCAGCCATTGGTATCCGTGTTTCCAGGTGGATAACATTTCATGGACTAGCATTGAATGTAACCCCCGACCTGACTCCCTTTCAACACATAGTTCCCTGTGGCTTACACGGCCGTGGGGTTGGAAGCATCCGTGAACTACTGGCAGGCATGTCTGAAAGGGAAACTGCCAACGATCTGGCAGTTCATATGGATTCTCATCTGCTAATGGATATTACTCATGAATCGTTGCTCAAGGAATTCTGTGAAGTGTTCCAGCTTACTCTCCATCGGAGAACCATCTCTGATTTGGATTTCTATATAAAAGGAAATTGAACAGATTTGCACAAGAAATTAACATAGCAGAAAAGGACCACTGACCTTGAAGAAGCCTTGAACAGTTTGATGTTCTAATTATATACCAAAGTCACCTCGGACTCTCTCATTTTCCATTTGAAATGGAGCAATCATGGGTTTCTTCATAAGCATCTGGAAGATTCAGCGGTCCTGAGATAGTCTCAATCTCCTATCTGCAACATGGAAGTTGATACAATGCATTTCCATGAGATCATCTTTCATCATACCAGTTAGTGAGGTTAGTCATTCATTTCTCTCTCAAAAACAGATTTATTGTTGAATTAATGCAGATCATTATCCCGTGACTATTATTCATTGTACAAGTTAGAGAATTTGGTTATTCCAACCTTGTTGCATTATCGAAGTTGAAGCCCATGCAAATCCTAGAGGCTTTTTTGTGTTTCAGCCGAAGCCCATTCCTTTAGGCAATTGGGAAGCCCAGTCCTGCTTATTTAAGCCCATTTATAAGCAAACAAACATTTGTACATGTTCATCATGTAAGGCTATTTAATCATAATTTTAAATTTCTAATGTGTAATTGTGTTGTTTAAATAAAAAAATATCATACATAAGTGTCATTCCTATTTATCATCAGAACAATCATGTATTAATTCAAATTACATAATCATAATAGTTATATATAACTAAACATAACATATCATGCCAAAAACTTCACACGCTTTTACACTAAAGGCCAAGTTCACCCATTTACTAAATGGGTTCAAGGGTTGAGCTCGAGGTCAATTTGTCCGTCATTTGTTCAAGCTTGTTTTCTAAAGTTGGCTTTGAACTAGGCTTGATTATGTTTTAAGTACATGAAAAGCCTTGTTCATATGCATACCAACTCAGATTTTGGTGAATCTAAAATTCTAAATCTGTCCCCGTTTCATGTTGAGTATTAGAAGAGGACAAGGGTGGGTATCATATCAGTTGAGGTAATAGAAAAGGACGAGGGTAGGAATTTTCAGATAAATTTCAAAAGATGGGCTCTTTTTAAATTCTTTGTTTTAATCTCTACAATTAAGATAAAAATCGCCGCCTTGACTACATGCACACTAATATTGATAGAAGAGAGACAAACAAATCACATGACAGAGATTTATGTTGTTCCTTTTCTTTGGATTCACACAAACAAAGGTAAAAAACAAAAAAAATTATGACTCTCGATACAATTGTTCCTCTCTCCTCACAAAATAATTATATATACTATCTTAATTGAATTCGCATAAAACATGTGAAATTATGAAATTGTCCTGTCATTGCATCTGGGATCAATAGTACACTTTGTACTATGAACAGAGGAAATCAATTCTCATTACATCTAATCAGACAGATGAGTGAATCATTTATACAACATAACATCGGTGATTATTTTTACAGGCACATTAACTAGTTATTAGTTTTCTAAACTAAAATTGATAACTAAATTTTAACTATTATACTAATCTTATCAATATTACATACATCAGCTCATGGCTTTTTCTTTGTTTTTTAATATTTTCCCTGATAATTAGTGCTCTGATACTTTTATCAATTAGTGATACAAATTTATCTGAAACAAAGACAACTATCATTTAATATATTTTAAATTAAATCCCAACAATATTTATTTTAGAATATATAAACATTATTATTCAGATGTATACACGAACCACGTATTAGCTTATAAATCGAATGATCAATCAAAAACAAAGAAATATAAAGACGTCAAAATATGGTCACAGGTTTCAATGATTTGATGTTTTCTTTCTTGTGAACGAACTCAAAATTTTGGCTGCTTTTGGTCTATTGATTTTCTTTTTGTTTTAATGTCACATGACATACATATCTAGTCACCAAAAAGTGTATAATTAGTTGGTTTCGACCCACTTTGCTTTTTTAAATGCCACCGTGCCACGTTTGCTATGAAATATATTTTAAGTGAGATATTTTAATAAGATATATTATAAAATTGATTTAGATATTATATATTTAAGATACATAATTATATGGATAGAAAGTATATTAAGCTTTATTATTAATTAATAATTTAAATTATATAATTTTGTCTTTTAAATTTGATGATTTAAAAAAAAAAAAAAAAATCAAAGAATAAGATGATTAGATAGAATTGAAACTTCATATCCAATTACTCATATAGTTGTCTTTACATTATATCATATTGTATGAACTCTAAAATTCTTTGATAACATATTTCATTAGTAATGTTTCTATGGAAAAATTTAACATTGATTTTGAGCGAATTTGACCGGCTCATTAGTTGTTGAGAGGTTCATAGATGTAATACTAAATTTAAAAATATGTGTATTCCAATTTTATATTGGAGATGAGATTAATCTATGGATATGTGTAAATCTCTGAATTTACACCGATTAAGTCAATGGACAGTGACTATTAGAGTTGAGAATGAATCAAATTCAAAACTCTCTTTTATAAGGCAAGTTTCTTGAATGTCAGATTAAACCTTGAGGTAAATTCTCTTAAAAATAAGTTTAGTGGGGTGACCTTTTCTTTATTTAGGGAAAAGAAGAGGAAGATGTTATATTCTCTTGCTTTCTCTCAATCAATGGATCTTCGATTTCCACGTCCATGATAAAATTTGAGATTTCCAAGAATGAATATCACTTCAATACATTTAATAAATGGAGAGAAGTCACCCATTGTGAACTGGTTCACTGAATTTGGTGTGAGATTTCAATTATAGTCCTTGAAAGAGTAAAAAAATAATTATATTTCTCTTTTCAAATTAGTCAAACTATGATTAAAAATCACATTAATTTATTATGAATCGATTGCCAATGAATAAAATTTCCCATTAATGAGATGGATTTCGATCAATTATCCAAATTGGTGAGAAGTTTGCTGTCTATAGTTTAGGTTTTAAAGTCCTACATAAGTTTTTTTTTTTAAGAAAATTTTAAATTAATGTTGTGGGTAATTTTTTTTGTTTGAAATGGGTATGTATGAGATGTAAGACTAATCCCTCGAGTATATCTAAATCTCTCTATTCACACACGTTGATTAGTTGATGAGGAGTAATCCATGGGAAATGGTTCAAAGAGATTTGAGTGTGAATCAAAACAAGAGTTGGAATCTTGGTCTCGACAGATATGTTGGCCAAGAATTTTCTCTCTTATTTTTTTTTTAATTACAACCACTGATATCGAACAATATCGGCGATATATAGGACATCGTCCGATATCGTAAATACGTATCGGCCGATATATATAGATTTAAAAACCGGCATATCGTATCAGTCGATATTTGTTTTCCCGAATCAAACAAGACCTCTCTTTATGAGAGGAATTTCTTAACCGACCCCATCTAGATTAAATTTGACAAGGAATAAATAAAGGTCACTCATTTTCATGGCCTAACTTGATGAGTGTGACACATGCAGCCCTACGCAAACATTTTTTTAAATAATGGGTTAGTACACCCAAACATTACTCAAGAACAGATAAGGGTAGGTACCACTGGGCCGACATCCATATGTGGGATGTGGATTCACCATGTACCCGACCAAACCTACTTTATTTGACCCAATTTTTTCGAAACTAAATACTATCGAGTTGATGTTTATTGTCTGATACAATGAATATGAATAGGATCCACATCAGAATTGTGTAACTACTACCAATATCATTAGATAATATTATTATGTTCTTTATTTCTTTCAGTCTTTTGGAAGTATTAGCTACTAAGTGGATCACTTGGAAACATCCTCTTCCTTTTCTCTTTTATAAAAATATAGTTATTAGTTAAGATTGTACCTAATATCACGGTGCAGTACGGTTGGGCCCAACTGACCCTATTTAGGGCTTGGATTGGGCCAGGGCCTAAATTAACAATTTCACTTGAATGCGGGTGACATCAGGTGGCCTAAATTTGACTTAACCAAATTCAAGTGAGATTGAGACTTGAAGCTATCTCAGGTTAAGTTGAATCGGGTTGCAAAAATTATTAAATATAAATTTGGGTTCTAACTAAGTTGAAATTATATTGAACTCAGAATCTTGAGAGATTATGTTGATGGTCAATTTTCACCTTTGTTTATAAGAAGTCTTTGGATCAAACTCCTCTTAACATAAAAGAGTCACTTCTCATATTTTGTAACTGGCGTGTAGATAGAGAAATTTACACATGTCTCAAAAATTAGTCAGATAAGACGCCTAAATACCTTAGTTTAAAAAAAAAAAAAAAACTATACCAACAGATTTAGACTAAACATGATTTCCAGTCGAGTAAAAAGTGATTCTTTTTTTAATTTTTTTTTCTAAAAACTGATGAAGCTTCTGAATTTCATAGGATTTCAGTCGAGTCTCAGTTTGAGTTTCGAGCTAACACTGGTTCTGATACATAAATTTACTGGTCCGGAATAAGTTCATCTGGCCCAGTTGCAGGCCCAGTTCTGGTGCACGTGGGAGTGATGCAGCCGTGCGATATTTTTTCTCGTGAAAGTTTGTGCCACATCTCAACGGATTCTCACACCGTCCAGACACATGTCCTTCCGTGTTTTTCACAATTCACATGAATCCAAATTCTTCATCGGATGGGTCCCACCTAGATCTGTATCACTAGCGGGTCCCCTCTGCCATGTCACACGTTTTTTCTCCCTCAAATTTTTGGAATAAATTGCTATGGATTTTTTGGTCTCTTGATGACCAAAAATTGTTAAGAGATATAATATTGAATGAAATTCTCATTTTATCTATACCGATGTACTGTTCATAAACAGTATTAACAATAGATTAATTCAATACTGAAATTCGATTTCATATAAAAGTATAAATAACATATATATAGATTTTATGCGAACGGTTCAAATTGAAAACTTTTCTTCTTGGCTAACTGATAAATTTAGATCAGACAAATATAACTTTAGATGAACTGATTTTTTTAATATTCCAATAAATCAAATAATTTATTTTTATTTAGTAGGGTCAAATTGCCCATATTATATGATATATCTATCTCAGCACATGACACTTTTATTTCTTATTCTCCAAGATATTTTCCTGTTCTCGGCCAAATACATGTCGGTCACATATACTGGCCATATAAGAATGTGAAATAGAAAATTGATTTTTGCATGGTGGGTATTTTTTTATGTTACACTAATATTTAAATATAAGTTTCTATTTTACTCCTAATGCATCTTTTTAAATAGAGAAAAATAAACGAATAAAATAAAATTTTTATGGTGTAAAAATTATCTCTTTTTAAATCTCTTTCTTTAAAATTATAAAGTACGTCTCTCCTTCTTTCTCTTTTTTTTTTTAAACTTAATTAGACACTCATTTAGTTAAAAATGAATGTTAATTAAGTCTTATAATTTAGAGAAAGAAGATGTGCTCTTACCAAGTGTACTTCTTTAAGTACTTCCTTATATGAATTCAGGAATATTTTTATATTTTATATTTTCTGCACTTAAAAATATTGTACTGATCTTACCTGAGATCTAAATATTTCATTTCTTTTTCAGTTCTCATTATTTTTTCTACGTTATCTATACGTACATGCATCTCCCTTGACTCTTTATCTATTAATATATGAATTATTTCAAAAAAAAAATTAGGTCTTATAATAATAATTAAAATTAGAGATTATGATATTTTTTTATAAAAATCAATAAAAGCTAATAATTAGATTTTATTAAAAATCACGGAATTTTGTCACCATCTCATTTAGCTTTTTTGACGGGCCAGGGCCCCAGAGTTATTCGTGCACTTCCAGGTTGGATATTTTCAGTTGGACAAAAAAGTGGGCTATTTAAGTCAATACGGTGAAAGCCTTTCCGTTGTGCACGAGAAGCCGTTCCGTTTCCTACTTTCCTTGCCTTGTCTTCTCGGAGTCTTGGGAAGCTCTTTCATCTCTCTGTCTCTGCAGATCTCTGCGACAGTTCTCGTTTCATTCGCAATCTTACAAACCTTCAGTTTTCATCGTAGAATTCAAACCTATGAGGCTATGAGCTGGTTTGACAAGCTCCGTTCTTCATCGAATTCCAGCCACTTCATTGCCGGCCTTTTGATTTTTATTCTCTACCATTCTTTTCTTTTGTTTTGTAATTCCTTAAAACCTATACGACCGTAAACGCCAGTTGTGTCTGCTGTCCTCACTTTTAAGTTATGGATCCGAAGCAATTGAATTTCTCCGTTTCGATTGATGGTGAGTTAAGTTTGGAATTTTCTTTATCATATTTTGATGGGTTTTTTCCGTTTCAATTGTCTGGAAGTGCTATCACGAATTCTTTCATTTTCCTTCCCAGGAATGGGGGATTTGTTCCCTTTTGCGCGTTTTCATTGTGATAACTAATGATTGTTATTTTTTATAATAAGTGGGTCTTTGTAAAAGTCCCTATTTTGCTGCTATGTGTTTGGTAATTGGGTGCTCTCGGTCAAATTTATTTGATCCTTCTGCGTTTTTGTAATGCTGGAATCAGGGTTCTCATTTGAAATATGCCGTGTTTGGTCTATTAGATTGTTCTTGACAGCAGTTGATCATTGGATATGTTTGCCATTTCTTTTATACCCTGTTTGGATGTGGGTGAGAGAGTCGTGAAACCATTTGCCTTATGGGAAGCATCCTTTTTGTGGTTAAATAGCTCATCAATCATTAAAGTTATCCTGCCTATTCGGGCTTGCATTCTGAATCGTCTCTTCCATTATAGCGTATAAAAATCATACTCTCTGTACCTCTAGGATCTATCTATTCTTCTGTGTCCTTTTGTTTTTTGTTTTTTAATTGAATATGAAATCTTAGTTAATTGAAAAGTGGTGTATTTCTACTGTGGAGATTCCCCACCTCCATGTTTAGTGAATGCCATGAATGTTTGCCTCTGTACTCTGGGGTAGTGGAATTAGGGAGGAAACAGAGCTTCAAGGGGTCATAGATCAATTTCCTCTCCAAATGGGTTTCGATTGGAAGTTTCACTAGAGAATAGGAGTTGGAACTAACTTTTGAAATTCCCAAATCTGAAGGTGTGAAACATGATATTTGCAAAATTTTCCTCTGTGATTAGATATTTCCATCTTTCACTGATTGCTGTGCTTTTTGTGGAAAATCTTGATGAAACAATGTCGCATATGTACTCAAATATTTCAACGGCCACCCATTGAAAAAAGTGCTTCAACAGAAAATGATCAAGTGGAGAGGACCTCATTTTCAATCATTTTCGTAAATGGGGAATTCATTGGGAATGGCCTTTCTTTGGGGTAACTTCAATTTTCTTTCAACAAATTTTCCTCACGAGATCCTGTATGTTTGCTAAGATGAGAATAGAAAAGAATTCTATCTGGTGGAAGAATTTTCCTCAAAATTTGGCAGACAGGTGCATTGAGATGTGTGAAAGCAGAATCTTAAGTTGTAATGATTTTCTCAGGAAAGAATGGCTAACATGCTGAGATTTTTTTTCTAGGATGAAATGAATATGTGATTACACATACTATTGAGACTTCAACATCTAATTTCCTTTGGATGGTTTCATTTTCAAAAAAGAAAAAAGAAGAAGAAAATTATATGGATGGTGTTTTGATTTTCCATATATCCAACTTTTAAGGTGACTTTTATCTTATGAATGTAATTTCCATGTATTTAGGTCATTTTATCTCACGTTTTGAGAGCCGACGACCATCTCCTCCTTCCGTGATTGTCATAGGTGGAGGCATTTCAGGAATTGCAGCTGCTCGTGCACTTCATGATGCCTCCTTTGAGGTCACTAGGTTTTTGACTTGAACCTTTTTTATGTCAATCATATGCCATAGTTTAGTTTCTTCAATTACCATTGGTAATGTTTAATAATGTCTTCAGGTGATCCTTTTGGAATCACGAAATAGGCTTGGTGGCCGTGTGCATACTGATTACTCATTTGGCTTTCCGGTAGACATGGGGGCATCGTGGTAAGTACATACATACTGTTTTGATCTTCATTTTGCTATCTTATATAGAAGATCAATATCTTGTAGATCAATTTTTTTTGGTATGTTGTATATTCAGGTTGCATGGTGTTTGCAATGAAAATTCATTAGCTCCATTTATTCGAGGTCTTGGGCTTACATTATACCGTACAAGCGGTGATGACTCTATCTTGTATGACCATGATCTAGAAAGGTAATGATTCCCTCAATAATTACTTTTTTGTTTCCTTGTCAATGATTCTTCTTCTTTAGAAAAGGAGTCGTTTTCTCAATAATTATTATTTTCACTTCCTCATCTTCATCATCCTCTAACATGTTGTTGATAAGTCACCATCAAGATTCCAGAAAATACTTAATGAAATATGTGAAGCCTATTACCAAATTGCTGTTGACAAGGTAACACAAGTTGTAATTAATGAAAAATGTTAACCCACCTTGTGGGACCCATTTAGGCTGATTTACAAGTGTCAGTTAGGATGTTCTTTGCATGACCTGCACATTGACAAAAATTCACATTAAGTTGATGATTATATCCATTGGATGCCTCAAAACAAATGGCAATACATTCCTGTCCATTGTTCAAATTAATTGCTCTTGATCCAATTGTTGTGATCATCAAATTTGATCGGAAGTTATTACACATAAATCAACAATCTGTATTTCTTATCCTACTATCCTGTATTTAGGTGCCTGAATCCAACCGGTTGGACTCGATCATTTCTTGATGTTTAGACTTGGTTGAGATATGATGTGTTTTATTGAAATTTGTTTTTACTTTCTAATGTTCTATATCACAGTTGACAGTGCGTCCTCATGATTACAAGTGAACTTGGATGAAATGTTTGAGGCCATTGCCCAGATAGGACTTTTAAGCTGGCTGCAGTTCTTTGGCTTAGTTTGTTTTTCTTCTCAAATAGATGGGCACTTTTTTAGAGAATTGAGTCAGTTAAGTCCACTTTTTTGGTTTTTGGTTCTTGGCTCTTGAATGGCAGAAAAAAAAATGTCATTGTAAACCTGAGCATTGCACTTGACTTTTAGACTTCTTCTCTCTTTTCTTTTAACACACACACACACACATGCAACACAAATACATAATAAATTTAGCAATTGTCTTTATTTATTAATTCTTAAGCAATGTGGATTTTCTGCAGCTGTGTACTATTTGATAAGGATGGCCAGCAAGTTCCCCAACAGCTTGTCATTGAAGTAGGAAATACACTTGCAAGAATTCTCAAAGAGGTATACTTTCTCTCTTGCACATGAGGCAGAGAATAGGATTTATAGTTTTCTTGAATTTGATCATTACTTCATTGATGATTGCAGACTGAGAAAGTAAGGGATGAACACAGCGATGACATGTCAGTTCTACAAGCAATCTCTATTGTCTTGGAAAGGCATCCAGATTTAAGGTCATGACTAAACCATGAACTGCACCACATGCATCCACTCATTGTTCTTTAATCATTGCATAAAAAGAAAAATAAGGAAGAAGACAAAAAAGAATAGTTTAACTGCTTGTTGCGGGTACCTTGATGTGTGTTTATTACTTTGGGTATCAGCACAGAACTTTGTTGGTATAGATGCTTGCACCAGATGCTATGGCATAGATGCTTGTAACAGACACTTTCCTCTATTGTACAAGGTTTGCCATTTCTGATGTCCAAGCAATTTTCTTATGCTATCAAGTATTGGACAGGATACCCAACCCATTTCCATATGCATGGTTTTTGGAACATGGAGCTGTGGTCCCACTTGTGTTCCTCTTCCATGTATACCACCTATCCTTAATGGGCATCATAGAGAGGCCTAGTGCAACAATTGGTGGTGCTGAATTTCTCTCTCTCTCTTCCCTTTTCTTCTGCAGACAAGAAGGGCTTGCCCATGAAGTGTTGCAATGGTACATATGCAGAATGGAAGCTTGGTTTGCTGCAGATGCAGATATGATATCTCTGAAGAGTTGGGACCAGGCAAGGGCAAATGCAATTTTTAATTGACTGTTAGATTTGCCATCTTTAATTTTTTTTTTTTGAACAAATTAAAGTTTGATAATGGATACCACTTTATTCACATTTCTAAAATGTGCTGTATCTAGAACAAAATTACTTTGGCACTAATTATTTTTTAATGAGTTTGCTCTTAATTGTAACTCATAAAAAGCTGATTTCTATTGCATCTTGAAGATGTAATCATGTAAGTAATTTTAATGAACGACCAGTTTAAATGGAGTCCATAGTTTTATGTAGAATCTTCACCTGCAGAGAAGTTGTGTCTTGATAATCAGGCGATTTAGGTAGCACCTCTAGAAATAAAATAAGACAATTTTCTGTAGATGCCACTTGAAGTTGCAAAAGTGATTTTATCTTTAAGATATATCAACAACACATTTTGGTATATTGTTGGAGGATGTCTCTAGCTACATATCTAGAAGATGGCATCTACTTTTCCTGTAATAAAATCCGGAAGCTCTGTCTCATTAGCATGAGAAATTTGGAGGTTGATTTATGCAATTATCATTTTATTGGAAGCGTATTGATGGAAATTGTTGTAATTTGTAGCATACCAATTGGAAGCAACTCTAACGCTATCTGGAATTAGTATTTATAAGCTAGTGGCTGTAGTGGTAGGCAGACGAAGTGGCCATATATTATGGAAAAAAGAACTAAATCGCTCAAAATAATAATATAAGTAAGAATATTTGATTAGAAGGAATCCAATGTTGGGTAGCTCAACTGGTTACTTCCCGCCTCATGAAACGAGAGGTAACCAGTTCGAGTCCTAGTGGCGTAAACTGGGGCGTCTTGTGTGGGTGTGGGGCGTTCCACCGAGGGGTTTATGGGGGCCCTTGCCTCATTGTTTCCTTATCAAAAAAAAGAAAAAAAGAATGATTAAAAGGAGACAAGAGGCTGTAGCATAGTTCGCAAGTGTTCATTATTACAGGCATGAACATTAGTAGATTACTAGATTCAGGTTGTGTTACCATTTCAAATATAAAAAATGAAAAAAGGGGGAAGCTATCCAAATACAAGGGATGCATCGTTTGCTAATTTGAAAATTTTGAAAGGATCTATTGGAATTGTAAAGAGTCTAATACTCTATTTTATCTTTTGATTTGTTTGTATTTATGGAAAATTATATCATGAGTGCAGTAATGTTCATTGTACCTTTTGTAGGCCTTTATATTCATGCTACAAATTGTACCTTTCTAGGCCTTTATATTCATGCTGTCTGTCAATTCTCTTCTATTGTACAATTACATGTCACAGAGGTCAGAAATAGTTTCCTCTCATGGCTGATCTTTAATGGGGTTCTATTTACTCCATGAACTGTCTAGCGTACAGACCTTGTATCTCCTGTGTCCTGTTTGAGTGCAATTCACTCGATAGTTATCCTGAGCACTACATTAAAAGTTCACTCAAGATATGGATCCAGAAAGTTGCTACTAATGTTCATTTACATGTCAAGTGTCATTATTGTTACCATTCTATGAGTAATGGGTAAAACTGTGACAAACAAACTGTAGCATACTTCTCTCAAAATGTTCAATATTGAAATGATAAACTTTATTTTGTTCAGATGTTATCTAATATATTTCTTCATGCTTGCTTAACGGTGATCTGTAGGTAATTTATCATTCCTTTTTTTGATAATTAATAAAACTTTGAATTATTTAACACATCTACTTTATAAAATAGGTAAAAGAAATGCTTGCCTCTAGTGAACTTGTAAATCTCTTTAGTTGTTTGATTCTTTCTATTAATTCTTTGAAGACAAAATGTTAGAGGCTAAACAAAATTTATCTGTAACCGTTTTGATGCAGGAGGATGTACTTTCAGGTGGTCATGGACTAATGGTGGAAGGCTACCATCCTGTCATAGAGTCTCTTGCAAAAGACCTGGATATACGCTTGAACCATAGGTATGCTTTGATGAGATACAGAGGTATCTGGATTTATAGTTGCAATCATGGTTGTTAAAATCTTACGATAAACGATTCGTATCTTACGATTCATACGATATGATAAGAGGAACGATTCGTCTATCAACAAATCTTACGATTCGTATAAATAATAGAAGTATGGGGTTATTAGGAGTGTGAAAGTATGAAACATTTCGTTTTAATGGTTTTTAAGGCTTGAGTTAATGAGCATTTAAGATCTTTCGATTTTTTGAGGGTTTTTTAGTTCATTATTGACTTTTCACAGTATAGTTGGATTATATACTGGTCTTATACTTTTGGGAGTTGGAGCATTGAAATTTGAGCTCTAATGAACTAATTATATAGAATTCCCTTAATATTGAAAGAAAGTTGGAGAATTGCTCATGTTATTACATTTTAGATATATTTTACGTTATTTCATATATTAAATATTTTTTAGGGAAAACACTTATGAATCTTACGATTCTACGATTTACGATACACGATTTGCGATTCAAGATGTATTAACGATTTACGATACGATTCGATTTTCACAACATTGGTTGCAATGTCATTGACTTTTCTGAGAATTTTTTCATTATTACCACAACCAAATAGAAATTGGAAATATAGTTAGCTCATACTGGCTGAGAAACTTCTATACTAATTTTCCATTAAAACTGTCAGGGTCAAGAAAATTTCTCAATTGAGTGGTGGAGTTACTATCACTGTTGAGGATGGGAGAAGTTTCATAGCAGATGCTGCAATTATCACAGTGCCACTTGGGGTTCTCAAAGCTAATCTGATTGAGTTTGAGCCAAAGCTACCTGAATGGAAGGTTGCTGCAATTTCTGATCTGGGTGTCGGCAATGAAAACAAGATTGCTTTATGTTTTGACACTGTTTTCTGGCCAAATGTTGAGCTCTTGGGAGTTGTCTCACCTACATCTCATGGCTGTTGCTATTTTCTCAATCTTCACAAGGCGGCGGGCCATCCAGTCCTTGTATATATGGCTGCTGGAAGTTTTGCTTATGACATAGAGAACCTCTCTGATGAAGCAGCTGCAAAATTTGCAATGTTGCAGCTCAGAAAGATGCTCCCCGAGGCAAAAGATCCTGTAAGGCCTTTCATTTCCTTTTTCTCTTTTATGAACTGGTTTTAAATTCTGACCTCTGTGAATATGGATGGTCACTAGAAGCATTGTTTGAGGAAACGCTTGACGAGAAAGTCCCAATTTGTCATCTCAACTCAAAAACTAGGTCACTAGGTTAATCTGTCTTGCAATTAAAATACTAGCACTTGATTATTTACAGGAACCTATGTGAATATAGAAGTCAATATCAAGAAAAGTCATTGTGGATGCATTTCAGGAGAACACTATTTAATGGATTGAAGTGCCTTTTTAGTCTGTAATAAGTATCACAGAGAGATGCTTTTTTTTTTCTGTTCTTTTTTTAAATGTGATGAAAAAAGAAAAGAAAATGAAGACACGAACCTGTCACGGAGGTTTTCAAGTTCAATTTGCTGCTATCACAAAGGTTATGGATTCTAAATCACATTACCTTCTCCAAGGTGCACAGACACAGGGAAGGAGTAGATATTGAAACTCAACTTTTTTAGACCTTTAACCATTTAAAAAAAAAAGAGAGATTTAGAACTGTTGTTGAAATAAAATTTTATGCTTACCCAATCTAACACTTTGTTTGTTTGGCTCATGTAGATCAAGTATCTAGTTTCTCGTTGGGGGACAGATCCAGATTCTCTTGGTGCTTATTCGTACGACTTGGTTGGTAAGCCTCTTGATTTGTATCAGAGGCTTCAGGCTCCTGTCAATAATCTATTTTTTGGTGGGGAGGCTGTGAGCATGGACCATGCAGGGGCTGTACATGGAGCTTATTCAGCAGGTGTTGTTGCTGCTGAAGACTGCCTAAGGTGGTGCATATCACGACGACGTGCCAATTTGGATCTGATCCAGCTTGTTCTGAAGGAGGCCAAGGCAGAAGCCGAGAATCCATTTCGAATCTCAAGGATGTAATGATTTGTTCTGTGTGGATATGTGAAACATACTAAGCCATGAATTCAACAAATTAAATCATCCCCTTTAGGTTCTGATTTTCAATCTTCTCATTCTTCATTTATTTTGTGTTTCATTTGCATTCTAAGTTCCTTTCTACCAAGACAAATACTTTTGTTTCCATGAATGGGTTCAGTGTTACCAATGGAATACGTCTATGTAACATGTGAATATTGCTTGACCATGTTGATTAAGGTATGTTACAAATAGATTGCAGTATTTTTAGTGTCATATGCAAGGATAAAATTTTTTGGCCGATAACAGCCCGTGTCAGCCGAATATGATTTTAAGCAGGTTTAACAGTTTTTCCTTGAATTTAGAAGCAAGTTCTTTAAGTATGAAAATAATCTAATGAAATAATATTAGTGCTTATAAAATCTAATGGAGATATCTTAATATGGTTAATATATAGATTATAGGGTATCTATGTGATTTTTCAAGCTTTTTTTAAAAATTAATGAAGGTTGGATTTTCTAATATATTTTTTGTTTTTGAGTTTCTTGTGGAAAAACTTAATAATTGGTCTACAAATGTTTTTAGAATTAAATGAAAATCCATTAATGTGATTGATATAGTTTTTAGGATGCTTTTGTGATTTTCTAATATTCCAGCATTTTTATGAAATTCAGAATTTTTAGATAAAATATTTATAAATTGTCATAAAAGATATATGTTATCATGGGATATTAGAAAACATGATTTCATATTAGGTATTTCTTCATATTGGTTTTCTATTTTTTTTAATTTTATGACTATTCATATCAAATTTTCGATTCTCAAGTGTCTAATGTTCTATAAAGATGACCTTATTTTTAACAAAATATGCTCATACTAGATTTTTTATATTTTAAAAAAAATTAAAAATATAAGAAAGAGAAATCATATCTTATGAAAAAGTGCACCTCAACTCCTCAAGCACCTTGTCTATTTTATTAGATGAGTTAGATCTGATTTAGACTCATTCAATAGAAAAGGTTTGAGTTAACTTTTATGACTAATTTAATAGATCCATTGAGTTCACCAATTTATTTTAGTAAATGATTAGGTTTGGGATAAAATTAACAAAAAATAAGAATAGATTATATGTGCTGGCCGAACTAATAAAGCGATAATTAATAAAAGTTGAAAGAGCAGCGGATATCAAATTGAGATAGCCATACTAATAAGTATAATTAATACAAGTTGAAAAAACAAATATCAAATGTTGAGATGGCCGAGTTGGTCTAAGGCGCCAGATTAAGGTTCTGGTCCGAAAGGGCGTGGGTTCAAATCCCACTCTCAACATTATTAGTTTCTTCTTTCTCAAAGCTAGAGTTACAAAATTATATAATTTTTTTAGAATTTCAATTGAGTAATTTAGAGAAAATATTAGTTGAAAGTGGGGGTAAAAAAAATAGTAGGCCAATATGTATCTCCAGTACTAATATCAAATATCAATGATAAAATGTTGATACAGTTTCTCTTTTTTTTTCAATTTTTAAAAATAACTATAAAAAAGGGAAAAACGAAAACATAGTGTAGACATATTTTTGTCAAAAAAAAAAGGTCTTTTTTATGAAGTATTAAACCTTTGAAAGTTGAAATTTTAATTAAAATAAAATGTCTTAAAAAATTGAAAAATATCTAATATCAAATTTAGGTGAATTAAAGTTAGGATTTTCTCTATTCTCATAACCTAAACTCAATTTATATAGGATTTTTTTTTTTTTCGATCTAAATTTTATAACTCCATTGAAGTCCTGAGGCTTGTTTTATCCAATTTAAACCTTAGTCTTTTATCACATGTCATTCTCCTTTTAATTTAAAACCATTACAAAACTTGGTTTCCAAGCAAGATCTTAATATGAAAGCTATCTCTACCTATACTTGAAGTTATATTTGAACATGAGTTACTCTTATCTTTTTTTGATAATTACAGTGAAAAAGTTAGAACTTACTCTCAAGAAAAAAATCTTGTTTGATTTTCAATGTAAACAACACAATTGAATGCAAAGTTTCTCCTCTGAATTCCAACATAAGTGCCTCTTTTTCTTCTAAATTTATTTATTTCTTTATATTGTTTAGTTGAGGTATTTTATTTAGTATCTTAATTTTGAGTGATTTCATTTGATCCATTGAGGGTCCAATATCGTAAAGTTGTGGTGTGAATTTTTCAGCTTTGGCATCTAATTAGTTCTGCCGTTAAGAATTAATTTGAGATTTAGTCGAATTCAACTGGTTCGAGTTTTAATCTTTTCTTCTCTATGCTGCAGGGGCAAAACAGATGTGGGCTGATGGGCCTCAATACTTGGGCCATGGTGAATGAATCTGGCCCAAGCCTGTTTCAGCCCAAAAATGATGATGAGCCCTAATTGTGACCTGTAATGTTCACTGTGCCAGGTGTTTTCCACCATATTAACTTAACAAATGGTTTATGTTAGACATTTAAAAAAAACTATTTTCACTCCAATTATGGGTCAGATTAGGTTGGTGAGGTTAGGTTAGGTTTTGCCCTTTAAAATATCGGGCTGGTCTTGGTTAGGCCCTCCCAAACGGCTCCAATCACTCAATTGGCACACAGAGAGAGAGAGAGAGAGAGAGAGAGAGAGAGAGAGAGAGAGAGAGAGAGAGAGAGAGAGAGTCATTGATCACATATCATTAAATGACTTGTTCACAATACAAATGAAACAGTAGCAGCGGAAAGGAAATTTTAGAGGAGCAGAACCACCTCTCTTAAAATTTAAGAAGAAAAAAGAGAAAATTTCATGCCTTCCTGACACTGGGTAAAACTACAAAGAATCGTACATGAATAATATGGTGTTGATGTTAAAATAAAAAACCAAAATCATTAACTGACGACATTGCAAACACGTCTGATCTGTCCAGATGATCCAGTGAGAGGACTAATATCACCCATCTTCACCATAGCTGATGCAAAGTCTGAGTTGAAGGTTTCACTATCTTTGCTGTACTCCGTCACAATATCGTCAGTGGATCCTCCATTAAAGAGAGCCTGATCTGATGCAAGCAGACCCTTCCTGTCTAGCAAGTTCTTGAAGTAGTTGTTGTCAAATGATTTGGGTGTCTCCAAATCGAGAGGGGCTAAATTTGTATTCCCATCATTTCCAGAAGGGCAATTACCCCTGCGAGTGCTTGCGAAGTCATCGTCGATGTTTGTTGCGTTGTAGATTCTATCCCGAAAGGTTGCGCACTGTGCCTGACCTATTGTATGTGCTCCTGCAATTCATTATACATGCCGAGAGTTAGTAATGATGGGAGGAAATGTCTTTCCTACTCTCAGAAACAACTAACAAAAAAAGAAGAAAAGCAACACAATAAAACAGAGAATATATATATTCAAACCTGAGAGAGCAACCATGTCTCTGGCACTGAGACAAACTCTTGAAAACTTTGAGATGATGGTGTCAAGATTGTCACTAAAGATTGGGAGATCTGCTTGTGCTTGATCTTGGCTTGCTGCAGATGCAGAATCTCTTCTACCAAGTTTCACTGTCCATGTCGGGCCGCCCACCTGGTTTTGGAGAACCATTAGTTACTCAATGCATTGTTCAAAAACTCATAAAATTCGGATGAGTCAATGGGTTATATTTAGTTATTCCGAATCAAATTGAAAAACTCATCTGAGTTACCAAATTAATTTTGAGTCTGAGCTTTGAGTTTTCAACCTAATATAAACAAACAAAAAAAAAGGTAACATACTTCAACGGATGCATCTCGGGCCGCAACTGCTAAAATATCTGCACATGATACGACTCCGGGCAGACATTCTCCACTTCAGACTTTATGCTGTCAATAAGCTCCAAACCTCTTATTGACCGAAGTTCTGAGTTGAATTTCTCTCGTTTGTGGAAGAAGAAGAGGGATCAATCAAGACTGATGCATCACATCCCTGCATTCCATTTACCTTGTCTTAGTCTCTTAGAACAGTCTTTACTTCACAGGAAAATCAGAGACACTAAAGAGGTAGAGAGAGGGGATATTACCTGAACGAAGCAGTCATGGAAATGGATTCGGAGAAACCATGCTGCCGCCCGACGCTCGTCGGAGACGGCATCCCTAACAGCTGTACGAATGGTAGTGAGAGCAGTCGGGCATGTGCTGTCATAGAAGGTAGAAGATAACTGTCCATGGCAAGGCATGGCTGACATTATCAACAGCGCAGTGGCAAGAAAACATGCAAAGGGAATACCAAAACCCCTAATTTCACCCATTTCTACTCACTCTCTCTTTAAGGTTTTCTTTCTATGATGAGATTAAGAGGTTAGAAAGCAAGAGATGCAAATTGAAGAAAAAAGAGCAGAAGTGCTTTCTCTTTGATAGTCACAGAAGAGAAGAAAGGGAGAAGATCAGAAGAATGGATGTGAATGAAAGTTGATTAGAGTATTTATAGGTATTATTGTCGGAGAGGGCTGAGTGTTTCCACTTTCCAGGCAAAGGCGTGAAGAAGAGACCAGTTCTTCCGCTGCCTTCATTACTTGATGGCTTAATGATGCGAGTGAGACCCTTTCTTCCATCTTCATTTTCAACGTCATCCATCTCTGTCTCTCTCTCAATCTCATCAAGGAAGTGTAGACAACGACCCAGATTGGTTTACTTTGTCTTTACCTCTTAAGAGTTGAGAACCTCCATTTTTATTGAAAAGGTCAATTAAATTGTCAACTAAAATTAAATACATTTTGTTGAAGACTAGGGGAATGAGTAGTTATGTGTCAGGAAGTGAGAGATGTTAAGTTTGAGCCTCTATAATCTAACTTAGTAAACCCTAAGAGCTATAACTATCATTCATCAGAGTTTTACACTAAGTTTCACCTGATTTTCCATACATAAATTAAAAAAGAAAATAACTGTTGAAATCATTTATATGACAAAATAAAAGAGAGCAACATATTCAATTTCTAATAGATTGACCAAGTGTATTTTGAAATTTATTCTTGAATTTAGTTTAGTACTCAATTGGTAATCTCTCACTTCATGAAGTGGGAGATGTCAAGTTCGAACCCTCATATTCTCATCTGGTGTGCTCTAAGGGTACTGAATATCACTCTCGTGAGAATTTTACAAAGAGTTTCATACAGTTTTTCATACGTAAATTAAAAAAAAAAAATGGATTATATATATGTTTTAATTGAATTATATATAATTATTATTTGATGTAAATATGAAATTGAATAATCAAACTCAAAGCTTTTTTTTAAAAAAAAGTTCTATTGCCAAGACACTTTCTTCGTGAATAAATGAGAGTTAGATACTTTTCTTCATTTCCTGCTGCATCGACCTCCTCCACGTTGAAACTCTCAGCGGGAGACTTTTCTTCTCTAGTTAATGCATTTCGGTGTTTGAAAATATCTAAACAGTAGAGAAATTTCACTAACGTTTTAAAAAAAAATTAAGAAAATAAAATAATTAATCAACTCACTCCCCTTACATCTTTTCAAATTGAATCGAGTTAAACTGAGTTCGACCAACATTTTAAATTTAAACAATCATCCATTTTCAATATCTCTCTCCCTCTCCTTCTAAAAAACTTGGTACTTAATCCAGATCAACTGCACACTGGTTCATTGTTGGATCCACTTGTACACCAAAGGGCCATTGGTCTACCTGACCTGCTTTGTTGGGTTGGGTCGAATGTACATGATCCATATAAATTTTAATCATAGTTGAATGAGGAAAGTTATATTTTTCTAAAGACATAAAAACCCAACTTTATCTAGGGAAAATGTATCAAAATTGATGGGATCAAATGAATGAGCCAAATAATTTGAAATTAGATCAACACAATGGACTGGTGTGCAAGTTGACACTAGTGCAAGTCATCATAGTACTTAAACAACCTAAATCAGATACTTTATTTTAACCATGGTACATGTGCCGGCCCTGATATTTTAGAGGCTCTAGGCGAACCTCTAAAATGGGCCTTTTATAAACTCACAAAAAAAAATTATACATTTTTTTTTTCAAAGTGTGAAACATCTAAATAAAACATCACAATCAAATTTATAACAAAGTATTATTTTAAATTTATTCTTTTCGGATTTTGAGATACAAAATTACTAGTTAAATTATTATATTCAAGATTTTTAACATATCTTTTTCAATAGATAAGATAGTTAATCCATTCAATTTTTCTTATGACAAATTTAATTTCCACTTGTGTATGCATGTTGATTTTTTTATTTTTTATTACTGTTTTATTGTATTTAAAAAAAGTAGTTGACATGTTAAAGTATATAATGCATTTAAAATAACTTATAAAATAAAATTATGTTAAAAAATTAGCACTCAATTATAAACTATAAAGCACAAAATACTCATTCAAATTTAAATCCATTTTCTTTTCATTAAACCATCTATATTATAATGAACACTAAGTTTCCTTATTTAGGGACTTATTTAGGTCACACTTTTATTAAAATTTCTGAAAAAATGATAAGAATAATGATTAATTAAAATTTAACCTTTATGTAATCATTTTAATCTTTTAATAGAGTCAATTAATCATCTCAATTCTTAATTTTTAAAAGAAAAATAAAACTATATGATAAATGTTTTTTTATCAGGGTGTTTAATTCATTTTATTAGAATTATATATTTAAATTTTGAAAAAAAAATGGCAATCAATCTGAGTTGACTAACTAGATAGGAATTCGAGTCAAGCGAGTTAACGAGTCTTGTCAAGCCTTTTCAAGTTGACTTTAAATACTTCCCAAGTTATTTTAGTTAAAGAAAAATTATGTTTGTTACTTTACTTAAAGAAAATTATGTCTAAATTTATAAGAAATTACAAAAGTTTAACAACATGGATACTCCCAAGTTATTTTATTTAAAGTAAATATTGAAAAAGTGAACCGGTCAATATTTGAACACACACCCTTTACATTAAGAGCACAACCAATGCACCACAAATCAACTTGATGGTAAATTACACATTAAAATAAATTTATAACATAAAATAATGTGCAAGAACTTAAAAATTGAACCTGACTTGGGGACCTATCTATTTGGGGCCCCTAAGCCATGGCCTAGTTCGCCTAAGGCCAGGGCCGGGCCTGCATGTCCATCATAAACTTCAATTAATATAGGATAAAGAAAAAAACAAAGAAAGAAAGGTAAGATCATCCCTTTTCTCTTAAGACGCTAATACATTTATAATAGGTTGGACCAGGGGTAAAAAAACGGCCCGGCTGATAAGTTTCTCTCTCTTCCGATATTTATATTTCTCTCTCCTCCGATATTTAAAACCGTGAAAAACCGTTCAAAACCGCAATAAGTTTTTGTTTTTTTTAAAAAAAAATTAAAATAAATTTTAAATACCGATATTTATGCATATCGGCCGATATGGTGACCGATATTCTAGACCGAATATCGGCCATATCAGCCGATAATCTTTTTGTATAGCCGATACGATATCGTTCGGCCTTCCAAAACCGATACATATTGGCCGATACGATATGTATCGGCTGATATTTCGACCCCTGGGTTGGACTTCATTTGATTGGGAAGGATTATAGAATTTTTTATGAATAATACAAATTAAAGAAAAAAGTTTCACATCTAATTATCATAACACTATAAAAGATTTAGAAAAATAAATACATTTTATATCTAAAGGCCCTTTGAGGCACTTTAACTTGTTCTTATGTCATAATTCAATTACTATATAATCTCTAACTTCCAATTTTTAATAGATTTTCTAATGATCAATTATAAAAGAACAACATGATTGAGTGAGTGGTATAAAAATGATTATTCAATTTCAAATTTCTGATAACACATCATGAAAGTAAAAATTATTCTTCTGCATCTACTCTTTCATAATCATCGACAATTAAACTTGACAAAATTTGATCTGATCTGATTTATTCAATATGTGTAATTTTAATATAAATTTGTTTATAAATAAATAGACTTTAACCTAAACCCAAATGAATAGGTCCCACCATTACCATGTCTACATACAACTTATCCAACTACACAAGATTTACATCCATCTAAGTAAGGCTGAAATCGAGTCGGGTCGGGTTGGGTTTTAAGAGTCAATATTTCTAGAACTCGACCCAACCAGACTCGAGTTATTGACTCAAAATTCTCGACTCGAACCGATACGAATTCTAACCCGACTCAACCCAAATTTTGAACCGACTCGTATGCTAAATCCATTTTAGCTTAATTTTAGTTGAGTCAGGTCAGGTTAACTTGAAAACTCAGGTTACTTCAACTCAACCCGACCCGAATTCTATATGGATTTTTGTCTTCTCAACTCGACCTGAGATTCACCACTACATCTAAGCAATAGTGTTATAATGAATTTTGATTAAAAATCTCTTCAAATAAATAAAAACTCTGACTTGCCAACCCATTTAACAAACTTCAAAATAAACCTGATCTGAAGGTACGGTTGCTGATCTATCGGCAATAGGGCCCAAGGTGGAATTTAATTTTCAAGCGAGCCAACAGAGTCAGACCTCATCTTGTCTCTAATAAAACGGTGGTATGCTCTTCTTTTCTACTCTCCGGTCACCACACGCCGCCATGATTTAACAAACGTAGAATGCAAATTCAAATGTAAAACCGCATACGTCCTTTTTTTTAAAGGAAAACTCTACTTTGAGTAAAATTGAATTTTAGAGTTTACGTTGTTAGTTTGATGTAAAGAGGACCATATGAATCATTCTTCAAATGTTGAGATGGCCGAGTTAGTCTAAGGCGTCAGATTAAGGTTCTGGTCCAGGGCGTGGGTTCAAATCCCACTCTCAACATTACTAATTTTTTTTATCAAATTTCAAGCTGGAGTTACAAAATTATATAAATTTTTTAGAATTCAATTGAAAAAATGGGTTCAAATCCCACTCTCAACAGTACTAATTTTTTTTTTCAAATTTCAAGCTAGAGTTACAAAATTATATAAATTTTTTAGAATTTCAATTGAGTAATTTAGAGAAATTATTAGGTGAAAGTGGGGGTAAAAAAATAGTAAGGCCAATATGTATCTCCAGTACTAGTATCAACGATAAAATGTTGATACAGTTTCTCTCCTTTTTTTTTAATTTTTTTAAAAAAGTATAAAAAAGGGAAAGATGAAAAACATAGTGTAGACCAGGGGTTTAAAAATCGTTTTCGGCCGATATATCGGCCGATATTTTTCTCTCTCCAGCCGATATCGGCCGATATAATACGGCCGATATTTCAACCGATATTGTGAATATCGGCCGATTGTGAATATCGGCCGATATTCAGTAGTTCAAAACCGATACATATCGGCCGATACGATATGTATCGGCCGATATTTGTGCCCCTGGTGTAGACATTTTTTTGTCAAAAAAAGTCTTTTTTTATGAAGTATTAAACCTTTGAAAGTTGAAATTTTGATTAAAATAAAATGTCTTAAAAAATTGCAAAATATCTAATATCAGATTTAGGTGAATTAAAGTTAGGATTTTCTCTATTCTCATAACCTAAACTCAATTTATCTAGGATTTTGTTTTTTTTTTGGATCTAAATTTTAAAACTCCATTGAAGACCTGAGGCTTGTTTTATCCAATTCAAACCTTAGTCTTTTATCACATATCATTCTCCTTTTAATATAAAACCATTACAAAACTTGGTTTCCAAGCAAGATCTTAATATGAAAGGGATCGCTACCCATACAGGTCATGGTGAGAAAATAAAAGAATCTGTGCTACCCTGCATTTGGATGACTGGTAAATTTTTGGAGTCATATTTGAATATGAGTTACTCTTATATTTTTTTGGGTAATAAAAAGTTAGAACTTACTTTGAAGGAAAATTTTTTGTTTGGTTTTCAATGTAAACAACACAATTGAATGCAAAGTTTGTCCTCTGAATTCCAACGTAAGTGCCTCTTGTTCTTCTAAATTTATTTATTTATTAATAGTGTTTAGTTAAGCTATTTTATTTAGTGTCTTAATTTTGAGTAATTTGATTTGATCCATTGAGGGTCCCATATCGTAAAAATTGTGGAGTGAATATTTCAGCTTTGGCATCTAATTAGTTCTACCGTTAAGAATTAATTTGAGATTTAGTCGAAATTCAACTGGTTCGAGTTTTAAACTTTTCTTCTCTATGCTGCAGGGGCAAAACAGATGTGGGCTGATGAGCCTCAATACTTGGGCCATGGCGAATGAATCTGGCCCAAGCCTGTTTCAGCCCAAAAATGACGGTGAGCCCTAATTGTGTCACTGTGACAGGTGTTTTCCACCATATTAACTTAACAAATGGTTTATGTTAGATATTTAAAAAAAAACCGATCACTCCAACTATGGGTCAGGTTAGGTTAGGTTTTGCCCTTTAAAATATTAGGCTGGTCTTGGTTAGGCCCTCCCAAGCGGATCCAATCACTCAATTGGCACGCACAGAGAGAGAGAGAGAGACTCATTGATCACATATTATTACATGGCTTGTTCACAATACAAATGAAACAGTAGCAGCGGAAAGAAAATTTTAGTGGAATAGAACCACCTCTTAAAATTTAAGAAGAAAAAAGAGAAAATTTCATGGCTTACTGACACTGGTTAAAAACTATAAAGAATCGTACATGAATAATATGGTGTTGATGTTAAAATCAAAACCAAAATCAACTAACTGACGACATTGCAAACACGTCTGATCTGTCCAGATGATCCAGTGAGAGGACTAATATCACCCATCTTCACCATAGCTGCTGCAAAATCTGAGTTGAAGGTTTCACCATCTTTGCTGTACTCTGTTACAATATCGTCAGTGGATCCTCCATTAAAGAGAGCCTGATCTGATGCAAGCAGACCCTTCCTGTCTAGCAAGTTCTTGAAGTAGTCGTTGTCAAAAGAGTTGGGTGTCTCCAAATCGAGAGGGGCTAAATTTGAATTCCCATCATTTCCAGAAGGGCAATTACCCCTGCGAGTGCTTGCGAAGTCATCGTCGATGTTTGTTGCGTTATAGATTCTGTCCCGAAAGGTCGCGCACTGTGCCTGACCTATTGTATGTGCTCCTGTAATTCATTATACATGCCGAGAGTTAGTAATGATGGGAGGAAACGTCTTTCCTATTTCGCAGAAACAACAGTATCGAATAAAGGATAAAATCAACATCACAAAACAGAGAATATATATATATTCAAACCTGAGAGAGCAACCATGTCTCTGGCACTTAGACCAACTCTTGAAAATTTTGAGATGATGGTGTCAAGATTGTCACTAAATATTGGGAGGTCTGCTTGTGCTTGATCTTGGCTTGCTGCTGATGTAGAATCTCTTCTACCAAGTTTCACTGTCCATGTCGGGCCGCCCACCTGGTTTTGGAGAACCATTAGTTACTCAATGCATTGTTCAAAAACTCAGAAAAAATCGGATGAGTCAATGGGTTATATTTAGTTATTCCGAATCAAATTGAAAAACTCATCTGAGTTACCAAATTAATTTTGAGTCTGAGCTTTGAGTTTTCAACCTAATATAAACAAACCAAAAAAAAGGTAACATACTTCAACGGATGCATCTCGGGCCGCAACTGCTAAAATATCTGCACATGATACGACTCCGGGGCAGACATTCTCCACTTCAGACTTTATGCTGTCAATAAGCTCCAAACCTCTTATTGACCGGAAGTTCTGAGTTGAATTTCTCTCGTTTGTGGAAGAAGAAGTGGGATCAATCAAGACGGATGCATCACATCCCTGCATTCCAATTTACCTTGTCTTAGTCTCTTAGAACAGTCTTTACTTCACAGGAAAATCAGAGACACTAAAGAGGTAGAGAGAGGGGATATTACCTGAACGAAGCAGTCATGGAAATGGATTCGGAGAAACCATGCTGCCGCCCGACGCTCGTCGGAGACGGCATCCCTAACAGCTGTACGAATGGTAGTGAGAGCAGTCGGGCATGTGCTGTCATAGAAGGTAGAAGATAACTGGGCATGGCAAGGCATGGCCAACATTATCAACAGCGTAGTGGCAAGAAAACATGCAAAGGGAATACCAAAACCCATTTCTACGCACTCTTTCTCAAAGGTTTTCTTTCTATGATGAGATTAAGAGGTCAGAAAGAAAGAGATGCAAATGGAAGAAAGGAAGCTTGGTACAGAAAAAAGAGCAGAAGTGCTTATCTCTTTGATACTCACAGAAGAAAGGGAGAAGAATGGAAGTGAATGAAAGTTGATTAGAGTATTTATAGGTAGTATTGTAGGAGAGGCTGAGTGTCTCCACTTTCCAGGCAAAGGCGTGAAGAACAGACCAGTTCTTCCGCTGCCTTCATTGCTTAATGGCTTAATAATGCGAGTGAGACCCTTTCTTGCATCTTCATTTTCAACGTCATCCATCTCTCTTTCTCTCTCTGTCACATCAAGGAAGTGTAGATAAACGACCCAGATTGGTTTACTTTGTCTTAACTCTTAGGAGTTTAGAACCTCCATGAAAAGGTCAATTAAATTGTCAACTAAAATTAAATACAGGACATGATATGAAACAAAATAGCTGTTGAAATCAGTAATATGACTAAATAAGAGAGAGCAACATATTCAATTTCTATTAGATTTGGCCAAGTGTATTTCTGAAATTTATTTCTTGAATTTAATTAATACCAATGTTTTTTAAAGAATTATACATGTTTTAAATGAATTATATATATATATATATATATGAAATTGAATAGTCAAACTCAAAGTTTTCTTTTGTTTTAACTCTACTGCCAACACACTTTCTTCGTGAGTAATGAGATACTTTTCTTCATTTCCTCCTGCATCGACCTCCTCCACGTAGAAACTCTAAGCGGGAGACTTTTCTTCTCTAGTTAATGCATTTCGTGTATGAATTTTGAAATATCTAAACAGTAGAGAAATTTCACTAACTTTTTTAAAATTTTAAGAAAATAAAATAACTAATCAACTCACTCCCCTTATATCCTTTCAAATTGAATCGAGTTAAACTGAGTTCGACCAACATTTTAAATTTAAAAAATCATCCATTTTCAATATCTCTCTCTCCTTTTAAAAAAGTTGGTGTTTGGAGTTTTTTTTTTTTTAAATGATAGGGTTAGTTATTCAATCAAATTATAAAGGAACTTGGTCACTCCATCTAACAGGTTAGTCTTTTGGATTGGAAGCCCAGGTCCTAACAAGTAGTATAGGGGTTAGGTCTCAGGCTACCTCATGTGGGCTCAGGTGATCTCCTAAGCGAATAGAATGGCCAGTGTCGCTCTCTCTACCGGAGAGCCTCATTCGAGTGGAGGATTGTTGGGACTGCTGTGAATGAGTTCTACATTAGAAGTATAGAGAGAGATCTAAAGGTTTATAAATAACTTGGATCACTCCACCTAACTTGCTAGTCTTTTGGGTTAGAAGTTTAGATCCTAACAAGTGGTAGTTAATTCAGATTAACTGAACACCGATTCATTGTTGGATCCACTTGTACACCAAAGGGCCATTGACCTACCTGACCTGCTTTGTTGGGTTGGGTCGAATGTACATGATCCATATAATTTTTTATCATAGTTGAATGAGGAAAGTTATATTTTTCTAAAGACATAAAAACCCAACTTTATCTAGGGAAAATGTATCAAAATTGATGAGATCAAATGAATGAGCCAAATAAATTGAAATTAGATCAACACAATGGACTGGTGTGCACGTTGACACTAGCGCAAGTCATCATAGTACTTACTTAAACAACCTAAATCAGATACTTTATTTCAACCATGGTACATGTACATCATAAACATCAATTAATAAAGAAAAAAGAAAAAAGAAGAAGAAAGAAAGGTAGGATCAGCGTTTTCTCTTAAGACGCTAATACATTTATAATAGGCTGGACTTCATTTGATTGGGAAGGATTATAGAAAGTTTTATAAATAAAACAAATTAAAGAAAAAGTTTCACATCTAATTATCATAACATTATAAAAGATTTATGATGAGTGCAAAATAAATACATATTTTATTTCTAAATTTATTATTGTTAATATCTCATTTTATTTAATTTTATCTAATTAGTATAATTTTGTGTTTTGCAGGTTTAAAAGTGAGGATGACAGAAAAAATGCTTAAATATAAAGTCTGGGCCCATTATGAGTTATTTTGGACCTCAAGCCCAATTATTGAGCCCATTAAGAAAAGCCTATGAAGAAATCCACATGTGTGAATACTATTTTCATTATCTCAAGAGGAAATTCGAAATTTACAAGCTAATATAAGAGGATTTTCGAATTTGGCAAGTGGATTAAGGAAAGAGAGAAAATAAGGAAGGGAGAAAAATAAGGAAGGTTTGATACATGTTCAGTATTTTTGTCATAAATTTCTACTCCGATGTCTGATTGCTTTGATTCTTTTTGCGTTGGAAAGAACTTCAAGGGCTACAACTTTGTAGTTTACAACTTTTCCTGATTCGAAAGTTAAAAGGGTCAAAACTGAGCTGCAAGATAGTGCATGTGTAAAAAACGGGATTCTACACCCACTTTCCTTATACAAATTTAGCTCATTGTCTCTTTTAAGTCATTCTATATTTAGCACAAATCAAATCCGCCCTCCATGTGTCCCTTGTTTTATTTAAATCTTTGAATCCAATCAAATTCATTCCACCTCCTTTCATCTATAAATACTAGCCATCTCCCATTGAGAAAACTGAACTTGGGCATTGAAGAAAAGGAGAGGAGAGGAAGAAGAGAAGGAGAAAGACTGTGGGATTTTCAATCCACATTGGGTTCTAAGGTTGGTGGATTTTGATTTCCATTGTATTTTTCTTATGTCTTTATTCCAAAATTTCATTGATTTGTAATTTTTAATTCCATGTTTTAATTAATAAAAGAAGGTGAGATTATTAGAATTATGGTTTTCCAAATTTTGATTTTTATTATGATGGTTTGAATCATTTTAGTTCTTGACTCCTTCCTTGGTAGTTAATTTGGACATATGAAATAGTTAGATCTTTGATTAACATTACTATTCTAGGTCTAAGGTTCTTTGGGACATGAAATATTTAGATCGGAGAATTGCATGATTAATCTAGATCTAAGGTTCAGATTAATTAGGGAACTAATTTGATGAAAGACTTGAATAAGATTGAAATTTTACGTGAGCTCCATGTTCTAGGCCGTTATTTTATTATTAAAATTTGGATGATAATGCCTCCTTGATTCTTTGATCCAGTTCCATTGTAAATATGTATATAGGTAATTTAGATGTTATTTATGTTTTCTTTTGTTTATAAATATAAATTCTTGAAAATTGTGGAACTAGGTTGGAAATAATTTAATTGCATCTTAATTCTGTATTTTAAATTAGATTGAGATTGTTTATATTTTTATATTAATGCCACCATTTTAATTAAAATTAGTTAAATTGTTAGATTCTATGTTTAAATCTAGAATGTTTCTAAATTACGATTAAAACTCATAGATTAGATAAATTATTCTATATTTATGATTTATCTCCATATTTTCCAAAGTTCTTAAAATACATAATTGAATGGTGTATTTTCATGGATATATTTTCCTAAGTTCCGATGGGTTCGACCTCGCACTTAATCGCTATACTATCTAATGGTTCGTGCGCTTGCGAGTTATAAATTTAAAATTTGCACAACAATTTAGAAAAATAAATACATTTTATAGCTAAAGGCCCTTTGAGTCCACTTATGTCATAATTCAATTACTATATAATCTCTAACTTCCAATTTTTAAGAGATTTTCTAATGATCAATTATAAAAGAACAACATGATTGAGTGAGTGGTATAAAAATGATTATTCAATTTCAAATTTCTGATAACACATCATGAAAGTAAAAATTATTCTTCTGCATCTACTCTTTCATAATCATCGACAATTAACTTGAAAAATTTGATCTGATCTGATTTATTTAATGTGTAATTTTAATATAAATTGGTTTATAAATAAATAGACTTTAACCTAAACCAATTAATAGGTGCCACCAGTACCATGTCTACATACAACTTATCCAACTACACAAGATTTACATCTCGACCGATCTGATTCGAATTCTAACCTGACTCAACCCAAATTCCGAACCGACCTATATTCTGAACTCATTTTAATTTAATTTTAGTTGAGTCAGGTCAGGTTAACTTAAAAAGTCGGGTTACTTCAACTCAACCCAATCCGAATTCCATGTGGGTTTTTGTATTCTCAATCCGACCTGAGTTTCACCACTACATCTAAGCAATAGTCTTATAATGAATTTTGATTAAAAATCCCTTCAAATAAATAAATATTCTGACTTGCCAACCCATTTATCAAAATTCGAAATAAACATTATCTGAAGGTACGGTTGCTGATCTATAGGCAATAGGGCCCACCTGTCTTGCTACAAATTTGGAGGTGGAATTTAATTTTCAAGCGAACCAACAAAGTCAGACCTCATCTTGTCTCTAATAAAACGGTGGTATGCTCTTCTTTTCTACTCTCCGGTCACCACACGCCGCCATGATTTAACAAACGTAGAATGCAAATTCAAATGTAAAACCGCATACGTCCTTTTTTTTTTAAGGAAAACTCTACTTTGAGTAAAATTGAATTTTAGAGTTTACGTTGTTAGTTTGATGTAAAGAGGACTATATTAATAATTTTTCAACGAAGTTTCATCTTCATCTAATGATGTTGTCCCTTTAATTTAAACTTTTAAAAATCGACACTCTATACTCATCAAAATTTAAAGGTCAAATATCGCAAAATTTATAACACCCATATAACAACTTTTTTAATAGAAAGGAGAAGACGAGCATCCTTGAATATTGAGTGAAATTTTAAAATATACCTACTTTGTTCCATTTGAATATTGTAGTTTCTTAAGGTATTTTTGAAACTATCAAATGGAAGCTTTTTTCTACGCAAGCATATTCAATTTCAAGACCTTATAAAAGATTGGTTGAAAACAAGAGATTCATCTTAAAGTGTGACAATTGACTCACAAATTTTGACACCTATTAATGAAAAGTTTTTTATGACTCAGATTTAAATGATACTCGACGTATTAATGAGTGACTGTATCCGATCAAAGAAACCAATACCGTGTAAAACAAAGCATCGTCCATCAATTGACCCGTGAACTTAAAGTTCAAAGATATTCGAAGTGTTCACCAACACTTTGGCAATTTCTAAGACTTGGTGAATCAATTGACGACTGGGAAATTAATGTTTGATAATGAGTTGCAAACATTGTTGTTACTCATCTCCTTGCTAGACAGTTTAGATACTTTGTTGGTGTTATTAAGCAACTCAGCTCCTCAAGGTGTAAGGATCATTATAAACATGATGAAAGATAACATGTTTAATGCAAAAACAAAGAGGAAAGAACAAGAATTATCGATTTTCACAAGGTGCAAAGCACTGATCTTTATAAATAAAAAAATATTATTCAAATAAAGAAGTGTCATTAGTTAGAGTATAAATTCTAATAACGACATCGAAGAATTGGTAAGATTGTCATGGATAGTTTATGTCTTTGGCATATTTTATTTTAAATGGGGCTGAAAGTATGAATTTCCTTGTAAAATGCCAAAAGATGCCACCACAATTCATAGTATTAGTTTATCATATGTTTTTATTCTTTTTGACTAACCCAAGGGTTTAAAAATCAGCCGATATGCAGCATATCGACATTATGTTTTTTTACCCCTTTTTTTTTCAAATTCTAGCAGATTTTTTTAATTAAAAATTTCAAAAAAATAATGTATCGACTGATATCATGTCCGATATTTCATTCATATAGACAAATATCAGCGAAATATTAGTAGGTCCATGACTGATATTAAGTTATTCTTTTTTTTAATTTAAATATTATTGATATCAACAATATTATGATCGATATATCTACTGATATTGCTGATATAAATATTGTACAATGTATTAGTCGATATTTATTAATATGGATATTATACTATTAATATTTATCATTATCGGCCACTACAATCCGATATTTAATATTACGCTACAATTATTCTTTCCATTTCATGGTAAATAACATGAACCGGTCGGGATCCCACCGACGTGGAGGATGTTAGTCAATATACAAAACGTCACACGCAAGGGTCAATCATTCAGTGTCTAGATGTTTTGATATGGCACGTAATAGTATAGAACTTATTCTATGATAGAACGATTGATTGAATAGATACTATTAAATTATCAACTTATTTAAAATAAGTTCATTTTTATTTTAATATCGAATTTTTAGTTAAATTTAGTAATTAAATAAAAATAAATAGAATTCACTTTAAAAAAAGAAAACAAACTATATAAATAATTTTTATATGAGCTCCTACATTTAATTTAACAAACATATAAAAATTTAATATCCTTTATTTTTGAACCATCGACAAACATTCTCTAATTTTTAATCTCATCATTAGATTTCTTAATCGACTAATAATTTAACAAATTTACGATTTACGTTAACACAAGTAAGTGCAGTCGGCAGTAGGACCCATCAACCTTGCAGACTAAGTAATTCGTCCGGAAGAGTAAAGAGACCTCGTCGTGCTCTTCTTTCTACTCCCCACCGCCATTGTTGAACAGTCGTCGACGAAACGAAGGACTTGTCAAATCATAATGTGAAAACGGCAGAGATGCTTCTATCTTTGAAGACTAAAGAAGAAAATGAATAAATTAGATGTTTGAGGGTTTCACTATCTTTAATAAATCAAAGAAAAGATTTAAAGTTATTTAAATATTCAGTCCAATGGAATTCTTTAAGCAGTAATTTAGAACTATTAATTATTGATTTTGGAAATTTTAAATTATTTCCTAACTTTAAGAGGGACGACTTTTAAAAGTAAGAATCACTTTAGCCTGAATAAATGAGTCACAAGTTCTTAAGCTGATTTTGAATATATGAAAATTAAGAATGAGATGTAGTCTAAAGTAACCCCATCAAATCAAAGAAATAGATCTTAATAAGAAAAAAATTATAATTATTATTAAAGTAGGTTTTTTTATATATAACTAAAAATATCACATTAATACTTTTGTTCTTGAATTTTAAAATAGAAGTATATGACTAAACTTGAAAGAAAAATAAATTTAAAAAAGAAGCTTTGATTTGACTTTTGGTCTGGCCCATTTTTGCTTTCTCTTTCTCTGCTTTTTGGGCTTTGTTGTTTCTGTGCTAAATTTTTCATTGTTTAGCTAAGTTCGCCTGGCCCGGGCTATTAGTTTATCATTGTAATCCTTTGGACTTGTTTTTTCAATAATACTAACCTTTTATTAAAAAAAGAAAAGAAATAATACTAACTATATATATAATTCATTCAAAATAAATTGGTAGTTAACTAAATACAAGAAATAAATTTCAAAATACACTTGATCCACTTGATCAAGCTATTAGAAATTTAATTGACCTTTTAAATAAAAATGGAGGTTCTCAACTCTTAAAAGAGTTAAGACAAAGTAAACCAATCTGGGTCGTTTATCTACACTTCCTTGATGAGAGAGAGAGAGACAGAGAGATGGATGACGTTGAAAATGAAGATGAAGAAAGGGTCTCACTCGCATCATTAACCCATTAAGTAATGAAGGCAGAGGAAGAACTGGTATGTTTCTCACGCGTTTGCATGGAAAGTGGAAACACTCAGCCTCTCCTACAATACTACCTATAAATACTCTAATCAACTTTCATTCTTCTCACATCCTTCTCTCTTTCTTCTCTTCTGAGTACCAAAGAGAAAAGAACTTCTGCTCTTTTTTCTGCACCAAGCTTCCTTTCTTCCATTTGCATCTCTTTCTTTCTGACCTGTTAAGCTCATTATAGAAGGAAAACCTTGAAGAGAGAGTGAGTAGAAATGGGTGAAATTAGGGGTTTTGGTATTCCCTTTGCATGTTTTCTTGCCACTACGCTGTTGATAATGTCGGCCATGCCTTGCCATGCCCAGTTATCTTCTACCTTCTATGACAGCACATGCCCGACTGCTCTCACTACAATCGTACAGCTGTGAGGGATGCCGTCTCCGACGAGCGTCGTGCGGCAGCATGGTTTCTCCGAATCCATTTCCATGACTGCTTCGTTGAGGTAATATCCCCTCTCTCTACCTCTATAGTGTCTCTGATTTTACTACGAAGTAAAGATTGTTCTAAAACCAGGTAAATTGGAATGCAGGGATGTGATGCGTCCGTCTTGATTGATCCTTCTTCTTCTTCCACAAACGAGAGGAATTCAACTCAGAACTTCCGGTCAATAAGAGGTTTGGAGCTTATTGACAGCATTAAGTCTGAAGTAGAGAAGGTCTGCCCTGTGTCGTATCATGTTCAGATATTTTAGCTGTTGCGGCCCGAGATGCATCTGTTGAAGTATGTTACCTTTTTTTTTTTTGTGTATATTAGTTTAAAAACTCAAAGCTCAGACTCAAAATTAAATTAGTAACTCAGATGAGTTTTTCAATTTGTTTCGGAATGACTAAATATAACCAATTGACTCATCCGAATTTTTGTGAGTTTATGAACAATTCATTGAGTAACTAATGGTTTTCCAAAACCAGGTGGGCGGCCCGACATGGACAGTGAAACTTGGTAGAAGAGATTCTACATCAGCAGCAAGCCAGGATCAAGCACAAGCAGACATCCCAATCTTTAGTGACAATCTTGACACCATCATCTCAAAGTTTTCAAGAGTTGGTCTCAGCGCCAGAGACATGGTTGCTCTCTCAGGTTTGAATATATATTCTCTGTTTTGTAGTGTTGATTTTCTTCTTTGTTCCATATTATTGTCTTCTCCCATCATTACTGACTCTCGGCGTGTATAATGAATTACAGGAGCACATACAATAGGTCAAGCACAGTGCGTGACCTTTCGGGATAGGATCTACAATGCAACAAACATCGACGATGACTTTGCAAGCACTCGCAGGGATAATTGCCCTTCTGGAGATGATGGGAATACAAATTTAGCCCCTCTCGATTTGGAGACACCCAACTCTTTTGACAACAACTACTTCAAGAACTTGCTAGACAGGAAGGGTCTGCTTGCATCAGATCAGGTTCTCTTTAATGGAGGATCCACTGACGATATTGTAACAGAGTACAGCAAAGATGGCGAAACCTTCAACTCAGATTTTGCAGCAGCTATGGTGAAGATGGGTGATATCAGTCCTCTCACTGGATCATCTGGACAGATCAGACGTGTTTGCAATGTCGTCAGTTAATTGATTTTGGTTTTGATTTTAACATCAAAACCATATTCATGTACGATTCTTTATAGTTTTTACCGAGTGTCAGTAAGCCATGAAATTTTCTCTTTGTTCTTCTTAAATTTTAAGAGAGGTGATTCTCCTCCACTAAAATTTCCTTTCCGCTGCTACTGTTTCATTTGTATTGTGAACAAGTCAATTAATAATATGTGATCAATGACTGATTTAGGGCCTAAACAAGACCGACCTGATATTTTAAAGGGCAAAACCTAACCTAACCTCACCTAACCTGACCCATTATTGGAGTGGTTGTTTCTTTTCAAATGACTTAACATAAACCATTTGTTAAGTTAATATGGTGGAAAACACCTGTCACAGTGAAAATTACATGTCACAATTAGGGTCACCATCATTTTTGGGCTGAAACAGGCTTGGGCCAGATTCATTCGCCATGGCCCAAGTATCGAGGCCCATCAGCCCGCATCTGTTTTGCCCCTGCAGCATAGAGAAGAAAGTTTAAAACTCGAACCAGTTGAATTTCGACTAAATCTCAAATTAATTCTTAACGGTAGAACTAATTAGATGCCAAAGCTGAAAAATTCACATCACAATTTTTACGATATTGGACCCTCAATGGATCAAATCAAATCACTCAAAATTAACACACTAAATGAAATACCTTAACTAGATCCTAATGATTTAGTTGTTAGCCCTACAACCCAAGTATAGTAGGACCCACTCAATCAAACGTGGGATTACAAAATGTTCAATCTAAGAACTTGTCAGTACTTAGACTTGTTAAGAGCCAAGAATACTTAATCCCAACAATCCAATATGAAAATCACAGGTGCAAAGTTCTATATTATTCATTCCTGTTGATGTAAGCTTACAAAGTTCTCTCTTGTTTCTCACGATGGCCTGGGTAATAGGTTTCTTATAAAAATGGGTTTCATGTCAGTCTTGAAATAACTTTTATATTAAGATCTTCCGTGGGAACCAAGTTTTGTAATGGATTTATATTAATAGGAGAATCACATGTGATAAAAGACTAAGGTTTGAATTGGATAAAACAAGCCTCAGGACTTCAATGGAGTTTTAAAATTTAGATCGAAAAAAAAAAAACGAAATCCTAGATAAATTGAGTTTAGGTTATGAGAATAGAAAAATCCTAACTTAATTCACCTAAATTTGGGCAAGAAAATTTGACTTTGGCTCTAAATCAAAATTTACTCAATGAATGGGATTTTGAGATCTAGTATGGAGTAGTCAAACCTAAAGAAAGCTCTCTCATAACTCACTTATATCGTAGAAATTGGCTCTAGGGCTTTACTTAGAGCATCCCACAATTGTATCACCAATCACAATTTCTCACGTGGGGCCAATTTGAGGGTAAATTAGTCATTTCAATTTGGTAGGAAGTAACTACTCTTTTTTTTTATTGTGACCAAATTTACCTTGATCTATGCACAAAGTCTTTGGATCTTTATGTTGACGTATTAAAATGAACACGATAAGAAGTATTAAAATGAAGCATTTATGTTGAAGTCTATTGTTCCATGTGATATACAAATTCTTCTAAAAGAGATTCCATTGATTAGTTATTACTTATAATCCCTTCACATATGATTCACATGAAGGTCTCTTTGTCGAATAGTAATTGATTGGAAATGATGAAATTCTTCATAAAAAATTATATTTGACAACATTACAGTTGGATAGTATTCAATACACGTACAATAGAAAAAAAAAATTACATCTTAAATTTATAATTCAATAGTAAGTGTCACATCATTTACATTAGATGAATATTATTATTTCTTTCAAAGTAATTTTGCAACTATTTTACCCATGGAATGTTGATTACAATTAAGTTTATGGTGATTTTTCCTTTTAATTTTAGAAGAGTAATTATGAAATATCATGGAATCATAATTTATTAGATCCACGGATTTTTATTGTGCTATTTTTGTATTTCAAATCCTAATTTACTTAAAATATGGAAATATCATATTTCAACTTGAAGAGTGTTGTCACGGGATATACAAGTCAAACACATGCTAAAGTAATTACGTGTTCATTCCTTGACTTATGATTGGATAATTGAAATGCCATATTGAACTATTTTTTTATATTTTCTGCATCTATTAGTCTCCATAAATGTCGCATAATGGAGAAAAGCTTCAATTAAGGTAACATTTATTGAGATAAAAGTTGGACGTCTTCATGAAGTTGCCAACCTTATTGAAATAGAAATATAAACACTTCGTAACAAAGGACTTGTACGTGTGATAATCCTGAAGAAATCAATTGATGGCACTGCATATCTTCCTAATCTGCCCAGATGATCCTGTAAGAGGTTTTATGTCTCCCATCTTTACCATTGCAGATGCAAAATCCGAGTTGAAAAGAGCACGGTTTTTACTGTATTGAGTAACAATGCTGTCGGTAGATCCTCCACTGAAGAGAACTTGGTCTGATTCAAGGAGTCCCTTCCTCTGAATCAAGTTCTTGAAGTAGTTGTTGTCGAGAGAGTTGGGTGTCACTAAATCAAGAGCAGCTAAGTTAGAGTCTCCGCCAACTCGAGGACAACGGCGCCGGCGAGTGCTTGCGAAACCGGCATCAATGTTGGTTGCGTTGTAAATCCTATCTCTGAAGGTCACACATTGTGCTAGGCCTATCGTATGTGCTCCTGTCATTCATTCATTTATATGCTAATTAATATAAGGTCTTCAGGAATTGCAGGAGTCAAAAAGTTTAAGATTTGAACCTGAGAGTGCAACCATGTCCCTTGCACTGAGTCCCAGTTTACCAAATCTAGAGATGAGACTGTCAAGGCTATCTGTAAAGCGTGGAAGATCTGCTTCTGCTGCTTCTTTGCTTGCAGATGTGGAGTCTCTTCTTCCAAGCTTCACTTTCCATCTCGGGCCACCAACCTTTTTCCCAATAACAAGACAAACAAGTCAACAAATTTTCTAATGTATTTGTTATTTATAGAAGCGTGCGGACGGAAAAACAAATCACATATAAAAAATACACGTAGAGATTTTATATAGTTGTTGTTTGATACATCTAGAGGTTCAAACCAGATGCACTATGATCAAAGACAAAAAAACAAGGAAGAGACAACCGACCCTTATTATAATTTTTGATGATCTACCCTCTCCCATGAAAAGAAACATTACATTTACACATTTACAATAAAAAAATTATATAATTGCCCTCCATTAAAATTATACGACTCTACGTGTACCTATTTAATTATCAGGCTCCACATAACGTAAGAGTATATGCAGTGATCCTTAGAAGTTAGAACTATAAGCATGGAGAGGAATTTAGTGCCCATGTGGATAATATTTTATACTTACGGCAACAGATGCATCTCGGGCTGCCACAGCCAAGATATCTGCACATGATACAACTCCTGGGCAGATATTCTCTACTCGAGATTTTGCATTGTCAATGACTTGGAAACCCCTGACTGACTGGAAGTTTTGGAGGGCATTCTGCTCGCCGGTGAATGAGGAAGTAGAATTAAGTAGTACTGATGCATCACAGCCCTGCATTGGCATTACAACGTGTTACAAAAAAATGTGATCCTTATACAAGACAAGAGTGTCAGAGGTGTAAAAATAGGTAGGAAGAGAAGAGATAAACAAGTGTTAGAAGAGAAGAGAAAATGAGTTATGAGTACCTGAACAAAGCAATCGTGGAAATGAAGGCGAATAAGCGAGGCTGCCATCCGACGCTCGCGTAAAATCGCAGTCCTCACCGTCCTGCGAATGGTTGCGACTGATTTCGGACATGTTTGATGGTAGAAGGTAGAAGATAGCTGAGCATGGCATGGCGCACTATATAAGAGCAAGAGAATGGTGGCCAGCAAATATGCATGGGAAGAAATACCAGACGTGGCCATTCTGAGTATCTCACAAAGATGGCAAGAAAAGAAGAAGAAGTAGTAGCAGTAGTGAAAGGGAATGAAAGTTGAGGGTGGAGGGAGAGGTGCATTTATAGATTTGATACATTGACATAGTCATGGAGAGTTTGCTTTGTTAGCAAGTTGGAATTATTTTGATAAGATTGATTCAAGCGCTTGTTGAAATTCTCAATATAATTCGCTTTGCCTTCTTTACCCTTTCATTTATTAATTTGTCGCCCGAATGGAAACCTTAAAATTGATTAGTCATGGGTCATATTCATGAGTATTGGAAGCTGATGTGTACTGGTTGAGCTACGCACGATTTTACAAGAAGTCGTAAAAAGTCAAGGTAAAAATCCTCTGGGATACGGCCACTAGTCATTTTGAGGTGAAATTGACCTTTGATATCTTTTTCCTTTTTATTTTAATTTAGAGTAAATTAGTCCAATCCAATCAAGAAACTCCTCTTGTGAAAAAAGGTCTTGAATTCGATTTACTATATATATAGATTAGGAAGTTCACCCAAGTTCGTGACATTAATCTAACCTCCAATGTAAAATTGAAACCTCTCGACAAGAGTAGATAGAGATGCATGGAAATCTCTGGGGTTTTCCATGGAAATTCCCCTCATCCCCAGTCTCAACTCTCTCTCATTTTTTTCTTTCTTATAAAAAATGCACCGAATCATGGGAAAGGACGGAAGTTCACCAATCGTTCGTGCCAAGGGAAGTGCATAAATTTTAAACCGTAAATTTTTTATCATTAAATTTTTTTTAATAATAACTGTAGACCTCTCAATACCATCATACCACTCATGTATTTGTCAACTTGACATTTAGGAAATGGTGGTATCGCAAAGTGCTACAACACTAAATAGAGATCCCAAGTCATTCAAGAGTTGAGTTTGATAATAAATATGTATGTTCCAATTAATTATTAGCTCTGGTGAAATGAGCAGAACTATAAAAGACCTAAATGTTTGAGGCTTTGAGCATTCACAATTCAAAGACTCCATCATAATTTATGATGATTCTAAATCATTAAAATTATTATTTTTCTTTAAAATTTAACTTTTTATAATGTTCATTTCAATCTCACCTCCTCTATTATAGGCAGTGCATGGAAATGATGAATGGTTAGCCAAATTTAATGGAGAAAAGAATTTAAGTTCACGTATGGAGGTTTGGACTCAAACAGGGCGGCGGCCCACGTCTGTGTATAACTACATGATAAGGTTCCTCCTGTTCTGCAGTTCCAAGTTGCAGAAATATAAGTATTTTAAAATGGAGATCTGCTTCACCCAAAACTAGATAAGTATTTTAAAATGAGAAAATAAGGATGCTGACATATTACATTATTAAAATGAAAAAAAATAGTACAGTAACAGTAGGAGTTCAATCCTCTTGAATTGGTTGAAGTGAGATTTGAACTATCAAATTATATTAAAATTAAAGTTTCAATTGATCGAATTTTGTGTTCAATCTTCTTAATTTACACTGTATTTGAGGTTCTAACATTGGAAATAGTCTTGGTCTTAGTCTCTCCTCTATTAATATTCTGGGCTAAATGTTAGATACCCATGTGTCACACATGCACGACTCCAATTTAGGATGCCAGAGGACGCCTCAATGTATGGGCTGTATTTAATTTCGAGGCTAAGTAACTGACCATAAACTTTTTAAAAATATAATTGGAGCATTCTTCAAGTCTTGAACGTGTTCCAATTGCAATCGTTCGACTTACTGAGGACAAGAATAATTGGGAGAGTCGTCGTCCTCATTTTTCTATCTACCCATAAATGATTCTACGACTGAGTCGGTCTACACAGTGGCTCAATTCATTACATGGATGTAACACTTACTGTAGCGACCGACCCGATTTTTCGGAGTTTTAGGGTCTTGGTAGCAGTGGAGTGAGTGTGGGCCCTTTAGTGGGTCCTGGTTTGCCCGATTTTGAGTTCGGAGACTCAGAGGGCAATTTTGTAATTTTGAATTATTGAATTTTCTTTCGTAATTAAAAGTTTGAAAATCACACATTTTCCCGACGTTTGTCGTTTGACTTCTTCTAGCTTTTTAAAATATTTGAAGATTGGAGATTTTTATTTTATTAAAATATATATATATATATATATATATATATATATATATAAAAAATAAAAAATAAAAAAACCCTAAATTTAACCTCTCTTTCGGCAGCACTGTAGCTATACGCTACAGTGCCGCCGCACCTGCCTCTCTCTCTTTTTGCTTCCTTCTCTTTCCCTTCTCTTCTCTTCTTCTACCCCAAACCCTAACCCTAAAGGAGTAGCCGCCCCCCAACTCGATGCGGTTCCTCAGCTCCTTCTTCCCTCTCGGTCGCGCACTCCGGCGCTGCTGTCCTCCCTGCTTCGGCGAGGCTTCCCTCTCTGTCGCGCACGCCGGCGCTGCTGTCGCTCTCTCTGGCTGCTGGCCGTCGCCTCTGCTTCCGGCTTAGCCCAGGTATTTCCGATTCCATCACCTCTTCTCTTCTTCTTTCCAGTTCTTCTTCCCCCCTTTCGATCTCTTCCTGTCCCACCTAGTTTTCCCGTTTTTCCCTTTCCTTTCCTTCATCTTCCCCGATTATTTTCCTTCTTTTTCTTCTTCTCCTCTTTCCCTTTTTTCCCCTTCCCCCTTCGGCTGAGTCACTCAGAGCCGCGAGTTGACTCAGCCGGGTCGAGCTCGCCAGATCTGGCCCTGTTCTCCAGATCCGGCCCCGCCAGATCTGGGCTAGCCCGCCAGATCCTGCCTCCAGTCCAGCCCGCACCAGGCCCGGCCCAGTTCGGCCCAGCTTTGGGTCCGGCCCAGTTCGGCCCTGCTTTGGGTTCGGCCCAGCTTTGGGCCCGGCCAGTTATGTTCGGCCCGGCCCAATTTCCTAGTTTTTGGGCCCGTCGGGCCCGTTTGCACTCCAGGTTTTGTTTGACCCTTTTTGCCCGATTGCTTATTCCCTTGCTCTTTTTCAACAGATTGAGCTCCTTTCAACCCAGCGTACCGTCTCTCTCACTTTGGATTTTGAGGCACACACAGGTGAGGGAACTCATCATCGCTTTTAGCATGCATCTATGCATCTTACTTCTTTATCAAATGTGCGGGTACGGAATACGGCGAATGGGGGTCACCGGTGTTATGAGCCACTCGGCAAGGGAACTGTTGATACCATTATGTGGCGGGCCCCCATCCAGGTGTATTCATATCCGATGCCCGCAGAGGCATATATGAATTGATTAATTGATGTCATAATTGATTGATTGTGTGGCGACATGATCAGAGTTTATTTTGGTTGATAACATGTTAAGATGTCAGCATGTGAATATGTGATGTGTGGTGGTACATGTTTGATCATGATGTGATATAATCTGGTGATAATATGCCATATGACTGTATGATGATTAGTTTGGACTGCTAGACATTGTAACATGCTTGGATGTTAACATGCCAACTCGTGATAGATAATGATATGTATGCAACTGATTATTATACAATGAACTATGTTAATAGTATGTGAAGCGGTATTTGTGCATGCATATAGCTAGCATATGTGGGATGCCGGTGGGGCATGGGTACTAGGCCACATCAGGACCTAGAGACTCCCCTAGCTTGTCGGGTAGTTAGGGTGCGGATGCTATGTGGGACCACGCAGTGGACACGTGGTTGGGATTCAGACTCCCTTGTGATTGGAAATGGGTAGTCATAACCCTTGCGTGGATCAAATGGTCGGTCCGTCCTGTATTTCCCGGACGTACCTATGAGAGAGGCGTGATCTGACTTAGAGAACAAGATGCCTCGTGATCTCCGGATGACTGAGTAGGCTGAGGAGGTGCTCGCTTAGGTCGAGGGACGATGCGGTGAGGGACAGCTCCCGCTGGTATTGTTGTGATCCCTAGATGACCGAGTAGGCTGAGGAGGTGCTCGCCTAGGTCGAGGGACGATGCGGGGAGGGACAGCTCCCGTTGGTGTTGTTGTGATCCCCAGATGACCGAGTAGGCTGAGGAGGTGCTCGCCTAGGTCGAGGGACGATGCGGTGAGGGACAGCCCCCGCTGGTGTTGTTGTGATCCCCGGATGACCGAGTAGGCTAAGGAGGTGCTCGCCTAGGTCAAGGGATGATGCGGTGAGGGATAGCTCCCGCTGGTGTTGTTGTGATCCCCGGATGACCGAGTAGGCTGAGGAGGTGCTCGCCTAGGTCGAGGGACGATGCGGTGAGGGACAGCTCCCGCTGGTGTTGTTGTGATCCCCGGATGACCGAGTAGGCTGAGGAGGTGCCCGCCTAGGTCAAGGGACGATGCGGTGAGGGACAGCTCCCGCTGGTGTTGTTGTGATCCCCGGATGATCCAGTAGGCTGAGGATGTGCTCGCCTAGGTCGAGGGACGATGCGGTGAGGGACAGCTCCCGCTGGTGTTGTTGTAATCCCCGAATGATCCAGTAGGCTGAGGATGTGCTCGCCCGCTCATTAGTCGAGGGATGATATGAAGAGATATTCCAGGCTAGGACACCTGTATGGTGGGGAGAACCTGTGGTGGAATGTGATAGAGTGTTTACCCGCAGTTGACTTTGGGGTCCATTGTTGAGACTTGCGTTGTGGGTGTTGACTCACCAGGAATTTATGGGCGTTTAACGAGTGAGTTCGGCCGGCTCATTCGGTAGAAGACCTATAGGATTCTGTGAGAGGTGGATACACCAGTCGTGCGGAGACCAGCATATGGGGTCCGAGATTATAGGTTTGACTATCCAGACTCTGGTACTTGGTCGATGAAACCATAGATGAGTCCGGTTGGCAGTTCGTTGAAGACTGGTGAAGTGGTTACTTCCGTGTGGCGATCAGTTTGGGACCCTAGTGAGTCCGACTCTTGGGTTGGTCGTGCTAGGTGCGTCGGTTGTCATGAGAGAGTTATAGGCCTGGCCGAGGAGGATGGATCCTGACCCGGTTGGAGGTCGGCCTGTGTACCCGAGGACGGGTGAACTGCGACAGATGCATTGGGTTGGTTAGAGGATGTACTAGTGGTCCGACTGATGTGGGCTCGTGTGTTAGGGGTAGGGCACCTGTTTGCATAGTCATGCTATCGTAGACATTGATATGTTCATATGATTATGTGTAGTGTATATTTGATGACTCGATGCATGTGTTACCCTCACTGGGCATGTAGAGCTCACCCCCTTGCCTCACAGGTATTTCTTAGAGGGAAGGTTGGCGGGACCCCCAGTTGGACGTTGGGCGTAGAGTCGCAGCTCCCTAATTTGTAAAGGTCCCATCTTGTAATTGAGGACTATCTGATGTATTCGAATTATGTGTATATTTCATTAAGTGGGATGAATGTAATAATGGGATGATGCTATAATTTGTAATCATAATTGATGCTTACGATCTTTGATTTACTGGTGGATTGCTATGGTTGGTATCCGAAATTGTATTGGATTGTTTTTAGGAGTTTGGAGTAGTTTTAACGTGCCCGTAGCGGGACGGGTCGTTACACTTACCAACCTAAGTTAATGAAAAGGAGAAAAATTAAGAGCCACAACTCAATCACTCATTTTCGTGAATCGTTCTTTGATTAAATCTTTTGGTCACTAACTTAAGGGGAACGTGTGCAATGACTTGCTCTCAACTGGTATTAATATTGATCGTTTTGGATTTGACACGTTCTCAAGACTTTCGTTTGAAATGTGCACCCATACACTAAATTTATGTATGTTTTCCTATTATCAAAGCCCACTAAATTTATGATTTGTATACTTAAAATTAATCATTTTCATTTAGCTTGCACGTAAGAAACTTACCCTATAAATAGGTGTTTTATTTGCATTTGAAACCGATTGGCTTGGGTAGCAATAGGGCTGAAATCGGGTCGGATCGGGTCGGGTCGGATTTCTTAAAATCCAACTCAATCCAAGTCAATATTTATGAAACCCGACCCGAACTGACCCAAGCTATTGATCCAAAATTCTTGACCCAACTCGACCTGAATTCTAACTTGACTCAACTCGAATTTTGACCTAACCCGCATTTTGAACCCATTGTAGTATAATTTTAGCCGAGTTGAGTTGGGTCGCTAACTTCAAAATTTCTCAACCCAACCCGATCTGAATTCCATACAGAGTTTTGTCTTCTCAATCCTACCCAATCTACCAACCCAACGTGCATGACCTGACCAGCATAATTTCTCGGGTCGGGTTTTCACGCCTAGGCCACAAACGGATGAATTCAGACCTTTTTAGATTTTAAAATGGATAGGCTTGGGCTACAAACGGATGGGTTCAGGCTTTATTGGAATTTAAAAGGACAAGCTCGGACTTCTTCATCAAAAGCCCAATGAAATTCAGATGGGTTTGGACTTCAATATGTACAAATGGGCTCGAGTTTTTTTTTTTTTTTGGAATGATAGGGTTAGTTATTCAAATGGGCTTGAGTTGATATTAATAGAATCCGGCCCTGAACACCTCTACCTATAAATTCCCATAACACCAAGAGGGCCAGAGAGTATTCACTACACTACTACAGGTTTATGATGGTTTTATAAGGAATTCAGCAGAGATTTTATATGAGGAGTTATTTAACTAAGTTAATTGAATGGTAGGATTAACTTTATTTTTAAAAAGTCCTTAATTTAAGATGATATCGATCATTGTAATCTTCAAAACAGATCCTCTTTCCATGTTTGATGATGAAATAAATAAAAAATTCACACATTTGACATAATAAAGTACACTGCCCTAAACCCTAAAAAAAAAAAAACTAACATTAATATTGTTCATTTTGGATTTGAAACGTTTTCAAGACTTTCATTCAAGACGTGCACCCATTCACTAAATTTATGTATGTTTTTCTTTTATAAAAATTCACTAAATCCATAAGTGTAGTTTAACTGGTTGTCTCATGTCTCAGGAAGTGATGGTCGCAAGTTCAACCCTCCATAGCTTAATTTTGATGTGTCTGAGAGACAATGGAGTATAAAGATTTTATGCTGAGATCCCACAATTTTCTACACGTAAATTAAAAAAATAGATTAGAACATTATTCTTATCGAGAGGCATGTTAGAAATTAATTCTAATGCTCATCGATATAGATTTATTTTATCCTTGATCTCATCCAAAAAGGTATGCTACGTGTCACACTCTATTTCGTTGAAGACTTTTCTTAAGTTGATTAAGACATTGGAAAGTTGAGGACTGAGTCCTTAAATGTCTCTTTCTATTTTGTTACTAAGTTTGTAAGGTTATACTTGTCATTTTTGTAAGATTCATAATAAAGGGTCTAAGTTGGATTAGGCTTAAATAGTTTAGTTTAGACCTGGTCTTACCTTCTTAAGACTCAATTCAATCTGAAAATTTGAGTTAAACTCAATCTTATAATATTTAATATATAGCAGTATTATTCATTATATGAATAAAATACAATTGTTAATAAAAAAAATTAAATTATATATCATTAAATCTTGTCTTCTCATTTAAATTTAGTTTTATTCATATATGATTACTCTCATAACTTTTCGCTTTCCAATCCTAAACATGTATCTTTCTTCTCTCTTCCCATTACATTCTATTATAGTATTACAGGAAATTGATTTTTTTTTTTTTTTAAATGTTGGGTAAGATTCTTTCAAAGAAGAAAAAGATCTCTAAAAATATACAAAAGTAACTCAAGCATGAGTAAAATAAACAGAATAAAAAAGCCCACAACCCCGGCCTGGCAAAGGAGTCCCATAGGGAGCGAAAAAAAGAAGGGAAAATCCCAAACAAAACTTAAAGATCAGTGAAAACTCCCGTACCAATTTTAGATAGAATGGGGGAGCTTAAGATGTTAATCCAATCTTTAAGACTCAAAAAATAGGAAATTGACTTTACTGTTTCAGATTTGTAAATTGTTTTTATTTTGAAATTTATTATATTAATTTTTACATGATTAGTTGATTGAAAATGAAACAGTAACTTTAGAACTTAATTGATATGATAGATGTGATAGTATTATTGACTATAATGAAGAAAAATGTTTTAATTCATATAATAAGTTATATCAAAAGTTTTTTTTTTTTTTTTAAATAATGGTAATAGTTCATTAAGGATCTAAAATTTTAAAATGCATATGAATATTTATTATTTTTTAAAATTTAAAATTAACTTTAAATAATTAAGCTCACTTTGTCAAATTTAATTATGCCATCGTTGACTCATTAAAGTCACAGCCTCTGTTATTATTATTTTTCTAGATTAATGTGTGGGAAACTCAGACATAATTTTACTAAAAAACCCACGAATAAGTCCACTACCCTTAAAACACACTAAAATTAGATCATAGGGCTCGAACCTACAACTCATGAGCCCACAGCCTCTGTTATTAGTAATATGATCAGTTAAAAATTAAAGAATTACATGAATAAGCCACTATGAGAGTGACTGGTTGTTTCATTATTAAAATATTTTTTAAGTTAGATGCTTTCAGATTGTGTAAGGCCACATAGTCCCCACATGAAAATAATTGTATTAATATGATATTCATGCATCATGTCGGATTTTGTCATCTTATAAGTTTAACATATTTTGACGAGTATATTTTGTAATATACAAGTGAAAAACATGCTAAACAGCTTTAAGAGAATTTTGGATTAGACGATAGAAATGTCTGACTAGATTATTTTTAATACTTTTTCACATCCATGAGCCTTAATTAATTAGATAGGTTAGTGGTCTCCATCCATTGCTTCATGTCAAAGAAAAGGTCTTCTCTTGCAAAATTCTTAAATTTATATATTTCGAAGTGAATTTTAAAGTTTAAAACTAATGCTGAAAATAATGTACAATGATAATATGGTCTATTAAATACTCCCGCTGCAAACAGATTGGATCTGATGCTTCTAGACGCATTCGTAATGATAAATAGGATTCCTATCTTGGATTGTGATGTATTTTGGTGTTCCGATTTTGTGACCGTCAAATTTGAAATTTAGCACCGATCAGTCTAATCACTCGTATGCATATTTATGTATTGTTAGCTTCTTTTCATTCTATGTCGTATTGTAAAAATTATTTTCTCTAAGTATATTTGTGTTTTCTGTATTTATATTTCTGGTGCATTTTTTTTTTTTTGAATGATGAATAAGTATTTCATTTAAGAAGAAAAAGAAAAAAAGTCCAAATGGGAGAAAATACAAAGCCCACATTAAAAGGTCTACAATAGAAAAGGTCTATATTTCTGGTGCATTTAAAAGGTCTACAATGTAAAAATAGAAAATTGCAGGTTACAATAAATTTTGCTTCTGATGCAAGCAAAAGCAGTAAAAGGACACACTAACCCAACATTAAAAAAAAAAAAAATTTGCTTCATGCTACATGATTTATTTCACTTTTGAAAGAAATAATTCATAATACAACAAAGCCTCCTACTGGGAAATGCTTTCATTCATTTACCAACCACATTGAGAACCACTACTGGAGAGAACATAAATCAAAATATAAACACTTGGTTCAATTGACGGCACTGCAAATCCTCCTAATCTGGCCAGATGATCCAGTAAGAGGATTGATATCTCCCATCTTTACCATTGCAGATGCAAAATCACAGTTGAAAACTGCACGGTTGTTGCTGTATTGAGTAACGACACTGTCAGTTGATCCTCCACTGAAGAGAACTTGGTCTGATTCAAGGAGTCCCTTCCTCTGTATCAAGTTCTTGAAGTAATTGTTGTCAAAAGAGTTGGGTGTCACTAAATCAAGAGCAGCTAAGTTAGAGTTTCCGCCAACTGAAGGGCAGCCGCGCCGACGAGTGCTCGCGAAGCCGGCATCAATGTTAGATCCATTGTAAATCCTATCCCTGAAGGTCACACATTGTGCTTGGCCTATCGTATGTGCTCCTGCAATTCGTTCATTACGTGTTAACACAGGGCTTTTAGTTATGAAATTGAAGGAAAGAATGGAGATGAAGACTATCCAACAGTTGAGTCAGTGATCAAAGTTCAAACCTGAGAGAGCAACCATGTCTCTTGCACTGAGACCCAAATTTCCAAATCTAGAGATGAGACTTTCAAGGCTATCCGTAAACCGTGGAAGATTTGCTTCTGCTGCTTCTTTGCTTGCCGATGTGGAGTCTCTTCTTCCAAGCTTCACTGTCCATGTCGGGCCACCCACCTGATTCCCAATAACAAGGCAAACATCAACAAATTTTCTAATGTACTGAAGGATCATTTATTTCTGCAGTGATCCTTAGAAGTTAGAACTATAAGCATAGAGAGGAATCTACTGGTTTAGGAATTGGGTGATTGTAGGTAATATACTCTGTTTTAGAGACATACATTAGTCGTGGGTTTAGTCGATTGATAGATGGATCGACTGAACCTATCATAGACTTCCTCTGATTTACAGACCGTCATCGGTCGCTATTTTCAGTCGACTGAAGGATCAACTAACGGGGGTGTTCCTTGGATTCTTACAAAATCAATCAACACTACTGTGCATGTTTGAAGATCCTCCTGGATCATATACTTACGGCAACAGACGCATCTCGGGCTGCAACGGCTAGGATATCTGCACATGATACAATTCCTGGGCAGATATTCTCTACTCGAGATTTTGCATCGTCAATGATTCCATAACCCCTTACTGACTGGAAGTTTTGGAGGGCATTCTGCTCGCCGGTGAATGAAGAGGTAGAATTAAGTAATATTGATGCATCACATCCCTGGCATTCACAATACCACGTTTTAGTGAAAAAATGAAGATCCTTCTACGCGACTTTATAAGAGAAGTGAAGAAAAAGAAAGAGAGAAGAAATTACAAGCACCTGAACGAAGCAATCATGGAAATGAAGGCGAATGAGTGAGGCTGCCATCCTACGCTCACCAGAAATCCCAGTCCTCACTGCGGTGCGAATGGTAGTGAGCGCATTCGGACACGATTGATCGTAAAAGGTAGAAGAAGATAGCTGAGCATTGCCTGGAACACTCGAGCAAAGCAACAGAATTGAGGCGAAGAAATAAGCAAGGTGAGAAATAGCAAAGGTGGCCATTGTCACTCTGCTACTACAGATGCACTCAGTATGCTTTTACTTTGTTGTTTGTGAGAGAGAATGGGAAAATTGAGATGCAACAGAGAGGAAATGGTTAGTTGGTGAATAGACTGGGATGGTAAGAAGATGAAGTGGTGAAGGTGGAGGAAGGGGTGTATTTATAGTCACCGAAATCAGACTTCGATCGGAAGTTGTAGTAGCGTTGATGAGATTGGAGCGAACCCGTGTTGAAATTTTCAAAAGATCGTCGGCTGTGGCTACTCTTTCCATGTTTGATAACGAAAGAGGTAGAATTAATCTTATTCTTAAAATGTCCTTAATTTAAGATGAAAACAGATCCTCTTTCCATGTTTGATGATGAAATCAATCAAAATTGACACATTTGACACACAGTAAAGTACACTGCTGGAAATATTTAAATCAGAATTATTATAGAAAGTGTATTGGGAGTTGGGTCATTATTATTATTATTATTATGGGACATGATGAAATTAATTTCCACATATATATAAAATACTCTCAAATCCATATATTAAAATAACCTTAGAATATCTTCACAAGGGCCACATACAAATTCACAAATTCTTCCACCATAAATGGTTAGACATTAATTTTCATACACCAATTCAGTGTAACGCGTGTGCAGTTGAGAGTCTCAGACTAGTAATATTTAGTCTTTTTTCATCTAATGAGTAAGTGTTGCTATCTTGAATTTCACTTTCAAGTGTTAAATGAAAAGGTGTCTTTTAATTTATGCTTAAATTTATATTTCTTAAAATTATTTTCATTTCTTTTATTTCTTCTCCATTACCGATCCCCGTAATTTTCATTTTTCTATTTTTTTAGAAATTTTATGTTTTGTTAAAACTGAGGAGAAATGGAGAACAACTAGAATGCTAATTGGTATAGATTTAGGCCAGCCATCATAACATGGGCAAAATCCGTTAAGAGATATTCGAGTGAAATTCTCATTTTATATCTACCGATGTGCCGCTCATCAAGTACCGGTTTACCGATAACACACTGCTCTGCATATCGGTACACTGATAAAAATACAATGAGAATTTCACTTCATATCATATCTCCTAATAAATTTTACTCGTATTAAAATGAACGTCAATCAATTTATTTTATCTTTGACCTCATCAAAACAGTATGTTAGACCACAATATATGTTGTTGAAGAATTTTCTTGAGTTGATTAAGACATTTGAAAAAAAAAAAAAAAAGAGGAGGAGGATTGTGTGAGTTGAGGAACGAGTCCTTATGAAATGTCACTTTCTATTTTATGACTTAGTAAGTTGGTATGTAGGGAAAGGGAAGCATGATTGATTAAGTAAACCTTTTGCAGGAAGAAATCCAGTAAAAAGGGACAAAGCATAAAAGTAGTCAAATCATTCAAAAAAGTCCATCTCACCTCCACTGGGTCAAAGTGAAACTTGTCATTCTTGAAAGATTCATAATATTATTATAACAGGAGCAATTAATATGTTTAGTTGAGAAATTAATATTGGGTCCAGTTTGATTGATAAGGGTCTAACTTGGAATAAGCTTAAAAATTTTAGTTAAGACCAGGTCTAACATTCTTAAGACTCAATTCAATCTGAAAATTTGAGTTAAACTTAAAGTCTTATAATATTTAATATATAGTTTTATATTATATTATCATTATATTAATTATATACTTTAGTTGATAAAGATAATAATTTATATATCATAAAATCGTGTCTACTCATTCAAATTTAGTTTTAATCATATATGAATTCTCTCGACTTCACTTCCAAATCCTAAACATATATCTTTCTTGTCTATTATCATCAAATTCTATTATCGTATTATTAAAGTAATATGATCAGTTAAAAAGAAAAGAATTACATCACTAAGTCACTAACAGAGTGACTGGTTGTTTCATTATTAAAATATTTTTAAATTAAATGCTTTCAGTTGTGTAAGGGCCCCATAGTTCTCATAGAAAAATAATTGCATAACTTCAATATTATAATATTCATGCATCATGTCACATTTTGTCATCTTAAATGTAATGAAAGATTTATTGCGTAAAACATTTGAAAAGATCTATAAAAAGAGAAATCTATGTACCGCCATAAGTTAAGTGCATCATGTGAAAAGGTCAAATTTAAATTGAAAATAAAATTTATATTTATATGTATTTTATATCCTTAGATGTAGATTTAAATACACTTCATATTATGTTATTTATGCATCTGCTTCATATTATCATATGCAAATTCAATTATAAATATTTTAAAATTTAGACAATGATATTCTCTTTGATAAAAAAAAAAAAATTTAATTGATTAAGTAGGCAAATGTTTATTCTATTACTCAAATCTCATAAAATAAGCATCCAATAAGCTATCTACGAAGAAGTACAAAAGAAACGCTAAAGACAGTAGAATAAAAGAAGATAAATAAAAATTATAATTTTAATGATAAAATTCATTTATATTGAAAAGATTAATACTATGATAGGATAATCTTATTTGGTCTTACATTAATGTATGTGGGTTCATTTTATTTATGCAATCTTACCTTACAGCTTCCCTGTGATTGATGATGAATCTGGATCCTCAATTTTTGTATTGAATTCTAATTAGAGTTGATAGGCTAGTTGATTTTTTCTATAGAATATTCCATCGATTAACTGTCACTTGGAAGACCTGAAAATCATGTGTTAAAAATTTAAAACGAATGCTGAAAATCATGTACAATGATAATATGGTCTATCAATTACTCCAGCTGTGAAAAATTGGACCTGCTGTTTCTATATTATTAGGTTTTGTGAATTCTAATTGTTAGATATTTGCTGGTCCAATTTAAAATTGAGCTTGCAAAATTTTTAATGGAAGGTAATTTTGTAAATTTTGCATTAAATATTTTGTAATAGGTCAATATATAATGTCTTTTCGTGAGAGAGAGTCAAGCGAGCAAAAATTGTATAAGGCACCACCGTCTTTTCTCGTCTTTTTGCCTTTGAGAATAGTGGATCTGCTTTAAATCCGTAGACATACCGAAAGAGAACCATATAAATCCTTATGCCTTTGTGTGATTGATCTGTGTTTTATTCTTCTTAACTATTATTTGTGCGCTTCCATTCACAACATCATGATGATAAATAGGATTCTTATCTTGGATAGTGATGTATTTTTCCGCCCAGTTTGAGCTTCATCCCCAATCTAGTCACTCGTAGACATATTTATGTATTGTTAGCTTCTTTTCGTTCTATTTTGTATTATAAATCTTATTTTGCTTTATTTATTTGTGCTTTTGTATTTATACTTCTCGTGCCTTTTATCTATTAATATTATTATCATTTAAAAATAATAATATAAGTCTAAAATGTAAAAATAGAAAATTGCAGGTTACAATTTTGCTTCATGCTACATGATTTATTTCACATTTGAAAGAAATAATTCATAATACAACAAAGCCTCCTACTGGGGAACGCTTTCATTCAATTGCCAACCACATTGAGAAAACTACTAGAGAGAAAATAAATAAAAATATAAACACTTGGTTCAAAGGACTTGTATGTCTGATGATCATGAAGAAATCAATTGACGGCACTGCAAATCCTCCTAATCTGTCCAGATGATCCAGTAAGAGGATTAATATCTCCCATCTTTACCATTGCAGATGCAAAATCCGAGTTGAAAACTGCACCGTTGTTGCTATATTGAGTAACGACACTGTCAGTTGATCCTCCGCTGAAGAGAACTTGGTCTGATTCAAGGAGTCCCTTCCTCTGTATCAAGTTCTTGAAGTAATTGTTGTCAAAAGAGTTGGGTGTCACTAAATCAAGAGCAGCTAAGTTAGAGTTTCCTCCAACTGAAGGGCAGCCGCGCCGACGAGTGCTTGCGAAGCCGGCATCAATGTTAGATCCGTTGTAAATCCTATCCCTGAAGGTCACACATTGTGCTTGGCCTATCGTATGTGCTCCTGCAATTCGTTCATTACGTGTTAACACAGGGCTTTGAGTTATGAAATTGAAGGAGAGAATGGAGATGAAGACTATCCAACAGTTGAGTCAGTGATCAAAATTCAAACCTGAGAGAGCAACCATGTCTCTTGCACTTAGACCCAAGCCACCAAATCTAGAGATGAGACTGTCAAGGCTATCTGTAAATCGTGGAAGATTTGCCTCTGCTGCTTCTTTGCTTGCCGATGTGGAGTCTCTTCTTCCAAGCTTCACTGTCCATGTCGGACCACCCACCTGATTTCCAATAACAAGGCGAACATCAACAAATTTTCTAATGTATTGAAGGCTCATTTATTTCTGCAGTGATCCTTAGAAGTTAGAACTAGGGGTGTTACTGGTGTCGCGTTTTAACCCTACCCAAATGACCATCAGTGGGTTTGGGTCATATATTTGTATATTTCAGATTAGGTCGGGTTGGAAAAAAGAATCCCCCATAAAACTCGAGTCGGATTGACCAAATTTGAAGTGACATGAATGGACCAAGTTATAAAACAACATTCGAGTTGAGTTAGGTTAGAAATTTGAGTTAGATTTGATTCAATAAATTTAGAGATGGGTTGAATTGGATTTATTAAAATCCGACGTGGCCTGACCCAACAGAGGAATCTACTGGGTAAGGAATTGGGTGATTGGAGGTAATATACTTACGGCAACAGATGCATCTCGGGCTGCAACGGATAGGATATCTGCACATGATACAACTCCCGGGCAGATATTCTCTACTCGAGATTTTGCATCGTCAATGACTCCATAACCTCTTGCTGACTGGAAGTTTTGGAGGGCATCCTGCTCGCCGGTGAATGAAGAAGTAGAATTAAGTAGTACTGATCCATCACAGCCCTGACATTCACAATAGCACGTTTTAGTGAAAAAAATGAAGATCCTCCTACGCGAGTATAAGAGAAGTGAAGATAAAGAGAAAAAAGAAATTACAAAAGCACCTGAACGAAGCAATCATGGAAATGAAGGCGAATGAGTGAGGCTGCCATCCTACGCTCACGAGAAATGGCAGTCCTCACTGCGGTGCGAATGGTAGTGAGTGCATTCGGACACGATTGATCGTAAAAGGTAGACGAAGATAGCTGAGCATTGCCTGGAAAACTCGAGCAAAGCAACATAATTAAGGCAAGGTGAAAAATAACAAAGGTGGCCATTGTCAGTCAGTATGCTTTTACTTCGTTGTTTTGAGATAGAATGAGAAAATAGAGATGCAACAAAGAGGAAATGGTTAGTTGGTGATTGAATGGGATGGTAAGAAGATGAAGTGAAAGACGATGAAAGGTGAAGATGTAGGAAGGGGTGTATTTATAGATAGTTGAAGATGGGAAAGATGATTTAGTCACCGAAATCAGACTTTTTTTCGCAAGTTGGAGTTGCTTTGATGAGGTTGGAGCAAAAGCGTGTTGAAATTTTCAAGATCGTCTGCTGTGGTTACTCCATTAATCCATCCTTTCATCATCCTTCTTTTCTCCTCACACCATAGCCTGCGTTTCCACTTTCCAGGAACAACGCCTCTCTCTCTCTCTCTCTCTCTCTCTCTCTTGTCGACTACGAAATTCCATTCCTTAATGACTTACAAGAAATGCACCGAATTTTGACTCGCAGAAAAGGACAGACAAGCAGCAAGTATGGAAAGTGAAGGACAGGTAAAATTATTAAACTTACCTTCGTGGATTAAATGGAAAGACTATAATAAATTATATGAATTTTTTAACTAATATTCTTTATATAATTCATCTAACGATGAATTCAATACTTTCACTAAATCTAAATGATACATATATATTTTGACTTTTAGAAAAATAATGAATGACATGGTTTTAAAAATAAATCTAATATTTCTTAAATGAAAAATCATTTAACATCATATGGGTTCGAACTCCCATTGCCTAACCTTTGTGTGCCTTAAGAATATTGGACTCATCTGTGGAGATTTTACGCTGAGTATCCCGTAATTTTCCACACAAAAATTCAAAAAAAAAATCATTTTTACTATTAACATCACATTGTAGAATACTTTTTTTTTATGAATGTTAAAATTTTCTTTTTAGATTTAAATGAGCTACAAGAAAATATCATGAGTTTACATTTTTTTTTAACATGCATGTCCTCACTCTAAAGGTGAGACTAATATTTTGAATATGTGTAAATCTCTTAATATATAGACACTAATTTAGTTGATGGAGAGTTTCCTCGTGGTCCGAAAAGATTGTGGCTGCTCGATTCATTGATCTACTTTTAATGTTATTAAAAGCAAAAGTGATTCCACCAAGGTTGAATATATTGAGTTCCTTCGTTTATAGTCGAGTTGGTTTGACTTAGCGAGTTGACCAAAAACTCTCTACTCAATTATAAACTTCGGACCTGACGAGGTTAATTTATAGAAAACAAATACAATGATATGGTTAGATAGAAATGTGTGTAAGATCACTTAAATAAATGATTAATAATATTTTACATGTATCCAATTATATTAATTATGTAATTTTGATTATTGAAAATTTAACTTTAATTGTATTTTTATAGCTCAATTTCATGTAGACAGAATAATCTGATAATAGTAAAATTTTGACAATTTTCTATTCTTATATATTTGCACATTCAATGCAATTGTGCTTGTTTGTACAACTTTTCTAAATTATCATGTTAGATTAAATTGCTAACAATATTTTATTATTGTAATTGTTAAATATTAAAAGATTTTTTTAGTGTTGGGAATTGATTGAATTGTTGTGCATCTTATTCAAAGTTGAAAGATGGAAATAGTCTGACCAAATGTTTAATAGGCAAGTGTGAACAAAGTTGATGGAGGTTTAAGAATAATTAGGAGAGTTATCTTCATTTTTTCTTTTTATACGTATGATTCTACCGTCTACGACTCAGTCAACTCGACAAAGTAACTCGATTCATTGCATGGATGTAACACTTGCCTATCACAACTGCACGTGCCCACAAGTTTGAAAAGTTAAGCAAAAGTTAATTAATAGTTTCTTACTTTAAGTGACATCATCCCTAAAGTTTACTGTTACTAATCATGTTAAAGGCCGACTGAGTAGGTTTGAATGAGTTTATGTCAAAAGTCAAAACCTTATTTTATTACACAACTTACATGTGAAGAATGATTCCATGAATAACTTTGAATTGAAATAAATAAATTACAGAGTATTTTAATTTATAATTAAAAAATTTCTGTATGAAAGAACTTTGATTGTATTATTCAAAACCATCATATTTAACATAATATCACTTTATTTATTTTTTTAAATTATTTTTATGTACTTCTCTATTTTTATATAGTAATATGATAAAATTGAACTAAATCTTTCTAACTCACCGAATCCCATCTTTAATTTTTTTTTTCTTATTTTTTAACTATTTTTAACATCTTAAGATATCCTTTCCTTTTACTTTTAACTATTTTTTGATAAATATTGTCTTTTTTGTTTGTCAACATTAAAAATAAATCATAACAGTTCAATGAGAATGATTAAGATTTATTTAACCAGATTAAATAATTTATAACTGTAGATTAGAAATAAGAGTTGAGAGTCGTCACTAATTTAATTATTTAGCTAAGTTCATTAACATTGTTAGCTATCAAATTCGGTGATTGAATTACTTGCGAAATTTTGAAATTTAAATAATACATATTTTCCTTGTATAAATAAAATTCTTTTGCATTTTGAATTTTATATTTAAACAAATAATTCCGGTTGAGCTTGCATTTAAGAAATTCTAATATAAATACCTAATACCATCTTGATAGGTTGGGTCCATTAACGAAATTTAATTTGATTGCATAGTTCACCCTATTTTTTTTTTAAAAAAAAATCATTGAAGTAGGATTTATGTTTATTATCATAATCTTTAAAATGGATTCTATTTCTGTGTTTTAGAAATGAAATTTGCCCCGAAGTCTTGAATTCGATTAACACACAATCTCAATAGACCACTCTCAGTAGACTTTACACATGTATATTGGATAGTCTCACCTTCAACATGAGATGGGAATACCCACATTATATAAAAAAAAAACTAAATTATCATATTTCATCTTGTGGAAGATATGATTATTTAGTCTAGCACTCTCATCTAAAGATTTTAAAATTGGCCAATATGATCCATCAATGTTGGCTTAAGTATGACTTATATATAGGTGTTGGAGAGTTGGTGCACTTCACCCATATTAGCTAATATGTCTAAATTTTATTTAATTTTTTATATAAATAGATGATAGTTATGTATATTATAAATAAATTTAAATAATTCAAATTAAAAACAAAATTGTTCAAAATAATTCAAATAGAATCAATAGAAAAAACCCAATTCGATCGTGATTGCCTGAGATGATAAGAAGATAAATGCTGTATTTGGATGAGGGATAAATTTTATTGAGATTATCAAGGATTATCTTTGATAAAAACTTACTCTAAAAATGAAAAAAGAGAAATAAAAAATTGATTTTTTACCTATGTTTAGTTACCAAAGAAGCATCCAAACCCATCAAGGGGTGTATTTATAGTGGGATTAGATGATTTAGTCACCGAAATCAGACTTTGTTTGGCAAGTTGGAGTTGGTTTGATGGCAAAAGCGTGTTGAAATTTTCCTTCCTTTCACCGTCTTTCCTTTCTAATGACAGCCTAGCCTGGCTACCACTTTCCAAGATGATCGCGCCTCGCTCTCTCTCGTCAACTCCGAAATCCCTTTCCTTAATGATTAATGCACTGTATCTTGACAAGTAGAAAAGGACGGACAAGCAGTAAGTATCCAAAGTGCAGGCAGGGTACAACTTCAGATGGATTTTTTGATATTTTATCTCAGATACACATGAGCGTACAAAAAACTATCATGCTCATCTTCTTCATGGATTAAATGGAAAGACTATAATACATTTTATTAAAGGGCCAGCTAAATAGACACCCGAATTTTCTTTCTTTATATATTTGATTTTTTTTTAAAAATAGATGAAATTACCATTTTGCCCTTTGTTTTTAAAGGAAAAAACGATTCAGATATTTAAGCGAGACAATTTTTCAACCGATTTTTATAAACAAAATATCAAATTTTATCTACTCTGAATTTTATGAACTCCGAAACTGATTTTAAGTGAAAAGGTAGTTTGGATTTCAAAAATTGTATCTAAAGAATTAAGAAGGCAGATAATTTTTCTTTAATTTTAAGCTTTAAAAGGCCTAGCTTGAAAATCCCACTCCACAACCATCATTTGAACAAACCAAACGGTTGTTCGAAGGATGCAAAGAATCATTTTTTCCTTTAAAAACGAAGGACAAAATGGTAATTTCACTCATTTTTTTTAAAATCGGGTTTGTAGAGAAAGAAAACCCGGGTGTCTATATGGTTGGCCTTATTAAAGTTTTAATTAATTTTTTTTTAAATTATATAGAATCTGATCATCAGTTAGATACTGTTGATTCGAACTATATCGTTGTCGGTAGAATCCTTTTATGTTAATGTTGTACTTTATCTAAATCATAATCAAGGTACTATATAATGGTTCTTATGAGATAGCGAGCGAAAATTGTAATTAGAATGAGAGTTATCTCTCTTTCATTTTTTTACATTTTGAGTATAGTGGATTTGTGTTGAACATGTTGACATATCGAAAGAGAACCATGTAAATATCTATATTAGAATTTGCTTCTTTTTGTTCATTTCTCAATTTTTTTTTCCGATATTACTATTTGTGTAGTTGAGAAGATGATTTTCTCTTAACATTTTTTTTTATTTAATTTATCAAAATATAAATTTAATACTTCACTAAATCTAAAAGATGCATATATATATATATATATATATATATATATATATATATATATATATATATATATATGTATTGAATTTTAGAAAATTAATAAAATAAATCTTATATTTCTTAAATGAAAATTATTTTTATTATTAACATAACTGTGTAGAATAGTTTTTTTAGTTAATATTAAAGTTTTCTTCTCACATTTGAATGGAGCTACAGCAACACATCATTGGTCTACTTTTAACTATTATTAAAAGAAAAACCTCAAAAGTTACTGAGGCTGAATAAGTGAACAACCTCAAAGATAAGATAGATTAGATCGTTTTTAATTGGCAAGTGGTAAAGCGATCGAAAGTGAAGAACCGTCTGATAGCCGAAAGAAATACTAAATTAGAAGAAGTAATTTGTAAATATTTTTCAATTTTTCAATTTTTTGTTTTATTGGTAAAAACTATTCCTATAGTTACAACCCCTTCTAACATATTAAATTTTTAAAATACCTTTTATTAATTAAATAATTAAAATAACAAAATATTCTTTATAATAAATACTTTATAAAAAAATAAATGGACTCATAGTTGGATGAAATATATAGAAGATCATGTAGATAAGTGGTTTATAATGTTTTACATGTATCCAATCATGTTAGTTATATATTTTGATTATTGAATATTTAAATTAATATACATTGTATTTTTATAGATGGAGGTTTTTTTTTTTTAATTTACGGGGTGGAAAACCACGGGATACCCAATGCAAATTTCCCGCATATGAGTCCACTAATTTTAAGGCACATTAAGGTTAGGTCATAGGCATTCGAATCCGCAATTTTTCGCTTCATAAAATGGGAGAGAACCAGTCGAGCTACACCATATCGATAATTAGGGGAGTTATTTTCATAACATGGGGAGTTATTTTCATTTTTCTTTTTATACTTATGATTCTACGACTCAGTCAACTCGACAAAGTAACTCGACTCTACAACTCCACGTGCCTACTACCAACATGGCTTGAAAAGTAAGGAAAAGTTCTTTAAGAGTTTCTTACTTTAAGTGACATCATCCCTAAGTTTATTGTTACTAATCATGTTTTGAAAAGGACGCTTGGTCAAAACCATATTTTATTACGCAATTTACAAGTGAAGAATGATTCCATGAATAAATTTGAATTGAAAAGAGACCAAGGAAAATACCGTGCACTTAGGTTTTAAAAGTATCAATTAAATTAATAGGAGACATTTTTTATTTTTTTTAACTTGTGAAATTAGTAAATAAATTATAGTGTATTATTAGTTTATAAATTTTTGTAAAGAAAAATATTTTTTAGTCGTATCATTCAAAATCGTTAAATTTAATCATAATATTTCTTTTTCTATTTTTTAGATAATTTTTATGAACTTTTCTATTTTTAGATTGTAATATGATAAAATTAAACTAAATCTTCTAATTCAATGAATCTCATCTTTAATTTTTTTATTTCTATTTTTAATTATTTCTTAAATTAATTTTACATTTTTTGCGAATTAAATTCTTTCAACTCATCAAATCACGTCTTAAGGTATCCTTTTCTCTCTTTTTTTTTTAACTATTTTTTTAATAAATATTGTCCTATTTGTTTGTCAACATTAAACTTATCACAACTGTATAATAGAAGAATAGTAAAGAACTCAAGATTCATTTGACAAACACTTCAAATTGTCTCTTTATATAAATAAAGTAAAAGGATAAAATGATAGGGAAGTTCCTGGACACCTTAGTCTTATAAAGAAATTTTTTTATAGCCTTAGATTAAAAATATGAAGTCAGAGTCGACACTAATTTAATTATTTGACTAAGTTCATTAACATTGTTAGCTATCAAATTCGGTGATTGAATTACTTAAGAATATTTGAAATTTAAATAATACACATTTTCCTTGAATAAATAAAATTCCTCTGAATTTTAATTTCGTATTTAAACAAAAAAGGCGGCCGCAATCCTAGGCACATGCTAGTCCGGCCAATTCTTTTACCAGCCGATCAAAGTTTGACCCCATCACTGCCGTCAACTGCTTGCCGGTGCTGGTCAACAATGCTAGTTTGGCTATTTGGTAAACCCACCAAGTTTTAGCTTGAATTCTTAAAAATATGGGGTCGGGTTTTACAAATCAATCTCGACCTAGATTCAAATTTGATAAATTTTCTTTTAAAAAATAATCGTAAAGCATTTCAGAAATATATGTGCAAGTTGGACCCACACTCTGAGGATGGCTGTGGGAAGAAGAGAAAATCTAAGTTTGTTAGAGCCGATGTTTCCGGCTCTTGTTTGAGGCTGTCTAAATCGTTCGGACCGACCTTTTGGATCAACTTTGGACCCATAATCTTTTCACCCACCATGGCCTCAGTCTTATTTCTCTTTGGACCGAAGGCCTTCAGTTTCCTGTGACATTCTATTCTAACTCATAAGTCTTTCAGTCCTTCTCATCTCCATTCATTACATTGACATATTCTCTCTTCTCGAGCTTTACTGGGTGCTAGTCAAATTTTGAGATGGCCTACTCTGCAGTCGGAAGTGAGTCAGAAGTGCTTGGTGATTAAGAACGCTAAACCACTTTATCTAGCTGACTTGCCTCATTTGAGATTTGAATTGGAGTCTGACTTTTTTCAGCTTCAATCTGAGGATGGCAATTTCTCTACATTTAAAGGCTTAGCCCCTGATCTAGAGAATGATGATTTAAATTCTCTAAAGGCTAGGGGTTGCTCGGAAGAAGACGGTAGATCAATCTTAGAGATTGGAAAAAAGTTGGGGATCCATTTCGTTAATAGTGATCAACCTATCTCTGAAATTCAAGCGGCAGAAGAGAGGGACAGATCATTGATTCCCTCATCTTCTAAAAGGAAAAGAATTGTTAGCCCTGTTCATTGTAGTCAACAGGCGAAAGAGGTTGGGACTTCGAAGAGTTTCCAAATGAAGGATCTTCTTTGGAAAATTTGATGCCTTATTTTTCAGAGTTTTGATTGCGTGAGTCAAAAGAGAGGTAGTTGCTCTTTTTCGTGGTGTTTGGGCGTCCAAGGGAGTTGATTTTCTTTGTAATATCCCTTGAGGTGCATTAGGGGTTGCTGGGTCTTATGCCTCCTAGGGATAGTTTCTTGTTTTCTACGGTGTATCTGCTTTTGGTGGAGTTCATTGTTTCCTTTTCCCATCTTCTTCCTGGTTGGTTTCTTTGGGTTTTACCATCGTAGATCTATGGATGCATTCCCTGTATTATTCTTCTTCCTCTCTTAATACATTTATACTTGCTACCGCTAAAAAAAAATATACATTAGTATTCTGAGATGCTATATATTTCTAAATTAGTAGGGCTGCAATCTTCTTGCATAAAGTGAGGCTTGAATTATTAAATTAAATTAATAATATTTAAATTTTAATTAATCAATATTATTTCCATCCTCTTTCAGTTGCATTATATTGAAATTCAAACATGGATAAATGAATAATAGTGTGGTCTCTTATGGAGAAAGTCTGGCCAAATATACGCATCACCCAAACAAGGATTTATGTCTCCCATCTTTTACCATTGCAGATGGTAAATCTTATTAGGTAACTGTAATTATTAAAAGACTGATATAAACAATTAATAATCAATATGTCATATTTATCAAACTAATGAGCCTTCTTTAGTGTCTCTCTTTCTCCAAATAGAAGCACACATTCTTACAATGGACTAAAGGCTCACCTTCAACAATTATTATATTTATCTTATTTTGTCGTACAATTAAAAGAATTTCAACAAATCTTACACCATTTATTTCACAATTGAAAGAATTACAAATAAAATAAACTATCATGTTCGTGTACAGTACAACCTTAATGGAACACTACTAAAAGAGAAAATAAATGAAAATATGAACACTTGGTATCAACGAATTTTTACTGAAGATCAATTGACGGCACTGCAAATCCTCCTAATCTGCCCAGATGATCCGGTTTTAGGGTTTATGTCTCCCATCTTTATCATTGCAGATGCAAAATCCGAGTTGAAAAGAGCACGATTTTTGCTGTATTGAGTAACAATACTGTCAGTTGATCCTCCACTGAAGAGAACTTGGTCTGATTCAAGGAGTCCCTTCCTCTGTATCAAGTTCTTGAAGAAGTTGTTGTCGAAAGAGTTGGGTGTCACTAAATCAAGAGCGGCTAAGTTCCCATCCCCATTCCCAGCAACTGAAGGGCAACGGCGCCTTCGAGTGCTAGCGAAGCCGGCATCAATGTTAGATCCATTGTAAATCCTATCTCTGAAGGTAACACATTGTGCTTGGCCTATCGTATGTGCTCCTGCAATTCGTTCATAACATGTTAACACGGGGGTTTGAGTTATGAAATTGAAGGAGATGAAGACTATCCAACAGTTGAGTCAGTGATCAAAGTTCAAACCTGAGAGAGCAACCATGTCTTTTGCACTGAGACCCAAATTTCCAAATCTAGAGATGAGACTGTCAAGGCCATCTGTAAAGCGTGGAAGATTTGCTTCTGCTTCTTCTTTGCTCGCAGATGTGGAGTCTCTTCTTCCAAGCTTCACAGTCCATGTCGGGCCACCCACCTGATTCCCAATAACGAAGTAAACATCAACAAATTTTCTAATGTATTGAGGGCTCATTTATCACAACAATGATTTTGAATCTACAGATTAGTTATTTCGTGTTTGTAGATAATAATATATACATACAGCGGCAGATGCATCTCGGGCGGCAACAGCGAGGATATCTGCACATGATACAACTCCTGGGCAGATGTTCTCTACTCGAGATTTTACGTCGTCAATGACTTCAAAACCCCTTGCTGACTCGAAGTTCTGGAGAGCATTCTTCTCGCTGGTGAATGAAGAAGAAGAATCTAGTAAGAGCGATGCATCGCAACCCTGCATTCCCATTACCAAGTGTCTTAGAAAAAATGATCGTTCTACTGTAGTATCAAAGGGACAAAAATAGGTAGGAAGAGACCAACATAAATTGCAACAAAAGAAAAAATAATATTAATACCTGAACAAAGCAATCGTGGAAATGAAGACGCAAGAGAGATGCCGACATCCGACGCTCGCGAGAGATGGCGGTCCTTACAGCGGTGCGAATGGTAGCGAGTGCATTTGGACATGTTCTATGATAGAAGGTAGGAGATAGCTGGGCATGGCATGGCTCGTTTGAGAGAAGCAATACAAAGGTGGCGACCAAATAGGCAAGGGTGGTAATACCAAAGGCCATTTTTAAATTCTCCCCAGCAAATATTTCTTATTCTTAGCAAAGGCGATAATAAGAATTATGAGATGAAACAGTGCAAGGTAAGGTAGTGACGGAACTATGGAAGTAGGAAATTTACCTAGATTGGAAAGAGAGGAGAAATGGTGTGATGTTTGCTAATTAATGAGCAGAAAGAAGAACAAGAAGAGGAAGAAGAAGAATTGAATGGGAATGAAATGTGGAGATGCAGGAAGGTTGGTATTTATAGAGGAAGGGAAGAAGAAGATGATACGGTCACAGATGGAGAATGGGCTGAGTCTGTGGCATGTCTAGCGTTGTTTGGGTCAGATTTGGGCAAACGCGTTGACATTGTGAAATTTTCTAATTATTATCAGCTTCCAATACCCGACCTTTCTTTTCATCCTTTTGGGCTAGGGCTGAAACTTGAGTCGGGTTTTTACCCGACTCTAAAAATTTATGGATTGAATTATATATTTGTAAAATTTTGGTCGGGTTGGATTAAAAAATAAAAATTTAAATTAAATTCAAATCAGGTTGGGCTAAAAAATATGAGTGGCAATCTGACCCTACCTGAGTTGACCTGACCCAAAAAAACATAAAGGAAGGGACTGCATGTCCAAATCCAGTGGGGTTAGGTTAGTCAACACTCGGATTGAGTCGGGTCAGAAATTTGGATTAAATTGTATTAGTAATTCGGGTCGGCAATTCAAATTGGGTCGAATCGAACTCAATAAGTTTTCATATGAATTGAGGTGAGTTTATTGAAACCCGACTTGACCCGTTCAAGTTTCAACTGGGCTTCCGCCGTAAGAAAATGCAATTCCACTATAGTTTGCTAATATTTATTCTTAGCTGTTATCTTACTGCATCAAGCCTCCCATTATTTGTCAGTATTGATTCTTGAACCTGAAAGGCTGAAATTGCTGACCTGAGAAGTACGCGAGTTTGGGGCCGTTAGAAAATGTCAATAGTCAAAGTACATCATCCTACGTATGCAGGTTCAAGTCAAATCTATGTATAATAAATGTCCAAACTACAGTGGTTGGGAATCGGAGTGGGCCGGGCTTTGGCTTTCATTTGTGGACAAGGCTATTGGGTTTTGAATCAAGGGAAAGATGGGAGCTTGGCAAAAAATTGGCTAAACCTGACCTGCTGTAAGTCAAACTGAATTTTTAGGCTAGATTTTTTTAGGTTTTGGGTTCATAGATATAGCAGTTGGGTTGGGTTTTGGATTCTTGGACCACCTCTGTCGACCCACCTACACAGATACATGGATGGCCTACGTACTCAAAGCCTGTCTAAATTTGAAGTCATGATATAGTTCAAAAACAGAAAAAAAGAAGGAGAGGAATGGATAGAAAGGCCAATTTTACCGAGTTTTGAAAAATGGTATGAGAATATGAAAGATTAATGTGTAGAAATTTGGGTGTACAGTTTACTATGAAGGGTGGGTGGCAATCTCAAACTTTTTTTTTTTTTGGGCTGAGACGTTGAATAAATTCATGATGCGGGTATATATGGACATAATCAAGATTTTAATTTTGACCCAGGCGGATACATTATCAAATTAGCAAGTTCGGGTCCCGAGTCGAAAGATCAAAATTTTATTTTCGATCCCAGCGGGTCCATGAGCAATTTAATAGTGTGGGTTCCGAGTCGATGCAACGAGCCTTTATGTGGGCTGAATCCAAGTACCAAAGAGGACCAGCTATTTGGTGGGTTAAAAGACAGTCCTAATCAGCTTAGGACTCAATTAGCAATTGTTTTAGGAATACTACTAGCTTTAGGATTATTTTTAGTTTTAATGTTTAGTAGTTGTTTTCAATTAGGATGGGGAGGGTCGGCTCTATACAGTTTTCCTTTTCTGATTATCTGTGGGTAATGATTTTCTTATATAAGCTTTGTAATAAGCCCTTTAGACGGGAGTTATTTTTTTAAGAATAAAATTTGATTATTTTTTTCCATAACGTGCGTTGTTTGTGGAAGTCGTGAACTGTAATAAGTTGCAGGTTTTTGCTGGAAGTCCAGCCAATCCCAAGTGTTTCTTGGCTGTCTCTCAGAAACCGGATTGCAGGAAGTCTGCAATTCCCATCTGGTTCAAGGCCAGATTCAACCCAGGCTGATTTGTATCAGCCCAAGTTCCGAACGCCACTACACAGATTTGATTCTACAGGTTCCGTTGGCGTTCAGTAGTGCAGAACGGTGGTTTTGTTCACCCTTTTGGGTTACAGCGCTAAGGCCCAGTTGTGTGCCAGCGGTTTGCTGATCAGCGACACAGAGGGTTTCCGTCCCTGTTAGAAACCCAGGCCAGTGCAGATAAAGGTGTTACACCTCAGCTAGCAGACGCAGGCATCCTTACCTATTTCTCAGCACATAGTATCGTAGGGGAGAGAGAGATCCCATAACCAGCCAGTAGATCTTGTGAAGAACCCATGCCTCATCTTGGTGTTTGACACGTCCTACTACCCCCTCAATTGAGAGCCTAGCTGTCCTTTGCAATATAAAGTAGTGACAACAATTGTTGGTATTATTCAGGCCATTCAGATTTGCAACCTATATCATTGGGCCTTGCATATATTACCAAGGTTCATCCTAGAACCGATTAAGCATACTAGCTTCCACTATATTTTGAATAAGCTTCCTCTAAGCGATTGAGTAGCTGTTATTCTACCTAGCCTACATCAATTCATTAAAGAAAAAGTTAAGTACAGCTGATTTATGATTTATGGCTCCTATGAGAATTATACCAATCATAAGACGACAAAACAAAAACAGAAAAAGGTCCCTGATACAGCTACAGATGCAAAAAGAAATATAATTCAAAACCCTCAATCTCCTAGGCTGCGTTTGAATGAGGGGTAAATTTTACGAGAATTATACAGGGTTACCCTTGACCAAGAGTTACTGTAGGAGGAAAAGATAAAAAGTTTATTTTTTATCGTTACTCGCTGGTTACCAAAAAAGGATAATGAGAGATTACCCCATTACTCCCCATCACCCTCCATCCAATCGTAGCCCAATGCACAATTAAGCAAGACTCTCCACCAATGGTACTATCTTATCAACAACTCCAATCTTTGTCAAGAAATCAGCCACATGATTAGCAGATCAACTGACATGTCTGAAAAAAATGGTCTTGTTCTTCCTCAAGGTACTAATCTCCCGTGCAAAATTAACCATTTTGCTCAAGAGATAGCATTGACAGAGTTACCTTTAACGATAAGATTGCCATTCCCAAATTTTGACCATAGAGTGATCTCTCTCTTAATCACTAATAGCTTTGCTTCATTAGATTCTATAACACCAGTAGATTTTGAATGTAATCCGGAGCGTTCCTTGATGTATCCTCGTCATGTGGAGAAGAAAGGTTCCTGTTCGTAACTTCCCTATGAGTATCTCTTTGCTGAATCCACTGCATGATGTTGAGATTTGCTAACAACAGAGTAGATCAACCCTCGAATACCAATGCCTACAAGCAAGGATTAATCTATAGAAATAGAATTGAGAATGTGTTGGTTGAGAGAAACATTAACAACAGTGGAGTCGAAACTACTGTAGGGATTTGGGCAATTCATCGAGACATGCAACCCAGCCCACAATTCCTTAATTTTGTCAAGGACCTATTTATTTTCTAGCCAAGCATTGCTGCACCAAAACGACCATGGACTCCAATCATCTTCCTCATGACTAAACAATATTGGCCAATAGTCAGACATTGATTTTCTTAACTTTGATCGAGTTGCTCGACAATATCGGACAATCTCAAATTCTCAAATGTTATAATCTGCTCTTCAATGAAATAGTTGAAATGTAATGCAATTTTATTATTCCTTCCTAGTCTAACCTTTTAGAATTACATTAGAGATCTTGAATTCGATTTTTCTCAGATTTATCTGATACACGAAGTTTGCAAGTGGTTTCATATATCCATGAAATTAATCTCATCTCCGATGTGAGATGGGAATAGCCTTGCAGATAAATAAATTATGAGATTTCTGATTCAGTCCGGCTATCTCAACGATAATATTAGAAAAAAAATAAAAATGATTCCATTCATACTATAAAAATAATATATAAAGAGAGGTTGAGTCTCCATCTATCATGCCTACATCGAATTTAATGGTCGCACTTTGCTAATCATTTTATAATGAAAAGACGTGAGAAACAAGATAAAAAGATGCATGTGGTCATATAAGTAATTCCCGTTAAAATGATTGGTATGCTAAGAAATTCCTTAAGATCGTTTTCATTAATCATTTAATTGAGAAAATGGATCTTTCTTTATACTTATGTGAATTAAAATAGTAAGGTATTAATAATAGAAATTAAAATCTACTAATTCTAAAATTTTAAATAATGCAGATATTATATACTTTTATAACTTAATGTTGGTGCGCCTTTTTGAAGATGTGCAATCATCAAGTTCACTACATGAAAAGGTTGAAAAAGACTCATGTTCTAGTGTTCATGGTTTTGATATTGTTAATCAAATTTGTTTTCATTAGAACTTGTATAATTATTGAATTGTATTAAGAATCATTGTTTCGATGGAATCTAGAGTCTGAATTCTAAATGAGTTAGTGGTGGGTGTTAATAGAATTCTTAGTGCAAATTCATTGTGATTAGGACATGGGAGGATCATATAGTCCAAGCATATATTCATTTATATTCTGATTCATTGAAATCCTCAGTTTAGATCCGCATTGAATTGGATTGTTCGATTGCAAATGGCATCGAAACTTTTGAAGTCAGAATGAGGGTTCAATACGTATAATTTTTGAGGTAATGGTTATGTTTCAGTTGATATATATCATATATAACTAATTCGATTATAAATTATTGGTACTGGACTGAAATATAGTCAAGTGAGTCACGAATCTCTTTTGTCTAACCGTTTGGCCCAGGCTGTGGGCTCATATATTTTGTTGTTTTTTATGCCCCTCTGTCCGGGCTTCTCTTGATATAATTGTTTTGGGGACTTTCCCCTTCCCCTTCTCTTGAATGATACTTACCTTTCGTTCAAAAAGAAATCTGTGAAATATCCCCTATATCGTATATTTTTTATTTTTTAATAAAAATGTTTTGCTCGAACCAATCCACATGGATAATCTGTTCTACATCCAGTCTGTAATAAACCATTGGATCTTTTGATCTTGATGAGCTTGTGGAATTAAGATTTAATTATTTTGAACCCACAACTGCTACATCCAACTGAGTGCTTTAGCCAAAAAACTAGTGATCTTTTATGGTATCTAATGCTTTACTAACATAAAACGATTACAGTGAATTAGCAAATGGCTTTAGATTAGCTCTATAGTTTATAATAATAATAATTGCTCTGTTGTATATTCTTTTTGCTAACCTTTCATTCAAATAATAATAATAATTGCTTTTTTTTTTAAACGAATGGGTAAGATTTCATTTAAAAGGAGAAAAACTCCAAAAATAAATAAAAATGAGCTCAAGTAAGAGCAAAAGAAGAGAAAGACTATAACCCTGGCCAGGCCAAAAATAGCTCAAAATAGGAGGCAAAGCAAACCCTATAGATTAGAGAACACTTCCGAACAAAAGTAGATAAAATGGGAATGTTCAAGTTGTTAGTCCAATCTCTAAGACTCAAAAAACAAGAGTTCTTATGTTTAGCAATGTACAGGTAAGCAACATTGAAACATTCCAAAGAATTTAAATAAATGCTATATGATTTATTTCACAATTGAAAGAATTACAAATAAAATGTACTGTTATGTTCAAAATACAACAAATACTGCTAATATGTTTAACGTTCTTATTGGAACAGTACTAGAAAGAAAAACGAAAATATGAACACTTGAAACCAAAGAATTTTTATGAAGACTTCAATTTGAAGATCAATTGACGGCACTGCAAATCCTCCTGATCTGTCCAGATGATCCAGTAAGAGGATTGATATCTCCCATCTTTACCATTGCAGATGCAAAATCCGAGTTGAAAACTGCACGGTTGTTGCTGTATTGAGTAACGACACGGTCAGTTGATCCTCCACTGAAGAGAACTTGGTCTGATTCAAGGAGCCCCTTCCTCTGAATCAAGTTCTTGAAGTAATTGTTGTCGAAAGAGTTGGGTGTCACTAAATCAAGAGCAGCTAAGTTAGAGTCTCCTCCAACTGAAGGGCAGCCGCGCCTACGAGTGCTCGCAAAGCCGGCATCAATGTTAGATCCATTGTAAATCCTATCCCTGAAGGCCACACATTGTGCTTGGCCTAGCGTATGTGCTCCTGCCATTCATTTCATGTGCATGTCAATTTAAGTCTTTGAATTATGAATCGAAGGAGAGAAAAGAGATGAGAATGTGTCTCAACAAGAGTTAGGGTTTGAGGTTTGAACCTGAGAGTGCAACCATGTCCTTTTCACTTAGACCCAATCTACCAAATCTAGAGATGAGACTGTCAAGGCTATCTGTAAAGCGTGGAAGATCTGCTTCTGCTGCTTCTTTGCTTGCAGATGTGGAATCTCTTCTTCCAAGCTTCGCTGTCCATGTCGGGGCCACCCACCTGATTCCCAATAACAAGGCAAAACATCAATAAGTTTATTGAAGGATCATTTATTTAAGTATAGTAGGTGATAGAATCGTATTATATCATAATAATGAATGGTACAAAGAGACTACTTAGGGTTTTGTATGATGTCTTATCATAGTAATAGGATAGTCCGAGCTATTTGGTCATTTTCGCCCGGTGGGGTTCTCAAATTTAATGTTGATGGAGCTTCTAAAGGCAAACCGGGGTCAGCTGGGATTGGGGGAGTGCTTAGGGACCATTTGAGTGTCATTAGTATTGTTTTTTTCGGAATCAGTGGGTGTTAAGGAATTTAACGAGGCGGAACTTCTTAGTATTCAGAGAGCTTTAACTCTAGGGTCTAATTTAAGGGGGGTTAGATTAATCATTGAGAGTGATTCATCAAATGCTATCAAATAGGCCAGCGGGGAGAAACGTCCTCCTTGGAGGCTTGTCACTTTGGCAAGGGAGATTAAGGTGTTGAAATCGGATTTGGAGGTGTCTTTTTCACTAGTTAGGCGCTCTGTGAATGGAGTGGCGGATTTCTTTACAAAAAATGGTGTGGATGGAGCTATTCAAAGCACTTTTGATTTATCAAGAGGATAATCCTTTTCAGATTTAGATTTTGTAGCGTTCTCTTGGGTTTATTGGTTTAGAGTGGTGCTCACTTAGTGGTCTAATTCTCTTAGACATTCTTTTATGGGTTATTTTGTATCTTTTCTTTTTCTATTGTATATTTTTCTTCTATTAATAAAATTTTTATTCACCGCTCAAAAAAAACAAAGGGACTCTAATCAAATCCTAATTAGTTCTAGTGAAGACAAAGTCTAAATTACCCTTAAATAAAAGATAAATTACATCTTTAACACCCGCCCTCAAACTCAAGATGTGACAGTGTTAAAGATCGAGAGTTTGCCCAAATCTGCAGATGAAGACGCACAAAAATAAAGTCTAAACTACCCTTAAGTAAAAGATAAATTACATCTTTAACAGTAGGAATCGACAATTTAGGAATTGGGTGATTGTAGGTAATATAATTACGGCAACAGATGCATCTCGGGCCGCAACTGCTAAGATATCTGCACACGATACAACTCCTGGGCAGATATTCTCTACTCTAGATTTTACATCGTCAATGACTTCAAAGCCCCTCGCCGACTTGAAGTTCTGGAGAGCATTCTTCTCACTTGTGAATGAAGGAGAAGAATCAAGTAAGAGCGACGCATCACAACCCTGCATTCCCATTATCATGTGTTTTAGAAAAAAAAATGATCATTCAAGAATAGCATCGACGGCACAAAAATAGGTCAGAGGAAAACAAAGAAGAGAAATGGAACAAAGACAAGTACCTGAACAAAGCAATCATGGAAATGAAGGCGAATGAGAGGCCGCCATCCGACGCTCACGAGATATGGCAGTTCTTACAGCAGTGCGAATTGTGGTGAGTGCATTCGGGCATGTGCTATCGTAGAACGTAGGAGATAACTGGGCATGGCATGGAACCTTAGACACCAGCAACACAAAAGTGGCAAAGAAATAGGCAAGGTAAATACCAGCAGACACTTTGGGTTTTCTCTCTATTTCCATGCTTGGATTAGAATATTGGATGCAACAGAGATTAATGCTAGGGTCGTGATGGAAGTAATGAAGTCACGAAGCTCACAAGGGAGAGACGGTGTGATGTCTGCTAAATATATTATAGGCAAGAAGAAGAAGCGAATGGGAATGACAGGTGAAGTTGCAGGGAGGGTGGTTTTATAGTTGGAGGAAGAAGAAGATGAAATGATATTGTGGCACGAGTGGCGTTGTTTTGGTCAGATTTGGGCAAAGGCGTTGACATTATGAGATTTTCAAATTATTATTATCAGCTTCTCAGACCCGACCCTTTCTCTTCATCATTTTGGGGCTTCACAAGCCGCAAGCAAATGCGAGTGGGGATGCCCTGTTTCACATGTCATTCTTAGCTTGATGTTTAATCGTATTCGTAGCTGTTATTGTGACTGGCATTATTGGTCATGAACCAGGCAATTGCTGACTTGAGAAGGCTGACAGAAAAGTCAATGGTCAAATTACATCAGCCTACGTATGTAGGTTCCAGTAAAATTATGTATATGTAACATAATTGTCCAGACATGACGTGGCAACTTCGTTCCACTTGTCAAACTTCAGTGGGTAGGAATGGGAGTTGGCCGGGCTTGTGCTGCGGTTGGCCCAAAATGGGGCACTATTTTTAGGACTAGGATCTTCGGGTTTCGGGCTCACCCATAGATGAGATCAGGCTGGGATACGGGCATTCGGCTAAAGGTCAACTGTTTTAAGCCAAACTGCTTATTTCTTCTTCTTTTTTAGGTTTTTAGAATTTAGGGTTCAAAGTCAAATCCTATTATTGGTATCCATTTTGTTGGGTTTTGGGTTTTGGACCCGTTCCACCTCTCTCGACCCAGTCTTAGAAAGACATGGCCGATATTCTGAAAGAATGCTTAAATTTTGTAGTCTGTAGGGTAAGGAGAAAAAAAAATTAGAAAAGCTCAACTTCATCAGGTGCGAGAAATGCTATTGAAACAAGTCTAATAATTCCATGAAAGATGACCTTGCAAATCATTTGCCATTTTGTCTGCTTGGGACACTATCAACATGGTATTAGGGTTAAGTTCAGAGGATGTTCTTGTTGTTGAAACTAATGATAAACTCCACATTAGGGTTTTCATGTTTGGAATCACAAATGTATTGAGTCATAATTGATTTCTTTGTGAGTCATCCTACTACCCTATCATCTAGGATATGAGTTGATATTCTTATGAATGTGGAATATTGATTTTCTATTAATAAGGGATTAATTGTTAGATCATGACTAATTTGTTGTGCCATGTTATAATAATGAGTCTTTAGACTTAGTGCATGATATGGTAATGGGTCCTTACACTTAGAGCATACCATGGTAACGAGTCCTTAGACTTGGGCCATGTTATGGTAATGGATCTTAGATTTAGAAAGAGAGTTGCTTGTTTGTTTCTTATTTAAAGAGGTATATACAACTTAATATGAATGAACACATATATTATATTTTCCTATATTTTCATGTCTTTCTTTTATTATTTTATGTTACTCAATTGAGAGACTTAGAAGTTATCTTATCTCAAGTGTGTATTGCCTCTATCTAACCTAGCATATTGTTAGAGTGAAGACCGAACTAGCCTTATAGCTTATTCAAAATTAACACTGGTGCTTGGAGCCTGCCCTCAAGTTGGTATTAGTATGTTTCTAAGTGGTGGAGACAATGTGTATGACATTGTGGATTGGCTATTCAAAATCTTAGCACATCTCAACATTGGAGTAGAAGAAATGACATATTTAGATCATTTACTGATGTCCAAACTCAACCTATGCAGGCCACAATTAAACCAACACCCCACTTTAGTTAATGACCTGACTTGTACCCAACCAACCCATGTCTCTTCCCCAAACTAAACCCAAGATCTATGATCCAACCTAATCAATGAAACTAAGTTATGTAAACTTAATTGCAACTAGTTAGGAAATTCATGTTAATTAATAGAAAAAATGTTTTGGAGATTTTTCGTGTATAATAAATACATACGTAGAAAACCCAAATCATGTTGCCCACCCTAATGATAGAAACATGGAGTCCAAATGATACACACCACTCCTGAAATCTATGATCTCTACATTTAGTTCATTGAATTTTATAGGAAGGTCCTTCGTATGTCATATGAAAGCTGCTCGATTAGATAAAACATAATAACCTTTTTGACGACAACTTCATTAAATGAGAGTTTAACATCACATTATCTCATTCAAGTCAATAAAGCTAAACATTATAATCGAAGTGTGTCAAAGCATTTTAGAAAGAAGTTAATTAGATCGCTAATTCTAAGAAGGGTAGAATTTCATGATCAAGCGGCATTAATTTATTAACCTATGGTTAGCACCTATTTAAGTGCAATTGGGTCCTGATTCTCAATAATTTGTAGCTTGTCAAGTGTACAGTTTTACAAAGGAGTTTACAGTTTTATCTACAGGTTATGTGAGATAAACTCAAATCATCATTATCTGTTGAAGATGAAAGATGCAAATCACAAATCAATCATACAAGAGAAATTGAACAAACAGAGCTATGTAGTTCGGCAAAATTGTCTACGTCCACGGAATGAGATAAAAATCCACTATGAAGAGAAATACACCGGATTACAAGGGTTAGCCACCATCTTTCTCTTTGGTTTCCCTCTCCTACTCTCATTCTCAGCCATTCTCAGCCACAGCTGCAGTAATCACACATGCTAACCCTAAAAAACATAGAAAGAGATGAGTATATATTAGGGCTTAAGTTACAGGCCTGGGCCTGAGCCCAACAGACAATTCAAGCCCAAAAGTGGTGTTGAACCTCACAACATTATCATCATCTAAAAGTGCGGTTTAGTTTATTAGTATAGTAAAATGAATCCAATCTGTGTAAAAATCAATATCTAAAAGTGCCAGTTTTGCCATCACCATCATCTAATTCAACTTAAATTTCATTTACCAGTAACGGTGAGAGGTCTTATGTTCGATTCACGTTCAACTCGAAGGGGTCACTCCCCTGTAACTTTATTCAGTATGGACAGATATGAATCTTTTCACATGATTCACTAATATTCAATTTGATTTTTTTTCTAACATTTCAATAACCAGAATGAGTTCTTCTAAGAAAACGAAACTAAGAAATATTTAGGCTTGTGACATGTGGTGTGAAAATGATGTGAATACTAAAGACTATGAAGTAAAAGGAGATAGGTCTGCAACATTGACTTATTTCACACTTGAAAGAATTACAAATGAAAATGAATTAACTAAAATTCATAACACAACAACTCTCCTAATATGCAACGTTTGCATTTAGTTGCCATCCTTATTGAAATATTACAAGAAAGACAATTCATAAAATATGAACACTTGGAAGCAAAGGACTTGGTATGTATGATTCACTTGAAGAAATCAATTGACGACTCTGCAAATCCTCCTAATCTGCCCGGATGATCCAGTTTTAGGGTTTATGTCTCCCATCTTTATCATTGCAGATGCAAAATGAGTTGAAAAAGAGCACGATTTTTGCTGTATTGAGTGACAATACTGTCAGTATCCTCCACTGAAGAGAACTTGGTCTGATTCGAGGAGTCCCTTCCTCTGTATCAAGTTCTTGAAGTAGTTGTTGTCAAAAGAGTTGGGTGTCACTAAATCAAGAGCAGCTAAGTTAGAGTCTCCACCAACTTGAGGACAACGGCGCCGGCGAGTGCTTGCAAAGCCAGCATCAATGTGTAAATCCTACTCCTGAATGTTCCGCATTGTGCTTGGCCTATCGTGTGTGATCCTGCAATTCATTCATGTGAACTTAAAAATAAGGTTTTTGAGTGATGAAATTGGAGAAGAAGTCGTGAGCAAGACTTTAGTTTGTGGCTTAAACCTGAGAGTGCAACCATGTCTCTTGCACTGAGACCCAATCTACCAAATCTTGAGATGAGGCTGTCCAGATTATCTGTAAAGCGTGGAAGGTTAGCTTCTGCTCCTTCTTTGCTTGCAGAGGTGGAGTCTCTTCTTCCTAACTTCACTTTCCATGTAGGGCCTCCCACCTGATTTTAAAGTAAAAATCAGTCAAAATATCAAAAAATTCCTAACCTGTAAAGATGGTGTTTTTTTTTTACTTACGCCAGTGAAAAATGTAGCCTTGAAGCCTTTGAATCAAATCCCATTTGAAGCATGGATTCAAAAAGAGAATATTTTATATTATGTTGTTGGGGTCGGCGAACGAGTCCTAAATTAGAAGTGTACAGGTAGATCTATGGATTTTTGAAGTACTTGGGCCACTCCACCTAACAGGCTAGTCCTTTGGGCTGGATATTCGGTCCTAATAAGTGGTATCAGAGTCAGATTTCAGACTATCTCATGTGGATCCAGGAGATCTCCCAGGCGGATGAGTTGGTTGTCCTAGTTCGAGGGAGGGATTATTGGAGCTTACAAACGAGTTCCACATTGAAAGTGTATAGAGAGATCTAAGGATTTATAAAGGGCTTAAATCACTCCACTTAAGAGACTAGTATGTTGGACAATACCCAATCCTAATAGATGTTGCCCTTAACCGCTAAGATTTCTTAAATTTTTTGTAAGTAGTAATTACATGGGTAAAAGTGATATACTTACAGCAACAGATGCATCTCGAGCTGCAACTGCTAAGATATCTGCGCAAGATACAACTCCCGGGCAGATATTCTCTACTCGAGATTTCACATCATCAATGACTTCGAAACCTCTTGCTGACTGGAAGTTCTGGATGGCATCCTTCTCGCTGGTGAATGATGAAGTAGAATCAAGTAATAGTGATCCATCACAGCCCTGCATTCCCATTACCACATCTTAGTAAAAAAAAATCCTTCTAATTAGAGAAGTTCGTTCAACAAAAGAAGAAGAAAATTTAAAGGACCTGAACAAAGCAATCATGGAAATGAAGGCGCATGAGTGAGGCAGCCATCCGACGCTCGCGAGAGATCGCAGTCCTTACGGCGGTGCGAATGGTAGCGAGTCCATTCGGACATGTTCTATCATAGAAGGTAGGAGATAGCTTGCCATGGCATGGAACATTTGAGAACAACAATACAAAGATAGCAAACAAGTATGCAGGGTTCATTGTTGATGTTATTAATGTCTGCTAATTAATGGGTAGAAGAAGAAGAAGAAATGGAAAGGAATGAAAGGTGAAGATGTAGGGACTGAGTTGGGGCAAATTTATAGGAAGGGATGAGGAAGAAGATTTCTGCAAACTTATGATGAAGGTTGAATGGCAACAGCTATGGCTTTACTCGACTTTTTCATCAAAATACAGCAGAAATCAGACTCTAGTTTCGGATGCATTGTTTCACATGCCAGATTGATGCCATTTGTTATTATTAATTACTAACATTACTATATCTTAAACTATGTTTTAATTTCACAAGTTACAAATGCTGACCGGATGTTAGAGAAGGTCAGTAGTCAAATTAGATCAGGCTACATGTGCAGGATACCTGTCAAATTAAGGTGACACACGTGTGCAACATGTCATAGCATCAGATTGGACAATAGTGATTCTCAATAGAATTTCTATAATAAATTCTTTACTTTCAGTTGGTACTGTAGTTTTGTAAGATGGGTTATGAAAATTTTGTTTATTTTAATAAAAAATAAGTTAAAAAATTATCCACTTATTATTTTTCTATTTTTATGGATCTCGACTTGAGGAGTCTCAGTTTTTGTTTTAAGGTAAATAAGACTTTAGTGCTGCCGTCTTGATGCGTTTAATTTATGTCCAAGAATCTGAAGCAATTGTTTGGTGTGTAGATACTTATATTATTGGGCCCAGTTGCCTGCTAATTTGTATGGGTGACTCAGTTCATTTAGACTTCTAAGATTAGACTATATCCAAAATTACTTGCAAGTAGAATACACGTGCCTTGCGAGTAGTTTCGCAGATAATTTTTGTGTATCTGTAGAATTTGTCTTGTCAAAAAAGTTAACGAATTCATACTAAATCTTAAATTTAAAGATTACAATAATAATTGTTTTTTGTTAGTGCATTTACAATTATCACATACAATATACCAATATATTATCAAAGAAGCTCTCGTGAATTGGATACACTTTAAAATATAAAAAAAATACAAATTTTACAAACATTAGAATTTAAAACATTTCATAATTCCACTTTGTGAGTTAAAGATACCATTAATTAGGCAGCCTAAATATTTGAAGATTGTAACATAGGAATGGATATCCCTCTCTGCTGGATATACTCTCGTACAAATTGACATTGACATATTGATAATTGGCCCCTTCTGTCGGCCAAGGGAACATGCAATGCTGTAGAAAGAATAAACTGTATTTTAATTAATAAGTCTAAGTTATTATATGTATTTATATAGCTTTTTGCTGACTTTAAAGTTATCACAATTAAATTCAACTTATAAATTAAATATACCTCTTAATTAGAGGTAAAACCAAACTTACAAATGCAATATCGAATTCTTTTAAGATTATAACACAGTGATATCCCTTTTGAAAACTGTCATTTTACTATAATTATCATAATCATTGTCAAAAAAAAATTAAAGATACTAAAAAGTAAAAACACTACTATTAATGAAAGCTCTAAGTAAAGGGTAGAGGGTTCATTTTATAATTTATACTAAATTCTACAAGTTTTTTTTTTTTTTTTTTAATTTACGTGTGGGAAACCACAGGATACCCAGCGTAAAAACCCTCACGGGTGAGTCCACTACCTCTAGGGCACACCAAAATTAGATGATGGGAGTTCGAACCCGCAACCTCCCACATCCTGAGACAGGAGGCAACTAGTTGAATTACACCCATGTGGGTAAATTCTACAAGTTGAAATTATAAGTTTATCTTTTGAATTTAGATTTAATTTTTTTATATTCATTTAATGCATTTTCATTGTTGAATTGATTGTGATAGCTAAAAGATATTTATAATAATTTTTATGTTAAAAAATCAAGATTTGGAATCCTATTTTTATTATAACGTGAGATCAACTTTTAAATTAGGACATATGCTTAGACTTTACTGATATTATTAAAAAGAAAAATGCTAAATTTACTCTCGAATTTTATCCTTTTATATCCTTTATTGATGTGCTGAGTCGTTTGTTTTGGTATCTTGATTTTGCTCTTACAAAGTCAATTGATGATTTGCCATGTGAGTTTGAGGGTATAAAAGGATATAATTTAAAAGAGAACAGATTTGATTCTACTCTTGCCATATGCAGTTCGGTACAGCAAAGGCAACTCATTTTAATTTGATGAGCATGTATCCTTTTAATCGATCCCTCAAACTATATCATATAAATTCTACTTGTCAGGTCCACTAAAACATAAAAAATTATTTTCAAATTTTGATTTTATTTTCTCTAAAATAAAACAGACAATAAATGGTTATATTAGGACATAGATTTTAAGGTCTCTTTTAAATTAAAAATATTCTATTTTCAGATTGGGCAAACCCTAAAGAACTCTCTAAGCTTGTAGTCTCCACTGTGGGTCCTTTGACCATTTTTTTCTTTCAATTTATATTAAAAATTACATTTATCTTTTAAAAGATATTTTTTATATTTAGATAGATCTAATTATAAGATGAAAATGATATGTATAGTGGGACTCAAAATATAACACGTTCTAATATTTAAAGAACTATCATAACCACACCAAAGTGTTTAGGACCAGAACACGACTAGCATCTCTCAAAACTTATGAAAATAGATTGAGTCTCCATCGTAATGGTTGGATGGATGAGTAAGTGAACAATTTAGGGTTAACGAATGTGGGAAAGGAGAAGAGAAGAAACAGATGCACGAGGTCATAGACATATTAATTAATTCAAGTTAAAATGATTGGTCTAGTAATCCCTTTCCGTTGTTTTCATTAAAATCTTTTAATACAAAAATATGGCTGTCAGGGTCAGCTCAGCCTCGTTACTTCACGTCTTTGAAAGACACGTGTGAAATAAATAATTAAAATCTTTTTGACTTACAGGGACTAATTCTGCCCCTGCCATGTGAGGTTGTCTGCGCTTCTTATTATCCTTTTGAGGTAAATGGTTACCTTATTTATACATCAAAGAGTGTAATAAATAAATAAATAAATGGGTAGCCATTTTTTTTTTTTTTTAATAGTGCATCTCTTAAAAGAAATTTTTAAATTTGCTTTTACTTTCAGGAAGAAAAAAAAAAGAAGAGATGAGAGGAGAGAAGTAGGGGGGAATTTGAAAACTCATTTTAAAGAGGTGCACCAAAAAAGAAAATGAGGGTGGTGGTGTAAAAATCATTATCCTAAAAAATATTTTTTAATTCTAAAGAGTTGATGTGACATTTATAAATTTGTTTTAGGAAGTAAAAGTCTTATATTTGATCTACCCTTAACTACAAGCGTCCTTTCCTCTTTATTCAATGTATACACATTGAGAGATTTTCATATGTATCAAAAGATTTGTTTTGTCAAGTGAGAGATCACAACACATCCAAGTCATTAAAAAAGTGGAGTTGGTGATGTCTCATTACTTGAATTTAAAGTACGAACTCCCTGTGAATTGAATTCTTACTCGTAAAATTGGTGTCTCAGGATTCATACTCAAGTTCAACGACTTGGTCAAAAGACTAAACATTAACCACCTATGCATCTACAAAAAAACTGGCAATTCTTTTTTAAGCTTCACTTTTCGATTAAAACCTTTCGCACTCCCCTTCTGTCTTTTTTTTCGTTCGAGAGTCTTCTTTGAAATATAATTTTTTTTGTTTGTTTTACCTATGTTTTTCTTGGGGCTCACGTATGTATACTTGCTGCCAGTTCTGTACTTGTTAGAGCTACAAACGAGTCTCATATTGGTTGAGAAAGGGAAGAAGTTAAAAGTGATAAGGAAGTGGTCAACTCCACCTATCAAACTAGTCTTTTATGCTGGAACTCTCGGCCCAACAAGTGGCATCAGAGCTGGGCCCTCAGTCCAACTCATGTGGACTCAGGATCCCTTAGTCGAACGAGATGATTGGCGACGATATTTGATCCGTTTTGTAGCCTCGTTTGAGGGAGGATTGTTGGGGCTGAAAACGAGTCCCACGTCAGTTGGGAAAGGGAAAAATGAAAAATTATAAGAGGTTAGACAACTCCACCTATTAGACTAGTCTTTTAAGCTAGAACTCCATCTCCAACGAGACTTTGGGCTTGTTTTATGTGATTTTTGCCTTGTACCCTTTTGTGGGTGTCCCATGTAATTATCTGGAAAATGTTCTTTTCCACAAAATGAATCTTAATCGATGGTTTAAAAATAGAGTTTGGTATTTTTACCTAGGAATTTAAATCTCAGTAGCGGCCAATATCTCGATCAAGAAATTCCTCTCCTATCTTTTTAAAAAGATATCACCTTTATAGGCCAACACTTGAAACCCTTCCTGTCTTCCTCTGTTCTATCGCAAACCCACCCTTCTTTACATTTCACTCCATCGCCGGACCATGAGAACCCCTCTCTTTCGCCTCCAAACCTCTTGCTCACTCTATCCCAATTCCTCAATCCCTCAGCGATTCTTGTGTCGACGCTAGCGGCGGTGCTCGTCTCCATTGAGACAGCTCGGTCTTTCAGCTCTCATGTCTCTCGACAGCGGAGATCTAGATCTCTCTGTCCTCAACACACACTCTCTCTCTTGACTCTCTTCCATCGCTCTCAATGCTCTCTGCTCTCGTCGTCTTCTCTGATTCCAATCTCTCTATCCTCTGTACCTTGTATGCAAGAGGTTGTAAGTGAGCATCGAATCAAACTGTAACACATAATACAGGTACTATGTAAGAGCGTCTTGCAGTCTAAAACCCAAGCACAAGAATTTGCAAGAGATTGTGATGAAATGAAGATTTAGGCCCAATTTCCTCTCAATAACAACCCTCTGCCTTGTACAAAAAAGTTCCTTCACAGCAGGGTATGAACTTCATAGTGCAAACATGGAAAAAATTCCAGAACAAAAGAGAACAGAGCCTTCACGAATAGCAAAACCAAAGTATCATATGCCAATGATTCTTTAAATTCAGTAAGGATGAGTTGATGCTTTGATGATTATATTGTGTTCATTATTGTTGTAAAATTTAGGGAATTTGCTTGCCTACATATATTCACATCAGCTTGCAGTGACATCCAGCTCCTTTCTCATTTTGCTACAAATTTGTACCAAATCTAAGGCTAATTTAGAAGAAGAATAGTCAACGACTTTATGGGAGTCATTAATCTAAATTTCTTCATGTTATTTTACTTTCTAGATACAATTTTGCCTCAAATCAACTACCCATTCGACTACTCATGGTATCTCTCTTTCTAGAACAGAGAGATCACGACGAGAGAATGATGAGATCAAAGAGTGTTTTGAGCATCGAGAGATAGAGAGATCTTAGCTTCGATTCACGCTCAAATTCCTTTGGACCATTCTTTATAGAGTTACTCCTCATCGACTCATCCAGTGTGTGGATTGGAACGTTTACAGATGCTTGTGGGATTATCATTTAATGACTATTCAATCCCATTTAGACCTACTAACCCCATTAATTCCATATATTTAGCTATTTAAATCAAGTCATTCATCCATATAATTCAACCCCATCCTACCCACTCGGTCACTTTCTATCTACTCTACTAGTTTGCACAAATATTACAAGTGATGCTCATTATTTTGAATGATAATGAGCTATTTAATTATATTTATTTAGGATAATTGTTTGGACAACCCAATTGATTTTCACATTCGGAGAATATTCGAATTAATAACATCAAATACATTTGCATTCAAAATAATTTATTTCATTATCCATTTTCTCCTTTAAGTATTGATTTAATGTCACCATTTATAGACTGTTCTCCACTGAATAAATTATTCTTCTTTCCAGCAAATGTGATTGGCCAGCGTATCCTAGGGCAAAATAATTTTGGCCAGATTCTTCCCCATATGAAATCGTTGCAAGAATATTAAAGAATATGGTTATCAAACCGTTTTATAGCGGTTGTGAATTCAAAAAATATGAAATTCAAATTGGAAAAGGGAAGCAGCCTCTATATAAACCACACCACCACCAACGAGCCAACTCCTTTCAATCCTAAGCCTTCCCTGTTGTGAATTGGAATCTCACCGGCTCAGATATGGATCAGTCCGATGGGATTCCAATCAAAGTCTACGACGCAACGGACCCAGAGAAGCGATCATCATACCCCTCTTCTCCGACAACGTCGGATCTAAAATCGGGCCGGAAAAGAAAAGCAGTGGCAAAAGGAGTGCAAAAGACCCTCTCCAAGACATCAATGCTTGTGAATTTCCTTCCAACAGGCACACTTCTCACCTTCGAGATGCTCCTCCCATCCATCTACGGCAATGGCGAGTGTTCTCCGGTCAGCACGACGATGACCCAAATCCTATTGGGCCTCTGTGCACTCTCCTGTTTCTTCTTTCACTTCACAGATAGTTACCGAGGGCCCGATGGGAAGGTCTACTACGGGTTTGTGACTCCGAGAGGGTTGGCAGTCTTCAAGTCAGGTCTCGGGGTGGAGATTCCCGATGATGAGCGATACAGAGTCGGGTTTGTTGATTTTGTTCATGCATTGATGTCGGTGCTGGTTTTTGCAGCAATCGCCTTCTCCGATCACCGAGTGTCCGGCTGCCTCTTTCCCGGTCACGAGGAGGAGATGAAAGAGTTGATGGAGAGCTTTCCTCTGATGGTGGGTGTTATTTGCAGTAGCCTCTTTCTAGTCTTTCCCAACACTCGATATGGCATTGGCTGCATGGCTGCCTGAGTGTATCATTATTTTTAATGATAATGGGCTATTTTAATTATATTTAATTTAGAATAATTGTATGGATTGGACGACCCAGATCTTATTGAATGAATTTAATATTTCTAAATCAACGTAAATAACCCAATGGATTTTAGTATATTTGGGTTTTTACCCAGTTCTGTTTGGGCTTCGGTTTCTGCCCCACTGTTGGGCCTCTTCTTTTTTCTCCCTGCCTAGCCCAGATATTGGGCTTATCTGTATCAATTTTGGGCTTCTCTTTGAATGAATAAACTAATCCCATCATTAAAAAAAATCATTTATTTAATTATCCATTTTCGCCTTTAAGTATTGATTTAATGTCACCATTTAAAGACTGTTCTCCACTGGATAAATTATTCTTTTTTCAAGCAAATGTGATGGGCCACTGTATCCTTGTGAGAGAGACTGACTTTTGAGCTTTGATTTTAATTCTCCTGGTAAAGATGGATTTTAACTCTAATGATCTGGTTTAATTAGGTTTAACTGTCCGATTAAATCATTTGAACCATCGTATTGATATGATATTGTTAAGTTATAAGAAATTCTTAAAATTAAAAACAATTGCCCATGTTTATGAAAAATAGAAAATCACATTATATTGACACTACACTAGTAGTAGTGTAAATATTTTAATTTGTAATTTGGTATTATTAATTATATTTAATTTTATATTAAGATTCATTTATTTTTATCTTCCATATTAAAAAAACATAAATTGAGTTTTATCAACCATCAAGTGTCTTTTCATAGAATTTAAATATGAGTCTAATTAGAAGATAGATTTAGTGGATTTTGAGTTTCTGTTTTACACTGGGTCAGAAACTCCCTTGCAGACTTCCTAGTTCCTACATTGGCGAGGTCCAGCGTTTTTTATTTTTAATGTTTTTTCTTCTTCTGACTTGCCTAATGGGACACCGGTCACATGATCGTTAATGTTTGCCCTATAATTTTAAACTAATATTTATTAATGTCACAAATATAATTTTCCAGATAATATATCAGTTATTGTTAATATCAAAATATTTTTAAATTTTTGAGTTTTTACTGGAAAATTGTCATAAAAAATCTAGCAAAAAAATATAAACAATTAAATAATAAGAAAGGTATGTAATAAATGAATATATATAAATAAAAATGAAATTTAAATTTGAAATGATCATTAACAAATTTGTGATTAAAGTGCAAATATAATATAGAAACTAGAAAAGTAATTTACTTTAACATTTATTTATTTGAAAATATAATTTTCATCTAACAATTCTTGAACCATAGCTTGTCAACTAATTCCATGTGAGTTCATTTTGTTAAAAATATAAAGTCATCATATATCAAAATAAAAAAGAGTAAAATTAAGAAAAAATAGAATTTAGAAGTTCAATCACTCTATACAATACTAGTTGTATCATGATGACCTGACTAGCCCCATCGTGATATTGTCTGCTTTAGGCTTTACTCGACCCGTATGATTTTGCTTTGGACCCTGCCCTAAAAGGCCTCACAATGGAGAGAGTTGCCCCCTCTCATATAAAGCCCCCACCACCCAAGCTCCCAACCGATATGGGACTTTTTGGATGGGGATGCTACATGTATTTTCATTAAAAATTAAAAATCTGACATTAATAACGGTAATATACCAAAATACCACATTTTTATCACAATTTCATCATATTTTTACCGATAAAAACAAGTGACCCTAAATTTTAGAAAATATTATAGTATTGGTATTTTTCTGATAAAATTGCAGTAAAACTGAATTTACCGCCGATATTTGTTAATTTGAAATTAGTCATCTCAAGATCCACTCAATAATTAGTCAGGTCTAGAGTTGATGGAATCAATGATCATGATAGAGGCTGAAACTCGAGTGGTGGGGCTGGGTTTTAATAAATCTAACTTATCACATGTCAAAAATTTATTGAACCTAACCTTATTTGATTCGAATTTCTGACCCGACTAAACCCAAGTTTCAGCCATAATTGCTACTGTGTTATAATTTGGTGCAATCGGGTCAGATCGGATCAAGTTGATTTTAAATTTCTCCACCCAACCCGACCTAAATTTCTGCAGTTTTTTCCAACCTGACTGACCTGAATTTCTGACCCGACTCAACCCGAGTGCTGGCCCGACCCGAGTTTCAGTCCTAATCGCTATTGTATTATAACTTTGTGCATTCGGATTGGGTCAATTTGAAATTTCTCAACTCAACTCGACTCGAATTTCATGCAGTTTTTTTCCTAACCTTGTTAGCATTACACGCGGAAACAAGAAAAATCGAATGAAAATAAACATACAACACAACACAATATTTTAACTTGGTTCGGCCCCCCTGGCCTATGTTCATGGAGCGACAGAATATTCACTATATGAAAGAGAAAGATACATTTACATAATGACTCCCTTGAGTCAAGAGCCCAAACCTGAAGTCCCGAGCCCCTTGTACACCCATGTATACTACACACCGACATCACCTCTCAGTTGATGTGAATCTCTCTCGTACCCAGAATAGTGAACCCAACTTCTGTATTGCTACCTCTCTGCTTCCTGCGTCCTACGAGAACATCCCGACCTGCTTCTCAAATGCGAGCGACTCCAATGATGATGTGTTCCACACACACCCCACTTGCATACGGCCATGTCATGCCAGACCCTCATCACATGCAGCACTCGGCCAAATTGTCTACATCTTGCCTTGTGTTGATCTTCAGCCTTCTGCTGTATGCACCCCACAACCCCTTTTATAAAGATATCAATCGGTGATGTAATACCCTGCCCCAGATTAGGCGAGTTTTAGCTCGTTAATCTTGTTTAACTGGTTAATCTCAGAGATTTTGGTTAGGCTTCGAGGAAAGCCCAAGTTTGGCCCGATCTGAGCCCGAAAACTCAGTGATTCAGCTCGTCGAGCTGGAGGGGCATTTTGGTAATTTACCACTTGTTGTGTATATTTTTATAAATTGTGTGATTTTGTGAATATTATTGGTGAATAATGTTTTCCTTAATGAAGGATTTACATTTCTGATTTTAAAATAAAACTATTTTCAGAAAATGATATTTAAATATCGCCCGTCAAAACCCCGAAAGGGAGTATTAATTATTTTAAAGAGTTTTGAAAATGAAATAAAATTTGAAATTTGTATTTTATGGTAGACCATTTTAAGAATGGTCTAGATATTTCATTTCATCTCAAAATAATGTTTCTAAATTGTTTATTTTAACAATTCTTTATTTAAGTAAATAGTGTAAATTTATGGTTTTTATTTAAATAAATGGTTTTTAATAAGAGTTAAAATCCAAAATTTTTTATGGTGATTAAGATTTTTAAAACCCAACCTATCTGTAAGGTTGGATTAAATTTTTAAGCTTTTAAAATTATTTTTTTAGTTAAAAATCCAATTTTTATCAAAATGTGGCCCTTTTTGCAAATATTGGAAAATTGAAGGGCTGATTTGCAAACAGCAGAAAAATCCTGCGGTTACTGTAGCAGGGTCAGCGGTGTGCGGCCGTGCTGCTGCTCGGCCGGATTTCCGGCGATCCGTCGTCCCGTCCCATCCCTGATTTTCCGGCCGAAAATTTATAAAAACCGGCCTTAGCTATCGGTTTTAACTCCCACAAACCATCTTCTCTTCTCCCTTCTCTCTCTTGAAAAAAAAAAAACCAGCCGAGACTTCTTGTTTTTCAGTTACGGTTACTTAGAGGAAAAAATTTCAGAAAATCCGGATTTCAGCCCAGAAACTCAATCCAAGGTAACCACTGCATTCCCCTTTCAATTTCGACCGATTTGGAATCAAAAAATTTTGAATTTGGCTCTGATTTCAGTGAGAAAAATGATTTCAAAAATTTAGGGAAAATTTTAGGGTTCCTCTTATCAGTGAGCTTCCGGTGTTAAGATCGGATGGCTCACTGAGTTTCAAAGCTCCAAACCTCTTCCTGTGGAAAGAGGACTCCAGGAGGAATCCATCGGACCGGTCAGATGTAAAAACAGAGTCCAGAAAATAGCCCATTTCCTATTTTCGATTTTACTGTTCACCGGTCGTTCACTGTCTGTTGCAGACAGTGAACGGGGAAGAAGAAGAAGAAAAAAAAATATTATTATTTTATTAAAAAAAAAATATTTTATTTGATATTATGGTTGCTCATATTTTTAAATGTTGGTTCCCATTGAAGAAAAAAAAATGAATAAATAATTAAATAATTAAATATTATTATTTTATTCAAAAAAAAATATATATATTTTTATTTGAAATTATAGTTGCTTATGGTTTTAAATGTTGGTTCCCATCGAAAAAAATAAATAAATAAATAATTAAATATTATTATTTTATTCCAAAAAAAAAAAAAAAATTTCTGTTAGATTATGTGATGTGATGATTTATACCCCCCTTGTTAAATAAAACTGTACTAACCCCTTTCTCTTATTATTTATAGTGTAAATATTATTATATCCGCTTTCAGTCCGACATTAGTCGGGAACTGAGTGATTCACTTTCAGGCCGGCACTATAGTCGGGCACTGGGTGACCTCGAGGCCTACTCAAAATGTCAGCTCTGGTCCTACCCAGAAGACAACCGAGAAGTGACCCGAGGATCTAGACCTCACTCAATAAGTCAATCTGGTCAATGCCCAGAAGACAATATGAGTTTGGACTGAGCCCCTTTTATTATTATATTATTATCTTGTGGATGATTTAAAAGGGCTAGAAACCAAGTAGGAGACTCATTTCCATGAACCCTGGATATTTTGTGGGAAAACGTGTAATTTCCAAATACTACGTATATGTACGTATCTGATATGTATATTGATTGTGCACTTGTATGTTGTTTGACAGAGACCGCGAAACCACACGATCACGGTGAGGGAACTTAACTCTGCAGATTTTGTAAACAGGTGTTATATTGAGCAATGAGTGGTTTCGGTTTTGATGAACCCACTCATGTGCCTATACATGGTGCACTATGGTAAGAGTGCTGTGATGATCATGGTATTATGATGTCGATCGTATGTGTATGTAAGACTGCTTCCACGTACCTGGGCTATTGAACCAATATCGGCCATATGAGAGATGGTTTATGTCTACTGGACCATGGGCGGACCATGCTGTCGTCAGTTGCTGACTTGAGGGTGTCAGTATCGGCTACGTTTAAGAGCCGGAGATGTACTTGTAAGGATGTATTTTGACCGTGTCGGGACTTAATACTGGTCTCAGTGTAGTCGGCAGGCGCTACGGTGGATAATGGCAGTGATTTAATGATGTTGATATATTACTTGAGATTATGCTTATTTTTCTATCAAACATGTGATATTGAATTGTTGCTAACTTGTTTTATATTTACTTAATTTGCATTGTTAATTATCCTTCACTGTGCTAGTTAACTCACACCACTCACCTTTCAGGCGATGAACCCGAGGAGGAGGACCCTCTCTTTCAGGCTTAGGGCGATTAAGCTAAAGCAGTATTTTGGGATTCCCCCGGAGAGGAATGCCCTGATCTTTCCCTGTTGGTTCTTGGAACCATTGTCCTTTTTTTGTACCGGATGTGGTACTTAATGTCCATTTAATGTAATAGGCTATGTTGTCTTTTTAGACAATGTTTTGAATGATGAATCAATGATTAAGTTTCTTATGCCTTGTATTAATCAATGTTAGATTTGATTGAGTATGTTATGATGTTTTTATGTCTATTTTTATAGGGCAAGCATATGGTACATGTTTGAGTCCACTTAATAGACTAATGTGTAACCGCTGGGCCTAACTGTCGATCCGGCCCAGTAAGAATACTTGTAGTTTAGTTTACTTATTTTTCAAAAAAAAAAATCAGTCGCGTTCCGGGCCCACCGGTCGGGTCGGGGCGTGACAGGTGCTCTTTCCCATCTTTCAACGGCAATATGCTATGGGCCACCAAGTAGGGCCGGCCCTGCCTATAGGCCAAGTAGGCGGTCGCCTAGGGCCCCCAAATAAAAAGGGCTCCCGAAGTCCATAAACTCCTTTGTTATATATTAAATAATTAATAATGCACATAAAAGTGTAAATCCATTGTTGTCTACGATGGTTAGGATGCTTCTCTTTCATATGAGTGGCCTAGTATCAAATCTCGCTATTTACATAAATAATTTTTGTTGAGTTTTTATTTTTGTTGAGTTTAAAAATAATAATGAAAATATCAAAAAATTTAATTAATAAATAATCTTTTAAAATATATATGTCATCTTTTAATGATAGTAACAATCATAATAATAATTATTATAATTCTCATTTTTATTGAGTTTAATAATAATAATGAAAATAACAATAATTTTAATTAATAAAGAATCTTTTAAAATATACATATCATCTAAATAGAGCGGCCTTCAAATCCCAACTAATTCCATTTATGACTTTTAAGTTACTACTACTTGAAATCATTTGACTATTTTTAACTATTTCAAATTTAAAATACTCAAAATTGGAAATTTATATAATTTTTCTACTCAATTTAAACTTAAAAAATTAAAATAATGATAGTAACAATCATAATAATAATTATTATAATTCTCATTTTATTGAGTTTAATAATAATAATGAAAATAACAATAATTTTAATTAATAACAAATATTTTAAAATATATGTATCATCTAAATAGAGTGAAAGAGAAACCTATATTGAGTTTGTAATTTTGAATTAAAAATAATTTAAAACTTTTAAAATTTGAAGAGATGAAAAAATATAGCTTTATTCATCTAATCAATGTAGATTTTATTAGACGTAATATACAAGTATAAATCATTATAATTAAGAAATTTTTTAATTTTTTAAAAAATTTAGAAAAATTGAAAAATTAAAATAATAATAATATCTTCGTTTTCAATGAGAATTGCCATTAGTGTTGGACTCGAATATAATAAAAGATGCAGTACGAAAAAAATTAAAATGAATAATTGAAGTGCTAAATTATATAAAAAAAATGAATTGTTGTTTTCCAAATGCATGGATTGTTTATAAAATAATGTTGACTACACCCATTACAATTACCTCTGCAAAAAGAAGTTTTTCAAAGTTAAAACTGATAAAATCTTATCTTCGGTTTACAATGTCATTGTTGTGCAAATTTTAAATTTATAACTCGCAAGAGCACGAACCATTAAATAGTATAGCGATTAAGTGCGAGGTCGAACCCATCGGAACTTAGGAAAATATATCCATGAAATTACACCATTGAATTATATATTTTAAGAACTTTGAGAAATATGGAGATAAATCATGAACGTGGAATTGTTAATCTAATTTATGAATTTTAATCTTAATTTAGAAACATTCTAGATTTAAACATAGAATCTAACAATTTAACTAATTTTAATTAAGATGGTGGAATTAATATAAAAATATAAACAATCTTAATCTAATTTAGAAAACAAAATTAAGATGCAATTAAATTATTTCCAACCTAGTTCATCAATTTCACGAGTTTTTGGATTTATAAACAAAAATAAAATTAAAGATACCTAAACTACCTCTGTAAATATTTACAGTAGAACTGGGTCAAAGAATTATGGAGGCTTTATGTTCCATATTTTAAAAATAATATCAAGGCCTAGAATATGGAGCTCACTTAAATTATTAATCATGCATTCAAATTCTTCATCTATTAAAATTCTTATTATAATAATTATAAAATCCATTATGTTAAGAAAATTCAATTCAAGCCTTAGTGTAGATAAAATTTAAACTTATAATTCCAAATCCAAATATTTCATCCACTCTTTAAAAGAGCCTTGAATCAGAAAAATAAGTTTTATCTATCCTAAATATTTCATCCACTCTCCTCGAATCTCTTCAAATAATTTCAATCATAAAATTATAAAAAGAATAAAAACAAAATCAAACTCTCATCATATATAAATTAAATAATTGGACGACCATGATTCTAAATAAATCTACCTCTCCTTTATTAATAAATTTTGAATTAAGAATTATAATACAATGAAATTTTGGAATAAAGACATAAGAAAAATACTATGGAAATCAAAATCCACCAACCTTATAACCCAATGTGGATTGAAAATCCCACAGTCTTTCTCCTCCTCTTCTTCATCTCCTCTCCTTTGCTTCAATGCCCAAGTTCAGTTTTCTCAATGGGAGATGGCTAGTATTTATAGATGAAAGGAGGTGGAATGAATGGATTGGATTCAAAGATTTAAATAAAGCAAGGGACACATGGATGGCAGATTTGATTTGTGTTAAATATGGAATGACTTAAAAGAGGTAAGGAGCTAAATTTGTATAAGGAAAGTGGGTATAGAATCCCGTTTTTTACACGTGCACCATCTTGCAGCTCAGTTTTGACCCTTTTAACTTCCGAATCAGGAAAAGTCGTAAACTACAAAGTTGTAGCCCTTGAAGTCTTCTTTCCAACGTAAAAAGAATCAAACAATCGGATATCGGAGTGGAAATTTATGACTAAAATACTAAACATGTATCAAACCTTCCTTATTTTTCTCCCTTCCTTATTTTCTTTCTCTTTCCTTAATCCACTTGCCAAATTCGAAAATCCTCTTATATTAGCTTGTAAATTTCGAATTTCCTCTTGAGATAATGGAAATAGTATTCACACATGTGGATTTCTTCATGGGCTTTTCTTAATGGGCTCAATAATTGGGCTTGAGGTCCAAAATAACTCATAATGGGCCCAGGCTTTATATTTAAGCATTTTTTCTGTCATCCTCACTTTTAAACCTGAAAAACACAAAATTATACTAATTAGATAAAATTAAATAAAATGAGATACTAACAATAATAAATTTAGGAGTAAAATATGTAATTATTTGCACTCATCAGTCATAAGAAAGATTGAATGGATTAACTATATTATCTATCGAAAAAAAAATGTTAAAAAAACTTAAATATAGTAATTTAATTAATAATTTTGCATTTCAAGATCGAATAAATTTTAAATAATAGTTTGTTATAAATTTGATTATGATGTTTATTTAAATGTTTCACACTTTGTGAAAAAAATGTATAATTTTATTTTTTATGAGTGTATAAAAGGCCCATTTTCCATAGTTCGTCTAGGGCCCCTGAAATCTCAGGGCCGGCCCTGCCACCAAGGCTCAACACGTCCCATGAATATTCATTGTATCTTGATGAGCCAACTTTAGCAAATATGTTCAAGATGCTTTATTCAATTTGGCATCTTAATATTCTAAGAATGAAATGTGCTAATACCATCAAGCAACCGAGATTAGAAGCACACTTTGCACACGTCTCTACCATGTTGATTTTTCTCCTAACCATTCTCTCAAGCCGTGTGAGAATCCCTTGTTATTTAGAAACCTACTCCATTTAAGAGGGCTCCACCATTTTATATCTCATAATATGCTAGTTGTTAAATACCTTGGAATAATTCATGGAGAGAATCTAGGATATTATTCGAGCCAATATCAATAAATCTTATCTAACCCGAAATATACAAATACATAACCCAAACCCACCGATTTCTGAAATTGAGGTCAAAACCCAACCCAAGGTCCACCCCTAGTGCATGAGCACCCGTTTCTCCATTTCTCCTTCATTTCTCCTTCGTTTCATCGAAATACCGGCAAGCGAGCTGTTGGAAAATATACAATTTATGTCGCTGACTTGAGTGGCCTTATTGGCAAACGAGTAAACGCGTATCTACGAGGCACACGACAGAGAAGGTTCAAGGATCCGTCGAGCGTGGAAAATCAGACACACCCTCCCTAGTTTTCTCTTCATTTAGCTACCATGCCCACAACCCAATTCCTCCCCTCATCTTCCCTTCTTTCTCAACCAAACCTCCAACCCTGCTGCAAATGGATTGGAGACTGCAAGAGGCAACCCTCAAAGGAGATCTGCCTGCCTTCATCAACCTTGTTCAAGAAGACCAAGACCGTCTCAATCAAACCATCCCACAATCGCTAAACACCGTTCTTCACCTTGCAGCTCGATATGGGCGAGTCGAGCTGGTGTCGGAGATAATCAGATTACGACCGGACATGGTGTTGGCGCAGAACGACAAGATGGAAACTCCAATCCATGAAGCATGTCGCGAGGGGAACATTCAAGTGCTGACACTACTCATGGATACTAATTCATGGGCTGCTTACAAAGTTAACCGCCACGGCGAGACTCCGCTTTCTCTAGCTTGTGGCCGTGCGCACGTCGGCCTGGTGAAACACATCTTCAGCAATTTACCATTGTTGCTTCAGTCTGAAGAAGATGGTTCACCCACTTCTCTTCATGCAGCTGCCTCTGGGGGATTTACTGGTAATTTCACATCATTTTTTTGAAGTATCTTTACACACATCCAGAAGAAAATAGGGGAGAAACTTGAGTTCGGTTTTAATCCTACCCGCATGACCCAATTCGAGAAATTAATGGGTTTGGATTATGTATTTATATATTAGGTTTTGAAAATAAAAAACCCTTATGAAATTCAGGTCAGATTGGATTGAAAAAATTTAAAATCAATTCGACCCGACTCGACCGAAATGCATCAATTATTAAAATAGCACTTGAATTGACTTAGGTCAGAAATTCGGATCGATCGAGTTGAGTATTTCGGGTCAGATGAAGTCGAGTTCAATAAATTTTAACTTGTGTTGAGTTGAGTTTATTAAAATGCATCTGATTCCACTTGAGTTTCAAATAAAACCACTGTTTTGACTTTCATTATTGAGCCTTTCTAATTTATTTTCTATTTGGTATTTTTATTTTTGGGACTTTACCATTTACTTTTCACACAAGCTCTAAAAGTTTTAAAAATTACTTTTGGCGGTGAAATTTATTATATTCCATAATTTACTAATATTTTTGAAACTCAAATATTCAACGCAATTCAAATGGTCAGAGAGTCAAGTGACTCAGTCATACATTCGTACTCAGAAGTCACTCACCCAGGGTATAAAAAATCAGCTCAACAATTTGGACTCGAACATGACTGATACCACAAGAGAGCATGGGATTTTTTAATTGACTCGGTCAAACTCACTCAAGACCTTATTTTGGATGGAATCTTAAACTCTCCAATATATAATTTTATAGTGCCACCAATCATTAAGAATCTTATGTATAATTGATTTTTAAAATAAAATAAATAATTAAATTTAAAGTCTTCCTTTTAAATTGGAAATTTAAAATTGAAAGTTGTATCATTCATTTCTATAATTTGAAACCTTTAGACATTTTAATTAGGATGAATCCTAATAGCTAAATACAACTCTATGATGTTCTGCATTTTAGAGTTCTCATTGAATCTTAATTAATTTTTTTTTTTGGCATATATATATTAAAAAAAAAGATGCAAAATTCTATCCGAACACATCCAAACTTTTTACTGATAAAGTGAAAGAATCCAAATCATCGTTGAATAGTCAACACCCTTCAATAATGCCAGAGACTTGGGGTCAACGAAGTGGGCCCTCTCATAAAATACAATTATGCGATACATAACCTTAGGGCCACAAATTCATTGAGATTTTGTCGACTAAGTGTGAACACTTGAGCAGCCGCTTCGATTCTTTTCTGCCCACAATAATTGTTTTTTATGCTCACCATAAAAATATTGATCATTCAATACTGGGACCACATACATACTGGAAAGAAATTAACAATTTTTTTTTTAATTCAAATTGTTCACTCTGTATTTGAGGTAAAAATGGATTGCACCAATATGACACACTGATATGCATGCATTGGTGCCACAACGACGTATCGGCTATTACATATCGATACACCTCTATCCATATTCATCTGTCTGTCTATCACCCATCCGCACCTGTTCGTCATCCGTCCGTCATCTGTCCTGACTCCGGGCACAACGCACTGATGTATTACGGTCGGGATTTCCTGCAACCCTTCATTTTTCACCTGTGCTCTATACATTTTATATTTTGCTGTATTTTATATCTCAATGCTCCATACATTTTTTTTTTCTTTTTATTTTAAAAGAATAATTTGCAAATATTCTTTTAAAAATGAAGCTTGTTGATGTATTCTCATTAATTATAAAATATAACCCTATCCATCTATCGACGAGACATGCTAGTGAAATATTTCTAAAGAGACACCTTACTACGATAACTAGTTTTGCAACTTCAGTGGGTAGGCTAGGTTTTGAGCCTTCCCACGCCCAGAGCCAAAACTTTTGCAAGTAAAACTCCCAAACCTGGTCTTGGGACCAATTTGGTAAAGTTGGGCTAGCCCAACTTTGAAATGTCTGAGCTGATGTCAAACACAAAATTCATATGCTAGTATATTTGTAGGATTTTTGCCCAAAATGGGGTTAATTTGATAATTCTATATAAATAAAAATGATGTATACATCAATTTAAAATTTATAATCAAATTTAATTAAATAAAAAGTCTTGTTACAAATTATTGCTCAAATTTAGGTTTGTGCTGCAATTAAGTTTTGTTGCATAGTTCTCGCTTGGTCTAGTTTCAAATTTTATAAAAAAATGAATCATGCTTAGTCTGTAACTCTTTATCATTTTTTTTAATTTCTTCGTGTGCACTGAGGTTGAGCACAGCCCAAGTCGCTTCCTGAGGATAACTCATTGAAATCATATGGACCCACACAGTTGCATAAGATGTAGCTTAGGGCCTTTATGACTGGTATATTAAGGAATTTAAGTATGTGGGGCCCCTAGAAAGTGGCTTATGCCTCCTATGCCACGGCCGGCCCTGGGTATGGGCTACATTAATTATTATTAGAAGTGGATGAAGCTTTGAACACGTCTAATTAGGGCTGCAACTCGGGTCGGGTGGGTTGGGTTTCTTAAAACCCAACCAAACCCGAGTTGATATATATGGAACCCGACCCGACCCGAATTCTCAACTCGAACTCTAGAACCCGACCCGACCCTAATTCTAACCCGAATCCTGATCCGACCCGCATTCTGAACCCATTTTAGCCTAATTTTAGCCGGGTCGGGTTGGGTTGGGTTTATTTATAAAATCCTCGACCCGGCCCGACCCGAATTTCATGCGGATTTTTATCTTCTCAACCCGACCCGATCCGCTGGCCTGAAATTCTTTACCCGACCCGCATGATTTCTCAGGTCGGGTCATGCGGGTCAGGCCAAAACCCGACCCGATTTGCAGCCCTACGTCTAATAATCCAACTCCAATAAAATTTGTCTTAGAAAATGCATACTCCTAAGCTAATAAAGTAGAAATCATTAGACAGAGTAGAGCTCATCGAAATAAAGTTACGTTTTATATCTCTTATATACATACTTGACAAAGTTTGACTTGATCTAATTACCTTATGGAAACTGACCAACCTAATTTATTAAATGACTCAACTCTTTAGTAGATGACTTGATTCGACCTGAACCTATTTATAAATTAGTAGATCTGATGAACTAGACTATTGCCACATTTATTTACACCATAACCAATCATATGAGATATACACCAATTTAAGAAGAAGATTTGGTATTCGTGTTGATGAAAAAGTTTTCTTAATCAAGTAAATGAATAAACTCTATATGAACCTAACCCAAATCGAAAATAGTCCTAATAACTTAATCCATTCAACAAAACCCAAATGAGACTCGACCCAATCAATAGCAAGTTCTACCTACACAATATCTTTTTTATATCAAAGATCAAAATTTACAAGTTAATTGACATAGAACTTCACCGACGACCAATTAATGGTCCTCATCTACTTAAAATTATATTGAGAGCCTTTACTTTCGAATTTTAATTTTTAACAGGGCAACTTGGAATGATGTTTGATCAATAGTTGCAGAGGATCTGATTCAATAGTTGATTAGTCCTTCAATTACAACAAATTGTTTTGGATGCTGATTACCGTAGTGTTGTTTGGTATCAGAAATCGTTCGGGAAATACTTGACAGACGTCCGGATTCTGCTCAGAAGAGAGACAAGCAAGGATTTTCCCCACTTCTTAGCTGCAAGCAAAGGGCACTTGGAGATAACGAGGGAGCTGCTGAGGGTTGATCCAGATCTCTGCTTCCTCAGAGACGGTGACGGAAGAACGCCACTCCACTCAGCCGCCATAAAGGGCCGAGTATCCATCCTGAATGAGATCCTCACTACCAGTCTCGACGTCGCCGGGATGCTAACCAACCAAGGAGAGACAGTTCTACATTTGAGCGTGAGGAACAACAGATATGAGGCGGTCCGGTTCTTGGTGGAGAAGCTCTACCTTACTGACCTTGTCAACTTGCCGGACAACAACGGCAACACTGTCTTGCATCTTGCCACCGCCGGCAAACTCTCTCAGGTAACCTACCACCTCTCACTAACAATACTTCAAACGCTTTTCTTCTTAAAAAAAATTAGAGGATGGTTAATTATGCGCTCTATTCTAAAGAAATGGAGTGATGACCAGAAATTCGTCTCAAGAAACTAGAGTATTTTCACTCTATTCCAAAACATCACTTCCTGTAAAATTATTTAGTGTGTTTGAGTAGCGAAACTTGCATATGTCATGAGAATTAGTTGAGTACTATAGGATGGAAATCTATAATAAAAAAGTGATTAAAGTAAACCCCCTCTCCCGTCCCTATAGTCAAGTGATTATAGCATTAATGGTAAAATAAATAAGGAAAGGCCCAAATTAGTAAGGTTTAATCATTTAGCATTGTTTCTCCTCTCTGACGAATTATAATTCAGAGTCCTTAGCACTTGGATTTTTCCATCCTGTTTAGTTGATTCTTCATTTCATTTTTTTTTCTTTGATGTAGATGGTGAGATATCTAGTGACCAGGACAGATATTAAGGTAAACGCCATGAATAGCCATGGAAGCACAGCTCTGGACTTCGTAGTTTCGGACAGTAACAGTTCAGGAGTGCTCCTGCTGGTGAAGATGCTAGAAGATGCTGGTGCCAAGAGAGGCTCCCAGCTTCAACCTCGGACACCCGAAATTAAAGGAATTCTGCAACATTCTCCTTCATCATTCACCGGAAACAATCCAATGAGTGAACACTTATCAATGTCTGGGAGGATTTTGGATAGTCCACCTCGTTCACACGCTCATCGGCATCACCGTCGCAGGAAGAAGCAATTAGAGTTCCATAAAGAAGGCCTTCAAAATGCTCGAAACACAATCACGGTCGTCGCTGTTCTAATTGCGACCGTCACATTTGCTGCCGGAATTAACCCACCTGGTGGTTTCCATCAGGATGGGTTGTTGCTTGGGAAGTCTGCTATGGGGAAATTGGTGGCATTCAAGGTATTTTTGGTCTGCAACCATGTGGCTCTGTTCTCATCATTGGGTATCGTCCTCGTCCTTGTCAGTGTGATTCCTTTTCGGCGCAAATCAATGAAAAGATTGTTGGTAATAACACACAAGGTCATGTGGGTCGCCATTTCTTTCATGGCAGTAGCTTATATAGCGGCGACTTGGGTGATCACTCCCCCTGGAAGAGGTTCGAGATGGGTGCTGGTCACCCTGCTATCCATTGTTGGAGGGATCATGGTTACTGTTTTTACGGGTCTGGGTGTGATGCTGTTGACTCATTGCTTGAGGAAGTGGGAGTGGAAGAAAGGTAAGAAGGGGAAAAGAAGTCCGGCAAGCAGTCGTGTCGATGAACTGCGAACGATAAGGAAGAGGGAAAGCTCAGGATCAAGCAATTCAGATGTGGATAGCTCTGGAACATCAGGATGTGTCACATATTAAAAATGGCTTGTCATGCTCCGCAAATGAATACTAAGATGCATTAGAAATCTTGTTAGGATTTGAGTATCTCATTAGTCAAATTTAGATTTAATTAGAATGTTAATTTATCTATGATTCTTGTATGTACCTCACTTCCGATCAGAATCATATATCTGTCTGTCTGTCAGTCATTTGTATAACTATGAATTTGTGCCTACTATGTACTGGCAAAATATGTAAAACAGATGCAATGTAGTTTCATTTCTCTGGTCTTGTGAAAACTTAAAAGTCTTGGCCTACCCACAACATTTTTGACAGATTAAACTGTGAACCCAAGGACTCCGCAGGTGACAGATTAAACATGGGGTCCACGCAATGCTGGGTCAGTAGATGAATCAGGGGTCAGGGGTCCAACTCGTGAGAGACCTTGAGGCCTAAAGTGTTTTTTAAATGGGCCCAAGTCCAAGACTGATGAAGGTGGGCCTCGACAGGTCGTGTTTGTGGCCCTTGCTTTTCTTTGTTGATCGGGTGATAAATCTGAAGAGCCATCTCATCAACCCTGTCCAGTTGGGTCGGACTGTCTTTGCTCAAGCTCAAGTCAGACTATAGCAGTCATCTTTTCTAAAATTTTGATCGAAGGATTCCTCTACCAATCAATGTAATCAACTCCATTGGTTAGAACAACTTCCATTGAATCTGCACCCTTGTTTTTCCGAAAATAAGATTTGGCTCAGGATTGCCCATTTTTCATTTCAGAGTCTCTGAATCTTTACACTCGGAAACTCAAAAAGTGTTCAATTGGATAAATTCAGCTTGTTAAATAATGAGATTTGCCTATAAAAACACATTTTTTTTCATAAGAAATGAAAAGCAATCTGGTTCATACCTTAGATTTGAGAACGGCACGAACTAATCCATATAAAGAGTGGATAATTAAAGCTTGAAGTTTATATTTTTATCAACTCTTCATTCGATACAAACCTCCATAAGCTTGAAGTTTATATTTTTATCAATCTAATTAATGACAGATATTTCAAACACAATAAAATAATTATTTTTTTATATCACACTTATGGGGGTTATCAATGGACAAAATTTAGAAGTTTCTATAATAATTTAGAAATATGGATTTAATTTATCCAACCAAAATAATTTTTAATAGATTTTATATAATTATTTTAATCTCTAATGAAAAACAAAGTAGACCCTCACCTAATGGTGCCCTGTTTAGATTCACAGAGGAACATTTTTTTAATTATTTTCTTTGCTTTTCTTAGTTCATTCTTTCTTGTTTCATTTTTTTTTTCTTACTTCTTTCTTTCAATGATTCATAGGAAGGAATGGATTTTGGCAAGCCACGAAGCATTTCAGTCTAGAAGTGGATTTCTCACCCTCTTGGCTCTTTTAGTGAAAAAATATTTAAATTGCCATTATTACATTTAATATTTAAATAGTATAAAAATATTTATGGAATTAAATGAGGAGCCCATAACATGATTGACATAGTTTTTATAGTACTTGCGTGACTTTTTTGATAATCTTACATTTTTATGAAATTCAAAAAAAATTATAATGAAAACTTTTTGAATTTTAATAGAAGATACATGTCACTATGGGATATTAGACAACATGAATTTCACATTAGGTGTTCCCTCATATTAGTCTCCTACTTTTTAAAAATTTTAGGACATATTTTATTCTAATTGGCATTCTACTCTCAATAGTCCACTACCCCATAAAAATGATCATTTCTTAAAAAAAAAAAAAAAACATTTCCACACTAGATTTTCTATCTTTTCCTATTTTTCTATATTTTTCCCAAAAAATAAAAAATAAAATAGGAGAAAGAAACAGCTTATCGATACATATCAGTATATCACTTTTTTTTTTAATTCCTAAGTATATTGATTAGAGCAGTTAAATAATATTTTAGAATTTTTAAATTGTAATCACTTAAAACTATCTTTGAATACTTAAAAAATTTAACTTAAGCAATATTCAAACACGAACCTGCGAATAAATCATTAATGCAAGTGTACCTTCCTTAGTCCTTAAAGCATTTGTTGAGACGCCGAAAGTTGGAATGCTTGGCGTGTGCCAAACGCCCGCTCTTCCACCCATGATATTCGACTTACTTTGGTGCTCCATGATATTTAGTTTTTAAGAATATTTCTTTGAAATTATTTTATATAAACCTTTTTATTGAAGACTAATTATCATAACTATTTACATTCTCTTCTCCATAACTATTTATATTATAAAAAATTGATGATAATATTGTTAGATGCGAATAAGAGTCTTACATCAATTGTGAGAAGAAAAATCTAAAGACTTAAAAATGATTACTGACTCCACCTATTAGGCGAGTATTTTGAACTGAAAGTCCAATTTTAACTATGGTATCAGAGTCAGGTTTTCAGTCAAAGAGACTCATCTAATAGAGAATTGTTAGAGTACAAACAAGAGTTTCACATCCATTGTGAAAGGAAAAATCTAAATTAATTATAAGAGCAGAAATCTAAAAACCTATAAAAGACTGTGTCACTCTACTTATTAGAGTAGTTATAAAGCAGATTTCTAAACCGTCATATGAATCCTCTAAATTTAATAAAATATCGACATATAAATCAATTTCTCACAAAAGTAAGTACCCAATGCTATTCCATAACAAGGTATGATACAAAATCTTACACTCATGTCGAATTAAGTGAGACTTTGCCGAGTTGAGAAATGAAAAGTTAGAATGGGATACAAGCATGAGTGGTTCGTTAGTAATGAATTCAATAAGGACCCAACTTTCAATTCATTCCACTTCATTGTATTTGCCCTATTTACGTCTCATTTCAGTTGAAAAATACCTATAGCTCCACTTCATTGTATTTGCCCTATTTAAGACGAAATTCAGTTGAAAATATCTAGAGCTCGCCAATCTTCGATGGTTCCACAGCTGTGTTTTGCACTTGTGCTGAAACCATTCAAGAGTTTTGCATGGGCACCCAAAATGGTGACCTGCCCTAAGTCAAACACCAGGTCTCGATTGTTGTTAGTCTAGTGGACCCATCCAATTTTTAAAGGGACCTGTAAATGGATTTCCTAGCTAGCATTTTCTCATAAATTGTTGGCTTCGTCTTCCAAACTCTTGAGATTCAATGGAGAGAATAATAATTTTATTTTCAATGCGAGTGTAAATTTTAAAGGTGTAAATAGAGTTGAAATATTTGACAAGTTGGATTAGATTTTAATAAATTCAATCCAACTCATATAAGAAATTATTGAGCACTATCCAATCTGATTCGAGTTTAAAACCAGCACCAGTCGGGATTGGGGGCGCGCTTAGGAATCATCTGGGTTTCACTCGTATCGTGTTTTCGGAGTCTGTTGGAATTAAGGAGTCTAATGAGACTGAACTTCTCGGTAATAGAAGAGCTCTTTCCTTAGGGGCTACCTTAGGGGAGGAGAAGTTAATTATTAAAAATGACTCTTCCAATGCTATCAAATGGGCGAAAGGTTTGAAATGTCCACTTTGGAGATTGGTCTCCTTAGTAAGAGAGATTAAGGAATTATTTATGGGTTTGGAAGTATCTTTCTCTCAAATTAGTAGATCAGCTAATGCAGTAGCGGATTTCCTCGCAAAGAATGGTGTCGATGGGGTGACCCGTGGCACTTTCTTTACCCGGCTGAGTAGTTTTTGTTGGCCCGGGTCTTGTTGTTGTTTTTAGTTGGGTTCTCTCTTTTCTTTTGTTGGGAGGGGGCTTATTTCACATATGCTGCCATCCTTTTTCTTTCTCCTTTTACTGTAATCGTTTTATTTAATGGAAGTCTACTCTTAACTGTTTTAAAAAAAAATTATTCAACCCAATCCAATTCGAGTTACTGGTTTGACTCATTTTTAACATAAATTAAAAGAAAAGATTAAGAGTAAGTTTTTTATATTTTATAAAACTCAAGTTAGATCAGAACAATTTTAGTTACGTTAAACTGAATTGACTTTAAATTTTTTATTTCATCTTATTCAAATTCTATATTGGATTTGTTTTTGAACTTGATCCGATCTTAAATTTACAAATACCAGTTGTAACCCGACCAGTGGATGCAAGAGGTGTTGATGATAACCGAGACTTTGTTTGATCCGTATAAGCAGAAGGTTTGGACGGTGCAAGAATAGGTGTGGACCAAACTAGATCATGGTCCACATCAACACCTTGGCTTTCGCAGTTTCGCCCTTGAAAAATTGCATGTTTCTTGTGTGTGCGACCATTAGAAGGTTGAAACAGCTTCTTCCTTCCTAATCTTCCACCTTCCTTCTACGGTCCCTTTCCTGCACTCTCTCAAATACCTCTTCTGCTACTTCTTCTTTCATGGCGGCCTTAAACCACCTCTTAAGAGTCAGATCTCTCTCCTCTTCTCTCTGTTATACTACTTGTATTCCTAACTTGTCAGCTCTGACTTCCGAAACTTCCCTCAGCTCCCCTTCTCCCCTGTCCAACACTGGCCTTCGTGTCCCTGCAGATGCTAAGGACAGAAATGTCCAATGGGTATTTCTTGGGTGCCCTGGTGTGGGCAAGGGCACATACGCCAGTCGTCTCTCTCAGCTTCTTGGCGTCCCTCACATCGCCACTGGCGATCTCGTCCGCGAGGAGCTCTCCACTTCTAGTCCTCTCTCTCAACAAGTAATTTTTTACCCCTTTTAACACCATCCTCCATCACTTCAATGATTGTAGCAGTAATTTTTCCATCTAGCTTAGTTTTTTTTTGTTGGAGTTCTATACCTCTATTTTCACCTACTAAAAATTGAATTTCTCGTAATTTTATATTCTTTTTAATTTCATCAATCTAGGTGCTCTGTTACTTGACGTTTCACTCGTTAGTCGTAACCTTTCAATTTTCTGTACCAGTCTGTTTTTGATAATTTGGCTCGTGCCCAAATACAAGTCTTTAAAGGTGTTTTCTTTCTGATACGTTTCACCTGTGACCCTTTTAATTCTTTCTAAGATACTATTTTACGCTAAGTCATTTTGGTGAAATTAATTCATCTTCTCATCTGCGGGGACTAATTTGAGTTTTCTCAGTGTAATAATTTTTACTTCGATCTTTTAATACTACTCATCCTATCCATCTTATCTCTAAAATTACACTTATGCTACTCTCTCTCTCTCTCTCTCTCTCTCTCTCTATATATATTATATATATATATATATGCGAATTTGTCTTTAAGAAAAATGGGATTGGTTAGTTATAAGCTGCTGCAAACCTTCAAATTCTCTGTTACCAAGAATTGGGTTGGTGAGAAACATGGAAAGGTTGACTAACATCATTATAATTTTGGAAACCTGATTTGTTTGTAGTATTCTTTTGGTTTTTATACCTCTTGGTGCGAAAGAACATGACTTCAAATTAGGATCCTTCTGTTTCTATTTAAACCTGTGTTGTCTGTGATTAGAGTTAAAAATCCGAACCTATTCGATTTTCAATAAATCCAAACTAATCCTTGGTGACAGAGTTAGTGAGATGCCCAAGATCAATAGCAGACAAGTTGCACAAGACCAAGTTACAATGAATCAATTCAAACCAACCAAATTCAAGGTCTCATTTCAAAAAGACCTTAGATCTAATCGAAGAAAAAAAAATAAACATAGAATAAGAAAATTCATCAAAAAAAAACCCTTAGAATAAGGAGAAGGATAGAGCAGACAGGACCCAAGAAACCAACTCTGGGATGGTTGACAAAATTTCTCAAACTTCTGAATTCATTATTGCTTTACATAAACTTGTTTATATAGACAAAAGCTATCTCAAAAGGGAGATTGCTTTAGTTTTTACATCCGAGTCTTATGCTAGGATGAGCCAGGGCATCAAAATGAATTTTAAGTCTCATTGAGTTGAGGGGTATTAGATCTAAAATGACTTCAACACATGGTTCTGATACCACTCAATAGTTTTCCCCTTTTATGTTTCCGTAGTTTCAACCCATGTACCTTGCCTCCAAGCCGAAAGGTCCGTCACTCATAACCCAATTACCCATTTCTTTTTTTATTGGTTATAGAGACCCTTATCTTGTAATTTCCTATAGAAGCCACTTCTACATTTTCACTTCTTTTCATTTTATACATCAATTTGGGTCAAGCAGGTCAGGTCAGATTGAGTGAAATGTAATCAGGTTGGGTTGAGTTGAGTCTTTGAAAAGATTTGGTGTGGATTGGGCCAGGGAAAGTTTTTCTTGACCCTACAGCCAATCTGACTCTCATCTACCAATTGTTGCCCTACTAGTTGATGTTTTTCTTTCTACTCCATGTTGTCTTTGTCTTCATTTATTATGGCTTTGCACCTTATGCTTCTTGAGAAGACAAAATTGCCATTTCCTTCAGTATTGGATTTTGATCTAATTTTCTCTCTCTTAAGAGCCAACATTTATTCTTATTGCCATTCTAGGTGTATGGCACTTTTTTTTCTTCCATCATGGTCAATCCTCGTATTACATTGTCAATCCTCATATTACATTGCCAAGGTCATCTCAACTACATGTGGCATCACTAGCATGCAACCATAATGCTGACATAACCCACACATCATTGCCATACATACTAAGAATTGAATATGAATGAAGCTGTGCACCAAGTCTAATAAATTACCTTATTGCCTTAATTGGACTATAATACCTGTACAATGCATGATTCTTCTTGCCTTCAAATTGAAGATTGTTTATGTCTCTTTTGTTATCACAAATGGCTCTTTTTACCATTGAAGAGAAGGGTCTCTTGTGATGTCTCATGCTTGCAGCTACCGCATAGATGATTACCTTGAACACCTCTATTCACTATGATGGCATGCAAAGTATTTATCACCTTGTCATAAGCTTTTGCAGATGCTAATAGTTTTTGGACACTAGACCATCTCCATATGAGATTATCTTTATTTATCATCTCTTCATCAGTTACCTTTTGTTTCTTCGCTAGATACCTTTTTTCTTCATTGGGAATTTTATTTCAAGATGGATGGTAGCTCAAAAGATAATCCACGGTCCTTTTGAATGTTTGTTTTTGTGGGAATAGATTTTTTTTAATTATTTTTTTATGAACAGGGGTTGCTAGGTGGGTTCAGAGGGTGTTCTTCTTGAACAATAAAATGAAAATTCCTATGTTATCTTTTTTGAGGTTGGAGTGTGGTAACTTAAATAGGGTTGAATCCTTACTCTTGGAAGGATTTAATGTTATAAAATCAAAATTCCATAATGTTGGTTAGGCTGGATGGACAAATGCTATAACTTGGGCTGATGGGTGTCCAATGAGCCTTGGTGATCTTCTATACGTATAAATGAAGTTAGACCCTTATGGAAAGACGTCAAAGTGACCTTTCATCATGTTCAGAGAGGCAAATTTTGAAGTGGATGAAAAGGCATAATCTGGTACAAACAGAGAATATTTTTATTTCATTTTGGGTTATGGGATCATAATGTTCTTGTAGCCTCCAAGATTTTACCATAGCCTTTGAGCAAGAGTAAGAATGTTTTCATTCTTGAATTGCTTGCTTTCTTTCTAGGATTTATCAGTTAGACTAAGGAAAAATGCCACAGCAAACATTTGTGGCTTCCTCATGTATCATGTGAATATGCTTAACTAGGATTTTGACAATGATTTTTTGATAGGGCTGAGTAGAATGGTATACTTCAAACCTCAAATAGATGGGGTAATGGATTTGTTGATGATGATGACTACAACGATGACGATAACAACAACGATGATAATAATGATGATTATGTGTGCAGATTTTAATGTTATGAAATTGCAGTATTCATTCCATAGATGATGCTACTATATGTTTCTGTGCAATCTATTAATCTGGAAATGTGAATCTTGGTTCAACTAGACTATTATCATAAGCATATTGACTAATGTTCATTATTTCTTTTCTTTACAGCTTAAAGAGAGAGTAAATCAAGGAAAATTGGTTTCTGATGAAATTATCATTAGTCTATTGTCCAATCGTCTTGAAAGTGGAGAAGCTAATGGTGAATCAGGTTATATTCTTGATGGCTTTCCACGTACAATCAGACAAGCGGTAAGTTGTTTTTTTTTTTGGGTAAATGATAGACGTTGTTGTTGTTATTACTTTCACCAAATTTACAATAATTAAAAACAATGAATTTCTCTATGTGAAACATGTTTTAGTTTGTGATCCGTATTTTGTCATTAATTTACGTTTTACATCTATTTGCAAGAGCTGGTAGCAAAATTGTAAGTGCTTAATGTGAAACTCTAAGGTTGTTGAGTCATGCTACCATTTTACAATTGAAAAACATAAAAATCTCCATGAGACATGCTTATGACATGATGCATCATCAATATTAAACTAATGCAAGTATTTGATCAGGTTATTTTTGTTAAGGGCACATTTTTTAGGGGCATAGGAGTTATTTTTATCTTTAATTTTGGTCTAGTGAAGGGTCTTTTTTTAGTCCAAAAGCACCCATTTGCAAAGTTGCAAAACCTGAAAACTCAATTTGGAAGTTCATTCAATTGAGTCAACTCGAATGAACCAAGTGTCGCTTGTCTTGTAAATAGAAACAATTTATCACATAAGTAGAATAAAAATCTAATTGCATCTTTATCAATTGTTCACTGGGTCATGACGAGTTGACTGTCAGACTCAGTCAATGAAGCCCTGATCGAGTGTTGATTGAATCTTGAGAGGTTAGAGGTTTTGGACCGAGCCACTGGAATTTTGGCTGAGTCAACCAAGGAAATTTGTTTCTAGAAAATGCTTCAATGCATCACCATATACAGCATGTAGTATGTTTTTGCTACTTTGTCAATCAGACACAATCTTATGGTTGCAGTATGTTATTGTCACATTTGCAGGAGATTTTGGAGAGTGTGACAGTGATTGACTTGGTGGTTAATTTGAAGCTCAGAGAAGATGTATTGCTTGAGAAATGCCTTGGAAGAAGAATTTGTAGCCAATGTGGAGGTAATTTTAATGTTGCTTCAATCAACATTAAAGGAGAGAATGGCAAGCCTGGCATGTGCATGTCTCCACTTCTTCCTCCTCCACATTGTGCATCGAAACTCATTACTCGATCTGATGATACAGAAGCAATTTTTAAAGAAAGACTCCGCATATACAACGACATGGTATTGCATTATCTTCTCTCTGACAGAAGTAACTTCTAACATCCTGAAGGATTGTTGTAATGGAAACAGGTGATGCATAAATTAGTTTATACATGAGGTCCTTTGGTAGAAAGAATCGGCACCTGCCTCTGCATTTATTGTAGTTTAAAAACTCAAAACTCAGGCGAATTGCCCAAGTTGTCTCAACTGAATTCTGACGGTTGATTTTTATCTGGTTTTCTCAAAAGAAAAAAAGCCAATTTACTTGATTAGATTTCAAGTTGAAACTGAGTTTTGATTTTTTTTAAACTACTATTGTATTGCTCACAGTTGAATGCTGATGGCATGGGTGCTCACCCAGATTGAGCCCACTGTTGGACATTACAAAAGAGAAGCATGTACCCCAAATCACCTTTAAAAAGTTGACATCCTTCTTCCTCTTTGGCCTTGCAATGCATACTTTAAAGCATACTAATACAGGCATATTTTATTCAAAGAATTGAATTTATTTCCATCAATACCTTTGAGTTGGGGTTGTGTTTCAGTTTGATTCCCATCCAGCTATGGCTCCACAGTTGTATTAATCATCTGATCATTCCAAAGTTGGAGCAGACAGTAGTTGTTACAGAAGATGCACTTTCCAATTCAAAGACCGTGCATATGCTATACATACTTCACGCATGTTACTACCATGTTGTCATTATAATCCAAGAATCCAATCCATTCAATTAATTTCCTGCATTGAATAGGGGTATGCTTCTGTCTTCATTCCATCCAACTCTGGCCCATCTTTGTATTTCTGATTGATTAATCACATGATCAATCTAAATGCGGAGCCATAGATGTTACAAGAAAGTGTCATTTACCAATTCAAGGGCAAGTTGCCAATGGAATGGGTTCTATTTAGAGAATATGAGCCTAATTTTGCACATTGATCTAAATAAATATGAGATGTTGGTTCTGATTATGGGCATGGTACTTCTTAGGAATGATGTTTGCTTTAAATTCTTTTTACCACATTTCAAATGGTTCTTTCTGTATTGTATCGGTCTTACTGTTCCAGAGTCGACCCGTTGAGGAGTTCTATCGCAGCCGGGGTAAACTACTGGAGTTCAACTTACCAGGAGGAATCCCAGAATCATGGCCAAAACTACTGCAAGCATTGGATCTTGAAGATCACGATGACAAACAATCAGCAGCAGCTTGAGTTCTTGATGAAAGTGGATCATTTTTCACATGCAGGAGTGTATGCCCATGCCAATTTTAAATAAGTTTCAAAGCACGACTACTTTATTATCAGGTCAGCGATTGCTGTCAGTTTTGGATCAAAAAATATTTTTTTGGAAGTACTCTATTCATGTATGAAGTGTAGAGGATGATGAGTTGAAATTGAAATGGAGTACCCTAAGCAATATTTACTCTGTGGAGGGAGTTAAGTAGGGCTTTTAGAGGTGGATAAGCACAAGGTTTCTTCAGGTTTTCCTACTTTGTAGATGTTTGATCATTGAGAATATAGATTTTTTTTTTTTACTGAAACCTGTGTTTGTGTGTGTGTGATGTGATTTCACTAAATGTGTGGGTCTTCCCAATGGAAGAGGTATTTCTATGCTATACTTCATGAATGTATTTTTTTTTTTTTTTTTTGAATTTACGTGGAAAACTGCAAGAAATCCGACGTAAAATCCCCACAAGCGATATCTACTGTCCTTACAGTACATCAAGTTATGCCATAAGAGCTCAAACTTGAAGTGCTGCCTTCTCTATATGTTGATTCTATGCTCTATGCCCGTTAAAAGCCACTAGTATAAAAGACCATTATCAGTGTAGACGGAATTGAGTTTCAAAATATTTTGAGTTCAAAAGGTTGAATTTGAAAATTTGACTGTACATAATTGAGACAAAAGTTTAAATGCAACTATCTCTATTTGCAAGTCTAACGCAAGTAAATTTAGAGTGATGATTAGGAATTCGTTTTAGAAAGTAAGAGTTCTATGTTTGATTCTTATTCTACTCTAAAGAGTTTCACTATCTATAAAATTATTAGGTGTGCGTAAATGAGGAAATTTGTACTTTGGGACTCTCATAGGCTTAGACACCTTGATTATTGAAAAAATCTCTTTAAGAATTCTCCAAACATTTCAAGTTGGGCTGTCAATGTACTTGCATTTGGTTTGCGTCTAACCTGAATTCTAACAATAATTTGGTAAATAAGCAGGTTAACGAAGCTCGATTTGTTTATTAAATAAAATGAAACAATCTAATTGAGTTTTATAGGCTAACTCCGATAATCAAAATATTAAATGGGTTAAAATCAAATTCATATTTAATTTATTTCTTAAACAAGTTGATTCGATCAAAACTCTTGAAGGCTGATATATTTTAAATTTTATTTATTTAAGTCTTCTTTTATCTAATTCTAATTTTATAGGTTTTCTAGAATAAAATTTGACTGCTTGATGATAAATTTCATTCTGCTTAGTTGTAATTATTATATAATTAAAAAATACATGCCAATGCAGTTTTGTGAGGGCTAAGTGAATAAAAATGATATTTTAAAATTTTTCTGACCCTTTTAACTTTAATATTGATGCATGCATCATTAACATGAGATGAGAATCATGAAATAAATGATGAAAATATGAGATTAAAATCTCATGAATAAAAAGTAAAATTTAAATAATTGACCTTAAAAAAATAAGAGTGTGATTAAGATAATTGAATAAAGCTTATTTTCAATCATTAAATAAGTACATGATATTTTATTTATTCATGGATGGGGTAGGGTAAACCTGCCTCTTTCGGACAGGAAGGGACATGGCAAATTGGGGATAGATTTTACTGAGTGTGTACTTTGTAGTGACGAGTCACGACAAGGCGTCGGTGAGTGGTTGGTCAGATGTGTGGCTAAGATTGGACCAGAGCGGCATGCAGGCTTTTCCAGACTCTGCCACAATTGTCAGATCTGTGGGTCTACGGCTCTGCTTCACCTTCAATCATAATTGTGCTTCGACAGGTTTTCTGTCAAAGATAAATTAAAAAAAAAAAAGTAAAAATATGGACCTTTTTGTGATGACCTAATTATTATTGATTTTTTGCATGTAAAAATTCTTACTAATTTTATGTAATTATATATAAATTTTATTGCATTATCAATTTTATTTTTACTCTATACCTGTACTGAAAAGTAAAAATTAAATTTTTGGTGGAAGACGGAAAAGTAAAATTGACAAAAGATTAAAACCTTTGTCTATTTAAATAAAACTCTTCTAAGAGAATTTCGCATAAGCCTAAGATGCTTTTATGCCTTGACTAAGTGTGAATTAGCATAAATTTTTTAATTACATTTTTTTTAGTACATTTCAAAAGTCAAACACAACAATTTCTACATTCATCTAAAGAAATTGTATACTCATTTTCAATGGAGATTCCATAGGTTTCATATTTTTTGATAAGTTGCATAAATTTTCTTTATAAATTATATAATTCAACAAAATTCTTTAATCTGATTATCATGATTTTATGAGAGAGCTATAAAAAAAATTGTCTAAATTTCCAATATTAACATGACTAAATAGAACTCAAATTATAAAAAATGTAATTCACCTTAATATTTAAGGAGTGAATCAATTTATGTGAAGCTTGTCAAAGTCATGAATTCAATTAAAACTTATTTTAAATTGATTTTATCATTAAATTAAAATTAATTTCATTTTAACTATTGATATTTGTAATCTTGTAATCTTGATTTTCATTGGACGTTATCAACCCATCCATCCGGGAGTCCCCACATGCCAGAGGACTTCAAGAATCTGACTTAAAAAAATTTTTGTGTTCAATTCTCATATTCAATTCATCTTAATAATCTCAAGAGAACACTTTCTATTAAATTTATCTGGTGTATATTCTCTATTAAATTTATCCGATGTGTAGAACCAGACGGTGAATTTATCTGGTGTATATTCTCTATTAAATTTATCCAATGTGTAGAATCAGACATTGAAAGAAAGGTGTCTCAACATGTTAATATTCTTAAAATAGAATTCACTCTCAATAATTAGTGAGCCATTAAAATGATATTAATTACCATTAAGATTATGGTAAATTAATAGTTAACTCAATAATTATAGCCATTGAAAATATGATGCCTCGAGTGTTAATTTTATTAATTTTTCTATCTAAACTATGAGACTTTTATCTAACTGAGACACTTAAGACACCTTAATTAAAAAAAAAAAATAGATTGACAACCATTCAAGTCTTGACAATGATGCATTTTATTATTGTATGGAGTATGGACTGGTACATGGCTGGACTCTTTAAGGAGGAATCCAGAGAAGAAGATAGAAAGTAAGCATAAGCATATGAAATGAAGGTTTATTGAAGAGAATGAGTGATGGTGGGTGGATGGTTGAGTTGAGTAATTCAGTAATCTAGCAAAGTTTAGTGCAAAGGCATCGTAGTCTGAGAAGGCCCTGGCAATGGCCATCGCTAAAATTCTCCATCTGACAAATCATTGCACAGTTGTTGCTCGCCAAACACGGTCCACTGAACCGACTGCTTACCGCCTCGCAGATTGCCGCTTCCACCCTCGTCACCGCACTCCCTGGTAAAACAAAATTAATCAAATACTAAAAAGCAATATTTAACTTAATTGATTCAATTTTTTTGTGATTTTTTCAATTGATCAATTCCCAGTTTTTAATAAAAATTTCATATCTATATGTATAGAAAATAATAATACACTGCAAACCAACCAGTGTACTGGGGATCATCAGGTGCAACCTCGATGGGCTGCTCAGGATGAAAGTCTAATATTTTTCATCAGTTTTAATTCATTTTTTTAAATCTCAACTTATTTTAATTTAAATCAACTAACTCAAAATAAATAGAATTGTATTGAAAATTAACTTGTATAATTAAATAAATAAATTTAATTTATATACAACATATTGATATATTTAAAATAAAATGCTGTCCATAAAAAAGGTCTCTACAGTTAGAACATGATCACTATAAAGAAAATGTTATGTAGAAGACATAATGTGAATATAAATTAGGTAATTTAGAAGAAATAAACTATATATAAAATGACCTTAACTCATGAAAAATAAATAACAAAATTAAAAATATACTAAAAATAATATCAACTAATGATAATGTGAGAAAAATCTACTTAAAGTGACCTGGTATAACTCAATTGGTTATCTCCTGCCTCAGGAAGGAGAAGGTCACAGATTGAAACTCCCATAGACTAACCTTGGTGTGCTTTAGGGATAGGAGTCTACCTGAAGATTTTATATTGAGTATCCCGCGATTTTCCACACGTAAATTTTATAAAAAAAATAGAAAACAAAAAAAAATAGATCAAAGAGATAAAAGAAAAATATAACTCATAAAATTAACTTCGAATTAATTTTATATGATAATATGATAATAATTTATATTTCTCCACTTCTATTTTCTCAAATAAAAATGAATCAATTTTTTTTACCTCAGCTGAACTTCATTTTTAATAAATTAGATTGCCCACGCATATCTTGAGTCATATCCATTGAATGCAAATGAAGGACTCAAATTAATCCAGTGAGGATTGGCCCAATCGTTAAAAAACTTCTTTTTTTCTTAATAAGAAATCTTGAATTTAATTACCCTCAAACTTTCATGATTTGAAGTACTCTCTATAGTGTATATAAATTGAAAGATTTATATATATTCGTATTAATCCAATGTAGAATGAGAATATATATATTAAAAAAAACTTAAACCCAAATTAAATCAAGACATCTAAGTAAGAGAGACAAGCACCAGAGGCAATAAGAAGGAAGCATAAAAGGTGGAGATAAAAGATAGGACTTCTTCTCTTAGCTAATGCCATCTTCTTTAGCTTCCTCTGCTACTGCGATGTTCAGAGAGTCTGCCTCTATTTATAGAGATGAAATGTCAACTGATCTGCTCAAAACGCTACCCGTCCAAATTGGTCAGTGTTTCTTCATTACTGAGATGGTGGGATTTGCAGAAACATGAAACGTGTCTTCTTTTTGGACACGAAGTGGGGTGGAAATCGGTGATGGATTTTGCTGAGCTAACCGTGGCAGAGGCGACTGCAGAATTAAATTACACAAAAATAATTAAGGGCAGGTGGTGGTGCTCAGACCCACCACGTGTGGTATGCGGCAGCAACGCGCCGGTGAGAGAGGCTGAGCTTGAGACAGAGCAGCACGTATGCCCTGCCATGAACCGTCCGTCGGCTCTGTGGGTCTCCGGCGCAGTCAAACCGGTTGTCTGAGACAGAGTCCGGTTTTGGGTTTTGTCTTTAATCTGTTAAAGTTTCATTTCATCTGGATAGCAGATTTTTGAAGATTATTTTAGTTGTCTAATGATCTAAACTTTTTACTGAAATTCTGCGAGATGCAAGTTTTATTTTCATGTCACTTGTGTTGCGTAAGCTGGGTTGAATTCAATAAAGAAAAAAGAATATAAAAAAGTGAAGACAGAGAAGACACAAATTTAAATATAAAAAAGTGGTGGTAACCCCTTTACCCTTATTTGTAATTAGAGAGTTATGGGATAATTAATAGCAATAATTTGAAATATTGAGTTCTAATTATTATGAGAATTTTGAAAATTCTAAGGAAGGCTCTTTTCCAAGAGTTAATGGGTCTAAAGTGCTAAATTAAAAGGCTTTGGCCCATATACCCAATGTTCGGGGTCCATTTTTACCCATTTGGGTTAGTTGATTTTAGGTAGCCCAACATCCATTGTAATCCTTAGTGGTGAATTTTGCTTCATGTTGTTTACCTTATCCCTCAAATCACTTTAGAATAATTTAAGAGAGAATGGAGTGGAGCATGTGGCAAAAGCTACATGGAGAGGATCTAAAGGGAGCAACTCATGGTGGTGCTAAAAATGGGTTGTGGCTCCTATAATAAATGGGTGGACTCATTTAAATAGAAGACCAAGTTTAAATAGGTTGATTCAACTTAATTTCTTTATTAGAAGCTTGACTAATTTGACACACTTATTTCATGGGTCAACTTAGTATGAGCCCATATGAAAAAAATTTAAAATTGAAAGTTTAAGTGTTAACAAGTAGTATCAGAGTCAAATTTTAAGTATCCGTCAGAGGATCTCATTCGAGGAGAGATTGTTGGGACTGTTGCGAACGACTCCTATATTAAAAGTGTAGAGTGAGATTTAAAGAGATTTATAAAAAATTTGAATCACTTCACCTAATACATTAGTCTTTTGGATTGAAAGTCCAGATCTTAACAAAGATCATCTCTTGCAAATGTAACTTAGATTTGAAAATGGGAAATGGAGTGATGCACTTGAGATATTTGACAATCCCATTAGATGTTTAAACAAATTGATTTTTAATAGATATTGAATGGAAGAACTTTTATCTCGAGACACATGTGGCTTACAAACAGTGTATTACATTTTAAAATTTGATAAGACATTTCCAACGTACACCGCTCTTTGAAAATAGAGTGAGTTGTAACGGGGCACTTATATATTTTAATAAAGAAGCATTTTTTATATTTTTATCATACATGAATGTTTTAGACGAAGTCGAATGTGTTTTTTTCTATGATCTATGATCTGTGTTCAGCCCTCTCATTTGTATTAGAGCAGAAGACATTTTTAATCTAATTAATCTTTAAAATATATATAGTCTTTCCAATACTACACGTACTGAATCCACAATTATGAATAGTGGCCCATTGAAATTAAAGTTAAATCAAATTCAAGATTCCATTTTATATAAAGTGGACTTTTTGACGGTCAGATTCCTTTTGGCCCTGTTGATTTAACATTATCTAGAAAAAGAAAAATGGTAGACGAGGAATAGCAACTGAGAATAGAAGATATGAGTAGAGAATACCGATCTCTCAAAACTGGAGCTGCTGATTCAAAAATAAAGTAAATTCTACATGAGGAATAAGTTTGCGTCAAGAGGACCCTAAATTTTGTTGAGTGGTTGCCCAGAATAGAGGATATGGGTATAAGGTGTTTTGATTGGTATTCCAATGTATAAAAATAAAAATTAATAAGTTGTAATATAAAAATATCAGATCTATTTAAAGATTTAATTCAAATATGTATCTAACTTTACTTTTTAATATAGTTTTAGGTAGAAATTTGAAATTGCTAAATCTTAGTCTAATATGACAATTGTTTCTCAATTTTAGTGCAGAAATGCAAATGCAAAACAACTTCAAGAAAAATGGAAAAATGAATTTTTAAGGAAAAGTTTTCTTTGGAAAATAGTTTGTTACAAATTTATTTTTCTAATCTAACTATTTTAATGTCTTTTTATTAACGTGTGGAAAACTCAGACACAGTCTTACTAAAATTCCTACAGATGAGCCCACTACTCTTAAGCGATTACCCTATCAGAGCTTGAACCCGCAACCTCAAGACAAACTGCAGCCATATGGATAAATGTGTCAAGTTAGAGCTATAATTTGGCCTAACTGGGTTAAGTTTTAGCCTTTTAGGTATGCCCAAGTCCAAGTCTTATATTTAACACCAATTAGTCAAATCTGAACTCAGTGCCAATTTTACCTGAACTTAGGGTTATTTGGGTGTAAAGCAAAAATAATTTATATTATTTTAGTGTAAATGCAAATTATATAAGATAAATTTTATATTTATACAAAATATTAATCAAAGAAAATTACATTTTATAAATCATTGGTCATAGTTAGGCTTTTAGCCAAACGCCAGCTTTCACATATTACACTCGTCTCAGCCTGATTTCTAATATGGGTCTGTTTCTGATATTTTAGACTAAAAAATTGAGTTCGACCCAAGCTTCAATTCCAAAAAAAAATAGGTGAAATGACTTGAGTCTTTATAAACCCTTAAATCTCCCTCTGCACTTTGTAAAACTCGTTTGTAACCGCCCCAACAATCCTAACCCTAGCAATCCTAACCCTACTTAAAGTGTTTAATGTTAAAATTGCAAACCAATGCAACATTTAATTTTCCACTGGATCATTGATTGAAGGAGAGCGTTGGAATTGTCAACCATTGCAAGTGTTAAATTTCAAAAGAATCCATTCATAAATTTGTTTTCTCCCAATCAAAGTATTTATGAAATGAGTTAGAGGTATTTTTTTTTTCCAAAGAGTTGTATCCTTTCAAAGAATTATGTCTTTTCCAATGAGTTGTCCTTTTACATATTAGACTAAGGGGTGTTGTGCAGTTCATTTGCATGTCAATGGAATGAAATGAAATTTCAAGGCTTTGCAAAGCCAACATTTAAGTAATGGAGGTAGGATTCAACGAAACACTCGTTGTATTACAGAAAAGAAACAGATGAGATTAAGACAGATGATCTAGTCGGAGTAGCATAACATAAGATAATGATACAACACTAAGTCTACAACAAGGACTCCAATAGAAGATGCCACTGAGGACACAGCAAATAACACTATTATTAAGGATACATTCTCATAGAAGATATGAAGTAGCCTTTGCAAAACCAAACCTAACCCAGTGCATCAAACCACAGACAAGTTCATAGCCCAGTAAATAAGGGTTTGGGAATCAAATGAAGCATCCTTCATTCCTGACAATGCTTTGTGCAGAAACATCGGCGACGGAAGCCTCGGCATTTGCCTCCGCTGAAGCCTTCAGTTTTGCAGACGTTGGCACAGTTGTGGCCACTGAGGCATGAACCATGGAACTTGTGGCTTTGTGACTCGCACAACCTCGCCTCTGCTACCTCAGTTCCCATCTCTGCTCATTGGTTAAGATAAAAGTCCAGTTAAGATAAACATCAAATAAAATATTAGACCATTATAGAGAAAAGATCTTATAATATCATTTTAAATAATGGCACTGGGACATGTTTGATAATAATATTAGATAGATTCATTATTGAATATATCGTCTGACGGACAGAGTGATGAACTTTATAAAGATAAAGGGTACAAAGTTACTCCTTTATTATAAAATATCATTCTCTTATTAAAGGTAGCAGGACGAAGCATCATAATTGTCAAAAGGTGAAAAGGAAAAGTTACTTCTGTTGAAAAATCGTCAAGAACATAACTTTAAACAGTGTTGTAATCATAACTCCATTCAGAAAATCCGCCCCACAGTAAAGAAAACCCATCTCAAAGAAGACCCATCTCATAGATTAACGGCACACTCATGCCTGAACAATTCTGTATCATCTATTTGGAGTATCCATCCCGTGTTGCCCCGCTTTCAATGATCCATTCCATTCACTGTCTGGAGTCTGGACAGTCTTGTCGTATGCATCTTTTTTTTCTCCCACTTGTATCTCATTACAATTTTACAGACTGGCGCCCCATTCGGACACCAGAAAATTTGTCCGAAAACCCTCGGTTTTAATCGTTTTACTCTTCCACTAAAATTCCTTCTATTCTTTCATTTATTTTTCTGTTCTTTTCAAGGGAAGTGATTTGTGTACCCATGGTGCACTTTTTCAATTTTTTTTTTTAATTTTGCCTTCCACCCATCTTTTCTCCATTTTCATCGGGTAAAATTGAAATTTTTTTTTTTAATTTTGCCCTCCACCCATCTTTTCTCCATTTTCATCGGGTAAAATTGGAAAAAATAATTGAAAGAGTATAAAATGAAGAGTGCACAAATCATTTCCCTTCTTTCAAATTTACTGTACAGTCAAATCATTTTAAGAATTATAAAAATATAATGATAATAAAAAAAATCTCTTTAAAATTTTAAAAGAGTAAAATCTCCTTTTTAAAATTTTAAAATTATTTTTTAAATATGATATATTTTCAAAATTTGTCAATTTTAAAAGAGTACTAATTACAATAGTGTGATAAAAATACTTTAAAAATTCAAGATCTTTTGATACTTCTAAATACTTAAAATACAATATTTTACAAATAAATGTATTCTTCTAAATACTTAAAATGTAATATTTTACAAATAAATGTATTCTTCAATTGTATGAAAAATACATTTAAGAATGTCAAGACCTTAAAGTTTTAAAACATTTTTATTAGATTATTGTAATTAGTCTGAATATTCAATTTGAGAAATTTTGAAAATACACAGTACTTAAAAAATAATTTTAAAATTTTAAAAGAGATATTAACAATATAGACAATTATTTTTAGAGAGAGGATAGAATGATAACTTCATCTGAAAAATTAAAATCGGATGTTCTCTAAAGATTTTCAGGATGTCCGAATGGGACGCGTCGAAGTGTGGCATCCGATCATGCACACACATCGGATTCATGTGGCATCCGATCATGCACACACATTGGATTCATGCGTGGGAAAATGTTCTCACAGGCAGTACCATCTAAAGGGCCTGGCCATATGTTGACTCCAAGACCTTGCGGTCCACGACAAGAGTAAGGGTACTGGCCATATATTGACTCCAAGACCTTGCGGTCCACGACAAGAGTCTTGACCGTCAAGCCAAGACCCTTTGGTGGTATTTTCAGTCATCTATTCATCCACTTCTAGTTGGATGGCTAGGAATGCTCGATGGGACAGATGATCACTGCCTCCACGTCGTGTCCAATTTAGATAAATTGGTCCAGAATCCAGATCACTAAAGATGGGCCCATATCTGTATGGTCTACACCAGGACTCCATAGACCAAGTATTGTACACAAACTACAGCAACATGGCCTAGACAATCACGATTACAAGAAGCAAGAGAAGCAGACTACCATGTATTAAAAAGCATTAGACTATGTTAATATATATATCTTTTCATTTTCTAATAGATGAAAGAAATAAAATAGAAACAAAATAAGAAAATCTCATTTTTATATCATTCAATATCATTTAAAAAAAAAAAATACTCATACACAAATCAAAATCCTTTAGTTACACGTAGAAGAAACACAAAGGCATGTATAGATGTGTGTAAGGAAGGTGGTGAACATTAGAAAACAATTGACAAAGAGAAGAGAAGAACCAGTAGTAAGGAGCAGCAGTACGAGCATAAGGACTGCTGGGAAAAGGTTCATGCGCCTATCCATGTTGAGATCGATCAAGAGACAGAGACAGAGAGAGAGAGAGAGAGCTCAAGATGGGAGATTGAGAGGAAGGGGAACCTTGCTTTTATAGAAAAATCATGGGTAACTGGCTAATTTTTACTACTGGGAAAGGAGGTGATTTAGAAGAAACGTAGGGAAGTAATTTTTGACGTCACAACTAGCCAGGTTACAACCAAACTCAGTAATTCAAAAATACCACGGCAAAGAGATTTTATAAAAGTGATTATCTTATTTCTGAAATAGGCTTGCAGAAAGATAAATCAAACAAAGTTCCATCCACGTGTCACACGTGGTGATCATGCAATCTTTAGCATTGAAGACAATATTCGTCTGTGTTTTGCCGTGCCAGGTAAAAAAGCCTGGATGTGCCAGGCACCCATGTGAACATCTGTCCATGGAACCCTAATCTTCCTGAAACTGTTTCACGGTAGCTATCCCTTTAACGGTTATTTTATTTAGTACAACGGAAGTTTTACTGCCTGTTTGATAAACATATGCGACTGTGACATCAACCTTTAATGAAGGATAAGTATCAGAAGTTTGAATTTAAACAGTGAATCGTCGGCAAATGGATACTGACTCATCTATCAAAGGAAATTTTAAGGATCCTTCTCAAGTTTTTTAATTTAGAAAACTTGATACTTAAATATTGAGACACATCATATATCTTCTCAAGAAATATATAAAGAATGGTAAAAGAATTGATTGTATTAAATTTAAATTTTATTTAATTATATGGATACCATGATTTTAGACTTTGAAAATTTAACTATTATAAACTTATTGAAAAAAAATCTTAAATAATATCATTCATAAAATTTTCTATCTATCTCTTCTAATTATATAAAATCAATTTAATAATAAAATATTCATTCTCCATATCCGGAATGGCTTCTAATCTTTACAAAAACCTATCCATAGAAAAAGAAGCTCCACTGAGTACAAGCAATCTACTTTTAAGTTAAACCTTTATGAACTTGTCATTCAAGTTTCTTTCTTTTAATTTTATTTTTTTATTTTTATTTATTAATAATGTGAGAAATTCAACACAGTTTTATTAAAATTTCTATTAATAAGTCCATTACTTTAGACACATCAAGGTTAAATTTAGATGGGGAGAACTCAAATCAAAAATTTTTCACTTTTTGACAGGAGGGACAATCAATTAAACTATGTATAAATAATTTTTTTTTTTTTTTTTATGGTGCAAACCTGTAAAGTAGCAATTGCCAGCTGCCCCTTTCTCAAACATTCTGGCACCTACATGATCGGCCAAATGGGCCAAAATCTAACAGTGGGGCCCTCACAACATATAAAGTAGAATAAAAGTTAATTATTCGAAGTAAAGTGACAAGATAAAGCTTGCTTAGAAAAGACTGTGGAGTCAGGGTCACTTGTCTATCATTTTCATATTGAAGTTAGAGTAACCTACAAATATAAAAAAATATTAGATAAATATGAGGAGTTAAACACCAAACTTTGTCTAATCTTAAAAAATTTATAATCTATAATAAATTATGAATTTCAAAATTGCATATAAAAATTAATTATTATGAAATAAAAAAGCATCATCGATATGATGTTATTATTTTTCAAAGACAAATCATTTTTAATTAAAGATTTTAATTTTTTTACACTAAATTAATATAATATCCTATTGGCAGCTCTAACAAAACTGGAGACTCATGGATGTTGAGTTTAAAAAAAAAAAAAAATCCTTGATCAAATTATAAAAAATTTGTGAGATAGATATGATTTAATAATAATTAAAGTTTTAAAATTTAAAATTATAAAGGCAAAATGATCAAATGTAACTCAAATTTTACATAAAAAAATGTCTTTATCATATTCTCTATATATTCTATAAAAAATAAATATATAACCCATTAGATTCTTTTTATCTAAAACAGGAAAGAAGGATAGAGATGTGAATGAGCAAGTGGTGGTGGGGGAAATATAAATTATTAAGGAGTGTCGGTCGGCTCATCAATGAATTATCTTGGTAATGACATGAGATCAACGAGGATTGCCCTTTTGCTCTTTCGGAATTTTTTTAAATGATTAGATAAGCTGTTTGTCTCGATGTATTGAGTATGGTTTAGAGGCTATTTTTTAATAATTTAAATATTAGTTTTCTTTAATTTTAATTAATATCTACTTAATATTTTTGGAATTAACCATTATAAATATAAATATTTATTTAATATTTTTATTTTGATCTGGCAGATCTAATGTGTAAAGTAGGCTGAAATCGGGCTCGGTCGGATCTGATTTTTTTTTAAATCCAATATAACCTGAGTTACTAAACTATGGAATCCGACCTAACCCAATCCGAACTTCTCACCCGAACGTCTCAACTTGAATCGACTCGAATTATAACTCTACTCAACTCAAATTCTGACCCAACCCGCATTTTGTACCCATTTTAACCTAAATTTAACTGGGTGAAGTCAGTTTAATTTGAAAATCCCTCTATCCAGTTCGACCTGAAGTTAATGCGGGTTTCTATATTCTCAATCCAACCCAACCTGCCGACACAACTTTCATAACCCGACTCGGTTGATTTCTCGGGACTCGACCCGAGTTTCACCCCTAGTGTAAAGCGATTGGGTTAGATAGATTTAAGTATCTTACACTTGATTGCCCACACGTGCAATAGATTAGAGAAGATGAATGAAGTTGAATAAAATAAAAGTGCTTAAGAGTTAAGACAGGATTATTTCTACCTCGATTTGTGATAATTACTATAGTCCAGTGTCGGTGCATCGATATGGGCCTCTTTTCTTTGCTAAATGACATTCATTCTCTTCAACATTTGGTTTTGAGTTTTTACACATGCTCACGTGATTGAGGGCAGACAAGGTGCACTGCACACAGTGTAATTAACTTTAAAATACGGGAGTTTAAAATTAATGCTTATATATAATATAATTATCCATTTCGATTTTAGAAAATTATTGATAGTAGCAGAACTTTGGATATTTATCACAAAAGACTAGTTTAGTAGGTGTAGTAATCTGAGTCTTCAGTAAATCCTTAAATCTTTCTCTAGACCAAGGGTCGAGTTATCGGCCGATATCCGATATATATCGACAATATATATCGCCGATATTCACCGTTAATGTTTCAAAAAAATATATATCGCCGATAGCAGCCGATATTGATATATTTTTAAAAAGAAAAAAGAAAAAAAAATAAGAGCAAGACAAATATCTGCTGAGATATCGATCGATACTAAAATTTTCACCCCTGCTCTAGACCTTTGATGTGAAACTCATTCGCAGTCCCAATACTATTAATGGGCACACAATCTTCTATTGATGGGCTCTCTATAAATATAATATTGTGTCAAACTCTAATTTATATTAAGACCTTCTTGTCTTATCGAAATGATCTTAGGTGGCTCTTAAAAAAAAAGACAAGTTTAAAAAGTATCATCTCATGCTTCAGAAACTCTTTCGTTCAGTTGAGTTTTACTTAAAATAAAATTTATAAGCTTGTTTAGTTGCAAAGTAGGAAATTGGAACATGAAACCTACCATCTTCTTATATAAATTTTAGCATAATTTGCTCAATGCTAGTAGTTTGCTACCTTCAAGTTACCATTCAATGCTAGTTTTGATGATCCTTTTTCACTATTATTTCTCTTGTTTACTAGTTAAAGAACGTGCCTTGTACATAATATAAAACTAATCTCATTTGAACTAATTGTGATATTACTTCAAAATACCCAACACCTAACCCTCTCCCCAAAAAATAAAAAATAAAAAAATTCAAAATTAAATAGAAAACAAATCTGGCAGATAGATCTGCCAGATTTGAATGTTGGGTGAATTAATGGGATTTGAATGTTGGGTTATAAAAGGGATAAGGGATGATAGCTGTTGCATTTTCAAGTAAAAAAAAGGTGGTGGTAGATGTGGTTTTATAGTGGAAGTTGTAATTTGGTTTGTCTCTTATATGTATGGTAAGAGATGCAAGATGCAAACATGTCTCTTATATCTCTTTTTATGTACTTTGGACCTAGAGTTATATGGTAATCGCCGTTGTGTTGATACGGTGCGTAATATCTTATAACGACAGTTACGGATTCTCTCTTCTCTGTAAAGATACAGAGTGTGTAACGATCATTTTTTACTGTACACATTTGAAGAATGAAAGAAATAAAAATACACGGTGTGTAACGACTGTTTTTACCGATACGTAACACCCATGACAAGGTGTGTATCGGCATGAGACTGTACAATTGTTATAAGGTGTATCGTATTGGGTGTGTTGTAATACTCTTCAATAAGCCGATACAATTCGGCCGAAACGTAACGTATCGGCCGAATCTTACAACTCATCTTTATATTGAGTTATGAAAAATAAAATAGGCCTAAATTTACAATTAAATATTCTTTATGTTTATTCCTAGACCCTCACAAATGCATAGTGCGTCGAGCTACTACAATCCATCTGTCATCGGCCAACACTCATCATTCTTGATTTATTAAATTTCATCTTTTCATTTTTTTTTTTCTTTTTATCTTCCCTGCCCATCTTAATATTTTTTTTAATCTTCTTTTCCTCCTTTGTCCTTGATTATTCCTTTATTTCCTTCTCTTTTCTCCAACCTTATTTACTCTAAGAGAGTGTTTGGATGAGGAGAACATAAAGAATGCAATGGATTATTGGATTATTCTCCTTTCTTTTTTTTGGTATTTACTAGTCATGGAAAGAGTGAGGACCACTTTTCCTCCTATTTCCCGAGACTAAATCTGAATTCTCCTAAAGAGGGAGGAGAAACCATTCTCCTTGCTCTTCTCTTTTATTTCTTTTACCCTCGCACCTTTTTCCTTGAAATTACGAAATAAATACTAGAGAATCCCTCAGTTGGAGAAGTTCCTACAGAAAGGAATCTCCTAAAAAACTTTCTCCTCGTGTTGATACGTAGCTTAGGTCCATTTATTTTGACAAAAACAGGAGAAACATTACTAAGGTAACATCGGGCCACATCGTGACTTTCTCTTACTTTAGAAAATGATGGTTTTTACCATTAAAAACCAATTTTATACTTACTTTTTACTAAAAAAGAACTTCTACTACCCTAGCGCAAATAAGTTTCTTGCATTATCTCCTAAAAACTTTCTCCTAATCTAAACATAGATCTATTGATTCGTTCTTTTTATATTTTCTCTATTCCTTGATTTAGTAATGTTTGTTAATTTTCAACTCTCATTGCCTTAGCTTTTTCTTTTCATTTTTTCTTTAATTTCCAAATTGCCTGAGGATCATGGTCGAAATCTCGGGATTTCCATGGCCGAGACATGTCGGCTAATACCCATAGTATTTGCCAGAGACAGAAAAGTTCGGCCGAATATCGACCAATTTTTATTTTTATTTAAAAAAAAAACAAATATCAGCGTGGGCCCAGTCGATATCTCAGCCAATATTTATATTTTTTTTTTTTATTTAAAAATCAGCCTTTTTTAATTTTTTTAATGAAATTTTTCAAAAAAAAAAAAAGACTGAGATTTAAAAAAAAAAAAAAATGAGGAGAGAAAAATCTCTCCCGAATTTTCGACCTCTGATGAGGATTAAGCAACAATTTCCATTTATTCCAATAGGCAAAGACTGGATGAAACCCTTCCGAGTTGGGTCAAGTTGGACCAAACGCAAGTGGTGGGTTGGGTTGGATCTTTGGCCATAGTGCCATACTAGAGTCAAGCTAATTTAAGACCTTTTAACTTTGAAGTTCGGCCGAGCTGTGTTGAGCTCAATCATGTCTAAGTTGGTTTGGGCTAGGAGAAGTAAAACCCAACCTAACCGGCCCAAATTAGACCCTAATTATGTTGTTGTTCAATATCCTCGGTTTGCTGCTTTTATGTCTTCTCAAATACTCCCTTTGAAGTTTGAACTAATTTTAGATTGGACTATTGGAGTCTTAAGCAGGGTATAAATCTCAGCCGATACGCTTTGTATTGGCCGAACTAGCGAATATGAATGAGATCTCGCCAATATCGGCCAATACACACTGATATTTTTTAAAAAAAATTAGGAGAGAGAGATCTCGGCCGATATCCGAGATACCGAGATATCGGCCGAGACGCCAATATCTCGATAAATCCAACTTTTTTATCCCTGCTCTTTAGAGGTGAATTTAAAATAAATAAAAAAGTTGGACAGACAATAGGCACCTTGAGAGGTGTGGTAGCTAATGGGCTTCGCGAATTGGGCTTTATGCTTATGATGTTATTCAGCAGACTGGATCAACTGTTTGGCATTTGGGTAGCCCAAGACTATAAGAGCATGTTTGTGCACAATAGCCCAAGACTTCTAAGAGCATGCGTGTGCACAATGTTTTCTGCATAAATGGAAAATGATTTCCATATTAAAATTGCTTCTATTATTTCGTGCAAACCTTTTCTGAGGAAATTGATTTTTGTGACTTGGTCATTGCCACAAAAATTGTACTTTTTATCATATAATATTACCATTTTTAAGTAAAATATAAGTCGAATTAACTATTTAGTATATTTAACTTTTTTTATTATTACTTTATTAGTGTTATTATTATTGCTAATACTATCATTATTATAATGATGATAATCATCATCATCATCATCGTCATCACGTAGAAGAATTAGATATGATCAATTTATAACCTATAAAAATTTAAGTCTTGTGGAAACATTTTTATCGCACCAAACAATAAAAAAAAAATGATAACAATGGAAACAAAATCTATAAATTTCAATTTTATGAAAAATGAATATCTAAGAAAATCAATTTCTATAAAAAAAATAGTTGCACAAATATGACCAAAAGGGGATATTTGTTATTTACTTATTTCTCCTCATTTTCTATGGAATAAAGGCTCTTCAGTCTTTCCCTCTTCTTCTTGTGGGTGGCGCAAAGGAGGAATGGATCAGAAAATTCAAAAGAGGGAATTTTATACAACCTCAGCTTCGGACTAAGCTCAGACCCACTTGCACCTTCAGTGGCCCACTACGACAGGGAGTGGCCCAAATACTGCTCTTAGTCATATCACATGGAGATCCATATTTTATCTACCTTAAAATTGAAAATTTCCACTCCCATTGCTAATGGAAAAGATATTTTCCAAATGTAAATCCTTAAAACTGCTTTATACAGCAAAAAAAAAATAACAAATGACATCTCAACATTGTGAACTGAGAACAGTCTCAAAATACATGCAACAAGTAAAAATTCAATTACAGTGAGATTGTTTTACTCATGTACACTCGAGTTCGGAGAATTCTGCTGCGGGGGTGAGAGAGGTCTTGGTGAAGAACTTGTAGTCTTTGGGCTTGATTTTCGCTTACCCTGAAACCCGAACAAGTCGCAGGATTACAAGACTAAATAAAAGAGTGACAGTATAATAGCAAAGTTCAACAATAACAACTCAGTTGGCATCAGATGCAAACATTTTTCTTCTAACCCCCCTCTATCTTAGCCTATTCAAGTCAGTTTCAGGATTTTATTTCAGAAACATAAACTGGAGCTCAAGTTACAATTTTGGAAACACATATACATGTCAAGGTCTGATTACTATTGAACCAAATGTTTGAATCGGACTGTGCAAGACAAGGTGCCATTTTGATTCAATTCAGAATTATCTTTTAGCTTTCAATTCAGGACCAGATTGGACAATTATGCTCATGGTCAAATGAAGAAAAAAGTACCTTAAACTTGATCGAATTGTAAAAAGATCTGAGAAAATAGATAAAAGGACAATTATGCATAAAAGATGCAGGTAAGGGCTTGGACCATGCCCCATGATCTGTAACCTCAATTTCAAAGTATCAATTGGCTGAATTGGTATATAGACCATATGCCCTGAAAACCAAATAGATTTGATGATCTACCAACCCCATTTCATAGCCTTCATTGGCAGAATTGTTCATAATTTCATATAAACCACATGCCTCCACCAAGTGAATGTTTGGGGAACCTGTTAAATGTAAAGTATACCAAAAGCTAGAAGTATAAGATCAAAATTCTAAAGGCGTATAAACAGATATCAACAATTTGAAGCAAATTTAAAAATTAAAATTTTTACTCACATTGGCTGAAGTGCTGGAAATGTGTTTACCATCTGATCCTCGATGGTGCCTGTCTTTGGTGCATTGTCTCAACAACTTCCTATTTTCCGTATCCAACATATTATGTGTTTCAAACAACACATTCACCTTAAAAATAAAATAGACCAGATTACAGGGGGTCAAGTGAATACCAAGAATTTATGAAGAAAAGTTCCATCTCCATACCTCCTCTTCTGCTCGAAGAAGGTTAATCCTCAAGTTTTCCTTGTCTTGTTGTAGAGATTCAACTTCAGCAGCCAATGCAAGAATCTCTTTAGTCATTGGCTTGAGGCTGGAATGATTGAAACATAAATATCATGAGTTCAATTGAGTAACAAGAAGATTATTTCATAACCAATGGGAGTAGTTTTCTTTATGACAATGTCCAAGAGAACTATACGATCCTCAGTCCTCACACTGATTCACATAGTATCCTAGATCTTGGAGTATGGACAAGTGTTGCCTAGGGTTAGTTCTTCTAGAAATTAATATGACAGAGCCCAGTGGAGAGAAATTGTGCCCAAAAATCTCCTTGGACAAAAAGACTGAAAACAGCTAGAAGTTCTGCAATTGACCAAACCAATTGCTATACATTGCTCTTGGGCATTTGGGCATGATCTTAGACTAATTATGATGACCATTAGATCAATTGTTTGAACCGCCAAACTTGGGCAGCACATTTACAAACAAGTGACACAAGGCACTGCATATCCATGATTTAAGGATCAATTTTGAAGATATATTTTGCAGGAGAAGAACTTACTTTTCCCACAGTTTAAGAAGCCTCTGGCATGATTCAAGTTCCAAATGTGCCTCTAAGAAAGAGCGTGCATTTTCTGCAACTTCATACTTTACCTTTCTTGCAGTGTTGGCTTTCACAAGTACTGAAGATACCACCAATTTAAGTATATATCCCTCTAATGTTGTGCTGACTATTGATGCATCACCCTTTAACATGCAATTTATAAATTTGTCAGCCTTCAGAAATGTAACATATAAGCTTTTCAATCCTTCATAAGTTTCAACATTGGACATGCTTGTAAATTTAGAAGGCATTGGCATACATTTCTTTTCATTCAAATAAGCCATTCATATTAGAAGGCATGAGCACACATGTATACAGTAGCATCATCATGTAGAATTAAAAGATAAAAGGAACATGTGAAGACCATATAAAAAAGTCGTAGAAACTTGATTCTGCCCTGTTCACTATGTTATCTATATGTGTATTTGGAGTTGTAAGACAAAAATAAACATATGGCAAGCTAGACCCAAAATTTTGAGGCAAGACAATCCAAACAGAAAAAGAAAATGAGAAAAGAAATCAAACAAGTAAAGAATGGCTCAAAACATCTTACAGAGTTTACTCCAAAACATTAATTTCTTACATACCTCTCAGAGATTGGGTTGTTAATACTTAATAGGTAACAACACAACTCACATACATGTAACCTCATTTTTTTTTAAATTCACTGATCACAATACTATAAAAATCTTGGTTTTACTTCAACAATGCTCTTAAGACAAAGCTTCTTCTTCACAATCTGGGGCTGGTTGGTGATGTCACTTGTGTCCTTTGCTCCTCCGACACTGACTCGCACAACCACCTTCTTCATTGCCCCCCTACTCTCGGCGCATTTGGATGCTTCTGCTGGGCAAGTTTAACTTCACCCCCCAATCTGTCTTCACTGTGGATGACTCGTCGTCTTTGGTCCAATGCATGAAGGGGACGTTTGGAGAAGCTTGCGGCGCGTCTTGCTCTACCCTCATTGATTTGGCATGTCTAGAAGGAAAGGAATGACAAAAATTTTAGTGACACTTTTCGTAATCACGAGCAGGTCTTTCTGAATATTATTCATGATATAAGAAACCGCCTCTTCTTTCTTTGCTCGAACTCTGATCTTATGAATGTGGGGGTTCACTTCTTTGCTGCTTGGGACATTCCCCCTGCCATCCTGAAGCCTCCTAATCCTAGACCTTCTATCTCCCTTATTAATTGCTTTCTTATCCACAGGTTTCCGACTATTGGTGGTCCTAAACTGGGGGCCATTTACTATCGTAGTGGCACCAATGTTGTGGGGCTGCACGTCTCCAACTCTTGTGACTCGGATGACATCAAAGCTATTCTCATCTTTGCTCAGAGAGTTTTACTTTTTATGATTGATCATGGGCACCCTCTTCGTATGATCCGGTTGCGTGAGGATATGGTCTCCCTCCTTTGTGACTCCACCATTAAGAATTGGTCCCACTATGGCCATGTTTACACCATCAGGGCCCTAATCATCCTTTTCGGCCCTGATCGCCCAAAGATTGCTTGATTTTGGGATTCTGACATTTCGTAGCTTGTTAGTTCTCACATTACTTAAATCACTGGGATTTTCTCTCAGGCATCTTTCTAGTATATCGTTTGGACAAGATATTGTGTTTGTTGGTTTGGCCGCTATTTTTTGTTTCAAAGGATTATGATTCTTTATTCTTTGGGTTGCATTTGGCGACTGCGTTTGGCCTGGCCCGAGTTGTGGGCTTCTTTGTAAATTTCTCCTTCGGGTTTTCTTTTGAATGATATACTCACCCAACATTCAAAAAAATACTACAAAAAGAAAAGGTAGTAACACAACCAACAAGATCAGTATGACAAAGCATATGAAGAAGAATAAAATCTGCACTATCATCAAGTTTGAATAGTATATGCAAAGATTTTTTTTTTTTCAGTCATATAATTCAGAATAGATTCTAGGGCATTGCTAATTTCATTGCAACTATTAATGTGATTATTCCAACTATATTTAATATCATACGTGTAGCGATCATAGTAGCGATTGTCACTCTTAGACCCACTATTCAGATAACTAGAATTTATATAACTTTAAAAAGAACTTTCTAGTTCACTCAGAAAAGAATTATCATTGTCAATCTCAAAAACCTGATTTTCAATATCCAAATATACGGAATGTATAAAATGTAAAGCACTTAACTAAACTGAAAGTATGCACTCACGGGGACAATAGCTAACAAGCTTGAGTCCTGCTCTTGATTCTCCACCAGTGAAGAACATTGACTACAAGCAAGATGGTTCTCATCGCACCCTTGTACCCTATTTCTTATGCACAATTATAGATAAGCATAAATGCACAAAAACTTGGATATACAGAGTGATTTGCATGATTGATACCTTGCATTTTCAAGCTCATTTATTCTCTGTTTGAGTAATTCCACCTCCTTAGTAGCTCTTGCTTCATTCATCTATCATTAACTAAATCTCTAGCATCAGATGTAGAAACAGTCAGAAAAACAACAATTACAGAAAGAACAATACCATGTGCAACTCGTGTTCACGTTTATAGAACTTTAGTTCATCTGCAAGCCTTCTATAATCATCTTCCACATTAGTGGCTCGAATCTCAGCCTCCTTTGCCCGCTCGTCAGCTTCATTACCAAACTCCATTAACGCCTCTCTGTCCTGCTCATAGAGAGTGCATTCCTTCTCCCACCGTCTGCGCTGATTCAACAGATCCTCATACTCTGCCATAAGCCTCTGATTCTCCTCAATACATTTCCTCACTGCTTGTGCGCTCATCATCGCTTCAGCCTAAAGAAGGCCAGATCGATCCATCTGATCTAAGGGTTTGTGTATAAAAATTTCCAGCAGAATCTATAATTCCTCATATTCCAAAATTAGCAAATTCTGCTATTTCCTGGAATTTGAGGAATTTCCGAAATAGCATTTTTTGGGTTTGGTGGGCTTAGAAGTATTAGATGGAATCCGACAATTCCTTTCTTATGGAAATTTATACTCTCTGAAATTGAAATTTAATGGAATTTCAAGATTCCCAGACTAGAATTCTGGTTTAACCAGATATGGGTTTATTGGGAGAATCTTGTATTCTACAAAATTCTAAGCCCACCTAAAAATTCCAAGATATGAACAAGAAAATTTCACAAAAAACAAAGAAAGATGAAATTCAAACCCTAGATTGATCGATTCTTTGGTCTTTGTCCTTCAACCGGTCTTGCAGCAGAAAGATCTGATCCTGAAGTCGGTGCTGCAATACTTCCGATGCAAGAAACTTCAATTCCAAGGTCTTTGTGGAGACTGGGAGGCCTAAGGTATGATCAATCGACTCACGGATGTATTCGTCAAGATTTGAAGAAAGGTCCATGTTCTTTGGCGCAAATGGAGAAATCCCAAGAAATGATAAAAAATGTTGGAAATTCGAAAAAGATGAAAAAAAAGAGGCGAGGGAAAAGAAATCCTGTATTGAAAGAAGCGTCCCTAGAAAGAAATTCAACAAATGAAGGGAAAGAGAAGAAGTAATGAAATGAAATGGGGTTTGAAAGTGGAGAAGAAGTAGAAGAAGAAGGTAAAAATGAAATTGGGGTTGAGAGAGCAGAAGGAGAAGTCTAGAAATGAAATGGTGTTGAAACTTGAAAAGGAAGAAACACAGAAGAAGAAATGAAGGAGGGAGAGAGAGAATGATGAAAAGAAATTGAATGAAGATAGCCGTTAGAACTTGGAACGTCTTTTGGCGAATTCCTCTTGGCGAAAATTTTCCAGGGGCAAGGCTTGACTGAGTCACGAGTCAGGACTCACGGAGTCATGGTGATTCAATTTTAAATTTTAAATTTGATATGATAACGATAATACTTAAGACAAATGTGATCTATTGAGTCTTTCAAATTCAATTAAATAGTAATAGTATTGTTTAAATTTGTAAATTATAAGAAAAATCTTATTTAGATATTTTAATTTAGGGTCCCATCGGAACAGTCTTTTAGGAGACATGGGTTTAAGAATGAGGATAATGATCCGTATAATCTTTTCCCTATTTAGATTGTGCAATTAGTTGTAATATCCCCTGATTAGGGGCCTTATTTGGGCTTGTAATTCTGCTTATTTGATTATATAAGGAGATCAAAACTGCGGGTCATGGGCCATATCAGTGTGTTGACCCAATATCACACTGATATTTTGTATCAGCCAAGCCACATGTTGCACCGCAAATCACCACCAATACACCCAAATCCACAAACAAAACCAAGGCCTGAAGAGATCCAGTAAGCCCCCTTCCCAATTTGGTTGCTTAAACACCAAACCCTCAGTCTTCAAAAGATGATAAACTCATTTCTCACTGCCACATGAATGAGAGTGACAGCCCATATATTTATGCTACAACTAAGTTGTTATTTTCTTCGATAGAAAAAAAAGAGAGAGAGAAATGCATTTGAGGCGATTTGGACATGTGAGTAGAAGGCTCGAGACCACTCTAGTTCGTAAAGTTAAGAAGTTACAAATTATAGGTGTAAGGAGAAGGGATAGAACAGTGAAAACATGAAAAGAAAGATAAAGATAAACATGATGAATATAGTGGAGAGATAGACTGAATAGTTTATGATAGAACAAAATAGAGAAATAGAACTCGAACAGATGATACCAAATAGATGAGATTGTGACTTTTTTTTATGATGATCATGATAAGTTGTAATTTTCCATTCTCTTATCATTTTTTAAGACATACACCCCTCTGTAATTATTTAATAAAAATAGATTTTTTATCATTTGTTTCTGAAGCAATTTTTTAGTATCTCCCAGTGTATTAGTTAGCATCTCCTGTGTTACCAAAAAAACGTGCATGGACAGATTTTCTTTTCTTTTCTTTTTAGAGTGAAATACATGAATGGATTGCCAGCATTTTTTTAATTAAAAAAAAAGTAGGTAGAGAGAAAGGACATATCCAAAATTCCCCAGTAGTCTTCTCCAAACGGAAGAATGTTCTTAAACATTTATTTGGTGAAGCATACATTGAATCTAATTGGACACTAGAACCAGAAGGCCTGAATGTAAGCATGATAGGTAGCATTGACAGAAAATGTGACAACCAAAATAGAATCTAAAGTGCCAAATCAAAGAAAGATCATTGATAGATGCTTCCTTCTCTGAACTCTAAGAGCCACCTCTTTCTGATTACGAAGGTGTTGTATAAAATTTTAGATGCACTTAATCCTCTGTAAAACATGGGTATTGAGTGATTACAAAACTTGAACCTAAAACTTCTATTTTGCAAATTAGCTTTATTAGCTGCTTGTGCCATGAACCTGTTCAGATCGCCTGGACCCAAGTTCAAATACAGTTAACTACAATTCTAGTGCCCATCAAAGAAAAATCCAGTGAACCGGTTCAAGCAAAATTTGAAAAGACTTGTAATGGACTGAGTTCGTTAATCCAATACACCATTTTTATAAAAATTATCACTGCACAAATCAATTCTCTCCACATAAAATTCAAATCAATTCTCCCCCTCCTAAAATTTACTCGTAACTTTAATATAATAATTCCTCTCCTTTCGAACTTCTCATGGATGTCTTTTGCTTTCACTGTTTCAGAGAGAGAGAGATGGGTGAGGGATCGATCGATGATTGTCATTTGTGTTGGGGTGTGAATAAGAGTTCCACATCAATTGTGAGGGAGAATTAAAGACTTATATGAGATTGGGTCACTCCACTCATCAGACTAGTCTTTTGGACGGAAAATCCAATCTTAAAATGGTATCAGAGTTAGGTTCTTAACCATAGCGTGCTGACTTGGAGATTCTCTAGCTTAGTGGGATAGTTCATGACGTTCTATCCACTAGAGAGCCTCCTTTGAGAGGGGAATTGTTGGAGTGCGAATAAGAGTCCTACATCGATTGTGAGGAGAGAAACTAAGGACTTATATAGGATGGGATTACTCCACCTATCAAACTAGTCTTTTGGCCTAAAAGTCCAATCTTAAAGTTTGTATAGAAAATCGGGTGCGAACAATGACCAGTTAAGGGTTTAAGCTGCGGGATGAGATGCCACGTGGTTGCATGTCATTGGAAGCCTCCCTAGTATGTAAGGAAAGGGAGGCATTTCCATTTTCAGGCCTTGGTTTTCCTGCCCCATGAATGAGGTGGGTTGGACCACATGAAAGCTTTTGAAATGAACGAGATGCTCTCCCTCCTTTTCATCTTTCTTCTTGTCCTTCTCAACACCAGAGAGCAATGATCAGAAGGCACAGAATCATGTTCTGGTGTGGGAGCAAGAGAGCCTGGAGAGCTTAGGATGAGAAACCAGGGGTGACAACATACACACACTCTTTTCTTTCTCTTCTTTCTTTTCTTTTGAGGTGAAAAGTGGTTTCCATCATCACTTTGCCATCTCCTCTCCTACACCAACTCATGCAAACCCACCACTGGAGATTGCATCAAAAGGGGATTCTTGTTGCTCCCATCATAACACTCATTGCCATCATTTCCAAAATTGCCCAACATTCACATTTCATATGCCAAAACAAGGCTTGTAGACAGGACTTGATTTGCAATGTACCCTACCATGCCAACCATTCAACTATTCAAGTCCATGTGGTAATCAACAGTTCCGGGTAGGTCCGATTCAAGTGGAATAAGTCTACGCCGAATTTTTTCCAGGTCATTCACAGCAGGGGTACAAATATCGGCCGATACATATCGTATCGGCCGATATATACCGGTTTTAAGCTATAAATATCGGCCGATACATATCGTTATCGGCCGATATTCATAATATCGGCCGTATCATATCAGCCGATATCAATATATCGGCCGATATCTTCAAAAAAATGGAGGAATGAGAAAAATATCGACCGATATATCAGTCGATACCGATTTTTAAATCCTTGATTCACAGTACAATAAGGGGGTTGGTTGGCTTAACGGTCAAGATGTCCGTCTCATGAAATAAGGTCTTGAGTTTGATTCATGTTCAACACCTTCGGGTCATTCTTCATAGAGTTACTCTCCATCGACTTAACCAGTGTGTAGATTGAGAGGTTTACACATGCTCGTAGGATTACTCTCACCTCCAATGTAGGATGAGGATACCCATGTTAAAAAAAAATAAAAAAATACTACCTTTAAAATAAAGCTCAAAAATATTCAAATTCATGATTCACGGTAGCCATTTTGTATCTATCAAAAGACAAAAACTTTTTCAAAATCATTTCTATTTTCAGTATTCTTTATATTCTAAATACCAAGTGAATTGTAATTAGGTTCAAAAATAGATCCATCTATTTAGTCTACTTATTTATAAAATAGATTTAAAAAATAGGCTCACCTTTAAACGGGTTAAAAAATGAGTTTAAGCTTCAGCTGTTAGTAAAATATATTCCCTCTTTCCTAAATTAATTGTGCTATATGAATTTTGGAATTGTCCCTAAATAGTTGTCTAATTTATATTAAAATAGTATAAAATGTATTGAAAATGGATGAGATCACATAAAGTACTAGCTTTATATAGAGAGTTCCTTAAAAAATACAAATATTTCAAATGAGACAATTAAAATAAGACGGAGAGAGTATATACTTAAGTATATTTATGATGAGTTTCAGTCAAGTATAAGTACACGAATAAACATGTACAAACTATGCTAGACTTTTAGCCCAACTGGCCAACCCATTGACATTGAGAGAGAACAAAAACACCCTTTGCACAAGAAAAGAGCATAGCGTGCTCTTGGCGTGACATGGGCTTCAGAATTTGTTTATGAAAATTGAGATCTCGATTTGAACTCAAATTCTAAAACAAACCCAACAACACAAGATTTATCAGATCTGTGTAGAAATTGAATAATAAATAGACCAAGTTTTTCCTTTCAATAATATAATTCGTTTAATAATTTTAAGTCATGCAAGTGTGGTTCAAGTTTATTAAAACAAATTTAAAACCAAAACTTCTATCCTTAATCAATTATTACTTTGGGTGAAACCATTTAATTCATTGAAATTCCCACAACTATTTGATGCAAAAAAACTTTTATCTTAGTGGTAACTACTGGTAACTAGTTAATTAATAATCAAATAAATAAAAGTTGATCATTTAATTATATACGGGGGTGTAGCTCATATGGTAGAGCGCTCGCTTCGCATGCGAGAGGCACGGGGTTCGATTCCCCGCACCTCCATTTTTACCTTTTGCCGCACATTTAACGTTTCAATTTTTACCCCACTCACCATCTTATTAAAGTAAATCTTTATTTTACAGCGACAAATTTCACCATTGGAACAGTTAAAACACTCTATAGATGGGCAGGAGTACAGCCCTGTTGCTGCATGAGGAAGAAACTAAAAATGGGACATCACCCAAATGTCATTCGTCATGATTAGTCCAGTGGGCCCATATTTTGGCATCTACTGTGGTTGATCTCCACCGCTGCTTCTTTTACAGTAAAATTTTGGCGGCTCATCCACCAAATGCACAAAATCATTTGTTTAGAAAGATCACGACCGTTTAAATTTGGAGAAAACAAGTGGAATTTTAGCTAAAAACTTGAAAATCTAACTCTAAAATTAAATTTAATTGTCCTATTTATTACATTGATTAGAAAGTTAGAAATGACCTGGCTCATGTTTCGGCATCCAGTGTTTGATGGTAGGGATGTAAATAACATTTGCACCGATAAGGGCGACGCTTTTTCTCTCTTTCTATTTTTATTATATAAAAATTATTTTTTTAAATCAATTAGGTAATTTTTTTAAATATTATTTACTTGCTTTCGACTCATTTCAAGGTTAGTATTGAAAGGGATAAAGAGTTAATTAAATGGCATGCCCGTTTGAATTTATACAAGAAAGATGAAAGTTTAGTAATTTTTATTTAAAAAAGTAATGTAGAAATGGATTTATATGTTATATAAGCTCTTAAGCTTCTGACATAATGATTAAATTTTTAATAACACAATGAATCTAAGTATCTAAATCTCATTTGAAGTTCATTCATTAGTAAATTTAAAATTTTCTTTCTTAGATTCAAATTTGATATTGATTGATTCTTATTTAATATATTCTCCATTTAAATTGATCAAAATAAATATAAATATTTATTTAATAATTTATTTTGAGTTTTAAAAAATAATATTTATTAATTTATCTAATATTTTAATCATAAACTGAGACACACAGCCGAGTCATACCTACTCCAATGTCAGGAGATCTAAGTGATATTTAATGATAAATAAATAGTGCAGCAGTGGGATGGTCATTTTCATTATAAGAGGTGAGTTTGAGGGTAGGAAACAGACAAAAACTAGTCAATTAGGGTCGATGCGATTTGAACCTCCTCTCTACACTTTTGCATAAGTTTTAATGAGCGATTTTTTAAGAATATGCTTCCTAAGTATTGATGATTTATATAAAAAAATAAAAGAATATTGATTGAACTCCATTTTATTATAGGGGTCTTATGATTTTAAACTTTAAAAATTTAATTAGTACAAAGTTATTATTTTTTATGATCGATCGTTATAAAATTATGATAATTGAATTGAAGAGTTTATCTTGATTTATATTATTAATGAAGTCTTCTATTTATGATAAATAGATAATATCCCATCTATTTATGAAGTCTTCTATTTATATTATTTATTATTGATCTCATCTAATTATATTGAGTCTATCCCATGATAAATATGTGATCTCCTATTTAAAATAGATACTCTAATCTACTTAAAAGTAATGTTTCTGTAACTAGTACTGATAAAGTCCTTGAGATAGTTATCAAATTTGTACAATATATTTAGATTAAATCATTATAAAAATTATTTTTTTAATCTAATAATTACTTGTGAATCTTTGCCTAAATTTATCAAGCTGTTTCATGGCACTAGTGTTTATTTATCCATAAATAGAAAGTTAACACTAGTCTCTCAAAGAGAAACAAACAAATGAAACATACTTCTATTTGGAGTGTTCATTTGTCCATACCCATCTCAAACCAAATGTAAATCTTGGACAAATATATTTATCTGAAAGGTTGAGTTCAAGCTTTTATTTGAAGTCCGTTGGGGCCCATTGAGCTTTTTTTTGCCCGATTGTTTTCTTATATATGAAACCTATTATACAACTCACGAGTCGATCCAGATGGCCAACATGGTAGCGACTTCCATTAAGGCATGGAAGAAGGACTCATCTTTTAAGAAATCAAACATTCAAACCTCACACCCTCTTCTCCAGGTTTCCACTCCACGGTCCCATCTTCCCGTTCGGTGGTCTTTCTTCTCCTTCAACTTTCCTTTTCTCATTTTTCTGATTTGGTGACCTCTCTTCCAAGTTCCATCCTCTTCATTCGGCGCCAACGACCCTTCTTCCAAGATCCATACTTCCATTTTCTCAATTTCGTGTCAGTGACCTCTCTTCTATCTCGATTCGCCAATCTCTCCAGCTCCATCTCGATTCGGTGACTCCTCTACTGTCTTCTCAATTGAGTGATGACGTCTTCCATCAATGTGCCCTCTCTCTCTCTCTCTCATAAGAAAAAATTGATTTGTAAAACAATCGAGCTTAATTAGACATGCTCAGGCTTTGGTAGAGATAATTGGTGTAATACCCTGACCTGAATTAGACTTAAACAATATGATTTATCTTAATAAATTGTGATTTAACATGTTAATCACTTAGATTATAGTGAGGGATTTGTGAGAAGTCCAGAATTGACACAATCAGAGCTCAATAGCTCATTGATCCAACTCATTTAAGTTAGAGGGACAAAATGGTAATTTACCATTAACAGAGTATTTATTGTTTGAATAATTGTTTGTTTATTATTATTTGAGTGATATTGATTTCTTTATTAGGGATTTAGATTCTGAAATTTATAAGAGAAGCTATAAGATATATTTTTGTGGCCTATTTTTAAAAGAGAAGCACATTTTTGTAGTAAATTCATTTTGCTCAAATAATTTTGCAATAAGTTCTTATGAAAATAACTTCAGTCCAATCCAATAATTCAATTAAAGAAGATTAACCTATTTTTCTATGAGTCTAAGATAAAAATACAAGGGTATAATGATTGATTGAACAATCCATTTGTCTAAATTATGCTCCTAAACATAAACACAATACAAATGATATCATAGTGTTCAAGTGTGGATATAAACTCTTTCTAATCTATTACACTGCAAGTCTTTTGAGAAATGAACTCATGTATCATGAACTCTATTGAGATTTAAATTGTAATGATTTTAATGATGACAACGATGATTTCAGAAAAATGTTATTAAAAAAAAAATTATCCGAAAAAAGTCTCAAAAGCTAGGAAATGATTATTTTAAATAATTTTAGAAGTTAGAAAATTTTAAGAAAAATATGTATAGTTAAATTTTATTTTGATTCATTATTTTATTTTTTTGCGTTTAGAAAATAGAGATTTTAAACTCTTAAAATAAATACAAATTAAGTTAAGTGAATAGAATTAAAAATATGAATTTTGTTTAAATCAAGTAATTATGATAAAATATAAATCTTCAAAATTTTATAGTACTTTTAGATTTTAAAACCCAACATTTTGGTTAAAATGGATTAAATTAAATAAGTAATTTATTAACTAAATTTTAAAATTAATGAAAAAGGGTTAAAATGCAAACAAAGAAAATGGAGGACACAAAATAAAAAATTTGCAAACACCTACATAGCAGGTGATGCGATGAAGCAGGTGCATGAGCATCAACTCATGCAAGCTACGTCATAGCTTGCAGAGTGATGTGGTCACTTCCTAACCATGCATGGAACCTACTACCCTACCTTCCATTTCCTATAAATTCAGGTCATTCCCAAAGGATTTCTTCACTGAATTCTCAAGAGAAAAATCACTGTTTTACTCTGTCTGTTTTTACGGTTAGCTTAAGTGGAAGATTTTTCCAGTTGCTAAATTTCAACTAAGGGTCAAAAGCGAATGTAACCATTGTCTTTGTTTTTAAATTTTAGTCAGTTTAGAATAAAATGGAAGTCATTTTGGTTAAGTTTTGAATCATAAAATCGAATTTGAAGTTTAGTGAAAAACATGAATTTTCTTGTGTCATTGGTTTTCCATTTTTAATCGATGTTTTTAATCAGTATGAATGGTCCAATTGATTTTGTAAGTGTAGAGGACTCACTGAAGAGTTCATCTGACCAGAAGGATGTGAAAAACGAGTCCCGAAAATCCATTATTTCTGGATTCGTATTTTACACTGTCTCGCTCCTCACTGCTCTGTTGCAGGTGACAGAATAAGAAGACGATTCTCGGAACTTTAGAGAATCGGCCTTCGGAAGGTCCGAAGGTAATACTTCGGAAGCTTCGAACTCCAGTTTGAAGTTTCGAAGGAGCAGAGACTAACTATTGAGCTCTCTGTTTCTGCTGATTAGACCTTGACATTCAGAGACCCTTCGGATGTCCCGAACTGTTCGGAAGTTCCGAACAGTTCTCGGCACATTCCGAGACCTGAACTTCTGAAGTTCCGAAGGTTCTGTAAAAACCCAATTTAGGCAGTGGCTCGGAAGGTTCAAAGCCACAGTACCTGGTTCCAAGGCATGTTCCGAAGAACCCAAATCAGGTTTTTGAAACTTAGTCTAAATTAGGATTTCATAATTTAGATCTTAGGTTTTAATTTAATGTTTATACCCATTTGATAATTAAAAATGAATACTAACCTCCTTTCATTGGTATTATTATATAATCCTATATTATGTATTCACTTGCAGGCCGATACTCTCTATTTGTGGCTGACTCAGCCCGATGGCTATCACTAGCTGAGCGATTAACTTCGCCGCTCCGTAGAAAATAAGGGTTCGGGCACTGAGTGGTCTTTAGGCCTAACTCGCTATACAAGTAGTGGCATGAGCATCTTATATCTCTAGGTCTAACTCAATATGTCTCCATGGTCATTTTCAGGAGATAATACGTGTAGTGGCCTAAGCACCTTATTATATTGCTAATTATTGTAATTTTGAAATGGATAGTAACCCATTTAGGAGACTCAGATCCATTTACCCTTGAAATTTTTCTGGAAAATAGGATAGAAAGATTTGAAATACTATAAATATGTTTTGTGTATATTGATTGATTCTTGATTGTATATCTATTTGCATGTTTTACAGATACTCCGATACCCCACACATTCGATGAGGAGACTTAATATTATTGTAGGAGTAAATCAGATTAAGAGGATCTAGTGCAATGAGTGGTTTCAAGGATCAGACTTAATGAACCCACTTATATGCCCAGACATGATGCACTATTGTGAAAATTGGTTATTGATATTAACGATGTTTATCGTATATTGATATTAACGATGTTTATCGTATATTGTGATTATGATGATTAAATGCTTATGAGCTATGATGATATTGATATTGCTTCCATGTACCCTTAACTACTGAACTATTATCAGCCTAGGTGTGTCGGTTTGCGTCTACTGGCCCAGGTGTGTCGGTTTGGGTCTACTGGCCCAGGTGTGTCAGTTGCTGGCCCAGGTGTGTCGATTACCACCCCAAGTTGGTCTGTTTGCGTTTATTGGCCCAGGTGTATCAGTTGTTGGCCCAAGTGTGTCAGTACCGGCCAAAGTGTGTCGGAGATGTACTTGTAAGATTCTGTATTTTGACCGTGTCAGGACTTAATGCTAATAGTCAGTGTAGTATCTAGGTGTTACGTTGGATGTCAGCAGTTATGAAGATGATTTGATATATTGGCATGATAAACCTATTATGATGATGATATTGATTTTGGCTAATCTGATAATCATTACACTGCATTGTTATGTTCTTTTTGGGCTAGTTAGCTCACCACTCACATTTCAGGAGATGTACCCGAGGAGGAGGAACCTCTATTTCAAACTTAATGATGGATAAACTGTTGTGGTTACTTGGAATTCCATGGATGAGAATTTCATTTATTTTGATTATTGGTTCTTTCAATCATGTTTTGTAAAGTATCTCTTGTGGTACTTATTTTGTAATTATGTATGAACCACCATGTTACTAACAGTAACTCTGTTATGAATGAGACTACCTTTTTATGATGGAAATAATTGTTTGTATGATGTATGCTTGTAAATTAGTAGATATATGGTATATGTTTGGGTTCACATGTAGAGAGCATGTGTGACATTTATTTATGGGCCTAACGTTTGATCAAGCCCAGTTAGGAGTTGTTAAAAATTCACCTTATAAAATAAAATAAAAAATTAGTAGCGTTCTGGACCTACCTCAGAGTCGGGACGTTACAATTGGGCTCTAGTTTTTTTTTTCAATGAAGCCCGGTTCGAACTCGGACCGTGAATACTCCTAGTCCCACTTGGATATTTTCAAAGTCTTGGGGTTTTATAGGGAAATTAATGGAAAAATAAATCAAATAAGTTCAAACAGTCTCAATCCCAATAGTGATATCAGAGCTAGGTTCTCCAAGCCACCGCATGTGCATTCAAAGATCTCCTAGTCAAACATAATGGTTGGCAACGTTTTATCCACCGTATTGTCTCGTTCGAGGGGGGATTATCACATCGATGAGAAAGAGAAAAATTTAAAAACTTATATGAGACTCGATATCTCTATCTAGTCTTTTGACTGGAAGAACATTCCAAACATGACAGTAAGGAGAGAGAGAGACTGTGGGAACAATCATTTCCCCAAATTTTAGAGTTAAGACTTAAAAAGGAGCTTCAAGTGACTAAGAGTCAAAACTCTCTCTCTCTCTCTACTTGAACTTGATATTTTATCGCATTACTTCAAATTACTACAATAATATTGTATTTTTATCAATTTGTTACAAACGGGATTTGTGGTAAAATTCTGGTGTTATTGTGATAAGAGTATTTTACCAGTATTTTTTATGATAAATATAAAAATATCAGCGGTATTTGGGACATCCATCTTACCCTTGCATTATAATTTTTTTCTTCATTTACAAATTTACATACTGGTCTCTCACAAAGACGCCAAAAAGAATAATAAAAAAATAAAAATAAATAAAGAAATTTCCCGTGAATCATTTTCCGCGTTCCATGACCTTTTGGAAGAAAATAAACCTTCTTAAACGAAATGAAATAAATCATCTCGTCTCCATTCCAATTTCTCACGTTCTCTCTCTCTCTCTCTCTCTCTCTCTCTCTTAGGAGGAAAACCAAACCCCACTTCCTCTTTTCTTTCTTCTCCGCCAGTTCCATTCTCTCCTCCCCTGCTCTGCAACAAAGCCAACCTCTGAAGAGAGAGAGAGAGAGAGTATTTTATTTTCACTTTTCATCTGTCTTCACAAATGCCAAAGCCATGTCTGACACTCCAGGCACTTCCTCCATAGTTGTTCTTGACCCCCACCACCCTCTCTTCCTCTCCACCGCCACTCCCCCCACGACCAACCCTATCGTCACCAACCCACCTCCATCCTCCCACCCACGTGAGTACTGTAAAGGCAAGTGGACGCTGCACGAAACCCTTGTCCTGATTACTGCGAAGAAGCTGGACGACGAGCGTCGCAGCCGATCAACTTCCGGCGAAACCAAACAGTCCTGCAAAACAGCCGAACTACGGTGGAAGTGGGTTGAGAACTACTGCTGGAACCACGGCTGCCGTCGCAGCCAAAACCAGTGCAACGACAAGTGGGACAATCTCCTTCGAGATTACAAGAAAGTGCGGGACTACGAGGCCCGCTCGGCTCCTCTTCCGAACCCAATAAGGATCGGTTCTCTTATTGGAAGATGGAGAAGCACGAAAGGAAAGAGAGGAATCTCCCCTCCAATCTCCTGCACGAGGTCTTCCATACCCTCCACGATGTCGTCAATCGAAGATACGCCGTCAGATCCTCTGCCCCAGATCTAACAACAGCTGTGATCGCTCGCTCTTTACCTCCTCCTCCTCCTCCTCCTCCGCCCCCTCCTCCCCCTCCTCTTCCCCCTCCACCACAGACAACACTCCAACCGCCTCTTTCAGGTAATCTAATCCTGATTTAATTAACGAGATAAAATCAGTCCAATCTCTTAAACTAAACTCATAAATAATCCATATTTAATGCTTGTGATTATCCAAATTCTCTCTATAAATACTTAGGTGGCCTATTATAGCCTGTCTACTCTACATATAATCCAACTTGTTGGAGTTAGATCAGGCTCTTCTTTTTACTTTTGTAGATCACATTATTGTGGAACCACTTTTAGCATGTACACGTGGCTAGATCTGTGTGGTCCTCAGTATAGATGGACCCCATCATGATCATCAGTTGATCAGTCAGTCAAGCAGACGATCAATCCACGTTTCTAGTGTGGGTTGCAACAGCTAATAAATGGTCAGGAGTTGGGACCATGTACAGCCAGCCGCTTTCTCATTACTAGAAGATTTTGTGCCATGTGGGCCCTTTCTTTCTCTGCATAGTTGAACGGCTGTGATTGATTTTCTAATGAAACTGAACGGTTGCCACTCACCCACATCTGACACCTTTCTCCAATTGATAACCACCACATTTTTTTTTATAAATATGCAGATGTAGATACCAGTGCTTGATTTCTCTAGTATTAATTTTTTTTTTTTTTGAGTAAGCGAATAATAACAATTTATATTGATCACATTATTTTTAAATTTTATTATCTTAAAAATATTATTTGAATAATTTGATTAAAATAATTTTTAAATATAAATGTAAATGTGTTAGTAATAGAGCATGCACCCGTGTTAAGCACTTAAGCTTACCATCGATGATGATTTTGCAGCGGAAGAATCGTCCGAGACAGAAGGGAGTGATAGAGTGGATTCCGATACGAAACGAAGGAAGGTCCGAAACGTGGGATCGGGCGTGGTTCGTAGCGCTTCGGTATTGGCAAAGACTCTATTGGCATGTGAAGAAAAGAGGGATAAGAGGCACCAAGACGTGCTGGAGTTGGAAGAGAGGAAGCTGCAGATGGAAGAGAACCGAACCGAGATGAATCGGCAAGGAATTGAAGGTCTCGTATCGGCTGTGAATAACCTCTCTAGTGCCATTCATGCACTTGTCTCGGACCGAACCGATTCCAGATGACAGCCCCGATAAGACACCAAATCTATTGGAATTCAATGTAAATGCAAAATGGGTTGGATAATTATTGTTATTATCATCATAATTTTATTTACATTAATCTCCCAATATCATCATTTCTATCTCTCTCTCTTTCTTTTTTAAATTTCTCATTTTTAAATATGAGAATTTTAGCTATTCATGTCTCCATTTTCTCTTTTTTTTTTTTTTTTAATATCGAAAGTGTTGAGGAGTTCTCACCCAACTAATTCTTTGGGTCTAAAATCTATTAATCTGCATACACCGATTAAAACTACAGGAGTGATTCATTAAGATGAAATATGAATCGAATTCAAGACCTTCTTCCCACTCACTCAAACTCCTTCCTTTGGGTTATGAGTTTGGATTCTTTGATTGACAAATGGTGAATTTTCACTAATAAATTCTCACACATTATCATTTTTACATTTAATATTTAAAATTTTTGAATGCTGAATGCAAGATATGACTCGCTGATTAAATCTGTTTCACTTCGTTGGTGTATAAAAATGTTTAGTCAATATTAGTATAAAGTTGTAAATTCCTCTGCACTGTGTAAATCTCTCATTTTCACATTTATTAATGACTTTTAATTTTAAGTAATTTCTAATTATATTTATTCAATATCTATTAATTATTTTAAAATATGTGTTATTGACTGATCATAATATATATGAAATTTTACATATTCTGTACGCCTTGAGTTTTGTCAATGAAAATATCTCAATGAGTATGAATTTAATTGATGAATTAATATTATATCCAGAATCATAGGAAGAAATGGGGTGGAGTGAGGGGTGATACTCTTGTATATATCTTGAGAATTAGTTAATTATTTTAAAATACTAAACGCTTTAATTATAAAAAAAAAAAAAAAAATGTTAGGACCATCACATGTCATAATGGATCAAGAAAGTCAAAGTCTCAAACCATTTGGAACTCCTAAAATTATAAATGAAAATTAGATTATTCATTCAGGCATTTTGCTTTTTAATAATAGGAAGTATCATTTATTTTGTCAAACTTTTAATTGTAATGGTTGTAATTTAAATATTAGCAGGAATTTCAAATTATCTGCAAATTTGCATGGGTAATATTGAAATATTGAGCTATTAATTATGTATAAGATGGATAGATTATCAAACAAATGTAAAAAAAAAAATCTGACTGAAATGTGAAAATTAGAGTTGAAATTAGGGACGGGTCGAGTCGAGTTTCAATAAACCCAATCTAACCCTTGTCAAAAATTATTGAACCCAACCTGAATTGCTGACCTGACCAGACTCAACCCGAGTGATATTTTATAACTTGGTCCACTCGTGTCGAATTGAGTCGGGTTGCTTTTAAATTTCTCAACCCGATTTAATCCAAATTTCATGCGGGTTTATTTTTTCCTAATTCAACCCGATCCAAGATATAAAAAACATAACCCAAACTTATTGATTTCTCGGGTCGGGTCATGCGTTTTATCCCTAGTGAAACATATGAATAAACATTGACCAAATCATCCGCCCAAAATATTTTGGAAAATTCTTCCTCATTTTCATGTATTATTCTCTGTTAATTTGAAATTATAATCCTCAACTTCAGTGTAATTATGCTTTTGAATTACTTGTATAATACTCTCTCTGTCCCAATTAGTTGTCGTATATGGATTTTGAAAATGGAGAAGATCACATAGAGTGCTTAGTCTTATATAGAGAGTTTTAAAAAAATACAAATATTTCAAATGAGACAATTAAATTGAGAGTAATATATTGCGTATCATACTATCATTGCCTTATTGGAAAGAAAAATAGACTGTTGAGAAAGAAAATCATTACAACAGCTAAATTCATAAATGGGTTGCCAATTTGGGATCTGAAATTCATGGACTGCAAAATAGTTGCTTAATGGTGCCGTTTTAAGCCATTTGAATTTTAGACGGTTCTCTTTAGAATTTAATGAATGAAAACGACTTGTGAAATCCAAATATTAAAAAAATAATGAAAAAGAAAAATAATATCAAAAATATATTTTAAATAAATAAAATTAAGACTTGGTGATTATTATTCTATTAATTACTGTGACTTTTTGTAAACCCATCATTTGTAATTTATTTTTTTAAAAAGTTTGAAAAAATAAAATCCCAAAAGATTTATTAAGTAGTATTTATCTCATAAAAATGTAGGTAATGCATTATTTCCTTTTAACACTAAAGTCCTAAACTAGATTGGAGAGTTAAGACTATCAATACGTACCATTGACATTACCAAACTAATTTCAGTAATATGTTAATAAATAAAAACAATACTTCAAACTTGATGGGTACTGCTGCTGCTACTTCACAACACTAAATTTTGTCCTTATTGGTAATTTTTGAAAAATATGACTGTGTTTGGTCAGATTAGATAAAAAGTTAAAAAAGTTATTGGCTAAGGGTATTTGTTCTTATTCTTTAAAATTAGCTTTATTAGAGATTCATGGCTATCTAAGCTAAAAATATAGAAAAGACTATTAAAAATAGATTGTTGATTTATCTTTAGTTTTATGGTTTTATATTAAAGAATTAATAATGTTAAATAAACTAAATTTTGATTGGTTTAATTCAAATGATTCAAATAAGAATAAAATCTTAATTAGATACAAGATAAGATTCATTTGAATATAGAAATTTATACGTGTCTTAAAAATTAAGTCAATTCTCTAAGACACCTTAGACATCTTAGTCTTAAAAAAAAGTGAACCACGGTAGACCAATCGTGGAAACGCAAGGGCCATCCTACTTGTGAATTAGTGAGTTCCTATCGAAACAAGTGGTCCCACGTTTCCTATATACCAGTTGGGGGATCATCTGCACCCAGTAGTCAGGTGGACCACTGAACTATCTTTTAATACCAAATGACGAACATACGTATTTGAAATTTTGAATATGGATAGTAATTTGGATCTAAAGCTCGAGACACTCAGCCAGAGAAAAAGTGGGTTGGGCTTGGAAAAAAAAAGCCCGATAATTATTTGGACTGAGTTTGAGTCCCTGAGCTTAAGAATGTGCTGGCCCAAAAACCGGGGCCCAGCCCGATTATTTAGACATGTAAAAATATATACGAGGGTGAACATCACAAGTACACCATTTTTTATTTCTTATTTTTTTTAAATTGAAAAAATAAAATTTTATTAACATTCCTCATTTATAATAAATTTTATCTAAAAATTCAAATGAAAGACATTTGATTCTAGTGGTCAAATTCAACAAGCATAATTATTTCTTTTTGACCAGTAAACATGTGACATCATTTGTATTTTTGATGAAATTTGGAATTACATAATATAAAATATTAAAATATCTTTCAACCCATTCATTTGAATTTTCACTATTCTACGAAAGATATAAAAAATCATACATAATTTGAGCTTATTATTTAGTATTTATTCTATTTAATAATTAGATAAACAAAATTAACTAATTTCTAGCCAAATATTTATACAAAAATACTTGTTTTTAGGCTCAGACTAATTAGGTTTTGTCGGACTCGATCATTTCGCTCAAGAATATAAGGGTAAGCATGGAAATGAAAATGATAATCTAGTGGTCTAGCCTTCCTTCTCTCTTCCACCCTTGCTACGGCCTGAGTTGGCCTGAGTTGCCTGACATTCATTTGTCAGTCCTTTTTTTCCCGGAGTAGTCAAACATTAGTCAAATCTATTTTACCAAAATCCAAGATCCCTCCTTTCTCTTGCCTTTTAATTACAGCAATGCACTTTCTCTCTCTCTTTGATGACCGTTGGATCTGACATTGTACATAAATTCATTAATCTTGTTGCCTGCCACTCTACCGAATCCGAATCTTCTACAGTTTACCGTACAGATATTCAATGGTAAAAGTTCAAAAACCACTGTTGCTGGATCAATAATATGATTTTCAATTTTTCATATTTTTTAGTATTTTATATTAATCATAAGAATTATTATTAGATGCCTATGTTAACATGTAAAATATTTATTAAGAGACATGAGTTAGAGTGAAATTGATTCGTAAAACTTTTGGAGGTAATTTCACCCTTTTTCAAGTTTCTAATTATTTTGGTACTAAAAGTGTATATTGCTTCTCACTATTTTAAACTATTATATTTGTACTTTGCAAAAAAATTATGCTTTAATTCTTATTTTCCACTTTTTTTTTTTTTTTAAAAAATTACCTAAAGAGATTTATTATATTGATTAACTTACTGAATAGATTACTGCATAGTAATTGGAATTAAGTGAATTATTTTAGACACAGTCTACATGAGTATAACTCAATTGGTACTCTTCTCTCAGAAAATAGAAGGTGTCAAGTTTGAACTCCCATGGTCTATTGGTATACTCTAAAGGCAGTGGGCATCAATCGTGAGGGTTTTTAACCTGATTTCCTATAATTTCCACATGTAAATTCAAAAAAAGAAGAAGCATAAAATGTTGCTTCTCATACAAACAAACAGAAAGTATATATTGAAAATTAATTAATAATGAACTAAATAATTAAATTTTGAGATCGTCTACTCTATATTTAACTTTTCTTTGACTTCAGAATTCATTGATCCTCAAGATTGCTGTGAAGGGGCCGACAAAGAACCACTATAATGAAGAATTACCATAAAGCATTTTTATAGTAAAATTTTCATACAGTGCCTACTCATGAATAATGTTAGGTGGATTAGAAAAGATCTAAATGCTTATTGAAAAAACTTCATTAAATTATTTTAGCTATGAATTTAACTTGATAAAATTACAACCCTTTTCTATTGTTAATTTTTTGTCTTTTAAAACTTTATCTAGACTTTTCATAAAATTGATTTTAAAAATCATTGTATAGAGATACAGATGTTTTCCCTATAATCATAAGCTGATTATTAATGTAGAGCTCTCACTGCAAGAGCTATGAGAGAGTTTTCAAAAGACAAATGCTTAAAGAGAACCCTTAGTTTGATAGTTCACACCATAGTTATTCGAAGTTTTCGTTGGTTTTCTCTCAATTCAGTAGCTTTGAGTTTTGACCTCTTAAAATTAATTCACTTTTGTATGTAAATAACATTAAAGTTTTCTCATTCTACTCTCTGCATATGCTATATATTGAGATGTGAAAAACACACTCTGCTCCACTTGCCATGTTTACTGTTGGATCAAGAAGTAGAGAACCATGGTTGGAAACTTGAACTAGAGGGAAGGTTGGCAGAGAGAGAGAGAGAGAAGGTAAACCCCCTTTCTCATCTTCCTTGTCTTTAGAAAGAGATGGAGAAAGACAGAGATGCGACTCTTTCTGACTTTGATTGGGTGTAAAGGTGGCCTGAGAAAGACCTGACATGGCCTGCAACAAATGAAGTGCCTTGGTCAAAGCCTGTCAAACTCACACCTCCTCTAATTTGAAGTTCACGTGAAAAATTTCTTCTTCGATACCTGTTGACGAAGGGAGGGTTAGACTCGGCTTCCATCTAAAAAAGAATAGTCTCGTAGTTACTCTCCCAACGAAGTTTTTCGACAGACAGAATATAATTTTTCGACGGATAGAATATCATTAATCATTTTGTTTGAATAGGAGATCTCTAAGTCCACATATTGTGATTTAGAGACCTAACTTTGATACTACTGTTGGGACTGAATTTTAAGTCAAAAGACTAGTTTAATAGATGGATTGACCCACTCATATATAAGTCTTTAATTTTTATGTGAGACTCTTGTTCAACCCCAACAGGGAGATCTTGAGTGTGAATCACACTCAAACTTAGCCACTCCTCATTCGTCCATCATCCATCTAGTCTCTGAATACGTATTGACCGTTTAAAATTTGATATGATTCGGCCGATACATTAATTTGAAAACTGAAGTATTAACTTTAAATCTTTCAATCCTTTGTATTTACACCTCGGATGCCTTTCTCTTTTAATATATTAACTATTTAAAAAAAAAAATTAAATCTTCCAAAGGGCTTAAGATATGAAAAGTTTTATTTTTTTTATTTAAGTCAAACTTGCCGTGGAGGTAAAAAATGCTATTCAGTTCTGCCGATGACGAGTGAAAAATGGCGATAGTGTTATCCATCCTCTTTTCTCCTCCTCTTTCTTCTTCTGTTTTTTTTAGGGTTGCAGCAAGGTGCTTACCTGCAGCGGATCTGGGAGACAAGAACCAGTGGGGGATCTAATGGAGGCAGCAGAAACAACGACGACATGAAAGAAGGATGATGAAAGGGGAGCTGGTGGAGATGGCGGGGAATTGACTGTTCCATCTACACTTCTTCTTTTTTAATAATAATGCAGGGACGATGGAAGAATTGTAGAAATTGAAAGAAGAAATTGAGGGATTGGTGGCTTTCGTACCAAATAATGCAACTCCAGAAATTGAAAGAAAATGGGAGATGGAATTTTATTTTAAAAAATCAGCTTTTTAAGCCTTCATTGGAGAAATCCTTGGCTGCCTATGGGTGGGGTAAGGGGGGTGACTTGGTAACTCAAAAATTTGGTGAGGATAAAAATTAAAAAAATAATTCCTTTTATCACCTTTTTTGAATACCCATTGAAGTTTGGAGTATTTAAGGGTGACTCCAAACTTAGAGGTGACCTCCGGTGAAGAGTGACCCCCGTAAAATTACCCTTCATCCAAACAAAGCCCCTTTATACTTATAATATAAATAGGCTTGTTTTACAATTCAAATAAAAAATATAATAAAGTAAACAAATCACATTCTATCGATCTATTATATATGATCATTGATAAATATTTAAAAGATTGTTAGAATATAAACATTTATATAGAATCCATCAAATCTATAATCACATGTGAGCTCAAGAACACTTTATAAAATATGAGACTGAATACTTTTCTTTTAAATAACTGGTTAAATTGAAATGAAATGGATGAGTTTGAGTTTAGGCCGAATGAAAATTTATCAAATTTATTTCATTCTATCATCACTACTTTTAAAACCAAATTGGCCTTATAGAAAATTTGAGGGTGCTCCCTTCCATTCTGCACTAAATTAGAAAAAAATTTAGAAGAATTTGTACCAGGGGGATGGCAAAAGTGGCTGGGATCCCTTTCAATCTTAATCTTTGTAAGGAGAACATGCATTGTTCTCCTGCAGATGCACATTGAGATTTTTTCAAAATTTGATAAATACAATCTTGATTTTTAAAAGGTCATGCAGGTTTCACCTAAGTATCAATGACAAAAAATTTAAGAAGGGCTTTTGTCTCAAAACCTGCTTAGAGTCCATGTCAAAGTCTATAAAGCTTGCAAGGTGTTAAGCTAAACATTATAAATATCGTTGGTTACTTAAGTGAAAAGATTACCATTGTTTAACTTGTGTGCTCTCTCTCATTCTTAAATGTGTAAAAAACCTAAGTTTAGGATGACAATTTTGATCTAAAACATGATGAAAGTTGATGAATGTTGATTCATTTGGGTTGCTTTTAGACTAAGGAGTAGAGGTAAAAAATTAACTTTTAATTCCTCTACTCTCACTTTTGGAAACTAAGGGATATTCATAATATCAAGGATAACCCCTGTTCAAGGATAATCTAAGTAACCCTTGGCTGCGTTTGGATGGGGGTAACCCCCCGTTACCCCTTGATAACAAGTGGGTAAGGGTTAAAATTCAATTTTTTACCCCTCTGGTTACCATTTTGAATACCCCCATGGGGCTTGGATGAATACCCCTCCTTACCCTCCCTTTTGTTCTTTTATGAATTTTTTTTTTTTTACATTTTATTTATTTATTTATTTTGGTGAGTACTTGGCTTTTTTTTTAAAAGCACTCCATTATTTCCATTTGATAAATTTCATATCACCAAACAACAAATTATATTTTTTTATGAAGAGATATGTAGAATTTTTTTTTATTCATTTATTGAAAGTTAAAATAATAATAGTGGTTTTTTATTTATTATTTATTTTTTAAGGAAATCTTTTCCCTATTTATCCTGTGCCTTCCTCTATTTTTCAACTATATATTATATAATTGAAGAATTAATAGATTTCAAATAATTAACAATTTATTTTTTATATTATATAGATTTTCAACATGATGCATTTAGATGAAGAGTAATTTTTTACAGGGGTTACCCCAGGTTACCCTTGAGTAAGGGTAACCCAACATATTAACAATTTTAGAATAATTAATAATTTTATTTAATCCATATAATATAAAAATAAAAATAAAATTTTCTGAAACGTATTTGTCAAAATGTTCTATTTTTAAGGGGGTAATTCTGTCGAAATTTCGATAGGGTCTCAAAACTCTGAAAAAATTTGAGGTTCATGATAATCTCTTTCAGTGTAATTAACAATTTATTCTGTTAGAAGATTATTTTAAAAATGTGTCAACATTTTCAACGTGATGCATTTGGGTGAGGGGTAAATTTTTACAGGGGTTACCCTTGAGTAGGGGTAAACTGACATTTTAACAATTTTATGAGAATTATAATTTTATTAAATCTATATAATATAAAAATAAAATTTCTGCAACATTTTAAACGTGATGCATTTGGGTGAGGGGTAAATTTTTACAGAGGTTACCTTTGAGTAGGGGTAATTGTAAGTAGGGGTAAACTTACATATTAACAATTTTATGACAATTAATAATTTTATTAAATCTATATAATATAAAAAAAAAATCTGCAACATTTTCAAAGTGATGCATTTGGGTGGTGAAGGGTAAATTTTTACATGGGTTACCCTTGAGTAGGAGTAATTGTAAGTAGGGGTAAACTGACATATTAACAATTTTATAAGAATTAATAATTTTATTAAATCTATATAATATAAAAAAAAAAATCTGCAACATTTTCAAAGTGATGCATTTGGGTGAGGGGTAAATTTTTATAAGGGTTATCCTTGAGTAGGGGTAAACTGACATATTAACAATTTTATGAGAATTAATAATTTTATTAAATCTATATAATATAAAAAAAAATCTGCAACATTTTCAACGTGATGCATTTGGGTGGAGTAAATTTTTATAGGGAATACCCTTGAGTAGGGGTAATTGTAAATAGGGGTAAACTGACATATTAATAATTTTATTAAATCTATATAATATAAAAATAAAAATAAAAATTCTGAAATATATTTGTCAAAATATTCTATTTTTAAGGAGTTCAGCCTGTGACAATTTTTAATATTAATTTTATATTAAACTATTATAATAGTTTATTATATTGTATATTTCATGTTATCAATGAACAAATTATATTTTTTTATAAAGAGATATGTTGATATTTTTTTATTCATTTATTAAGATTTAAAATAATAATATATATTTTTTTCTTTATTTATTTTTTTACTATTAGAATGTAAGTGTTCATTTTAAATTATAGTTATAAAAAAGAATCTATAAAAATTAGATAATATTAGATTTACTTAATGAATATTATTTAATAATTATATTTTATAAAATTTCTCATAAAATTGTTAATATATCAAGTTACCCTTACTAATAGGTACCAAATAAGATTTTTTACCTTTGTGGTAAGTTCTTACTTTACCACTGCAGTTACTAAATAAGATAAGAATAATCCCTTTTTAAACGTGACCCCTACTAAGAGGTACCCCTATAAAAATTACCCCCATCTAAATGCAGCCCTTGTAAAATTTATCCCCTGTTTAAATGCAGCCCTGATTGGCATAAATGAGTATCTCATGAGATTGATGTGTTGGCGAAAAATCTATTTTAGAAAATAGAAGATCTAAGTCAAATCTCATCTTATTTTTTAAAGGGTTTATCACCGCAGCTTTATCGGTTGTTTGAATAAAGAAGATTGCACATATTCTCAAAGTAATTAAGTGTTCTGAGAAACTTTGAACTTAAGGTTGAAATATTGGCCGATATATTTCGTATTGGCCGATAATATCGGTATTTTAATACCGAACGATATCGACCGTACATACTGAATATCGGCCGATATGGCCGATATTCGGTCTAAAATATCGGTCGATATTCATAAATATCGGTATTAAATTTTTTTTTTAAAAAAAAATTACCGATATGGTTTTTGACAGTTTTTACACTGTTTTTCACGATTTTTTGCTGTTTTTAACGATTTTACGCGGTTCTTCACGGTTTTTAACGGTTCAGGGTTTACGGCTTTCACGGTTTTTTGCAGTTTTTAACGATTTTTCAAGGTTTTTTCACGGTTTTGATATCGGAGGAGAGAGAAATGGCTATATTAGAGGAGAGAGAAAATTATCGGCCGATATTTGTATATCGGCCGATATATCGGTCAAGGCGTTTTTTAAACCTCTGCTTTGAACACTACCATCATCGAATTATTTGATAAAAAATAGTCTCCTGTTGACTCATCTTAACATAATTCACTAAAATTATTCTTGAATTTTCTTTAAATTATAAATTAGAAGAATCAGCCGTGTTCTTGTAATGGGGCCCAACTTTTACCATGCATGTCAGAGTAGGAAGAAGGAGACCGTTGAAGCTACTCTGCATCAATGTGGTTTGTCAGTCAGTGGCAGAGGCCATGGGGCCAAAGGAAGAAGAACGGAAGACTAGAAGAGAGAGAAGAGAGGTGGGTGGTTGGTTAATATGGTAAATAAAAAGGACAAGGGAGGGTGAGAGGGTAAATACGTAGCTAAACTAAGTAAGATTTGACTGTCGGTTTGACCGAGGCATGCCAGTCGTTGCAGAAGCATATCACCCCCAAATAGCAGTCCCCACCACCACCACCACCAGTCACCACCACCGCTCCTCGATTCTGCTGTCTCTTTTCCGACATCTCTCTCTCTCTTGAGTGCCCCTGACCTAACCCAACCTAACCTTTAGCCCTTATCTAACCCCACACTTCTTCTCCTTCCTCCACTCATCTCAATTTCTCCTCATTTTCTCGAAGCCTTTGTCACTCCGCCACTGACATTGACACAACAGAAAATGCCAAATTCATTTCTTCCATCAAAATTCTATTTCTCATTAAGGATTACTTTTGGATATTTTTGTTTAAAAAAGATTTTCAAAAATGGAAGAAGAGACCTCTATCGGTCTATCCTTTAATTATTAAATAAAGGTAATGAAAAATTACCTCCCATCCAAATATTCACGTCCTTAGTGGTGTTTTGATTATCATCGTCAGCCACAATTTTATTTGTTTAGAGTTAATTTTATAAATTTTAATTTTTAATAAATCTAATCACAAATTATACCTATTTCACAATCTATTTAATTTTTTTTTTTTAAAATCCACAATAAATCTTCTCTTGCTCACCTTTATTTATTACATTTTTCAACTTTTCAAACATCAAAAGTATGACATTAGATGAACACAAGAATTCTTTTATATATTTTTCTAATGAAATAATTTTTTGTAAGAAATGGTAAGGAACTATTTTTACTTAAATTTTTTTTTTTTAAAAAAAAATTGAATGATTTGAGAGGTTAGACACTCCTTTATTTTATGGGTGAAAGTTGTCAATTGCAAGATTAATCAACCTAACATTGAGTTGTCCATTAACATGTCCTTATTTTAAAACTCAAACAACCTATCTTATTTCATATCGCGTAATACGTGTTTGTCTCCACTAACATTTTTCTTTTAAAGTTTTTCAAAAAAATCTAAAATAATGTATATTGGGTCTTTAATATTGGTTGATAAATATTGGCTAACTCGAGTCAGGCTCCTGCATCAATACACAACAAATTGCACTTGACATATAATTGTTTTTTACTATATACGATATGTATCAAGTGCGACATATCAAATCCAATATGATCATGTTGGTTGGGTCATATGGATTGAATTAAACATGAAAGATGATTTTCTTCACAATTTAGAATAAATAACGTTGATCGGATACAGGAGATTGATACCCACCGCTGGGTAGATCAGCTGATGGCCTCTCCCTTCAGAAAGGGAGAGGGTGATCTTTATCCGAAAGTGTAGGGTCCATGTTGCTCCCCTCAGGAGTTTTAGGAGGGCTATGGTCAAGACACAAGTTAGGGTAGATCTGAGGTTTCTCTTGGGTCTTTTAAAAAAAAAAAAAAATTACAGAAGATTGATCATAACAAGATCAACTTTTGTATTTTCACCTTTTACTTTAAAATCTCTTTAATTTCAATTTTAAAATTTTATCAATAAATTCTCACACAAAATAATTATATCAATAAATCCAACTGGAGTTTGAATTCAAAGTTTTTGAACTATGGTATGCAGCAAAAGATGCGCACAGGAAATTTCTACAAGATGAGATTGATCAGCAAATGAATGGTATGCAGCATAATATCCAATGTTTCAAAAAAAAATGCAGCATAATATCCAGAAGAAGTAATTTTTAATGTACAGGAAACATGAGATAAGATATAAACAGCATCAACCAAATTCAACAAGGTGGAATAATCTCATGAATATTGCAATCACCCAAATACATGAATTATTCCCAATTTGATTTTGAAATGATTCAAGTGTCTCTTGTGGTGTTTCTCAATCATTCAATTCCCTATGATACAAAATAACATCAATAATCAGGAGGTTTCTTTGCCCATGAAAATTTCAGTGATAATTAAATATGTACTGGTACAATTTTTTTAATCAAAATTAGTGCTGAAATTGCTTCACTCATCAGCTAAAAGTCTTGTCATAACCTGTACTCACAAAAACAATCGGGAAGAGCAGATCCTCTACCTGATACAAAATCATCTCTATGTGCCTTCCACAGAGCTTCAACCAAATCCTCCCCTTTCAATCCCTTCGAATTACAATCTGCAAATGCCCTCCTGCTCAAGATTAGAGTTTTAAACAGTCCCTTCAATGTTCTCATTGAAGTGACCATCTTATCCATATTCCCAAAATAAGTAGCAATATATGCATCACTGTTAATAGACACGTAATAATCCAATGCAGCTTTAGTGTTCCCATGCATGTTGACAAAATCCACATTGCTGAGGAGGGCTGATTTGGTATAAATGTTACCATAAACGGATGTGAAACCCTCCATTTCCAAAAGACCATCCCCTGCTGCCAAATAAATATTCGTATTTGTTGGGATTCTGAGAGCTTTAAGAATGAAAGCTGTTTCACCTGGTGTGAGAGGGCATTTCCCACGGTTTCTCCATGTACGAGCAGCATCTCCAGTCCATGGTTTTCGGTCCCCATAGGCAGCAACAATAGCATCCATGGAGGCAGGAGAGAGACCTGAATATTCACATTGACTATATGCAACCATGTCAGGTTCAAACCGGAGGTGAAGTGAAAGGAACGGTCTTGGAATGGCATGAAGAAGCTCAGAGGCTTTGTTCTCCAAGGCCTTTGTGAGGCGTAGGGCGTTATAACATGCTTGGCAAAGAGCAGCCTTGGCATAGAATGGATACCTACAAATTGAAGATAATTGCCAATTATTTTTCTCCATTTTCTGTTTTTTTTTTGGTAAGTGGAAGAAAGGAACTTCAAAAATGCAAATAGAAATAACTGAAAAAATAACTGGAAAAAGTGGATAATCAACCAGAACAAAAAAATAAATTACGTCTACAATACCTACAGCAAAGAAAAGGCAGGCATAGCATGGCAGACTTATTATTGTCATAAAAACTTGTTAAATTGCTGGGGTGAGAATGCGGCCCTAAATTGAGGTGTTTGTTGAACTCACAACATGACTTAGTAAATTGGATAAGATTGATGATAATTTCATATTAACTGCTGAACAGGGGAATCCAGTTATCAAGTAAATGAGTAAACATCATTTTGCAAGTTGTAACACCATACTGTTTCCAAGTAAGGTTCTCATGAAACCAAAAATAATAAACCAATTTTGCTATCACATATGACAAGGATGGTTACGGAAGATACTCTGAAACAGTAAACCCTCAACCGATAGCATATTGCTACAACAATAAACAGTTAGAATAAAAAGTAGTAATTTTTTTTTTGAATGGTTAATATATTAATAAAAAGAGGCACCAGAGCTGCAAGTAAAGAAAACAAAAGAAACAAAACAGAGAAACAAACAACCCGCGGCCCCAATACACCCTTAAAAAATAACACTAACACTGGGCAAAACACAAAAAGGGCGCTTAAGCTAAGTCAATATATTCTTTCCAACCTCGCAAAAGATCATTCAGCAATATATTCCTGAATTCCACAGTAGAGGAAGCCCAAGAGGCACACTTGTTGAAAACTCTTCGCGAAACTGCTTCACTTGACTCGACATTATCATTAAAGATTTTATTATTACGTTCTTACCATAAGCTCCAAACCATGGCAAAAAGCGATAGACGCCACAATAAGGAGTATTTTGGGGAGATCGAAACAATATCCCAAGCGTAAGATAACTCTGCCATCGTAGAAGGCATAACCCAAAGCATACTAAACTTATCCAAATTGGAAACTAAAAAGAAATGGAAACCAAAGAATAAAATAGAAAAAAGAAAATGGAGAAGAAACAATAAAATAGCAAAAAGAAAGACGAGGAAAAAATAAAAAAAATGGAAAAACGAGGGAAAAGAAGACATTTTTAAAAATTTAGGTTACGTTTGGAAGAGGGGCAAACACTGCAGGGGTTTCTCTTGAATAAGAGTTTTTATTGCTAAGACATTTCCCTTATCTTCCTTGGTAATTGCAATGGAAAATGTATAAGAGGGGAAAAAAATACTTCCCTAAAGGGAAAAAATCTTGTTTGGTAAACTAACTGCAAGCAGGAGAAACTTGATATATTATTAATTTTATGAGAATCAATGACTTTTAGTGAATCCATATAATATAAAAGATAAAATTTTATAAAACATATTATTAAATAATATCATCAAATAAAAACTAACAATAATATATACAATTTCTATGGATTCCTTCCCATAATTATAACTTAAAATAAAGTTCTTGCATTCCAACGGTAAGAAGTGCGATGAAAAAAAAAATTCTATATATATATATATATGGTAAGAAGTGAGATGAAAAAAAAAAAAAATCTATATATATATATATATATATATATATATATATATATATATATATATATATATATATATATATAAATTTTAAATCTTAATACATGAATAAAAAATGCCAACACATCTCTTCATAAATATTTGTAATTTGTTCATTGGTGATGTGAAATACATAATATAATAAACTATAATTATAGTTGTTATAAAAAATCCAAGTTAATCAGTCCAATTGAAGACAAAATTAATATTAAGAACCCATAATTAGAAGTCAATGGAGCCCAAACACTTACTTCCTACCTGTAAAAGAACCCAATATATCTCTTTTATACAAACTCATAATATGTTCACATGAAGTCCTATTATATCTATTACAGTTGTAAAACATGTTATAGAAAAAAAAAAAACTCACAATTTTTGTATCCCATAACAATAATTACAAATCAAGACATTCATTAGCGATAAACTAATTAAAATAAAATATGACCAAGAAAGTCTAACAATTAAATGTCCATAACAAATGGTTCATTCTACTATATCCATTTTGTCTGTAAAACATGATCCACAAAAGAAGAAGAGCTAGATGACTGAGAAACAACTATAATCACGAATCAAGATATTCATCACTCAATAAACTAATTATAATAAAACATGTCCATGACAATAACATCCATAACAATAAAACGTCCATGGCATACGATTAGTTGATGTGGGGAAACATCCCAATTGATGTACTAGTAAATGGCGGAGCGGTTCTAGTCAATGGAACAACAAATGGAGAAGGGCTAGATGACTGAGAAACAACTGAGGTAGTACAACCAAATAGTGATGTTGTAAAGGATAAAGGAGGTCCAACAATGGTTTTGGATAGATGATCTTGGTCGTATGGGAGGTTCCAATCCAAAAATCACAAATGCCCTCATATCATCAGCTATTATGTATTTGATAGTAGGGTAGATCAACTCTATTCATTCTTTCCTCATCCGCTCTACCTTTACTTTTATATTTAGAAGACATTGTCTCAACATGAGATCCCAATTTCTTTATAACATTGGTGATTCTTTCCATAGAATTTGTCATATATTCCCCTTTTTCCTCATCTTACTACTCTGCCTAGACTCTATTACATTTGAAGATAGTCGAACTCTAGACAGTTCGTATGGTGTTGATCTTGGTTCATCCACGATAAAGGAGATCCAACAATGGTTTTGGATAGATGATCTTGGTCGTATGGGAGGTTCCAATCCAAAAATCACAAATGCCCTCATATCATCAGCTATTATGTATTTGATAGTAGGGTAGATCAACTCTATTCATTCTTTCCTCATCCGCTCTACCTTTACTTTTATATTTAGAAGACATTGTCTCAACATGAGATCCCAATTTCTTTATAACATTGGTGATTCTTTCCATAGAATTTGTCATATATTCCCCTTTTTCCTCATCTTACTACTCTGCCTAGACTCTATTACATTTGAAGATAGTCGAACTCTAGACAGTTCGTATGGTTGATCTTGGTTCATCCACGATAAAGGAGATCCAACAATGGTTTTGGATAGATGATCTTGGTCGTATGGGAGGTTCCAATCCAAAAATCACAAATGCCCTCATATCATCAGCTATTATTATTTGATAGTAGGGTAGATCAACTCTATTCATTCTTTCCTCATCCGCTCTACCTTTACTTTTATATTTAGAAGACATTGTCTCAACATATCCCAATTTCTTTATAACATTGGTGATTCTTTCCATAGAATTTGTCATATATTCCCCTTTTTCCTCATCTTACTACTCTGCCTAGACTCTATTACATTTGAAGATAGTCGAACTCTAGACAGTTCGTATGGTGTTGATCTTGGTTCATCCACGAATGTTCTACTGTCAATGTTCTCAAACCCCTCGTCCTCATTGAGATCAATGTAATGAGAATCCAGCATTTTCTCCATCACTAAGTGCAGGTGTTCGATGACTGATTGAGCCTAGAGAGTGTGCAGCAGAAGAACCCATGGTATCATCATATATATCATCACCGAATATTGCATCACCTCAAGTGGCCATGTCTTTCCCAACAAATATGATGAGAAATTCTTCATATAGTGGAAATTTCTTATTCTTATATGGAGCTAAGTGATGATATTTTTGCAATAAATAAAAGGAAGTTATATCATATAACATAATAAACGTATTTCAAGTTCAATTACATAAAGTTATTGAACGTACATAAAAAGATTTTATTAAATAATACTTCATAGAATGCACATTGCAGTATATGTTTTTGTTCATGTTTTCATCTGACTTTCGAAATTTTCTTGATTCAAATTAGTTGTTTGTTGTATTAAAATTCTCCACCACCTCCTTGCATGCATTTGTGGTGAATTTTCCATCAACTCTTCATCCCTGATGTATTTGATCAATTAGGTGGTTGGATAGACAATCATCAATATCAAATGTCCAATAAACATTTTTTTGGTGTATTTGATGCAACTGTTTTTCCCTTTTGTCATTTCATCTCTAGTAAATACAACAAAATTGATGAATAATAAAAATATAAAAACATATGGAAAAAGTATACATTATATAAGATCATGCAACATCCCATCACTCACAAATTAATTAAAATATCATATGTAGTAGAAAATGAAAGTGAAAGTGGATAACTCTAACAATATCATTCCCAACGTACACACCAATCAATCCACAAAAGTAGTTAGCCATGGCATCACATTTTTAAACTAATCAATTTGCATTTGCCTAGGAGACGTGGATGTTGAAGTTTCATTTTGGCTTGTAATAACTTCTGATTTAAAGTCCATTTCTTCACTCATTTTTTGTTCATTAGAAAAATAGTAATCATCTTTGTCTACCATATTATAAAGTCGTGAAGAACACAACACATGCAATCCTTCCTTGGGTTTTGTAATCATAAGTTGTAGACCATTTTAGAATAGGAAACCGGTTCTTAAAGCCAGAATGTAACAAATTAAAGAGATCTTTCTTTATTCTTCGAAATAAGTTGTTCGCTCTCCTTAAATTGTCTAAGATGATAACACACTTCATAATATGGAATCAAGAATCCAGGATACTTATCATATCCAATGTTACAAATATAGTATTTACCATTTTACCTATGCATAGCAATAAATAAAATCTATATATATTTTCATATATTAAGGTAATATGGTATCAAGTGTTACCATCAGGGATAACAACGAGACTACTACTCATTAATGCATCTTGCAAAACTCATCAAGTGTTGTGACTTCCTATCCAGCATGTATGTCCAATTCATATCAAAATCACACGCTGCCAAAACATTTTGTGTTAGATACTTCCTTTGGTTTCTGGCCATATGTATATCTTTATTGTTCCTTAAGTAGCACAATGACTGAGACATATTCCCATCCAAGGCTCAACACAATCCTAAAATGTTAAGTAAGAGAAATGATAATTGAAAAAAAAAATAAAAAATATATATATATTCTTTTACCTTAAAATAAGGTCAACGTCTTCGATTGAATTTATTGATCTGCGGAGGAGTTAGGACATTAGCACCTTTTTGCTTCACATAGTCCTTTTATAAGGAGCATACAACACGTAATACTACATCGAAATGTCGACTTACTGTCTCTTCAGATGGACAAGACCTACTACCAATAGCTCGATTTCAAAAACTGTGTTCCAAAGTGCGTAAAAATATTACTAATTGCTCCTCAAAAGAAACACTCATTGTATCATTTAATAAATCTTTTTGTCGTATCACATTCCTCAATTGTACTAATGCACTCATTCGTATTTGTTCTCGACAAAAGAACTCTGATTCACAATTTAAGATCATGTTATATAAATATGCCTCCTTGGTGTGTATTTATATATATATATATATATATATTGAAGACGAAGGTGCTCATGCCTATTAGAGCACCTGACTAATCCTTGGGACATGTGCAAAGTCCTCATCCACACAATGGGTAAAACTACGAAGAGTGGCCCTTTGGGGAAGTGGGAATTGAACTCAAGACCTCCCACTTTCAAAGGTGGGTTCTCGGCCATCACTCCAACCCCATTGGGCCATGGTAATATTTTGTAGACATTGTTGTAAAAAAAGAGTGAAGAGGGATACAAAAGTTGTGTTTGGATGGAGGGAAAGAAGGGTTTCCTTCGTTTTCCTCCGTTTGGTAATGAGAAGGAAGGGGCAAGCGAATCCCGACTTTACCTGTCCTTATGGGGAATTAAGATCCCCTCGATCGCAAGAGGTAAAGTGTGTTTCCTCTTCTTTTCATTACCGCTTCGTATCCCCCGCTGCTCTCTCGTCAACCGAAAACCTCCCCTCTCTCACTCCCATGACTTCCTTAATGGCCACTGGCGTTTACTACTAGGTAATATCTTCGTCGTCTTCACTATCAGCCTGATATTTTTCATTTTCCTTCTTTGATTTATCTGTTATTTCAGTAAAATCATCAGTGCAGACATTACCAAACAAATGAAAACAAGGGAAACCCCTCCTTTCCCTCCATCCAAATGGAGCCTTCGTATCCCTCTTTGCCCCCGTATTTTACAATCACATCGAGGACAGCATATTTATATAAACATGATTCTAAATTGTGAATCAAAGTTCTTTTGTCGAGAATAAATACAAATGAGTAGATATGCATTCGTACAATTGAGAGATGTGATACGACAAAAACATTTATTAAAGGATATTTGGTGTTTTTTTTAGGAGCAATTAGTGATGTTTTTACACACTTTGGGACACAATATATGAAATCGAGCTATTGGTAGTAGCTTCTATAGATCTAGAGACATAGTGAGTCGACATTTCAATATAGTATTACGTGTTGTATACTCCTTATATAAGGACTATGTGAAGCAACCAGGATCTAATGCCCCAACTCCTCCATAGATCAAATTCAATCGAAGACGTTGGCCTTATTTTAAGATAAATATTTTAAACAATATCCCAACAAGGTGATAATGCCAATTTCCATATCTCTTAGTTAATGGTGCAACTAGTTTTCCTCTCTATTTTAGGATTGTGTTGGAGCCTTGGACAGAAATCATGTCCCAGTCACTGTGCTAGTAAAAGAACAAGAAAGATATATGTGGTCGGAAAACCAAAAACTCGGACACAAAATGTTTTGGCAACATATGATTTTGATATGAATTAGACATAGATGGGAAGACACAACACATGATACTCAAGTTTTATAGCATACATTAACGAGGAGTAGACCCCTTGATAACACTTGATAACCTATTACCTTAATGTATGAAAATATATGCAAATTTTACTTATTGCTTACTTATTGTTATGCATAGGATTTTGATTCCATACTATGAAGGGCGTCATCATCTTAGACAATTTAAAGAAAGCGAAAAACCTATTCCGAAAAATAAAGAAGAGCTCGTGAATTTGACATAGTTGAACGTTCCTTTGGGGTGCGTAAGAAGTGGTTCCCTATTCTAAAGTGAACTATAACTTGTGATTACAAAACCCAAGTAAGGATTGTCACATCGTGTTGTGTTCTTCACAACTTTATAAATATGGTAGACAAAGATGATTAATATTTTTCTAATGAACAAGAAATAAGTGAAGAAATAGACTTAAAATCAGAAATTATTATAACCCAAAATGAAGCGTCAACATCCACGTCTCGTAAGCAAATGCAAATTAATTGGGCAAAAAATGAGATGCTGTGCATAATTCTATGTGGAATGATTGATGATGTGCACATTGGGAATGATATTGTTAGAGTTGTTTTATCTTTTTATCCTCTTTCACTTGATTGATTAAAGTATGATAGGATTTTAGTAAGTATTTTATCATTTTGTCATTTTTGAATCTATTGATGTACAAAAGATATTTTAATTAATTTGTGAATGATGGAATGTTACATGATCTTATATGAGCTAAACATGGAATTTACATAATGTTGCATATTTACTAGAGATGGAAAGACAAAGGAGAGAGAGTTCCATCAAATGCATCAAAAAATGTTTATTGATGGAAAATTCACCACAAATGCATGGAAGGAGGTGGTGGAGAATTTTAATACATCACAAATGACTAGTTTGAATCGAGAAAATTTCAAAAGTTGGATGAAAACACGGACAAAAACATATAGTGCATTGTCTGGAATATCAAACAAGTTTGTCTTCAGATGGAATCCAATAGGGCAATGCTTTACGAGTGATGTAGCTACTATGGATGCATTCTATGAGGTACAATTTTAAAAAAAAAAAAAAACTTTTTATGCACGTTCAATAACTTTATGTAATTGAACTTCAAGCACGTTTATTATGTTATATGATATAACTTCCTTTTATTTATTGCAGAAACATCATCACTTAGCTCCATATAAGAATAAAAAAATTCCACTCTATGAAAATTTTCTCATCATATTTGGGAAAGATGTGGTTATTGGAGGTGGTGCAATAGCCGGTGATTATACGATGATAACATGGGTTGCTGCACATACTCCAGGCTCAATCGGTCGTTGAACACATGCACTTAGTAATGTAGAAGATATGTTGGATTCTCATCCCATTGATCTCAATGAGGACGAGTGGTTTGAGAACATAGACAGTAGAGCATTTGTGGATGAACCAAGATCAACCCAATACAAACTGTCAAGAGTTCGATCATCTTCAGATGTAAGAGAGTTTAGACAGAGAAGCAAGATGAGGAAACATGGCACAAGTGAACGTATGTCAAATTGATGTGGCGCATGTCCTACGTAACAAACTCTATGGAAAGATGTTATAGGGAAATTAGGATATCATGTTGAGACAATGTCCTCTAAATATAAAAGTAAGGTAGAGCGAATGAGGAAAAAACGAATAGAGTTTGTAAATATGTATTTGAGATCACAAGCATTTTTCCTGAGTTAATCTACCATATGAAATACATAATAGCTGATGATATGAGGGCAATTGTGTTTTTGTAGAACCTCACATATGACCAAGCTGGTTGCAAAATAATCTATCCGAAATCATTGCAAATGTTGGATCTCCTTTAGCCTTTACAACATCACCATTTGGCTCTAATACCTCAGTTGTTTGTCTATCATCTAGTTCTGCTCCATTTGTTATTCCATCGACTAGAACCGCTCCGTTGTTCACTACTACATCATTTGGGATGAATCTCCACATCAACTAAGTGTATGCTATGGAAGTTTTATTGTTATGGACATTTCATTATTATGGACTGTCTTGGACATGTTTTATTTTAATTAGTTTATTAAGTGATGAATATCTTGATTCGTAATTATAGTTATGCTGATGATTGGTGTGAGATACATAAATTATGAGTTTTTATTTTATTTTTCTATACCATGTTTGACAGATGAAATGGGTAGGATAGAATGAACCATTTGCAATAAAAAATGAACAACGTTCTACGCCATCATTTATGAAAGAATAAACCATTTGTTATGGACATTTAATTGTTAGACTTTTTATTTGAAGTCCAAGGTATCTAAGCCTCTTAGAGCACCTGACTAAGTCATATTTTATTTTAATTAGTTTATTGTTGATGAATGTCTTATTTGAAATTATAGTTATGTTGATTCTTGGTATGGAATACATAAATTATGAGTTTTTTTATTTTTTCTGTAACATGTTTTAGAGGTGGAATGGATATGGTATTCATGTGAACATATTATGAGTTTGTATAAGAGACATATAGGTTTTTTTTTTAGATAGGAAGGGCTTTTTTGTCTTAGATTGGACTAATAACTTCGATTTTTGATAAACTATCAAAAACTTATTATTTTATATATTTCACATCACCAATGAATAAATTATATGTAGAAAATATTTTTTTCATCAGTTGGAATGCAAGTGCAAGAACTTTATTTTAAATTATAATCATGGGAAGGAATCCATATACAATTGTATATAATTTTTTTTACGACCAAAAAAAAATTGTATAATATTATTACCAGATACACACCAGGTAACACTATGATGGGTGACCCTTTTGTGTTAAGAGTGACTTGAACCCAAGACCTCCTACATCTCAAACGAGTTCTTGATCGCCAACCCTCACAGGTTGTCAGATTTTTCCTACTTGTAGTTACCAAACAATATTTTTTTCCCCTTAGGAAAAGTTATTTTCTTTATACATTTTCCACTGCAATTAATAAATAAGATAAGGGAAATGTCTTAGCATGAGAAACCCTTGTTCAAAGTAAACCCTTGCGTAAGGGAAACACATGCAAAATTTGCCCTCATCCAAACACAGTCGAAAAGGTAACGAAAAGAGGAGGAAACACACTTACCTCTTGCGATCAAGGGGATTTTATTTCCCTGTACGGAGAGGTAAAGTCGGGATTTGTTTGCCACTTCCCTCTCATTACCAAACGGAGGAAAAAGCGAGAAACCCCCCGTTTCCCTTCATCCAAACACAGCCTTGGAAAAGCTACATCTCCTCTATTATTCATCATTCATGTTCTCCATCCACTCTCCACTTTCTTAACTCTCGTTTAGGCTAGTGTTGTGTAAGGAATTATGTGCTTTTATATGAGTTTTTTCCAACTTTGCCCTTATGATATTTTCTATATGACACTCATGTCCATCGCCTTAACTACAAAAGAAATCAATTGGTTCAAGTCAAGGAACTTGACTCAACCCAATATTTAGCCAAACTCAACTAGTCTGTGCACTCTGAGGCCTTTTTTTCCAAGTTTCTCATAAAAAATTATCAAGTTGAGTTGACTTAGCCAAGACTAAATTAAGGGCATTGGGGTTGAATAGCCCAAGCCTGTCTGACGCCCGTCGGACTTTGCAAGGTAAAGTCTGAGCCTGCATGTTTGGAAAAACGGTAAGCCCAAGCCCTCCCATTTAAGACCATTGAAATCCAACCATTCAGAATTCAGATATTAAAATTAGGCATGATGGGCTACAAGTGGATCAAATTGAGCTCAAAATTTAATTTCTAGTTACTTGATTTTAGCGGTCAAAGTCACCAAATATCATTGTCTTGGTATTTTTAAGGATGATGGTGACTTGAACCACTAATATCAAGTCGCTAGAAATCGGGTTTTGAGCTCAAATTTGGTTAACTTGTATCTTATCATGTCTACTTTTAATGTGAATCGTCAATTTTCTAATTAATTTCAAAATAATGTAAAAAAATGGAAAAAGGCATAAACACTATATGGCTAAACAGGCCTAAAAGCCTTACGGGCTTTCACAGGGTTCTTTCAAAAGCCTGAGCCCGACCATTTATATAGATGAGCTCAAGAATCTACCCTGAGCCCAGCCCATCGGGTTGGCATATGGGTTCAAACCCATTCATTTATGACAGATTCGAACGAGTTTTGGGCAGAGGAACAACCCTAATCAAAATCAAGTTTTTAAACTATCATAATCACAACCATAGAGAAGCCTCATTTTCATTTTAGTTTTTTTTTTCCTTTCAAATGCTTGTTTTCATTTTCATATTGATATGAGAAAAGGTCAATGGAAAGAATATGGATAAAATAAATGAATATGCATGTGCACAACGTTCCAAACGAGGTTCAGATTTCAATGCATATTGTGTTACCATACCTATCCCTTCTTTGGCTCATTGCTGGCGTGATGGAAATGTAACGATGTTCTAAAAGAGACGGAAGAACACTTTCAATGTAATCAAGTGGCCTTTGCGTTTGTTGCAATCAACTCGAACAGGCTCTCTAAAGGCTAGTCTTCTGGTAATTCTTTAACTACTTCTACAAATCCTTTTTTGTTGAATGAAATAGTCAACATCAAATATATCTGCAAAACCACTGGATTTAAGCCGATGTCAAATTGGAAGACTAACCAACACCAAACTTGTTAGACTCTATGTTCTCAAGCAAAACAAGATTGAAACACATCATGTAACCCTTGAATAGAAAAGTGAATAGTGTTATATCAGTCTGTAAGCTCCGATATTTTAAACCAAAACTAGGATTTAGGAAAATGCTAAATAAAAGAAATGTCGCCTTTTTACCTTGATTCATTCCAATAAGCAGCCACCTCAAATTTTGGCAAAACGATAGTAGCATTTAACAAGCGAGCAATGCCCACACCATCACAAAACTGTAACCACCACCAAAAAATACACAATGAACAAAGGGAAAAAAAAACAGACAAGAATTGACCAGCTACATGGAACAAGAGGGGTTTTTTTCTTAAGACCCACAAAGGATAAGATTATAATGGTTTTCAAGAGCATTCATTGATGTGCGCCAATTTGGAAGGACCCAAAATCTCAATATCCAGCAATCTATTAGCCACTTTTACGATGTATTGGTCCTCCCCATTGAATTGCAACATTGGTGATATTGATCTTCATCACCAATCTACGGTGTGAAATGTAAATGGTGTGTACGGTGAACTAAGAAGCTTTAGATGGTTTTCTAAAAGAAAGCAAAAGTAAAGCATATGAGCAAGATAAAATTCTACTCAATCCATTAGACCAAATGTAGATGCTAGTCAATACAAGAGTCACGATACAACTAGGCCAGAACAACAGTAACAAAGTTTCATAGAAGACATACATCTCGTCTCATCTGATTGAGCCCTCCATAGCAATCCACTCTAATATACCCATTACTCTTTGACGGCATAGCTGCAGCATTTCAACAAAAAACCAATGCAATTGTCTGCAATGAAGCCAATTAAAGAAGATTCAGGTAAAAAAACATAACTGATCTTAAATCAACAAAAGATATTTTCATGTGGCCACGACTCATGATTGCAACCATGTTATTAGGGGTTTACATGGATTTTTTAAAATAAGTGAATGAGGATGTAAGCCTTCATCCTATTTAAGTTTCTTAATCCAACTCCAAATCAGAATTTTACCTTTTCTACATAAATGAATGCAGTCGTGTAGATCAAGCCAAATCCAAATTTGTTCACACGTTAACCCAAATGGCACCAATGTAAATATAAATAATATCTTCATTACCCAAACCATCACCATCATCACAACTATTCATACCATCTATCATAGATTTGGACTCGCAATTGGACTACACATATTGTTTCCCATGGCCTGACTATCAACATCCATGCGACTCAAACCTACAACCTTTAAGTCTGCAACCATGAGCACTTACCAACCATGCAGCAGACTCTATTCAATTATTCATATGCAATGTAAGGTTAGTAACTTCAAAGCTCCCAAACCCAGATCGCAACAATTCCCACCTCCTCTCAAACAAGAGATGCAAGTGGACTTTGATTCTCTAACAACTCAAAGCATTTGAGCTGAAATAAGCAAGAATGGATGAATTTTATATCCTGTTTACATTTTGGATTGAAATTTGAATCCAAATTTTACATCTAAAATGGATGCCGATCTGAATCATTAAGATGGATGCATATGCGACACTGATCCAAAGCACATCTTAACTATTTACATCCCCATGTGGCTTCACATAGTACAATGCAAACCATCATTAGATTACTCCCCACTGGCCCACACTTGGTGGGCCACACTCTCTGCAATGTACAACATAGCATAGGTAAGCTAAATGTGGAAGCTCTGGATATATGTGGACAGTGATAATGTGTGTCTGATCAGTATATAATTATTATTATTATTATCGTTGTTGTTGTTGTTGTTATTACTATTACTATTACTACTGCTGCTACTATATCAAAAAAAATCCAAAACCTAAAACTAAAGACGCATTGGTTAGAAAATTCTAGCAGAATTTATAGTTCTCCAAATCCTGGAATTAGCAAATTCTGATACTTCAAGCTTTGAGATTACTGATGGAATCTGAGAAATCCAAATTCTAAGTGATTCAGGGTTTGTGGTACTAAGCTAACTTACAAAACCCTTAGATTCAGAATTCGTTTTCACCAAATATCAGAACATAAGATAGATTCTTCAAGAGATTCTCCAAATTCCATACGATCCCAATTGCAATTAAGAATTATGGGCTTCGAAAGGATACTGAAAGATGCGAAAAACAGGAAGAACAATGAGCTAACCTGGTAATTCCGCGCGGCTCCACCATTTGCAAGGTCTCCAATCCAGTATCCTGGGAATACTCCATATATCGGAACCGGGGTGAGAGGTGCCCCTGTTTGACGCAAGTTTCAAAATTAATATTATCAAAATAATGGAAAAACAAGCTGCTAGAGTTTCAAGTATGCAAAGGATTAAAGAACGTACTGTCGAGAAAGAAGAGCGGATGAGAGGAATTGGGAGGAGAAAGGAGTGGAAGGAGTGGAAGGAGAGAAGACAAATGCTGCAAAAAGAAGAGAGAGGACGACGAGGAAGATGCTCAACGTAGACGACTTTAGAGATATCGCCATGGATGGTACGGAATCGCCCTCCCCCTACTGAAAACCCTAGATTAGATTTGAAATGGAGGAATTGAAGAATGTGAATTAGGGTTTCTGTGGTAGGGTTGACACAGATCTGGATCTGAAGAACTTCGGCCTGGACGGATGGTTGGCTTAAGATCTGCTTAAATAAATTCTGTCGCTGGTTACCGCCGACTTTTTAGATAGAAATAAAATGATAAATATGTATATTTTTTATTAAACTATAATGATTATATTAATTATGTGGTAATTTTAAATTATTTTATAAATTTTGTCAGTTTTAATTTATAATTTATTTGATTTTTTTATTAGTAATGTTTTTAATAGATCTATCATAAATTCATAATCACCTTTATGGAATTCCACGTAAAACTTGAGAACGGTGAGGTCGGTGATTTCAGATTGTGATTCTTTAAACAAGTTGGGTAAAAAGGATCATTTATGTGGTTTAAACAAATATTTAAATTAATAATAGAATTAAGTAATTAAAATAAAAATAACATAAAAGAAGTGATTTGTGCACATAAATTTTACTTTTAGCAATATTTTTTTTCCTTTTCAGTTTTATTGGTATCTAAAAATACCAATTTTTTCTCACTTTTTAGTCGTTGCAAGTACAGTGTATGACAGTTTCTCTCTCACTTAACGTGTCTTGTAGAAAAATTATAGACAAAGTTAGTATTAGTAAAAAAAAGTACTAAATTGTATAATTAATACTGTTTAATATTAGATCTGAGTTATATTAGATATGTGGAAAAAACATAAATAGATTATAAATGATATTTTAGATTTTGATAAATATATTCTATAGGATTTGGAAATTTAAAAAATAGGGATTGATTTATTCAATTAAGAAGGTAATTCAAAAAAAAAATATTTAAGATGATTTATTGTGGTTCAAATTAATAAAAGTTGAAAGATTAACACTAATAATAATTTTAAGTAATTAAAATTAAAATATTTAAAAAATATATTTATTTTCATTGAACCTCATTCTCATACATAGACCTTACTAATAAACCCATTACTTAAGTTACGGATTTTAGCCAATTTTTTTTAGTTAAAATATCGACTGAATTTGTATATTTAACATGGCGAAGTTTTCAAAAGTTAATAAAGAAAATCTCTTAGTCAAAATATAAAATGAGCTCATCAGTCACGTGGATCTAACGTGGGGCCATGTTTGATTGAAAAGTTGAATGATTATTAAATAATTTAAAATTATTAATTTTTTTAAGTTTAAAAATATGACTTTATTCATTTAATTTTTTTTTTAGAATCATATTCAAATTTAAATTTATATAGGTAATTTTAAGTCTCAATTCTCACTTATTTTATGTTTCTGACCTTAATATTCAGAGGTTGTCTTTCTAATTTGAGGGAAGATGTTAGCCAATAAATGGGCCTTCCGGGTTCTAAGTCCTTCCTGAATAAGACTTCTCCCGAGTTAGAATCCTTTCGATTCAGTGTTGTAATATGTTGGAGTTTGTAACCGGTTTGATATCAACATTCAACACTAAATCAAACTCGTTGCTTTGTTTCAAAAGCCAAACTCAATTCTTTCTCATCTAAATTGTTAATTTAATTATTAGTCAAAATTCATTTGATGATTTCTCTTAATCGCTTCTTATAAATAAATAGATAAAATAAAGGGATAAAACATTTATCAATGATATTCCTTTTTCATTCTACTGTGACAGATCAAGGGTGGAACTTAGGTTGGGCCCGACTCCATTGGTTGGGCCGGACTCGGAAAAGTTAAATTCAGGTGGACTTAGATAGAGCTCGAGTTCAATTTGGACTTCAAAACTCGAGCCTTGTATTTTAAGGGCCTAGCCAGATTCAAAAGCTCAAATTTAGACTCAAGCATGATTCAAGTAAGAAAGCCTTTCATATACAATAAAATACTTTATGTAATATATTTATCTCAAGCAATGTATTATGGTCTCTTAAAATTCCTATCTTTAATTGAAAATAATTTAAAATCTTAACCATCAAATATTAAATTCACTTAATCTCTAAAATAAATTTAGAGAAATCCACAACTCCATCTTCATCTCTAAATAGAACTTGAAATTTTACGTATATTTACGCGTAAACGTGCATTTGTCTAATCTAAAAATAACCCGTTTGCAATAATGAGATAGTAGTGGAGTAAAAAAAAAAATAGAGAGGAACAATCTAAATTGAGGAAAGATAAAAAGACTCAAAGGCCCATTTGGACCCTTTTTTAGGACTCAACCCTGATTTAAAATAATTAGAGCCTGTCTCGGCCCAAACTAAGATTGGGCCTTGTAAATTGGGCGCTACTCTGCATTAACTCAGGGCCCAACCGGCCCAACTTGCACCCCTAACAGATCACTTTCACATTTTGCCAACAATGTTAACGCTGTTGTATGTTGTGGGTTGAATTCAACAGTCAGTTTTTTTTTTTTTTTAAATAGAGTTAAAATAGACATGAGAGATATAATTAAATTTTGATAAACTTTTGCAAATTAATTTAAGTTGACTTGACATTTCCACCAATATTATGAAAAAAATGTTCTAATTATTTTAATTTATCCTTCATTTCATGACATTAGATTGTATTTCTAAAATTATTAATGAAATTATTTTTTATATGATTAACTCAAAACTCTGCTCAGGGTCAATGTAGTGATGCAAAAAGTGTTATCATTTGAAAAAAATAACTCTTTGGTCTTTGAATTCGTCAAAACATCTTTGTTCTCTTATATGTTGCACATGATCATTGAAATGTTCATGATGATTTCAGTGTTATCATTGGATCATTGAATGGGCTTGATTGGGTCTCACATGCAATAGGCCAAGCTCTACTATTTATGCGGTTTTGGGCTGAGTTTGGATGGGGGTAACGGGGATAATAGGGGTAATCCTCATTACCCTAACTAACGGGGAGGGATAAAAAATCCCTCAACTTTTGAAAACGCTTTTTAAGAGAAGAGTTTTACCTGAAGTAATCGATAACGAGAGGTTAGTCTGAATAAGCCCTCTAAAATTTAACCTCCATCCAGACACAGCCCTAATCTCTTAGGGTGAATTTCCTTGAACATAGAATTTATCTATGTTTCGTCTAAGTCCTTTGGCCATCCTTAAAAATAAATTATTGATATTGAAAATATGAAAGCATCCTTTCCATGGTGTTTTATTGTATGAATAGAAAGTTTAAACATATTAATTTAACTGCTTAAATACAACTAAAGGTTTTTTTATTTTTTATTTTTTATTTTAAACTTTGCCTTCTTGCCTTCTTAAGTACATTCTTACTATGATATAGATAATATATTCTTTTTATGATCAATGTATTCAGATCTCTTAAAGATCTAAATAATCATTGAGGCATGTAGAAGTCTCCTTATTCACACACAACGAATAACTCTACGAAAAATGACCTTTTAGAATAGAACAGGAATCGAACTCAGAACTCTGGCTTCATAAAGTGATTTACTGGCCATCACTCCAACCCCTTTAACATAGATAATAAATTTCTTCAAAGTTCCGACCAAAAAAATTATATGTATCAAAACCAAATGGTCTACAGCTAGTCTTCTGCATTAATACATATCCAAATTCCCAATCATTCAGGATGAAGTGAGGAATTATTGAAGTATAGGCCTAACTATATCCATTTAGACAAGCATGATACCCTTTATTTATTTAAATAATATTCAAATACCATGATTTGATGTTATAAATGACTTGTTAAATGGAATACAACATAAAAATTAAGCCAAAATTATGCTATAATTTTCTAAGTTTGTGCTTCCACAATTTCCTTTTATTGACATCCAATAATATGCTCATGTATGGATAAGTTTTTAAGACTATTAAGTGACGCATGTGGCTTTTGTCTCATCAAAGATAAAAGATATATTTTTTCCTTGCCAATGGAGCACTAAGAGGAACCTAATTATTTTGTATTTGAAATGCAATATTATTTAATGGCTATGATTGTCTTTTGTGAACACAACTATGAAATAAAATTGAATTAATGTCAAAATCGTAGTTGTTTATTGGAATCTCAGTCACATAATTCACCTCAGCAGCTCGTGCATTTCTTGATTTTACATTTCATTTTTCTATCCAATGATTGCTGTAAGGGTAGATAATTTCTATTTATGGAGAATGGTCGTGATGATGATTAATTAAATGTTATAAGTTTTAATTTTGTTTGATATAAAAGGAGAAAGGCTTAGTTGTCATTTGAAAGACGTATAGTCGTTCAAAAAGATTGACATCATTTGTTCTAGTTAATTATATTTTTCTCGGCTAGAATACGTGTTTGGCTATTCTATGCGTGAAGTAACAAAAGTTTCACATCGATTAATTTGTGAAACCAATGAATCTATATAACACTTAAGAAACTCTTCTCTCAACAGCTACCTTCCGAGGGTGAGTTCTATTTCAAAAATGTTATCATGTCTTGATTTCTAACATGGTATCAGAGCAGGTTGCGCGGTGAGGGCAGGTTTGAAGTTTCCACATGCTGAAGTGACAAAAAGTCTCACATCAATTAATTTGTGAAACCAATAACTCCATATAATATTTGACGTGCCCTTTTCACAACGAGTGACTTTTGAGAGTGAGTTTTACCTCAATTATATTATCATGTCTTGATTCAGCGGGTCGGGCCATGCGAGTTGGGTCAGCAGGTCGGATCGAGAAGACAAAAACCCGCATGGAATCCGAGTCGAGTCGGGTCAGGTTGAAGAATTTACAAGTTAACCCGACCCGACCCAACTCGACTACACTCAGGCTAAAATAGGTTCATAGTGCGGGTTGGGTCAAAATTCAGGTTGGATCGGGTTGGGTTGGATTTAAGAAACCCAACCCGATTTTAGCTCTAGTTTTTAACTCCTCATGTAAGACGTTTGGAGACCTTGATCCAAAAATAAAATAAAATAATGTGTATTAGGCTGACATTAATTTCCATGTCCTGCCCATGTTTGAATTGCTTAGAACTTGCATCAATGGGACCACATGTCCACAACAATGCTAAACAGTTAAAACCTAAGTTAATTTAATGAGATAAGCATACGTTGGGTGATTAAAAAAATAAGGTCAACATGGATTGATTTATTTTTGTCTTGAAACTTTTCAAAGGCCGCGTGCAATTTGCACCATCTTGGCTTGTCTCACATGATGTACCTAAAAAAAGGTTTTATTTTATTTTTCCATTTGAACATGTGTCAAAGGAAGATTGGACCTTCCCTAGCATCCCATGCCCAAACTAGAAGCCACTGAGATAATGGGGTTGTTAATCTTGGGTTTCGGCTTGATGGGTACGTCCAATCGATATTAATTAATCTAGATATGTTTTGTATTGAAATAGAATAATAACAAAATTTGACGATATTAATAAATGATTTTGATGATAATGGTTATAAAGTTATGATCGAGACAGTTTCAATGTATAGAATTGAGAGACTATAAATTATAGATATAGAGAATAAGTTCGACTTCTAAAAATGTAGAGAGAAGTGATAAAAATGGATACACATTATTGTGGAGTGGTTTATAATATGATTTAGGACATGATCAAATGGTAAAATAGAATTCAAAAAACTAATTTCAGATAGATGAGAATTTAACTTATGGTGATAACCATGACGATGATAATTAGAAGTTAAACTTGACGTGAGATAAAACGAAAAGTAAAACTAAAAAAGTAAATTCAAAATTAAATATAATAAGATATAATGGTGAAATATGAAAAGAATTGTGTTGGGCGGAATACATTTATTAACATAAGACATTGTCTTTATTTTACCCTTCATATTGTGATAAATTGGTAATTTTCTTATTTTGCTCTTTCACTTTTTTTCACACTCAAACCCCTCCGGGTCACTTTGTATGGGGTTACTTTTCATCGACTTACTCGTGTGTGTGTGAATTGAGAATGTTTATATATGCTCGTAGGATTAGTCTCACTATTCAATAGGTGTAGTTCAACTAGTTGCCTCCAGCCTCAGGAAGAGGGAGGTTGCGGGTTCGAGCCCCATAACTTAACTTTAGTGTGCCCTAGGAGTAGTTGGCTCATCCGTAGGAGTTTTATGTTGGGTATCCTACGATTTCCCATACGTAAAAAAAAACAAAGATTAGTCTCACCTCCAATATGAGATAGAAATACCCATATTAAAAAAAGTTGAAATAAAAACAATCAATGTTAATAGAAGTACTTGTGTCCAAATAAAATTTCAAGTATAATTTATCTGCTGGTATGCCACTTAGCACCTTTTAAGTAGTGGGAACTTAGTGGGTGTGGCTACTCTATGGGTCACCAAATACATACAGTAGATCTAAGAAATACAGTTTTTGGGAGTACTTACAGTAGATCTAAGAAATAGATAGGGCTATGTATGGTGAGTCACGACATGAGAATCCTATTGAATGAGATACATAGAAAGTGAAAGTGACAATCAGTGACCATTATTCATTTTATTTTTGTGATTTTAAACTTTGATATTTTATTAAACTATTGATCTTTTAGGACTTGTCTGACAAAATTATAATAATTGAATAGAGTTTTCTTTAAATTATATCATCCAACCATGTAGACTGGTCCACGACAAATTTCGGTCTCTCCATTAAATATTAGTTATCTCAATCTTACTAAAGTTGCTCTTTTCTTAGGCCCCAAATATTACTAGTTGACTTGTTGGACAATCCTGGCCATTAATTTGGTGGACCTTTACTGAGATGCATATGAATAGTCATTCTTTGTAATAAAAAATTCTAAAAACTGGTTTTGTATGCCGGTTTCTTTCCATGCTTAAAAATAGAAAATCCCACATTTTTTAATCTCATTAAGAATGATCATGTCGAAAATGTCCATCAATAAATTGTATTATGCAATTTGTATATGGTTCTTTTAGACGAGTTATACAGACATCCGGAAAATCTGCTTCTACACGTCCATTTTCAAATTTTTGAATAAAATTACCATTCTACTCCCGCGCATAAATTTATTTGAATGAATTTTCAGTTCATTCTCAGTTCGTTCGAATGAATATACTCATTCGAACGAACACCTTAGTGTAATTTTCGTTTTTCGTTCGAATGAACAGTTTGGTTCATTCGACTGAATGACTCGTCTGAACGAACTGAAATTACATTGATTTGTTTATTCGGATGAATACATTTATTCGAACAAACTGAAAATGAACCCACAGTTCATTCAGATGAATAAAATACGGGGGTAAAATGGTAATTTCACTCATTTTTTTTTTAAATCAAATATGTAGAGGCAGAAAAATTGAGTGTCTATATGAGATGCCTTCTTTTAAAGGTGGCATTCATTTTGCTCTCTAAAATTTGAACGAACAAGATAAGAAGCGAGTGGCAGAGCTGGAGAGGCTTACAAAAGCCCTAAAAGGGCACTCCAAAAAGAGCCAATGGCCTTGAAGGTGCAGAAGAAAATTTGTATCTGGAATAGATGTCAAATGGCTGAGGGTGACGTGGAGAACCACCACCCAAAAATACTCACCTACCAGACCATGTTCATATAATAAAGGCCAACCTGATTCTAGCTTTACATAGGAGCTATAAATTATTAAGACCCTAATCTTATTTTATAAAGAAAATGCATGGTATTTAATGTTTATATATTGCAGCCATTACTATATAAACTGGGGGTCCATCTAAGCCTATCATTGGGTTACCAATACACCTATGGATGGATGCAACTCTTTATTGTAAACATTTCAACCTTTTTATAGGGTTATCATTAGAACATTGATTATGAATTAGTGTTTTGCAATAATGTTCACATCCTAGAATTACTCCAATTGAGAGCAGACAAGGTGAGATTCCCAGGTGACCTGCTATCTGATGATCATGAAGAGGGACTGATGAGGCACGCGATGTCTCTCGGAGATCCGACATTTTGCAGCCTCAGGCGACACTGGGGCAATGCTCTGACAGGCAATACCAGTGGCATGGAATCTTCCCTATGGACAAGAGGGTTGTTTTCATGCGCTACACTTTGCACCCTTCATGGTTTCTTAGTCACCAATGATTTATCGTTTATCTATGGCAAACCCCGTGACTTTTGGTGTTTAATCATACTTACTAGCTGTTGGGTAGCCAAACGAGTCCTACATCCGTTGTGGAGAGGGAGATGTAGGAATTTATATTGAATTCGGGTCACTCCACTTAATGGGATAGTCTTTTGGGTTGGATACTCAATTTTAACAGTGGTATCAGAACTGATGCGGGTCACTCCACTTAATGAGCTAGTCTTTTAGGTTTGATACTCAGTCCTAACAGTGGTATTAGAGCTGACTCTGGTCACTCCACTTAATGGACTAATCTTTTGGGTTGGATACTCAGTCCTAACAGTAGTATCAGAGCTGACTTGGGTCACTCCATTTAATGGGCTAATCTTTTAGGTTGGATACTCAGTCCTAACAGTGGTATCAGAGTTATGTCCCAAGCTACCGCATGTGGACTTAGGGGATCCTTTAGCTGATAGTATGATCGACGATGTTCTATTCACTGGAGACTCAGGGAATCCTTTTGCCGGATAAGATGGCCAACAATATTCTATCCACCGGAGAGCCTCATTCCAGGAGAGGATTGTTGGGCAGCCGAACGAGTCCCACATCGATTGTGAAGAGAGAGATTTAAAAACTTATATTGAATTTGGATCACTTCACCTATACGTTAGTTTTTTGAATTAGATACTCATTCTTCGTATTAGCTCCTTACAGTTCAGTTATCAATCACCCAAAGTAGGGAATGCTGCATAAGCTCAGTCTTAATACTAGCTCCTTACAGTTCAATTATCGATCACCCAAAATAGGGAATGTTGCATAAGTTTCTAGTTACAGTAGCCTGAAGTCCTAAGGGTTCTAAATTATTAGTGTTTTGGGATGTCAAAATGTCACGAAAACCAAGGTCAGATACCCTGCCACCCATGGAAACCTATAAAGAGAAATTCCATTACAAAACGAAGACTGCTTTAATCCAGCACCTCTAGACAGGAAATATTGACAAACTCTAATCCTTGGTTCCAAGAATATATCATTGTAAACTCTAAACTTTATCAGATGCATATCTTCATCCCCTGTTTGATGAACTTTACACCTTCCCCTCGACAAAACAGGGGTAAGTAGACATGATGAGGGACACTGTATGCTTTTTAAAGGGCTAATAAGAAGGACCCTTCTCTGTTGACATATTTACAGTCTCTTCCACTTGTCCACAATCTCTTGTCGCATTCGGGACAGATTTCATTCACCTTTCCATTGAGAAGGCCCTAAATTGACAGGAGGATCTCAAAATCTATGGGGCACTACCATATGTCTATTTTAACAGGGGGTTTCACTCGAATGAATAGATTCAAATAAGAACCCTTACTTCATATTCTGCACGCCTGCTTAAAAATGAAAGAGTAAGGGTTGTATCAATCTATTGTTTGAGTTTGACACTACATATGTGATGCCGAACGCCATGAAAGGGCAAACAGTGATCGGTCATCTTGCTACCTTTGTTTGATCAGTACAAACTAGCACTGTTTATTGCCTTTCTCATTGTCCCCCACCTAAAGACCCAGTGCATATCTTCTTCCAGCCAATTGATGAACACGTCTTTTAACATTTTCCGTGCCATTTGCAATCTGACTGCTGTATTTGACACGATTCCTTGACCTTCTCCAAGTGACTTTGACAAGTTACTGTTTCTGCTTTCACATCACCTCCGCCAAGCAAGCATCATGCCTACCTGGATAACTCTTACCTTGAATAGAATACATTTTAAAAGCTTTGTCCAGGTTCCTACTTGAGAACCCCTAATTGTTAAAGAGTTCTAGTGGCATTCGGTGGATTATGTCAGTATGGTTTCACCGACGGTTGATTACTTTTGAAAGGTTTTGATAAACCCATAGGTGTATGCTCATATGGTGTTACCCTTCTTTCTTTTGATGGGGTTGATGTGTTCTCGTACATGCCATGTGTCCTATTTTTGTTTGGCTGATAGAACCCGTACCAACCTCTTGAGAGAAACTAAAGATGTAGCACCTAACCAACACAACCAATGGATTGCCAACTTACTCTATGTCATTTATTTTATTTACAAGAGAATGCTAAATAGGTCATCCATCCATTGGGGTCTACTAGACCAAGCAATTACATCTGGGACTGGGCTTTCAGCCCAAAAGACTAGTCTAATCGGTGGAATGACCCAGTCTCATATAAATACTTAGATTTTCTCTTTCACAACCGATATGGGACTCTCGTTCACACTACAACAATCTCCCCCTCGAACGAGGCTCTCTGGCGAATAGAACGTCGCCGCCAACTATCCCATTCGGCTAGGGGATCCGTGAGTTCACATGCTGTGGCTTGAGAACGTGGCTTTGATACCACTGTTGAGATTGGGCTTCCAGCCCAAAAGACTAACCTAGTAGATGGAGTGACCCAATTCCATATAAGTTCTAAAAATTTTCCCCTCACAACTGATGTGAGACTCTTGTTCGCACCCCAACATGTTGTCGAGCAAATGAGTCCCATATCAGTTGTAAAGGGGGAGATCTAGAAACATATATAGAACTTGGGTCACTCCACCTAACATGCTAGTCTTCTGAGCTAGATACCTAGTCCTAACAAGTGGTATCAGAGTCAAATCCCAGGCTACCGCATGTGGACTCATGGGATCCCTTATTCAAATGGGATTGTTGGACGAGTTAATTCTACATTGATTGTGAAGGGAGAGATTTAGGGATATGTATAAGACTTGGGTCACTCCACCTAACATACTAGTCTTTAGATTAGATACTCAATTGTAACACATGATTCCCCTTAATCCCTCAAAATTATAATCCTAATTTGTTTCTGTCTTGTAGCTTCAACTCTTTATCTTGATTAAAAAATAGAGAAGAAGAAAGAAAGCGCCTTGCTCTCCATCAACATCAAATGTTGACCAATCTGACATCCCGAATGTTTAAAAACTCAACCCGTCCCTACATTTCCTCACAAAGTGAACAGGTATGTGCAGACACGGTTGAATCTGAATGATGAAACATTGCTCGAACCATTGGATCATCTGGAAAGAGAATCAAATTCATTGTCAAGAGGAATATTCTTCATTTCTTTATTGCTCTAGCTTTACCCAAATATATCAAACTCAGCTATCAGATCGTAGAACAAGGCTAGGTTACTATAAATACACAACATTCTCTTTACAAGTTATATGAAACAACCACAGTGAGAACTCTTGAATCATGCCAGGAATGCTATTTTCCTTTTTTTCCATTGTATTCCAACCACACTCACTGTATCCTATCTTGTCTTCTTTCTACATTGTGCCCTTGTGTGGGCCTGTGTGTGCATAGTTTTTCTTGCACCAATAATAAATACACATTGCAGAGGTACAGCCTTCACAAGTTGTCCAAATCACTAGAAGCAAAGAATTTGTACAAGATATTCCAACAAGAGTGCACTTGCGTATTTTTGAAACTGAAATGCACTTCTAATCAATTGAAACCCTTTGCTCATGTCGGTCGAATAACGAATGGTGTGGAAGATTATTTATCAAACTCAGTGTTCCTGACTCCTTCTTTGACGTTTTCTTCCTTTCAGTCTGATTTTTATAGTTTTTTTCTTTTTTGGTTACCGCTAAAAAACAAAATAATCAGTTGAACCCTTCGCCCTCTTGAATTTTAGCTACTCTAATGTTAAAATTTATCCAATCCACAGCCAAACTTCATTACTGTCCACGGGGATCTGAGACAGTGATGTCAAGGATTAGGGTGATATGATTATGTAAGATTTCACTCTAAAAATCATTACATACTTTGGACACATCCAACCATACCCATGTCTTAGACCCGGTTCCAAGTGGACCCATAGAGGTACCTTTTCGAAAGTGCACCACCAGAACACCCTAAAGAATGACTTTAAGAAATAAGATTTCTATATTGGACATCAAGTAAAGTAATTGGTCCGCGTTTTTACCTACTTGTCGAATCTTTCTTAAGAGTTTTCTTTTTTACTCTCTCTTTACTAGATACTTAGATCACTTTACAACCCTAGATGTCTACAGATAGAGTTAAAGAAACTTCAAACTACACCAAATAGTTTAGAGTTAGGAGATGTTATGGCAAAAGAGACACATAAATCTAACTTGCAAAAGACTAAGTAGAAAGGAAGCAAAGCTAGAGATCTAGGGGATTGGTTCAAGCTATTCTATGCAGAGGAATGTAATTCTAGAAATGCTGCTCCTTTCTTTGTTGCTTGTATGGCTTCTGTTGGTGTGTGTTGTATCGCTTGGCTCGGAGTGTGGGCTTGATTTTTGGTATCTTAGTTCTGGCCTGGCCTGGCCTAACTAGGGTATTTCTTTGACCTTTTGGTCTGCGTATGGATCGGATTTGTATTTATTTCTTTAAATTTTTGAGGTTTTTTTTCTTTGAATGATAATAAACTTGTACCTTCATTAAAAGAAGAAGATAAGATGAAGTTCAATTGAGAATGGATATGATAGTTGAAGCTAGAGATCGATAAAGTCTACATTCAATGCCTTGTTTATTTGTTTTCAAGTTTACCAATGGAACATTTTCTTGAAGAGGGGAGATAATGAAATAGTTTCTGCCAACAAAACAGGGCATTGCACAGGTTATTTTAAGTGGAAGATAAAAAATGAAAAATATTTAACAAAGAAAATGAATGGAATAATAGAAAACTATTTACCTTTCCAAAAAAAAATGCAAAACCAATTAGCCTTGCAGAAAAAATGAAAAGCACTTTATTTTTGCTCTAAACCAATTTTATTGATAAAAAAAGCAAAAATTCAAAACAAATGCCTTCGCAAAGAAATTGGCAAAAGAGGCTAAGTCAGTATATTATCCAAGTTGATAATCAGTGTACTTTAGTGGTACTCCATCCACGATGGGCCCATTAATAGAACGGCCCACATCATTATGGACATATGTCATGCTTACTCCATGAATAACTAGTTTTAAAGTTTCTCCTTTTGAAAGAGATATCCACTTCAAGTGTCGTGATACTTTAGGCTCAATTGACTAATCTTTGGGGCCAGGGGTCGAGATATTTGTCGATACATTTCATACAAGTTTTAAGCACCGTATAATATCGGCCAATACGTATTTTATAGGCCGTACAACCTTTATATCGGCCAATATATTGCCGATATGATTAATATCGGTATTTTTTAAAAAAAAAAAAATCAAAACGGTGATGGGCCTGGGTCAAAATATCGGCCGATATTTACATTTTCATTTTTTTTAAAAAAAAAGCAGTTTCTTTTTCGGTTTTTTTATATTTTTTAATTCAGAAAAAAATAAAATAATAAAATAATTCTGATATTTACAAAAAAAAAAAAAGAGGAGAGAGAATCATATCGGCCGGGCCTTTGTTTGCACCACTGTTTGGGACACGTATAAACTTATCAATTCACCCACGTAGAGTACATAACAATGGAGAGTGACCCTTTTTATATTGAGAGGAACTTAAACTCAAAGCTTTTAGCAAATAATGACAGATTTTGACCATCAAGCCAACCTCTCGAGAGATTACTTTCATATTTAAAGTTAGTTATATAAAGTTTTTCCACATAAACTAAAATTATAAATGGAATGCTAAATTTAAAATATACTCCTATATATAAGCATCTAATTTTTTGCTTTAGATTTATGATTTAAAATTTTAAATTGATTGAATTTTGGTTTACCTTATTAAATTTTAAATTGATTGAATTTTGAGAGAGAGAGAAGAGAGGGTAGGCTAACCTGAAAAGACCTCTCCACACTAATTATTGCCTAGAGTCCACGACCTTAGTGGAAAAACTCAATGAGCATTTTCTATTGTTCCCCTCTTATATAATTTAAACATCCACATTCACGTCATCATCAACGGATAAAACATCTTTAAATTCCCACCCAACCAAAGAAAGAAAGAAAGAAAAAAAAAAAAAGAGCCAAACATCCAAATTCCTCCTTCCTTAATGAACTTCTTCAACCTCTCAAATGGCTCAACAAGACTCTGAAACCTCAGTTTCTACAACCTGGTGGGAACTCAATCCAAATCCTCTCACCCCTCCTTCATGGAACAACATGAATCCTTGCCATAATAACATGCTCTACTCCTGTGAGGAGGCCATCTCAATCCCAAATTCATTCAACACCGCGTCGTCGACTCAATCGGGGTTAACCATGTACCACTCATTGCATGAACTAGTCGAATCCTCATCATCGACGCCGGAGAATCATCTTTGGGGCCAGCCCTTGTTGTAAGTTTCTTTACCTCACAACCCAAGTTAGTTCATGAATGGTTTAACGGTGGAAGAATATAGGCCAAAAGATAAAGGAAAAAAAAAAAATTCATTTTTGGTTGGTGCAAAGAGAGAGATGTTAGTAGGCTGTAGGACTTCTATAGTACACAAATTGATCATGCCTAATATTATTAGTTAGTGGCACAAAAGGTGATCTATGATTTCATGGTTTGATTGGCAAGCTGCGCGCTCATGAGAAGAAGTGTTAACATATGTGGTAGATTGTCTAGATTTCCCCCGGATTGTAATTGTACAGCTTTCCTTATTTGTTGCTTGATTGTATTTGATTTATTTTTCCTTTATAAATAATATCTCTCTCCGTTCTTCCATCGATTGAGGAAGACACATCAGTTCATTGTGTCCACTTTCACACCTTGCATGATTTTCTTCTCATTTTTCTTGTTTTTCAGTTTGGATTTCCGTTGTATAATTCCATGGACTAGGAAAGTTTTAATCATTGGATTTGATTTGTGCAGAAGTGTTGGAACTGGGGTAGGCTTGCACCATAACCATGATTATGGGGCAAACTTCCTCGAAGCCCGACCTTCAAAACATCCGACGACCGAGTTATTTGAACCTGCTTGTGATTACTTGAAGAAATTGGAGACCGGTTGGGAGTTCACAAACCCAACATCTCATGTAGAGAAACAGTTAAATAGACATGATGGAAGAATGGTTGAACATGATAGACAGGCTAACACACCAGATATAGTTAGGAACTGGTCAATTGCGCCGCCGCACCAGCAATTTGATCAACAAATTACACCAAAAATGCACTCTCTCTCTTTAACTTCATCCATTGCTCAGGGCTTAGACTCCAGTCTTGATCAAATGAAGCAAGAACAACTTAATTTTTCAGCTTATCCCAGTAATTCAGGTTACCTGCCATGTTATGGACATGATGATCTTAAAGGGGAGAATCAATTTCAAGGCATGGAAGCTTCTGAGTCTTCTTTTCCGAGGTTGACCGATGGCGGTAGCGGAGGATACCAAATGGCTCTTCGCAATCCAACTATAGGAGACAACAAGTACTACTATGAAATGTCAGATGTGGCATGGCCTAATGCAAGATCTCTCTCAGACCACATCACTTTCAGCAGCTGTTTGAACGAGCCATCGGTTGATTTTCAGGCTTCTAAGCCTTGTCTCAAAGCTTCAAATTCACCTGACAGTAAGAAACAAGGCCATGATGTTGCTTCAGCAGTAAGTAAACTCTACTTCATTTTATTTTTTGGATCATTATTGACAAAGTTTCCTTTTGGGTCTGTCCTTTTCTTTTAACAAATTTGTTGAAGATCCAATCATCAATGTCATCGTCGCCTGTTGATTATTGGCTTGATTTAGCCTGGCCCTGTTTTGACTCTATTTGGCCCACCCAACTTGTGTTGGTCCGGCCCGGCTTCTTTTCTCTTTTATGCATGGAAAACTATATATATTGAGACAAGGTGAGAAAGAGAGTGTGAGTGCATTTTATCCCCTATTTAGAATAGTGAATTTCCCTTGTGCTGGTCGTGGACGCAGGCATTCTGATCCACGTAAATTGTTCTCTCTCTTTTATGTGATTGATTGTTTTTTCTTGATTTCTTGTGAATTAATCACAGCATCACCATCATCATTAAGTTCAATGCTTGCAGAAAAGAGGAAGTGGGAGAGGGACAGGGATTACAAGTGAAGGGAAGAAGAAGAGATCCGAAGACAATTCAGATACTCTCTTAAAAAGGCCTAAGCATGACAACTCTGCAGTGTCATCACCCAAGGTATGTCAAAATAAATTTTAATAATTTAAATCCAAAATCTAGAGAAAGGGTATTCTTCTAAATGATTTATACATATTAAAAATAAAGAAAATGTGTTGAAATGTGTTAAAAATCTTGGGCCGCCTCCCTTTGGCAAGTGTTTGCAGGAGATGTAAAGAGCTTCCTGCTTGAAAATCTTGAGCTTAAAAAACCAAAAGAGAAAAAATAATTTATCTTAGTTTTGGAAACCATAGAATAATAAGATTTACCTACGTATAAAGCTATGAAGTTGTATTTCCAGAAAAGAGAAAAATTGTCAAACTAGGATCTGATGACCATCTAATCAGAACACCAAATTCACCATTAATTGATTTGGAAATTTATAAATTTCCAGGTACAAGCTCCAAAAGTCAAGTTAGGAGAAAGGATCACTGCCCTCCAGCAAATTGTGTCACCCTTCGGAAAGGTAAACAAATAACACATGCATGCATGTATCTAATGGACACACATACATATGCATGCATGTCTCGACACATACATTTATACATGCATGTACACATGAATGCATAAATAGATATGCGTTGTTGGGGCTGCAAATGAATCCCACATTAAAAGTGAGAGGGGGATTTAGAGATTTATAAAGGACTTGAATCACTCTACCTAGTCTTTTGGGTTGAATACTCAGGTCCTAACATTCCTAACTTATGACAAGGCTGAGAAATTTCATCCAATGAAACTCCCACCATCATAGTTCATTAGCCTGAAAATCAGTTGCATTAGTGATATCGCCTCTTAGAACACCTGATTAATTCTTGAGGTATGCGGATACCTTTCTATCCACATACATCAAGAGTGACCTTTTTATATTGAGAGTGACTTGCACCGAGACTTCCTGCTTTTAAGACAAATTCTTGACTAGAGCATATATAATCATGATAAGATCTGTTGCATCCAAAATTCTCTCTCTTAAGTTTCTATTTGATTTTCATTGGTAGTAAGATGATTAATTGATGCACGAGATTCAATCTAAAAGGTTTTATTTCTTCCAGACAGATACTGCATCTGTTCTTCTAGAAGCAATTGGCTATATAAAATTTCTACAAGAGCAAGTTCAGGTATATCTTCTACCTACAACCCACTCTTGCACTTACTGAAAAATAACAAATAAGAAACATTGCGATAGGATGGCAACTACTTTTGTATTACCACTGTTGCTACTGCTTCCATCATTACCATGACTGTTACCACTAAAACACCCAAACTATAATCCAATGAATTACATTCTTGTTGCTGCTGCTGCCGTTCTTCTACTACTGCTGTCAACTTTTGTTATCATCATCATCAAATCATTATTATCATGAAACAAATTCTTTCATGAAATGAAAAGAAATTACAAGGTTTATACAATATCGTTGTTATTGCTTTGATGATAATGATGAAATGATAGTAATAACAATAGAAAGAATGGTAAGAAAACCATAAAACATTATTATCTTAATCGTGAAAGGGACAAAAGTCCTACATCGGTTAATTTGAGAAACTAATGACTCTATATAACACTTGAGGCACATTTCTCTCAACGGCTAGCTTTTGAGAATGAGTTTTACTTCAAGAATATTATCAAGTTATGGTTCTCTAACATGATATGAGATCAGATTTTGCGTGCAGCCATAGAGTCAAGCTATACGTGAGGGCGGTTGTAAAAGTGACAAAAGTCCCACATCAGTTAATTTGAAAAACTAATGATTCCGTATAACACTTAAGGTACCCTCCTCTTAAGAGCTTTCTTTTGAGAGTGGTTTGTACCTAAAGATTGTTATCAAGTCATGATTTTTGTTCTAACGAAAAGCTCATATTTTTTTTTAAGACAATATATAATAGTTTTTTTATTTTTAAACATTGAGCAGTTCCTTTGCAATCCGTACATGAAGTTGAATGCAAATAAGGTAAAAACAAAAATCATGTCTTAATTTCCATTTTCATTCAGAAATTCTACCTGCTGTTTTTGTTGCGAGTGCTTAATGCATGAAATTAACAATAATAGTTCTTGGGTTCATTTTAGGATCATCTTCCATGGAGCAGTTCAGAGAGGAAAGATAAATCAGAGTCGAAGCTTGATTTGAGAAGTAGAGGACTATGTTTAGTTCCCATTTCTTGTACCCCAAGAGTCTACCGTGAGAACACAGGAACAGATTATTGGACACCCACATACAGAGGCTGCTTGTATAGATGAAAAAATAAATAAAAACCTGATTTTGGAGGTTATTTCTTCATTTCATGTATCGACTTTTGCAGATATATGTGAACAATAAAGGAAATCCATCAAAATGTTAGAGCATGCTTTTTTTTATATTAGTGCTTCTTGCGTCAGCTTGAGGATATGATTTTAATACATTTGTTAAGACTGAGTATCCATGTTAAAAGGTTAACTCCTTAGGTAGAGTAACCCAAGTGTTTTATAAGTCTCTAAATCTTCCCCTTCACAACCAATATGAGACTCATTCATTGCCCGAATATCTTTTACATACATTTCCTCTTAACAAATAATATGATACAAAATCAGTCTACGGTACGTGCTCATATTCTTCCTATTTAATGATTGATGATCCTTACATTGGTTAATGAACAAACAGATTAATTTAAGGAAAAAAAAAAAGCTATTATATCATACATCTTGTACAATGCATATAGGACTAAAGAATTTGAAAATGGAATTGAAATGATTGGAGCTATAATAGTTAAAACAACATTAGTTTGGTTATGGTCAGTAACGTGTTCCATGCAGGAAAAATATCAATCTCAGGATTTTGGCTAAGATTTTCATAAAATTAACCTTTCTGTTGCTAAGCATTTTAATAAATTCTTAATTTTTTTCCTTTCTATGTTTATTTATTTTTGTTAGTTTACCTTATTAAATGATAACAATTCCAAAACTTGGACAGCTGCATTGCTATACATGCACATGCAAGATCACACATCCATCCACACATACATAAAGTGGGTAGAAAAAGATGTTGCCCACTTTCCTCGGCTCAAAGCAACGTCGGCATTCAACAAAAAGGGAATGACTGTTAGGTTGGGATCCTTTGCTCAGCACTACGAAGAGAATAGAGTGGAGAATACGCGCCCTATTTTAAGAATGAATTCTATTTAGTAAAATAATATGATTGTTATAATAAAATAGCTATTTAGTCAATATTGACTCTTATACTTCTATAAGTTGCTATAGTTGAAATAGTGAAATTTTGATATTTAAGTATATAATAATTTTTTAGAGACTCTATTGAACAACCTTTTGAATGAAGAGAAAGAGAATAAGTTTTTGAATGTCTATTCTCGTGTCATTTATGATGGCAATTTTATTCTTTCAATGGACTGGAGTACGAGACAAACCCTAGGTTGTTGCCTAGTGGAATGTGGACCTACTTTGTAACAATTTTGTCCTACTCAGCATGATATTATTCGCTTCGGATTCCACATACCTCACGATTTTGTAATAAGTTGTCCATCTATATACACACTCCAAAAAACCTCATGCTGAAAGAAGGAAGAACGTCACTTATATTCTAAGATCTGAATAGCCTCTCCACTGACATAGGACTTTTATAGAGTTTCTCCCCCTCCTCGGTGCTAACACTGGCGATTTTATCTCTATCTCCCTCTTCACAACCAATGTGGAACTCGTTCGCTGCCTCCTACAATCCTCCCCTGAAACAAGGCTCTCCGATGGATAGAACACCGTTGGCCATCCCGTTTGGTTAGGGGATCCCCTTGAGTCCAAAAGCATTGGCTTGGTGATATGGCTTTGATACCGCTTGTTAGGATTAGGTGTCCAGCCCAAAAGACGAGCTCATTAGGTGGAGTGACCCAAGTCTTTTATAAGTATGTCTCTGAATCTCCCCCTTCACAATCAACGTGGAACTCCTTAGATGCTCCAACACTTAAAACCATTTATGTCCATGAAAATCAACATCACTACCTTTAGAGATTTAGAAAGCAAGATTGAATTTATACACTGTTTATATTTTTCATTGTCGCCAAAAGCTTATCCAAGAAAAGAATAAATAAAAAGGGCACTGCTAGACTGGTTAGTAGAGCCCACACCCCATCGGCTAGCAATGACAGTCGAACTGTGGGGAATGTTGATGTCTATCAATTTCAGTGCAAGTACAAATGATATGAAAACAATCTGTGGAGGAGCTTTAATGCCTTTAGAAGTGGCCACTGGCCCTAGCTGACGAATTTGAAGTTCCCCACAATCACAGCCTCCATTTCTAGTAGCACATTAAATGAAGGAAGAAAGTAATGGGAAATGTGAAAATGAGTCAACGAGGAGATGAACAAAAGGTACAATGCCAAAGTGAGGTGGTGCACTTACGCCTATTGTGCTAATTCTAATGAGAGCTATGGAGACTCCTGGGTTGGTGAGGGAAAAGTTATGATGCATATAGATAAGAGCTGGGACTGGTTTTCAAATGATTTCCATCGTTCATCTTGTGGGGTACTCTTTCAAGTTTGAATAGACAATGGAGGAACAAAGGTCTGCCTCCTACTCAATGAAAGATCCTTGCAGTCACATTGGTGGATTTTTTCCCTTTTTTTCTTACCAAGCATGGTTGTCCGATATAGTTTCTTCTTAGGAAATTTCTTGTACATCGAAGACAGCGTTTAGATGAGAGAAGCTTAAAATAAAATGTTCTTAAAATGATGTGTTGGACAGTCGAATAAGTTCCACATCAGTTGGTGAAGAGGGAGATTTGAGACTTATATTGGACTTGGGTCACTCCACCTAATTGACTAGTCTTTTGGATCAGATAATAAGTCCTAACAAGTGGTATTAGAGATATGTTCATAGTTATATTATATGGACTCAAGAGATCCCCTACCAGGATGCGATGGGCAACAATGTTTTATCCATCGAAGATCCTCATTCGAGGGAGTGGGGGAGGTGGAGAGATTATATTGGACTTGGATCACTCCACCTAATGCGCTAGTCTTTTGAGCTTGATACCTAATCCTAATATGATGTAAATATGAGAGAGCTGTTTGCTGAATTTCCGTCTAGAAGGTTTGTCAAAATTGGATTCACTATAGAATGTGGATTTTCAACATTTTCAGATGGCAGTACTCAGACAAATCACTTCCTTGCTCCATGGATGAAGTTGTGTGGTGCAGGTCGAACTCCCCTAGGGCAAGGTTGGGGACCGTTTATGGTGCATGACACTTGAGAATATAATGGATGAGGGAATCTTCCTTAAAGCTAAATTGTTAGTGGCAGAATCTTAATTAAAGTTGGCATATTATTATTTTTTTTTAAATGATTCATATATTAATATATAAAGGGCACTAAAAGTGCAAATACAGATAATAGATAGTGACTGATATCTAGAAGTACAATTAAGAGATAAGGGAAAACTCAAAATAACAGATAAAAAAACTGACTGAATTTAAGCGAGATCACTCCAAAGTTGGCATATCATTATTGTTGTAAAGATAAAAGTTGTGAGCTTATATAGACATTAAATAGACATTTAAATAATGAATGAATTTTTTTAATTATAATTATGAATAATTGATATTGATGACATTGTTCACAGAGTCTAGATTAATTTGTGAGAAAATTGAATCGAAGTGGTGACTCCACTCAATATATTCTAGGCTAGATGGCCTTGTATTAGAGTGTTTCATAGAACAAGCCTAATTTGTTCGAAGCTAATGAAAATTCTTCAAATATACTATGAACAACATTTAAATAAACTTACAAATAATGAAATAAAGTATTCAAAGTAAGCATTAAAATGCAGAAATGATATTATAATTGATGAAACAAAATTAAAGGAGACAACAAAAGTGGATGTCATTAACATGACATTCCTACTCCTAAGAAGCCATTAATACTAACTTATTTTTAAACTCTACTGGGATATAAAGTAAAACCTCTATAATGTAATATGGTTGGGACCATAGTACATATATTACATTATAGAAGTTATTATATTAGAGGTCTAGCCGTATTCGTTTATAAAAATCTCCTTAAAATTCTCACCTATCATTAAAATGTCATTTTGACTTCTCTTTGTGGAAACAAATCATTCCATTCATTCTTATACACTCGTTCATTGAGAACAAAGTGCTTGCATCATCCCAAAAAATGAGAAAGGTTATCGAGAAACCTATCTGAGATTACTTTTCCGAAGTTTAGATGATGTAGTTTGTGAGATCGTTAGTCACTTTTACAGTAATTTTGTATTATAAATGTATAAAATATTACTTTATAAAATGGTTGGGGCAATACATTTTTTATTCTAAATGTATTGACTACTGAGTTAGAGAGATTTATTACATGTTATATAGGCCTGAGGTCGGGACCAGCTGCCGATATTATTTTAGACAGGTTATAACTTTATAGAGAGTTTAATGTATTTTATATGAAGAAAAGGGGAATTCTAACAAAGACCAAATTCCATTACATTAATTAAAGGATGTCTTCAATACTTTCACTTAATGCAACTAGATTGTTTGATATTCACTAAAATTCTTCTTAACTAGATTGTTTAAGAAGCAATTATTGTGACTAGAACATACTCAACTTCTTATGGTGATTGGTTGCAGACTATTACTTCTTCAATCTCCATGAAATAGCTATTGAATCAAGATTGAAAACATATTCAAAAGTGCTTCTTTGATCATCAATTGATATGCTCAATATCTATTAGAAAATCCAAGTAATTTGAAATTGTTATCATTAGTATATAAAACTCCAAAAGTAGTTGCCCCTTCTAGATAACTCAACACCTTCATAGTTATGATGAAGTCATGAAAAGTCAATACTTAACATGATTATATAATATTCTCCACTGTGCTCTTTATAATATTTTATCATATCATGTCCAATAATCAATCTTAAATATAAAATCTCAAATAACTTAAAATAAATTTCTAATTTCTTCATGAAAATTCATTTCTCAGTAAGCATGTCCTAAAAACTCCTACAAACATTTTTTTCCTCAAATTCCAAAACGTATATAATGAATTTATCTTTTTTTTTTGAATTTACATGTAGGAAATCGCGGGATATCCAATGTAAAACCAAAACATTACTAAAAGCATACTAAAACTTGGGGAAAGACTAGGAAAAATGGCAAAAATACTAAAACTAAACAACAAGCTATTGAAGAGAAGCTACAATGGTCCATACACAAAAAATGTCAGAGAAGTTGTCATCAATAGTATTAGCTTTTGCAAGGCTATTCAAGAAGATTATTACTTCTTCTTAAACAAATCAAAAGGAACATTTGATTTATAGTCTTGAGTCACCTATGAAAAAGTATTTAGAATTCTTATGGCTTGTGGGATTTTTTTGCTCTCTGTTGGAGTGATAATATCAAAATCACCATTCTAGACCTTTTAAACTTGACATAACATAGGTTTTACTAAAATTACCACTGATCATTTTAGACATTTTGGTCATGTTATGTTACCCTCAAGGTGTAAGGAATGAAATAAAAAACATATATATCAATCACACAAGAGACACAAAGAGTTTACGTGGTTCACCACAAAGGGCTATGTTCACAGAGTGAGTAATGCTCGATTTCAGTATAGAAAATCTAAACAACTTGTTATAAAGATTCTCAACCCTTAACCCATACCTCTCCTTTTTCCTTCTTTCTGTTTTCTCTTCTCTCCCACACTAAGAAAGTCACCTCTTAGAAAACCCTAGAGAGACTAATAAGCCCTTGTATATACTGGGCCTTACAAATAACTCAACCTGGCCTCCTGGGCCTTACATAAACACACACTGGCCCAATAAGGACCTTTTGAGCCAAACCCAACACAAATCCTAAAGATGGGATTCTTGTTGAGAATAGTATTCTTTTGCATCTTCAACAAAGGAACTTTTTTTTTTTTGGTAACATGGGTATCTCCACCCCACATTAGAGGCGAAACTAATCCCGTAAGTATATGTAAACCTCTCAATCCACACACTTTGTAAGTCGATGAGGAGTAACTATGTGGGAGTGCCCAAGAGAGATTTGAACGTGAATCGATCTCAAGAGAAGAAGGGACTTTGAGGAAAAGAAGGAGGCATGAAAAGGTAGAGAAGTACTTTTCTTGTGCACAAGCTTAGAGCATCTAATGGAGTTTCTCAACAGCGACTGATTCGGTGAGCCGTTTCTAGCTTGGGTTTGATTGTATTGGAAGAGAGTTTGAGAGGGAATTGTGAAATTTCTTCTTGTATTTGTAAGATCTCTTCACATCTTTGTATTTTCTCCCTGACATAGTAGAGTTTTCATTGCCGGATTGCTGGTGGATGTAGCCCAAAGTGGTGAACCATGTAATGCTTGTGTCTATGTTGTGGCTTACGATTAAATCTTTCTTCATATATTTTCTTTCATTTATAGTGCATGATCTTTGTCATTCCTGACACTATTTGGTTTAATTTATCTCGCATTTGAAAATCTAACTTGGTGACCAATTATTGGTGTTGCGCGTTTTGACCACTACACTCTCCTTTTACTTAGGCTGAAGTAATTCCCATGAGTTAAGGATGTTAATCTCCCATATTTCTCCATTGGTAAATGCATTTTGCAAATTAAATAAACAAGTTGGTTTGCAATGGTAGGACAAATGCCTAATTTAGCTTCAATTAATTTTTGAGAAATCATTGATATAAGCAAACATTCCTTACAGTCTCTAAGGAGACAAGCAACCCATGTTGAAAGCTAGATATAAGGTTGGAGCAGTCTCCTTTGATGGTGATTCTTCGAAGCCCTTTCTCCTTGGCTAAAATGGACTCTATAGTGTTAATATAAAGAGAAAAGTTCAGCAAACTACACTACTTTTATTCTTTAACAAAGACACATTTAATAAGAGATGCATTGGAATAGATACCACCTACCTTAATAAGAGACAATACTATCACAATCTTGATGTAGAATGAAGCGGTTTGCAATGATTAAAGGGTTAAAGAGAGCAGCTAAAATTGACCCATCACTACCTTTGAACATGCCCCCAAAAACACTCTTAATATTGTTTTCTTAAGTAGAACCCAAAGGTGGGGAACCCACATACCATTCAATCAAGTAGCCTTGTGATAACCCTTGAGGATAGGCTTGGCGGTCAAGAACTCACTTGAGATGCGGACGGTCTTAGGTTCAACTCACTCTCAATACAAAATGGTTATTCTTCCTTGTGTCATCCAATATGTATGGATAGAGAAGTTTGCACATGCCTTAAATATTAATCAAGTGATCTAAGAGACTTGATACCTTGGTCTTTAAAAAAAAAGGGCCTTGTGAAGCTTAGTTCCATCCATGGTTGTTAAAATCTTAAGATACACTATTCGTATCTTACGATTCATACGATATGCGAAGAGAAACGATTCGTCTATCAACAAATCTTACGATTCGTATAAATAATAAAATTATGTGATTATTATGAGTGTGAAAGTATGAAACATTCTGTTTTAATAGTTTTTAAGACTTGAGTTAATGAGCATTTAAGACCTTTCGATTTTTTTAAGGATTTTTTAGTTCATTATTGACTTTTCACAATATAGTTGGATTATATACTGGTCTTATATTTTTGGGAGTTGGAGCATTAAAATTTGAGCTCTAATGAACTAATTATATAAAATTCACTTGATATTGAAAGAAAGTTGGAGAATTACTCATGTTATTATATTTTAGATATATTTTACGTTATTTCATATATTAAATATTTTTTAGGGAAAACACTTATGAATCTTACGATTCTACGATTTACGATACACGATTTGCGATTCAAGATGTATTAACGATTTACGATACGATTCGATTTTCACAACATTGGTTCCATCATAACACCTTTCACGACCGTCAAATTGAGCCTTCCATGCAACTTGGAGCTCTTTACTAAAGATGTTCAAAAACTACAAATCTAGCCTTCATTTCCAATATTTCAGTTGATGCAAAAAAAAAAAAAAAATTGTTGGAGGAGATTTTTTTTTTCTAATTTAAGCCATTTCAAAAGCGATGGGAGTGAAGGGGCACTTAATTAGGAGACTGGGTTGGCTTTGTTTACTTGCATAACAAATATTACTTTATATTAGGCATGAATTTAGCCTATCTAATCCTTTTTGGAGAACTTATTGTGACCAATTTTTATGTAAATAGTTGTATTTTCAAATGTACCCTCTGTCAGTAAAAGAGAATGGACCAAGAAACTTGTCTATCTATTCATTTTAGAACCATATATATAGAGCACATATACAATGAATTTGGATTCTGAACAATTTACGAACAGAAACAAATTACAATATAATCTGTACAATTTGGAGATGATTGTACTCCTAAGGTTATATTCTTCTTAATAGATTCTAACACCCCCTTCAAACTCTAATAGGTTCACAACTTGAGTTTGAATTTGTTTATTTAAATTATTAACCAGTTGGATAACACCATCTTGTGCAGTGGAAGTAGATTGACATTGATGGAGTGGAGTAGATGAAAGAATCATTGTGTTATAGTTCATTCAAAAACAAGATAAAGAAGCCATTCTAGGGCAAGAGATTAGTGGATACAAGTTATCTCAGGTCTAGAACCATGATAGAAGCAAATGAAGACATGTTTGAAACAAAATTCCAGATAAAGTTGATAGATGCAAATAGAAGATTTGATTCGTTGCCACAATGATCAAATCCAATAGATAGGTTGTCAAACTAAACTACAAATAGACAGATCCAAAGAAGAATAAACTAGATGATGCTAAGGATGGCACTGGCAATGGTGACAACAATAGTAGATAGCAAGATGATCTACAAGTCTTTTGTATTTTTTTTGAACGAAAGGGTAAATTTATTCAAAATGGAAAAAATCCTAAAAAAGTATATAAAAAGAGCTCACAACGGGAGCAAATAAAAGCAATTAACACTCACAATCCAGGCCAGACAAAACAAAAGAAAAGCTCTGGAGGGACACTATAAATCAATAAAGATTCCCGTAAAAAAAAAAAGACAGAATGAGAGTGCTGATGTTGTTAGTCCAGGATTTAAAATTAAAAAAGACAGAATAGAAGTACTGAACTACAATTCTTTGTTCCTCGTGACTAAATATCTATAAGCTTCTTGCATTGTGCATTTGCCATTTTTTTCTTCTTTTAACCCTAAGATTTTGACTACATCTGCGATAATAATAATATGTTTGACCTTGCTTAATGAGTGGAGTAAATATCACATCAAATTTTTGAAAATCTCAACCATTTTTTCAACTTCTTATTTGCAATTCATTGACTATAAAGAAATCTCAAACAAGAAATTACTCCTACTAAATGAGGCATCACTTATCCCAATTGATATGACTAGGCTATTTTTGCCCACATTTCATACCACATCTTCTCACACCAACTTGTTGACGAGGGCATTAATCCAAAATTTTAATTTTGATGGAAGAATGAGTCGCAGATGAAAAGAAAGTATGGATTTGGATTGTCAAAACAGGGCTCAAAATGACTTTTTTGGGCCCCAAATTATCCAACTTATTGGTCCATGAGCTGATACAATGGGCCGGTCCTTTAATCAACAAATTACAACCCAAAACAAGTCAAGAAAGTGGCCAAGAAAAGATGTGGGATTTCACTCCACTTACATGCTCCACCTCTACTCACAACTGAGTCCAAAGTGCAGAGGAATACCCTCTTTGTGCAAGTAAGTTTCTGCAATTTTAGTTCAGTTTTCATATATTTTTTTCAGCAAACATACTGATATTTACTGCAGAAAATTCCATTCAATCTGTATTTTTTTTTTCTACTGATATCAATTATTAAACTTCTACAAAAAAACTGCAGTAAATTTTGCTGAATTTTAATCATTCGATCTCAGTTTTTTGTCTCCGACGATTCCAAGTTTTTTGCTGAATGTCCTTTTGCTGAAGACATTCCTTTTTTATATTTACTTTTGAAGCCACCTTCTACCAAAAGGACAAATTACTCTTTTCTTAATCCAAAATGAAATATTAACGAACACAGTTCACTTTTCATAAGTTTTCAAATAGTTTTTCAATTACGTGATTTTAATTGATTTGTTTATTGATTATTTCCCTTTAAAAGGATTTGCCTTTTCCAAAACCATATTAACGAATGGAATGGAGGAGAGAATTTACTAGTGACATGTAAAAAAAGAGAGTTGTCTTTCAAAAAAGGGATTGAATCACCAAATAAAATGATTGAATTATCAACTCGAAGCAGTTTTTTTCTTTTAATTAAAAAACTCATACTAGACAACATGCGTATCAGTGTCATATATAATTTTAATGAGAAGTCTTAAATTTATTACTGACTTTAATAATAGAATTAATGATTTTATAATAATAATAATAAATTTATAAATATAATAAAAATAATTATGATGTATTACATCTTTTCAATCAATCTATCAAATTTAGACTTTAGAGGCTAAGAAATACTTCTAAGTCTCTCGAATGCAAGTCACAATCACTACCGATAAACGGTCAATTTTCCACGTGAACTTCCTCCTCTCTGAATCCTGTGTCTCCAAATCTCAAGGAGAACGAGAAAAGTGAAAACCTCTACCTCGCATTTCTCCTTCCCAAATTTTCCAATTCCCCGCTCTCGTCTTCCCTCCTCAAATCCAGAAACCCTAGTTTTCCCCCACTGTGATTTCCATCGTTTCTTGCCGATCGAAGGAATCACGAAATCCTCAGATGGACCGCATTAGCATATGAAATGAAACGCGACTTCGAGGAAATCTCCGACGACGATTGGGGCGACCACACCATCAAGCTCTCTAGAATCTTCAAGAAGGACTCAACCCTACCGTCAATTGAAGATTTCTCCTACCGCCCCAACAATTCCGGTCGGACTTCCCGCAACCGTTCCATTCAAAACGGCCACAATTTCATCAAAATTGGGGACGATTCAGACGATAACGAAGATGATAGCGATTTTGAGCCGACGCAGGTTCGGCCCAAGGCTGCTGATGACTCTTATTCTTACCGCCCAGAGAATTGCGTGAATCCAGAGCAAAATGGTGGAGCTTTTACTGAAATTCAGGAGAATTTGGAGGATGAAGATGTTGAGGAGGTGGCGGAGGTTCAACCTGCAGGGAATCGGGCCCGGCGATTTGTTGTGGATGAAGACAGTGATGAGGATTTTGTGGAAGTGATTGATATTCAGTCAACGGAGGAGGGGGAGAAGGCCGAGGAGGCAGTTGTTTTTGAGGAAGAGGATGACGATGACGTTGTGGGTAAAGCACTGCAGAAGTGTGCGAGGATATCAGCGTCCCTGCGGGAGGAGCTTTATGGTACTTCGGTGTCCTCTTGTGAGAGATATGCCGAAGTGGAACCTTCCTCAGCGAGGATTGTGACACAGGTACATGGTGCTAATCTCACAAATTTTAAGAGAAAATTTTCGTTGATCAGGGTCTGAAATATCTTCCTTATTGGTATAACTTGAGCAATTATAGTCGGTCAGGGTCTGATATATCCAACTTGCAGGCCCACGTTAGACTACTTTTGGCTTGAATAGACTAAAATTGGATGATTTGAACTGATTTTATTGGCCCATTTGAGGGTTTGTCAATGCTAACTTTGGTGATGGTTGGGTTGTTCAAAAAGAGTATTTATGGCCGACTAGTGATCCAAGTGGGCCTACTCAATTCTGTTGGTGCGTCAAAATTACAGTGACTGTACCTTATGCTGTTTGCTACGTATATATGTTGTTGACTTTGCTACTGGTTTTATTGACATAGGAAGATATAGATGCAGCTTGCACATCAGAAGAATCAGATTTTCAGCCTCTTCTCAAACCGTACCAGCTTGTTGGAGTGAACTTCTTCTTTTGTTGTATCGGAAGAACATTGGAGGAGGTATTCATTGTCCATACTTCTCATCTTCTTTCTATTGGCATGTTTGCAGTCTACTTCTTCAATTGCCCATCTTGTTTGCTTTTACTTCTGTGAAATAAATGTTATACATTTGTTCAATGTGAAACCTAAGTCATCTTTCAAAAAAAAAAAAAAAAGTGAAACCTAAGTCTTTCACTGTTGAATTTAATAAGTTACTATAATTTTCTCTGCCATATTGAATTGAATCCATGAAAGCCATGTGAGAGTAAGGAAAAACTTTTGTGTCCAGATCCTCCTTAGTATTGGGCATTTATTGAACTCTAGTAGTTTAGTTAGGGTTTTGATCAATACACTGGATGTTCATATATGAAAGCTACAGCTCAGTTAAACTTGGTCTCTTTTATATAAACTTCTTTCTTTCATCATCATCATCATAATAGCCCTCATCCCTTAAAAAATTGCCTCGTTGAAGGACAAAATTCCCATCCCTTCATGCAATCTTTCTAAAGATCTCCTTGTTGTTCTACTACAACCAAATAACCCCAAATTCCAAAGGCCATTCCAAATATTGTGAAGTTGCAACGAGTGAACGGTGATCATTTGTTTCTTCCTCTTGAGAGAGAACAAGAGTTAGGTCATCTTCTTATGCCAGTGTCTTCCTGTACACATTTTTTCTTCTAGTGAGTACCTTTCCTTGGAAGCAAAATCAAAGAAATAAAGATGGTTGAAGTTGCTGCAAATAAAGGATCGTAACCTTCTTTGCTGTGTAAGTGGGTGGAGGTATGGAAAGGAGCACAACCCATTGTGGTGAAGAAGTGTTGGTGGCTAGATATTAGGAGGTCGCAAAAGGGGTGGCCTGGGAGTTCGGGAGCAGAATAGAGAAGGGAGGTTTGAGGGTCTGGAAGAGAGTTTACAAGGTTGGTACGAGTGAATAGAAGGTGGCAAAGGCTTTTAGAGTGGACGAGATTCCTAGTGGGAAAAGGAGAGAGTTTTATTTTGGTGCGTGTGTGTGGGTTTTTATTTATTTATTTATTTTTGGGGGGTGGGGTTGGGGTGGGGAGAGGAGAGCCTTAAGAGAGTCCGAGATAACGGGTTATGAGAACCCATTTTTGTTATGGAATGAGGTGAGTATTTGTGTTGAGGATGATGATGGAAGAATATGGGTTCGCAATCCCTCTGGGGCCTCCATTGTCTTTGAGCGAGGTAAGGAAGGGTATTGACCCCCTTTCTCGAGGGTGAGGAAGAGGCTCTACCTAGAGTTAATCTTTCTACTGGTGTGTTGTATGAGTAGAAGTCTTAATGAGGTGCAACTTGAGGAGGAGAAAGGTAATTCTAGAGGAAGTAGACTTGAAGTGTGTTTTGTGTGGGGATGAGGAGGAGGTACATGTAGATTGCTTATTCTGTGGCTCCCCTTTACGTGGCAATATGGGATCCTATCCTAGACGTAGTAGTCAAACACAAGGTTCTTTTGGAGCTTTAAGTGCAAGGCAAATGTCTGGGAATGTGGCTAATTTTGTTAGGCACACTTGTTTAGATACTTAAAAAAAATATATAGACTAATGGATTTTTGTCCTTATTGCATCAATATTAACAAAATACAATACTAATCATCTAAGCACCAAAATAAATTGGCAGCTAAGCTTCCAAGTACATTACATAAACATATATACATTGTATATTATCTAATAATTAGAATTTATAATTAAATATTACTAACAAACTACTTGATGCAGCGGGTAGGATCGGGTCTGGAGATGATATGGGTTAGAGTTGGGTTTGATGGATAAATAGGTGAAATAGGAAAGATGATGGAATTAACGGGATTAATAATGAGTATAAATGGGTAATGGGTTAATAGGCATGGGATTATTGGCTGAAAGTTATAGAGTAAAAAGGGTTGTGACTAAAAGAATAGGAAAATTGCTGAAATCTAAGCTAATGGTATTTGGTCAACGATGGTCAATGGTGGGTTTAATAAAGGGAGTGGGACAGTGACAGTGGAAGGTGGGATGAAAGATAGAAAGGAAGAAAGATGACTTGCACTGTTTGGGCGAACCTGGCTGGGACGATGGAGAGGTTGAGGCGTGGACGGATCTGGCCAGGCAGCAAGCGACGGGCTGGATTAGCAGCGGCGGAAGGGAACCAGACCTATGAAGGGTCGTCGGAAACCAAACCAGAGGAGCACGACGGACGGCAAGTGGTCCCGACGGTTTCGGGTTTGGGAAAGGCTCAACCTCCTGCTTGCAGGCAGGGGAGGAGATCAAAACTCAGGGAGCACTGTCGAATGCCGACGACAGTTGAATCCAAAGAGGAAGATAGAAGAAGGAAAGAGACGTGGGAGTCCACCCACAAAAGGGATACGGAAAAACCCAATTTTCAATTCATCATTCAATATCTATCTAATTACAACCATTGATGGGGTTTTTATAGAAAACCCAAAGTCTAAAACTAGCAACAAAAATAAACGAAAATAGAATAATAAAAATAGAAATAATCCCTAATAAATCTAATCTACAAATAAAGCAATGGAAATAAATAGAAATAGAAATTTCCCGAATTTCTTTGATTCTTGGCCGGGTTTTCAATTTGGGCGAGATTATGATTTTCGGGTTGATTCTGAATTACATCAGTCTCCCCTGGTTGAAAAAGAATTCATTCTTGAATTCGGACCCAATGTGAGAATCGCCGATACTTGATGAGACGTTTCTTGAACTTCGACGGTTCCAACGCGCAAAGAATATGATCCTGACATCCATGATGAACCTTGACATTTGTGATTTCAATAGGCTTGCGAGATTCTAAAATGACTGTAGGAGCAAAATAATGCACGACGTCTTTAACAACAATGAAAAGTGGCTTCACATCAAAGGAGAACAAATATGGGTCATTGTCGATGAAATCCCACTTTGACGACGTCTATGATGCATGTGGCAACTGCGACAGCAGTAATAGATCAATATTCGTCGATTGCGTCAAGTGGAACGCTGGCAATACAACTGATTGGCTCTCCAACACTGGTACTGACAGTGGTGTTGACACATGTTGCAACTGTGGAAAGGACATTGTCTTTTGGAGAACTGACATGATTTTCGGCGCAGATGGCACACATATCGAGATGGTCTCTCAATGAGCTGGCACGCATCCTAAGGTAACAGACACAAATTCTGAGAGAGCGGGCGCAAGTTCTGAAGTTTTCTCTTTGGAAATAAATAAGCACGATTCCCGATGTCGACTCTGATTCGACCAATGTCGGGATGTTGTCTATGTCTGGCGGTTCAAGTGAGAGGGCCGAGACCGATGCAAGGTCTGGGACAGTCTCCTGTTCGAGAGACACTACGACATCGCTTGTTTCTTTAGACTTTTGTTCATTAGGGGCAGAAAGTAAACGGGCGCGTAGCAACCTTTTCAACTGTGGCCATGACTGGATACTTTTGCTCATTAGGGGCAGAAAGGAAACGGGCGTGTAGCAACCTTTTCAACTGTGGCCATGACTGTACAAGAAGCTTGCCTCGTCGCTTGCGGGTGGCGTGTAACTTTTCCCACCATGCATATGCTTCACTGAGGAATCGAAACGTCACATACTTCACTTTCTTCGCCTCGTCGATTTTCCTGTAATTGAGAAAACGCTCGACTTCCGAAAGCCAATCGAGGAATTCCTGATTGTATAGTTGACCTCTGAAGGGTGGAAAGTCAACCTCCATATGGAACTCTTGAGTTATGAGATTATACTTCTCATGTCGAATAAAAAATTCTTCAATCTCATCTTCTTCACTTGAATCATAGGAAGCCATATATATATATATATATATATATATATATATATATATATATATATATATATATATATATATATATATATTTTTTTTTTTTAATTCAAAATGTTGAGGAATGTCTCACCCGATAAGAATTGGTGAGATCCGGCTCTGATACCAATTGATGCAGCGGGTAGGATCAGGTCTGGAGATGATATGGGTTAGAGTTGGGTTTGATGGATAAATGGGTGAAATAGGAAAGATGATGGAATTAGTGGGATTGATAATGAGTATAAATAGGGTAATGGGTTAATGGGCATGGGATTATTGCTGAAAGTTATCGAGTAAAAAGGGATGTGACTAAAAGAATGGGAAAATGGATGAAATCTAAGCTAATGGTATTTGGTCAACTATGGTCAATGGTGGGTTTAATAAAGGGAGTGGGACGGTGATAGTGGAAGGTGGGAGGAAAGATAGAAAGGAAGAAAGCTGACTTGCACTGTTTGGGCGAACCTGGCTGGGACGATGGAGAGGTTGAGGCGTGGACAGATCTGGCCAGACAGCAGGCGACAGATTGGATTAGAAGCGGCGGAAGGGAACCAGATCTGTGTCGGGTCGTCGGAAACCAAACCAGAGGAGCACGATGGGCGGCAAGCAGTCCCAATGGTTCGGGTTTGGGAAAGGCTCAACCTCCTGCTTGCAAGCAGGGGAGGAGATCAAAACTTCGGGCGCACTGTCGAACGCCGGCGACAGTTGAATCCAAAGAGGAAGATAGAAGAAGGAAAGAGACGTGGGAGTCCACCCACAAAAGGGATACGGAAAAACCCAATTTTCAATTCATCATTCAATATCTACCTAATTACAACCATTGATGGGGTTTTCATAGAAAACCCAAAGTCTAAAAATAGCAACAAAAATAAACGAAAATAGAATAATAAAAATAGAAATAATCCCTAATAAATCTAATCTACAAATAAAGCAATGGAAATAAATAAAAATAGGAATTTCCCGAATTTCTTCGATTCTTGGCTGGGTTTCCAATTCGGGCGAGATTCTGATTTTCGAGTCGATACCCGTGCTACATCACTGCTACATCTTAATTGTAATGTTTTCGGTCTATTACCAAAACTTTTAAAATTAGGCTTGTTATTTGGGGAAAAAAATTGTAGAAGAACTAGCTAAGTGCCTTGGCACAACATACAATAAGGGAGGCAAAAAATGGTTTGGAGCCTAGGTGCGGTTAAGGTGCACCTTTGACTATGATTCTATATTTTTTATGTTGCAGTTTTTTTTTTTGGGAAATTGGTAGAAGTCATTTCCAGTAGGGATAAAGGTTTGTGTAAGAGTAATGGATACATAGCCTGAGTCTCTATTTTTGTGGTTGTACTTTGGTTAGTATGGAATACAGGAAGTTGAGATTTTTTAAGTAAAAGGGGTCAATGGAGGTCTTTGGCATTGCCAACGTGATGAGTTGGCTAATGGTCTTTGGTTAGTTGGCTAATGGTGCGTAAGGAGTTCGAGGATTTCATATGATGACTTTCTAAGGAGTTGAGAATGGTGCATGTGAATGTGAAGTGAGTAAATTAGAAAGGGAGAATCCATCGGATGGTTGGGTGATGTTTAATGTGGATGGGCAGTGAGGAAAGTTAGGTCCAGCAGGTATTGATGGCGTTACGCATGACCCTTATGGTGTTATGAAAATGTTTTTCTTTAAACTGGTTGATATGAAATACTCAAATAAACTAGAACTAACGGTGCCTAGAAGGGCTTTAGAAGTTGGATCGGTAGAGTGGAACTCGACGAATGCAATAAGATGGGCTGAAGGTACTAAGAAACCTGTGTAAACTGATGGCAGTGTTTAGAGACATATTAGGAAACTATCTAGGGAACACATTGAATGCTCAGTCAGTGGGATTGCTGACTTTTTCGCTAAAGTGGGGGGGGAAAGAGAAGATTCTTTTGTAGGTCAGTTGTAATCTTGTCTTTTTCTTTCTCTAATAACATAATCCCAGCATCTCTCTCTCTTATACTAGCTGTATTCTTTTGTACACTTTTTTTTTAAAGAAAAAACTTTCATATTTTTCTGATTCCTCTTCCTTCAAGGCCCTCCTAAAGACTATATTTTTTTCTTACAGTTTTGCTTTCCCTCTTAACAATCACCTCCCGTGCTTCTTTATTGATGATAACCTAAACGGTCTTAGAAAGGGAATAATCAATGGGCACTCCACCATCCACATGTCTCCCCAAAACAACACTTCATCTACAGTTCTTTCCACCGAACACCTCGTCAAAAAATGTTGAGCCCTCCCTCAATTTTAAAATCGGTTTGTGACATTGAACGTTTACCTCATTGCTAAGACTCCCAAGTTCCATCTCTCCCACGTTGACTTTTACCTCATATTTTGCCCCATGGAGGGTCCAGTAAATCATTGACATATTCCAACTTTGTGCCTCATAGACTTTGCTAGACCAAACAACTTTTCTTGCGACATTTCTATTCCACCATTGGACAGTAGAGTATCATCTGTAAACTACAGATGAGATACGACTGGCCCTCCATTCCCCACTACAAAAATCTTTTAGCCAATTAGACTTCTTGCTTTCATTTTTCTTGAGCAGTAACAAAAAACTTTATTAATAAAAAGAAGAATACAAAGTCTCAAGCCCATATAGTCGTTGGACCCATCATGATTCTATTCAAATGTTCAGTAACGATAATGAAAATAAAGAGGGAAAAGGATCCCCTTGTTTAATTCCCTTTGTAGCTTGGAACAAGGGGATAGGTGAACCATTCACTAACATAGAAAAGGATGTCCTATGATGCAAGCCTCCATCTTCTCCATTTTTGCCGAAGTCCATCTTCTCAAATGAAAAATCTACATAATCCATCTCCATGTGTCATACGCCTTCTCCATATCAATTTTGGTCGTAACACTTCTCATCTCTCTTTTTGGCACAAATCAATTTGTTTACTAGTAATACAGACTCTAAAATTTTACTATTTCTACTAATGTTTCCTATGGCCTGAACCCTGATTAAACATTTAAACCTAAGGAGACGAAGTGCCATGCCTTGTTTGTCTGTTAGATAGTGAGGGCGATAGAAATAGTTGTAGGAAGTAGATGTAAAAGGCTTCACATGTATCAGACAAGCTTGACTAAGGTGAAGGGTTGTATGGACCTGAGATGTCACACTTTTACATCTATCTAATAATACTTCAGTTAGGTGAAGGAATGTGTTGACCTGAGCTGACATGGAAAATTAGAAACAGAATCCTGATATGGATCACGGTTAAAAAAAAAAAACCTTTAGTACATATAATGTGGTTGCATTGCTTTCTTTTTCTTTATCATTACTAAGCCTGGCCCTACTACTGTGGAAGATACCTCACCTTGTTAGATTGCTCTCTATTATAAAAGCCTAACTAATTTTTCTGTACAGCCATCTTGGCAGATGAAATGGGGCTTGGTAAAACCATCCAGGTAGATTGGCATTCAAACTTTAAAATACTTTTGCATAATCACGTTTCTTCAGTTGTGATACATTTTTAATGGCTTTCCTGCTCTAACAGGCTATCACATATTTGACTTTGCTGAAACACTTGGACAATGACCCAGGTCCGCACTTGATTGTTTGCCCAGCTTCTGTTTTAGAGAATTGGGAAAGAGAGCTCAAAAAATGGTGCCCATCATTTTCTGTCCTCCAATTTCATGGAGCTGGGCGAACAGCCTACTCAAAGGAGTTAAATACTTTAGGAAAGACTGGTCTGCCACCTCCATTCAATGTCCTGTTAGTATGCTATTCGCTGTTTGCGGCACAGGTATAATGACTTCTTTCCTTTCTTTTCATTTGTCATGGTAGGTCAAATCAAATATTATCATTGCCTTAGACCAACTAGAGCTGCTATTACTTTGTCTTCTTGCAGTGCACAGCAAAAAGATGACCGAAAGGCTTTGAAGCTCTGGCGGTGGAGCTGTGTGCTAATGGATGAAGCTCATGTGTTGAAGGATAAAAATAGCTATCGGTGGAAAACTTGATGTCTGTTGCACAAAATGCCAACAACGCCTAATGCTGACTGGAACGCCTCTTCAAATGATTTACATGTATGTTTAGGTTCTACTGTTCCTTCCAAAATTATCATTGCATAGTTTTTTTCCTTGTTTGAATGCTTCGATGAAACAAAAATTCTTTCACATTGTATTCTCACTGCTGACAGCTACGAGTTATAAAAAAATTGGTTCATACCCAATTTTCTATAAATTGAAAGCTCTTTGGTCGTTGTATTTTGCATTGAATCACTATCATTTTGTGAATAGTAAGAATTTTTATGATTTTCTTAAAAAGGGTATAAAGAATTTAAAACGTAAAAAGTAGTTTTTCATATTCTATGTACTTGGTATTCAAAAATTATTGGTAAAATGATATAAAATTGATGATAGTATCATATATATAACTTGATTTTCATTTATTTAGACATTGTTCAAGATTACAGAAAGAAAGTCTTGTACATGGCTTACAAATTAAATGTGATAATGGATAGCTTATGAGACTAATGTTTTGAAAGTTGACTTGGATCATGAGAGAAAACTATATTTTGATAAAATTAATGTTTAAGTAACAAATAATCATTCAAAAAAATTAAATAACAAGTATTTTAATTAATATATATTTTTTAAATCATATCATTTGACCCAAATAGTTTTCTTTAAAAATTGTATTGTATTGTAAGATTCATATCATAAATTGTAAGATTTTAACAATTGATTCATGCCATGGATATTAACAATAATTGGAATCTAAGGCTTCTCTTTCCTATCAAGAACTAAAGAATGAATCCTATACCAATACACATAATTTCTCTTAGGTGGTGCCAGCCATGGATGGGGCCATGTTCTCCATCCCAGACGAGGTCTATCTGGGCCTCACTGACACCTTTCCCCTTCCCTTTCTTAAATTGGACCCTTACCTAATTTGAATCCATTGTTTATTGGAATCCATACCTTTATGAGCCCATTTTAACCTTTGATCTCTAGACCCCCAAAAAATGGCTTGGAGAATCTAATGAAACTGAATTCTTGTGAGTCCCATGTCCATGAAAAAACCTTCCGACCAATCTGTCCATGGTTGCAAGCACCTGGGAACTGTGTTACGCATGAGTGATGGCACCCAGGTGAAGTGGACTGTGTGTAGAGAGAGAGAGAGAGTGATGGACAAAACATCCATCAAGCAAATGTAAAAGGCCTTGGCCGCTTAACTTTTTTGTCACATTAATGTGCATTTATTCTAACGCGACTAATGATTCTATCAATGCCTAAATTTGGCAAAGCATTGGTTATATATTGTTATATGCAACTTGTTTTGATTTGAAAGTTGAAACTTCACTTTGCCTATGAGAAATACATGGTCCCAAAGTCTACTAGAAGTTCAGTCAAGTCTGCTGAGTGTTCTGAACCTTTTTCCTAAGAAAATTTTCAACATGGACAACAATGTTAAGATAAACCTTGAACGTTTGTGCTTTTATTGTTGTAACAAACCTACTATGTAAATGTTGTTATCTTCAATGCAATTGGTACAAAATACGAGCTGGATTTTGAGGAAATGATTTGAAAATTAGTGATGCAGGCTAGGTAGGATTAAGAATACCCAACCTCAAATTATAGCGGAAGTTTGAATAATATCTTGAATAACCCTTCAATCTTCACAAAACAGTCCTTCGTTTTGCACTTGAATCTTCACAAAACAGTCCTTCGTTTTGTACTTGAATCTTCACAAAACAGTCCTTCGTTTTGCACTTGAATCTTCACAAAACAGTCCTTCGTTTTGCTAAACAAAATAACAATTTTATTGATCAAAATAATCTCTTCCCTCAAGGGGCTGATTACAATCTTATTTATAAGAAATCCTAACCTAAAATAAGGAAAGAGAGTTCTACTTTAACAAGGAAAGAGAGTCCTACCTTAAAAAGGAAAGAGAGTCCTACCTTAACAAGGAAAGAGAGTTCTATCTTAACAAGGAAAGAGAGTCCTATCTTAACAAGTAACAAGGAGCCAACCCTCCAATTATGAAAATAACAAATTCTAAATCTAGAAAATAACACAAAGAAATTTTCCTAATTTAATTAAAATCCTAGTTGATTTAGGATTCTAATTCACAACTGTCAGCACCTCTTTAGCCATTGGGCCTGCTCTGCTGGGCCTGTTCTTAGACTTGCTTTGGATCCAGTACACCAAATCTTCTGACTCGGATACCCACCTGGATCGAAGATATAATTTTGATCTTTTGACTTGGGGCCCGAACTTGCTAATTTGATAATGCACCCGCCCGGGTCAAAATTAAAATTCTGTCTACGTCTCTGGATGCCCGCATCAATTAGTAGAACAAAAAAAAGGGCTATGGTGGTTATATGAGAGTAAGGAGGATGATGCAATTATTAGAGTTGAAATGTAGGGTTAGCAAATGGAGTATTGTTTGATAGATGAGATTGATTGAAGGGCACTTTTTATAAGGTGACAATTAGAACTACTATGTAATATAGTGATGAAAAACTCCAGATTTTGGTGAGAAAATTGGATCAAGAAAGGACAGTTCTCATGATTCAATATGCTCAAAGGAAAAAAAAAAAAAAAACCATAAATGTCAGAAAAAAAAAGTTGAACCAGGAATGTGAGGATAACACCAAGTCATGGCGCACAGGTGGGCCCCAAGTTAACCATCCCACTGTTGATGGACAGAACAATGCAGAGTCTGTTGCAGATGATCTCTTTGTGGGATCTGAAACTTTAGGTGGCTCTGACACCATGCTAGAAGAGAGAAGAATGAGTGAACTCCAAAGTGATGTGACTGTCATTAGGGTCTTAATCCTCTTTTAAATATAACATCTTTACATAAATTTTCTTTTGTATCCCTAAATATCCCCAATTAATACAAAAATAGCGTTTTTTCATGAGATGGGTGATATTTTCAGAAAAAATGGTAGGTCAATCATGTTGATCCCTGATATGGTGTCAACTTACTGATTTTCTGTTCCAACATTTTTTATGCTAGCATTCAGTGGTGCCACTTGTTTAAGCTGTTTTTAGAATGGGATGCCTTTCTGTGCAAGGATCAACTTATACAATTTTTTTTATAATATTTCATGCTTGGATCCAATTACCTTTTTTTCCTTGCATGATGATTTTTGGTACCTGAGCAACATTTTCGTAACTGGAATGATACACCGGTGCAGGAATTATGGTCATTATTGGAGTTCATGATGCCTGATATTTTTGCAACTGGAGATGTGGATCTGAAAAAACTATTGAATTCAGAAGATACAGACTTGATTGCCCGCATAAAATCCATTCTAGGGCCATTTATTTTGAGGCGATTAAAATCAGATGTCATGCAGCAACTTGTTCCAAAGATACAAGAGGTATTCTGATTGTTAATACAGTGACTGATAATGTTATTTTCCTCTTACTACTTAGCTAAAGCAATGAGAAAATTTCAATGCAGGTCAGTATGTTTTCATGGAAAGAGAACAGGCTGAGGCTTATAAAGAAGCAATTGATGAGTATCGTGCTGCTTCCCAAGCTCGCCTTGCAAAACTTTCAGGTGTGGCTCTGAATAATGTTGCTGCTGTGCTTCCGAAACGCCAAATATCCAACTATTTCATGCAGTTCCGCAAGGTGCTTATAGCTTTTCATAGTTCACTTTGGTTTTCCCTTGCAGTCCTTTTAGATCTAATTCTGATATTTCATGGTCATGCCAGATAGCAAATCATCCATTACTGGTAAGGCGTATTTACAGTGATGAGGATGTTGTTCGTTTCGCTAGAATGTTGCATCCAAAAGGTGCATTTGGCTTTGAATGCACATTGGACAGAGTCATAGAAGAGCTTAAGAGCTACAATGATTTTGCAATTCACCGGGTAATTTCTGTTCCTGCCTTGTATTGCAAATGTGTTCTCCGCGATGATTTTTTTTTGGGTGGGGGCTTCTGGCTATAGTCAGCTGCAGTCAAACTCACTGTACAATCGTTACTTTGCTCCTTACAGAGTTTAAGTTTATTGTATTACGTTTTTTCCCCTTAAAATGACATAGTTTAGTAGGATGAGAAGAGCAAAGGACAACCAATTTTACAGGGGGGAAACATCCTCAGAATCCAGGGATGGATCTTTGTGGCACTGATTCTTTGAACTGAGTAATATGCTCATGTTGGATACATCTTGTTGGATGTATGATACAGTTTCATTCGTGTGTGTGTTATGCTTTCAGTGTTTATGGAAGATCTGTCCTCCGGGAAGGGATTTATGCTTACCAATGTTTATGGCCCTATTGATGACTGCTAGAAGAGACTATGGGTCGAATTGGAGAGGTCAGAGGCACACTTTACTTCCATGGTGTATAGGGGAGGACTTTCATGTGGTAAGGAGAATGACCGAAAGGAAGGTTGTAGACGAGTCATTTCTAATATATGCAGGTTTAATGAATGGATAGAACATTGGTCAAGTATGCAAGAAAATTGTTGCTTTAGCCAAATAGTTCAAAGGGTGGTTCGAGATCCGATCTTGAATCGTATCCCAATTATTTTGGATTCCTGTCTTATTTTGGGGCCTGATCCCCTTCGGTTTTTAGTTAGCCTGGCTTAAGGTAGTGGAGTTTGTGTCTTTAGTGGATAACTAGTGGATGGAAGCTAATCCTGTTGGTTGGAAGGATTTTGTTTTCACCAGAAACTCAAATTTCTTAAAGGTAAACTTAGGGCTTGGTCAAGTTCTTTGAGGGACTCGGCGGAGAGAGGTAGTGTTACTGTTGTAGGAGCTTCAGAATATCAATCAATCTGAAGAGGAGAGGCCTCTTTCAGCTAATTGTGCATTGCACAGGAAGGAGATTAAAGATATTCTGAAGAAGGCATTATTGGATGAAATCAAATGGAAATAGAGATCGTGGGTGAGACGGCTAAAGAAGGAAATAAGTATATTCAATTAATCTGGGGATTGCTAGTGGCAGAAGAACAAAAAATAGTATTCAACTTTTGCAAATTGATGGGGAATTGGTGGAACATAGAGGAGATACCTTTGAAGAAATTGTTGACGACTTTGAGTTCCTGCAGGTGAGATTCCAGTGAGATAGACCTGTCCTGAGCTTGCTTAATTTCAAGATTCTGGAAGAAGCCCAAGTATTAGCATTGGAAGATAATTTTAGTGAGGAGGAAGAGAAGGCTGCAGTTTGGCAATTGGAAGATGATAGAGCACCTGGTCCCGACAGTTTTCCCATTATGTTTTCAAAGTTTTCCGGAGCACTGTCAAACATTTGTTTGACTTCTTGCAGGAATTCTTTGAGAGGGAGATTATCTCTAAAGAGTTGGGAGCTTCTAAAAGAACCTTAGTCCCTAAAAAGAGTGGTGCTAGAGAGCTGAATGATTTTCAGCCTATCTGCTTGCTTCGTAGTCTGTATAAGATCTTGGCTAAGGTGCTGGAGAATCGACTTAAATCTGTCATCCCATCATTGATTTCTGCAAATCAAAGTGCATTCTTGGAAGGCAAATTATGGATTCAGTGGTGGTCGCTCATGAAATTTGCAATCCAAATTTATAACGGGAGAAGAAGGTATTGTGTGCAAATTAGATTTCCAAAAAGCCTATGATAGGGTGGATTAGAATTTTCTAGAGCTCGTGATGCAAAGGATGGGCATTGGGGATCCGTGGAGAAGCTGTATTCAAGCTTTTGCTGCATCTGCTCACCTTTCCATTATTGTTAATGGTAGTCCGAAGGGTTTCTTTATTGTTGTATGGGGTGTTGGGCAAGTGGATCGATCCATTATCGCTTATCTTAATGTTATAGTGGCAAAAGTTCTTCATCTCATGCTTCATGAAGCCTCAACCTGTGGTCTGATTCACAGTTTTCTTGTGGAGCACTTGGATTTAGAGATTACTCAACTTTAGTATTTTGATGGCACCATCTTGATTTTTTAGGCGGATGTGGGGGATTTAAAGACAGTCGTGGCTATTCTTCTATGGTTTCAGATGTGTTTGGGTCTGAAAATAAATTTCCTTAAAAGTGAGCTGATGGGGGGTAAATTTGGCTCATAGTTCTTGTTAGGTCTTGGTTTATAAGTTGGCCAGGTCTTGCCTTGTGGTATGTTTTGAATTAAGTTTTGTATTTGTATTTACCTTTCCAAAATTTGGATTGCACTTTTTGCAACACAACATTAAGATGCCTATAAAACATGTACATGCTCAACATAGAACCTTTGTTAAACATGACTTTGTGAATCATGTCATCCTAGGTTTGTTCTATTTGAACTCAAATGTACCTTGTTTTTTTAATGTACGAAGTGAAGTTATAAAATGATCTTACAGTAGCCATCCCTGCTCCCACTATGTTGGTTATATCCAAATCAAATTTTCTAAATTTTTCCATTTGTTTCTTTCTAATTTGACTGGTCTTTTTTCTATTATTATTCTTGACACTTCATTGGATGGTTAGGGTCACCAGAACAAAGTCCACAGGCCTAGGAGAACCCAAGGTGATTGGTTTTTATTGATTTGGCCACCCAATTTAAGATGGGACCCCATGTCCGTTGTAAGGATTTACATCAATGTAGTGTAAGGGTTTTCACAAGGTGATCTTAGAAATGTAGGAAAATGATTAGCCGCACACTCCATAAAGTACTCTGCTGATGAGAGCTCCATTTAGAGCCCACGTATGATGATCATGTAATTAGGTTGGTCTGAAGGATCTATTTGTGTATTTAATGCTTATAAAAAACCAGCTTGATTGAATAACTCTAGCCATGAGATTAAGCAATAGATAGACAGGTTCACATGGATGACATTGCGGATTGCAACAATGCTAGGTGGCTGTGTGGCTCCCATAGGGGTGGGGGACAAGGAGTGGGGTTGAGTCAATTTGAAAGGTATTTTTTCAAATGATGCTTCTTATAGAAAATCAGGTCAATTGGATTTTAAAAACCATGATTTTCAATGGTTCAAAATTTGATGGTAAAAAAGGGGACAAGTTGCATGGATTTCAATCCAACGTTGAAATCAACTCAAATGGGGTTCAAATTGGGTAGGGGTTGAATTATGAAGGTGGGGATTATGGGGTGTCTGTGGGGCCCACTTGGGGTTTATCACCCAAGTGGGTCCCATCCAATGGTCACAAATATTATATGGATGGATGGGTTACCATGAGGACGATTATACTATCAAAATGGGATCCATTGATTCATTTTAGCCCTTGATTTTTAAAGACTAAAATTGAATCATTGGATTAATATTTTGACATGTCATGTTTAATCGAAGGATGAGAATGCAGTAAATTAAAATTATAAATGGTTGGATATAAGTTTTAAAAATAAACATAATTTTACGGCTTAGATTCAATATATAAAAGTGGGTCTTATATGGAATTTTTTTCCCAAGTGCCAAAAATGTCTGGTTGTTCCCCTAAAAAGAGTTTGCACTATGGATGCCGCTTGGGCCCACATGGATAAGTTTGTTTGAAAGGCCTTACCTTATATATGATGCTTATAAAATTTCATCGTGATTGGATATGAGAAGTTATGTTTTTAAGGCCCTTAACATTTCACATTTAAAGTGGAAATTTATCAGGTTATATCGATGGCCTTTAAAAGTCAAATTGTGTACAGGTGCAATTCATGGGAAGTTGGGGGGTGGGGGGGAAGATTTGATCCATTAGGTGTAATGTGTTAGACCCCCATTGGTTTACTCGATGGATTTCCACTGTTAGATGAATACAAAATTTTGAGAACCTTAAAAAACGTGGTTTCTCTTATCCAATCAAGATAAAATTTTATAGGCACCATATACAAGTCAGAGCCTTTCAAATCCACCCATCCATGTGGGCTCAAGTGGGACCTTTTTTGTCATTTGCACTCCTTGATGGGCTCACTTGGGTCCATTTGATCCACTTTCCAAAGCTTGCATCAAACATCATTTTTATTTGCAAAAAGTTTGGTGCAAACTCCTTGGTGGGTTCACTTGGGTCCATTTAATCTACTATCTAAAGTTTGCACCAAACTTCATGCAAACTTGTTTGCGGGTGATCTTTGTATGTACGTGTGTGTGTACATATATATAACAAGGATCCCCTATGAAGTCAATAGGTGCCACCTGGGCCTACATGAATTAATTTAATCTACTATCCAAAGATTGCATCAAAGTTCATGTAAACTAGTTTGCAGGTGAATATATATATATATATATATATATGTAATTTGATTACCTCACTACTTGAAGTGCTTTCCTTAAATTTATTATATATGACCCAAGAATTTGAACATTGAGCAATCGTAGTAAAAATCAACAAAACTTGTTATTGTTGTTTTTGTTGGTGATTTTGATTGTCTGGATAAAGCATCTCATTTATGAGCCAAACAGCTCTCTCTCTCACACACACATTAACTTTTATCTCTCCTTTTCACGCTTGCTTTGCAGCTTCTAGTTTATTACTATGGTCTCTCTCATTAACTTTTAGCTCTCGTTTTGACACTTGCTTTGTAGCTTCTAGTTTATTACTATGGTGTCGGTGCAAGTGGAACTCTATCAGAGAAACATGTTTTGCTTTCTGCCAAATGCCAGGTATGTCTTTCCATGCATGTTTCATTGAATTGCATTATTCGATTGCATTGGTACTGTATCCTAATGTCTCAAAAGATGAAAATATCTGGATGTTTATTCCTCCATTTGGTATATAATTGTTATTCCAATGGAAGGTCAAGATTAATTTTTATTCACCTCCTCTCTTGATAAATGAATAAATAGAAAGGTGATTGTTTCTCACTGCAGGCACTTGCAAAACTTCTTCCATCACTGAAGGAACGTGGACACCGTGTTCTGATATTTAGCCAGTGGACCTCTATGCTTGATATTCTGGAGTGGACTTTGGATGTCATTGGAGTTACATACAAGCGTCTTGATGGCAGGTATAGTGACTCTGCTCACCATATGGTAATCCACGCATAATGTAAACATATCCATGCATGTTGTGTTTGTCTAGTGGAGTTTGCCTTCTTTTTTAGTTCCATCATTGTAAATTTAAAATTTTCAAAACTTCCATTTCAAATGGCAGTACTCAAGTGACAGTAAGACAAACTATAGTGGATGCATTCAACAACGATCCTTCTATCTTTGCATGCTTGCTTTCAACAAGAGCAGGAGGGCAGGATAAACTTGGTTGGAGCTGATACTGTAGTCATACATGACATGGACTTCAACCCTCAGATGGACCGCCAGGCTGAAGATCGTTGCCATCGAATTGGCCAAACCAAACCAGTTACCGTTTACAGGTATTTTAGTCCTATGAGAACATTTTGAAGGTTTGGTATTTATATTCCATTAGCGGTAATGATTTTTTTTGCAGGCTTGTGAATAAGGGCACCGTGGATGAGAATGTATTTGAGATTGCAAAGAGGAAATTGGTTTTGGATGCAGCAGTTCTAGAGAGTGGCATGGATCTGGAAAAAGATAATGGCATGTCGGAGAAGACAATGGGAGAGATTTTATCGTCTCTGTTACTGTGCTGAAGACATTGGAACTTCCCTGATGAAACAGAATTTATTTTGTACCAAATTTTGTTTCTTCCCTGGTGAAAAAATGATAATTCAGTGCTGATTCTTGTTCCTCCAGGAATGTTGGGACTCAAATCAAATTTCACCAAGGAAATCAGTGAAGAATGTCTGATGCTGGAAAAATCCACAGTATTGGATGGACACTAAAACAACGATGAATGACGGGCAACTACATTAGTCTGTACCAGGGAAAGAAAAATCTTACTGTAACTGATTACACTCTTTACTGAAAATGAAAGAGATTAGGAGGAAAAAAAAAAAGAAACAAAAAACAATAGGAAAGCTCTAAAGCCTAGTGTCATACTCTCTTGCCTAAATTGAACTGCTGTTTTTGAATTTTATGGGGCTGTAATGAAGTCTACATCTTTATCATAATGGGAAGACAATTCCATAGAAAAATTATGTTTAGGTTCAATTCACATTATTAAACATGCTGTTTGTTGGGTTATAAACTCTGGCGTGTTTGTTATTTGCATTAGAATCTTTGTTTTCGTTGAAAATGAAAAAACATTGCCTTGGTGAGTGAGGAAAATAACCTTTTTATTCAGTAAATGAATATATTTGAGTATTGCTACATCCATATGTAAGACTTTCAACTATTGAGGTTTAAACCTATCCAAGTAGTTTTTTTTTTGGGATTTACGTGTGGAAAATTCAAACACAAATGTTAATGCGAATATTGCTAAAAAAGTCTCTTTACCCAAATCAGTAATCTAATTGGATACAAATAATATAAACTCGAACTTATTCAACTTGTTTAACAAGACTAGAGAGATCTGCACTTAACATAGACGTGAATCAAAGACCTCACCCGAATCTAACCAGACCTCACCCATTCCAGTCCTTACGAAATACCCTCGGTATCCCTTTTTGTTTTCTATCTTCTTCTTCTTCCCTTTTTGTTTTCTATCTTCTTCTTCTTTTTTTGTCTGGGTTGAATTACAAAGATATTAAATAAAAGATGTTTACAAATCCAAAACATGATGAAATTGTTCCATACAAAAAAAAAAAATCTAATGACTCCTATGAAATTAGAGAGTTTTAGACTTCATATACTTGGATGTGTTGCTTACTAGCAATGGTTGAGTTGGGTTGGATCGGTCGTCTCTCTCTCCAACCATCCTACATATCACCCTACGGTAAAAAATGTGTTGTGCTGATATGGGGCGGTGTTACGCCTATATCAGCGTAATGCAATGTTTTCCGATCGTTACATGTTGATACTTTGATATATCTTCGCCCGTCACCTGTCTGGACTCTAACTGTAACGCACCGATGCATTGTAGCCAATACATATTGGCAACCTATTGGTCATACGTTGCAGCCGATATGCAACGTATAAGCAGAATTTTTTAAGCATGAATTATTACTTACTCATTTACAAAGGTTCAGATTTGAGTCGACCATCAACCCATTAATAAACGAGTTAAAAATATTAAATTTATTTCCTTTTAAAATGGTCAAATTTAAGTTACATAATAAATCGGGTCAAATTTTGTCAGTTCTACTTTTACTTGAGTCATAGATTGATTTCTTCAACAGCAGAAAAGTTGGAAACATCTGGGTATAAGCCTGATCTTTTATAGCATGGAAGATTGATGTAAGCCAGTTCATCTTTGGGACAGTCGAATGATCAGGACTCTTGAGGCATGGAAGATTGCATATGTTATTTAATTAATTTATTAACTATATCTTTGATCTTGAATATTAAATTATTCATTACTAAACAAATAAATAGGAGCTTAAATAGATCTATTTGGTGAAACGTAGCTGCAACTGAAAATTCCCTTGTCCTTCCCACACATTATTCTTATATTTATTGTCATCATTTCCAATATTCCCTCTGAACTTTTCCTCATCTTTCCTATCTCTTTATTGGTGTTTTAGAGGATCCCACCCAAAGACAAGTTCAGTAGCAGCCAATAAATATTATAAAAAATTAGTGGAAGACAGTGTGAAGTTCTGGTCACATGCATTTCATGATAATATCATACCAAAGTCTTAAGAAATGTACTATCAAACCCATCCCCTCCCCCACCCCAACCAAACTCAAACATGCACCAAATAATAATTATAATAATAATAATTTGGTCTTCATTGTCATGGTGTAATTATCATTTTTAAGTTGATAAAAAAATAAAACATTTCTCTTCTTTTTCTTTGCCGAGAATAGAAAAATAAGACATTTTCTTCTTCTTCCAACAAATCCAAATCTTACAAGAAGTTATGAAAAAGGGAGAAGTTTTTCTCACTCGCCATCTCACCGAGACAATAATTTGTTCATTGTCAACAAGAATAAAAAAAATTAATGCAAATATTAAAAATATTGAATTTTCATAAACTAACATGCAACTAGTTTTTATAGCGCTTGTGGCATAACGTGAACTAAACTCAAACATAATCTTTCTCGTAAAATTGCTTTCTTCAAGAAAACACACAACTTCTAAAAGTGGAATAGACTTGAGTTTAATATGCTCCTATAGAACTACTAGGTTTGATTCTCATAATAATAATAAATAATGAAAAATGTCAAAAAATTATGAATATAGTCAAATCTAAATAAATGGTTGATTGGGTCAATTCAATAAATAAGAAATGGGAGTAAGCATTTAACTCAATTGTTTACTCATTCAATGTATGAATTTCCAAGTTCAACCAACCAATAAACAAAAAGTAGATGAGAAAGAATCAAGGGAAAGTGCTTTATTTTTCTATCACATGAGTTCAAAATCTTTTTCATGTTTTAATAGTTTTAAGGATTTAAAGCCATAGAACCAAAATTAGTATCACGTCCACCGTGGTAAATTTCATCACATTTATCTTTGAAAGTAGACATTTAATGTAAGTGTAAAATTTCTTATTTATTTGTCTTTTTATCCACACGTCTGTCTATCTCTACATGTACTGAACTATTCATCTAACACATGCATAAGCACAACATAATGCACGGCAAAAAGCAGCAACAGATGTGCATTGGCTATTGAATGAAAGACAAGGTTTTAAATATTGAATTTGGTCTTCGTAGAGATTTAGCCTGAATTGTATTAGTTGAGTCATTTACAGAATTGGGTGAAAATTAATTGGACTCGACTCGAGTTATATAGAAATCGACAGTAGAGAGAGAGACACCGAGTCTAAATTGACTCAGCTCAGTTGATCTTTAAAACCATGATGAAGGGGGAATGGAAAGAAAGGAGGAGATTGAAACGAATTAGTTGGTATGTCATAGTGGTGAAATGATATCTGCTACATCAGCTGTGACTGCAATGTCCTAAGAAAAGCCTCTGATGTGAGACTCTTACGTTTGGAATTTTCCTTTTGTTGCTTCTAGTTTTTCTCTCGTGAACCCTTGTCCCTTCTCTCTTATTTCCATCACCCATTTAAAGCTAGCCTTGTTTCATCCCTTAACTCACTAGGTGAAGAAGCCTTTTGTTATTCTTCTCCCTGACAAGCTGTTCCTTGCTAATGCTACCTTTTTACTACTCTAATCTAACCTAACAATTGGTGATCTTCTACCTAAGGAAGTGGCAAGTATTAGGTTCGAGGCTTATGGCTTTACTTAGTGTGTCCTAACTTCTAAGGATATTTTCCGTATTTTTCTACACGTAAATTCAAAAAAGAAAAACAAATGACAATTATATCTTGTTAATCCTTACATTTGTCTTCGAATGACCATATATTAAATTTTAGAAACCCCAACCTTCTTCCAACTCTAATCTAATCATTTGGGGTGTACATGTTCTATCGAATAGTCATTTCGTAGAGTTAATCAATGCGTGAATAAGAAGGCTTGCACATATCTTCAAATTAATTAAGTGCTCTAAAAAATCTGAACAACTTGATTTAAAAAAAAATAGCCGACATATAGATGCCCCACCCGTCCTCTCGTGACATGTGTTTACAGCTAGGCACCTTCACATGCATAACCACGCCAAATCACATGTACATGTAATAAACACCCGATTTTATTTCAATAATTGAAAATAAAATACAGTCTTTCAACTGCCTCTCTACTACAAAAATACTCCAAAATCCACTGCAAAATATAATAATTTATGATATATGGAAGAAGCCTTTCTTTATTTATTGACTATCATAAAAAAATAATTTTCTAACATATTATTTGTTGTAATTCTTCTGTTGGCCTTGTTCTGAGGGGAACTTTCCATGGTGTATATTATACAAAGAGAAAGATGAAGATATGGACAGACCAATAAACAACACCTTTAGTTGCATGTTTTTTTTTTTTTTGTCAGAATTTCTAAAATTGAGAAGTTCTCTTATTTGATTAGATTTCCATTGTTATAATAGACCATGAATGAATAAAATTTAAAAGAAAACTACTATTTTAATGTTACAGGATCTTGAAAGTAAGGAAATCTTAAATTCTAATTCATTCATGCATGGGAAAATGAAATATGTATCATTATATCCATTATCCACTTTGAGGGGAACTTTCATTGTATAGCATAAATTTTTTTTATTAACATATGGAAAATTCAGACACTGTCCTACTAAATCCCCACGAATGAGTCCACTACCCTTAAAGCATACCAACGTTAGGCCATGGGGGCTCAAATCCACAACCTCTCACTTCCTAAGGCAGGAGGCAACCAGTTGAGATACACCCATGTGGGTAAATATTGTTCATGCTATGTTCTATAGAAAGTTATTTATAGATCTTTCTTATATTTATCTTTTTTTCTCATATTTATCTTTTAATTGAGAGGGAGTTGGCCCGACGGTCAGAAAGTTCTCCTCATGAAAAGAGGTTTTGAGTTCGATTCACACTTATACCTTTCTAGGCCACTCTCTATGTAGTTACTCCTCATTGATTAACAAGTGTGTTTAAATTGGGAGATTTACACATGCTCATGGGATTAGTCTTATCTTCGATATATAAGTAGAGATAGTCATGTTACAAAAAATTTAAGTTTCAATTTAAAATTTAAAGGAGACGAGGAAAAAAAAAACTCTTATGAAGTTCATGAAGCAACTAAATGAACTTAAAATTTAGAAGATGAAAAGCTGAGTTTGATGAGTAATTTCAAGTGGCTTTGGATTAACACATAAAAGGCAAATTGATATTGTATTAAGATAAATAATAATAAATGTTTAAATATTTTATTCGACTAATCCTTATAATATGTAAACCTTTTATTTATAGATATCAAATCAGGTTTACAGAGTGAGAGTGTGAAAGAGAGATATATTTCAACTAAGCTAATCTATGAAATCTTTCCTCAAGTGATAAAACCGACATTAAAATAGATCTTTCAACGTGTAAACGAAGCCTTTCACCTTTTGATGGGCGGCGGCTGTGCTTAAAATTCTAAAACGTCTCGCTCTTGTCTTATATATCAAATTCTATACCAATTTATATTGAAAATTGATTTAGATTTTGTCTTACTTTCTCAGCTTTCAAATATATTTGATGATTTTCTATCATCAATATAGACTGATATTTTATTTTATTTTAAATTAATTTTACGAATTATTCTTCTTCAATTCAGAAACATGTGTAAACCTCACAATCTACATATATTGATAGGTCGATGACAAGTAATCTCATAGAGAGTGTCCGAGAGGAGTTTAAACATAAATCAAACCTTAAGACCTCCTTTTACGAGAGAAACTTTTTGACCGTCTCGACTTCCATATTATACAAAAATTTATTTTTATTAAACATCAATTTCTCCTTTTAAAAAAATATATATATATAAACTCTACTTAAGATTTAGTGAAAATACAATCACTCAAGGACGGCATCACATAAGATTGTATTGGAATTTATAGTCTAATCAGAAATGCAATCAAAATGGACACATGGGTCCATGCACGGTGCACCCATAATGTATTCAACATAATACGACATGGCATGCTATTGATTTGAATTAATTGGTCGTGGATTTGTATTTTTCCTAGAAACTTCACTGGATTGGATTCCAAGGAATTCATGTTTTGGACGGCCAAACTAAGTTTGGAATCTTCTCCATGAAACGACATACGAACATTCATCTCCTCTTTCATGCCTATTCCTCCCATCAAGTCTAAAAGATTACCAAATTTCAAAGCAAGAGAAAGCGAGAGAACCACGTGAGATATCTAAAGCTCGAAGCCTTTAACTTCCATGGAAAACTTATCTTTCCCATTGACAATATATCACTTTTCTATAGTAATGATTTTTCTCTAGATGACGTCCGAACTCTATAGTATTTTGAGAACGATGTTTCTCGTAAAAAAATCTAAGTCTATTGGATTTTAAAAGTCATGATTTTTAAAATCTCAAAGATTAGTAATCAAAATGAGATCAGTTTTAAATGAATTTTTAAATCAATAATGAGATTAATTTGAAATGAGTTCAAATAAAAAATGAATATAATTCGTAGAGAGTAAATGAGTGTGAGAAAAAAAAGTAGTAATTTCATACTCCCGTGAATTCTATACATGACTTAAGGGGAGTTTGGGTAACAAATTGGGTTGACATGGTGCATATCGGTAGAATCATTGTAAAATTCTGAAGGCTAAACTGTATCGACTGCAATACATTCATGCGTTGTGGTTGTATATAACTTCGGCTCTAACAGTATTAATCAATATAAATTTGGAGGCGAGAGAAACTGTATCGACTGAATTTGATGAATACTATATATTGTATCAATACTGGCGTAACACATTTTTAATTCTAAAGGGGGAGCACCCATTTTTCTCTATTAAATTGAATATATATATATATTTATTAAAGGACAGAGATAGTGGGAAGAAAATAGACAAAATCCCTTGAGAGACAAAAAGAGAAAGTTAGGGCGATAAATGCACAGTATTGATAATTAAAAGGAAAAGGAATGTTTTCTAGTTTGTGTAAGGACTGTAGAGTGCAATACGATAGGTCAAAATTCGTCAGCAGCAGTCACTATCAAGATGAGAATTATATTGTGTGTAATTTGACTCTGCAGGCTTCCATTAATGATAGTTACAAGGTTGGTTTTATTGCAATATCAGACGATCAAAGGGTTTTATTGCAATATCTGGTATATAAAAATTAATAGTGAAAATCTTCAGAGGTTAATTGGTTGATAGATTTACTCTTGTGATCTTGATTGTTGAATTTATAATTAGGGTACATATTCTCACATGGGAGAATTTTTTCATCTCACATAGGAATTCAATTTTTTTTTAAAATATTCTCATTTTACTCTTCCAACCAATATAAAAAGTGGAAGGACAAAACTGAACTGATAGGGAAAAATAGGAATTTCAAAAAAAAAAAAAAATCCATTTTATTCATGAGCTATCTCATGAAGTTTCAATTTTATTCTAAAAACTTTTTATATTGGATCAAATCAACATGTCATTACATCACTAATCTTTTGACTCATCACTTAATAGTTGTAATTATCTACCTAATAAATTTCGCCAACCCTAATCTATGATAAAGACCTCCCGTGAGTGATAGACCCGTACCCACTAATCATGTTTCAATGTATACCAAGAACCATCTCGGAAATTTCATGATATTTTTTTTATAACATTGTTTATGATATTGTTTAAAAAAAATGATGAAACAAATTCAAAATGAGCAAATTGTAAGGGAAAAAAAATGAAATTGACAAAAAATTATACCCAATGTAAAACTCAACTCAAAAAATAGTCGAAACCATTTTTTTCTAAAAATGTTTAAAAAGTTGAATACGTTGATACTATGCAGTATAGGCCGATACTTCTCACAATAATATTACCAAATTATCGACCACATCAGCCACAACAAGAATTGTATAGACGATATACTACATATTAACCGATTGTAAAATAATATTGAAATTTACTAAATATATCTCCACGTGGGTGTAGCTCAGTTGGTTGTCTATCGCCTCAGGAAGCAGGAGGTTTTGGATTTGAGCCCTTATGACCCAACCTTGAAGTGCCCTAGGGGTAGTGGGCTCAGCCGTGGAGGTTTTACTCTGAGTATCCTACTATTTCTCATACGTAAATTAAAAAAAAAAATCTAAATATATCTTAATAGATTCTAACAATGATAAATATAAACTAATAGAAACGTATCTAAGTTATACTAACCCCTGCTTATACCATAAATTAGTTGATGACAAATTCTGTCTACACCCATTAGTCAATTTTAAGTGTTTGGTGCAAGTTAACAAGAGAATATTAGAAGAAGTCGTATACTAAAATGAAAGAGTACAATAAGTCATTGGAGATGTTAACCCTACGGTCTCCTTTGACCAACTGGTGACAACATGGTCCACCTAATCGGGTCCAATCCACCCATGTGGGCCCCATCAGAACTTCTTAGTCACCATACAACTAGGCTTAAATTGTTATTGAGGATTTCACAAATTTCAGCTAAAATCTTAAATACCAAAGTTTTAAATTGGTCTGAGACATGAGAAAATTTCTAAAAAAATAAATTAAAAAATCTTTTGTATCTTTTCAAGGTTTTTCCTCTTTGAATGAATTTACTAATCTTTCATTAAAAAAAAAATATTGGTTTCATTATAATCTATAATGTATGGGATAAAAATTGGTGAAAAGATTTCGAGAAGTTAGATTGAAGAGGAGGAGAAAAAAAAAATTATAAAAAATATAAATAGGATGAGAACATTAAATTGTGCTCTTTGTTAAATTACCAAGTTGCCGATATTAAACTTATATTCAAAAGACCAGTCAATATGGGAAGGCTGCTATATTTTTTTTTTCTAGTAAATGTCATGTCAAAGAGCCAAAATCTAATAAATAATTTCTTATGAATAAGGACAAATATGAGGCATACATAATACATGCACATTTTTGCAGCAGAACAACAAAAGTCTAAGTGAATTATAATTTGATTTTTTATTTTTTTTTACAATACAACATACACCCAATAGAATGTTTTGGCATTTTATTTTTCTAATTGAGTAGCTTTTAGAAAATTTTATTTTATTTTTCAATCCATTTGTCTAGTTACTTGGATTCCATTCATACTTGGAAAGACCCATTTCTTATTTTCTGTAATTTCTAAGATAATCACACTCTTCTATAATATTATTTTTAATATTTTGTGAAATAAAGACATTCATCACCATTATTTAATTATCATCATGAGTCAGAATTTTATCTGTTAATATATTATAAAAATCACTTTGGTTCAACACCTTTATAACAAAAGTACAAATTAAAATGAATATATAATAATTTAAAAGTCCGAAACATCTTACCCAAAATAAACATATTTGGATGTAAATTTTAGATCTGGTTTAAATTTTAAAATTTGAATCCAAATCTGATTCTGCCTAACATCTATTTGTTCTGGATATGCAGCTGGTATTATCCTATATGAATCTAATAACTTGGTAATTTAAATGGCAAGTAATGTAAATAATACGTCTAAGGAAGAAACTCTACTATTTACTCTTATATACTGAATATTCAATCTATCAAATAGTATCACTAGTGAAATGAGTTGGGTTCCATCATTTGAATTTTAGGTTTTTTTATCTATTTTGATATTTTTGTATTTCCTGTAACACTAGCTTTCTTTCAAATATGGGTATTAGGGTAGGCTTTGGGATTATCATTATCGTTTAATATTATAGAATAGATTAATTTATTTTATTTTTTAAGCTACGGATGTTGCACACATAATTACTAAAAGTCACCACATAAAGGGATTGACTGTTCATCAAAATTGAAGTCTTGGGTTCAATTTAGGATCAACTCTACTGAAAGGTCACTTTTCATAAAGGTTATTCTCTATCAAAGAACTCTATGTATGTGTAAAAGAAGGTATGCACATGCCTCAAAAGATAGTCGAGTGAGACGCCTTAACACCTTTGATCATAAAAAAAAAAACACTATATGAGGCAATCTTACAGTCCACATGTCTCAATTGATGAATCTGAATTAAAATGGATAGGTTTTTTTTTTTTTTAATTAACGTGTGGGAAATTGAGACAAAGTTCTACAAAAAATCTTACTGAGTCCATTAACCCTAAAGCACATCAAAATTAGGCCAGGAAGCGGGAGATAACCAGCTGATCTACACCCATGTGGGTAAAATGGATAGTTTTGTTCAGGTAAATTTAAGATCCCATTGTTTCAGAGGAGCAAGCTTTGGTTCTTCCTTTCAGTGACGCTTACTCGGTTATGAGTCCTATTTGGGATTGAATTCAGTCCAAATTTGGGATATTGATCCTATCACTTGCCTGTTTATGTCTAAATACAAGTTTACCTCTATCTAAATTGGGTTGAAAAGAATCCATCGTTAAAAACTGGTTTAAAAAGAAGGGGGTGTCTATGTACTAATAAATTCCATAACATAAAGGCCTATACGATGTGGGACTATGCTAACACTTCCTTTCAACGACAGGGTTAAAGACAATCAGCTCTCCCTCTCTATATAAGACTGGAGACACGAACCTGACTTATCCTTTTAGTATTGACCCTGATACCATGCTACTAATCAACAAGTTGTAAAGCAGACCACAAGTCACTTAACTACCATATCACAACATCACAATAATAAGAGAAGATAGAATTTGTAAATGGGAGACTACAGATCGTTGGAATTTGTAAGTGGGAAACTACAGATCGTTGGCTAAAGGGTATGCAGTGTCTTGGGGCAATGTGATCTAGCACAAGGGATCAAGGGTCTGGATCACTGAATCATCGATCTGACAATGCGTACTTCGTGCTGTGATAAATCATAATTCCTAGCTTTCAATTTAGCAATATATTTTTCTTTTTTTTCTTTGTTTTGGAAGGTCTTCCCCTCTTTTTGAATGATTCTTACTCTATCATTAAAAAATAAAATAAAAACTGAAAAAAAAAAAAAAAAAAGAGCTGAAGACTGAACTGCTAGGATCTTTCAACTTGGGATAGTTTCGGCCTGCAGTTCTCCTGGCATGAAACCCATCAGATCAACATCTGGATGATGGAAACAAGAGCCCCCAGTAGTATGAACCCAAATGAAACACACACACACTACAACAAAAATTAACGTTGGATCATTTAAATTTTCCTATCAAGACCAAAAAAAAATGAAAAAAAGTAATAAATATGGAAAACCCATATCGCCTTCGAAGTACTAAATTGAGTAAACAGTCCTTCCTGTGAAAGATCATAAGAAATTCCAAGCATATTTCAAGGGTGTTAGCAGCCAAATCCTGAAATGGTAATTGCTGTATATGAATAAAACGCCGAATCCATGCTTAAAATGAATGCTTTTTTTAAAAAAAAAAAAGCAAATATTGCTGTCAAAATTTATGTGGAAATTATAATAACAATAATGAAAATGGGAAAGGTGTTTTAACACGATTGTCTTTAAGACAACAATTTTCCCATTATATGCAACCAGACTCTTTGAAAATTCTGCCAATAGAATCCAATGCCCTTGCTTCCTTCTGTTCACATATCTACACCCTAGTAAAGTGAGAGAATGGAATGTCTAAAACGAATTGAGAAAGATTCAAAAATTCAAAAAAGGGAGAAAAAAAGAAGACATTGTTGTTTTTTTCTGTTGTTGTGTTTTGTATGTGATGTGTATTCATGTGATCGCCAACTCATCTATTTTAGATGAAAAAAAGATAACGATAAAATTATAAACTTAAATGTTCGAGACCATTTTTAAATGTAAAGAACTTAATTTCTGTTTAATTTCTGTAACCATTTTCTAACATTAAAAAATGTTCAAATTTTTATTTTGAGAGAGTTCAAGAAACTAGTAAAGGAGAGAGCCCTTTAATCCCAACTGCTAAAAAAAAAATTAAAAAAATACTACGTTATTAAACTTATTTTTTAAAAAGATTCTACAACGAGAATTAGGCTGTCACAAGAGCTACATCCTGAACCACTGCCACACCTAAGCTATCAAGCTGTTGCTAGCTGCGGTGGTCGGCGCAGCGTGTTGTAAATAAAAGGAAACGGATAAGAATCCTTTCTATTGCATTCCGTTAATTGACTGGACTGTCCGATGGGCCAAATGGATCTGAGTCCGACACGATTCGGTGGCCCGTTAACCTGACCGATTAGTAAATAAACAGGCTGGGTCAAGTAGGCATCGAAGGCCATACTTACAGGCCCAATTCAAATTGATCGAGTTTGGATTTAATATTCCACTGTTACTTAATATTCCACTGTTACACCAAAATACCAAATACAACATCAAATTTGGTACTGCAAACCAGTTTTTAAGTATTGGCACATGCCATAAGCTATTAGATTCATTAACCATGAAAAATGGAATAAAACCATTAAAATTTATATCTGAGTAATCGTGGGATACCCAGCGTAAAACTCTCACGGTTGAGCTCACTACTCGTAGGACACACCAAGGTTAGACCATAGGAGTTCGAACTCGCAATCTCCTGCTTCTTGAGGCAGGAGGCAACTAGTTGATAAAAACTTTTATTTTCAAGTTTATTCCTTTTTACGAATTAATTTTTGAAAAATAGAGTAAATCTAAAAAAATACTCTAAGCCTTGTAACTCATACACGTGATCATGCTTCGAAAAAAAGCTTCGTAGTACAAAAGTTGTTTATGCAAATGAAACATTAGGGCTGAAACTCGGGTCGGACTGGTTGGGTTTTGACAAACCCACCCCTAATCCATGTCAAAAAATTTTGAACCCAATCCGACCCAACCCAAATTGCAAACCGAATATGTCAACCCAACCCGACCCGACCCGAATTGCTAATACTCTCAACTCGAGAATTGACCCGACCCGACCCGAGTTAGCCCGATTTTCAAAAGAGAGGAAGAGGGGAAGAGGAAGAGATAGCAGAAGAGGTGGATATCGATTTTAGAAAAAGGGGAAACGGAAGTGGAAGGGGCGTAGGGTTTTATTTAAGTTATGAATTGGGTGGGGTTTTTCCGGGTTGGGTTTTTTCGAGTCAGGTCGGGTCGGGTTGAAATTTAAATTCTTCAGCCCAACCCGACCCGAATTTCAGTCAGGTTTTTTTTTTCCTAACCCAACCCGACCCGAGTTTACAATTTCTATAACCCAGCCCACACTATTTTAGAATCGGGTCAGTCAAGTCAGGCCAAAACCCAACCCAAGGTTCACCCCTATGAAACATCGAGTCAATATGTTGAATTGTCAACTATATCCTTCTGAACACTTGATGATCTAACTCTTGAATGTAAAATTTTCAATATGTTGTCACTAATGTGCTTGTTAGTAACCTGATTAAAAGCTCGGAGTTCATGGAACATGGAAAATCAAGTCCTGTAAACCTATTATATGCCAAGTTGACTCACGTTCTCAACTAGTCATCAATGAATCTCAATAATGACAAATTTTAAAAATCAAAGATTAAAATAATTGAATAAACTCCAAAATTGGCAATCTTCTAAATCCTAAGATAATGTATCCATCCATTTCACATGATATGATAAAAGGCAAGAATCTTTCCTCCAATGTAAACGGTCTTCGAACATATTTTAAAAGTCGACCCGTGAATCGAACCGTCTTAATGGAAGGTTGGGTTAAATAAGGTTCAACTGGGTTCAATCTTTATCAGACTCAGTCAAACCCGTACCATCAATATGATATTATAAATAATATTAAATTATTTACTGAAGTTTAATTGATGAGTTGAAATAAAATTTCAAACAAAAAAATATTTTTTTCAAAAAACTAAAAGAAACAGATGTTGAATTTTTTGAAAATTAATTTTTTTTCAGTTTATAATTTTTGAAATAGGTTTTTATGAGTCACAGTTTACAGTTAATTGAAGAAAATTGGTCAACCCCGCGAGTCTGATTGATTTTTTTTTACGATTTTCTGCACTGTACAATTTAACTATAGACAGGTCCGGTCCGGTCCGATTTTAAAAACATTAATCCAATTCATATATACTGCATCCGTAAATACAAGCAGTCCCAAAATGATTTTTTGGATGATCAAATATCCCACCTACAATCATGTAAGATTTCCCTTTCGAAACTGTTAGTCATGGTCTCGTGGACTTCAGAGTGGTACATATGCCTCTCATTTATTACCATCGCTTAAAAATAAAAAAAGTAGTGATGGATTTTTGGAAAATCTGATACCCTTTTCTTCTTAGAGAAGGACGTAACAGAGAAACTATTGCAGGGTCTTCAGTTGGTGTTATTCTTTGAAAGCTGGAACAGTAATTTTTACCCACTATATTTTACTCTTCCCTTGTCTCATTATCATTTGCAGTTTGACATTCTCTCTGTCTTACCAACCACTCTAAGGTGAAATAATTGAGTAAAAAAAATTTGTACTTCAGTTTGAATTAGATGATATGTGGCAATGAAGCGAGATTGATGACTTCATAAATTTTTTTTTTTTAAAAAAAAAGCAGATTATACAGTGGAATTAATCTCATCTTCAATATGAGGTGAAGATACTCATGTTATATGAAAAAAAATTGGAGAAAGACAGTGGATTAGAGGTGTGAAGAGTAAATTGAAAAAACAAAATGCAGGTTTTCTATTTTACCAAACACCCTTTTTCCATAATTTTTTAACTTTTGATTCTTCTTTTTAATATCCTAAATTCTACCCTTTGTTGGTTCTACCTTTTTTTTACGGTAAAAGTGAATCCGATTTCTTGTACTCATGTTCTACTTGATCAACAATATGAAAGGTCAAGTTCCAATTTGACTTCTTGATCAATAACATGAAAGGTCAATTTCCTATCTGAAGAACAAATAATGATTATCATGGCCCGAAACTTGAAAGTATGGAGAATAGGGCTTGACATTTCAAGCTGAGCCTATTGACGATTATGCGGTGAAAAGTAGGGATGAAAGATAAAAATTAAAAGAGCCTGACCCATAATATTTCCTTTTCTCAAGTAAAAGACACAATCAAGGAATAGGTTAAAAGGTGACATGTCAATTTCAATTAACTTTTTGAAATTATCACTTTTTATTAATTAAGAGTGAAAGAATAGTTTCTTGGTCAATTTCTTGTGGATCAGTGAAAATTCACTTATTTATATTATTTTCTAAATTCAAAGGAGATGCATTGATAGTCAGGAGTCCGTCTCAAGAAGTAGTAGTACTGAGTTTGATTTTCACTCCACTCCAAAAAATCACTTTCCGTAAAATTACATGTTCCAAAAATTAATCGGGTGCTTTAAGAAGTCTGGACACCTTAGTTATAAAAAAAATTGATATTATTTTCTGTTGTTTCTGCCTTTCTTGATTATCTTAAAACAACAGTGTGAAATTTAATTCTAACAAGTGAAACATTAAAAAAAAAAAAAAAATAGAAGAACCAACTTTGAAGTCTAAATTAATGATGCTTGAGCAAACTGACAAAGATACTATTAATAGAACATGAATAAAATGTGAACCAAATTATGGTTAGATCACAATCTGAACACTCTAATTTAAAACTCATTTAATAACTATATTGGAATCTTTTCTCTTTGTACATTTATTTAATGAATATTAAATATTAAAGAAATTTATCTATAATTTTATAACAAAAGGAATATTATCTAAATGACATTTCACAATTTGAGACCAAGGTTTGAATATTTAATTCATTCTGGACTCAAGAGATGGAGTTTGAGTTACATTGGCGAAGTTAGATTAGAATCAGCTGAAAATCAATAAAGTAAAAAATGCCTGACTCATGACTATACCACTGTATCAGTGTTGCATTTGTATCAATAGAGTCTGAGTTGTTTAGGTCAAGTTGGACAAGAACTTGTTGATAATCAACACGAATTGAGTGAAAATAGCCACAAGTCTCATCTCGTCGTATCAACGGGTCTGAGTTATATTGGGTGAGTCAACTCGAATTAAGCCAATTTTCATTTTTTTTTAAAGAATGGTAAGAGATTTCATTCAAGAGAAGAAGAGCCAATTATTAAGACCCATTTTAGACCAATTGTGTGTGAAAAAGATAGGGTTGAAACTCGAGCGGATCCGCCTAGATTTTAATAAATTCAATCTAACTCATATAAAAAATTATTGAACCTCAACGTGACTTGAATTGCTCAACCTAACTAGAACCGAATTGCTAACTGACTCAACGTGAGTAATATATTAAATCTTTTGATTGGATCGAATTCAACAATTTGAGTTAGATCAAATCAATTTTAGAAAAGTTTGACCTAACTCGAATCTGAATTTATTTCAATTTTTTTTTTTCAACCGAACCTTAATTTTAAAAATCTAAAACCCAACCCACTTGATTTCTGAGATAGAGATAGAAGTCGAGTTAAAAATGGACTCCAAAATTTAACCGAGAAAGAGAGAGAGAGAGAGATTTAACGAAAAATTGGATTTGAATTTACCATTGACACGGGATTGAGGAGAGCAATAGAAAGGTGGCATGTTTGTCTGGACGTGGACGATAAAGATACGAAATTAGAGAAGGAGAAAGGGAGAGGGTAAGGGCTACAGGTCAGTGGGCCCAACCCGTCTTCGCTTGACGACACAGTAGCCTGCTTAGAGTTGCATGAACAGCAGCACATCCTCAATTAATATTCATTTTGTATTTTATTGTGGTGGTAATGGTTGAAGAAGAATTTCAGGAAAATCTGTAGCTAGAAGGGAACTTCTCTTTATCACAACCAATTCAAAGAAATCACAAAACTAGAAGCAACTCTCTTAAATCCCTCAATACCCCCAAACAAAGAAGAAGACGCGAGAAAGTAAAGGAGTTTTGGATTGGGTTTTGTCCTTTTCATTTCAGTTGCCCTCTGTAAAAATATTCAAGAGTGCAGCCATAGCCTAGATTTTCATTCTTCTTCTTTTCTTCCTAGAATTCCAATTCTTTTTATTTCGGTTTTGATTGGGAGCTAGTACTTTAGAGGAGCTGGGGATTTCATGTTGGGTGGCCAGATTTTGGTGGTTGTAGATTTGTAGCAACTGAGAAGGAAACAAGAGAGGAGAACCGGAGATGGCTGCTGCTTCATCGTCGTCGGCGTCGTACTTCGGCATCAGAGAAGAAGATCAGACGCAGATAAAACAGCAACAGTCTTCCACACCCCCTTCATCAACAGCTCTACCGAAGAAAAAGAGGAATCTCCCAGGAACACCATGCAAGTAGCTAAGCAATACATAAATATATATATATATATATATATATATATATATATATATATATATATATATATATATATATTATTGAAAAGGTTCTTCGATCCTTCACAGCCAAATTTGAACATGTGGTTGTGGCGACTGAAGAATCGAAAAGTCTTGAAAATCTATCAATTGATGAACTAATGGGTTCATTTATATACATATTCCATGTGCTTTTTATGGAAGCCTATGAAAACCCTAATTGGGTCTGATTTGTCTCTTTTCCTTTCCCTTTTATCTCTCTAATCATACCACCCATCTTTTTGTATGGTTGTTCTTTTCCTAAACAGATCCGGATGCAGAGGTGATTGCACTATCTCCCAAGAGCCTCCTGGCCACAAACAGGTTTATATGCGAGGTATGTAACAAAGGGTTCCAAAGAGAACAAAACCTACAGCTGCATAGGAGAGGCCACAACCTGCCATGGAAGCTGAGGCAGAAGTCTACAAAAGAAGTAAAGAGGAAAGTCTATCTGTGTCCGGAGCCCACATGTGTCCACCATGACCCATCAAGGGCTCTTGGAGACCTCACTGGAATCAAGAAACATTTCTGCAGAAAACATGGTGAGAAGAAGTGGAAGTGTGATAAGTGCTCCAAAAGATATGCAGTGCAATCAGATTGGAAAGCCCATTCCAAGACTTGTGGTACTAGAGAACACAGATGTGATTGTGGAACCCTTTTCTCAAGGTAATCAACTAATGACTAATGATGGTAATAAGATTGAGTTAGAGATGGTCGATAATGATGATGATACATGAAATTTAATGGTGTAGATTTCATTGGAAAGATTTTTTTTTCAAGCTTTTGCTAGGTTTGTTATGCCTAGATTCCTTAGGTGACTGACAGCAAGAAAGGATTTGAGTAAGTGAACAATGGACCACTCTCTCTCTCTCTAGTAAATTTATGGAAAGAGGAGAGAAAATGAGTGAGAATCTCTTAAAATCAGTGAAAACGTAGGCTTCTGGTCGAACCAGGTAAATCGTTTGTTTGATTTTTGCTTCTGCTGTTGATTGGGGATTAAATCACAACACAGAACTGCTCACACGTGAATTATCTTATCTTTGGAACTGCGATGTTTGTCCTTGGAACCAACGCCCCTTTTCATCCCTTCATCATTTCCTATTCACGTGCTGCCAATTTAGAGATGGTGAGCATATTTGTTCTCTTGGGTGTTGGCTACACGTGACCACCAATCGTCTCTTACAGGTTACTCTTTTTGATCTCTCACTCTGGTGGTGAGTTTCATGCTTAGAGTAAAAGTCTTGCATGGGAAACAAACAGTTTATGGTTGACGGAATTAATTGAAGAAATCCCGGAAATGGGGATTTCTTATTTCTTATAAACATTATTCCATTTCATTAAATGAAGAGGCAGTCCTAAATATACTCAAGTTCTTACAAAAAAAAATTTAATACCTCCTTGAAGAAGCGAAGCAATTTCCTGCAACTTACTTCTTGTTAAATTCCATTCATGGTAAATGGGAAAATGTTGCTTCTATTTTTGTTGATTTTACTTTTGTTTGTTGGTAAAAATGAAAATTGTTGCAATGCTTCTTTCATCTTCTTCATTCAATAACCTTTTGTTCTTTCTGTAAAAGATTGACTTCATCTAATTCTCTTTGTTTTTATGGAGAAAAGTGAACGGAGCCCTTTGTTTTGTTAACCAATGGATATAAACCAAGAAAAAAAAACCGTATTCTATACATACAAAGCAAGGGTTTCTCTTGGTGTTGCTTAATTATTTAGTGACTTTCATTTTTTTCTTCATTCATTTATTTGTTTCATTTTTTTCTTCTTCCACTTTTTCCATTTGATGAAGAAACATCCAACCCTAATTTTCCTTCTCTTGAGAAATTAATGAAGTGAACCATAAAGACAAGATTTACGTGGAATTCTTTATTTTATTTTTTTCATTTGACATTGCAGGAGAGATAGCTTCATCACCCACAGGGCCTTCTGCGATGCACTGACCCAAGAGAGTGCGAGGCTCCCAACTGGGCTCAACTCTGTAGGAAGCCGCTTATATGGGAGTTTAGGCCAATCTCAAGTGGGTTCTGGTTCTCAAATTTCCTCACTAGATGACCAAAGCCACCCATCTACCGATCTTCTCAGGCTCAGGGCTGCCGGAAGTACGCAATTTGATCACATCGTCTCCCCTTCGAATCCTTCGCCATTCCGCCCACATCCATCATCAACCTTCTTCCTCCCCAACTCAAATCAGGACTTCCATGAAGAATCCCAATCCCACCATAGCTTAATGCAAAACAAACATTTTCATGGATTGATGCAACTTCCTGTTCTTCAAAACAATTCCAACACCTCCTCTTCCGGAACAGCTTCCGCGGGCTCAAATCTCTTCAACCTCGGCTTCTTTTCAAATACCAGCAGCATTAACGATAATGCAAACAACAGTAGCCACCTATCTTCTTCTGGATTGTTGATTCCAGATCAGTTTAGCAATTCAAATGTCGGCACCGAGCCAGCTACCCTCTTTTCGGGTAATATCATCGGTGATCATATCGGCTCCGGCATTTCTTCTCTTTACAATAATTCAGTGCAGGGCGATGCGGTTCTGCCTCAAATGTCAGCCACGGCCTTGCTTCAGAAAGCAGCTCAAATGGGTGCAACTACGAGTGTCAACAGCTCCTTAATAAGAGGCTTTGCCAACTATTCTTCAACTAGTCCAAAACCAGATAGACCACACGTGTCACACGTGCCTGCTAATTTTAGGGGAGAGATCTTGAGAACACAGCTGGAAAATGAAGCACACCTTCAAGACCTTATGAATTCTCTTACCAATGGAAGCTCTAATGTATTTGGAAGTGGGTCTGAACGGGAAACTGGATTTGGAGGCTTCAATCCAAGTAGAATCCCAATGGAACAACCTCACCAGACCAATCACCTGAGTAATATGGATGGACTGACTAGAGATTTCCTCGGTGTCGGAGGGATGGTGATGCCGCAAAGAGATCGACATCATGGCACCGGCTTCAGTTCTTTGGAGCCGGAATTTAAGCCCACGGCGGGGAACCGGCATTTTGGGGGTGGAAATTTGCAATGAGAAATGGGAACGAATGGAAGAAAGAGAGATGGCAGACTAGGTATGTGACTCAGTGACTCAGCTTTTGTTTAATTTGTTGAGAAGTTCTTATGGATTATTTGTTCAATAATTAGCTCAGTAGGGTTCACACATATACATTGATTTGTTTCTTTTAAGTAATCGATCGTTTTCTTTTTGAGATAGGATTGCATTATTTCTCCAACTCGTTCACTGAGATTTGAAAAAGGAGAAAAAATAAAAAAGTTTTTTCCATTATACACAAGAATGTAGAAAGATGTAATATTTGTACCATGTGTTACAGTAAAAATATATCTGCTATTAATTAAATTGTGCCATGTCAAACTATCTATTAATCTAAACTCACTAGTATTGTAGTATTAGGCAATGGATATTGCGCCACCAATCATCTACTATCACGTGAATTAGTCAATGTAAATATTATAAAAAAAAAAATCCTTAATAGACATGGGAAGGATAGTAAAATCAAGAATAGTATATTAGAAATTTTCTAGTTAATGTGCACCGCAAAATTCTTAATGAGACCTGCCACATATGTAAGATTAAGGATATCCATACCATTTAAAAAAAAAAAAATTGTTACTTCTACTTCACTAAAATTACAAAAGTAGTTTTGTATTTATTTATATAGAACCATTTAATTAGTCCAACTAATTTTTTTATAAAGATACGTGTACCGATAGCTTTATTAGTTATTGAGAGAAAATTTATCTCATCATGTATATATTTTTTTTATGACCAAGATATTTAGGTATCTTAGAGTATTCGATTAATTTTCAGGACATATGCAAGCCTATTTATTCCACACACGAGATAAAACTAACTCAGAACTCCTGCTTCCTAAGCAGGTTCCTGACTATCACTTCAACCCCTTCGCATTTATCTTCTCATGTATATATATATATATATGACATTTAAAATATAAAAAGGTTTATACTCATCTTAATTTTGGTAACCTTACACTCAAAGTTTTCATGTCTTATCCCATTCTTGATGCCACTTACCAGATAGTCAGAACTTAGAGATCATCCCATAACATCAACATAAACTTCAGAGCTTTAATCATTAATATCTTCTTCTTCTTCTTCTTTCATTTTGTTGTGTTCTGTCCAAGTAGATTTCCACAGTAAAAACAAGGATTTCGAGTCATGTAAAACTCCTCTCATTACAGTCCCTGTCTGATGTTTGTGTTTTACAAGGACGAGAGAATGCCTGGTTTGTCTGGTTCGAATCATCCTTCCCACTGCTAGTCTGCCACACCCGTACAAACCTTTTCGTTTTTGGTTTTTAAGCTGAGGTCCCCTCACTTTCATGCATCTACGATCAAATGGTTTTTTCCTTTTTTCTGAATTTATGGGTTTTTGTCATGGACTGAGTGCAGAGGGAGCAGATTGCATACAAAGGATGTTGTTATTGTAATTATTCTGAAATTCCAGTGGAAATTTTGTCTTTTTGGAATGATAATACATCCTTGGTAGGTCTTTGATCTTTCCTCTTTCTCACCATGTCTTCTTTTCCTGCCTCTTACTTTCAGTTTTCTTCTTCTCCACCAATTTCTTCTTTTTTTTCTTTTTGTTTTTTTGAATTTGGAATATATGCACAGAGTCATTCACGAGAAATATAGTAAACATACATGACATTTCTTGTCCGTCCTTTTCATGACATACATGCAGGGATGGATGCATGATTTCATGCATGCATATGTTATGTAAATGAAGTATCGATCGGCGGAACAGCACTGGAAGTGAGACTAATTTATACGTACGTGTAAAATTCTCAATCCACATACACCACTTAAATATACGAGGGTGGCATGTTAGGGTTGAACGTGAGTCAAACTCTAGACCCACATTAGATACTTTAATATTATTCAGAAGAGATAAATATAGGTGGACTCCATATTTTAGGAAAGTGGTGTTTTTTATAATAATGAGAATGGATTGCATTTGGCATTAGAAATGTTTCCATTACACCAATAAGAGATTAATACATCAGTATTTTTACAGTTATACATGTGTATTTTGTATTTTATTCAATATGTAGTATTTAATTTTAATATTCAACATTGTATTTCTGTATTCAGCAGTTAATTGCACATTTTAGCAATCAATTCTAGCATATAATATTTTAACCCTAGATTCAGTATTTATTTAAAAATTAACATTTAAAGTGCTAAATAGAGAAATAAAATATTGAATGTTAGAATTGTCAGCTAAAGACGTAGTTAATTGTTTAATACTTAAAAATTGAATGTGAGGTGAAATACTTAAATGCTAAGATCATTTTCCATCAAATGGACTGCTAAAATGAAAAGATTTTAGAAAATCAATAACGAATAGCCATTGATGGTCACCTATTCAATCACTCTTATATTAGGACTATATACTTCTTGTGCTGCAAGTCCATTACTTGAAGGTTCTTCATTTGGACAAATTTGCATCCATGCACGTATAATCATTTCCGATTAGGGGGCATTAGATGATGTAAAAATGAAAGTTTATTTAAAATTTTTAAAAATAAAATTAGAGAAAAAGATAAAAAAGTTCTTATTTTTAGATGATTCAGTATCACTTTGAAAAGAAAAGGTGCCAATAGCCTAACCTTAGTGTGCCGTAGGGGTTGTGGGCTCACTCGTGAGGATTTTACGCTGTGTATCCTGGAGTTTTCCACACGTAAATTAAAAAAAAATGCCTTTAATAAATTAGTTATTATATCAAATATCAACTTCAATATATATTTCAAATTTATGTGAAAGAAAGTTATTTATAATGAAATTTAAAGAATGCCAAAATCTTAGAGGTGCCGATTAGATAGGTAGGTCAGGCTTAGTTTTGGTTGATGGATCCCTTTATTTTGAAATCTTAATTTGAATTTAATTATTAATTAATAATTATTTAATCCAAGCTTGCTTTTGGGGTTGAATTCAGATAGGATCATCATGTTGATCAATAAATTTTCGAAAAAGATGAGTTCAAGTGCAATGACCAATAATTTCTTTTGAACATTTATTGTCAGTTTTCGTTTTTTGATGAATTTAATTGTGTCTTTCCGTTTTTTATGCAAATTTAATTGTCTTTTCATTTTTTGATGGAAATTAATGATAATTTAAAAAAAATGAAAAATTAATGGTGGCTTAATCAAATTCGATGAAAATTTATGGTTGTGACTTTTCATTTTTTTATGAAAATTTAATGGTGATTTTCGTTTTTTAATAGATATAAATGGTCATTTTTTTAAAATGATTAAAATAATATTTGAATATGTAAATTACCGATATTACATATTCAATAAGCCCATAATTATCTACATTTACTGTAATTTTTTTGATTTTTTTTTTTTTAAAAGCTGAGATATCGGCCGATATTTCAGCCCGGCCGATTTTCCTACCCTGCTTCAACCAAGACTCAGCTAACGCAATATTCAATCTAGACTTTATTTTCGGGAACAGGTTTAAGTTATACCATTATTCTATTGGGTATTTTTTAAGTTGTATTTAATACTATTACCTTTCAAAAAAGTTATATTATACTATTATATCAAATAAAAGATTTTCAGTAGTTGCCCCGTGGGAGAGACATGTTTGTGTGTTGAAAAAGAGGGAGAGAGAGAAATCACTTTTCTAATCTCTTCATAAGAAAGAAAGTAATTTATTTTAAAAACGTAATTTATAAAGACTTCTATCTTTTATCTTAATGGTAAAAGTAAATTTTACGATTTTCAATGATTAAAAAGCTATTCTTAACTGTATATCAATTGCAAACTCTCTCTAGCATCTTATATATCTCTTTAATATTTAAAGAACTACAATAATAAAAAAAATTAACAAAACAATTTACTAAAATAACGTATAAAAGTAAATAAGTCTATTCAATTACATTAAATGTCTAAATATTATATGGATGGGAAAACCTTATTTTTATTGAGTTATTCTATTTGTCGAGATGGGTTATCAAAAAATACAAAACTTATTAAAGTTAATTTTTTGATATGAAATATTACCACCTCTTATCTATGTAATCTTTTATACGTTTCATCCAATTATAGCTACCTATTTATTTTGATAAGTTATTTAAAAAGTATGTCTCTTTAAAAGAATCTTATTATTATAAGCCTTTAATTAATAAAGGGTCCTTTGTATCATGTATTTTCCTTAAAAGTCCTATAAAAAAAAAACAAAAAATAGTTTGAAAACTATGTTATTCTTAACTCCACTTTTATTGAAAATTTTATTTTTAAAGGAAAACACAAATATAATATTTTAGAATAAAAAAACAGAAGAAAAGATAAGGGCATGGGTTAAAATCATGCTTGTAGTGACTAATGACATCAGAGCAACAATTTATAAACAGAAAAATTAGAATGCAAATGTCAAGGAGCATTGGTAATAGTGAGCCCTTCACATCTTGCAAGTGTGAATTAATAACTCAATTAAAAAATGCTTAGAAGCGCCGAGTGTGATTAATTAATAGATAAGTTTGTTTTTAGCATTTTCTCTATGGATTTGGCTTATCTAATGGAAGCATTCGTTGACTGAAACATCTGCATCTTTGAGGAGAATGCTTTTGGATAATTAATTGATCAAATCATATAATAATAGAACCCTTGAATGTATGACAAGAGTTAATTTATATTTTATAAAAAACATGGATTATTATGAAAATCTCAAGTGGTTTAGAATATGTTGAAATAAATCGACCCATTTTTTTTATTTATTATAATAATCTTCCATATTAAAAATTTTTTAAAAAAAGTCCTAGTCTCCATGTCTTCTTCCTCAAGTCTTACTAATTGAGTTTTGTTATTCAGTTTTAGTTTAATAATTTTTCCCTACTTGGTCTGAATTGACACAATGAATATCAATTATGGAATGTAGGTTTAAGTGTTGTGGGTGTTAGAGACAATCGATCTGTAATTTGTCAAATTAAAATATAAAAATTAATTTTAGATTGATGAGATAAATGATGGTGAAAATCAGAGGATCATAGTAAATTTTACATTTTGACTATTTTTACCTATTTGTGTTTTAGGAAAATAAATTGTAATAATATATATTAGTAGAAATCTTTCTTAGAAAAAATAATGTGGTAGGAATTTATCTTCTAATCTTAATTTTTTTTAATGATTATTCTAAAATATAACCTATATGAGGAAAACACAAGAACATAAATGTGATAGGTTGGGTTCTGTCAACCAATCTAATAAAAAGAATGAAGCTGGTAAGAATTGGAGTTAGATTAGACCCATTAAATTAATGAAGTAGGTTAGAGAACGATTCAATGAACCCATTTAGAATTATTTGGGTCAAATCAACCCATTTATTAAAATATCAATTCATTAAAGTTGGTTAAGGTCAAAACTTAAAAATGGACTGAGTTGGGTCAACCCGTTTAAGCTTGTTTGGATACTTGTTATGATTTAAATTGGATCAAGCTTTTAATAAATAAGACAAGTTAGGTTGAACCATTTAAACTTGGTTTGGGTGTTTTAGTTGCTTCAACCCATTCAATAATTGAGTTAAGTCAAAGATGAGTCAAATCAACTTATTTAAGATTGTTTAGGCTGGGTCAACCCATTTAGTACATTTGTGAATACCATTGTGTTAACTTGTTTAGTAAATGGGTTTAAAATAGTAGGAATTGAGTTGGCTCAACTATTAAATAATTGGATTAAGTTTGGTACATCTCAGATTGAATCAAATGTTTAATAAATGAGTTAAGTTACGTTAGCATATTTAAACATCGTTTTTTCTTGCAACTTGTACTATGCTCAGTACAAATTGCAGTTTAGTATTATCCTCCTTAACAAATAAATTGAATTAGTGTCGCTAGGTTATATATATAAATAATGTACCTAAGAATTCAAATTCATAGGTAAATTAAAAGAAGCAAACAGGAGAAAATCATTTTTATTAAAACATTGTACAAACAATTGTCCTTAATTTTTAATAGGGATTTGTCTGTGTAAAACTGTAAAGTGTAAATCAATTTAAGTTTTTTTTTTTTTTTCCTTTGGAAAGTCAAAGAAAAGCCACAGCTCGAGCCCATATTTTCTCCGACGCGGTGACAGCTTGATCCCATGCCGTGAAAAATGGGGTGGCCGACGGTGATGGGCTCCATGAAAGATAGCAAAAGATTGCGAGTACGATTTCTTCTGTGCCTGGATTTGAATCCATTTGAATCCGTTTGATGCAATCTAATGATCTTATAAAAAAAGCAAGAAAAAAACAAAGATTATAAAAATAAATAAAATAAAAGAAAAATGAATTTAAAACCAAGAAAATTTACAGCTTTACTTCCATTTTACAGTCAATGTCCAGCAATGAGCAAGTTGATCAATCAGTCAAATTTGTCGATTGCTTCAGCCGTTCATGTGAGTTATTCCTCATTTGTCATGTTCTTGAATATCATAATATATAACCCCCTGTAAGAATTGTTCAGTGTCCCTTACAAGGAAACTGATTAACTTAAAAAAAATTTAAAAAATGGAGGCTTGAACACCCACATACTCAGTTTCATCGTTTTCTTTGGATGATCCAAGCAGGATAAAGGCAGTTTGTCAATCTACAGGGCTGACCTTGAGATTTTAGAGGCTCTAGGCGAGTTTTTAAGATGAGGCCTTTATATACTCATAAAAAATAAAATCATACAATTTTTTTTACAATGTGTGAAACTAAATAAAATATCATAATCAAATTTATAACAAAGTCTTATTTAAAATTTATTCTTATTTTGAAATGCAAAATTACTAATTAAATTATTATATTCAAGTTTTTTTAACATTTATTTTTCAATAGATAAGATAGCTAATCCATTCAATCTTTCTTATGACATTTTAGACCGAAGATAAGATTTTATCAGTTTTAACTTTGACAAAATTATTTCTGCATAGGTAACTTTAACTGGTATAATCAACAATTCATTCTTTTTTATATAATTTGGCAATTCATTCTTTTTTATATAATTTGGCAATTCATTCTTTTGGTACTGCATCTTTTTTCATATTCGAGTATGACACTAATGCAAATTTCATTTGAAAATAAGATATTACTATTATTTTAATTTTTCAATTTTTCTGTATTTTTTAAAAAATTAAAAATTAAAAATTATCTTAATTATAATGATTTATACTTGTATATTACTTCTAATAAATTCTACATTTATCAAATAAATAAAGCTATGTTTTTCATCTCTTCAAATTTTAAAAGCTTTAAATTATTTTTAATTCAAAATTATCAACTCAATATAGATTTCTCTTTCTCTTTATTTAGATGATAGATATATTTTAAAAGATTCTTTATTACTTAAAATTTTATTATTATTATTATTATTATTATTAAACTCAATAAAATAAGGATTATAATAATAATTATATTTTATCCTTCTGAATTTCCAACTGCATTTGGATGAAGGACATTTCCATTATTCAAACAGAGGAAAAGAGAAATGCAAGACCAAATGGAGAGAAAGAAAGGAAATTACTTTCCAGAAGAAAAAAAAAACTGTTTTTTATAGAAAAAGTCAATCCATTTCTATTTTGATCTAAAAATGGTCATTCTCCAAGAAAAATATTTCTTTCCATTCATCCAAACAGAGATTCAGAGAGAGAGAGATGTATGAGGAATAAACGCAATTGGTTAGATCTAAATGCAGAAAGAAAGAAAGAAATATTGTTACTATCATTATTTTAATTTTTTAAAAAATCTTAAATTGAGTAGAAAAATTATCAAAAATAGTCAAATGATTTCAAGTAGTATTAATTCAAATTATTGTTATTTTTCATTATTATTATTAAATAACTTAATAAAAAAAGAAATTATTATTATTAACGCAGCCCAGATTTGATCCTGGGTCTTGAATTTGTAAAAAGACTATTCTAATTGACTGGAAAAGAATGAATTTGTGCTTTAATTATACAATATTAACTATTTAATATACAGTAAAGAAGCTTATGGGCTTGGGGGCCCTATTTATTTGGGGCTTAGGCAACCGCTTACTTCACTTATAGCCAGGGCCGGCCCCGTAAATCTAAGGTAAAAAATTCAGTTGATACATTGTATATCGGCTGTAACATATCGATCTAATAAAGGCCGTAACATATCAGTTAATACATATTGGTGCACCAATATAGATGAAATGCAGGTTGTATTGGTATAACGAATTTTTTACCCAAGTCGTGAACAAGTAACCAAAACATATGAAGAATCAACAGACCTGCATTTACTATTCATGGCTTCAGCTTCATATATTCAGTGAAATCTAAAATTTCAGCCAATTTTTATTCTAATTTCAGGACATAGATATGCAAACTTATGAACTATCATTTTTTTTTTTAATAAAACAGACCCAAAACTGATAAAGTTGAAATTTCTATGTTGGATTTGGTTCAAAAGCTCAGGGCAGATTGATTATTTGTAAGGCGCAGCAGGTCTAGTCTGAGTTTTGTGATGCCCAGTATATATAAGTGCTTATTTCTCTCTGGAGTTTTTAGTTGAAGGGTTTTTTTGATGTGAGAGAGGAGTGAAAAGAAAACTTAGAGAGAAAAAGAGAGGACATAACGTTAAAGGGTTGATAATCCTCTTAACAAGTTGTCTAGTATTTTCTTCATAGCGAAATCGAGCAGTAGTAGTCACTCTGTGGACATATCCTTCAGGTGAACCACATGAAAATCTCCGTGTTTGATCTGGGTGATTTTGTGATTTATTTTCTTACATTTTAAGTATATCAGTGACACATTTTTAATATACTATAATATATATATACATTAACTCATTCTTCAAACCAAACAGGCCCATAGGACTGGAGAATCAGTAATGACTTTAAATGAATCTCCATGCCCTCCAACTTACCACGTTAGATGATCCTACTAAAATTTGTCTTCGAGCTCGACTTAGGCTGGCCCAGTCTGAGGCCGCCTGGGCTGGGTTGGCCCAAAAACTTAGCTCTTAGTCTGAACATGGTGGACACCAGACTAAGTTTCTGCTCATAATGAAAGCCTGATTTTCAAATCAGGTGAGTCCCAGGACATAAACTTTCAAATTCCAACCTGGCCTGATTTTAGGCCTAGCCCAGTCTAACTGAAGTGGAAAATATAGGCCCATATGACTATGAACTAGCTTGGTCCACCCAAATTGTATTGCTACGTGCCATATCACTTGCAAAGAAGTCTTAGATAATTCATCATCATCCTATAGCCATTTATCCCATCAATTTGAAATAGGCTTCTATATTTAGATTTAGCAAATTTCTATGTAAGGACTTCTTAGAAAATTATAATCATCCAAATAGTGGCAATGAGGGCCTAAGGCTTCCTATGGACCTTGTTCGTCATAGGTGGGCCTGGTCCATCTGAACTCGTAGACTTGGGACAGATATAATGGTTTTAACCATGGCTGTAACAGTCTTATGCGGCAACAGACTCAAGCTAATCAAAACTAGGGCTGCAACTCTGGTGACCCGACCCTAGAAATCATACGGGTTCGGTCGAGAATTTCTGGTCAGCAGGTCGGATTGGGTCGAGAAGATAAAAACCCGCATGAAATTCGGATTGGGTAGGTTGAGGATTTCACAAGTTAACCTGACCCGACTCGATTAAAATTAGGCTAAAATGGGTTCAAAATGCGGGTTGGGTCAGAATTCTGGTTGGGTCAGGTTATGAGGTTCGGGTTGAAAATTCAAGTTCGGTCTGGTTGGGTTTTAAGGAATCCGACCCGCCTGACCCAAGTTGCAGCCCTAATCCGAACCATGAATTCTACCCATAAATTATGTTATCAGGTCCTAACAAATTGTGTAGTTAGATCTGGGATTAAAGTTTTGGCCCGGTCGATATTTTTCTTTTTCCTCCTTTTTTTTCTTTTAAAATTTCTAAATTTTTTTTAGAAAATTAAGAAAATTTTGGGCTTCATAGATATGTAATTTTTTTATTAAGCAATGATCACTTACATATTCAAATGTTATTTTTAAGTTACGAAATTGAGAATTTTAAATGTTTTTAAAAAATAATAAAAAATCTGTAAAATATACTTTCGATATTAATAAGAACTCAAGCTTGAACGATATGAATCATCGAAAAAGAGCTGAAAATAAAGGGTTAAATAAGAGTTTTTTATTGAGCGTTAATTTCATTTATTTAAATTAAATAGATAAAAATATCTAAATTAAAAATTATTTTTTAATTAATATAAAATCAATTTTATTTAATAAAAGTTACTGTATTAATGTTAGTAGAATAAAAATTGAATCACAGATACATTATTTCAGGTCAGTTCTAATCAATCCTCGCATCCAAAAAGTAAAACTATCCAAACTCGGAAATAAAAAATATCGATGTTGTTCCATTTTCGCGACCAGAGAGACTGGGAGCTCTGTCTCCTCTCCTGTAATGGCGCTTCTTCTTGAAGCCGGCAACCTCTTCGCATTCTCCCTTCCTTCTTCTCCTCCGCACAAACTCTTCTTCCCCCACTTTAATTTATCCTTTTCTTACTCTCTCTTTCTCCCACTGCACCAGAACCAGAGCCCGAGCACTCAACAGCACCTCCATTACTCAATTCCTACGCACCTCTTCGAAATCGAGTGGTTGTGTCAGTCGTGATCCCAGAACCTCTTGCAGTGACCCCTGGGGAGATTCCAATTCGGTGGAAGTGGTTGTCATTGGCAGCAGGAAGGATGCCCTTCTTGATTTCTGCTTGGAGTCCTCTTTTGAGTCCGCCGCTTCCATCAGATTCTGGTGAGATTTTTTCTTTTCCTTCCCACCTATTCATTCTTCTTGCTTTTACCCGAAGCTCAATTATTAATTGCCAGAAGTTAGGCTTCTGTTTATGTTGAATCATTTCGGAGTTCAGTGCAGTGATCCAGTGTTGTAATTTAAGGAGATCATCATCATCATCATATTGTGGGTCACTAACTGGATTGAAGTATCCTCCCATTCACTCATTTGCATTGCCATGGACTTCCATTTCGGTTCTTTATTTACTTCTGTTTTCATTTTACATTAGGATGATTGGACTTGCAAGTGATTATTTTGTCTTGAGGACAACAAACTCATTAGCAGTCAAGAGCACCATACAACTCCTTACCCGAGTGAGGCACTTGTTTTGAAACAATAGTCTGGGTGGATATGGACTCCTAGTTAGGTGTGCTCATCAAGCCAGGACAATGTGACTCCATTTACTCTACTTCACACCATTATACTAATTGTGTGATGCCCCTAGTGGCCACTGATGAAGTTTATGATTAAATTGAGATAAATTGCAGAGTACACAAGAAAGGTATACAGAAAATTCAGCCAATAAGAATTCTCTTAGAGAAAAATCCGAAATTTTCACAATCCACCAACAGTTCAATTTGGTTCTCTCAAATGGATGAATCTCAAATCTCACTAAGGGTAAAATTTTATAAATGTGGTTCACTCTTACAAAGAACTGTCACACTCAAAACTTGAAAATCTCATAAATTTATTTACAATTTCTAGCAAGAATTCCAAGAAAATTGAATGAATTTTGAAAATCTCACAGTTTCGACAAATTTCGCTCACTTAATTTTATGAATTTGAAAAGTAAATTCACTCAAATAAAGGGTAGTGATTTGTGACGCAGGGAGCCTGCAATGACCCAGGAAACATTAAACTGGGATTGAACCTTGTGCCAAATGTGATTAGCCAGCTTACATTTCTTGGTATTTTAACCATCACATATTTTCCCAAACTTGGACTTGAGGTCCATAACTGCATTCAGATGCTAACTTGAGAACCTTTAAGATGGAACTTGAGTGGTGATCATGTGATCTCAGAGTGGGCTGCACCATGTTTCTTTTGATCCATATATCAGATTTGATGATCTGTAAGTTGTGTTAAGAAGTATTGAAAGGATCTTCAAAGTGGTTCCTTAGTAGTGATTTTATGATCATCATGGGTCCCACATTGTATCTTCAGATACTTTTATCTGATCTATGGCCTATTTCTTTGTGGCATCCCTTAGACCTTAGATATATCACTGGTCATCTTTTTAGGCATCTTTTGATTTCTTGAATTGTGTAAAGTTCAAATTGTCATGAACTTTCACAGATCTTATCTGATTAAACTATACAAAGTCTAGATTGACATGATCGAACTGTGTGAAGTCTAGATCATTATGATATTTCATGGCTCTTTGAATTTCATCAGATGAAGATTGATTAGAACCTGAGGAGACTCGGATCATCTGGATCATGCATATTTGATGCATTTTTATATGTTAACAACTATTCCAGACATTTTGATTTATCTATTTCAAACATGACTGGTTTTATATATTTTAGTATAATTTGTGTTTTTGAAAGCTGAAAATTAGGAACCCTTATGCTTTTCGTATTTGTAAAAGATCCCTATGTTTTAGAAATTTAAAAACTAACTTGAGTTTTGGCATGTAATTTAAAAGGTTCCTTTTGTCAATGGAAACACAATGATTGTCAAGAGGTGGATGAACACCATTAGGATTTTCAACTTTTTATGCAAAACAAACAAAATGATGAAATCATCTTTTTAGAAAAAGGGGAAATTGCCATTTTAAGAGACAAACACGTTCTCCCTGTCTTTTATCCATGCCGCTCCCTATATCCTTGGTGAGGCCTACTTAATCATGGTATATTGGGGCCCACCCAAATGTGGTGAGGCCTACTTAAATGTGACATATCAATAGTTGCCTATTTGACTAAGGCATCATAGGGCCACCAAACTTTGGAACACGTGGACCACCCAACTCATGATGGATTTATCCATCGGAGAGGAATGTAGTGGATCCCATATAACTGTTATGATAGTGGTGGGACCCACCAAGGAATGGGAACGCACACCTGTTTTCTCCTCTTTTTCTTCCCCTTTCTCCGCAAACTACTGCGACTATGAAACCCCAATTGCCCACACTTGTCACTGCACCCCTCATCAAATAGCCATCTTAGATTAAAAACAACCAAAAATCTGTATCCGAAATTCCGAACTTTAATCATCTCCTTTATGTAAATTGATCAACAGTTTTCAGGCTCATCTGAAATTCATTTGGGACCCCATGTCCTCCGCAACTCCCTGCCCACCTCAGTGGAGAGTTGCATATATCATCACCAATTCACTGCTACTCAAGCTTGTTTTCCACAAATCCCTTATCCCTAAGTGTTAATAGTAGGACCAACTCACACTTGTTTTGTTTGTTTTTCCAAACTTACTGTACTTGATTACCATGAACCCTCATCCTTTTTGGAAATTGATCAACAGTTTCCAGGCCCATCTTAGATTCATTTCGTATGCCATGTCCTGCTCAACTCTCTACATGCCTCTTCGGAGAGTTGGTTATCTCATCACTAATTAACTGCTACTCAAGCTTGATATTCTGCAAATATCTCATCTCAAAGCTCCAATAATAGGATCGGCCCTCATCGGTTTTGTATGTTTTTCCAAACTTCTAGATTGTCAGGACCTCATTTTAGGTTTCATCACCAATTCACCATAATCCCTTATGTGAGATCTCCATACATGTCTTCTCATACATTATTCCAAGAAAGGGAGGATATTTTGAATGTGAAACCTGTTTAATCTATTCTGGATGCATAAGGCATGGTTCCATTTTTTTTATTTTTGAATATCATGGGTCTCCCACCACATATTGGGAGGTGAGACTAATCCCATGGATATGAAACCATCCACAAGCCTCAAAAAGAAAATTTTGAGTCCGGTGTGAATCAAACACAGTTTTGGATGCATGAAGCATTGTTCTTTCAATTTTCAATGTTTAAAATGGTAATATGAATTTAGCTCGAGATTTGATTGTTAGGATGACCTATAGCTCAGTCTATGAGGAAATAGACCGTTTAGCTTGTGCTTGGTCTATCTTCCTTTAATCTAGTTCTTCTGTTTGTTCTTTTTCTCTTCCGTTTTCCCTCAGGATAGAGTTATCATCTACCATCCTTCTTTTTTGTCATACAGTTCTCTACTAATCATATATTATCCTATAGATTGCTACGTGACCATTCTGCTTTTTAATGGTCAATTTATGACTGTCTATTAATTGTCTTGTAGGACAATACACATGAGAGATTCTGTAAAAGTGCAATTGCTACAGAGATCCCTCGGAACAGGTTTTTCTTATAATCTCAAGTGAATTCATACCTTTCAAAAAAAAAAATATCTCAAGTGAATTCTTTTGACTTCAGTGAATATTTTCTATATGAAGTAAAAAATCTTTAAGTTCTCACAAATAAGGGTTGAAAGTCTGTACAAATATTTGTTATCATCGTTAATGATTCCTATCTTGATGCTTTCAGATATGCTACTCAAGAATGTGGAAGTCCCGTTGTTGGTGCAGTCATGTCCTCAGGCTGTTGTCCTTGTTTGTACATTCCTCATCTTGTCTACCTTTTTAAGTTGTTTCTGCTTCTTTATGTTTAAAATATGAACATGATATGGTTGTGCTCATTGACATGATAATTTAAAGGATAGTAATTTTGTAAGCATGTATGTTTCTTTCTTCTTCTTTTTAAAACTCTGGCTGGATATAATTTCCTTGAGATAATTTGTCTTTTCATGATAGATTCCCCTTATTATAATAAAAAAGATAGGTTGGGTCCCTGTATTTTTAGTCAATTGTGAAAAGTCCTAATTATTATAATTTCATCATTAACACTTGAAGATTGATGGCAATGAAATCATTCATTCTAATAAATGAGTAGTGTTTTGATTTGATCAAAGAATGGTCTTTGTAGCTCCCACCTAGGTTAGTGCCAATACATCAATGTGTAGGATGTGTAGATGACAAAATGGATAAGTGCTGGATGAAATTTTACTTCATTCAATCATCCTAGCCCTGTTGAATGGGACAGAAAATAAATACTTTATAGAAGTTACACCTTTTGTAGACCAAAGTGAAAAAGAATGGGATGATTGAATCTGGGATAAAACTACACTGACTTCTTACCCAAGTGGTCAACTTCACTTCCCCATATGTTGGCATTATCTCAAGTGCGTCCTACAAGTGTCATTGTGCCATTTTCTCGAATGCTACTTGTGTATTGGCAAGTCAAGGATGAAATTGCTAATGACTTTCAAATGTTAGAATGGCCAAAAGGTGTGGGCAGTACACAATATTTCAATAATAGTATCTTCTTTTTGCATTTTTTTTTAGCAGCATTTTCTTTATCATTCATAATTTTTTTGCTTTCTTGTTGGAAAGCAGTCTTGGTGGCCTATGTGATGGTACCAAAGTAAGATTAAGTTGACTCTAGATAAGGAAGGTAAATTAGTTAGATTTTGTGATCATCTTTGTCTATATATGTGAAAATGATCAGCCGAACATTGCATAACATGCTCATACAATGAGAGCTCCATGTGGAGCCCATCTAATCATGGGGTTAGATGGGTTTGAAAGATCTATATCTATATCTAATGCTTATCAAAAATCAACTTGATTGAATGACTAACCATGTAATTGAACTTGATAAATTGCAGCCCTATCTATTGTTGATTTTTAGGTCTTTGAAAACCATGGTTAGAGTTGTTCAATTAAGTTGATTTTTTATAAGCGTTATATATATGTAGATCTTTTAAACCCAGCCAACCCCATGATCATTGGTGGACTCCACATGTAGCTCTCACTGTGAGAGTACTTTATGGGTGTATTGTTGAATCTAGATGGTTTGCTAGTGAATGAAAATAAAAGCATCTTTCTCTAATTTATCATGATGGAGCTTTTTATCACTAACAAACCATTGTATATATACATGTGCATGGACAATAGATAATCACAAAGCTGAACTGATGTTATATTCCTTATTAAGGGTCAATTTAACTCTTACTTTGATCTATATATCGTAATATAGCCTTACATGGATTGAGATTTCAATTCAGATTTCAAGATAGAGGAAGAGTTATCTTGATTCATGAAAGGACAAATGAAAGAGTTATCGGCTTGACAGATGAAATGGATTTAAAACTGCATCTCTATCAAGGCATTGCTTAAACTCAATGCTATCTCATCATCGAAAGTGACTCAACCAATGCTATCTCTTGAGCTAGTAATAGGAAATTCCCCCCGTGGAGGTTGATTTGTATATCAAGAGACATCTGGAGATTGTGCAGAATGGGTGGCATTACTTTCATTCACATACCACGATCAGCAAAACTGTATGGTTGACTCATTGGCTAAAGCTGGTGTTCACCTACAATTGCCTACTTTGGTTTTTTTTTTTTTTCCTCTGGCCAGATGAGGAAACTAGGGTTTTTGGACGTCTTTTGTATTTGGTGTTGGAGTGTTGTAGGGTGTATCATGTATCTTCTTTTTATTTCTTTTCTTTATTTTGTCTCTTGTTTTCCCTTGATTCTAAGTATATTTCTCTTATACTCAGATTCTTCTTTGTGTAATACTCGTTTATTTTATGAAATCCAAACAATTAATGTCTCAAAAATTAAGGCATTGCTTAAAATCAGTTATATCATGCAATGTTTATTTGTCAGAATGAAATGCCCTATTTAGTTATCCACTTCTATATGTTATAGGTGGCCACTGCAGGATATGGCTCAGATGACACAACAGCAGTGGAGTTTCTTGGTGCAGTAAAATCTGCAGATGGATTAGGTGTTGCTATAGTGTTGAAGCCTTTTGGCTTTGAGGGACAAAGACGCCAAAATGAGGTATGCTATATTTGTTGATGAATGTCTGTCACGCTTGGGCATGATTGCATTCGCCTTTACGATGGAAATTTTTTTAAAATAGTGAATTACCTAGACCATCTTCATTTTGATGTTTTATTTTCTGTGCAGATACCCATTTATACTCTTTTCATTATGAATATTTTTAATCTAATTTTAGTATTTTTTTCTTGTTTCATAGTGAATACATTTAAGTAGCTTCTTCTTCTTCTTCTTCTTCTGAAATAATAAGTAGCTTCATCTTATAGCTGCCATCTTCTGAAGATGATGATCTAATCCTTGTTTTTAAAGTCGAAATTCTATCGTAAATTGTTTTAGGCTTCAAATTGTATTGTACTGTAAATTGTAAGATTTTTTTTCAACTTCTTAAAAATATTAGAAAAATGAGAAAAAGTTGACATATTAATAATCCATGCATTTTTTATGAAAACAATAATAATATATGTAGGAAAATCTATTATCATAGATGTAAACTATATCCGAGATTACCAAAAAAAAAAAAGTATAAAATACTTGTAATTACCAACTTATTGTAAAGATTGCTCAAGTATGTAACCATGTATGTTAAAAGAAAGTGCTATGCATGCAACAAAGTAGACAGAAAAGGCAACACCAGCAACAACAAAAGAGGAAAAAATGAAATAGGGAAGGAATGATAGATGAGAGAGAAGAAAAAAACCAGAAAAATCAAGAGCAACAACAACAGAAGAAATAAAAGAAGCAGCAGAAGCAAAAGCAGGTGAAGCAGCGACTGCTGTAGACAAGGAGAGAGAGAAATGGGTCGCAACTGAGGGGTACCCTAACAAATATGTTTGTCATTCTTTCTTGTTCTAACAAGATACCTGTTCACCTTGACTTGTTTGACTGATGATTCATGTTGAATTAGGAGAAATGATTCATGAAGATTGAGGGTGTGTCACTACAAGGGAATTACATCATTTTGTGTATGGAGATATTGAGTTACAATTCCTCATATCAACTGTATAGATCTGATTTCCTGATATTACAGGCCATGAACTGAATTAATTTCTTGCTAATCTTCAACTCCCGTTTTTGAATATTTAGTCACTCTATTTGGAAAATTGGCTCAATCTAATTATAAGTGGGAAGCTTTAAGAAAATGATGTGTAAATCATTCTTTTTTGAAATTTGGCTGCTCACCAAGGTTTCATAATGCCAAGCCGGTCATTCCATAATCTATTTTGATTTTTGGGGAGTATTGCTGTTTGGTTCCTCGTTCAAGGTTGAATTGGATTTAAAATCTCAATTGATTTGCAGGTCGAGGACTTAGTAAAGATACTTCAGGAGCACAGAATCTTTTATATTGGTGAGGTGTTGATTTACATGTTAGTTAGATGTTTTTATTTTCTTATTGTTTTTAGTATGTCTTGAATTATATTTTATTTGGCTGCCTCTCATGCCTAGATACCTTTTGCAGTTAAGCTTCATATAGTACTCTATATCCATATGAGCCTGAACTTTACTAAAGAGGCATACCCTTTCATAGTGAGCTTTCACATTTTTTGTGTTCTTTATACCCGTTGGAATTTACTGAAGTGGTTTTCTTAATAATGGTCTCCTTGAGTAAAAATGGAGTATTGTTTCCAAGTGGCTGGCAATCAAGTCATCTACATGGCTAGTTGTCAAAGTGGCTATTCTAAAGGTGTGGATTGACACATGAGCTTCATCGGTTAGGTCCTGCATTATGTCAGTTGTTTGCTGGATGTTTACTATTTTATGATCTATGAAAAGCTAAGTTTCCTCATTTATGATTGATACATGCTAATCAAGCACAATGGAGAGTTTTGAAACTTTCAAATATTTAATAAAGTAGATCATGTGTTAATTTGTATTCAAACATTGTGTGTGTCAATCTAATTACTGATTGTATTTTCTGATTTTACATAACATAGAAGTGGATCCTGCCTCCTTCATTCTTCTTCGCAAACCTGCAAGCTTTTGTGGTTACAAAAGTGAGCCCTTACCAACTGTGCTACGTACCATTGTCAAAGTGTTGAGCCTTTGCCAACTTAGCTATAAGCTCTTGTCATCGTGTTTGTTCACAAAGACAGTCATAGATCGATGGGGTAAGGCTTCAGTGGTATGATGATGATGCAACAAAGCTTTTCTTTTTTCTTTTAAAAAAGGGATGAAGAGAAAAGTGTTGCTTCATTGCTCTTCTTTTGTATTCTGAACGATTGAATTTCAATTTTTTGTATTGCATTTGAAATAATGGAACTCTCTTGGGATTAAAGTAACATACTTCTTTTATACCATCAGTAGTGGACACTGATGCATTGCTTAAGAAGGAAGTGGTGACTCTAGCAGAGGCTTTAAGCAGTGCCCATACTGCCATTCTGTTGGCCATCAATGCCATTGTGGTTCTCATGTGTGTAAGTTAGCCTGCTTGGGGTTTTCCAGTTCTCAAGTATTTGTAAATCCATTATGTTCTTTGTCAAAGGCTTATAGATGTGAAATTCACAGGAGATGCATCCAAAAATTCTTGATTCACCAAATGTTAAATGGAAAGAAACCAAAGTTTCAGAAATCTTAACAGTAAGTGGTGACCATTTTCTACTTTCTCTGCTAGAATTGTTACGAATCTGTTGTATTGAGAACTAGATCTCTTGTATTGCTATTTTAGTATTTTTTTTTTTGTGGGGAAAGGGGGGAGAGGTTGTATTATATATGTATGCATACTAAATTGGGCCTGATAGTGGATTTCCAAGTGTCATTTTCACCCAATCAGTAATCAGATCCTCGTTTTCGTTCAGGCTTTCAATCTAAGTAATAAATGGGTCAGGTTTGACTACTACTACATCTGTACTCAATTAACTGATGCTCCAGTTGATAATGTTTTCCTCTAATCTTTAATATATTATATAATATATATGCAATAATAATGACATAAAATTATAAAAATCTATTAATCTCTAATCGCATTTTTTATTGTAAATTTTAGTGTATTTTATTTAATTGTATAAAGGTTATGAAAATGCCTTAAATCTCCTTGATAAACAGTTACAGATTCAGTTTCCCACATCTTCATTCTAGTTGGGTTTGGATGTGGACCCTTTACCTAGGAACTATTCGGAATATAATCCAGGTTTGAATCTAGGTGTCTTTAATTGGTTTATGATTCTGATCTACCTAGTATTCAGCCCAGTGACAGCCCTATTTCAAAGCATTCCCCTTCATATTCCTGGCCATCTTATGAACTTCCAATATAGTGATATTATTAGTACTTTTTTTTTTCTTGAAACGGTGATATTATCTTACAAACTTACTATAGATGTTCGAAGGATATTGGACATGTATTGTGCCCTGATTATTCTTAACACGTTTTCTTTCATCATATTGAAGTTTTTATTTTTAATTCTATTTTTTGAAATGATTTCTCTGTGTCATTGCTGCCATTCCATCTTGCTACTTGTTTTAACTGTGATTATGTGTGGTTGAGGTCAATTCTATTGTTTACAGTTGTTGGAAAGATATGGAGAAGCTGAAGTTGGGTTTGGAGCTGGGTATAACATGAAATCGTCTATCGCACAAGCTATCTTTGATTGTCCTTTTATAAGTAGTGGGTTGCAGGTATGACTTTGTTCTTGATGATCAAATATACTATTCACTTGTCGTTAGAAAAAGGTTTCTTCTATTCCAAGTAGTGATGTTAATTTGTCGTCATCATCACCGGCCAAGCCATTTATCAAAAACAATGAGTCTAAACAATTGATCAAAAAATGGAGAAGTAATGAATTGGTATAGACCCTTCTAATTTTGTTCCTATGTCCCCGTGTGTATGTGCGTGGTTTGTGGTGGCTCGGGGTGTGTGTGTTGGGGCATGGGTGGTTGGTTATCAACGGGGTCCCAATACATGGGGATAGGTTCTTTTCAAAGGGATATACGTTCCACAAAAATCCAGCCTTGTTGGATTCCTTACCCATGGTTTCAAGGTTCCTAAATCAATGGTAAAAAGGGGTTCAAAGAGGTTTGAATCCCAATCTAATGGTAGGTTTATATCAAAATGGTGTCTAATTGGGTATTGATCCAAGTCAAGGGAGGTAGATGTATGCACCCCTAAGTGGGACCTGCCTGGACCTATGGAGGGCTCAACTAAATGTGATTTGTTGGCTTGAAAATTCAACTATGCATAATAGGGGAATGGGTTTCCATTTGGAATATTTATCAATTCATGAGGGCAGGCAGGTGTTAATGGTTTGGATTGATCAAATAAAGGGCTACTCATAGAGGTCTTTATGAGGTCTCTTTAGAATGTTTTCATATGAGTTATTATCTAGAGGAATGTCTTTATTTTTGTGAAATAGTGACTTCTTCTTCTTTTAACTTAAATAAGCTCCACCTTAATGCATGCAGTACTAGTGAGTGGTTGAATAAGAAATTCATTCAGTATTATTAAGTTTAGACAAAATCTTAGATCTATTCCCTCATCTTGGCCATATTTAGAAGTTCAAGATAATGATTTTATGGGGCCTAGATAAATGTGATTCCTTGATTTGAAGGTTAAAAATGTGTAATAAGGGAAGGGTACCAATTTGGGATATACAATTCGCAGTGGCTTAGTGAGGATGGTTGGTTTAGATTAACCAGATGATGGCTGCACATCGAGGTCTTTATGATGTCTCTGATTTGCAAGGTCTCTCCATAATTCATGTATACACATAAAAACACAGACATACTCATATATCTATATGAAAATATTCTAGAGAGACCTAAAATAGACCTTGTAAGTTGGCCCTCATTTGGTCAATCCAAAGTGTTTACAATTTCCTATCCTCCATGAATTGGTAAATATCCCAAATTGACACTAGGACTGCAACTTGGGCAGGGGGGGGGGTCATGTTTTGGGGTTGCCCAAGCCTAGGCCCGAATTGCAATTAAGGAGCCCGAACCAGTGCCTAAGCCCGAGCCCGAGTTAAGTTTAATTAGTCAAACCCAAGCCCAAACCAAATTATATTTGCAGGGCTTGAGCCTGATTTCAAGCTTGAAATGTTTTTTTTTTTAAGTGGTAAAAATGATTTCTTTGAAATGATTTCAAGCTCGAAATGTATATAGGCTTATCTCGGTTTGGGCTTCTTTGAGCTTAAAATGGAATTCTTTTGTATTGTTCTCTAAAATGTAAATTATATGTTACATAAATTTTATATTTTATATACAAATATCAATTAAAGAAAATTTAATTTTATAAAATGTGGCTCAAATTTGGGCTTCCTATTGGGTGGAAACACCTTTCCTACCACATGAAAATAGTAATATCGAACAAAGAAAACAAAAATAGAAAGCAGAAAATTAGATCAACCACAAGACAAAGATTTACGTAGTTCCCTTTCAGTATATCCACGGGTTCAAACACCGATCCACTATGCTTGAAGATGAGTAATCGAAGGAGAGACGATTTCGGCTCTCATTAGAGTTTTTTTTTTCTCTCTCTCTCTCTCAAGAAAACAACATTATATACTGCACTAATTAGGGTTTACCCATGGTGCAATGTAAAATTACAAAATTACCCTTGACCCGTGACCGGATCGGTAATACATCTCTGATGATCAGGCTACAGAACCTAACTTCCATGTACTAGGCCTAAACCGACCTAAATTCTAATTCAGGTTTGAATTTTTGGGCCTAGAAGTGAGCACAACCTAAGCCTGGGTCAACTTGAACCTGGAATATTTTGGGTTTTTTCATCTAGGCTCTAGTTAGGCTCAACCCAAGTTACATCCCTAATTGGCACCCATTTCCATATACACGTTTTAGTTTTAAAGGAAAAAGGGCATTTTCAGAACCCTATAAAACCATAACATATTGATCTCCTAAATTAATGACATGATGAGAAGATAGAATTCAAGTTTTATCTACACCTAATCCACCTTATGACCTTCCTATTGCTCGCTCCCTAGTGATCTATGTGCGTATAACTGGATCCCATATAATAAGAAAAGATGGGGTTATATATATTATAATCATGCTTCTTACAAATAAAAAATTGGCTGATGTATCATCCTAGATAGGCCACTAGTTAGATGGTTGAAAGCATATGGATAAAGGATTATGAATTATGCAGGTTATGACTGGCCAATAAGGGTGGTGATTTCTAGTGTGATCCATCAACCTGTTCTATTATGGGCCCCACTGTTTAGAGCTACAGTAACTATTGTTCTGATTCTTTGATCAAGCGATGTAGGCCCCACCTTTGATCAACCCAGCCTGCTTAATCACCTACATCGCTCTCTCTCTCTCCCCTTCTCAATCTAAATGGTCTCATGCCCATATGCTTCAACTGTGGGCCCACTGATTGATCAACTGTGGATCTACTGTGTCCATAGTTGGCACTTCTCTTTTACGGAGGACATCAAGACATATTGTTCCTTATTTTATTTTTTTTGGAAAGGTAACTTCATTAATCAAAAGAAGAAAACAAACAAAGAGAAACCAAAAAGGCGGGTAAAGAAAACCGACCACCCACAATAGAAACCATACAATAAAAACCCCAACAAATTAAATAAACTAATGAACAATTTCCACGGGTAAAGACAACCCCTGGCGCACCATATCATCAACAGCTGAATTTGCGGAACGACATATTGTTCCTTATTATTGTTTTTAAAATGAACCGAGCTGATCATCTATGCAATAGAGTTGAAAATGTACTTGATATATAAAGGTCATAGATCATATTAAAGAATGAGCCTTATTTCTAATTTGATATCATGCTTGTGATTTTAGACAATGTTTGACAGGGAGGACTTTCCACCTATGATGATAAATTGGAATTACATTTATTTTTCTTAATTTGTAATGGTAAGTAGTAACAAGCTCAAGCCTGAAAAGTATATGGTTGCCCATGATGGACACTTGCCAACTGCAGTTAAGGCTCTTGTCGATAAATTGGAAGCACATTAATTGGGTTGTTTATGTGGATTTATATTTAATAGTCCATATTATTTGCATGCTTCTTCTGCTAATGACTCCATGAGCGCCTCCTGCTTTTTGCACAGCATTACTTCCCCCTGGACAACAGATGCAGATTGATGCAACTGCAAGCACCTATAACAACAAATTTATAGCTACAAATTATAAATCAGATTTTTTTGTGAACCATAATCTGCACGGTTGGAGTCCATTTCTTTTCATGTAGTTTGGCCAGTTCATATGGTAACCTGCTAGCATGTGGCCATATATAAGCAAATATGTAAATACGAGTTAAATTTTGGTAACATGTAGGCATCCCATTGGTGAATATGTTGGTCAAAATGGTTGTATGTTGCTTTTCTATTGGAATGGAATTTCCTGTCTCGGTACTGAACTGTCTATATGACATCGTCGATGCACAGGACATGAATGGGATAGTTTTTTGCATTGTTGCAAGTGCTACTGCTTTGGATGAAAGTGATGTCTGTTCCTTCATTCACGCTTTCCGTCAGACTACAAAGTGTACAAACGAGATAATCTTGTCCAGAATTCATGAACCTTCTCTGGAGCCAAATTTGATAGTAACAACAGTTATAATTTTAGGGTAAGAAACCTTTGATGAACTTCAGCTGAAGAAATTTTAGGAAGCTGTTTAGCTGTTGATTAGTGATTGAATGAGGGGCCACCTTTGAATCTGGAATTTCTGTTATTCTCAGTTGCAACAGGCAGAAAGCTCCTCCCAAAAAGAGTTTTTTCTCTGGTCTAGCTTTGCGGTTCCCTTTTGTCTTCAGTCTTTGGGGAAGAGGCTCTCCCAAATTCAAAGATCATCTAGAAGCACTGTCTCCTGGAGGTCAACATTCTTTAGAGGCATTGAGCTCATCAAATGGTCGGGATATGCCTGTATTAAATCCTAACTATGGCAGTGAGGAAAATCTTGATGTATACTCTGAAGAGAGTGAGCCACTATTGAGGAACAACTGTGAAGGAATCTCTGCTTGGAGGTGTTTACATTTTCTACTGCTTTATCTAGCTTTAGTAACTAACCATTGTCTGCTGCTGGAGTGAGGAGAAAATGGGTATTTGATTTTCATAGTTTTATTATTATGCCTTTTTTATGTAGGAAATGTAATGGTGAAGAAGACTCTGGGATTGGATTTTCTGCCGTCAGTTCTGAGTCAGTCTCCCCTTTTTCTGATCAATCTACTGAAGGTAACTACCAATTTTTTCAAAAAATAAACAAGGAAGGTAATTACCATGTTGAAATCTCCCATGAACTGTGTGCATTTCAAACAATAACTGGGCAACTTGTCATTCTGTAAATTACATTTTCTAAGTTCATCACTGATGCCTCTCATGTCTCTGTGTGAATTTTTACTCTGTATGATTCATCTGTTACCTGTGGTGATGAACAAATGCAATTGACTAATCCTGATTTGGCATGTTAACCAGGTCAACCTAGCTTCGAAAGGGAGTTGATAAACAGTTGGAATGTGGGACCTGGATTAGATATTGCTGAGCAATGGGCCAAAGAACGGGCTGTTTCATTTGGAGCTACTGCCAAGAGTGACAAATTAAATGCTCTTCCTGTTGGTGTAAAACCCTCTGAGCAATCCAAAGATGGTTCCCAATTCTTAAACCCGCCACAACCTGCAGACTTGAAGAATATCGATGACAGGACTGGAGAAGTGTTCGATAATCCAAACTTCCGTTCTTGGGATGCATTGACTGATGCAAGTTTTGAGGCAATAATGGATTTTTGCAATGCAACATCTACATATTTAAAAGGAAAATCTGCAGATGTGCCTAAGAAACAGGGATTACTCTCTGCCCGAGCGTCATCAATGCTGGTAAAGTTTCTTTCTTCGTCCTTCAGCACCTAATACACATTTGTCGTTTGTGATTTGCAGTTTCATGGTGCTCTATTGTGATGCCGACCATATTATCACATTTTATTCTCTCAATAATTTACAATTTAGAGTGAATTTACATACTGGAGACCAATTCAACATGAGGGATAAATTTCATTGACATTGCATGAAAATTTTCAAAATAAGTACTAGGTTTCACTAGACATTTATACCTCGGTTTTGAGGAAGAGCATTTGAGTCTAGCCAATAGTTCATAAGTACACCGTGATTCAATAAACTTTTTGTAGATTTCAATATCTTTAGCACATGCAAAGTAATATTTTTGGCATAGTCTAACTCTTGCAGTAAGGGAAATTGAGTAACTCAACAATGGGCCTATCACCCTACTGCAAATTGGCAATATCCTGACAGAGTTGATAAATACATGCAAGATTATTTTCATTCACATAAAGGTCTCTAACAACATCCCAAACATTGTTTGCCGTGGGCAAATTGTTCATACTATTGGCAATATGGGTTTCCATTGAATTAAGACATCAGGATAGCACCAACCAATTGTTGGTTTTCCATTTTTTATGTTCTTTTCATCTGAAGAAGGCTCAGGGAGACTCCCATTCTTTAGAGATATTTTACCATGATTAAAGCAGTGAGTGTCTTAATCAAGGGATTACAGTCAGTCAACTATCTTAAAAATTAAAAAAAAAAAAATTGAATATTTCCAGAAAAATGTGTTCACACACATGTAGTAAACATTCTCAGTATTTCTGCATTATGGCAGAACCCTTTTTGTATATAGATTTGCATCAATACATTTCTTATATTGTTTTTGGGTTTAAATTTCTTTAGATCTTTAGCCATAGGTGAATAGTCTTTTATTTCTATATTAAGCTAACTATTCCATATAATTCATTATGTAACTTAACCCAGACTTGGTCATTTCCCCCTCTCTATATAGAATGTTTGTTGGTAGAAAAGAAGGGAGTGAACTCTGAGCTGGGTATAAATCTGATGCAGGACCATTTGAAAGTCTAGTAACTGAGCGTGAGCCCAGTAGATCCAGCCTATGCAAGTGTAAGAACAGACTGAAGTGATAGGTCTGAATTTGGGTATATGCCTATTTGATGGCAAATCTTAATTGTTTGTGTCATCTATTGTTTAAATAGTCATGAGTTTTATTTCTTTTAAGATAGTAAATCCAAGTCTTTAATTAGGCATATAAAAAGAATGAAGTCACCACAGAATGGGAGTTGTGGAGGTTGATTTTCTGTAAAATGAAGGTCTAGACAAATTGGTGAGTACCCATCATTTCTTTACCTAGGTGGTGGTTCTTGTACACTTGTTTTCTACATATTTCTGGTTGTGATAGTGTTTGGTAGTTTTGACTCTACATTTCTCATAATTTTTTTGGAGCTATTGACTATGGCTGATATCAGCACTTATTTCCTCCATCATTGGTGACAGTTCTGTGAGATTTGATCCTCAAGTAATCTCTTGATCAATCTTGGCAAGTATATATTTTTGATATCCTTCTCTCGAGGTTTGAAAACTATTGAATCTATGGAAATCTCATATTGGGCTGATACTTGGCAAATTTTTCCACTAATTAGTTTTACTAGCATACTCAATGAATACTAAGGTAAGCACAGATTACCTGAGAATCCAGTATACAAACCACTATATAATCAAATTTCTACTATTGTATTTTTATGCACCTTCAACAAGCATAAAGAAATATTGAATGATAACATGACTGTGTTATCATTCAATATTACGTTAGTTGAAGAGGCATCATTTGTGATATTAAAGAAGGCTTTGGAGAAGGGTGGTGGAACTGAGGCAAAAAGGTAATACCCGATTCTGTATGGGAAACGATAAGTGAGCCCTCAAAGGTCTTCATGAGGAATGATGGTCTCATCTCATCATCATTGAGGGAAAGGTATATAAGGAAGGGGCATCAAATCTAAGGCGAGATGGTTTTTTGGCTTTGAGTCAGAGACAAGTGGTTGTCTGCAGGGAGGCATAGATTGGTAGAAAGGCAGATTTGAGAGATACACGTGTGCCCCCTATTTGGGTTGGAAACGAGAAATTGCAATTGCCAATGATGGAGAGGAGAGAGGAAATTTGAAATTTGAAGATGGGTGAGGTGGGAAGGAATGCGTTAGATGGTAGCTACGGTTTGAAGGAAAGAGGAGTTGATGCAATAAGATGGATTGGTGGACTGACTGATAGCAGGAGTCCCATGTGTCTCCAGACAGCTGGAGGTAGTAGAGGTATGGTGGTGTGCTCATGAGACATTGCAGGATCTCATGAGATCAAGGCACAAGGAAGGTGCTTGTTCAGGAAAATCTCGGTGCTAGATTTTGATTGGTTCTTCTTGCCAGCTATGTCCTATGTATCTTCATCAAGCCATAGGTTGGGCTCGGGTGGAAATGTTGGGTCCATTATAGGGTCCGATCTGGTAGCAGCCCAGGGGATGTGGATTCTGGTATATCCACTCAGGCCTGTGCACGTGTCTTATTTGGGTCAGGCATGTTGCCTCTGGCCCTCTAACTGATGAGTATCAAGTGCGCCTAATTGGTAAAGGTGTATTAGATAAGGAGGGCAGCAAATTAGGTGAGGACTGAGGAAGAAGGAAGTAGAATGCAATGGCAAGTAGGATTACATGCTTCAAGAGGAAAAGGTGTTACAACAAGGAGTCAATTTACATGTTGAAGATAGGTAAGGTGACGGTGATTGAATTTAAGAATGAGGAGAAACAGAATTGGCATTGAAATGGTTGGAGGAATCCTATGCTGGTGAGCACTAGGGAGGTGCATGCTTTGTTTGGAGGGAAGGGATTTATTGGAGACCTTATTTGTAGAGAAAAAAAGGTGGTAGGAAGGTGACAAGGAATATGGCCATTAGGTGTGTTGGATGTGAATGAATGGTTGCTGAGGCTTATAACTAGGGTTTAGACAAGGTTAAGTTGGGTTTTCTAAGCTTTCTGATGTGCGGATCATTTGTACATATACTCATTATTCTTTGTGCTTTCCTTTTTCTTTTATTAATTAAACTCTGTTACCATTTGAAAAAAAAATCACCATTTTTATTCATTGTTAAACTGACTTTGGACAGAAACTTCTGTTGATGTGCAGCCCAATGTTATGCCAACTAACAGTGACACAGGTTCTGACAGGCCCTTTGGGATTTTATTGAGGATTCACTGTACCTTATAAAGAAACTGTGGAATATGGAACCCTTACATTTTTATTTCTTTATATTGAATTTTAATAGTCGACATAGCTTTTTTTGAACTATTTTTCTTGCTGGAATTTACTATTATATGTATGTGTGACTTCTCTTTGAGAATTATAAGAGCTGTATTTGCTTGAAAGCACTGTACATGAGCTTTCTTGAATAAATAAGCATCAATATATTCAAATTCACATGTGCTACAAGAAATTTCACTGAGATGGAAGTTACATTCTGATAAGTGATATACCTGTACAGGAAGCTGAAAGAGATTCACAGAAAAAATGGGCACCTGTTACAGAGATGAAATACAGGGGGGGGAATTATAGGGGTCGTTGTCAAGGAGGTCTTCCCGAAGGAAAGGTACTCTATTTTTGTTAAAATAAAAAACCAATATTCATTTTTCTTGGGAACAATGTAAAACTATTTGTTCTGCCTATGTTATGCTAGAATCAGATCCTTTAATTTGTCAATATATTTGATTATTTTATGCTCCAGGGACGTCTAGCTCTTCCGGATGGGAGCTTCTATGATGGCATGTGGCGTTTTGGTAAAAGATCAGGTTTAGGTACTTTCTGCTACAACAACGGTGATGTTTTCCAAGGGTCATGGAGGGATGACCTCATTCGTGGAAAGGTCTTTTTCTATAAACTGGAATCTTGTATCTGTTTTGAGAGGGTGATTCATGAAAATGGGGGAAAGATGAGTTTGGAGACAGAAGTGTTTGGTTGAGTTGATTCACTCGTGTCTTTAGGTGGTTTCTGAATGAAATCCTTTGATAAAAATGAAAAAGTAAAAAATGGACTGTGATTCATTTGTACATGAATAATCTAATATTCATCCCACTCATTGTGCTCTAATGTCTAAATATTGATCGCTTCATTTTCACGACAAAAGTGAAAATGAATAAAATGTTATATTTGCAACTATGATTTCAGCTAATAATATTCTGAAGCGAAACTGAATAAAATGTCTTGACACATTCAGTCAATATTCCCAGTTGCTGAATTTTTTCCTTTTGTTTAAACGATACAGATGTTGAAACTGTCTATATTCAGATCCCATCAATGATAATGAAAATGAATTGTTTCAACTATTTGGTTCATCAGGTAGTGTGGTTTTATTGTCACTACTGTGTCCTACCTCCCAATTTGGGTTTTTGATGTGCTTCCTGACAGTTATCAAGTGGATCGGGACAGCTCCCTTGAAACATCACTATATATATATATATATATATATATATATATATATATATATATATATATATATATATATATATATATATATATACCGCTGATCATGTGGTGTGCCTTCTGGGATTGCCTATCCATGTTTGCCTTGTATTTCAAAATTGTAATAAATGCCAGTTACAAGATACCATGCAAGATGGTTGATAACATGAAAGATCATAACATTTGTTCCATTGTTCAAAATGTGAAATTCAGTGCCTAGAAAACTAGTAAGTCTATGCTGCTTACATTTTTCCCCTATTAAGCTAAGTAATATGTAATGTGTTGTCATTATTAATTTTCCAATAAATTCCCCTATCATCTGTCTGTTGACGTTTCTGTTAGACCGGGCAGTGCAGTTCAAATGGCCAGTCACTTTTCTCCCTTTCTTTTATTCCCCTCCCTCCCTACCCTCCCTACCCCCTTCTCTCTCTTCTCTTCTACACCACACATGGCATTATTCTTAATATGTAGGAACTCATATGACCATTGATGCAGGGGTGGTTCTATTTTCATACTGGTGATCGTTGGTTTGCAAATTTTTGGAAGGGAAAGGCCAATGGTGAGGGGAGATTCTATTCAAAGTTGGGCAATATCTTCTTTGGCAATTTTCAAGATGGTTGGCGGCATGGGCAATGCTTGTTTATAGATATTGATGGAACAAGGTATGCAACATATACTAGAATTATCTTGCATGGATTTCTATTTTGCAAGACGCATGCATGTCCATCTTTTATTACATTAGTGACTAAGTTAAACTCCAAACATGACAAGGGATATCTAAAGCAATATCTTTACATACATCCAAATTGTTGAATGGATGATTTGTAATTCAAGTTCACTTTTAAAAAAAAAAATTGAGTTTCAATATTTCATACTTGTCCATTTTTTTTAAAAAAAGGGTCCTCTGTAATTTATTTTTTTTGGCCATCACATAGGAAGTCGACCCATAGATTCATAGAATTAATTTGCCAAATCCAAATATAGAGGCCTACTCTAGACCGATGGATAAATGACTTAGACAATGATGATGATGTAATTTAATTTCTAACTTTATAATTCTTTACCTATGTTAAATTTAACTATTCGATAATAATTGGATAAGACATTTGTTCTAAAAGACCCCTCCCATGGATGCTTTATTTTCTCAATAGTGGCTCCTACCTTTGAACAATTCAGGCCTTGACACATCTTATTACGGGCTTAATTTGACAACCATACAATCAATTACCACCTATAAAACTTATCTTAAACATTTGGTATTGACCATGATTTAATGCACAACAAAATCAAGGGTTAGCATGATTAGATCAGGGTGAGGTTTCACCCACTAAAACCATCTCAGGGTTCCCCGTGCTATCTCATGATTTGCAACCATAAAAATGTGCTCCAACAAAAAGGGTGTGCATGTTCGCTAAGGTGTGTTGCTTATAAATTGGTTGGATCATATATCTAATAAATGAATCTTTTTGTTTGAGCTTCTTATCAATCATTAGGCATGAGTCCACCCATTTAACAGTGGTCAATGACAAATATAAATTGTGTCAACGCATTTAATAAATGGGTTAAGCCAGAGTTAGTCAACTCATTTAATATGCCTAGAATGGGTTCAGATCAAGTTGGTGAACCATTTAACAACTATATTAGGTGAGTTATACCTCAAAAGATTGGCAAGGTCAAGTAGGGTATGGGTTGGGTCAGCTATTTAATTATAGATATGAGTTGAACAATTTGAATATGTTCTCAAGTATTCTGTGGTTGGTGGGGCTGTAATTTTGAATGTCTTACTCCTTTTTGGTTATCCTTTTTACTACAAGTTTAGTTTTTTATTATCTATTATTTATTACAAACAACTCTTTTTGGACAAAACATGTTTTCATGTTGATAACCTTTCACCGTGCAAGTAAACTCACGAGTCATAGTATGGAACTTTGGGAAAAGGTAATAAAGCCACCTAAGACAAGAGTCAAGTATCTCTAAAAATCAGTTTGTGTTTATGCTAGGTAGATCAACAACTGAAGCCGACCTAGTAAAAGCTTCTAGAGTTCCAAGAACATTTATATGGAGTACGTTAAAATCTGTGTATTCCTAACATTTGTATAGAAATTATTCAGGATATGTACGAGGGTGAAATCACTGATCATTGATTATTGGGGGAGAACTTTTGAGACGAATGGCCTAAGAGTTAGCAGAATTAAATGACATGGAACTTTAGTAGAATAGAAGATAGGGAAGGAACAATGATTACAATTGAAAATGACTTAGTAGCACAATGTGATAAGTTTAGATACGTAGGATCTATGGTAGAATCTCTTGGAGGATTGGACTTAGATATAACAAACCAGATAGGAGTAGGGTGGGCAAAATGTAAACAAGCTAGTGGAGTTTTGTGTGATAGGAGAGTCTTGTGTCGCCTATAAGTTTGATTTTATCAAGTAGTTATATAACTTGCAATGCTCTATGGAGTAAAGTGTTTGGAGATGATGAAACAACAAATGAACGGAGTTAGGGTGGCACAGATACGCATGTTATATTGGATGAGTAGTTTAACTTTGAAGAATAGAGTTCAAAATGACCACACTAGAAATAGTTTAAAAGTAGCCCTAATAGATGACAAATTGAGAGAAATTAGTTTAAGATTCAAAAGCTTGGAAAAGTAGCTTAAAAGTAAGGGATGAATTTTTAAGTGCATCTAGATCATAACACTCCTTGAATTTGGTTGCATTTAGATATGATGCATGGTGCATTCAGGAGCATCATGGACTGATCATTGAATTTTCAAGCAGTTGATTCTCTTTGCTTAGATATGGTGGTGTGTGCTTTTGGCCTGCAATTCTTTTCCTATCGGTAAACACTCTTTATTCTTAAAAAGGATCCAATCTTCTCTCCTTGATTTTGTATCTTGATTCAACCCTGAACAAAAGCAACTTTGGATTCACATCCATGGAGTGCCCGACGTGTCATTCCAATGATATCACCTGAACTAGAATGATATCAAGAGAGCTCATGAGTGAAGGGTGAGATCCGTTGGTTCATCATCTGTAGTGAATCCCTGGACACCCTATGGCATGTTTCATTACTATCGTATCGCTATTTAGAATGATATTTAGGGCATGTAGCTAACATGGGTGAAGGCTGTTGTGCTTTTGTTTATCATCTAGGATGGGTGATATTGAGAGCAGTTAGGTAATATGGGTGAAAGGTGAGGCCCATTCATTTGTCATCTATGAAGGTGGATCCTAGGTGAAGTTCTAGAAAGGAATTCCTTTTTATAAAAATGAATTTTCTTTTGAAAGTTATAAAAATGAATTATTCTTTATCACCATTTATACTTGATAAATGGATACAACTCTAGTATTATGAGGCTCATGTACATGAAAATCTATGAAGCAAAATGCAATTTGATTGAATTCATTAACTATTCTAGAATCAGTACAAGCCTGAGCAATATTTTGTAAGGGTGAGATGCTATTTTCTAGTTAAAAGAATTTGCTGGGAGTACAGGAAGAATTCAACCATAGTGATCATCACACACCATTCAAGTGTCACAAAATGCAACTTGACAATGGTTATTGCCATCTTGCACATCAATAACTCAAAGTGCATACACAGAACGTGTATATTTTCAAAAGGTTTTCCTGCTGTTAAACGATTTCCACCATATGTAAAGATTCTCCTCAGCTTCTCACATGCTTTCTGTCAAATGTTCTATGTTTGCAGGTGGGATGAGGTATGGGATGAAGGTGTGCTCATTAGCCGTAAAAAGTTGGATGATTTCGAAACTGGCATGCGCTGAAACCATCCCACATGTTGAGAGATTGTAAGAAATGTTCATTTGTATCATTCAGATCATCTGTCCAAAATTGGCAGTCATTTTTGTATATTTTTGAAATGTATGCTATTTGGTGTTATCTATTTAAATTGTAGCCTATGCTTTTCGTTAGCCAATGCATATAAGTGAACCAACATCCTCGATATCCTTGAGAATCTCTCTCTTTTAAACTTTGTGAAGGTCATTTGAACATTTAATATTGGAGAGAATTTTAATACCGTCCATTTGCAACACAGACAGGCTCTGATGCTAGATTTCAAACCGCATAATTTATTTTGTAAAAAAATCACCCAAGCAATCTCTTATCATGTATGTTCATGTTGACCCCAGTTTTAACATATGGTGATAGATCTATTGGAAAGGCCTTTTTTTTATTATTATTGACAGTGGTGTTCAGGGCCTCTTATATATCCAACTAGTCCTCTCTACTCACACACCTTGTAAAACTATGGGAGTGACCCTTTGGAGTGGAGATGAGATTCAAACTCAAGACTCCCGCTTCTTGAACTAGGTTCTTGGCCAACACACTAACTCACGCCAACCCTTGGAGTTCTTGTCCAAAGCCCGTTTCTGTAAAGGCTTATGGTTGAATATAGAGTCTATCAAAAATCATATTGCTTAGATGTAAATAATGATTTTTAGACCTATGTAATTTTGGTCAATTTAAAATATTTATTAATCACTGACCTATCATCACCACGAGTGTATTGCCTTTAATTTCAAGTAGTTCACTAGTTTAACTCAACTCAACTTGGCTTTACCGATATTGAGTTTAGCTTGTCTCACGACCTGAATTACAAATTCGGCTGAAATTTCACCCTGAATTTTTTTAATTTGGTATGGGCTGAAATATAAATGTTGGAAATATCAGTAATTTTTCAAAAAAAAATTATATTGCCCAATATTTTTCATATTCAGGCTGAAATTTCGATCAAATTTTAGATATTTCTGTCATGTTTTGGGAATTTTGGTCAAATTTCAATCATTTTAAAATTTTAGTTATATTTTAAAGATTTTGGATGAAATAGCAAAATATCGGCCAAATTTTTAGGTCTCTCTCAAGTTGGGGTGATAAATTCAGTGCAACGATCGTTACGGTCGTAATGCCCAGCGTAGTGCGACAGTGTGCAACGGCCATTGTACCTCTCTCCTATGAATTTAAAAAGAATTTATTTCAAAAAATTCTAGAAATTTAACAGAAAATCAAGAAAATTTTGGGGATTCTAGACATGTAATTTTATCATTAGAATGCAGTCATTTAGATATTCAAATATTTTTTAATCTTACGAAATTAAGAATTTCAAATGAGTTTAATAGACATAAAGGAAATACCAAAAAAACTAGAAAATGAAAAGAGCATGATGAAGTAATTTTAATAAATATAAAGCATAATGATGCAAGGCGCTTAAATCTGATTTTAAATAAAATTAAATTAGTAGTGCATGAAATATTTCATTTTATCAATTCATTAACTTCCAAAACACTAAATAAACCATTCTTTATTTGTTAACATGATAATTCGCAATATAATTTTTTTCTTCCCTTATAAATTCAATTATGACTATCCAACCTGGAGTAGCTCAAGTGGTAACTTCTCGCCTTAGAAAGTGAGAGGTTGAGTTCGAGTCCCCATGACGCTAACCGGTGGCTATCTTATGTGAGTGCAGGATGTCATCCGAAGTGGTGATTTTAGAAATACTAACCTAACCCAAGGAATTTCAAAGAGATTTCCCCCCTCATCGAACTAAAAAAAATTCAATTATGACTTACTATATCAATATAAAGTATAAATAGCAATACAATTTAAATCTAAATAAAATATTCAATAGATTATGTCAAATATTTATCCACAAATAAACACACCAGCTACATCAAAACATGGATGCATTCTTTCCAAAATATTATACGCAGGGGTCAAAAATTTGGCGATAAATTTCTCTCTCCTTTTTTTTTTTAATATTGGTATTATTTTATTTTTCTGAATTAAAAAATATAAAAAAAGAAAAAGAAACTATTTTTTTTAAAAAAAATTAAAAACCTAAATATCTGCTGATATCGGGCCAATATTTCGACCCGGGCCTATCACCGTTTTGATTTTTTTTAAAAAAAAAATACCGATATAAATCATCTCGACCGATATCGAACCAATAATATCGCCGATATATCGGCCATCTCGGTCGAGAAATAGACTGTACGGCTAATATAATATGTATCGACAGATATTAATCGACACTGAAAAACTGATATATATCGATTTTTACCCTCCAATTCTCCTTTTCTCCAGCGTCAACGCAGAAACCTGTATCCAGCCTGGCTCCACTCACAGGCTCCCAGCCAGCAACGGTCTGTTAAAATAAAAATTCTCAGGCGCCGGTCGGACGCCGCTCCACTTCGATCAGCTGCGTTTGGATGAGGGACGTCTGAAGGGAATGAGCTCATTAGCCTTAGGGTAAAGATAAAAAAAAATCTATTTTACCTTTGTTTGCTCCCTCTTTGAATACCCTTTTAAAGGAAAGTGTATACAAAATGATTACTTTCTGGAAAGCCGCTCCCGTTATCTAACTCTAGAAAATTTACCCTTCATCCCAGCCATATATATAGATGTTACCATGGGAGAAAATATTGGTGCTGTACTATGATGATATCAGCCTATATCATTAAATATCAGTCCTTTTTCGAAAAAAAAAAACATCTGTGGGCACGGCTGATATCTCAGTCTATATCGGTCAAATATTGGTCCAGATATTGGCCAATATACCGATATTTGCGATTTTGTTTTATTTTCAAGAACAAGAATCCTTTCATTTTTCTATTTTCTTAATTCAAAAAACTTAAAATATATAAAAATACCCATATTTTCAAGAAAAAGAGGAGAGAGATATCTAGACCGGTATCCGATATGGCCAATGCCAAAATCTCGGTTTCCGAAATATTTACCCCTAGAGGTTACACATCAGTGCAGAGCGCCTTACTAAGCTTAGATTGAACTGCAGCTCATATTGGCGGGGGCTAAAATAAATTTTAACATTTTTAAATAGTCAAGTTTAATTGCAAAGGTAATTTATTTTAGGACATTGCACGAACGTAGAGATGGAGCTCACGAACTGAAGCGGTAATGAAGCTATTGAAGAGAGTGGTAAGCATGTGATCAATAAAAAACTCTTCTAATTTGATCAATCAATTTATGATTTTTAACTTTTTTTAAATGTTAATTTATAAAGTATTTTCAATCATTTAATTCTTTTAATTTTTTAAAATTTGATTTGATTTGATTAATCTCATCAAAATTAATTTACATTTATAAGCACACACTTTCTATCAAACCTAACCTATCCAAATGACAAAAGTGAGTCTTACACATGTCCTACAATTAAATGATCAAAGAATCATATACTTTAAATATTGTTAAATTTTAGATGGTAGGTTTTACCTGACTTTTAAATTTCCAACCCTGATATCCCTTATATTTTGAGACTTAATCAATAAAACTATTTAAAACATTTAGTTTAGTGATCTTAATATTAATTTTGATCTATTATTTTTTAATTTACGTGTGAGAAACCCAACATAAGACCCCAACGAATCATATCCACTGTCTTTATAGCACACCGGGTAAGGTCATAGAGCTTTGGACTTATCACCTCTCACTTCTTCAACGGACTAAAATTTTATAAATTGAAATTCTAAGAATTTGGATATTTGAATACGTCCCAAATTTATTAAAAAGGTGAATCAAACTAATTTGGTTCGCATCCCTTAAAGCTAAAGGAACATATGTGTCAAAGTCAAAAGACTATCTTTTAAAAAATTTAAAGTTTCACCAAATGCAAAAATCAATGTAAACATGGTCTATTAAAAAAATAAAAAACAAAAACAGGTCAATACAACCTAATACAATTGAATTATATCTTAGAATTTTGTATCTATCTTTTCCACTTTTCTTAAAAGCCACAAAAGTTTAATATTTCAAAATAAATTTAAACTGATTGAATTTAAAGCACTTAAAAACCATGACTTTATAAATTTAATAAAATTATTTAAAAATGAATCTCATGACGTATGCATCCATAATTATTAATCATATAAAAAGTCACGCAAATAATAAGAGTGGGGCTTCGATCCTTCACCTAATATATTATCAATTTCACATTTAACATTTAGTATATGATATCCTTTTCTACTTTATAAATGTTGAATGCAGGATATGTAAATGATTATATAAGACATTATTCTGTAAAGAAAAAAAAAATATAATATAAATACGACAAAATAATGCCAATCATAATTTAAAAACTCAATAAATAAAAATTCAGGTAAGTTAATCTAAATTGGATAAAATCTCATATTCAACAACTCAATAAATTATATTGCGATTTTTTCAGACACCCGACTTTTCTGCTAGGAGACACCATTTTTCAAAATTTAGAGTGAAATTATCATTTTAACCCTCCAGTTTTGAAAAATCTTTCATCGTCCGAATGTACATCGGAAGGGCAAAATAATAATTTCAATCTGAATTTCAAAAAAAGGTGCCTCCTAGTAGAAAAATCGGATGTCTAAATGGCTACCCTAAGATAAATCCAAATCCAATATCCTTGACTCAGTCTGACTCATGAGAGTGAGTCAAGGATATGAAGATTCCGAGCCGTCGACTGAGTTGTCGACGGGTACAGAAAGTAGGAATCAACGCGTGCCACCCTACGTTCTAACTTGCTGCCATTGCTTCTCTCTTCATGACTTTCTCCTGCTAACGTGCTCTCTTCCTGGTGAGTACTACTTTACTTGCCCACTTGTTTGTCAATTAAGAATGGGAAAAGGTAGATTTGTCTTCTTCTCATGTGACAACCCCCATCTTATCTTTTCTTTCTCCAAGTCCCCATCCTCTCTCACTCACTATAAAAACCCTAACAAGTGTTGTTTTGGACCCATCACTCATTACTCTTCCTCCCTTTCTTCTTCCATCTTTGAATAAGAAAGAGCAGAGAAGCAACAAAGGGAAGAATGGTGGTTAAAGTACATGGGCCGGTCACTTCAGCCTGTGCTCAGCGGGTGATGGTTTGCCTCTTCGAGAAAGGTGTCGAGTTTGATCTTGTACATGTTGATTTGGAAACTGGAGAACACAAAAAACCTGATTTCCTTCACAAGCAGGTATCATATATCTCTCTCTCTCTTAGAAAATTATGACATTTTTTAGGGAGAACTTACTCTTATAAGCTAAATATTGAGACTTGAGAGAGAAGGGTGTCTCAAGTATTATATAAAGTCATTGGTTTGACCCTACGGTTGCACATGAAAACTTCAGAGGTGCCCTCACGCGGAATCTGCTTTAATACCATATTAGAAAACCATGACATAATAACATTCTTGAGATAGAACATACTCAAAAGTTAGTCGTTAAGAGAAAAAATGGTGCCTCAAAAGTAATATGGAGCCATTGGTTTATTGAATTAACGGATGTAAGACTTTCTGTCACTTCACACACACTCTCATGATTGGTGGGAAAGGATTCAATGCACTTTGATGCCACTGAATAAATATTATGCCACTAAACAATTTATGATGTCATGAATCACGATGAACTGATCATTTTAGATTGATAGGAAATATTTTTATATTGTTCATGTCGCTATATTTTGATCGGTAATATCATAAATTGTCTAATAGAATCAATAAATCATAGTTTGAAATAATGTGATTTGTCTAAATTATTCGGAATTGGTGGATTTAGTTGTTGATTTCTGGCATGAGGTGATGTATCAATCAAAATATAAATGACTTATGGTTTTGGCATTTTCATAGCCGTTTGGACAGGTTCCAGCAGTGGAAGATGGAGACTTCAGACTCTTCGGTACTTTCGACTGCTTACTTATTTTCGCACTTCCTTGTGTTGCATTTCCTTAGTTTTCATGAAAGAAGTGCGTCTGGGCTCGCAATTTCTCACTAGACTACTGAATTTGATCCGATCCAATTGAGAAGAATATGGGTTCAGATCATACGAACTTTAAAATTTATTTAAGTAATTTTGACTTGACTTAAATTGAAAAGGCACAACTTCATCGGTTGTTAAAATAAAATAAATACTAATGGAAGACATTGTTCTACGTGGAAAATCCAAAAGGAGAAAACCACGGAGAAGATGAGAGTATTTTTTATTATGTCGTCAATGAAAAATTACAAACTACAAAGAAGGTGAGAGTATTTATTATTATGTCGTCAATGAAAAATTACAACAGCAATGAAGCAATGCTTATATATATAATTACAACTCAGTAAAAGAGTCTCAAGCCTTAATAGGTAACTAGAGGTTAGTCGGTCTAAACTTATAGGATTATAATAGTGGTCTGTTTCGACTAGGTATTCAGCCCAAAAGACTAGCTTATTAGGTGGAGTGACTCAAGTCCTTTATAAATTCTTAAATTTGCCCTTTTACAACCATGTGGTACTTGTTCAGTTCCCCAATAAGGTCTTGGATTTGACTCCTCCTAACCTTATCTTATATAAAAGGTTCGTGGGTGGTTTCGTACGTCAATAAAATTAGTCTAATCTGTAACGCAAGGTGGCTTATGAAAAGCCCAAAAGAGATTTGGACTCTATCAAACTATATTTGAGCACTTCTTTTAAGTGTCATGCGAACACAACTAGTACCCACTATGGCATTTTCAAAGGTTCTTAAAACAACATTATCTTCTAAAATCTAAATTCAATTGTAAGAAGCTCCTATATTTTTTTTATAATTAAAAAAAGTCTCTAACTTTTCAGCATTCAGTGATTATTAGCTCCATCATCAACCATGTCGGACTTTTAACTTTTGGATTTGCTAATCCTTCTTCTTACTGCATGTTTGTGCATCTGCAACTCACATACCCCAGAGTCAAGAGCTATAATAAGATACTATGCGGCAAAGTACGCCGATCGCGGTACCGATCTCCTGGGGACGACGCCGGAGGAGAGAGCTGTGGTGGACCAATGGCTGGAAGTGGAAGCACACAACTTTAATGACTTGGTGTATACTCTAGTGCTGCACTTGATCGTCTTCCCAAGGATGGGCCAACCATCGGACATGAGCTTGGCTCAGAGCTGCAAGAACAAGCTCGGAAAGGTGCTCGATGTATACGAACGGCGATTGGCGGAGAGCAGGTACCTGGCCGGAGACTACTATAGCCTTGCTGATATGAGTCATCTCCCTGGCATAAGGTATCTGATGAATGAAGTTGGGATGAGTCACTTGGTGAGAGAGAGGAAGAATGTGAATTCATGGTGGGAGGCCATCTCAAGCAGGCCTGCTTGGAAGCAAGTCATCAAGCTTATGCCATAATTCAACAACTCCTGCTTCTTTTATGCCGTAATAATATGAGTAATGTAATAATAAAATGGAGTTTGCTATAAATTATCATAATTCGTTATTTATGTTATTAAATTCTTCATGTCATTCATTAGTTGATCAAAATGCAGCATCAATGATGTGATTTACCATCTATAGCCTGGTTCAAAACCTGAGGGGGTTAGCCTAATGGACAAGACACCGTCTCATAAAGCGAGGTCTTGAGTTTAAGTGAGGTCAAGGTCGACGCTAGCTTTAAGCCAACTAGGTGATGTAAGCTAGGTAGGATTAAGAATACCCAACCTTAGATTATAGCGGAAGGTTGAATAATATCTTGAATAACTCGATCGTAAAATAAATAAAAATAACTAATGCTGAATAGCCTAAGAAAAGCTACCCAAATTCCCGACTGATCTCCAATAGACCATCTTCCACACATCTGGGCTCAAACTGGGTCTGAAACAAATTCATCAGATGGATAAACACCTCTCTGCGATAGGCCTGATCACCAACGAATAAGGTCTTGAACAGCAGCAAGTCCTCTTGCCTTTTTGCTGATTTCTACTTGCACTGCAAGAAGGAGAAAGACAAAACCAAGGCCAGCAGACTAGTGACCAGACTTTGGAGAAACACAGTAAACAAACTGCTAGAAGGAACACAATTGAGCCTTCAAATCAGCGACACCTATGTCTGACTGATTCACAATTCTACAACGTGTTGCAGCCTCAAACATAAACAAAACAACCTTGTTTTGCTAGAAGAAAACACCAAATTTTATTCATAAAAAAAATCTCCTCCTAAAATCATTTATTACATCTCCATATATAGAGAAATTTGAAAGCCTCTATGTGGGAGCCGACCCTCTCCACTTCTAAATAAGAAATTACCAACTTGGAAACAAAGCAAAATCCTAGCATTACTCGACCAAGGCTAAATCCTAATCTAATATAATCAGATTCTAAAACAATTAGGAAACTAACAATTTTGAAATTCAAAAAAGGAAAGAAAGATAACTATTCCTACAAATAGGATTCGGTGCTGCCCCTGAAGTATCCAAGCGTGTGTAGTTTGTTGAGCCGTTAGCAGCTTGTTGGGTCTCAATTTGAGCCCACTTGTTCTCAATTGGGCTTTGGCTTGATTAAGCCTGAAATTCCACCGGGATCAAAAATGAAATTTGCATCCTTCGACTCAGGGTCCGAACTTGCTAATTTGATAATGCACCCGCTCAGGTGAAAACTAAAAGTTTGATCATGTCCATGGATGCCCGCATCACTAGGCCACCGCCTAGAGCCTCCAATGTGACCAATGGGTTGTAGGGCCCCCACTTGCAATGCTCTCAGGGCCTAGGGCCCCCACCAATGCACTGCGCCCAGGGCCCCTAAGATTTTAGAGCCAGTACTGAGAGAAGTCTTGAGTTTAATTCACGTTCAACTCCTCCAACCCACTCCCCATGAGGTTACTCTCCATCAATTTAACCAGTGTATGTGGATTGGGAGATTTATACATGCTCGTGAGATTAATATGTAAAATGAAGTACCCATTTTACAAAAGAAAAAAAATCTTGAAATGAAATCTTCTACCATTCAAATTTCACTCTGATAAATCCAAATGGTTAAAAATGTCAGTTTTCATTAGATTTAGATTCTAACTCTGATTGATGTTTAGTTGATTCATTATGGATTAAACTAAATAAGTAAAAATATTTATTCAGAAAAAAAAAATTTTGAACCTGAAAAAATCAAAGTTGAAACAATTTGGTCGTCTCTTTTATAGACAATTTGATTGGTTTTGCAGTGATCTATCAAGTTATCCTGATACCTTATCCTAAGATGGGTCCCACCCTCTTATGCAACTAGTTAGGGCATCTGGACTATTCGATCTAGCACTTACTAAATATACCCTTTCTACTATAACGATGTCTCCCTAAGACAATTTTCATTAGTACAAACTTTGATTTGTGAGACCCGTATTCGATCTAAAGGATTCATTTTCCCCAACACCTGCCTACTCCTTACGAATTGCGTGTATATCAAATTTTGACACAAATTTTACTCTTAAAAGTCCAATTCTCTAATTCAATGAGTTTCCACCATCATATAAAACTCTAATTTTGATAGCCTTAAAAAAAATATAGCTTCACTTCTTCGAACAATTTAAAATTTTATAGACACCATGTATAAATCAACACCTTTCAAAATTTTGAAGTCTTAAGATTTTTTATCCCATGATCCCATCATTGTTAAATCCAACAGTTGATATTGGAAGTTCACAATATTCAATTGCAAAGGGTTCACAACTAATCATTTCTCCATGCATCAGGCCAGGAAGCATTACTCTATTTCATGTATTCATTTTTAGTAGCATGCGATGGTCAATTTTAAAGGTCTAATTTTATGATTAAATTGGTAAGGATGAAGGATTGACACACTTTTTTTTTCGCGTTAGTATATGAAATTAGAAAAAAAAAATAGTAAAAAATTTTGTGATATGTAGAAAGAATGATCTACTACTAATTCTTTTACCAATGTCGCCAATGTGAATAACATGTTTAGGGCAGGGGAATCAACAAAGCATTCAGCATTTCCATAATAAAAAGAAAATTATATAAACTATTAAAGGGTGAAAATATACAAATCATACAATCAATTAATATATTTTCTAAAGAACAAAAGCCATTTTCTTTTTCTTTTCTTTTTGTTCCTGCAAAATGCAGCTGTTAGCCCATTTTTGTTGTTTGTTCATTCTCAATTCATAAAACAAAGTCCAAGCGTGCGCACTCATGCAAGAACATCTGTGCACTGTGCTCTGAATTTGAATCATATCATACATTTCTTCAAAACACTTTTGTTCATACTAAAGAAGTGACTGAAATTTAAGTATTTTGATTTTCTTTCGATGAGTATGTTTCATGCCTGAGCTAAGCCACTTGATGATGATGTTGAAGGGTTCACAAGAGATCTTGCATAGGCAATGGGTAAACTCATTATCTTCTTGCCTTTGCTAACATAGGCTCTCTTCGTGAAGTTGTCATAATCGTTCGCTTCAATCTCATCCAGTATCTGCCGATACAGTAACAAGGAAGCCCAAACCTGCAAGTGATCACAAAGAAGAATATTTTTACCATTCCATAACATGTCTTGGTTGAAACTAGAAAAATCTAAAACGGGTTGTAGATTTATTGGTATTTAATGCGCTTGTTAGAAAATCATGACTTGATAACATTCTTAAAGTAGAACTTACTCTCGAAAGCTAGCCATTGAGATAATGGTGCCTCAAGTGTTATATAGAGTAAATGGTTTCTCGAATTAACTTATGTGGGACTTTTGTCACTTCATAACGCTTTACAACCATACAAATTTTGGGTTTATTTTGGAGAATGAGGAACAAAAGTTATTATTCTCCCGTAAAACTTCACTTCTGTTGGTTCCAAGAAACAATCCAGAAGAAGAATAGTTATCTCACCGGCCATCGGCTAGCTTGGTCGAGCTCTGTCACTCCTTTCTCCGCTTGCTGAAAGAACATCCTTGCCCTTTTAATTTGGTTCTTCATGAAGCTCCTCCACTTGTCAGTAACCCTCCCAGCAAATATATCATCATCCGATAGCCCTGCCTGTGCCAACTCATCCTGTGGCAGATAAATCCTTCCTCTCCTTGCACTGAATGACAAAACCCAATCAGATGACTGTTCTGTTTCAATGTTAAAGAGAGTGAATTGGATTTATTTCAATCCATGTTGCATGGTATGCTACATGTGTAGAAATATGACAGTAGTACAGATATTCAAATCATTCCAAAACATTCGATTGTGGATTCAGTAAGACATTTGAATCAGTTTAAATAAGCATTTAGTTTAAAATAAATATAAGTTATATTAGACAAATTTAAATAATTATTTATTTTAAATACCAGTAAAAGTGGCCCCTAGTAAGCAAACTGTACAAACTTACAACCAAACAACTAGACTTTTTATTATTCTGGGTAGACTTCAAAATTTAAAAAAAAAACACACAATAACATTGTCATTTTGGAAACAATGTCACAAATGTGCAGAAGAATCTTATGAAGGATTCGACGTGAAAGCATATGACATGGATTCATTGCTCATTTCAAAAAATCCATTCAACAAAACAGACTTGGAAGATTGCAACTGAGTTTTTATCTGATTAATTACTAATGAGTTCATTTAGTGGCTAGATGGCAGTTTCTTTGGATAACTCACTCTTCTCCAACATCCCTGAGTATGTTGGTGAGCTGGTTTGCAATTCCTAATGCCAATGCTGCATTGTAGACACTTTCAGTCGTTGCATGAGAATCAGGAGCTATGCCCATCACGGGGACACTCATCAAGCCGACGGTGCCAGCAACGTAGTAACAGTAGAGGTAGAGCTCATCAAAGTTCTTATATCTTGACTTAACAAGGTCCAGTCTCATTCCTTCAACCATGTCTTTGAATGGCTGCAAGACAAGAAGTTAAATTATTGATGCATTCTGAAACCACAAGCAATTAATAAAAAGGAAGGATATGCAAAATATAAATGGAAGCATTGCCCCTAAAATGCTGCAGAGCTTGAATTTTGCATCAGTGTAATGATTCTTGATCAAGGAGTATGTATCAACAAGCACAGAAGGCTTCTTACCATATTATGGTGATTAAAAGATTACCAAAATCATATAACAATCCCCCATTTAAAAAAGTTCAACCTTGCATTACATGGAATTTTCACATTTATCATGGAAAATGGAGATCAACGTAATCTAAATGTGTCCTCCACTGGAGTGATCATGACTCCCTCCACTTCTAATCCATTGATTGACCTGTATGAAGTCAGCCCCCAAAACATTTTTTCATTACCTTACTGCTAGAAAAGTAATCAATTCCCATCACCAAAAAATAGAATTTTTTTATGTTATTCATTCAATTTCCTAGATTATCAACTAGTAAGTTATATGATTAAGAGTTACTGAAATGTAACTAAAATCAATTAAAAGAGAAAGCATGTGAGACTGCTGAGCAACAGAGAACTTGGCCACATGCAGGGATGACTGGAAAAGTAGCATTCATAAGGACCAACCCTTGATTGATGGATTAAGGCTTCAACGATAATGTTGGTAAGACACTAACACATTGAAAATTCTTTGACAGAGTAGCAATGTGAATACTGTAACCCATAGTTTTAAATCAGAAGAATCAATTCCTCGACACAAAGTATGAAAGCTGAATGAAGACCTTAATGGTTCTACAACTTGGTCAAAGCTCAGCTTACCCAGATCAGGTTAGTATTTTAGTTTCAGGTTTTTAAGCTTATTCTGTAAAGTTAGCATTTCGGTATGTCATACCTGTATGTCAACAGGAAATGTGGTAACTGTATCTGAGAGAGCTGCATCAAACATATCATATGGACGACCTGCAAATAAATCCTCCAACCTTGCTGCCCACCTGTCTAGAGCTGTTGGTGTTATATGTGAAGCATTGGGACCATCTACAAGCTCATCTGTTCTCCTACACCATACTGGAATAAAAAGGAACTAATAAGAGAGAAGCAAGGAAGCAACATAAAAATTCTAGTAGACGAACCTCAGATGCAGGAAATAGATAGATGGGGTTTAATCATTTTCTGAAATATGCTAAACAACATGAGCATAAGCTCATTCATCTCAGTATGGGACCATCTACAAGCTCATCTGTTCTCCTACACCATACTGGAATAAAAAGGAACTAATAAGAGAGAAGCAAGGAAGCAACATAAAAATTCTAGTAGACGAATCTCAGATGCAGGAAATAGATAGATGGGGTTTAATCATTTTCTGAAATATGCTAAACAACATGAGCATAAGCTCATTCATCTCAGTATGGGACCATCTACAAGCTCATCTGTTCTCCTACACCATACTGGAATAAAAAGGAACTAATAAGAGAGAAGCAAGGAAGCAACATAAAAATTCTAGTAGACGAACCTCAGATGCAGGAAATAGATAGATGGGGTTTAATCATTTTCTGAAATATGCTAAACAACATGAGCATAAGCTCATTCATCTCTCTCTCTCTCTCAGGAAATAGATAGATGGGGTTTAATCATTTTCTGAAATATGTTAAACAACATGAGCATAAGCTTATTCATCTCTCTCTCTCTCTCAGGAAATAGATAGATGGGGTTTAATCATTTTCTGAAATATGCTAAACAACATGAGCATAAGCTCTCTCTCTCTCTCTCTCTGCACATATTACTGAAAACTTCACAATCCATGCAAACAGATTACTGCATTCTGACTACCACTATAAAAATAACATAACCCAATTCAATCTAAATTGAGTGCTATGGTTTTGCATTAGTACTTGCTAAGTTGTTTCTTGAGTTGTGAGCCTGAGTTACTCTCATCTGCAGCTAAAGTTTGGGCTCTAGGTGTTGAGGTGTGGAGCCTGATTTCTCTTAAGATTCAGCCCCTGTTGGGGGTTGCAAGGGGGGCAACGCGCCCCCGAGTCGAACTATTGGGGTGGTTATTAATAGGGGCTTTTTGGTAAATTTCTCAGATGTAATGTATTTATAACCCTAATTGTGTTAGGTTTGAATAACACACAAAAACAGAGAAGAGTGTAGTGCGTGGGAAACGTTGCAACTGCCGATTCTTGATCATAGTGGATTTTTTGCTACTCCGTTGTTTTCACCCGCAAGGATTTTCCACGTAAATCTGTGTCTTTTGCTTTCTTTTGTGATTGCTTATTTCTTACTGTTTCCAACACTAGGTACCTCACTGTATAATGTATTCAGCCACTGGGAATGCTACACCTCTTTGGGCCTCCATTGCAAGTATGCTGTAAATTTCTGTTATCTTAAATAACTTTATCAATTATATATTTAAACAGAGATACAACGTGCAATATTGCCTACTGATATTAATTTTGAGGCCCATACTGTGTTGCTGAATTCTAATTAGAAGTTAATTGTCCCAAATGCTACAATGAGACCCTCAGTAGGTTGAGTGGGAAGGATTCTATGGGGCACACCAAAGTCTCCTTCACAAATTTTCTCACCTGAAAGAGATGCTGTTAACATCAAAAAAATACCTTAAATTGTGTAATAGATAAGCAGTTCGGGCTTCAGATAATGAAGTTTACTTCCAGTGAGGTAACTAATGTTGCAATGGGTTTTGTTTATTTAAGAATATAACCATGTAATGCTCGTAACAGATATTTCAACCTTTACTTCCAGGAGTTCAGCCGCTTGAGATGGATTTTTGTCAACTCGAGGAACAGCAACATATTGAATCCTATATAGCAATTCTAATTCGTTCCATCTTAACAACATCTTTTAAACCAACATCAAATGGGGCAATAATCATCAAGTAGCAATGGATTTTCAACAGAGTTCCATGTGAAGTTCTAATGTTCAAAGGCTTTCCTATCAACTGAAGTACCGGTGACTTAGTAACTTGCAGCAACATCATAAAGATAGATTCAAAGCTTTCTTTTCCACATAAATGAAAATATATATAACGGAAGAAATTATGGTTAGCTCCTATTTGTATCACTTTGTTCAACAAGAAATGCAAAAATTGCTTTTCCTTTCCTTCGCGTCCAAGACTAATTTTTTTTTAGCGGTAAAGAAGAAATTTCAATAAAGAGAAAAAAAGATACAAAGCAAAGTGAAAGAGAAAAAGGCCTAAGAGGGTTAGACCCAAGAAAAACAACTAAGCAGTAACAAGAGAACAATTCCAGAATAACAATTAACTTCTCGGTAAATGAAAAACTCCAAAAATCGACCCTTCTACACTATTTTTAGCAAAGAAGTCAACAACATCATTCGCCAATCGATTGATAAGGTTGAAGGAAACCTCCATGCCCGCAGACTAATTAGAACTTAGGTTCACTTATCCTTTGGTGATGACTTGTTATCTTTCTTAGGACCACTCCTTAAAATGTTCCAGCTTTAGCAACTTCAATCATGATTAATTGCAATATGAATAGAGAAAGTAAATGGATGTTCATGGCAACTCTCAAAAGCAAGCTTTCGGCATATTGATCTTAGGAAATGAAAAGTAATCAAGATAAACAAGAAACTAGGACCAGAAATCAACTGATACTATCATCATATTATTAGCCTCAAATCAATGGAAGTCCATTCAACTACTCAATTGATGGCATTATTCCAAAGAAGACTCCTAAGCATGAAGCTCTGTGTTACCTTGCAAGAAATATATCCACCACTCAAAAGTTTTAAGAAATCTAATACAAAGATTCAACTTAGGATGTGTGTCAAGCTTAAATATGACCAAGGAAAATTGCTCAGCAGAAGACCAATTACAGCTTTCAGTCGCTTACCGTAGATTGCCCAGATCGCTCTTCGCCTTTCAGGTGTCATGAGAAGTGTTCCTAAACAACAAATGAACATTTCAAACAATTCTGTACGGGTTTAAACTCTAATCAATTCAAAAGAAGATATATCTTCCTAAAAGTTAACAATTTGAACTAAATGAAAACCCAATTGAACAGTTGTAACCCCGAATCTAATGAATAAATTGTACATTAAAGAACAGATAAGAAGACTAACCCAGGTAAAATGTCTTCGCATACTCCGCACAAACTTCTCCACAACGATCATAAGCTTGGTTCAACAAACTCAGGGAGCCAGGAAGAACCACATCGGGTTTCACATCGAGTAATTCACTAGAGCTCAGCTGCTTCTTTACCAAAGCAGCCTGCTTAAGGACAACTTCATAAACCTTTTGTTCTGATGTCATTGCGATTTCCCCGACCGGGTCAGCCACCAAACTTGATAGGATTGGGAAATTCCCACTGTCTTCTGGCCCATACCCCAAACATGCATACTTCATATCAGCATTAAGAGAACAGTAAGTCCATCTGCATTTCTTTCGCCCCTGTTTTGGATAAGCTCTATTGACAGACCTCAAATTGTTCAAAATCCGCCAAGTTCCCTCTCGACACGGTTCAGAAAACCCAAGTCTATTTGAGATTTCAGCAGGTGAAGCAACCCAGAAAGACTTGATGGACATCTTTGATACTCAAAACTCTCCTCACTTCTGTTCGTTCCTCGAGCTTATATTTAACAAATAAAGTCCTCAGCTCTTCCTAAAAACAGGATAGCAAGCCCTTTCCTCGGATGATACCTTATCTGACAAAATTCATTCTCCAGGCTGTCCTAAAATTTTCTGAAAATTGCATGAAAATAAGGCCCAATGAGGGAAGGAGGAGCCAAAATAAATAAGAATTCCTATCAAACGAAAGATAATAACACGAAACTATACAAGACCAACAAGCCTATGAGAGATCTTCAGTCCTTGAACAGACCGAAGACCTCTGTTTCTGGATTTTCTATCTAAAGAAAGTGAAAACTGAAAGCATTAGAGGAAGGGGAAGTGAATCACTGAGAAAACCAGCCAACTCTCAAGACCCACACCCAGATGCTGAAATCTGCAAATTTCACTTTGCTGAAAGAAATTTCGGCAGAAGAACACTAAGTAGGCTTTTTTTTTCCTGTTCCTCCTTAGTTGAGTACTATGCAAAGGACTTTTTAATTCCGAAAACTAGTCCCACTTCCAATTTATCTGATAAGAACAATAAATGGAAACAAAACCAAAGCAGAAAACGAACACTAGTCTGATCTTCCTGATACGGTGGAAACTCAAACTCTCACCATCTCTAAGGTAAAATATGTATATAACGCATGCAGTAGTTTAGTTAGATTGGTTGTCTCCCATCTCACAAAATTAGAGGGGTATCTCACAATTTTTCAAATATAAATTTAAAAAAAATATTATATATATATATATATATATATATATATATATATAAATTCTTTTTTTTCTTTTTGTTTTTTTTAAGGCTTTCTACGGCTCTGTACGAAAATTTGAGTTAACAGATGCATTCCACTTTCTTGTCCAATGAATAAGAAAATATTATCTGCTGAGGTGAGCATTTTAACCACACGAATGAAACAAGGGGCTATTATGTATAAACAAACGCTCGTACATTCCCAAAGTGGGACCCAGTATGCAGAAAATTTCTTTAATTAAACCATCACATCTATCTAAATCTTCTGTTTAAAAAAAATAACAATTTCATTCAATTTTAATAGTGACGTGCACGAATCAATTCTCTTATTATAATTTATTAATTGGAGTGGTTATAATTAAAATGATTTAGATTGTCTCATAACTTCACATCTTTCAACATATTTAAAATTAGTTTTGTAATTCGATATAATAGCTTTATATATTTGCATTCATTATTTATTGACAATGCAATTCATATTGTTATCTAATATTAATTATATCATTATAAAAATAAATACGTAGTTACTTAAAATTCTGTTGATAACAAATTAATAAACAAAAAAAAACTGTTCATTCAATATTCAAAAGTTCTATGAGTACTCTAATTATTCATCATATAAATAAATAAATAAATAAACCATCTTTTCAAGAGTTCTATTTATTGCATTCTTATTTACATAAATTTTACACAAAAAAATATACCATTCTTAATTTAAATTCAAATGATCCGAAATACCGATCCAGTTATAATTTTCTCTCACCACCTTTTTCCTTTATAAAGATGTAACAGCTAGTGGGTCCCATGAATCCTCAACAGCTAGGGTGATACGACACGTGGAGCGCACATCCAATGGGTGGAAGATAACGTTATCACGTACATCACATACGACTGAGATAGTGCCCGAGTGGCAACAAGTGTGGTATGCCAGGTGGCAGAATTGGAGCGTGTGTGGAATGATCTAGTGCTCGTAGGGGGTAGGGACCAGGGAAGTGGTGGGCCACACATTTGCTGGTCGTCACGTGCAAAAGAGGGCAGCGGAGAAACCACATTGGCTGCCGGTGTCCACACGTCTCGTGAAATATGGACGGGTCTGCGATTGCCACGTAGCATGCACTTTCTTGAGCCCTAGCATTATTTCATGAAGGAGTAATTTTCTTGTGCTCTTCCCACTATCGATGGGTTGACCTCTGTAGAATTGGGGGTTTAACTAATTTTTTAATCTAAATTTTAACACTACTTATTTTTCATGATAAAATAGTTAGATGGTTAAATAAACTATTTAAAAAGAGGAAGAAAGGGTTAAGAAATTTATCATAGATGGTCTTAGACAGTCAAATGAAGAAATGAAATTAAAAAAACCAATTCAGATTGCATAATTTTGACAAATGATAATAATGATAAAGATGAAAGTATACTTAAAAGATCTACTATCATTTACAATTTCATTAAAAAATCAATTTTTAGAATTTTGATATTAATAGTCAAAATTATCTGACATTCAATCTTTTCAATGACATCTACAAATTTTTACTATTAAGATCAAAAATTGATTTTTAGACTAAAGTTTTAATTGGTGATTAATTTTTAAATTTACTTTCAACCTATACAGGTATATTTCAAATTACAACAATAGTGTTAGGTACGATGTTATAACCGTATGACCAATTACAAAATACATGAGCTTTAAACGATGGAGTTAAGCTTTGGCTTTAAAAGTCTGACAAACATTAGAAGGGCTTGGGATTTTGTAGATATAAATGAGCTCAAGCATTTTTTGGCCAAATTCAGCTTGAACCCGACCTATGAACAAACTTTGTTGCATATATTTTTACAAAGAATTTGTCAACTAATCAATTCAAGCAATTATTTATAGAACTTAACATTGTCAATACACAACATACAATGAGGGAAACTATGACTATTGAATAAGCACTAATTAAAGTTGGTACATGGTATATACCTTAGAAGATTCTATTCTTCATTTTACTTTTGAAAATTAGTTTTTTCCTCTCTCCAACGTTGCATTCATACAACAATGCAATCTAAACTTTTGTTTTCGATGTGTAACACTAAAAGAAATAATTAATTTCAAACTTCTAATATTAAAATAGTGGTCTTGAGTTCGACTCCTCTCAGATTTATCTAATATACGAGACTTGTAGAAAATTTTAATTATTCATGCGATGAATCTCACCTCCAATATAAAATGAAGATACCAATTTAATAAAAAAAGAAAAATGATCTCAAAACTTATATCATATGAAAATGAAAAAAAAACACAAATGCTGAAATGCTAGGGTCGTCTATGCTACAGGAGGTTAATTTGACATGCCATCAATTCCAAGGTTCCAAATTGCATCTTTATACACCACTAGAAACACAACACTATAACCCTACTTTTATTCCACTCACTAACCAATTGACATATAAAAGGAAACTTAAAATCTCTAACAAAATTAAAGAAACATAAATGAAAATCCCTAAGTTTTCACGTGATATTATTTAAAGTTTTTATTATGCGAAAAACCCGCACATATTCAATCACAAATCACCCAAGCACACACAAGTAAGAAGAATACGAATTTTACGTGGTTCGACAAGAATGTTTACGTTCACGGAATGTGTTAAATCCACTATGAGGAATAATCGGTCAGATTACAAGAATTACAATCCTACCCACTCTTCTCTCACAGTCTCTCTTTCTCCTCTCTATTTCTCTTGTAGAGAAACTGTACAGCCTAAAAACTCTAAGATGAAAGAGAACAATATATATAGACATATACCGATTGGGCCCACTGGACCTGAGTCAATCAAACAACTCAAGCCCAAAAGGACTTTGAGCCATAAAATCCAACAGTTTTTCTCATCTGTGAAAATTTTAATAAGCTTGTATTTGAGTTTCTCACACGTTAATAAAAAAAGAAAAAAAGTCTATTTTATACCTGTCATCAGGGGTTCAAATATCGGCCGATACATATCGTATCGGCCGATATGTATCGGTTTTGAGCTAATGAATATCGGCTGATATATATCGTTATCGGCTGATATTCACAATCGGTTGAAATATCGGCCGTATTATATCGACCGATATCAAAATATCGGCCAATATCGGCTGAAGAGAGAAAAATATCGGTCGATATATCGTTTCGGCCGATATATCGGCCGAAAACGCATTTTAAACCCCTGCCTATCATATTCATGAATTGAATATGTTTTTCCATCAATTTCAAAACTTTATTGTGTGAAGCATTTTATCAATAAAAATTAAATTTGGGTTGAAAAAGTGAATGGTGGTGGGCAGATTATCTGTCTTTGTTGGTTTGTTGGAGGCAAATGCATATGATTTCAAATGCATATTTGAATCCCTCTGCCTTATCTTCACATGATGACAACACCCTTCATTTGGACTTCATAATATCACAAGAGAATTATTTACAGTCATACTTGTAAAATATAAAAGTGAAAATGAAAAGGGTGAAATTGATTCTTTTTACTTGTGAGAGGGACTGTGTTTTGTTTAAAAACAATGGAAAAAATAAATTAAAAAAAAAAAAAAAGGATTTTCCCTGGTGTTCCGGTGTTCATTCTTTTTTTTAATGAATAAGACGTTAAGATCTTTTAGAGCACGAACTAATCTTCGGAGCATATATAAAATTACAGTTACGGTGCTGTGGCTATTAAAAGCTGCAGCTTGGCAGTTTTGAAGGTCGGGAGGGAGGCGACGACGCCAGCATTCAGGTTCCAGCCCAGCCCAAGCCCAAGCCCATCTTTTCTTTCCGCTTATTATGGCGACGTTGGATCTTGCTGAGTTGAAGTAAGGCACTCTACTTAAAAATAGGAAATTTCCTATTTTCGTACACTCGACACGTAAAAAGTTATTTGGATCTTATAATAAGTGAAAAATTGTCGAGAATTCACTTCAAAAAGTGAGTGGCCGTTATTTGATTCCCACTCTACTTCCTGTACGATGTATGTGTGAGAATAGAGACTTATATATTCTAAAAATTAGTTTAATACTCTAAAAATTTTGAATATTTTAACCATGAAAAAATATAAAATTAATACATCAAATAAGTAATTAATTTTAGTACTTACAAAGTTACAAAAATCAATCACTGTAAAACTTTATTGAATATCTCAAACGCAAAGTTAGGGTAGTGATGATTGTGATAGGTTGCTCCTTTGTTGGTCTAATTTGGAATTAGGAATTTAGGATACTTAGAAAGATATCTATCGTAAGGTCTATTTTCATACTCTTCCAAGTTCAAACTTTTTAGGTAATTTAATCCGGTGAGATTTATGTTTTGAAAATTTATATATTGTGAATAAGTTCATTGCAAGTTGATAAGTATTTTTATAGTATTTATTTTAAATAATGAAAAAATTAATTTGAATTTTTTAAAGAAATTTAATTTTAATTTTAATAGTTATATAAATCAGTTTAAAAAAATTATGATAATTGAACAGAAATAAAAATTATGTCTTCCCTTGTGCTTCTCATTTACTTTTATTTACATCAGCTTAAGCGAGTGATACATGTTCAACTTCAAATGTCAACCAAAATTTAAAATTTGTGACATTATTTGGACCTTCATGAAAATGAAAAAATAATAAAAATTAGGTTGGTTGGAAATTCCAACAAAACGAACGTAGAGGTAAATTATTGGCCAACATTTCTAAAGTTCTGATTTTTGGAGTTTGGTGAAAGAAAAAAGGAAAAAAAAAAGTAGGTTGAAAGAGGTTGAAAATTTGAAATGGTCATTATTTCATTTCATTTTTAATTTTTTTTTTATCTCTCTTTGAATACGAAAGTATTAGATAAAATTACAAATTCTCGTAATCTCCTGCATACCACCGGCATTAGATGAGTATGGAATTTATTTAGGGTACACTTTTATACACGCTAGAATTTTTTTCATCTCACACGGAAATTCAATTTTTTTAAAAAATTCTCGTTTTACCCTTCCAACCAACATATAAAGTGGAAGAGTAAAACGGAAATTTCAAAAAAAAAATTGAATTTTTAAATGTGATGAAAAAACTCTTCGGTGTGAAAATATTTACCCTTTTTAACTCTTATAAATAACAAAATATTAAGTTTGAATGGCATAACTTAAAATACAAGTTATCATTCTACTATTTCAGAAGATCAGGAACTAGCCCTGATATATAAATTTTAAGTGTAATTAGTTTTGAAATTCAAATAAATTTTTAAATATAAAAATTAAAGATATTCTGGACCAACTACTACTGTTTTATATTTATTATATATTTTAATATTTAAGAAGAGATGAGATTTAACGTGCAATGGACCATACACGTGGGTTGGTAAGCATATTGAGAGTATACTTTCTTGTCGACACGTCCTCTCTCAAATGAATCTGGACCGTTGACAACTTAAAGTGTTAACCATTTTAATCAAGACCTTTCATAGGGTGCCAATATAGATACCACAAAATCCGGTCATCAGACACCCATTTTGTGATTTTTAGTAGAAATTATCATGCTGCCCTTCTGTGTATAATTGATCGATCGAATGTGTAGTGCACTTTTCACGTCGATCGATTGATTACACAAATGGAAGAAAGTGATGAGAAAAATATGAAATGATTCTGTCGATGCTATCAATCGATCCGAATACAGTAATTAAAAAAAAAAAAGTTTTTAAATTTTAAAGTTGTTTTTTAACCACTGTATGTTTTCAAAAATTTTCAAATTGAATATCTGGAGTAATTACGATAACCTGAACAAAATACTTTAAGACTTAAAGGTCTTTTGACACTCCCAAATATTTAAAACAGAGTGTTTTGCAAATAAGGGTATCCCTAGGGTGTACCAAAAATACATTTAGAAGTATCAAAAGACCTTAAATTCTTAAAGTATTTTTATCAGGTTATCGTAATTAGTCCGGATATTTAATTTGAAAATTTTTGAAAATACACAGTGGTTAAAAAATAATGTTAAAGTCTTATCTTTCCTTTAAAACTTTAACATTATTTTTTAAGCACTGTGTATTTTCAAAATTTCTCAAATTGAATATCCGGACTAATTACGATAACCTAATAAAAATACTTTAAGACTTTAAGGTCTTTTGACACTCCCAAATGTTTAAAAAAGAGTATTTTACAAATAAGGGTATCCCTAGAGTATGCCGAAAACACATTTAGGAGTGTCAAAATACCTTAAAGTCTTAAAGTATTTTTATCAGGTTATCGTAATTAGTCCGGATATTCAATTTGAGAAATTTTGAAAATACACAGTGCTTAAAAAATAATGTTAAAGTTTTAAAGGAAAGATAAGACTTTAACGTTATTTTTTAACCACTGTGTATTTTCAAAAAATTTCAAATTAAATATCCGGACTAATTACGATAACCTGATAAAAATATTTTAAGACTTCAAGGTCTTTTGACACTTCTAAATGTGTTTTTGGTACACCCTAGAGATACCCTTATTTGTAAAACACTCTATTTTAAATATTTGGGAGTGTCAAAAGACCTTAAAGTCTTAAAGTATTTTGTTTAGGTTATCGTAATTAGACCGGATATTCAATTTGAAAAATTTTGAAAATATACAGTGGTTAAAAAATAACTTTAAAGTTTTAAATTTTTTTTTTTATATGCTATCAATCGATCGACAGAATCATCTCACATTTTCCTGATCGTTTTCTTCCGCTCGTGTAATCGATCGATCAACGCAAAAAGTGCACTGCACATTCGATCGATCTATTATACACAGAAGGGCAGCATGGTAATTTCCACTGAAAATCACAAAATCGATGTCTAGTAACAGGATTATGGGGTGTCTATATTGGCACCCCCTTTCATATCATAGCCACCAAACAAGCCATTTATTATATATTTTAATATTTAAGAAGATATAAGATTTAAATGTGCAATGGACCATACACGTGGGTTGGTAAGCATATTGAGAGTATACTTTCTTGTCGACACGTCCTCTCTTGAATGAATCTGGACCGTTGACAACTTAAGGTGTTAACCATTTTATTCAAGACCTTTCATATCATAGCCACCAAACAAGGCCATTTCTACCATAAATACAAATAATAGAGCATGTGGGTGACCATTTAGACATTTTATTTTTCTTTTAAGAGATACTCTATTTCAAAATATTATGTGTAAAATACTATTTTGTCCTTCAATTTTCTAAAAAGACAATTTCCCTACACAAAATTGAGGAGAGAAATAATAATTTCGCATAAAAAATTAAAATGGATATCTTTTAAAAGAAAAATGAAGTATCTAAATGACTACCCGTTATTTGGAACACGTTTGGCAACAATTACTGGAGAAGATATTCCCTTTAATAGGAAAGTTGGGAGAGAAACTATATATTGCTAAGTTCATTTATATCCTTTCTTCGACCATACTTCTCAAAAAAATTCCTCCATCATACTTTCTTGGGACAATACTTCGTCATTTTCATTGACCCATTGTTTTGCTCCATTCAATAATCAATAGGGCTGTGGATTAGTTGGTGGATTGATAGGGGAGGGGAGATCTGACCCTGTGGGTTTAAAATTCGGGTCAAGCGAGATATCTTTCTCTCTTTGATTTTTTTTTAAGATATCGGACGTATATTTTTTTCTTTTCTCTGAAAAAAAAAATAAAAGTACAAAAATGTAGTTCGGTTTTTTATTAAAATATGAAAAAACAAAATATTGATCGATATAATGACCTATAGGCAAATATTGGCCGATATATCAAGAATATCATCCAATATATTTATATCACGGCCCAATATTTGCACCGTAGCCTGACCTAACATGATCAACTTTGACTGAAAAAAAAAAGTATAAAAATGTTGAGAAAATAGAAAAATGAAAAATTCATCTTGAGAATTTTTTATTCTTAAAATATATTTTTAGTAGAGTATCGAACCATTCAAGACTAAAAATTTGATAGGAAAAATTTAATGTCTCAAACTCAGATTTTTTTAAATTGGGTTGCACTCATAGTCAAGTTAGAAATCGGGCAAATCAATGGGTCTAGTGATTATTATAAGTTCGTTAAGATTTTCATTTGGAAATCGGGAAAACTGCCAAATAATAGCAGTTCGTTTATTTTTATATGAAAATTTGATTGTCAACAGCCCACTTGGCCCATGTTTTAAAAATGAGGACATTAAATATTATTATTAGGATGAACCTGTACATATCATTAAAATTTAAGATTAACTAAATGATTTAATTATTCAATTAAGTAAATGATGACAAAAATTAAAATAATGGCGAGTTGGTGACAATAGAAATCACAAATCAAATATAATTATAACATATAAAAGTTTAATTAGGTTGTATTTGTAGAGGACTTATTAGATGCGAATCAATTCATTGCAAATCTTATGAGTAATTTTTTATATAAATATTTTGTATTTGCACATCTAGTGTCTTTATCTATTATTATATGAAGTATTTTAAAATTATATATAATATGAGATAGTGTGGATGACTATTAATTTTTTTTTTTTTAAACCACGGTTGGAGGAGTGAGAATTAAATTCAACACCTTCCTTAGGTTCTTGAGTCTTGACCAGCACTCAATCTCATTAAGTATGGATAGTTACTTGGATAGATCTCTTGTTAAAAAAAATAATATGATTAAGATTTAATTTAAAAATTTTACTTTCAAATATGATTTTGACGAATAAAAAAGGTTGTAATTGTCTATAAATTTAACTTAATTCAAGAGAAACTATATCTCAAATTATTTTAAATTAAATATAAATAATATTTATAATGAAAATATAAATTCAATAAAAAATTCTATTTTCATATTTCACAATGAACCGGTTCACAACAGATAATTCAAAAAGCCCCATTCTTCTGAAAATTGGGGCTTTTTCAGTTTTCCATTTCCAATCCAAACACACCTCTTCCGCAAATCTCTATCCTCGTAATGATTGTTGAGGGGATTTGATCCAATAGAATCTGATACAAGATCGATGAAATACAAGCTTGAATAATGGCCAAACTATTACTATTGAAATCCATCTTTTCTAGCACCTCAAGGATCATTCAAGCAAGTCATAAGTTATTTCTATATCTGAATGACTTATTTTTTAATCGATTCTCTCAAGGATAAACAATCATTCAAGCAAATCATACGAAATTTAAGAAGAGAAGATGGAGATGGATCAGACTCCTGGCTTGATTTCTCCAAAAGAGAAATATAAAAATAGCGCAGTATAATCAGAGTCGATCGTCTGGGGAAAGGATCATCACTTCCATCAACCATTTCAGAGTTCAAAATAAATAAATGAATAAATGAATAAATAAATAATTTCTCCAGATCTGATATATCGAGGCAAGGAGGCCGTCGATAATAAGGTTTACAGAAATGGAGAATGAATGAATGTGGCGTCGGCTCATACACAGCAACCACAGGAGAATGAAAGATTACTTGTAATCAGTACTTCGACGCAGAAATCAGAAACAAAAAAAAAATGAATTTTAAATAAAAAACCCCAACAAAGGAGCGAGAGAAGAAGATAAAAAGGAAGCATACAGAAACCCTAGCTGAAAAGAGGAAAGTGTGATGCTGATTTACCTTAACGAAACTATATATAGAGAGAAATAGGGAAGAAACCCTAGTTATATGGGGGCAGGAGTAACGGCTAATACAGTGACACGTGGTGCGCTTATCACTTTTCTTTTCTTTTTTTAATATAGGAGCTGTTACATTTTAGATGAAATTCTAAAATTTCTTTAAGTTTTTTGTAACTTAAAAAATATTGTGATTTTAAATATTAAAAAATCTTTGAATTTGATGAAAATATTGAAAAACTTTTTTGACTATTTATCAACGTATTTTATAATGTACAATAATTCAAATAGTCTTCTAATATCATCATAATTTAAATTATTTATCCTATCAATCATTCAATTCAATCCCAATGAAAATAAAGAAATTATAATAATTTACTTTTTATAAAATAATAAAAATAATCTTTAATAATTGATAAAATAAATATGTGAGATAAGCCTAAGAAAAAAGAAAAAGGTGGGGGATGACTATAATACAAAAAATATTTAAGAAAACCTAAAAAAACTGAAGAAAATAATACTAACAAAAATATGAAGTGCCACTTATTCAGAGATTAATTAGTAGTGGACCCAAGAAGCGAAATAAGTGAAGATTTTTCATATAATCACATTTTTGTTATTTTTATTTAAAAGGGGTAATACTGTCATTTTAAAAATTTACAGGGCAATGGTAATTTAAGTTTACTCAAGGAGGTTTTTTGTTATCTTTTATCTTTTTTAAATGTTCAATATTTAAAACTAAATCAATTACTTTAAGGAAAAAAAATTCTTTAAATATATATATTTATGAATTATATATTATAAGAATAATACATGTATTATACATTCATGTCATATATATATATATATATAATTGAAGTATCTTTGGAGTAGGACAATAGAATGAAATAGAGAATTGTTGACTATGGTCTCTAAGATTACATTCCATATATTCCACTTTTGTTCTACTATTTTCAACCCACTCATCCAAAGAACTTGCCTTCATAATTCCAATTTTCATTTGATTGATTTCTTGTTGCATCAATTAACACTATATCATCCACAAGTAGCTTACACTTGGGTACGTTATTCGTTAAATTGATGTTCAGTGATACTACAATGAGTGGATGATAAATAAATATGTGCTTGAAATAGATGTATAGTTGTCTTTTTCCGTATTGTTCTTATGGGATGCATTTATTTTCAACATTTACCAAATTAATTTTGTTATTACTCTATCATAGGCATGTTCGATGAAAACCATTACGTAAAGTTTTCTTTTTCTCTCTAAATTCTTTCATGAGCTATCTCAACAAAGAAAATAGCTTCTATTGTTGACGTATTTGATTTAAGTACAAATTGACTCTCTAAAATATCTGATTATTTTATTTGATTATTTTCTTAATTATTTTTGTAGTGTTCCATCTTAAAGTATCAATATATGGTTCAATATTTGAACAATTAAGAACTAAAATAAGAAAACCTCTAAATCAAGCCCATTAATGTTAAACACATCATAAATGTTGTTTCAAAGAGATGTTTCTTCGCATCACATGGAATGGGACTGCTGCATGTGATGTCGCCAATGGATTGCTATTTCTATATCTCCGCCGTCATCGGTGACGGAGAATGTACCTATTTTTTTATTTTTTTTTAAATGATGGTTAGTAATTCATTCAAAGGAAGGAAGCTCCTAAAAAATATGTACAATAGGTAATATTTCTCCCGCGCTCATAAAGTGGGAGAGAATATTATTTGCCAGTTCAATAGTGATATTATTTGCCTTTTCATCATCTTTATGTTCTCTACTCCTTTTATTTTCCTCACTTTTTCCATTTTCTGCACACTTCTATCCAAACAAGTGCCTAGATTTATTTATTTTCTCCCTTGGATGGTTAATGCCTTCTACCCAGCGTTAAAAATTTGGCCGGCAGCAATGTATCAGTGTTACGGCCGTTGCACCAATATGTTGTGTAGTGGCTGCTACGATTTTTCTTTCCTATACTTTTATCTTTTTCAAAAAATACTGAAAATTTATAGAAAATTAAGAAAAATCTAAACTTCAAGAATGTATTATAATATCATTAAGTCATGGGCATTTAGACATCCAAATGTTTTTTTTTTTGAATCTTAGGAAATTGAATTTGATAAATTCAAATTATTGTTAAAAATTAATGCAAAAATAGCAAAAAAGTCTAAAAAAATGAGAAATGTAAACATTGACGTTGAGAAATGGAAACAAAAAATGAAAAATGTAAACAATGACGTTTGGAAAACGGATCGATGAAAATTTGACAAAAATCAGATTTCTTGAGATAATAATGTTAACAAATGAAGTTTGGAAAGAAATGCTTAAGGAAAGAGAGGTATTTATGTCGGGTGAATGTTGAGAATGTATGAAGGGTGAACTGAGTAGCTGTCCGAAGGTATTTATTTTTTCAAAAAAAAAAAATTCAGACCATTGCGAAAAAAATTAAGAAAAGGAATTCGACCATTTGAAAATCGATACGCATCCATTGCCGCTGCAATGGGCGACCACAACGTATCGATACATATATTTCCACAACGTTGCGGCCGTAACGCTACGTTGCAACCAAATTTTTTAACTCACCTTTGTCTATTTTTCTCTTTAATTTGTTCTTTCTCTTCCCTTTTCTCTCTTGTAGGAGAGGTGAAAAGAATGAAGAAAGCTCTCTATAATAACCTCTACCAAATGGGTTTGATAGGAAAATCCTAATGACTTAGCCACATTTTATGGACCAAACTTAATGGATCAGGTCGAAGTCGATTTTAGGCCCAACAAATGACTGGTGAGCTCAAACCCTCATCAATAGTAGGCATTTCCCTCGCATTCTATAACACAAGCCACAATTATTTTTTTTACCAATGGAAAATTCTAAGACTCCTACTTCTCCTCGAATACAAAAACATGTGTAAAACAATAGATGCACACAGTCCCTACAAATTATAGATATTGGGTGACTACGGGACTCGACATGAGACCCTCAAATTTCACAACATACGTTAACAATTCCAACATTTTACTTTATATATGGATAAATTTATGCCCTATTTGATTGGTTAAACAAGATCTTTCTTACACTTGCAAGTCGCAAATCCTGAGTGTTCTAAAACATGGTTTAATGACATCTCATATAAATTTTTTTCATTGAATTTTTATGTATTTTTTAGTGGTAAAAATGATACCAAAGGAAAAGGAATGTGTCTCCATTTTTTTTTTTCAAAAAAAAAAGTACTCCTCTATCTGGCCCACATTTTCTTAAAAGAGGTTTGAACTACCAAAATTTTAAAAATAGCGGTTTCTAACGGTCAAGTGCAAACCAAGGAAGAAAAGAATACTCCATTGCCGAAGAGAACACGACGTAGAAGGAACAATCCAATACTAAATTCTTAACCAGCTCTTTTGGAACAATTTCAAATGTATTTCTTCGATGGCATGAGAAATCTTTCAGACCCAACAAGGAATCTTTATTCTGCCATGAATTCCTTTCTTTGCTTTTGTTGCTTCTTTCCAGCATTTCTTTATGGAATGTGCTTTCTCCTCCGACCATACCTTTCTCTGGCCCATTTCCAGTGAGTTTTCTTCGATTCCTGCTTACTTGCAAAGCTTGTCTATGCAGAAAGCAATTGGAAAAATTCCGAATACATGCAGCAACCAGTTATCTATAAATTCCCAACGTTGCAGGTTGACAAACCAAATCATCACTTCAGACACCAAGCTTGAGATACATTGACAGTAAAAAGTTCGTTGAATTTTCGGATACTTGTTTAGTTGTTTGACAATGGCGTCTTCGATGAGCTTCAAACGATCAGACAGCATTGCTGAGGGCATGCCCGAAGCTTTACGGCAAAGCCGGTATCAGATGAAGAGATGTTTCACAAGGTTCTCTCTCTGTCTCTGTCTCTCGGTAGTGCTTATTTGGATACTAGATTTTAAATAAGGATTTCGTGTAAAACTGCTGATCTTTGTTTTTAAAACAGAATTTTAGATTTTTCTGGAAATCTGATTGGGTGAATGGCTAATGCTTTTTTAGAAAGATACCCATTTTCTCCATCCATACAAGTTTCAAGAGTCCGGAAAGGAGGAAGTGGGAATTATTGGAATGCCTATTTTTCATTTAAAAACTCCCTTCAGTTTGCATATTCCAGGAAAGTGAAATTCCCAGTTTTATAGATGATACACACTGAGAATGCAAAATTTTCTGGATAACCAAACAACAAAACTTCAGATTTTATGGAAAGTGCATTCAATAAGAAAACGGCACAAACAGTGTGTATAACCATTTATTGCAAAATAGGTTCGTCGGGAGTGGAAAAAGACTATTGAAAACTCAGCATTTGATGGACGAATTCAACAAAGCAATCGAAGATAAGGTCGAAAGAGCTCGAGTCCTGGATGGCCTTCTTGGATACATCATATGTTCTACTCAGGTGACATTTTATTTATAATGACTGCATCTGGTTTTGAAGAAAATTCTTAATAGACACTAGAAATTGAGTGAAGTTTACTATTACGACAGTAGTTAGAAACAACTTTAAGAAGAAAGAAATGACATGCCTAAAAATTACCAAATGGGTGAATCAAAGGCCATTCCCTCTGTTTTCTCCCAATCCAAATAGACCCAATACATTTTCTGGTTTTATTGGCTGCATTTATGAAAATCTGATAGTTGTGATCTGAAAATTGCAGGAGGCAGCTGTTGTTCCTCCCTATGTCGCATTTGCAGTAAGACCCAATCCTGGAATTTGGGAGTATGTTAAAGTGAACTCAGAAGATCTTTCGGTTGATCCAATTACTCCTTCAGAGTTCTTGAAGTTCAAGGAAACCATATTTGATGAGAAATGGTTTGTCACTCTCCACATAGATTTAGTACAGCTGAATGCAGATTTTCTTTCCAATTCTGTTAACAACCATTACTTGCAGGGCAAATGATGAGAATGCACTGGAAGTGGATTTTGCGGCATTTGAATTTTCTCACCAAATTGTTCTTGCCAAAATCGATTGGGAATGGTGTGCAATACATCGCCAAATTCTTATCTTCACAGCTCAGGAAAGACTCCGAGAGCATGAAGCCTTTGCTGGACTACTTGATTGCTCGTAATCATCAAGGAGAAGTAGGAAGAAAGCAGTACATGAAAAATGAAGATTCTATGATTAACATCTGATAGTTAGTTAACATGTTTCATTTTTTATCGTAAATCTGCAGAGTCTAATGGTTAACGAGAGCCTCGACACCGTATCAAAGCTTCAGACAGCACTACTCCTCGCCGACGTGTATCTCAGTACTCTTTATAAAGAGACACCTTTCCATCAGTTTGAGCTCAGGTGATTTCACATTGCACATGATTTTCATTTGAACAATAGATTAACAGTCAAAAGGCCTGAAAGTATCATTTTTAATATCCAAGTGCTTCTGATTTTCAGGTTTAAGGAATGGGGTTTGGAGAAAGGATGGGGAAATACAGCAGAACATGTTAGGGAGACCATACAGTCACTTTCGGAAGTCCTTCAAGCATCAGATCCTCAAAATATGGAGAAATTTTTCAGTAGAATTCCAACAATCTTTAATATAGTTATTTTCTCACCCCATGGCTACTTTGGCCAAGCAGATGTTCTTGGTCTGCCAGATACTGGTGGGCAGGTATAATCTTCAATACATAGCCCTCGATTCCAATTTTCTGCAAAAATGGATGGTTGCCCTCTGAATTTTGCACTCATGCAATTTGCAAGCTATTTTTCTCTTGTAAGGGAGCTCCCACTCATAATTGGATATGGTAAATTGTTTTCTATGTGCCGACTGCCTTTATCACGACCATACGACTTGACCCTGCAATCTTTATGGGTAAAACAATGAGCACTTATACAAGTTGTGATATTGCTTCCAACTTTTCTTTGTCAAATCAAATACAGCAAAACTGCAACACAACCAATGTGGTTTTTTTTAAGTTTAAGTTAGCATCAAATGCATATTGACATGTAGTACTTACTAGCAACCACTGCTACAAGATTCAAACTGCTTTAGAAAATTGTGTCCTTAACAAAATACCCGAAAGAGTTTGGATCTGCTAGTAACATTTTTTAGTTTTCTCTAAACTACTTTGATCAGGTTGTTTATATTCTTGATCAAGTGAAAGCCTTAGAGGAGGAAATGCTCCTCAGGTTTAAGCAGCAAGGGTTGAGCATAAAGCCTCAAATTCTAGTGGTGAGTCTCGATAATCGATGAGATATGAAAATTTGATGCATCACATATAAGGAGATTAAACTACTCAAAATTTAAATACAGGTTACACGACTTATACCAGAAGCTCGGGGAACAAAATGCAACCAAGAATTGGAGCCAATTCTAAACACCAAACACTCTCATATACTTCGGGTGCCTTTCAGGACAGAGAATGGAGAGATTCGCCAATGGGTTTCTCGTTTTGATGTCTCTCCTTACCTCGAACAATATGCTCAGGCACATTAAACATTTCTCGAAAAAAATCTCCTTCAATTTTTCAGTTCATACTTTTCTATTGCAATTCTTAACTATTCTTGAATTATAGGATGCTGCTGCCAAAATCTTGGATCACTTGGAAGGGAAGCCAGACCTAATCATCGGAAATTACACAGATGGGAACCTGGTAGCATCACTAATGGCAAGCAAGCTTGGGGTGACTCAGGTGTGAATTTGTTTATCAGTCTTTGGCTCCATATCCTACCATGTTGTTTTACTTGAATATTACATAGTTAAATCATTAGATACACTATAATATACAGAAATTCATGTGTTATGTAATGAACTGACACCGATTTTTAGTTATGATGTAGCTTTTATTATTTATTAAATTTACCAATCTGTTATGATCTAAATGTAGGGAACTATTGCCCACGCACTAGAGAAGACGAAGTACGACGATTCAGACGTTAAATGGAAGGAGATGGATTCTAAGTATCATTTCTCATGCCAGTACACTGCTGACCTAATTTCCATGAATATGACCGATTTTGTCATTACAAGCACATTCCAAGAAATTGCAGGAAGGTAGAGACTGAGATGCATTTAGATTAACTGGAGTCATTAACAGTTTTTTTCATGATTGCTGACAATTTAATTTGAACATTTTCTTTCACAGCAAGGATAGGCCAGGACAATATGAAAGCCATGGTGCATATACACTTCCAGGGCTGTACCGGGTTGTCTCAGGCATTAATGTGTATGACCCCAAGTTCAATATTGCTTCCCCCGGTGCCGATCAGTCTGTCTACTTTCCTTACACACAGAAAGATAAACGATTGACATCGTTTCACCCTGCCATTGAAGAGCTATTGTACAGTAAAGAGGATAACAACGAGCACATGTGAGATATGATTCTGGCTAGAAAGACAAATTGCTACTCTGATATAATGATAGCCAAGCTTGAGTACCACATAAATTCCACAATTATATATCTTTTGAGTGCCACATAAATTCCACAATTATATATCTTCTGTGTACTTATATATCCATCATTATTGATGTGAGTTCCTAATCTCTGAGTTGTATTTTGCATGGAACAGTGGATTTCTTTCTGACAGGAAGAAACCCATCATATTTTCAATGGCAAGGCTGGATATAGTGAAGAACCTCACTGGATTAACTGAGTGGTATGGAAAGAACAAGAAGCTCAGGAACTTGGTCAACCTAGTCATAGTTGGGGCCTTCTTTGATGCATCCAAATCAAAAGACAGAGAAGAGATGAGTGAGATCAAGAAGATGCATTCCCTCATTGAAAAATACCAATTAAAGGGTCAAATCAGATGGATAGCAGCTCAGTCCGACAGATATCGAAACAGTGAGCTTTACAGGTGTATAGCTGATACCAAAGGAGCCTTCGTGCAGGTTCGTTCAGTGCTTCACACTGTTATTGAAAGTCAAGAATTGCTAGAATCTCCACAATGTTACTGAAATTCATAAATTATTCTGTTGTTGGTCATAGCCTGCCCTGTATGAAGCATTTGGGCTGACAGTAATTGAAGCAATGAATTGTGGACTTCCCACCTTTGCGACCAACCAAGGTGGACCAGCTGAGATCATTATCGATGGAGTTTCTGGCTTTCATATAGATCCTACCAATGGGGATGAATCAAGCAACAAAATTGCCGACTTCTTCGAGAAATGCAAGCAAGACAGTGGGTATTGGAATAAGATATCCTCAGGTGGCCTGCAGCGCATCAACGAATGGTAATTCAAGTACCCATGACTTTAACCTGCATTCTATTTTAACTTCTTTTTTTTCCTCTCTAATTTTCTATGATGGAAATGATTTGCAGTTATACATGGAAGATCTATGCCAACAAGGTAATGAACATGGGATCAATCTATAATTTCTGGAGGCAAGTAAACAAGGATGAAAAACAAGCCAAACAACGATATCTTCAGATGTTCTTCAATCTTCAGTTCAAGAATTTGGTGAGTTCAGGAGACATTAATTGATTTCTATGTAGAGCACAAAACTGGGAATAAAGTTTAATATATGATTTTATAATATTCTGTTGTTTATTATGGAACTAATTCCAGGTAAAGACGGTGCCGATAGCAGGACAAGAAACAAAACAAGTTGAACCAAAGCAGGTCATGAAACCACAGCCAATCCAAAGGCATGTTGGCCTAGACAAGTTCTGATTCTTAATTAAACAGTATTTTTTTTTTTTTGGTTTTAAATTGAGAAGTAAGTATAGTTTTATGATCTACAAACATGTGAATATACTAACATTTTGTGTTCTTCAATAATGTCGCAACAGGCGCACGCAGTCACGACTGTCGAGGTGAGGAAACTCTCAAGTTTTTCAATAGCACTACTGTTTGATTGTATGAATATCTGGATAACTACTTATTTGAACATGTAACTTACTCTTAGGATTCTAGGTTAATTTCCGAGTCCCAATCATCTCAGGATCCTCAACTGCTTCAACCCACAATGAAGAAATGGAGATTCAGTAGCTGGTGTTATCTGTCAGCAGTGTTCACAGTGTTGCTGGTTTCGTTTTTCATCTTATACTTGGCTGGATATGTTACGAGCATCTACAACAAAATGAAATGAATTAGTATTGTGATCACACAAAACTTGATTTACTCAAAGGCAGAAAGACCTGGATTGTTTGGGCCTCTGGCTTTTATGTAATATCTTGATGAAAAAATAAAAAGCAATACAAATTGATAAGTGAAAGTTTTCATTTTCTTGTCTGGTGTGCGATTTTACATTGGCTAGCTCAATGTTGATGATGACCAAATCTTGCAAAAAGACCGGAATTCATCTAGAGTACGGTCCACCAAATAAATGCATGGCCCAGCCCATTCTTCTGACAAAATAACCGGAAGAAACCCCGAGGGGTTGGCCTGACGGCCAAGAACCCACCTTAGGAAGTGGGGATCTTGTGTTTGATTCACATTCAATCTGAAAGGGCCACGCCCCATAACTTTACTCGGTGTGTACGGATTGAGAAGTTTTCACATGCCCCGAAGTATTAGTTTGGTGAGACGCCAGTGTGATTGATGCAGATAGAAGGAATGATGGTCACAACTTGTATGATTTATGGAAAGTTGTGGGACATCCTCAGTAGATCCAAGACTCAAGTTCATCCACCGAGTGGGGTATAACATCAGCATCAGATAGTTCACACCCAGTGGGTAGGGGAAATATGTTGATTGCTGCTGGACCAGGCGTTGCTTGGGCCTTTGGTAGCGTATAATTCTAATCTAAATTCACTCGTGAATTCCATGTTTGATTAAGCCGGAATGTAGAACATTATGTGATCTCACAAAATCCCAAATCTCAAGAGATTGAAATCCCCTTTCATATAACTAACAATCTTAGTAACTCCATAAGAATAAGTATCGGTGGATACGGTACATTGCGTTGCGCCATTGCCAAGGTGCGAAATGGCAATATTATTCTCCGATATGCATTCACTGATATTGTACATAATATTGGCCAATACAATATTTTAATCTAAAAAAAAATGATTTTTGACCGATTTTCAAATTATTTTCGTCGGTATTTTTCCAATTCAAAAAATTTAAAAGCAAGTTATACAATCTCATTATTTTGAGTTGATTTTATCAATTTTAATTATTTTAAATTATTTTCATTAGAGTTTTTTTGAGTTTCAGCTATAAGATAATCTCAAAATTCAACCTTTTTTTTTAAGATAATTTAATACAATAGTATCCGGTGCTTATGAAATTCAATAAAGATGTCATAACGTCATTCAAACAGTTCAATAGAGATGTGATAATGTCATTCAGACAGTTCTTAAAGTGTCCGTATGATTTTCCAATTTTCTTTGAAATTTTAATAAAAGCTGAAATTTCTAAAATCCTTTAGATTTTTTTTTTCTTTTTTTATTAAAAAAAGTGAATGACATGTTATACATACATTTCTAAAATTTATGAAAAGCCATTAATGTGATTGGTAAAGCATTTAGAGTCTTTATATAATTTCTTTAAGATTCCAACATTTTCAACAAATTAAGAATTTTTTATAATAAACAATTTATAAATTGTAATAAAAAATACATGTTACTGAAGATTATTTTAAAAAAATGAAATTCATATTAGATGTTTCCTCATGCTAGTTTCCTTTCTTATAAATTTTTTAGATATTTTTCAAATTTTTAAAACATCGAAATTTCAAACTATCAAGAATCTAAAGATTACTTTTAAAAAAAGTCACCCTAAATTTTCTATTTTTTCTAAAATAAAAAAGAAAGCCCATGCGAGAATTCTCTACATTTCAGTATTAGAAAATACTTATATTTCAGTCGGACAACAACGGCTATCCCTCTTGGACTCGTGTGGAGCACATTAGCATGCAAAATCACTCTCCTTACACCCATCTAATTTGGAATTGCATTGGGCCCAACCCACCAGAGCCCTAAGAAACGTCATCCTTGAAGCACTTTTAAATTCACCCACCCTTTGTATTGAACCCAATTGCTGTTGGCACAAAGGGCTCGTGGCAGAAAGTGGCTAATGAGATTGTCATTGACAGGCAATATATTATTCATTGGGAATTGATGAGAGAGAATGACTTGGCTTCAGATTACTAGTTTTCAATAAGGACCTCTACTAAAACCAAGCTTGAACAAATCTTCTCCAAATATATCAGGATATTAAGATTTAAGACCCAAGAAGGTTGGACGTCCAAAGACTTAATCCGACATTTCAACGGCCTGAGTTGAATCGAATCAAAAATGAAGTTGAGGCCTGGGTATGGTAGAACGTTAACGCCACTCCATATATTAGCCAGCATACGTTATAAGGCAGTGAAAGAAACAGCTGAGAGCCTTGGCCCTTCTGGTGGTTTTTCAATCCTTGGAAAATATTTTTCTTTGAGAAAGCATAGGTTTGGCACCAGATTGTCTGGGCTCCAGAGGCTTTTCCAATTTTCAATTGCAAATCACCGAAATGCCAAGTTCCCAATCAAAAAACCAACTGAATCTCTTGCTCCCACGCCCCGCGTGATTCACAGACAAGTGGGGAATAGAAAAACAACATGCTCATGAAATTCACAGACCAAATTGATTCATAAAAAGCACAAGGTCAGTGGACCATAGAGGTTCCTAAACCAAGTAATTGCCACAATCAACAATAGAACATGACCTTCTTCACATTGTCTTTGAGGGCAGGGAGAGGTCTGACTGCAGCGTTTACAGGGACCCTGGTGCTGCGACCACTTCCACCGGCTCCCATTGCACCACGGCCAGCGGCACCACTAGTCAGTGACCCACTGTCTGATGTCTCCGGCTCCATGTAAAACCGTGCACGGAATGCAGCAAGATGAGCATAATATGCTGGTGGAACTGCAAAAACCACATGCAAAACAAAATATTAATCTCGGGTACTAATTTGTTCAACATGATCACAAAGAGTCCATTTACAAATACATATCAACAGTAATTGAAAATCTAAAAAGGCATCTCACCGATTGAAACAGAGCGGGTGCATCTTGCATACCTGTGCAAAAGAAACCAGTTCAGATTAGTGTATTTGCCTGCAAACATGCATTGATGTATTAAAAGGGTAGCGCGAGTCGTACGTATAACAAAGGTTGTTTGTCAGTGACTGGAGTCCATCAGCAGTAAATTGGTTTTCATCCCACAGCACATGGTAATGAGCAGGACGGCTTGTACCCTTTTGAGTAACACACCATTCATCACCCAACGACAATAGCAGTTGCATCAATAAGAGGAAATAAAATTGGAAAATTAGAATCGGTTAAAAAAATCATTCTAATTTACCTGAATGCCAGCATGACTACACAAATAAAAGTCAAACTCAGTAGGATGGCAGATCTTTGTATCCACAACGGTTCCTGCAATTGAGAAATGGAAACATTAAATTTCAAGATAACAATGAATGCTGATGACATTGGAGTGAAGCATCTTCCCAACTTGTTAACTACATTCAAATTCAGAAAGAAAGCATCTTCCCTTCCACATTCAGTTTAATAAAAATATTGAAGGAACAAATAAATATTAAATACTGAAAAAATGAACTCACCAGGTAATATATTTCCACTCTTATCAACTGAATGGCGATCAGAATGATTGTTTGCAAAAAGTCTGGTATGGTGACGTTTTTGGACAACAACAAATGTAACAGGAGGTTGATAATTTGGCTCCAATGACTCACAAGCCTGGAAAAAATGTTGCGAGTCCACGACTCCACGTTACATGATAACCATCAAGCAGAAGACATCCTTATTCATTAAACAACAAGAGGTGGTACCTTTCGGATTGCATCCAGTTCATACAGTAAAACCTGATAAAACTGGCCTTCACTCACACCATCCCTACAGACGGAGAAAATCATTAGCCCAGTCCAAGATGCACAGGTTCATATTCATAAATAAAGTACCTCAAAAATAATACCTGTAAAATATGATACGTTGTGGCTTCTGCCCAGTCGCCCTACGGAAAGAGATAAGGAGCTCCCTAGATTTGGGAAAAGATAATGGTTAATAGAATCCATTTCTTCTACAAGATAGATAAATATCCTCATTCCATATAACAATTACATAAACAATGCAAATGACAAGACAATGGCTAACCATGAATCTTGAATTCAAGCTTTACCTCAATTGAAAAAAAATACCAAAGGGGTCATACCTGATCATGCCACCATATACAGTTCCTCGAACAGGATCCTGATAAACTTTAAACAGATCTTGGATCAATTCCTGGCGATGAGCTTGTGCACAAACCAAACCAGCATATTTTGTGACCTCCGGCCAGTCTTGAGAAGCAACCACCTGCCAGGATTTATCTGAATTATTGCAACCAAAAATAACAATGCAAAGAACAAATAAAAACACTTGACATTTCAGTGCAAGGATTGGCTAAACCAATAGATGCAACGAATAACAAAACTAAAATTAGACTAGATTCAACTAGTTAAAGGAAACAATTGTCCTACCGCCGCTATTGAAGGGCTCGAATCTTCTCCTGGATGTGGATGAGTCACATCAGCACCAAAGATGATTGTCGGTTTGTCACTAACCAGAGGTATGCGCCTTGAGATTGCATCTACAAGGACAGTGTTCCTTCCCCCAACCTTTTTATCACCAAATCCACAAGCTAAGTTGTCAAGATCAAGTTGCAATTAAAAGAAAATAACAAATGAAACTGGTGAGATGTGAAATGACAAGCTGGTAACACTGCTGCAGTTACCTTCACATTTATCTTCAGTGCAACATTTGCAAGATATTGCTTGCTCATCCTGAACACATGTTTCGTTAAGCAGCACTGTGAGACTAATCCAAGATCAGTCTCACATATCCTTTTCAGATCCCCTTGAAAGAAACATATTGCAACAATGTCAAGGTTTAAAAATAAATAAATATATAAAAGTAATGCATAAATAACAAAAACTGAACTGGGAGTGGACATGGATAGCAATAACAGCCTAATTCATTTTATTTAACTAATGAATTCCCTTACCATAAAGAGAACCATTATTATCAGGTAAAATTACAATCAGCAAATCAAGCTCTTTGCCGGGCAGAATGTTCATGGCATCCTGGTAACGTGTTTTCAAAGCCCTCTCCACGTGATCAGGTCTGGCCGTGTATGGTGGTAATATAGGCTCAGATGAAAATACCTGCATGAGTTATAGAAAGCACAGAATCAGTACACAGCAATAACTGTTATAAATGGAAGGACCTTAACACAAACATCCTCTTCATGCAACCATACCATGCCAGAGATTTGGCACATCTGAGAAAGCTCATAACAGAATCCACGGGCAACACTCTCTTGGACGTTGCGAGAAAAGTTTATACACATCCAATGGTTGACTGTTCCCCCATTAACCATTTTCTGCAACAAAATAGCAATAAAAATAAAATACCATATCATATATAACTGCATCACATTTGCATGTCATGCAGGGTTGAAGTTTAAAAGGAAAAAACAGAATCCATCACACATCTACATGAGACTTTTGCTGGGATTATTTAGGGGTAAAATAACCTTTACAAGTACACCCTCTAGCCAGGAAATTTAGTCCAGTTCTCCAAGTGGAAAATAGCATTTACAACTTCACATGCACTTGACCAAGCTGCCACCTTGGGTACGAGGTATTTACCACCAAAACAAATGTCTGTTTACTTCAAAGCAAATAATACCTTGTTCATCATATTCCACTGGCCCACTTGAGGGAGGCAGTCTTTCTCTCTACCAGTGTCATGGTACTTGAGCTGTAACACAGACCGGACACAGTCTGTTAGCAATATCATAGCAGAAGCCAAAACATGTGCAACTACTGTAACAAAGAATTCAAATCAACTTACCCAAGGCGCAGGTAAAATTCGAGCTTCAACTGAAGCAAGTCTTTCACTGATTTTGATACCGAACTCCTTTGCATAGGGGTCATTATGGTAAGCATTGTGATGAACCGTCTGAAGAGAAAATGAAGTCCAAAGCACTTAGTTCCGAATGATGAAGAATAATGCCAATGGAGAAACCAATTTGTAAAGGTAATCAGGCATTTCAGCGAATAAGAAAAAGCCGTTTGATTAAATATGAACATCTTTGTTGATGAGAAGCTTTCTTTTGCATGCTCTTCATTTTAAAAGAATGCCACCACTACTTTAAATAAAATTCCTAAGGAGCAAAAATTCTATGCAAATAAAGGCAAGGCTCTTTCTGCAGATTCTTTTTTTTTTTCCTTTTTGGAAATGGTAACTGTAATTAAATTAAAAAGAGAATAACGCACCAGAAGTGAAAAAATACAAAAATCAAAAGCAAAGAAAAGAAAACACCCCTCTACCCGATACCCCCAAGCAACGAAGAACCCCAAAGGAAAGAACAACTAGACTTTAAAACAGGCCAATACACACTTTCCAAGCTCTCAAAATGTCCGACATGGAATGCTCTTGGAACAAAGGTAAGGAAGAGGCCCCATCAACGCATTTAGCCAGAACACGACTTCAAATACCTTAGGCACTTTCGGCACCAGAGGCTCCAAACGATGGCAAAGAGAGCAAACCAATACATCTCAGAGCACCTGATAGATATATTAGAGATCTCCCAAGCAAAGGACAACTGAGCGACAAGGAGGGTATAGACCACTGTATGCCCTCCTCTGAGGAAGAAGGAAATAGAAAGGGAGGGGGGGGATGGGTTATTAATTTAGTTTACAAAATGGTTCATAACTTAAAGGCAACACAATACAATAAAAAGAGAGAACTAGAACTTCAAATGACTTCTTATATAATATATAGGTAATGATTTAGAACTAAAAGAAATAACACCTTATTGAAGGTTCCTTCAAAACAACATAAACTAAAAAAACTAATAAACCTTTGCAAGATGCAATGGAAACAAAAAATGGCAATTCTTCCTAACAGCATAATATGGGTATGAGCCAATTATGTGAAGGTACAATTTAGCCAGAAAGCAAATTTCAGCGTAAATGCTTTTTCCTTTTCCTTTTAAAGGTGCAGTTTATTCTATACTACTAATCAGTCAGAGAGAAATAAAATTAGCGCACATTAATCAAGGGATAATAAGTGGCGATTCTACAAAATAAGTACATCGATCAGAGACATAGAAATGGATTCGACACAGTCAAAAGTCTTTACAATAGCAAGAAGCTATGCTAACACATCACAAATCATTCATAATAAACCAAGATACAATATTTGATAAATATGTTATATATTTTTTATTAATTGATCACCTGTATAATATCACGCTCACGCTCTTGAGGTCGCTGGCAGGTGACTTTTAACAGATTGGTGATCTGTCTTTCATTCAACCGCTTGGAATATCTTTGACCCTCAACAATTTTGCAAACCTATAACAATTCACAACCTTCCATTAAAAGAAGATTCATAAATTGTGAAAAACACAGATCTCAGGGATTTTTAAAGAAATATATGCGTGCTCTAACCTCCATTGGGAGATAATTTGGCCTCTGCTGATTTCCAACTTGTAAACAAGGCCATGTGGTATGTTGAATAACAAAACCATAAGTCTCTTGGAAATATTGAACAACAGATTTCATTGTACCCCTTTCATCAACAGGAAAACTGTCAAAAAAAAGGGGAAAAGTTAAGAATTTTCATCTTTGTGTGACATAGATAATGATTCCAACAAGTATACATCACAAGAATATGAAAAGACTAGCAACAGAAGCAAATAAATGAACAGAAAAAAAATAATTACGTGAGCTCTCTGGTTGCCTGTGACGTTAAACCAGATATCCTGTACTTCCTCCGCATGTTCCCTCGGTGTGTAACCTCAACCTTCACCCCTCTAAGAGCCTTCTTAATCTGTTTATTTCCATTGTACAAAGAAATACTTAAAAAATCAACATGACAAAAAAAATGAAAGGAAAATAAAAGCAATGGTCACTCTAAAACAGAATAATAAGACAAGAAGATTAAAACAATAATAAAAGATCAAATTTATGCCTTATATGTCAATTCTATGCAATTCCTGACATTCCGAATTTGGCCAAAAAACGAAATGGAACTGATCCAGCTCTGGTAATGGGCTACATTCCAGCCTGTTCCAGCCGGAACGGGACTGATCCGACAAGACAGGCCAGTTCTGGCCCTACCCGTTTCGTTCTACAAATTTTCATTTGTTTGAATACAAATATAAAATCTAACCATACAAATAAATAATAGACTCCATGAACTACAATTGAAAAGAAAAAAGTTGAGACTAAAATTAAATATGCAGCCACTCAATCTCAGCGGTCAAATTCATCAGGCGTTCTTAATTCAAGGACACTTAGTGAATTTGACTACTAAGATCAAGTAGCTAGAAATTGAATTTCGCCAGTTGTAGCTTATGAAGTATATTTTCACTTTATTTGTAATGTTCAAGACCAAAATATGAGAAAAAAAAAAATGAAACGATCTGGTGTACCTATGTATTTTAAGTTTTCACTTTTAATTTTGAAAAAAATGAGAATTCAAGCTTATTTCTTAAGTATTTTTATCTTATTCAATTTGTAATTAATTCTTTCAAAAAAAATATTCAAACACATGAATTAGTAAATGATAATTACACTATTATGAAATGAGATTACAAACATAAGTAGTTATCTAATGATAAAGTATATTTTTATTTATGTAGATTAGAGTAAAATGATGAAAATAATTAATTTAAAATATATTTATAAGTTTGTATCATTGTCTTCATATTTTATTGTATTTTCTACTTTTTATAATTTGATATGTCATCTTTTCCAAATTGGGTTCCAGAACAGACCTGACAACTATGGTTTATGCGCATCTTGGTGCATGATAAGATTGCAAATAGACCAACCTATCTCATTTGCAAACTTAACCTTAAACAATCATAAATGGTGTAGCTAAAGACAAATAACAGGATTCCATACCTTAACACGATCAGCATCTGATAACGGTCTAGCTAAGACATCCCGGTTCAAAAGCTGAGTCACAAAATCAATGACTGGAAGAGGCTCAATGAAAGCCGTTGATGACATGTCTGCAGCAGAGACAAACAATGAGCAAATATGCATTTAGAAAGTATGGCAAGCATAATGTTGAATACAAGAAATATGGCAAGCAGCAAGCTACCTACATAGAGCAAAGGTGGATCAGTTAGGCCATGTAAACAGGAGACCTGCATTGAGGTAGTTAAACCCACTTGTTCCATATGTTTGACACATGGCCATGATTGGAAGTCTGTGATTTTGTAGTATGTTTTACATGTAGCCATACACATACTGCAACAATATTTGTAAAACCATGACACAAATACTAAAATCGAACGGGTTGGACCCATGTACAATGCAGAGGCCTTACAGCAGAAAGGCTTCAAAAAGAAATAAACCATCGTTCTCTGGTACAAGCATATGCATGAATTTATGACGCTATTCAGACAGACACCAACCATGCAACAAAAAAGAGATGCAAAAAGATAAGCAGGACCACAACATGCCTGAAAAGGTATAGCAGACATGCTACAAAACATTGGCAAACGTTAAAAACAAAGAATACAAATTGGTGGCATCTCTCTATATGGAAGAGTCGAAACGTTAAAAACAAAGAATACAAATTGGTGGCATCTCTCTATATGGAAGAGTCGGTTCTTGTCATTTTAAGACTCCTCTAAATTTGATGTGAGAAACAAACAGAGGAATATAAGAAAGAAAAAAACATAGTGACAGAATATTCAAGGACAAATCAACACACCGATGTTCAATGACAAGCCCATTTGGGTTGGACGAATACTCTGGTAGAAACCTCGCCAACTTTCCAGTCCTTCACCAAGTGGCTGTCTTCTCCCAAGAAAAGGTGAATAAAATGAACGACCTACTGGGGAATACCTGTGACAAATCACAGTTTAGTTTTATAAAAGATTCAAGAGCACCCTTTTCTTCTGAAATGGTAGATTCAAGATGCACTTAACATGAATTTGGAACACATGGAACAGCATAAGAATTACCTAGTTGTAGGAAGCTCACGCAAAACAATATCCAGAACCTGCAGAGCTTCTTGAGGTGCATCAGACTGTCGTCCAGCCAAAAACAGTCCCAGATGGTGCAAGTCTGCCCGTGCAGCTAATTTGATGACCACTCTAAACTGCCTTTCACGCCTGTATTACAGAAGAAATATTACAAGACATTAGCACTTGTGACAGAGGATTTACCACAGAGGATCAAGAGATTTATTTAAAAAAAATGCATAACAATACCTGGTACCACCTTGGCCATCATCCTCATCAGTAAGAGTTATCACAAATTCCTTTGAAGTAAAAGGCAATGGTCCAGCTGTGTAAAGACTCTTCCGGCCATCATAGGCAGGAAGTCGCTTACCAAGATGCGAGTCTCGGTACAATTTCACTAGCTGCTCCATAACCGCCCGATTGACACCCCGTGAAGTAACTTCGGGCGTAATGGAAACCTGGGCAAACATAGTAACAATCATCACATGGAATTTGACAGCAAAAGAAGTAGAATACGATAAAAGGATCATAACTCACGTCATATTGATGAAGATCTTTGTCAGGCAACTCTGCAAAGAAATGGTTTGCCTTCACTATGCACTTGACACCAGTGCTACCCTTGCCAGGGCGGGGTGGGAAGCGCATGGATTTGCTTGACGCAGGAACAGGGGCCACAGGCTGAACTTCTTGTGTAGGCATCCCTTGTGATTGGACTGAAATCAACTCAAACTGCTGCGTAACCTGAGAAGAGCCCTCAGATAACCGAGATGATGAACTCACTTGAGATGAAGTCTCGCCAGACATTCCAGGTGGGGAAGGTTGACTGGGATAAGTGGCTTGGTAAGAAGCCTGGGAAGCTTGGTGCAGCTCGGGAACTGATAGTCGGGAGGATGGACCACCACTGCCACCTCGCCCGGCTGCAGCACCACCACCCCTACGCCTTCCACCAGATTCGGGTCCTGAACCACCAAACTGCGGAGGTGGACGCTGCTGCTGATATCCACCGCGACCCTGGTATTCAGGTTGGGGACCACTGGATTGTTGAGGTGGCATTCCTCCACGTTGTTGTGGTCCACCATGGCCACCCTGATAATATCCACCACCAACACGGCCACCTTGCTGGGGTTGAGGCATGGAGGGACCTCCACCCCTTCCTCCTTGATATCCACCAGGTCCTTGTTGTGAAGGAGTTCTTTCAGCTGGACGTTGTTGTGTCCCCCGGCCAGCACTGCTACCCGCTTCTTGAGGTTGAGAGCCCTCACTGGTGCCCGGGAGCTCAGTTCTCCTCTTTCTCACCATGGTGATGACTGCACATCAACAGATCAGCCAAAGGGAAATCATATAAAAGGATATTCTAGTTATAACATGAAATGATGGCTAGTAGTGCTTAATTAGCAACTCCCACTGCGCATACAAATGGTATGAACTTATGTAGCATGTTTCAAAGCTCCTATGTCCATACATTTTGATACCCTTGGATGAGTGACATTGTAGTTAGTTAAACCAATACACCAGCAAAATTAAATTCACTCCCAGACAAGTGCTTTAAACCTTCAGATCCAAAAATCATTAGAACCCTGATTGAGACTCATGCCTCGGTTACCATGAACAAGACAAGAGACCTAGATTATTTCCAAAAATAGCATAGCAGAAAACCTCATATGAAAAGTGAATGATAGGAATGTTTGTTCTTCCTGATGCTCCAAAAGACAATGTCCATGTTTAAACTTCCAGCATTGCATTACATCAGCAGTGGACAGATGGATCTAACTAACAGCATGATAGACAAAAAAAAAATTGAAAATAGACAAGAAATACAGTTGAAAATTCAGCGGTTTCCAAAACTAGCATGGGAAAAACCCTAATTGCAGTCAATAGATAGACTTTTCTGTACTCCTGATGCTTCAAAGAAGAACATAGATTTCAAACTCCCAGCAGCAGCTAACAAAGCATTGTACACAATAGAACATATAATCATCACAAAGTGAGAAGATAAACAGTAAAAGCAAACTAGATTCTTCAAAAAATCCTAATTGCTCATACTCAATGAGATTTTGTTGATACCAAGATGATTTCAAGATTTCAAACCCCCATAACCCAGATTAGATTACAAAGGCATCCAACAAAATAGAAAGCCTATTTATCAGCAAGAAAAATAACTAAAATCAGTGGTAAATAGCCAAAATATGAAATCAAGATGGTTACAAACATAAGCTTCGAAAAAACCCTAGTTGCTCAACTCAACAAGAACCTGTAGCAACGTTGGTTTGTGCTAATCAACACAACCAAAAGATTGTAGGTTCGAGTTATGTCACCGTTAAAAAGAAAAAACCTAGTTGCTCGTACTTTATGGAAACTAAAACCTGCGCGTAAGATCACAAAAGCTTCTACCAAAAAATAGATTGCAAAAGAACAATAAAGGCTATCGATGTGCGCACGCGTGCGCACAGTTAGAGAGAGAACGCCATATATATATACATATATATGTATATATGTATATATATATATATTCAAAGAGTAATAATAAAGTCAAATGAAGGTGCATGGTTGATGAATCTGTGAAAACAAGCAAACGAAAGGGCAAAGACACGATTTCATACTTAAAAGGAAACCCTAAGGAACCATAAACCATTTCCAACATTCTTGAACCAAATCATGAAAAACTATATGGTAAGAAAGTGGAAAGATGACAACGAGAGTTCTAACGATAGATGCATAATGATAAAAACTAAAAATGAGAAAATTAGGAATACAAAATGATGCAACGGTAAAATAATAAATTTATTAAGACTTCCAATGCACTATTTTCTGAAACCAGCAGAAAATTATCCTTGCAGCGTATTTCTCAATAAAACCTGAAAAAGCAGCGATATCGTTCGAAATAACCAAAGCATGCTAATTTCAGTAAATAGAAAAGCAACAGAAGAAGAATACGGAGAACCTTCGAAAAAAATAAAGAAATACAACCTAAAAAAAGCTCAGGACGGAAAGAATAGAAGAAAACGAAGAGATCTAAGCTCAAAACGAGGAAAACAAGACAAGAAAAACAGGTGAACAAAGAAAAATGAGTAGGCATCTAAAATCAGGAGCATCTGATGGAGAAATCAACAGATCTACACAAGAAAAACAAAGAGAAGGACGTGAAAACAGAGGAAACCGCCACGAGGAAGAACAAAACCGTCATTTCCCCAAACAAAACCGGAAATCAACCACAAGAAGAACAGAAAACTAGTAACGGAAATGGAAAATTGCCTTTGATACCTGAAAACCGCTCGGAAAACAGCCTATCGTAAGCCGAGTTTGGGAGTGAAGCAGTTAAGGGAAAACCACTGTCCGAAGCAGTGAAAACCGCTTTCCAGGCATCCGGTCCTTCATTTAAAGGAGGGGGTTTTTGAAAACGATGCAAGTCGCTATCCCACGTGGATGCTTACGTGGCAGTCTCAGCAACTTAACGTTTGCTATTGGTGACATGTGTAATAATGTGAGCTGTCATGTAATGACATGGCGTCCGACATGGTTCCCGCCATTTGTTGTCGTTAGTTGGGTAGGTCCAATCCCACTCCCACTTTTGTTTTCCATTTATCACTGTTACAAGTAAATTAAGAGTAGTGATTTTCACATTAGTGTGTTTGATAGTTACACACTTTCATAAAAGAAAATTATATTATTATCCTTAATATTCTCTCTTCTCATTTTTACGGCTAAGAAATGACTAAGGATAATAATGAGATTTCCATTTATAAAAGTGTGTAACTATCAAATAAACTGGTACGAAAATCATTACCCATAAATTAATCACTAATTATTGATAATTCACTTTAGAGTAAAGTTATAGAATTTTCTCTAATTTTTGTAAAAACTAAATTTGATAGTGAAGTGATGATAAGAAAAGTGAGACTTCTAAATTTGATTTCCACCTGGATCCAATGCTCACTTTGTTTTCCTCATAAATAATTGTTACAAATAAGATAATCACCAAGTATTGCTAATTCACTTTCTCAATCATTCTACTTATGAAAAGGGAGTTCTAAGTTGATTCTCACTTAATTTCAAATGAAACCATCTCAAAGTCAAATCAATCAATTTTTTAGTTAAATCAGAGTAATTAAATCAAAATCGAAACTAAATTGCACCACTTAGACTACAGGAATGTTTTTTAAAAATTAAATAAATTTGTTCTGGATAGGCTTGAAATTGTTTTGTGGAGCTTAGTATTTTATAGCTCAAGGGACGTTATATTTTCTTACTTTTTTAAATTTGTATTTTATATTATTTTTAATTATTAAACATTGCCAATCTATACATAGCCCTATTTTGTTTCATACGATGATCTTTTAGATAGATTTCTTTATAAAAAAACACAAGATACTTAAAAGATCACAGCAATCCAATCATATCAATTATATGTTTTACAATTTATATTTTATTATATTAATTGTAAATATAAAATTTAATTTTAATATATCATCCATATTTATATACTAGTAAAATATAATATGTTATATATAAAAGTTAGTTTTAGTAAATTGGAGCCTTTATCTAGATAGTTTTAGTAATTAAAACTCTCATAACAGTGAGTGATTTATTATTTATATGTAGAATTGCACTAGTTCCACAGCCACTGGACCAAACCCACAATAGTTTGGTCCCATGTTATTATATTATTCATCCAAGTTGAAGTCACATAATTTTTTCTAATTAGAAATAATGATGTGGTCCTATGTAGCCCTGGTTATCACACAATAAATTAATAATCATGACCATGACAAATTAATAAATAAATAATATTTCAAAGTGGGGAGATGAAAAGTCTCAACCGTTGGATCAATTCCTTTATGGCGATTTAACGTGTGACGTTGTTGATTCAAAATTAAACAATTAACTGAAAATAATAATGAAACATTTAATTTGGTGAATATAATTAGTAGAGAGCCACAAATTGGAATACAATAAATTTATTCAGCGGCTCCTCTACATCGATAAACGGTTGATTCACGTGAGATACAGATGATTTATGGTGATGGCCCCCACCATGTGGTGGAGATGCCACACGTGCAAAAGCTTCTCTTTTCATCAAGTGGGCCACTTACTACAAATGGGCCATTCTTATATGAGTTTGATCCTTTTCATAGATTCCTACAACCAATTCGCGGCATGACATGTTCGAAATATGTCTACATTATAAATGGCATAATTGTTGAAATTGAGCACATTTATCAAATTAAATGAAAGATTATTTTCAAAATTCATTATATACAAAAGAAAATTCAATTTACTTTAAAGTTATAATTGCAAATTCTGAGGGCCATAAATGAAAATGTTCATGTACGGGAAGCGCAGAGTCTGCTTTTCAAATTTTGAGTTATTAGATTGATACAACTTAATTTTGGATTAAATTTTGTCTTTGTCGAGATAGATTAGATTAAGTAAATTTTTTTTAAAAAAAAATGTCTCAATCATCAATTTTTACAAAATAAAAAGAGCATTTTTACGAAAATAAGCCTCTTCTTTGCAAACAGAAATCTATTGTTTTGACACGCCTCCTTATACATCTATCGTTGAAAACTTGTCGTTTTTGCATGAGAAACATGAAAAGAGGAGAAATGAGAGGCTTGAGACCTATATAACATCCATGAACAGGATGAGCTAGACTACACTAAATTACCCATTTTCCACATGTGTTTCATTCACATGAATGTCTATTCAACTTTGGAACACACATCAATTACATTAATAAGAAATTAAAATCAAGTTGGGTTTCTTTATTAAGATAGACATAAATGCCTCATTTCATTTGGTAAGATGAACAAGGTACAAAATTCGACACATCGATTGATGTTAGTTATTACAAATCTATTTTTAGATCAAGTGGATAAATAACCGATATGATACAGCTGATATTATGAATATCGGCTGAACCGTTTCATTTCGACCGATATTCAGCCTCTCCAAAACCGTTTCATATTTAGCCGATATTTGTACCCCTGGATTCAAATATAAAAAAACTCATGTAATTTAAAGGACTAACCAAAGTGGGTTTTTTTTTATTATTATTAAAGAGAGAGAGAGGCGTGGAGGATGAAGGTTATTTTCAAAATTTGATTGGTGAAATTATACTTATTTTCAAAATTTTAAGGTTAAAATTAAATTACTATATATATATATTTTTTTTATTTATATTGAATTCAATAATAAAGATATATTAAACGAAGATCAAAACTAATATTAAATATAAATATTTTGACTGATTTGAAATTTTTATCAAGAGAGCCATGTGAATCTAAACAATTAAATTAGTTATCTATATCAATGTTATCAAATCCGGCCTGCCCCGTGGGTCAACTATGACCTGCTTGAAACAAGGGTCGGATCGTTGAAAAACCCTCTACAATTTGCGGGTCAACTCGATTTATTTAATAAACTCATGACCACACTTAAAAACCCTTTATTTCTTTAAACGAAGATAAAAATATTGATTCTTTTGGAAATATGATTTTAAATTATTATTTTTTTTGTATTTACATTTGTGTTTGTGAAAGAAATAATATATTTTTATGAAATATAATTTTAATTAATAATTTAATATTATTTATAATATTATATTAATAGCAAGAGTTTGATCAAATTTAACTACGAGTCAATCCTATTGAATATTATTCAATTCACCCTTTCTATAACACATGTCACTCTACATGCTGGGTTTTAAAATATTGATATATATTACAATCATCTTAAAGATGTTATATTTGTGTGACACAATTCGATGGATCAGATCACACCAGTCGGAAACCGTGGTCCACCACTGGATATGAAAAACAAACAAACGTCAAGGGGCAATTGACGACAGATTTTCATTGGTTGTTGGGTTGTTCTGAAAGTGGGGCCCACTGCTTGATTAGAATCCAATTACTACAGGACTGAGTCGGTGGCGCACTTAGAATTTAAGCCAATGGCTGAGTCAATTATCGCTTTGTAACCATCATGTTTTGGATAAGAGCATTACTTTTATTAGAGTGGCACTGCCACTCCATCCCCTCAATCACTCTTAAGCTACAGAAGCCGGCTCGAGACTCATTAGCTCACTCTTGAATATTCAAGATATTTTAAAATATCGCGGTATCAGCAAAACATGTTCTAAATTTCGTGGTAAATCAAAATATCGTAATATTTTCATATTATTCTTACGATATTTTCAGTGTATGATATCCATCGAGAGTACCTGTATAAAACTATACACTATAAATGGTATTAAGTCACGGCTGCTTCAATATATTAATGATGGGAATTGAAAGGGGAAAGGCCCACAATGGAGTCGTGCAATCACAAAATGGTCAGGAGAATAAAATAAAAATAGTGAGAGTATATTTTCATAAATGATTTTAAATATACACGAAAAGGTCCATTCTCACATTGACACTCCAATCTAAAGAATAGCTTCTACGTTTACTCAATCCGGCCAAGTAGAGAGACTTCTGTATAATTTAAGGATTAGTCGAATACGCTAAAAAAATTGAACATCTTAATTGTAATTTTTTTTTATGTATCTTCCTTTAATTTTGCATGTGCAAGCTTTTTCATTTACTTCCGTAAGATAACAGAATCTCCTACGTTAGTTATAGTAATAGATATTATATTTTCTAAAGTGACATATAATGAGTCATCGGATTCCACTATATTTTAATAATAATTGTAAATATCTAAAATTAAAAATTTAAGATCAAAAGTGATTATTAATATGATTGATTTTTTTAATATTAAATATAAATACCAAAATTAAATGATTTTTTTTTTTAATTTTAGGTCCATGTGAAAGGAAAAAATCTGAAATTTAGGAATGAGTACAGGTTTGATAATTTGAGATGCTTTCTTGGATAGAAAAGGTTGAAGTTGAAGTGCCCACATGAGCAAGACAGAGAACAGTTGGAGGATAGTATGTCGTTGACTATTGGTCCACATAGACGTATGGGGCCCACCGCGCTACGCTCTTTACGGCTTGGAGATTGGAGAACGGATTCAGTCGTGCCGAAGCGGTTGGAGTACGGATTCAGTCGTGCCGGTGCTGTAGGAGGATGAATTCAGTCGTGCCGGTGGGATGCAGCTCGTGCAGTTAGGACCATTTTTTTTAATTTAATAATATATTTTTTAATAAGTTATAAAATTTATCATATTTCTTAAATATAAATTTTATTTTATTTTTATATAAAACCAAAAAAATAAATGACTAAATTGATATTCATATTCCAACATCTTTTTTACATTTTAAAAAATATTTTCAAATTCAATTATTATTTTTGCAGATTTATTGAGAAATATTTATTTTTTAGCTGCTCAGTGGGAGACAAGTCTGTCAAATTTGGCAAGATCCTAAATCCTTCTATTGAGCTAAGTTGGGTTAAAATTATTATTAAGCTCCTTTGGACTCTAAGTATTAAACTCTTTTTAGGTATGTAGTTGGGTCAAATCCATTTCAACAAACTTAATCCACTCAATTTGCAATATTCTTCCACTTTTTGCTTAATGAGTTCGTAACTTACTAAAACTCGTATTCATTGAATCAATCAGGCTATGCTTTTAAGCTCTTCAGAATTCTGCCACTATAAATTAGTTTTTAACCTAAAAATTTTGTGATGTTTAAAAATATGACTTCTTTAAATCCTATAAACATAATTTTTAGTGGATCACATATTTAAACAAAAATATTTTTAATAGAATTATCACCACCTTATTTGGTCAATCGTATATCTAAGTACTGACAATAATACCATGTAGAGAAGTGCAAAGATAATCATCATCCCCATATGCAATTTGTATCCTAAATTTTTGACCAAAGTAAGATCAAAATGTATAATTTTTTAGAAATATTAACTGATATCTTGAAAACATTATTAATATTTTTAAATTACAAAATAGAAATGGTGAGAAAGAATTTTTGCAATTTTATTGAGCAGTTTGACTTAAATGAAGGGTAGAGTCCACATGTAAAATTCTATATTAATCTTCACCACAACCTAATGATTCTATTCCAAGGTCAAAGGTAATGTTTTATATGCACTAATACATAGAATTGGTGTTAAAATATGTATAAATCACTTTGGGAACACCATAGAAGCCATGTCAAGTTTGATTAATAAATAATTAAGATGATAAGGTTGGTCCTTTTTAGAGGAATCAAAAGTTCAAAACCATACACCAATGCCATTATGTCTTTGTATCTAATTAGCAAAGCCACGTGTCAGTACAAAACAAAAAGTTCTCATAGAAAACTCCAACTCTTGCAAAAAAACCACACTCATTGAGAATCAGTTGTCTATGATGTGGAGGTAACTTTACTTTTTCAAAGTCACATTTATATATTACATCTAGTATATTATTTTTAAATTCAATTTTTTTTATTGACTTTTGAGGGAAAATTATTAACAATACGTCCATGAGTGAGAGTGATAGGATCTATTAAGGTGAGTGGATCCTATATATATCAACGATGTATACAGGATTTCGGATGATATCTCAAATATTGATTGATATATAAAGGTTTAAAAAAAATAATATATATTATACATTTAAATCACTGGGTTTAATTGAATATATGTGAAAAGTATTTTTAAGGGAAAATAATTCGTGTACCTCTCATTTTTATTCAAGGTGCACTCTATATGAGTGAAATGACAGTTTTGCCCTCAAATGGGGGTGCTTTACTGGAAAAAGGAAAGAAAAGTTAAGGACAAAATTGACATTTCACTCATAGGGAGTGCACCTTGAGTAAAAATGCAGGGTGCATAAATCATTTTCCTTTTTAAGATATATATTTATAAAAAATAGGTTTATAAAATTTAAAAAGTTATAATTTTTAAGAGTTGAAAGATTGGATGCTCATCTTGAGACTGATTTTGGATGGATTTTCAATCCAACAACATGATTAACTTTGGATCATATTCAAATTATGTAGAGGTTCAATTTACAAAAGTATATGGATGTGAGGAGCAAATTTTCTCATACTAATATTTTTTTTTTTAAACCATGATGAAGTGATTTATTTAAAATAATTGTAAACATACTATAGTTTATATTATTTTTTTAATCAACTCAACTAAAGAATAAAAAGTGAACTATAAAAAGTGATTATTCAATTTACAATGATAAGAGGGCCAAACGCACAATCTGTTGTAAAGGTGATAGTGATCCTTCTCAAGGTAGTGATGGATTTGTGCTGATTTATGAAAAGTCGCTTTAATGTGGTCAATTAAATTATAGTTAGAAATTTAAAACAAATCATTGTAATTAAGCTTTATTGATTTAAAACACAATCTTATTAACTAAATTGAGGTGACCTTTTGATAGATCATACATTTGTATATAGATTATTTTGGCATAGATTATTATGTATTAGGTTCATGCAGTTGAGTTGAATGGACCTCATAATTCATGATTTATGTAATTTAAAGATATTTTTTTTCATTCGATCATCTTAATTTTGTGAGATTGAATACAAAAACTCATATCTTTCTACTCCTCGTAGTTTTATCCGATGTGTAAATGTTCTAATAGACCTGGATACCTTGATCTTCAAAAAAAAAAGAAAAAGACCCACAACTTCTATAAATCAAATTTTTAAAGTCTGAACTCACAAGACTAAAATGATCAAATTAGATTCAAATATTTTTTATACATTGTCTTTATCATTTTCAACATATCTCATAAAAAAAAGAAGATGTGACATCATTTCAAATTTTAATGAATAACCTTTTCAAACAGAGAAGTCTCTCTAGTTTAATGTGGCTAATAGTGAATAAAAATATAACTAATTAAACTCTATAGATTTAAAATATAACTTCACTTACCAAATCAAAGTGGTCCTTGATAGATCATACTCTCATGCATAAATTATTTTAGCATGAATATTTCTTGGAGCAGTTCCAGAGAGATTGGGAGACTATATTTTTATTTATAATTTTAAAAATTCAAAGGTTAAAATAATTAAATAAATCTCATTTTTTTACATTAAATAGTCTCTATAAGAATCTACCCATCTCTATATTTTTTATAATTATTATATTAAATTTATTAAGAGCAACGATCTTTCCACAAACATTTTATATAATCTGACATAAGTTTTATTTTATTGCTCATTTTATCTTTAAAAACGGCTTGCTGAACCTTTCGAATCACTTATATCAGAGGATTCGACGTGCTGATACAAATGACAATATAATCAATAAAGTAAAATTTGTGTCCAATTATACAAAATATATTTAGAAGGATCAATAAATTTTATTAAAATATATAAAATTTTCAACCAAATGTATGCAACCTGTATCATATATCCCGGTCAAAAGGGGCAACGGTCGAGAGAATATCTCAGCATTCTAGAAATTTCAGAGTATCAGATGTGGTCCTTTCAAGTCTCAACAACTATAGATTTAAAAAGAATAAAAAGAAATCTTTTTCCATGAACGAAAAAATGGTAAATCCAATCTCAGCTTTCAGAGTACACTGTTATCGATGAGTTTGCCGGTTCCAATCAAGAAAGTATGAAAAAAGTAAAAAGAGTTCAGGGTTGAGACTCCATCACTCTCAGACTCTATCAGCCTTCGTACCCTATCGATTGGGACTTGATGTTGAAACTTTCATAATAAGATCACGGGTTAGACTTTCCAATTCTATTATACTTCGGTCTACAGCTGAAAAGAAAATTTTAAAAAATAATCACTACTTTCTTTCTCAATTCAAGCACCATATTTATTTTATTTAAATAAAATAAAAATATTATTATTTTCTTATAATAAAATTGAGGATAAAATGAGTATGGCTGTTTATTTAAGAACAGAGTACAGAGTTCAAGGTTTCTCAAACTCCTGTGCATGTGGACCTTAATCTTGGTCATTCATTTTGATGGAGCCCACCTTAGATTGTCACGTCTAGAAATAGCTTCTGTTGGATGGGATGGTCACAGTTCTTTGAAACAACTTTATACTTGGTTACACATTTAGTTGATAACTTGATACTCATTGTATTAACTAATATCTTGACCCAATACAAATATTGGATCTCTCTCTCACACACAATGCCCAATTGTTTGAAAAATAAAAATTAAAAAAGATGGGAAATATCTTCTTCTTCTTCTTCTTTTTTTTTTAAAATTTTTTAGAAATGCTTATCAATCTTTTTATTGGAATCATCAAATTAAAGAGTAACATATATAAATGGAAACAGAAAAAATTGTGAAAATATGATTTATTGTATATAAATGTATTTTATTTCTATGACAATATAATTTTCTACAGCTAAGTCCATTTTCAAGCTGATGGACAATAAAAAAATAATTAAAATAAAAATTGAAATAGAGAAGAAAAAAGGCATCAATTAATGAAGGATAAAATGAAGAGACGAAAGAGTACATATCCATCAAATAACTCTATCTGAGCATGCCAAGCAGGGGTGCAAATATCAGCTAATACGAAATGTATCGGCCGATGTGATACGGGTTTTAAGTGACTTATCATATCGGTCGATATGTACTGTATTGGCTATACACGATAGTTCTCGGCCGATATATCCGTAATATATATTGGTCCGATATCGGCCGATATCTATAATGTCAGTCTTTTTAAAAAAAAAACGGTGGTGGGCCCGAGTTGATATCTCGGCCGATATTTTCGTTTTATTTTTTTTTTAAAAAGATTTCTTTTGGATTCTTTATTTATTTTTTAATTCAGAAACAATAATATAATAAAAAAATACTGATATTTAAAAAAAAAAATACAAAAGAGGAGAGAGAATTTCATCGGCCCATATCTCATAGTAGCCGAATTTTGCACCCACGATGCCAAGTCTTTATACTTTCTTAACATAAGGTACATTCCTAATGAATATTTTGCTGTCAAATGACTATTGAGATTTTATTTAAAAAATATTTATTTTCATCTAATAGATGGATAAACAACGGTTGTTAAATGATAGCTATAAATTATTAAGCGAACATACTTGAGTTTTAATACATAAATCATTGAATTTGAAAAGTAATTCTCTCAATGACTATTGCCATAAAAATTAAATTTATTGAATTTGAGAATCTGTCATTTTTAAGAGTCCAAAGATCAAGGTCAATATAATTTTTATTGAATTTTTAATCAAATAATGAGATCAACACAGTATAAATTCAAATAACATATAAAAATAAACTGTAAAAAATAAATGAATATAAAAATGAATTCAAACCTGATTGGACCTTCATTCGGTCTCTTGTGGGAAACTTTCGGTAAAAGTTGTTTTTGATGTGGAAAAGGACAGAGGAAATGACTTAAAAAAATAAAAAAACCCATCATAAAATTGTATCAATACCATCTTCATTGATCTTCCAACTTTGAAATCGACAGACAATCTTCATTGATCTTCCAACTTTGAAATCGAGACATGGCCGATATTTTAATTTTTAAAAATTAAAAAGTATTGATAGTAATATCAGTCATGTCAATTTACTTGATCACTTATTTAAGAATCATTAAATTAACCTAGAGACATTAATTTAAATTAAGAAAAGAAAGATAAGACATTGAGGGATGAGTGGTGATGTTTGAGAAATAAGTGTAACTTTGATTTTCTTTCTGAAAATTAATTTAGACTAAAAGAATTGAAATATCATCAAAATGGAAAAAATATTTTATAATGTTATAGCAAAGGCAGGTTTCCAAGGAAAAATCTGATATATGAATCTATAGCATGCAATATTTTAAAAATTGATCCGTGAGTCAAACCATCTTAATAGAAAGTTGGGTTCGATACGGTTCAACTTAAATTTGATCAAACTCATGTATTTATTAATCATTAAATAAATTCAATGGCTAACAAAATTTTAAGCACTCGAAATGTATTGAATGTTGTATGGGTGAGAAGGGAGAAGGATGCTGAAGTGTGCAATTAAAGAATCTGATAAAAAAATATTTGACCAATTTTTTTTTTTTTTCAATAGTGGGTTAGAATTTTTAGGTATGGAAGGTGGGAATGGTTGGGAGTTGGGACCAATAAGAAGTTAGGTTCTATTTGTGTACAATATGATTGATTCTTGACTTAATATATCAAATTTTACTTAGTTTTGAGATGCTAAAACTTAAATTTCAAATTCAACTTCAAATTCAACTTCAAATTCAATTATGGAACTCAAAGAACTTTTTCAGAAGTGAATTGTGAATATCATATTCGAATTGAAGAAGTTTGTGGGAAATTAAAATCTAAATCGTTGAATCTGAATCTGATCATATTCAAATTCACATAAAAAATAATTGGATTTTAAATTCAAGTGCGGATTTAAATCTACAATTTTAAATAGATCTAAGCTTTGCACCCAAATTTTTTAATAACTCGACAATATCCATTTCCATCTCTGGACAAGACTGATCTAACTCAACATTTTTTTTAAAAAATATTCTTTTTACAATTTATTATCAACTAATGATGACTGTAATCCAATAAAATTATAAAATTTAGAAAACACTCATAAGTCGACTTGAGTAACTCTATCAAAACTTAATAGTTAATACATTAAATTTTCTAAAAACTGGAATGGATCCAATCTTATAGATGTTTTTATTTCATGTGTGCCCTTTACATGTGGGGTCCAGTGAGCATAAAAAGATAGAAAACATTATCACTATCCTCACTACATCCATGGTGCCCCATCACTTGCAAATTTTATACAGAATCAACTGTACTTCCTAGTGGAAAAACCCATGAAAACTTTTGGCCTCAATGGGGAAGATAAAAATCAAAGGCAATATCCAAGGCCATCAACCCAAGATCTGATCTTGATGTGTATTCCATTATTCTTTTAATGAGCAATGTGTTCACATATCTTAGAGTATCCGACTAATCTTCAAAATATATGTAATTAACGGAGAGCGATTTTTCAATATAGAATGAAGATTGAAGAGACATTGCTGAGTTACACAGTAGGTTCAGAGTGGCGATTGACACTTAATGAAGTGTTGAAACTCGGGTGAGATCAAGTCAGATTTTCAATCTTGTTGGCGGTACGAGTGGAGATCAAGCTAGAGAGGCTTCTCTCATAATACTGACAAGCGAGAGCCACTCTCTACTGTTTGGATATACGACCCATAGGTCCTACATCATTCTCTACATATGATACCAGTTGATGCACAGTCAATTCCCAAGGCACGAAATTGTCTACTTTGCCGGCCTAAAACATATTGTGAGGCTCACCCTCTTTTAATAAGAACTTTCAACACTCTGTTATCCTTACTCAAACCCTCCAACCCCTCGAATTATCTATATCCAATTGGTAAGAATGGAATCAAGACAAGGAGACAGGGCAACAACTACTCTGCTTTTCTACAACTTGCTCTTTCCAATTTTCATTCACATTAAGAAAATAAGCTGCAGCCAAAGATCAATCATCAATGAGCCAAGAACACTGAAATCTGAATCAGAGGCTGAATGAGGTCATACGAATAACTGAACAGTGTCCCTTCTCCTAACCAAAGTTCCCAATGCAAAGAATATTAATATTTTTATAATAAGAAATATCAATTTTGTACTTTTCTTCATTGTTATTTTAATATATCTTATTAAAAAAATACAGTGTCATTATTTTCTGAATGAATATTGTGAGTAAGATTTTAGAGGCAATGGTTGCAAGATTTTCTGAATTATGATATTTGGATACTCAGGTGACCTTAATTTGACCAAGTAATTTATTCCTATAATCTTGCCAAAATTTCTATTCTGAAAAATTCTTCAATAAGAAATAATTGTAGCATGTGATATGTGCTACAGTTTATCTGACTCATCTGGCATGCATGTGTTGGACCTCTAAAAATAGTGCCAATTTTGGGCTTTTCCATGTAAAAGTGACTGTAGAAGCCCAGCTCTGTTTTCATTTATTTCCTAGGAGGTTAGGTAGGATTGCCAGACTGGTGTGATGTTTGCCCAGGGTCCTTCATGGTCAAGCCCTGCATTTGTACTGCAACTGTTCTACATGCTTACCCATAAGTGAAAGTGAAAGATAACAACAAAGATATCTAACATTGGATGCTTTTCTACCCAAATGAATATTGGATTTGAATGAATATATAAAAAATGTACTGTAAAATAAAATTACATGTATATATTTTTTTTAATTTACGTTTGGAAAATGGTAGGAATTCCAGCGTAAAACCTCCATGGATGAGCCCACTATCTCTAGGTCATACCAAAATTAAGTCATGGGAGTTCAAACCTGCAACCTCTCACTTCTTAAGACAGGAGACAATCAGTTGAGCTACACTCATGTATATTACAAACAAAATTACATGTATGTTACAAACAATGTTGATATAAATAAGGTTTCTAAAAACAAAACCTCAATGAGACCCTTTTTTTTATGTGATTAAGGTGTCCAGGCCTCGTAGAGTAATCGACTAATCTCCAAGACATGTTTTTTTCTCTCTTATTTTTTTTTATGATGAGCAAGGTCAGTTTTAATGCTTACTTAGGCCACTATGCTAAGATAAATTTTAAATCTAAGTTTTTAGGCTATATCAAGGATTTCAATGATAGAAACCCTAAGAGAACTAACTTTCAATTATCTCAATCACTAAAGAAAATAAATATGACACTAATTTCAACAAGATAATTTTGCCTGTGTCAAAATTCAACGAAGAAATTTGGTGTTTAATGCAAACAAACATAGAATTTTTATTCCGAATGCAATGATTTACACAATTAATTGGGATCATCAATTAAAAGCAATTAAAATAATTATATGTATGCATGTAACTTAAGTTCGACACTAATTAGTTTCGAAAATTATTTAACCTTCTTAACCCAATTTAGTTGTGGAATTGTAATTTATTTAGAAATTTAAATGAATGTAAAATATGAAATTTAATTCACCATGCGAAAATAACGCCAATACTTAAAATTAAATTAATTTAAAAATAAACACAAATTAAAAATTAAAATTCAAAATATAACTCACTTACTGGAGAGGCTTTAATGAGACAAAAAAGCTTCAAATAGGTCACTCAAGTGGTCTGTTTACAATGTTGATTGTTCCTCAATTTATATACTCTGTTTATTAATAAAAATTAAAAAGAAAAAGGAAGTTCTCTCACTTTCCTGTTTCTCTGAAGTCACCTTCCTTAAATCGATGCAGTCAACCTTCCTTCTCATCTCTTTTGCCGACTTAACTGAAAGAAATCCTCTGATTTAAGTATTAAACGACACTTCTACAGGAAGAAGTGAAGAACAGTAAAGTCGCTGCTGGTGTGGATTGATTCCACCTTCTTCTTCTTCTGTTCATTCCACCCTGTTTTGGTTCAAATTTCCGCCAAAAAAACTTCTGGATTTACTGCTGCTGGAATCGCCCATTCGCTGTCCAGGTCCAGTCTTGATCTTGCTCTGAAAACCAGTCCAAGTCGATCGCCGGATCTGCTGAGATTCCGTCTCAAAATCAGCCTCAAACTCAGGCTTCTCTGTTTTCCGTTCGACCCAGAATGGCGCTGGGTTTCATTGCCTCTTATTTCTCTTTATTGGTTCACTGTTTCATCTCTCTCGCTGAAGCGCCCGCCGGGGTTGCCGCTTTCTTCTTTCTTCCTTTTCTTTGCTGTACTTTAGTTCACTTCTTTTGTTTTTTTTATTTGGCATTCAGTGGAGTGATGTGGCTAATATCGGTGCTGACGTGGAATTTAAAGTGGGTCTCTCTCTCTATAGCAAATTCATTGATTTTATCTGATCGGGTCTCGATCCAGTCATTGTCGGATTCATCGACATCAATTTCTTTTTGAGTTGTTTTAGTACAAATATTGTTTACTTCGTTGATATATTAAATATAGTACACTTATTGATTTTTAGAGATACTTGATCTTGTCTGATATGAATTTTTATTATTCATTCAAAATGTTTCATAATGTAAATTTGTATAAGAGAATTGATTTGTCCACTGATACTTTTTATTTTTTTTCTGCGTTATCTCTTATTTATGTTTAAAATAAATAAATAAATAAATATAAAAACACATCTAAATTCACCATTTTCTTCCACTGGTATTGCAAGATCAATCACACGATTCATATATGAAAATGGAAATGTAAATATTAGTAAAAAAGAGAGGGTGTTATTGCTTGCTCAATTCTATCCTCGATAATGAAGATGTAGAAAAGAGTAAAAAACAGTGACAACCATTATAAGCTTTAAAGGTTGTCAATGGTCAATACAATGAAAATAGAATGATTTGAAAAGGCTGATGCGGGTGAGATCATTGGAGCTTTCTGAAGGTACCTAAGGTAGTGGAGAAGGAATGGAAAGCCATACTCCAAGCAATTCATCAATCACACATAACAAATACGTAAAGAAATGGCAATTGAAGTGGTGGAAAGTGAGAGTGCCAAATCCAAATTATGAGCATTGATAGAAAGAGATAAGTACTATTTTTAAAAAATTCTTTTAGAGAATCGGATTAATCATTGAAGTATATGTAAATCTTTTTATTTAAAATTTAAATATTGAGTAACTTAATGGAAAGTGGCTCTCCGAGTAACCATGGCTTCAACAATTATGAAAAAGAATTCTCATTTTTTTTAACTCCTAAATTGGCTTCCTTTTATAATTAAGGGTGTTTTTTAAGTGGATGAGTTTATAGATTTTTTAAAGTTATATATTTTTTCATGCTCACTCCAGTATATGTTAAAAGTTGAGAGCAAGACATCCACAAATAGTTAGGTATCGATTTTCCTACAGACATTTTGTGTAATGAGACAAAGAATTTAGAGTATTGTTTATATTACCCTTCCACTGCCGTATGAAAGCATTTAAAAAAAAATCAGTGATCCGATTTCAATGATCCGATTTATTATTATATATGAAAAAATAGTGTCACTTAGATAAATTTCATAAAGTCAATTTATATTTCAATGGAAGGGTCAGTGATCCTGCAAGCTGATTCGAAGGATTCGGCAAGCAAGTTCGAATGGCAAAATGGATAATACAGTAAAACTCGTGTTGGATTACATAAAACTCCTGTGAAATAATTGCTACCCCAAATGGTTATCGTTAAAAAAAAAAAACTCTTCCTCCTATTTAAAAGAGTAATTGATGTTGCTATTTTCTTATTCTATGGTAAGCACACAGGGAGCTTTCATTTTATTTTGTTTTTTTAAGAGAAGGTATTTTTTGCATCTTATGAGTAATTTTTGTAGACGAGTGTTTTAAAAAAGAACATTTGATTTGGCCAAAATAATTATTATTCAATTATCTCACTAACTAAACATGAAAAGATTTGAAAGTAAATACTTCTTTTTGTTTAAGCAAATTGTTGTTATTGTCTTAATATGGGATAAATAACTTTATGATGATAACCACAACTATGAATTTATATGGTAAATAATCAAATATGATTGGCTACGGTCGCCGTTTATACACCCGAATTTTCTGCCTCTACACATCCGTTTCCTGGTGCGGGTAGCTAATTACCATTTTGCCTCCCGCGTTTCCATTCGTTCGAACGAATTACCCGTTCATTTCGGCATTCGTTTGAACGAATGGACACATACCCCATCCAATTTTAATTCGTTCGAACAAATCCCTTTTATAAAACCAATTCGTTCGAATAAATCGGGTGAACAGTAATGCGCGTTAATGTTCACTCGTTCATTTGAATGAGTCGATTTTTTTTAAAAAATTTAAAGTTATTTTTTAAGTACTATGTATTTTCAAAATTTCTCAAATTAAATATCCGGACTAATTACGATAATCTGATAAAAATACTTTAAGACTTTAAGGTCTTTTGACACTCCTAAATATTTAAAATACAGTATTTTACAAATAAGGGTATCCCTAGGGTGTGCCGAAAACACATTTAGGAGTGTCAAAAGACCTTGAAGTCTTAAAGTATTTTTATCAGGTTATCGTAATTAGTTCGGATATTTAATTTGAGAAATTTTGGAAATACACAGTGCTTAAAAAATAACTTTAAAATTTTAAAGAAGATTTTATTATTTAATACAATATGCACATTGTTTTTTAAGCACTGTATATATCCAAAATTTCTCAAATTGAATATCCGGACTAATTACGATAACCTGATAAAAATACTTTAACACTCCTAAATGTGTTTTCGGCACACCTTAGGATACTTTTATTTGTGTAAAATACTGTGTTTTAAATATTTAGGAGTGTCAAAAGACCTTAAAATGTTAAAGTATTTTTATCAGATTGTCGTAATTAGTCTGGATATTTAATCTGAGAAATTTTGAAAATAAACAGTGCTTAAAGAATTACTTTAAAATTTAAAAAAAAATCAATTCATTCGAATGAACGGGTGAAAAGTAACGAGATTCATTCGAACGAATTGATTTTATAAAGGAGATTCGTTCGAATGAATCAAAATTGGATGGCGTATGTTTCCATTCGTTCGAACCAAAATAAACTAGGAATTAACGAATGGAAATGCGGGGGCAAAATGATAATTAGCCATCCATTTTTAAATAATTCAATTTGAGATAGACTGATAGAATTAGGTTAAATAATAAGTTCTAATTTACAGTGGGGACATAAAACATAGCTTAGTTTAGAGGCATACTTTGTGAAGTTTTGATTTTTAATCGTGCAAATCAACTCATGATAAAGACTATTTTCCTAAACGATCACATCAATACTTTACTATATGTAAAATATATTATTAAATAAAAACAGTAATGTAAAAATAAGACAAAATATAAATGATTAAAAAAGGGTAAAATAAACTAGAGGTGATGTGTAATTTAAAAGATTGAAAATAAAATATATTATCTTTATTATTATTATTGATAAAAAAATAATATTTTAAACGAATGACTAAGTTGAGCTAAATGCACATTAGCTACTTTAAATTTAAATTTAATAAGAGTAAAGACGTTTAATTTGATTATATCTTGAGTTGATGAGCATTGGTTTTCCCTGAAAAGAAGATTGACGGTTCTTCTTTTCCAATTTCCCCGTTTACCCCTTGTCGAGGGAAAAAGAATTTCCTTATTTTACCTCCACTCGGAATCTCATTTTTTGATTTTCACTCTCTCCATTCTACGGTGATGAATCCTAAAGCAACAACCAGCTCCGGCAACGACGCAACGGTTGATTCTTCTCCCCTCAGGAGGAATTCCAAAAAACCCAAATGTACTTTCCCCTACTTTCAATTCTCTCCTCTTTTCCTTTTCATTGGATTTCATTTTCCTGTTATTTCTCCCTTTACCACTGCAATTTTCCTTCTGCTTCTGTTTTTTTTTTTTTTGTCCTTTTGAAATTCTCAGGTTTTCAATGAAAATTGTACACGTCGATTGATTCATTAACATATTTCTTGAATCACTATTCTTGCCCACAGTGTCTTTAAAATTTTAAATCTTAGATTAGGTGTGGAATCTTGATAATATATTGAAGTATGGATCGATAAATATGTACATATATAATATTCTATGCGTATATATTGCTTATACTTGGAATATAATATGGTTTTGTAAGTTGAACGTTGTGTCACACTCAACGTTATAATATTAATATGGCGATGAAGAATTTGGTTGTATTTAATGAGGTGTTTGTTGATAAAAGTCCAACATATGTAGGACACTATATAATATGCAGTTTAGTCAAAGGTGAGTTCTATTTATTTCTCGATGGTTGAATTCTGGTGTCTTAAGTTCTAATCTATATTACAAGCATTACTTGTGCTTATATGCGTGCCCATACACGTGTGTATGTACGGGTATGTGTATGAACTGATTTCAAACAGTGGATAACAAGGAAATAGGTGCAATATATGCAGGGCTACAATCAGTCATCGTCATGCTAGTTGAGATCAATGGTGGACCTTGTTTTCTTGTTTGGTTAATTTGCAGAACATGGACCAGGAACTAGATTGTCTGTACAATAGTATTAGAATTGCTTGATAGATGTTTAATACACATGATGCATCCGACTCTTAAGGGTAGATGGAGAAACTATTAGGTAACTGTCAAATATGGAGTAAGCAAAGGTTATCGCTGATGAACTAGAGTTAAAATCAAGGGGTGATTACCAAAATATCTAAATTAGAAGTTAAGATGACCTTAGCAAAGGTAAAGAGAAAAATGTGCATTAGAAGTACATTATCATCATCATCATCATCAACATCATCAAGCCATTTTTTCACCTGTCTGGAATTGGCTTGTTTCATTATACTTTTCCACTTTACCTTGTAAAAAAGCGTATTCTCAATCAGTCAACAATCCACTATGTCCTTTCTACAGTTTCAACCCAAGTGTTTAAAGGCCTCCCATTCTCCTAGTCCCTACCATTTCTAGCCCTCAGGCTCTTTTGTTTAGGTTTTTTTGGTCTTCTACTTATGTGACCAGTCGACACTTTGACATTTCCTCATCTTTTCATCTATTAGAAAAACTCTTGTGTTTCCTCTAGTGTACTCATTTCTAACATTATCTTTTAATGTCACTCAACAAATCCACCTTGACATGCATATCTTTCTCGTCGTGTCCTTATCTACTTGTCTTTTCTTTATTGTCCAACACTCATTAGCCTATAATGACACAGGTTTGACTATCATCATAGCAATGGTGCCCCATTAATCCACACTGCATTCTTTTATCACACAGTTTGCTACCTTGCCTAGACTTAGCCCACCCTATATCTCTCCCAGGGCAGGTTTTTTTTTTGATAGGTGATTTGAGTTCCTCGTGGGAGTTGAGTCACTCAGTTTATCTACTTTATCTCCTTTGTATCTGCTGCAGTTATGGACTACTAGAGAGTGTATCTGGTAAACTTCCATTATCCATACTGTTTGTTGATTATGTGGTTCTAATTGGTCTAATAAAAAAGGAAGTAAATGATAAGCTCAAACTTTAGAGAAAGGCTTTTGGATCTAATGATTAAAAAGTTGGTAACACCATATAGAATACATAAGAGCGAAGGCTTAGAGATTTTGAGTAGCAGGGAGAATAGAGTTAAAAGTAGGGACTATTTAGTTTTGCAATGTGATAGTTCTATCATTTGGGTACAACTATAGTACTTAGTGGAGGGCTTGATGAAGATAATTTAAATATGATTAGAGTAATTTGGACAAATTGGAGATTTTTTTTTTTCAAACATTAACTGCTAAATTCCATTAAAATAAGAGAGAAAGGGGAGGGGGGGAGAGAGGGGAGAAGGAAGGGGGTGGGGGGAATATACTTAGATTGACAAAGAACAAGAAGAAAAATAAGAACCAAAACAAAGCAAGAAAAAGAAAATACAACAAGTACCACCCCAACAACAAAACCCCCAACTCCCAAGGTTGGCGATAGGAGAAAATTCCAAAGCCGGTGTTTGTAGATTAACACTAACTTTCGCCAAGAAATTTGCAATGCAATTTGCGGAGTGAGGTGTATTGAGTGAAAATGATGTTACCCATATTGCACAAGCTCCAAATGTCCCTAACAATACAGACCAACCTCCACGGGGGGATTTCCTATTACTAGCCCAGGAGATAGCATTAGACGAGTCACCTTCAATAATGAGATTATCACCCTTAAAACTTGACTAGATCTGAAGTGCTCTTCTAATTGCTCTCAGTTCAATCTCATTTGACTCCATTAACCCTACTGATTCGGAGAAGACCGCCAACATTCTGCCCTTATCATCATATAGCACACCCTCAATTCCAGCTGGCCTTGGCTGTGCCATCAACATTGAATTTACATGATCCCATGGGAGGCGCAACCCACTTAACTGACCGCTTGCTACCTATATCAACCCCTTTCACACATCCATCCTAAGACAAATAAAAATCCTCTGGGGCTAAACCCTGAAATTCTTTACATACCGACAACCAACCAATCATCTGCCATTTCGCCCGCTCAAAGACATCTCTAGGGTTCCCTCTCTTATCCTAAGAAATCCTTCCATTACGCTCTTTCCCCAAAAGACAACAAACGGAGCCATTTCCCAGGCCAACTTAAGTCTAACGTTAAAGGGGCTGCCCATCCAAGCCACCACTAAATCCTCCACTCTGCTACCAAAAACCCACGAGCACTCAAACAAGCTTAGGAACAAATACCACACAACTCCCGAATAGCGACATTTGCATAATAAATGGTCCACAAACTCCTCTTCAACCTTACACAAAGTACAAACTGTCGTAGCCTCATCTGGTATAACGTGCCTTCTCTTAAGATTGCACCTCACAAGGATCCTTTTTTTAATACCAACCATATCCATACAAAGAATTCTAGGGGGAATCTTGTTATTCCAAGCCAGATTGCAAATAGGAGGTGAGACTGAATTTGCTGAATAAGCAGATCGCAAGATTGATTTTATTTAAAAAGACCCAGACAGTTCCAAGGACCAAATCCACCTGTCTTCACACTCTATCTACAACCTAGTATCCCTAAGGATCCCAATCAACACTTTGTGGGAGGCCAACTCAAATTCCCGCAAGGTTCTTCTAAAGGGAATGATCCACTGTGGTGCACCATTGACCTCTCTGTAATAATCACTGACCAGAGATTCCCGATTAAGAGCCACCCTATATGATCCTTTGACTGTCAATGAGATTTTTCAGAAAACAATAGTTAGATATGCATTGCTACACGGAGTTGAAAGTTGGGCCATAAAGAAATGAAGAAAATACAAATTGCATGTGGCCTAGATGAGTGTACTAAGATGGCTGGGGGGAATATCAAGAAAGCATAGAATCAGAAATGAGTCAGGATAATACTGGAATAAATTTGGGTCCATTAAAATTGAGAATTGAACTTTCTTTGACAAGTGTCTCTGGGATTCTGTGCGGAATTAGAACAGTGGTGCAGCATTTCAATAGGGTATGTGGTTCAGACCATTAAGTTGGTATTTTGGAGTGTCCTTTGGATATTTATGGCCTACCACGTGATAAATTTTTGGGCCATTTAGAATTTGCCAACAACAATAAGTAACTTTATTTTTTTCCTTAAAAAAGTCAGCAAACAACAAGCAAGCACTGGTTGCTGATTGCATGCATGAATTGGGGCTGAACTCCATGGCTGCCATCCTTCAGAGATAAGCTAAGGAATAAAAAATGGAGGATTTCTTGTTTGGTCTGGCTGTATTTTGCTCCCTCAAAGCGCACCGAGTCAGACTGTCCTTTCTCGACTTGATGAGAGGAAGGTATCTGTTTCACTTGAGTTTAGATCCTTCTCTAAAAATATTTTGTAACAACATTTCTTTGGGAAACATGGAAAGAACAAAATAATCGCACATTTAGAATGGTCAATACACAATATGGTGACTCAAAATATTGAGAACCTGGTGTTTAATTGGGCACCAGTTTCCCTACATTTCTCTTGTTTCTTGAGGATTTGGAGGTTTGCTTGTCAACCGTTTTTCCACTCTGTCGTCAAAATACCCATGTGGTGAGTGCATGGAATCCACTTCTAGTAGGCAAATTTGAGTTAAATTTTGGTGGTGGCTATATCCCATTGATTGGGATGCGTAGATTTGGAGGTGATACTAGAAACCCATGCTTGCCTATTGCGAGGATTCTATGTTAATCATTCCGAGCTTCTTGTCTTGAATTGCAGAGTCAGTCAACAAGGCTGGGGGAGGGAGGAAATATCATAGAAGGAACTCCATATTGGTCGTTCAATGGGTAAGGGGAGTACAATGCCTTTGGAACTCATTGCTAAGGTGGAGGAGATTCGGAGTTATATTAGCAACAAAGGCCTAGAGACGTTGCATGTCCCCATATCAGCGAATTAGGAGGTTGACAAGTTGACTTTGGAAAGGATGAGAATGTGAATGGGCTCTATGTAATGTTTGATCATCAAGGATTAGGTGGATCTATAAGTGTGTCATTAGTGATTCAAATTGTTGGATTGGTACACCTGCCATTTATCCATCAAATGGATGGATTAAATGAGTTCCATTGGCAAGCAGAAAGACACAACTCGGGATGGGAAAGGAAAAACCAAAAGAAAAAAAGAGGAGAAGAGAAAATAATGGGAGAACATCTGACTGCCTATGTGGTCAGATTTTGATTACCACGGCCTATCAAAGCTCTCTCTCTCTCTCTCTCTCTCTTTCTCTCTCTCTCTCAACTCACTCACTCCCATCCTCCCTTTCTTATTGACACTGCCATTGGGGTCTCATTTTGGGGCATGAAGTGGCACTTGGATCTCTCTTTCAATAACTTTTTGATCATTTGTGCGCGAATTTTACAAACCTCTTTAGACAGCTAAACTTGGACTTCTAAGGGATTTTAATGTTGTTTGGAATTTAGTTCCATTAGCGCTTCTTCTCCCTCCTTATTGTTGTTTGTACCCAATTTTATTGGCACGTCTTGAGTGTTGTTTGTGGTTTCACACCACATTGGCATTTGGAAAATATGTTGTTTGGGGTTAATACCTCATTGGCACTAAATCCTTGTAGTGTTTTTTGACGCTTCCACTTCATTAACATTTCATCTATTTGTTGTTGATGTAGTCTCTACCCAAACACATTTGCACTTGATTCTAACAAGTGTGTTCGGTCTCTCTACCTAAACACATTTCGATCTGAAAGAGCTTTTCTTCAGCTTGCCGATGCATAAAGGGAGACCAAGATAAGATCTTGAGAAGGAAGCCACTTTGCAACCAATCACTACCGCAGGCAGACAATCAAGCAATCGCTCAAACGAGAGATTAACACATGTCAACTCACTTTTTTGAAAGTTAATCCTCAGACCTGGGGTAGGCTTCAAACCATCTAAGGATAGCAATGATAAAATGAAGCTCCTATTCATCTGCATGCAGGAATAAACTGGTGTTATCAGTGAGCTGTATATGAGAAATTTCAAGATCAGAGTGTTCTATGCCAAAACCATGAATAAGCTGATTGGACTCGGCCAAGAGAAGCATTCTAGTGAGACTTTCCACAACCAGAACATATAGGAAAGGGAAAGAGGATCCCCTCGCCTTAGACCCTTGGAGGATTTGAAAAAACCTTTAGGAGATCCATTCATCAAAACTGAGAAACCAGCAGAAGCGATGCAGGCTCGAATCCATTTACGCCATTTAGTCCCAATAGCCACATTTTCCATTACAAAAATCAAGAAAAGACCAACCCACTCGTTCATAGGCTTTTTGAAAATCTAACTTGCGAACTACTCTTGGATTTTGCCTGACCTGTGCTTGGAGTCTAACACTTTCATGAGCCAACACCACTGAATCTAGGATTTGCATACCTTCAATTAAATCTCCTTACCAAGGAGAGATGATAGAGGGTAGCACCGACTTCAATCTGTTGGTCAGCATTTTGGCTAGGATTTTATAGAGGTTACCAATCAAACTAATGGGTCTGAAATCGTTTAGGTGCATTGATCACATCTTTTTGGAATGAGAACAATAAAGGAATCCCTCAGCTCATTAGAGATGATTCCCCCTTGATGAAACTCATAAACAAATTCTTTCAGCTTCCCTTTAACCAGCTCCCAAAATTTCTTGAAAAAATAAATGGGAAAACCATCTGGGCTTGGGAATCTGTCCTCCCCTAGGGACCAAACCGTCATCTTCAATTCCTCCTCAGAAAAAGGACCCTCCAGCGAAGCTGCTTGATCAGGATTGAGACTTTGAAAGAAGAGAAGGGAGTGATGGATTTTCTTCTGCCTGTCACTGCTGAGAAGATTAACAGAGAAGGAGACCTTTCTCACAGATCTCCTCTTTGTCAACCACGATCCTGCTGTTAACTTGTAATAATTCTATTCTATTCGTTCTCTGATGAGCACTGGCTATGGCGTGGAAGAACTTTGTTTTTTTTTTCTCTCCTTCCTTTAGTCATCGGACTTTAGATCTTTGCCGCCATTTAATCTCTTCCTGGAGGTTTTTTCTCTTCAATTCTTCTTTGACTAGAGACCTCCCTTGCTGATCTTCCAGAGATAGACACTCCTGCATTTCTTCTTTACTGTCCAACTTTCTCAGCTAAATGAAGGTACTAGAAGAAAAACTGATTAGGACATAGAAGAAGTAGTTAGAAGAAGAAAAAACGATTAGGGCATGGAAGAAGTTGTTAGAACTTGGAAGCAATGGAGAATTTTAGATGGATGGTGAGTGGAGAAATGCAATTCATGAAGCAGATTCTTAATTGATGGAAGGCTTCTATGATGACGATGTTGTTGAGATGCCTTGTTGACTACAATTATCTTGTTTCGAGTATTTCAATGTGGAATTTGATCCTACATCAAGGAGCATTACTTCCTAGTTTGAGAATTCGACAAAGGGATTTTGGCGATAAACTCCTCTAAGTTACATGTGTATGGTTAGTGTCTTGGAATGTGACATGGGCACTAGTTGTTGATTTGGCACAATATTTGAATAAATTTAAATTGCTATTGATTTTAAAATGACAATGGGTTATGAAATAACAACCATATGGAATGATGTGCAAATTTGACTAAAAAACAATCAAATAATACACATTTTACTATTCTAGTTAAGTTTTAAAAGAATACAAGGTCTATTCTTATTCTGGCATCATTGAAAACAATGAGAATATAGTACTAGAACAATGTATAAGGAATCCAACAAGAATCCAACACAGGCATGTCTGACTTTTGTATGTTATCCATTTTGAAGAATCTATATAATACAGAGAATCCATCATTTTACCTGGAAGAATGAAATGTGTGTAAGAAACAAGAACACTCTAGTGAGAAATGTGCATATTCTTTATGAAAGAGTTTCTTGGTGATTATTATCAATAACCCAAAAGTAAGAACACTACAATGCTATAAAATTATTAATCCACCATTTACTAAGGCTTCAGATGGAGTCATCGGTTGTGAAGCAATAGCAGGATTAGTATCTTGATCGAGGGAAGCATGCACTCACTACTAAATCCCAAATGATTTCTTTATTGACTTCCTCTAGATCATAGTAGTCAAGGTGCAAAGTGCAATCAAGGTGCTAAGGGTCCTAGAATCTAAGGTGCAAGGCATATGTCTTGGTGTGAGCTTAGTTTTGCTAGGTGCATTTATTTAGATACTTCAAAATGTCTCTGTAGATTCATTGATTTGTGTACTTATTCCATCAATGTTAACAAAATACGGTGCTTCTCTTCTAGAGCACCAAAATATATTGTCAATTGAGCTTCCAAACACTTTAAATAAGTATGTACTATATACATGCACAAGTTTGTTATATTATCTAATTGAAGATTACTACCAATAACTTAATGTTAAATATAATATTTACTAGTTATTATAGAACACTTAAAAAAAAGTTTTACTATAGAAAGAGTTTCTAAATAACTGGCTTAATTAAGGTGAGCCTGCCTTAGAACTAAGTGAGGCACGAAGTGATTTTGGAGCTTAGGTGCGGGTCTTTGCAGCCTTTGACTACTATGCTTTACACATTTATTGAAAGGGTTCACACAGGAAATATCCCACATCACTCTTATATATATACACATGCTTCTTCCTTGAGCATACAAATCTGACATGCATTGCATAATTCACTGACATGAAATTCTGATCTCATTTTATCCTCCCCTTTTCATGAAGTGGTATCACTGGTTTCTTCATTTTATTCTGAACTCTTATCAATAATTTCTGTTTCAGATTCTAGGTTTACACAGCAAGAACTTCCTGCTTGCAAACCTATTCTATCACCAGGATGGGTAAGTTGGATGTTCCTAGTATAGCTGTTCTGGCAATTGGAGCCTATCATTGAGGCTTATAAAATCTCAACAAACAAATGATGACATTTTTTAAGAGAAAAATGATAACATTCTTTGCTGTTCCATTTATTACTACCATGGAAGAAGTTTATCCTGTGGCAGTCTAAAATACTTTTTTATGCTTTCAGGTTATCGCTTCATTTGCATTTGTTGGTATTGTCTTCATTCCAATTGGGCTTGCTTCCTTGTTTGCATCCCAACAGGTATTAGCATCTTTCGCTTCGTCCCCTTTGCATTCTCAGTAGTCCATTTCATTATATCATGGTCCTTTGTTGAGGATATAATTCTCCATTTATGATATATATGAGCTTAGGACATAATGCTCCATTTATGATATATATGAGCGTGTAGAAGTATTGGCATCTTAGTCCTCATTTTGGTATATTTTAGTTATTTCCACTAGTATACTATTTTGTATATATTATGCAATCTTCATTTTCTGGTAATTTTTGCTGGTATTTCCCAGTGCTTTTAGGGAAATTTTGTACTAAAAAAGAAAAATTGGGAGAATTTCCTGTTTTCATGGGTCTTTTCCTAAAACAAGACACTGATGCAGTAGAAATATTCCTTTCCCACACGAAAAAGAAATACCCACTGAAAGTGAAGTGATGACTATGATGTTTTTCCCTGCATGATCCAGGTGTTTATTTTGTTAACTCTGTGTGCCATGTAGGTGGTTGAAATTGTGGACCAGTATGATGTAGACTGCATCCCTGAGAATATGCGTGGTGATAAGGTTGTGTTTATACAAAGTGGTGAAACTAACAAGACTTGCACCCGAAGTTTGACTGTAAGTTCTCTGAAGTTCTTTTCACTTAAGAGAGATTCTTAAATAATGTCATTCCACTTTTTTATCATAGAAGGTTCCCTTTCAAGAAGTTTCACTAACTGGAAGTGTAATCAGGTGCCGAAGCATATGAAAAGTCCTGTCTATGTTTATTACCAACTTGATAACTTCTATCAGAACCATCGCCGGTACACACCACTCTCTTGAAATTCATTCCTTTGTTATTAGATATGGTTAATGTGCCTGATGTATGAATTCATCTTGCTTGAGGTCACAATTTCCCCCCCCTTACTTATCAAAGGGAGATGACAAACTCCTTTATCTTGGAAGAAGGATGCCACTGATTTTATTTGAAAGTTATCTTAAGTTCTGTTTGTTTCAATTTGTAAATGGTCAGTCTTAAATGATGATTTGGGTTCTTCAGCTTTATAATCATACGACAGCATCATTATCAAAGCTAGGCTGGCTTTATATGTTCTACTTTAAATATCTACCTTATCAAAGATCATATTCTTAGTTGCTCTACGATCCACTTTGTCCTTTCTTATCTCTTCAATTTAGGTCTTCAAAGACAATTCCCTTTCTCCTTGTTCTTTCCATTTGTAGCTCATCAATTCTTCTTATTGGGGTTGTTTCTAGTTTCTATTAATATACCCAAACCATATTTGATGACACTCCATGATTTCATCTATTGGAGCAACTCTTTGATATCCTCTAATGTACTCCCATCTTTATCTTTTAATGTTTTTGCACTCATCCATCTTCATGTGCACATCCATGTCACTATCTTTCTATCTACTTTTCTTCGTTGCACAATACTCAACTACATGTCTCCTTGTAGCATTGCAGGTCTGACTATTTTTCTTAGTATTATTTCTGTCATCTTCGTTGTTGCCATTGTTCTTATTATCAACACCTATTGTCTTAGAAAGTGCCCTTTCAAATTTACACAACATTCTTTATCACACGATTCAGAAGTTTGCCTACACTTAGCCCACCCTACATCTATCCTCGTCAGTAAGTGGTAATAATGCAGTAGACATCATTAAGTAGCGTTGCTTCATATGTAGGTAATAATGCGACATTTTTTCTCAGGCATTCATCATCGTTAAATCTAGTAATGCATGAATGTTCTGGAAAGGTAAATAATTCCAATTATTTTTTTCTTCTAAAGGAAAGAATTTCAATGGTTCAAATTGGGCCTAAGCAACAGCAGTTTTTATGAGCTGTAGTAGTGTGTCTTAATAGTCTATACAAGATTAAAGGACATAAGTAAAAGGTTTACATCTGTGGTTTGCACCAGCCATGTTTGACAGAAACATGCACGTGCAAGCATGTGCTACACCACACTGCATGACACCCATACCTGACCCCAATTCTAGCCTAATGAGGAGACAGTCCCATATACATGTGTAATAAATTCTTCCAGAAACACATCCGACCTTTTCTAACTATAGGTTTTCTTCACAAAGCTAAGAAGGAAAGCACTTTAAGTGGCTGTTTTACATTTACAAACCAACGTATGATTAAAATTTGTGCACTTTTCAACAAGTGATATAGGTTATTCCATGTTTGAAAACTACTTATATGCAAGCTTCCTTGAACCTGGAATGGACAAATTATTTGACTTCTCGCATGATTTGGGCTGCAAGCTGAACATCTGAAATTTTTAGTGAATAATTTTTACTAGCAGTATTTGTTAATGGTCAGAAGCATTAAATATGCTTGCACTAATAAGATGTAGTTGATCAGTACCTGTATCCTGACAATTAAGGATTTGGAGGATCTACTATAGTTGATCCTTGTCATACTTAGGTGACACTGATGGGAGCGTTTCACACCTCCCTAAGTTATAAGCTTCAATCGGTAGAATGAATCACTTCTGTGTTCTACATGGAAGGGTCATGCAATAAAATTTGGACACTGACGTCGTGTCCATTTTATTCGTTGGTTCTTAAGTTTGTCTTGGAGGACGGGCAATACTATTCTTTAACCATTTTATTTGATTTACCTAGAGCAGATCTTGTCAATGGATCTAAATCAAGCCAACATTAGTAATGTAGCGGAAGCGGGGATAACAATCTGATAAGTCAATCCCTACAAATTATCGGGTCACACGTGCAAGTTGTTGCACGTGTTGGAAGTAACTTATGAAGTCACTGTTTTGGCACGTGTGGCGAGTGGACTTAAGGTTGCCCTAGGGTAAAATACGAATAGAAGAAAAGGAAAGAACAGAGAGGGGAAAACGAAGGAGGGGTAGCGGCGGAAGTGGCAGTAGAGGCGAAGCAGAAGAAGATGGAAAGAGGGAATCTCAGGGAGGAAGAAAGGATGAAGAAGAAGGTTGTGGCTTAGCTTAAGGAAGGTGCCTGGGTTTAGGTGAAGAAGACGAAGTGAATATGCTGCGAGAAGGGGAAGACTTTGAGTAGCAGAGGCGTAGGCGACGGCTCTGGGATGAAGCCCAGAGATCAGCGAAGATGGGGGACTTCTCTTGGGATTAAGCCCAAGATCTGAAGAGATGAAGAACTCGAGTGGAACTGAACCACCAAGGGAAGAATCGTCTGCAACCATGGCAGAGGAGAGGTAACAAGATAATCTCGGATATTAATCTAATTTCTTTTCAAAAATAAGTGGGTCTTTCTTCACCTTTCTAATCTTATTTATAATTCAAGCTATCGATTATTACAAGACTCCTAGATTCCTACTAAAACTAGAATTCTAAAATAGGATTAACATACTAAATAAAAGTAAAATGGCAATTAAAATATTAGGACATGGACCCAATTCGAGATTAAGCACGTGGGCCTAACGTCTTATCGACCCGTCGTGAGTACGTCTTCAAGAATTTATCGGTCACATGTTCTATATCAATTAGAGTATAATCGTGCTATTTTCTCTTTCCCTTATTATTATTGTTATTTTTAAAACACAGGTTATGGTTGTCATTGTGGGAAAACAACTGATCCTTGTTGGAGTAGTGTAAAGTGATTAAATAAAAGAGGCTTGTATGGATAATCATCATCAAATCCATTTAGCCCATCAATTTTGGTGACATTTGGATTTGGATTTGGATTGTTTCTTTTTTCTATGGACCAATTGTCTATTTGACACCCATAGGAATTGTACCGGAAGACCTTAAGATTGCAAGAATGAGCACTTACCAATTGTGCTAGAGGTTCTTGTTAGGCTTGTATGGATAATAATAATAAAAATTGCAGTCATGACCATTTGAAATATTCAAATACTCTCACTTGCAGTGAATGGCTGATGTGCTCTTAATACATGTTTCAGATATGTTAAAAGCAGAAGTGACAAACAGTTGCGGAGTAAGGCAAGTGAAAACGACACAAGTACTTGTGCTCCTGAAGCTACCACGTCTAATGGGTTGCCGATTGTTCCTTGTGGTCTAATTGCTTGGAGCTTGTTCAACGATACATATGGATTTTCACTAAATAGCAAGGTGTTAGAAGTAAGCAAGAAGGACATAGCTTGGAAGAGTGACCGAGGCCACAAGTTTGGGAATGATCTATCCTAAGAATTTCCAGAGTGGAGGCCTCATTGGTGGTGCAAAACTTAATGCCAGCAAACCTGTAGGTACCAATTTTATTTTCCAACTAGCCCTTGTTTCCCTCTCTTTTCTCTTTCTTTTGCTTCATTTCTTTACTATCAAGCTCTCTTTTTGATTGTTTCTTCATACTTATTTGGCAGCTGAGTGAGCAAGAGGATCTTATTGTTTGGATGCGAACAGCGGCACTACCCACTTTCAGAAAACTTTATGGGAAGATTGAGATGGACCTTGAAGCTAATGAAAAAATTACTGTTGTAATACAAAACAACTATAACACATACAGTTTTGGGGGAAAGAAGAAACTAGTTCTTTCTACAACAAGTTGGATAGGAGGCAAAAATGATTTCCTTGGCATCGCGTATCTTACAGTTGGTGGTTTGTGCCTTTTCTTATCAGTAAGCTTCATAATCCTGTACTTGGTTAGGCCAAGGTGAGTTGCTTCTATGCCAAATCATTTTTGACTTGATTTTACCTTTAATGTTGCTTCTTCCCTCATTCGTAGAAACATTTATTATATTCTCATACAAATGAAAGTTTTTTTTTTTTGAACGATAACAAAGGAGAATTGTATTAAGAGAGAGAGTGTACAAAAGGGGTCTGCAAGGTTTAAACCCTAGGAGAAAATTGAAGTGTCAAGATACAAGAAAGTAAGCAGAATAATCCAAAATACAAAATATACAACTAGAGAGCCCTTGCTCTTAAAGTACAGTGTGGAACTCCCGAAGATGCTTTATACTGTAAGATCCCAAGAGAGAGTCTCGCCGTCATGTTTGTCTATTCACCATTTGGCTAGAAAATCAGCGACTCCATTTGCCGATCTTCTGACAAGTGAGCAGGAGACCTCTCTCCCAACGCACAGAGTACTAATCTCCCTAGCTATTGTTACTAGTTTCCAAGATGGTCGTTTCAATCCCGTTACCCACTTTATTGCATTCACCGAATCCCCTTCAATTATTAGCTTACCATGGCCACAGTCCGCCCACAGAGACAGGGCTCTCCTAATGGCTAACAGCTCGGTTCGTTAGAGTCTCTTACCCTATAGACTTTGAAAAAACTAGCAATGATGATCTACCCAAGTCCCTCAAAACCCTGCCTATCCTCTTGGGTCCTGGTTTGCCCGGGGAGGCCTCGTCTACATTAAACTTAAACACTCCAGTACTATGCTGGAGTGACCAAGCATCGAGTCTAGTCTTTTTCCTATGCATTCCCGACAAGCAACCTTTCCAACAAGTATAGAAATCCAGTAGCCTAAGGCCATTAATTTTTGAATTGATTGCCAACCAAGCACATAGCCTCCATTTTGCTGTTTGGAATATGTCATCTTCCTTTGATCTTTTAATCTAAAAAATTCTTAGGTTCATTTCCTTCTAGAGTGACTAGAGGGTAGCCAACATGATAGTGTAAACTTAGGTATCGTTTTGGAGATGACCCGGCTTTCCACGTTTGCCGTGAAGGGTTTATGGAGAACCCATGCATATGAAAGATACTCTAAATAACTGATGTTTAAATTTTTTATTTATTTGTTTTAAACCATCTATGATATTAATATGAGATATTATGCTCATTGTTAAAAACTTAAATTCATAAGATTGTTGAACGTGCATTAGACAGACAATTAGCCCATTGAAAAATTACTAAATCCAAGTGCCAACCTAGTTAGATGGGATGAATGGCTATGATGATGGTGTGGAAATGGTTTTGACATTGAGAAAGTGATTATGTGTTTGTAGTTCCCATTATGACTATCGACAAATTTTCCACCATGCTTGTAATTCATTTTTCCATTTTTTTAATCAGAAAGTAATCATGAGTTTATTGACAAGAATTTAGAAGTATAAAATGAGTCTACTAGAGTTGATTTATTAGAGGATGTAATGGTTTTATTGATAGGAAAACAAAGACAAATCTCACCATTTATACCTGCTTGATCCCACCATTCCAACAAGTTATCCATGAAACTTCCATTTACTTAAGTTGTTTAAACTTTTGGGTGATGACAATAGAATTTAGTCATATCTTTCTGTTTGCTGCATGTTTTTCATCTCATACAAACTGAGCTTATGATGATTATATTTACAGGCCTCTAGGAGATCCATCCTACTTGTCATGGAACCGGAACCCATCAGGACATATGACTTAGGATTTCATTCGTCGCAGCTTGAATTCCTTCGTAATTGATACTCAATGTGCACAGCTGTTCTGGGTTCTTTTAAGGTCCAATTTAAGCTGTGTGCATCGATTTTAAGACTTCCCATTTTTCTGTTTTCACCACAAGGATACAAGCGAAAAGACAATAGGACCAATGAACTTCTGTAATATTAAGCTCCTGCTTCCCTTCAGGGGTATAGTGATGCTATTCTATGTCCTTAGGTGACTCAGAATCTATATTTTGCTTCAAAAACCTGTTTTTCCTTGATTGTAAATGCACTTGCAGTAGGATTAGGATGTTATGGTTCTACTTTTGACTGTGAATTTAGAGGTGCAGCAGAAACTTCACTGCATGTGGTCATTTCTGGTTTTCTGGCTACAGAAGTTGAGCATCAGTGGCCATTGGTAAAAGGTTCACAGGTCTGATCTTTAGCTCACTCCTCATTGTGAGAAGGCATGTAGCAACATTTCTGGTTTTTTATTCATGCATGTGCCTGTGGTTTTGTGCAGGTTTGAAATAAGAAAGCAAGAGATAATCTACAGATCTAATGCTTAATAAACATTGAATCAGTGAAAAGTTTGAGAATCCACCCACGCATGAACTATGCAATGAATTTGTAGTTTAATGTCATTTTCTTGATCAATCGGTTCGACCGTTACAAGTTACACTATACGTGTCAGCCCCAGGAACCCAGCCTCGGTGAAATCAATGTTCTTGTGTTTTGGCCTTTCATGTTGGTGTAAACAGGGGTTCAAAAAAGCGGTTCTTGTTACTCATTGGCCGATATGGGTCTATCACCGATGTACCGCTGAATGTATCGTTGCAGTGATAAAACGCCACAACTTTCTCTTTTTATTTTATTATTTTATTTTTTTTGAAAAATACAAAAAGATTAGAAATAGAGGGAAAAATGGAAAACTTAGTATGAGAATATTTTTGTTATAAAAGCGGTCATTTTTAAGGAGTATTAGACCTTTTGAGAGTCAAAATTTTGATAGAAATAAAGTATGCCTGAAATTTTTTTAAAGAATTATAATTTTTTGAGAAACTAAGAGGCCAATATGAGGAAACATCTACATAAACTGTATGTTCTCTGGTATTTTATAGTGACATGCATCTTCTGTTATAATTTCTAATTTTTTTTCATAAAAAATATAAATTTCATAAAAATGTCAAAATATTGAAAACATCATACAAATACCCTGAAACTAAATTAATCACATTATGGGCTTTATTTAATTTCAGAAATATTTCTTTATCATTTCATTAATTTTTTCTAGAAGAAACTCAATTTTTTGAAGAATATATCAATCACATTAAGATATCTTCATTTAATTTCATAAGCATTTAGTATTATTTGATTAAATTATTTTCACACAAAATTTGATTATCTTAGAGAAATTAAAAAAAATTGATGAAAATAACTCAGAATAGTCAAATTTTAAGAGGAAAAAATTTGAAATTGTTATATACCTTTCAACAGTTTTAAAAAAATAAAATATCAAACATATCATACAATGGTTTGGAAACTCAAGAGTCAGATTCAACATGAAATCCAGCTCGACCAGAAAAACTTGGTAAAACTAGTGGACTTACTTGACTAGAGATGATCAAGTTGAGACAATTTAGATAGACTCGTCTGAACTTTTAAAGTATGCATATGACCAATGAAGTGAGTTTAAAAAATTATCAACAACGAGTCATATAAGTTACATCCACTATTACAGATAAACACCCAATCTGGCTTTAATATTGGAGATTTGGATTATCATACACCTGTGCTGCATGTCAATCAAGTGATTCAATTATCGTTTTACTCAACCAACGGAATTTCTGAGTCAAGCAAGTGACTCAGCCTAGTTACAAGTTGGGTTAAGCTTGTTTCCACCAATAAGTCGAATCCAGCCAATGACGTATATCGGCTCCGCGAGTCGGATATGAACTCAGTGTGGCCCAGAAACTATGGCTGCAGTAATGCTCTTTAAGTGAGATGTGTGATCATTTTTCTTAAACATTTCCAACATCAATGATGTTAACAGTCATTGTGTAGGTTCTTAGTTTACACTGTAAAAGCCCCTTTGCAGTATTCTACCTTGTTGAACATTTCTTGATTGTTTCTGCTGATCTTGATTGAATTTCGAATAAGCAATGTAAGAATATGGAACATGAATGTAGATCACAGTTACGACTTTCATCGTAGAATCTGAATCGAAGTTAGGCCAGGGCTCTTCCGTAACCGATTTGATCTCATTCTTCCTCTAATTTGCGCGACACGATCCCAATGGCCCCCTTTTGCATGTATATTTGATAACTGTACATGAAGTTCAGAGTTTTCAGGCTCCAGCTCAATGAGGCGCTTTACAGCGATTTCTGCAGCTTCTGCGTCTCCTTGAATGCTAGCAGCACCGAGCAGCGCTTCCCACACATGTGAATTGGGTTGAATTGGCATCTCATTGATGAAATTCAATGCCTTCGATAGGTGCCCTGCTCTGCCTAGCATATCAACCATGCATACATAATGCTTCATTGAAGGATCAATGCTGAAGTTGGTAGACATTGCTTTGAAGTATTCAAATCCTTCTGGTATCAGACAGTTATGGCTACAAGTCATTAGAACTGCTGTGAATGTTATGCTGTTGGGTTTCACGGTGCCGGTTTGCTTCATCGTTTCAAAGGTGGAAATGGCTCTTGCACCATGTCCATTGAGTCCATAGCATGTGATCAATGCAGTCCATGAACTCACATCCTTATCGGGCATCTCATCAAAGACACGCTGCGCCAACTCTACATTGCCACATTTGCCATACATGTCTATTAGTGCATTGCCGACGTAGTTCTCTTGCTCCAAACCAGCTCTATAAACGTATCCATGTATCTCTTTTCCCACTCTTGATGAAGCTAAACTTGATGAGGCACAAAGGGCCGCAACAATCGAAAAAGAATCAGGCTGGATGTTATCAAACACTTGCATCTCCACAAAGAGTTGTAATGATTTCTCAGCATTTCCATTCTCAGTATAGCCCAAAATCATTGCATTCCATGAAACAAGATTCCTACTAGGCATCTCATCAAAATGTTGACGAGCAAATCCAATGTGCCTGCATTTGGCATACACATCTATCATAGCCGTTGAGACAAAGATATCAGATTCAAAACCACACTTGATCATAAAACCGTGCATTGTTTGGCTTCCTCAGCACGAGACAGGCCCGGAAGAATGGTAGCCATGGTAAAAGAATTGGGCTTCAAACCCGAAAGTCGCATTCGATGAAACAGTTGGATCCCACAGTTGAATTGGCCATTGTGGACAAATGCCGAAATAGCGGCGGTCCAAGTGACTATATTTCGCTGAGGAATTTCATCAAACAGCTGGTGCATCATTTCTAAACAACCGAATCTGCCGTAGAAGAGAATTAGACTGTTGCCCACAAAGAGATTGGAGTCGAAGCCAGTTTTGATGGCTTGATTATGGATTAAGAGTCCCATGAATGGGTGATGGAGCTGGGAAGAAGCCTTGAGAATATAGGGGAAGGTGAAATTATTGGGCTTGAAACCATGGTTCCATAGCCTGCTGTAGAGTTGTAAGGCTTTGGTAAAATGGCCCCCTTCAACTAAGGTTTTGACGGCTATGTTGTTGGGTTGAGATTTGGGCTGGGCTTGGAAGAAAATAAGTGGATGCTTAGGGTGGTTTGGATGATTAGAAGTATATCTTTTCAGGAACATTGCTAGTGGGGAAGGTTTTGCCTCTCATTTCCATTATCTGATTGTTGAAGGTCCTCCCTTGGGTTGCATACCTACACACAATGCAGGGTTGAAAATTTGGCCCCACCGAGATTTCGGCCGAATTTTCATATTGGCCGAGATCTCGGGCGAATTCTTTCTCTTTCCAATTTTTTTTCTTTTTTAAATCTCGGTGGCTTTTTTCTTTGAAAAAATTCATTTAAAAAAATAAAAAATATAAATATTGGCTCGAGCCCACAACTTGTTTTTTTTTTTAAAAAAGAGAAATCGGGTGAGATTTAGACCCCTGATATAGGGTGGGTAGAGTTGGAGGAGCAACTGGGTCAGGCCCAGGGTTTAAAATATCGGTGTGGCCGATATATATCGGTCAATATTTTTCTCTCTCCACTCGATTTCTTTATTTTTTACTTAAAAAATTACAAAAAATAAAGAAAATTATAGAGTTCATGAATATATAATTTTTTCATTAAATATCGGTCATTTAAATGTTCAAACATTATTTTTAAGTTTCAAACTCGAGAATTTCAAATTTTAAAAAAAATATGAAAAATTACAAAAAAATTATAGAAAAAATTGTAAGTGATCATTAAATAAAACTTGATTATTTGTATATTAAATGTTTATGATTTATTTTCATGTTAATAAAAAAGAAATAAAAAATTATTAGAAATAAATAAGAATCTCCATTAACAATTCTTCCCAATTTTAATTATAAAAATAAGAATCTCTATTTTTGCATTATGCCTTTGTTTGTTGGTCAATATTAACCTTTCCAAATAAAATTAAATAGCAAGGAATCGATTTTTGTCGAAATACGTAAATCTCAATTTTTTTTTTTTTAATTTCAGTGTATATATTAATATTTTCAAGACGAAGACATATTTAACTTGGTACTGTGTAAGGATGATTTGTATCATAACGGAGATGCTAAGAGTCCAATGATTTACCCACTCAAGAGTCAAGATTGCAATTGACTAACATCAAATATAAATACAGCAAGACTACAAGAGATTCAATTATTTAGAGTAGGAAAATGAAGTGCTTGAAAGCAAGATAACCTCTACTAATAAATATAAATATATTTTATGCAGAGAAATCTTTCAAGTTGTTAAGTGCTGCAGCTTCTGAAGAAGAAGAAGCTCTAATGAGGTGGTGGAAAGAAAATGGCATCTTTATTCCCTTTAGACTTGAAATCCTTCACAAGGTCTACTGACACATTGAAAGCTGCTTGTAAGAGCTGTGGAGATAATATATTCAACACTGATGTCTTCCCACCTAAATGACTGAACATTGGCCTGAAAGAAAAGAAAACCATAAAAAGAAGTCAGTAATTCTCTTAATAAACTCACTATTTTCTTCTGATTTTATTTAAAATTTATCTTAATTTTGTTGATAAATGAGTATATATAGAATGCAAGAGAGGAAAGAGTACTCACTTCGGGCTAGTGATGACAGAAAACCATTCCATTCCTCCATCATCAGCAATTAGGGAGACAACAAAGAACCTCGGCACGACGAACAGATCACCTGCTACCACCTTGGCCTCCAAAACCCGGCCACCATCGACACCCACAATCTCGACGCGGCCACTCCCGCGGACGATGTAGAATACTTGAACTGCTGCATCCTTTGAGTAGCCAGGGGAACACATTGCATTAGAATCAAGCTCTACAATCTTGCCACTCAATCCAATTTCTCCTAACGAAGGCAAATTCATGCTTGTTAAGGTGATGGCACGTCCGCCGTGTTTTACATCGATGTCGAACGGTGCAGTTTTGAAGTGGAAGACTAGTCCTTCTGCATCTTCTTCACTAGGCTTTGGAATGTTTATTCCTTCCTTGACCTTGACAATTACTTGGCCTGTTTGGCTGTTCATGAGCTTAGCAACTGATGATTCGTCTAAATTCCAAGCTCGACTGAGGAACTCCGGAGAGAAACCACGCAGGATGCTATTAGCGCCGGTTAGAAAGGAGTATGTGAACTGACTGGGTGTGTAAGCTTTAGAAGTTTCACCCAAAAATACGACGTTGAATTCGGAGTCTTCTCCATCATTGTACCACCATGAGACCATTCCAAAAGTTAAAGGGATAGCATCTCCTTCCTTGAGCCTCACCACCTTCTCTTTTGGTCCTTCCGGTGTTACGATCCCGGCAATCCCTTGACCTATTTGGTAGAAATTGATACGGTTAGTAAAGTCTCGCATCGCCGGTGAACCTTTTGAGTCTTGGGGGTTATAAACACATGAGTTTCTTCTCTTTTCAAGCTATTTTTTAAAGATGAGTTCTACTCATGTGTTTTTCATGGTATCAGAGTGAGGTACCAAAGGGATGTGTTGGATTCATATCTCTAGCGTTGCATAGAGGGAGAGAGTCGAGTGTCTGCAGTCCTGGCGCTAGGGAGGGAGTGTTAGCAAAGTCCAACATCATAAGTGGACCTTTGGGTATTGGGGTTTAAAAGCACATAAGTTCCCTCTCCTTTCAAGCTAGTTTTTAAGGATGAGTTCTACTCATGTGTTTTTCATGGTATCAGAGCGGGAATAGTATAGGGATGGGTCGGATTCATATTTTTAGCCTCGCATCGATTGAGAGAGCCGAGTGTCTCTGGCCCTTTGGGTATTGGGGTATAAGCACATGAGTTTCCTCTCCTTTCAAGCCAATTTTTAAGGATGAGTTCTACTCATGTATTTTTCGATACATCACCAAAAGACAAAGAAGAAAGCTTAGTTGAAAATGTTGACTGCTCTAGCATCAACTCTTTCCATTTTATATTTGAATTGGAAAGTACTTGATCAACCCTAATAATCTTATAAATCTTAGATAAGGTATCTTAATTTTCAAAAGAATGCAACAAAAAAGTAAGGAACCAGACCTTGAGCAACATATCCGATCTTAGATGCATCAGCATAGTGAGGAAGCGCTAGACCTCGAGGCGCCAAGAAAAGCTTTCCGGCACTGACTTTCACCTCGCTGAAGACGGGAAGATCCCAGATATTGTAAGAGCCACCATCACTGCTATAGAACGTCTGACCTTGTTTGGGAGAAAGATCAACTTCCATGGTTTTCACTTTTCTTACTGTTGTCTGAATTCTGGAGAAGAACAGCAAGGTGACATAAATTAGTGACCACTTGAAATGCAGACCAAATTCAAGGAAGATAAAGAATTTGATTAACAATTTTGTAAATAAATATGTGCTATCAAGAGTTAATCTTTAAAAACTTAACTTGATTAATTCGATTTAATCATGTTTTCAAGGAATATAGGACTTGAAATTAATTCAATGGTAAATAAAATTGGGATCATTTCAATGTGTATGGATTCAATTCAATGTTGGGTCGCGGTTAGGGTTGGAGGGACCGAGGAGGGATCTTGGATTTGGTGGTGCAACCTATAAAAAAATTAGTCTAACTGAATTGGATTGACTATTATTTTAAAGGATATTGAACTTGGATATAATCCATTTGTAAATGTAATTTTCATTAACAATTCTCCACAAAATAGTTTCTAATTTATAATTTTCTATATTTAAGATGTAAGTAGAAATTTCTATCAATGTAATTAAAGGGTTCAGCTGAAAAAATTTAGTCTAATTCATAAAAGGGTGCTGGGGTCTCCATCACACAAAATTTAGCCTGGGTAAAGCCCATTGGCTTCCTGGGCTTAAAAAAGTCCCCAAGTCCTCCAAAACTCACCACTTGACTCAAACTCGTTCAAATTCTAAGATTTTAAACCATCGACACTGTACTACATAAAAATGTTTAGTTTAAAATCTTAAAATTTGGACATGACTCGCCTGAGTTTTGAGTTAATTAAATGTCAGTTTTTCTGAGTTTTTCGTTTCCAGTGATTCAGAAAAATGTGTCAGCCCTGAAATCTCAGGAACACTGGGTGTAGTGTAGGCCCTGATATTTTAGGGGCCCGAGATTGTGAGAAGTCATTGGTCATATTGGTGGGGGACTTAGGCGGCGGCCTATTGTACCTATAGCCATAAGCAGGGATATAAATATCGGCCGATATATTTCGGGTTTTCAAGGACCGAGATATCTTGGCCGAAATGAACAGTATCGGCCACAGATAAAATAATTCTGCCAAATATCGATTGTGGGCCCGGCCAATATTTATAACTTTTTATTTTTAAAATTTTTATTTTTATTTTTTTAATTGATTTTTTTTTAAATCCACCCATTTTTCAAAAAAAAAATTGAGGAGAGAATAAAAAAAACCTTTTTTATTTTTTAAATGAATTGTTTAAAAACAAAAACCACCGACTTTTAAAAAAAAAATTAAGAAGAGAGAAAATATCAACCGATAAAAAAAATTGATCAAAATCTTGTCCAAGTCGAATTTTCAACCCTCGGCCACAAGTGACTTAATGAACTCACAAGTTTCAATGCAATTGACTTGGGCACAATAATTGTAAGCGTATTTTAGTGCCCACAAGCATGTGCAGAAGGAAACTTGCAGCTGAGAAAACGGAGAAGGAAGGCTCTTAGAAGTAGGAAGCAATGTTTTAAATTTTGGCCCGTCTACGAAACATGTGAAGGGAAGGTTAGGCGAAATAAATTTCAGAACTTTAGTTAAACTCAATCAAATCCGAAATATTTTTTTATAATTAAAAAAAGTACAGATCCATTCTGGGATGGGAATGGCCGAATGAGACTTTCTCTCACAAAAGAACTTGAGTTGGCCCAGTCCAGCAGATTATGGGGGAGGGAGCACAAATAGAGGTACTGCTCACGTTTATATGTGCTAAAAGGCTAAAGCTACTCTATGAATTTGAAATTTATTTATTTTAGATAATGAGATATCTATGAAATATTGACTTAATAAGATTAATTCTTCGAATTCTACACTTCACACCGTCATTGTTTACACAGACAATTTGAATAAGTCAAATGATAGCATCAGAGAATTAATTTCAGAATAGGAGAGAACAAACTCTATGCGAAAGACCATTGGGCTACACATCAAGGTTACAAATCTTGTTTGAGATCTCGTCGATATTTTTCGATACACATTTAAACAGTCGATATATGACAAAAAAAAAAAAAATTAAGAGAATTTTTTACCTCTAGTCACATTTAAAAGTGTTAAAAAGGCTAAAACTAGCCTATGAATTTGAAATTTATTTATTTTACATAATAAAGATATCTTTGAGAATATTGATCCAACAAGATTAATCTTTCAAAATTTACAGTGTCATTATTCACACAGCCAATTCAGATAATTCAGATTAGTTAGATGGTACCTCCAAGAATTAATGAAAAAAAAAAATGGTCACTTGCTACAGAGATATTGAGTTATGATTTTGAAATTTCCAACTCGCTCCGTACAATAGGATAGGTAATGCATCATTATTACCAACCTCTGACTAATCGAGAGAGAGGGGCCTAGTGTCAATTCAACTGAACACTGGTCGAACTGTTTGCCAAATACAAAATCTAATGGGATCATTGGGTGCCGACTTAGGTCTGTGTCTATTCTTTACTACGTTACATTTAATGGGCATGTGAATTTTTTATTTTCTTTTCTTAGAAAAGAACAGGAATGTACAAAGGTTTAACTAGGTTTTAATTAATTAATTGTTTTTATTATATTAAAACTTTAGAATGGATGGAATATAAAAGATTAAACCTTTTATTCTTGATTAGAGAGGAAGTGTTGAGAGTCTTAACTATAAAGTAAATTCTCTCTCTCTTTAATGGTGGGGTGAATGATGCAGGGTCTCATGGATTTCAGCTCATTATGGTGATGAGGAGTCTCACTTGCTCACCTTGTGAATTATGGGTTCAACACTAGTCACATATTAGAAGGATTAGTGTTCAAATCTCCACTATAAGGTAGACTCTCTCTCTTTTAAATAAGATGTGTTTTTAAGTGCCGAAAAATAAAACTGTGAAACGATTTTAGATCTATTAAAATAGACAATATCGTACTTCGAGATCAATTCTATATCAAATCTGTTGCTAATCTATCTTGCAACACGCAGAAAGAGATAATTATTTATATTTATATTTATATTTACATTATCATATAAGATAGATAGAAGCTTCAAACAAACTAATCTTTACATGGTGTTAATCTAAAAATATAAAGAAAAACGACGTGACTTACCTCTCTGATATAATACACAGGGCTAGCTTACCTGCGAATGTACTATTCTGAGAAGAGACGAAAGGAGAGAAGAGAGAGGGAAAGATAAGAGCGAGGGAGGGCAACGGGAAATAGTTCTTATTGAACAGGAAAAATGAAAGAAGGATGATGAGATTTGCAAAGGCATATGGGATTTTTATAGGCACCAATTCCAACGACACATCGACCTTTCTTTACTTGGGAGGAAGTTGGCTCTTGACATGATAACGGATTACGTGCTTTTATTTTCCATCCACGTGTTCCCACTAACAACATCAAATGAAATTAACGAACAAGGACGGACCCAAACAATCTCTATAAAAAGAAAGTAGGCTGAGTTTTTTCAATGTATATGGTTTTTTTTTTTGATAAAATTTATCAAAACTTTAAAAATAGAGAAATGAATGATATACACAGTCGTGCTTATTTCATTTTGGGCTTCTAATCTGGCTTAATATTGAAACTTGGTAGGTCAGGCTGAGTTTTGGGTTTGCCTCATCAGCTCGAGTTCGAGCCTGTGATCCAAGTCTGAGTTAACCTGAACTAGTTAAACATATATTAGGGCTCAAGTCAGGTTTCAAACCCAACATGTATATGCGGACTTATATAGGCTCGGGTTTTCTTTAGGTCTTGAAGGAAACTATTTTTATTCTTCTATAAAATAAAAGCTATAAATCACATAAATGTAGCTTGAATTCGGACTTTCGAACCAAACTTGGTCTTTTATATACTAGAGACAGACTCAATCTAAATTATAATTTGGGTTTAATATTTGGTGCCAAAAGAATGAGCCCAACCTGAGCCCTAAGTCAACCTAAGCCCTATATATATATATATGTGGGCTCTCAGTGAGCCCAACACAAGTTGCACCCAGGGGTACAAAAAATATTATCAGCCGATATTCGGCTCTCCAAAATCGATACATATCGGCCGATACGATATGTATCGACCGATATTTCGACCCCTGTTGCACCACTAATTTGACTCAAGCTTCGCATTTGACTCATTATTCTGGAGTCAGACTTGGGCTCATTAACAACATATTCGTTAACAAATATGAATAGTTGGCATTCAACCCGATCATTTATTATTCAGATTCAAAATTTTAAATTTAAAGTTGTATTCAATTACTAATTGACTTGAAACTTGAAAGATTAGCTTTTTAAATATCTATTTTTCAAATAATCAGATCATGAAATATCCATCCAACGCACATCACTCCTTTTCTAACATTGCCAATCATGTGTCCTTGAAAGTGATTTGTTGCCACCCTCAAAATTATTTGAAAGTAGTCCTGTTACAGTTGGCCACAGTCACCTTATCTTGATAAGTTTTGATTTAATTCTTATGATGTAATACATGAGGTGGTATTCAATTTGGATTCTTATTATGTATGTACATGACGTGGGGTATTCAATTTGAGATGAGATTCTCTGAATCTTTATGTTGTTTTTGCTAGAAAAAAAATATTTTTTAATTGTACAATTTGGATTTAACTATTATATTAATAGAAAGTCTTCACCGGACTAATTCTTCATCAAACAATTTTCCATTTATACGTATTTCTTCAAGGGAGCACTTACACACACCCGGAAATCCTGCCTCTACATACTCGAATTTGAAATTTTGTGACAAATTACCATTTTACCCCCACATTTCCAATCATTCAAATGAATGTCCAGTTCATTTTGGCATTCATTCGAATGAATGGACTGAACAGTAAGACGGAATACTGCTCAGTCCCATTCATTCGAATGAATAGTAATAAAATGCCACCATCCTTCCATTCATTCGAATGAACCGATCATTCATTCGAATGAATGTGACGTTCACGGATCGTTGATTCGTTCATTTGAATGAACGTTCATTCGTTCAGTAGATTTAAATAATAAAATTTCTTTTAAATTTTTAAACTTATTTTTTAAGCACTATATATTTCTAAAATTTCTCAAATTGAATATCCAGACTAATTACGATAATCTGATAAAAATATTTTAAGACTTCAAGGTCTTTTGACACTCCTAAATATTTAAAACACAGTATTTTACAAATAAGGGTATCCCTAGGGTGTATCGAAAACACATTTAGAAGTGTCAAAAGACCTTGAAGTTTTAAAGTATTTTTATCAGGTTATCGTAATTAGTCCGGATATTCAATTTGAGAAATTTTGGAAATACACAATGCTTAAAAAATAATGTGCATAGTGTATTAAATAATAAAATCTCCTTTAAAACTTTAAAGTTATTTTTTAAGCACTGTGTATTTCTAAAATTTCTTAAATTGAATATCCGGACTAATTACGATAACCTGATAAAAATACTTTAAAACTTCAAGGTCTTTTGACACTCCTAAATGTATTTTCGGCATACCCTACGGATACCATTATTTCTAAAATACTGTGTTTTAAATATTTAGGAGTGTCAAAAGACCTTAAAGTCTTAAAGTATTTTTATCAGATTATCGTAATTAGTTTGGATATTCAATTTGAGAAATTTTAGAAATATACAGTGCTTAAAAAATAAGTTTAAAATTTTAAAAGAAATTTTATTATTTAAATCTACTCAACGAATGAACGTTCATTCAAATGAACGAATCAACGACCCGTGAACGTCACATTCATTCGAATGAATGATCGGTTCATTTGAATGAATGGAAAGAATGGTGGCACTTTATTACTATTCATTCGAATGAATGGGGCTGAGCAGTATTCTGTCTTACTGTTAAGCCCATTTATTCGATTGAATTCCAAAATGAACTGGGTATTCATTCGAATGATTGAAAATGTGAGGGTAAAATGGTAATTTGACACAAAATTTCAAATTCGGATATATAGAGGCAGGGTTTCCGGGTGTGTGTAAGTGTTCCCTTTCTTTAATTATTAGTTTTCTTGATCAAGAGATACAGATTGATTTAATTGATTATTTTTTATTTTAAATAACTGCAATTTGTATATATATTTGGGCATTAATGGTATCAAGAGATCTCCTCATTTTCTCAAACTCTACACGTTACATCATGTGACTGAACATCCAATCTCCAGCACAGGACCACAATGGAGGTAGCCTAGACTCTAGAGTAGAGTTACAAATCATCTTGAGCTTTTCAACGTTGATGCAACTCAGCTGAAACGTATTGTATCAATCGGAACAAATTATTTTCTATACGTAAATTAAAAGAAAAAAGATATTTTTATTAAAATTCATTTCTTTGGATTTTGACTTGAGCCCTTGATAATATTGACAGTGACTCGGGATCTCTTCAAACATTTCACAATTTCCTTTTAATATTTGATGAATTTTTCTTTATATGTCGTAAGTTTGTGCCAAGTGTTATAAAAAATGTTGGTGCCCAATTAAATGTTTGTACTTTTATAAGCCCATTTTACTTTTATCGGGATCTCCTTATATAAAAAATTATAAATAACCAAGCCCAAACCCTTTTATACACATTGTATCATTTGTTTGTGAGGTTGATGTATTTATGGAATTGTAGTATCTGTCACCTAGATTTGACTGGACTTACGGTGCATACACAATTTTAGATATGAACGGGCTTTAAATGGACTTTTCAATAGATAAAGGAACTTAAATGGGCCTGCTCAGTTTTTAAAAATGAGTTCGCTTGGGCTTAAGGACAAAGGGTCGCCCAGCCTATACAATATTGTGAAGAGATCTACTGTAAGCTTGGGCTAAAGTGCTCCTTTAGGTTGGCACACCATGTCAAATAATCTTGTGGGTGGCTGTTCTCTGTAGGGCCTGTTGGTGGGCTCTGTGGGCCATGCTACTTTCGGCCTCTTATTTTGGCTTGGTCTGGGCTGTGGGCTTTTTTTTTTTCTCTTTTTGTTGAGCTTTGATGCCCCTTATCTTTCTTGCATTTCCTTGGGGAGTTCCCATCTCTTGAATGAATCCTTATCATCCGTTCAAAATAATAATAATAATAATGGTTCCATCCTTTGAGACTAAAAATCGGATCGAGTGAATTCAGAAGATTATCCTAACCCTTAATTTTAGGAGTTTGAGTTTAAATTATTTTTGTATTTCAATGTTTAATGCAATGATGAAGATCAACTTCTTATGCATCTTTGTAAAACTAAATTTGAGTTTTGCAACTCAAAATAGAGGGAAAAGGTTTGAGTTGATCTATAGGTGGATCCAATAATGGCTCAGATACTCAAGCAGATTTAAGGTTTGAGTTTATTCTAGTTTTGCTCCGTTGTGTTATGTAGAGTGCATCACCTAAGTGAATAGGAAGAAGCATTATGAGAAATTCTAGTGTCTTTTGGGCTGAGCCATGTTTTTGTCACAATGTGTTGGGCCTTATGTTGTCCCAAGTCCAGTCCATTTCAGGCTCAATTCTATTTAAAAAAAAAAACCTGGGTATGTTGGCCAAGATATTATCCATTGTAAATTGTTTTAAGAAAATTGCTGTGAACTTTCAATCACAACTTTGAGTAAAAAACAATCAAATCTCACGTTTCAAATTCCGTCAATCATTCAATGAGGGGTATGATTGACACTTTAGACCAATTTGTTGTGAACCAGTTCAATATGGATAGTTTTTGGCCAGCCATCTTAATACGGACAAAATCTATTAGGAGACACGGGATGGAGTGAAATTTCATTTTACCTATACCGGTGTACTACCTATCAAGTACCGGTATACCTATAACACACCGCTTTGCATGTATATTTTGCTACTGGTACACCGTTATTTGATGAGAAGTACACTGGTAGGGATAAAATGGGAATTTCACTCTATCCTGTATCTTCTAACAAATTTTACCCGTGTTAGAATGTGCGTCCTCGTTTATATTGGGCTAGGCTTGTGTATCAAGTTGGGCACTTGGGGGTGTTTAAGCAAATAAAGCCCAAACTTAGATGGACTGTCCAATTTCATCCTTACTAATAAAAAAGCCTTAATCATAATCCTTGCAACCTGGGCTTCTGCCTTTTGAGGTGCACTGGTGTTTTTTCATCATCATTATCATTATCAGCTAACATCTATTTTTTTTTAGCGGTAAAAATATAGAGTTGACATTTGAAATCTCATTATTGCATACTAAGTATAAAGATCATACATTTCTTACTCTAAATATATATTATTATTATTGCTTATAATGTTATTTCCTGTCATCAGTTCAACTCTTTAATATTCTTCTCTTCTCTCACCTAGGGTGCAAATATCGACCGATACGTATCGTATCAGCTGATAGATACGTTTTTGAAACTGCATCATATCGGCCATATCATATCGGCCGATATCATAATATAGACCATTTTTTTTTTAAAAAAAAGAGAAAAGAAAAAAATATCGATCGATATATTGTATCGGCCAATATACCGTTCGATACTGAATTTTGCACCCTGCTCTCACCACTCTTATATTCTTCGACTGGACACATGGCTTTAAAGTATCTTAAAACAATGTTCTACTAAGAATGGACCAATGAATTTAATTGCTTTCCGTCTGTCATTTGCATCACCTCATCCACATTAGGCCCCGTGAGACAGAGGCTAAAAATTTCAGTCTTCAAACGAATTGAAAATTTTCAGTTGCCGTATCAGTCATTTTACTTAATATTATTATTCCTTTTTTATGATCAAACTGTACAGACTTTGTAAGAGCATTTGATTAATTTTTGGAGAATGTACAAGTCTGTCTATTTATACACACTGGATAAAGGTATAGAGAGTGATCTTTTGAGGTAAAATGAAAATTGAACTGAGGATTCTCTCTTTCTGAAACGAGTTCTTGATCATCAGTCCAACTCCTTTGAATTGTCATTTAGCTTATTATAATCCTATTTTTTTTTAATCTTTTAAAATGCAAAAGAAACATAAGTAGGGCCATTTGGACCTATTTCCTCCAAAATTTTGCCCCGGTGAGTTCTTGAACTTTTCTCAAAAATCTAATAAACACTGATATTTGCCCGGCAAATCTCTCCTCTCAATTGAAAAAGATCACTTTGTTGTTGGGACTCGTGTATTCAACTCAAAAGACTAGCCTATTAGATAGAGTGACCCAAGTCCTTTATAAATTCATAGATGTCTCTACACTTTAAATATGAAACTCATTTGCAATCCCAACAATCAATCCCTTGAACAAGGCTAGCCATTCCGTTCGCTTAAGAAATCTCTTGAGTTCATATGAAATAATCTAAAACTCAACTTTGACACCACTTGTTAGGATTTAGGTATTCAACCCAATAACTCACCTATTAAGTGGAATGATTTAAATTCTTTATAAATTTTTAGATCTCTTTGTACACTTCTAATATGGGACTTATTTACCGCCCGAATTTTAAATTTTAATCAAATTCTGACTCATATTTTAATCTTAACTGTGGTAAAAACGATAAAGAAGAAGTAGGCGACGATTTCTTTTGGACGTCAAACGTTGCGGCAGCTTTAGAAGTTGTATCTACTATCTACAGGCCATCCATTGCCTTTTTTAGCAGAGAGACAGAAGAAAGAAGGGCAGCAAATCTTCCATGAAATAAAATAAAATGGAGAGAGAAGAAGAAGATGGGAGCTTTATACCAAAATGAAGGACATGCTCCCGTCAGTCTTTAACGTCACTGACGAGCAAACACATCTCAACCTTATTTTATTAGTCTTTTACTAAAGAAAGTGTTTTTATACTTCTTTGTATTTTGTACACAGCAAAAAAGAAAGAAAGAAATTTGCTGTAAAGAGACCATGGTTAAAAGACCCCCACATGTGGCATATGCCACTTGTCTCTGTGTCTAATTTTAATTTAATTAATCTTTTATTTGTGAATTTTGTTTTAGATAATATGGATCTCTCCACTTGATATTAGAAACCTCTCGGTCCATATATATCAATTATGTATTAAAAAAATGGTCGGTTGGAGTTGAACGTGAATCAAATCCAAGATTAAGATACCAGTTATTTTTGTCTTTTTGAATAAAATAATTATGACTTTTTCTCCAAAATAAACAAAGAAAATCTAATAGTTCATTTCAGTTTGAAATATGAAGAATCTCATTTTTTTTTTTTTCGATATTTCGAAATATTGACTCTGTCCTAATTCTTAAAAAATGGTAGAAATTTCATATTTGACTGAATTACTTTCTTCAGAAGGGCAATAAAATTTATCAATTTTTTGTCGAAACATTTGACCTTTTTTTAAAAGAAATCTAAATCGTTAAATTCATGCAGATGGATTCTTATTTTTTGATCTTATCTAAATTCTAAAAAGATCCATTTAATGGATCAATCACAAAAATTGCAAACATAAGTTAATCCAAATGTGATATCTTCTTTTATTATAAGATAAAAAAAATTTACTTTTTCAATTAGACCTGTAACTTTTACAATTCATATCTAACTTTAAAAACATATTACGCGGGAACCCACTGTATATTTATTATTTTTAATCTTTTCTAACATTATAAAAGTATTTTGAGACATTACTTTTCCTTTGGCAGAAAAGCGGCTGATCTTAAAAATCATTGGTTTAATGATAAAATATTAAGAGAAACATGAAATCTCTTTGGATTTCTTCACTTTGACGAAGTTATTTTGTAGACTTTATTATCTTTCTTGAAATTCGATTACTGTACTTAGATATTAAACAAATAAAAGAAGAAGAAGAAGAAGAAGAAGAAAAGACTGAGATATGGGACTCACCCTACTGCTAGTCTGCTACTGCTTGTCCTTCAAAACTAGGAAAAGAATTTGATTAAAAAAAGAAGAAAAGGATGAGGTGGCCCATATAATCACAATTCACAATAAAAATAGACTGATTTGCTACTTTTTAAGCCACATTAAAACTGGGTTTGACTTGACTAATCAAGTAATCAGACTTTTCCTTTTTACTTAATTGGTAATTCTAGATCATTGGTGCCTTTCATGATTTGACATGTCAATGTTCCCCGTTGAAATTTCAAAAGAACTGGTATAGGATTTTGTTTTTTCTTTTTTTGTTTCTTTTTTTTTTTTCGTTTTTCAATAATACTGTTTTATCGTTAGTTTAATAAATATGAAATTTAGAGACAAAAGCTCAATTTTTACTGACATTTCATCTGTTCTAAAGTAATAAATTAAATCTTTATATTTGCCATTTGGGAGTCATGTTTTGAGCCTTCTTGTTCCAGTTCAGATCATATAAACTGTACATGGTTATTATATTGGATCCGGGTTATTCAAACTGTGATTAAGCTTCCGCAATCCTAGCCTATATCACAAGTAGTATCAGAGTCAGAGTCAGGTGTTTGCCTATCTAATTTGGACTCAGGAGATCCTCTAAGTGTACGAGACAACTGGCTTTGTTCGAGGGTTAGATTGTTGGGGTTGTAAATGAATCCCACATTGGAAGTGTGGAGAGATATAGGAATTTATGAAGGGCTTGTGTCATCTACTTAATAGATCAGTCTTTTGAGATAGATACACAGTCTTAACAGGATAACATGAACTCGAGCCGACGTTAGTCGAAGTTGCATGTCAAAGGTTTATCAGAATTGAGCTCAATGAGGGTTTTACATGGGCCAGGTTCGGCCCAACTGAGCTCAACTGATGTACATTTGTGAGTTGTGAGTTATGACCCATCTGCCATATGGTCCATAGCACATCATGATTCAACTTCTCAGCTTTATCCAAAGTTTCATCTGATGAAAGTGAAATCATCAAGAATTCAAGATACTCGAACCAACTATTCTTCACAAATTCCTTTTTTATCAAAAAAAGAAGAAGAATCTCAATTAAAAATGATTTTTTTTTTTGGAAATTTGAAAATTCTTCAGACGATTTTTGCCTCGTAATTATGACACTAAAAGGTGAAGATGATATCTCAAAAGGAAAAGTGAAGGCATGCCAAAGAAAAAGAAAGTGTAAATCTCATTCATCATTTTTCTCTTCTTGGTTACGATTTGTGGCCTTTACCAACCCTGCTAAAGCTAACCCAATCCCTTGCTCTCCAAATATTCGGCCTTCTCTCCTTTTTTTTTTTTTTTTTGTTTTTAATAATTTTAAGAATGGTTGTATCAGTGAGAAGAGAAACTTAGCCATAAAAATTGCAACACAGTTTGGGCAATCCAAAGTGAAATCTCACTACATTCACTGTTGGATTGAATTATCAAGACTTGGATGATCGGCAGAAGCAAAATTGAGCAGATCCGACGGTTAGGATCTTCTGATGATGCATTTTTTGCACAGCTGTTAGCTGATAATGATGCTGCTGGATTAAAGGTTGTGATCACAGCATATAAAAGGTAGATTGAGATTCCACAATAAAGCATTAAGAAATTGAAGAAAAGAAACTGGAAAAAAAAAACCATCAACATCATCATGTGGAAACCTTGCCTCTTCCTAATTTTCATGGTTAAATTCCTTTCACTTTGCAATTTTTTTTAAAAACCAAGGTGTATCGGGTAATTAGAAGTGACCATTTTGTGTTGAGAATGACGTGAACTCAAGACCTCCTGTAATTCAGACGGGTTGTTGACTGTCAAGCTAACCCTCACGGACAGGGGTCCGAATATCGGCCGATATGCCGATATCGACCGTATCATATCGGCCGTTTTTGTAAAAAAAAAAAAATTAAGGAGAGAGAAAAATATCGGCCGATAACGAGATATCGGTCGATATATCGTAGCGGCCGATATATCAGTTGAGACCATTTTTTCGATCTCTGCTCAAGGGTTATCACTTTGAAATCTGACTAGTTAATCAGTTGATCCTGTGGGTGAGTTCACTACAGAATTGTAGACAAGCCAGGTCCAGCCTCACCCAGAATAGGATCCAATCAAAATCCGTTGGTTCCGGATCCAAATCTAGGTCCAATCTTTGGATCATGTTTAATCGGATCTGACTTGGTCCATGGTACAGAGAACTTGCAAATTAACAAGGAAAGAGCCAACTTTAAATGGACCTTTTTGGGGGTGTACGCTAGTCGGGTTGGGTTTATGCTAACCTCACCTCAAAATCAAAATTTTAAAATTTGGATTCGACTCAACCTTACACCAGACCCAAGAACCAAACCTTAGAATCCAACATTTTTAGTAGATTGCCAAAAAAAAAAACCCTAAATGATGGAGACAAAAAATTATCTATGTTGGATCCCAAAATTGGAAATTAAATGAAAATCCTTACAAAAACAAAAACAAAGATTTTAAAAAAGAAATAGGTATAATATATTTATATAATTGCGAGTGAGAGGCAACTAGGAATTCTAAAGTCATCATCATTATCATCAGAAGCCAGTATCGCATCTATCTGGGTCGGCTTTATTAGTTCTTGTTCTTTAATTAACTATCATAAAGTATACCATCAATTATTGTAAAGTCTAACATGTTATTTTTTATCTCTTTCTTTCATGTTTTCAAAGGCCACCTCTCCTCCTAATGTTTTCCATTTGTAATCTCTCAGCTCTATAAATTGGGATTGTGTTTGGTTTTCTATTAAAATGATCAAACCACCTCAATCGAGTTTCTCTCAACTTATGTGATGTTGTCTGCCTATGTGTGTGGACCCTTTATCAGTGTGACATGAAAGAGTCCGGGACGGCTCTTCTCTAAGGGGGGTGGATTGTAACACCCAACAGCGCTGCTGGGGTGTGGGAAAGTCCTACATCGCCCAGCATGGCTGGGTGTAGAGAGGATTTTAAGAGGGGACAACTACTCTCCCATCATGAGGCTTTTGGGCCTGGCCTGGTAGGCTGCGCAAAAAGCAAAACAGTGCGGGCCTTTGGGGCCCAAAGCATATAATATGGGGTCGGGTTGGCACTAGTGGTATTATTTGCTATTTAGCAAAATTATCTTTAAAATATATTAAATGTGTTTGTTTCTAACCCTATTTTTTAGTGTTAAACCACATATCCAATATAGCATACACTCAAACGATTAGAATTTATAAAATATCTTTATGATTTTGGATTGGGTCTCGGGTCTTGGATTTTTTCAGTTGATATGACCTGACTCAGGACAGTCTTCAAAACTTACAACTGACCCAACTTTGAACTCAGGGATTTTTTTTTACTCAACCCTAGCTTATTTTAAATTGGGTCTATATAGGTCCAGTTTTAATTGGAGCCGACTTGCACCCGTAAGTGTACCCGATGGAAACAAACCTAGCAACCAAAATGCTCCTCCCTGAATTAGCAGGCATCCAAATTTTATCCAAAATGGACTAAGTTCATCACAGAAATAAATCAGCATGATGTTAAACCCTAAAAAAAATCTACTGGAACTCTTCTAAGTAAAAGAGCAGTGATGAAGCTTTCCCATCCCACTTACTGTTGTCTAGGGGTCGAGATATCGACCGATATTCGATATATATTGATACTTTTTTTTTTTAAAAAAAAAGAAAAAAATAACAGAGAAAAATATCGGCCGAGATATTGGTCGATACAGAATTTTCACCCCTGCTCTTGTCATTGATGGTGGTCTACACTCTCAAGTCTCAGGTGAAATTTCAGAGAGGCTCTCTAGATGCCCCTGGTTAAGAAGATTATCCATTAATTATAATTAAATCACATCTTTAACATATGATATATAAAAATGATATGGACAATAATGAGTAAAATGTCAAATCTAATATGAACTTCTAATAAATATTTAAAATTTTAAAGCTAATTTAACAAGGCTATTTTGTTTCAATAGCAGAGTTACCCAAAATCCTTATATTCATGATTCTAATTCATCACCTTAGAGTTTCTCTTTCCTCATAATGGATCCTTACTTGGAAAATGTATTATGGTAGCATCATGTCATGAATTCTCCTTTAACACAAGATTTCATGAGATTTTGTCGTATTAGGCTTTCAGAGTCTATATTAGATTTTATTCATGCCCACCTTTTTCTTTTGAATTAAAATTTTATCTATCTAACTCTTATAATAAATTAACATAATCTAATGAATTTCCATGTTCAATTTTGAAAAATCTAATTTTACTTGTTCAAAATAATCTTTTAAATATAATATAAAAAAGTCAAAGATGTTTCAAACTCATTCGACTTCGGCTGAGGGGTCGAAATCTGGTGTCGGCTGATACGAGATTTCGACCTATAAATCTGCCGATATTTTTCTCTCTTATTTTTTTCTTAAAAACCCATGAATATCGGTCGATATCAGCGATATATTAGATATATACGTATCATATCGGACGATATCTCGACCCGTGCTTCTGCTCATTAAACTGTAAAAACTGTAAACAGAAATCTATGAAGCTTAATTTTTTTAACCCAATCTCTCCAAGTATATCATTATTGTAGTCTTTGTTGAGAGCATCATTAGTTTAAATATATATGTTTTATGATAGCATACTATAATCATCATTGACACGGTCTTTTTTGTTTTATTTGGATTTGAGCTTGGTATATTATGAAATTTCAGTCCAAATCTTAGCCGTGGGCCTAGACTTTCCACTGGTTCATCTCTCTCTCTCTCTACTTAGAAAAGAAGGGCAGATGGATCAGAGCCTATGGGCTTACAGAAAACGTTTGTCTGAGAATCTACAAAAGAGAAAGTGAAAATAACTCAAAGACAAGGGACTTTGAATCCTTTTATATATGATGATGATAAGAAAGGAACAAGTCTTGTTGGGAGAAGAGAGGAAGGGAAAGAGAGAAAGAGAGGAGGGACATGGCGCCGGTCGGACTACCTCCTGGTTTCAGGTTCCATCCGACCGACGAAGAGCTCGTCAACTACTACCTAAAAAGGAAAATTCATGGCCTAAAAATAGAGCTTGACATAATCCCAGAAGTTGATCTCTATAAATGCGAACCATGGGAATTAGCAGGTTTCTCTTTCTTTCTCTACTTATGTATTCCACACTATTTTCCATATTATTTTGCATAGAACCTTCAATTGTGGGTTTTTTTTTTTGATCTTATGAAAATTCAAATTCCACTGATCAGTATAATTTTTCATTGTGACAGAAAAATCATTCTTGCCAAGTAGAGATCCAGAATGGTATTTTTTCGGCCCCCGGGATAGAAAATACCCAAATGGATTTAGAACAAACCGTGCGACTCGTGCCGGATACTGGAAATCGACAGGGAAAGATCGACGGGTATGCTATCAAAATCGAGCAATTGGAATGAAGAAGACATTGGTTTACTACAGAGGCCGAGCTCCTCAGGGGGTCAGAACTGATTGGGTGATGCATGAATATCGTCTTGAAGACAAGGAGTGCGAAGACACTATGGGCCTTCAGGTTGTTAAAATCATCTTTATCATCGCTAATATCATCATTATCATTATAATCATCATCATTATAATTATCATTGGAAGTAACTGCATGTTTAGCCAATTGAATTTAATGGTATAATTGATTCTCTGTGTTGTAGTTTCTAGTTAAGGAGAATTAACAATCATACAATGCTTAGTTCATGAAGGATAAGTGTTAAATATTGTTCTTAAATATAATTTGTTTAATTCAATTATAAATGTCTAACTCCTAAACAAAATCAAATGTTTCTGTCATTTAAAGAAATCTAAGTACCTTTGTTCTACATCTTATATCAATTAAGTTATGATTTTAAAGTTTACAAAAGTTTAAAAGTTAAAAGAAATGTAAATTGTAAATTAGTAAAATATTAAAGAGCTTGACTTGATTATTTAAATTGTTGTAATTTTTAATAGAATAAATATTTGAATACTTTTCTAAATCATCCGTCATCACCTTAATTAACAAACCCTATTTTTATGTGAGTATACAATGCAAATAGTAAAAGAACACAGATATTCCAGTTGAGTGAAGACCTGTTCTTCGTTTTGGTGGAAAGTTATACACATTGATACACTGTATTACAAATAAGTTTGGTAGATATTGTTAATCATTCACTCTAAAGGAATGATACTATCGACGTGTGTAGATTGGGAGGTTTAGATATATCCTAAGCATTTTTTAAGTGGTATTAGAGTTAAGTCTCACGCTACTTTACGTGGACTCAGGAGATCTCTTAAGTGGACGAATTGGAGATTGTTAAGGTTGGCTTTAACCGAGTGTCACATTGATAGTAAGAAACATCTAGAGATTTATAAAAGACTTATATCACTCCACCTAACGAACTAGTCTTTAGGGCTAAATACCAGTTCTAATATCAGGTGAGATACGAATATGAGGTTATTTTTTTTTATTAAATAGCTAACAATATTGAGTGAACATTTATGACCCACCTTTTGTATGAGTTGAAAAGTGACACTCATCAATATACCAGATGATGGTGTATAATCTTTTTTAACATAAATGTAGAAACGTAGTGTGGAAAGATGGTTCTCAGCAGGATTCCCATTGGGACTTTAGGGCTTTCAGAGGAGCTCAAAGGCCAGCTTTGAAGCTGGAACAGCAACGAAATAGAGTGTATTATTACACAGTAGGATGGGCATTTTAAAAGGCCAAAGGATCTTCTGGAAATTAAAGGGCAAATGAGAAATTGCAGGAACGTGAGTAATGCATGGCGTGCATGGAAAGGTCTCTCTGTCATTTATTTATTTATTATATCTTTGCCATCCAGAAAACATGATTCAGAAGAGAAGAAACTCTTTTGATATTCTTTGCTTGTACTGGTCTAAGATCTCTGCGGTTCCGTCTCTCTCTTCCATCAATGCTTTTGTTTTTGCTTTTATCCATTCTAATGAGACAAAAGCAGCATTGTGTATGATGTAGAATTGGCATCATCTTCTTCTTTTAAGCAATATTAAAATCTTTCAGATTCGGGAGCCCATTTTTGGTATTTCTTGATCAAGGCAAGAGACATCACTTTCCTTCCTGTAAGATGGTGTCGGTTTGCTTTCACTTTATTCCCGTTTTCACCCCATTTCACCAACACAACCAGATTCTCTCTCTCTCTCTCTCACATTCAATATTAATGTTAAATATGAAAAATGGCTATGTCTTGTTATACTCGATGAAACTACACAACCCCTACGTATTTTTGATATTGGAGGATAAGTGTCTCATATGAGACCTGTTCAATATTAAAACAAATTTGTTGAAATTATTTCTTTTAATAAAATTTAGATGTAGCTTTATTATTGTATTAATTGTTGGGATAGCGAACGAGTTCCATATTAATTGTAAAGGGAGAGATTTAGAGATTTATAAAAAATTTGAGTCGCTCCATCTAATGAGCTAGTCTTTTAGGTTGGATACCCAAGCCAATGCATGTCGACTCAGAGGATCTCTTAGGTGAAAGAGATGGTCGGCGACGTTCTATCCATCGGAAATCCTCGTTTGAAAGGAGATTGTTAGAGCAGCCAACAAGTCCCATATTGGTTGTAAAGAGAAACATTTAGAGATTTTTAGAGGATCGTTTCACCTAATAAACTAGCCTTTTGGACTGGATAATCGGTCCTAACATTAAGTGTATTATGAATGCATAAAAAAAAAATCATGCTAGTGCACTCCTGTCATATAGTTCATGACCAAAGGGGGATGATAAGATTCCAATGTGATTCTAAGGGCAACCATAGGTATTGTAGATTTGTCAAAAGAATGGTTCTGTTGATCAGTTTTGATTCTCCACCTCAAATGGTCTAATGAAATGGGTGAGAAGGTTAAATGAAGCTTCTTATGAGCATTGGTCCCTTAGTAAAGCTGCGTATAGAGCTGTGTAATTGACCATTAGATTATTATCTCTTCTACCCATATATTGCTCTTTTATTTGGATTGCATTTATATAGACCTAACTGAGAATTGATCTAACCATCTTTCTCTTTCAGGATTCTTATGCATTGTGTCGTGTTTTCAAGAAAAATGGGCCATGTACAGAGATTGAAGAGCAAGGCCAATGTAGTATACCATTTCCTGAGAGCCACTCAGGGATGATCAATGACTACGAAACCATGTCACCGGACGTGCCGGTCGGGTCATCGTCATGCATGGATGAGGATGACAAGGATGATGCTTGGATGCAATTCATAACAGAAGATGCATGGTGTTCTGCCGGTGTTCCCAGTGGCAGTGAGGACCCAACATGCATCTCTTTTTCTAACTGAAGAGTCTTGTGACTAGAAAGTAACTTGAGTGGTGAATATCATAATCTGGGTTGAATCGAACTTCAACGGTGAATATCAAAATTTGGGTTATACTTGATGTAATAAAGGGATTTTTTTTTTTTTTTAGAAGTTTGTAAAATCCCTATTTTTATATATTTTTTTTAATTTTTAGGTTGCATACTTGCATCTAATAGTGTGCAGCCATTTCTCCGAAGGTCTGAACATGTGGAATTGAAGCTGGTCAGTCCTTGAATATCTTCTGCAATGCCTTTCAGTTGAGGCTATTTGGGTGTATTGTGGAATAATAGTGTACTGATTTTTCTTTGTTTTTCTTTTTTTCATGTTTATGTACAAAGTCCATGAAAATTGCTCATATTCTTGTGTTTGGGCATTTGGGAATAATGTAGAAAGAGGGACTTTTTCCACTTCTTCAATGCTCTTGTGATTCACTTTCCTCATGAATCATGATTTCATTTTTGCAAATATTTTTCTGTTTTCATAGAATTGGAATTTGGCTGATCTCAACCACTGCAAAAACTTAAAAAAGAAAAAAGAAAAGATATTACCACTTTGATTTGTACATTAAACAATGGACTTCCTATTGGATTTAGAGAATTCTAACAAGCATTAATATGTACTTGTCATTTAATGGGTGAACATCCATTGATTGAATGCTTAGGTGATTTACCAGCACTAGTTTTGTTTAGTGACTGATTGAAGGTAAAGCCATACTCTTTTTATTTTTTTATGTTTTTCACTAATAACCATGGATAATGAATCTAAGTCCAATTCTGAGCATTTACCTTCATTCCTGGCATAATCTGTGGCCAATTTATCTTTTGAGTTTCATTAAATATTAAAAGAGAATGGATAGGAACACTGACGTTTTGGATAACAGGAGTAATGGACTTGTCTTTTTGTCCACTTGTTAGCATCTAAGTAGTGGAAATGTACATTAGTCTTCTTTATTATAAAAAACACCAATATTGTCAATATTAAAAGATGACACCACAAAATAAAAAATACTTCGTCAACCTTGTGAAGAATCGACCTTCTTGCTCCTGGTGTTAGGGTGCATACTAACTTGAATAGCAATAGAATGGTAAAAATATTGGAGTTCAAAATTAAAATTTGATTGAAGTCCAAATCAGAGAGTGGATGAGTGAATCCACTTGTATAAAAAAATTAACATGTGTACCAATACTCCTAAGATAGTACGAATAAGTATAAATGTAAAATGTCTATTTGAATGGACCAAATTTTAATCTAAACACATTTGCTCCCTTTAGAAGTCAAGTAACAACCTTTAAAAACTTAGTTAAAAAGGATAAAAGGGTGATGGGGGTTATCGCTTTGATAGAATATGATTTAATGTAAGAGAAAAAAATGTAAAAAACTTACTTCAGAGAGATGAGATTAATCTGAATGATGATTGTAATGATGACAATTATGAAAAACAAAAGTAATTTACATGTAAAACTTTAAAATATGAGAAATATCAGTACTCAATTATTATCTTTGTCAATCTGATACTTTGTTAATCAATAGTCAATACAACTACTTCAAATTTTATTAACATACACAGAATTCCGGTGTATCATGAATCAAGTTCTTCAGCAAATGCTAAAGTTAAAAAAGGAGTGTAAATGAGAAAAGGAATAAAAGTAAACTAAATGTCCCTCACCATGTTAATGGCTAGAAGTTACAGTAACCCTGACCAAACATTCCTTATGTTCACTGATTGTCCTAGTTAGGGTTTTATCACTTGGAAGGATTACTCATGACTGCAAGCTTGGAAACTTCCCCAAGATAAATGTGAGAGGTCAGTAGAAGTGCCACCATACTAGCAATTGAATTCATTGTCTCAATAACTGAGCCAGTTCCCATCCATGGCCGAATTGACATCTTCATCCCCATTACTTTCTCTGTTGCAAATGCCTTCAATCTGCCAAAAACAGAGTTTCTTTCATCTTTGCTCATCATTTCTGACTTGGGTATGGCAAATTTAAGCTCGTTGACTGGATTCAAATGAAGTCTGATTGTCTTTGAGGGCTCAACATGATGAAAATATGTTTCTGCTACATTGTAGTGTGCAACACAGAGTCCATGGTTGACTTCAACCTTTTCATAAATTTCAAAGGCTTCTTCTGCACTTGCCAAATCATTGATGTATTCACCTTCTTCGAAGAATACGCCATTTGGACTGTCGTTGATGAAATCAACAGGGAAGTCATCTCCGCTTCTTTGATATTCTGAGATGCGTTCTGATATCATGGAATGGTGATCCTCGAGTGTAGTCTGTCAATCACTTGATACTTGATAGATGTTAGTAGCAATCCCATTGGCTTACATCGTAAGTGACAAAAAGTCGAACATCAATTAATTTGTAAAATTAAATGCTTTATATAACACCTGAGGGCGCCCTTTTCTCAATAGATAGTTTTTGAGAGTGAATTCTATCTAAAGAATTTTATCAAGTCATAATTTCCTAAAATGACATTAGAGCTAGGTTTCATGTGCAACCATAGAGTGCAGCGGCACGTGAGGGCAGATGTGACATGACAAAAAATCACACATCGGTTAATTTATAAAACTAATAACTCTATATAACACTGAAGACACCCTTCTCTCAATAATTAACTTTTGAGAGCGAGTTCTACCTCAAGAATATTATCTCAGTCGTAATTTTTTACCTGATATATGTCTGACACTTTCACATCTCGCAAGTTCTCCAACCCCATTTCTCCCTTGAACTCCTCTTCCAAATCACTTATCTCAACAAACCTGTTATTTGCTTGCAATCCATCCGATTTCTCTATGAAATTAGAAGAGCCCTTGTGAATTTCTTCCACATTTCCAACGATTCCTAGATCAGGTAAAGGGGAGAATTCATCCAAATGAGGGCAATTTCCATCCCACATGTCTTGATAATGGGACTGATTTATTAATCCATGAGAGTTGAGGGCAGCTGAAAAGATATCTTCTAAGATGCCTCCTGCATTTGGGTCTTCTTCAAAGTAATTGGAATGCTGCTGAATATTGGTGTCAACCATATTGGTTTGTGGAAAATCATCCATTTCAAATGGAGGCAATGAGAGTCGTTGCTGCAACTTTGCACACTCTAGAGCTATGTCCACCTGCAAAGTAGTTAAAAATATGAGATTTCGAAAATATGAAGGTTGTTTTGGGGGGAAATGAAAAAAAGATATAGTTAATTTGGTTTTTTTTTCAACATGGGTATCTCCATCTCATATTAGAAGTGAAACTAATTCCACCAATATGTGTAAATCTCTCAATTCACACACACTGATTTAGTGTGTGAATGGAATTAAAGACCTTGCTTCACGAGGCGATCGTCTTGACCGTCAGGCGAACCCTTCCGGGTGAACTAAATTTGATGATTCCATTGTTTTAGATAAATCCATCGTACTAAAATATGGCAATTGGCCCAATAGTCCGAAGGCCTGAAGACTTGACCTGCAATAATGGGCTTGGTACAAGCTGGGCATGGGCCATTGACAACTATACAGTGGGAATTTGGTGTGAAGGCTCAAAAGTTTGAATTAGAGCTTAGCAATAATTAGACCTAGTTTGAGCCCAGTCCATTTATATCTCTAAACAATACTCAAAAGAGAGATGATGATCCACTCCTCTATATGCAAAATATTATCTTATGCAGCTCTATATACAAAATATTATCCTGCGAATGTTAGAAGATCTATGCTTGACTAAAGCTCTATCTAAAATCACTTTTGTTGAATCATCAATTAAACCATATTTTGTAAACCCATACAGTCTTGATCGTTTTTCTCCAACCAATTTGGAGAAGTATGTATATACATTCACAACTATTTGAGAATTTCTACTTTTAAAATCTGGAAAACTTATGGAATTTAAAACCACCATTAGCTTGATGCATTGAGGCCTTCTATTTAAGTATAGACCTTTGCAATCAAACAGTTGTTTGATATTAAAAAAAATGATATTAAATTCAAACATGAAATTTCGAAACTAAAACGGGGGGTGGGGGTAGAGTTTGTTTAAAAAAACCCTTGTGGCTTATTGATTTTTAGAAAGGGCCCCTAAGATATTTAAATGTTTGCATTTTACTTCAAAAATTACTATTTATCATTTACCCTCTTCAAGAAAATTCATGATTCAACCCTTCCTAGATAAGCCCTCCCTAAGTATCCATGATAATTTAATATACTCAAACAAAGAATATTGTCATTAGATGATGTCTTACCTTTGATGGCACATAGCCAAAGCTTCTAGGGTTACGAAATGGTTGTTGGGTTGAGCCAAGCATCTCTTCTTCTACAAAATGTCCCCATTGGCCATCTCTTTGACAATTAGCATCAAATGAAGAACCATGGAGAATGTTTGATGAGCAGGCCTCTGATGGGAAAGGATATCCAACGGCCTTCATCTCTTCTCTTGTCTCACAAGAAATTTCCACCATAGATGAGTGGTCATTAGGCATCAATCGAGTATGCTCACAACCATATTGCTCTGTAATCTTTGGGCCACTCAAGCTTTTCTTAAATATACGACACAGCGCATATGCATCCTATCGACAAAATACATTTGGTTAGTAGTAAATGTGAAAAAGTATAACATTTCTCATTGAAGGAAGGAAGTAGAGACCAATTAAAATAAATGGTTTATATATATATTATTTTTGAAGAACAAGATATCCCGACCTCTTATAGCACTTGAATAATGTTTAGAGCATATGCGAACCTCCTTATCCATACACACCGGGTAAAACTATATAGAGCAATTTTTATATGTCGAGAGTGACTTAAACTCAGAACTTCTTCCATCTTAGATGGGTTCTTGGTGGTCAAGCCAACCCTCACATATAAATAAATAATTTATATTAAGGTTGTGTTTAGATGAGGAGAACTTATATTAAAATGTTGTTTAGGTGAAGGAAGTTTTGTGTCCAAGACCAGAGAGATTCATTATTTGTAACTCTATTTTCTCTTGAAAAATATATCTAAATAGAAGAAGTTTTCCCATTCATGGAATGTGATAAAATATGAACTGCATGAATAGTTTTTTTTTATTAAGGAAGAAATCTAAAGCAGCTTGAGTTTGAATTCTCACTTCACTCATCTTAAATTTTTATGTTTAGCTATGGTGTTTTTTCTAAAGAAGAAATCAATGTTCGAAAAACTGAATTATTAATCAAACGGTTTTTTTTAGCATGAACTAGTCTAATTAGGTTTAATATTCAGTTGGCACTGTTTTAAACTCTAATATTAGCATAACATTATAGTGACACGATAAATTGTTATATCTAAGACCTATAATGAGAATTGTGAAAATGATGTTTTTGAAGAAAATAGAAAAGATAAATAAAACCTATAATTGTTTTAATAAACTCAACCATTATAGGAAATCAAACTGTCTCAAACCCAAAATCCAAAACAATGAATTTTGATGTTCTTATCATGACAAAAAAATTGAAATTTAATCAATGCCCCTTGTTGAATTACTTGTTTCTTATTTAATACGTATAATTTAAACAAAGTATTGTAGATTATTAGCTCAATTTAGTCCGACCCAATTTAGCTTGATTTAGCGCGGCTGTATAAAAGCTATATATAGTGAGAGAAGGTGAAAGAGAGTATGAAAGTGAAATTTTATCCCCTCCTAAATTAGTGAATTTTTCCTCTTCTGTTATTATGTGTGGAGGTAGGTTTTTGGTCAAACCATGTAAATTTATATCTTTTCTATTTCTTGACTTGTTTTATGCTTCCGTTTGATTAATCTAGAAAAATTCCAACAAGTATACCTTGTAATTACGCATTGTGCATTTAAAGCTTTCGGTGGATGTTTTCTCTTAAGCATTAATCATCTTAACAGAAATTTTCTTTAAGTAAAAATGGTGAAAAGAAGAATCAATAACATATAATCAACATACAATTAGAAGATGTTGATCTCCTTCAGCCTAATTTAAATAAATAATTCCTTGCACAAATTTATCATAAATATTCAGCAGCTTAACAGATATAATGCTAAGTTCAGGCAAAGAACAAGAAGAAGAAGAGGAGAAAACAGCAAGGAATCCAACAATTAACATCGAACTAAAATGGGGAAAAGAAAGCAATGTTGCACCTGTAAACCTGAGGGAGTTTCACATTCTTTCTCGTCGAGACGGTATTCGTGCATGACCCAACCTGTTCGAGTCCCATGAGGTGCCCTACCCTTGTAATAAACCAAGGTTTTCTTCATGCCCACAGCATGCATCTGAGAAACCACCTTTCGATCTTTTCCGGTCGCCTTCCAGTAGCCAGACCGAGTTGCGCGGTTGGTCCGGGAGCCATTGGGATACTTTCGATCTCTAGGGCTGAAGAAATACCATTCAAGGTCTTTGCCTGGCAAGAATGACTTTTCTGTTGCAAACCAAGTTTAAAGAATTAATTACAGATGAAATTGCAGTAAATACAACCATGGTGACAATGTTTGTAATGGTTGTGGAAGATTAGAGCCTCTAAACTTGAAGTTAACGTGAACCTAAGTTGATAGATAGATAATTGTATAGATTGTGAAAGAAGGAGAAAAAGAAAATACTTGGGAGAAAATGTAGCAGAGGCACAAGAAAGTTGCCATGAATACTTGGAAGTTGAAACCTAGCAAAACCTTTTCAATGAATCTTTACACTCTTCATCAATGTTATATTGATATCTACCCTAAATTTGTAGAGATCATGCAACTTTAGACTTTGTTTGTACTTGGATTTCCAATAATATTCTTTTATTTCTAGTTCTTTTGTGAAATTTAAAATAAGATATTAGCTTACTTGTGGTACTTAGGTTCTCTTTCAATCATGATTATTATTTGATGCAAGAGAAGGGAATTGAAATGGAAATATGAGGGATTCGAAGTGCTTTTTCTTTGCCAAAGCAAGTATAAAGTTATAACACCTCCTTTAGATTAAAGAAAAAAAATATCATTATAGTTGTTTTTTTGGAGTGTTGAAAACACCCTTTTTTAAAGATGGAAGTCATTTCAATAAATGTTTTCTAAGAAAAAAAGATGAGATAAATAGATAATATTTCCTCATTCTTTTCACTTTTGTCTGAAATCCAATATTATGATGTTATGTTAACATCAAAACGTTTGACCAAACAGTTAAAACTATGTAAAATGGTACAATTAACAGTTCATCTTTTAATACGTTGACCCAAAAAAATGCATTGAGAATGATTATTTACAAATCATTTGGAGATTGATTTGTTGTTGTCATTGTTTGATAAAAAATTCTGATGGTGATCAGAACAAATATCATACCTGGTAAATCCCACGGCTCACATTTGTAGAGATCGATTTCTGGGATGATCTCCAACTCAATCCTACGGCCATTGATCTTTCTCTTCAGATAGTATATTACAAGTTCTTCATCAGTCGGGTGAAATCGGAACCCAGGTGGTAAACTCACTGGTGCCATTTCTATTAGTACTTCTTTTGAACCTTCTAATTTAGAACCAATAGAAAAGCTTCCTTGTATCCAAAAACAAACAAGGAAGTTGATTCTAAATCTCCACTAATTTACAGAAACCTGAAACAAAACACAAGAAAATGATAAATCCATTGAGAGAGAGAGAGACAGACAGACAGGTAGAGAGAGAGAGAGAGAGAGAGAGAGAGAGAGAGAGACCTTTGTTAGAAGGAAGAAGAAGGTAGAAATGGAAGAGTTGGGATTGGGTGATATTTGAGAAGGTTTGGAGAGAGACAAAAGAAGAGAGAAAGGTGTTGCCACCCCTCCTCTCTTTATCTTTTTGTATTGTTTTTTAGGGTTTAGATTCTCTCAATCGTTCACTTGACGCTCTATTCTTACAAAAAGAGGGTTATACTATTTTTTTCTTCTGCGGCTAAGATATCCTAAACCTCTCATCTTGTCTTTTTTATGCCATCTTCTTGAAGTAACATGGAAAAATGCTATTTCTTTGTTCAGGAAATCGTAATTCATTGATCCTATTTGCAGAAAAGTTATAAGAGAATTTCGGCCACCTTACATGGGCCATTGCCTTTTCTTGGAAATCTAATTTGTCTAAACTATGGATTAGTTTCCTTCACTAATCTGAGATGTATTTAGTCTATTATCATCATACTCTCTCTCATTTAACTCAACTCTATTAACAATTATATTTAATTATATTCTTTTTTTTTTATGACCAAATGTCTAGGGCTTCTCAAAATATGTGACGAGTCTTTAAAACATGTACAAACTTTCCTCCCTACACACTACAAAGAGTGACCCTTTGAAGTATGATAAGATACAAACTCAAAATTTCCACTTTCTGAGAAGAATTCATGACTAACACACTAACCCTTTCGGGTTATTCAATTATATTCTTTGTCAACCACATTTTTCTTATCCTATTTTACAACTTTCTTAGGCCTGAGTTCTACATCAGCAAGTGTAGGTCAAAGCCTTAACCATCCTAAAATTTTTTAAGATAGGGAGTAATAAAATCTCTCACTTGTCATTTATGGATAATATTTGGAGATTTTTAAATTTTTTGGATTTTATCTAAGATATTATCATAGAATCTTCGAGAAAATGAATAGAATTAAACCTCAAAGCATATTAAATTTAATCAGTATCATGTCACAGTATTAAGACTGCTATGTGAAAACATGAAGCTTCCATAGTAGCATTCTCTTCTCTCAATGTTCTCTTTTTCTTATACTATGTTTTTATTACCGCCATTTTCAATTTTTTTTTTCTTAAAATTAAAAAAAAAGGGTTGAGAATGTTGTTTTAATTTCCTTACATCGGTGAGATTTTGGACAGGCTTGGCCAAGAGTACAAACCAGAAAAAGGTTAGAATATAAAAAGACAAATCTTTTTCCTTTCTATCTCTTGACTGGACATATGAGTATTTTTGCAGTTTAGTTGTAGGCAATCGATTAAGGAGATAAAGTATGTTACCGTGAGATTAAGATTTTTTTTTATGACTAAGACATTTGATTAATTTTTGGGCACGTGCAAGTCTCCTTACCCTCACATCGGGTAATTTTAGAAGGTGTGACCCTCTAGGAAAGAGTGAGAATCAAACTCATACTCTCACGAAATGTGTACCACGGAAGCAAATCGAAATCAAACACACAATCAAATCAAAAGAGAGACAAGAGAGACGGGTTTTTGATCATCACTCCAACCCATTTGAATTTACTATAAGATTAAGAATGTATCACAGCATGGATGATTAATTATGAGCATTGCTTGTATTAATTGGCAGTTAAAATGTATAATTTAATGCTTTATCTTTATATAGTGGTAAGAATTTTTTTGTTAAAATTCTGAATATGAATTAATATTATAATGTGATGGATTTCAATTAGTTTAAAAAATGGGTGGCTAAGTTTCAGTGAGATAATGAAACTTGACAATGGCATGGATTACCAATAATAAGCTTTGCTTGTATTAAATTGACTAGTATAATTTAGTGTTTTATCCTTAGAAAATAGTAAAGAATTTTTTTTTTAAATTACATACAACGTGGAACTCATAAGAGATTGAGGTGATGGTCCGAAATCCGTTTTAAGATGAGGGAGTCTTAAGTTCGATTCCCACTCTACACCAAATGACCACTCTTCGTATAGTTACTCGGCGTGCATGGGTGTAGAAACTTGCATATGCCTTACTAATTAATCGAGTACTTTAAAAGACTTGAACACTTTAATAAAAAAAATTGGAATGTAATAGATTTTAATATATTGAACAATTATTGAGCCTGTATAATCCAAATTTGTTTAATATTAGTGGAGATTAAAAGATATATCCCTGAAACATCTTTTATTGGGTCCTACTTTAGACACATGCCCAAAAGTCGCCACGTGGCATCCAGAATATTTTCGCTGGACCCATGCTCCTTTTGAGGGCAATGCAACTTGTTCCATCTTCCTTTTCCTTTTCATCAATCCATACTTAGGTGCTTTACCCCTTTACAGGTTTATTCTTCTGTTCAACTTAAACAAGAGAAGAAGGAAAATTAAAAAAAAAAAGAAATCCACTGCTGCCATAAGCCGATCCTGGCCATTGGATGAGCATTACGTGAATCCCCATGTTACATCTAACCCCTAGGATCAAATCCATCCGTCCATCAACATCATAGTTTCTTGGGATCGATACTTGAGTGCTCACATGAAATGATCATTGGCTTCCAAAAGAGGCAAGCAAAAGTTCTTTCCTTTCCTCCTTGAAATAATTCAAAATAATTATTCTTCTAATTATCCAAGTGAGAAAAGCTTTTGGGGATTAAATTTTCTTTTTTTTAAGTTTTTTTTTTTTTAATAAATCAATGAGACAGAATCTGTTGCCGAAAGGAAGCTGTGGCCCAAATGTCCTAATGTTGGTGAGAACAGAACCATAGACTTACTTTGATAAGTTCTTCTTCATACCATTTGATATTTTATGTGCTAACTTTAAAACTTGGTCAAGGGAACTATTCACATTAGCAAGACTAATGACATTAGCTAGTGCTTAATCTGTCTTTATAAATCCTAAAAGAAATTAGTGTGCAAACACAAGCTTTATTCAATGTGGGTCATCCAAGGAAAGGGAATCCATGTTTTTGAAATGCATATTGAGTGGATGCTTTCAATTTATGAATTACACATACAAAAGTAGAAATTTTTTCTAATGCAATCAGTTTGCATTTGCAGACTTTTGTACTTGCTCTGTGACCTAAAATTAGGTCATTATCCAATCTATCTACATGATAAAATTGGAAAAAAAATCTCTTTCATTGTAATTAATACCATTTCTCATCTATTTAGAATTGATTTTTTCATTTTGTATTTTAATTTTATCTTATAAATATTTCATTTTGCTTCTCTGGGTCATCGAGCTCGACCGACTCGACTCTTTTTCATACCCTCCGGTCTCTCACTTTTGTTTCATTCTTCCTCAGTACCGTTGCTTGAATAATGACACTCGATGGGGCCAAACTCTCCCCAGTGCCCACCACTGGCCCCTCTCTTTTCCACGTCTTGATTTGTTGTGTCGTTTGGGTCATCGTAATCGATGGAGAAGAAAGAAACAAATGAATGTCCTTTTAAAAAAATTAGAATAATACACCTATCGAAACGAAAGCTAAAAATGTACATCAAAGTTGTTTTCAATAATTAAAATAATAACAAGAACTATTGATCAATTAACACATTCCAAGAAAGGAAATTGATAGAATCATTTGATGATGATTAGCTCGATTCATTTGATACTAACCGTATGGATACGAGGGATTCAAAAACAAATCTTACATGGGTCCTCAAAAAAATTTGCATTTTAGGATTTCTTTTAATACTCCAATCAGTGAGATTATTCACTTCAAATTCTACACAAATTTTCCTTGTCACATCTTAAAATTTGACGCTTCATATTTGTAAGCAAAGAAAGAGAGTCTTCTCATTATTCACATAACAAAACTAAGACATGTAAAATTTCTAGTCATTAATCTTAAGGCCATGATGTTTAAAAGTAATATGTTAAACCCAACAATGGAAATCACTTAAATATATATTTTAAAAAAAATTGATCATTTAAAAATAAATAATATATATAAAAGATTGAATTGATGCAGTAAAAAATAAAACCCAACTTTTTAAATATAAATTACATTCTCTAATATATAAAAAAAATCAATCACTTCCACAAATTCCTTCTAAAAGATTGCAACTGATCTTTATAGGGTAGTAAAGATATAAAGCAGGAAGCAGTGTCCTAGAATTACTCAAGGACCACTCTTATAGGTCTGAATCACATGAGAAGTGGAACGTGGCCCACTTTATTGTGATGGTGACCCTATATTATGGAGCAAAATTTGAGTGGCCAATGACTAATTGGAAGGGTGATTCTACCATTTTCAAAAGTTAAAGATATCTCAAAGTAAACTTCAGAGAAGAAGAAAAAGGAAGCCATTCAATCAACTTTTAGTAACAATCAGAATAACATAGTGGATTTTAATTTTTTAATATAGTAAAAAATAAATATAAAAATATTTGAAATTTTAGAAAATTTATTTTAAACATCAATAGTACTCATGAATTTTTAAAATAATCAATACTGATCAGTTTAGAAAATGAATATAAAGTTGTCACCCAATACTTGAAAGTTGAAACTAGCAACTACCATTGGGTAAAAACTTAAAAGCAATGCTTATTAAATTTGAAGAACATAGTGGATTTTAATTTTTTAATTGTAAAAATTAAATATAAAAATATTTGGAATTTTATAAAATATATTATAAACATCAATAATACTCGTAAATTTTTTAATATAACCAATACTGATCATTTAAAAAAGGGTAGCCATTTAGACACCTGATTTTTCTTCTAGGAGACACTTTCGTGCGAGATTACTATTTTGCTCTTCAATTTTGTGTGGAGGAATCATCATTTTTTTAAAAAATTGAGGGGCAAAATGGTAATTTCACACGAAATTTTGAAATGGGGTGTCTGCTGAAAGAAAAATCGGGTGTCTAAATGGCCACCCTTTAAAAAAAATGTATATAAAGTTATCACCCAATACTTGAAAGTTGAAACTAGCAACTGCCATTGGTTAAAAACTTAAAAGCATATTAAATTTGATTTATATTCACAATGAAATCTTACAAATTATTTAAAACTATATTTAGAATAATTTGTAAGTAAAAATTTGACATAAACTGTTTATAAAATGTTAACTATTTCAAGCAATTTCATTCTCATCATCTTAAATAAGCCTTGTAGAATGTTAGCAGTGTAATTCAGAACAAATAACTTTTCCTTGTGAGGAAAATAAAAAAAAAAAAAATCCAAGGAAAAAGGAGTTGATGATGACTATGAAAATATTAAAGATTTTTATGAATATTTAATAGCCTTAGAAAACCCATGAAAAATTACAATCCAAAAGATAAATTAGTATTGGGCAAGAAGTGAAGGATAATTAATAATTTTCCTTTTAAATATAAGCACGTTTTCTTTTGTCTACAAGGGCAATTTTGTCATTTAAAAAAATAAGGCAATTAATAGTTAATTTAAGTTTGTCTTTTAATTAAAAGTTTTTTAAGATTCTCATAAATACTCAGAGAGGTTTTTTTAATAAAATACATACTTACATAGTGTTTTTAAAACTTATGAAAAAACTTAGGAGAATTTTTAAAGTTTCCCCTTTACACAAAAAAGAAGTATTAGACGTATGGAAGCATTGCCTATTATGTAGTGTATTGGGCCTTTGAATTATCACGTACTTCTGTATTTTGAAATGAATGTTAAATATGAAATTTGTATGTTGGAAAAATTAGAATAAATAAGGGTTTTTTTAGTATTATGGTTTATTACAATTTTATCTTTTGCTGGTTTTTTTTTTACTTTTTATAGCTTTTTAAACTCATTTTCAGTCAAAGTATCTAACATCTCATCCTTCCAAACATAATATTGTCCACTTTGGACTCGCAAATAGACTCGCACGACTTTGCATCTGGCGAGCAGACCGGAATGCTCTTAAAAAGCCTTGTATTAGAAGGAGGAGGCACACTACTTCAATATAAGGAGATTCCATGCTGACAGGCGCCCAATGCCTAAGCCTAGCGATTTTTCCCTCCATGTGGGATGCTCCTACTTCAAGGCCCTCATTTGAAGCGGGGTATTACAATCCATCCCCCTTATAACTAGAGCCGTCTCCGGCTCTATCCGCCTGCACACACACGTCCACACCCTCAAGATAGAGAGTTAAACCGTACTCTCTTACCATTCGTAACACCCCATACCTCCAGCAAAATATTGTCTACTTTGGGCCTACAGACGTACCTGCACGGCTTTGCTTCTGGCAAGCAGATCCAAAGAATGCTTCCAAAAGGCATTGTGCTAAAAGGAAGAAGCACACTATTTCAATACCAGAGAGATTTCATACTCACAAGGACCCAACGCCTAAGCCTTGAGATTTTTCTCTCTATGTGAGATGCTCCTGCTTCAAGGCCCCTCTCTGGGGCGGCGTATCACAAAATATATATTGATACGATGTTTTTTAATGTATAGAAGAAATTTATGGCTCGAAATCCATTCAAAGTCTCAAACTATACATTTCATATATAAGGTCACCGAATAGTCAATTCTAAGGGTGCAATATACAAGTGGGATTGAGAGTCAAATCGTAACCCATATTTAATTTGGGTAACTATTTTTCAACTCAATCCATAATTTGGCCTTATCTAATTCGCCTAGAATCCAACTCAATTTTAATTCGGATAAACCATTTGGAGTGAGGTTGAATTGGGTCACAGATTAACCCATACAATTAAGTAGATAATTTAGTCTATATATTGTATTAATATATTTCAAGTGAAGATGCATCTATAAAAATAAGTAACCATTAAAATATTATCATTGTAAGAGTTAATTAAAAAAAAAAAAACCATCAAATAATGATATAAAATGAGTACATAGATATTGGGTAAAGAAACGGGTCACGTTTTTTCAACCCAAATCAAGCATGTTTCATACAGCCCATCCATATTTTTTATAAAGATATATGAAGCTAATATTAGGATTTTATCCTATTATAATTTAAAATATATCATATTAGCGGATATCGAATGCAAACATATTATACTTAAACAGTTAAACTTATATTAAAAGAAGAAATGGATCCTAAATTGTGATTCATAGTCACATCCAAAAGGTCAAATGGATCTAAAATTTGTATCCAAAAGTCCAAATCCAATTATTTTGAATTGAATGATTTTGGGTTTCAAAACTTTAATATCTACTTTACATTTTGAAGAAAAAAAAAAAAGAGGGAATTCAAAATCAAATGTAATTGCAAGGATAAATCACCAGTAGATTCAAATCAACATTCACAATATTGTAAACTACTTGTTCCTGCGTACATCTGAGGCATGAAAAATTCCCAGGTCCCAAAGCAGAGAGAGAATGAATGCGGTGAGAAGAGCGGCAGTGCTGTATCACTATCCATGTCCAGATGGGGCATTTGCAGCACTTGCAGCTCAACTCTATTTCTCTGCCATTTCTCTTCCTGCCTCTTTTTTCCCCAACCCCGTCTACCAACCCCTCAAGTACTTTCATTACTTTTTCAGTTTTTCTTCTCTTCTTCTACTTTCTTTACTTGAATCTTATAATAATTCTGTTTGGGCGCAGGGCAGAAAATCTTCCTCTACACGAAGTCAGCGACGTCTACCTCTTAGATTTTTCAGGCCCTTCTGGTTTTGTTGGGGAACTCTCTTCTAAAGTTGCTGGCAGGTGCTCTCTATTCCTTCTCCTCTCCATTCCCTTTTAAGGATTTCATTCATCTCCAAGTTTCTTTTCTTGAAAATTAAATTTGATTGGTCATGAAAATGAGTGTATTAGGTTTCATCTTCAAATAATAATAATAAAGGAACGTTTTGATTAAGGGCAAAACTAGCAAATGCCTGGGTACGAGGGCACATATGTCATTTGATACATATTCACTGCTGGATTGATCATGATAGCTGAAAACATTTATCAAATAGTTTATTTTTATTGAAAAAAGTCAAAAGGCTAAGATGACTCGATGGGTCTTGTTTTGGATAGTTTGGTAGCCCCGTGATAATCTATCCACCCGTCCAGGTTTTTTTTTTTAAATTGTAAGTTATAGGATGGGACTCACACTTAGATATGTAAAACACCCAGTAGAGGTGCAAACCAAGTCGAGTAAAAACTGAACCCTTGAGTATCACTAGGGTTGGTTCAAAGATCACAGGATTTAGGATAGGGTTGGATCCAAGTTTTGAAGACCCTAGACTTTCTTGGATCAAGTCAAGTTAAGTAGAAAAAACTTGAGACCCAACACCTGACCGAAAATATTTTGATGTAACATAATATTTATATATAATTACACAAAGTTTGAGGGTTTTTTAATAGGACAATTTCGAAGAGATGAAAGCCTTGTTAGGGGAGTTACCTCTATCCATGGTGGAAGAGGATGGGCTAGTATGGGTTGGTGACTCATCGGGGGCCTTCTCAATGAAGTCGATGATTGATCTAGTTCTTCATTAGCGCAAGGATGAGGCCTGTCTACCTTGCCTAGCTTGGAGGGGGTCTTTCTCTCCCAAGGGTACGAACTTTTGTGTTGTGTGCTTTGAAAGGGAATGGGCTCTCCAGAATGGCACTCAATAGGAGAGGACTACTCAATTCGGATGACAATGTATATTATATACTATGCGGTCATACTGAGGAGGATGCAGATCATTTGTTTGCTGAATGTTGTGGAAAAGTTTTGCAAACTTGATGGGAGTATCATGGGTATTCGATAGACTCGTGGGGGAGACATCCAATCCTGGTTTTTTTCGCATCTAGGATCTAAAATGAAGGCCGCCTGGAACACGATACCAACAACGATCTTATGGTTCGCGTGGAAGGAAAAGAATTCTAGGATATTCGAGAACAAGGAGTCAGAGGAGGGCTAGATCTTTCAAAAGGCAAAATGGATGCTTTGTACGTGGCTTCTATTCAGGAAAGAGTTAAAAGGCCACAAAATGATGGACTTTCATGACTCCTGTGAGGGTTGTTTCAGCAGATGCTCGAGGAAGATCAGAGCTCAAACCTCTTAGTCTCCTCCTCAACCCGGAACTTACAAATTTAATGTCAATGGGATAGCCAGGGGTGGCAATTGCAATGGTAGAACATCCATAGTTTTTTTTTTAGCCAGTTGGATATAGAGATTCAAATGAGGCAAAACTTCTTACTATTAGGAGAGCTTTGTCCTTGTGGATTTCATTACGTCAGGGAAAATTAATCATTGAAGGGACTCGGCAAAAGCGATCAAGTGGGCTAACTAGTAAAAATGGCCCCCTTGGAAACTTATCACAATTGTAAGGGAGATAAGAGCGTTTTGTTCGGGTCGCGACATTTCTTTTGCATTAGTTAGGAGATCAACAAATAAAGTGGTCAATTTTTTTGAAAAGAACGGGGTGGACTCCATGATTGCAAGCGTTTTCTATCTTTGAGCTCTCCATAAGTTGCTGGGAGAGATGGATGTCATGTTATATAGTGTTTTGGATATTTGGATGTATTTTTCTTTTTCTTTTCTTAGTGGCCTATGCGTTTAAGCCTCTTAGACATGATGTTGTTGTTTTTTTATCTTAACCCTTTCTATTAATATATTCACTCTTCGTTATTGCTGTGTGTATATATATAATATATACATAAAGACATTTTATAGAGATGCCTTCTCCTATGCACTTTGGCTTATAAGATTTATCAACTTTTTCAGTCATTTGTCAGGTAAGAGAGTCAATTAGGTTAACTCATTTGAAATTCACTCAGCAAAAGCACACATTGATGTGATACTTTAAGATGTACACAAAAAATTCCCTTCTATAAATCCTAGTTATCTCTCCCTTGCAATTACATAAAGATATTTTATTTCTTTTATTTAGATCTCTTTATTTTCAATTTTATTTTACCAAATTTGAATGTTTTTGTGGGACTTTCATTTTATTTCTTCCATTTTGGGGATCTATGCTACATGTTTTTTGTTCTCCATGGTTGTTGGGGGTTTTTTGGCAATCTATTTAAAATGTTGGGATCTCAGGTCTAGTTCTTAGGTCTTGGGTATTTTTCTAGATTTGGATCGGTTTTCAAAGGCAAGTATTTGAAGTATCTCAGTTCAGGTCGTGTCTAGATTTAAAAAACTAGATTTGGGGTGGATTGGCATAAACCTGACTAGACCCAACTTGCAACCCTAGGGCCCGAACTTATGCCAAAGCTCTCCTTCGATTAAATGTATGTTTATTTGCTATACACTTTGTCAGGGACACAGTTTCCAACATACTCCCAAATTTTGCTAGGAAAGCATTTTTCTTTGGGGAAATAGATGTTGGGTATAACCCAGAGGGGGTTGGCCTGACGGTCAAGAAGCTCCCCTCATGAAGGGAGGTCTTGGGGTAGATTCATGCTCAAACCCCTCTGGGTCACTCTCATTGGGGTTACTCCTCATCGACTTACCAGTGTGTGTGGATTGAGAGGTTTACACATGCTCGTGGGATTAGTGTCACCTCCAATCTGGGGTGGGGATGCCCATGTTACAAAAAAAGATGCACTTCCATTGGAAAATCACCAACTTAGAAAACATTTTCCTTGAAAAGATTTGTAAAATAAATTGACCTAAATTGGGGCATTGAACTCAAATGATGTAGAGATCAATCTTGACACATATGAAGTGATTTAAATTTAAGCAATTTTCATATATTGATGGAAATCCTTTTTCCCTCCATTTGAATAATGAAAATTCTTTTAGTTTGATTTAGACATAGAAGATACTTTGAGTTTCATCACCATGAAAAAGAAAAAAACAGAAAAAAACAAAAAAAGGTCCTGGAAATCAATCATGATACATATGAAGTGATTTAAAATGAAAATTATTCTCATGGTTTAATGGGAATTTGTTTTCTTGATCTACCCTTTTTCCAGTGTCATTGTTTTGGACCATCACAAGACTGCACTAGAGGCATTATCTGGAGATGCTCCCATTGGAAACAATGTATCGAAAATCATTGATATGGAAAGGAGTGGGGCTACAATTGCTTATGATTTCTTCAGTGAGAAGCTTTTGGGAAGAGGAGTGGGTGGGCTTAATGTTCCTCCTCATTCAAGCAAGGAAGGAAGTGTTGCTGTCATTGGGAATCAATTAGTGCCTGAAAGTGAACTTGCTAGGGTCAGTAGCCTTTTCAAATACATCGAAGATGGAGATCTTTGGAGATGGTATCTTCCAAACAGCAAAGCTTTCAGTAGTGGGCTGAAAGATGTGAACATTGAATACAGTGTAAAATTGAACCCAAATGTATTTGATCAGGTAACAAATTGCTTCAAAGCTTATTGTGATTTTTTTTTGAAGATTTACTATGATGTTTGTACCATGTTTTAAATATCATTAGGGGTTTAAATTATACCAGATTTCAAACCTTATGAAATGCTTTGGTGGATAGTAATATATTTGTCCTTCTATATTATGGTAGAGTTTATATATATAATATTGATATAAAACTATGATTAGATGATAAATTTTCAAAAAAAAAAAAACTATGATTAGATGATTGAGTATGCCAAAAAAGGGAAAAATGGGGAAGTAGTAGTATAAGTGCCACATCCGTAATTGGTAATAATTACATATGGCACAAAACATATGTATGAGGTGGATAACCTGGTAAATGGTTACTAAAGTATGCCTTGGATGTTACAGTTTGGTTAGTGACTCATTTTCCCATTAGAATTCATTTTCTCAGGAAACCAACAAAAGTGCCCTTAAGCTTGCAACAATTTTACTTTGGCTGATCTCATTGAAAAGAAAAAAAAAAAAAAACTTTGGCTGATGTCAAATGCCTAGAACACTTCTTTGTCCTGACCTCCAACTAGCACACAATAGAATTCGAACATGCATTGGAGTTTATACGCTTCATGCCTTAATAAGGTATCTGCTATAGTGTCATTGCTTATTGCACCCTCTCACCAAAAAAGAAGTTGTTGCTTATTGTACAATTATTCTGTCCATTTGCATTTATCGTCCTTACAGATGTTAAGTTTTAACTATGTGGCCTGTGGATTTTTGTTCAGATATGCCCAATCTACGTTTATTTTTTATTCTTGCTGTTTACTAAGAGCTAAACAAATGGTTTTTTTTTTTTCCTATTATTTTGTTTCTAAGAAGAATCCCTGTTTTATACTTTTATGCAGTTATTAGCATTGGATCCAGATTCTGTGATTTGTCAGGGACAGAGGTCCTTGTTGCACAAGCAAAAGTTAATAGATGATGCTCTTGAGCAGTCTTATAGAATCTCACTTGGGGGTGGATTATTTGGAGATTGCTTGGTATGTTCATCTTTCTTCTCAATGTATAGCTATTATGCTCAAAATTTCTCTTGGACAATCCATTTCTGGGAAAAAAAGAAAACCCCATCTAGGATTAGATCTTTAGTGAAATTCACTTATATCCATATGAATTTTGAGAAATTTGACCTGGCACAACTATTATTAGGCTTGAAGTCGACCTCTTTCCAGTATAGAGTGCACTTTGTTCTAGAATATCTTTAGCACGCCTATGACAGTTACAAAGTATGTCTAATATTTACTGTATTAATTTTAAATCTAAATATTTGTGAAAAGTTTGTAATTGACAAGGACGTAGAGAATGTGAACATTGATTGGAAAAGGTTTCTTCTGTTAGATCATTGCCATAGCTTTAATATGCTTAATCGAACAATGAGAAATTCTCTTCTGATTGGTGATTATTTTCCTCATGGCCATATTAACAACCTTAATAGGTCAAATCTCTAAATTTTTCAAGTAACCATATATAGCAATTAAGCTTATTATTTAGTTCTTTTTTTACTCTGATGGACAGTTGAATAATTAAACCACATCTATGCATGACCAAAATTCCTTTAGGTCCTCACTGCCACCTACTGTCTCTCATGCTTTACAGCTGCAAATGTTCCTATGGCTTAATAGTCAATAAGCCCAAGTGATCAATTCTTTTTGTCATGTGTACTGACTGTGAATTGATTTTGCTATTATCCAAATGTTAGATGTTGACATGAACATATTCACTGGGATTTAATTTAATTTAACATGATAGTGAGACCTCTTACATGATTTTCTTCTTTTACTTGTAGGCTGTCAATGCCGATTCTCTTTCAGAACTTAGGAGTGAACTTGGACACCAGTTGGCTAAGAAGAGTCATAATCTTAAATTAAGGTTGGTATCTCTTCTCTTCAGGGAAATTGTTCAGTAGATATTGTTTTTTCCAAAATTAAGACATCTAACTCCCATGATCAATCCAAACTATTCATACTCAATTACCCCCTGTGAACCTGTATATACCCCAAATTTTCACCCATCCCCCTTTCTATTTATTGTTGAATTTCAAGCCCAAACATAAAACCCATATTTACCTGAGATCTATAAAACCATTAAATTTTGATTCCCTTATTTATTGTCATGATATACAGATTGAGCTGAAATTTTGTCTGGCTCTAATCAACGTGATGACCTTCCTTTTTGCTCATTCCCCATTGATTGGAATGCATCTAGGTGGCCCAGTAATTAAAAAGAAAAGAGGTCTCTTTTTCATGTAAATGAGACCAGTATCTCTAAAAATGGCTGTCAGCTCATTGAGTCATCTTTATAATATGCTAATTCAGCCTATTTTTTTAGCATTCTTGAGATAATTCCCTTCTCTCTTTGAACATTTTGCCACACCTTGCCCATTTGTCTGAGTACCCGACTTACCAAGCTCTTTTGAAGACCCTCAATTCCATGCCCGTGTACTTACCTTTTGGTGAATAAAAGTGATCCTGCTTTTAGCACCTTCAACTATTTGGCCCTCAATTTCTGCCTCCATGCAGTCTCCTCTCTTCTTAGCTGGGTATTACTCAGAAATGTCTACCATATTCCAGCAATTTTCAATACCATGCCTGTGTATCGATCTCTATGTAATGCATTTCAAATTCAGATCATGCTTTCCTCCCAGTTGAATTTCAAGGAACTTCATCCTATCAGTGGTAATTCTTAGACACCTGGTTGTCAAGGAAAATGAGCAAGGTTTGAGAAGACTGGTGATACAGAATGCAATGAAACTGAACTTGTCTTTGGCTTAATCTAGTATTCAGGTATCAGTAGCATTGGCAATAAAATAAATCTATTATCAATTAGAACCCAAAAATAAATCTAACATTTCTCATGTGGATTCTTTAAAGAGGCATTGGAGCTATTGTGTATAAAGTTCCAGAGCTAGAAAATGACCAGATGATGAAAATAAGCCTTAGGAGTTTGGAAGAGGAAGACACAACACCCATATCACAGGTTAGTTCTGTCTTTCAATGTGGACACTAGCATCAATCATATCTATTGGTTGGTCTGTCCAATTCTAAAGTGTCTTATATGACTCCTGTCCAGGAATATGGAGGTGGTGGGCACCGAAATGCTAGTTCGTTCTTTTTAAGTTCGCCGGAACTTGATAAGTGGAAGGTTGAAGCTAAATTTTAGGCGTCGGCACCTGTGACAACCCTTGCAAGAATGTTCTGCCCATCTTCCTGTCTACTGGCGCTATTTTAATTCGGAAGTGGAATGATATAGTGACATGCCTTTTGTAGCAACAACAACGGACATCTTACATTTGGGTATGTGATAAATGACTTCAATGATTGTAACTGTAATTTCACTTTTATCATCGTTTCTCTTGCATTGTTCACATACTAGAGAGGAAAGGAAGGAATTATTTTTGCATGTGCACTAGTTCAACATGATGATGATCATGAAAGACTTTGCCTCTTCGAAGAGTTGGCTCTTCGAGTTGCAGTTTTCACATCTATATCAACAATAATCTTTGTAACTGTGGATTCGACTGGTCCATCAGATTAAACTGCTGGTCTAGTTTGCATGTAATCTAGTCCATACAGAATATGATGGATTTTATTTTATTTTATTTTTATGTTTCCCAGTCCCTATACTTGGTATAAAGCTCTCTCGCTTGAACCAATGGCAAATCAGTTGATTCTGTATTTTGGTGGATGTGTTGATTGACAATGTCTTTGTTGTGTTTATGACTTGTTAAGCCTGTAAATCTAAGAAATTATGCAATGGGGATTAACTGTATAAGTTCAAGCTCTGATCATTGGCTCTGGGCCATATGGGGCCCACCGAACGTATAAACAATCATTTTTCTAAGAATTGGTTTTGCACAATTGAATGGATCAGATGGAAGGCCCAACATTCAACGGTGGGGCCTGTGGTGTTTATTCTTTTGCGCCTAGGCCCTCATCTTTGTTTCAAACCTGTTTTGGGCCTTGCTTGGCTCCAAGTTGGGACCGTAGCTTGAGTTTTTGTTGGAACTTTTTTAATACTATTTTTTTTTTTAAGCTTTTAATATATAATGAATATTATAATTAACATGAAGTAATTAGTAGTAATATCTAATTAAAAAATCTAATTATTTAATAATATACTTGTGCATATATACTGATATGCTTGAAAATTCAATTATCTATATATATTGGTGGCGGTGCTTTGGATGTGTGGTCTTATACTTTGTTAACATTGATAGCGGGGAACAAATATTGGCCAATACGAAATGTATTAGTTGATATATATCGATTTTTCAATGTCGATATGTATTGTATCGGCCATACGAATTTCTTCTCGGCCGATATGAATAATATCGGTCTGTTTTTTTTTAAAAAAAAAAATCAAAACGGTAGTGGGCTCGGGTCGAAATATCGGCTGATATCAGTCGATATTTACCTTTTCAAGTTTTTTTTTTTTGAAAAAACCAGTTTCCTTTTTCGATTTTTTTATAATTTTTAATTCAAAAAAATAAAATAATAAACAAATACTGATATTTACAAAAAAAAAAAAAAAAGAGAAATTTATCGGCCGATATTTTAGTTGATATGCATATTAGCCGATATATCGGTTAGGCTGAATTTTTCACCCCTGATTGATAGTTTGATACAGTAAGAACAAAAAATCATGAATCTATACATAAAATAAAGTGTGGTGGTTGTGTTTTCCTTTTTTTTTTTAAAGCGTAAATATGATAGCTCTTCGGAATAAGTTTTAATCCATTTTATTTTACTTAATTCTTTCATAAAAATGGCCAAGAAATATTTTAGCAATAGTGGTTTAAAGAGAATAATAGGTGAATAGATACGGGCACTGTTTTTATTAATATTGGGCACCATCTCACAATAAATTGAGACTTTTTCTTATTTTAAAGGCCAGATTAAAGTAAAAAAAAAAAGGATAAAATGAGAAATATTTTAATTTATCATGAGACCATCAGATTGTGAAGATTCAAAGCGAATGAGATTCTAATTTTAGTCTTGAAGGGGTGGAATTTGAGATTCTAATTTTAGTCTATCTATATTAAGTTTTAAATAACTGTGTTTTACTTAACTCGTATCTTGACTTTCTTCTAACTTGCTTATGATCCAACTCATCTTTATAATTTTAATTTCCAATTCATTTTTAATTTAGACTAATTAATATAGGTTGGATTAAAAATAGTCAAAAGTCAATTATATAATTAAATAGACAATAAGATCAATTCATAATATATTTTAAACAAAGAAGCATTTACCTAAACAAGTATCAACACTTAGACATAATTACCATAAATAATTAAGTATAAAAAAACAGTAAATAAATATATAAAAATTAGAAAAAGTGTGTTTATATATATAAGATACACAAAATTCAAGTTTATGTGAAGTACGACTCTATCTTAAGTCAAATTAAAAGAGATCAATTTTTTTAAAATTTAATTATCTTATTTTAAATAGATTGTCACATAATCTGAAGAGGTGGGCTTGATGATTAAGAAGTTGTCCTCATGAATGAAGGTGTTGGGTTCGATTGAGGCTCAATCTCAATAGAGCAAATGGGGTTACTCATCATCGCTCAGTATATGTGTATTGCGAGATGTGCACGTGCGGATTAGTTAGGTAAAATTAGTTCCAAGTGAGACGCTTGGACGAAAAAAAAAATTGTCACATCAGTGAATTGAGATTGCACCCCAACGTACTCATCTTACCTATGAGATTTTGAAGGCACGGATGAATAGGAAGTAAGGAATGCCTTTCATTATTCGCACGTGAGACAACGGCCTTGATGCTTCAACGAACGGAATTTTGAATTTCCATGCTAAAGCAACGGCTCAATTTCTTCTCGCCTTCTTTGCTTGCAAAATTCTCCACTACTATCATACCCAATCACTTCCATGCCTCTAAAGTCACATCATATCATCCAATTCTCTCCTTGGAATCATGTTCCAACATGAAAGATTTGCATATGATCCATGCCAACATGATCACCTCAGGTCTAATTCATGACACCTTTGCCGCCAGCCGCCTTGTAAAATTCTGTGCCATTTCGCCCTCTGGGGACATAAATTACGCCTTCTCCATCTTTACCCAGATTGCCGAACCCGACGTATTCACCTGGAATATCATGATTAAGGGCTATGCACAGAGCAATGATCCATGGAATGCTATTTTTGTGTATAAGCAGATGATGGTGCAAGATGTTCAAACAAATGAATATACTTTCCCCGTCCTCCTCAAGGCATGTTCTCACTTGAATAGGTCCACTGTGGGGGAAATGGTCCATGGCCATGTTGTGAAGCTCGGATTTGAGATGGTGGTTGCTCTGCGGAATTCGCTGATTCATATGTACTCTAGCTGTGGCCTATTGGCAAATGCTCAATGGGTGTTCGATGAAAGTACCCAACGTGATGTGGTGTCTTGGAATTCAATGGTAGATGCTCTGGTGAAGAGCAAGAAAATGGATTTGGCTCAGGTTTTGTTCGCCACAATGCCTGAGAGAAATGTTGTTTCCTGGAATGTGATGATTGGTGGGTTCATTCGGAATGGTTCATTTAAGGAGGCATTGGGTCTTTTCGATGAGATGCAAGCACAAAATGTGAAGCCTAATGAGCCAACGCTTGTTAAATTAATTTCTGCTTGTGCCCATCTAGGAGCTCTGGACCGCGGACGATGGTTTCATGCTTATATCAAGAAAAATAAAATGGCACTGAATCTTGTAATGTCAACTGCACTGATTGACATGTATGCCAAGTGTGGTAGCATTGGTGATGCAGAGGCTATTTTTGAGAAGATACCTTGGAGAGATTTGGTGATTTGGAATGCTATGATAAATGGGCATGCAATGCATGGGGATGCAACTAGAGCAATGGCTCTTTTCAAACAGATGGTGGAACGCTCAGTAATGCCCGATGCAGTCACCTTTGTTGGGGTCCTAACTGCATGCAGCCATGGAGGTCTTGTTGATATGGGGCATGAGTATTTCAGAATCATGACTCAAGTTTATCACATTCCTCCAGAAACCGAGCACTATGGATGCATGGTCAACCTTCTTGGGCGTTCTGGGCATCTCTCTGAAGCCGAGGAACTCGTGAAGACCATGCCAGTAAAAGATGAGCCCTCGGTCTGGGGTGCTTTACTCTATGCTTGCAGGATCCACGGCAACATTGAAATGGGAAGGCGTGTTGGGAGGATTCTTATAGAAATGGATCCATTTAGTTGTGGGCGGTATGCACTTCTTTGTAATCTGTTTGCAGATGCTGGGAAATGGGACGAGGCTGCGAGAGTGAGGAAGATGATGAGGGACAGGGGGATCAGGAAGGCCACTGGGAGTAGCTTGATCGATTTGCATGGTGTCTCTAGTGAATTCACTGTGGGTGATTGGTCTCACCCTGATATTAAGAGGATTCACAACACTTTAAGTGATTTGACGGAGAAACTGAAATTGGAAGGATATATTCCATACGAAGAACAGGCATGGTTAGAGTTTGATGATTAAATAGAGAACAATCCATTCAAGCATTTCTCCCGTCTAGTAGTAGTATCAGTATCAAAGCTGCTTCAATTCATTATCAGTACAATCTGGTAATGAGTTTGATTTCTAAATGAACAATTTCCCCTGTGGAGTGAGAAATATAGCTATGGGGCGTGACGAGTTCAGAATTGGAATTGTTCCAATTGAAGAATACTTGACATGTTCTTTTGAGTTTACCTTGGTATCAAAGGTAACGATATCTGGGCTTGTTTTTTTTCGGATAACATAGGTATCTCCACCTCACATTAGAGATGAGACTAATTTCACAGATACACGAAATCACCCGTAAGCTTTGTATATCAGGTAAGTCCAGGATGAATCGAACCAAAACCTTTAGTGTAATCCTAGAAACTTAGACCAACTGAGCAGCCCATATAAGTTTATTTGACTCATAGAATATCTCGGCTGTTTGGCTCACAGAAAGCTAGAGTTTTAGGACTTGAGAGATTTGTTCTAGGACATGATTTTGCTTGATGTAGCTAATGATGATATGTAATCTAAGAGCCCTTGTAAAATTTCCTTGTTCTTTTTACTTCAATACTGTGATACCATTACATTTCAAATACAAATTGTGTCTCAAAACCAGATTTTAATGTATTGTTTCTACGATATGAATCATCATATCTATTATTTCAGATTAAACTTCATATCTATTATTTCAGATTAAACTTCATATCTATGATTTCAGATTAAACCCTGCAGTGGGCGGATGATGACCTAAGATCTCCTAGATTAGAAGAAATTCCAAATCATTCAAATGGTGCCCTATGGCTTGGGTACAACTCAGGTCAGGACAAACTCGAACCTACAGAAAGCCGGAAAAATCAGGTTTGCAGCCGTGCTCAATTTTGGGCTCTAAATAGCCTGAATTGAATCAGGGCCGAGCTTCGGCTAGTGCTTGTAAGGCCTGACATGGCCTGTAAGCCTGATTTTTAGGGAAGAGTCTGTAAACCTGAATTTGATTATGCAATATTGTATCTATACATAAAAAGAAATTGTATGATCAAATCGGGAAATTCAGGCTTTTCTCCAGCTTGGACTTGAAATTGGGCTTTCCACTTGGGTCGAAGTGATCTATTTGGGCTTAAAGTTGGGTTAAGGGCCTGTTTATTCAATTATGGCTGGGCTTGCTTGAAATGGGCAATCTTGGGCTCAGACATATGGGGCCCGTCTGACTAGTTGTACACCCATTAATGTCTGCAAATAGAAAATTATAGCTATCGTCATCAATCATGCAATATTTTGAAACTATGTCCTCTGCATGTGGGGCCCATTGCATCAACATTCTAGATACTAAACATGGGATCCAAAATGTGGGAATTTTTTTATAATGATTAGCTATTGAGAGTGAGTTATACCTTAAAAATATTTTTAAATCATGGTTTTCTTACATGCTATTGTAGCAGTTTTTAACATATGTCTTACACTCACAGACATATATTTCTAATAGCTTATCACCATCAATCAAAACGAACAGCTGCAAATAATAGTAAAGTTTCTATTTTATCCATCCAATGGAAACTTATGAGAATCAATTGTCATCGAGTGTCAACACAAATTTCAAATTTAACTATGTATTTTATTAATATAAAAATATAATTAAGAATACACATTAATATTCTAAATACATCATAAAGTCTCGTTTCATTTGAGAGGAATGATCTTATATGTTAGTGATAAAAATGACAGTAAGCATATTTAATCTATCTATTAAAAATTTAAATCATTCATTGATTTCTAAATATACACATACATATTTGCTCATTTTTAGATTTTGTAAAATTATTAGATTTATTGTTGGATAGATCAAATAAATTATTTTACTCCTCTCATTTAATTCATTCAATAATGATGATCATCATCGTCATCATTAAAAGCAACTGTATATCGAATGTCCATAAGATCATCATCATATAAATCAACTATGTATCTAATGTCTATAAAATTTAAATTTTATAGACATGAGTATAGGTCAAGTGATTGCCTCCCTCTTCAGGAAGCAAGAGCGTGTAGGTTCGAGCCTCCATGGCTTAACCTTGATGTGCCCTAAGGATAGTGCGTTCACCCATGGGATTTTACACTGGGTATCCCGCAGTTTTCCACATGTAAATTCAAAAAAAAAAAATTTAAATCTAAAGTTCTAATTTAATTTATCTAATGATGGATCTCATGTATCTAAAATATTACTATTTATAGTCATCTTCATTATTAAAATAATAGAATAAGATCATTACTTTCGTTTGATACAACTAATTCGGTCAGTGATCCTCACACATGTATTTTGTATATAGACACAGGTTTTACTTTGACGTCCAATTTGGCCTCCACCTACCGTACCGAAGAAAAAAGAATGCCAAAATTCATGAACAGTGCAATTGACTCACCAAAATTACAAGTTGACTCGCCAAAATTCATAAACAGTGCAAATCGAATACCCAAAATTCATAAACAGTACATTTCGGCTCTCCGAAATTATAAGTCGACTTACTAAAATTCATGAACATTACAATTTGGCTCTCCAAAATTGTAAGTTGGCTCGTTAAAAGTTATGAGCAGTGGCACATCAAAATTCATGAGTATTAAAACTCGTGTCGTTAAATATGCTCGAAAAAAAATTGCTGGGTAACTAATTAACCTAAAAATTACACAAAATTAGGCCTTTAAATAGTCACAAGTCCGACCGTGAGCTTCGTGTTTCAGGTGGCGACAACTACAGTGGTTAGGTGAAAAAGGTCAATCTGACCACTTATGTCTCAACTGAATTTTTGTCCATTACTCAAAACAATGACCAAGCTCATGTCGTTGTCATCAAGGTCAGTTATTTTTCAAACTCATAATTGAAATCAATAGATTATTTTCCAAAAAATTATAATTTACAAATTTTAAGATATATTTGTAAACTATTTTATACAATTCATCTATTTGATATTCTTTTTAAAAATTTAATTGTATAAGTTATATTTTTCATCGTTTTCAAAATTATTAATTTTTTATATTTAATGTGATAAAGAATTTTCATAACAATTTATGATAAGGGTAATAATGATAATTATAAAAATATAACAAAATATAGTAATTCTAGAAATTTATAAATAAATCACATTAAATCTGTTCATTCAGTCTTAAGTTGTGAATTAGATCGCAACTCAAGTGAAATTGACTGTCATATGTGAACCAAAAAGTTAAAATTTGATCTTAAATATTAAATTAAATTGTTGATTCAATTGAATTGATTTATAAATTCTGAAATTCATAAATCATAGAAACTGCTTTCTACCCACTCCTCTAAAAATTCACTGTGATCTTTAAACTGTTCCCATCATAATTTGAATCTTCATTCATTTTTCACAGTTTTTTATAGAAAATAACAGTCATAAAAAATAGAAAAAATCAAATAAAATAAAAATAATGAAAATGTAAAAAATAATTTTCTATTTCTGCAAGAAATATTACAAACGTATCCTTTACGTAGAGATTATCGACAATTAGCTTGACATCATACAAAACTGAAATGAATTGCCGACGCTTCACCTGATGTGAAAATGGTGGCAGAAATCTCTGAGAATTCCCTCTTGAAAGCCGGCTTGTTTCACGTTCCAAATGTTCCACGTCGGGAGATTGCACTTTGGATTTTGGAATGGTATATGCCCCCGTACAAGTGGTTACCAAGGAGATATGTCCAAATCTAAACGGATTTTCCTGTAAGCAATCAGAATTTGTTTGCTAATTTTTATTTAATTCTTATAAATGTATCTTAAATCAGATTGCCGTGAGATGTACTATCGATTCAGTCGAAGAGATAGAGGACAGGACGGAACCCCAAGCTGAATTTTTTACTAATTTTGTAATTTGACATGACTAAATCCTAAATTGGGTAGCATATATAATCGTTTTGTGAAAAAGAACAAAACATATATAACGAGTCATCTCTTCTACATTTTGACTTCGAAGATAGTAGATCGATTTGAACTCCATGAACGCACCAAAAGAAAATCAAGTATATCTCTTTTTATAGATTTGCTTCTCTTTATTGATTTCTGTTCTCTGTTTTTCAATCTTGTTGTTTGTGTGTGGTCGAGAAGGTAATATTACCTTCCTAATATGGAGAAAAAAAAAAGAAGATCAAGGATGTCAAGAAATGGATGGGACCATAGAAATTTCTCTTCTACAGAAAATACCTTCTCACTGCTCACCTTGTGAAAATTGTATAAAAGAAAAAAAAAAAAGTGAACACGTTGATCTTCACTCTTTTACACTATAGTCCTAACCACTTCCGAGGAAACTGGCAGAAGTTCTCAAGGTATTTGTATGTAAATGTATGGAACTGGCATTGAAGTAGAATTAACACACTGCTGCTATCCATTCCAGACAAGCACTGAAAGAAGAGGAATACATTACAGACTGGATAAGAGCAATGGTAAGGCCCTACATTTATGTGACAGGTCTTTAGAGAAGAAAGTTACATCCAACTTCTGTTAAACGAAATAAAACTAAATGCACTTCGAAAATAATAAAAACAAAAAAAATTCCAAACATGGGAAAGAGGGAAGGAAGTGAAAGATTACAAGGTTACCTGAGAACTGTTGTGGTTGACAGATACATTTGAAAACACTAAGGGGTCATTATACTTAAAGAGATGATATGGTAGATATAACAAGTGATTTACAAGCCGCAGGGATGGTTGCTTGAAACCTTTCATGGGTCAACAGCTGAACCGACGACAGTTAAGTATCGTAGCTAACATCGGCCCCAAAAGCATCAAAAACCTCTCTGCAAACACCAGAAGAAAATGGGCGGAGAACGTATGTTACAAGCATAGCCGTATTCTCTGCTTGGGTCTTTCATTGCTGGTAATATGCAAATGCTGGACATCTCTTTCTGCCACACATCGTTTGTAAGGCATGAATCCCTTACTGCAATTCCCAGAACCTGTTGTTCGTGGACTGGAGAAGGCCGAAGTTTCACTTGCTTTCAAGTGGAATACAGCCATTGGTTCCTTTTCCTTGTTACGGTGCCAAGAATCAACAGAATCACTGTTCTTCTTCCCCACTCCAACATCACTCACTGATGAAGTATTCGAACCACTCCAAGACCCTTCTTTTTCGTCCATGTTTTCTTTGTTAGAAGTTGAAGGTATTTCTTTTGGATTTGCATTGTAGGGTGCAGCATGATGGAACCGTAAATTCCCCTGAAGGGGCCACCAAGGAAAATTCACAGCAGCATCTGCTGAGTTACCTTGCTGCAATTGCAAGTCATAGAACCAAGGGTGTATTCCACAGGGCCATGGATTCCAAGCACTATTGTGTGAGTCTCCAGAAAAACTACCCTGATCTGTCTCTTCCACTGATGTTTGTCCTGCCTTTTGTACGTCCAGATCTACCTTCTCTTTTTGCAGCAGTTCCTTGGTATATTGTGGTGTGTTGCTGACACTAGAAACAGCTGGTTTGTGAGAATCAGCAACTAAGACAGTCCATCCAAAGAGCTTTAGGCTTGTTGTAGATGATTCTGTCGTCGTTTCCTTTATGCATACATGGTCCTGACAACCAATCAAATAGAAACATGATTAACAACAGAGTTTAGACAATTAATGAAGGGATTGAAGTTTATAAGTTAAATGACTGACTGGTAGGGCTTGGTCCTGCAATTCCAATGTGACCATGGATGGAGATCCTTTTTCTTCCTCAACAGATGAAATGGATGATGGGCACCCACTCCCTTGTTTAGCAACTTGAAAACCTACTGGCTTTGATCCAGCAGCGGATGAAACAGATGATGAACTGTTTGGAAGATTTGAAATGGTTGATTCAACAGTTTCATATCCCACACATGAAATTGATGTAGGTGATCTGTTATCTTGAGTAGCTACAGATGGAATTGGTGATGGACATCTTTCTGATTGTTTAGGAACTGAGGCTCCGTTATTAGGTGATTGGACTAATTTCCGAGGATATGGGTGAAGTGGTTTTCTTTTTGGACGGGGAGGAGGGACTTCAATAGACTTTTCAGAGCCTGCATCGCTACCGGACTCCTTCACCACCTGCATCAGGAACATGAGCATGAGAAAGTGATAAAACAAAAGCAAATTTGACAAACCCAAAAAGAAATTGTTTAGTCCCCATTTCATGAAAGCAGACTTTAAATATCAAGCAAGTAGAAAAGAGTTACTATAAGAAGGGCAGTGAACCTTAGAGAAAAACTTCTGAGCATGGCTACGAATTTGAACAGCTGTCTTGGTGCCTACATGTTCTGCAAAAGGGAGGAGTAATTTCAATAGATGGGCGGTAAGGCCTGCAGAAGCACAGCCATAACAGAGTATAAGAACATAAGTTCTGCGAAAATTAAAGAAATACCTTCTATTCGACGCCAAGCACGGCCATACAATTTTAAAGCTTCCAAAAACTTCTTATGCTCGTCATCAGTCCATCTTTCTCGTTGTTTAGTAATAATGTAAGGTTTCCTAGTCTAGTCACCCAGAAGCAAGGCAAGAATGTGAGGTTGTATGAATTAGTAATTACTATGCAATCCCCAAATGATTCTGTGTTATTAATAGAATGAAACCTTGGGTGTGTGTTCATCTCCAGACAAAAACATCTCCTTCAAATGAGCTATATTGGTTGATTGTTTCTCGATGTCCACATGTATAAGACTGGCAGGCTTGAGAATGGAACATCTACTTGTGTCTCCCCTTTTTTCCTAAATTCAAACCAGAAAAAGTTCAAAACACACTCCATATATCTTCATAACAATAATGAGAATTGGCAAATCAAGTGATACAGGACGATTTTTCACATTAACAGGTTGCCAACACAGTACCATGCTTTCATTTGCATTGACATAGCAGATGCAATACCCAAACAATGCTGAGGCAAAAAAAAAAATGTATAACAAAAAAATTTACATAATTACGGTTCCACATCATCTAAACAGTTGTCTAGCAATGAACACGAAATCAGTGCCGATGAGCTATAACTGTAACCTAAAGCCTACCACCCATCTAAAGATCTCAACATTATTATATTGGTTAATGAATGCAGTTCATGGAACACTTAAAAGAAGCAACAAAGTAGATTTTGCTGAGAATATTTTCCTCGGAAAAACATGTATTTGTTGTTTGAATATTGGTTGCAGTTCCTAGTAGAGTAACTCTTTATCCGTTCTGTTATGCTGAAAAATTATGTTCATATAACAAACCAAGCAAGTTTCTTCCCCCTTTTCCCTTTCACAATACTGCAAAGTTTGGTTTCCTGAAATATTGATTTTTCAGATTTGGCTCATCCAAACACACTTTTACTTCCAATTCCAGGAAAAATCTGAAATCCAGATTACCGAACAAGAGCACTAGGTTACATTAACTAGCAACTCAAAACAATTACTCAACCACACATTTACAACCAAAAGAAGAATTACAATAGACCCAAATCATGCTTCTTAAGTTAACAATTAAACTCTCCATTTTTATTTTTTTTGAATGGTTCATTAAACTCTCCATTTTTATTTTTTTTGAATGGTTCATTAAACTCTCCATTTCACCTGTAAAGAAGGAAAAATTAAAACATACCATAACATCCATCCCGTGAAAATCTAAGCTTTTTTGCAATTCCGCTGTTCCTCCTCTGCTCTTTTATGCTCTGTTTCTTCTACTCGAACTCCAGTAGAGTACAGATGCACGTGCTTCGAAAACCTTTCTCAAAAATTTACTTGAAATCACATCTGATGCCTAAATGAGTTTTGACAGTTCCAAACCACATATAAATTCCCGTATCTTCTATAGACTTCAAAACAGGATTCTTGCAGACAGGGATTCTTCAATCCACAAACCAAACAGCAATCTGAGAAATATTTAGAAAAATCAACTATTGCAATCAATTACCAATTTTAAGTGAAACAGAAAAGTCTTAAAAACATAAAACAGAACAGATCTGGATACCGAAATTGTTAAAAACTAGTCCCATCCGTTAAAAACTCAATATAGGAATTTTTTTCTAAATCGGATCTAAACTCCAATTTCTTAAATTATTGAAAAATACAACCGGTGATTTCCTAAAGGAGTAAAGAGGAGATTCTCTAAATATAAAAGAATCAACACCGATCTTAAGTTAGGGTTGGATGCATGAAGAAGAAAGTATTTTCATGGAATTAACAGAGTTTTCAACAAAAATAGTTGAATATATCTTCTTTTTAAGTTAAAAAATGTCATCTTCTTCAAAAATACACTTCCCTCTCCATTCATCCAAACAGAGCATTATGCTTTCTTTGGACGCTTGAAAAGGAAAGAACTTTCTCGTAAAATAAGCTGGTTTTTACCAAAATGATGCAAATCAATTACAATTCACTCTAAACATGGTTATTTTCCATGTACTTTCTTTTCCTTTTCCCTGCATCCAAACAGAGCCTAGCGCTCTTGAAAGAAAGAGAGACGGGAGATTCCAACGGAACATACCTCAAAATGGCCCCGGTAAACGTTGTCTATGTCTCAGGCTTGCCACAAAAAACTTCCGGACGGGAATAGACCATCAGATCCCGGCGAAAACCGTCAAATATTGAGAGAGAAAGAGAGAGAGAGAGAGAGAGAGAGAGAGAGAGAGCGAAAACCGTCAAATATTGAGAGAGTGAGAGAGAGAAAGAGAGAGAGAGAGAGAGACAGAGGTAAGGAAGAAAGATAGGCACGAGAGAAATGAAACAGAGAGGTAAGGAAGAAAAATAGGCACGAGAGAAATGAAACTTGGCTCTAGGGGGAAGGCGAGAAGGGAGGGGTCGCCACGTCAGCAGGTGTTTTTCTCCTCTGCCCAGAAATTCCATAAAGCGTCTAATCTTGTGGCTGATGTTGCACTAGGGAGGACACCTGGCTCAACCATGGCTTGCCTCCTGCTTTTTAATTTTGGCTTGTAATTCTTGTTAAGGGACAGAAGAAAGTGCGGATAATCGAACTTTAAGTGGGTGAAATGATCGTGTCGTTGGGGGATATTGTTATTTGGTGTGCCCCCTTATGAGTCAACCCATCTCATATATGAGGTCGTGAAAGAATTTAATTATTTTATATTATAATTTGGTCTGAAAATTCATTATTTAGAATAATTTATTTCATCCATTCAAATAATTATATTGTCTATATATAAAGTTTTTAATAAAATAAATCTTATATAAAATATACAAAATAATATGTTGTGCTTTCATACTTATGTAAACATCTTTTATTTTTTACTTAAATTCATCTTTTAAAGTAAAGTAGAATATACATCATCAAATATTTTATGTTAATGAAAATTCATCTCATGACAAATAACCTTAAATTATATAATTAAATTTTAAATAAAACAATTGTTAAACACAACTACCTATTCTGAATTATAAAATACAAGGTTAGAAAATATTTTTATATTCTTTATATTAAAAAACATTTACATTATTTTTAGTTGAAGAATGATATAATTCTTGTTTCTTATAAACTTGTGCAATGGACTTGTATTAAATAATATAATATTAATCTCAAAGGATTGGCAAAATAGTTGAGATACAAGATTTTAGGACTAAGATTTTGGGTTCAATCTTTAATAACTCTAATGAATGGGCCACTCTCTGTAGATTTACCGGTGTACGGATTGAGGGGTTTTCACACATTCCGAGAGACCAATTGGGTGCAACGTTTAGAGAACGTCAAAAAAAGATAATATAATATTAAAGTTTCAATCATACTTGATACTTTTTTTTAATTTTTAATTCTTACAAATCAATGTTTTAAATTCATTAAAAATTTAAGAATCATAATTACAAAATTAAAAATAATCAATTATAAGTGATTTTTTTTACTTTAACCGTTTAATCAATTCCTAAAATTATTTTGAAAGAATTAATATTATTTAAAATTAAGAAATTATTTCCTACACAAATAGAAGCATAATATTTTACAAAACCTCTCTCACCTAAGCAACATCGTCAGAGGCAATAGTATGCTCTAGACATTATACGGTCTATAAAAGTGAAGTCCAATACAAGGAAATGTGAATTTGAAAGATAAAAAACAAAATTTTCAATAGTTAAAAATAATAATTATCATAATAAAGTCAATTTTTAATTTAATAGTGAAATCAACTCCAAATAGATTCTAATTTAGTAAGAATATAATTTATAGTAGTAAATGGGTAGTAAAGAGGATGATGCATAAATGTAAATTATATATATGAGTTTGTTAGAGCAATTTATTTTAAATATAAAATTATTAAAATTCATCTTAATTATTAATATTTGAAATTATGATAGAATTAAAACTAAAAATTGTTGACATGGAACTGGGGTTTTAAATGAAATGGGTAACAAGAAGAAAGCAAGCATGTATGGCCATGTGGTGTTTTGTTGGGAACAACGAATATTGGTGTGTGTCAGGAACACCTGACCAGGGTATGACTCATCCTTAAGGAATGAGCAGTAAAATAGAATTTTAAAAATATCTCTCTCGAATAAATTAAGGAAAGTGAATGGAGAAGGTGAGCCCAGAGATGTGGATGAAAAGCGAACGACTTTAAGGCTTTTTGCACTTTTTCGCCACGTCAGCTTCTTCTATTTCTTCATCTATTCCTAAGCGTATGCGTATTATTTATTTATTTTAGCAAGTTAGCCCTTCTTCTCTTTCTTCAACCGAATTAGTAATGACAAGAGACAAGACTTAAATAATAAAAAAAAAATAATAACAATAGAAAAAATAATGGAGATAAAAACAAGGAGTGTCATTAATTAGTCAGTACAATATCATATTGTTAAAAAAATTATATGACAAAATAATCAAATTTTATAATTTTAATAATTTATGATGATTATTTTATAATTTTAATAATTTCTGATGATTTTAATATTTTTTATGAAGGGAGAGGAGAACTTCGAGCACAATCCTACTAAACTCTCCTTCAAGTGAAGTCCCACACTCTATAGAATAGCCACCGAGTGATCATGGAGACTCGAATGTGTATTATCTCGTTTTCAGAAAAAGAATATTATCCATTGAACTACTCGTGTAGAGTTGATTTTAATTTTTAAAGTGAGTGTGATGAAATTATAATAAATAAATAAAAGGGTTTCTGAGATTTATTTTATTAATATTATATGAAACTTTTATATATTTTAAACGAGATTCAGTTCATGTTAAATGATTAATTTTTTAAATTAAAATGTTATTTTTATATTTTTAAATTGTTAAAGAAGATAATAGAGAAGCTGTGGACGAAGGGAAATACACGGTTTTGAATTAAGTAAAGCTGGACAAAAAACCTCCGCCACTTGTTTTAGGAGGGTTTTCTTAGGGCGGATTTAATAAAGGGTTGGAGTCCGGACAGGTGGCACTGGAAAGTTCGAGTTTCCCGGGTGATTTCCACGCTTTGAACGTTCTGGTGGGGAATTTTTCTCGACGGCGTGAAATGATTCAATTGATCTTTTTCTAATAAGTTGAAAATTGACTTTTCTTATTTTCATCAACTATATTATTTAAATTACTTTTAATTTATTAAAATATAAATAATTATTTAGATTTTTATTTTATTTATTTAATTTAAGATTATCAAAATAGTTGATTGATTCTAAAAAGTTTTCCAACAAGTGTGAAATTTATTACAAAGAACTATGTAATTCTACTTTAAACTCATAATTGAATTTAATGAATTATTTTATATCAAATTACTTTACAATGACACATTCAAAAATATAAGGACAATTTCTTTTATAACATGGGTCATATTGGAGATAAGACTAATTCCACATATAGATAAAATCATATGCAAAGTCTTATATGTTATTTAAATCTAAGAAAAGTCAAATCTAAGATCTGTAGAAGTTTACACCAATTAACTACCTGTGCGATTATAATCCCATTTAAGATAATAATTTCAGTAATTGACCCTTTTTTAATTTAAATGAATGAGATACATTTATCATTTTCAATTGAATAATGACAATGTCTGAAGAAAAATTAAAATGCAAACCATTATATAAATTTTAGCTATCTATTTTGAATTTAAATAGGTGGTAGTCTAGAATTAGAATTTTAAGAAATTCCTAAAATTTCAATAAGAATTCATATTCAGAGAAGTGAAATTTCTAAATTCTTAAAAAAGAATTAGGAGTTTAAGAATCCTTAAATTACAACGTTAGCATACAAGTTTACACATTCTAAATTTTAGAGAATCACAAAATCCTTTTAGAAATTTTATTAAACAGGTAAATTTGAACCCTTGAAAGGGCTTTTTTAAGTTTTCTATTTTTATAATAAGACAAGCTTTATTCATCAACATAAGAATGATAAACTATCTCGAGGATTGACTTCAAAGCAATGAATCAGTTTTAGAAAATGTTGGTTTCATGTTTAATATTAAAGATTATCTATTAAACTTATTTGATATGTGTGAATTGAGAGATTCACACGTGTCTTAAAAATTTATCATAATAAAAAAAATGAAAGCAAGAGTTCAATAAAAAGAGAAAATATATACAACATAAATGATAAAAGTAAATCAATAAGAGTCCAAAAAGACCTGGCCTTATAATTGTAATTCTAAGTATAATTTGGATTTATAAAAAAATGAGTTGCTGAGGTTTGTCTCGAAGGAGGGAGTCTTGATGTGATGTAACAGTCTGATTTTAAATGTTTGGTAAAGGAAAGCTACCATCTAACATTTACTGTTTGGCTTTCCTTTACAGTGAAAATATCTGGATGATTGGATAATTTTATTATAAATAGAGTTTATTGAATCATTTTAAATTTAATTTTTTAAAAACTAAAATATATTTATTTTAAAAATATATTTATTTATTATGTAGTATGTATATTACAAAAGGGTGGTAAAATATAAACTCCTTTATAAATTCTATACGATTAAAGATAAAAATTCAATTTTAGACATGGACGATACATAGGCTCTATATAATCATTATATCAAGTCTTTTGCTCAATGGACATTGACAATGAGCTCAACTTGCACTTGTCTACACTTTCAAGCCAAGTGGACCCCTATTATGATTTTTAGATATTTTCTTAAAAATTTTAGGGTTTACGATATTTCATTGTTTTGTTATTTTTTTTTCTTAATTTCTATATATTAAGGGTTTTTAAAGATATTTATATTATACCATAGAATAGGAGTGTAATGAATGATAGCACCAATCAAAAGCAATAAAGTACATGTCAAATATTTAGTAATATTGGTTTTTAATCTTTTCAAATGTTTTAACATTTTTCACATTTTGTTGGCAATATTTTAGATATATCAGCTTGTAAAACTGATACACCATGAGAAGCATCTGGTTGTAGCTCAATCGGTGATCTTTCGTCTTAAGACTTGAGAGGTGTCAAGTTCAAACCTCTATAGTCTTCACTTGGTGTGCCCTAAGAGCAGCAGGTATCCTATTTGGGGGTTTGAGCTGGGTTTTCTGTAGTTTTTTACACATAAGTTAAAAAAAAAAAATTAGAGATATGATTGCGTTTTAATTCACTCTATTTTTATTTTTAAATAAAAATAGGAAAATCTCAAATTATTGTGGAGAATGTAACCTAATAAAATACCGTGGGTACATCAGGGTGAGTCAGCATATATATGATAATAGGATATTAAGATGTAGACCTCATTAAAAAAGAAGATGTAGACCTCATTAGCTGCCAGTCACTTGCCTTATAGTAGAACTTATCCACAATGCACCAATATAAACTCTTTTAGATAACATCAGATTATATGATTAAAGATAAATTAATAGGAATCTAAGTTTACCAATGAATTAATTTAACCTTAAGTCCATTTTAATTAGTTATTTATGTCAGAGTAATCTGTCTATTAGAAATGAAATAATTCAATTAGTTACGATTAGACCTACAATAAGTTGTATTGAGCCAGATCTTATTTAGATCCGTATCAAATATCTCAACTCATTACTTATTTATCAAATCGATTAATCGATTCGAATATATTTCAAATTCGAGACATAAAATTTTAAACTTATTTAAATTGCTCAAATTCAATTTAAATATCAAATCGAATTATTTTTTACCAAATCTATTCATAATTGACCTAAAGTCAATTGGGGCGAACTCACTAACTCGATCAAAAGTTGAAAAAAAAGGTCAGGGTTTCCCGGTGACCACGTTTGCCGTACTCAAGATTAAATGGTGATGTTGAAGAGACCAATTGATTCCCACTACCTTTATCTAAATGTTAAATCAAGTGGGGCCCATTTCGTGAGACACTTGTTAAATTGCCACTTGTTTTCTGTTTCTAAGGTCAAGATTTCAAATATTAGAATCAATTGACTTGCTCAAGATTGAATTTATATCCAATTTAGGTTGTGTAGAATAAATTATATATGAATTAATTGAAACTTGAAAGTCAAGTAATGGATAATGTCAATGTTTATATAAAGATGACTAATTCAAAACTTCATTTTCAATAATATTCACAACTATAGAAGTATAAAGATATATCATAATTTTAATTTTTTTAATTTTATTAATTCCATATGTTTAGATATCATTTGATAAGATAATTTTTTCTTCTTCTTTTATGGTTGAGAGATGGGTTAATTGAAACTTGAAAGTCAAGAAATGGATAATGTCAATGTTTATATAAAGATGACTAATTCAAAACTTCATTTTCAATAATATTCACAACTATAGAAGTATAAAGATATATCATAATTTTTTTTTATTTTATTTTATTAATTCCACATGTTTAGATATCATTTGATAAGATAATTTTTTCTTCTTCTTTTATGGTTGAGAGACTATGGATCAAAGACATAAGGTAAAGAGACAGAATTTTAAAATATAAAAAAAGGGATAAAAAAGGACTGGAGAATGATTGATGATACAATTTATGATAGAGTCAATTAAAAAAGAACTCATAAAATTGACTTCAATAGATTGAATGTTGGCGTCTCTTGTTGATGATGGACTCGAACTTTACTATTCAAAGGCCATAGGCCTTAGGCTTCTCTAAAAATAATCAGGGTGGGGCTTTTTTTTAAACCGAGTCTGGAGCCGGCCCGTGAACCATTAATGCCGAAACTTCTAACATCAAAACCTAGGCTACATTATAATCACACAAAGTTATATCAGAAATCATAGATATACCAATAATAAGATATAAGTCTCATTTAATTTAATTAGATGAAATGGAGAGTTGACAAGGATTTCACATTAGCTGTCTATTTAATTTAAGATTAATTTATTATATAATTAACTGTTTATTTGATTTTCTAAAGTCATTAAAATTATATTTTTGTCGAATCTTATTAGATAGAAGAGAAAAAAAAAAAAAACCATAGCTGCATTTCATTTATTTAGATACAAATGGGTTAAGAAAGTTTACCCTCATTCATATTTATTACCCATCAAATTTAAAGGCAACAAAATAAATGCTTCACAAATATTAAAACCTTCCATTTTATAACATTAGATCAATTAGAAATGCTAAGCTTCACTAATATATATTTATAATCATTAAAATGCATGTAAATCAATATTATTAACATCTAAGCTAAAATATATATATATATTCGTATTCTTGTTTGAGTTGAGTTGTTTGACTCACCTGATTTCTCAACATTACTTGCGAGTGTTATTTGGAAACTTATTGCTTGAGTTACATGTTTTCCTAACCAAGTTAGAGTTGACACAGTTGAGTTTCTTATGAGCATTTTTTATACTAAAACTGTATAAAATTCATTGCCAGAGAACCAATAATGGCGAGTTGACTAAGCCAAGATATGCTGGTTCAGGTGCATCTTCCACCTTTTCGTGGGATCTATCTTAGTTCATGGTGATAATCTATATTGAGGTATAATAAAAATTACCATATCATATTAAAGACATGTTTTTAAAAGAAATAACATAATTTAATATGATTAGATTTATAGACATTAAAAGCCTATTTAATAGATTCAAAGATTCAATCACAATTTAAAAACTCCAATCTCATCTCAAAATCTTATCTATTTGATTAACTTGGACTTAGAAAAGGTAAGCAAAACTCATATAAGATAATCACCTGCGCAATAGGTTAGATAGTGTTATCCAATGTTATCAAAATTAGTCAGAACCGCGGTTTTCTGCGATTTTGAACCAGAAACTGTGAGCCGTGAATCACGGATCATAAAATTTGAATTTTTTTTAAAAACTTTTCCCCTTCAAAATAAAATATTAATATTAAAAAATGTCTATATTTGAAATATAAATATTTATTACTATTTCTATCATATATCTTTCACTATTTTGATATATTACTCAGTTTATTATTTTTAATATTTATATTAATGTTATTGGTAAAATGTGTCTTATTTAATATTATATGTAATATTTATATTATATTATTACTTGACCAGCTTTTACCGGTTTTAACCGCAGCTGAACCCGGTTGAACCCAAAATGACTTGAAGACGGTTCGTTAGACGGTCCGGTTCTGCTAACATTGGTGTTATCTTGTACACCTATTGGAGAGGCTTTTGTAATTGCCATTGTGTGTGTTTTTTATTAGCTATTTAATTTTGTCTAACTTTTTGTTTTTAAAGACTAAGGTGTCATGTGCAAACCTCTCTATTTACCCACAGTAAGTAATACTATGAGAAATGACCTTTTTATATTGCGAGTGATTTGAAACCAAGATTTCCTCTATTTCAGATGGGCTCTTAATCGCCAAGCCAACCCTCACAGTTATTTTTGTCATGTAAAAAAAAGACTTTACATTATAAATTTTTAATATATTATAAAAAAATTCAATACTTAAATTTAAATAATTGGATGAAGTTTTATTGATCTCTTTGTCAATACTATTTTCTAACATTCTCATTTAAAAGTCTAAAATTCAGTATATAAGTGAAAATTTCAAAGTTGATAAAATTACTTTTGTTCCATCAACATGAAGACCGGTGATTGGTCATAGGTGAAATTCCTATTTTAGCCTTGACATCTGCATTTTATTTCATCTCCTCCCGCTATCCAAAGCGCTCTTCTGTAGCTGCTTCTTTCTTGTCCTGGTCTCTTTCTCTCTCTCCTTCATGGGTCAAAGCTATTTGTAATTATTCCAGCAAGAACAGAAGTTCGAGATGATTTTTTTTTTTTTCAGAAATGAACAGAAAAGAGAGAGGAATTTAAATCCCAGAATTCGCATTTCCTTCATTTTCTTCTCTCTGAAATGTTTGTTTATTTTGAAAACCACTATTCTATACCAGTCCTCAATATGGCCACAAGCTGGACAAAGCGACTTACGTGAGAAAGTTCAAAGTTATGCTCTTCTCTTTGGAAAGGGACGCATATAAGAGATTTTTCACCTTTAATCGGTTTTTGCTTGTTGACAGCGTAGTGGAGAAGGTTGATCATGTCCGACTCTGGTTTTGGAGGGCCGTTTCATCCTCCCAACACCTGCCATCTCTAACTCTCCTCTCACTCTCTCTGTAAGACTACGGTTGGAATTCAAGAGTCGTGTTTCAGATAGTCTCCTCCGGTGAATATGAATGCAGAAGATGATCTCTGGCAAGGAAAGATGACAAACACATGAAAGACTTGCTGATGGATGGTGGGATCATGAATGTTGATATTTTAAAGAGAACTCCAACGAGACTTCTCCAAATGGCTGGCTTCATGGAGCTGCTCTTTGTTGTCAAGTTTATCTTCCAGACTTTTAACAAATTTCGATATTTTATTTTTGAACATATAAAAATTAAAAATATAAAATATGACAAATTTAGTAGACGAGAAAGAAGCAACGAGAGATGAAGGATGCTTACTAAAGGGAAGGAGATGAAATAAAATGTGGATGTCAAGGCGGGGAATAAAATACCGACCGAGAAAGCCGGAGAAAAAAATGTCCAAAGTTACGTTTGGATAAAATAGGAATTTCACGTGAGAGGGGTGCACATTGGGTAAAAGTGGGGGTGCAGAAATCACTTCCCTTTTGGAATGATCGAATGATCTAATCTTATTCACTTTCAACCAATAATCTACATTAAAATTTGCATTCCACCATATCTAACAAGAAAAGAGATGTCAATTCAAAATAACACAAGATTCAAATTAAAAAAAATACATTTTAAATCTTAAACTAACACTCCAAATACGAAATTATGAAATAGTGGCAATATTAATCAAATGGGGTATTTTTTTTTTGTGGTAATTCAGTCTATAGTTAGAGTTAAATGGTTTTCCACAACCCTCATATTAAACTAGGTCTACTTGAGAAGGAGAGAGTTTAAGCAACTCATGTACGTAGGACACTCTAAGCTATCCACATACGGGGTTGGCCCGGCATCGAATCTTTGTATGATTTATGTGTACAACTATCCACATAAAATCTGATGCAGAAATTGAATTCAATGAGTTCGACAATAGTTTTGATCAAGACCCGATTAGGCGAAATCGTTGGACTGACTCATCAAATTTATGCTTGAATTAATGGAGGGAAGCTCGGGCCTTATACACATGGACTAGACCCAAGGTTCTTCAGCCCATTCAGGCCCAGGACCATTGGGCCTCTCTAGGCCCATCTTGTTTTGGAAGCAGGGGTCAAAAATTCGGCCGATACTGTGCATATCGGCCGAATTATATCGGTTTTTTGGCCACCGATCTATATCGGCCGATACGTATAGTATCGGCCGTAAAAAAAAAAAATTCGGCCGATATGACCGAATTTCTGACCGATAATTCGGTCATAGTATCGGCCGAATTTTAAAAATTCGGTTGTTTGTTTTTTTTTTTTTTAAAAAAGCTTTTTTTGTTAGAAAAATCGGAAAAAATGGGACTAAAAAGAATGGAAAGAGAAAAAATAAAATATGGAGAAAAGATTGAAGAAAAAAAATCGCTACACCATTCACAGCTTACCTTTCTCTTCTTTTTCTTCTTCGTTGATGAGAAAAATACAGCTAGCGGCGGCTGTTAGGGTTTAGCAGAGAGAGGGAAAGAGAAGAAGGGTATGAAAGGAAGAGCATTAGGGTTTTTGGTGTGCATCCTTTTTTAAGAGTAACTCACGTGAGTTTACTAAAAACTCACACGTGTAACCTAATATTTTTTCAAAAATTTATTTTTAAAAAGAAAGTAATAAAATTTTATTTTAAATACAATATTTACTAAGGCTGAAAGTAAAAATTATAATATATTTTTTTATCTTATTGTAATAATTTAATATTATATTTATCGTATAATATTTTTAGGCGCCTTATTTAGACACCCCATTTTTCTACCAGGGAACACCCCTTTTCAAATTTTATGTACAAATTACTATTTTACCCTCCTGCTAAAAAACCTTCTAACGATAATTCAGTTCTAGTTCGAAGGGTTATCCTTCGAATGATACAGTAAAATTGATTTAAAAAATTTAAACAGTAAAATTTTTATTTTTTAAATTTTAAAGTTATTTTTTAAGCACTGTGTATTTTTAAAATTTCTCAAATTAAATATCCGGACTAATTACGATAGCCTGATAAAAATACTTTAAGAATTTAAGGTCTTTTGACACTCCCAAATGCTTAAAATACAGTGTTTTACAAATAAGGGTATCCCTTGACTGTGTGAAAAATACATTTGGGAGTGTCAAAAGACCTTGAAGTTTTAAAGTATTTTTATCAGGTTATCGTAATTAGTCCGGATATTCAATTTGAGAAATTTTGAAAATATAGTGCTTAAAAAATAACTGTCTATGTTGTTAATATCTCCTTTAAAACTTTAAAGCTATTTTTTAAGCATTATGTATTCGAAGGATAACTTAAAATAACACTCATTTACTAAGAAAATAAATTATGAAATTATTTCTAGAAACTTTCCTCATTTATATCTTTTTCCTTATAATTTTCACCATTTTATTACTAATTATATAATTCCCCACTATCGTAACTTCAAAAATATATTAAAAGATGTAAATGTCCGATATTTTATGAAAAAATTACATATTCATTAAGCTCATAATTATCTGCATTTACTGTAATTTTTTTAGAATTTTTTTAAAAAAAAAAAAAAAACTGGCAGGAGAGAGAAAAAGTTCGGCCGATATGAAAAATCGGCCGGGATCTTGGCCCGACCGATTTTTGTACCCCTGTTTGGAAGTCAGTAAGTCACCAAGGCCACACCAGGATCGGCACAACCCCACCTCAGCCTTGATGGACTTCTCTCGTTTCCTCCCTCTCCTATATCCCCATGCCCCCTCTCACAATTCAAATTGCAAAGTGGCGGACGCACAAATGATTAAAGTTGGTTAGTTTAGATAATTATCTTGTATTTTTTATTAATTATCTTTTTTTATCACTTGTAGCCTATAAATTAGTGCCTTAGTGGGGTAATCTGATATATTAACAATTTTATGAGAATTAATAATTTTTATTAAATTCATATAATATAAAAAATTAAAAAAAATTATGAAACATAATTATTGAATAATATTCATCAATTAAAAATATTTTAAAATATTTTTACTCCATAGGTGCAAAGAGGGACTAAAGAGAGTAAAGAATGACAAAGGTTTCCTGAAAATCCCATAGTCCAAGGGGTTTTAAAAAAGGAAGAGAGAAATTTTTACCCTCACCCCGCCATTATCAAACAAGGGTAATGGGGTAACCCCCTACCCCATCCAAACGCATCCTAGGTAATTGAAAGGTTGTAAACCACTGCTCATTTTTTATATTATCATCATATATCTCTTTTAAAGTTTGAAAATTATTATATCTTCCACTTAATTTGATACATAATTTGAAAATTATTGAATTTGAAAATTTAGATTAAGTACATTCTAGTTATTTGACTTGTGTAACTCTTACAACATAAGATCTAGTCAAGTTGGTATGACAACAAGAATTAAAATTTGTTGTAAGTAAATATTTTTTTTTAAATTTTAAAAATAAATGTGATAATTGTGGAATATATTATTAATTATTCCATCAAATAAATAAAAACATTTAAATTTATGATAAACTAAAATTCATAAAATAAATAGTTTGTATTGACTATAATTCTTCATGTATGATGTCCATTAGTGATAATCTTCTTTTATTTGGCAAAAACCAATGTCTCTATAATCTATATTGTAGATTTGTAAGATGAATTGTAAAAAAATTAATAGTTAAATTTTAAATAATTAAATGAAGTTTCATTGATCTCTTTACCTATTTTCTACCCATCTTATCTAGAAGTTTAAAATTAGGAGATCAGTGAAAATTTCAAACTTCGAAGTCGATAAAATTAGTTTCATACCATCATCAGGAGACCAGAAATTGTTAGACTCCTATATCTTGTAGGACTCTTATATCTGATCCAACATATTAAATTAATAAGAGATTTTGTAATGATTAAAGGATCTACTCTTATTCATTTTCAATTAATAATCTCCATTCAAGATAACACCAGATTCAGAATAAGGAGAAAGAACATAAAATCAAATAAAAATCAAATTCATTCTTGACTAACAAACATACTAATTTTTCATTATCCTTCTTAATAATTCTTCCACATTCAACGTAACAAGAAACTGGAGAAGAAGAAGATAAAAAAAGAAGTACATCGAATGAAAGTTCATTCACTGACATGGAGAACACGACGATGACAGAGTTGATAGAAGATTTCATCTTCTTCAGCAGTAGCATATACTATACACCATATAGAAAGCAAGAACAAACACAAGAAGGAAAGAAAAAAAGGAAAATAGAAAAAAAAAAAAAAAAACAACAGAAAATCTCAACGATCAAAGGGGCCGTTAGGTTGAAGCTGCTTGCAGAGGCCAAGGTAGGTAAGATAGAGGACACGATCCTTAGCACCGGTGCGATGGTTTTTTGTGTGTTTGCAGAAGTACTTCAACTGATCAAGAGTGCAACAACCAAGCATCTGACCCAAGAGCAAGAAAAGCCAATTGATGGACCGCTTCTTCGGCGATATCACCGGCTTCATGCAGTCGGCTTGCCGGCAAGATGCGCAATCCGGCAGCCTCGGAGACATCCACTCCTTCGGCGCCCGCTGGTGCATGGTGTTTTTCCTCATATTGATGTACGCCCCCACTTCCGTGAATTTGGTTTCCAGATCGTAATTGATAATATCGTGGGCCTCGCATCGCTTGCAGACGACCTCGCCGGATATGGTACGGATGTCCCGCTGGAAAAGATAATCAAGGCTGTAGATGGTTGCGCGGCGGTCGGTCGCCCACTCAAATGGTGGAGAAATGTGCTCGTCCCTACCGGGTCGGGGTGCCTGACTTGGGTTTCGACGGGTGCGAGCGGGGCGGGGGAGGGGAAGAGAGGACTGTGCTCCCTCGCCGGGGGCAAAAGGAGGTAGGGGAGGCGGGGGCGGCGGAGTCGGCCTAGGCCTCCTTGACGGAGGAGAAAGTGAGAGTGCTAGATCAACATCCAGATCATCACCAAATTTTGTTGAGTGGCTTTGGTTGATTTTCCTCTTCCTGTCCATTTCTAACTCGAAATCGTCCATGTCTTTTTGAGAAATAATACGAGTCTTGGAGAGAGAGAGGGAGAGAGAGACGGTTATCTTACGACTGGGAGGGAGTTACAGAAACGAACGTGGAGGGGGTGGTGAGAAAAAGAAAGGGTGGGAGTTGGAAAGGGAGAAAAAAGAGGGCAGTGTTGCGATTAGGGCTGCAACAGGGGTAAGGCGGGAAAAACCAACCCGACCCGATTTCATATATATGGAATCCGACCCTACTCAATCCGACCCGAATTTTCATCCCAAACTTCACAACCTGACCCGATCCGAATTCTAACTCAAATCAACCCGAGTTCTGATCCGACCCGTATTATGAACCCATTTTAGCCTAATTTTAGCTGGATCGGGTCGGGTTGGGATGGGCCGGGTTAACTTGTAAAATCCTCAATCCGACCCGATCCAAATTTTATGCGGGTATTTATATTCTCAACCCGAACGACCCGCTGATCCAAAATTCTCGACCCGGCCAGTGTGATTTCTCAGGTCGGGTCATGCGGGTCGGGCCAAAACCCGACTTGAGTTGCAGCCATAGCTGTGATTGATTGGGAGGGAGGGGGCAAAGCAATGTAATAAAAACCAGAATAGAGGTTTGACCACGACCGGCCTCTTCCCGGTTCGGTTTTAGTAAATAAACCGTGAACCTTGAACCGTGGTTCAACACAAATTTTATTTTATTTTATTTTTATTTTAAGAAAAATTCCATCGCTAATTTTAAAAATTAAAAAAAACTATTTTATACTATATTTCAACATTTGCACAATACTATGTAGCTATATAAGTATAGAGTTTATAAATATTTAAAGTGACAAAAAATTTAATTACTTTATTAATATAGAGTTTTGAGTTGGTCCAAAAATTAGTATAAATAGTTTTAGTTAAATTAATTTTATAAATTTCATATAATTAATGGCATAAAAATTTAAGATTAAAATTTGAAATTTTCATCAATGACGTGTTTGATTTGATTAAGATATTTTTTTATTCATATTAAAAATAATATTTTATTTCAATTCATCAATTAAATCTTAATTATTAATTTTCTATTATTTATAATATCTAGATATTCATTGCACAAGTTTGACCGAATTTTAATGCGATTGACCTTATTTAATCCAACCTTCTAGTTAAACATTCCATACACAGTCTGATTCTGTCAACATTGGGGCAAAGGGAGAGCAGAAAGAGACGAAAGTGGACAAGGGTTAGAACTTCAACCCATTTAGGAATGTGAGGAGAATCCATCAAAACCCTAATATCTTTCATTCGAGAGAGGAAACCGTTTACGTGTATGGATTCAAGTGTACGGACATGGATGTATTTGAGTCAATTCTTTTAACTCAATTAATCTTTATAACATTATTTGACTCCCCACATCCTGTCTTCGACCATGCATGTAGGGGTGAACTTTGGGTCGGGTTTTAACCTGACCCGCATGACCCAACTCGAGAAATCAGTGGGTTTAGGTTATTGTATATTTTGGGTCGAGTTGCATTGTAAAAAAAGAACTTGTATGAAAATCAGATCAGGTTGGGTTAAGAAATGTAAAATCATCCTGATTTGACCCGACGTAACTCGAGTGTACTAAGTTATAAAACAATACTTGGGTTGAATCGGGCCAGAAATTCATGCCTGGTCAGTTGAATAATTCAGGTTGTGCTAAGTCGGGTTCAATTAGTTTAGGCATGAGTTGAATTGGATTTATTAAAACCCGACCCAACCCAAGTTTCAGCCCTACATACCTACCTCCAACTTAAGCGGGCCAGCTTGATGGTCTTGGCGGTTGAGGGCTCCTAAGGATTAGTCCGGTTCAGGATACTCTTATTATAAAGAAAAACAAAATACCTCAGAGATACTCTCATTATAAAAATTAAAAAAAAAAAAAAATTATTTTACTTGAATTCTATCTAGTCGATTCAACTAGACTCAATCGACTAAGTTTAGTTTTTAAAATCTGATTGATAAATAAATAAAAGGGTAAGTCAATTTCTCTTATTATAAGAAGCATCGATGTCCATGTTAATTCTTATAAAAGTAATGCTCATTAATTTGTATAACCATACATAAGCCCTATTTTGTGAGAAACTTAAACTAATAAAATTTTAATTTAATTTTCAAATATAAAATCAACTTTTTATTTGATGCACCTTACTTGTTCAGTTCATCATTTCAGCATCAACCAATATCACATCTATTGTAATACCCTGCTCCAAAGTCTCATATTGTTAGTTGCATTGAAAACTCCCTGTTATATAAGTGGTAGCCTTCCTCCTTCTAGCATAAGGCCTCCTAGGCGAGAATGGGCGTGTATGAGCCGTGTGCCAGGAACAAAATCCTGAGGGTTGCCGGGTATGGAGCGTGGCTCTACCCGAGGGCCCAAAAAGGATAATATTGTACCGCTGTGTACTCTGATACCCGGACAAGGCATTTTGGGAGCAACAGTAGGTTGGCTCGCCAAAGCAAAGCCGTGAGGGTCTGTGTGTAGGCCCAAAGCGGACAATATTGTGCTAGCGGGACAAGTCGTTACAAATGGTATCAGATCATGATTCAACTCTCTGCCTGAGGGTATGGGCTTGGTTGTTGTGTGTGTAGAGCCGGGGACGGCTCTGGCTTTAAGTGGGGTAGATTGTAATACCCTGCCCCAAAGTCCCATATTGCTAATTGCATTGGAAACTCCCTATTATATAAGTGGTAGCCTTCCTCCTTCTAGCACAAGGCCTCCTAGGCGAGAATGTGCGTGTATAGGCCATGTGCTAGGAACAAAATCTTGAGGGTTGCCGACTATGGAGCGAGGCTTTACCCGAGGACCCAAAGAGGACAATATTGTTCCGCTGTGTACTCTGATACCCGAACAAGACCTTTTTGAGAGCAACAATGAGTTGGCTTGTCAAAGCAAACCTGTGCGGGTCTGTGTGTAGGCCCAAAGCGGACAATATTGTGCTAGCGGGACAAGTCGTTAGATCTAACTGAAGTCGCTTTATGAGTGTTTTTTTCCAATTGACTCTATTTTATGAAGAAATTAATAGAAAAATCTCGCAGAATATATAAATATTTAAAAATAGTACATAACAGTATTAATATTATAAAAAAATCTTAATACCATTTATGAACAACTAACAACCATGAAAAAAAAAATCGTTGAAAAGGTAATTTTATTTGGATATTATCGTGATATCATCATTTTTCAAGTTTTAATGCAATTTTATCAGGAATTTACCGTTAAAATGACAGCGGTGATAAATACTTATTATTAACGCAATAATGGTATTTTACCACTGATATTTGTGACATTGCTTAAAAATCCGGGAAATAAATTTTCACTACCAGTAGGTCTAGTAAGGAACTCAAACTTAAATGGTACATATCTTCAAAAAATAGGCGAAAATTGTGTTTTTTTTTTTAAATTTAAAATTCAAAGAAATGAAGTTGGGAAGAAAATATGGAGGAGAGATTGAGAAGCAAAGATCAACCGGCTAACAAGCTTTCTACGGTATGCTAGGGTCAGTGTAGAGTGTTCCTTATATAAAATAGTTTTTGACGGTTGTGGGCCTCAAAACAGTCAGAAAAATAGAAAAGGTCTGAAAATGAACCAAAATTATGCAGTGTGAGTACTGGCCCAAAACCCCTGAAATCCCAGGCACGCATGCGATGGCCAACAACGTCGCGCCCACGATCGCAGGTCGTTGCATCAAAACGTGTACTAACATAATTTTTCCATATCGTTGTGGCCGATACGATTCAGGGTTTTTGGCCAATTCGCATTCTATAGGCTAAATATTGTGATCCAAAGCTAGCAGGAGATTGTATGCATCCAGTGTTTAGCCAACACCTTCGTATTTGGAGAGATATAGAGGTTTTAAGGTAAAAAAATTATAAATTTAAAAATCCAAATTCTCAACGATTTAAATTTATAATTTTGTTAGATTAGCCATTTAGACATCCGACTTTTCTTTTAATTGACACCCAATGTCAAAATTTGGTGTGAAAATTACCATTTTATCCCTTAATTTTGTGTAGGGGAATCATCTTTTTAAAAAACTGAAGGGTAAAATGGTAACTTTCACACAAAATTTTGAAACCACGTGTCTCGTAAAAGAAAATTAGGATGTTTAAATGGCCACCCTTTTGTTATCTCAAATTCAAAAGATTTAGAATCCTCACATATCTAAAATTTCAAAGATATGCCATCCAACCTTCTCTCCAAAGATTTACAACTTTCAAATTTCAAAGGTGGCCCCGTGATACACTCCGTAATTTGGAGGTCTTGCTTGAAATCACTCGTTTTACTTTTTCATATAATAATGTTATGTAGATTCGTGAGTATACATATGTTTTATATTTAAGAAAACTCTTATTTTTATCAAATTCAACCTTTATATATTTTATCAATATTTTAAGTTATCTATTAAAACCTTAAAATTTTGATCAAATTGATTATCTTAATTTGATTTAACACAAATAATTTTTTATGGTTGAAAAATTGAATTTTAAGATCAAATTGTTAAGATGATGAGATAGGTCTTACACTTTTTAGATAGCAAGGTTAAGTAATTTAACTTGCATCTCTATACCAATATTTATAAAAAGTAGACCTTACCTTCTAACATGACTTGTCACAAAAGAAAGGAAGGATATAAATGACGAGAGGTTTTTTTATTAACGTGTGAAAAATTCAGACATAATTCTATTAAAATCTTCATAGATAAGTTCACTATCCCTAAGGCACACCAATGTTAGGCCATGGGGACTCGAACCCTAAACCTCCTACTTTCTGAGGTGGAAGACAACCAGTTGAACTACACCCATGTGGAAAGCTCTTTTTACAATAAGCTCAAAAGCTATCCAATCTCATTTAGTTGTAAAAACTTTAAAATTCTATAATGCATTCTTTTCATGGAATGTATATAAAATTACATAAGAAAAGGACTTGAATTTTTTTTTTAATTCCATCTAATTGATTCAACTTTAAAATTAAACTGTAGATATTCCCCTTTATCAAAATTGAAATGGTTTGATCATCAATCATGTGTATTGTTATACAAATTCAAAATAGTTAGAGTGATGACCAAAAACTCGCTAGGATTAATCGAGTACTGTAAGAGATCTGAACAAATTTTTGCTAATAACTCTTTTAAAATCTTCTCAATTTAAGTCTCTATTTTCGTTGTTTTATGCATATCGCGAAAAATGTCACTAGAGTACCATTTTTAGATGGGATTTTTTCATATTGACATAGTGATAAGTTTTAATTCATATTATATAAACATTTTTTAAACTAAATATTAATTTTTAATGATTATTAAACACATTTTTTTGATGATTTTGTGATTTTCCACCCATTCTTTAGAACTTGGAATTCATTTTAAAAAAGGGAGGGAAGTTTCAAAATCATCAAAACCCTAATTTCCCATTCCCTCAAAACAGGAGGAAAGAAAACCGTTTACGTTTCAAAATCGTGTCTGCCCTTCCGTTTCCTTTTCCATTTCACTTACGTGTGATCGGTGAGTGTTTGAACTTTTCATGCATGTAGAATCGCTGAATGTTTTAACTTTACATTCATGTAGAATCGCTGAATGTTTGAACTTTGAGATGGCGTATTGGTATTGGGTTTTTCTAATGTGAAATGATTTGAGATATCTTCAAATCTAAGATAAAACATCACTATCTTATCTTTCTTTTGAAACCTCAAAAAACGGCAGTAATAAAAAAATGTTTTCTTTTTTGAAAAAAAAAAAAAAAATTTATTTTATAATTTTTGACACGGTTTTTAAGGTTCATGATTCATGGTTTTTTTTTTTTTTTTTTTTTATGAAAACACGGTTTTCAAGAGTCATTAAATTCCCAATAAAAAATTTAAGAATTTGAAAATATTCTGCTATTAACAGTTGCCTTTAATATTACGGGAATGAGAATTGTGACAGTGCTCTCAAGTTCCCTGACTTTCTTAAAGTATAGAATGGGCTTTTGCAAGCATTTACACTTAAATGGGGCCTTGACCCATATGTTTTCTTATGGGCCTTTCATTTCACAAGTTTGAAATCCAAAAAATTTCTTAGTGGGCCTCTCTTTCTACTATCCAATTTCTCATGAAAATCCAAAGAATGATTAAGAATTCTTTGTTCCAATCAGGGGTTTAAAAAACGCCCAAGCCGATATATCGGCCTATAATTTTATCTCTCCTCCCGATATCGGCATTTTCTCTCTCCTCCGATATCGGAACCGTGAAAAAACCACAAAAACTGTGACGAACCGCAAAACACCGCAAAAAACCGTGAAAGCTGTATCGGACGAACCGCAAAAAACCGTTAAAAACCGCAAAAAACCGTGTAAAATCGTATCGGTGTTTTTATAAAAAAAAAATAAATAAAATTAAATACCGATATTTATGAATATCGGCCGATATTGAGACCGATATTTCGGACCGAATATCGGCCATATCGGCCGATAATATGTATGTACGGCCGATACATATCGTATCAGCCGATATCGTTCGGTATAAAAATACCGATATTTAAACCTTAGGTTCCAATTGTCTTAGCGATCTAGAGAAGGGGATGTATATGGCAATGTTGTGTACCATCAAATCATCTTAATCTAAACTTAATCAAAACTTTAATAGGCTTAAAAAATAATACTCTTTCTGTCTCATTTTACTTGTTTCATTTTAAAAATTTGAATTTTTTAAGAAAGGGTTCTTAAAAGACTTATGAACTTGGTTTCAACAGTCTATAACTTTTTCAATAAAGAAGAGATAGATATCAAAATAACATATCAGACAACTATTTTGGGACAGTCTCAAAATGCATATTAGACAACTAAATTAGAAAAGAGAGAGTACATTAACTTCAACTTTGGAGAAGTATTTTTATAATTCATGGAGGTAGGATTTTTATAGTTGAAATTGATAACAACATGGAGGCTAACCTTCAAAACATGATAGAAAAGTGCATATTCTAAAATGTGCTGTGAGATGAATTCTTAAGATGGAAAATGTGAAAGTTTTTTGCACAGCTTCATATACATACTTGAAATTTCATATAATGGGACTAGTTTAGATCTTTAGATTACTTCTTTTATTTGTTATAGTTGGACGAGATTCAATCATACCATGCATTTTGTTTAGAAATATGTAGAGAAAAAGAAAAGAAAACACTAGCATATTGTGATAACCTGACCCATGAGCCAGAGGCCAGGCCCTAGATAGGCTGATTCAAGTGAAACTGGGCCCTATCGGACGGGCCAGCAGAATGGCCGGTTGGATCCGACAGCCCAGCAGTGGGTGAGAGTTGTGAAAAGTCCCATATCGGAAGTTGAGGAGTTTGAGAGGGGGTTTATAAGTAACCTTACTCTCTCAAACCAGCAAGACGCGTTTTGGACCCAGACTTGGGCCGGGTCCGATCCAAAAACTGTGCGGGCTCGCGCGTGTGCACGTGTGGGCCCAAAGCGGACAGTATCTTGCTGGGCCTAGCCCCAAGCCTTTTTTATGGGTCGGGCTGTTACAAATAGTATCAGAGCTCCGGGTTCTACACTTGGACTGTGTGGGCTTGCTGCCTTCCACTGGGTTCGTTGGGTCAAGCCGAGGGCGGCTCTGGGCTTTAGGGGGGTGGATTGTGATATCTTGGCCCATGAGCCAAAGGCCAGGCCCTAGATAGGCTGATCCAAGTGAAACTGGGCCCTGTCAGACGGGCCAGCAGAATGGGCCGGTTGGATCCGACAGCCCAGCAGTGGGTGGGAGTTGTGGAAAGTCCCACATCGAAAGTTGAGGAGTTTGAGAAGAGGTTTATAAGTAGCCTTACTCTCTCAAATCAGGAAGACGCGTTTTGGACCCAGTCTTGGGCCGGATCCGATCCAAAAACCGTGCGGGTTCGCGCGTGTGCACGTGTGGGCCCAAAGCGGACAGTATCTTGCTGGGCGGAGCCCCAAGCCCTTTTTATGCGTCGGGCTGTTAACATATATTGTAGAGAAGATGGGAGTTTCTTTTTCAAACAAATTCAGAATAGATTGAGACTTCTTTCGTAATAAAAGAGTTCCTTTTTTAATTAAACAAAATTAAGAAATTATTTTAAAATTTTCTCATAAGTAGGAAATATCCATTTAGATTTCTTAAAATAACAGATCCTTTTGAGTAGGGGTGAAACTTGGGTCGGGCTTTAACCTGTCCAGCATGACCTAACACGATAAATCAATAGGTTTGGGTTATATTTTTTAATATCTCGGGTTAGGTTGGGTTGAGAAATTTAAAAGCAACCCAATTCAACCCAAATGCACTAAGTTATAAAACAACACTCAAATTGAGTCTGATTAAAAATTCGGGTTGGGTCAGATTGAGTAACTCGGATCAGCAATTCGAATTGAGTTAAGTCGGATTCAGTAATTTTTTATATGAGTTGGATTGAATTTATTGAAACCTGATCCAATCCGACCTGAGTTTTAGCCTTACTTTTAACGCCAAATTCACACTTCTTCTCTTTGTACTAATGTGCATTAAATCTAAATGGATACAACTATATGTGGTGGGCCAATTATTGATTTTCCATCTACACATGCCACCAAAATCCATGTTGTTTGAATACCACCAAACGTACTAATTCTACCGTCGCTTTGAAGGTGTAATGAGTGCAAATATTAACCGTAAACAGTTAGTTTATAACATACTAATTTTAATAGTATTATTAAACTGATTTTTTAAAATAATTATACAATTTTTAAATTGTAATTTGTACATTAAATTATTAACCCCCTTAAGAAAAGTTCTTGTTCTACATATGAATATACATTTTTTCTTTGAAAGAAACAATAGCATATAGTTAAGCAAGAAATACGTTTGCTAATCTATTTTTTGAATATTTTTATAAATTACTTTAATTTAAATACCTCTACCATTCTTTTATCTTTCAAATGAATATTTAAAATTCTTTATTTATATAATACGAATAATTTTAATTAAAAATTAATGTCTAAATTTAGAAACCTTCACAAATTTCACACGATGATTTGTCCGAAGGGCTTCATCGAGCCATACTCTTAGTATTAATTATTGTGGTTTCCGTTCTGCCGCCTAGACTTCGGATCTCAGTGGCATTAGCATGCGGACCCCACGACATCTACAAACAGAGGGCCGAAACGTTTCTCTTCGCTTTTTGCCTTTCCACGTCACATCTTGTGCCACGTGTCATAAAACTTGCGTGACATTGGTGCCACTCCGTTCTATTCCGTTTTGTCTAACGCCAGTCTCCATCCTCCGTTCCGTTAAAGGTCCACCCGCCCCAAATTTCTTCGAAATCCCGATTCGTTCTGACGGAACTAAAACGCCACGTTCCCGTCCTCTCATATATGGCTATATACATGCGATCCCTCGTTTCCCTGTCCAGATCCCAGATTTCTCCACTGCGTTCTCCTCTCACTTCCTGTTATCTCTTTCCTCCTCACTCGCATTCATGGCTGCCGTTGACACCGAAAAGATCTCCAAGCTTCAATCTGCCGTTGCTGGCCTCAATCAGATCAGGTACGGATTCAGTCTCCACCGTCCATTCACATCTCCTTCTCTTTCTCCAGATCTATCGACTACAGATCCTCTGCATTGTCTCTATTTTTTTTTTTTGCGATCTGATTGACCTTCATTTTTCTTCAAGATCTCAGATCTGAGCTGAATTGTTCATCTTTTGCAGTGAGAATGAGAAATCTGGATTCATAAGTCTCGTGTCTCGTTACCTGAGGTAGAAATCAAACTCTGTCGAGATTTTCTCGATCCACTTATTCGTTATATATCCTTTTTTGTAATTTTTTATTTGTTGTTTGATCGATGTTCTGATATTTTGATCTGATCCGACTGCATTTGAAGTGGTGAAGCTCAGCATGTCGAATGGAGCAAGATTGAAACACCAACGGACGATGTTGTCGTTCCTTATGATAGCTTGGCACCACTGTCAAACGGTGATGATCTATCCAATTAATTTATTATTATTATTTTGTAATTTTCTTTTGACAGATGTAACTTACTGTCAAAAAACTGCTGTAATGCCCACACTCTATAGTGACCTTATTTTTAGAAATTTCCTTTCTTGATTTTTTTTGCTTCTCTATGTCTATAATCATGAATGCATTTATTCTGCTAATACTCATTGAATAAAAAATGCAGATCCGGCAGAGACTAAAAAACTCCTCGACAAGCTTGTTGTGTTAAAACTCAATGGAGGATTGGGGACAACGATGGGCTGTACTGGTCCTAAGTAAGTATTTATTTGTGCTTATACACTTAATGAGGATTGATCCAAAGAGCACTGGCCTCATCATCATAGAGGTCATCTTTTCTTATTTGTGATGCCAACTTGTGATAAAGACAGACCATTAGATCAAAACACCTACTGTCAATTGTCTTTGTCTTAGATGTCACTTAATTGGAGAGTACTTACATTTGAATTATGTAAAGATCTATCTGATATGGTCGTTTAGGCCTCTTTCAGTTGATAGAGTGTGATTTTGATCCAGTGGCCTATGTTGATGAAAAGTGGGCCCCACAGTGCTCATTTTATTTCAGTGAGTACAGAGGCCATGTATTTATAAGTCCTCTACATGTACATCTGCATCCATTGATACTGGAATACGCTGGAGATTCTGTTTGAACTCCTCTGTTCTGAAATTCATTCTTCCTTCTGGAATTAATGGCATATGTATAACTGTCTGCATAGATTTGTAGTTATTGTTTCATTTTTGAAGTAGTGTTTTTTTCTATCCGAAAATAAATACATAATTGCTAATTGTTTAATTAATTTAGTAGCATTTTTATCTGCTTAAGCTAGCTATCAGAAAAAAGGGAGAACAGCTATGTTTCTTGAGTGCCATTCATTTTTTCAAGTTAGTTTCATGTTCTCCATTGTATTGTCTGCAGTATTAACGAAATAGTAGTTTTCATGTTCATCAATGCCTGCAGTATTAATGAAATAACTTGGGTAAATAAATTTCACTTTAGTTTTGCACCAATAATCAAATGCAAAGAGAAGAGGGCCTTGCATTTAAATAACATACTAGAATAAATGGTTTGAGATTTTGGTCTGTCTTGTGTTTGATTTAGTCAAAGATGAATCTTTCTTAGTGAGATAACTGAGATCAGTTCTTAACCTTAAAGAATCTATTCATAAAAAGAACATTTTAGGTTAGAGTTATACCATCTCAACCATAAATAGTTTGCTTGTAAAAATAATATTCCATGTTAGAAGTTACAACAGGTGTAGAAGAGGTGATAGTGGTGAATATTGAGTGATAGTGGGGGCAGTCATAGTTGAATCTTTAACGTGGTCCAAAGACTCTTCCACTTTATAGAAGTTCACTTGTTTCGCTCTGTAATCTTAGATGGAGTGTTTACATGCCTTTTTCCACTTGTTAGAGGAACTGATGTAATTGGCACATGGATCTAGATTGCTCCTTGGTATGGTTTTTAGGACTGATTCCACTTTTAAAGTTTCAAGTTCTGAAACATCAAACTTCATGGTCCAACTTGTTTGTAACTGTTAATATAACCAATTTTCCACTTGTTAGAGGAGCTGGTGAAATTGGCACATGGATGTAGATTTCTCCTTAGGTTTTCGGGGCTCATTCCACTTTTACAGGTTCAAGTGTTCAAACATGTCACACTTCAGAGTCCAACTTGTTTATAGCTATTTATATAACTTCCCGTACGTCATAGTAGATACGGCACATGTGCATTCAAGGCACCAATGGGATCCACAACCTAATGCAAAAGGTGCATGCCTTGGTGAGGGCTTAATTTTATTGGGCTCACATATTTACATACTTTAGAATATATGTGTGTATTCATTATTTGGCCTTACCACATAAATATTAAGAAAATACAATGTTATTCATCCAAAGAACCGACATTTATGGACCATGTGGCTTCTAGAAATATTATATGATTATGCAATCACTTATATTTTTTGAGAGGTGCATCTACCAACAACCCCAGTGCTGCCATGCCTCCTCTGTGGGGAAGGGAGGGTGAGGCCAATGGAAAACATCAAAATTGTGCTTTACATATATGTGAATACATTATGTATTACTTAGAGTTCCTAGTTAATCATTATTGGCTAAAACATCAAGCTCCCTTTTCTTTAGTGCCTGTTTTTTTCTCCCATTACCTTTGAGGACCTCTGCAACAGATGCATAGTCTGCCCTCTTGCCCCTCTCCTTACACCCAAACCTCTTTCTGGCAACACTTTTTGAGTTAAGAAGTTCCTTTGTTCTTCTGTCTTGTTGCTTCCATTCAGAACCTTGAACCTTGAACCTGTCACCATGAATGCTAATATCACATCCTTTCCAAAATCGTTCACTTTTGATGGGCAGCTGCTTGTTACCATAAATAAATCCATTTAGGGCCAAGATAGCTTGAGAAGCTTGAGATTCATCTTTCATTCTAACAAATGCAAAAACTTTACATTCAAAATCCCTTTTCTTTGGAATGAAAACATCCCTGACCTCTCCAAACTTACTGAAATACTGCTCCAACCATAGCATCGTCACATTTTCTGGTAGGTTTTCCATGAATGAAGTAAAAACACCCCACAGTTTCCTTTATCCTTTGCCCTCTCCCCCTATCCCTTCGTCTTCACCTCTCCTTTCCACATCTAAGTCAAAATCTACGATTAACATCATCTTATGAATCATGATGTATAAAGTATAAACAATAAACTATTCACGGATATGATTGTAAAATCAGTAAGCATGCAAGCTTTCAAAAAATAACGTCTATGTAAGACTCTACATATCATTTTTGGGGGTATACTTCTCCTAGCATTGTTTCCTGCACAACTACTTAATTGAGTGTACCTGCAGTGGCCTCCCTTAGGATATCTTAAAATTCAACCTGCAATGCGTCAATAGACTTTCTTGTGACATGCTTAAGTTCCACTTGTTAATTGATGCACCTATATGTTTTCTTTCTAACAAGAAGTTTAACCCCATTTTTGTTCTGTATGTATTTATTACAGGTCTGTGATTGAAGTTCGCAATGGATTGACATTCCTAGACTTAATTGTCATCCAAATTGAGGTGAACTAATTATTATGTATGATTTTCTGTTTCGTTATATGTATTTTAGCTTGTAAATCATCTTATTTTCAATTGGTTGTGTATAGAATCTCAACAAGAAATATGGTTGCAATGTCCCACTGCTTCTGATGAACTCTTTCAATACTCATGATGACACACAGAAGGTGAACGCTATCACTTATCTTTTATTGACACCTCTTCTAAATTGGTTGAATCACATTGATGTGGTTTTTAGTAGAAAACTAACTCATTCTACCTGTCTTATGAAGATCGTGGAGAAATACTCCAATTCAAATGTTAAAATTCATACATTCAATCAGGTCTGGCACCTCTTCATGATATGCTGATTGAATTCCTATTGCAACCTTTCATATTCATATTTTCTTACCCATTTATTTTTGTTTTTCTTTTCAGAGCCAGTATCCTCGATTGGTTGTTGATGACTTTATGCCATTGCCATGCAAAGGCCAGGCAGGCAAGGATGGATGGTATGCTATTCTTGTTTCTCAATGTTCACCTATGCTGTAATACCATTATGTTACTACACTGCTGGGCGAGTATGCTTGTGGTCTGGTAATAAGATGTAGTGTGTTATGGGTTTGTATTTTATTCTATGCATTGCAATCAATTTGAGGACATATTATTTATGTGCCCTTATTTTACTTGATTTATTTTTAATTTATTTTTTTAAATGGTGACATGGCTCAACCCATCCTCTATGGTTGCAATGGTGAGTACTTGCTAACCATGCAACAAGCTCTTCTCAGTTTATGTCCCTTCATTGGTCCATGAACACTATGTGTGAAGAACCTTAGCTTAGGAGTGAACATTTCATGATCATCATATACTGCTTCCTTGTTGAAGAAGTATTTTTTTACTAGAATTTTAACCATCAATGCTTCTCTTATGAACTTCTGATGGTCAAATGAGTGTACTTTTCTCTGCTTAAAAAAGTGTGTAGTTTCCTACTATTTTAGCTTTTGTAATGTGTCTTTGATACAAGGGTGCAAAATTAAATTTTAACTATCAATGCTTCTCTTATGAACTTCTGATAGTCAAATTGAGTGAGCTTTTCTTTTCTGCCTAAAAAACGTGTGTAGTTTCCTACTGTTTTATCTTTTGTAATGCGTCTTTGACATAAGGGTGCAAAATTAGATCAGTAAATTATTATCCCTAGAGTTCAGCTGGCCTTTTGTTGGATTTGTCTTCCAGAATTGATCCTGTGGTAGTCTTCTTTGTTGTTCAAGACTTTTCTCAAATTGTGCATAACGATATTTGAGTGGAAGCTCTTCTTTGCAGTACTGTTCTTAATGTCAGTTGGTATTTAGGATTCTATATGCCATTACTACATAACATATCATATCGCCATTTAGCCCCATTACCTTTCTATTGAACTATCATTGGTTCTGTTTGGTGCATGATCTGTTTTATCCATAAATGTGATCACGAAACTAAAAAATGAATTAACAGTTGTAGTGTTACTGGTCTATGTTCAAGAACCGTGAATATAAACATATAAATGTTACTTTTCTGGTTTATATCTATTATTTATATTTTCTTATTTTCTTATTTTAGTTTTTTTTGGTCTCCCATTCAACATAGGGAACCATGAATGTAAACATATAAAATGCTCTTTTTTCTGGTTTACATCTATTCTTTATATGTTCTTATTTTAGTTTTAGTTTTTTTTGGTCTTCCATGCAACATAGTACTCCACTACTCCTAATGATGTTTGAGGTTGATTTTGAAAATTTCCCTATTGCCTGTACCTTGTTTTGAACGACATTCTAGTGGCTGATAAAAAATAGCTGTGTATTTTCTTTCCCTGGTTTTACAATTCTTTTCTTTTTCATGGTTCTTTTTTTTTTCCTTCAAAAAGGAATTATAAGTCCTGCTATGTTCATTTTGCTTTTAATGTTGTAGTTCTATTAAGTGACTGAATTTCTGAAGTCTGTGATCTGTTTTCTTGTTTCTTTATGGTACTATCCTAGGTTGATGTCGGACAAAGATTTAGTTTGTTACGCATCTGGGAAATGCTATACTCTTCTACACAAATAACTATATTTTTCACGATACTTATTTTGGTTGCTTGATGAGGAAATGATATTCATAGACGTTTTTCTTCTTTTGAGGCGTGTACCATTTTCTTGATACTTTTGCCAGAATTAACACGAGCAAAGGTTGGAGATGACACAAGTAAAGATTCCCAACAAGAAGAATGTAATTTTACTTGGGTTAATATCTTGATGGGCATTCATCACATAAATTTTCTGATGGTAGCTAGATTACAGTGTTTTTGTTAATATTCACAGTGCTAATTCTTCTTTTTGTAATATACTATATCACCTATAGATTACTATAGTTAAATATCCAGGCATAAAACTTCAAGGTGTGAAACATGCACCACCACTACGGAATAATGGTTTTCACTTGTTTTTAACCTCATTATAAATGGATCATGGAATAACAACACTTACTTGCAACTTTTTGCTATCACTTGCTCCTCAAACTCTACTGTACGAAATGTGAAGGTATCCTCCTGGTCATGGTGATGTGTTCCCATCATTGATGAACAGTGGCAAACTTGATGACTTACTATCACAGGTTAGCACATGCCAATAATCATTTTGTCATGATGTTGATATGCATTTATTTTGCCTCTAAATTTTTAACCAAAATCTTCTTGTATTCTTTTTTCCCTTTCTCTTAGGGCAAGGAATATGTTTTTGTTGCCAACTCGGACAACTTGGGTGCTGTTGTAGACTTAAGTATCCTTTTCATGTCTTTGCAAACTGATGATACTTGATTTTATAGATGTTTATTGCTTTTCTATCTTCCTTGTTGTTGTTGTTGGGTTTTTTTTTTTTTTTTGATGTCACCCTTCCATTTTTTTATTTTTTATTTTCTAGTATGCTCTGTGTTAGATGAGTGCTTATCATTTTCTTATTGTTGCTCCTTAACTAAATGAATAGAAATACTCAATCACTTGATCCAAAACCAGAATGAATACTGTATGGAGGTAGTGTTCTATCATGCCTGGTAGTATTACTTAATTGTTCTGACCACAACATATGTCACAACATTGATATTTTGTGCAGGTGACCCCAAAAACTTTGGCAGATGTGAAAGGTGGTACCCTTATTTCATATGAAGGAAGGGTACAGGTATGTGGTTATCTTCAGTTATCTTCATTTTGTTGAATACTTGTGGCTTTCTCATATTCGATATTGTTTGCAATGTATTTAACAGTTTAGGCTGATGGAACTTCATGTAGAAAAAAATGCTTAGAATAGTTTTTATTTTCTTTTCTTTGAAAGATAACTGATTTATTTCAAAGAAAAGAAAGAAAACAGCTCACCACCAGCCACTAGCTACCAGCCAAGAAACACAGAATGAAATACAAGAAACCCCCATCGGCTAACAAACAAAGGAAAGGAAAAAAAACCAGCCCAAGCAGGGATTTAAACTGAAGGAACCAGCTGTCTAACCACCATCTCTTCACCCTGAGATGCTCCCAATTTGGCTAATTCATCTGACCTGAAATTTGTTGACTCAGGGACATGAGATATCACCAGATACATATCTCTAATGATCTTCCCAATTTCTTCAATCTTGTCCATAAATTTCCACAAACAAGTGTTGTCTTTAGTCTTAAAAGATAAGAGTTAGAAATGAACGCACTAGGGACTATTTAAGAATAGCTTCAATAGATGACAAATTGAGAGAAACTCATTTGAGGTGTATCATTCATGTTAGTAGAAGACCATGCATAGCTCCAGTACGTAGAGTTGAGAGGCTACAGATCGGAGCACTAGGAGGAGAAGTTGACCATTGAAAACTTGGAGGGAAAGGATAATAAACATGTTAGATTGTAGAGTGGCTGATAGTATTGTTTATGATAGGTCAATTGGAGAAGAATTCATAAAGTTGACCCAAATAGATGTGATTTTGGTTGATGATGATGAAGTGTGACCACTAGGGAGACACCCTCTGCTAAATCCCCTTTGGCTCCAAAGACCTGCAGCTCTTTAACCCCCTTCCAAAGCTCCATAACCTCAGTCTCATTTGAGGAACAAATCAAAAGAGGACCAAAGAATGAGACTGCTCAGTCTGTTGGTGTGACTGAATAAAGCTACCAAAACCTGCTCTATCGTCCTCTTTGGAAGCACTTCAAAATTCAGCTTCAAATGACCAACCGACTGACAATGACCATTTCTCTCCCCCCCACCCCCCCCCCCCGACCCTAAGGTCATTTGAAATGCTTAGAATAATTAATGGTTTACCTATTTCATTGTTATATAGATATATGAGATTAGGGCTGCAACTCACCCGACCCGAGAAATCATGCAGGTCGGGTCTTGAATTTTGAGTCAGCGGGTCGGGTCGGGTTTAGGATTTTACAAATTAACCCGACTTGACCCGGCTAAAATATGTTCAGAATGCGGGTCAGGTCAGAATTCGGGTCGGGTTCCATATATATCAACTCGGATTGGGTTGGGTTTTAAGGAACCCAACCTGCTCGACCCGAGTTGAAGCCCTATATGAGATCATCAATTGCTTGTTTAAATATTCTCGTCCCTCCATCCTTATTATGATTAAAAAAATGCAGCAACCAAGGTCAAGTTAATTAACTTATCCCAAGAACATAGCCTTCACTTATTTGCACTGGAATATGGTTCTATATTATATTACCTGATTCCCGTATTTGTTTGATTCTTTTTTCTTTTTTAGTTTGACTAAATTTCTTTCTATCCTTCATGTCTTCGTTGATTTCGCACATAAAAATCAATTCTCCTAGCATACACATTTATCTATTTACCAGGACCTAGATGCATCTCCCAGCCTCTGCTTCAGATAAGCAACATATTGATCTCCTTCAACTCTGTATAGGGCATATCCTGTGGTCTGTCAGAGATCAAGTCCACTGGATCCTTTTATCGTGATATTTTGTGCCGTTTAAGGGACTCTGATCCCTTATTGGATCATTGAAAAAAAAAAAATCCCACTCATTGAGTAGTGTCACCTTGTTTATCCGAGACAAGGGGAGTCACCTTCTATCACAGTAAACTATCTGATCTGGATTACGACTTGATCTAACTATTATGTGGGTTCATCATGCCACATAGCATCCTTAACACCAGCAGCCACAATTATCAATTCTTTGAAATTCAAATAGCATTGCAGAATGATTATGTCTTGAATTGTGATTTGCAAATCACATAATAGTAAGATTCATAATTCTTCTGACAGAACTAATATACCAGTGTACTCTAACCGGTGTCGTAAAAAGGACAACAATAAGTCAAAAATTCCCCAAAAAGTCCATAGGCCCTAAGCTCCCAATAATTCATGTGAAAAGAACCATAAAAAAAGAAGGTTCTTTTCATATGATTGACGATGGAAATCGCACTATGTCTAAGCCGATACATATTGTATGAATCATACGATGTGTATCACATATCTCAAGATTTTAACAACATTGACAATTACTGAGAAATCCAGTTTTGAAGGACCGGTTGCCAGGTTAAAGGTATAATGGATTTTAGGGTGAAACTCGGGTCGGGTTTTGGCCTGAACCCGCATGACCTGACCCGAAAATCATGCAGGTCAGGTCAGCGGGTCGAGAAGTCAGAAACCCGCATTGAATTCGGGTCGGGTTATGTTGAGAGATTTTTAAGTTAACCCGATCCGACCCAATCAAACCCGACCCAACCCGGTAAAAAGTAGGCTAAAGTAGGTTCAAAATGGGGGTCGGGTCGGGTTTCGGGTTGAGTCGGGTTCCATATCTTAGTAACTCGGGTCAGATTGGGTTTTAAAAAATCCGACCCGGCCCGATTTCAGCCCTAATGGATTTGGTTCATGTAGGCTGCGTTTGGATTAGGGTGACTTGAGGTGGGGAAGTTGAAATCATCCTGAAAATGCAAACTCACCTCGTTTGGATTGTAGATGTGTGTATTCTACACTAAAGAAACTCACCCCAAAACAAGGTGACTTGACGTCCTTACCCCAAGGGTGGGGAAATCAGTCACTCTCAACTTTCCTTGCCCTTGAATTCTCCACCCCTTATACGGTGTTGCCATTCTCGGTGATTGATTTTTTCTTTTTTATGTTTTAATGTAATGTTTGATTGAAATCATCATATATGTTTTTTTTATTCCTCCTTATTTTTTATGACTTAAATATAATCTGACACTTGCAATTCAGTAACACATGTGGCTGAATTTTTTTTTAGATACAAAATTATTAAAATAAAATAAGAAAAACAAATGATTGTATGGCATCTATGATATATAAGCCTAAATGGCAAAAAACCTAATCACCCATCTGTCCCACAAAATCAACAAATAGATCATCCTACAAGTTTGAACATGGTGATTGAAAATGAGATACGGGCCCACCATGTATTTTTTATTTACATGGTTTTGCCAATGAGTAACTAAGTAAGTGAGGTCCTTCTATATAGAGTAGTAATACATTATTACTAAGCAAATGAGGAAAATGTAAAAATTAAAAAAAAATCACAATTCTGCTAGGGAATGTCTAATTCTCCACCCTAAATTTACCAAACAGGGTGTTCTAAATGGTAGGGAAAGTAAAGGTAGAGGGTTCTCTACATACAGGGGAATCCCTTGTTGTACAAATTCCCGAAGGAACCCCCCACTTGAACTCACCTTGATCCAAACACAGCTGTACTGTGCTTGTTTTGGTAAATTGGATAAATGACATGATGATGATAATGCACGGTATGATTGGTCCATACATCATATACCGTAGGGAGCCATTATATTTAATTGTTTATTTATTTTGATAACTTTGTCAAAAGACTATTGCTGATGATAGCACAGTACTTATAGGAAAGACTTGATGAGAGAAACCACACATGCAGTTTATCTCTTTAGCTTGTTACTTAGATGAAAACTTGTTTATGAATTAAATCAGATGCATTTTCTGAATTTTACTTTGTGTAGCTTTAACTGACATTTTCCTCCATTATGGAATGCAGCTCCTGGAAATTGCACAGGTTCCTGATCAACATGTAAGTTGCATTTCTATGTGCTTATTTTGATCTTGTCTTTTCTACCACATAAAGATATTGCTTTCTACACTGCTGCATTCATTAGATGACTGACATATACTTTGTTCAATCATGTCTCATCCAGGTCAATGAATTCAAGTCAATAGAAAAATTCAAGATTTTCAATACGAACAACTTGTATGTGAAGTCAGACGTGTGAATTTGAGTTTGTTCTAAAACTTTCTTGTATGACGATGACATAGTGCATCTACCTGTTTGTGAAGGTGGGTGAATTTGAAGGCCATTAAGCGGCTTGTGCAAGCTGATGCTCTCAAAATGGAGATCATTCCGAACCCCAAGGCATGGGTCTTTTTCTTCCGTTTTGGCATAAAATGTTGTCCTAATATACAACTGAAATTCCCTGATGTATGACACTTTGTGGACTAGATTTTGATGATGTCTTTTGCTTTTCAGGAAGTAGATGGTGTCAAAGTCCTTCAGCTGGAAACAGCAGCTGGAGCAGCAATACGGGTATCGATCAAATGGATTTTTGAATCTTATGATGTTCTATTTGTAGCCGATTCTGTTTCTTACATCTTCATTGCTATGTTTTCTGCATAACAGTTTTTCGACCATTCTATTGGTGGCAATGTTCCTCGATCTCGCTTCCTTCCAGTAAAAGCAACATCTGATTTGCTCCTTGTCCAGGTTAGCTAATTGCTGTTGCTGAGAGTGATCTTGAGGCCTTTGATCTTGGTTCTTTAAGAGAATTGACAAATCCTTTCTATATTTTGCAGTCTGATCTTTATACCTTGGTTGACGGCTTTGTTATCCGAAATGAAGCTAGAACTAATCCGTTGAACCCATCAATTGAGTTGGGTCCTGAATTTAAAAAGGTAAGTTAAATGACTAGATGCTGTTAATGCAGTGAATCTTTCACTGGCTCTTTCCTATTTTCATTCTTCTACCCTCTTTCGTAGGTTGGCAACTTCCTTAGTCGCTTCAAGTCCATTCCCAGCATCATTGAACTCGATAGCTTGAAGGTCTCTGGTGATGTATGGTTTGGTTCTGGAATAAAACTCAAGGTACTGCATCAACTCCTTTCCTTTTCCCCTTGAACTTCTCTTCGGTTCAAGCCTTATTTTTCCCATCCCTATGGGCTGAAGATTGTGTTCTGTACTTGTGTTGCTACGTTATCTTTCTAAGCCCCTTGTGGACGTACTTCTATAGGAGTAGATAATAATTATCAATCATTGCGGTAGTGTCCGTGAATCCAAAGTGCTTTTGTATATATATATATATATATATAATTGCGGTAGTGTCTGTGAATCCAAAGTGCTTTTGTATATATATATATATATAAATTGCGGTAGTGTCTGTGAATCCAAAGTGCTTTTGTATATATATATATATATATATATATATTTGATGGTATTTTTCCTATTCTTCTACCAGAAATTTAGTTGTTGATATCACGTTGCTGTATTTTTCAAGAGACTTTCCAGAATACAACTCTGCATACGTTGTTATTTATCTCGTTCCTGCGAGTGTTTTTCTTCACGCTTGTACTCCATCCCTCATTGCAAATTAGTGATTTATGGTATTCAATGGGTAATCCTTGCAGGGGAAAGTGAGCATCACTGCAAAACCAGGGTCAAAATTGGACATTCCCGATGGTGTGGTACTGGAGAACAAGGTGAAGAAATCTGTTTTATTGATTTGTTGGTTTATTTATTTATCATGGGTAAAATGATTTTATAATTCTTACCTATTGTTTTACAACATATTCTTTGTTCAGGAGATTAATGGTCCTGAGGACATTTAAGGGGGAGGAGGTCTCTCATCCCGATCCTTGTGCCGATCCTGTTTTGCGAGCTTTCTTGAGTTTTAGACCTTGGATCCCCATATGAAAGGGGTATTTAATTTAAAAAACGTACATAATAAGCATTTTTGTGCTATATTTCTTTTGTAATATTGTTAATGCTTCCATATTCATTCGCACTCGCCAATACGGTGCATATCCCTTTCTCAGTTGCGCCACATGACATTCATGGGTTTCACTTAGATATCACATATAAGTGGACATATTTATTTGTATATTGATACGTATCGGCATTGTGGCCGATACCGTTGATAATTTGACCATATCATTGTGGCAATTATCAATTGGCACTATGCAGTATTGACTGTTTCCAATTTTTTTTCATTCCCATTGAATCTTGCATTTGCTGTTTAAGAAAGTTAGAAGCAAAGTGTGAAAGGTATTTGTCAATTCTACACTTTTTATTCACTTAGAATTTGACTATTTTGAATTATTGTCATCATTTTTTTTTAAAAAAAAATTGTTCTAAGATACTCTTCATTTTAGGGTTTTTCGAGAAAATAATATAATAAAATATTGAGCGCTTGTAGAATTGAATGGAAATGTTTTAACGTGATTGATATAGTTTGTAAGGTATCAATGTGATTTTGGAAGTTTTTTTAATTAATAAAAGTTGGATTATCTAAGATAATTTTTATTTTAGAGATTTTTATAGAAAAATGAATGAAATAGTGTACAACTACTTATAGAATTAAATTAAGAGCACTTAAAATTAAAAGTAAAAATGCAAGTTATTGGCATTGTGACAAATACCGTTCTCGGGATATTAACGGCAATTGGTAATAATAGGATATTTTTAAATTCTCGGATTTTTATCGAGAATTTAACGGAAAAATCTCGTAGAAATTATAATATTTAAAAAATAAAGAAAATAGAACAAATAAAAAAAATTAATGAAATAAAAATGGTATAGGGAATTTACCGAGAATTTATCGGAAATTTATCGGCAATTTATCGGATATTATCGCATTATTAACATTTATCGTGTTTTTAACGCGATTTTATCGAAAATTTACTGGAAATTTATCGCATGTCATGGCGATAAAAACGTGTTTTTAACTCGGTAATGGTATTTTACCGATAAAAATACGATAAATTTGAAAATACTGTTGATACTTGTGACAAGGGTTATTGGGAGAGGGCTTTACAGACAAGGATTAGTTGGGTGAGATCCTTAGACACCCAAAAAGAACTTTTGACATTTCATTCGTTGAAGACAACGGGAAGGTTGACGGCTTCATTCCCATCCCAAATTGCTACAAATAAGTGGGAACGTATTAATACATACAATAAATCTGGCTCTTGGAGGAGATTCTGATTTCACACAAAGATAAGATTGTACTTAATTTTTATTCAAATATCTATATGATAAGTTATATTTATTCAATTTATTAAGAGTTATAATAGATGGTTAATTGCTGATTTCAGTAAATTCACTCCATACATAAAAATTTCTGTTTAAAACAATTTGAATGATTATGTACAAAGACAATTATTGTTTTCCTCTATATTTTATATTTCAGAAACAACTTCGATACAGAGCAGCTATAAATAGCAGATAATAGGACGAGAAGACAATCATTAAAGACATAGACGAATATATATATAGGTGAAGTAACGTCTAATGATTTATTGTAGGGTTAAATATATTAAAAAAAAAACCTTGAAAATTTGATAGCACTCAACAAGAATGAAATCATTAAATGTTCTCTTATTATTTTAGATTATTATTATTAAATGTTTTCTGCATGATGATATCTCTTCACAATACTTGCACATCTTACTAAGAATCAGAAAACACAAATTAGAGAGGGTAATGTTAGCTCGAACTCAAGCTATTCATTTGTAGAGCTCGATCCTCCAAAGACGTTGCCGAGAACAGACGAAGCAATTCCGAAGACACCATTAGAAGAAGAAGAACCACCATCTCCATTTCCACCATCGCCGCCTCCACCGCCACCTCCTCCTCCTCCAAACACACTCTGCACCGTATTCTGAGCAGCGCTATCCACGAAACTTTGAACTGCATGATTCATCAAACTGTTGTTACTCGTCACATTACTCTGAACAGGACGCTGTACACCCTGCAGTACGACGGCGCCCGGTCCATTCCCATTCCCATAGTAATTTGGGATAGGCGGAGCTACATTAGCAGAGCCAGCTCCAAAAGGTTGGAACTGGGGAGAGGCCGCTGGAAGCCTTTGATGCTGTTGTAGATTCTGAGGCTGAGGCTTTGGCTTGGCGGTGGCACAACCCAAATGGGCGTCAAACTCACAAATGTTGCATCGGTAGAGCCAGTTGTTGGCACCCAACTTCTTGCATATATCACAAGAGAAGCCTTTATTCTGGTAGGGTGGAAAGAAGGCCAGTTGAAGAGGATGGTTGTGGGCCTGATGGCTGAGAGAAAGTGGCATGGAAGCGCAGAAAGTGTGGATATCCAGCCCACAGGCTTCACAATGGTAGCAGAAGCCGTCGCCTCGGCGGCCACAAGCGTCACAGTTGAAGAAACCTTCTGGGTAGGCTGGGTAAGGGAGGAGAGAGAGGGGGTGGTTTGGATCAAAGAGGTGGTGGATTGTGTGGGACATTTGAGAGCAGGTGATGTGGAGGGAGTAGTTGCAGGTTTTGCATGTGTAGAACCATCCAGAGGTTTTGAGCTTGCACCCAGAGCATGGTGGTCTGGCCTGACTCTGTTGGGTGGTGCAGAGCTCCAAGGGATGTTGATGGCTAAAATGTTGGATTACTGGGTTGTAGCCCAACTGCCCCATCTCTCTCTCTCTCACCTAGCACCACTAATTGAGGGATTGATTTGAATCAAGAGAAGCAGCTGGAGAGAAATCCAATACCATTATTCAAATGAACTTGTTGAATAAGGAGAAGTGCACCACCGTTACCTGAATGAAGAGAGTGAATGTAAGAATGAAATTGAGTCCTCTCTCTAGCACCGCAAAGTGAGGAATTGAATTGAATCAATAGAACTCAGTACTATTATCTGAATGAACTTATTGGATAAGGAAAAAGAGTGCACCACCAAAATGAAAAGAGTGAATGTGAGACTGAAATTAAATCTTGACTATGGCAAAAAGGATTCTAAAATCCGGTGATGACCAATCAATCCTTCAATTAGCAGGTGCTAGATAAGTCTAACTCCAATGGAAGAAGAAATCACATATAGCCAAGGCTGACCCCTCTCTCTCTCTTAAAAAGAGGAGGAGAATCACACACAGCCAAGGCAGACCAGTGGCTTAATAGGGATCAAAGCTCAAAGTCAACGGAGAGTTGATGAGGAAACGCGTTCTTGTTTCGTGGATTTGATTGATTAAGAGAGTTGCAGTGTGTTGAAGACTTGAAGGTGTTGGTGGTTTTGATGATGATGGATGGGATAATGTGAGCTGGTTGGGAGGCCAACTTGTTCATCAGAAAGTCAATGTCATCACACTTGCATTAAATAATTGTAATTTGTGGTTGGTAGAAGAAATTTTCTGGTGAAGTGCATATCTTTACAGAATTTTTTAGAAATAAATCCTTCAAAATAATTAATTTAATGTAAAAAATTATGTTTTGTTTAATTTACATTGTTCAACAATCTTTATAAAATTTAATATTGTATTGGGTTACGAGAAGTATCAAAATCTTTATTTTTTAAAAATAAACAAAATATTATCTCATCAAGCAAAGAATATTTTTATTTTTTTTCATTAAATTTTCTGATTTTTTGTAGAATATAGATTTCTTAAAAGATGATGAGAAAAAGTTTTATTTTTTTCATCTTGATAACGAGCCAAGTGAGAAAAAATATATTTTTTATATACTTCATATTTCATAACTAAAAATAACAAATAACTCTTTAAATAGCCATGTAAAAATGCAAAGTAAATAAAATCAAACTGATTCATGTGACTCTAACTCGACTTGGTGGAAAAGCATCCTCTCCATGTGAAATGTATTTAAATTAAACATAATTCTTATTCACAAACTTGCTCATTAAAAAAAAAAAAAACAGAAGCAAAAAAGGAAAAAACCATAAAATAAATTATTTATGATAGGTTTTTAAGGAAGCCACCAACTCAACTCCATCTATGTACAAACTTGCATATTCTGCAACGTTCTTTGATCTGTCAAATTCATAATTTCTACTCGGAAATTCCAAGTGGTGATTAGTCAATGCTTCTCAATGGCTTTATACTAAATTGGTTGCAGCCCAAGCAATTAAAAACCATGGCTAACCATTTTCCTCCAATTGCGGGTCAATTCATGTAATTTTTTATGCACATATTGTAGATTTGCTTTTGATTCTATCAAGAACAAGTCAATCATCCAAAAAACACAGCAAATTCGAGAAAGTAGAATCTACTCATCTACTTCACCTTCACCTTCGTCGCCTATTTTAGATGATTCTACTGAACACACAGCTATCTATTTCTACAATTGAGTCACCCTCATACCTTCTTCCTCTAAATCCTCGAGGAGGAGGAAGAGTTTCATTGCGCCAGTTGTGAATTACCGTGCAATGGTTTGGCATTTGAATGTTAGGGTGCAAACGAGAGTTTTACATTGGTTGTGAAGAGAGAAATCTAAAGACTTATAAGAGATTGGGTCACTCCATCTATCAAGCTAGTCTTTTGGGCTGAAAATTCAGTCCTAACAGTGATATCATAAATAGGTTTTCAAATCACTGTGAACTTAAGGATTTCCTAGCCAAACGGGACGGTTGGCGACATTCAATCTGGAGAGCGTCATTGGATAGTGGGATTGTTGGGTTGCGAACGATAGTCCCACATTGATTGTGAGGGAGAAAATCTAAAGACTTATAAGAGACTAAATCACTTCACCGATTAGACTCGTCTTTTAGATTGGAAGCCCACTCACAATCAATGCCTCATCTTGCTCACCAACAGCACCCGCTTACTCTCATCCCTACACCAACCTACCCGGGTGGGAAACTCACCATACCGGGGAGATGAACAAAACTTAAACTTTTAATAATTTCAAATAATCAAAATCTACCTACAACTCTCAGCCACACATTAATTTATAGGACGTATTTGACTAAAAGGAGATGAAATAAAATAAAACAAAAAATACCAATTAAACTCGTTAACTGGTTTTCTCTCTTTGTGCTACTGTTTGTACAATAATCCTGGGATTATTGGTCTAGCTACCCTCCTTTACCTTATCTTTAATTTCTTATCTTCCTTCATTTCCTCATCTCTCCACTTCATCTTCTTATTTCTTTTTACTTTCTTCCATTGGCTTGCAATATATACTGAGAACGTGTTATCTCCCTTCTTTTTGATCGCTGGAACTTCCTTAATTTCAGTGGGTTCTCAGTTCTCACCCACTAAAAATCAGTGATTTGGTATTTGCGCTAATTTGCTATTTACAGAAAGCCCGTCTAGCTCAGAAGGTAGAGCGCAAGGCTCTTAACCTTGTGGTCGTGGGTTCGAGCCCCACGGTGGGCGCAAAGTTTTTGCTTTTTAAACAAATTTTTTAAGGCCTCCAGATTGCACAGTGTGGGGTCCATCAGTGGATCGCCCCACTGCTGCCCTGGCACTTCAGGTGAGACCCACATGATGATGAGTCAATCGATGACTTCGCAGCTCGGGCCTTTCTCTGTGAACATCGGGTGGGCTTGGATCCAAAGGCTTCGAAGGCCCAAGTTCTTTCCAAGTGGGTCCAAGTTTTTAGCTTATGAGATTGGGCCTTAATGGACCCCTTTTCTGGGTCATTTATCCATCCGTTGGTCAGACGACAAATTCGAAGGGCCAACTCATCAAATTGGGTCCAGTTGAGTCAGCTTATCTCCGCTTAAACTCTCAACGGATTTATCAGGCTTGATGCCTGCATCAGATGAAGGGAGTATGACCTACATTTCTTTTCACTTCTCTACAAAGAAAAAGTTCGATGTTATCTTTAGGGGAGAGACTCACCTTCTCCTCACTTCTACTACTTCAAGAGACATTGAAAGAAGTCTCCTGCTTAAGATTCTCTCTATCCAAACACAGCTTAAATGGGTCTCATTTTCAAGTAAAACACATACTTCAATAGGAATTAGATTTAAAACCATAATAGTAGACCTTTACATTTAAATAATTAATGGACCAGTGCATTACATAAAATATTCTTTAATAAAAGGTTAGAATTCATTTAAGGAAACACCCAAAAAAGAGGGAGCTCGTATCCTGAGCTTAAGACAAAAGAAGAAGCCCAAACAAACAGCAAAAAAAAAAAAAAAATCAGTGCGTGAGACAAAAATACCGTCACTAAGAGAAACTATCACATAGAGAGGAGCTCAGCTGATTCTTCAAGGAGATGAAGATTAAGAATTCTAAGAAATTAAGAGGGTTTTTAGAAATATCCTTGAGCTTTCTTTTCTTATAAATAGAATTCCCCAAACATTTAATAGAGTGTATCCTTGAAAACTAGATGAAACATTCCTTGATAAGTGGCTGAAGTATGTGAGGTCATGATTAAGACACACAACCTAGCCATTAATGATTGACGAATTAGTAAATGGTTCATAAGTGAAATTTGTATAGAAGTCATATGAAGTTCTAAATTTGCATTTCAAATGCTCTAGAGGCTTCAATTGCCCACAAATACCCCTCAAATTGATTAAAGAGATTCTATTCTAAAATGTGGTTTTTTAGTCTGCACAGGTACTTTAATTGGTTTGAGCATTTAAGATTAGATTCGACATTTTGAGTTTGATTCTTTTGAACCCTAGTATACGAGATTTATGAGTGACTTCATGTATTTATGAAATTAGTTTCACCTTGAACGTGGGTCAAAATAACCCATAATAATAAAAATCCCTTTATCTTCTACAAAACTAATAAATCTACACAATATGACAGTTTTTTTATTACCAATATAAGTTTAAGACAAAATAACTTACAAAATATCAAGTGTCAAGGTTGTGACCAAGCAAGGTGATACTTTTAATATATTCACAAATCACAATCAAGCTAGCTAAGTATAGCCACATGGAAAGTGAATAATCTGAGCTAGTTGATGTGAATGGTTAAATAGTGAGTTCACAACAAAAAATTGTAATGATCATGTTCCAATTAACATGATATTGTCCACTTTGAACTCGCACTTGTCTTCACGATTTTTTATTGAGATGTACAACCATACGCATATCTCAAAAGGTTTCATGCTAGTTGAAGGAAGAGCTTCACTTATATCTCAACATCCGGACAACCTCCCAGACGATGTGGGACTTTTGAAGTTCACCACCCCCCCCCCCCCCCCCCCCTCTTCCAGTGCCAACACTGTCAACTTTATCTCTCCTTCATCCATGCACAGTGGAGTTCCCCTTTTTCCACTGGCATTTCTCTCTCTGTCATACACGACACTTAGAGTTGTCCCCCTCATCCACTAAGTGCGGGCTATCACAAACCTCCCACCTGGGACTAGAGCCGCCCTCGACTCTGATACCATGTGTAACGATCATGTCTCATCCAACACAATATTGTCCGCTTTGGCCATCATACACTCTCATAGCTTTGTTTTAGAATGTACTCTATACACACACCCCAAAGGCCCTTGTGATGAAGGAAGAGTGTCACTTATATCTCAAGAACCCATCCATGTGGGCCAAGTAGCACCCATTAGTCATACTCATGAAAACTAGTCTAAGAGATCTTTGTTATATATTAAAGACAATAAAGAAAGTGTAGGGAAGCAAACTACATTTAAAGTTTAAAAGAGAAATTAGCTATATCAATGATATTTTGGTAATGCATTCGAATTTTAAATGAATAAATACTTCAAAAACATAATAAATAAATCATGAATCAAGCAAATCTGCTAATCTCAACCGTGTTCAAATTCTTCAAATGAGAAAATTGACGGTGATTTAAGCACATCTTGTTTTTCATTTCCCATTGTTTACAATTTTTGTATAGCTTTTGACTGCATTTGGATGGGGATAAGGGGGTCACCCCTCCTTACTTTTGTTTGATAATCCAAAAATTATCTCAAGTGAGGGTAAAAATTCAAAAAATTACCCCTCTCATCATCTTTTTTGAATACCCCATTGAAGCTTGGGGTATTCAAGAGTGACTCCAAGTTTAAGGGTGATCTCAGGTGAGGGGTGACCTCTTTAAAATTACTTTCATCCGAACGGAATCAAATATCAACTGAAGGCTTTTATGTGAAATGAAAATATAAAGAATAAATCATTTTTAAAAATTAAAGTGTATTGTAAATTGATTATTCAATCTGATATTATAATATAAAGTTCCATCACTGATGCACTCAATGTGAAGTCTGTTCCAGCCCATTATTCTGACTTTTTTGCGTCCATTGAATCATTCTCAAACTTAGAAGTGGAAATAGGGATGAAACGTGAATATCACCCCTTATATTTTATATTGAGTTATCGACCCACTTTTATCTTCAGCATCTTTTCAGCTCTTCTTTCTCTTCTTCATTAGGTCAGAGAATTAGCAGACATTTTTGCTTCTAAGAGTCTAAAACCCCCACAACGTTGTGGTCCTAAAGGAAATTGTACACGAAACAAATTGCATGAAATTTCAATTTCGGACAAGGGAAACTCTACTTTTGACCGCCGTTTGATTTGTTTGAATCATGGCCTTACAAATTGAGGTAAAACATAAGTTGAGGTGTTGATTAGCCTTTATTGATGCAACACAATATATCAGCCATTATAGGCTGATAAACCTCCATCGGTAACCCATATATACCTGTTTGTCATTAGGGCTACGCCGCCTATGTCCAGAGCTCTCATACAGAAAGGACTTTCATACACTTAAACTTCTTAATATAACAGTCATAAAGAGCCCTTAAAATCTCACTCCGCCTAGGGCCCTGAAATTTTAAGGGATCTTAGGCCCCGTCCTATTTGTCATCCATCCAGACCCCAACTGCAATGCACCTATACATTACGGCGGCCGCATTTTTTATCCTTGTCACAAATAAATCATCATCTTCATTTCTAAAATTATATTCAATTAATCTAGAGTTCATATTTATATTCAAATTTAGTAAATCATTTACATCACTATGTTGTAAATGAATGTACATTAATAATAAATCACTAATAATTTAACTTCTTTTACACTTCATATATATGAGCTAAATTTTTTAAATAACAGAGATGATACTTTTCTTTTAATCATATCATCCATAGAATCTTTTATTGCTCTCATCTAATCATGCAGAGCTCATACTATAATACATGTAATCTCTCTTTTAAGAATAATGAATCTAATCTATACAAGTAATTCAGTTGATTTAAACTTTTAAAATTAGACTGAAGGTCTTCTCGTACTTACCAAATCGAACAACTATCATTTTAAGCATGGACAATCCTATCATTTTATGAGAGACCGCCACGGGATACTCTATCATTTGCAATGAAAAGGCATTATCATTTAATAAAATTTAAAGTACAGATATCCAAGAATTAAAAGTTATAGAAAGAAATTGAGAAATTAATAATTTAAGTTGATATGATGAGTGAAATAAGATAAAAGGTGAGATAGTAGAGTAAATTAGTTTTTAAAGTTAGATAAAAAATTAAACTAACAAATAATCTCAACCAAATTATAAATAGGAGAGTTTAATTCTCACTTTTCTATAGAGTTACTCAGTGTGTGTCGATAAAGAGACTTATACATATTTCAATGAGTAATCGAATGCTCTAAGAAGTCTAGACATCGTAACAACTGAAAAATAATTTTATTTTTAATTTTTAAATGGAAGTCAATAAATGTAAAGAAGTCAATTGAAACAATGTTTTTTTCAATGGAGCATCATATTTTTCAATTACTAAAAATGTACCCTTCATTTTTAATTCAAATGTCATCATTTCGTTTTTGTGTAACATGGTAATTGATGAACTAAAGTAAGAGTATATTTGATATTTTATATCCAAAGTAAATGGTTTGTAGGTCTTAATTTCATGTTAGTGCACTAATTAGGGGAATGACAGGGATGTCGATCCGTTGGGATTCTCGCGGGGTCGATCTATCTTCTTGGTTTGCCACTTATCACTGGTTCACGAGATCAACGGTCGAGATCAAATTAAGAATGGCTGCTTCAAGATGGGCGGCAGAAATCCGCGGTTGGGAAATAAGAATAACAAAGTCGTTACATGTGCCACATGAGAGGCACTCTGTAGCAAAACACACGAACAAGTAACAACCACGTTGCGGCCGCCGCACCGACAGGTCAAAATGTCAAATGCAGAAGACCAGCCTATCCATTGCATCGTCACTGTATAAAAGTAGTAAAGTATTTTAGTTTTATTCTTCTATTAATTAAATTCTAGAATATGTTATACTGAATTCCCCCCTTTTATCGTATATCATAATTATTCAAGAGTTAGTTAAAATATAAATCAAATAAATTCTCCATAAGTATTAAATATGAAAAAGTAATTTTACAGTAAATTTAACACTTTCATAAATTATATTTTAAAATAGACTGAGTCATAACAAAGAATCTAGCATCTCATTGATTTCGTTAAATCAAATGATTTATTACTTTAGAAAATGTTCTACATTTGTTGTAATACTCGGTGCCGAACGTTGCTGACGTGTGGAAGAGTCCCACATCTCTCAGTGCTGCTGGGTTGAGAGAAGTTATAAGAGGGGGACAACCCCTCCTCATCACGAGGTATTTTGGGCCTTGCCAGATAGGCTGGGTCCAAAGCAAAATCGTGAGGGTTTAAGTGGAGTCCGAAGAAAACAATATCATAATGGAGGTCGGGTCGGGTTATCACAAGTGGTCTCAGAGCACAATTCAATACTCGGACTATGTGGGCTCTATACTTGTGTGACTTTGCATGCTTATGTGTGTGAACCCTCTGTCACTGTAACATGACAAAGTCGAGGACGGCTCTAGTCTAAGAGGGGTGGATTGTAACACTCAGCACTAGAAGGTATAAGAGGGGGGCAGCCCATCCCCATCACGAGGCCTTTTGGGCCTTCTAGGTCGGCCGGGCTCAAAACAAAACTGTGCAGGCTCAAAACAGACAATATCGTGATGTAGGTCGGGTAAGGTCGCCACATTTGTATTTGAAAAACTTTGTTAGTTCAAGAATCGCGACGAAAGACTCCATCTCTTGAGACATTAAATAAATTATATCAATGTGAGATTATAAGATTCAGATGCTTGTTTATCTTGGATTTATTTAATCAGTATATTTATCAATTATGCAGCGCATGAAGGACTATAAAACCCTAATTAAATTATAAATGATATGATTCTTATAGTTCTAAAAATCAGCAAAAACAATAAGTGGAGAAAATATGAAACTTCAATCCATGGCAATTAAGCTTCAACAAAATGGGTGTTTGAAAATAAGGCTAAGAGCGAGAACTAGTACATGGTGATCCATCACATGGCTCAAGTGATCAAGTGTCACTTCTTTTCTACTGAGCAGAGCTATAGATGAAGTCGCGTATGGATTTAAAATTTTTTTTTTTTTTAGATTAACGTGTGGGAAACTCAACACAGTTCTACTAAAATCTTCATGGATAAGCTCATTATTTCTAAAGCACACCAAGATTAGGCCATGGGAGCTAGAACCCGCAACCTCTCACTTCCTGAGACAGGAGGCTTATTAATTTCAAGATTAGTAGTTTGAGTTTTAGACATTTCAATATAAATTGTCACTTTTTACCTAAGAAAGCACGTCAAATTCAAAATAAATATGAGACACACCAAATTTTATTAATTGCAGAATAAACACACTAACTTTTATTTACATTTAAATACAATAAAGTTATTTGATGGAGAGCTGAGTCAGCTTAACATGTGGAACATGCTCGAGAAATGGGTCCCATTTCAAAGAAATTGAAAGCAGACAAAGAGAGAAAGAAGACTAGAAAGCAAGTCAAGAGTCCATGTGGTCTTTTACATCATAAGATGTTATCAACTATCATAAAATAAAGAGTTTAAATTAAAAGTCATTGAAATAAGTCACAATTTTACAATTTATTTTGACTTCTCTATATTTAATGAATAAAAATACATTTTGATTTTGGAATATTTTAAAAGTTATTTATGTACGTTACGTCAGAAGAATAATTTTATTAGAATAGAGCATCCATCTCAAAAGACTAGTCCATTAGATGGAATTATCGAAAGTTTTTGTAACTCTTTAAATCTCTTTCTTCACCATCAATATGGGAAGGGTTCGATACTCCAATAATTCCCCTCTCGAATAAACTCTGAGACACATAAAACGTTGTGGGTCATCTTGTTCGACTAGGAGATCCTCTGAGTCCATATGCACCAACTTAGAGATATGACTCTAATACCACTCGTTAGGACTACCTATCGACTAGAAAAGATTAATCCATTAAGTGAAGTCACACAGATCTTTTATAAATCTCTAAATGTGTGATGGACTTAGCCCATAGGCCCAAATGCGAGACTAATAGAGCTAGAAATTGTGAAACTGGGTGAGTGTCGGTCCAACCTACTACTAAGAGTTGGTTGAGGGAAAAAGTTTCACATTACCTAAGAGATGAAAATTTTTAAGGGTTTATAAGTGAGAGCAAAACTCTAATTCATCAGAACGCTTTTAGACCTTTAAGTTGGACCAGACCCAAGACGTGTAGCCCATGAGTCCGAAGCAAACAAAATGTCCTCGAGGGCTCAACCCAACCTGACAAATTTACGTTAAGCACGTGAAGGAACTGTTAATCTGGCGTCTCCGCGTCATCCTACTCGTCTATCAGTTGGGTACTGTTCCCCTATCGAAAGAACGAAAACAATAAAGCTTATGTCGTAAAGACTACACTAAAGTAATGATAACTAACTCTGACTGCAAATAATCAGAAAAAAAAAAAAAAAAGCAAAGGAAGCTTACCGGGATATTTCATGGCTTCACCCGCCGTCCTCTTCTCTCACTATTTTAACACTGCGTCTCTCCTTCACAGAATCACAGTATTCATCTGGTTGCAGACTCTTCTTCAGAATCATCCCTTTCACCACAATAAAGAAAGGGTATAGCTCAGAAAAAGATTCTTTTTCCTATTACTGAGTGATTCCAGATCAAAAATTGCATATACCATGGGTTATCCTACCCATTCCAAGTTCATTTCTCCAACGGCTACTGTCTTTCTCCTGTTATCCTTTCTGGGTTCTTTCACTCAAGTATCTTCCCTCCAATTCTCATTACACAAATTCAAAAATGGCGATATAAGCAACTTCAAGATCCTTGAATCTCCAAGCTTATGTGAGGGAGGAGGTTTGAATTTAACAAGCAAATCAAAATCCTTTTTTTACGATGAGCCCTTGTGTTGTAAAGGGAAAGCAGCTTTTCCATCTTTCAGCTCCTCCTTCGAGTTCAGTATCAAGCTCTCAAAAGAATCTTCTGATGATGGTGGTCTGATTTTCTGCCTCTTCGACGACAAAGATTCCAATCGGGTGGACCTGGTGGAATTCACTGCTAAAAATACCAGCGATATGAAGAACCGTTCCTCCATCAATTATCAATTGAACTCCTCTTTAGGAAACAACTCCATTGATGTTTCGTCAAGTTTTCGGTATGATCGAAAATGGAAGAAGATGTTCATCAACGTCACCATCGGCGACCGAGTGATTCATGATGAGAAGGAAATTGATCTACCCCATTGTCATGGCAGAAAGTTTCATGTTGGATTTGAAGTTTTAGCAGTTGACATTATAAAGTCATGGGAATTCACCAGTGAAAATGTGAAGGGGAAATGGAATCGGGTCATATGCATTCTCCTTCCAATAGCATTCTTATTATTTTGCGTAGGATTTTTATGTTACAGAGTTTCAGTAAGATTTCGCAAGGGAAAGAAGGAACAGCAGCCAAGTCTAGACGTAGAATCGTTTCAAGTCGATCCGACAATGGGCCCGCATGAATTCCGACTCAAGGAGCTCAAATCGGCGACGGCGAATTTCAACCCCAAGAACAAGCTCGGGCAAGGCGGATTTGGAACCGTCTACAGAGGATTCTTGCATGATTCTAACAAGGAAGTTGCTGTAAAAAGGGTGTCGAAGAATTCTTATCAAGGAAGAAGGCAATTCATGGCGGAGGTGACGACTTTCAGCCGGATTCGGCACAAGAACCTGGTGAAATTGATTGGCTGGTGCTATGAAAAGAATGAACTTCTCCTTGTATATGATCTATTGCCTAAGGGAAGCTTAGACAAGCTCATATTCCCCAATGAGAACTCGGCCTCCGACGCCGATGAACACACTCTGAGTTGGGAGAAGAGGCATAGAATCATATGTGGGGTGGCCTCTGCTTTGTGCTATCTCCATGATGGGTGTGAGATGAAGGTGCTGCACAGAGATTTGAAAGCTAGCAATGTCATGATAGATGATGAATACAATGCTCATTTGGGGGATTTTGGGCTGGCTCGGACCGTCCAACGCAACGGAGAAACTCACCATTCGACGAATGCTATAGCCGGAACTCTCGGCTACATTGCGCCAGAGTGCTACCTCACCGGTAGGGCGAATGTAGAGACAGATGTTTATGGGTTTGGAGTTTTAGCCCTGGAAGTTGCCTGTGGACGTAGGCCTAGTCATCGGAACAGCGACGACAACAGCCGTAGCTACAGCTGCAGCGGCACCGGCTTCTGCTGCTGCAACAACAACTACATCTACAGCAACAAAAGCATTGTTGATTGGGTGTGGAAATTGTATGGGATGAACAGAATTGTCGACGCAGCGGACCCTCGATTGCTCGGAGACTTCAATTCGGAGCAAATGGAGCGTGTTCTTAAGTTGGGCTTGGCTTGCTGCAATCCAAATCCTCATGAAAGGCCATCAATGGGAGTGGCAGTGCAAGTTCTAACAGGTGAAGTTGCAGCACCTCTTCCCCCGCAAGAGAAGCCTGCTTTTGTATGGCCTGTGATAACTACATTTTCTGGGTAGTTGATTCACTTGATTCGGATGGTAACGAGCCCAGTGATTGTTGATTTCTGTGTTGCAAATTACTTAATATTTTGTAATTTTTTTTATTTTTTTTAGTTACTGCTATTTCGAAGACCCACTTGTCTTTCTGAGCTTGTGATTCATGTGATAACATGGCTCAATTATTCCATGAAAATTCACAAACTGTTTATTTTAGAGAATAATATTATTTGATTAAAAAAAAAATCGTGTTAATATTCTTGAAGTAAAATACATTTTTAAAAGTCACTGGTTGAGAGGAGTGTGCCAAGTGTTATTTAGAATCATTTTATGTTTTTCAATCTAAATAATGTGAGATTTTTGTCAACTTTATACCCACGTGCATATACTCAAACTCTCTTACACGTAGAACCTACTCTCATATCAAGAAGAAAATCATGTTAACATTATTGTCATAGAATTCACTCTTAAGAGTTGCTCATTCTCAAGTGTCATTATAATTCATTAGTCCAAGCGATAGTAAAACTTTTGTCGATCTTCACAAATCAACAGGTGAATATTTAAACAAAAATTGATCAAGTGCAAGTACATCTTCACCAATCTTGATTTTTTTTCATATCAACAGTAAAAATGAAAGACTAAATATATTATAGTTCAATCTCCTACACATAATTATTTTTTATATTAAACATGTAACATAGATTGAGTGGTGGGAATGCAATGCCTGCCGAAATTACTGTGGAAGAGGTCTCTATCATTCCTCTTTTATCTCAAGTGCTTGGGCCACAGACATTTCACGTGACACACATTTTACTAGTCCCTGTCGTCCACTATCATATGAATAATGTAAGGATAAATTAATAAATATGAAAAATTGTTATTTTTATTTTCTTCTTGTATAATTAAAATCATCAATTTATTTTTAAATTGATCTTAAATGATAATTATTAACGAATGACCAACACCAAAGAATACATAGTGTATTAACCACTTTCATTTACATATTTAATAAATTTTCTCTCTTCCTAACGACGACTAAGCTTAAGTAATCTTTAGATTTTCTTTAATATATTCATTTATAATTCTATTTTTAATACTACATTGACAAAATTTTGACCTATATCATAAGTATGGGTTTTCAAAAAAAAAAATGATACTCCCTAGGATCTAAAAAAATTGTCCATAAATTCAAAATTTGATTGATATTGTCTCTTAATGTCATGCGACTCGTTAATCATCGTATTTAACAATAAACAGTGTGACTAATATTATTGTAATAATGAATATTACCATACTTAAAACAAGGAGTATTATTGAATATTACTAGTAAAAGATAATACTACCACTCATAATTCTAAGTTTTCCATTATAAGTTATTGTTATGACGTGCTTTGCACAGGCAGCCCATTTAAAATTTTGATTAACCAGGTAAGATATGTTTACAATGCCGAAATGCAAAGCAAATAGATTAATCACCAAAATCTTCAAGTTTTAACTGAAATTTCTGAAATACGACGAAAATATGACTGAAGTTATCAACATATATCCAAGATATCCAACATTTGGTCAAATTTTGGTCGTAATGTGACTAAGATCAGTTGATACATCTTTTCCAAAAAATCGCTGATATATTTTAATATTTATATTTTGACTCGTACTAAATTCAAAAAAATTCAAGCAAAATTTCAGATTTCTGCTGAAATTTATAACTTAGGTCATAGTACCCCACACATCTAAACATGGATCCACCGAGTGAGTTGGTAATAGAAGATTTATCAGAAAGATCTTTAAATATATAACCCACCTAAAATCATCTTAATTGAATCCATCAAAATTAATCTTTAAACTTTGCCGTCTTAAAAAATATCACTTAATTGATCCAATCAAAATGATTTTTCGTAAACTCATACACAATAAAAATAGCTTTCCAACATGGGGTGTAATATGACAGACACCAGTGTGCGTGTGAACTCAAATCCATGCCATAATACAAATTTTCAGCCACTAAATTAAACCGACAGTACTCGCTTTGTGGGACGCATTTTCCATAACATCAAATGGCATCTAACTAGTCAACTTTTAAAGAGATGAAAGAGACATGACACAAGGGCTTCACTAAATCTGGTGAAACAATATATACATTAAGAATATATGAAACATGGTTTTCCCACTTGGTGAGCAACAATGTACCAATACTGGTATTGAGTCACAATTTTAATGAATCCATTCAAGCCACTCAAAGATCATAGATAATTACATACCCAGTCGAACTTTCGCGATTGTCATCAGATGCAAACATCACCCAGCAGCAGCAGCAATGGCTAGACAGAGTAGAAACATGCTACTTTTAGCAGCAATTGGCTCCTTGCCCCCAAACAGAGAATTTCTTCAAACTATTCAGCTTTTAGTTCTACTTTGGTGTTATTGGCTCCTCGGCCCCAAACAGAGAATTTCTTCAAACTTTTCATCTTTTATTCGACTTGTAAAATTTCCAAGATCCAGAGAGTATAGTTCTTTGAGAAAGAAAGGAGTCCAATTGTTCATAAGAATAACCATGCAACTATTTGCAAGATCAGTTTGTCCCCAGGAGGTATGCACATGAGATTCTACCCATGAAAACTAGCATCTTAGCCCTGAATAAATGTCATCTAGAGCAGCATACAACCGCTCAGCAGCCCTGGTCTGTCAACTGTTCCAAGAAGAATGTCTGCAGTACTAAGATATGGATCACCATAAAAGCGTAGATTGGTATCCGTCCTTGTCGCAACAAAATTGCCTTCCATTGAAACTCCCACAAAAGCACCTGTTTAGCAATTTTACCATGTTAAGCCATGTAACAAGGGAAACAATTGAGACACCCACCTTTTTTAATGATAAGAGCTCCACAAATGCTCAAGTCCAATTTTAATTCATCAAGTCTAAATGCTGACTATGATACAAAATCAACTACAATGTCTTACCCTTGCTGCAGCTATAGGTATAACACATGCCAGACCCTCCAGATCCAGCTCGAAGATCAGCTTCCAGCACCCTTCCTACAGGCCCTGCAGCAACACTCAAGCCAGCCCCAAGAGAAAAATGCATCCGACTGCTAAACGTCTTAACAGCCTTAGAATCATGGAGAATGATGATGAAATCTGTGAGCTCACCCCCAATCTGTACAATGTGAGTAATATGCATCAAGTAGATAATTAAACATTTGGAAATAAAAACAAAAAAAAACCAAAACAAAAATCAGCTATTGATAGCCAACTTTTCATGAACTTTTAAGGGAGCATTTAAGGATCCATGATGATGCCGACTCTTGTCAGGGATTCTGGGCATGTTTTTTTAACATGATTCTGTATCTTAACTTTTATGTCAGGGCTAATTTCTAACTGCATCTAAGCAATGAGGCAGAGTTGGAAAATGCCTTGAATTAGCTGCAGTCCATAACAGATGCTGCTGGTTTGACTATATATTTGCCAAACACATTGAAATGGAAGAAATTTCACAAAGATTGCAATTGATGTCTAAGGTCTTAGTTTCACAAAAACAAAATTATTGAAAGAAGGCCCCAGAATCTCAAATTGTTAATGATGATCATAAATAAATACTAAAAGAAATAAATACATGGCCTAGCTAGCCAAAGTGAATATTTCCAATCATGTAAACCTAGAAATAAAATCATCTACACAGACCAATAGATCTAATTGTATAAGTACCTGTGCCCCCCAACCCAAACCAAGAGAGACTATAGCTGATGGTGCAGACCACGTTCCATCTGACCTTCGAGCAACTACCAAACCAGTACCAAGTTTGTAGGTAAGAAGAACTCCCGCTTTGGCAACAGTTAAAATAGCCAGTCCTTTAGCACCCTTCAGGACTGCAAGCGGCATGGATTTCTCAGCATTTAACCTTGCAACCTACATATTTTCAGATTCAAATGAATAAGAGTAACTAAGACCCGACTACAGATGGAAGAAAGAAGTGGTGTAATGATATGGATAAGAGTAACTAGAGCGGGCAGAAGCATTTAAGTGTTAAAGGTATCTTATTATCCATCCAAAGTGGCAAGCAGTTTTAATAGTTTAAAAGAACAAATTGCTATCCATTATACACTCCATTCAGGGTATCAAAAATATCAGACACCACCAATAAGATGCCACATTTATGCCTTTTCCACCCCAAATAAATACCAGTGCAACATACTGTGGCAAAAAAAGGGGGAATACAATATCACAAAGTTTCCTACATTGAAGCAGTCAAATGAACAATAAAATCCTTGACCATAATATTTTGAACAGCTTACAAGTTCATGTTCATTCAAATGCACCCTATACCACAAGTAGATTAATACTCCCTCCGTCCCAAAATACTTGTCCTATATGTATTTTGGAATTATCCCAAATTACTCATCCATTTATTTTCAACTCCAAATTGCATTCTAATGTGATGGAAAGATGACCTTCTTTTATAAGCTTTGACTTGCCTAAATAATAAAATACCAACATCTGAAAAATAATATTTTATAAAACGATATTTAAGAAATAAAAAATTCTGAAATGGGACAAGTATTTTGGGACGGAGGGAGGATAAACTATAAATACAATTTCTACAAACTTATAAATCCTACAAAGAGGACAAGTCTTTTAGTCTCTTTATTAAGTTAATTCCATTTTCTACGACAAGGCTTAAAGAGAGAGAGAGAGAGAGAGAGAGGGAAGGAGTACCTGGCAGTAGCTCGTCAAAGTATTTGTTGACTTGTATATTTCATCTTCCATAGATAAACCCACAGGCATATTTAACCACCCCCTCATGCAAGTCCAATCCATCACATCATGCTTTACTGACTGCACAGCATTGCTAATGGAGTTGATCAATACCCCTTGCAAAGGATCAAGCCGATCATAGCAGGTATCGCACACCCTCTGTGGATTCCTCTCTCGAAACTTAACAGGCATCAAGCATCTACCCTTTGTACAAGATCTGCAGAATACACCACCACAAAATCGACAATGATGCCGACCACGGGTAAGTGGCGTGAAAGGAGCAGCACATTGCATGCAGACAGCAGTCGAACTGTCTTGCAGCCACTCCGGAGGATCTGCATCCAGGACTTCTCTATAAGAATTGTAGTCAATACCACCTGGCTCAAACATAGGCGGCGCACTTGGTATGTAAACCGAGGAATGCAAAAAAGTATCCCCATTTTTTCCAGATCCAAGGAAAGATAAATTCGAACTAGAGTCCTGTGAGCACTCACTACCACCCAGACCTTTATTTTGACCCGTCAGAATTGCAAATATCCCACTCAGAACATTTTTCAAATTTACTTCTGGAGGTATTTTTGGTTGGGCAAGAACATCCTCGCCTGAGTCATATCCCCCATCAATGATGTCAGAATCATAAGATAGTTGATAAGGGTAATCTTGTTTCACAAATCTTGACCCTGATAAGCCAGTATTCTTTCCCCCAGGAGCATCCCAGACATGAGTCACATGATCTTCATCATAATGAGATTTGTCATTTTCTTCATCAAATTTAGGAAGCGAAGAATATGACACAATTCCTTCAGATGCCCCCATTCTTTTAAGGAAACAAATTACTTCCACTGCAGCAAAACATACATCCATCAGACAGTACACACGCAACTAGACAATATAAAATCTTCATTTTATGTTTTATGATCATCTTTAAACTGATAATAAATGCTTTAGAATACAAATATAAACAAAATAGAAACAAAATGCTTAAAATCGCATAAGCTCAAAGTTCCCACAATATGTGTGTGTGCACACACGTGCATGTGTTTTAGTGCATCTCTCCTAAGACCAAGGTCTCACAAATCAAGTGAGGCCAACATGGACCCCACCTGGGCCCACATAGATGGGTGGATTTGATAGCTCTTGGTTTGTATATGATGCTATAAATTTTCATCTTGATCGGATAAGTGAAGCCATATATTCCAAGGCTCTCAAAAATTCAACTTGATTTGATGGTAGAAATTCATGGAGTTAGATCAATGGACTCTAAAACTCAGATTGGTGTCAAATTGGGTATGAATGCAATAAATGGGGGTAGGTGGGTGTGAGTGAGGGGAAATGAATCTATTGGGTCTACTGTAGGCCCCACAAGTCCAAGTTTGCAGGTAAAACCCAGGGCTCAAAAACTGAAACTCTCTTACCTTTTTAGTGATGTGATTGTGACATGTAACATAACGATGGCTTATATAGACTCTTATTTGGGACCCGATGGGGCCTATGTGAATGAGTTGGTTGGAAAGGTCATTACTTGAAAACAGTACCTATCAATATTCACCTTGATTGAATAAGTTAAGCCATTTTTTAAAGGTAACTTCATTGATTAAAAAAGAAAAACAAAAGAAGAGGGAAAGTTAAGCCATGTTTTTTAAGGTCTCAGAAATTCAATTTATAACCCGTGGTGGAATTCATGGGTTAAATCGATAGACTGTGAAACTCAAATCCACATCAAACTTGGTAAGAATCCAATTAATGGGAAATAGGTGAGTGTGAGAGGTGTGATTGGGAAAACGGTGGGCACCACATGACCTAGACCACAAGTTTTATTTGAGGCACAGGGCACCTATGGGACACATGCATGCTTGTATGCTTACACATAAAAAACACACACATACATAGAAAAGTAATTCACAATATGCACCACCATCCTCTCCATAACAAAGAATTTGCAATTCCCTTGTTTAGAAATTTAGCACGTAGAATACAAGACGGTTTGAAGTAAAGTAATGTACGTAACTATTACGCCTCAATACTTTTAAAGCAATAATTCCAATAAGGATTGCAATAGATCATCTCAATTTCCGACAAGATAACCTTACCTTGCCAAGTCTTGGCAAGTATGTGTCTATCCCCAAAAGGGACACATGCCAAGGAAAAAGTTACCAGACTAAATAACAAATCAATAGCATAACATTGATTTAAATTCTATGATTCTAAATATTATATATGAAATTATTCATGATCCAATGAGAACACTATTTTGTAAAAAATGTGAATGGATTTCACAATTGCAATAGTTGGAATTGTATGGTTGCATTATTTAAATGGAAATAAATAGAGCTAAGTAATGGTTTGAGAGATCAGAATACGACTCCTAGGGAGGAGACTGGCACTTTTCATACATGGTTTAAAAATAGGCCAAGTCTCCAATACATAGTTTTAGGCTTTTAGACCCAACTGAGTCAGACCAATAATTAGCCAACCAGGATGAGCTGATGCAGCTTCAGTCCCTGTTGAGTTCGAATCAGATTCCAAGATTGGGTTTAAAACCCCTTATTTAAATGCGTGATTGGATGAGTTTGAAACTTAATTTCATATTGAACACTATGGAACCATGGTGCAAGAAATGGAATGTCAAAAGAGAAGTCCATGTGAAATTTTCTTGAAGTGTAAGAATCTACACTGAAAGCCTCTCAAAAATTGTTAATGGATCAAATATTTGACTTGATCATGCCAATTTTTTCAATACAAATGTGGCTTGAACCTGCACTTTTATGGTTACAACAGAGATTTTTCGGGGAAGGTTACAACAATGAGAACCTCCCAACTACTTTACAGGCTCTTCTGATCTTATCCCATGTGGGACAATTTGTTTAAAGGAAGGGAGCTAGCGCAGACCAGTCAATTTTTTATTAAAGGCCAGACCACTCATTGTGTTGGAACAGAAAACTGTCAATGATCCTCAAACAAATCCATCGTCATTGGTTAAAGACTATGTAACAAGAATGCTCATGTCATTCATACATTTTCCACAAAAATATAAAATTATAATTGACTAACAAAAAAATGTATTTCTTCATCTATTCAAGTTCAAAAAAATCAAGTCATTCAGGCTTTTTACTTTGTTTCACTAAAAGTTACAAAAGGCTTGGAAAATAAAGTTATTGTGATTTTACATTCTGGATTGACAATTTTATTCTCGTATTTTTGTCCAGTATCTTAAAATAAGGTTGACTTTTCAGAACATTTTCTTGTCAATATGTGGTTATGAGCTTATGACACCTAAGTAATGGCCTAAGATTAGCAAGAAAAAGAACTGGATCAAAATTTAATTTATACTCCAAAATACCTAGATATTGTGACAAATGGAACCATGATAATATGATTTATCATTGTCATTGTTTAGCATTCATGGAAATCTCAATGAAATAGCTCCCTCTTATAATGGTGTCATTGTTAAACCAAGCAATAATAAAATGTTGAGTATGGCTTGATGATCAATATATTAGTAAGTAGGTTCCATAAATCGAAAACATGGCATAATTTTGTGTCAATAAAGAGAAACATAGTCACAAGCAATAAGCTGTCAATTGGGTGTAGGGAAGTGTTTGACCTAGGAAAATAATGCTTTACACCTATTAGCTGCCACTTAGTGAAAAGTAAAATAGTTTGGAGCTTGGGAAAGGACAGCCTTGACAGAAGAGGTGCTGGTGGAATATGTAAAACACTGTTTTTGTATACACACTGTTTGCCCTATTACACACTGTTTTTGTACACGAGGAAATACAGGATTCTTGGGGTTGGTCACAGGATCCTGAGGGAGAATTCTCAATCAAGTCCTCAGAGCCATCCATCCGGATTGTAGAACCCCAGCACCAAGCACAGCTTGCTGGCTGGGTATCGCTCCAACTAAGGTGGAAGTTTTTTGCTAGGCAGGTATTGCTCCACCTACAGAAGATTTTTGCTAGACAACTCTTCTTCTTCTTGCTGGCTAAGTATAACTCCACCTAAGGTGGAAGAACTTTTGCTAAGAATCCCAGCTCCAAGCATAGCTTGCTGGCTGGGTATCGCTCCAGCTAAGGTGGAAGCTCTTTGCCAAGCAGCTCTTCTCCTTCATCTTCTTCTTTTGAAATGGCGACATGATTTAATCCCACAATCTTTTGGTTGTAATAATGAGCATTTACCAATTGTGCTACATCCTCTTGTCATGTCTCCAGTCTATTAACTGTTCTTTCATTTGCAACATATGGAACAGCTTCAGCTCACTCTGAGGCAGCTCCTGGGCTCTGGAAAATCACATAGTTGGGAAGATTCATTATCAAGGGGAGAGGAAGAACGATGGAGGGAAGTCCCAGCAGCTATTTCTCAGACAGTTTGGAAAGACCACAATAGTAGAATATTTGAAAGGGTCGGGGCGGAAAAGTAAGCTTAAGAGGCATTCCACTTGGCCAAAGCAATAGTCAATGGGTGGATGAAGGAAAGAACATCCAAGAGATTTCCTTTTTAGATTAGGAAAAAGAACGGAGATTATGCAGGGTAGAGAGAGGTACAAAGAAGAAGATAAAAGAGATATTGAAGAGACCATCAATGAAGATCCCAGAAGTTCAATGTAAATGGAGCAACTAGGGGGGAAGTGAGGCCCAACAGGGATAGGAGGAATGTTACATGAAGATCATGGTCAAATAAAGTTTTTCTTTCAATGGAAATAGAAGAGGCAATCACTTTATTCAAGGACAACTTCGAAGATAAGATTATAATTGAAGGTAGGGCTGAAATTGGGCCGGGCCGGGTTTTTTAAAACCCAACCCGGCCTGAACTTTAGGCCCGGGCGTCTTGACCTGACCTGACCCGACCCGCATTTTGAATCTACTTTAGCCTACTTTTTACTGGGTCGGATCGGGTCGGGTTTACTTAAAAATCTCTCACCCCAACCCGACCCAAATTCAATGCGGGTTTCTGACTTCTCAACCCGACCCAACCCGCATGATTTTCGGGTCGGGTCATGCGGGTTAGGGCTAAAACCCGACCCGAGTTTCACCCCTAATTGAAGGAGACCCATCCAATGCCATCAAGTGAGCAGCAAGCAAAAGACATATATATGGAGACTCAGGTAAGGCCGCAAGTTCTTCTATTGTGTGGGATGGATCCAGTGATACAAATCAAGGTATACTCTTTGGACAAGCATAGATCTTACAAGCTAGAAGTACAAGCTAGTTGGACTGGTAAATTGGAAAAGGGGGTTGATGCAGCCCGAGATAGCAATCTAATTGAACTATGTGACGAACCACACAGGCAATATGGAGATGTACCTGATGTCGACTGAATGTTCTCCCGTCCAAGAGGAATGTTGCACGCACACCTCAAGGAACAAGTGATCCCGGAGTTCTAGTACGAGTGATTGAAAACAAATATACGAGTTACAATTCGAAAAATGAAATTAATTTAAGCACCCAAGCAAAATCTCATTTGATTCAATCAACACTGAATAATACTAGCCTCAATTCAGTAACCACTTACAAATACAAGAAATAGCTCAAATCCTGCTCTCCGTCACCGCATCCCGAATCGCCCCACTCGGACTCAAGTGCTCCAAATTGGACTCAAATCGTCTCGAATCGGACTTGAATTGTCCCGACTTGGATTCGAATTGCTCCAACTTGTACTTGAAATGTCATTGCTCGGACTTGAATTGTCTCGGCTTAGACTCAAAATGTCACGACTTGGACTTCAGCTCAAATCCGTACAAACTCATCAGAGTCCTCTCTTTTCTCTCCTAATTTTCTTCTCATTCAATCCCAACCCACCTTTATATAGTGTTTTTTTTTTTTTTTTTTACAAAACCAAGAAATTAAAAAAAAAAAAATACAACTTACTTAATAGAGTTATCTTTCAAAAAAAAAGTACAACCCAAACTCAGTCTTGGATCGGCCACGTCCTTCCTGGACTGAGTTGGTGGCATTTGGTTAAAAATGGTTGTCTCGTTCTGTTGTTTCAGCTCAGTGCCACACCTGTTGGGTTCACACAACAGGTCGCTCTTCTGCTTCACTCGGTTTCAGCAGTCCAATCTCTTGTTCCACTCAGTTGTTTGGCTGGAAAATGGCCACCTCCTACTGAATTCACATGGTCATGTGTTGGTGGAAGAAATCCCACCTTTACACGTCATGGCTTGCTGCATGTTTTCCCAACATGTTGAGTTCTTTGCATGTCCATGCATCTGCCATACATTACTCGTCCCAAGGATAGCCCACGTTGCTAGGCTCCATGTCCATCCACCACCTCTGGTCCAAAACACAGTCCAGACATAGCTTAGCTTCATTCGGGCTGACTCAGTTGAAACTCGGTAGGATGGGACTCGGTTCCTACTAAATTGGTGTTCACAGATTTCGGCAACTGAGTCAACATCCTGCATAGGTTAATTTGTTGTGAATTTGGGTCAACCGAGTCCGAACTCAGGGAAATTGCATAGCTTAAACTCGATTGGCTTGCACGGCTGAATTGACTGGAAATTTAGTCGAGTTGACTGTTGCTCGTGCTGGTTGGGTCCATGTGGTCCCATAGTTATTGGTGGGATCCACATACATTAGGCTCGTCAATTTGGGGCCTAAATTGGTAAATTTACTATCTCATTTACCTCGATCAAAGAAAATATATTTTTTCTCAAGTCTCAACGTGATACCCTCCTCAGGGGTGCTTATAAATTTTATAAAATAGTATACTTCTTGTATATTGTATACCCAAAATATGTGTATTTGTATTTCTCATTCAATAAAAAAAATTCACCTTTCACAAAATAAATAAAAAGATATGAAAATAACAAATCTTTTTCATTTGCTTTGGAAAACAAAACAACCTCCGAGGAGCAGCAAATTCATCTTCTCTGAGTTTTCCCCCTCTAATTGCTGCAAGCTCTACTTCTTTTTAGGGAATACCAAGGTAAGATACACGGAAAAGTGAAAGATACTCCCACGCAGGTTTATCTTGGCCCTAAATAGTGGGGACTCTCCATGTTTCACTTCCCCAACTACATAATACCAACCCCTCTTCCCAGCCCGTGCCCCCGGAACATAATAAAACAACAAATAGATCAATAGAGTAGTAGGATTAAGGAGGATGAGAAAGGCTCCATATGAGTAATAGGTGGGCAAAAACACCCCTCCCCCTCAAAATACGAAAATGCTCTACTAGGAAAAAGTTGGTTATCGAAAAGAACCATGCAATTATAGGAATAATCTCCGTCTTAGACAAACACATTCTGTACCTAAGATAAAATTTCCACTGCCTGTTTTCAAAGTATACACTCGATTCCCTTTCCAAAGAAGCCTATTTCTGCATTTTTAACATTTATTACAAGGGAAAGTACCTATAAAAAAATTACAGCAAAGCGCAGTTTGCCCCTTTGCAACTTGTGTTCATCGTATAAGAGAAACCAAAGAAATCTTAATTTCCAAATACTTCAATCGATTACAGTGTCTGAGAAACCAAAATTCCAGCAGAATGTATAATTTCCCAAATTTTAGAATAAAAAATCCGTGAGATTTCAAAATTTTCACTCTAGAATTCCGATTTAGAGAATTCGGTAAATACCCTCAAATTCCAATTCCTCTAAGAAGTACAAGCTACCAAACAAGCCTTAAAAACGACTCTTTTATATTGTTTATTTATCAGTTTACCGGAAACAAGAAATAATAAAAGGAGTAGGGAAAGATGGGAAGAATCTGACCTGAAAATCCAAATTTGTCGAACCGACGAGAGGAAAAATAAGAGAGGATCGGTGAGATCGAAGGCAGGAAGGAAGAAGAAACGGGTATTCGCGAGAGGAACAAGAAACCTTAGAAATTCTTCTGCCTACGAAAACCAGCGTGGATAATAGAAGTATGGAACAAGGAACGTGTATCTATGATTCATTGGGAGAAGATGTTTATTATGGTTAACGGGTCCGGAGTTTTAATCTGGCCTTTAGTGGGATTAAAAGCAATGAGGACTATTATTTTGGAAAATAATGGAGATGGAAAAAAAGAAATAATCTTTATTTAGATTTGTTTATATATTTAATTTAAATAATGAAATGGTCATTTGACAATAAGTTCCACTTAAACTATTTATTTTATTTTATTTAAATTTAATTAGAAAAAAAATAATTTACGTGTGGGAAACCGCAGGATACTAAGAGTAAAATTTCGACAGGTGAACTTGCTACCCTTAAGGTAGACCAAGATTAGGCCATGGGGTTCGAACCCGCAATCTCTCGCTTCCTGAGACACGAAGTAACTAGTTGAGCTAGACCCATTAGTAAATTTATTTTATATTTTTACATTAATAATCATTTTCCAATTTTATAATCAATACACCTCATTCTTTTCTCAAATAGTATGTAATTTAATTGAGTTACAGGAATACTATAATTCAATTTATATTGGCTTAGCTCCCTTTCAAGATAAATGAACACTTTATATATTTGAATTATAACTCTAGATAATTATATTAGGTTCTTTAAACAAGTTTATATTTAAATAATGATTTTTTCAGAAATATTTATATTTAAAATGTGGATCTCCTTCTAAGAATAGATAGTTCGAGATAAATGAAAATGTTAGAGAGTTTACCTTCATTTTTTTTTTATCTTATTGAACCCATTATTATATACAACAAAATTAATAAAAGGATTTATATTTGATTAATAATTCTCTTTAAATTATCTATATTTTTTTTTTGAGCGGTAAAATAAATTTGTTTATAAAATACAACAAATAATGTAGGGTAAAAAGGCAAGGGAAGCAACTCGAAATGTTCATTTAAATTATCTATATTTAAATCTACAGGGTATACAGCCCATCAAATAGGATTGATGAAGTCATATTTTAAAATATCATTAAATTTGTATAAAAAAAAAATTATGAAAATTTGAGAGTTTTTTAAATATAGTTTGATTAATCAAATCATAGTGATTTTTTGTTAACAACATATTGAATAAAAAAATATTTTTAACAGGTTTATCACTATTTTATTCTGTGGACTCTACCGGTCATTTAAAACTCGTTTGAGATCTAATTGACAAACCATAATGGTAACAAATCGTACTAATAAAACTTGATGACGTGGAAAATAAAAAATTTAAAAAAACTTGTGACTAGATTCTAAAGCGCTGCGCCCCTTAAACCAAACCCAAGCCAGCTAGATTTCTTAAAGTGTTTCTAAACTGAATCATTTCCTACCCGTTTTTTATTTAATTGGATCATAATCATTCTTTATAATATTTAGTTTTTCAAATGATCCAACAGGAATATAGAAGCAGAGATTGGGAGTTCAACAAGAGAGCCACGTATACTTCTTCTTGAGGAGCTACCCTGATGCAGGCATCAAAGCCGATGCCCAATTGAAGAAATTAAGAAAATTGATGAACTGTTCATTCCAATCTATGATCGGACCGACGATGGAAGAGAGGGCCCACTTTAAGTTCCATGTCATCATTCCCGTGGGCCCCACTGAGACCAAACCAGACATGGACGGTGCTGTGCAGAGATAAAAATGGCAAGAAAATCCAGAGAGTGGAATGGCCCATGCAGAGACGGCTTTGGTCCTTATCTTCCAGAAAAAAAAATAAGGAAAGAAATCAACAGAAAAAGGAGGAAAGAACGGCATAGAAGAGAGAATTGGTCGAGTTTAGCGAGGAAAGAAGATCGGCTCAAGATGGAAGGGTGACCAGCGACAGCAAGAACTAAGGAAAGAGAGAAAACATACGAGGAAAATAAATAAAGATTAAGGAAGGCCGTTGCTGTACGAGCAAAAGCAATCAAGGAAGGTAAAGAAAGGGAAAAAATAATAAAAAGAAAGAAAGAAAGGTTGTGAAGGTTTACCAAGCACCCAACGAAAGGAGTGCTGGCATTCGTTAAGTGGAAAGATAAGACGAGATTAGATAGGAAGAGATTAGACAGGAAGAGCTGACCGTGGACCTATGGCATATCTTTAATTAAGTATTTTATTTCTTTATTTGCATAAGGCCTTATAAATTAGTGGTGGCTTTTTATTGAATTTTATCAATGGTCGAAGCTTTTTAATTTTTATCTCCTATGATTTGGTGAGTTAATTTCCGTTTAAATTTAATTTGTGTTGAGTTGATTTTAATTAGAGTAATTGAAATTGATTTAATTGCTTGTTGAATTTAAATTTTCATTAATGTATTTTTTATTATTTAATTAAAATTGGATTCCACAATTCAAATCTATTTATTAAAAGGCTATCCGAGTTTAGACTGTATTTAAACCCGAGAATGAGTTTTTCGAATTTATACCGCACTTAAGCACGAGAACACCAATTTTTGGATTTCTTTACTAAAATCCATGATTCCGCCACCATCCAAATCCTAATGAGAAGCCATCCATGATTCATGTCAAGGACTTTGCAAGTTCTTGCTTGTGGAGGTCCTCCTCTACCAGTACTACTGAACGAGAAGCCTGCATTTATCTGGCTTAACAGCAGGATGCTTGATTCTGATTATAATAGTCTACCGTCAACCGGAGGAATGGTAGGGTCCTGTTGACAACGGAATTTCAGGAAATGTATGCTTAGATGCACCATTTAAGCATGTGGGGATCTAAGACCATTCCACATTTGAAGTTCATCAACAACCCTTGGAGCCATTTATCCTGGACTCTTTTTTTCCTCACCCGTTTTTGTTGGCCATCAGTTTTAAAGATAGGCCATGACTGTATCATTAGATTCCTTCCATGATTTATCTCATTTCTGGAGAAACCCATTTTCACATTCTTGGGCAATCATCTGGAGAATTTCTAGCGAAATCCAATATTGTCATCCCTGAAAAGGGACGTGGTGCTTCGCCATTTGATGGTCACAAGCAAACCAGAAAGAACCTCAATACCTCATGGCTTGAGCCAGCTTGAACCAGGTCTCATACCGGTAGAATCTTCAAAAACTGGTCCAAACAGCGCAGAGGTAGATGCCAAAAGTAGCCAGCAGCTATAATTTCTGACTCTCTCAGTTTCCACCCTCCGAACATGATCTAGCAATCCTACCTCTTTACAGCAATCATCTGTCACGCCCCGCCTTCCAACACCTGGACGGGCGTGATTTAACTGTATAAATTTAAATCACCTGCTGCCCTAAACGGGTCTTACTTTCAAAATCTGTGGCTAAATTCAAAGCAAACATAATTACATTCACAAGCCATAAAATTCCTCAAGTCCACAACCTGCTTGAAGACATAACATCTCATTTAAACTTTCCAAATAACTCAAAGGGACAACATTACTCACATAAGGATTCCTAAACGCATCATTTACTCACATTCCCATGACAATCAAATTGAAGCGTTGTCAAAATTAATCCATACTTGAATTTATGATCCAAGTTTTTCACAAATAAAAATAAAACAAATAAATAACTTTCTCAAAGTCTCAAAACAAATAAATAACCATCTCATAACCTAAATAATAAATTTTGCACTAAGTGTTTCTACGAATTCTGCATCGACTCCTCGCCTTCTAAGCTCAATTGTGATTATCGTTCACACCCAAGTCCAAGGGATTGCCTGCAATGTAAGGGATGAGCTCCATGCCCAGTGAAGAAAACAATAACACAATCCTAGCATATGATATTCCTACTTCCTCAATGATATTTCAAATAAGCAAGTATAACAATTTATTTCATACTCATGCCTTTGCAAAATGTAATGCTCAATGCCAAATGCCATATTCCAACCCATTATTACATCTACTGATATTTGATGGTCTTCCCGACGAATCGAGGATAACACAATATCGCCTTAATGGCCTTCCCACATAAAGTGAGGATAACACAACCTACCACCAACTAACAGCCCTCATGACTTGTCACGGATATCGCATCTCATCTACCATAATGGTCTTCCCACATGAAGTGAGGCTAACAACACTACCACTGTCGTGGTCTTCATGACAATCATGGATCGCACCCTCATACCCAATGCTATGAATATGAGAATGCTATGCTCAATGCCGACAAATATGCTTAAATATTCATAACATGCCTATGAAATCATAAATTTCAATCTAAGCAGATTATAACATCATACGAAATATCTCATTTATCATAGCATGCATAAACCTTAAAATAAACATAACACTAGTCCATGCATCACAATATTTGAATTATATATACCAACATTCAACCATGTCCAATCAAGGTTAATAATCAGACAATAACATACAAATAACCATCAATTTACGAATATAACTCATTGGATCTTTCAACAATATTAATGGTTAGACTCCATAATCCGGGCGGACTGAGTCTCCTCACGGCCAATAAAATGTTTAGCCAAATCTCCCTTACATTACTGTGAGTGAACACCGGATCTTAACCATTATTGAAATACACCCAGTCTATTCTAGATCCAACAGTTATATTCTAGTCACACAACAAAATACAATATTCCATTGCCTAAACACATAAGAATATAAGGAATCATATTTCAAAGTATGTAGTGAATTGTTTCCCTCACATAGAAGTTTGTGAAGTGTAAACGATGTACCCAAACGCTTTCCAAGAGATATCAGCCTTGAGAACCAAAGTTTGCTGCGAATACGATTTAAAGATTTCACGTGTTATTAAAATGAGGATTATTTATTTTCTTCTGCAATTTACATTAAGGTGAAGTATGTTGCTGCCTCAACTTTAGTCCATGGGTTATCTAAAGGTCTATGGGTAAGGGTAACGGTTGAGTCCATACACTACATGGGTGAGCCATGCCTAAACCCACTTAACACTGACAAGTTAATGGAACCTTGTTCATAAAACTAGTCACTTTACTTTAACCAAATAAGTAAATACATATCTAAAGTCATATCTTTAAAAATACAAATACTCTTTCTACATGAAATAATAACTAATTTAAAAACTCAACTGAATAAATGAAGTGAAAATCATATCCGCCTTATAAAAATAATTGCTTACGTCTTAAAATCATTGATCACATTAAATACATAGATAAGTAAAATCATCAAACACCTTTGGAAAATAAAAGACTCCATAGTAAAGACCAACTATGAAATGGTTTTGGGTTTATGAGATACTCAACTGAAAACCTCAGATCTAGTTATTATATTAAATCTCTAATCTTTTATGAACCAAATAAAATAGTAATAAACCGCCAATATTCTGAAAATAATGTTTTCACATTTTAGATTGTTTTCTCTTCTCAAAACTAATTTAAATAGGACTATATTGTAATGTAACCAACTGCTGCGTACAGTTTGAAATCATGAGCCAGCAACTACATATACCTACATATGATTTTAAATGATAATACGCTCTAGATAGAAAAAGATATATATAAAACTGAATGGGAGAAAATCTGGACATTGTTTGTATATAAGGTAATATCAAACATAGCTCTTGGGATTGATAAAAGGGTAGGACAATCAAATCTTAAAGAGAATACGAACTGAGGGAAATAGAGGAATAATTAAATAAACATGGGCAAGATAACTAGTTGACCCCAAATCGATGGTTGGTTAAAGTAAACCATAACAAAGGTAATGGAAGGATTCAGCCTACCAATAAACAAATTTATTATATACTACTAGGATAGTTGAATTAAAAGGAGGACAAAAGGGTACATAAGCAAGATAGTAAAACCTATCAGCAGAAATAAATACCAGTTGAAAGATACATACCTGTATCACGTTTGGTTTCTTAGGAGATTTTAAGTACCGATGTTAGGCGGTGACCTGTAGCAGGATGGAAAAGCTGTAAGACATCGGTGGGCAGCATCAGGAACAAAGGTGTAAACTGCAGGACGTGCTGTTTGGAACAGCAGAGCACTGCGGTGCCGCTCGAGCAACAGTGAAGGAGAGAACGAGAGACTAGATGACTAAGAACGAGAGGGGAAGAATGAAAGAAGATACCTGAGTGAAGATTGTTTACACCCACTAGCAAAGTCCCACGATGCTTGGCTGGATTCTGCAGATGAAAATCAAGCACCGGCGACGGAAGTAAAGGGGCTAGAAGGGGAAGAAAACAATCGATTTGTTGGTGATCAAAAATGGGAGAAGAGTTCGGCTGGATTTACATGCTTTAAAGGAAGACAGTGTCGGCTGGTTGCTTCCGTTTCGGAGAGGTATTTTAGGGATTTGAGTCCCAAACAAGAAAGGAAAAGAAAAGAAGAAATCCATCGGGGAGGAGAGTCTTGCGATTCCTTCAATCGGGATTTTCGGGATTTGAGTAAGGAAGGAAGGAAAAGAAGGAAGGGAAGGAGTCTTGCCGTTCTTTCCCTTAGGGATTTGGGGACCCTTTTCATCGAGACTTTTGGGTCTTGGGAGAGGAAAGGGTAACTTAAGGAAAAAAATAAAAGAAACAAAACAAAAAGGGGTGTGGGTCTTAAAAGCCTACACAATTTTGGGCAAAAATTATGTGACACCTAATTACAATTTTAAAATAAGCCTTCAACTAAAAACTTTTAAAATGAATTCATTTATTTATTTATAAAATTCACTCCTATGGTTAGTTCAATTATAAATGGTGAACCCCTTTAAATTCTTGATTTTAATAAATTGTCCTTTATTAATTTAGTCACTCATCAATTAAATTATAGACACTTAAAAACTGGAATTTATTTATTGATTTTGAAATTTTAAATAAAATATTTCCAATTGAAATTCTAACTTAGGGGAAATTAACAATCTAAGTTGATAATTTATTTTCCATTCCCTTAATTTTAATTCGAATGAGGTAAATTTGTAAATTCTCATTGAGGGGAAAGTGTGTGAAATAGGAGTCTATTATTCAATCCCTAAATTGAATTGTGTTTACCTCTAATAAATTTATCAAATTAACTAATAAATCACTTTAGACTAAAATTAATTCTCTAAATTAATTTTATCCGTCACTACTGACCCGTTACTTCAGGTCGGGTTATTACACCATCCCAAGTCCAAACCTGATTGATAACCAGATATTTGGCAGATCAATGCAGAACCTTACCATGATAACCAGATATAGGCTATAGCCACATCTCTTTATGGCAAAGATTAATATCCTTCGAATTTTCTCATAGTCTTTAATTTGCTGATGCAAAAGAGAGGATGAGGATCCATTGATGATAATGATGCTATGAGAGTAGCAAAAAACCATGCTTTCATGCAATAAGGTCTAGTTAGGCCTTCCTGGTTAAATTGTTCCAAATTGTGAACCATACATGGCAAATGCAATGACAACAAGTTAAGAGAAAAATCAATTGCATTATACATACAAAAATGAAACACCAAAGTGAAAGCAAAGCCAATAAACCATGTGGGCAGGAATCAGAAGAACTCATCATCCAGCCAAGCTAAGCCTCCAGTCTGTGGATCCAGAGAACTTATATCACAAGTTGAAAGCAACACAACCTTTTCACCAAGAAAAATTCCAATGGTGTTTCTTCCTTAATCACCACATTTGTCACTCCCCCTTCATAATAGTTGACGGCTAGTCGCACTTCATGACTGCAAATGGTAATCCACAGAAAAAGAACGTGTATCTGATGGGCTTGCACCTGGCCTGCCAAACACAAGAGAAGTGAACTTACTCGTTCTGAATTCTAGAATGACCTAAGTAGCATAATATATCCAGAATCACTTTCTTTCAAGAACATTGAAGCAATACCAACATTTTAAAGTAAATGTGCACATAGTTTTAAATTTTATAAGACAAGAAGTGACCATCTGTTAAATTTGAATATCTTAACACGAATCAAGGGATGTAGTTACATTCCAACAGTTTTTCAGAAAATTTGAGAAAATGGAGAACTCCAGAGACATTTGTAAGGAACAAGACAATATATGTGCAGAGCCCATGATCCACTTACTGGGAGCTCTAACATGGTGCTTCCCATCATGGACAGGAATGACCAACATTTACCAAGACAAAAGGCCATATTAATTCTTTGCCCACTTATAATAACAATTTTAACTATGTATTAGTTGGCCATGGATCAAAGGTGCAGGACCTTCCCATCAGAACATCCAGTGGATTGGGTCTTGGTTGCCATATCCGTCTTGATGACTTTGGACACACTACATGAACAGAAGTAGGACCAGACTAAATTTGTTTAGGCAAAGGCCGCTAAAATTTCTCACTAGCCAATTGGTATCTGAGGAACAATTGACAGACCAACACCGTGTCGTGGAGAAGGTGCAAACCAACTTTTGAAAGGGGAAAACAAAATCAGACCAAACCAAATCACACACCACAAAAGGCAACAACAGATATGTGTGGGAAGAAAATGATGCATGCATTCATGGGTCGAGAGGAAGATGGCACCACCAGTATTAAACCCAAAAGAAAGACAAAAATACATTGTGTTTAGAAAAAAATAAAAGGCAAAATAACTCTCTTGTGTATTAGACTCACAAAAAGACTATAACCTTTTCACTAGTGTTCTTTCCCCTATAACCTTTTCTTCAGTGTTCTTTTCCCGTCCCTCAAAACACACACACACAAAAGCTCTCTCACTAAACCCTGTCACAGAGAGGTTCCAGTTCATAACTCTTGTGTCCAGAACCTTACGTCGGGCACTCTAGGCAGAAAGTCCAAATAAGGCTTTTGATATGGGCATCAAGCCATAACTTATCATAAAAGGAATCAAGTCACACCTTCCATAACAATCTCCATCTCGGCAAAATTGTCATATAGCCTTCATGGTTGTTCTACAACCTGTTGCAAATATCCATGTATTGTCTATACTCGTTGCATAAGAAAAACTGTCCAAATTTATTTTTTTCAAAAACTTTTCTAGGCCCTATTGAACTGGTACATCTCCATGTACACGTGTCCATATTGAACACCCATATGTCCATGTCAGACACTTCATTTTTTTTGTGCAAAATCCATGTCCCTGCCATATCAATAGCATGTCCTTGCCATATCAATAGCAAATTATAGCCTTCTATATGTTTCTTATGATAAAAGTATCCTAAAATTGTCATGAGTTCATATATAACGAACTTGGATAAAAAAGACTAGTAAAGCATATTTACAAAGTATCCTATAAGTATCAGGTATCCAACATAGGGGACATGGTCCACCTTGATATCTTGAGCATTACATGTGTCTAGCATCTTAGCTTTCAATCACAGATGCGCGTCAACTGTCACTATTTGGACAATATCAAGGTATAATCACTAAAGATAATTGAATTTGCATGTTTTCAGAGGAAGAAAAATCTTCTTGCTTTAAACAGACATTGGGTTACTAACAGCAATGAGAAATATTTGCAAATGAACAGCAAGGAGTAAAAGTAAAGCATTAAACACAACTTACCTCTTGTTAATGATACAATAGTGAAACTTGAATTTGCCAGCCTTCACATCTTCAGTATACTGGAGCCACACATAAGAACACCATTAGACTAGTCACATAAGTTTTTAAGGATTCCTCAGTTGATAAACCATTTCTGCTGCATTTGGCCTCTTTCAGTTCTATAAGGTCTTATATATGGGCTTCAATCTATGGGTTCAGATCCTTCCATAAGGGTGGAGCATGGTGTACTTAGTGGAGCTCATGTCATCAATGGTTTAAGTCAACAAGATACTATCCTACTTCTACATATCCAAAAGCACTAATAAACACCGTGCAGATCCCTAGGTTAAGGATCATCTGAATCCGCATAAATCTACATAGGCAAGGTGATCGAAGCAGAAAAAATGGTTTTGCCTTAAAATGGTCATGATAATTTTGCTACTCAAGATAGAAAAGAGGACACATGGTCTACAACTCAAGCCATCACATACCATTTTTAAGGTAACAAAGATCGATGAAAATGCTAGAGAATCAAATGGTATATCATCCAAAGAAAAAAGTGCACACTCCAAAGATTCCGGGCCAGGAGAAAAGTAGGGATTCTTCAGTTTAGCTCGGAAAAGAATGTAACTCTGTACTGCATGGGACATCAAAAATACACAAAGATATTAATGAGTTAAATACATAAATACATAAACAGAATTACAAGAAAAGTGAATTCCACCCACTTGGGCAATCAGAGGTATATCCAGTTGAGCAAATGGCGAAATCACTTCAACTTCTGCACAAGCTTCTTCCAAGGTTTCCCTGGTTGCTCCTTCAGCTGCAGATTCCCCAATTTCCAAGAAGCCAGCAGGAAGAGTCCTGTGGATATCCGATGATCATAACCACAGTGATTTGCTTGAAGAGATTTAAAACTTCAACGAGAAAACAAATGGACATCCATTTGGTAAACCAAACTTTATCTTAGGTTTAAAACAAGACATCTCCAAGAATGGGAACATTTATGACATTCCAATAGGTTAGAAAAGGAACACCAGAATGTGGCTCTTACTGGTGTTATGAAATACCATTCATAAAATTCCTGACTGCTGTTATCTTTCAAAGAGATGAGGTTGACATTTCCAAGGTTCATTACACAGCAATTGCATGTGTGCCCACATCTTTCAGCATTCACAAATAAATCAAAGATTTAACATTAAGGGTCAACCTATCTTTCAGAAATTCCCATCATTCATCTATTGGGACGGAGACCTACAGAAAGGAAATAGAGATAAAACTAACTACACCAAACAATTTCAGTCTTATTGATTGGCTGATCTTCAGTGTAATATAGAATGTGGGTCATATCTTCTCTTAAATGCATACTGCAAACCAATAATAAGATTGATACAGTTGTCTGATGCATAAGATAAAACAGCATCACCCTTCAAACTGGAGCAAACTAGATGAAAAGTCAGGAGCACCGAAGGCCAGCACCAACAAGTACTACCCCAATGAGCTGATTCTATCAAGACAAGCACAGTGCTCATTTTACCTTTTTATTATGGGCATCACTTTCCCACTTTTGTAAGATTTACTATGATAAGTGACTTCCATCTACAACAACCAGCTTTCCAGGTCATTTTAAAGAAAGAAAGAAAGAAAGAAGGAACCTTCTTTTTTAATGTGAAAGCTTCCTGAGTGATACGTGACCTAGTTCTTATAGTTAGAATCTTACAGAAATAATGAACTTCTGACACTGATTATAAATCTCTAATGTATACAGAAGCTTGGGTGGTAAAGAAATTATATTAACTAATATCACTGCATGGAGTAAGAGATGGTATTTCTTATCTGTGTTTGACATGTTAATATCTCATAAAATCTTTCACGGCCCACAGTGGGCTTCTATGAAGGTCAAACAAAGAAGCACTGGGATATATGATATTTCATGTTTGTGCCTTTTTGTTCCTTTTCCCCTAGGCCTTAAGGTACCATTTGCATTTTTCTGGCTGAAAAAAAGGGTGAAAAGGAAAATCAGGCCTCCTGTTTACTATGAAAACCATTTATGAATAGGGGTGAATCTGAAAACTTCAAGCCAAAAGTCCCTCGGTTTTCTGCTCTACAGCCTTAGAAGTAGGTTTTCTATGGCAATAAAAAGTCATCAAGATGAGCACTACAATCAAATTTGGTGGATTGGCAAGATCAAGGCATCCAAGAGCACAATGTAGCAAAATCAATGTACATTTCAACAAAATCAACTGGTATGTGCATACTGTCAAGACAATCAGGACCTTGAAGGGGTAGATCAATAAAATGTGGGGGTGACCTTGTACTTTCTTTATTAACCTTGGGTTCATTTCTCCCAAACCCATGTTTTCTCTTTTTCTTCTTTGTACCTTCTTCTCTAATTTAATGAAATTTTTCAGTTACTGCTCAAAAAAAAAAATCATTTTTTAGAAAAAGTACCTTGGAAGCATGCATCACTTTGTGAGAAATTAAGTTATTGATTGGAGTATTGGACATTACTTTTGTTCACATTCATTGATCAGCCAATAGCATAGTGGATTTTTGGCCAAAAGGGGGTATGTGTTCATGGGATTGTCCTTTGAGTGAAAAATCTAAGAGTGGGCCTGTTTTTCTGAATTTTGTTTCCATGTCTAGTGGGGTGTGAAAGTAGTATACACCTTATAACTCTGAACTGTAAATTTATTTTAATTTATAAAAGGTTCTGTTCTTTGCACAAAAGAGTCTTGAAGTCTCATCTGTTGGCTGTATCACCTTTGTCGATTCATAGAAAGGCAACAAAGCAATTAATCAGGATAAGAAATTCAGAGGTTTTTCAGAATATTTACCAACTTAATCAATACTAATAGGTGTCATGTCAAAACAATCAACAAATAAGATAGAAAGAAATAGGTATCCCTAGCCCAAACCCTATTTAATTTGGGTCAGGCTTTTTGGCACAGACTACAGCTGAATTTACTTCTGATTGGGCTAGCCCATCCACATATCTAGTTAGGTCAATGGCTTCAAGTTAGCCCAACCTAAGTACATTAAAGTAAGTCAATCTGGGCAAACTAAATTTAATTCAGGTCAGGATTTTACGACCACACCCACAACCCAAACTAATCCAGATCATAGGCCAGCCCCATTTTGGATTGTATGGGTAGGGTTTGACTCAACCTGAGCCCAAGCTGCATCCCTAGACCATAGAAATTTACACCAAGGTAAAGAGAGGGATTGATTGATTGATTACAACATAATAGAGCCAGGATGAGGAAAAAAGATGAAAGAGGAGCTTTAGATCATGTAAAGAGGGAGCCCACTCAAAGTGGTGAGGGAGTCCCTCAAGCAGAATTTAATTTAATTTTCTACAATTTCATGTTTACAGCTTATTTTTCTACACAAGTAACACCCACTAGCAAACAAAATGGGAGAAGCCAAAATAAAATGATGAAGATGATATATTTACCAAAGCCCATAAGATGGTTCAATGTTCCGCTTGCATAGTAGAACCTTATTATCATGTTCGACCAGGCAGCCAACAACCTAAGGGGGTCAGTACAAAAAAAGAGAAGAACAAATGATTGCAGTTAGGAGGATTCAATTACCATAATTGTCAATCATGATAGAAATTTGCCTTGCTGCCATATGAAGAATAACAAAAGTCATCTGAGCAGCATATGATGAATGAAATACTGACAAAGCAATTAACAAAATGAGCATTCCAAATGGAAAGGGTGAAGTTAGGAGAGTGGATTGTAAAATCAGAATTTCGCACTCATAGCAGATTTAATTCAACAGGAGATGCGGATTTTAACAATCCCCCCACCCACCGACCCACAAAACAATGACGATAACAATGATGATGATGATGATGATTTAAGCATGTGTAACATCAATAACCAATTCCCAAAAAAAGCACATGCACACGTCATGCTATACCAAATAAATATTTTTTCTGAAAATGTTGTATTAAAGAAACATTATCTATTTAATAGAGAAAAAACATAAATAAATAAAAAATATATCAAAGTTCTCATGACCATTTGTTCATTTAAAGTATTTAAGGGATAATAAGTCAGTTCGTTAGCAGGCTTGGTGGGGAATAGGACAGGAAAAAGGAAGGGTGCGTAGTGCTTTTAAAAAAAAAAAAATCTAAGAATACTTGTGGGGACAGGAAACAGTACACTCTACTGGATAAACTTATGGATGGGGAAAAGACCTCTCAAGGAGGTTTATCCCAAACTTGCCAAGATAGCCAAGAACAAAAACCCCAGAGTAAAAGATTGCTATAGGGAGGAAGAGGGCAATATATCTTGGGAGCTTAATTTCCGAAGGAACTTGAGGACATTCAAACAAGAAAGTTTAAAGGAGCTGAAGACTTACTAAGGAAGATTCCCATTTGTAGGGAGGAAAAAGGAAGAATTACTTTGGACTGGAGATTCCTCAAGGACCTTCTCAATCAAGGCAACGGTAAACTCGGCCCTACAACAAACCCACGACGAAGCCAGCCAATCATTCTCAACATGGTTAGGACTGGTCCCCCAAAGGATCCAGACATTTGTTTGGTGCACTCTGAAGGGGAGGATCCTCTCTAGTCTCTAGAGCAGCGGTGAACCAAAGGGGTATGCTGGGATCCGATGACAACCCCTGCGTTGCCCGCTATATGCATTCAAGGAAGAAAACGCTGACCACCTTTTCGCGGAAGGCCCCTTGGCAAGACATCTATGGACTAGTTTTGATAATCTAATGGGTGTATCATAGGTATTTCAGAGAACATGTGGTGGCATCAAAGATTCATGGGTAACCCCGAATCTTGGGCACAAAAGGTAGGTAGCCAAAACACATCCTGGGCTGGGATCTTCAGAAACAAAGTGAGTGAGGCAAACAACATTTTCCAAAAAGCTAAATGGAGCTCCTAACAGGGAAAGAATTAAGGGAATATAAAATGTAACTCTTTGACAATTCCTGGGAGGTTGTATCATCGGGGGCCCTCACAAGAATAGAATAGGCGTAATATGGACCCCACCACCAGAGGGAACCTTTAAGTTTAATGTAGATGGAGGCAGCTAGGGGCAAGCTGGGACTGGCATGTATGGGAGGAGTCCTTAGGGATGCGAATGAGACCTAATTTGTGGTCTTTACGGAGTTTACAAGGAGAAGAGATTTAAACAAGGTCGAACTACTAGCTATTAGGAGAGCTTTAACCCTATGGGTCCCTATAAGACAGGGGAAATTGATTATCAAGGAAGATTCGGCAAACGTGATCAAATGGGCCAGGGGGCAAAAGCGGCCACCTTGGAAACTGATCACAGTTGTCAAGGAGATAAGGGCAATGTGTTCGTCAGGAGGTCTTTTTCCACTTGGACAAGAGGTCAGCCAATGGGGTAGAGAACTTCTTCGCGAAGATGGGGGTGGACACAACGCATCAAGGTGTCTTATATTTATGACTATGTTCGTGTAGGGGATTGTTGTTTTAAGGGGAGATGTCGTGTTTTTGGCATTTTTGTTGGGTTGACTTGTATTTGTAATTTTTTCCTTTCTTCATTCTTCTCAGGTCTAAAACTCTTAGACCCTAACCATGTAAATGTCACGTTATCTTCCTTTTAATATATTCATCTCTTTGTTACTGTTCAAAAAAAAAAAGTAAGTTCGTTAGCAAGATGCCTACAACCACACACTCCCAATAAAGCATCTAACTTTTTATGGTTCAATGAGGGATACTATCAACTCCATCACACTGACCAAACTAATTAGAAAGTACAACAAGCAGCAATTGGCTATAAGCACAAAAATATAGAAGCAAAATTCATTGAGGCCAAGTAAAAAAAAAAAAAGAGTAAGTTCCAAGAATATGACTCGTTTCAGCCATCTGTTGGACCAAGTTTGACCAATGTGGTTTTCTTTTCCAATTGCAACACTCACTTGGCCCAAGTTTGAATCCTACTCAAAAGCCAGGGTTTACTGAATTGGGTCCAAGGGATTTGATGTAGATGGAAACTGAGAAGCTCGTGTCCTTTATACCAATTCATCGGTTTTAAAGATTCTCACTGTAACTTTCGTAGACTTGGTTGGGAGTCTTGTAAGTTGGCATCATTTCAGTGTGACAAGTGCACATTTTACTTTCGAGTGAAATATTTACTTTCTCATATCACCAAATGTGCCAAATTTAGAAAATTCTAAAACTCAGGTCACCACATCAGCACAAATGTGGAACAAGTTCAGTGCCAACATTGGCAAGATTAAGAAGTCATAATTGATATAAGTCTTCATTTTTTCTTTTTTTTACTGGTCTGTTGTCAGCATGAGTAAAACCTATAAACTTTATGTTTGCAGCAGTGAGCACTTGCCCTCTGTGCCATAAGTTCTTCTCTTCACAGTGCTAATGCTTATATTTCTCATGACCATTCTAAGCATTGGCAAATGGAAAAAGACATACACTGAAGTTGAACTATATATAATCAGCTTCTAAACAATATAACATTGCGACTCCAAGTAGATTGTACAACAAGTGGATCACTTGATATCTTGGATCACTTGATAACTTGATCCTATAACTGTTCAATTGCCCGAAAGGAAGATAAAAATGCAACTCTATCTTTTAATATCCAATCACTATTAAGAAAGAATTTATATGGTAGCTCAGTCACAAGTTAAAATTTACCGCTGTATCATTTAAGTAAATACAAATGTGGTTGGTGAAGGTCAGATTATTTTGGAAAATCTTTTGTGCCTTAATTTAAAGTCATTCACAATGTTTGGGAATTCCAAGAATTCACTTCGAGAAACAATAATGCCTATATAGAACATAAATAAACAGACAAAAGTGATTGCATAGGCAGTATCATAGAAGTTCATCCCAAGATTATTCAGTATAACGATTGGATGATAGTAACTTCTTCAACAAAATAGAGACAACGTGATTGTCTACCATCTTTGGGTTCTCATAGAAGATTTGACCACAAAGCGTGCAGACAGCCCTCGTCTTCTCCTCTCCATCTGGTATATCTTGTTTTGTTGGGCCTCCACAGGATTGGCAAAATCTGATTTTAGGCTTAGGTGCCTACACATCAAGAACATTGTACTCAAAAATCACACCCAAAGAAGAACACAAAAGAAAGTCTAAAAACTTGTATCCTGGAATATCTTGAAGCATTAGACAGAATAGACAATGCTAGCGATGAGAAAGAATAGAAGCTAAATAGCAACGCACAAGATATGTTAATTTTTACTATCTTGGAGAAAGTAATATTTCAAAATTCCTGTCATTTTATAAAGTAAAATGGTAGAGAGTAGCTTCTTGGTTAGAAGTTCATGTCTGGATGCGAACTCCTTATAATGGAATTGGAATTCTACATAATGATGATCATCATACCTGTTTTAGCTCAGAATTTCAGTTCAACAGAGCAATCACAGACCACCAACAGGCCATGACAATACAACACGAAAGAAAAGGAAGAAAAACATCATAAGAACCACTTAATCCAACACAATAAAAATCTTATACCAAAGTTGTTGGCACGGCTGAAGTCTCATCTTGGTCGTATTCAGACCGACTGGATGACATTTGGAAGGACCTGAAGTAACGGATGGATTGAGATTTCTCGGAGGGAGAGAAAAATTCAGCGGGAGGAGGTGCTACTCTTCTTGATTTGGGTAGCGTTGACGAGAAAGAGATGGGCAGAGGCTTTATCCATTTGTGAAGTGGAGAGACCCCAGATGAGCCAAGGAAATGAAAAGATCTGATCATCTTCTGACCAGTAGATATGGAGATTTGGCGGGTTTTTTCAGGTGAGTGGGAATCCAGATGAGATTGACGCTGAGTTTTGGGCATCTCGCCATCTCAACCGGTGGCTGGAATTGGACGCCATTGACAACGGGTCGCTGGGCTGAGATTCCTACCTGCGTCGAAGAATGAATAAAATTTTCAATTAAATACTGAGATTTTTCTTTTTCGAGTAAATTATACGTAATTTTAAGTGGGCATTGATTTGGGCATCGTTATTTTTCTCCAATTGCGACAATTTTCTCATTTTTATTTTTTATTTTATTATAATAATTAATATTAATATATTTTTATTTTTATTTTAATATTAAAATAAAATAAAGAACAAAATGAGAATAGTAATCAATTTTAATAAAAAAATTATTATGTCAAAATCAAATTCAATTTTAAATTAGAATATCTTTTAAATTTAATTAGACAAAATGTAGATGACGATGAAGGTCTTTTCAGGGGCAAGGCTCAATACAGGTTTGATTTCTAAGTTTAAAATATCATACTTGAATTAGAATTTGAGTCACATTGAATTAGATCAAACCTACATAAAAATTTGTATTTAACTTGGGAGCCTAAACTTGGGCTATTTATTTTAAAATAATTTTTTTAATTAATAATAGGTATAAATATAAAATCTATATAACAATATAGCTTATATTTTAATGAAAAAAAAAACTTCGATCTTAGAAACAAGCTTTAGTCTGCTTGAGCTCGAATATACATTTTAAACCTGAAAATCGGATTTGTGTCCTACACTCCTACCAATATAATTTGACTTGAACTCAAGTTTAACAAATGGGTGGTTTAAACTTGGTCTCAAGTTCGACCACTTTCATAGGTCTATAGCTAGTTTATGATGTTATTTTTGTAAATTTTTATTTTATTTAATGATGTAATAAAGTCGGAAATTGGATAAGATTTTATTTAGTAGACCCAAATTGATACGGTGTGGATGAATTTCCCATTGTTGGGATTTTATTTTATTTTTTATTTTCTTTATTCTTTATTGTAGCACCCAAAGGATACTATAAGTATAAGTAAGTGTCTTGGGCGTCCATGTAGAACAAAGTTTTGGAGTTGAATTTTGTTAGAACTTAGAAGAATTGGTGCTTTTCGGTCTCTCCTTTCGCAGCGAGTTTTGTTTATTTTCTTTGAATTTAATTTTGAGTTTATTTTGAATTAATTTTGATTCATTGCAAGGGTTCTTGATTACATCTTGAATTTAAGTGTTCAATTTGTTGCATATACATTATTGCATAATTGAAATTGAATTGCATAATTCAATTTTGGTTCAATTGAACGTTACCTCTTAGAAAGAATTTCGTATAATGTTAATTTATCCTTAAGTGTTTGACCCTATTCTAATTTTTGGTGAAAGACTAAAATGTTGGTTTATCTAATTGAAATTGCATTTGCCCATTCAACTGAGATGAATTATCAATTGACAATTTAAGTTATAAAAGATCAAACTTTTTAGACATTCAGAATTCTTGAAGTTTAAGTTTTCTCGAGTTCATATCGAATTTAAGATAAGGTAAGTATTAAAACTGATTCTACCCGCATCTCTTTACTTATCTAACATCTTGAATTGAAAATTTAAAGTTTCAATCTCTTTCAAAATGTGAAATTGAAGCTTTCTAATTAGTGTATGAATAAGGTATCTGCATCTTGGACAGCATAGGATACTTGCTCCAACCATGGTAATTTCACAAGCAAGCATCCGGCATCTTGTGGGTGATGGAAAGGACACAAACCTTTGGCATCTTTGGGTGCTCAAAAGGGTTATGGTCATCTTTTTATTGGATGCAAGTTTATTGAGTGAATCTAAGTTGTGAATTGATGTGAATTTTCAATCTCAAATTTTAAATTGAATAATTAGTAAAATTTAAAAATGAAATCTGATAAAAAAATTTTGCTGATCTAAGAATTGAGATTAAAAGTTTATACCCATTTTTGCGATCCCATTCACAGTGGATAACTTCTCACTCCAATGGATAGTTATTTAAACGATAAACTCCTACTATGGTTTAAAAACTCGAAAAAACTAAGCTAAAGCAGTTTGAATTGACTAAACTTGATAAAATTTCGAGTCATGCAAGTCTTATCAAGTTTTTCTGATTTAAGTAAAAAAAACTCGCAACTTAATATGATTTCAAGTTGAGGTCGAGTTCAAGTTTTGAGTTTTTGATCCGTGATTCTTACTAAAGCAGAGAACTCTATTCAGCAGCCAAACCAGTGTATACATCGAGACCAACAACTATTCTAACAGCTAATCTCTTTTTTCAGCTCTCATGTTGCCTGTCTGAAAGAACAAAAAATCTGAAACTTCACCAAAGCAAAGTGCTCCTCACAATATTCTTGCAGATATTCAAGCTGAAATGAGACTTGGGAGTTCTCAACTCATACTAACAGACCCATTGATAAATGGGGGAACTTGCCAGACAAAAAACATAGTCTCTAATGGCAACATTGATCCTTACCATACTGATATGCCAAAAGCTATGCAAATCTTATGGGAATTCTGCAATCTTCTTAAATTCAAGTAATGGCATTAAATCTATACACCTGTGTATATATATAAAATAAAAAACTCTTCTGCACCTGAAAGCTTGCATTGCATATCAAAATGTTAAGTCTTCTCATTGAGGATGAACTGGTTGTTGTTGGGAGAAGAATCACTTAATCGGTTACACAAACAACAATATTGGGCAGAGGTGTTTCTCTTGTGATTTTTTGCTTTTCTCTCATGGTTTTTTTTTTTTTTGGTTTCTTCTCTCTTGTGGTCTATCTCCTTTAGACTTTGTCACTGTTTCTAAACTTTTACTTTTCTTTTAATGAATTTCTCTCTTACTACTAAAAAAAAATATTGGAAAAACAAAAAAAGACAATAAAAATAAATAAAATCACAATACAAAAATTTACATAACTCTCTTTCGATTGAATATCATCGAAATATTTGGAAATGCTGAAGGCAAGCCTTAATGATATATACGTTGTCAAAAATTCGGCTCCAGACCCACATGAAGTGTGATTCTTTTCTGCTTTGTAATAGTCTGCTCCTTTTTAGTTTTTGTATTGTTTTACCTTGTAAGCACTCAGGCCAAATTCTTCCTTTTGTTTGGGTTGTTCCCCAAGTTGCATTACTAGGTTTTCTTGTTCTAAATGAAAAAAAATAAAAATATCAGCTTGATTTTTTTTTTTTTAAAGTTAGTTTTAAATAGGGTAGAAAGATTAAAGAATTAAATGGTTAATTTAAAGTACTCAAATTTAGAGAGTTAAAAAAAATATTACTTAATAATTTAATCAGCTTTTTTTTTAATTTTATTTTAATGTTTAGACTTTCTTGACAAACATATCACATATTCAAAGCAGGACCTGTACAGGGCACAACAAACTTAAGGAGAAGAGGCAGTTGATTTATAAATCATCAAATATATTAAATAATATAATTTGTTTGGGCATTCATTAAACCTAGTAGCTCACATTATATTAAACTCGGAATTTGGGACATTCCTTAGAACAAAAATTTGTGACAGAAAATTATTTATAGCCATCAAATCCAAATCATTGACGTGAAGTAGCCATCTCATCTTCAAATTTGAATTATTTTTATAGATAGAAACTGATTTCACCTACAAAAGACTTGCATTATATTTGTGGAGAAAGAAAATGAGAACTCTAGAAGTCTAGATTGTGTTCCTTGAAAATTACCCATTTGCCCTCATTTTTAATTTTAGGTATTTAAAAAAATTATGGCTTTAATTATCCTATGAAAGAGAATTTTTTTTTAGTTTGATATTTATGCTTAAATCTATCCAAAGAACTCATCACATTAGTTCAAAAGTGGCATCTTAAATCCAAAATTCAAATAAAAAGAATAGTAGTCAATTCAGAAATAGTCAAAATTCAAAAATATAAGATTGAGCTAAAGTACTTTAATTTAATAGCAAAATTGTTGTTTTGGCATAGAACATGTACTAGACTAATGGGTTATCATATAATATTAAATTTAGAAATGTTGGATAGAAAATTGTTTACAGCCATCCAATCAAAGTCATTAAAATTATGAGTCATTGCTCTCATTGATTTTAATTTATTTGATTATTAAAATAATACTGAATCTAAATTTTAACTATATTGAAGTTCACAATCTTAAGAATAATACTGTGGAGTTTAATAGTTAATAAATGCCATGTACTAATGAATTTACTTTCATTTTTAACTGATCAGTCTGAATCAACCATCTCTGATTCAAGCAATAAAGTCCAATGAACTCAACGCAAGCCCAATCAAAGATGAGCCGACTCAGTTAGACCCGATTGACGAGATGAATCTTCAAATATGTAGTGGGACGAATGCCATATGACCACTGGTTCATCATCATGTGGTCCCCACTTTGGTTCCACATCACCTCCTTTGTGGGCCCCACCAAATGCAGTATGATTGGAAAAAAATGCCAAAATGGAAAAATCCCCATTGACATTTCTTACCAAATTGGAGCTGGATGAAGCATCAATTAATGGAGATCAACCAATGTAAATGAGAAAGAGAGACAAGATTAGTGGTAGATGTTAATCCCATAAAATCAGGCAAGATTGCTATGCAACCGTATGAAGAGATAAGAAGAGAAAGAATAGGAAGAAAAGAGAGAAAAAAAAGAGTTCGCTGCCAGCAGAAGAACGTGTACGGCAAGCATTGAAGCAATAAGAGGAAAGAAGATAAGCATGAGAAAGAATGAAATAGAAAAGAAAGGAAACAATTAAAGAGAAAAAAATAAATAAGAAGGAAAGAGGGAGAGAACGAGAGAGGATGATTAGATTTTATCACTTTATTTCATTAGGTATTATAGATAAGGCTTAAGGCCACTTTTTTTTATTAATAAAAATTATCCATAAGCTTTGGCTTTCTCTCAGTCGATGATTTTTTTTTTTAATCCCGGTTGATTTTTAATTTATTATTCTATTGTATTAAATTCTACAAGTAAGTTAAGTATTTGGAAAATTCATCGAGTTATTTTAAATTTGAGCTGGATTAGAGTGTGGGTGTACCAATCACGCCAACTCTCAATTCTTCATTCGAGTTATATCTCAAGAACGCCTAATTTCTTTGAAATTAGCCCCTACCTTCATTTTTCTTGTGATTGAGAGATTTGAGAGTGATCATTTGGATTTCAATCTTGAAAACCATGATTTAACGTAAAATCTCAGATCTAAATTTCAAAATGCAACTTGGCCTATATCAATCTCAGTAAAAGGTCTCAGTTCAACCTTACTCAAATTCAGTCAAATCCGTGCTATCAATATTTTATTATAAATAATATTAAATTATTAACTAAAGTTTGTAAAAGAAAATTTTAGACAAAAATGTATAACTCTCACTGTTCATGAGGTGTTCGACTAAGGGATGACAGACATACTTTAAAATGAATTAAAATTGAATGCTATCTAATTCATATAATAATAATTATTATAAAAAATAATGTAAATACTAGATTTATGATAAAGACAACGGAGAGTCTTTATATTGCATGGAACAATTTAAAGATGGTATCATTTAATATGTGAAAGTGATCAATAAAAGGAGACAAAGTTGCATCAGCTCCCATGTGGACAGCAAATTGTCATTGCCTGTGGAAGGTTAAAAAATACTCACAAAAATAATAGTATTGCACTACTGCTTCAAGAAGCCATTGGCATCCCTAGAATTAGAAAGACTTCGAATTTAAGAATCAAGAGTGATGACTCAGTGTCCAAAACATTCTTATCTAATAAACTTTACTTTTTGTTGCTAATTTCACTCTCTAACTCATTTAGTGTTTGCAATTCACAATTACTGCAATCATATAAAATAAATCTCTTACACCAATGTAGAAATTGAATCGGTTGATATGATGTGTAACAGTCAAATCGGTTGATTTGGTCATGACCTCCCTATCCGCATACACCGAATAAATTAATGAGACCTTACTTTATACATATTTTTATGGAAAGTGACCCTTCGTTGAAGCTCTTCTGCTTTGAACCCAAGACCTCCAAGACCTCCCTTTAGAGATCTTACTCTAAAATCAATTGGGATAATCCCTTCGAATTGATGTCGGTCTAGATATTGCTAAGATAGTTATGTATTATCGATATTTTGTCATAATAATATATTTTTTATTATTTAATAAAAAATACTTTTTGAGGCAAGTCGTGTATTACTGTTATATTGCACTAATAGACTAATATTTATCTGTATTAATTTCATATCAATATTTAAACCCCATATGATTTTCTTTAGTTTTAATGAAAAATTCATTTTGAAGTATTATTTTTGAATTCTTCAATTCATTTGATTAACACATATTGTATATGATTGGTTTCTGTCCAGATACGCTGAGAAAGTCATGTATTACCACTATAATAATATATATTTTTTTATTAAAATGTGGAAAACTTAGACACACTCCTAATAAAACCTTTATGATAAGCATACTACCTCTAAGACACACCAAGGTTAGGTCATGGGGGCTCGAAGCTGTAGACCTTCCGCTTCTTGAAGCGGGAGGCAACCAGTCGAGCTACACTGTAAAATATAATAATATATTTTTATTATTTAATAAAAATATCTTTTAAACCGCTACAGTAGTGTGTTACTGATATATTGCTGAAAAAATGCATATGATATGACTAATAGACTAATATTTAATCGTATTAATTTCATATCAATATTTAAACCCCATGTGTTTTTCTTTGAAAAAATGTGGACGAGATCGGCCCAGTCAATTTCTTTACTTTTTTAAATAAAAATTTCTAACATGGCACAATTGAGGCAAGAGATCTCCTTGCTAAAGTTCTATAAAAAAGATTCTCTTTCATTAGATATCTTTAAGTGTTCTGAGCAAAGTTCAAAATTCGAGCCCTCATGGTCTAATTTAGTGTACTCTAAGGACAGTGGATATCATTCATAGGGGTTTTACGCTGGATTTCCTACAGTTTTTCACACGTAAATTAAAAAAAAAAAGAGTTCAAAATTCACCTTTATATTTCATTTAATTTGCTTTGGATGATTAGAGATATTCAATAATGCTAATTTCTTCATTTATCACAGCGACAAAATCTTAATTTCATGTGGTGGAGTTAGAGACCTCCAGCCAATAAAAATTATTTTTTGTCATTTATATTCTCTTAAATAAATATTTTAAAAACATGACATGCCACTTGTAATTCTAGGCAACATATATTCAAACAAAGGAAGAGTCTTATGAATATGGACCAACCACATGCAAATCTTAGTATGAGATTATGAGTTTAAACTATTTATTAATGGGTCTAAAATGTAAAATGGATTGTTGGTGGAAAAAATTAAGTATTTTGTAAAATTAGTCAATGATACCAAACAATAGATTAATTAGATTGACTTGAGATTTGGCCTTTTATACGTCTCATCCATTTCATATATTGGATCATTTTTAGCAAGGCCATAAAAACATAATTCTTGTAACATTTATCTCTTAAGAACAATTATTTTAAGTGTTTTATGAGAATTTTGGTTTGTGGGATTCACAGTAAATCTAATGGATTTAACTATTTCCTCACACTAACTTACTTCTAAATTGCATCAGTACCCAATTTGTCACCAATTTGATTTTTAAAACTAATTAATCCAACTCACTGAATTTATCTTATTAGATAAATATGAAAAATTGAGAACTTAAAAAATCATCTTATATTCATAATTAAGATAAAATTATACATACACTATATACAAAATCTTGAGTTTAGTATTTTTTAACATGAGTCAGGGTTGAGTTTATTAAAACTCGGTCTAACCCGTCCAAATTTTTACCCTATATGTATAAAAAGATAGAAATAAAGAAGAGATAGATAAACAAATATTCTAATTGTAAAACTCTCTCGCAGGAACTTGAAAATTCTCATCAAATTTGCATTAAAACAAAATGAATTATAGATTTATGACAAAATAAGAGGAGAAATTATTAGCTCTTTGTGGATGTATACGCATCACTCTCTCTTATTATTTATTGTTATTATTCAATAATTTCAACCCATTAATTACATTTGTATGGACGAGTACATTTACAACTGCTTGAAAGTGTCACAAATTAATCACCATTTGGTAGCCACTAGCCACAATAATCCAAATTACTTTCTTCTTCATCTACCCTAATCTGTTTTAGGCCAAGCCGAGCTTGATTTGTAATTTAAAACTCGAGCTACGACATATTTGTGTTATAAGGCTCAAGCATGATATCTAACTTGAAATGCATATGTGGGTTTTTCAAAGCTGGGACTTTTTGACTCAAAATAGGTTTGGTTTTGTTATTTTTATATTTATATACAATATTAATTCGTAATTTATAACATTGATTAATTTTGAAAGTACTTAAATTATTTCACAATTTCATTTTCACTTTTTGATAGAAAATCATGACATGATAATATTATTAAGGTAGAATTCCTTTTCAAAATTAATTATTTAAAGGAAAGTATCTGAAGTATTATATAGAGTTATTGGTTTTTCAAATTAATCGATATGAGACTTTTATCATTTTCACATCTACTACTCTCACGTCATAGAAAATCATAAAATGACAATATTCTTTAAGTAGAGTTTACCTTAAAACACTAACGATTGAGAGAAAGTTGTATGCAATGTTATATGAAATCGTTTTTCAAATTGATCAACTTGTGTCACACTCCACACTTTTTCTCTAAAATGGGTGTTTCTTAACCTTCTCAATTTCATTCATTGCTTAGTGGCTAAGTTCTCCACTGCAGCAATAATAATAGAATTCATAATCTGCGAAAATCATACCAAGAATGATTAGGTAGATTACTTCTATTGAAATATCCATGCCAAGTGCTGAACAACTGACAACTTCGGTCATTGAGGATGAAAAATCACTATCAACATCTATGTAATGGGTCCCATTAAATCACCCTCACTTCTAAAAATAGGACAATCCAATGTACATTAAATTCTACTTTTGGTCGTCTTTGCTCTTTATATTTATCCAATTGCCACTAATCAAAGTGCTAAAAGTGTCTAAAAAAATATGGGCCACCTATGGTACTAATTACTTTTGGCACTAGACAGTTTCAAACCCGACATCATCTTTTCTTAAATATATATATATATATAAAGATATTATTATTTTAATAATATTATATTTTAAATTTGTTTTTTATTCATTTTCCATTAATTAAGTCGTAAAAATATATATTGTTGCCTCTTATTATAGAAAAATATTTGTGTCACTATTTATTTTTGACAAAAATAATAAAATTACACTATTAATTCCATACTTGTGGGAGAGCAAGTAAATCTAGTGAGGAGTGTTTTAAATAGTTTAGGAGGAAGACAAAACCTCCACAATTAATAAGTGCATCTATCATTTGGTTGGGAAGAAGGACAAATTTGAAAACTTGATGCACTAATAAATTACCTTTAATGATGTATTTTATTAAAACTAGATAAATACATAAATTCTTAAATTATCAAAATAAAAGCTACTGAATTATGTTCCATATGTAATGTTGTTAGGTCTTCTATACAATCATTCATTGAAGATACTGTATTTTAAAATTCAAAATTCTCTAATATACAGCCGATCTGCATTACATGTCCTCATTATTTTCAAGTCTTTTCGAAATATAAAATCCAATCCAAAATGACCCATCTTATATTATAGTTTGGTCTCAGATCATTTTAACCACATGAGCTAACTTTGGTGTGCTTTAGAGATAGTTTGCCCAACCTGAACCGAACCGAACTTCACAACCCGAATTCTGACCCGACCCACATTCTAAACCCATTTTAGTTTTAAATTTAGCCTGGTCGAGTTAGGTTGTGTCGGGTCGGGTTAACTTGTAAAATCCTCAACCCTACTTGACCCGAATTTCATACGGGTTTTTGTCTTCTCAACCCGACTCGATCTGCTGATTCAAAATTCTCAACCCGACCTGCATGATTTCTCGGGTCGGGTATTGCGGGTCGAACCAAAATCCGACTCGAGTTGCAGCCCTAGACGGAAGGTTAACCAATTGAACTACACCCATGTGGACATCAATATATATATATATATATAAATAAAATATATCATCAAAATGGAGCTTTCAATTAATTAATAATTTTATTTGTTTAAACCAAACAAGTAAAGACAATTTTTTATAATGGAGCTTTCAATTAATTAATAATTTTATTTATTTAAACCAAATAAGTAAAGACATTTTTTTATAATTAAAATGTTGACAATTTATGCTTTAGTTTGATAAGATTTATATATTAAAAAAATATAAACATCACTGAAATTTGAATCACAGAAAACTGATGACTCAATTATGTCAAATTAGAGTTTAAAGTAAACCTGCGTTAAACAAACTAATAAATGTCTGCATTAAAATCTAATATGACATAATGGAGTCATTAGAACCTTGTAACTTAGTTTAACTTTCATATTTTAATAATCTATCAAAAAAATAATTATATAAAAATAAATAGAGATTATTTATAGTACTCAATTATTTATTTTATGCAGTTTAAGTTTGATAGCTATATATATTTAATGAGATTGATTTCTTTTTAAATCTTATTAATAATAAAGATTTTTAATTTTATAGAATAAAAAAACCAGTTTACTAAATCAAGAGAGAGTTGGCCTCACACTCAAGAAGTTTTTCTAATGGAAGGAGGTCTTAAATTTAATTAACAATCAAATCAGTGCTAACGCAAATTAAATTGAGTGACAATAATTTTATAATTCAATAATTTATTATAGGATTTAGTTGGGTAAAATTATCAGACGCACAGTCACTTTCAATTATAAAAAACCAAGTGCTATTGTAAATTAAATTGCGTGACAATAATTTTATGATTCAATCGTTCATTACTTTATACAACGTAGCATGTTATTTTAAACTTGTTGAGGAGATACTTGGATTGAATATTTTAAGATTTATTTTTATGAGTTGTTAAATAGTAAGTTGAATAGAGTCGACCCTGGGCACACGTAAGCTGCCGCTTAGAGCCTTCAGACAGGAAGCTTACGTACATTTAAACTCGTTAATATACACGGCCTGGGTCTGATAAATGTGAATAATTCGGTGCGTGCTTTCTGTCGTAAAAAAAAAACTAAAATAACGGTAAATGTCACCGAAGAATTAGGGCAATCTAAAAATTCAAGCAGAAACCTGAAGATGGGCCCCACGAAAAATCTGCAAGCATGAGTCTGATTTTACCGTCACCCACATCCTTCGTACCTATCATGTCTTTTGTGCACATTAGCTTAAAGCAGCAGCAAACTCGCTTTCCAATAAAAGCACCGTCACCACCTGCATTTCACTCTCTCTCTCTCTTCTCTGCTAAGCATTTCTCTGCAATCAGTCATCAATGTCCATTTCTTCTCCTTCTTTTCCCGACCTTTAACTCTGTTTTTCCATCTTTTCTCTCTCTGTCTTTCTCTGTCATGTGAAAATGGCGTTCTTTCATTTTCAACGTTGAAGAAACGGGATTCAGGAGCGTAAACTACTCTGTCAACTGGTGCTTCTCCCTTTATTCCACATTTATCAGAACCATTTCACTCTTTGCGTTTGTTTGGATTGGAAAATAGTAAAAATAGCACAAAACCCAGAAACTTATATTTTTCTCTGAGTATAATATGTGGTAGTATCTTTTTTTTTTTAAAGGTAGGAGAAACTTAAAAAGAATCTCCCTTACTGTTCGTTCTCATGATATTCACTTCCCTTTTTACAGAAAATAATTTTGTGCTACTTTCTACTCTCACCGTGCGTATGGTAAAACATGTCTCTTAGCCAAAACGCGACCTTTTGCAGCGCTTTCCTGCTTTCTCTCGTTTTCCGTGGAAAATGGAATCGTTTTTCTTTGTTCCTTTTTTGGATTTTTCCTCCTTATGTCTTTTTTTTTGTGCAGGAAGAGAACTAAGGATCAAGGGATGTTTGCAGCTTCTTATTGTTATTTTTGAGTGAGAAGAAAGGTGGAAAATGTCGTCTTCGAGAATGGAACCGGAGCAGAAGACACCACAGTCACAGAGACGGCTTCAGCGAACGCAGACAACAGGTGCTTTGGGCGAGTCAATCTTTGACAGCGAGGTTGTTCCATCATCACTGGTCGAGATTGCTCCGATTCTTCGTGTTGCCAATGAGGTCGAAGCAAGCAACCCAAGGGTTGCCTATTTATGTGAGTTTCATTTCTATATATATTTGTTATGCTTTTAGTTCATTGTGTTGTTTCCACTGAGTGGCTGGGAATGTTGGTGTTTTTTTTTTTTAACATGGGTATCCCCACCCCACATTGGAGGTGGGACTAATCCCACGATCATAAACCTCTCAATCCACACACACTAGTTTAATCGATGGGGAGTAACCCAATGGGGAAGTGGCCCGGAATGTTGGTGGTTTTTATTCCTCTTTTGATGCATTTGTGTGTTTATTAGTTGGTATCAATCCAAACTTGATCTGTGAATCAAATTCAAATCATAGATGAAATCTCATTGTTTTTTCTCATGTTTCATTGAAAGCTTAAATACACAGACTATTTCTCGATAAGCTTATCTTTCTGGCAGTTAGGGGGCTTGTCCTTCCTTGCATGAAAATTATTTGTGCAGGATGCATATTTTGGATTGCTGTGATGATACAGGCAAGGTTTGAAGTTCAACCTTTGCATTTGTTCATTACTGAATTATCTGTGGTGGATATTGATTTGATAATCTGATGAAAGTAAACGTGCTGAGGACAAATTAAATGTGGCAATGGACAGCTTCATTCTGCTATTCAATTCACAAAAAAAACACAACGTTAGTATCCAGTTAAAGGAAATAATTTCTGTTTCGTTCTACAAATTAGTCACCAGTTTTGATTTTGATTCTATGATTCAATGAGAGGTCACTCATTTATGCTTTAACTTAATAAAAAATGTTTTTTGCTGTGAATGATCTAGACTCCTCTTAAGCAATATTGGAATCCTAAATCTTCAATAGAAAATTTAGGGTGTTATTGGGATTTTAAGTTAATATGCTTTCTTCCATTATTCATATGACGTTGAATCCACAAATCTTATGTTTATTAATTTGTTGAATTGGGCCTCTTGTATTAGTGTTTGGTGTCATATTTTGCTACACGTACTTGTATATGTGATTGTGAAGTGTCACTTTGATTGAAGGGACTTCCCTTTTGTGAGAGATAACTACATTGTTATTTGGCCTTGAGTTTTATTTGGAGTTTAGACAGGGGAATTTCTAGTTGGAGTGACTTTACGAAGGATCCATCTTAAGCTTGAATTTATTTGCCTTTTTGTGGGCAATATACCATTAAAAATGCCAGATAAAGTGCCATAGTGTATCCTAATTGTGAACGATAAAACATTATTTTAGTGAGACAAGAAATCAATTAAATAATGAGTTGGAACTATGGAGGAGAACTTTTGAGACAAATGTTTTAAAAATTAGTGGGACAAGGATTGAATACATGGATTATAATTTTAGTGGAGTGGATGACAAAGAGAGGAATCCAATTAAAATGAGAATGTCCTTGTATTGCATTGTGGTAAGTTTAGTTACTTGATCTCATTTGTTGAATTGAATGGAGGAGCAAATTTAGATGTAAATAGTAACATGGGAGTTGAGTGGGCAAAGTTTAAACATGTGAGTAGAGTTTTATGCTCTAGAAGAGTTCAATGTCAATTTAAAGTGGCGATTTTGATAAAACTGTCATTAGACTGGAAATGTGTTATGGTATAGTGTTAGGTGATGAGAAAAGGACAAGTTGACAAAGTAATGGTAATAGAGATGCACGTGGTAAGATTGATGAGTGGAGTAACTTTAAGAAGACCTCATTTAGATGAGAAAATGGACATGCTTAAGGTGGTTTGGACTTGCATGTAGAAGACTAGAAACAGTCCAGAGGGAACAAGGTGGAGAGAGAGGCCATTAAAAACCTAGAAGGAAGTGATACAAAAAGATGTGATAGATTGTATAGTTATGGAGGATATGGTTTAGGATAGGGTAGAGTGGATGAGTAAAACTTCATAACTGGACTCCATATATTTCGGGAAATGATGATGATGATAACAACTAAGATGATGACGACAATGATAGTAGGTAAACAAGAAACAACAAGATGATGGTACAAGCTGTTGAAATTTGAATGATAAAGTTTATTGTGTTGTGTAACAAAGAAAGAACAGAATTACGAGCAAGCACACAAGGGATAATGCAAGAGTTAGGAGAGAGCACACAAGGAATGATGCAGGGACAATTTTTAATAATGGTAGTGAAGAAATCTTGTATGTAGAAGGCCAAAGACGGCTCCATGTGTGCTTAATTATTACTTGCAAGATCAAGACACTAGGAAGAGAAGGGGTGGAGGTGGGGGGAGGAATTATGATGTGGAAGTAAGTAGCCACAAGTAGCATGTTAGGTTGTCGGTTGACATGGAATTTGGCCTTAAACGAGGTTGAGTGTAGTCAAAGCATTTTTCTTTATTTTTTGAGTCGGAGAGGCTACTAGTAGCACGATTCTATGAATTTTTAAGTCTTTTAAATTGTTCCTATAAGTTAGGAAAGCTAGGTAGATGGGAGACTTTTAAAAGAAGGTATGTACTAACCAAGGTGATTTATTTTTATTTTTTTATTTCTTACTATTGCTGAGAGGACTCTTAGTCTTGGATGTGAAACCAAAGATAAGTTGGACGTGAGTAGAGCACCATTGGACTGGCTTTCTCAAGTTTCTGCTATGTAGTTCTTGTGATTCTTCTAGTTTTGCTTCTGACATGACTCATCATACAAATTATTTTTTCTGCACTTGTGTTCTTTGTGAGATCTTCCCAATTGACAACCTTTTGGTTGTAAACTTCCAGATGTGATCTATTCTTGGTTTTCAAGAGAACATGCCTCAGATGTGCATTGGACATCTGACTGTTATTGATTAGTTTTTGTTGTAATACATTTTTTCTATATTCTATTCCCTAAAATTTAATCATCACATTTATTACTGTCTTTTCTTTTTTACCCTTGTTTGATTACTATTTTTTGAATCTAATGAATATTATTCTTGGAATTTCAACTAGGTCGATTCTATGCCTTTGAGAAAGCTCATAGACTGGATCCCACTTCCAGCGGGCGTGGTGTCCGTCAATTTAAAACTGCACTTTTACAACGTCTTGAAAGGGTAAGTATCTACAACACACACTGGTGTAAAGTGATAATAGTGCACCTTTATTCTCCACCTCTATTTTAAGAAAATTATGCAAATTTGAAAGGAGGATCCCAAGTACAGCCACGACAGTCATCATCTTATCAATCATCATCCATGGTAATTCTTCAATGACACCATTATTGATGAGTTCATATACATTGAGGTGGGGCCCATATGATAATGAAGGTGGTTGAACCCAGTAAAGCCACTTAAACTGTCTCGCCAACCATTTCCTCATGAGCAACCTGGTTTGACACACCTTCAACCTACATCAACCTGTAGATTGAAATTTGATGGATTTGGTTTTATATCAAATCCAAATCCATGATTTTTCTTTACATGCCATCATTATCCATCAGTTGGTGTACCCCAAAAGGGTTCTACATTCTAATCCATTGTGTCATAAAAACATGTTACGTAGAAGTTGACCTAAATTTCTCATGAAAGAGTCCACATGATAATCCATTATGTGTCGTCTATACATGTTATTAGAATGTGTGGAGAGAGAGTTAAGGAGAAATGATGAGTACTAGCAAATTAAAAGAGACAATGAAGGAGAAATTAGTGTTGCTACTAGTAAAATAAAAAGATAATCAAGGAGAAATTAGTGTTGCTATAGATAATTGGTTGAAAATGGAAGGAACAGAATTTGAGTTTTACACCCAGGTTTATCTAAATAGCATCCTATATGATGCGGGCATATGTGGATGTAATTAAAATTTTAATTTTGACCCGGGCAGGTATATTATCAAATTAGCAAGTTCGGGTCCCGAGTCGAAGGATCAAAATTTTATTTTCGATCCCGGCGGATCCATAAGCAATTTAATAGTGCGGGTTCTGAGTTGATGCATCGAGCCTTTATGTGGGCTGAATCCAATTGAAAACATTGGGCCCAAAGTCAAGCCCAATATTCGTGAGACCAAGAATAACCCATGACTGATCAATGATTGGGAATCCAATTAATTCCAACAAATAATAAAGTTCTAATCAAGTTAGGATTGGACTTTCTGGGATCGGTAATGAGTAGTTGGCATAGTTATTTAGGACTATATGGATTAGGATTATTCTTATTTAGAAGTTGTTTTATTTGAATAAGTTTCCAAAGTAGCGTGTAGGAGGGTCGGTTCCTACTTAGTTTAGGGCTGTTTTTAGTTTATATAAGAGATGTATTCAGACCTTTTAAGGGGAGATTTTTGATGAATAAAAGTTATTTCTTTTCCTTACAAACAATGGTTTGTTTTGTGAAGTTGAGTTCCTGCAACACTGCAGATCTCGTGGGAAGTAAGTGCTGCAATACTTGCAGGCTTCTTCCAATTCCAGGCCCAATCCTGTAATTTCATTCCAGACCAGTTGTTTGACATCGGCTCAGACCTATTCCAGCAAGATTCAGTCCTGCTTAACAGACCCAACCACGTGGGTGAACTTGAGCTTGACTTGCTGGCTGACCCAAGGTGTTCCGTTTCTTAGGCCTTTGTTGTGGCCTAATTGCAACTAGGTAGGACGTGCCTGAGCCAGATTTGAAGCCCAGATTAGCACCTTAGATCAAGGTGTCAATTAGGCCCACTTGTGAACCATAGCCAAGTTCTTGCAGATCAGCGCACATGTTATGTGGATTATCTTCTTCAATTTGTGATTCAGCAAGTCCATATTGTTTGGGCCATTTGGTTCAAAGCAGATATCGTCAGGTTCTTGCTTATTCTCCGAGTTCATCACAGACACGTTAATTATCTAAGCTTCCGCTATAATTCGAGGTTGGGTATTCTTAATCCTTCCTAGCCTACATCACTATATACTGAATTGGTATCTCTCTAGTCTTTCTAAAGGGCAAGGGCAAAGCAGTATTTATGATTGGTAATTATGTTTTCTTGGCTGCAATTATAAAATTAGTAACCATTTGAGTCTATTGGTAGAGTTTTCTTCCCCCTCATTTGCAATGTTTAGGAGGCATTTATCTTTGTTTAGCATGTCATTTTCTTTATGCTATTGTGTTATTTGGTAAATAAGATTTTGTCCTATTGATTGTCACTGCAATGCATGTCTTTATTCTTTCACTTTTTTATTTAAAGAAATTGATGGAAGTACAAAGAAAATGGATTAAGACAAGCAGGTAGTAAAAGCTATGAAAATGGGGTTTCAACGACAATAATATGTAATAACAGTAACAGATTTCGATATTGAATTGAAGAAAGTATGCATTTATGTGCAAGATACAGACCACATAAAGCAACATTTTGTAGCCCAGAGACTCTAACAAAGGTTGAGATCGAATTTAGCAAGGACCACTCAACTAGTGACATGTACTTTAGCTCAATGGATTTGACCCATCTCCTCTCCATTTTTAATCAAATCAATCAAATGGTATTGATAATAGCAGTTATCAAGATGGGACTAGAATTGGCTTAAGATGTCAAAGGGAGTGGAGCAAAGGAACACTTGCTGTCCAGGGTTGGTGAATGGTTTTTCTTCCTGGAAAACAAAGCTCTCCTTTGATACTTGATGAGAAAGGAATCTCTGGATTAAGATCCTTGGTGGATAGAACTACTTTGAAGCGAACTGATAGGGAAGTCCCATTTCTATAGGGCCATTGTATTTTATCCCTAGAGGTAAAATGGTAGGGAGGGGATTATTTTTAATCTTTTTATTTTTTTCTCATTACAGTCCCAGATGGGAATGAGGTTAGTTAGTTGGAAGAGGTTTATAAGAAAAGGTGGCAGGATTACTTTGCCTCTCAATTTATGGAGCCTGTTATATTATTTTCCGTTATGACAAGTCTGGGTGCACTATTACGGGTTCCCACTGGTGGAGTGGAATAAAAGAATGATGATGGAGTTTGGTGAAAGGTTGGGCAAGGTCTTGAAGGTTGATGAGAGTAATCTGAATTAGAAGGATCTCTCTGTTATTTGGCTGCTGCTGGAAGTTAACAATTCCTCAACAATACCTGAAGAGATGACAGTGAGACTACTGGATAGCAGTTTCAAAATTCAAATCTGTGAGGTGGCACTTGTGGAGGCTACCATTAGAGAAGAGGGGCATCCAATTTTAAGAGAGAAGCCGTTAATTGGAAAGAAGAACCCACCACCACCTATGACCAGCAAGTGTTCCTCTGCTCTGCACCCTTAGAAGCCACCAGCAAGTGTTCCCTGTTGCAGCACAGAACCTGCCACCAAATTGTCTTGAGTACCTTTGCTCCGCCTTACTGGCCTCCTTACAAGGGAAGCTTACTGACTGTCGATCACCTTGCCGCATAAATCTCTTTGCACACCTAGCTACTTATTGCCATAGACTGATGTTAGCAGTTGAGATGGCCTTATGATTGTTACCTACTATATACCCACTGAACCAAAAATTCTTCCTCTTTGATCTCTCTTTGGATGAAGACACCGTCATGTTGGGTTTGGCTCAAAAGGTCCTATTTTTGGGCTGGGTAATGTTTTCTAATGCCCAAGTATATAAGGGCTTATTTTCTCTCAGAGTTTTAAGTTTGGGCTTTCTCAGTGTGGGAGAGAGAAAAAGAGAGGACATTAAAGGGTTGGGAATCCTTGTAACGAGTTGTCAGTAACTCTTCATAATGGAATCGAGCACAACGCTCCATAGACGTGGCCTTTAACGGTGAACCACGTAAAATCTGTGTTGTGAATGATTTATCGGTGGTTTGTGCAATTTATTTTCTTACACGACAACCCTTGCCAAGAATTGAAACAATCCCTTAACCACATAGCAGTCGCATTCTCAAGAAGATTATCCGCAATCAATGTCACCACACGCAGAGATATTGAGTGTCACTTTCTCCTGTGTATCACCTTCTTCCATCCATCCACTCTGCCTTGAAGAACCTTGCCGCCTTCCAGCTGATTGCTGACCCATAGGTGCACTCTCTGCTTTCCCATTCCCCCTTTGCAGTCTTGTTTGCAGTGCTCCCATCCAGTTACTAGATTAAAGGAGAACTTCAATTCTGTTCGACGTCATTAAGAAAGGAGAAATTTGGACTGGTTAGAGACCATGAAGGCACTATGATTTTCTTGTTTTTAGGTACTTTTCCGAAGTACAAAATGATTGGGACATTATTAGAATATAGATTGAAACTACAGCTAGAAGATTGATTATCATGGGCTAGGATGAACACCCTGGCTGGTCAATTAACTTCAATGTCAATTAATGCAGGAGAATAATCTCAATTGTAGTGGTTTCATGTACGGACTCAGAACTGTTTGAACTTAATGTCTAAATTCGCTTTGATGCTTTTCTTTTTTCTATTTTCTTTTGTTTTTGTTTAAGCTATACTGATTAAAAATGTTAATAAAGCAAAATTTGCAAATGATTTACTTGCGTCTGCTATTCATCATCATCATTAGAACTTTCTCTGATCTTTATGGGCTTAGCTTCAGCTATTGTATCATCATCATCATCATCATCATCAGTGCAGCTATTAATCCCATCAATTGAGGATTGGCATTTGCATTTGGTATGTTTGTTTTTTCTATAGCCCATCTGCCTATGCCCATAGGATTTGAAATTGCAACCTTCAGGTTGCAATAATGAGTGTTCACCAATTGTGGTAGGGGTTCTTGTCTTCAATTATCGTACATGTGCTTGTTTTTTTATCAGCTCTCTGAAGTTATACTCTGCTGCTTTCAGGAAAATGACCCAACATTGGTGGGAAGGGTAAAAAGAAGTGATGCACGAGAAATGCAGAGCTTCTATCAACATTACTACAAAAAGTATATTCAAGCGTTGCAGAATGCTGCTGATAAAGCTGATCGGTGAGAAATTCTTAGCATTCAGCCCCATAAACCCTCCCTCTCAAACCTCTCTCTCTCTCTCTCTCTCTCTCCCCACCCCCCCCCCCCCCAAAAAAAAAAGAAAAGAAAAATGAGATCATCTTCAAGGTGTTAGATGTTAGGAAGGTAGAAAGTTTTGCTTGGAAATTTCATTTCAAGCGTTGATTTGTATTTTCCTTCTTCATTTATTCATTTCCAACTTATTTTTACAATGGTCTATATTTAGTGCTCAACTTACCAAAGCATACCAAACTGCTGCTGTTCTATTTGAAGTTTTAAAGGCTGTCAATCAGACACACTCAGTTGAAGTTGATCATGAGGTAAAAAACACAACTTTTTTTCGGCTATTTATTCATGCAGCCATTTTTTCTTGAGCTAATCATTAGCATATTTTTTACTATTGCCATCTGTAAGTCAAAATTAAAGATATGCTTACATAGTATTCAACTCTGTTTACTTGATAACATTGTGGTCCTTACATTATTATGCTTCCACTATAGATTTTAGAAGTTCACAATAAAGTTGCTGAAAAGACGGAGATTTATGTGCCCTACAATATTCTTCCTCTTGATCCTGATAGTGCAAACCAGGCTGTTATGCGCTATCCTGAGGTAATGTGTCTGGCCATTTATTTATTGGTTGCATCATCATTCTATTCCTACAATTGCTGCTGAGGTATCACTTCAAACATGCAGATTCAAGCTGCTGTTTTTGCACTTCGGAACACTAGGGGTCTACCATGGCCTAGAGATTACAAGAAGAAGGTAGACGAAGACGTTCTTGATTGGCTTCAGACCATTTTTGGGTTTCAGGTGAGGAAACAGTAAAAAAAACAATATTTTCTCAATTACTTCCATTGGTTCTGAAGTTCTTTTTTATTTATGAGGATTGATCAGAAAATAGTAACATGATTCCAATGCAACCTTTGTGGTTGCAGAAAACACTTGCCAATTATGTTGGGAGCTCTTGTTGATTTATGTAGAGCATAGCACCTTCATTTCCATAAAACAATCAAATTTTGGAAGCCTTCAATTTCCTTTGCTTGTGGCCTTTTTTTCGGAACATGGGTATTCCCACCCCCATTGGAGGTGAGACTAATCCCACGAGCATGTGTAAACCTCCCAATCCACCCATGGGGAGTGGCCCAGAGGGGTTTAATCGTGAATCGAACTCAAGACTTTATTGGGCACTTATCATTGTTATATTTTTCTGTATCATGCAGAAAGATAATGTGTCTAATCAAAGGGAGCACTTGATTCTGCTTCTTGCAAATGTTCACATACGGCAGTTTCCAAAACCCGATCAACAGCCAAAGGTTTTCCTCTTTACATACTACCTTTTGATATTGCAGTCATTTTGGCCATTTTATTGCTTGCAAGTACTCACTGGTGGTTATATTTAGTTGGATGAACGTGCATTGACTGAAGTCATGAAGAAGCTATTCAAGAACTATAAGAAGTGGTGCAAATACCTAGGACGCCGGAGTAGTCTTTGGTTAGTATTTTCACATTCAAAGTTTTCATGATCTGGAATGCTGCTTTTGAAGGGTTGCTAATGCTTACTTCTGGTGGTATAATATATTTTCCTATTTGGCCTTGGTGGATAGTTTTGTAGTTTGAGAATCTTTTGTGTGTGCGTGTGTTTATATTTTGTCATATTTTGATTCTTTAGAAATTCCAGGTTGCCAACTATCCAGCAGGAAGTGCAGCAACGCAAGCTATTATATATGGGTTTATATCTTCTTATATGGGGTGAAGCTGCAAATCTGAGATTCATGCCTGAGTGTCTTTGCTACATCTATCATCATGTATGACCTTTTTTTGAATGGTCATTTGTCTGAATAGTGGGGTTTGGGTTGGGTTGTAAATAAACAAATAAATCACTCGTTGATTTAATGTTATAAAGCTCCTAAATGTGTTTTTTTTTATGAAATGGACTTCTAATGATTTGTTTGTCGGGCTTAACTTTATTTATGGGGAGAATCATTTGATTGATAGCCCATACGGTTGAAAATATTTTCTGATTTTGTTTGATTAGATTGCTTTGTTGTTTTATATTGCAACTTACATAATGTTATGTATGATTCATTTTTTCCCTGGTTCCTTGTGTATGAATGCAGATGGCATTTGAACTGTATGGGATACTAACTGGGAATGTCAGTCCAAACACTGGTGAGAATATCAGGCCAGCCTATGGGGGCGATGAAGAATCGTTCTTAAGAAAAGTTGTGACCCCAATCTATAAAACAATAGCCAAAGTTCGTCCTGCCCTTTCTCTTTGCTTTACATTTTTATTTTTTCACAATGATATTCTATTTCTTTTTAAGATCTATTGAATCTGTGTTTCCCTAATGTAAATGCCCTTGTTTGATAGGAAGCTCAAAGGAGCAAAATGGGGAAATCAAAGCATTCAGAATGGAGGAATTATGATGACTTGAATGAATATTTTTGGTACATAATGGAATTTGTTATCCTTGGTTTGGCCTATGTTTCTAGTCATTCTGCTTTGGACTAACTTCATCACTTAAAAATGATAGGTCAGTTGATTGTTTCCGCTTAGGATGGCCGATGCGAGCTGATGCTGATTTCTTTTGTCAACCTCTAGAAGTGCTTCGTGGTGAAAAAAATAATGTAAGTCAACATAGGGATACTGTTTTACTTTTTCCATCTCTTTTACAAGTTATTGTCTCTTATTTTGTGATTTTTATTCTTTGTCTCAGGTGTGTCCATGGTTTTCAGCTCCATTAACTGTTTTTCATTTTCACATTTCCTTTGTTTGATCCCAATGGTTGGTTAAAGAATTGATATGTGATATATGCAAGTCGTGAAACATTACAATAAAGTGTTTGTTTTCTTGTTGAATATCTCGATTATTGTGATCTTACCTGGTATTTTCTATGCCCGATTTTTATGTAGAACACAGATCGAGTGGACCCCAATTCTTTTTATTTTAGCAAGTTGTTTAATTTCTAAATTTAATTTAATTTGTTTTTTTAGCTAGTTTCCTAATGTAATTAGGTGTCCTAATTAGGTTCCCCTTCTAAGAAGTTTCCTAGTTAATCTCAGATTCCTTCAGAATCGGGATTCTTTGTTTATATATATATATATATGCGCCAATGTAATGGGCGAAACACAAATTCTCGGATATGGAATAAAAAAATTGAAATTTATTTTTCTACCTTTCATTCTTTTCTTCTCTCGTTGCAGAGGAGGCATCTTCTTCTCCTTCCTCCTGTCTCGGCAAAGACAAGGATTTCATTTTGTTCGATCCTATCTGCCGGTGTGCAATTGATCCAGCTTCAAGTTATCACTTCCGCCACGTCAATTGGTATTCAGAGTAGTCTCCCCGTTGAGGGACAATCCTGTTCAGTTGAAAAAAATAGTTTCTGAAAACCCCAACTCAGATCTCTGTAGCAACGAAAGTCTGGGCGTTATCCCTGGCCGTGTTCAGCCCTTGTTGTAGACGACCATCAACCCCAACACACTCCTTGCAGACCCAACAAGGGCCTTCTTCCTCCTCGCAACATCTCTACTCGTCTCTACTCGTCGTCATTATGCCACAACCCTTACTGTCCCCAACCAGTGTTTGCCCATCGTTGTACTTCCCTGCTGCCTGTGCCTTCTTCTCCTTTTCGCATGCAATACCAATGTCCACCTGCTGTTTCAACATTACCTCCGTTCACCGTCCTCTGCAATCAACCCTCCATCGCCATCCTGCCAACAATGCTTGATCTTCCAATCCTTCCTCTCCAACTTCCCATTCATCATCCCATTTTCCATCCCAATCCCCATCCTCCTCCCTTTGAAAGAAAAGCCCCAACCGAGCCTCCTCCAACTGCCCAGAGCAGATTTTTTTCAACCCAATCTCGCTCTCCTCCTTCTTGCCACTTCCATTCAAACACCAAGATCCCCAACTATTGTTCCTCCTACACCCTCTCTCCATCAGCGCCTGTATCCCCTGCAGTGTTGCCTGCCTTCAACTTCACCCATACCAAATCCAAGTATGTTTCCCCATCCTTTCGCCCGTACCAAATCAGTCAATCCCTGTTTCTGCCTGTGCCTTTGCGTTGCCATCGCCCAGATCTGTTGCCCTCTCTTCTCCAGACCCGTTAACAGCCACAAAACAACCAGTTCACCCACTGTTTTGATCTCCTGCCCATTCGATAACCAACCACCCATAAAATTCGCTAAAATCTTGGACCCCATTGCCCCTTTATCCCTTTGATCATTAAAACCCCTTTTAAATCTCCTCGTCCCTAGATCCGATCTACCTGCTGCGTTTTGGACTCAATGGCATCCAACAATGGTCGTGAGCATGTCAACCAGATCTAAGTTCGAAGAATTGAAATCGGAGGTCAAAGTGTTGAAAGATATGTTTGTCAAGTTCCTTGCATTCAGACACGATGCGAGATATAGGGAAATGATGAAAGTGAAAGGTAACTCTGCGCACTCAACTCAGATCGACTCGGTTCTTAAAACTCAGACACAATCACTCCCGCTTCCAATGCCACCACCATCACTTCTGCACATTCCCTCATACCGCCCCCCCGCGCCCCCCCCCCCCCCCCCCCCAACAAATTCAAAGTACATATACCGTTATAGATAACGAGAACCCACTTCTAGTTGTTCATACATTATCATTCACACCCTTTGTCCTATCTTTGGTACCTAATGCTACCTTTCCAAACCTTCCGGCACATGTCATCCTTTAGGTGCAGTTTGAAGATCCCTTTGCGACCGGATTGCTTTGCCCTCGCTTGTGCACGTGTGCGTTTACTAATTTATTCGTTCCAAAGAAGGATAGCTCTCGCCGTTTGTGCATTGAAAGATGTGCAATATCAGCATCGTCATTTGTCTCTTCGGAATTGGTCTCCACCTCTGTTTGATACTTATCGATAGTCTCCCTTCCTATGGCAACACTACAATCATTTTACCCGATTCCAACTCGAGGACGAGTTCTTTTCAAGACCGGGGAACTGATGTAGAACACGGATCGACCACTGCTATTTCTAAATTTTAGTTTATTTGTTTTTTTAGCTAGTTTCCTAATGTAATTAGGTGTTGTAATTAGGTTTCCCTTCTAAGTAGTTTAGTAGTTAATCTCGGATTCCTTTTTTAATCAGGATTCTTTGTTTACATACATACATTACATACATTACATTCATTACATACATACATACATACATACATTACATACATTACATACATTACATACATACATACGGCAATGTAATGGACGAAACACACATTTTCAGTTATGGAATAAAAAAATTGAAATTTAATTTTCTATCCTTCTTTTCTTTTCTCGTTGTAGAGAAGGCATCTTCTTCTCCTTCCTTCTGTCTCGACAAAGACAAGGATTTCATTTTGTTCACTTGGATCTTCCGATTGCAATTGATCAGGCGTCAAGTTATCTCTTCTGCTATGTCAATTTTCAATTTAAGATGATTGATCTTATGAAAGGAGAGGGTCCAAAGGACCTTTCATCCTACATGATGCCTTGCATTTTTTTTTTTGTTTTTTGTTTATTTTCTCAAATCGTTTCCAAGAATGTTTCACTCTTTTGTACATATTAGATCAAAGATGCTGTGACATTAACATGGTTTGATGTTCAATTAAAATTTGGAAGTGTTTGACAACATTCTTTAACTTGCTCAGGTAACCATCTCAATGCTTTGGGTTTAAAATCCTGCCTTGTGATGTAGTTCCAACTCATTTTGGGCTTACCTAGAACCTCCCCATTGAAAATCGACAAAGAAAACTCAAAAAGCATGGAAAAGACTAAAAGAGTCTCAACGAAGGGTCAAAACCCCCATAGATGGATTGGATTGGTATCTAGAAAATCAAGAATATGGTAAAATCATGGAGTAAAGTTTTTCTTCAATCTAACTCAACATATTGATAGTGGTCCTCCTTAGGCCACAGATCCCTTGTATTGGTATATGATCATAAACTATATAAACTTGATAATTTTGAGTTCTACTGCTTCTAATATCCATAGTCCAAGGATTTGTAAATAGCACGACCAATATTTAAATTGGTTCACTACAATTTATTTTAAGCAACTCATGATGAAGTAGTAATAGTCAATTTCAAATAGTAACTAGTCAAGAAATGGTAACTCGTAAATACATAAGTTGATTAACATTTTAGTAGCTTGAGATAAAAGAAGAATCATAAACATCATCCATCAAGTACATTCTGTAGAGTATATAGGCAAACATTTGAATGTCCTGCCATCCTAATACCTAAATGGCTAAATCCTAATCGGCTAAATAACTATTTTGTGAATAGCTATTGTTAATTTATTCCATTTGTTCTTGTATTTTTCAAATCTGGTTTAAGGAAAAAAAAGAGTTAGAATCGCTTTCCCCTGGGTGACGTTGTCCATGAGTCATAGTCGCCCCTAGGCCCTATGGGGCCGACAAGGTTGGGATCGAATGCTTGGGAATGGGTGGGTTTGAAAGGTATGTTCAAATGGTGCTTCTAATAAAAAAAATCATATCCATTGGATTTTAAAAGTCATGATTTTCACGAGCCCAAAGATCAACGAACAAAATCAGTATGGATACAATTCACTCGGTTTTTTTTTCTTTTGGTTGGGGGGGGGGAGAGAGGGTGTCAATTTGGATCCTAGTGGGCTTTACATATACTTTAACAGAAAATAAATAGATTAAAACGAAAAATGCATAAATGGCAAACATAGAATGTGGTTGAAAGAGTGTCATTTTTTGTGGAGAATTTGCTGGTGGTGCCAGAGATTTGATGTGAGTTAAGTGTACTCGAAACAACATTTGATTGTTGCAATTGCGCTCAAATCACCGAAGATTTTAGTGGAGCAAAAGTGGGCCCGAAATGACTTCTATTGGGGTCTAAAATGTTCAATTTAATGGCTCATGGGCTTGTGTATTGGGTCAGGCCTTCAACTACATTAAAATTTACCCAATTCGACCCACATAAGTGGTCCATTTGCTGGCCACAAAGAAGAATGATAGGAATTCCACATGTTATCATGCCACATCATTTTATCTCCCAAATTTTAATTGCAAATGAATTTCTCTCACATTGGCAAGCTTGGGTGCACATCCTAGATCCTAGAACTTTCTTGCAAATGAATTTGTGAAGTAAAGGATTGGATGGACAGCAGTTCACTAGTGGATTCTTGGATCCACAAATTTAGGGCTTCTCCAAGCAAGTTGGGCGTCTCTCTCTCAAGTAATGATGGATTTTTTTATTTGTGTATTTTATTTTTCTTTCACTTTATTATATAATAATGCCATGTGACACACATTGGACGGTTGGAACTTAGAGAAGATAGGATCAAATGGGCGCATGGAGGCTAAATTGTTGGATCTAATCCCATAGAAATTGGATGATCCAAAATTCAAGTGCTTTGGTGAATTTGTGATTTATTTTGCCTTTTCTTTCATGGCCACCCTCAACTGTAAATTGAGGTTTTGTCTCCCCATTGTAACATAGAAATTTGGTGAAATAAATTGAAGCTTTTGTGCTTTGTTCCTCTCCAACCTTGGTGAGTTTTATTTTAACTTCAGCAGATTAATTTTATCTTTAATTAATTCAAGCTTGGATTTTCGACTGTTATTTTAATTCCAAATTTATGTTGCCATTTTGTAATTAATTAAAGAACAATTATTTTTGTGTGAATTTTAAATTGAAACAAAGCCTTTGTCAATGTTTATTCCATAGTGAATTGTTTATCTAGGGGAGATTAGGGCCTTTGTTATTTTATTGTGAGTGAAATTGCTTTGGTTCCTCTAATTGTTTTTGGGGTCCCGTATAAAAATTGGGCCGAATTGAGATTAGTGTTTGGGTGATCGGTTTCGATTTCCTTCGCTCTCTAGTTTTGATTTCTTAGAGGCAAAATTCAAGTCATTGGATCTAACCTCCAAACCTTGCATTTGGAGCCTTTGGCCAAACTCATTTATTGTGGCCGAACCTTCTTTAGTTTTCTTTGAAGCTCTATATCAGACTAAGTCCTAACAGATGCTACTCTACATAATATAGAGATTAACCAAAGTACCAAACCTAATGGTGATATTATCATCTCAAATCTTATTCTAAGATACCACTATCCAACATCAATAATAGTAAATTATTTTGCAAGATGAGTACCCATTTGTAAGCTGCATATAACTTTGTTTATTGTCATGCAGTTCCATTTTTATTTGCAAAAATTACATTGTCATGAGATGGTACAGGAAAACAAATGGAGCGTTGGGGCTAGGTGGGTTGGCAAGATTAATTTTGTTGAGATCCGCTCCTTTTGGCATATCTTTCGAAGTTTTGATAGAATGTGGAGCTTCTTCATCCTATGTCTACAGGTAAATTAGCATTACTACTATTGTATTTTTATTTGTAATCTTGTCAATTTCTCTCCCTACCCTTAGCTTTTAGGATTTGATGTTGATGTTGACTTTTACCTTATTCTAAGGCAATGATTATAATTGCTTCAAATGGAAGTGGCTCTCCAAGTGCTATATTTGATGTTGGTGTTTTCAAAAAGGTGTTGAGCATCTTTATTACTGCTGCAATATTGAAGCTTGGGCAAGGTGAATACATCAATAATTTATCTTGTCATTGTTGTTGCATTATCAATGTTGCTACTCCTTATAATAATTTTGAATTCATTTTTTATTGCTCGGTTGTCTTTATGTAGATCCTACAATATTTCTAACAAATCTCTTTCATTGTATTGATCACCAAATGACCTTTGCTGACTCCTTTTTATAGGCCTTCTTGGCGAGGACAATTATTTTGCTGAAGTGCATGTGCTATGAAGTCCCACATTGCTTGAGAATCAACACTAGCATTTGTTTTCTTATTTCACTTGAGTAGCAATGGTGTTTAGCTAAATTTACATATTCTATGTTTTATGGGTAAAATCAAGCAACTTACCATGTTTTAGTGATGGATTGATAGTTTGGATTTATTTTAGGGTTGTTTTATGTCCAGCTGCAATTTTGAAAGTGTCCCCCACCCCGCCCCTGCCGCGCCCCCCCCCCCCCCCCCAGCCTAATTTTTAATATAAAAACCCTATCGAGACTTTCTCTACCGAGAGACACTAACGAGACATCCATAACATGGATCTTAGGGCCCACGTAGTTGGGTGTGATGTAAAGAGGACCATATCAGTAGTTAGTGTATGAGGTGTTACCTCCATCTGATCATCTTATCTCTTGATTTTAAACTTTTAAAAATCGATGGCCTATACTCATCAAAATTTAAAGGCCAATATTATATGGCTTAGATTATCAATTGATGGTGAAACTTTATATTCTTCATATCCACGTAATCACCTATCAAATGAACCTAAATATATGGGACTAACAATCAATTTAATGGCATGCCTAGTTACAGTGTCTCACTTGGAGTGACTCACTACCTAACTCTTTTTAATATTATAACACCCAAGTCACTGTTGCGAAGCAAACAAACCGTGATACAACAAAACGCAAGCAATCACCCAGAAATACACAAAATTTACGTGGTTTGGCAGGGTACCTACATTCACGGAGAGATGGGAGAGATTTCACTATCTTTGAGAATATAGTTATAACGAGCTCTTTGTTTCACCTCTCTCAGTACAGATGAATACCCATAACCTTCGAAGTTTCTCAAAAATACAATATATAGATGGCATTAGGTACAAAAAATTACAAAAATAACCTTATGCCCTAGTTTTTTTATGAGTTGGGGGGCTCAGCCCTCGAACCCCTGGAAAGGGGGTGCAACTCCCCTGGAAAGGGCGGGTTGGCCCCCGAGAACCCACTCTTGGGGCATGGTGTCTAGTATGACCTAGATCACCACAGAATCCAGACATCAACACAATAGTCACATTTTCTATAGACTATAGTGAACGGATTTCTTTTTACCAAATGTAGATATCAATTAGACGGTCTCAAATTGGCATGCTTGATTATTGAAAAATGACTTCACCTCTTCTCATGCTTCCCCTATTACGAATTCTTAACTTGATACATTCAATTATGTTTGAATGATGAAACACTTGATCAATCCAATGGGACTTACTCAAATTGGTGTAAAATTTGATCTGGTGATAATTCATGGTGTATGATGTTTGAAGATTAGTTTGGTTTTAAGAATGGTGAGCTTCTAAACAAAATGGTTGTGGTGGTGGTGGGCAGGAATTAATGTTGAATGGTTATTAATAGGGATTTTCTGACCTTTGTTTTAATTTTGTATATAGATTTAGGCATTAATAATCACAATGCTTGATTGGGTAGGAACTATTATTTGGGTAACGATTCTTACATTTTTATGCTGTTTTGAGGTTTGGGAATCAATTTGACAGAGGATGCATATTGTGAATAGAAGCGCACAAACGATAGTCGTGAAGAAGAAAACACAGATCAAGTAAATGTCCAGTCAACCCACGACTGGACCAATGGGATGTGATCACCAGTAAATATCTGACAATCAGGTTTCATAAAACCCAACAATGATGTAGTGATGAATTTACACCTTACAATCTATAGTCAATATCCATAATTGAGATTTTCGACTTCCATTTGTTGCATTGAAGCCACCTTCTGGGCGTTTGGAACTGTGAATGGAAAAAATAATGTTCATTTTGCTTTTCAGCCTAAGTATTAATTCTTAACAATTTGTTGTTTTTCATCAACAGCTGTCCTTGATATAGCCCTGAGCTTGAAAGCATGGCAGAGTATGTCATTTTGGGTTAGGATGAGATACATTCTAAAGGTTGTCTCAGCTACTGCGTGGGTGATAATTTTGCCAGTGTCATATGCATATACTTGGGAGAACCCTCTTGGCCTAGCAAAGACAATCAAAAGCTGGATTGGAAGCAATGGAAATTTCCCATCATTATATATTTTAGCAGTTGTTGTATACTTATCACCGAATATGCTAGCTGCACTGTTGTTCTTATTCCCCTTTTTAAGACGATTTCTTGAAAGGTCAAATTTTTGGATTGTAACCACCATGCTGTGGTGGTCTCAGGTATTTGGGAGAAACCATATCTGAATTATTTACATATTTTAATATTTTGTTTTTTGACAACTAATGCAACGGTATACTTGATGTGTGAATCTGTAACAACAAAACTGTCTGATTTTTACTCAAAATAATGTCTTGTTTCATTTTGTGTAAGTAGCTAAAGTACTCTTAATTTGATGATGGCAGCCTCGGCTTTATGTGGGAAGGGGGATGCATGAAAGCACATATTCACTTTTCAAGTAAGGTTTTGGTATTAGATTCTCTGAACTAGAAAAAGGGTTGAGTTTCAGTAACTTTGGCATATATGTATGTGCTATCTTTCATTTAAAATATAATTCATCATACCAGAAAAGAAATAACTCCTCTTGCAACTTCAGGTACACTATGTTCTGGGTTCTTCTTTTGATGGCAAAGTTGGCATTTAGTTACTACATTGAGGTACTGCTTTTGAAAGTATATTAAAGTGATAACCCTTGCATATGCTAATTTTAGTGATAACCCTTGATTGGAAGTAGAATCTGGTGGGAAAAATCTTTTACTGGTGATATTGGTGGTACGAAATTGGTCTGTGCCCTCTTTTGTGTGAATGTTATGGAATGGGTATTTATTTTCGTTATTTTTCTTGGTTGCAATCAGCTTTTGCATCTTTTATTTGTTTGAAGTAATGGGGTTTAAACCATGATATTTTCATTATTCTTCATTACCATCTTTTTTCAGATAAAACCTCTTGTTGGTCCAACAAAAGTTATCATGTCGGTTCAGATAACAACATTTCAATGGCATGAATTCTTTCCACGAGGTAATGACATGTAGGAAGTTCAAAATATGTTAGCTGAATGATATCTGAGATCAATGATTTACTGTTTGCAGCGAAGAACAATATAGGTGTTGTGGTTGCACTGTGGGCTCCCATCATTCTTGTACGCTTTCTGCTTTCTTCTAGTCATTATGCATGAACTGTGTGTGTTTGTATCTGTGTGTACCTATTTATGTGCGTATCCATTTTTCTTGTAGCTTTCTGGTTGCCATGATGAATGTTCTCATTCATATTTATCGGATTCTTATGCCTTGGCTCTATGCAGGTTTATTTCATGGATACCCAGATCTGGTATGCTATTTTCTCCACAATCTTTGGAGGTATTTATGGTGCGTTTCGTCGCCTTGGAGAGGTGGGTCATGTTTGGATTTTACCCCAGTAACTGTTGTAAGCGTGTGTTGTTAACTGCCACATGGCCCTTCATTTATGAGAATAGGGATGATTTAAAAAAAGAAAGGTTTCCTTGTCTCCTTTGGGCCAGTGTGCATCCCAGATTAGTAGATGGTAAAGGAATCACACTGTTAGCCTGAAGCGCAACCTGCCTTCAATCTTAGATAATTTAACCCTAGTATTACATTTCTTATATAATAACAGAAGAAATGTAATATTGGTTCTTGATAAACAAGTCATAATATATAATAATGTGTGAAATAGAAATTGGAAATAAAGAGTCCCTCAATACATACACACATGCATGCAAGCACACACATATTATATGTGATGCCCCTTTTTCCTACAAGTAATTCTTTACTTTGACACTGTATTGTGCCCTTCAGTTTTGTTTCTTAGGTTTTCGTATGATATTTGCCTTCATGTTTCCTGTTACCAGATTCGAACATTAGAAATGTTAAGATCCCGATTTCAATCATTGCCAGCAGTTTTTAATGCTCGCTTGATTCCGATTGACAAGACTACTAAGAAGAAGGGGCTCCTTGCCACTTTCTGTCGCAAATTTGCTGAGGTCAATATCCTTTTGTGTTTCTCATCTAACAGCTGAATATTAAACCTTTTTTAAAAAAAAAATATTCTGTGGTTGGAACTACTAATTTTTCTCTCAGTTATTATGATCTTTCAGTGCTTAGAGATGATTTATTTTCTCAGATCCCACCTGATAAGGAGAAGGAAGCATCAAAGTTTGCCCAACTTTGGAACAAAATTATTACCAGCTTCAGAAAGGAAGACCTGATAAGCAATAGGTAACGTGAGGATGCTTTTGCTGTCAGATATGGTGACAATTCTGGAACATTCACTAAACCTCCCTTTATCTGGTCATGCTTAAAACAAAATTGATCTGGTTATGTTTGAAAAATGTGTCAGGGAAATGGACCTGTTGCTAGTTCCTTACTGGGCTGACCATGATTTAGATCTCATCCAATGGCCTCCATTTTTGCTCGCCAGCAAGGTTTATATGGAATTCTTTCATTTAGTATTGAGGAAGAAAACTACTCTGAGTGTGAGACTCAATGATTTCTGCTGCAAGGAATTCAATGATTTAGGCTACTGTGCTAGTTGCTTTCTGAAATAAAGTTTTAAGACCTTGTATGGTCCTCAGTCACAGAACCTGTATCTGACATGCTCTATCTATTTGTATGTAGATTCCGATTGCCTTGGATATGGCAAAAGATAGCAATGGAAAAGACCGTGAACTGAAAAAGAGAATCAGAGCAGATAATTATATGTATTGTGCTGTCTGTGAGTGCTATGCATCGTTTAGAAACATTGTTATGCACTTAGTCAATGGGCCACGTGAAACAGAGTAAGTGATACTCTTAGTTGCAGTGTCAAATCTTATATTATTACTCTTAGAGATCTATATCAAGCATCTGAGCAATGGGAAAGTGAATTCTTTGGTCATGGGAGCTTGATGCAAGAAGTGATAATTTTCAACATGTAATCTATATCATTTTTCCCCTTGCTGCTGAGGCCTATTTTTTGGTTTGGATACTTCTATAGCATTTTTGTAGTTTGTGGCTTTGCTTGTGAGTTCTACTGTTCATTCTTGATCAATATATCCACTTCTTCTAGAAAAATCTACATTAACATTGAGCCTCTATCTATTGTTACATTGGCACATGAACTTGCACTTTCCATAGTTGATCACTTAACCTATTCACAACATTCTGCGATGTCCTCACGATTCTTCAGAATGACCTTTTATTTGCAGGGTTATAAATGATATATTTTCCGAGGTTGATAAACATATAGCGAATGGCACTCTCATAAGTGAATTAAAGATGAGCGCCCTCCCGAGCCTCTACAATCACTTTGTTAAGCTGATTAAATGTTTGGTGCGTATTGGATATGGAACTGTTAAGTTTATTTTTCTGTAATGAAGGAGCATAGTTTAAACTATTTAAAACTGGACATTGTCTGATTTTAACAGTTAGAAAATAAAAAAGAAGACAAGGATCAGGTCGTCATTATTTTCCAAGACATGCTGGAAGTTGTGACTAGAGACATAATGGAGGAACAATTTTCCAGGTGAGGCATCTAAACTAAAGTTTAAAAACTAGAAACTTGAATTCAACTCGAAATGTAGAGTAATGCAGCAAATTTCATCATTATCATCCTCATCATCTTCTTCTTCTTCGGCTGACTCAAAATCCAATCAATTTGAGTTGGAATTAGCTGGACATTTATAGAAGGTCAATTTAACTTTTTGAAATTGTAACGTGACATGAACCTGCAACCTTTATTCTTTATAGATGAATCGGTGAATATATCCCCACCGTGCTAGTGCTTGTGGCCTGCTTTTATCATTACTATTATTGTTGCTGTTATTTTCATTTTGGGAACCTCCTTAACATGAAGAGTTAAATTTCATTATTTTTCATGAAAAGGTTTAGGATTTCATTGGTTGTGGGCTATGTTCTGTCATCCAATATATGCTAATGGTTGTAACTTTAGATCCTCAAAGACAAGCTGGAATGGAATCACTGATGCATGGGGAAAAAACATGTACATGTTTTGTATCCCGATGGGCGTTATGTGTGTTCATGTCCATGATAAGTCATATAGCCTATAAACTGCAATCTTGTGGTTGTTGTTCTAATGGGATTATCACATTTGTTGGGCAGCCTTTTAGATTCAACCCATGTCATTGGTTCATATGGAAGGCCTGAAGGAATGACTCCTCTTGATGAACAATATCATTTATTTGCTTCACCTGGTGCTATCAAGTTTCCACTGCCTGAGTCAGAAGCATGGAAGGAGAAGGTATGCTCTTTTTTCCCTCGTTTAATGAATTAGAGAAGGTAAAATCTATTGACTACATGACCATCATGATAACAAGTTCAAGTCTTCAAAGTGTTTCACCTATTGATTATGTAATTCTCTTCTCCTAGATCAAAAGGCTCTATCTATTACTCACTGTGAAGGAGTCTGCAATGGATGTACCATCCAACCTAGAAGCTAGAAGGCGAATTTCTTTCTTCACGAATTCTTTGTTTATGGATATGCCTGCAGCACCTAAAGTTCGTAACATGCTTTCGTTTTCGTAAGTTTTCCTGTCTTTACTTTGAATATTAGTGTTAACAAATACCTTAACAAATCTATTAAGACAACGGTTATATAAGTTTCGAGTTATCTTTTGTCGAAGTGATACTCCACCAACATTGATTGCTTAAGATGAAAATCTAGCTTCTGCTCATGCTTTGGGGCCCAACACACTTCTTCCTAGGTGTTAACATATCTTGACATTTTGGGTGTTACTATTTCATCACTCCTTCCCTCTCACACGTTTTGTCCTAAAACAATCTGCAACATAAAAAGAAAAAAATGCAGGACCCATATTGCTCTTGGGTATTTGTTTAGAATCATCAGGTCTACAATCCTATTCAATAGAAAGGTGTGTGTGTGTGTGTGTATCAATTTGAGATAAAAGCCCATGTCAGCTCTGATCTCAATGCAAAACAAGTAGAGGAAAGAAAGTTTTGATGCTTAAAATCAACTGTTTATAGCGAAAAATTGTTCTACATCTTAGACCGCAAATCATGTATTGTAAACCGTAGAATCATAAGATTCATGTGTTTTCCCTCAAAAATATTTAATATATGAAGTGACATAAAAGATATCTAAAAGGTAATAATGTGAACAATTCTTCTACTTTCTTTCAATATAAAGTGAATATTTATAACTATTCATTGGAGTTCAAATTTTAATGTTCCAACTCCCCAAATATAAGACCAATATATAATCCAAGTGTATTGTGACAAGTAAAGAATGAACTAAAAAGCCCCCCCAGAAACCAAAGTTCCCAAATGCCCAACAACTTGAGCCTTCAAAACAAAAGATTTCTTGCTTTCACATTCCAAATAACCCAATATTTCAATTATTTAGAGGAATCGTAGGATTTCTTAACAGATATGCATCATTCCTTTTATGATATCGTACGAATTGTATGGTAAAAATTGTGTATTGTGTGATTTTAACAACAATTTTGTTGGGCTTTTCTTGCTTACGGATTTTAGTGTTGTAGCTTTGATCTGTTTGTCTTTGTTTGTTTGTCAAAAGACATCTTGCTGGTGTATCCACCTAGTCATCTATGACATGATGAAAACCAGTAAAGATGGTGTTGCCATTCAAGCACTGAACTCATCTTCAACAAGTGTAGCAAGATGTACCTCTCCGATACTTGTCATTGAGGGTGCTCAGTCTAACGAAGGGATTTCTATATCTCAACTGAAATATCCGTTGGATTTTCTTCAGGATATCTAGTATCTTGGATTCAAACAGATTAGTACTCCCCTTGAGCAAGCTTCAACACTTGTCATGATGCTTGGTGACCCATTACATGATTCAGGATACTATGAAATGACTGTCAGCAAACTGGTCTACTTAACTATCACCTTACCTGCTCATCTTGATGGAAGTGTAGTTTGGATCATTTTGTGGATACTGTGTATATTGGATCCAAACCAATCAATATTCCTCGAGCAAAACTGAAAACATCATCGTAATGCTACTGTTACATTATGTAATCTTGGATACTATCAAAAGATTGTCAGCAAACTGATCTACTTGACTTTCATCTAGAATCTCTATGCTGTTGGAGTGGCCAGTTAGTTCATTGATGCTCCTTGAACTTCTCATCTCGATGTTGTCTTCCACATATTGCATTAATATCGGAGGGTCTTATGGATTTAGAATTCTTTATGCTCCACTTTATCATCTTCATTGTCATGTATACTTTGATGCTAACTAGGCAGGCCCATTGGAGATATTGCACATTTGTCTGTGGCAATCTTGTGACATAGCTCCATTTAATTCGAGCTTACCCTTTCTTTTTGAATTGGAGGCAAAATATATTAAAGAAACGAAAGAGGTACAATGTCAAATGGGGAGCCAGCAAAACAAAATGACAAGTACAAACATCTCATACAAAAAACCTCCAACAGTGACGAAGCGGAAAAAAAAAAAAAACAAAACTCTATGCACCCTAATTCACTGCAACCAAACAAGCCTCTAATTAATGAACTCCAACACCGTCTCCTGTCTCTCTACACCAAAAGAAGTTTACCACATTATTAGCTGATCACCTTACATGTCTGAAATGAATTACCCTACTCTTGCTACCTCTCTGATATTCCTAACAATATGAATCAACCTCCAAGGGGGACATTTCCTAAGACTAGCCCAAGCAATAGCATTTACAGAATCACCAATGGCAAATAGAGACTCAAGGGAGGATAAAAACTGTACACTAGACTTGCCAATGCTGAAATATAATCCCAAGTAATTTTTTTGGCTTAAGTGGACCTCTCTGGGTTCTTTGGATAAGCATTGTCTACTCCTTGATCAGATCACTAATGCCATCTTCATCAATAACCCATCCAAAGTATGCAATTTCATGTAATTCGACATCATAATACACTTGAAATGTGATCAATACCTTAAGAAAAAAATCAACTCAAATTTACTCTTAATCAATTCAAAAGATCCTCTGATGAAGCATTTCACATGTAGACCATGGACCCTATGTGTGGGGCAATCGTAGCATCTACATCAAATAATGAGTTGACATGCCCCATTTGGTTGCTGATGTTAAATATTCCTTCAACTATGATCAATATAGTGTTACTTTATGTACCTTTCCAGATAACGAAAAGTTGTTTTGTATTATTTCTTTATTTGAATTGTATGGTATACTCTACCTGACTCAAGATCCTTGCAGCGTTTTGACCCCCTACTATACAGAGGAGGTTCTTTTCTCCCTACAAGATCTAGAAGAACCAAATGAGGATGGTGTCTCTATCCTTTTTTACTTGCAGAAGATATACCCAGGTTTGCATACTCTATTCAACCCTACGCTTCTGCTACTGGATCACAGTATCATCTAATGTCTATTATATTAGCATATCCAATTTACATTTGGAAAAGCTTTTCCATTCTGTAGATGAATGGACAAATTTTCTGGAGCGTATCGGAAGAACTGAAGAAGAACTCAGAGGGAGTGAGGAATCAGAAGAAGAACTTCGCCTTTGGGCCTCATATCGAGGCCAAACTCTAACAAGAACTGGTAGAAGATTTGAATAATTTGTATTTTCTAGCATAAATGTAAAGTGCATATTAATTAAATGTTACTTTTATCCTTTTGGCTACTGATTCTTTGCTATTGACAATGATGTTATACCTACTTGCAAATGCTAGTCAGAGGCATGATGTATTACCGAAAAGCTTTGGAACTTCAGGCTTTCATTGATATGGCCAAAGATGAAGGTAATCTTCACTTACTGTCCAATTATGAAACATTGAGGTGTAACAGTTCATTCTTGGTTTTGAAATGGTAGTTCATTCTTAGGATATTCATATATGCTTTCTATCAGATTTAATGGAAGGGTACAAGGAAGCTGAATCCACCTCTGAGGAGCAATCAAAGGTTGAAAGATCTTTGTGGGTTCAATGCCAAGCTGTTGCTGATATGAAGTTCACGTATGTGGTTTCCTGCCAGCAGTATGGGATTCATAAACGATCTAATGATCCTCGTGCACATGATATTCTCAAGCTTATGACAGCGTACGTCTACCAACTCATTTTGTTGTTGACAATTTATTTTCTCTATATAATTTGTTAAATCTACTTCCATGTGTCAGCTATCCCTCTCTCCGAGTGGCTTATATTGATGAGGTTGAAGAACCTAGCAAAGACAAATCGAGAAGGACAAATGATAAGGTTTACTACTCGACTTTGGTTAAAGCTGCTCCATCGAAGGCTGTTAATCCTGCTGACCAAGTTAACTCTGCTAAGCCAGTTCAAAATCTAGACCAGGTGATAACTTGGCTTCTATTGGTTGTTGAATTCCATGAATTCTGAGTTCATCATGCATGGAATTGAATAATCTTTTCTATCTTGTAGAAGGCAATACAGAGTAGTTGTACCTATGTCTTCCAACTCATATTGATGATCATCATCCATGTAGTTTTCGTGTATTGATGCTGGTCAGTAATAACTATGAAGAAGTCCCCAAGTCCAGATTTAACGCTAAATAGATCATCACAATGTAATATTCCCCAAAAAAAGGTTGCATTGGACAAGTACCAAGCAGCACTCATCTACCCCCCCCAACACCCCACCCCACCCAGACTCTATGAAGACCTTAACTGTGAAACATTTGGCTTAAAATCCAATCCATCAGTCTCTATGTTAATCTCCACCACCATATTGTGCCATATGAAACTGATTTAATGGTCTTAGATCTAGCACATGACCCCATGAAACTCTTCAACTCCACCATCTCAGCACTACAATCCAAAAGATGCATGTCTCCAATCCAGAAGTTTCTCTCACTATATCTTATTAGGTTGGAAGTACCTGAAGACACTCCAATGCATCCATCATTCATCCACTTCATCTTGCTAATCTACATCATGCCAATTGTCATGTGCCCCATTTTTGTGACATCCACAGGTGATCTACATGTGGATTATCTTCTCCATTCATCAATCCTTATTTTATGTCAATTACCACCAACGTACCAATGGGTCCCATCCATGACCAAGAAACTTTATGTGGACCTAGGGTGTCACGCACTTAGGATTAATCCTCTCCCTCCATCCACCTCATCTATCTTATCCTTTCAAACTGGCCAAGGAATCTACCTCATGCATCTTGATCCTAAGAGTAGGTTTTTGCAACCAAGGAGTCCATCTTCAGCAGACTACCTTGGTTGTAAACTGGTCCAGCCCTTATCCCTTAGGAAAATGCTTTGGCATTTCAAAGTGAAGAATTTCCCTTCCCATGATGTGTCATTGATGTTTCGCACTAGCATAGGACCAATATTTGATTGTGAAAATGAGGTATCCAATGAGAAAACACCACCTCGTGAAGTATTTTCACTTCGATGTGCACATGACATTGTCCTATCCTTCTTATTTTTTTGAGTGATAACAATGACTAAATATATTAATAGAGAAAGAACCAATACAAGTACGTCAATGCAAAAGAGGGTCTATAAGATTTAAACCCTGAAAAGCAGCCAAAACAGAAAAATGGAAAAGCATAAAAATAAATGAATACATCCATGTAACTAAAACTAGGATCGACTGAACGTCATCTTGCTCAAACTCCTCCTGTCTCAAAGGCAGAACATGCATGTAATTTAGTGGTCAACGCTATTCCTGGCGAAGAAGTCCGCCACTCCATTAGTTGTGCGACCGATTGGGGCAAAGGATACCTTGTGTCCCAAAGCAAGAGTCCTATCTTCCTAACTGTGGTAATCTATCTACAGGGGGGTTGCTTCAACCCCTTAGCCCATTTAGTTGCATTTCCCGAATCTCTTTCTATGGCTAGTTTTCCATGCCCAATTGCTTTCCAAATAAACAGAGCTCCCCTAATACTGAGAAGTTCCGCCTTGTTCAAGTCCTTGAGTCCTATCCTTCTATGTATCGTAATTAATGTGCATTTCATGGCATCTATTCTCCCATTCAGGATTTGTTTGCATGTTGTGATATTTCAATATCTGGATTTGTATGTTTAGTCTTACCCGTACGTATGCTGTGATATCTTAGTCTATACTGTTCATGGCAAAATGTTGTTTAGCTTGCTTGAGGTATTGCAAAGCTTTGAATGTGAGTATACAAAAAATCGGGCTGAACTGGTGAAGTTGGATAATTCGATCGTCTATGTTATTCTCGGATACTTTTCCAACTAAAACCTATAACCAAAAAGGTACAGATTATAATCTGGAGCAGCTGGTCTTTTAAAATGACAGAATGTTTGTGCTTTTTGGAATGTTCTGAACCTTGAATGTGCTTTTTGGAATGTTCTGAATGTGAGGTATACAAAAATTGGGCTGAACTGGTGAAGTTAGATAATTCGACCGTCTATGTTATTCTCGGATACTTTTCCAACTAAAACCTATAACCAAAAAGGTACAGATTATAATCTGGAGCAGCTGGTCTTTTAACATGACAGAATGTTTGTGCTTTTTGTAATGTTCTGAACCTTGGATTTTTCTTCAACACATTTGTACTGATTCTTATTTTTTATTGTTTTATGAAGCAATTGAAAAATTGTTACGATGTACTCTTTCTAATTATGTTCATAGTGAGGACCTGAATTTGTAATGGTGGGGTTGAGTAATCTCGTACTTGCATTTACTGTGAAGATTTTTCTTTGTTATAGAACTATGCTGTATCATGGCTTTGTCATCTCTCAATTTTTTTGTGTTCAGGTTATTTATCGGATAAAGCTTCCAGGTCCTGCTATTCTTGGTGAAGGAAAACCAGAAAATCAAAATCATGCCATTATTTTTACTCGTGGTGAAGGCTTGCAGACCATGGACATGAATCAGGTAAAGCATACAATATTCTTGTTCTGTAAGAAAATACCTTGTTCAAAAGATCTGCTTGTGCAGGATAATTACATGGAAGAAGCGTTCAAAATGAGAAACTTACTGGAGGAATTTCTTAAAAAGCATGATGGCGTGAGGCATCCAACAATACTTGGGCTTAGGGAACATATATTCACTGGAAGGTAAGTGCTGTCATACTGTTCCTGTGAGCTAATGAGTAGAACACTGAGGGTGTTTTAGGAGTTAATTTTTTGAGAGGACTGCAAATAAACCTGGATAGTCCTAAAGATGTGTAGCTGGGTCCTAAGGGATGTCTCGCTGATGCATTTTTCATGCATCTTTCAACCAAGCCTGCTTGTATGTTAACTTTTCTTGAAGCTTTAGTACTTAATATGCACTCACATGGGCTAATTTTTGTGTTATTATGCAACATACCAGATGCTAGGTGACTCATAGGAAAAGAACCAACAACATATAGGAAATTCTTAATGCATTACTTATACTGAAATATCTCCTGAATCATTAATGTTGTTTTTTAACATTTATTTTTTTTAGCCCAAAAATGTTCCTTTTTAATATAATCCTCGGTGGATTACTGGATTCTACCATCTGGGGTCAAAATTGCTCTTGAATTGGATTTTGGATTTGTGGGAAAGTCAATCACTTAAATGGCCATCACTTTCAACTTGGATTTTAGTGCAATATTTCCTTAAATTCATTACTATGATGTGGACTTGTTTCTATCTTTTGTATTTACTTATTTATTTATTGTAAGATACTTTGACATGTTTTAATGTGGAAACAAAATGTTCCTATGGAACAACTAGCACTACTAAAAAAATGTTGGATGGTTTGCAGGATCTTACTCATTTTTTTATTACATTGCAGTGTTTCTTCCCTCGCATGGTTTATGTCAAATCAAGAGACAAGTTTTGTAACTATTGGCCAAAGATTGTTGGCTAATCCATTGAAGTAAGTATTTTATTATTGAGACTTTCAGAAAGATGTCATGATGGATGCGGCATAAATACCATCGTTCCATTGGGAATGCTCCTAATAGATGGAAATATCGCTGATGATGATCTGTTCGTAGGGAATGTGCCATACCCATATTTACTTTCTGCTGTATACATGACATGGATGACATCATTCCATATTTTTTGCATGTGGATTTTTTTTATTATATAAGAAATCTTATGGCACTTCAATAGGCATAAACCCAACTATGAATCAAACTGTAGTGATATTCGTTACAAGATTGAATTGTGTTGAACCACGGCCAGGCATTTCATGATAAGTTGATTATTTTCTGTTGCTTCTATGACATACTCCTGTTAGAGTAAAATTCTGGATCATCAACTGTCATAACTGAAGGTTTGTGTTCATGGGAGGTGGAGGCACTTTAAGATTATTGAAATTGAGAATGCTTGATCTTGTGGAATCTCTCTCCAAAAAGAAGAAGAAGAATACATGGTCTTTTGGAACTAGACAATTTTCCACAACTCCCACACATAATTCCATGTGATTTGTTTAGAATGCTTGGCTCTCATTATTTATTCTAGAAGTGATGGAAAGATTTTGTCATTTCCCCTCCCAGAGTCCGCTTTCACTATGGCCATCCAGATGTGTTTGATAGACTATTTCACCTAACAAGAGGTGGTGTGAGTAAAGCATCCAAGATCATCAATTTGAGCGAGGACATTTTTGCAGGCATGCTTGAAATGACACTCTCTCCTCCCTTTAGATTTTAAAAATGTGCATCAATTTCATGTAAGTTGTGGGGGCTCTTGTGGCAGGTTTTAATTCTACACTTCGTGAAGGAAATGTAACTCATCACGAATACATGCAAGTTGGTAAAGGGAGAGATGTTGGCCTTAACCAGATCTCTCTATTTGAGGCAAAGATAGCTAATGGTAATGGTGAGCAGACACTGAGTCGTGACATATATAGGCTTGGACACCGTTTTGATTTCTTCCGGATGCTATCATGCTATTTCACCACTGTTGGTTTTTATTTCAGCACTTTGGTAGGATATGAAACTCAACTTCTATTCTTCATACGTGTGCTTAATCTCATGGTGGATCTGAGTTGCTTTGTCCCCCATTTTTCAGGTAACAGTGCTCACAGTATATGTATTTCTCTATGGGCGCCTCTATCTTGTTCTCAGTGGACTCGAGGAAGGAATGGATGCAGAGCTTCGAAGCAATAAGCCTCTTCAAGTAGCACTGGCTTCTCAGTCTTTTGTTCAACTTGGTTTCCTTATGGCCCTTCCTATGATGATGGAAATTGGACTAGAAAGGGGATTCCGAACTGCATTAAGTGATTTCATACTAATGCAATTACAATTGGCCCCTGTATTTTTTACATTTTCTCTTGGGACCAAGACCCATTACTATGGAAGGACATTGCTTCATGGAGGGGCAGAATATAGAGGTACAGGCCGCGGATTTGTGGTGTTCCACGCCAAATTTGCTGACAACTACAGGTTATACTCACGCAGTCACTTTGTCAAGGGCTTAGAACTGATGATTCTGCTTCTTGTGTACCATATCTTTGGTCAATCATATAGAGATCCTGTTGCATATATCTTGATCACCATCTCTATGTGGTTTATGGTGGCCACTTGGCTATTTGCTCCTTTCCTATTCAATCCATCAGGGTTTGAGTGGCAAAAGATTGTTGATGACTGGACTGATTGGAATAAATGGATTAGCAACCGTGGAGGGATTGGAGTCCCCCCGGCAAAAAGCTGGGAATCATGGTGGGAAAAGGAGCAAGAGCATCTTCTTTACTCAGGGAAACGAGGGATCATTGCTGAGATATTGTTAGCATTGCGCTTCTTTATCTACCAATATGGGCTTGTCTATCACTTGAAACTGACAAAGCAGAATAAAAGTGTTTTGGTATGTTTATGTTCTAGATTAAAGCATTTGAGTTTGTTGGCATTTAATTTGTTTATTGAGATTATTAGTTGGATAGGATAAAGCTTTGATGATGATGATGCTGATGATTTAGATTGTTTAGTTGAAAATGACTGCATTTGTTTTGTGGGCTGCAGGTCTATGGCATTTCATGGCTTGTTATCATTGCTATATTGCTTGTGATGAAGGTATGTAACAATTTTTCAGTTCGTCAGGTGTTGTCCCAAATTTTAAGAAAGGGAGATTCCCATTTCAAATCAACCTCTCCCTCTCTCTCTCTTTTCTTCTGTGACGAACTAGAAAGAGGGATCTTTAGTTCTTATTAGATTTTTTTGTTCCACCAAGTAGGATAGAATCGGAGCCTGAGCCTCTGGACATGTATAGTGTGCTAAGATGCTCATCATTCCATGCGCAGCCTATTGTTCTGTCAAAAATGTAAGCCCAACTGTTGATCTGAGAGAGACATCATGGTGGATGAGGCATCATGAGTCTATGATAGATCATGTACCTGAAGGACTAAAAGTGGGTACAGAAGGAGGTTCCAACGCCATGCATGGAATGACAAATTCAATGCAGTCAAGCTGCACCCACTTTTTGCTTTAGAAATTCAACAATTGCACCCAAGTATAAAAAATTATCAAACTGCATACCAATTTGTTTACATTTTTAATGCCCCTCCTCTCTATTCTTCATACAACTAAAGTTATATTTCATGTATTTCGCCTTGCTCTACTAATTTTTTAACTATTTTTCTCTAAAGCTTTCCTCCACATTTTCAACTTATGTAATTGGTTTCTTGTTTTGTCAACTAGTACTGTATCATTTACATCAAAAGAGAGAGAGGTCTAAAAGAGATCCGATCACTAGGACCAAAGCATGCTACTACTACAAAACATCTCCACAAAAGAAAACCAATAACCACTATCAAATCCTGCCTTGCTTAAAGAAAGAAGACCCCTGAATCTGAATTGTTGATTCCAAACTTAGCAAAAAAAATCTGCCGACCGCATTTGTTGTCCGGTTCACTTGAACAAAGGAGACATCCATTCCCGAGGATAGATCCCTTATATATATATATATATATATATATTACTTGGGCCCTATGGTAGAATCTCAAAAGAGGTTTCAACTTGGATATAACGAATTTGATAGGAGCAGGGTGGGCAAAATATAAAGAATCTAGGGGGTCTTGTGGGATAAAAGAATCTCCCTTCGTCTAAAAGGACGATTTTGTGAAACAATTATTAGATCTGCAATGCTTTACAGAATCGAGTGTTGGGCATTGAAAAAAAGACAAATAAACAAAGTTAGGACAGTGGAGATGTGTATACAACGTTGGATGAGTGGTTTAACTCTAAAAGATAATATTAGAAATGAATACATTAGCGATAGTTTAAAGCTAGCTTTGATAGATGACAAATTGAAAGAAACTCGTTTGAGATAGTATGGTCATGTTAGGAGAAGACCAAGCACAATCCTAGTGCGTAGAGTGGAGAGGATACGGATCGAAGGCACTGGGAGGAGGGGGCGACCTTAAAAAACATGGAGGGAAGGGATAACAAAGGACATGTTTGACTGTAGAGTGACTGATGACATGGTTTATGATAGGGTCAATTGAAGAATAATAACTCATAAATCTGACCCCAAATAAATGGGATACTTGTTGATGATGATGATGATGATATATATATATATAATAAGGCTCACCCCAAAACAAGTTTACACCAAAGTTTGGTGCAAACGGCCTGATGGCTTCACTTGGGGCCACATGGATAGGTGTATTTGAAAGGCCTTGACATGTATATAGTATATATGAAATTTCATTTTGATTGGATGTGAGAAGCCATTTTTTTAAGATCCTTGATTTATTTAACAGTGGAAACTCATCGAGTTAGATCAATGGGTTTTAAAAGTTAAATTGGTGTCAAATTGGGTGCACGTGCAATTCTCGGAGAGTAGGTGGGTGGAGGGAGGGAATGGGTCCATTGAATCCACTATGAGCCCTACAATCCAGAGTTTGCACCAAACTTCATGTAGTTTAGGTCTTATCATGTACCAAACCTGTTTACTGCCATGTGGATCACCTATTCTCAGTCACAAATTAGTATATGTGGATTATCATCCTTTCTTTTTTTATGTGCAAATGAGGATTTTATTATTTGTTAGGCCTCATCCATGTGCCACTAGGATGCATCAAGTAAACCTTTTATAATATCACCTCTCTCTCTCTCTCTCAATAATTGAGGCCGTCTGTTGATGGGTTTCTCTATGGATTGATGATGCCTAAATTTTTATAGTCAGAGAGACTTGGTCTTGGGCATGCAATGTCAAATCATGTATCAAGTTGTATCTGGGTCAATTAAAAACTTGGTTATGATTGTTATTTTGAAATCTGTCAATCGTAAGGATGAACTTTTCATGGGTAAGACTGTCAACGTATGTCTCATCCAAACATGGCTCACCTGATGAAATGTCTTCAATGGTGGATAACTAAACCATGAGGTTCACTTCTGCAAACTCGAGGGTTCATGTTACACATTGTTCAGGATGACATTAATTTCCATGTATCATGGCCATTGGAATTGTTGCATTAAAGTTTTCTAACGAGTGTATCTTAGATTAAGGGTATATTTTTTTCTCTGTTTGATACTTACGTTAAATGCTGATTTTGGCTACTATGGTTGCTTGTTTCATAAATTTGTTGTGCCTAACCATTATGCAATGTTGACTGTTCTGTTGGCATCTTGACTTTTGCAGACTATGTCCTTGGGAAGGCGAAAGCTCAGTGCCGATTTTCAACTTGTATTCCGGTTGTTTAAGGGCCTCATCTTCCTGACATTTGTTTCAATCGTCACCACTTTGATAGCTGTCCCCCATATGTCAGTGCAGGATATCTTCATATGCTTCCTTGCATTCTTGCCAAGCGGATGGGGATTGCTTCTGGTGTGGTGTTTTTTCTCCTGGTCCCTTTTTGGCTATGGCTTTTGCCATCTTCTTCTATTACCATTTACTAACCTGATTCTTAATATATATGATATTCTTTTCAGATTGCTCAAGCTTGTAAACCTCTTGTTCAACGAGCTGGCTTATGGGAATCAGTTCAGACACTCGCCCGTGGCTATGAAATCATCATAGGCTTGCTTCTGTTCACTCCTGTTGCTTTTCTGGCCTGGTTTCCATTTGTGTCAGAATTCCAGACACGGATGCTGTTCAACCAGGCGTTCAGTAGGGGCCTACAAATCTCCCGTATTCTCGGTGGGCCGAAAAAAACCCGGAGCAAAGAGTAGAATTCATTCCAGTGTTTGCAGCATTTTAAGGCTCATGGTTCCTCAATTTGCCAGATAGCCCTGGCAGACATTTATATCAAATCAGTTTATGTTATTCCTACTCGATGCCTTCTCTTTGCAGTTTTGTAGCAATGAGCTGAAGCTCAGTTGTTTTGACCAGAGAAGAGTGCATTATTCGGTAATAGGAAGTTTATTGATGAACTTTTTGTGCTCCTGCTCTCAGATTTGCCGTCATCCCATCACTGTCTGAATTTTTTTTTTTTTTTTTGGGTTTTATATCTGATTTTGATTGCATTCCATTTGATCATAGTGTGAAATTAACTCGAAATATAGGTGACAGTGTATCTCAATTTGAATATGCTAATTTAATTGGTAGTCTTGTGTGTGCAACAAATTGCAAAATGTTCCCTCCCCGTAGATTCTATAAATTGAGTAAATAATACTTACTCAGTGCTATAATATATATATATATATATATATATATATATGAAACTTATCCGAAATATAGGTGATGTGTCAAGTTATTTGATTGGTATCTTAACTGACTTTTGAAAAGTCAATCAATTGTGATTTGTCACATGAACTTAAAGGTATAAAAGATATATAACTTAATGGTAAGTGTAGGGTCCCCCAAAGAATATGATACATGGTTTGTGCTATTCTAAATTTCTATTTGTAACAGAGGGCTACAATGATAACGATTGGAACTCTAATTCACATGACTTTAATTCGGAGACATGTGTAAGTCTTCTTATCCACAAATACTTTGTAACTCTATTGGAAGTGGTTCTTTAAAATAGAGTGGGAATTTGTCATAAAACTCTTGAGTAAGTTTTCATTGATAACATATTGAATTATTAAGAAAAAAGTATAGTCACCAATTTGATAGTTGAATACTTCGGAGATACGTTTTTCTTATAATTTAACTTACAGCTGTTCTTGCGTTACTCGTACCTTCAAAGGTTCTTCCGTTACTCCATAGATTGTTGATCTATCTCCTTCCCTCTCTTTCCATTTGATGCATTCTTGAAGTCTCACATTAATACACTTGAAAATACGTCCTTGCTCCAGATGCAGTCTTAAATGGTTGTTTGCCTTTTCTTTATAAAAAAATAAAAATTAAAACATTTAATGTTTGAAATACCTTCCATTCTTTCATTACTGTGGAAACCATTTAAGGGGAGGGAGGAGGCAATGATACAAATATCGGCTAATGTGTTGTGTTATGTTAATACGTATTGGCCGTATTAATAGTATGGGTTATAAATCGTCTAATACTGTATAGTATGGATTGATGCTTATTTTTTATTAAAAAATAGTTTTGACCAGATGAGTCTTGTGTTAGGTGTGATTTTAAAAAATGCTTACTTGTTCAGTTTGAATGATATTTGTCAATTTCAAATATTTTTCTTAAATTTTAAATATTTTGAGTTATTTTCATCAATTTTTTCGAACTTTGACTCTAAGATAATCTCAAATTATAGATTTTTTCTAAAAATAATTTAATAAAATAATATTCAGTGGTTATTGAATTCAATGGAGATGTGCTAACGTGAATAACATAGTGTAAGGTATATGTGCTATTGTCTAATATTTAAATTTTTTTTATAAAAGTTGAGTTTTCTAAATACTTTCTGCTTTCAAGTTTTTTGTGAAAAAATTGAATGAAATAATACAAATGTTTCTAAATTAAACGAAGATCCGTTAGAGTGATTGATACAGTTTTTAGCGTGTTTGTATAATTTTTCTTAAATTTTAATATATTAAAAATTTAGAATAATTTTTTTTGAATTGTAATAGAAGATACATGTTATTAGGGGATACTTGAGAACAGGGGTTTAAATATCGGCCGATACGATACGTATCGGCCGATATATATCGGTTTTGGGTATGTGAATATCGGCCGATATGTATCGTATCGGCCGATATTCACAATATCGGCCTTGATATCGGCCGTATTATATCGGCCCGATATCAAAATATCGGCCGATATCGGCCGATATTTAAAAAAACAAGGAAGAAAGAGAAAAATATCAGCCGATATATCGGCCGATACCGATTTTTAAACCCCCTGCTTGAGAACATGAATTTCATATTAGCTGTTTCTTTTGTTGGTTTCCTACTTTATAAAAATTTTAAACATTTTTTAACTTTTTAAAATATTTTTCAAATTTTTAGAAAGTATCTAAACTTCGACTTTTAAGAGTTTAATACTCCATAAAAATAGTTGTTATCCTAAAAAAAAATATATGCTCGTCCTAGATTTTTTTTTTTTCCTATTTTCCTCATTTTTTATTTAAAAAGATGGAAGAGAAAGGATGGTATCTGTATATACATCATTTCCCGCTTTATAAACCCCTGTGAGGACTGAGGAGGGTTGAAAAATCTTAAATCTTCTATCAAAATAATGTATATTTCTAGTATTTTTTTCTCACTAAAATAATGCCTTTAGTGGAAAATTAGTCAACCATAACAAAACTGGAAAGTTCTAGGCACTGGATTCTCATTTCACCAACAAACCGTGTTGGTTGACATGGTAGCAAACTAGCAACATTGATGCGGCAAATCAACGCACATGGAAACACAGAAACAGCCTTTTAGGATTACAAATTGTCAAGCTCTGCGTGGCATGGATGTGAGCATACTACCAACTCTATGAATTCTGTGGAGACTTATTCTTTTGCTACGTGACCTCATGTTTCATAAGAAGTTCTTAATTGTCAAACTCAATTTGTCACATTTGAAACTGATAGGTGGATTAGAATATGTTTTTTTTTTTTTTTTTTCATTCAACAATTTTAAAGACTTTTTTTTAACAGTAACAAAACTCGAATATATTAGCAAGTGCAAGAGAGGGGTATAAAAGACTATAATTTTAGAGAGGTAAAGATGATTGTTTGAGTATGAAATGATATAGAATTTATGTAGTTCTGTGAAATATAAATAAGATTGGAAAACAGGATTATGAGAAAACTTTTTCTATTAATTAATTTTTTTGAAAAGGGTTATTATATTAGAAGAAAAAGAGGCTAGAGATACAAATACAAAAACAAAGAGACAATAGTAATACAAAAAGCCCACAAACTCTTATACGCCTGCAAAAACCCAAGAGCTAAAGATAACTCTAAAAAAAAAACCTGAGCTAAATCAACACATTCTTTCCAACTATATAATACATCATTCTCCATTATATTATTTTTTTATCATAGGCCAATAAAAAAGGAGCTTGTAATAGTCAGTTTACAGGGTTTAAAGTTGTGACAGTAAGATGATAAATTAATAAGGGTGAAGTTTGGTCAAAAGAAGGAAATTTGTAATGGAGAGTGATTGTTTTACTAATATTTTTATCTTTGATGTATAAAAAATGAGTGAAATATTTATTTTATTCATTTTTTTTTCAATATTTTCTTTCCATCTTCTTAATTATTTGAACAAAAGGAATATTTCACTTATTTTTAGTACACCAAGAATAAAAATATCAGCGCACAATTTTTTATTTATTTATAACAATCATTTTTCAAAGTTTTAAAGTCATAAAGATAAGATGACTGTACCACGGGGATGAAATTTTACTCAACCACGACCGTACTTACATATGGCGAAGTTGAAAATTCCGAAGGATAGACTCTTTGGTTTGGAAGGCTTTTCCTAATTTTTTATTCATCAAACTTTTAAATTGACAATGGTATAAAATTTCGTAAGAGTTCATAGTGCAACTTCCAATTCAAGTGTTTGGTGCAGAAAAATATCTTGTCTGTAGATGACTTCGTGATATAAATTTGCAACAAATTCCAATAAAATATTCAATACCCTTACATAGCATATAAAAATTGTGAGACATAGCACCTTTTTTAAGATTTTTGCATGAAAATATCTTAAATTTATAGGTTTTCCATCAGAGTTTCTCGCTTTTCTTTTATAATTTGTCCCTTACTATACTTTTGTGTAAATGACGAAACTATCCTTAATTGAAATGTTGCTGCAAATATCATGGTGTGTAATTTCAAATGAATTGCAGTATTGCAACTTGGTTGACTTGTGGTACCGTAATTAATACAATTTTTTTTAATTTACATATAGTATTTTAATCGGAAATTATGCTATCTTTCTATAATTAGAGTATTAATCGATAAGCTGAAGTAGTTTAAAAAAAAAGTATGTTATGTATATGATGAGACGGAAATTGATTGATGTACTATTATTTTTACTTTTTATGTACTAATAATAAATGAAATATTTAATGCTATCTCCAATTAAAGCTCCCTCGTATGTAAAACAAATGTATACAGGAAAAAAAAAAATTCTTCATTTCAAACACACCTAAAATCTTTCATCATTGAAAAATAAATATAGAAATAATATTAAAGTGTTTCAGTGATTAAATCAAAGTAAAGTTAAACCCAAAAAGTGACCACACAATTTTGAAGATATTCAGTCTCACGTATTAAACTCCCTTATTGTGGACCCCACGGCGTCGAGCGGCATCCTCTTCAAAAGAGAGGACTCGTCGGACAAGGAGTGCGTTTGCTTCGACTTTTATCCTTTTCAATTGCGTTGCATTTTCTTTTTCTAGAGCTTCGTGTAGGAAAACGGCAACCGGCACCCTCGGTTTCATTTTCCATGTATGACCGGCTTTAGCAGGTTTACATCTATCATTATTTCATTTTCCCTCCTCCGTGTCGTGAAAAAATCCCAGCAACTTCTTCTCGCCTATCACCGTCGCTTGAGCGGTGGCGACGACGAATAGAAGAGGGAGCGGATCCGTACATTTTCATACTCGTAATCACTAAACCATTTCCCTTTTCATTTTTAATCCTTCTGCTGTTGTTGAAATCATCAATCCGCTTACAGATCCTTTTTTTTTTTTTCCGATCATTTATACTTTTTCATGGTCTGCAATATAATCTTTTTAGTGTTTGAATCTATTCAGCTGGTTTTGATCCATTTTCCTCTTTTTAATTGACTGAATTTTCTTCTTTTGTAGTGGATTTAGCTTCTCATCTGTTAGGTTAACAAATTTTGATAAAAAAGTATCATATGTGTTTGATTTGTTTCCACTGAGATTGAAATCGTTCACGATTCTGATCGGTTTTTTCTTAATAAGTTAAGGTGTTAAACCTTACTTAACTGGCTTCTCATTTCACTTTAATTCGCCCATTTTTGTTGGCAATATTATTGTGGTTGTCGTTGTTATTATTATTATTTATAGAATGCTAGTTGTTTAGAGTTTCAACTTAATTACTTAATTATTCTGTTTCCTTTTAGTTTCCACCGGGACTTATGGTTGTCTTGAATTCCGGTAAAAAATGGATGGTTATCCATACTGCCTTTTGTTTTTGACTGGTGCAAAAGAGCAATGTTGCCAGATGGGATACTTCTACATACTACTGCAGACACACGATGGAACTTATAGCAATTTAAATGTCCAAATGTTGAAGGGAAAAAAGAATATCGGAATACATTGGACGCCTACACACAATTCTTATTATAACATCTCTCTCTCTCTCTCTCTCTGCAATTTTACATGAACTTCTATGTCTGTATGTGTGTGCTTTTTCATGTGTTTGATGGATTGATACTTCTGGTACTTTTTCCCTAGTTGAATTGCTCGGTAGATCTCCATTTTACTCAAGTCTTTGTTTCTTTTCTTTGTTTAGAAAATGTCTCAAGTGGAACATAATTGGGAACGTCTAGTACGTGCTGCTTTGCAAAGAGATCGTGTGGGTGCGGGCACATTTGGGAGACCTGGTACGGGCATTGTTGATGATGTTCCTTCGAGTTTGGGGAACAGGGATATTGATGCAATTCTTCGAGTAGCGGATGAAATTCAAGATGAAGACCCCAATGTTGCGAGAATCTGTAACTCTCGCCTTTCTCCCTAATCAATACCCCTCTTTTTTTATGTTTCTTGCATACAAATTGAGTGTTGTGCATCACATTGATTGCTTCACCCAACCAATGATGCCCATCAGTTATTTTTGAGATATTTTAATGTGCCAATCAACATTTTAATCTAACAAGTATGAGGTCATTTGGAAACCTGTTAATTTGCCATTCGGATGAGCCCAAACATGTAATTCTAGCATTTGCTTGGAAATGTATGACCATATCATGCTTTGCATGCTTGATTTGTGTTTTTTGTAAATTTTACAGTTTATAAGGACTCTTTAGTTGTTTGTGCATGTGTTCGTACATACATTCATACATGTATGCAGATCATAATTTTTCCCTATGGTGATCCACCTTGACCCCCCCTCACACCTACCAACTCTATGTGAATTGGAACCTTAGCCAATTTACAAAATAGAATCTTTGGAACCTTAAAAAATTATGTTATCTGATCAACGTGATTTTTGATAGGTACCATATTCAACCAATGACCTTTCCAACCAACACATCCACATTGGCTCATGTGGGCCCCACATATAAGTACTGCAAATGAGGCAGCGCAAGGAATATGGATTTACGCATATGAAATATAGAATGTGCATATTTGAGGACTTCTATTAGGTGGGAATTTTTGTGGTCAAGGTTTGAATTGTAGATCTTTAGAGTAGCTTTGTGCTCTTTTGTTTCGAGAGAATATGCTCAAACACATGTAGCGTGTGGGGTGTGGGTGCTTATTTGCATTCTTGCATGCGCTTGTGTGTGTGTGTGTCTCTTCCCATGGTATGCCCTATGTGTCCCTTTCCCACTTGCACCTTCTTTTTCTTCAACTTTCTATCTCAGAGAGTATTGTCATACTATCCAATTTGACACTCATGCAACTTGTAGCTCTTTCCTTTGGATTGGAACCTTGCAAAACATTCATTGGCTTACTATTAAACTTGTATAACACATTATCTCATTTTTGTTAAGCCATATCAAGTGGTTTCCAATGGGATACTCTATTAAAAAAAAGTGTTTTTTTGGTAACCAGGTTTAAGGCTTTGAAGGCTTATGGCTGTATAAGAAAATATTAGGTGTTTTTTTATTCCCTGAGAGATGATGAGTTAGGTGAATGTTGTTGGCTGAATAGTTTAAAGGTGGCTTATGGTTTAGAGAGTGGGCTTGAGAATGTCAAAAGCGAGGCAACAATGAAAGTGACAGAGGTGATGATTTGTTTAGGACTTGGCACCTAGGTTCTTGAAGTCAACACCCAAGACTGGAAAGAGTCATCGCCTTCTCTTGGGGCTGGATTTGACACCAACCAAAGAGAGTGCTTATGCTGGGATGTAAATGGATATTTGAGAATTTGAAAGTCCGAAACATTTGGCTGAATTAAACAGACATGGCTGCAAATTTTAGATTTGTTTAAAATGTGGATCTGACCCAAGTTCGAGTCTAACATTTGTTTGTATTCGGATGTGGATTTGGATCTAACCATATTCAGATCTGATAATAACCCGATAGCCCAAATGACAAATAATGAGCACAACATATTTATTATTAATACACATGTTATGTGTTAAGCAATATGAGGAAGAAGCCTTTGTATGTCCTTACCCTACAACACATTAAATTTGGAATTAGGAGATAGTATTACAATGAAATATATGTGGATTCCGCCGTTTGAATCATATATTTTCATTATCTATTTTGACATTTTTTGTGCTTCCTTTTTGTATTTCTTTTCCTTTCTTAGAGGTAGTTTAGTGGTTTTTTGGGGCTTACTTTTCTAGATTTTTTCCTTCTAATTTTCGTTCATTATATGCTTTATGGTTTCTTTTTGGGTATTGGAACTTGTCTATATAATTAATTTTATATTCCTTTTGTTAAGGGGAATGCCAATTTTTTTTGCTTATATGAAGTGGATGTGGATATGGTCTTACTTCTAAAAATTCTGTCACAATCTAAATTTGAATTTGAATATGGCAATATGAAGGGATGCGTATCTTGCCTCTAACAAATCTAAATCCGACCTGTTTACATCTCTAAGCTTATGAGTTTGTTTGTCTATTTTCTCGAGGAAACTAATTTCGTGGAAAAAGTTATGTTAGGGTTCTATTCATATTATTCAACTAGTGTTATGAAATCCGGTCTTTTGTCAGACACTTTGGTTGTTAGCATCAAAAACTTTATTTTCATTGAAAATGCATGAAGCATTGTTTTGGCGAGTGAGGAAAACCTCTCTTTTTTCCTCAATATATTTTCCTATAATACTCCCTACCCCCCCTCCCACCCCCAACCCCCCCCACCCCCATCCCAAAAAAAAAAAAAAAAGGGAAATGGATTCCTTGGAAGGAGAGCAAAATGTCACATTTCTTGTGGTCTTGTCACTTATCTGCCACCGAATAACAAGTACTTTCCTTTCCACGAGGCTAGGCGCTTGCTAAATTTGTAGATGTTGGACTCCCACTAGGACCGCCTAGCTAAATTTGTGGATGATGGACTTCCAGTAGGAATACCTAGGAGAGCCAATGCAGAGAGGAAATCCCAAATAAGTGGAGGGAAGAGAAGATGCAGCACACCCCAAAATCTCTGAAAGAGATCCAATCTCATAGTTAGCCAAATTAATGCCGAAAATTTCACTCTTTTGGTAGTTGATTCGAAGGGAAGCGATAATTCAAACCATTTGAGAGGAGAGCGAAGATTCATAATAGACTCCTCAACAACCTCACAAAAAATAATGGTGTCGTCCACAAACTATAGATGGTGGACCTACAATGTGGAGTCACCGAAGTGGAAGACGTGGATAAGAGAGAAGTCAACCGCTCTGGTCGAGAGAAGGCTCAAAGTCTCAACAACCATGATAAAGAGCGCAGGAGAAAGGGGGTTACCCTGACGAATACCCTTGGAGCTTTCGGAGAACCCTTTGGAAGAGCTGTTGATGATGATGGAGAAATGAGCAGAAGACCTGCACTCAAAAATCCATAAACACTATCTCCGATTGAAACCCATGCTAGAGAGAAGGAAATGAAGAAAATTCCAATCCACCATATCATGGGCCTTTTCGAAATCAAGTTTACAAATTATTCCTTTCCTGCAAGACTTGTGTTGGGAATCAATACATTCATGCGCAGAGATGGCCACATCCATAATTTGCCGACCCTCAACTGCAGCAGTTTGGAAAGGAGATATGAGCTTGGGAAGGAAGGACTTGAGTTTGTTTGCAAGGACCTTAGACAAAATCTTGTAGAGACTACCAAGAAGATTGACAGGCCTGAAGTCGGAGAGGGAAGAGGCACAATCTTTCTTAAGCACCAGAACAAAAAAAGTAGCCCCTAGCTCCTTCAGGATCCTCTTTGATGAAATTCCTCAATGAAAGCAATGAGGTCATGCTTAACAATGTCCCAAAAAATCTTAAAGAAGGTAATAGAAAAACCATCCGGTCCGGGGGCTTTGTCCTTGCCCAGATCCCATACTTCATTTCTGATTTCATCCTCGGAGACAGGTCGCTCGATGGAGGAGGCTTCAATAGAGGATATAGACTTGAAAGGAAGACCAGAAATCAACAACCCTACAAAAGAGTTGGCTGAATATAGCTGCTTGAAATGATCAAGAATAATGTCGATGATATCCTCCTAGCCAGCCAGTTACAATCGAGTCCATCAACTGATAGGGAACGGATTATGCTTACCCTTCTGTACGTCGAGGCCATGGCATCGAAAAACTTGGTAGTTTTGTTTCCTTAATCTACTTGTCTCTTGATCTCTGCCTCCACTTAATCTCATCCTGAATTTGGCTCGATATTGTTCCTGCAAGCTGTTACGAAGAGGCACATCCTCCTCAGATATGAAGCCAACTGGCTCACGAAGATCAATATGATTGATACCATCGAGAAGAGAAGAAAGGGATTCTTCCAGGGATCCAAAGCTGGTTGAATGCCAACTTTTCAACTTGTACTTTTGAAACTTCAGTTTTTGATGAAGGATGAAGGATTTATAGCCGGAAAGAATGAAATTTACCCAACACAACTCAAATTTGAAGGGAGAAGGGCCCCAAGACTCTTCAAAAGTGTCCAGAAGCAAAGGCCAATGATTGGAGATGGGTTGGGGTCTGGCACATAAGTGAGAATTAGAAAACAAATCCATCCACTCAGTCGATGCAAGGAACTGGTCAATTTGAGAGAGAATGGGCCTCTCTTGGCCATTGGACCAAGTAAATTCAACTCCAAAAAGACGGAGGTCCACAAGTACAAGAGAGGAAATGCAATATGAGAATCTACGCATAATGGGAGTAAGCCTAGTTACCCCCGTCTTCTCGTGAGGAAATCGAATGAGATTGAAGTCCCCACAAATGCACCACCTATTACTCATCGACCACTAAGGGATTCAATCTCAGTAAGAAAAACAGTCTTCCGAGACTAGTCGCATGGCCCATAGACTGAAGATAATGTCCACATCAAATCAGAAATGAGATCTTGGAAAAGAACAGATAACGAGAAATTACTGATGAAGGAGTCCACCTTGTCGAGGATGATGGAGTCCCAACAAATAATAATGGCCCCTGAAGTACCAATTAACGATTTTGCTACCCACTGGAAACGACGGCCTCCACTACAAGACCGGATGATCAAATCTGACGGGTCTTCCAATTTAGACTCTTGGAAGCAGATGTTGGTGGGTCTAATCAGATGGATGAAATTCTTCATTGTAGCGGAATCTCTAAGCCTTCTCATTTCTAAAGCAGCAGATTATAACCTGATTCATGGCTTCAGCATCGGTGCCTCTTCTTTGCACATCCATCATTTGCAATTTGTGGACGACACGATAATTTTCTGTGAGGCTAATGAGGAGTATATTATGAATCTGCATACTTTACTTAGATGGTTTGAGTTGTCCTCTTCTCTCCGGATCAATTACCTCAAAAGTTAAGCCTTCGGCATTAATTACCTCAAAAGTTAAGCCTTCGGCATCAATTTAGACAATTCTGAGCTTTCCTCTCTATGAGGGCTGTTGGGGTGTGCACTGTCTGTTCTTCCATCTACTTATCTGGGATTGCCCTTTTGCATTGGGTCTCCCGGTTACTCTCAGTGGGAACCTATCATTCAGAAGTTTAGCAATCGGCTCGCCTTTTGGAGAGGAAAATACTTATCACTTGGAGGTAAATGCCTTACCTGTCTATTTCCTCTCTGCTTTTAGATGTCCCAGCAAAGTCATTCAGTTGATGGAAAAGATCATGAGGAACTTCCTTTGGGGTGACCATGAGGACCTGAAGAAATATCATCTTGTTAGTTGGGATCAAGTTTGTTTACCAACTGTTGTTGGAGGCCTTGGGGTGCGTCCAATTAAGGCACTCAATATTGCTCTTCTTACTAAGTGGCTTTGGAGATTAGGATCTGAAGGTGATTCCTCGTGGAAGGATATTCTTATTTGCGAGTACAGATTTGGTAACTTTGGATGGGTTATCAACTATGTCTTGCGCAAAGCCTCTAGCATGTGGCGTGCTATTGCAGCTTGTGTTTAGAAATTCAAAGAGGGGGTCAGATTTAAGGCAGGATGTGGCGACAGAATAAAGTTTTGGACAGATATTTGGTATGGTGATTCCCCTTTGGCTTCTCGGTTCCCTTCTATTTATCGTCTCTCCTTGAGACCTTATGGGACTATTTTAGATTTCTACTACATCTCAGACGAGCAAGTTGTGTGGACATCCCTCTTCGTCGATATTTGTCTGATATCGAAACTGATGCCTTCTCATCTCTCCTCCAATCCATATTATCCTACAACATCCGTACCAATGTCATGGACAGTCTTGTGTGGTGGCCTGATAGCACCGGAGCCTTCTCGGTAAAGTCCTTTTACTCTTGGTGGTCCTCGATTGATGGTACAACAATTGTCAACCCTAATATTTAGTCTTCCAAAGCTCCTCCAAGGGTAATTAGTTTCTTTTGAGCCCCCGGATTGGGGAAGATTTTGACTCAAGACAACCTGTGGAAAAGAGGAAGAGTATTGGTTAGTGCATGCCCTTTCTGTCTATGAGCTTTTGAAGAGTCGAATCACCTGCTTATTCATTGCTCCTTTTCTTCTGCTGTTTGCAACTTTGTTTTAGATCAGTTCGGTATGGCTTGGGTTATGCTTATGTCGGTGGCTGTGCGGTCTTTTGTGTGGGACATTTTATCTGTCTCGCCAAAGTGCTCCTACTTGTGGTAACTATCTCTGCTTGCCACTATCTTTAGCTTGTGGTAGGTGTTGTGCGACCAAATGGGACCCGACTATGCCTATTTTGGCAAGTCAACTGTATAGGTGTAAATAATTATGTGTAGATAAGTACTGATTGTACTTCCCTGTTTTGGCCACCTTAATTGGCTCTCTTTCTCTTATTTATACTTGTACCCTCTAAGAGGAAAAATATATCAATACAACAAAGAGAATAATTATTCTCTGATCTTCATCTCTTTCTTCCTTTCTTTCCTTCTTTCCCTTGATAAAAACAACATGGTATCAGCTAGGGAAGATCTTCTTCTCTGATTTTTCTTCTTTTTTTAGTTTCCAATTCTTTTTTTGTGCAGTCCTCCTTTTCCGGCGACGATCACAGTTTCCAACGATGGTACTGCCGGCGGGGACCCATCTTCCCCTGCCGTTTTTGACAGGGCTATCCACTCCGAATATTGGCAAGATCACAACTGTGTTATTGAATGAGACCAATTACTTCCAATGGTCTCACTCAGCTAAAATGTTCTTTACTGCAAAACAACTCTCTGCTTTTATTGATGGTACTGCTTCTGAACCAGGAGAGAAGGACTCCTCCTACCGTTCCTGGCAAGCTAATAATTGTTTGGTGCAGTCTTGGCTCCTTCATTCTATGGAAGATCATGTTCGTGGGACTGTCTATACTCTTCCCACGGCTAAGGATGTCTGGGACACCATTAAGGCCTTGTATTCGGACGGTGATAATTCTGCTTGGCTCTATGAGCTCTATCAGACTGCTTCTCATCTTCGACAGGGGGAGCTCTCCCTCATTCAATATTATTCAAAGATGCGTACCTGTTGTCTTGAATTGGATCAACTTGAATTGGTTCAGTTTGTGGACCCTGCTGATGTTGTTCTCTATTACCAGCTTCTTAATCGACGACAGACTTAATCAGGACTTTGAACCTATTCGGGCCCAACTGCTTGGCCAACGCCCTCTTCCCTCTCTGGAAGAGGTCTACTCTGCCTTACTTCGAGATGATAGGCTCCGCCTGGTTATGACTCCTATGCCAGTCGAACGGTCTGCCTTGGTGACCACTCATCCTTCCATGCCTCCTCTCGCACGTGGGCCTCCTGGTTTTCATGGCAAGGGCCCTTCTTTTGACCTTCGTCGTGACACCAAAGGTCCCCGAAAGAAGGGGTCTCAGTTCTGCATTTTTTGTAAGATGACAGACCATTATATTGATTCCTGCCATAAATTGCATGGCCGTCTGAAGCAAGTTACTGTCTCCTTCGCCTTGCCTGTTACCTCCTCTCTTGATGTGGTTAGTGACAGTGCCCCCGTCACTCGTCAGGACTTTAACATGCTGTTACAACTACTGGATCGCGTTCAACACTCTGAAGTTTTCAATGCTATCTCATCTACTTCAGGTACTGAGTTCTTTGTCAATCATGCCTCTTCTCATTCCTGGATCATCGATTCTGGGGCTACTAGTCATACGGCGGGTATGTCTAATCTTTTCTCTTCCATTTCTCCCGTCTCTCATGGTCAAGTTAAATTAGCTAATGAGTTCCTCTAGTACCATCGCTGGAAAAGGAGCCCTTCCTCTCTCTTCCACCTTGCACCTTCCATCTGTGTTATATGTACCTCATTTATCTCGCAATTTGCTTTCTGTTAGTGTACTCACTAAACAATTTTATTACTCCGCTACCTTCTTTCTCTCTCATTGTGCCTTTCAGGATCTGACCACGAAGCAGGTGATTGGTGGTGGTCGTGAAGATGGAGGCTTATATCTGCTGGATGGTCCTGTTGGTGCCTATGCAGCCTACTCCAGCTCCTCTTCGTCTGATATATGGCTTTGGCATTGCCGGTTAGGATATCCTTCTGACTATGTCCTCAAGAAACTTGTTCCTTCTTTATCGTTTAAGCAGTTTGAGTGTTCACCTTGCCAATATGACAAAAAATAAAAGAACTTCTTTTTCTTCTTCTATGAATAAACGTGCATCTTCTTTGTTTTCTATTATTCATTCTGATGTTTGGCAATCACCCTCCATCTCTCGCACTGGTTTCCGATATTTTGTGTCATTTATTGATGATTATTCACTCATGACCTGAATTTATATCATGAAACACAAGTCTGAAGTGTTTGATCACTTTCACACATTTTATAATTCGGTTGCCACTCAATTTGGTTCTAAAATTAAAATTTTGCGTAGTGATAATGGAGGAGAATATTTGTCTAATTGTTTTATTCAATTTTTGCAAGAGCATGGTGTTGAATCCCAACTGTCTTGTCCATCTACACCACAACAAAATGGTGTAGCTGAACGAAAAAACAGACATCTTCTTGAAGTCGCTCGATTTCTCCTCTTTACCATGCATGTCCCACCTTCGTACTGGCCTGAGGCTGTCCTAACCTCATGCTACCTTATCAATCGCATACCATCCCGGGTTTTGTTGGACAAATCACCCATTGATTTTCTCTCACTTTATAAACATATTCCTCTTCTTCCCCTACATATTTTTGGATGTGCCTGCTTTGTTCACCAATTTTCTTGTGATAAACTTTCCCCCCGTGCTGTGCGATGTATTTTTTTTGGGATATTCCCCATTCCATAAAGGCTACAAGTGTCTTGATGCAGTTACTAGCAAAACTTATGTGTCTATAGATGTTACCTTCTTCGAGACAGTCCCTTACTTCTCTTCACCATCTGTCTCGTCTCCAATTCTTCCTCTCCTCCCTCTTGCCTTGAGTCCTAATAGCTCTGACGTGCATCCCTCTAGCATTGACAAGCCAACTCTAGTATCACCGCAGGCAGATTAGGCCTCCGCTCTGCGAGAACACCACCACGTCATCTGTTCGTGGCCCAGATCCTTCCCTTACTGATGTATTTGATCTTCCCATTGCCCTTCGAAAAGGTAAACGTACTCGTACCTCTCATCCCCTTGACCATTTTGTGTCTTATCATGCTGTCTCTCCTGCCTATCACACTTTTCTTGCTGCTTTGGACAACGTTAAGATGCCCAAGTGGATTGACACCGCTCTCCGTGACCCCTTGTGGAAGGCAGCCATGGAAGAGGAACTCCCGGCCCTTGAGAAGAATCACACATGGGACCTGGTTCCTCTGCCTTAAGGAAAAACTCTAGTTGGGTGTAAATGAATTTTTGCTTTAAAACATAATCCGGATGGCTCCATCGCCCGGTATAAAGCTCGTCTCGTTGCCAAAGGATTCACACAAACTTACGTGGTGGATTATCAGGAAACCTTCTCCCCCGTGGCCAAGATTACTTCTATTTGCATCTTGATTTCCATTGCGACTACTTATGACTGACCGCTGCATTAGTTAGATGTGGAGAATGCCTTTCTTCATGGTGATCTCCATGATAAAATTTATATGCTCCCACCACCAGGGTTTTTTAATCAGGGGGAGCCTCACTCTGTCTGCAAACTCTGCAAAGCTCTATATGGCCTCAAGCAGTCTCCACGGGGCATGGTTTGAGAAGTTCAGCAGTGCCCTGTTACCTTGTGGTTTCTCTAGATGTCAGATGGATCACTCAGTTTTTATCTACCGTCTTCACTCTGTTGTCATGATTCTAGTGGTGTATGTTGATGACATTGTCCTCACCGGTAATGACACTGTTGCCATATCTACTTTCAAGGAATATCTACAGCGTACATTTGCTATTAAAGATCTGGGGCCATTGCGTTATTTTTTGGGTATTGAAGTTGCTCGTTCTTCTCGAGGACTCTCTTTATCTTAGCGCAAGTATGCTTTTGACCTCTTTCAGGATGCTGGATACTCTGGGTGCAAACATGCTGACACTTTATTAGATGTCAATACGAAGCTCTCTACCACAGACGTGACTCCTCTTGATAGTCCTTCTTTCTATCAAAAGTTGGTGGGGAAATTGATTTATCTCACTATCACACGACCGGATCTCTCCTATGCAGTTGGTGTGGTTAGTCAGTTCATGCACAACCCACGAGATACCCATTTTCATGATGTCTTCCTCATCCTTCGCTATCTTAAAGCTCATCTTGGCAGGGGTTTGTTCTTTGCAGGACAGTCTTCCCTCTCTGTTCTTGGATATTCCGATGCTGATGGGGTCGGCTCTCCTGATGATCGCCGCTCAACAACTGGCTACTGTGCCTTTTTGGGTTCTCATCTCGTCGGTTGGCGTACTAAGAAACAATCTGTTATTGCTCGCTCAAGTGCTGAAGCTGAATATCGTGCCATGGCCAATACTACAGCTGAGCTTCTTTGGATCTGCCAGTTTCTTCAGGAATTGGGTTTTGCTCCACGTGAACCGCTCATTATGTTTTGTGACTATCAGGCAGCTATCAACATTGCCTCCAATCCGGTCTTTCATGAGCGGACCAAGCACATTGAGGTTGATTGTCACTTCCTACGACAATACATTTCTGAAGGTCGACTTGTTCCACATGTGAAATCTAAGGACCAATTGGCGGATATCCTGACCAAGTCTGTTTCTCGTCACCAACTTACTTCTGTTATTTAAAAGCTGGGTTTATTAGACATCTTCTAGACAGCTTGAGGGGGAGTGCTGTGGGACCAAATGGGACCCGACTATGTCTATTTTGGCAAGTCAACTGTATAGGTGTAAAGAATTATGTGTAGATAAGTACCGATTGTACTTTCCTGTTTTGGCCATCTTAATTGGCTCTCTTTCTCTTATTTATACTTGTACCCTCTAAGAAGAAAAATATATCAATACAACAAAGAGAATAATTATTCTCTGATCTTCATCTCTTTCTTCCTTTGTTTCTTTCTTTCCGTTGATAAAAACAACAGTGGAAACGTAATATCAAAATCTTTAAAGGTGTAGCTGAGTCTAGTGTTATGGTCGCAAGGCGTAGTCTTACCAAGTCCGCTTCGTGGGCAGTCTCCTTTCAGGAATTCAGGAATATTTCGATGTCAGACATCTTGCGTGCATAGAAAGAATGTACTAAGTTTGCTTGATTTCATATGATTCCCTTGCCAGCTTTGTGACGCCCTACTGGGCGTTTATTTTTCCTTGTAGTTCTTTTTCTACTTCTGTATGTTGTTTTGCACCTCTGGTGCTCTCTATCTTTTATTTTATATATATATATATATATATATGAACCATTTCAAAAAAAGAAAAAGAAATTCTTCATTGTAGCTCTCTTCCCTGGGTCCCCAAGACCCCTAACATTCCAGGAAAGGATCTTCATGTGGAAACAGAATGGCTGATCAGGCTGTTGGTGGCTGCATGTGTGTCATCACCTGCAGTCCCCTTTCTATGATGCCTGTAATTGACAGAGGAGCTGAGTCTGTTAAGTTCACGGGTAGTCCTATCTTTCCTTTTGGAATTGGGGGAAGGTTCTTGATTTCAGCAAGATAGGAGAGGAGCTTGTCTTCCTGGCCTTCCGAAAAGAGACCGAGTATCCGGCCGACCAATAACATTCTTCCCTCTATCCAATCATGAGGCAAATTACCTCTCTGATCCCCCTCTTTGTCAGTTGGGACTAAGTTTGTCTTCCAACTGTTGACGGGGGTTTGGGGGTGCGTCCAATCAAGGCTGTTAATACTGCTCTTCTTACTAAGTGGTTGTGGAGGTTAGGCATTGGCGATGATGCCCCTTGGAAGGCCATCACTAAATGTAAGTACAATTTGAGAAATTCTGGTTGGGATATTAATCCTGCTCCTCGTAGACCCTCTGGCATGTGGCATGCAATTGCAGCTTGTGTTGACAAATTTAAAGAAGATACTAGGTATAGGCGGGCAGTGGAGATAGAATCAAGTTCTGGGCTGATGCGTGGAGCGATAGCGCTACTTTGGCGTCTCGGTTTCCTTACGTTTATCGCCTACCACTTAGGCTGCTTGGGACTATCTCAGATTTCTATTCAACAAATGGTGTGTGAGTGGTCTAGGACATTCCTCTTCGCCGTAACCTAACAGACTCTGAAGCCGATGCCTTCTCGGAGCTCCTCCTCACTGTTTCCTTCTACAAAATCCGCACTTCCAAGGAGGACAATATTCTGTGGTGTCCTGACAAGAACGGACTATTATCAGTAAAATCGTTCTATTCTTGGAATCTTATGACTACTCGCTATGGTTAACTCCAAGATTTGGTCCACCAAAGCTCCTCCCAGGGCTATTAGTTTTCTTTGGACCACTGGGTTGGAAAAAATTTTAACTCAAGATAATTTGCGAATAAGAGGGAGAATCATGGTTAGTGCTTGCCCTTTTTGTCTTCATGCCTTTGAAGATTTAAATCACTTTCTTATTCACTGTTCTTTCTCTTCTGATGTTTGGAGCTAAGTTGTTGCTTAGTTTAGTGTCGCTTGGGTTATGCCTTCGTCTGTGGCCGAGCTCTCTTTCGCTTGGGATATTATCTATGTCTCACCTAAGTGTTACTACTTGTGGCAACTTTCTTTATTTTCCACTATGTGGAGCCTGTGGTGGGAACGTAATAACAGGTTGTTCAATGGTACGGAGGTTGCAAGAGATAGCGTCACCAAGTGTGCGTCGTGGGTTGCCTCCCTCTAGGAACTCAGGAACATCTCTATGTCAGACATTTTGCGTGCTTGGAAAGAATGCGCGCACCTCAATTGATCTTTTTCTATTTAGTTTTGGTGCCATCTTGTTGGCCTTGTGCGAGTGGTTCACATGTTATTTGTTTTCATTCTATGTATTTGCACGTCTGGTGCTCTTCTTCTATTAATATATGAACCATTTAAAAAAAAAATTGGCCTTAAATTTTCAGTAGAAGATCTCTCATTGCACCGCTGTATATCAGCTTCCAAGTTTTTCCTCAAACTGGCTTCCGAGTGATCCCAGTGCTCGTCCGAGAGGGTAGGCTGAGCTAAAGAAGGAGAGAGAACCTCCTCGGAAGATGGAGTGCCAGTGGAAGGAGAATTGATCAACACCTCAGATACCGAGCATTGGGCCACCACAGGAATGGTCTCAGGTAGCAACAGAGCCTTGACCGTTAGTGAGACACCATCACCCAGGGACGAGACAGGAGAGGGAGGTCCTAGCGATTGGTGTCTTGTCTTCTTTAGGGTGGAAATGGGTGCATGTTGCAAGGGGGGCCTAGGCGGTGGCTGAGGAGATTGAGAAAAAAGGATAGGGGAGGCTGAGGAAGGGGACGTCACCAGAGAGGATGGCTGGGGGACGAGAGCTGGTAGCATAAGGGATGAGCTAGGCATCGAGGGAGGGCCTATAAGTTGTAGAGATAGAGAGCTCTGCTGATTACAAGGATCACAATTGGAAGGCGAAAACGAGAGAGAGAGAGAGAGAGAGAGAGAGAGAGAGAGAGAGAGAGTTGCTGGTTTGGGGCGGAAGCTGGGATCTGCAAACCAGGGCTTGGGTGGGGAGTTGAGTTGCTGGTTTGGGCCTGGGACTGGGTTTGGTTACTCGAGTCCAGCTCAACAAATTGAACCGAACCCTGGCCAAAGGAGAAGCTTAATTGGTTCCCACGTGTGAAGGGAGACAACACTGGCTGGTTGGAAATAAGGCTAGAAGGGTAGGGCATGGGTTATCAGACGAAAGATGTTCTGCTGGGTTTCCAAAGAGAAGTGAAAGGCTTCCCTTCTGTCATCGACTGAATACAGGGAGGGAGGGATTGGTTCGGGGATTTGGGTGAGGACAACAACATCGGTCGAAGGGCGAGTTGGAGTCCACAACGAGGAGATGTGCTCGACAAGATAAGTCAATGGAAGAGTCTGCTTTTCAAGCACTTGGCAGTTGACGGGCAGCTTGCCAGGGAGGGGATGAAGGGATTTTCGCTACGTGGCCAAAGGAAAGGGGGTGCTTTGACCACCGGAAACAGCCAAGGTTGTCGCCGGAGGTAAAGGAGCATAGGGGTAATTGGCGGAGGTCACCGGAGTGCCCATAGAAGCCACCCTTGAACCAAAGCACCTCAATCCTCCTTCAATTTCAACTCCTAATTTCAACCATATATCACCCACTTTGAGAGGGATCTCTTTAAGGAGTTCAAGATTCGGTGTCCAAGAGACGTGGAATTGAGCACGTCGAAAATCGCTGCCAGCAAGGGTGCTACGGTCGAGTTCAATAACCTTGCCGAGGAACTCCCCGATAGCTCGGATAGAATCAGAGAACCAAGCACGCATGGGGGTGCCGGTGTGACCCGAACCCATCAACTCGAGGTCCCAATCTTTAGACCAGAAGCAGAGGCTAGAGAAAGGGGCTCCATTGAGTACATGGAATTCATCAAGCACTCTGTTGGCTTCTTCAACCACCTCATAGGAGAGAAGAACATGCAGAGAGTCCAACCAACTCACTGAGGTAGGGCTGAGACAACCCCAATTCTCAATCCAGGACTGAATTACAGAAGAGGGCACATTAGGAGAAGGTAGGGAAGCAACGAGGCACTGTTTTAATAGTTCTGTTTTTTGATTGACGACACTGTTGCTAAGGATGATTGATTTACCTTTATCGGTCATTACAGTCTAGACTGAGTAAGTCACAACCTGGGTAGAAGAAGGCTTCCAACCAACTGCAGAAGCAGTGGGAGGGTTGGACTGAAGGTGTTGAGAAGCCATTGGGAGATTAGCCTCACTTTTAGGGGGTTTCGCCGATTGGACAGACAATTTCTTCCCTTTAAAGAGCCTCCCATTGATGTCGATGATTCCCCGCAGAGCTTCCACTTCAGAAATGAACCGAACAATAGCGAAGCCACGGTTGGTTGCTGAATCTCTGGATGCAGGTATGAAACTATCCACTATTTTCCCAGATTTGCTAAAAAGGGGAAAGATGTCTAGCTTTGAAAAATCTGCAGGAATGTTGGAAAGGAACAGAGAAACATATTTTTTCCTCCTTTCCTCCCAATGAGGATGAGAGGCAGAAGAGAGGGTGGAGACGGGGGTTCTCTGAGAGTCTTCAGAAGGAGGAAGGTTTAGGCGTAGGGGTGGTGGAGGGAGAGGAGGGGGAAGGGGGGTGGCTAGAGGAGGAAGATAGCAGGTCATCTCATTTCAGAAATGATTTTGCTCTTTATTTTTCATTGCTGGAAAATGATTAACTACCCTATGTCTTCAAAATCGATTTTATTTCTATGTATCTTAATTATGATTGCAAGAACTACTTAGATAACTTGACTTGGACACATTATAAATAGAATTGGACATTTCAAACTAATGCTATATTTGGTCTATCAAGATCAAAAGAGTTTGAATTCTAATGGAAACTAAGAGAGCAAGATATGTAAGATTGTTTAGACCAATAATTGCACCAAAAATGACTTCTGAATTCAAACTTCATTGCACCACACTTGGAATTTGAGTTCAAACTTCATTCACTGCATTACTTCTCAAAAAGCAGCTAGTATGGTCCCTTGAGGAGTTGAGGTGTGGAGCCGACACCAGTTTAGACCTCTTTTTATTAACTTTCAGGCCCTTTGAATGTGCATCAAGACGCCTTTCCTATCCTCCATCCCCATATGTTGGCTTGCATTACTATGCAACTTGGTATGTGATCGATCCCCTATGTATTGTCTATGCCTATGTACATATGTATGTCTAGTTGCAATGACACATCATATTATGGTGACATAGGCCTTCTACGGCCATCTTGAGTGCATAGCATCTTAGTAGGTTAGCAGAGCTGTGAAAGGGGGACTGTGTTATGTGGATGGGTCAATTATATGATTATGACAATGAAATTACAGACCTTGAAAAAAATTATGACAATGAAATTAGAGACCTTGTGATGCGGAGCATTCTCCAGATTCTTCAGATCCGGACTTTCCATTTACTTTGCTTTCCATTTTCATATTTTGGCTATTTTCATTTTCTATTGTTATTTTTAGATAGGTTTATTTTTAGCAAGGAGATGTTTATATAAGTTGAGCCTCCATGAGGCAAAGACATATTTTATGAATAAAGATTGAGATTTTCGCAAAAAAAATACCTTGTAAGGTGCGATTGATTGTTGGAGAGATTCCAAAGGGCGAGAGGCTACGGCGTGAGGCCATACTTCTTCTTCAGGTACTTCTCTTCATCTTCTTCTTCTCTTCTCCTCTTAGCCTTTTGCCACCCAGAAATTCCCTTTCAGAGACACCCCATGTTTCCGCCACCCCTGTTTGAAGCCCCACTCTTTCGCCACCTTCCATACTACAGCCACTTCCTTTCCCTTGGCCTAAAACCACCTTCGAAGCCCTTCCTTTGCTTCCCAAGCTGCCGCATCCCTTCCCTTGGCTTCTCCCACTTCCGCCTCCCACCTTCTTTCCTTCCCTTTGCTTTCTTCTTTCGTTTCTACCCATCTCATTCGTATCCTCTTATTTTCTTGCCCTAATACCCCACGTGACTTAAACTCCTTAAGTTACCCCACACGTGCCTCCTTAGGCAAAGCCATTTCAGCCCCGTTTTATTTATTTTATCTTAATGGGTTTGGTTACATTATATTTCAAGAACTTCCATGATTATCTTTGACAAATTTTATATTAATTGATTGCATATATTAATTTTAGATTTTAATTTCAGCTCATGTTAATTTTAGGGTGCATTATTTTCATCCCCTTTTAATTTTGAGGGAACTATTTAGGCATTTAGGGTCACCCTATTAGTTGTCCTGCATCACCTTGAAAGTTGAAAACTGTCAGTAAGAAATGGGCTTCCAAGTATCTATTCTGCAGGTCCTTGATACATGATTACTGCCATCCACATGGGATGAAATTTCACCTGTTGCTAATCCATGTGCTAAGGAGGAGGTAGCTTAGGAGAATAATACTGTTGTTTTCTGCCATTCTTTCCTTTATCAGCTATATCATCTAGTTTGCAACTTTTTTAAAAAAGCACAATTGCACTTAACATTAACCACATGCCAATTATTATTTGCTTACCTATCTCTAATAATTTTTTTCTCAAGGCCTAATTTTCTGTGTTATGTTTTTTCTTCTCATCTCTGCTAAAAGTTGTAACCTTTATAGATGAAAAGATTATTATGCATTACCTTTTTAATGTCTGGTAGCAGTGCTAATATTTTGATGAAACATTTTCTGGTTTTTTTCTGAACTAATCTCTCTCTCTCTTTCCATTTTGCTTACTAATCCTTCAATGCAGTGTGTGAGCATGCTTACTCATTGGCACAAAATTTGGATCCCAATAGCGAAGGTAGAGGTGTGTTGCAATTCAAGACTGGTTTGATGTCAGTCATAAAGGTATGCAATTATTAATGGTGGATGACTTTTGTTATGGGTCCTATAGAACCTGAGGTTCAAACTCCACGATTCATTTGGTGCTTAGTAGGGGTGCAAATTGGGTTGGGCTGGGGGCCACCTAATGGTTTGAAAGCTTGAGAACTTGATCAACTTGATTTTTGATTGGGTTGAGTTTGCTTGAAGACTTGGGTGTATCTTGACCAAGTGAAAAAAGGGACTTGTCAATTTCCATTTCACTAATATATTTATATTTATAAACTCAAAATAAGAAAACTAAAATTATTTAAAAAATGTGAAACACCTAATGGTTTGAAAACTTTAGAACTTGATCAACTTGATTTTTGATTGGGTTGAGTTTGCTTGAAGACTTGGGTGTATCTTGTCCAAATGAAAAAAACTTGTCAATTACCATTTCACTAATATATTTATATTTATAAGCTCAAAATAAGAAAACCAAAATTATTTTAAAAATGTGAAAATTTAAATACAAGCTAATGTGCAAACATCCATGTCATATTCGTTGCAGTAGGCAATATATTACCTATTTTTTGTTAGTTTTTGTAGTACTCATGATTACCCGTGACCATACCAGCTATGGATAAAAATGAAAAGAGCTTCAAACAAATCAAGTTTGAAAAGAACAAGATTGAAGCTCTTGAAGAGGAAAAGGATTTGAGCCCCTTCTTGACTTGATTGCTTAAGAGTTGAGAAGAAGATGATCTGAAGAGTTAATACATGAGGAAGAAGAAAACATTAAGAAAAAGGAGAACTTCTTTTCTACTTGAACTCTCTCCGTTATTGTTGTCGACATGACTATTCAATGGTGTGAATTGTTGCTTTTCCAAGAGAGAGAAAAAGAAAGAAAAAAAAGAAACACCTACTGGTTTGGGGAAAAATGTCATTATTTTTTTTTGTTGCTCTTATAGAAGATGGACATTTTGCTTTCCAAAATCGACACTTATTGTACCCTCATGAAAATTCAAATTTCAAGTGTCTTTCCAAACAACTCAATTGGTTCTACTGGAAACACTAATGTCTGAATTTTACCTTTCAAAAAAAAAAAAAAAAAAAACACTAATATCTGAATTTTATGGTCAAGTTTGTGAGTCATCTGAGTCAACAACAGAAAAAAATTCATTGTTGAAAAAAGTTGTTGCATATCGTCATAAAATCCTCCCATAAGGTTGTGACCATTCCAAGACTTGGAACATGGGAAAGGTCGAATTGTAAAAACCCAAAAATGTGCAATTCCTTTCAGGTGTTATTTATATGAAAATTGAAATTGATATCTTATCCCTTAAAGATATAGTCTCCATCACAAAGAGTGGCCAGTTTCCATGGAGCTTCATTGTTCTCCATGTTTCTCTCTGTCACAAAGGGTGACCAGTTCCACAGAGGTCCATTATTCTCCTTGTTTTATGAGAGAAGTACTGAAATGAGAGTGCTGAAACCAAACCCAACTTGGACCTGACTAGGCCTTTCACAATGACCCAAAATTTGGTTGGGTTGGTTTGGTTGTGTACACAAGTTGCATAGTTATGTATTTTTTTTTTGAATTAATTTTAGTTATCATTGGAAAAAAAAAGTGATTTTGAAAATATCATTTGACCAAAATTTCAGCAAAAACTTGCAAAACGGGATGGTGGAACCATAGACCGAAGCCAGGACATTGCCCGCTTACAGGAGTTCTACAAGCTGTATAGAGAGAAAAATAAAGTGGATGAGCTTCGTGAAGATGAAATGAAGTTGAGGGAATCAGGGTTCTTTAGTGGTAACCTTGGCGAGTATGTACTCTATCACTATTTTTTATGCCTTGCTATTAAATTTTTTATTTTCCTCAAATGTGAAAGTTGCTGACCATTATGTCCTTTTTAAGTACTATGTCATTAGATGAAAAATAATTTCACTATTGTAATTTGTGGAATGATGAATTGCATGTGGAAGTAATTGATAAATGGATATACTCTCCTTTCTTGCATTTTTATTGTTTATTGAGCATCTTTTTTTTTTTTTGAATATTTTTGCCTCACTTATGTGATTATTATGATATATATTTGGAAGTAGTGCTGATTATTGTTTGTTCTTTTTAAGTGTTTCAACTTTTTATCCCTTAAACGTGTTAATAAATGCATGTTATTACATTAGTGCCATCACATAATTCATATAGGGATATTTTTTCTAATATTTGGGACTGATTTTTTCTTTTAATTTTTTTCTTGTGTTTTTTGAATGTTATCCTTTTTACAGCTTAATATTTTATATAATTTGAGTGATTAAATATGTAAATATTTTTGATAAGTAATTATAAAATTTCATTGGTAAAATATCTTGCAATTTTTTTTTTTCATTGGTAAAATTTGAATACTGTACAAGAGTTATATACTGAATTTCATAAAAAACATCTAAATCATAAAGCAAAATAGTTCAGCTCAAGTAACGAGCATTTACTCCCATCTTCTCCAACTAATTGTCCTCTTTATTAACATCTCTTTTAATCGTACTAAAATGATATTATATCAAACTTTTAAGCTTTCGAATTTAAAGTAGTTCTATTTAATGTTGCTTAATTATTTGTTTGCTTAATTATTTGTTCGAAAGATAATCTTGTTTAGTTATTTTTTAGAAATAGAGATAGTTCACTGCCACCACTTGAAGAAAGCTACAATTTGTTGCAAGGGAAAACTACAAGTTGGTTTATTTAACCTTCTAGCTTTTCCTTTGCAATTAAGTATCTTTGTTGTTGGAGAAGTGATTTCATAAAGTTAGCTTTTAGTAAGGTTGACGTGAATGGCCTTAATCTCCTTCTACCTTCTATCTTTGTTTTACTGGAATTTGTGCGCTGTTGAAGATCTAGTTGGTTATGCTTTGGTTTGAATACTTCAATTTATTCTGCTTAGAGCATGGGATTGGTGGTGAATAAGTTGATACTGACAAACCATAATAGTAAAACATTTGTGTGCTCTTGATGTTTTCGCCCAGACTAAATTTTCATTATGCAAAGGCTGTATTTGTTAAATATATGATCTGGAAATGAATGCTTGATTCAGCTTCATTTCCTATGTGCCTTAAATACTGATTAGTTATCCACGAAACTCAATATGTTTCCTTCGTCTGAAGTTTAATCATTTTTGGTTCTACTGAATGTCTTCTTGAGGAGCCTGATTCAGCACACATATTATTTTTAAAGGATTATGTGCAGATTGATATTCTTTGTTAGTTTCTAATTCTTAGGTTTCTTCTTTCTTATGGAGCACTTGAAATTTTCTTTTTCTTTATGATTTCCCCCCATATCTTCCATATTGATTAAGTTGATAATTAGGTTGGAGCGCACTACTGTGAAAAGGAAAAAGGTTTTTGCAACTCTCAAAATTTTAGGGACAGTAGTTGAGGAGTTGACAAAGGAAGTATCTCCTGAAGATGCAGACAGGTTGATTCCTGAAGAGGTTAGCTTTTGCCTCTCTACTGCTTATCATTTGCTTACAGATAGAGTTTATGGATTTGGAGTGCTGACTTGCTCTTTCCTGCTGTCCGACTTTTGTGATGTTCTATGATTAATTTCCTTATTTCAGTTGGTGTAATTATTTAATTTATGGCGTATTGATGTGAGTCTTTAAGCATGTAATTTGTTTTGCATCTTGCTGTGGCTGATCTTATTCTTCAACCATACAGCTGAAGCGTGTAATGGAATTAGATGCAGCAATGACAGAAGACCTTGTTGCTTATAACATCATACCACTGGATACCTCAACAATGACAAATGCTATTGTGTCTTTGCCGGAGGTATAAAATGGATTCCTTTGTTAAGTTTGCATCTTCTTACACATCATATCTCTGTTCTTACAAAGTTTCTCTTCAGGTGAGGGCAGCAGTGTCAGCTATAAGTTATTTTAGGGGTCTACCAAAGTTGCCAGGCACTTTTTCTGTTCCTGCTGGAAGAAATGCAGATGTGCTGGATTTCTTGCACTTTGTTTTTGGATTCCAGGTTTGTATCTTTATTTCTCTTGGGTTTTGCTATTTTGTTAACAGGGACTACTGTACATATACATACATCCATAACGAGGATACCCTGAGCATTAAGCTAAAAAAAATAACAATTTCCGGCCCAGGCTATGCGGGGCCTAATCATCCACAATCACTTTGCTTCTCCCTTCACACCCTTCTAACACCAACCCCCCACCCTCACCATAAATTGGTTCCTTACCCAATTACTAGATCTAAGTTCCCAACCTATTGATCTAACACCATGAATTTCCACCTCCAGATAAAATTGAACCTTTTTTGGACCATAAAAACATGGCTTCATTGGTTCTATCAAGGTTATTTATGATTGCCATCCTATTCAAGCAAAGACCTTCCCAACAAAGGCATTTGTATGGGCCTTGGTGGGTTAGGGGTGGGGAAATAAGGGGGATCTAGGTTATATATATGTATATATAATTGAAATATGTCTGTATATATATATATATATGCGTGCGTGCGTGCGTATATATATGCGTGCGTGCGTGCGTTTTCACCATTGGAAAAAAATTGACTCGGACCTAAAGAACATGGCTTCATTCATTTTAAGGTGATTTTTGACAGGCGCCATATTGAAACAAAGACCTTTCTAACCAAGCTTTAGAATTCCCACTTGTTGGGTGGCAAATATGGGTGCTTAGTGGAGACCCTCCTATACATACTATAATATGGAGGGGGGGGACTAAAATTTGAGTCATGTTGCAACTTGTTTAGTGTTTATTTGAAGGAATGATTTTTTTTTTCTAGTTTATCATGTTGCAAAATGTATAAATCACTCAAGGAAAAGTCTCAAAATGTTTAAGGTCTGTTTGTTTTTGGTTTTTTATGTAAAATCATGCTGTAAATGGAGACATTGATCCTGTGGCTAATTTGGTATGTACAAAGAGGAACTCTTTTGGTGATTTGCATTGGGGATCCTCTTGTTTTTTATTACTATATACATATATTTTAAATTTGAATGCTCTTATTCTGTTTATAGTTTATCTTTCTTATGTTGTAAATAATATTTTTCTTCACTTTTTTTTTTTGTTCTTGTCATGTGCCTTTTACTTATCCCTTTTGACTGAATTCCAATATTGATAAACAAACACTCAAATGACACAAGGCCATGCACTTCTGATGTTGGTCCATATTTCACAGTGACTAGTGGCTTCTTCGTAAAATGCTTGTTGTTGTGACTTCAAGGTTGTGGGATTAAGTCCTATGGACCTAGATGGGTAGTTGACCCATGGAAGAAATAAACATGTCAAATCCAAATCAATTGCCAACTCCAAATTGATGGGATAAATGACTTTGGTGATGATGATAGTAGCTTGTTGGTAAATGCCTTTGATGAGTGTGTTGGATCAATCATTGGTCTTAATGGAGAATTCATGATAATGCATATCATCTTACAAATATTAAGTTCAACTAGATTGAGCAGCAATGGGTAAGCCTGGACCTGCAAGAATAGGAGACGTATTGCAGAACTCAGATGGGAAATCATCCATCGCCTTTCTGGAATCAGCGGTGGTCGAGGATTCAAATGAGGTAGAGATTCTACCAATTAGGAAAACTTTGTCCTTGTGGGTGACATATGGACAAGGGAAACTTATTGTAGAAGGGGATTCAACGAACACAATCAAATGGGTTGGGGGTTGGAAACGTCCTCCTTGGAAACTAGTCACAGTAGTCAGGGAGATTAGGGCATTATGTTGCGGCATAGAGGTATCTTTCACACTGGCTAGGAGATCAGCGAATGGTGTCGTGGATTTTCTAGCAAGGTGTGGAGTAGGAGGGGAATTTTTTGACATTGGATATCAACTTTGTAAAGAACGGTGGTGCTAGTTGATATTTGGGTCCCATGTTTTACCTCTTCTTTATATATCCTTGTATCTTTTGTTCTTTCTCTCGGGTACATGTCTCTTGTTCCTGATTTTTGTAACTCTCTTATATTAATGCAAGTTCTTCTGTTAACTTTGAAAAAATCTTACAAAATATTAGAAGACATTGAATTGATGATTACTTTTAAAGCTAGTTTTTAAACATATATTTTAGTCAATTTTTTTATTACAATTTTTCTATTTGGTTTTTCTAGTGTTGGGAGAGTGATTTAGAGACTGATTTGGGGGATGGATGGAGGTAGGAAAAGGGTAGAGAAAAGTAACTAAAAACGAAGTGGAGGAGATTGAGCCTAATTTAGTCAACATTCGAACGCATATTTTGAAGGATTGACATTCTCCTAATTGCAGTTCTCATTTACAATGTCAGAGGAGTATATTGACTTATTAAACGAGTATGAAAATGTAAAACTTATGAATACCCCACAAAAGGTGATGTAGGACACGGAAGATCAGAGCACACAAATTCACTTTTATTTATTTTTATTTACTTCTTTATTTATTTATTTCTTAATTACCAAGTAGGATTTGTTATTTTCGTTTGAGATCTTAGAAGCCCAACTTTAGTTAGTTTCCTATTTGGTTTAGGAGTCCTAGTTTAGATAGGAAAGCCAGGTCGGTGGCCTTCCCAATATATTTTTGTTTATTTATTTTCCTGTAAATCCCTACGGATGTAAGAGAGACATATACACGATGAATATTCAATGAGATTAATCTAAGGCATAGCCTTTTCCTATTTTTTCCTTTATCTTTGTTTTCCTGCCTAGCTGCAGGCTGTTCTACATCAAAAGGCCTCTTGACTTTTTGCACCAACTTTTGCCAAGAATGGGTGACTCCATTTGCCAATACCTCATGTGCCAAATACAACTAAATTGTCTTTGGAAAACCTTAGATTGTCCCAAGTGCTCGACAACAACCTCCATAGAACCTTTTTCTTCCCTTTTACCAATTACATTTTATGAGATTCCATCCACTATTAAGCTTCCCAAATGATGCTTATTTTATAATGATAGTGGATACCAAACTACGAGAAGTCTTGCCTCTTTGGAGTTTGCAATTATACCTATAGGTACTAAGAAAAAACATTCGTACTACTACTATATCATCATGCACGACATCCCTGTTCACATCAAGTCTGTGAGGGTCAGTTGAAGGTACTTCTCACTGTCCCATACAAGCCTCCCAACTTTTGATAAAGTCATAGAAAGTGTCCTTTAAACCTATGATGGAACAAAGTTTGAGGAGTAAGTTGTGAAAATCGAATTATATCGTAAAATCGTTATACATCTTGAACCGCAAATAGTGTATCGTAAATCGTAAAATCATAAGATTCATAAGTGTTTTCTCTAAAAAAATATTTAATATATGAAATAACGTAAAATATATCTAAAAGCAATTCTCCAACTTTCTTTCAATATTAAGTGAATATTATATAATTAGTTCATTGGAGCTCAAATTTCAATTATACAACTTCCAAAAGTATAAGGTCAGTATATAATCCAACTATACTGTGAAAAGTCAATAATGAACTAAAAAACCCTAAAAAAACGAAAGGTCTTAAACCCATCAATTCAAGTCTTAAAAACCATTAAAACAAAGTGTTTCATGCTTTTACGCTCTTAATAACCCCATAATTCTATTATTTATATCAATCGTAAGATTTGTTAATAGATACGAATCGTTCCTCTTATCAGATCATATGAATCGTAAGATACGAATCGTGTATCGTAAGATTTTAACAACAATGACGAGGACTGACATGCACGGGAACAAGGTTGACACAAATCCCTTTGCATGGTCTCTATTTCTTTAAGGAAACAAAGAAAAAATCGGGAGAATAAGGAAAAAATTGAGATTGAGATCCAGATCTAGATTGAGAGAGTAAAATAGTGGCAGAAGCTGCTACGATGGAGAGGAAAATAGAGGTGGAAGCTGCTATGAGGGAGAGGAAAATAGCGACAAAAGCTGCTACAATGGCGAGGAAGATAGCGGCAGAAGCTGCTAAGATGGCAAGGAAAATATTGGTGTGGCAATAGCAGCAGTTGTTGCAAGTTGCAATGATTGAGATGCTTCTCATGTGGTCACATGAAGCCTCAGGGTTTTTAATAAAAAGACTAATTTGACCATAGATATTATGTATGTAATAGGACTGTTTTATGCTCATTTAATTTGACTATTTTACCCTCAAATACTAATGTTAGTAATGGACTTTTTTGCCCTTAAATATTAATTCTGCCATGTCTGAATGAGAAAAAAATAGAAAACAAGAAAATAGATTAAAGATTTTAGTTGATTTTAAATAATTCCTATATACATAGCGCCATGTCCCATGTCCAAAATTTTGAAATTTTTATGTTGTCCCATTCCATCTAAGTATTTGGGCATCATAGCTTTGAACCCTTTGCATGCTGAAAACCACGTGATAAATCTTTCTTGGTAATATTACGTATTTCTTCCATTGAACAGGCCTTAGATTAAAAAATCATACAATTTCTCTCCTTCCATGCCAACCATAGGATAACTAGTGAGATTGTGTGTCCTCAATAAGCACTCCAATGATGTGTTGGCATGAATTGGGACTTACAAAAGGGACATGTATGTGGTGCTCTTTCTGTCTATTTTGTGTATCCTATACTATTATTTATGAATCTTATTATGTTTTCAAGGGTCAAATCTTACTTTGTTCCTATACTTTTAACCTTTCATATTATGGTATACAAGTTCCTCACCAATAATGAATTCTTTAGGATGGATTTTTAATCAATGGTATGTGTCAATTAACGAGTTCAACAAGCTTCTTGTCTCATGGAGGGGAAAATACCTCTACTTCGGTCGTCGGATCACCTTATTGAAGTCAATTCTCTTAGCCTTACTTTTACTTCCTGTCTACTTTCAAGTGTCCCAAGAGGGTCATCGTCTCTCTAGAGAGAATCATGAGGGATTTTCTTTGGGGCGATCAGGAGGAGAAGAAGGAGCATCTAGTCAGTTGGCGACAAGTTTGCCTTCCCATTGAAGTTGGCAGTCTTGGTGTTCATCCCATTAAGGCTGTTAATGTTGCTCTTCTCACCAAATGGTTGGGTTGATTGGGTTTCACAATGATGCCCCTGGAAATCTTTACTCATTGATAAGTACAAAATTGGAAACAGTGGTTGGGACATTAATCCTGCTCCATATAGGACTTCTAGAATGTGGAGGGCCATCAACACTTGTGTGGATAAATGCAAACAAGGGATTCATTTTAAAGTGGGGAGTGAAGATTGAGTTAGGTTTTAGACTGATCCTCGGTGTGATTCCTCCCCCCTTGCTACTCGATTCCCTTTTGTCTACCAGTTTCTTTCATGATGGTTTCATCTCTAGTTTCTACTTAGTGTTTGGTGACCAGTCATTGTGGGATATTTGCTTCGACATGAATTTGTTTGATGCAGAAATGGACAATTTCTTGCATCTCCTACTTCTTCTTATCTCTGCTTGGATTTGTGTTCAAGAGGAGGATTCTTTGTGTTGTTGGCCTGACTCTTCTGGCTCTTCTTGGTAAAGTCCTTTTTCGTTTGGAGCGACCAATGTGATTCTGCTCCCATAGTGAATCCTGCTATCTGGTCTTCCAAAGCTCCACACCAGGCCATCAACTTTTTTTTGGATTGCAGGTTTGGGAAAAATCCTCACCCAAGACAATCTGTGTAGGAGGGAAGAGTACTAGTTAGCACTGGTCCTTTCTACCTGCAGGCCTCTGGAGATGTGGACCATCTACTCATTTATTGCCCTTTCTCGTTGTCTGTTTGGAGCTTTGTCTTGGACCAGTTTGATATTCAGTGGTCTATGCTCTCCTTGGTTGCTCAGGTGTCCTTTGCTTGGGAGGTCCCTGACGTTTCTTCCAGATGTTCCGTGTTGTGGTGGCTAGCTTTGTTCAACTATTAATAGTGTTTTTTTGGCTTGCCAAATCAAAGGCTAGTGGCAAAGTCCGTACTTGAGGACTTCCCTTTCCATTGCTGTTGGTGACACAGATCCTTAGGTTTTGTGATGATTTTGTATGGTGGCAGGTTTGGAACTCTAAGAAGACTACTGCAACCGCTGCTGGAGTTTTTTTTGGAAATTGTAGTAGTATTAATAGAAAATAAGGCACCAGAGGTGCACAAAAACAGATACAAAACAAAAGGAAATAAAAGTACCCACTACCCCTTGCACCCAATTAGGAAGAATCCCCGAAAACAAGCTAGCTAAAAATTGAAAAAGCCAATGCACTCTTCCAAGCTCTCAAGATGTTAGAAATGGAAAAATCTTGGAATTCCGCAAGGAAGAGCCCAAGCAGCTCATTTGGCCTTAACTGTACAACAAATGTCTTGGGACACCCTATTATTATGTTCCCACCAAAGACTCCACAAAAAACAATGTTAAAAGAAACCCAAAAAACTGTCATGACCTGTTTGGGGTCTTTTATTAATTTTGAAACTTTCACTCTCTAATGTTTAAAACAACTAAAGAAATAAAGGGGAAACTAATGGGATTGCATAAAATAAAAGTGTAACTAAAGGAATTTAAATACTAACTGCTGTAACCCAATTAGTGGGGATAGGGGGACCCACATGAATGGACCCTACAGCCCACTAAAGGCTCGGTTAAGGCCTGATGGGGCCTGATTTGCATATAGAACTGATTTGAGCTGAAAATAACCCCATAATTTCATTAGGTCAGGCCTGAGAATGACCCGCTAATGGGCCCACTGGGGTTTAGACCACTTCATGTGAGTAAAAGCTCCATGTAGACTGTCAAACCCTTCTAAAAATGCTCCTTCCATTAATGATGTGTTATCAGATTTTGCGTCATTGTGTTTGTTGTTTCTTGGGAAGTGTCTTTGTGATGGGCCATGGGCAGGATAGACAGATTTGGGAGATCGATCCTCACGGTGTTTTCTCTGTGCAATCTTTTTGCAAAAAGTTATTGATGGTTGGTGATGTTCCTTTTGTTAATCCTAAAATTTGGGTGGGGGCTTCTCCTTTTAAAGTGAAGATTTTTGGTTGAATTGCAGGTTTGCAAAAAATCTTAACTATAGATAATCTGCGTGCGTTAGATGTTGATAGTCAATGCCTATCCTTTGTGCTTGTCTAATGTGGAGTTTGTAAATAATCTGTTGTTTCATTGCCGGTTCTCATGTTAGATTTGGATGCATCTCTTTTAGTTGTTGGGTATTCTGTTTTGCATGCCTTGTTCGTGGGCTGAACTTTTTAATGAAGAGGTAATGATGATAGACAGCTGCTTTCATAGAAGGCTGTGGAATGTGACCATCTTGAGTATTGTTTAGTCTATTTGGTTAGAACACAATAACTGGGGTGTTTTATGGTAAGGAGTGTTCTGCTCTCTCTCTTTTGGAGATTATAAAGTTTCAGACAACTTGGTGGTTGATAGGGTCGGCTAAGTCTAGGGGAATTTTGGTTTCCGATTTGTGCAAAGGTTGGGCTTCTGTTGATTCGGTAGTGCATAGCTTGGTGTCGAATCATCAAGTTTCTTAGACTCCTCTTGACTCTGGTCTGCTTATAAATATTGATAGAAGCTGTTTGTGTGAGATTGGTCTGGCATGATATGGTGGGATCATCCGTAATGATTCTGGTTTTACTATGCTTTCCTATGCTGGTCCACTTAGCAATGCCTCAGTTATTGAGGCAGAACATTTTGCTCTGTGGCGTGGTATTCTGGAGTTGGAGAAGTTAGGAGTTCCTGGGAGTTTAGTAGAAGGTGATTCTAAGGTGGTTGTTGGGTGGGCTTTGGGTTCTCAATGCCCATGGGTGTTCTTCCACAAAATCGATATGATTCGGCATATTATTGCCTCCTTTGGGTTTTAAGGTTGCTTGGGCACCTCGGTCAGCAAATTCTGCTGCAGATGAGTTAGCTCGACATGGGTTATTTTCAGTTAATGACGTTGTAAATGACTAAGTTCATTCTTGTAATCTGGTCCTCTTGCGGCCTCTTTTGGCTTGCCGTTTTTGTTCTTCTTTCTTAGCATTCAAAAAAATGTCTTCATGTTTTTTTTTAGTTTATTAATATTCTTACTTTCCAATGGTGAAAAGAAAGCGCACATGTCTACGTGTAAATGTGGAATTGTGCGCAAAAGAAATGCAATAATGCCTATCAGAATTAGGATAACAATGCTGTTTTAAGCAATTATCTCTGCTTTTGCATGAAAATGGACTTCTGAGCACAGATTTCTTAGTTTCTAAACAATTAATTGCTCTTATGTCTAGTACTTCTGTAGAGAACTATATTTACATTGCTTTGGTTTGTTAAATTGATCCTTATATTTTGGTGTTGAGACAGAGAGACAATGTTGCTAACCAACGTGAACATGTAGTTCACCTTCTTGCTAATGAACAATCTCGAGTTGGTATTCCCGAAGAGCATGAACCGGTAATTTTTCTTTTCATTTTTTATAGTTAGCATCTTACTGCCTTCAGTATTTTTTTTTTCATTTAAATTTTTTTATACTTTGCATGTAGTTTTTTGTAAAATGTAGATCTTGTATGTCCCTATCATTTTCTTTATATTTTTTGTTCTTTCCTACTTGTATTGCTCTTATATATGAATGCAGTATATTTTGAGACACTTAATTTGCTAATATGCTATTGAAGATCCTTTGGACAAGTCATTTTGTTTAAGTATTAGTAAATTTGCTCAGTTCTTGTCATTCTAGTTGCTCTTAACTGTTTGTTTTTTGAACCCATCCTGGCCTTGTATTATTTAATACTACCATCTGTTCCGCTGCAGTCTTTTTCAGTGGAAAGCTCTATGTACATTAGTTATTCGATAGAAGTTATGGATTGTGGTCCACATGAGCTTTTGTGGTGATTAAATGGTCTCCTACCATTGAAAAGCAAGTAATCCCTAAGTAGTGTTTTTACTGCAGAAAATGGATGAGGCAGCTGTGCAGAATGTATTTTTGAAGTCCCTGGATAACTACATCAAGTGGTGCAGTTACTTGTGCATTCAGCCAGTTTGGAGCAAGTATGAAGATGCTTTATGTTCTTCTTCTTGCACTTCTCCTGTATATTAATTGCGATAAACCACGAAAACAACATTTTCTTTTATAATCTTGTAAGCAGTTTGGAAGCTGTAAGCAGGGAAAAGAAGTTGATGTTTGTTTCGTTGTACTTTCTTATTTGGGGTGAAGCTGCCAACATAAGATTCTTGCCTGAGTGCCTTTGCTACATTTTTCATCATGTAAGTTGCCTTGGATGATCTACATTGCATACATCTATTTGGTCTCTCTGTGTCTTTGAATTTTTATATATTTTATTTCCTTCTTGTTTTACTTATATGTTTCCTTGATTGTGTACAAAGTCACTTGATAATGTGTCCTATGACTACTGTTGTTTGTTGATTTATAATGCCATTGATTGTTCGAAATTTAGAGGCACCTATATTTTTAATAATTTGATATCTTAAAAAAAGTAGTTGATAATTCTTTGATTGCTTTGTGAGACACCTGTTTATGATATAAGAAATGGAAAATGGATAGTCCTTAATGAAATGTGAAAGTTGGTAAAATTTGGTGAAGTGAAAATTTGGAGGATTCCACAGTGATTTAGATCTAGGATTAGCATCCATTTGTTCCAACACTCCCTCTTCTCCCTCAGTTCCACTTCTAAAAGGTCTCTTTCTTCTTCAATCTCCTCCCACCCTTATATTTGATTCAAGATCTATTCCTTGTTCTCTCCAGAGGACCCACATGATGCCTTACACCACTCTTGTATGGAGTGAAGCTAGCCCACCCTGCAACCTCAAAGCTCTCTCACCATTCCTTCACTTTTATCTTTGAAGTCCTTGTCTTCCAGCTGACCATTTTTGAATCAGAAAGGTCTAAGTTGCCAACCCTCCTCTTCTGCGTTGAGGAGAATTGGCCAATGGTCTGTGACTGGTCTTCTCAACTTGTGACACACCCTCAAGCAATTCATCACACTCCATTGACACTAGAAATCTATCAAGGCAGCTCATGGATGGCCTGTCCTGTCCATTAGACCCAGTGAATGTCTCCTAACATCGAATAACCAATAAGATGACAAGAGCCAATGCACTCCGAAAAATCATCCATAGCAATAGAGGATATCGTACCACCCCTCCATTCAGATGGAAATTTAACCGCAGTAAAATCCCCTTTAATATACCAAGGGCCACTCCAACCTAGAGCTTTCAACTCACTCCAAAAAGCTTCCCTGGCATTATCTAAAGTCACGGCTGTAAACATCAGTAACCATCACTTCCTTGTCCACTTAAATCAACTGCCCCTTGACTGAGATAGATCTCCCATCCACCCTTTTCTCCAACACTTTGAAGACTTTAGGTCACCGTAGTGTGTGGAGACGTCCTGATGCTCCTTCCAATGGTTTGAAAAGCCAATCCACATTCTCCCATCCACCATTTGCTCCAACATTTTGAAGATTTTGGGTCGCCATAATGTGAGCAGACCTCCTGATGCTCCCTCCAATGGTTTGAAAAACCAATCCACATCTCTAACTCCCCATAATTCCTCTATTATCTCTTTGATTAAATACCAAACAGGCTTTCAATGACAAGTCATTATCTTCTCGTGAGTTGCTTTTTGTCCAATTCAAAATTCTTTCTTGGGCCACTCATCTTCTGGAATTTCATGGGATCGATAACAATGATGCATTTAGATATTGTAATTCCCATCTTTATAGGAATTGAGAATAATCTGATGGTGATCTGCATTATTTGGAATCCCCCACATCTGTAAAGTATATAAAACTCAAATTGATGACAATTTTACATCTTCAACAAATGAAGTGGATATTGGAGGCTTGATCCACAAATATGAGGATTTGTTTCTTTCATCTTGAAATCTCCATAGGTGATGGTACAATTGCCATTGTAGTGGCATTGCTTGGAGGATGAAAAATATTGTAATCTCTTAAATTATCAAACATATTCTGATTGAGGGTGACTAGAAGTTTTAGTTTTTTCACATATTGATGTGAATTTGAGTGCGTGAGTTTTTGTTCTTCCTCCGTCATTTTTGCTTTTAGATAAATGTATTCTTGTTAATTTTCATTTAAGTGTCATTTGATATGCACAAGTAAATAAACTATGATTTGAAACATGTAGATGGCAAGGGAATTGGAGGAGATTTTGCGGCAGCAAATTGCACAGCCAGCCAATAGCTGTAATTCTCCGTATGGAGTATCATTCCTTGATCAAGTTATTGGTCCTATTTATGAAGTTGTTGCGGCAGTAAGTTCTGTTGTGCATCTATGTTTCTTCCTCCTAATGCTAGTAACTGTTTAATACTTATATATCATGGATTAACTTATTTTTTCTAAAATAGTGGATTTAGAAGGTGGGTGCTCCCATGGTGAGAGCTCCACACCCCATAAAGTGCTCCCGTTGTGAGAGCTCCATGTCGACCCGGTCTATGATCATGAGTTGGCTGAGTTTGAAAGATCTGTGTGTATCTAATGATTATGAAAAATCATCTTGATTCAATGACTGCATGGGATTGAACTTGATGAAATTGTAGCCCCATCTACCATTGATTTTCGGGTCCTTCAAAATCATTGTTAGAGTCCTTCACTTAAGTTGATTTTTTATAACCACTATATACATGTGATCTTTCAAACTCATCCCAATAACATGATCATAGGTGGGTTCCATATGGAGCTCTCACTATGGCACTTTATGGGTGTGTGGCTGAATGTGGTATGCTTTTGTTTCTTGGGGGTGTTGGGTTGAGTACGGTATGCTTGTGTTCTTAGGTAGATTGTTTTTCTTATCCTAATTAGAGTTCTTGATGTGATTGCTTTTTCATTCTCCTAACAAGGTTTTCTAATGCAATCCTTATCACTGAAATGGAACGAATATTGAACTACATCTGAAATTTCATTACCATATTTCAGATTGGGGTTTGATTATTGTCTTTTAATTGTATGTTTGTTTGTCAAACTCGAAATTGACTTTGACATGGTCAGTTGTGCTAATAATTTTCTTGTGTTATTGTGAATTTGAAGTGTCTTACACTATAATGAGTAATTTCAATGGCTATGGAATATATATGGGCAAAGGGATGGATTTCTATTTATATTACATCTCTGTAGGTGCAGATTTTGAATCTGACACTCGTAAACTGGTATTATGGGTCAGATTTGCTTAGTTCTAAATCATTGGATTCATGGATTTGGCATAATTTGTTAATAATTTGGACATTTATTTTAAAGAAAGTAAAAAAACATAACAACAGAAAGAAGGAATACAAATTTTTCTTTGAGCAATCAATTAATAATATTAGTGTTTTAGTCAAGAGACGAGGAAAATGTGTTAAAGTGCTAAAAAAATCCTTGAAGAATCTATAAAGTCTAACATAGATTCTGATAATGACTCCCTTATGTAGATGTAAAGAGTGAACATCCAAGAATGATAAATTTAATAAGAAATTAGTAATTGCTGGCAAGTAGAAATTGGAATGCAATTGAACCGATTCAAGGGGGTTCTCGCGTCCTAATGATCTAACTTCTATGATTTTCCAAACGAAAAACCACATACAAATAATGGTAATCTATTTTTTTGGAATTGTGACTTCATTAATAGCTAAAAGGCACAAGATGTGCTGGAATAGTACAAAAGGCAACAAAAGAGAATATACAATTAGATCGACAAAAACCACGAGCCTAGAACGCCTAGAAGAAAAAAATAAAAAAAACTAAACACTAAAGGATCGAGACTAAATCAGCCTGATACATTCCTTCCATGCTTTAGAGATGTAAGAGATAGAGAGGAACTAGAACTCTGGGACGAAAGTAGCCCATGCTAAACATTTCACCTTGACTCGAAAGTTGACCTCTTTTGAAGTCTCCTTTTGTTTCCTGAAAACTCTATTATTCCTTTCCCACCAAAAACTTCAAAAAGTTGCAAACAAAACAAGTCTCCATAAAGAAGAGAACCTCAAAGGGGCCTTTAAACCACATCCAAGCATAGAGAGAGAGGCCATGGATGTAGCATCGTCCATTAAACTTCAACTAGGGACTGAGTATCACTCCAAACTCGGGAGGAGAAGAGCAGTGAAGAAACAAATGATACACATCTTCCAAAGCGCAAAGGCAGAAGGGACATACACTGACCATAATTCTTTTCCTCTTTGTCAAATTCTCATGAGTGAGAATTTTGTCAAGGACTAATGGCACGGGGAGGTTTTGTTAGCGTTATGAGCAGAAATAACAAGAAATCGAACGGGAAAATTCAAGCACAAGCAAACACCAGAGAATTTTAGATGGTTCGGCCCCCACCTGGCCTACGTCCACGGAGCGTGTAAATTATATTATTATGAGAGAATAAAATTACACATACAAGAAAATATTCCTTTGAATGAAACACAAACCTGAACCCAGTGCAGAGACTGATTTCCTCTTTTGTATCAGTTCATCACACTCTTGTTCAGTTTGTTCCCACAAGAAAACCCAGTTGCTTTCTCTCTTGTATTGCACCAATCGGGTTGCTCTGTTGATGGCTGTATGCTGTCTTAAGAACAGCTACACTGCCTCCTCTGACTGCTGTTTGGCGCAGTCCAAAACAGCCCCAATGCACGACCACCCTTGCTGCCAGGAGATTTACCCGCAGCTCTCCAAAACAGAGAGATCTTCCTGTTGATTTCTACGCCCCTTGGCTGTATGATCTGTCTCTCTGATACAGCACCTCCACGTTTGCTGTTTCTCTAGAGAAAAACTCACGATGACTGCCTCCTTGACCCACACTGCTATGTAGTATCCTGCCTCCAGACCCTCTAGTATTCAGCCGTATATATCAAGCTAAAGAAACCTCTGCTGATCTGAAAATACTTCCAATCAGCCCTCTTCCTGTGTGTCTGCCTTCATCCAGCAGCCCCCTTATATTTATAGATGCTGCCACCTGACTGTATATTGGAATATACAGTCGGTCCTTGTGTTCCATTAAGAAACTGGCGTGTCCCACAAAAATAGCTATTGCTATTCTTGTTGTTGCCGTGTTCCCTCAATTCAATCGGTACCCTCCTGGCTGAAATAGAAGTTTCCTATGCCGTGACTTCCTATAATTCAGCTGATCTTCTCTCCTTAGCAACTTCTAATTTTATTCCGGCTACTAATTAGAAGCCCATTAGTTTAGGAGAGACCAACGGTGGAATCTGAACCACTGTCCCAACAGGTTCTTTGCTGAGATCAACAGTGGGAAACAAGTCACATTTTACTCCACACGAAGAACTTAACTGACAAAACCCTAGTAGGATCCGACCACCAAATCCAATCATCATCTGAGGAGAAATGTGGAGGGAACTAATGATCTATAGGAGCAAAATGAAATTATCAACTTGATCGTCAGAGAGACTCCTGTGGAAGCAAAATCCTACATCACTTGCTCACCAGAAGTGTGAAACCATCTGCCACAGAAGCATTAGTGGAGGAAGGCAATCGAAAAAAGGAAGGGAAACTTGACAACAAGAGGAAGAGGATCACGCCACAGATAATGCCAAAATCTTACTCTGGAGCCGCAACCCACTCGGAAGCGATTGCCTTGCATAAACTTCTCACCACATGCATTGATGGCTCTCCACATACCTGAGCACTTCCAAGATTGACTGCCCACCCCCAATTGCAAATGCCATATTTTGTAACCAAGAAGGATTTCTAAGACCCAATCTCATCGTTTCCTAATCGACACTGCCACTTGGAAAGGAGTGTTGTATTAATTGCTTCAATAGGCCAAACTCCCAAACCATCTGTTGTAGAATTGGTGTATTCTTCACACTTTACACATGTAAATTTCTTTTCTTTTTTTGAACATTCTTTACGCGTGTATTTTTCATAGTTGACTTTTGGGTGTAATTAATTGTAACTTATTCTTCTTTCCTTTTTCCCTCACCATGATTGTCTCTTTGTATTCTATATATTCATGTATCATTTCTAATGAAAAGACAAGTAATACAACACACAAAAAAGAATTATCTCTATCAATTCTTCTCTCTTCCTCAATTACCTTATTTTCTTCTTATTTTTATTCGAAACTGGTATCAACCAAGTTCGTTTTATGAGTTTTCTGCATTCTACTATCACATTTTCTGGATCTTTATCCACTTCTTGCGGCCTTTGAAGTATCCCCATCCCTTACGATCTTATTCTTCGTGGTTGAATCGTCCCCTTGCTAGGTTCGCATTTTTTTTTGTGACTACAGGAAGTCCCAACGGCAGTTTCAGGGTATTTTTACTGTTCATCTTTCGTTCGGTGTGGATATTGTTCATCGGCCTTTGATGCCACCTCAACCCTAATCATTGTGGGTCCTCTTTTCATCCATTAGGTGGCTCCTAAGGTTTGGTGCCTTGTGGTGCCCCTTTTCTGCATTCTCGTTTTCACGCATGGGACGCCTGGAATAGTTTTTTTCGCCATTCTTTTTTCAGAGCTGCAACAAGAACTTGCAGATTTTGTTGGAAACCATACTACTACAGTCGCCCATGGCCCTAGTACATATTCCATTGGGTTTTTCTTCTTCTCGTGATCTATGGGGTCCACTGTTGACGCATCCTCTTGCGGATGTCACTTGGGTCTTTTTTTTTTCCAGATTTTGCCCAAGATTTGGATTCCTTGGGACCTCATTAACATCAAACAACTCCTAAAAAGTCTCCCTTGGCCCTGTTTCTCATCCAACAAATTGGTATTGTTGATTTCTGATTGTGGGCCCCTATTTTTTGCTGTTTTGAGCACTTTTATTGTAACTGATTTGTTTTTTATGCATCTACACTGTTGTTGGGCCCTCATTTTAGTGTTTTTGGTGTGAGGCTTCTCTGTGGTCCTGTACGACCGTTATACCTGCATCTTATATTATTTGATGGCCTCTTTTGATACTTCAAGTATGCTTGGCAACACATCTTCTGATTCCACCTACATTGGAATATTATAATTGCTCTTTAAATGAAACCAATTATTTCAATGGTCTCATTCGGCCATAATGATCCTTGATGCTAAACAAAAGTTGGATTATATTGATGGACGACCGTGGTGCCTGTGAAGGATGATTCCAAATACAAGGAATGGAAAGCTAGCAATTTCTTGGTTCATGTTCAAACTTGGCTCTTACACTCTATGGAGAATGTTACAGGATTCACATACACAATACCCATTGCGAAGGATGTATAGGATACTGTCTAGGCTTTATATTATGATGCTGATAACATCACTCGCATCTATGAGCTATACAAGGATGCTGCCAACCTTCGACAATTGGAGTTCTCTCTCATTCAATATTACTAAAAAATGAGGAGTTATTGTTTGGAGCTTGATCATCTTGGGAATTTTCAATTTTAGAAACCTACAGTTACTTTGTTGGACAAGAAATATGTTGAAAGAAAGTGTACCTTTGACACTGGTTAGTTTTAATTACGACTTTGAGCCTATTCGTGCCCCAATTATGAGCAAGTAACCTCTTCCACCCTTGATTGAGGTATATTCTACATTGCTTCGTGATGAGAGGCGTCACATGGTTATGCCCCTTGCCATTGTGATTGTTGATTGGCCAACTCTGGTCTCTAAGGGGCTTTCTTTTCTTAATGGGAAGGACCCTGGGTTTGATGACCAATGGGATACTAGAGCACCAAAGAAGAAGGGTACTCGGTACTGTACATATTGCAAAATGACCAATCATTACGTTGATTCTTGCTATAAGTTTCATGGTAAACTCCCCTCTATGCAGGCTCATCATATTGAAACACTTTTCTTTGCTGATAAAGATGATATCATTTGAGTGTCTAAACGTGAGTATGCATCCTTGCAGCTATTAAAATGAAAATAAGGTGAAAAGAAATAAAGAAAGAAATGCATGAAAAGGGACGAAAAAAGAGAGAGTTCTGTGTGTGTTGTATTACTTGTCCTTCTAACTAAGGAGGATACATGAATATAAAGAGTACATGGAGCTAATTAAGGAGAGGAAAAATTAAGGAAAAAACAATGATATCTAAAAATATCTAAAAGTCAACCCATATGTGTAAAATGTGATACACCATATCCTACAACACTCCTCAAACTACCGCAAAGACATCAATCAAGCTCGGCTTGCTGAAAACATCATCAAGTTGAGAGCAGGAGATGACTTTTGTCATCAATATCTGCTAATTGATCGTTGGACTTCTAATATGGAGTGACAATATTCCTAGATGATAAATGGTTTCGAAAAAAATGACAATCAATCTCTATATGCTTTGTACGCTCATGGAAAACTGGATTGAAAGCAATATTGATTGCAACTTGATTGTCACAGAACATGGAAAGTGTCTCTGAGGAAGGAAAGCTCAATTCATCAAGAAATTGTTTGAACCATAGTAATTCACATGTTGTGTTGGCCATGGCCCTGTATTCCGCTTTTGTACTAGAACGAGCAACAATTTTTTTGTTGCTTCGCCAAGAAACCAGAGACAATTTTAAAAGAATATAATAACCCGAGGTAGATCGTCGATTATCAAGAAAACCAACCTAATCATTATCAGAGTACCCATGAGCATTAAATGTAGATTGATTCCTATGAAAGAGTCCACGACTAGGGCTGGCCTTAAGATAACTTAAAATGTGAAAGACCGCATGAAGGTGCGCATCTGTAGGAGCATGCATAAATTGACTGACCACATTGACAACATAGGCCAAGTTAGGCTGAGTGATGGTATGATAAATGAGCTTGCCTACTAATTGGTGATAAAAGCGATTATCAGGAAGAGGAATCCCATCAAATTAAGAAATTTTTGAAGTCACATCAAGTGGTGTTTCTACAGGTTTGCATATAGAATATCCAGCATCACGAAGAAGATCTAAAACATATTTCTATTGGGAAAGAACAAGTCCTTTAGAGGATCGAGGAACTTTAATTTCCAAGAAATAACTAAGTAAGCCAAGATCCTTAATATCAAAAGACTGTTTTAGATAGGCTTTCAAAGCATTGATAGAGGACTTAATATTCCTTGTTAAGACTATATTCCCTGTTTAAACTTCTTCTTTCATGTAACCATGGAGAAATGCATTCTTGACGTCTAATTGATAGTGTCCACTGCTGAGTAGTAGCGATAGAGGTAATAACTCATATAGAGGTGATCTTTCCAACAGAAGAAAAAGTATCCTCATAATCAATCTTGGGATTGACTCACCAATGCAAAGCGGTGCGGGCCCCTGTGGACCTAAAGAGGACAATATTGTGCTGGTGGGACGTGGCGTTACAAATGGCAACTCTCGGCTGTGGGTGTGGACAGAGTTGGGGGCGGATCTGATTCTAAGGGGGGTGGATTGTAATACCCCTGTATTGTGTGGGCGAGAGTGGGATCCTTGAAAGTCGCTAGTGAAGGCGTGAAAGGTTCCATATTGCCTGTTGTGGAGAGTTTGGCGTGGGATATAAGATGACACCTCTCCTCCTCCTCCCAAAGCACAAGGCCTTTTGGGAGCAATCTTGAGATTCAATCACCAATGCAAAGCCGTGTGGACCCTTATGGACCCAAAGCAAACAATATTGTGCTGGTGGGACGGGGCGTTACAAAAGTACAATTACATCAAGTGAAATGAAGGTCTATAAGGACTAGACCTTGAGAAAAACAAATGAGAAAAACAGAAATACGAAATATCCATATCTTGATTCAAATCTCACAACATATCGCAGATGGAGGATTATACTACGATTCTGGAGTAGAATCGTAACCCGTATGATTCGAGGTTAGAGAGAGGAGGATGAAGGGAAGTAGAACATACCTTTCGTCACAAGTTTTTTTTCTTCTCCTCTTCTTTTTTGCTTTCTCATATTTTTCTTCTTGTTTCAGACTTTTAGGTGCCGTCGCAAGCTCTATTCCTAGGGTTTTCCTCGCTGTATTGTTAGGGTTTCGTGGCTTTTCTTTGTTTTTCTTCCTATTTCAATTATGCCGCGAGTGCCGCAAGTCTCCTTTCTTGACTCCTTTCTCCTTTCGTGACTCTATTCTTATTTGTAAGTTTCGTTCTAACTTGTAATATTACTTTTTCTTTTTTTTTTTCTCATTTTTTTTTAATGATGTTCTCTAGTCATCCTTTATGCAATTTATTTCTCTTGTTTTTCACATGTTTATTTTTTTTTTTCCATATTTTTCTATTTTTACTAAAAGACCTCTTTTTTATTTTTTTTCAATCTTTTGTGTCTATTTTAAAATAATAAAAATCTCTAAAAAATAAATTTTTTTATTTGACGAATGCTATTTAGATTTATTTAAATGCCTTTGATTTATTTATTGATTTTTTAAATTTATCAATACTTAATATTTATATTTTAATCTTATATTCATATATTTTTGTGCCTTTTTTATGGTTATTTACGAGGGGTAATAAGTGTCAAATTGGGGATGACAATTGCTTAACCGATTTTTTATAATTTATAGAATAATTTAACAATTGATGTTTAGTATATTTATAGTTTATAGAATAATTTTAGAAAAAAAAATTATGAATCTTACGATTCTACGATTTCCAATTCCCGATTCACACCCCTCAACCGATGATACGATTCGAGTTTGACAACATTAATCCATATAACAAATACAATCATCTGAGCAACAATGCTGCTCGAACTCATCCTATCTCAAAGATGAAGGACGTCTGAAACTTAGTTGTCAACGCTGTTCTGTGCGAAGAAATCTGCTACACCATTAGTTGTGTGACTAACTTGGGCAAAGGATACATCGAATCTCGAAGAGAGAGCCCTAATATCTCTAACTGTGGTAATCAATCTTTTGGTGTCATTTCAGTCCCTTAGCCCATTTAATTGCATTTTCTGAATCCCCTTTTATCACTAGTTTCCCAAACCTGGAGACTGACCAAATGGTTAGGGCTCTCTTAATATTGAGGTCCACGTTGTTTGAATCCCTAAACCCCACCGACTCTTTGGATATTATGGATGTTTGACCATTGTGGTTCCTGAGAACACTTTTGTGATACCATGCCCCAGAGGGGGACCTTAGAGTGTGGAGCGTCCCAACCTGGAAAGTAGCCAGGTTGGCACTGGGAGTGTTGGAAGAAGTCCCACATCGCCCAACTAGCTGGGGTGATGGGGGATTGTAAGAGAGGGGAACCCCTTCCCATGAAGAGGCCTTTTGGGAGCAACATGGGTTGGCTCGCCAATTGAAAATCGTGCGGGCCGTGTGTGAGGCCCAGAGCGGATAATATCATGCTAGCGAGACGGGTCGCTACAACCTCCTATCCCTGCCAGTCTCAGTTTTCCCCTAGAGGCTCCATCCACATTGAATTTCTGGACCACCTAGTTGAGGAGGGAACCAGTTGACTAAAATTTTCGGTTTCCTAGAGTATCTGCTCATGCAACCTTCCCATGACGAAAGGAAGTCTGACTTTGAGTCCCTTGAACTCTTTACCAAAAATAAGCAACAGAAAGCCTCCATTTGGCTTTCTGAAGGAGCTCATTAACTTTAGTTGACTTACCTTCGAATATTCTGGAATATCGCTCATTCCAAATGGACCATAAGGCTGTTGCCGGAATCGTGTTCCAGACTGCCTTCAACCTAGGGTTAAGTCTAGAGAGGAACCAAGACACCACTAGACCTTCACAGGTTCTATCGAAAACCCATGGTACGCCCAAAAGACTAGTGGGATTTTTCCACAAAATCCGAGCGACATGGCATCTATAAAAAACGTGATCGACATCTCCCTCCAACGATCCACACAATGAGCATCTAAGATCCTCCTCCGAACTCAACAACCCTCTCTTTTGAGGTCCATTCTGGTAAGAACCTTTTCCCTTTGGAAACACCACACAAAAGATTGAACCATTGGGGGTGGGCTTTTCCAAGCTAGACTAGAGAGAGCATCTGCGTTGTATTGTTGTTGTAGTAGCAAGTCTACCATTGTCTTAACCGAGTAAGTACCCGATGAATCACCCGTCCAAATGAGTTCGTCCTCCTCTTCTAAAGAAAATGGGAACTCACCTAATTGGACTAACAGGTCTTCCTTGCTTCCACTCTCAAAGGATCTCAGTTCTCTCCTGAAATCAAGGCGCCAGGATACATTATTGCCCTCAACTTTGTAAGTCCTGGACTAAGGCTTGTTTGTTCCTGTATATTCTGAATAACCTAGAGTACATTTCCTTTAATGGCCTATCCCCTATCCAAAGATCATTCTAGAAGAACGTCCCGTCTCCTCTTCAAACTAGTAATCTAGTTTGGTCTCTGTATAAATTTCCCACAAGTGTTCTGCCCCGACTCAAACTCCACCAAGCCTTAACTTCCGGAAGCCATACTTCTCCACATTGTCACCCAGAGCCCACCCACTACTATCTTCTATTCCGTATTTCTTTCCCAAATCGCCTACTCAACTTGCATAGGAGGGCTTGATTTCTAATCTGTAGCGGGACGATTCCTAGGCCTCCCTTTTACTTGGGCTTAGTCACCTCTGACCAAGCAACAAGGTGTACTTTCTTTTTCGATTTCTATCATGGGTACTTTAAATATTTAAATGAATTTGTGCAAGATAGACTGCACCAGTTGAGCATTATAGATTTTGAGTCTTTGTTTTAGTGACCCAGTACAATTGTGAAAGTCTGCAAGAATCTTCCAGTACCTCATTAAGTTGTCTTTTCCAAAAAAAACTTCCTGTCATTTCTCTACCTCTTCCGAAACCAAGAGAGAGTCTCTGCCCGTCAGCCCCTCCAGTCTATAAAATATTAAAATGTCAGCACTCGAAGTTATTAAAAATCTTTTTCCTATGTGAGGGCCCACTTATCCATTTGATGTTGAATAGATAGATTATTGCAGATGGAGCACACTGATAGCAGATTTTAACATTTATTATATATTAACTTGGAAGATGTTGTAATGGCTCTGAAATCTACATCTAAGTCTTTCAGGTTGCAGATATTATACTTGGTTTGTTAAGGGTTTTATATTTTAATTATTATCATGGTAGATGTTTATGGCTTTTATGTCACCATTTAAAGTTCATAGTGTTGTAGTGCTTTATGATTCAATCAAATTTTTAGAACTAACACAAAGGATCATTTAGGAAGCTGGCAACAATAACAATGGGCGAGCGCCTCATTCTGCTTGGAGAAATTATGATGATTTTAATGAGTACTTTTGGTAAATCCTTTTATTATTTATTCAACTTGGTGGTGGCCATTTCTTCTCGGAGTTGCTTATCATTTTTGTTTGTAGGTCACTCCATTGCTTTGAGCTTAGGTGGCCATGGCACACGACTTCACCATTTTTTCAGAAGCCTAAGAGAAGGGCCAAGGTTGTTGATCTCCTTTTCACTTTTATTTTCTTTGCTCGTGGCTCAGTTTTTTTTTTTTTTGTAATATATATATATTTTTTTAAAATGTGGATCGAAATTCATTGACAAGCTTGCAAAAACATGCTAACAAATACATATAAAGAAGAAATGTGGAAGCAAACTCTTTAGCTCAACAGGAAGCATTTTGGTTTAATTGTGTGCTTTTATATTGTAGTTTCCTTTTGTTTTTTTTATTTGCTGGTCTTTATGTTTCTCACTCAAAGCCTCTTTCTTTTTTAATTTCCTTCGTCTTTAATATTATTTATCACCTTTCTAAAAGAAGCATTAAAAGTTTAAAACTACTGTTAAGGAATAGATTAGAGATATCATCTACATCTTGGAGATAAGAGTTACTCTGGTTAAGTCATCTTTGACAAATCTCCCAATCTATTATATGTCCCTCTTTGAAATGGCGGTTTCAATTGCAAAGAAGCTTGAAAGAAAATAGAAAGAAACTTCTGAAATGGCGACAAGAAGAAGGTTCATCTCATTAGGTGCAAGGATTCACAAAGTGAAAGAAACTTGGACTGATTGGAGTGGGAGTTTGAAGTATGGAAATGACGCATTGGTTTGTAAATGTCGCTTCGGCAGTGGAGTTGTTTGTTGTCTCCAATTAAAGCATCCCTTTCATGAGATTTTTTCAACCCGTCTTTTTTGTCTTTATTATGTGAATGCAAGACAGCCTATGAATACTTGAAGGCAACAGTAGATATCTTATTCTAAGATTATATGGCATGTTGGGATCAATTTCATGGCCAAGGGATCTAGCAACTCTTCTACTTTCGCATTTTGCAATGTTACTTATATTTTTTGCTATTATTTAGAAACTGTTTTTATCAAAATCAATTTATTTATTTACTCTTGAAATTGCATCACAATCAGTCTATAGAATTTGGAAGAGCTAAATATGGGATTCTCCATGAGAGATAAATAAATCATTGTGAAATTCATCTATCCCATCTTTCTATGGTTGACACCTAGAATTGGATTTGTCAAATGACTTTCCGTGGGTTGACTACCCATATGGCACCCGCATGGCTTGAACATGGAATGATGAGTATATTTACCGAGGTGCTATAGGATTTTCTCTTAACGTGAGGCTGCTGAATGGAATAATTTAGTTCCTATATAGGCAGATTGATGATGATCCTATATATCAAGATCATGCCATCAAATTGCTGATGAGTATTTGGTTCAGATTGAGATCAAAGTCATCCAAGGAAAGATAAACAATTTATTGAGCTTACATATCATCAATCCTATGCATGATGGTGCTATGAACCATGGTCTGGCTATGTGCCAAACCTAAAGTAGCAATAGAAATGGTGGATGTCCATGAAGTAGCTTTTGATTGTCTCTCTCTCTCAATTTGGAACTTTCACCTTATTTAATTATTGAACGGTCATGAGTGGGACATGTACATGTATGAATATGTTAATTTAAGGGACTGGATAATCTCTAGGGAGAAAATTTAGTTGATTTTTTACATATGGATAAGAGTGAGGACCTTTTGGCAGCAATTGAACTTGTATTCACATGAAGTCCACTTCCAGCAAGGTTGAACATGTTTTTGTGAGCATCTAAGTCAGATTTGGAAGTTGACCCCAATAATTATGGATATCAGGAAATTCATTGGGAAGTTGGATGTCATCTTTGAAAATGTGAGAAGATTGGCTAATGAAGTGGCTGATTTTAAGGCCAGGGTGGGGAGGTCTGAATTTATTGTTTGATCCTTTTTTTTTTTTTTTTGATGTTTCTTTGATTACTAGGTAGTTCTTTCCTTGTGCGTTTCACAGTATAGATCTCTTGTATTGTGCTTTTGTACTTCTTTTGACTTAGCAATAAAATATTTTGGTTTTCTATTTCAAAAAAAAAAAAGAAAAAAGAAAAAAGAAAAAAAGAAAGAAGAAGTGCTGTTTGATTTCAAAATCAGCCTCTAATCCTAAGTTTGGTGATCGTCAAACTTACTAGATTGCATGACAAAATATATAATCATTTATAATAATAATGTTTAATTGGACCATGGAAATTAATATAAATCATGATTATCACCAGAACTTATCTCATTGAAGTCTAAATACATTATTGTCATCCTGAAATCCTGAAATTATGAAGACATGGTTATGGTTTTTCAGAACAATCAATGTGATTGTTTTAAAGGACTATAATACAATTCTAATGTTTTTCAAATTATTGAATTGTAGTGTTTTTGTACCTGCAGATTGGATTTAAAATTGCAGATTCTGTTTCTTTCATGTTTCTTATTTGTCTGTTAATCAGTTATGATGATGTGCTGTTGTAGCCTACGAACTTTGACATTATTATGAGATATCAAATATGTTGATTGATTCAACATTTTATTTCTCTTTTATGTCTTCATGCCATGAACAATCAATTTTGTTTTTCTTCATCAATGTCTGTGTTTGTTCTTCCATAGAAATGCGGAAGTAGCATTATGAAGTCTTTCATTGATCAAAAGTGAAAGAGAAATGGAAATCAGGAACTCCTATTTGTTCTACTGATACGCTAAGACTGGTTCACAATCATGTGATGCACTCTTTTTCGTTGTAGATAACCACTTTTTCTGATTCACATTTTCCTCCCCATATTTTGTTTATCTGCTGTTTTCTGCTGTGGGCTAGATTTATCTTGCAGATAGTTAAGCACATCTTTTTCAACCTTATTTTATTTATGTGCTTCTTACTGATCAGGGCTTGCTCTTATATGGCGGGGGCCAACATCAAGGAAAGACTTCGTTTGTTGAACACCGAACATTTCTTCATCTTTACCATAGTTTCCACCGTCTGTGGATATTTCTCATTATGATGTTCCAGGTTCGGGATTATCTTTCATAGGCTTTCACATATGCTCCTTTCTACTTCTTTATTTTAATGATAATTATCTTACTTCATGGTTAACCCAAAAAGGGGTCAACTTTCTAATTTTACTTGGAATTAGTTTATGTCTATTTCCATAACTTGCTTCTGTAAGCAACTTTTGGAACCTAAAATCTAGGGGTTTGTGAATATCTTTCAATAATGATTGGTTGACATATACTTGCCCATGCACCTACTTCTCTCAAAAAATCTTGCTGTACTAAAAGAGATGGTTTACCTAGAGTGTTAAATTCACGAGTTTTTTTTCTTTTTGAGTGGTTCTTATTTTGCAGACTTTATATATGGCATAAGTATGTGAGGACGTCTATCTTATTGGGTGGTAAAAGAGTAGAAAATGCTAAATTGTGCTGTGTTGCTTCCAAGGTTACTATATTTGACCATTTGGTCCTAGTGCTATTATGAGAATTATTTGTGAATTTGGAGGTGCTTTCTCCCAATTCAGACCTTTTTTCCTTATGGTTTGTCAATGCCATTACTGGATCTGCGAATTTATGATTTTGTCCACTTCAAAGAATTGATGTAATTTCCATTTGTTGACCCACAATTAGAAGAACTCATAATGATAGTGAGGTCAATCATTCATGCATCTCTTCCTTCTTGAAACAGTGTTCATTCTATCTATTATGGAATTTATACTTCTTACCTTTTTTCTTGCATGTGTCAGAGGTCGTAGAAATCTAGGTTTTGTACAGTCAGGTTGGTTTCAGTTAGGGTTGAGCTAGACTTGTTACGGCTTGGCCAGCAATTGAACTTGGCTAGCTTGGTACTTATGAGCCCATTTTGTTCATAGATATTATGAAAGTACATATATGTTATATATATGCTGAATGTTCAAATTGAGATTGTACATTTGTGACTTGGGAACCACTTGAAGATCCTTTGATTACGTTACTAATGTAACCCATCGATCGTCAATTGGGTACATGGATCATTAATTTGCAAGCCATCTACGATGATCACATGCTAATCACTCGGATACCATCTTAAAGATCCCCAAGTTATGCTCTTCAGTGTAACTAATGGACCTTGAACCTGAGTTTGAACAAAAAAGCTATGTTTATAATATCCTGAACTGTCCATACATGCATGTGTCTATACTTCACGATCGTGTGGGTCCATCCATTTGATCGAAAATACCACAGATTTTGTGTCATTATGTGGCCCATTAAGTTAGCTCTCTAATGCAAAAAATGGGGGTCAGAATTGAAGTTTTGATGAAGAAGAAATAGATGAAAAACTGGAAGAATGCTGAAAAGGAGAATAGATAGCAGTAGTACCACATGCGAGCTTCCATATAACCGCACATGTGGTCTGCAGAACCACACATTCAGTTCTATGGAACTGGAGATGTGGTTCAGTTCTATGGAACCACATCTGAGGTTTTGCTGAACTGCTTGTGTGGTACTTTGATCATATTTTTTCCTCCTTTCTTGTAGCATTCTCCGGGATATAAATACCCATCCTTTGGAGCGTCCAGGGGCATGTTTTGGAGATAAAAGAGAGAGTTTTAGAGAGCAGTTTAGAGTGTTCCCAAGTGTAAAACTTTGAAGATCTTCTCAAAGGATCAGAGACTTCTTTGAACACATGCTTCAGGGCCCTTTTCGTCTGGATCTTGGAGATTGTTCCAACACTTCAGAGGCTTCTTCCTAGAAGTATTGGGAGTTCTATATTTTTTTAATGAAGAATCCCAAGAGCCCCATCTCTCCCCGAGTAAGAGGGTGTTGGTAGAAGCACTTTGATGTTTCGTAAACTTGAAATCCTTGAAGTTCTTTTTTTGTTTTAAGTTCTTGCATGAAAACTCTTGAGACTCATACTTCCTTTGAGGGTCCTCCATATTCAATTTGTTGAGGAAAACTTTTCTCCATACTAGACCCCCATGACGAAAGTTTGAAGACCACTTGAAGATCCTTACAAGATCAATATTCCTCGTGCTTCTTTTAAGAGTTTGCTCATCAGTTTTCCCCCAATACATAGAACTTCTGTTCCATCAAATCAAAGAAAATAAAATTTGAATTTTGTGGATATACTGGAAATTTGTTTATGTAGGTATGGGATAGTTTTGAGTTTGGGCTAAGTGTTTAGCATTGAGCCTGTGTGCGTGTGTGTTTTTTTTTTTCAAAAAATTTAGATGCCGACTCATCAAGAACGTAATAATCTTTCAATATAAATTGTCTTTTTGATATTGTCTTTTTTTTTATTTTAATTTTAATTTTTGATTTTCATGAACACTGCATTGCTTGTTCAGATAACTTTGTGCACTCCTTTTCAGTGGTTTATGACGAAAGATTGAAGACCACTTGAAGATCCTTACAAGATCAATATTCCTTGTGCTTCTTTTAAGAGTTTGCTCATCAGTATTCCCCCAATACATAGAACTTCTGTTCCATCAAATCAAAGAAAATAAAATTTGAATTTTGTGGATATACTTGAAATTTGTTTATGTAGGTATGGGATATTTTTGAGTTTGGGCTAAGTGTTTAGCATTGAGCTTGTGTGTGTGTGTGTTTTTTTTTTTTTCAAAAAATTTAGATGCTGACTCATCAAGAACGTAATAATCTTTCAATATAAATTGTCTTTTTGATATTGTTTTTTTTTTTTTTTAATTTTAATTTTTGATTTTCATGAACACTGCATTGCTTGTTCAGATAACTTTGTGCACTCCTTTTCAGTGGCTTCTTACTTTCTAGTTATGGACTAATTTTGTTTTGTTTTGATAATGACTTGTATTGAAATCTCTTTTTCTGGTAAGAGAAAGTAATGAGCTTTTGGCTCCTTTTTTTTAATGTATTTCCAGGGTCTGACTGTCATTGCCTTCAATAATGGACGTTTTAATTCAAAGACCTTAAGAGAAGTTCTCAGTCTGGGCCCCACCTATGTCATCATGAAGTTTTTTGAAAGTAGGTTAAGATTAGAGTGGTCATTCTATCAGATTCTACCCTTTCTTTTGGAAATATTTCAGATTACGCTTTTCTGCATACTATTTTATCCTTATCAAATTGTATGATTATAACATGTTTGAAGTAATTTCCATAGTAGGATGAAAATGCCACTCATTTACCTTCATTCCCTTTTTATCTGGATTAGGTGTTCTAGACATTCTAATGATGTACGGTGCATATTCTACAACACATCACCTTGCTATTTGGCGGATTATTATCCGTTTTGTGTGGTTTGCTTCTGCTTCAACATTCATGTCATACCTTTATGTGTGAGTTTTTTTTGCCAATTTTTCATTACTCTCTCTCTCTCTCTCATGGTTCACTGATTTTTTTTTCCTTTTTGATGTTTTTCTTTGAATTCAGGAAAACTCTTCAGGACCAAAATTCCAGTTCAATCATTTTCAGGATATATGCCTTTGTTTTAGGCATTTATGTAGCACTTAAACTTTTTGTTAGTTTCCTCATGCGAATACCAGCTTGCCACAGTCTATCTAACCGATGTGATCGTTGGCCATTGATGCGGTTTATTAAGTGGTTACATAAGGTTTTTAGATGAATTTGGTTATATTGTGTTCATGCTATTAACTTAACATTTTATTCATAATTGAGTTGTTATCCTTTAGGCATCATAGTCTTACCTTCTGTGGTTGTCTATGTGAAGGAACAATATTATGTTGGACGTGGGATGTACGAGAGGCCAAGTGATTTTATCAAGTAAATCTCCACAGTTTTCTCTTCTTTATTCTAGTGGCTGCATTTTTGTATGCCCTGGTAGTAATTAATGTAACCTCACTTTTTATGTTGTAAGCATCAAAGCTGTGTTTGGGTCCTGGCCTATCTTGGAAGTTTCAATAATTTCTGTTTTTTTATTTTCTATTTTTCGTTTTAGGATTGTGAAACAGATTTTTTTTCTTTTTGTAATTTTGGTATTGCATGGATGAAAGAATATTTTGTGTCCATTTAGGAAGTGATTTTGGCCCTATCTACTGTTTCAAAAGCAACCAGTCACCATTGGTTGGTTATATATTTTCTATGTTTGTATGTTCTTTTTAGGAAAAAGGTGTTTAGTTGGTTGGATGCAAAGAATATTTTCAAATATGATCTCTCAAAATTAAATTGCTCAAAAACACTAAAGTACACTCTTTCCATTTCTTGTATATCCTATCGTGCATGACTTGTTTTTTTAACTTCAGATCAGTCTCAGTGCATCTTTTGCCTAATGCTTGTTCATTTATTTATTTTATGTTCTTGATCTTCTTTGGCTGGTAGATGGAATAAACTTGTGTATTCATAGTTTATTCCCGCATCGCACCAGTCGATAGGCAGAATTTGTAGCTAATGGTCTAAATATGCAGGTATATGCTTTTTTGGCTGTTGGTACTTGGTGGAAAATTTTCATTTGCCTATTTTCTCCAGGAAAGTGGTTTTCTATTGTGATCATACTTAAAAGATTTGAGATTCCTCATCTACATGCATTCACATTCTAATCATTGCTGTTTGCAGATCAGACCGTTGGTGTCACCAACCAGGATTATTGTTACATTCACTGGGATACAGTATTCATGGCATGATTTTGTTTCTAAGAGTAAGTGCTTTCCTGTCACTTGATATTTACAAAATGCCATGTTGTCTACTAAAGATCTCGTTGGAACTCCCTTTTTGACGTAACGATGAAAGCAATGTTGATGAAGATCTTATTATCTCAAAGGACTACAAATATTTGGACTCAAAAGATCTGATCAACAAAACGACTGGAGGTTTTCAAATTGAGGTTATGATCATTGAAGCCACATTGGAACATGGTTTTGGCCTATGGGTGGACCCATCTTATTAAGGTGGCACCATTAACAATTGTATGGGGTGATGGGGAGTGTGGGGCACCCATAGTTCAACTATAGGGATGTCCAAGACCCCAAGACCCCAAGGGCTTTATTTTAGGTAGCATATGTTATTTTGGATATTTTATTCTATTTTATGTTGACGATGAAAGTTAGATTATTTAATTTGTTTGTAGTGTTTGTTGTTTTCCTTGTTAAAATGCTTGTAATATTCGTAGCAGTTGAGATGCAAGGCCATTCATGGCATCATGGGTATTGGAGCTTAAGGTGCAAGGCACACATTTAACACTAGCCTAATTTTGCTGGGGCATTTATTTTGACACTTCAAAAAATGTATTTAGATTCATTTATTTGTGTTCTTATTGCATCAATGTTAACAAAATATGATGCTATTGATTCAATGCACTAGACCATATTGGTCATTGAGCTTCCAAACACATTATACAAGTATGTACCTATGATATATGGACACTTTAGGATGTGTGACGCACTCGTGTTTGACACTTGAGACACTTGCTCGTTCTTCATCGACTCTTCTAGTACTTTTTAACATTGTCTTTCAAGATGATTGAAATATTACATCGCCTATCTCTTGTTAAAACCTAACTAAATATATCATATGTTTGTCACTTAAGTAATTGTTTAGAGTAAAGTCGTAAATTATTTTCTGTTAGTGTTATTGTCATACCTTATTTCATTTGAAGTTTAGATATATAAATTTATTTAAAAATGGTGTCGTGTCCCCTTGTCCCTTTTAATTTTTGGTTTGCTAAGTTCAACAGGGCTCCACCATTTGTACCCGTACCCATGCCACTTAGGTATGTATAACATATATGCAAAAGTATATTTATAGATTTTTGAAATAAGTATGACTAGCTATTAAATCAAATTAACTCTAATATTTACTAGTTATGACAAAAACTTAGACGATGGGTTTATTATAGGAAATGTTTCTAAAAAAAATTATCTGAATTAAGGTTGAGTTTACTTGGAGCTAGGCAAGGCACAAAGTGGGTCTAGAGCCTTGGTGTAGCCCATGCATGCCTTTGACTTCTATCATCATAAATTCCAGGTTCAAGCTATGGTTTCTCGAGTCATATATATATATATATATATATATACTAGCTAAAACCCCATCCAATGCATGACATAAAAGAAAATATAAAAATCTAAAAAGACACATGAAAAATTAAAGAAATAAAAGTATAAATTACAAAATATATAATCCATTTTACAGTCAATGGAAGATTGTTATAAATGAGAAAAACTTAAGAAAATAAAATAAAATATGGAAATATAAAAATATGAAAATTGAAACATGAACTTAATTTTTTTTTCCCAAAAAGACATTGAAAAATCTTAGAATAAAAAGAGTTAAAATATGAAAATGGAAAATTTAATGTTGTAATTTAAAAAAAATAAAATTACCATTAGCGTTAGGATTGGAGGGAATTTTTTTAACTAATCCTCCAACCCTATTAATGCATAATCACCAAAATGTTTCATCTCCTTCAATTTAACCTTTAGTTATTTCTATTTTAATGATTTTGGATTAATTAGAGGGCTAGGATTCGGAAGTCGGCTAAGATAATGAGAGTGTGTATAAGATCTTTAAATGCAAAAATGGAGATGGTTGGGGATACCAGCGCTAGCCACGTAAGCCTATTTTCTCCTAATCCTTGTTTGTATAATATAATAGATATTGTGTGTGTGAGCATGTATATGTGCGTGCCCATATGTGTCCATTTAAAGTATGGTTAGATGATTTGGGCTATATTAAGGATGATTGGGAGTTGCTAATTTACTTGGTTAAATAATAAGAAAATACCTAGTATGAGTGAATTGGATGAATTCTTGGCGCCTTTGGATAAGGAGTTTGATAATGGGCACCAATGGAAATTACCTGAAGTTGTTTCAGATCAATTCTTGTTTTACCAAACTCGAAGGTTTGGAGGGTAGGGCTTGAGGTTTTTTGGGTTAAGAAATGCATGGTTGGAGGTTGGGGTCTTTAATGTGAAGGTGATGGAATGATGGAGCCTATTTGATGTTGTGGGCAGGGCAAATCTTTCCTTTTAGGAAGTTGAAGTTGCTAAAAATTAGAATAATGGATTGGAGAAGGGAAGAATTGGAAATTTGGTGTATGCAAAAGAAAATGTTATTTAGCAGTTTGGGAGACATCGGAGGAAAGGGATTTGACAGGGGATGGGATGATGAGCGAAGTAAGACAAAAAATGGGAATTGTGGGAGGTTATAAGAAAGGAGGAGTTGGTTGGAGGCAAATTCCTAGTATTCTGCTGTAAAGAAAAAGCAGATGGGACAAACTTTGCCAACCTCCTAGATGTCCCTTGGGTCTTTGTCAAAACCTGTGTTGGATCAGTGGGCTCGTTGTTCCTATCGAGACTAAACCCTAGAATAAAAATTATTACATGGAATACGATCCCGACTGTAATCCTTTGGACACTAATGAAAGAAACTCTAGGATTTTCGAAGGAAAAATAACGGATATTAAGGAGCTTTTCCAGATAGCAAAAGGGAGACACTGTGCATGGCTACTTTCTGACACCGACTTTAAGGGTCTTAAACCCACAGATCTCCTATCGTCATGGATGGATGCATGAGTGGACATAGGAGAAAAGTGAGATTTGCGGATAACTGGGTGCACCAGAACAGTATGTCATGAAATTTAACGTGGATGGGGAAGCTAGGGAGAAACTAGGGCCAGCAGGGATTGATGGTGTGCTTAGGAATCACGTGAGTTCTACATCAATCATGTTTAATGAGTCGGTGAGAATTATAGACTCAAATGAGGTGGAAGTCCTTAGTATTAGGAGAGCTCGGACCATCTTAAAAACCCATGGGTGGGGAAAACTGGTAATTGAAGGGGATTCATCAAATGCAATCAAATGGACAAAGGGGCAAAGGCATCCTCCCTGGAGATTGATCACAACGGTTAGGGAGATTAGGGATTTGGCTTCGGGGCTAGATGTATCCTTCGTTCAGGTTGGCCGAACAACAAATGGAGTGGCAGATTACTTTGCCAAGCTTGGAGTCGATAACCACTTTTCAGGAGTTTTCTTCATGTGACATGTGATGGCTGTTTTGATAGTAGTGTTATTATCTTGTCAGATGTTCTATAGTGATGTGTTCTATGTACTGTTCGTTTCATTCTATTTTTCCTTCATTTGTGGTCTAATCGTTTTAGATCCTTGTTTTCTTAATGTAAATGTATTTGTAAATGTTTTTTTTTTATTTGAATGGAATTTCGTTGTTACTGCTCAAAAAAGAAAAAGAAAAAGCAGATGGGATATTATTGAAATGACTACTTGCCATTAGGGATGTTATTGAAAGAAATAATGGCCATTAGGAAGGAGGTAAGCTGTTTATTGTCAAGGCTTTTCTTTCTAATTGCCGTTGCTTGTTATTACATCATGGTAAATTTGGGTAGTGTAGGCATCACTATAAAATAGAGTATGATCTCTTGTAATGCCTATCCAACCAAGGACTCTCTCTCTCTCTCTCTTGTGTATGTGTGTCATGATTTGAGGGTGTGCAAAATGCTATCTATAGCCCAGATTCTTTTTGCCTAGGAAATATATGATATATAGGGCCTTATTTGATGGGAGGATTTGCTTATAAGCCTATATGTGAAAAGCCATCCCGATTGATCATCTTTGAGGGTGTGTGAAATGCTTTATCCTTAATGTCCTGATCCCTTTTTCCTAGGAGATTATGACGTATGGGGTCTTAGCTGATAGAAGGATTTGTGCTTATAAGCCTAAATGCAGAAAGCCATCCCTATTAATCATTTCAATTCAAGCATCTTTGTCATCCTGTCGATAAATGGCTGCAATGGTGAATTGGGTTAATTTGGGTGTTCAATTAGTCCAAATGGACTTCTTGCATCTAGTGGAGCTAGTGGTCCTCCTATATGTCACATGCCCTTAGATGAAAAGGCATGAAGGAAAAACAGGAGTCAATGTAGCAAAACATGTTTTTATGGGTGGTATCATGATTTTTGTGTGTTTGTTTGCACAGACATGAACGTACTGTCCTAGGGGTATCATTGTTATAATTTGTGTGTTCTGTGCATCTTCTTTGTTTACAGACATTTTTTTGGATTCGTAAGCTTGTTTGTGTAAAAGTTTTGTATTGCTATAGCAATTGCATCTTTTCTTTTATGAGATATGCTCTATTTCCTAATTGTTATTTACTCGTAGAGTGTTGGGAGTTAATTGCCGATTTCTTCTTATGAACTTATTTATGGTCAAACTCATTATTCTGTATGCAGATAACCATAATGCATTGACTATTGCTAGCCTATGGGCACCAGTGATTGCTGTAAGTACTTTCACCACATCTTGCATTTTATAACATGAATCATTTAGAGAAGAATGTTGTAGAAGTATGGAAAGTTCTATATACAATATTGGGCATTCATGTCACTGGATAAATGTCTAGTTTCTTGCTCCTATCCATTTGTATGATAAGGTTTTAAGTGGTTTGGCCTGTCATGGTAAGCAACCAAGTATTTGGGTCATTTGAGTAAATAGAAGTATCATTCCATAAAAATATGTTTGTTCCATCTCTTTTGAATGTGTATGAGGAATGCAAGCATTAAGATGAGGCACCTTCATTCAAAGGAGTTATTGATTTTGGCTTATTTGCGTTGTGGGGTGTGAACAGGTGCTGCATATGCTGATCCCTCTTCTTTAGGAGGGACTTATGAGTTTAGGGCTCTTCTTCATTGATTTCTATATCTTAGGGCATGTTTGCTTCCCCTTTAGGTTGTATCCTCTTTTCTTTTTCCCTTGTTTGAAATGAAGTTGGCTATTACTTTCAAACAGACATATATACAATTAGTGAGAGCATTGTGCATAGCCTACTCTGTCACCTTAATGCTGAAACAATTCGTTCCTGATATAGCCAGTCATTCTTTTCCTCTATAAAGGCCACATAACCACCAAAAGGATAAAAGCCTCATAATTCAACATATTTGGAATCAAATTCCCTAATCTACGACTTCGTAGACTCCAAAATGCATTTAGGCTACACCCATTGAACTTAAAACAGATTGAGATATAGTCCCATATCTTTCCTTCATAATTATCATGACGAAATGGCCTACTTGACTGCTTGAAGACGTATTCCAGCATCCACAATAACATTTTGTTTTCGATGATGATGATTGATTGTTAAGATTGTTCAAATATACTGGTAGACACTAACCTACGGGTGCTCCCCATAGAAGAGGAAATCAATGAAACATCATCTCAGATTGTCGTTTAGGAACCCTGTATTATGAGTTGGATCAGCACATGATTAAGGACTTAAGGAAGGGAAATGCTTATGAAGCCTTGAAATGTTGTAGTCAAAGGGGATCATTGGTTTTTTTAGTAGTAACAAAAATGATTTCTTTAAAATAGACATGAAGGTACATAGAAGTATAAAGGAAAAAAAAAAGGCATGGGTCCAGGAGTTATGAACCCAAGGAAAGGAAAGAAAAGATAAGTACAAAGTCACCTGCCCCACAGTTACAAATATCAAAACCAAAAATCATAATAAGAAGAGAAAGGCATCCCATCCCAAAAGCCTTATCCCCATGAGTCATAGATGGTAGACACCTTGGATTGTTGAGTTTATTCCCTGTTTTGCAAAGAAGTCTGGAACTCTGTTGGTCAATCTGCTAAGTTAAGTAAACAAAATTTCCCGACCGCTAAGTAGAGCCCTAATCTCCCTAACCACTGTTACCATCTTCCATGGGGGTTTCTTCACTTTCGATGCCCATTTGACTGCACTTGTTGAGTCACTTTCGATAACTAGTTTGTGCAAACTTAAGGAATTCCAAATAGTCTAGGCTTTCGTAATGCTAAATAGTTCCATCTCATTTGATTCTCTTCTACATATCGACTCTAGGAATACAACCAAAGGCTTCCCAGTGTTATTGCGCAGGACTCCGCCAATTCCTGTAGGGCCCGATTTTCCTCTAGTTGCCCTGTCCACATTGAACTTGAAGCACCTATGTTGTGGTGGCGTCCCAGTGGTTAACTTGTTAGTCTTTTTAGGGGCTCCCGACTTAGCACCCTCCCATGATTGACAAAAATCTGTTAGCTAGGATCCTATGAAATCATTTCTTGATAAAGCAAGTGCACAATCTCCACTTGGCTTTCTAGAATAACTCTGCAGCCTCCAACTCTTTTGATTGAAAATTTCTTGCATTTCTCTCCTTCCATATAGTCCTAGGGATTGCTGCGGGAATTGTATCCCAAGTCATCTTCCTCCTGGGTTCTAGGCGTGAGATGGACCATGAGCGCATGACCATTGCAGGTATTGTCGAGTACCCACGGTGTTCCCATGAGATTAAGGATTTTTTTTTTTTGATTCGCAACGAACATTTAAAAAAAAAAGATGGTCTGCTTCTTCCTTTTTTTCTGCAAAGGGCATTGGAGGTCATCTTCCGAGTTGAGTACCCCTCCTTAAGGTTACTTTGGTGAGTCTTTCCTTGTAGCATGCACCACATAAAGGTCTGTACTCTAGAAGGAGGTTGGGGTTGGGGTTGGGGGGCTAGCCAGGAAATGAAGTGTCATTGCTTAACTTACTAACCCTCCCCATCACTGATCTGACCGGAAATATTCCTTTGTCCAAATTAATTCATCTTCCTCCTCAATGGAAAAAGGGAATTCCTTCAAAAGGGTTTGCGGGCCTTCTAAACTTTCATATTCGAAGTGCCTAAGGTGTCATCCAAAATCAAAGTTCCATTGACTGCATCCTTGTCTCTTGCTGCCCTGTACAATCTAGGGAAGACATCCTTTAAGGGTCTTTCCCCGAGCCACGCTTCCTTCCAGAAGAGGGTTCGGTCTCCGATCCCTACCCACCCAACCCTCCCCTTTCCTATCTTCCACCAACTTTTCACAATCCGAAAGCCCTCCCTTTCCACTTTGTCTCCTAAAGACCATCCTCCTCTCCCCTATTCCATATCTACCTGTTAGGTCTCTTGCCCATAACACTTCCCTTTCTTTTCCAAACCTCCAATTCTGCGTGCATAATAACGTTTGATTCCTTAATTGAAGAGGAACAATCCCGAGGCCACCTCGTCCGAACAATAGTTCGGATCATCTGAGAGATGTTCGAAGGTTCGGATGTCCGAGCACAAGGTTCGAATCGTGAGCGTCATCGTTCTGCACAGAAAAGTTGCAGAATGGTGGAAAAAACAGAAAAAAGGCCTTTGGGCTGGCTTTTCAACTGAATTTCAAAATCCATCTTATAGGAGGTTATTAAAATCATTTTAGAACTTATAGGAGAAATTTGAACTTAATTTCACTTAAAATTGACTTAGATTTATTCCATCCAAATAAAAGTGAAAAAACTCAAGATTTCCAAAACACAGTAAACATTCCATTTTTCTTTAAATTCAAAGTCCTTAAGCTTAAACAAAGTTAATCACGTTTAATTGAATTAAAAAGAGAGAAAGGATGCACCTTTCTCCAAGAGTTTTGAACTTCAAACAAGGGAGAGAGGATTCCCTGCTTTAATCGTTCAGGGAAGAAGAAGAAGAAAAGAGTGTGTGTGTGTGTGTGTGAGAGAGAGAGAGAGAGAGAGAGAGAGAGAGAGAGAGAGATTCACATCCGGTGGATTTCTAATGGACTTTGATCAAATGGAGAAATGGAGTGTCTCTCATGACCCAATTTGATCAAGAAACACGTAGTTGGACTCCGTCTAATATTCCTAGCGCTTTTATTAGTCCAAGCCTAGTGACCCAATTGTTGTGGGACCCACTACACAACACTGGGGACCCGCCTCTGGACATTGTTGACCAAAATCATCTTAGCTTGGAAAGTTGACTTAGAAAATATTGCAAGCTATGTAATTTAGTGTAATTATTTATTCTTTTATAATCTTTCTTCTCTTTTCGTTATTACTTTTCCTTTTTCCAATATTACTTTCAACACCAATAAGCCCGAATGACCCAGTTAAAGCCTGTAAATCCAAGCCCATACCTTAATTTATAGGCTAGAGCCATATCCAAGCCCACTCCGCCCATAATTGATCCAAGTCCTAAAACCTCTCTCCACAGGACACATGGAAGCACCAGAATGCATTCTTCAAGAAGAGAATGGCGTGTGAAGAATAGAGAAAAGGAAGTTGGCGCAAATCCCAAATCTTTCTAACGCATTTTGTTTAAAAATTCTCTCAAGGTCCTAATTTCTCTCTCCAAAATACCTCTCCATATTCTCCACTCCTCTCCAACGCATGAAATCCTAAAATGCCTCAAGTTTGGCGTGTTTTAGAGGATTTGGACAACTCCCCAATGTGTGGAGCTTTTTGGGAAGATTAGAAGATAATTTGGAGACCTTTTATGCCATTTTTAATTGTGTTTTATTAGCAATAATCCCAGCCATCCATTGTGACATGTTAGCAAGATTGAGCATTCCTAATGGCTGATTTGTGTAGACACAGATTGATCCAATGGGATTACAATTTGTATAAATTTACTACCTTCTTAGAATTAGGATTATTTTTTGACATTTCCCTCCTAGTGTGATCGACTAAGGAAAGGGTAAATTGGTCTTTTTATATCATTTTTTCTTATAAATGACCTTGTAATTTTCGAATTTAATACATTGAATTGAATTTTTGGTAAAACAACTCTTGGAGTTTTCATGTGGATTCACGCTAGGCTTCGGCCCTTGGCGAAAGCCTTCTACACTGAAGTTGGACCAGGAGCCAAACTTCTACCTTTACAAGTGTGTGTCAGTGATTTTATGGTTCTTTTGTTTTTAAATTAAGAATATAATTTTGGTAATTCATTTAACTCTTTTAACTTTACGCTTCCGCAAAATTTACCAATCTTTTAAAATTGAGAGAGACCTTAATCTAGAATCCATATGTGTGATTGAATCCTCTGGACCCTTGTTTTCGATTTGGGCTTTTCTTAGCAAAACCCCAGTCAAGGCAGAATCCTTTCACGAACTGTGATTGGCTGCGTGGGTCCTTCAGAGACCATACTCTGAAACTACGAGTCTGCATGCGAATTGCATCAATTCGACTTTAGGCCTACTTCAGGTAGATATCAGAGCCTCAATTCTTGGGTACTCGGTGTTCGTTTTGCAAATACCACAATTTTCATTCATTTGATATTGACCATCTATTGGTCATTAGAGCTTCGGATTGCCTTCAATTGCATTCAGAACTACATTGTTGGGAATTCGGTGTTTGCTTCGCGAATATTTCTGGTTTTTGTTCAAACCACGCATATTTGATTTCAAGTCCTCTGTTGCATTCTATTTTCAATTTTGGACTTGATTTTATTTCTCCAGGCAATACTTCTATGAGCATAGGTACTTGAGAAAGGGAATCCAGTACAGTCCCTGCAGCAACGTCGTGTTGTAGAATTTTCTGGGAACGGTAGAAAACTTCAAAAATTCTGATTTTTTTACAGCAGATAGGTTTTTCGTGAGCATTCTAGCAAATCTTATTTGCCTCATTCTGAGTTTCCTAGGCCAAGATATTGAAGTTTTATCGGGCCGTTACAAACTGCCTTTCCGAGAGCAGTCTGGGATTTAACTTTGGGTTGCAGATAGTTTTTGATCAATCCGTCCAGATTCAAAAATTTTGAAAAAAATTCAGTGGATAGATCTCTCTGTTAGCTTTTCGGACATATTTTATTTTGCATCATTTTGAGGTTCTTAGATTGAGTTATTGCAAAATTAGTGGACTGATTCAGAACTGTAAATCAAATTACAGTTTGGAAATTTGATCTCTGTTGCAGTCAGTTTTTTGGAATGATTAAATACAACATTATCCACAACTATGTAAATTACCATTTCACCCCTCAACACTAAAATGGCTATATCTTGAGCTTGGTGATCAGATTCAACTAAACTTGGCTCGTTGGAAATCCCACAAGGTGATTTATGCATCTAACCGGTCTAAATAAAAAAAAGGAGTCCATAAAACTCCTTGAAATGCGTGATCAAGGGTCGTGTCATTACAATCCCTTTTCAGTATGGGTGTCGAAGGAGTTCTTGAGGACTTTATTTAAAACACCATTATCATAGAATTGTTTAAAGACCTTGATAAAATCTGGCCCCACCACACCCCAACATGCTTTGATAAATTTGAATTTAAAACCATCGAGACCAGGAGCCTTGTCTCCCTCTATACAATCTAGGGCTGCTTTAATTCTTTGCTCTGTGAATGCCGTTTATAACCATTTCGCCTTCTCCTCACTAACCTTTCTAAATTAAATTCCATCCATAATCAGACGACCAACATTTCTCCCGTTCAGGGATGATGAACTAAGTCTAGCGAAAGGAGAGGGCTGACTAAGGGGTTTCCTCGGGTAGGGGCTAACTCGATATAAACTTGGCAAATGCAAACCATAATGGGGTGAGGAAGAAAGAAACCAATCATGTAAGCAATAACAATGCAAGAAAGAAGAAGGATATAGGGCCGAAGAAACCTCGATTACGGAGGAAAACCGGGGTGGAGATACAAGCCAAGTTGGGGGAGATCCATTGAGTGCAGCTGAAAGAGAGCTGGGAGTCTCTAGCAATATAGCAAGCTGAAGATGATGATGAGAGCCCAATGTCGAAGATGAGCGTTGAGAGAGGCTATGTTGCAGAGTTTGCACTGAGATGGCAATGTATGAACGGTGTATGAAAGATCCTCTGAGAGCTGAGAATGGTCAAAAGCGAAGGAGATGTTTGAAGAAGATCCTGTGATGTTGTTGCGTGAAGAACGAACTCCCTAGGAGGGGGGGTATGAACGATAGGAAAGTCCGACATACAACGAACCAAAATGTCTTGTGAAGCCAAAACACGGGGTGTGTAAGAACTAGAATAAAGAGGAAAAGTAAAGGGAAGGAAGAGAGAGGTACCCGAGGGAGGGTCCAGCCACAATGTAGCGGGTGAAGCTAGGGAGGTGTTAGGAAGGTCAGGGGGGAGGGGTGTGGCTGCAACTGATCTGGAGACGAGCGGAAGATAGACAAGAAATTTCGCTTAACGCCTCTCTGATCTTATCCTTTTCTATTAATCTTCTTTCATTCACCACCACTCATTTGATACTATTCAGGGTCTTTCTCCCATTTGCCAATGTATGAAAGAATTTTGTGTTCTTGTCTCCCTTTTTTAACCATAGTGCTCTTGATTTTTTTCTCCACTCTACTTCTTCCAAGGGCAAGCAATCCCATCGTAGACCCTTGCATTTGCGTTTTGAAAGTAATTACTCCTCATCCAAGCCCCTCTCCTCCTCAATTCCGCTCTAACTTTCTAGTTCCATGAAATCAACTTCTTTTCTTTCCTTCACTGGACCCCCATTGGATTTGCACCATTCTTTGATTTTTGCTTTCAATAGGATAAGCTTCCTAGATAGTACAAAACCTTCCCAACCATGAATATGAAAGCTATCCCACCACATCTTGAGTTGTTGCATAAGTTTTGGATCCTCCAACCAAACATTGTTGAACGGAAAATGTTTTGGACCTCAATCAATCACCTCTGTATCAAGAAGAATTGAACTATGATCTGAGATGGGGCTAAACAACCTGATCTGGCTTTCATGTGTGAAATGTTCATCCCAGTTCGTCAATAAAATGAATCTATTGAATCCGCTCATCACCGACCGTGCTCGACCGTTGACCATGTGAATCGCCCCCTAGTAACAGGAGGTCAACCAAAGAGTTCCTCCCTATCAAATCGAAAAAGTCCTCCATTACCCTCGAAAAGGTGCCTCCTCCTCTCCTTTTCGATCTGAATTTGACCACATTGAAATCACCTCTAATACACCATAAAGTCGTGGCCCATGATGTAATATTTTCCAATTTAACCAACAAAAGACCTTTTTCAGTGACTGAGTTTGGCCCATAGACATTAGTGAGACCAGTGTTGTTAAAATCGTCCGAGTTGCGAGTCAACTCGACTCGGATGGTCAACCGAGTCACCTCGCTGGTCAACTCGAAAGATGTCATCAATCGTCCTGAGTTTTGTTAAAATCGCAGCTCGTGCAATTCAATCATAGTGGATCGTTGCATTGTCCAATAATAAGAAAGAAAAAAAAAGGAGGGAAAAAAGGAAAAAAGAAAAGAAAAAGAGGGAAGAGTAAGAAACGAGAAGCCTGCCGATGCAAGGCTCCTGCTTTCTATTTCTTCTTCTTCTTCTCATCGCCGTTGGCTCCTGCTGCCTCTTTTCCTTCTTTCTCCTTCGTCTCTTCGTCCCAGCTTCTTCTCTCCTTCGTCTCTTCGTCCCAACTTTCGCTCTTTGGGTTAGGTCTGATGAGGTTGAAACTTAAAGAATACAACTTATCTTTGCAGGTCCTCGTATGAGGACCTGGAAGATATTTTGTTTTCATTTTGCCGTCTCACGGAAATGTTATCTACTTCCTTTACCATCTATATCTTTTTAAAATTATCTCTCATGATAAAAAGAATGTCAATTATACCTTTATTAATTTGGAAGTTAACTACAATATTTATGTTTGTAAGTTGATTGTTTAAAGTAACTTGTAAATTTGAAAGTTAACTATAATATTTTTAAAAATTCTATTTAGTATCAAAATTTTATGCCAATTAAATCGAAATATGAAAAATTCAATTTCAATATTATTTTTTTAACCTCAATAATCATTCGCATATAGTGTAATACGGTAAATATTTTTTAACATATTATATATATATATATATTATAAATATAAAAAATATAGTTTTCTAATAATAGAAAACAATTTATGCACTTAATATTTAACTATGTATGTTTAAATCTTGTATTGATTTTTTTAATATTTAATTATGATAGTTTAATAAAATGTTAATTTATTGAATATAATATCTTATCAAATTAAATTATTTTTTTGTACCATATTGACTCTAGAAATAATTTTTTATTCAACAATACTTATATATTTTATTAAATAAATAGAAATCCGCTACAACCTTTAATATTAATAAACTAAATCAGTTATTTTAAATCATTACATCAATAACTAAATCAATAAATAATAATTATAGCAAAAAAAGTTAAAAATATTAAAACTCTTACGATTCTACGATTTACGATTAACGAGTCACACTCCTAGATCGATTCACGATCCGAGTCGAGTTTGACAACATTGGGTAAGACAGATTTCCATCCTTTCATTCAACAGTTGTCTCTTTATCGTATTCGATCCTGGGTCCATTCTTCTAGCATTAATTGCTAGTAGGGATGGTTTCCATATTGTGATGAGTCCTTCTGATTGACCCTTCAGATTCTGTGAATAAAACTTCGCAATCGTTACTACCCCAAACATCCCTGATGAGTGTAGGGGACCGAACCTCCCTGGTGAGTGTAGGGGACCGTTATGTCCTCTTTGATTCTTGAATTTGTAGAATGTCGATCTTGTCTCTTCTACTGAATCTCCGCATAGCTCCCATTTTTCTCGAGGCCCTAGGCCTCTAATATTCCATGTTAGAATCTTCATTGCAATATTATCTGAATCCCTTTGTTCATTTTCAAGAATTTTTTCTTGCTGTAATGAAGCTTGAAGAGGATTTCTGATTCTAAGCATGGCATTAGCACCTCCTTTTGACATTCCAGATGGGGAGGATGAAGCCCTTTCTCAGTTTTCAGCCTCCCGAGTGGCCTCTTGTGCTATGTGTTGTCATTAAAATTGATCCCTAGTGCTTCCCCTATCATCAAGATTGTGCATTGCCGGGACTGTATCCTTTGTCGTTTTAGGTCATCCCATCCTGTTCCTTTCACTGGCCGATCATGGTTGCTGTTAACAGATGGTCCCTCATTTTCTGTGAATATTTTTTCTTGGTGCCACTAATCTTGAGTCTGAAGATCAGTGGATTCTTCTGGGAGCTGGTTGGTTCGGACAGTGGCTGATATTTTCTTTTTCTGTTTTCTCCTCTTTTTTTCTCTGTTTTTCCCAGCCAACCTTCCCATGTTGCCGTCTGCCTCTTCCTTCCCCATCGATCTGGTGTCAGACAGAGAGTAGATGACCCGAGGACTGTTTAGTAGTTCCCCTCCTTCTATTGGAAGTGTCGTCGTCTCCTATTTTTCCTCCTCCTTGGTTTTTTAAGTACCAACCTCTGCAATAACGGTGGCGGATTGGTCGTCGCTGACATCCTCCACTGGTGTCCCTCTGGGCAGCGATGCCGTTGTCTTGACCTTGCTATCCATCGTCCTTCTTTGCTAGGTTTTTGCCTATGGGACGTAGTTAATAGAAGTCCCTGAACGCAGAGAGTTGTAAAGGCTTGGATTAGGACTGGGCTGTAAGTTATGTTGGGTCGGGTCTGAAGTTGGGCCAAGCTGTTGTACAGTGCAATCCTTGCTCAAGAATAAAAAGGGTTGGGCCGACCCAGGATGCTGTGCTTCGTGGCCTGGTTTATGTTGAGTTGGGCCAGCCCATACCTGAAGCATTGCCTCTTAAGTTCTGCAGTTGAGGTCCTTTTCTTTTGGAATTTGAATTCCTCCCTGCAATTGGTTGTGGGTCCGCATTTCTTCTTCCAAGACAGCCTCCTTCAGTCCTCCTTGCACGCTTCCACTGTCAACCCTGCGTGCAGGTCCGCATTTCTTCTTCCGAGACGGCCTCCTTCAGTCCTCCTTGCATGCTTCGAACTGTCAACCCTGCATGCAATCCTGGAGTCTTCCATCTTTGGCAGGCTTAGGTGATTTTCCGGTGAAAATTCCAGCGAAAGCGAGATTAGTTGCAGTCGGTTGTACTCCTGAGCCCACTTCAATGGCTACTGTGTAGATGCTGCCGTTGATCGAGAGGCTCACCTTAGTTGGGATTTTTTTCCTCGATGCTTATTTCAAACAAAAACATGAGGAAAGAGCAATAGGCCATGGTCAAGATCCAATTGTCGATCTCGATCAGCCTCCCAACTCTATTTGCGAAACCCAAATTGTTCCTTCAGTCCACCCACAGAGAGGGTATCCTAGACATCTGATCCACACACGCCTGGAATGCTTTATGAGACTCGGATTCCACCTGTCGAGTTAAATTTCCTCTGTATTTTGTCTCCTTTAAAAGAAGGCCAAGTATGATTGATAGTCTCGTATATGGTGCAATTGAATCATTGTTTATCAATTGAGAAGATAGCGTAGTTGTAAGATGATAGACTATTATAGAACTTGGGAGAGTTGCATTAGGGGTAGACCTAGTAAGGAGGTAAGAAGGGAGAGATGGTTTCCCCCTCTACTTGAAGCATTCAAATTTAATGTGGATGAGGCATCAAGGGGAAACCAGGGTTAGCAGGGATAGGAGGTGACATAGCGGAAGCGGTGCGGGTTTAAAAGAGACTGGTCAAACCCGACAAATTCGGGTCAAATAGTTAAAGGGGTTGGTCAAATATGGCTAAATCTAATGGGACCCACGGTTATGGACGGTGGACTTTGGTCAAATGTGGAATGGCATAGAAAGGGTCAAGTCCTAAAAAGAGAGGGTATTTGTGGAAAGAGGTGGGTAATGGGTAAAAAGGTATAAAGTGAGGGGTAATTAGGAAATATGAAATGTTGCATTCAATGCCATGGGAAAAGGTCAAAGGGTTGTCCTCTCTTGAATAAGACTTGGGGCTTGGTAGGTGGGAGGTGACGTATGAGAAGATGGGAAGATGGAGAGAGGGTTTATAAAGGGAAAAGAAAATAGAGGAGATGATGGTTTATGGTGGGACGGCAATACCTTCTTTTAGGAGGAAGGGAAAAAGAAGAGGGTTGGAAGATGGAAAGAAGGGTTGCAGTTGGGCGGACGAGCACCCAAGCAGAGCTGGGCATTGAGATGCAGTACCCGAAGATGGGCGACAATAAAGCCCAGAATCCAGCGTGTAGCAGACTGGAACCCTGCCAGCAAGGTGGTGTCGTTTGCAAAATGGGTCGAAGGGGATTGTTGTTTGCAACTGAGGCAGAGGAAGGAGATAAAGAGGAAAATAAATAAATCTTACTTTGATCTTATTTCATTATTTCTTGAGAGTGTATTTCTCTCAAGCACTACATCCATGTATATATAGAAGGAAGTCAAACCCTACACTAATCCTAACAGGAAACTAGAAATGAGAATAGGAATGAAATCCTTGCTCATTTAGGAATGTAATTCCGCTTAAACTAGGATACCTAATATGCTAAATCTAGGAAATCAAACGAAATTGCCTAAAAATATAAAATAAGATAAAATCCACTATCAAGGTGGGGTCTACATGTGAATAACGTGTCCTACATCAGGAGGGGTCGTATGTGATTCAATTGGATTATCATCTTTAGTGTTTTCAGAATTAGTGGGTATGAGGGACTTAAACGAAACAAAGCTTTTAGGTATTATGAGAGCCTTGTCTCTATAGGTAGGTAATGGTCAGGGGAAACTGATAACTAAGGGGGATGCGACGAACTCACTTAAATGGGCTATGGGATCTAAGTGTCCTCCTTGGAAACTGGTTTCAATAGACGGGGAGATCATGGGGTTTTATTTAGGGCAAGAGATTTCATTCTTGCTTGTCAGAAGATCAACAAACGGAGTGGCATATATTTTAGCTAAGTGGAGGGTGGATAGGGAACTTGAGGGGGGTTTCTTCCCTTGACTCGAGGGAGTGACTTTTGCACTCTGGGGCATTTTATTGTGATTACAGGATACTGGGTCATGATCTAAATTTGTCTATAGTTCTGTTTTTGGGTCTATTTCTCTTATACCCAACACCAGTACTCTTTTTGTCATTACCAATATACTATCTTACTGTTATCACTGGAAAAAAAAAAGAAAAAAAAGATAGCCTAGTTGTAGAATTTATGAACCCAAGCTGTAGGATGTATGAATTTGAGCCACATAAATGTGATAAAGCTTCATTGTTGATGATGAAATATTGTTGTTTCAATAAACTAAGCATTTAACCTTGTTACATTTAAATCCTATTTGTTCAGCTTAAATATAAAGTTATTGCTTGCCATTGAATTTACTGCTTTGTGAAGATTAGCAATTTTTTTTTTTGCAGATATATTTATTAGATATTCATGTGTTCTATACCATTATATCTGCTGTTGTGGGATTTCTCCTTGGGGCCAGAGATCGTTTAGGGGAGGTATGCCTTCTTCTATTTTTTGTTTTCGTACTTATATTCAGTATCTTAATTTTTTAAGGGACCGAGTAAACCTATTATTGCCTGGGTAGATTTCCAGCCAGGTTGCACAGGACCATTGTGGGGATCACCAGCAATCAGCCCAACCTTTTTAGACATCCTATTCAGAGTGTACTTTTCTTTTTGAATGATATGCTTTTTATTTAAAGAAAAGGAAACATATAATACAAGAGAAAAGCCCACAACACGGGCCAAAACTGAAAGAAAAAAAGGAACAAACACACCTGAAACAAGCCAGCCCAATAAACAAAGATGCTTCCACAGGAAAACCAAACTCTAATTAAGAGAAGGCGTCTAGTCAATGCAGTGGAGAGCTCTTGAAAATATCCAGAATTTTCTCAATGATATCAGCTAGCTTCTAGGGGAAGTTCATCTACCCACCCATTTAACAATGCTTGCGGAGTCCTCTTCTTTCTGAAATGGGTGGAAGCCCCTATCAATCAAAAGCTTTATACCAAAGAGGAGGGCCGGATCTTAAGCAACATGAGTAAAACAGATCCCAGCAGGCCCTGAAAACGCAATGACAGTAGTCCTATCACTTTTATAATCCATCAAATCCAGCAAGGCCAGGGGCTCCTAATGCACTTCCGTCAAAATTTAGTTTGAAGAAACCGAAAGGGGGAGGTTGCCAGATCAAATGAAGAGATTGAATGCACGGATTATCATTAATAAACTCACCCCAATTCTGCATAATGCAATTCACTGAATGGGCTTTAAACTCCTGACCCAAGATGCAAACCTCCACTTGATTAACAGGGAAACCTCATCAACTGAGGAGGCCTTATTCCTGAAGCATCTGCTGTTTCTCCTCCCCCACCCATCCACCCTCCACAGACTCCAAAAGGTTGTAATCAAGCTGTTTCTCCATATGATTACACCTTTCTTGTGCAGGCTGAAGAAAGCCCAGCTTTGTAGGTGATCAACTAGGAATCCAGCAACTATCCAGGACATACCAAACCAGGAAAACACTTGGCCCCAGTTACTGTTCAAAAAAAAAAAGAAACCTCTTGACACGGTGCACAGATTCACCATTCCTTAGACATAAAATACAGCTTTTGACGACCATAGACCATTACCACATTTTCTGAGATTGTCCAGGGTGAGACTTCTATCTGGGCAAGCAGTCCTACAGAAAACTAAGCTCTTAGGCAGGTCTTTAATGCACCAGATGGATGCATGACGGCTGGAATCAATGTCACAATGTGAAAGAAAGAGGAAGAAAACGTTTCAAAAAAAGAAAGAAAGAGGAAGAATGCAACGAGAAGCTACACCCACTTTCCAGCTTCCAGATCCTCCTAACTTGGCGAAGCAGATTGATATGAAATTGGTGGAGAATATGGAGAAGATTCAACAGCTGCTCTTCCTCCCAATCATTCAAACTTCGCCTAAACAGAGCACCAAGCAATATAATTAGATTGTCTGCCCAACAGTCCGATACTAAAGCATTCTTATCATCTGTGATGTGGAAGAGCAAAGGGAATTAATTAGAAAGGGGGTGGTCCAGGATTGAAACATCTTTCGAAAAGAGAATCCTATTCACTGTGTCATCATTCTTCCTAATTGGAAATCTAGGCAACTGGTATCTCCCATTGCTCTGAAACACCCAAAAAACTGCCGTTTACAAACTTGTTAACTTTAGATTCTTAATTTCAAGCCCCATATCCTTAATGATTTGTACAAAAAATTTCCAACCCATGGGACATGCTTGTAGTGGCCAAACAACACAGTGGTACACTCTTCAACCATGCTGAGCCAATTGCATCGATGCATGGTTTTTAAATGAAATATTTCTTAATACATTATCCCGGCTCCTGTAGGGTAACTTGGGTTTTCTTTATCAGTGCTTGGGAGTTTTGGGATTATCTTATTTATCAATAGAGCTGAGAGAGATCTTAATAGTAGGGTTGGAACTCAGGTTGGGTCAGGGAGGATCTGTATTTTATTCTCAATTCTGCAGAGGGAGGGAGAGCAATAGAGATCATTGGATTGACAAAGAGGTGGAAATCGCCACTAGCCATAGGAAGAACTGAAGAAGAAGGGAAAGGCGATGGTGATTTGAGATTTCATATTTTTGAAAGGGAGGAGAGGGGAGGTGACACTTAACTATGATTTGGTGGGAGATGGAGAGAGATGAAGGGAAGAAGAGAACTGTAGAACAGAGGGGAACAAAGAAGAAAGAGTGGAAGGGTTTAAATGGAGTGTGGGCCACATTTTCATGTTGACATCAAGTCTCGGGTTTTGTTTCAATTGATCTGTACTAGCCTTAAATCTTTATGGGTATTAAAATGTGGAACTGACCCATGTCAGTACCCAACAACTCCTGACCCACCCTAGCTATTTTGGGTTCAGTCCCAACTGTGTCCGTGTTTTTCCCAACCCGACTCACACCCTTAATGCAAGCCCTGTGTGAGTGGTCTCTAGCAAAATATATGTGTATGCATGTAACAGGCTGAGAATAGGTGGTGTAGGGGTTGCAACAGAAAGTTGCAACTCATTGGATGCTCCTCCCATTGGGCAAATAACTGAGTGTCCTAATTGGGGGCTGGATAGGTGGACAGTGTAGATTTCTCCTGTATGACAACTTGGTAGTTCTCTTTACAGACATCTTTTAGCTTGTTAGGTGTGCTTCCGTATGACTTGAAAAAGTGTTTATCCAATGCATCTTCTTTTGTGTGTAAATCATATTTTGTTGCTCTCTACCCTCTTCAGATTAGATCTATAGATGCTGTCCACAAACTTTTTGAGAAGTTTCCTGAGGCTTTTATGGACACTCTTCATGCTCCTATTCCCAGGAGGTGACTTTCTGTTCTTTTATTTTGTCTTATCCCCTATATGTTTGTTCCTAATGATTATTTTAATTCATTATTTCTCTTACACAAGTTTCTGAGTTAAAACATTTCCATGCAGGGAGTTCCTCCATTCATCTGGCCAGGTAAGATATAGGTTTCCTTTTTTTATTGAAACCATAATGAAAAGTATTATTAATTCAAAGAAAATGTGAGATACAGATACAAAAAGTAACCCCACACATCACAACAATGGCTCCCATACAGAGTTTACCCCAATATTGCACCAACCCTCCCTCATCTACACAATTTTTTTTTTTTTTTTGAAAAGTAACAATATCTTTACCACTAAACTGCAATAGTTTTCATCCTTCAGCTACAAAATTTAATTGCACATAATTTTGTTACCCTCTTTACGATTTTTCATAAGGGGACCCAGTTCTCCAAATTATGTTTTTTATGACAGACCTTTTCTAACCAACTTAAGACTGCCTCATCGTGCTCGTCATCCTAAATTCGATGCCCACCATCTTACCTAATTTGATCATTTTTATAGCATCCTCTATGGATACACCCCTTCAGAGCTAGAAGGCCCACCTCCCCTAGCTCCTTAGATCCAATCACCACAATAGTTGTCCCAGATGAAGCGTTCTCCTTGCATTTTCTGCCCTAAAATCCATCAGCTTGATACCACTATCCATTGTCAATTTCAGACCAGGTCTATCAAAACAAGCATTGTCCATGCTTATCCCTTCGTTGAGCTCTCTGGTCGAAGCCACAAGCCCATAACTAAGCCCAGTAGAAGCTGAACAAGACCTTTATCTAGGCCCATGGACAGAGGTAAAACCAGAATTACTCATCCTCGAGTTATTTGGATCAACCTTCGAAACCCAATGTCCCTCAAGTGGAAGGGGTTTCAAGAAAACCCACCTCATTCATTGACATTCTTAATACCATCCTTGCAAGAGTGGCCAACTACATCAATTATCACCTCCCCTCCCTTTCTGGGGTTAGGGTTTACACCTCCACTGAAAATTCACCCCCCACTATAGTAGCAACTCCACACCCCTTAAGCCCACGTATCCGATGCTCCTTTTTTTTGATTCAATCACCTCTTGCCTCGGAATTGAATTTTTGAATCAATGATTCCTAGTTATCCCCTATTGTTTGCACGAAGCCCATAATCCCACAAAAGCAGGTGTGCCTACAGTATTACCTTCTCCCACATGTGGGAATGCAAAGGCCTCTAGAAAACCAGAGTTCACTGAGGTTTGATCGTTTATCCAAACATTGCATCCCAAACCAATGCTAAAAAGATTATTGAAACTGATTTTGCCAAGCCTGGCTGATAGCGCCCACATCTCATATCCGCAATCAAAACCCATTGGCTTGACGAGGTTTGTCTGTCATCGGAAGATGTAAAGAAGTTCATGTAATGTCTTCTTGGGGGGGGGTTCCTGTAAGAGTTTTTGGGGTCGTGGGCTTCTTTTGCCAGTGTGTATGGTCATCTAGGGGTTTTTTTTTTGTCGTCTTTTGTGAATAATATAGTTACCTTTCCAAAAAAAAAAATCCAATACTGAAGACCACTTAATTTCATCAAGTACTCCCCAGATACCTCCGAGATGCTATCCACGTCCACCTGAATCTGAACCTCACTAAAATCCCTCATCAAAAGATCGGAAGGATCGACAAAAATGACCCTACTACTCTTTTGCCTATTTGCTTGAACATATAAAACAATGAAAATGTCTGGTGCATGTCTTCTCATTGTGCATGGCATTCTAACAAGGTTGTTTCTGTGATATAAGAAAATGAGAACTATGAAAGTGGATGACTCATGGAATGTTTTAAGAGGTTGAGGTCTTGAACTTAAAAATTAATCTCTTTGTTTATTATTAAACTAGTTTCTTACTGGTAATCATATAAGAGCTATGAACAATGTCTAATTGGGGTAATCACCTGTTAGTAAATCTGGTTTGTTTATCGTCAGAAAAAAAATCTGATTTGTGTATGTGTATTTTGTAGTGGATTTTATTAGTAATGTAGAATTGAGATTCTTAGTTTCCTTTTTTAGTTATGAGATTGTAAGATGCATTCATAAAGATGATCTTGGTTGAATAGGTTTATGGAGAAGTTATCCATTTTGAACCTTCTTCCTTGCAGACTGTTAATATTTTTTTCTGGGTTGACTTTGGATGACGAGGACGAATTTGAAAGATCTACAGGCATATATAGGAAGTTTACCAAAAATCAATTTGTGCAAATCATTCCAAGTGTTGTTTTAAATGTTACAAAGTTGTAACTGTCCATATACTTGAGCTTTATCCAACAGTTGGTGTATCTTGGAATGGTTGCAATTGGGTATCAATCCAATTTATGGGATGATAATGGGTATGTAGGGAGGTTACAAAGTTGTTACTGTTCATATACTTAAGCGTAGTACCCATGATTGGTTTATCCTGGAATGTGGTTAAATTGGTATGAGGCGATGTTCTGAAAATTGAAATTGTATCGCAAATGTAAGATATTTTTATAATTTTCTTAACAAGGTTAAAAATCTTTTTAAAATATTTAAAAAGTACAAAATTAGTTTTTCATATTCTATGCACTTGGTATTCAAAATATTATTGATAAATTGACAAAGATAATGATATTACTGTATATATAACTAGATTGTGATATATGTAAACATTGTTTAAGATTTCAAAAAGGAGGTCATGTATATGGTTTGCTAATTACATGTGTAATGGCTATCTTATAAGACATGTTTTGAAAACTGACTTGGATCATAAAGGAGACTCATGTTTGGTAAAAAACTAACATTAAAATAACAAAAAATTTGAGATTGTTTAAAAAATTGTATTGTATTATAAGATCCAAATCATTTTCTTTAAAAATCATATTGTATTGTAAGATTCAAATTGTAAATTGTTAGATTTTAACAACTATGGTATGAGGGGGAGCAAGAATTTAAATGTAGGCTCTATGTAAAGATTAGTTACCGGGTTCACAACAGATAATTTCTTGGTTTAACTGTGATCCTTACCTTAGTTACTCTTTTAGAAACATTGAATCATGATGCAGGTTCACTTTTTCTCAACTGAAGTTGCAGTATTGTTTGTATTTTATGCAATTTATTTCTTGTTAGACATTGTTTGCTTCTTTTTTTTTCCTTTCTGTTTCTTAAACATTTTTTGGTAGAGAATATTCCATTGTCATTGATTTATGGCTCTTCATAACAAAGGCTGCTGAGAAGAACAAGCTGGATGCTGCTAAATTTTCTCCCTTCTGGAATGAAATTATAAGGAACTTGAGAGAAGAAGACTACATTAGTAACTTGTGAGTGTTAGGCTCTCTCAACTATATCATATTGGGAGTCCTCTATTGTTGTTAATTTCTGTTTTCATGTGTTTGCAGGGAGATGGAATTACTTCTTATGCCTAAAAATTCTGGGGATCTTCCTCTTATCCAGTGGCCATTATTTCTTCTTGCCAGCAAGGTGATAAATAGTAAAGGCGTTGCTTTCTATTTAAATGGGAAAGTGTTTACCCAAGAACCTTTTTATGGGGCCTATCATAGCCCTCCTTTGTACCTTTCTTCTGCACCACATTCATTACCCACCAGTGAATTGGATCATACCCAATTGGTTCCTATATTTGAGCTATACCTACCATTTGATTAAACATGATAAAATTGCAGCCTTGTCTGCTATAGATTTTTGGGGCCTTTAAAACAATGTCTCAAGTCATTGAGAAAAAACCAATTTTTTATAAGCACCATTTCCAAGTACATTTCTTTCCCAGGGACCAACCTTCATGGTCATAGCCTGGTTCTACATGGAGTTCTCACCATGAGAACCCTTTTATGGGGTGGGCAATTGAATGCTACCCTACATGTACAAGCACATATAAATTTATTGATAATACAATATGTAGCCAGACTTTCTCTCATTGCCTATCACTTTTCTACTGAGGTATTGATCAAATATAAATATCTTTACTTTATATAGAGAGACAGTTCAAGGTGATTGTGAAATGATTCTTGACTGTTCGTTCATCAAAAGGTTGTCATTTGCTTCCTTCTTTCAAAAAAAAAAAAGGTTATCATTTGCTTCCATGTTGGCAAGCCAATATATAAGAAAAATTCGTCAATAAACATAACTATAAAATAGGAAAAGAGATTTTAAGATGAGATCTCACGAGTTGAAAGGATTTGGTCCAACTTTATCATATTATTACCTAAAATTAGAGAAATTTGACTAAAAATAGAAAAATATATTTTACTATTAAATTTGGTGAGTTTGAAGGATATGGCTGAGATATTTTATATTAGTATCTAAAAATAGAAATTTACAAAAAAATGTTAATTGAAGAAAGAATTAATGGCCGAGATTTTTTAAATTAGTAACAAAAGATATAAATTTACAAAAAATTGTGAATTGAAAAAAAGAATTATTCATTATAAATTTTAACCATTGTTACTCGCGCAATGAGTGCACTTCCTGCTAGTATTAGCTAATCATGTACCCTCCTTTGCTAATGAGACTGCTCTAGTATTAGCAGATATGAGCATTCGCTGCACTAGAAATTCATTCTTTTGGATGTCTAGGATACACCAGGGGTAGGTAATGCCTTTAGCTCTTTGAATCACCCTGAAAGATTCACCATCCTCCAGACATTCCCTTGCTCCAGCTCCAGTTTTTTTTTTTGAAAGGTAACTATGTTATTGATAAGAACAAAACACTTTACAAAAGACTGCCGCAAAACTGGGAAAACAGGTCCTCCCATCCCCCACCCAACATTATTAAATGACTCGGAGAACAAAAAACATTACAAAGCTCTGTTTACAACTTCCGAAATCATTACCAGACAGCCAGCTCCTTGATGCCATACCACAAAGTATGCAACTCCACCAGCATGGCAAAAAGACAATGGACTGACAAAGCTAGGCACTTTCTTGTGTATTGAATTCAAATCTTTCTTAGAAAATAAAGGATCTTCTAACCTTTCAAAAAAAATAAAGCATCTTCTAGTGGCAGCACCACTAGTAGAAGAAGATTAGCATTGTGCAATGGGCTTTTTATTTTTTATTTGGGTGTTTCAGAAAACCAGTTCAGGGAGAGTTGGCCATTACTTGCTTAATTCTTTCTGGATTTCTCATCTTATCTATATTATCAATGAGATCTGAGAATGAAGATTATCCACTCTTTTGGACTTTTTTAATGGCTCAGTTTTGCACATTCTCCCCTTCCATTTCTTAATAATCTGCAACATTATCTCTTTAAAGAAAAAGTGTTTGCTTGCTATCTTTCAATTTTTTTTTTTTTTTTAATCTGAATGTTTCTAAAATAGTTGGATCAGTGATTTTTATTTGTTGAGGTGATTCTCTTTGTTTTAATTTATTCAGATATTTCTAGCAAGAGATATTGCAGTGGAGCACAAAGAGTCACAGGATGCGCTCTGGGAGAGAATCTCAAGAGATGATTACATGAAATATGCAGTTGAGGAGTTCTATCATTGCCTTAAGCTTATCTTGACAGCCATACTGGATAATGAGGGAAGGATGTGGTATGTACATTCCTTGTTGGTGATGGTTTATAAGGCTATAAAATGATTATTAAATCTCTGAGTCAAATATGTATTGTACTTTTCATTATTGATTGAAGTCATGGTCCCTGTTACCCTATGCAGGGTAGAGAGGATATACGAGGATATAAAAGGAAGTATTACGAGAAAAGATATAGAGGTTGATTTTCAGCTAAGCAAACTGCCTCTTGTACTTACAAGAGTTACAGCATTGACTGGGATACTCGTAAGTCTAGCTAATTATTTTAAGTAAAATATTTTTTATTTTACTTATTTTCTTGTGATATGCATGGATCATGTGCATATATATTTTGATCTTTGGTCTCTAAACTTGTGACTTGACTTTTTTATATTATGCTTTTGTATGATGTAAAATTTAATGTTCTGTTTTGACTTCTCAGCGCTATTTCTCATTGAAGTTGTTTCATCATCATCATCATCATCATCATCTTCTTGAATTGACCTTATCATAAACCATGCCATCAATCACTCTACAGTGTAACATGTCCTCCTAGTGCCTATGATTTGTAACCTCTCAAGTCCATGCATTGGGGCCGTGTTTACTCTTCTACTAACATTATCAAACAACCTCAAACGAGTTTTATCATTTTGTCATCTATCGTGGTTATTTTTAAACTATCCTTAATGCGTTTATTTCTAACTCTATCCTTTAGGACTAATTCACTTGTCCAGTGTAGTTCTTTTATGCTAGTAAATTACTTTAATTTTTTCTCTTCAAAGTAATTTATTGGCATAAAGAACTACACTAAATTTGTGATGTAAGCTAAAGTTATGACTGAACTAAGATGTTAGGCATCTTTACCTTTTTGTTGTTTCATGTTTCTAAAGATTCTGTATGCTCACTCTGAAAAATACGGAATTGAGGATCATGATAGGGTTTTGTTTTACATTATGTTCTCAGTCTGCTTGAATAATTCACCAGCCATATAAGTTCCATATTTCCTTAACTGTGTTGGACTTCTTCTTCCATTTTTTTCTTGGTGGTTTGTTTGGTGATGTTTTAGCTGGTGTGTTGCTGTATCTGTTGATAGCAGCTTATGGTAGTTATTTTGTTGGTGTCTCATTCTGGGTGTTTTCTTTTTATTCTAAATTAAAGTTAACAGTTAAGGAAAAAAAGGTTAGTTTTTGCAGCTCTTGATTTAGAATTGGTTGAGGTTTTATTTGAATGTGAATTTCTCTGCCTTAAAATAATGCCCTCACTAATTTTTAGCCACTTGGATGACCATTTTTTTTTTCCTAATTTCCTATTGATCAACAAGGTATCCTTTTCAGAATTTTTTGGTAGATCATTTAAGTTGTTAAGTTCCAGAAAAAAAAGGTGGGAGGGATCGCTTAATGTAGAATTATCAAGCGAGGTTCAAGTAATGACTCTTGGTTTCTTTCTTGGGACTATTTTGCACATACAGCTGAGCATACAGAACGCATGGAAACCAGTTGGGCCCATATGTCAGGTTTTATTTGGCTTAGGCCAAGCTCACACCTATCCAGATATATTTTTTGTTGAGTGGTAACTCAGAAATACTTTTATTAAAAAAAAACAAACACAAGACAAAGTACAAAAGGCCTAAGATAATTAGGCCCAAAAGAAGAAACAAAAAAGACAACGAAAAACGAAATCATACAATCATACAGTTGACTTTTCAAAATAGGATTAGTATGGTCATTTATCCTGAATGGGTCCCACAACACTCTCCCTCAAGCTGGTTCGAAGATATCGAGTAATTCCAGTTTGTTAACAACCGAATCGAGCTGAGTTCGGGGAACATACTTTGTGAAATGTCCCCAAGCAGATCTTTGACTACCGGTGAAGATTAAAAAGTCGGCCTTCAAAAATATACTAACGAAGAAAGTGACAACCAACTTCTATGTGTTCATTCCGCTCATGGAAGACTGAATTAAAGGCAATGTTGATGGCTATCTGATTGTCACAAAACATGACGAGTGGATTGGTAGGAGCAATGCCCAACTCAATAAGGAATTATCGAAACCACAGCAAATCAGAAGCAGTATTTGCCATGGCACGATATTCAGCCTCAGCACTTGAACGAGCAACAACGGGCTGCTTCTTGCTTCGCCAACAACTAAATATGAGCCTAAGAAAACACAATAAGCGGAAGTAGAGCGGCGATCATCCGGAGACCAGACCCAATCAACATCAAAATAACCGCGAACAGGGCAAGTTTGCTAGTGTGCATAAAACAAACCTCGGCCAAGATAAGCGTTAAGATACCATAGGATACGGAACATCCAGTGGAGTATCAATGGGTTTGCAACCAGAATAGCAGCTTCATGGAGGAGATCCCAGGCATACTTCTGCTGAGAGAGATAAATGCCACTAGAAGATCGAGCAACTTCAATTCCAAGAAAGTATCGGAAGGGCTCCAAATCCTTAATATCAAAAGTCTGTTGAAGATACTGTTTGAAGAAAGAGATAGTTGCATCATTGTTATCTGTAAGGACAATTTCATCAACATAGACCACCAAAATCATCACAACTGGTGGAGGTGGTAGATGAAGACTGAGTGATCCGACTGACAACGAGTAAAACCATAAGATAGCAAGGCACTGCTAAACTTCTCAAACCAAGCATGGGGATACTGCATAAGACCATAGAGAGCCTTCTTGAGTCAGCAGACAGAGTTGAGCTCCCCCTACTTAGCAAACCCGACGTATGGAAAGCTCTGTCTGAAACGACAGGGGAGGTAGGGTCCCGCAGGCAGGTGCTTCGTTGGAAAGTGGAGATAGACGACAAATAAGAAACAATAGCTGGAGACGGTCGCAGGAACAAAAAAAACCATATTCGGGAATAGTTGGAAAAAGCAACTCGAAAGAGGGACGATTCGCTACAGAGGTAAAACGGAATCGAAAAAAAATCAGATATCTTTTTGGCTCTGATACGATGTAGAATAATAATATGGAAATAAGAAGAAGAAGAGAGAATGGAGAAGAATCCTTTTATGATTGTATTGTATCTTGTATTTTCCTCTTAGAGGATACATAAATAAATAGTAAAAAGGGAGTCAATTAAGGTGGCTAAAAAGGAAATACTGTAAGAGAATAATTATCTACAATAAATCATACAATCATATAGTTGATTTTTCAAAATAGGATTAGTCTGGTCAATTATCCTGAATCGGGTCCCACAACACGAGGTAGCTGGAAAGTGCCATTGATCGAGCCACCAACGCCATTCTTCGCGAAGAAGTTTGCCACTGCGTTGGTTGTACAACATATATGTATGAAGGACACCTCCAGGCTCGAAACCAACTTCTTAATCTCCCTAATTAAAGTGATTAACCTCTAGGGAGGACACTTCACTTCCCTGGTCCATTTGATAGTGTTGGACGAAGCACTTCAATCACTATTTTTTCTCCCCCTAATCCCGCACCTAGGTCAAGGCTCTCCTAATTTTTCTCCCCCTTAATCCCCACTAATTCTGTAAAGACAACTCATGTGGAGCCCAAATGATTCCTAAGGACACCCCAATCCCTTGAGGCCCCGTCCACATTGAATTTTAAAGTTCCACTAGGAGGGGGAGACCAATCAACTCGTTTCTTCCAGGCTAGTCTCCTCCTGGAATTAAAATTGTGGAGGAACCAAGACCCCACCAAACCCTCCCAAGAGTCAAAGCCAACCCAAGATACTCCCATAAGATTCAAGAAACAACTCCAGAGCTTCCAAGTCATAAGGCAAGTGACTAAGAGATGATCTAAAGTTTATCAGCGTCCCACAAATGGGGCAACTAGTGTCTCCATTTGGGCTCAACACACCTCTTCTCCTTGGGTCTATCCTGGTCAGAATTTTCCTCTTCACACTACACCACACAAACAACTGAACCCTGGGTGGATCAAGGCTCTTCCAAATAAGGGATTGAGGTATTAATGAGCCATTGACATCCTGGTTCGCCACCTCAATCATGGACTTTAACCGAAAAAATTTCGGATGAATCTCCCGTCCACATTAGCTCATCTTCTACTTCTAGGTCCAACGAAAATTCCCCCAATTGAGCTCTAAGTTCGTTCAAATTATCAACCTCAAATAACCTAAGATCTCTTAAAATCTAGATGCCAAGAAAATTCTTGATCACCCACGCGATAAATATCTTGTACCAAGGCCCGTTTTATTTCGAATTGCTCTAAACAGTCGAGGGAACCGCTCTCTTAAGGGTCTATCTCCCAACTACAAATCTTCCCAAAAGAAGGTGCGATCACCCCTACCCACTAACAACTGAAGTCAATCCTTAAATAGCATTCCAATTTATGTTGTTAAAATCGCACAATTCACAGTTTGAATCAAAAGGTAGGAAAATCGCAAAAGGGCTAAAATCGTGTGAATTTGGGTTTGACTCGCAACTCGTACTAGTCAACCCCTTAAATCGAAAACTTGTATGATTTTGCTAGAAGAGGAAAAGGCTAGAGAGAAGAGGAATAAGGGAAGTAGAACCTACCTTTCGTCGCAGGCCTGTCTTTCTTTTTCTTCCCTTCATTTATGCTTTCTCCTCTTTTTCTTCTTCTTTCAGGTGCCGCCGCTCCCTGTATTCCCAAGGTTTTCGTCGTTGTAGTGTTTATTTTTCTTCCATTTTTAATTATCACGAGACGGAAGTGCTGCGAGCAAGTGCCGCAAGTCTCGCTTTTTCAAGACTTTCATGACTTATTCTTATTTTAAGTTTCGTTCTAGACAATGTAATATTGTTTCTTATTTATTTCTTTTTTCGAGTAATGTTCTCTAGTCTTCTTTTTTTTATAGTTTATTTCTCTTTTTAATTAAGTATTTATTTCTCTTGTTTTTTCACATGTTTATTTTTCTTATTTTACTTTTTTGCTATCTTTTTCTATTTTTATTAAAAAATCTCTTTTTTATTTTTTTAATCTTTTGTATCTATTTAAAAAATATATCTAAAAAATAATTTTTTGTTTTGTAGAAATTTTTAATTTGATGAATGCTATTTAGATTTATTTAAATCCTTTGATTTATTTATTGATTTCATAAATTTATCAATACTTAAAATTTATATTTAAATATCATATTAATATATTTTTGAGTCTTTTGTTGGTTTTTTATGATGGACAATAAGTGTGAAATGGGGGATGACACTTGCTTGACCTATTTTTTATATTTTATAGAATAATTTTAAAATTATTTAACAATGGATGTTTAGTATATTTATAGTTTATTGAATAATTTTAGAAAAAACATTATAAATCTTACGATTCTACAATTTCAGAATCACGATTTGCACCCCTCGACTGATTCACGATACAATTCGAGTTTGACAACATTGTTTCCAACCTCTGCCCTACCCTGACACGCCCTCCACCAAGCTTTAAGAATCCTTGATCCTGACTTGTCCACTTCCTCCCCCAAACTCCACCTATTTACGTCTGAAGTGCCATACATGGTGGTCAGAACACGAACTCACAATGCATTATGTTCTCTTCCAAATCGCCATCCCCATTTACATAATAAAGCCTCATTCCTCAACCGAATAGGGACAATACCGAAGCCTCCTTTAGATTTAGCTTTGGTGATCTCCGACCAGGCCACCAAGTGAACTTTTCTCTTCTCCTCCTGATCCCCCAAAGGAACGTCCTGAAAAGTTTTTTCCATCTTATTGGCCACTTCTTTCGGTATTTAAAAAAGAGACATGAAGTACATGTTGAGATTGATCAAAACCGACTTAATAAGGGTAACCTTGCCGCCCAAAGAAAGGTACTTCTTATCCCACCCAACCAACCTTCTCTCAATCTTTTCCAATATCGGAGTCCAAAAATTCTTAAGCCTGGGATTCCCACCAACTGGAAGGCCCAAGTACAAAAAGGGCAACTTCCCCACCCCACAGCCTACATCATCAACCCATTCATCAACCCTCAAGCTTTCCATCTCCACCCCAATAAGAATACTTTTACCTAAGTTGATCCGAAGACCGGAGACCAGCTCAAAACATCTGAGGATCGCTCGATACCCCTGGATAACTTTTTCTCTATATACGAGGGTAATGCCCCATGCATGAGTTGCTTCTAGATGGACCTCATATGTTGAGTTTTATTAGGCCAAGCTCATTAATTAAGGGTGTTCATTTGTTCGAACCCGGCCCAAACCCGACACAAATAAGCGGGCTTGGACAAATATATTGTCCGACGGGCCAGATTCTTGCGGCTTTAGTTTGAAGCCCGCCGAGGTCCGTCAGCTTTTCGACCTATTTCTTATATATAAATATCTACCTACTTACACGAGTCACATGTTGGCACCTTTAGGGCATTAGGCCATTAGAGTTCCTCATACCTCAATCCTCACTTTCCTTTTGCAAAAAGTTGAAACTGAAACCCTCTTCCACATTTCAAGTTATCCTTTCTTTTCTCTCTGGTTCTCTTCCCAAATTAAGTAATCCAATGAGCTACAAGTTTTCCTTTCTCTTCGTCGAAGGCAACTCCCAGTTGTTACTTCCATTTCCCCTTTGCCGGTCCTTCTCCCTTCGATTTGGTGACCCTGATCTCTCGGTGTCTGTGACCCCGATATCTCGGTGTCTGTGACCCCCTTCCAACTTGATTCATGTCGCCAATCCTTCTTCCATGTCAATTCAGAAACCTCTCCCTCTTCCATCTTATCGATTCTGCGACGACCTCTTCGATTTGCTCTCTCTCTCTCTCTCTCTCTCTCTCTCTCAACTAGCCATTGTGAAAATCTGTTGAGCTTTTAAAAAAAATAAAAAAAAATAAAAAAAATTGATTTGCAAATCTCTCTCTCTCAGCCGTGGTGAAAAATCGTTGATTTTTTAAAGAAATTAAAGAAAAAACATTGATCTGTGAATCTCTCTGTCTCAACCATGGTGAAAAACTATTGAGCTTTTAAAAAAATTAAAAAAAAAAATTGATTTCAAATCTCTCTCTCTTTGCCATGGTGGAAACTACTGAGTTTTTTAAAACAGAATTAAAAAAATCATTTTGCAAAATTATCGTGCTTAATTTGATGAGCTCGAGCTTTGTTGTCCAAAGCCTGTTGGGCTCGGGCTTTCGTAAAACTAATCGGGCTCGGGCTTTTTTAACTAAATCCGGCCCAAACTCGGCCTGTGAACCTCCCTACCATTAATTCTCTAGATAATTATCTCTCTATATACGAGTGTAATGTGCCATACGTGACTTGATAAGAACCACACATAGATGCCTGACAGTATATGAGAATAGGTGTGATTGAAATGTTTAATCATGAAATGGGGGTTGGTACACCATCAGCCCCATCTTTGATTGGGTTTTATGTAAACATAGATTTAAAGTTGATAAAACAATACATTTCTATAGGGGGGTTCTAATCTAATGATAGTGTAAATTGAATTACTCAAGTTTGGTAGCATGAGAACTAAAGATGGGCAATTAGTATATTACATGTGAGTTTGTGGTTTGGTTTGATCCTCGAAAGATGTGCAGTTGATATCATAATAATTTTTTCTTTTCTTTTCTTTTTGGATAACATGGGTATCCTCATCACACATTAGAGGTGAGACTAATCCCACGGATACACGAAACCACCCGCAAACATCGTGTATTAGGTAAGCATAGGAGTATTCGAATCCAAGACATCTAGTCTAATCCTAGAATCTTAGACCAACTGAATTTCTATTGGAAAACCGGGGTCGATAGGAATAGGTGAGGTTCTCATGGATCATGACGGCCAAATGTCATTGGGTTTCACAGAATCAGTGGGGAACAAAGATTCAAATGAGGCGGAATTACTTGGTATTAAGAGAGCCTTGACTATTTTGGAGATAGAAAACTAGTAATTGATGGAGATTCAGCAAATGCTATCAAATGGACAAAACGTCTGAAGTGACCTCCCTAGAGATTGATTGCCATGGTTAGGGAGATTAGGGCCCTTGCTTCAGGACTCAACGTAAATAAGTGCACCTAGCAACCAATGGTGGCAAACTTTTTTTGCTAAGAATGGAGTTGACAACGCAGTCTCTGGCATCTTTCAACTTTAAAGAAGACATAATTAGGGACAACTTGTTGTTCATCGGATTACACTTTTGTTTGTTTGATGTATTTACTGGGTCTATCCCTTCTAGACCCTCTACTTTTGTACTCAATTTTTCTAATAATATAATTCACAATTGTTACTGAAAATAAAAAGTGAGTTGGGTAAAACTTTGGATGCACATACTCCTCCACAAGCCACAAGTATCGGGTTACCACAGAACTCGAACCTAGGACCTCTGGTTCCTGAGGCAAAGGATCTACCAGTTGAGCTACTCCGTGTGGGGTGTGCTTGGAAGCTCAATTCAAATATATTTTGGCACTTTGGATGATTAATTTTGTATTTTGTCAATATTGATGCAATAGGGACACAAATCCATGAATCAACACTTTTTTTGAAGTATCTAAATAAGTACGCCTAGCAAAATTAGGTTCGCAATGAGACATGCACTTTACTCCTTAGGCTCTAGGACGCCTTGATTGCGCCTTTTGCTTTCACTACTTTGGTGTAATGAAGGGAAAGGATGGAAATGGGACCTAGTGGGCTCCTGATCATGGTGATTATATGTGCACCAAAGCCTACTATATCCTAAATACATGTGTGTGTGTGGTGTGTGTACACCTGCATCCATTCTGTTATTTTCTTGTATGAAGTGTCACTATATTCTTTATATTTCTTACCTCTAACAGAAGGAGGAGGAAACACCTGAATTAGCAAAAGGGGCTGTGAAAGCTGTCCAAGATCTTTATGATGTCGTGCGCCATGATATCCTCTCTCTCAATATGAGGTACAATAGAAGCATGCCTAGCTTCTTCATTTGTTACTCTTGATGCTTCCTTTTCCATTTTTTTTTTAGCACCAATAACAAGTTTATTGTTTATTAGAATTACAATTGGTCATAATGTACAGAGGACAACTATAGTAGCTTCATGTCTTTCAACACCCACCTTTACCAAAGAAATCTGCCACATCGTTAGCTTCAAACATGTGCAGACATAATTATCAAGTTGTTCACACCCTTATCTTTGTCGTCTCTACCCACATCGTCCAGGGAGTTCTTTTTTCCCAATGTCTTGCATTAGATGAATTCCCTTCTATAGTAACACTTTCTTGCCCGTGATCCTTTCACATTTTGAAGCCTGTTTTAGTGCTAATAATTCAACCTCATTGGATTCCCTGCTCCACAAAGGAGCTGAGGAAAAACATTTCAATTTCACCCTGAGCATCATGCATGTGACCACCTATTCCTACAAGACCTACCTTTTGTTGCCTGGTCCACATTAATTTTGCAAAAACGCATAATTGACTTCTTCCATTTCTAAAATACACTCGTCTTCTAACCCCTACTCCCATGCAGTGTTCGCAGTCCCTCTAAAATTCATTAAAAGTAAGTCCACTAAACTCCTTGCCACTCAACACCTATTCTACTACCCTAACTTCACGATCTGAGACACCTTTTCCTCATGTTTTTCTTTGATTCAACAATTTTATCATTCCTTTCGTTCCATATTAGCCACAAAACCATCACTTGTGTGGTTTGCCATACAATTTTTCTCCCCCTTAAAAGAACTAACTTTCCAGTTCTTAATAATTGATCCTATAGAGAACCCAATGGGATTGGAGTGATGGCCAAGAAGCCACTTTTATAGTGGGAGGTCTTGAGTTCAATTCCCACTCCTCCAAAGGGCTACTCCCCATAGTTTTACCTGGTGTCTATGGATAGGGTGGTTTGGACATGCTCCAAGGATTAGTCAGGTGCTCTAAGAGGCCTGGATACCTTGGTCTTCAAAAATAATAATAGTAATTGATTCTAAAGAGTTTCAAAGTACCGAACAACAATCCATCACCTCTGGAAACCTATTCCTAGTTTCCATTGCAAATTTGCTTCCACTAAATAGATTATCAATATCTTCCTCCTTCGAGCTACATAATATACCAAAGTGTCAGTATCCTATGATGGTAGATTGCACTTTGTCAAAACCCTTCCTGCCGGTCCACACCAACAAAAAACCTGATCCCTTGGAGGAGCCCCACTCTAAAGCACAAAGTGAATAAAACTTCGTGTGGAATTAAGGGCCTTTATACATGATTTAATGTCATAGTCCCCGAATGGATCCCTTGACCAAACTTAATTATCTCCTTCCTTCCCTACAAATGAGAACGCCATTTAAGAATGGTTTATGCACTTGTCTTGCTTAGTTTTGAATTAACTTGCCTGTGTTTTTATTTTTATTATTTCTGTTTTCTAGAGAGCATTATGCAACATGGAACATGTTGTCCAAAGCAAGAACTGAAGGTCGCCTCTTTTCTAAATTGAACTGGCCCAAAGATGCTGAGTTGGTACATCCGTGATTTCTAATATCTAACTCATCCTTAATCTGTATAATGTTTAATCTTATTATGGAAATTGGTCTAAAATGAAGTATAGTAATTTAAGAAAATGTGCAGAGAGCGCATGTTAAGAGATTGCATTCACTTTTGACTATAAAAGAATCAGCTGCAAATATTCCAAAAAATCTAGAAGCAAGACGCAGACTGGAGTTCTTCACTAATTCCTTGATTATGGAAATGCCAAAGGCAATTCCAGTTCGTGAAATGCTGTCGTTCAGGTAATCATGTTCTATTATCTACTAACTTCCATTCATATATCCACTATGAAAAATGATATTTTTCCTTATTTATTTTTGCATTTACTCCTTTTCTTTTGGCAGTGTGTTTACTCCATACTATTCTGAGATCGTGTTGTATAGTATCGCTGAACTCCAAAAGAAAAATGAGGATGGGATATCAACTTTGTTTTATCTCCAAAAGATCTTTCCTGGTATTTCAGTGCTTTATACCTTATTTATTAAAAACTTTCTTAATTTTATGTTCAACATTATTTGATCTATCGTTGACCTTATTAAAGCTTATGTTTTAAAGTATGTTCTATGACCATTAATTATTTGCACTCTTAATGAGAAAAAAAGAAAAAGAAAAGGAGGGAGGATAGAGGTTAGAATAAAATAGGATTCGAGATTGATGAAACTGAACTTGTTCATCTTATTCTAAAGGATATTTTGAAATATGTTCTTGCATACTCTCAATGTTTAGTTTCTAAACAATATGAAACAACTTGCTTCAGATGAGTGGAGGAACTTTCTTGCTCGAATTGGTAGAGATGAAAATGCTCCCGATTATGAGTTGTTCGACAACCTGAATGATATTCTTGAACTTCGGTTTTGGGCTTCTTATCGTGGACAGACACTTGCAAGAACTGGTAAGGTCTCTTTCCTTGGCTACATACTTCATTGGTATAACTGCTACTTCATCCAGCAAATGCTTGTGCTCTTTTTTAACTGTACTGTGCATTTTTTTTTATAAAAATTGTCTATGTTAGTGGGATGACTGTTTTAGCAATTTGTTAATTATTTTAGCGAGGACACCGTTGTACTATGGGGTGACTGACTTCTTGAGAGTGTTGGCCCTCTCTATTACTTGCAATTTCATCTGCCTCTCCTCCACCATCACCATTAAAAAAATGCCTCTCTTCTTTGTTCTATTGCTTTTAGACCTCTTTTGATGTATTTGTATCTTTTATTCTTGAATGAATTACCTTTGTTACTGCTCATAAAAATGATAATCTTACTCCAATTGTTTTGGGAGTCTCTTAAATTGTTTCCATTCTCATTCTCATGCTTTGATTTGGTTGAATAGAACTAATTATGATTTGATTTGACCAAAAAGTGACTGTTTTGATTTTTTTTTCTTGGAATATTGGTTCAGAAAAAAATTAAGGTACCATGACACAGTTTTATTGACTTGGCCTTTTCAGAAGTATATTTTGGCACTGCAAATGTTTAAATTATTTCCTATCATCAACGTTATCATCACTATAACCATCATTAATAATCATAAACTATATGGTTTTGTATGGATGGGGAGAACTCAGGTGCTTCTCCTAGATACTCAAAACTCACCCTGTTTGGTTTTGTAACTCTTAAGGAGAATAAGATTCTCCTAAGGAAATAACCTCCACAGGTTGAGAACATTTCTTTCTCCACACAGACAAGGTCTTCTAATCTCCATCTCTGTCTATTTGTTTTCAAAAAGTGTAGGGATTTTAGAAACTACTTATTAATTTTAGAAAAAAAGTGTTTTCATATGGGGCTCACTAGAAATGGCCCAAATCACAGGATGGTTGGAATATGTATAAAAACTTGTGATGATTTAAAGGGTCAAATCTCCTTCCATATCATGTTCACTATTTTTGCAGTCTATTTATTTATTATTATTATTGTTTTGTCAACCAACTATCCACCTCATATTATTAGTTTGGATTGCTAGATATTTTAATTTGGTGCCGATTTTTTAATTTCTAATCTATAAGACCATTTTATATGAGTCGAATGGAATCTCTAAAACATGTTATATTTTTAAATGCTTATATTCAAACCATAGAATTGCAAAAAGTTACGTTATTGTTGGTGAGGTACCAATTTAAAATAAAGAAACTCAATATGTTAGGATTCTAGTGAATCCTTACTGGCCAGTGAGATTAAACAAGCGAATCCTAGATAACGTCATTAATTTAGTAAAAGGAGACTTTCAAGATAAATTTGGACTCGAAGCATAAATGACAATTAAAATATATAATAATAATCTGGACATGACTAAATAAGCTACAGAAGGGCCCTCAACTTGGCTGGGCTGTCACTTGGGCTTGGTCCTGCACTTGAATCAATTGGATTTATTGGGCTCAGACCTAGTCCAAGCTTCACACAAGAAATCCCTACATCAAGTGTTGTTGTGGGATCACTTATGCGAAGAAATCCCTACATAATCTTAGGAGAAGAGGCATTATTCCTGAGGAAGCTCCTCTGGTTTGTCCACTATGCGAAGAAGAAGAGGAGACCGTGGACCACTTGTTATGTAAGTGCCTGTTCACGTGCGTTGTATGGTGATCTTTCTTGAATTTATTCAGTTGCTCATGGGTGGTAGGAAAGGAGCAGAGGATTTAATATCAGCGTGGTTGGGGGGTCCCTTTAGAGGTAGAAATAGGGTAGCTTGGAAAATATTACCGTGCGCAATTTGGAAAGAGCACAATGGGAGGATTTTTGAGGGGAAGAGAGGGGCATTTGGAGAGGTGTTTGAGAGGGCAAAATGGCAGTTGATAGGATGGTTGTTTGTGTGTAAAGAGTTTATGGGACTTGCGCTCGAGGATTTCTATTTGTCTTGGGAAGGATGCATGAAAGTAGTTGGGAAGGTCAGGAAACGTAAGGTCGAGGGTAGCGCCTCCCCTAAGATCATGCAAATTTAATGTGGATAGGGCAGCATGGGGTAAACCTGGGCTGTCATGAATAGGAATAGTGTTGCATGATGAGAGGCGTAGGATGCTATTAGCATTTTCTGAGCCATTAGGGATAATGGAGTCAAACGAGGTAGAATTGAGAACAATTAGGAAAGCACTTCAGGTTTGGTCTAGCTTAGGAGTGGTAACCTCATTATCGAAGGTGACTCAACTATTGCCATCTCGTGCGCTAGTAATAGGAAATTTTCCCCATGGAGGTTGGTTAGCATTAGGGACATTTGACGGTTATGCAGGGAGACATTACTTTCGTTCATACACCTCGCTTAGCAAACAGTGTGATGGTTTTCTTAGCGAAAGTTGGTGTACACAAACAAAGACCAGCTCTGGAAATGTTTTAATCTAATCAGCCTTGGGAGATTTGATGCAGGACAGGGGACAAGGTGACCCTAAATGCCTAATGTGCTTATGAAAAGATGAAAAGATGAAAATATTGAACCCTGAATCTAGAATGGGCTGAAATTAAATTCTAATTAGTACTTGCAATTAATTAATATAAAATTTTATCACAGATAACCACTCGCTTAGAATCTAATGTGTGAATGGGAATAATGGTGTCCAATATAATGTGTTAAATATGTTCAATCCCTACAAAGCTTCGGGTCAAAAGTCAAGAACTAGACACGAATATTGAATGGCTAATAGGTTAGATATCTAGGCACGTGTAAGATTGCACTGTGGGTAAATACAATGGACAAAGAATTGAAATAAAACTAAGAGGCGGAAGGGGTGGCAAAAGCAAGGGATACAAATGAGGGACTGGCAAAATTTATGTCATACTCTGTTTTGGTTAATGAGAGTTTGTCTAAAGGACACGTCATACTCTGTTTTGGTTAATGGGTCCACAATCAATCCCATAGTTGCAAATAGAGGACTTAGACAAGGGGACCTTTTATCCCATTCATCTTTACTCTTGTTGGTGAAGGGTTGAAACAAATTAGTGGAGAAGGCTAGAGAATTAGGCATTGTAAGAAGCTTCTCGGTAACGAATGAAGGAACAATGGTGTCCCATTTGCAGTTCGCACATGCCGCCCTTTTTATTTTTTGAAGCGACTAGACTAGAAGTTATGGGGTATGAAGCAGTCTTAAGATGTTTCAAATTGGTGTCTTAACTCAGGATTTAGGAAAGAGCATCTAGATAGGGATCAGTGTGGAGGAAAGTAATAGAGGTATAGCAACAAAGATAGGTTCTTGAACTGGGAACCCTAGATCCAAGAAATTTTGGACCCTGGTAGTAGAAAAAGTGGAACGGACACTCATGGGGTGGGGAAGGAACTATTTATCTTTGGGAGGTAGGTTGTCCCTTACTAAATTACCCATGTCTAACCTTCCTACTTACTGTATGTCTTATCTTTGTGATGTCCAAATGATTTGTTGAGAAAATGGGACAACCATTCATGAATTTTCTGTGGGGGACAGAGGATGGAAAAAAAGGTGCATTTAGTCAGATGGTCAGAGACAATGTTGTTAAAATCGCACGATTCATGGTTCGAATCGTGCGATTCGAATCAAATCGCATACAGAATCGTAAATGGAAGAAAATCATACGATTATGGAGTTGAATTGTAAATGGTACGATTCACCTCCATGAATCGTTGAGTCGTTCGATTCTGCGGAAGAAGGGAAGAGATCTATGGATGAGATTTGGAAAATGTGTTTTTGCAGGCTTTTAAAGGAAACTACCTCTCTTTTTCTTCTTCCTCTTTCATCTTCTTCTTCTTCATCGTTGGCTCTCTGCTGTCGTTTCCTTTTTCTTCTTCGTCTCTGCTCTATCGCTCTTGGGTTTATCCCTTTTTTTCCTTCAATCTAGCGATGCAAATTGGAAACCCTAACTTAACTTTAACTTCGCACGTTGCCGTCAATAGTCCTCATGTGAGAACTGCTAACGGGTTCTTTGACCCTTTTTTTCTTGTCGTCAGCTAAGCATGTTTGATATTTTTTTTAGTTGAGACATTTATTTAACTTTTTACTATCTTTTGTTTTTTTTAATCGTGAATCAAAAATCGTAAAATCGTAAGATTCATAATGTTTTTTCTAAAATTCTTCCATAAACTATAAATATACTAAACATCCATCATTAAATTATTTTAAAATTATTCTATAACTATAAAAAACCAGTCAAGCAATTGTCATCCCCGATTTGATACTTATCCATAGTAAATAATCATAAAAAGAAATACATAAAAATATGTTAATATGAGATTTAAATATAAATATTAAATATTGATAAATTTCAGAAATCAACAAATAAATTAAAGGCATTTAAGTAAATCTAAGTAGCACTCATCAAATAAAAAATTTATGTTTTAGATATTTTTATTTTTTTAAAATAGATACAACAGATTTTAAAAAAAAATAAAAAAGAGGTTTTTTAATAAGAATAGAAAAAGATGGAAAAATAAAAAATAAAAAAATAAATGTGTGAAAGATGAGAAAATATATTTAAATAAGAACATCACTCGAAAAAAGAAATAAAAAGAAAATAATTATACTAGTGGACAGAAAAGAGCAGGAAGTGGTTAGAAAGAAGAGTCATGAAAGCATCACGTGAATACCACGTGCAAGACGAAAGTTACAAACTTAAAAGCCACCACGTCAAACAAGTCACGCTGCCGTATGTGAATAAGAAGAAAAATAGAATGGAAAGCAATGAAAACCCTGACAACCCTAAGTATATCTGAGCCGCAGTGCCTAAACATGAAAAATAAGAGGAAAGTGACGAAAACCCTTAAGTATCAGCACCTAAACACGAAGAAAAAGAGGAGAAAATATGAAAGATAGGCCGCGGTGACGAAAAAGGTACTTCTTCTTCGTTTCATTCTTCTCTCTTGCCTTTTCTTCTTCAATTTTTTCCTGTTCTTTCACCTCTTTCTCCAGATGAATCGCACGAGTTTTCGATTCATGGGGGTCACTCGTACGATTTTCGAGTCACCCCCAGAATCGCACGATTTTCTTCCTCTTCCGATTTCCATTGCGATTTAACTCGTTAGAGCACCCGATTCAATTCGAATCGCACAATTTGGACTGTGAATCATACCATTTTAACAACATTGATTATATCTATTTAAAAAAATAAATAGTTCTAATTAGGTAGTGGAGTTGGAATTTAGGAAAAGTAAAGGAAGCCATGTGGGGGAGGATTGTGGTTGCTAGATATGGGGTAGTGACCTTTGGGAGTGGACTCTAGGGGAAAAGGTAGGAAAGTGTGGTTCATCTGTACTAAAAGGCTGGTGGAGATTAGGTAGTGGAAACGGTAAGGTGGGTATTTGTTCTTCTTGGATCGGGGAAAGACCTTTAAAAGTTGTTTTCCCTTGACTGTTTAGGATTGCAAATAATAAAAAGTCCAAAGTCCAAGAATGTCATAAAGTAGTAGATGGAGTGGTGAGGTGGGAGTTTGCCATTAGAAGAGAGCTTAGAGCCTTCGAGCAGGATAGTCTGGAGGAGCTGAAGAGCATGTTAGATGAGGTCCCTATTGCTAGAGAGGATGATGATGAGTGCATTTGGACGGGGGGTCTCAGGGGCCTTCACAGTTAAATCAGTAGTGGAATTGACTATGTAGGAACCAATTAGTAGGCCCAACAGTTCGCTCTCAGCTTGGTCAAGATCAACTCTCCAACGATTCAAACTTTCGTATGGTGTGCTCTTAAGAAGAAAATATTGTCCAGAACGAAACTAAACAGAAGGAACACTGAATTGTATATCTCGTGGTAGTCAGGAGGACATTGACCATTTGTTTTCTAACTGTCCTACGGTTAGGTGCCTGTGAGCTAGTTTTACCGAGCTGGGGGTGTCTCGTGAGTTTTTCATAGGTCATTCGAATGGATCATGGATAGTTCGGCATTTTTTAATCTAGGTTCCAAGTGTTAGAATGATAATAGAAAGCCAATCAAGGCGAGCAAAAAAAAGGAAAGGAAGATCAATTACAATCAATTATAATATGATATCTAAGGGTCAAATGCACATGTAAAATATGAAATTACTAAAATATTTACAACACTCCCCTTCAAGTCAGTGCAAAGATATCGATTAAGTCCTACGTGCCTAAAACATTATCAAGTTGTGAGCAAGAGGATGGACTTTATGAGCACATCAGCAAGCTGATCTTGACATTGCAAATAAGGAGTGAGAATCTGTCCCGCTAAAATATGATGGCGAAGATAGTGACAATCAACTTCAATTTGCTTTGTACGTTAATGGAACATAAGGATGGATGTAACATTGATGGCGGTCTGATTATCATAGAAGAACATGAATAATAGTTCAAAGGAGGCAAATCCTAACTCTGTTAGAAAGTGTTGGAACCAAAGTAATTCAGAGGCAGTATTGGCCAAGGCACAATATTCTGCCTCCACACTGGAATGAGCAACAACATTCAGTTTTCTTGCTTCGTCGAGAGACTAGATGAGATCCCAAGAAAACACAATATCATGTGGTCGAGCAGTGGTCATTAGGAGAGCCAGCTCAATTAACATCTAAGTAGCCACGAATGGACATTTGAGATTGGTGTTTATAGAATAATTCTCGTCCAAGGTGAGTCTTAAGATAACGAAGGATCCGAAAAATAGCTTGAAGATGAGCATCATGTAGGGAATGCATAAATTGACTGACCACTCCAACAACATAGGATAAATTTGGCCTAGTGATGGAGAGATAAATAGGTTTACCCACTAATTTCTGATAAAATGTGGGATTCATCTAGTGGAATTCCATCTGAGGCTGAAATATTAGTATTGACATTGAGAGGAGTGTCTTCTGGCTTGTATCCAAAATATTTTGCATCTTGTCAGAGATCTAAAGCATATTTTCTTTGAGAAAAAGAAAGCCCTTTAGAAGAATGAGCAACTTCAATCCGGAGAAAATAACAGAGTGGCTCCAGATCTTTGATATCAAAGGAGTGTCATTGTAAGACCCTGACCCAGCCCAGACGGCTGATCCAAGTGAAATGCTAAGTGATAGTGGGAGTGGGAGTGTGGGAAAGAAAGGATCCCACATCGGAAGTGAGGGATTTCCACATGGAGTTTATAAGTGGCAACCCCTCTTCACTCAGCTAGACGCGTTTTGGGGCATACCAGTTGGGCCAAGCCCAAATCCAAACCCGTGCAGGCTCGCGTGTGCGAGCCCAAAGCAGACAGTTTCTTGCTGAGCCAAGCCCTATGCCCAGATTTTTTGGGTGGGATCTTTACAAATGGTATCAGAGCATGGTTCAATTCTCTGTCTGAGGGTGTGGGCTTGGTTCTTGTGTGTGCAGACCCGATGACGGCTCTAGCTTTAAGGGGTAATATGTAATATCCCGCCCCAAAAAGTCCCACATTGTTAGTTGCATTGGAAATTCCATGGTATATAAGTGGTAGCCTTCCTCCTATTATGAGGCCTTTTGGGAGAAATAATGGGTTGGCTCGCCAATTGAAAGCTGTGCTGGCAGTGTGTGAGGCCCAGAGAGGACAATATCATGCTAGTGGGATGGGTCGTTACAGTCGTAAATAATCTTTTAATGCAGTAATAGTTGGAGCATCATTCCCAATAAGAACAATGTCATCAACATAAACAACAAGAAGCATGCAATAAAGTTGACACGATAGACAAACATAAAGTGATCTGCTTGACAGCGAGAAAACCATACTGCAATAAAGCATTATTGAATTTGTCAAACCATGCCCGTGTAGATTGCTTGAGACCATAGATAGCTCGACGAACAAGGGTTCGTATTCAAACTCACGAAGGCTATGTAACAGAGTTAGGATTTGCCTCCTCTAAACCATTACTGATGTTTTGTGATAATCAAGCCGCCATCAACATTACATCCAATCCTGTGTTCCATGAACGTACAAAGCATATTGAAGTTGATTATCATTTTCTTCGCCATCATATTTCAGAGAGACAGATTCTCATTTCTTATTTACAATCTAAGGATCAACTCGTTGATATGCTCACGAAGGTCATCTCTCAATCACAGCTTGATAATATTTTAGGCAAGCTGGACTTAATCAATATCTTCGCACCGGCTTGAGGGGAAGTGTTGTAAATATTGTATTTTTCACATCGTAATATAGAGTTGTCATATAGATGTCATTAAGTGTAATTGATTTTTTTTTTCCTTATTTGCGGCCTTGATTGGCTCATTATATTCTATATATAAATGTGTACTAATCTTTCTTCAATACAAGAAATACAATACAGAGAATTACACTCTCTCAGCTTTCGTCCATTCTTTTCATTATTTTCTTCTCTTTCTAGAATTTTCATTTCAACAGCATGCATGGTAAATAGTAGGGAATGGGCTACCTCAAGAAGGTGATGATTTTTCCTTTCAGCAACACCATTTTGTTGAGGTGTGTAAGGGCAAGAGGTTTGAGATTCAATGCCATGGTCTTGCAAAAATGATGTGACAAATACTTCCCCCAATTGTCATTGTGCAAAATTTTGATACAATAATCAAATTGGGTTTTGACCCGTTGATAAAACATGCAGAAGTGATAAAAAACCTCATATTTATGTTTCATCTTGTATACCCAAGTCATACGAGAATAATCATGAGAAGACATGATGTAGAAGACACCCAAACATCAATGTGATTAAGAGAACAAAATGTAGAAGTACTTTCATCAAGTCACTGTGGAAAAGAAGGTCTATGATATTTCGATATTGACAACTCTCAACTTGAATTTATCAAATGACAAGAAATGAACCAATTGCTTCAAAAGAGTATTAGATGAGTGCCCTAAACGGCAGTGCCAAAGCCACACTTCTTGAGAAGAGGAGGTAGAACAAGCTTCAGAGTGGTTGTCGGCTCGAGGACCGAACATATATAAGCCGCTGGCTTCACAACACCACCAATCGTCTGCTTCTTGGCCAAGTCTTGAAAGACACAGTGAGTAGGATAAAAAGTTACTGAACAATTCAATGACTTAGTAAAGGGCACTAATAGATAATAGATTGCTAGATAAACGAGGAACATGTAAGGTAGATGATAAATCAAGATTAGAAGACACAGGGATAGCCCCTTTGCTAGCAATATCAGTGAAAGACCCATTAGCTAACTTAACCTTACCAAGAGAAACAAGGGAAAGTGTGGAAAAAGATTAGACATACCAGTTGTATGATCAATAGCTCCAGAATCGATGATCCAAGAACTTTTAGAGGAAACATGGAGGGCAAACCTCAGAGAATTGAAGATTCTTTAATTGCAGCCTGTTGTGCTGTAATGAGGCATACTCATGTTTAGACACGCGAATGATGTCATCTTTAGCAACAACGGAGGGGGTGTTGGTATGATGAGCATGTTTAGAGGAGGGCCGCCTACGAAGCTTCTAGTAGGAATCCACATAGTGATTTGTCATTTTGCAGTACATAAAGCAAAATGGTGACTTTGCATTTGGCTCTTGTAGGGCGAAGACTTTAAGAGTTTCAAAGTGACAGATCTACACAACTCTTGGGATGGATGTATGAGTGTAGGATCTAGAATGGTAAGGACTAGAGTGACATGGTCTCCTCCTTCGTCAAGTACCCTAAAATTCAACATGGATGGGGCAACAAGAGGTTTGCCAGAACCAGCAAGGATAGTTGGGGTTCTTTGTGATTTGGAGGGGGATGTCTCTTTTAGTTTTCTCAGAATTTGTAGGTGTGAGGGATTCAAAAGAAGCAGACTGATAGGGATTACGGAGGCTCTGGCTTTGTGGACTCCCCATGGATCATGGGTGACTCATTATTGAGGGGGATTCGGCGAATCTGATTTAATGTACTTAATGAAGATCATGGTTACCATTTTTCTTTTTCTTTTTTTGAACGATAAAATCACGGTTATGTTTTCAAAATAAAAAAAGGTACTTATATGTACACTTGTTTGGCCTATGTTAATTTGGTCATTTACAAATTATAATACATCCAGCCAGTGAAATTTCATACTTTTTGCAGTTCGTGGCATGATGTACTATAGAAAGGCCCTTATGCTTCAGAGCTACTTGGAGAGGATGACTTCTGGAGGTTTGCACATTTCTCCTTGTAATATTTTTTTTTTTTTTTAATATTTAAAAGTTATTAGGTAATGCCACTATGTTCTGCAATGACAGATACAGAGGCCACACTTTCTGGTGTTGATGCAAACAATATTCAAGGCTTTGAGTTGTCTCCTGAGGCTCGAGCCCAAGCAGATTTGAAGTTTACATACGTGGTAACCTGTCAGATATATGGTAAACAAAAGGAAGAACACAAGCCAGAGGCTGCAGATATTGCACTATTAATGCAACGGTATGCATTTAAGTAATGGTGTCACAGTAATTCATATGGGAAAAAGAAAAAAAATGTTCATGGAGAATTTGGTTAGCTACTTTGAAAAACGTCACCTGCTATGTGACTTGTTTTACAATGTTGAGATATATTATGATTTATTAAATATGTATTTTCGTTTATGGTTGGTATAGATTATATTAGGATTGATTGTGTAATCTCTTAGTTAGGAAATTAGGATCCTCACTTATTCTGAGAGATTATCCTTTGTACTTTATATATTTGGCTTCTATTTAGTGAATTAATACAAGAGAAAGATGATTCTCCTCATTACTTTCTACATACAATCATAACATGATATTTTTTGTTGCTTTATTTATGTTAATTTCTGGAAATTTATTTGTGCTTGAAGGAATGAAGCTCTTAGGATTGCCTTTATTGATATTATTGAGACTCTAAAAGATGGTATAGTTCACACTGAATACTACTCAAAACTTGTCAAGGCAGACATCCATGGGAAAGATAAGGTTGGTTTTCTTTCCTGTTCTTATATTCTTTTCACTATATTTTCCTTTTTATTGGCACCATTTCTTCTCTAGTGCTCATCTTGTTATAGAACATGTTTATTCTACCCGTCTTTGCTGTTCATTTATTGTTAGAAGATTCTATTATATTTGTCCCACTGCTTGCATGAAACTCTGTGTCATTTTAGCTAAGGGACACATTTTTTTGTGTAGAAATTGGGATTGGTAATCTCATCATTTTATCTTTTATTGGCACTTTCTTCATCCTTAATTTTGATCCACTTTTCTTTTTCCTTTTGCTAATTTCTATGTTTTAGGAAATTTACTCGATAAAATTGCCTGGAAATCCAAAACTTGGTGAAGGAAAACCTGAAAATCAAAACCATGCTATTATTTTTACTCGTGGCAATGCTGTTCAGACCATTGATATGAACCAGGTGAGCTGATTTCTGCCAGTCTTCAATTTTACCAGCAATATATAGTAAGTTTTTGGACGGTGCTCCCTTTTTTTTTAAATGGAAGGTGCTTATTGTGTCAACTGCAACAGTTCTGAGCTTGAGCATGTTACCATTTCAAAATATTTCAAAAAAATATATATATTGAAACAAAATTTCTTATAACAGTTCGGTTCTGTCTTATTTAATTTCAGTGAGCTAATCTTATGGTGCCTTATAAATGTTATGAGAAAATCATATCAATTGTGCACTCAAAAGATATTCAGGTCACAAAACATCCCATGACATTTTTCTGTTATTATTATTATTATTATTATTATTTTGAATTGGTACCTTCATTAAAAACAAAAACCAGCAGAAAACATGCCAAAGAGAAAAATAAAAGGAATAAACCAAACACTGGCACACCAGACTCCCAGAAACAAAAGAAAGGGCAAAACAGAAGCTGCAAAGGACTTTAGGCTACTGCAGCCTAGATATCCGAAATGATGAGCAATTGAAACATAGGAAGCGAAGAAGCCCATGCTGCGCACTTTGCCTTGACTCGACAGCTGACCTTCTTTGGGCATTCCTCACGATTTTCGGAAGACTCTATTGTTCCTCTCCCACCACAAGCTCCACACTGTTGGGAACAAAGCCAAATGCCATACGATAGTGAACCTTGTGTACCTTTAAAACGAAACCAAGCATAGGACAACAAAGCAACTAACGAAGGCATTGTCCACTGCACATCAAAAAGATTCAGGGTTACACTTCAAACAGAAGAAGAGCAATGAAGAAATAAATGATTCACATCTTCAGAAGCATAGAGGCAGAGGGAGCATGCACTAATCATGATTCCGCCACGCCTTCTGTTGATGTTACAACATGACGTTATATATTGTTTGTGGGTATTAAAATATCCAGCACTTGAGGAAAAAATGGAATGGTTTGACTGACATTTTTAACTTGGTTGAAGGCTGAATTGCTAGAATGATTGTTTCTGTTGAAAGTGAACTACCATTGGTTCAACCCAAGGGTCCAAATGGGTCGGATCAGGTCAGATTTGGGTTTGGGTCACCTCCCCAATTATATTGAAACCCCCAACCCAAATTCAACCCTTTTTTTCTAATAGCTCTGGGTCATGGAACCCACTTGGTAAATGGGTCAACATTCTAAATTTGAACCTTGTTTTTACTGGATCAGGTCAGTTGGTTGGTTGGTTGGTTTGGTAATTTCCATGTTGGATTGGCTGATCCATAATGAACCCTCAACCCAAACCGAAACCGTTGATTAAATGGATCCAGTTCCGTCAGCCCTTTTTCTAAATGGGTCAATGTACTCAATCTAAACCATGTTTTCTGGGTTGTGTATGGGTTTGGTTGGGACATTGGATAAGAAATTGCCAGCCGTTGTTCAACCTGTCTTATCATGCCACTGTTTCGATAGAAAGTAATTAGAGTTGAACAGATTAAAATCAATGAAGATGTTGGATTCTATTGGTTCCTTGAATATACTAGTATTCACTGGCTAGACAGTTTGATTTCAGTAGACTGTCCAAGGCAGAAATTTCAATCAAGCCTGCTTGATCGTAGACTTTTGTTTCTGGAACTATGTATCAAGAGTGAAGAATGCATGCTTTCTGTATCTTTATCATGTCTTTTCTTCTTTTTCTTTCTTTTTAGATCATATCCTTGTTTTCCTCTCTTTCTTTCCTTTTAGATCATGATGCAGGCTTCAGCTCCAATGAAACGAAACCTATAATATAAACCCAAGAGATTTATGCCAAATTTTGTGATATTGTACAAATTGTATGATGCAAATCACGTATCATAAGATTTTAGCAATGTTGGTTCTAGCCAATCAGGAATATTTAGGATCAATGCTTCATATGAATTTTTTTATTTTGGAATAGCGGGCGCATACTAAAAATTGTCATTGTATGATGAACGTTGCTGGCTCTACTAATCTGCCTATTTTATATTTCATGGACGTATAACTTATTTTATTGTATTTTTTTAAAAAAAAAATCTGGTTCGTTTTGTTGAAACTTTGTGTTGAGAGGATGGCCATTTCCTTCCCTAGGATAATTACTTTGAGGAAGCTTTGAAGATGAGAAATCTTCTTGAAGAGTTCTATCGGGATCATGGTCTTCGTCGACCTACTATTCTAGGTGTCAGAGAACATGTCTTTACTGGAAGGTATATCATCCTTTGTTTCTGCCTGGTATGTCGTTTAAATACATTTACTGTCATCTAAAAATATACCTATGGAATGGTCTGTAGTGTTTCCTCTTTGGCTTCATTCATGTCCAACCAAGAAACAAGCTTTGTGACATTAGGTCAACGTGTTTTGGCAAATCCTCTTAAGTAAGTATATGATTTGCTTATACTGTTCGTTTACCAATAGAAACATTTCTTTTTGGCCTTCGAATGAGTGTGAAAATATAATCTTATTTCACCATATAGGGTGCGCATGCATTATGGACATCCTGATGTCTTTGATAGAGTTTTCCACATAACAAGAGGAGGTATCAGCAAGGCATCGCGTGTTATTAATATTAGTGAGGATATATATGCAGGTATAGCATTTTTACCTCGTTTGTTTTTGTGTTACTATGTGCACTATATGTATGATTTTCATGTGATAGTTCTTGAGTTACACTTTCTTGTTGCTTCTGATTTATTATAGTTACAAGACATGCATCTAGAAATTAGTGACACCAGCATAACAAAATATGCATCATTGTTCTTGAGATTTTCAATTACCACTGAGTTGCAATACATGTTGCATACAAATCTTATATACTTCTCTCAGTTGTTAATGCTTCTAAATGTTTTTGCTCCCCAGAACCTTCCTAATTGAAAATCCATAAAAAATCCAAAAGGGATGAAAATATGGCTCCAGAAAGGGTCAAGAAAACCAGAAAAAAACACAGTGGTGTAAAATATAGCTGATGTTAACATATAACTCAATGACCTGTCTTTTTTCCTGTAAAAATCTCGTACTGTTGGTACTGCCTTTAAAAACTCACTTCAACAGTTCTTACGAATTTCTTATAAAAAACAAACACGAATTATGGCTTTTTTAGTGGTAATAAGATGATAATGCATTAATAAGAAAATGTAAGTACAAGAGTATGAAAAAACAAGAAAGGTTTAGGAGATGTAAACCCTGAGAAAGAGGGAAGAAAGTATAAAACAACCCAAACCAAAGATCAAACCCCCAAAAAAAACAAAATCAGTCCATGAGACACATCCAATACAATCAAGACAACCTGTATAACCCCTCCCATTCCGTAAGTCACAAATAGAAAACACCATGGGATGATTAATCAACTCCATGTTTCATGAAGAAATCGGCTACTCCATTAGCCGATTTGCTGACTTATGAGAAGGATATCTCTCGGCCTGTGAGTAATGCCCTAATGTCCCTCACTAATGGTGTTAGTCTCCAAGGAGGTTGTTTCACTTGTTACCCATTTAATTGCATTTGCCGAATCACTTTCAATAACCAGTTTTAATCTGCGACTCCGTTAGCCGATCTGCTAACTTGAGAGAGATATTTCTCGACCGGAAGTAGGGCCTTAATTTCCCTGGCCATAGTTATAAAGTTTCCAAGGAAATTTTTTCACTCCCAAAGCCATTTGACTGCATTTGTCAAGTCACTTTCAACGACCAATCTATTTAACCCTAAGGAAATCCCAATAGTCAACGCTCTCCTAATGCTTAACAGTTTCGCCTTATTGGACTCTCGCCTCCCTATTGATTCTGAGAAGACCACAGATGGTCTTCGGTGTGGTCCCACAGGACCCCACCAATTCCCACTGGGACTGGTTTTCTCCTAGCCGCACCATCCACATTGAACTTGTAGAGATCATTCTTTCTCATCTATTCGAAAATTTGATTCCTTGTTTCGAGGTGCTTTTAACCATTTATTTGTGATTTTGTTGGGAAGTTTGTATTTCCTTCTTTGCTTCACAGTGTGGAAGTGACAAAGGAAGAAAAAAAACCAGATTCAGAATGTCATAAAGCGTTTTACTCCTTAAAAATTGCTTGAGTGTCCTTTTGGCGGCTTTAATTTATCAGTTAACTTGCAGGGTTCAATTCGACTTTGCGCCAAGGGAATGTCACTCATCATGAATACATTCAGGTAAGAGAGATTTGATATTAGTTGCTTAGATGAATTTACAGATTTGGCTGATGCTAATTTTTTTTAACAGGTTGGCAAAGGAAGAGATGTTGGGCTTAATCAGATTGCTTTATTTGAGGGCAAAGTAGCAGGTGGCAATGGTGAACAAATTTTGAGCAGGGACATCTACAGACTTGGGCAGCTGTTGGATTTTTTCCGCATGCTTTCATTCTACTTCACCACTGTTGGGTTCTATTTGTGCACAATGGTAAGCTACCATTGCTTGACATGACTGATAGGGGATAACAGGGCTAATGGGCGATGCTATAATTGCCATAGTCTGACCACTCAGCCTAATTTGTTGACTCCATCAAGGGGGCCTAATGTATTGCTCCAATTGTCCACATGCACTTACTGAAAATTTTTCATTACTTTTACCAATTCCCTTGAGAGCATGTGTGAAATTTATTGTCAAGGATGGAAATTATGAAGCTAATAAATCTCATGTGTAGAAGATGAATTTCCAACCCTTTACATGCTTTTAACTTGTTTAGTGAAATTGCATGAAAAATCTTGATGATAGATGCAAAAATCATGTTCTCTGCCTCCAGTCAAGCTAACAAAGAAATTATATCCTACAAATTGATTCTACATAGAATTAACTTTAGACAATGCAGTCCTTCAACTTTAACTAAGTAAATCTTTTTACTCTCAACAGTTTCAAAAAAAACTAAGTAAATCTTTAAATGAACTTAACTTGTTCATAGACCAATGTATACAGATTGTCAATATAAAGGAATAGGATAAATGTCTAACAACACGAAAGACTAGATAGCTAGGTATGATCCATATACTGTTAGAGATGTTTGTCTCTCGTGGTAATAATTATGAGTAAACCATTGGTGACGGACTCTGTCTCTCGTGGTAATATTTTGAGTAAACCATTAGTGAAGGACTTCTACAAATTTAAGCTTGTTTTACTAAATCAAGAACATTATCTGTAGGCCCCGTGCTTATTAATAAAAAAGTTGCTTATGGAAAGAGGTGCAATTTGGGCCAGACTTGGGCTCGCAGCTTAAGCCTACCTGTATAGGCCTGGAAAAACTCGACCTAGTGTTCTCTAGGCCTCTCTCAGTCTGCTGGCCTGACTTTTAGACTGGACACATTTAAGCTTGAAAACCTAATTTTACTGGTGGTAACATTTCATGTCAAAAACTCATTTTCCATAACATATGAGCTGGGTCTGGACTTAAGCACAAGATGCAAATCAGGCCCCATCTGGGGCATTGTCTGGCCTAAATCCCAGTTCGGCATGCCCCAATTACCCCCCTGCTTATGACAACTTGTGATTGATATGCCAAAAGCACAGAGATGATATTCAAAGTATTCTTTCCCCAACTACTAACATTTTATTATGTTCATGCAGTTAACGGTGCTGACTGTATACGTTTTTCTGTATGGGAAGGCATACCTGGTGAGTTAGTTTTTTTTAATGTATATATAGTATTAGCATGCACTCTCTTCTGTATAAATGCAACAAGAAGACTATCTTCTCTATTCTTTAGAGAGGTTTCTTGATTGTACAATGCTTTGAAACAATAAGCCATGTTAATTGCGTAATATGGCTTACTTGCAGAATTTCTCTTTGGTCTTTTCTTCTTCTTTTTTTTTTGAAACAATGACAATGGTTTTATTAAAATAGAAAAGAAGGTGTCAGGTCATAAAGATACAAAAAAATCATGGAAAGCACCCCATCCCCTAGGCTCTAGAGCACACCGGATCTTATATACTAGAGTAGAAGCAAAAAAAAATGAAAGCACCGGGTCATGAAGAGACCAAAAAACCCCAACCTTGTACACCCAATCTCAGAAACATGGAAAAATCATGAAAAAGTAATCAAAACAAAAGAACCCCATCACCATACTCCCAATGACCAGACCTCGACAATAGATCTTGCTTATCCACGCTAGTCTTAGCTAAAAATTCTGCAATGCAATTGGCAAAATGCCTAATGTGTCTAAAGTGGGATGCTCTATCTCTACACATCATCCTAATATCCCTAACAATATATAAGTCAATCTCCAAGTTGGCCTTTTACTACCACTGGCAAGGCTAAAGCATTAGAATAGCCCCTTCCCCCCCTCCCCCTCAAAATTATGCCTTGGGCCCTTCTGACCCCTAAGAGTTCAGCCTCATTTGACTCCATGATTCCAACAAATGTAGTGAACATGGTTATTTCCCCCCTTATCATCATGCAACACACCACAATTCTTGTTGGACTTGGGGTTTACCCCTAGCCGCCCCATCCACACTAAATTTATGAAAACCAACTTATGGTTTTGTCCATCACTCCTTCACCACCTTTTTGTTCCTTCCACCCTCGTACACCCTTCCCATGACTAGTAAAAGTTCACTATTGAACAACCCTCAAAATATTTACACAAGGATAACCAACCAAATTCCATTTTACTATTGATTCCTCTCTTTCCACACGGACCAAAACACAATAGTTGAGATTAGAAGCCATGCCACTCTCCTTTTCCCCCTAAAGGGGCCCCTGACCAATTCCTCCATCAAACTTCTACTTAACAGCCAAGTACAAACCATCAACTCTAGAAAAATGGCCCACAAGATCCTAGTGAAATGGCATCTACATAACAAGTGGTCAACAGATTTCTCCTCTAAACCACATAAGATGCAAGACAACGAAACCGTATTCGGAATTATTCCCCTATTCATAAGTTACACCTAACCAATATTTTGCCTTTCGCTGCAGCCAAGGAGAATAGTTGTACTCAAGAAGGAACTTTGCTATTTGAAAACAAAAGCATAGACGGGTACAAAAGACGAGACCGAAAACTAGACAACTTTTAAGACGGCCCTAACCAAGAAATCCCCTAAAACACCACCTATCTAAGTTCTTTTTTTTTTAGCGGTAACAAAGAGAATATTATTAAAAAAGAAAACTTTCAATACAAGAAACAAAACGGGGGGTCTAAAAGGTGTAGACCCAACCAAGAAAAGATAAACAAAAACAACAAAAGCTCCAAATGAAACAAAAAGGCCCAATCAGTGCAATCCTATAATCTCCCATCTTCAGATATAAAAGATGCCATACACAGTTCCCTCACACCGTTCTTGGCGAAAAAGTTTGTAACCCCATTTGCTGAGCACCTGACATGAACGAAGGATACCTCAAGTCCCCTAACAGTTCCATTGGGATATAGAAGTTCTTTGATCCTCATTTTCTAGAGAGATATGTGAGTCTGTGAGCAATCGTTTTAAATTTTCATACTCCATTTCGAAATCTCTCAACCTTCTCCTAGAGCCAATTATCCACTTAGCCCTACCTCAATTATCTCATAGTGCTCATTAACCATCGCATTTTGTTCAAAACTGCCCTAAATAGTCATGGATCACCTCTTTCAACATCCTTTCCCCAAGCCACTTGTCACTCTAGAACATTATCCTATTTCCCTTGCCTACCAGAAACCTTAAGCCATTCCTAAAAGTACCCGGACCCTTTCAACTTCATTTCTTGGTTTGCACAATGCCTTAACCACCTCAGAGCTCTCTTTCTTTGCCTTCCTACCCACTCCCCATTTACGAGCCCTTCCATATTGTTATTAGCAACCAAAGCCCTCCTTCATCACTCATTTTCTTCCTTAGCAAACCTCCATAGCCACTTACAAAGAAGTGCATAATTCCTATCTCTAAGACCAACAATACCTAAACCATCATTCTCCTCCAAATTAATTGCTTCCTTCGAACTTACCAGATGAATTTTCTTTTTATCCCCCTTCCCCTACTAGAGAAAGTCCAGTTGAAGTCTTTCAAACTTTCTAACAACGCCCTTTGGCATTTCGAGAAGGGATATAAAGTAAATAGGAAGATTTGCCAAGACTGATTTTATGAGAATCAATCTACCACCAAATGACAAATACTTCCCATTCCAATGGTTTTAACTTCTTCTCAACCTTTTCGTCAATAGGATTTCATATCAACTTAGATCTAGGATTTGCACCCACTGGAAGTCCTAAGTATATAAAAGGAATCTTCCCAACCCCACTACTCAACTCATCCACCAAACTTTTGACTTCTTCCTCTTCCAACCCCACTCCTTTCACACTAGTCTTTCCCAAGGTTCTCTCTCAAACTTGACACTAACTTCTTCTTTTCTCTATGGGATTTCAAGACCTTCACTCTTTTGAAAATATTACAGTAAATAATGAAGTTTCTCACCTAGTAGGAAAAACTCACTTTTCTCCACACTCGTAGAGAATTTTCACTTTTACTAGAAATCCAATGCTCAAGTTACTGATTCCTATAGAAGTATTCCTCTCGGGTGCCTCCAGAAAGTCTCATTTTGTAATTTCCTTGCCCAAATTGGTTTTCCAGTGGACAGGAGTATTAGTAGTTCTAAGTAGAGTATTTTTGTTTCCTGGTATTTGTTTCATGTTGTTACTACCTAATGGCTTTTTTGTCCATTTCAAGTGGATCAGAGTTTGTAAAAAAAAAAAATTAGCAACTCTAGGAGAGAGCATTTTTATCAAGGGCGACCCACATGGTTAGGTGGAATGGATGGAGGACTTCATGGATGATATAATTCAAGGGAAATTCCTCAATCCAATCATCATAACTATTTGAGATGGGCCATGAAAAATCAATGGCTTGTAGCAATCAAATTTTTGAAGTCTAAAATCACAAGGCTAAGAATGATCAGATGATACTCAAATTTTACATAGCCATTGTCTTTGTCATTTTCTACATATTCCATCTGAAAATATGTGACCCACTTCAAATTTTACAGAGTAGCCTCCCTCGATAGGGATATTTGAGGAGTCACCCTACAGTTTCCGTAATTGTTTTTGTTGAGATTATTGTTGCATATATTTTTGTAAAAGCAAAACTTTTTTATCTACTTTCAGGCTTTGTCTGGAGTTGGTGAATCTATTCAAGATAGAGCTGATATTCTGCAAAACACTGCATTGACTGCTGCTCTCAACACTCAGTTTCTGTTGCAAATTGGTGTCTTCACAGCCATTCCTATGATCTTGGGTTTCATCTTGGAAAAAGGTTTTCTAAAGGTATAGAACTGTAAAATTTGGAATAACAATGTCGTGCTTGAGGCCTTCTGCATTGTGTTTTCTTGAATACTCATACTTCTGGGTTAAGAATGTAAAAGAAATTAAGGAAGAACCGTGAACAGTTGCAACATCTTACATTCTCTTGTCATTTGTTTGTAATTGTTTTGGTCATACTAGTCACTTGAAAGCTAAAGTTGCAGTGGTTCAGTCTTTACTGTTGGCTTGAAGAAGTTAATAATATATGAAGCTGTTCAAAAGGATATACTTTCACTTAAATAGAGTCTTAGCATCAGGCACAAGTTACTTTGCTTGCATCTTCTGTTTCCATTTCTATACTAGCAAAACTTTCTTTCTACCATATTTCATAATCCCAATCTGAGCAATTTATATTAAAATTAATGGGACTTGCATTTTGTTTCTTCATCGTGAGGAGTTATTTAATGATCATATAATATAGCAACATGCACACAAGCACACATTAATGCATTTTTTCTTTTTCTGCCACGGCCATGCTGGATCAATCTTTTCCGACCACCCACACATGCGGATTGGTAGCATCTGAATTTGACAATGATCTGACTGGTATCCGCTGTTTGATTCATGACCAAAAGTTCTGCAAGTTAAGCTCAACTAAGAAGGAAACTCAGACAATTTTTCATGCATTCACTCTAGTATTGTTACACACACACACAAAGGGGGAGAGATAGAGAGAGTAAATGACTTGTACGACATGGTATATTTGATAACTTGAATAGAATTGCAAAAAAGTAGAAGAATTACAAAGAACGCGAGAATTTTTACTTGTTTCATTTCATTCATAGGAATCTATATATAGAGGATCATCTGCACACTAGTACGCAATAAGCATTTGTGCTCCACGTGTTACGACAATGCGATTGTATAGATCCCAATGGATATAATGAAATCCACAGTTGTTGTGGGAAACCACGTGGGCTTAAAAGTGGTTTTCAGTTTTCAGTTTTAAAGGCAAATCTCTTTGAGCAGTAACAAAGAGAATTTCATTAATTGAAAAATACAAGTACAAAAGAGTCGATACAACTAAAGATAATGGCCTAGGAGAATTAGACCAATAAGGAAAAAACAATACAGCTACAAAATAGAAAGCACTAGGAGAAATTCTCAACCCCTATACAAGCATCCCTTTTCAAAGAAAGAACACCCCTAATATTAGATTGTTTACTACATGTTTAGCAAAGAAAGCCACAACCCCATTTGTTGTACGACGCACTTGGACAGAAAAGATGTCCATTCCTGAAGACAACTCCCTAATTTCCCAGACTATGGAAATTAGTTTCCAAGGGACGCTTCATTCCCTCGGCCCATTTGATAGCATTTGCCGAGTCCCCCTCAATCACTATTAGACCATGTCCATAGACTTTCCAAATCGAGATTTTCGTCCATTTAATCTTCCACACAACACACGCTTTGTCGGCTGTTGTTTACGAATCTCTCTCTCTCTCTCTCTCTCTCTCTCTCTCTCTCTCATGTCTGATTGTTTTTTAAATAAAAAAAAAAATCAGAAAGATGAAAAAACTAGAGAGAGAGAGAGATGTAGAATAAAAGAGGAATGAATGGGTTTGCTTTCCTCCTTTCATTTTTTTTCTTTGATATATATATATATATATATATATATATATATATATATATATATTACATACAAGATATCCATGCCTCTTGCCTCTCAACTCGCTCTGTCCCAAAAAAATCAATAAACTCATTCTAACATGTCTAAACAGAACTGTCATATCCCTCTCAAACCTTTTAATGTCCCTAGCTACATGAGCCAACCTCTACAGGGGTTTCTTTCCACCACTCGTGCAAGTTAAGTGTTCCTATATTTCTTCAAAATATATTTTACTGTAATTTTATTATACTTGAAACATCCATGCTATTATTTCTCTTACTTTTTCGTACAATAGCTGATGATGAATTTGATGATTATTTCAAGCATACTAAAACTCACATGCATATCTACTCTGAAGCTTTTTTTCCCATGAGATCTCATGTATGAAGACAAAAGTATGCTAAAATGATTACGAACTGGAAATTCAACAAATCTAGGAGAACATGGTTAGTTAAAGCATATTATACAACATACAAGTGTCTAGGCATCCAACATGGGTACAGTTATCCAAACAACATGTTGAGCATATACTAGTGCCCAAACATCTTTAATCATCACTCAAAATTGTGTAATATTGTTTTCCATTTAAATGAAATATCGTATTTTTTTTTATATATATTCATAGGCATAAAGCACATATATTGTGAAATAAACAAAACATAAAAAAGATGACAAAAGTATTGAAGAATGCATCTTGAATTTGGTTAGAATTAGAAACAATTTTGTTCTGTTGTGATATTTCCATAAGCTTTGCTAAAACACTTATGGTACATTTTCTATGTTGGACCACATGCATGAGCCTATGGTCCACTAGTTTAACCATTTTTTAGATTATTTATATTTAGATTAAACTTAGATGTGTTTTAGTGGTTTTTGAATTGAGGTCATATTTTGGGCATAATATGATTTCCAAATGACATGACATTGGATTCAATGGATGGCTTATTTAATGCCTATTCAACAAGCCCAAGTTTAAACAATTTAACACTAATTGAAGAAGCTTTTTTTTAAAGGAACTAACTTTCATTTTTATGTGAATGTGTAAAGAAGTGACAAGTTAGGTATATTTATTGAATCCCTTTTAAGTTAAGTCTATTTTATGTAATGCAATGGAACATTATAAATATAACAATAAAGGCCCTATGGACAACAAAGTTTTGATTTTCTGAATTTTGATTGAAACTGGGGAGCTTTGAAGAGTTTCTCGGAAAACCTCTTGAAGATGGAGACCTGGTGAAAGCCAAGGGTCAGATTTTAGAAAAATCAAACCTATGGCCCTCAATGGGTGTTTTAGACTGAAGTATGAGAAAACATGCTAAGCAAAACTTAAGTCTGGCAGTAAGGAACCTAGAAAACTTAAGAAAATCCAAACTAAAATTTACCAACGAAAGGGTTTTTAAATCTAGAGCTTACTAGATCTAAGGAAGGCCCTTGGTTAGCTCACCTAAAGGTAAAATTGAACACTCAGAAACCTCACACGATTTCAACAAGAAATTCAATTAGGTTTGAATAAACACTTGGAAGCCTCTCTTGATTTCTACAAGAAATTCACAAGTTACGAAAACTTGGAAGACAAATTCGCACAAAAATTAAAATGCAGAATTTTAATTCAACAAGAAATCATAAATAAAAGAAAAACTACTCACCGATCAGGAGAAGAAACTTAAACTCAAAACTGTTGTTTTCATATAGGTACTAAGGTCTCGTATTTATAATTTTCTACAAGCCAAGGTTCATTGAACCTGGAAATCTAAAATTTCTCCATCTCGTTTTCAAGTGCCATGTCGTCAATCCTAGTCAGACCATTATGCTCCAATCCTAAACTGATGCATCACCTCTACAATACTCTCCTCCAATGAAAAAATGACAATAAACAAGCAAGATAAACATAACTAAAAATAGAAACCTAAAATCTTTCTCTTGATAAGGATCCACCTCTTCTTTCTTGCTTTGGCTTCTTGGGGATCAAATCCAATTTTTTGCAAGCAATTTTCGTCATTTTTATTGCTAGCAATTTTATTGGGCCCTAAAATCATGGATTTATATGGATTTTCGGTGGAAAAGCCCATGGACCCATGTATATTAGACCTTAGCCCATTATTTCATCAATGTTAACTCAAAAACTCATCAAATTAACAACTCTTTGAGTTCATAGAATCTTATTTCTTACTGCAACATATGGACCCATCTTTTGTTAATGCATCTGCATCAGGACCTTACAGCCAAGAGGAGATTTACCATTGCAAGGCATCTTAGAAATTTATTTCTGATTCATCTTTGTTTCTTCATTTTTGTGGGCTAGATTGGTTCTTTGGACTAGGGCTTTTCATTAAATACCTAGATCTAATTCTGTAACACTTCTTGTCTCTAATGTAACTTAACAAAATTTAGATTCATACCTGTGTTACATCATTGAAGATTTTTGGATGCAATTGACCCTTTAAACAAATAAAGGTGATGCAGCATTCTCTTTCAACAAAATGTTGGCATATTGGCCTCACAAAAAACACAGCTGATTCATTTACTCTATATACAATGATATACCCTTTTTCTCTCTAATAATGCCATTCTTGTGATTATCTTTTTTATTTTCATTGGAGTTGCTCTAATAATTAAATTGCAAAATGGTTCCTTCTACAGGCTGTTGTCAGCTTTATTACCATGCAGCTTCAGCTCTGTTCTGTATTTTTTACATTTTCACTTGGCACCAGAACTCATTACTTCGGTCGGACAATTCTCCATGGTGGTGCAAGGGCAAGTGCTTCTACTACTATTAATTTTTTTTGAAAGGTTCTACTCTTAATTATGACTCTGATGCACATTTATTCTTATATGAACTAATAATTTCCCTTCTTCAATGATCCTTACAGTATCAAGCAACTGGCAGAGGATTTGTGGTCCGTCACATAAAATTTTCTGAGAATTACAGGCTTTACTCGCGAAGCCATTTTGTGAAAGGGTTTGTCGTCTGTCTCAGAATCTTGATGTAAAATGTAAGGCACAACTTTAGTAATAATTTTCCTTTCCTTGAAATGTGTAGGTTAGAAGTCGTGCTTCTGTTGGTGGTATTTCTCGCGTACGGGTATAATGAGGGTGGTGCATTGTCCTACATTCTTATTACTGTTAGCAGTTGGTTCATGGCACTTTCTTGGCTTTTTGCTCCCTATGTATTCAACCCATCTGGGTTTGAATGGCAGAAGTAAGAATCAACTGATTCTCTTTATTTTTATATTAATATTAAATGTAAACATAAATATATAGATATTTGGTTGGATCACATGAAGAAGATAATGTCCCTATCAGAGACAACCATTTTGGTATTTTTTTAATTTTTCACCCCACTCCTTCAGTGTAGTGGAGTTACAAACTGCAATTTCCTGTTCAGGACAGTGGAGGATTTCAAGGACTGGACAAATTGGCTTCTCTATAGAGGTGGAATTGGAGTTAAAGGAGAGGAAAGCTGGGAAGCTTGGTGGGATGAAGAACTGGTAATTTTTTTTCTTTTTTTCAGCCCCTGAGATATTACAACTGTAGGAAAGAACATTTCATTGCATTTATTTCATCATGGGTGCACTTCCTAGGTTGGGTTTTGTATGCTCTTGTCTAGCTGGCCCACTTCCACCCAAATTGTGGTGTTTTTTTAGCAATAATAAAGAACTTCGAGTACAAGAACAAAAAGGTCTAGAAGCAATAGACCTAAAAAAAGACAAAAAGAGAAAAGAGAACACAAAAATAAAATATAAATAAAGTAGTTGTTGTCCAAACATCCTCTCAATCCAAAATGCAATCAAATGGGCATCCTTGAATATCAGAGGAAGAAAACTCTTGAGAATCCATTATCAAGTCACAGCTTAGTAAAGTAGTCTGCCACACCATTAGCTATACGGCTTATATGAACGAAAGATACATCAAGCTCTGTCACCAAAGTTCTAATCTCCCTAACCGTAGTGATCATTTTCCAAGGTGGACGCCTATGTCCCAAAGCCCATTTTATTGCATTTGTTGAGTCCCCTTCAATCACAAGTTAACCTTGTCCGTGGAGTTTTCTTATGGTCAAAGCTCTCTTACTATTAAGAATTTCTGCCTCATTTAAATCTCTAATACCAACCAACTCATTAAACATAATTGTTGTTCAGACCTCATGATTCCCCAGTATTCCTATTCTTGCCGGCCCATGTTTCCCCCTTGCAGCACCATCCTCATTAAACATCATAATACCCCGACCCCGTGGAACCCAACTCTCCTCTATTCCCCCTTTCCACCTAGAATTGTTCATACACCCTTCCCAAGACAATAGAAGATCCAAAGGTTGTAGACCCTTAAACTTCGTACTAGAAAGGAGCCACAAACAAAGTCTCCACTTTGCTATCTGAAAGAGATCATCAACATCCATTGATTTACCTTCAAAAATTCTATTGTTCCTTTGTTTCCAAAGTGACCACAAAACTACACTCGAGATCGTATTCCAAGCTAATTTCTTTCTAGGTTGTAAAACAGTAACCAAGAGTCTACACACCCCCCACATGTTTTATCCAAGACCCACGGAATATCTAGAAGTTTGGCAAAGTTCATCCACAAATTCTGAGCAACTAGACACTGAACAAATAGTGATCTAAATCCTCCTCCTCTAAAGCACACAAAGGACATGAAAGATCCTCTTCATTCCTAAGCATTCCTCTTCTCTTCAACTCCGCTCTAGTCAAAACCCTCCTTTTAATACACACCACTCTTAGATTTGTACCCTTGGAGGCTCAACCCCTTTTCAGGCCATATTGGTGGAAGTGTCATCATTAAAATGAAGCTTAAGCACTAGATCCACCATTGACTTGATAAAGTATACTCCTGACGAGTCACCTGTCCAAATCAGTTCATCCTCATCCTCTAGTGATAAAGGAAATTCCTGTAGTTGAACTAAAAGATCAACCCTACTCCCATCCTCAAAATATCAGAGTTCCCGGCGAAAATCAAGAATCCATGAAATCTCATTACCCTCCAATTTGTAACAGTCCTTTACTAATGCCATTTTGTTTCTTGAAATCCTGTATAGCCTTGGGTATGTTTCTTTAAGAGGCCTCTCCTTTAACCACGGATCTAACCAGAAACCCGTTCTATCATCTTTCCCTACCAAGAGTATAGTTTTACCACTATACATTCTCCCCACTACTCCTCTACCTTGACTCACACTCCTAGATACTCTAGAACACACTAAGAATCTCTACACTCCTAGACACTTTTACACATTCCACACACTACTACATTCTTCCATGGACTTCCACAACATGCCATACACTTCTACAAGACTCCAAACAACTCTAGACGCTTCTACACTACACTAGAGAACTCTACATTATCCTAGGAACTCCACATGACTCTAGCACCTTGGAGAGTATCTTGACCCATCCGGATCCTTCCGTGACATTCCAGATTCGTCATGTGTGTTCTGGACCACTCTCGAGCATTATGGAATCTGTGTCCAAAACCTCTCTTTGTCAAGTTCAACCATGCCTTGTGCACAATTTTGGCACCAAAGTCAACATTCGCGTATGCTCGTCTAGTCACGGAGTCTCAGCCCGTGACATTCAGCTGTCCATAATACTATACGGAGCAGTATTGCTCCTTCATTATAGACAAGTGTGCATGCAGGACCACCAATGTGATCTTCTAATTAATCGTGATTTATTGAGAGGAGACTTCAAAATGGATCAATTCATTGAATGTGTACAGGATGATTTAATGATTGGTTACAATGTTATATTGGTACAGTGGTACTTTCATGTATACGCTTTGCTTTATATATTCCTCTTCTAGTTGATATTAGTGAAGTATTGAATATTCAGGCACATATCCGCACACTGGAAGGAAGAATATTCGAGACTATCCTCAGTTTAAGATTTTTCATTTTCCAGTATGGTATTATGTACAAGCTGCATCTAACTGGATCAGATACATCACTGACGGTACACACTCTCTCTCTCTAAATTCTTTTCATATCTTCATGCACTATTCATATCTATGTCCAAATAAACTCTGCTTTGCACTAAATTTCAATCATATCTTTATGCACTATAAGACCATATGTGTTCAAATAAGCCAGTCTTGTGGAAAGGTTTATAAAAATATTATCCTCTTTTTGTTATAGTTTTTAAAAAAAAAAGTTATGATTGAATCTTTTAAAATTTAGATCACTGCCTTCTATCCATGATAGTCCCAATTCCAAGAAGCCTCCCCAATAGCACAGCCCACAATTGACTCCTGAGTCAACAGTCATTCTGCTCATAGACACAACACAACCCCATTCATCCCATTGCTTCATATTCCGATCACAAAGTACAGTAGAGGCCAAAGCTATGGTCAGCAAGTTTCAAAATATCATTCCAACCAGTCCAGGACCCACCTGAATCTGCAACAGATGCAATAGCTTTAGCTTTCCATGAAGCACCTCCCCAAATATTTGAGAACCTCACCACTGCGCCGGTCGGGCTTGTTGGATTTAGGTTCTTGAACAAAGACCACATCTATTTTTTTTTTCTTTCAAATCATATCCTTCAAGAATCTTCTCCTATGGATTGCCCCCAGCCCTTCCTGCCCTTTCAGCTTAGAACCTTGACCTTAATACTTGAATTTCCAAAGGAACCTTCAGTAATGTTTTACACAGTTTAAGTGACTAGACTGCAAATATTGCCTTCCCTGTCCTTGTTCATTCTCCCATGGTGGAATGATACCATGGGGGAATGGTCTGTGGATGCAGTGTTCTTGGTCAGTTTTTAGGCTCGCAATGTGCCCTCCATGACCACTATTTGAACCTTGGTTATCATGATCATTGGTGCAAATCCTCAGTGCAATCACTTATTTAATGTACTTATAGCAGCTCTCCTCCCCCGCCCCCCTCCCCTTCTTTCCTCAAATGATAGTAATAAGTTCTTGTTTGGTCTAGGGTTATGGTTGTTTACTTTTGTCAATTGATATTTCTTTAGGAAAAGGATTAAAGGTCAAAAGTGGTAAAGTCCCATTATTTGTGCTTTGGCTTTATTCTTTGTGGACATTCATAAACAATGTAAAATGCTGGACTTCAAATTCCTTTCATTTTTTGTGACCTGGATAGTCATGGAAACTGAATGAGTTTTGAGTTTCTTATAGAATTTTGACATGCAGACTTACGTATCCCTCTTGAGCTCTTGGTTTGAGTTTAGTTTTCACATGTTGGTGCTTGATTCTCCTTCACTCCTACTTTGTGTTGTGGACCATGGAGTATGGTTGGTGCACCATTATGGATTGTTGATACCTAGTTACACCATGTATCATCATGTGATCATCTTGATAAGGTCAGCATGGGCCCCTGATTTCAGTTCTGATCCAAAATACGTAGATCTGGTTCTTTTTTATTTATCACATAATGAGGCTTTTTCAGTTAATTATTGGATAGCTCTCTTTAGGAAAATTATGTTATCAGGTGTTATCACCACAGAGATCATTGCAGAAAGCCTGTGAATTACTGGTTTACTATTCCTTCTTGAAGAACTTGTTTCAAATCTCTCTTTTGTGTTTTGTTTTTTTTATTTTTATTTTGAATTTTTTTCTGTTGCCAGATAGCCCATGAGTTTTTTTCTCTTTTGCAACTTATGGGGAGTATTGGAAATATTTGACTGCTTATCTACAAGATTTTTATTTGTAATAATGCCATTACTCATAAGAAAATCTATTTAATCTCCTATCAAATTTGAAATAAGCTATGAAGGTTTCTCTTGAGTTGTATTTACTAAACATAATTTTTATATCGAAGGTATATGGCCTATCTTGGATTGTGCTAGCTGTGCTGATTATACTTTTCAAGGTGATGTCATACCCCTGCCTAATCACATATCAAATATGAAATCTTTAGTTGGTTTTTAGAATGTTTGCCCTCACACATGTGGCCTTTCAGGTATTCACCTTCAGTCAAAAGGCTTCTGTAAATTTCCAGCTAGTGTTGCGCTTCGTCCAAGGTGTCGCTTTCATGCTGGCAATGGCAGGCCTGGCCGTTGCAGTTGCTGCAACAGATCTATCCCTGCCAGACATCTTTGCTTGCATCTTGGCATTTGTACCCACTGCATGGGGAATTCTGTCTGTGAGTTTTCCAGATCCCTTCTATAAATAAATGTTTTCTTTTATTGACTATTCTAAGGGATTGGATTGCAAAAAATAAACTAAGCTAAATCAAGGAAAATAGTAATTCTTTAAAATAAATAATAAGGGACATAGTAGTGTATGCCAATTAGAAGGGAGTTAGGAAATGAATGGTCATTTGGTGGATTATGATTATATAAGCTCTGACAACTTTGCAAGTTATGGCAAGGTTTTGTCAGTTTTGCATGTGGGGTCCACTTTTTCGTTGAATAAGACCCTTATATCTAAACATTTTTCTATGCCACCCTGAGGATCATTCACTGTTGGATTTAGATACCATGATGCATGGTGGATTTAATTGACTGCATATCAATCGAATGGTAAGTAGACCTCCTAGATAGTTGATTTTGGATGCCCTCATCTACCATGAGGGTATGTTGAGACTAATAATTTTCATTTAGAAAGATGGGGTCCACATGGAAAGTCAACACACCATACCACAACTTGCAATGTGATTGAGCTTATAGAATCATCCCTCATCTTTGTCATGCCCCATTATCGTCTCAAAGTTTGGTGTCTTTGTAGTGCTTGGATGAATGTAGTTCTTGGCTGGAAAATCCAATTATAAGTGGAGATGGATGTCAAATTGGTAATACATGGACATTCTCATGGGGTTTAGGTGAGTATGAAGCGTTTGGATTGACCATTGGAGGGCCTCACATTGTAGATTTCTCTCTTAAACGTTTTTGTAATGGCCCTGACCTAGATGCCCGGGGCGTCCGTGATCGATCGTCACTGGGTGAGTGGGCGTGGTTAGAGTCCCACATGAAAATGAGATGGATGTTGAGGGAGTTTATATGAGGCCATACCCCTCCTTCTCAACACATCGCGTTTTGGGTCTGCAGTTGAGCCAGGCCCAATGCAAATCCGTGTGGGCCCAAAGCGGACAATATTGTACTGGGCCGAGTTGAGTTGGATCGGGCACGACCGGGTTGGGCGGTGACAGTTCATAGATTAGTCCACCTTTTGTTGCTTCAAACAGCTCATTCACTACTCCCTAGCCAACAATGAATAGATGCAGCCCCCTCAGATCTCCTCCAACTATGGTCCCACATTTGGATAGTGAGTATTGTGGTCTTATTAAGCTGATAAATTGTGGGAATGTTTCCTAAAATAACCATGAACATTTTGTTAGCTGTCATTTACCTTGTTTCTCATTTTCATATAGATAATTTCATTTTTTAAGTTCAGGTACGGTTAAAGTTGCTGTTGTTATTGCAATCACATGCCATTATGTGATTGAGCACACCACTTAGTGTATTTGAGATGGCATTGCTTCATTTTTCCTATGGTTGGCAATTTATTGTTTCAATTTTTGCTAATTTGTTGATCCCTGTGATCCAGATTGCTGCAGCATGGAAGCCATTGATGAAAAAGATTGGATTGTGGAAATCCATTCGGTCGATTGCTCGCTTATATGATGCTGGAATGGGAATGCTCATCTTCATTCCAATTGCCATCTTCTCATGGTTCCCATTCGTATCAACATTCCAAATGCGCCTGTTATACAATCAGGCATTCAGCAGGGGGTTGGAGATATCCCTCATCCTTGCTGGAAACAATCCCAACACTGGATTGTGAGACTGCCCACTCCTTGTAAATTTCACTGTGAAGCTTTAGATTAGTTAGCCTTTTTAATTCCTTCTAGTTATTTTATTTCGATCCTACATACTTGGAACTTGGGATGGCCGTATACCCCAGTTCTTTTGATTAATAGAATACATTTTTTCCCCCATTCATTCGAGGCATGGATAGCAACTTTTCACACAATATTGCACCATATTCAAACCACATGAGTTGAAAAGAAAACTTCATCTTGGCTTTTCTTTCTAAAGATAGGATTGAATACAAGGCTCAGTATAAAATCCGTTCTAATAGTGCTGTGTAACACAGCATTGTACCAAGGAGTCTCCTTAAGTTATTGAATGTTATATGGTGGAATTCAGGAGTATAAAGTATTTATCAATTGGCCAACCTTAACTACCACAATATGAGCCAGATGAAAAACGAGAACTGCTGGCACCGAAACTTGATTGCAGTGCAGACAGACTCACCTCATGAAATCAACATGGTGAAGTGCCCTACGCGGCGATGATTGCTACATCTAACAGTTAGCTTAGATGTCTGTATGCAGAACAGTGATTCTTGATATTTTTAGTTGTAAACGAATTTTGGACAGTACTAATGTACGGAATCACATCCATATTCAGTCGTTCATTTTCTGACCCTCCACTGGAAAATGGGTTTTATGGTGAGGATTTCTTTCTCTTTTATTTTGCCATATCTAGTTTTCATCCAAAAAGAAAAAAATGACAGCGGCTCATAAGAATAATGTCAGAAGTTCAGGTTTGGTTGTTCCGTAAATATAAAAACTTTCTGAAGTAAAAAATAAAGGTGCACCAGATGGGAGTAGAAAATTTTAATCGAATACCATCTTGAAGATGGCGTGCAAGGTTTTTCTCCAACCTTTTGTTTTGTATGGCAGAATTGATTAAAATTGTGAATCCTTCTGTCATCGTCAATACTACGGTTTCGCAAATGTTTTTTGCGTGGGTCAACTTCTAGTGTCCTATTGTAATCCTTTTTAAATGTCAAAATTGTAAATCTTTTCTTAAAATAATAACAATAATCACCGTCATTCGACCCATTTTGTTAAATTTGCAAATATTTTGTTAAAACGAAATTAGAAAATAAAATTAGTTGCCATATATGATCAATGTTATTTTCTCTACCCATTCTATACATTGGACTGTATTTTCACTAAAATTTGACTGAATCTCAAATTATAATTGCTATTGCATTGGATCTAATTTTCACTTACAATTTTTTATGCTTTAGAAAGCGTGTCTAGAGTGATCTAGTCTGATTTCAAACATTGTTGCTATGGTCCGTCCTCCATACATGAAATTTTTCAGCCCCTTTCACTCATTTGGAAGACGACCTCGTGTGGATCTTGCACGTGGTGGAATAGCTAAGGTGAATTGCATGGAAATGCATTTCTAGATTATAATATTTTACGTAGAAATTTAGTTGAATGTTGGTCCCTAGCCTTTTTAAGTAAGATGAACATTTTTTATGCATTTCATCTCATTAGATAAGTTTTTAATCGTATCTTTTGAGATAATTATATAAACATTAAGCTTTTTAAGATTAAATTAGAGGTATTGGGTTTAACTCTTCCTAGACTTGATACACTAGGTTTCCAAGTGGTTTCCTGTATCTGTTGGATCAGTCTCACTTCTATTTGGGTCAGGGATACCCATGTTATTCAAAAGAAAAATTATATATATATTAAATAATTCAAGTATAAATATCAACTTTTTTTAGATGGATAAATGGCTATGACATTGATCACGATTTGAGGTAATTACCAGTGATACCATAATCTTAGGATGGTTGGGTTTGCAAGAATTGAAACCGTGCCCTTGTTGAGTTACATGCCTTATTGTATTAAAACTCATGCTGTGCAACTGTCAACTCTACAACGATAGAATTCATTCTTACGAGCGATGTATCCATGCTATATTCTCATGTCTCAAACCAAAATCTTTGAGTTTGAGGTGCTTGAATGTAGACATGATGATTTAATCTTGCTAGTTGTTAATCTAGTAGAGAATTGGAGGCACCTTTTGAACAAGTTCTCTACGTTTGACAGCAAGGCATGATTGATTAAACGTTTTCTCCATTTTGCTTTCACTGAGCCACAAGCTCATGTGGCAGCATACAATAATACCTGGGTGGGGTGCAACAGTATTTAGGTTGGATGGAAAAGTCCATCCTTTCAATACGAGGCCCAGCAAAATCAAGGTTGAATGAACCATTCAAATATTGTTTCCTGAAAGTGTCAGAGAACACGAGTTTCATCCAACGTGAGAAGTTGGTTGCAAAGATCGTCAAGCTTGAATGTCAGTCAAAAAACTTGATTAAATGAGTCTAGCAAATTTTTAAGCGCCTAAAGTTTTGATAACTAAATGATAATTTAATGAAAAGTTCTGACTTAAGTTGATGGCAAGATCATCTCATAGCGGAGTGGAAGTAGGTGAAAATCCAATTCATGGGTTTAGAGCCAGCCCCTTTTGGCCAGGTGTTTCATGTTTTGCTTCAATGGATGGAGATCACAACGCCAATGCTCACAAATCACATACAAGCTACATATTAGACGAGAAAAAATTTTGAAAAGCATATTCGTTGAAAATGCAGTCTTATTGATTTCCATTACATCTCTAGGGATGAAAAGCAAGTCAAATGAAAACACAAGCCCAAGCAGAATCAACAATAAGCTGCTCTAAGATTACACAGTTCCCACATCTTCCCAAGATAAATAATGATAAAAGAATTGCACTACAGATAGCCTACACTTCAAGGTCATCATCATCCAACATGAAAAATCAAAGGACAAGAAATGAAGGGAAAAAGGAAAAAAAAAAGAAGCAAGCAGCAGCATCCTCGGATATAAAACTAATCAAATCCTCCTGTTCTCACTTGTTTAGAAGCATTTCCTATGTACAATTGATGGCCCAGATTCATCATACTCAGCTTTTGCAATCCACATCTGCAGGTACACAAAATCTCAAGTTAGATGACCAAACAAAAACCTAATAGGTTTTTACAAATATTTTCCCGCTGATTGTCAATGTGAGGTCAGTACAAGTATTTAATCATTTATATATTATATTGATTGCCTCTAAAGGGCATGAAATGAATTACAAGAAAATGTAGGTCTTAAATGGGTAGTTATTAGAATTTATGTTTTAATATCATGTGAACATATAATGCAGAATAATGCGGATGAGAGCAAAGAGGTTGGAATTGCAGCCAGATTTTCCAGACTACGGTCAAGTTTGAGCATGTCTGCATAAATTTCTTGGACTACGATCGCTTTCTTTCTTTTTTGGCCCAATAACTAAATGGGCCAGGTTCAAGTCCATCTGCAATAAGACTAAACTAAATGGCTTGGCTCATAACAACTATGTAGACACGAGTTGGACCTTTTATTCTACTGAAGAGCAGGGCATCCAGCACTCAGGCTGTCCAATTATAGTATTAGGATTAATTATTGATTTAAAGATAATATGCAACACAGAAATTTAAAAAAAAAAAAGGCAATTATTTTCCAATAAATTCAACACTATCCACCCTATCACCCAACAACATTGTCATAATAATGGTGATACTAGTTGAGAGCTGTTATACATGTAATTCCCAATCATTTTTCAGCAGTTCAAAATCAGTCACCACGGACATAAATTCCACCGTGCACATGCAGTTGTATCTCTACTGTAAAAATAATCCAATCCAGCTGGAAATGTTGCCAGCTAAAATGATGACCATGAAGCCCACCATTAATATATAAATCTAAGACACCAACCTTGCCGTAAGTTCCCGATCAAACTATTAAGGGATGTTGCTGTTGGATTGGACATGCAGGGAAAAGGACTAGTCTGGTAGTAAACCATGTTTTTTCAAATCTAATAAAATGGTCAATATCCATCTGGAAAAAGGGAAATGTTAGACGGATAAGATTAGTGGTGGCAGATTTGTACTTGGGCAAGAACATACCTGCTGGAAAGTGCTGAGGGATGCCAAGATAGAGCCACCAATCCAGACACTATACTTCCTCTCAGGAGGAGCCACCACCTTGATCTTCATACTGCTAGGTGCCAGTGCTGTGATCTCCTTGCTCATCCTATCAGCAATACCAGCGAACATGGTAGATCCACCACTGAGAACAATATTTCCATACAAATCCTTCCTGATATCCACATCACACTTCATGATAGAGTTGTATGTAGTTTCATGTATGCCTGCAGCCTCCATCCCAATCATGGATGGCTGGAAGAGTACCTCCGGGCAACGGAAGCGCTCAGCCCCAATGGTGATAACCTGCCCATCAGGCAGCTCATAGCTTTTCTCCACAGAAGAGCTGGTCTTGGATGTCTCCAGCTCCTGCTCATAGTCAAGGGCAATGTATGCCAGCTTCTCTTTCATGTCTCTCACAATTTCACGCTCAGCAGTGGTGGTGAATGAATAACCACGTTCAGTCAGAATTTTCATCAGAGCATCTGTCAGGTCACGACCCGCCAGGTCAAGACGTAGGATTGCATGTGGGAGGGCATAGCCTTCATAGATAGGAACCGTGTGGCTGACACCATCCCCAGAGTCCAACACAATACCTAAACAAGGAGGAACCATGCAAAAAGGAAAACATCATGATTACCATTGGTGATCACGAAGATTCAACAACCAAAACATCATCAGTCAAGAATTCAACAACCAAACACATTGTTAGAAGCTATTGTTGCATAGACTCTTTGAAATGATTTACGCACACACATCAGACTCATGACTGTCTTGGCTTCTTGGTGATTTCTTCTAGGATTTTCTTATAGTACTACTTTAAAATCATCTTCCAATGACACTATATTGAAACCTAACTAAAAAATTAATTTTTTTAAATTGGGCAAACCCGTCTCTCTCTCTCTCTCTCTCTCTCTCTCTCACAGACGAGCGTGGACACACAAAAAACTAAAAATGAAGTCATAAACATGCGTTTGACCCAAAGTTTGAATGTAATAGCCATAGATTCCAAAGTTTTTACTGAGGCAAGTGTAAACCAGATATGGAAACATGATGACTGAAATTGACCGGGAAAAAAGATATAACTGAAATTGCTTTTTTGAAAACCCAATAACTTGAACCGAAGCAATCAATGATACTTGCTTACCGGTCGTACGGCCACTAGCATACAGGGAAAGAACAGCCTGGATAGCAACATACATAGCAGGAGTATTGAATGTTTCAAACATGATTTGAGTCATCTTTTCACGGTTAGCCTTGGGGTTGAGAGGTGCCTCAGTCAGGAGAACTGGGTGTTCTTCTGGAGCTACTCGCAACTCATTGTAGAAGGTGTGATGCCATATCTTCTCCATGTCATCCCAATTGCTCACAATACCATGTTCAATTGGGTATTTAAGGGTCAAAATACCTCGCTTGGATTGTGCTTCATCCCCAACATATGCATCCTTCTGGCCCATGCCAACCATCACACCAGTGTGACGTGGACGGCCCACAATGCTGGGAAACACAGCCCTAGGTGCATCATCACCAGCAAATCCAGCCTGAAAATATAAATAAATAAACATTAAGTTGATAAAACGTAAGATGTTTCACATTTGCTACCCAAATTCCTCAACATGAAATGCAGAAGAGAGCAGTAGATCATGAAACTAATGGATCAACAGATGCTAAAATGAAAATGTAAATTTTAAAAGAAAAAGTCCAAGGTCAAGGTCCCTAAAACTTAGAATTAGAAGAATTATTGTCAAGAACATTTTACATGCAGAGCAAAATAAATACCTTGATTTCTAAGAGAATGTGTGTGTGTGTATATCTGTTTCTTTTGTTTATAAGCTAGTACCTTCACCATTCCTGTGCCATTGTCACAAACAAGAGGTTGAATATCCTCTCCTTCTGCCATCTTTTATATGACCTGCAAAATGTTACTTGATCAGCAAACCAACAAGAATGACATAGCAAGGGGGTGCAACTTGGTCTAAAGTCCATGATTATATGGTAATCCATGCATTTGGCATAAGCCTGATTGCCTCATGTAATATAGCAGTTTCCAAACCTTAGAAGCCCATATTTTTGTATAACTGGCATAGCATTACCAAGGAAAGAAGAACAATAACTTATTCCGGAAGTCTCTCTTTTTGCCACTAATAAAATAAGAACAAAGTAATCCATTTCCATTCCCTCAGAGCGGTTTTCATTGTTAGCAAATACAACTGTATTTATGCATTGAAATTCTCACATATTTTAGATACAAAGGGCATTTTGCATCAACCCGACTCAAATGCTTAAGGGAGTAAAAAAGTCTCAAAGCATTTACATGTACATGTGCATGTTCAACAATCTAAATGTATTTTTCTCCTATTTAAGAACCAAAAAGGAAATAGTTTATGAAATAAAGAATTAATAGTTACAAAAAAATAGAATTATAATAGGATAATCCTTGCTGAGAAAAGATTAATTAACCATATGATAGGATTAGATTGGATAAACATGTCTTTTTTTCCTTCTATTAATCATGAGGAGGTACAAAGCGAAGAGCTTCAAACATCATCAGCCAGCAAACGGCAGCTGTCACTAACTGGTACAAATACATGATAAAACAAGAAAACAGCAGCCTCAAATAACATTGACTTTTTCTGAAAAAATAAGACACTAAAAACATGAAAGCTTCCCTTGGATTGAATAAAGTGGTAAACATGCCATTGAAATATCAATTTTATGCATTTGCACCTCTCCCAATCAATTTCCATTTTATGCAATTAAAGAAACAGAAAGATTAAAGAAAATGGCCATAAAATTAGATTAGAAAACATTGAATTTGAATCATGATAAACAAGTAGCAAATAATATCCTAATAACAGGGAATTTTCAACTAAAAAGAAAGATGGCATAAATGTCTAAATTCAAGATGTTCAATGCAAGCCAAATCTAAAGAGTTTAGGTAATAAAGCCAATCTTTCAGAAACTAGATAATATTTTTTTTAATTTAATCAATGCCATAGCACCACCTTGACAATGATTCCATCCTACCAACATTTGTATCCATAAAAGTAAATGATGTAACTGTAGAAACATGGCAATACTAAATTTTCACATTATAGAAAAATCGAAGGGACTTTGTTATATCTAAGAAAGAAAGAGTAAGCACCAAATCAGTGCTTCCCATAAACCAATTGTAATCCCACAAACTGAAAGAGTTAATTACAAAATAGCAAGATAGTAAAGAATCAATCAAATTGTTTCCCATAAACCAATTGTAATCCCACAAACTGAAAGAGTTCAATCATAAAATAGCAAGATAGTATACAATCAATCAGGCAAGATACTATACAATCAATCAGAGTTGCCATAAACCAATTGTAATCCCTACTATACAGTTAATCAGAGTGTTCCCATAAACCAATTGTAATCCCAACACATGCATTCAACAATCTAAAGTGTGTGCATGCATGGACATATCATGGTGAAAGTCAGGGTTTAAAACCTGAAAATCAATCTAGGTCAATGTTGTTAAAATTGGATCGTATGTCAAATCATTTTGTATCTTGCCTCACAAATCGTGTATCGTAAATCGTAAGATTCAGAAGTGTGTTACTCCAAAAACATATAATAATGAAATAACATAAAGGATATCTATGAAGTGATAATATGAGCAATTCTCCAAATTTTCTTTCAATATTAAGTGAATATTATATGACTACTAGTACTAACTAATGCTTAAACATCAACAATAACCTAAAAAGCCTCTAAAAAGTCCAAAGGTCATGCTTTCACATTTCAAATAGCCCATAATTTTATTATTCATAGGACTCATAAGATTTCTAAACAGATATGAATCGCTCATCATTTCATATCGTACGAATCATGATACGTATTGTGTATCATAAGATTTTGACAACAATGGTCTAGGTCTTCGCCGAAATCCATGTCAAATCAGCTAAGTCATAAATCTCATTGAAATCAATCAATGCCAATGCACCGAATATGGCTGATTTTCCACTCATAATCATGCATCTCAAGTGGGCAAAAAAGGGCTACATTTTTATGCCAATTCCTCACAATATAAGTTCAAATCCCAGCTGAAATGTTCTTCTAAGTAGGGATGCGTTCATATATGGATATTGGCAAGAGCTTGCAATACAGTATATGGTTGTGTGTTAAGGATCCTCTGAATGAAGGCTCACCAAGAATTCTTTGTTGGAACCAGTCAGGTTTTGCCACATGGGCAGAAACAAGGGCATTTTGGTGATTTTAATCTTACAAAATATGCCAAGCATTTTGAAAATAACTAAAACACCTTGGTTCTGCCCATGTGGCAAAACCCATTTGGTTTCACAAGCGTATTCCTAGCAAACTTTCATTAAAGGGGTTTTAGCCACACACCGCGTCAAGGGTTCTCAGTTCCCTGTAGAGCCAACCTATGGTTATAGATGTGTCCTTGGTTAGAAAGATCTATACTTGGACATATTGCCTAAAATAAATTTGATTAAATGGCTCTAGGTAAGGTTTCAAAGCCCCCAAAAATCAAAGGCACATAAAATTGCAGTTTCCCAAAGTTTGGATCAGATCAAGGGTGCAACTCAATGAATGGGATCCAATTGGGTAGAGATTCAGTCCATGGCTACGCAGTTAGTGTGAGGTGGAGAAGGGGTGCAAATGGACCTATTTTGCTAAATGGAGAATCGGTGTGAGCATTGATTTGCGTGTTTCTATATTGACTGAGCTGAGCTAAGGAGAATCACTCATTCTCTAGAGTAGCCCATTCAAAAATTAGAAAGAGAATCAATCACAAGTGGGATGTGTACAGGACATTCATAGCTGACGTGTGAAAAAAATCAATAGCCTGTAGCAGTCAGAATTTTAAACAAAACCACACAACTAGGGTGATTGAATGAGTGAAGTTGCATTTCCCCCACCCACTTCTTGAGGTGTCCTACACATCCCACCCATTCATGTGGCTCTCTAACCACTCTTTAGGACCATACACCCCATCATTTTCCCCCAAGTCATTCTGTATGGAGCTTTTATATTGATTTGGATAAAAGAAATTTCCTTAGTAACCAAGCTGAAATCCAAATAGCCCAAACAAAGAGATAAATTCAACCATTAAACAAAATCTAATAGTCTGTAATCAATACAGACATGAAGCAAGACATGATACATTAAGTTAAAAGATAAGGACATAAAATTTAAAATAAATAAAAAACCACATTTTTTTCGGGCCTCATAATAGAAGAAGATGATGATGATGATGAAAATTTTTAAAAAAAAAAAAAAAGTGCATGCCGACAACAACAATGCACCATGTATCTGAAATTGAAACATCAGAATCTAAAATTTATCACATTCAAGCTCAAGCGAAACAAGGGAATAAGGATCCGTAATCGAATCAGAAATCCATGACAGAGGAAGAAAACTACCAAATGCAACCTGAAAAAAAACTTAAAATCTTCGTTTTTCTTAGATCAAAGATGGATTGACGCAATCAATCCGGCATTCCTTTCAAGGATCGATCTCATATACAAAGATAGACGCAAAATTCTCCGATCGATGAATGCAAATTGATATTTCTTCGGATCAGAGATTATACCTTTGCAACCCGAAAAAAAACTCAAGATTTCGAGTTCTTGAGAATCCTCTCTCTCTCTGTTTGGAATTTCTGATCTTGTTATGATGCCCGCTTTGGTTTTAAAAGGAAATGTTGCACAAATGAAACTCTGACCAAATGAAGTTCTTAAATGAAAATCCACTTCCCAGCTCACATGATCTAATCCCTTGGCTTTCTGATACAGTTGTGAGATCTACGGTCTGGATTGCACGTCTCAGGTTGAAGCAGCGAGTCCCGAATTGGGTGCACGTTTCTATTGTTTTCGCATTGATGGACCATTTTATCCCTGAGCATTTTGAGAAGTACAAATTCATCCTTTTTTATTTTTAAAAAAGGTAAATTAAAATAATGAATTGGGTGATGAACATATTTTTAAAGACAAATGTTTATCATACTCTGTATTTTTATAAAGAAAATACTCTTTATAGTAATTAATAAATTAAAGAAACTCTTTTGTTATGGTTCAATCATGTCAGTAGAAGATCAAGTATAGCTCTAATGTATAGAGTAGAGAAGCTACGGATCGAATGAACTAGAAAAAGAGCGTGACCTTTGAAACACATGTAGAGAATATAGAAAAAAACATGTTAGACATTGAGTGCTAATGATATGATTTATAATAGAGCTAATTAGAGTAGAAAAACTCATAAAATCGACTTCAAATAGATAAATTTATCGGTCAATAATGATGATGATGGAGTAAATGACAAATATATAGAATAATTTTTATCTAACAAATAATTATACCTTTTGCAGTAAATCTGAAAAATGGAAGTGTCACATTTATAACTCATTATTAAAATACTAAAATCTATTTTACAAGTTATATAATATTAATAGATTAATGTCACATTGCAACACCATTTGATAGCTTTATAATTTTGAATTTTATTTTTATTGCAATTTTTTATAATAATATTTTTCACCACTCTTTTATTTTTAATTGGAAAATATATTTTGATTATTTTTGAAAGAAAGGCCACAGCCATAAAGAGGATAAGTTTGGCATTTTTGCAAAAGAGAGAGGCAAGTGCAAAATTGAGTGGTAGAGCATTACAAGGAGGGAATATTAGAAAGGGCAGAAAGGGAAAAATATCTTTCCTTTTCTACTGCTGGTGGGGGTAATTATTCAAAGGAGAATGCCAACTCATGTATCCGTTCCCAACAGCCTGGAGAGTGGACATGAAGTGGATCCCTTAGAGCACGTGCGATAACACTCATGACACGTGCGAAGCACCTCAGTCCAACTTCCCGTCGCCGCTCAAATCGTTCTCTAGCCAATGGAATCGGTCGTTCAGTTGCCCAAGTTCCGCTCTGCTGACTCGACGTGCTTCTGAGTTGACTCTGAGTAGAGAATAATTCATCGGGAACTCATTTTTGAAGTGTCACTTTTATAAGTTTCTTAATCCTTAATGGTAATGATTTTACGTCCTTATTCATTTTTTATTATCAAATTTCACATTTATTATAAATTAGATCTCACATAATTAAATAGAATTAATAAGATATGGGTTCCGAATAACGGCCGATACGAATCGTATCGGCCGATATGATACAGTTTTGAAACCTTATCATTCGGCCGATATGTCGATATTTCGGCCGCATCATATCGGTCGTTTTTATTAAAAAAAAAGAGAGAAATTTATTGACCGATATTGTTTTTTCGACCCCTGACAATATAATTCAAAAGAAATTCTCTAATCTAATTATCACAATATTATTATTTGAGTCATGAAAATACTATATGCGTATATATTGATGATGCATAATATTTTTAAGTATATTTTTTAACAATAGCTTGTAAATATTTTATATATATATATATATGTTAACGATTTTGAGATACTAAGAATCCAAAAAAAAAATTTAAGATATAACAGTATCGACTGACTAACCATAAATCCATAACACTTTGATGTTACAATTAATTTTACAACATTGGCCTACAATCATAGCATACAAAACCAATTTACTATATATTGACCAATTCCTTAAATTAATTTGTCTATTTGATATGATAATTTTTACTTTTAATAATTGACACAATACATACATGTTGAACTACCATATTATATTACTATGTTTCATAATTTAAAAATTTATCATTTAAGACAAACTCAGTGTTTATTGTTATTAAAATATTACTGTATCATAAGGGTAGTGGACTTACTCGTGGGGGTTTTACGCTGGCTATCCCACGATTTCTCACACGTAAATTCAAAAAAAAAAATACTAGTGTACTTGTCAATTCTTATTTTCTTATATCACATATACGACAAAATCTAATATTTATCAAATATTTTATAGTAAAAGAAGAACATATTTGTAAATGAAGTATTAGTGTTTTTTTTTTTTAAAATTAAGCATTATATTTTAATATTTAAATTTTAAAAAGTAATATGAATGTAAAAAAAGAGATTGTCTTCTTGTGTCCAGTATTTAATAAGCTTTATGTATTGGAACAAAGCATTTGACTTAAAAGTTTGAACTTTAATGAGCATGTATCCAAATTTTAATGCTTGATAATGTATTCAAGTATCCATGATTTTGATATATCAACCCACACAATGAACTGAACCAATATAAATTGATTTCTTTTTGTATTTTAGAAAGGAAGAAACTTTAAGATTCTAAAATTTGAAATTGTATGTCTTTATTCTTAGTAGCTTTTCTAAGGTATCTTAATTATAATATTAAATATTAAAATTAAATTAGAAGATAAAGGTTCTTGTGAACAAAGGTTTAATACTTTTTAGCAAAATTAGTTGAGAAAAGTTAGTATTGTCATCACTGCAATGTTAACATTAATGATTGTTATATGTGACCTGTACCTCTGAACACTCTAAATCATTAAAACGATGGTCAAGATGGTCAAGACTTCAAAGATGAAAAAGACTTCTACTCCAATGATAACTCCACATGGGAGGTAATTCAACGGGTAGATCTTTTATTTCATAAATTAGAGGTTTTAAGTTCGACTCTCGGAATAATCTAATTACCATAACTTGTATAGGATTGGATGCATCCAAAATTTTTACTCAAAACCTTCGTATTTAGATAGGCCTGAGAGTGTTGAGTTTTTTCGTCATAAATATATATATACCGATTAAGGTTGAAACTCGAGTCGGGTTTTAATAAACCCTCCTAAGCCATGTCAAAAATTATTGAACTTGAACCGACCGAGTTGCTGACGTGAATTACTCAACTCGACCCGACTCAACCCATGTGATAACTTGATGTCGGATTGGGTGCTTTTAAATTTTTCAATCCGAATTTCATGCGAGTTTATTTTTCCAACCCGAATACACAAGATTCGAGCTCTCATGGCCTCACATGATGTGCCTTGAGGACAGTGGATATCATTTGTGGTTTTCCACACGTAAATTAAAAAAAAAAAGTATATGATATATATTTATCAAATCTATATAATATATTATATTTACATCTATAAGTAATATATCGATCTTTCATTTACCATCAGCATCTAATCATGAATAGATGAACCCTCTGAGGGTGATGAATTGTAAATACATTGCCAACCCTCGAGGTTAGTGCTTGTATGATAAGATGGTCAAGTACAGTATATACTCTTTTTCATATGAATGTAAATGATGGCATCATTCTCGTTTTGCTTTCTTGCCATTTATGAGAGATTGTTGTATCTCATTATCGCATCAAATGCTAAGTCCACCACCTTTAATGGTGTTCACAGCCTGCAAACAGGGAAAAGCAGTGTAGTCGTGTTCTCTTTGATTATGATTAATTATAAAATAACTTTGGTTTGGTACAAAAAGAATGCCTTGTTAGCTCTTTTTCAAGGTGAGCATGGAGAACTCATTTCATTGCTGAACACACTCTCACATGGTGTCCTGATGATGGAAGACACCACTCATAGCCCTCTCAATTTAGGTAACATGAATTCCAATTAGAGTGAAATTTGGGTGGAGTTTTAACTTGATCTGCGTGATCTAAATCGAAAAATCAAGTGAGTTGGGTTTTACAATTGGTTAACCTCCCGTCTCAAGAAGCGAGAGGTGTCATGTTTGAACCCCCATATTCTAACTTGGTGTACTTTAAGGGTAATGGGTATCATCCGTAGAGGTTTTACGTTGGATTTTCTACGATTTTCCACACGTAAATTCAAAAAAAATATTAGACTCAAGTTGGGTTAAAGAAAAAAATTCGAATGAAGTTTGCGTCGGGTCGGGTGAAACTTTTTTAAAATTAATCTAGCTTGAATCGAATTGACCCGATTCAACTCACTCAAAAAATTAATGTAGCTGTTGGATTGAGTTGGGCCAGCACTCGAGTTGAGTCGGGTCAACAATTCAAGTCGGATCAAGTTGAGTTCAATAAATTTTAATATGAATTGGATTAAATTTATTAAAACACGGTCCAATTAGATAACTTCTTTTATTTCTTTTGGTAATATTTAAAGATTGCCCTTCCTAGATAACTTCTTTATTTCTTTTGGTAAGTCTGTAACTTCTAATTTCAAACACCAATCACAAAAATCTTTAAAAGCTACTTAGCTACATATGTCACTCACATGCATTGGGGCCTTTTAAAGAAAACCCACTTTTAAAAACTGCCTTTTGCTTTTTCAAAAAGATAATCAAACGCCATGCCATGATGCCATAGCATTGTCACCTTCATGCTGGCGAAGGATTCTACATGTGAGAAAAGAAAACATCTAACTTTTTGGGAAGTTGTCTAATATATTTGTATTAGCTTTTATAAAATGTTAATGGAGGTGATGAAAAAAAATGAATAGTTGTGATTAAAAGGCTATTTTGAAAGTTCTTTGGATTAAATTTTAGTTGAAAATTCAAATTTTAATCGGTTGATCTTAATAATCAGAATCATCAAAACAAAGAAGTTTGATGATATTTAAATACTAAGACCAAGTGGTAAAAATTTGATCTTATTAATGAAATTTAACTTAGATGTCAAGATTTCTAAATGATTTTTCAATCTCATTGATTAGATTTTTTATGAAACTCCAAAAATTCTAAAAAAAAATTAGAAGCATGACCATGTGCAATCTAACAGTTGCATAGAATACCATCTTCTCTTCCTCAAGGAGAAAATGGTGTTCTCCTTATTGAATATATTAAATTTGGTCTCATGTAGAACTCATTTTTCCTTTGAAAAAAGATCTAAACAGGAGAATTAAAGAGAACCTAGGAGAAGTCTATGTTCTCCCTCTCCTAATACAGGATCTTCTGATTCATTTTCACTCTTTATAAAGAATGATCAGTTTTCCACGTGAAGCATCTAAACTGAAGTTTAAAAACTTGAATTCAACTCAAAATGTAAAGTTGAGTAATGCAGCACATTTCATCATCATCATCTTCCTCTTTTCTCTCTCTGTCAACTACTGTTTTGAGATTGGGGTTTCAAACTTCCACGTGGATTTTGAGAATTTTCGTTTGCTTGTGAAGTAGAATATGACTAAATACTTGCTGTCATCAAGTTGATGACTTTTCAAGCCATCCCAAACTCTTTCTTCCCTCTAATCTGAGCTCAATTTGTAAACCTATTTTGCAAAAAGATTGAGCTGAGTAGAACAAATTTAAACTAAGTGAGTAGAACAAATTTCATAAAATTCAGTAGAACCTAGCTCCACCGATGCTTAGTGTAGTGGATTAGGTAATTTCTATTATAAGATGGTATGGAGGCTTTTCTTATTGGAATTTCTTTTGGATAATATGGGTATCCCTGCCTCATATTGGAAGTGAGAGTAATCCACGGGTATGTGTAAATCTCTCAATCCACATACACTGATTAAGTCTATGGAGAGTGACCCATTGATGTTGAGCGTGAATCAAATTCAAAGACTCCACTTCATGAAGCAGACTTCTTAACTGTCTTATGTGTTTGTAGAGGGAGCTCAATGAGTTTATAATCAATACCCTATTTCCTCACATAAAGGCGATTTCAGAGGAAGCTTTTTTTTAAGATTCTAAAGGTGTTTTTAAGGCAAACTTTTTTGTAGGAGTGGACTTTCCATTTGCAGCCTTCTTCAATTAATCATTCCTCTAGCAATTGTTGGATAACTTCTTTGCACTCTTTAAGTTGAATTTCAGTGGGAGCCAGTGCTTTGAAAATGGTGGGGTGGAGAAGGAGGGAGAGAGGAAGGGCATTGGAGATTATTAGAAATGTTTGCTCCAGTTAACCTTTCTATCCATTTTCTACACCAGGTTTTGGATCAAATGCAATGAGTTGGAGGTTAAGTAATCATAGGTGTTGTAAGTCGTTGATTTCTCTTGAGTATTTTCATGCTATTATTGAAAGTGATCAATGTTCATAACCTTTCCATTATAATTACTTTGGTATGGAAATTTTCACTGTATTGTGGAAATTGTATGTTGCATTTGATTTGTAACATGAAATCAGTGTTTAACATGTATTTTTTACTGTTTCAAACAATCTGTCTCTTTAAATGAGTGAAGAAGTAGAGTGAATTAAGATAGATCAGATCATTCCATTTCTCTCTCTCTCATTCATGCTTCTTTATTTGATTTGTAAGTTGAAACTAGCATACCATATATATGGGTTTAGATCATGTATTTCTCTTTTCTCTTTTTAAATTTTAGAAGAATATCGTCTCTCTTTCTCATTTTTCTTTTTTTCTTCACCCAATATGAGGAATATGAGAGTGCAATTCTATGGTGCTAAAGTTCCGCTCAGCACTAAATAAGATAAGTCTGGTCTAATTCTATCTAAAGATGATAAGTCCAGTATGAATCATGTTTGTGAGACCTGTACTTTTGTTGGTGTATGCAAGGGTTCACTTGGTCTATTTGTGATGGAATAGACATAATTTATTTTATATATTTACAAGTGATTTTTGTGATGGAATGATCATGCTTATTTGTATTTTAGGTTTGAGTTGGGTTTTATTCGGTTTAGGTCTATTTAGAATTTTGTTAAATAGTTGATGTTTCTTCGGATCTATTTCAGATTTAAGTTGAGTTTATTTATTTATCTAAGGAGACTTTCTAGCAACACACACATCAAAACTGCTCTGAAATGGATGTAGACCTCATATGGTTTAATATGTTGCATATAAACATAACAATAGTTGAGTTAGTTGGGTTTACTTATTTATAAGTGAGTTTGGGTTGGATGTACCCACTTATGAATAGGTTTGGGTTAGGTCAGGTCGAGTTATGTCATTTACTAAACATGTTAGGTTGGATCAAGTCGAGTCACGTCAAATTTTGCATAGTCCAATAGCTTTGTAAGTCTTTCAATTTCTATTAAAATACCTTCTCTCATTTGTGTGCTTCTCTTTGCACACTCTCTCTCATGTACAGGTAATATGCACTGCTTATCCATTTATTATCCATTTAGACATTTGTGTGCCAGCCACTTTAACACGGGATTTATCGGTGAACCGCTCGAAATTATCAGTGCACCACTCAATTCACCACATAGGTGCAACGCTTGATATTCATTTTTAAAGAGAAACAGAAGAGTGAAGGATAAAATGGACTTTTCACAAGAAATTTTCAAAGCCACCTTTTAAAAATTTAATTCAAGAGATAGACTGATCAAATGAGATTGAAACTTAACCAGATTTCTCACAAATAAATCATAAACTCTATATAATATGGTTCATTTCATTATTATATAATTATCTTAGCTATTTTATCTTGAAATTTGAAGATTGAAATATACAAATTATTTATTTTAAAATTTTAAAATTAAAGAATAGTGTGATGAGATAAGAAAGTCTCGTTAAGAGTTTTTCTTTTAGATACAATGGGCCAACCAACGTAAGATCAGAACCCTTATCCATCCCATCTCAGCAGTTTTCAATAGGCAATCCAAACACCATACGATCTTTAGACTGTTTTAACTTTCAGAAAGAATCTTGGAACAAATCCTTACAAGCAAGCGAAATTCTGTCATCCCTCGGAAACCAATGTAACAAATCCACAACTTTATATGAAGCGGAGATACGAATTCAGAGATTCGAGGACTGAAAATTCGAGGGAGAGAGAAACAGATCGGTTCTTCCAAAACGATTGTAATACACACTTCACAAATCACCATATCAAAAAGAGGCAAACATGTCTACAGAGGAAGGAAAACCAGATGCTCAGCTCTTTCAGCTTCTCACTCATCTCCTTCACCAGGTTTTCCATCCAATCCCTCTTGTCTTTCATTGCCTTTTCTGTTTTTATTTCTTTTCTTTTTTTGGTTAATGTTTTTTTCCTTGTTGCAAATGGTCATTCTTTTTGTAATTTCTTTAGTTTTTAGTTGTGATTTGTGATTGATTATGAAGTTGGAATGGAGAATTCATGGATTTGATGATGACCCAGTTTCTGGAGTTTTGTTTTTCCTGTCATGGAATGCTTGGACAAAATATGGTGAAATTAGTAGAGCCAGGGATTTTACTCATTTCACCCGTTCAATGATCTCTTTTGCAGCAGAAAACTGAGCCCCAATTAAGCCCCTTCTCTACTCATTGAGTAGAATCGTGAGTCACTGGCAACTTTCTACTCTCATCCTTCCACTCTCGTCTTATCCCTCCCCCGCCTTATACCTTTTCACTTGCGATTATAAAACAGATGGTAGGAGAGTCTCTCAACATAGAAGACCCCATTCAGTAGAATCTCCTGCTGAGGAGAATCCCTTAAAAAAAAAATCTCCCAATCCAAATGCATGGGTATTGGTAATTTCAAATTAATATTAGGTTCACTCAAATCCGATCTGCTTATAAGGATTTTGAGCAGGGAATTGGCGGATATTTTCATTTCATGCAAAGGTGCCAGAGATTTGAGGTCCTTTATGTTTAGGCCAAAGTGCAAATGGTAGATTTGTGTGATAGACAAACATCTGTAGGCTGGGCTTTTGGGACAGTAGAGAGAAACGGAAACAAGGTAAGAATCAAGCTAGATGCACTTTTTGGGGGAAAGTAATGTCCAAGACAACAACAGATGGAAGCATATAAATTGCAAATAGAACAAATAAGTAGTAGAGATGGATAGAGAGCTGAGAGATGTGACAATTTGTCATCTTGAAGATAGATTAGCCTCCTCTTTTTCTTTGTTTTTGGTTGATGCACAAGGTTAATAATGACCTTCCCCCTCAATCAAGTGGCTCAAATTACATGAATTCTCCCCCTGCACTAGACATTGCCTGATTTGCCCAAATTGAATGACAAGGAGAAGTTGTTCAGTTGTGAAGAAAAGGAAAAAAGTACTCTAAAATATAAGCATATGATGCAATTCAGTTAGGAGTGCTGACTGATATTCAAACCCATGACCTTGAAATCATCAACTACTGTAATCGCTAACAACAATGTGGATAAGTAATGGCTGTGTGTTTTCAAAAGTTTAGGATTATGCTGCCTTAGAGAAGCAACTCTTTTGAATGAAAAGTATACATTTAAGGTCAAGACCTTTTTAATTATATGAATGCTTAGATTGTCGATTCATAAAACACACAATTTTGGTAATGTGTTGAAGCTTAAGCATACTTCACAGATGTAATTTAACCTCTGTCAAAACACCGTCTTTCATTGAGGATAAATTTATCCATGGACCATGTGAAAAACTTGGTAATAACATATCGTTAGGGGAAAAAATGCTGAAAAGGTGTTCTTCTTAGTCAGTTAAAATGAACTATGAGTTTCTAGAAATATTAAAGAGAATGTGCTATGCATACATGGGACACAGATCCTGTAATATATCTCATTCTTTCTTTGCTTGGATAGTGGAATCTTAACAAAAAAACACAATCTGCAGACTGAAAAGAACATGAAATCCCTGATTGTATTGAATCTGTAGTTAGACTTTCGTTGAACTTCTAGTATTCGACTCTAGAACCACCATAACTTAGAGCAAAAGAAGTGCTTTTCTAATTCCAAGAAGCAATAGATTATAATAATCAAAACTGAGTGAGAATAGAATCACTGGTTCTAAATAATCATCATTAGTCTGTCTTGTTGATTGTTTCCAATTTGTTTCACAGGGAAATATTTCTTTCTATTTATTTATTTTTTAAATATGTTCGGGCTAGTATGAATTAAGGAAGAGGGAATGTGATGTGGATTGATGCTCAACGGCAGAGCAATCCGGCAAAATTGGGGATCCCGAGTCTTCACCGAGACTGGGAGAAGGGATAATGCCTACAGCCAAGGCAGGAAGAAGAAGAAAGAGAAAAAAGATAGAAGAAAGGCTATGCCTTATTTCAATTTTCATTCATCATCGAGAGTTGTCTTCTCCCGCGAGTACATGTGCACATATAAAAAAAAACAAAGCCACTCCACTTCAAACGGGGATCACATCCCAACTAAACTAGGACTCTTACGAGATTGGACTGAAACAACTAGGACACTCAAGTAGTGTCCGAGACAGATTAGGACACCGACTCAAAATAAAATAAAATAAACAAATTAATAAATCTTCTAGGTAAAAATAAAATAAAAATAAAAGTCGAGGTCCACTTGAGATGAGGGCCACGTTTAGTACATCAGAATGAACCCCCAAAAGTTATTGGAAATTGTTAACAGTTGCCATGCTTGGCATGTCTAGTAGGGAAATAGGAAAACAGGAGAGTTTTTTGAGGGCTGCACCAGATGATAAATTGCTAAATATGGTTAAGGCTGTAGTTATTCAGTAGAGACTTTTAGCAAAGGGATTCAGTGGAATTTTAGCATCAGCTGACATAGAATTAAAGTTTTTAATGCATTGTTTGAATGAGGGATTCTTGTACAATTTACTCTCTACCGATATGATTATTTGGTTGATATTTTGAGTTTATAATTGCTATAAGGTGCTTATGAGAATGGCACAGAGAATTAATAGATCAGGACCAATATGCAGTGGGTGGAACATGGTTCTAAAAACCCCCCATAATTATTGATTGGACAATCCTAGGCATCACTTTCCCTTCTAAATATCAATTATTGATAACTTTTGTCTATGGTTTGAGGGATACCAATGATGGGGGCAGCATCATCCATTCTTTTCTTCCTCCTCTTCTTCTTCTTTAATATTTTGTCCACTATGTGAGTGTCACTGATTCATCTTCTTTACCATATATGTCATGGAAGGTTGGTTCCATTCTACTATTATGCAAACATCTGCCACGTTGCCACATTATTAGGATATTCTTTCCTTACTTTCCGTACTTACCTTCTGATGATCAGTTCATTTTCTGGTAATCATTCTAATATCTGTTTGTCTAGGTGGAATCCTTAACAAACCAAGAAGAAGTTGAATTGCGAGCAAAAATTGAAGCACTAGGATTGGAGGTTACAAAAGTGCCATCCAAGCCATCTGAGCATCTTGATGAGGTAGATTCCCCCTCTCCCCTCCCTCGCGCACCTCCCCCCCCCTCTCTCTCTCTCTCTCTCTCTCTCCTCTCCTCTCCTCCTAAAATCTGCCCCATTAGCTGCTCTATTTGGGTAAAACCCTAACATGTTGCTTCTTGTTAAATGCTTTTATAGCTGGAGATAGCCAAGGAGTTGGACAAGTTATCAGCAAAGTTAGATGATGTAGATGAGATGATATCTTCAGCCATGGCTGCCGACCCACAGGTGCAATCTCTTCTGAGTAGCACTGCAGAGGTATGGATGCCAGTCATCACTGCTACTTCTGATGAAAGGCGTGGATTTACAGTGCCTAGCAATGATGGTAATGGTGAAATCCAAGGAAAGGACTTCACTGATTCCTGATCTGTTTCCCTCGTTTCTTACAGTTTTTAATAATAGATGTATTGTTTGTAAGGTTTCTCTTTAGAACAAAAACTTACAGGCTATAGTGTTCCTTATGTTCACAACAGTTGTTGATTAATATTAAAACTGTCAATGAAGATGAAATCCATGACAACTATTGTGTTTTCAATTAGATTAGAGCCATAAATATAGTTACATAAAATACTGAATGGATAATATCAATTTCTAAATTCCTCGATAAGGGATTAATATAATCACATCATAATGCATTTTGGATGGTGGCCAAGAGCCCAAGACAAGCAAAAAGGGGCAGTTGAGCTCAGCAGAAGAATGAAGGTCTGGTGCAAAGAAAAGACTGCCGGTGATGGTAGAAAGGAGTCAATTCTACAGAGCTCAAATGCCCAAAAAATCACCCTTGGGTTCAACCTGTGTAAGACGCACTTAATGACACCTAAAATCTTTCCTTCTTATAAACACATTAGGAAGAGAGAACATGTACAAGCTTTTCCAAGTGAGATCTGTATCACTCAAATGACTAGTTGCTTGCTTACAAATGAGAGAGATACTACACCATTATTTGTACTACTCTACCCCAATATTTGGCTGAGATTATGCATCCAATGGCTAGGCGACCCTACTCTAATACCTTCTATTCCTTTCTACGTGAATCCCTTCTACCATATTCTACTGAGGTCCACACTATGTATTTTTCTAGACTTCTACTGAATTATACACGACTCCATACACTTCTAGAGAACACAATAGACTTCCATATTATTTTTGGGACCTTTACAATCCTTTGAAACGTTTGGAATGGTCCACATTTGCTGATGAAGTCAAGAATTTTTTATTTTGGAGATTTTATCCTTGAAGGTACCTTGAGTTTCAAACCCACATGAAAGGGTAGCCCCTGCATTGCCTAGGAGCAAAGTAGACAGAAACATCAGAGCTTTATTTATTTAATTTTTAAGTATCTCTCCTCTCTTTCTTTAATATTGATTTATTTCCCATCCTTCCCTACCATTTCACTTTTTTAACCAAGCTCTCTCTTTCTTCTTTGATTATCTTTTCTCACCTTTGTTCTGGGGTGCTTGGGTGGTTTCTTTGTTTCTTTTCTAGGGGGTTCCTATCCGTTTTATTATCTTTCTTTTCTCCATTAAAAGATCACTCATTAGAAGAAAATTCCTCGTTACCCATTCAGATCAGGATTCGACAATGTAGAAACAAAATGTGCCAAGTAGATGACATAAATACTGTAAAATGCTTTGTTTGTTGGCTTCATCGCAAAGTCTAAGAGAGCAAGAACAGTGTGTGAAAACAATGTCAAAAAGAATTAAGAGGATAAAATCTGGATTGGCCAGTCTTGAGAGTCGCAGCTTGATGTGATCTCTCTAGCTATCAATGAAAAGATGCTACATTATTGTTGGAGAGTTAGGCTCGTGAGTCTTTGTTATTACATCTATTGAAAAGATCCTCTCATGAGATTGGTGCATCACATTTTTATTGGTTGATACAAGAATAATGCTCTCATTCCAATAAGAAAATGCTCATTTGACATCATTGAGCTAAATTACATACCAATTGGAGTTACCTACTCGTGTGTTAGTGCTAATGAATGGTAACAATAAGAACGGGTCACTAGGACTTCTTTTAGATTTGTCTCACATGGCAATCCCACATCGAAAATGCCTCTGAAAAGTCTTGGGTTTATAAGAGGGAGTGGGGAACCTTGAGAGTGGCTAGCGCTAGCCCTTTGGAGTGTAAAACTGACCCGTGACAGTTTAGTATCAAAGCAAACTCAGGTACTATCATATGGGATCGGAACTCTCCCTGATGTGTGGACCCCTGGCAAACGGGTGGACACATGGGTTCTACATGAAAAAGAGGTGTGGATCCTCTTAGCGAGAGCGTCACAGATTGGGCCGGAAAGCCTCTTGACATTCGGCTTAGTTACGTTGTGGCCGCTAGCATTTTCTGACATGTCCTACTTGGCATAATTTTCAAGTTCATAAACCATATCAAACGAACAGTCAGTCTGTAAAAATTGTCCAAAATTTTTAAAATCGAAATTTCAGGCCACACGTTTAAGACCATGAAGAGGGATAATTGAATGTGAAACGTTATTCTTTCGCATTACTTTTTAAATACGTCAATTTATATTGAATTGGTTAGAAATTCTAGTTGGGAATAAACTGTAATATTTTGAATAAATCTAAAATTTGACTTTTGAATCTTAAAAGATTCTGTAAATATAAAACTTGTATTATAAAAATGCTACATTTGGGATGGTGTAAGACGTGTTTGATTGAATCTGATTATGTGGCCTGCCGACCAAGAGGACAAGTGGATTGTATTATATACTTAGCCATGAGATAAAAGCAATTGATCTCCATTATCATCATCATTATTTATTTAATAATAATTTAAATTTTATTTTTCGCTTAATTTGATATATATTAGTAGAATTCATAGTGCATTTAACAAAAGTTTTATATAGGTCACAACAACGGTCCTCAGTTCTTCTAATTGCTAGAAGAAAACTATGAAATAACTTATGGTAGAGTCGAATGCTCCTTTGGTACTTCAAGTTAACGTTTATCTAATCAATATTTACCATTATACTAAATTTATCATTAATTTAGAAAATAAAATTCATGGGCTAGAGAGTTTGAATTTAAGTGTGATTTAGTCCACTAAAATAATTATCGACATATTGTACAATAGTCTATACTTTAATTTGAAACTAATAAAAAAATTGCTATTACCAAGAGAGGAAATTCTCAATTATTTCGTTATTTTCTCCTTATATATTTTTCTTAAAATTATCAAATAAAATATAATAGAATTTCTCTATAAAAATCTTTTAATTTAAAAATCCTCTAGAAATTTCTCTTATTCTTTTTTTCCTCTTTTCTCTTTCTTTCTGTAGAAGTGATTAATGCACGACACCTTTATCCTTAATACACAAAAAATGAGTAAAATATCCATTTTACTCAAATTTATTTCAATCATTCTTCTTCCCCTCTTTCTATTTGTTTGTACAAAATAAATATTTCATTCATTTTTTATATTCCAAAGTTAAAAGTGTTGATACATGAATCAGTTCTCTTCTTTTCATTCTCATTAATTATTTTTAGATAATGATCCGTACATCATGAGTTTTCACCACATTCCACCACCTTCAAAAAGAAAACATGTTTTATTATAACTTTTATTCTTCTCTCTTTCTTTTTTTTTAAAAAAGGGTAAAATGATTTTCTTATTTTAACCCTAAAAATTAATATCGAGATTTCGAGTGTCGAGAAGAAAGGGATCTATCATCTGCAATTGCATCTTTTGAGAGAGACAGAATCATGGTAATAAGAGAGGGCTTTCAGTTTCAGAAGTCCTTCTCCATCTGATGTATGTGAAAGCGAGTCACAAGTAAGAAGACAAGACATCCCCACAATCATTGACGGCGACGGAACACAACTGGAAGCCGACAAAGGAACACGACTGGAAGTGGAAGGTGACCAATCCCATTTTTAAACCCAAAATCTGTCCACTTCTCCACTAAACTTTGTGCCGATGAGCCAGTTTCTGAATGCCATGGGCTATGATCCAGTGACCATTCCAAGTGACGGACAAGGTCCAATATTTTTTTTAATTTTTGCACAATAATACTTTAAAATATCTTCATTCCACAAGGGTGTTAAAAATGCTTTTGATGATAGTGCTTGTTGTGTTACTTACAAATTAAATTATTAATTGAATTATACTTTTTAAAAGAAATATTCTATATTATTATCGTAAAGGTAATTTTAAATAGCTTTATAAAAGAAGAGCAAAGTTTAAGAAGTCAACTCCAAATAGAAGAGATTAGTGTTTTAATGATAGCTGCCATAATAGGATGAAATATATGCATAAAATTTTTGTAGGCTCGGTTAAGGAAGATATTGTCTGCTCTAGATCTACACAGGAATCCACACAGTTTTGTCATTGAGCCTGGCTCAACAACATGCCCAAAACACGTCTAAGGAAGGACGTTACCACTTACAAATCTGCTGCAGAATTCTCTCATTTCCAATGTGGGAATCTCTAACCATACAACTTGCCATTCCACTGCTGGGGTTCAGTTCAACCGACTAGACCTGTCGGTTGGACCGATACAGGCCCAGTTTCACCGTATCAACCTCTTTTGGACCGGCATCTAAACTTTTCCATTCCAAGACCCTTGCGCTTTCATCTCCATCAAAAGAACCGTAGAATGGATAAATGAAGACCTTGCAATTATCAGTTGTAGGTGTCAAAATGATTATATGTGAAGCATTGGCGAGACCCATGGAAAGAGGTCTAAATATCTATATACACATGGTGCATAATCCATTGGCTAACATCACTAGATTCTTTTTTATTGTAACTTTAGAGATACACTAATTTTATTATTTGGAATTAGAATTTTAATTATAATGGTTTATGTTTCGATTAGAAGTCTCTAATAGAGTCATAACAAGATTTATTCAATAGAGTTGTAGTTTTATTATAATTTAAAGTAATGATTTATTTAAATAAAACACTAATGTTAGAAGATTAAATTGGCAAGAACCCTAGAAGCCCTAAAAATGAATATCCTTCATTTGCAATGAATTGAGGTCTAACACTATAATCATCGCATTGGAATTACATTGGTATGTCAATTTTTTAAAATATAAAATATTATTTTTATATCTCTTTGGGAATCATCAAGGCATCTCTACATCGTACACTTGGTTTGACATCTGCGATTTCTTCTATGATGAATGCATGATATGCTATTAAAGGTATCAATGATTACCATTTATGAGGCTTCGATGTCTTCTAATCATTTGAATGTCTTATAGATTATACCCGGGTAGATAGTGACGTTCTTCCATCGTTTCCGCACCTTCTTCAACGATGGAACACTTGAATATGAACCTTAGAATATTCTCTCCATCTTATTTTAATTGTCTTATTTAAAATATTTATATTTTTTAAGAAATTCTCTATATAAAACAGAGGTAAAAAATTCGGTATATCAGTTGATATTTTTCTCTCTCCTCTCTTTTTTTTTTAAAAAAGGCCCAACCGATATTATATACCGATACGATACGTATCAGCCGATATTTGTACCCCTGATGTAAGGCTGGCACTTCATATGATTTCATCCATTTTCAACACATTTTATACTATTCCAATAAATAAGACAAATTATTTTCGACAATTTCAAAATCCATATAAGATAACTAATTTGGGACAGAAGAGTATTTTTTAATCAATATGTCCAAATGTATTTGCCTCTTTTATGTTCTCATATAAGTAGGGTATGTATTCATCCAAATTTAGTGTGGGATTGGTCTGAATAAAGTTAAATAAACAAATTAGACCAATATTTTATTCGACGAATTGGGTTTAGGGTTTAGGGCTTTTATTAAAGTCTGTCGAGTATGTTGGGCTTTTTATATTCATTTTTTATTTATATATTATATTTTTATGACTAAGGACTCTAAAACCCTTATCTCTCTTCGAGTACAAAGGCATTGAATAATATATTACATATATCATAAGATTGTACTTAGTATATTTTTTTTTGGAAATTGAAAATTTAATTGTATAGATTGAAATCAGACTTAAGAATTTGTCATGTATCAAAATTTCATCTCAAAAATAAATTTTTAGTTACTTCAACTTAATAGTCAAAATCACTAGGCATCAAATCTTTTCAAGTACATCCACCAACTGACTTGGAAATTTGAGTTTTGAATTAAAATTTTAATTGGTGGTAGGTCTTTAAGTCTAAATTTAATTTATATGATTAGATTTTCAAATTACAAAAAAAAATAAAAAATAAAAATAATGTCAACTGTAACCTTATGATCCTGTGACCAATTACAAAATAAATGGACTTTAAAAATGGTGAGCTCAGGTGTTGACCTTTAAAAGTCTAACAGGCTTCAGACAGGCTCAACCTTTTGTAGACATAAACAGACTCAAACTTTTCTTTAACAAAGCTCAGCCCAACCACTGAATAAACTTACAAATAAGGTAGGATGGCATTTAGAGACTTGTAAATTACTCGTAGAAGTATATGGCACGAAATGGCTTAAAGAGCTCAACTTTTCAAACACCTTAAGAGCTTTCAAGAGACGAAGTAACTTTTAGATTTATGAGCAACTCAACTTTAAAAAAAGAAAACATAGTATTACCTTTTCTTATAAAATATTTTTTAAGAAAATTCTTCTCTGTTAACCACTCCTTGTTCAAAGACACATGAGCTGCATTTGATATCTAAGAAGAGGGTTAAAAAATCAACTTTTTATTTCTTCTCTCGATTTTTGAAAACTTATTTTAAATAAAGAGTTTTCATATTACTTGAGATAACCCGTTATACCATCTAAATGGAGCCATGGTAGCAAAGGAAGGAATTTATTGAGATACAATTCAAGATATAGTAAAAACTTTTAATTCTACCATCTTTCAACCAATAAAAAACAAATACTTTGTTACTTAGACTTCTAGCCACGATCTTCATTCAGTGTTCCAATTCATAATATTATAATGAGACATGAGTTTTGTATCTTTGGTTTTTTTTAAATTTAAAATAATTCAACCATTACAAAATGTTTTGGTCAAGTTTTACTCTTATAGCATAGCAATTTAAGTTAAGACCAACTCAAACTTGACCATTCTAACTTAATATATAGAGAGGGACTAACTCAACTTATTTAAAATAATTTTATATTTATTTATTATCTTATTATATTTTTAGAAATTTTCTACTCCCATATTACCCAGCAGAGAACCAATATAAAAAATTTAGAGATACACTAATTTTATTATTTGGAATTAGAATTTTAATTAGAATGATTTATGTTTCGATTAGAAGTCTCTAATAGAGTCATAACATGATTTATTCAATAGAGTTGTAATTTTATTATAATTTAAAGTAGTGATTTATTTAAATAAAACACTAATGTTAGAAGATTAAATTGGCAAGAAGCCTAGAAGCCCTAAAAATGAAGATCCTTCATTTGCAATGAACTGATGATGTCTAACACTTTAATCATCGTATTGGAATTACATTGGTATGTCCATTTTTTTAGATATAAAATATTATTTTTATATCTCTTCAGAGATGTATGTCTATTTCCTTTCTTAATTGGTAAATTATTATTAAGCACCAAGCATCTATACATTGTACACTTGGTTTGACATCATCGATTTCTTCTATGAATTTCATGATATGCTATTAAAGGTACCACAATGATATGCTATTAAAGGTACCACATGGTTACCATTTACGAGGCTTCAACGTCTTGTCCTTATTAATTATTATACCCCGAGTAGATAGTGACATTCTTCTATGTTTTTTTGGAAAATGACGTGTGCGCCTCCCATTTTACTTATAGTGCATTCCTTTAATTTTTTTTTCAATTTTGCCCCTCACGTAAAAAATGATGGAAATGAAAAAATGTAGGTGGAGGGTAAAATTGGAAAAAAAAATTGAAGGAGTGCACTATGGGTAAAATAGGAGGTGCACAAATCACTTCCCATTTTTTTTAATATAAAGAAGGAAAATCTCTTTAAAACTCTTGGAATTAGGTTAGTCTTCCTAAAACTTTTACATTGGGTAACATCATCTACCTCACAACCGCTTCTTGAGGTGAAAAGTTACAAGTTGAGCTACCCATGTTAGGTATCAATAGAGATAAGTTGCCCAAATGCATTTGCCTTTTATATTCTCATATAAGTAGGGTGTGTATTCATTCAAATTTAGGGTGGTTTGTCTCGATGCAAGTTAAATAAACATGTTAGACCAAATATTTTATTCGACGAGTTCGGCTTGGGGCTTCTATTAAAGCCCGTTGAGCCGGTTGGACTTTTATATTCATTTATTTTTTAATATACACTTGTATGACAGAGGACTCTAAGACCCTTATCTCTCTTTGAATACTAAGGCATTAGGTAATAAAAATGATACCAAGAGTACTCTGCTCTTGATCAAATTATGTATCATTTTTTATTTTTTATTGTAAATTGAAAATTTAACTGTCCATATTGAAATCAAACTTAAGAATTTGCCATCTATCAAAATTTTATCTCAAAAATAATTTTTTAGTTACTTCATCTTAACCGTTAAAATCACTAGGTATCAAATCTTTTCAAGTACATCTGCTAACTAACTTGGAAATTTGATTTTTGAATTGAAATATTAACTGGTGGTAGATCTTTGTGTCTAATTTATATGGTTAGATTCTCAAGTTAAAAAAAAATTGTTATGTGCAACCTTATAATTCTGTGACCAATTATAAAATAAACTGATTTTAAACGATGGGCTTAAGCTTTAGCCTTTAAAAGTCCGAAGGGTTCAACTTTTTGTAGACATAAATAGATTCAGACCTTTTTTTGACAGAGCTCTGCTCAACCCTCCAAATAAACCTACAAATAAGGTAGAATGGCATTTAGAGACTTGTAAAATTACTCGTAGGGTATATGGCACGATCTCAACATGAAAGAGCTCAACTTTTCAAACATTGTAAGAGCTTTCAAGAGATGAAGTTACTTTTAAATTTATGAGCAACTCAACTTTAAAAAAGAAAACATATTATTACTTTTTCTTATGAAATATTTTTTAAGAAAATTCTTCTCTGTTAGCAAATATTCTCATTCCTTGTTGAAAGACTTGTGAGCAGCATTTGGATGGAGGTAACCCTACTACTCCTGTTCAGTGCCGACTCTGAAATGTTTTGAAATTTCAGAGTTCTAGGCGAAATCATAAGATGGGCCATATTGCAATTAGTATTCTTTTTTTTTAGAGTCCTTACATACTCTAAAATTTTAGAGGTCCTAAGCAACAACCTAGACTACCTATAGTTAGGGCTGGGCTACTCCTGTTTGGTAACTAAGAGAATGAATAAAAAATCAACTGTTTATCCTTCTTCCTCAACTTTTGAAAATCCTTTTAGAAAAAAAGGTTTTCGTATTACTTGGATTAACCCCTTACCTTCACCCAAATGCAGCCATGGTAGCAAATGGAGAAATTTGTTAATATAGAAGATGGTTGAGATATAGTAAAAACTTTTAATTCTACCTTCTTTCAACCAATAAAAAATACTTTGTTACTTAGACTCTCAGCCACTATCTTTATTCAGTGTTCCATTTCATAATATTATAATGAGACATGAGTTTTGTATCTTTGATTTCTTAAAAACTTAAAATGATTAAACCATTACAAGATGTTTTGATCGAATTTTACTCTTATAGCATAGCAATTTAAGTTAAGACCAATTCAAACTTGACCATTCTAACTTAATATATAGAGAGGGACTAACTCAACTTATTTAAAATAATTTTATATTTATTTATTATCTTATTTTATTTTTGAAATTTTCTACTCCCATATTACCCAGCAGAGAAACCATACAAAAAAATCAGCTTCATATTATTTTTCTTTGTGCACCTCCCATGAAACAGGTAAGCAGGCAACGCCACAGCGCCACGTGGCATTCTATTAAGGAGTCGTGGATCCCAATTGGTCGTCACGCGTAGCCAACAGGAGTCTTTTTAAAAAGGCGCGAGAGAAGACGGCAATGGAAAGAGCGACCAAATCGGCAGTGGAGGAGACAGGAGAGAGCTGCGGGCGAATATTCTGTGAGAAGACGAAGTGGAGGAAGCGAAGCGGAACAGAGAACTTTTCTTTTGTCTTCTTTCCCTTTGTCTTTCTCCGCCTTCCCTTTGCCGTTTTGTCTCTTGTTTTCTTCTCCTTTCTCCTCACCTGCAGGCCTTTCTTGTCTCTCTAAATGGCTTTCTTTCTACATTCCCTCTCTCAGCCGTGTTTGCTTCCTCACCTTCCAACATTCTTTTTTCATGCCCTTGAATTTCGTCTCCAATCTCGAAAAAGAGCTTCGAAGGAGCGGCAATGGCGGAGGAAGATGGACTTTCATGCTCTTTTCCTTCGCGGATCTGAAACTCTAGTTTCTTTTATGTTCTGTTCTTCTTGTTCTTTTTACCAGATTTCACGTCTCAATTTGCTCGGAATTCGCTGGAAATGCTCAAGAATGGCAAATATGCGTTTTTTGAGGAATTACCTTCGCCATCCAGCCCTAGCTATCTTTCTCTGTTCATTTTCTCTCTCTGCTTCTTCTTTACTCATCATCATCATCATCATCATCATCATCATCTTCTTCTTCTTATCACCTGAATTGCGGCCTCAAGTCGCCTGGAATTCGTATTGAAGAGCTGAAAAACAAATGGTGTTTCTGGAGGTATTCCTTTTTGAGCTCGAAGCCTAGCTCATTTCTCTGTTGCTTATTTCTTCTTTTTTGTTCTTCTTCTTCACCAGAATTCAAGCTAAAATTGCTTGGAACTGGCTGAGAGTCGGCTCAAGACGTTTAAAAAGGATTAAAATCTCGTTTTTGGAGGAATTCCCTTAAAAAAAATTCAACCGTAGCCTCCTCTTCTGCTCTTTGTCCTTCTCTGCGTCTTGCTTGCTCCTCCTCCTCCTCTTCTGCTCTTTCTCCTTCTCTGCTTCTTGCTTGCTCCTCCTCCTCCTCTCTTCTTCTTCTTCTCATTCAACAGAGTTCATACTCAAATCGCTTGGAATTCGCTGCAAAACCCTGAGAAACACTCTAGTTGGACAAAAGGCAGCATTTTTGGCAGAATTCCTTTCCAAGATCCAACCATATCTCTCTTTCTCAGTTTCTCTATTCTTTTTCTTTTGATCTACTGTTTGAAACCCTAGAAATCTGTGGTGAATTACGAAAGAGCTCTTTGGATTTGAAAGCTTAAGCTGAATGGCATCTTTGGAGAAGCTGCTTAAGGAGGAAGGGTTCAAAGGGAGCAAACTGAAGTCAACATCGAGAGCTTCTTTAGGAAACAAAGCTGTAAGTATGCCACTGGATCTTTACCGTGAGCAGAATCCTGTAATCTCTAATGTTAGAATTAAGACTAAGAGGACCAGATCGAATGTTTCCCGACTTGAATCAAGAAGTGATTTGCAAAGAAGTGAGAGAATTAGGAGCTGGCAATCTACAGCTGATGTTCTTGAAATCGAGAGCTTGGATGTTGAATCGAAGAACGATGTGCAAGAGATTGAGAGCATTGGAGGAAGAGATTCTTATGATGAGCGGGAAAAAGAGAAGTACAGTGTTGAGTCTTATGAAAAGCTGCAGTCAATTTCAACTTATAAAGTGAGAAACAACACTGAGTTCTTAGAAAAGAAGAGACTCAGTGATGCTGACTGGAACAATGTGCCAAAAAATAAGAGCTTTAGTGGTAGTCTTTCGAATGAGTTACTGGGAAGTGAGAGGTTGAAAGATAAATATTGTGACGATTTGCAAGATAATGGAAAATACACTGAAAAATCTAAGATGAATTTAGTGGAAGATGAAGGGATTGGAATCAGATCTGCAAAACACCTTTTTGAGCAAATGAGCTTGGAAAAGAGCTCTCGAAACAGAAGATCACAGAGTTACAAAATCTCTGGTGATAATAAAAGTCATAGGCGTCCAAATCTTGAAAGGGCGGCTTCTGAACCTGCTGAACCTGCACTTGATGAAATTGCAATCCAGGCTATGGTTTCAATCCTAAGTGGTTACGTCAGACGTTTTGTCAAGGATGAGTCTTTTCGGGCATCACTTTGTCAAAGTTGTATCTCCTGTCTGAGCTTCACCAATTCGAAAGAACTTGATTATGATGAAAGTGGAGTTATTGTCAACTTCAAACAGGCAATTGAGGCTGTAGAGAGAGTTGCTGAGGAATTGGGAAGTCCAAAGGAATTGAAGAAAGCTTCTTTACAGCTGAGTGTTATTGCTGGGTTAAATTCAAATGATTTAAAAGATGGCTTTACATCTGGGATCCCCAACTCACATTTGGCCGCATGTGCCCATTTATACCTTAGTGTGATTTACAAGCTCCAAAAGAAAGATAAAGTCTCTGCAAAGTATCTTCTGCAGGTTTTCTGTGATTCACCCTTTCAAGCTCGGAAGTTTTTGTTGCCTGACCTGTGGGACCAACTTTTTCTTCCTCACCTTTCACATTTGAGGGTGTGGTATGACCAAGAAGCTGAGGCCATACCAAATACATCAAGCCGGGCAAGGAAAATGAAACTTCTTGAGAAAGTGTACAATGAAATATTGGATAGTGGTACTTACCAGTTCGCAGTTTACTACAAGGAGTGGCTCACTGCAGGAATTGAAGCTCCTACAGTTCCATCTATCTATGTCCCTACAACATCTGTCTCTGGGGTTTCACAAGGAGGTTCACAAGGGCCTTCTCCAGATCCAGAGTCCAGTCCAGTAGCTTCAGTCACCTCTCAGCCAATGATCAGCAAAAGGTTATATGAAGCTGTCTTTGGTCATTCAAATAAAATAGGTGGCTCCAATGATGTGAATGTTGAAGAAGGAGAGGAGTGTTTCAATACTTGTGCGAGAAGTTTTGACGATACTGTTGAAGACAGCAGAATGGAAACCATTCCTGAGAAACATATGCAAGAATATGCTGCTAAGAATTTGCCAGACGATGCACCTCTTCATGTAAGCAGTTCCTCACCTTTATAATTTTAATTGCTCATTTTTTTCTCTCTTCTTAACACCTGGTCGCTTACTAGAGATATCCTTCTAATGAACATGATGTGGTCACGGTATTGTGTTCAATGCAAGTACTTCCTTGAGCATTCTTCTGTACTTTTTTATCCTCAAACAGCTTTCCATTCTAAAATTATATTATTAATTCTGTGTTTAGTAATAGGTGATGGACGAATAGATGGTTCTGGAATTGGGATTCCTAGTAATTGAGCAGATTATGTTTCGCTGCTATTTCATTTATTTTCTTAGCCCTTCTTTATAAAAAAAATAATATATCTGTTTAGTCTTTATTGTTAATTCATCAATTCAACTTAATTGTTCTGGTCATTACAGATCTGCATTTGACTATGGCACTTCTCCTTATGCCGCACTCTTCGTGAGCTCACCTATGTAAGGCTCATATATAGTGAAGGTGATGGATCCATCGAAAAGGTCTATGTTTGAACTTATGACCCCAAAAAAAAAAATTCATCTTGATTGGGTCGATCAAGCTATCTTTTTCAAGCCCTCAAAAAAATTTAATCATTTTTTTAACCCCTAAACTTTTATTTGAAAACAATGGCTTCATCTATCTAATCAAGATGATTTTTTATGGTCCACAAGTTCAAGACTAAACCTTTTCAACAAATCCATCACTATTAATATGGGTGGGCTCCACATAAGCGGGCTTGCGAAGAGTGCGGCATAAGGAGGGGTCTAAAGTGTACATATATATATTGTTAGCCATGACAATGTGAAAATTAACAGGGAACATTGAACATGGGCAAACATGTGAGAAAATGTACTCTATAATTTCTTTTTTCAATGATGGTAATCTATTCATAGGAAACTATAACCATGAAATACAGTTTAACAAATATGCCACCAGGATAGATCCCACGACTACCGCAAGAGTAATGCCTTGACAGTGTTTACCAGTAAAGAGTCTTGTTTATTCTTTTTCTTAAGACACAGCTGGCCTTGCCATTTGCTCCAGGGCAACGGTTGGGGTGTAAAGAACAACATGGCAAACCTCCTAGCAATGTCTTGAAATCATAAATCTCCTTAATTGTGTCCATAGTTCCCAAAGACACTCAACTTCGTGGTGCCCACTTTTAACCTCATAGCATGTCCGATTTTGTTGAGCGGTAACGAAGAATGAATATATTAATAGAAAAGATAAAAATATAGAAACAAAAGCATCAGGTCTAAGAGACTTAAACCCAAGAGTTGAGAACAAGAAGAAAAAATACAGCCACCAAGATATCCAATAAACTAAAACATAAAAAAGATAGAAAACGCCTACAACGTGGAGTCCACCCCGTTCTCTGCGAAGAAATCGGTCACTCCATTTGTGGATCTTCTAAGTAGTGTGAAAGAAATCTCACTCCCGAACACAGTGCCCTTATGTCCCTTACAAATGTGATCAGTTTCCAAGGGAGTCATTTCAATCCCTTAGCCCACTTGATTGCATTTGTCAAATCCCCTTTGATGATTAGCTTCCCCCGCCCTAATAAAATCCGTAAGGATAAAGCTCTCCTAATACTAAGAAGTTCTGCCTTGTTTGAATATCTCCATCCAACTAGCTTAGAAAAAACTATGGACGTTATACCATTGCAATCACTAAGAGCTCCACCTATTCTTGTTGGACCCGGTTTACCCCTTGCTGCCCCATCGACGTTAAATTTAGAAACGCCCGGCTGAGGAGGAGACCAGGAGAAGTGGGCTCTAACCTTCCTCGGGCCCCTGCTTAAACAACCCTCCCGAGAGCTGTAAAAGTCCATCCTATGGCTCTAGGAGAAAATGGTTACCCTATCCCTTGTAACACTTTTCCTCTTCTTCGTGGTTTCTCACCTGTTAGATTGAAAGTGCTATGCTCTGTGCAATATTCCGTTGCTGTAGATGGGAGGGTAGATATAAAAGATATTGTGCAAACTTTGGAATGACGTCAATAGTTTGGTCGCGCGTGAAAGAAAGATTCAGGCAAAAGGAAAGTTGGAAATTCTATAATAAAAACGTTTCTTGAAAACCTTTGTATGGTAATGACAAAGAACTTCAGCTTCATTTACTGCATGAGAACCCACCAGCCCAAAAAAAAGTGACGACAGATCTGCCAAAGAATTGTGAACAGCCAACTAGTGCAGGCCAGCCCATGGGTTCCATTTGAACCTCAATTGAATTTTAACTTGTGGGTTCCCATGGGTGGTGGTTTCCATCTGAGGTTAATCAAAGTGGGATGCTCTTTATCATCTCCAACCAAATGCTATCCAGCATTTTGACAAACCTGAGAACTACTTGGAGGCAACCATCCATAATACAGCTCATTGATTGACTGCTTGAACATGGTCTCTTAAGCACAGGACCTTGCTGCAGCACCCGTGCCTCTCTATCAAGGACCTAAAGACCAGCATAAAAGTAATTAATTTTAATATTCTTCCTCATGGAGTTTTCAAAGCTGAACCTCCATGAAAGAGATGGTCAAGATACAATGAGAAAAAAAAAATCCAAGAAAGCAATAAGCAGATAAGCCTGTGACCCTTACCCATGAGTCACCCTACAATTGAGATGATTTATTGACTCTGCAACAATACAAATGTATGTAATATATCAAATAATGGCAGTGATGGCTACATTCTTTGGAAGCAAAATAGCTACATCTTCATTATTTCTGAGTAAATGTTCAACTGCCAAAGATTATGATGTAACAATACCTTCCCATAAGAAACAACCATTGATGATGATGATGATTGATTGATAAAAATAATAATTGGTGGTCAAAATTTGGTGAAGAAATTTGGTAGGTGCTTGAGTTGAGTCACCTATTAAGCTGAAGTTATGGAACTTCTTTTTGAAATTAAAGTAGTCTGATTCAGACCACAACTTTGCAGTTGTATAAGTGAGAACTTACCAACATCTACAAGCTCAAATGATGACTCTAGTTTTGAATTGTTTAAGACTTCCCAAATCCTAAAGCACTCTGGTTGGATTCAATTGAGGCTTTCAAGAAAATGAATGCCCAAAATGCTCAAAGTCTCTTCTTATCAGTTCTTGATCTGTTTCATGATTAAGAAAAGAAAAGAAACTGTAACTAGAATTAAAGAGTAAAAACATATCCTTTCTTTTTCGATACACTTTCTTTGCATAAGCATGTTTCAGGATTCTCTCTGTGCTTGTCAAATAATGTTTTGTTCCGTTCTTCCTCTGCCATTGCCATTTGGTGACAGTTGAAACAATCAATTTAGACCTCTTGACACAATGCCCATTTGGCGAACGTTACTAATATTAAATCCATTTATACTATGTTATTAGAATTTTTTTTCATTGTTTACTTAACATTATTTGCAGAGTTATAGTTGGAAGGATATTTTTTTGCCATGTACATGATAAGGAATGATGGTTCAGTTGCTGGTATTGATCGTTCCCTTGGATAATATATATTCTTCGACTAAATGAGTAGGTCTGTTCATGGGCCAGGGTCGATCTGGGCTCTTCCTGTGGCAGCTCAAGTTCGTCAAATATACATAAGCCCAGCTCGCACACTGCTTATCATGTTTTTTAGAACTGAAGCCCGAGCCTGCCTATTTAACCCATTTATTTTTACACAATTCCTTTTTAACTCAACAGAGAGAGACCCTTATCCATGTTGGTATGTTGATGTGAAACCAAAAATCTCAAATCATAGTTCGATTTCTAATAGATTTCGATCGGGAAAAAAAAAACCAGTGCCGAATTTGTTGATCTAAGAAAAAAATAAAAGAGAGAGAGAGAGAGCACTTGATATCAGGGTTCCCTCACCTCTGTCAGAGGAGGAGAAATGGGGAAGAAAAGGTCACCACTGCCACCATTGAGAGGAAGGGGAGGGGCAAAGGAAAGAAAAGGAAAGAATTAGTGTTTGAGAGAGATGGGCTTTAAGTCTTATATGTGTTATATAAGTACATAAGTATATTATGGTATATGCAAAATACATATATTATCAGTATAATATTATTTTAAAATTAAACAGCCCAAAAGCCCGTCAGGTTTCAACGGACGCTAAAGTAGCCTGAGCACAGCCCGACGGGCTATAAGCTATGTTCAAGCCCGTTTATGTAGGCCGGGTTCAGGCGGGTCATAGATCGGGTTTGGATGGAGGAACACCCCTATAAATGAGCATAATATGATTAATTACTTCATTTCTCCTATTTCTTTTTTTTTTTTTGGGGTCAATGTAAATTGTAGCAATAAGTTTCTTACATTATTCACCACAACCTCCAGGCAGATGGACTATTGATGATACCTGCCAATGCCTGGGAATTGCGCCAAATAGCCATTGAAGAGGTAAAAGAGCTAAAGGAAGAAAGTGCTGTCATAGAGTACCGCCAGAATATGCTTTCACATTCAATGGCAAATGAGGTCACTCTCAAGAAGCTAGCAAAATCTGTATTCCAGTTGCAGCAAACTAGAGATTCCTCAGATTCTGTTGCAGCTGGTCCTCTTATGCACTCCAAGTGCATGCCAATGCATGATTTATATAACAGTGTATGAGATTTTGTTATTAAGGTTGTTGGTTTTCCAGCTGAGTTTTTTAATTGTATTCTGACAACTGAATTCAAATTGCTTCTTTGGTGCAGCAAAGCAACACACGATCTTGTGAAAAATGTGAATTCAAGAAAATTTGGTTAGCATCACATGCCATGAGTACTGAATTATCAGTAACAAACTATAGGTATGAATTCTTCAGTTTACATATGAGCTCGCAATGACTTATCAAATTCTTTTTTGAATAGTATTGAAAACCGATTATGGTTATGTTTATCAGTGCAGGGCCATTTATGAATTATGATGATTTTGAAGAAAGCTCATTTTTCTCTAGTACTCCCAAAGATTTTATCTGTCCTCTGACAGGTGAATTGTTTGAAGACCCTGTTACACTAGAGACTGGTCAGACCTTTGAGCGAAAAGCCATTAAGGAATGGCTTGATCGTGGAAACAGAACATGCCCAGCAACTGGGAAGACTCTAGGATGTGTAGAAGTACCGGTTACGAATTTTATTTTGAAGCGTGTTATCAATGGCTGGAAATCTGAACACTGCAAAAATCTCCTGGTATATGCCACTCAAATGGCAGGAAGCTCTATTAATCATGAATACAGATCCAAGGATGAAGCTGCCATACTTATATTAGAAAAGCTTCTTACTGATTTCAATGCAGCTGAAAGAATGGAGAATGCCAAATATCTTATATCTCTGGGGGGTTTGCATTTTCTTGTTCGAAGGTTTGAATTGGGGAACTTGGAAGAAAAGACACATGTTGCTATGCTTTTGTCCTGCTGTATCAAGGCGGATGGAGGTTGCCGAAACTTCATTGCAAGAAACATCAAAAAGTCATGTCTTGTTGAGCTCCTTCACAGTAAACAAGCTAATTCACGAACAAATGCAGTCATGCTACTGACTGAACTGATTTGCCTTAACAGGTTTATAAGACGTAATAGTTTGTTTTTTCTTTGTATCATGAGATTAATTTCCTTCTTCCCTCCTGGAGATGCATACTTTCTCAGAATCTTCCTAAAATTCAGTTGTCATGCACAGTATGCAGTGTTCAAAGTTCTTATGACAATGGAATAGTAGATTCCTTAACAGAGAAATTTGCAGGCGGGATTGCTTTTCCTAGTGTCCATGTTTTTTCTCCATTTGACACATTTAATTTTTTTTTTTTTTGATGATCAAGGTGTCCAGGCCTCTTAGAGCACCCAACTAATCATCGGGGCATGTGCAATCCTCCCTACCCACACACACCGGGTAACTCTATGGGGAGTGGCCCTTTGGAGTGGAGTGAAAATCAAACTCAGGACTCCCGCTTCCTGAGACGGGTTCCTGGCCATCACTTCAACCACTTTGGATTTTGACACATTTGATTTGAAATTCTGTTGGGGATTCATTTCAGGGATGGGACAATAATATGCAAAAGCTGTCTGTTATAACTTGGTAAAGAAAATGCCTGTGAAATTGGAATAGTTTATTTTGAGGGTCCCTTATCAGAAGGTGATTGCTGTTTCCTTTGCCCGTGATTTGAAATGAATCTGTTGGGAATTTATTACAGGGCTGGGACAATAGTATATAGAACCCTGTCTGAGTTCACAGCAGTCCTTCCCATTTGTCTCATCGTTCTTTCCCCCTGGTAAAATTGTCAATGTATAAGTGATGACTTGTCTGTGTCTTATATGGTTTCATTGACATATTGATTATGTCCTCATACTTGTTTTTTCAAACAAGCAGTTAGTTCCCACATCAATGTTATGTAGGTCTTCATCTGTAAGAATTCAGCTTTTTATGTGATTTGAGCTATTTACCCATGGGTGCACAAGATCTCCCCATTATATTATGGAATAATGGTTATGCATAGGTTCCTTTTGTCAGAAAAAAGTTGGTCATATGTCTCTTTTATATAGTTTTGCTTGTTTTTATGCTTTACAGGAGGACAATAGTCACATCATTCTTGAGTGGTTTGCGGGATGAGGGGCTTATGAACTCACTGCATGTTCTGCTTGTCTATCTTCAGAGTTCTCCACCTAAGCAAAAGCCCTTGGTTGCTGTACTTCTTCTGCACTTTGATCTTATGGTATACTTCTTAACAAGTTTCACATTTCTTGATGATGATTTGAGCATTTCAATTTGTTTCCCCACTTATCCTTGCACTTGCATTCCGTGACAAAGACTAATAGGTGCTGCATCTGATTATTTTAGTATAATAATTGAAACATATAAGGAAATGATAGCTGCAATGTGTTGCTTAATGAATTTCCTCTATAAATTCCATTATCTTTGCAGGAAACCTAGCCCTCTAAATATTGGGCTAACTTTACTGCGCTAATGAACCTTCCATCTGTTACAACAGAGTTGTTGTAGGCTGGACTTGTCATATTTGTGAATAAAAAATGAAGGTTACTGTATATAAAACAATACTGCTACATTACTAGCTACTGTTAATTTTTGTGCCGTCTTTCCAAACGCCTGGCATGGTTGTATTCTTTTAGAAGTTCTAGTATGTGCTTTCATTAAAAAAAAAAAAATTGTTGTATAGCTTGTTATGTTTTATTGCCATAGGCAAATACTTGATAACGAAAATAATGCACACGAATCTGACCAAAGTCAACAGTTAGCGGTAATGCAAAAATGTGATACAGGAAAAAATTTATATAAGTTGGTTCCATGTTAACATATATTACAGAGGACCCTAGCTTAAGATTTGGAAAAGATCCCAAGAAGACCCGTCAAATTGTGAAAAAATATTCCTAAGAGGTAACACTAACTTAAATTATTCTAACAACCATCGAATAAAGCAAAAATTCAAATGCACAATAAACCAAAACCATGAACCAGCATTTATATAATCTGATAAAAAAAGGCATTTTAACAAATGGAAAGCTCTGATCCTCTGATATGCAAGAGACTTCTAATTATCTGAGAGAGAGAGAGAGTTGACATCATGCCTGATGCTATCATAAGATCCATGGGTCACACGTGCAACCGCGGGAAAGAAGAGGTGAAAACCGTGTATTGGTTTCTAACTTTTTTTGAAGCCTTCTACTCTAAGGTGTCCGTCAAATGATTTGCTTCTATGCTAGCAAATAAAAAAGGAAAAAAATCGTCTAAAAAAAACTAAAAAATAGGAAAATAAATTTTGAGACGGGATTTGGTGAGTTGGAAGTATTTACTATTTAGTTCTAACTTTTTCATATTATTATTTAAAAAATAAAAAATTCATAAAAATGACTAAAAATAGAAAAAGAGATTTTGTAATTAAATTTGGTGATTTCGAAGGATGACTAAAATTCTTTTTATATTAGTAAATAGAAAAATAGAAAAAAAATTACAAAAAATTGTGAATTAAAAAAAATTATTCTCTATAATTTTTTTACTAATTCTACTCGCGCGAAACTCGTGCCTTCTACTAATTTGTTTATGCAAATCCGTCTCATACATTTTATAATTGCAATTCAAAAAATGTGTAATGAACAGCTATGCATCTTAGGTAAAATACTGCTATCTTAATCTACAAAGTCGATAGTAATTTTACAAATGAAAAGGTTTTTTCTTCCCATTTTGAAATTTAATAATTTGAACAGAATTGGGCCATAATAAGTTTATGATAATCTGCAAGTGCTTGGAGCAAGTCTTAATTGAAATCTACCCCTCTCTCTCTCTCTCTCTCTGGCCTCTGGTTTGATGTTCTTGTGACTTGAACAACCTCATGTTGCAGGCAGAGCCTCGAAAGTATAGCATATACAGAGAAGAGGCTGTTGATGCAATAATTGCATCTTTGGAATGCAGTTTGACAGATGAGAAGGTCCGGGATCAGTCTTGCAGGGCTCTTTTTATCTTGGGAGGACAATTTACATACAGTGGAGAGATATGCTCCGAATCTTGGCTACTAAAGCATGCAGGGTTCTATGATGGCTCTGAAGCTCACACTCTTCACAATGATGATGAGACGCAAACTGAAGGAATCATTCCAGAGGTACATTCGATATATTATTGCCACATTGTCTTCTCTCTTCTTTTCTCTTTCCACCTCTCCAGCAGCAGCTTATGTTAGAAACCGCAAATTGTGGTTTATGACTTGTCAATGGAAGCTTTTGTTTTTAAAGTTTTTTAATAATTTGATAGTTTCTTTCCTAGGTTTTGTCTTGTGGAATATTAATTATTGTTAATCGGTTGTCCCATGCTTGGAAGTTTGGGAATTCTCTCTACTCAGGCACATGGTATGAGACTAATTAGTAATGGCAACAAGCTGAGCCTCATTATATAACCCTTATAGGTTGTACTGCTATACAATTTGTAACAGCCTAGGACAACTTGATCTCTATCAGGCCTAGTACAACTATATGGTATGGGCCAGATGTCCCAGGCCTAACTTTTTACAACACTTGCTGGGCTTGTACAGGCTCATCTTTTCCTGTTGCATATATTCTTGTAAGCATTTTGTTGTCTTGTCATCAACGAACCTCCTTCACCATTAAATCTTTTCAGGAGGAAGAAGAAAAGGCACGTGAAGAGTGGCTGAAGAATTTGTCAGTGCTGCTGCTTGGTAATGGAAAGAAGTCGTTCCTGGAGTGCATCTCGAAGTGTTTAGGCTCAGAAGATTCTTTTTTGGTGAGGGCATGCCTCACAATGGTAGCATGGCTGAGTCATGCCCTTGCGTCTATATCAGATGCTGAATTCCAGCTCTCTGCATTCTCATTTCTCATTCCCAGGCTGAAACAGAATTTAGAAAATGAACGAATTGAGCATAGGATACTCGCTTCTCTGTGCTTATTCAACTTCAGCAAAATTTCCGGTGAGCTTTTCCCCTTCTCAGTGGATTTTTTTTTTTTTGTAACAATCCCTTCTCAGTAGATGTTTCATTGTATATGTGTGTGCACCTGGCCTATATTTCAACATCTCCTCTCCCCTCTTGAACTGTCATGTGCCTAACTTTGATCCAATCGAAGATACACTCACAATTTGATAGAATTCTTGTATTATTAATGGATTACTGGTTAGATCTTTGAAGCAGTCATAGCAAATCTTGTTCTATCAGATAATTTTCGGGTCTTGCCTACGGCAACTGACACAGATAAACACACACACAGTGTAGTTCTCATTATACAAATTGAATGTCTACAAATCCATGTTCACTTAAACCACCTAGCCATTTTCGGTATTATGTTGCAGAATGCCGGGTCCTACTGATGACATTTGCAGACGAGATCATGGTTTCTCTCCGCAACCTTGCAGAGGTAACATGGACAGCTGAAGAGCTGTGTTCCATCTTTTCTAATGACTCTCTCTAGTTTCAACAAGCGAGAGACCTCGCACTTCCTCTTCCCATTGTGCATGAGATCCAAGACTAGAAACACCGTTTTCTTCAACGAGAGATCTGAATACTTCTATTGGTGTTTCGGCATCGAGAAATGATTTTGAGTAGGTATCAGTCACAATTGGTTTCTTTTGTTTTGATATTGTGTATGTTTATCACTGTATCCATCCTGTAACAATTATGGCATTAATTTAATTATGTTATTTTGTGTTGCTATTTATTATTATTTTGCACTTTCTAATAAATGGAAGAAATTATCCTATGCCGATGTCCTTACCGTGAGGGCGTCCAACCCTGCCTCATCTCTTTTTATTCAATCCCTTGATAAACCCTTCCTTCAGTGGATTGCAGAGGACACTCTGATCAGATTCTGTCCAGATGAGGACCCTTCCATTAAATAGTTCATATTTAGTCTGTCATTAACTAAATAAATCTCCTCCATATGATCCATTCAAGAAGGATCTGCAATTTATACAATCTAATAAAGAGCAATTAACAAATAGCTGTCAATATTTTGGTTTCTTATGCATTTTTTTATTGTGAAAATATCATACCATTTAGTTATTGGTTTATTTTTTTCAGTTTTTATTGCCAGTTTCGCTTTTTTTTTCCTCATACCCATATAAACTTATTAGTGCTTTCACACGACTTAAATCTCTTGTTCCTCAAATTTATTAATGTTTGATTTCAATTTTAAGTGTCATTTTAATTTATTCATACCATTTGGGCGTAATTTTGGAATTTTAAAAGTAATGTTATTTTCTTTAATCATCTTTCAGTCCTAGCCAATTATCGTTATTTTTCTATTTTCTTTTAACATCCCAAAGAAATAATTGCATTAAATACGTTGACGAATCATGAAGACATAAATAAAATCTTTTTTGAATTATGTTTTATATGCTGCTGAAGTCGATGGTAGACAACATTTTCTTAAAAAAATGAGCCCATCTTTTCATATTTGGACTTTCAACGATATGGATCAACCAAGATTTCTGGAAGCAAAGATCCTATGCATCCCATCCCCGGTGAAATTATGGTCGTGGTATGAAAGAAATAGTGGAATGGAACAACTTATGACTAAGATATTACAATTTATAGCTACCGATCACACTTCCTTTCAACCACGTCAAGTTATTGCCATCACACAGACAAGTAGCAATAAATAAATAGAAATGCAATAGAGCACCTAGCACTTTATCAAGTTGATTTACAAAGCGTGCCATAGCAATGGGCTTTTGTGCTGGTATGGAAAGGGGTGCCCATATGGCTCCTCCAAGAACATTTGATAGGATTTTGACATTTTACATTTTATTACTATATTGCCATTGATTTCCTTGACAAGCATGAACATATTACACTTGAATGAGATGATTAACTCAAAAGAATAGAGTTAAAAATGACCATAATAGAAATAATTTAGAAAAAACTCCAATAGACAAATTAAGAGACTTTTTTGAAGTGGATAAGCAACGTAAGTTGAATATGAGAGTCCCATACATGGCGTTAAGAGGCTAAAAGTTACAAGTACACACTAAAACAAGAGAGAATTTATGATAGGGTGAAAAAGAAGAGCGAAACTTGAAAAGCTGACCATATATACATGAAAGTTTGACTTATGATTAATGGTGGTGGTGATAATGATGATGAAGAAGACAATCATTAGTTTCCTTTCTCATGTTATGGTACAAGAGTTATTTTCTTATGGGGAAAAAGTTAGAGATATTTTTTTTCCCTACCAAATTTTTTTCTTCTAAAGATATGCATGAAAACAGTTTGCATGATGATAACATTCAAGAATTGTAAATGATGTGAGATAGAATATCTCAGGTTCCATCTGTTCGGTACCAAACAAAAGCTGGCATGATAACACTATCATACAATAAAATGGCTCTTACAACAGGAAATCGTGTGGAAACCAAGGCTAATAAGCATTACAGATGAAACTCGGCCAAACAAAAAAAGTTGGACCACATTGATTAAATATAATTATAATTAAGATAATTTGCAGATTATTTGACCACTACAGACATGGCTAGCTAAATAATCTACTCCCACATACAGAAGCCTCTAAACCAGAATGTCTTCCAGGACCCAGAGCTGAGGCAAGACAAGCAACAAGGAACACTGCAGACAATCCTTCGATACACTTCGCAATTGCTGTACAACCTGCTATCTACAATGAAAAGAATAGAATAAATATTAGACCAATGGAATGTGAATGAAGTGATCATTGCAAGGTTTTGTTCAGATCTAATACTAGGAAAGAAAATCATTAATGATATTGTACTGAAACCAATGGATGCAGTTCAGCTTTCTCATTTCCAGGTCGAAGAATTCTTAGTGATGCGAAAAAAAAAACCTCTGGATAAGTAGTGAACTAAGTGCTGGACAGTTCACTGGATCAATGACAAAGTTGTGGGAGGTGGTTTTTTTTAATAGTTCATATATATATATAATAGATAAAGGCACCAGAGGTGTAAATATAAGAGGAGCAGTAGAAAAGTCTATAGGAAGACCAATAAACTGGCCAAAAAACACTAAGGACTCAAGAAAGATCAGCATATTCTTTCCATGGGGAAGAGGCATTTACATGTGGAGAAAGTGGAGGTGGGGAAAACGATCATTTGGAAAGCTCCTTAAATTAGTTATGATCTCATTTTCTATTGTTAATATAAAATCTGATACATAAAGAAAAAAATGGTAAAAGTCCCAATTTCTTCTTCCACTTGTTTCCAACAGATAACCTATTTCCTACAAGTCCTACCTCTACTCATCCTTCTTTCGCAATTATCTTCGTTCCTCTTATGTTACAAATTGTCCATGGGTGCAATTTGTTTGTAGACATTATATGGATATATAACCCATTTATTGATTAAACAGAAGAACTGTAGGTAATTTGTCTGTAGGCATTTTATATTTTTTTCACAATAAAAACTAGAAATATGCAGAATAACATTGTATTTAATAAATACTGGGGTTAGAAAGTACTATAAATAGTATAAAAAACATCCTAAAATATATACAGAACTGCTCCAGGGAATGTTAGGCTCACACATCAATGTATGCCCAAATCCCTAGGCTCTAAGACCTCTCAACTGCCTCTACTGCACCTTATGACTTGACTAACATGACTCTTCTGTTTGAAATACAACTATTTTTTTTAAGATAAGATGATTACCTGTTCACAACTACTGAAATTGCTCCCTATATCGTCCAGTGCATTATCTTGCCATGCTTAGCATCATGGCCGTGTTCATTTTATTTTTCCATTCATTGTTGGCATTCATCTCTACTATGAACAAATGGAAGAAGAAACTGATAACTAGTAAGAGAAAAAACAATAGGTTCATAGAACCTGTGCACATGTATAACCAAAACTCAAAGGGCTCCTGGTGCATCTCTCATGCTTATATTCAGACTGTTGCGCATAGTTCGTCTACCAATTCCAGCATTGCCTTTTTGCATCATAGCAACAAACTCCCCATAATCAATCCGGCCATCCTGAAATATCAAGGATGTTGGAAGTTAAAAGATGAAAAACGTAGTATGAGCAGCACAAGGAAATAAAGAACAAAAAATAAAATTGTAGGAAATGATCACAATGTATTATACGAAACGTTCAACAGAAAGCTTATTAAAATATTAATATTATCACAACCTTTTTTTGGGTGGGAAGCAAGAGAGAGAGATTAGTTGAAAGATTTTTCTACCAAAATATAAAATTCTTCCAATTGAAAAAATAAGAAGTTGTAGTTCTGTCTTCAAAAAACTGAGATCTAGAAGTTTTACATTGTCTTGATCAACTTCTTTGATAATATCCTCAAGCGGGACATCAGTCATGTTGTGCTCTTTACATGCTTGCTGGAGTTCATCAACTGTAATATACCCACTACCATCCTTGTCAAAATAAGAAAATGCTGCAACAAGATGTTCCTCACGTTCCAGTTTGTTGAGATGAACTGTTGCAGCAATGAACTCCCCATAGTCAATGGTGCCACTATTGTCCACATCAGCCTAAAGAGAGATGATACAATCAGTCAAACAGAAGAAACAAATTATCTTAAGAGGCATTAGAAGCAATGATTTCCATTGCAAAAAATCATGTCTATCCTAATAAATAAGTGAATTGCAATTTAAAGGTACTAGAAGGAGACTAATGACATTAAAGTATTACAAGGATGAGTGAAGAAGTAAAACTCAAAAAGCCAGCCTAGAACAGGGCTTCAATGATGATGATAGCCTGCCAATGGCACTAAGGAAATTCAGACATAATTCCATGTAATTGGTAGCTAATCAAGAAATGAATATAAAAAGATTGCCTCAATCTTCCGCAGATTTTTGTTTCTACTTTAATTAACCATAAAGATATCATCACTTCTTTCCTTTTCTTTTATAAAAAAGGGGGAATTATGGGGTTAACTGGAATGTGAAACCATGAAACTTTTGTTTTGATGGTTTTTTAGTCTTGAGTTGTTGGTATCTAGGACCTTTAGATTTTTTTTTTTTTTAGGTTCTTTAGTTTTGACTTTTTTACAATATACTTAAATTATGTACTGGTATTATTCTTTTGAAAGTTGAAATATTGAGTTTGAGCTCCAATGAAATAGTTATAAATATTCACTTCACCTTGAAAAAAAGTTTGAAATTTGCTCACAATATTACCTTCTAGATATTTTTTATGTTATTTCATATATCAAATATTTTTTTAAGAAAAACATTTATAAATCTTACGATTTTACAATTTACGATATAGATTTGAGATTTTACGATATGATTCGATTTTCACAACATTGGGTCATATAGATTGTCCATATAGTTGTCCTTCGGTTGTACGACGAGCGGGGTTCGAGTTGTGGCAGCCTACAAAGTCCAGATCTAGCCCGGTTGGTCAAATTTGGTTGTACGGACGAGTAAGAAGGAGAAGAAAATAGATGAAAAAAATGATATTAGGAAGAAAAATGATAGAAAACACTTCATTTCCTAAGAATCACACCAAAGGAGAGATGCAGTCACACCACCTGTCTTCTCAAGAGAGTATGTAAAAAAATTCTTCAATTGCATTCTATTGTGAAATAGTGAGTGTTTACAAGTATTTATAAGAAAACCTAAGAATCTCTAGAGAGAGACACGTGTATGAACAATACAAACTATTTAAAATAACTTAGTACATCCATAAAATTGATACTCAAATAATATAATAAAAAATGAAATAAACTTCCTAAGTCAACTATTATGACAACTCCAATTGGGTTACTCCATTTAAATGGTTTGAACCAAGCCAACCGTGATCCGACTGACAAAATAGCTCCCAAAACTCGATAGGATGAAATGAGCAATTAGATTAGGCAATGTTATTACACCCGACCCGACCCGCGGTTGAACCGGCGGGTCAACCGTGCCCATCAACTTAAAGGGTCGGGTTAGTTTAAAACCCGTCTGGGTTAAAACCCATAAAATCCCTCTCCAACCAGCGGTTCGACCCGGTTTTTAATATTAACCCGCGACTCGTTTGTAAAGAATACCCGTGTTTTAAAAAAAAAAATGCTGCAATGGAAGTATGGAGTCACAGACTCTTCACTGCTGAATAAATGGGAGTATTTATCTCTCTAACTTGCTTTTATAACCCTCCCCTACAGTATTTTTTTTTTGTTTGTCGATGTGGGACTCCTACTCCTCCAGTCCCACACTCCATTAACGCTGCAGTGCTGCACTGTGGGTAATAACTAATAAGTATCATCTGATTTATTTGTTATGGGGTTTTACCCCTCCTTTTGAATATACTTACCTTATTAAAAAAAAGAGTTGGCCATAAATAATAAATGTTTAATAATTTTTTTAAAAAAAATTAATAAGTTAAGATTTTTTACATAATTTTTTTTAAAGTTAGATGTTAAAATTTTTAAAAAGAAAAATAATAAAACTTAATAAAAATCAATAATATTTATAATAGAAGACTTTTTTAATGATTAAAATATATATTGACAAAATATTAAGTTGTTATTTTATCTTTTTCATTTGATCAACAATAATATTTATATTAACAGATTTTTTGAATGATTAATTTTTTTTGAAACATTGCTCTAAACTACTAAAATATATATTGATAAAATATTATATTGATAAAATAGTTTTTTACATAAAATTTTATTTCAACTCATTAATTAAACCTTAGTTAATAATTTAATATTATTTATAATTAATGATACGGGTTTGAGTAAGGGTCAACCCGGTTGAACCTTATTTAACCCACCCTTTAAGACGGGTCATTCCACGGGTCGGGTTTTAAAACATTGAGATTAGGCCTTCCAAGCAATCAAATCACAAATCTATGCACAGACATTAGATCTATTGGTCATCTCCCAACCATATCATCTCAACAGTTGTGTTATGTCACTTTTGAGATCTCTGATAAACCCGGTAGCCATCATGGATGTCCTCGTCAAAATAGAAAGGCTAAAAGATTCTGATGACAACAACAATGACAATGTCAAAGCCCTCAAGACCTCTCATGCCTCAAGACATTAAGATCATTGACAGTTCCACATTCCCCAATACTTTCTCCTTACGAGGTGATCTACCATAATTCATGGTGTCAACCATGTTCAGCAAACCTAAAGCCCTTTCATCCTTTTTCCCTCTCTTTTTTTCCAGGATGTAATATCCTCCTTCCCGAGCTTAACACACAGAAGTCTGAGCAATCCTCTTTCATATTTGTCTGTGGCACTCCCAACACGTCTCCGACTTCCACCATTGTTGCCCCATCCTATCTAGGTATCCAGTGCCACAACATCTTCAGCTCTTTCTCCACCCTCAGCTCTGCCAAGAGAAATGCCAGACTAAGCCCTGCCCTTCCTCTTTTGCCTGATCAGCCCACACCTTGAGATGTTTGACCATCTGCTTTTGTGGAGGAGAGTCTCCCTTTCTTTGGTTTCCTTTGAACTTGGATATAACTTGTTTATCTGGAATTCTGAATGATCAACTGGATTTGGGCCTCACCATGCAGCCAGAAAATTTATGTTTGGGTACCATTGTTATAATTATTTTTCATGTCCGAAGGTGTCCAGGCATCTCATCCGACTAATCCTTCAGAAGGTGTATACACCTTCCTGCACACACACACCGGGTTCTTCGATGGGGAAATAACCCCATGGGAAGTAGCCCTTGATTGAGGCTGCCAGGATTTGAACCCAAGACCTCAATCCTGAGGTCTTGTGCCCAGACCACTGGGCTAACCCCTTGAGGTTGTACCATTGTTCTAATTGTCATTGTTATTTGCTGAACGGGGGCCATTTTGGGGTTTAAACAATCCTGCAAGCCCAGAATAGGGTAAACTAAAGTCTTAGGTCCAACACCTCATTCATTTTCACAATTAGATTAGCTTAGCCTTTTTCAGAGGATTACAATAAGCATACCCCCTAACATTTTCCAAGGATTCTTTTAGGAATTTCGAACCACTTTCTGTATTAACATAAGCCCTTTAAAACTCAATTCCCTTCCAAACCACAGCCTTTTTTATAAATATTAGCTCAATGCAGCTTCTGTCTTTACTAATTCCTTATTAAACAAATATCCTATTGAAAAACATATCAAAACTGAGGCAGTCATAGTTCGTGTTATTTTTCAAATAGCATCAATCAACATCTGTATTGGCTTGCAATACAAATTCACAGACCGAGACAGCAATCACATTTATGTTCCGAGTCATATTTTAAAAACTCAAGTGCTTGGAGAACACAATTTCTTGACAGAAATGAAGAATCAGTTATGTTCTTTCAAAAAATATAGGACCAGCCATATTCAAAGATAAGATTGCAGGAACTCACAGGTTACTTCGTAAATTACGTTCTCTAAGATTTAACAGAATTCATACAATATTTCAAACTATGCAGAGTCAAAAATAGTAATACAAAGAGAACAAAAGAGCAATACATTCCAGAAAGTTAATTGAATAAAATGCAACAGAAGTACTGCAACTGACATGTTTTGAATAGATATTATTAAAATGTTCACCAATTATTAAGGGTGTAAAAATCATAATACAATTTTTTAATAAAAAATTGAACTTACTGCATCCATAAGGGCACGTATCTCTGATTCCTTCAGATTTGAACCATATCTGTTCAAACCAGCTTTTAATTCATCAAAGGTAATAGCACCACTGTTGTCTGTGTCCATTGCCATAAACATCTCTTTCAAACCAGCAATCTCTTCTTCAGAAAGGCTCTCAGCAATCACCTGACACCAAAAAAATTAATTATCATCAGGGGAATGGGCTTAAATACTAGAGACAAATAAAAAGGGAAAAAATACACTGGTGAGAGAGAGAGAGACATGTAGCACAAGAATATGGATTTTCCATTCAAAGTGATGTGAGAGCCATTGCCAATCTAGCCATGCACCAAGTAGATGGTCTGAAAATCATACATGGCAACATCCAAAAGTACCCTTCGAACTACACATCTTACCCTCACAAGAACAGTTCAACTAGAGCAGCTTCATCATGAGTGACATTTGGCATATTCTATAAAACTGCTAGGCTTGGAAGAAAAGGTAAAGTTGATAGAAATAAATTCAAGATTCTATGTATTTTAGATTAATGAAAAGGCCACAATGATTAAATTTAAATTTTATTTTATTCTTATGTTTTCAGATAGAACCACAATAAATATGTAGACTTCATTAAGAAGCATACCAAATGACTTGGATATCAAATATGGAAACAACAATATCAGTGGGATCTAATTCCAATAAGAAGAATGATCCGAATCCTACACACTACAAAACAGTTTCTGGCTTACTGATTCTTATCATTTTTTAATGGAATATATGTGAAATACTGTTTTGGCAAAAGAAAATTGTTGTTTTGGCCAACAGAAGTTGTTAGGACATGGTCCATTGAAAACCGATTCCCTCTTTTTAGTCTAGCCATGAATCAATTTGCAACATGTGCAGAGTATGTCTCATGAATGGGAAATGTTTATGTTTGGTCCCCTACTTTTAGGACAAATCTTTAGGGATGACAAATTTCATGTTTTCTCACTCTTAATGAATGATCTTCAGAAGTATCATTTCTGTTCCTGATACTGATAATTTCTGAGAATCAGCTAAACTGGGATCCCAATAAGGATAGGTTTTTTTTTTTTTTTTTGAACGATTTAGGATGTGGTTTTTCAGTTAAATTTTTTTGTTAAGACTCTCATCCCGCATGACACTTTTTCTTCAATACTTTGTTCACATTTGAAGATCAAAATGCCTGCGGAGAGTTGCAGCATCTTGCTGGGTTGTTGGGCTAGACAAAATTTTACCATAGATCACCTTCTCCATCGGTAGCATGTTATTTCTAGTGCCTGCATTGTCTGTTTCATGAGGAGGAGAATGACCCATCATTTGTGTGCTCATTACCAGTTTAGTTACAAGGTTTGGAGCTTTCTTTCACCATCTTCGGAATGTCTCAGATAATGCCTCCAAACATCAACATGCTGTGGGATGCTGGTGTTCTTTTCTCATCCACTAAAGTTCAAGATTGTTTGGAATATTCCATTCCTGTGGTGACTAGAGATTGTATAGGTCAGGTGCTTTTCTTTTTTTTACAGAGCCAATGGGCATTAAGTATTCTAACGAGGCAGAGTTGCTTGGCATTAGGAAGCTTTTAGCTCTTTGGGCTAGTCACAGTAATGGGGAGTGAGTTATAAAGCAGGATTCGGTGCATGCAATTAAGTGGGTTAGCCGAGCTAAAAGACCTCCCTAGAAACTGATTATGGTGGCAAAAGAAATTAGGGCATGTGTGTTGGGTCCTTGGTGACCTTTGAGGACTAAAAATGGGGTGGCCAACTATCTTGCTAAACATGGAGTTGATAAGGTGGAAGGGCTTTTTGGTATCTTTTGATTTCGTTTTCTTTTTTAGAGGTTTGGGTTCCTTTGTTTTTTTCATTGTGGGGTTGAGTTGTGTTTGGTGTGTTTTGTAGTACAAGTCTTTTGTACTTTTGTACCACAGATTATGGAACTTGATGTGTTTGTTATTTCTTCATTAATGAATTCCTTACAAACTTTGTCATGCACTGGTATCATTATTTCAATGGAATTAAAAAAGAAGAAAATGTTACTAGGAAACCTTCAAAATCTGAATTTATCCAATTGAATTTGGACCTTCACCACTATCTTTTAGCAGCCCATGGGATGGAAACTATTAAATGGTGATGTTAGGTTAATTAGCATGAACTTGATGATGTACTCCATCCATGATAGGGTTCACAGCATAGACAATCTGGATGGTTAAGCATATCTGCCACTTCTTCAGTGAATGAGTCACGACAAAGCTTTGATGTGTGCAGAACTAGAGGTCATTTTATGATTGAAATACAAACTGAACCATTCTAAGAATGACCATAATCATCAACTTTGACATTAACTAAATTCAAGTGTAAAGCATATACTCACCCGTAGAGCCATCTTCTTCAGCTTATTCATCGCAGAAAATTGTTTAAGGCGAGAAAGTACTGCCGGATCCAATACTCGGTCAGGAGCAACTCCATTTTCACAAATCCAAGGATGACCTAAGGTGGGGAAAATATAATGTCAACAATAAAAGTAGCAGTTAATTTGACCTGAACATAGCAATCACTTTGTGTGTCACATGCATGTCTGGAATCTTAAGACATGACTGCAGAGATATCCACAAAAAGGGGAGGGCATTAAATAGACCCACCAGAAATGCCGGCTTCGAGGTCAAGTGTATGAATCAGTCCAATCGATTGATATAACTTGAAGCCTAAATTATTTATCTGCAACTACTAATTAATAAGTGAAATATCATGAAATAATTAATTCATTTTTATAAATCACCGAACCCTTAAACTTGCAACAATGAGCACTTGCTAACTGTGTGCAGGCTCTTGTAATGACCAATTTCTGTTTATAAAATACTCTATCTATAACCCACATTTCCGATAAATGGCAGAAGCCTCTCCAGATTGTGTAAGAAGATATATATGTCACACGTAACTTGAAAATTGTGATGCACCTCTGTCATACACGTCTACATGTTGAATTCTTCTAGTACTTTGACAAAATAATAACATGTATTTTCTTCTTCTAAAACTTATAACGAATTATTTTGATGTTTATCAATAGATTGTTTTGAGTAAAGTTACGTGTTATTTTTTATTGCTTCCATTTTTGCATCTTCATTTTATTTAAAACAAATGCATACTTAAATTTATCCAAATATCATGTTCAATCCAAAAATCCTATATTCTGAAATTGGTTGAGTCCAACACCCATGTGGCAGTGTCTAATTCTGACACCTGTTCTCAAACCCATGCAACATAGGAGATACAGAATGACCAGAATGTCCTTGACTAAGCTTTAAAGAACACCAAGCACAGTATATCAGAGGATATCATGGTGATTTAGGTCGATTTGGTCACAAGCAATATCATTTTGTTCACAAAAATCCCAAAGAACATGGAAAAAACTGATGCAAGAAAATTTGTAAAAGAGGCTAACATACACAGCACTTCATGGGCAGTCAAACGGTCGGAAGGGCGAGAGCAGAGCATCTTTCTTATGAGATCCTTGGCGCTGTCAGAGATTACAGGCCATGGGTCTGATTCAAAATCAATGACTCCTTTCAACACAGCATCAAATATCCCCTGCTGTGTTTCTGAACTCAAACAGAATAACAAGGTGGAAGAAGATCAGTACAAGCAGTGCCTAAATAAGAAACTGCACAAACATCATTTGAATTTTTTGAAGTATATGATTGAATTGCCTAGGTATATAAACATCTACCAGCCCAAAATGGTGGTACACCACTCAATAATATATACAGAATAACTCCTGCTGTCCAAACATCTGCTTCTGGCCCATAATGCTTGCATAGCACCTCAGGAGCAACATAATATGGGCTTCCAACCACATCTGTGAAAACCTGATCTGAAAAAAGGCAATCCCAAACAAAATTATAGCGACAGAAATAAAATAAAAAAGTAATGTAAAAAGCGAATTAACCGTGGAAATGTTCCATCCTGAAGCTGAAGTGATATTTTATTGAAGGGTTTACATGGAATTTTTCTTTTAAAGAAAGATATGAAATGAAGATAGCATGCAGGTGATCATAAATTCCATCCAAGATACAAGTAACAGATAGAAGGGTACACCTAGAAGTTCAACACAATAAAAGAAGGGGATCTGCAAGAAAATAATGTAGATTGAAGCATGACATATGCAGCAGTTCCCATATTCGTGCAACGAACATTCAAGTACAGAAGCATTCAGGACCTAATAATCCAATTCGCCTGAAAATTATGCAACTTGATGAGCTTAGATCCATTGAGTATTTGTAAATTGATTGTTGAAGGGCCATAGAACAAATTCAATTTGGGGAAAAAATGCACCAAACAGACAGTAAGACTGGCCAATTATCAAGATGTTCTGACATGGCTCCATCCTCCATGTTTGCCCCACCAAATCAACAGTTCGCATTGTGATAAATGGGGTGCAATTGAAGTGAAAAATCGCATCAGAAAATTGCAATTAAGGGGAAAAAGTATTTTCAAATTTTCAGGATAAGATTTAGTAGAGGCATTTTCTCAGATAATCACATCAGAAAAACTCTTCAACTTTTAATTTTCACTTCTATCCAATCCATTAGCTTCACTGTACATTTCTATCACTGATAGAGAGAGAGAGAGAGAGAGAGAGACCTGGTTTAAAGAATACTGAGAGTCCAAAATCAATGGCTTTGAGTGACAAGTCATCATCTTTATTAACCAGCAAGAAGTTCTCTGGCTTCAAGTCCCTATGCATCACCCCAAGTGAATGACAAGCCTCAACAACACCAACAATAATCTTCGTCAACTCAGCAGCCTTTCTCTCACTATAATGCCCTCTCTGAATGATCCGATCAAACAATTCACCCCCAGCACACAACTCCATCACAATGTGCACGTACAATGGATCCTCATATGCTCCCTTTATTGCCACAATGTTCTTGTGCCCTGCAAGATGGTGCATTATCTGAATCTCCCTCCGGACATCCTCCACATCTTCTTTCGCAATCAGTTTTCTCTTTGAAATTGATTTGCAGGCATATTCTGTGCCTGTTGACATCTCCGTGCACAAATATGTTGTCCCGAATTGCCCCTGCCCCAATTTCCTACCCAATGTGTAGAGATCACGGATATTCGCTGTCTTATGACCCAATACATAATATGCTTGGTTATCGCCCCCTCGCCTCATGTTAATTCCTCTTGGACTCACAATAGGCAATGAACTGTTGTTGTTGCTGTGGCTATTGTCCTTGTTGTTGATGTTGTCAATTTTATCACTTTCTTTACTTAACTCTGTTGAAATCAACTGGGAAGAATTGGTTGAGTGATCAGAAGCGTTCCGTTTAGAATTCGCTGATCGATCGATGGGCTCTTTGCAGCCCTGAAGATGTTTCCCTCCAAAAGATCCTCGGCATGTGTTGCCCATGAAACAGAAAGAGATCCCAATTCTCTAAAACCTTCCTCTCATTCAAAGGAACCACACCAACCAGAAGGAGAAAAACAAATCTCAGAACCAAGAAAAGCAAAAACCCTAACCCTAATACCAAAACCAGTAAAGAATTCAGCTTCCAAGTCAAAGTCAATAGCTTTTTTTCCCAGATTCAAAAACAACCAGAGGGATCTCAATCAAAACACATAAATTGAACCAAAAAATAAAATCTTGAGTTTCTGGATCAGAAAACCAATGTTTTAAAAAAAAAAAAAACTCAAATCTGGTACCAAGTCAGAGGATTGAAAGTAAAAATCCAGCTGCAAATCAATCGCAGCTTAAGCGAGACTTCAAGTAAATTGGAATTACAAGTGAACTGTAGAAATCTAGGATTTGGGAGAAACAGAGAGAGAGGGGGGTGAGAGAGAAGAAAAGAAAAGAAGATTTCTTTCTTACCGCAGAAATGAGTGAGTGGATTTAGAGCTGGCATTTAAAGGCGCCACATATCCTCTTATGCGATGCTTCATGGCGATTTCCGAATCACGTTTCCAAGAAACAGGTGTTTTCAAGGAAATCCATTTTCCTTTTCCTCATTTCAACTCCTTTTATTTATTTTTTTATTTATTCAATCCTTTTTTCGAGGTTTTATTTGCAGAGAGAAAGAGAGAGAAGAAAGTGCTGACCAGCTTTCCTATCTTATATCTGACGCGGTTTTAGGATTTTTTTTATTTTATTTTTTAATGACCAAATGGAAAGACGTCGTTTTTTGTCCGGCGCGTATGGATTCGGACAGTTCAGATGTCACTGACTTACCCTAAATGTGCTTGCTTTAGAACTTATGATGAATCTGAACCGTTGATTCGTCCTTCGGGCCCACATCCAATGAAATAACACGGGATACTCAGTGAATCATGTGAAAAATTTATTTGATTAAATTTTTGGAAAGTGATTGGGAAACTTTCTTAGTAAGATTCTAAAATGTCTTTGTAAAATAATTAGATATTTTAGAAATATATTTCTGTCATTTAAAGTAAAAAGATAATATAGGTGTTCCTGTGTATCAATAAATTTCTTAAATTTTATCTTTCATTTATTTATTTTTTAAATTTTTTTAGAAAAAATTGAATTTATACAAAATTTTAACTAAACATATATAATAGATAGGTTATAAAAAAAAAACTAAAATCTTCATTTTCATTTTCTTCATTTAAAGAAACCAAGGGTTTTGAAGTGTCAAGGTTCACGGGTTTATTAAAAAAACTAAGTTGACCCGTGGGTCTCAAAGGATTTTTAATTCAAAAGGGTCTTAAAATGATCTCAGCGTGCCGGGCCATGGTTGACCTACGGGTCGAGTCGGGTTTGATAATACTGGCTGATACATATCATATGAGTGGAGATTATTTTTATTGATGATATCGACCAATATTTAATATTGATGATAAATTGCCTATATCGATTGATATTTAAATTATACAGTCGATACATATCATATTGGCCGATATACGTTGGTTTAAAAAAACCAATATTGTTTCTCTGAATAGAGGTGGTGTGATTTATCTAAATGAAAACTTATGTCTATTTTTTTATGGCCGCGCATTTAGACACCAGGGTTTTCTATCACCAGACACCAGTTTTTAGATTTTTGGGGTAAATTACCCTTTTGCTCTTCCGTGGTTTATCCTTAGGACCATTTTTCAATTGATTTTTGGGTTCCTTCGAAGGAATTAATGCTTATAGCTACAGTAAAATCCCCTAAAAATTTTAAACAGTAAAATGTCTTTTAAAATTTTAAAGTTATTTTTGAAGCACTGTGTATTTCCAAAAATTTAAAATTAAATATCCAGACTAATTACGATAATCTGATAGAAATACTTTAAGATCGTTTGACATTCCCAAATACTTAAAACACAGTGTTTTACAAATAATGATATCCCTCAGCTGTGTCAAAAATATACTCAGGAGTCAAATGACCTTGACGTCTTAAAGTATTTTTATCAAATTATCATAATTAGTTCGGATATTTAATTTGAGAAATTTTAGAAATACACAGCGCTTAAAAAATAACTTTAAAGATTTAAAGGAGATTTTAAAAAGTTATTTTTTAAGCACTGTCTATTTTTAAAATTTCTCAAATTAAATATTCGGACTAATTACGATAGCATGATAAAAATATTTTAAGAATTCAAGGTCAAATACTTAAAACACAGTGTTTTACAAATAAGGGTATCCCTTGGCTGTGCAAAAAACAAATTTGGGAGTGTCAAAAGACCTTGAAATCTCAAAGTATTTTTATGGTTATCGTAATTAGCCTGGATATTTAATTTGAGAAATTTTGGAAATACACTGTGCTTAAAAAATAACTTTAAAGTTTTAAAAGGAATTTTATTATTTAAAAAATTATTTTTTAACTGTGTATTTCCAAAATTTCTCAAATTAAATATCTGGACTAATTATGATAATCTTATAAAAAAACTTTAAGACTCTAAGGTCTTTTAACACTCTTAAATATATTTTTGACACAGCTGAGGGATACCCTTATTTGTAAAATACTGTGTTTTAAGTATTTGGGAATGTCAAACGACCTTAAAGTCTTAAAGTATTTTTATCAGATTATCGTAATTAGTCTGGATATTTAATTTTAGAAATTTTAAAAATACACAGTGCTTAAAAAATGACTTTAAAATTTTAAAAGACATTTTATTGTTTAAATTTTTTAAGGGATTTCACTGTAGCTATAAGTATTCCTTCGAATGATTTAACTATGCAGTTGAAACGTTCAAAGAACCAAAAAATCAACTAAAAAAATCATCCAAAGGATAAAACACGGGACGACAAAAGGATAATTTATCCCAAAAATCTGAAAACTAATGTCTGGTAACAAAAAACCCTGGTGTCTAAATGCGCGACCAGAAAAAAATAGACATAAGTTTGCATTTAGATAAATCACACCACCTCTATGCAGGGAAACAATATTGGTTTTTTTAAACCGACTTATATCGGCCAATATGATATATATCGACTGTATAATTTAAATATCGATCGATATAGTCAATATATCGTCAATATTAAATATTGGTCGATATCATCAATAAAAATAATCTCGACTCATATGATATGTATCGGCCAGTGTTATAAACCCGACCTGACCCGCAGGTCAACTGTGACCCGGCTGAAATACGGGTTGGGTCATTTTAAGACCCTTTTGAATTAAAAACCCTTTGCGACCGGGTCAACCCGATTTTTCTAATAAACCCGTGAACCTTGACATTTAAAAACCCTTGATTTCTTTAAATGAAGAAAATGAAGATGAAGATTTTAGTTTTTTTTGGAATAATTTTTAGATTATTAATTTTTAGTATTTACAGTTGGATTTGTGAGAAGAAAAAAAAATTATGAAATATAATTTTAGTTAATAATTTAATATTATATTAATAGCAGAGGTTTGACTGAATTTGACTATAGGTCAATCCAATTGAACCTTATTTAACCCACCCTTCGTTCAAAATGAGTCCCTACACAGGTTGAGTTTTAAAATATTGGTATCTGTGGAGATTATTACTCTTGCCCTTACCCACTTTGTTCTTTTGTTGTAGAGTGGTAGTACAAGTGAGCTTGCCCTTTGGATTCCATGTTGGTCCAAGTTCTCATTGAATTCTTGTGAAGACTCACTCTTATTAAATAAGCACAATAGATCTTGTATCTTACTAAATAGTGACACTTAGCCTCCACATGCAATTCTTTCGTCTTCTTAAATGAGACAAAATTTTCTTTCACGGGCTACCAAGCATACATTGACACGTTATTGATAAATGTGATCACTCATCTCTTACTGATAAATACTTCGTCTTCTCGAGAAGAAGGAGATCACGGATTTTAGCTCTTATAGTTTAATTTGGTATCTTAAAGTAGGAGTTCACTATAGAGATTTTACGCTGGGTTCAAATATTCATTCACTTCAATCATTTAGACAAGAAAAAATATAGTAAGATAAAATATTTTGTAAATGTTTTATTGTGCTTTTTTAATGACTAAAGTGTCCATGTCTCTTAGATCACCCAATAAATTTTCTACTTAGAATGATCATTTGGAATGGATTTCCTTCCATTTTTTAAGATGGATTCGTTACCATCACTCTAACCTTTTTTGAGTTAAAAAATAGTTTGAGAAAATAGTTTTGAATCTTATTTTGATTTAAACATCTTATAAAAATTATATAAATAAATAAATATGTTAAATTTATATAATAATTTAGTTGAATTTTTATCAATAAATCTTTCAAATAAGACATCATATCGTATACATCCATTTCCAACTTTTTGGTGTATTTATGTTTTATAAATAAAATTTTAATCATATTTTTAAGAGAAAAATAATCATATTGTATCCGTATGATTAAATTGCTAACTACTTCTCAAATTTTCTTGAAATGTATTCTCATTAATATAGTTTATCCTCATCTTATCCTTCTCATCTTATTCTCCGGCACCTACCTATCTAAATCTTTATCAAAACTCTAGAATTAAGTATTTTTCTATTTTTGTTTTCTAATTAGTTTTATTAGTCTTTTTCCAGTATTTTTTTTTCTTAAATATACTGTTCTCACTTCTCAGATGGGCCTAGCTTTGAAACTCATTCAGGTTCAGGATTTTAAGACTAAACTGGATTAGGTCTGACTCAAGTACTCAACCCATGTGCGACCCCACTAAAAACAAATTGCATATTTATTTTTAAAAAATCTCTCAGAGTGGAATATTCTAAGCCGTTGATCGGTTTCCTTGCAATGGATGACACAGAAAGGAATAATAAAGTGGTGGAAGAAAGAGAAGAACAAGTCAATTACAATCCTCTCCCATTGATTGGTTTCCTTGCAACACACTAATTGTTTTTTTTTAAGACTAAGACACACACCATAAGAGAATGATACTATGCGAGTGGAAATCGAATTCAAAATTCTTTTTTCTTTATTCGGATTCTTGACAATTACTCTAACCTCTCTTAGTTTAACGAAATAATTATTTTGTCCATCTTAGCCATGGTGGTTAGGTTTCATATCAACCATACATCGAGATGTGGGCCAACATGGCCAAAAGACTCTGAAAGAAAGAACATTATATTATTTTGAGATTAATTTTGTATTATATTGATTTTTCAATTATTCAAAGAATAAAAATATCAATTTATCTGTCATTTTAGTTAATATATTAAAAGTTTTAAATTAAATCAAAATTTCTAAAATAAGCCAAAATATCAATTAAAATAAATTAAAGTTTAAACCAAAATATTAAGTATCTCAAAAAATCTAAATATCCTCTCTCTCTCACCTCTCTCTCTCTCTCTCTCTCTGTGATTCCTTTCATATTTTCATAACAAAATCATTTCTTTAAAAAGAAACAATTTTTTGAAAGTTGTGAGGCACATGATTCTCATTTGACAGTCTATTTCTTTTATTAAAGCTACTTTTTAAGAGAAATCATGTACACGAAGAGCTAACAGAAAAGGCATGAATTTTAAAGTTTAATTTGTTCAATACGAAGAAATAGATATATTTTTAATTTTCAAAAAATTCTTAAATTACTCTAGGAAATAAAACTTCGACCATAATGGGGAAATTTGATTTTAGTCAAGATTTTGATTTATTTTTATATTTTTAATTAAAAGTTACATATTAGCTAAAATATTTATTAAGACTAAAATGTTCATGAAAAATCTGTCTCTTTAAAAAACAAATATCACTATCAGTCAAAATGTGTTAGCCAAATGCAATTGAGTAGAGTATAGTTTTCGGTGAAGGGGGTAAAATGTTTTGCACATTAAATGAAATAGTGATGGATATATTGAAAATGTTATTCTTTAAATACAGACAATTTACTAAAATTACCTTAATTAAATAAATTAAACTATTTTTTTAAAATTTTAATTATTAAAGTTTGTAATATTAAAAAATGTAGTTTGATTAATTTAATAAAAAAATATTTTGATAGATCTGATACTGATCCAATAAATTTTCAAAAAATCTATAATTAATTCATTTGATGAACTCATGTCTAAACATATGAGATAAGACTGTACCCATAAGCCAAAGGAGAGTGTATTAAACACTTTCCAAAGAATTTTACCTTTAAACAAAAGGAAAGGTGTTTACGAAAATTAAAGGAAAAAACATAAAAAAAAAAAAAAGTTGAAGCAAGAGTGGTTCATGTCTTGTTTTGACCATAAAAAGAATATTCCATGCAAACAAGGGCACGTTAGTCCGTCCAAGACACGAGTTCTTCTCCTGTCGTGTATCTTTTCAAGGGAAAAACTTTCAGCTGGGCTGCCCGGCGACGCCGGGTAAAGTAAAAAAGATAAATAAATGAAGTTGGAACACGTAGATTTCAATTACTAAGATGGATGAATAGTTTAATACTAAAAGATAGAGTTAAAAATAAATGTATTAAATATAATTTAAAGATAACTCTTAATATACGATAAATTGAGAGAAACCACTTGAGGTAGTTTGCTCACATTAGTAAAAGATCAAACATAGCCTCAGTGCATTAGAATTGAAAGACTATGATTGAAGACACTAATAGAAGAGGGTGACCTTTGAAAATATTGATGGAAGATAATAGAAATAAAATAGACATCTAGATTGTAACTAACTAATTATATGGTTTATGATAGGGTCAATTGTATAAGAACTTATAAAGTCGGCTCCAGATAGATTGGATACTGCGGATGATGATGATATTCTAAAACTAATAACTTTATAGAAAGCTAAAAGGTAAGATGTTTATTTCAAAAGTAAAAGACTATAACAAAAGACTAAGGTTCAATGATCATCACTGTGGAACTAAAGTATTTATCATGCAATTTGCAGGAGGACTAGTATGTGGCAATGGACAAGAAAGTCAATAGTCATGGTCTAGGATTGTTATGAATTGACAGCAAAGTAAATTGCTCTCTATCTTTTAGGAGGAATCTTAGAGCTTGGGAACGGAAGGATTTAAAAGAAATGAGGGTGATTTACCAATTGCAGTGATTAGAAATATGAAAGGATTTGGATAGGCGAAATGTTGGGATTTCTCAGTAAAAGTTGTAACCAGAGAAGCTATTTCATCCATAGATTTCCCAAAATCCTCCCTCTTTTTTGAATGATAAAGGTAAGATAGAATCATTCAAAAGGAGGGGAAAAAACATTCCAATTACATTCAACAAATAAGAAATGAGCATCCCATATATTTCGGGAAAAATAGAAAGACTCAAAACAATCCCACAGCCTGGGACATGCCTGATGAAAAGAAAGAAAAAAGGAAACCACAACTTGGAAAAACAGGACAATCCAGGGACAGGCTAACTGACATAATCTGGGATGGAAAGAACCCACAGCCAGGGTCAGACATAGAGGAACTATGAACTTCTTAGATCATTTAGGATTTATGAGTGCATTTTGCGAGAGAACTACGGTTGAGATTCTTGGGATAGATGAGTTGGTGGGTCTTCGAGGGTTTATGTTGAATGTAATGGAGGAATGGAGTTTTTGCCCCTTCAAAGGAAAGAAAAGGTGGGCTCATGAAATGATACCGGCAGCAGTGATGTGGTCCATTTAGAAAGAGAGATTTTATTTTCAAGGAAGAATGAGAGGGGTCAAGGAGGTCTGAGTGTGCTCGATTGAGGTTGTCGATAAGCAAAGGAATTTGGTGGACTGTCCGTAAAAGATTTCTTAGGAGGGTTGCATGAGGGTGGTAAGACTAAGAGAAAAAATTGGGGAGACTTGGTATACACCTTCGGAGGGGATGTTCAAATTCAATATTGATAGTGTAGCTAAGGGGTAAACCAGGTCCAGTAGAGCTTGAGGGAGTGGTCCACAGTGGGAAAAGGAGAGAGTGCTATACTTATCAGAGTCAATAGGGGTATTAGGAGCACTAATGAGTCCAAGTTACCAGCCATCTGGAGAGCTTTGGAGTTGTGGACTAGTCATGTTTAAGTAAGGTTAGTGATCAAGGGAAAAAACACCTTGGAAACTGGTCCTAGTGGTAAGAGATTAGGGGTCTTTGCAATGGAAGGGAGGTGGACTCCACGCATGGCAGGTGTTTGGATAATGGAGTTGCTGATTTTTAAGCCAAAGTTGGAGTAGACAGAAGGGTTATTATGTAAATTTTTTTTTGTAATGGGGGAATGGTTATTGTATTCTAGACCATATTAAGGTCTTTATTTTTTACTTTTTTTCTGGTTTGTAAAGCTCTTCTATACTTCCCACCAAGGTTGTCAAAATCGTACGATTCGTATTGAGTCGGAAGGTTTTATGGTTCGAATCCGTAGAAAATCAGAAATAATTAAAAAAAATACGATATCTACACGAATCACGAATCGTGCGAGTCGACTCGCACGAATCGTCGACTCGCACGATTCGCGGAACAATGCAATTGGGTTCTGTTTTTTGTTTAAAAAAAAAAAATTAAAATATTATAATAGGTGAAAGGTCCTCCCTTCCCTCCCCTCTGCATATTGTCTTTGGCTACACAAGGAAACGTTGCCTTCCCTCCAACGATTCCTTTCCTCCTCTGCTCTCGTGGATCTCTAAGCTTTCCGAAACGAAAACTTCTCTTTCTGCAACCCTTCGTAGGTGCAAGGTATGTTCTTCTTCTACTGCTTCTTCTTCTACTTCTTATTCTTCCTCCTTTTTTCTTTTTTCTTTTCTTTTTCTTTCTTCTTCCTCTCTGATTTTCTTTTTTCTCTTCTTCTTCTTTCTCTGATTTTCATTTTTCTCTTCATTTTTCTCTTCTTCTTGCTTTGATTTTCGTTTTTCTCCTCTTCTCTTCATCATCTTCTTCTTCCTCTGTTTTCGTTATTTCTTCTTCCTCTTTTCTTCTTTCTTCTCTTCTTCTTCTTCCTCTGTTTTCGTTATTTCTTCTTCCTCTTTTCTTCTTTCTTCTCTTCTTCTTCTTCCTCTGTTTTCGTTATTTCTTCTTCCTCTTTTCTTCTTTCTTCTCTTCTTCTTCTTCCTCTGTTTTTCGTTATTTTCATTGATGCTGCTGCATGGTTTCTCTTCATCTTCTTCTCTTCTTCTTCTTCCTCTTTTCTTCTTTCTTCTTTCTTCTCTTCTTCTTCTTCCTCTGTTCTTTTCGTTGCTACTGCTACATGCGTTTTCTTCTTCTTCTGCATCATTTCTTCTTCTTCTCTTCCTCTTCTTTTTCTTTTTCCTCTTTTATGTTTTTAGTTCTTTCTTTTTCTGTTTATAATTGTTGTTTTATATCACTGTTTTTTTTTTTTAGTATTTACATAATGTTGTAAATATATTAATATTATATTAACATATTTTTATGCCTTTTTTTTTATGATATTGTTTTGGATTTGGCTTTACAAATTTGTAAAGACTAAAAACCGTTAAAATGGTCCGAGGTCAACGAAGTGGTGGGAATGACAAAAAGGATGAAACATGACAGTTTTATACTAGGGTAGAATTGGGCAATCATTTGCATATGCAATGCAATTTTTGTAAAAAAAAAATGTATGGTAGTATATATCGGATGAAAAATCATTTCGGAAAAACAAAGAAGGACGTATCGGTATGTGACAAATGTCGAGGATCGGTGACCCAAAAATGTCTTGAGTTGATGGGGTACAATGCGGACACAAAAAGGAAAAAAAAAAAGAGGCTCAAATGAAGGCTGGAAGACCTAAATTTTACTTTGATGATAAGGACACGACAAAAAGAAAAGGACCCATGGAAAACTATGTGAATTTGGAGGATGACAAGAAGCAAACAACTCTTAATAGAGTTTGGAAAAAAAAAATAGAACAAATGCTTGTCTTAATATTTATCGAATCTTCTATGCAAATGCCCTCCCCTTCAATTTGGTAAATAGTCCATTTTTTGAACTCATATGTGAATCAATTGGGAGCTTTGGAAAGGGTTTGAAATCCCCAACATATCATGAGATAAGAAATACTTATCTCAAAATCGAAGTTGAAAATGTAGAGAAAATGTTGGAAAATCATAGAAAGGAATGGGCAAAAAAAAGGTGCACAATTATGACGGATGGTTGGATTGATGGGAAGAATCGGTCTATTACTAATTTCCTTGTCAAATAGTCCAATGGGGAGCGTATTTTTTAGAAGTGTTGACACCTCTTCAATGTTCAAGAATGTAGAGAACTTATCCAACCTCATAGATTCAGTCATAGAAGAGGTGGGCGAGGAAAATGTTGTGCAACTTGTCACCGATAATGCAGCACCATATGTAAGGGCCGGTGAAATTTTGATGGACAGAAGGAAACAATTATTTTGGGCTCCATGTGCAGCACATTGCATTGATCTTATGCTAGAAGAGATAGGGAAGCGGAAGTTGGAGTCTTCTACTATTTCCGATGCAAAATCAATTGCAAAATTCATTTATGGTCATGTTTTGGTACTAAATTTAATGAGGCATTTCACGAAAAATCGTGAGTTAGTTAGGCCAGCAATAACAATATTTACAACAAGCTATCTTACATTGAAGAGCATACTAAAATGCAAATCTGACCTACAAAAAATGTTTAATTCGGATAAATGGGATTTAATGCCTCTATCCAAGACTGAAGGAGGAAAAAAGGTGAATGATTTGATTTTTGATAGTAAGTTTTGGAATTGTGTTAAATTTTGCACTAAGGTTGGAATGCCTCTTATAAAATTGCTTCAATTAGTTGATGGAGATGAAAAACAGGCAATGGGATATATATATATATATGAGGGCATGGATCGAGCCAAGGAGAAGATTGCAAAGAGATTGAATAATGATGAAAAGAAATACGAGCCATACTGGGCCTTGATAGATGCTCGTTGGAATCAACGATTCCACCATCCTTTCCATGCAGCTGCTTATTATTTGAATCCTTCTTTCCACTACGATGAATCATTTAGCCCAGATGTTGAAATTAAAAGGGGATTGTATCAATACCTTGATAAGTTGGCTATAGACATGGAAGAGAGGATTAAGATTGATAAACAATTGCATAATTTCAAAACTGGAAAATGATTGTTTGGGGATAGGATGGCCAAATCAACAAGGAAGAGAAAACAACCAGGTATTTGGTATTTAGTATTTAGTTATTTACTATTTACTCATTTATTATTTAAATCTGGAATTTGATTTTTTATCTCATATTTTATAGCCATTTGGTGGGATAATTATGATGATGAAAATAAAGAATTGCAACGTGTTGCGATAAGAATTTTGAGTTTAACTTGCAGTACAACTGGGTGTGAGCGGAAATGGAGTGTGTTTGACAAAGTATGTTTTATTTATAGCTTTAATTAAATAAATACAAATTTTTAACATTTGTTTAGGAAGTAGAGATAATAATCTTATATGTTTGATACTTTAATTGTTTTTTAGATTCATACGAAGATGAGGAATAAGTTAGAGGTAAAAAGGATGAATGCCCTTTTATTTGTAAAATACAATTTACAATTACAAGTGAACTAACTGAACTACCTCGCTCAAAGTGTGAACATGTTAATATCTGAAGCAGTCACGAAGTGAAACGCGAAGACCACCTAAGAATCGTGAGACTTGTTGGGTCTCAGTCTCAGGCAAGTCGGCTCTGGCAGAAAGGCGATAGAACTCTTCTGCGTAGTCACAAACTGCACGATTACCCTGACGGCAATTCTGATCATAATTAGCGGGAAGGAAGCGAGTCCGCAGTAATTCTCTCATTCGCGTCCATGAATTGATAGGACGCTTCCCCTGTCGCCTTCGGGCGGCTTCTAGCTATTGCCACCATGCAGTTGCTCCGGCCTTGAGTTGGCTGGCTACCAGCTTTACTTTCTGTGCCTCATCGATTTCCATGCAATCGAAGAAGAGTTCGACCTCAGAGAGCCAATCAAGGAAGCCTTCGACGTGAAGTTGACCGTTGAAAGATGGTAAATCCATCTTTGGACGGTATTTTCGATTATTCTTGTTGTCCGGAGGCTCACGGTTGTCTTCTGACTCCTCATCGCTAGAGTCATACTCGGGTCGAACTGGGCGTCTCCTACCACGATTGTCACGATCACGTCGATTGTCGCGGTTAAGGAGTTGTTGCATCATCACTCTCAAATCTTCAATGGGAATGTTGAACTGCATTCATCTCAGCCCTGGTGACAGCCTGATTGTCTTCAAGATTGGGAGAGGCAGCCATGGATTTTTTTTTTTTTTTTTAAATCTAGGCTCTGAATACCACTTGACGCAGCGGGGATCGGGTTAAAGGAATTTAAATGGGCTAAATAGAATTAATGGAGAATGGGTATTAAATGGTTAATGGGTTTAAATAAAGTAAAGGGATATTTACTTGAAATGGATGGTGGGTTTCTGGTAGAGGAATAATGGGTGGGTTTATCGGTGGGAATAAAACAAAGAAAAAGTGATGGTGTTGGCTGGAAAATAAAGTAAGGTGAAGAGAGGGCTGGTTGAACAGTAACTGGGAAACAAAGACAGAGGGTTGTATGGCCGTGAAAGGAGGGAAAGGTGGAGAGAAGGCGACTGCAATGGGAGCACAAACCTCGCTGCAATCTGAGGACTGTACAGTCTCGGTGTTGCTGATCAGGGGAAAAAAACCCAATCTTCTACTTGTAGGTAGAAGATGGAAAAGAAAGCAAAGACTCCGGGATTATCTTCAAACGCCGGTGAAGATCAAAATCCAAGAGGAACAAACAACCATCCAAGAACAAGATCTTGAAACGAAAACTCAATCTATTTTAATTCATTCAATCCATCCTCCATATTACAATCTACAAAGAGGTATTTATACACATACCCTAAACACTAAAATAGGAACGAAAATAAACAAAGAAAGAAGAAGAAAACAAGGAAAGGAGAAAGATAGAAAGAGGTGCCTGAATCATCGGGATCGGGGCCTGAATCGTCGGAATCGGCATCGTCGGTGCGGTGCTGCGTAGAAGGGAAAGAAGGGGAAGAAAAGGGAAAGTAGGAGACGGGAGTTTGGGAAAAAGGGGTAAGGAAAGGAGTTTTACTCCTTTTAGACTTTTACTCCCTCTTTGACTTGTTTTAGGCCTCACGTGTGTGTGTCACACGTGAGGTGCTGCATCAATGTGGAATCTGATGATGAATGGATAACTGAAAAAGAAGATCTAGTTCTTACATAAGACAATTCTTGGTTGCAAGCCGACGAGATGTTTAATGAGGAAACGAGTAAGCCTTTTAAACTCTTGAAGATAGGTATATTATAGTTAGATTTTATAATACAAAATTTATAAAATATTTGATTTTTCTATTAACAGGGGTTTATTCAAGAAAACGAATGAGAGTTGAAGGAGAGGAGGAAAGCGTTAGAAGAAATTAGTAAGGGAGATATGGAAGATGGAAGAAACCATTTATCTTCATCTTAGTTAAATGTTTTAGATTATATTGATGATAATGATGATTGATGACAATGACATTCTTTAGAATATTAGATGTTTTGTATTTTGGAATGTAAAAACTTCACTTTTAATGCATTTAAAATTATTTTGAATTGGTACATTTTGTCATATATTTAAATGTATGTATATTTAGTTATATATTATGAGAATTGAAGAAAATGTTATAAATCTTACGATTTACGATTCATGATTCACGGTTCAGACCCCTAAACCGATTCACGTTACGATTCGTTTTTTATGACCTTGCTTCCCACCTCTTTTTACTTTCCTTTTTTTTAGGACCAAGACGACTAAGCCTCTTAGAGCACCTGACTAATTCTTGGGTCATGTGCAAACCTTCCTAACCACACACACCAGGTAACACTATGAAGAGTGGCTCTTTTATGTTGAAAGTGACTTGAACTCAAGACCTCCCTCATCTCTCTTTTTACTCTCCTGTCTAATTGTATCTTTCTTTACTGTTTCAAAGAGATTTAGAGGGGAACTTGACTAGCAACTACTTATTTATGGTAAAAACTGCATAGAGTAGAAACAATGAATGTTTACACAAGGATATAAGAAACTTCTGTGAACTGTGGGTTTTCTCATTCGTAATGATGCATTAATGCAGCTTTTTAATAGAGGCTCATGGAAGAAAGATTCACATTCTATTGTTTATGATGCCTATGCTGCACTAGGTCAGGTCAACTATTACAATGTACTCCAGTTGTTTTTCGCACTTCTCACTATCCTACTAAAAATATATGAGATGAGATGCTATACATGCAGAGGTAATTAAGTCTCAAGGAGAAACTGATAAGCAGGAGCACATACTGTACAAGTCCTACATGAAAAAAACAAAAGATGTGTCACAAAATCCTGTACACTTCTGGTCTTGGTGCTTCACTGGTTGAGGCTATCAACAGAAAGATAAGCAACCTACAATACTGGAAGGTGAAAATTTCCTGTAACACACCCTTACTGTGCTGGGCAAACGTTTCCTCATTTATGCCCCCTAAATTGTTCCAAAGAGCATTTAGTTCCTGGACCGGACCGACCATGGTAAGTGTACAGGCCAGGCATGAGTTTGGGAATGGTAACCATTGCGCTTCCTCCAGTTATGGACATGTTTGAAGGTTGGATTGCAGGACCTTCCAGAGGGTTGTGGCCCATGCTTGGTAATACAGATGAATTAATGTTGACCGAGGGTGTGTGCACTGGTTCACTTACATTCCTAATGTCATGTATGCTTGGCCGACGCTTCTCCTTGGTCCCTGAATTATTCTTAAGGCGCTGGAAAAACTTCTGTGCATGGCTGGCAACTTGTGATGGCGTCCTTGTCACGACGAAGTTCCGCGAGATACTCCTCCAATCCCCTTTCCCATGCTCATTCAGACCCATCAGAAATAACCTGGGTAGCAGATGGAAGTATAAGTAACTAAAGGAATGTGCTCCATTCAAAAGTGATTAATGAGTAAAAAAAGATATCTAAATATAATCCTTCTAACATTTTCTGATACAATATCAACAAGGGCTGATACATTCAATGGATCTGAAAGCAAAGATTGGTGAAAATGAACAACAGGTCATTGCAATTCAAATCATTACTGTACTACAAAATAACAAAATGAAGATAGAAACAATCTAACCATTAATGAAAACAATGATTCGTGAAGTGAACAGCATTACTTTGAGTGGTTATTGCAACATAAAAGACGATAAAAAAGGGTTAAACTCCTGTACAAATTGTTCAAGTATCAAATGAGAAGTGAGGACCAGAAATGGAGTTGAATTGGGTTCACATTCATTCAGCTGACCGCCAATGATTAGAAATTTAAATTCTTCCAACCAAGTAAATTTCTGGTTAACATTTACTCAAAGCTACTGAAAAATGTTTTGGATCTCCTGAATAACATACTGTGCAAATTCCACAGAGATTTTTTTTTTTTTTGAAATAGGAAAATTCTATTATATTATTCCATAATATGTTAAATGCAACAAAATGGAAAAAAAGAAGGAAAAGGAGATGCAATTGATAGGCTTTTAAGAACTAAAAGAATTTCCATTTTTTTAAGGAAAGGGTGAAGATTCATTAAAAAGAAGAAACACATAAATTTCATAAAAACCCAAAATGAATTTGAATATACTCTACAATGAGAAAAATCTGCAAGAAAGGAATCCCAAATTTTAAAAAGAAATAAGATTCAAAATTCATAAAAACAGAATGAAATCCAGAAACCACAGATGCTCACCTTTTTTTTAAATAAATAATCGAACAATTAATATAAAATGGAATAAAAGATAGATATAAACCTATGTTCTTCTTCTGTCCAGAGGACGCCTCTCCTCCCTATCGTATTTCCCTTTCCACCCACTTCCACCGAAGGCTCCTTTCGACTAATTTCCCGGAAATCGACATAATCTTCTTCTGAACTCTCTTCCTCCTCCTCATCTGGATAACTTGGGATCGGAGCCCTGCCCGACTCAATGAACTCCACATCCTTCACAAGCCATTGGTAATGCACCCGCACCTGCAAAGGTGTCTTTCCGGGCACTTTGTATGGCACCACTTCCCACAACTCCGGCGAATCACCGAACATGGCAAGTGTGTTCTCGAAAATTCTGTTCTGTTCCGGCGTCCATTCCACTTCCTGACTGTAAAATGACGATGGCAGAGATGAGGAATGAGAACAAGAAGAAGATGATGGATCTCTTTCTCTCACCATTTGACGGAAAAAGAGAGAAGAAAGACGAGAAAGAAAACGAAGAGATTCTCTCTCTGGAATCAGGTGGCGGTGCCGACTGCCGAGGGTTGATTTCAACCGAAATTTATAGGCTTCGGGTGGTTATGAAATTACAACTTTGGCCTTACAGAGAATAGGTTGGCAGTAAGTTTTGTTTGTTAAAGTTGGGTAATTGATGTAACTTGGGTGGTTAAATTGGTTAAAACAGACATAATTAAGTAATGAATTCTAATAAATTTAATTTTTAACTCTAATAACATAGATTATTCTCTTGCTATACTAACATTATCTAAAAGTGGAGACTATTTGTATGTAAATTATGAAAAATTCGATTCATTTAAATATTTTATTTTTAATTTAAATAATTTTTTTGATAATTGACATGGAGCTCCACAAAAGTTAATTATTTTATTTTATTTAAACTAAATAATCATTTATATAATAAAATTATTATTTTTTATATTCTTACATCATGGCCACATTTTTTATTTCATAGAGTTACTAAAACTCATCTTATTATTATAAATTTATTATAAGAATCTCATAACTCCTCTATATGGCTAAATGTAGTTTTGGGTGCAATGTTGCCTTTATTGAATTGAATGGTTCTTTTATTCTCAAGCATTCTACTTAATTAATTATTGGAGCATTTGTAAATCTTCTAATTGCACATCGAGTATATAACAATAGAAAGTGGCTCTTTTCGTGTTGAGGGGATTTGATCCTAAGATTTCCCTCAAACAAGGGCAGATTTTGACAGTCAAACTACATGTATTCCTATTATTAGAGTTGATGTATATGATTCAAATTTATTTTATTCTTAAAAACAATTGTAATAAATTTAATAAAGATGTTAAACATATAATTTATATCTAAGATGTTAACTTCATCTAAATTAGACAAAAATTAAAAATTAGATGGGTCCCATCTAGCCTTCCAATAAATGTTTCATATGATGCAAATCCATTTAATAAATAGAGATGTTCTCTTGTACTCTTATACAGGTTTACTTCTGCTTGTCGTGATTTATACTTATGTAATCTAATAAAAAATATTTTGATTGAAATAATAGTCCTACAATTTTACAAATTACAAAGTTTAGAGAATGAAATAAATTTTAAATGGTTAAATTTGAAGAACTCAAAAAAATATAAATTATTTGAGCAAGTTGATTTTTATAAATTCCATAATTAAATATAAACCTTTTCAATAAACCATTCATAATGAATCAAAGTGGGTTAAGGTGTATAAATTATTATTTATTTTTAGTAAGATGGACTTGTGTTGAAGATTTAAAATAGACAGACTTTCAAACACTTGTAAGTGTACGTACATTTGAAGATGTCCCTTTAAAATATAAATGATAGGATTTGGTTTGAGCAAGGTTAGTAAATAAATTCATTTAGGTTAGTCTGATGGTTAGGACGCCAGCTTCATAAAGTGAGATATTGAATTTGATTGACGCTCAATGCCAGAGCTCGTCATAGAATTACTTTCCATCGACTTGACCAGCCTGTAGGATTGAGAGATTTACATGTGTTTTTAGGATTAATCTCACCTCCAATATATGGATGAGGATATCCATGTTATAAAAAATAATAATAAACTCATTCGTACTTTTTTTTTAAAAAAAATTCTTATTTATTAAATGATCCAATCACATTTGCATTCATTTTAATAAATGGGTGGTTTTGAATTAACAGTGAAAATAAACATGTTAATGAACTATTAAGAACTAGTTATTCAAAAAGATTGAAACCCTTCGCGCTCAATTACTCTCAAAAGGTTTGCTAGTTATTATGTAAGATTGTTGGACTATTTTGTAATTTATAATTGTAATTAGTGTAAATAAGATTTTGACAAAAATGATTATTAAATTCTTATATGTTATATGTTTTGTATTTGACATTTTGAATTTTATTTTTATTTATATATTATTATATCTCAAAATTTGTTTATTAATATGTAAATGATTAATTAGTTAATTAATATTATATATGATATCATACTAATGTCTACAAGTTTAACTGACTTTGACCACAATTGACCCTCAGTAAAACCCTATTAAACCCAACCTTCTCCTAAAATGATTTGATCAAAAAGCCTGTTTTAAAAACATTGACTGGGTTTAATCCAAGTGTGAATTTGGATTCAGATTGGACTTGGGCCACTGCAATGAAAGCGTTTCCTGCCTGAGTTTTAAATATTGGCTGAAATCTGAAACTTCAGCTGACATTTATCAGATTGAAATGGACCCAAAACCAATTCACCCAAAAAAAATTGGAAAAATAATTTTTAAAAATAAATAAATAATCTGGGCCCAAAATGGGCTAATATGGTCAGAATCTCTTCATCTTCAAAGCACTTTAATGCATCAATCTGGGGCTTGAAATATGGGCCAACATTTATCATCCCATTAAGGGCTCAATATATCATTTCGTCTAATAGTTCAAACTTAGGGCCTATCATGAAACTCAATTGGATGGGACCCAAGAAGAATGAAAGCATCAAGTCAGGCTTTCGGGCTTTTCTTCATGTCATACCAAATGGTCATTTGGCTTAGAATTGTGTTCAGCCCTGCTAATGGCCTAATACAAATTGTAGTAGACTTGCTCTGTCAGTAAAGTTCTATATTTTCAGTAGATCTTTGGTTCTTGAAGTTTATAAATACATGAGAACCCTCTCCTTATAAGTCGATTTTTAAGGATGAGTTCTAGTCATATGTTTTATATGGTATCAGAGCAGAGGTACCACTGGGATGGATCGAGTTCGTATTTCCAGTCCTGCATGGAGGGGAAGAGCTTAGTGTCTCAAGCTCTAGCATTGAGAGGGAGTGTTAGCCCTCGTATTTCCAGTCCTTGCATTGTCAGTGGACCTTTGGGTTTTGGGATTTATAAATGCATGGTCGGTCTGTCCTTAAAAGTCGGTTTTTAAAAATGAGTTCTACTCGTATGTTAAAGAGCTCTATCTCGTTTAAGTTCAAACTCTCTCTCTCCGTCTTCCCATCTCCCTCCCTCCTTTGAATTTGAATTCTAATAAGCTTGGGCATGGGTGGCTAGATGGATGCAAGGATTTTTCAAATTCAAACTTAGGCTTTGTTATATGGATTTCATCATGGACTCTATAAGAACCCGAAACTCTTCAAACCATTAGATGGTGTGGGCGTATGGATGGAGTTGAGAAATCCTACCTCATCTTCCTTCTTTTTATATCGCCACATATGGAAGCAGGTGATTTGCCAGATGTTAAAGGATAATTCATCTAAACTCTTTTTGCTATTCAAATTAAAGAAATGAAATACATGATTAAATGATAACAAATATTTCTAAATTTTGCAAAAAATCGGCCCACCCGATATGTCATATCAACTTCTCTCTCTTTTTTCCTTTTTTAAAATATTGGTGTTTTTAATTAAAAAAATGGTCTATTTTTTTTAAAAAATCTAGAAACTCAAATATTGGCTGATATTCTGACCAATATACACTCGATATCAATTGAGATACTGCTCAAGCATACGACCGATACTTAACTTTTTTTAAAAAAAATTGATATTTATTAATATCGATAATAACAACATATCGTATAAACAAATATATATAGAATTCAAAAGAGTGAGAAACAATTTCAATTTATTCTAATATTTTAAGAAGATAGGCCCAATAATGATCGGCAATAGCTGCTCCATTCAGCATGTGATACAATTTTATTTTTATCGAAGGGAATGAGCACAATAATTGGATCATGCTGCCTTGCAAGCGTGAGGCAGCAAGTTTGATTTCATCTCAATTATTCAAAAAAAATACATAAATATAAGTTATGCAATTGGACATATTGGATTTGAGAATTTTTTTTAGTAGAAATGTAAAATTTCGGTCAATTTTTAAAAATTTAAAAGACCAACATATATATATATATATATATATATTATTTTAAAATAAATTTTAAGTTTTTAATAATAAGAATATTTTATAAAAAGAGGTGATTTTAACCACACAAATTAATTGTTCAAATAATGTGAAACAAATCCTGAAAGAATCGAAGGCTATTTTCATCCCTTGTGTCGCGACTCACGACGTGAGTTGGGACCCTGGCAGGCCTCCATTCATCAAACGGACACGTATGCATTTTATTAGGGCGGAGAAGACAAAAAGTACAACTCAAAGGAAGATTTTTCATTTGAAACTATCACGAGGCCATCATTATTTCGTCACCAGTAATTCAACAAGAGCATTAAATATTAAATATTTTATTTCTATATAATTGAGTTGCTAAGTTTGTGATCCAATTTTGGTGTCAAACAGGAAACTTGGTATATAAAAGGATTTTGTAACATTTAAATATAAAAAATGTACGTCTAAATTAATAGTATAAATGATGAGAATAATAATGATGATTTAATTTTAAATTTTAAATAAAAAATTGAAATAAAACACACCGTTATTTTCAAGAGTAATAATCTCAATCGATACTTATTTTATCGACCAAGATATTTCAGTTTTTAAAATCTTAATATCTCTATAAATATGATATATATCAATCAATATTAATGAATTTTATAAAAAAAAATATATTTTAAAACTTATTACAATCTAAAATATAATACTTCAATTAAAACTCTCTAGAATCTTTTCTCAATAAAATATAAAATTTAACTCGTCAAAATTTCAGTCAAAATTTAAAAAGTAAAAGTAAATTTGAAACTAACATACTCTGGCCCGACACTAGCATCTGCTTTGTTCCTATTTACACACGTGGCAGATCAACGGCTCAGATCAAAACAACAGGAGCAGCCCCGACAAGTCCCTAACCCTGGCCGTTGCCTAGCCCTAAGCCCCTAACAGCTTATATTTAAAGCCAAAATCTCACCGTACGATATCCTGTCATGGACCAACATATTGATAGGAATTTAAGAAGACTCAATAAAGTGATAAACTGCCAACACATTTTTATCGGTCAGACTTTAAATTTTTTTTTTTTATCATGACTTATGATTAATTTTTTGGACACGTGCCAACCTTCTCGTAGAATCTATTTAAATTTATTAAATATTGTGTTTCCCTATTTAATGATTTATTTATTTTAATTCTTTTCTCTATTAGTTGATTTGCTTTCTGTATTTTTCATTCTTTATAAATAAAATTAGAGTATCTCTTTAATTAAGGAAGACACACTAAATTTACTCTAGAGATATACTTTAGATAACGGTTAAGAGTTATCCTTCAGAGTCGAGTGAGAATTAAACTAAGAAATCTCCCTTCATTTAACCATCACTTCAACCCCTCTTTAGGTTATACATTGAGATTTTGTAATTGAGACTATGAGATTTTTTGTTAAATGAATTAAAGATTTATATAATTCAGTATAATAGATAAATAATCACATGAATATAGAATAAAGTTCAACATGCAATTTTAACTTTTAAGTTTTGATGAATATAAATTTTAATTTTAAATAACTTAAATAAATAGAATAATCAAGTGATGGTTAAACTTCGTATGCACTTATTTACATGTCCTTCTTTGCATCACATTCAACAATGTAGAGTGTAATAAATAAAATTAAGTAATAAAATAATTGTCAGCCATCTTAACATGGACAAAATTTGTTAGAAGATATAGGATAGAATGAAATTCTCATTTTACCCCAACCATTATACTGCTTGTCAATGAACGGTGTACCAATAACACATGTATTTGATGAGCGGTACATCAGCATAGATAAAATGAGAATTTTACTTCATCTCGTGTCTTCTGAGAAATTTTACCCATTTTAAGATGAACGTATATATAATGAAGTGAAAAAAAAAAAATTTATACCATCCCCTATTCATATGTACCTTTTTGTAATATTTATTAAAAGAATATTCTTAGTATCAAATCTGGCCTTTTCTTTTAACTTGTATCTAAGTCGATGGCTTTAATATTTGATTTTTATTAAAAAAATGTAAAAAATTAAAAGCCAATATTATATGATTAAAGAACTAATTGATGTTAAAAACTTTACATATATGAATATTGTTTTCTATTCCAGCAACGGATTATATGAGGTCAAGGACTCAGTTTAGGAATATTCTCAATATTAGATTTTAGATAAAAATAATTTTACTAATGTGCCCTTTTAACAAATGACAAACTCTCTTTTAGAATTAGGAACTTTATTGGCTTATATTACCCAAATTCTCTTCTATAGAAATAGACTCTGATATATGCTAGTGGAGTTCATCAGCTTTAGTAAATGGAAAAATGTCTTATATTTAAGTATTAAATTTCAAATTTACAATAAATGATCTAAATATATAATATAGTTAAATAAAAATAATGACTAATATTAAAATCTATTTCAATATAATCTGTTTAGTTGATCCTCTTTCATGATTATGTAAATAAAAAGCTCTAGATGAAATTGAATTTCAATAGTTAAATAAATTTAATAAACATTTTATTTAATAACAAGGATAAGCATCACTATAGGTCTAAAGGTATTTTTGGAGCAAGTCAGACGGATAGCCAATGGTGTCGTAAACTTCTTTACAAAGCTGAATGTAAAGGCAAAGTTAATGATGCGTTTATCTATGATTCATCTTCGTGAAGGCTAAGCGATGCTTATATAGATTTGTATTGGTTTATTCATGTGATTCTCATTTTGTTATTGTTGTTTTGAATCTAAGTCTTGTAGGCTCTTTTTTTGTATTTGTACTAATTTTTTATTATTTTAATGTACTTATTTTGATTACGGTTAAAAGAAAAAGATAAGTGCAACGTGTAATGATCCCTACACTATGAGTTCTCACTATGATGTATCACTTTTAAAAGAAAAAGATGATTTTGCCATTACTTTTCTCCTTTTCTCTTCTCTCTTTAAAAAATAGAGGGCAAAATACTTTTTCCTTTTAAAGGTAGTGCACTATGATAAAAATTCATGGTGCACGAATCATTATCCCGCAAAGGTTCACTATCATAGTAGGCATTTAATTAAGATGTCTTTTTGTGAATTATAAATATTTATTTTCATTAAATAAGAACTACACTATTTTATTTTAAATATTTTCCATTTCATTCTTTAAAGAATATTAAAATTATAAGACATTTTTATCATTCTACGAAATATATTTTGCTTTCTTAAAGATGTGATGTCTCACTGAAGAGTCTCGTGTCTTCAGTTGCAAATTTCAATTGTGATAAAATCTTCAATTTTTAATAAAGTTAATATTTTTGTATTTAAATTTAAATCTAAATCAAAAGATCTCTATTGATATTTCAAATCTTAATCACCATTTACAATAATATTATATTTAATTAAAAACAGCTTAAAATTAGTGAGGAATATGTTTCATAAGATTCTATTTTTTTTATAATCTAGGGGAAAACTCGAGTCCACCCCAACGGTCTATTGTTAAGTTGACAGAGTGCGCTTACGCCTAGCTCTCATAAAACTCTTAGAGGAGACACCCCATACTCATAAAAAAAGCCTCTGGTTAACACTGCTGAGATTCTATTGAAATTAGTATCACATGCCATCTAACAATTTTGGAAGCAACCGTAGTAATCGGAATTATAACATTGTATTTATATTATTATCATAAATTTTTTATTCCATTTATTAAAATCAGTTCTACAATTTTTTTTACTTTATTGTATTTTATAATATATTATGCCAGCACATAGTATTTATATAATATTAAAAATAAATGGTTCATAAAATTTCAAATGAATAAAGAATACCTCTAAATATAATCATTCCATTTGACTTCGTCATTATCAAATTACTTAATTTTTTATAAATAAGTGATAATTATTAATAATTAAGTATCTTTAAACGGATTAAAAATGGTTTGATCGAGTGTAATTAGTGTGTCACTGAGCCCACTATCGTAGCACGTGGGACAGCCTAAAGTTGACCCACGCTCACACGCTTAAAGGCCAGGATCTAAAAAAGAATCACGAAATATTACCTTTTCTTTACTTGAGATTTACCATTTTGCCACATTCCCCCATCCATATAAATAACCCCTGCAACAGCACATCATCACTGGCCACAGCACGGTGGTTCCTCTTCCGCAGCTTGTTCTGTTTGATTTCTTCTATTCCTTACTCTCTTTCCTCTCCGTTTTCTATAAGTTGCAGAATCTTCTTATTTTTGATATTCTTCAGATATTTCGTTTCTTTCGATTTGCTCCGGAATCTATAAGAAAAGCGGCGATTTGTCTCTGCCTCGGATGCTCTCCAGCGCTAGAAATTCAATAATCTGTAATTCCTAGGGTTTTCGCCTCGAAACGGGGATTTTTCCACGTTTAGGCACTTCCGAAGGGTAGAATTTTAAGATTCGAGGTATCTTGATGAAAAATGAAGATTTTTGGAACGGTTTGAGTGGAAACTAAGAGGTTTTCGCATTTATGAGCTCTTAAAGTTCTAGAGTTTCTTGAATTGGAAGGTTTTCGTGTTGAGAACCGGATTTGAGTCAAGGAACGAGAGATTGTCGAGGTATTTTACATTTTTAGATCGAATTTCGAGTTGTTTGACGATTTTCTGGAAAAGATTGAGTTATCAGCTGAGAATGTTTGGAATTTGACATTTAATCTCTTGGGAAGAAAGATAAGAATTGAAAAATCCTTTGATGTTTTCAGTTGGAAATACTGAACATTTTGCCATTTTCGGTTTTGGAATAACGGAATCTGAGGTTTTTTTATATTCCTTTTGTAGTTTTGAGTAGAACGAATTTTGAGCAGATCTTTGTGGTTTTCTGGCTGAAATTCTTAATCTACGCTAGCTTTCTCGAATTCTGAGATTTTGGAATGATCTTTAGCTGCAGATTTTGGAGAAGTGAAGATCTGTTTTGGCAATTGGATTTCTTTTAGTTGCTAGTCCTTGTTTCCGGATATGAGGATTGCGTTGAGGTGTGAGTTTATTTCAACTGAGTCGATGGCTCTGATAATTTCTTGAATGTGGAGCTTATCTTTTGGTGACACTTGAATTTGGCACTTGTGAAGAATCCGCCTCAGTTTCCAGGTTTTTGACTGGTAAGCAATCTTGTTTTCTCTGGAACTTGAGTTATGCTTTTGTTAAATGCATTCCATGGATTTAGCCTGAATATATACATTGATTTAGATAGAGAGGGAAACCTTAAATTTGATATGTTGTTACTAAATTTGTGGAAAAATAGATATAAGAACTAGATTTGAGCATGGCACCGTTGTTGCAACGATGAAGGTTGCAGGCTTGAGTTAGGTTACCATCTAAAAAAAGGGAAAGAGAATGGACAAAATGTTATCCTGTATCTTTTATATTTAGGTGGATTCCTTTGTTTTCTTTTTTAGGCCAATGCAACGGACCATAGTTTTCAATTTTAGGACAGGATACTTCACTGCCATGATTTCCTTTTAATTTGTGATTAATCAATGTGTTTGTTAGAAATGCAGTGAATAGATGGTGAAGAGTGGAAGAAATAATCTTGGATCTGTGATATTTTTTTCTTGCAGGTTGGCTAATCAGGAAGGAGTCTCATTCAGTGTAAGAAGATGAGAGGGGCTGTGCTTGTTGCAATAGCTGCCACAATTGGGAATCTGCTGCAGGGATGGGACAACGCTACGATTGCAGGTAGTTGTTTAATACTGTGAATACCATTTCTTTGGTCTGAAATTCCATCTTGGAATTAGATCCATAAAATTGAAGATAAACTTCAAGCGGAACCATTCTAATTCCAAATACCATGGGCGCACCATAAATGATGCCCATGCAATTCAGCAGATGCAATATTTCTAATAGTTTTGTGATTTCTCATATTTTTAATTTTTTTGGTAGGGGCTGTCCTTTACATAAAAAAAGAATTTGATTTGGAAAGTGAACCGACTATTGAGGGGCTAATAGTTGCCATGTCACTTATTGGAGCTACTGTTATTACAACTTGTTCCGGGCCCATATCAGATTGGTTTGGCCGGCGTCCAATGCTGATAATGTCATCAATACTTTACTTCATTGGCGGTTTGGTGATGTTTTGGTCTCCTAATGTTTACATACTACTCTTGGCAAGGCTTTTAGATGGGTTTGGAATTGGCTTGGCAGTGACACTTGTTCCTATTTACATATCTGAGACGGCACCATCAGAAATAAGAGGATTGTTGAATACCCTTCCACAGTTCTGTGGTTCTGGTGGAATGTTTCTATCCTATTGTATGGTATTTGGGATGTCATTAACGGAGTCACCAAGCTGGAGATTGATGCTTGGAGTTCTCTCTATTCCTTCTTTACTGTATTTCTTCTTAACAGTATTCTTCTTACCTGAATCTCCACGGTGGCTTGTAAGTAAAGGACGGATGCTGGAGGCAAAACAAGTTCTGCAGAGGCTGCGGGGAAGGGAAGATGTCTCAGGTTAGTAATTCTGCAAGGCTGTACATTCTTCGGAGCTCAAGTGCTCATTCTTTATTAAACAAGGGTTACTGTTTCTTATGCTTTGTGGAACTTTTTCTTCCCATGCTTATTGCTGTTCAAAATCTTACTATATGTCTTACTCCCAGCATGTTTCATCTTGTTTACCAAAATTTTGTGGAATCTTTGCCAACCATTGAAAGATTATGATATAATACCCATGGGACAAAGAGGACGTTCAATTAGTACTTCATCTTTTTGAATGATTTTATTCTGTTTTCTTGATCTCATATATGAAATTGACTGGACATGTGCTGCATTTTCCTTTATCTTTCTTTTGACTATCTTGACATGGGGTCTATCCATTTGATGATGTCTTTTCAACTTTCTGGTTTTTTTGTTTGTTTTTTAAATGGTAATTTTGGAGGTACTTCTTGATAATAAATGGTTCGAGTCTTGTTGAGCATCTTTGCATCGGCTTCAACGACGATCAGTTTTATTAATCAAGGACGGGTCTGGTTGGTGTAGGACAAAACAACCTGAAAATTAGTGTTTCAAGGCATTATGTGGTGAGCTCACTGTTATCAAGTTCTATCAAGTGAAACCATCACGTTTGATGCCAAAAATCAACTGTTTTATTTGACTTGTTGGCTTCACAGCCAGAAATGACAAGTACTATGCAACCATTTCTCTACAAACTCTTTTTTGATGGTTACATTTCATTGTCACTTCTGGAGGAGGAAATTCTTTCTTGCTTTCTGGAAGTCTAACCAAGTAACCATCATAAAAGAAACTCCAAATCTGGAGAAAATTGTCTTCCACTCCTCCTTTCCCCAAGAAAACCAAGGCGTCGCTGTAGTTTTGATTATTTAGGAATTACTAACATGGGATTGCAGCCAGAAAATTTTCTTTCTTTCTTTTCCCGATGATTGGCCAAGAATAATTTATATTGGTTGAAGGAGAAAAAAATGAGGAAATAAAAAACCATTCCTTTTCTCTCTTTATGATTATTTACTATTACTATTTTTTGCCATAGCAATAACTCTAGGGCACTACTGATATATGTCATACTCTAAATTGGCCCAATAGCTGTATTAGTCTGATGTTTGTGGGGCTTAGCTGCAGAACTCGAAATGTAGTAATTAACTGGCTGTAGATTAAACTCTTACAGAAAGCTGAAACATCAGATATGATACCAGTTATCCTTTGATCTGCAGCGGAAATGGCTTTGTTGGTTGAAGGCTTGGGAGTTGGTGGCGAAACATCAATAGAAGAATACATTATAGGCCCAGCCAATGAGCTGATGGATGATGAGGACCCAACTGCTGAGAAGGAGAAGATCATGCTATATGGGCCTGAAGAAGGCCTTTCCTGGGTTGCTAGGCCTGTCACTGGGCAGAGTACTCTTGGTCTCATGTCTCGCCACGGAAGCATGGAGAACCCAAGTGTGCCTCTTATGGATCCAATGGTTACCCTCTTTGGGAGTGTCCATGAGAACCTACCAGAGATGGGAAGCATGCGGGGAAGCACACTTTTTCCCAACTTTGGTAGCATGTTCAGTATGGCGGAGCAGCCAAATAAAAATGAACAGTGGGATGAGGAGAGCCTCCCGCGAGAGGGTGAGGGCTATGAATCCGATGCTGCAGGTGGTGATTCTGATGACAATTTGCGGAGCCCACTGATTTCCCGCCAGACTACAAGTTTGGAAGGGAAGGACATGATGCGGCCGCCACATGCTTCTCATGGGAGTGTCTTAAGCATGAGACGCAACAGCAGTCTCATGCAAGGGAATGCTGGGGAAGCTGTCAGCAGTATGGGTATTGGTGGTGGGTGGCAGCTGGCATGGAAATGGACTGAGCAAGAAGGGGAAGATGGAAGGAAGGAAGGAGGGTTCAAGAGAATTTATTTGCATCAAGAGGGTGTCCCTGGGTCCCGTCGTGGGTCTCTCATGTCACTTCCTGGGGATGATGTCCCTGAAGGTGGTGAGTTCATCCAGGCAGCTGCTTTGGTAAGCCAGCCTGCACTGTATTCCAAGGAGCTCTTGGATCAACATCCAGTTGGACCAGCTATGGTTCATCCTTCTGAAACTGCTGCAAAAGGGCCAAGGTGGGCTGATCTTTTTGAACCCGGAGTTAAGCATGCATTGCTTGTTGGCATTGGGATTCAAATTCTTCAGCAGGTAAGATTATCTTTTTTTTTCTTTTTTTATATTGAATTGCATATATTAGAGGGGAATTACTTCTTGAAAGAAACAGAGATTCTCTCATTTTCTGCGCTATATCCTTTGATTTGATAGGTCTCCATTTCCAATGTGATTTTCTCTTTAATGTCCTTACTCTTTTATTCTTGTCTTTGGTACTTCTTTTGTTTGTGTTCGTGATTTTAAGTGATACGGCTGTTACTGGATTTTCTTCAGTGATGGTGAAGATTAAGTAGGAAGTTTCATTCAGGTCTATCAACTGTTTTCTTATACATTTCCCTTATTAATTGAGTGTAAGGCTATTCTTTGGCATAGTACCTGCCAGGCTACCATCAGTTTTTGGAATCATATAGAGAGTTCAATTTTCCTATTCTTTATCCATTCTATCTGATACTTCTTATTAGTGAAGAACCGAAGTTGGACTTTCCAAATCCCATCTTTAAGCAGCATCCTTCTCTCCTTTCTCTCTTGACAATTGACACTGATATACCCAAGGAGTTCCAAACATGTTTTTCATTCATTTTGAACTTTTTAGGGGATTTTTTTAGAGAAAAAAAGAAATAAACATCTACATTGGTTGGGCTGTCCAGGGCTGGGCCTGAGCATGACTGGTTTTGATTTTGATTTTGGAAATTGGGCCTGAGGTTGAGATCTTCAGCCCTTCAGCTGGTCCAAGCCAAACCTGTCCGGCTGTCAGTTCAACCCAACTCTAGCATTCTCTATACTTGGAGTTAGAAGTTGTAGTCATATTTCTCATAGGTCTGGAGGCAATTTTTTTTTTTGAAGGGGTTGGACTCTTCGATTGCCAGTAAGTGGATTTGAAATATGTGTTGATTTTGGATGCTTGACAATCACTTAAGTATTTCTTTGTGTTTTTGGCCTTTAGGGATTACTCTTTGATGAAAATGATTATTTTTTCCCCAGTTATGAGAAGCTCCCACTGGGGCTTGCAAGTGGTTCAGCCAGACTTGGACCATTAATGGTGGAGTCTGATCCATGGTTACAATCTCGTGCATAGGTCCAATGGACCTTGGATCTGGTCCAAGACGTGACTTATCAGGTCTAACTTTGATGTAAACTTGGGATTTTGCGGATCAGGTCCAATTGGGCATTAGGACGTGCCTTGCCTTGTTGCAGTATGCACCCAGTATCTCCATGCTGGCAATGGTGCCCAACTTATATGCCCCTGGCAGGTTTTTTTTTCTTATAAAAGATAGTATATATACATCATAGAATGAATAATGAAAAATGTGTTAATGTTGTAGTAATTGTTTCAGAAGTTGGCCCAGGACAATGCCGAATGAGATTTAGCAGTAACTAAAACAAACTGTCAAATTTATTAACCACTGGAATTGTTGACGATGATAATGATGTACTCCAATTTGAAATAACAAATTTTAGTAGGAAAACAGATATTCAATTGATGTATTGCAATGTCTTCTCTTATTGGGATCTTGTACTATTTTTCATAATTCATTGATAATTATTTTGCTATTTGTTTTAGTTCTCTTCATCTTTAGTCTGTTTGTTCTGGGTTAAATTTTGAAACAGTTACATCCACATTATTTCTAAATAACAGTGTTGGCTTGGCATCTTTTAAGCAGTTCTCATCATACACACTTTTGTATGTACATTGGTGTGGCAGTTTGCCGGCATAAATGGGGTTCTTTACTACACGCCTCAGATTCTTGAGCAGGCAGGTGTTGAAGTTCTTCTTGCAAATCTGGGCATTGGTTCTGATTCAGCATCACTCCTTATCAGTGCTGTGACAACATTGTTGATGCTTCCTTGTATAGCTGTTGCCATGAGGCTTATGGATATCACTGGAAGAAGGTAATTTCTTTTTCCTTGTCCTAATTCTGCTTTTCTCATTCTTCAGTTCTTGGAACATAATACACTTAAAAAGAAGACAACACAATGATCAGTTAATTAATTATTGACAAAACAAACCTGTTCTTAAGGACCAATATGCTATCATGTTTGGTCACCAACTCAGTAGTGGGTAAGTTCTGCTGTTTAAAATTATGTTGTGACCCAAGAAACTGCTCTTTCCTTAGACTGTGCTTGAAGTCATCTTCAACAAAAGACTCCTGCCTCAAAAAATTCTATTGTTTTTCTCCTTCCTTACAGACCACAAAATAGCCGCCAGTAAAACATTTCAAAGAGACTTGCCCTTGCCTTAGAAAGGCCTTTTTTTCCCAACCAATACAGTGATATCCTAGTCTCAAATTGAATGATCATGAGCACTGCAGATATCCAGGAAAGAATTCTAGATGGTGGAGGCAAAGGCAATGGAGAAACAAATGATCCTGAGTCAAAGACATTGCCGCTCATAACACAAGATATATCTGCATTTTGAGGGATGATTCTTTTTCGGAGAAGGTTACATGGTTACACCTAGTGAGAGCTCTACCACAAACAGTAGCCCAATAAAAGACCTCCACCTTAGATGGGGCAAGGCCCTTCCAAGCTGAAAAACACCAATGAGGAGAACGTAAGGAAGCAGGTAGGTTCTCAACTAGGGAAGAAGCTTTGAATTCCCCAAAAGGATCACCACACCAAAACCTTAAATCCTCCTCTCCCTTGCAACTGAAAACATCATTAACAATAGGAGAGTGACATACTCTGCTGACTCTCTCTCTCAGTAAGAGGATGCCGAAACTCTAGATTGCAAACTCTAGACATGATTACATAGAAAAACCTATATATTTATTGCTTAAAAGACATGAAAACAGGACATTGGATTTGAAGTGCAAAATCAGTGGATCTCCAGTTGTTTTGATAATTTGACCTGCGCTGTCTGTTTGGAGTTGGCTTAGTGTTCCACTTTCCACCCAATCCCACCTAAATCCTTGTTCTCTCATAGTTCACAATCCTACCTTGTTGAATGATAGGAATTGGCAAATTTGGGTCAGTAGTATTTTCAACTTGATTGTTAATTGGTAACTGGTCAACAAGTTTGACCTAATTAATAATTGGGCTTTGGTCCATGCATGTTTCACTCATTTACTTGGAGCCATAGTGTAAATACCATTATAGAAATTTGTAGAATCCCTCGCATCTTTGGAGAAGAAGATAATCTTTTAAATGAAGTGGTAGACATTTAGAGAAAAAACAACTATTTGTTGCTGGGATTTTATTCTTTGGGCATGAACTGTGACCATTTAAAAGTTAATATGCTGTCAATAAAAAAATCAACAAAATAATATGCCCTTTAAGCATCATTTTTCCCTAAAAATGGAATTTGCCCCACTTGAACTTAAATTGAAGATTCTCAATGTGGCCTTATATATGATGTGAAACAACTTTCAGGTACAGGATCTTGAACCACTGCAGTTGACAGTAAAGCAGATTTGACTGCTGGTCTTATTCTGTCCACCCTGACATCAAATGCCCCAACATGGAAAAAAAATAATGTTGAGGATTGTCAGACTTTCGGTGTAAACTGATTAAAGCACAGTTCATACTTTCTTTTTGAATGCTTTAATAAATTTATTTTAGTTCTGGAGTTTATAACCCGAGCTCAGATGCCAGTCTTCTTATAGAGAATAAATGCCTAGCATGTCATCTTTCTTTGGATGGCTTTTAACCTTTAGGCAGTTCAGTTTGGACTAAACTGTCAAGCTCAGCAAGTAAAACTTCAGTTGAGCCTGAGCCTGAGCCTGGTCTGACTGACCATATGGTTTGATCTGGTTGTCAAAATATCACAATTTCTTTGGGCATTCAACAATCTGGGCTCTACTACATAATATTCACTTCTTGTTGAAAAGCTCATCGATTTCACAAGTCAAATACTAAGTTTATGAATTAGCGTTTGTTTTCTGTTGATGAAAAGCATTGCATTGATGTCATGATGCTTGAGATTGGAGACGTGATGTCATTTAGCAACAGCTTTTGGTAATCTAGAGAAACCATCAAGAGAAAATGTCTTTTGTCTGATTTTCACATCCTTTTATTCTGTTTTGCTTCTCTCAGGCGACTGCTGCTCACAACGATACCTATCCTGATTGTAACACTTGCAATTTTAGTCATTTCCAATCTCGTGAGTATGAACAGTGTTATCCATGCTGCACTCTCCACTGTCAGTGTTGTGGTCTACTTCTGCTGCTTTGTCATGGCCTTCGGTCCAATCCCCAACATACTATGCTCGGAGATCTTTCCTACCAGAGTTCGAGGTGTCTGCATTGCCATCTGTGCCCTGACATTTTGGATTGGGGACATCATTGTGACATACACACTGCCAGTCATGCTTACTTCCATCGGTCTTGCTGGCGTCTTTGGGATCTATGCTGCAGTATGCGTCATCTCATTGGTGTTTGTGTTTTTGAAGGTTCCTGAAACCAAGGGCATGCCATTGGAAGTCATTAGCGAGTTCTTTGCCGTTGGTGCAAAGAAAGCAACCAAAAACTGACCCAGTAGAGATTTCATTTGATTCAGGCATGTTGGTAATGTTGTGGCCAGAATCTTCATATCACGACGATGGTGTTTGAAGCATCATGGGTGGCAACACTGACAGTGGAGAGGCAAGTTTCGAAGAGGGAGTCTATCGGATTTGTTGGGTTAGTCGAGAATGTATTTTCTATTCAAGATGTCTGAAAGCAGTGAACCGTATTCATTTTTTTCCTTGGCTTTTCATTTCATTTCTTTTTTCTCTCTTTTGTATCTCAATTTTATCTCTGATATAATACCTGAACAAGATTATAGTTTGTTGTGAAGAAGTAATTCATGCTAACTCTGAATGTCTGAGTCTTGTACGAATGCATCAATAGAGCGACCAAAGATGCTAGAGAGACGGATTTTCCGATCTTCTTTTGCCGTTCTCCTCCTCACCAATTGAAAGGTACTGACAGGTTTGTGAAGATACTACCTTCTATCGATACTGGATTACAGTCGTGTTGAAGCATTTTCTTTAATACCTGAAACCTAGAGCTTGCCCTTGAATGAATAACCTATGAGAAGCTAAATCTTTGCCTTATTGATACAATAACTTCTACAGAAACTGGATTACAGCAGTAGTGAAACATTTGCTCTAATACATGAAACCTAGAGCCTTGCCCTTGAGCGAATCAACCAATGAGATGGTAAACCCGTCTTTCAGACCCTCTGCACGGGTCTAAGAAAACCATTTTATCTCTGCACCCATTCTCAAGTCATTTGCAATCCTAATTTTGAAAAATCTAAGCCATAGATAATGAGAGATTATTCTAATTTTTCTATGAGGATAAGTCCATTTAAGATAGATTTTTTTTATGACTGAGGTGTCCCGGCCTCTTAGAGCACTCGATTAATCTTTGGGGTCTTACCTATGCACACATGGTAGAGAGCTTTCTTTTCTGGAAACCATGACAAAGCACATTTGCCTAATCAAAGAACCTCCACCTGGCTAATCAAGGCACTGTCACAACTCTAACCACTTTGATCGATTCTTGCAAATGAATCGTCAAAGATAAATTCCAAATCACTACACGCAACTAGTGATCTCCCAAACACCCCAGTGTTCAAAAGTCAGGCTGTTTGGTTCTTGTGGGGCCCACAGGGTGGGCTCTAATGAAAGAATAAGTACTTTCAAGTGACATTTTCAATGTGATGCTTTTCATAAAAATAAGGTTTATTGGATTTAAAAAGTCATAATTTTTAAAGGTCTAAAGATCAATAGTCAAAATAGAGTTAATTTTAAATAAAAATCGAGTAAAAGAAGTTTATCTTCAACTTGGCAATTTCTCTTTTCATTTCTTTTTTTGTATTTGATTTTGTGTTGGGCTGATTGTTGAAAAATATTTGATTCATTTTAAGGAGGCCCAGGTGGTATTTTTACTTTGTATCTCTGGGTTGAGTGCCATGTGGTTAGGTGGATACGTAGATGATTACATGACAGACAACTACTATGAAACTTTACCTAAGCATTATAGTTCTGTATGATATGTTATGGAAAATCAACAAATTAGACCAATCAAATTTATACGGTCCAAAATCACTGGTAAGACTGATTTACATTTAAAACACCAGATAGGGACTGGTTCAACCACTCTGTCCATGTCATTTTCTATACATCTTGCTAAAATTGTCTCACTTGACGAAAAATGTCTCTTTTAATTATGGCGAGCTTAGACATATTCTTAGAATTTTTTATGATATATTGAGTAAAGGAAGGATTCAATTGCAGTCGTCTCATTCAGTGAGATGCCATGGAGGGACTTTGAATACCACCATTTAGGAAATTCAGGGGGATTTTTTTTATTATCATGGTGTTCAGGCTTCTTTGGAGTATGTCCAAGCTTCTCTATCCACACGCATAGGTAAATCTATAGAGAGTGACCTTATGGGATGGAGTGTGAATTAAATTCAGAACTTAATACTTCCTGAAGCAAGTTCCTACCCATGACTCTAACTACTTCAATTTAAATTCAGGAGATTCTTGATAAATCAATATTCCGCTAAAAAAGGATCGCTAGATATAATTTTTTTAAAACAAGCAATTTCTTTTTCATTTTTTTGTGACTTCTCTCTATTTTACAATTTTTTAGAATTTTTTCTTCTAAAATGATGCCTATGTCCAAATCGATCGGTGATTTGCCTGAATAAGTCCGTATCAGCCTGTATTGAATTTTAGGTCCGACAAGATTGCAATTCACCACCCACATAGATGTGGTGGGTTTCCCCCTTTCTGATAGAATGTTTTTTCCGTCACTTTAACCTCTTTGGATTTTTTACTGCACCTTTACAAGTGCTCCATCAACACGATTCTTGGCTTTGAATCTTACATCAAAATACCTCTTTTATATTTTTAATTAAAATATAAATACATGGAAAAATTTAACAAGAGATAACTATGCATTTTACAATGGGTACTTTGTCATTAAAACTAAAATGTACTAAGAAATGTCCCCTGTAATAGGATAAGGGTGTACTCATCAATCTCTATGCAAATATTGCAATATATCAAACTTTATTTAAAAAAAAAAATGCAGTTTTCCTACATAGTTGAAATTTGGGCCAAAATTTACTTTTAAAATTTTAAAAAAATTAGAGCCCATTATGGGCCGAAATGGTTGAACTGTCGGCTGAATTTTTTTACACTAAATGTTGAATTTCTTCGAAACTAGGCTTAAGAAGCAGAGGGTTTTTTAATCCAAAAGATATTTGAGGCATCTCCCCTTACTCAAAACCAGTCAAATCAACACTCTGGGTCTGGGTCGTGTTGTTGATGATGCCATGGCCAACAAAACCAGGATTCTTTTGCATTATATTTTATATTTTATTACATCCAGGCCCACAAGATTCTTGGCTTTGAATCTTAAGCAACCTTTTATATTGACAGAACCGTTTGTGTTTCAAGAAGAGAAAATGGTACTCTACATTATGATTATGTTGCCATTGCCAACAAAAGTATAGTGGCCCAAAGTTCATTTGGGTTGAAAGAAGAATCCCCCAAACAAACCAAGGCCGTCGCTAGTGCAAGGAGTACAAAAATATGTTATAGAATTTCTGTAACATGATGACTTATTTTATATCACAAGAGTAGTGGTGGGGTCCCTCCCTCATCTCCTGCACTTTATCTTTACATCGTAAAGATTAAACAATTTTTTTTCTTTGCTGGCTTTGTTAGCAAACTCCGAGATCACGGGTGGACCTTTTGGTTATGGAATTTATAAGCGCATAGATTCTTTCTCCTTGATAGTTGGTTTTTAAGAATAAGTTATACTCATTTGTTTTAACATGGTAGCAAAGTAGGAGTACTGTAGAGATGGGTCAGAGTTGTATCTCCAACCTTTTATAGAGGAGGAGAGTTGAGTGTCTCCAACTCTGGCGTTGAAAGAGAGTGTTAGCAAAGTCCTACACCATCAGTAAACCTTTGGATTATGGAGTTTGTAAGTACATGGGTTCTATCTTCTTAATAGCCGATTTTTACGAATGAATTTTACTGATATATTTTAACACGGTGTACTGAAAAATCATTTGAAGTTCAAGACTCAGTTGAAAAATTGGAATTGGAATCTCAAGTTGGGCAGCTAGATTTGACTATCTATTTCAGGTAAGCAGTCTCACCAACCAACTCAGTGGAGTCTTCGTCCTTTCTTAATCTTGCCGGCTATTCTATTTGACTCTCTCTTGTTGACCTCATTTAAATTAGGGACTTTATAAATTTAAAGTGTATTAATTTTAACTTCATTAATCTCTAAAGTGTGATTTCACTAGCTCGGAGTCTACTAATGTATGATCCACACTCTTCGGTTAGGGTTGTGTGTATGTTTTTTTTCTATGACTGAAGGTGTTCAAATGTCTCATCCGACTAGTCCTTCTGAACATGTACACATCTCTCTACACACATACTGAGTTTAAGCAGTAGGACATTGTGTGTGGTTTTTGGATTGAGTTTGAGAGGAATGTCCACATTTCAAACATTTTGTAAGAAGTCTATATAAATGGTAAAAAGTCCTACACTAATGCAGATTCATTATAAGAAGGATCCATCCTACTATTTCAGTGGGTCTCTGTCTCTCCTTTAAAGGGTCTTCTATGAAGAAACACATGGGTATCTATGTCTAATGGCTGTGCAGGAGTACTGGAATCACCCACTCCATAAGGACATTGTAAAGTGATATTTTATATTCAGAAAATGCTAAATGTATTAAAAATTGTAGATATAAATTTTTAATTAAATATATTTTCTGACACTTAAAAGACCAATCAATTGTTACTGTCACATTAATTTTTTTAATCTAAATGTTACTTTGAGCCTTGATGTAAGATTTAAATCTATATCTTTATCCAAATATTCACATCTAAATTAATTCTTACACAAAGTAGGGTGGAACCACCCACCAAGTAGAGGCATAAAGGATGTAACCAGCCACCCAATTTGGTGAAATGAATTGAAATGTGCTCTCTTCCCTATAGCCTTTTGGGTATCTTTATTTTATATTAAATTTTTAATTTCCATTTTCAGTGGTCTTTCTAAAAGGTTCTTGCTTCCATTTTTCACTATCTTATTTTAAGCAATCACACTTTAATATATATATATATATATATATATACATCATGATTCTCCCACGAAAATGTTTCTTGTCTACGTTTCAATAAAAAATAATATCCTTGTATCCCATTAGCCCACTCTTAAAAGTAATTAAGTATCCTTGTTTGTTGTCAAACTACATATTAATTATTTTGTACGTATATCGAAAATCATTAAAAAATTAAAGATAGTTTCCATCATTTCATTTTGTAAAGGATTGGAGTAATGGTCATGAACTCGCTGCTTCAGAGAAAATGAAAGTCTATTTCTTTGTATTTTTAGTCCGAAACTTTGAGATCTAATAAATATGGATAAAAATTTCAAATTTTATCAAATATTTATTTCTCAGATTCATGTAGCAGCCCACATGAGCTCTTTCCACATTTGTCCACATTCAGTGAAGTCATGAAAACTTACAAGATTAAGAGAGAGTTAAAACTGCTAAAAGCCACCATCTTTTACTAAAAAAGGCTCATTTTCTATTAGTAAATTAAATAAGATAATTTTTCTATTAATTGAGCGTTTTTACTATAATTACCTGCACCCATTTCATATATTCGGATTCAAATTTGAATTTAATATTTCTAAAATTAGAAAGAAAATTAGTTTAATTAAATAACCAAGTTCCACATTAAAAAAGAACTCAAAACTTATACTAGTAAATAAACAAATTAACAAATATATTTAAAAAAATTAAATTAAAAGTAATTTAGATATCCAAAACATTTTTTACAATTGCCTTCCACTGTCACATTCCTAAACAAATAGAATCAATCAAAGGGAGTGGCCAAAACTATTCACCATCCTTCATACTTCAAACAAAAGGACTATAAAGTAAAACATGTGAGCATATAAATAAGATTTCAGTATTTCACATGTAGAGCTCTCTCTTTTTTGCAATAGTTGATGAAATTAATTTTTGAAAAATTTACTCAGTTTAAAATGCTGAGTTTACATTTATAGAGTCATAACTCGTACAAAAATATGACATGTGTCAGTATACAGATACAGACCACCGAGTCAGATGATTTTCAACTCATAAACATGATTTACTCACATGAGTCAGGCTTAGTTGACTCGATCAAGTGGAATTCCAAGTAAAATGAGTCCACAAATTCCAAGTTCTCTCTCTTAAAAAGTACTGAGTTGGACGAGCAGAGAAGGGAAGGATTGTACGTGGATCGAACGGCCCTCGTTCGAGGGTTGGCCCATTTGACCAGAAACGAACGGCGTGGATGAAGAGCAGTAACAAGTGGGGCCCACCCATCGTTCTCTTTTTCTCATGGCAAGAAGCGGTTGGCGTCGTCTTCACGGGCCTTCACTTCTCCTTCCGGGAGCGGCAATTCGCCGCACTTTTGGCACCTAGCGACGGCGAGGTTCTGACGGCAAGAGGGGCACGATGAGTGAGTCAACAGCCACTTGTCAACGCACCCTACGTGGAACACGTGGCTGCACTGTGGAAGGACGCGTATCTGGTCTCCGTCGGCGAACTCGGAGAGGCAGATGGAGCAGTCAGCAGCGAGCTTGTCGTCGTTGAGGAGGGCGGAGCGACTGAAGGAGAGCTTGGGGAGGGAACGGAGAACCTTCTTCTTCAAACCCTTGTTGGGCGGCATCTGAGGGGCGGCGGTAGAGGAGCGGCGGATCCAGGCGCAGCGGGCGACGAGAGCGAGGCCAACGACGCATATCAGGGCGCATAGGAGCGCCGCCAATATGACCACCACGTCGGAATCCACCCCTTCCACCATCGGAGGGTCCGCCGGAGGTTGGTAGTTTCCCTCTTGGTGTAGAATTTGGGGAGATGGAAACATTATAGAGAAAATCAAAACGAGAGAGAGAGAGCGTTGGGGTTTTTTTTTTTTGGTTTTGTAATATTTATAGGTTGGAGATTAGTCAATCACTGAGATCTGAATAGGGACTAATTTTAGAGAGAATTACGAAATGGCCAAGCTGTTCTTATTATTATTATTTTTTTAAATTACACGTGTGCATTTTTTTAAAAAAATTAAGATTTTTTTAAGATTTATGTGTGAAAAATCTCATACAAAATTCTACTAAAATTCCCACTACCTATATCCTTTAAGACATCACCAAATTAGTCCGTAGATTTCAAAGTAAGTAACTTTCAGAGTGTGTAATTTTATGATCCTTCTTTATTGGCTCACATTGTTACTTTTGTAATTAGTAAAAAAAAAATATTTATATTTTAAAAATACAGATCAGCTATTTTTTATTTTTTATTTGTTTTATTTCAGTTAAAATATATTATAAATAAAAGGGATTTTTGGCAAAGAATACCTTAAAATATGTGAATTCAAGCCACTACAACTTAAAAATTTGAAATTAAATCACAGTCTTCGTGCATCTAGTCAAACATTTTTAAATCAAATTACCCCATTTCACGTAGGACTGTACGGATGACAGTCCAATTTTTCAACTAAAACAAAGCTCAATGCAATTTGAGTCGATGTTTCTTCTCCTCTCTCTTACTCCTCTCTCTCTCCCTTCTCTCATTTCTCTTGTCTTATTATTTTAGTATTATTAATAAAATAATTTTAGAGTTTTTTTAATGAAAAGGTTAGTATTCAATCTCTCTCGAAGGATTTGGGCGTAATTTGAAACTGAGTCTGAATTTAGAGTGAGGTTGAATTGACTTCAAATAACTCAAATTGAGATACAGACCTTATTTTCATTGAGTTCCGTTTTGAGCGGGTTTAACTCGTCAAAAATTGGGCCCATGTCAAGAAAGAAATCGGGCTACGGGCTGACGAAACTTTCCCACACTACTTTTTAGGCTAGATTCTTTCAAATGACTATGGTGGGCCGCTACTAATAAATATATAAAAATAATAGATTGCATGAATATACCAAACCTTTGTTTTCAATAACAATATACTTTTAAAATTTAAGAATTCTAAATAATAGCATAAAAATATCCAATACTGTAAAAATAAATTCTTAATAAAAAAGTTTCCAATGAATTTATACTCAAATCATTTTTTTTCAAACTAACTCATTCGAGTTGCTTTTAATTTTTAAATTATATTTCTGCATTAAAAGTAAATTCTGCCCAAACATGATTTTATTTTGTTATTTAATATTTAAATTTTAAAATTAATTTTATAAAATACGTACTTAGCAATGAAGCATCAAACATGCATCATTTGAAATTCAAAGGTAGAGTATTTATAGAGCATTTAAATTCATCACTATAGAATGAAAAGACAAAAAAAAAAAAGGAGGGCGGTTGAGGATTGGACTGTTTCTTAAGTAAATACACGGCTAAGTAATAGTCAATCCGTTGAGAGTTGATTCAAGAGGTCTGAATACTTTCATCTTCAAAAAAAAAAAAATATTAGCTTGTTAGTCAAGACGTCTATCTCATAAAACGAGGTCTTGAATTCAATTCACGTTCAATCCTTTTAAGTTACTTTTCATGAGGTTAGTCTCTATCAACTTAATCAGTGTGTATGGATTAAAAAATTTATACATGTTCGAGAGATTAATTTCATCTAATATAAAGAGAAAAACTCCCTTTTCACTATTTCAATCTCGTAAAACTTAAAAAACCTTAACATTTTCCTAGAAATCATTCAATATCTTGAATATTTTGTAAATATCCATTTTTCCTTGGAAAAATGTTATGTTAGAATCTGCACCCAATGAATATTCATGCAGAGTACAAAGTTACCATCACATAAGAAAGGGATGACAAAATCTACCTTCCTGTAATCGAGAAAGTTCTTTTCGACCACGGAAAAGCTTTTCCATAAAAAGTCCATTAATCACCAAAAGAAAAGAAAATATTGGTGTTAGGAAAGGGACTCCTGGATAACTTTTTGACCTTTTAGATATGGTGAAGAAAGAATAAAGTATTGGCAATGACCAACCTTCTAAAATTGTTGAAGGGTTATTTTTCTAATTTTATCCAATGTGTAATTATGTCTTAAGTAATTTTAAGAAGTTTAATATTTTAGACTTAAAAAAATCGAATTTAAAATTACAAGAGAAGTAATCAAATGACAAATCAAATATTTACAAGAAGACAACACATTTTTTACGTAGTTCAAACAATTATCGATTAAGTTCTACTAATATAAAAAAAAAAGATAAAAATTACAAATTTTCCCTCAAATTCATCCATCACAAACATAACCCACACTCTCTCTTTTCTAAAACAGCACCAACGAAGAAAGAGGAAGAGAGAAGAAAGTAAAATTTCCAAAATGAAGAAATTTTTTAAATTTTTTTTAAAAAGCATGTCAAAAAAATTCAAATCCATACGAGTTGACTCTCAACATGATTGAACATTGCATAGAGGGAGCACATGAAATTTATGATTCAAAAGATCTCATTAAAAAGATTAAACTTATTCTATTGAATTGAATGATATAATATTTTTAATTTATGATATGATAATGACTTTCTTTAAATTAGACATATATATATATATATATATATTTTTTTTTTTTTTTAATCGAGATGTTCAGAATCTCTTAAAATACTCAATTAGTCCTCAAAATATCTGTAAGTCTCTCTACTTACGTATGTTGAATAATAGTATGGAGATTGATTTTTTTAAAACTACATATGTTTAAATATTTTTATTTAATATGACAAATAAATTTTAAAACTATCTATACGTTTCTAAAAACTATTTAAGCATGGTGAAAGACACTATGAAAGTCGGTTCAACATATGATCTAAAAAATCAAAGTAGCCACGTGGCAAGTTGAAGTTAGGTGTCTTCCGTCACATCGTACGCGTGTAGATATGTCATTATTAGGTGCAAGTCAGGATAAGAACACTGAAATTAGGATAAGGACCATTAAGTCTAATGACCAAGTAGTCAATGGACCTGCCCTTACTCTGTGGCAAAATACACACCACACGTTGATTTTTTTATTTTCTTATTTTAGGTGCATTTTTAGTGGGAAAAATAATCGATTTAAAAAATTAAAACAAACTCAGCCAGTGATCAAACTCATTGTATGGGTATTAGGGGTGATAATCTCAGCCGATATCCGATATATATCACTGAAATCAGTCGATATTGATTGTTTTGATAAAAAAGAAATAGAAAAGAAATTTATCAATTGAGATTTAAATATCTGCCGATATTGGATCTCGACTGATACTGAGATTTTTACTCCTTTTTTTTTTGAGCGGTAAAGAAGACGTTATCATTAATAGGAAAAAAACAAGAACAAGAACAAACGCCTACGAGAATTAGGCCAAAAAGAAACAAAAGATAAGACAAAAGAAGCAAAAATCTACTACTACACAAAAAGAAGAAAAAACAAAGCTATAGTAAAAGGACACCCAAAGTCGATCCATCTACGCCATTTTTGGCAAAAAAATCTGCAACCCCATTTGCTGATCGACAAATATGAATGAAGGAAACTTCCATGCCCCCGGATAGTGCGTTAATCTCCCTAACAGCTGTGATTAACCTTTAAGGAGGTCTCCTCGTACCCCTAGCCCATTTTATGGCATTGGAAGAATCACTCTCAATGATTAATTTTAAACCCCCTAAACTTTCTCCTAAGGTCAAGGCTCTCCTAATACTAAGAAGTTCCGCCTCATTCGAATCTTACAAATATTATTTTTTATTTAGTTTCAATAAAAAATTTAAAAAATTCAAATTAAATTTTAGTAAACTAAATTTTCAAACATCATTTTCCTCATATATACAATAACTTTGTTCAAAATTAGTTATCAAATTCATGAAAAAAAATCAAAAGAATAATTTCTCCTCTGTATAATACATTTTAACTGAAATTTCCGTAAATTTTTATGGGCTCATCAACTTATCATATAAATACAAAATAAAATTTATCTAAAAACACACACACACACACCAAAAAAAAAACTGCTGACGTGGAAATAAGCACAAATGCACAATTAATTGCACCGATTGGTAGACGGTCTGAAATAAGCACAAGTTACAGTAACTTGCCATCTGATTGGCCAAAGTAAGAAAACATAAGCTGCGTAAGTGGATATCAGGTGGGCTTTGCTTTACGCTTCAGGTCAGCCTTACTTACAAGTCAAGCTAGCAATTCTTGTTTAGATTGAATAGATTCTATTTGTTCCTTGACTGTCTCCTCCTTCATATACAATTCCATGAATGTACACAATACGACTTATTTGAAGTCCAATTTTTAATTGAGACCGTCCGATCAAATCATTTTATACTTTCATGAAATATTTTAAATATATATTTAGGGAAATGATTCGTACACCCCCATTTTTACCTAAAGTGCACTTCGTATGAGTGAAATGCCAGTTTTGCCCTCAAATGGGGATGCTTTATTGGAAAAAGAAAAGAAAAGTTGAGGGTAAAACTGACATTTCACTCATGGGAAGTGCACCTTAGATAAAAATGGAGAGTGTACAAATTATTTTCCTATATTTATCTTGTAATGATAGCATTTAAAATATATAGTGATCAATATTAAAAATTAAAATTTTTCATTATTTTTTTTTTGAATTTACATGTGAAAAACTACAGGAAATCCAGTGTAAAACCTCTACGGGTGATACTCACTGCCTTTAGGACACATCAGATGAGACTATGGGGACTTGAACCAGTTACCTCTCGCTTTGGGGAGATTACTAGTTCACAAAAAAAAATCATTAATATATATATATATATTCAAATTTTATTAAACTATTAAACCCACCGTTGAATAATTACATAAATCACTCTCATTAATTTTTTATTTCGAATTTCAACTAAGGATTTTCATCTCAAAACTTTCTAATTAAAAAATGGAAGCAAGTTAAACCCAATTACATAAGCAAATTACTAAATAAATTTGCCAATTTAAAAGTTAGTATAGAATGTTTAATGGATCATTAAATTACCAAACAAGCTAAGCAACATATTTAGGTAAAATAGTATATCACTAAATATGAAAAATGCCATTAAAAAGTCAATTCAAAGTTAGATAGAATATGTGCTTCAATTATGAGTGAGTATTTTAGGTGTTATCTTTATACTTAATTTGTCAATAGGTGTTATCTTTATACTTAATTTGTCAATATTTTACCAAACAAATACACCTTCGAATGACAACAAGATAGGTCAATAGGTGTTATCTTTATACTTAATTTGTCTCTCATGTGTGAAACTTATATGCCTAAAAATTATATGAAACTTATGGTATCTTAGAGGGAAAATAAATGAAATATCAATCAATATATTCGGCGAGTTCTCGGAGCATGTATAAGCCTTCTTATCCTGAATAAAACTACACTAATCAACCTTTTGAAGTGAGATAGAATTTAAACTCAGGACTCCTATTCTCTGAAGTGGATTCCTGTAATCAATGCACTAATGCCTTGGATTGTATATGACTGATATGTTGTATATTGCGATGGTGAATGTATTTGAAACAATTTAAGAAAAGAATTTTCGCTGAAATTTTAAATTAAGAAATCATTAGACAGAAATATTCAATTTTTTTTTAAAAACCCAGTTTTTTTATTGGGCAAATATTAATTTAAAATTAAAAATTCTTAGCTCAAAAAAGGCGAAATGGTCTAAATAATGGGCAGAAATTTTTAGCCCTTTAAGGCCGAACCATCATTTTCATCGCGTAATCTAAAGTTTAGGATATAATATTAATGTCCACACTTTTCAGATCCAAAATTTAAATAAAAAATTTCTTACTATAAATCTAGGCTGAAATATAATTTTTTTAGCAATATTAACTGATATTTTATTTAATCAGTCAATAAAATTTGTTTCAACTGAAATTTATCTCATTATTGAACAAAATCTGCACGTAATAATACTACTAAATAATATGAATCTAGATATTCTAGAAATGAACTTTCATATAACATCCTTAACACCTCTTATTAAGTAAAGTATAATAAAAATAATTTAAATATTTTTTTAATAAATAAATAAATTAAAGTGAGTATTTTTTATTGACTTATTTCTAGAAAATTAGAAAATCTGAATTCGAATATAACGAGGAAGGCTCTAAATCCCTAAATTGAACAACCAAGCATAAAGTGACACGTGTCCACACAGAACAATTCTAAATTCTAAAAGTGTCACAGTTGGGTAGGTGAAGAGATGAGTCCTAAAACACCCAAAGGTCTTCAAGGTCCTACGTTTCTTTCAGCATCCTCTCTATTAGAGAACTAGTATAAATTTATTATTATTTTATTAAATAAGTGAGAATATAAAATAAATGAAGTAAATATTATAAATAAAACATTTCAAAGAAAGTGCTACTCTATTTTTATTCATTTTCATAGTTATTCTTTTAGTGTTGAAATTTTGAACTCTAAAATTAAGAATTAGAATAATTAAATATGTATTAAAATTAGTATATATAAGATCAAAGTAATTTATGTATATCTTCAACAAGTGGCTGAAAAAGTATGGAAGCTCTCATGATTAAAATAAATTGTTATTATTGGAATCAAAATTTAATTAAATTAGTGCATTATATAGTTAAGTTTGGTGTAAGAAAGATTATGATAACAAGTATTATACAAAATTTTATATTTAATTAATTATTTTATTTTGATTTTTAAATTAAAAAACTCATAGTCATTAAAAATAAAATACTAAAATCTTCTTTATCTACATGATATTTATATATTCTAAACTAATAATACGGTCTTAATAGCATCAGTACTCTCGATATTCAATGCAACTTAAAGTAATAAGTCGCACCTTTTAGCTTCCTTCTTCCCTTTTTCATCCTCTTCTTGTCACCGTCCCATCTTTCCTTCTTCCAAATCTCATCGACTGCTATTTCTCAAGACAACTATGCAGAATCAGTGAGAGATTGATAGAGAGAGAAATCAATTTAATAAAAAAAAAATAGATTTAAAATATAATATTAGATTAAGTCAAACGGATTAAAGTGATAGTAAGAAATTCACCGTAAGAAATTGGAGTCCTGTTTCAATTTTCATTTCACTCAAAGAATCATTGTTCATAGAATTACTCGGTATATGCATATAGGAGGACTCGTTAAAACTATCCAAAATTACTAATAGGTGACAATAGTAAAGACGTCTCACCATTTGCTTTTTTCTTGTGATTTTTAATTAATCTTCAAGAAGGGAGATTCTTCAAGATATGTCCAATCCTATCTATTTACACATTGAAAAATTCTATAGTGATTGGCTCTTTAGAATGGAGTGAAAATTGAATTCAAGACTTTCATTTTATTGACTGGTTTTCAGTATCACGCTGACTCTTTTTCAAACTATTATATAAAAAAATAATTTTAATCTTGGTCAAACAAGAAGAAGAAGAGCAAGTATTAAAATAAAGGATGAGACTGGGAGATAATGCAAGGGCACATGATGCTTGTGATTTCTATAAACTATTGAAGAATATTCTTGAACTGGTGGAACCATTGGAGAGATCTCAACCATACACGTATCACCTTAAATTGGACTAGTCTCCTCTGACTTGAGACTCTCATGACCTAATTCTTGGATCACGATTCTCATGCCACTTTCTTCAATTTTTAGTGTATTATTAACCAAACTTGGTCACATCAATGAATAGGGACAAAAAAGTATAAAAAATCATTAAAATCCAATAGAGATCTTTAGCCTTTCAAAACATTGGAAAAGCTTTGTGGTGTCCTTAGTCATTATATGTGGGCCCATTATTCTCATACCTAAAAAATTGAAAGTTGTTATAAGATTCTCATCCAATCATATATTTGATTGGATAATTTAAGTCATCTCTTTTAGGGCAGATGCTAGGTTGATGATTATGGAAGAAGTCCTACTAAAAAGTTATTCTAAGTGGGTGGATTGATTTTGATTTTAAAAATAAAAATGTAAATGAATGTTTTAATTAAGTTAACTTAGTCAATTCATACCAACAATTTTCAGATTTTAATGTGACTGTATTCATACTTGGATTCATTTATTGTTTAAAAGAATATAAAAATTATTTTTAATTTTCAATTAAATAAGTTGTTTGCTAATTCAAAGTAGTCGCAGTTGAACAAACTTTAGTGGCAACTTTGATTATCGTAAAATTGATCTGGAAAGTGTGAACTAGAGTATTGAATTTAAAACTCTAGTTCTAATTCTACGTATTGTATATCATTATCATCATCATCACTATCATCATTAATAAAGTAATTATCTCATCAGTATTAAAGTATTGGACACTGACTAGCCCGTTTGATTAAAATTTCTATAACTGTTTATATATATCTCATATAATTTAAACTTACCACATTTCATTCTTATTGTGGTGAAAGAATATTTATTAATTGTGATTGTTTTAATTGAATATAAACGAGTTAAAATTTAGAAGCATAATAAAATGAGAACTTTGAATGCACTAGATATGTTCGGGAAACTTATTTAAAGTGTAGAGGAAATTGAAAAGGAAAAACTCTTGTTCTAAGAGAAGCTTATATTCTTACTAAACCTTTTAAACAAAAACAATGGTTACTATTAGAAGAGCAGTCACGTCCTGAACCCTATGACTAAATTTAGGGAAAAATGATTAATTTTTTTTTTTTTCTAATTCTTAACCAATCACTTCAAATGTGGAAAAATTCTATCAAAATTTCGATAGATCTTTATATTTAGATATTTCAAAATTTACAACTTGTTAAAAAGAGAGTAACAAACACTTCTAATCTCCATCAATCATACCCACTCATCATAGGACCTCATGTCCCCTCCAACACCAACTACTACAATCAAAGTATCCATATCCATACTTCCAAACCACAAAATCAATGACACCTCCTCCTTTTCCCTTGGTCCTAAAGTATTAACTTAGGAATCAAATCACATAAATCTGCTTTGTCATACTCCTTGGTCCGAAGTATTAACCTAGAGTTCTGATACTATTCTACTACACTGAACCCCATAATTTAAATAAGTGTCCTGAGTTCGGGTACGATAAGCAGAGTTATAAATATCGGTATCGGCCGATATATTTCTCTTCTTATTTTTTTTTTTAAAAAAACCACCAATATCAATTGATATCGTCGATATATATCAATATCGGTTGATATTATAAATATCGACTGATACATATCATATCGGCCGATAGATAAATAGTATCGGCTGATATTTACACCTTGACGACAAAATCTCTACATACTTTCTAAAATTAGAAAAATATAGAGAGAAAGCAAACAACGACTAAAACAGGCGGCCACCCATTACTTCTCTAATATAAATAAATTAGTATACTTAATTCTAAAATCAAATAAATAAACTTCAAAAATTCCACACCGGTGGCTGTCACCGACTTTTTTATTATTTATTGGAAACCTAATCTACAATGAAGAGAAATGACAGAAATGAGTGGTGGGGATAAAATTCCAGTTCCCCTGTCGTTGTCTAACAGATTCCACGTGTCCAACCTAGCACCATTGGCATGGTATCAAACATCCACATAAATTTATTTTTGTATATATGGTGACATGACATTAGAGAGACTATATATTTTTTAATTAGTAATTAATTACAGTTTAAAGAAGGCCAAAAAGCAAAGTTAAATGACCTCATTTTTAGCCGTTTAAGAGAACATGAATCTTTCGTTGCATTCTCCATCAACAGCAGAAAGCACAAACCAAGCATGACTACAAAACTCGGATTATTATCGGCAATGTAAATGATGAATCTTTGAGATTAGTCGAGCGCTCTAAAAAGTTTGGACAAACAGTTTTTGATTAAATAATATTTATTAATTCTATAACTTATTCTCATACTAATGGTTTAAAAATTGAATCTAGTCATACAGTTCAATTTGATTGAATTATAATCAGTATTTTAGATGCTCTGATCTTTAAAATAGTTTGGTTTTACAAAAATTATTAAATTTTATCACGTCGAATAACATTGATGAATTGTTGCATTTAATTCGAAAAAGCTCAATAAAACTCATTGAATTGCTAGACTCAAAATCCTATCGAATCAAGTTACCTCAGACTGACACGTCTCAATTTTTTCATTTTTTAAAATTATAGTTGCAACTCAAGTGCGCGGGCCAGATTTTGAGTTTGCTTGAGCCCAAGCCTGAATTGCAATTAAAGAGCCGTAGCCTACACTTACGGTCAACCTGAATTTGGCAAACTAGAGCCCAGCTCAAATTTTAGTTGTACAACCCAAGCCTCATTTCAAGTTTAAAATGTATGTAAAGCTTACCTAGACTCAGGTTTATTTGGGCATTAAACAAAAATCTTCTATAATATTCTATTAAAATAAATTATATATCATATGAATCTCATATTTATATAAAATATTAATTGAATAAAATTTGATAAATTTTTAATCATTGCTCAAATTTAAACTTTTTGAATCAAACTCGGGCTTTCATACAACAAACCTGACTCAACCTGAATTTAAATCTGGACCTAACATTTTTAGAAGAAAAAAAAAAGGTCCAACGTCAACCCAGATTAACTTGAATATGATTTTTTTGAGTTTTTAAACTTAGATGGATCACATATGCATATGATCAACATGTTCAAATCTTATTTGATTAAGTCTTAAAGGTCTGCTTCATAATTTTTTTCAATAATATATTTCTCCATGTTATGACAAAAAAAATTAGATTTTTTCTCCATGCAATTTGATCCTGAGAATGTACATTCCTAATAAATAAAAATTTGCACAAACATAATTTAAAAAATCTTGCTTTAAAAAGTGAAATCTTCCTAAAAAAAACTGAATAAACAGGCAATACCTGTAATGTTTTTATTTTTTTCCTCCCGTGAGGAAGTACAAATGGAGACATGCACATGCCCCAAAGATTAGTGGTCAGGTGCTCTGAGTGGCCTAGACAGCTTGGTCAAAAAAAAAAACTTCATATCATTGCCCCATTTGAAATGTCTCGACCCATTTACACAGTAAACCCCGTTTCACTTTTTATAAGAATTCAAACGGTTGTTTCTACAGAGGAACAGGTAGCAGAAAATCTACCAAGTTGTTTCTGATTTATCCTCGCTATAAGCATCCTCTTCTAAGTATTTTTGAAATTCCAAAAATTCAGGACATGAACTAAACCCACCCAACATCTCAGGGATTAAATTTACAGGCAATGAAATGCAAATCCACATCACATCCAAGCTTTTTCAACATTGAAAACTGACGGCTATTCTCATTTCATAAAATAGTTTCTTCAGGTGAAAATTAAGCGTGAAATCGCAACCTCCAAGCGTAAGATGCAGACTAGGCTCTGAATATCATTAATCATAACAAAATTCTAGTGTAAACCTCCCCTCAAAGATGAGTAGATACTTCTATTAACAGCATTACATATCAGATCTCATCAATGACCTCAAGAAGATCATCAACCTCTTGCCTCAAGGCCGTTAGTTTCTGCTGATGGGCAGCAACTCTGTTTTCGATATCACGGCCCCCAGATTTCTTCTCGTAGGATTCAACCACTGTCAAATGCTTCAACATTGACCTATCCTGCATATCTTTCTCCTTTGAAACCAGTTCATCAATCTGTAACAACCCAAAGCCCATTACCCACCAAGAGGAACACATGCAGCAGAAGAATGAAGATGTTTTATGCAAAGTGTGATGGCTAATACCCAGAGAGAATGGTAGATAAAGAATTCTCAACATCTAATTCCTTGGGAGCATATTTTCATCTTACAGAGGTGGAGGTGGGGGTAGTTTGTGTTCTACTCCCCATAGACAGGAGTTATCTGGACAATATGCTTCATCAATGATGAAGAATATGGAGAATGACTGGGGAGGGAGAGAAAAATATGAAGAAAATCCCCACCAGTTATTGCAGAAATTCTTAAATTCCAAAATTAACAAAATTTGTTAACACCAGAATTTAAGGAATTATAGATTCTATTGAAATTTCTATCAAACAGGTCCTTAGTTTCTATCAGTTTGGAAACAGTGATTGGTTCTAGCTAAATTAAATATTTTGAATAATGTGAGAGGGAGTGCACCTCACAATATTAGAATATCTATATCCTAAAACATTTCTATGTTCTTTCTTTTTTTCTTTTGAATAGTAGATGTCTGATTTTTATAAAAAAAAAAAATTAATTTTTTATGACGTAGTCTATAAAAAATTCCTAGCTCTGCCCTTGATTGGGAACTTTCAGAAAAGAAAGCAAATCATGACCATTGCATAGGAGCTGACAGAGATACTGCAAAATCTGGATTCGCAGCCAGGGCTTACAAAGAAAATCTGTCAAAGCTACGAGAACCTCAAATTTGACCAGTCGATGGGGAAGGCCAGCAGGGGCAGCAGACATCCTGGATCAGCCTTTAAGCAGTACATGATTAAAAGCCAAGTTTGAATTTAACTTTTATTGCTTTGAACAGATGGGATAAATGGTTATGATAATAATAAATTTATGGCCTTGAACAGCACCTGTCTATAGCACAAGTTTAATATATTAACCAAAAGCCAAAAATATGGCAAAAAGTTCAGTAAGGGATGAAGCAAACTAACCTTAGGCCATATATGTGCTGCCTGTGGTGATGATTGCAAAAATCCTAGTAAGGGCTTCAACTCTTTCGCATATTCCTTTAGCAACCCATCTGCAGCTTTCCGAGCTGCTTTACAAGCTTGAACATCACCGGTCCTAGAGAGATCACGTAATGATGCCTCCAGCCTATCATGAACTATTAAACAGCGATTGATAATACTCCGAACCTGCTGCACTGCTGCTTGTACCTATGACCAGAAAAAATCTATAAAAGATGAAAATACAATAAATATGTTGAAATGGCATGAGATTCACAATTGTAGGTTTCTTGTCATCTCAATAGAAAATTTATATGATGTCCCAAGGATGTAAAAAACTAGATAATTTAAGAGGCCAGATTGTAAATGTGGGTTCAAGGTTTGCATATACATGCAGCTAATCTGCCAGGGAAGATTGGAATACCCTTAGACCCTCAATTATAATGAAATATAAGTGGTTATACCCTAAAAGAACGATGGACACTGAATGACCGGGCCATCCTCCATTCAAAGTGGAGTTGTCATAGTAGCATTATGGATCAGCAAAGTAGCAAATCATGGTAGATGGGACTGCGGCTTTGATATTGATGATGATGATAAGTAAACCATGGTTTCAAACCCAAAGCCCGACTATATTAAGCATTATCCTGAGGACAATAATCTTACATTTCGTTGCACCAAATGGCCTCAAGTTGCTCAAAAGATAATGGTGGGGTGACTGAAAACTATATCAGGATAATTTAACAAGGTACATTGTTGACTGATTTGCAATCTAGGTTAACATGGTAACCTGATCCTCATCTTTCAAAAGACATGGTTACCTGATCCTAGATTGATGAGAGTCAACGGAAACTCAAAATGATCCCATATTTGACATGTGACAGTAGACCGCCACTCGAAAAAACAAAGGATATAAGTAACCATCTGTCCAGATTCAAAGTCAACTTGACCCCTTGACAGTTACAGAACAATTTATGGTCCATAATTGGAAGATAACTGGTTCATGTTGCATGTTCTCTTTTTAATTTAGTGACATAACATGTCAAATGCATCTGGCATCTCCATGTCAGATTCTTCAAGGACTATTATACGATTCTTCTACTTACCATTTCAACATTGTTTTAAAAAATAGCAAGATTTAAAAAAAAAAAACCACCAATAGCGAGATTATCACATGCTTTCACTCAAAACCTAATTAAAATACTGAAATGTTTATCACTTAATTGTTTAAATTATACATTCTTTCAATTTTGGTGCTACTATCACATGGTAACTTCATTTAAAAACAAAAAATTATTTAAATCTATTCAAACGTTATACAGAATCTACGAATAATGTTATTCGGGATTGGCCAAATCCAAAACCTTGCACTAGAGTCAGATTCCAAAACAGAAATCGTTTTCATGTAAAATAGGATCTTAAATTGAGAAAATAAGGCATCAGTTAATTTTTTTATAAAAAAAAAAACCCAAAATTTATTGTTTTGATCCATCGAACTGACATTATACAACAAGCTTACAGAAGAAATCGATAAGTGGCATTTTAGCATGTATATACTAGATAAAATCAAAGAAATTTCACATACCTCATCCCACTGCAACTTTGCCAGATACGAAGCAGATGACTTTGAGAGTGACATGTCAGTATGCATGTATATAATACAAGTAAGAAAAAAGAATAAGAAGCCGAAGATCAACATCAATGGCTCCTGAAGCAGTGCTAGGCTGTTGAACTTGTAATACACCTGAATACCAAAATGAGTTTGTTTAGTTAATCAGCATGCATTGAGCAACAATACAATTTTCTTATAATATAAAAGAATTGTAGTGGTCAACCTTACAATAAGATTGACATTACTGAAATCCATACATATGGGTCCACTATCTATCATGATAAACTCTTGGATCTCGAATTCACCACATGATAGGTGATAGGCTCCAATATCACCCATATGCCAGTGCTGGACTGGTTGAAATACAACGAGGGGACATTCAAAAAAAAAAAATACACACAAAAAGAAAAAACAGATGCACCATAGGTGTGGTAAGATGTAATCATACCCCATGGCGTACTCTTCAATCTGATGTGAATGCCACTTGTGTGCCTGTCACATTTGAGGATCATGACACACCATGGGGACCATAGGCATTAAAGGTTCTCATGGTATATGGCAGCCTCACACATGAATTTTTATAAACATCATCAAATGCATACACATGGATTTTTTTCATTTCTCTCTTGTTCTGGCCTGCTGTTTTGGCTGGCCTGGTTGTTCTTCCCCTTCTTTTCTAATAAAATCACCACAATTGAAAAAAGAAAGAAGAAAAAAAAAAAAAAACAAGTCAACCTTAAGCAAGGTTGACTACATCAAATCATCCCTCCTCTCATAAGGTATTTTGTCTCCTCTAAATTCTAGAATTGGAGATGTATTTTGGGGATGGGGGAAGGTTAAATAGGTCAAATAAATATATAATTATCCCTTCAAGATTCTTATGTGGGAGCAAGCCCAGTGCATGCATTGATTGGTAGAGGAAATGGGTAAGGAACTTCTATTGAGTGGAATGATTTATGCTAGCAAATATTGTTGATGTAGTTTCTTATAGAAACAACAATTCATAAGTACTTAGGAATAGACATCTTAGAAGCAGCAGCCTCAAGGAAAACAAGACAGGTATTCATGCATTGATTGGTAGAGGAAATGGAGTGAACTTTACTGCACGTTTATAAAATGGGGAAGGAATTTCTGTGGAATGATTTATGCTAGCAAATATTGTTGATGCAGTTCCTTCATAGAAACAACAATTGAAAAGTACTTAGGAATAGACATCTTAGAAGCAGCAGCCTCAAGGAAAATGAGACAGGTATTCTTGCAGACCTCTAAAGGGATTTGTCAGGGTTTTCTTGGAATGTGATTAGGAAAGAATCCTCGAAGAACATGATTAGGTGAGTTTATCGGAAGTGTTTATGTCTCTAAATCCTACAGTCTCCTCTGTTACAAAGGCTCCATTTCATTAGAAATGAAAAATAAAAAAATACAATAAAGATTGGGAGGACAGTTATGCAAAGATACGACTTGGCTTGGCCTAACAAGGAAATTCGCAACATCAGGCTTCATAAGCTTAGGCCATGGGCCACAACAGATTTGCTTTGAAAGCCCACCCAAATTTCAGAGTAGATCATGCTCATCTTTGCAACCCAACTAACCAAACCTGAAACTCAACAAAATCAACATAAAAAACAGTATGTACTATTATATTATACATTATATGGTAATTTAATAAGTTCTATTTAAAAATTTAAATAATATCATCTAATTCAGTCACATCCAGTCAGGTTCATTTTTGCGGTTTCTTGCGCAAGGTTGGGTTCAAAAAGTAAAGACTTTTCAGCTTTGGAGGAGGTTAGGCTTTACATAAAGAACTTTGGCCACCCACTTCCCACTCAACTTGCACCCTTATGCCTATGCCTAAATGTTGAAATCTTTTGTTGCCAAGAGAACTAAAAAGTAGAGCTTCATATCGAAAGTGGGCACATCATGGACCAAAACAAAGGATACTTGGTTTATCATCTTTTCATTGCCGGTTAAATACTTGACGGTGTTATGCTACTTCATCAATCACCTCATCAATGAGATCCTGGATAACTGTAATGTTTTAGAGATCCAAATTATATAGCCCAAGCTACAACTGCAATAGTTTTTCTATAATTTGTAAATTGATTACACCATTTCAAAGTCGAAAAACGATTAACTGATTACAACTGCAAAAAATTAGCAACGCAAAACAATAAACGTAAACAAAAGAGAAACTAGGACCATGGCAAGATCATGAACACAACATTCCAGATATAGCCAATCTTCTTCAAACATATGATGCAAGGCCAATCTTGATAAGATCCTAATTTCAGATCATTTATGCAATCAAGACCTTATTATTCTTAATTCTCGTAAACTTTGCTTAACATCAGCTGAAGGGATTGATCAATTTCATTCATCATTTTCACTCTATTGCTTGGGAGATGATTTTCAGTATCTTGAAGTAAACTGGCTGCAGCCCACAATGTTGTCTCAGTTCTCATTTTCTTGGGATCTTGGTTTTGGTTCAAGTAAATGTCCTATGTGGAACTTAATGTTTCCTGCAGTGTCTTGGTCAATATGAAAAGAAAAAAGTTTCCTTTTTGAAATGTCTAATCTCTTCCAATGTCAATGATAATCTCCACAGTACCTTTTCTCATTTTCATAATCCCAAATTATCAGAGAAAAGAAAAGCTTTCACCACATTTTGCCATTATGGAGATTAACCATGACCAAATTTATATTTGCTCTAGCTTCAAGTAACATTTGATGATGATATCCCTACAAGATAATCACTTTGCATCTTCATTTTCTCATTTTCATAATCCCAAATTATCAGAGAAAAGAAAAGCTTTCACCACATTTTGCCATTATGGAGATTAACCATGACCAAATTTATATTTGCTCTAGCTTCAAGTAACATTTGATGATGATATCCCTACAAGATAATCACTTTGCATCTTCATTGAAGCTAATTCAATAACTTCATATACATTAGTACACTCTCCATTGAAAGTTTCAAACATTTGTTTCCTTCCAAAGGGACCAAAAGAGAGCTACCAGGTTGCAAATTAGCTGATTGCATTGATGAAATCTGACTAATGTGTGAAAGTGGACACATGACAAGCATATCATTCATTCAATCGATGGGCAGATTCATTGCCGAAAAGCACCATGCATCAATCCTTTAATTGTCCCCCAATTTTGGCTGACTTTTTGTTTAATTATAATTGGTGGTCTTTTGGGTATTGCATTCTTTTTTCCCTATTCAATAAAATCAGTTACCTTCTCAAGAAAATAAATTTTAAGTAGTCTAGCGTCATTATTTGATACATATATTTTTTTTGGGATTCCAGGGTGGAAAAAATCATTTCATCAGTTCTAGGTAAATGAAGCATGCACCTGAAAATGCAGATTATGCTCCGGCACAACATTATTCTTCTGTAGCACAACTACTGGCCTTCCAACAATGTCCAAATGGGAATATTTTATCTGCATTTGACAGCATCCACCATTAAAAGAAATGCCAAATAACTTCTATGTGGTACAAGATCAAATGAAGTAACAAAAGAGTTGCATCAAAATATAATAGGAAATAGCTTGAACACTGAATAAAGATATGGTAATTGAATTTGACCTCTTGCCATTGCTTTGTAGGAAATGGAACAGAAACAGATATTTCTTTTGAACCTTCAGGTAAAACAGCCTGCAAACAGCATATTCTATCAACTATGAAGAGATATAAACAAAATCCATCAGATAATAATATTAAACTAATTTTTACAAAATTATTACAGCATTCTACCTTCATAGTAATCTGTACCCCAAGAGTGCCAATAGTCTCTACTAAGAGAGAGAGGGAAATTTTCTATAAGCCTTATAAGAAAATCGAATAATCATATATAAGAAGAATTCAGGGAAAATAGCTACGAAGTAAACTATGGATGTAACTAAATGGGTGCTACAGAACCAATCTTCCACGCATAGGGAAAAGATAAAAGGATGGAAATATATTAGAACCTAAAAAATTATTTAAGTAGAATATATAATAAATATGTTGGCACCCTCCTGGAACCAAAACTCTTTGAAACCCAGTTGACTTGTCAAAGTCAACTCAGTTTCAGTAAAGAACAAGAGGATTTGCTTCCTTTGTCAAATTATGAAATGACAAAGAAGTTCCAAAACAAAGTGGTATTTGTTTCAGTATGGTAACACTAACGTTAGTGACAGCATGAAGAAACTGTTGTGGGACCCACTTCTGTGAAGAAGTTGAGTATAATCTTCTAATTCTCGAAAGTCAACTCAATTTATGTATGATTGATTGTAACTAGCCATTCTTTTATTTCTTTCCAAAATCAGCCACCTTGATTGGCTCCTTGTTCATTATTTATACATGTATTCTCTTTCAATTTAACACAATTCAATACAATACAAAGAGAGAAATTGCTCTCCACCAATATTTTCTTTCTCTTTTCTTTTTCTCTATTATTATTTTCTACATGGCGGTCTAGGATGCCGGCGTTGATACACCAGAGTGGGCTTGGTAGTACTGGAGGGACTAGGATCCCCTAATGATCGCCGTTCTACCACGGGCTATTGTGTCTTCCTGGAATCATATTTAGTTTCCTGGCGAAATAAGAAGCAGTCCATTGTTGTTCGGTCTAATCTTGAGGCTGAATATCGTGCCATGGCTAATATTGCATCCGAGTTGTTTGGTTTCGACCATTTCTCATTGAGTTAGGCTTTGCTCTTGTCCATCTACTTATCATGTTCTGTGACAATCAAGCGGCCATAAACATCGCCTCCAACTCAATCTTTCTTGAGAGGACTAAGCACATTGAAGTCGATTATCACTTTCTTCGTAAGCATATTTCTGAAGGCCGGCTATTTACTCCTTATCTACACTCTAAAAATCAACTTGCAGATATGCTGACAAAGGTAGTTCCTCAGAATCAACTCACTTCAGTTGTTAGTAAGCTGGGTTTCTTGGACATCTTCGAACCAACTTGAGAGGGGGTGTTGTGGGACCCACTTCTGTAAAGAAGTTGACTAGAATCTTCTATTTCTGGAAAGTCAACTCAAATATGAATGATTGATTGTAATTAACCATTCTTTTATTTCTTTCCAAAACCAGCCACCTTGATTGGCTCCTTGTTCATTATTTATACATGCATTCTCTTCAGTTTAACACAATTCAATACAAGACAGAGAGAAATTGCTCTTCACCAATATGTTCTCTCTCTTTCTGTTTCTCTATTATTATTTTCCACAAGAACAAAAGGAATCACCTCATAGCGTTAACACCCAAGCAAAATATAACAGTAACAAATGATAACACATTCATTCCAACACTCCAAACATGTTCTGGTGAGAAATAAATCAAGCAATGAATGAATGTTGGCCATTCAATTTCTCTACCATGTCAAGCACAGAATGACAACTCGGGGAATTAACCAAACTTAAAACAGGAAAAAAAAAATCTCATAAGGACAAATGTGCATGTATGAAGTCCATGTAAATTCAGTGATGTGTTATAGGAGATGCAATACAGCATGAAAATATTGGTTTATGGTTTAAAACCTTGATTCTAAGTGACTGCGAGTATGAATCTCTTCCAAGTCCTATGGAAAATCTTTGCAATGCATTTCCATTTTGAATAGTCCTATTCAATGAAAAAGTGAAAATACCATGTCCCCAAGTAGTTGCATGTACATGTTTTTCCTTATATATTTTGAAAGATTTCCTTACATAAAATTAAAAACCACCATCTGAATGTTTAGAAGGTAACATGATTGTTTCTTCAAATTTAAAACAAGGTTATTCTACTTAGATTGAAAACCCAACTAAGAAATGCTATGGTAGCAGATAAGGTCCATTTTGCTACTAAGATTATTACAACACTTCCCCATGCTTACCTTTGCATGGCTTAGTTAATTGTACTCGATAACAGAAATTCAATTTGCATATAAATTTCATTGAAGCCAATAAACTAAAGAAGGGCACTGATACAGGTTAAGATGCTGCAGCAAACTAAAAAAGCATCCCTGGCAGAATTACTGTTCTAAACACCCACAATCAACCAATGCACTTTGTTTCATGCATGGGCAGCATGCATCCCCTAATGAATCAGTATATTACTTCATAATGCTGATATTTTATAAGGTATCTAATTAATTCAGAATTTTCAAGCAACTGACCTAGGAACAGGCCAATACCCAATACTTCCATATACCTCCTATAACAAGCAGGATCGACAAGGAATCCATACCTCAGTGTATGCAGCTCATGTATGTGCTTATGTGCATAAAATTCATTTAAAATGGAGAAAACTAATGCCATTAGTTGCTGAAATCACAGTTCATACCAAAGAAATAGGCGAACAAAGAATAAAAATACAACATACATTGCAATATAAGAATTGGAAATAAGTTCAAAGTCATCAATCTCATCAGTTACTTCAAGTTGGTGGGCAAAAGCAAGCACGATGATGCATTCATGAATCAAGTTTTGGACATAGAAGTCAGAACAATAAGAGGATACCAAATCATTGTGCACAAGTAATCAAGAAGAATCTAAAAGTACAATGGTAATTAATGATAATCTTTCAAAAATAAAAGAAAGCACTTATTGGTGATTAACCAACAAATTGAAAGCATCTAAAGCATAAAACAAACCGAAAGAATCAATCACAACATTATCTGGATGCATAAAAGAAATCTTGAAAATTAGATCAGTAGCCTAATATTAGAAATAAATTACCTTTACAAGCAGATTGTCAATGATCACGTCATTCATAGGGCATCCAAATGAGATATTAAGGAAACGCTTTCCCTCGGACTCAAATACGAAATCTTGAAGTGGTACGCCATAGCCAATTGTAAAAGATGTTCTCCAACCACCGAACATTGGAAATCGAGGTTCAATTTCCAATTCAGTCTGCACGATAAGCACCTAAAGTGAAACTTAGGCATAACAGGGGGAAGAGGAGGGGGATAGCGTTATAGCAGTAATAACTCACTTGTACTTTCCCATTTATCAAGAACGATTTCTAAGCTCAGTCATCATAAACAATTAAAATTCAAATGGGATCTGAATAACCATGCATAATAAAAGTCACCTTTCTAGAATCACTCCATAAATGTGATGTAGATATATTGCCAATTTCATCTCTGTAATAAACGGAATGAGCTCTTGGTGGCAATCTAGCAATAAGACGCCTAAATGATGATGCACCTCTTATGGTTGGCCTTGCTTGATACTCAATTCTGCAATTTATGACAAAAAAAAAAAGATGAAAAAAGAAGAATGAAATCCATGATAACTAGACAATCAAGGTACAAGCGGATTTGATGAACGCAGGAACAAACCTGGAAAATCCACCTTTATTGCGAGCACCACCATGGACAAGGTTGTAATGCTCAGTTATCTGCACATTGCCCCAATGAGAAATTTCTATCTCCCTTAGCAACTCCTGAGCAACTGCAAAAGGTCGATTATTTTCAAAATGAACAACAATAGGGCTATATGAGAAGGGAGGAATATTCTCATAGGGGCCATATTTAATCTCTGAATCCATAAGCTTGGTATTCTGAAGTTTTGTATATGATTCAACTCTTGGACTGGGCAATCTGATACTGAGCGACTGCATTGTAACTGGATAGGAAGACAGATAGAAGGCACTGTCCTGGAATAAGACAAGCTGAATATCAGCTTGAGTAATTTCTTCAGGGAATGGCTCCAACGAATGGGTGAAGACTGCTAATACATCCAAAGTCAAACTTTCTCCCTTCCCCAAACCCTTGACCAAAGATACAGAATATACAGTCAAATTCAGAGGCATTCCCTCAGGCTCAACGACTTGAACAGGGAGACTGACAATTGGACCCTTTGTTTTTCCTTTCCCTTCATTAGATGATGCTGATATATATGCCAAGTTTTTAGCCCGGAATTCAGGAAAAGGCAATAAAACTTCTGATACCACAGCAGGACCTGCATTCTCCACCTAAAAATAATGGAAATCAAAGATTAATAAAATTTCAGAAATACTAATGTCCATTATACAACAAAGTCGCAAGTAATGGAAATTATTTTTCTTTCAAAGAATGGAGTATCATATTGATGCACAATAATATTTCAATCATCTAGAAAAGGGACTTGCTAAAATTCATCCTTTGTTTTAATAGCTCCTCCATGCAGGCTCATATAAAATTTATATGGAAATGGCCAATTACTATCTTCTTACGCACAATGCCATACTCATTCACAGGAAAGCTACTCCAACTGTGGATCATCATAATAGACCAGTCATTATTCAGATGCAACCCTATATTCCTAATAGTGACGAGATTATTAACAATCACACTACTAGTGGAGCTCCAGAATGATTCCTGAGACAGGCACACCTACAGAATCTGGATACCAGGGAGCTTAGGCACTTCCACCGTCAAAATTTTCTTTTGCTCAATAACGCCTCATGAATCCCATCTTATTATCTATCCCTTATGGACTTGTCATGCTCCTCTTCTTGTAAGAGGGTTTTCTTTTTCTCTTTTTGATGGCTGCAAAAGACAAGATCATTACTGTTGATCACTTGAGTAGAAAGTGTATCATTAGTAGTGCTTACCGATGTGTTCAATAAACAGAGGGTGTAAATCAATTGTTTATCCATTGTGAATTTGTCTCAGGTGTGGCTCTAGTTCTTCCACTTATTTGGAGTTCGGTGGGTCATTCCATATCCCTCACTGATCCTCTCATCCATTGGTTTAGCTCTTGGGAACTCAAAATGCAATATGTTTTTCAGTCTTGTGCTTCCTGCAGCCTGATCTTCAATAACTATAAGCAAAGCAAGGGGCAGATTTAGCTAAGTCTAGGACAGCATCTTAGGCAGCCGTTACAAGTGAATTTCAGGGATTCTGGAGGCCAACATTTGTTGGAATTGAGTTGGAGTTCATGGTTTGGACTATGTACCAAGATAGATTTCTAGCGTGTATCCATGGATGTCCATTTTTCTTTTCTGCTGTGTTTCCTCCGACTACAGTAAGTCACTTACCATTTCAAAAAAATATATATAATTTTTGAAAGTTCACCAATTTATTGAAAAAAGAATATAAAGAATACAGCCCACAGCAAAAAACAGCAGAAAAAGGACAACCCAAGCACCCAACAACAGAAACCCAAACCAACAAGAACCCACCAACCAACCTTAGGACTAAAGATATTATACAACAACAGCAGCAGTAGTAGTAACAGTAACAGTAGTAGTAGCAGTCATTTATACCATTTATTTGAGCTAAGTTTTATGAGTTATACTTTTGCACTCAAACCTATTAAAAATCAAGTCCTCAATTTAACAAGTCCTTTCTTACTTTATTAATCCCTATCCTGGTACCTTCTACATGTAACCGTTTGATTCTTCACATTGGTGTTGTAACAGTTTTTTGTCTTCATCTACACGTGCCCAAACCATCTTAAACAACATTCCCTCATATCTGCTTCTATTGGAGCAACCTTTAGGCTTACTTTAGTGCACTCATTCTATTTCTATATTCTATTCAAAAACCAAATACCCATCTCAACAAACACGTCTTTGTAGCAATTACTTTATCTACTTTTCTTCACCTCCCAACATTCAATTCCATACGACATAGCAAGAGTAATTGTCATATTATAGAGACACCCTTTTAATTGGCATGGCATGCTCCTATCACACAATACTTCACTAGCTTGTCTACATTTAGCCCACTCTACACTGATCCTACTTGCCACATCAAATCACATCCTATTTTTGGTTCTATAGCTACACCCGAGTATCAAAATTTCTCACAACATGGGGTCATATAATCACATGCAATTTTAATCAATCCATCCTCTGAACCCACTAAATTTACACTTCATATATTTTGTCTTTGACCTGCTAATTTTTAGATTATCTGCCTTTAAGGAATTCTCCACTTACAATGTATAAATAACAACCTTTAAAGTGAAAAGTTGTAGACTAAGGACTCATCATGTGAAACCAATTGCTGGACATGTAATGATGTAATAATTCTGTCATTTGCTAGTTCTGAATTATGATATTCACAGATGCTCCATTAATTGTTCTTCTAATAGAAGTTTTAATTAATCACTAGAATACAGATAGATGCAAAAATGGCACTTGAAGAATGAAAAGTAAAAATTGCAGAAGAGACAAATGGATAACTTGCTTTGTCAACAACAGTATAAAACATGGTCGTCAATTTCATTCTGTTCCAACCTCGAAACCAGAACAAAAATAGGTACCAAAACATTGTGGTCCCTCTTAACCCAACCCCACCCCGCCTGCCCTCCTGCATGCACATGCGTGCAACCCCCCCAACCCAACCCAACCTGCATACCCACACCCACAGAGACAAACATACACACATAAACACATTCACAAGCACCAAACATTGCTTTAGGACACAAACATGAAGGAGAGGGCCTATCTACCACCTGCCTTTAGTATTAAGCAGGTCAGAAAGGCAAATCTTTGGCCACTGTATTGAAGTCAAAAGTGGGAGTTTCCTTATCCATCAATTAGCTAACGACTTTTGGGAGAGAGAGTGTTCAACTTCGAAGTTGAGTAATTTTGCCGCATCTTGGTACACACAAACATACATACATACACATATACATAGACACACACACACACACACACACACACACACACAGAAACAAGTTATATCTCTTAATTCTGATATTAGGATTCATACTTCATATATTAAAAATTTGAGTTTAAACCCCTCAAGTTAATTTAGATTCTATTTTGTAATTTAATCTATTTATAGAAGTTTGGTTTACAAAAAAAGGCCTATCAATTTGTTTGAATAATGAAAAACATGTGAAACACACTTTCTTAAGTAAAAAGAGTTACAAATACATTCATATTTTCTTCTAAAAAATATGCTTGCCTTTTTTCAGAAATAGAACACCAAAAAAGGAGAAACACTGAAATGTTCCACTCAAGAGTCAAAATGAAACAGCCACTAAAACAAAATTGACAATGATGGGATCAATAAACAATTACTGCTGAAATATTTTGATGAAGACCACTATGCTAATCATTCTAGTTGGATCCTTTTTCTTTCCCAAGAAAACAAGCTCGTACCATTCCTCCCTTCTTCTTCTTTTTGAAATTTACATAATAGTAATTAATTAATTAAAAGCAAGAGAGTTTTTTTTTTTCAAACAAGCATGGTAGTAAAGTCCAATGCATAGTTAATGTGCTAATGGGTCTTGGAACCTAAGAGGCACAATGGTTATATAGGGATCCCCTAGGCACCACCATGAGCACCTAGCCAAATGGGACCTAGCAGGCTCCCATTTTCACCCCTTTTAGACCTCCCACACTTCTACTCTCCGTCATTTGGATCCTCACCTAATTTAAACCTATGTTGAGATGACCTTAGAGTTAAATTAAAGCCCATCCAAGTTCAGACAAAAAATATTTTAAAGTGATCCAAATTGAGGACCATTAGAAAGCATGGTTTCAATTATCAATCGGCGTGAGATACCTTTCCAACCAACCCATCCAAAAGCCCCACATAGGAGTGCGCATAAAATGTGGTTGTGACGCAAGACAATCTTTGAATCTAAATTTGACGTAGGAGAAATCAAAATATTAGAAACCCTAGATCTAAATGATAGATGGATGTCCATATGAGAATGCAAAAAGTGTATGGTGAATAATGACATGCATCTTATATCCATAATTCACATAAGATGTTAGAGAGATAAATTAATATTAAACAAATAATATAATAAAAACTATGCAAATTCACCATACACAATTAATCAAAGAGATTCAAAGAGGAGAATGACACATACACATAAAGCCCTTTAGGTTGTATTGCTGGCCTTAAATACAACATCCCTTAAAGACTAATTAAATCATAAAAAACCCTGTCCTAGGTCTTCTAGATTTAAAAAAAAAGTCACCAAGGGATGAAATAGGCTATGGAATCACCTAGAGTTTGCCATAGAAATTAGATTTTTTTTTTCAAGCAAAACAAGGTCTCAAATAATATTTGTTTAAAAGGAGCCTTTATCGTATGCACTGGTGGTTCTCGGCAAGGTTTGGTGGCCGATGGTGGGGTTGGATCCTGATTTGGTTAGGATTAGGGTCTGGAGGAAAAATGAACAAAAATAAGGTGCAAAAAAGGGGGAAAAGAGAGGAGAAAAAGGAAGAGAAGAAAAATGATTTGTACCTTGAGTCACACAAGGTTCCTTGATTTCACACCAAGGAGGCAGAAGGAATCACACCAGATTTGCATATGGGAGAAACTTGAATTTCTTCTATCATTCATTCATTATCATAAAAGTGTCTCTACAATGCTATTTGTAAAAAAATGACTCTTTAACCCTAGACACATGTGACTAAAGGCACACATGTAAACGATCTAAAACCATAAAAACAAATACATGTCTATAACAATCTTGAAACACATAACTAAACAAATGCCCGGATGGCGCAAGATCAATAATCATATCGGTTCAATTCACGAACGAACAGCTCATATGATGTAAATGTATGGATCGAACCAATTTCTCAAATCTACTGCTGGATTAGCTTAAATCTGGGCTATCCATGGCCAGATCTCATTCTATCCATGATCAAATATAACGGGATGGAGCCAAAAATCATCATCCAACCATGTTGATATAAAATTTAAATTCTGATGCATGATTCTTTGCTGGTGTCCCATGATGTCTTCATCAGATTAATAGTACAATCGATCTTTATACAACAACATAGGACCCAACTATAACCAATCCAAACTGTAGAACATATATACCGACCCATGAATTGTTGTATGCCTAAATTCAACACCTATGAATACTTTCTCGTTCCACTCTCTCCAAGAATCAAAATGTATCCATGAGGATTCTAGACGAGGGTGCACATTCTTAATGTGAACCTAGGTTGAATGAAATGTATACCCATGATATTAAAAAAAAAATGGAGGAGAAAACACACCTAGGTTGACTGAAGTGCTAGCCAAATAAAAGGGATTTAACTTCTTCACAATCATCAATGGAGGCCATTTGAATTGTTCGTCATTGTTGTCAAGACCAAACTTAACTATACAATGTAATCTTGTTTATAGAGAGCGCATAGATACTAACTGATGTACTTCACTGTACATGGATTACTTTAAATCACTTAGAAATTTATTCTAGCAGTTGAAGACAAATTAAAGATAGCATCTCCTTTGGGGCCACCTTAAGTGCTATCATAGTAGGATGATTTAAAACAAGCAACAATTCCATATTGTATCACGTCTCATACTTCATTTTATGTGTGCAAAATCCATGTCCATGTTGTACCATGTATTCATTGCACATCCCTGCCATCTATGGGCTTCATAGCTCAAAAGCCAACAGTGATGTAAAACCAAAAGAGAGGGCAACAAATAATTTACACAGAAATAGCAATCCTCTAAAAAAAGTAATTTGTCTCTCTTTTCTTTTGAAAAGTTTAGACAAAATATTTCTACTGATAACAGATAAATAAAAGTCATGTACCTTTAGTGTTGATTTAGCCCGGACAATATGTGAAGTCAAATCAACCTGGAGAAGAAAAGGCATGTAGTCAGAAGCAAGCATCATCATCAAGAACAAACTCAAAAATAATTTGGAATTTGTCCATTTATGCATAATTTTTCCAGTTGCATAATTGTCTGGCACATTAACGCATAGAGAGATAACTAACTGTATGACACAGTCCAAGAGGGGAACAATCTTTAAAAAATGACCAAATAGATGTAGGAGTAAGCCGCCCAAGCCATATTAAGGCCACTCTTCCCACACCCACTACCTTGAAGAACAAATGACTAGCATTAAACATGAATACAGAACAACACCTAGTCTGATGCATGTTTGAATCTCTAGCTCAGCATTTGGAAATTGGATGGTCTTTTCAACTACTTGACTCAATCCGATGATCTCAAAATGTTCAGAAGCAGAATTTTATAACACAGTCTAATCTAGCCCAACTGTAAAAATCCAGATATCCAAAATTCTTCATCACCTGAACAACCACAGCAATCCAATCATCAGATCCCACCCATTGAATCTGGAGGGTTTCTTGCTTCCATAATAAACATGCAATGACCATAAGCACCTCTCAATTAGTGGATCTGGATTGATGAGTGAGTGCTGAGTGTTACAGTGAGAAATGCTGTTCGAAACCACTACATCAAAGTCTCATCAAAACATGATTTCTGTCCTAAATGTTTAATCCAATCAAGGGAACTAGCAGTTCGCAAGAGAACATTACGGCCCAGTATAGATGTATGTAAAAAAAAAAAAGTTTCCTAGAAAACATACATTTTTAAACCAAAATGATTGAACCCATTTCTATTTTTAGTTTAAAAATGGTTATTTTCCAACACAGTAACTTAATTTACATGCATCCGATCGGAGCTTAAAGTTCCTCACTGAAGTACTCCATGTCCAAACACAGTCATGCAAAAATCAGAATTGAAAATGTTATGGTCAAACTATCCCCAATTCCCTGTCGTAAAAATAATACATTATCAGTTGATGACTCTTCAAGTGAGAATTCAGTGAGCAGTTTTTGTGGGAACCATCTTATTCGATGGGGATGGGTTGGTTGGAAATGTTTATATGCTTAGATAGTCAACTTATAAAAAATCAACCGAATAAGTAAATCTGAGTACGGTTTTAAACACCAGAACAATTCAACGGTGCCATAGGATTTGAGATTTAATCTGATAGTGAGTCTAACTCAGAATGGGTCAAGTTGGGTGGTGATCGGAGAAGGGTGTAAATGTGGACTTCGCAAGAAAGACCTCACTAAATTCTCACAGTAAGAGGATCTCAACGGATGAATTCCACGGTAAAAACACGGAATAGCACAAAATGTTCATCGTCCAGATTGTAAAAAGTGATAGATTGGCAGATCATGCTCACTGAATGCAGATTCAATCTTGATCACATATAAAAATGCAATAAGTTGTTCCTTTTTATCACAATTTGCGTGGTTCCAGCAGAAGTACATGATCGGTTTGGATACAGGGAAAGAAGAGCACTTCCTGGAAAATTATCATTCTTTAACTGAAATTGGAAATGGGTTTGATTTATTTGATTAAAAAGTAGTTTTCCCAGAAAATACTTTCTTTTGCATCCATCCAAAAGAAGAGATGAGGAAAATGCAGGAGCCTAAAATAGAAAGGAGAAAGAATTAAAAGAAGAAGATCATACTCGTCGATCGAGCTTGGTAATGATGAGATTGGCGAAAGCAGATGTGGACAGAATCGCGATCGAGATGACAAAAAAAGCGAATCGAAACCCCATTTCGAGAGAAAGATCGGTGTGGTGCCCTAAGGGAAGCTCTTCTTCGTCAGAGTAGAAGACTGGAAGCAGACTCCAGGGTGAAGTAAAACATTTTTCTGAAAGGTACGAAGTAAAATATTTTTTATACTAACTTTAATCTATTTAAGTGAATCAAACTATTTGAGTTGTGAACTTGTGATATTAATATAGTATTATAAAGATAAGATAAATTAAATTAAAACAATAAATGTCAAATTTTATAAAAATATGAAAAATCACATTGCAGCCAGTAGTGAAAACTGATGATTTTTAATAAAAATATAGATAAAAGTTAATTATAATTCTTAAACAAATTAAACCATTTTAAGAATCGACAAATCTTGAAGACTATTTCCATTCAAACTAAGCTAAATCATTAATTTTTCAATTTTTAAAAGTAAGACCCTTGATGAATGAATGGACTCAGATATTGTACCTCAAGATTCCATTTAAGGAATAACGAATGAGGATGCAAAACTAGCTTGATCCAACACAAATTCAAACCTTTTATGTCCCTAATGTCGTGCAAAATTTCAACCGATTTTTTTTTCTCTTCACAGCATTTTTTTATTTTTATTTTTTTGAAAGAATTTCAAAAAATTATAGAAAATGTAGATAATTATTTGCTTATTGAATATATAATTTTTTTTTATAAATTATCAGACATTTACGACTTCTAATATAATTTAGAAATTACGATATCGTGAAATTAAATAATTAGTAATAAAATGGTGAAAAATTACAAAAAAAAATTAGATAAATGAGGAAAAGTTGTAGAAGTAATTTCATAATTTATTTACTTAGTTAATGAGTGTTATTTTAAGTTATGAATTATAGAAATACAAAAATAAATAGTGAAAAATGGATTATTTTCAGTAATTTTATATTTTTTCGTATTTTCTTTTTAAAATAGCCCGACCAATATTAGTAAATCTCGGCCGATGTCAGGACCGAGATCTCAGTGATATTGGCCAAAATTTCATTCATACGGCCGATACACAATGTATCGGCCGAGATTTCGGTCCATGCTAAAAAGAGTCTAACATAAGACAGCTGAACCCAGCATGGGCTTAGAGTGGTTGGGTTCAAGTTGCATCAAGGACTGCTCAAGCGATATGAGCCAAAAATTCAAGTCCAAACCCAACAAGAATTGACTCGTAACCTAACTAGGCTCCGTATGCATCCAGAATAACAAAAACCCAAACCACCTTACTTACATGACTGGCCCATAAAAAAAAAAAAACAAATCATCACAATTTATCAAAATAGATGGATACTATCAGACCCAAATTCAGACTCGTTAACCTAACCAACGACAATTAAGTAAACTTGTTCAGGTCAGAATAGTCTGTTCGGGATGGAGAAAGCACAGGATTGAGCCATTTGCTAAATGAGTTAAGTCAAGGAAAAAGCCCTAAATCATTTTAAAGGAGCTAATATATAGGGCCCAGTCAATTTAAATATCCCATAGAGACAACAGAGATTCGCATATTCCAAGCCATATTTATATTCCTACCTTGTGTGTAATATGTCTCGGCCAATATCTCGGTATCTCGGCCGATATATCTCTCTTAATTTTTTTGGACATATCGGCCGCATAAATGTGTATCGGCCGATATCTCGCAAGTACGGCTGATACTGTGTGTATCGGCGAAAATATCTCGGCCGTCAAAACCCGAGATATCTCGGCCGATACATACAGTATCGGTCGAGATTTATACCCCTTTGTCAGCCTTCTAACCTGGGAGATTTTTGAGGTATTGAATATGGATCACCAAATAATGGGCCGTGCCAGCAGCCAACCGACAGAAGTAGCAGATTGGAGGAAAATGAATTTTGGGCCGGGCCCCACTTCTCTCCTTTTTTTTTCCCAAACTATGAATTTTGGTGCACCTTTAAATCCATGACAAGTAAATTTGTGTAAATAACTCCTTCGATGACATTTTTTTTACTGGAAGTCATGTCATGAAATGGTAGGCAACATGAAAAATAATAAAAATAGTAATTTACACTGTAGAGTCTCTGAATATCAAAAGGATAATAAATCAATTAATTATGAAACAAATTTACACCTCTTGCACATGATCTGGTCTAAAATTAGTATAAGAATGTTACCCATAGAACTATATGCATGGGCAAAGGAAAAATTGACCATAGAATAAAATGATCACATCCATTGCCACCACCTCAATCAACGTGTTGCCATCATCGTCACAGCTTCCACCACTACCATGATTGTCATTCAGATCTCCCAGTTGATGCATTTCTATCAATTGGTGCAAGCTTTACAAATGAGAAATCATCTTCATTGCATTGTGTTCCAACATGTTCCTCTTCTTTTGGCTCTGTCTCTACATGATCAGTATCCACTGCGTCAGGGATCAAAACAGCCATCTGTGATGTAGGAGAAGTGTCACCTTCCATGTCAGATATATCTTGATCCGAGTACTGACTCCGACGGGAATGGAAGGTTGAGCTGGCTGAATGACCAGTAGTCTTGAAACGGCGAATATTAGGGTGCAATGGAGATGCACTAGGGCTCACACCTGGACTCATGCCAAGGGTCCTGGTAGGGGAACGACCTGACTTCCCATGTCTCTTCTTGACAGCCTGATGCCACTTCTTGAGGGCCTTAGATGTATGATCGTCGAAAATGGACCTCTTCATGTGTGATCCCATCTGAAAATTCCAAACAAATATTAAATTAAATTTACTGTCATTCTGCAACTTGAGAGAATCAGGTCCCATAAACTGAAGATCATGTTGTGCCCCAACAGTGTTATAATGGTTATTAACAAGTGACTGAGGTAATGTCATTTACAAATTTATTGCCATTGTGCAACTTCTGCAGTTGCAAAAAATGAGGCAGTCTCCAGCTTCCAGAGTGAGAAGACATCACACCCAGTAATGGGGTGAAAACTTTGGTTCGTGTTTGACTGCGGCAATTATGACGCGGCACATGTGGACCAACATATGGGCCCAAGGCCCACTTGGAATCATGTGTGGTCCTCAGACGGAGGAAGAGGAGTGAATGCTACGAGGATGTGGTGGATTGGTCTGCAATGTGGTCCACTGCTCGGCCAAAACTACACCGTCCTTGCAAGTCCAATGGCTTGCATAGCAAGAACGTCGACACGATCATCACCGGTAGGTTGTGGAACATCTTGGTTTTGAATGAGCCGTGCATTTTCTTCATTACACCCAGTAATGAGGTGAAACTTTAGTGTGTTTGACTGTAGCAATTATGACGCTGCGCATGCAGACCCACATATGGGCCCAAGGCTCACTTGAAATCGTGTGGCTCCTAATTGGAGGTTTCCCACACGCTCATGAGGTTTCCTGATTGTAGCATTTCATCGACAACGCTTCTGTTCTTAGGATCACAAGAATGATGTCGGGGCATGCGGGATACCCAAGCGGTGGATAGTGGTTCCCAGTATCCTTAGAAAAGTTCTTGGTGGTGGACATTAATCTCACATCGGAAGAGCAGGTGTTCAACGGTGAGACATTTCTTCAGAATACCTTCAAACACTCTTAAGTGTTAGTGTTTGATTGGTTGTTATAAGATAATCCAAATCCATATGAGAGTTTGGGTTATCACAAAGTCTTAGAGATAAAGTCCTAGATTTTCATGTGATTATCTCTTATGTTCTATTTTCCCTATTTAAGCACATTAGGGCACCTTATTTTGGGTACCCAATATTTAAGAAATAAAATTATCTTTGTGCATTTATCAACTTGAAGTGGACTTCAGTTTGATTTTGAGAGGCTTCGGTCATTATCCGGATCTTCGGATCCACAACTCGGGCTTCGGTCCAAACAAGTAAGTACCATGTTTAAATGATCGTTTGTTTTTTTGTTTAAGTTTTGATTAAGTACTTAAATTCATTAATTTTATCTTTTTAATCTAATTCATCATTTAATTAAAAGAGGATATTATTAATCTCAACTCATTCACAAAGGCACTCGATTCATGGGAAGCTTGTTGTTGACCAATTCTTAGTTGGGCTTCGGCAAGAAGTCCGTTCGTAGATACTCGAACGGCTACGGTTATTGGGCCCAAATTTATGTGAGCAATGGGCTTGTTCGGTGAAACGACCTATGCTTGCATTACAGAGTTTCCAGGAAAATGAGAATTTTCTTTCTAGTCTTTAAAAAAAAAAAGATTCTAGGGTTCATGACTCTCAGCATTTCTCTACAAATGAGTTTGCAAAGAAGGCAAGAATATATCAGCTCCTAAGAAAATGCATAGAGCCAGAGGCAGCTTAAGAAAACATCTTCTCCATATTGCATGGTTGATGAAATTTGAAGTATCATTTTGATATGGGTCTTTTTGTTGGTTCCTAATTCCTTAGTAGGAAGCATAGCTTTGGAGAATACTGTGGATTTTTATAGTTGTGCATAGCCTCAAATTCCATGCTAACATAGTTCTACGAAGTCCAATCTCGTAAACACTAGAGAACCATACGTTGTTATATTTGTGGTTAAGGATGTTTTTGGATGTATCTGAAATCTCAGTTGGTTAGAGTTTTTGGCAGTGGAGGGTCATCCAGAATGCACATCACTTTGGATACTATTTACTATCTTTACCAATGTCGTCCCCGATGATTGGTAAGGGGAAATCAGAAAAAACTTATTTCATGTGGTTCCCAAGTTGCGTGCCAATTTGCTAATAGGAATTAGTAACCATCTGTTCTGATGGAACCATAAAACCCAACCCAATTACAATTCGAGTGCATTCAGTAATCCAAATAATCAAGTGATTGGCACAAATTATTTGATGGTAGAGTAAAGGTATCTGTATTTTAATTGAAGCTTCTGACCTATTAGGAAAACATTTATGATTTGTCAACAGAATCTTTTGTAGATTACTTCTATGAAAGAACCACCAAATTCTATTTAAATTCACCTCTAGACAAAAACAATCTTTTCTTATTATATAGGAAAAGATACCTGTGATACAAGTGCATAGAGCGGTAAAGTGACATAGCTGCACAAGAATTGGACTACTGCTCTGCAGAACCCAACAAAAATCCATTCAGTAAATACTCATCGAGAAGAATTCATGGTCAGTCAAAAATGAACTTAATATCAAATGAGAACTAAGATGATGATGTAAATAATAGTAAAAATGGTGCAAATGGTTGTTGTATAGGTGCAGAGTTCTTGGAAAAAATGTAAATAAACCATTTTCCCTCTGTTCCTTAAAAATTGCTTTCTTAATGAGCAAGAAGTAGAAAGTGACCTGCTTGGTTGAACCAATTGCTAGACCCCCACATTATACAACAAGGGTTTCCATCATGGATGGGAATTGCCCTAAATATCTTCCCTCATGCAGGAAGATTTACATTATATAATACTTTTATTTTTCTTTCCCAGCAACCAACAGGCGAGCTGAGATAATCTGATAGGAGCAGGGATCAAAATATTGGCATAGGCCATATCAAGTTTTGAAAAACCCAATACTTCGACCAAAATATTTTAAGGTCTGTTTCATCACGATATCCAAATAACCACAAAAAATATCAGAGTTGCAGACAAATAACCAGAAATTCATGTGAAATGGAAAATATGTGCATGCATATATGTCTCCACACGTAAATTACTGATTCAAAATTGATGAGGAACCACATGAGGAGTGAAATAAGTGGATGTGGAGGGGACAACATGGACATAAATGGGTGAAGTTTCATTGCCATCCAGTCATTCTCACTTCAAATGGACCTTAAAAAAATAATAAATGGATTAATTACCCAAAATTATAACTGGACCAAGATACAAGTTGGGATGATTAAATTCCCATGTACTGGACCAAGAAACAAGTTGGGATGATCAAATTCCCATGTACTGCCCTACACATCTCATCCAACCATGTGGTCCTTAACCACTTCAATGGTAATTTTGCAGAAAACTCAACATGATATAATTGAATTTCAAGGGCTTGTGACTCAATTTTTCAATTGCATGATATGTAAGATTTAACCCTGAGGGGTTAGCTTGATGGTCAATTCCCTCCCTTCTTTGTGAGAGGTCTTGGAATCGATTCCCCCTCAACACAAATAGGGTCACTTCCCTTAGTTCTGTACCCAACGTGTGCGGATTGGGAGGTTTACACATAAGGATTAGTCAGGTAGGACGCCTAGAAAATTCAGGTGAGACGCTTGGATACCTTGGGTCTTAAAAAAAAATGATATGTATGATTCGGTGGGGCCCACAAGAACCACCAAATCAAAATAGGGTACATGGCTTTTTATAATATCTAGGTGGTGGATGTTCCAAATCAATGTTCTATAACCGACTTGAACTAATAGTTAGACAATGGTACAACCACAATTGGATAGGTCAATAGTTCAGGTCAAACTGATGTGTTGGTGTGTGCATGTATGTATATATGTGGTAATAATCTAAGAAGCTGGTCTCTATTTTGCATCTAGAGAGACCAATTTCTATTTTGCAAAATAGAGACCCGTCTCTCTAGATCATTACTAGTAATGCACCAATACCATTGACCCAAAACACGGGGCTCTATGCCATGAGACCTGATGGTAATACAACAATATCATCAAGCCATGCATCCCCACCCTTCATGTATGTGATCTTATGTTGAAATCTAGAGGGGGTCTACTAGACGCCCAAGGTTAAAAGTGCAGGTGCTCTAGCATGAAATACCAAGGCCATCTTTCTATGCTGAAGACCCTCACAGTAGATCTCCATTGCATAAAAGAGTGCACCAGAAGATCTTGTCGCCAGAAAAGAGAGATAGAGAAGAGATGGAGTAAGAAATCCGCTACAAAAACCTCAGATCTAATGATCAGATGCCACCAAGTTCAGGTGATGAACAATAACTCCGGCGGGAGGAATAGTAAAACGGAAAATAACTATTACTCCTTAGAAACCGCAGAGATCGGTTATGGCTGATACCATATAGAAAATAATTATAAGAAAAAAGGAAAAGGAGAAAGAGAAATTGTGGAGAAGAATTATTTCTCTCAATTGTATTAAATGTGTTTGAGAAAGGGTATTCATCAGTATAAATAGATTAAAGAGAGTCATCATGGTGTCCAAATAAGGAAAGAACAAATAAAGAATAAATCAATTACATCAATCACAAATCTATTTACAACTAATATGTTGACTTTCCAAACTAAGGAAATTCGGGTCAACTCTGTCCAGAAATGGGTCCCACAACACCTAACGTGATCTAAAGTGGGTCCCACAACAAGGAGAAGTTAGGCTTATAAACTCCTCTCCTCTCTGTCCTAGGCGATGTGGGACTTTTGTGCGCACTCTCTGTGGCGCAAACTCTCTATGGCCGAACTCTCTTTTGTACCCCACCCACACAGGTATAGACCATTACAATCCCACTCCCTTTGAACAAGAGACGACCCCAGCTCTACCACTCTCATTTTGCCAAACCTTGGTCCAAGAGTTGAACCGGAATCTGATACCATATGTAATGACTCGTTCCGCTAGCATAATATTGTCGGCTTTGGAGCCCATACACCCTCACGGTTTTGCACTGGGCCCAAGTGTCACACTTAAGCCAAAAAAGCGTTGTGCTAGAAGGGAAGAGAAGTTAGGCTTATAAACTCCTCTCTACTCCTTTTCCTAGGCGATAGGACTTTTCTGTGCGCACTCTCTTTGGCGCAAACTCTCTATCACCGAACTCTCTCTTGCACCCCACCCCTGCAGGTGCAGGCCATCACACACCCAGACCCACACACACACTAAAAAAACAGGATATAGATTCCTTGGAAGGTGAGGGAAAAGTCTCATTTTTCGTTTTCTTGGCAAAGTACCCTTATTCCATAGAAGAAGAGAGAATGTTCTAATTTCATATGCTCTTCATTTTCCATAGCTGGAAAATGACAAACAGCCTCTAAGACATTTCTCATCCATGGTTTAAAGTATCAGCTGAAATATCAGATGTCAGCTGACATATATTCACTAGGAAAGTGGTTCATTCAGCATTCACTAAGAATATGTAGAAGTATTGACATAAACTGAACACCAACGTAATATTAATAAATTACCATTTACCAGCATGTTCCTTTGTCCTGGGTTTTGAAAGATATTTTGAGTGCAGCTTCCACATTATAACTGTCCTCGGTTTCATGATATTTTGAGCACAGATTCTAACTGATACTAAAAACACTTCTATGAGGCTCCCACACACTTAAAACTAGACAAAGTCTTCATCCACCCAGATCAGAAATGATTGAAACAACCAACACAGGTTAAAACATGGATGAATTTCTCTCAGTCAAGAACATTGACATTCTGCAAGGTACGACATGAGAAACCTAGATACCTACATGCCACAGCTGTTGACCACAGGTTTATTATGTGAAAAACATGAAATTTAAGGCTTACCCAAGAGCAACTCTGGCAATTATGAGCTTTAGATTTTCATGGAAGCAAGATTTCAGCCCAAACTCATACTGTTCAATGGCAAAAAAAGAGAAAATATATTAAGCATGACTGAAGAGAATATCATAATCAAGAAATGAGGACCAACTACACTTTCAAAAAAAAGGAGGATCAACTAATAATGAGACAGGAAACAGGTCATACCCATATCCATAGGAAATATGTTATTTGGAATGCATTCTGCGTAAAGAATTAAGATAAACAGTTAACAGTTTGTCATGAGTTTAGAGATGTGACTACATAGAATTAAAAATACTATCAAAGTCTCATAGTTGCCAAAGAAGAGAAGCAAATAGAATAGGCAATATTGAGTCAAGGCTAAGCAAACTCCCATTATTTCTTTTAGTCCTTCGAGTTAGGGTTGTATGGCAAAAATTCTTTCAAATGTGTGAAATACTTAGTTATTCATGTCAGAACATGTATTTGCATTGAAATCTTCATGGATTCGCATGGTTTCTCCTACTAGTAGTATTTTTTAACTTGTCTACCAAACAAACAAAATATTAACATGTTTTTTTTTTCAATCTAACTAAAATGTACAATGGTTATCACTTGATTCTTTAGAGTAGAACTTGTACTTTTTATTGTTACAACATATTTTCATTTAAAATACATGTACATACAAATTTATTCTTATTCTGAATCCACAAAGCCCCATGTTTTGAGTTTGCTGAATCGAGCAGCAAGTACTAGTACTAATCATCTCGTACAAGTACCCATGCAATGTAGTTTATATTGGATGAGTACTAAATTGGGAAACAAACACTCATTACCATGATCAGTTTTGAACTTGATAACCAACAAGAGAATATTCATTGAAGATTTTTTTATGTTAAAGTGCACCCACATTTTCTATTTTCTAATAACAAGCTGGGCCGGTTGTCCTGAGCTTATTCTCCATTTATTCGCTAAATTTATTAGAAACAGAGTTCACATAGAGAGAATTTAGTACCTGAAAAAGTGAAAAATGGATGAGAAGAAGAACCAACTTAGGGCTACCGAACCAAAAATAACTGTCACCAACTTGTACAAGAGGAATTCCTTGAACTACTTGGTGTCTCTCTTGGATTTCAAGTGCCATCTGTATGATGATTGCTTGTAGCTTGGTTCCAACAGCTAATACTATCTGCAATGAAACAAAATGGAAGATACATTTATCGAATTTAAGTGAGTGTTGTTAAGCATCAGAACCTCCATAAATATGGGCCATATCCCACAGCACACACCTGGCCCATGAAATATGGTCCATACAAATTTATCAGGTGGGTAAGTTTGTATAATAAAGGTGTGCCATTGGCCAGTTATTTTTAATTGTCTATTATTTTTCTACATGCACCATACAGGATATAGTATACTGGGGGTCCAATTGATGAAAAGCCGAAATTACATACATGAAGTGACACTTTGCGTGTGTTCCCATAAGTCACAAGGTGTGTGTAGGATTAGCAAATCCCAAACTGATTTAGCAACAACCAACAATAATTTTTAGCAAAAAAGCAAGTACTTACAACTAAGGGAATTATGGAAACCCAGAAAAGTGCTTGCCATCCTGAAAGAAGTGAAATTACAAAATAATTTGAGACTTTATTTGGCCACATATGTTTACAGGAAACTAGCATTTTAGAGAAATCACTGACCATGAACATTTAGAAGCAAGAAGATCACAGCTGAGGCCCACAATATTGGACTGCATCAACATCAAGAAAGCAATATGTTATCTTACCGCCCCAAAGAAGAGGCAAAATATATTAGATTGTTAGAATAATACATCAACACATTATCATTTATCAGTCAAAAAATATTCCAGTTCCTTTTCTGGCTATGGCAAGCCAAAACAGGTAGAAATATTATGAAGCTAATATATAAATTGGAGGCTCTTGAAATCACATAAGTTCATTGTACATGCATGAAAATACAGACTACAGGTCATATGTCTGTAATTTATACATGAGGAACCAATAAAATCAGACATGTGAACGCATCCATACAGCTTAAACAACGAGATAAAAAAGTGTAGGAATAAAATTGGTTAATGAGACCCTAGACTACAGAGAACAAACCTCTTTATCTAAATATAAAAGAGACAGTTCAGGGTGAGTCAAATGAATCTTGGCCATTTGTTTCATCGAACTGCTGTAATTTGCTGTATGTTGGCAAGCACGTCCACAACATAACTTTGAGATTTGATTTGGTAAATTTGAAGATCTTGTCATCTCCCTATTATATTAGTATTGAATAATTCAAGAAATTCGTGCAAAAAATAGATTAAAAATAGGAAAAGAGATTTTATATTGGATTTTGTGAGTTTGAAGGATTTAATCTAATTTTATCATAATATTATTTAAAAATAAAGGAAATTCATGCAAAAGAGACTAAAAATAGAAAAAAAAAATTATGATTAAATTTGGTGAGAATGAGGATTTGGCTCACATTTTTATAAATATAAAAAATGTAAACAAAATTATGAAATGGAGAAAGAATTATCTACTATTAACTTTTTGGCCAATATCACTCAAGCAAAATACATGCTTCTCAACCCAAGAGGGGGTTGGCCTGGCGGTCAAGAAGCTCCCCTCATGAAGGGAGGTGGGATTGAAAGACTTGCACATGCCCCAAAGACTAGTCGGGTTAAAATGTCTCATGTCCAAATACAAGGTGACACCCGTGGACACCTTGGTCATAAAAAAGAAAAATGCTTCTCACTAGCATTGATAATAAAAATATATAATTATATCACATAAATGGAACACATGTTACATAGATGAGAGAGAGAGATTAAAGGTTCTTCCCTCACCAGCAATGCCAATTTTTGCTCTACATTTCCAATTCCAATAATGTGTAACACTCAATATTAAAAAAAAAACTGGACAATCCTATTGCATTAGATGACGAACACCACACTTCTTGGATTACCATAGAATAACCTCAGAATCTTAGCAAATTAAGCTTAAAAGAAAATCAGCATTATATAGATCACAGAATATAGAATTAGGACTTGTGTCATACCTGATTCCCACAACCACCTTGAAATCATCTTCCAATGACCTCTTAATATATTTTTGAAAGTCAAACTTACTTCCAGGAGATAAATGCACCTATAAATAGAAACATGCAACACATCAAACATGTTCCATACAAGAAGTAGATAATACTTGAGAAAAAAGGATATAAATTTAACATTTAACCAAATATACTCACAACGATGAACCCATGGCGCATGGCCAGGTAATCAGCTTTACGAACAGATCTGAAAAATTGACGAAAGAAGGATACCTGAAAGAGAGAAATTGGAAAAAAAAGGGTAAATACTATCTGAAAAAATGAAGGTACTTCTAAAATGTAAAATGAGCATCCATGTTTGCTAGATGCACAGAACGTCGGGAAGCATTCCATTATTAGATTGTGTGACAGCCGAAGGCACTGTTGATACTCAAACTTTCATCAAAAAGTTGGCAAGAACAGTCAAGGCAGCAGATCCATGGCCCAGTGAGAATCAGAAGCCTATTATTGAGTGTCCAAAGAAGATACAGTTGGGATTTATTGTTATTTTTATTTTTTTTGGATTTCAAAGACAGAGGGAGAACAGTTGGGGTTTTGGATAGAGAGAGTGAGAGAGAGGAAACGAGAGTGAAAAAAAGAGTGCGGATTTGAAACGGCCATTAGGATAATGGCGGCATCTATTGAGTATCCGAAGAAGATAGAAGTGTTTGCACTAACCATATTAACTGTAGGCAAAGGAAGAGATAGAGAGAGAAATCTCAATCAAGAGATACAAGAGCAGAGAACTGGGCAAGATATAACAATAGGCGGAGGGAGAAATGGTCGAACTCAAGCTTGCAATAGAAAGGCAAGAAACATATGTTTCCCATCCACATTCGTGCTCAGAACACAGTATGAGGATTTGTGGAGCTTGATTGTCAGATATTTATTGGTGATCCCATCCCCACTGGTCTGTTCGGGGGTAGAGCTCCTCGATGAGCTTGTGGGAGGTCAAAGTGGGGCAGTGCCCCCTTGTCCGGGGGCACGGGGATGGAGCCCCCGAGCCGAATTTTTTAATAGAGGGAAATTTTGTAATGTTTGCATTACATATTTTGTAGCCCTAATTAGGGTAGTATATAATGTCTTTTTTCGTGAGAGAGATGACAAAGAACGAAAATTGTAACAAGAGTCGGCCGTCTCTTCCTCGTTGTTTTGCCTTTGAGAATAGTGGATCTGGTTTGAACCCGTGGACGTACTAAAAGGGAACCACGTAAAATCTTTGTGTCTTTGTGTGTGTTTGATCTGTGGTTTGTTTTTATGTTCATTGTTTTTTGTGCGCGTCTATTCACAACACACAGAATATGTTGGAAATCCTCATTCGCTATTAGAGACATTTTTCTCTTCTCTCACACGATCTTAGGCAGCAGAATGCTCTGGAACGATGAGAGAGAAGTGGAGAGGCCCAAGAAGAGATGAGAGTCCAGATATATGATATCGGAATGTAATCACTTCAGTAAAGGAAGTGAGTCCACTACTGCAGAGAATTGTTTTTAATGGTTTTAATTTTGACAGATGGATGAAGAAAGAAAAACAGAGAAGGACCAAAGGATGAAGTAGAAGAGAGGAGAGACCCTTAGGATGACTCGGTGTCTAATACCATGTAAGAGTGAATCTCATCACAATATTTTGCATATGGATGGGTGAGTCTCATATTACATAACCCATGGTGGTTATTTTCAGGTATCTTTTGAATTAGAAATACAGATGGATACGATTCAGTTTCTTACATATTTGAAAGGAAATATCTACATCTTAATCCTTATCAATAAGGGCGGGGAGGAATGATGGATTGTTGTGGATATCCTGCAGAATCATTTGTTTGATCTTAAAAGTGTACAGTGGTGACCAGCCATTGGTGAGCCAAACTGTACATAAGATGGCCCCTCTAGTGGATAGAAAATGTCTCAAAGATTTTGAAGATTGAACAAATTAGCAGATTTTGCCATGTAAAGTGGGCATGATTGCCGTACTGCCAACTTGTAATCCACCAATGGTAGTCCCACATAAAATACTTCACTTATCAAATCATATACTGAAGTACCTAATCGCCCAATCGTTCACATGCTACACTTGCCAGAAAAGTTTTTTCCCTTTCAAGAAAGCACTGATTTGTCTATGACATTCTAACAGAAACATCAAAATATTAAATATCCTTACAATGTAAAATATGACAGGAAGTCTATTCCACCAACTTGAGTGTGATCTCACAAAAGATGTCTCATGTGCAAATCTAAATCTTGATGGATCTGCATGGCATTATTAATAAGGTATGTTAAAAAGATAAAACGGATCCGCCTTCAACATCCAAAATAGTAAATGACTAACTGCAAGTAAACTATATTCGGAAGTTAGAAGCAAATAACTTGAAAATGACAGTGAAGATTTTTTGCAGTGAAATGAATACCATTAGAAAATTCATAATGAAGGGACTGAGTCTCATTCTCCCACTCCTTCCATCCACGAATCTGAGCAGGTGTTCAAGGAGAGAGATAATGACTATTCACTTTAATACATCTTCGCTCAAATTTTGAGTAACATAAAAGGGAACAAGCAAAAATTACTGTTTCTACCCACCTTTAATCTTCCAAGGGTCATTGTCAGAGCACTGTATGAAACATGAAAGACTGCTAAGAAAAATATGAAGATGTGCAGTTGATGTATACCATTTGTAGAAATTAGTGGCACTTTTCCCTGTAACTCACAGAAAAAGGAAGAAAACTTCGTTAGCATTCAGGGAGAGAGAGTTACTATGCAGCATAGAAGAAATCCAAACTTCATGAAGAAAAAATCACAATAGTTAAAGATGAAAATGAGATAAAGAAATTCTATACCATTCTGTGGATCTAAGAAATATATAAGCTAGCTGCATTCCAGAAATTCAAATGGAAAAGGTCTGCTAAATTTATTTTGTTAAGAAAATCAAATAAATTAAGTAAAATATGACGCTGATACGTTAAAAGTCCATACAGAATTGTCAAAAACCCTTTTAAAATCCATGAAAGATGAAGAAGAGGTTATATCCAGTAACAACAATATACATGCATAGTCCACCGATTGTTTACCTCCGTAAAATATAAACTCTGTCCTTCTATCATAAAAGTTTCAATGGTCCCTTAAAGTTATGGCTATGTAATCTTCCGAAGTTAAGAGAGCTCTCTCTCTCTCTCATTCATGTATATCCACATGTACTACATTCACACAAAAACCTCTCTTCTCATGCACATCCACATATACTACATTCATGCAAAAACCAATAAATAAGAAAAGTTCTTCTCTAACAACAACATTTATTGTTGAAGCCATCAATCGAGAGCGAGCAAGAGAGAGAGAGAGAGATTCACTTACTTTGCCACACTTGACAGCCTCTTCAGCTGCTGCTAAGACTCTGCGCTCCAAACCTGAACTTGGAAAGATGTCATATGATAAAAGTCGACGATGCTTACTATCTTCATCTTCTGTTTTCTGGGAACATGGCAGCATTGTATTTGCAGCCTCCAATGGAACACATATTTTCGCAATGTAGCTCTGCCCAAACGTCAGAAGCAAGGAAATGAAACCAAGAACCATCAACTCTGCAAGGACACAGTATCATTAGTCATTGGTTCATTATCGCCATCACCATCATAAAAGCTATTTATCTATCTAATGGTTATTCATTTGTTCATCTTACCAAAAGTTAGCAAAACAAGGGGACAATACACTCTCTTCTCTCTCTCTCTCTGAAAGATGGGGGAAGACACTCTTTAAAAACAAAACTAAAATAGATGTACAACAATATTCATGCATCGTCATAAACCACCAAATATATGTATATAAAATACAAAGTTTACATCAAAGTTCATGCAAACTAGCTTGAAGGTGAACATTGTTGATATATCACAAGGGTCCCCCACAAATTAGTTTTCACCAAGCTTGGTGCGAAAGACCCAATGGTTCCAATTGAGCCCATATAGATGGGTAGGTTTGAAAGGCCTTGACTTGGATAAAACAAAAAGGGCTCTCAAAATTTCATCTTGATTAAATAAAACAAGCAATGTCTTTAAGGCTCTCAAAATTTCACAATTATCTTTTTTTTTCTTGAAGACCAAGGTATCCAGACATCTCACCTGACTAATCCTTGGGACATATGTAAACCTCCCAATCCGCACATGCCGGATATAGAACAATGGGGAGTAGCCCTTTTTGTGTTGAGGGGAGCTTGATCCCAATACTAAAATTTCACAATTATCTAACATTTAAAATTCATTAGATTAGATTAATTGTCTTTAAAAGTCAAATTGGATACAAGTGCAATTCCCAAGAGGTAGGTGGGCATGAAGAGTTTGGGGGGGGGTAAGATGGATCAATTTCACCCATTATGGGACCCACAGTCCAAAGTTTGCACCAAAGTTCATGCAAACTAGTTTGCAAATGAACATTGCCTTATATATATATATATAGAATCTCTTGTGTAAGTCCAAATCATCACATCTGTGCCTTGGTTAATTGAATTTGAAAAGAAGCCATCCTAATTGGCTCTCCATCCAGACAAAAGCCTGAAGAGACTGAAGATGTACGGAAGAAGCTGTCAAGTGGAGTTGGTATGTGGGTGTGGGTGTGGGTGTCCCCCCCAGGGGTTTTAGGAGGGCAAAGCATAAGCACACCTTGGCAACATGACTACAGACCACCGAGGTGGGCCGAGGTTTCCCCTGCATCTTCAAAAAAAAATTATTGGGCTATTAAACAAGTCCATTGGCGTTTATTAGGTAGAGTCAAGTGGAGTTTGTACATATCTTCTAATGAGGTCCATTGGTATCTGAGATAAAATGGTAATTGATTCAATAATTTGGAAGTACAAGCAAGCTGCTTTTATCATCTATAAGATCTTTTTAACATGCATTGCCATCTAAAGGGGCAGAAAAGTACTAACGCTTTCACATTGAACAGCTGACAAAATTAATCCTCACCCTTCACCATTTACACCCAACCAGTGCATTATTTTGGTAAGGGTTGGTTAGCCATCTCTTTCTTCATTTTTTTTAAGTTGCTGGAAAATAGATACATGTGGAAGTTCTATCCAAGCCTCTTTTTTTCTTTATTCTTATTTTTATTTTGAGAAATGTAAGCAGACTCAGACCCACAACTTTATGGCCACAAATTAGTTTTAAATCAGAATCTGACTTCTACAAGCCTATCAGCTTTTATCAATCCAAATTAACAATGATCTAGAAAATTCTATTTCCAAATCAAATTGCAGTATGCAATGTAAGATATGTTTAACAAAGTAGGCAAGAAGACATCATAGGTCCAAAAATCCTTAGTCGCTGTCAGATGAACTGCTAAAGAGGAGATCAGCTTCTCATTCTGTTATCACCTGCAAACCAACAATTTGCAGTTGGGTGGACCGAGGGACAAGAGAAAACAAACTAAGCTGTTTATTTTGGCCTGACGGCCAAGAATCCGCCTCAGGAAGAGGGGGTCTTGTGTTTGATTCACGCTCAATCCCAAAGGGCCACACTCTCCATTGAACTTATCCGGTGTGTGCGAATTGGGAGGTTTACTGATGTAGCAAATCTTTGAATTCAAATCGCAAGATTAGGATTAGTTTTTGAGGTCAAATTTGATTTCAAATTTGAAATCAGATAGTCTTTTTATTTATTTATTTGTCTTTGAATTTTCCTCTTGTATAAATACCCCTCTTGGGGATGTAGTTAAGGAATATGATGACTTGAAATTGAGAATTCTCTTTACTTGTCCCTCTCCCCTCTTATCTTCTCTTCTCGTCTGATCTTCCCCCTCTCTTCTCTTATGTCTCTTGTTCTTCCTCTTCTCATCTTCTTCTGCTACCTTCTTCTACTTCTTTTCCCCAGTCTCTTCTTCTGCAAGTCTCTAGCACACCTGACGCTACAGTATCAGCCGCATCCAGCCAGCCAACGCCTACTCTTGTTGTTGCTCAGAACAGCCGGCACCTTCCCCCGAACGGCCACTGCTACCTGTGAACCAGGATCGTCCTCTCCACACATCCATCTGCAACCCACTTCTCACCTTTGACCAGCACCCATTGAACCAACACCTACAATCAGCCCATTCCCTTACTTCCATCTCCAAACTACCACTTCGATCAAACCCATGTCTCCACCAAGGCCTAATTACCAACAACACCTACCCAATTCCAAACCCACTATCCGTTTTCTTTCTTCCATTCCATCTAATGAAACCCATTAAGATACACCTTATTTCGTTAACTCCATTTAACCATTAATGTCATTTTCCATTTAACCCCCATTTTTTTACCCATTTAAACCGAGTCACTCATTAATATTTCAACCCGATCCTACCCGCTGCGTCATTTACACATGTCCCAAGGATTAGTCGGGTGAGACGCCTGGGCACCTTAGTAAGTTGTTTATTTTTAGAAGTTCATTTTTAGGTGACCTACTACTACATATGAAACTTCTTACACAGAAGTGGTTTTTCTCTTTAAAAGAGCAGCCATTTTAAGGGGAAAAAAAATCATTTCCAATTAGTATGATCTTTCTGTATTGTCAACAAATTTTGTTCTAAAGTCCAATTCGTATAACAATATAAACCAATACAGAGATATCTAAACTATACAGTACCTAAAAAATGTACATTCACACTTTCCTCCTCCTGACCAACAATTTGCAAACTAAAGATATCAGAACCAATTATAACATGAAAAGAAATCAGGAATCAGTATCACATTTTATCCATATAAGGGTAAAGGATAAGTGTATTCACCTTTCAATGCATATGTGTATCAATTCAATTCACATGAAGACTGACTTTTACCCAAAAATTGACACCAATTTCCATTGAACTTTCTCTTCATAATGCATGATATTTACCCCAAATACCTTTCTAATATACTATGCATTAATTCAATATCATAGATCAAGTAAATGTATTTGAATGCATTTTAAATTCCAATTTTTTCCTGTTCTCGTTGAATTCCACTTCTATCCATTTTCTGATATTGAAAGTAATTTGATAAATTAATTTGAGGTCTTACCAGCTTTAACCTTCTCAAGAGCTTCAAACAGCGCCTTCTTGTGTCTTTCAGTGAACCACTGAAAGCAGATCACATAATCAATGAAAAACAAGCATCAGATTTATTTATTTTTAACATGTGTTTCAAAAAATACTATGAACAACAATCCAGATGTCATACTAAAAAAAAGTAGTGTAAATCTCAACCCAATAAAATTCATAAAGGGAGTGTGATTCACTTAACATTTTCTAACAAAAGCTCTGCAAAAGAAGTAATGGATTCCCCTCTTTTCCTTCCAAAAAAGGAGAAGAAAAAAAAATGGGTACCCATAGCTCCAATTATCTCCATGAAATCAAACACAAAATAAATATTATGTATTTTTTCCTAAAAACACAAGGTATGCCAAAAAAAAGTTTGAGAGAGAGAGAGAGCCAATCATTCCCCAATTTTAGTTAAAAAAAGGCAAACCAAAACCAAGAGAAACGAAAAACAAATCATTTTTTCCAATGACCAACTCAAATTTCCATGAGAAGACAAATGTCCAAAAAAGAATCACTCCAAAATGAAATTATGAATGAAAAAAAAAAAAAAAACCAAAACACGTAATTTTTTCCCAAAAAAAAAAGGGTTCAATTTCCGAGAAAAGATATATAAATCCAAAAAAGCAGAACAAGACTAAAATCCAAGAAAAATCATTTTTTTCCATTGCCCAACTGAAATTCCAAGAGAAAACAAATGTCAAAAAACAGGAGAGAGGGAGGAAACCAATCACTCGGAAATGAAATTATGAATGAAAAGAGAAACAAAAAACCTCATTTTTTTCTGAGAAAATCAATTTCCAAGAAAAGATATAGAAATCCAAAGAAAAAAAAAAGAGTAGAGAAAGCTAATTACTCCCCAATGCAAGCATGAATGAAACCAAACCAAAACCAAAAACTCATCACAAATTTCCGAGAAAAAACTGAAAACAAATCTCCAAGAAAAGATACAAGGAAAAAAATTGAGAAAATGAATCACTTCCAGTGAAAGTATGAATGAACTAAACCAAAAGCAACCGAAACCAATAACCGGTCATTCTTTTCCAATAATCCAACTCAAGTTTCCAAGAAAAGAAGAAAAATTCCAAAAGAAGTCGAGAGAAAAACAATCACTCCCCGATGGAAGTATGAATGACACCGAACACAGACCAACTACAGTATGAATAACGTACAGTTAACCAATCACTACCAAGTGAAGCATGCATGAAGCCAAAACCAAATCAACCAAAGCCAAAAACCAAAATTTCTTTTCTCAAAAACCCAACTCAAGTTTCCAAGGAAAAGGGAAAAATAAAAGATAAGAAAAATCCAAAACCTAGTTCTCTGATTACCTCTCCAACTTTATGAAGAACCTTCTCCAATGCTATAGAGATAATGATAATAACTGCAACAACAGTAGCAACTGCCCATGTGGGAGTCTGATCAAGCGCCCTTGAATTCGAATCACTACTCCCTCCTGCCATTTTCTTCTTCTTTTTACAAACCCAAGTCCCAATTCGAAAGCAAAAACCAGAATAAAACAGTATGTGGATTTTTTATCTTTATTTACAGATTTTGGGATGTAAGAATAGATTAGTCCAGAGCTTGTTTTAAGACGAAATTTGCTCAAGTAAGTTTGGAAAAAAGGATTTTAAAAAGGAAGTATTTGGAGGTGACAGGGTAGAGCTGGGGAAGGGAAGCTGCTTCACAAAACGCGGTTTTATCCGGTCAGAATGGTCGGAATTGATCGTTTTCATTCTTCAGATGGTGGTTTAAAATCGCGGCGGTTTCCAGCTGTCTTTGTAACGGTAAAAAGTGTTTGGAGAATTAAATCAAATCAAATAAAATAAAATTACATGGAAATCTCCAAGTGCCTTAGTAATTAATGAACATTTATAATCTCTTTTATTAGGAGATTGGGTGTTAGTGTTTTAATTAGTTATATATTTTTAAAGTAAAAAAATGTTTTAAATTCAGAATTTTTAACTATAAAATTTGATTAACATAAGTTAATGATCTTCATTACTACAATGAGATGTTGTCTTCATTAAATAGAAAAGTTTTTCCAACATTCTCTTAATTAAGTTAAGAAATTTAAAAATTCTTGAATTAAATTTTTATTGGCCATTAATTGGAGTGACTATTGTTTTATATTAGTTGATATTTTGACATAAATGGTAATTTGTTAGAAAATCTAATTTAGCTCTCTCAAAAACACCATGTATATCTCCTATTTGTTCCTTGTGTGTTCTAATTTTCTTAAATCACTGAATTGGAATCAAGAAAATACTTGTAGCAATGGTACTTGAGGAGTCCCATGGTTGAGCATGGGTAAATTTCAAGTGTCCATTGTTGAAAAGAATGATAACTTTCGCATCAAAATAGATGAAAGGAAAACTATAAATAACATGTTTACTCTTTAAAATCTAAATTTGACACACAATTTATTATGTCTTCCTCGAAAAAACACATGAAAAATCATATTTATAGATAAAATAAAATATACAAATAGAGAAAATCAAATCATACGAAAAAGGAAACCGATAAAAATGGTATCAATACAATTGGTATTCGATGAATATGGAAATGTCCGATTAATCGAGAGAAAATTTTATATATGCTAACACACTTACTATATAATATATATAAAATGTAGAAAAGTGATATATAGAATATGAGAGAGACAAGTGAGTGAAGGAATCAAGTGAAAAAAATAGAAAGATGAATGTGGTTTTGAAAGCAATGATGTTTGTAATTTTAAGTCATTGATGATTCTTGATCAAACATATAAGCATAAGAGTAAAATTATTTAATTTTTGATAGAGACACCGAAATAGGAAAATTTATAGATGACTAACAATCAATGTGATTAATTAAGTATTGATTTTTTTTTAATTTTAGAATAATATGACATCTTGGTCATAAAAAAAAATATCAAACACATGTCAATTTGCACTAAAACCCCTACTTAAAAAACCCTATTACTAATATTTTTTAAATTATAAATAGTAATTAAGAAACTTTATTTTAATTATAAAATATATTGTATTTATCATTATTATTTTAGATATATCATTATTTAAATTAAATAATGGAAAATATCAATAAAAATTGAGTATGCCTTAGGTATCCATTCAATACCAAAAGAACTCCAAAAGCCTCCTCTCCTAGTCAATTTGATAAAGATAGTTAATAATAAATGTCAATTAGCAAGTGTGGACCACCAAATTCTGTGGATTCTTCACACATAAAGAAAATGAGCTGACTTTCTTTGATTGTGTTAGGTAAAGAAACTTATTACCAGATCAAGGCTGGAACACGTCCAACAACAACAAAATGAATAAAAGAAAAGTTGGGTCCCAAACTGTGGACTCGAAAACCAGTGGACCCATTGGCTTCATTTAATTTCATTACATCATAATGGGTCATTTTCAATCCGACCAGAGTTGTTATCCAAGTTAGTCAATTCAATCTGATTCAACTCGAGTGTTGTTTTATAACTTTATGTATTCGGGTCAGGTCAAGTCGAGTTGTTTGTAAATTTCTTATTTCGATCTGACTCGAATTTCATAAATAATTTTTTTTTTTTTAACTTCAACTCGACCTGAGATATAAAAAATATAACTAAATCTATTGATTTCTCATGATCGGGTCATGCGAGTAAGATTAAAATTCGACCCAAATTTCATCCCTATTTAAAAATTATTATTTTAAAAAATATGACTTAATTGAATTATTCTAATTATTCTTAATGAGTTTTACGTTTAAACAAAGTCCTCTAAAAAGACCAATTGTCATTTCATTTAGTGGATTTTATGTCTAAATATCTTTCATAACACTGAACATTGACTCGTAACATATTATTAAAGGAAATTATAAAATATTAAAAACACCCAAGAATTTCCAAGATTAGAATGTAAATTAGGCAATTCTATTAATTGATCAAACAATTGCACGACTGTATTAATTAGATTTAGGATATAGCATGTGCCACACTGCCACACGCAATTCCCCATATGGGATGGATCTCAAAAATAGAATGCGTGTATTATTCGTATCTACAACTTCATTAAATGAAGTGGGTTTTTTTTATAGTAATAAAATATAAAAAATCAGTACATATATTATTCCTTTTTTACACGTTGACTGTGTATTTATTTTCAAAATGTCAAACACAAGCCTTTTATAAAAAAAAATACAATTATTGGGGCATGCCACGTGTCACTTTTCAAAATATAGCTGAAGATTCAATTCTCCTGTCCCATCAATAATATTTTTAATCAACCCCTTCAATAAATTTTTTATCGCTGCAATTTTGGATGAGAGGTAAATTTTAAAGGAATTATATCTTAGTAGGTGTCAAATATGAGTCACCTTTGAATAAGTGTAATCTGTATCTTTTTTGATAATTGTATTGGTAAAGTAAGAAATGATCATAAGGGTAAAAAATCTTATTTGATAACAATAAATAGGAATAACTTGATATATTAATAATTTTATTAGAATTAATATTTTTTTATTCAATTCAATATAATAAAAAAATTATAAAATATAAGTATTAAATAATATTCATTAATTAAAAAATATTTTAAATATTTTTGCTCTATAGGTGTAAAGAGAGGGTAAAGATGGGGTAATATATTAACAATTTTATTAAATTCATATAATATAAAAAATAATAAAATATGATTATTAAATAATATTCATAAATTGAAAAATATTTTAAAATATTTTTGCTCCATAAGTGCAAAGAGGGGGGGGGGGGGGGGTAAATAGGGGTAATATATTAACAATTTTATTAGAATAGATAATTTTATTAACTTCATATAATATAAAAAATAATAAAACATAATTATTAAATAATATTCATTAATAAAAAAATATTTTAAAAATATTTTATTCCCACAGGTACAAAGAGGGGTAAAGAAGGATAATAGGTGCAAATAAGGTAAAGGGAGGGTAAAGAGAGGTAAATAAGGGTAAAGATTGTTTTGAGGATAAAGAAGGGTGATAGATGCAAAGAGGGGTAAATGGAGTAAAGAAAGGTAATAGATGCAGAAAGGGGTAAAGAGGGTTTAGAGGGGTAAAGAAATGTAACAGGTGCAAAGAGGGGTAAAGAGGGTCTAGAGGGGTAAAGAAATGTAACAGGTGCAAAAAGGGGTAAAGAAGGGTAAAGAGGGGTAAATATAGGTAAAGGTGCAAAGAGGGGTAAAAAGGGTTTAGAGAGGTAAAGAAGGGTAACAGGTGCAAAGAGGGATAAAGGGAGTAAAAAAGGATAAAGAGGATTTAGAGGGACAAAGAGGGTTTATTAGAATTATAATTTTTATTATATAATAAAAATAAAAAAATATTAAATAATATTCATCAATTAAAAAGAAAAAATCTCCATAGGTGAAAAGAGGGGGTAAGGAGGGTAACAGGTGCAAAGAGGGGTAAAGGGGGTAAAGAGGGTTTAAAGGGGTAAAGAATGGGAAGGTTTATTAAAATTAATATTTTTTCTAAATTTATATAATAAAAAATAAATAAAATTTATAAAACATAATTATTAAATAATATTCATCAATTAAAAATATTTTAAAATAATTTTGCTCCATAGGTGCAAAGAGGGGCTAAAGAGGGTAATATATTAATAATTTTTATTAAATTCATATAGTATAAAAAATAAAAATAAAATTTTATGGAACATAATTAATAAATAATATTCATCAATTAAAAAATATTTTTGCTCCATAGATGCAAAGAGGGATAAAGGGAGCAAAGAGGGGCAAGAGTTTCATGAAAACCTCCATGCTCCAAGGGATTTTCAAAAAAATAGAGGGAGGGATAAAATTTTGAATTTTTACCTTCACCTCTCCATTACCAAACAAGGGTAAAGGGGGGTAAACCCCTCCCTCCCCCCATCCAAACGCAGCCTAAGTGACCTTTTTTTTTAAGACCAAGGGGAACTCCTGATGTCACTCCAACTAACGCCTTTGGTAACAACTACTCTAAAATTCCTTCCAATTAACGCTGCTGGGACTCAAAGTAGTGATCTCTTACTTCCTGAGATGGGAAGTAACCAATTGAACTAGTCAACATTGAATATCTGTTAAGTAACTTGGATAAACTTTAAAATTCATAAGCAACAAAATATTTTAATCTGATGTTAATATCTACACAGTAAACTCTTAATAATTTTGAAAAAAAAAATAGATTGATCCAACATGCATGATTGCAAAGTTGGAATTGTATTTAATTTATTTATTAAATAAATGATTATATTTTATTTTTATTTTTAAATAAAATTTGAATTAGATGGATAAGTAAGACTCACCTAATGTTCTATCCATGTTGGCCTCTCATATTAGTCACATCTTACGTTACATTTGATTTTTTTTTTTAATAAAAGTATTTTAAAATTTTGAATTCAAAAGGGTTGGAATTATCAGAAAACCCCATTTCACAAAGTAGAAATGTTGAATCAATTCTCACTCTATCCTAAAGAACCACCCCTTATATAGTTACCTAGTGTTTCGTAGACAAAAAAAAAAAAACATGCGTTTGAATGAGAGTGTCACGAAAATAAGGGGTTATTTCTCGTTACTCTTATTTGATAATTAGATATAAGGGTAAAAAATTAATTTTTTACCTCTCATTTTTCACTTTTAATTTTTTTTTTCAGAGGCTTTCATATTTTCCAAAATAACCCGGACAAAATAACCTTTTGAAAAGCAGCCAATTACAAATGTTAAAAGTACTTTAAAAGGCATGAACACCTCAATAATAATAAAAGTATTCTTTCATCCCACGTCCAATCAATCAATAAATTAGAGTTGTCCTCACATGTCCAATGCAAACTCCAGTACCACACAACTGAGTGTGATTGAGAATTTAATAACTCAGTTTATTTTAATAATCATTAATTTATTAGAAAAATAATTTTCCCAAAACAAATTAAATATTTTCAATATACAAAACATTTTAAAAAAAAATTATGTATTTAATTTAAGAAAATAATTTAATAATCACAAAAAAAACTCTATTTCATTTTATTTAGTTTAAATATAGTAGTTGTAAATATTTTATAGACTAAATTCTTATAAACTCTACATGAAAACAAATTTTTTAATTTTTTAAAGTTAATAAATACTCAAGCAACTCAAACATTTACTTTTCATTTGTCTTTTACTCAAAGGGTAAAAAAGACAAAACCTATGGAGATAAGGTGACTAATCAATTAGTTTTAAGTATATTTTATTTCATCAAGAACAAAAATTTGGAAGACTTAAGATTTTAAATCCAAGAGTGTAAGACAGTCTTCTCTCCTTTAATTACATTCTCTATTTTGGATGTACTTTCTTAACCATTAAATCAAGCTTTCTCTTAATTAAATTATTTTTTTGACAATTTAATTTAATTTAAGTATAACTATTGGATTACACTATTTTGAATTCTGGTGTTGGTATGACATACAATGACATTTTGTTATATTTATTACTGAAAATATGAAAAATTAAAAATTATGTTACATCTATGATGTCATAATACAAAATAATAATAAATAATATTTTTTTACAGAACCAAAACAAACAGACAAAGAAGCCTGCCTACAAAGTGAAAATTCAAAAAATTACATAAAGTGATTTACAATTTCCTTAATTTTGGTGAAAAAGAATAACACATTGCATGGACTTAATTACACGACTTTTCACTATTTCATAAAATTAAATATTTGAAACTTAAAAATCATGACTTCATTTATCAGATGAATGTGAAATTTTACAACACCGAAAATTTTACAATTAACCCATCAACATGCGTTGAAGTGGGCCCCACATAAAGTCCTGAAATTTTAATTTTGAGACTGCCTCATTTGACCAAATTTTATGTATACTCTCACGTGAGGGGCACCAAGGCACGTGTGAATGAGTTGGTTGAAAAAAAATTGTTTAGACAAACTTTAAAAATCACTTTAATTAGATATATATAGTCACAGTATAGGTAGAAATCTCGGTATCAGTCCATAATTTTTTCTCTCCTATTTGGTTTTTTTATAAAAACCATCAATATTATCCGATATCGACAATGTAAATATCAACCAATACATGAAGGTTTTAAAAATCGATATATATCATATCGGCTAATATTATCACTCCTGATTGCAATTATAATTAAATTTTATTTAATAGAGGAAATTTATAAGATTACATCAACAATTTTTGTAATTAACTCGACATAGCATGAAATGAGAAGGGATAAATTAGACATTAAGGGAAAATGAGTGAGACTTGATCGATTAGAATCAAAGAAGAACATCATGATTATTTTTTATATTGCTTCATCCAACATTATTATTTTATTTGTGACTGATGAAGCATGACATTATTTAATTACTAACGCAGACTACCCACATCTCGGAACTTCATTTAAAAAGAAAAAGAAAAAGAAAGAGTAAGTCCAAATTTGTTCCAATAATCTTCTTTTAATCATTCAATAAGTAGCTTCTAGAAAATGTTAATAAAAACTAAGGCTACATTTGAATTGGACAAAAATTTGCAAATGACTAAGTATGCAATTTCAAGAACATGGCAATTGGTCTAATCTGGTGTACTTAAGGGCAATGGGTATCATCCGTGTAAATTTTATACTGGGTTTTCTGCGATTTCTCATACATAAATTAAAAAAAAAAATCAAATTTCCAGTAAAAACTTGAAAAAGATGTATCGGCCGATATCCGATATATATCATCTGATATTGTCTGATATCGCTGGTTTTAATTAAAAAACATAAGAGAGAGAGAGAGATTTATCGACCAAATATCGACGATATCGAGATTTCAACCCCTGATCACGACATTGAATTCTTGTGAGTGCCTAATCTCAAGATTCAATACAAAATGAGGGCGTTCGGTTTCCTTGTATTATATATAAAAAAAAAATGAGGGCGTTCGGTTTCCTTGTATTATATATAAAAAAAATCTCAAGTCAATGTTCATCAACAAAACTAAGCAAGTCAAACATTTCCTTTCCATTATTTGTCTTGCACAAAAAGGGTAAAAAAAGACAAGCTATAGAGATAAGGTGACAAAATTATTTACATACATTTCTTCAGTTTGAAATAATGGAACAAGTGAGCTCATGTTGTATACAAGGATAATTAAAAACATACATACAAGAACAAAATTTAGAAGACTCAAGATTTTAAACCCAAGACCTTGTCATTCCCACATAAAGTCTCTCTGTGGGTGAAACTTGGTCGGATTTTAATCCGAATCGCATGACCTTGTTTGAGAAATCAATGGGTTGGGTTATGTATTTGTTAATTTAGAATCAGACTGAATTGAGAGAAAAAACCCATATGAAATTCAAATCAGACTAGGTTCAGAAATTTAAAATCAATCAAAGTCAATCCAAATTGATCCTACTTGACACAATTTTTTATAGGATGAATAATACCACAACTATTGAAGAATGTATATATTAATGAATTTTTGGATTTTAAAATTGTGTTATTTTATTATGATTCATATAAGTGCCAAAAGCACTTTTACCTATTGAATAAAGCTAAAAAAATTAGATATAGAAGTTAAATTGCTGCTATTTTCTTATCTAATTTGAGGTGAAAATAGGTCAGACTGTAGGTCCAAGTTGAGTTGGACCAGCAACTTGGGTTGGATCGATTCAATAATTTTTAACATTGATTGAATTAAGTTTATTAAAACTCGACCTAATCCATCCCATTTTCATCCCTATTTTTTCCTTTAGTTACATTCTCTATTTTGAATTTATTTTCTTAACAATAGGTTTGACGGATTAAAGGAATCATTCGTTTGGAATGTTTTCAACAATAGATTTGACTGATTAGACAAATCATTTACCCCTCTGGACTTGCAAATTTCAGGCCCTTAATATGCCAAGCCCAATTCTAGTCCATTTTTTTTTTTGAGACTATTTCGGCCAACAGTTTGGCTCTGTCATAAAGGCCTATTTTTTTTTTTTTAATGAAAGATAAGAATATTAATCACTCAAGAAGAGACCAAACAAACCCACAATTAAAAATAAATAAAACATAGTTCGGGCCACGCAAAGAAAAGCACAAATGGCCCTAAGATCAACCCCAAAACCCGAAACAGCCCGGCAATAAATAAAGCCCTGTTTTTCTACCAAATGTTTTGTAATATTTACATATCACAACTCCCTTAATATCCAAGAAGTTTCATCCCTTTTGCATCCAAAGGTTTTTTGGCACATCATCACATGATTATTTGTAGAAACCACTCTTAAGAATGTGTCAAATCAAGCTCCTATATGATAATAATGAAGAAGATGATGATGATAATAATATTTTATGTAGGAAACAAAAGATTTACTTTAGGAATTGAATGATACAACCAATTAAATGTTAATTAAATTCTAAAGTCAAATGAATAGTTGGTGAATTTCTAAACTTTAGACCAACCAAAGCTGGTGGGCGTGCAAATTGAGACTCCTTCATGCATTTGGGGTGCCTATAAAAAAATTTGAATAAGAGGAGAGAGGGTGAACTTCTATTTCTTAGAAAATTTTATTTTATAAAAGAAGTTGCTTTCCCACACAAATCACGGGTAGTGGGAAGAAGGCATTCATGTAATTTTTTTTTATATAAATTATTAGAATTAACTAAAGGGTTGATCAAGAAACCATATTGGATTCGATTGCGATTTAAAGATGCTGGAGATGGATATCATTTATAATGATAATACACATAGCCAGCGATCCTCACACGGACATTTAATGTATACAGACACGAGTTTTACCGTGATGCTCAATTTGTCCTCCACCTGTCATACCGAAAAAAAAAGAATGTTAAAATTCATTAACAGTGTAATTAGCTTGCCGCAATTACAAGTCAGCTCACCAAAATTTATGAACAGTGCAATTTGGCTCTCCGAAATTCCAAATAGGCTCGTCGAAATTCACATGAATAGTAAAAATTAGCCATTAAAATTTTATTGTTCATACGAAAGGTAAAATCGAGAATACACTAAAACCCATATCGCTAAACACAAAATGCCCGTGGGAAAATTGCTTGCTAAAATGAACATCTCTTAGGGTGACGGAGAAGAAGATAATCCTAATTGAGATTGTTTTCTTTAGTTTTAATACAGAGGTTAAATATGTTAAATATATTTATTTGATCATCTTGTTGAGCAAACTTTAAATTGTTCTTTGATTCTTCCTTTGTTTGACTTGTACACTTAAAAGACATAGTTTGGTTGTTTAACTACTAAGCATCATCTCTCTCAAATAGAAAATGGCATCCCAATTTTCAAATAAATGATTTAAATATTATATCTAACAAAAGTACAAATCAACCCAACTTATCAAAAATTTATTTATAAATATTTCTTTATAATATCTTAAAAGGATAATATTAAATTTATCTTGAAATTATACTTTTTTATGTCTTATGCTAATGTCATCAATCATTTGATTAGTATCATGACCTGGAATTTAAAAAATGGCCGGCTGATACGTATTGTCGATACACCTGTATCGGTTCGGCCAATACTTACTGGTCATATCATCCGATACTTTTCTCTTTCTTCTTAATTTTATTTTTCAAAAAATTCTGAAAAAATTACAGAAAATTAAGAAAATTCTAAGGTTCATGTAACGACCCTACCCCAACTTCCCAATGTGATATTGTCTGCTTTGGGCCCACCATGCCCTCACGGTTTTGTTTTGAGCCCTAGCCCACATGGCCTCACACATGGGAGAGGGGGGGCTTCCCTCACATTAACACCCAACCCACCAACCTCACTACTGAAGTGGGACTTTCTTTGAGGTAGGTGGGGGTATTACAATCTACCCATGTTAAAACCAGAGCTGTCCCCGGCTCTATCACATCATAGAGGTAGAGGGCCCACACAGTCCGAGTGGTGAATCATGCTCTGATACCATTTGTAACGACTCTACCCCAACTTCCCAGTATGATATTGTCCGCTTTGGGCCCACCATGCCCTCACGGTTTTGCTTTGGGCCCTGGCCCACATGGCCAGTCCCAAAAGGCCTCACACATGGGAGAGGGGGGTTTCCCTCATATTAACACCCAACCCACCCACCTCACTACAGATGTGGGACTTTCCTTGAGGTGGGTGGGGGTATTACAGTTCATTTCTATGTAGCTTTTTTATATGAGCTCATTTAGATATTTAAATATAATTTTGAAGTTATGAAATTCAGAATTTTAAAATATTTTGAAAAAAAATGTGGAAAAAATCCTAAAAATTCTAGAAACATAGAAAATAAAGTCTACTAATTTTCTGTAATTTTCTTCTAAAGAATGACCACTTTTAGTTTTTTATCATTTTTTCAAACTTTGTTTCTTAAATAATCTAAAATTCAATAATAAAGTGTGAATTTTTTATTTTTTTTGCTTCAATCCCTATTCCCATCATGCATCTCTCTGAGTCATCTAAAGTCACCTTGATTGGAGTCTGTATGACCAAGTGATAGCCATTTTACCAGAAGTATGCCTATGTCGTTACCAACAGAAACGAAACGTATCGGTATCGGCCGATCCTGGGTGGGCTTGTTTTGCACCGATGCGTTGCGGGCGACACAGCTCAGTTCTCTTCAGGCAGATATGTAGCAGCTGATTCGCTATTTATCGACCGATATTTTATAGTAGATCATGACTAACGCTTGATATGTTACTATTTTGTTATATTAATATAAGGATAAAAAATATAATTTTGGAGTAAGTCTAGTATAGTCCTATCTTGAAAAGATAAAATCGATACGAATTATGATGGAAAAGGAATAAAATTGAAAATGTAAATTCTGTATACATAATATTAGTGACTTTAATGACGATCACAAATGAAACAATATGAACTTCCGTTACGTGCAAAAAACAAGTTTTCAGTTCTATTATTTTTTCTTATTAAATGGCCTCATTAGTCACCAAAAGAAGAAGTTTAATTGTTAAATTATGCATGAAACCACATTCAAGAACCTGAATTGAATGGCCTATTTCATAATTCAAAAGTAATGGCATTAATGGATTTAATAAGATTTAGACATATTGTGAAACTGACGTGTTTAAGTTTATAAAAATTCAATAACCAAAGACTTTTAGGGTAGTGATCCTCCCATGGGCATTTTGTGTAACCCGACACGGGTTTTACTGCATTGTCCATTTTGCCCTTCGAATCGGCTCATCAAACCCTTCGAATCAATTACAACAAAGGATTCGGCAAGCCGATTCGAAGGGTAAAATAGGCAATACAATAAAATCTGTGTCAGATTACACAAAATACCCGTGAGAAGATCGTTGACCCTAATGTTAAAGTCTAAATCCCAATGAACATTAAAAAGAACCAAGAACTGACAATGTCTAATAAAGGCTGGGAATATTTTCCAAGTTCCAACTACAGCTTTCTACAAAAAGGGTTTATTGGGTGGATTTCATTTTCAATGAATTCCCCTTTTTCTTAGAAAAGTGGTTTCAGAAAACATGTTTAGGTAAGAGAAAAATTGTAAAAATTGTAGTCTATTGGACTAATATTTGGCAAGAAAGGTCTGACCTGAGATACAATAATGATCAGAAAAATTTTCAGTCCTTGTTTGAACGGAATTTTTTTTACTAATATTTCTGAGAAGTCTATATTTTTGCCTGGCCCAAGCCTACAAATTTTAGTCGAAATTTGTCACCGACTTTATATAATTTTTGTTTAATTTTAGAATCTTAATCCATATTTTTTTAACCTTTTGAAGGTAGTGACTGTTGGATAATACAAAAAGGTTTTTTTATAAGATAGTTGTTAGTTTGTTGCTAACCCGTGAGGGTTGGTTCTGGTTTGAGTATCACTCTCAAAATATAAGTCATATTTCCTAGTTTTACTCAATGTATATGGATAGAGAGATTTACATATGTCCCAAAGATAAACGGCCTGGATACCTTGAACTTACAAAAAAAAATAGTTGTTACTGAGTTGGACCCATCTTAACGAAGAGTCTAAGACTGATTTGAGTAAACCCACATTGGCCTCAAGTGATCTAGATCTTTGGTCTCTTGTTTAAAACCCTGTAATAATAGATTTGACTCAGCCACTTTTACTTCACTAGTTGACTCAACAACCTTTCAAGTGAGTTGAGTGTAGGGCTGCAACTCGGGTCAGGCGGGCCGGGTTTCTTAAATCCCAACTCAACCCGAGTTGATATATATGGAACCCAACCCGACCCGAATTTTCAATCCGAACTTCACAACCCGACCCAACCTAAATTCTAACCCGGATTAACTCGAATTCTGACCCGACCCGCATTCTGAACCCATTTTAGCCTAATTGTTGCTGGGCCAGGTTGGGTTAGGACAGGCCGGGGCCGGGCTGGGTTAACTTGTAAAATCCTCAACCCGACCCAACCCGTTGATCCAAAATTCTTGACCTGACCCACATAATTTCTCAGATTGGGTCATGCAGGTCAGGCCAAAACCCGACCCGAGTTGCGGCCATAGTTGGGTGAGAATTTTAGTTCTTAAAAACGAGGAGAGAGAGAGATATGACAAGACGTACTGCACAACACAACTTGTGTAATGTTTTTTTTGTCATTTTACACAAGCAACTCTTGCTTGCCATGTGTCACCGACAAAGTTTGTACTTCTCTTACTATTTAAATATACAATTAAAAAAAATTATTATTGTAAAAGTCATTTATCTTATCTATCAATTTACATAAATTTAACATTTTTTTTATAAATTTACTATCTATCTCACACTCATGAAAGTTGGAACCATTTTCTTATAGTTGCAAAGATGAAATTAGAAAATTCATTGTCTAATATCTTCTTAAATAGATGATAGATTTTATAAGTTATAAGTAGAATAAGTAGAATTATATTGACGTACAAGACAAGATGTGAATGGAATAAGTAGAATTATATTGAAAAATAGGGGATCATAAAGCAGTATAAGTGATATTCTTCTGCTATATATGATGACCACCCCTCCAATAAAGGTAACCAAACAAAAGAATGGCTATATTTCCATGAAAGGCCATCCAATAAAGCCCGTGGGCCTGTGGCCAATTGGGCTAAGTGGGAAATGGGTAAAATGTGCTGAATTGGAAATATAAAATCAATCTTTCTATCATGAAATGGCCAACAAATGTAGAGTATCATCTACACACATAAGTTCTATATAATAACTGGATAGAAACTAACCATGTTTACATGAGATGTTTTAAAAAATGGAGTATAAACTTAATGAGCATATCAAGCTGATAATGATAATCATATAACGGGTTGTATCAGTCTTCACTCAAAAATGAAACTTTTGTCCTTTAAACAAGTCTTGAACTATACGAGTAAGATATGTTTCAAGTTTCACTCTTATCCGATCATCTTATTCTTTAATTTTAATTTTTTTTAAATCAAAGATGAGATTACATGACTAGCATGATCAATTGATGATAAAACTTTGCACATTTAACATCTATATAATCACTTGTTCATTGCACCCATGATCCATTTGATAGGAAATCTTAGTAAAGAGTCTTGCTAGCGAAGTCTCGCTACCCGAACTCATAATCTTAATTCAGCATTACCAGAGAGCACTTGGACACAGTGGTCCGAATATCGGCCGATAACGAGATATCAGTCAATATATCGTATCGGTCGAGACCGTTTTTTCGACACCTGCCTGGACACTTTTTGGAATTTATGGAGAAAAATTTAAGTGTATCAGATTTTTCAATCCATATTGGATCCATCCATATCAGGCCAATTCGTATGAACTGGCCACATGCAGCTGTATTGACCCCATCAGACCAACCTTTTTTTTTAAGACAGAGGGGAGGAATCTCGAGCACAGCTCTACTAAATCCTCCTTCAGATGACCTCCTACACCCCCACATGATAGCCACCGGATTATGTCACGGGGACTCGAACTTGCACCATCCTGCTTCTTAAGGCAGAATGTTACCAGCTGAGCTACCCCATATGGGGTCCCATCAGACCAACTTTTTCTTTTGGAAAAAATAAATAAATTGGGTATATCACCCAACTCGGTAGGCTATCTCTAATAGAAACAGGCCTGGGGTTGCATACGATTTGGACTACTGAATGCAAAGGGAGGGGAGAAAAGCATGATTTCCCATCAACATCTTGTTTGACATCCCCAAAAAATGGTATAAAACCATAAGCTTCAAGCCCTTGCTAAATTACAGACAGAAGAATCCCCACTAAGATTCAATGCCTTTGAAACCCCTAAAAACTTTCTCCAATCTATGCACCCTTAGTTCTAACTGATGCTGTCATGGATGTATAAATGCTTGGACGAAAGGCACTAGAGACTTGGGAAGCAAGAGTGAGAAAACTTTGACCAAAGATTCATGTCAAGATTACATTGGGAAAATGCTCTACAGCTATAGTTAAGGGAGAAAAAAAGAAAAAAAAAAAAGAAGAAATTTTTTGTTTCGATTAATAAGTACCTTCACCTCTTCAATTCGTGGAACTGGACTCAGCTTTAATCCCTTGTGAATGAAACCATAAAGCAGATGATATATGGAAGAAGGCTTTATGGCAGTCTAGAGTTAAAATGAGAATCGCTGGGAACAAACACAGGAAGCTGGTGAGATCCCCTCCCTCTCTCTGACCCAACATGCTTAATATTTGACGTAGATGCTCTATCCATGGCAGGCCTCGACAAACCACCATGTCTAGAACTTCTTGTTGATCCTTCATTCAAAAGTGGCCCACCAAAGAATATTGACTGTCCTGTGTACAAAAGTTCTGGCTGACCAACTTGAGAAGATCCAGTTGCAGTTTCTAGTCCTCTATTACTACTACCGGAAGGTGGCATGGCCATAAAGCGGCCAGCTTCTTGATCCCAATAAACTGAAGATCTTGAGTTGTCTGTAATGACGCCATTGTTTTTTCTAATCAGGTCAGGACGACCTAGATTACTGCCAGCAGAAATCTCATTCCCATCATTTGTTTTTACTGACCACGGAGATCGATCTGCAGATGACTGATACATTGGGTTGAAATGATCTGCATTTGGTGTATGATCGATTGGACTGACACCAATTGAATTACTCAGATGACGGGGGCTGCTAAAACTACTCAAGCTATGGTTGCAAGTTTCGGTATCTTCTCTGCTTGCTCGACTCGGTGGATAAGAACTCTTGAGAGGAGATGACCTCACGGTTGCTGGTCTAGCATCTTTATTGAACCCAACATCCATTGTACTGATCGCACTGCTTCTGCCACTTACATTTCCACTGGAGCCACGATCAGAATCATATTGGTTGCGTGAATTGATAGGTCGGAGTACGGACGATGATGCTCTAGCTTTGGCTGCTGCTCTCATTGCTTCACTAGAGTCCAACTTCGCAAGCTTCCATGCACTGATTCTGACTGGACGTTTCGGTAATATTTTCCCTCTTTCCGATGGTTCAATTGCATCTGGATCAACAGTTGATGGAACACGTCCTGGCCCCAAATGTGGGATCACTTCATCCTGTTAATAAAATAATGTACTCGTGTTAATAAGGAGTTCAAAATTTCTCAAGTCGTACAAGCTCCCAATATGAAGTATAGTGGTGGTTGGAAAATCAATTGGTGGATCTTCAAGTTGAAGGGAAAAAATGCCAATATGCCGAAAGCAACATTCTAAATGTGGGAGGCCATGGTTGTTTCAGTATTTAAAATATTCAGCAAAAATGAATTTAATATAAACTAAGGTAGAATCCAGTGTTGTATAAAGTGAAGCTTTTATTTTTTTATCATTGACTGAATCTTGTAAAAGGGGAATGGATTTACAAGGTTTCAGTTGCGCCCTACCCTAAGGCTGTGTTCAGCAACCATAAGATTCTGAACCTGTCAGATTCAAATACTGTTAAAATCCTGTAAGATTCAAACCAACTCAGTTTGGTAGTTTCTAAAATTCTTGTTAGATTGAAACATTGTTTAGCATTTCTTGAAAATCCTAATACATTCAAATATTGTTTTGTTAAACCATTTCACTAGATGTTAATATAAAAACTTGAAAAAATAAAATAAGCACTTAGAAAATATAAATTATAACTTCACTTCTATCCCTCATGTGTCGAGATCGAGATCGGTACCTTATTTCCTAAAAAATATATCAAATTTATAAAATATCATCAACATCAATCATGATATGAGCAAGTTAGTCTAAATATTATTTAACCATGTTAATAAAATTCATTCAAAACTAATAAATTATGAAAAGATATGTGGGTATGAAAAAAAAAAAAAGTGAGATTGCAATCTCGCATAGCTAATCTCTGGGGCATGGCCATTAGAAGCAAATCTCAACATTCAAAAAGATTCAAATCAAATCATACACAGATGAGAGATTTTTCCAAACACTAATATCTCATCACCAAAGATTTTGATCTTAAATAGAAAGGAAACCCGTGAATCTCACAGTTACCATACATGCACTAAAACATATCAGAACTCAAAACTTACAACTATAGAGGAATGATCCTATGTTGTCATCCTAATGGTAAGAACAAGTACAAATGGTCCCATTTGGGACACATACGAGATCCATCATTTAAAAATCTAAATGGTTCATTAATTTCTAAATGCAAGGATACATATATGGATCTTTTTAGATTCTATAAAACTATTGGACCCATCATTGGATGGATCAAATAATAAATACTTGATTAAAAAATCTTTAAAGTTTATCCACTCTTCTCATTTAATCCATCCAATGTTGGGTCCCATAACTTCACAAAATCTAAAAAGATACATGTGTGTATCCTTGCATTTAGAAATTAACGACCAATTCAGATTTTTAAGAGATGAGCACGATATGTCCCAAATAGGACCATTCGTATTCATCCTTACCAGTAGGATGACAACATAGGATCATTCCTCATTGGAAAATCCTAACCATACAATTGAAGACCTTTTGAGAAGGTTAACCAACATTTTCATTGGAACATCATTTTTATTTTCCCTTGCATACATTCAACGAGTGTAAGAATTTCTTAAACAGTCAATTCCGGGCTATTATCCATCAAGAGTATGCTCCAAAGTATGAGTGGTTATATCCTCTAATATGTACCATGTGCACCAGAATTGAATTCTGCCAACATAAGAAGTTACAACAATCAAGGTTTACTCGTATAAGAAATTATCCATTGTAAACCGGTCCGACATCAACCAGAGAGTCAACTTTTTATAGGGGTTACTTTAAGTGATGAGAATGAGTTGGCTTTAGAGGCCTAAGTTAATCAAACTGTTCTAAGAAGTTCTAATTGTCCATATGGCTTGAGCCAAAACCAATGGTGAGTGTATCTCGTAATGAGTTCAAATTGGTAACGAGTTCAAATTGGATATGAATCCAATTTATAGGATACTTGAGAGCACAAGAGAGAAACAGTGTAAATCTATGTTCTATCAAAAATTAGTTCCCTGGTTCACAATAAACCGATTTACAACAGATTATTTCTCATAAACAGGTACCTTGGGAACAGTACAAAATTAATATTAAATTATTCAAGAAACTATCTTAATATAACAATGCAACTCTATAAATCAAATTTGCCAAGATGAGGCCAAAATGATCGATCACTTGCATTGCTGAAGAACCCTACCTGTAACATTTTTGGGTCAAACTAAAAAAAGAAGTTTTGCATTCAATCAAGAATCATAGATCTCACCTCACAATATAAAGTGAGCTGCAATGGACTCATGGCCAATGAAATTAAAAGTAAGAGCAAGAGTGCAATCCAGAGGATGAGGTGCACCGAGGAGTAAGGCCGCCTAATCCAAGAAAGCAGAAAATCCTCCTTGAAATGGAAATAGAATTCCACAGTTACATACCTGATGATCCACAAAAATTCTGGGCGGTGTACACCAAGCACCTTTGTATTGCAGCTTCAGAGAACTTCCACCACTCAAGCCAGTCGCTGTCGAGCTGATTGGTGAAGATGGTAAACTTTGAGGGTCTTCATCGACAGATGGACCAGGGGGCTCGCTTTGTGTTCTCATAGCAACAACATACTCGTAAGTTGTGATGCCCTACAATAAACATGAAGTTACAGCATAAATCATGTAATTGCAAAGGAGTCATTAGAGGCATGGAAGAGATAAAAGAGTCGCAAAGCTTCATAACAAACCTTTCTAATCAATATCATATGGAAGAAAAATAGTTCCGCCAAAGGCACACAAGCAAGCAAAGAAACAGCTGTACAAATGGCCTGAAACAAAAGAATCATGGATATGAATGTAACAAAATGGCTATATGCCACAAAGTATTTAATGCCCAGACAAAAATCCATAAAAAAGATTAAAAAACATGAACAATTTTGACTTTTAAACCTTTTTCTTTTTTGAATGGTAACTATAAAATTTTACTTTATTTTTTTGAATGATGTAACAGAAAAAAATTTATTGATAAAAGAAAGGGGAAAATAAGAGTGCATTGTCTACGAGAAAGATTGGACAGATTGACAGGCTGACAATTTACAATGGACTATCCTCTTTTTCTGTTACGAAGACAAGATCTACAAATATGCCAAATAAATGCCATCATTCTTGAGCACTGCAGATTACAAATTCTAAAGATTTGATCTTCTTATTGTTAAAGGAGAATTGCAATACAAATTGTCAGGATGAGATGTTCCAACTATTAAAGCAGCTTTTAGAAATATATATCTTTTCAGTGATAATAAACATCTAATGTATTAATAGTAGGTTTTGCCATACAAGCTTCCATCACATCCAGATCTTCAGAGGTCTGGATGTTGATAGTTTATTATAACTTGTTTCTTTTAGGGAATTCTTGATTTGTTTACCTTTGTAGACCCTTCCATTTCCCATATATTTTTCCCATTTTTCAATAAATATCATTAATCATTTTCTAAAATATGGATTCTTGATCCATCAATATTGTCATTATAAGCACTATATGTAATAGAGAGCATAATTCAGTGGAAAATTCAAAAGAAAGGATATGATATAAAGCTAGCTCTCGCAATCTTTTTTTTTTTCGCACTTAATCAATTGGGAGCACAGAAACCTCTGTTGATGATGAGTACTTAGTAAATTATTAGTTTTTCTCTTTGAGCATTTCTTGATTGGTCCCTTTTATATTATCACTACCATTCAAAAAAAAAAGCTAGAAATTTTCAGACCTATTTAAATTTTGAAAGATGTTTAATTTGAAATTTATGGATCCCATAGGCACAAAATAAGCAATGAAAAACCATGATGCATTATAATAAAGAAACAAGGACAACTTCCTTTAATAGAAGATTGCAGCTAGAGAGATAAGCACTAAACTCTAACACATACCACTACAGTAGCAAATGGAGGCCGAGAAAAACCATCTCCAAGCCTAGCAGTTATCTGCCTCTCTATAACCTTTCTATCAACGAAGCACCTCACAAGGACTGCAACGCCCACTCCAAATTCAACCATAAGCTGCCAGAATAAGGTATCATAAATGAGTTTTACCACCTCAGAAGGCCAACTAATCAATACCAAGGAAAGGGGCCAAGGATACAAAATTAAGCTTAATCAATTACAGTGTTCATCACACTATCTTTTCTTCAGTATATTTACCCAAATAAGACTTGAAGCCATTAGAGAAAGAAATGTAATGTAATTTTTTCTCCCCACGCAATTATTTAACCACTGCACCACAAAGAAAGAATTTCTAAATATCATCTCAATGAATATAAAGAAATAGAGCAGATGGAAAGTTCCAGGGATAAAGAATACATACTCGGCAGTGATGATCAAATCCATCAACACATTTGTCACAGCTTCTGCAATGTTTGCTGAACTTGCGCACCTTTACAGAGATGACATAAAGCAGGTTAAACTATCAATGATTAAACCAATGATTAAACCATAGAACTCCCTTTCTGATGAGACCATGAATAGCATTGTAAAATCAAATACATAGGCTAGAGATTAGTCCTTAAGGTGCAGTTGGATGTTTGCCAAATCAATAAACCGTCGGAACATTTCATCAGAAAGAATGGCCATTATTATGCTAGACATTTGGATGGATAAATTGGGAAAAAAAGGTACAAGAAAAATAAAGAAATAGCAAATGACGTTACAAGAAAATGATGCCCATCTCATTAACAAACTCTAAGAAGAAAATGGTAAAAATGCCCAGAGACCATACATACAAAATAAGTAAACAATAAGCATCTAAGCTCCACAAAACTAAAACGCAGTCTCCAACTAGAAGAGCAACTTCTAAGGATCTGAGCTCTCCTCATTACCTTAGCTGTCAATTCCATTGTGTTCCGGCCGGAACAGCAGGGACGTTCTAGATTTGGCCAAAAAAGGGAATGAAACAGATTCAGTTCTGGTACCAGGTTCCGTATCGGCCCTACCTATTCTGCTCTATAGATTTCATTTTTTTTTTTAATTTCGATACACAAAATCCAACAATAGAACTTAAAATAGACTTCATGAGCATAAAATTCAACAAACAACCACTTGATCTTAATGATCAAAGTCACCAGGTATCCTTAAATACTGTCAAAGTCATCAGGCGTCTTAATTTAAGGATACCTGATGACTTTGATCACTAAGATCAAGTCACTGGATATTGAATTTTGGGTTGAAATTTGGTCCATTTGTAGTTTATGGAGTATATTTTCAATTCATATGGTCTATTTTTAATGTCTAAGATGAAATTTTGAAAAGGAAAAAGAAATGGACCCAGTGTGTCTATGTGTTTTAAGTTTTGACCTTCAATTTTGAATATGAAAATTCAAGTTTATTTCTAGGGTGTTTTCTGGATTTTTTTTGTCTAATTAAATTTGTATTTGATTATTATTAGAGTAAAATTCAAGTATTCTTGAATTAGTATTTAATAATTAAACTATTATGAACTGAGATTACAAACATAAGTAGTTATTTAATGATAATTTATATTTTTTTATTTATGTAGATTAGTGTAAAACAATGAAAATAACCAATTTAAATATAGTTATAAGTTTGTATTATAGTCTTCATATTTTATTATATTTTTTACTTTTTTAAATTGTTTATGTTGTCTTTTCTGAAATGGATCGCCGAAATAGCTGAAACGCCAGAACGTTCTAGTATAGAGACAAAACCGGAACGAGTTCCGGAACAGATCTGATAACTATGCTCATTACTCAATTACAATCAAGTTTAAAACTTCAAGGCAACTTCTAGGCATCCACAAATTTAGAAAGACAATACACTACTAGAGAAGCATCATGCATCCATTCCTCCATCAACTATGGTAGCCATCTAAACAAAAGCCACTCAGTCCATTAACATCAGAAACAAAACTAGCACATCCATCCACCTTAGGTGCCGTATTAAACAAAAAATGGCACTAAACAGAGAGGACTATCAAATTGAACAAACAAATGTTGCAAAGTGTCAAAGTCATCATATACAGCGAAGGATTGAAGCAATAGAGAGGCGAAAACTCATCATCATCTGTGATCTTAGCCTAAGCACTTATCATATCTGTAACTCCAAGAGAATTCAATTATTCAAAATGTCCGCAAGAAAGCACCCATCAACTCACCCAAAACCAGCACACATTAATTACTGTCCACAATTATGCAAATTTTGATTGACCAAAAACAACATCATCACAAATAAGGGAGATGAACTGACCAGATTTAGGAAACCTGCATGGATCAATATCTTAAAGAATTGACTTATCTCTTAAGAAACCTGCTTTGGAGAAGCATTTCAAAGAAAGATGAAATTTGGCCCAAAAAATGACTAGGCCATTGAAGAAGCCAATGACAATTTTTTGAAGGCCCTTTACTCCTTTCCCTCCAAGACTGCTTCTATAAACATGACCAAAGTTGCATAGGTATGGATGGATACAAGTGTCGGAGTCCGACAAAGGTGTGAGGAATCTGATTCAAGTATTCAACAAATATAGAAAGGGACATAGGAACACTGCACCATATTTAAATAAATTTAGATCTAAATTTATTTTAAATAAAAATGAGAGCGTAAATAACACTTAAGGAAAATAATGAACTAGTTTTACTCTAAACAATTAAGTGAAATACATATCGATATTTTAATTAGGTTTTAAGAAGAGAAAGGTGTTCTAATATTTTATCACCTTGGAAAACAATGTTCGAAAGTAATAGAAAAGTCCCTAAATAATTGGCGCAAGTGTCTGAATAAGTATCCAACATGAGAGGCGCACATCTTAAAAAGTCCATACAACATATACCACAATAATTGGATGTGCAAAATCTTCCACAACAAGCACTAATGAAATCTGCCAATTTTAATGGAGTAACTATTGAATAAAAATGCACCTCTCTCTCTCTCTCTCTCTCTCACACACACACACACACACAGTGTGCACTTTCTGCACCTTTTTGTTTCTCTAAACACTCAACTCACATTCACTTTCTTTTAACACTTTAGGTTTCTTTTGACCATTCCCTCATGTTTTCACTTTATTTGCAAATGTGGCACATATGTAGGAAAACAGAAACAAAACCTAATATGAAGAACCAAAGACTTACAAGTAGAAGGCACTAGAAGAAGGAAGAATACATTAAAGACTTGGATTGAGACCTTTAAAAGGAAAAGGAAAAAAAATGGATTGAGGCCGTCAAGGATGACAATGACGATGTTGAAATATTATTCTAAAATGCATCATCAGTCAGTAGCAGCAATGGAATCAAAGTTCATAATGTGATGATGATATATAATTCTAAAATGCATGATAAGTCACCCATTGTATCGTCAAAGCAGAAATCAAATCTAAATTCATGTTTAATTCTCAAGACCAAGCACTACAATTAGGCTTTCAATTTTCTATTTCTTCAACTGTGGATTAGTATGCTACCAGGCAATGGTTTGCTGTACATGTGATACTTTTGACTGAGCAACTTTCAAGCAAGACTGTATTATACCTGAAATATTTCCAAATTGTTGGCATCCTTGTATATCATGCCCTAATTTGTAACCATATTTTCGAACTATACTCAAATGAAGATCCGCTGATCGGCCAATGCAGAAGCAGATTCTCTTGCTTGACAAGGAGCCCAATCAATTAGTTTGTAATTTTGACGGGTTTGGTTTCTTTCTTGTCTACCTCTCCTCTATTTTTCCTCAAAATTGAGGTTAAGGTTGTATATTCTTCCCTATCTTAATATAATTCCATTCTTAACTTTCAAAAAAAAAAAGGTCACATATCATGTTTCCATATGCCAAATGAATAAATATGGTGGTCCAGTAATAAAGACTGGTTTCCAATATGGTGATTAGTCAAGCCAACCCTTGATCTCTCAATGTAAAGGAGCTGCCAAAAGGACCCTATTCCTCCATTAATTGGACTTCAAATCATTTTTTTTAAAAGGACTTAAATTCAATTACAGATAAAACAACCACAAAAATAAATAGATCTCTCAAGGGCAAAGAAGATTTTTGTCAGATCTACATAATATCTTTCAATAAATAAATAAATAAATGATCCATATAATAACCCAATGACAGATTATACAAAACCAAATCACATAAGACAACAAATAGGAGCCCAATAGCTACCATTTTGTGCATCAAAATAGAAGAAACTGACATTTAATTTTCTTTTTTATTTAAGATAACATGATTTGATGCACTTTAAATTGCTAGAAGTTTGAATATTTTCTCATAGCAACTTATTATCTGTTTCACTATTAATTCTGGAGAATTAGATGTCATACAAAAAAGATGATCCTTGTGGATTCCTTATGGTGCATACTTTGTGTGCATCTATAGAGGGGCCCACTGCTGGAAAGGTCTATGTTTGGAGATGTGGTCCACCATAAATCACCTTAATTGATCAATCAAGCCAAGTTTTTAAACCCAAAATTCTGATCACTTTAGATTATTTTTTAATCCCTGAACGTTTCCAACTTCTAAAATTCTGGTACCATTTATCCAATCAAGGAGATTTTTGGTGAGTTATATTTAAACAAAGACCTTGCCTACAAACCCATCACCATCATTATAGCTAGGTCCCACGCCTAGATGCACATGTAGTGCAAACCATGAGGGTGCAAGCATGATCATATCAGGCAAATGAAACTTCTCTAGACTGGTCTTTTTCAGCTCATATATTAAAAGATCCAAGCAGTGATTTGCGACAAAGTCAGGACTAAAATATCAGCCTATACCAATTCCAACCATCCTATGCTAAATAAGGGGCAAACATCAATTCTAACATATTCAAACTGATTGTGATTTGGGCAATCCAAACACACGCAAGTAAGCAGTAAGTTGGTATTCCATTTTATCCTTGATTACATGTACCTCAGCATTGCACAAGGTACAGAACAAAGCATCTTCATCATTGGCTTGTTGCTGGCTCGTATCTTCATCTCTACGGCAATCATCTTTTACAAGAAAACCACAAAAGAAGCACCCAATGCTGAAACAGGAAGTCTGATGATGCTCGACAGAATTTTCAGCAGTGTTCAACCCTATCTTGCTCGGTTCTTCAAGAGACAACACATCCCCTAATTTCAGACAATCAACCTTTAAAAGTTCAAAAAATGGACAAAAAATACCCCTGAGAAATACACATTTTCCTTCCAAATGTACCAGCACAGTTGCACATACAAAAGGTGGCAAGGCATGTTAGACCCAAGGCATTTCATGGGTGTGTCACCAAAACAATTGGTCAATGCAAATGAATATAACTGTCATCATTTGGTGCACAAAGGAGGTTTAACCTTTTTTGTCCCAGTGATCTGCTCAGTGGGTGCCGATGTGTGGTTTGGATGAAGTCATATGTCTCAAATTCATACACGTGAACACATAGAATGGTGTAGAAAGACTGTCTATGAAACCTCACCTTATCAAAATATCATTATCAACTACCAACCACTTACCAGGCACATTAACCTTGTTGCGAGATCGATATGCAAGAGTCTCGTCAAAACTCATCAGTATTCCAGGATCCGCTGGATCGATAGCTGTGCATCTAACGTAGAGAATAAATACTGCAAGTGCCTGATATCCAAGAAAAAACAAATAAGATGTGAAGATGAAAAAAGAGAAGACAGTCTGGAGAAAAAAATGCTCAAAATTGCAACTGTCTTCCCAGCACAAGGTACTCACCACTGTAGAATAAACACCTATAGCCACATATTCATATAAATCCTTTCCAAGAAATGGAGCAAAAAAGGCATAGTATGCAACAACAAGCAAGAAAAATACTGTTATTGCTACAACCTGCAGACAAACAAAACACGGAATGATGATTAGTTGATTTGGATGACAGAAAAATAATGACAGAAATAACAAGATGACGAATGGAAATTGCAAACATGGACTATGATCCACCAAAATAAACAAACCACATAATTCAAACTTAGTCCATTTCCAATAGACTAATCCTAGACTATTCATAAACTAGATTCAAATCAGAAAATAAAGAGAACAGAAGACCAAAATCTGATAAAGTATGTGATTATGATGGAAAAGCCTTTCTAGGATATGATCCCAAAGTCACTAAAAGGGTTCAGCATGGGTGTATACTTGGACTTCTGGAATGTTATGACTGCAGATGCAAAGACTGTCAAGGTTTCATAAACAAATCAACAATTTAAAAAACAAAAAGTCTTAAAATATTATCTTATTCAACAAGACAAAAACTTGAACTATGCACATACATACTTCTAAAAAATCCATAGCCATTTAGTTATTTATTTAATGGAGGAGGAGATCTAAGAAACACCCTAATGTTAATGTTTGGGTTCCTTGACAAATCATTTCAAAGAACGGGCCCCACCTCACATAGAAATGTTGGGCATACACATGATCATTTGGATTATAAGATTACCCAAAGTGGCCGACACAAAATCATTCTAACCTTTGGTATTTTCATAGGCCTGGTCTTGATAGAGTTTATCAATCTTTTATGACATCACTTTTACGTGATTCTTACAATGGAACTAGAATAATAATTGCAATATAATATCGTACAAAAACATGAACTAGTTTAACAATATTCTAAATCCCAAAAGCAACCAATAAATAGTAGGGAACCATATTATTTTCTCTTAACAACTCTAGGGAGGCTAAGATAGCCGGTTTCTATAGGGAGGTTGGTCATCTAACCTGGGTTGGGCCCACATGGTCGGGTGGAATGTGCAAAGGACTACATGGATGGGAGGATGTTGGAGAAACTCACAAATCTAATCTTTATAGCGTTGTAAGATGGATCATGGAAAATCTATAGCTTATAACAATCAAATTTCAAAATATAAAATCACGAGCCTAGGATGATTGGACGGATGTGAAATTCTACCCACTCATTGATCATGACAGTCTATGCATCCCACCCAAACATGTGGATACCAACTAAAATTTTAACAGGCAATATCTTTAATCAAGGGAGCTTAACTACTTAAGTAGCTGCCCTGAAGTTTTTGTTTTCTTTTTGTTTTGGGCATGGGGAGAATGCTCCAACAATTTTCAAGATAGGCAATTTGCTAGGAGTAGAAGTCCCTAATCATAAAGAACTTACCCAACTTCTAAGCAACAATAAGTCAACTGCAACCCTAAACATCAGCCATAACTCCTATCCCATCCACCCAATTTAGAAATAACAGTCAAAAAGATTCATGGAGGGAAGAACCTTTAGGTAAATTAGTTGTCAATACACCCCAAACTCTGTGTGTTTTGAATATATTGACAGAAAATGATGTTATCTGTAGGAAAGATGCTATGTTTAGTTGGGATTGTACCCTTTTTTACCCTGGTGCTGATGTGGCAAGTCGTATCTGATGGTCTTCAAAGAGCTAGAATCCAATCAAGGGAGTTAGTTGTCAAATAGTGGGTGAAAATAAGGGGTACAATTCTGGGGTACAGCACTTTCCTAATATGAATATGGTGCGGCACAGAGATTCAAAGTCTTAAGATGTATAGTATTTGTCTGCCTCTTCTGTTCCAAATTGTTATCATTTATCAGCCCTAACCACCTGAGTTTACTTGGAGAGTTGGGATAAAATATGACACTCCAATGCACAGTAAAATGGATATGAAATCATTTAGTGACCTCTGAAACAAAAATCCATTCAATCAAAAAACAATTTGTGATGTGAATTATTCCAAAAGCAATGGTATCAGCACAGACAGAGGCATACATGCATTATGCACAAAACTGTGCTCAATTCTTATAAGAAAAATAATTTAATCTACCAAGGGTGGCTACCCCAATCTTCAGGTCATCAGGTGTGGATGCAATATGTTACACTGCCTGCCCTGCCATGGATATACAGGTAGACAGCGATACATGTCAAAGGAGAAGGGAATGACATGATTTTCAAAATAAAGGCCAGTGAGGATGGATGTGCCATATGATGGTCTAAATATTATGACAAAATTTCCACAAGGTTGGAAAAGAATGAGCATGATACAATGATATATAGGTAAAATGTATTTACAAGAAACAATGCAGTATCCAATAGTAATCATCATCATCATCTACATCATTTATCCCATCAATTTGCAGATAGCCTTTATATTTAGTTTTAACAAATTGTTTCCATAGGCCAACTGTCTGTCTCACACTCATACAACTCGAACCCACAACCTCTAGACTGTAATAAAAAGCCCTTACCAGTTGTGCAACAGGTAGTATCGAGTAGTGATGACATGAAAAAACATTCATAACCTATGTGTGTGAAGCTAACAGAGGAATGTAATAAGTCAGTATCTATGATATGATAGAAGCATTTACATTCACATACATGTGCAAAGAAGTAGTCTCTTTTTTCTTTTTCTTTTTGAGCAGTGTGCAAAGAAGTAAACTTTGCTAACCATATCACAACTCTAACACACACTGTTATTAATGCAATACAGCCATGTCCCAATGCCTAGGTACCATCCACTTGATGGACCATGGCATTGCATTTGGATCACAAGCTCATCAGACAATCACATTATAGGTCCTCTCATTATTGAAGTTTTTTTTTTTGGGGGAAAAGGTAACAATTATATCACCCCACACCAGAAGAACAAAACCAGACAGACCAGTGGCCAGTAAAATGAGATTAGTCGAAATATGTCGAGTGTAATTGCATCAGAAAGTCAAAGAATACTGCTAAAATGGCTTTGTGACATTAAAATCAAATGCACCAAACTACCAAGTGGAGAAACCAAAATCAAAATATTAATAACCTAAAAAATATTGTATATCTGATTAATCAAAAAATTTACACAAACCAACAACTTAATAAATCTGAAACACAAAACCGGAAATGATTTGGCAATTTGAAAAAAAGGATCGTAATATCTAAAACAAAGAATAGAAAATACTAAATCCAATGTAAGAAAATTATCAGGAATATATAACAAAAACATATTGCCAGGGAAAAAAAATGAAAATACTTATTACAGTGCATTACAAGTCATAACAGCAAATTCACAATCTAAAATAAACAAAGAGGTTCCATCTCGGGGAAAAAAATCCAAAAATGGTAACTTACAATCCAAAAAAAAATAACAAACGCCCATTTCCCTCACGAACAAAAAAGAAAATCACTAAAAATCCGGAATTTACAAACTGGCAAGTTAGAAACAAAAATGGCAAAACCACATTTCCCCCATGAACCAAAAAAGGAAGCAACTCCAGAATCCACAACAAATAGCAACTTAGAATCAAATATATCAAACACCCATTTTGCAGGAACCAAAAGAAAAACACAAAAAAAAACCCACATTGTAAAAAATAACAACAGCTAACTATTTTACTTCCTAATATCAAACGAGGAATGCAATAAATCAAACAAAACATACTGGCCAGGAAAATTTAAAAAAATAAAATAAAAAAATGACACGATTAATGAAAAGACAGACATATATATAGAGAGAGAGGGAGAGAGAGAGAAACCTGAAATGTATGGGCTGGTAGCTGCCATCCGTGACGCCTCGCCATGACCAGAATCTAACAGCATTTACAGTCTAAGAAAATAAAAAACAAATCGATAAAGGGAGCATTTTAAAAAAGAAACCCAGAACTGAAATCCGCTCAAATATCTCAAAGCACCCAGAAAAGGTCTGGTTTCTCACTCTGGCTCTCTCACTCTTTTCCTCTCTTTACAATCCAGATCAGGAGAAGAAGAAAAGCACCCTCCTCTCGCTGCTCAAACGCTAGAGTTAGAGGATCTCTTGTGGGTGGTTATAATTTCGACTAAAGAATCGAACAAGCATTTGAAAACGACGGATTAACCTGATGTTTGTGTTTTTTGAATCAAAGAACGACCTCCATTGAAGATGGAGAAAAAGAAAATCTGCTTTTTACCAGTCCACACTTTTCCACCCGAACAGTCCAAGTCCAAAGGCCGGAATTAAACTATTAAAGAACTCAGCAACTTCACGGTTCGTCGAGTTGAACGATTTTTGGTAATCGTGCGATGAATACGAATACGAATACGAATTAGGAAAATAGAAATTTCAGGGGTTTTTATTTTTTAGATTTGTTTCTAAGAAGTTTTTATGTTTTTATAATTTTAAAAAGAAGTTTAATAATTGATTGAAATTTTAAAAAGTTCTTCGATCATATTGCTGAACAATCTATTGATGTTTTGCTAAATTTTTAGCCTTGTCTTATGAAATTTAATTCGAGATCAAGATTATTCAAAAGATAATTTTAACTAAAAATTACTTTTATTATATGTGGGATTAGTCTCACTTCGTGCAGAGACAGGGATACGGATATTAAAAAAAAAAATCATAAAAAACTAGTTTCTAATTACCCTACACACTAAGTGGTATTGACCTCCAAATAAGTCTACAAGTCAACGACATACATCTGAAAAATCTTGAAGAAAAATATATTCATTAATGAATTAACTTAAAGAGACTTTTTTAGAACATTTACCAAAAAGCTAGGGGTTTTTTTAAAATTATGAAAAATAAAATATTCTTTTAAGTAAATTTAAAATATAGAGGACTTTTTAAAAAGAAAAAAATCTATACTTTGTAAATTGTTGTTTATAAGAACAGATAATTTTCATAGAGGGATTGGATTTTAATTAACATGACCAAAAAGGTCTTTTTAGAAATTTAATAAAGTTTAAGAGCTTTCTTTATTATAAAAAAGATATAGATTTTTTTCAAATAAATTTAAAAAAGAGGCACATTTAGGAACTAGCTTTTCCCAAGTAACTGAAAATAAGCTATCGTATTGAGTTATAAACTGGCTAATAATATCATAATTTAATATAATAATTAAATTGATTTCTACATTTTTTTTTGAATTAAAATAATCAGTCACGAATGAGTCTCTCAAGGAGTCAAATATTTTTCTAACACTTCGTTTTTTAATAATTTATTTTTGGGCAACATGAGCACTTCAAAGATCTTTCTAAGATAATGTCATTTGAAGAAAATTGATTTTAAATTATCAAAAAATAAATATTAAAATGGGGGCAATTTTGATTTGATTTTAAACTAATGGTAAGATCAATTTAGAATTGATTCAAATTATGTAGATGAGATGGGTGTGAGAAGGTGGGCGAACTTGTTATTATAGGCCTTACATTGGTTTCTAAAGTTTTTGTTTCTATGGAAAATGAAATTCTAATGAAATAAATATATTTTAAGTAATTATTTATTAAATTTAAGTTTTTGTCTTCACTGTTGACTTGAAGATGACAAGTCAATATGATTCAATGGTTCTCATTTTTTACCACAATCTATCCATTCATATACTTTTTGAGATTATTAGGTTGAGTGTACCACGTGACATGACCCATCAAAATATTTAGGTTTATAAAAGATATTATTCAAATGCAAGAGTCTCGTAGAATTTCAATTATTTATTTTTCATTAAAAGTTTTCTATTTATAGATCGATTTTATTTACATTAAGTGTGATATTTTTTTAAAGCCCACATTCCATCCTTCATGTCCCTTAAATCTATTATCATTCATTAATTGAGTTTATTTTCAGTTTAAAATATGTTCTCACATTTTTATTAGTGGGCATTAAATTTTTATAACGTTTAAGTCAACAATTTATTTTCAAATTTGTTTCCTTTTAGTTAAGTTGGACGGAACAAAGATATATAATTTTTAATAAATAATCCTTTTGTGAAAACTATTCAGTTTAACAAGAATCGTTAATTTTTGTTGTAATGCATTGTTTGGACGGTCTAGATTGCTTGATTGGTGTTTTTTCTTCATTTCTTGATTTTCCATGGTTGCGATCTACGCCTGATGAGATGAACGGTCAATATTCTGGTTGACGTCAGTCGTGAAGAACGGAAACTCGTCCGTAAGTACGAGCCCAGTCGTCCACGACGAACGATGGACGGCACTGAAGAATACTAAAAGGGGAAAATTTTAAATGGAGGCCGGCCTTCTCTATTTATTTAGGGCTTTGACAGTGGCACCCTCCTTTTTGATAATTGAGGAACTACTTTTTGGCACCTCTCAACTTCTAAAACTGTGGAGCAACTACCACACCAAATTGGTCGTTGCATTTCAGACAAAATTCTAAAATATTAGTGGCAACAGTAAAGTCATCTCAAGTAGGGTCTACAAGACGCAGGTGAGGCCATTCCATAATAAATTTAAATAGTTAAAATGTATTTTTCCTTTTTAGATTTAAATTTAATTTTTATTAAGATTATTTGATATTTTTTCATCATTAGAGTGGATGTCATGAGAAAAGACATTTTTCTGAATATTTTATTTTAATCTTAACAAGTCAAAAATGAAGATATATTGATAAATTCTATATTAAAAAAATTAAATCCTTTTCACAATCATTTCTCTAGCTATCTCTTAATCATAAGATAGATTCTATCCTTTAACTATATCCACCCATTAAAGCACTTTGGCAGAGCGCCTCAGTCTGTGCATTAGGAATCCGTCTCCGAAAGAAAGAGACTTGAGTTCGATTCTAACTCTACTCCAAATGACCCCTTTTGTATAGTTACTCGATGTGTATAGATAGGAGAACCTGCAAATGTCCTAAGGATTAATGGAGTGTTCTAAGAGATCTGGACAACTTAATTATAAAAAAATGGAATAAACATGCCTATTAACCTATTTAGCTACAAATATTATCATTAACTAAAGTTTTCTATCCATTAATAGATAATAAAAATAAACCTTAGAATTTGAAGCTCTTTATTAATAAAATAGAAGGTTTTGTATTTTAGTTCAAATTGACCAAAAGATTAAGAGTGATAGATTAGGAATCTCTCTCAGGAAATACGAGTTCTGATTTCAATTATAACTCTATCTCAAAGAGTCACTCTCCGTATATGTATGTAGATAGGAAGGCTTGCACGTGCCCAATGATTAGTGGGGTGTTTTAAAATACCTGTACACCATGGTCATTAAAAAATAAATAAACATGTCTACTAATCTATTTAGCTACAAATATTATCTATTAACTAAAGTTTTCTATCCATTTATGATCTTATATTAGATGAATAAAAATTGATTGTAAATAAATTTGGATAATTAATACGTTAAACTATAATTGTCCAAACATATTACTAGCGCATTTGCATCCCCACATTCTAATCCTATCGAACTTGATGTGAAACTCGATCCACTCAATCTTGACTCTCTCAATAGGTTTGAAAAAAATTGTCTCTAATTGTAAAAATAGGTGCATTTCATTAACAAGAGGCATCTTTAATTTTAAAAAATGAACGGTAGTGATGATTGATGGCTTAATATCATTTCTCTTCCTATTTGTTACTTACAATTTCTCCATAAACATTAATTCAAATCATTCACATAGAAATTTACTATAGATGGGCTTTCTTCTTTTTTTAAAATTTCAAAAATCAATAATTTATATTCATCTAAAATTTTAAAAAAAAAAGCCAAAATTATATTGCTATATTGATGAAGTTGTGAAAAAAATTATACACTCCACGCCCATGTAGTCACCGACCTTGGATTCATTGAGTAAATTTTACTATTTCGTTACATGTACTTGGGTGAACACTTTTAAAATAGTAACTGTTTGGTAAAACTCTGAATACTTGCGACCCTTTGCAAGCTATGAAAATCAAGTAATTACGAGACTCGAATCTGAAATTTCTCATTAAACACAGAAAAATATGGTATTTAAAACATAACTTAGAATATTATGTATACATAGATATTATTTATGATTAACATCTAATATTATCTCATGCTTTCTCCAAGCAACGAGGGGCTTTCACCCTAATTCAAAATTAACCTTAATCTTGGACATTGAGGCTATGCCATTGGTAACTCTAGATGATCACTGTACAAGAAAAATTTTAAATTTATATACGAGGCCTCCTCAGTAGAGAACCTCAACCCTTCAATTCATGGCTTGCAATTAAATATGTAAAAAATAATAAAATATTTAAAGTTGACTCATTCATCATCATTATATGAAAGACTTTATCCATCTGTTTAACTCCATCGATAATCATATTTTCTGTCACCGTACATTTTATAATAAAGTAAAAAAATAAGTGCATCTCTTTGAGCAAGCGTGGAGCAAAAAAAATTCACGTAGAGGGCCAATTCACAAATTGTATCTTTACTTAAATGGGCCAATATGCAAATTGTTAGAGGACCTTAATGACTCTTTATATAAATTCTTCAATCACACGCGAGATGGGGCATATGAATGGGTATGGAACTATGGATATATAGGTAAAAGGTACAAACTCGAAATCCAATACGACACACATTTTTAGTTGATTAGGGTTAAAATTTGAGTGGGTTGGACTCAATTTTAATAAATCTAACTCAACTCATATAAAAATTTATTAAATCTAATTCAACTCAACTCGAGTATTGACCCGAATTGATGACCTGACTGAACCCGAGTGCTATATTAAATTTTTTTATTGGATCGAGTAAAACTTTTTTAAAATTGACTCAACCCGACTTAAATTTAATTCGATTTTTTTTTTTCAACCTAACCCAATCCTAATTAAAAAATGTAAAATCCAACCCACTTGATTTCTCAAATTGGATCATGCGGGTCAAGTTAAAACCGGACAAAAATTGACCAAACCCAACCCAACCCGAATTTAATTTGAATTTTTTTTTCAACCTAATCCAACCCTAATTTTAAAAATGTAAAGCCCAACCCACTTGATTTCTCGAGTAGGGTCATACGAGTTGGATTAAAACCCTACCCAAGTTTCACCCCTATGTTTGATTAATAAACTATCATAAAAAAATATAAAGCTTGGTCTAATTATCAAAATATTAAATAATATCAAAAGCTTTGACTCCATGAGGCGTGAGAGACTTAGCTAAAGTGTCATGAATAAGTGTATCATTGAGTAGAGTTGCATTCAATACAATTTGGATTATAATATTTGTCCATAAGCTAATGTTTTTTAATTGCAAATGATTATACATTGATCATTGTCATGGTTTGGTTCATGAACACCTCATGCATTTATTTTTAATGCAAGTTAGTAGCTTAGAATACTTGAATTGGTATGAAATCTCATGACATGAGACAAAACAGTAACATGAAATAGTTTGTTTGTGTTTAGATAGAAATCTAGTCTTGTTGTCTTTATAATAGCTTATACCCTAACATTCTTTGCTTCAATTTTTGGTTTCTTAGGTTGGTGAATTATGGTCAAAAGGGGAGATTAATTCAATTGTAAGCTTAATCCTTCTTAGTTGGGTCTATGACTAAAATTGCTTCATCTCTAATCCAAGCTTTAAGATTTTTTTAATTGATTGGATTATCCTAATACAAAACTAGTTTTGAAGGCCTCCAAAGTGTCAAATGTTCTTGAGATATCTATGAAAATTTAGCTACTAAAACAATGCTAAAAAAATGTTAGTTGATCATGAGACTGTAGCAATGGTTTGAAAAATCTAGCTGCATTGTTAGATTTATAAAGTTCCACAAATTTCTTGAAGAATATTAATAATATATTAAATATTTGAACCATTTGTGATCTTTGGTACATATCAAGGAGAAATTTGGATGAATTATCAGTAGCTATGTGACTTAGATGCAAAGTAATATGTACTTTTGAGAGAAAACAAGGAAATTAAAAAAGCAATACAAGTCTTTTTATCAAGTCACCCTTTTAGTAATTTAGACAAGCAGAGTTGTACATTGATGACAAAAGTTGCATCACTCTTTGACAATTGAGAGCTAAGATTTCTAGTGAGAGTGCTTTTGAATTCAGGGTAAAAAATGCGTTGTATTGATACAGAACATTGAAACGTTTGAATCGGTGCAACACAACGTATCAACTGATACAGGCTCATATACCTCCATTCGCACTTTTCTATCACCTTTCAGATCCTGGCCACAATGCACCGATGGATTGCAGTCGAGTTTTCTCGCAACGTTGAAACCATATGCAATATATGGGCTGCATTTTTTACCCGTGATTTGAATTGAGATATTTTTTTTTAAGGATTCTCTAGGGGATTCTATTGAGGATATTCTCATCTGAGATGTCGTATTTGATAATTGAAAGGGAAAAGGTGTAGGGAAAGAAATTGGAGAAAAACCATCATTATACTAGTGACGAATTCATATGCTAGGTAGGGCCTTGTAACGACCCACCCAACCCAACTTACCGAGTGTGATATTGTCGGCTCTGGTCCTACTCTGTCCGCATAGTTTTGTTTATTGACCTGTCCCACTAAGCCAGGTCCAAAAGGCCTCATACAAGAGAGAGGGGGCTTCCCTCAAATAAGTCCCCTCCCACATCACCATCTGGGCGATGTGTGACTGCAGGGGTATCACAAGCTTGCTTTTTTACTACCCAACTTAAGTACGAGAAATCCAAAGGTAAAAATATTGGCCAAGATCATTCTCTCTCCACATTTTTTTTTAAAATTATTATCTGGTTTTATTTTTTAATTTTATTGAAACGATTTGCAGGGTGTCTCCTCTGTAGAATTTGAATTAAAAAATAAAAACAAAAAACAGATTTAAAAAAAAAACTGTTTTTCTAGAAAAAATACATAATATTGGCGATATATCGGTGGGACCCAACACCGATATTTGAATTTTTTTTTATATATCTACCGATATTCAGGATATCTGTCGATATTTTGGGGCGCTATATCAAGGTCATATTGTATCGGCCAATATTAACCCCTGTCTAAGATAGCTAGACACCTTTTTCATAAAAAAGAAAAATCTAAATTGAAAAGAATTGACCAAAAATTGCAGCTGGGCTGGACACTATCTGTACTTTCCACAATAAGCCTAATCAGTTAAGCCCATGAAGATCTTGAGTAGGGTCCATTATTTAAGGAGTTGGATCAGACCATCTTGAACCAAAGTTAGGCAGTGAGCGAAAATGGTGTAAATATAGGCTTAATAAATAATTACAAAAAGTTGGTCTGACGGTCAAGAACTTGTCTCAGGAAGCAAGAGTCTTCTGTTCGATTCACACTTAACTCTAAAGGGCCTCTCCCTTTAGCTTTATCGGGTGTGTGCAGATTGGAAGGTTTTTACATACCCTAAAAGATTAGTAAGATGAAACACCTAAATACCTTCGGTAATAAAAACAGGCTTAATAAACAATTAGTCAGCTGGTTTCAAAATGGATGATTTCTTCATGGGAGAAACCTGTGGTATTAGACCTAAAGTACACACTTGTCCCATAGCAATTCACAAGCCCGGCTCACTTCTAAACTGGGCATTTTTCATGGGAGGAGTTTAGTCCAGCTCTCTATATCAGCCTGAGTCAATTTAAATATATAAAAGCCCAAGACTGCCTAAAGTCTGCCAAAGTTTAAAGCCCAAACTCACCTGCTTGAGCCCCTTTATTTCTCCAAATTAAAAAAGAAAATAGAATCAATTATCTAGACAAAATCTTAAGCCTACTTTTTGAGCACAATTTCAATATCAATTGAATAAAAAATACCTAATTTCAAATTTCATTTTTTTCATTTTCATTTTAAATGTATTGAACTAAAAATGTTAAGAAAAAAAACTGATGGGCTTTATGGGCTTATTTTATGATCTCCAACTTGCCACTTTAGCTAAATAGGCTAAAAATAAGCTCTAATCTGAACCTAGCCCACTAGGCTGATACTATATTCAAGCTCATTCTTTTTGGATGGGTTGAAGTCAATCTCTGACCGATTTATGTTCGTAAATAGATTTTATTTTATGATCAAGGTGTTTTGATCTCTTAGAACATTCGATTAATCCTTAAAACAAATAGACTTTTTTTTAATGAACAAAGTGTCCAAGCCTTTTAGAATACCCGACTAATCCTCAGAACATGTGCAAGATTCCCTACCCACACACATTCATAAATCTACGAAGAGCAACCATTTAAAGTGGAGTGAGAATCGAAGAAATCTTGTCATTTCCCTCTCATTTAATAGTATTTTTTTTAAAAAACTACTTAGTATCCATTCCTTGAATTTAAGACAACATAGATTGGTCTAGGCCATGCTTTAATTATATTAAACTATTATTTATAGTCAATTTCAAATAGAATCACAATGAATTATACTAAATTACTATCATGTTAAATAATAGCTATGAAAAATTATGCTAAGGCGCCATCGATTCCTCATTAAGGTGTTTGGTAGAATTAAGGAATGGCAACTGATTCCCTCTCAAGTGCAATCATTACTAATTATTTATTAGGATCAGAATTCAATAAATGGCCAAGGAATGGATCCTCACAATTCCCTTTAGAGAATCTCTGTTTGGATTTCTTGTGCTGTTGAAAATGTTAGGTCATTTTATTTATATAGGAAGTTATTAATTTTTTTTTTATAATGATTATTTATTTTTGAATTAGTTCATAGGGTAGGTGATGATTCATGACACCGTAAATTATCTAGTGCTATAATATTAAATCATTTAATGATCTAAATTTGTTGAGGACCTTTGATAATATAGTACTATAAAGTTTATGGTGCTACAAACAATCATTTGTCATGTGAACTATTTCAAGAATAAAATGGTCATTTAAACTTGAAAGGAAGATACAATTTTTTTTTTTTGTTATGATTAAATTCACTCGTCTTGTTCATGTGGCAAAAAATTATTGTTGACACTATAATTTGTCTAGCACTAAACAATCTAATATGAGGCTTATAAGAGAGAGCTAAGAAATTTCTTAAAAGTTGTTTAGATGGTTTCAATTCCTTTCAAAACATGAAAATAGGAGGCAAATGCGTCTTAGAAGAGTTAAAAGTTTGACAAAAACCTACTTTTAGGTAGGTGTTTAAAATTTGGTATCGATGGATATATTGACCGCAAAATTTCTCTCTTTTTTAATTTTTATTTAATTAAAACAACTGATATCAGATGATATCGCCAATACATAGGGGTGATATATATCGAATATCGTCTGATATAGACCAAGGTCGATACATAGCATATCGGCCAAAATTTGTTTTCCTCATCTTAAGTCTTTAACGGGCTAAAAAAGTTAAGGCTGATATTTTAGCCTTTCAGCCCATTTTGAGTTTGGATTTTTTTTTTTAAATAAATTCAGCCAAACCCTAAAATTTAGCTAAAATTAATCTATAAATTTAGCCTGCCTTGATGATTCCACGTGTACCATGTTACCAGCCTTTTAGAAACAACTACTAAATTGAGCCCTAAGATATTTGAATAGACACAATAAATTTTTTTTAAATAGAATCTGTTATATTACTATGTCTATTATTTCTATAAGATTATTAGATATATAAATTATCTATCATAATTAATTAAATATTAAATATATAAAAAAATAAACACAAAAGTTAGATTTAAATTTAACAAAAACAGAGATTTATACGGCCCTTTGGCTTAGGCAGACAAAACACTTGTGTTTGCTTAGTTTTGCTTTTATATAGTTATAATGTGATTTTTAATTTATATAAATTTATAAATTATTTTTAAATATAGTAACTTATTGTATGATTAAATTGTCTGTTTACATTACAATTTATAATATATAAAAAATATTAGAAAAAATGATGTTTAAAAAAAAAAGACAAAATTCAAAGTCAAGGGTTCTAATTTTTATTTAAAAAAACCGGCCGGTTTGAAGAATTTTTATTTTTCTGAATTTCCCTCCTCGGTGTTATCGACCCGCAACAACAGGCGACCGTTTTAAGATTCCTCCTCTCTCACACACTGAAATATCTCTCTCTCTCTCGATCGAATCTTCATATCATGGCGTCTCTCACCCATTCCATCGTCTTCGCCGAAGGCCCAAAAATCCCATCATTTTTGGGTATTGTTTCTCTCGAATTGCTCTTCTTATTTCTCTCTCCGCTCTTTTCCTTTCTTAAATTGATTACATTTCTTGTTCAAATGCATGAATCTGTCTCTAGTTTTGACAGTTCTAGCTTGTTAGAGATTTATACTTTTCATGCTCGTGACTTTTGATGATGTTGTTTGGGTTTTTCTTTTCTTAAATTTCCTCGTCATCTGGTATATTGAGTGAGTTGATTTGAATGATCTACATCTATATAAGAAGTGTGCCAAGATTCAACTTGAACAAATCATTTTAATTATGTTTTTAAGGCTACAAAGTTTTAACTGTCCATGTGGCTTGAACTCAATCCAATTGTGAGTGTATCTCAAAATTAGATCAAATTGGGTACAAATCCAGTTCATGGGATAATAGTGAGTATGACCTGGTTTGTTAGTGATTTTATACTTTTGTTGTGGGTGACTTTGATGATGGTAGTTGGGGTTTGCTGAGATGGTGTTCTGTTGGTGGGTTGTATTTCATCTGTTTTCTTCTTCTTTATTTGTTTGAATTGATGCTTGGGTTACTTTCGCACCATTTTGTTGACTTACATGTATTACTGCATGATCTCTTGTAGCATCCAAGTGGGGTGTTTGGTGAATGTGTAATAAGTACAGGGGAAGCCCATATCAAGTTTGATGTGGATCATGAAGAAATAATCATTTGTGAGCTTGCACCCTTCTGTATAAATGGTGGTGAAAGCCTAAAATGAAGAAAATTACAGTATATAGCCTTATTGTTTGAAACTTGAACACGTAGGTCACATTTGTCTGCAATAATTTCCTCTGAATTTTGATCCTTGATGATCCGTTTTTCCATATAAAATGATATATCCTTGTCAAAGCTATTTACCCCATCTATTTGGGGTTGGTACATACAATTGGATTGGACAATGTGTTTTCAATAGGTTGATTGTTAATTTGGTGCTTGTATGATTTGAAGAAAATGAAATCTATAGATTTATTTTTCTAAAATTACCAATTTCTAATTGTATGGTGAGCCAAAGACTTTATAGTTTCTCCAATGATTATCAATGAAAATTCTTTTCTATTGTTATAGACATGAAATTGATAAACTATGCATATGTTATACACATTATATTGTTAATTTAACCAATATTTTAATTATAAAAGGTCATATTAAGGAGTGCAACCTGGGTAAAGTTTTCTGTTGACCTACCTTGATCTAATTGAAAAATTCACAAGCTCAAGTTTGATAAGCCTTACTCGTACGTTGGATTAGGTTGGTTCTTGGATCTTGCGTTGCGTTTAACCATGGGACATGAGTTGAACTGGGTCATGCATTAAATCATGGATCATCAATTCATTGGTTATGTGTTTGGTTATATCATGCCATGAGCCATGGGTCACGTAGGATCATGGATTGGGTCATAAGTTGGGTTAGGCTTGGGTTTGGTTTGCTCATGCATCATTGGGCAGGTTAGAACTTGGGTCATTGAACCTTCTTAACCCAATTTGGTTGTGGAATTGTAATTTAATTAAGAATTGAAAGAATGCAAGGCATGAAATTAAATTCATAATGCAAAAATAAAACCAACACTTAAAATTAAATCCAATTCAAACACAAGCACAAATAAAAAATTAAGAACCAAAACAAGACTGACCTCACTGGGGAGGCTCAAACAAAGCCTAAAGCTTCAAATAACTCAACTCAACTGGACTTTGTACAATGCTTGGCCTACGCCTGATTTATAAGCCTTTATTTTCACGAAAAGGAAAAAAAAATCCAAACTTAGAATACCGAGTTCGAGTCAATTGGGTCGACTCCGTCTCTTTCCTCTTTCAGTCTATGTTTCCTTTCTCTTCTTCTTTCTTTGGTTCCTTTATTTCTTTGTTCGTTCTCTATGTAGTCCTTGAAACCTTTCACCCATGAATGCCACATATGGTTTGATGGTGTTTATTTTGATACTGCCTAATACTTGTCATATTTTTGTTAAGGTTCCTCATTGAAGCCGTCAGAGCAATATTTGGTGAATCTCAATCCCATTAACTTGACTCTTAGTCCCATCCGCCAGCAAAGAGGAAAAGTATCAACTTATAAATGCTCACCAAAAATTCAAGCCGGATATAGGTAATATACTCATTAGCTGATAATTTGTCTCTTGTTTCTTTTGGTTCTCAATATGATGTGTTTTGTTAATTATAATAGTCCAAAGATGCACCTGTTGTGTTAATGTTGGTGTATGTCTGCACAAACATGCACGTGCACATGTGTGCATGCATGCACATCTGAAATTGGGTGGGTGGGCATGTGCATGTCTTTTGGTTCTTAAATTATGTGTTCTGTTAATTATTATGGTCCTAAGATACGGCCGTCATTGTATTTTATATTTGTTTGTGTGTGCATGGTAAGTGATAATACACCTCTTATTGTTAAGAGTAGCATGGGATAACAATATGATGGGTGTCTTATATGTGTACTTAGCAAATGCATTTCTGTTGCATTTTAAGATTGCCTCTTAGTTGATTGGATGTATGTTGATTTTATTTTCTTGCTTCATTTTTTTCTTGTTGATATCCTTTTAAGCAAGTTCTGGTTCGATCTCTTTATTTTCTTGATTTTCGTTCTATTGTTTGGGTTTAGGTAGGTGCTTTTTCTCTGTTTCCTTTTTGTTGGGTGCTCTTCTTCTGCTCCTTCTGATAAAATTTTAGCTGTCATTTCCAAAAACAGAGACCTTGCATGTTGCTTCTTCTTTCAAGTACTTCCAAAGTTGTGCTTTTATCCAAAAAGTTTTTAATGAGTACATTATCCACCAACTAATACTATAACTGAAAAGGTCTTTCTTCAATGTATTTCTAATGTAGGGATGACATTTTTTTTTGCTCAAAGGATATTTCACTAAAAGCAAAAGGAGGAACAAAGACAAAAGATAATAGGGAAAGCAAAAACACAAAAGATGAATAGTCTTAATATCTACACAGTTTTTTGATGCCAAGAGAATTATTTGTGCATGACGTGGTTTCAGGATAGGAGTCCTAAATTTTTTAGATTATATACCTTTCTCTATACTTCTTTGCCCCTATTTCTGAAATTTGTGTCGTTTCTTTGATTTTACTATTCAAAGTCTTTAATTGACCTAGGGTGGAGACTACCACACCTTTCTGCTCTTTGATATGTGTAGTTTTCTAAGTTCACTTCCAGACTTCGTTTTTAGCGTTCCAACACTCCATTTGAGTCTTAAACTCTAAACAAACACTCTCCACCATTCCAAGGAGCAAAAGGCTTCATTTTTTTCTTTCCTTCTAGTTTGTATTGTAAAGAGTGTAAGCCGGGTCTTAGTCTTGGAGAGCCCAAGTTATCATATACTTAACTACCTGCCACACAAAAATAAACTGAACATTCATGTTCGTCTTGTTTCAAGTGTATACTAAAAAAACTTATTTGCCAACAGTCTTTTCAACAGTATTACTGGAATTTATCTTATTTCAGACGTCCTTTGCGTAGAAGGTTTTTCAGTTATTTGTTTGGCACCAATTTTTACCTAAGCATAAGCTGTCTCAGTCTCTCATTCTTTCATGCTTGTCTTTTGTTGCTAAATTACTGTTTCAGATTTTATGTTGCATGTACTATGTTAATATTCAACACTTGATTACAAGTTTCTGACTTTTGTGCAACTACAGTGAGGATGGAGAAAGGTCATTTAGTGCAAGTATCTTTGTTGGTGGCTTTGTATTGGGAGGACTAATAGTTGGAGCTCTTGGCTGTGTGTATGCACCTCAGGTAACTTTGTACATGTTTAATGTACTAATCCTTTGTGGTTGAGTTCAGTTCTGTATGAGACCTGCAAGTCTGTTTTGGTGAGTCAGTTTTGGGATCGCAGGTGTTAATAAATATCTGTGGATCTTGGGCATATTTTCTCTCTTAATAAATCCTACATCTCATCTGAAAAATAAAATCCATCTTGAGCTACATTGATGCTTGTGGTGGTACTTGTGGAGAACCTTTTCAATAGATCTTTATGCCTAGGGTACCAACCCAAGGTCACTATTTTGTCAAAAAATGATTTTCGGGTCACACCCACCCATGAGTGTGCACACACAAACACATACAGAAAGGAAGAAATCCTTCTGTGTTTTGTTTTTCCTTTACACCTCATTGTATGGTGAGGTGATCAATTTCCATAAAATCTGGCCCTTGCTCTTGAAGTGACCCAAATCCCAACTTCTATTTGGGATCAAAATGATGGTGCTGAAACCCAAGTTTTTGAAAATTGAAACACATGAGAAAAAGGATATCATGAGGCATGATAAATGGACAATGGTCAAAGCATATGGAAGAATTATCAGGACTTCTATTTCAGGTCTTCTGAGATCTTGGAGAGTATTGCTACATTAGTGAGTAGTGTCTTACACATTGTATCTTACTTTCCAAGCTGTATTTCTCTCTTGGGTAATTTGGCTCTTCGTCTTTTATGTTGGTGAGACCTGTGAGTCTGTCTTCCTTTTGGTGTGTTCTAAGTTCTTAATAAACTTTGTTACCAGTTTTGAAGAAGGGACGATTAACAAATGTGTGATCAATGGATTTGTGGCAAAGATGTATGTTAGTCTTCCTTCTGAGTGAACAAAGGATGTGTCTTAGGGTTGCAATTAAGGTCAATATAGTGTTGAATGACTTATTGTTGCAGATCTTATTTGAAGTTTGAACAGGGCAAAAGAGGGGTGTGAGATGCTATTGGCTGTTCTTCATAGTGGACATTTCACTAAGTCATTGTTTTGGCTAAAGTTTATGCTGTTTTTTCCTCTTTCTTGATTTCCAATGTGATTGTTGGTGCCTATTTGGTTTATCATCCAAACTACCCCCTTTGAATGAAGGAATACCCCCATGAATGAAACAATAGAGACCAAAAATTGAAAAATAAGAAATAAGTCTGGCCATTCCAGCATGCTAAAATGGTAGTTAGAAATTTAACTAAAACCTTATTTTTCTTAAGTTCATCCCAGCATGCTGAGAAATTGGGTCCATAACTGCTTCTATTCATGTACATGGTCTCGACGGTGTAAAATTGCTGGCAGTTCTGATAGTGTGTCAAGCCTTAGGCAGCCACAGGTTTGCATCCATCTGATGAGCTGTTCATCCATGAAACATCTGATTAAGGCATGGTCAGAGTGGCTCTAGCTTCTGCCTGCATTCAGCCAAAGCTTGCTGAATGCAAGACACTGACCTATTTGTACCTCCAATTTCCTAAAACTCAGGTAGCTTTCATTGTAGAACTGACATATTTAGGTTGATCACCTTTGTTCATACGTGATACATGTTATCATCATTATAGCCATATTCCCATCTATATGGGGTTGAATTTTTGAGTTTTACATCTTCATTCTTCCTTATGTCCTACCCTTTCATGTTCTCTGTCACTATACATTCTATCATGTTCTTAACCCTGTCTATCCAAGTATTTAAAGGCCTCCCCTTTCTAGTACGTTCCACCTATAGTTAATCATCGTAATTGACATTCCCTCATCTTTTTATCTATTGGGGCTACCTTAAAGTATCCTCTATATTTCTAATTTTATGTTTTAATGTTACTCACTCATCCATTTTAGCACACACGTATCTGTTACCATTGATTTGCATCTATTACTTTTTTAATCATCCAACATTCTAGCTTCATAACATAGCCAATCTAAGTGTTGTCTTGCAGAACTACCCCTTCAACTGACACACCATTCTCCTATCACACAAACTTCACCAGCTTTACTACATTTAGCCCACATTGTGCCGTTCCTACTGGATTTATCCAAGTTAGAACCTCTACTTGGCTCTACAGTTGGAATCTATATCAATCACAATTTTTACAAAGTCATATCAATTTCAATTAGTTCATCCTCGCTGTTTTAGATCTACTAAAATTACATGAAATTCTGTTTTTGTTTAACTAATCTTTCAGTCACATGTTTATTTACAGATTAGCAGAACATTGGCTGGTGCTGACAGAAAAGATTTGATGCGAAAGCTACCAAAATTTATTTACGATGAAGATAAAGCTTTGGAGGTAAGTGCTTGCTTTTAATGGTATGAAATCTGCTTAAGGGAACTTTTGTATCTCCGTTCTCCTCTTATATATGAATTTACTTTTAATAGCTGCATTTCATTTAGTTAATTAATTTCTTTTGTCACTATTTCTCCAATATGGACTTTCTGACGTGTCCCGTGCTCACTAAAGACTGCCAATCTACTCTTTACCTAATCTCGAGGGAAGCATGCCAAGCTACTCGTAACCAAACCTTACTCCTTTACCTTTTGAAGTGGATGTCATTGTGGTTATATTTTCAACATTGCTTGCCTGGGGTCAACTCAAATTGGATCTAACCTGAATCGACATGAAAAAATCTGACTTGGGCTTGTTAAGACAAGCCTCAGGTGTAAATATTTGATCACAACTTGAATTTGTCTGGGCTGGGATCCTATGTATAGCATATACAGCTGAAATGAAGCGACCCTCTCTCTCTCTCTCACTGTGTTTTTCTACATAATTTCTTGGGATGCTGCTGATGGTGATGAAGAAACCTGGAGACTGATTATGAGGTTGATCTGGGCTATTTAAGGGCTGATCTGGGGCTCATTTGAGATGGATTTGGGGGCTTATTTGAGGGTGATTTGGGGCCTGTTAGTGTGGGCAAGAGCTTTTGGCACAGGTTTGAGTAATTTAATTTAAGGCTCAGTTTCGCCACATGTCCACAAGCAAATCATGCTTATATTGGCCCAAAACCTGATGCAGCTGTCCCAAATTGTGTGCCCATTGTTTGCCTGTACCTAATAGCTCTCTCCATATGAGTAGTTATTGCCTCCAAAAAGAACAGTGGTAACCTCCTTTACAGATTCGCGTAGAGTGAAGACGACGTGCATTCATGGGAAGGGAGGTGAGTCTGCTCACATCATTCATAGATCATGATTTCTTGTTCCATCTTAATGGGCCTTCAGTTGGTGGGAGAGAAGGTGGAGACAACTTCATACCTCAGAGATGTGGGCATCCAAAGTCCTTTAATGACGATAATACCCCCACAACTTCTGTTGCTTTTACAGTTTTACACTGTCACGATCTGGTTGGCCCACTTTACATGTCATCATCAGTTAATGGAAATTTTCTTTGTAGTTTCTCTAGAAATCTGTCATATACTACATTGTATACTAGTGATAAAAGTGTTTATTAAGGTTGCTCACTGTTGTTCTTGAGATTCATGGATAGGCCAAAGGCGGGGCACATGTGATGAATGCCCTAAATCTATTCTTGCACCTTATCAAAATTTATTGTTGATCTTAGCTTTTGTTAGTTAACAATTTGGGCATTTCATAAAGTGAACCATTGATTCAATTGCCAAGACAATTTGCACCTTGTCCATTCCTTGAAAGCCGTTCTTAATTTCTTATAGAACTATTTTTTCTTTTAAACTGAGATCATAAAATTGTATGCATGCTGTTGGGTGACTGATGGCTTCAGGATGAGTGAGCCTTTACCTAATCAAGAAAGGGTTTTCTTTGACGAGAAGTCGGTCCCACATGCAAATCTTACTCAACCTTATCACCATATCTTACAAGAGAGATTATCTGTTGTGAACTGGTTCACAATGAATCTTCATGAAATTTCAACGAGAGGCCTTGGATTGAATTATTGACCGAATTTAAAAAGTGAAATCCAATGACTCTTTGCTCATCCCTTCATTTTCTATAACTCCTTTAAACTAGAGGTCAGGTCTCTCTCTCTCTCTCTCTCTCTCTCTCTCTCTCTCTCTCTCTCTTTCATAATTTTTTATGAACCAGTTCAAAATGGATGATTTCTCTGGATTACAATGCTGTTGAGCTTATTTAATTATTTCTCATACCAATGAACCCCTTTATTTTCTATACTCCTCTAAACTACAGGTCTCTCTGTCTCTCTCTCTTGGTGGTAAAAGAAAAACGTCTTGTTTGAAGTAGAGCTTTTTTGAAACAACTTTAAGAAGGTTTTTCAGAATATTCAAAAAGGTGTGGTGGTATACTAACCCATCCCCACCTCCCCGCCCTCCATAACAACTACGATAGATGTTTCGGGCTTTCAAATTCTACTTCTTTTTTTTTATTAATAATTTTTGTCCTGGGTTGTTTGCCATGCAAGTCACTTGCACTCAGATGTCTCCATGCTCACTCAACTGGCCACAAAGGGTTCAGAGTGTTTGAAAATGTCTTGTGTGGTTCTGTTTCTTTTCTTCATTTGCTTGACTTGCACTGAAATGGCATTATCTTATTTTCAAAAAACAGAAAAGTCGGAAAATACTGACAGCGAAGATCGCTCAGCTGAACTCAGCCATCGATGGTGTCTCAACTCAGCTTCGAGACGACGATGACTCAAATGGAGTGGCTTTGCCGAGTGACGAAGTTGAAGCTGCCGTATAGTTCAGACCCTGATATATGTATGGTTTTTTTCATTACTGCTTGTGATGGGGAATTCTACTTTTAGAATCACGAAACGAAAAATTGTGTGTCAAATCAAAATAGTTGTAATAAATAACTTTGACGGTAATGATGGATGACATATCATATTTGCTCACAATTTACCCTGGTTGGGGGGAATATTTGACCAAGCATTTGCAAGGCTAGTATTGAGATCTTAATATCTCCTGTGAGCCAAAAAGGCAAAGTCAGCCAGGTACTAACATTAGGCTCATGTGGATTAGTGAAAAGGCTCATTTGTGTTAAATATGTAGGGCTAACTGAGCTGGGCCATCTATTTTGGGGTTTTAGGAAACACTCCTATGATAGCATGGGATTTTAATATATTTTTGATCCAGGAGGATCTTTATGACTCTTTGGAAAAAATACTTGAGAACCCCACTCTCTGATAGGTTAAGTCGACTGAACCGACTGATGACTGTCTGTAAATCAGAGAAAGTTTTTGATAGGTTCAGTCGACCCCAGTCAACTGAACCAATGACTGAGGACTGTATGATAACCAGATGAAGCCTCCGATGGATTCAGTCGACTGAACCATTGACTTAGAGAAGATGCCTATCCCTCTGATAGATTCAGTTGATCAATCAGTCGACTGAACTACTGACTGAATAGGCAGTCAGTCCTTCAGTCAGAACCACCATGCCCCACCATTCCTTATTTTGCTTATGTAATGGACAGTTCCTGGCAGTTGGAACCATCAGAGAGTATGTACACGTGAATTTTGAACGAGAAGAAAAAAAAGAAAAGAAAAAAAAGGGGAAGAAATTTTTTCCAAAAAACTTCTCTTGAATTCTCTCTCTAACTCTTGTTCTTCCTTATTGAAATCCTTTTGAGGATCAATTTTAAACTGTGAGTTAACATTGGATTTTTTTCATAATAATTTTCAAAAATATTTTAAGCAAATTTTCATAAATCTTTCAAGGGAACCTCTCTAAACCAGTTGCCCCAAAGTTCATCCTTATTTAAAGGTACTACCCATCCAATTTAAAGCCACGAAATAGTGAGTAAATTTAAAGCTACAAATATAGCATGTATTCTATTTCACGAGGAATTCTGCTGTGAATTAAGTTCTAAATTTCATGTTTTGTTGTTTTCCTTTGGCCTCTTTAAGATTGAAAATGTGGCAGATATTTCAGTTTGATGAATGAGATAGTAGAAGAATAGTTATCTTCTTATCCATTGCCACCGTATATAGATACTGACTGTTGGCAAGTGGATCAATGTGAGCCATCCTCACCTCCAACAGTACCTCACCACCACCATTGTCACAAATCTCGTTCTCGGGATATTAACGGCAATTGTTAATAGCGAGATATTTTTAAATTCTCAGGTTTTTATCGAGAATTTAACAGGAAAATCTCGCTGAAAATATATTATTTAAAAAATAATAAAAAGAAATAATGTGGCTGAAATTTGAAAAAATAGATGATATTTCAGAAATAAAAAATGTATATTTGGTCCAAGCGTTTTTTACGGGAATTTAACGGCAAAATCTTGTAATTTTAACGGGAATTTACCGTTAAAAACGGCAGACGTGATAAACTTGGGTTTTTTCAGTTTTTAACGGAAAAAATTATTTTGTTACATTGCTCACCACTCCCACTGTTCTTGGCTTCTTGCTAAAAATCCCATCGAGTCAAAAGATTTGAAATTTTAAATGATTTTTTTAAGATATAAAACTTTTGCATTGTTAACAATCTCACAAATATCGACGATATTTTTAAATTTACTACGTTTTTATTCGCAAAATACTAATCACCATTAATATCTCGAGATTTATTGGCACCGTGGTAAGTTCTAAGTAAATTCTTGATAAAATCATGTTAAAAATGCGATAAATGGGAATATCGCGATAAATTTCCAGTAAATTCCTTATTAATATTTTCATTATTCTTTAAAATTATATTTTTTGTGAGATTTTCTCGTAATTTTTCAATAAAAATTTGAGAATTTGAAAATATTACAATATTACCAATCGCGGTTAATATCCCAAAAAGGTACTTGTAACTATGGTTAAAACTCTGATTCAATAGAAATACTTTTAATAAATCGAATTCAAGGGTTTCTAGTGTGGTTGACAGCATTCAAAGATGATGATCTATCATAATTAGCCCTTAAAAAGGAGAAGATGAACAAGGGACACGCCATCATTTTCTTTATTTAAAGGCACGCATGAGATGCCATCACTGGGAAAAAAAAAAGGGTCCTCCAAACATGAGCTTTTAGTACAAATGAAATGACATTGCATTCCAATTTTGGTTATTTGTTAATTTATAGATAATGTAAGGTTAGGGTTTTAATTTGGGAATTTCTTATAATATTTTTTAAATTAATGCACGATTTTTCTTTTTGAAGATCAGGTGTTCAAGACTTTTAGAACACCTTACTAATCCTTGGAACATATGTAAATTTCATTGTCCACACATAACGGGTGAATTATTAAGAGAAAATTGTAAAATATTGAAAGAAAATTATAAAATATTTCAAATTAATTTGAGAATTTTTTAAATTAACTCACGATTTTTCTTTTTGAAGAGCAAGACTTTTACAACACCTGACTAATTCTTGGGATATGTGTAAACCTTCCTATCCATACGCATTTGGTAACACTGTGGGAGTTAACTCACGACATATTAAGAGAAAATTGTATAATATTGAAAGAAAATTACAAAATATTTCAATATTTTGCAAGACGGTGCTCAATATCGTAAAAATACACTGGTACCCGAATCAAAATCCTAAGGGTACGCTTGATCTTAGATTATAATATTTTTTTATTTTTTCAAGGGATTTAAAAATATTGGCCAAATCAGAAAATCTTTTGGACAAATTTTTAAATAGGGCTGAAATATCGACAGAAATAGACTGAAATATACAAAATTTCGATCGAAATCCATATTCTATAGTAAGTTGAATAATTGAAAAAAATTGAAAATTTAACACTTGATCTTATGGTACCATCATCAATTAGCTGTAATTTTAATCTAATCCAAAATATATTTAAATAAATATTATTGCTCCTCTGATCTAAAATAATACTGATATTACTGAAGAAAAAAACTATTCTTTGTAATCTTTTTAGAATATTCTTCACATGATTTCGACCTTTAATATCAATGTCAATTACATCTCAACATTGAATAAATGAGAGAGAGAAGAGGAGAGAGTTAGAGATATTTTACAATGTGAATGTGATGCACCTCATTTTTTTTTTAAGGGCTTCTTTTATTTATTTTTTAATTTTTCTTGGATTCAAGTGAGATCTTACACATTAGAATCTTTAAATTTTGATTATTTTGTTTTCTGCCCATTAGATGCATTTGCATCCAATTTGTTCCATGAACTCATCTTTGGCACCCACAATTTAAATTATAGAGTTTTGGATGTTTTTCTCACTGATTTATCTCTTGCAAGTTGATCAGTTTTTTATTTTATTTTATTTCCTTGTTGTCTAAACTCTTTGATTAATTTATTCATAATGAACAGCTCTCTGAGAAAAGGATGACAACACTCCGAAAGCTGAAGTCTTAAGTTCGATTTTCATTCCACCTCAAAAGGCCAGTAACACCCCTAACAATTACGGACATGTTACTACTGATGCGATTACTCAAAACGGTCTAACATTACAGTAGGACATGGCAAGTTGGGGCTTAACAGGGAGCCCACACGCTACCCGTTGCTACTAAACCCGTGAAATCATCTCAAAGATCCATAAATCTCCCTCAAACCCTGAAATATCGGATCGGGTCAGTACACCACTTCATTTAGATTTACTGGGTATGTGTGGGTAGGGAGCCTAATTCATGTCCCGATGATTAGTCACGTGTTCTAAGATTTCAACACCTTAGTCTTAAAAAAGGTATAGAGTATAACAATTAAGATAATTATTCATTGAAATGATCTCTTCTTAATATAATCTCCATCAAAAGTCACTTTAATCGAATTGATTAAGTCATGATTTTAACTTTTTAAAGACTATAAAATTTAGAGATGAAAAATATAAATTGATAAAATATAAAGAGGCTCGATAAATCTAAATTGATAAAATATAAAGAGCTTTAAATTGACGATTAATAATTGAAAGTATAAATTTATTTAAAAATAAAATAAGTTGCCAGCAATTTGCTTTAGAATTTGAAGAAAAAAGAGAAAAACTTGTATTGAAATTATTTGAAAATGAAAAATATTAGATGTTTGAGTCACACTTTTGTTACTCTCTATTTTAAGGTAGAGACGTGGACTTCTCGTGGGCAGCACGTGCTTAGGGTAAGTGATTGTGTTAAAAAACTTACTAATGGATAGATACAATTTTTTTATTTGTAGATACTAAATAAAATTGCGAGTCCAAGATTTCAATGTCACTAAATTTAGTCTTAAAATATTTTTATTTTATTTTTTATTATTTTTTATATAATTTTTCTCTAATTTTTAGATAATAATATGATAAGGTTGGATCAATCTTTCTTCTTAATGAAACCCAATCTTAAATTCTCTTTCTCTATATTTTTATGAATTCTTTTTTATTTTGATATCAACATGTTAAGGATAGGTCAAATATTTCAAATTTACCAAATTAAATCTTATTCTTTTTCTATTTTTATTATTTTTAGACAAAATTATATTATTAAATAAATTTATACTAGCTTAAATCTAAATCTATAATATATTTTTTATTAAATAGGGTAATGTGTCCCATAAATGTCATTTATATATAATTACCAAGTTTTTGGGCTAGGCCCAACCACAACTAATGGATGGACCAAGTGAAAGGGTAGGTGGGTGGGTTTACTTACTAGATGACAAATTACTAAGTGCCTTCTCACTTGATGAGGAATTCTTCCAAATTCACAATCAAACAATGGAAAATAAAATGATTTTGTCAAAGGAACCTGACAAAATGAACATGATTAGAATAATTCTAATTAGGTAAAAGATGTCTAAAGTTACATGAATAAAAAAGTCAAGTTTCATTCTTATTTAATCAATTTAAATGTTGTCATTTATTATTAAGATATAATTCACTGATTTAGGAGTGAAATTTGGGTCGGATTTGGTTGAGAAAATCAATATCAACCCGATTTGATCCGATGTAATCCGATTCAACCCCAAGTTATAAAATAACACTTGAATTGAGTCGGATAAAATATTTGGGTAGGTTGGATTGACTAATTCAAGTTAGCCATTTGTGTCAGATCGGATTCAATGAACTTTGACATAAGTTAAGTTGGATTTTTTAAAACTCGACCTGATCTGACTTGAGTTTCAGCCCTATTCGCTGTGAACCTTTAAATTAATTATTAATCAAATTTTAAAAACAAAAAGCCTAATTAAAAGTTTAAATTAAACTTTATAGATTCAATTCACAACAGATACTTTATACTTTTAAAATATTAGTTGAAATAATTTAATACAGTAGGTACAGATTTCCATCAAAATGTTTGAGAAAAGAAATTAAGAAGCTGAGATTTTCACCTTCTTGGAGATAATTTACTTGGATCTATGTTTTAATGTTGGGTTTATGGGTGGTGTAAGTTTTTTTGACTATTTTGAGGCTTATATCTCTTAAACTTCATCTTTGTTTTATTACATTTGTATATTTGTCTATTAATGAAATTTTTCACCGTAAAAAAAAAAAAAATCCTGAGATAGAGATATGTCACGTATTACTTATGCTTGTTTGGGCAATCACATTTCTGGATCCAACCATCGTATTGTATAGGATGTGAGAGTGCCAATGTATCTAAATAGCGGGGCCCATCTGTTACCATTATTCTAAATAGCGGGGCCACGTGTTACTTATGCTTGTTTCTTATTGGCCAATCACATTTCTGGATCCAACCATCCATGTATAGCATGTGAGAGTGCCAATGTATCTAAATAGCGGGGCCCATCTGTTACCATTATTCTAAATAGGGGGCCCACCTGTTACCATTCATCTAAATGGTGGGCCACACTCTACCATTCATGCATTAAATAGACGATAAGTTCTGTTGCGTGATACTGATACCCCACACTCACGTTGATATTTTAATAAAATTTGTCGGATTGAAATTTATTGTCAATCCGACAAAATTTGTCGGATTGAAATTTTAACTCACGACTTATTAAGAGAAAATTGTAAAATATTGAAAGAAAATTACAAAATATTTCAATATTTTGCAAGCCTGTGCTCAATATCGTAAAAATACATCGGTACCCGAATCAAAATACTAAGGGTACGGTTGATCTTAGATTATAAGATTTTTTTAGTTTTTCAAGGCATTTAAAAATATTGGCAAATCAAAAAAAAAATTGGACAAATTTTTAAATAGGGCTGAAATATCGACAGAAATAGACTGAAATATACAAAATTTCGATCGAAATCCATCTTCTATAGTAAGTTGAATAATTGAAAAAAATTGAAAATTTAACACTTGATCTTATGGTACCATCATCAATTAGCTGTAATTTTAATCTAATCCAAAATATATTTAAATAAATATTATTGCTCATCTGATCTAAAATAATACTGATATCATTGAAGAAAAAAACTATTCTTTGTAATCTTTTTAGAATATTCTTCACATGATTTCGACCTTTAATATCAATGTCCATTACATGTCAACATTGAATAAATGAGAGAGAGGAGAGGAGAGAGTGAGAGATATTTTACAATGTGAATGAGTTGCACATCATTTTTTTTAAGGGCTTCTCTTATTTATTTTTTAATTTTTCTTGGATTCAAGTGAGATCTTACACATTAGAATCTTTAAATTTTGATTATTTTGTTTTCTACCCATTAGATGCATTTGCATCCAATTTGATCCATGAACTCATCTTTGGCACCCACAATTTAAATTATAGAGTTTTGGATGTTTTTCTCACTGATTTATCTCTTGCAAGTTGATCAGTTTTTTATTTTATTTTATTTCCTTGTTGTCTAAACTCTTTGATTAATTTATTCATAATGAACAGCTCTATGAGAAAAGGATGACAACACTTCGAAAGCTGAAGTCTTAAATTCAATTTTCATTCTACCTCAAAAGGTTAGTAACACCCCTAACTATTACGGACATGTTATTACTGATGCGATCACTTAAAACGGTCTAACATTACAGCAGGACATGGCAAGTTGGGGCTTAACAGGGAGCCCACATGCTACCCGCTGCCAAACCCTTGGAATCATCTCAAAGATCCATAAATCTCCTTGAAACTCCGAAATATCAGATTGAGTCATTACACCATTTTTTATTTAGATTTACTGGGTGTGTATGGGTAGGGAGCCTATCTCATGTCCCAATGATTAGTCACGTGTTCTAAGAGGTCTCGCCACCTTAGTCTTAAAAAAAGTATAGAGTTTATCAATTAAGATAATTATTCATTGAAATGATCTTTTCTTAATATAATCTCCACCAAAAGTCACTTTAATCGAATTGATTAAGTCATGGTTTTAACTTTTTAAAGACTATAAAATTTAGAGATGAAAAATATAAATTGATAAAATATAAAGAGGCTCGATAAATCTAAATTGATAAAATATAAAGAGCTTTAAATTGACGATTAATAATTGAAAGTGTAAATTTATTTAAAAATAAAATAAGCTGCCAGCAATTTGCTTTAGAATTTGAAGAAAAAAGAGAAAAACTTGTATTGAAATTATTTGAAAATGAAAAATATTAGATGTTTGAGTCACACTTTTGTTACTCTCTATTTTAAGGTAGAGAGGTGGACTTCTCGTGGGCAACACGTGCTTAGGGTAGGTGATTGTGTTAAAAAACTTACTAATGGATAGATACAATTTGTTTTATTTGTAGATACTAAATAAAATTGCGAGTCCAAGATTTCAATGTCACTAAATTTAGTCTTAAAATATTTTTATTTTATTTTTTTATTATTTTTTATATAATTTTTCTCTAATTTTTAGATAATAATATGATAAGGTTGGATCAATCTTTCTTCTTAATGAAACCCAATCTTAAATTCCCTTTTTCTATATTTTTATGAATTCTTTTTTATTTTGATATCAACATGTTAAGGATAGGTCAAATATTTCAAATTTACCAAATTAAATCTTTTTTTCTATTTTTATTATTTTTAGACAAAATTATATTATTTTTTCATTTGCCAATGTAAAAGTAAATCACAGCTAAAGATTCATTCAACTGTCATCTTAATTCTCTCATATATATATACAATAAATATATATGTGTAAATTTAAAGTGAAGACTGAAGAAAGAGAGGAGAAAGAGGCAAAGAGAAGGAAGAAGGGAAGTAAGAGCAAAATTAGAATTTTATTTAAATTCAATGCACCGTAAGAAAAACTCATGGTGCAAAAATCACTACTGTATATAGAACAAGGGTTTAAAAATCGCCTCTACCGAGATATCGGCCATATAGGATATTGGCCGAGATCATTCTCTTTCCTTTTTTTAAATTTTTTTTTATCTGAATTAAAAAAATAAAAAAACAGTTTTTTTTAAAGAAATCTTGGAAAAAATATATAATATCGGCCGATATGACCAAATATCGGCGATATATCGATATTACCTAGCATTGATAGTTGATTTTCTTATTTTAAATATCGACCGATATTTTAGAGCGATTTATACCAGAGCCATATCGCCAATATCTCCTTTACCAAGCCGATATATATCCTATCGGCAAATATGTATCAACCATTAAAAAACCGATATATAAGTAAACAGTAATTAGGAATAAAAAACCACTAAGTAGAGTCATCAATAATGCTATGGTGGACCACAATCACAGCCCTAGTTGTTGGTGAGTGGTATAACGTGATACCAAATAATTGAATGATACACATAAGAATAGGTCATGCTTGGCTAATGTGGCCCCTCATGTTCTCATGATTCATGACCTAATCCAACAACCTTTTCTCCCTAGATGAGAGAATCTCTATGAAATTTATATTCTCTTACATCCTTAGGCCGCAAATTTAGACACCATGCTTTTTTTTTTTCACCAGACACCAGTTTTTCTGAATTTTTAGAATAAATTATCATTTTGTCTTCCCATATTTTATCTTTCTAACGATTTTCCCGTTAATACTACAGTAAAATTCATTTGAAATTTTAAACAGTAAAATTCATTTGAAATTTTAAATAGTAAAATTTTAAAGTTATTTTTTAATCATTGTGTAATTTTAAAAATTTTTAAATTAAATATCCGGACTAATTACGATAGACTGATAAAAATACTTTAAAAATTTAAGGTCGTTTGACACTCCTAAATGCTTAAAATACAGTGTTTTACAAATAAGGGTATCCCTCAACTGTACCAAAAATATATTTAGGAGTGTTAAAAGACATCAGGTTATCGTAATTAGCCCGGATATTTAATTTAAGACATTTTGAAAGTACATAGTACATAAAAATAATTTTTTAAATAATAAAATTCCCTTTAAAACTTTAAAGTTATTTTTAAGCACTGTGTTTTTCTAAAATTTCTCAAATTAAATATCCGAGCTAATTACGATAACCTGATAAAAATACTTTGAGACTTTAAGGTCTTTTGACACTCCCAAATGTGTTTTTGGCATAACCGAAGGATATCCTTATTTGTAAAATACTATGTTTTAAGCATTTGGGAGTGTTAAAAGACCTTTAATTCTTAAAGTATATTTATCATGCTATCATAATTAGTTCGGATATTCAATTTGAAATTTTTTAAAAATACACAATGCTTAAAAAATAATTTTTTAAATAATAAAATTCCCTTTAAAACTTTAAAGTTATTTTTTAAGCGCTGTGTATTTTCAAAATTTCTCAAATTAAATATCCGGGCTAATTACGATAATCTGATAAAAATACCTTGAGACTTTAAGGTCTTTTGATACTCTCAAATGTGTTTTTGGCACAGCCGAGAGATACCTTATTTGTAAAATACTGTCTTTTAAGCATTTAGGAGTGTCAAAGGACCTTGAATTTTTAAAGTATTTTTATCAGTCTATCATAATTAGTCAGAATATTCAATTTGAGAAATTTTAGAAATACATCATACTTAAAAAATAACTTTAAAATTTTACTATCTAAAATTTCAAATGAATTCACTGTAGCATTAGTGTGGCATATCAGTCGTGATTCCTTCAAAGGAAAAAACAATTGGAAAATCGTCCGAGCGATAAAATGCAGGAGGGTAAAATGGTAATTTATTCCAAAAATTCAAAAATTGGTGTCTGATAACAAAAAAGCGTCTAAATGGGCAGCCTAATTACATTGTTGTATTTTTTATTTTTGAATTTACATGTGGAAAATCGCATGGATACCCAGCGTTAAACCCCTAAAGGTGAATCAACTATCCCTAGAGCACACAAAGGTTCGGCCATAGGGCTCCAACCCTATTATTATATTTGTTGCATTTTCATATCTCATATGATCTTCACCAAACAATTTAATAATATATATATATATATATATATATATATATATATATTAGAATTTATATTGAATAAATAAAATAAAGACTTCAATAACGATACTAATTTAATATGTTGCACCTCTACAATATACCACCTTTATTAAATAAAAATAAAACTATTGTTTAAGTAAATAACACATGAAGTTTGCAACTATTTAATAAATATATAGTGGGTGGTCATTTTTTACTATCAATTTTTTTATCCATTTGTAATAAATTTATATTAGCTTAAATCTTAATCTATAATATATTTTATATTAAATAGGGTAATGTGTCCCATAAATGTCATTTATATATAATTACCAAGTTTTTGGGCTAGGCCCAACCACAATTAATGGATGGACCAAGTGAAAGGGTAGGTGGATGGGTTTACTTACTAGATGACAAATTACTAAGTGCCTTCTCACTTAATGAGGAATACTTCCAAATTCACAATCAACCAATGGAAAATAAAATGATTATGTCAATGGAACCTGACAAAATGAACAAGATTAGAATAATTATAATTAGGTAAAAGATGTCTAAAGTTACATGAATAAAAAAGTCAAGTTTTATTCTTATTTAATCAATTTAAATGTTGGCATTTATTATTAAGATATAATTATTATAAAATATAATTCACTGACTTAGGAGTGAAGTTTGGGTCGGATTGGGTTGACAAATTTAATATCAACCCCATCTGATCCGATATCATCTGATTCAATCTGAGTGCACCAAGTTATAAAATAACATTCAGGTTAACTCGGATTAACAATTTGAGTCGGTTGGATTGAGTAATTAAAGTCAGTCATTCATGTCGGATCGGATTCAATAAATTTTGACATGAGTTAAGTTGAATTTTTTAAAATCCGACCTTAATATGACCCAACTTTCAGCCTTATTCACTGTGAACCTTTACACTCAATTATTAATCAAATTTTAAAAACAAAAAGGCTAATTAAAAGTTTAAATTAAATTTTATCGATCAATTCACAACAGAAGCTTATACTTAAAATATTATATAGATTTAATACAGTAGGTACAGATTTCCATCAAAATGTTTGAGAAAAGAAATTAAGACCCTTGAGACGGAGACATGTCACGTGTTACATATGCTTGTTTCTTATTGGCACATTTCTGGATCCAACCATCCGTGTATTGTATAGCATGTGAGAGAGCCAATGTATCTAAATAGCGGGGCCCACCTATTACCATTCATCTAAATGGTGGGCCACATTTTGCCATGCGTGATACTGATACCACATTCACGTTGATATTTTAATGAAATTTGTGGCAGGGAGAGGCTTTACGTGAAATTTGTTTGAAATTTATAGTAAATATTTTTAATTTTAAATTTATAAATATTTACAAAAAAAATTATTTTTAAATATTAATATAAAATAATTTCAGTCGTAACCTTTAAAATCTCTGAATTTAATCATAAATTCTCTTTTTATGTTTACGGATAAAATTTTCACAAATTTTCTTTATTTTTAGATAATAATATGATGAAGTTTAACTAAATCCTTTCAACTTATTAAATCCTGAATTTTTGCCTTTTTTGAACTAAATCCTTATAATAGATGAAATCCCATTTAAAATCTCTCTTTATAATTTTTAGCTATTTTCTGAATGAATTTTGCCTTTCCTTCTTGTCAACCATTGGAGCAAATTAAAACGGTTCAACGAGCGAATGATTAAGATTCATTTTACGGACACCTTAAATTATTTTTTTATATGTAGATAGAGTAGAAGGATATTATTTATCTTTTTAAAAAATTAAATATAATTTTAAAATATATGTTATTCATCTGATATAAAACTACCAAAATAGATGAATGAGCCCGAAAGTAGCATTTTAAGTTAAAAAAAAAAGGATTTTAATATTTTTCAAACAGTGTTAAGTTTGAGCCAGCATGGTCTAATTTGGTGTACATTAAGGGTAGTGGGTATCACCCGTGGGAGTTTTACGCTGGATTTCTTGTTATTTTCCACACGTATATTCAAAAATAAAATAAAATAATATAGTTTGTAAACTTCGAAAAAAAGACATGTTAGCATCCATGTAAATTCTATGAATTCATTAAATTTTTTATTCTTAAATATGTGAATTATTACTTGTGATAATTTTTTTTAAAAATAAATAATTCTAAACTAATGTAGAAATGCTCTTTTATATAAAATAATAGAGTGTTTCAGTCAATATCCTAAAATTTAGACTCTATTACTTGTGACATACTACCAACGTAGACTATATGACTTCTGGCATAAAAATTTTGTCTTGTTGTGGATGACCGCTTCAATTATGTCATTAACAAAATAGTGAAAGTTGCTATCTTTTTCTTGCGAATTATTATTTTATTAACACTAATTGCTATTTATTTTATAGAATATTCAAACAAAAAGAAAGATAACAAGATAGAGAGCAATGATTGGTTGTCTAAAGTCCTCTTGTGGGAGCCAACATTTGAATCATGGGGGACTGAATCAATGTATTAAAAATTTAAAATTATAGACAGTTTTTAATTAATATTTTTGCTATAAAAGAGGGATGATTTTTTTTATTAAATCAATAAAAATGTATTATTAAATAAAAAAATATACATTAATATAATATTTTTTATGTACAAGAAGAAAATCGTATATTAAATTTTAAGATTTTTAAAAATTTGCAGATTTAGATGCAAAATGACTAGTATTTCAGTCACCATGTTGGGCTACATTTAAAACTTAAATCACATGACATAAAATAAATTTATAAAATATTATTTTGATTTGATTGAATTCATGAAATTATAGTTTTTTAAGCTGTACAAATACTATTTTTCATGCTTACGAAAAAATAGTAATTTTTATCTAACAAGTTGGCATGAGTCTTTTTGTGCATTTTATAAGTCTTACATTTTCAATTATATTTATTAAAAATATTTAAATATATTTTGTTTATTTGATATAAGTTCATAAAAATGAATGGACAAATTTAGGCACAGATATCAACATCTTTTTTAAGTTAAATATTTTGTTTTTAGATTCACTCATGCATTTTGTGACTTTATATCATATGCATATAACTTATTTTTCTAAAAATATTTTCTTTTATATTTAAATAAATATAATAATTTCTTTTTAATTTATATGTAAAAAATCTCAGATGCAATTCTATTAAAAATCTTACGAATAATACTTCTCCTCCCGCTTTCTGGAGCGAGAGATGGCATTTAAGTGTGAAGAAATGATTGATTGTGATAGGATTTACAAAAAATTGGGTGAACTTTCAATTACAATATTCAATTTAAATTTATAGAAGAATATAAAATGTAAATGTGATAGTTTTTTACTCAAAAAATCACATTAATTCATTGTTAACTTGTTCGCAATGAATAATTTCTCTTGAAGTGTGTCCTTTATTTTTTCCTTATTTGGATTAAAAAAAAAACTATTTTTGTATGGACCCATGTATGAAAGTTTTTCTATTAAAAACTATTTAATTAACTATTTTTGTATGTTCTATCCTTTAATTTTTTAAGAGGTGACTTACTAAGTATAAGGTACTAATGCAGGGTATAATTGGTTATTAGTAATACAGGGATATTTTCAAAATTTAGAATTTTATTGGATATTATTGAAAAAATCTCAAAGAAAATATAATATAATATAATAAAATTAAAATTAAAATTAAATAACTATTAATGAATTTATGATTAAAGTAGAAAATACTATTATATATAAATTACTTTAGTAATATCTAATAAAGAAGAAATATAATTCATCATCTAACATTTATTCAATGCCACATAGGTTCATTACTAAATACCTACATTGAAATTATTAAAAAATTAAATCAAACTATCAATGGATCTCACCTGTACACACTAAGTAAGCAACTAGAGAGAGTGACCCAGAGAGGTGTTGAGCGTGAATCAATCTCAAGACCTCAGTGATGGAAGCTTCTTTACTATCAGGTCAACTCCCTCTTGAGTTTATCAATGTCAATGTCTCGATATTATCGTGTTAAATTGGATTTTGGCGATAATAATAGAAAAATGGTAAAATCTATAACATGAATGAAAAACATTATTTTCTGAATTTCTTTATATTAAAAGTAAAATAGATATTTGTTAGATTCATCGCCACGAGCTCATTTACTCATTCCTTATCTCCATTCATTTGCTCTCAATTTTCATTGCCATTTTCAGATTGAAAAATTAAAAAAGAAAAAAAATTGTTTGGATGCTTTGGTAAGTACAATGATTAGAAATTAGGGCGATAGTCGCTTTAGAAATATCTCCGTCATAGCTGTGTTTTTTTGTACTCACACACAATTGATGGCCTCATGGCCACCGATTTGGCCAAACATTTCAAAAACTCACCTTTTATGATTTGAGTTTGTAAAATTTTCCATGAAAATTGATTTTTATACAAATAAAGGTAGAATCTTTAGATACAATAAAATTAGGTGCCCCATTCGTACACCCCTTTTTGGGAGCACTTACACACACCCGAATTTCCTGCCTCTACACACCCATTTTTGAAATTTTGGGTGAAATTACGATTTTACCCCCCGATTTTCATTCATTCGAATGAATGTCCGTATGTAATTTCAATTCATTCGAATGAATGGGCCTCATTCATTCAAATGAACTAATCATTCGAATGAATGAAGCCCATTCATTCAAATGATTCCTTCTTTCAGCCGTTCAATTCATTCAAATGATTCCTTCTTTCAGCTGTTCATTCATTCAGCAGTAAACATAATATTATTCAAATATTTTTTTAAAAACTTTAAACTTAATTTTTAATCACTGTGTATTTCCAAAATTTCTCAAATTGAATATCTAGAATAATTAAAATAATCTGATAAAAATACCTTAAGACTTTAAGGTCTTTTGACACTCCTAAATATTTAAAACACAGTATTTTACAAATAAGGGTATCCCTAGGGTGTGTCGAAAATACATTTGAAAGTGTCAAAAGACCTTAAAGTCTTAAGGTATTTTTATCACGTTATTTTAATTAGTCTAGATATTCAATTTGAGAAATTTTTAAAATACACAGTGCGTAAAAATAACTGCCTATATTTTAAAACATAGACCGTTATTTTTTAAGCACTGTGTATTTTCAAAATTTCTCAAATTAAATATCTACACTAATTAAAATAACCTGATAAAAATACCTTAAGACTTCAAGTCTTTGACACTCCTAAATTTAAAACACAGTATTTTACAAATAAGAGTATCCCTAGGCTGTGTCGAAAACACATTTAGGAGTGTCAAAAGACCTTAAAGTCTTAAGGTATTTTTATCAGGTTATTTTAATTAGTCTAGATATTCAATTTGAGAAATTTTGGAAATACACAGTGCTTAAAAAATAACGGTCTATGTTTTAAAATAAAGACAGTTATTTTTAAGCACTGTGTATTTTAAATTTCTCAAATTGAATATCTAGACTAATTAAAATAACTTGATAAAATACCTTAAGACTTCAAGGTCTTTTGACACTTTCAAATGTGTTTTTGACACACTCTAGATACCCTTATTTGTAAATACTGTTTTAAATATTTAGGAGTGTCAAAAGACCTTGAAGTCTTAAGGTATTTTATCAGGTTATTTAATTAGTATATATTCAATTTGAGAAATTTTGGAAATACACAGTGATCAAAAATAAGTTTAAAATTTTAAAAGAATTTTAATGAATTTACTGTATACTGTATATTGAATGATTCGTGACTCCCTTCATGTTTGGATTTAAATCATTCGAATGATTCGTGATGGTCATTTCCTTCATGTTCATTCGAATGAACGAATGAATGTCCATTCATTCGAATGAATGGTCTATTCATTCGAATGAATGGATGGAATGAACGTCATTTTATTACTATTCATTCGAATGAATGGGCTGAGCAGTATTCCGTGTTACTGCTCAGCTTATTCATTCGAATGAATTGAAATTACACACGGGCATTCATTCGAATGAATGCCAAAATGAACTGGGTATTCATTCGAATGAATGAAAATCGGGAGGTAAAATCGTAATTTCACCCAAAATTTCAGAAACGGTGTGTAGAGGTAGGAAATCCGGGTGTGTGTAAGTGCTCCCCCCTTTTTGGGCCAGGGAACACATCTTTTAAAATTTTATTTAGAAATTATCATTTTATCCTTCTATAAAAATACTTCGAATGATTATTCAGTGCAATTTTCAGATACTTCGAACCATCGAATCATTCGAAGGAGTAAAGATACTTTGAATGATGCTACAGTAAAATCTATTTAAAAAATTAAACAGTAATTTTTTTTTTTAATTTTAAAGTTATTTTTTAAGCACTGTGTATTTTCAAAATTTCTCAAATTAAATATCCTAACTAATTACTATAGCCTGATAAAAATACTTTTAAGAATTCAAGGTCTTTTAAAGTATTTTACAAATAAAGGTATCCCTTGGTTGTGTGGAAAATACATTTGGAAGTATCAAAAGACCTAGAATGTTAAAGTATTTTTATCAGGTTATTGTAATTAGTCCGGATATTCAATTTGAGAAATTTTGGAAATACATAGTGTTTAAAAAATAACTTTAAAGTTTTAAAGGAGATATCGACAACATAGACAGTTATTTTTTAAGCACTGTGTATTTCGAAAATTTCTCAAATTGAATATCCGGACTAATTACGATAATCTGATAAAAATACTTTAAGACTTCAAGGACACTCTCAAATGTATTTTCCACACAGCCAAGGGATATCCTTATTTGTAAAACACTGTGTTTTAAGCATTTGGGAGTGTCAAAAGACCTTGAATTTTTAAAGTATTTTTATCAGGCTATCGTAATTAGTCCGTATATTTAATTTGAGAAATTTTGAAAATACACGGTGTTTAAAAAATAACTTTAAAATTATAAAAAAAATTACTGTTTAAAATTTTAAATAGATTTTACTTAGCATCATTCGAAGGATCTTTATAATCGGATCTGAAAAATGCATCGAATAATTATTCGAAGTATTTTTAGCGGAAGGACAAAATAGTAATTTCCACATAGCATTTGAAAAGGGGTGTTCTCTGGCAGAAAAAGGGGATGTCCGAATGAAGCACCTAAAATAATTTTTAAACTTACTTTTTTTTTTTCCCCATATTCATTAGAAGATATAGATTCATGTATTGATACATGTGCAAAAAGGGTATCACTTTAAAGGCAGTATATCACCTGTGAAATTTTACACTGGATTTTCTACAATTTCCCACGTATAAATTCAAAAAAGAAAAGAGTAATTTTAAGGAAACTAATATTTTACCATGGCTGAAAGAAGAGTTGGTTTTCCTCTCAATATTTGTTAAAAATGAAGACTTCTCATTTTGTCCTTAAATAAGGATAAAATAAAAAGATCCCACTTTTTAGATATCTGATATCCCTTTCAAGAAAAAAGTTATAGAAATAGAGAAACATATCCTATTTTTTTTAATGACCAAGTTGTTCAGGTCTCTGTTACTTGCTAATTTTTTTATTTTCCCTTTCAAAAAATGATTTTTTAGAAGAAAATGAGAAATTTCATTTTTTTTTTACTATCGACAAAGAATTCTTATTTCATAAAAAAAGGGAAGATAGAAAATCTTATTCTTTATAGTTTTCATTTTTTATTAATTGAAAAATGACAAACAACTCCTAATAACTTAAAATCGAGACCTATATTTTTCAGATTAATCAAATTTCACATCTTTTCTTTATTCTTTTGTAGGATAAATCGATTTAAAATTACAGTGCATAAAATAGACGCCCCTCGTTTATATTTGGGATTTCTAATAAATTAAATACATAAATTATAGAAGGGATGGATGTCGGTTATGTGGAGAAATAATGATTATAAATCAAATAAGTAAGTTTAATAAAATTTTAACCTAATAATGATATAAAAAACGTTTTGACTAGTATTTTTCAATTTGAAATTTAATGAAATGAGAAATTTGATAAATATTAGATTTTCTAAGAATTTTGGTATAACTGACATGAGAGAAAATATTCATCGGTATTTTCGAAATATCTAAACTTTTAAATTCACTTTTTGAATTAAAATAAATAAATAAAAGTACCTAAGTTCAAAGTGGGTTGACAATAGGAACCTTGAATCTAACTTACAACTTGGACTTTAATATGAATTCAAATTAAACAAGTTGGTCTTGGGGGAGAAAATTAGATCCTTCTTTCTTCCGTCGAACGAGGGTTATTTTTTTAAGATTACGAGAGAGGTGACATTTTTCTCTTCTTTCAAAGAATTCATTTTTAATTAAAAATAAATAAAAAAAGATTTTGACACAAACAACCAAAATATCGAGGTTTCATAATCCGACACAAGATCAAATTTCATATCATTTGTTGAACAAATATGAATAGAACTTTAATATAGTTTCTACGAGATTCTTGTACTCAAAGAAAAATACAAACAACATCCTGATTGAAAAGAAAGAGAATCCATTTTTGCACATATTGTCTCCATCCATGTATGTTGAAATATTTATTATTGAGCTAATTTTTATTTTAATAAATCCAGTACTTTATCAACTTTTCAATAACTTTAAATAATTGGATGAGGCTTATGATTGAAAGTCATGGTAAATGTTATATGTGGAGTCTTATCTTTATTAAAGAAAATTATTGAATCGCAATATGGTTCGAGACACACTCTAGGCTTCCTAATCCACCATACATTATGGTATATCTCAACCCAACAATGATATTAATATTATAATGGATATTGAGATTTTGAGATATAAGTCTTTTTTATTAGAAGTAGGGCTGAAATTGGGTTGGGTCGGGTTGGGTCGGATTTTTTAAAATCCAACTCGATCTGATTCAATATTTATAGAACCCGATCTGACTCGAGTTAATGACATGGAATTCTCGACCCGACCCGAATTTCATATGGATTTTTGTCTTTTCAACCTAACCGACCTGCTGACCCGACTTGTATAGCCCGATCCGCATGATTTCTCGAGTCGGGTCAAAACCCGACCTGAGTTTCACCCCTAAATTATTTAGAAGTAGAATTAATTCAACGTTACCATAACCTATCAATCTCGCACGTGGGCAACCTCATTTACTCGTATCTTATTTTAGAAGAATTAAAAAGATGAATGATCCTATATTGTCACCTAAATATTGAGGTTGAAGATGATAACAAATGGTGGTATTTCGGACACGTGGGGTCCACCTATTAAAAACCTAAATTGTTTATTAATTTCTATACAAATGTTCATATAATGATTTTTTTTTCAAATTTTATAAAACTATTAGATTCATGATTGAGTGAATCAAATAAAAAAATACTTAATTAAAAAAATTTTGAAGTTTATCACACTCTATGTCATTTAATTTGTCCAATAGTTATGCTTATAAACATGATGGATTTTTATCAAGGGTGGCCATCCTAACACGGGAAGACTCTTTTAGGAGTTTTCTAGATTTCCCACTTTGCCTCCATCTGTCCGTACAAATTTTAGTGGATTTCTTGAGAGTCTAAATCGGTGCACCACCGACCGAATTACTTTCCTCAAATTTCCATTTCCAAGGTGCACTTGTCAAGTGCACCGATTGAATCACTTTCTTCAAATTTCTATTTCCAAGTGATCCAGTCGGTGCACCGATCCAATGAACCGATTCGCTGGAAAGTAAATCGATTTCTGAAAGTCCAATAAAATCCGTACAGAAGGATGGGGCAAAGTGGAAAGTTCATTAAAACCTATGTCTCCTAAAAGAGTATGCCCTTGTTAGGATGGACACCCTTTATCAATGGGTCTTATATATTTCAATACCTATTGAACCCTCACCCATATCATTAAGATGGCAACATACGCCTATTTCTCGTTATCAACTTTTCAAAAGAATTAATAAAGGAGAAGTGATTGGACACTTTTATTTTTTATTATAACCCGTGGTAAAAATAGAGGGACATCTTAAGTTCGAGCCCCATGGCCTAACTTGATGTACCCTAAGGGCAGTGGGTATCGCTCGTGGCGGTTTTACGCTGGGTTTCCCGTGGTTTCCCACATGTAAATTTTTTTTTAAAAATATCGGCTAGCCGATATTTCGATATTAGATAGCGAGTATATATCGGCCATATCAGTTGATATTTTTCTCTCTTCTCTCATTTTTTTAATATAAAAAAATTATTGAATAATATTTGGCGATATATCGGCTGATATTTACCGATACACGCTGACATTTTCCAATATTTGAAATGTCACCTGATATTATGGCCGATATATTGCTTAAGATATCAGTGATATATGGTGGACCCTAGATGATATATATTGTATCAGACCCATAAAAAATCCAATATATATTGGTTGATATTTTTACTTATAATTATAACTAACAAAATACATTACCTTTTAATCGTTCAAAGATGATAAGTAGATGAAAGAATAAATCGGATGCCAACTGTAAAAAGAAAACACATATATCACTATCAATTCCCTTGAAAATACCAAAAAATACGAAAAGTTGAAAACTTAAATTTTAATTCAGAGAAAATGCCAAACAGGTAAATTGAATAACTTTTCAAAGGCTTCTTCAGAACTTCAAACATAAATTGTTGATAAGCATTAACATAAACGAGCTGTAAATTGTAAGACAGACGTGTGTTGTGTAGGTATGACTTGGCGTTTCCTTAACACAGCACTGCACCGAGTCAGCCACTACTCTCAAAATAAATTGAGAGATTCCTGAACGGCTAAAATTTGGATAATTTCATGTCGACTTTTAATAAACTCAACTTGTATCGAAATTCATTGAAATCAATCCAATTTGACCCAAATTTCTAACTCAAATTAACTCGAGTGTCAATTTTATAATTTAATGCACTCGGATCAAACCAGATTACATCGGTTCAATTTATTTTTAATTTTCTCAACTTAATTCGGCTTGAATTTTATAAAGTTTTTTATTTTTCTAACCCGACTCAACTTAAAATATACAAAATACATAATACAAACCCATTAATTTCTTGAGTCGGATCATGCAGGTCAAATCATGTGTACCCCAACCCAAATTTCACCACTAACCTACACTAGAAGATACCAAAAATCTCTCTGCTTTTCTGTGTCTCGCATTCAATAAATTATCATAGACGGTGGCGTCTGAGGCTTATCAGAAACAATGGATGTAGATTATAGATATTAAGAAGCCAACCCAATTCACAAAGGAAAAGAGGTTTAACCACACTTTTCTTCTTTGCAATCAATCATTTTCCTCTTTCTTAGAATTTTCTTTGAATTCTTACCTTGACACAGGCAAAGTGTGACTTGCTTTCTCCTCCAAACGTTATAAAAACTCACTTCAATCTTCCTCTGTTTCATCAAGTCACGTAAATCTCTCATATGGGTTCTGTTCATCTCCCTCTCAATATTCCATCCTCTTCTTCTCCACCTTTCTCCACCTTTCTTGGAAAGGATTTCAAGGTCGTTCGAGTCCATTAAAGCCAGACTCGATTCCAGGTTCCTTCTAATCTTCATCTCTCTCATTGATTTTTGTCAGATTTTTCATATATTATCAGGTCTTGGAGAATGATATTTTAATATCAACTGATAAAACAAATTTTTTTTTTTTTTTAAAAAAAAACTCAGCCCATTAGCCATTATTACGTCTTACCGATTGCATTGAAGTATTGTTTTTTCTTTTTCTTTGAGATTTTGTGTGTTTTAAGTCTTGATTCCTTGTAAGCCAATAAAAAAATTTGGACAGATTATTGTTATTTTTTTTTTTATGATTAAAGTGTTTATGTCTCTAAGAGCATTCCACTAATCTTCGGTATATATACAAATTTTTCTGCCTACACACTGAGTAACTCTAAAAAGAGTGACCTTTTGATTAGAATGAGAATCGAACTCAGGACTCTCACTTCTTAAAACGGATTCCTTTTTATCACTCTAACCTGTTTGCGGGATCATTATTTTATCATAAATGATTAAGACTATTAAATTCAATTTTGTTGTTTCTGTTCTTCTCTCGTCATTATTATTATAATTAATTTTTTTTACCCATCTCATGTTTTCTTGTCATTTTCTTGTGTAGATCTTGTTGCCAATAAAACCCATTTCATGGAATTCTATTTCGAATTCTGGTTTACTGAATACAAATTTAAAAACTTCAGAATTTTTTCTATTCCTTTTCCTTTATGATAAAAGGTTTAAATTAGGGTTTTTTCCCCTTTTTTCCATTTTTTTTTGTCGGTGAGGCTTCTGTATTCTTTTGCTTATTCTGATTTGATTGAATTGGGCTTTTACTCTTTTGCTTATTCTGATTTGATTGAATTGCTCTTTTCTGTTTGGAGGTAGGGAAAAAAGTGGAATCATTTAAATAATAATCCTATTTATTTGTGACATTTTCCATAAATTGTCTTGAAAGCAAGACATGTCATTTCCTTTGAGAGATCCTTTTCTTGTGATATAACTTGCAGCCATTATTATTTCTTATGTCATTCTATTTTTACCCTTGATTTTGAAGATTGAATCTTAATTATGGGATAAATATTAAAATCATCAAATATTCATCCATTATGGAGATGGGTAAAATGAGATTTTCTAAATCAAAATTTCAATTTAAATGGTAAGTAATATATTGAGTGGCTTAAATTGATTGTGAAAATATCTTCTAAGGTTCTGTATACTAGTGACTCTAATTAATTTTTAGTCATCCTAATCATTTTCAAGTGTCCATTTCGTTATTCTTAAAGTAAGAGCACATGCCAAATTTCATGTGTGTCGTGATTATCATTATCATCATCATCATTTATTATTAATACTATCTTTATTATTAATGCCAAATTTATTATTAATACCATCTTCAATAATAATGTTTGTTACGTATTATTATTAGTTAGAATCATTATATTTTTTATGGTCCTATATTCTCTAATCTGAAGGATTGGAGTGATGGCTATTAACCCGTCTAAGTTCTGAGTTTGATTCTCATTTCATTCTAAATGATCATTTCTGCTAGATTTATCTGGTGCATATGGGTAGAGAGGCTTGTATACGTTCTGAAGATCTAGTCGAGTGGTCTAAAAAACCTGAATACCTTAATCATAAAAATAAAAAAAACATATTCTCTAATATTTTATATCTACTTTCCATTTTTTAACTTACTTTCTCCAATAAAGTCCAATTATTTAGTCGACCTTGATTGACTGGTGTTTGGTTGACTCTCACCTCATCTCTCTATTAAATATTAATTAATGGGTTTCAACTTGAGTAATCGTGTTTTTATAACACTAACCATCATCTTAATTAATGTATGAAAAATGATGGTTAGAAGTTCTTTTGGTTGTTTGTGTGTATCTTGTTTTGTAAAGGCAGTCAGTAGTTACGTTTCTGTCTCAAACTCCATCAATGCTATGGTTTTGTTCAATTATGGGTTCTTGCTTTCGTGATCAATTTGACACGTGGCCTTAGGTCTGTTAACGGGTCGGGCTTTGTAAAAAAGAACTAATCCCAGATCTGTCGGAACTTTAAAGTCAGAGCTCGGACTCGCCGTCTAAAGTCTGTTTTGTATTCACTACTATTTTTAATTTTTAACTTTTATTTTCTAGTTTGAAATTTTAATTAAACATATATATATATTTTAAATTTACTTGTGGGAAATCCAGCGTAAAACTCCTACGACTGATATCCACTGCCCATAGGGTACACTAAGTGAAGTCATGGAGGTTCGAACTTGGCACCTTCCACTTATTGAGACGGGAGATTACCAGTCATGTGAGTAAACTTTAAAACCTACCATGAGTTAAAAATTCAGTTCAAAACTCTATCTAATCACTTGAACTTGATAGTCTAATCCTTGAAGGATTCGCTCCCAGTGAACTATATATATATTCCTTTTTCACTCTCTTTATTTGAATAAATAAAACAAGTGCTTTTGTCAGTGATATTAGTTATTTTGAAATTTTAATAGGTGTAAAGTTTTGAGTGTCTTAAACGGATGATTGATCCGGGGATTTAAATATCGGTCGATTCATGTCGTATCGGCCAATATATATCAGTTTTTTAAACCTTTATATATCGGCCGATATCTCAGATTTTAATTAAAAAAATTAAGCGAGAGAAATTTTTTGGCCGAGAACTGAATATTGGTCGATACCGAGATATGGACATCTGGATTGATCATTCAGTTTATATTTTTAAATATAAAATTTTGAAAAAATTAAGTAAATTTTACTCTAATTATTGTAATCTTCAATCATTATCTTTTCATATAATAAAAGTGATTTTTAATAAACTCATTATTTCAAAATAAATCACATAGATGAATATTTTATCTATTATCATATCTCTTGTGACAAATTGAGTTGAAACTTATCCCTATATTATAGGATTGAGGATTCACCTTATCTGGCTTCAATTTAGTAAATGATGAAAATGAAAATCCAATTTCTTTTTTTTTTTTTCACTTTTTCTGAAGATTAAATAATATTAATTCAGACCCACCATTGTTGCCAGGACTGCAATAATGCACATGTGGTTCCACCTTTCCTTTTCAAACTTTCCTTCTTTTGAGCTGTTTCCTTTATTAAATTCCTTTATTCTTGTTGAATTGAACTTTATTGTTGAGAAATATTGGTAAATTTTATATAGACTTTTTAAAATTGTCTAATTGTTAATTTTATTATCTTAAATAAAATGGAAATTCATTTTTGGATAATTGATTTTGAATATGAAGTCAATATAAGAAGTATCTATTTTTGTTTGTTTTCCAAAAATCAGTTGTATCAGTCGTATAAATTCATCTATATTTTTGAAAAAAATTATAAATTACAATAGAAGATACACATCACAATTGGATACTAGAGAATATGAATTTTATATTAAGTATTTTCCTATGTTAGTTTCCTATTTTCTAAAATTTGTAGACATTTTTTGAGTATTTAGAACATATTTTATTTATATGGAAATTTCTTGCTCTCAAAGGTCTAATACTCTATAAAAATAACAATAGTTCTTTTAAATAAAATATTCTCAAACTAAATTTTCTATTTTGCCTTTTCTAATAATTTTTTATATTTTGAAAAAATTAAAAAAAATAATAGAGAGAACATATAATCCCAGTCTAAAAAGTTGTTTGGAAGTACCTTTCATACAATAATGGAGGGTCTCTCTCCCTTTCACTTCCACTTTTAACTTTTTCTTATTTCCTTCTGTATGGGCCCCTCTTTTCCTCAAATAAAGGAACCATGCTCCCTTTCACTTCCACTTTTAATTTTTTCTTATTTCCTTCTGTAAGGGCCCCTCTTTTCCTCAAATGAAGGAACCATGTTAACCAATCTTTTCTAAGTGGGATGGAGCCATTAAAGCCTCCTCACTGTCTTATTGGGTGAAAACATGACTATTTAATTTTTGTAACTTTAAAAAACATACTTTATTCTTAATCAAAGTGATCATTTATTGCTGTGGGTGATGTAGAATTTGGTAAAAATGAAATCTAATTCGAAAAATATCAACTCTACTCAATTTGTATCAGTAGTTCAGTTTATCGAAAATTCTAAGATTAGAGTAGATGTCTTGAATTCGACTCCTCTCGAATTTACTTAATACACAAACTTTACAAGGGATTATATATATATAGACTATTGGATCAAGCATTGCTTTCAAATCTCAAAAAATTGGAGAAGTCACTTGACCCAATAGAATTTCAAATCAAGTCTGATAATGGATTTTTAAAATTGTGGGCTGACTCATTCCTTAAGAAGAGCAAATGCTTTATTGTTTTAAGTAATTTGAACCCTTTGATTTGTTTTATTTTTAATTTTTTATTGAAGCATGTAATTGATGAATGAATTTGGATCTTTAATTTGTTGTCGAGCAGAGTCTATCTTCTCCTATACTAGAAGTATACAAAATAAGGTAGAGAGGAGATAAAGGGCAAGAGGTAGAAGGAGAAGCAGAGACTCTCAAAGAGAAGAAGAGAGAGGAGAAGTGAAAAAGGAAGAAAATCAAATCTCAAATCAAAGAAAATGGGGTTTTGGACACTATTCATGGTGGCCAGTGCGCCAGTGTTGCAGGTCCTCATCATCAGTGGTTTGGGGGCTCTTTTGGCAACTAGGTATTTTAGTATTTTGGTACCAGAGGCCAGAAAACATATCAACAAGGTAACTAGCTTATTATGGTTTTTATGTTATTATTAGTACATTTCTCTATCTATTTCGAATCTTGTTAAATGGGTTAAGTTCGTTCAATTTTATTTTGAGTTAGAGTCGAGTTGGATTTGAGTCGAGTTTACTTATTTACCTGATCAAGAAGATTTTTTCAAGTGAGGCACGAACCAAGACTATCCCTTAAAATGCGTTAAGACCTTCAATGCTTCAATATGTTGTATACAGATGTGGCAATAATTAGGTCAGTCTGGTCGACTTATTTATAAATGAGTTTGGTTCAGGTCTATCAATTAAAAAATGGGTTTCGTTCGGAGTCTGATCATATTTTAAAATGAGCCAGTTTGGGTTGAGTTGAGTCAGATTTTGTCAAATCTAGTCAGGATGGTTCGGTGAATCCCATTTTGGATAATTTGATAATATCCATAATGATCTATTTATCCATCAACTCTTTTTTAATCATAGAGTGGGAACGTCAATAAAATGACGAGAGCCAGTAAGATTTGGCTTATTAAAATCATCATATAATTTTGTGACGATCTATACAATCACATGATTTGGTTCTATTTCTAGTGACGCAAAAGAGGAAGAACATATTGACCTCTTATCTCGATTGAGCCTTGATGGTTCTGTCTAATGTCATATATTCTTTCAGCGAGTGGGCCGCACGGAGCCCTCCTAGTGATCCAATAGGAGAGATTTTATGTCCTGAATGATCTGAAGTGGGCCACGCTGGATCAACAGTTTCAATTAGACTGTCTGGTGCCATGGCCTATACAGAGTTCAGGTTGTTAAACGTTGAGTGAGTCTTAACTCTTTCTTGAGTCAGGTGGGGCTGGAAATTGAATACCCGGGTCAGGTTCAGGGTCATCAGGGCCTGGCCCAAGTCTATTTTCATAACCTTGTACAAAATTGAACTATGGTCACATATGGGTCACAATCTTGTCCATCATCGTAGCATTCCGGGTTCATTTTCTCGTAGGCCCTTGATGAAGTCCGATATTGGGTCTAATCATGGGCCCAGAGAATTGTCAGGTAGAGCTGACCCATCCAGTCCACAGCCCATCCATCCCAGAAATTGGTATTGCAATGCTTGCTTAAACTGCTTCACTTGATCTCAGATGAAAATATTTTGTTTACAGGTGGTGTTCATCATTTTCACCCCGTGTCTCATGTTCGCAAGTCTCGCCAAATCCGTGACGCTGCAAGATATCATTTCATGGTTAGATATCATTTCCATTTTTTTAAGCTCATTCTGCTGTGATGTGATGTCGACTTGCAAGACATTCTTCGATTTGATTCAAGTTTTCAAAGTTCAAATACAATAACTCGATCAAAACTAGCATCTAATCATGTTCAGAGTGTACATTCAGGTGGTTTATGCCCATTAACATTGGGATCATCTTCCTAATCGGCGGAATCCTTGGATGGATAGTAGTGAAGATACTAAAGCCGGAGCGTCATCTTGAAGGCCTAGTCATTGCTACTTGTTCAGCAGGTGAATTAGCATCATCTCAAGTTCTTGGTTTTTCCTGTTTCTTTGTATGAGAGTATGCATTTAGCAGGAAACTTCAAGGCCATTTCTGAAAATGATTCTTCCCATGACTTCATGTTAAGCAGGAAACTTTGGCAATCTAATGTTGATTGTTGTCCCTGCAATTTGTAAAGAGGAAGGAAGTCCATTTGGTGATCCGGGTATCTGCAATACGAATGCAATTTCTTATGCGTCTTTCTCTATGGCGGTAAAGATATCGTAACCTTGAACATTTTCAGGTATTGGTTTCTTCAATGTCAAGCTGTCATGTAATTTGTGATTCATATGGTTTGTTGCAGCTTGGGGGGTTCTACATATGGACTTACACATATCATCTCATACAAACCTCGGGTATATTGTATAAAAAAATCAAATTGCTCGAAGAGACCACTGCAAAGATTCCGAATAAGGACTTTGATGCTGGTAGTGACACTCACCTTCTCATGGAAGATGGATCTTTCCATGATCAGGAGGAGGCTGCAAATCTCCAATCATCAAAATCCATCGACGTAGCAGTAGAAAACCTACCCGTAAGTCATCTTTCTCACTTCAAGTTCCTCTTTGCGAATGATAAGCGAGTTGGACTAGTTTAGGCCTTCAATGCAATATGAGATAGATTTCTCACTATGAATTTGAGTCCACTTACAGTAACAACTCAATCTATTGGTGAATATTTGCCTGATAATCATAAGATTGTGCACATATGCAGATTGTGTATGCATCATCAAAATCCATCGACGTAGCAGTAGAAAACCTACCCGTAAGTCGTCTTTCTCACTTTAAGTTCCTCTTCGTGAATGATAAGCAAGTTTGCGGTAACGAGTTGGATTAGTTTAGGCCTTCAATGCAATATAAGATAGATTTTTCACTATGAATTTCAGGCCACTTACAGTAGCAATTCAATCTATTGGTGAATATTTGCCTGATAATCATAAGATTGTGCACATATGCAGATTGTGCAAGCATTATCCAGCGGAAAGCTTGATGGTGAGAAGGAGGGACCCTGGGGAAAAATTAAAGGGATTTTACATCAGATCGTGGAAGAATTATTGGCGCCTCCAACCGTAGCTGCTGTATGTTTCCATAGTCTCTTTCGACGTTGTTATTGCCTTAAAAACATTAATTCCACCACTTAACCATTTCATTTTATGATCTTTTCAGATATTTGGGTTCCTTTTTGGTGCAATTCCATGGCTAAAATCACTTCTCATTGGTTCGAGTGCTCCTCTTCGAGTAATCCAAGATTCGATCAAATTGTTAGGGTGTGTACTTACAATCTTTTAGTCTACAAAATGATTGTTTCTTATAGGACATGCTAGTTTTTTTGAGAAACATTACAGAAGATAATTATCTTCACCAATGGATCTAATATCATGTTAGAAGCAAAAATATTGAACACTGAGGAGATGAAATTCTTTACGCTCTTCTATTCTGTTTTTTTACAGGAGCCTGTAAATGAAAACAGAGGAAAGGATTTCAAACTTGGTTGTATTATATATCTGTTAAAGTGTATATATATATCTTCTTCTTTTTTAAGTGGTAACAAAAAAACTTTATTAATAGAAAAAAGGGAAAAAATACAACACTATTACACAGGGCCTACGAGAATTAGGCTAGAAAAGAGAAAACAAGTCAAAACAAAAGAAGACTATTTCAAAAAGAACAACAACAAAAACAAAGAACGCCAAAAGCTCTATTTTACAGGTAAATGGGATACGCCTGTGGTCGAACCTCTACCGCCATTCTTTGCAAAGAAGTCTGCCACTCTATTAGCTGATCTACTAATATGCACAAAGGAAACCTCCAAGCCCGAGTCAGTTCCCTTATCTCAGCAATTGTATCTTGAGTAGATTGTATTGATTAAAAGATTTAATTGCTGCTGAAGTGAATGAACCAACTGTCATTTTTCTTCATTTCTTGTATTAGGAAGAGAATTTACCATTCCCTTGGATTAAAAGTGAAAAAAAATGACATTCTGCTAAAAATGCTTAGGCACCTTCCTTCATTTTACTAATTTAAACTATGTGCCTGAATTCCTACTTGTTTCACTTTCATTTACAATTACTGAAATGGAAATCCTTGAATTAGGCACATAACAATTTCTTTCTCCTTTGCAGAGATGGAACAATACCTTGCATCACTCTTATACTCGGAGGAAACCTTACACGAGGTAACTATCTTCATATTTAACAATATTAAGTGAATACTATATAATTAGTTCATTTGAGCTAAAATTTCAATGCTTCAATTCCCAAAAATATAAGACCAGAATATAATTCAACTATACGGTGAAAAGCCAATAATGAACTAAAAGGCTCCAAAAAAATCGAAAAATCTTAAATGTCCATCAACTCAAGCCTTAAAAATCATTAAAACAAAATGTTTCATGCTTTTACAATCCTAAGAATCCTATAATTCTATTATTTATACGAATTGTAAGATTTGTTGATAGACACGAATCATTCCTCTTATCATATTGTATGAATCGTAAGATATGACTTATGTATCCTAAGATTTTAACAACAATGGTTTTGCTAATTTCCTTAAACAGGTTTACGCACTGGAAGAATAAAACCTTTTGTCATTGTTGCTGTGATCATCGTCCGCTATGTTCTTCTTCCGGCTATTGGCGTGGGTGTGGTTAGAGCAGCTGACAAACTGGGCTTGTTATCTCATGATCCCCTGTATCATTATGCGCTGATGGTTCAGTTTACACTTCCCCCAGCTATGAATATAGGTATGCATTTCCTTACATACATTGTAGGAAAAATTGCTCTGTTCAGATGTACCTTAAATTCATTTTTCACTTGTATCACACCAAGTAATGAGTTCTTAGTTGTCGATGCTGATTTGGAAACTTGAAAGATATATCAAAGTTTCACACACTTAACCATCCATTCTGCGGTGGGTCGTCGAATCACATCACTGTGAAGGTGATTTATGACTGAAAATCATACTTGATAATGTCTGCTGCAGGTACCATGACTGAACTCTTTGAAGTCGGTAAAGAAGAATGCTCGGTCCTCTTCCTATGGACATACATAGCCGCAGCATTCGCGCTTACGTTGTGGTCGATAATCTTCATGTGGATCCTATCTTGATCAACTCTGTTTGAGATTTTAGTATCTGTACCAAGCAATTGCAGGTCAGATCATGACCCCGTCGAGGCAGCCATTGTCGCGCTAAATTCATTCTGCATATACCATCATATTTTTTATTGATTTGGATTATATTTTCATATTGATCGTGGTTATGTCACCTTGGTTTGTATTCAGCTCTGGATCATACCCGATTGCATTCTTTCGAGAGATTGAAAGGAGTTGTTGTATCTCTTTCAAAAAACAAAAAAAAGAGTTGTATCTATTGAACACTTATCCATTATTCAAGTACTAAATTAATTTTGTTTTGTGTTCTCAATTTCTCCTCTCCTCTCTCTATATATATGTATGTATATTATGGATTGGGTCACGGGTCGTGGTTGGGTTGGATCTTGGGTCATGGGTTGGCTTGGGAAATGGTTAGTCGGTTTGTCCATAGGTTGGGTTATAGCATTGGAAATTCATGAGTTGTTTAAAAAATCGAAGGTCAAACTGTATAATTGGATTGCCATTAATTTAATCTATGTTTAGAAAATCGGAGGTTAAGATGTACGAATTTGATTTGGTTGCACCTCAACCAACACCCACACCGTGTACATTTAGGTTTAGAAGCGAGTTATTCAAGTTTTGAGTTATTTCGACTTATTTTCATCAATTTTGATTATTTTAAAATTATTTTTATTAATTTTTTTTTTGAATTTCAGTTCTAAGATGATCTCAAATTTTGTTTTTTGTGAAAATATTTAATAAAATAATATTCAATGTTTATGGAATTCAATGAAGATGTGTTAATGCAATAATCACATAGTTTGTATTGTCTCTGTGTGATTTTCTTAAGATACTTCCCATTTTTGAATTTCTTGCAAAAAAATTGAATGTAATAATATACAAATGTTTCTACAATTAAATGAAGATCCTTTAATGTGATTCATATAGATTTTAAAGTCTTTATGTATTTTTTTTAATATTTCAACAGTTTTATGAAACTAATTTTTTTTATAATAAAAGATAAGTCACTAAAGGATAACATAAAGTCCTTATTAAGTGTTTCTTCATGTTAGTTTCCTTTTTTATAAATTTTTTAGATATTTTTCCAAAGTTTTAGGACATTTTTAAGTTTAGACATATCGGAATCTTAAATTTCAAGGGTCTAAAACTCCATAAAAATTACCATTATTTAAAAAAAAATGTTCATCCTAAGTTTTCCATTTTTCCTATTTTTTTTTCACAATAAAAAATAAAATAAAATATTGAAGAGAGGGCTATGGCAATCCCTATCGCCCTTTCCTATTTTAAATCCTTGTTTTGGAGCCTCTCATTGGAGGCCACAGTGGCTGCAAGAGTAGCTTTGGTACAAATCATCACAAATGGGCCATGGCATTGGACTCTAGGTTAAATGATTTGGTTTGCGATGCAAGTTATCGTTTTGTAGCTTCGTCATCATCATTTAAATTATTTATCTTATCAATTTAGAGTTGGCCTTTATATTTAGATTTGACAAATTATTTTCATAAACAAACTTCCTATTTGACACTAATGTAATTTAAACCGATGGCCTCCATGTACAACCACAAGCCTTTATCAACTGTATACCGGTTCTTGTCTCCCCTTTTATATTTAATTCTGAATTAATTTTTAGGGAATTTAAAATCGTGCATTGATTATTTTTTTTTTATTGTGTTGGGCTGATGTGGGCCGACTAAGTTTTTTTTTTTCCTTTTTTCGTTTAGAGGGAAACCTTTTTTTGCATTTAATTGGCAATATATTGTGCCATTGATTTCTAAGAACAAATGATCGTATCTAATAGAATTAGTGGTCCAAAAACACTATTTAGCTTGAAGTCGCAATTTATAGAAGATCCAATCAGTTATCGAGATGCATTCGCGGAGTTTAATAACTTTGCTCTAAGGCTGCAACTCAGGCCGAGTTTCAAGAAATCCGACCTGATCTAAGTTAATATTTATGGAATCCAACTTGACTTGACCTGAATTCTCACCCCGACTCGAATTCTAAGACAAATCTACTCGAATTTTGACTCGACCCGCATTTTGAATCCATTTTAGTTGGATCGGATTGGTCTAGCTTGTAAAATCCTAAATCCGACCCAACCCAAATTCCATTCGAATTTTTGTCTTCTCAACCCACCGGAGTTGCAGCCCTAGTCTGCTCTTTCCCTCATTCTTCACATGTCTAATCCACTCTAGAGAAACTGTCAAATTGTCAATGGCCATCGGTCTTTAAATTATAGTTTAAGAACTAGAAAATAAAAATAAAAAGTCAGTCTAAGTTTATTCAATTAAATTATTATTGGACTGAATTACTAGATTTCATTGAGTTTTTTAAAAAAAATTGAATTTTTTTTTTGAAACAGTTAAGAATTGACTTTCATTATATAAAAAGATTACAGTAGAGGGAAAATAAAAAGGTGGAGGCTTATGAGAAATAAACCCCCACCCGCCTGGGGAAATAAACAAAGCAAATAAAAAAACAAGAAGAGGTTGCGATCCCAAAAGAACTACCCGCCCGGGGAAAAGAATGTGCCACGGGTCGCCCCTTCAACACCATTCTTAGCGAGAAAATCCGCTACCCTGTTTGCAGATCTATTAATCTGATAAAAAAATTGAAAAATTATCTTGAGTTATTCAACTTGATTGAATTTTGACCTGAGTCCAAATTATAAGTTTTTAAACTATTCATTAGATCAGTGAGAGAACATGCAATGAATGTACTAACCTTATAAAAACAAAAGTATAAGCTACACTGAACTCCAAAAATAGAAGAAATAAAATAAAGATTTCCAGAAAACTCCAAAATTTAATGAAGTGATTTTTTTTTTGAAATAAACCCTAAAACAGGATAGTCATTTAGACAGCCAATTTTTCTATTAGGAGACACCTTTTTTGAAATTTAGAGTGAAATTATCATTTTGTCCTTCCAATTTTGAAAAATCTTTCATTGAATGACATTTGAATATGAATTTAATAATTAATTAAATTCAGTTCATTATTTGATTCATACCCATTTATTAACATAATTCAATCTTCTATCATAAATTCACAAGATCTTGAATCATCAATGTTTTACAAAATCATAATCATAATGTGGAATTATACTTTATAATTTAAATCATACCGGAGTCTATCGCTTAAATCTAATGATATTTTAGTGTTAGATTCTTTAAGTGTATTTGCTGTAAATCCTTCACTATCTAAAGGACGGTTTACAAAGTCATTTAACAAAGTACAGTACCTTTTAATCACTCAAAGATGATAAGTAGATGAAAGCATAAATCGGAAAATACCAAAAAATACGAAAAGTTGAAAACTTAAATTCTAATTCAGAGAAAATGCCAAACAGGTAAATTGAATAACTTTTCAAGGGCTTCTTCAGAACTTCAAACATAAATTGTTGATAAGCATTAACATAAACGAGCTGTAAATTGTACCACAGACGTGTTTGAGTAGGTATGACTTGGCGTTTCCTTAACACAGCACTGCACCGAGTCAGCCACTACTCCCAAAATATATGGAGAGATTCCTAAACGGCTAAACTTTGGATAATTTCATGTCGGATTTTAATAAATGTATCGAAATTCATTAAACTCAATTCAATTTGACATAAATTTTTAATTCAAATCAACTCGAGTATTATTTTATAATTTAATGCAATCAGGTCAAATCAAATTAGTTTGAATTTAATTTTCTCAACTTAATTCAACCTGAATTTCATACAGATTTTTATTTTTTTAACCTGACTCAATTCGAAATATATAAATACATAATCCAAATCCACTGATTTCTTTAGTTGGATCATATAAGTCAAATCATGTGTAACCGGACCCAAATTTTACCCCTACCTGTACCCAGGGGTCAAAAAATCGGCTAGACCGATATATCGGCCGATAATTTTATCTCTCATACCGATATCGGCATTTTCTCTCTCCTCCGATATCGAAACCGTGAAAAAACTGCAAAAAACCGTGATGAACAGTGACAAAACCGTAAAAAACTGTGAACACCCCTGAGAACCGTAAACCTTGAACCGCGTCAAACCGTGGAAAACCGCTGAAAACCACGAAAACCGTAAAAGACCGTGAATCCCCTGAGAACCGTAAACCCTGGAAAACCGCGAAAAACCATGAAAAATCGTGAAAAACCGTGAAAAACTGTGTAAAAACTGTGAAAAACCGTATCGGTGTTTTAAATTTTTTTTTTTTTTAAATACTGATATTTATGAATATCGGCCGATATTATGACTGATATTTCGGACTGAATATCGGCCGATATTCTGTATGTACGGTCGATACTTATCATATCGGCCGATATTACTCGGTTTAAAAAAATCGATATATATCGGCCGATACGATATGTATCGGTCGATATTTAAACCTTAGCCTGTACCTACACCAGAAAATACCAAATCTCTCTCTCTCTCTCGCATTCAATAAATCATCAAAGATGGTGGCGTCTGAGGCTTATCTATTATAGCAATTAAGAAGCCAACCCAATTCACAAAGGAGAAGAGGTTTAACCATACTTTTCTTCTTTCCAATCATTTATTTCTTTCTTAGGATTTTCTTTGAATTCCTACCTTGACACAGGCTAAGTGTGACTTGCTTTCTCCTCCAAACGTTATAAAAACTCAATTCAATCTTCCTCTGTTTCATCAAGTCACGTAAATCTCTCATATGGGTTCTGTACATCTTCCTCTCATTATTCCATCCTCTTCTTCTCCACCTTTCTTGGAAAGGATTTCAAGGTCGTTCGAGTCCATTAAAGCCAGACTCGATTCCAGGTTCCTTCTCATCTTCATCTCTCATTGATTTTTATCAGATTTTTCATATATTATTTAGTCTTGGAGAACGATATTTTGATATCAACTGATAAAACAATTAAAAAAAAAACTCAGCCCATTGCATTGAAGTACTGTTTCATTCTTTTTCTTTGAGATTTTATGTGTTTTAAGTCTTGATTCCTTGTAAGCCAATACAAAAATTTGGGTGGATCATCGTTATTTTTTTCTCACTAAGGTGTTTATGTCTCACTAATCTTCAAGATATACGTAAACTTCTCTGCCTACACATTGGTTAATTCTGAGAAAAGTGACTTTTTGGATAGAATGAGAATTGAAAGTAGGACCTTCACTTTCTGAAACAGGTTCTTTGCTTTCATTCGACCCGTTTGCTGGATTATTATTTTATCATAAATGATTAAGACTATTAAATTCAATTTGTTGTTTTTGTTCTTCTCTCGTCATTATTATTATAATTAATTTTTTTTACCGATCTCATTGTTTTCTTGTCATTTCTTGTGTAGATCTTGTTTCCAATAAAACCCATGTCATGGAATTCTATTTCGAATTCTGGTTTACTGAATACCAATTTAAAACGTTCAGAATTTTTTATATTCCTTTTCCTTTATGATAAAAGGTTTAGATTAGAGTTTTTTCCCTTTTTTCCATTTTTGTTTTTGTTTTGGTGAGGCTTCTATGTTCGGTTGCTTATTCTGATTTGGTTTGAGTTGATTTGATTGATTTGATTTGTTTTTTGTTTTTTATTCTGATTTTTGTTTTGTTTTTGTTTTTTCCTTTGAGTGATCCTTGTAATATAACTTGCAGCCATTAATATTTCTTCTTATGTCATTCTATACTTAGACTATTTGACTATTTTTACCCTTGATTTTGAAGATTGAATCTTAATTACAGGATAAATATTAAAATCATCAAATATCCATCCATTATGGAGATGGGTAAAATGAGATTTTCTATAACAAAATTTCAATTTAAATGGTAAATAATATATTGAGTGGCTTAAATTGATCGTGAAAATATATTCTAAGGTTCTGTATACTTAGTGTCTCTAATTAATTTTTAGTCATCCTAATCATTTTCAAGTGTCCATTTTCTTATTCTTAAAGTGGTAGTACATGCCAAATTAAAATGCATGCGTGTCGTTATTATCGTTATCATTATCATCATATTATTATTAATACCATTTTTAATAATAATGTTAGTTACTTATTGTTATTAGATAGAATCACTATATTTTTTATGGCCCTATATTTTCTAATCTTAACTTAAAGAGTTGGAGTGATGACCATTAACCTATCTTAAGAAGTGAGAGTTTTGAGTTCGATTGTCATTTCACTTCAAATGATCATTTCCGCTAGAGTTATTTGAAGATGTAATCGAATAATCTAAAAATCCTCAACACTTTAGTCATAAAAATAAAAAAAAAACATATTCTCTTATCTTTTATATCTACTTGTCATTTTTTAACTCACTTTCTCCAATGTAGTCCAATTATTTAGTCGACCTAGATTGACAGGTGTATGGTTAACTCTCACCTCATGTGTCTATTAAACATTAATTAATGGGTTTCAACTTGCGTAATCGCCTAAGCATCATATTAATTAATTAATGTATGAAACTGATGGTTGGATGTTCTTTTGGTTGGTTGTTTGTATTTTATTTTGTAATGGTAGTAGTTACGTTTCTGTCTCAAACTCCATCAATTTTTGTTCAATTATGGGTTCTTGCTTTCGTGATCAATTTGACACGTGGCCTTGGTCGGTTTAGGGGTCAGGCTTTGTAAAAAAGAACTAATTCCAGGTCTGTCGGGCTTTTAAAGTCAAAGCTCGGACTCACTGTCTAAAGTCTATTTGTTTTGTATTAGTACTATTTTTAATTTGTTAACTTTTATTTTCTAGTTTGAAAATCTAATTAAACATTTTTTTTTATAAAATTTATGTATGGGAAAATTAATGTAAAACTTCTACGAATGATATCCACTGTCCTTAAGTCACACCAAGTGAGACCATGAAGGTTCGAATTTAGCACTTTCTACTTCTTTAGATAGGAGATTATCAGTTATATGAGTAAACTTTAAAACCTACCATGAATTAAAAATTCAGTTCAAAACTCTATCTAATCACTGAACTTAATAGTTGAATTGGTAGAGTCCTTGAAAGATTCGCTCCCTAGTGACAAATGAATATATATATATATATATATATATATATATATTCCTTTTTCACAATCTTTATTTGAATAAATAAAACAAGTGCTTTTGTCAATGATATTACTTAGTTATTTTGAAATTTTAATTGGTGTAAAGTTTTAAGTGACTCAAATGGATCATGTTGATTGATCAAGAGATTTAAATATCGATCGATACGTATTGTATCAATCATTATTTTTTCATGTAATAAAAGTGATTTTTAATAAATTCATTATTTCAAAATAAATCACATAGATGAATATTTTATCTATTATCATATCTCTTGTGACAAATTGAGTTGAAACTTATCCCTATATTATAGGATTGAGTGATTCACCTTATCTGGCTTCAATTTAGTAAATGATGAAAATGAAAATCCAATTTCTTTTTTTTTTAATTCAGACCCACCATTATTGCCAGGACTGCAATAATGCACATCTGGTTCCACCTTTCCTTTTCAAACTCTTTTGAGCTGTCTCCTTTATTAAATTCCTGTATTCTTGTTGAATTGAACTTTGTTGTTGAGAAATATTGGTAAATTTTATATAGACTTTTTAAAATTGTCTAATTGTTAGTTTTATTATCTTAAATAAAATGGAAATTCATTTTTGGATAATTGATTTTGAATATGAAGTATCTATTTTTGTTTGTTTTCCAAAAATCGGTTGTATCAGTCATATAAATGCATCTATATTTTTGGAAAAATTTATATTTGATGAAAAATTTATAAATTATAATAGAAGATACACATCACAATTGGATACTAGAGAATATGAATTTTATATTGAGTATTTTCTCATGTTAGTTTCCTATTTTCTAAAATTTGTAGACATTTTTCAAGTATTTAGAACATATTTTATTTATATTGAAATTTCTTACTCTCAAATGTCTAATACTCTATTAAAATAACAATAGTTCTTTCAAATAAAATATTCTCAAACTAAAATTTCTATTTTTGCCTTTTCTAATAATTTTCTATATTTTGAAAAAATTAAAAAAAACAATAATAGAGAGGATATATAATCCCACTCTAAAAAGTTGTTTGGAAGTACCTTCATAAAATAATGGAGGGTCTCTCACCCTTTCACTTCCACTCTTAACTTTTTCTTATTCCCTTTTGTATGGGCCCCTCCTTTCCTCAAATAAAGGGACCATATTTACCAATCTTTTCGTGATTTTATTTCGTGATTTTATATATATATATATATATATATATACTCACTTGACTTGATAGAATTTCAAATCAAGTCTGATAATGGATTTTTCAAATCGTGGGCTGACTCGTTCCTTAAGAAGAGCAAATGCTTTATTGTTTTAAGTAATTTGAACCCTTTGATTTGTTTTATTTTTAATTTTTTATTGAAGCATGAAATTGATGAATGAGTTTGGATCTTGAATTTGTTGTTGAGCAGAGTCTATCTCCTCCTATACTAGAAGTATACAAAATAAGGTAGAGAGGAGATAAAGGGCAAGAAGAAGAAGAAGGAGGAGGAGAAGAAGAGGAAGAAGAAGAAGAGAGAAGAGAAGTGAAAAAGGAAGAAAATCAAATCTCAAATCAAAGAAAATGGTGTTTTGGACACTCTTCATGGTGGCCAGTGCGCCAGTGTTGCAGGTCCTCATCATCAGTGGTTTGGGGGCTCTTTTGGCAACTAGGTATTTTAATATTTTGGTAGCAGAGGCCAGAAAACATATCAACAAGGTAACTAGCTTATTATGTTTTTATGTTATTATTAATACATTACTCTATCTATTTCGAATCTTATTAAATGGGTTAAGTTCATTTAATTTTATTTTGGGTTAGAGTCGAGTTGGATTTGAGTCGGGTTTACTTATTTACTTGATCAAGAAGATTTTTTCAAGTGAGGCACGAACCAAGACTATCCTTTAAAATGCGTACAGACCTTCTATGCTTCAATATGTTGTATATAGATGTGGCAATAGTCACGTCAGTCTGGTCCACTCATTTATAAATGAGTTTGGTTCAGGTCTACCAATTAAGAAACGGGTTTGGTTTAGAGTCTGATCATTTTTTAAAATGAGCCAGTTTGAGTTGGGTTGAGTCAAATTTTGTCAGGTCTAGTTAGGATGGTTCCATAAACCCCATTTTGGATAATTTGATAATATCCATAATGATCTATTTATCCAACAACTCTTTTTTAATCATAGAGTGGGAACCTCAATATAATGTCGAGAGCCAGTAAGATTTGGCTTATTAAAACCATCATATAATTTTGTGACGATCTATACTATCACATGATTTGGTTCTATTTCTAGTGACGCAAAAGAGGAAGAACATATTGACCTCTAATCTCGATTGAGCCTTGATGGTTCTGTCTAATGTCATATATTCTTTCAGCTAGTGGTCCGCACGGAGCCCTCCTAGTGATCCAATGGGAGAGATGTTATGTCCTGAATGATCTGAAGTGGGCCACGCTGGATCAACAGTTTCAATTAGACTGTCTGGTGCCATGGCCTATAGAGAGTTCAGGTTGGTAAAAGTTGAGTGAGTCTTAACTCTTTCTTGAGTCAGGTGGGGCTGGAAATTGAATACCCGGCTCAGGTTCAGGGTCATCAGCTACACTGGGCCTGGCCCAAGTCTATTTTCATAACCTTGTACAAAATTGAAATATGGTTAGAACTATTATATGGTCGTTAGTGTTATTGTCACATGTGGGTCACAATCCTGTCCATCATCGAAGCATTCTGGGTTCATTTTCTCTTAGGCCCTTGATGAAGTCCGACATTGGGTCTAATCTTGGGCCCAGAGAATTTTCAGGTAGAGCTGACGCATCCTGTCCACAGCCCATACATCCCCAGAAATTGGTCTTGCAATGCTTGCTTAAACTACTTCACTTGATCTCAGATGAAAATCTTTTGCTTACAGGTGGTGTTCATCGTTTTCACCCCATGTCTCATGTTCGCATGTCTCGCCAAATCCGTGACGCTGCAAGATATCATTTCATGGTTAGATATCATTTCCATTTTTTTAAGCTCATTCTGCTGTGATGTGATGTCGACTTGCAAGACATTCTTCGATTTGATTCAAGTTTTCAAAATTCACGTACAATAACTCGATCAAATCTAGCATCTAATCATGTTCAGAGTGTACATTCAGGTGGTTTATGCCCATTAACATTGGGATCATCTTCCTAATCGGCGGAATCCTTGGATGGATAGTAGTGAAGATACTGAAGCCGGAGCGTCATCTTGAAGGCCTAGTCATTGCTACTTGTTCAGCAGGTGAATTAGCATCATCTCAAGTTCTTGGTTTTTCCTGTTTCTTTGTAAACTTTTAAGGCCATTTCTGAAAGTGATTCTTCCCATGACTTCATGTTAAGCAGGAAACTTTGGCAATCTAATGTTGATTGTTGTCCCTGCAATTTGTAAAGAGGAAGGAAGTCCATTTGGCGATCCGGGTATCTGCAATACGAATGCAATTTCTTATGCGTCTTTCTCTAAGGCGGTAAAGATATCGTAACCTTGAACATTTTCAGGTCTTGGTTTCTTCAATCTTAAGCTCTCATGTAATTTGTGATTCATATGGTTTGTTGCAGCTTGGGGGGTTCTACGTATGGACTTACACATATCAGCTCATACAAACCTCGGGTATATTGTATAAAAAAATTCAAATTGCTCGAAGAGACCGCTGCAAATATTCCGAATAAGGACTTTGATGCTGGTAGTGACACTCACCTTCTCATGGAAGATGGATCTTTCCATGATCAGGAGGAGGCTTCAAATCTCCAATCATCAAAATCCACCGACGTAGCAGTAGAAAACCTACCCGTAAGTCATCTTTCTCACTTCAAGTTCCTCTTTGCTAATGATAAGCGAGTTTACGGTAACGAGTTGGACTAGTTTAGACCTTCAATGCAATATGAGAGAGATTTCTCACTATGAATTTGAGTCCACTTATAGTAACAACTCAATCTATTGGTGAATATTTGCCTGAATCATAAGATTGTGCACATATGCAGATTGTGTATGCATCATCAAAATCCATCGATGTAGCAGTTGAAAACCTACCCGTAAGTCGTCTTTCTCACTTTAAGTTCCTCTTTGCGAATGATAAGTAAGTTTACGGTAACGAGTTGGACTAGTTTAGGCCTTCAATGCAATATAAGATAGATTTCTCACTAGGATTTTCAAGTCACTTACAGTAGCAATTCAATCTATTGGTGAATATTTGCCTGATAATCATAAGATTGTGCACATATACAGATTGTGCAAGCATTATCCAGCGGAAAGCTTGATGGCGAGAAGGAGGGACCCTGGGAAAAAATTAAAGGGATTTTACATCAGATTGTGGAAGAATTATTGGCGCCTCCAACCGTGGCTGCTGTATGTTTCCATAGTCTCTTTCGACGTTGTTATTGCCTTAAAAACATTAATTCCACCACTTAACCATTTCATTTTATGATCTTTTCAGATACTTGGGTTCATTTTTGGTGCAATTCCATGGCTAAAATCACTTCTCATTGGTTCGAGTGCTCCTCTTCGAGTAATCCAAGATTCGATCAAATTGTTAGGGTGTGTATTCACAATCTTTTAGTCTACAAAATGATTGTTTCTTATAGGGCATGCTAGTTTTTTTGAGAAACATTACAGAATACAATTATCTTCACCAATGGATCTAATATCATGTTAGAAGCAAAAATATAGAACCCTGAGAAGATGAAATTCTTCGAGCTCTTTTTACAGGAGCATGTAAGTGAAAACAGAGGAAGGGATTTCAGGATTTCAAACTTGGTTGTGTTAAGTTATTATATCTTGAGTAGATTGTAAGTGAAAAAAATGACATTCTGCTAAAAATGCTTAGGCGCCTTCCTTCATTTTACTATTTTAAACTATTGTGCCTGAATTCCTACTTGTTTCACTTTCATTTACAATTACTGAAATGGAAATCCTTGAATTAGGCACATAACAATTCTTTTTATCCTTTGCAGAGATGGAACAATACCTTGCATCACTCTTATACTCGGAGGAAACCTTACACGAGGTAACTATCTTCATATTTAACAATATTAAATGAATACTATATAATTAGTTCATTGGATCTTAAATTTCAATGTTTCTAATTCCACAAATATAAGACCAGAATATAATCGAACTATTCTTTGAAAAGTCAATAATGAATTAAAAGGCCCCAAAAAATCGAAAGATCTTAAATGTCCATCAACTCAAGCCTTAAAAGTTATTAAAACAAAATGTTTCATTCTTTCACATTCCTAATAACCCTATAATTCTATTATTTATACGAATCATTCCTCTTGTCACATCATATGAATCGTGTATCATAAGATTTTAACAACAATGGTTTTGCTAATTTCCTTAAACAGGTTTACGCACTGGAAGAATAAAACCTTTTGTTATTATTGCTGTGATCATCGTCCGCTATGTTCTTCTTCCGGCTATTGGCATGGGTGTGGTTAGAGCAGCTGACAAACTGGGCTTGTTATCTCATGATCCCCTGTATCATTATGTGCTGATGGTTCAGTTTACACTTCCCCCAGCTATGAATATAGGTATGCATTTCCTTACATACATTTTAGTATAAATTGCTCTGTTCACAGGTACCTTAAATTCATTTTTCACTTGTATCACACCAAGTAATGAGTTCTTAGTTGTTGATGCTGATTCGGAAACTTGAAAGATATATCAAAGTTTCACCACATTTAACCATCCATTCTCCGGTGGGTCGTCGAATCACATCACTGTGAAAGTGATTTATGACTGAAAATCATACTTGATAATGTCTGCTGCAGGTACCATGACTGAACTCTTTGAAGTCGGTAAAGAAGAATGCTCGGTCCTCTTCCTATGGACATACATAGCCGCTGCATTCGCGCTTACGTCGTGGTCGATGTTCTTCATGTGGATCCTATCTTGATCAACTTTGTTTGAGATTTTAGTATCTATACCAAGCAACTGAAAAAGGTTCGATGGAACTATTTTTATAGAAAATGTTGCACACAAACATACCTTAAGTTTCAAATTTAGATATCGTTTTGTACATAAGGATAAAAAATTGAGATTCTTTTAAATTAAATTATTTGCAAGTAGGGATGGCAATGTAGCCCGAAGAACCCTAAAGCCCGAAGAACCTGCCTAGGCCCTGTTACAAGATGAGTTCATCCAACATTTTTGGCCCAAATAAACCTGCTATCCATCCACATCTTGAAGACCCATCTAGCAATAATAGGATCCGCTTGCTAGGCCCAGATCGAGCCTGCTTCAAGTTTAAATAAAATATTTGTAATAACGATTACTTCTATGATTGGATTATCATCAATTTTGACAATTTTAAGTTATTTTTATTAATTTTTTTGAGTTTCTATTTTAAGATGATATCAAATTTTGAGTTTTTGTGAAACTGTTTTAATAAAATAATATTCAGTGCTCATAGAATTCAATGAAGATATGTTAATGCAATCACATAATTTGTATTGTCTCTGTGTGATTTTCTAAGATTTTTCTAAACATCTGATAAAAGTCAGGTTTTCTTAGACACTTCTCATTTTTTAGTTTTTTGCAAAATACTGAATGAAATAATATACAAATGTTTCTACAATTAAATGAAGATTCTTTAATGTGATTCATATAGATTTTAAAGTCTTTTTGTAATTTTTTTAATATTTCAACATTTTTATGAAACTCAGAAATTTTTATAATAAAAAATATGAATTACAATAGAAAATAAGTCACTAAAGGATACTTGAGAACGTGAAGTTTATATTAAGTGCTTCTTCATTTTAATTTTCCTTTTTACAATTTTTTAAACATTTTTTTTTTTAAATTTTAGGACATTTTTCAAAATTTTGGACTATCAGAATCTTAAATTTCAAGGGCCTAAAACTCCATAAAAATTACCATTATTTTTTTTTAAAAATGTTCATCCTAAGTTTTCCATTTTTCCTATTTTTTTCTTTTTTTTTTTCACAATAAAAAAATAAAATAAAAAATTGAAGAGAGGGCTATGGCAATACGTATTGCCCTTTCCTATTTTAAATCCTTGTTTTGGAGCCTCTCATCGGAGGCCACAGTGGCTGAAAGAGTAGCCTTGGTACAAATCATCACAAATGGGCCATGGCATTGGACTCTAGGTTAAATGATTTGGTTTGCAATGCAAGTTATGGATTTGCAGCTTCTTCATCATTATTATTTAAATAATTTATTTTATCGATCTAGAGTTGACTTTTATATTTACCCGTTCTTGTCTTCCCTTATATTTGATTTTGAACCAATTTTTAGGGAATTTAAAATCGCGCATTGAAATTTTTTTATTGTGTTGGCTGACGTGGGTCGACTAAAGGGTTTTTTTTTTCATTTAGAGAGAAACCTTTTTATAGAATTAGTGGTCCAAAAACACTATTTAGCTTGAAGTCCCAATTTTATAGAAGATCCAGCCATCGAGTCTCTCCATCAGTCTTTAAATTATAGTTTAAGAACTAGAAAAAAAAAAAAAAAAACAAAAAATCAGTCTAAGTTGATTCAATTAAATTATTATTGAACTGAATTACTAGATTTCATTGAGTTTTTAAAAATAAATTGAAAAATTATCTTGAGTTATTCAACTTGATTGAATTTTTGACCAGAGTCCAAATTCTAAGTTCTTAAACAATTCATTGGATCAGTGAGAGGACATGCAATGAGTGTACTAACCTTATGAAAACAAAAAGTATAATCTACAGTAAACCCCAAAAATAGAAGAAATAAAATAAAGAATTCCAGAAAACCCCAAAATTTAATAAAGTGATTTTTTTAGTGAAAGGTAAGTAGTACTAATCACTCAAGAAGAAAGGAAAAACAAGCCCTAAAATAGGGTAGCCATTTAAACACCCGACTTTTCTGCTAGGAGATGCCCTTTTTTGAAATTTAGAGAGAAATTATCATTTTATCCTTCTGATATGTGTTCGGACCAGGGGTGCAAAATTCGGCCACCCCCAGATATCGGCTGATAAAATTCTCTTTCCTCTTTTGTCTGTGTTTTTTTTTAAATATCTGTATTTTTTTTATTTAATTTTTTCTGAATTAAAAATAAATAAATAATCCGAAAGGAAGCTTTTTTTTTTTAAAAAAAAGTTTGAAAATGAAAATATCAGCCGACATCTGGGCCGATATTGATTCGATATTGGTCGAGATATCAACTCGGGCCCACCACCATTTTGATTTTTTTTTTTTAAAAAAGAGCGATTTTATGGATATCAGTCGATATCGGATCGATATATATTGCCGATATATTAGCCATATCGGCCGAGAACTATCGTGTACGGCCGATACAATACGTATCTTAAAACCCGTTCATATTGGGCAATATGTTTCTTATCGGCCGATATTTGCACCCATGGTTCGGACGATGATAGATTTTTCAAAATCAGAAGGACAAAATGGTAATTTCACTTTAAATTTTGAAAAAATGTTGTCTCCTACCAGGAAAAATTGGGTGTCTAAATGGCCACCCCTAAAATAAGAATGGGAAAAAGAAAAGAAAATAAAGATCTCTAAAATGAAAGAAATTGTATAATTATGTACAAAATATTATATATTATACCAAAATATTTCAGATCAGGTCTTGGATCTTTAGTTTTTCCCTCTTGACTTGACCAGAATCAAGAAAACTTTGGGTCTTCAAAACTTAAAATTGAGTCCATTTGGGTCTGGTTTTTATCTGGGCTGATTTGTACCCTTGATGAGGACCACTAGGGCCCAAAGAATATAGTCCATAGATACTGGATCAAGCATTATTTCAAACCTTGTATGTCCATCACAAGGGATCCAAATATTGGTCGATATCGATTGGTTTTTTTTTAAAAAAAAAAGAGGAGAGAAAACAACATCAGTCGATACCAAATTTTAAACCCCTGGTCCATCAGAAGGTGAATATGATCCACAAAAACAGAAGAAGAAAACCTGGTTGAAAATCTGATGGATTGAATGAATCCTTTCTATGTATGATTGCCTAGAACAAGGAAAAACTGGAGACAGATAGCAAATGTGTGGTCTGGGTTGAGACCAGCAAAAGCAAGCAAAATTATCTTATCTGATATCCCACATTTTCTCACCACGCATTCCTTCCCATCCAACCAATGTACAAAAAAGACTGCTTGAATACTCCAGAGGACTACTTAATTGCAGTTCAAATGCCCCACGACATGCGTGTGGCCCACCCGGCCGATATCAATCGTTCACCGTTCATCTGCGGATGATCACCCATAAAAAAATAAAAATCACTCCAGTTGGGCCATTCCAAAACAAGACCATTAACCATTTTGTTTCTAGCCACAGGCCCAGCCTAACTTTAAGGCAAGTCAGGCCTGGGCCTTAGCGCCCCATTTAAAAAAGGCCCTACTTCTATTTTGATTGTATGGTGGACCGAATGAGATTGAGAGATAGAGGAAAAGGGGACAAGACTAAAGCATGTCAGGTCTAGCCTAACTATAAAGCATGTTAGGTTCAGCCTAACTATAAAGCAAGTTAGGCCTGGGCCTTAGGCCCCCATTTGAAAAAGGCCCCACTCCTACTTTGATTGAATGGTGGAGTGGATGAGATTGAGAGAGAGCATGTGGAAAAAGGGACATGTCTAAGCTTGTTTGACTTAGATGAAAAATGGTAAAACCATTTGCAATGGGAGGAAATGAAAATTATTCAATTTTTGAGGGATTTGTCAAGAGTTTTTTTTTTGAATTATGATAAGATATTGGGTAATAAATACTCTACAATTGAAATGAGACTAGTTTTAGTAGAGGTATTCTACGAGAGTTAGGACATAGTTTAAGAAAATACTGATCTCCAATTTTGATCATAGAACTAAAGGATCTTTCATCTAATAAGTGGATAAAATATTTTGAAAATTACATATGTTGGCAAAGAGATTTACAAAGCTAGAAAAATTCAGTAATTTCAAGTACTCAAGAGTCAAGAGGGGTCTTTTCTGTTAATAAAATAAGCAATTGATTAAAGTACTTTAGACGAGGGGAATGTATTTCAAGGGATTCTCCTAACTATTTCTGGCATTGTTTGCATTTTCTGTGGTGTTGATTTGTGAATTTGTAGGGCTAGAATTTTGAGTTTTTTTGTGCTTCTTTTGATTTAAGTTTGTGCCTATAAAATTTTATTTAACAATATATTTCTTCTTTGCAAATTATGTTGTGACTTTTAATTAGAGATCTTTGGTGAGTTGGTAGAATAATAGAGGACATTATAACCATTCATCAATTCTCTTATTTTCACAGTGTCATGTTCTATTATTCTTTAACCTTTCAATTTAGTTCATTTTCATTTTTTATTAATTTAAAGACAAAATGAATTAACCATATTTACAATTATATTTTAGCATGAATATAAAAATTTAATTAGTAATTTTACATCTCAAAAAGTAAGAAAAAATAGATTTTAGATAATTTTTATTATTATATATAATTAAAATTTTAATTAATTATTACTTATAATAATATATTAAATACCAAGAAGGCTCCATTTAAATTTTTGGCCTTACTCCTCACCGTGTGTCTCGCCGGCCCTGTCTAGCCATATGGTCACAAGAAACAGGGACAAATGGTTCAGATCACAAAAGGCTTCACAACCACAATTTCGGATATTTGTATAAGCTATTTCAACTGAGTGGCATGAAATTCACATAATTTTGTAGAGAGATTATCCCTCAATTCTAGTTGCAGCCATGGCTACTCATGCTGCTCTGGTTTCCTCAAGGATCCCAACAGGAACTAGGCTGCAATCCAAGCATTCCCACACTCAAACTGCTCAATGTTTCTCTAAGGTCATCCATTCAACTTACTTGATACATCATCCCATATTGTCTCCGACTATGAAATTGTAGTTACAGTGATCGTAAATTCGTAATGTTCTCAATCTTCTGCAGAGAGTTGAAGTCGCCGACTTCGCAGGGCTGCGATCGAACACATGTGTAACTTATGCAAACCATGCAAGAGAAGCATCATTTTTCGATCACGTAGCTTCCCAACTCACAGCCAAGGTCAGTTTCAATGACATTTCATTCATTTGGTCCAAGATTTGATGTTTCTATGGTGTATTCATACAAAGAAAGTTTTTGTATCGACTATGATTATGCGGGTTCATGTGTATTCTACTATATGGTTTGATTTAGTCTTATTGGCTACCATCTATTCCTCCTCAAGATCCAAGAAAACGATTGATCTTCTTGTACAGTCTTGAAGGATTGTGAATCAGCTATTCAATGGTATTTGTGTGTGTGTCTGTGTTTTGATCCTTGATCCATGGCAATTTTCTTTCAGTTCTCACTTATTAGATAGAAGTAATTGAATTCTTCCATAAGAAATAAAAGGAAATTGTTCTAATAGGCTGCAGGGAGGAACCCAGTTAGAGGAGAGACTGTCGCAAAGCTGAAGGTGGCAATCAATGGTTTCGGACGCATCGGTCGAAATTTCCTTCGTTGCTGGCATGGCAGGGAAAACTCCCCACTTGATGTTATTATTGTCAACGATAGCGGCGGTGTGAAGAATGTAAGAAATTTCACATAAGTTCATTGCTCGCGGGACAACAATAGAATTATTTTCAGCTTAATTAGTAAAAAGAGTTCAAGCCCGTGAATTAATTACTGTGTATGTTCCACTGAATTTTTATATGGCAGGCATCTCACCTTCTCAAGTATGATTCCATGCTTGGAACTTTCAAGGCAGATGTGAAAATTGTGAACAATGAAACAATCAGCGTTGATGGTAAGCAAATCAAGGTTGTGTCAAACAGAGATCCTCTGAAGCTGCCATGGGCAGAGTTTGGCATTGACATTGTTATTGAGGTACTGTTTATTTACTTCAAATGGTTTATGGATTATAAATCTGATAAATCTCATTCATTTATGTCAAAGCAGAATTTTCTTAACATTTTCTCCAATATTAGTCTCTTCATGAACCTTTAGAAACTAATGTAATTTTCTTTTTAACTCTTTAAGACACTTAAATAAGAACTCAGAATGTTGACTGAGGTACTGCTGGTCAATTTTGTCGCAAATCAAAGAAACATATGGTTAATGAAAAACATGATCTGGGTCTAAGCATGAATGCTACAGAGAGGAACTATAGAAGAAATGAAGCAATTATCTCTGCTGAAATGAGAAAAGATCTTGTGAATTATAGGGTACAGGGGTGTTCGTGGATGGGCCAGGTGCCGGAAAACACATACAAGCAGGTGCGAAGAAGGTTATCATTACGGCGCCGGCCAAAGGAGCAGATATTCCCACATATGTTGTCGGAGTGAATGAAGGGGACTACTCACATGAGGTTTCAAACATTGTAAGGTGACCATTATGTCTCCCTTTCTTTGTTTTCTTCAAATTAGATTATTTTCTTGCATGTTGTATAATTTTATCACTAAACAAGTAATCTGAAAACTGATAATTTTGTTGCAGCAATGCATCTTGCACCACTAATTGTCTAGCTCCTTTCGTGAAGGTCTTGGATGCAGAGTTTGGTAAGCCTTCTGTTGCAATTTTGAACTTTTCCTATGTATATGAATCTGAAATTTCTTCTTTCTATAGCTCCTGTTGCCATCGTCACTGTTTGATTATGATTTTGTGATGACCAACACGGTGTGTGTCGAAAAAACCAGTGTATGCACACCGTACATGGACACTGTCGATGGCAATTAATCCATTTTCTGAGAACAAGTGTTGCATTTATTTGCAGGAATTGTCAAGGGAACCATGACAACCACTCATTCCTACACTGGTGATCAGGTATTGAACACTTTAGATAATAAATCCGATAATTTCAGATAGAGTACATTGTGGCTGGATGATCTGAACCGTTGGATCGAGTATTCATTTGGTTTACCATGAACCCAACAAAAAATTAGTCTGATTCTAGTGAAACTTGTACATGACTACCACATGATTAACTATTTTGTACTGAAGTTTTATTGTACTAAGTGCTTTCTTCCTTCTGTTACTACAGAGGTTGCTGGATGCATCTCACAGAGATTTAAGACGTGCCAGGGCTGCGGCATTGAACATAGTTCCTACAAGCACTGGTGCGGCCAAAGCCGTGTCCTTGGTGTTGCCACAGCTTAAGGGCAAGCTTAACGGGATCGCACTCCGAGTGCCGACCCCAAATGTCTCTGTAGTAGATCTTGTGGTGAATGTTGAGAAGAAGGGAATTAGTGCTGAAGATGTAAATGCAGCCTTTAGAGAGGCAGCAAATGGGCCACTAAAGGGCATCCTGGATGTATGTGATGTTCCGCTTGTTTCAGTTGATTTCCGCTGCAGTGATGTATCCTCCACCATCGACTCGTCACTGACCATGGTCATGGGTGATGACATGGTCAAGGTTGTCGCATGGTACGACAATGAATGGGGCTACAGGTAAGAATTCAAGTATAATTTGGTTATGTTTCATCATAAATCTACATTTAGCCTGTCCAAACTTGCACAATAATTGATCAACTAATCATGTTACACCCATAATTTGTAGCCAACGGGTCGTTGATTTGGCACATTTGGTTGCGACTAAGTGGCCTGGTGCGACTGCACCCGGAGGTGGAGACCCCTTGGAAGAATTCTGCAAGGATGAACCTTCAACTGAGGAGTGCAAAGTTTATGAAGCTTGATTGTTCAAATTCTTTCTAGCACAAAGATATTTCATCTGTTTAGAGATGAACAGATTTGCCTATGCAAGGGCCTTCCATAGTTGCACCCCAAACTGTTCTAATTTGTTGTAGACTGAGATCAAATGAAATGTTCCATATTTATCAAACCCGATAAGCTTCGTCAACTGCTGCTACTAATCAGACGTTAAACCTCTATAGTTCATAAAGTGATCAAATTCAAGTTTGGATATGTACTTAGATCTAACATTACCAAGGTCCTCTTCAATAATCATGTTTAGATGACCTCTTGAATTGATCCTATCCATTTCCAACAGTCAAAGAAAGAACATTCCATGATGTTAATCATAGTTGATTGGATCTGCCCAACAGTCACAATGTCGACAGTTAGTCTACAATTAGTTGGATACTGACTCGGAACAATTATGTTCTGGGCTCAGCTTGTTATAGGGAAACAAAAATCATTACCATCACTAGCAACAACTCATCAAAAGCTCAAATTAGATTATTAGAATGCCAGAGAATAAAAACAGAACACTAGAACACTTCCATTTAGCAAAAAAATATTTACAAAATTGTTTACAAACTAAACTTCTCTTCTATGATCAAACTAAATTCGTGGAAACTATGGATCTAAGATCTGGCAACTGCAAATGCAGATTGTTCAAACAGCAAAAAACCTATGGCACAAATTGCTTCTACACTTAAGTAAGAACATTTACAAATGGATAGAATTATCAGAGCTTGTTCTCTGCTACAGCTTAGCATAACTCATCTTCATAGACGAGAACCCGAGGAGCCGCCAAAAGCTTGAATGGTACTTTTGGAGTACGAGGGACTAAAGCTCTTCCCCTTATTGCTTCTCTCTTGCTGCAAGTTCAGGAATTTTTTTTTGTTAAGAGTTAGCTTAAAGATAAAACATCAATTTAGAAGTTTAGATACAGTGCAGTTTGGAAAATCTCACCTCACTAGAGGCCCATTTTTAGTAGCAAGAGGCACTTCTGATCCCGGCATCTCCTGTCGATCTCGACAGGGAGTTGTGTAATTGAAATGCCATTCTTTCGCAACCAAGACCTGCTCCAACAATTAAGAAATTAATATAAATGACCCGAATGGACAAAACCAAATTCAAAAACCATTGGAATGACAAACTTAACAGGCTTATTGTGTATTAATGCTATGAAGAAAGTAAGGATTGGTTAGGAATACTTGTTGCACCTAAGATGGTCCAATCTAAATCGAATTCTAGCCTACAATACTATTGAATTTAAAAGCAACCCCAAATACAATGTAGTCATGAAAAAAAAAGAAGAAGAGTTAAAACACCTAATATCATGTCTCCAAGACTATGAAGTAAGGGTTTGTCCAAGTCTTAGACCACTCATCAAATCATGAAATGCAACCCTCAGATTACGAAGTTTCACATGAAACCAATGAATTTCAGTGGCTTGTGATGGGGGTGGAAGGAATGCTGTATCCCGATTATGAACCAGTTTTGTGATCTAAAAGACAACCTTTCAAGCGCAAGGAATCCCAACTTCTTGGATTTGCACACCAGCAACCTTTGCACCCCATAAACAGAGGTCTCACACCCGTATCGAGAGTTTTCGCAAAAATCCTAAAATCTAAACCTAATTAATCAATCCCAAAAGCGAAGAGAGTTTTCACAAAAACCCTAAAATCTAAACCTAATTAATCAATCCCAAAAGCAAAGAGAGTTTTCACAAAAACCCTAAAATCGATATTCAATTAATCAAATTCGATACATAGTTTCCTTTAACAAAAACAACCTAAAACCAAATTCTCTTCCAAAGATGTGTTAATGAGAAGACATTACTTACAGCATCAGAAATCCTCTTTGAAACAAGAATCGCCGCCTTCAGTTGATCATGGTGTAAATAACATAAGATATTCACCTGCAAAGTACACAAAAACATGATAAGTTTTTTTTTCATTAAATCAATGATTTCACGGGAGAAAAAAATAATAATTGGATGTGACGGTAAACTACCAGTATGTCCATGGGAAGGGATTCAAGCCTAAAATCGAAATCCCCATCTGCAGACAGAGGAGTTTTTGGTGACCCAGAAAATTCCAGAGGCTTAATCACACTTTTCGATCCAACCCTTGATGGGTTCAGCTTTGCAACTTTGGTTTTCACCGAGAATTCATCATCCACATCGTCAATCTCCAAAACCAGAACCCTTTTCCTTTTCTTTCCAATATCTGCACAAGATCTGATACCAGCCCAGTTTTGGCGACGTTGTGAGGCATTCGTCTGTTTGAATGCCATTGAATCTTCAGGAGAAAACTTTCTCGTTATAGAAGTTTTTTCTCTGCTTCTCAACAAAGACCAAATAAGATGCTAAAAGTTTTGAGGTAACTTTAAATTTGAAAAGGTTTGAAAAAAGTCGGTAAGATTATATGACAGCGACGCAGCGGAGTCTTGAGTTATCGGGATTATAATTTAGATTAATATGATATTTAAAAATAAAGTAATGTTTAAGGATTATCAAAATTTAAAATTAAAAAGTAAACTTTAATTTATAATTTTTTAGTAAATTAATCTACTTGTAATAACCCTTAATTACGTTAATTGAAGAGTTTATAGAGTCTAAGTGTGCTCAGTGACCCGTTAGATTAGAAGATCTCCCGGGTGGATTCCCTGATAAGTTCAAGTTTGGCCTAATCTCAACCCTTTTCGATGTTAGAATGTATATGTGTGTAAAAGAAAATCAATCTTTTTCCGAGCCCGCGTCAGGCAGGGCGTAACATCTACCAATCATTTTAACTGCATAATTTACGAATAGACAAGTGAAGTAGAATTTTTCATTAAGTGTGGGATTTAAATGCTAAATTAAATAGATGAGAAATATTTAAATGAAATCGAAATTAAATGAAACTTATTTATTTATCTTTGAATTAATAAATATTTATTGAAATCAAAGTTAAATAAAAAAATTCAGCCAAAATTTACACGTTCCATATTTCAACTAAAATCTCAAAATTGTCAGCAAAAATTTTGCATTGAGAATATAAAGCCTACTTTACTAACATAAAATAAAGTCTTGAATAAGTTGATGAATAAAAATCAATTTAATTTTTCTATTATTTAAAAAAAAAACCATATGATAAAAGTGGTGATTATATATTATTTAATATTCTTTGTTGACTTATTATCTTATAGAGAATTACTAGTAACATTTTTGTGAAGATGATTTTTATATATAAGAATTTCATAAGATATTCTTTATAGTTCAATCCAATAAATCTTGAAAAAAAATTCTAACTTAGTTTTTTTGAGTTGAATTAGAAGAAGTAAATTAGATGAGTTCTAAACTCTAATTTAATAATCACTTTTTTCTTTGCTCATTTTTTTAGAAGAACAAAGCATAGATGTCTTCCTCTATCATTAAACTTTTTTAGAATGTAACTAACATTATTCCTTTGAAAAAAACTTTCTTTTATAAGTCAAAAAGAAAAAGAAAAAGACTTACTATCTTTGGAATATAAAGCTACATCAATGTTCAATGCTTAAGAGATCGATTTTATTAAATAAGTTGATTTCTAACTTTTATCTCATATTATAAAGTCAAACTTAAATATCAACGAATATTATGTTGTAATCTTTACTTTAGAGTTAAAATTTCAAAATTCAGATTCCACACAAAATCTAAGTCATGTAATTTGCTTGACTTTGAAAAGCTCGATAAAAGTCATAAACTCATTTGATTAAACCCAACCAAGTTGAATAAGCGTAGTCTGATATGTTTGAATTTTTTTAAAAAAAATTTAAAGATCTACTAGTCAAAATAGAGCTCGATTGAAGTCCAGCCAATCGAAGTAGATCAAATTGATGAATTAGCTCTTCGAATTTATGCTCATGCTCAAATTGACAAAGGGTAGTGGATATCCGGACATAATTTATTAGACCAACTTAGCAGGGTCGAAAAAACGATATCGACCGAGATATCGGTCTGATAAATTTCTCTCATTATTATTATTATTATTTTAATAAAAACAGCCGATATTGTGATACCGGCCGATATGTTGCGGCCAAGATATCGGCATATCAGCCGATATAATTCGTATCGGCTGATATTCGGACCCCTGCCGCTTACAGAAGGAACAAGACCTACTTGCATCTGTACTGGACCTGGGCCCATTTTTGGAAACGAGTTGGGCCTCAAAAGCCCATGAGATTAGATCCAAATGTTGTCAATTCAGTGGGCCCACAAAGTACACATCATCTGCTGACATGTACGCCAAATGGATGCCTACGTGGAGAGGAAATCCATTCCAAAGGGAAAGAATTTAGCGTCGGACCGTGTGGGCCTGAGAATGCAAAACCCAAGAATGGAAGGTCTCTTCCATTAGATGTGTGCTGCTAGTCCTTCTGAGTGTGATCAGCCTTAAGCACATTAAAGCAGCAACAAATCCTGGGTTGTATTGGGACATCAGAAATTGAGTAATACCTATACATGGGCAACACAAGCCAAGTGTGCAAGAAACAAATAGAGCAGAGGATGGGAAGATTGATTTTCACATACATACAAAATTCTAAAATGGGAAAGAGTGTATAAATGATTTGGTACACAAATTTAAATCACAAAAACATATGACAATCTGCTATCTAACAGGCTGCAACTTGAGCTGAGCATTAATGAAGTGAAGCAATCACCTTAGAATTGTCGCTATTTATCTCATCAGTTTGTTTTCTATTGGTATTTGTGTTGTTGTCATTTAATTTCTCCATTTCGATCCTCTTGGATCTGCTCTTCGTTGCTTCTTCCTTCTTGTCGATAAATGTTATGAACTTCCGGAGACGCCTGGACCGTGAGCTACCTTCACCAGATGGATCAGGTTCATCAGGGACATGACGACTGAACTGACGTGCCATTGACACGAAGTAGATAAAGAGTGCAATAAAGCACACAAGCCCACAAAGTAAATACAAGCCCGCAAAGCGCTTCAGATGAAGATGATTTAATTCATCCTTTGTTCTGTCTGTTCTGCAACTGGGTCCTGAGAGCCACTTGTTATGGATCCTTTGAAGACCACCATTCTCCGAGAGTTCTAGAATGGCAGTTGACATGTCAACGGCCAAGGGAGAGTCCCGTGGGAATGCCTATAGAGTTAGTTATATGATAAATTAGATACTCAAAAATAAAAAATAAATGATCAAGTTTTTAATAGCCATGACATAGGTTCTCTAGGACAAGAAACATGATACAGAACTAAGAGACATGAATACATTGACAAAACAGTTTATTAAGCCAAGTGAGAAAAAACCAGATGCATATTAGGTTGCTTCTGCTTTTCTGAATCACCTCATCCCAATCCACCATAAACACAAATTGCCGATAATGATTTGAAGCAGAGCAACCAGAAAAGAGTTCAAAACCCATCAAATACTAGCACTGCTTGCATATGTTTGTACATCCAAATGCACTCCAAGTTGCAGAAAAAAGAACTGTGAAGACATCACCCATGAGTGATCATAGGCATGGGTTTTGATGAAAGACTAAAGGGATTGCCTAAGTATTTTCTGTTTTATTTTTAAATAAGAATTTTCTATATTAGGGTACATTTTATCGTTACCCTGAATTGCTACTATTATTTTAGCAGGTTAGCTGGTTATTCACATAGTTCATTCGGGGTGAAATTGGTGGGCACATCAAGGTGGATACTTGTTTCAGATTCTTCTGTCCAAATCAAGGTTAACAATTAGCTCTAATAAGAAGTGTCACAGAAAAGGTAAAGTAGTATCCTAGCCTTTTATAAGCCAATTTCAATGTTACCGCTATGTTGCATTGGTAACAGGCAAGTGTGTTGGAGGCCAATACTGATGTGAGGTGTCAGACCTGGCCAATCCCAAAATCTAGGATTCATAAACTTGGCATAATATTTAACTAAATTTAAATTGATGTTTTCTTTTAAATGAAAATAAGGTGTTGAAAACAACATTATAGAATGTAATCTACCAGTCTTACTCCAAATAAAGTGACAAAATATTTTAGTTAGGTTTCAAAAGTACTAGAAGAGTATGTGAAAAGTCTGACATGGAGAAGTGTCTGACATAGGGATGAGACACTTTGAAGTGTTCATGCAACATAAGTCACCCAACACAGTGAACCATTTAGTTGCCTGTTCTTCCAAGAAAATAAAATACAAGGAAACCACATGCAATTGAGTAATATAGATCATTTATCATTTCTCTCGTCGAATATACTTACAAAGCCCCACCCACTTTTTGTGAACTCCTGGCCTATGATTTCAAATTTGCAGGTTCTTGAGAGAAACAGCTTTACATATGGAAGCTCATCCACCACAACAGCTACTCCACCATCCTCTGAACCCTTCTGCAGAGCTGTGGCATAGTCTTCTCGTTTGCTAAGAGGTATGAGTCTAGACTTGGGTATGCCTAGTTCCTCCCTCAGATAGTTTTCAGCGAAGGAACCCGCTTGAAATCCAACGGGTTCATTGCTTTTTATCAAGCTCTCAATTCCTGTAATGGACGATGAGAGCCGTTCCACCGTGAGGATCGACGTTAGGCTTGCTGTGTAGCTCGATTGAATTATCAACACCACAAACAACCATATGAGAAGCACCACCTTACCAAGGGTGCTGACAGTATTCTCTCCTACAAATAGAAAAAATAAGTCAAAAAGCTGCATGGGAGATGTGATAATCAGCAGCAAAGTTTTACTTACTATGGGCAAAAAACATAGTTGAAAAGCTAAACCTGCAAGGAGAAAAATGAAGATTAGAAATCAGATTAGAGAATCAGAAGAATCAATTCCTTTATAAAGGGCAAGTGTTTAGGTGCATAAACTTCACATTATTAACGTGTTGTGAAGCACCCAACTTGCCATGGTCATAAAATTTTGGTAAAATAGATGGGCATCTATTCGAATTTGTGTTTGCTAGAAATGGAAACAACATTTTACATAAATAATCTCTCCTTTTACTTTTTCCGTCCGAAATCATTATTAACGTCAATCATAAATCAACAATATTGAATGAAGGTGAGAAACCAGGAAACTAATATGGCATCTAATGTGATCTGATTTCTACACAACCCTAAATACATAAGAAAGATGATCATCTAGCTGCAAAATATTCAACTTGACAAAGTTATTTAACTAAGACCTGAAGATTCTAATATACTGTAGTTACTAAACCTTTTGATGGGATTACCAGCTCATGATGGTGATGACTAAACCATTTAAGAGATCTTTTAGAGATACCCACCAAAAATTTTCTTGCCACAGTATTCTGTTAGACTAATCTCTGGATTATTGAGAATTTCACTTAAAAGTTTCCCTCACCGTATACTTGTATAGTTTTAATTTAAAGGCCTCCACTTCATTGAACAAGTCTCAGTTTCCACGTTAAATACTGTCTATTCCTTGGTAAGGAGAACACTGTTAGTCCATCAATTATATGTGAAACACCATATTTTGGTTAAGAAGTTGCATTTTTTCACTCACTTATCTAGTTAATTCCTCTGTAAATTCAAACACCGGGACTGCATGAAGAAATCTAAATTTTCACAATTAATGTTTTTTATTCCTTTCTAAGGTGCATGCACGCATGCAAGCACACCACTACCTATTATGCACCCTCACCCAAACATACCCACAGACATAGGCACACAGAAGCATGTTTCCATGCGTGCACGTGCATAAAGACACTCGCAAGCCTTGTGGCTATTACCAACTTTCTAGCATCTTGACTTGCTCAATAGATTGTGAAAGAGGAACTAAAAAAAGATCAATTACTAAGATTTAGAAATAATTGGACTAACTCATCTATATGAAGCAGGTTAATCAATCTTCACTAGACAGGAATTCTATGTGATAATTAACTATTGCAGAAACAGAAATAACATGATCTATCATTTACTTACCTGAAAGACAAACAATCAGTTAGTTTTGTATTACTTCAGATGGGAATCTTAAAATTGCATTGATCAGATGTCAATTAGACATGAATACAGTGTCGGTAAAGGTATAAGTTCTTCTCAATACTTGCCATAGAATGGTGACAACTTGTCTCTTAGGTGGCCCACGGAACTCATCATTCATCCTATGCTCAAGAATCCACACAACTACTCCTATGATAAGGAAGAATACACCTGTAACACACCACATCTTTATTGTAAATGGTTGCAGAAAAGTCCATGCACTCGATTTTATGTTCTTCACAGCGGCCACAATGACAAGACCAGATTCAATAAATGGCTGAGTAAAATCCACAAGTTTTGTTCGGTTGGTAATAATTGCAATGTCACCTATGGCTGCGTCAAATACCTACATACATTGAATTCATATATTTATTGATAGCAATGAAGTCACATATTCATCATGCATGCTAAGTTACTAACAGGCCACCACTTTTTTTCTCTTTGATGCATTGCTTAGAAGTCATAGATGGAGAAGAAAACTCACATCTGCATTGACTAAATTCACCAGCTCGCTGTAACTTGGAGTCTTTTTACCATCTCCAAAAGGAACTAATGTATATGGAACAGCATAGGGCAATAGGCTTATGGCAGCAGTAAACACATCTATGCAGAACCCTTTCATTTTACCTGTAACTCCATCTTGTGCCACAAAAGATCGAAAACTAACTCTAATAGGGGTGCCAATCCTCAGTTCCTTTCCATTATTTGAGAAGACCCACCCACGAGGTCTTCTAGTCGTTTCTCCAGGCCAGATTACACTTAGTAGCTGCTGATTGGAACTTGAACAATTCGGAGGCCTCGAGTACAGTGTTTCGGGAGGTACAATCGACAATCCAGTATAATTTGACCAGTAACCCACATTCTCAAACCTAGTTCCAACTACATTAATTATGTCGTATGCAGGATGAACAAGGAACTGATCATCATTGAATCGAAGCAGGCCAGTTACACCCATTAGATTTGTCTGATATATTTTCTTCAGCAAGAGCTTACCACCGTTGAAGATGCTCATAGCTTCAAGGTTGAGAGTACTGTCCACTGCATCCCGTAATCTTGAATCATTTGAAAATGATATAGTTCCACCATCATTCAGAAAAGCATTAATCGCATGAGCAACTGTCCATATGGTATCATATGCATATAGACCATAAGCATTCAACCTTAAAGGGCCAGCTCTCCTTTTACTAGTCATCTTGCTCCACCTAGAAATAAAATCACTTTTTAGTTTTGAATCTTCAGTATGTTGACGCAAAGTAAGAACTCCTTGCATCGAGTGTAATGTCTCATTCATGAGCGATGAAGAATCTAATACTGAAGACAGCCAATCCGTAGTTATCCACACGAAGCCATTGCCCATCATCCCAAGAGAATGAGCTATAGACAGAATGGTGAGGCCTGAATTAGGATGTGTATGCACAACAATTACACGAGACGCCACCAATCTCACTTTAACCAGTATCTTCATAATGTTATCCCTAGTCCCTCCACCCACCGGTGCAATTCCAGCTTTATAAGAAATCTTACAGCGTCGCTCCACTAGTTTATCACCCAATGCATCTATCCCATTTCTCCCATGGTCATCGTCGATGAAGATTGCAATCACTTGCCTCCAGCCATAATATTGAACCAATTCAGCTATTGCAGACATCTGAAAAAGATCACTCTGTGTTGTTCTAACGAAGAACGGATATTGAAGTGAAGACAGTGTAGGGTCTGTAGCCGCAAATGATAGCAGAGGTACTTGGAGCTCATTTGCGACATGCGAAATCACATGAGCAATTATGGAAGACTCGGGGCCAACAATGGCCACAGTGTCAGTCTCCATGAATTGTAACGCTGTTACCAGTTACAAAAAATTGAAACATTAATGCAAAACTATTTAACCGAGATAGGCACAGTCAGGAATTAAACAAAGAACTAAAGTAAATTAGTTTCTTCATAAGAATATAGACACTACAGGTGGTTGTACTAGTTATCATGGGACAGAATTCCCTTAAATCTTTGTCCTACATTTTGGGAAGGGAAAACAAGCAATATTTCAGATCAAAAGATTTCATTCAAAGGCAAACTACGCATCTTGTAACCAACTTGCAAGCTACAAACTTACAATGGAAATTTACAAAGAACTATAGCAAATTGTCCATATTTAACTGCAAGAGAGTTAACCTATCAGACATCTTTGGTGGAAGTGAAACCATATAATCGCTAAAATATGACCAACCTGTATAAATTTCTTGGTCTAATATTTAAAAAAAAGAAAAAAAAGAATGGGGAGGTACGCATTTGGCATCACATATATGAAAACATCATAGGCAAATATGGATTATGGAGTTGTACCCATGCCCTATATTCTATTTCAATATCTACTTCAAGGTATGTAGTTTATCCATATGACATGTACAATGAGTCGTATAAAATCTGCATCCCTGCCATATCCATGATATCCTCCTCTCATGATCAAGTGTTGTGTCGCATTCTTGAATTATGTTGTGATCCAAGCCATATTCGACACTAGACCCAAAAAAAATTTAGAGCATGATTATTTTCATAATTTTGCACCTAATGTCATCTGTATATTGTATATTTGAGGGATTTCAAGAGAGAGATTCATATATGTAGAGAGAAACATGAGGAAGAGAGCCTTGTAACATTATTCTCAAATATAGTGAAATTACTCCCATCTCATTGTAGAAACATCGATGTTGGCAAACCACCAAACCATGTAAATCTCATGTGTTTCTATGTGATTGCTTGTACGTTTGTTGCATCATTTTTCTTTATATTAACATCATTTGCTATATCAAGCTATTATAGCTGAGCACCATAAGTGCAAAAATACCACAAATGTTTAGATTTACAGCATTCATAACCATAACCTCTTTCTGATAAGCTAAAAATACCATAAATAGAGCAGAACAAACTATTTGGTGTATACACTAATGTAGTCTGGCAAATATATGACTAGCTAATATTAACCTTTGGTTTCGAGATCCAATGGTACAAGCTCAGACTCGGTGTAGCATATAGGGTTATGTTCATTTTGAAAATAAAGAAACCACAATACTGTAGATATAAATGGCATCACATAACGTTGTTCAGTGGTGTGCCTACGTCCATGGTGAGTTGGGAGAAATTTCAATATCTTCAAGAATAGGGTTACAGCGTTCTCTTTCTCATGCCTTTCTTAACACAGATGAATTCCTATAACCTTAGAAGACCCTCAAAAATACAATATATAAGCTGCATCAAATTCAAAATTTTGAGAACCCCCAATTAGGATATGATTTCCAGTATGGCCTAAATCACCATAAAATACAAGATATCAACACAACAGTTTGGCCATTCTAGTTTTGTCCACCTAATATCAGTCTCACTCACTACATGGAAAGTTATTGCCTGATGTGTAGACAGTATAGCCCTTAAATCTAAAAGGATAAAATAGTTCAAGCAAAATTTATATAATGATGATGCCCAAACAAGAGATTCTGATACCTAAACATTCTTAAAGAACAAAAAGGGTCCTTAAGTATGTTTTTGGCTAAGTTGCATGGGTATGGCTGCGGGTGTCTAAGTCCAATATAGGTGCAAGGTGTCAAACTTGGCAAACAAAAAGAATAGGAGAAACGCAGCACTGTATTTAAAACTAAATTTATACTAAATGAAAATAAGGTCCAAAAATGAGTGTGATAGAAAATAAGGTATTAGTTTTACTCTAAACAGTCAAGTGACAAACATATCAATATTTTAATTAGATTTTAAGAGAAGAAAGATGATGTTATATTTTAGTGATCTTTAAAAACAATGTTAAAAAGTACTAGAAGAATCCATGAAGAATGTGTGCGTAAATCTGACACTGATGCGCGTGTCCAGACACATGTGCATCATACATCTTGAAGAGTCCACATGATAGAGGCTTTTGGGCAATAATTACAAAGCAATTAGAATTTGGTTAAGTACCATAGAAAGGAAAACAGGGCAACCAATCAATGAACAAATGAAAAAAATTAGAAAACAGACCACTAAACAATGAAAAGGCATCTTCCCAGGTGCTAATTTACCTTGGACAATGCCAAGAAATCCACTAAATCTTGTGTCTTGCATAGTAACAACGAGCTTGGATCCACCCAGAACACTAGAATTCAAATTGATATCTTCCACTGCAGCCTCTATAGCGACTTTAGCAACTCTCCCGATGACAGAGTCGAAAGAGAACATAGCTCCGATGTTGACAACAGCAGGCCTTGAAGAAATATTCCCACTTTCTGCATATGAAGGCACTCTAAAACAGAGGACCAACAGCCCAAGAAACCAAACTAGCTTCATGGTTGGAAACTTGGAATGAATGAGTAGAATTCCCAAATGCAAAATTACATGACTTTTAACTATGTTCCCAAACTTAAGAAAAACCTAGAAAAAAAAAAGAGAGGAGAAACAAACAAAAATATCAATCTCAACTACATGACTGTTGACCATCTTCCTGAATTTAAGAAGAAAAACGAAAATAAAGAAGAGAACGCAGCCAAGACCTTAGCATCCGATACGATACCTATTCGAAATGGAGATATGTCAAATTTTGAAAAAGTAGAATAGTGTGCGACGGGATACGCCAAATTTAAAAGCTTACGGGATACGTCAAATTTAAAAGATCAACAAAATAAATTTAAACATTTAAAAAAAAATCATAAATTCTAGTATGAGATAAAAATTATTAAAAAATTATATTTTTATATTTATAATAAATACAATATATATATATATATAATACATTACAAAAGATATATATTATAAAGATTAGACTATTATGAATTTAGTATTATGAAAAAATATATATAATATATTTAAAAAATATTTATAATATTACAGTATATGATATATGAATGATTATTGAGATTAAAAAAATAATACTGAAAAGATATAATATATATATATACATTTCAAAAGATATATATTATAAAGATTACACTATTAGCAATTTAGTATTATGAAAAAATATATATAATATTACAGTATATAATATATGAATGATTATTGAGGTTAAAAAAATAATACTGAAAAGATATATATATATATATATTATTTTTTTCCCCTTTTCTCTCATGTTGCCGTATCTCGTCTCTTGTGTCCCATATCCCTCTGTGTCTGCTGCTGTGTCATTGACGTATCCGTATTTAAAAAATATTTTATTTAATTGAATATATATCCATGTCGGAAATGTATCCGATACATATACTCGAATGATTTCAGAGCATCGGCTTCATAACATTTAGGCATATGAAATGAACCCCTTTTTACTAAGAACACTTATCTAATGAAGCACAGCAGACTAGACTCGTGACAAGAAGTAGAACTAAGAAGAACAACAAACCAGTCTTCAATCAAGAGATTTGATGAGAAAGCAACAAGTACCCATCAAATTTAGCTCAAAGAATCAAAAAAAGGTAGAGAATTCAACGAAGAGTGGTAGCATTGGCCATTCTAATACTCAAATCCACATCTGTAAACAAATTAGGACCCAAAAGCCAGAAGAACCAAACCCCAATCTTGCTACTGGATGACAAGAGTAAAAAAATTCCAAGTTTTAGGGAGCAGAGAAGAAGAATAGATGCTTTGGCAAAACCAGGTTAGAATACTTCAATTGAATCTGATGCAGCATTATTTAGGAGAAATAATGCATTAACATCTTATAATTATATAAGCAAGATGCCGCGGGAAAGACGAAATCCTCACATGAGAAAAGATTGCATTGAGACCGGAAAAAGAAAAAAGAAATTCATGTCGGAAAGGCAGAGAAAAGATCACTGGCCCAAATCTATTGCTAATCGAAAATCATTTTAATTCAATAAATTAATTAAACAATATTATAAGCATATATTGAATTTTAAAGAGCTTAAAGTGTAGCTTAATTTGTAATTAAAGTAATCTTTGATAAATTATACGTTATACATTTCATATTACAAAGGGTATACGAACCTGTTTAACGAAGTTTGTAGGTGATTTTATATATTATTAAAATTAATTCGCCTTCAGGAAGAATAGTCATGTTACATATGGGATCATCAGTATAAAAAAATTAAATAATTTTTCACTATTCACAAAACATAGTTATCATTGTTGTCACAAGCAAAATATTATGCAAATTAGGTACTTGAGGCGAGGTCCACTCAAATATTTTTAATAAAATGATAAATGTATTTATCAAAGTATTTCAATTTTTATTTTTGACCTATACATGAATACAAGGAGATTTTTTTTAAAAAAAATCCTTTAAAAATAAAATCACATAAAAATAAATATAGAAAACAAAAAGGCCAGGAAGGGCATAGAGAAATTGTATTTTTTTATGAAAAATTATCTTGACTTCAAAAAAAATAGAGAAAATAAAGTCTATTTACTTTATTTAGAAAATGTGAAATAAGAGAAAAGATAAAAATCTCCTTTATTCTATGAGTTTTCCCAAATCAACATTAACACTTAAAACATCTTAAATATATTTTGTTAAAATCATCCCTTGGAATTGAAAATTTTCTACAGTTCAAGCTAATCATTACTCATTAATTGTCAAAAATTGAATGAATAACAAACTGAAATTGAGTGACTTTTAGTAAATAATTAATACAATTAATTATTCAATTTTACTTTCATTGCTTGAAGTTACTTTATCCAATAAGAAAACCCCACGTGGCGATGTTTTTTAAAAATATCCCCCAACATCGACAAGGAGATAATGCAGTGACATCTGACTGTCCATTCTCCTAATGATCCAATGGCAGAGACTCTTCAGCCGCCCTGATCCATGAAATGAAAAAGCTCAATGCCATACGGTCAACCCCAGGAATCCGCAACCCCAAATCGACACGTGTCACTCCACGATCGGCCCCCCGATAGCTACGACGCAAGGGGAGGATGACCGGAAAACCTGGAATCGCCAGTCACTGTGGTCTCTATAATAAACAGTTCCTCTCATTTCTCTCCAAAGCTCTGATTTTTAGGTTTCCATTCTATTCATCCTTTTTCCGATTTTTACAGAAAGGAAAAAAAAATATGAAAGAGAAAATTTCTTAGATTTTGACGAAGAATTTATGAAATCGGAGCAGATCTGAAATTGTTTTGGATATTTTGAATTTTTTTTATTGAATTAAAGGGCTGGCTCCTGATTGATTCTTTTTTGTTGATTTTTGGAATACATTTTTCACGTTCTTGTTTAATTATGGTTGTTTGATCCAGAAGGCATTGGATTTTTTGGGGTTTTTCTGAATTGCGATGCACAAATTGGGTTAGTCGTAATTTGGTTTGGTGAATTTCGTGGCTGATCTGCAAGGGATTGTTTGATCTTGAAGGCATCTGAATTGTTGTGATTTTGATCTGTGATTTGAGAAAATTGAGAGCTTTGTGGCGTTTTACTGGTGTGTTTTGTGGAGATTTTCCTTTTTTTGGGGGGTCGTATTTGAACAACTTTTCGGTAGAAATCTTGCAACGGTATAAAAATTGCAACTTTTCTTTTTCAACCGATTGCACGCCATTACTTTGAGTTTTGATTTGAGTTATTCAGGAGATTTGGGAATTCTAGTTAATGTCACGGATTTTGTCAGACTATATGAATCACGGCCTGATGTGTTTGTTTTTGACAGTGGATTAATGTAGATTTTGGATAATGGTTACATATGAGTAGAGAAAACGTATAAAAGAGATATCCGTTGAGTTCCAGATTGAATTGGATCACAGTTTTACGATAGAAAGCAAGTTGGATTCTACAACAACTTTGATTGTGGGTTTGATTGTTGCAATTGGAAGTTTAGAAAGTGGAAATTTGGGTTTGTTGAATTTCAGGTTTGTGTTTTCAGTTTGAAGGAACTAGAGCAAAATTGTATGAACCAGAGATCTGTTTGGGATTGAGTAGATCAATTTACGCAAGTCTGCAGGTCACACGGCTTTTCTATTTTGGAATATATTTTTGTGATAAAATAACAAGTGGATTTCTGCCTCAAGATTGTGAGTTTGAGTGTTGCAATTGGCGATTGGAGAAAGTGAAATTTGGGTCATTTGAATTTCAGGATTTTGTTCTCAATCCTTAGATTGAGGGAATTGGAATTTGGGTTGGTTGAGTTTCAGGTTTTTGTTTCTAATTCTCAAGGGGCTGGATTTATGCTTTGAAGTGAAAATGGCTGCAGGGCTTGATTTATCACCTTCTTTAACCGTGTTAGAAGGTGGGTACCGTAAGGACAATGGGTCACCCATGGTAGCTAAGAACTCTGAGGCTCTTGATACTTTGAAGCCGATGCAAACTGGGAAGCCTCCAAGGCACCTTTCAGTAGTTCGGCATTGTGTGAGCAGTGCTCAGTTGCACGAATTTGTAAGGAACCAATTTCCCTTGATATACATTTTTTTTAAATTTCTTCTTTGGTTATTTGTGTTACAAAGTTATTTCATATGTCGTGGAATTCCTGATATGCCAATAAAATTCTTCTCTTGTTTTGAAATACTAGAATGGGGCATCTTTGATTAGTGATGTACTGGGTCTAACATTTCTTCTGTTCCCATCTGTTTAGGAATTGGATATTGTGGGCCTTGGCTCAAAGTCACCGGTGGATGGGAAGTCACCAGGAAGTGGAAAGTCATCAGGAAAGGGAAAGTCCAATTTTTTACCCGTATTTCGTTCTGGGAGCTATTGTGAAATAGGACCTAAACAATACATGGAAGATGAACACATTCGTATAGATAATCTGCTGGAACATCTTGGAGATGATGCAGAAGTTCCATCACCAGGCGCCTTTTATGGGGTGCGTAACTTAATCATTACTACTGCACCTTGCAATTGCATTATTAACTGTTGTTCTGATTTAATCTCGGTATTAAATGGATTCATGATATAGCTTTTATCTTTCAATTTTTCAGAAAAAAAAATGATACAGCTTTAGTTTGCTTATGCTAATCAATGGTGTGTTGCAGGCAAATAAATGGACTAGAATGTGTTTGTTTTTAGTTAATAGATTGTCTCATTCTCCTCATTGAACAAAGTTTTAGAACTCATGCAGAAACCAGTTTGATATATTTGATACTGATCCATTAATGGTTTACTACACATGGTATCTGTTAATCAGGTTTCCTTGAAATGGTGCAATAACTAAAGATTCAGTTGTTTATTGTGGTAGGTATTTGATGGTCATGGTGGTTTGGATGCGGCATCATTCATCCGAAAAAACATTCTCAAGTTTATACTTGAGGATTCTCACTTCCCTTCCTGTGTTGAGAATGCTGTTAAAAGTGCATTTGTGAAAGCAGATCATGCATTTGCTGATGCCCATAATTTAGACAGATCCTCAGGGACAACAGCACTGATTGCCCTTGTCTTTGAAAGGTGAGGACTTAAACTGCCTTTTACGTTTATTCACATTAAAACCAGAATTCATGCTGAATGCCCCCCTGTTTTTGCCAAAATGCTGCTTTTATACCCAATATTAAGATTTCATTTAAAGAACCTTAGACTTTCATATCAAAACGCAGGTCTTATTCCAAATATTAGACATTCATGCCGCAATCCTGACTTTCATGTCAAAATTTGGCTTTGATTCCCAGTATTCATCTTTCATGCCAAAACCATGTCTCATCATTGCTTGGCCTATCTCAACTTCAGTTGGTTAAATTACTTAGCAGAATCTTTCTTTTGTCTGTACTTTTTTGCTGCTATTTTATATCATGGTACAGTCACTTTCTTTAACGTAAACCCACTGAACGTCATGGATGCATTGGATCTTCACTCATTGTTCTTCATAGAGTGGAATAGAAAAGTAATTTTGCACTCCCATTGCTTGGAAGCTCTTCGGAGAACAGAGAATGGAATGGCTGTTGGCTGGTTGGGATACCATGTTCCTGTGATAAAAGATGGAAATGAGGGCATTTTTCTTGGGGGTAACTCTTTAAAATGATTTAGCCTGTTCCAGCTGGGCCAGTTGTCAATTTATTAGAAAATAAGCTCTTATGTGGAAGGCAGCTGGGAACACTGTTTATTTCAATTCAAACTCTATAAGCCTGTGTTTATCATTGGTCAATTTGTAATTGTGATTGGATGGTTTATTCTCTCCTGTTTATTGCCCATAATGTGCTCTGAGTCTTTTGGTAGCTGGTTTCTATTTTTGAATTCAGACTATGAATGTAAGCTGCAAACTTAAATAGCATTTTAACTGAAAACCATGGAATGCCATTCTTTTGCACCCTTTTCTTCCACCACTGTATTGAATTGTTTTCTGTATCTCTTCTTCCTTGTTATTTGTGTGGTTCCAATGTTTCTATTTTGTTTTCTTCTTGTTACTAAACGTGAATGAGTTTTATTTTCTACGCATTTCTCTGCATGAATGCTTTTGCCCTAGCAGACTATCATTCCTCACATCACTTTCTTCTTTAACCATGTAGGACTATGTTAATTGCAAATGCGGGTGATTGTCGAGCAGTGTTGGGTAAACGGGGTAGAGCAATTGAGTTGTCCAAAGATCATAAACCCAACTGCAGTAGTGAAAGACTAAGAATTGAGAAGTTGGGTGGCATCATCTATGATGGTTATCTGAATGGTCAGCTATCAGTAGCAAGGGCTCTTGGAGATTGGCATATGAAGGGCCCGAAGGGTTCTGCCTGCCCACTGAGTGCTGAACCTGAGCTGCAGGAAACAACTCTATCGGAGGAGGATGAGTTCTTGATAATGGGTTGTGATGGTTTGTGGGATGTGATGAGCAGTCAGTGTGCAGTGACGATAGTGAGGAGGGAGCTCATGCTGCACAACGATCCAGAGAGATGTTCAAGGGAGCTGGTAAGAGAGGCACTCAAGCGGAACACATGTGACAACCTGACTGTAGTCGTCGTCTGCTTTTCGCCTGACCCGCCTCCTCGAATAGAGATCCCAAAATCTCGTGTGCGGAGAAGTATATCATCAGAGGGGTTGAATTTCCTCAAGGGGGTCCTGGACAACATTTGAGATGTGCTTGTGGTTTGCTGCTGGGATTTTTTGCGAGGTTTGCACATGTATAAAATTCTTTCAGTGGGAGGGTTTTGTGAGCTTGCTTCCCTGCTCTTGGCTGACATTCTTCATCTTTATATTTAGTCAAATGTGTAGGATTTAGATTTTTGGAGATCGAGGTATCCATGTACATCTGAGATTTAAAGTTTATTTGTATTAATGGGAAGCATCATTTTGTTCCCTTTCTAATTTGGTGATTTCTCTTAGAATAAAGATGTTTTTAAGCAATTTCAATTTTTTTCTCTTTCTGATGTAACAATCATTTTATGCTATGCTAGAGGTGCTGAAGCCAAATTTAAATTTTTATCTAATTCTATTGTTTCCTTGGGTAATTGTAGGTTCTGTCACCAACAAAGGCTGTGTGTAAAAGTGGAATTTTTTTGCCCTTACCAGTGAATTCTGAAATCTGGATCTGTGTATGTGCGCATCTGCTAGGTGTTCCCACTGCTAATGGTGCTGTCATTTATTAAAAAGGTATAACTACACTTTATCTACTGAGACTCATCACCAAAGGCCGTCCTTAAATGAGTACCAAGCTCGTAGTGATGTAAAGAGGCTCACTTGAGTAGAGTTATACGAAGCTTCACCCCCATTTGATTATCATATTCCTTGATTGTTAACTTGCACGAATCAATACTTTGTTTTCATCAATCTAAAGTAAAAGGCAAAGATCATGTGGTTAGGATGATCAATTGGTGGTGAAAAATTATATACATCATATCCATGTGTTCTCTTATGCAAAACAACTAATTAGTAGAAGTTGGTATTGAGTCCCGGTGGTGTGATTCAATTGAAAATATTACTTTTTCAAGTATGTGGAAATATCAATTGGGCTTGGTCCCTCCTAGTAGGTCATTTTGGCCAGTCGAGCTCCTTAAAGCTAAGGTGCAAATATCGGCCAATACGATAAGTATCGGTCGTACTGTAGTATTATCGGCCGATATGGCCGATATTCGGTCCGAAATATCGGTCCAAATATCGGCCGATATTCATAAATATCGGTATTTATTTATTTTATTTTTTTTAAAAACACCGATACGATTTTTACACGGTTCTTGGCGGTTTTTTGCGGTTTTTAACGGTTTTTAACGGTTCAGGGTTTACTGCTTTTAAGGTTTTTGGCGGTTTTTTGCGGTTTTGTCACGGTTAAAGGATGGCAAAAAGGAATCTAATAGGGGATTGGCTTGACGGTCAAGAAGCTCCCCTCATAAAGGGATGTCTTAAGTTTGATTCACGTTCAACACTTCTTTGAGTCACTTCCCGTAATTACTTATCCAGTGTGTGTGGAATTGGGAGGCTCGCATATGCCCCAAGAACTAGTCGAGTTAAAATGTCCCTCTTCAAATACAGATGAGACCTCTAGACACTTGAGTTATAAAAAAAAATATGAAAAAAGGTGTGTTGTTGATCAGGCGTCTATTAAAATTTAGATAAATGTGATAATGCTTGTAATGATGATGACAACGACGATGAAGATGATGAGCTAAATGATTACTTACCTTTGACAATCTAATAGCTTGCTGTCTACAACATGTTGCATTAATCATTTGTTTCTTTATTGTGTCTATTCTCTTATCCAATTTGGTTGGCATTATTTTGTTATTTTCCTCCCCAACTCTTTTACCTGCTTCATTTTGCCTCTATTAGATAGAAAGGAAGGTGTTGCATCATGGAAAATGGTCTCCCTAGTTGTGAGATTGGAAATTTATAGCACTAAGAAACTAGAGTGCCACCCATCAGGAAATTCCATGTGGATGAAACATATATATATATATATATATATTCATTTCAGCTATGTAGAAGTTGCTAATTTTTTTATAATAACTAAAAGACCCTTTGATCCATAAATTTTGTAGCGCTAGTATACTAGCGGCTTCTGATTAGTAAATCCTTAAGTCATTAATGGGTCTCTTGTGAATAGGGCCTAGGGTGTTCATTTGTCTGAAAATGGCTCGAGCGCGTTCTAAATAAATGGGTTCGAACAAGTTTTTTCTTTGACAGATTGGGCTCGGGCTTTAAGGCTCATTTATTTATTTTATTTATATTTTTTATTTTATAAATTGAAAATATAGTAGTACATATTGAAAGAAGACTTAAAGACCGATCATCTGTAAAATTGATCTCAAGTATCAATTTTTAGCCACTCGATCTTAATGGTCAAAGTCACTAACTGTCATCTGTTCAATGACATCTGCTAACTTTGACTATTAAGATCAAATAATTAGAAATTTAGTTTGGACTAGAATTTTAATTTATGATAGATATTTAAGTATTTTTTAATCTGTACACTTAAATCTTTAAGTTATAAAACACAATTTTTTTTTAAAAAAAATAAAGAACGGTGTCAGATGTAAAATAAATGAATTTTAAACGACATACTCGAGCTTTAACTTTAGAAGGCCGATGTGCTTCAAGCAGGCTTGGGCTATTTTGACAAATATCGGCCCGAACCTAGCTCATGAAGAAGCTTGATAGGGCCCATCTTTGTATTACGAATATGGGTTGTTTCAAAAAGATTGATATTTCCATAGGTATTACATTACCAAAAACCAACTTGAATAAATGCTCTGGTTTTAAAGGCAAGTAAGTTTTGGAATAAACTCCATAAAAATAGCCAATAATTTTGTTTGTTTAACAATATAATATTTGTATATAATTTAACCACGGGATTGTGGCCCATGAGTGTGTTGGCTGATGTGTGCCTTATCTATACAGTATGTTATATATTGACCAATACGATACATATCTGCTATTTTCTTCTAAATCCTCAATTGAAGTGAATTCTAATCCAAGAGATCCAACTGAGAGCCTTCTTATGTTAATATTTATTATTTCTATGAAAACTATAAAATATGGTGAATTGGCAGGCCTTCAAAAGTTCTGGAAATTAAGTGATAGGAATTGAAAAAAAAAAATATTTTATAGGTTCTCGCACATTCATGTTGGACATTTTTTGGACAAATAATTTTCAATTCAACAAATTTTAAGTGAAAATTAAAGAACTAAATGAATAAAAATGAGTGCTCGACAAATTTGCGCTAGTTCAAATTAGCGAATTTACGATAGTGCAAATCAGTATATTATTTTAAATAAACATTTCTAGTTTTTTAAATATAAATGAGTTACTCATTCATTTCTTTTTTATTTTATTTTAGTTGAAATGTTGTTAAAAAATAAAAATATTATCTGCTCATTTAGAAATATAGTACAAAATTATAAGAATATTATAACTTTGAAGTAATAAAAAATAAAAATAATTATTTAAAAATAAAAATAATTTCTCTAATTTATGTTCAAATCAACAAAAATTCTCCACTGCATGTTACATGCTGTAGCGTAAAGTTAAAATCACCCGTGCACCACAGCCATTTGGAATTTCTGTTGTTCTAGCGGAATTTCGAGCAATTGCTGTATCGCAATTCTGAGACGTTAGTATGCAATTTTCGAAGTGAATATTAGATGAAGGATTAGGCACCCTTCTCACTCTTGCCCCTCTCTCTCTCTCTTTATGACGACCAACCCAAAAGATATTGTCCAAGACGATATTGTCTGCTTTAAGTGCCCATACAACCGCATAGTTTTGTTCCTGGTACATATGCAGTACACACCCAAATGTCTCATTCTGATATCAAAGTACGCAAAGACGATATTGTTCTTTTTGAACCCTCAAATAGACTCCAACCATACCCGAGAACCTTTACGATTTTGTTCCTAACACATGGTCATTTGGCTCTGACCCAACAACACACATCTAAGAGGCCTCGTGCGAGGATGATTTGAGTGTCACCTTATACCCAAGCTATGGACATTTGCCTAAGCGATATGGGATTTTAACCCCATTCACAGCCAGGGATCCCACATCCTCAAGCTAGAATCGTCCTACCCCAGAACGAATCTCCTGAGAATCCAAGAGAGGATTGACTTGATGGTCACGAGGCTCCCCTCATGAAGAGAGGTCTTGAGTTCGATTTACGCTCAACACCCCACTAAATCTTCTCCATAGTTGCTTACCTGGTGTATATGAAATTGAAAGACTTGCACATGCTCCAAGGACTAGTCAGATTAAAATGTCCCCTGTCTATATACAGGTGAGACCCTTGAACACCTTGGTCAAAAAAAAGAAGAAGAAATTAAAGCAAGTTTATGAATCAACAACCATCATTAGTCAGAGGAGCAATAAATTAAAAAAAAAAAAAATTAAAACCAACCTTTCTTCTGAATTTCTGGGTTTTTATATCAATCAACCAACATTTTTTTTCTAGTATCAAGCAACCAGGTCATGAATCACAAGTTTTGACAAAAATGTAAAAGAACATAATCTCTCCACAAATTTTAACATGAATTCACAAAGAACATACGAACAACAAGGCCTTATATCATATATGAGAAATGATCACTGTAAGCCGCTATATGGAAACCATCAATGTAGCTTCTTCACATGCCCACCTGGGATCTGACTCCAACCTTTTGAATCCAAGCATCCAATCAGATCTTCGACCCCCCTGGCATTGGCAGCATCATTGTACTAGTCTAAACAAGGTGATATTAACCATTGGATTGAGCACAATAGTGCCAATCCATGGAAAAAGGACTAGATTGAAAGGTTTGGATTCACCAAAGATGGAAACAGTAGCAAAGCTTCAGAGGATACAACATGAAAACATCCCCCTTTTCTTTTTTGTTTCAGCCACTTGTGATCATTTCTCATCAGATATGATACAGAAAACACCCTATTGCTTGGACCATTAATCTCCCGTGGTATAAAATGAAAAGAAACAGATTATTTCCATCTCATCGAATGGGCCTCCCAGTAGCAGTAGTCAAGAAGGAACATGCCTAACCCATCTTCTGAAAGATGCCGGAAAAATTTGGTATCTTGTCCACATGCTTCAGTGCCTGCTCGGCAATTTGCCGAATCCGATAATCCCCATGGCGGAAAGAATCAACCAGTGCAGTAGCCACATTTTGGTTACCAGAAATCTCATATGCTATGTCCTCTGTCCTTAGAATCCTCTCCACGGCCCAAAGTGCCTGTTGCCGCAGGGTCTCAGTCCGGTTCTCAACCAACACATCAAATATTGGCTTGACCCCTTCTGCCTCACACAACACCATTACCCCTTGCTGGATATCAACCTCGTCACCCAACAATGTGCACAGTGCTCCAAGTGCTGCCTCAACGACCTTCTCATTTGTGTGATCCAAACAGGCTACCAAATTTCCAATTGCTCTTCCTTCAAGCAGACAGAAGGACTCCTGGATTGAACAGATCCCTTGGTGGACCCGGCAAAGACCAGTAATAATTGGCTGTTGGCTAAAACAAGGAAAAACAGTAAAACAAAAGCCAGGCTTGGGCATATCTGGCAGTCTTGTCAGACGTTTAGACTCTTTTGAAAGGTTCTCCAACGCAATGGCAGACACCATCTGCACCTTGTCGAGTCCATTTGATTGAACCAATTCTGTGAACAATGCGGCAAGATTGTGCTCGCGAGCAAATGCAATTGCCTTGGGGTCACTGGCTAAGACAAATGTAAGCCTTGCCAGAACACCAACAAGCCCTTCTAGAAATGGGGTGACAAAACGGTTGCTACGGGTTTCCCCTTGCTGAATCTTTACCAACCTGGAGAAGACTAACTCAAAGGCACCTTCCTCCTGCAGCTGTTCTGTGAGGCCTGAATCCCTCTCTGGGAGACCAGCTAACATTCCAACCACAGAAGCTTGCTCTTCTGTGATCCCATTGTTGTCTGAGATGACTTTGATCAGGCTGCCAAGCTGGCCCGCCGTGCAACAAAGGGCATCTGCGAGCTCTTGACCCATGTGAGGAGAGAGGTTATAGAGAAGTTTAATGGAAGCCATACGTAGATCCTTCTGAGGAGCTTCGATAAATTGAATCAAACTTATAGTAGCACCAGAGCTTTTAATAGCATCCACTACATTCAGAACTGTAGTAGAGGTGCTTGTGAGCCCCACAAGAACCTGAAGGAGCTTACATTCAATGTTGGGACCCGTGTTACTGATCAAGTGGAGCAGGTTATGGATTGTGTCTTCCGACACCAGTGTTTGGTTGTTAGGGCCAATGGGAATACATTCAAAATTACAACCCGAGTTCACAATATTGGCGAGAATCGTTGCAGAGACTTCTTTCATTTTCATGGGGAGCTGGTTGACACCAACTGCGAAGAGGTCTTTGATGAGTTGGGGAAGGATCCCAGTTTCTATTAAAAACTTGGCACTAGCCTCGCTAGATGAAATCTGGTGTAGTGCTTTCAGGGCAGCTTCTCTTGCCTTCACATTATCACTTCTCAAAATGCTTACTAGTGATGAACCCACCATTCTTGCCACAAAAACCTTCATGTCATAGCTCAGAACCAGCTCACCAAGAAATGAAGCCATAGCCAACTTGGTTTCAGGTGAACCTGAAGTGATCCCCCAGGCAATTGTGAGATGGATAGTTGTGGAAAATTCAATCAGGCAAAGCAACTTCAGAAACTCATTTGAAGGAAATGCATAATGATAATAGGACAATGTCACAAAGTACTGTAAAACAAGAAAATAGAAGATGATTTTGTCCTATTTACCTCAATACATGTCCATATCATGCGCTCCCATAAGAGAAGTTCTTGTTTTTTGTGTTTTTTTTTAAGTGCATGACAAAAGGAAATAGAGAATGTAAAAACATGAGATGCATCCCCAAGGGGAGTTTGAGAAAACTCTTGAATCACCAATGAAATAATAACCTTCCAAAAAAAAAAACAAAAAAAACCAATACAAATATTTACAATGCAATCAATAACATATCCAAGACAATTTAAGATATCCTGAACCATGATTCCCCAAACTGATGTTCCGAGAAACCATCCAAGGCTTTGGCCAACATAGCTCATTGGATATCGCTTACTTTACACCTTCCAATAATTAAGACCCTAGTAGAAAGTTTTGTCATCAAACATTCACCTATTACGCTCGAGCCAAACTCCACCCAATTGCCAAAGATATGAGTTTTTGTATTATTTGACCTTCCTTCAAGAATGGCCCCAAAAACCCACATAAAAAAAGAGCTCGAAAAGAGGCAGGGAAGGCCAAGAAGTAAGAGAACAAAAAGTAAAACTCAGACCACATGGGTGCAACAAAAGGGTAGTGAAGAAGTGGGTCAACCAGTTCCTCATTATGCCAATATACAAGACAGATTTGGTAGGAAACTCTAGAATTTTATGTTGTCTACAGTTAAGTTTTTATTGAGGTAAGCCATCCAACAAAAACCTATGACCTTTTATGGTTCTAACAACTTCCAAATAGCTTTAAAAGGAAAGGGGGAGGAAGCGTAAGTTTAATTAGTGAATGGAATGATTTACTTCAAAAGATCTCACTCAACTCTTTACCCAAGAATCTTTTGTCACCTCAACCATCATTAGAATTTTATTGTTAATTACATCAAAAAAAATTCAAGTTTTGAAGAGAAGATTGGATTAAGATAAATAGAATTTAAAAGTGAACGCCCCCTCCCCTCCACCCACAACAAAAGAAGAAGAAGAAAGAAAAGTTGCATCAAGGAAAAAAGAGCACATTTACATGATCTCCGATGGGAGTAGTTAAGGTCCATTAATCATAGAATAACCTATATTCATTCATTCAAAGGTAATCCATAAATCACCACCACCACTTCCCTTCCCCCCTATCTAGTAGATTAAATGGGGATGCATTCCTAGGACTAACATTCAAAGAAAAAGAAATGTTGCAACACCATCAATACCACAACAGTATAGAGTATGAAAGCAACATATTAAATGCATTTGCCATTTTTAAAACAATTAAAATAAACAGCATGGCAAGTAAATAGAAGGGGAAGGAAGCACCTTCAAGTAAGAGCATAAGGAGAGGCTGCAGTCTACCATTTTCAGCCATCTGTCGCACATTACTCTCACAATTCTCCAAGTTCTCGAGCGTCTTTTCAGCTTTCTCAACAGTCAAAATGTTCTCTGATTTACTGCTTGTCATCCCAACCAATATAAGAATTGCTCCATTAACACCACCAATTTTTTTACACAACACTTCTGATTTTGACAACTCATACAACAAAGACACTGCCTCCTCTCTCTCTTGAGACTGTTCATGAGATAAGAATTTAACAATTGTTCGTATAGTGTCCCCTTCAGCGATGACTTCCTGAAATGCACAAATGTACAAGAATGGTGAACCACATGTACAAAACCAAAATATGGAGCATATAGGGTTTAAAAAAAAAGGCAAACCTGTGGACAACCTTATTGTCAGCATCTTCTTCTGCCACAATACAAAGGGTTTCTAGTGACTTACACCGAACTTTCCTACTGCTACTCTTCAGCATGTTAACAACCATTGGTATTAGCTCTGCATTACGGACAACATGCTTATTGGATCTGTTCTTCTGGCATATCTGCTGGATATAGTTCAGGGCCATCAAAACATCTTTTTCTGAACTACCCAATGATAGTGATCTACTAGCTAGATCTAGATGAGTAGCTTCATTTCTTGCCATCCATTCTTCTATTGTATTTCGCAGTGCTATACTAGGGTTCAGATCTGTGCTTCTTAGTTCTTTCAATGTCAATGGACAAACAGGCTTCCTTCCACTGTCCTTGCATTCCCTAAACCACTGTACAATAGCTTCCCTCTCAAATGTCTGCCCATTTTCTATTGTAACAGGATCCCGCATCACTTGTTTTGTGAGAGGGCAGACAAATGAATCATAAATAGGTTCCAAGTGCGTCCTTTCTAAGTGAAAACTACCATCATCAGATTGGCTACCACGATCAAAACTTCCCTGCCAGCTTTCTGCCATACTTTCTGGAAGACCTACTGCAAGAAATAAAATCCACCATATTTTATTCATGTGCTTTAAAGAAGAATGCATGCATATATCTATTAATAAATACATACAAGGCAAACCCAAAGGGGTTGGAGTGATGGCCAGGAACCCGCCTCAGGAAGCGAGAGTTCAGAGTTCGATTTCCACTCCACTCCCAAAGGGCCACTCCCCGTAGAGTTACCCAGTGTGTGTGGGTAGGGAGGCTTGCATATGTCCTGAGGGACACCTTGGTCATCAAAATAAAATAAATAAATACATACAAGACATATATCAAAAAAAAAAACATACACATTAATTAATGCTTAAATATCACTAACAATTGATCATTGAATAATAATTCAGATATAAAATGAAGCTGATGCAGTGGTTTCCACTGCTTGGCGCAATTCCACTTGCAAAAAAATGGAATGAGTGGAAAACAGTAAGGAAATCATCCAGTTTCAGTTAAGTCCCAACAAGTTTTAGTTTTACAAATAACTAATGACGTTAGACAAATTAAAAATGACAAAAACAAAGCTGGCTTCTCAAATTTCCATTTCCGTCCTGTATGTTGATATGCTTTTCAAATGGCTGGAGGAATTATGAAAATTTGATATTCTTGCAACTCCAACAACTATAAAACTACCAAATTCTATTTCAGAAAGGACTACATAGGCTCTTGCTATAGAAAGTACATAACAGCAAATATAGGAGATTTGATTCACTTTGAATATGCTCATGCACTGGAATCAATTCTCAAAGAGCCTAAGGAGCAGTTTGTCATTTTCTAGCTCATGGAAAGTGACAAAATAAAGAAAAAGAGTCTTTCCTTTTCTTCTATGAAACAAGGTCTCTTTGCCAAGATCATACATAGACCATGAGACAAATTCAGATTCTTCTTCTCTCAAAGAATTTATTTCCTATGAGGGAGATAGAAAAGGCTCGGCATTTAGACACCCTCGAAATCTGTCAGCAGACACCGCATTTCAATTTTTGAGTGGAAATTACGTTTCTGCCCTTCCGCGTGGAGTTGACCGATTGAACAGACAGTTCATTTTCACTTCGATCGATCGATCCCTTCCCCGTAGAATCGTGCGATTGATTCTATGGGATCGTGCAATTGATCCTTCAAACATGAACAAAAGATGCGGTAAATATGAATCAATCGCACGATTCCATAAGATAGCTGGCGTCTCCGATTTCTCCTCTCTCCCCCATCAACCCCTCTGCCGTTTCTCCTGAAATCTCCTTTGCATCTTCCACTTCCTCCTCTGCGAGACTTGGTTTTCCCCCTTTTCACCGTCAGCAGTCAAACCCAAATATGCCCAACTCGTGCAATCTCTCCTTCTCTGCGTTTCCAAATCCGTTTCACGGGTTGGAATCAGAGCCGGATTCGGAGAAGAAGATGCAAAATCGGTTGCAGGAGCTGGAGAAGGAACTCTTGGATGACGACGAGGACGAAGACGCAGGAAATGGTAGCGGTATATCCTCTGTAACCAGTAGCGAATGGAGCGTGACCATGAAGAATCTAATGACTCCTAAACCATTGCCAACTTCTCCTACAACGTCATCTTCTTCTTCCACCATCACGACGTTGTCTTCTCCATCCTCGTCGCAGCCGTGTTCGTCCACTTCTAAGCAGCTACGGAATCGTGCGATTGATTCATGTTTACCGCATCTTCCGTTCGGGTTCAAGGGATCAATAGCACGATACCATGGAATCAATCGCAAGATTCTACACGGAAGGGATCGATCGATCGAAGTGAAAATGAACAGTCTGTTCAATCGGTCGATTCTACGCGGAAAGGCAGAAACGTAATTTCCACTCAAAAATTGAAATGCGGTGTCTGCTGACAGATTTTGGGAGTGTCTAAATGCCGAGCTGATAGAAAATTTTAAAGAGGAAAAGATGGAGATTTTCCTTGCTTGAGAAGAGAACACCTTATTCAGTTTTTGTGAAAATAAGATTTTTGATGAAAAAAACATAAACACCGTTTTTCATGGCCCGGCATGATGCTTGCGTTTATAGCATATGTTGGACAACATGGATTGCACCAAAAGATAAATTTTCTTGTGGAATTAGTTTCCTCCAGGAAATTGGCAAACAACCCCTAATTTATATGATGAGCAAAAAGATACAATGGTCTTTGCTTTACAAATGAAAATGGTTTTTCACCAGCTACTTTGAACCCATAACTGACCGCTCTCCACCAAACTTTCACTTCCACTAGCAATTTTCCATCAACAATCGAACTCAAAGAGAATTATGACTCTCTCTCTCTCTCTCTCTCTTGAAAAACAATGAAATAATTTGGCGTTATCCATCTGTTTGAATTACAATAAAAGTAATTTTCAGAAGGTATATCTTTTTCAAAAGAAAATTATTTTATCACAATTCAGAATAATACGAATCATACTCACGCAAAACACAAAAAAGTGAGAAAAAAAACCTGCAGTTTCTAACAAAGAAATCATCTTTCAGAAAGTGACCCAATTCACAGAATTTTGCCCACAAACTTCAATTAAACCATAGAGGCGCGCACAATGTGTAAAACAAAACCACAGGAAACACTTAGTAGCCAATCTCAACCGTTGAAACACCACAATTAGGGTTCATAATCCTACCAAAGATACATACTTACATTCAATGAATTAAAAAAAAAAATCTCATAATTGTTTCTTAACACAAAGAACACCTTCATAGTAGGAAGTAAAAGGGAAGCCTTTATTTGGATTCATGGAAAGGAAACTACTTTCTTGGAAAATAACCATTATTTAACAAAAAATAGAAATGGGTTCAACTATTTTTAGCTAAAGATAATTATTTTCTAGGAAAGGTGCTTCCTTTCCACTCATCCAAACAGAGCCCGTTGAGGAAAAGAAAATTACCTCTGAAACTTTCAGAGATCTTAATACCCTCTACCCAGTTTCGATGCCATGACCAGTTGTCGACCTATTCCGCGACCATGAATGAGAAAGAGGAAAGCGATGACTGAGTTTCAGAAAATCTGTTCTTCCAAACAGAAAATGTTTAGAAAGTTGAGAGGAAATGAAGGCAAGAGAGGGGAATCAAAGAGAAAATGGATTCCTGTGTTTATTTTACTCCTGTTTTTCCAGATGTGCAAAAACCCACTCAGAGATTTTTAATTTATGGGATCCACACCCGAGGATTTGTAGTTTCTACTGACTTTAAATTTGGACCGTTTGATGACTTTTTGATCTGATCCATCCGCCATGGATGGAAACTTTATTTTAGAGAAGTCAGAGTGGATGTGTCTGGCCGTCCATCATTTGGGATTTATAATTTTTGGCTAAAGATTTCAAGTAATAATTTCAAAACATGACTCTAAAATGATAAAAATAAATAGTTGAATTAAAAATATTTAAACTCGTGCTAATTAATTTTAGATCAAGTGATCACTGAAAAAAAATTATTTAAATACAAATCTTGTATTTAGTAAGGCTAATTGACTTTCATCAAACATTCAAACTTCTTTGAAATGTTGGTAGACATGCAGTCATCTTTGAGCTTTCCTTGTCGGAATCATATATCAAAATATAATTTCCATCAATTTTTTATTGCTAGTTGTAAGCTGCTCCAGCAATGCAATTGCTTGCATTTGTGTGTGAAAATAAATATCTTATGCATCAAGACAACTAAGTGTGGACCATTCAATTAGGTTTGCACCTCAAAGAAGTAATTGCCCAAGTCATCAATCAGTAGACCCATTGAGTTTATGATTATGCTTGAGTTGAACAATTTAGTTTTAGCTACCTTTGACTTGGGCTCCAAGCTATTGTCACACGTGTGTCGCTCATATGCTGACTTGATGTCATTCTTACCTTTGTCTAGACAAAGTCACACTCGTTGAAATTTCACCCAATATCTTACTCTACGAGCTGACGATAGCCATGCACTACCCCTAGTCGTGTTCTCAAAACCACCTCTCTTTTGAGAGGATTAAGAGCAATGTCAATCCCTAGTAAAGTTCTTCACGCATCAAATTAAACCACATGCTCCACTCTCTTGTGGGCTATGTCAATTTCTTTGTGTGTCATTCTTGAGAATGCAATCCTCAGGCGGGATACTTAACGTGTTAGATTGATAACTATAGTACTACATGGGCAATACACACAACCAAGGATAATAATTTCGGCCGATACGATATTTCAAATTTTTGAAACCGAGATATCTTAGGCGATCGACCTTATATACATGATATCAGCGATATATATCGGTTGATATCATTAAATATCGCTGGTTTTTTTTTTAAAAAAAAAAATTGATTCGTTTGTGGGCCCAGCCAATATCTCAATCGATATCGGCCAATATTTTCGATTTAATTTTTTTTTTTTTTCAAAGTAAGCCTTCTTTCAATTTTTTTTATTCAGAAAAAATAAAAAATGGCTGATATTTTGAAAAAGAATAAGAGAGAATCGTATCGCCGATATCTGAGCCTGAACGAGACCTTCACCCTTGCACACAACACCTAACACGCAGGCGGGAAGTTGTTTCCATGGTAGAAACAGATCGAAATGAATTGAAACAAAGACCAAGAAATTACACGAGGCTGTGTTATTTTAGATTTGTGTCGAAATGAAATATTTCGGTACATTTCAATTGAAATGAATCAAAATTGCTAACTAGGGCCAAATAACCCATTTGCTTCACTGTTTGTTTATGTAACATAAATCAAATAAGAATTGAACCAAAATAGTATACTCATCGCTTTATTTGTTCGAGTGATGGGTATTATCATCTTGTATGAGAGGTCTTACACTCAAACTCTTTGGACGCCTAATTTGATTCATGGTACTCGTGGGTAGTGTCATGAATCTAGAATTTACCTATGATGATCGGCGGATTTTCACGTATTAAAAAAAGCAGTGATTTCGAAAGGAATGTTAGGGTTATGAAGTTTAGAAAAGAATTATTGACACATTCATTCATGCATACTCAAGCTTTTTTATTAGCTGGTAAAATAGTTTCATGAAGTCGCCATGTTACAACTAATAAGAAGTGTAAACCGGCGGCCGGGGAAGGGGGATTGGGATTGTAAGCGATTGGTGAAAAAATTGTTTCCACTTAAAAAGAAAAAAAATTGCATAAAATCTTTATTTATTTATCTTATTTTTAAAGTCAAAGGCAACAATTTGAATAGTGTTATGTGGAGTAAAATGTTGGTTGGTGATAAAACCACACAGATGTCTAGGTTATGATGTACAAGTGGAGTGGAATTTAAAGATAGAATTTGAAATTATTACATTACATAAACCATAAAGGTAGGAGAAAGCATCCGTTGTGAACTCGGTCAAAGCCTTTTGATGAGTGTAAAGATGTCATATTTCAATTTTTTTTTTTTAATTTCAGCTTAAAACTCAATCCAAAGGCTGTCCTTGAAAGTTCACAACAAAATGCTGTGAACCGGTTAACAACTGATAATTTCTCGGAAGGCAGCACCATCACCATCAAAAGTAAGATGAAGAAAGGTCATCAGATGATTAGAAACAACCTAACAAAATCAAAAGAACACAATTGGAAAGTACCAAGATCAGAGGGAAGCTTCTAAAGACTTTCATCAATGATGCAAAAGCCCGTTAGCCAAGGGTGACAAGTGACCTCTCTTAAAATAAAATAAAATAAATTAAAAAATATTCCGACTCCACATTAGAGGTGAGACTAATCTCATCAACATGTGTAAACCTCTCAATCGATACAGGTTTAGTCGATGAAGAACAACCCCATGGGAAATGGCCCAAACGAAATGACAAGGGACTTCTTAAAATAGAAATGTGGAACTCAAAATTAACCTCAAATGGAAGGTAAAATGATTGCTGAGGACATTGAATTAATGTAGGAAAAAAATCGGAATTGAGTGGTTATATATTTACGGTAATAGTTTATCTTCACCCCAAGATGGGTAGCCATCATCATTCAAGTATAGAGTTTTCCCAAACCCAACGGTCCAAATGGCCTAAACAGAGAATCATATCTTACCATGGTGCATTGAGATTGTACAACTTTAGTCAGTACATGAACATAGCCATCAACTCAAACAAAAGTTGTCCAAGAGCTGGAAATGTTCATCATTTCAATTTTCATGCATAATGGACACAATTCTTTCTTACACCAAACTCAATGCTTTATATTATTACCTTCATGAGAATATGAACTATCCACAATACAATCATATCAAACCTACTACACAAGTTGAACAAGTCCTGATGAGACCAGAAGCCACACTTTCAACTCTCAAATCACAAACAGTAAGGCATATATGATATAAAGAATGCTCAGTAGTGCACATGTGAGAATGATGGTGAAGAAAGAAAAGTTAAAAAATGTGATCCTGAAGAGAGAGAGAGAGAGAGAACTGAGAAAATACAAAGATGAGTAAAATCCCAAACATTCAAACGTCCAACCATTGGAGTTGATAGCACACAAAAACTGCCCATGATGGCCATGAACAAAAGCTTGCAAAAGCCACATCAGACAATGTTGAACCGAATATCCTTCTAAAAAGCACTCCAACTATCAGAACCCCGTCTTGGAGTCTGACTCTCGGAAGATTTGAAAGGCCCCGAGCCAAAAGGATCTGAATCATCAAAAGAAAGAAACTGGCTTTGGTCGGAAGTGCTGCGAATGGAGTCAAACCTCGTAAGGCTCTCGCGCGGGGGGAAGACCCCACTATCATTCATATTGAAGGAATCAAACCTTGTGAAGCTGTCAAAAGAATGGTCTTCACTGTACCGAGGTGAGGAACCAGAGTTGAATAGTGGGCCAGAGTTGAACAGTGGGGTTCCAGGAACGCTGTCCGCAAAAAATGAGCTCTTCTTCTGGAAAAAGCTATCAGCGTTGGGTGAGTCTGTTCTTATTGGATTCAGACCAAAGTCACCAGAACCAAAGAAAGAGTTCTGTCCATTCTGTTCATGATCAGACTCCTGCACAGAATATATACATTTAGAATGGGGTAAAAAACACCCTACACATTAAGAGAAGGAACCACCAACCGCTGTTGGTCGCATTTAGCTGCTAAAAGATTGAACAGGAGAGAAACTCCATTGCAAACAGAAATAAATGAAGCCAGTTAAGACAAATGACCAATTGATGGATAGTGCCATCCACTGTCATCAAAATCTTACAATACAAAATCCGTATCTTATAATTCATGTGATATGATAATGGAACAATTTGTAGCATCTGTTTAGAAATCTTACAAATCCTATGGATGAGAGTTTTGGGGCTGTTTGGAATTTGAAAGCATGAAACGTATGGTTTTGATAGATTTTAAGGCCTGAGTTGGTGGTGTCTAGGACCCTTTTTTGTTTACTTGTTGGAGACTTTTTAGTTTATTTCTGGCTTTTTACAGCATTGGTCAGAGTATATAGTGGTGCCATACTTTTAGAAGTTGGAACTTTAAAATTTGACTATATAGGGCAACTTCATTTTGCAATATATATGAAAAGGTTCACTTAATATTGGAATAAAATTGAAGAATTACTTATATTAATGCATATATTTACATATTTTCAGAATCAGGGATGGAGGCAGGGAGGGGCAAGGTGGAGCCATTTCCCCCCCAAAGTTTTTTAAAATTCATTTTACAATACCCATATTGCATGGATTTAAGTGTAAAATTATTTCTTTTATTTATGGTTGGCACCCTCAAAGCTTTGGTCAATATAAGTAAAGTCCTTAGTAGAAGAAAGTTTTTTTCAAGTGACAACAAGCATGTGTCATAGAAAATTGAAAATTCACCCTCTTTCTTGAGGCAATATGATTTCCAATGGTTATTAATCATTGGTTATTACCTTGCAAAGTGTATAGAATCCCTAACCATACTTAGCTTGCAAATCTCTGTATATAAAGCAAGTATAGACTAACCTTTCGTCAGTATGGGCTTATAAGTAGTCTGTTGTAGATGATTGGACTTAAGGAATTACCATTGGTTTTCTCTTTCATTCTATTTTTAGCTAAAGCATGAAAGCTACTTCTCTCTCTCTCATATTTCAAAATAATAAAAAAAAAAAAAATCATCATCCCCTCCTCTATCATTTCAACTTTTTTTAAAAGAAAAACACATCTCCATCTATCAATCTTATTGCCCAGCAACACAAGAACACTAACTACACAAAATTAACATTCCAATTTTTCAACTCTAGACCTTGAAGAAGAGAAGAGGTTCAGACTTCAGAGGAATGAGATTTGAAAGGTCAGTTTTATTTTTATTTTTTGTTGATAACAATTAGATAAAAAGGGTACTAGCTGAAACTATGAGTTGTGACTGATTTAATGATATATTGATACGATGAAAATGAAAAAAGTTTTTTTATGATAGTGATGCTTTTATTTTTAATTTGAGAGATAAATTTTCACTTTTTTTTTATAATAATCAGGTAAATAAAGCTATTATATGAAATCATGAACCATGATTTATTAATTTTATATTGATACGATGGAAATGGAATTTGTTTTTTATGATGATGCTTTTATTTTATTTGAGAAATGAGTTTTTATTTTTCATTGAAAATAATTAGATAAACAAATTTATTATATAAATCATGAATTATAATATAATCAATTTGAAATAATGAAATAGAAAGTGTTTTTGATAATATTAGATGATAAATACAATACAAATTATATAATAAAATAAGTAGAGAAAAAGAGATTTTAGTTTCACTTTCAACTAAAGGAAATATCATGTATATTTTAAAATAAAATTTTATTTTTATCATATTTACTTTGGTCCCCTGAAAGAGAATTCCTCGCTCTGCCCCATTTAGTATAAGCACTCATGTATCTTATGATTCTATGACTTACAATTCATGATTGGCCATTTAAGACAAAAAACAATTTTACAATACTATTTAATTTTCACATCATTGGTGTCGTCACTAATCACATCCAACAAGTGAATTTGATCCAATCATTAGTTTCAGGCAAGACAGTTGTGCCATGTGTCCAGGTTTTCTGCCAAATTTTATCTTAAAATGATATTACACCCATGTTAAGGTCATCCTAAACATGAATCAGGCAGCGGAAAATCAACCAAAGTGCATTCCAAGGAACAGTGAACAAAACTAGATATTATGTATTATTCTGGTGCCATTTTCTGGTTGGCAGCTTGGAGGAAGAAAAACGGTACCTTTGTTTTGATAGGGTTGAAGCCCCATACAGAGTCAACATCATCACTCGCATCGAAGGTGGCACCCCAGGATGGTTCATCAAATTTAACCCCAAAATTAATGGACTCCGAACCACCATGATCACTGCATAAGCAATTGTTAAAAATAAACTATATGGAAAAAATTAATATAAAGTTGAATACTGAATAAATGCTCATTGAAGAAAACAATAGAACAACAATAAGATCATGATAGTAAAAAGTATTGCATTCTAAAGCCCGCTCTTCTCTCACTGCAAACTCCTTTCGTTTTGTCTCTCTTTCACTCAAGCAATCAATCGAGGTACACAATCTCTCTCATTCTCTCAAGCATTCTTTCACATCTAGGGTGGCAGTGTCCTCTCTCTCTCTCTCTTCGCATTTGTATGCAAAAACCTTATTTTTAAAATTAAAGGAACCTTGATCTTTTTAAAAAATTGTAAAAATCCTAACTTAAAAAAATTGCAGAAACCCTAAATTTTCTCTTTGAAGAAACCCTAATTTATAAAAACATGAATCTAAAGGAACTCTCTGTTTTTGCATAATCTAGTAAAGGTCTATTTTTTAAAATTTAATTAATATTTTTTGGCGTTTTGGGCCAGCCTCGTGTTCTCAGGTTTTTCATGGGTCGGGTTGGTTCTTATATCTCGGGTTGGGTCAGGTCCACATTTAAACAACTTGTCAACTTGGTTCGGGTTGGTTTGGCCTAAACCCGACCCGACCTGAGTTGCAGCCCTATGTCCACACATAAAAAGGGTAAAATAGACACTGGAATTACATAATGAGGGAGTTCAAGAAAGTGAACCCAAATTTAAGAAGAGAACCGATAATGAAGTAAAAGATGATTTACTGATCCCGCATCTGCTAAACACAATGGGCAAACATTCACAATAAGCATCTTCCACAACTGCAAATTATCGATAGTCAAAATTTTCTTCAATCCAGCAAGCCATCCAAAAACCTTCACTTTAAAAGGAGAGACCCCCTCCCAAATTTTGGGGTGAACGGAAGAAACCTCACCGTCCATCAGTAACTTCTTACAGAAAGACCTCACTGAAAACATGCCATGAGGATGAAGCTCCCAGATCCGCCTATCCTTCCCATTACCCATCATAAAAACACTCCCCAAAAGGTTCATTAATGACATCCAACCTTCTATCATCAAATCCTCCAAATCTCTCCGAAACTGAGGGCCCCAGACAACCTTATTAGGAAATGGCCTCCTTGGAGGTTGGCTCCAGTAGTTCGAGATATCAGGAAAGCTTGTACAGGTAGGATGGTTTGATTCAAACATGTAAGGAGCACAAAGAACGAAGTAGTGATTTTTTGGTGAAGGTTGGAGTGGGAAGATTTGAGGCTTTGCTGGACTTTTGCAATTATGTAGAGTCGATCTTTTGTAATTGTGTGGTTTGCTCATTGTATTGTAGGTGTTGGCTTTGTTGAGGCAGTTTTTCTGTCTTCTGTTTTTATAGTATAGCTTTCCTATACTATTGATTTTTGTTTTCCCTCTTTGTAGAGTGCTGCCAATTAATAATATTTTTATTGTCTCCATTAAAAAAAAGGCTGATGAGTGACGTGGCACATCTTCCAGCTCTCCATGTCAACAACTTAAGGATTTGTCTCCCCACTTGGAGACAATCTACAGTCATAGAAAGAATATAATGTGACAATGATAAAGAATTTTTTTTGCCATAGGCCCATACCTATGAGTTTCTTTCGTGTGTGGTGAAGCATCAGCATCCATGCTCTTTTCAAAATGTGTAGCACGAAATTCTTGAGATGGACTCTCCAGTGAGCTTCTTCCATGTGGACTCCCAGCTGGACTTCTTGCCAAATCATCTTCACTTTGGGCATATGTTGAACCACCCTCAGCCACCTGTTCATCAGTACTTGAAGGCTTCTCGATCTTACCATCAACATTAGAGGAAGAAGCAGCACCAAAGCCCTCATCGGCCAAAGTTTTATCATTCCAAACACGAGCAGGTCTTTGAGGGGCCACAATATTTTCCACATCAACTGTAAGTTCCTTCACAATTGTGAATCCTGAAAAGGGGATGATACATAAATGTATACCATTGGCAGCAAATCTTCGTGCACATTTTATCGGCAATAGAAAAATACAGAAGAACCATTAAATGTTCCAGCAAAGAGTTAAAACTAAATAAACCACTTCTTTAATAGGGGAAAACCATTTATTTTTGCAAAGAGAAATAGACTGAACAAAACAAGTATACAGAAAAATCAATATGTACCAAAAACACACCCCTCCCCCCTCCTCACCAAATAAAAAATAAAATATATACCTCTACAAATCCATGCATTGCACATAAACAAAAGTATGGATTTACATGTAAACAACACTGCAGTTGTGTAATATCGAGGGATCATAGCCATTTGGGTGATTCATTCGATGGTCAGAAGCATATCAAAAGCTTGGGATAATTCCAGAGACACCCTGGGGAAAAATAGGGATGTTTCCTATAGTACTATTTACCCATAACAAATTTTTGATTTTTCTGAATTCATCATCATCATCATTGCCATTTTCCCATTTTTGGGTTTCATGGCTCTCATAAAATCTAATATCCACACTACGCAATACAGCTGTACAGATGTACAAATAGTAGCAATTTTCAGCCCATTTACAGCTACACAAGTTCAGAGTGAAATTCTAGCAGTTATATTAGCAAATTCTTAATAAGCACCTCAAATATCATATTGAAATTATATTAGGATCCTTAATATAATTCTCTTTATTGAGAAATATCTCTTTATAAGCAACACATATATCAACTACATAACATTATTATGCAATTCCTGTCCACAAAGTAAAACAAGCTGTTGCTGCTACAGCTACCACCATACATACAGTAGGAATTTTTTATAAGGCACCATGTGTAGTAGTAACAGCAGCATCAGCAGCAGTGATAGCATTAGCAGTGGCTGTGATCTAGTGGTAGTGATGGTGGATGTAGTTCTAGTCATAGTTATCACAACTAGCCACTGTCTACATAGTAGTAGTAGAAATAGCAGCAATAGTAGTTGACTTAATAATGAAATATAGGAAAAATGGCCCTGAACAATGATGATAATGGCAATACAAACTTAAAAGGCGATGTACTATCAGTAGCAACAGCAGTTGATAATGAAGGTCAAGGTAAACATAGTAGTAGTACTGATCAGAGGCATGATGATGATAATTGATGACAATGGTGATACGAACTTAAAAGGTGATGCATTAGCAGCATTGTAGTAGTAGTAGCATCAGCAATAGTAGTAGCAGTAACAGTAGCAGTAGTAGCAGCAGTGCTAGCAGCTGAACAGCAGTAGAGGATGTACTGTTGGGAAATGGCTTTGACGATGATGATCATCATTATGATGAACTTAAAAGGGAACGGCATTAGATCGATCTAAACATTGATAAAAATATTAAAAAAAAAAAAAAAAAATCAAGTCCAGCTGCCTTGCAAAATCAGAAAACAGGAAACAGGCTTCAATTTTCTCTTAAAAATAACAAAAAAGAAAAAGAAAACCACATTGAAAGTTGATACAGTTTCTGAATAGCCATGCAGCTAAATTTTCATGATAAAATATTATTCTTGTAAGTGAAACCATAAAGAACTTGAAAGCATCAATTCAGAACTTTGATCGTATCAACACCTTCAACCATTTGTGATTAGCCTATAAACAGGGAAATGAGGGATAGTAATTGCTTTAATATACCTTCATCTTCAAACTTATCCCAATCTTCATCCCAATCAGCAGCCCCCACTTGAATTCCCGATTGCCAACCTTAAATTAAAGAAAGAAAAAGGAGGTAGTGGAAAAAAAAATAAGAAATATGGAGAGGCTTGTGTATATAACATGTATAATAGCAATGAAAAAAAAATGGGCCCAATTAGGCACTCTTTTTTCAGCAAGACTTACAATTTCAACAACAAACAATACACAACCATGGAAACCACTTAACAGGATAGAGAGGATTATGTCAAGACTCAAGACCAATAACTTCTACACTAATTTGAGGATCTGGAAAGAGGAAAATAACAGTATTTTCTGTAAGAGACGAGAAGTCGAGAACTATAAAAATCTTGGTTTAGTTTCTTCTTCTTGTTTCTTCTTTGGGTGTTTTTCTTTGTAGCCTGCTCCTATTCTGGAGCCTCTATGACTGATTGTTGCTTGCTGTATTATTTCTCCTTTATCAATAAAATCACACTCAATCAAATAATAACAACAACAACAATAATAATAATAATCCGAGGTGAGTTTTACAAAGGATCTCAATGAATCTCAATTTAAGGATCTCAATGGATGAAAAAATGGAGAATGCATGCCCTCCAAAAGCAAGTGAGTGGGTGGTGGGATCCTCTAGTTTAATTTTTTTGTCTATCTAAATTAGACTTCGAAAAATTATGGGAAAAAAAGAACCCTAGAAAATAGTAAGTAATGGAAACCTATATAATGAATAAAGAAATGAGAGGGAAGAGAACATTGGACAAGGAAAAGGAGAAGAATATGTTCTCTTTGTGGGAGTGGGAGTGGAGATGCAATCTTCTCTATGAGGGAACTTCCTTCTCTTATTGCTCCACTTTATCCTACATTTATTCAACCAAACAGGAGAACTCTCCAATCTCGAAGAAAATTTTCCATCTTCTCCTCATTCACACACGGTCCAAGGGTACTACCACAAATTGGAAGGCTTAACTTAGAAGATACAATTAGTCCCTTCTTGGGTGGTAATGGTACAAATGTCACGTCACAATATTCATCCTTTTTCCTTGTAATGCTCAATGCTCTAAGTTATCTGGACCTTCTTGAGAGGTTTGCCTCATAGATCTCAATTATATTTTGTAACTATGTGCATCGTCAAATAAGATATTCACTACCGACAAAAGAAAGCACTAGAACAATGATGTTCAAACAAAATGGACACAAGAGCAAACAGTAAATGATTCATCGACTCAACTCAGTACTAAAGAGCTCAGAACATTATTTTTATTAATACCAATGTTAGAGCCATACTAGCATTCTCTCATTTCACTCCTACATCAACCATATAACTGCAAACAGCCTCAGCATCATCATTAGCGACTTTCCTATCTATCTAGGGTTGGCTTTTTTGAGTCTTATGCTTCCATTCTACCTAATCAAAGATCATACTCTCAATAACTCCACAATATATCACGTACTTCCTTATCCCCTTAATCAAAGTCTTTAGGGGAGTTCCTATTCTCCGGAAGATAATAACTTCAAATGATTCTTACTGGAACCAAAACATAAAAAAAAAAAAACAGACCACTCTCTGTGAAAAATTAACAATGTACAAGAAGACTAGAGCCCATGGGACGTTAGTAAGTAGTACTTGTGCAACCACAAAGGTTGTGGATACAATTCACACCTTTATAAGGAAAAAATGGTATAATGCAGAAGGAGATAACATAAATTTCCATTCTTTATTCACACTTAAAACTAATGGTTAAATATTTAAATTGCTAATGATGGAGGAGGGAAGAAATGGCATGATAATTGTTGATCATCTCTTCCAAAAGAGGCAATGGCATGATTGTACGGTAATCTGGAGAAAGTAGATTGTTTGAAGCACAAACAGAACAGGAGCACCCCTTGTTTCAAAGAGAGGACAGATAATTCACATTTGATTTCATGGTCGAAGGTAACCAGGCAAGTTCCACATGCATAGAGAATTCAAAAGAAGTTTTCCAAACAATCCAAAATTCAGAACATCCACAAACTACAGTGAACAATAGATAAGACATTGCACAGAGGATTTAATGCACAAGTTCATTAGAGGACCCAGAAGTCCTCAAAGAATGGCACATAGAGAGAACCAAAAAAATAGAATCTCATTTGAAAATTGAAGATACCAAAGGGAAGCTCAATTAGTGAAGTCGGCTTAGCACGTAATCCGTATTTCTTGCAGCGTTCACTAAGTGCTTTCCCTAGAGCCTCAAGATCTGATTGCATCCGTTCAGCACGAACCTGGAAATGGCAGCATCAAAGTAGAGTTACTGGACTTGTATGAAGCCCCTAGAGAGTCCGCATGGCTAAGACTTACCTGAAGCAAGCCATCAGCACTACCACCTTCTTCCATTTTAGCAATCGCACTATATAATTCCATTTTCCTTTCCTACAAATGAATGAGACGCAAATATCTCACAAACACACTTATAAAAACTCTCAAAAATAAATCCAAGTATTTCAGAAATTCATTGGGAAAAAAAAAAACACAGCTCCGGCAAGACCATTTCTTTCACCATCAACCCAAGAGACAATAATCATACCTGAATGTCACGAAAAGTTGCCTCTTCAATGGTTAAATTCGAGGATATACCTCCAACTTGTTTATACTTCTCCTCATATTTCCTTGCTAGTGATTCAACCTGAAAATTAATCCATGCAAAGCATCATTCTAGGTAAAAACCAATCAGTTCTAGCCCAAACCACAAGTGGAATATCTAGAAAGGAGAAGGATAAAACATCAATGCATCAAAAAATGGAACCTCGTGTTTATCGGCAGATGCCCTTTCAGTGATCTCATTAAGCCGATTGTCGCACCTACTCTTGTACAAAACCTGACAAAAAGCAACCAGAGGAACATTTAAAGAACTTCTAAAAGTCATCAAAACTTGACTGCTTAATTCTTGTAAAGACCATGGGCTTGAATCATAGAGCTCTGCCGATGCACATACCACAGGAAGATACCCCAAAGTGATGACAGCCATTTTTTATTTTTTATTTTAAAAAAATCTAGCCGATTTATCATAGTCAAAATTAAGTATAATCAGATAACACATTTAGAAGGAGAAAAAAGAAAAAGAAAAAACAGGTCAAACGAAAAATGGAACCCGGGAGTATCAAGAGCTTCTAACTTGAGGAGGCAAAATGGAAGTCAGGAAATGGAAGGGAAGGGAAAGGCTAAAAAGAATGGATTGACAGAGAATTGAAAATTTCTAACCAGAAAAGCCAATCTGCATCCCAAGTGGTATCCAAGAGTGATCATCTTTAACATCATCAGCCACTAATCATTTGCTCTTTCCGTAAGTTGACATCAAAGTTTTGTGTTAGCTCTGTAAATTTCTTCAGATATTTTTTTTTTTTTAAAAAAAAAGAGGCTTTCATGCTTATCATGCTACCTTATGATGCTATTGAAAATGATCCAATGCTACCTCCCATGCAACTCCCAATTTTCCATGGGACCCACTGAGTTAAACCAAATCACTCAAAGATCCTAATCCACCGTGAATCTATCAATCAGCCAAATTCCATTCCAATCAAAGTTGGATTCATTATGACCTCTACACATAATCAGTTCATTGCATTAAAAGTGGTAAAACACATGACCAATCCAACAGAAATCAACTCTGATCCAGTGATAATTCATGACAGGTAGGTCTAATGAATGGTATGAAATGAAGAAATGCAGGCCTCTATAAGGAAAAAAAAAAGGATAAGAAAGGGTAAAAAAAAAAAAACTAAAGAGGAGGGGGAGGGCGGGAGGACATTTTGCCTACTGATGTTAGAGCAAGACCTCAATGTGTAGAACATGAGACCAACAAATCAATACCATAGATACATAGACATAGGCTCAGGTCATGGTCCAACTGCCCAGTCTTAGACTAGGATCGAACTTAGGAATATGATCAGCTTGAGCCACAAAAATGACAGAATCTATCTTGATGGAATACATGTAAAAGCCAATCTCCAATGAAAATCAAGGCTTGGTTGGGCATGTCTAACCAAGATTTGGGAATTGTGACCAATCTTGTGTAATTAAATGCATGTGTCAGGCCCTATTTCAGTAACATATGCAAGCCAGAATGGACACATGAAGAATCCGAATTAAAGGTCTAAACCTGGCCAACTGGCCCAGTATATCCTACAACTGAAAACTGCAAACACATAGCTCAATTATGAAGTTCAGATCAAACTGATATATATACTGGGCCATATACATATGACTAATTTGTAGCTCTGTAGCATAAGCATGACGAGCTATGACAAACAGATAAGGACATAGGAATGATAGTTCTGTAGCATAAGTATGACGCGCTATGAAAAACAGATAAGGACATAGGAATGAATACAGATACAAGAATTTGCAAATGATGCATCAGTATTCAGAAACCAAGGAGATGGATATCGATATGGCAGGGACAAACCATCGTACAGCGTAGACACGCTTTTATATATAAATTTGAAGCATTGAATATGGTATGATACAAGTACATTGCTTATTTTGAAATATCCAGGCATTGCAGCACAAAGTATGCTTCTGTAGATAGAAACCACCAGCTTTACTAGATAAACTTTAAATGGACAGTAAAGTATCCCACTCGGATAAAGGTCACTTATCTGTCAGTCCATGAAAGCATGCATAATATAGTTAAAAGCATCCTAGAATTGACTGACTTCTGGACTTAAAAATTATACACACGCATTTAACAAATCCACTTAAATAGCGTGACTAAAGAAAGAAACAACTCACTAGTTCTTGCATCTTAGAGCGGTAAAATTCAATCTTTTCTCTAGAATCTAGGATCTCCTTCTCCAATTCTTCCACCTTGCATTCACAAAAGATAAAAGTTCAGATGAATCGTTACATAAAATGTTTATGTAATTAGCCACAGAGTAAGACCTTTAGCAAATGAAAATAAATGACAAAATATATTTTTGTGTTAACTCAATTTCATTTGTAAGTGCATCAGTTTAATGTCATTTTGAGAACAGAAACTTTCAATCATGATTTTGTGCATAGGAGAATATCAAGTGTACTCTTCAAAATCAGAAAAGGAACTACTCCCAGACAACAATGTATACATGAGATGGGAACATATCCAGGGTATCTTATCCACATAAAACATACATGATTCAATGCATAAATGCTAACGACTGGCAACTCTGTTTTCAAAAGAAAATTTTAGAGAGCACTGTCACCATGGTAGAAAAATAATAATAAAATTTGTAGACAAAATCATGGAAATTTTCCAGATTTAGCACCAGAATAAAATTAGTATCCTTCAGATATAAACATCTGATCCATCAGAAGGGAAAAATTCTTCAAATTAAAAGAAAAAAGGGGATTGAATTTGAATATCACAAAAATCTAAAAAATAAATCATTGAGTTCATCCTTTTCAAGTGATTTTACAGAAAATTGTTAACATAAACAAGTTAGCCTTTACCTTTGTAATGATTAAAAATATCATTTTATAAATTTTATAAAAATAATTTTGGTTCTAGTTAGGACAGTAGGACTCTACGAGAGGGGTTTAGTTTCGAGAAAATTAGGAGGAAGGCAGATAGCTGGAAAGAGAGTTCACTGAGGAAGAAATTTTGGAGGCACCAGGGAGCATTTATGGGGACAAGAATTCCTTAATTTCCTTGATAGCAGAAAAGGAATGTGCTTCTAAGTTTGGACAATTTAGACTTGTCAGTCTTGTCGGTAGTGTATACAAGCTGTTAGCAGAAGTGCTAGCTGAGAAACTAAGGGCTGTTTTAGGGAAGGTGGTGGGCAAAACACAGGGAGTTTATTGAAGGAAGACAGATTTTGGACGGACTACTGCTTGCCAATGAAATGATATATGTGAGGCATAGGGCTAACAAGACAAGGATCCTGCTAAAGCTGGATATGGAGAAGGCCTCTGACCATGTAGATTGGGATTTTGTTGATTTCCTATTTGAAAGAATGAACTTTGGCTCCAAGTGGAAGAGGTGGATGAAGGCTTGTGTCCAGGGCTCGTCACACTCTATTTTGGTGAACAACTCCCGATTGAATCGATAATGGCTACCACAGATTTAAGACAAGGAGATCCTCTTTCTCTGTTCTTATTCACCATGGTAGTTGAAGCTCTGTACAGATTGATGATAAAGGCTAAATTGTTCTCAATAAGGAGCTGAAGAATTCCTTAATTTCCTTGACAACAGAAAAGGAATGCGCTTCTAAGTTTGGACAAGTTCGACTTATCAGTCTTGTCGGTAGTGTATACAAACTATTAGCAAAAGTGCTAACTGAGAAACTTAGGGCTGTTTTAGGGAAGGTGGTGGGCGAAACACGGAGAGTTTATTGAAGGAAGACAGATTTTGGACAGAGTACTGATTGCCAATGAAATGATACATGTGAGGCATAGGGATAACAAGACATGGGTCCTACTAAAGCTAGATATGGATAAGGCCTATGACCATGTAGATTGGGATTTTGTGGATTTCCTATTTAAAAGAATGAACTTTGGCTCCAAGTGGAAGAGGTGGATGAAGGCTTGTGTCCAGGGCTCGTCATACTCTATTTTGGTGAACAGCTCCCGATTGAACCGATAATGGCTACCACGGGTTTAAGACAAGGAGATCATATTTCTCTGTTCTTATTCACCATGGCAGTTGAAGCTCTGAACAGATTGATGGTAAAGGCTAAAGAGATTAGCAATGTCAAGGGGTTAGAGGTTAATTTGGAAGTTGTCAATCTCTCACCTACAATTTTCATATGATACCCTCCTATTTTGTGAAATGTCCAGGAAAGAATTGTTTGGTGTCAAAGTTGTTATGAGATGCTTTGAGTTGGTATCCAGCTTGGGAGTGAACTTAGAGAAGAGTAGTATAATTGGAATCACACTGGGAAAAGAGGAGGTGAATTCCTTGGCAAAAGAAATTGGACACAGTGTTCTCAAGATTCTGTTCTCCTATTTGGGACTTCCTATTAGAGGAAACCCTAGATCCAAGTAGTTCCGAAACCCAGTCATTGAGAGGGTGGAAAAAAGGCTAAATGCATGAAGTAAGAACGATCTTTCTTTAAGAGGTAGACTCTCTCTCATTAAGTCAATCTTAATTAATCTTCCAACGTATTTCATGTCCATGTTTGAAATGTCAAAGAGGGTCGCCAATAATAGGAGAAATTACAAAGGAATTTCTTTGGAAAGAGACAGGGGAGAAGAGGAAAATCCACTTAGTCAGGTGGGAGGAAGTTATAAGTCTTAGGGAGAGAGGAAGTTTGGGAATCATTAGTGTCAGCCTGTCAGGTATAGGAATCAAGCATTGTTATGTAAATGGCCTAGGAGGTTTGGCCTGGAAGGGGAAACCCTTTGGAAGAAGGTGTTCATTTGTACGTAGGGTGTGGACAACCTGGGAGGTTAGAGATAAGGAGTTAAGGCAGCTTGAGAGGGCTCACCTGTGACTGAGATGACCTTCAGATTAGGTTATGGCAAGGGCAGAATTGGTATAGCTTTTAGGGACGGGATTAGGATGTTAATGGGTAGAGGGGACAAGGTGTCCTTCTGGAATGATGAATTGTTGGGGGAAAGGGTACTGAGAGATGTTTACCCCAGACTATATAAAGCTGCCAGAAATAGGGATGCTTTTGTTAAAGACTATTATGAGGAAGTTGGAGGACAACCTCAATGGTCGGTGAGCTTCAGGAGGATCTTAGGGAATTTAAAGAACAATATGTTCTGCTAAAAACTGTTGGGAGAGACAGATTTTTATGGAGGAAGAGGATAGATGGATTTAGTCCATTGATCCTTCAGGGGTTTTCTTAGTTAAAGCTATGCTTAAGGCAGTGTATTTTGATGATCAGAACTCTGCCCCACCCAGCACTCTGGCTTGAAACAATAAAATCCCACTTAGGGTTCAAGTATTTAGTTGGGCAACAATTAAAGGAAAGATATCGGTATAATGTAACATGAGGGATGAGGGCCTCTTGACAAATAGCGTATCGAAATCTTGTGTACTGTGTGGACTAGAGGAGGAATTTGTCGATCCTTTGATGAGTAGGTGTCATTTCTCCAGGAGTGTTTGGGCATGTTCCTAAGCCTGATAGATTGCTCATGGGTCTTTGATGGGAGCATGGAGAATGTTGTGTCCGAGTGGTGTGAAGGTCCTTTTACAGGAAGGAGGGAGTGACATGGAAGTTGATTCCAACTGCGATCTTCTAGACAATGGAAGAAAAGGAATAATAGAGTACCTGAAGGGAAGGTAGGAGATATTGGGAAGGTTTTCTAAAGGGCCAAGTGGAGCTTAGTAGGTTGGCTATCACTTTGCAAGGAGTTTGTTGATTGCTCCCTGTAGGAATTTTATCTCTCATGGGAGGGTTGTATGAGGGGAGGCAGGAAGAAAAAGAGGGTAAATTTGTCTCAAACGAAACCTGAATTCGACTTTCATAAGTTTAATGTGAATGGTGCTGCTAGAGGAAAGCCTGGTCCAGTTGGTATTGGGGGTGTAGTTCATGATGATAGGGGAAGAATATTATTAGTTTTCTTTGAGTCCACAAGAATTAAGGATTCAAATCAAGCATAAATACTGTGATTCGAAGAGCAATATACCTTTGGACAAGGTATGGGAATGACAATCTTATCGTTGAAGGTGATTATGCTAATGTAACCGCCTAGGCTAGTGGTAGGAAGAGTCCCCCTTGGAGATTGGTTACCATTGTTGGGGATATCGAGAAGGTGGGTAGGAATAAAGGCATTCTCTTTAGACATATGAGGCGATCAGTGAATGGCATTGCAATTTTTTTTGCAAAGATTGGAGTCCAAAAGAGGGTGCTGGTAGTGGAATTTTTTTAATTTCAATTCATTGGGTTAGAGCGTATTGGGGCTGGGTTTTTGGAGTTTTGATATTACTCTATGCTTTATCGTCTATTCTCTTGTTTGGATGTATAGTCTTGTATAGCCCTCTTATGCATGTCCTATTCTTTGTTATTGTACTCTTAATGTATACTTTCAATAAAATTCACTTATGTCTTGCTCAAAAAAAAAGTTCTTGCTAGATAGTTTATGTTGCTTCCTGCTCAAAAAAAAATGAAAAAAAGAAAGGTAGTTTATGTTGCTTAAAAATTAAGACGACTGTATATACAACATAAAACTATAAAAATAGTAATCATCATCATATCATCATAACAGTCACTTTCCCATCTACCTGAGGTTTTGAGTTCTACTCTCACATTCTACCCTGTTATAAATCATACCTCTCGTCACTCCATCTATCATTTCCCATTTTTTATCCCATGATTTAGGTTTTTAATGGTCTCCCTCTCCTTGTACCACCTACTCATAGCTTTTCAATTCTTCTGTGGGGGGTAAATTCAAGTTTTCTGCAAAAACGTCCAAACCACCTTAAATGACTCCTTCAATCTCTCTTCTATTGGAGCTATTTTCAATGTCCACCTAATATGATTATTTCTACCACTTTTAGGAGGAGCTCTTTTTTAAGAAGGTAACATTTTATTGCAAAAGGTAAATCTGTACAAATATCATCAAATAAAGGTAAATCTGTACAAACATCATCGAAAAGGAACACCAACCACTCACCTTATCAAGAAGAGAAGGGAGACAAAGGAAACGAAAACAATAAATGCCAGAGGTGACATTACAGCCAAGTACATCAGCCAGGGCCAAAAATCTAATCATGAAAAATTGCAGAGGAAGTCACTAAAAATTCCTTCTAATTACTGCCCAGGATGCAACTCCACAAGAGATAGGCTCAACTGGCAAGTACTCTGGCTCAGAAAACAGACGTCCAAGGTTTGAGTATTGCAGTAATTCGATGCATGTGGTTTGTGGGGGGTTGCATGAATCCGGGGTTTGCCCAATGCCCTCGTACTCGGGGAGAGGTGGGGTCTTGGGTTCTTCATCATAAAAAAAAAAAAAAAAAACCTACTGCCCAAGATGCCACCTTGTTATTTGACAAAAAGAGCAGCTGCTCCACTGATTTTGCCAAGGTCTTAAAGGTTCCATGTTCCTTTCACCTCGAAGGGATCAAAACATGGCATGGAAAGTGAACCTCCATAAGTTCAACGTTTGGGAAGCCCAACCAAACTTCTAATACATCATTCAATGAGTTAGGCATCACCATTCTATATCAAAAAACTCATCGACAGCATTCCATACCTGACCACAAAAGCATGATGAATGAAAAGATGTGAAACCTCAATGCATCTTGAAGAAACAAAGAGAAAGAATTGACAATTGCATGGCCTTTCCTCCCACGATGATCAATAGTGAAAATCCTATCAGATTGAGTTCTCCTAGGATGTTTCGAGAATTTTTAATTGATGCCTTTCAAAGGGGTATCTTGTGCTACTCTAGGGTGAAACTTGGGAAGTCTTCCAAGATCTTTCAGAGCCTAGGGAGCTCTTAATGTGGTCTGGAAATCAGTTCACATCGAACTCTTTCTCAAAAGTGATTTTAAGGTGTTTCTTCTTGTAAGATGTGCAGAGTTTCTAGTTCGTAGTGTTGTTTGGAGTCTCCACTCCATTAATGATGAAAAATTAGTGGTCTTCACATCTTGCACTTGGACTCCAACAAAGTGGATCCAGTCTTGAAGACTCTGCTGAGGATTCAAGTGAACAGGTAGAAACATCTGGACCTCCAGCAAGTGGAACAAGTCTCCTGGACTGCTAGACTCCAGTAGAGGATTGATCTACTCCACCAAGAGGAACAAGTCCTGCGGACCCCTGCAGAGGACCTACATTCATGTACCAGTTTCACATCCCTCTGGAGCAAATGGGGCAAGTCTAAGTGGCTTCATCTACTGCTCAAGCTCACCACTTAGAAGTTGTAACTAGTCATTATCAGTTTAAAAGTTACAAACTCATAATTTCTTGAGTAATTTGTGCTCAAATCTTCACTCTTAAAAGGCGTGTTGAACCAGTCTTCCAAGGAGGAACTGTTGATCACACAATTAACCATTGTATCATCGAATTCACAATGCAATCACAATTTTGTGGTTTCGAACTTGAAATTTTTGTCAGCAGAAACAATACAATTTTAAGATCTCATCCAGTATATGATGTATAATGCGCATCATACCTATTTCAGAGTAACTACAGCATAACATACAAGAGAACTTTAAAAAACCTAGTTAGCACCTCACTTTCAGAAAATCCTTAAATATCAAATAGAGAATAAGGTTTATTGCCAAAGGTGTCATGCCACAATAAGATACTGATATGCATCAAATAAGAAGTCGTGGGTGAATGAGCAATGCCTTCTTATCTGCATCTGTTGCCTCCTGGAACTTTGAGTTAAGTGCACTCTGCTCCTCGTTACTTAGTTGGTGGACAAGATGCTTCTCCAATACTGGAACTCTAGATTTTGGGGGCACGGGCTGTGGGGAAACATCCATCGGAGGAGGGGTTGGAACTTGAGCTCTTGGCCTCAATCCAGTTGCAGGAAGCCCTGGCCGTGGTCCAGAGATCCCTTGCTGTGGCAAGCCTAATCATAATGATAAGAAATTGATCAACAATGAAGGTACATAAGTGATTTTGTGTTTGGGTAAAGGAGAACAGTTTATTGTTGTCTGCTCTCCTAACATTTCATGTGGAGACTAGAATCTCATCTCCAAGGTGACACCTATGAAGTGGCTGTTTTCAAAATTAAGGCAAACTACTTGTCAAATAGACCAGGGAACAAAACAGACAGTTGAGAAACACTTCAATGATGGCCTACATTGAATGTACATTAGAAACCAGCTTGGAAAGTAGATAGAACAATGTAATCTACACTATTCAAAAAATAGTAAAAGATAAAAAAGTGAAAATTTAAAACAATGTTGAAATTAACCTAAATTTAGAAGCCCAATCATTAAATAGACGGCATAATAATATAAAAAAACCATAAGAAAACGTGTCAAAATAATAAGAACCCAAAAATAGAAAATAGAAAGAATAAAAGCAAAGAAACTATCAAAAGAAAACAAACAAAAAATAGTAAAAACGTTGGAGGATAGGCAAATAAATTGTTTTCTTTTAGAAAGTTGCCTTCATCTATTTCAAATGCCCCACTCAACATTTAAGGGCAAAGTTATAAATTGCTATTTAAGCCCTAAATACCCACTTTCCCTTCCCTTCCAAGCAATTGTCTTTTTCCTTTTTTCCAGTTTTTGTAGCAAAGGTGGAGACAAGAGAAAGAAAAGATTACAAACCCAAAATGATATTTTTTTATTTTTTTTTCTTCATTGAACAGTATACATGAAACAAATAGGAGATCTGGTCATTTCAGGCAGAACCAGTCGGATCTAACTAGAACAATCCAGAACGGGCCAGATCTAGCCAAATCAGAGACCTAATCTATATTTTTTTGTGGATCTGGCAGTTCGACCAAAACAAAATGGGTCTGACTCTCTCCTTTTTTCTTAAATAATGTTCAAGCAAGGTCACTTTTTTCTGAAATAGAGTTATTTCTATAGTGTTTCTTGATTGAACAGTGCAGGCAAAACAGGTAGGAGAACCAGCTGTTTCAGGCAGAATCAGGTGGATCTAACCAAAACAATTCACAACAGGCCAGATCTAGCCGAATCAGAAACCTGATCCATAGTTTTGTGGATTCATTTCTTTTTTATTGTCGAAACGGAACAATCCGGCTGTTACGGCTAGAACAGAACAGATTTAACTAAGGTCTGAAATGAGTGACTTGTGAAATTAGCAACCAGGCTTTGTTTCTTTTGGTTTCCTTCATTTTTTCTTCATTGGAAAAAGCTATTGAGAAGAACGTGCATCTAGAGTTTTACCCAATGCCCTCGTACTAGGGGAGAGGTGGGGGTCTTGGGGTTCTTTGTTGTCAAAAAAAAAATTATTGAGAAGAACAAGTGCATTATTAATACCTGGAGTAGGCTGCCAACCATATGCAGTTGCAGGTTGACCTGTGACAGGCAACAGCGTCTCATCAAACCTGATACTATCAGGAAGCACTGGCGGTAGTGGATGCCCTCCTCGGTATCGTTCCATCAAATAAAGTGCAATGCAAAACTCTCTTAGAGAAAGCATGCTATCATTATCCTGGTCAGATAAGTCCCAAACCTGCTTCAAAACCTCTGAAGAGAAGACAGAATAGGATAAGAATGTCATACATATAAAAACCAACGTAAGGCAATTAGATGGACAGGTATATGATGCAATTCCATGTCAACTAAAATTATCTTAAAGATTAAGAAATAAGGTCCAATATGAATAGAATCAGGTCCTCACAGCACATAAAATATGCATGGATCAGTAGCCACATACAAAGAAGCAACAATAGAACCTGCTATACAGATTCTAGCCAAATATCAGTCCATGTATCAGGTAGGCAGCACATGTATGTTGTATGTGGATCACAAGAGTGTCCCGTCTAATAGTAGCCGAAGAGCCTATTTTCAGGCTGAGCACATTCACACTAGGCGTAACCTCATCAGTGGCTCGATCTCACATGCATGCCACATCACCATATTTATGACCCCAAAGACTTGCATGCACCCAAACACAACAAACCTCTGAGAAACTAATCATTGCAAAAGAACACATGGAACACGCAATGGGACAAGTCTATCACATAGTTGGCAAGTGTTCACCATCTGCTGCCACGGAGGTTCTCAGTTGCAGTCATATCAGAAATTGGTATTTGCAAGTATGTGACTGTGTGTAGGGGGGGGGGAGCTTCATTTTACAACAAAGCCTATCAAAGTTTCAGTTTAATAAGCTTTAACAGTGATTTTATTCACAAATTTGAATGATGTAGAATCTGGAAATGGATTAATCTGGAGAATTTTAGTTTAGTCTTTTGACCAAGCTCTTCATTTGAGTCTTTTTTCTGTCCTACTGAGGCTTTAGTGTTGAAAGACTTTACTCCGTCAAGAGTAGCTTTTTGCTGGAATGCAATCTCAAGCAAGACTTCAACTAGGGATAATTTGGCTAGATTTGCATTCAACAAGCAGGTTCATGATGAGCTCATAAAAAAGGAGACAGATCATCCATTCATGCCAGAGATCGAAAAGAATTTTTTACAAAAGTTTGATGTTAGATGGGTTATTAGAGACAACGTTGAAGACTCGGTAACTCAATGAGGCATAGATCTTTCTCAGCAAAGTAGTAGATCGATGTGGCAACTGGTTCCAACAGTCATTTTTTGATCCCTAAAATGGAGCAAAATGAAAGAATATTCAGTCAAAAGATTAAGGCTGAAAATGAGGTGCTCAAGTAAGCATAAGACAGAACAGCAGATTGGTTACCTTTAAAGAATGAATTTAAAAGGTATGTAATTATCAGATTGCTTTTTCTTTTTTTCTTTCTTTCTTTCTTTCTTTTTTTTTTTTTTTTTTTTGGTGAATATCATGGGTATCCCCAACCCCATATTAGAGGTGAGACTAATCCCATGGATACATGACCGTCCACAAGCCTCATATCTTGGATAACTCCAAGGAGAGTCAAACCCAAAACCTCTAGTTTATTCCTAGAAGCTCAAATCATTATCAGATTTCTTAAGAAGCTATCTTGTATTTTTTTAATGTAGAAACTCTCTTAAGATCAGAAGCCACCAATGGAAGGAGAACTCAAGTTCAATTCTGATGACACTACAAGAGGAAAGAGAGGACAAGCTCTAATAGGTGCACTGTGGCAGGATCAAAAAGAATACATAGAAGGATATGTAGGGATTAAAGAATAAAATGAGGCAGAGGTGATAGTTATTCATAGAGTTTGAGAAGCTTAAAGAAAGATTGTCCACACTCTTCAGGCAGGTATATAACTGAGAGAGATTCAACTAATGCAATTAAATGGGTGCAAATGAAGAGACGACCTTGGCAACTGACAACTTCAGAAGCAAACCAGACTTCACCTTGTCAGTTGATTTTTAGACATATTCAAGCACATTAATACTTGTTGGAGATTCAAGTAATGCAATTAGATGGGCGTGACGGGAGACATGGCCTTGGCAACTTTGTTCGACTTCAGAAGCAAATCATTTGCTTCACCCTTATTGGGAAAGCATCAGAGTGAGAGATGATCTATTGTTGATTATTGATTTAAGCTTATCAGCAACCATGAAGTTTATTTCAGAGGCACATGGGTGTATGACTATGATAAATTATATGACTTATAATGCATCTCATATCTGTACTATTCTCCTTTTTCTGCACATTTTTTTAATCAGTAACATGACTCAAAAACCACAATCTATGTGATCTAACAAAGGGCACCCAGCAACTGTGCAAAAGACTCTTGTCATCTGGAGTCTTTTGCACTCGTCACCTAAGTTGTGCAGATATGGACATGGTTATAAAAATAAAGATACAAAAACATGCAACCTTTGAAAACATGGAGGAAAGAGATAAAAAAAAGGACATGTTAGATTGTAGACGGACTTATGGCATGGTTTATGATAAGGTCAATTGGAGACGAAGAATGAGTAAAGCTTACCCAGATCGATGAGAGTTTTGACCTTTGATGATGATGATACAGAAACATGCAAGGGATACATCATTTTCCAAAAATTGAGGACAGGACACCAATATGGTATAGTACTCGGGAGTATATAGTACATATGTGTTTGTGCATCTCATACAGCCAACAGACCCTACACATATGGCACTTATCTGCAGCGTTTTTTTTTTTTTTTCACATTATTTTGCCATGGTGCTTTCAACTGGTTGGACTATGAATATAGCAATCCAGAAGAAAAAAAGGCCATGGGCAAACATGTCAAAGAATGCTTAAAGCATTGGGGTTTCAAGTAAGAAAGTTTTTCATCAAAAGAAGAGGTGAAATGCCTCTTCCCTCCACTCTCTTTCTGACGAATAAGAAGGCTTATCATGTTCCACTACCTCACCATCCTCACCTCCTTTCAACTGTAAGTTAAAAATGACAAATAAGAAGAGAGAATTGCTCTCTCTCTTCCCCCTCCCTCCCAAAATAAAAACCCTTATTGGTTTCATATTCCTAAAAAACAGTGACAATGGTAGAAGATATTGCTTAAGCCATATCCATGCCATGCCTTCCCGTACCATGTGCACAGTCCCACGTCATACTGTATATGCACCAGTCAAGGCATCTGCCAGTGCACAACAGCTTTCTTATTCAATAAAAGTTCTGCTATTACAACCTCCAAATAGGGGAAACTACTAAAACCAAGAAAGAAAAATCATGGAAAAGTTCACTAACAAAGTTCTCCTCTTAAAAAAGCAGGACCATATATACCTTTTAAAAAAAAAAAAAAAAAAGCAGGACCATATATGTTAGTAACACCAACCTCTGGGCAATCTCCAACTCAGGAACAAATTACGTGCTTGATCGCCTGTAATCTTCCCATCTCTATCTTTGTCTACTTCCACAAATACCTTGGTGTACTTCTGAATATCAGATTGAGTTATTCTCGGCCATGGAAGCTGGGACTGACCAGAAGTAGAAACAGCAGCCCCAACTGAATTAGCAGGTGTGGTGGCGACTGAAGTGCCCTGGATTGCATTGAATTGGTTTGGTCTGACGTGTGATGGTGGTCTAACCTGTGATGGAGGTCGTTGAAGCTGACTACCAGTAGTTGGCATTGCAAATGATTGAAAAGGATCAACCTGACCCTGCTTAACTGAAGACTGAGGCCCAGTAGCCACTGGGACCATGGCAGATGAGGTAGGTGCACCACTTGCGGCAAGATTCTGTGAGGTAGCATCTTGCTTAGGTGGTGATGGAGTAGCAGAAAACACATCACCACCAAAAAACGAGTCTGAACTGGAACCATTCCCAGCCACAACCAATGCTTTTGAATCCTTGACAGTTTGCTGGACTGATGGTAGAACTGGATCTTGACGCTTTGGAGGAAGAGAGGGTGTTAGCCCAGAGGCAGCTTGTGGTCTGGGTAGCAATGAAGATGTGGGCCCTGATGAAATCTGTGGTCTGGGCGGCAATGAAGCTGCAGGACCTGATTGTGCTGATCCAGCAAATCCATCCTGGGTCAAAGAGGGAGCAACCCCTCTGCTAGGCGCTTGAGACGTTGCCCCCAATGAAGCTCCAGCAGACCTTGCAGCAAACCAATCAGTTGTAAAATTAGAAGCACTTGAGTTTGGAGGACGAGGACCCATCATATTGCCTGTCCCTTGGATACCTTGGCTGGCACCCTGAATTGGAAGTGAAGTAGCAGGTGTGGCTTGAGGTGGCCTCATGAACTGTTGACTGATACCTGCATTTGGAACTGCCTGTGGCCCTCTAAACCCAATACTTTGAGATGCAGTTGGTGCCACAGCACTCACCTCAGGAGCAGATGATGCCATAGAATTCAACTGAGGGGCTGGTGAAGCCACAGGATTTATCTGAGGAGCTGGGATTTTAGCTGCAGCAGGACCAAATAAAGCTGCCTTCACAATATCTGGCGTTAGCTCCCGTCCAGTTTGTGCCACCGTTACAAGTTTCAGTGCATTGTAGAACTCCGCCCGGCCAAGGAAACCAGTCCGGTTTTGATCAGCATGCATCCATATCTACACAACCAGAGTTGTTTTTTCTTTTTCAGTAAAGAACAAAAGTATAGTGCGATGAATAGAATAAAAACAATTGCAGAACGTACTAAGTAGAAACCCTGCTAGAGGTCCATGATAATAATAGCACACGTATATCCATACAACGCACCTTACTAGATGCTGCATCAAGAACTGTAAGACTGAGCAAATATGATGTTTTGGAAAACAAGTTCTTTACTTCATGAATCAAGAAGCAAAAATTCCAAGCAAACAGGAAAAGAGCACCTAGCAGACTTGGAAGGTGCAACCACTAAGAATGCAAGTTCAAGTCATGTTACCATTTATTATTTAAAAAAAAAATCATACAAATGGGAAACTAATGAACCAACAAATACATCAAGCGCCAAAGTTTATAAGGAAAATTCATATTTAAAGTGAGAGGAACCAAGGCTGGAAGAAATTAAAGTAGGCATGGACATCTTTTTCAGCAATTGGTTTCTCCAAATACATATTGGCCCCCATATCCTTTTGGTGGGACATAGAGAGACTAATCTAGAAGACAATGAAAAATGTTTGATAAGCATGTTGAGGATTCCATCCTTCACATCAAGGGTGCCTTTCCACGACCTAAAACTAACATTGATCTTTGCAAAACAAAAATAATAATAAATAATAATAATCTTTACAAAAGTTGAGGTGCATTTGCAAGATGATTTTGTTGGATCTTGTAACTGGGCTGAGTAAAGGTGTGCATATGCCTTCAGTAATCAATGATGCAACTATAATGTCTTTCTAGGGTGGGCTATGTACAGGTGAGCATTGTGATGATTCTTGATATGTTTTTGTCCTTCGAAGGCAAGTATAAACCTCTTATACCATACCTGTCTCTATTAGCGAAATTACAGCTACCTTTCAATTAAAAAAATGATCTTTGCAGAAACTCTCCTATTAAGAAAATAATGAGTGAGAGGAAGGTTTTAGTTTCACCTGTTTCAGCATATAATGAACACTATTTAAGCAACAATCTTTTATGGTTGCAACAATGAGGACCAACTAAAATTACTGGTTCTTGTCTTGTTGGAAGGAAGACGTTGGAATCTATAGAGGTCGCAATTTTTCACCCAACCGTGATTCCAACCCAACCCAACTCAAAAAATCAAGGCCCAAGTCATCTATACCTTGAAAAAACATTTAAATTGACCCAACCCGATCCAAAATAAATCCAATTGGGTTGAGGAATACCATGATAGGATCTAGGAATTAATAAAGTATTTTAGGGATTTTTGGCATTTATTTGTAATTCTAGAGATATTGGGTACCAATTTGTAATTTTTAACTCGAAGTGAAATCTATATCCCCACTTTCTCCATTTTCTTCCATTTTCCATTTTATTTCGATTTGGACTTTTATCATTCCTGGACCCAAACCCGATCCAAACTTAATTAAAAGACACTATTAAAGCTCTTTATTTTTGACCCATTGATTTAGCCCATGTACACCGCCCAAGTTCAAAACTCTTAAGATGTGTTTGGCAATTATCAGATTCTAAACTTGCAATATTTTTTTTTTTTTTTTTGAGACCCATCTAAACTTGCAATATTTTCAACCTGTGATATTAGAAGAAAACGTGTCATAATAAAATCTTGTTGTTTGGTAATTGTCAAAATATTCTGACAGATTAAAATATTGCTATTTGGTAATCATTGAAGATTCTAACAAATTAAATTCTTATTATTTGACAAATATTATTAGATTAAAACTGTAATTGCTTTGAAAAAATTAAACGTGCTAAAATCAAATTTCAATTCACACCAATTAACATGAAATGAAAAATGTGATTGCAACTTTCACAAGAAATTGGATAATTAAGTATCAAACAACTGTCAATGATAAACTCAATGACTAGAATCAGCTTGACTTTTCAGGCACAGGCATATTCATGAGGTGTAGCAAGTTTTTGGAACCTTTTTATAAAAGTTTCAGTCTTTTGAGTAAAGATGTTCTAGCATAGATAAAATGCACCTCTAATAGTCTTATTTCAACACTTACATGGGCTAACTGACAAATCAATAGTTGGATCCACAAAATAAAATTGCAACATATATCATTTTTAACAAGTAGATCCAGTAAAGTTCATTTGATGGTTGAACCTTTGGGCCAATTTATCTCAAAGAGGGTTATCCTTTTCAGACAACTTTTATTAAATTTTTTTCAATTGTGTGTATCACACAATAAAGAGAAAAAATTAGAAACCAATAGTAATAAAATGTAATTAAGGATTTGATAAAAAAATTAAAAATTTGTCTAAAATCCTAAAACCATCAACCCTGCAAAGAATAGATTTCATGTGCATTAGAGTTCATTCTAAATAAAATAGGGCTTTAAAAGAAAAAGGCACTAAGTGAGAAAAAAAAATTTAAAAAAAAAGGAAAATATGTTTTCAAATTGCATGACATTGCTCTTGTCGTGAAAGGAAAATAGAGGGACTAAAATGGAAAGAGGGCATTATTCTTGCAACTGAAAAAGCACAAGCCCAAGGTGGCGAGGGGAGGAGGGAGGGAGAGAGCAAGGTGTGCTTGAGAATGTGAGAGATCTATTTCTCTAAGAGAAATTAGAAAGCTGACAGAAAAAGCTCCAAACACTACAATGGAATGAGAAGGAAAGCTTGGAGTTCCATTGATGTTGGTCCCGTGTTTCACCAGATTTTCTAGCATAAAACGGGAGATTCCTACCTTCCTTTTTTGTTAGATCTGTTCATATGGGTAGTCCCCTTTAGCACACAATCGACATTGTTCACAAAGAATTTACCTCTCTCTCTCTTTTCATTTTGTCATTAAAAAGGTAGAAAATGTCGACTTGGCTCTATGTATGCATTTACTAGAGAGGTCCATGCATTTTTTTCTTCTTTGAGATGCAATGAAAGATTTCAACTAGTGTATCATCTCTAGGTGGATGGGATTTAGTGGCTTTGATGATGATTTTCACAAGTACTTCTATTTTAGTCTTAGTATTTAATCATCCGCTCTGAAAATTAGAGTCAAATTGGTGCAATCATTATTTAATTCTTGAAATGCACCTTCTCAAGACCAATGTAACAAATACCGCCGGTATTTTCGTTTTTACCACGAAAATACTGGGAAAATCTCGTTACCGAGTTAAAAACAAGATTTTATCGCCAATACCGTTTTTAACGGAATTTTATCGTTAAAAATGCGTTTTTAACACGAGAAATGGTAAAATAGCGTTAAAAACGCATTTTTAACGTTAAATTTTTTTGCACGAGAAACACGCACGGGGAAAGTTACGGAAGATTGAAACTTAAACAACCCATTCGATTAGGGTTTCCTTTTCACACTCGTTTTTTTCGATTGGCCTCTCTCCTCTCACGCTCTCAGAGTCTCAGCCATCGCCCATCACTCCATCAGCACTGAGCCATCTTCTCTCTCGCCGGCCGCTGCTCTTTTGATCCTCTCTCTCTCGCTACTCTCTCTCAGAATCTCAGGAGCTCTCTCGATCCATCCCTCAGCTGCCAATCTTGCCATCCATATGCCTCTGTTGTTCAGACTTCAGAGATCTCTTCTCCTTCCTTGATTTGCAGCCATCCGACCCCTCCCCAAGTCACCAACTGAAGTTTTCTCAAGCATTCTCTCGTTTCTCTCTCTCTCTCATACTCTTTTGTTGTCTCAGCCTCTCAAGCATTCTCTCGTTGCTCTTTCAGACTCTCTCATTGATCTGTGGCACTTCTGTCTTGTTGCACTCTCTCACTCGCAATCACACCGAAGAAAAAAAAAACAAAAACCCCAACTATTCTCGCCAAGTCTTAGTTGATCGATTCTTTTTCCTCCTGCTTCCATCCATAATGTCTTCTTCTCTTCTATTCTTCTCTAAGATTGAGGTACTTGCTTCAGAAATTCAAAACAATTAAAAATGAGGGTGGGAACTGAGAAGGTAAAAGTGTAAAACCAATCTTACCTGCAAGCAATTGGAGTAATGTACTGTTTTTTTTTTTAATTAATGTTGTCTTTTTTTTCTTGTGTGTGTGCCGTTTTTTTGCTACTGTTGAATTTCATGCCGCAGCAATTTTTTTCCAAAACTTTGTCTGTTGTCTAAACAACAGTGACACATTTTTCTGAGTTCAATTTGCTCTCTAAACAAAAACAACAATTTATTTTTCTACATTCCAATTATGGCCACATGGCAACTACATATTCTTTCTGCATAATGTGCACCGTCCAACAACAGAGATTTTTTTTCCTTACTGTATGCAATTGTGTAAGAGTGAGGAATGTTTTATTTCTTATTTTTATTATTTTTTAAATATTTATATTTTCCACGAGATTTTCCCTTTAAAACCCCGAGAATTTGAAAATATCCCATTATTAACGATTGCCGTTAATATCCCGAGAATGGTATTTGTCACATTGCTCAGGACCAATACAACTTTTTCCATTAGTTTCACATGTAGTTCACTTTTTTTCACACTTAGTTTTATAACTTCCACTGATGAAATTTCATGAATAAAAGATATGAATTTCAGTCTCAAAATCAATTTTTAGCTACTTGTTCTTAACAGTCCAAATCACCAGCCATTTAAAAAAATTAAAGGACATTTGGCGATTTCAACCATTAAGATCAAGTGGCTAAAAATTGAGTTTAGGGTTGAAACTTGTTCAGCTTATAGCTCATTAAGTCCATTTTCAATCAGTATAGTTGATTGAATTACACTAATAAAAATTAGGAGGAAAAAACACCATTTGTATGGCATGGGTAGATTTTTCAACTAAAAGTTGTTGCTTCTCTCAATCTCTTTCCTCTCATTTCTTACTTTGCTCTATTATTTTTCTAGTATTTCTACCATTATGTTTTCTTTTATGCATCCTTATATTTTTTTTCTTTTTTTTTTTCTTTTCCTTCTTCTTGTGATTCCAATCTTAATTTTTTTGTGTTTAGGTGGGAAGATCAAAATTGGATCACAACAGTACTTCAATTTAATGTTTCAAATCTACAATCTTTTATAGCTTACAATTTTTGTATGAAAAATGAGATTTCTGTAAGTTGTGTGCCAATTTTATTTGAAAAAAAAAATTGCAAAAAGTTAGGATTTGGAATAATCGAATGGAAGGATGATGTGGAACTCAAATATTCAAATAACAACTCTATATATAACAATTTTCCCTTTAAGACCAAAGGCCTTCGTGTAAATTAGACCCCACGTGCATAGCACGTGCATTATACTAGTGTGCAATACATAAATACATACATATACATACCTAGATAAATAGATAGATAAATAAAGTCTATATCCCAAGGCATTGGAACACAAGTTGTAAGCTGCAAACCCCTAGGTGGGGCCTACCATGGTCAACATGCATGGGTGAGCTCGATGGGCTTAGCTTGTATATGACTACGGTAAATTTTCATCTTGACCGGATAAGTAAAGCCATGTTTTTTAAGAACCTAAAAATTCAATTTTATCCATCATTGGAATGGATCAAACCTCATGGAGTTAGATCAATGCGCTAGATAACTCAAAATGAGATCAAATTGGGTATAGGTCATATTCATGGTAATTCATGGAGAGGGAAAGGGTGTGGGGGGTATGGAGCGATTGGGCCCAACTGGGTCCCGCAAGTTGGGTCCCGCAATGGATTACTGTGCAACTTGCACACTGACCTTATTCCAATATGGAAAAACTACAACAAAATCGGGTTTAGTTAACACCCCATTCCACATCAAACAAAAGGACAAAACAATTGAAAAGTTTATCTTGAAAAAAGGCGTTAGCACCCATGTGATCTAAATGACATAGACACCTATCATTGGTCCAAGAAATGAGGTGTAGCTTTTTTCTACTACACTAGGGTGTTCCATGAAAAAACTAATTGTATGGATTGAATGGATTAAGGACACCTGATGATTTTTTACCCTTACAATCAAGTGGCTAAAAACTAAGTTTAGAGTTGAAATTTGGTCTACTTGTAATTTCATCAAGTCTACTTTCAAATAAGGTAACATTATTTATGGTATTCACGAAAATTTAATAAAAAAATGCCCACACCTGCTCTTTTTCTATCTCTCTAATGGCCAAGACTCCAATAAATATATATGCAACAAGGATCTCCTAAGAACAGCTCTCATGAGACTTTCATGAGAATGGCCAATCAGCACCACTTGGGCCCACATGGATGAGTGGATTTAAAGGTGCGTGGCTTGTATATGATGCCTAAGAAATTTCATGTTGATTGGATAAGAGAAGTTAACTTCTTAAAGCCCTCAAAATTTATCATTTATCTAACAATGAAAATTCATCGGGTTAGGTCAATGGCTTTAAAAGTCAAATTAGTGTGAAATTAGGTACGAGTACAATTCACGGGGGGTAGGTGGGTGTGAGGGTGGAATTGAATCCATTAAGTTTACAATGTGCCCCACAAACCAAAGTTATCATGAAAGTCTAATGAGAATTTCTTTTCAAAAAAAATTAATGAGAATTATTCTTAGGGGATCTTTTTTTGAGAGCTTGAAAAACATGACTTGATCAACCAATCAAGATGATTTTTTGTGAGTCATAAGTTCAAGATTAGGCCTTTTCAATGGCTATCACCATCACAATACGTGAGCCTTACATAGGTGGGCTCACGAAGAGTGCAACGTAAAAAGGGTTGTGGAGATAATTGACTTATACAATTACATGTATATGTATATGTATATGTGTGTGAGAGATGCAAAAAGGTATACGGGTATCACTTCGAGTCACAAATTACAACCAGTGGCTTCCTACCTCGATAACCTACCAATCTACAATCATGTTGAAATGTATATACAGGAGTTAGGACACAAGGAACCCATCATATCACTTATCCAGCCGGTATGAGACAACCAAATGGTGATGCTAACAATCAGTTTGCTTTGCACAGTGTTTCAAACGCATATATTAGAATGAATCTTAGGTTGAGTTCCCAACAGTTGATTAAGATCTAGAAAAGAAGAAAAAGAAATTAATAATTCAAATTAAAATTTGTGTGTCAGATTTGGTGCTTCTTTTTCCATGGTTCAGGTTGGATTTTTGTATGCCAAAGTCTTGGTTAGATGTATTTAATGAAGAAGTTATTTTTTATGGGAGCTCTTTTAGAAAGACTCTTTAGGCAGCTACTGTTTTGAGTATTGTGTGGTCTGTTTGGCTGGAGAGATATTCCAGGATTTTTAAAGGGAGAGAGTCATTTGTTACGCACCTTATTGAAGTTATTAAAAGTAGAGTGGCTTAGTGGATGGTGGGTTCTGAAAATTTCAAGGGACTTATAATATCAGATATCTGTCGAACTGGGAACTTAGTGGATCATTTCTTACCTCAGTCAATTCCGGTCAGGTCAGTGACTTAGTCTCCTTTTGCAACGGGTCTTCTTAAACTTAATTTTGATGGAAGTTGTGAACAAGAGGTTGGTTTAGCAGGCTCTGGAGGACTTATTCGGAATGGCTTTGGTGGCACTATGCTATGTTTTGCGGGTCGTCTACATGATGGTTCTATTTTAGATGCGGAGTTATATGCTTTGTAAAAGGGTATTTTGGCGTTGGAAGAGTTTGAGCACATGGAGCATCTTACAAGGTGACTCTAAGATTATTATCAGTTAGGTTGTGGGGTCTCTTTATCCTTGGTGTTATCTAGAGAAAATTGACAGGATTCATCATTCCTTGGTATCTTATGAATATTCGGTGTCTTGGGCTCCTTACTCAGCCAATTCAGAGGTTGATGAGTTGACTCGTCAGGGTATTACTCTATCTTCAGAGATTGTGAACAATTTGATGCAATTTTGGAGATGTTTCCTCATGTTGGCTTTTTTTATGGGTTGCTTACATTATGTGCTTGCTCCCTTTTGTCGATGTTTCCCTTTTTTTATTGATTAATGAAGTTAATTTCCAAAGAAAAACGATTACACTATAAATAAAACCTGCATTTCGATGTTGCCACCCACTTGCCAGTTCATATGGACTTGAGAAACAGTGTTAGAGACCTACCTATGGATCTCACATGCATAGGATGATTACAGTTGTAGTCAGACAAACCCAAGCTCTCACTATATGTTAGATCATATAAATGCTTTTTATACTTTTTTTCTCTCTTATAACCAATCAGACAGATGATATGAATGAAGCTTCCATTATCCCTTATCTGGGGTCAACATTATGAGTTCTCCTATCCGCTCAACTTTCATCCAAAATCATTTTCTCCTATATACTTACATATACATCTACACTGATATACATCTGTCTTCAATGGAGAGGAGCATGTTGCAAACTCCAAACAATCAAATCGATACCTTAACATAAAAGGCAATAATTACAGCTTCCACTAATCGAAATTCAAAAAAAAATGGGAGAATATTTCAACAAGCGAAAACACCTATATAACAAAAGTAGGATTTTTTTTTGTAAGAGTTTGAGAAATGAGCATTCAAAATACCTGGGCGAGGATCTGTTTGGGTAAATTGGATCCTTGAAAGAAGGCCACGGCCTCTTGTCCGCTGATACTCCCGTCTTTATCCAAATCCGCTCTACGGAAATACGCATCAAAGACTTCCATGTTCGGAGCTGCCATTCTGGAGCTCCAAACCGGCCCAATTTACCAAATTCGCAAATCAGAAGAAGAAATCGAACCAAAAGATCCCACCAAAACAACGAAATTGGACAAATAAAAGAAATACAGATGGAAAGAACCAAAGAAAAGGGAACCTACGGCTTTGATCAGTCGATGAGGGGGTTTGGAAGATCTGATAGACTGGGAAACGGCAGGTGAAAGGGAAAAGTTGGTTTTTTCGGTGGGATGGAGAGCTTCGTAGGTTTGGGGAGGATTGGATCCAGTAGGACAGGCATTAGAGAATGAAGGAAAGAGATCTGCGCATTTGGGGGTTGTAGGATTCACCTCTCTCGTTTCTGCTTTTTGCCTTTGATGACGAAGGGAAGAAGAGTGGGAACAGAGGACGGATTTGGAATCTACATTTGGGTCAATGGCCAAAATACCCCTCTGTTCTCCTTCATGGGTTTCCGAATGTCCGACCCGAATCGGAAACAGAAGGGTGCAGGTGGAGGGAATTTCCGGGTTTGGATCCTTAATCTATACTCGAATAGGTGAAATCAGTGTTTTAAAAACCCGCTCATTTCACAGTTCAATTCGAGTTCAATTTTGATCTTTTTCAAATTTTAAATATAGTTTAATTATCTTTAAAATATTTTTAAAGTTTAAAATCGTAAAAACCCTCAGTAACTTGTAGTTTAAAAGATTTGGAGTAGTTGACTTTCAATAATATACAAAAGATTTATAACTTATTATATTGAATTTTTTGGAATATTTGTTATTTAAAATTTCATTAGTTTGAATAATATATTTTTAAGAAAATACCATTATTAAAAATCAATAATGGTTTTTAAATCATATAAATATTATAATAATTATGCAAATATAAAGTTCTAATAAATAACAATTAAATATTTTTTTCAAAAATGTAACTTCTTCAATGAAGTAATCCAATCAGGACTATTGATGATAGCTTAGACAAATTAAATTCAATTAGGCACAATTTTTTTAATTTATGTGTGAAAAATCGTAGGATGCCAAGAGTAAAATCTCCACGGATAAGTCAATTACCTCTAGACACACTAATGTTAAGCTATAGGGACTCAAACCCATAATTTTTCACTTCGTAAGACGGGAGACAGCCATATAATCTACACCATGTGGATTAAAATTAAATTAAACTCAATTACACACATTTTGACTTACTTATTAATCAAATATATGTTTGAGTTGAGTCTAACTCAGGAGTCAACAAAAAATACGGTTGGTAACTGCAAAATCACCGGTACCTTAGTTTATGTCTTTATGAGTGAGTTAAAGTTCACATGTGAAGAGCAGCTTTCAACTACGTCATACTATAAAATCCCTATCTGGGCCACATGAGATCCATATGGTGGGATCCAATATATATAAACAAAATGGGTGTAATTGAAAGATATTTTTAAAATTTTGTTTTTCATAAAATTAAGTTCATCGAATTTGAAAATTTTATAATTTTTAAAAGTTCAAAATAATAATTAAAATAGAATTAATTTTAGACAGATAATTATTGTATAAATTTTAAATTTATAACTCGCAAGTGCACGAACCATTAGATAGTATAGAGATTGAGTGCAAGGTTGAATCCATCGGAACTTAGGAAAATATATCCATGAAAATACACCATTGAATTACGTATTTTAAAAACTTTCGAAGACATAAAAAAAATCATAAATATGGAGTTCTTTATCTAATCTATGAATTTTAGTTTTAATTTATAAACATTCTAGACTTAAATATAGATTCTAACAATTTAACTAATTTTAATTAAGATGTCAGATTTAATCTAAAATTATAAAAATCTTAATTTAACTTAGAAAACAAAATTAAGATGCAATTATTTAATTACCAACCTAGTTCTTCAATTTTTCAAAGTTTGAATTTTAAAAATAAAAATTAAATTAAAGACACCTAAATTACCTCTATACATATTTAGAGTAGAACTGGATTAAAGAATTATATGAAGTCTTTATTTTTCATATTTTAAAAATAATATCAAGGCCTAAAATACGAGCTCACATTTATTATTTATCATGTACTCAAATTCTTCATCTATTAAAATCCTCATTATGAAATTTATGAAATCAATTAAATTAAGAAAATTCAAATCCGGCCTTAAATTAAATAAAATTTCAACTTGCAATTTTAAATCTAAAAGTTTTTCTGCTTTCATTGAACAACTTAGAATAATCTCTGACATAAATCTATAAAAAGAATTAAATAAAATCAAAATTTCATCGTACAAAAATAAATAAGTGGAAAATCATAATTCTAAGTATTTTTCTGCCCATTAATTATTAATTAGATTTGGAATTAAGAATTACAATGCATGGAAGTTTGGATTTAAATAAAAACAAAACATTCATGGACTTTTTCAATTTATAATTGAAATTAATCACATTAATACTGAATTTAAGAAAATAAAAATAAAGAGACAAAGAAATTCTACTTTTATTAATTGAACTAAATTATAAGACATGAATTAAAATAAAAGAAACTAAATATAAAATAATAAAATAAAAACACTAACTTTAAAGTCCAAAATTCTTCAATGCTGAATTTATAATGTTTGGAGGGGATTAATTTCGTAAGGCATGGTTCCCACTTCCTTTCTGCCGATTCTAACTCTAGCTGGCTTAGTATCTGCTATTTTTCAATCTCTTCCTGTTTCTATCTGCTTAAGCAGCTTCTTTCCTAATTTTTCTATTTTCAGTTCCGCTACCATCCTTCCTATTTTTATGTTTATTTTTCTTTTTTTTACTATGCCAAATCAGCTACCAATTCTTTTACTTTCTTCTCTTCTTTGTACACGATTGGGCACATACTCTTCTAGTTTCAAATAGATTCAGCTATGCAAAAAAAAAACTGGTTCAGAACTCTCTTTGTCGCTGCTTCCTTGCTTTGTCTATTTTATTCTTCTCGCCAATGCTTCATGTGTTTCTTATTTATGACTTCCATTATCCTCTCTGTAGCACCTATCAGATTTTATCCCTTTCATTCAATTTTCTTCTCCTTTTGTCTGTTTGCTGCAATCTTTTTCATACTCTATACAGTACAGCTACCTCTACACTTGAAGTGGGTTGCTGCTTGGAAAAGTTTAAATAGATCTGGCACATCTCTTTCTTGTATGCTGCTATTGATTTCCCAAGTTGCTCCTCAGCATGAAGATTTGGACCCTCTCTGTTCGCTAACTGCACTGCACTGCATCTCTCTTCCTTTCTCTTCCTTTTTCAACTGGGTCAATTCGAGAAGAATTTCAACTAGGTGATCAATTACTACGCTGGATGGTCTATGGTTGCTGTCTGATGTACTGCCAATACTTCTTTTTCCCCACAATTGACATTAGCATCTTGATCCTATCGTCCATCATCCCGAGCTATTTTGAGGTTCATTTGACTTCGAGATTGGGCCATACAATAAATTTCAATTCAAATTCAGGCCAAACTCATGCAAGATATTGGGTTTGGCTTCTTAGAAAGACCATGGCATTTGTGACAGGTCGATGGCCTTTTTCGCCTTTTTGTATCTTAGTGAGTATGGGCAGGATATAAATTTCGGCCGTGATATATCAGATATTTTAGCTGAGATATCTTCGCCACGTTGTATCAGTTGAACTAACAACTATCCGTCGAAATCTCGCCAATATCGGCTGATACACACTGAATTTTTAAAAAAAAAAAAATAAAAGGACTGAGAGAGATATCGGCGTAGACTCAGTAAATCTGATTTTTTTACTCCTGGGCCATAAAGTTGTTGACCGTTGATGAACTGGGCTTGCTGCGAGGGCCTTCTTTAAAAGTTTTAAATTCTTTGTAAATTTTTATTGAACATTTAAAAACATTTTATTTACCAAATTTTATCTAATATTAGTCTCACTTTTTTATTGAAATCGGTAAATGACATGATTAGAGCATCAACGTAATTCAGTATACTGTTCTCATTTGGTCTATCCAACAGTTGTCTAATTGTTCAATAACTTGTAAAGAAAAAATACATACAAGTATTTAAGTATTTAAGTAAAAATTAATGGTATGATTAGAATATTGACATAAGTAAATATGCCCTTCTCATTTTATTCTGAAAATGAGAGAACCATGATAATAATGGTAGAGGTTCTTAACTCAGTGAGTTAACTCAATGAGGCTTAAAAAAATGCAATATGTGATGATGGATGGGATTTGTGGGCATTAATTTTTTTTCCATGATCCACTAAATTTAAATCAAATTTTATGAGTTTTTTTAAAAGTAAAAATAAAAATAAAATTTCTTTTAAATTTGGTGCACGTAAAAATCACTGTGAAACATAATTAAAGCTCATGGAATTCTCGTCTCCTGTCGTCTCCCTCTTCCTTGTCCCTCCCCATCCTCTCTGTCGTCTCCATCTCCGTTCTCCCTCGACCTCCTCTCTGTCATCTCTCTCTCCCTTCTCCCTCGCCCTCCTCTCTCTCTTCTCTCTGATCTCTAAAGTCATGATTAGATGGAGAGTTTCTCAATCACGCATCTATTTAGTCATTTACATGCTATCCATATACCACATTTTCAAAAGTTCATTAACAAATGATTTCTATATTACAGGAAAAAAAAAAAAAAAGAGAACAAAGAAGAAAATATAGAATTCTAAAACAAACTCTCTTTGTCATCACATTCAAGTATTCAACATCTCATAAGGAGTCCACAAGGGATGGCTCTAATTTTATTGTGTAAAAAAGTCTTGAGATAATATTTCAAGCATCATATTTTGAAAAGACAAAAGACCCAAAACGATCATTCAAATGGTGTAACAGATGCCATATAAACTTGGATAAATGTGATATTTTACTCAATACGTCCATGCCGACCGGCGGAGATCCTCCGGCCAAACTTTTTGCTAGAGTCAGGCGGGCAATTCCCTGATGGAGGGGCACTATAAGAGCAGTCATTGAGTCCAGACGGAGGAGTATGAGTATGTTCGAGCCTTCCGGCAACCTTCTTGCCGAGGAACGACCGCTCTGCTCCGAGAAGTTCCAAACTCAGGAGAATTAAGAAGAAGAAGAAGAAGGCCTTGAGAGTTAGTGCAGAGACATTTAGTCCGAAGAAGGCCATCTTTGGGAATTTAGAAAAGAAGAAATGAAATGGTGTCAAAAGGAGATGATGAAACCCAAGAAGAAACGGAATAGATAGATTTTGGTGGAGTGGTGAGAATGGAGGGTGGTGGTGGCGGTGGCGGTGGCGGTGGTGGTGGTATATATATGACTCCAGCCACGTTGCATGCTGAGTGAGGTGCTGGACTGCCAAGTCCAATTTGGTATCTCGAAGATCATATTCAAGGGTCAGGAATTTTGGCATCTTTCCTTAAACGACATGGCGTGAAAAGATTATTTATCAATAACAATGATGACAATTACTACTTTCTCGTATATGAATGTGAATTTTATTGGATTGGAGAAGAAGATTGCTCTCTAAAGTCTCTCCGGAGCTCTAGAAGATTAGAAAGGATGGATGTTCTTCAAAAGAAAAGGAGGAGGAATCAAGATTCAACAGAAGTTAATTTACTTTACTGAAATGTATATATAAAGGAGTAAATCTTAGACCAAGTATAATTATCTATTTTTAAGATTATTGAGAGTATAAATTGCTGAAAATTTTATACTTCAATCGAGAGGTTATGTGCATCTGAAGTTTTATTCAATACTAATAAAACTTTTGTACTTAGGAAGAGGTGAGAGATGGGGGTCTTAAACTTCTTCATCGTAAAAAAAATTGTTTAAGCTCCTACAATTACATCCTGATACAGGCCAAGCTACATATGAAAATTTAGATCTGAAATTTTATATCGAATCATGAATTTTGGTGGAGAAATCTGAAAATTGGGCATTCTTGAACTTAAGTATAGTTTGAACTCAAAGAACTGTTATTGGAGTTAAATAAGGTCTAACTCAAAGAATCTTCTAATGAAGTTCAATTAAACTGTGAAATTCAAATTTTAATAAAGTAACGGATAGAATGCTAATTAAGTCTAAGTTCAGAATACAAATATAATAATCCAATTATATTAGCAAAAATAATTCAACAAAATAGAGTAATTAAATTCAAAAGACATCAACTCACCAACATCCGGACATGGAGAAAGAAAGGTATTAGATTTTCTAAAATTTCATAAATCAAAAGTCTTCATCCTTAAGCTTGCCAGCAAAGTTGGATTCCTCATGCAAATTTTTCTTCCTTTTACTTTTGATTTTTTATTTTATGCAATATTTTTCCATTCCTTTAATTCTTCTTTCTCTTTAGGTTCGATCCAAAGTTTCCTCCAAGCCTTTCTTACCCTTCCAGTTATTTTCTTACTTCTTTTTTCTACCTTCCTTTACTTCTTTTTCTTTTTTATATGCTTTCCTTCTTTTTTTTATTCACCCACACGGCAGCAGATCTTCTCAGATTTTCCTTTATCTTGTGAACCATTATGACCGTGAACAGCATTGTTTCCTTCTCTGTTGAGTTTTTTGAGTGGACCCTACATGAGATTAGAGCTGACCCTGACTATAGATGAAATAAGCCGCCGCTTAAGGTCCCCATCAATGACAATGACTTTATTCATAATCTCAGAGCCCCTAAAATATCAAGTCCTGCACTGATACCTTTGAGATTTCAGACATCCTAAGGCCTGCACTGCATGGGACCCACATGGCTGATATAGAAAATTAAAATGGATCATTTCTTTCCAGTGTCGGTTCTACGGTGAATTTAGAGAACAAATTCAACAATTACGTCAAATTGGACCGGCTCGACTTCAATCGAATTCGAGTCGGATTTACCGCCATTCATGAGTAACACTCAAAACTCACAAAACCCATTTTATATTTATCGGATTTGATGCCTACGTCACTTTAGCTCACTAAACTATAATACCATCAATCATTGTGGTGAATAAATTCTTTCTTTTTTACATTCCTTTCTTGAATGTTGATCTCATTGACTCATTCAACAAATGCTTAAGAATTAAGTTATTCACTTGTTGCATAAGTGGGTGCACTTAAGTCCCTTGTATTAAACTGTGTTTGATTCTTCTTGTGAACTCAATTCTCCGACAGGTTCGTACAAGTATTCAAACTTACTTATTATGGAATTTCGAGTTATTTTATGCAAAATTTCAGAATATCTCCACTAAATCCTGTTGGGATTTTTAATCTCCAAGATCAAACCGATACAGCAGAAGCTTAAAAACGAAATAAAACACACAAAGAGAGGCAAGATTTACATGATTCAACTCAAGTCTACGTTCACATGTAACACACAAATGAATTCCACTATAATCAAAAGAGTTTTAAAAATACAAATCCATTCCCAGATCTCTCTCCACCCACACCCAAGCCAAACGATTTCCTCTATTTTATAGAGGTTTTCCCAAATGAAAATAAAAGTTCAATCAGATAAGAAGTAGGAGATGAATAGACAAAGTTAAAAACATCTATTTTTGTAGGATTCCAAATCTGGGTTTGACTCAAATCGAGTGATACCCTAACAAGCACTCGGTCTTCTCTTGCCCTTTTCTAAATGGGTTATTTAATAATTAATTATTTGATATTCTCATCATCGTAATGATAGCCACTTGTTTAAGTTTATTTTTTGAGTTTCAATCTTTAAAATTATTAAAATTCATCTTTTCTATTATCCTATTATCTATCATATTCTTTTTATTAATTTAGTCATCATTTAATACTTTGCCTTCCTCACCCGTCTTTATTTTTTATACACAAACTACTTTCAATCTCCCACAAAACATATCAAAATTACTTTAAACAACTTTTCTTCGTTCTTTATTTTCTATTGAGATTATCTTCAAATTAAAATTTTCACCTTATACTAATTTATAGTTCTCATTTTGATGTTACACTACTTATTCATTTTTATAATACATATCTTGATTATTATAACCATTGTCTGCTATGTAATAATCATTGTTAAAGGCTACGTTTAGATTGAGAGTGTTGAAGAAATGAAGAATTTTTTTAAAATAATTTATTTACCATTTTTTAGAAGTAGAGATGACACTAGGGCATACCATTGTTTCACTTATTTAAAAGTTAGAAGAAAGATAATTTTTATCATCTCTGATGTGAAAGAAAAATGAAAATATTCTACTACTTTATATTAGAAAATTGCTACCATTAGATAGAAGATAGGAGGAACCCTTACAAATTTTTTTCTAATTTTTTTTTATAAATCCAATGCAATCGAAGTGTTCGAGATTAATAGCAACATTCAAATCAATTGAAATAAAGTATAAGTAATAAATCACTAAATTCATGTTATTAGAAAAAGTTAAAGTGATTAAATAGATTTATACTTTATATAAAATACATCCAAATAATTAGGGGTGTCAATGGGTGGGATCGAATTCGAGTCTGATTGGTTATAAGTAATAACAGATTTTGATCCAAATTTTATTTTATCGAACCTCACCCAATCTTATCTTGATTTTTATAAAAAAAATTAAAAATTTTAAAAATGAGAGAAAATATCTTAATTAAAAATGAAAGATGAGAGGGCTTGCTTTTCCTATGAGCTTATTTAGCTATAGAAAAATTGAGACAATAGATTAAATTTTTTTTTAAAATAAATGGAGTATATAGGCTAAAATTAATAGATAAAAATAAATTAATCACATAAATATTATTTTTAACTAAATTTTTAGTTGAATTCAAGTTCGAGTCCAAGGCAACCCTGTGGATTAGCTTGATGATCAATTCTCACCATTGTTTGTGGGAGGTCTTAGGATAAAGTCCCCTTCAACACAACAAGGGTCACTCTCCTTAGTTTCTACCAACGTGTGCGGATAAGGAGGTTTACACATGTCCTAAAAATTAGTTAGGTGGGATGCCTGAAAAATTCAAATGGGATGCTTGAATACCTTAGTCTTCAAAAAAAAGTTTGAATCTGAGGCCCTCTATCCAACTCAGACCCAACTTATGTCAGATTGGGTCAGATCAATTTAATTTTTAAAAAAACTTCATGACCCAAATTTAATTTTTTTTCTCTAGTCCGCGAATACAAAGTTTAAATGAAAAGTAGCTACTCTACAAATAATATATTCCCTCTATCCCAAAATACTTGCCTTATATGGATTTTGAAATTGTCTCAATTACTTGTCTTATTCATTCATTTTTCCATTAAATCAAAATTATATTTACTTTATTTTAAAAAATATTTTTTTGAAATATAACAATTATTTTGAAACAGAGGGAATAATATAAATTATCTCGATAATATAAAGACTTGAAATAGTGTCCCTTATCCTTAATTCTCTATCCACTTTAGAGAATCACTCCATAAAAACCAACATTTCGTGACTAAGAGAAGTGGTATTCTAAGGCATGAAGTGTGGCAGCCCTCCGACAAGAAGGATCGGTCAAACACAGCCCATCTCCTTTTCCTTATCCTCTTGTTCTTCTTGAAATTTCAAAAGTTAGGAATTTTGAATTTGTTTATCTTAAGATAAACTTATTTGATTTTTTTAACAAAAAACTGCAAAGTTGTAATGACCCGGAGTCCCAGCCCCGTTTCAAAAAAAAAAATGCTCGATATCCGTTTCTTGATCATATTTTGAGACTTTTCGAAGATAAAATGTCCATTGTGGGACGGGGTGTTATATAAGTGTTATTGTTAGTTTGTTACTGTTAGGGGTTGTAATAAATGGTTTTGATTATGAAACCATGTTTTTTTTTTTTTTTAAAACAAAATTGGAAATTCTTCTGGTGATTCATTAAATGGGTGAAAATTCTTGAGAGTGTTCTTCTCTCCCTCTAGAAATGACTTTGTTTGTTTGTCATCAATTCTTTTTAAAAAATTCAAATAAATGTATTATATGTTGTTTGTGTTACCCAAGTTTATTTTAGCCAATAAGTTTAATTTGTCTTTATTGTTTGACTTAGTGTATATAAATAAAATAATCTTGATGAATACTATGTAATAACAAATATATGAATGACGGTAAAGAACTCGTCTTGGTCTTTTACTCTATTCATCCTCAATTTGAAAGAGTCACTTTTTAAAACTTTCTTCAGTATAAAGGAATTGGAAGATTTTTATATGCCGTCGTTAAAAAACAAACATTTGAATGGAAGAAAGTGAGGTGCCACAACTTGTAGAAAATCCTCTACCAGTTTCCATTGTAAACATGGAATTTGAAACAGAAGAAGATGACAATTCTTTTATAATAGCTATGAAAAGTTGGTTGGATTTGGAAAAAAGATAAAAGACATTTAGAAAGAATAATATTGGTGTTAGAGTTTTTGTGCAGTTTGGTCTCCGAATTTCTGAAAAAGAAAAAAGATTATTGTATCATCATTGGAGAGGCTTTTAGAATCGGATATCCAGCCCAAAAAATTAGCTCATTAGATGAAGTGACTCAAATCCATAAAATTATCCCAGATTCTTCTCTTTATCAACCGTTGTGGGACTCGACTCGTTGGGCTAAAAGTTATTCTTGATCACTATCATCCTGTTAGCCAAAGTAAAGCACAAGACTATCAACTCCAAATGTAAAAAAAAAAATGGTGGGAAAGCACAAGACTATCAACTCCAAATGTAAAAAAAAATGGTGGGAAGAATTTATAGTGATCCTGTTAGCCAAAGTAAAGCACAAGACTATCAACTCCAAATGTAAAAAAAAATGGTGGGAAGAATTTATAGTGATCCTGTTAGCCAAAGTAAAGCACAAGACTATCAACTCCAAATGTTAAAAAAAATGGTGGGAAGAATTTATAATACATTAAAGTATTTTAATTATTTAAAGATTACCTTTTCAAGTCCAATGTATTGATAGATATTGATAGATATTGATAGTATGTGGGAGGTCAAGCAACATTGGAATAAGCATGCCACACAAAGATGTTTAAAGATATATTTAAATACGTTGATTTTGGAAAGAATAATATTTGAAATAGGTAAAATTTTTGAAGCTCGTCTCATCTCAAGAAGAAAGGCCTTGGATTCGATTCACGCTCAATTTTTCTGGGTCACTATCTATTGATTTACTCTTCCTCGCTTGAACTCACTGTATGTGTATACGGAAGTGTGCACATGTCTCGAAAGATTAGATGGGTAAAATCTCCTATTGGTAAGATGCCTGAACACCTTCCGTCATTAAAAAAAAAAGTAAAATTCTTAAACTATAAAAAACATAAAAGACAATTTTCAAATAATTCTTTAGTGGTCAACAGAGAATAAATTTGTAAAATGGATGGTGTAACAAAAAGAAGAGAAAGCTGACCTTTAGGGATAAGAAGATGTTTAAAGACCTATTTACTAAGTTGATTTTTGTGTGAGAATGGATTCCATTGACTATGTCCTTTTCACACATACATATAAGTGGAGCTTAGGTTAAGGAATTATTTTTGTAAGATGACATTAAAAAAAAAATTAAGTTATTATAATTTAGAGAATTTTAAAAAAATGACTTAGTTGATCTATTTAAAAGAGTATTTTTTTTATATTTATTTTGTTATTTAAATCTTTTCCAGTCAAATGACTATATGTGAATTTCAATTTCAATTTTTAGTTGATTTAAGCCAATGTCATAAATATCGGTGGAATTTTCAAATTTACCATTTTTTATTGGAAAATATAATTATTGGGTTAATAATGTGTATTTATTGACACGATAGTAAATTTCCGATAAAATCATGTTAAAAACACAGTAAATGGTACGATCCCAATAAATTCTCAGTAAATTTTCACTAAATCACATTAAAAACTTGATAAATGGTAATATCCCAATAATTTATCGATAATTAATATTTTCATTTATTTTATTTTTACTATTTTAAAAATATTACATTTTCTACGAGTTCCCTTATCGAGGGAATACCCTTGAGAAGGGGTTTCTCCTCGTGAGAGATTGTGATGTATCTCTTTGGTAAATTACAAAAGAAAATCCATAAGAAGAACATAATTTTTCTATTTGGTAAATATGAGTAGAATTTTTTTAATTTACTATCAATTTTATGATCATTATCTTAAGAAGTCTATGTTATAAAAATAATGAATTTTTTTATTTTGACATAAATATAATTATTGAATAACATCCACTAAATAAAAAATTGCAATCCGACCTATGAAAGAAAAGTTACACTAATCTTCAAAAAGTTTTTTAGCCACTTTCAACAATTATTTGAAATAATTAATACATCAATGCAATATTTGTCGAACTCATTCCTCATGTTAAGTAAATCAAAACCTTAGAATCCATTAATACAAAGAGAGCTCAACTCTATATCAATTTTTTTTTTTTTTTTTTTTTGTGGATTAGAAAAATAAATGACTTAAACAAAAATCATAAAATTTCAAAATTTAAAGAAGAATTTTAAATTAATAATCTATTTTATAGTTATTTTTATGTATATTTTATTATAGACCATCAAGTCCCAACTCCCCAACTTTAGTTTCAACCTTTCAGATTCGATCTTGAGTGAAAAACGCGTGAAACACTTTTTTTTTATTCTTTTAAGCAACATAATACTGCTTTATTATGCCGGTATCGTGGGTTGCGAATCCTTCTTAGAATTTGGAAGTTAGTCAAAATAACTTTTTTCTTGAAAGTTAGATAGATTTTGGAAGTAAACTACATTATAATTCTCAAATTTTTTTTTTTTAAAGACGGATATCTCCACTTCGTATTAAAGGTGAGATTAATGCTACATTAATTAAGTCGATGAGAAATAACTCCATGGAGAGAAACCGAGAGGGTTTTGAGTAGGGGTGAAACTCGGGTCGGGTTTTAGTTCGAACCCGCATGACCCGACCCAAAAATCATGTGGGTCAGGCCATGAAAGTGGGGTCAACGGATCGGGTCGGGTCGGGTTGAGAAGTCAGAAACCCGCATTGAATTTGGGTCAAATTGGGTTGAGAGATTTTTAAGTTGACCCAACCCGATAAAAAGTAGGTTAAAGTAGGTTCAAAATGCGGGTCGGGTCGGTTTCGGGTTGAATCGGGTTAAAATTCAGATCGAGTTGGAATCAATATATTAGGAAGTTGAGTCGGGTTGAGTTTTAAAAAACCCGACCCAAACTAGCCCGATTTCAGCCCCAGTTTTAAGTGTAAATCGTATTTCAAAACTTCTCTTCACAAAGAAAACTTCATAACCGTCAAACCAACCTTTTCAGATTTAATATAAAGTTAACGTTTCAAATTACTCAAGATAACTTTCGACGTTAAATCCCAACAAGTTGGCTTGATGATGATGCTCATCTCATGAACAAGGTCTTAGGTTCCATTAACGCTCAACGTCAATAAAGAGCCACTGTCCATAAATTTATCCAGTTGATTTAAAAGATTTTCACATGTCCAAAAACTTAATCGAACGAAACGTCTGAACTCATTAGCTTTGGAAATTGGCCATATCAGCTCCTAGTGACTCTATTTATGTATAAACCACCACGACCACCACCCTCCATTCTCACGACCCCATCACCAATCCACCAAAATCTATCCCCTTTGAAACCATTTCATTTCTTCCTTTCTAAATTCACAAAGATGGCCTTCTTCGGACTAAATATCTCTGCACTAACTCTCAAGGCCGCCTTCTTCTTCTTCTTCTTCTTCTTCTTAATTCTCTTGAATTTGGAACTTCTCGGAGCAGCGAGCCGTGCGAAAGGAGAGCGGTCGTTCCTCGGCAAGAAGTTTGCCGGAAGGCTCGAACATACTCCCACTCCTCCGTCTGGACGCAATGACTGCTCTTATGCTGCCCCTCCATCAGGGAATTGCCCTCCTCGCTCGAGCAAAAAGTTTGGCCGGAGGCTCTCCGCCGGACGGCAGGGACGAATTCAGTAAAATATCACATTTATCCAAAGTTTATATGGGCATCTGTTACACCAATTGAATGATCGTTTTGGGTCTTTTGTCTTCTCAAAATTTAATGCTTGAAAATTGAAATATTATCTCAAGGATAACATTAGAGCCATGCCTTGTGGACTCCTTATGGGATGTTGTTTATTTTAGAATTCTAGATTTTTTTTTTTTTTTTAATATAGAAATCGTTTGCTAATGAACTTTTGAAAATGTGGTATATGGTGTGGATCCCCCTACTAAATATTCATCTATGATTTTCTCTATGAAAAAGTTACTTACTAACCCAGCCAACCCTTTCTCTATGCAAACAATATTGCTGAATACAAGGCCAGTTTGATAGGATTAGAAGTACCCAACCATCAGATAACGGTAGAGGCTTAAAATTGATATGATGGTGTAGAATCTGATTATATATATACTCTCGATCAATTTTATATTGTACATATATAAATTCTAATTAGGGCAATATATAATGTCTCTTTTTCGTGAGAGAGTGAACGCAAAAATTGTAACACGGTTACGGTCTATCTCTTCTTCATTTGTCTGGTTTGAATCCGTAGACGTAGTACTGAAAGAGAACCAAATAAATCTTTGTCTCTTTCTATGTGCGATTAATCTATGTTTTGTTCTACTAACTATTGTTTATGCACTTCTAATTCCCAACATGTTATTTATTGAAAAATATTGGAAATATCATTGTTTTGAGATGGTCACAATTTGGGCTGAAATTGGCCATATTTCAGCTCATTTTGATCAAAAATTTTAAATTTAGCCAAACTTTATTTAAAAATAAAAAAATCAGTAGCCTTAAAGGGTCAGTATGACCACATTTATTGGCCTAGCCCAAGTCCAAAATATTAATTGCGATGAGAACTTCTGTAATCATCATAAATGAGAATATTCACTGTTGTTCATGTCACCTGAGTTCGGGATTAGGGTTACATCTTCTAAGTAAGGTTGCAAATGGGTCAGGCCGGACAAGTTTTAAACATGTGGGTCCAGTTGGGTGGTTTTCTCTCAACCAGGGTTATAAATTTCAGCCTACACAGTTTTTGAGGCCGGAGATATCCCGTGCATATCGGCCAGAGGGTCTCGGTCCATTTCTTTCTTTCTTTTTTTTAAAAAAAAAGAAAATATATCAGTTGTGGACCCGACCGATATCTTGGCCGATATTTGTCATATCGGACGAATATCGATCTAGATATCGTCCGATATTTGAAATATCAGTCTGATATTTTTTTTTAAAGTATTTTTTTATTTTTTTTAAATGATTTTTTTTCAAAAAAAAAAAAAAAGCCACTGAAATTTTCAAAAAAAAAAAATTGGAGAGAGAAAAAATCTTGAACAATACGAAAATTCCTGGTTCGGCCGATTTTTTGACCTGTGCTCTCAACGAATACTTGTAGTAATCTTGGGCCTAGATTGAGGCCCAAATATTGCCCCATTACTAAATGGGGGATGTCTAGGATTTGAGATGCAGGCAAAAGTATGGCAGACAACCATTTCTAGCCGGAACCTTTTGTTCTATTTCTATTTTAAGTGGACAAGTGACTCAATAAAGCCCATAATGTTGTACAACTTAAATCTGTCTCACGTCATGCACTTTCCAATAATAGTTATGTAGTATTTATTCTGGAGGGGCACGGTGTAAAAATACTTTAAAATAGAATTTTTTCTATCATTATAATTAAAGTTAAAATTCTATTTATTTAAATTTTAATTTCTATTTGACTATATCATAAATTTGAAATGGAACATTTTTCACTATAAAAAACTTGATTTATGTTAAAAAAAAACTTTAAATTCCAACTTTCTTTGCTATCTTCTTTTTGGCATTTGTTAAAATTTTCACTTTCTTTCGTCTTTGTGACATTTTATTGTATACAATTCTACCCATTTTAAGTGATTCATAATGTGATCATCACATAAAAATACTACTATCAGTTAATAGTTAAGTTTTACTTCCTCTGTTCTATTTTAGTTGTTCTATTTTAAAATTTAAATTTTTTAAAGAAGAGTTCTCAAAAGATTTATGAACTTCTCTCCAATTTCTTATAACTCTTTCAAAATACATATAAGACAACTATTTTAAGATAGTCCCAAAATGCACATGAGACAACTATTTTAAGATAGTTCCAAAATGCATATGAGACAACTAAATTGAGATAGGTGGAGTATTATTTATAATAAATAAAACGGAGATGACAACTGATGAGGATTTATCTAAGACCCATACAATTTAGGTTTGAAAAATCTAAATTGCTCGATACACATATACATACTTTTCAAATTTTGTGAAATGGTCACAAATGGTTAGACCTATCATTGAATCAAAGGTGTTAAAAAGGCTGATATATATCGGTATAAAAATTGTCTATACATATCGACCGATGCGTTGCATATCATTTATACAAGTTGCATAGCGGTCAATGCGATAGATAATTCGATCGCATTGCCGTGGGCAATATTAGCTGATAAAATTTTTTTGAATTAAAAAAAATCTAAAGATATTTTTTTATCTTTTAAAATTCAATGATTGATTTAAATTTTTAAAAGATAAATCTTACACGTTGCTAATATCATTCCTCTAAATTTTGATAATGAAAGTGACTCTCTCTCTCTCTCTCGGTTTCATAAATCACACAAACATGGATTTTTAACTCCCAACAAGACATGGACGGCTGTGATTATCCCAAGATAAACTCTTCGTACCGAGAGCCTGGCGCCAAGAGAGTGTGGCGTTCCCATGAAAACGGACTTCGTTTTGCCTGTCTTGGTCTTGACAGTTAACCTCTCTCTTCCCCCATTTCCCGTTTCTCATTTTCCACAACAGCAACGAGAAATACAAATCAAATTCAACATTTTTCAGACACTTTCCATAAAAAAAACAAAAAACCCATCATCTCTTTCACTAAGAAATTTGCCAACGAACAAGTAAAGATTCAAAGAAGTTTCAGAGAGAAGAAAAACAGAGAGACAGAAAGATGTATTGTTCGCCGTCGTCATCGTCGGAAGAAGATGAAGGAATGGATGCGTACAGGAAAGGAGGATACCATGCGGTGAGAACCGGCGATCAATTCGGCGGCGGTCGATACATCGCTCAGAGGAAGCTGGGTTGGGGCCATTTCTCCACAGTTTGGCTCGCATTCGACACCAAATGCTCTGTATGTTCTAACATTTTCTCTTTCTTTCCATTTCTACGTCTTCTTTTTTCTTCAATGACTTCCCTTGATGGTTTTTTTTTTCCTTAGATGGAAAAGTGGGAGGAAAAAAAAGGAATTAAAGATGCTGTCTTTCTTTCCATTTTTTTTCTTTTTTAAATGATTTCTCTTCTGAGTTTTGTTTCTCTTAACGATTTCTCGCCTGGGTTTCCTTTCTGTGTTCGCAGAAGCTGTCTTTTGTTTGATATATTGTTTCTTCAATGATTTCTTATCTTGGGTTTCCTTTCTGTGGTAGAAAGATATTGTCTTTCCTTTGATTTGATTTGTCGTTCTGTGATGATATTTATCTGGACTTTCTATCTCTAAATTTGAAATATTTCATCTTCCTCATGATTCTTGCTTATTTGAATGATGATCTCTCATGTTGTCTTACCTTTGATTTCTTTTATTTGATTCCTCATCTGTCATTTGTTCCGGTTCTCTCTGTATGTCAAAGATCTCGCATTCTGGTTTGGTTTTATTTATGTTTTTTCTGAACATATTTTCGTATCTTACACGGCTTCCTTCTATTGCTTTATGATTTCATTTGAACGCTTGCCTTCTTTTGGCAAGAAAATCTCTTGTCAATCACCTGTTTCTGTAATTACCCTTGTCTCGTAGATTTTCTTTATTTTCTGATTTCTTTCTGAGACTGGTTTGAATTATCAAGTCTACGTGCAAAAAGATTTAATCTTTGATTTTATTTTGGGTTCTGAGATCACTTGTGTTTTCTGGGTTCTCTTTGGAACTATGAATTCTAGCTTCCACATGCTTCTACAAGCCTGATCTTTTGTTGGTTTGCTTAAAATTTGCTTTGTTTTAACGAATTTACTTTCTATATATTAACTCTTAGTCTTTTAAAGTTGCCCTTCTTTAAATTTATCTTGTGCCGTTTTCATTCACATTTACTCTTTTTTTTTTCTGATAAGAGTTCTGTGGAATTGCCAATACTATTCACATCTCTTCATTTTTGTTCACATCTCCATTCAGAAATGGTTTTATCCAATTATGTAGTTGTTTCAGAATATTCATCTTCACTAAATTTCTACTTGCAGAGATTCGTTGCTCTCAAAATCCAGAAAAGTGCAGCAGAATTTAATGAGGCTGCTCTCCATGAGATTGAAGTTCTCACAGCAATTGCTAATGGTGATCCATCAAACTCCAAGTACATCATTCGATTGCTCGATCACTTCAAGCACGCTGGACCAAATGGCCAGCATGTCTGCTTGGTCTTTGAAACCCTCGGCGATAGTCTACTCCACTTAATCAGATATAACCATCACAAAGGCATTGGATTGGATAGAGTTAAGGAGATCTCGCAATCGATTCTGTTGGGTCTTGATTATCTGCACAATGAGCTCGGTATAATTCACACAGATTTGAAACCAGAAAATCTCCTCCTTGTTTCTACTATCAACCCTGCAAAAGACCCTGTTCGGTCTGGGCTTTCACCGATCCTTGAGAGGACTGAGGGCAGTCCATTTGGTGGAATTGTGGGAAGCAGTATTGAGAAGAAGCTGAAGAGAAGGGCAAGGAGAGCTGTGGCAAAGATCTCAGGGAGGAGAGATTCTGTCGACGGAATTCCACAGTTGGGAAAGAGCCTAGATGGGATCGATCTGAGATGCAAAATTGTGGATTTTGGGAATGCTTGCTGGGTCGATAAGCAATTCGCAGTCGACATTCAGACAAGGCAGTATAGAGCACCTGAGGTTATTATCGGGTCCGGGTACTCATCTTCTGTTGACATATGGTCTTTTGCTTGCATTCTTTTTGAGCTTGCCACCGGTGACATGCTCTTTGCTCCTAAAGGTGGTCGTGGATTTGATGAAGATGAGGTATAAGAGTAGTAAATTGCCATTTCTATATATGGTAACTTTGTTCTTGGATTTGTTTAGAAAATGAAACCCCTGAATGAATTTCCTTTTAAGATTGTCTTCCTCTAAAACTGATCAGCAACGAGCAATGACTGGAGATGGTGGAATATCTGATGAATTGAGCCTTTTCTTATATGCCAGCCACTAAAGAAATCTGTTCTCATTATAAATGTGTGAATCTTTACTGTTCTGATTTGTCAGTCTTCTTGTAGTATTGTTTGAATTATATGATGCTTATTTGATTTACTATTAAGGAGCTGCTTTGGGATTTGCTGTTTGCCTGTGTTTTATGACTCTATTTATTCAATTAGCTCAAAAAGAAGTAGAACTCAATTTTTTTAAATCCTCTACACCAATTAATTCCATCAAGATGGATCTGCTTCTTCCAACTTATTGATAGGTCTTGATTTCAGGATCACCTAGCTCTGATGATGGAAATCCTTGGAAAGATACCTCGAAAGGTGAGAAACTTCCACATTCGTATCGAACAAATTGTTCCTTGCTATCATATTCACTTACAATTACTTATACAGCATCCCAACGCTTGTAAGAACAGATTGCTATCAGTGGATCTCGATCGAAGGACTTATTTGACAGACATGGTGACCTGAAGAGAATCAGAAGGCTGAAATTCTGGCCCCTAGAAAAGCTTCTGGTTGATAAATATAACTTTTCAGACTCTGATGCTCGTGAATTTGCAGGATTTTTGTGCACCCTGCTTGACTTTACACCAGAAAATCGGCCTACTGCAGCACAGTGCCTGCAAAACCCTTGGCTCAACAGCAGAAACATGAAGCCAAATGATGAAATGAACGACTCAGGTGTGGAGAAATTGGGAGTTAAGATAGGCAAGCTGCAAGTTTAAGTGTACATGGAATGAGGCTTCTCTTGTATGAAGCCCTTATTAATATATTGTATCGCAATGAACAGTTTTGTATGGTCATCTATTTCGGGTTCTTCTTAATATATTGTATCAGAATGAAAAGTTTCAATGAGATTCATTTGTGTTGCATCCGGATGTGTCCACATCACAGTTTTGTCTGACTATTTCGGGAGATTTAAGGTCATCGCATCAGGTGGCATACAGGGGAAATTAACAAATGTTATGGTTTTTTTTTTTCCTTCCGCTTCCGCGCTGCACCAAACAAGTACAGGAAGATGACCATCTGCTTTGTGAATCCACTTCTAACAGATTATGAGTTTGGCTACATGATTGATGTTGGCCTGGGATTGCTGATATGATTGGGAGCAAATGCCTTTAGGAAATGGCATGGGCATTGAATGAGCTCACTTTGACAAGATGCATTCAAAAATACATAAAAAAGGAGCAATGAGGACAGTCATGTTATCTCATCCACTTTTGATTGGGAAGTCAGAAATAAAGTCCCCACCCCACATGTTTATTCCTTTCCTTGCTAGTGATCTTTTGAAATAAAAGAAGCTGAGCTATCAGCAGTGGAATGGGAATTATAACTTGACCTTTTTTAAGCCTTTAGCTTTTGGTACTTGGTGGGTGCGCTAAGGTATGTGTGATGAGAAGTGCACTTGGATTTTCCAGCTATGCAAATTCATCATTATCAATGGTTGATGGTGGGAGGTACTTCATTCAGCAGGTTGGAGAGGTTTCTTTGTAGCTCATGACCATGTACCATTTTACCAAGGGAGAATCATAAAGAGCATCACACCCATCTAGGACAAATATAAAAGTTTTCCACTAATTTCTCGTAGGACAGTGATAACCTGAAATTTCCTTTAAAATTTAGTGCACCATGAGAAAAACTCATGATACAAAAATCACTATCTTTCTCACACCATATTCTTTTCAGAACTTGTTACCATAACCCTCTTCCCCTCGCTGTTTGCAATGTCCAAAATGTATGCGCAATGAAAAACCACCCATCATTAGATCCGAGATACAAAAATCACTATCTTTCTCACACCATATTCTTTTCAAAACTTGTTACCATAACCCTCTTCCCCTCGCTGTTTGCAATGTCCAAAATGTATGCGAAATGAAACACCACCCATCATTAGATCCGAGATTTTACAGTTTATATCCCACAACTTTCAACAAAATGCCATGGACAGTAAGTTGGCTACTTCTTCCATCCACTTCATCCCTACTAATGGCATTCTACATGTACCTTTGGGATCACCAATAGCATCCCGACCATCGGGCCCTTTTTCGCACTCAACTCCCCGAGCCATCTAATCTCTTCTCCATCCCTCTCTACTCTCACCATCTCGCCGACCCCTCCATCCTCCTCCCCATCATTAGAGTACCAAGAATCTGGCCATGAGTTTGTGGATTTAAGCCATGGAATATGTACTTGACCTTCTGGGTGTTCAAGTTTGAGATAAAGCCTAGGGGCTAATTCAAGGAAAGACACATCAAAAGGCAATGACCCATAATGAATCATTCAAACAAAATGACTTATAATGACCGATACTGCATACTGTTCTAGAGAGAAGTTTAGTATGTTTTATAAAAAAAAAATTGAATGAGCCGGTAAGGCACCCTTCAGAGTGAATATTTTCTTAACCTACACTTTATAACCATCATCAATATCTAACATAAACAAGATTTCAGTGGAGAGTCAACTTTTCATGTTATAGAAGATCTCATTCGAGTCAACTTTTCATGTTCTACTTATCCAGTTTCTTAACCTACACCTGTAGGATCCAAAATTTATCATGGATGAAAGTTCAGAAGGCTATTTATCACTCTCATGAGGAGCATTCACAATGCACTGTAAAAGCCTCAATGAATTCCACATCTCAAGATGGTACCAGTCCAATGCTGAATGATTCATTCACTATTGATTCCATGGCCAAGCTCGCAACTGAGAGGCATACAATTTAAAGACTTTATTGTGCATGAACACCTCCGCGAATGATAACTGGTAATGGCGAAATAGATACTCATGAAGAGTGCAGCCAGTGCACGTAAGCAAATGATAACCGATAGTGATGGACTTCAATGAAGGGCCACTCCCCCAAACTTACCTGGTATGTGCAGATTGGAGAGTTTTCACACACCCGAGGGACTAGTCGGATGTGACGCCTGGTATGGTATGGTATGGTGACAGATACTCATGAAGAGTGCATCCTAACAAATGCGAGGCAAAGACACGTATCATTTAGTTGGATTGAAGCAAAAGCGCAATTATTCATAGTTTAATACCATCCATAAGCTCGTAGTATGTCAGCACTTAAATGATTGTGACGCCTAATCAGCTTCATAAATATAGAATCATTTTTATGGGTCCCTTCCAACAAATTTTACAAACGGGAACGCTATATCTCATGGATAATTAGCATACCCACCTTTCAGGTTAGACACTTAAAAATTAATTTTACTGCTTGTCTTTACAAAAAAGGGTTAGAACAGAAAACCCAAAATACATCTGAGAGTACATTTGAGAGACAGTGGACAAGGCAAAAAGATTCAACAAGCAGCCACCTAATGAGACAGGTTTAGCCATGCATGTGGGGTTGCATTCATTTGAAAAGTATTTTTTTGATGATGTTTCTCATAAAAAATCAGGTTATTGGAATTCAAAGCTATAATTTTCAAAAATTCAAAAATCAATGGAAAAAATAGAGAAGTTTTGCATGGATTTGCATCCAATTCAATCCTACGAAGAGATTAACATCAAATTGGATAGGAACACAATTCATGAGATAGGGTGTGAGAGGGGTAAGTAGTTCAAATGGAGAAGGGGTCAAAAATTGACATTGCCCGTCGGTAACATCGCGAGGTTGAAACCATGTAGCCACTTGATGACGAAAATGAATTTGGAGACCAGATGTAGTTGTGGAGTTCTGAACAAAGGAGATAACAGCCTAGGCAATATGATTACACGCGCACAAAATGGCCTTGTTGAACAAGTTGAACATCGCATTTGATGATCTTGGCCTTTCCTCCCATTCAAAAATTTTAGACCCTGGATCATAAAATCAGATTGTTTCTCAAGGCGTCAAGGATTCCCAAACTGTGCAACTGGTAGATTCCAATTTGGGGGCTTTAAAAGATATAATGAGAAAATCTACTCTGACTAAAATCTTGCTATTTGACTGTCATCAGATCATCACAGGAGTGAACAAAAGAAACTTAGGGTTACTAACTGAATGTACATATTTAAGAGATAGAGATCCACTTATACAGGGGTTCCCCCAAGCTAAGAATCTCCTTAACATATTTGTTCTTAATTTAAAGCCAAGCAAACACTTAGATTGAAATCTATGATTTTTTGGATATTGAAAACTACAACTTCTGGATAATCAGAGTAGCGAAGAACACACTTAACTCTTGGAAAAAAATGAAAAGAAAAAACATAATACCTCCACTGACTATGGTCCACAGCACATCCCACTCTCCCTAATGAAAAATCATCAAAATAGTGTCGAAACACCACTGGTACACCACATTCAAAAGGTTCACTTACTAGTTTGTCAGCTCCATGATGGCAGAGACAATGTCACCATCTGCAGCCTTGAGTGCCTTCACAGCCTTGCTCCTAGAAACTCCAGCTTGGGTCATGACCAATTCAATATCCTTAGGCTCAACACCTGTCTCATCAACTTCCTCATCATCTTGAGCCATGGCAGATGATTCAGGCTTGGATATCACATGGCTGAGATCAGGGGCCTTGAATTGCTCTGCTGCTTGCGTCTGCAATTGCGAGCTCAAATCCTCAATCTTTGCTTCTCCAAACACTACATAAGTGTCTGAAGTAGGGCTCTTGAAAACATCGGGTTTAGAGATAACGAACAATATCTGAAGGAAAAGAAACAAAGAAAGAACATGAGTTGAAGGATTCAAGGTGAATAGAATTCTACAGAAAAGGCTGCCAAATCTCTCTACACACAGTTTGATCCAAGACTTGATTTTGGACTTGATCTTGGGACCCTTTGGAAATCGATCCACCAGCAGAAGCACATCTGATCCTAAGTTACAAACATTTTCTTCTCTATATGAAAAGAGAATGTGGCTACAATTTGTATCTAAGCAATTACCAGAGAAACCAACAATGTTCATTTAGTTGCCATTGAGCAAAACAGTAGATCATATAGCTCATTGTTGAGCAATCCTAACCATCCAATAGCATTATTAGGTGGCCTTTTATTAATTAGTAAAGCCTGAACAGTATTATTTTGCAAAAAAATTGACTCAGACTTGGGCCATGTTATAATAATCCAAATTGCATTTATGTAAATAATGATAAGACTACCTAGATGGACCACGTATTAGAAAAGAAGATGACAGAACAGAGAATGTTAAACATTGGATCCATCCTTTTCCTTTCTTTATACGTAACCATTCATTTGCATTATCAATCAAGTCTGCAAACAAAATAGCTAGGCTCACCTCACCAACAACATTCTGGGTAACATACAAACTACAAAGTAAGATCTAGACAATGAATGGAAACTACCTCTTGCACGATTGCAGTATGCATGGATGTCAAATGGTCACCAACTATCATATATGTCACATAGGATCTTTTCTCAACAACAATTCAAGCAACAAATAAGAGAGCTGAAAAATGGTGTATATTTTTTTTTTTTGAAAGGTTGAAAAATGGTGTATATGGGAGAGGAGAACTGACATTCTTGCTCTTTTTAACCGTAACACGACTGACACCAGGTATGGGTTTCATTCCAAGCTTTAGCATAGCCTTGCGACTCTTCTTCTCACTTCTACTTTGCTTTGACCTACCATTTGCATCGCCTTCTTGCTCTCCTGAAATGTAGAATTAGCACATATTGTAACAAATTTAACAGGCAGATACTTGGAAATTATTCAGTCTTTGACATACCAGCATTATAGAGGCAGTTGCAGAAATTTCCTTAAGGAGAAGGACATGTAAGTTCCACTCTCTAAGAAATGACTACATATATAAATTTCAATTTTGAAGGGGTACAACAAGTCAACTCCACATCTACGGTTTTAGATTTTTCGGGACCAGCCTCAGTTTGGTTCCACCCCTTTGTAGCCATTAATACATATCTTAGGTTAATGCTAATGGATGATGTCTGGAACTAAGGACTTGCTTTTAAAAAAAAAAGTGTCTTCAGTCACAGATATCCACCATGCAACTGCAAGCTTCTTGCTTACAGGTCAAACATGCATGCATGTAATGTACCTAGACTTCTTTCGGTGTTCCTTAGTGCAAAGCATGAGAGCTTTTAAAAAAAGGTGCAAAGCATAAGAATTTATAGATGCAAATGCATGGAACAAGCGGAATGTGAATTTCTCAAGTTCATGTTACACTTTACCTTCAGCATCATCATCATCTTTGTCATCATCGTCTTCATCATCATCATCCTCATCTTCAACCACAGGCTCGTCAGGCTGCAGATAAGTGTCGTTCAAGTCATTACAATCTAATTGCATTTTACCCAAAAAAATTGAAGCAGTACAATGTCATACTATCCAGAAAAGGGAGGAGAAATATGTTGGAAGTGACATCATAAAGAAGGCAAAGAAAATCAAGATTCCCATTTCAAAGTTTTTCTAACATGCCCATATTGTCTCAAAGCTACTGTTTTTCCTACTAACATGTCATTTACTTGATCAAGTATAAATCCTCCGATGAAAAGCCAAATTTTGGAGTACAGATAGTAATGTCAGTTCACCAACATCATTTCATGCCAATCCAATTAATGGAACCAGTGAGAAGAACTTCCAGAAGTCTTACAAGAAAGTGACCTTTTGAGAGAGAGAAAGAGACTAACAATGGAGTCAATGATCACAAAATGGGTGAGGAAATAGGAGCACCTCAAACATTATTAGATTATAGGTATCACATTTAGAAATGTGTGATAGTAGTTGTCAACTGACAATGACGTTAAATTTTTATTGAAAATAGGTTTCTAAAAACTTCTTTTCCTTTTTGTTTAAATGTAAGGCAACTCAAATACACAACCCATGGTGGTTGCAAGGAACTGAGAAACTTCCAACTGTGACAGAGCTCCAAATCAACTCCAGATATCAGAGTTGATGAATTACAAAGTTATTTTTTCCAGTTCAGAATTAGGCTGGGAAATATTGTAAAATTAATCATAAAATAAAAAATGTTCTTGAAGAAACAAACTCAACTACCCAAAAACATGTTAAGAAAACTGAAAATGCTCATTGTTCAACCAGAGGTTATGAGTTCATGACCATTGGGTACCATATATGGCAGTTGGCCCAAAGAAAACAACTTTCCAAACCAAATCATGAGTGCCAGTCCCAGATAATGAAAGAAAGACTTTTATGATGATGGTGGCAATGAACATATGAAGATAACAAACCCAAAAAGAAGAGGAAGAAAGACAAGAAAATAAACAGAACAACAATGGCCAGATTTTCCTGCATTATTGTCTCAAATTATAACTAACAAAATTAGGCAATACTCAATCCCATATTTTCCGCCCAATACTTTTCTCGCTAGGTTACAGAATACCAAATTGAATGATTAAAAAGATGAAATGCCCTACTAATAACAGAATGGATTCTAGAGAGATAACATTACATACACATACTGATATAGTCATCAAGAGAACAAAAATAAAATTCTAAGGCGGACTAAGCCAAAAATTCTTTTCTATAATGAGATTTTTTTTGAAATAATAATTGAGACAATTAAAAAGCTGCACACTAAAAGAGCTTCTCAAAATATTAAAAGAAAAATAAAAGCATAAAATACCAAAACACTTTATAGAACCCCATATAACCTAGACACTCCAACGAAGTTGAACTGAAACCAGTACAGAAAATACCAGTCCCTAACAAAAATTGACCGCATTCTATGCTTGTCTGCATGGAAATTCTCTAAACTGTTGTTACCCACAATATAGAATTTCATTTAATTGAAAGGGCTACGACCAACAGTAGTTACGCCTTTGTCTCGAAATGCCCCTGTTATTTCCATCCTTCTACGCCAAGCATACCATGACAACAGCCATGCAAATGTGGTAAATTTAGATAGTTGCCAACGAAGAACATCCGTGAATATTAGACTAGTCGACCAATCAAACGTGGCATGAACCCACCCATCCAAAAGAGCTGGAGAAGAAAAACCACAGCTCCCAGTGAGCAGCATGTGAAGTAGGAGATCAACATTCTCAATGCCTTAAATCAAGAATACACTCATACCACTATTCTGTATTTTCCTCTATGTCTCTTTTGCATTTGAGTTCTTTCTGATTAGGCTGGACGGAAAGAAAATAATAATTCTAGGAGGGTTAATCTACCAGATGCCAGGGGAGACAGGCAAGAGCTCCAACTCCCCCGTAGCCAGCAATAGAATGCCAAAATGAAAAAAAGAAATCCGAGTCCAGATGAAATGGACCAATAGTCAGTAGTCGTCCCCTAAGCCAAGACACACATGTCATGTGCCTCAGTCACCAATCAACATCATCATCATCTCAAACCATCATCAGTCACCAAATTGAACTTCTGTGCATAAGTTCATCTATTTTTTTTTACTTTGCCCTTTTTTGCAGGCATGCGGGCAGATGCACAGATTGGTTGGGTGTATCCACATAATTGAAACACTGTAGCCATCCTCTTAACAGAGATATGCACCCCCATTCACCAATCAACCTTTTTATAATAGTTAACCAAACCAATTCACCAAAATGTAACTGCCTTGCATCACTTTCTCGGCTATTTTTTCACTTTTGCTTTTGTTGTAGGTGTAAACAGGTGCGCAGATTATTTCAGGGATAGTGGAAGTGGGTGGGAAAGGGGGAATAAGTTATTCAAGGATTTTTGCATCCTCTTATTGTGGCATCCATGGTAACTTACAACTATGATATAGATGCCATAGAGCATAATCATAACAGAGCGTTAAAGAAACCAACAATTGTACCAGGCAGAACATTAAAGACTTGTTACATACAATAAAGTCTAAAAAATAAACAAATTGAGAAAAAAAAATAAGTTCTTAGTTGCAATTATTCAAAAACTGTTATGCCGAGGACTCTTTAGATGGGAGCAACAGCAAATGTTACAGTTTAATGCTAAAAAAAAAAAGTCACTAAACTCGGTTTTTAAAATAGTCAGGATTCTAAAAATCAGCCAATCTAGGGTAGCATCAGTCTCAACCACGTTCCAATTATGTCTATAACTGTATAGACCCCCAGAGACAGCTTCGTCTAGTAACAACTCAGTCAACCCGACTGAAATATGGAATGAGTACATCCAAACATGACAAAGGAGAGAGCGAGAGAGAGAGGGCGCTACAACAGGGAGATCTAAAGCTCCATTAGGTTGCATCGAGAAGAAACAACTTTCCTGGAACAATCCCGTTTCCAGTTTCTCTGTTAACTTCCCTGAAGACAGTGTTTCAAGAGGAAAATAGAATGATATAAAAACCTCCAATTACCACATCACTACAACTTTCCCTAAATACAACCCAACTACTTGGAATTTGAATATTATCCAAACAAGTTTGAAAAAAGAAACAGAGAAATCTAGTGACTGCATTTGGATGCACAGAAGGTAAAGCACTCTGCAGGAGATAAAATTATTTTACCAAAAATAGCCATTTTTAGCTGATAAGGAACCATTTTCCATAAAATTTCTTTCATTCCATGCATCCAAGCAGAACTTCAATCACAGATAGAAAGAGAGATGTAAGGGTTTAGGGTTTAGACGATTAGGTTTGGATTTTGGGCAGGAATATATGCATATGGAAACTTTCCCGTTCCGCATGATTATTCTTTTACCCGAAGCAATAAAAATACTCAGGAATCTGGTTACATTCAAGTGTATTCAGAGAAGTAAAACAGGGAAGTCCATGGCTCCAAGTGAGTGCATAGAAATGAAAGGATGCAAGTAAATAGAGGTGCTTTCTAGGAAATAAACTACTTTTACCAAAAAACAAACCATTTTTTAACCATTTCTAGTGTGTGCCTGTAAGTATAATATTTTCCAGGAAAGTATTTTCCTTTCCGTGCATCTAAAGAAACACACACAGACAGAGAAAGAGAGAGAGAAGGGGGGAGGATTACATTGATTTTCTGCTCTTCGAGAAGAGCGGCGAGAAGCTCTTCCTGGGTCTGAGCAGTCATGGCGTCTTCCACTCTTCCTTGTACAACCAAAAAACCCTAAATTCCCTCCAACCAAATGCTTTTCTCGTTTGCTGCCTGTGCAAGGACGGCATCCACGCCACTGGTTATCATTTTATAGCCCTCTGATGTCTCAATCCTCGACGCACATGAGTCCAAATCAAATCCATATCTACCGTCGGTCTAAATCGTGGGTCTCACCTCTTGTAATATTAAATTTTTAATCTTATCTAATTTTGTTAAACAGATAAAGTGGCAACATAAATTTTTTTGTAAATATGAATCGATTTAATCAATTAAATTAAATTTTTTAAGTTCAAATTTTATTTAATTTGAATTATTTTTAAATTTTGTAATTTTTAAAAAATACTTGAAGTAATATAAGACTCAAATAAAGATAATTCTAACAACCCTTTTGCGTGCATTGAAAAATATTTTAATATAAATATCAAATTATAAATAAAATATCATAATTTTAATATGACATATTTGTTCAAAAAATATTAGTCAAATGATAATTTTACTCATAACTCTAAATCTAACTTTTACCTCGAAGAATAGAGTTTCTTTTGATTTGTACATCCATCTATGTAATAATTCTCTTCAATATTCTCTGTCACCTATGCAACATATTGCTCTTTCTTTCTCCAATCTTTAATCTTTGCATTTAATTACTACATGCTTAGTCTTTATATCTTTGCAATAATACATTTTCACAAATTTTTCAAAAATAAAAAATAGTCAAAGTTAATGGCTATTTAATAAAAAAGGTGTTGAAAAGGTATAAAAAATAAAAAATCATTTGTAGGTAAATTAATATGTGAGGTAATTGCATCACAAAAATAACATAAAATCAAATAAAAAATAATGACCTACAAAACTACAACACAAAAGTTTACATGTAAATTCCTCTGAAGCAGAGAAAAAGCTATGAGACATTTTCTATTAAATATCTACAGTAATAATTGTACTTAAATTCAAGAGAATATTAGCCTCATGGTCAAGAAACTCTCATCGTAAAAGAATATTTTGAATTTGATTTACGCTTAATATTTCTCTCACCCATTCTCTATAGTTGTTTACTCAGTGTATATGGGATTGAGAGGCTTGTACATATCTCAAGAAGATTAGTCCAATTAAAATATTTTCTATCCAAATAAAGGTGAGACTCCTGAACATTTTAGTTATAAAAAAAATTCTTTAAAATCCACTGTCACCTCACCTACAATATTTTTTGCAATCAACAAAATCTTCGATCTCGAAGAGTCACTGACTATGAAAAATCTAAATTGAGAAGATGGTAAAGAAAAATTGTCAATAAATGTATTCTTTAATAGATGGGTGGAATGAAAAAATAATAATTTTCACTATTTTTCTACTTTTTTTCTTCTCTCGTTTTTTCTCTAATCTTCTAAAGAAGAAAACCTTAAACTTAGATAGTTAGATCATGTGAGTGTATATTTCTTGATATGAGAAATAACTCTCCTTAAAAATAAAGAAGTTTTGAAATTAATAAAAATAAAATATAAAGTCATATTATTGTCTCCCCCTCTCGTTTCTTTGCTCCTTTTCTTATTTTATTTACTTGCAAGGAGGGCAACGCCACCTCTTACTCTTCATCGCCACCACAAATAGGGTGGTGGCAACATAACCATGTAATCTCCAAATGGAAAGTGGGAAAGGGAGCTCAGTACTAGAGAGAGAGAATACCTCGTATTTAGATATTCTATTTTATTTTTTAATATTTAGTTGGGATTTTTTCAAAATAAATTTAGTGTTTCGATACATCTTTACTCATTTTCCATTTTTTTCTTATCAATTTCTTTGATTAATTGTTATTGTCTTTAGTTATTTTTTGGGATTTTATAAAAACAAAAACCATTTCTTCTATTGAAACATTTGGACTTGAGACATGAAATTATCTCTTTTTTCTTTGTTGATTTGAACTAATTTGTTATTTAGGATAAGTCGGGTCAATAATCCAATAATCATGTATCAAATTCCACAATATTAAATTCTAACTCACCACTATCCGCATTAAAGAACGGCTCATTGCTTATGGTTGTTAAATATATTTTTTTTCTTATTCTTTTTCTTTTTTAAAAAGTGACAAAGAGAAAATGAGTGGCACGTATAAATGTAAGACCAAACACATGCATCAGATCACTCTCTCTTTAACATGGAATCCATCAACCCAAATTGCAAATTCCAAGAATCAAATACACAAGTATACTATATATGCAAGCTAAAACAATTACACAAAATCCAAAAGATAAAAAAAAAGCTCAGTACATGCGTCCACCACCAAAAACTTAGTGTATCCATCTGGCCACACATTTTTTTTTATATGTTCAGACGTTTCACCCGATTATTCCTTCGAAACATGTGCACACTTTTTTGTACAGACACTGAGTTCTTCGATAGAGAATAAACTCCATGGAGAGTACTCAGATCTGCTGACCAAAAATTGACTCCAAGACCTAACTTCCTGATGTCAGCACCTTGATAGTCAGATTAACACGTATATTGGTAGTGGATGGTTTTTGAATAAAACTGATTTGAGCATTAGAAGTCTTATATCTATTTTTGTACATTCAACAAGCAAATAAAGAAGAAATCAGATTTCATCCATCATAAGCAAGTTGAAAAATTCAACAAAATTCATTACAAAATGAGAAGTTTTTTCAAAGAACTTTGAAGTCTAATCCTCTTTAGACATTTTTATATTAGTTCTCTATCTTAAATGCATTAGCTCTTAACTCAAAGGAGTCTGAGTGAAAATCAAAAACATGCATGAGGTAGTGAGGGTCCTCAATTCAATTTTAATTTCACTTTAATAGATCACTCTTTAAAGAATCATCAGTGTGTAAATAGAGAAACTTGTATATGACTCGAGGATTAGTCGAGTACTCTAAGAGATAATAAACACTTTGATCATAAAAAAAAATGCATTAGCTCCTATTTGCAATCTTATTTTTACCACTCTATAGAATTGCTTAAGATTTCTATATACGTTGACACGTAGACTCCTTATCAAATTAAACATTGTTTATCATTTTTTTTAATTTGCTTTTGGCAATTGTTTGATGGGCTAAGAGAATCAATGGTATTAACATATTTGTAGATAATTACTACTTTTTATTGTAATGTCTCATTTATGAAATTATTTTAGTTGAGCAAAACTTTCTTAGAAAGATAATGACATTGGTTTTTTTCAGTGAACTATTGTATCATTTGTTGGTTGATTTTAAAAGGGAAGAAGCAGTTCAGATAGACATATCCCCAAGGGTGTTGGCCTGACGGTGAAGATGGTGGCCTCAGGAAGATAGGTTTTGGGGTCAATTCCTGACTAGCACCTCTAGAGTATTCCCCATGAAATCGATGAACCCAGTGTATGCGCAGTGAGGTGTGCACATGCCCTGAAAGATTAGTCTGGTGAAACGTCGGGGGTTCGAATATCAGCTATTTTTATTAAAAAAAATAGAGAGAAAAATATCGGTAGATATATCGTACGAGTCAATACCGAATTTTAAACTCTTAAACTAGACACTTTCAATACTGAGAGTTGAATAATGTTCTAAGTATTAATTCTCATATACTTTATTTAATTTTGAAAGATATCTTCAAACGATTATTATAAAATATTTTTGACATTTATCATTTTAAACGTAAAGTGTGTTGCGAGCATTAAAAATAAAGATGTCTTTATTATTGTTCTAAAAATACATAGAAGATTAAAATAATTTGAATTCATTTAAGGTGGAAATGAGTAAAAGGGTACTTTAGTCTTTTTAAGTGGAAGAAGGCGGTTAAGTATTATAGCACAGTTTTGTCTCGGCGACGACTCGACGAGCGACGGATCACACGACTGCACCAGTACGAGTACGAGAACGAGAGCGAAGAACTCGACCGCCTGCTGAGATTTTTCGAAAAAACCCCGTTCCAGAAAAAGCTTCTCTCTTCCACTACCTCACCTGTCCGATCAGGTATCAGTTCCAGATTCTTCCACTCTTTCATTTCTTTCTCACCCACTTATATTATCACATCGTTTTCCCTGTACATGACCCTCAAAAAAATTTCATGACTTTCTTTATTTTTCTCCGGGTTCTTCAAATGATTCTGTTTTCTTTGATTTCAGGATTCTTGGGTTTTTATTTTTCTTATTTGTCTTTTCATCTTTGATCATAATTATTTGCCAATGGGTTTCGAGCTGTTGCATTGGGTTTGATTTTTTTTCATTATTCAGTGCGTGTTCTCCTATGAATTGCATCCATTCCATAGAATTTATATGTAAATTATAGATATTAGACCTCTCTACGAATTATAGCATTCTAGACTACTGTGAAGAAATTTGTTCATGTTTTCTCTTGATTGGAACGTCTGCCATCCTCCCGTGCTCTTAGCTTGATGGTCTTTCCGATAAGAGAAGTTCTATCAATGCAAACACAAAAAGAGGGAAAAAGGGAAGAAATGGCTATCTTGGGGCCTGGCCCAGTTGAGGTGCAAACCTTTTTCCGTCAAGTGTTTTGGACCTCAAACAGGCCTGGGCTGTTTTGGAAGGCCTGAGATCTTTACTAGGCCGAACTTTTTATTCATGGTTGTGAAGTTTTTTCTGCAATTGGTTTTGGGCTGGGCCTCATTAGAGAATGTGATCCTAGGATAAATCTTTGACTGTTTGTTGTTTGGCCCATAATTTCAAGGCTTGGTTGATCCAGCTGAGCTTTGGAAGTAGGGTTGTTCATGGGCCGGGCTTTCTTCAGCCTCAGCACATTTTGAAATATCAAAATCCCGAGCCCATCGGTAGGCGCTTGTTTGTAGAAATAGAGAAAGAGAGGGAGTCATTATGCTTTATAAAAATACATATATAATTATACCCAAGATCACCTAGGTGACGTCATCCAATGGGTGACAGATCCATTTTGGGGTCCACTTGGGCCCCACTCACACCTCAAACTCCCCTCACACACTAGACTACCCCTTGATTTGGATCTACGCAATTTGAACTTTTTTGAAATGATCTCACCGTTGGAGAAATCTATTTAAAACTATCTCCATTTTTATTGTTGATTTTAGACCCTTAAAAAATTCATGGCTTTGGAATTCAATGGTTGTGAGTTTTTATGAGAAGCATCATTTGGGAAATACCTTTCAAGTAGATCCCACTCAACCTTCTGGTCCCCACCTTGTGGCCCCCAAAGGGCCACTTGGGCATTGTCGTACTCGTGCATGCATGATGTTGCCCAAGCGAACCTGTCTATATATATATTGCTAATCAAACAACCAAAAAGTCTTGACAGCTTTACAATTTGTTTTACTAAGAGCACGAGTCTTCCCATTTATTGTCATAACTGTCATTGAATTGTCATGTCCTTAATAGCTACTTGCATCAAACCATCAAATACATGTTAGATAGCTTCTCTTAGTTTTTTCAAGACAGACCGATTGCTATGGAATCATTTGGGTTTTTGATTGAATTTGGAGGTAATGAATTAGTTGTGTAGACGGAAGAACTAGTTCAACTTTGTGTCAAAAAGATCTTGGACCTTCTTTTTGGCAGAATCATCCCACAAGAATGCCCTCACTGCTCGTATACCATATTGATGCAAGCGAGGGTCTTGTCGAGCTTTGTCTGCATCACGTTAAGATTTATGTGCAACTAATTCAATTTGGTCTCTTAGGCCAAGTCTTGGCACATTTAAAGGGATTACATATTATTAATGTTGTTGCTGCTATTGTTCTTTGGCAGTATCTTATAAGGATATCATTTATTCAGGTAAGCAAAGTTGTTGCCACAATAAATCCACCACTTGTTAATGTGCCATCACGTGCAAGTTGTGAAATTAGGATAAAGGAGGACTATATTGGGCATCAAAAAGTAAGTTGGCTCATGAGAAATGTCTTGTCAAATTTTAAATATGAATTCTATGCATGCATTCAAACATCTTGACAGGGTGGTGTTGAAATGTAAAGCTTAGGAAGCTGATCCATGATGATGAGTCTAAAATGTATGATGAGACAAACAATTTTGATGGTGATGATGAATTGATGATGACAAACTTTTTGTTAAAATATGTTTTATAGATTTTTTAAGTTCTAGTTACTTTTGTTTTGTGCATCTTCGTTTTGATACTTGGATGACTCTATGCATGTTTTAGGTTTTGTTAACATATATTGCCTGACCTCAACTTTGTTACTAAAACTGATGGAAAGATTTTTGACTGAAGTTGATGTTTTTCACACATGGTTAAACTTGTATTTTGTCAAACTTTTGATTCTTGCAGCTCTGGTATGAATGACGAGCATCAACCGTTTGCCTAAATCTGGTTTCAGCACCTTGCGTTCAAGTGTTATTTTCTCCGACTTAACAAGAGTTGTTGAGGAGTTGATATTTAATAGTGTGGATGCAGGTGCTACCAAGGTAACAAGATAATTTTCAATAAAGTTTTTTTTTTTTTTTAAATAAATTTTTGGACTTGTGTGGATATCAAACTTAAGAATACTGTTACTCCCAACCAAGACGTGTTCTAATAGTAAGCATCATGATGATTGTCTTTGTTATGATTAGTATTTCTTTTTTATTGCATTGCTCACATGAGTGATCTATGGGGTGCAACTCGGGTGGGCCAAGTCAGACTCTAAGCCTATATGGGTTGGGACCCAATTGCAATTATAGGGCCCAAACATAGATGGCCCCATCTGGGACCTAATTATTTTAATTTGGGCCTGGGACCTTAAAATGAATCAGGGCCCAAAATGGGCCTTTGGGTTCTTGTGCCCTTTCTCTATTTACATTTCCCTTTCTCTTTCTTTCCTATTATCATCTCAATAATGCTAATGGGCTATCTTTTAAAAATGACAAAGGCTTGTCCACATATCAACATATATACAATTCCAAGTTCTATTTAGAGGTGTGGATGGAGAGTGGTTGGTTTGAGTTAATATATATTAAGATTAAGTTGAATTTAGAGTTGGATGGTTTGAGAATTTAAATTATTTAAATTTTAAAAGTTCTGAATTTTTAATTAAGATACCATAATATATTGTTGTAAGATAAATATGACATAAAAATGCATACTGTATATAGTGGACCAACATGTTTAAATTGATCTTGAGCCTAAATTTGGGCTTTTGAGTTTGTTCGGGCTCTCAAAATGCAAGGCCCATGACTGACCCAATTTTGAATTGGGCCCTAATTGTGCCCTGTTTTTTGAGCCAAAATTGAGCTTGGACCCTAGCCAAGTTGACCTGAGTTTAGGGGTTCCTTTTTTGGTTGGGCTGGTGTGTGTTAGGCTCGACACAAATTACACCCCTGGTGAACTATGTTATCATCCACTCGAATCAATTGAATGTGCTTATCATCCATCTTAATTGTTTTAAAATGTGGCTACCCATTTGAATAAACCAAATACCAAATTTTCGACCAATAATGTGCCCGTGAACATACAATCAAAGATCTATTTTACAAACTCCTATTAGTGATTCTAAAGTTGGTTGATTGATTCAAAGAATGAAGCTTATCCTATATGTGCCATTTCTAGGGTCACGTTCCTCCAATTCAGAGATAGATGATTAATTGCATTGATGAGAGCTAGTAGGAAGTTATTGGAAGTGAAATTATGGATTTACATGATAGAAATATGCAGTCTACTCACCTCAACCTCATCATTACGTGTTTGCCTGATAACCTAACTATTAGATCTGTCATAGCCCATTGTGCATAACTATCAAAGCTATCAAAAAAATGCACCAACATCACATAAGCCTAAAAAGAGGCAACTTTCGAAAAAAAGAAAAAAAAGAAAGAAAGAAAGAAGGACAAAAAAGAAGCCTAAAAGGGGGCATTGAGTTGGGTGGTTTTGATCATCCATCTTAGTAGATTTTTGTGTCGTGGCTATTCCTTGAGGTGTTACCGTCGAACTATCGCCGATTAAAGAGACTGGTCGATGACATGCACTTGTTCAATAGATATTCAAATTTGCACAGGTGACGGTCCTGTATGTAACTGTCGATGAAAGGTTAACAGAGACATGCTTTGTTCTGCAGTGCATGCGCAGTTGACGGTTACCTTGCCAATCAGTCGACAGTAACTCATTAGAGACCAAGTTTATGTTACAGTCAAATGTATAGTCGCCAGTTGCCCATACAACTGTCGACAGTATCCTAGCTAGTACTTGACTGCAATATATTCTTTATAGTTTAGTTGACGATGGTGTGTCTATCTGTCGACACTTTGGTCTAGTTCAACAATCTATGTGGTCTTACACAACTCTCTGGATATTCAAGACTTTGGTCTTACACAGTTCATGATATTCAATGGGTTGAACTGCTGCCAAAGTATAGTTGTTGTCTTACACTGTCTTTTTGATATTCAATGGTTTAGACAGAGGCCAATGTGTGTCTGTCAGTAATATTGGTCTTACACAGTTCCTATGTTATTCAATGGTTTGAACGACTGCCAATGTGTTTGGTATTGCACAATCTTTATAATATTCAATGGTTTCGGCTGCTGCCAAACTTGTAACATTGGGCTTACATAGTCTTTTTGATATTCAATTGTTTAGTCTAATGCCAAGTTGCAGACTAACACTAACAATGGTCTTACACAGTCCATGATATTCAATGGTTTGGATTGCTGCCACTGTAATGGACTTACACAACTCTATGATATTCAATGGCTTAGAGCTGCAGCCATGTCATGGACTTGCACAACTCTTTTAGATATTCAATGTTTTAGAGTTCCAGCAATGGTGATGATCTTACATAGCTCCATATGATATTTAATGGTTTGGAGCTAAGGCCATGGTGATGGTCTTACAGAATTCTATATGATATTCAATGTTTTAGAACTACCGCCATCAATGCTGGTGGAGTTACATTGTTCCTTTTGATATGAAAATGGATTTGGAACAGATGCCCCCTTTTTCTAGTATCCATTTGATCTATCAATGTTGGTCCATGATCCTAGGGGTCTTTCTAAGGTTAGGTCTGAGCCAAAATGTTCAATCATTTGGGTACCTTTACATAAAGTCCTAAACACTCGTCCTAGACCTACCCAGACAAAACTTGGACTTGAACTGCATGATGTCTTCAGTTTACATGTCGGCTACAAGTCCACTAGTGCTCCGCAACCCTTTGATGTGAGTTATGTTGGATCTTGCATTGGGCCACTTCGTCTTCTTCAAAAAGCCTTTTGATAGTCTTGATGCTCGATGTTGAACAAACTTTTTCTTCTTCTTCTTGACAAGCCTTTTTTATTGTTTTTGAATCTCGTTCTTGCACATGCTTATCAGTGAGAGCAGCAATCCATGAGTCTTCAGGTTTGTGCTTGACTCTGCTCTCCAGTCTTCATGGTCTTATGGAGTTGTTTGATGTTTCCTGTTCTGTAGCATAAACTCCATGAAACCGTTGGTAGCACAAGTCAATGGTTTAGTCAACATCAAAATACTTCTTTGACCTTTGGGGTTAACACAATTAATTTTGATGCTGATGTGCTTGCGAAAATAGAAGCTGGTTTGGTTATTGGCAATTAAGTCAGTCTCTCCCCTCCTCCTTCTACCTTATTTAGGCTTCGTCCAAAACCTAGTGTAATTCTTTTTGTATCTCTTTGATCATTGATGATAATGTCTCACTGATAAAAAAAAAAAAAATACAAATCTTATTAGCATAAAAAAAAACCTACACATGGGAAAAAAATCATGATGCATGTTTACATTAGTATGTAAAGCTAATGTGCAACTTTTTTTTAATTCTACTTTTTTATTTTTAAGATAAATGGCTTGATCATCTCATGACAAAGATGAGGTGCAAATCATAGGCATGCCCAACTTTGTGTGCCATTGAGATGCGTACTTTGAAGTGTGAATTCCAACTACAAGAATTTACCAGTCAGTATTCATTTAAATGCCTTCTCAATACTCTATGATTGTCAGCGATTCATTGTCTCAGGTAAATGTCTTTGTAAGTGTTGGGGCCTCCTTCATTAAAGTAGAGGATGATGGTGCGTGGTCCTTTCTTGGTTCCTAGTTTTCAATATCTCAGCACAAGTGAATTTACCACTTGCTTACGATTTTCCATTGTCTATGCGTGCTTGCAGGATGCGGTATTTCACGGGATGAATTGGTTCTCTTGGGGGAAAAATATGGTACTTAAGTATTTAATTTGTTCCTTTTTATTATAGTTATTTTGCTACTTTTTTTTACTGAATTAGTTGTTTTCTGATTTTTAAGTATGGCTTGATCTCAACCCGGGAGGGTTGTCTTGGCAGTCAAGAACCTGCCTTAGATGCGAGAGGTCTTGGGTTCAAGTCACTCTCAACACAAAAGGGCCACTCTCTATAGTGTTATCCAGTGTGTGTGGATAGAGAGGTTTGCACATGCTCCCAAGGACTAGTCAGGTGCTCTAAGAGGCCTAGACACCTTTGTCTTCAAAAAAAGTGTGGCTTGATCTTCAATGCAATTTGATTGCTTCCTCCTGCACTTGCCAAGAAAAGCTTGCTTTAGTGCGCAACTCTCGTTATTTTTTTTCTCATGACGAATTAGAAGAAACCTCCTCAAGGCTAGCTTTAGCTGATGTGAAGGTTTGTTTGGTGTGACCCTCCACAGGTTTTTCAAATTCAAAATTCAAAGATCTTCTTGAGAAAGAATCTATGCTTGCAATTGGAGATCCCAAGTGTTCACACTTGGAAGTGCCTGAAAATGACACGTTCTATGTGATCTTGGCTTCCAAAAGTGTTGACCACCCCATATCCATTGAAATCCAATGAAGATCCATGAAACATCGGTTCAATCTATATGGATTATCTATCAAAGGTGGGCCACAAACAGTTCAAAGATACCTTAAGGTTTAATCAGTGACATATCTTAGTTTGAGGGATGCTCAAGAAAAAAAAAATGTATCATTGATTCAACATGTGGATATAATGTACAACATGGAGCCCACTTATGATGATCATACAATCACAAATTGTGCACCATTTAAAGATCCTTGACTACATTCCGAATGCAAATTACAGATTGTCAATTTGATATATGAATTGAAAAAATACAGCATAGGCCCACTTTTGATGATCAAATGACCACAACTCAAGTGCTATTTCAAACGTCCTTAAGTTAGCTTTCCAACAGAACTCATGGATTGAAATCTGAAAATTTCTCCCCTTTTTACCCTTTTTAAGCACTGTAACTAACCTCTCTGAGGATCTTTAGGAGCATTTCTTGAGGATTTTGGAGAACTTGGACTTAGAAGTCATTGGAGAACTTTGAAAAACTTGGATTTCTTGGTAACACTAGGAAGAAAACCTTTTCTTTCTTTTGTTCTACAATGTGGCTTGGAGTTCCGGACTCCACACACTTCATTGATTTTAAGTGTGATTTGGGGATTTTTCTCATTCACATTCATTCTATGGTGTGTCTTGGGGTTTGAAACTCCGTATGCACTTTCATTAATTCTGTAGTGTGTTCTTGGTGATTTCTCCTCATTTACTCTTCATTGGTGGTGTAATTTTTTTTGGGGTCTCCTTCATGGGTTCTTGGGAAGGATGGTTTTGGAGGCAAAACAAGTCTAGTAATCCTGCAAAATATTGTCAAATAAGAATTTCTTCCTGTGACACAAGTTTTAGGAAAACTTAGGATCTCTCTCTCTCTCTCTCTCTCTCTCTCTCTCTCATTTTATGGTAATTGGGTACCTGAGAGTCAACTTTTTCAAGTATTATACCTGGCTTGGCCTTGAGCCAACTTTTGTTGATAACACCATCATCACACTCTTTTTTTAAGGTATGTATTCAAAAAATAAAAATAAAAGAGAGAAGAAAAAGAAAAAAGCAGGCATCATCACTTATGGTATCTTCGCTCAGAGTAAGTGTAAACAAGTACACCCCTAGTCATATGTGGGGATGGGGGGACTGGTCCATCTTTTTTATGTGTTGCCTTTATGTTGCATGCATGCAATGCACACTAGCGATTTCTTGGGTATAAATTGTCCTTTGCAGTTTAGCCAGAAGAAAAAAAAATTAATGATGGCTTATGGCATTGCATTTTGACTTCCTTTGGTTGTATTTGCTTAACTGATTCAAGTGCCATTTTATTTATTTATTTATTAAATCAAGTTGTGCACAGCAATGCCTATTTTCAGCTTTTGACATCTTAGCATTGCATTGACCTTGAGTGTCGACATCCATATCATTGATGTGGATAAGGTATTGCTTACAAGAAGTACAATATGACTATAGTTCCATCTGAATAATTGAAAATGTGATCACTTTTTATTTTATATGCTATATTATCTGTATTACATCATTATCATTGTGCAATATAGCTAATATATTGTAAAAATACATGAAACAATACTTTCTCTTAAATGTTGTCGAGTACATTGTGAAATAATGACTGAATACTATGTATCTCCCTTCAGATCCTTTAACATGTCAGTGTTTTCCCCCAATTGATTTCATCTGTACAATGGTAGGAGTGGTACTAAAAATCTTATAACATCCAAATGTAAACTTGTTTTCCTGTTTTATAATTTAATGGGTTTCTGGGTCACTGTTTTTCAATGTTATTCTTCATGCTTTTTGCCCATTTTACTTATTTTATACAATGTTCATCTCTTGTTTCAGGACAGTTAATTAAAGGGGTGAATGGTAATAACGGTTCTTTTTATTTTCCAATTTGTGAACAGCAACATCAAAATTTCACTCTTTGGCTGAAATGGATGCTGGTGTTCGAAGCTTGGGTTTTAGAGGAGAGGCATTGGGTTCCCTTTCTGACATTTCCTTGTTAGAGGTTATAACAAAAGCTCGTGGGAAGCCAAATGGATATCGTAAAGTCATAAAGGCATGCGTTCTTCTGTGCTATGAATTTACAACTATCTAAGAGCTATTCCTATTTGACAACTATATTAACATAATGCTAATATACTTTATTGGCATCTTTTCCTCTTTTCTGTTAGGGATGCAAGAGCTTATTTCTTGGGATTGATGATTATAGACAAGATGTAGGCACTACAGGTAAGAAAAATTGGTTTATCTTCCAGATGTCCCACTTTAGACTTTCTTCAGTTCCAATTATTTTTATTTGTTTTGTTATTTTGTAATACCCCAGTGTTTGGGCGAGAGGAGATCCTAGAAAATCGCCAGTGAGGGCACAAAGGTCCCATATCGCTAGTTGAGGAGAGTAGGGCGTGAGATATAAGTTGAAATACTCCCTCCTTCTAGCACAAGGCCTTTTGGGCGCATATGTAGTACATGTGCTCAGAAGCAAAGCTGTGTGGGTCCAAAGTGGATAATATTTTACGGGTCGTTACATATTTATTTATTGTTAATTTGAAGTACTCGATTTTCAAGGAAGAAGCTTATATTTGTTATTGAATCAAATCAGTTCTGAAAAGGTTGATGTATTACAAATATCATTAAAGGAAAGATACAGTTCATGCGTATGGAATTCTTCTGTTTGCTTGGGTTTTCAGGTTTAACAAGCAGATCCCACATTTAATATATCCTAATGATTAATATCATGTGCCCCATAATTGGTGTGGCCCTGTAGAAAAGTGCCCCTCGTTGTAAGATCCTAGCATCCTATATTTATTTATTTATTTTTTCTCTGTTGAATGTGAATTGTCATTGAATATGACTTCTTTATAAATATCTAGTCTCTGGCTACAGATAGAGTGGTTAAGATTTTCATCTTAGAGCATTTCCATGCACAACATCCATGATGGGGCCTTTCAAACCAGTGATTAGGATTTATTGGAAGTGGGCGCTCCTTGTACGACCACAAAAATCTGAATAATTACTTCATAGGCTGTGAACATATAATTTATTTTATTTTATAAATAATAGTAGTAATCATAATATTAGTGTTATGGTTGTTGTTAGGAAGAGGAGGCAACAGAATCAAGCTTTAACAGTAGCTGTTGCTGCAATTGAAATTCAAGTAACAATAAAATCCTCATTGGTGAAGAATGGACGAGCATTTGAATAGCCATGTTCCTCTTTGGACATATAAAATAAACTTATATTAAGATTGGCCATATAAAGTAATAGACTGTATAAAAATAAAGATATCATGTGGCCATACTTAGATGTTTATCGAGATCATCGCTTATTGAATTGGAAGTGTGTGAATTGAGTGAGAACTGCCTTTTCTATATCTAAACTTTTATGTGGTGCCAACTATGCAAAAGGAGTGTGCAATTGTTTGAAAAAGTATAGGTGCCTGAATCTCCTCATGTATCAATTAGGGATGCAGCTCAGGAATGCAAACCTTGCTTTTTGTAGTATCATTTTTTTCTATGACAAGCCTCCTTAATCATATTATTTTTTTATTTAAAGGGATTGTATCCCCTACAGCCCAAGAATCTCTACAATGCAATCAACTAGTGATTGATGTGAAAAGGGGGAAAATACTCATAGGGAGCACAATAGATGGATGGTCTAAAAACCCCTAAAAATATTTTGCCAGAATGCTAGACAAAATGTCCCTTTCCTTATATGCCTACAATAGGCAACATGGGAGGAAAGGATTGGAACGATAGTCAATGTAAGGTTAACTTGCTACAAAAGGCCTTTCAGTTAGTGATGATGAGAGCAATCAGTTGGGTTAATGGCAAGGAAGGAGTTCCAAGCATATCTTCTTTGAATATGGAGAAAGTAGTGGACATACATGAAACAACAACTGATATAGGCCAGGGTTCCAATGAACCAACCCAAGAGATTTTTGCAAATATTTGATTTCACTCACCGAAACTCAAGCATATTTGAGACGACAAAGTGTTTTATTTTGGAAAGGTATCAAAGAGATTCTTTGTATTAATTGCAAAAGAGATACATACTGATTCTTGTATCCACAAAACATTGAGAATCACCATAATACAACAATGAGAAAAAGAAGAAACTTTATCAACCCGATATTTAGCCAAAAAAATCAATATTTGCATTGGTTGACTGTCTCACATGATTTAAGTGAGATCATTACCATTACTTAGGCATGTAATATCCCTCATAATCCTCCAAAGCCTTTGTAGCCTCCACAGAGGCTTTTTCCTCATAGAAACCCACAAAGTAACATTGCAGGATCCCCCACTACCATCAATCTTCTAGTCTGCACCTACCTTCCCACCGCAATAGGAAAGAGGCACAACAACCCTGTATATGAAAATAAAATAAAATTCATCATGTGTTATTTCCCTACTTGATTAGTACTTGATATTATGTGATGCATACAATTATAATAATTTGATTTTTCTCCTGCAGTCATTGTTCGTGATTTATTTTACAATCAACCAGTTCGCAGGAGATGCATGCAAACCAGGTCATTCATTTTACTAAATTTGCATTCCTTTTCTCTCCTCTCTCTCTCACCCACACACACGCACCCTCACTCTCACTTACTTACACACTCACTCCTACTCACTTACACACGCATGCATTACAAAGCAGAAGTTAAATCTTATTAAAGAGAATGTACGTGATATTCATGTGAATTCATCTTAAAGCAATGATCTGCCCATTAAGACAATGGACAGGAAAGAAGCTTACTATTTTATGAATCATCTGGAGTTGTCTCCAATCAATTATTCTAGTTTATGAACCCGGAATCAGCAAACATGTGGGCAATCTGGAAGGAGAGGAATAATAGAATCTTTGAAGGAAAATTGGGCTCGTTAGCAGAGGTTTTTGAGAAGGCCAAATGGAACTTAGTTTGTTGGCTCTCTCTATGCTAGGAATTCTCTGGGTGCTCCCCTGAAGATCTCTACCTCTCGTGGGAGGGATGTATGAATGAAAACAAAAAAGCTAAGAAACCTAGGGTGGATTGGGTGAAACTAAAAAAATGGTTTTTCAAGTTTAACGTTGGTGGTGTGGTTAAAGGAAAATCGGGTCCAGCAGGAATAGGAGTACTTCATGATGATAAGGGTAGAATGCAACTAATCTTCTCAGAGTCGGTAGGAGTCATGGAGTCTAACGAGGCAGAGCTGAGACCTATCAAGCGTGCAATTTTTCTTTGGGAGAGTATTGAGAATGACAACCTTATTATTGAAGGCGACTCTGCAAATGCAATCGCTTGGGCTAGCGAGAAGGTAAACCCTCCCTGGAAATTGGTTAACATTGTTAGGTTCATTAAGAGATCGTGTAGGAATGACATCATTAGGTTTGTGTATTCCGCTCGTTCGGCGAACAATGTTGCAGTTTTCTAGCGAAGATCGGGGTACATAAGACCCATCCAGTAGTGGAGATATTCCCAATTGAGTATTCTCAGGATGATGTTCGGATTTGAGGGTTATGCATCTTGGCGGTGAGAGTCACTATATTACACCATTGGTAGCTTTGTGTTGCTATGCCTACAGTCTCTTGGGAGGAGGTGTTCATTTGAGTCTGAGCTGAGCTTTTCCCCTTACTTTCGCATGGGACTGGGGCATACTGTGTAACCTTTCTGTTTTCTCTTTTGGTGGGTGAGGTTGTACACACCTCTTGTACTCTTCCCCACTATTCCTTGTATCTGAATTTTTATTAATGTGATATTTTTGTCTCCGTTTTCAAAAAGATTATCTGGCACAGCTGTTTCCTCTAAAAACTGTTGCCTGCAGTTACATTATTCAGTTAATTCAACCTTTGGATTTGTATTGATATATTGTTCAATCATATTTCTTCAAAGCTCCAAGGTGATATTGCATTCAGTGAAGCAATGTGCGCTTCAAACTGCACTCGTTTACCCACAGGTTTCGTTCAAAGTTACGGATATCGAGGGGTCAGTTATTGTCTCAGCTACAATCTTGATGCTTCATTCTATTGGTCATCTATTTACTATTATGTTTTTTGAATGCAGTGAGGATGACTTACTTTTCACGCTCCCTTCCTTGTCTCCTTTGCCACTAGTTGCTAGTTCTTTTGGGAATGAGGTTTCTAGTCCTCTACGCGAGTTAAATTTTTCTGAGGGAGTATTTAAGATATCTGGATACTTGTCTGGACCTGCTGATACTTTCTCCATGAAGGTAGACATGATTCATATCTATGAAAATGAGTTATGTGCATGTAAAACTGTGTATCTTACCACACAACTCAATATCTGTGGTTCTTATTGAAAGATCCTTCACTTTTGCAGGTCTTCCAATATATCTGTATCCACTTCTCTTCACTTATTTCTAAATATATCTTTTGTTTTTTTCTTTTTCTTTTTCTTGGTTGACCTTGACTTCTCCTAGATGTTAATTCACGTTCTGTTTGCAAGGGCCCAATTCATAAACTCTTAATAGCTTAACCGCTAATCTTGAGTGTTCATTGATTTCATGGAGGGATCAACCGGAGCTCCAAATGGGTAAGAGGCCTAGGATGCAGACATATGCAGCATATATGTTGAAGCTGTGTTGCCCTCAATCTTGCTATGATCTCACTTTTGAATCATCAAAGACAGTGGTAGAGTTCAAGGTAATGCCTCTCTCTCTCTCTCTCTCTCTCTTTGTTTGTTATTTAATGGGTTCTCTCACTCTCTCTCTCTCTCTCTCTCTCTCAACTTTCCTTCTTCCTAGAGGTGTGAACTTTAGTGGGAAGGGTTGCTATGACTCAGTGTTTTGAAACCCAGACTGGACTGCCCGGTCGAACCGAGCCGGAAAGTATTTGGAAAACATTCGTTAGATTGTTGAGTGACAAAGAAGAAGACATTAAATGGGATTTAGTAGAAACACAGAACTAGTAAAGCTGGCCTTACATAGATGGGATAGGGCTTTGATGATTATACTGCTTATTTTCATGGCCATAGGGAATGGAGTACTCATGCAGAGTGTCAATCATTACTCTCTCCTATGCCATTGTACCTTTGGAATACAGGTTTTCTTTTTATTATTTAAGGATTAGATATAATTGGGGATATAATTAGGATATAATTATGTGACACAGTCATGCATCCTTTCCTGCAACTACAACCCAAGATATGGGATTTGCAGATGAAACACTTCCCCAAAAGGACACTTATCCATAGGCAGATCAAGATGACGAGTGGAACAAGCAATGGAAATAGATGTGGGGGTTCCCACATGCATCAATCTCACTTAGAAAGAGGAGAAGATATTCTTCTGTAGCTGTACATTCTTCTCAATACATGCGGTTTCAAGAAGAATCAGCACACTGATGATGTAAGGAGTATGTAGCAATAAGATGTACGTCAATGTATCTTGTCCCTTGGAACAAAGCATTAACATTAAATATGTCATTGAAATAAAAAAAGAAGCAGCAAGAGGTGGCCTCCCATCAGCAGATGGTGATATGGGACTAAAGGAATGACTGAAGTTAAAAAGTTGTGTTTCTTATTTTTCTAGATTTGTGCCGAGAGAAAAATTGAAATTTGAATGACTCATGGATAATGAGAAGTTCTGAAAAAATGATGAACAATCTCAAAATAATGGGGCAAACTTGACAATAGTCTTTTTTATGGATCTGTGATCGGAAGTGGGCCCAACACATCTGGGATGGTGGCTGAGATGAGTCCTCATCCAAGACAGCTTCTTTGGTAGGGAGAGAGGTGTTTCACATAGAGATTGGAAGGAAGGAAGATGACTTCAGATCTAGAAAGGCCCAAAATCTTTTTTGCTTTGATACCATGTTAGTGGACACAGAGAGGACAGGAAGACACTAGAGTGATAGAGAGAATTTTGATCTGATCTCATTGTAAAAATAAATAATTTAGTCAATCCTTTTGGAGTTCTAAAGACGGCACTAATTGATCTCCATTAAGGGATTACCATCAGTCTAAGATTACAAGGAAATGACAAAAAATATCTCTTCAGGTTTCAATATATACATTGCCTTGACCACACTATGGAGTAGTCTACAACAGAGCTGATTAAAAGAAAGTTCTACTTTCTATTATATAACATTCAATTTGGGATCTCATTTCTTACTGGAGCTCTTCCAAACATATCATGACTTATGTTGTGTAAGTTGATATAGATTTTAGAAGCAAATAGAATGTGTGGTGATTATCAGCTTTTCGCGAGCTTCTTTCTTGATTTTGCATTTCCAACAAAGAAGAATCAGCACATTGATGACGAGAGGAATGTCTTGCAAAAACATGTGTTTTATGACTTTGTTCTAAACTTGCAATGAGATCCTTAATCAATTGTCACTTTATTTTATTTTTGATAGTTGACACTCTTACCTTATGCAGTCGTTATGTCTGCACATATGGGTCCCTTTCTTATAGCCTATTGATGAGTTTTTTTCTTTTCAAAATAAAGTATGTATGAGAGTTTTTGGGTTCTTTAAAAAAATTGGAGCCTTAATGTGTTGTTATTGTCTGGCAGGAATGGTCTCCTGTATTATCCTTTATTGAGAAGGCTGTCAAGCACTTTTGGAGACGATTTCCATCCTATTTCTTTGAAGGTTAAATCTTCAGTATTGATGATATATATTATATATATTTTAGATGGAAGTTGTTGTGATCATCATTGTTCTTTCTACAGGAGAATCCCATGGTCATAAAATTGATGTACAAGGAAAATCTAAAATTAGTAAGGAAGGTAAAAGCCCTGTGTTTCCTTTACGAGGCACTTTATATTCTGTTGAGGGTATGCTTTTAACAAGGATGTGCCATGAACAAACTTTCTGAAGCTTTTCCCTTTAGAAACCTGTGATGGTGCCTTCACATACGTCCAAGGTGAAGCCAGCTGACATCGAGACACATACCTTGCTCATTGTCATCTTTCCATGTTTTTTGGAATATCATGTATATCCCCATCCCACGTTGGAGGTGAGACTAATCCCATGGATACATGAAACCACCCACAAGCCTCATGTATTTGTCATCTTACCATGTTGACATCACAATTGTGCCTAAGCCACCTATCAGGCTAATGGAACCACTCAAAAGCTCTGCTAAGTAGCACCAATGTTGCCAACTCAGTATCACAAACCATTTTCGTTCTTGTGGCCCTTGCAGCTTGAACCTGTATCAACAGTTTGTAAGCTTATGTTGTGTTTATTGATCCCTGTGACGTTTCACATTATTCATATAGGAACTTCTACATATTGTCTTAATGGCAATACCTTTGTACTATTTTTTGTTTTTTGTGTGTGTGGGTGGTGTTTTTTTATTTTTTTGGGGGTGGGGGGTAATACTATGAGGGTTAATATGTTTGATTTTTTTTTCTTTTTGTGTCAGACCTGTGTGTTGGCAATTTATCTGAGGTATCTGAAACTGCTAAAAAGAAAAGCAAGATGAAACATCATCTTGATTCATCATATCTTAGTCCATCTACTGGTTCGTTAGAGATGTTATCAGCAGATTTTGACTTCTTATCTGATCAGAGTTTATCTAGAGAATCACACAAAAATGATACGGAAATTAAAGAGTGCCAAAGTAAGAACATGTTTGTTCATGAAACTGACTACTCTTTGAGAAATGTGATTTCTGCTGCATGTGACGATTCTGATCCCATATCGAGTTGGATGGCTCATAAAAAGGGCATCATTCTTAGGAGTCCTGACAACAAATTTTTCTCGGAAGATAGATTCTTGTCAGAACGGTCAGAAGGGACAGTGTTGAGAGAGATGGCCAAGGATGATGTACAAGATGACATATTCTGTTCAAGATGAGGAATGAATCTCTAGATATTGATGCAACCTTCAGTGGAAGAACAACAGGGACTAATGCAGTTTGCGATCTTTTTGACCATAGAAATGATACAGAAAGTGTTTCATTGCTATCACATGGCCAGGGTGTAGACAGGAAGGTCATCTTTACTAATAACCCTTCAATGGGAGACGTACCAGATGATTCAGTATTGTTGTCAAATCAAAGTAGTTCTAAAAGTCAGTCTAATGACTTGAAGACTGTAAGTAAATGGCTTTCACCTCCTGATACTAGTAATGAACTATTGATATGGACTCCGCTGAAGGAGAAGCAGGTAATTTCTCACCGTTCTTCCAGTGTCATTAGGAAATGTGAAACGGTCACTGAATTTGATATGTTATCATTTGATTCGCCAAACTCTGATGCTTGTGATAGAATGTGGCCTAGAGAACGGATCTCTTGCAGAAGTTGGGAAAGTGGCCCTGAGAATGAAGTTCTTGCACAAGTTGGAACAAGAAGCTCCAATTGTCAGTTAACAAAGTCTGCAGTGTGTTTTGGATCCTCACATCCTGTGTCTGATGCTGCATCTTGGAAGGGTGGAGATTTTTCTGAGAGGTATATGACTGGAGAGAATTTTATGTCTTGCGAAAGAATTAATTTTAGGGATTTTCATGATAGAGAGGAAGGCATTTATTTTAGTAATCAACTCTGCCTAGTAGCTCCACTAGATATGATCACCTTGCCTCAACTTATACTGATACTCGATTTGATTATAAGAATTGCTTTAGTCTAGAGACATATGTGGACACATTTGTAAGTGATGGGCACCGTGAAAATGAGTCTATCCATAAGACAATCGGGTCCTTTTCTGAGATAAATGATTTTATGTGTTTTGGTTCTTCTAGTAATGACACCACTGGCAACAATGCAACATATGCATCTGATATTCCTTCGAATTGTCAAAATAAAGTGGGCAAGAACCCGAGGAATGAAATGGATGTTCAAAACTTTGAGCAGTATCTTTGTACCAAGGTTAGATCAATGAGAAGCCGTTCAGCTCCACCATTTTACAGAGGCAGGAAGAAGTTCTCCCTCTTATATAACTTTTCATCCACCGAATCAGGAATAAAGCCCAATCTCCAGTTCTTCCATGATACCCCTACTGTACCTGGTATGCCTTCAATGCTGACAGTGCTTTTGTGACTTTTCATGAAATAGATGTGAACACATACAATCTCAGTTTCTGTTTTGATGCTTTGCAGTGACAAATTATGAGTTGAAGGATTCATTAGTGACTTCTGGTTTGTCTCTTCCATATTTGAAGCCAATTGTACCTGATGATTCTCTTGCAAGATCCAGGTATTGAAGTTGTTCCATTTTCAAATAAAGTATTGAACATTGCTTTATTTTCTGCCAATTCATCCTTTTCTGCGTAGAACATATGTGGAGAGAAGACCATGCAGAATAGACAACATAAAAAGCATGCAAAAGACTGGTGGACATGGAAAATCTCATTGTATTCAGTCTTGCAACTTCCATACAGACACAGATGAAGGTACTCACTCATTTATTATTTTTTAGACATCATGGATGGATGCTGATGTGGTATGTCTCAACCTTCCAGACCTTGGCTCTGATGAGCTGCAACATTCAAATGATACTCTAACCAAGTGGCGTAGTGGTGATCCATGGCCTACAGTTGAGTACTTCAGCAATGGCTAAATGTTGAAATAAGTGATTCCACTTGTTGATAAATTTTTTGAATTGGCAATAAGTTTTCGTTGTTTCATCAGTCTGATCAACTGTTTATCTGTTTTAGGGCGAAGATAAACCTCAAAACTTGCCTGATCGAGATGAGGATGAAATACTTGACATTTCTTCTGGGCTTTTGCACCTTGCTGGTCCATTAGTGCCTGAATCAATATCCAAGGATAGCCTTGAGAGTGCAAAGGTTCTCCAGCTGGATAGGAAATTTATTCCTATTATGGCTGGTGGAATTCTTGCCATAATAGATCAGGTTTGCTTCCTTCTTCTTCTTGGCAAACTGGGTCTGCTTGTTCATGTGAGGCATTTTCAGGTTCTTTTGTCCCTTCATAGAACCCACTGTGTGCTTCTTGCTGGCATTGGGCTGTAGGTTCGCATATCAACTTTGAAAAAGAAAGACTAAGATGTTTAATATGTCACTGTATTTGACATTGAGCTGTTAACAGTTTCAAAATGTCTCTAGTGGGCAACCATGCAGTTGCAGATTTTCTGCATTGAGTATTCAGAAGAATTACCTCAAGCTTGTTTAACTCTCCTCCCAATTTCCAGTTAATGATCTTACTGAAATCAGCCCTAATGGGTAGCTCAGTAGTTTCTAGGAATAGACTAGAGGTCTGGGGTTTGACTCTTCTCGGAGTAATCCGATACCCAAGGTTTGCGGAGGGCTTCATATATCTGTCGGATTAGTCTCACCTCCGCATGGGGTGAGGATAGCCATGTTATTAAAAAAAAAGAATACTGAAATGAGGACCAGAACAACAAAACAAATAGCCTAATTTATGAAGATTCAAGATGATGTAACAACTTTCCATCCAGATCAATGTCCTTAGTTGGTCCATGGTTCCTGTGGGATGTACAAACTTATTTTCTGACAGGGTTGTGTATTACTAAAACCCCTTTACTCATAAACAGATCTATTATATCCTTTCCCATTCTATTTTTTTTACCTTTGACAACTTATTTTTGTGAAAGTTGTGAAGGATAGGAAGAAGAAGGAACAGACAGATGCACATGAGAGAGAGGATGGGAGAAATGTTCATTAATCTACTTCATAGATTAGGCCTGTATTTATAGGTTAATTACAACCATAAGTTACTATGAAAAGCTCCTCTAATCCTCTTAATTAAGCGAAAACTCTACTGAGACTTACTTTCAAATGGATCTTGGGGCCCACATAGTTAGATGTGATGTAAAGGGTAATAGATGAAAAGGTTGTGTATGAAGTTTCACCTCTATCTGATTATCCTATCCCTTGATTTTAAACTTTTAAAAATCAATGATTTATACTAATCAAAATTTAAAGTCTAAGATTATATGGTTTGGATTATCAATTGGTAGTGGAACTTTACATACTTAATATCCATGCAATTATCACCTGTCAAATGCATCCAATTATATGGGTCCCATGATTCATTTTTTGAGAAGTCTCATTAGAGGATCTTGCTTGTGAAATCTCGGTAGGCTAACTCTTAATTAAGCCATCCAATGTATTAGATCACAATTTTAACTCTTATATCTATCAGAAGATGCAACATAAGTTATGGTTCAGTTAGAGTGTATATAAATGTGTACTTCTCAAGATTCTCCCTTAGGCTTGTGCATAGACATAGATCATGCACAGCTTACAAATAGAGAGTTGAACTGAGATTAGGGATTGTCTTAGGAAGTATGCCATCAAGCTGATCCTTGGACTGAATGTGTAAGGAGTAGAGAAAACCGATATGAAACGCAATCATGTATGAAATGAAAATCGACTTTGATGTGTTCAATATACTCATGAAATATTGAATTAGAGGCAATATGAATTGCAACCTGAGTATCGAGGTTAAGGATTAGAAAACCCTAACTCTTAAAGCAACTGCTTTAACCACAATAATTCAGAGTCAATATTGATGATTTAAATTTTCTAATTTTGTTTGATCTTTCATAAAATTGATGCCAAAATCAATGCCTGATTGGGCATTATGTTTGGATGCTATGTACTTAACTATGGAACCATTTTTCTGTAATCCTGCTTTCTCACACAAGGATCTGTTCTATAGCATGCTGCAGATGAACGGATCCGTCTAGAAGAACTTCGTTTGAAGGTCATCCATTCTTTTCCAGTTGGACTTGTTATACTTTTACTTATTTATTGAGGTTATTAAAGCTCTCTAAACTTTTAGGTGTTATCTGGTGAAGGGAAGACAGTAGCTTATTTGGATTCTGAGCAAGAGTTGGTATGTTTTGTATTTCATGTTATCTTGAAATTTCATGCTAATCTCTTGGTTTATAGTTCTAAGTTTCTGACTATGATAAGCTGACATATCAGGTTCTACCTGAGATTGGATTCCAGTTACTTCAGAACTATGCTGAACAGATAGAGGAGTGGGGATGGATATGCAACATTCATGCTCAGGGTTCAGGGTCCTTTACGAAGTAATTTCATTTAATTTCTTTTACTTTGAATTTATATGATTATTCATGTTGGATTATCAATTATTGTTCCACTAGCTGGTCGGTTTTGTGAGTTGTACATCATTCATTCCTCTTTATTTCACTTGAAATCTTTGTCCTTTCCTTTCTCCTACTTCCTTGCATTTACAATTCTCTTTCTTGATTTAGGGTTTTTCTTTTTTCTTTTTCTCTTTTTAAGCACATGCAGAACCATCTCAACCATCTCAGATGACATTCCTATTCATGATAGAAAATGTAAATTGTATAATTTTCTCACATTTTAACTTCAACACACTCTTTTATTTCTTCAATGAAGATGTAGATTGAATTATTACTGGCACAGGAGAGACTATGGAGTCAAGTTCTTCTAAACCCACTCAGTTTATTTCTGTTGATTCAGTTTGATATTTAATGCTTCAAAATAATGGCTTGGTTAAGATGAATTGTTGAGTCCTAGGCGGTAACTAAGTTGGACACAAAATCAAAATTTAATTTTGGAAGAGTTCCATTACTAATTTCCCTTTTAATTTGCTATTCTTAAACTAAGCCATACTTTTGGTTTGTTGCATTTATCAATCTGATCTTGCCACTTATGCAGGAACATGAACCTTCTACATAAGCGGCCATTCACAGTAACTCTTGTTGCGGTAAGAACATATCATGCTTTTCTATATATTGGCTTGAGTAACTCTTCTCATGAATAGAGCCTTGGCTCGGTTAAGTCGATCCTCAGGACGATCTACTTTATCGGCCAATGTTCATCCCCACCATGTAAGCTGGCCTGGAATAACAAGATTCCTCCTAGGGTAAAATTCAGTTAGTTGCAACCTGAGGAGAAGAGGTATCCTATCAGGATGAGCCTCGGAGTTGTGTGTATGGTGATTCTTCCTTAATTTGATGGGATTTTCGTGGGTCCTAGACAGTCGTGTGGGGGAGGTTTTATTGGAGTAGGCTGGGGGTCCATTTGGAGGTAGGTGGGGGTGGCATCGAAGTTGATCCTAGTGTGATTTTTTGGTCAATATGGAAGGAGAGGAATGGTAGAATCTTTGAAAGGAAAACGAGGGATATAAGGGAGGTTTTTGAAAAGGCTAATTGGAATCTTGTGGGTTGGCTCTCACTCTGTAAGGAGTTCACTGGCTGTTCCCCGAAGGACTTCTACCTATCATGCGAAGGTTGCATAAATAGTAGGAAACTGAAGGTGGTGTGGGAATGGCTAGAGTTAGGTTATTGTAAGTTTAATGTTGGAGGGACATTGAGGGGTAAACTTGGCTTGGCTGGGAATAGGGGGAGTGGTTCATATGACGATAATGGTAGGATGTTACTAGCTTTTTCAGAACCCACAGGGGTTATGGAATCAAATGAAGTGGAGTTGTGGGTGATTAGGAGAGCTCTCCACATTTGATCAAGGTATGGGAATGCTAACCTCATTATGGAAGGTGATGCTATTAATGCCATTACCAGGGCCCAGTGGTAGGAAGGATCCCCCTTGGAAGCTGGTTAACATTGTTAGGGGCATTAGGAGATTGAGTAGGCATGAAGAAATCATTTTCATACATATTGCATGATCCACGAAGAGTGTCGCGGACTTTTTGGCTAAGGTTGGAGTGCAAAAGCGGGTGGCCGAAAGTGGAGCTTTTCTGATTTTGAACTTGTGGTTAGGGTAGGGTGTATGGGGTTCAGGGTTGCCTATGACTTACATTTCTCTTTATTGTTTGGATGATCATTGTTTGTGCTTTTGGTCTTGTATAACTCTCGTATACGAGGCTGCTATTGTCTATGAACTTCTTTAATGAAATCCTTTACTGTCTTCGTTTCAAAAAAAAAAAACATTGAAAAACTACGAATACATTGGAACTCATATGAGTGTAGCTTAGTTGAGCTACCTGCTGGTCTGCTTGGGTGGTCTCTCTCTCATACATACATACAGCGTTCACACACTATTTGCTTTCCAGTACTGTCAGGGCTGGACATAAATCTGGTTCTCTTGATTCTCCATATAGGCTTCAGCTTCTTCAATCCCTTTTGTCTCATGTGAACTTCAAGATAGTCTCGTTAAATCCTATGCCTCGTCTCTCTGCTGTACTACCGCTTTGTTCATCATATTTGATTTGTTCACTCTTTGTGAGCTATGCGTCTTCTTGTTCTTGATAGTCACTGCTTACTCCTACTATTTTTTATTGCCTCTGACACTTGGTATTAGAGAAAATATTTCTAGATCCTTTTGCAATTAAATGGAAGAATTTGGTGCAACTAGTTTCTACCTTTGATCTGAGATTCAACCAGTTATTTTACCTAATCCTTTTCTTTTCCTCCTCTATTGAAAATATTCTTCCTGTAGCTCTTGGATTTTTTCTGGTGTACATACACTTACACTCTGCTACAGATCATTCTTGCCTTGAGGGAGGGAGTGTAGAGGGAGGGGGGAAAGGCTGTTCCAACGAGAGAAGTTCTTGCACATCATTTCAATCTTGAGCTACCATGTTAGACATGGTGCACCTTGATAAGAATGTATGATTTATGTCGCAATTTGTAAGTTCTTATTTTGCACCCTTGAAGGTAGTGAATTCAAGTTGCTTAGAAAAAAAAACGATTGATCTGCAGTTCACTATTTCTTGTTTATTTGTTGAATGTACTCTTTTCAAATGTTAGGTATTTATGTGATTAGTTTTTGCACTCCATTGTGGACTTCACTATTTTTGTTATTGTTGTGAAGAAAGGGTTGGGGGAGAAGCACAATTGTATTCAATTGTCTTGCATTTTGAACTGGTCATGCAGGTACCTTGTGTTTTGGGGATCAATTTGTCTGATAAAGACCTTGTAGAATTTCTTGAGCAGGTAATCAATTTCTAGATTGAATATTCCTTATTTCCTTCAATCAGTATGTATTTACTGTTGTACTACTTGTTCTTAGTTATCCCTTTTTGCAAAAAAAGTTCAAATGACAAATGAAGTAGGCACTATGTACATCTGTTGAATATTGCATGAGATGCATGGGTGAACAACCGTGTTGCTTACTGGTTTTGCTGGTTGACAGTGTTCATAATCAGCTTCACGCAAACATAAACAACTAGCTCTATCATGTAAATGTAGGGCATTAACAATTATTTCCCCGGGCCTTATGATGAAATCTAACAAAATGCCAAAACAAGGTGACAGAATGGACTTCATGACTCTTATTATATATTACAAGTGAAAAAAGACCATTGTGAATAATTTGTGATAATACTGTGTAATATACTGAAAATTAAGTCTTTACCTAAGAACAGACAGTTGGATATGGAACCACTAAAAATTGGGATATTTTGAAAGAAGCCCCAATATTTTTACTTAATCAAAATTATTCTAGTATTTTTCTATAAATATAAAAAAGCCCCAATCATTTTATCAGTTTCTTGAGAAAAACCCTTTTTATCTCAATTCAGGATAACTTGAATTTCAATCTAGCAGTTCCAAAATTGAAGTTGGGCATGATCATGGTTGTGAGCCCCATCCAGATATAAGAAATGAAAGGAGGCCTCTAGGTAAGCTAATCTATCAAATTTCAGCCACATATGAAACTTTTATCCATCTAATCTAAGGCCATTAAAATTGATGATTGACGTCCAAAATTGAATGACTTTAGATATCAAATGCTTTTGAATTTTAATACTTTGTCAACTCGAGGGGCATCTTTCATTTTATATGTATAGTGGGGCCTACAGCCTTGCCATAGTTAGATTTTGGAAATGCTACTTTGAAATAATGAAATCCATGAATTATATGCTTAATTGGGATAGATATGGCTTTTTAAAAGAACTTGGAAAAAAAAATGGGGATTTTCTCACAGCATTGAAAAAAATGGGATTTTTTTATCCCTAAAAATTAATATATTTTGGTATGCAATTGAGATGATGAACTGATTCTTTGTGAATACTAGCAGAGGAAAAATGAATCATAAGCAACAATGTCACCTCAAAACTTCTTTTTGCTAGGTAATTGACCTTTGGAAGACATACCACATTGTTTAGTTGGAGAGAACTTGATTTTTTATAGGATTGAGTGACATAAGTAGAACTCAAAAATCTGGCTAGGGACCTAAACAAATATATCAAAATCCAAAGCATCTGATTAAAATAAATGAGTTTGGATGCAGATATTAGTTTTGTTTGTCTTGGATCTGGATTTACTATCAGATTGGTTTTTGGATTCACATTTAGATTTGGTCAAATACAATTCCGATAACCCATTCACCCAACTGGCATAGATGTAAATAATATATGTAAAGAGGGTATGTTTAGTGTAAATAATATATGTAAAGAGGGTATGTTTATAATGTAAATAAGGTAATGTAAAAGTTGAGAGAAACCCAACTGAATCTGAATCCTGGTCATAAGTCAAATGTGTATGCATATCTAGATGTATACTTTTCTTTTTGAGCGGCAATCGAAGATCGATTAAAAGAAATGAATAAGTTCAATAAAGAAGCTGAAAAACCCATTCAAGAAACAACAAAGTACTCAAAAAACCAAAACGAAGAACAGCCCAACCCAACCCAAAGACTCTCCGATCCACCCACTAACACAGGTGAAAAGCTCCATTAAGCCTAGAGTCAAGACCAGCCTTTGCGAAGAAATCTGCTATTCCATTAGCCAACCGATCAAAACTCAAGAAGGATACCTCCTGACCCAGGTATAAGATCTTAATGTCCCTAACTACTTTTACCAGTTCCAAGGGGGCCGCTTACTCCCCTATGCCCATTTTATGGCATTCATTGAATCCCCTTCTACTGCTTACTTCCCACTAGCACCGGACCTCCATAATGATAGAGCCCTCCTAATAGCTAGGAGCTCAGCCTCGTTAGAGTCTCTAACCCCACCCCCCCCCCCCCCCCGATTCAGAGAAGATCATCCGGGATCTGTCGCAGGAATCCCTAATAACTCTTCCAATTGCTGCTGGTCCTAGCTTTCCTAAGGCCACACCATCCATGTTAAATTTGGAGACTCCAAGTTTTGGGGGTGCCCAGTCCGCCTGAGGTTTCCTAACTCTAGGACTATTCCCCATGCAATCCTCCCATATCTAGATGTATATTTATGGATGCAAATGCAGATGAAGTTTTGCATCCATGATTAGGATTTACTCTGATCTGACCCAAACCCAACCCAGTTACACCTATACATTTGTTCCTATATAAATGGAATAACACCTTTCATGGTTATGATAGGGGTAGTGGATAATAGTTGATATGTTTCTTACGACTTAAATGCAATAATTGTTGTTTTGACGCTCTTTCCTTTCAATGATCATGCTTGTCTGTGTGTTGCTGTGCAAATGATGCTTTTCTACATGCATGAATCCTCGAGCTTGTTTTGGATGGCTTATGTGCCATTGTGCCATTTCCAGTTTTCCATGTAAAGTCTTTGACAATGATGTTAGGTGGAAATCCTATCATTTTGATTGTCCTCATTTATTTGGGGCTTTCTTAGTCCTATGTGTCCACTCCACACCTATTTGGGGTGGCACGCTCCAATGGAAGTCCAATTTTTTTCTGACCCAAGTGGTCATTTCAACTTGAACATGCATAGAATTCTAGCCCCATCTATATGTGCTGTCCTGACCATTGAGACAGTTTCATCCTGTGACTGGTGCTTATAATGTTTTGCCTAATTACTTCCTTGGATTGTCTCAAGTTCTAATTTAGTACTTTTTGCTTTTTGTGTTTTTGTGCATTTAATCAAATGAAGCTTGCAGAGACAGATGGAACCTCAACTATGCCACCAGCTGTTCTACGAATTCTCAATTTCAAAGCATGCAGAGGTAGAAATGCCTGAACTTGTGCCATCAGTCCATTGATTTTTTTTAAATATTTGGGACATGATTTAGCATTTAAACAGAAAAAAAAAAATTAGATGCATAGGAGAGTTAAAAAAATAAAGTGGCTTGCAAGCTTTTTATTGGTTCAGCACAAGTAGAATGAACCCGCTTCTCTCCTCCTCATCTTCTTTTCCCAAAGAAGAAGAAGAAGAGAGAGAAAAAAAGGAAAAAGAAAAAGAAAATAACAAAAAAAATAGAACCTGCAAAAGCACAATTTGATCCCTGACTTCCACTACCCCCATGGTTGGCCCCACTACCGAATTTTTTTTAATCAAGCTCAGCATCATCATTGGTTGCCAAATTCCCATCTACTTTCAATCTAGCTAATTTTTTATCTTTTCCTAATGCATTGACTTATCAACATGATTGGTGGTCAGGCTTTATTTGTTCTTTCATTGAAGCTGAGCTTGATTAAGAGCTTTTGGTTCCTTCCTTGAAGCTGGGCCTGATTAAATGCTTTCCGTCATAGCTTCTAAGCCAGAAAAAGCTTGGCTTGTGCTTAATCTTGATTATTTTTGTTACTTAGGTTGAATTAACTTGTTGATAGCTCTTAGATACAAAGTTCTTCTGCTTTTTCTTAACATTTGGAGAGATGTTACTTACCTACTGTTGTGAATAAAAGGTGCAATCATGTTCGGGGACTCGTTATTGCCATCAGAGTGTTCTCTCATTGTTGAAGAACTGAAAGCGACCTCCCTTTGCTTCCAGGTTAGTCTCTGGTTTTAAAATTCGATTCCTAAAATCAAGTCCAGAAAAATTCATTTGATGGCCAAGTGCTTGCATCTTAGGGTCTATTTCATAGATTGGAATTCTTTGGTGGAATTGGAAATTTTTGGAATTTACCAACTTGTCCAATGAACTATATGATATTGGTGAAACTAGAATTCTAGTAAAATTCCTTACCTGATCACTTCAGATTATGGAATTCTTATATTCAAATTTATCAAACACAAAATGCTATTGCAAGAATCTGCAAATTCAAAATTTATCGAAGTTTGCTGATTCCTGAATTTAGGGACTTTAAACTTTATTGGGGTTTTCTACCAACCAGGCTCTAAGTTTGCCTGAGAGAGACGAAGCGGTCACACAAAGGCCTATTATACCAATGGAGGGTTCCAAAGGGTCCCAGCTTTAGTGGGCTTGGTGCCCTGTGCCACTAGGTCAGCCTATTCATTGTCATTTTTCACTAACTTTTGGAAAAGAAACCTGGGTTCCAGAAAACCAACTCAACATGAGGATTTTGAGTCATGTAAATTCTTAAAAAAATTAGTACTTACATGGAAGATTGTGTTCCAGTGTGCTCATGGGCGACCAACCACCGTCCCTCTGGTGAACTTGGAGGCCTTGCACAAGCAATTGAGCAAACTTCGATTGCAAAATGGTGATTTAGGTGAGCAGTGGCATGGTCTGCGTCGACATAAACCCAGCCTTGAACGTGCAAAACAGCGTTTAAGCTCAGCTTGCATGTAATGGATGATGGACTAAATTTGCCCCTGTAACAGTATGTATCAATTGTTCTCTGTAACAGTAATTCCCTTTGATTCTTTGTTACACTTTTATCATTTGATACCAATAATCAAACGATTGTCCATTTTTTTCTGTTAGTCGTGGATAAAATGTATAGTCACTGACTGGCTCCTTTGGTAGAGTTGTATCGCCAATTCAAATATAAATTGAGGATTATTTTAGACTCTTCAATCTATAAAAGTTACCAGTAACTACTAAAATGTCCAGCTGCAGATAATGTTTATTCTTCTTGATGAAACTCATTTGATCACGTGAGTACGAGACTAGCGACAATGTAATGCACGTGGAGGTACAAAGAGGGGTCGACTACTAAAAAAACAAAGACATGATAGATAGTGGGTAAGTTGGATAAGATGGATTTTACCTTTGGTGATCGTACTTCACTCTCTAAAGTATATGGAGTTTTCCATTTCCCTTTTTTGAATTTTGTTTTGAAACAATATTTGTAGGGGAGCCATATAAACACTCAGGAAATCTTTAGATTTCTCTACACACACCGCCTTCGTTGATGGAAATTACCTTTTTTCCCTTCTACTTAAAAACGTCGCATCCATCGAATAAAAAAAATCGTTCGGAATTCAAAAATTCGTTCGAAATTTAAAAATTCGTTCGAACGAGGTGGGCTGTGACATGGGATTTTCAAACGAAAACGAAGTCTCGACCGATTTTATACAAATAAGGTATCAAAATTCATCTATTCTGAATTTTATGAACTCTGGGACTGATTTTAAGTGAAAATTGTATAGTTTTGGGCTTAAAAAATCATACTCAAGAATTAAGGAACTTCTCTCTTAATTCTTTAGGTACGATTTTTGAAGTCCAAAATTATACTCTTTTCATTTAAAATCAGTTTCGGAATTCATAAAATTCAGAGTAAATGAATTTTGATAAATTGTTTGTAAAAATCGGTCGAAAAACGACTTCGTTTTGAAAATCCACTTCACTGCCCACTTCGTTCGAACGAATTTTTGAATTCCTGCCAACGATTTTTTTCATTCAGTGGATCACATCCTCCGAACAATTTTTTGGTTCGATGAATGCGGCATTTTTAAGTAGAAAGACAAAAGGGTAATTTCTATCAACTTTTAGAAAACGAGTGTGTAGGAAAAGATTTTCCAGGTGTATATATAGCTCCCCTATTTGTAATTTAGTAATGAATTATAAAAATAAATAAATTAGAAAAACAACAATGTACGACATTTGTGATATGTGAACTCAATTGCTCCGCATAGGGTAGTTCAACTGTACTAATTCAAGTCTCATGACTTGTGAGAATCTACATGCAGCGTTTGGAGCTTTACTCAGTGCTCTTTTACATGAGAAAGAGTAGAAGTCTTGAGATTCCCAGTCATAAAAAAAAAAATTATGAACTCAATTGACATCAAATCAAATTAAATTATCCACGTGAGCCATAAGCCAGGAGATCAACAATTCAACATGTAAATGGAGATGCAGATCCTACCACATCATCTCTTACATGGGTGTGTGAATGATCAACCAAGTAAATGGTCCTACTACATATTATGATTAATGATGTCTTATTATTTTATTTTTTTGAATTTACGTGTGGAAAACCATGGAAAATCCAGCGTAAAACTCCTACAGGTGATATCCACTGCTCTTAAAGTACACCAAGTTAGGCCATGAGGGCTCAAACTTAGCACCTCCCGCTTTCGAAGGCGGGAGGTTAACCAGTTGAACTACACCCGTGGTTGAAATTTTCAACTTTTAAAATTACCTCTTCTACCTTACCTTTAATGAAAAAGATGTTTTAAATAGTAAAGCATAAAACTAGAAAGTTCACCACCTGCAGGAAACCTTTCTATTTTTTAAGTTCTTTAGGCAATTTCCTACCTTTAGTATACAAAGATCAATAGAATGTCAAAGCACCTGCCACATTGCACAAGTCTTGAAGGAAATGATAAACACAATCAAATCTAAGTAGATCAATAGCTTTATCTCAGCCCCAATTTCACTGAAGTCAAAAGAAGCATCTAATGTATATAAAGAGAATCAACAAAAGCATCGCCATTCATTCATTCAACAAAGGTTTTTCTAATCAAACTACACAACTTCTATAGAGCCTGAAGTTCAATAGCACACCGTCAAAGTTCAATCACATTCGAAACCACGGTCCAAAAGACTTGAATATCTGAAACTTTACACTAGGATATCTAAAACTTTACACTAGCCAAACAAAGAGAGATCATGTGATCATACCAACTTGATCACAAAAAGTAGAAACTACATCTACTTCTTTCCAGACCTGACAGGTTTAAATTTCGACAAACCCCGTTTCGATGGAGGCAGATCTTGTAAATCAGATCTAAATGATTATGACAGCATCAAATGCTAAACTCTCACAAAGTCTTACAAACTGCAAACGTTCCGTATAAAATTGTAGACATCTACTAGGTTATGTAATATGTATATTCCTGCTCAGTCCTCTAATGTTAATATCAAGCTGAGTCGTGAGAAGCTCAAATTTCAAGTCACCCAAAATCCTGTATAGTAAGAAGAAATTGGATGAGATGTGTGTCACCCAATCATATCAAAGCCTTCAGTTCGAAAAGGGTTATAGTTCCCAGGGACTTCCATCTTCCCCATCAAGTGGTGCTCAATTCCTGCATTCATTTAACTCAAGATGTAATGATAGCATTTCAGAAAGTGTATAATTTGCAGGGCACATGACCCAGTATAAGCCTGACTGCAGATACAGAGCCCAAAATATCCCAGATTGACAAATATGAGCCCTCCAATGAGGCCCTACAAATGGATGGTTCTTAATGCCAATAGAAAAATATCACATTTCAATCTGGGGATAATTGGGGCATCCATAATCTGTGATAGGATCCATCAGAACAAACAGCCAGTATACACTACGCATTACAATTTCCTCTGGATTGAATTAGTAATATTTGCATGAAAGGGTGTTGCTGGTAGGAACATAGAACAAAAACGTTACATACTTGAGTTTGACAGCATGTTGTCGTAGAAAGATCCGCGGCTCATGGAACCAGAGGATTTTGAAGTGTCATTTAGTGAAAATGCACCTTGACCTTTACTAGGCTGTGGATCTAGTGAATGCACTTCGGAGCTGATTTCCGTACTCTGAAAGCAAAGATCATCTGCTCTTTGTGCTGAATTTTCATGGGGGTGTATGCTCTCTGCCTTGGCTTTCTTTTCCTTGGGAGAATCAGTCTCTGCCTCATCAGATTCCGCGTTATTTGCCAATGGTTGCACTTGCTTCCTCTTAGACCTGGCCCGTCTGTTTTGGAACCAATTATATACATTAGTTTCAGAAATTTGACCATGCTGTGTCAGTTCAGATGTTATTTCTTTTATCCTCTGCTTGCTTGGTGTCCCATTGCCTTGCTCAAAAATACTCTCAAGAATTTGGAGCTGCACAGGTGTAGGGGTCCACCGCTGCCTTCCAGTGATCTTATGGCCTCCTGATGTCATTAGAGGATCACAATACACATTTCCTAGCCTCATTCCTGAAAAGCGAGAAAACTAAGTAGTTAGCCAAGGGCCCTTTGGACCTTTTGAGTATAATTTTTTTTTTTGGATGGATGACATATATCATTGTTATTATTATTATTTTGAAATGTTAATTATATTAAATGGCACAAGAAGCGTGGAAAAAAAATATACAACAAACAATTTATGGGACAGATCAACACCCACAATAGGCCCCCCACAAGACTAAGATAAGACTTTAAGAATATACAGAAGCTGATAGAAGAAGTAGCATCTCTTACTATCCGTAAAATGAAAACAAAAGCAAATGATTACATTTTGAAAGTAGGCAACATGGCATACAAAGAAAAACAAAATTGTGGTCATCTCTGGTCTTCTATATATATGTTTTCAGTGATCTACCCCCTTGTACTTGCAACTTATTAACCTCTCAACTTTACAAAATGTGGCTCTACAATATATGCCCAAATCACCTCAAATGCGTTATTAAAATTTTCATCTATTTAGGCTATTTTTAAACTTTACCTTATTCAATTATTTCGAACTCTATCCTTTAGAGGTAACCCACTCATGCAGTGTAAAACATGAACATTTCTGTCACCTTAACTTTGTCTATTTCTCTCCTCTCTATTGCTCAATACTCTGCTCTATAGAGCATTGTGAGTCTGATATTGTTTTATAAAATTGTTCCCTTAAATAACGCAAGGGAATGAGTATATTTTTGAATTGATAATAGCTTTGCTGTGAACGAGTGTACTTGTGTGTTTCTAGAAGGAACTCTCATCATATCCTAAAATCTGGAATGAAGAACTAGGGTCATGAAGGATATTCATTTCACATCTAATCAAGTTGAAGACATCCTCCTCAATCCATGTCACATGCAAAGTAATGGGTGCAAAGCTGTAAAATTCTTAAATTGAAGGCATAATACCAGAACACCCAGAAGAGTTGTCCAGAACTGGGGAGCAACTTAAAACTTTCATTGAGGCTATGTTTTAAACTTCATCAAAACAGATAGATTTATCATTAGTTTATTTAAAAGAGAGGAAATTTGCCATTAATTTGATCACGAAGTTGTATAACTGTCCACAATGCATGAGTTTGGGCAGCTAATATCCCTTTGAAACATGATAAAGTACTATTGCACACACATTTGGGATACCTCTGTTTTTTTCCCTGAGGAGGGATACCTCTGCTGATAAAGGGCCTAGTTCTCCAACTCAGCAAGTTGACCAGGGAAACAATTCAACTCAGCCTGGTCACTGACTAGATGACTGAGTCAACTCAAAGTCATATTGGATGATTCCGGTCAAATTTTGGTCAACTCACATGGTTGAATAGCCAACTCAGTAGACTCATACTGTCATGGGTGAGTCAAGTCAGAGTCATATTGGATAATTCCAGTCAAATTTTGGTCAACTCACATGGTTGAATAGCCAACTCAGTGGACTCATACTGTCATGGATGAGTCCACTGAGCCGTATTAATAGAAATTTGTCCATTTTGTTAAAAACGAAAGCCTTAAAAAGCATCCTTTTGATATAGCTCAAATTGTTGAAGCCCCAAATCTGGATCTTCTAGTTATAAAAAGTATACTGGTAGGTTTTTTTTTTTTTTGAATGATTTCTAGTTATAAAAATATACTAGTAGTTAAACATATAAAAAACAAATAAATTGATCCACTTGGTTAAACTTGTGTCACCTGGTCAACTTGGCTCAATGACTGGTTTAGTCCTAGTGATTGAACTCTGATCTAGCCCATGACAAGGTCATTGATAATGCTGCTATAAATTTCCCCACAAAGTGAAAAAAGAAACATATTAGGAACAAATCTTTCTCACAACCTACAGGATACTCCATAATTCATTGATGAACCTACGTCACTAATAATGGAACCTGTATGTTAACCACTTTGATTTATCTAGTGAATGTCAGCATACAATTTTACCGATCTAAAGCACCAGAATGTATGGGTAATGGGGCTCCCAAACATATTATATACAAACATAAGTACATTACATATCATTTAATTACTATTATTAGTTATTCATTTATGTTAACTAGAACATAAGGCCATGACATTAGATTGCTATTTGATAAAAGAGTAGTTCTATTTTTGACCATCTATTTCAAGGCCGTAAACTAGAAGCTTTTAACATGAGATGTACAGACTTTTAGCAATTGGTAAATCCACATAGATTCTCATTTGTAAGACAGAAGTATGCAATAGACATGCCATGTGTCTTATTTTAAAACGCCACATAGAAATCTCTGTCACATTTGCTACAACAGATCCCAAATCATTTTATCTTTTTTTTTAAGACAAAGGTATCAGGTGTCTCAACTCACTAATCCTTGGAGCATGTGTAAACCTCCCAATCTGCACATGTTGGGTACAAAATAATGGGGAGTGGCCCTTTTTGTGTTGAGGGGGGACTCGATCCCAAGACTCTCAAATCGTTTATCTCCTAGCTTGGAATCCTAGAGAATCCATCTTTTGAAAGAGACACATACTCTCTACATGCAACCTCTCTATACACGTTATAAAATTCTCATTATGATAGATTCCCCAATTTTCCTCTTGAACGGAAAGATGTTTTAATTTTACAAATTGAGTTAAGGGAACCTAGAATTTATGGGAAGAAGAAGGCAGAGAAAGAAATTAATAGGGGTACATTGAGCAAGATTTCCCTTTTGTCTTCTTATGACAAAAATCTAACAAATGGATCTAAGCTACCAAGCCTCTTTATTGTCCTGAATTACCTATATACAGAAGCCTGAAAAGTGAATGGAGTGAGATATTATAGATATTATTAACTGATATTGATTCCTATACAATTCGAAGGATTTCTTAAAACTTGCCAGGAATGACATATACAAACAAACTCAGAAACATTGCTCAAATATCCAAAATATCATTGTAGATATGCTTGGATTGGATACCAATCCCAGCTGCAAGCCAAACCGCTAAAAGGACTTGACTTGTTGACTTTAGAAGAAATCATGTTGATTCTGCTCTCACCAGATCTGGAGACTACATTGTATGGGATTCAATTATCCAAAATCAAAATTTGGGAACATCAGATGCCGCCTAAATCATTATGCAAAAATTACAATTTATTTATTCATCAAAATGAAAGCAAATAATGCATTGAGTAAAAGCCAACAAACATGAAAGTGTAACTCCTACAACATTGAATACATTTAACTACACTTCCTTCTAAACTGTTACTTGTTCAATCAAAACTCAGTAAAAGATAATGTATAAAAAGAGAAGGGCAATGGTCCGCCTCAAATTAATTATTCATTAAAAATGCACAGATAACAATAACTCCCATCCAAATAAAGGCCACCAAAATTATGATAGGGTTAATATCCAAAAAAGAAAAGAAATCTCAAACAAAATTACCATTACCGATCTTCCAATAAAAGGAAAGAAAAACACAAAAAATCAGCCAGAAACATTGAAGGAAAGAGAATAAAAAACCAACTGAACCCCAAAAATGCATTCAGTAACACTACAAAAAAGAAAACCAAAAACCCATTAAAGGATCATATCATTCAACGTGGGTAATAAAAAAAGAGGAAACCCCATTACAAGAATCAAAATAGCAATTAAAAAAAAGATGAAAATTCAATTCCAATAGAAAAACACCCAGGAATTCCATGATAGGGAAAGAGCAAGAGAAATTTATAAATAAAATGTAACACGAAGAAATACCCATGATAGGAGATCAAATCTAAAGGGAAATAAACCTTAGAAAATGCCCACAAAAATCGATTCAAAGAAGATTGAGAGAAAAATAAAGAGGAGGGTAGAAATGGGGGGGAAACCTGAGATAGAGTCCTGTTGGGCAGTGAGTGCTTTATGCATCTCGACCAGTTGCTCGCAAATGGTTGCATAGATTGAGATTTGCTTTCGAAGGAGCTCCAATTGCTCATCAGTCATCACTTTCACGTACAATACGCCTTGTTGTTGTTGTTGCTGCTGCTGCTGCTCTTGCTGCTGCATCTTGGTTCCTTCTTCTTCCTCCTCACAACCATTTCTCAATACACTCATCTCCCTACTCCTCTCTCCTCCTTCTCCTTCATCTCTCTCTCTCTCTCTCTGTTCTGAAAATGAGCCAAAAATGAGAGGGGCAGTGCTAAGTATGTAGGTACGCAAGACCATACCTAGCTAAAAATAACAGATAATTTCATTTTAATTCATATTGTGACACAAGGCTATAAATGAAATATCAGTCAAACATATTTTCTTCTATTTTTGTAAAGTAATAAAAACTTCACCTGTTGTATTTATTAAATTTTAGAATATTTTGTTGACAAAATAAGTTAAAACCTCAATGGTTATCTACATAATAAAATTCATCTTCAAGCCAAATTTATTTTACTAATTAAATCTTAAATATACTAATTATCAATAATTTTCATAATTCAAATTTAATCAGAAATATTGGATGAGGTGTAAGTTGTGTTAGATCAAGTTTAGCTCACTAAATTCAAGTAGACTAGTCTATTTATATTAACAATTGTGTAAGCTATGATTGGGATAAATAAACCTAAGTTACTCCACTATCATCATTTAATTAAAAAATTATAAATGACGTATTAATAAGAAATCTAATCTATGATTGAGTTAAATGACTATGGTGGATAATTTACAATTTTGTTTTAAATATTATAGTCCTTCACATGAGAGAAATTATAAGCTCAATATTCACTTATTGTGATGTTTATTTTAGTAAGTGGAGATGAGTAAATTGGAAAAGTCTATGTTAGATAAAGAACTCATCACAACTCACTTTCAACATATTTTAATTGACTAAAATTAATTTAATAATAATTAAATTATAAAGCAAAGTTAAATTAAATAAAGATAGAATAGGTAGATAATAGTGGGTCTAAATAAAGAGAATGTAAATGTAAACTCTAAAAGAAAGGGTTAAAATCTCGATTCCACCTATATATCAGCTATATTATTCTCTCATTTTGTTCTCAAATTTTGGCTGATATTTTTTTCAATTTTTTGAATTAAAAAACAGAAAACATGCGTTTTCTAAAAAAAATCTGAAAATAAAAAAATACAATATCGGCCGATATCAGTTAATATTTGGAATATCGGCCAATATCAATTAATATTTGGAATATCGACTGATATCATGGCTGATATTTAACCGATATCGCCAAATATTGGCGAAAAATTGGTGGCGCGAAAGACCAATATTTATTTTAAATCAAAACATTTTATCACTGATATTATCGTATCAGCAATATCATAGTTGATATATCGGCCAATATTATCAATATCATTTTTATATGGATGATATGTATCATCATATTGGGTTATATTTAAACCTATCTATGCTGAAAGGTAAAAAGAAGAAAAAGAAAACCTTGAGGTAACCTTATCAAATGGACAAATTTACAATATGTACACTTGCTTGTAAATATGAGACCCGTGTGGAACTAATAAAATAAAATCATACAAATGATGCCCTTTTAATTAGATTTAGACCCTAGATTTAGACCTATTTTGGACAAGTATTATAGACCCATTATAATCTATGTCTATTTAATTTAGATTTAGACCCTAGACTGATCTATGTCTATTTTATACATTATCATTATTGGATTCATCATAAATAAAACTACTTATTCAATGATTTTATAATAATCTTAAAAATATCATGACTTTTGATAATTTTATCACCCTATTTTGGACAAGTATATATGATAGACCCATTATATGCTTCGCTTTATCCAATAAACTTAACTTGCAAAAATATTTAAGGCTTTTATAATTTTATTGAATTAATATAAAGAAGTTAGATATGCAATGTAAGAGAAAAAAATAAAAAAAAAATAGAAGATAGGGTAGTTCAATTGATTGATAGATACTTAGGTTCAAAAATTAGATATCATAAATTTGAGTTTCGTAGTCACTCGATGTCTAATGATGTGGAGGCACTTTATAGATATAAAGTTTAACCAATGTACGTATAATCGAGGAGAGATTTGTGATAGGTAAAATGATAAGTAAGATGGGGTTTAGGCGCGAAAGAGTTGCTTAGGACAAAGAGACAGGAAGAACACGCTTTCCTTTTTTTCCTCGAGAGATTTTTGTTCAATTCTTTAGTTTTCTAAATATGCGTACTTTGATGATGGATGGAACTGCCATTGTCTGCCATGTCCTCTGCCCACTTTGCACCAAATGTTATTGATGCTGCCCATTTCATTTTCAATTGGCAACCTTTGCTTTGCTTTCACCTTTTCATTTTTTTTAACAATTTTCTACTTCTTTATATCCTCACTGTTTACAAGTGCTCCTATTTCCAAATCTCAATGCTTTCATGCTGCGGGTACATATACCGGCCGATACATTTATATCAATTTTTAAGAGTTGTATAATATCGATCGATACATATTGTATCGGCCGTACAACCTATTTATCGACTAATATGGCTGATATATTCGCTGATATGATTTATATAGGTATTTTTTAAAAAAAAATCAAAACAGTGATGGACGCAGGTCGAAATATCATCCGATATCGGCCCAATATCGGCCTAGATATCGGCCGATATTTACCTTTTCAATTTTTTTTTTTTAAAACAGTTTCTTTTTTGGTTTTTTATATTTTCTAATTTAGAAATAATAAAATAATAAAATAATACTGATATTTAAAAAAAAAAAAAAAGAGAAGAGAGAATCATATCGGCCGATATTTGCATATCAGCCGGGGCTTTTTTTGCACCCCTGCTTTTATGCTTATGGATGATGTTTCTTTTAATGGATCATAGATGATCAATCCCAGTAAAGATGACCAAATTTAATTTTCATTCTAGAGAAAATGAATGTGGTAAAGAAACTATCTCAAGAAGTAGGGGTCTTGAGTTCAATCCACATCTCACTCCAAAGGGTTACTCCACATAGTTTTACATACCTGATGTGTGCAAAGTGAGAGACGTCTAGAGACCTTCAGTCACGAGGGGAAAAAAAAAAAAAAGATGAATGTAAATTATATTAATTGACTTTGAGTCAGAATTGACCTAAATATTTCTTAAAACTATCAATATTTTTTTTGTTCTAATGTTCCGTTTTGATGCAAATAAGAAATGAACACTCTCTTAAAATTTTAATTGAACTAAATTTATTGTTATTTTTCAAAATTGAATACCACCTTGTCTTGATATCAAATGCTACAAGAAAATCTTTGTAGCATTATTCAAGTGAGTATAGACATTATGCATATGAGAATTAAATGTCAAACACTTTTTAGTTTTTTTTTTTAATTTTAATATAAGATAATAAAAGAGTTAAATATAAAAGTGAAATGATCATATAATGTCGGTAATACGCAGATTTATCATCTATTTAAATTATAATTTTTTTAAAACTCTAAATAAAGAATGTTATATAATATGTGATCATTGCTCAATATACGAGAATAGCTCATAATCATCATCCTCATTAAATAACTATAAATACCCATGCACCATCAAAGGTTATTTCTTTATTTTCAACATTATTGATAGTTTGATGGTTTGAAAAGTTTTTAAAATTTACATGTGGAAAATCGTGGGATACCCCGCCTAAAACTCCCATGACTGAGCCTACTACTCCTAAGACATACCAAGGTTAGGCCATGGGGGCTCGAACCCGCAACCTCCCACCTCAAGAAGTGGGAGGTGCCAAGTTCGAGCCCCCATGACCTAATCTGGTGCACTCTAAGGGCAGTGGGTATCGTAAGAAGCGGGAGGTTGTGGGTTCGAGCCCCCATGGCCTAACCTTGGTGCACCCTAAGGGCAATGGGTATCGCCCGTGAAGGTTTACGCTGGGTTTCCCACACTTAAATTCAAAAAAAAAAAAAGTATGAAAAGTTTTATGTTTAAAAGTTTTTTTAATAAATAAATATGTATATATTTTCTATTTTGTGCATCTAAAGTTTTTTATACTATATTAAAAAAAAAAAAAACTTAGAAAGTGTAAGCAAAACTACTTCTAAACCAAAATCAAAATTTTAAATGTGAATGGATTTGCTTAAACCCTAATAATTAAAAAACCAAAAGACAACCACAATGTTGCGATGTTAATTCTAGTCGCGCATGTAACAAAAACAAGTAATTACTCACAAAGTGGTGGAGCCAAAACATTTGAGCCTGACTTGGCCATTTCTTGCTTTTATTTTTTAATTTAATTTATTTTTCTTGTAGAGTGCCGGTGGAAAAAAAAATTATGATGGTGGAGTAGTGAATATATGCAAGAAATTTATTAAATAAAATAATTTATCTGCATATTGGTGTGTACAGTATTGTCGTGTATATTTTAGTATGACGTTCATTAAATAGAGTGATGATAAATTAGCCGGACAAGTCTTTTCTTAAATATGTGACCCACGAAAATCACCACAATGGACAGCATTTTAATATACAACCCACGAAAATCATCTTGATTAAATAAATAAAAAATCACTAATATATATTTTTTTAATCTTTAAATTTTGCAATCTTCAAAAGTATAACTTTTATCTGATCAAGGAGAATTTTGGTTAGAATCATACTAAAACAAAAACTTGTAAAATAGACCCATTATCAACCAATTTTGGAGACCCTTCACTTAATATTTCAGCCTTATATCAAATGAAATATTTATTACATAATGTCAATACCATATATTTAATTTATTAATATATGATTAATACCTAAATTTGATCAATATATTTTTTATATATATAAATTGGACATCTCAATAGAAGTTGGACTTCAAGAACTCTAATTTCAAAAGTTAATTGAGTTAAAGTAATTTTCTTTTGTGATAATCTATCACAATAGAGTTAACCCAAAGTCATTTCAAAGTCTTAAATGCTCATTATTTCTTTGAAGAAATTAAAGATGAAAATAAATGAATAATTAATAAATAAATAAAGTGTTCCATTTAGGGCTTGGTCCTTTGCAATTAAATAATGAAGGGAGATAGTGCAAGCAAAAATGATGAAACATAAGCATGCAGACCACTAAACTTAAAAGGCAAAGCCACTCTAGTTTATACACATTACAAAACCTTTTTATGATGTCACTTGGTGGATTATATAAATATTTTAAAGATATTATATATTTTTTTAATTATTTATATTAATTAAACATTATCGTTTTTATATTCTAAAAAAGATAAATTTTAATAAGTTACACAGACTTCTTTTTGTCCGTCACTTAACATTTCACATTTAACATTTAATAAATAAATACTTCATTTTTATAAACTTTATGTAAATCCAAATTCCTTTTAACCTAAACTTCGATATCTGTTGGCAAAGAGTTTTTACTATTACGGTGCATGCACAATCTATAGTCTATAACTCTTACACTAGAAAAAAAAAACTTTTTTACCAATTTTCACTTTCCGCATTCAATTTTCAACTATAACATTTAGTAAACTGAATATTGAATGTAAAATGTTAGAATGCTAAAAATATAATGCTAATGAAAAAATAACAACACGTGGCCACACTATTGGTTTAGTGAAAAAAGTTATGCTGTTGATAGAGCTGAAACTCGGACGGGTTGGACCGGATTTTAATAAATCCGATCCAATACATATAAAAAATTATTGAATATGATCTGGCTCGACCTGAATTGTTCAACTCAACTCGATCCGAATTGCTGACTCAACTCAGCCTGAGTGTTGAACTAAATTGCTGGCCCGACTCAACCTGAGTGCTATATTAAATTTTTTGAGTGAGTCAAGCAGGATCAATTCGACTCGGGTCGAGTCAATTTTAAAAAAGCTTGACCCGAATTGACCCGATCCTACCTGAATTTAATTTGGATTTTTTTTTTCCTAAACTCAATTTGACCCGAATTTAAAAAATTTAAAATCCAACCCACTTTATTTCTCGAATCAAGTTATATAGATCAAGTTAAAATTTGACTCAAATTTCACCCCTAGCTGTCGGCAAAGTAACGGACGAATCGGAAATCTTTTAAATTTGCAGGGAAGGCACTCATGGTCCAGTGACAGTTGGTGAGATGTGGCATGTGAGTAGCTAGCCAAAACCAAATGGTTTGAGCATTGGATGCTGCATTCAGTGTTGGGTTGGAATTGAGTAGGTTTGAATTTGGCAGAGTCTGAGCAAGAGAATCCTATGACAGCAGATTGGGCTCTGCTGTTTTGTTCTAAAAGCTTCTCCACATCTCATTTCTCATCACTATCTAATCACTGCCAACATGCTGCCCTGAAACCTAAGTTAAGGTACAAAAGGTAAATAAACATTCTCACTGTTTTTGGGGGCTGACTAATGAGCACCTAAATGTCTGTAGTAGTGGGACAGGGACCTAAAATAGGCAGACTTTGTATTCAATGGTACAAGTCTTTGTTCCTACTTCAACAATCAAAGTCCTTAATGACAAGAGATGTCCTCTAATATTTGGACATTCAAATTTCAAACCAGTGTAGTGTAGGCCCTCACATACCCAATCCATTCAACTGCCCTAATCTTGGGGTGTCCTTGACAGGGAAGTGTAGAACTTGTACAATCTAGAATATGTTTGTCCTACATATGGGGCCTACGGTTCAATGATCTAGGACTCTATGCAGTGATTCAACTGGTCGAGTTGATTCGAAGACTCAATGGACTCTTTAGTGAGTTATCACAATTTTGAATTTGTCATTGGGTCATTGAGCCGACTCAAATACTCGACGGTCTTAAATGGATGGTGCAAATTTTGAGTTTTCATTGAGTGTTTGTGTGAATTTAGTTGATACCCATCGTTCCTTTAAACCTAAAATTAATCATGCTTAGAAGACTGTACGATTCAACAACTCAAGAACTTCCATGGCTCATGACCATTTCAAATTTGGTACTTGGTCTTCTAAAATCAGGTCAATGCTCCAGCATTCTTGAAACCCAAGAGTCCAACTTGACCCACTCGATTGACTCAGTACTTGATAAAGTCTTGGTGGACATGATTGTTAAAATATATATATAAAAAAAAAAGAGACTGGAATATTTTCTTGTAATTTCTAACATACTCTTTGTGGGTTCTCACAATTTTGAGTTTATCATTGTGTCTTCTAAGAATTTGTCCAATACACATAATTTCAATACTATAAGGTTGACTCAATGGGTTATCAGGCCAACTCACATACTTAACAATCTTTCATAGTTTATGCCAATTTTGAGTTTTTCATCGAGATTACGAGATTTTAACCAATACCCATCATTGTTTTGATCTCAATATCTATTAACATCCACTTTACTCAATTCAACAAATTAACAAGTCAAATGAAAGACTCAACAGTTGTGTGAGTCATGACACTTTTGAATTGCCTTTTGAGTCTAAGAAATTCAGGCCAATACTTATCATTCTTGACTTACCCGGTGTGTAGGATTAGTTGGATTAAAATGTTTCCTATCTAAATACAGGTGAGACCTTTAAACACTTTTTAACATAAAAAAAATACTTATCATTCTTGAAACCCGAAGGTTTCACTCCACCCACTCATCGTATCATTGAGTCAACTCGAATACTCGATTGAGTCGGAGTGGGTCATGACAATGTTGGAGAATTTAGTCATTATGCATTTGATTTGGACTAATGTACTAAAGATCTATGGCTGCAAATGAGAGAATTTTTTTAGGTTAAAGAAAGGGTTTTGGTTATTATGAGTCAATGTCACACCTTTCTTAGCCATAGAAGTCCACTGCACCAACCAATAAACTGGTGCACTCCTATTCAAAATAGCTATTATAGCTTTTCTTTGATTCATGTGTGAGTTTTCTCACCTAATAGGTTTGGAAGGGCTTTGTTTTTCTTCTTTGAAAATGACATTGATGAGAATCTTCAACCCTAAAGATGCCCAAGCGGCAATTCAAAATGGGGTCCACAATCTATATCTATAGGTGGGACCCACCTCTATGACTCTCATTGACAGAACCACGCTTAAGTTTGGTCTTCTTGGATCCTCTTCAAGAGGTAATGGTGACCCTCACATGTATAAGGGCTGGTGGAGAGGATGTCCGGCTTGAAATTCGGATGCTATGGCAGGTCATGTCAAATGATGTAATTTACTATAAATAGATCATGATGGGACTATCATTCATATAAAATGAGACAAATCAAAACATCTAAACCCTTGAATTTTTTTTTTCTAAGATCAAATTGAAAAGTATTGAATAATTTTTTACTTGTGGTAGTTAATTCACAAGTTGAAGATGCATCAAATGGTTATCAATTTTTGTTGGATGTATATCTAAAAGAAAATAACAACATTTTAAAGGTTTAATTCATAATTGAATGGGACTCACATAGGGTTCACGGTTTATTGATTCATGCAATTGATATGTTTTTTTTTTTTTTACCAAGGTGTCCGGGCGTTTCACTTGTATTGGGACATGGAATAATTTTAATCTGACTAATCCTTTAAGCATGTGTAAACCTTCGACCAAGGTGTCCGGACGGCTCACTTGTATTGGGACAGGACACAATTTTAATCTGATAAAGTCCTTGAAGCATGTAAAACCTTCCAATCCCATATACATCGAATAAACAACTATGGGGAATTGCGAGTTGACCCCGCTTCAAACTCAAGACCAATGGATTCTAATACCATGTTCATCATCTCATCACTTGTTATTTTAAGTGTTCTAGATTTTTTTTTTCAAATGTATTCTATTGTGATACTCTTTTTTTTGGTAGCAAACTATGTTTTAAGTCAATTTCTTATCTGACACCCAAAAGTCTATTACATTATTTGACCTTATGACCTAATATGATAAAATACTAATATATAATATAATTATTAAATTAAATATAAATAAGCTTTTGTCATTTGTAAGTATAAAAAAAATCAAATTAGAAATTATCCATAAAAGAGTTCTCAAAGAGTGAATAAAATGTGCCATAAAATTCAAAGATAGGAAAATAATACTAAAACAATGCATCCTTCATCCTCAATATCCTTGGCTTTTTTTCTCACCATCCTCTTAAATTAGGATGAAATCTATTATTCACTTATGCTTTTAACCTTAGTTCATTTTATTAAATTTATAATTATTATTAAAGTTATTTATTTTATAATCATTATTTTCAAAGTTGTTCAGCACATTTAATTGAAGTTATTACTTATCATTGTTCTTGTACAATCTACTTGGTTTCCATATAACTCAAACTTACTAAAAGAAGATTGTTATTGTACAATTTACGGGTGATATCCACTCTTCTTAAAATACACAAGGTTAAACTATGGGGACTCGAATTTGGCACCTCCCATTTCTTGAGACGGGAGGTTAACTAGTATATATATGTCTTTTTATATAATATATTGTTTAAAGTGGACCCGTTAAAATATTAATAAATATTTTTTTAAGCATTTGAAGATATGTTCCACAAGAATTAAAGGAATGATTTTGTGAAATGGTATTTAAATAAAAGAACTATTATACAAAATAACTTTGCTTGACCTTCATTTCCAATCCAACCCGACTTGAGGATTAAGAACAAAGAAAGGTAATTCTTAATCTGCTTAGGATTTAATCTAACTCAAAGTTGTAATCTTAAATTTAACTTTTAAGGCATAAAGCATTGTTTAATCTCTAAAAATGGCCAGGGTAAAAAATCAGAAGTTGGTAAATTTTTTTTTAATCATGAAGTTGACCCTTTCGTCATTGACTGTTTTTCAAAGTGTTTAAGACCTTAGAATATGACACATTATTTGATAAAAAATAATTTCAACTAAGGGTTAGGGTTTCAGCTTTACAACCATTAAAAAAATAAAACCATTTATATTTGAAACCATAAAGGTGAAAAAGTTGGATAGTGGCCTCATTTTAAAATCATGTTCTTATCCATTCCATTCATTGGGGTGGATTAAGATATTCCAATTAGGAATCTAATAGTTCTATCATAATTTGTCATGGATTTAGGGATAAAAAAGTCAAATTAAATTATAATATAATTTCAATTGGTTGAATTGTTCACACAACCTAAGCTACAATTCTTTCTTCTTCTTTTTTTCAATAAATAACTGAACTCCAAATTATAATTATAATTTAGTTTGTAAATTACGATTCTCTAATAAATCTAAAAGGTCAGACACGTTCTATAACAAAAATAAGTAGATAATTGATAAATAACGACAGAGACTATGATAATAAGTAGATAACAAAAATAAGTCGGGTCCACCGTTTTTTGGACCCCTGGTCCCAATACACAAGAATGGGTCTTTTTATGATGATGAATTCCACGAAAAATTAAGACCGTTGAATGAATAGTTAAAATGGGATCAATTTTGGATAAATTTCAATCTTACGGCGAGAACAACTCTAAATGGGTAAGCTCCCCCTCAGACCAAGGCTGCATGGGATTTTTATGTATTCTTTGGTTTTATGGAGCCCACAGTTCACTCAATGGATCCATTCTCCTCTACTCAGAGCCACCTACTCTAAGAACTACATCCTATCTCAATTTGACACCGATTCGACTTTTACAATCCGTTGATCTATTTTGATGAATTTTAATCATAAAATAAAATTGTATTTTTTTAGGGCCTTGAAAACATGATTTCACTTATCCGACAAGATGAGATTTTATAAACATCATATACAAATCAATATCTCTCAAACCTAATCTATCTACGCAAACTCGAGTAAGTCAATGAAAATTCATTCGTCCCGGTCAAGAAATCATTAATCTATGTACAATCTTCTATGAGATCTTAAACTTAGAAAACTTTTATATGGGGCCCACCAATCCCCATCAGATTAATTGATTAAATCAAACTTTACAAGCTAAATTTCTAAACAAACTTGAACTTGATCACGTTGTTAAGTTGAAATCCACTTGAGATCAATGATGAGTTAGGGGCTTAGGAGTTGACGTGATAAACATCCAAAGTTGATTTATATGTTTATTTTTGTTTCTTCTATATTACAACATTAGAACATGTGAGAAAATGAAAATGATAGCATGTAACATTCAAAATTCATTGTATGTTGCAATTGGATAGGTACAATTCAATAAGATACATTGTATCTTTCAGTTGAATATGTACAAACTAAGTGTCCCATCATCTATTTTGATTAGAAAAGATGATGACTCACAAAATCAAATGTGTTTTGTTCCGGCAAAGTTTATCGAATGTAGTGGTGATGGATCTATTGGTAAAGTCTTGATTTTAATATGAAATCTATAAGAATTGTCTTAATTGGATTAATTAAGTTACTTTTTAAGCTCACAAAGTATTAAAAATAAAAAAATAATTTAAACTGATCAAATTTTAGAAATCAAGGGTCCAAATATCGTTCCAGTCGAGATATCAGCCGATATGTCAATATCCTGGCGATACGATTCTCTCTCCTTTTTTTTCAAAATATCGGCTGAAGGCCCATTTTTTTTAAAAAAAAAAATTAAAATCTGAAATATCGACTGAGATGTCGGCCGGGGCCACAAATGAATCAATTTTTGTTTTTTTTTTAAAAAAAACCAGCGATATTTAATGATATCATCCGGTATCATGTATGTACGGATCGACCGAGATTATTACCCATGTTAAATTTTTTTTTTTTAAAAAGTAATTTTTTATAAACAATATATTAAAAAAAGATCTTTATAAAAAAGCCATCACCATGTAATTTGATTAGTCTCATACTCAAATGTGTAAAGTAATTCAATGAAGATAAGTATGCAAGTCATCATTTCATATAAAGTACTCAAAGGCACGTAATTTGTCTCTTGATAATTTGAAGGGTTATTAACAATAAAAGACAATGTAGAGGCTAAAAAATGGAGTGGATTATCCAATCCATGTCCCTACGTATTCACTTGTATGAGAATCTTGACTTCTTAAGATCCTATGCAACTTTCTTGAGTGAGGTTACTCAAGAGTTAAGCCACTTGATTAAATTTTTAAGTTAAAATGTATCATTAAATTCTATTAAAATTTAAAATAATTTTTTTTTTTAAAAAAACCCCTTATTGAGCTATTCAATTTTATTTGAATTTAAATAGAGTCAAAGCTTTTTACTTTTAAATTATCTATCCTTTCTTAAAATGTTATAGATGACTTTCTAACCGCGTAAATTTAATAAGAATGATATTAAGGAATTAGATGAGAATGATCTTAAAAATTTAATAGCATATGGGATTTGAATACTTTGTTGAATAAGATCAAAAACAAGGATAATCCGAGGAGAAACTTCAACCATTCTCTATGTATAAATACTCTAGATCCAATCATGTGGCCCATTAATTACATTTTAAGACCATTCTCTTCTAGCTCCTATTTGAATCCATTCTTCATTGAATTTGTCTTTATCTAAGTGTCTATACTAGATACTTTCTTTCCGATCAAGAGCGATACTATAGTGACTACACAATCTCTTTCATATGAGTCCCAATCATTTTTTGATTGGATTCATATGATTGAGTAAGATGTATTGAGAACTATTTTAATGAAAGTTAATGAGGTTTTATTTCCATCTTAGCGTAGTGACCAAGATACCACTAATTTTAATAGTAAAAGACACTAGATTTGTAAATATATATACGCATCACCAACCAATAAAAAATAATTAAGATAATGATCCAAACATACCAAATGAATGGTATCAATGACCAATGGATTGGTGTGCTAATGGTGGTTCACGTTTATGCTAAAAGTAGCACATGATTCTAATAAAAAAAAATTCGGCTGATAACGATATTTTTGGTCTTAAGGGGACCAAAAGTATTTGGGTGAGATTTTTTTCTTGCCTACTATATTGGCTGATATGTAGCTTTTAGTTAAAAATAAAAAAAAAATTAGACTAAAATTTTAGATATGGACCAAATCTTTGCCCTCAAAATCTTTCTTTATTTCAACTAAAATTTTAATCTATTAAAGTAATGTCAACATTTATTTATTTATTTATTGATAAATAAGGTGTTCAGGCCTCTTAGAGCACCTGACTAACCTTCGAGATATGTACAAGTCTCTCTATCCACGCATCAGGTAATTCTATGAAAACTGGCTTTTTAAGGTGGAGTGGAATCAAACTCAAGACACCTGCTACTTAAAGTGGGTTTCCAATCATTACTCCAGCTCCTTTGAATTAATAAAATTCTAATATTTTCACATCTTGTGAATCTAAAATGGAAAATTGTGAACTTCTAAAGTGTTTTCTAAGAACATATTCCACAATACAACCATTTTGTGCTAATAATTTGAAAAGAATATTAAAAAAAACCTATAGCTAGTCATTCGCTTGTGAAACCCTAATTTCAATACTTGACCTAACTACTACCCAAGTTCGTCTAATGTTTGGGTCATTCTCACACTTGCACAGTCGATTTATTTATTAGGTCTGAACGAACATCACTAGTCACTTCACTTTTTATATTTTTTTAAATCCACTCCTCGCATCTAAGTTTGAGCGTGCCTCAATCTTTGTCTTTTTGCACACTAGTCAATCACAATCCTTATAATCCATCATTCCATCAAACAACTAGCCTAATTCGAAGAAAGTCATATGAGGAGCTTTCCACGGTCAGTATACAATGAATTGTTATGAACTTTCAATCTAAGTCCTCCAATCAAAATATTAATTGAATTTAAAAAATGAAATTTAATAGTTTTTTCTTTATTCCAAGATTATGATTTAAAATTCACACAACTTTTATAAACTGATTCACAACGAATAATTTCTCACACTAAAAGAGGCTGATAATTGTCAAATATAAGTACTTCAAAATCACCAATCATATGAACATTAATTTTGATGAAATTCAATTTTGAAGTTTGGACAATTACCTTATACTCTAATGTTTAGTAGTGAACTAATCCATAAGTCTTTATTGCGGTGAGATCAACTAACCCATCCAATGACAATTTTTCATAAAAGTGGTTTACACAAATTTTAATAACATAATTATATTAAAAAAAAGTATTTTGCACTTTAACTTGATGGAGTTAGAGTGATGGTCAGGAATCCGTCTCATAAAGCGAGAGTTGTAAGTTCAATCATCACTCTGCTTCAAAGAAAAGTAACGTACGATGTAAGATAAAGTATTCCTTATTCCTTATCAATGCTTGTAATGCATGATGTAATGTAATTTTATTTTTTATTTTTTTAAAAAAAATTCACATGGGGTGATGAAAGTAGTACCGTTTTCTTTGAATTTTTTTAAAGGTCCACATTCCATTAAAAGACATGCATGGATGATATTCCTAATTCAAATGCATGTGATGACATTATCATATATAATTGTTGATTAATGACCATATTTTGTTGTTGAACTTAATTAAGGTGTGCAATTAGAATATGTGGCTGGTTTTGAAACTTTTGTGTTGCCTTTTCAAACGTGCTTGAGATTAGCCAATTAGGTTCTTTGACCATAGGCATAGCCATGGTTGCAACATTCCCACCAACAAAGATAATTAATTTATTGGTTTAGTACATTAATAACCCCATTTTTAACTAGTCCTTAAATCTCCATTTGTATTTGTAACATTGAATCTCTTTTTCTCTAATGAATCGCGTTATAAAGAAAGAGACTGATAAAGGAGAGGTGCACTCAATCACTTGGATTTTATCCTCGCAAAATTTGAGATCTGTCTGATCATTCTAACCCTTGATTTCAAGATATGAAATTTCAACTGTCTGATAATGAAAATGTTAAATCCAATGGTGGATATCACAAAGGTCGATGTTTCTAAGTATTTTCTTGATAATTTGAAGGAAAATAAGATGTATGAAAGATTCGAAGATTACAATTGATAAAAAAAGTGACATCCATCTTCTCAAATATGGAATGTTTGCAAGAACGAAGACGGATTTCAAGATGTTTTAGAGAGGTGTGAGTGGGACCCACTTCATGAATCGGGCATCTTTTATTATATCCGAGCTTTTAAATTCAGAGAATGTCCGACATGTCATGTGAGCCTTTGAATGCGACATTGGATACCAAACTCTTTGGTTTATTTCATAATCTGATGCTTTAAGAAATGCTTAGTGGTTTTGCTTATTTTAAGGGCTACCCATTGAGACTTTTTGCCTACTTTAAATCAAAGCTAAATCTTGATTAACAAGACCATTTAAAATTTGAAATTTTCGTCCTTCATCCAAAGGGTACTGTGGATGACTTGTGAATCATGATCATTATTAGGCAAATAAGTCCTTCAAAGACTCTGGAATCCCTAGGGTGACTGTTGGACTTCTTTCGTTGAGAGAGACTTATCATGGAAGTGTGACACGTGGCAGTTAAAAGAATATATTCATTAGCTCCACTTCAAAGTAATCAAGCACATGTTAGCTAGCGCCTTGACATGCCTCGTTATTTCTACTCATCTTGTTTGTTAGAATTTAAAGATTCTAAGGTTGAAATATTTGTATTCAATATTCAATAGATATGGATGAAATTCGGGTGGATAAAGTCGGGTTTTAATAAACTCAATTGAATTCATATATAAAATTATTGAATTCGATCAGACTCAACTCAAATTGTTTAACCCAATTCAACCGAATTGCTGACCCAACTCAATTCGAGTGCTTAATCGAATTGTTGGCCTAACTCAATCTGCGTGCTAAATTAATTTTTTTTTTTTCAGTGGGTCAGTCAGCTCAATTCGAGTCAGATCGGATCAATTTAAAAAAAATTTGATCCGACCCGACTTGAATTTAATTCAGATTTTTTTCTTCAACCCAATCCAACTTTAATTTTAAAAATGTAAAACCTAATCTACTTGATTTCTCAAATTGGATCGTATTAGATCAAATTAAACTCAACCCAAATTTCACCCCTATCATGCATAAGAAGGTCAAACTCGTCTTCATCATACCCTCACTATTATTATTATGAGTTAGTTGATCTCTCCCTCGTTTAGCAACAGTCAAATTGATTAAAAATAAGATTTCATTATGAGTGGATTTTTGTCTTAAACTTTTAGATCTAGAATCTCTCAATTACCAAACACTCCCTTGTTAGCACTTAGTATGAATCTTGACCAGTCAAGACACTCATCATTATATTGCAAGTGCCCTATTTTCCAAATAGGGTGCAGATTGGGGTGGGATCCAAATTAAGGGACAAGACAACCATGCTCTAACCTAAATTTAAATTAGGTGAAAGGTCTTGGCTAGGCCCATTAGTAAAGTCCTCAAGTTGTGCTACCTCATTCACATTTTGGGTCGGATTTGGGTCAATTTGAATCTACCTACCATATGTGAAATGGGTTTTCAATGGGGGAAGTCAACTTTAAACCACCCTATTTAAATTGAATCAACATTGACTAATATTAAATTCGGGTTTAGCTGACCCACAAACTCCATGGGTTCAATCCAAATCCTTAATACACTTGTACTAGAATGGTTTATAATTAAGGCTTACACTTTGGAGCTTAATGGCTCTTTAAGTGTTTAAAAAAAAAAAAAACAAAGGCCCACCACCTTATAAAGGAGGAGTTCAGCATTTGTTAAAATTAAAAAAATAGTTAAAAATTATGAAGAAAAAATGAATGATCACATTAAAATCATGGCATATAATAACAATAATGAAAATTGATGTGTTTGAGAAAAAAATAAGTAAATAAAAATTATAAAAATTTATAAGAAAATTGAACCATTGCTAAAGACCCGAGCCGTCTTAGAGATCCGTTTAAGTTTAATCTGATCGAAATACACGGTTCGATTTGGTTTTTAAAACACTGGCTAAACTAATTTTCATGATATTGAAATAATAAAGGATATATGGTGTATACTTATAATAAAATTATATAAATATATAAATTTCATCTGCATTGAATTCTAGATGTTCAATGGAAAACTCATATTTTTAAGAGATAAACATGATTCTTAATACTAATAGAAACTTATCCCTACTCTATTATGGCTCCTAACCCCTTTTCTACTAGGGGTTTCACCTAGGGCTACATTGCGTATTTGCTTATGGGCCTCATTTTGCTTGGTTGCTTATTGGGCTACTTGACTGGGCTCCAAATCTCAATAAATAGACATGTTTTTATATAAGAACAAATTTTTTCTTAGGGGTCAATATGTAAATTGCTAAAAAAAATATTTTTTTTCTAAATTCTGTTTAGCCTATAAATGGGTTTTTATAATTTGGACATTGTAAAATTCTAACTAAGACATTTTAAAATACTATATGGTGATGGGTTACCATTCATTTAAAAATTAAATTTAAATGTTATAAAAATAGTAAAAATGAAAAATAAAATATTACCCTAACATTTATTACTTTTTTATTCCATTATCTTTTAAATTAAACATAACCACCACACCCATATATATATAGAGAGAGAGAGAGAAAGACTTTGGTGAGCTTAATGTTCCTACTTCCTACATAATAATCCAAATGAAGATATCATTCTAGTGAAATTTTTTATAGTTTTTTTTTTTTTTACGTTTAATTGTTTGTCAAGTGACACCTAAATCTATTTTATATTAATTTAGTGTGAGCCCCTTTTTTACAAAATCAAATTACATTGAAGCACCAATTAAAAAATGAAAATTCATGTGAAGAAGGGACAAGGCTACAACCAAGTAGCTCACCAGGCATATCAATCATGGCTGGACAGCTCCAAATTAATGTTGGTCAACCGTACTTAGCCACCCAAGTATTTATAGGGACTGCACGACATCAATGGCTCTGCCCCTGACTCGGACCAAAATCGATTAAGTGAACTGACTCAGCAAAATTGAATTTTGCAAACAGTAAAATTAGAAAATATTTTATATTAAATGACTACAAGTACAACTAAATTACTTCTTTAGCAAACTGCTGAGCAAATTGTGTTTTTATTATGCCTAACATTGCAAATCATTATGTTAGAATTTTGACTTTGTAGAGACATGAAGAATCTATTGTTTGGCACATTTTTATAATTTTTAATTTGTAAGTATTTTTATTTTATATTTTTGTGATTTAAAAATGAGAAAAATGCCAAAATGTGTAAATAGGTCCAAACGAGTTTGTGTTCGTATAAGGTAAATACTCAATCTATTTATTTAAATAGGTCAATGGGTTTGAATAGAATCGACTCATTTATTTTAATAAATTGATAAATAAATAAATAAATAATAAATGATAGAGACCTGAATTGAATTTGACCCAAGTCGACCCATTGCTTGGTCCAACCAACCAACATGTGAAATATCAATCTAGGGTTAATGTGAACCAGAGAAAGGGGCTTGGTATAATTCTTTCTTTCTAGAACGAAGAAAGTGTGAAAATGAACAGACATTGTCCATTATAAATTGATGATAGTGGGAAGACCTTTCCAATGGATAGTGGGCTCTAATATTAAATATTTAGGGTTTAGACATAAAAAAAGGGGCTTGCCATTGATTGAAAGGGTTCCTCCCTACCTTCCCCATCATGACAAAGGAGGGTCAAAAGTTTGAGACCACTCCATTGTTGGCTCATTAGGGTGATGGGTGGACACATTCTAAATTCTCTAACATTCCACTGCTTGTAATATTAGAAATTTTGAATTTAAAAGATCTTAAAAATTCTTAAATTATGATATAACTATTTAGTTATCATTAAGGATAAAGAAATTGACTGTTGTGAAAAAAGATTTATATTGATGAAGAAGTTTTTAACTGAATATTCAAACTTCAGAGATAGTTATCTATTTATACAGGACATCGTAGCTTAAAATATCTTATTTTTATGTATACTTACTTCTAATCTACGCAGTGAGAGTTTTCAAAAATAGCCAACATTGTGGATGGCTAACATCTATTTCTTTTTTAAATTAATGGTACCCTACCATTCTACATTTAATCTCCATATAGACGAGATTCTAATTTATGATGATGATGATTATGATAATTCTATATTCAATGTTGCAAGATTTGCCAGTCCACTGCATACCACATGTTAAAAATATATTTTTTAATTATTTCAATCTAAAGGTTTGACACCTTAGCATGCTCCAAAGAAGACCTCAAACAAAGGAAAGTTGAAACCTACTTTATAATCCTTACTCAATTTATTATCATCTTTTGGCCATTAGAGATTGTTTCCTTTTTTTTATTATTGAGCTGTCGAGAGCTTTTTAAAGCACTCAACTAGCTTATACAGCGTGTGTAAGTCTCTCTACTCTCATATATTAGGTAAAATTACGGAGAGTAACTCTTTAGAATGGGATGAAATTCAAACTCATTACTCCATTTCCTTCTGAGGCGGATTTTGGCCAATACACCAACCTTTGAATTTGTTTCCCTACGTTGGAAGACATCAATTTCCACAATAGATTTGATGCCAAGTAAATAGTTCGGATTCAAAGTTGTGTTTGGCTGTCAACATGCTTTTGTTCATTTGCATCAATTTCCACATAATTATCTTAATTTTCAGCTTTTTACTTCATTCTCCCTGAGTAGAAATTAATTTTCAGTTGATTGGGTAGGCCCATTAGCCCAATAATTTATTAAAGGTTGTTGACCACAACGGGTCACAAGAGACATTGGTCCATATTGTGACACCAATTTAATCTTGAATTTGTACCTAATCCATGGACGAAACTACAGTTTGTGGTGGCATTTCCATATTGCTCCTAAATATTTGCTCGAGTATTCATGGGCTGCACAGTCACCAGGCCCAGTTTCAGGTCGACTTGAGTTGAATTAGGGGTAGATCATTCAAGGGCTTGGATGGGCCTAACTTCTGGTGGAATAATTAATTAACTGCTATGTGCCTATTTATCTAAAAACTTCATCTGGATAGCCAGAACCGGTCGACCGGCACAACTCAACAAATATCACACAAAGTGAACTAAACCATGCTTAGTAAACTGGTCTACAATTGACTTCCTCACTTACAGGTTAGTCCAAGACTATAGATACACTGACACAGATGATTTTCATTGCGCATTTTAACTTAGTAAACTGGTCTACAATTGACTTCCTCACTTACAGGCTAGTCCAAGACTATAGATACACTGACACAGATGATTTTCATTGCGCATTTTAACTGGGTATCCAGCCCAAAAGGCTAGCCCATTAGATGGAGTGAAGTGGTATCAGAGACATATCTCCAAGCCAACGCATGTGGACTCAGGGGATCCCCTAGCCAAGCGGGATGGCGGCGACGTTCTATGTGCCGGAGAGCCTCTTTAGAGGGGAGAATTGTCGGGACAGCGAAGATGTCCCACATTGGTTGTGAAGGGGGATAAAGGACTTGGGTCACTCCACCTAATGAGCTAGCCTTTTGAGCTGGATACCCAGTCCTAACACTGTGTCTTCTCTCCGTGGATTCCAACATGAAGCTTTCACATCTATGAACAGGGATACTCTTGCCATTTTGTGTCCGACAGAAATTGTCGTTCTTACTATGAATCTTTCTGGAGGATTGTTTCTCTTGAATTTCATTAAAAAAGGTATTGGATTGCTTGGTATTTCACCAATTAGCAACCCAAGTTGGGACATGCTTCAGCATGGCCTAGTTTGGCCTATTCCACAGTCCCATATTTATCTTGAAAATCACTATTTTCATTCTTTTTCCAATACTTAACTGGTGACTTGAGATTGTGACTTCATGGTTGTGACATTCATCGCCTTCCTCGGACTGCATTCCCTCTGCAAATTGCTACGGATTGATAGGAGCTGCAGAGAAATTAGTCCTAAATTCTTGTTCTTTCAAATTTGCTACTGGTGCTTTGGAACCCGTCGATGTAATGCTTTAGAATCCAGTGGTGGTGCTTTTCATTGAAGACACAGAAATTTATCAGTGTCCATAACTGGACAGATGTTAGGATTCCATAGCTGTCTCAAGAATTACAAATCCAAGTATGAGCAATCAATAAACATCCATGTACATCAAGGCTCTGTTATAACAAAATCATGTACATTTTGTGTGTCAATGCCTAATAAGTAATAGTTACATTTCGATTTTCGACATCTGGGTTGCTTGTTCCCGGAATGTACATCACTCATATGCTTCCTTCCTCATAATACACTACCAAAGAATCAACATCACAAACAGATTTCATGTTCCAGACCCTTTAACACAAGATATCCTTCATGATTTCATGAACCAGCTCCCCTAGAATCATATTCTCCATTGCCCTTCCAATGAAGTTGGTTTCCTCATGCATCATACTTAACCAAGGTATCCTCTCCAAGTCTCGTGATGACATTTCATCGATCGAGTGGCAATGGTTACTCGAAGGACATAGATAAATATGAATTATCCTCCATACTTTATCCAACAAATCTTTCCCATGTGGCACCAATGTGGGACCAAGAGTTCCTCCCAATCTAATCCTTGTTATAGGAGGTCTTAGTACAGATAGTAGTGCCTCATTCAACAAATTGAACAATAGTTTGTGATCTACATGGTTTGCAGCCTTCACCCTCGTGGCCTCCTCTTTTATATGTTGCTTCTACTTCCTCAAAAACCTTGGTATGAATTGGATATGATAGTTCTGCAGACTGATCAAGCAAACCAGCAGCCACAAGGACTTCTCTTATGTAGGACTTCGATTCATCTTCTAAATCGAGCATTTCAGGCTCTAATGGACCTTCTTTAATCACCACTTCTTGGGATACTTTCAACTGAAGTTGGTCCAACTGCCACCTAAGCTCTGATCAATGAAGGAATGGAAAGAAAAAGAAGAAGCATCAGACAAATGTTGGTAGTATCAAATTACACCTGCATTAGTGTATGCACATGTTTCAAATTTTGCATGAAAATTTGGAGGGCAGCTTTGCTTGAAATGTTAGAGGGAGTTTTAATTTCGAAACAAGTTTCATGAGTTCTTGTTACTAGTTTCCAAAACAGATTTCCATCTCTTTTCCATGAATCTCAGATCAGAAAGTCGCAAAACTTGGAGAGGCATCTATAAACAATTTTGTACATTCTATATTTGCTTTAGAACCTAAGAGCAAACATAGAGTGGATCCACGAGCCGTTCGGTGCACCACACTGCGTCGAGCATGCACATTCGTGTGAGAGCATGGGAGATTTAGATAGATTCACACTGGCATTTCATACTTAGCGCTTTATGTGCACTTTGACTGTGTGCGACAGTAACACTTGCCTGTTCCAATAATCATCAAGATCCTAGTTAACAGTAACTTCTGACTGTTTGCTACAGTGGTTCATACTAGGTGGCACAATTCATCTTAAGTTGTTAGAGCAAGAGTATAAGATCAAGCGAAGGATCGATGATGCTTCAAATCACACATGAACTGAAAACCGTTCTTACCATGGAGGTTAGCATTGATCTCTCTAAAAACCTGTGGCATGGGCTGATCATCGATAAAGGGTACATCCAAAGTCGAGACAGGGCTTGGATGATCTCCAGGCTTAGAGAACCTGAGAGGACTGCTGCAAAATGATGCAGGGCTTGGTGGAACTTCAGTTGAGTTCTCCTGAAACCAAACAATACAAACTCATGTATTAGACAAAGATTTGTAACAGGAACAATCAATTCAGCATAATTTACTATGTATAAATGTAGAATAGAAGAAATGAACCCGATTTCAATTCTTGCCTGTGCAATCCCATAATTCATCAAAACTGATGGTGCATTCATAAAAGCCTTTGTCATATCGATATCATCGCCTCCAGATTCCTCCACTGATTGAAATTTCCTACCAAATAGTTTACCCCTAAGAGTAAAATTATATTTCAATTTAGAAACCTTCCCTCCAAAGCCAATCCTATGTTTACTTGTTTTTCTCTCTTCAAAGAAAACTTCTTCTAAAGATTCATGTTTCCTCATCATGCGAGCACTGGGTAAAATGTTTGGCTCAGTTGATAGAAGTTTTGCAAGTGAAGTCCCTGACACTGGAGCTGACAAAGATCTGACAATTCTCCCTGGCGAGTCTTCTGTGGTCTCAAACACATCTTCTCTCTGCTCATGTCCAAATGCATATGCATGGTCCCCTTCCACATTTCTCTGATAGCTGATCATATCTGTGCCCTTTGAAGCTTCTATCAATGTTCTCATTCTCCTCCCTTTGCTGTCTACCGAGGAAGCGACTGTGCTTCTGTTGATGATGGTGGGAATATCCTCATTTTTTCCATTTCTTGGATTATTCCTACTCTCCAATAAGAATTTCCCTTTGTCCTTTTTTATGAAGTTCGGCAAACCTCGTCTACTAATCTGAGCTTCACTTTCATACAATTGATTTGATTCTGATTGCACCAAATTCATTCTTAATTCCCTCATAACACTTTCTCTTACTTTTTTTGCAATCTGTCGAGCTATTTCTTTTGGGTCTGTTGGTCTTTCTAGGAAAGGAATCTCAACTTCATTCCCTCGGACAGTCACAGCTTGTTTCTCATGCCCTTCTATTTCAAATTTGAGTCGTTTCTTTACCTTCTCGAGAAGATCTCCAGTACTGCTTTCATCTTTGATTCTATCAGGTGAGTTACCCCAAGACTCTTCAATGTCAATGGTCCTTTCTGAACCAGGTGTCAAGATTACTATCTTTGTGGGTAAAGATGGTCTACAAAATTTATCATCATACTTCATTTGTGAGAACCGATCAAAGTCATGGCTTTTGGATTTGTTCCTCCAGATCATTCCTTCCTTTTGGATAGGTTGAAAAGGTCTGCCATTGTATTCATGACTCTCTAAATTGACAATTTTTCCTGCACTTTTTTGTGACATATAAGCCTTGGACTCTAATGGCATATCATACGCCGAACTCCACCTAGAACCTGTATAGCCAGTCATCATTCCGTTGTGGAGATTTTCTACTAAAAGGCTTTGGTGATTTTTAGGATGTCCAGGACTATTTTGCAGTTCGACACTACTTGAACGCTCCCAACCTCTGGATGCTTCCCATGCTTCAAATTCTTTCTTGAACTTTTGCAACTGCTCCTCTTGGATATGCTTCTTAGGTAATGAATTTGTGAACCCAAGGTGATTATCGTAGTGGTCTGGATCTTGTCCATTAACAAGGGGAAGAAAACCTTGTTTTGTTTCATTCATGTCTTTTGAGCTGGAAACTTTGTAATGACCTGTTTTGACTATTTCCTTTCTTTCCATGATTTTGCTTGGATTTTTATTCCTCTTATTTTTGGAATGGACGGCTGGTCTTATTTCTGATGGTACCGCTTCCATGCCCATCAGACGGGCAATTACACTGGGTACATTGCGTCTCCGATGAGTTGGTTCAGGCATCTTGAACCCAATCAGCGTTTCAGCGTCTCCGTAATGTTTCTGGTCGGACAAAGATTATTGTCGCAGGAATGCCACTTCACTTGATTCAAGTACTGAAAATGGCAAGAAAACATCACTGAGCATGCATTAGAATTTTCAAGAATTCAATCAGTGCAAAATCATACAATCAGGTGCCGGCATCCTATATACTGGAAAGTATCAATGTCCACATGACAACCATAGAAATTAGAAAAATCATTGACTGCAAGAAAATATTTGGGGATGTAAACATTGCTGCTTCCAACATTTGAAAATTAATTTTTTAGCATAATTTTCAGTTTTTCACACAGGAAGTGAAGCAACCAGCCAACCAAACCAAACTTCTCTACAAGCATCCTATATAATTAACCTTTTTTCTTAAATCAAAACAACAAAAAGAACAACAATTATCATGGATGGAAAAAAGTAGTCACAAACTCATAGGAAACCATGTACTTGAATAGACAGATGATGATTAATTAACAATAGAAAAGGATGAACATCCTTCATATCGAAAATTCAACCCAAACATTCTACATACGTCTGTGTTATTTCAAGGAATTTCCTAGTCGTCTTGCTTCGATGACACAACAGTCAGAAGTCTAACATAGGAGAATGTGATTACCAGTTAGTCCTTTGAACAAAAGAAAACATCAATATTTTAGATCATTCTTTTCTTTTTCCATTTTTACGGTAGAATCTACAAATCAAAATTGTGACTCTTACATCTTGATCACTTGAGTACGAGGGCACATTCCTCAAATATCAGTCCCACTCTTATTTCTATTTTCATCAACAACAGTCTTCAGCATCAGTATTTTTTCCAAGTGTCTTGACAATTTCAGGATGTAAAAGTCCAAAAAATGTAATATTCTTCCCCTATAACCGGATTTATCATTGATTTTTCAACAACTAAAGATCAATTGAAAAAAATAAAACGAACATATGTACCCTTCATCTTGAACACAGGAAAGCTCTAACATGATCAAATGTGGTACTGTAAGACTCATTTCAACTTAAAAATAGTAAGTAATTTACTGGTCATACAGATACGTATTACAATTATACAAATTCACAAATATTTTTAACTCTTTTGATTAGGGAAAGGTCCAAGGTATATGATCTACCTATTCAAAATAGAACTTTGAATTGGCTCAAAATTTATCAGATCTTACCCCTACACCATGTGAAATACTCTAAAATGAAATCAAATTTCCTTTAAAATCAACTCATGGATTTGTTGGGGTGCGAACGAGAGTCCCACATCGGTTGTGATACTGGGTCACTCCACCTATCAAGCTAGTCTTTTGGGTTGGAAGCCAAATTCTAACAGTGGTATCAAAGTCAGGTTCCTAAGCCACAACATGTGGACTCAGGGATCCCCTAGCCAAACGGGATGGTTGGTGACGTTCTATCCGCCAGAGAGCCTTGTTCGAGGCGGAGGGGGATTGTTGGGGTGTGAACGAGAGCCCCACATCGGTTGTGAGAGGGAAAATCTAAGGACTTATAAGAGACTGGGTCACTCCACCTGTCAAGCTAGTCTTTTGGGCTGGAAGCCCAGTACTAACAGGATTAACTAATTTAGGAGCCTCATACCAATTGAAAATGTTAAAAAGTAAGAGCAAGAAGGAGAAGAAAGAAAGAAAGAAAAGTAGAAGAAAGGAAGCACTTCAAATCTGTATCAGGTCCAATTAAGAAAAAATAAGTTAGTAGAGGTTCTAATCATCATCCATATAGCATGCAAAACTCTGGTCTAGAAGTCCTACATTTTATTTTAATTTTAAAAGAACTCATCAAATGACAATGTAAAAACAGAAACCAGTGCACTTCAATTTGCATGATCAGCCATTAGAAAATTAGAAAGATTACCATGGAGGCATTGCTTCAAACACTCTGTAACCAATTCCAGTAACTTGTCGTCGACGCCGGCTGCAAGAAAGAACTGAAATCCAAATTCCTGCAGAAATCGACGCCATCGGGTTCTGAGGAGCAGAATTTGGAGAGAACAAATGATCCTCAAATAGCAGAGAATCGAAAAGGAAGTAAAGCAAGCTAAAATGCTGGAATTGAAACCCTAGAAATGGAGAAAAGTAAGACTTTCCAACAAAATCCGTGGGTGGAAAGAGAAGCTTTTCTTTCTTTTATTTTATTTTTTCTCTCTCTGGTTCTTATCTTCCCCGTGTTTTCTCTTTCACCGTTGGTAGTTAAAATCGGAATGGTTAGAAAAAGAAGTACGTGTTCCGAGATCCACATTAATTTGTGATCTCGAATCTGAATCATGTGAGGAGTGGGGGCCACACGATGAAATGTGGCAGCTGCCCAGGGCCTGCATGACCACTTGAATCAGTAGGCAGGACCCATTGGAAATGTTTTAAGTAGACATGAATGACTGGAGATTTGTCATTGTCATCATTTATTTTCTTATTATTATCTAAAATTGATTTTTTTTTTTACTTCAAAAAAGTTCAAAAGAGTCCCGACAATTATTCAATTTGACTCGACTCATATTAAAATTATGTCATCAGTGCATCACAAATCATAAAATATGGTTCACCATTCATACAACATAATATGACATCTATATTTCTTGGTTACAGTAGTTTTTTTTAAAACATTAAATATTTTTCATGCTTTAAAAAATCTACAAAAGAAAATTATATGAGAAGTTTTCATGGAAGGAATAAAGGGAAAAACTAAAAAATGCCATTTGAGACCACTTTAAGATAAATTCAAATGATTTAAATTGTTATTTCTCTGTTAAATTTAGGTCTAACTAATTTTTTGTCCATATTTCTCACTGTTTGATTGATTATAATAAATAAAATTATTTATTCAATGGTTTGTATTTTTATTTTAAAATCCAAGGGTCAAAACAATTTAATGGATCTCGTTTCGGACAATTTGATAGCTTTCATGATAGCATGTGCATCCATCTAATTTTTTATTATAACGTGAAATCCATCCTCTAACCTAACATGTCAAAGTAACTTAAGCTTTTAAACCCAGACATCTACCAAACCTATCCAATAGTGAAAGGTTTTTAAGTTGTTAAATGCTATTGTAACTGAGTTTTTTAAATAAAAATTTATCTACGATCTAATTCATTATTTATTCAACCACAAAGCAGTGTCATGGAATTATATAACTTTATTTTTTCGGTGATTGTTTTTTTTTTTTTATAATATGTATATCCCCATTCCACATTAGAGGTGAGACTAATTTCACCGATATATAAAAGAATGGGATTAGTCTCGTAGTTTCGTGTATCTATTAAATTAGTTTCACCTCTTATTTTGATTCACCTAATGTATATATGACTTAAATGTGGTGGTTACGAGTTATCATTTAATTGAGTTTGGCCTAGATAAAATGTATGACTTAACTAAATGTGATGGTTACGAGTTATCATTTAATTGAGTTTGGCCTGGATAAGATGTTTGGTTGATAAGAAAGGCCCAAAGTTATTATCACCATTAAAAAGAATGGTCCCATTAGTGGGTGAGCAAGCAAAAATTTATATACCACTTGTGAGTGGAAATAGGGAAGACCACCAATTTCGGTGGCCCGGCAGCTACCAAGTAAAGTTCCTTAAAGCCAGACACGTGGCAATCAATTTTATTATAGAATTTTTTTAAATATCAATATTTTATTTTTTGAATTTACGTGTGGGAAGGCCGGCGGGAGGTTAATCAGTTGAGCTACACCCAATATTTTTATAATAGCTAATGGAATTCATATATGTAAGTTTCAATTTTTGGATTGAAATAAATCATGAGGTGTAATGAAATTAATAACTTAATTGTTAATGTTTATGATAGAATAAATTAGTTAAAAACTATTTTAAATAAATAAGAAAACATCAATGATAATGATGAATTTGTTTATAAATAGCCCAAATAATGCTAAGACCATTAGTTTTTTTTTATTAAAAAAATGAAATTTAGCATTATACCATGCAAGTGAAGTTTATGATCAACCTTAATATACAATTTCTCTATTCGTGTTGGAATTTTTTTAATGTGTTTTTAGTTCACTGCCTATGTGATAGAAAATTACAAGTTCGAATGGGATATTATTTTTTTATACTTGACAGCGTTGTTCTTTGAGTGCAATAAAAAGAAAAACGGATGATCAAGAGTCTATAAAATTTTGATTCTATCTAATTATGTTATTATGTAATTTAAATTTTTTAAAAATCAATAACTTATATTCATTGAAACTTTTAAAAGGTCAAAATTGTATGATTAAAATAATCAATTGATTTTACATTTATCAACTCGTGTATCTAAATTATCTAATTATATAAAGCAATGGCTATAAAAACAAATCTAAGTAGCCTGACAGCAAATGGAGCTTTCAATGAGTTGGATTGGTCCCATAAGCTGTCAAAGTGATGGGCCTGTCCATATTTATCCAATCATGCCCCCCAAAGGAGTTTGAAGCAAAGTTGTAAAGGCATTTCTTAGTTGTGAATCATGGTTTTCTAAAAAATTAAGATGTAATTCAAGACTTGACTCAGTTCCAATAAAGTTGGTCTTATATTGATGTTTTTCCCCATTTTATTTATTTATATTTATTCTTTAAACTTTTTAAAAGAATAAAAAAAATCTTTAAATTTTTTAATATTAGATAACTTTGTGCCAAATGGCAGAGTCAAAATTCCAAAACTGAGTTGCCCATGAGGCACAAATTTTGAAAACCCTATTATTTAAGTCCATGGTCCCCTTCCCAACCTTTCCACTTCAAAGTCTCTTTCAAGGCAAATGGCTTGTCTACTTGTAAATATAACACATTGACAATTATTTATCTCGCCAGACGCGCTAAGTTGTCCACTTATATTATTTTAAAACTTTTTTATTATTCATATAATTATTATTTTACATTGTATTGTTGATGGTCTGACTTTTTTTTGTTGTACTTGATATCATGTTATGCATAGCGAAAATTGATAAGAACACTGGTGTTTTTTATAAGAAGAGCATCGATGTATTTTTTTACCCCTTATATCATGATAAGTGGATAAAAAGACAAACTTACGAAAAAACACCGATATACTTATCGTTTCTCATTGGCAAAAACCAATTTGATTTAGTGATCTAGCTCTCTCATTTTTCTAACACAAGGGATGGTTCAAATAATAATAGAAAGTGATCCCATTTAACAGAACAATAAGATTTCACTTAAATTACTGGGCTGAAGACCGGATGGGCCTTAAAGATTTATTTCAAGAGGACTGGGCTTGGTCAAATCACTGTAATTTGTGCTAATGTGAACATCTCTGTCAATAGCTAAACAAGGCCAGCAACGAATAGCAGTGTGCTTTGGATCGGGCATTTTTAAAGCCCAGATTTTGTTCATCCATTTTTGGGACTATTTGTACAATTGGTTTCATCAAACTATAGATATAAACAGTCTCATGTCATTTTCGTTGTGTTTGGATTAGATGAACACTTTGTTAGACTGGAGTGACCCGTCTCTTATAAGTCTTTATATTTTCTCCCTCACAATGGATGTGAGACTCTCGTTCTCACCCCAATAATTCCTCCTCGAAATAGGCTCTCCGGCAGGTAGAACGTTGTCAGTCATCCCGTTCAGTTTGGAGACCTATCTCTGATACCACTTATTAGGACTGGATTTCCAATCCAAAAGACTAACGTGATAAGTGGAGTGATCCAGTCTCTTATACGTCGTTAGATTTTTTCCCTCACAACCGATGTGAGATCTCTTTTACACCCCAACACACTTTCCAAACATTTTCATAATGGGTTTAAATATTTTTTATTAAAAAGTAGGAGATAGAAAGATTTGAGTGAAAATATTTTTTATTAAAAAGTAGGAGATAGAAAGTTAGCGAGAGCCGATCTACTCTCGGCAAAAGTTTTAAATATTTGGACTCAATTTTATATTTAGGAGAGATCAACTTTTAGTCATATTGGTCAAATCTAAGTTGAAATTAGCTGAGTCCTGCTTAAATTAAGAGAAAATAATAGGACTGGTCATATTGAGAGAGACTACGTCTAAGTTAACTCAGCTTCAACTTGGACTTTGGCTGATTTTTAAAACTATTCAGAGTCAATTGATTAGTGAGCCATTGTGGGTTTTTTATTTTAAGTGAGTGGACCACTTTAGAAATCCATGGGCCCCAACTTACACAGCCAATGGGACCTTGAGCAATCTTAGTAGGGGTGTAACTTGGGCTGGTAGGTCATATTGAGAGCCTAACTCTAGCCCACTCGTTAAATTTGGCTTATTACTTTTTGACTCAATCCATATTTTGACTCTCTTCTGACTCGCCCATTACCTAATTCATTTTTAAAATCATAATATATTTTTAATTTGAGTTAAGTTGTCTTATAAGTCAATCTTTGTCATTTAGTACAACAATTTGGTCTATATGTAGCATACATTGTATTAGTTTGTTTCAAAGAAAAGACATCCACAAAAACAAGTCTTCATCACCCGAACATAATCACTACATAGAGTAAAGTTTCAAAAAGTCATCAAATAGACATATAGAAAAAGATGCACACAAATATATAATTCATGTAATTCAATCAAGCCATTTATGTAAAGCTTGACCCTAATCCAGCTCAACTAAAAACATCTGAAATTATATTTTAAATGAGCTCGGTTAGCCTTCTCATATTTCATATCAGATTAATCGAGTTTGAATTGATCCTAACCTAATTTTCACTCCCAATTTCCAATGTGAATCAACTCTTTCTCGAAAGGTACAAGAAAATTTTCTTTTTTTCCTTATTTTTTCATAATTTGAATGATAATGGTTAAGGGTGAAACTCGGGTCGGGTTCTGGCCCGAAACCGCATGACCAGACCTGAAAATAATGAGGGTCAGGTTATGAAAGTCAGGTCAGCGGATCGGGTCGAGTTGAGAAGTCAGAAATCCGCATTGAATTTGGGTCGGGTTGGGTTGAGAGATTTTTAAGTTAACCCGACCCGACCCAGTAAAAAGTAGGCTAAAGTAGGTTCAAAATGGGAGTCAGGTCAGATTTCAGGTTGAGTCGGGTTATAATTCGGGTCAGGTAGAGTCAAGACGTTCGGGTCAAAAGTTCGAGTCAAGTTCTATATATTAGTAATTCGGGTCAGGTAGAGTCAAGACGTCCGGGTCAAAAGTTCGAGTCAAGTTCCATATATTAGTAACTCAGACCGGGTTGGATTTTAAAAATCCCAACTCGACTCGATTTCATTTCAGCCCTAATAATGATTTATGGGCTTGCAATCAATGATGTGTTATAGAATTTAGATGCATGTATGTGACAAGGAGGGATTTGACCAGTGGTAAAGGTCATGTTGATGATTGCCTTTTCTTTTTATTTTATATAATGGATAGATAAGCTTTCCAATCTATTCACTTCATTGGACAAGTTGTCATGTGCATGTAACTTTAAAGATGACCCTTTTCCAATTGAGAACAACTAGTAAACATACTTGTGGTCCAATAAGTATAGCTTTATCACAACAAAAGGCATCTCTCTCTCTTTCTGTATGGACACAAAGATTTGATTCTTATAACAATTTTATTTGTACAAAATATATTATAAATTTTATTTTTTTCTTATTTTTCTCTTATCCTTTTTCACTAAAGAAGTGATTTTTTCAACATTTTTTATTTTTTGTTATAATGAAATTTCTAATTTTTATATTTTTTTGTAATTTTTTTTAAATATAATAGTGTATTATTTTATTATAATGTTATGTTAACATCAGTCCAAAATAGTTTGACTCAATAGTGAGACTTTATTTAACTGAATCATGATGGAAAACAGTGTGATTAACGTTTCAATTTGTAAAACATTAACGGACACAGATAGGGTTCTAAGCAGGGGTAATAATCTCGGTCGATACGATATGTATCGGCCAATATACATCAGATATCAGTCGATAAAAGTGATTTTTTTAAAAAAAAAAAATCGATATTCGGATATCAGCCTATATATATCAGATATCAGCCGATAAAGGTGGTTTTTTAAAAAAAAAACTGATATTCGGATATCGACCGATACCAAGATTTATACCCCTGAGTCTAAGAAACAAAAAGAGAATGTATCCTCTATATTTTGATGGATTTGGGTCGTTATTTGGACTCTAGTAGGGATGCAACTTGGACTGGGCCAAGCCCAAGCTTACATGAGAAAACTAAATAATTTGTTTGGGCTCTTTTGATTCTATTTCAAGGAGAAAATAGTAGGCCCAAATTTGAAAACATGGATGGGTCAAGCCCAGTGTATTAAAAGACTGATTATGTGCTTGGGTTTATGAAACCCCAAAATTTGATTATATTTCCTTGAATATTATGTATAAATACAACTTCCAGTTGATCCACAATGTATATTTTCATAGGATATGATTATTTAAGTCAATGAAGAGTAACCTCATGGGAAGTGGCCCAGAAGAGTTGATCAAATATTATTTCAACATGGCTTCTCTCATATACTCTGGCTTGTAACATTTTTTAGATACTTGCTTTTGAAATCTTATTAATAAAAGTATATGTTAAAGTGATACTTTTAGATATACACAAGAAATCATCCAACCAAATTAAATTTGTCAAACCGACCTAGCAACGTGGCCTAATCTAATTAAAATTTAGTCTTTCTAACATATGATTAAATTAGGCCACTCCTCCTTAGTTTTACTTAATATGTAGATAGAGAGGTTTACACACGTTCAAGAGGCCATGGACACCTCAATCATCAAAAAATAAAATAAAAATAAGAGCCAAAAGTCCCAGTGAATGACTAAGAACTCGCCCATAGTTCGAAAACTACAAAATTGAGACTTTAGGCCCTTGGATTGGGCTCAGATTTTAGCTCATGAAGATCAACCCAACTCGACCCAATCCAACTTAGGCTTTGTAAATAGTCAGTGAGGGCATGAAAGTCATTTAACATCTAAACCAAATAATCAAATAATAGATTCCTCTAGGGTTTTCACCATTCTCTTCCTCTTGTTTTATAAAGAGAGAGAGGGGGGGGAAACAATTTGCTTCCCTTCTTCTGGTTCTGGGTGAAGGGTTCTGATTTTCTGATGTCCAGGTTTTTTTATTAGGGACACTTGGGATTTTGACTTCTGTTTGGATTCTTGTACTGATCCTCCCTTTTGGAGCTTTTGGGTTTGCCTTTGGAATCATATATCTAATCTCCTTTTAGGTTTCACTTTTCGGTGTGGATTGCTTTTGGGTTTTGAAAAATTGTGTTTTTCTCTTCTCTTGTTCAATTTATAATTTTTTGGGTCTCATTTTCTTTTGTTTTATTTTCCTTTTTTCTACCTCTGTTTTTTATTTTTATTTTTTTCTGTAGGTTTGCATTTGATGACTAACACTTGATCTCTGAACTTCAGGTAAGTTCATGTGTTGACAAGGTATTGCTGATGCTAGCCTATTTTTTTTTTTTTGGTAGTCCAAGTATCTGGTCTCTTGAAACACCGAACTAATTTCTAGGATAAATCTCCCTATCCATACACATCGGATAACATTACGGAGAGTGGCTAAGATCTCTCTCATCTTAAGCGGGTTCTTAACCGCCGAACCAACCCTCAGAAATTTCACCTACTCCTTAACCCACACACTAAAATATTTTTATTTTGTCTTTTTTTTAGGTCCAGAGGTGTGTAGACATCTCGCACCCGACTAGTCCTCCATAAAACCCGCTATCCACAGACACCGGAAAAATTAAAATATCTTTATCTTAACCATCCAACCATTGTTTTCTCCAACAAGGCATAAACGCTTCTACTTGATTTTTGACATGTCTGTGATCCTACATTCAATATTTTGTATTTAGTATTTTTATTTAGCATTTAAAAATAAGAAAAAATCTTTTGATACTAAATACAAACTGTGAAAAGTGATAATTTATTATCGTATTATTGATGCAGTACATTTTTTTAAAAAGCCAGTAAATCAGAGAAAAAAGTAAATTTTTACAGAGATGAATGATAGAGAAATCCAACCTCTATCTAAGGGATAGAGAAATTCATCATTACATTGTTTCCATCTAATGTACCCTTTGAATTTGGTAGTGCAAGGTATGCTCCTTCCATTTCTTAGACTCTAGATGCGTTACTCTCTATTGGAGTTAGATGTAAAATTTGAATATATAGTAGAGCTTTAATAGGGCTGAAATTCGGGTGGATTTGGTCAGATTTTAATAAAATTCAATCTAACTCATGTTAAAACTTATTTAATCTAATCTGACTGGATATGAAGTATTCAACATGAATTTCTGACCTCACTCAACTTGAGTGTTTAGTCCAATCTGATCTTCAGCCTTAATTGTTACTGTTTTATAACTTGTTGAACTCGGGTCGAGTTTGGTTGATTTTAAATTTTTCAACTCAATCAATCTCGAATTTCATGTGGGTTTTTTTTTCAATCTGATTTGATCCAAAATATATAAGCACACAATCTAAACTCACTGCTTTCTCAAGTTAGATCATGAGAGTCAGGTTAAAATCCAACCCAAATTTCACCCCTAATTTTTTAATATATATATATATATATATATATATATTAATTTAAAAATGAATGGGTCTAAAACTTGAACTTGTCTTAATAAATTTTAAATAAATACTCAAATCTAAATCGTCAAATAAAAATCTTTTTCTAAGTTCTTTTTACCAACATCAAAGCTGCCCACTAAAGAGAGAGTTGAGTGCTCAGTCTTTGTCACAGTTCATGGCATCTCTCATTATCTGCGATAATTCAAATTTGAAATGGATAGAATAGTAGTTTAAAATTTGCACCTCATCTCCCTCTTAGCCAATGTTATCACAACCAGATCGTGTACCGAACCATCTTCGAAGAGGTTAGGGTTCAATCGGATTTTACCACGGTCAAAGCCGGTCAAATATTAAAATAATATAAATATTATATAAAATATTAAGTAAGACATATTTTACCAATAATATTAATATAAATATTAAAAATAACATTCAAACTCTGAGTAATATACCAAAATGGTGAAATATATGGGATAAAAATAGTAATAAACTTTTATATTTCAAATATACACATTTTTTAAGGGAAAAAATAAAAAAAATAAAATAAAAAATAAAAAAATTCAAAAACCCTGAACCGCGGTTTGCGGTTTTGACCGGTTTTATGCGGTTTTGACCGCCAGTTGGTTTTTTAACCAGACCGAACCGGGTTCTGATAACACTGCTCTTAGCTCAGTGGTTTATAATCTCGTTTTGGGATTATGTTTTTATCGGGTTTTGCGTAGCCTTTGTTTCAGATTTTTAGATATTTTTTATGACATTTTATTTATATAAAAAAAATTGCATTCAAGGGTTTAACATTTTATGAAAAGAACCTTCTTAAACCAAAAGATGCTCAAAATATTTTTTTATTTTTATCATTTTCTATTACTTTCATATAAATTTTTGAAAAAAATCAAACAGGTATTGACTGATTTGCTTCATAGGAATATATCGGTTCCGTGATTTTTTTATTTAACCCTTTGTTAGAAACATTCACAAGTTCAAACGGTAGATTTCATTATAATGTGGGGAAATTCTAAAAAAAAAAGGGTCTTCAGTTATTTTACATAATTCTAAAAATACTCATTATTTTATTAAAAAAATTAAGTTTTCGTGAGAATCTTAAAAATCTCGACTAAAAGTCAAACTTAAATTTTCCATTTTTTTTAAAGTCAATTTACCATTAGTTGCCATTAAGGGTGGCAAATTTTGAATCTAACCCCAAACCTGATCCAACCTGCATTAGAGAAAAAAAAAACAGTATTTAAGTACTTTGATTTCTTCAAACCCATTGATTTTAGCCCATTTATTCTAATTAAGTTAACAAATCTTAGTCTATTGCGTCAATTTCTTAGTGGCTCTGGAGGAAAAATCTTTTTATCTTTCATTTTCTATTTAAAATAGTTTTTTTCATATATTTTAAGTTTTTCAAAAAAATTATGAAAATTTGAGTCAGATTGAGTTGGACCAAGTCAATAATTAAAAATTTTAGGTCGGACCTAATTGGGTTAAACAAAAAACTTGCGAGTCAGACCTATTGCTACCCCTACTTGCCATGTAAAATGTTCAAAATAATAAAATTAACTTTCTAGACAAAAAAATAATAAAATGTACTTATATTAAAAAAGAAACGATACTTATCCCTTGCTTCTTGGTCCCATCTTTGAACAAGTAGAACACCATATTTTTATTTTAAATTATAATTTTTGTTTAAATTTTTGAGGTTTTCATTGATAAAAAATATGGGTAGGAACTCGTTTTTAAAAATTATCTTCTAAAGAGAGCGTACTTGTGCGTTTATAAACTCGAAGATGCCCACAAGCACTATGAGACATATTAGCACTCTCTCTAAACATCAATATCAAAGTTGTAGACACTCTGCTCTCCTTTCATACTGGGCTGAATATACAAATCTGACCCATCTTAATAATAAAGAGTTTAAACACATGACTAAAACTCGTGGTTAAAAACTTACATTTATAATCGTGAAGATCTCAAAGTCTAGATGCAAAGAGATGCTAACTTTCATAAATACTCATGTGATTTTTTTAATGTTTTCATTGCCATCCGTTTTCTTTTTCCTAGGTCCATCTCTCACTTTTTATTTTATTAATTGTCATAGAATATTTAATATTATTTTATGATAGGTGATTAATTATATTTTTTCTTTTTTTTCTCAAGAGAGATATTTTTATCATTTTTATGATGAAATTTATTTACTAAAAGTTAAGAGGGCGGGTGGGTATATATTAACTAACATTTCTCCACCACAAATTCACATTACAAAACTACAAATTGAAAGTTAAAATTCATAATTTTTAAACAAATTGAATAAAGGATATTTTTTTAGAATTTTTCATAAAAAATCACTATCTAATATTTCAATTTTTTGTTTTCCAATTTGAATGAGGTGATTGGACAAAGTGACAAACAGTCAAAAGTTGAAGGCTTTTGGTTCCTATCGACCAAACTTTTCTACTTTATTGACTTTTTCGCTTTCAAGAGATAGATACAGTGCACCCAACATTCCAATGCATGCGGTCACAAATTATTCACAAAACCCATGTCTAAGGAAGGCCGCGCATTTAGACGGCCGGATTTTTTTTTAACAGGACGCCAGTTTTTAATATTTTAAATAAAATTACTATTTTACCCTCCTTTTTTTGATACTTGACTATTCAAATGATTCTGATAGGGTAAGAAGGAATGAGAGAATGATATAGTAATATATTATTTAAATAATAAAATTTTATTTAAAATTTTAAAGTTATTTTTTAAGCACTGTTTATTTTAAAAAAATATTTAAATATTCAAACTAATTATGATAAAATTACATTAAGAGTTAAAGGTCTTTTGACACTTCCAAATACTTAAAATACAGTGTTTTACAAATAAATGTATTCCTAAGTTGTACCAAAAATACATTTGGAAGTGTGAAAAGACCTTTAAGTTTTAAAATATTTTTATCAGGTTATCGTAATTAGTCTGGATATTTAATTTTAGAAATACAAAGTGTTTAAAAAATAACTGTCTATGTTGCCGATGCCATAATAAAATATTCTTTAAAACATAGACAGTTATTTTTTAACCATTGTGTATTTTTAAAATTTATCATATTGAATATTCGGAGTAATTACGATAACATGATAAAAATACTTTAAAACTTTAAGGTCTTTTGATACTTCCAAATGTGTTTTCGGCATAGCCTAGGGATATCGTTATTTGTAAAACACTGTATTTTAAGTATTTGGAAGTGTCAAAAGACCTTGACATCTTAAAATATTTGTATCATATTATCGTAATTAGTCCGGATATTTAATTTGAGAATTTTTGAAAATACACAGTGCTTAAAAAATAACTTTAAAATTTTAAATGAAATTTTATTATTTAAATAATACGTTAATGTGGCATTTTATCATTCATTTGAATGATCCAAAAATAAACTGCAAAATGGTAATTTGACTGAAAATTTTGAAAACTAGTGTCTAGTAACAAAAAAACTCGGGTGTCTAAATGCTCGGTGGCCCTAAGAAATTATTAATTTCGAATTTAAATTAAAAATTTAACTAGTTTTTTTCCAATATTTTTAATTTATTAAAACTCTTTTAAAAAAACGATTGTAGTGAAATAACTTAGGTTGAGTCGAGGGATCCAAATATCGGCCGATATATATCTTGTCGGCAGATATGATACGGTTTTGACATTGCATCATATCGGCCAATATGTTGATATCTCGGCCGTATCATATCGGCCGATATTGTGATATCGGCCGATATCGGTCGTTTTTTTTTTTTCAAAAAGGAGAGATAAAAATATCGACCAATATATCGGCCGATAATGAGTTTTTTTTTTAATTTTTAAATTTAACTATGGTTGAGAAATTTATTGACATCTTCTTCTTTTACATTGATTATTATTTTTAAAGTGATTTTGCAAGAAATTACCACAATTGTATTAAACTTGACTCTTTTAAGTGATTTACATTTGAATCTAAAATCCAACTATTTTTATATTCATTTAATGTATCGTTACTGTTGAATTACTCATAATAGATAAAAATATTTGTCTGATAATTTAAATCTTAAAATAAAATGAAAATGGATAATTTAGTTTTACGGTAAAATATAACTTAGCTTGGTACATTACAATGTTTAAACACTTGAGTTTTTTGTTATAGTGTCTTATCTAATGTGACTAGGCACAAGGTCATGATAGGTTTATTAAAAATACTTTTACATGAATGTAAGTTTACTAAAAATTCTTTTGACCAGATCAATTAAGTTATATTTTTTAAACTATAGAGTTAATAAATCAAAATTAATTTAAATTATTATTATTTTTAAATTAAAAATATAATTTACTTAATTCAAATCAGATCAATTTGTGGTGAACAATGGGTGGTCCTTTTACTTAGCTATTGGACGGTTCTTATCCTCTGTCACAAGCAATATCAGGTTTTCTGCTTTTAGATTGGCTGATGTACTTTACAAAATATGGATTGAGGTTCTCTTGGATGCCAAAACCAAGGTGGAAGGTAAGAATTTGCGGGGGAAAAAGGAACATCAGTTGTATTATTTAAAAAGTAATTTCTCCACTGTAATTTCATTTTAAGTCTGGTTACCACCTACGCTCAAGACATCGGCTGATACGTTTTGTTTCGGTCGATATGATATAGTTTTTTAGAGTCTTATCATATCAGATGATACATATTATATCGATCATACGCAATAGTTCTCGGCCGATATGACTGATATATCGGTTTGATATATCGGTCCGATATGAATATTGACATTTAAAAAAAAAAAAAATCAAAACAGTGGTGGGTTCGAGTTGATATCTCGGCTGATATTATCATTTTTAATTTTTTTTTAAAAAAAACAGCTTTCTTTTGAATTTTTTAATTCAGAAAAAATAAAATAATAAAAAAATACCGATATTTAAAAAAAAAAAAACACACACACACACAAAAGATGAGAGAGACATTTATTGGCCGAGATATCGGCCCGGACGAATTTTTCACCTCTGGTTACCACTAGTTTAATTCAAGATTGGTTTAATCCAAAAAATTCTTTTGAAAACTTAAATGGGTTAGAGTATCAGGAAATGTTATAAAAGGTAGGAGTCTTGACTTCGATTTCCACTCTACTTCAAAAGGATCGCTCTCGTTAAAATTACTTGGTATGTTCGGGGAGACTTGTTCATGTTCAAATAATTAATCGGATGCTCTAAGAGTTGTGGATACTTTGGTTATTAAAATAATTATTTTGAAAAATTTATTGAACCCGACCCGATCTAACCAAAATTACTCAACTCAACCCGAAGTGTTGACCTGAATTACTCAACCAGACTCGACCCAAATTGCTAGCCCAAGTCAATCCGAGTAGTATTTTATAACTTCGTACATGCGAGTCAAGTAGAGTTACATTAGATTGGATCGAATTAATTATAAAATTTTCCACTCAAATCGACCCAAATTTCATACGAATTTTTATTTTTTCAATCCAACCTGGCTCAAAATATACAAATACATAACTCAAATCCATTAATTTATAGAATCGAACCATATGTGTCGTGTTAAACCCGACCCAAGTTTCACCCCCACCGACACTTTTCTTTCAAAATTTACGAAAATTAATCAACGGTCTGTATTCAACGAAACAATCCAATGGCCGACTAAGTGTTTTTTTTTCCAGTGGTGGCCCACTCATAGATATTTTGATGAGATGGACGGCTTGATCAAGTGGAGTTAGGCTGTGTGGGCCCCAGATCTTCATTTGCTTGATCTGACAAAGGTCATTCTTCTACAAACGACAAATATAACAACTTCGCTACAAGACAACCTTGGAATCAGCACAATAAGCGGGGTAGCTCTGTAATTTAAAGCAACCATTGAGGGCAATTTCGTCAATCTAGGAACTCGGAGAATAATACTTAAAACGGCCGGCTCTGAAGCTTGTTTTCCACACGCCAAAGTGCTTTCTGCTCATTCCATGGGTGATTTTGTATTTTTGAACTGATTTTTTTTTAGAATTGCCTAATTGAATTGTATTTTATTTTTTAAATAAGTGATTTTGTTTAATAATTTGTCCAACTAAAACATAATACAAGATTCACATATATTTAATTGAAATATGTTTATTTATTTCTCTGTGTATTTTAAAATTACTATCATTATTTTTGTTGTTGAAAATTACTAATTATTGTCGTTCTTTTCATTAGTATGATATTATAGAATTATTCCTCTTTTAAAAAACTATAATTAATATTATTTTTATTTTATTTTTTTATTTCTAGTTATATTTAATAAAGTGTATAAATAAACTACCAACATAATATTATAAAAAAAAAACTAAAATATACATTTAAATCAGGGGTGCAAAATTCGGCCACCCCGAGATATCGGCCGATAAATTTCTCTCACCTCTTTTTTTTTAATATATGTACTTTTTTATTATTTTATTTTTTCTGAATTAAAAATAAATAAAAAAACCCAAAAGGAAGTTTTTTTTTAAAAAAAAATTAAAAATAAAAATATTGAGATATAAACTCAGACCCACTATTGTTTTGAATATTTTTTTTTTAAAAGACTGATATTGTGAATATCGGCTGATATTGGACTGATATATATTGACTATATCGGCCGAGAAATACTATATACATACAATTCATACAATTCGTAGCAGATATTTTGACCCCTATTGAAATAATCACAAAAATCAACATTTAATCTCATTAAATATGGGAGAAAATGCAGTACAGAATATACATGGTGGGTCAAGATGGGTTGAAATCAACCATAAATTAAATTTCCCTTTTAGGAATTGCAGCGGAGATGTGGAATTTGGGAATGTGTTAATATTTGGTAAGTTTTGGTACACCCATAGTGGGTGCCATTAAATAATCCCACATGCACTTACGCTGTTACTATATTATATTATCCAACATTTTAAGATTTTGGATTCATGTGGGGTCAATTGTAGGGTTGGTTTACTTAAGGCTGGAAGAAGAAAGGGGATGTAATAAATTCATTTTAAAATTAATTTTCATTCTATGTTTTAGTCATATCACTTGTGATTTTCATTATTTATTTCATAAATTACTTCATTATCATAACTAGTAGGGGTGAAACTCAGGTCAGGCAGCATGATCGACCCGAGAAATCATGCAGGTTGGGTGATGCGAGTCAGATTAGCTGGTCGTGTTGAGAAGACAAAAATCCACATGAGATTAGGATTGGTTTGAGGAATTTTCAAGTTAAATTGACCCAACCCGACCTGACCCAACCCGGCTAAAATTAATAGGTTCAGGATGTGGGTTGAGTCAGAATTCGGATTGAGTCGGGTTAAAATTTAGTCGGGTCAGGTCGAGGATTTTGGGTCAATAATTCAGGTCGTATCAAATCGAGTTCTATAAATATTGACTCGGGTCAGATTGGATTTTAAAAAACCCGATTTGACCCAACACCGATTTCAGCCCTAATAACTATCTATCTCATCAATTTAAAATTGATATTTCAAAAATTTGAAATATCTAAAAATTTGAAATGGGTTTAATTTCTACTTTAATTGATGGACAAACCATGCCTGCTGACTAACATAATCCTAATTGGAGTCTATGACTGATTTGGATGAGAACTTGACTATCCTTTAAATGTTTAAAAAGTAATTTGTGTTGTCCATATCAATTACAACTGTAATGTACTTTATAGAAATGATTGATGGACTCATGCCAATTATGCGCCATAGTTGCAATTCAAACAATAAGTGTAAGATCACACTAGCCTTATTTGTCATAAATTAAAGCCTCTTCACTAATCAACCTTTGCAATGAATTGATACACAGTTTATGTTGAATCTTGTAAATTATAGTTATGATTTGATAAAGAGAGTTTTTAAGAATTTCTTAAAATAAATGACACTCTTGAGTAAGGAATTCTTCTCTTAAAATATATATTTTTATAATCTTATTTAGTAATAATGCATAAAATGATTTTTCCTCTATCCTCAAAAAATAAGTTTTCAACACGTATAGTTGGGTGTAGAGAAAAGGAGAAAAGTGAACCTAACTATCATTAGGTTTATTTAAGTTCGAGGTTAAATATTTAATTGATGAGGTGTAATGGAGAGTTTACTCAACACTCAACTCTCGGGTGATTAATATAAAATTTGAATTTATAACAATGAGCATATAAATAAAAAATTACTTTTAGCTATTTAATCTGACATATTGACATCATTCTTCTTATGATCGAGGTGTTTAAGGTTTTCTAGAGCATCCGATTAATCTACAGGGGTGTTTGCAAGCCTCTTTACTTACGCACACTGAATAAAATGAAGAGGGATAACCTTTTGGGATGAGATTTGAACCCATGACTTCCACTTTCTGAGATGAATTCCTGAGTAACACATCAATTGTTCAATCACATGACTCATTTTTATCTTGATATTTGATTATTTTTTAATATGTTGAATTAATTATTTAACAAAAGAAAGACCTTTAACCTTCATTTTGTATTACATATTGGACGACACTTAGACCTCCACACGCCAGAAAGAAAAACAAGAACTTTTACGTACTCCATTGGGATGAAAAATATCCATTTTTATAAAATTTTAAATAAAATAAAATATAAAAATTGAAGATATGGGGTTCAATTTTCTTCCAGCTACGGGCTTGGACTCCAATCGAAATACTCTGATCTTCATTTAAAAAATCTTGCTCTTTCTCCTTCAGTTTGGCCATCCTCTTCATTATCTACTGTTGTGTGAGGATTTAACTTCTCTGATTAACAAGTTCACTATTAAATTTTGGTCCCTCCGTAGCAATGTTTGTGCCATCAGGGCCCTCATCAAGTTTTTCAGCCCTCATTGTCTAAAAATTGTCTGTATTGGAGATACTCAGGCTCAGTTTATAACTGAACTTCATACTCTTGGAGGTTTAGATATTTTTTCATAGGTTTCTATCGACCTCTATCATTAATTTTAGCCTGTGTTATGTAGGATTGTTTGGTCCTTTGCCTTTTAAACTCTCTTCTTCGATCATTTTAACTGTTTTTTATTTGGCGCGGGCTCTGATCATCTTGTAATTCTTTTGAGCGTTCCCCCACTTTTTGAGTGAATTCTTACCCACCGGTCAAATAAAATAAAATTGAAGAGATGATTTATATCTTTGGTTAAAAACAAAATAGACAAGAAGATAAACTTTTCTTGGTTAGGTGCAACAAACAAATAATGCTAAATGATGACTTGTGCTTCTCTGTCGAAGCCACACTGACTCAGAATGGATGATTAGAATGAATATTTTATTATACAAGTTTGACTTCTGAGTCCTTTGGTATAGAAATTCAATAGAATTAATATATATATATATTTTAAATTTAAATTAATAAAAAAATTAATATCAAAAGTTTAAAAATTTCTTTAACAATTATTTTAAAAAATTCAATATAATTACAACAAAGATTTTCTAATTCTCTTCGTTATCATCATTGACATTACTAATCTTATATATTTGAAGATTTTTTTACCATTTAATTCAATTAAAAAGAATATCTTTTGTTACTCTATAATTTTGGATGAAGTAATTTCTTTTATAAGTATTTTCATTTTTTTTGAATTTATCTATGAGAAATTATGGAAAACCAGCATAAACCCCTTACAGATGGATACCTACTATTTTTAACGCACACCAGATTAACTCACTAAAACTTAGGACTCGATAGAACTTTAAGGAGTTTAATCAAATTTTTCAAATGAAATGAAACATTGAGTTGAGTTATTTTTTATTCAAAATAATTTTGAGTCCAATTAAGTTTGAATATTGAATTTTTGGACTATAATTTTAAATATTAAAAAAAAAAATAGTTCCTACTTCCTAGGACCTTGTTCTTGTTGTGTGGAAGACTTAGAACGTTGGAAAGGGAATCATCGTTTTCACGCAATAAAGAGTACCCTTTCTTTTACACCCACAGATCCAAGGCTAATCTTCTCACGTTTTGCCCTCTCCTCCGCACGTGTCTCTCGCACGTGCTACCCTCTCCCTAAAAAAAGAGAGAAAACCCTCTCTGTAGAGAGAGAAAGAGACTGAGGCTAGAGAGAGAGAGAAATGGGTAAGACGACAGCTGCAGTAGAGAAGAAGAAGAAGAAAGGCCGACCCTCCCTTTTAGATCTCCAAAAACGAAATCTCTTAATCCAGCAACAGAACCAGAACCAGAATCAGAAATACAACAAGCAAAACCCTATCTCCAATTCCCGAAACCCTAACCCTAAAACCTCCACCCCAGTCCGCCGCTCCACCCGCCGGAACCCTAGCCTCGGCTCTGGAGATCCGAACGATGACGAAGATGACGAAGACGAAGAGGAAGAATCAAACGGCAGGCGGAGGGAGAAGAAGCTCAAGCTTGTCCTCCGCATTCCGCCGCACTCTTCCTCCGCCAATTCTCGCGGCGGAGAATCAGAAGAACGGTCCTACGGATCTGACGACTCCAGTGGCAACACGCCGAGGAAGAAGCGCAGGATCAGTGCAGTCGCTGGCCGCGCTGGCGGCGGCGATGTGTCGGGTTCGGAGAAGGTCAGGATTTTCTCGTTAGATGGGACTTCTGCTGCATTTGTCTAAATTCGCTCCTTTTTGAGTTTTCGCGGGTTCTCTGGTGGAAATTCTCGGCAATTCGCTGTCTGCATCGTTTTTAAAGCCCTCGGATTTCGTTCCCTGTCTTCGTTTTCTTGAATTTTAGCTTTTTCGGAGTTGACTTTGTCAAATCTCCGTTTGTTTATTTATTTTTTCGAAAATTTCGGTCAAAGATGTCTTTTTTGTAATCTTCTCCTTTTTTTAAAAAAAAAAATTGTGGAGTGGATTTTCCTTTTTCTTTTTTGTGTTCCTCAAATAATCCGTTATTTTTTTGGGCTGAAAAGTTCAAGTTTGTCTTTTCCTCAATCATTATTCCTTTTTCGTTTAATTGTGCTGTTTCCTGTTGATTTTGATTGGAATTCCACGTTTCCACTGGCCCGTTCGGAAGGAAATTACTTTCCTGCAAATAGTTTTTTAGTTAAAAATGTAATGGATTTACATTTTTTGCTGAAGAATTATTTTCTAGGACAGCATCTACCTCTCCATGCAATTTTAGGGGACCCAGAACAGGATTCCTTGTCTAGATTTGATCGGTGTAGATTGTGTTTGAATTGACAGATTTTGGGCATGAAATTTGTGCAGGGAGAAAGGCGCAAGTCCAACTCGAAAGCGACAGATCCACCTCCAGGTTTGCTGTTACTTGTTTACAGATTTATTGCCAATCAAATTAACTCAAAACACCTTGAGTTAATAGTTGATTAATTCGATAATTGTTAATTAATAATTGACAGGGACACCGACTGATTCCATTCCTAGGACACCTCTCCCTGACAAAAAGTTGTTGGAGTTTATCCTCGACAGGCTTCAAAAGTGTGCAGTTGTTTTTGGTTTTTATCTTATTTAATTAATCATGCATTTTTTTAATACTGGGTTCGATTAAAAAAGTAACGAGTTTTATGAGATCCTTTTATTTTTTGCAGGAAAGACACTTATGGTGTGTTCTCGGAGCCCGTGGATCTGAATGAGGTGTGTCTCTGAAGGGGCAAATTTGTTGTTGAGAAAGAATTTCTTGTATGAACTGAAATTTGCATGTTAATGGTACAGTTACCGGATTATCTTGAGCTCATAGAGCATCCCATGGACTTCAGCACTGTGAGGAAGAAGCTCTCATCGGGAGCTTATGCAAACTTGGAACAATTTGAGGTTGGTCCATTCACTTGTGCGATTAAAATAATTCAACTGTTGCATTTGGATTGTGTTTTATTTTTAATTTTTAATTTTACAGTAATTCCCCCACCCCACCCCCCGAGCCTTGGATTTGTTTATACCTTTCAGGAAAAAGAGGTCCTGGATTTGTTTCTTTCTTGAATTGCAATGATGATTTGGCTGCAATTCAGTATGTTCTTTGAGCAAGTAATGTGCTTTCAGGCTGTATTGTTGAAGATGCATTTTCTGAACTGTTTTCTTTATTCTGCCATTCAATGCATCTCTTACATAGTGAATCATGAATGATGGTGCAATGGAGGAAGAAGGGGGTTGGCAGCACAGGTGACACACATAGGTAGGGCAGATACAATGGGGAGGTCATTGGTGAGTCCATCATGCTGTCTGTGGAAAATTTGCTGGGGTCTGATGGTGCAATGGTTGAGTTCTGCTATGGAAGAGATAGGGTGGTTATGGAGACACATCCCAAGGAAAAAGGATTGAGAAGGGACGCTTTTATGCTTTCATAAGAATGAGGAATGAGTATATGGCAGCAAAAGGGTGCAGGTGAGGAGGGCTAGGTTTTGGAAGGGAAGGAGTGGGTGCATCAGTCTAAGGAAGGGGGAAGTTATTGCAGGAATGAGAAAAGAAGGGCCAGGGTCAGGGAAATTAAAGGGGAACAATAATGGAGAGCGAAGATATAAAGGGCTGTACAGTTCATCGAAAGGGTTGATAGATATTTATGTTTAAGATATAGATATGGAAGAGAACTTTACCTGGTCAGAAATTATTGGCGGGACAAATTAAATTGATCTTCATTGCAAATCAGGTCAATTAAAAAAAAAAACTCTAGGTGGTGGATGAGGTATTGGTGAGCAGATTTGGGAGGGGATTTGATCTCTTTCTAGTTTTGGTTTTCTCAGAGGAGAAAAAATGGATAGAGAAGGAAGATGCTTTCAGATGCAAGGAGCTATCCATAAATAGAGGTTTGGGAATGTGGAAGACGTATGTCTTTCATGGGGTCACTAGTGTTGGAAATTGTGCTCAAATTTCAACCATTAAATAAGTTAGGGAAAGAAAAGGAATTTCAAAATTAGTCTGAATGAGTAGCTCGGTTGGCTTGAGCTTCTTGTAATAGACTTGAGGTCTTAGGTTCGACCCCTCCTGGAGTTACCCAATAGACAAGGCTTGCTGGTGGTTTCTTGTTTCTATGGGATTAGTCTCACCTCCACATCCCATCTCATGTTATTAAAAAAAGGATCTCAAATTTAAATATGAGAGGGATGGAACGAGAATCATGGCGAATGACATCATGCAAATAGGGAATGTTGTAAGAGGAGGCAAGGAAGATGGCATGGTACTATTTTTGAAGGAGGGAGGAAATGTAGGGTTAAAAGGGAAGGGTGGTTTTCTTGAGGTAGGGACATCCACATGTACTCTTTTGTATGGAGGAGGTAAAGATTTGGTATAGACTTTTTTACCTAATTTCTTGACAGATTTTGAGGGTAATTGTGAGAATAGAATTAATGGTGATCGCTTGGTTGCCTAGTGCAGAAAAATACTACTGGAGACTTTGATGTGGGCTTAGATTGGGTGGGATAGTAGGTTTGCTATTGGACCCAATTATGCATGGAGCTTACAAACTATTTATTCTAAGGTGGTGAATCAAGCATGCAATTGGGTTCTCAGTGTTGGGCCTTACTTTTCTTTTGATCCTATTATGGTTGGGCATTAAGTCTCCAAATAAGCTCATATTGTGGAGAAGTAGGCCCAATATTGTAGATGGAGTAGAGGAAGTAACCCATTATGTGAGGATCAAGAAAGGGGTCTGGAAGTGAAGGTTTACAAGTATTAAGAAAAAAGGGTGTTAATGTTTAAAGAAGATGGGTAAGATGATGGTGATTGAATTTAAGGATGAGGAAAGCACGAAAATGGCATTGGAGCAGATGGACGATGCATATTCAAATATTCAATATGGCATAAGGGAGAGCTTGAGGCTTGCCCAGTTGTTTGCAAAACTGTTTCATTGGGCTGAAAAAGAAAGGTGGTAAGTAGGTGATTATGGAGAAGAGTCATTGGGTGTGCTAGGCGCAAATGGGTAAGGAGAGAGCGGCATAGTAGGAAGGTGTGGATGGTGTTTGGTGGGATTATGGAATGGGGCTATGATGTACATGTGCTCACAATTTTATGCCGTACTTACACATTTGTTTTACTTTTAATACAATTTTGTCAAATTTTTCAAGAACAAACGCTTCTCACACAGTTTTTTTTAGCTCAATTGAGGGTTTGTGGGTTTGCCATATAAGGTCTTAACTTTCAGCTTTTCATTTTTTTGGGGGGTACTTCTTTTAAGAATAGATTGTTTATTGAGGTGTAAGGAAGGGAATTTTTATGGAGATTGTAAAGCTAATCTAAGAAAGAGCTTTACAGCGCAGTTATTGGTGTTGAGTGTATATATTAGAAATAGAATAATAAACAAAAGAGAGGAGGGAGATTGTTTGTGGATTAGGTGGTGGGACTTGAAGGGAGGGAAGGTAGTAATATTTGAAGGAAGAGTTGAAGGAAGAGAGGTATGGGACAAAACTAGTTGCCTAAGACATACTAGGGAATCTAAGTCTAAAGGAGAGAGAGACATGTTAGGGACTAGTAACGGAATTTCAAGACACATAAAGAGCCATGGTGGTGAAACACAAATCTGATTTGAATTTTGAATTGCTATTGATGAAACTAAACACATTTTAAGAAATGGCAATACACAGAGACAAGAAGACCTAGAAACTTATAGTATGGCTAAACAGGCTGCTAATAAAGCTGTAAAGAGATCCAAATATGAAGCATAATATGATTTTGTGCCTAACTGGGAAAAAAGAGAGGGAAAAAGGGTATATACAAGCTTGTTAAAATCAGAGAGCAGAGGACTAGAGACCTTGAACATGTAAGATGTATTAAGGATGAAAATTAAAGGGTTTTAGAGAAACAAGGAAATAAGGTATGGAAGGGAAAAACATCCCCTTTGCATTTGATTTGCTTCTCTAATAGCAGGTCCATAGCTCATGCATTTGAATCATTTGGATCTATTTTGGGTTGCATTTCATCCATTTCATCATTAGGAGGTTTCAACTGGAATTCAGAACCCATATTCCTTTTCTGATTGAGAATCTTTATCTTTCTCTTTCAAAAGCGACTTAATTTCCCAACTTAGTCACTAGTAAACCCCTCCTTGGATTTGAGAGTCAACTTGCTTGTGTTCCTATAGTGTGTTTGGCCTTTTGTTTATGAGATCTGGTTCCCCTATTTTTTAGATCTGATGCTCTGTTTTCAGACCAGAATCCTCACTTAACGGGGTTTACATTAATAAATGTAAGATGTATTAAGGATGAAAATCGAAGGGTTTTAGTCAGAGGAGGAACAAAGGGATGGATGGGGAAAGTATTTTAGAGATTTGTAAAACATGAAACATGAGAATGGAATACACATGGAAGTAGAAGAATAAGAAGGTTGGTGGTCAAAATATCACTAAGAGAAGTAATGCTGGCTTTAAATAAGATGAAAAAAAAATAGAGCTTTAAAACAGTATGGGATCCCTTTGGAGTTGCGGTGGAATGGGGTTAGTTGTTTTACTGTGTTGATTGTTTAACAAAACTTCAAATTAAAAAAACATTGCATGAAAAATGGTGTAGAAATACTATTGTCCCTTTCTATAAGAATTAGGGATATCAAAATTGTGCTAATAAAAGTTGACAAGATAATTATCGAGGTATTAAACTTCCAAGTCATATTATGCAGCTTTGGGAGTAGTGGCTAAGACTAAAATCAAAACATATTTTTTTGAATTACAAAATCAAATCAAATATGTTTTTACATTTGGCTTTAATAGACTTAGAAAAGGCTTATGAGAGTTTGCCAAAACATTTTAAGATGGCCAATGTTTAAAAAAATTATTCCTAATAAGCATGATGAGGTTATTGAGGATATGTACCAATAAATGACAACTAGCGTAAGAACAGAATGTGGAGAGATGTTCCTAATGGGTGTTGGTCTTCACCATGGATGAAGTTTAAGTACGCATTTGTTTGTCTTAGTGATGGAGAGTTTAATATCAGAGATACAAGATGCAGCATACGAAGTTCCATGGTGCATGTTACTTGATAATTGCTGAAATAGGAAATCAATTAAATGAGAAATTGGAACTATACAGGAAAGCCTTATAGATGATAGTTTGACAATTAGTAGAGCAAAGGTGGAGCATATGAGGTGCAACTTTAGTGGTATTGAACATGGAAGAATTGATTAAGTTGAAAATGAGTTAGTATTACATTGTGATACATCTAGATATTTGGAAGTTATTTTTAACCAAATAGAGGAATAGATTGGATATAGCGAGTGGGACAGAAGCAGGGTGGGCAGGCAAGCTAGTGGATTGCTATGTGATAAAAGTACCATGCAGATTAAAGGGTAGATTCCATAAAAAGCAATCATTAGGCTGACTCTGTTTTATGTAGCTGGTATTAGGCAATAAAGAAAGAGCAAGGTCACAAAGAAAGGGTAATAGGAATGCATATCCTAAGGTGGTTGAGTAAAGTGACATTGAAAGATAGAATTGAGAAAGAACACATCTGTGAAAACTTGAAAATTTACAAGTTAGAAGATTAAAAAAGAAAGTTTGGTTTTGGGGGGTGGGCATTGACAACATGGTTTGAAGTGGATGGACTGGGGGGTAACGGAGGGGTATCATTTTTTATAAGATAGAATTGAAGAGTACTAAAAAAGCTAAGTATAGATGGATTACTGACTATGATAATACTGATGACGAGAATTTGAATTTCCAGACATTCTCATTTCCTCTCTTGATATGGAGATAGGTAGTGAAGGCATGCTGACGTCGCAAAACTCTCTTGATGGATTATTGATGACATGCTAGGGGAATCATGGTGAAGGCTTTTTCCTGTTATTGCTCATAGTGGTTCTCATTTTTTGCCTCAGCATTGTGCAAATGTCATGCTGACGTGGCAAAACTAAAGTCAAAGCCCTCACAGGTGATTTTCTGTTGACAGTATAAAATATCCAATGTTATCCAGAGTTCTTCCCCTCTACCATTAAGCAGCAGCTTATTACTAATATGAACAATAGACATGATCTTTTGGAAAAAAGGTGCAACAGACCCACACACGTGCATGGGAGATGCATTAATTTTGTGGAATGGAGAGAGTAGAGACATATCTAGTGGATTTTTTTCATGGTCCAGCTGATGATAGTATTTACTTGCTGTTTGTGTTTTCCTATACTATACTAGCTAACTCTGTTCATTATGTTATATTATGATTTATGACAAACTGCAAGTGAATTACTGTAGTTGTGTAATGAAGTCCATGTTGGCACCTTCCAGAGGTACTTGCTTGTAATTTACTTTGAACAATTTCTTTATGAATTGGAAGTATGCATTCTGTCCCGAAGTGACAAATGGATCATCTATAGGCTGCCTCAGTTTCCTTCTATGTATTTATTCATTGAAGGATTATATTCTGCTTCTTTACGCAGTATTTTTGATTGACATGACTGCAAAAATGTGCAGATGTATCTCAGATTTTGTGTTTTGGCTTGGTTTAAATAAAAATAAAAACAGAAATCTCTGTTCAAAATGCAATAGAACTAGCAAAAATGACATCCCTTTGTGTAGGGTTGCAACTAGGCATGTTAGCTGATTCCTCTTCTGGTACATTGCATGAACTGGATCTAGCCCTATTCCTACCTCGCCTGCTATAAACTAGACCTGCTAGTGTTAAATAAGCTAGGCTATCTAAAGCCAACCAGCTCCAAACATTATGGCCTTCATACTGATTATGCTGCCTGGGCCTGGGTTGCTTGACGTACTTAATTGCAATTATTTGCCAGAAATTTTGTACTCAAGTTGGTCCGAAAATTTCTAAAGCTTATTGTATATGGTGCAGAAAGACGTTTTATTGATTAGTTCAAATGCGATGCGCTACAATGCACAAGACACTATTTATTTTCGGCAGGTACTACTAGTCTCATGTTGGTTGGCTTCTCCATTTTTCACATTGTCATTTTACCAATTATATTGTGAGGTACTTGCACTTAAAAGGCTGCTTCGTTTTTCAAGGCACGTTCAATACAAGAGCTGGCAAGGAAGGATTTTGAACATTTAAGAAGACGAGATAGTGAAGATAATGTACCAGAGATGAAAACTGTACGGAGAGGCAGACCACCAGGCAAGGGCTCCATCAAGAGAGCAGTAGGCAGGCCTCCGCTTGAGCGTGCTGGCTCAGATTTTTCTTCAGATGCAACTCTTGCTAATGCTGTGGATAATTCAACATTGTCTAATTCAAATCTTGAATTCTCAAGAAAAGCACACCTTTTGGATAAAACTGGCACTGCAGAAGGATCAGTGAGGACTTCTCGAAATGGTGAGAACCATGGTTGGTTGACCGAGCATAAATCTGGAAATGATGAATTTCCAGGTACGTGATTTGGCATTTGGTAGTCGGTATTGTTTTGACATGCAGCCAGACATTATTCTCTATTGTCATTACGATCAAAGCCATCCCATCTTTTATATAAAAACCATAGTAGTCAAACGTGGCAGGTGCACTTTAGTTGCGGGTAGGACTTCACTTGGGGGTTGTTTGCCATTTTCCACTGATGGAAAATGAGACACTTCTTTGTTCTTCCATGGCATAAGTGCTCTTTATCAAAAACACAAAAAATGAGACCTTTCCTTCATATCTGAGGAATCCATTTCCCATTGGGTGAAGAGAGGAGTGTTGGGAAAAAATGAGACCTTTCCTTCATATCTGAGGAATCCATTTCCCATTGGGTGAAGAGAGGAGTGTTGGGGTGGTTGGGGTTGGGGTTGGGGGGGCGCGGGAGGAATTTAATTAAGAAAAGAGAGGGGTTTTCCTCATTCATCAATACAACGGTTCATTTATTTTTAATAAAAGTAAAGATTTTGATGCAAACAACAAAAATGTTGGGTTTTGTTAGCCTAACACAAGGCTGGAATTCATAGAACCTGTTGGATGACAGGGATTAAACCCAAATAATTTTTTTTCTATGGAATTGCTTCATTGAGGAATTATACAAATGGCCTCTTAGGCTTTAGAACTATTTTGTTCCTCGCCTAGTTCTAAGGTAGGATCACTAAGCTTAGTTACATTAGAATTTTTTTTATAATAAGACTATCTTGTGATTTTTTTTTATAATAGCTAGCAAATATTATAGTTTACATTAAATAAACTTTCAAAAAAATATAATTTAAAAATAAATAAATCTCTTATCATTCCAATCAAGCTGATTTTTTGGCGGATGTATTGTTCAAGCATAGATCTCTCAACCCATCTATTGCAACTGATTCAGGTAGGGCCTTTGCACTGGCCGCATGTTGCTTTGTAGGTTATTATTGTTAATATGGGTAGTGGGGCAAGCATATAACTCAAATTGAACATATTGATTGTTCTCTTGCCGATTTCTTTGTTTCTATCAATTCCTACAATCATCGTCATCATATAAGCCATTTATCCCATCAATTTGGGGTTTAGCAAATTATTTTCATGGACCGACTACCTTATCTGATGCCCATGTGACTTGAACTTACAACCTCATGCTGTAACCATGGGCCTTGACTGGTTGTGCTACCTGTTCTTGTCCCGATCATTCTCTACAATTTTTTTTTTTGTCTTTTTCCCCTTCTGTATGCTTCTGCATAAATGGTGGAACTTTGATATATTTCCATTTGTTTGTAGGTTCGTTATTGAGGGGTATGTCAAAATTTGGGAAGAAACCGTTTATCTTTGATGAAAATCGCCGTAGCACTTACAAGACAAGCCAGCAGTCTCTCTCTGGACTTCTGCCATCAGTATTCACTACGCTTTATGGAGAGAAGAACCATCTGATGGCTGTAAGTGTGTTAATGGAATTCTTTTCCTCTTAGTTCTTTTAATGCTGAGGGTTAAGATGAAAAAGCTGCTTTCAATCTGAATCAGGTTGGGGTTCATATGGAGCATGCATATGCAAGGAGTCTGGCTCGGTTTGCAGAAAGTCTTGGCCCTATTGCTTGGAAAGTTGCTTCGAAGAAGATTGAAAAGGTGTTGCCCACAGAAATGAAGTTTGGCCCTGGATGGGTGGGTGAAAATGATGCACCACAAACACGGTTGCCTCTACCATCTGCTTCTTCACAACAGCCGCTGCTACCCATCCAGAACCATTTGCAACCCAAGGTTTCTCCACATACGATGCCTCGGATGCTGAATTCCAAAGTTGAAGAATTGTCAGAAAAGCAGGAGCCTTTAATTAACTCGCCTTCAGTAGGTCATTTTGGTAGAGCTCTTCCTACATCTGCCTCCAAGTCTGCCGTCATAAACAGATCCTCTGATGCTACTGAGGGTGTTGAAACCGTCAGGGGAACTGATTCTGCAAGTGGTTTTGGTTTAGTAGGCAGTAGTGGTGGGTTCAGACCCAAGCCTCCCTTCCAGATTTCTCAGCAGAACTCGGAAATTCACTCCCCACTTAATGGTTTTAAACGTGGGTATGTGTTTAATACGTTATCCCAAATTGGAAAGCTGGTTGGAGTTGGATCATCTAGCACAGCTGGGAATTATAGGATGGAAGCATTGGCCCCATCTGGACCGACGAATGGGGGTTTTTCTAGAAGCAGCAATAACTCAGTTCACCCAATGCCCACAAATTGTTCAGAAGCAGAAGATACAAAACCAGTGGGCAATTCAAATCCGATGCTTAATTCTTGTCATGAAGGTCAGTTGGGCTCTGGAGCTGGCCTACTTTCACAGCCTTCTTGGTGGGGTAACTCGGAGTTGGTTCCTCCTGACCTGAATATCAGATTCCAATCACCTGGCTCACCGGCCTCTGGTATGTCGCAGCAACCGGATTTAGCATTACAGCTCTGACACACAACTTATTTTTATTATATTTGGTTAATGGAGGTTGGAGGCATTGGTGGAATGATCCAGCTGCGGATGGTCAATCCAAAAGGAGCCACACCCATTTATCTTCTAAAAGAGTAGGCAGTTTGTACGATTAATGTATCTAAATTTCAGATGAAAATTCAGAATCCCATTTGTAACAGGAGATCCATACTTAATCAATTGGAATGAAGATTTTTGTTCAAATCATCAAAAGATTGCATCTTGGTTCTACTTTTGCGAATGAATCTCTTTATATATATCCATTTGGGATGCATCCAAATAGGCATTTTTTTATTTTATTTTAATGGAAACTCTAATTCACATGAACCAAGTCATGAATATGCTCATGATGTGTTCTTTTACAACACATGCCCGAAAAAGTTATTTTTAGTAATTATTTTTATACATTTTAGCCGTTGAATCTAAAGATTAAAAATGGACTATGAAAATGATTTAATTGAATGTGGATGTTTTGTATTAATGATGATGAGAGAGATGATTTCTGCCCTTTAATTGGTGATGGGTTTTGTATGGTCTATCTTAGCTTCAATCAACTTCTTCAATTCGACAATTTTGAATTAATAGATCATTGATTTAACTTTCTGAAATTTATATCGTTGAATGAAATTAATTTTTTTAACTATAAAAATTATAATTTCACTTATTCAATTAAAGTGATTTTAACATCTTTTTCAAAGCTAAACTTTCCAACAAAAAATCTGTTAAGTCCAGGGACTTACAAGCCTTACATGGAGTGATAAGGTGTGATCTATCCTTCTGCCCTCTGGAAGGTTGACTATATGAATGAATACATTATCACGAGGGTTATCTACTGCTAACATTAGAGTCATTAAATTATCCTATTTTTTAATCTTTAAACATAATGATTAATTCAATGAATTAAAAAGAACATTTTACAAAATTGAATCTAAATTTAAAAGATAAAATGATAAAGTAATAATTGAATCATCATAAACCCTTGTGCCCAAAGGCCCTTGTCTACGAGTTGAAAGAAAGAAATTTATTTTTTTGAAGGTGCAGTGGCGTCTTCATTACTTCTGTTTCTGTCTAGTTGGATTGGGTTTGATAAGCTAACCATTTTAATTTGTTTAGCTGGCCGGCCATCACTTGGTCATCTGATTTTTTTCAAAATACTGCTTCTAACACAATCTTCAAATGTAAATTTGCTTGACAATATAAGATTCTGCTCTTACCATTTGAGTTTTTATAGATGGACTGATGCCAAAATTTATTTTTTAACAATTAGTACGTACTTTAATGGATTATTGATGCCAAAAATGAAGATAATAATATCACACAGAGATAATGAATGGAACAATGCATAGTATTGCATGCAACAAGGATAAAGTTGAAATGAAAGACTAAAGCAGAATTTCTTAGGACTCAAAATACTAGTATAATAGGTAGAATGATCCAATCCAATATAAGTCCTTAGTTTTTCTCCCTCATAACCTATGTGAGACTCTTGTTTGCATCCCATCAATCCCCCCCTCGAACAAGGCTCTCCGGTAGATAGAACGTCACCAACCATCCCATTCGACTAGAGAATCTCCGAGTCCATATGCTGTGACTTAGGGACCTATCTCTGATATCACTTATATGCTGTGACCCAGTACCATATAAGTCCTTAGTTTTCCCACTTCACAACTGATTAGTTCACTCTAAAAGAAGAAATATGGTATCTTCTAGAAGAATATGAATAAATTACACAATTAATTCTATGATTTAGAGTGGGTATAAGCAAGAACGGCATAGATAGCTTGGATGATTGTGAGAATGAGGAGAACCAAAGCAGCCAAGGCTGAGAGAAGCGACCAAGGGGAGCTGAAATAGGTGTCCATGAAGCTTGTTCGGAATTCATTCCAGCAGCTCCTGTAATAGAGATTCACGTCCACCATTGGTTTTGAGAGATGACACCCTCTAATATCGACGGCAGCAACTTTCCCCAGTGCATTGAAGAAATGGGCAACTTCCTCATCGGTGCCAAAATAGTTGTCAATGATTTTATTGTCACTTAGAAATGCAACATCCTTTGCAGTATTGATCAGGGAATCCATGAAGATGGCATACGCCGAGAAGTGCTTGGAGCAATACGGGTAACGCCGTTCGAAAGCAACACAGTTGAAAAGGATTGAAGCTGCCGAATCATCAAAGGCTATAGGAGGTATTTTTAACACCCCATTACTGAATTTTATCTTGAGAAAGTTGTCCACCTCCTTAGCTGGTTTGAACTTGATTCCAACTGTTCGGAGCTTAGTGGCGTATGGGATCAAGTCTGCCGAAGGCCAATACTCCGACATATCTAGATCGGATGGAATGAGGGTAGAGTGGAAAAAGTGAAGTAAATGCTTTGCATTGTTAGCAGATTTCTTGCGCGAGCGTCTAAAGCCAGATCCAAGAACCCGCCTCTTCACATCCGATATATTCTTAGCTGGGGTGCTAGAGCGGGAAAAGAGAAGTAAATGCTCTGCATTGTTGTTATAAAATATTGGATCCAGCTTTAGACCCTTGCCCAAGAAATTATGAACAAGTTCTGCTAAGGAGATACGACGCCCAGAAGGTGGGGTGGTAAGATCAAACAAATGCTCGAGAATGAAGAAAGGAAGCTGGTTAGAGAGCTTGAGTAAGTCTGTCCGAAGCGCCGGCACCACCCATGGCATTGCGAAGACTGGATCATCTTCACTATCCGATGGTATGATCCCGTAGAACTTGCGGAGGAACTCCAATATGAAGCATCCATCAAGCAGCAACACCATTACAACCACTTTGATATTTTCAATGTTATAGTGTTCCCTCGGGTAGTCTAAATCATTGTAATAAGTTGTCGCCTTAGGCACCATAGGAATGATTCTTCTAACACAGTCATTGATGTCCAAGCCAGTCCGATCGCGGAGACACTGTAGAAATCTCCATTTGTGGTGTTCCATGCTTTCATCTTTTAAACAGAAGTCATCACATGCCAAGCCCGGGCAGTGGAGATAGCCTATAGATACTATCCGGGGAAGGATGGCTCGGCGGTGAGACTCATCTAAGTGAACATAATCGCAGAAATAGAAGATGGAACAATCTGAGTTGCCAACATTCAGCTGCCTCTCTGCTTCAGCTCTGTTTGATGTCAAACGGTCTATTATCTCGCGTGATACTTCTTCCACCATTACTTCATCTACCTTATCTGCAACTTCAACTATCTCCTGGGCTTCTCCTGACAATTCTTTCGCCGGGTTCTGATCTTCACTCCTCTTCTTTGTTTTATCTATTAAAAATCTGGACTGCATGAGAATAGATAATTCATGAATTGCATTTCCTCAAAAAAGTTTCTTGGAAAATTTGGAAAAAAACAATTTAAAAAATGTAAACTACAAAATCACACCTCTATTGCCTTTAAAATTGAATGATTAAATAAAAATAAAAATTTATTTTCAAAAACCCCAAATTTCACATTTACCTTAGAGAAAAAATTCGAATTTAATTAAAAAAATTAGATCTAATATTTAAACACTACATTAAGGTCTTAAGTACTTTATCAACCATTCCTAAATGCATTATACTTATTTTAATCAAAAAAGTTTCATGGAAAATTTGGAAAAAACAATTAAAAAAATGTAAACTACAAAATCACACCTCTATTGCCTTTAAAATTGAATGATTAAATAAAATAAAAATTTATTTTCAAAAACCCCAAATTTCACATTTACCTTAGAGAAAAAATTCGAATTTAATTAAAAAAATTAGATCTAATATTTAAACACTACATTAAGGTCTTAAGTACTCTATCAACCATTCCTAAATGCATTATACTTAATTTAATCAACTTCATTCATGAATTTCATTTCTTCAAAAAGATTAAGAGAAAAAAAAAAAAAAACAATTTAAAAAATGTAAACCACAAAATCACACCTCTGTTACCTTAAAAATTAAATGATCAAATAAAAATAAGAATTTGTTTTCAAAATCCCAAATTTCACAATGACTTGGAGTAAAAATTCAGATTTAATTTTAAAAAATTACAAATACATGACATCTAACATTTAAACATCATATTTATCTCCTAAAACACAAATGACAAAGAAAAATGAGGTCTTCAGAAATTAATACCTTGATAAATGAAGGAATTCTTCAAAAATCCCACAATAATTTTCCGCGAGTGGAAGATCTAATGAAGAACTCAAACTTAGACGGTGTGGATTTCATAAAATGGGGCAAAAATCACTTAGAATTGAGAGTAAAATGGCAAACTATGGAGTTAGAGATTTTTTTCTCTCAAACCCTATTCCTGCTGTGTCGGCACTCGGCTGAGTGAAGAAGGAAGGAAAGAAGAAGGGAAGAAGAGGGTTTCTCTCAGCAATGGCCCCTATTCAAAATTGAAAGTTATCGTTCATCTCTTGTCCTTAATCCATTGTTTCATTTCCATTGGCAGGCTGATGTGACTGCTCAAGACCCCGGTCTTACGGACAAAATAATTTGAGCAAGTAAAACTGTCGCCATTTAGAGAGGGGATTTTTCTTTGATTTGACATGAGTTTTTAAATTTTTACCGAAAATCATCTTTTGCCCTTCGGCTTCCGCACTATCAGGAGTGCAGTAGTGTGATTTTTGCAGTTTAACTATTTTTATGATTTGTCGTATAGAATTTGTTTTGGCACAATTGAGAGATATTTTATTTATAAAATATTATTTTTTTAAATATTTGAAAATATTAAAAGGGTTTTGAAGTCTTACATATTTTTATGATGTTATCGTAATTAGTTTGGATATTTAATTTGAGAAATTTTAGAAATACTCAGTTTTTAAAAAATAACTTTAAAGTTTTAAAGGAGATTTTATTATTCAAAACTATAAGAATTATATAGTTTTTTTTTTAAAGTAATGTACTATGCATTATTGTAGCATCTGCTACCGTCTTGACGAATAGAATTTACTCATGGTCTGAACGATATGATGGTCAGAACGAAGGAAAATGTTCTTAACTCACGTCTGGACCCGTGTCTGCTGAAAGAAAAATCCCGTGTCTAAATGGCCACCCATCTATAAACTATTAATAAGAAGAGTACCGGTATCTATATTGCACGTGTATTTTGTATAACGAGATACGGGATTTAGACTATTGTTCATTTTATCCTTTCACTGTGGTATGAAAGCATTTAAAAAAAACTCAATGATCCGGTTTGATGTTCTATATGAAAAAAATAGTTTTACTTAGATAAATTTCAGTAAGCCAGTCAGTGATCCGATCAATAAGCCGATTTATACCATAGTGGAAGGGTAAGTGATCTGATTAGTGATCCGGCGAGCCAGGCAGTGATCTGATTAGTGATCCGGCGAGCCAGGCAGTGATCTGGTCAGTGATCCGACGAGCCGATTTGAAGGGCAAAATAGGCGATATAGTAAAACCCGTGTCGGATTACATAAAATGCTCCGTGGGAAGATCGCTACCCTATTTTTAATTATTATTCAAATATATAATTTAAATGTAGTAGAATAAAGACGGATATTCATGCTTTTAAATAATTTTACTTTATCAAATGAGTTAAATAATAATAATAATTTATAATAATGTAATTTGAAAAAATTATTATCATAAAATGAAAATGATCAAATAAAAATCTAATTATATATATATATATGTTATTAGTAACAACTTAATTAAATTCTAAGATCATTCTTCTAAGGATATTTTGCGGAAAATACTTCAAATGTTATGAATTTGGATAAGTATGTCTACAAATTCTAAAATAGAAATAGAGTACCTTTCACCCCCTGCTCAAGCTTTATGTTTACCAAATTGTCCATGCTATATTTTAGAATCATGGGCACAATCATACAAATGATGATTGCGACCGTCGAAACAACACGCTAGTTTTGTCTGTGGGTATACCTGTGTAAGTGCTACTTTTTCGAGCACTAGAACAATACGTTATTTTTTTTAGCGTTAGAGTTGTGCACGTAGAATGCTATATATATAAGAAAATTCAAATAAAAAATTATAAAAGTTATTATAGTTAGTGGTAAAGATATTTGTTTCCCATAGGAAAGGATGTGGTTCAAATCTTATTCATTCTTTTTTCATTTTATCATTTCATCATTTTTTGAAAAAAATAAGTAAAAACTAAGTGACGTTCATTTTCTTAGCCCAACCTAAATAAATGAGTTTTGACAAATACTATTTGTTCAACAGTCGAGTTCAAACTTTTAAGCATGTTTATTTCTAAGTACATGTCCAATGGGTCTCAGCGTGCTTCAAGTAAAAGTATGAACCCCATCCTCGATATAAATAAATGAATTTGGACAAAGATTTTTTATTCGACATATCGGGTTCAAGCTTTTAAACCCAAGCATAATTAAGTACGAGCCCATCACCCGACCTAAATAAATGGACTTCGACAAATGTTTTATGTCGATGGCTAAAGCTCAGGCTTTTAAGCAAGGTTATTTTTTAAGTACAACTAAAATTTGTTTCACTTTTGATGTTACTTTTATCTATAATTTTATTCTAATATATATATATATATATATTTAAAGCATTTGAGTAGTGTGACAAATCGTGCATCCTGTATTTTTAGTGAAAATTTCATTTGTGATGGTTTAGCCATATCCAACCTCTAATGCTCTGTTTCACATTTGGAATCTTGTCTCCATTGCCCACCTTCCTCTGCTTTGCATAGATGATGAAATCCTTTCGCCTGCTATCAGATCTCTACTCAGAACTGAACCAGATCCTCAGTGGGTCACCTCAGTGTGGTTCCCTGGTCTGTTTTTCAATGGCTGGCTGAAGTCTGAAGACTACAAACTTGTTCCTTGGCTTTGGTATTTGTTGTAATGACTGCTGCGAGTTATGCGTCACTAAGAAAGAGACTACTCAGCATTTCCTCCTCCGTAAGTACGTGGTCTGCATCTGGAAACTAATTACTGAAAAATTTACCTATCCTTTCTGCAATGGAGACATACTTGAACAATGCAAGCTGCTGATTGAGTCCAGTAAAGATCAAGTCCAAAGTTTGGCTGCAAAATTGGTTTTTCCGGCCATCATTTGGAGCGAGAGGAATCATGGAATTTTTAAAAATGTTCAGAGCTGGCCCAGAAAAATATGTTGGGGATTAGGGATTAATTAATGCAAACACAATCATACAAATCACACGACACAAGATTTACGTGGTTCGGCTAAAACGCCTACGTCCACGGAGCGAGATGAAATCTACTATGTAGAAAAACAAGTATAGAGGATTACAAGGTCTCTCCCTCTCAGATCTCTCTGTCTCTCACTCTCTCTCTAATCCCTCTCTCTCTGTATGTCTTACACAGGAATACAATAAGATATAAGTCACCCTACTGGGCCTAAGCCCAATAGGCCCATAAGTGGGGCTGGCCCACAACAATCTCCCCCTCCAGCCCCAGGAGGAGGAGAACACTCTGACATGGATGTCATCTTCTGTAGAGGCGAGATGCCCCTACGCAGAACTCAAACTTGTTCTTTGGAAGAACTTTAGTGAACATGTCTGCTGGATTGTGGTCTGTATGGATCTTCTTTACACTGATCTGTTTCTCTTCAATAGCTGCTCTCAACCAGTGATATCTCAAATCAATGTGCTTGGTTCTTGAGTGATACATGGCATTCTTACTCAAGTCGATGGCGCTTTGACTGTCACAATACACTGTGTAGTCCTCTTGTTTGATGCCTATTTCTCGAAGAAATCCTTTTTGCCAAACCATCTCTTTCCCAGCTTCTGTAGCAGCAATGTACTCTGCCTCTGCCGTAGAAAGTGCTACACACTTCTGTAACTTGGATTGCCAACTGACGGCTCCTCCAACAAATGTGAAAAGATAACCAGAAGTGAATTTGCGACCATCAAGGTCACCTGCCATATCTGCATCTGTGTAGCCGGTAATAAAAGGGTCTCCACCAAACATGATGCCCATACTCGATGTACCTCGTAGGTATCTGAAGATCCATCTCACTGCCTCCCAATGATCATGTCCTGGGTCTGACATAAATCTGCTCACCAATCCAACTGCATGTGCTATATCTGGTCTCGTGCAAACCATCGCGTACATGAGACTACCAACTGCTGACTGATAAGGAATCTGACTCATCTTGTCTTTCTCTGTCTCTGATGAAGGACAACATTCCTTACTAAGCTTGAAGTGAGCAGCAAGAGGAGTGCTAACGGAGTTGCAATCCCTCATGCCGAATCTCTCCAAGACCTTCTCAATGTATTTCTCTTGAGACAGGATAATCTTATTTTTCTTTCTATCTCTGTGAATCTCCATACCCAAAATCTGTCTAACAGGGCCAAGATCTTTCATGTCAAATGCCTTTGATAGGTCTGCCTTCAACAGCTTGATCAATTTAGAACTCTTTCCAAATATCAACATGTCGTCCACATATAATAACAGGATGATGAACTGATCACCCTTGAACTCCTGATAATACACACATGAGTCACCTAAACTATGTTTGTATCCTTGTCTTGTCATGTAAGAGTGAAACTTCTTGTACCATTGCCGCGGTGCCTGTTTCAGTCCGTACAAGCTCTTCTTGAGTCGGCAAACAAAATTCTCCTTGCCCTTCAACTCAAACCCCTCGGGTTGTTTCATGTAGATCTCTTCGTCTAGGTCACCGTGAAGAAATGCAGTCTTCACGTCCATCTGTTCAATCTCAAGATTTAGACTCGCGGCTAAGCCCAACATAACTCGTATGGAGCTCATCTTCACCACTGGTGAGAATATCTCGTCGAAGTCCACTCCCTTCTTCTGTCCAAAGCCCTTCACCACTAAGCGGGCTTTATACTTCAGAACTTTTTCTCCATCCTTTTTCACTCGAAAAACCCATTTGTTCTGTAGGGCCTTCCTGCCAACTGGTAGATCAACCAACTCATATGTGTTGTTCTTCTTAAAAGACATCATCTCTTCTACCATAGCTTTCCCCCAGTGAATTCTGTTTTTGTCACCTATAGCCTCTGAGTAACTCTCAGGCTCCCCCTCACTGGTCATCAACACATAATTGGAACTTGGGTATCTCCTGGATGGGTTATGCTCTCTAACAGATCTCCTAGGAGATATAACATCCTCCGATGTAGAAGTACTGGGGGGATGCTCCCCCTCGCTCAACTGTCTATCTCTGTCCTGATCATCCTCCATTGTGTCCTCAGCTATATCATTTACCGGCTCATTAACTGTCTCATCTGTAGACGTATCTGCTGGCCCACTGACACTGTCACTGTGACTGCTAGAAGGAACATCTGACCCACTGTCGTCTGACTGACTGACTGGCGGTGCAGGTGAAGGAGAAGGTGTTGCTGTTGACTGAGATGTGTCAGGAGTGGAGATGGGACCTTGATCTAGGTCACTGGAATATGTGGGTTTATTGTTCTCATTGAAGAATTCATTTTCACGGAATACCACGTCTCGGCTCCTGAACATTTTCTGCTGAGCTGGATCCCACAGTCTGTATTCTAATTCTGGACCACCATAACCAATAAATGCACACAATGTCGACTTTACATCCAATTTCTTCCTCGACATATCAGGGATGTGTGCGTAGCAAACGCAGCCAAAAACTCTGAGATGCTTGTAGGAAACTTTTCTGCCTGTCCACAAACATTCTGCCACTTCACCATTTAAGGGAGCTGATGGTGAGTGGTTGATGAGGTATACTGCTGTCCTCGCTGCTTCGCTCCAAAATCTCTTGGGTAGATTTGCGTTGTGAACTATGCAACGCATTCGCTCAACAATGGCGCGGTTGTAGCGCTCAGCTACACCATTATACTGGGGAGTCCCTGGCACTGTCAACTCATGTCGAATGCCGTTCTTCTTGCAGAATTCTTTAAACTCTCCCGATGTGTACTCTCCACCATTATTGGTCCTCAGATATTTCAGTTTTCTACCCGTCCCTCTCTCCACAGAGGCAACAAACTCACGGAAGAATGAGAAAGTCTGATATTTGGATCTCATAAAGTAAATCCAGCACTTTCTCGTAGAATCATCAATAAAGGTAACAAAGTACTTGTTCTTGCCCAATGACTCCACCTCTATCGGTCCACAAACGTCTGAGTATACTAGGTCTAGCTTCCTGGCCTTTATGTGGCCCTTTAGATTGAAGGAAGCTCTTTTTTGCTTGCCCATGATGCAATGCTCGCAACTGTCTAACCGGGTGCACTCAGTCCGTGGAATAAGGGCTTTCCTCTGAAGAATCTGCAGCCCTCTCTCACTCAGATGTGCAAGTCGCCGGTGCCATAGAGAGAAAGCAGTCTCTCTCTGCACTGCGTGAATCTGACCGGTGCAAACCGTGCCGGTCAAAACATACAGGTAATCTCTGATCACCCCTCGTGCCATGGTAAGCGACCCCTTGCTGATCTTACATCGATCTCCGCCGAATGTACTGATGTATCCCTCTGTGCCGAGTACCCTCGCAGAAATGAGGTTCAATCTGATGTCTGGCACATGTCTCACATCCTTCAAACTAATCTCACAGCCATGACTAGTCTTCATAGTAATGTTCCCAACTCCAGTGATAGGGGAACATGCAGATTTGCCCATCCGAACTGTTCCAAAATCTTCGGATGTATACGTGGTGAAGAAGCTCCTGTGAGGCGTATAATGATAAGTGGCACCAGTGTCAATGACCCACTCAGACGAGGAGGGGGTAATGGACAGACTCTCCCCCTCACTGGTGGTCACTATGACAAGAGTACGCTGCTCCTGACATGTGGCAGCCGTGGTGTCTGAAGAATCTGGCTTTCATGCCTGATACTGCACAGTCTGATTATTTTCTCTCTTCTACACCCTGCACTGATTCTTAAAGTGCCCTGCTCTACCAAAGTGAAAATACTTTTTTGCTATCTCTGCCTCTGCTCTGAGATCTATGACCTCCACCGGGTCTGCTCTTGCTTCTATGGTCCTGTCGACCATGAGTTTTATGTCTTCTGCCCCTATCCTGTGACACATATGCTCCGGAAGAAGAAGTTACGATGCCCTTTTCTTTCCGTCTCATCTCTTCATTCATCAATGACTCCTTAACTGTCTCTAAGGATAGCTTGCCACCGGGTGCTGAGTTACTCAAAGCAATCACCAGAGTCTCAAAAGAATCTGGTAGTGTCGCCATGAGAAGAAGAGTCAAAATCTCATCTGCAAATATGATCTTCGCACTGGCCAACTGGTTCACTATACCCTGAAAGTTGCTGAGGTGTTCTGACATTGACATTTTCTCATTGTATGTCAGTTTCACCAGTCTTTTAATAACAGAGGCTTTGTTCACTGGCGCCTTGCTCTCATACATTGTAGACAATTTGGTCCACAGTTCATCTGCCTTCTTTTCTGCTGTGATATGGTGAAGAATGCTGTCATTGACATACTCCTTAATCAGGCTCACAACCTTCAAATGCTTGTACTCCCATTCTTTAGGCTTTTCCTTCATATCTTCAGGCATAGATACATCTCCTAAAATGGGATAATATAAGTCATGCTTAATCAGGAGATCTTGCATCTGGGTCTTCCATAGGAGATAATTGCCCGGTACCAATTTCATTACTGTAGAACTGGAATTGGATGCCATTCTGTCACTGTCCTCTGTTCTGTTTGTGCGCAAATGCAGAAGCAATTAACCAACAGTGTAAATTTGTAGCCCTGCACAAACCTAGGGATCTACTACTGGCATCCAACCAAATACCCCCGAACTCCTCACCACTTGGGTGGTTCAATCATACACATAACAGAATAATGTGTAAAAAGTAAATGACAGTGATGAAAAATAAGAGGAAAAGAACTCAGCTGATCTCCTTTCTATAAACACCACTGCTTGGCGCTCACTTTCAACTCCCCAGAAACTAGATCCACACCGGTCACTGTGTAGATCTCACTGCCACGATCGTACAGGCGAAGACGGATCTCAATTCCGAGTCCTGGTGACTCCGGAAACTGCAAAAGAAATCTGGACCGTTGATTTCCCACTGCAGGAGTATCTGAATCTGTAGTCCCTCGGTGCACTGGAAATGGTGGTCCTACAGACCACTATTTTTTTTTCTGCTGGAAACCGTCTGCAACCTTTCTCTTCTCAGATCTGTGAAGAGATCAGTTCTCGGAAAAAAAAAATCTTCTTCTTGGTCTCCGGCGATCTGGCCGGGATTGGTGCTGCTGCTCCACTGCCGGCTGAGATCCTCGTCACTTCCGCTGCGATCTGCACATGGCTTCCTCCTCGGCCGCTTCCGCTGTGCTCGGCTTCTTGCTGTTCCGCCAGTGTTCTCCTCCGGCTGAGATCTGGGTTGAAAAACCCCTTTCTGCCGACGCCGCTTCTAACCGGCAATCTGTACTCAGATCTGGCTGCTCGGAGATCTGGTTCGCTGCCGACTGCTCCTGCTCGGTCGTCTTCTTCTCCTATCGCCTCTGCTCAGCGATTGGGTTTCTGGCTTTGATCTGGCTTGCTGCAATCAGTTCTCAGATCTGGTGGATCTATGGAGACATTCGCCGCTGCTGCTCCGGCGATTTGAGAAAACCCTTTTCTTCTGCTGTTTTTCCGCCTCACTCCCTTCTCAATCTCTCCGTTTCACCGGCCGCTCGATCTGATTTCTGCCGGATTCCGAAAATCCTCCTTCTTGTTGCGATGAACTACTCTGCTGCACTTCAGATCTAAGCCCAGATGCCTTTGGATCTGGGTTTTCCTCTTGTGCCGAGATTCGGTGAACAGTGCAACCACCGAAGCCAATCGAATGAAAAACCCCTTTTCCGCCGACGGGTTCTTGCTAACCCCCTTCAGCCGACCTGCTCTCAGCAGATCGATAATTTTTTTTTTTTTTTTTTCAAATCTGTGAACAATCCGTTCACGGTAAAAAAAGATTCTTAATCGATGGAACAATATCCTCTTCAGACGACGCGGCTGATTTTCGGTCCGATGTTCTCCGACCGTCTGTGTGATTTTACCGACTCCGATTCGACGGAACCTAGTCTGAATCCGATAACCTTCGGCTCTGATACCACTTGTTGGGGATTAGGTATTAATTGATGCAAACACAATCACACAAATCACACGACACAAGATTTACGTGGTTCGGCTAAAACGCCTACGTCCACGGAGCGAGATGAAATCTATTATGTAGAAAAACAAGTACAGAGGATTACAAGGTCTCTCCCTCTCAGATCTCTCTGTCTCTCACTCTCTCTCTAATCCCTCTCTCTCTGTCTCTCTCTGTAATCCCTCTCTCTGTATGTCTTACACAGGAATACAATAAGATATAAGTCACCCTACTGGGCCTAAACCCAATAGGCCCATAAGTGGGGCTGGCCCACAACAAAATATGCTTCAGAATTCTGAATGACATAAGGAGCAGGATCTTTTTTTTGCTTTCTAATGCTCTTCTTCTAAAGATGAAGAGCAAATTCTCAGCCTTTTGGAATCTGTTTGCCGCCACCTATTACCCCCTTGACAGAATCTCTCAAACAAAAAAAAAAATTCATGCTGTCACTCTCCCAAATTGTTGTCTGCTTGGAAGCTGCTACCTCGAGGACTCCCAGTACAGCCACTATGCTATACCAATCTCCAGAAATAACCAACCCATCCTTGTTCTTCCTGCAATTAAAAAATTACAACATGGGTCTCCCTTTCAATCCCATCATTCTAACTGATAAGGACATCTTCTACAATGTTACTTATCCTTCGGTCTGTAATTGGAATTACAAAGGTGCATATCTTGGTCATTGTGGACATCGTTTCTACACTCAATGTGGAGATTCAAAGCCTTTCTAAGACTTTGGACCCCATCAAGAATCGAATTGTTCAGTGGGCTCTTGCAAATGCTTCTAACAATCCTGTGGGCGATGGGATCTTCAGGGGCCTGAGCTAACCTCTGGTCTCCTTCTTAGCTCCCTTCGGTTGGTTTTGGCTTTTCTAGTTGGCACAAGGGCGTGGGCATCCTTCAAGCGGCAATTTGATGGTCGATCACCAACAAAGATTGGCACAGAATACCTTAGTTCTTGAAAAAAAAAAAGGACCACTCCCCATAATTTATATCCGGTGTGTGTGAATAGAGAGATTTATACATGCTTCAAGAATTAATCAAATGGAACGCCTTTATACCTTAGTCTAAAAAAAAATCAAAGCATACTTGTGCTGGTTTGCCAGCGACTCGAATGTGGTTGTCAGCTTTATACTTGGGCCCATTTTGGTTTCATGAGGTGAAGCTGATGTGTGTTTCCTCTCTTATTCTGTAAGGTTCTTTTTTCTCATTTCTGTGATTTTTTGGCTCTTTCTAGCTCTTATATGGTTCAAGGAGTAGGAGTGGTGAAGGTCAGAATGTTGGCCTGGGATGGGCTGTGGGCTGTTTGCCATTTCCTTTGCTTCTTTTTTTTAAGCTTTGCTCGGGCCGAGCAGTGGGTTTTCGGGCTTTTGTGTATCTGTTTTGCTGGCCCAAGCTTTGGGCTTGCTCTTTTCTGGATTGTTTTCCTAGCTTAAATGTTCTTGCCTGTGTTGCAGGGGTATAAATTACAGTATCGGCGAAAGAAAAAAAAAAATTCGGCCGATATGATCGAGATCTCGGTTGATTTTTTCTTTTTTATTTTAAAAAAAAATATTGGTTGTAGGTCCGGCCGATATCTCAGCCATATTTGCTCTCATATCGGACGAATTTCAGCCGATATTTTTATTTAAAAAAAAAACAACCTTTTTTATTTTTCTTAAACTGAAACTGTCGTGGAATCGATTTCTGAGACTCCTAACGATTAACTCTCTCAGACGGGACACTCTCGGATGAGATTCGATTAACTCTCTCAGACGGGACACTCTCGGATGAGATTTCGATTTAGAGACCGACGAGAATAGTAGCAGAGATTCTCACCTTGTTCTTGGAGAGTAAAGAGAACTCTCTGTTATGAGTAAGGTCCCTCTCTACCAAACTAGTTCTCTCAAATGTGCTTAATCATGGTGTTACCCGGTGTGTATAGATGGAGAGGTTTGGATGCCCCAACGATTAATCAAATGCTCTAAGAGTCTGGATACCTTGGTTTTTTTTTAAAAAATGATTTAATTGGATGTGGATGTCTTGTATTCATATGGTGGGATGTGGCTAAATTGCAGCATGTGTTCTCTACTATGCTCCCAACCCCAATTCCAACAGAACTAAGTCATTGGTGATGGATTTGTGTAGTCTTATCTCAACTTCAATCATCATTTATCTAACTTTATGAAATTTTGTACCATTGAATGAAATTAAATTTTTTAACTACAAAAATTATAATTTCACTTATTCAATTGAAGTGATTTAAACATCTTTTTTCAAAGCTAAGACTTTAAAAAAATAAATCTATAAGGGACCTATAAGCCTTTTATGGATTCACTTCAAATAAAGTATTTTATGGAGATGGTCGTTGATGAGGTAGGTAGGATTGGAGTGAGACTATCTCTGGTTAAGATCAGTACCTCCTAAATAATTTCCACACAAGAATTGTCCTATTTTTGGAGGGTGGGATCTAGGGGTTTAAAATTAGATATCGGTCCATATTTTTTTCTCTCTTCTTTTTTTTATTTTATTTTATTTTATAAAAACAACCGATATTAGCCGATATGATACGACCGAGATATCGTCATATCGACCGATATAAAAATATTTGAACCCTGGTGGGACCAATCCTTCTATCCTTCTTCCCATTGGAAGGCTGACGAGAGGAAAGAATCTTCCACGACATCTCAGGATCTTCATGAGTTCATTCTTCAACTTAGACATCTAATTTTAAAGACATACAATGAATGCTTTATATTGATTAGGTATTTAGGTCGCGAAGTTGATAAACATTTGGACTTTATAATTTGTTAATCAAATAATTTATTCAATTTTTTAAATGAAGTGCTCACTCATGAATTATATAAAATTTAAATATTGTATTTATAAATGAGGACAATATATCATACCCTTAGGTTGAAGTACACAAATATTCTAGCGTAAGCTTCATCCAATAATAAAAAATTATATGAATGAATATATTTTAATGAGGGTTATTCGTTAGGACTGAGCTTTCAACTCAAAACACTAGTCTGATAGGTGGAGTGATCTAGTTTCTTACAAGTCTTTAGGTTTTCCCCCTCATAACCGATGTAAGACTCTCACCGAACAATCTCCCCCGCAAACGAGACTCGCCAGCCAATAGAACGTCGTCAAACATCCCGTTCGGCTAGGGGATCTCTGTCCACATGTTGTGGCTTGGAGACCTAGCTCTGATACCACTATTAGGACAGGACTTTCAGCCCAAAAGACTATCCCGATAGGTGAAGTGATACAGTTTTTTATAAGTTCTTAGATTTTCCTCCTCACAACCGATGTGAGACTCGTTCGTACTCCGACATTATCTACTGTTAAAATTGGAGTCATTGAATTGTCCTATTCTTTAATTTTTAAAATAAAAAATAAATATTTGTACACATCGTCATAATTAATTTAATGCCTTAAAAGAACATCGTAAAAAGTTGAATCTAAATTCTGGATATTTTCCATATCTTTTTTTATGATGAAGGTGTCCAAGGGTCTCATACAAATTGGGTAAGCAACTACGGAGAGTAGGGCAGAGGGATGTTGAACGTAAATCGAACTAAAGATATTCTTTCATGAGAGGAGTTTCTTGACCGTAAGGCTAACCCCCTCTTGATATTTTTCAAATTTTGGAGTTTCTTGACCGTAAGGCTAACCCCCTCTTGATATTTTTCAAATTTTTACATAAGATAGAGTTATGATTGATCTGAAAATAATGATCTAATGATTTATATTTTGGACAATTGATGGTACTTATGATAATCTATTCATCCTTTTGACGTTGATAATGTATCTGTACATCTAATTTTCTGATAAGATGAGATGGTCTGCCAAATCAATCAAAGTATGAAACCCATCCTTTTGACGCTGATAATGTATCTATACATCTAATTTTCTGCCAAATCATATGAGCTTCTAAGTTTGGATGTCTACCGATCAAAGGCAAGCAATTGATTCAGGCACCTTCAGACACTTGACACCATCTCATGATAAATTGAAAATTTCAATTATTGCGAGATGGTGTCCAAAGACAACTCTGGTACGTAGAGTTGAGATACTTTAAGTTGAAGGTATTAAAAGGAGAAGTACATCATTAAAAATATGAAAAGATGAAATAAAGATAGACATAAAGATACAGTATATTGGTTGAATTTATGATATATGACGAGCCCAAATGAAGAAGAAAAATTCAAAAATTCAATTTTTAAAGATCTTAACTCTAATGATGATGTCGGTATCAGACGTTAGAATTCTTCAACTAATCCAGTAGAATTAGTAGAAACATTAATGAGTTCATTAGAGTTGAGACTAATTCCATAATATTTATAAATCTAACAATCCACACATATTGATTTAGTCGACAGAGAGTAATTCATAAATATGCGACCCATAGAAATTAAGCGCGAATCAAACCTAATATCTTACTCATAACACGAAGATACTCGCTTTGACCATCAAAGTAATCCTTCTAAGTTAATGTTTCCTCCCTGTGGATGTAACTTCACGCAGAAGCCACTACATGCTGTCAAAATCCAAACTCCAAACACGTAGAGTGAAAAATGAGAAACAGATATCCAAACTCTGAAAAAAATAAAAGCTAACATTCTCAAGAAACTTCGGGCGATGGCATTTGGTTGGAATTGGATGCAGCAATGAACAATTGTTTATATACTAATTGAAATTCCACCAAATATTTCTTCTTACAGAATGATATCAATGTATTGTTAATATATTCAAAATATTATATTAATTTGCAGCAAAAATTGATAAATAGTGATTAATATTTTATTTTTTTTATAAGAATTGATAGGTAAATGGTCCCAAAATGAGTTGGTTTCATGGTCAAGACTAGGGCTGCAACTCGGGTCGGACAGGTCAGATTCTTTAAAACCCAATTCGACCTGACCCGAATTCTCAACCTGAATCTCACAATCCGGCCCGGCTCGAATTCTAACCCGAATTCTGACCCAACCAGCATTTTGAACCCATTTTAGACTAATTTTAGCCGGATCGGGTCCGTCGGGTCGGATCGGATCGGGTTAACTTATAAAATTCTCAATCCGACCCGACCCGAATTTCATACTTGTTTTTATCTTCTCAGCCCGACTCGACCTGTTGACCCAAAGTTCTCGACCCAACCATCATGATTTCTTGGGTCGGGCCAAAACCCGACTCGAATTACAGCCCTAGTCAAGACGCTCACCTCATGAAGGAGATCTTGAGTTCGATGACGCAACCACTCCAGGTTACTTTTCATGGGGTTAATCTCCATCTATTTATCCAATGTGTGTGGATTGGAATGTTTAAACATACTCGTGAGATAAGTCTCACCTCTAATGTAGAGTGAGAATACCCATGTTAAAAAATGATATTGTAAGCGATATAATATCTAACTTGATCTAATTAATAATTTTCTTTAGAGCTTAAACAGTGATAGATAAAAGTTCAATTAATACGCACCATTGAATTAAAGTTGTTCAAGATATAACTATTTATATGTACTATAGAACTTTAAACAAGTCAAAGTATACTCACAAATTGATTGAAATTTGAAAAACAGTATATACTCTATTAAGTAAATAAGAGATTCTCTACTCATTTCCTCTCCTTCACTCTACAGGGAGTAATTTTGGTTTATTCTATGAATATAAAATTTCAGTGTCTAGCATTATTAATCTAAGGCTTTTCTGATTGTCAATGGCCTAATCCTATTTACTTGAGCTTTAACAGTAGACACCAAGAATATACACATATTTATATATTTAACAAAGTAGACATTAGGTTTTTTCTCAATCTCTATGCATCTTATTTGCTCTTGTCAGTATCTCAAAATGATTGTCTCTATTTAGAGGTGAAATTTGGGTTGAGTTTTAATTCGACCCGCATGACTTGATCTGAGAAATTATGTGGGTTGGATTTTAAATTTTTAAAATTAGGGTTGGGTAAAGTTGAAGAAAAAAACTTGAATTCAGATCGGGTTAAACTTTTTAAAATTGATCCGATTTGATCCACTAATTTTTTTTTTAATATAACACTTGGGTTGAGTTGGACTAGCAATTAAATTCAGCACTCGGATTGTACCGAGTCAGCAATTTGGGTTTGATCGAGAAGAAATAGAGTTATGCTCGTGGGGGCACCCAGAAGAAGTACTATTTAATGTTGAAAATTAATAAAAAGTTAGTCAAATAGGTATAGCTCAACTGGTTACCTCTCGTCTCTTTGTGACTTCGAGAGGGCCCTGCATTCATGTATCTTCAACAAGTAGAGCACTGAAAGTCAAAATCAATCAGTTCTCTAATCCATGCGGCTTATACTTTTTTCATAAATCTAATCATTCCTCTCATATAAAACAAACAAAATAGAATTTTTTTTTTTACGAAATTTGGTTCCATGATCCAATGGATGGATTTTCCTTGATTTTCAAGAAAGTGGAGGAGGGTCTGATTTGAAATTCAATCAACCGTCTAGATTTAAAAATAATCATCATTTAAATATAAAATACAATATAAATTTCAGGAAAGAGGTTAAGATCTTATCAATTGTCATTTTCACCTTTTAATAAATTCTGCTTCTCTCTAAACCAAAGTGCTTACTCATTAATTTGGTCATTAAAACTCTAATACGACATGTTCTAAATGTCATTTAAAATTGATATTTTACTGGGGTAATTCTCGATCTAAGTTTATCCAAAAATTGCAATTGTTGAAATACTGTTAAACATTTCAATATAACCCTATTTTTTTAAGAATATAACCATATTTCCGCTCATGTCAATTTTTTTTTTTTCAAAAGATCTTGTATTTTATCATTTTTTGTCATTATTTTGGTAGAGCGTCTTTTAACTTTAATGGTTGTAGTCGATTAGTTCTATCTAGGGATTTAAATCTCGGTCGAGAAATTTCTCTCTCCTAATTTTTTTTTTCAAAAACACCTTTATCAGCGTATCGGCCGAGATTTATTTCCCTCGTCGTATTATTCTAAACTAAAGTTCCATTTATTTAATTTTTTGCTTCACACTTTAGTGCAAAACTAAATGACATGAAATTTAGATATGTGATAATTCATTAAAGATATAATATTTCTTGTGATAAACCAATGATATGTTAAAATAAAATAAAAAATCACCCAAGTGATTTTTTAATTTTTAATTTTTTTTAATTTTTGCCTTTGTTTAATAATAAAAAAGGAGCAAAAATGAAGTCAAATCCATCCATAGAACACGATTTAAAGAGAACTTTATCTACTCATTTACCTGAATAATACCTTCTTAATTAGCAATTGATTCGCAATTAGAGACATTTCACATCAAAGAATCAAATTGTGATGGAAAATGAGCTCCACTTATTGTCACAAATTCCTAAAGGTCAACATAAGTGTCCATTACAATTTGGAGCAAATGATAATAAGTGATTGGATGGCAAGAAAATGAAGGTGTTTTTTTTCTAAAAGAAGTTCTAAAAATATTTAGATAGCTTTTAAAATAGAAAAAAATGAAGATTATTTATTTTTTAGAAATCGATGAAATACTTATTATTTTTATTAGAGTATTCTCCGAATATGACTTAAATCACAGGGTAAATCATTTTACTATCTATTGCGTCTTTTTTTATTTCCTTTTCTCTACATCATGATAGATCTATTTGTGGTATTCTAGTTTTATGTCCAAACCATCTTAAACGAGTTAAGTTGCTCTCAGTTTGCCATCTATTAAAGTTATTTTTTAACTTATCCTGATACAATTATTTCTTAAAGAGTATAAGTCTGTTTTCAACTCCAACCATTTGATTTTAGTCTTTCATTTAATTAATATACTTTAAAAATTAATTAAAATAGTATTTTATTTGATGCTATTTTGAGGTTCAGCCCATCTAAAATAGGGGCCATGGCCATATCATGAGGGACCCACCCACATCTTTTACAAACTTGGTCTTGTGAAAAAATTATTTGAATAGTAAAATTCCACATTTCTACCCAATACCTCTTATGAAATCATGAGTAAAGTTACTAACAACACATTCTAGTTTTAGTTTTCAATTTCATCTAAGAAATGATACATTCTTTGAAAACCTTTCTTCTCCACTGGATGACTACAATGTCCATTATTTTCAACATGTCTTCTAGAATAAAGTTATTTACTAAAAGAAAATAAATACTCATATCAATAATTATAATTTTTATAAATATGAATCATCCTATGAGGTCCACTAATTTCACTAAATTAAATTTAAAATAAAGGATATACCAATTATAAGAAGCGGAAGGTTGCGGGTTCGAGCCTCCCTGGCCTGACCTTAATGTACCCTAGGGGCAGTGGGTTCATCCGTGGAGATTTTACGCTGGGTATCCCACGATTTCTCACATGTAAATTTAAAAAAAATTACAATTGATATATCATCATAAAATCTTTTATGCCACTCCTGCTTAGAGCACAATCACTTCAACCAATATATGATCAAACCATGGCCATAATATGGAAAATTGTAAAAAATATAAAAATAGGAAAAATGCAAAATCTATTTTTCCTTAATTTTGATTTAAATTAAATGTTGAAGGCAATAATTTTAATATGAAAAAAAAATGTAAAAAATGTAATTTTTTTTAAGAATTATGTAAGACAAACAGAAGCCATCTGCATTCTGTAAAAATAAATAAAAATAAGACACTTTAAATCCCTAAGCATCTACATGCGTTCATTTGAGTTTATTAGAAATCACTTCAAAATAAAAATTATTCAAGAGAAAAATTCAAAAAGGATAGAAAAATAAAATAAATCATATATTCCTATCCAAATCTTTACAAAACTCAAACTGTTATATCTAAATGCTTTAAACTTTACTTCCCTTATTACTTAAACAAATTCTTTTTTCCAGAAAACTGTAATTTCATGAATTCTTGAAATATATTAGGAAAATCAAACATTCAGTGTATCAAATTTCCTAAGCCTCTAGCATACTTTCATTAAAAAAAGAAGAAGATAAAATTAGTTAAAACTTAAAACAGAGGTTTAGAGAAAAAAAAAAAATAGACTCTCATGAGAGGGTTAGCAAGTTAAGAGAAAACTTAAAAAATAGTTATTAGACTTAAAGTTTGGTGTAAGCAAAATGGGTTAACTTTAGGGGTGAAACTCGGGTCGGGTTTTAACAAACTCAACCCGACCCAACCCGAATTATAACCCACTTGAAACCCGACCCGACCTGCATTTTGATCCTACTTTAGCCTACTTTTTACCGGGTCGAGTTGGGTTTGATCGGATCGTGTCAGGTTAATTTAAAAATCTCTCAACCCAACCCGACCCGAATTTAATGCGGGTTTATGACTTCTCAACCCGACCTGACCCACAGACCCGACTTTCATGACCCGACCCGTATGGTTTTCGGATTGGGTCATGCAGGTTCAGGCCAAAACCCGACCCGAGTTTCACCCCTAGTTAACTTTGAGGATGACTTCTCGACTTATATTTACAAAATATTACGTATCAACTAATACATATCAATTGGACTCAAATCAATATATATCATATTGATCGATATCTGGTGTCATAGGTTAAGACACACCATAACATTTTATATGCTTACGAAGAATGGTTTAAGTTATATATATATATATATATATATATATATATATATATATTACGTAAACATTTGATATATTATATTGAAAAATTAAAAACTCTAAATAGAGGGTGGATTTAGCCTGTGTTTGGACTTGGAATGGGACCAACAGACAGTTAAAACCATTGGTAGTTGGTTTGTTGGATACCAACTACCTTTTATTTTATCACCAAACATTTGGTTGCCATTGATTCGACGGTTTCCATGAAATTTAGAAAAAAAATTGTAATTGGATGGTTATGAACTTATGATTATGTGATAAAAAAAAGTTATTTTATAAAATAATCTATAGAGACTAAGAGAAGAGTTAGAGCTTAAAGAATATAGAATAGTAGAATATGTGATCTTTAACAGAGAAATGTGCCGTAAGATATGATTTTGATATTAAGATACACGTAAAGTGACAACATAGCGTAAGATAGACATGATTCTTTTAGCAGAAAAAAAAACCTAAATAAAAATGGAAACAACAAACAAACCAACAAAATGTATTATTGTTTATTCCTACAAATCAAATAAAGAAATAGGAAAGAAAAAGTAAAATCTCTCTGTTCTTCTGTTAGAAGTGTTGTATACAAGGAAATGCATCTTAAAACTATGTAAATCTATCGCGAATGAATTTTACTTCAAAAATGTTGAAAAAATTTAAAAGTTTATAAAAAATTTTAACCACTCTCCTGATTAAACTAATCTTTTAAGATGAATGCTCAGTTCCAATTCCAGCATTGTTTACTCTAATTATTCATCAATCATGTATTCTATGATCAAAACAGCATCACATACTTGTGATCCTGATCCTCTTTTCGATGGCCTGTACACCATCTACCTATTTTTTTCATCTTTGTATATACATTTTTGAATTTGTAGGGTATATCTATGTTTGCCTTCATTTTTAATTTCCTAAGAAAATCAATCTCCACGATTGTGGCGATACTGAATTTCTTAAGAAATTAACGAAAATGAAGAGGATTTTTGCAGACAAATATACCCTCTTTACTGAGGAGAAGCTGAGGTGTGGTCCTGGTCATTGGTCTTGCCAGATCATACGATGACCAGATGGGCCATCCAAACCGAACCATCTCCCACTAACATCCCTCAATAGGGTGTCATTCACCTCACAAAACTGAGTGGCCCACCCCTGGGGCTCCACCGGGATATGACTCAGGCCGGGGGTCCGGTCTTTGGATGCAAGGTTCACCGCCTCCCGCCAATCGATGACGTAGGCCGACACCCTCCTCCGGAACTTGTTCTTGAATTCCGGCCAAGCTTGGTACTTATAATGGTTCACCACTCCTTGGTGCAACGGCAGCATCCTCGTCCGGTATCCATCCTTGAGCTGGAAATGGTGGATCGCGTTGAGCAGTGACGGATCGATGGCGTCGAGCATCACGATTGACTTGTGCCGTTGCTCTACATGCATCCGACACGTGTAGCCTTGTGTGACGCCTTTCTTTGGGTGTGATCGACGGTTGGATGGGCCGAATTCCAGGCATTTAATGGAAATCTGACCGATCGATGTGGTGGGCCGGTTCTAGGAAGCAGGGAATGCAACATATTTTTGGACGGTTGAGATGCGCTGTGCCATGATGGAGAGAAGACGAACTCATCCACATCAACGTAGACCATCCAAGTGCAAGAGCGGTTGAAGGTGGTGGCGCTGTGGGAGAAGGCCGCCTCCTGTGTCTTTGGCCACGGCCAAAGGAATGTGGTCATGTCATATCCGGCCTCCACCAGCTGGGCCACCACCTCCGTCAGGTCGTCGTCGCTACCGTTGTCGTACAGCACGAATCTCTCCACGCCAATTCCCGCGTGGTAAATTACCCACTCTTTGAGGAACTTGGCGACGTTGTAAACTACCGTGCACGCGCACAATAGTGCCCTCCCCTCGACCTCTGCTAAACTGCGCCCCTCATGCTCGTAAGCCGCGATGGAGGGCACGACCCGTTTGTCCCCGTTAGGACTCCCGATCTCGAGCCAGACCCGAGACCCGTCGGGCACAGGACTGTCGGTTCGGGAGCAGCGGAAAACTTCCTGGGCGGAGCTCGTGACGGCTGTTTTAACGCCGTTAGAGAACACACACAGGAGCTCCGCTGCGGGGACGTTCACGCCTTGACGGTTGTTGACCCCCTTGGCGAAGATGATGACGTCATCCTCCGTCCATATCGTCTCATAAGCGAGGAAACTCCACCGCATCATCTCCGGACCCGGGTCCTTGCCGGGCTCCGGCAGGCTGCGGAGGACTTCCGGCTCGTGGGTCAGCTCAGGCGAATAGAAAGGCCGGAGGCGGCGGACGCGCCTGGGCATGGGGCACCTGAAGATGGCGCGGCCTCCCCTCGCCAGCATGCCGGCGGGCTTGGCCTTCGACGTGGAGCCGTCCTGAAACAGACAGTAGTACCCCCGACTGGTATCCACCACCGGGGAAGAGCGCGGCTGGATGATAAGAACGTCCCAGTCGTGGAATAGGATCGATACGGGTCGGGTACGGATCGGGTACACATCCAACCCAATCCCATCTCCACCTTCCTGCTCCCTTATTGCCAAATTCACATCCTGGGTCTTGCTTGTTGTGAGCTGAGTCGGCGATAGACGGACGTCGTCGACCTTGATAAGGTCCCAATTCCGGCAAAGATGGTGGGAGATTGACGTAAAGAGAAAAACGGAGACGATGATGGCTAGTAATACCGTTTGAACTCTCCCTCTCATCATCGTTTCTACTTTCTGCTTCTAAACTTTAGAATTATTGATTTCTTTTACATGAATTGCCTCGGTTTTTTTCTCTGGTTTTGGAAGGATAGAAAGGAGAAGGAGAAGGAGAGGAAGAAGAATTTATAAACGGTTATTTCTGTAGGGCTGTGGGTCTCCTTATTCTTGCATGTATGAATCTAATTCTTTTTTATATTGAAATATCAAATTTTTTGTAACGTAACATCAATGTTCAAATCTCCTTCCTAAACAAGGCAACTGGGTTAGTGGGTACTACACATCCTTAATTACCCTGTGATTAGTGGGTTCAAACATAGAACTCATATTTTTAGATGATCAAAATAAAAATAGAAATTACACCAATAATAAATACTTGTATTAACTATTAACTAGGGTTGCAACTCAGGTCTGGTTTTAGCTCAACCCGTATGACCCGACTCAAGAAATCACGTGGGTCGGGTCGAGAATTTCGGGTCAGCGGGTTAGATCTGGTTGAGAAGATAAAAACCTGCATGAAATTCGGGTCAAGTTGAGTTGAGGATTTTACAAATTAACCCGACTTTATCCGATCAGACTCGAATAATCGAATTGTGATGTTCAGATTGAGAATTTAAGTCAGATCAAGTTGAATTTCATATACATCAACTTGGATCGAATTGGACTTCAAGGAACTCAACTTGCCCAAGTTGCACCCTTAAGTGTTAACCCACCTGTCTTATATGCATAGATACCTCTGGTGACGAGGATTATGTTGAGAAAAGAAAAAATAAATATATTATATTTCTGGTGAAGTGGTGGGTCAGATCCGGCGACGGCATTATGCAGCCAGAAGAAGAGATAAAGGAACGGATGTCAGATGTTTTCTATATTGGTTTAAAATTGTGAGGTAATTGTTTATTAAAGGCTAATTTCTGTCATTTGATTTAGAAACAGAATTTAGATTGTCAATAAATATAAGTATACACCCTATTTTTATTTTTAATTCTCCAATCTAAGTTAGTGAAATAGACGGTTGGACTCAATTCGAATGACTTGCTCAAATCATTTATTTAGATCGGATGGCTGTGATAGATCAACTGAATTAATTTATGATATTTTAGTACACTGTCTATACTTCTTACATAAGATAAGGTTAATAGGTCCAAAAAAAATGCCACGTGGAATTTTTTTAATTAACGTAACAAGTTACGAACTAACATCAAGTTTAGATAAACGAGTCTGTGGAAGGAAGGACGGTCTACCACGGCTTTCTGTTTCTGCTGATGTCAGGGCGGCTTCCAAATCTTCGCATGTATTTTTTGAATCACAGCCTCCTGAGCGTTATTATTATGTAATTTTAAATAAAGGACACAATGGTAAATAACTTATCTTAGTTAAAATATTAAAAATTATTTCATTTAAGAATTTTTATTTTTTTTAAGACAAAGGTATTCAATCTTTCCATTTAAGAGTATGTGTAAATCTTCCAATCTGCATACACCGAGTATAGAATTAAGAAAAGTGACCCTTTTTGTGTAGAAGGAGGTTTGATTTTAAGCCCTCTCACAAATAAGAGTAGAAATTGACCATCCAATTAATCTCTCAGAGTTTTAAGAGTTTATTTATGTGATATAATAATATAAAATGAATGAATAATTTTAAAAAATATTTTTTTAATGACATGTGGAATAACTTTATAAGTTATAAGTGAAAATTTTGAATATGAAATTGACATAGACATCAGTGTTTTATATGAACTATATTGAACTTATTTTTTGTGTATCTTATTATTAAAAATTATAGATATATCAATATTTCTTAATTTCTTTTCATAGAAGGGTAAATTTTAATATTTTAAGAAAATTTGAATTTACCTACTTTTATATGATACATATATTGCATTTTATTGTTTGATCAGTTTAATGAAAACTCTTGGACTAAGTCTAAAAAGATGAGCTTCATGACCAGTGACGTCTGAGGATAAGAGATATTATTTATTATAGCTTTTTGGACTTTCTGGTTGAAAAACTTAGCTCTATCTAAGAATGGAATCAATGGATAATGAAAGAAAAAATAATAATAAAAACAATATTTAAGCTTCTAGAGTTGTACGATGGTTGACTCATTGCTTCATGTACAAATAGTAAAAGTTGAATTATTTTATTAATTGTTATATTAGTGAGTAGGTGATTAAAAATATTTTTTATAGATTATTAGCATTAAAAAATAAGCTTTATAATATAAATAGAGTATTAGATTTAATTTGTCACGCCCCACCCACCTGGGCATATGGGAAAAGTCCCACAATCACTCAGGGTAAGGAGAGAAAAGTTACTAGAAAGGGAGAATCCCTCGACAAGTATGAGGTCTTTTGGGCCTAGTCAAGTGGGCTGAGTCCAAAGTAAAATCTTGAGGGTTGGCTCGATTAGCAGAGTAATAAGATAGACCGAGGGTCCAAAGAGGACAATATCATGTTTGGAGAGTCGAGTCAGAGTTATTACAAAATTATATCAGAGCTAGGTTCACCCATATGCATGTGTGGGCCTCAGTGTGTAGCCGAGCCGAGAATGGCTTGGGGCCGAAGAGGGGTGGATTGTGACACCCCACCCACTTGGGCATGTGGAAAAGTCCCACATCATCCAGGCTCGGTAAGGAGAGGAGTTATTAGAGAGGGGGAGTCCCTCCTCAAGCATGATGCCTTTTGGACCTAGTTAAGTGGGCCGAGTCTAAACAAAACTTTAAGAGTTGACTCGGTCAACAGAGTAATGAGCTACACCGAGGACCCAAAGAGAATAATATCATTTTTGAATAGTCAGAATTATTTATGGTCCTTACAATTTTTAACTTTTATACCATTTCCTTAAAATAGTGATAACATGACAACCCTTTCGTTCTGGTCACTAAATAATTTAAATGGAAAGCATAGCATTAGTTTAACTTTCGGCTATATTTCTAGTAAAATTAGATCAATGTTTAATTGGTAGTTATGTACAAATACAAGCATAACTATATTCCATCGGGCATTAGGAGACTAAGAGCATAAATAATAAATACACTTTGATATAATGAAGTAGACTTTAAAAGTCTAAATACAAAATGTTAAAAGATTAGAACGGATAATTAAGTGAAAGTTGTGGTGAAACTCGAGTTAGGTCAGATCGAATTTTAATAAACTCAATTTAATATTAAACTCAACTCGACCCGCTCCAAATTAATCAATCCGATTCTATCCGAATTACTTGGATAGATGTTTGGTGTTTTACTTTCAACCAAGTTCCATCCACTGATCATGGTGTTGTGGTTTTATTCCTTAAGATATGATTATTGTAAAGGTTTTAATATTTTATTGTCTAACTCATAAAGTCAAAATAACTTAATGACACTGAAATGGCAGTCTTCTATTATCCATTTGATCATCAATTCGTTTTATTCAACAGCATGATGCTTATTCATAATCCTTGTAAAACATTTTAGATTTTTTAAATCACGCTAGGGTCTATAGTTATTCAAAAGCATCCAAAGAGAGTATTTACAGTAGGTTTGAAATTTGGGTCGAGTTTTAACCTCACTCGTATGACTTGATTCGAGAAATCAATGATGTATTTGTAAATTTAGGGCTGGGCCAAATTCGGAAAAAATCAGATAGAATTTGAGTTAGGTTGGGATCAGAAATTTAAAATCAGACCGACTTATCTCCAATTTTTGCATGATGATTAACACCTTAGCAGGTGAATATAGAAGCTCATTCTCAATTGTATTATTGTTAAGATGCTCTTTTTTTTAAAAAAAATGAATTGTTGGATTTGAATATGATAGTTATTTTATTATGATTTATATTAGTGTCAAAACATTTTTTGCAGGTTAAATAAAGTTGAAAAATATATATATGAAAATTAATATGGTTTGATTTTTTTTTTCTTCCAAAATTTGGACTAAAATGGATCAGGTCGCAGGTCAAACTCGAGACGGTTTGAGTCGTACCACAAAATTATTAGATTAAAATAAATAAGGATATCATTAATTAACTAATTAAAGAAAATAAAATGGAAGTAATTAAAAAAGAGAAACCCATGCTCGAAACCCTCTCAAAACCCATATATATCTTTCGACCCATCAACCTTTAGCCGACCCAAGTACCCGATTCACTGTCACATGTTCACATTTCTCCCTATGGCCGCCACCCAAACCTTTCCTCTATCATCCGTCGTTCGTCGCTTCCCCTTTTCATTCCTTCAAGCGCATGACCGTTTCTTCTCCCCCATCTGTTCCATTATCCCTTTTCTGTCGGCCGACTCTCCACTCACCTTCCTCACCTATTCGGTTTTATATAATAGATCACAGTAGAAAAATAAGAAAAAGAAACTGAAGCTCCTCTTCTGGCCTTTCTCTTTTGTGGACGGTATGTTTGCTATTCTTCTTATTTTCTATTTGTGTTGTAATCTTTTCTATTTCTCTTTTTCCTATCTGAATGTCGATGTAGTGGCTGATTAGATGATTTTATTTTTCATGTGACAATTTGTGTATTGTTTGAAATTTGGGTTTATTTCCTTGTATTTATACTTGAGCACAACCCCAATCGGGCATTCAGTGAAAACGATCAACCTAATATGCAATCCCCACCCCTTCCACCCTTTTCTTCACCTATATTTTTGGGAGAAGATGAGATTCCAATAAGAAGGTTGAGTCAATATCATCCATGAGGGAGCTTGTGACCGGCCAAACGTGTATTACCGTTTCAGTCTCTACCCCAAAAAGATCAACTCAAGAAATTCAAAACAGCTCGTTTCAATGGCAAGACGGGTAATTCTCCATTTCAATTGCGTTGTCAAAATTAACGCCACATTTACCAGAAGCAATAGCTCGAGTTTCATGAAGAGGGTCTTTGGAACGCTCGGAACACTATCGCCATTGTTGCTGTACTCATTGCCACTGTCACATTTACTGAGTTGTTGAACTCTCCCATGCCAACAGTAAATGTGACGGTGGCAATCAGTACAGCAACAATAACGATAGTATTTCGAGCCGTTCCAGATACCCTCGTCGTGAAACTCGAGTTGTTCTGATTTTCTTGGGTTAATCTTCTTGGAGTAGAGACTACTCTAGTTTCTTGAATGTCGGTCGAGTTGGAAAATGCACGTTTGGCTGGTCACAGGTTCCCTAATGGGTGGTGTTGAATATCTTCTCCTTCCAACTATTGCTGTTCCTTTCAACCTTCTTGATTGGATTCTGATATTCTCCCGAAAATACAGGTGGTGAAGAAGGTGGAGATTGCATATTCGGCTGATTGCTTTCCCCGGTGGTGCGCTTGAGTCGAATTACTGTGTGACTCTGTCACGGACTCCGCCAATTGGGACTGTATTCAAGTATAAAGACAAGGAAATAAATCCAAACAAATTATCACTCTTAAATGAACATAGGCATGAAACATGCCCAATTGAGTTTTTTTGCATGCTTTTTTATATAATTGGTTCTTGGATAAGATGAGAAGAATAGCAAACATACCGTTGACGAAAGAGAAGGTCTAGAAGAAGGAGCTTCAGTTTATTTTTCTGTTCTAATCTATTTTAGACTTAATGTTTAACTTTTAACTTTTTAAAAAGAAATAAACCATTTTCAGGATGAAAATTATTTCTCCTGTTGTTGGTTCCCTTCTGCAAACTTAAGTCTCTTGTTGATTACTGCATTTTCTATAAAGGTTGTGGGCAGTTAAAAATTACAGAGACTCTTGCATCTCAGCTAGAGGCAGCAATGGATCAGGTCGAATTGAGTTTGGGTTGGATCGACTGTATACAAGTTTAAAAATTTGAAATATAAGTGCAGTAGTAACGCATAAGTCAATCTAAACATTTTGTATCATTACTAAGTTAATGAAAACTACAAAGCTCTTGGAATATATATACTACAAAAACATAAAAATACTATTTTCCTAACAAGTTGAGTTGATTCATACTTGTTTGGATGCCAAATGTGGGTTTGGTGATGTCCATATTAGATGATTTTCGCATTTACTTGGACAAGCTTATAGCAAGTACTTATTTTGTGAGTGCATTGAAAGTATATATTACTTGAAAATTCTATTTAATATGTCATGTCTACCCGTTTAGAAGTGGGTTTGGGTTGAATCTATCTATTTATAAGCTCAAAATTTGAGTTTAGGTTGGTTAAATTGGTCGGATCAAATTTCGTGGAGGTAAGTTCATGACTTCTCAACACTGACTATGGACCCAGATGTTCTTCCAATTGGAAATTTTTGGAATTTTCCTAGTTTTATATAAGGAATTTCTTTGCAAGTTGTTTATCGTCTTCGTATCATAAATTGCTCACCTTGTTTACCTTCAATTTCTCACACTTCATGAAAGATCTCTTCCTGTAAAATTTTCAAGTTAGATTTTTATTCTTAGGTGCTTTATCATTCCTTTTGTGATTTCAGCCTCTTGCATTTATATATACTTTTAATCCAAATTGTCCAAAAAAAAAAAACTTGAAAAAATAACTATATCTTTAAATCTGATAGTATTCCATAGGCATATTCCTTTATTATAATTTGAAATAAATACTGCTAAATTCTTAAAGTATAGAAGATTTTGTTAATCTGTCTTAGCTTTCATCCATTTCCTTGTTGTGCAGTTGAGGTGAATTTCTTGGGGAGGCTTTCTCATCCAAACCTTGTGAAACTTCTAGCATATTGTTGGGAAGAGAAAAAGCTCTTCCTAGTATGTGAATTCTTGTCAAAAGGGTGCTTGGAAGACTATAGTGTTACTTCCATCAGCAATGTAGTGATCATCAAACTACTAATTTTTTAATTCCTGCCTTTCTAAAAGACCAATAAGTTGAAAAATCTTCAATCGATCAATCTGAAATTGCTTTCCCATGATCCATTGAGGCATTAAATTGCTGCCCTTATCTTCATATGTTGGTGATCTTTCATTTTAATTTGAGATGATAAAAATGACTTCAATCCAGTAGTGTTTGTCAGTCAAGATTAATTGATATAGGGTCCGTTTTTATTAATTGACATGAAATAGAACGTAGAAGTTATTCAACTGTGTCAAAACTTGCAGAGCCTAAGAGCAGTGAGGTGAACAATGTGAACAAATTGGAGGTGACAGAACCATAGTACTTTCAATTCAAGTTCAAAGATCAACAGTGTAGAAGATTTCTTGTTTGTTTTTAAAGGAATCTTTAGACCCATAAGAAGAAAATTCTTCTGGATCTTTATTCGAAACCGAAGTCCTGTTCGTGTTTCTCCTTGATATAATTTGTGAAGGGAATGCAAATGTACTTCCATGGACCATTCGGCTGAAAACAGGCAACCAGAAGCCTTGCTTTCTTACACTCATTAGAGAAGTCAATTATTTATGGTGACCTTAAAACATCTAATATTCTACTTGGTTCAGTTAAATTTTTCATTTGAATATCATTTCCAAACTCTCATAGTTAGTTTTGGAATGTAATTCAATTCAATTTTTGTTTTATGCAGAATTATAATGCAAAAGTTTCTGATGTCGGGATAGGAAAATTGTTTCTTCTTATTGAAATTCACATGTCACGACATAAATTATAAATAATTTTTATAGATTATCCACATTAAAAAATAAGCTTTATAATATAAATAGAGTATTAGGTTTAATTTGTGACTCCACACCCACCTAGGCATATGGAAAAAGTCCCACAATCGTCTAGTGTAAGGAGAGAAGTTATTAGAGGAGGAGAGTCCCTCCTCAAGCATGAGGCCTTTTAGGCCTGGTCAAGTGGGCCGAGTTCAAAGCAAATCCTTGTGGGTTGGCTCGATCAGCAGAGTAATAGGCTAGACCGAGGGTCCAAAGAGGACAATATCATGTTTGAGGATTCGGGTCAGAGTTGTTACAAAATTATATCAGAGCTAGGTTCACACATATGCTTGTGTGGGCCTTAGTGTGTAGCCGAGCAGAGGATGGCTTGGGGCCGAAGAGGGGTGGATTGTGACACCCCACCCACTTGGGCATGTGGAAAAGTCCCACATCACCCAGACTGGGTAAGGACTAAGGAAAGAAGAGAGGGGGAACCCCTCCTCAAGCATGAGGCCTTTTGGGCCTAGTCAAGTGGGCCAGATGGTGTTGCTTTTCTTTTTTTTTCTTTCCTCCAAATTTGGACTAAAATGGATTGGGTTGCAAGTCAAACTCGAGACGTATTGAATCAGACTAGCAACGCGGGTCATGTCAAGTTGAGCAATTCAGACCATCAATTCAGGTCGGGTCGGATCAAATTCAATAATTTTTCATATGAATTGAATTGAGTTTATTAAACCTACCTACCGAAGTTTCAACCTTTTTAGTCTATCAGTTCTATCTTAGAGGTGTATCAGATTATATTGGGAAATGAACAAAGAAGACAGTATAGACACAGAGGTGAGGGAAAGGATACTTGATTCTCAAATCTTTCCCTGTTTAGTTTTCACAGGACAATTAAGGGTGTGACATTTTGTGATTAGACCCAATCAGTGGTTGCTTGGTTGCATATTAATTTGTTAATTGTTGTATTTGGATGATTATGTACACCCACAAAAACCAGGACAATGGGACCATGTGCATCAAGTTTTAGAGCAATGGCTTATAGGGTTTGGTGATAAGTCTTTAACACATAAGGTTCAACCCTGATAAATAACATGAGTTTCTAAAATGGGATTGTCGAAATCATTTTAACTCTTGATTTTTTAAAGTCAAAATAGAATAATTGGTAGATATTTCATTTATAATACTCAATTCATGAGTGAAGATGCATCAAATATTAATCTAAATAGATATAAATCTAAATAATTAGATAACATATTAAATAATTTAGATTTATCATTAAATGTACTCTATATCGAACTCTTAAGTTAAGTTAATGAGTTCCCAGAGTTTTTCTCTGTTGAGACAGGCTTTTCTCTAAATATTAAAATATATCATATATTTTTTAATAAAATATACAAAAAATGATAACAACATAGATTTTATAAAATTTGAGATTCATTTAATCATTACAGTTTTATGATTTTGAAAATGTGATTTTACAGTAAATCGGCTTAGTTGAAATTCGTCTCGACTAGTCGAAATTTTACAGTTCATGCGAAAGGTCTGATTTTACTGTTCATGGGTAAAATCGAGAATTTACTAATTTCCATGTCTAATTACACAAACTACCCGTGGGAGTATCGCTACCCAAAACTTTAGATCAACTATATATAAAAAATCACCTCATTTAAACTTTATAGTTATAAATTAGGTGAGTTAAAATTTAGAGATTTACACAACTGTCCTTTTCAAGGTTTTGGATTGAATACAATTAAAATCAACTCTTTGTGAAAAGGTTTTGGCTTTTGAGAGAGACTTAGCAAAAGAATTTAGGGTTAAAAAATAGAGAGATGCTTGCACCAAAATTAGGTATTGACTTTTAGAAAAAACAAATTCTATTTTTTGAAAACAGAGGGGAATCACCCCTTGGGAGAGCGTCCCACATCCATACATGACGTCTTCAGTTTAATGAGCGACCTCTCATTTCTTGAAGCAAGAAATAGTTAGATGAGCTACCCAACTTTGAGTCTTTTAGAAAAAAATCTTGAAATCCTATACTTATTTTATTCTTAGACTAGTATGAAGTTCCCTGTCTTTCGTTCACAAACATTATATGATATAAGACCTCTTGTACTTGCAAAGGCATAGAGAGGAGAGATTCTCTATTTCAAAATTTCATTTTCATGTATTTTTTACTTTTGTTTCTTTGTTTTTCACTTACAGTCTCTTGCTTATATTATACAATTTTCCAAGTTGCTTATGTTAAATTTAGATAGGGTAAAGATAGATTGATTCCTTTGCATTTTGATTTTATTAAATTTAGACAGGGAAAAGATAGTTGCTGCAATTTCTGACTTGCAATAGATCTAAGAAAAACTAGGGTTATTGTATGCCTGAACCAGAAACTTGATTTCTGGGAATTTGGATTCTTGAAGATTTTTTTTAAAGAGCTTTCCACAAAAAACCATTAAAACATTTTGAGGCCCATTGCAGAAACCCAGGCTTGTTTTAAGCTTTAATAGAACAGACACCCGATCTCTCAAATTTCCAAGAAAATGCAACAGTAGAAATAGAAGATTTTCTGATGAATTGAGGCATAAAGGATCTCTCCTCTTACCATCCAAGACATTTGTGAGTGTTTTTAGTGAATTACAATTTGAAAAGTAGATAAACATTACAATAGATTTGAAGTAGAGTGTCCATCCTAATACGGATATTATTTTTTAAGAGGTACGGATTTTTTAGATTTCTCACTTTGCCCCTGCAGAAATTGGTTCACTTTCAAGTGAATCCGTTCACCTGTCTAGCGCACCGATGAGTGAACCGATATCTGCCAATGGATAGGGGATAAAATGAGAAGTTCATTAAAGCCCTTGCCTCTTAAAAAATAATGTTCGTGTTAGGATGAGCATCCTTTGAATTATTGGTGACTTAGACTAGTACACATGATAACCTGATCCTCCTGAACTGGCATAGTCTGAGATGAGGCTTTCCACATCCCATTCCAAGTAATCTTTGTCATTCAAGACAGCACTCAAGTCATGGTAATCATCAGGGTCACTAATATATTTCTGCACCTTCATCTCTTTCTCCTTCTTTTCGCTCTTTCTCTCCTCACCATCAAAACCTTGGCTTCCTTTGGTGTTAGATCTCTTTACATTTTTCTCATCCTTGATCCCCTTTTCTCTCATTCTGGTGCTTCTCTTCTTAGAGCCCAACCATTGATTTACAGTGTCGATAGAGCTCCTTACATTCTCCTCCTCCTCCTCCTCCTTGTCTCCTTCCATATTTCTCTGTGTTGCCCTTCTTTCCTTAGAATTAATCCTATGGCTTCGAATGGCAGTTCCACTACGACTTCTTTCTGTCTTCTGCTTGTTACTCTTCTCCTTTTGGGTCTTCTGTTGTTTATTCTTCCACTCAGACTTCCTCAAGCAATGCCTCACTAACATTATTCCTAGCCCAATGAAAATGGACATTGTAATCCCTGCTCCAGTAGACATCACCACCACTATCATCCACCTTGATCCACTGCTTTGCGGCAAGACCACCCACACGGCTGCTAAATAGGCAGTAGTCATGAACGACACAGCCACCCACAGTACCTTGTGTGTGGCTTTCAAGAGCCTCATCAACACCTTCCGTTGAAAAGGTATCACACTTACAAGAATGACCACTATGCCCAATGACAAGAATAGTGCCACATTATTACAAACAACGAACACCTTGAATGCAGTTTTGTGTCCGGCAACGGACTCTCCGTTGTCTTGTTGAACTCCTCCAGGTGGGCTAATGCCGACGGTAAATGTGACGGTGGCAATCAGTACAGCAACAATGGCAATGGTGTTGCGAGCATTGCGAAGACCCTCGTCGTGAAACTCAAGCTGTTTCTTCTGGTAAATGTGGCGTTTCTGTTGACGACGAAATTGAGATGGAGAATTACCCATCATTGGCTCCTTCCATTGAAACGAGTTGTTCTGGTTTTCTTGGGTTGATCTTCTTGGAGTAGAGACTGCAGCGGTTTCTTGAATGTTGGTCGAAGTTGGAAAATGCACGTTTGGCCGGTCAGAAGCTCCCTCATGGGCGGTATTGAATATGATCTCCTTCCAACTATTGCTGTTTTTCTCAACCTTCTTGATTGGATTCTGATCTTCTCCCGAAAATATTGGTGGAGAAGAGGGTGGAGACTGCATATTAGGCTGATCGTTTTCCCTAATGATGGGCTTGACCGGAATGTCTTCTTGTATTGAACTCATGAAGAGCCGATCTACTGTCACTAACAACGCCAATTGAAGCTGTGATCAAGTATAAAGACAAGGAAATAAACCCAAATTTCAAATAATGTACAAATTCTCACTCTTAAATGAACAGACTCAGCCATTACATGATCTTAATCAATTTTCCCAACTGATCTTTTGGTTCTTACACATTCAGATAGGAAAAAAAAGGAAATAAATAGGAAGTATCACAACACAAATAAAAGATGAGAAGAATGGCAAACATACCGTGAACGAAAGACAAGGCCAGAAGAGTAGCTTCAATGTCTTTTTCTTATTTTCTGCCTGTAATGTATTTCAATTTTTTTTTTAGAAAACCAAACAAAGAGCAGAAAGCCAATCTCTCAAAGAACCAGAACACGAGTTGAGATTCGAGAGGAGAATTGCTAACTCATTTAATGGGCAACAACCTCAACAATGGGAAGCTTCTCTGACAATATCATAAGACTTTCAGACAAATTTCTTAATAATAAATTTCTAACCAGTCTTGTATCTAAATTTCTTATTACAATACATGGCGTTGGGCCATGTGATTTGGTGAGATATAAAGAGAAGTCGGTGAATAAGAATTTTATATGGGTTTCAATTTATCATTCAAAATATTCTTCTAAAATTTAAATTTAGTATGAATTGATATGTATTTGATGCATTTTCGTGGTTAAAAATTGAACTCGATATTTAAAATTATTTATTTTAATCCTAAAAAATAAAATTTAAAGATAATATGATGAACTCTATTTTAAATAATTTGATAGTCTCATGATATTTTCTTTTTATCTAAGTGAGTGCAACCCTCATGTCAAAATTTTAATTGGCATAAAATTTTGGAGTTGGGCTAGGCCAACTTGTAGTGATTGAAATTTCAGGCCTAAAAGATTGAAAATCTGGATAAAATTTTAATATGTTAAATAAAATTTGAAAACTATTAATTGAAATTTTGTCCAACTAATATATTGGTTTTCCCAATAATTTTCAATATATTTTGATATGCAAGGTTCAGACCTCTAGACTTTGACAAATATTGGTAGAACCTTCTTGCATCCATCCAAATATTTTAAGGGGCTCATCTAAAGCTAATACAAGTCCTTAGTTAATGCATCTGTATAAATGTTAGATAACGTGTGGGAAATTTATATAGAGTCCAACTAAAATTTTCACGGATGAGCCCACTACCCCTAAGGCACACTAAGGTTAGGACATGGGGACTCAAATCCGCAACCTCCCGCTTCCTGAGGCGGGAGGCAACCAGTTGAGCTACATACTTTATCAGCGAGATATAATAATAAGATAATGAGTTTTACAAATTTAGATTTTTTAATAGGTACTTGATATGAAATATATAAAGTTTCACTACCGATTAATGATCTAAATTATATGATCTTGACCTTTAATAATTTATGAGTATGAATCATTGATTCTTACAAGTATAAAATCAAAAGATAGAATCGTCTATTCATATGATTTTTTTTTTTTGGCTAGCTATATAGACATCCAGATTTTCTTTCCCTGCACACCCATTTTCAAAATTTTGGGTCAAATTACCCTTTTGTCCTTCCAGTTAAAACTGCCGCATCATCGATCAAAACATCCAATTTTTTCGTTCGGATGATGTATCGACCGAATGGCTTGCAGAGGGGAAAAAATTGGTCAAAGGGCCCCACTATTGACTGAAACCCAAGGTCTTCCTTAGGCATAGATAGGTGGGCCAAGGACGACCATGGTGTTGTCGATCATAGGTGCAGAAGTGCAGGAACCACTTGGATCTAAGAAAAAATCCACAAAACAGGATTTCAATTGCCCCAAGCACCAACTCTTCAACGAAAATCCGAATGTTATATGGCTGGCCCTTTTTTTTCAAACATTAAGTATAGCTTTCATATTACTTTCAATCTCCTCTTTTACGCACATTTATATCTAATATTCCATCTGTTAAATGCTTGGATTAAAACATTTTTTCTTTATAATTAAAAATTTAGAGTGGCTAAACCCATACTTGGATGCAACCTGCCTCGGAACAAAATTTATGCATTTTTTAATTATATTCTAATAAAAAAGACTTATTTAATTATTATGGAAAGTCAAATCATTATGAAGCCGTCTGGTAAGTAAAGAATAAATTATTCTTTCGTGCAGAAGTGTAATCTAATCATTTATTCTAATAAAAATACTTAAGCAATTATTGTAGAAAGTCAAATGTAATAACTAATCAAACCGTGTGGTAACCGGTAAGTAAACAATAAATTATTCTATTTTTATTAAAAAATCATCACCACCGAAGAGAAGGATTCACATGCTGTGCTTTAATAATTAACATTGTAATAAATATCGATATTGGAATATTATTACAATTGATAATATCAAGATAGTTTCAAATTTTTAGATTTTTATTGAGAAATTAATGAAAAAAATTTATGAATAAAATATTAATAAAGAATTTATCGAAATATTATCACGATATTATTATTTATTATGTTTTTAATACAATTTTATCAAGAATTTACCACTAAATTTCAGAATATTAACGATGATTAATATTTTATCAATATTTGAAAATATCAGAGATATTTATTATATTAATTTAAAAAAACTACTTCTCAAGTCTTTTTCTATTTAGAGAGGTCTTTCATAAATTATATATTTTTTATAAAATATAAAGAGAATGATGAGTCACATGGGTTTTCTAAAACAACCCACGAAATCGTCTCCTTCCCTTTTCTTTCTTCCTCTCTAAAGGAAGAGGCGTGTGCATTACCAGTGTATGAGAGAGAGATGGGAAATTGTTGGGCAGCGGAAGCCAAATCATGCAGTGACAACGGGCTCTCCGGCAGTCTGAACAAGGAGCTTCCGAACGGGCTGTCGAGCAGTGGAAACTTGGACGAGGTGTTTCCAAAGGGGCAGATTCTACCCCCTTCCCATCTAAGGGTTTTCAGTATTTCAGAACTGAAGGCTGCCACCAGGAATTTCCGACCAAATACTGTTGTTTGGGAGGGAGTATTTGGGAATGTATACAAGGGTTGGGTTGATGAAAAGACGTTTGTTCCTACCGAGACTGGAAAAGGGCTAGCGATTGCTGTGAAGAAACTGAACTTTGGGTGGAAACCAAAGAACAGAAGATTAAGAACAAGCGGAAGGGTCACGATCGCATGGCGGGTATATTTTAATTCATTTGATTAACTTAGTTAATCGTTAATCTTCATTTGGAAAAATATGGATGAGTTTTTTTCTTTTATCCCTGAAATGTTGATTTTCTTATTCGAAGTAATAAACCTTTTATTTTTTTTTGAATTTACGTATGAACACACCCAAGTTTATTAGTCACATGGTTGTAATTCAAATTATACTAAATTATGAAAATTGTTTCTCTTCATTTCTGGTAAGGACAATCCAAAACATAGTCGACTTTCTATACTTGTGTATTATTCAATTATGCTAATTTCTCTAATTACGAAATTGTAATTGATCGCTGATTCTTTCCTCTATGTGAAAGCTTGTATTTTTCTATATATTGATTGTTAATGAGGAAGGTAAATCAAGGCAAATTCTAAAATCTACGAGTCCCCTCTTGCAAATTAGAGATTTTTCTTTTCTTTTAAATATGAAGTGTCGAGAGTCGAGACCTCTCATAACACTTAACTAATTGTTGGAGCACATGCAAATCTCTCTGTCAATCATGGGGGCAGTACAAACCTCACTGTCTACACTATAAAGAGTGACCCTCAGCCGAGTTCTTGACCACCAAGTTAACCCTCACGAGTTAGTCTTTTACAAACGGCTTAAGCTTGGATTTTAGTTTTAATTGAATATTTGTGTATTGATTTACTGTATGTTTTAATACACTTCTCTTAAAGGTTGTAAGAGACTCTTGCACATTGATTGTATACAAGTTTAAAATTTTTACATTTAAATTTGACTTGAAATTAGGCTTGGACGACTTCTCCAACTTACTGAAAAAATTGACTCAAGTTAACTGAAACTAACTCATTTGAGTTTGAATGATCTAATTCAGATTCGAGTTACCCTTTTTCCTGACTCAATATTTAAAAATAATCAGTTTCGTTTAATAAACTCATTTATCCATTTATTTGAACAGATTGAGTCGTTTACCCAACTCAAACTCATTTATCCATTTAATCATTTATCTTATTTTAAAAAATATAAAATATAAGCAATAAACTGCATACAAAATCCGAAGATAAATATATATAGAAAGTGTTCAAAAGAGTGGATTCTCACACCTCCTTAGTGGACAAAACAAAAACATAAGTGCAGAGTTAACGGCTACTAATCACATGGTTAGTGAACAAAACAGAAATATAAGTTAACGTATAAGTCCATATTAGATGATTTTTCATATTTATTTGGACAAGCCTGCACTAAGCACTTATTTCGTGAGTGCAATGGAAATATAGTATTACTTGAAGATTCTCATAATTAAAGTAGGATGGTCATCTTAACACGGGATGAGTCTTTTAGTAGACACGAGTTTTAGTAAACTTTCCATTTTACCCCCCCGTCTGTACGGAAAAATTAAAAAAAAAAAACCAAACATTTAGAAATTGGTTCACTTTCCAGTAAATTGGTGCACTGGACCGGTGCACCGACCGGATCACTGGAAAACCTTTCAGAAATTAGTTCGCTTTCCAGTGAATTGGTGCACTGGACCGGTGCACAGGATCGGATCACTGGAAAACAGGAATTTCAATAATGTGATCCGGTCGATGCACCGATTTCTTGAGACGTGAAAGTGTCCAAATCGGTGCCACCGATTCACTGATAAGTGATCCGGTCGGTGCACCAATTTCTGAATGTCTGATTTTTTAATATATGGAATCAAATTTTGTAGGAGAAAGTTAATGGCTTCTCAACACTGACTCCTGACCCAGACTTTCTTCCAATTTGAATTTCTTGGATTTTTCCTAGTTTTATATATGGAATTTCTTTTCCAAGTTCTCTATCATGAATTGCTCACCTTGTTTACCTTCTTTTTCTCACACTTCATGCAAGTTCTCTTTTCCTATAAAATTTTCTTAGGTGTTTCATCATTCCTTTTGTGATTTCAGCCTCTTATATTTACATTTTTTTTTTTGTTTAATTCAAATTGTAAAAAAAAAAATTCAAAAAGTATCTTATCTCAAAATCTGATACTATTCCTTAAGCATATTTCTCTATTACAATTTCAAATAAATACTTTCATATTCTTAAATTGTAGAAAATTTTGTTAATCTATCTTTTAGCTTTTCATCTATTTTCTTATTGTGCAGTCTGAGGTGAATTTTTTGGGGAGGCTTTCTCATCCAAATCTAGTGAAACTTTTGGGATACTGTTGGGAAGAGGAAGAGAAAAATCTCTTCCTAGTATATGAATTCATTCCAAAAGGGAGCTTGGAAGACTATCTTTTCAAAGGTAAGTTGTTATTGTAATTACTAATTAGTGTTACTTCCATCAGCAACGTAGTAACCATCAAACTACTAATTTTTTAATCGTTATCTTTTGATTCTGTGTATTTGATTTTCTTCTTTCTATTTTCTTTTCGATATTGATGTTTCTGTGTGATAGGAAATTCCTCACAACAAGAAATACTTTCATGGAGCATTCGGCTGAAAATAGCAATAGGAGTAGGTAGAAGCCTTGCTTTCTTACACTCATTAGAGAAGCCAATTATTTATGGAGACCTTAAAGCATCTAATATTCTACTTGACTCGGTAGATTTTTCATCTGAATCCCATTTTCTAACTATCACTGTTAGTTTTGGACTATGATTCAATTCAATTTTTGTTTTATGCAGAATTATAATGCAAAAGTTTCTGACATCGGGCTAGGGAAAATTGCTTCATTTGATGGAAATTCACATGTCACGACACGAATCATAGGCAGCTATGGACATGCAGCTCGTGATTATAACCCATTCAAAGGTTGTATGGAATCTTCCATGTCATTATACTTCAACCGCATTTTAGTTAAACTACTTATATTTCCTTTTCTGCATTATAATTCAAGTACCAAATTTGGTAAACTTAGATTCAATCCCTTGAAGAGTTGAATCTTGATTCAGTTCAGTTCTTTTGTTTGTCAAGGATTTGGATGCACGATTTGTTTTTGGAAGTACAACAAATGTTGATCCTAAACATTTTCATTCTAAAACACTTGGTTTGGATTTATCACATGGCCTTTTTTGAAATGTATCTTGTTAACCAACAAAGAATGACTCAGTGATAGCCATTGTTAAAACTCTTTTAGTAAATGAATTTGAATAGAATTTGTGACTGTTTAGGTGAAAGTGAGATTGATGAGGAGGAATAGAACCGGTGTAACTATAGATATCACACAAGTTATGAGGAGGAAATTCTTTGCTCCTCTTTGCCACTTGGGTTTTCCAACTTCCAAGTTCTGTAATCTTGTGAGAAGAAAGAGTTACAGTTGGTACTAGACTCATTTTGCTGTCAAATGATCTTCTGTGTCTGCGTGTGCAAGTGCATGTTTGCATGTCTGCTCAGCTTCTACCTCGAAGAACTTTTTCAATTTTTCATTACTTTGATTTATTATTATTTTTATCTTGAATTGCTGAAATTTCTTCAATCTACACCATTGATTACAAGTGCCTCCATCAACCAGGTCATTATCTGTTTGAGAAGAGTGATGTATACTGTTTTGGGGTTGTCTTACTTGAAATCATTTGTGGACGAAGAGCATTCGACAGAAACCGTCCAAGTGGAGAGCGTAATTTAATAGATTGGGCAAAACCATATCTATCAGATCAGAGAAAGCTATTTGCGATAATGGATCCGCGGCTCGAAGGCCAGTTTCCTTCAAAAGGTGCATTAAAGGTTGCTGCGATCAGTTCCTTGTGTCTGGAATCTGAACCCGAATTTCGACCATCTATGAAACAAGTGTTGGTGGCACTAGAGAAGATTGAATCAAATACCAATTCTGTGCCCCCATCGACATCCACCCCAGAATTTCTACCATCTATGAAAGAAGTGTTGGTGACACTGGAAAAGATTGAATCAAAAACCGACTCAGTGCCCCCATCAACGTCCACCCCAATGGCTGATGATGTTGGAAGAAAAACCACATGAATGGTTCTAGTGACAAAGGTGCTCACATGCACAGTTTCCAGTGGTTCTTATGGGAGATTCTGCAAATTCTTTTCTTCTTATAATTCTCTAATTTTTCTCTCTTAAAGTGAATTGTGGTTGTGGTGATGATTTGTATCAAAAGGATAAGAGAATCATTTCAGGTAAATAATTGATTTCCAATTTTGTATTAGTGCCTTAGTTGGTTTCCTTTTAATCAATCTAAAGAAGTTAGTGACTATTAGCATGGAATCTAGAGAGAGAGAGGGGGTAGAAGTTGTGAGAGCAGATTTAGTCAAACATATAATGTACGAAATTTAATTGTGTGATCTAAATTATAAATTTGTGAAACAAATGACATACAACTTAATTGCAATATAGTCTTTGAGACAGCGTTTAACAAGTTGTTAAAATATAAAATATTTTTTACATTGAAATTTGTTAGTTGAGCTAGCCCGATGTCTAGAACTACTATTGAAGAATTTAAAATTTCTTAAAATAATGAATAATGGTCACTTAAAAGTTGGTCTTTGTAAATTAATCCAAATAAAGCAACAACAAGGCCACACAAATTAAATGTTCAGTAAAGATAGAAAATAAAACATGAACACAAATTATAAGAGGAAATGAGAAGAGATGATATGTTTTGACACGGAGATTTTTACGTGGTTCACTAACCTTGTCTACATCCACGCCTCAAAATACACCATTTGATGATTCCACAAAATTCAAAATAAATTACAACCCTTTGATTTCTTTCACGGGTAGAGATCTTACTGTTTCAACTAATGATCTTCATGAGTGAAGATTGAACTAATACACTAAGAAAACACCATTTTGGATAAACACCAGGGTTACACCAATCTATTACAATTTTCACAAATATTGAAAGAATTGAATTTGAAGTTACCAAGAACGCTCCTCTCTTGATGTTGAAGTGGCCTCGGTCCGACCGAAGATATCTGCCGATCGCACCTACAGAGCCTGAAAATATGAATTTTTAAGTTTTGGGCAGTGAATTTGATTTTTTTTTTTTTTCTTTATTTTTTCCTCATTTTTTTGTTGCTTGAATGGCTATATATTCAAGCCATGGATATCCAATTTATTATACAATTTGGATTTGAAGAAAATTTGAAGCTTGAATGCTTGTTGGGCCTCTCTAAAGTTTGGTAAGTTCTTGGTTTTTTTTTTTTTTTTAATTTGAATTTTGTGTTTGAATTGAATTTAATTTAAGAGTTAATTTGAGATTTCATGGTGAATTTTTAATGTTATATCTTGCATTGATCAATTGCTTGATTAAAATTTAATTCCACAACCAAATTAATTAATTAGAAGGTTCTTTGATTATTTTCAAATCGAATTTGTGTGAGATTAAAATTCATGCATGCTTTGGTTGCTCTATTTTAAGTTTAATTTGGATTAATTAATTCCTTGAACCCTTGCATTGGAATTTCCAATTCCACATTCGTATCGAATTTTTAGAACACCTAGTTTCATTGGTAAATTATATATTAATTTATCTCAATGAAATTATAGCTATCTCTTTTTTCTCAAGTGACAGTGAGAGTTGAATTTTCGGAGTCTTTATCATTGAGATCCTTGACTCGGGCTGAATAATTCGGATCTAAGACTTATCATTAAGTTGAAGATCTAAGAAAGTGTGTGAGATTTCAACACCTTCATCGGTTGGATTGTTAGATCTCTAATAACTACAACTTTAGCCTTCATCAGAGAGTACTAAAGAGCTTCATTTTTTGTCTTAGCAAGGTTTATGAGCACTGAATTTGCATTTCTTCAGTGTTTTTTTTTCATGTTAACAGAGTATTAAAGTTTTGGAACTTTCTCTGCAACTGTAATTCTTGATTTGAATGATGAATGGAATTATATTCAATTTTGAATTGCATTTGATTTTTCTTACTTTTGTTTCTTTGTCTTTCACTTATAGTCATAGAGAGGAAAGATTCTCTATTTCAAAATTTCAATTCATGTATTTTTTTAGTTTTGTTTCTTTGTCTTTCACTTGTAGTCTCTTGCTTGTGTTAATACAATTTTCAAGTTGCTTATATTAAATTTAGATAGGGTAAAGATAGATTGATTCCTTTGCATTTTGATTTTATTAAATTTAGATAGGGGAAAGATAGTTGACGCAATTTCTTGCTTGCATTTGATCTAGGAAGAAATCAGGGTTATTTTATGCTGAACTAGAAATCTGATTTCTGGGAATTTGGATTCTTGAAGAAACTTTTTAAAGAGCTTTCCACAATTCAAATGTTTTCCGGAGAAAACTATTGAAACATTTTGAGGCCCATGCCAGAAACCTAGGCTTGTTTTAAGCTTTAATAGAACAGATACTTGATCTCTCAAATTTCCAAGAAAATTCAACAGTAGAAATGGAAGGTTTTCTGATGAATTGAGGCATAAAAGATCTCCTCTTACCACCCAAGACATTTGTGAGTGTTTTCAAGTGAATTACAATTTGAAAAGTAGATAAACATTACAATAGATTTGAAGTATTGGTGACTTAGACTAGTACACATGATAACCAGATCCTTCTGAACTGGCATAGTCTGAGAGAAGGCTTTCCACATCCCATTCCAAGTAATCTTTGTCATTCAAGACAGCACTCAAGTCATGGTAATCATCAGGGTCACTTATATATTTCTTCACCTTCATCTCTTTCTCCTTCCTTTCGCTCTTTCTCTCCTCACCATCAAAACCTTGGCTTCCTTTGGTGTTAGATCTCTTTACATTTTTCTCATCCTTGATCCCCTTTTCTCTCATTCTGGTGCTTCTCTTCTTAGAGCCCAACCATTGATTTACAGTGTCGATAGAGCTCCTTACATTCTCCTCCTGCTCCTTGTCTCCTTCCATATTTCTCTGTTTTGCCCTTCTTTCCTTAGAATTAATCCTATGGCTTCGAATGGCAGTTCCACTACGACTTCTTTCTGTCCTCTGCTTGTTACTTTTCTCCTTTTGGGTCTTCTGTTGTTTATTCTTCCACTCAGACTTCCTCAAGCAATGCCTCACTAACATTATTCCTAGCCCAATGAAAATGGACACTGTAATCCCTGCTCCAGTAGACATCACCACCACTATCATCCACCTCGATCCTCTGCTTTGCGGCAAGACCACCCACATGGCTGCTAAGTAAGCAGTAGTCATGAACGACACAGCCACCCACAGTACCTTGTGTGTGGCTTTCAAGAGCCTCATCAACACCTTCCGTTGAAAAGGTATCACACTTACAAGAACGACCACTATGCCCAATGACAAGAACAGTGCCACATTATTACAAACAACGAACACCTTGAATGCAGTTTTGTGTCCGGCAACCGAGACTCCGTTGTGTTGTTGAACTCCTCCAGGTGGGCTAATGCCGACGGTAAATGTGACGGTGGCAATCAGTACAGCAACAATGGCAATGGTGTTCCGAGCATTGCGAAGACCCTCGTCGTGAAACTCAAGCTGTTTCTTCTGGTAAATGTGGCGTTTCTGTTGACGACGAAATTGAGATGGAGAATTACCCATCATTGGCTCCTTCCATTGAAACGAGTTGTTCTGATTTTCTTGAATGTTGGTTGAAGTTGGAAAATGCACGTTTGGCTGATCAGAAGCTCCCTCATGGGCGGTATTGAATATGATCTCCTTCCAACTATTGCTGTTTTTCTCAACCTTCTTGATTGGATTCTGATCTTCTCCCGAAAATATTGGTGGAGACGGCATATTGGGCTGATCGTTTTCCCTAATGGTGGGCTTGGGCGGAATTTCTTCTTGTATTGAACTCATGAAGAGCCGATCTACTGTCACTAACAACGCCAATTGAAGCTGTGATCAAGTATAAAGACAAGGAAATAAACCCAAATTTCAAATAATGTACAAATTCTAGCTCTTAAATGAACAGACTGACAGAGGCAACTTCATGACTTTAAGCAAAGTAAACCATACCCAACTGATGTTTTTCGAATGGCTTTTCTTTGGCGTGAGATAATTGATTTTTAGACATTCAGATAGGAAAAAGAGAAATATAAAATATTAAAACACAAATAGAAGATGAGAACAATGGCAAACATACCGTCGACGACGAAAGAGAAGGTCAGGAGAGAAGCTTCAGTTTCTTTTTCTCATTTTCTGCTCTAATCTATTCTAGACTTTAAACCTTTTTTTTTTTTTCCAGAAAAGCAAACAAAGAGCAGGAAGTCAATTCCTCAAAGGATCACAAACTTCAGAATCCCAAGTCGAGATTAGAGAGGAGAATTGCGAACTCATTTAATCGATGACCTACTTCAACAATGGGAAACTTCTCTCACAATTTCATAACTTTCAGACAACTTTCTTAATAATAAATTTCTAGTCAGTCTCTCAAATCAGTCTTGTATCAAAAATTTCTTATTACAATACATGGCGTTGGGCCATGTGATTAGGTGAGATATAAAGAGAACTCGGCGAAGAAGAATTTTATAAAGTTTTATTTCAATGATCACAATTGTGGACTGATTTTAAACTTTTAAAAATTAATAATTTAGATTTATTAAAATTTAAAAGTCAAAGATTACATTACTGCAATGAAAAATCTATGACTAAATTTGTGATAAAATTTTACACACTATATTTTTTTTTTTGAATTTACATGTGGGAAATCGCGAGATACCCATCTTAAAACTCCCACGTATGAGCTCACCACTCTTAGGACACACCAAAGTTAGGTCATGGGGATTCGAATCCATCTATCCCAGCTTCTTAAAGTAAGAGACAACTAGTTGAACTATACCCATCTGGACACAAATAGGGCCTTGTTCTACTTAAAAAACGAGTGAGGATGATGGGTTCAAATACTACACACTATATGGGTTTCAATTATCATTCAAAATATTCTTCTAAAATTTAAATTCAGTATAAATTGATATATATTTGATGCAGTTTCATGGTTAAAAATTGAACTCGATATTTAAAATTTATTTATTTTAATCTTAAAAAATAAAAGTTAAGATAATATGATGAACTCTATTTTAAATAATTTGTTAGTCTCGTGATATTTTCTTTTTAGCATAAGGTGAGTGCAACCCTCATGTCAAAATTTTAATTTGCATAGCCAACGTGTCGTGATTGAAATTTCAGGGCTAAATTACTTTATTTTTCAAAGATTGAAAATCTGGATAAAATTTTAATATCTTAAATAAAATTTGAAAAATATTAATTGAAATTTTGTCCAACTAATATATTAATTTTCCCAATAATTTTCAACATATTTTGATATGCAAGGTTCAGACCTCTAGCATTTGACAAATAATGGCAGTAGAACCTTCTTGCATCCATCCAAATATTTCAAGTGAGAGCATCTACACTTTTAAAATATTCTGGTGGACCCTTTTTCTCTTAAGATTATTTTAATATAAAAATTCAATGCATCCAATATAAATGTTAGATAATCTTCTATATGATAAATGCTTGGATTAAAACATTTTTTCTTTATAATTAAAAATTTAAAACTTTAAAAATTTAGAGTTGCCAAACCCATACTTGGATGCAACCTGCCTCGGAACAAAATTTATGCATTTTTTAATTATATATTCTAATAAAAAAGACTTATTTAATTATTATGGAAAGTCAAATCATTATCACCTAATGAAGCCGTGTGGTAAGTAAAGAATAAATTATTCTTTCGTGAAGAAATGTAATCCACCATTTATTCTAATAAAAATACTAATTCAACTATTGTAGAAAGTCAAATGTAATTAACTAATCAAACCGTGTGGTAACTGGTGAGTAAAGATTATTTTTTTTTTCCAGTGCGTCAATTTCTTTAAACGTGAAAGTATCCAAATCAGTGTACCGATTCACTGAAAAGTGATCCGATCGGTGCATCAATTTCTGAATGTCTGATTTTTTAATATATGGAATCAAATTTTGTAAGAGAAAGTTTATGGCTTCTCAACACGGACCCGACTTTCTTCCAATTTGAATTTCTTGATTTTTTCCTAGTCTCACCTTGTTTACCTTCTTTTTCTCACACTTCATGCAAGTTCTCTTTCCTATAAAATTTTCTAAGTTAGAAACTTATTCTTAGGTGTCTCATCATTTGTTTTGTGATTTCAGCCTCTTATATTTACATTCTTTTTTTTTTTTGTTTAATTCAAATTGTAAAAAAAAAAAAAAGTATCTAATCTCAAAATCTGATAGTATTCCTTAAGCATATTCCTCTATTACAATTTCAAATAAATACTTTCATATTCTTAAATTTTAGAAAATTTTGTTAATCTATTTTGTAGCTTTTCATCTATTTCTTTGTTGTGCAGTCTGAGGTGAATTTTTTGGGGAGGCTTTCTCATCCAAATCTAGTGAAACTTTTGGGAAACTGTTGGGAAGAGGAAGAGAAAAATCTCTTCCTAGTATATGAATTCATTCCAAAAGAGAGCTTGGAATACTATACTTTCAAAGGTAAGTTGTACTATTGTAATTAGTAATCAGTTACTTCCATCAACATTATAAGTAATCATCAAACTACTAATTGCTTTCCCATGATTCATTTTAATTTGAGATGATGAAAATGGCTTCAATTCAGTAGTGTTTGTTGGACTTTAAAAAAAATTCAATAGTATTTCAGTCAAGATTAATTGATATAGGGTTTGTTTTTATCGAGTCTCAAAAATAATTCAGTAAAAGGTATAAGTTATTCAACTGTAATAAGTTGGTAGTGCATTGATTAGCTGTAAAATAGTTGAATTGACAGCACACTGACTCTAAATTTAGCAATGCACTAGTTGAAAACTGACATACTGCCAACAGAGTTGGCGGCCTGAAAATGAGATTTTGTTTTTATTTTTTATTTTTTTTGTTATTGAGCTGCATGAATATCCGAAACAGTGTAATCTGATGGACCACCAAAAGAGGAGAGAGAGAGAAAGGGAGAGATGAATCGTTCTTCAAGCAGCAAACTTTTTTTTTTTTGTTTGTTTGTTTGTTTGTTTTGAACGGTGATGCTCGTGGAATCTGGACAACACTCTTTTCGAACACGGAGAGACATCTGTGAGGGACCCGAAGACAAAGATGGAGATATGGATCTTACGAACAAAAGATGTCGAGTTCCAGACGAGAGAGGCGTCGAGCAGAGGGTGCTTGGACGATGGGCGAGATCTGAACGGTGACGACATAGGCTGGAGATCTGAGAGGGCTGCGTGAGACGAAGAGAAACTTCCTGACAAATCTGGGCGAGCACGAATATGCCTTTGAAGAACATAAAACGGCAGAGATCTAACGTGTGAGAAGAAGTGTAGATATGAGAACGACCAGAGTTGAGGTGGCAGAACGTCAAGGAACGACGACAGTGGCTGTTGTGAGAGATGGCGGCCAGATCAAAGGTCCGGCAGATCGGAAAGCAACAACAGAAACTGCATATCTGAGATGCCTTTATTTTTATTTTATGTTTGCTTTGAAGCAGGGATGATGGGATGGGAGGGAAGTAGTGAATCGTTCCTCCTCCGCCAGTTCTATCTTCTCCGGAAGAGGGAGAGAAGGCTCGTGTAACGAAGGGTCGCTCAAAATGGGTTTAGAAAAAAAGAAAAATCATGAGATCGATTCGTACCATGTGAAAATTAGAGATGAATTTTGCATCTTCCCTTTCCTTGTGAATTAATGAGAGATCATCGATTTTATTATATAGATAAAAGAGAATTACATATATGAAAAGTAAATCAAGTAAATCAAATAAAATAGGAAAAGCATTAAATGGAGAATTACTATTTATAGAAGATCTAAGTATATCTTAATGGATTCTAACAACTATAAAAAGAAGGAAATAAACCCAAAATTTAAAGAATAGTACAAATTCTCACTCTTAAATGAAGAGAGACAGAAAAAATAGAAAAATAAAATTATCTACTCAATCACTATATGACTATCTCTTTGCCAGGGAAGTGGAAGATGCCCAACTGATCTTTTTATGGCTTTTCTTTGCCATGGGATAATTGGTTGTTGGACAGTCAGATAGGAAAAAAGAGAAATACAAAATATAAAATCACAAATAAAAGATAGAAGAATATCAAACATACCTTAGACGAAAAAGAATGACCAAAATGAGCCTTCAAACCCTCTGGTAATGGAAATGGAAGACCAAAATGTTACTGCTGTGAAGAAACTGAATGTTTGGAGGAAACCAAAGAAGAGAGCTTCCATGTACAGAGCCAATCCCACTGCTAACTCATTTAAAAGGTTACCCAGTCAACAATGGGAAGCTTATCTTCCAATATCATAAGACTCTCGGTCAAATTTCTTTATAATAAATTTCTAAACGACTTTTCTCCTGTAGTCAGGTTTTATCTAAATTTCTCTATTTTAAATAATTTGATACTTTTTATTTAGAATAATAATCTTTTTTACGGGAGGTTTGTATAACGTGACTGCAACCCCATCTCAAAATTTTAATTGGCATGAAATTTTGGTGTTAGACTATGCCAACGTGTAGTGATTGAAATTTCAGGCCTCAATTACTTTATTTTTTTCAAAGATTTAAAATCTGGATAAAATTTTAATATCTTAATAAAAATTTGAAAAATATTATTTTTGGTCAAACCAATGTATCGGTATTCCTCCTAATTTTCAATATATTTTTTTATATGCAAGGTTCAGACCTCTAGGCATTTGACAACTGTTGGTGGAACATTCTTGGATGCCACCCCAATATTTCAATTGACTGCATCTTACAATTTCAAAATATTTTGGTGGACCCTTTGAAGAAAGATATTCTCCTAACATTACTCTAATATAAAATATATTGGAGATATCATCTTGAACCATGGCCGATAATATGTATCGACTAATATATTTAGGAGTTCAAAATTCTGACATATATCCGTCGATACAATACAATTATTAGTTTTGCAAATTTAGAATAGAGGCAAATTTTACAGGGCTTACCTTGGAATAGGGGTTCCTTTTATAGTGGTATTACCCTTATCTTCTTTAGTAATTATAGTGGAAAAGTTAGAACTTATCCTAAGAGAAAAAAAATCTTATTTGGTGACTGTAAACTGATCAATTTTATGAAAGTCAATAATTTTCCAATGAATCCATTTAATATTATGTAATATAAAAAATAAAATTTTATAAAACATAATTAGTAAATAATATCCTTCAAATACAAACTAACAATATATCTTATAATAATATTACACAATTTTTTATGAATTCCTTCCCATATGACTTAAAATAAATTTCTTACATTTGCATCCAACTTTAAGGAGTGAGACAAACGTTTTCTACATATAATTTCTTTCAATCCTAATAAATGAATTAACAATAAAATGATAACACATTACTTTATAAAAAATTATAATTTTTCATTGGTGATGTGAAATACATAATATAATAAGCTATTATAATAATTTATAAAAAAATCAACTTAATAAGTCTCATTTAAGACAAAATTAATATTAAGAACCCATAATTGCAAGTCAAAATGGACTATATTTAAAAGAGATAATAACATTTCCAGAAAAAACTGATATTTGTGAAATATGGATATTTTCATTTAAGTTTTTTAAAAAAAGCTTAGATAAAATATAAAAAATATTAGCAATATTCACAAAAATCGATTGAGATTTGTGAAAAATAGATATTATGGATTATGTCTAAACCAAAAATTTGTTCAAAATTATATCTGTAGTATTTAAGAAAAACAACCAATGATAAAAAAAAATACTTTTTAGTTGGTTAATTTTTTCAATAAAAGGGTATATTCCGGTTCGAGTTTATAATGGAAAATTTTAAATGGAAATATTAACAATATTTTAAAAAATTGGGTAATCTTTTTGAAAAATTAATATTTCAATTTTTCCAAAATTTCTAATGAAATGCATGTTTTATTCCACTTTTATAATAAAAAAATACTTAAAATTCAATGGAAATGGTGAAAAAATTAGAAAAATATAATTATTAAATAATATTTATCATATAAAAATAAAAATATATTAAGTGAATAAGAAAGTAGAGGATGAAAGGGGGGTATGGAGGTGCAAAGAAAGGGATAGATAATAAGTGGAAACCTCATGTTCCCCTCGCAGAGCCCCTCATTTAAACGCGGCCTTAGGTTCATTTGATAGGTGATTACATGGATATGAAGTATAAAAAGTTGTACCGTCGATAATGATCCAAGTTATATGATCTTGACCTAGACTATTAATTTTAAAAAATTTAAAATCAAGAGAGAGTAGCATCAATTCATACTATCCTTTCTACAAACATTAAGCATAGCTTTCATAATACTTTCAAATCTCCTCTTTTTTCACATTTTATATCAGATTTTCTATTTTCCAAATGCTTTGGTTAAAACCCTTTTTCTTTGAGAATAGAAATTTTAAACATTAGACTGCTAAATCCATACTTTGGACGCAACAGAACAAACTAAATGGATTTTTTTCTTCCTTGGATCACATAAGATTGTTAGTCCATTATGTATTTAAATAAAAAAGGCTTATTTAATTATTATGGAAAGTTAAATAATTATCAGCTAATGAAGCCATGTGGTAGACTGATAGGTAAAGAAGAATAAATTATCAACTTCTCTCCCTGTTTGTTTCCTTTCTTTCTTCCTTCCTCTCTAACAGCGAAGAGGGTATTTTATAAAATAGATTATATATCTTTCTTAAGTGTAGATTCGTCGTTGAGTTCCTCTCTCCTTCCCTTCCCGTTTCCTTTCTTTCTTCCTCTCTAAAGGAAGAGGCGTGTGCATTACCAGTGTATGAGAGAGAGATGGGAAATTGTTGGGCAGCGGAAGCCAAATCAGGCAGCGACAACGGGCTATCCGGCAGTCTGAACAAGAAGCTTCCGAACGGGCTGTCGAGCAGTGGAAACTTGGACGACGTGTTTCCAAAGGGGCAGATTCTACCCCCTTCCCATCTAAGGGTTTTCAGTATTTCAGAACTGAAGGCTGCCACCAGGAATTTCCGACCAAATACTGTTGTTTGGGAGGGAGTATTTGGGAATGTATACAAGGGTTGGGTTGATGAAAAGACGTTTGTTCCTACAGAGACTGGAAATGGGCTAGCGATTGCTGTGAAGAAACTGAATTTTGGGTGGAAACCAAAGGACAGAAGATTCAGAACAAGGGAAGGGTCAGGATCGCATGGCGGGTATATTTTAATCCATTTGATTAAATTAGCTAATCGTTAATCTTCATTTGGAAAAATACTGGATGAATTTATTTCAGTCTCTGAAATGCTGATTTCCTTATTCAAAGAAATAAACCATTTTTCAGGATGAAAATTGTTTCTACTGTTGTTGGTTTCAAGGTTTGATGGTTTCAAGGATGAAAATTGTTTCTACTTTTCTAGCAGGACTTAGTACCAACTTTAAATGGGTTGCACATGTCATGTCCACCCATTTAGAAGTGGGTTTTGGTGAATCTATCAATTTATAAGGTCAAAAATTTGAGTTTAGGTTGGGTAAATTGATCAAATCAAATTTCGTGGGGGTAAATTCATGGTTTCTCAACACTGACTACAGACCCAGACTTTCTTCCAATTGGAACAAAATTTTCAAAGTTAAAAACTTATTCTTAAGTGCTTCATCATTCCTTTTGTGATTTCAGCCTCTTGCATCTATATATTTTTTTAATTCAAAAAAAAAAATTAAAAATCTGATAGTATTCCCTAGACATATTCCTCTATTACAATTTCAAATAAATACTGTCAAATTCTTAAATTATTGAGGACTTTGTTAATCTGTTTTCTAGCTTTTATCCATTTCCTTGTTGTGCAGTCTGATGTGAATTTTTTGGGGAGGCTTTCTCATCCAAATCTAGTGAAACTTTTGGGATACTGTTGGGAAGAGGAAGAGAAAAATCTCTTCCTAGTATATGAATTCATTCCAAAAGGGAGCCTGGAAGACTATCTTTTCAAAGGTAAGTTGTACTATTGTAATTACTAATTACTGTTACTTCCATCAGCAATATAGTAATCATCATCAAACTACTGATTGCTTTCTCATGATTCATTTTAATTTGAGATGATGAAAATGGCTTCAATCCAGTAGTGTTTGTTGGACTTTAAAAAAATTCAATAGTGTTTCTCAGTCAAGATTAATTGATATAGCGTTTGGTTTTATCAAGTCTCGGAAAGAATTCAGTAGAAATTCAACTGTGTCAAAACTTGCAGAGTCTAAGAGCAGTGAGGAGAACAATGTGAAGAAATTGTAGTTGACAGAGCCATACATACTTTCGATTCAAAGATCAACAGTGTAGAACATATCTTTTTTGTTTTTAAAGGAATCTTTAAACCCATAAAAAGAAGATTCCCCTGCATCTTTATTAAAAACAAAGTCATGTTCATGTTTCTCCTTGATATAATTTGTGCAGTGAATGGAGAAGTACTTTCATGGAGCATTCGGCTGAAAATAGCAATAGGAGTAGCTAGAAGCCTTGCTTTTTTACACTCATTAGAGAAGCCAATTATTTATGGAGACCTTAAAGCATCTAATATTCTACTTGACTCGGTAGATTTTTCATCTGAATCCCATTTTCTAACTATCACTGTTAGTTTTGGACTGTGATTCAATTCAATTTTTGTTTTATGCAGAATTATAATGCAAAAGTTTCTGACATCGGGCTAGGGAAAATTGCTTCATCTGATGGAAATTCACATTTCACGACACGAATCATAGGCAGCTATGGACATGCAGCTCGTGATTATTACTCATTCAAAGGTTATATGGAATCTTCCATGGCACTATACTTCTTCAACTGCATTTTAGTTAAACTACTTATATTTCCTTTTCTGCATTATAATTCAAGTACCAAATTTGGTAAACTTAGATTCAATCCCATAAAGAGTTGAATCATTGCTCTGGCATTGAGTTTTGTTGGCAATCCAAGTTCAGTCTGATTTGACTTTTCATTCAGTTCAATTCTTTTGATTATCAAGGAATTGGTTGCACAATTTATTTTTAGAAGTTTGGAATTTTTTTATCCTTTTGTATCCTTAAACATTTTCAATTCTAAGACACTTGGTTTGGATTTATGAAATGCAGCTTGTCAACCAGCAAAAAATGAGTAGGGGACTGATTAGATCTCTTCAGTGACTACCATTGTTAAAAGTCACTTTGATAAATGGATTTTAATAGAATTTGTTAATGTTTAGGTGAGAATGAGATTGGTGAGGAGGAATAGAACCATTGTAACTATAGATTTCACACAAGTTATCAGCCCATTTTTTCGATTCCAAATCATGTCTTAGGAATTCTTTGCACCTCTTGGGTGTTCCAACTTCCAAGTTCTATAATGTTTTGAGAAAATAGAGTTATAGTTGGTGATTGACTCATTTTGCTGTCAATGATCTTTTCTGTCTGCGTGTTTGCTCAACTTCTTCCTTAAAGATCTTCATTGGATTTTCATTACTTGCTTTTCATTTTCTTTTTTGAATTGCTGAAATTTCTTCAATCTACATCATTAATTACAAGTGCCTCCATCAACCAGGTGATTATCCGTATGAGAAGAGTGATGTATACTGTTTTGGGATGGTCTTACTTGAAATCCTTTGTGGACGAAGAGCATTCGACAGAAACCGTCCAACTGCACAGCGTTCTTTAAAACAGTGGGCAATACCATATCTATCAAATGAGAGAAAGCTTGTTAGGGCAATGGACCCGTGGCTCGAAGGCCAGTTTCCTTTAAAAGATGCATTTAAGGTTGCTCAGATCACTTCCTTGTGTCTGGAATCTTCACCCAAAAATCGACCATCTATGAAAGACGTGTTCGTGGCACTGGAGAAAATTGAATTAAAGACCAATTCAGTGCCCCCATCAACATCCACCCCAACAGATCCCTTCTCCATCAATAAGGCTGATAATGTTGGAAGAAGAAACCATAGCTCTCTGAAATTTCCATCATCATTGGCGTAACTCTCACGTGAATGGCTCTAGTGACAGGGTGCCCACATACACAGTTTCCAGTTCTTCTTATGGGAGATTCTGCAATTTCTTTTGTTGTTGTAATTTTCTTATTTTTCTCTCTTAAAATGAATTGTGATTGTGGTTATGATTTTGTATCAAAAGGACAAGTGAATCATTTCGGGTAAATATTGATTTCCAATGGGTATTGCTACCTTAGTTAGTTTCCTTTTAATCAATCTAAAAAAGTTGGTAATCCTTGGGTTAGTTCGATGGTCAATTCCCACCCTTATATGTGAGAGGTTTTGGGATCAAGTTCCTCTCGACATAAAAAGGGTTAATCTCCATAGTTCTATAGATGGCGTGTGCGAATTAGGAGGTTTACACATGTTTCAAAAATTAGTCAGGTGAGAGACTATTTACATTGAGTTTTGAGGGAGATAGAGAGAGAAAGAGAGGTAGAAGTTGTGATAGAAGATTTAGTGAAACATATATTGTAGGAAATTTGATTGCGTGGTCTAAATTGTAGATTAGTCAACAAATGGCATACAACTTAATTGCACTTTAGTCTTTGAGATAGCATGTAACAAGTTGTTGAAATAGAAAATAATTTTTACATTGAAATTGTTTTTCATTGTTCTTTATGGACCTTTTTCTTAAAAAATGATTATTGTGACATGATAATTTTTCATATTTTTTTTTTAGAAAATGAATTCTTAAGCAAAGGATTGGAAAGAAATATTCATTACTTTTAGGTTGCGTTAAGACAAGGAGAAAGTTTTTGTTAGGGTTCCCCTAAGTTGGGGTTTCTCTTTAGTTGAGCATTTTCCTGTTGACTCTTTCTCATATATCTAGTTTGGTAATCACAAGTGAAAATGTATGATATGAGTAAAGAAAGAGAGACAAGGAAAGAGGACAGGATATGATAGTTTCTCCTCTCTCCCCATGAGAAATATATTCAATTAGGTTAATAAAACTCTCTAATGAGGTTTCCCATCAAATGGGCCATGAGGCCCACATAGTTGGGTGTGATATAACTTCTAATCTCCTAGTTTTTTACACATTTAGTGTCATTAGTAAAACTTTAATCCAATAATTTTGATTTTATATCTCTAATTTTTCTACACATTTACATCTAATCTTCTATCTGCTAAATGCTTTAATTAAAACCCTTTTTCTTTAAGATTAAATATTTAACCTTTAAAGATTTGGAGGAGAGGCTAAATGCTTACTTCGATGCAACCCGGTTCAGAACAAAGTTCTATGTATTTCTTCTCTTGAATCCCATTAGTCCATTGTTTATTCTAATAGAAAAGCTTAATCAATTATTATGGAAAGTCAAGTCACAATCAAATAATGAAGCCGTGTGGTAAGTAAAGATTAAATTATTCTTTCATGCAGAAGTGTAATCCATCATTTATTCTAATAAAAAGACTTAATCAATTATTATAGAAAGTCAAATGAAATCAACTAATCAAGTCTTGTGGTAAGTAAAGGTTAAATTATTCTTTTATGCAGAAGCCTGGTAAGTCTAGAATAAATTATTTTAATTTTACTAAAAAATCATCACCACCGACAATAGGGAAAAATTCGATTTCTCTAAATATTAAAATAGATCATATATTTTTTTAATAAAATATATAAAAAATGATAAGAATAATTTTATAAAATTTGAATTTTTTTTATAACGTATCATATAAGATTATAGCAATTAGATTAAAGAGCTTTTCTGGAATTATATCTTTTGTCCATCTCATCCAATCATATAATGTTTATTTTACAATAAATATATGGTCTCTCTATTTAAAATAGTATCATATATAATATTTATTTTACTATAAATAAATAGTCTCTCTATTTAAAATATGTAGTTCAACCTCCCCTTATTATAAATAAATATATCAACTGATTTATACACTTTTTGCATAATTATTTAAAAAAGAGAAGACTTTTTTATATTTTTGTGCACCCCTTTCATTTTAAATAAAAAAATCACATGTTTGACTCGTTGTCTATAAAATTTCAAAAAACCCTTTAGATGGGAACATGTTTATTATATAAGATGCAAGTGCTATTAAAAAATGGTTCTATGTATTGTTTATTGATTTTCTATAAATATTATTAGTTCAGATTATCTAAGTGCACAAGCACCAATGCATTTATAATTTCACCTTTCATGCGATATCATGTATAAATAAATAAGAATATTTTAATATTTTGAAAAGGCCAATTTTTTATTAAATTTTATTGTCTCTGTGATTTTCTACTGCTATCAAGATTAGGTGCAAATATTATCATTTTATATGTCCCAACTCACTATCCATTAATTGTGAATTAGTTCATGAAATTTAAAATAAACTTTCAATCAATGTTTGTGGATGATTATTGAAACTTTAGATTTTACTTTAAATTCAAAATTTTTTTTAGAAGTACGACTCAAGAGCCGTCATAAATCCCTCGAGGGAATGTCCCATAACTATATAGGACGCCCCCAATTTTTAATTACTTCTCACTTCATAAGGAGGTAGGAAATAACCGGTTGAACTACTTTAAATTCAATTAATGATTCAATAAAAAATCCATAATAAATCAATTGTTCACGATTGATAATTTTTTGTTCCTCACCACGAGATTCCTTGTGCTCATGAAAACCACGTACCTTTAGTAATTCAGCCGGTGTAAAAATCAATTTCCTTAAAAATAGATAATCTACTTGTATTAATAAATCATTGCATGTTTGTAATAGAGCATCCAATTTTATAAGAAAAATTAGACATTAGACACCTGACTTTTCTTTTAATAAACACCTCATTTCAAAATTTTATACGAAATTACTATTTTACTCCTCAGTTTTGTATAAAGAAATTGTCTTTTTTTTTTTTTTTAACTGAGGGACAAAATGATAATTTTTATATACAAAATTTTGAAATAGAATGCCTACTAAAAAAAATAGGGTGTCTAAATGAATATATATATATATATATATAAACATCAAGTCAATTGTGCTCAATCACGTCTTTTGAACAAGCCAATCCTGTGTCAAATTAGGCTATGGTATAATTTTGAGTTTGATTTGGTTAGGTATAATTTTGAGTTTGATTTGATTGTTCAAAAACTAAGTTTAGATTTTAGTTTAACTAAATCATGTTAGGTACCACTTAACATAAATTTTGACTTACTTATCATGAATTGAGTATAAAAATAAATTTAACTGAACCAAGCTAAATTAGTTTTAAGATCGATATCCATGCTTTTTAGAATATATAAACTAATCTTTAACATATTTGTAAAACTCCTTATTCACTTGATTCATTTGTATCGAAGGTCACTTGAATCCAAGACCTTCTACATTCTCAATTAATTCTTAATCGTCAAGCGTGACCGTGAATGTTTTATCTTATTTAAACAAAACAATTAAAGAAGATCTCTAATTTTATTAAATATCTCATAATTCAATTACATATGAATTTTTAAACTATCTATTTTAGATTATAAATTAACTACTAAAGTTAGAAAATAAATCATTAGAAAAATTGTATAATTTTAAAGTTTTATATTTTAGCAAAGCTAGAAACCTACTTTTATGTTATATATAAAACCTAAAAAATGGGATAATCAACTTCAAATTGAGAAATAATACATTAAAATTCAAATAGATAATATTAAACTAGAAAATATATTTCATAATATAAAAACAATATAAAAAATTCAAATTAAAATTTTATGAAATTTCTTACATAATATTCATTAAATTGAGTGTGAATTCTTTTTTGATCATATTTCTTCTCTGAAACCAAGCAAGACAAGCCAACAGTCGTCGTTGACAAAAACCATCCACGAATTCATCTCTGCGCAGATTCGTCGTTGAGTTCCTGTCTCCTTCTTCTCGTTTCCTCTCCTTCTTCCTCCTCTATAACAGGAAGACCGCTGTATGTTAACCTCTGCAACTTGTTAGAGAGAGATGGGAAATTGTTCGACAGCAGAAGTTAAATCATCTCTCAGCCCAAGTACGACCGAGCCTTCAAGCCCAGGTAATGGAAATGGAAGAAAACTCTGTTTCCTGCAAAATCTCACATGGGTTCCATTCAAAATTCTCTGTCCCCTTCACATCCTCATTATCTTTTCTTGCAGTTTCCAGGAATTCACATAGCAAAAGTAAAATCAATAAAAGGAGGCAGGCAGGAAATCACAACGGGTCTTCTAGGAGCTTGAAAGAGGGGTTTCCAAATGGGCAGTCAGGCAGTTATAACGGGATTTCTGGCGGCCTGAACAAGGTTTTTCCGAACGGGCAGTCGGACATTGGAAACTTGAAAGAGGTGTTTCCAAATGGGCAGTCAGTTAGTGATAACGGGCTCTCCCGCAGCCAGAACAAGGTGTTTCCCAACGGGCAGTCGGACATTGGAAACTTGAAAGAGGGGTTTTCAAATGGGCAGTCAGGCAGTGATAACGGGCTCTCCGGCAGCGTTTTTCCGAACGGGCAGCCTGACAGTGAAAACTTGGAAGAGGTTTTTCCAAAGGGGCAGATTCTCCCCACTTCCAAGTTAAGGGTCTTCAGTTTTGCAGAACTGAAGGCTGCCACGAAGGACTTCAAAGTGGATACTATTCTTCGGATAGGAGTGTTTGGGAAGGTCTACAAGGGTTGGCTTGACGACAAGACGTTTGCTCCGTCGGAGTTTGGATGTGGGCTACCGGTCGCTGTGAAGAAACTGAATTTTGGGTGGAAAGCTAAGCAGAGAAGAAGTGCAGTAAGAGGAAAGATCAGGATCGTATGGCAGGTATACTTCAATCCATTTGATTAGCTTAAACATTCGTCTGAATCGATCAATTAAAGGGAGTCTCGGACATCTCTTGTATCAATTAAATCAATGTTTATTAATATTAAAAAATAATTTAAAATAGATTAAAATGAGTTCTTCCTATTTTATCAAAAGAATAAGTGAAAAGTTATTAAATCAATTTTATCTTACAAATCGATATTTATATTTCTAGAATCCCTTCTCAATAATGTGACTGCTTTACTAATCGTGAAGGTGAGGCAGTGATTATGATTTGACTTATTAATAATTGATAGTCTTTTATTAGAATAATTATTAACTAAATTATCAAGGGTAACAATGAATTTAGACTCGAACAAAATCTGATTTAACTCAATCTAAATTGATCTATTTTGATAAATGATCCAATCGAATCAGACCCATTTAATAGATGACTTGAATCGACTCAAACCCGTTTATAAATGGGTAGATCTAACTAACGTGATTATTGTTGTGTCTACACGAAACATACATCCATTTAAGCGGTAGTTTTAGTAATGTCTCATTGAAAAAATCTTTTTAAATATGTATATAGGTAAACTCAACTCGAACCCAACTCTAAGTGAACCTAAAACAAACACAAACTTACTTAACCCGTTTAATAGGACTCAAAGTAAATTCATACTAAAATTAAATAGACCTAAATGAACCCACCATTATCAGATGTGTATACACTTCATTTTCTATCAATATTCATATTAATTAATTCCAACTTCCAAGAGATAGAGAATCAATTAAGATTTAAATGTATGTAACACATTATCAGTTAAAGATTCTTATTACTTTTTCAACCGATTTAAAATATTTTTTATTGATGAAGAAATTCAAGATCCTCACTTCTCCTCGAAATTCAAGATCCTCACTTCTCCTCGATCTCAACTACGGAGACAATGAAATAAATTAAAACAATGTCTTTAAGAAATCAATGATATCTACATTTCATTTTTAGAAGAAATAAATTATTTTCAGAATTAAAATGTTGTCCTTATGCTGATTCTTTTGGGGATCACAATGTGGTCTGAAACTCTGACAGCTCAAAGAATTCAATTCTAAGAAAAGGTGGGCTTAAGCATAAATCAGTTGTGCTGATCAAATAAGTTATAATTTTAAAGATTAAGAATATTTAGAAATTAAAAATGATTCAAATTTTATAAATTTAAAAACATAGTTTAATTAATCCATGTAATGTGATTTTTTTAATCCCATCCTTAAATATTTTTTTTAAAGAGTCCATCATCGGCCTCCAAAATGAGGCATGCCGCACCCACAATCAGATATGATCAATGATATTCATGCATGCATTTGGTGTAGACCTAACTGTCACATGTGGGGCATAATTTTTCTCTGTGTTCAATATGTTTTTAGTTTGTGTGAAATTGAAAATTTATTGTAGTAAATTTCCATGTAAAATATGATATTTATAAAAAATATTGTGCAAATTTTATTAAAAATATGCAATAAGCAGCTTTTCCAATTTATTTAGATTCCATGAAGTTCATCTAATTACCTTTTTTCTTTCGAGTTGGAAATGGCGGGTACTTTGTCATTCTTCAGTGGTTTCAGTCCACTTGCATTTACCAATTTTCTTTTAAATTCAAATTATTAAAAGAAAAAGAACTTAAAAAAAATATAATCTGAAAATATCATAGTATGTTCCTCTCTTAGGCTCTGTGGAGCCTGATCATCAAAGGTGTACTGTCGATCCGACTAGGGTAGAATGTACAGTCGTTTTGTGAGAGAGATGAATGACTGTATCGAAAATTGTCTCTTCTTTGTTTTTCACCTTTGAGTTAGTGGATCGATATTGACATGTGGACGTATTAAAAGGGAACTACGTAAATCTTTGTTATGTGGTTGTTTCTCTTTCTTAATTTCTTTTTGTTTTGTTCGATATTATTGTGTGTGTGGCTGAGAAGGCGATTTCTCCCAACAACGTTCCTCTACTATAATCTAAGATATATATTGTGATGCTTTTAGATTATAAAAGATTTGTTTTAATATCTTATTTAGCCTTTTATCCAATTCTTTGTTGTGCAGTCTGATGTGAATTTCTTGGGGAGGCTTTCTCATCCAAACCTCGTTAAACTTTTAGGATATTGTTGGGAAGAGAAAAAGCTCTTTGTAGTATATGAATTCATGCCAAATGGGAACTTGGAAGAGTGTCTTTTCACAAGTAAGTTGTCATAGAAATTAGTCATGGTACATGCAAGGTTATCTATTAATTTTAGTTAAAATAATTAATTATTAAATAAATATGTATATGGAGTTTGGATGACATTTTATATGCAAATGAGGCTTATTTGTAAAATTTGACAGAACCCACTATAAGAGAGATGAGGTGTATGGAAGGAAGCCTTCAAGGAGAAGGAAAGGGATTCCAGAGATCACCTTCTCTTTGGGAGAGGAGGGTTAGCTTCCATTTTCTTCATTTTTTTTATATTTTATTTTCATTTTCCATCGCGATTTGTTTGAATGCTAATTTCTACGAGTTGATTGAAAAAGTAGAAAGAAGTCTTGGATCTAAACTCAATTTTCAAATGTAATTGCACTCCCTTCACATATGATAATTACATTTTACAATTCCGCTAGAAACTCATTTAGGATCTTCCCAGTAATGTCGAATTCTTCTCATACTCCATTTGAACTTGAATAAGAAGGTTCCTTTTCCGTAGTTCAGATTTAAGACCTCATGTCCCTTGGACTGTTAATTATAATCCATTGTCACATGAGCATGACATGGCTCTTCTGCTCCTCCAAACAATTCCATTCTAAAAAATGGACAGTATCATTCTTTACATATCCAAGTTGTCGCTGAGGGGTCAATCTACTGATGGACATTATCATGCTCTGCCAGATATTCTTTTTTTTTTTTTTTTTAGTGACGAAGAAATCTAAGACCTCCACCTATCACTGAGTACGAGGGCATTGGGTAAAACTTCAGATGCACGCAGCCCCTTGCAAGCCACGGGCATCATACCAAATATTCTCGAACATTTTAGACATTCAAATCGCCATGCTGCCTCTCATTATTCCTGAAATTCCTCTCATTCTCAAAGGTTTGTTGATATTTAGAATCATCTTTATAAGATTTAGAGACAGTTAACCAATCTGCTCTTGGTTATACATGCAAATTCTCCTCCATAAACAGTTGTATTTGAGTCACATCATAGCCAAGATCGACTTAAATCATGCTCAAGACATTTATTTGAATACTGCATAATAGTTGATTATTCAAACTGCTTTATCATTTTCCTCCTCATCAAATAAGATGACTTCTATAAAAAGGTTAATTATCTGATTCAAACTGATGCGCAACATATAATTTCTTACTTGACAAAGCCACATTAACTTGTCATTAAAGAATCAACAGAGTAGAAGAAGATACATATGGTTTGCTTTTGAAGGAATATTAGACCTCTCATAAGGAGACTCTGCTGCATTTTTATTAAAAATGATGTCCTCTTCATGTTTCTCCTTTGACACAATTTGTGCAGGGGAGAAAGAACCACTTTCATGGCGCAATCGGCTCAAAGTAGCAATAGGAGCAGCTAGAGGCCTTGCTTTCTTACACTCATTAGAGAAGCAAATTATTTATGGTGACTTTAAAGCATCTAATATTTTAATTGATTTGGTAAATTCTTCATCTGATCCCTTTTTCTAATGTTGTTTGTTAATTTCTTTGAGGAAGTGAACTCCATAGAAAAAATTAAGTTTAATCCGCATCATGAAATCTTGAGCTGTTGGGCCTTTAGAAATCTGGTGTTCTTCTTTATTGCATCAAAACCTTTATTTCATTTGAAAATGATTGAAAAATTGTTTTGTCAAGTGAAAGAAACGTCTTTCTTTTTCTCATTAAATTTTCTAATCTCTTCTTTCGAAAATGGATTTGTTGGAAGAAGAGTGAAATGTCTCATTTTTTATGTTCTTCACAAAAAGTCCTTACTCCAGGGAAGGAGAGTGCAAATGATCTCATTTCTATGCTCTTCATTTCCCTTAGTTGGAAAATGACAAAGATCCCCTTAAAGGGGAACCTCTCTCACAATTAATTCCGGAATGTGATTTAATTTTTTTCTCTAGGATTATAATGCAAAGCTTTCCGATATCGGGTTAGGGAAAATTAGTCCAGCTGATAGAAATTCAGATGTCACGATGCAAGTCATAGGAAGCTATGGATATGCAGCTCGTGATTATTCAGATGAAGGTATATCAGATCTTCGATATCATTAAACCTCCTTGTAGTCTTTGTTTATCAATCCATTGGTAAAAAAAATTATATAATCAGATCTAAATTGTCTCCTGATACTTAAGTCTTGTTCATGGGCCTAAACTTGGCCAAATTCTAGCCTGATCTCATCACAAGTGCATGAATGATGGGTCTTGGTAGTTCTCTTTACCATGTGGTGAATACCAAGAGTGAACATCAATTTCAAATGAGTAATCTGGAATTTACTTTACAAATTTGGTAACTCGGAATCCGCAATTGAATCACTCCTAGCATTCAGTTTTGCTGGTAATGTGGGTTCTATCTATTTCGATTGTTCCTTCAGTTCAATTCTCTTCTTTATCAAGCATTTGGATGCTCCATATGTTTTTGGAAATAAGGAAAATTGTGATCCATCTTCATCTCAAAACAATACTAATTCTATTATATTTGGTTTTGTTCTATCAAGTGACCTTTATGGAAATGCAACTCAGAAGAAAAATGCTCCAGGCCACGTAGAAGTCTCCTCCTTGCGCTGAAAAGAAAGTTGCTGAAGTGGAAGGTTCTACTATGATTTTTCTAATGACAACCATTTTTAGAACAAACTCTGATGAATGGATTTTATTAGAATTTATGTTCAGTTGAAAATGAGATTGACAAGGAGGAATACAACCAGTTTAACATAAATATCACAAAAATATCAGTTCATTTGCTTACTTTCTAATAATTTCTTGGAAATTCTTTGTTCCTCTATCTTATTCCATGTTTTGTATTCTTGTGTGCAAATAGAGAGCTAAATTGGTCACTTACACATTTTGTTATCCAATTATCTTGTGTGTGTGTACGCGCATGAACATGCATGTGTCTTCAATTTCTACCACAAAAATCTTCTTCTGTAGATTTTTCATTTCTTTTCTTTGAACCAAATAGCTAAAATTCCATTGGTCTAAACCATTAGATATCAATGTCAATTCCTTTAACCTTAATCATTAGTGGTACTGTACCTTCATCACCAGGTCATAATCAGTATGAGAAGAGTGATGTATATTGTTTTGGGGTTGTGTTACTGGAGATGCTCTGCGGCAAAAGAGCGATTGACAGAAGTCGTCCAATTGAGCAACACAATTTGGTAGAGTGGGCAAAGCCATATCTACTAGACCAGAACCTGCTAACCCACGGAATCGACCCACAACTTGATGGGCCCCCAACAGCTGCACTTCACATTGCTGAGCTCATTCTCGAGTGTCTGGAGTTTGCTCCTGTAAGCCGACCATCCATGGAACAAGTGGTTGAGACTTTGAAACAGATTGAAGCCGTTGAGTTTGAACCAAGTAAGCTAAAGGCCAATTGCACACCGAGTAATTTTCTTTAAATTATTTTTATCATCATTATCACCATTTTCTATTTTCACATTTATTTTGGGTCAATTGTTTTTCCTATTGTTGAATGATAAATGAATTGGCTTTTTAACTAGCCACTCATGAAAATTGGAAAGTCTCTTTTAAGTTTTCGGCCATACATCGCATGAAATGTAGCAAATTGGGCTTTTAGCTTTCGGGCCAAGTTACATAAGCCCAAGCCTGCCCCGATAATAAATTAGGTTCAAAATTCCTGTCTGACCTTCAGCTCAAATAACAGTCCGGCTAGAGTTTCATGCTCAAACCTACCTTTTTTTTTTGGATTAGACACTTTTAGCTTTTAGTCAAATGGTCAAATTTCCATCTCTAATTGACATGGAGAAGCATTTGATCATGCCAAGTGAGAACTTATTGACTTCTTATTTCTTAAAATGGGTTTTTGAGAGCAAAGGAGAAACTAGATGAAGGCTTGCTTGTATGAAACTCCATAATGGCCTAATTGATTCTTACCAATGCATCTAGGGACTCTTGGCAAATTCTACTGTTATCTGTACTTTAGTGGCAAAAGGATTTAATAAGCTTATGATGAGAGCTAGAGCTATTAGGGCAATGGAGGGGGGTTTCAAAGTGGAAAATGATGCCCAATAATGACCAATCTTCAATTTGCAAATGACATTTTTCTCTTTTGTATGGTTTATCAAGATTGTTAGAAGGGCTGAAGCTTTGAATTGGTATCAAGCTTGAAGAAGAATTTTGGGAAGAGTGTATAGGATCAATTTGAATGATGACATTTAAAAAGTATATTTCAATTTTTTAACTGCTCCATTAGCAATATGCCAATGAGATATTTAAGGTCCCATTAAGAAAAATCCAAAAGTTTGCTCATTATTGGATCCTATGGTTGAAAGCTTTGAAAGCAAGTTTCCTTCGTTGGGAGAGGAATTGCTTCTCTCAAAGGTAGAATCACATTGATTAAAGCTTGTATAGCAAACCTTCCAGTCTATTATATGCCTGTTATTGATATGATCATGGCAGTAGCTAAGACATTAGAGGGGGTTTCTAATCAAGTTGGAAATTGAAGCCTTCTTGTTCAGTCCCATTCAAGTTGATGAATATTTCAACTTATCTTTTCCTTTTTTTTGTTATTCTTCTTCTTTAATGAATTTTCCGGTCATTATTTTGCAAAAAGAAATCTCTGAGAGATCCATTATATAGTTGATACATTGTTCAAATTACATAAGTATCCTCATGCTAAAATCTTAATCTGGCTCCACTTTGTACCAATAAGAACACTTACCATAGGGTGACAAAGATCCTTCGATGAGATGTTCATCAATGAGCTATCTCTTGATATGCAGGTATGCGCATTGTAGCTGGACGGTTACGAGCACTTTCACGTTCGCTACTTCTCTATCGCGGTGAACCAGTTGGTACAATTGCAAATTCGGACCCTTCCAATGATAAATATCAGGTACTTCCCTTTTTCGTTAGATGACAGGTATGTAAACTATCACTAGTAATAGTTAAAAGGGATTTGTAAACTATCATGTTAGAGAAGTATTTAGACCATAGTTCATATAATAAAACAAGAAAAGGATATGGGAAAAACTAGGAAGAAGTTGATCTAAGATGTCCCCCCAACTTGTTAGCATAGTAATGGAAAAAGAAAAATAGAAGGATTTGGTTTGTGGGTAAAAATGAGTTTCCTAGTAATTCCTCTAGAGTAACATCACAAATATATTCTTTTAGGACAGTGAAACAATTTGAACTCTCAAAATTTTGGATTCGCTCAACTGAATACTTACCAATGTGCTTATTTCACGTGATATTTCATTATTTTTTATTACTTCTGTAGTCATTTTCTTGGTTCTTCAATTGCGAGACAGAAATGCTGCAATATGTTGGGTTGATGGTGCAATGTTCATTAGGAGTTACTTTGCAATTCTGAATGTTTGAAAAGCTTACCTTTTACTGGGTGAAATTCTGAATGTTTGATGCATGCATTAAAACCAAGGGACATAATCTGGTTTTATTTTGCAATTCTTCATTTGTTAGGAGGTCTCCATTGGTTGCAGTCAAGGAGTTGACTGCTTTTTTATGCTAAATAACAGATGAAAACAATTTTGTGTTCTTGTTTTCCCAGTGATTTGCTGTTTTTGAAGGGTTTGAATGTGGGTTAAGACAGATGAAAATATAATTTTCTTGATTTGTGGCTTCTTTCAATTCAACTAGGTGTTTGTGAGAGACTTTGTTCCAAGTGGCTTGGCATTTTTGATGAATGGAAAACCAGAAATAGTGAAGAATTTTCTTTTGAAGACTCTTCAAATGCAATCATGGGAGAAGCGTTTTGATCGCTTCATGATGGGGGAAGGAGTAATGCCCGCGAGCTTTGGTGTGGTCTATGATGCTGATCGGGATTCTGAAACTCTTATTGCTGATTTTGGAGAGACTTCAATAGGAAAAGTCACTCCTGTCGACTCCGGATTTTGGTGGATTATTTTGCTTCATGCATACACAAGATCTACTGGAGACTCTTCCTTGGCCGAAATGCCTGATTGCCAAAGGGGTCTGCACCTCATTCTAAATTTATGTCTGTCAGAAGGCTTTGACGCATTCCCAACTTTGCTTTGTGCTGATGGTTGCTGTATGATTGACCGCAGAATGGTGAGTCCATGTCGTTTTTGTTTTTTTTTTTTTCTTTTTAAATATCTATTATCTAGGTTAGTGAGACTTTTTGAGGGTGACTCTCCGTCGTTAGTTTCTAAGTCTTATATACAGTATGCAAAGTTTCACGCTTTAATAGTCATCTAAGCCATATTATATTAGTCTTTTTATGTTTCAATATATATTTAGTCATTGATTTTCAAAACGTTCAAAATCAAAGGATAATTGTCATGCCCCAAACCCCGGGACATGACTAAAGTTGGGGAAAAATGACTAAATTTTTGTTTTAATTGTCTAACTAAATGTCTTTTAAGGTATAAGAATTTTTACCTAAATTTCGGTAGAGTTCTGTGTATATTTCGGATGTTCCAAAACTTAACAACTTGTTTAACCATTTATTGCCTCATTTTAATTTGTTGAATAAATTTAGCTAATTTTGTTGTTTATATACTATTTTGCAGGGTCTCTATGGTTATCCAATTGAAATACAGGCACTTTTTTTCATGGCTCTGAAGTGTGCTTTGCTTTTGCTGAAGCAAGATAAGGAGGGGAAGGAGTTTAAACAGAGAATAGTCAAACGCCTATATGCATTGAGATATCACATGAGAAGTTACTATTGGCTTGACTTTCAGCAGCTTAACGTTATATATCAATATAAAACAGAGGAATATTCTTATACAGCAGTGAACAAGTTCAATATAGTTCCTGATTCTATTCCAAATTGGGTATTTGATTTTATGCCCATCCGTGGGGGCTACTTCATTGGAAATGTCAGTCCTGCAAGAATGGATTTTCGTTGGTTTTGCTTGGGAAATTGTGTTGCAATTTTATCATCTTTGGCTACCCCTGAGCAATCAGAGGCTATTATGGATCTTATTGAAGAACGTTGGGAAGAATTGATTGGTGAAATGCCTTTAAAGATTTCTTATCCAGCCATAGAAGGTGTTGAGTGGCAGATTGTAACAGGTTGTGACCCAAAAAATACTAGTTGGAGCTACCATAATGGGGGAACTTGGCCTGGTAAGAATCTGTCCTTTTCATATCATTTATCAAATTTAGCATGTAAACTACTAAGAACTTGCTCAACATTTTTTATCTTGAATGGTAACATAAAGACTTCTAATTTGATTGATAATCTCAACAGCTCTAGAAAAGAATGCTTGAATGGATTCATTGTCTTTCATTATCAAGTTATCAAAATCTCTCGATAAGCTTGGGAGTTCAATAGAGATTACCTTTTTCGGTATCTTGAAACTCATTTTCGAGAATGTCCCATGGCTCATGGCCATTACCAACTAGATCCCACAACTTTTGGGAGATAAAGAGGTTCTTCATTTGAATGCTCCAATAATCATGGCATTCACCATCAAAATGGGGACTTTATTTTGAAAATAGAGTTGCTAGAACAAACTACAATATTGAGATTGAATTGAAACCTAGGTATGGATACCAAAATTTGTTGAAGGAGAGGTAGAAAAATAGAATTGAAAAGGCAATGATGTCACTAATTTGCAAATGAGAACTTTACGATGCTTGTGACTTAATTGAACTCACATCAAAGATCCCTATTTATAGACATCCAAGGGATACTTACATTTATGATGGAACCTCAAGAGACACTCTAGGGACTACACTGTAGACTCTAGCATTGACTTGTTGCATTCAGTTCATTCTAGAAAATACAAAAGAACATACAAAAATCTATGAACATTAATGAAGATTTCCTAATTATTTCAAGAGACATTCCACCTTAAGAATTTCAAGAGATATTTGTGAATTGCAAATTACATTTTAACACCATTTTGATACTTCCACCTCTATCATCTCTTCTGCCTCACCATTGTCTTCAAGTAAAATCTCTATATAGATGGAGAATCTTTTCAGTAAGAAAGGAAAAGAAGCTATTAAAATATTAAGAATTATATGGATTACACTATGTGATGGTATTCCATCATGTAAATGTCAGAAAGACCCTTGATATTGTCAATTCAATATCTATGCCTAAAATATACAAGCCACAAAGGGAACAGATTATCAATTAAATATCTATGCCTAAAATATACAGTATGGGCCCACTCATGATGATCATAAGCTCAATACTTAGACATAACTTGAAAGACCCTTGAATTACCTTGCTAGTGCAACCTTTAAAAGATTGTTAATCTGTTATGTGGTACAAAAGATACAGGATGCAATCTACTTACAATGATAATACAATCACATCTTGGTGTCATCTTAAAGGTCCAGCTTTCAATTTTTTATTTGTTTGTGAATTCTTTTTTTTTTTAACGGTAACAAAAAAAGATATATTAAAAAGGAGACTTTTAGTATATAAAAGAAAGCGGGAGGCCTATGAAGGAACAGATCCACCCACGAAAGGAGGAAGAAGCTAAAAAGTAAAAACAACAAAAGAGAAACAAATACAATGAGAGTTTCAAATGAAACAAAAGGCTAGCAAATGAACTCCGGTCTTTTTGCAGTGTGATTCTTTTTGTTTTCTCATATTAAGTCACATACATTATCATGAAGGCTCACTTTCCAACTCGTGCTACTTTATACGCAAAACATGAATCTTCTTCCGCTGAATGCAATCTCAAGTTTCCCTTTGAATTACTATAATCATGTGAAATGCTTTCTATCTAGTGCTTCTTTGGCTTCTCACTGCTGCCAGTATCAAGGCCGGCCGTCCATCAATAGCAGTGCGTGCTATTGATCTTGCTGAAAGACGATTGTTGGAAGATAATTGGCCAGAATTTTATGATGGAAAACTAGGGAGCCATGTTGGGAAGCAGACCAGGAAATTCCAAACGTGGTCCACTGCTGGATACTTGGTTGCAAAGATGATGTTGGAAGACCCATCTAATTTGGTAATGATATCATTTGGAGGGGACGAAGAGATGAAGCCACTCCTAGAGAGATCGGCAACTTGGACATGATAATAAGAATACACTTCCATCTATGCATTTGTTGGTGCATGATTTTAGATATGATGAAATGGAAAAAATATAATTCAAAAAGCAGACTACAATTTGATGGAACATTGGCAAATGATGATGATACATGTATTTGTCAGTGAAATGGTAACCGTGCCAGTTTTAAATCATGTCAACTCAAAAACCAGTTAACATGAAGACCGACATTAGAGATGTCCTCGAGATCACGATTGTGCTTTGCTTCTATATAATGTTCAATAATCCAATCGTAAAGACAAGGGTTTGTAAATGCTCTCTCTTCCTCATCAAGCATTGGACATGATAATAGCATCAAATGATGATGACACATGTATTTAGATCTCTTCTACACACTAGCATTGGAATGGGGTATTGACTGCGCTCGAGTTTATTGCAGTTTTTCAGTTGAAACTTTCTTGTTCTTGCCAATGGAGAAAATGACTAAAATGTAAATCCTCATTTTTTGTATTCATGTTTTGTTTCAAACTTGGATGTTCTATGTAATTATGCTCTCTTCATCAGGTGACACTTAATGATGTCCGATTCCCATTTCTTTTATAATTGGGAAATCATGCACTCTATTAGCTACCCTCTTTCTCTAAAATTCATTGTAAACGCTATTAAAAGAGAGAGAGAGAGAGAGAGAGAGAGAGAGAGAGAGAGAGAGAGAGAGAGATATGCAAGCTTCAGTCATGCAAATGGAACAAAAAAATTGAAAAGACTTAATGTACAATTCCCTGTGGAGATGGGATGTAAGAGAGAAGAATACAAGATAGAAATGCACTGCATAGTAAAGTCAAAACTCCCTTTGTGAAGTGATGTCTTGAGTTTGATGTACGTTCAAATCTTTCTGGGTCACTTGTTATGAGGTTACTTCTCATCCCTTGAATCCGGTATGTGTGTGAAGGGAGCTGTGCACATGTTATGAAGAACCATACAAGCTTTGGTCATGCATATGGAACAAAAAATTTGAAAAGACTTAATGTAGATGAGAAGTAGGCTGTGGTTCATGCAAAACGTGTCTCCAGAGATGGAGAAGGTACGGATTCCTTGTGGAGATGGGACGGAAAGACAGAAGTATACAAGATAGAAATGCACTGCACTGTAAATGAGAAAGATATCCTTGTTTTTCAATTTTTTTAAAGATATTCTGTAGTGCAGTGAAAAATGAAGTCAGGCACTTTTTTTATTGTTAATATTTAAAAAGGGTTTTAAAAAAAAAATAAAAGCAATCAGACCAAAGAAGAGGCTGGCATAGAAAACAGCAGAGTGTGGCTGTATTATTAAAATTTTATGGTAAAAATAGATTTCATTTGATTGTCTGGAATCTTTGTTACTTATGTGGATAAGACTTACTAAACCAAATAAATGCAATCTGGTCAAGTTTGCTGTTTTAATTTCCGAAACTATCTCTAGTTTTAATTTCCATTTTTTTTTTCTCGAAGAAACTGAGAGCCAAAGATTCAATTCACAATCCAAATTGAGACTCAATAGTGGGATTGCCAACCCCTTTTAAGATTACAAGTCTCAGTGGCATTTCTTCGAAATTATTACATTTACTTTATTTTATTGTAGGCTCCAAATATTTGGATCTGGCTTCAAGGTCAAAAGAATAGCTGTTTAGGTGGAATGATTTAAGTCTTTTATAAATCTCTAGATCTCTCTATACTTTTTTAATGTGGAACTCGTTCGCAGCAGTCCGAACAATCCTCCCCCCAGGCCTTCTAATGGAGAGAGTGACACTGACCATCCAATTCATCTGGAGATCTCTTGAGCCTAGATGAGATAATCTGCAGCCCAAGGCAGAATTCCACCGACCAATCGAGTATGGATTATTTTCCAAAATGCACTTAATAAAACCCGTAATGACACGTTTTGTAGGATTTACTAATTCATATAATGTGAAAGGAAAGTTGTACGATTATTTATAATATTAAAATTTGACCAATTTCCTTCCCTTCTTCTTCCTCATTTTTTTCTTCCCTCAAAGAATAAATGGCTTGTTGTCTATTCGAGTGTATGTCCAGATCGAGAGAGAGATATGGGAAATAGGTTGTCTAGTAGAGTGGATGAAGTGTTTCCAAATGGGCAGATTCTCCCCACTTCCAATCTAAGGGTCTTCAGTTTTGCAGAATTGAAGGCTGCCACGAGGAATTTCCATCTAGATTTTATTCTTAGGGAGGGAGTGTTTGGGCAGGGCCGGCCTAACCATAAGGCAAGTTAGGCCGGCGCCTTAGTCTCATTTAAAAAGGGCCCACTTAAGGATTCTTTATTATTTGTGTTTTTTTTTTTTTAATGAAGTTAATTTTCAAAAAAAAAAAAAGGTGTAAATAGGTTAACTCTTAAGCTATTTAGCAAATTGGTTTCACGTTGCCGATGGGTTTGAGTTTTGAGCATTACCATTTTGAGCCAGATTTTTTGGATAAATTTGAACGATCCTACTCTAATTTAATTAAATTGAAGAGTTTATATTATCCTTTCATCCCCTTAAAACAACATCCCCTTTTCTACCTAATCTGATCCAACGCCAATCTTACTTGTGTTAGCCAAACTTAGGGTGCATTTTTTTTAATTCATTTGTCTTTTGATTACTTTTTTAATTCATTTATTTATTCTTTTATTTGGTGAATGGTGATCGATACTAGATTGACAATGCCGTAATGGAAATATTGAAACAATAGAATTTTGAGGTTTGGATATTTGAATATTGATAAAATAATAATTGCTTTATGGCTTGAAATGATTTTGAAATGTTGAAAATGTTTGGATATACTAAAATGCTAGAATAATAGTTAAAGATATTGTTTGAAATGTCTTACACACAATATATTTGAGTGGATGAAGAATTGAAAATGATATTTTAGCAAAACTTGAATACAAAAATTTAATTAATAATTTTGGATCTCGAAAAGCAAGAAAAATATATTTTAGATAAATTCTTTTTATTATATATAATTAAAATTTAATTAAATATTACTTATAATATGTTAAATACTAAGAATGCTCTATTTAGATTTTTTACTTTAAGCCTCAACTTGTATCTAGCCGGCCTTGAGAATGTATACCAGGATGGGTTGATGAGAATACGTTGGGTCCTACGAAGATTGAAGAGGGGCTAGCGATTGCTGTGAAGAAACTGAAATTTGGGTGGAAACCAAAGAAGAGAATATTCAGAACAAGAAGAAGGATCAGGACCGCATGGCAGGTATATTTTAATCCATTTGATTAACTTAGTTAATCGTTTAATCTTTATTTGGAAAATTACTGCATGATTTTTTTTTTTTTTATCATTGAAATATTGATTTCCTTTTTCGAAGAAACAAAATTGTTTCTCCTGTTGTTGGTTCCCTCTTGCAAAGTTGAGTCTTTTAGGAACAACTTAGACTTGGATTTTAGTTTTAATCACAGCAGTATAACTATGTACAAATTACTGCATGTTCTAATCCACTTCTCCTAATGTTTGTAGGGCAATCTTAGACGTGAAATTCTACTTGATCCAGTTTTCCAACTTACTCAAAAAGTTGGTAAACTTGGTTCATTTGCTTGATTCGAACTTTTAACGAGTCAAGTCAACTCAAATTAACTCATCTCGGTTTGAATTGGATCAAATTTAAATTTGAGTTATCCTTTTACTTGACCTAATCAATTTGAACTCATTTAAAATTTAGCTCATTTTTAAAAAAATAACCAGTTTGATCTAACCAAACTCATATATCAGTTTTAATTAGTAATTTAGCAAGTTCTGGTCGCGAGTCGAAAGATCAAAAATTTATTTTCGATTCCGGTGGGTGTAAGCCCAATTTAGATGTCGAGTCCAAGACCCGGCCCAAGCAATGGCCTAACAAGTGACAGTTCATTCCTAGCTTGTCAGCCCAATACTTGTGAAAGCCAAGCATGAGGCGTGAGTCAGCATAGCCAATGAAATCTGGATCCTGATCATACTAGGATTGGGTTTTTGATTCGGTAGTAGTTTCATTAGTTTTATTTTAGTAGTTGCTTTATTATTATTAATGCCTTATTGTTAGTAGGTGTTTAATTTAGGATTTGTTTTATTTACGTTTCCAAAATCCATATAAAAGAGGGAGGGTCGGCTCCTAAATCTTACGCTCAGTCGATGGATATTTTCTATATAAACATGTAATTAACCAGTAAAAGGGGAAATGATTTTGATTAATAAAATTCAGTCTTTTTTCAGCAAACTTTGTGTGTTTGTTTGAGTTTGGATACTGCAAAAGGTTGCAGATTCTGTTGCTGGAAAATCCAGCCATTTTGGTCGTGTGTTGTTGCAGCAACAAGTTGCAGAAGTGCAACCCAGCCTAAGCAGCAACATGTGTTTGCTTTTTTAAGGTGTTATTCTGAGAGTGGAGGTGACTTGGAACTCCTCCTATACCATACCACCAGGTGGTGAGGGCTTTATTGAGTAAAGCCAAATTGTGTTTCCTTAAGCAACATCAGTGATTTGCATGTGGAGTATTAATGTAAAATAGTACCAACAATCAACAGTTTTGTTGATAAAGCCAGGTCCAATACATCAGTCAGGACGGTGGTCCATTGTAAATCAGTCGGGAATTTGGGCGGCATCAGATATTGTTGTGTCTTGGAATATTTCAGCAAATTATCTTAATTTATTTTGCGATCGGATCATTCAAGATATTATTCAAGCTTCCGTTATAATTCGAGATTGGGCATTCTTAATCCTACCTAGCCTACATCAATTCTTTAGACATAATACTCTATCACAACTTCAAATAAATACTGCCATATTCTTAAATTATAGAAGATTTTGTTAATCTGTGATGTAGCTTTTCATCCATTTCTTTGTTGTGCAGTCTGAGGTTAATTTATTGGGGAGGCTTTCTCATCCAAACCTTGTGAAACTATAGTAACGCCCTATCCCACAACGAACCGATGATGACACCAAGTCACAATCCGCCACGTGACGAAAGTGTGAGATTCTCTTTTAAAATTCAAATCTTATGACCACACACATCGGGGGAGAACTAGATTTCTAAGTACTACTATTATTTGAGATTTCTGTCGAAATTTCGACGGAGTCTCCCCTAAAATTTGGAGATTTGGAAAAATTAGTTCCTTACATTTCTGTTCATAATCACCTGCTAAGTCATAATAAGAATATTTTTTCAAAAATGACATCAAAATATTATGTACGCCATTTAAGCTAGTAAAGTAAAAATGGAAAAGTAGCCTCTAATTAAAGAAGATGCAAATCTAATAATCGAGGAAAAAATTGAGCTGTAATTGAACATGAAGATTAGGGTAAACATATGATCAAATCAAAAGGAAGGAAAGAAATGAATTAAGAGAAGTATATTAAATAAGTAGAATATCCAAGCTCAAAAACTAAGGTCTTTTTCCCTTAAACCATTGTTACTTTGCTTTTGATAATCTAAAAGACTCCTATTCCAACTGATCTAACATTGATAATAATATTCAAGATCTCAGGATTAAATGCCTAAATCTACATAGGTGGTGATTGGTTGTAAGCAAACAAAATGGAGAAACACCTTGGAAAGGGTCGGCTATACGGAGACATGTCCAAATTTAAGAGAAAGGAAAGTATAGAGAAGAACTTAAAATTTCAAAGTAAATTTGCAGGGTTAGGAATCAGTCGTCTAAGGGAGGATATGAAATCATATACCCATTTTGTCAAATCTAACCACTAATTTTATCAAATCTAAGCAACAAATCATGAACTTTGAGCTGATTCACCAAATTTAATTAAAGTAATCTCTAGACATCTAACTTCTCAAATCTCTGAAAACAGAAGACAAAATAAAAGAAAGACAGAGAAAATGATTTTTTCTTCGCTTCACCAAGTAAGCTCTTTAAGGTCTTTCCTACTCTCCTCATAGGTCACCGTACCGATCCAAAAAGATAAATAAGAAAGAAATGGGAAAAAAATCCTTTTTCTATAAATAAGACAAAAGAAAATAAAATCTTAGAGTTCTTCCTCCAGAATCCACCAGATTTTACTCATGCAATCATTTATTCAGATCTAGATTTTCCCCTCTTTCATGAAGAAAACTGGAAATAGGCAATCGACAGAAGTAGAAGGAAGAGCTCGTGCTTCAGCTCATGAATTTCACCTGAGAAAGCAAAAACAAGAAAAGAAAAAGACAGTGCCTGATATAGAGAAGACCACCCTTTAGAACCGACGCATGTTTGGACGTTTATCGTCTCTGCTGAGTTCCCAGATTTGTTATCCTTGAACCGTGAATCTGCGATAGTCCTCTTTCATTTTCTACAGATTGCTTGCAACTCGGCGTATCATTGAGAGAGATAGAGAGCAGTGGCGCGGACTCGCAGTGAGAGAGCCAAAGAGAAGAGAAGAGAGGAGAGGTGAGATTGAGAAAGGAAAGGGTAACGCTTTTAGGGTTTTATGTGGTAAGACGAATGGGGGTCTAACGCGAGTGGGGGCCTAAGGCGATCGCTTCACTCGCCTTACAGTTAAGATAGCCCTGGGTAGAATGTAGAAGTTATTCAATTGTATCGAAACTTGCAGTGTGTAAGAGCAATGAGGAGAAAAATGTGAAGAAATTGGAGGCGATAGAGCCATGCATACTTTCAATTCCAAGATCAACTGATGTAGAAAATATCTTTTTGTTTTTAAAGAAATCTAAACCCATTAAAAGAAGATTCTGCTGCATCTTTCTCGTTGATATAATTTGTGCAGGGTACGAAGAACTAATTCCATAGAGCTTTCAGCTGAAAATAGCAATAGGAGCAGGTAGAAGCCTTTCTTTCTTACGCTCATTAGAGAAGTCAATTATTTATGGTGACTTTAAAGCATCTAATATTCTATTTGACTCGGTAAATTTTGTATTTGAATCCCATTTCCTAACTCTCACAGCTAGTTTTGGAATGTGATTCAATTCATTTTTTTTTTTATGCAGAATTATAATGTAAAAGTTTCTGATATCAGACTAGGAAAAATTATTTCATCTGATAGAAATTCACATGTCACGACACGAATTATAGGCAGCTATGGACTTGCAGCTCATGATTATTTATTCAAAGGTAATTTCAGATCTTCCATATGATTCAATTCTCTGAAGAGTCGAATCACTATTCTGGCATTGAGTTTGGTTGGCTATCCAAGTTGAGTTTAATTTGACTTTTCTTGTTCCACAGTTTATTTTTTGAAGTACGAGAAATTTTTGATCCTGCTGCATCCTTAAACATTTTCAATTCTAAAACGCTTGGATTGGATTTATCAAATGGCCTTTTTGAAATGCAGCTTGTCAGCCAACAAAAAAATGACTGATTTGATCTTTTCAGTGACATCCATTGTTTAAAACTCAATTTGATAAAATGGATTTTAATAGCATTTATGATTGTTTAGGTGAAAATGGAATGATGGAGAGGAATAGAACCCGTGAACTATAGATATCACATAAGTTATTAGCCCATATTTTCGACTCCGAATCATGTCTTAGGAGCCTCTTGGGTGTTCCGGCTTCCAATTTCTGTAATCTTCTTTGAAAATAGAGTTACACTTGGTAATTGACTCATTTTTCTCTGAAATTGATCTTCTACCTTAAAGATCTTCTTCAGATTTTCATTACTCGCTATGGTTTTTCTTTTTTGAATTGCTGAAATTTCTTTAATGTACACCATTAATGACAAGTGCCTCCATCAACCAGGTCATTATCCTTATGAGAAGAGTGATGTTTATTGTTTTGGAGTTGTGTTACTACAAATCCTTTCTGGCAGAAGTGCTTTCGCCAAAAACCCTAGAAATGGACAACCTAAATTAGTAAATGATTTAAAACCATATCGGAGAAAGCTATTTAAGATAATGGACCAGAACCTTCATGGTGAGTTTCACTCAAAAGCTGCATCTAAGGCTGCTCAACTCACTTTCAAGTGTGTGAGATCTAACCCCAAAAATCGATCATCTATGAAACAAGTGTTGGAGACACTGGAGCAGATAGAGGCTAGCTATTAAGTTCAAACCTAGTGAATGAAGACCCACCACTCTTGGCCACCATCAACATCCACCCCAATTCCCACAATTTCAAGTTGCTCTTATGGGAGATTCTGCAATTTTTTTTTTTGTTTGTTGTTGTAATTTTTTATTTTTCTCTCTTAAAATGAATTGTAATTGTGGTGATGATGTGTATTAAAGGACAATTGAATCATTTTGGGTAAATAATTGATTTCCATTTTTGTATTGGTACTGTAATTGGTTTCCTTTTAATCAAACCTATAGATGTTGGGAGATATGTTCATCCGTACATAATTTACCTAAACTTTGTCGAAGAGGAAAGATATGTTCATATTTGATCCTTCCCATGTTTATTTTGTAATTGGAGAAAATTAAGAATATTTTAACAAATGTTGACTTTTGTAATTCTTGATTGATTCTTACCCTTTTCAATTCATGCATGGAAAGAAGTGGGAAATCTTCATTTTCCATCCTTCCATGTTTCGTTTGTGACTACAGATGCTTATGGGTGTTTTCAAATTGTGTAGAACGGCGCATGAACTGATTTATTACTTATTAAAATTTTAAAAGGTTTATAATAAAATTTCATTAATTTATTTAAAATAATTTATAGTCACTTGTTCATATAAAGTTTTTTTTCCTTAAAAAAAAAAAAGATTCATTATATAAACTTTATGTCAATATATTTTTATGACAAAGAAATTCAAGACTCCACTTCTCTTTGAGTACGGGTGCATTGAGTAAAACTCTAAATACACATAGTTCCTCGCAAGCCACAAACATCTAATGAATTAGGATTAGGAACTTTCTCTTTTTATATCTTATTCGATAGGAAAATTTTATCAGATGCCATTCTATTACATTATTTTTATTTTTATACATTGGAATACCCATCAAACACATATACCCATATTCTAGGAAGCCACTCAACAAAATTTAGGGTCCTCTTGACGCAATTATGTCAATACATTTTTATGACAAAGAAATCCGAGACTCCATTTTTCTCTGAGTACGAGAGCATTGTGTAAAACTCTAAATACACATAGTTCTTCACAAGCCACAAACATCTAATGAATTAGGATTACGAACTTTCTCTTTTTATATCTTATTCAACAGGAAAATTTTATCAGATGACATTCTATTACATTATTTTTATTTTTATACATTGGAATACCCATCAAACACATATACCCATGGAGAATTTACTTCATTTTATAATATCTTCTATTCTCAGTAGCCATTCCTCATCTACCATTTTACTTTTTCTATATAATGTTAAATCAATAAGGCCAAAAGGAATTTGACGGTCAAAAAATCCACTTAATAAAGTAAAATCTTGAATTTCATTTAAATTTAATTTCAACGGGCCACTATTCACAGTTGTGGAACGAGTACGTGTAGTACTGGAAAAACTACATATGCCTTAAAGATGAGTTAGATTAAAAATGTCTCGTCTCACTGCAAATGAGACGCCTGAACAATCTGATTATAAAAAAAAGACATTCGACTTGGTCCAATAAAACAATCAATGATAAAAATATAAAAAATGCTTCTTTATTACCAACATAACATAAGATAATGACACAACACTAAGACTACAACAAGGACTCCAATAGAAGATGCCACTGGGGACACAGCAAATAACACTATTATTAAGGATACATTCTCATAGAAGATATGAAGTAGCCTTTGCAAAACCAAACCTAACCCAGTGCATCAAATCACAGACAAATTCATAGCCCCAGTAAATAAGGGCAATCCTTCATCCACGACACTGCTTGGTGCAGAAACATCGGCGAATGAAGCCTCGGCATTTGCCTCCGCTGAAGCCTTCAGTTTTGCAAACGCTGGCACAGTTGTGGTCACTGTAGCATGCACCATGGAACTTGTGGCTGTGTGACTCGCACAACCTCGCCTCTGCAACCTCGGTTCCATCTGCTCATTGGTTAAGATAAACATCAAATAAAAGATTAGACCAACATAGATAAACGGTCCAGATATCTAAAGATGATATGGTCTACACCAGGACTCCATAGACCAAGTATTGTACAAAAACTACAGCAACATGGCCTAGACAGTCACGATTACAAGAAGCAAGAGAGGCAGACTACCATGTATTAAAAAGCATTAGACTAAGTTAAAATATTTTTTACCTTATCATTTTCTAATAGATGAAAGAAAAAAAATAGAAACAAAATAAGAAAATCTCATTTTTATATCATTCAATATCATTTAAAAAAAATATATTCATACACAAATCAAAATCTTTTAGTTACACGTAGAAGAAACACAAAGGGATTTAGGGAAAGAAAACCATGTATAGATGTGTGCAAGGAAGCTGTTGAACATTAGAAAACAATTGACAAAGATAGAGAAGAGAAGAACCAGTTGTAAGGAGCAGCAGTACGAGCATAAGGACTGCTGGGAAAAGGTTCATGCGCCTATCCATGTTGAGATCGATCAAGAGAAACAGAGAGAGAGAGAGAGAGAGAGCTCAAGATGGAGAGAGAGAGGAAGGGGAACCTTGCTTTTATAGAAAAATCATGGGTAAATGGCTAATTTTTACTGCTGGGAAAGGAGGTGATTGAGAAGTAATGTAGGGCAGTAATTTTTGAGGTCACAACTAGCCAGCCAGGCTACAACCAAACTCAGTAATTCCAAAATACCACGGCAAAGAGATTTTATAAAAGTGATTATCTTACTTCTGAAATAGGCATGCAGAAAGATGAATCAAACAAAGTTCCATCTACGTGCCACACATGGTGATCATGCAATCTTTAGCATTGAAGACTTTAAAAATTTAGAGTGGGTAAACAAAATTTATGTTTAGTCCAAGCATTTATCATATAGAAGATTATCTAACATTTATATTGGATGCATTGACTAAGTCACTTAGGAGTTAGTATTAGCTTTAGATGCATAAATTTTGTTCCGAGGCAGGTTGCATCCAAGTATGGGTTTACCCATTCTAAAATTTTAAAGTTTAAAATTTTTAATTATAAAGAAAAAAATGTTTTAATCCAAGAATTTATCATATAGAAGATTAGATAACATTTATATCGGATGCATTGACTAAGGAGTTAGTATTAGCTTTAGATGAGCCGAATTTTTATATTAGAATAATCTTAAGAGAAAAAGGGTCCACCAGATTGGATGGATGCAAGAAGGTTCTACCAATATTTGTCAAATTCTAGAGGTCTGAACCTTGCACATTAAAATATTATTGAAAATTATTGCGAATACCAATATATTAGAGTATGTAAAGTTTCGTGACAAATTTAGTCATGGATTTTTCATTGTAGTAATGTAATCTTTGACTTTTAAATTTTAATAAATCTAAATTATTAATTTCTAAAAGTTTAAAATCAGTACACAATTATGATCATTATTAAATCTTTTCAGTGACGACCATTATTAAAACTCACTTTGATAAATGGATTTTAATAGAATTTGTGGTCGTTGAGGTGAAAATGAGATTGATGAGGAGGAATAGAACAAGTTTAACTATAGATATCACATAAGTTTTTCGAACTCCAAATCCTGTCTTGAGAATTCTTTGCACCTCTTGGGTGTTCTAATTTCCAACTTCTGTAATCTTGTGAGAGAATAGAATTACAATTGGTAATTGACTCACTTTGCTCTGAAATGATCTTGTGTGTGTCTGCGTGTAAAAGTGCATGTTTGCTCAACTCCTAACTCAAAGATCTTCTTCAAATTTTCATTACTTTCATAGATTTTTTTTGTTTTTGAATTGCTGAAATTTCTTTAAACTGCACCATTAATGGTAAGTGCCTCCACCAACCAGGTCATGTTCTACATGAGAAGAGTGATGTATACTATTTTGGGGTTGTCTTACTTGAAATTCTTTATGGACGAAGAGCATTCGACAGACACCATCCAGTTGCAGAGCGTAATTTAATAGAGTGGGCAATACCATATCTATGGAATGAGAAAAAGCTATTTAGGGCAATGGACCCGCGGCTCGAAGGCCAGTTTCTTTCAAAAGGTGCATTTAAGGTTGCTCAGATCAGTTACATGTGTCTGGATTCTTTGCCCCAAATTCGACCATCTATGAAACAAGTGTTGGCGGTACTGGAGAAGATTAAATCAAATACCAATTATGTGCCCCCATCAACATCCAAGCCAGAATTTCAACCATCTATGAAAGAAGTGTTGGTGACACTGGAGAAGATTGATTCAAAAACCGATTCAGTGGCCCCCATCGACGTCCACACCAATGGCTGATGATGTTGGAAGAAAAACCACATGAATGGTTCTGTTCTAGTGACAAGGTGCTCACACACAGTTTCCAGTTGTTCTTATGGAAGATTCTGCAAATTCTTTTCTTCTTATAATTCTCTAATTTTTCTCTCTTAAAGTGAATTGTGATTGTGGTGATGATTTGTATCAAAAGGATAAGAGAATCATTTCAGGTAAATAATTGATTTCCAATTTTAATCAATCTAAAAAAGTTAGTGACTATTAGCATGGAATCTAGAGAAGTTAAGAGAGAGAGAGGGGTAGAAGTTATGATAGTAGATTTAGTCAAACATATAATGTACGAAACTTAATTGTGTGATCTAAATTATAGATTAGTCAAACAAATGACATACAACTTAATTGCAATATAGTCTTTGAGACAACGTTTAACAAGTTGTTGAAATATAAAATATTTTTTACATTGAAATTTTTTAGTCGAGCTAGCCCGATGTCTAGAACAACTATTGAAGAATTTCATATTTCTTAAAATAATGAATAATGGTCACTTAAAAGTTGGTCTTCGTAAATTAATCCAATTAAAGCAACAACAAGGCCACACAAATTAAATGTTCAGTAAATATAGAAGATAAAATACGAACACAAATTATAAGAGGAAATGAGAAGAGATCATATGTTTTGACACGAAGATTTTTACGTGGTTCACTAATCTTGTCTACATCTACGCCTCAAATACACCACTTAATGATTCCACTAAATTCAAGACAAATTACAACCCTTTGATTTCTTTCACGGGTGGAGATCTTACCGTTTCGATTAATGATCTTCTTCACGAGTGAAGATCGAACCAATACACTAAGAGAACACCTCTCTTGGATAAACACTAGGGTTACACCAATCCATTTCAATTTTCACAAATATTGAAAGAATTGAATTTGAAGTTACCAAGAACGCTCCTCTCTTGATATTGAAGTGGCCTCGGTCCTACAGAAGATGTCTGCCGATCGCACCTACAGAGCCTGAAAATATGAATTTTTAAGTTTTGGGCAGTGAATTTGATTTTTTTTTCTTTATTTTTTCCTCATTTTTTTGTTGCTTGAATGGCTATATTCAAGCCATGGATATCCAATTTATTATACAATTTGGATTTGAAGAAAATTTGAAGCTTGAAAGCTTGTTGGGCCTCTCTAAGGTTTGGTAAGTTCTTGGTTTTTTTTTTCTTTTTTAATTTGAATTTTGTGTTTGAATTTAATTTAAGAGTTAATTTGAGATTTCATGGTGAATTTTTAATGTTCATATCTTGCATTGATCAATTGCTTGATTAAAATTTAATTCCACAACCAAATTAATTAATTAGAAGGTTCTTTGATTATTTTCAAATCGAATTTGTGTGAGATTAAAATCCATGCATGCTTTGGTTGCTCTATTTTAAGTTTAATTTGGATTAATTAATTCCATGAACCCTTGCATTGGAATTTCCAATTCCACATTCGTATTGAATTTTTAGAACACCTAATTTCATTGGTAAATAATATATTAATTTATCTCAGTGAAATTAGGGCTCTCTTTTTTTTTCTTGAGTGACAGTGAGTTGAAGTTTCCGAGTCTTTATAATTGGGACCCTTGACTCGGGTTGAATAATTCAAATCTAAGACTTATCATTAAGTTGAAGATCTAAGAAAGTGTGTGAGATTTCAACACCTTCATCAGTTGGATGGTTAGATCTCTAATAATTACAACTTTAGCCTTCATCAGAGAGTACTAAAGAGCTTCATGTTTTTGTCCTAGCAAGATTTATGAGTACTGAATTTGCATTTCTTCAGTGTTTTTTTTTTCTCATATTAACAGAGTATTAAAGTTTTGGAACTTTCTCTGCAACTGTAATTCTTGATTTGAATGATGAATGGAATTATATTCAATTTTGAATTGCATTTGATTTTTCTTAGTTTTGTTTCTGTCTTTCACTTATAGTTATAGAGAGGAAAGATTCTCTATTTCAAAATTTCAATTCATGTATTTTTTCAGTTTTGTTTCACAGAAATATAAAATTTTAAAACACAAATAGAAGATGATTAAATTTGTCATAAAACTTTACATACTCTAAATTTTTTTTTAATTTACGTGTGGAAAACTGTGAGATACCTATCATAAAATTCTCACGGATGAGCCCACTACCTCTAGGGCATACCAAAGTTAGGCCATGGGAGTTCGAATCCACAACCTCCCACTTTCTGAGACAGGAGGCAACCAGTTGAACTACACTCATGTGGACTCAAATAGGGCGTTATTTAACTTACCAAACAAGCGAGGATGATGGGCTCAAATGCTACACACTCTATATAGGTTTCAATTATCATTCAAAATATTCTTGTGGACCCTTTTTCTCTAAAGATTATCATTCAAACCCATACTTGGATGCAACCTGCCTCGGAACAAAATTTATGCATTTTTTAATTATATATTCTAATAAAAAAAGACTTATTTAATTATTATGGAAAGTCTAATCATTATCACCTAATGAAACCATGTGGTAAGTAAAGAATGAATTATTCTTTCGTGTTGAAGTGTAATCCACCATTTATTCTAATAAAAATACTAATTCAACTATTGTAGAAAGGTCAAATTTAATTAACTAATCAAGCCGTGTGGTAACTGGTAAGTAAAGAATATTTTTTTCTAATTAACATTCACATGTTGTGCTGTTCTAATTAACATCTTAGAATATTAACTGACAACTGATAATATTAGAATATTTCCAATTTTTTATTGAGAAATTAATGGAAAAATTTCACAGAAAATATAATATTTAAATAATAAAAAATTTAATGAGATTTTATCACAATATTACTATTTATTATGTTTTTAATATAATTTTATCGAGAATTTACTTAAAATTTACAGCAGTGCCAAGAATATTAACAACTATTGGTAAATGGGCAATCATCTCTCAGCTTGGAAGAGGTGTTTCCGAACGGGCAATCAGGCGGTGTCAATGGGCTCTCCGGCAGCCTGAACAAGGAGTTTCCAATCGGGCAGTCGGGCAGTGGAAACTTGGACGAGGTGTTTCCAAATGGGCAGATTCTGCCCACTTCCAATTTAAGGGTCTTCAGTTTTTCAGAACTGAAGGAAGCCACAAGGAATTTCCAACCATATGCTGTCGTCTGGGAGGGAGTGTTTGGGAATGTATACAAGGGTGATGAGAATAAGACTGGAAATAGGCTAACGATTGCTGTGAAGAAACTGAATTTTGGGTGGAAACTAAAGAAGAGAACAGTCGGAACAAGGGGAAGGATCAAGATCAAATGGCCGGTATATTTTATTTTTAATCCATTTGATTAACTTAGTTAATCGTTAATTTTCATTTGAAAAAAGTCTGAATGAATTATTTTTTATCTCTGAAATGTTGATTTCCTTATTCGAAGAAATAAACCATTTCCAAGATGAAAATTGATTCTCCTGTTGTTTGTTCCATCATATAAACTAGAGTTTTTTTTTAAAGCAACTAACTAATCTTTAGAACACGTGCAAATCTCTGTAATTATAATTATCAGGGGTTACCCTCATATTATGAATACCCCTCAGCAAGAAAGAGTTTTCAAAAGTGAGAAAGGAGGTTGATTTTTTACCATTACCCCCCTTTACCCTCCAAACAAATGCAGCCCTTGTCTACACAGTATAGGGGAGTGACCCTCATACAAGTTCTTGACCGTCAAATCAACCCTCACGAGTTACAAACTTTAGTATTTTAGAAACGGCTATTAGTATATATATATATATATACACTAAAAAACATAAAAATACTTTGTTTTCTAACAAGTTGAATTGATTCATAGTTGTTTGGATACCCAATGTGGATTTGGCGATGTCCATATTAGATTATTTTCCCATTTATTTGGACAAAACAAAAACATAAGTGCAGAGTTAACGGCTACTAATAACATGATTAGTGAACGAAATAGAAATATAAGTTAACGTATAAGTCCATATTAGATGATTTTCGTATTTATTTGCACAACTAAGCACTTATTTCGTGAGTTCATTGGAAATATGGTATTTCTTGAAGATTCTCATAATTAAAGTAACAAAATTTACTCTCTTTTTTGTTTAAATTAAGGTTATTGTTGTTGAGTAAATAGTAAAGAGACTTTTCTGGTAAGACTTAGGATAAACTTTAGATGGGTTTAAGTCCATATGGTTGAATGTGTTAGATATAGAAATGACAAAGGGTTTGATATGCCATGTCTACCAATTTAGAAATGGGTTTGTGTTGGATCCATCTATTTATAGGGTCAAAATTTGCGTTTAGGTTGGGTAAATTGGTCGAATCAAATTTGCAGGATTAAGTTCATGGTTTCTCAGCACTGACTCCTGACCCGAACTTTCTTCCAATTTGAATTTCTTGGATTTTTCCTAATTTTATATATGAAACTTCTTTTCCAAATTCTCTATCATCTATCATATCATGAATTGCTCACGTTGTTTACCTTCTTTTTCTCACACTTCATGCCAGTTCTCTTTTCCTATAAAATTTTCTAAGTTAGAAACTTATTCTAAGGTGTTCATCATTCCTTTTGTGATTTCTGCCTCTTATATTTACATTCTTTTTTTTTTGTTTGTTCAATTCAAATTGTAAAAGAAAAAACTTCAAAAAGTATCTAATCTCAAAATCTGATAGTATTCCTTAAGCATATTCCTCTATTACAATTTCAAATAAATACTTCCTTATTCTTAAATTATAGAAGATTTTGTTAATCTATCTTATAGCTTTTCATCTATTTCCTTGTTGTGCAGTCTGATGTGAATTTTTTGGGGAGGTTTTCTCATCCAAATCTAGTGAAACTTTTGGGATACTGCTGGGAAGAGGAAGGGAAAAATCTCTTCCTAGTATATGAATTCATTCCAAAAGGGACCTTGGAAGACTATCTTTTCAAAGGTAAGTTGTACTACTGTAATTACTAATTAGTGTTACTTCCATCAGCAACGTAGTAATCATCAAACTACTAATTTTTTAATCGTTATCTTTTGATTATGTGTATTTGATTTTCTTCTTTCTATTTTCTTTTCGATATTGATGTTTTTACGTGATAGGAAATTCCTCACAATAAGAAATGCTTTCATGAAGCATTCGGCTGAAAATAGCAATAGGAGTAGCTAGAAGCGTTGCCTTCTTACACTCATTAGAGAAGCCAATTATTTATGGAGACCTTAAAGCATCTAATATTCTACTTGATTCGGTAAATTTTTTATTTGAATCCAATTTCCTGAATCTCACAGTTAGTTTTGAAATGTGATTTAATTCAATTTTTGTTTTATGTAGAATTATAATGCAAAAGTTTCTGATATCGGACTAGGGAAAATTGTTTCATCCGATGAAGATTCAAATGTGAAGACAAAAATCATATGCAGCTATGGACATGATGCTCATGATTATTTTTACCAAGGTAATATTGGATATTCCATATCATTACACTTCCTCATTTGCATTTTATTTGAACTACTTACACTTTCTCGTCCGCATTATAATTAAACTACCAAATTTGGTAACCTAGAATCGATCCTCTGAAGAGTCGAATCATTGTTCTAGCATTGAGTTTGGTTAGTTATTCCGGTGCAGTCTGATTTGATTTTTCATTCAGTTCAGTTCTTTCTTTGATCAAGGATTTGGTTGCACGATTTATTTTTGAAAGTATAGAAATTTTTTATCCTTTTGTATCCTTAAAACATTTTCAATTCTAAAATAATTAGTTTAGATTTATCAAATGCCCTGTTTTGAAATGCAGCTTGTCAACCAACAAAAAATGACCTAGGGACTGATTAAATCTTTTCAGTGATGACCATTGTTAAAACTCACTTTGATAAATGGATTTTAATAGAATTTGTGGCTGTTTAGGTGAAAATGAGATTGGTGAGGAGGAATAGAACCAGTGTAACTATAGATATCACATAAGTTTTTGAAACTCCTAATCCTATCTTAGGAATTCTTTACACCTCTTGGGTGTTTCAACTTCCAAGTTCTATAATGTTGTGGGAGAATAGAGTTACAGTTGGTAATAGACTCATTTTGTTGTCAATTGATCTTCTCTGTCTGCGTGTTTGCTCAGCTTCTTCCTCAAAGATCTTCATCGGATTTTCATTACTTGCTTTTCATTTTCATTTTTGAATGGCTGAAATATCTTCAATCTACATCATTAATTACAAGTGCCTCCATCAACCAAGTGATTATTCTTATGAGAAGAGTGATGTATACTATTTTGGGATGTTCTTACTTGAAATCCTTTTTGGACGAAGAGCATTCGACAGAAACCGTCCAACTGCACAGCGTTACTTTTTTTTTGGCAATACCATATCTATCAAATGAGAAAAAGCTTTTTGGGGCAATGGACCCCGTGGCTCGAAGGCCAGTTTCCTTCAGAAGATGTATTTAAGGTTGCTCAACTCACTTCCGAGTGTCTGGAATCTTCACCCAAAAATCGACCATCTATGAAAGAAGTGTTGGTGGCACTGGAGAGGATTGAATTAGATTATGTGGAAGTGACACTGGACATTGAAGAAGATTGTGTCAAATTAAAATCAGTGCTCCCATCAACGTGAGAAAAACACATGAATGGTTCTTATGGGAGATTCTGCAAATTCTTTTCTTCTTATAATTCTCTAATTTTTCTCTCTTAAAGTGAATTGTGGTTGTGGTGATGATTTGTATCAAAAGGATAAGAGAATCATTTCAAGTAAATAATTGATTTCCAATTTTGTATTAGTGCCTTAGTTGGTTTCCTTTTAATCAATCTAAAGAAGTTAGTGACTGCTAGCATGGAATCTAGAGAAGTTGAGAGAGAGAGGGGTTGAAGTTGTGAAAGCAGATTTAGTCAAACATATAATGTACGAAACTTAATTGTGTGATCTAAATTATAGATTAGTCCAATAAATGACATACAACTTAATTGCAATATAGTCTTTGAGACAGCGTTTAACAAGTTGTTGAAATATAAAATATTTTTTATATTGAAATTTGTTAGTTGAGCTACCCCAATGTCTAGAACCACTATTGAAGAATTTCAAATTTCTTAAAATAATGAATAATGGTCACTTAAAAGTTGGTGTCTTTGTAAATTAATCCAATTAAAGCAACAACAAGGCCACACAAATTAAATTTTCAGTAAAGATATAAGATAAAAACACAAACACAAATAATAAGAGGAAATGAGAAAAGATGATATGTTTTGACACGGAGATTTTTACATGCTTCACTGACCTTGCCTACATCCACGCTTCAAATACACCAGTTGATGATTCCACTAAATTCGAAACAAATTACAACCCTTTGATCTCTTTCACGGGTGGAGATTTTACCGCATCGACTAATGATCTTCTTCATGAGTAAAGATCGAACTAATAGACTAAGAGAACACCTCTCTTCAATAAACACTAGGGTTATACCAATCCATTACAATTTTCACAAAGATTGAAAGAATTGAATTTGAAGTTACCAAGAACGCTCCTCTCTTTATGTTGAAGTGGCCTTGATCGTACTGAACATGTCTGCCGATCGCACCTACAGAGCCTGAAAATATGAATTTTTAAGTTTTGGACAGTGAAATTTGATTTTTTTTTCTTTATTTTTTCCTCATTTTTTTGTTCCTTGAATGGCTATAAATTGAAGCCATGTATGTCCGATTTAGTATACAATTTGGATTTGAAGAAAATTTGAAGCTTGAAAGCTCGTTGGGCCTCTCTAAAGTTTGGTAAGTTCTTGGTTTTTTTTTTTTTTTTGAATTTTGTGTTTGAATTTAATTTATTGTAAGAGTTAATTTGAGATTTCATGGTGAATTCTTCATGTTCATATCTTGCATTGATCAATTGCTTGATTAAAATTTAATTCCACAACCAAATTTGTGTGAGATTAAAATTCATGCATGCTTTGGCTGCTCTATTTTAAGTTTAATTTGGATTTATTAATTCCTTGAACCCACATTCGTATTGAATTTTTAAAACACCTAATTTCATTGGTAAATTATTTTTTAATTTATCTCTTGCTTATGTTGTACAATTTTCAAGTTGCTTATATTAAATTTCGATAGGGTAAAGATAGATTGATTCCTTTGCATTTTGATTTTATTAAATTTAGATAGGGGAAATATAGTTGCCGCAATTTCTGGCTTGCATTGGATTTAGGAAGAAATCAGGGTTATTGTATGCCTGAACTAGAAATCTGATTTCTGGGAATTTGGATTCTTGAAGAAACTTTTTGAAGAGCTTTCCACAATTCAAATGTTTCTCGGAGAAAACCATTGAAACATTTTGAGGCTCATTGCAGAAACCCAGGCTTGTTTTAAGCTTTAAGAACCGACACTTGATCTCTCAAATTTCCAAGAAAATTCAACAGTAGAAATGGAAGGTTTTCTGGTGAATTCAGGCATAAAGGATCTCCTCTTACTATCCAAGATATTTGTGTGTGTTTTCAAGTGAATTACAATTTGAAAAGTAGATAAACATTTGTTTTAAGCTTTAATAGAACAGACACTTGATCTCTCAAATTTCCAAGAAAATTCAACAGTAAAAATGGAAGGTTTTCTGATGAATTCAGGCATAAAGGATCTCCTCTTACCACCCAAGACATTTGTGAGTGTTTACATGAGAATTACAATTTGAAAAGTAGATAAACATTGCAATAGATTTGAAGTATTGGTGACTTAGACTAGTACACATGATAACCTGATCCTTCTGAACTGGCATAGTCTGAGATAAGGCTTTCCACATCCCATTCCAAGCAATCTTTGTCATTCAAGACAGCACTCAAGTCATGGTAATCATCAGGGTCACTTATATATTTCTTCACCTTCATCTCTTTCTCCTTCCTTTCGTTCTTTCTCTCCTCACCATCAACACCTTGGCTTCCTTTGGTGTTAGATCTCTTTACATTTTTCTCATCCTTGATCCCCTTTTCTCTCATTCTGGTGCTTCTCTTCTTAGATCCTAACCATTGATTTACAGTGTCGATAGAGCTCCTTACATTCTCCTCTTCCTCCTCCTTGTCTCCTTCCATATTTCTCTGTTTTACCCTTCTTTCCTTAGAATTAATCCTGTGGCTTCGAATGGCAGTTCCACTACGACTTCTTTCTATCCTCTGCTTGTTACTCTTTTCCTTTTGGGTCTTCTGTTGTTTTTTCTTCCACTCAGACTTCCTCAAGCAATGCCTCACTAACATTATTCCTAGCCCAATGAAAATGGACACTGTAATCCCTGCTCCAGTAGACATCACCACCACTATCATCCACCTCGATCCTCTGCTTTGCGGCAAGACCACCCACACGGCTGCTAAGTAAGCAGTAGTCATGAACGACACAGCCACCCACAGTACCTTGTGTGTGGCTTTCAAGAGCCTCATCAACACCTTCCGTTGAAAAGGTATCACACTTACAAGAATGACCACTATGCCCAATGACAAGAATAGTGCCACATTATTACAAACAACGAACACCTTGAATGCAGTTTTGTGTCCGGCAACCGACTCTCCGTTGTCTTGTTGAACTCCTCCAGGTGGGCTAATGCCGACAGTAAATGTGACGGTGGCAATCAGTACAGCAACAATGGCAATGGTGTTGCGAGCATTGCGAAGACCCTCGTCGTGAAACTCAAGCTGTTTCTTCTGGTAAATGTGGCGTTTCTGTTGACGACGAAATTGAGATGGAGAATTACCCATCATTGGCTCCTTCCATTGAAACGAGTTGTTCTGGTTTTCTTGGGTTGATCTTCTTGGAGTAGAGACTGCAGCGGTTACTTGAATGTGGGTCGAAGTTGGAAAATGCACGTTTGGCCGGTCAGAAGCTCCCTCATGGGCGGTATTGAATATGATCTCCTTCCAACTATTGCTGTTTTTCTCAACCTTCTTGATTGGATTCTGATCTTCTCCCGAAAATATTGGTGGAGAAGAGGGTGGAGACTGCATATTAGGCTGATCGTTTTCCCTAATGGTGGGCTTGACCGGAATGTCTTCTTGTATTGAACTCATGAAGAGCCGATCTACTGTCACTGACAACGCCAATTGAAGCTGGGATCAAGTATAAAGACAAGGAAATAAACCCAAATTTCAAATAATGTACAAATTCTCACTCTTAAATGAACAGACTCAGCCATTACATGATCTTAATCAATTTTCCCAACTGATCTTTTGGTTCTTACACATTCAGATAGGAAAAAAGAAAAGAAATAGGAAGTATCAAAACACAAATAAAAGACGAGAAGACTGACAAACATACCGTGAACGAAAGACAAGGCCAGAAGAGTGGCTTCAATTTCTTTTTCTTATTTTCTGGCTGTAATGTATTTCAATTTTTTTTTTTAGAAAACCAAACAAAGAGCAAAAAGCCAATCTCTCAAAGAACCGGAACACGAGTTGAGATTCGAGAGGAGAATTGCTAACTCATTTAATGGGCAACAACCTCAACAATGGGAAGCTTCTCTGACAATATCATAAGACTTTCAGACAAATTTCTTAATAATAAATTTCTAACCAGTCTGGTATCTAAATTTCTTATTACAATACATGGCGTTGGGCCATGTGATTAGGTGAGATATAAAGAGAAGTCGGTGAATAAGAATTTTATATGGGTATCAATTTATCATTCATAATATTCTTCTAAAATTTAAATTCATTATAAATTGATATGTATTTGATGCATTTTCATTGTTAAAAATTGACTTGATATTTAAAATTATTTATTTTAATCTTAAAAATAAAAGTTAAGATGATAATTTAAATAGTCTGATGATCTTTTCTTTTTATCATGTCAAAATTTTAATTGGCATAAAATTTTGGAGTTGAGTTGTGGTGATTGAAATTCAGGCGTAAATTACTTTATTTTTTCAAAGATTGAAAATCTGGATAAAATTTTAATATCTTATTTAAAATTTGAAAAATATTAATTGAAATTTTGTCCAACTATTATATTGATTTTCCCAATAATTTTCAACATATTTTGATATGCAAGGTTCAGACCTCTAGAATTTGACAAATAACGGCAGTAGAACCTTCTTGCATCCATCCAAATATTTCAAGTGAGAGCATCTACACTTTTAAAATATTCTGGTGGATCCTTTTTCTCTTAAGATTATTCTAATATAAAAATTCGGCTCATCTAAAACTAATACTAACTCCTTAGTGAATGCAACCAATATAAATGTTAGATATGATCGAATTGAAAAGAGTTAGTTTAAGAAGACTTTATCAGAGACATAATAATAAGATATTTCATTAAATAGATAATAAGTTTTACAAATTAAGATTTTCTAATAAGTGATTAAATAGATATGAAGTATAAAAAATTCCATTACTAATTAATGATTCAAGTTATATGATCTTGACCTTTAATATTTTATGAGTATGAATTGATTTTTAAAAGTTTAAAATAAAAATAATGGAATCATCTATTAGATTTATTTTACAAACATTAAGCATGGTTTTCATATTACTTTCAATCTCCTCTTTTTATGCACATTTATATCTAAATGCTTGGATTAAAATATTTTTCTTTATAATTAAAAATTTTACACTTTAAAATTTTAGAGTGGCTAAACACATACTTGGATGCAGCCTGGAACAAACTTTATGCATTTTTTTAATTGTGTATTCTAATTAAAAAGACTAATTTAATTGTTGTGGAAAGTCAAATCATTATCACCTAATGAAGCCGTGTGGTAAGTAAAGAATAAATTATTCTTTTGTGCAGAAGTTTAGTCCATCATTTATTCTAATCAAAATTCTTAATCAACTATTATGAAAAGTCAAATATAATTGACTAATCAAACCTTGTGGTAACTGGTAAGTAAAGAATAAATTATTCTATTTTTTCTTAAAAAATCATCACCACCAACAACAAGCCTTGTCTTCATATGACCAGTCAAGCATTCGCATTCTATTCAACTTCCCAAGTCTTTTTCTATTTAGAGAGGTTTTTCCTAAATTATATACTTTTTATAAAATATATAGACAATGATAAATAACATGGATTTTCTAAAACAACCCACAGAATCGTCTCAACTCTTGTGAAATCTAAAAATGACACACAAATTTGTGTCTTCCTCAATCGATGGAAGAGCGGTGAATGTTTATTTATAAATGAAAATACAATAAATGAATACACAAATCAAGCTACAAACAAAGGAAAGCTATACAATTGGAATCTAGTGATTTACAATCAAATCCCTTAATGAGCGGTAAGTCATCGCTAATACTCCCCCTCAAGGTGGAGCGTGTATGTGAATAATGCCCAGCTTGCGAATCAGATCATGAAATGAATCTTTGCCCAAAGGCTTGGTGAAGACATCCGCAAGTTGATGAGAAGAAGGAATGTAACGAGGAATAAGGAGCCCAGACTGAAGTTTCTCCCGAACGAAGTGACAATCAAGCTCAATGTGTTTCGTCCGTTCATGAAAAACGGGATTATTGGCAATGTGTAAAGCCGCTTGATTGTCACAAAATAATGTGATAGGAGAAGAATGAGGAATACCAAGATCAGTGAGCAAGTACTTCAACCATTGAAGTTCACAGGTCAAGGTAGCCATAGCTCGATATTCAGCCTCAGCGGAAGAGCGGGAAACTGTGACCTGCTTCTTGGTCTTCCAAGAAATGATGTTTGAACCGAGAAAAGTGCAATAACCAGTAGTGGATCTCCGAGTCGTGGGACAACCAGCCCAATCCGAATCACAATAGCCCTGCAGATGAAGACTGCTAGAAGAGGAGAGAAGAATTCCTTTACTGACAGAACCCTTCAAATAGCGAATGACACGGTGTGCGGCTTCCAAATGTGCACTACGAGGAGAGTGCATAAACTGGCTGAGGATATGTACTGCATAGTTAAGATCTGGCCTGGTAACAGTGAGGTAGATAAGACGTCCTACAAGACGACGATATATGGTGGGATCAGGAAGTACAGTCCCATCATCAGGTGATAAGCGCAGCTTTTGTTCCATAGGAAAATCTGAGATACGTCCGCCAATAAATCCGGTATCTTTGAGAATATCAAGAATGTATTTTTGTTGAGAAAGGAAAATACCATTCTTAGAACGTGCAACTTCAATGCCAAGAAAATATTTGAGACGCCCCAAATCTTTAATATAAAAGTTCTCTTCAAGGAAGTGTTTGAGGCGTTGAATAGCCAAATCATCGGTACCAGTGATGATAATATCATCCACATAGACCAAAACAAAGGTCGAAGAACTGGCCGTGTGATGTGTAAATAAAGAATAATCAGACTTTGACTGAGAAAAGCCAGCTTGAAGAAGTGTAGATGAAAATTTGGCAAACCATTGCCGAGAAGCCTGTTTTAACCCATAGATGGATTTGTGCAATTTACAAACCCTTTGCTCCCCCTGTCGGGAAAAACCGGGCGGAAGTGACATGTAAACTTCTTCATCAAGATCACCTTGTAGAAAGGCATTGTTAATATCAAGTTGATGAAGAGACCAGTTCTTAATAGAGGCAACTAAAAGAAGCGCACGAACAGTAACCAGTTTAGCAACTGGAGCAAAAGTATCATGATAATCAAGCCTTTCAACCTGAGTGAAGCCCTTGGCGACCAGACGAGCCTTATAACGCTTGATAGAACCATCTGACCGATACTTAATCTTATACACCCATTTGCAGCCAATGGGTTTCTTGTTTGCAGGTAGAGAAATAAGGCTCCAAGTGTGATTCTTTTCAAGAGCTTCAATTTCTTTTTCCATAGCATCTCTCCAGTGTGGAAACTTAACAGCTTGAGAGAAGGTACGAGGCTCATCTGTGGCACAAATATTGGAAAGAAAAGTTCTATGTGCAACAGAGAGGTTAGTAGTGTGAAGATAATGGGAAAGAGGGTAAGGGGTACCTGTCAACTTGGAAGCAGACGGAGAGGGGGGGCGCTCATGAGTGGCAGTGGAGCAACGATAATCAGCTAAATGGGGCGGTGGGCGCCGAATGCGAGTAGGTCGAGCAGTAGGTGGCTGAGCAGCTGGAGATGTGATGGAAGGCAGAGCATCTCTATGTGGGCTTGAATCAATAGAAGCAGCTGGAGTGACTGGGGGTGGGACTGATGGTGAAGAAATAGCAACGGGCAAGGGAGAAGGAAAATCAAAAGAAGGGTCATCAGAAATGGGCAATGAAGTAACATAAGAGGATGTAGATGTAGACAAATCACGATAAGGAAAGACGCCTTCATAAAAAGAGACATCACGAGATGTGTAAATGATTTTAGTGGTGAGATCAAAAATGCGATAACCTTTTTGTGCATAGGGGTAGCCAACAAAAATACCGGGTTTAGCTCGTTGATCAAATTTATGTTTGATGGCCTGATTGTGACCAAAACATAAACTGCCAAAGACACGCAAACGAGAATAGTTTGGTTTGGAATGAAACAAGGCTTCATGCGGAGATTTGCCTGATAAAAGAGGAGTGGGCATTTTGTTGATGAGATAGGTAGCAGTAAGGACGCACTCCCCCCAAAACTGTAAGGGTAGGTTGGCTTGAAAACGAAGAGTACGAGCAACCTCTAGGAGATGGCGATGTTTGCGCTCAACAATTCCGTTCTGTTGCGGAGTGGCTACGCAACTGCGTTGATGTATGACTCCATGGGAGGAAAAGAAATGCTGCATAGCAGTAGAGAGAAACTCAGTACCATTATCTGAACGAACTTGTTGGATAAGGGGAAATAGGGCACCACCGGTACCCGAGTGAAGGGAGGAAATGCGAGAATGAAACTGGGTTTGGACCATCGCAAAAAAAGATTCTAAAATGGAATTGGTTTGAGATTTGACATGCATAAGATAAAGCCACGTACATCTGGTGAAATCGTCAACAATGGTTAAAAAATAACGAGAACCATTTAAAGATGGTTGAGAAAAAGGACCCCATATGTCACAATGAATCAAAGAAAATGCTCTATTACTAGTGATAGAACTAGAAGGAAAGGGCAAACGTGTGTGTTTGGCCTGTGGACAAGTTTCACAAATTATATTTTTGGAACAAGAAATGTAGGGAATGTCCTTAGCTAAATTGTGAAGACTCCGATGATTCAAGTGGCCAAGCCGCAAATGCCAAAGGTCAAGGGAGGGGGGTTGGATGACTGCTAATGCCGAAGGTGTATGGAAATAGTAAAGCCCCTCATGAATGTCACCCTGTTCGATCGTCTTCTGCGTTGACGGATCCTGAAAAAGACAGTGGGTGGAAGAAAATGTCACTAAACAAGAAGTAGACTTGGTAAATTGACTCACAGATAAAAGATTGAATTTGAATGAGGGAACAAATAAAATATTCTCAAGCACAAGAGATGACGAAAGACGAACAATACCAACATGGGTGATAGGTGCATGTGAGCCATCAGGAAGTTGAACAGAGGATGGGGAAGAACAAATATGATAGGAAGAAAATAAAGATAAAGTGGAACACATATGATTACTCGAACCTGTATCAATAATCCACACTGAATGGGAGGGAACGGTAAGTGCAATACCTGCAAGTCCAGCAAAAGAAGGGACATTACCCGAAGAGAACATAGCCATAGGATATGAGTGAGGGCGAAGAGACGCAGAGCAATCGAGGGAGAACGGGGCTGCAGTAGCTTTTATATTCTGTCTTTCTGAGTGTAGGATCAGGGGTGCAAAAGTCCAAGGTGATGGACGCTTGGCTGCCGGCCGATACTGGAAGACGTGCCGGCTGATACTGCACTAATCAGATCACCATCCAGACAGGGACGTTGAAAAGGTTGAGGCGGAGCTGGTTGTGCCTGAAGAAGAGGCCCGTGGAAGCAGCAATCCAGGGATAAAACAGCAGCAGCGTGGCCAGATGTAGTGAAGCTGTCCGCCTAGAGCTGGCCAAAAACAGATCTGAAAGCTTGGGCAATGCAACGTGCAGTGGGGATGAATGCAATGCTGTCTTTTGGATGGCAACAGAGAGCGGCGATGGCTACAGTCACAGGGTCTGGACTGTAATCCAGATCTGGTATGCGGTGAGATGCCGGCGTGCAGAGTCCGTCGCTAAAAATCTTTCTGTGTTTGGTGGGCAGCAGGAAGATGTATGGCAGATCCAGCGAGGAGGCAGGAATCTGAAATGAGGTCCAGAGGAGAGGTCGGCAGTAGAGAAGAAGACTGTAGAAAAAATCGCAGTGGAATGACGAGAGGCTCAAATCTGAGCGAACGGCAACAAGCAACACCAGAGAAGGCAGGCCGACGGATGATGTGTGCAGACAACAGAAACCACGATTCTGTGCAGAAGAGGATCGATATGATGCGGGTCCAATGCGGCAATGGAATCACCAAAGAAATGGTGAGATCGAGATGAAGCTCTACAGATCAGAGAGCGACAAAGAAGACGCGTCGGAGAGGCCGCTCAAGGGAATGAGCAGATCTGAAAATCCATGTGTTGGCTGCTTGCAGAGGCAGACACAGCGGAAAAAAAATTTCGTTCCTGAAGGCAGAAACTGGAAAAATGAGGGAGGAAAAAAATTTCGAACCTGGGACTGATACCATGTGAAATCTAAAAATGACACACAAATTTGTGTCTTCCTCAATCGATGGAAGAGCGGTGAATGTTTATTTATAAATGAAAATACAATAAATGAATACACAAATCAAGCTACAAACAAAGGAAAGCTATACAATTGGAATCTAGTGATTTACAATCAAATCCCTTAATGAGCGGTAAGTCATCGCTAATAACTCTACTGGAGAGAGATGGGAAATTGTTGGGCAGAGGAAGCCAAATCATCTCTCAGCTTGGAAGAGGTGTTTCCGAACGGGCAATCAGGCAGTGTCAATGGGCTCTCCGGCAGCCTGAACAAGGAGTTTCCGATAGGGCAGTCGGGCAGTGGAAACTTGGACGAGGTGTTTCCAAATGGGCAGATTTGCCCAGTTCCCATCTAAGGGTTTTCAGTATTTCAGAACTGAAGGCTGCCACCAGGAATTTCCGACCAAATACTGTTGTTTGGGAGGGAGTATTTGGGAATGTATATAACGGTTGGGTTGATGAAAAGACGTTTGTTCCTACCCAGACTAGAAATAGGCTAGCGATTGCTGTGAAGTAACTGAATTTTGGGTGGAAACCAAAGGACAGAAGATTCAGAACAAGCGGAAGGGTCAGGATCGCATGGCGGGTATAATTTAATCCATTTGATTAACTTAATTAATAGTTAATCTTCATTTGAAAAAAATACTGGATGAGTTTTTTTCTTTGATCTCTGAAATGTTAGATTTTCTTATTCGAAGTAGTAGAATTACTTGATGTGTCTCCCTTAATCAAGGAGAGATCCTACAATCTTATTTATAGAGAAACTGAAATACAAATAAAGAAAATACAATATTCAATAATAATGAAAATATCTTAATCTAGATTGACACCTAAATATATCCTAATAGAAGTAATAAACCATTTTCGATGAAAATTGTTTCTCTTAATTCCTATTAAGGACAATCCTCAAGATAGTTGACTTTTTTTACTTGTGTATTATTTAATTATTCTAATTTCTCTGATTACAAGATTATAATTGATTGTTGGTTGATTCTTTCCTCTACGTGAAAGCTTGTATTTTTCTATATATTGCTTGTTAATAAAAAAGGCAAATCAAGCCAAATTCTAAAATCTACTGTTCCCTCTTGCAAATTAGAGTTTTTTTTTTCTTTTAAATATAAAGTGTCGTGACCTTTCAGAACACCTAACTAATCCTTGGAGCAAACAAATTGACTCATTGACCCAACACAAACCCATTTATGTTGAGTTACTCTTTTACTTGACTCAATATTTAAAAATAATCAGTTTCGTCTAATAAACTCATTTATCCATTTATTTGAACAGATCGACTCATTTACCCAACACAAACCCATTTATCCATTTAATCATGTATTTTATTTTTAAAATATAAAATATAAGCAATAAACTGCATACAAAATCCAAAGACAAATATATATAGAAAGTGTTCAAAACAGTGGATTCTCACACCTCCTTAGTGGACAAAACAAAAACATAAGTGCAGAGTTAACGGCGACTAATCACATGATTAGTGAACAAAACAGAAATATAAGTTAATGTATAAGTCCATATTAGATGATTTTTCATATTTATTTGGACAAGCCTGCACTAAGCACTTATTTCGTGAGTGCATTGGAAATATAGTATTACTTGAAGATTCTCATAATTAAAGTAGGATGGTTATATTAACACGGGATGAGTCTTTTAGCAAACATGAGTTTTAGTGAACTTTTCATTTTACCCCCTCCGTCCGTACGGAAAAAAAAAAAAAACCAAAACTTTCATAAATTGGTTTACTTTCCAGTGAATCGGTGCACCGACCAGATCACTGAAAAACCTTTCAGAAATCAGTTCACTTTCCAGTGAATCGGTATACTGGACCAGTGCACCGGATCGGATCACTGGAAAATGGGAATTTGAGGAAAGTGATCCGGTCGGTGCACCGATTTCTTGAGACGTGAAAGTGTCCAAATCGGTGCACCGATTCATTGAAAAGTGATCTGGTCGGTGCACCAATTTTTTAATGTCTTATTTTTTAATATATGAAATCAAATTTTATAGGAGAAAGTACACTGACTCCTGACCCAGACTTTTTTCCAATTTGAATTTCTTAGATTTTCCTAGTTTTATATATGGAATTTCTTTTCCAAGTTCTCTATCATCTATCATATCATGAATTGCTCACCTTGTTTACCTTTTTTTTCTCACACTTCATGCAAGTTCTCTTTTCCTATAAAATTTTCTAAGTTAGAAACTTATTCTTAGGTGTTTCATCATTCCTTTTGTGATTTCAGCCTCTTACATTTACATTCCTTTTTTTTTTTTGTTTAATTCAAATTGTTAAAAAAAAAAATATCTAATCTCAAAATCTGATAGTATTCCTTAAGCATATTCCTCTATTACAATTTCAAATTAATACTTCCATATTCTTAAATTATAGAAGATTCCGTTAATCTATCTTGTAGCTTTTCATCTATTTCCTTGTTGTGCAGTCTGAGGTGAATTTTTTGGGGAGGCTTTCTCATCCAAATCTAGTGTAACTTCTGGGATACTGTTGGGAAGAGGAAGAGAAAAATCTCTTCCATCAGGCAACGTAGTAATCATCAAACTACTAATTTTTTAATCGTTATCTTTTGATTCTATGTATTTGATTTTTTTTTCTTTATATTTTCTTTTCGATATTTGATGTTTCTACCTGATAGGAAATTCCTCACAACAAGAAATACTTTCATGGAGCATTCGGCTAAAAATAGCAATAGGAGTAGCTAGAAGCCTTGATTTCTTACACTCATTAGAGAAGCCAGTTATTTATGGATACCTTAAAGCATCTAATATTCTACTTGATTCGGTAAAGTTTTTATTTGAATCCAATTTCCTGAATCTCACAGTTAGTTTTGAAATGTGATTCAATTCAATTTTTGTTTTATGCAGAATTATAATGCAAAAGTTTCTGATATCGGGCTAGGGAAAATTGTTTCATCCGATGAAGATTCAGATGTTAAGACAAAAATCATAGGCAGCTATGGACATGCTGCTAATGATTATTTTTACAGAGGTAATATTGGATCTTCCATATCATTACACTTCCTTATTTGCATTTTATTTGAACTACTTACACTTTCTCTTCCGCATTATAATTAAACAACCAAATTTGGTAACCTAGAATCAATCCTCTGAAGAGTCGAATCATTGTTCTGGCATTGAATTTAGTTAGTTATTCCGGTGCAGTCTGATTTGATTTTTCATTCAGTTCAGTTCTTTTTTTTATCAAGGATTTGGTTGCACGATTTATTTTTGAAAGTACAGAAAATTTTGATCCTTTTGTATCCTTAAAACATTTTCAATTCTAAACAATTAGTTTAGATTTATCAAATGCCCTGTTTTGAAATGCAGCTTGTCAACCAACAAAAAATGACCTAGGGACTGATTAAATCTTTTCAGTGATGACCATTGTTAAAACTCACTTTGATAAATGGATTTTAATAGAATTTGTGGCTGTTTAGGTGAAAATGAGATTGATGAGGAGGAATAGAACAAGTTTAACTATAGATATCACACAAGTTTTTCGAACTCCAAATCCTATCTTAAGAATTCTTTGCACCACTTGGGTGTTCCACTTCGAACTTCTGTAATCTAGTGAGGGAATAGAATTACAATTGGTAATTGAATCACTTTGCTCTGAAATGATCTTGTGTGTGTCTGCGTGTGAAAGTGCATGTTTGCTCTACTCCTAACTCAAAGATCTTCTTCAAATTTTCATTACTTTCTTAGATTTTTTTGTTTTTGAATTGCTGAAATTTCTTTAAACTGCACCATTAATGGTAAGTGCCTCCACCAACCAGGTCATGTTCTACATGAGAAGAGTGATGTATACTGTTTTGGGGTTGTCTTACTTGAAATCCTTTCGGGACGAATAGCATTCGACATAAACCATCCAGCTGCAGAGCGTAATTTTATAGAGTGGGCAAAATCATATCTCTTTCAAATCAGAGAAGGGCATTTAGGATAATGGACCCGCGGCTTGAAGGCCAGTTTCCTTCAAAAGCTGCATTTAAGGTTGCTCAGCTCACTTCCGTGTGTCTGGAATATAAACCCAAAAATCGACCATCTATGAAACAAGTGTTGGTGATGCTGGAGAAAATTGAATCAAAGACCGATTCAGTGCCCCCATCAACATCCACCCCAATGGATCCCTTCTCCATCAACAAGGCTGATAATGTTGGAAGAAGAAACCATATCTCTCAGAAATTTTCATCATCATCGGCGTAACTCTCACATGAATGGTTCTAGTGACAGGGTGCCCACATACACAGTTTCCAGTTCTTCTTATGGGAGATTTTGTAATTTCTTTTGTTGTTGTAATTTTCTTATTTTTTCTCTCTTAAAATGAATTATGATTGTGGTGATGATTTTGTATCAAAAGGACAAGTGAATCATTTCGGGTAAATATTGATTTCCACTGGGTATTGCTACCTTAGTTGGTTTCCTTTTAATCAATCTAAAGAAGTTGGTAATTCTTGGGTTAGTTTGATGGTCAATTCCCACCTTTATATGTGAGAGGTTTTGGGATCAATTCCCTCTGAACATAAAAAGGGTTAATCTCCATAGTTCTATACATGGCGTGTGCGAATTACGAGGTTTACACATGTCTCAAAGATTAGTCAGGTGAGAGACTATTTACATTGAGTTTTGAGGGAGATAGAGAGAGAAAGAGAGGTAGAAGTTGTGATAGAAGATTTAGTCAAACATATAATGTAGGAAACTTGATTGCGTGGTCTAAATTGTAGATTAGTCAACAAATGGCATACAACTTAATTACACTTTAGTCTTTGAGATAGCATGTAACAAGTTGTTGAAATAGAAAATAATTTTTACATTGAAATTGTTTTTCATTGTTCTTTATGGACCTTTTTCTAAAAAAATGATTATTGTGACATGATAATTTTTCATATATTTTTTTTAGAAAATGAATTCTTAAGCAAAGGATTGGAAAGAAATATTCATTACTTTTAGGTTGCATTAAGACGAAGAAAAAGTTTTTGTTAGGGTTCCCCTAAGTTGGGGTTTCTCTTTACTTGAGCATTTTTCTATTGAGGGTTTCTCTTATGTCTAGTTTGATAATTACAAGCGAAAATGTACGATACGAATAAAGAAAGAGTGGCAAGGAAAGAGGACGGGATATGATAGTTTCTCTCTCCTCTCCATGAGAAATATATTCAATTTGGCTAATAAAACTCTCTAACGAGGTTTCCCATTTAATGAGCCATGAGGCCTACATAGTTGAGTGTGATAGATAGATAATTACATGTATAATCCACTTAGTTGGGTGTGATATAACTTCTAATCTCCTAGTTTTCTACACATTTAGTGTCATTAGTAAAACTTTAATCCAATAATTTTGATTTTAAATCTCTAATTTTTCTACACATTTACATCTAATCTTCTATCTGCTAAATGCTTTAATTAAAATCTTTTTTCTTTAAGATTAAATATTTAAACTTTAAAGATTTGGAGGAGTGGCTAAATGCTTACTTCGATGCAACCCGGTTCAGAACAAAGTTCTATGGATTTCTTTTCTTGAATCCCATTAGTCCATTGTTTATTCTAATAGAAAAGCTTAATCAATTATTATGGAAAGTCAAGTCATAATCAAATAATGAAGCCGTGTGGTAAGTAAAGATTAAATTATTCTTTCATGCAGAAGTGTAATCCATCATTTATTCTAATAAAAAGACTTAATCAATTATTATAGAAAGTCAAATGAAATCAACTAATCAAGTCTTGTGGTAAGTAAAGATTAAATTATTCTTTTATGCAGAAGACTGGGAAGTCTAGAATAAATTATTCTAATTTTACTGAAAAATCATCACCACCGACAATAGGGAAAAATTCGATTTCTCTAAATATTAAAATAGATCATATATTTTTTAATAAAATATATAAAAAATGATAAGAATAATTTTATAAAATTTGAAAGTTTTTATAGCGTATCGTATAAGATTATAGCAATTAGATTAAAGTGCTTTCCTTGAATTATATCTTCTGTACGTCTCATCCAATCATATAATATTTATTTTATGATAAATATATAGTCTCTCTATTTAAAATAGTATCATATAATATTTATTTTACGATAAATAAATAGTCTCTCTATTTAAAATATCTAGTTCAACCTCCCCTTATTATAAATAAATATATCAACTGATTTATACACTTTTTGCATAATCATTTGAAAAAGAGAAGACTTTTTTATATTTTTGTGCACCCCTTTCATTTTCTTAAATAAAAAATATAAAATTACAAAAAACCCTTTAGATGGGAACATGCTTATTAAATAAGATGCAAGTGTTATTAAAAAATAGTTCTATGTATTGTTTATTGATTTTCTATAAATATTATTAGTTCAGATTATCTAAGTGCACAAGCACCAATGCATTTATAATTTCACCTTTCATGTGATATCATGTATAAATAAATAAGAATATTTTAATATTTTGAAAAGGCCAATCTTTTATTAAATTTTATTATCTCTGTGATTTTCTACTGCTATCAAGATTAGGTGCAAATATTATCATTTTACAAGTCCCAACTCACTATGTGAATTAGTTCATGAAATTTAAAATAAACTTTCAATCAAAGTATGGATGAATATTGAAACTTTAGAGTTTACTTTAAATTCAATTTTTTTTTTAGGAACTACCAGTCAAGAGCCCTCATAAATCCTTCGAGGGAATGTCCCACGACTATATAGGACGCTCCCAATTTATAGATTCGAACGAACTACTTCTCATTTCGAGGTAGAAAGTAACCCGGTGAGCTACTTTAAATTCAATTAATGATTCAATAAAAAAAAAATTGTCTTTGAAAATCCATAATAAATCAATTGTTCACGATTGATAATTTTTTGTTCCTCACGAGATTCCTTGTGCTCATGAAAACCACGTACCTTTAGTAATTCAGCCGGTGTAAAAATCAATTTCCTTAAAAATAGATAATCTACTTGTATTACTAAATCATTCCATGTTTGTAATAGAGGATCCAATTTTATAAGAAAAACTATATATATATATATACGGTAGCCATTTAGACATCTGACTTTTCTTTTAAAAGACACTTTATTTCAAAATTTTATACGAAATTATTATTTTACCCCTTAGTTTTGTGTAGAGGAATTGTCTTTTTTTTTTTAACTTAGGGACAAAATGATAATTTTTATACAAAATTTTAAAATAGAGTATCTCCTAAAAAAAGTAAGGTGTCTAAATAGCCACCCATATATATATATATATATATAAACATCAAGTCAATTGTGCTCAATCAAGTCGTTGAGTTCCTCTCTCCTGCTTCTCCTTTCCTCTCTTTCTTCCTCCTCTATAACAGGAAGACCGCTGTATGTTAACCTCTGCAACTTGTTAGAGAGAGATGGGAAATTGTTCGACAGCAGAAGTTAAATCATCTCTCAGCCCAAGTACGACCGAGCCTTCAAGCCCAGGTAATGGAAATGGAAGAAAACTCTGTTTCCTGCAAAATCTCACATGGGTTCCAATCAAAATTCTCTGTCCCCTTTACATCCTCATTATCTTTTCTTGCAGTTTCCAGGAATTCACATAGCAAAAGTAAAATCAATAAAAGGAAGCAGGCAGGAAATCACAACGGGTCTTCTAGGAGCTTGAAAGGGGGGTTTCCAAATGGGCAGTCAGGCAGTGATAACGGGATTTCTGGCGGCCTGAACAAGGTTTTTCCGAACGGGCAGTCGGACATTGGAAACTTGAAAGAGGTGTTTCCAAATGGGCAGTCAGTTAGTGATAACGGGCTCTCCGGCAGGCAGAACAAGGTGTTTCCCAACGGGCAGTCGGACATTGGAAACTTGAAAGAGGGGTTTTCAAATGGGCGGTCAGGCAGTGATAACGGGCTCTCCGGCAGCGTTTTTCCGAACGGGCAGCCGGACAGTGGAAACTTGGAAGAGGTTTTTCCAAAGGGACAGATTCTCCCCACTTCCAAGTTAAGGGTTTTCAGTTTTGCAGAACTGAAGGCTGCCACGAAGGACTTCAAAGAGGATACTATTCTTCGGATAGGAGTGTTTGGGAAGGTCTACAAGGGTTGGCTTGACGACAAGACGTTTGCTCCGTCGGAGTTTGGATGTGGGCTACCGGTCGCTGTGAAGAAACTGAATTTTGGGTGGAAACCTAAGCAGAGAAGAAGTGCAGTAAGAGGAAAGATCAGGATCGTATGGCAGGTATACTTCAATCCATTTGATTAGCTTAAACATTCGTCTGAATCGATCAATTAAAGGGAGTCTCGGACATCTCTTGTATCAATTAAATCAATGTTTATTAATATTAAAAAATAATTTAAAATAGATTAAAATGAGTTCTTCCTATTTTATCAAAAGAATAAGTGAAAAGTTATTAAATCAATTTTATCTTACAAATCGATATTTATTTCTAGAATCCCTTCTCAATAATGTGACTGCTTTACTAATCGAAGGTGAGGCAGTGATTATGATTTGACTTATTAATAATTGATAGTCTTTTATTAGAATAATTATTAACTAAATTATCAAGGGTAACAATGAATTTAGACTCGAACAAAATCTGATTTAACTCAATCTAAATTGATCTATTTTGATAAATGATCCAATCGAATCAGACCCATTTAATAGATGACTTGAATCGACTCAAACCCGTTTATAAATGGGTAGATCTAACTAACGTGATTATTGTTGTGTCTACACGAAACATACATTCATTTAAGCGGTAGTTTTAGTAATGTCTCATTGAAAAAATCTTTTTAAATATGTATATAGGTAAACTCAACTCGAACCCAACTCTAAGTGAACCTAAAACAAACACAAACTTACTTAACCCGTTTAATAGGACTCAAAGTAAATTCATACTAAAATCAAATAGACCTAAATGAACCCACCATTATCAGATGTGTATACACTTCATTTTCTATCAATATTCATATTAATTAATTCCAACTTCCAAAAGATAGAGAATCAATTAAGATTTAAATGTATGTAACACATTATCAGTTAAAGATTCTTATTACTTTTTCAACCGATCTAAAATATTTTTTATTGATGAAGAAATTCAAGATCCTCACTTCTCCTCGATCTCAACTACGGAGACAATGAAATAAATTAAAACAATGTCTTTAAGAAATCAATGATATCTACATTTCATTTTTAGAAGAAATAAATTATTTTCAGAATTAAAATGTTGTCCTTATGCTGATTCTTTTGGGGATCACAATGTGGTCTGAAACTCTGACAGCTCAAAGAATTCAATTCTAAGAAAAGGTGGGCTTAAGCATAAATCAGTTGTGCTGATCAAATAAGTTATAATTTTAAAGATTAAGAATATTTAGAAATTAAAAATGATTCAAATTTTATAAATTTAAAAACATAGTTTAATTAATCCATGTAATGTGATTTTTTTAATCCCATCCTTAAATATTTTTTTTAAAGAGTCCATCATCAGCCTCCAAAATGAGGCATGCCGCACCCACAATCAGATATGATCAATGATATTCATGCATGCATTTGATGTAGACCTAACTGTCATATGTGGGGCATAATTTTTCTCTGTGTTCAATATGTTTTAGTTTGTGTGAAATTGAAAATTTATTGTAGTAAATTTCCATGTAAAATATGATATTTATAAAAAATATTGTGCAAATTTTATTGAAAATATGCAATAAGCAGCTTTTCCAATTTATTTAGATTCCATGAAGTTCATCTAATTACCTTTTTTCTTTCATACACTTCATTGAAAAATTTTCTCCAGTTAAATTTTCGAGTTGGAAATGGCAGGTACTTTGTCATTCTTCAGTGGTTTCAGTCCACTTGCATTTACCAATTTTCTTTTAAATTCAAATTATTAAAAGAAAAAGAACTTAAAAAAAATATAATCTGAAAATATCATAGTATGTTCCTCTCTTAGGCTCTGTGGAGCCTGATCATCAAAGGTGTACTGTCGATCCGACTAGGGTAGAATGTATAGTCGTTTTGTGAGAGAGATGAATGACTGTATCGAAAATTGTCTCTTCTTTGTTTTTCACCTTTGAGTTAGTGGATCGATATTGACATGTGGACGTATCAAAAGAGAACTACGTAAATCTTTGTTATATGATTGTTTCTCTTTCTTAATTTCTTTTTGTTTTGTTCGATATTATTGTGTTTGTGGCTGAGAAGGCGATTTCTCCCAACAACGTTCCTCTACTATAATCTAAGATATATATTGTGATGCTTTTAGATTATAAAAGATTTGTTTTAATATCTTATTTAGCCTTTTATCCAATTCTTTGTTGTGCAGTCTGATGTGAATTTCTTGGGGAGGCTTTCTCATCCAAACCTCGTTAAACTTTTAGGATATTGTTGGGAAGAGGAAAAGCTCTTTGTAGTATATGAATTCATGCCAAATGGGAACTTGGAAGAGTGTCTTTTCACAAGTAAGTTGTCATAGAAATTAGTCATGGTACATGCAAGGTTATCTATTAATTTTAGTTAAAATAATTAATTATTAAATAAATATGTATATGGAGTTTGGATGACATTTTATATGCAAATGAGACTTATTTGTAAAATTTGACAGAACCCACTATAAGAGAGAATGAGATGAGGTGTATGGAAGGAAGCCTTCAAGGAGAAGGAAAGGGATTCCAGAGATCACCTTCTCTTTGGGAGAGGAGGGTTAGCTTCCATTTTCTTCATTTTTTTTATATTTTATTTTCATTTTCCATCGCGATTTGTTTGAATGCTAATTTCTACGAGTTGATTGAAAAAGTAGAAAGAAGTCTTGGATCTAAACTCAATTTTCAAATGTAATTGCACTCCCTTCACATATGATAATTACATTTTACAATTCCACTAGAAACTCATTTAGGATCTTCCCAGTAATGTCGAATTCTTCTCATACTCCATTTGAACTTGAATAAGAAGGTTCCTTTTCCTTAGTTCAGATTTTAGACCTCATGTCCCTTGGACTGTTAATTATAATCCATTCTCACATGAGCATGACATGGCTCTTCTGCTCCTCCAAACAATTCCATTCTAAAAAATGGACGGTATCATTCTTTACATATCCAAGTTGTTGCTGAGGGGTCAATCTACTGATGGACATTATCGTGCTCTACCAGATATTCCCTTTTTTTTTTTTTAGTGACGAAGAAATCTAAGACCTCCACCTATCATTGAGTACGAGGGCATTGGGTAAAACTTCAGATGCACGCAGCCCCTTGCAAGCCACGGGCATCATACCAAATATTCTCGAACATTTTAGACATTCAAATCGCCATGCTGCCTCTCATTATTCCTGAAATTCCTCTCATTCTCAAAGGTTTGTTGATATTTAGAATCATCTTTATAAGATTTAGAGACAGTTAACCAATCTGCTCTTGGTTATACATGCAAATTCTCCTCCATAAACAGTTGTATTTGAGTCGCATGATAGCCAAGATCGACTTAAATCATGCTCAAGACATTTATTTGAATACTGCATAATAGTTGATTATTCAAACTACTTTATCATTTTCCTCCTCATCAAATAAGATGACTTCTATAAAAAGGTTAATTATCTGATTCAAACTGATGCACAACATATAATTTCTTACATGACAAAGCCACATTAACTTGTCATTAAAGAATCAACAGAGTAGAAGAAGATACATATGGTTTGCTTCTGAAGGAATATTAGACCTCTCATAAGGAGACTCTGCTGCATTTTTATTAAAAATGATGTCCTCTTCATGTTTCTCCTTTGACACAATTTGTGCAGGGGAGATAGAACCACTTTCATGGCGCAATCGGCTCAAAGTAGCAATAGGAGCAGCTAGAGGCCTTGCTTTCTTACACTCATTAGAGAAGCAAATTATTTATGGTGACTTTAAAGCATCTAATATTTTAATTGATTTGGTAAATTCTTCATCTGATCCCTTTTTCTAATGTTGTTTGTTGATTTCTTTGAGGAAGTGAACCATAGAAAAAATTAAGTTTAATCCGCATCATGAAATCTTGAGCTGTTGGGCCTTAGAAATCCAATGTTCTTCTTTATTGCATCAAAACCTTTATTTCATTTGAAAATGATTGAAAAATTGTTTTGTCAAGTGAAAGAAATGTTTTTCTTTTTCTCATTAAATTTTCTAATCTCTTCTATCGAAAATGGATTTGTTGGAAGAAGAGTGAAATGTCTCATTTTTTATGTTCTTCACAAAAAAGTCCTTACTCCATGGAAGGAGAGTGCAAATGATCTCATTTCTATGCTCTTCATTTCCCTTAGTTGGAAAATGACAAACATCCCCTTAAAGGGGAACCTCTCTCACAATTAGTTCTGGAATGTGATTCAATTTTTTTCTCTAGGATTATAATGCAAAGCTTTCCGATATCGGGTTAGGGAAAATTAGTCCAGCTGATAGAAATTCAGATGTCACCATGCAAGTCATAGGAAGCTATGGATATGCAGCTCGTGATTATTCAGATGAAGGTATATCAGATCTTCCATATCATTAAACCTCCTTGTAGTCTTTGTTTATCACTCCATTGGTAAAAAAAAATTATATAAGCAGATCTAAATTGGCTCCTGTACTTAAGTCTTGTTCATGGGCCTAAACTTGGCCAAATTCTAGCCTGATCTCATCACAAGTGCATGAATGATGGGTCTTGGTTGTTCTCTTTACCATGTGGTGAACACCAAGAGCGAACATCAATTTCAAATGAGTAATCTGGAATTTACTTTACAAATTTGGTAACTCGGAATCCGCTGTGGAATTGAATCACTCCTAGCATTCAGTTTTGCTGGTAATGTGGGTTCTATCAGTTTCGATTGTTCCTTCAGTTCAATTTTCTTCTTTATCAAGCATTTGGATGCTCCATATGTTTTTGGAAATAGGGAAAATTGTGATCCATCTTCATCTCAAAACAATACTAATTCTATTATATTTGGTTTTGTTCTATCAAGTGACCTTCATGGGAATGAACTCAGAAGAAAAATGCTCCAGGCCACGTAGAAGTCTCCTCCTTGCGCTGAAAAGAAAGTTGCTGAACTGGAAGGTTCTACTATGATTTTTCTAATGACGACCATTTTTAGAACAAACTCTGATGAATGGATTTTATTAGAATTTATGTTCAGTTGAAAATGAGATTGACAAGGAGGAATACAACCAGTTTAACATAAATATCACAAAATATCAGCTCATTTGCTTACTTTCTAATAATTTCTTGGAAATTCTTTGTTCCTCTATCTCATTCCATGTTTTGTATTCTTGTGTGCAAATAGAGAGCTAAATTGGTCACTTACACATTTTGTCATCCAATTATCTTGTGTGTGTGTACACGCATGAACATGCGTGTGTCTTCAATTTCTACCACAAAAATCTTCTTCTGTAGATTTTTCATTTCTTTTCTTTGAACCAAATAGCTAAAATTCCATTGGTCTAAACCATTAGATATCAATGTCAATTCCTTTAACCTTAATCATTAGTGGTACTGTACCTTCATCACCAGGTCATAATCAGTATGAGAAGAGTGATGTATATTGTTTTGGGGTTGTGTTACTGGAGATGCTCTGCGGCGCGATTGACGGAAGCCGTCCAATTGAGCAACACGATTTGGTAGAGTGGGCAAAGCCATATCTACTAGACCAGAGAAACCTGCTAACCCACGGAATCGACCCACGACTTGATGGGCCCCCAACAGCCGCACTTCAGACTGCTGAGCTCATTCTCAAGTGTCTGGAGCTTGCTCCTGTAGGCCGACCATCCATGGAACAAGTGGTTGAGACTTTGAAACAGATTGAAGCCGTTGGGTTTGAACCAAGTAAGCTAAAGGCCAATTGCACACCGAGTAATTTTCTTTAAATTATTTTTATCATCATTATCACCATTTTCTATTTTCACATCTATTTTGGGTCAATTGTTTTTCCTATTGTTGAATGATAAATGAATTGGCTTTTTAACTAGCCACTCATGAAAATTGGAAAGTCTCTTTTAAGTTTTCGGGCCATACATCACATGAAATGTAGCAAATTGGGCTTTTAGCTTTCGGGCCAAGTTACATAAGCCCAAGCCTGCCGATAATAAATTAGGTTCAAAATTCCTGTTTGACCTTCAGCTCAAATAACAGTCCGGCTAGAGTTTCATGCTCAAACCTACCTTCTTTTTTTTTAATAGACACTTTTAGCTTTTAGTCAAATGGTCAAATTCCCATCTCTAATTGACATGGAGAAGCATTTAATCATGCCAAGTGAGAACTTATTGACTTCTTATTTCTTAAAATGGGTTTTTGAGAGAAAAGGAGAAACTAGATGAAGGCTTGCTTGTATGAAGCTCCATAATGGCCTAATTGATTCTTACCAATGCATCGAGGGACTCTTGGCAAATTCTACTGTCATCTGTACTTTAGTGGCAAAAGGATTTAATAAGCTTATGATGAGAGCTAGAGATATTAAGGCAATGGAGGGGGGTTTCAAAGTGGAAAATGATGCCCAATAATGACCAATCTTCAATTTGCAAATGACATTTTTCTCTTTTGTATGGTTTATCAAGATAGTTAGAAGGCCTGAAGCTTTGAATTGGTATCAAGCTTGAAGATGAATTTTGGGAAGTGTGTATAGGATCAATTTGAATGATGACATTTAAAAAGTATATTTCAATTTTTTAACTGCTCCATTAGCAATATGCCAATGAGATATTTAAGGTCCCATTAAGAAAAATCCAAAAGTTTGCTCATTATGGGATCCTATGGTTGAAAGCTTTGAAAGCAAGTTTCCTTCGTTGGGAGCGGAATTGCTTCTCTCAAAGGTAGAATCGCATTGATTAAAGCTTGTATAGCAAACCTTCCAGTCTATTATATGCCTTTTATTGATATGATCATGGCAGTAGCTAAGACATTAGAGGGGGTTTCTAATCAAGTTGGAAATTGAAGCCTTCTTTTTCAGTCCCACTCAAGTTGATGAATATTTCAACTTATCTTTTCCTTTTTTTTTGTGATTCTTCTTCTTTAATGAATTTTCCTGTCAGTATTTTGCAAAAAGAAATCTCTCAGAGATCCATTATATAGTTGATACATTGTTCAAATTACATAAGAATCCTCATGCTAAAATCTTAATCTGGCCCCACTTTGTACCAATAAGAACACTTACCATAGGTGACAAAGATCCTTCGATGAGATGTTCATCCATGAGCTATCTCTTGATATGCAGGTATGCGCATTGTAGCTGGAGCTTGGGAAGCACTTTCACGTTCGCTACTTCTCTATCGCGGTGAACCAGTTGGTACAATTGCAAATTCGGACCCTTCCAATGATAAATATCAGGTACTTCCCTTTTTCTTTAGATGACAGGTATGTAAACTATCACTAGTAATAGTTAAAAGGGATTTGTAAACTATCATGTTAGAGAAGTATTTAGACCATAGTTCATATAATAAAACAAGAAAAGGATATGGGAAAAACTAGGAAGAAGTTGATCTAAGATGTGCCCCCAACTTGTTAGCATAGTAATGGAAAAAGAAAAATAGAAGGATTTGGTTTGTGGGTAAAAATGAGTTTCCTAGTAATTCCTCTAGAGTAACATCACAAATATATTCTTTTAGGACAGTGAAACAATTTGAACTCTCAAAATTTTGGATTCGCTCAACTGAATACTTACCAATGTGCTTATTTCACGTGATATTTCAATATTTTTTATTACTTCTGTAGTCATTTTCTTGGTTCTTCAATTGCGAGACAGAAATGCTGCAATATGTTGGGTTGATGGTGCAATGTTCATTAGGAGTTACTTTGCAATTCTGAATGTTTGAAAGCTTACCTTTTACTGGGTGAAATTCTGAATGTTTGATGCATGCATTAAGACCAAGGGACATAATCTGGTTTTATTTTGCAATTCTTCATTTGTTAGGAGGTCTCCATTGGTTGCAGTCAAGGAGTTGACTGCTTTTTTATGCTAAATAACAGATGAAAACAATTTTGTGTTCTTGTTTTCCCAGTGATTTGCTGTTTTTTAAAGGTTTGAATGTGGGTTAAGACATATGAAAGTATAATTTTCTTGATTTGTGGCTTCTTTCAATTCAACTAGGTGTTTGTGAGAGACTTTGTTCCAAGTGGCTTGGCATTTTTGATGAATGGAGAACCAGAAATAGTGAAGAATTTTCTTTTGAAGACTCTTCAAATGCAATCATGGGAGAAGCGTTTTGATCGCTTCGAGATGGGGGAAGGAGTAATGCCCGCGAGCTTTGGTGTAGTCTATGATCCTGATCGGGATTATGAAACTCTTATTGCTGATTTTGGAGAGACTTCAATAGGCAAAGTCACTCCTGTCGACTCTGGATTTTGGTGGATTATTTTGCTTCATGCATACACAAGATCTACTAGAGACTCTTCCTTGGCCGAAATGCCTGATTGCCAAAGGGGTCTGCACCTCATTCTAAATTTATGTCTCTCAAAAGGCTTTGACGCATTCCCAACTTTACTCTGTGCTGATGGTTGCTGTATGATTGACCGCAGAATGGTGAGTCCATGTCTTTTTTGTTTTTTTTTTTTTTTTTAAATTTCTATTATCTAGGTTAGTGAGACTTTTTGAGGGTGACTCTCCGTCATTAGTTTCTGAGTCTTATACAGTATGCAAAGTTTCATGCTCTAATAATCATCTAAGCCATATTATATTAGTCTTTTTATGTTTCAATATATATTAGTCATTGATTTTCAAAAGGTTCAAAATCAAAGGATAATTGTCATGCCCCAAACCCTGGGACATGACTAAAGTTGGGGAAAAATGACTAAATTTTTGTTTTAATTGTCTAACTAAATGTCTTTTAAGGTATAAGAATTTTTACCTAAATTTCGGCAAAGTTCTGTCTATATTTTGGATGTTCCAAAACTTAACAACTTGTTTAACCATTTATTGCCTCAATTTAATTTGTTGAATAAATTTAGCTAATTTTGTTGTTTATATACTATTTTGCAGGGTCTCTATGGTTATCCAATTGAAATACAGGCACTTTTTTTCATGGCTCTGAAGTGTGCTTTTGCTTTTGCTGAAGCAAGATAAGGAGGGGAAGGAGTTTAAACAGAGAATAGTCAAACGCCTATATGCATTGAGATATCACATGAGAAGTTACTTTTGGCTTGACTTTCAGCAGCTTAATGTTATATATCAATATAAAACAGAGGAATATTCTTATACAGCAGTGAACAAGTTCAATATAGTTCCTGATTCTATTCCAAATTGGGTATTTGATTTTATGCCCACCCGTGGGGGCTACTTCATTGGAAATGTCAGTCCTGCAAGAATGGATTTTCGTTGGTTTTGCTTGGGAAATTGTGTTGCAATTTTATCATCTTTGGCTACCCCTGAGCAATCAGAGGCTATTATGGATCTTATTGAAGAACGTTGGGAAGAATTGATTGGTGAAATGCCTTTAAAGATTTCTTATCCAGCCATAGAAGGTGTTGAGTGGCAGATTGTAACAGGTTGTGACCCAAAAAATACTAGTTGGAGCTACCATAATGGGGGAACTTGGCCTGGTAAGAATCTGCCCTTTTCATATCATTTATCAAATTTAGCATGTAAACTACTAAGAACTTGCTCAACATTTTTTATCTTGAATGGTAACACCAAGACTTCTAATTTGATTGATAATCTCAACAACTCTAGAAAAGAATGCTTGAATGGATTCATTGTCTTTCCTTATCAAGTTATCAAAATCTCTCGATAAGCTTGGGAGTTCAATAGAGATTACCTTTTTCGGTATCTTGAAACTCATTTTTGAGAATGTCCCATGGCTCATGGCCATTACCAACTAGATCCTACAACTTTTGGGAGATAAAGAGGTTCTTCATTTGAATGCTCCAATAATCATAGCATTCACCATCAAAATGGGGACTTCATTTTGAAAATAGAGTTGCTAGAACAAACTACAATATTGAGATTGAATTGAAACCTAGGTATGGATACCAAAATTTGTTGAAGGAGAGGTAGAAAAATAGAATTGAAAAGGCAATGATGTCACTAATTTGCAAATGAGAACTTTACAATGCTTGTGACTTAATTGAACTCACATCAAAGATCCCTATTTATAGACATCCAAGGGATACTTACATTTATGATGGAACCTCAAGAGACACTCTAGGGACTACACTGTAGACTCTAGCATTGACTTGTTGCATTCAGTTCATTCTAGAAAATACGAAAGGACATACAAAAATCTATGAACATTAATGAAGATTTCCTAGATTATTTCAAGAGACATTCCACCTTAAGAATTTCAAGAGATATTTGTGAATTGCAAATTACATTTTAACACCATTTTGATACTTCCACCTCTATCATCTCTTCTGCCTCACCTTTGTCTTCAAGTAAAATCTCTATATAGATGGAGAATCTTTTCAGTAAGAAAGGAAAAGAAGCTATTAAAATATTAAGAATTATATGGATTGCACTATGTGATGGTATTCCATCACGTAAATGTCAGAAAGACCCTTGATATTGTCAATTAAATATCTATGCCTAAAATATACAACAAGCCACAAAGGGAACAGATTGTCAATTACATATCTATGCCTAAAATATACAGTATGGGCCCACTCATGATGATCATAAGCTCAACACTTAGACATAACTTGAAAGACCCTTGCATTCCCTTACTAGTGCAACCTTTAAAAGATTGTTAATCTGTTATGTGGTACAAAAGATACAGGATGCAATCTACTTACAAAGATAATACAATCACATCTTGGTGCATCTTAAAGGTCTCTGAGTTGGTTTAATAGCTTTCAATTTTTTATTTGTTTGTGAATTTTTTTTTTGAACTGTAACAAAAAAGATATATTAAAAAGGAGACTTTTTGTATATAAAAGAAAGCGGGAGGTCTATAAGGAGAAGATCCACCCACAAAAGGAGGAAGAAGCTAAAAAGAAAAAACTATAAAAGAGAAACAAAAACAATGAGAGCTCCAAATGAAACAAAAGGCTAGCAAATGAACTCCGGTCCTTTTGCAGTGTGATTCTTTTTGTTTTCTCATATTAAGTCACATACATTATCGTGAAGGCTCACTTTCCAACTCGTGTTACTTTTTATGCAAAACATGAATCTTCTTCCACTGAATACAATCTCAAGTTTCCCTTTGAATTACTATAATCATGTGAAATGCTTTCTATCTAGTGCTTCTTTGGCTTCTCACTGCTGCCAGTATCAAGACTGGTCGTCCTCAAATAGCAAAGCGCGCTATTGATCTAGCTGAAAGACGATTGTTGGAAGATAATTGGCCAGAATTTTATGATGGAAAACTAGGGCGCTATGTCGGGAAGCAGACCAGGAAATTCCAAACGTGGTCCACTGCTGGATACTTGGTTGCAAAGATGATGTTGGAAGACCCATCTAATTTGGGAATGATATCATTTGAACAGGACGAAGAGATGAAGCCTCTCCTAGAGAGATCGGCAACTTGGACATGATAATTAGAATATACTTCCATCTATGTATTTGTTGGTGCATGATTTTAGATATGATGAAATGGAAAAAATATAATTCAAAAAGCAGACTCCAATTTGATGTAACATTGGCAAATGATGATGATACATGTATTTGTCAGTGAAATGGTATCCTTGCCAGTTTTAAATCATGTCAACTGAAGAACCAGTTAACATGAAGACCGACATTAGAGATGTCCTCGAGATCACGATTGTGCTTTGCTTCTGTATAATGTTCAATAATCCAATCGTAAAGACAAGGGTTTGTAAATGCTATCTCTTCCTCATCAAGCATTGGACATGATAATAGCATCAAATGATGATGACACATGTATTTAGATCTTTTCTACACACTAGCATTGGAATGGAGTATTGACTGCGCTCGAGTTTATTGCAGTTTTTCAGTTGAAACTTTCTTGTTCTTGCCAATGGAGAAAATGATTAAAATGTAAATCCTCATTTTTTGTATTCATGTTTTGTTTCAAACTTGGATGTTCTATGTAGTTATGCTCTCTTCATCAGGTGACACTTAATGATGTCCGATTCCCATTTCTTTTATAATTGGGAAATCATGCACTCTATTAGCTACCCTCTTTCTCTAAAATTCATGGTAAATGCTATTAAAAGAGAGAGAGAGAGAGAGAGAGAGATATGCAAGCTTCAGTCATGCATATGGAACAAAAAAATTGAAAAGACTTAATGTACAATTCCCTGTGGAGATGGGATGTAAGAGAGAAGAATACAAGATAGAAATGCACTGCATCATAAAGTCAAAACTCCCTTTGTGAAGTGATGTCTTGAGTTTGATTCACGCTCAAACCTTTCTAGATCACTTTTTATGAGGTTATTCATCGCTTGAATCCGGTATGTGTGTGAAGGGAGTTGTGCACATGCTATGAAGAACCATACAAGCTTTGGTCATGCACATGGAACAAAAAAATTGAAAAGACTTAATGTAGATGAGAACTAGGCTGTGGTTCCTGCAAAACGTGTCTCTAGGAGATGGAGAAGGTATGGATTCCTTGTAGAGATGGGATGGAAGAGAGAGAAGAATACAAGATAGAAATGCACTGCACTGTAAATGAGAAAGACATCCTTGCTTTTCTATTTTTTCAAAAGATATTTTGTAGTGCAGTGAAAACTGAAGTCGGCACTTTTTTATTGTTAATATTTAAAAAGGTTTTTTTTTTTTAAATAAAGGAAATCAGACCAAAGAAGAGGCTGCGATAGAAAACATCAGAGTACTGTGGACTGTGGACTGTGGATGGTTGGCTCAAAGTTGAAAACCAAAGACATCAGACCATCCTTGAATCCAACCTCAAATGGGGAAAAATCCTCCGAGCATGTGTTGGCGTATGGCAGGGAATTCGACATTCAGACAGTCTACAAAGAGCCACACATCGGAAAGAGAGTGAAGAAGAATGGCTGAGAAGAGAGTATAAAAGAAGTAGGAGAATGAGAATCCTCCATCATACCACCTGAACTGAGTCAATGGGTGATCAGGCCGGGGCCTCCATTGAACTTAGGAGGGACCTTCTTCAACCATCATAATTTGTGTTAGAGGAGGTACGCTGCCAGTTCTAACTCTAAAATCTAAGCAAGAGTATTTGAAGTTTGAATTGTATAGGCTAAAGCCTAACAATGAGTTCGGTAGGATTAGGGAAACCAAGTACTTAAAGAAATAACAGAGGTGAATTGAGCTTCAATTTTAACATTTGTTGCTACTCAGTCTATTGAACTACTAATGGAAGGACATTATAATATATTTATGCAACTCATTGCCCTCTACCAACCGAAACCAAACATCTAAATTTGTCAAATGTATCGATGTTCAAAGTTCAAACCCTTCTAAAATTTCTAATCATCTAATATACATGCACCTTCTACTTTCAATTCCAACATTCACTTTCATGTCCAAATTTAATCTTCACTACTTGAGTAAAATCAAAAACTCCCTTTCTTTCCATAAGCAAAAGGTATTTCATATGTTGTTGCTCTGTATTTACTATTGAAAAATAAATAAAATGCTGCAAGAGTGTTTCAAGTAGTGAGAACTAGTAGACATGGTAACCTGATTCGCCGGAACTGGCGTAGTCTGAGAGAAGACTCTCCACATCCCACTCCAAATAATCATCGGCAAGATCACTTAAATAATTCTTCTTCGTCTCCTTCTCCTCTACCCCATTCTCTGTCTGTTTCTTCTTGCTCTCCTCCATATCAAAACCTTGGCTTCCTTTGCTGCTACATCTCTTTACATTTTTATCATCCTTGGTCCCCTTACCTCTCTTTTTGGTGCTTCTTTCTTGAGAGTCTAACCATTGATTTACAGTGTCGAAAGAACTCCTCACGTTGTTCTCCTTGGCCTTCTTTTCTCTCTCACTGGCTCTTTCCTCTTCAGAATTAAGGCCATCTCTTCCAATGCCATTACTACTCTCTACATTTTTTTGCTTGGTCATCTTCTCCTTGACGGTGCCCTTCTGGCTTTTTCTTTTATTCTTCCACTCTAACTTCCTCAACCACTGTCTCACTAACATTATTCCAAGCCCCATGAAGATGGACACTGTGATCCCTGCACCTGTCGAAACCGCCACCACCATCATCCACCTTGATCTGTTGTCATGTGGCAACACCACCCACGTGGCTGCTAAGAAAGCAGTAACCATGAACGACACAGCCATCCATAACACCTTATGCGTGGCTTTCAAAAGGTTCATCAACACTTTCCGTTGGAAAGGGATGACACTGACTAGGACCACCACTATGCCCAAGGAGAAGAAGAGTGCCATATTATTGCAAACTACAAAAACCTTGAATGCAATAGTCCTTCCGGCAATGGACTCTCCACTGATTTGCTGGACTCCCCCAGGTGGACTGATGCCCGCAGCGAATGTGACGGTGGCGATGAGTACAGCAACGATCGTGATGGTGTTGCGGGCATTCCGCAGGCCCTCGTTGTGAAACTCGAGTTGCTTCTCCTGGCGAATGCGGTGTGGATGATGACGATGCAATTGAAATGGAGAATCAGCAAACGTCGGCTGCAATGGTAAGAGGTTGTTCTGATTGTCTTGGGTTGATCTTCTTGGAGGTGAGACTGCTGTAGTTGGTTTCTCAAGGGTGGTCTCGAACGTGTTCTTCTCCGAACTACTGCTGTCTCTCTCAGTTTTCATGTTTGAATTCTGACCAAATGCAGGTAAGATAGGTGGAGAAGAAGGTGTCGCTTCCATGTTTGTCTGGTTTTTTTCTTCCAAGGTGGGTCTAAGCAAAATTTCTTCTTGATTCTCCTCATCTGAGTCTACCACATGAATAGGCGATCCATTGTCATTCACCGGGTTAATTTGGAACTGTGTTCAAGTGCAAAAAAACCCACAAATCAAATTTCAACCCAAACTCTTGCTCATGTTGACAAGGTAAATAACTGAGGAAGAGCGCTCGTTGAAAGAAAAGAGAAGAAAAATAAACATACCGTTATTGGAAGAGATGAGCTCCTTTTTTTCATTTTTCTGCTGTACCCTATTCTGAACTTCATTTTTTTTTCTGGAAGAAGCAGAGAGCCAAAAATTCAATTCACAATCTAAATTGAGACTCAATGGTGGGATTGCTAACCCTTTTATAATATTACATATGTAAACAACAGGAAGTATCTTTTCAAGATCATACGAGTGTCGGTGACATTTCTTGGAAATTATTGCATTTACTTTACTTCATTGTAGGCCCCAAATTCCACCAACCAAACGAGTAAGGATTTTGTGCACGCGTTTTGATTTCGTCAACGTCAGCTCAGTACACACATGTGAGACGGTACTCATCACAGAGCGAAGTCTCCTTCTTCTGACTTTTCTTCCTCCCCTTCTTTTCCTCTCTCCTTCTTCCGACTTTTCTCCTCCCCTTCTTTTTCGTCTCTCCTTCTTCCTCCTTTTTTTTACTCTCAAAGAATAAATGGCTTGTTGTCTATTAGAGTGTATATCGAGATCGAGATCGAGATCGAGATCGAGAGATGGATCAAGTGTTTCCAAATGGGGAGATTCTGCCCACTTCCAATCTAAGGGTCTTCAGTTTTTCAGAACTGAAGGCTGGCACGGCGAATTTCCATCCATTAACTGTTCTTGGGGAGGGAGTGTTTGGGAATGTATACAAGGGTTGGGTTGATGAGAAGACGTTAGGTCCTACGAAGATTGGAAAGGGTCTAGCGATTGCTGTGAAGGAACTGAAATTTGGGTGGAAACCAAAGGAGAAATTATTCAGAACAAGAAAAAGGAAAAGCATCAGGATCAGGATCCAATGGCGGGTATATTTTAATCCATTTTATTAACTTAATCGTTAATCTTCATTTGGAAAAATACTGGATGATTTTTTCTAGGGCTGCAACTCGGGTCGGGTTTTGATCTGACCCGCATGATCCAACCCGATAAATCATGTGGGTGGGTTGAGAATTTCGGGTCCCGCGGACGGGTCGGGTGGGGTTGAGGATTTTAGAAGTTAATCCAACCCGACCCGACCTGACACAACACCCGAGTCGACTCGGCTAAAAGTAGTCTAAAATGGGTTCAAAATGCGGGTCAGGTCAGGTCAAAATTCAGGTCGAGTCAGGTTGTGAGATTCAGGTTGATAATTTGGGTCGGGTCGGATTCCATATATATCAACGCAAGTCGAGTTGAGTTTTAAGGAACCCGATCCGTCCAACTCAAATTGCATCCCTAATTTTTTCTTTATTCCTGAAATATTGATTTCCTTTTTTAAGAAATAAACAATATTCAGGATGAACCTTATTTCTCTCGTGTTGTTTGTTACTTGACTTGTATTTTAGTTCTAATTGCATTTTTTTTAAAAATCAAGTATTCAACGTCTCACTTGACTTAGTCACGTATTCCATTTGACTAATCCTTATGTATTGTAAATCTCTCTATCTGTATCTACATATGTTGGATATAGACTATGGAAAGAGCCTCGTTTTGTGTTGAAGGAAGCTTAATTCAAAAATTTTCTATAAACAAGGATGAGAATTGATCATCAAACTAACCTCACGATTAAATTAGGAGACAGCCAGACGCAACAATATAATTAAAATAAAATTACTATTACAAATAAATGCTTCAATTTCATCCATTTCATTGTTGTGCAGTCTGACGTGAATTTCTTGGGGAGGCTTTCTCATCCAAACCTTGTGAAACTTTTGGGATACTGTTGGGAAAAGAAAATTCTCTTCCTAGTATATGAATTCATACCAAACTGGAGCTTGGAAGAACACCTTTTCAATGGTAAGTTGTTATTTTAATTACTAATTACTTATGAATAAAAAAAAAACCTAAGCTTGGTATATGCATTTATTTATATTCAGTTTAATATGCGTTACATTAGGAGATTGAAATATTAAGTATGCCTCAAGTTCTGATTTAGCATGTGCTATTAGTTCGGAAAATTTTACTGTTTTGATGATTATTGCATAGAAGTAATTGAATATCTATTGTTGGGGCTGAAATCGGGTTGGGTCAGGTTTTAAAAAACCCGCCCCGGCCTGAGTTACTAATACATGGAACTCGACCCGACCCGATCCAAACTTTTGACCCAGACATCTTGATCCGACCTGACCCAAATTATAACCCGACTCAACTCGAAACCCGACCCGACGTGCATATTGAACCTACTTTAACCTACTTTTTACCAGGTCGGATAGGGTCGAGTTAACTTAAAAATCTTTCAACCCAATCCGACCAGAATTCAATGTGGGTTTCTGATTTCTCAATCCGACCCAACCCGCTGACCCAACTTTTATAATCCAACCCGCATGATTTTCGGATCAAGTCATGCGGGTTCGGGCCAAAACCCGACCCTAGTTTCACCCCTATGTATTGTATAAATTTGTTATTACTTTAGTTGCATGAGTCGGTATGGGTTTTACAAGTATTTGGACTTTGTTGGTTTTGGTTTTATATTTACAACGACATTTGAATGTGAAGTGTTGGATTTGTCGAGTGATTTCAAACATGGTTAGGCCCGGAAAAATAATTAAGAAGGGACAGAATTTCCTTTGGGTGAAAGACCCTAAACTTAATAAAATCGTATATACGAGGTTTGCTCGGTACTATAACAGAGACCGTTCTCACGGAGTTTTCCGATACCACAATCTGGAGGCTGTATATGCAGGTTGATGCCCGTATATGCGAGGTTTGTTCAACACCATAATCCGAGATCGTTCTCACGGGGTTTTCTGGCACCACAATTCGGAGGTTGTATATACCGAGTGTTCTTGTTACTATACTCCAGAGGTCGTCTAAGGCCTTCAGATAGAAAGAGTCTCTATACACTTAAAATCCTTAATATACCAGTCATAAAGAGCTCTTGAAATCTCACTCCGCCTAGGGCCCCTTGAGATTTTACAGAATCTCAAGGCCGGCCCTGGTGAGGTATACTCGGTACAATAATCCGAGGTATTGGGTCTTAACCATGAAATTTTGGAAACCAGGTTTTTGGTAAACCAAGATATTTTCGAAAACAAGTTAAGTTTTTCAATAAATGTATATATATACACGTGTTTTGGAACTGTATGATCGAATATAGGCAAGTGTCTATTCTTTTGAATAACTGAGTTGGATCTCTGTGTATGTGTGAAGGTATGTCTGTGTTTATTTGTATGCATGAATGAATTGGAATTTTTATCATAAATGATTTTATCCTCTCAACTAGTCATGTATAGCTCACCCTTCTCATAATTTCAAGACAAGAGTCCGGAAAAGGCACTAGAGATAACCCGAGTTGTTTTGAAGATGTGTACTTGAACATGATTTCTTCTTTTTTTAATTTACTTGTGGGAAACCGTAGGATACCCAGTGTAAAACCCTCCAAGTGAACATGACTCTCTTTATGTGATCTTTAGCTTGAATTATTATTGTCCTAAGTTTAATTTTCTGATACTATGTATTCTCAACTTTGAAATAATGATACTTTATGTTTATGAGTTACAATGATAGGAGCATGAGGCTCCAATTAAATTTATTGATGAGTATAGATTGGTAGCATGGAATGTTAATGGATTTGATGGTGAGTGTTTTGGAGGGGACAAGAGGTCCCACTATAGAAAGGGGAGTGATGAATAGAAGTGTTGTCATAAGTTTTAAAACAGGTTGTAGAAATTTTAAAATGTTCAAAATACAGATGGAACTCTGGTGAAATTGTGGTAGAAATTTTCCCGATCTCAGGTTAAGAGCAGGGCGTGACATCTTAAGACCCTATAAAAAAGAATATTCTGCTACATTTTTATTACAAATGAAGTTGATGATCATGTTTCTCATTTGATACAATTTGTGCAGGGGAGATGGAACCACTTTCATGGAGGAATCGGCTCAAAATAGCAATAGGTGCAGCTAGAAGTCTTTCTTTCTTACACTCGTTAGAGAAGCCAATTATTTATGGTGACTTTAAAGCATCTAATATTTTACTTGATTTGGTAAATTCTTCATCTGATCCCTTTTTTTTTATGTTGTTCTTTGATTTCTTTAAGGAAATTAACTCTAAAAAAAAAATTAAGTTTGACCCACATCATTTGACAGGCATCATGAAATCTTGGGTTGTGTCATTCCCTAGAAATTCGACGTTTTTGTTTTCATCAAAACCTTTATTTTTGTTGAAAATGAACAAAATATTGTTTTATAGAGTGAGGAAATCCTCTTTTTTCTCATTAAATTTTTTAATTCTCATTATAGAAAATAAATTCGTTAGAAAAAAAAGAGAGAAATGTCTTATTTTTTATGTTCTTCGCAGAGAGCCTTTACTCCATAGGAAGGAGAGAGAAAATGGTCTCATTCCTATGCTTGTCATTTTCCTTCAGTTGGAAAATGATAAACATCCCTTAAAGAGGACCCTCTCTCACAATTAATTTTGGAATATTATCCAATTCGATTTTTGTTTTATGCAGAATTATAATGCAAAAGTTTCAGATATCGGATTAGGGAAAATTGTTTCATCTGATGGAAATTCACATGTCACTAGACGAACAATAGGCAGCTATGGACATGCAGCTCATGATTATTTTGACAAAGGTAATATTGGATCTTCCATATCATTACACTTATTTGTCCACATTTTAGTTAAACTACTAGGGCTGAAATCGGTCCGGACTAAGTCGGTCGGGTTTTTTAAAATCCAACCCGGCCCGAGTTACAAATATATGGAATCTGACCCAACCCGACCTGACCCGAACTTTTGACCCGGACTTCTTGACTCGACCCGATCCGAATTATAATCTGACTCAACCCGAAACTTTAGCCTACTTTTTACCGGATCGGGTCGGATCAGATTAACTTAAAATTTTTTCAACCCAATCCGAATCGAGTTCAATGCGGGTTTCTGACCTCTCAATCCGACCTGACCTGTTGACCCAACTTTCATAATCCGACCGGCATGATTTTCGGGTAGGGTCATGTGGGTTTGGGCCAAAATCCGACCCGAGTTTCACCCCTATAAACTACTAACACTTCCCCATCTACATTATAATTAAAACCCTGAAGAGTTGAATCATTGTTCTGGCATTGAGTTTGGTTGGCTCTCTGGATTCAGTCTATTTTGACTTTTCATTCAGTTCAGTTCTTTTGTTTATCAAGGTTTTGGTTGGACGATCTTTTTTTTTTGAAAATATAGAAAAAAAATTGATCCATCTGTATCCTTAAAACATTTTCAATTCTAACACACTTTATTTGGATTTATGAAATGCCCTGTTTTGAAATGCAGCTTGTCAACCAACAAAAAATGACTTGAGGGACTGATTAGATCTTTTCAGTGACAGCCATTGTTAAAACTCACTTCAATAAATGGATTTTAATAGAATTTTTTTTTTAGGTGAAAACAAGATTGATAAGGAGGAAGCTTGTTTGCATGTTGCTCAGCTTCTACCTCGAAGAACTTCCAAAAACTTCATTACTTGCTTAGATTTTAATGTTTTGAATTGCTGAATTAATGATAAGTGCCTCATTCAAACAGGTCATGATCTATATGAGAAGAGTGATGTATACTGTTTTGGGGTTGTGTTATTGGAAATCCTTTCTGGCCAAAGATTATTAGATACAATCAGTCCATCTACGCAACAGTATTTACCAGATTGGGCAAAATCATATCTATCAGATGAGGAAAATCTATTTAGGATAATGGACTCACAGCTTCAAGGCAAGTTTCCCTCAAAAGATGCATTTCAAGTTGCTCAGATCACTCTCTGGTGTTTGGAATCTGACCCCATGAATCGACCATCTATGAAAGAAGTGCTGGAGACACTGGAACCACTGGAACCACCGGAACCACCGGAACAGATTGAGGCCAATAAGTTCAATTTTTGTACTGGTACTGTATTTCGTTTTCTTTTAAATCAATTCTAAAGATGTTAGGTGATTTTTTTTTTTTTAAATGGTTCATATATTAATAGAAAAGGATCATGTGAGATCTTCAGACAAAGCAAGATATCGGTGACTATTAGAGAGAGAGGAAGAACAGTAGAACTTGTGATAGCAGGATTTCGTCAAACATATAATGTAGAAACTTAATGGTGTGATCGAAATTCCAAACCAGTCAAACATTTGACATAGAAACCTGAATGAAAAGTAGTTTGTGAGACTTGATATAACAAGTTGTCAAATGAAAAACCATTAATATATTGAAATAATTAGGGCTGCAACTCGGGTCGGATTTTGACTTGATCAGCATGACTCGACGTGAGAAATCATCTGGGTCAGGTCAAGAATTTTGGGTCAGTGGGTTGGGTCAGATTGATAAGATAAAACCCTGCATGAAATTTGAGTCAGGTCGGGTCGGGTTGATGATTTTACAAGTTAACTCGACCTGACCCAACCTGACATGACCCTGCTAAAATTAGGTTAAAATAGGTTCAAAATGCAGGTCGGATTGATTCGGGTTAGAATTTGGGTCAGGCTTGGTTGTGAAGTTCGGGTTGAAAATTCGGTGAGGTAAGGTCGGTTTCTATATATATAAACTCTGGTCAAATTGATTTTAAGGAACCTGACCTTCCCGACCTGAGTTGCAAGCCCTACTGTAAAAGTGTTAAGTAGGCGATTGGAAAGCAATATTTATTTCTATGCTGTGGGTTGGATGAGAGTTTTTTAGGGTTCCTTTACGCATAGGTTTCCCTTTAGTTGGAAATTTTTCCACCAAGGGATTCTCTCAATCTCATTTAGTAATCATAAGTGAAAATGAAAAAAATGTTCGAGGGGCAAGGAAAGAGGATGGGAAAACGTAGTTTCTCCTTCGATATGAGTAAATATTAGCTCCTCTGCCTCAATTTAGTTATCTCATATGCATTTTGAGAGTTTTTCAAAATAGTTGTCTCATATGCATTTTAGAAGAGTTAAAAGATGTTTGAGAGAAATTTATAATTCTTTTGAGAACCCTTCTTTAAAAAATTCAAAATTTTAAATGGGGACAATTAAAATAGAAGAGAGGGAGTATTATTTTTATTAATTTTGTTGCAACAAATATAAATTAAAAAACTTAAAAGTGTACTCCACAAAGTAGTAATTGAACATGGAAATTAAGAGATAGGGTAGTATCGTCCCTGACTAATTTTGTTTTTTTTCCATTAGAAGCTTCAATTTGATGAATATTTGGAGCCATCTAATTTCTTATAATAATCAAAGGCAATATAAAAAATTTATTGTCTATTTTGAATGTCCAATCAAGCATATTGTGATTTCCTGCATTATCAATAGCACCAATATCAGCAAATTCTCCTTTTTTATTGAATAATTTTCGAAACAAAAGTCATGAAATACTTGGCTGCGGGACTGTGATTTAAACGCCAATTTCTTTTTTGGCCCTTGTCTACAGGAATCATCTTTATGAATTACAAACTCCTACACGAATGCGACTTCACGTAATCTTTTTTTTTTTAATTTACATGTGAAAAACTGCAGAAAGCACAATATAAAACTCCCACGGATGATACCGACTGTCCTACCAACCGAAATAATATATTTAGACAATTCATTGCTCTCTACCAAGGGAAATCAAACATTCAAATGTACCAATGTTGACATGTTCAAACCCTTCTAAATTTTCTAATGATCTCATATAAATACACCTTGTACTTATAGGAAAACAAAAGACTAACCACACCAATTCACAGTAAGATGCTTATTGATTTACTGTGTAATTTCTATTTGATTTACAAATATTTTCTCCACCTTACTTAGGTGATATAAAAGTAATATTTTTAACAAATAGATAGATACGTAGGAGAGAGATAGATGAGAATGAAGAGGTCTAATTAAATTAGACTTCTTTATCTCTTGGGTCACCGATCCTTATCTTCTTTAGATAAGGATCGGTGGTTTCAATCTCTTTGGATGAGCTTGAACTTCAGTTTGAACTTCTTTACCTTTGGGATCTCTATCGGTGATGATCCTTATCTTCTTTAAATAAGGATCGGTGGTTGCTTGAATGCCCTGATTTCTTTGTTTAAAATCAGAGGTTGTACCATCAATAGTACCTTCAATTCCAACATTCACTTTTATGTCCGAATTTAAATTTCACTACTTAAAGTAAAATAAAAAACTCCATTTCTTTCCCTAAGATATTTCATATTCTCAATAAATAAATAAATGTTTACAAAAGTTGTTTTAAGTAGTGAGGACCAGTAGACATGGTAACCTGATCCGCCGGAACTGGCGTAGTCTGAGGACTCTCCACATCCCACTCCAAGTAATCGTCGGCAGCATCACTTAAATACTTCTTCCTCTCCTCTTCCTCCACCCCATTCTCTTTCTTTTTCTTCGTTCTCTCCTCACTATCAAAACCTTGGCTTCCTTTGCTGCTTTGTCTCTTTACATTTTTATCATCCTTGGTCCCCTTACCTCTCTTTTTGGTGCTTCTTTCTTGAGAGTCTAACCATTGATTTACAGTATCGATAGAACTCCTCACGTTCTTCTCCTTGGCCTTCTTTTCTCTCTCACTGGCTCTTTCCTGTCCAGTGACTGGTCGTGTGGCATCAAGTGGAGCATAACGTGGAGATTCTGTTGCAGGAGGGGTCTCGGTGTTGGTAACTGGTGGGGTAGAAGGGGTAGCAGGCAAGGCTGAAGGAAATCGAAGGTGGGATCATCAAGTATAAGAAGTGGAGTAATAGGAAGGGGTGGTGAGGTGGAGGAATGCAAATCACGACAAGGGAAGATATTCTAATAAAAGGACACATCTCGAGAAATGTAGATGGTTTTTGAGGCGAAGTCAAAGATGCGGTAACCCTTTTGAGCATAAGGGTAGCCAACGAAGATGCTTGGTTTGACTCTTTGGTCAAATTTATGTTTGATAGATTGATTGTGATCGAAACAAAGACTGCCAAAAATACGCAAACGTGAATAATTAGATTTGGAGTTAAACGTAACCTGCCTGATAATAAAAGGGTGAGCATTTTGTTGATGAGGTAGGCAGCAGTGAGAGAGTGAGACTGACTTGGCGGCACAAGAGGCAAAGAAGCCGTCGTCAGCGAAGGAGAGCACAGAAAGGCATAGATCTGGAAGAATTGAGTAGATCGAGATCGAGTGAAGCAGGCTTGGTCGAAAAAAATTAAAAAAAATAAATAACTTCCGTTTTGAGGTGTGGAGAAAACGGAAAAAAAAAAAAAATAGAGAAGGTTAGAAACCTTGATCAATACCATGTCAAATTGTATATGGAGACTGTATTTGTCTTCTCTCCAATGAATTGAGAGAGCCGTAAATCCTTGTATTAATAAGAAAAAGGAGATATACAAATAAGGAAATAAAGAGAAGAAAAGGAAAATAAGTAAATACAAAGAAAATAAATTACGATCAAATCAAATCCCTAAAATTAGAGATAAGGTCAACTCTAATACATTATTGCTCTTTACATTTTTTTTTGTTTGATTGTCTTCTCCTCGGCTCTGAACTTCATTTTTTTTTTCTGGAAGAAGCAGAGAGCCAAAGATTCAATTCACAATCTAAATTGACACTCAATGGTGGGATTGCTAACCCCTTTTTATAATATTACATATGTAAGTAACAGGAAGTATCTTTACAAGATCATACGAGTGTCGGTGACATTTCTTGGAAATTATTGCATTTACTTTACTTCATTGTAGGCCCCAAATTCCAACCAAACGAATAAGGATTTTGTGCCCGCGTTTGGCCTCGTCAACTTCAGCTCAGTACACGCAAGTGAGACTCGTAGTCAACAAAGAGCGAAGTCTTTTTCAGTCGTTTGGCTCTCTCCTTCCCTTCTTTTCCCTCACTCCTACTTCCTCCTTTTTCTTCCTCCTCTTCTCTTTCCTCTCTCCTTCTTCCTCCTTTTTTTTTCTCTCAAAGAATAAAAGGCTTGTTGTCTATTAGAGTGTATATCGAGATCGGGATCGAGAGAGAGAGATGGAAAATAGTTTGTCCAGTAGAGTGGATGAAGTGTTTCCAAATGGGCAGATTCTTCCCACTTCCAATCTAAGGGTCTTCAGTTTTTCAGAACTGAAGACTGTCACCAGGAATTTCGGCCACATAATGTTGTCTGGGAAGGAGTATTTGGGGAATGTATCCAAGGGTTGGGTTGATGAGAAGACGTTCGTTCCTACGAAGACTGGAACAGGGCTAGCGATTGCTGTAAAGAAACTGAATTTTGGGTGGAAACCAAAGAACAGAAGATTCAGAACAAGCGGAAGGGTCAGGATCGCATGGCGGGTATATTTTAATCCATTTGATTAAACTTAGTTAATCGTTCTTCTTCATTTGGAAAAATACTAGATGATTTTTTTTTTAATCTCTGAAATGTTGATTTCCTTTTTCGTAGAAATAAACCATTTTCAGCATGAACTCTGTTTCTCCTTTGTTGGTTCCCTCTTGCAAACTTGAGTCCTTTAGAAACAGATTAGACTTGGCTTTTAGTAATAATTTCATATCTGTCTATTGATTACTGCATGTTCTAATACACTTCTCGGAATGTTTGTGAAGTTACAGAGACTCTCCCTTCTGAGTTCTTGATCGGGTTGAGTTGAGTTTGGGTTGAATTCACTGTACACAAGTTTAAAAAATTCCAAGTCAATCTTAGATCTGAAATTCTTCTTTTTTTTGAGAGAGTTTTCCAACTCAGTGAAAAAACCATCAAAAACTTATTCACTTGCTTGACTCGAAGTTTTAACGAGTCGCGTCAAATCAAACTAACTAAATTGATTGACCAATTGATTTTCATTTAAAAAAAACCAGTCTCATCTAAACCAAAATCATATATCTGTTTAATAGAAGAAGGTGACGCATTTACCCAACACAACCCCATTTGAAGCCATTTATCTATTTAGTCATTTACCCTTTTTTAGAAAACACACAAAATATAAAGAATAAACGGCACACAAATCAAAAAATAATTTATAAAATGTATAAAACAATGGGTTACTACATCCTATAGTAGACAGAAGCAGAAATATAAGTGCATGAGAAATGTCCAAACCAGATTGTATTGGCTCATATCTAATATATATTGGCGATATTTTTCGCCGATATCGATTGATGAAGGTGATTTAAAAAAAAAATAGGAGAGAGAAAGTTATCGGCTAAGGACGAGATTTCGACTCCTGATTTAAAAAATTCGCATCACCATTTTATGAAGTAACGTATAAGTAAATAAAAAGTACGCAGCATAAAAATACTATATTTCCTGAGAAGTTGAATTGATTCATAATTGTTTGGATATCCAATGTCTCTTGACTAGGGGTGAAACTCGGGTCGGGTTCGCATTACCCGACCAGAGAAATCAATCGGGTCGGGTCATGAAAGTCGGGTCAGCGGGTAGGGTCGGGTTGAGTTGAGGGATTTTCAAGTTAACCCGGCCAACCCAATCAAACCTGACCTGACCCAATCAAATTTAGGTTAAAATGGGTTCAAAATGTGGATCGGGTCAGAATTTGAGTTGAGTCGGGTTATAATTCAGGTCAGATTGGGTTGAGATGTTTGGGTCGGGTCGGATTCTACTGTTGACGATGCCCATATTATCCATAAAAACAAAACAAAAAAGTTGTTTGGATCTATAATTATGAAAATAAGATGATTTTAGCATTTATTTGGACAAGCTTATACTAACCACTCATTTCATGGTTGCATTGGAAGTATGGTATTACTTGAAGATTCTCATAATTAAAATTACAATACTTACTCTCTCTTTTTATTAAGTTAAGGATATTGATGTTGTGTAAATATTAATGAGACTTTTCTAGTAAGCTTTACCAACTTTAAATGGATTTAGATCCACATAATTGAATGTGTGGCATGTGGACATCATAAATGGTATAGAATGTCGTATCTACCCATTTATAAATTGGTTGAAATTGGGTCTACATATTTATAATGGGCCTAGGTTAGAAAGTGGGTCAAATTTTGGATTTAGATTGAGTAAATGGGTCGAATTAAATTTTGTTGGAGCCTAAGTTCATGGCTTCTCAATACTGACTCCTGACTCAGACTTTCTTCGCATTTGGAATTTCTTGGCAATTTCTTTAATCATTTTTCATATCAAGAATTGCTCACCTAATTTTAGGGATGCAACTCGGGTCGGATTTTGACCCGACCAGCATGACCCGATCCGAGAAATCATGCGGGTCGGGTCAAAAATTTCTGGCCAGCAGGTCAGGTCGGATTAAGAAGATAAAAACCTGTATGGAATTCTGGTTGGATCGGGTTGAGAATTTTACAAGTTAACCCGATCCGACCAGGTTAAAATTAGGCTAAAATGGGTTCAGAATGTTGGTCGGGTTAGAATTCGGGTCCGGTCGGATTGTGAAGTTCGGGTTGATAATTCGGGTTGGGTTGGGTTCCATATATATATTAACTCGGGTCGGGTTGGGTTTTAAGGAACCCGATCAGCCCGACCCGAGTTGCAGCCCTACCTAATTTCCCTTCTTTTCCTCACACTTTCCTCTCTTTACATGTAAAATTTTCAAGTTAGAAACTTATTCTTAGGTGCTTCATCATTCCTTATGTGATTTGAGTCTCTTGCATTTACATTCCTTTTCTTTAATACAAATTCTCAAAAAAAAAAACCTTCAAAAAAATAACTAATCTCAAAATCTGATAATATCCTTGGGCATTTCCTCTATTACAATTTTAAATAAATATTGCCAAATTCTTAAAATATAGAAGATTTTGTTAATCTGCCTTGTAGCTTTTAATCCATTTCCTTGTTGTGCAGTCTGAGGTGAATTTCTTGGGAAGGCTTTCTCATCCAAACCTAGTCAAACTTCTGGGATACTGTTGGGAAGATAAAAATCTCTTCCTAGTATATGAATTCATGCCAAGAGGGAGCTTGGAAAACCATATTTTCAGAAGTAAGTTGTTATCATAATTACTAATTGCAAAACCTAAGAGCGGTGAGGAGAACAGTGTAAAGAAATTGGAGATGACAGAGCCATGCATATTGTCCATTCAAAGATCAACATTGTAGAAGATATCTTGTTTGTGTTTTTAAAAGAATCTCTATTTTTCTTTTTTAAGACGAAGGTGTCTAAGCCTCTTAGAACACCTAACTAATCTTTGGGGTAAATGTAAACCTCCCTATCTACACATACTGGATAACACTATGGGGAGTGGCTATTTGTGTTGAGAGTGATTTGAATCTAAGACCTCTCCCATCTCAGGTGAGTTCTTGGCCACCAAACCAATCCTCACGGGTTGAGATGACAGAGCCATGCATATTGTCCATTCAAAGATCAACAGTGTAGAAGATATCTTGTTTGTTTTTAAAAGAATCTCTTTTTTTTCTTTTTAAGACGAAGATGCCCAAGTCTCTTAGAGCACCTGACTAATCCTTGGGGTAAATGCAAACCTCCCTATCTACACACTGGATAACACTATGGGGAGTAACTATTTGTGTTGAGAGTAACTTGAACCCAAGACCTCCCCCATTTCAGGCGAGTTCTTTGCCGCCAAGCCAACCCTCATGGGTTGTTTTTAAAAGAATCTTTAGACCCATAAAAAAAGAAGATTATGTTGCATCTTTATTACAAATGAAGTCATGTTCATGTTTCTCCTTGATATAATTTGTGCAGGGAATGCAGAACTACCTCTTCCATGGAGCATTCGGCTAAAAATAGCAATAGGAGCAGCTAGAGGCCTTGCTTTCTTACACTCATTAGAGAAGCCAATTATTTATGGTGACTTTAAAAGCATCTAATATTTTGCTTGATTTGGTAAATTCTTCATCTGATGATCTGATCCCTTTTTCTGATGTTGTTCCTTGATTTCTTTGAGGAAGTTTATTCCACAAAAGATTAAGTTTGACCCACGTCATTTGATAGGCATCATGAAATCTTGGGTTGTGTCATTCCTTAGAAATTCGATGTTTTTTTCATCAAAACTTTTATTTTTGTTGAAAATTAATGAAAAATTATTTTATTGAGTGAGGAAATCCTCTCTTTTTTTCATTAAATTTTTTAATTCTCATTATAGAAAATGAATTCGTTGGAAAAAAGAGAGAAGCGTCTTATTTTTTATGTTCTTCGCAGAGAGTCCTTACTCCATAAAAGGAGAGAGAAAATGGTCTCATTTCTATGCTTTTCATTTTCTTTAAGGAGAGAGAAAATGGTCTCATTTCTATGCTTTTCATTTTCTTTCAGTTGGAAAATGATAAATATCCCTTAAAGAGGACCCTCTCTCACAATTAATTTTGGAATATGATCCAATTCGATTTTTGTTTTATGCAGAATTATAATGCAAAAGTTTCTGATATCGGGCTAGGGAAAATTGTTTCATTTGATAGAAATTCACATGTCACGACACGAACTATAGGCAGCTATGGACATGCAGCTCATGATTATTTTGACAAAGGTAATATTGGATCTTCCATATCATTACACTTCTTTGTCCGCATTTTAGTTAAACTACTAGGGCTGAAATCGGGCCGGGTCGAGTCGGGTTTTTTAAAACCCAACCCGGCTCGAGCTACTAATATATAAAACCCGACTCAAACTTTTGACCTGGACATCTTGATCCGACCTAATTCGAATTATAACCCGACTCAACCCGACCCGCATTTTGAAGCTACTTTAGCCTACTTTTTACTGGGTCGGGTCGGGTTTGATTGGGTTGGGTCGGATTAACTTAAAAATCTCTCAACCCAACCCGACCCGAGTTCAATGCCGATTTTTGACTTCTCAAAACGACCCGACCCGCTGACCCGACTTTCATAACCCCACCCGCATGATTTCGGGTAGGGTCATGCAGGTTCAGGCCAAAATCCGACCCGAGTTTCACCCCTATAAACTACTAACACTTCCCATCTGCATTATAATTAAACTACCAAATTCGATAACCTAGAATAAATCCCCTGAAGAGTTGAATCATTGTTCTAGCATTGAGTTTGGTTGGCTATCTGGGTTCAGTCCATTTTGACTTTTCACTCAGTTCAGTTCTTTTGTTTATCAAGGATTTGGTTGCACCATCTTTTTTTTTGGCAATATAAAAAAAAAAATTGATCCATCTGTATCCTTAAACATTTTCAATTCTAACACACTTTATTTGGATTTATGAAATGCCCTGTTTTGAAATGCAGCTTGTCAACCAAAAAAAATGACTTGAGGGACTGATTAGATCTTTTCAGTGACTGCCATTGTTAAAACTCACTTCAATAAATGGATTTTAATAGATTTTTTTACTGTTTAGGTGAAAACAAGATTGATAAGGAGGAAGCTTGTTTGCATGTTTGCTCAGCTTCTACCTTGAAGAACTTCTAAAAAACTTCATTACTTGCTTAGATTTTTAATGTTTTGAATTGCTGAAATTTCTTTAATCTGCACCATTAATGATAAGTGCCTCATTCAACCAGGTCATGATCTATATGAGAAGAGTGATGTATACTGTTTTGGGGTTGTCTTACTTGAAATCATTTGTGGACGAAGAGCACTCGACGTAAAGTGTCCAACTGAAGAGCGTAATTTAATAAAGTGGGCAAAACCATATCTATCAGATGAGGAAAATCTATTTAGGATAATGGACTCAAAGCTTCAAGGCAAGTTTCCCTCAAAAGATGCATTTCAAGTTGCTCAGATCACTTTCAGGTGTTTGGAATCTAACCCCATGAATCGACCATCTATGAAAGAAGTGCTGGAGACACTGGAACAGATTGAGGCCAATAAGTTCAATTTTTGTATTGGTACTGTATTTCGTTTTCTTTTAAATCAATTCTAAAGATGTTGGTGCCTTTCTTTAAAAAAAAAAATAGTTCATATATTAATAGAAAAGGATCATGTGAGATCCGTAGATTTTCTAGACACGCAAGATATCGGTGACCATTAGAGAGAGAGGAAGAACAGAACTTGTGATAGCAGGATTTCGTATTTCGTCAAACATAAAATGTAGAAACTTAATGGTGTGATCGAAATTCCAAACCAGTCAAACATGTGACATAGAAACTTGAATGAAATGTAGTTTGTGAGACTTGATATAAGAAGTTGTCAAATGAAAAACAATTTTTATATTGAAATTTAGGGCTGCAACTCGGGTCGGGTTTTGACTTGACCCGCATGACCTGACCCAAGAAATCATCTGGGTCGGGTCGAGAATTTTGGATCAGTGGGTCGGGTTGGGTTGAGAAGATAAAACCCCGCATGAAATTCGGGTCAGGTCGGGTTAGGTTGATGATTTTACAAGTAAACCCTACCCGACCCAACCTAACATGACCTTGCTAAAATTAGGTTCAAATGGGTTAAGAATGCGGGTCGAGTTGATTCGGGTTAGGCTAGGTTGTGAAGTTCTGAGAATTCGGGTCGGGTCGGGTCGATTTCTATATATATAAACTCAGGTCAGAATGGGTTTTAAAGAACCTGACCTGTCCCACCCAAGTTGCAAGCCCTATTGAAATTGTTTGCTATTGTTCGACATGCACCTTTTTCATGAAAAATAATTTCCCTCTTTCCATAATTTCTGTAAAAGTGTTAAGTAGGCGATTGGAAAAAAATATTTATTTGTAGGTTGTGTGTTTGGATGAGAGTTTTTTTAGGGTTCCTGTGATGTGATTTTAATTTAACTCGCAAGCGTACGAACCAGTTTATAGTATAAAGTATGAGTGCGAGGTCGTAGCCACGGGAAACCGACAAAATATATGTATAAAATAGAAAATGGCACTATTAAAATAATGTGATTCAAGAAAATAAGTTTCTAAACATATAGTTATAATCTTAACTTAAAACAATAATTAATTTATTATCTAGTTTTGGTAGTTAACATTAAATTTTGATTAAAATAATGGAGTAAATTTAGATGACCTAAATTTAATTTAAAATGTAAATTTAAGAGACAAATAAAATGTTTCTAACCTAGTTTAATTGTTTTGTGATTTTTGAGAAAAAAATAAAATAAATCAAAATAAATAAATTGTTTACATATTTTACAATGGAATCGGGGTCGAAGGCAGTATGTTATCCTATTTAAACAACATGGCCTAGACTATGAAATATATTAGAATTATTAAATATAATTCAAGTTCCTTATTTAAAAAAAATTAGAATAATTTCTTCTTAATCGAAATTTTCAAATCAAACCTTAGAGCAAGATTTAAACTTGCATTTTCCAGATCTAAAACAAACCATTCTTGAAAAGAACCTTAGACTTTAAAATTGGCCAAGTCCCATTGACCCTAAAAGGGGTTCTACTTTTCCTTGAAAAATTCTAAAATTAATTTGTTTCATAAAGTTTATAAAGAGAATTAAATAAAAATTAAAAACCATCATTATCAAATATTCAATAATTGGGAATAACATAAATCTAAACAAACTGCCATGAATTTTATTTAAAAATTTGGAAATGAAATACATTTCTTTGGACTTTATATAAAAATAAAAAAATAAATAACCTATAAGAAATTAAATATTTTTTCTCTGTCTTTTGGTCGTCCAACTTCAGTCCCTTCGACGTCTTGCCTGGTTCAACCTTCAATGGACCCAAAGCCATCAATTTATAGAAGTGAGAAGAGATGAGATAATGGACCCTTCAAATTCAGCCGAGATAAGAGATCCATTCAAATTCTTAATTTCTCTTTGTTGAGATCGGCTAACTCCTTCATCTCCTTATCTATATTCCTCCTTATCCCTCTCTTTCTTATCTTTCTTATCTCTCATTCGGTTGAAACTCTTTTATCATTCGGTTGAAACTCTTTTATCATTATCCACTGTCCTTTTCAAACCATGGCCGAATTTTGCAGATAAGGCACCATCCTTCAAACCAAATTCACTGGTCCCACTTGGTCTTTTGAACTTGGATCCCATACTTGGACTTTTATCTGGCCCGGAATACTGGTGGACTTTGGTTCATTGGCTTCCAATTGCAGACTTTGTCTTCAGGCTCCAGATTCGAACAGTAGGTCTATTTGTATGTTTATAAATTTCTACCACCTTTACAATGTAACACACTATAAAAAATATTATTATAATTTAAACTCTCATATCCAGATCTGAATTATAATAATTTACAATAATTCCAACTCAAATTAGGTGGTAAAAATTATAAACTTTAAAAAAATAGGACTATAGCCCACTTTTCTCCATTTTAATTCCTTTTTCTTATATTCTCGCAAATACACTGCAAAACTTGAAAACTTCATTAAATGCATTTAATATTTACAAATCAGGCTAACTAATCCAAAATTAAAGGGTAAAATGATAATTTTCAGTGCTCAACATAGAAGTTTCCCTTTAGTTGGAAATTTTTCCACTAAGAGATTCTCTTAATCTCATTTAGTAATCACAAGTGAAAATGAAAAAAATGATTTGAGGGGCAAGGAAAGAGGATGGGAAATCGTAGTTTCTCCTTAGACATAAGTAAATATTAGTTCCTCTGTATCAATTTAGTTATCTTATATACATTTTGGAACTGTCTCAAAATAGTTGTCTCATATGTATTTTAAAAGATGTTGGAGAGAAGTTTATAATCCTTTTAAGAGTTTTTTCTTAAAAAATTTAAATTTTGAAAATAGAACAACTCAAATAGGACAGAAAGAGTATTATTTTTATTAATTTTCAATCCAATAAATATAAATTAAAGAACTTAAAAGTGTACTCCACAAAGTAGTAATTGAACATGGAAATTAAGAGATAGGGTAGTATTGTCCCTGACTAATTTTGTTTTGGATTTTTCCATTAAAAGCTTCAATTTGATGAATATTTGGAGCCATCTAATTTCTTATAATAATCAAAGGCAATATAAAACATTTATTGTCTATTTTGAATGTCCAATCAAGCATATTGTGATTTCCTGCATTATCATTAGCACCAATATCAGCAAATTCTCCTTTTTTATTGAATAATTTTCGAAACAAAAGTCATGAAATACTTGGCTGCGGGACAGTGATTTAAACACCAATGCCTTTTATCTTTTGACCCTTGTCCACAGGAAACACAATCATCTTTATGAATTATAAACTCTTACAGAACGACGACTTCACACAATTTTCTTTTTTAAATTTACATGTGAAAAATCATGAAAAATTCAGTATAAAATTCCCACGAATGATACCCACTGCTCTACCAACCGAAATAATATATTTAAACAATTCATTACCCTCTACCAACCAAAATCAAACATTCAAATGTATCAATGTTCACATCTTCAAATCCTTCTAAAATTTCTAATCATCTAATATAAATACACTTTGTACTTTCAATTCCAACATTCACTTTTATGTCCAAATTTATACTTCATTACTTAAAGTAAAAAAAAAAAAACTCCATTTCTTTTCCTAAGATATTTCATATGTTCAATAAATAAATAACGATGCCTATCTTTACATGAACTTGTTAGGAGACATATGATGAAATGAAATTTCCATTTTATTCTATTAGTGTACCGTTACATTGGTGTACTAATAATACACTACTGTGCACGCGACAACACCACCCACATGGCTGCTAAGAAAGCAGTAGCCATGAACGACACAGCCATCCATAACACCCTATGCGTGGCTTTCAAAATGTTCATCAACACCTTCCGTTGGAAAGGAATGACACTGACTAGGACAACCACTATGCCCAAGGGGAGAAGAGTGCCATATTATTGCAAACTACAAAAACCTTGAATGCAATAGTCCTTCCAGCAATGGATTCTCCACTGACTTGCTAGACTCCCCCAAGTGAACTGATGCCCGCAGCGAATGTGACGGTGGCGATGAGTACAGCAACAATTGTTATGCTGTTGCGGGCATTCCGAAGGCCCTCGTTGTGAAACTCGAGTTGCTTCTTCTGGCGAATACGGTGTCGATGGTGACGATGCAATTGAAATGGAGAATCAGCAAACGTCGTCTGCAATGGTAAGAAATTTTTCTGATTGTCTTGGGTTGATCTTCTTGGAGGTGGGACTGCTGTAGTTGCTTTCTCAACGGTGGTCTCGAACGTGTTCTTCTCCGAACTACTGATGTCTCTCTCGGTTTTCATGTTTGAATTCTGCCCGTTTGCAGGTAAGATAGGAGGAGAAGAAGGTGTCGCTTGCATGTTTCTGTTTTTTTTCTTCCACGGTGGGTCTAAGCAAAATTTCTTCTTGATTCTTCTTATCTGAGTCTACGACATGAAGAGGCGATCCATTGTCATTCACCGGGTTAATTTGGGGCTGTGTTCAAGTGCCAAAAAAAAAAAAAAAAACCACAAATCAAATTTCAAACAAGACCCAAATTCTGGCTCATGTTTACAAAGTAAATAACTAAGAAAGAGAGCTCGTTGAGAGAAAAGAGAAGAAAAATAAACATACCATCGTGTTAGAAAAGAGAAAATTATTTTTATTAAAGAGTATTGCACAACTATATATACCTTTAGCCGACCCTAGGACTATTACACTTCTAATCTAAATATATTTCAACACATCATTGAAAGAGATAGCGCCTTGTTCTCCTGCTGTATCCTATTTTGAACTTCATTTTCTTTTCTGAAAGAAAAAGAGAGCCAAAGATTCAATTCACAATCTAAATTGACACTCAATGGTGGGATTGCTAACCCCTTTTTATAATATTACATATGTAAGTAACAGGAAGTATCTTTACAAGATCATACGAGTGTCGGTGACATTTCTTGGAAATTATTGCATTTACTTTACTTCATTGTAGGCCCCAAATTCCACCAACCAAACGAATTAAGGATTTTGTGCCCGCGTTTTGGCCTCGTCAACTTCAGCTCAGTACACGCAAGTGAGACTCGTAGTCAACAAAGAGCGAAGTCTTTTTCAGTCGTTTGGCTCTCTCCTTCCCTCTTTTCCGTCACTCCTTCTTCCTCCTCTTCTCTTTCCTCTCTCCTTCTTCCTCCTTTTTTTTCTCTCAAAGAATAAAGGATTGTTGTCTATTAGAGTGTATATCGAGATCGGGATCGAGAGAGATGGAAAATAGTTTGTCCAGTAGAGTGGATGAAGTGTTTCCAAATGGGCAGATTCTTCCCACTTCCAATCTAAGGGTCTTCAGTTTTTCAGAACTGAAGACTGTCACCAGGAATTTCTGGCCACATAATGTTGTCTGGGAAGGAGTATTTGGGAATGTATCCAAGGGTTGGGTTGATGAGAAGACGTTCGTTCCTACGAAGACTGGAACAGGGCTAGCGATTGCTGTAAAGAAACTGAATTTTGGGTGGAAATCAAAGAAGAGAACAATCAGAACAAGCGGAAGGGTCAGGATCGCATGGCGGGTATATTTTAATCCATTTGATTAACTTAGTTAATCGTTAATCTTCATTTGGAAAAATACTAGATGATTTTTTTTTTAATCTCTGAAATGTTGATTTCCTTTTTCGTAGAAATAAACCATTTTCAGCATGAACTCTGTTTCTCCTTTTGTTGGTTCCCTCTTGCAAACTTGAGTCCTTTAGAAACAGATTAGACTTGGCTTTTAGTATTAATTTCATATCTGTGTATTGATTACTGCATGTTCTAATACACTTCTCGGAATGTTTGTGAAGTTACAGAGACTCTTACATCTGAGTTTTTGATCGGGTTGAGTTGAGTTTGGGTTGAATTCACTGTACACAAGTTTAAAAAATTCAAAGTCAATCTTAGATGTGAAATTCTTTTTTTGAGAGAGTTTTCCAATTGACCATCAAAAACTTGTTCACTTGCTTGACTCGAAGTTTTAACGAGTCGCGTCAAATCAAACTAACTAATTTGATTGACCCAATTGATTGGAACTCATTTTTTTTTTAAAGAAAAAAACCAGTCTCATCTAAACCAAGATCATATATCTATTTAATAGAAGAAGGTGACGCATTTACCCAACACAACCCCATTTGAAGCCATTTATCTATTTAGTCATTTACCCTTTTTTAGAAAACACACAAAATATAAAGAATAAACTGCATACAAATCAAAAAATAATTTATAAAATGTATAAAACAATGGGTTACTACACCCTATAGTAGACAGAAGCAGAAATATAATTGCATGAGAAATGTCTAAGCCAAATTATATCGGCTCATATCCGATATATATTGGCGATATTTATCGCCGATATTGGTCGATGAAGGTGATTTAAAAAAAAAAAAAGGAGAGAGAAAGTTATCGGCCGATGACGAGATTTTGACTCCTGGTTTAAACATTTCGCATCACCATTTTATGAAGTAACATACAAGTAAATAAAAAGTACGGAGTATAAAAATACTATATTTCCTAAGAAGTTGAATTGATTCATAATTGTTTGGATATCCCATGTCTGTTGACTAGGGGTGAAACTCGGGAAACTCGGGTACCCGAGAAATCAACCGGGTCAGGTCATGAAAGTCGGGGCAATGGGTCGGGTCGGGTCGGGTCGGGTCGGGTTGAGAAGATAGAAACTCGAATTAAATTCGGGTTGCGCTGGGTTGAGGGATTTTCAAGTTAACCCGACCCGACCCAATCAAACCTGACTTGACCCGATCAAATTTAGGTTAAAATGGGTTCAAAATGCGGGTCAAGTCAGATTTCGGGTTGAATCAGGTTATAATTTGGGTTGGGTTGGGCTGAGATGTTCGAGTCGAGTTGGGTTTTAAAAAACCCGATCCGACCCGATTTCAGCCCTGCCGTTGACGATGCCCATATTATCCATAAAAACAAAACAAAAAAGTTGTTTGGATCTATAATTATGAAAATAAGATGATTTTAGCATTTATTTGGACAAGCTTATACTAACCACTCATTTCATGGGTGCATTGGAAGTATGGTATTACTTGAGGATCCTCATAATTAAAATTACAATACTTACTCTCTCTTTTTATTAAGTTAAGGATATTGATGTTGTGTAAATAGTAATGAGACTTTTCTAGTAAGACTCTTTACCAACTTTAAATGGATTTGGATCCACATAATTGAATGTGTGGCATGTGGACATCAAAAATGGTATAGAATGTCGTATCTACCCATTTATAAATGGGTTTAAATTGGGTGGGTCTACATATTTATATGGGCCTAGGTTAGAAAGTGGGTCAAATTTTGGATTTAGATTGAGTAAATGGGTCGAATTAAATTTTGTGGAGCCTAAGTTCATGGCTTCTCAATACTGACTCCTGACTCAGACTTTCTTCGCATTTGGAATTTCTTTGCAATTTCTTTATCATCTTTTGTATCAAGAATTGCTCACCTAATTTTATGGCTGCAACTCGAGTCGGATTTTGACCCGACCAGCATGACCCGATCCAAGAAATCATGCGGGTCAGGTCGAGAATTTCGGGTTAGCGGGTCAAGTCGGGTTGAGAAGATAAAAACCTGTATGGAATTCTGGTTGGATCGGGTTGAGAATTTTACAAGTTAACCCGACCAGACCCGACCCAACCCGGTTAAAATTAGGCTAAAATGGGTTCAGAATGCGGGTCGGGTTAGAATTTTGCGGGGGTCGGATTGTGAAGTTCTGGTTGATAATTCAGGTTGGGTCGGGTTCCATATATATCAACTCGAGTCGGGTTGGATTTTAAGGAACCCGATCCGCCTGACCCGAGTTGCAGCCCTACCTAATTCTACTTCTTTTCCTCACATTTTCCTCTCTTTTCATGTAGAATTTTCAAGTTAGAAACTTATTCTTAGGTGCTTCATCATTCCTTATGTGATTTCAGTCTCTTACATTTACATTCCTTTTCTTTTAATACAAATTCTCAAAAAAAAAACCTTCAAAAAAATAACTAATCTCAAAATCTGATAATATCCTTGGGCATTTCCTCTATTACAATTTTAAATAAATATTACCAAATTCTTAAAATATAGAAGATTTTGTTAATCTGCCTTGTAGCTTTTAATCCACTTCCTTGTTGTGCAGTCTGAGGTGAATTTCTTGGGGAGACTTTCTCATCCAAACCTTGTCAAACTTCTGGGATACTGTTGGGAAGATAAAAATCTCTTCCTAGTATATGAATTCATGCCAACAGGGAACTTGGAAAGCCATATTTTCAGATGTAAGTTGTTATCATAATTACTAATTAGTGTTACTTCCATCAGCAATGTAGTAATCATCAAACTACTATTTTTTTAATCCCTCTCTTTCTTATCGATCAATAGGTAGAAAAATCTTCTACACTCAATTTGGAATTGCTTTCCCATGATCCATTATGGCATTAAATTGCAGCTCTTTTCTTCATATGATGAGCTTTCATTTTAATTTGAGATGATGAACATGACTTCAATCCAGTAGTGTTCGTGAGTCAAGATCAGATATAGGATTAGTCTTTATCAAGTCTCAAAAAGAATTTAGCCCCCATAAGGTAGAAAGTGAAGTTATTCAACTCTATCAAAGCTTGCAAAACCTAAAAGCGGTGAGGAGAACAGTGTAAAGAAATTGGAGATGACAGAGCCATGCATATTGTCCATTCAAAGATCAACATCGTAGAAGATATCTTGTTTGTTTTTAAAAGAATCTCTTTTTTTCTTTTTAAGACGAAGGTGTCCAAGCCTCTTAGAGCACCTGACTAATCCTTGGGGTAAATGCAAACCTCCCTATCTACACACATGATAACACTATGGGGAGTGACTATTTGTATTGAAAGTGACTTGAATCTAAGACATCCCCCATCTCAGGCGAGTTCTTGGCCGCCAAGCCAATCCTCACGGGTTGAGATGATAGAGCCATGCATATTGTCCATTCAAAGATCAACATTGTAGAAGATATCTTGTTTGTTGTTAAAAGAATCTGTTTTTTTCTTTTTAAGACGAAGGTGTCCAATCTTCTTAGAGCACTTGGCTAATCTTTGGGGTAAAAGCAAACTTCCCTATATACACACACTTGATAACGCTATGGAGAGTGGCTATTTGTGTTGAGAGTGACTTGAGTCCAAGACCTCCCCCATCTCAGGAGAGTTCTTGGCCGCCAAGCCAATCCTCACGGGTTGAGATGACAAAGCCATGCATATTGTCCATTCAAATATCAATAGTGTAGAAGATATCTTGTTTGTTTTTAAAAGAATCTCTTTTTTCTTCTTTTTAAGACGAAGGTGTCCAAGCCTCTTAGAGCACCTGACCAATCCTTGGGGTAAATACAAACCTCCCTATTTACACACACTGGATAACATTATGGAGAGTGGTTATTTGTGTTGAGAGTAACTTGAACTCAAGACCTCCCCCATCTCAGGCAAGTTCTTGGCCTCCAAGCCAACCCTCACGGGTTGTTTTTAAAAGAATCTTTAAACCATAAAAAGAAGATTATGTTGCATCTTTATTACAAATGAAGCAATGTTCATGTTTCTCCTTGATATAATTTGTGCAGGGAATGCAAAACTACCTCTTCCATGGAGCATTCGGCTAAAAATAACAATAGGAGCAGCTAGAGGCCTTGCTTTCTTACACTCATTAGAGAAGCCAGTTATTTATGGTGACTTTAAAGTTTCTAATATTCTGCTTGACTCGGTAATTTTTTTTATTTGAATCCCATTTCCTAACTCTCACAGTTAGTTTTGGAATGTAATTCAATTCAAGTTCTGGATTATGCATATTATGCAGAATTATAATGCAAAAGTTTCTGACATCGGGTTAGGGAAAATTGGTTCATCTAATGGAAATTCACATATCACGACACGAATCATAGGCAGCTATGGACACGCAGCTAATGATTATTCAATTGAAGGTAATTTCGGATCTTCCATATCATTACACTTCTTTGTCCTCATTTTAGTTAAACTACTTACACTTATCCTCATTATAATTCAACTACCAAATTTGGTAACCTAGAATCAATCCCTGAAGAGTTGAATCATTGTTCTGGCATTGAGTTTGGTTGGCTATTCCTCTGCAGTCTGATTTGATTTTTCATTCAGTTCAGTTCTTTTGTTTATCAAGGGTTTGATTGCATGATTTATTTTTGTAAGTATGGAAAAGTTTTGATCCTTCGTGATCCTTAAAACATTTTTTTTACTTCATATCATGTCTTATGAATTCTTTACCTCTTGGGTGTTCCAGCTTCCAAGTTCTGTATCTTGTGAGAAAATAGTGTTACAGTTGTTACTAGAATCATTTTGCTGTCAAATGATCTTCTGTGTCTACTTGTGCAAGTGCATGTTTGCTTAGCTTCTACTTCGAAGAACTTCTTCAAATTTTCATTACTTGCTTTGGTTTTTTTTTTTTTTGAATTGATGAAATTTCTTTAATCTACATCATTAATGACAAGTACCTCCATCAACCAGGTCATCATTATCTGTATGAGAAGAGTGATGTATACTGTTTTGGGGTTGTCTTACTTGAAATCTTTTCGGGACGAAGAGCATTCGACAGAAACCGTCCAGTTGCAGAGCGAAATTTAGTAGAGTGGGCAAAACCATATCTATCAGATCGGAGAAAGCTATTTAGGATAATGGATCCGCGGCTTGAAGACCAGTTTCCTTCAAAAGCTGCATTTAAGGTTGCTCAGCTCACTTGCATGTGTCTGGAGTCTTACCCCAAAAATCGACCATCTATGAAAGTAGTGTTGGTGATACTGGAGAAAATTGAATCAAAGACCCATTCTTTGCTCCCATCAACATCCACCCCAACAGTTCCCTTCCTCATCTAAAAGGTTGATGATGATGGAAGAAGAAACCATATCTCTCAGCAATTTCCTACATGAATGGCTCTAGTGACAGAGTGCCCACATACAGAGTTTCAAGTTGTTCTCATGGGAGACTGCAATTTTTTTCTTGTCATTTTCTTACTTTTCTCTCTTAAAATGAATTGTGATTGTGGATGATGATTTGTATCTAAAGGACAAGTGAATCATTTCAGATAAATAATTGATTTCCAATTTTGTATTGTTACCTTAGTTGCAGTGCCGGCCCTAGTATCCCTGTTTTATTTGCAAATTTTTCAGACCTATTTTTTGGTGGCCTTAGGTGACGGCCTACTCCGCCTTGTAGCCAGGGCCAGTCCTGCTTAGTTGGTTTCCTTTTAATCAATCAAGAGAACTTGAGAGAGAGAGAGAGGGTAGAAGTTGTGATAGCAGATTTAGTCAAAGATATAATGTTTGAATTAATTCCTTCATGAAAAAATTTCTGATTCTGTCTTCAGTTCTTCACAATGGCACAAAGCAAATTCAACCACCAAAGATAAAAATCAACATTGATTAAAGAGTAGCATTGTTTCCATTACCACCTATATGAATTGTAATTAGAATTTATCTGAAACTTGGGATAGTTCCCACAACCATTTTCAGCAACAAAGGTACAAATAACCCACAAAGAAAGGCGCATGAAATTCACAGCTTCTTTTTCTTCTTTTCCAAATAAGGATGCAGTCTTTGATATTGCAAAATTGCCCACACCAAGTGCCAAAGTGAAATGTCTGGCCAAAGAACTTTGGGATTGTTCAAGTAGCAAAATGTACTTTGCCACAGAATGAAATTACTCATCCTACTCTCACCTGAAGTCCGGATCAAGATTTCTGGATCCGGGAACGGCCCAAAATACATGTGCTTCTCCAAATCCACCAATGACAGTGAATGTTGGCTCAAATTTTCCCTGCCTGTGACTTGGTTCTCTCCATTCTCTTCAATCCTTACCAGTTTCTCTCTGAACACTCCTTTGGCAGCATGAACGATTTCATCGGAGGAAGTATACGCGACGCATACCAACAGTACGACCCGGTTGTTTCTGGCAGTGGCTGCCATTGCCTTCTCCGCCGCAGCCCTAACGCGTTCGTCCAAGAGCTTCAAATTCCCCAAGAAAACAACCTTAACGCCATAGTGGTTAACTATGCTTTCTTCCTTTACTATGGTTTCAATCTTTTCCAGGACAAGATCCATGACATACTGAACTTGCTCCGGTCGTCGTTTGAAGTTATCGATGCTAAAAGCGTATACTGTCATGTACTTCACACCAAGCTCACAACAGTACCGAAGCATTAACAAGAGAGCCAAGAATCCAATTCTGTGACCTGCACCTTCTTTAAGATTTTGTTCGCGAGCGTATCGCCGGTTACCATCCAAAATGAATGCAATATGGCAAGGGATGGGACCGAATCGGAGCACATGAAAGAGACAATTTACCAGAAAATTGACCATGCTTGCTAAGAGATTCAGTAAATTGACTCTGCCACCTCTCTCCATTTCAGAACCACCTCTGTGCAGAAGCTAATCTGAGAGTGGGAGCATTGAAATGAAATTCCATAGAAAATTCTTTAGAAACCAGAGACTACATTCAACATAAAGTTGGATTTGCAACGAAAACATCCGAAATGAGATCAAGGGAAAACATTTCCAACATTTCTGATTGGAAAGAAGGTGGTGGTCATTCAGCCATTCTCTGTACTTTTCATAGAGGCCAATGTTTTTTTTCTTTTATAATGTGAACTATGATAAAACGTATGACTAGAACTTTCTTTAAAAATCGGTTGTTAAGGAGAGGAAATCATGTGCTTATAAACCCCATGATCCAAAGGTTCACTGACGATGTGGGACTTGTTAACAGTACTTAACACTACCCCTCAATGCTACAGCTGGAGACACTTGGCTCTCCCCCTCCACACAGGGTTGGAGATACGAACTTGACCCATCCATATAGCACTTCTGCTTTGATACCATGATAAAACACATGAGTAGAACTCATCCTTAGAAATCGGTCGTTGAGAAGAGGAACCCATATGCTTATAAACCTCTACCCAAAAGGTCCACCAGTGATACGGGACTTGCTAACAATCCATACATCACAATAGGCATTCGAAGAACCCAAAGGGATTGGAGTGATGGCCGAAAACCCCCTCTAAAAAATAGGGAGGATTGCACATAAAAAAATTTGTAAGATATGCTCAAACGCAACAATTCTATATCTCACCCCAAACTCCAGAGATCGATTGAAATCCAATTTTTTAACCGGCATTTATTGGATTGAAGAGATATGCAGCATAGCAAAATATCATATTTTTCTAATTTTTTTATTTCTTAGAAATGAGCAGAAAACCAATGTACCCGATATTTCTGCTGAATTTTTGGATATGATGACAATTTTTTTTCTGAAAATAGAAAATAAAAAGGGCCCGAAATAAACCAATATGGTCGAAATATAAAAGATGACCCATTAAGCGCCCAATATATCGATTTCTGCTGACATATCAAACTTAGATCTTACCACTTCCCAATAGTACAAAATAAACCAATGACTCGTCCACTTAGCTGGACATATTAGATTGTAGAGTTTGAATGTCTTCTAAACTTTAAAAAAATATATATATTTTAAAAGAAAAAAGTCCTCCAAAATGGAATTCTGTTGAAGGTCAATGTACTAAACTAGTGGTGCAACTCGGCGGAACGTACATTGAGCATGCCTGCCATGGCCCAGAAAATCAGGCTAGGGTCAAGCAAGGCCCAGGACCTGGACCAGTTTAGGCTAAAAATAAGGCCTTGATTTAAATTGGGCTGGATCAGAGCTTCTGTTTTCATTGCTGGACCCAACCCAAAAATCCATTTTGCACCCAGACACAATTTAAGCCCAAAATCCCATTTCATTAATATAATATATATTACATATTTCATTATTAATAAGAAAGGCAATTAGCCATAGGTTCAGATATCATAACATAAAAATTAGGCTGGTTCTTCATGAAATTCAGCAAGTTGGGCCCTGGGCCAATTCCTCTAAAGTCAGGCCCAGGCCCGTCTGTCCCAGGGCCTCGATCTCGGCCGAATATCCGTCGATTTCTTTTTTTTAAAAAAAAAAACAAATATCGGTTGCAGGCCCAGTTGATATCTCGGCCAATATTTATATTTTCTAATTTTTTTAAACAGCCTTTTTATTTTTTTAATGAATTTTTTCAAAAAAAAAGTCACTGAGATTTCCGAAATAAAGAATTTTGAAGAGAGAGAAAAAAAATTGGTGGAGCCGAGTTTTCAACCCCTGCCGCTAACTAAAATACCCGAACTCACAAAACCATGTTAATTTATATCAGATGAATTTCAACTTCACATTTTTTCGCAACTTAATTTTTCGTATCGGTATACGAAAAATGCAGAAAATATCAGTGAATATTTTAAATATCAAGTAATTTGTATCCAGAGAAATTTGCAATTTTTTTGTCAAATAGTGGTAAGATGAGTAGCTCTAAAGAGATTGTAGTGTCGATTTTGTCTAAAAACGTTGAACATTTTTTAGATGTTGAATCAGATCTCCTATCGTTAAAATAGATAAAATAATTTAAGAGAAATTTTTCTATTCAATCATCATAAGATTAAAATGATTTACTTAAAATTTTAATTGGCAATCTCTTTAAGAAAGAAAAGAAGACTTTAAATGTTTCTCTAGAGCTTTCATGATAGGATCCTTTGTTGGGAAACAACATAAACTCAGGGGTCAAGATATCGGCTGATACTAAACGTATTGACCAATATAATATGGTTTTTCAGCATCCCTGTATAAACTCAATGAGGTGTTCAGATTGAAGCGTCTACCTTGAAGATTGGTCAATGTGGTAAGAAAGGTGAGATAATTGGTTAATTGAGTGGTAAACTATTTCACCAAATTGAAAATTAACAATCACTTTACGGGCGTATTCTTCTTGTGATCTTATTTATTGTACTTCTTTTAGTTTTTTACTTTTTGTTTGTTTTTTTCTCTTTTGGTCTAACTCTTTTAGATCCTCTTTTTCTTTATTTGTTTCTCTCTTCTCTTTTTCTAATGAATTTTTTTTTATTACCGCTCAAAAAATAAAAACATAAATTCGAAAAATTAATTATAAATAAAGAAAATGCTTAGCTATTAAAGAGGATGATAATGAAAAAGCTCAAAAGGCTTCAAATCTTACCTTGAAAGCTATATACGGATGTCCTGTGTATACTCTGGCTGTACTAGAAATGTGACGAGAGTGGATTATATACTGAGAATCGTGCGGTTTTCGTGGGGGTGGCATTCTTTATGTGAGGAGTGAAGATCACCATTTCAGCCCTGCGGGAATACCTGATCATTTTATGCTCTCGCAGGTTGGAAATGCTATATACTCTATCTGTCAAGATCCGACCCGAAAATTATACGGGTCGGGTTATGAAAATTGGGTCAGCAGGTCAAGTCAGGTTGAGAAGTCAAAAACTCGCATAAAATTCAAGTCGAGTTGAGTTGAGAGATTTTTAAGTTAACACGACCCGACTCAATCAAACCTGACCTGACCCGGTAAAAAGTAGACTAAAGTAGCTTCAAAATACAGATCAGATCGAGTTTCGAATTGAGTCGGGTTATAATTCGGATCAGATCGGGTCAAGACGTCGGAGTCAAAAGTTCAGGTCGGGTCAGGTTCCATATATTAGTAATTTGGGCTAAATTGGATTTTAAAAAATCCGACCCGACCTGACCCGATTTCAGCTCTATACAAATGTGGCTTTTTTACCCATAACCTATGGTAACAAGTTTGTGTTCCCTTAGTAGGGTGTGTGCTCCCACGGGATACTTATATTAGTTGTAGAATTAGTGACATGCACATTCATAAGGCATGACCAGTTGTAGAACTAGTGCCATGCACATTCATAAGGCATGATTAGCATTACCAAGTGAACTGCTTGAATATTATTCGTTTTGATCTCATGTACACACGTTCGTATGACTTTGCATTAGCAAGTCAATTTAATGTTGCTCTCAAAAGGACTTTTACTAGAAGGAGAGTAGTTTCATCTTATATATCAGGAAATTTCCTTTCACTCTAGGCAACGTGGGACAAGAAATTTATGCCCTTGGCGATTTTCTCTCCTCTTCCGCACGGCCACACAAACAAAGTATTACAATTGTTGTCCTTAATTACTATTGTAATATTAATATTCTACTCTATGCATATATAATATAATTTTCTTCTTCACTAGAAAAAAAAAAAACCATCTTCTTGAAATTTGTCCAGCCAAAGGTCATTTCAATTAAGTTGGAAGTTATTACTTTTTTTATAATTATCATTTATCATTTTATTTTTGAATAGATTATATGGCAGTAAATTTACACCATAAATTTATACAGAATGATCCAAAATCGTCATTGATCACACTTTGAAACTAAAGAATAGTAAAATTAATAGAAATAATAAATATCGTTAGAAAAATTCTGTCTAAATAGATATTGACACATTTAAAAGTTAAGTATAACAATCAATTTACATAGATAATGGTTGCCATTCTTATGGTTAAGTGTGACAAACAATAATAATTATTAGTATTAATTGGAGGTTCTTTTAGAATATATTGATTGCTTTATAAATCTATACATTATTAATGATGAGTTTATTTATATTTGATTGCACTAATTAGGGTATTAAATTTAGATTTGTGAAGAATACTTGATAAGAACATTTAAGATATAAGATGCATTTTATGAAACTTCATTTGATTAAAGTGGACCACTTATGGGCACATTTCGATTCGAAAATGGTTAATTTAGTGGGTCCATTTAGACAGAGATACACTATTTAGCAGCTTATTTTGGATATGAGCATTAACTAGTTAGTGGCGCACTATTTGAGTGAACCACATGAGTAAAAAAATTGGATTTATCGAGATATCGGCGTCTCGGCTCAGATATCAGTCGATATCTCTCCTAATTTTTTTAAAAAATCTCAGTGTGTATCGGTTGATATCGGTGAGATCTCGGCCGATATTTGCTAGTTTGGCCGATACGCACTATATCAACCGAAATTTGTACTCCTGACTGAACCATTCTATAGATTCATTAGCACTTTGGTGGAACATTTGGCAGTAGGCTTACAACTTACATAAACGGAATTGGGCTTGGGCCTATAGTGTTCAGTTGTTATTGCTAATTATAGGGCCGTAACCTAGAACTAGGCCTAAATTGATTTGACTAGGCCTAACCCAATTTAAAAAAAAAAACAATAATAAAAATAAAGAGACGTGTGTAGGTTTTTTTTTTTTTAATGATGAAGAACACTAAACTTGTCATCTTTCCCTGAGTACGGGCTGTGGGGTAAAAGTTTAAATGCACGTAGCTGTATGTAAGCCATGTACATAGAGTGACTATGGAACTTGATCTCAAAATCTATTGTTCTTCAACCATAGCATCTCGATTGAGCTACTCTGCGAGGTAAGACTTGTATAGTTTTAAGGTAAGAGTTGTATAGTTTTATAGAGTTTTCACTTGCTTAACCAATTGATTCAAGTAAGGACTGTACTTTTGGCCAAATTTATCTTGGGCTTGCGTGAAAATTTTGTTTCGAAGACAACCCATGATTGGATTGGGCTCACTTTCAAACTTAAAATTAAATCCAAATTAGTATTTAGAGAGAGTTGGGCCTAGTACATTATAGTTCAACATTGGCTCAAAGCTTGAATTTGAGCTATAATTTTAAAACTACAATTTTTAATTAATATTGTGTATAAATATAAAATTCATATATTATATATTTTTATAGCATAATACGTAAAACTTTCATTTAAGGTTCCAATCAATTTGAGCCCGAATATACTTGCATATGCATTTTAAACTTGAAATCAAGCGTGAATACAAAATACAATTTAAGTTGAGTTTAAATTTGACTAATTGGATTGATTCAAGCCCGAGCTTGAACTTTTAATTGCAATTTGCCCAGGCTCAAATAGCACAAAAACTAGTGCAGCCCGCCCAAATTGCGACACTAATATTTAAAACCAAAAACCAGAATTCGAGTCATGCAGGTCGGATCATGCGAGTCGGATTAGTAGGTCGATGAAACAAAAACCAGCATAGAATTCGAGTCGGGTGGAGTTGAGAGATTTTCAAGTTAGGTCTACTCAACCCGATTAAAATTAGACTAAAATGAGTTCAAAATACAGATCGGATTAAAATTTGAGTTGAATCGAATTAGAATTTGAGTCGGGTCAGATCTAGAATTTTGAACCAGGAGTTCGAGTCAGTCCGAGTTCCATATTTTAGCCCTAGCCAAATATTAAAGTATACATGCCGACAATCTAGATAGTCAAATACGAACAAAATCCGGCCCGGACCGACCCGGCCGGACCCATGATAGAGCCACATGACTAGTGGGCCGGCCCTCCAATTTCTCACGTTCAGTTTTTCTCCCTCGAAATGTTTGAGGGATCCGAATTCCCAACTCCAGCAAGACTGCAAGAGCATCTTCTTTCGCTCTTATTCAAAGGCGTATCCGGCGAAGCCATCAGTACGGGCCCGTTGCAGGAGAATTCCTAATCAAAACGGAAACGGAAAACCCTTTTCAGTTCCCGCCATAAAAAAATTATATAAATCAGACATACGCCGGTTTTTGTACCCCATTCTTCTTCTCTCTCCGTTTCTTCTCGGCCATGGAGTACTCTTCCAGAAGCTTCTGCAGCTGCAGATTTCTTCTGCTTTTGTCTCTTCGGGTAAGGAATCCGCACTACTTCAACTTTTTTTTTTTGAATTCTCCTTTACTTTTCCTCCTTTCTCCGCATTCTTCTTCCTTGATCTCAACAACGTCCGATCGTTTTGAGATGTTCTTCGATCGGTTTCCATTACTTCCGATTCTCGTTTCCTTTGCTGTAAATCTCTGGAGATCTTGATTTGGATCGATATCTGTTGGTTTTTTCCTTTTTTTTTTTTATAACCTCGATTTTTATCCAATTCAGATATGGATGCTGATGTTGTATATTCTATTAGGTTGGAAATGCTACCTATAATTTGGAATTTTAAGTGTGTTAGATGATGTTGGAAATGAAATCGAAGAAATCTTTGGTTTCTTTGATTTGTTTGTTGTAGGTTTCAGATTCCTTTCTTGATTTGTAAATGCCTACTTTATATGTTCTGTTCACTAGGTTTGTTTCCTCTTTTTAGATTTCCAATTTTAGCTGAAGTATGCTAAGAAGAAATTTGTGCTTTCTTCATTGCATGCGTGGGATGATTTGATTTAGACTTCTAGATGGAAAGATTTCGAGATGATAGATTGTAGTGTACTAGAAAGGGAAATGCCTAATAGTGTCCAGGAAGGTAGATGGATGTGGCAAGTGGAGTGAGAATCTAATGCATGAAATGTTCTGTTTTGCCAAATTTTGACTAGTACTTGTGTGATGATGATCATCATTGAATCCATTTTCCATCTATTGGGGGTTTACTGTCTCAGTTCCATGTTTCCTCTCTACTGATGAGGACATCTTAGGCCCAGTGGAAAAAAAATGAAGATCAATTTGATGACATTGTGGCATTGGTTGTTGAATTTGATGGTAGAAAGAGGATCCTTTCTAAGGGTCTAAATGGGTCTAGAATTGCAAAATGAAAAGCACATATGATGAATATATGGTTAGGGCCTGATCTGGCATGTTGGGGCCTTAGTGCAAGTTAGTTATCTTCCTTAGTCTTTTGTGTTTAGTTTAATTTCATGCTTGAATTTTATTTTTAAGTTTCTTGCATTTAATTAATTTCTAGAGTTTAATTGATTTTTTATTTCACTAAGAAGATTTGCATGGTGTCAAATTTTCTTAGTGAAGTTTGCATCTTATTCAATTTCTTTTGGAGTGAAGTTGGGTATACCGTAGAATTTTTGGGTTTTCTCCTAATCAGAGGAAATGCAACTTTGGTGAATATTTTGAATTCTTGGAATTATGAGGATTGTCTATTGAATTCATTGGGTGAATTTAGAATTGGATTTTTTCAATTTCAAATGAGCGAATTTTGAAAAATTTCTTGATATTTGAAGAAATTGGATCTAAATCCAAATTGTGTTGAAGACCTTTGGAAGATCTCATAGTTTCCACCAACCTTCATTAGTAACTTATTTGAACAAAATTTATGTAGAAGCTTGAAATGATGTCGAGAAAGGGGAAGTGTGAAACACCACCATTTCCCTGTTTTCTTCTCTATTCCGTCTGATGGCTACGCACAAGGCAGTGACTTGCAGTGTTTATGACAAGGCCACTACCACATGAAAAGTGTTACAGAAGTAACACTTATTCATTATGAGAGATGAAGTATGTTTTCATTCTCTTTGGTTCAATACTTCTATCATAGAAATGCTTGACTTCCTTTTAAGATAAAGAATTCTTTTTACTGCTGAATTTTTTTTCCCATTTGTCTAGGACTTCAGTTTCATTAATTCTGAATTATTTCACCATTTTATTTATTTATTTTGGCAGAAGTAAGCTGTCTAGTGTTTTTAGCATCATTTAATGCTAATTCTTCTTACATGCATGCACTTCCGATAGTACCTTGGGAGATACACTAAGGTCAATGTACTGTGCACTACTGTTCTTAGTTTTGGACATTCAAAGTACATATAAATTTCTTTTTGCTGCTCAAAAAATAAATCCTTTGTCTAGGACTTCAGGCACATCAATTCTGAATTATTTCACAGCTTTTTGTAGAAGTAAGTTGTCCACTGTTTTAGCATGATTCCTTGCTGATTCTTGTTACATCCATGCACTTCCATAGTGCCTTACGAGATACTCTAAGGTCATTGTATCATGCGTCACTGTTCTTAGCTTTGGACATTCAAAATGGTTTTCGGTCTCAAGTTGATTCAGATGATATTGTTGTTTTCTACAATGTACAACATGATTACTACCGATGGTTAATGTTTTTCTGTGTCTGGAATTAGCTTTTTCATTAATCTTTCAATGATTTGTCAATAAATTTCTGGCTAAATATTTTTTTATGGTTCAGCTAGATGATTTTAATATAAACTTTATCTTCATTTCAAAATAAATGAACTCTACATTATGAGAGAATGATTCTGTCAATTATGCATAACTGAGCAAGTTCCTGCAGTACGTTCTTTTTGGGAAATGATGATCTTGCTGCTGATTCAATATGACAATTGATTGCTTCATTGTTTTCCTCTGCTATGTGAGCTGCACTTTTTTTACTCAGGCCAGATTGGTCTTTTTCCCCGAATGCTGTGACTTATGGAATCATTCTGCTTATGCCTAGATTTTTATTTTCAAGTGATCCTCTTTCACAATCCATTATGCTTCTGCAGTTCATGTTCTTTATGTTGCTAGCTGGAGCAGAAATGCCAGATGCTGGTTGCCTTACAGTGCGCCGTACTCCGACCATGTAAGATTATTGTATTCTCTAGAAGGGCTGCTACCTTGACTATCCCAAAATATCTCATATATGCAGCATTATTAATGTCATACAGTATATGATTCTTGTTAGCTTTCAAAAAAAAAAAAAGAAGTAAAAGAAAACAATAATATGATTACCATGATGTTACCTTAATTGTGAATAGCTTCATTTTCTTTTTATGGGGTGAGATAATTATTATGGTTCTATTGATAAAAGAAAAAAAAAAATTCTCATGCTTCAGTTGGACATCTAGAAGAAACCACTGATTGTTTGTTTACCTTTCCACAACTATTACTTACATCTTCTTTTGCTAGTGGATCTCTGACCTCAGTTTCAAGCCCCCATCCCCACCCAATACCCAGTCTCCCTCTTCAAGTAGGGCTGTTCCTTGATCCAAACCCGACCCGAAACCTGTTTGAACCTGTCATAAATGAATGGGTTTGAACACATATACCAGCCTGTCGGGCCAGGCTCAGACTTTTGGGCCCGTTTAACCATTTTATGCCCAGTTGATCCATTTTCCCTTCTCTAAAAATTATTCTAAACTTAATTAGAAGATAGAACGTTCAGATTGAAATTAGCCATGATGAGCTACAAGTGGACCAAATTTGAGCTCAAAACTCAATTTCTAGCCACTTGATCTTAATAGTCAAAGTTAGTAGGCATCCTTAAAAATCACCAAGACAAGGAACTTTCGTGACTTTGACTACTATGATCAAGTGGGTAGAAATTAAGTTTTGAACTCAAATTTGGTCCACATGTTGATGATTATGTAACTTTTAATTTGAATAATGGGATTTTAATGGTATTAAATGGGTGGACTCGGGCTTAGTATTTTGCCAAACAGGCGGACTCAGTCTTCACCTTGCAAAGCTCGATGGGTTTTGGGTGGACTTGGGCTTCTGTACATATAAATGGGCTCGGCTGCCACAGAACATAGCCTGGCCCAAACTGGCCTGTGAACACCCGTATCTCCAAGGGAAGGTTCTGATGGCAGAGATGGGCAGCCAGTTCTTTGTTAAATCCTATTTCACATTTAAAGTTACTGTACATTTTGTTACTCTTGTTGATTTGGAAAGCATCATCTCCTCCTAGAATTCTGGCATTTATTTGGCTGGCAGGCTTGGATGGAATTTTGACCATTAAACACCTTAAGCAATGTTTTATCATTAGAAACACACGCTATGTATGTCTCAAAGATGAAGAAACAATGAACCATTTATTTCTTCATTGCAAGTTCTCATCTCATGTTTGATTCATTATTTCAAACCGTTTTAGTCTAGATTGGACTTTTCCAGCCAACATTGTAGTATGTAGTTTTCCTTCATTCTTCCCCTCCCCCTACTGTTTTCAATAAAATTACGGGTGCTTTTGAATTGCCTTTTTCTTTTTTATATATCTTCTCGCTTCCTCAGAAACAAAAACGCACCTTTTGACACATAATTATTTGTGGAATGATTTTATCATTTTATATTCCTGTGATACTCCTTAGAGCTGTTTATATATTTATTTTTATAAGAAATTGCTAGGTGTGTATATGTAAATATAATATATGAATATACATGATGTAAAGCTTGTGTTATTAAAATGGTATTACTTCTCTTTTTTCCCGAAAAGTGATGTTAAAATGGGCTTACATACTGTGTCGTTGTTTTACTTATCTAGTCAAAGCTATACCAATGGATATCGGCGCCTTTCTTCTTGTGAGCAATCTACTAATGGACAGGTTTCATAAGTCCTTTTACTTTTACATTCTTATTTGCCTTATATTATCTTATCCAACTATTTTTTGGTTACATATATTCTCTTTCAAGTTGTGTGAGTGTGAGCATGTGTTTCGGAGTCTAAAATCAATACAAGATTTCCAATTCTTGAATATCACAACATAGGATTCATGAATTCAGAATGACACTTGAATAAAATTAAATACAATGTTTTTCGAAATGTGAAACATAACACTAAAAATCAGTAAAAGACTTAAACATTTTAGTTAGATATGAAAAGAGGATATGTATCAATACTTGACCAATTATAGAACAATGTATAAGAATCTCCACAGAAAATCCTTTCTGCTCTTTCCCCCTCTATGCCTAATGTCAATATCATCTCCTTGCTCAACAAGGTTGGTTGGGGGATGGGTGGATGCGTTATATTGCTAGAAAGGCTGATTAGTGTTCTTCCGAGGAGTGTTCCTCAGATGCAGCGTGGCCAGCTGATTGCTCCAGGGCTGCTTCTTTTTTTTTTTTTCAATGTTGTAGTTCGGGTTCCAGGGTCAAGGAAACCGTTGCTTTCGCTGCCTACATCTGGTTGGAATCGTTCACTTGTCCCTTCCTTGGATCACTGCCCCTTTCAACTTTTGACTTATAACCATCTATTAAGATCCACCCCCTCTATCACCGACATCACCACATTTGATATCTCCTTATACATCACCTCCACCATTGTTGTCTTTGGTTTCTATTCGGCCGCCTCCTTGGCTTTCATGGTCGCCAACCACAGCTCCTCCTCCATCAACTTTTGTCGGATGGCTAGAAAGTCAAAGGTCTAGAGGAAGCCAATACAGTGGATATGGAATTTGGAAAAATGGATGGAAGTAATTTGGAAAAAAGAAGCAGGGACACAGATGCACTTTAAAATAAAAAGGGATATGTATGGAACCAATACAATGGTGTTTCACACATTTCGCATGCATGGTGTTTTTATGTGGGAGGAAGGGAGAGAGATGATTAGGTGCGATCAGTCGTATAGGTTGCACACATTTTTTTTTTTTTCTTTTACATTTTTCCTTTAAAAAACCATTTGTATCGATTGAAAATAGACTTGATGAGATACAAATGGACCAAATTTTAGCTTCAAACTCTATCTTTAGAATGCCTAGTGATTTTGATTATTAAAATCAAGTTGCTAGATGAGTTTGGGATTTAAATTTGGTTGGCTTGTATCTCAAGTCTACTTTCGAACTGTACGATAAGGTCATGGTGTTTACGAAAGTAAAAAAAAGGGAAATGGGCCAGGTGCGACCATGCAACCTGTTGCAGTTTAGAAGTTCAATATTTAATGGCTTTTAGGGGCAAAGGTAAATGTTTCTCCACCTTGTCTTATGTATAAAAGAGACAATTTTAGGTGCTTGTTAAATGAATCTTGATCGTTCCTTTAATCTATAATTGAAGGGGGAGTGGATGCAACAAGTCCATTGGTGTTTGTAATATGTGCTGTAACTGAATTATTTAAAATGTTTTAGTAATTATAAAATCATGACACCCTGTATCCAAGTGGACATTTGAGTTGTGATATCTCACATGTAAAATCCTTGTTATTTATTATTGTTATTATTATTATTTTATTTTTTTTGCATCATGACACCTTGTATCCAAATGGACATTTGAGTTGTGATATCTCACATGTAAAATCCTTGTTATTTATTATTGTTATTATTATTATTTGCATCAATGATGTGTTGAATAAGTCTTGTGATTGGGAGCAGGAGTACAAGATAGGCAGTTCCATTAGAGAAGGCGAAAATCATCAACAGAACAAGGTAGTTATGAGATGCAAGTAGTCCTTTACCTGAGGATATGGATAATATCCTCTTACCTGAGTTTTTGCAATCTGGGAGTTTTTGATACTGAAACTCATTAATCATTATGCTCAGTCTCTTTAGTTATTAGGTGTGATGCTCAGGCCAGCCTGCACACCTATGACTGAAGACCGAGGTTCTGTTCATTTGCAAAATAGCGGGCCCTTTTTGTTAAATTTGATGGTCATGCCAAGCCACCAATCATATCCTTTAGAGAGGCTAGGCCTAGCCCATTTAGCAAATGGGCTTGAGAGTCAACACACAACTGATCCATGGAACCAAGGACAGCTCAGATCCAGCCAAAACAGATTGGACCTTGGCTAGCTCCATCTGTCACCTAGGCTTCGATTAGTTCAGTCCATGCATCACTTCAGGTCTGACAAATTCACATGTTGGACCAAGAGTCATGTAATTTCTTGGGGCATTGCTATCATTGACCTATTACTCATCTTTGTGCAGGACATTGACATTACGGTGGCATACACTGATGCTTCTGGTGTCTTCCGAACGAGTAATATCAAATCGAAGGACTTATCTGCTTCCTGGGTTTGGGTTGATCCAGATGATAAGAACCATGAACAGCTAAAGAATATTCAGGTATGCTTTTACTATTTCATGATCGTCTGAAAGGTTCATACACTATCCAACCATGCCTACTTTGCACGGAGTAAGATGTTAGATGGTTAGCTTTTTTAAAATGGACACTAACTTCTTCATGTACTACAATTTTCTGATTCCTTTTTATCTGTGGGTGTCAGGGGCAAAAGGACTCTTCTCAACAAGTAGTAAATGGATTTGGAGACAGCAATCAGAGTTCTCTTGATGATCATAGACCTAGGGAGGACATTGCTCAGTATCAACAGGACACAGCAACCAGCCCAGTGAAGCTTATGCGTCGGGTGAAATGTCAAATGCCTTTCCGTATTTCTTTTCCTTTCTTCGTTTAGGTTGTAGTTGTGTAACATTTTCATACCCTGCAGCAAATGAGAAATCGGAGAAGAGTAGAGCGAACTTCAGGTCTTATTCATCAGGACACAGAGGGCGAAAACCAAATGCAGCATGCTGCCATTGAGCGCTCGAAGCAATTTAATAGTAGTGACAGAGGGAAATACAGCATATGGAGGAGAGAATACGACAATCCAAACTCTGATTCCACATTGAAACTTATGAAGGATCAGATTATAATGGCAAAAGCATATTGGAGCATAGCTCGGTCCAAGAAGGATATCAAACTCCACCGGACCCTGATGAAACAAATCAAAGGAAATCAGAGAGTTATTGGAGAAGCAAATTCAGATGCTGAATTGCCTTCAAGGTATTTCACTCAAATTTCCTCTCATTAGTTTAACCCATGAGGAATTGTATGGTCTTGATGCATTGACACGAATAATATCCTGATATTCTGTTTGGCTTCTGTGGATGGAGATGCACCAAAAATCTTTCTATCGAAGGATTGCTGCTATCCATGTCTTTTACCACTGCAGAAATTTTCTGCTGTTAACAATTTTGTTAAATGAAGCGATAATAAAGATATTCACAGGGTGTAGAGAGAGATGATTCTTTTATTGTATTTGTTGTAATCTTTCTGTGCATTCTGTTGCTAACAGTGTACTCCTATACTGCCTTTCGTACATTATACTTTGTAAGTTTTTTTATTATGCAATGTTCCCATTTCAAAAACAAACAAATAAAACTATGCTTACAGCATACAAATTACTGTAACACCTGTGGAAAAAAGTCCCTAAATGCAAAAAAAACCACATGTCATCCCGACATATGGACAATAAAGCTACCTGAACACTTTTTAGAGCCCCAAATCCATCAAAGGGACCCTGGAACTCCTTGATAGAGTTACTTCTAACTTTGCTCACAAGATTGAGCCACCAACTTGAATGGTTTTGTTATTATTGTCATCATCATCATCAATTTGGTAGAATTTCTGAAAACTCTGCCATTATCGCACCCATAAATAATCAGATTAATGGTTGGGATCACCCGACTGTGGGAACTACTTATGCAGAGTTTCATGCATCATAACATAATAAATATAGTGATGCATCAGGATTCAGGATCTACAGTTTCTCTTTCTCTGTATTTGCTTGTATTTTTCCTTTCTTTTGTTTCTCTTTTCATCTTGGTCTAATCCTGTTAGACCTGTCTCTTTTCTCTGTATTTGTATCCTCTCTTTTTAATGAAATTTATTTGTTACTGCTAAAAAAAAAAGATCTACAGTTGCTCTTTGAACATTCAAATTCTGGCTACTTACGATGAAATGTTTCCACCTGAATGTAGGGCCCTTCAACAAGCGCAAGCAATGGGCCATGTTCTGTCAATGGCAAAGGACAAGTTATACGACTGTTCTGTGGTGGCAAGAAAATTACGAGCCATGCTTCAGTCAAATGAGGAGAGTATAAATGCACTGAAGAAGCAGAGTGCATTCTTGATTCAACTTGCTGCAAAAACACTCCCAAAACCATTGCACTGCCTCTCTCTACAGCTCACAACAGATTACTTCATACAGGATCATGATGGTAAAGACACCACTATTGATGCAGCTAAGCTTGAAGATCCTTCTCTCTATCACTATGCAATATTCTCTGACAATGTACTTGCTACATCTGTTGTTGTCAATTCAACTATGACACATGCAAAGGAACCTGAGAAGCATGTGTTCCATATCGTAACAGACAGACTGAATTTTGTGGCGATGAAGATGTGGTTCCTAGTTAATGCTCCTACAGGTGCTGAAATTCAGGTTCAGAATATAGATGATTTTAAGTGGCTGAATTCTTCCTACTGTTCAGTTCTCAGGCAACTTGAATCTGCACGTCTCAAAGAATACTACTTCAAGGCAAATCGGCCATCCACACTATCTGCTGGGGATGATAATCTCAAATACAGGAATCCAAAATATTTGTCTATGCTCAACCATTTGAGATTCTATCTCCCTGAAGTGTACCCGAAGCTGGACAAAATCCTCTTCTTGGATGATGATATTGTTGTTCAGAAGGATATTACGCCTCTTTGGTCTATCGATCTGAGAGGAATGGTCAATGGAGCAGTAGAGACCTGTAAAGAGAGTTTCCATCGGTTTGACAAATATCTCAACTTTTCTCATCCAATGATCTCTCAGAATTTTGACCCTAATGCATGTGGGTGGGCATTTGGGATGAATATGTTCGACTTGAAGGAGTGGAAGAAGAGAAACATGACTGGCATATATCACTATTGGCAGGACTCGGTGAGAAATCAATTTTCTTTTTTCAAGTAATATAGATCAATATTGAAAGAGGAGCAACATATAGGGACTAGCCACTATAGTTGTTGGTTTTTTTAGCCTTTAAAACCACACCTGGAGTCATCCATTCTCTCTGATTTTCAGCATAGAACTTTCTAATCCTAACACTTCAACGATCATAGTTTGGGTTCCCATGGAACTCTGTTAATCATCTACTCAGGATGTAATAAGGTAATGGATGATGGGAGTACCATGTAGAAGTTGAGGGGGGAACAAGATACCCCAACCTAAGCTCTATATTCTCAAATACCTTCTGTGGTGTATTTAAGTTGTTGAATGACTTTTTACCATAGTTAATGTTGACAAGAGCTTGTAGCAGTGGTTTAAGTGTTTAGTTTGCAACCTTAAAAGGTTGTAGGCTGTTTACTTGTTTAGTTTACCATTTCAAAAGAGTCACGCTAGCGGGACACACCAACGAGACATGCCATTAGATAGATTGTGGGTCTTCCAAATTTAGGTTCATTTGGTAGGTGATTACATAGATATGAAGTATATAAAGTTTCACTATCAATTGATGATCCAAGCCATATAATCTTGGCTTTTAAATTTTGATGACTATGGCTCATTGATTTTTAAAATTTTAAAATCAAGTGATAGGATCATTAGATGGAGGTGAAACTTTATATAAGAACTATTCATATGGTCCTCTTTACATCAAATCCAACAACGTGGGCCCTAAAAATCCATTTTTACTAGATGTCTCATCATCAACCGTGACACTACTGTCTTGATAGATTTTTCATTTCAAACACACACCCCCCCCATCATTTCTCTCTCTCTCTCTCTCTCGGAGTTAATTTTATTTTTTTATATAAAATATTGAGTAAGCCCAAATAGATGGTATAAAGAAATTTAATGATTTTGTATAACATAATGAGGAGAGAGGAAAGATGGGTTGTACTAAAACAGTTCCACTGTTGACACTGGAAGAACTCCCCTAACCTGGTCCAATACAAGAAACTAGTTTCTTATCCATCATTTGTTATTCAATTCATAGTAAGAGTATCTCCTGCCATGGTTAATAATGTATTTGCTTTTGTGGTGCACTTATTGGTGGTTTGAAAGATTCTCATGTTGAATATTTCATGTGCAGAATGAGGACCGAACTCTTTGGAAGCTTGGTTCTCTGCCCCCTGGATTGATAACATTTTACAACCTAACATATCCCCTCGACCGGAGTTGGCACGTGTTGGGCCTTGGGTATGATCCAGCTCTCAACCAAACTGAGATTCAAAATGCAGCTGTCATTCACTACAATGGGAATTACAAGCCATGGCTGGACCTAGCCATCCCCAAGTACAAGTCTTACTGGTCCAAGTTTGTTATGTATGGCAATCCTTACTTCCGACAGTGCAACCTCAACAAAAACTGAATGACCCTTACTCTAACTACTTTTTTGTTTTCAATTTTTTACTTGCACCAATTCTTTCCTTTATTTTTTGGTACCTTCAATTCTCATTGCCCATATATATATTCTTGAATATGGTTACCAACTTCTTTTGCTTTTCAGCATCGGTCTTTTGCTTTTCAAATTCCATCTCCATAGAGGCCTCATATTGAAGAATATCATTCATCGTCTTTTGCAGTTCAGTTAGTTCCAACTGGCAGTTTGCAAGGTCATGCTTCAAGCAAGATATATTCTATTGTTTCTCAGAAAGAAGTTTTCTCACCTCATCAGCCTCTGCTTCCTTCTATTTCAAATTAATCTGAGTCTGTTGAAAATCATTCTTCATACGGTCATAATCCTCCACACTGATATTTTTGGACTTAGATATATTGTTCTAAGTGCTGTATCTGTGCTGATTTTGTCTCGCTTTCTTTCCGACAGCCATCCATCTCAATTTCTTTCTCCTTTAGCAGCCCGTCAAAATTTTCTGTCTCCATCTTAGCTTTTTGAACTATCTCCTTAGACCTCTGAAGATAACCAATCACTTTCTGTTGGTCATCGTCTTGCTTTGGATCAGAAGAAATGGTTCCAGAAGAATCTCCAACAGAACTACGTGCTGTCTCAGCCAATTTAATGTGCAATGCTTCTAAGCGATCATGTAATACATGATCTTATTCTGTTCGTTTATTTCCTCGTATTTTCCCTTACCTTTATCCTTAGATTCCTGCAACACAGAGTTCTTTGTTTTTCGAGCATCTGCCAGTTTACGCAACTCCGAAGCTTCACCTCGGAGTGAAGCCAATGCTTGTGAAATATTTTTAGACTCCTGAATAGTTTCAGACCTGCAGGATAACCTGTTGCTCATAGCCATTGCCCATGTATATTCATTAGCGTTAGTAACACTTTCTGGGCTGTTAGCTATGAAAAGAAATTCACTTGTGAAATATGATATGATTCGTTATGGCATTAATGCAAAATTGCATCATCAGTTGAAGTGCTTGTTACTTGTTAGTCTGTTAATGAGATTTTCATTAGATTGCTTCTATTATTCTGGTCCATTTTTTATTTTTTATATTTCAAAAAATTCTAAAAAACTTGGGGATGACAAAGGAACGACCAGGTCGGATTGGCTATAGGTAATAAAATTTGGGTCAGTCAATTTGACTCAATAAAGCCATTTTGAATGATATACTTATCGATTCGTTCAAAAAAAAAAAAAATTATCCGTCCTCAACATACATGTTATTTATATATTTAATACAATTGTATGGGTCTGTCTACTTTTTATAAGTTTTTTTTAATAAACTATCCCAATAAAAGAATTGATATTTGATGTAGGTGAACAATGACAAATGGTAGATATTAATGATAAGAAGTGTCATTTTTATAACATGATCGATGACGTCACCGATGCGAGCGGACATTAAACAAGTTGTGATACATACGGAACCTCTCATCATCGTCGCAATTTTCTGTCAAAAGCAACACTCTTTTAATGCGTACTCTTTAGGCATTTCCAATTTCAACTTAGACTTTCAAGTTTCAACAGCATCCTCATGACTCTTGTTGGGTCAGTCTTTTCACTACTTCTTTGTTGGGTTTTCCATCTTGACTTTTAATTTAAAGTCTATCTTCAAGGCAAAGTCTCTCGCCACATGTATCACGGAGTTCTCACACAATACAAATAGGAAAAAAAAAACAATGAAAAAGAAGACACATGATCAGGAGTCGAAATCTCAGTATTGACTGAGATATTTCTCTCTTTTATTTTTATTTTTAAAAAAAATTCATCAATATCAGCGATATATATCAGTGAAATTTGTATCTAAGCACATTAGAGATGGAGAAGAAAAATTTCTTAATTTTAAGTCTGTCTGAATTCTTTGCTTGCAAAAAATCTAGAGATTTCTCTGTTAATGGGCAATATAATATATATAATTTTGACAACCAAGGTATCTAGGCAAGTCTCTCCTCTCACACACACCCGGTAACTCTATAAGAAGTGATCTCTTGAGATGAAGTGGAAATTGAACTCAGAAAATCCACTTTACAAAGAGAATTTTTAGCCATCACTCTATTAACGGGCAATATAATATGCAGGCCAAACAAAAAATATTTGTCATGTTACCAGCATTTCATTTTGCAAATTAATCATCAGATTGTCGTATATTTTACATTTTACTTGTATATTTTATTGTATTTTATATTTCTCTTTTCATAATCTCTTGTCTTTTGTATATTTCTGCATTTTATCTTTCACATTCTTTTATGTTTAGCAACAATAATTCAAGGACAAAATATAAATGGTGACATGATATAATTCAATTTACACCTCATGCAGAAAATGAATAGATGATTGCTCCCATTTGAATTTCTTTTTCAGTTGATAAATTGGACGAAACACCTCAAAGTCTCAATTAACATTAAAGTCCAGACATGGCCACATGCATGTTTAATTACTGAGATGCCACTCTTGCCTGTCAACTTTTCTCGCTAATTTTGGAAAAGCAAAAACTGTGAAATGAAAGAAAAAAAAACGTGCTCCAATTTTGCTACACCATCTATTGAATTATTGATATTGGCATATGTACTTTTACTAAAATTAAATACCAATTTTATTTTGTCTTTCACTTTATTGAGATAGATTGAAAAAAAATGATTTAACAAAATAAAAATATTACTAATTTATTGTGATAAAACAAAGGACAAAATAAAAACAATACCTAATTTTAGTAAAAATACCAGCGCTCAAATCAATTTTCCAAAATTATACTTTTTTTATACAGGGCAATAATCCTTTTCCAAAAAAAAAAAAATTTTCTGATCAGTTAACAAACATGGAAATCCAATAATGAAAATGTGATTAAATGGGCTAAAGGCGTCCCCCTCAGAGATTGATCACTACATTTAGAGAGATTATAGATCTGGTTGCAGGAATGGATGTTTCCTTTGTTCAAATTGGACGAAAAACAAATAGTGTGACAGAACTACTTTGTCAAACTTTGAATTTTGGACCAATTTTCAGACGTTTTCTTTTTATGAGCTTTATTTATTCCTTATAAAAGAGAGGTGTACCAAATAGATTTTGTGAGTTACAAAGAGAATATACATATATAAGGCAAAATGCAATTTACGACGACAAGTTTGCCTAATCCCCTCGTACAAGAATCAATTGAATGCCTGGAAACTCATTTGATGTCATAGCCCATTATCCAACATTGATTAATTCAATGAAGCTAGAAAAGGTGGAGATCTTGTTCTAAAAAATCCGACACTTTAAGACACCACATTCTCAACCTTGAACCTCACCTTGCAGTCAAAAAGCTATTTACAGAAGGGGAACTTTTATAAAGGTCCTTTTCTGCATCCACTCTGTTTATATTGAAAATCTAACATTCAAACTGCTCTCACACCCCTGTAACTTCTGAAATCAAAAGCAGAAGCATACCATGTCAGTATCATTTCATCAACTAGCAAGTTTTTTTATTGGGAACCATCAAAATTAATGCCGAGAATACTGGAAATGTCATTCCACTTGCCGATGACATTTTAACGTCATCGAAATGTTCATCAAGGTGAATTTCCAAATCCTTCCACTGAACTGAAGCAATGACATTCCTTAGATCTAATTGAGCTCAAGTTTTCAGTCATTTCTTGCAACCCATTAAACCCCACATCTTCATCCCCAAACCTTGCGTAGCAATCAAAAAGCTTAGTCAAGGAACTTCTTTGAAACGGTTCTTCTTGACAGGCGCTGCATTTAAATTGATATCAATGTGTTCACACTGCTCCTGCACCTATGTAACTTAATACCAAGAATAAAGGCATCACCATTCCACTTGACAATGTTCTTATGCCAGACATGTTTTTTTTAGTGGTCACAGACATGTTCATCATGGCACAAATTCCAAAGCCTTTCACCTGACTGATGTAATGACCTTCTTTTGTTATCTTTTTAACTCAAATTTTCAGCCATTTCCTGCAAACCATTATAGTTCATATCTGGCTTACACAATTAAGCCAATTCCTTAACAACCATGCCAGATTTGTTCACTTGAGGAGTTACTCTTCATGACTGCCATAATGGTGCAGTGCTACCCAAAGAATTTCGGACATCCAGTCGCACAATGCGGTTGACAGAGAGTTTGATTGCATGAGCAGATGATTTGTTTATGTCCTTACACTCCTGAAGATCAGCATCGCATGTCAACAGCACCCACTCAGAGTCATCATCCAAGTATTTGACATCCACCGCATTAAGATCATCTATATTGAACCTCTTTGCAATCTCCCGTTTTAGATCTTGGACACCCCAAGAAGGTGGCATGCTAAACCTAACCTTCTCTTCTCCATACATGACCTTCACTCTAACTAAATTTCTGTCTCGAGGTAAAGAGATGCTCTGCAGCAAATCAGATGGGCTCCCAGAAGGAGGATGCTCACTGAGGGATTTGTGACTCTGAGACCGAGATGGAGGTTTCAGGTCTTCCTCTTTACTCAAGGCATGCAACTCTGCTTCGCTATGAGCTCTCTTTAGAATGCTACTTTTACCCTCTTCCTTCGAAAAATGTTCATTACCTAGTAGTTGACTACCATGATAGTGCATTTGTGCTATCGTGGAACAACTTTGGCTAGAACTAGAGCTGTGACTACATGAAGAGGATTGCGATTGTTCCATTGAAGTGCCATTGTTGAGAACTTCTTCAGGTTCTGTATTGGAGGATTTTGGAAGTCCCACAAAAGCTTTTGGAAGATTTGCATACATAGAGCTTAGCTGAACAACTCCCTCAGCACCTTGGACCGAGTCAATCACCACCTGAAGTTTCTTTAATGAATTGCCCACTTTCTTGATCTTCCGTGAAGGCCAGCGAGTGATACCATGTTGTCGGCATATCCTTTTCAAGGTAGTTGGGCACACTACAATAGAGCAAAACTGTGTAAGCACCTCAACGGGTTCCTTCTTAATAATCTAAGATCATCAATTTTGTGTCATCCAACAAACTGAGGAACAATAAGAAGGATATTTATTTATAAAATGAAATACATGACACTGAAAACATTCCAAGAATGAGTTAAAATGCAACAATCAAGATGTATCCTACCAATCCAATTAACTACAAGTCCACTGCATATCAAATTTCTGGCATGCAACAACCAAAATGGTAGGCTGAAAAGAAAAGTGATGTGGTTAAAGCAAATGGCAATGCTGCATAAGCTTAAAACTGTTTGTGAATTGCTAATCCCAGACCAAGAACCACTGATTGTGGAATCAAGGCAAAAAGGACATGTAAACTTTGTACAGAACCACTTAAAACTATAGATTTGTAAAAGGAGGGGAAAGGAAGACATTTTATTGATGCAAACTAGACATGATGACCCAACTGGATCGCCTATACACAAAATATTTCAATGGGAAAATCCTAGTCATCTAATCTTAGGTCTCCTTTCCCATTGAATTGTTGTATTCTCTCAACTGCCTTTTTATTGATCACAAATATGAAGGGTACGTATTCTTACATCAATGATACTTTTGGTGCTAGAGTCATCCACTATGAAGAGGCCCATCTCATCTGTTTAGATAATTGACAAGTGGGCTCACATATGTGTAGCCTATGATGAAACACACTACAATCTCCAGATAAAGCATGCATATGACAAGGACATGCCATAACACAGCAAGGATTTTACACATAAAAGTGAAATAATGGATGAAATGATAAATGAAAGTTAAGCATCTAGGCAAGATGGGAAACACATAAAATGGTGTCAGCACCAACTATTCAAACGGTTAATGTTCGCCCCAAAAAAGGATAAACTCTAGCATAAAGGTGCTCATCCAGTGAGCAGAACTGTGCTTTGAAATTTGTGTAACTTGTAACTTCCTCCCAAAAATATAAATAAAAAGAGGAAAAAATGTACCTTGCATTGAAGAAGTCACTAACAAATGGTCATATGTCTGGAACTTCAGGCTGGTCTTAACACCTTTCAAATTCAATACTATAGAATATTTCAATTGCAATGCTTAATGGATCAAATTCTTTTGCAGTTTTATCTGTATTCCAGACAGCAATTTTACATTTGATAAGAGTTACTGAACAAATGCTTTGTTGGAAAAATATGACATTTCAACTATATAACCTAATTCTGCTCCCACCATGGCGACCATCATAACCCAAGTATTCCATAAGAAGTAGCAATTTCTTAACTGAGACTATCTGTCGATTCACTTCCTATTTTTTGGTTAACCAATCCAGTGACTCCCTACTAACAAGTGATTCTGACACTTTTACCTGGTGCATCCATGCAAATAACTTGCTTAAAAGGCAGAGAATGGAAATTATGAAACAACAAAAGCTATCCTCATATCATAGCCTTAACCATACATGACCATGAAAACAGAACCTTCACAATCAGACATACCTCCCATGCTCTTTGCAGCATCTTTCAGGCTCCCTGCAAAGTATTGCCGAAGGACTTGCAGGCTGATAGTCTTCTCGGTTTTTGTGCGTCTCTTTTCCTCCTTCCGAGCGTTCTCAACACTAGGTTTGACAAGAGAAGAATTTCCACCTTCAGCATTACCTTTAGAGAAACCTTGGTGACGTTGCTCGACCTCAGGGAATTCTCTGCTAGTATGACTGAAGTGACCATTAACATCAAATTTCTCGGTTCCTGTTTTTGAAATTCAAGTGGCACAGAAGCAGGACAAACAGTGCTTTTGCTCTTCTGTTCAGCTTGCATGGCACTGGAAATCCAAGATGATTCCCCCCCGGATGTTTCCGTAGTGCAAGTAACTCCCACATCTGACAGTTTTAATCTATTTGGCCTTCCCTCTCCAGTGAGAAATGATTTTGCCAATGCCTCACCAGAAGGGATTGCTTTACTAGCTGATGAAAAAGTTCTGTCCTCAAGTTCCTTGTCTGTGACAACCCGTAAACTTCGACAAACACGTTGTATAATGATAGACAGTGAATTAAGCATCAATCTCTGCTCTTCACTGTTTGTACAGTCCACAGGTAAGAAGAATTCCAAGACATAGTCAGCTGTTCCGGTGCAAATACTCCGAAGGCGAATTGCTACAGCAGCATGCAATCCAAAGATTTTAGCATAGTGAGATAGAGGGTATTCTGTCTTGCAGAGGGCAGTTACATCCATCGAGAAGCATGGCTGGTTTGTAGTGAATGCTTTTCCGACGATGCCTTGGTCCCTAAGTAAGTGGTGCTCAGAGCATGCCTCATGAAATCCCCAAATGTGAGGATCGGTGACATAGCAGGCAGCATCTACTGTGGAAATGCAGTTGGCATAGTTCTCATCAGTATGTCGGCTTCCTCCCTTACCTTGTTGAATGCAAGGCACCCATGTTTGAGCTAATGGCAGTCTGTGTGTCTCACAGACTGCTTTCATGAGTTCTAGAATCTCTGGTACCACAACTTGGGAAGAATTGTTACCCACCTGATAAAAGATTCCCATTCATTTCTCCAAAAATGAAGTTTGAACAAAATAGAGTTCTTCTGTATGGATGACTGATTTACCTTTAGATGTGGAATGCTCTGTACTTCTGAAGTCCTAAGATCAACAGCCTGTAAGAAAAAGCTCTCTTCAGAATTCAATAGAAAAGTTAACAAAAATTTCAAGATAACACCTAGGTTGACCTATGACTTTAAGTGCAATACAAAATGCCTCGCATTTGGAACAATTAAAGGAATTCATGAAAGATGCAAATCCCTGTAAAAAGAAGAAGATTGTTCTATTTTAGAGGTTGGGACTGTGACTTGATTGGATTCCACACCCACTTTATTAATACAATTATAGAGATTTGTTCACCGAGCTGTTTCTCTAAATGTTTTGGCATAACTGATGGCTATTCTGCGCCATTTCTGAAGTAGCAGGGGTCCAACTCGTATTAGGGGACGAACCCCTTTGTTTATGACTTTTAACCACAGTTAGCAGAAGTCTGGACCCAACAACTGCATTGAATCTTAAAGAGTAAAGCAGAAGAAACAGACCTGGAGTGCAGTACAAATATTTTGAAGCTCATGGCGATAGTTGATCTTCTGGGTAGTCAGCACAACTTCTAAGACGCCCAAGCAATTGCGATTGCCTTGCTCAAAAACTGGCAGTGCAAGAGTACCACGAACATCATACCGCGCAGCATAATCAATACGTGGAAACTCCTCACTGCTAAAATACCGAACATCAGGTGTCCACTCAGGCAACCTCCCCAGAAAAACTCGGCCTGGTAAGCCAACTACCATATTAGAGTCTGCTTCAGCGGAGAAGAGGTAGTTGGTCGAGACTGTCCGATAATTAACTAGCCTTTGACAACTAGGGTCGAGTGAGAAAGGTTGGCCACATGTGGTAAGAACATTTCTCCCTCCTTTCTTTATTGGCACCCATATCTGAATAAGAACATCACCACCTTTCATCGATTCTTTAATGTATCTAAGCACATGCAGTAATCTCTCTTTAACGGAAGAAATGGGACCTGGGTTTGCCCTTGGTTCAATCCACCATCTTCTACTTGGATCCGAGTCTGGATGAATCATCTCAAATTGTTCCAAATTCCTACCTTCATCAGCTAGATATGAATATGATTGCCCTGATGACTCGGCAACTTCAGTTGTGATGGGGTTAAAAGATTGAGTTCCAGAAAGGGCACTGACTGGGATTTCTGCTGAAGGTGGAGTCTCAGCAAAAGGTAATCTGTCTGTGTCATCTTGTTCAACATTTTGGAGAGTGTTTGGGTAACAACTGCTATTGTGAATAGCAGAAGAAGGTGAAAAACAAGAAGAATCAAGGAGAGTAGCAGAAGTAAAATCATCTTGGTGGAAGAGATTGGAGGAATTTGTGGTTTCTAACCAACACCCATCGACCAAGAGATTATATCATATCAAAGTCCATGTCAATATCGTTCGCGAGGGCACCAAACATAGTAGTCTGGGGGAAAAGGGCATCTTCCATGATTGGATTTTTCTTCAATTCAACATCACAAATTTCTTAATTCAATCCAGTTGAAATTTGGCGACCCAGAGCAACGAACACAAGGATTAGTAACGCAAGGACTTAGAATTCTGAGTGGATGATTTCAAGATGGATTTCTTGCTCTAGTTTCCCAAACTGAAATCCGTCTGAATTGCACCAAAAAAAAAAAAAAATCAGTATGTAACTTTAGGAACCAAAAATAAGAAAACAATTTCATATAAGGAGATCTATCACCATATATCAGGAGAAACACAGAGAAAGAGAAACAAAAACAAGAAGAACAAACTTCCTACATATATTTTCTCATCTGTAAAAGAATTAAAAAAAAAAAAAAAAAACAAACTTTGACAAACATAAAATCGAAATAAAGTAAAACTACAGACACCCAAATCCATCCAAGTTGCAGGAAAATTCAAACCCAAAATTCCACAAAGAAGTACTCACTTGCTGCAAATTCTCCCAACAAGGATATGGATCTCTTCAACTTGCTTAATTTCCATCCCAGGAGCAGAGACAAACCCAACCAAACCCATCTCAAATTATTCCACAGAAACCCAAGTCCCAACCAGCCCTCAAGAAAATTCAAGACCCAAAGAGAGAGAATGTAATCAAAAGCAAATAAAAAAGGGAAAAAACAAAAAAGAAACTCACTTTGTGGATTGTGGAGATTCCACTAAGCTCAGAGGAGTATTTTTATCTTAACTTCTCCTATTTTTCTCAATCTGCCACTCAGCATCTGGCCTCCAGAAATTCTGCTCCCAGAAACAAAGTCCCTACGCAAAAAGCTCTTGATAGCTACTCTCTCTCTAAAAAAATCGGGAGTGAGAGAAGAGAATCTATTCTAGTTCTAGTTCTCGTGGGACACACAAAGCAATGGTTTGGGATTCCCAGCTACTTTGCTTGACATGGCCAAAGTCAACCATTGTAAATGGACTGATGGGTGAGGGAGCTTCCAAAGAAAGTAACAAGGAAGAAAGGAAGAGATCTTTTTACAGAGGGCCAAATGGAGATACAAAAAATTAGAGTTGACAGAGAGAGAGAGAGAGGATAAGTTGCAGGTTTTTGAAGCAAAGGCAGAGGAGAGAATTTGAGAACCGCTTAAAGACGGCAAATATGCTCAGATTCTCAAAAATCGCCGCAATCGGTCCTTAAATATCTTTTTTGAGTTAAAATCAAGAGCCGCTTGTCCACAATTTCTATCTTTTGAGTTTTGAATGTTTCTCCAAAGCATAATTGTTTTTAGTGGTTTTATTAATTTTTATTAATTTCATAGTTGAAAATGAAAAGAAGTATTTAAATTATATATGAAAATTGATGAATAAATGATGAAAAGTAGTTCTTTTAACATGAATATCTTCACCTATTATTGTAGATGAGACTAAGAGTAATTTCAGGAGAGTGATTCGAAAAAATTAAATTTGAATTGAACTCAAAATTTCGTTTCATAAAACGGATTATTTGAGTGTTAAGCCAACCCTTTTATGATTAGAAATGTTGATTGAATATAAAATTGATATGGATAAATTTCAATAACTTTATTTTATAAAAAATGATAAAATATACAAGATTTATTAGATCTTAAATAGTGATAAATTTGTAATTTTAATAAATTATAAATGTGTAAGACTTGATCATTTAACAACTGACAAATAAGTTGTCTATACTCCTTCCGTCTTAAAATATTTATTCGATACATATTTTAAAATTATCTCAAATTACTTATTCGATTCATTTATTTTGAGTTCCAAAGATGACATTCTTTTATAAACTATAATTGTCCAAATAATAAAATACTAACATTTTAAAAATAATATATTATAAAACGATAATTAAGAAATAAAAAAAATTCAAAATAGAACAAGTATTTTGGGACGGATGAAGTATTAAATTTATCGGTCATTTTTGATATTTTATTCTATAATAATAAAAAAATAACTAGATAAAAATATAAAATAGTTGGTAGTATTATTTTAGATAGTAAAACTAAATAAAGATATTAACTAAGGCCCTCTATTTTTTTTTTTAAAGGACACCTCTGTTACTTTATTGTATTTCAAACATAATAAAAGTAATCTTATGAACCGCTAATTATTCTTCACACTGAAATTTATTAATAATTATAATATTTGTATTATTTAAAATTTAAATAAAGAATAGTAGAAGAGCTGCCTTTATAAAAAAAAAAAAGGAAAAACAAGTAATTCTCTTAAAATAATCAATAAAATGATTTTTTAAAATAAAAATTCACCGTTCCTTTTCCACAAAGAGCCAAAATCAGGAGACGTCATTGCTTGCCAGATGCTGCAATTTAAAATAACAGTCACCTATCCCTAATTAGTAAGGTGTCACGATAGAGCTTTGTTAATTCACTATTTAATATTTAAATGGTTGTGGATCAATATGAGATTCTTCCCCACCGTATCTAGTAGAAAGAATAAAAAAATAATAAGTTGGATTCCTGTGTTTGTCGTACTTCAAAACGAAAATGGTGGCAACTCTTCCACCCATAGAGGCAAGAATATCGACCGTACACATCGTGGGATAAGCTTTATGGATGGATTCCTCTTAGATGCTCATTAAAAGGGTCATTAAAAAACTAAAAAACAGTCACCACAATTTAGAGAAAATTAATCAAAATTATTTTTTAAGCTCATATTTTATACAACTCACTATCATATTCGACGAGATTAGCTTTAATCAGGCATGACTTGAAGTAGAGATTTTCTTGACTCAGTTTGAATTAGAGGTGAAACTTGGTTGAGTTTTGACCCGACTTGAGAAATCATGCAGGTTGGGTCATGCGAATTGGGTCATCGAGTCGAATCAGATTGAGAAGATAAAAATTCGTATGGAATTCGGGTCGGATCGGGTTGAGGGGTTTTCAAGTTTACCCAATTTGACCCGATCAAACTTGAACCCATCCTACTAAAATTAGGCTAAAATGAGTTAAAAATGAGGATCGGGTCAGAATTCTGGTTGAATCGGGTCAGAATTCTGGTCGGGTTGGGTCACGAATTTCAGGTCAAAAGTTCAAGTCGAGTCGGGTCAAGTTCCATGTTTTATTGACTCGAGTCATGTTGGATTTTAAGAAATCCAACCCGATTTCACTCCCAGTTTGATATTTGGTTATGAGATGGATTTTATTTTGCCAATATAATCATATAAATAATTGACAATGTGAGAATAAAAAATCTTTGATTTACCATGATAAAAATTATCACATCTAATAAATTACTATATTATTAAATTTAAAAATGAGTCACATCTCGTAACTTGATTATATCGAATTGAAGTTTTCAGTTTGACAAATTTTGCATCAGTATATTCTTTTCCTCTAATACAATAAGAAAACCATTGGAAAAAATATTAAAATTAAAATTTTCATCTGATGCATGTCCTTACAGTCACTTGTGATTTGATGATGGTCTTATTTCAAATTTTAGAGATAGAAAGATTAGGATAAATTAGAGTTCCTACCCGTGGAGATTTTACGCTGGATAATCTACAGTTTTACGCTGGGTAATCTGCAGTTTTCCACGCGTAAATTCAAAAAATTAGAGCTCTAATTTATCCTAACAAAAGAAAGATTGCAAATGTGTATATATTAAGATTAAAACTTATTAGTGGAGATTCTTGTAATAAGATTATTAGTATAAAATCATTACAAAATTTACATGGACATAGATTTATGGGTCTAGCTCTCTTATTTTAGGTCCCTTTAAATTTGTGTTAAGTACCTTTTTTACTGCTAATCTTCTAAATTTAAAAAAATTATAGTTAAAAGAATTCAATTAAGCTTAGTTTTTATGTTTTTTTTTTTTAAATTCCATTTATAAGCATTTTAAATTTGTGTTGCAATGCAACTAAGTTGACCCCAATGGGGTATCACCCAATGAAAATGACTTTATTATTTAAATTCCAAAGTCTCAAACATACGACTGTACTTAGCTGCTGACAAAGATTTAAAAAATGTTTAAATTATTTAGTTAAAGCATATAAAGTCTGACTAACTGTAAAATAATAATAAAGCAAAAATATCACATTAGTATAATCAAGAAAAAGTGTACAAGAATCTGTAAACTACAATTTCTCTTGCTTGCATCAGCAGTTATTATTATTTTTCTCACATTAGTTTTGCTAAACATAGCAGGCAACAAATTTAAATTATTCACTCTACGGTTCTATAGATGGGTCACATCAAAATAATTGTGTATGACTGCTTCCTAATTGCCATCTCCATAACTCTCCCAACAACTGACATCAATTTAATTTTTATTTTTTCACTTCACCTTAGATTATTAGAGAAATTAGATCTTAAAAACCCACGAACTGATTGCATCTCACTTTAAGAAGTGGGATGTTACGAGTTTAAGCCCTTGTGGTCTAATTTTAGTGTGCTCTACGGGTAGTGAACTCACTCTTGGAGGTTTTACGCTGGATATCCTGTAACAGGGATTTAAATACCGGGTATACCGGTATATCGGCCGATATGCATATCGGCCGATATACCGGCCGGTAAATTTCTCTCTCTTCCGAATTTTTTTTTTTTTGTACTAAATATCGCCGATATTTGATGGGTCCCACTACCGATATTTTTTTTTTTTTTTAAAAAAAACCATACTTTCCAGCCCGATAAATACAATATCGGGCGATATTGGGCCGATATTCGGACCGATATATCGCCCGTATCGGCCGATATTGATTTTTTTTTTAAAAAAAAGGAAAACAAATCTAATATACCGATATTTTGGAATATCGGCCGATATTAGGGCCGATATTGGGGACCGTTTATCGCCCATATCGGCCGATATTCCAACAGTACGGCCGATACTTATATCGGCCGATTTCAAGGTTTCAAAAAACCGGTATATATCGGCCGATACGATAAGTATCGGCCGATATTTAAACCTTAGTCCTGTAATTTTCTATCTGTAAATTTTTTTTTTTAAAAAAAAGTAAAATTAAGAGGGGTAGGAGAAAGTTTGTAGAAAATTTAGTTCTTGTTGCAAGATTAGATAATTTATGAAGTATTCTTAATTAACGATCATCATATATGTCAATTCTAAGAGTAAATTGATGATTATTTCGGTCATTATCTTTTCTATTTTTTCTTAAAATTTATGTGTGAGAAATCGTAGGATATCGTATGTAAAACTCCAACAGGTAATTCCATTACCCCCAATGCACACAAACGTTAGGCTACGAAGGCTCAAATATGTAACCTCTCATTTCTTAAAACAGAGTCAACCAATCAAACTAGGCTATGTGAATATTATCTTGTCTATTTTTCTTGCATACTATACTTCATGCATTTAATATGAAGGGGATGGTGGCATCAAAGTCATCAACATCTTTTGGGCTTGTCAAATGAAGGATTGCATCTTTCTTCTCCTTTTTAAGATTTTATTCTTTTAATTATTTGCCACTTGATTCATATTCATTGTCAACTTTACCGGTGAAGACGAACTCCTAAAAGTTTGAACGAATATTATTATTAAACCATTGTGTGATACTGGTATGTCGTTCAAACAATATTGTTACTCAATTTCGAGAGAGAAATGATTTTAACACTGATAATTTTGTTAAAGGAAACATCAAATAATATAAATCATTCAATGTTTTTTCATTTCTACTTGACTTTGGCAGAATGAAAAAATGTCAAGGCGGCATTTGGATAAGGGATAAATTTTACAAGGATTACCATAGTTAACCTGACCAGATTACCCTAAGTAATATGAAAATCTCTTGGATAAAAAGGGTTTTCGAAAGTGAAAAGGGAGAAGTACACATTTAAATTTTTACCCTTACCTTTAGTTATCAAGCAAGGGTAACAAGGGATAACTCTCCATTACCTTTACACCCCCCTCATCCAAATGCAGTCTAAATTAGTAAAAATAATCATGTCTAAATTATTTTTCTTCTTCTAATTATCAGTAATATCCAAGTTGAAAAGTACAGACATTTTGACAGATTGTGTTGGAGCTTAGATCTCACATTAAGTTTTATGAATAGATAAATTATCATGTTTGCTATTAAACTATAAAAAAATAGACTATTAAATAATTCTTTTTTTTCATATATTATGATAATATGATCAATTCAACTATAAAAATGTATTAAATAGACATTATAAAATCCTTGTTTTGTTTTGTTGTTAAGTGATGGTACTGACAAATGGATGAAAACCACTTTTAGAAATATTGTTTCATGAGTATTCATTAATCATTATTCAATCTGGATTACCAAAGATTCAAAATCTTATAATATGTTGCAAATCTTTTGTATTGTAATCCATCGTGAAGATTCCTTGACGTAGTTCCATATGATCTCTTAATTTTAAATTGAAATGGATTATAATTTTATTTTAATCTCACATTCAGCTGGCAGAGATACTGCCACCAACTAGATGTTACATCAACTCACGTAGGTGTAGTGGGAGATTACGGGTTCGAGCCCTCATAATCTAACTTTAATGTGTCATAAGGGAAGTGGGCTCACCCGTGAAGGTTTTAGTAAGACAGTGTCTGAATTTTTCACACGTAAAAAAAAAAAAAAAAAGACATATTCTAATTGATAGTTTTATAAAACGTTAAATACAAAAATTAATTTCAAATTTATGAGTTGAATGATTTAAATGAACTTTTAATCTTAGCATTTGGTTGAATTGAGTTGAGACTTTTTAATTTTTTTTTTTAACTATGCTAAGATAAGACCCATTTGTGTCTATGTTATTTTCTTGTACTCTTGTATGTGAGAACAAGAGTTAGGATGAAAACCTTAGATACCTTTTGTTCTTATATTATCATCACTATTACAAATATTATTTTAAAAATGTACTTTTTGAAGAAAATGAAAGCATATAAAATTTTAGTTAAAAAAGATCCATATGATTTTACATTTTACTGCCATGGCTCGAACAATCATAAATGGTGGCAGTACAATAAAAAATATATCTTAATTTTGCAAAATATTTATCAATTAAAAATATTGCAAAAATTTCATTAGAATCTGAGTCGACTCAGCTGATGGGATGTATAAGGTGCGAGTCAACTTGACCATGTGAGTCGGGCTAACTCGCATTGAAAAAAAAAAAAAAATTGAAAAAAATGAAAAAGAAAAAATTGATCCTATCATTAAGTCATAATTCATAATCCATTTTTCACTCATTTTCTTAACCAGTTTTTTTTTTTTCTATCTTCAAAATATATCTATTGAAAACTCAAATTCAGAGCTCTCTAAAAAAAAAACTAAATGTGAAAAGTGAGGTTGGATTTGACCCAAACTTAGCAATGGTTTGGGAAGGATAAAATTAAGATTAAAGGTTGAATGATATGAAATTCTTGGGTCCATTAAAATACTGAGAAATATAAACTTATATTTCAGTGATATTGATATATTTTGGTGATATTTTACGTTGGGTTTTCCGTAGTTTCCCACACATAAATTCAAAAAAAGAAAATTAATTTAAAATCTTAAAATGTTTGAATTCAAAATTTCAAAATGAGTAAAAATATTGGCTAAAATAGAGTAAAATTTTAGAAATTTCTAGTAAAATATCGATCATTAATTTTTACATTTTTTTCTAAAATCTGAAAAATACCACACGTTTTTACTCTAGATGGGCCTAAACCTCTTTGGGCTCATGGGCCATCTGTTGTGTCCTCCCATGTTCTTATCTCACAAGTAGGGTGGGCCGAATTTTTTCTCTCTCCTCAAATTTTTTTTTAAATTTCGGTGATTTTTTTTTGAAAAAATTCATTTAAAAAAATAAAAAAATATAAATATCAGCCGATATCTAGGCCGATATTTGCCCGTATCGGATGAATATCGGCCGAGATATCGGCTGAGCCCACGCCGATATATTTTTTTTAATAAAAAATAAAAATCGGCCGTATCGACCGAACTTTTCTCTCTTTGACCGATACTATATGTATTGACCGAGAGAGAACGGTCTTCAAAAAATCGAATTAATTCGACCGATACGTAATGTATCGGCCGAATCTTTTGCCCCTGCTCACAAGTAACTTTCATTATTTGGGCCCACACGACGAAAGTATGGATGGACCCGATGGAGATTGGACCTGGGAGATTATCTAAAAAGTCAATAATTAACGCTAAAGTCATATCAAAACCACTTCAAACACGTAACAGTGATTAAGACAACATGAAAATCACTATTTTTTCAATTTCATTCACACCTGCAACACCAACCCTAAAATAGTTGATCATGTTCGATTATTTATTTAATTTTAAAATTTATTAATCCATATAAATGAATCTTCCATACTCACACTAAATTTGTACCTTTCGGTAGATTATTTTTTATGATCAAGTGTTTAGTCTTCTTAGAACACCTGATTAATCCTTGAGACGTGTAAACTTCTTAGAGAATTAATTAGGTGCTCTAAAAAATCTGGACACCTTAGTCATAAAAAAAAAAACAATCAAGCAAAACTCACTGGAGACAATGTGTAGATATCACAAAATATTGAGCTTTTTTACGAAATGGACCAAGAATCGACATGGTAATCAAAATTTTCACCGGTGATAACTATTTTTTTAAAATAAAATTGGACTAAAAATGGGCCAAAGATGATAAATATATTTCATAATTTTTAGCCCCACTAAAAGCCCAATATTTCGATTCATCTTCATTATCTTCGTCATTTAAGTCATTTATTTCATTAACGTAGGGACAACCTTTAATTTGGATATGATAAATTGTTTTCATGGGCCGACTATCTTACGCGCATGAGACTCAAACCCACAACCTTTAGGCTGTAACAAAAAGCTCAAAATTTTAAGTTTTGGATTATCGACTAAATTTGAAAATTAGTGCTAACTTTCCTTGCCCGAGGAACAAGCTACTGATCGTATTTTATCTATGTCCCAGAAGGTTTTGGAGAACGCGTAAATTGTTGAGGATCATGGATCCGGCCGAAGCTCATCCTTGTCAAGAGACCGCTGAGGAATGAGGCCCAGGCCCAGGACTAGGATGAGCCCAGTGTCCCATAGGCCCACTTGTATTCGGTTATTTATGTGTTTGTATAAAGAATACTGAAACCCTAATTAGTATGCAATTATAGTTATAATTAAAGAACTGCTTCCTCTTCTTCCTCATCTCGAAAAGTTCACCTCAAGATATGATTTGGGCTTTCTCAAACCAGTGTGCAAAAGCCCAGCACCCATAAAAGTCAAGGGTTTTGTTTAGCATCCAGCACCAATAAAGTCCTTATCATGGATAATATAAAACCTAATTGAGAAGCATTTGATATCTGTGTTGGAGAAATGATGAAACAATCAGTCACTTGTTACCCACTTTACTTCCATTCTTCATAATATGTGAAAACCTCCCTATCTTCATGCACTAAGTAAAACTATGGAGAATGGCCCATTAGAGTTGAACGTGAATCGAACACAAGAGTCTGAGACGGATTCCCTCAGGGTTCTTTCTATGGAATAGGTGCAAATGGATTTCAATATAGACTGAACTGGATCAATTAATTCGACACATAGGGGGAATCGGGTGAAATTTGTCCTTATGCCTCATATCTGTTAGCAGCTAATTCACTAATTATGCTATAATGCTTAAGGTTATAAAGATCGATTAAGTCTAAATTTACTCAATTAATATGATTAGAACTCAGTTAATATAGATATGATTGGACTTTGGGGTTTGCATTGGTTAGGACTTGCCATTTCTCTTAATTATAAGTGATTTTCAACAAATTTGTATCCACCTCGATTGATATAACTTGACTTAGTCTCTGCCAAATTAGAAACCAAATTATCCAACCTGTCTGGTGCATATTTGAAAATCCAAAATTCTAATGAAAAAAGGCACCAATTACTCACTAAGCGGCTAACCTTTATATAGTCGGGCTAAGAAGTCTGGATATGACACCAAAACAATAATTGGTCGAGTCCATGGTTATTAGGGTTAATCTGTTCAACATCGTCATCAATGTCTAAGTCATCTTCATTTAAATCTTATTGGATTTAGTAAATTTAAGGTGAATAATATAGGTATTGTTAGAATCATCACCACCCTATTTCTAAGATGAATAATTTATATTTCTTTTTCTTTCTTCTTATGATATTTCAATTGCACTTGCTCCACATCACAATATCATCCATGTCCTCAAGTTTCCCACTTGTTCTCTCCATTTGCATAAGTTTTTTTTTTTAAGACCAAGGTGTCTAGGCCTCTTAGGGCACCTTACTAATCCTAGCAGCATGTGCAAACTTCTCCATCCACACAGATCGGATAACACGATAGGGAGTGACCTTTTTGTGTTGAGAGTGACTTGAACCTAAGACTTTCCGTATCTCAAGCTGACCGCCAAACCAACCTTCACTGGTTCATTTGCATAAGTTTTTCCTCACTTTCTCATCTACTAGAGCTACTTTCAACATTTATCTTATATAGTCCATCCTTAATTCCTTTTTAATTTTTTTTTTTTTTTAAGATTATTGTGGGATTTCTCACCCCACATTGGAGGTGAGACTAATCTTGACGAATACGCGAAGCCAACTGCATGCCCTGTGTACTGAATTTCCAGAATGCTGAATATTATTGATCAAAATAGGATACACAAAAATTTTCCCTTTAACAAATCAAAACATGATGTGATAAAAGTTGCATGGCCATTTGCCATCCAAATTACAATGTCTAAATACAAAACCAAAACAGTGATCAATGAATGCCTTATTTCAATTGAAAAAAATAATGCGCCATAATTCTATATATGAATGACTGCAACTCAATGTAAAAAATAACACAATGGCGAAGGTAACTGATATGCATTTCAATTATGCTGTTACCCTCGTGGTTTGTGAAGACGGGGCCTGTTGCAGAACTTCCTACCATTGGCTCGTACAACTGCTGCAATACTCATGCTCAGACCAGCAAAGAAAACTGAAAGAAGTAGATGGCGACTATCTACCCGGGCTGCAAGAGCAAGTGAAATTTCTTGAGAATTCATCTTAAAAGAACGAGTTTAGGTGGGAAGTTTAGTGTCACACAACTGCTAGAAACTACAGATGTGGCAACATAACTTCAGAAATTAGAATCTTGGACTTCGGAAACTGCAACACCATTTTCTGATCCCCACATTGGAAGGTTATATCCAATACTCCACAAATGCATTCCTTTGAGGGAGATCCATAGAATTATGACAAGCCTGTGAAAGGATTCCTAATAATCTGCTAGGTTGCAGTCCTAAAACATGTCTAAATAAAAAGAAAAAATAAAATAAAATTGGCAGCTTAAAATTAGACCATTAAAAAAAAAAATCAGCACTGGCCAAGGGAAAAAAAACCTAAAATGGATAACTTAATCTTCCAATATATATTGTGTCCCCATGGATTGTTAGATCATGTTTTAGGATCAATAAAGAATGATTTCACATTGGTCAAGATTTTCAGAGGTCAAGATGCTGCACATGTTGACTAAAGTTGAGTGTTCCACAGTTGCTCCTTTCACTAACCTAAATTGTAGGATTAGAGAAGCCTAGAAAAGAAAATGATTGATGATGGGATATATTTACAAAATAATCAGTTATTTGAAATGTTGAAAGGAATTGAAGATGTTCAGAATCATTCTGCAACATTTTGGGTTCAATAATTTAAGAAAATAAACAAGATCAGGTCTTTGATAGGGTGGAATGGAAGAGTAGAAAAGGCCGAGTCCAAATAAATGGAATTAGTGGATAAGATGTTGATGACAAGACAAGATCCTCTATAGCATAGTTGGCAAGCATTTGGTGTCATTTACCATTCTTTTTTAGAAAATATATATTTAAGAAAGTACTTAGAACATTGATGATTAATTTCTTTTTCTAGCAAAGAAAAGAACAATATAAAATTTGCTTCAATGGTGAAGTGATGAAGGATAGTTTCAACCAGATACACAGTTGCAAAGTGGTCAGCAATCAAATATCGTTGTAGTTTAAGCATGGATATTATTTCTCAAGCGCCATTAGAGTCATCTCACCTTGCCTCAGTGAAATGGCTGCAAAAAAGAGCCCGGAGAAGACCAGTGCTGCAGCAAGTGGTAGTGACTGCAAAAGAGCTTGCGTTGGTGAATTAACATCAAGAGGCAAATCCTTCCAAGTAAACATCAAGGGGCAAACAAGTATCCTCAAATGAATATGGTGGTAGCTATTAACTCCAGTTGCTAAATCCAAGGTCAAAAACCGTTTGAATGCCTTTCAAATGTGTGTGTGAGTGTGTGTGGGTGTCTGTATTTGAGAGAGAGGGAGAGATCTGAAGCAGCCCCTATACAAAGAATTGTATGGTAAATAGTGCAAGGGACTAGAGAAATAGGGTGAATAGTGCATATGAAGCGTTCAACTATAGGACGTGAAATGATTCCATCTCATCTATCAATACCATGCAATATAACATGGATTCTTTGTGCTGGGATTTTTCTTGGATTTTTCTGGTACTAGCTTAAACAATGACAAGCATAATGACAAAATATCATCACATTTTCTTTTTTCAGAAGCCTAAGTAAATTTTAGATATTCATTATTTGATTCTTTGGACAAAATTCTTACTTTGATTGCTATTATTCATATGTTCGCACAATTATTTTATTTAAAATAAATAGTTACTTGAATTTATTCAAGTATCACATTCAATCTCTCAGATACTAAAATTTTGGACTTGCTGACTCATACATGTAGCCATTGGAAGATGATTCGCATACGTGCCAATACCCATTTACCCATTACACATGGATACTGTGTTTCCATGCTATATCCACATTGTGCTCTGATTTTGTCCATAATAAATTGTTATTATGATGTTATCCATATCTGACATCAAGACAAGCCATTATCCTCATTAGAATATGAAATTGTACTTGTTTACTGTCTGGGGAGCTTAGAGAAAAAATACTTCCTAATTTTTATTAATGTTGCAATGATTGTCTCTCTAAGAATCACAAAGCTAGCATCATAAAATGAAACCAACCACAAAACTGAAGCAGCCCATGGACAGAGAGCATCAGTATACATTGACAGGGCATCCACCAAATTCTACATCTAAAGGGAACCCATCATCTTGATGGAGCATCACTCTTGCATTTCCCTTTTTTAAATGTGACTCTTTATTTATTCATTACTTTGAAATGGTTATTCCAAGACAGGCCTTGAAAGCCCACATAATGCAAAGGCACTAAATGTAAATCCCAGAAACATCTGTCTTGCTTAAAGATCAGTGTTACCATTACAGACCTAGAAGTGAAGATACATATAGCTAGTGATATTTAATTCCAGAAATTAGTTGGAAATTCACCAAGATATGCATGACCAAAGCACATAAGGATTAACCAAGACTTACTGATTTCAACTAGAACTGCTTTTCTAGTTACCTTCCCCAGATAACAAAGTATAAGATTCAGAGGGTAATAAATGATAAGAAACGTAGCTTATCATATGAGTATCTTGCAGAGACCATCCAACAAATTGAGCGAGTCCCTTTAGAAACTTAAATTATGGATATGCCATGTAAATCAACCAATAAATACATAATGATCCAATAATTAATCAGGCATTCAATTAAAGTTGAATCTTGAACAAATAATTCACAATAATAGATTCAAAACAGGTGTCTCCAAGCTGCTGTCAGTGCATCAAACATTATTAGCATAGATGCAGATATCATTAAATTTCCCCATAAAACAAAACTTCATAATAACTTGAGTTCTACTCACAGTCAGAAGCTCTGAATTTGTTGCTGGGGATGAAGATTTCATATCACGGTTGACAGCAACAATGTAGTGCCCATGTAGGAGATCAATGGAATCCTTTACATTTCAAAACAAGAAATACATTTATAAAAATTAAATTGTGTATTTTGAAAAAAGAAGAAGGATGAAGATACTAGTTATAAATCCTTCAAACAATTAAAACAATAATGAAGCGGATTGCTCAAAGGGGGTGAACAAGATCCAGATCGGCAATCTCAGCACTTTATATAAACTACTATATTAACAAGCCTCTTTCTCATAGAAGAGATAAACTATATTTAGAAAAAGAAGAAGAAACAATCAAGAATACAAGTCAATAGTGTAAGTAATTGTGCAAATGAACTAATCAACAATAGGGCATGAATCCCAAACCTTATGCATAAACTGACATCTGCACAACAAATGATCTATAGATTCCTCTTTTGATCCACACAAAATGCAAGACAAAGAAACCTCAATTGGCAGGATACCTATTCCTTGAATTATAATGAATCATCATCTTACCATTAACTGTAGCCTAAGAGAAAACTTTTATATCTGGAGATACGTACTATTCCAAACTAAGGAACATGAGGGCCTAGAACCTGAGTTTGTTGCATAGACAACACTTTTTTTTGAGCGGGAACAAAGACGATTTATATTAATACAGAAATAAAAAGTACAAGTATATCAAAGGAAAAGAGTGTCTAAAAGGACTAGGCCCTGAAAAAACACACATTAGACTGCATAGACAACCCTTAATATCACATTGACCAAAAATTGTCCTGATGAATCACCATTCCAGATTCTTTGATCCTTATCTTCCATTGAGATGACAAAATCAACTAGAAGGTTTCTCAAATTATCATATTCCCTCAACTCAAAATCTCTCAGTCTCCTAAACACTGCTGGCAATTGCACCCTTCTACCTATCACCTCATAATAATTGCTGACCATGGCACTATGATTCTCTACTGTACACAGGCATTGAATACATCCTTCAACAACCTTTCTACAACCATTCTCACTCCAAAACAACATCCTATTGCCTTTCCCCATTAAGAATCTAATATTTTTTGAAGGCTTCCACCACCATAGCCCACCACTACTGAAACTACAAAACGCTTTAACCACTGCAGATCCCTCCCTTTCCGTTCTTTTACCTGACTCCCAACCTCTCGGTCCCTCACCCCCATGCCTAGCACTCAGAATTTTCCTCCACAGAGGCACATCCTCCCTAGTATATTTCCAAGGCCACTTAAATAAAAGAGCACGATTCCTATCCTCTAATTCAGCAATTGCCTAAACCCCCTTCCTCCCTAAGTTTTGTCAGCTCCTCCCAACTTGCTAAATGTAGTGCAGATCTCATCACAAGCATGAATATTTCCTCAATGTAATGCAAGTGAGTCTCAAGGTGTGATATGTTGGTATGAACTGTAAACAACTAGGCACAGTGCATGAAGCGTAGGAATATTGTTTGTTAGGTTGGATCACAAGTGATAGCTAGGCTTGTAACACCAGTCTTTATTCCACGTTAACTCTTAATTATTATTAGAGGGAAGGGTTCAGAGGGGTTTGCAAAAAGTAAGCTTTTAGATGAATGAAAAAACAAATGCTTCATGCATGGGATTGGACCATTAGGATTGTAGGTTTTGGTCAACATGGACCAAGCTTGCTTGACATTCAAAGCCATTCCAGGTCTCAGGCCTCGTAAATATATGGGTCCAACATGGTCCAAGTTTTGAACTCATTTCAAGGACAGCACAAACCCTTCATGGCTGTTATGCAAAGTGTGTTTTTTTTCAAATGTTCCTGTTATGCTGAGTGTTATGCTTTGATTTGTTAACAAACAAAACTTGCAGGCATAGGTTGATACAGATGTAAGGCAACCAACCCAGCAAATTGTCACCATTTTGAAACATGATTCACTTGGTGAAGATTGGCCATGAAATAACTCAAAAGCATCATAAAGCAGCAAATATTGGAGAGATTGCACCAATCTTGAAATAAGATACAAGGAATGATGCAACTGTACTATTCTTTCTAGATTGGAATGATATTAAATTACCCATCTAAAATGAAACTAAAGTTTTCATGCAAGTAAGATATTTTTAGAAAAAAAAAAATTGAGTCAGTATTTCTTTAAGTAAAATATAGGTGTCTTAATCTACTTGACACTGCTGATTGGACCTCATAAAGGAGTTTATGAGAATTGAATGCAAAAGAACATTTTACTGACTGTAAAAGTTCCAACACAAAATCCCAAAACAAGTTTGAACTAGCAACAATAACAAAAACAAGAATGAAATAACAACGAGAACTGAGGTATCAACATGTTTTTTTTTAGCGGTAAAAATGATTTCATTAAATAAGAAAACTAAGAACAAAGAAGAGCAATACATCATATACGAGAGGTCCAAGAGACTTACACCAACCCCAAAGGAAACTGAGGTATTAACATGTAATGATCTTTTATCAGGGGTGTAGACATAGTACTATTAATAAAAATGTTTAGTTTGCATAATAATATGCTTAAGGTTATCATACAAGTGAGATAATTTTACCAGCACCATTCCGAACCGAAATATTGATTTTGATGTTGCATAAGCAAGTGAAATTTGAAGGCCACAAGTGGCACAGGCTAGAGGAAAGAGGAGACCTTTAAAGATCTAGATCAAATAGGTAAAGAAGGATAAGATAAATTTGTAGTGACAAAGAGTATGTTCTTTGATGGGGTATTTTTTTCCTTGAATGGATCTTTGATTGGGTAGAATGGCAATGTAAGAAATAGAAAGCCAACCATAGATACATGGAACAGTGGCTGATGGCAGTGGTGATGATGATGATTTCATACAAGTGAACAGATATAAATAAATGTATATTCTTCCTTCTTTTTTTTAAGAATTAATGCATTAATAAAGACAAGACAACAGTAAAGAGCTAAAGGAGAAGCAACTATCAGATATTTCCAGCATGCAATCACAGTCATAAAATGTGAGGCTTACTGACCTGCTTCATTCCATCAGAAAAATTGTTCAGGTAATATCGGTTCATGGCATTCCAACCATCCATCAGAAATCCTGGCAGTGTCTGTTTGCCATATCTAGCAACCCAATCAAGATAAAGTAAAATCTCTAGAAACAAGTCATGCTTGACTCAGTTTGAGATCATAGATGGAGATGTTAATGCACAAAGAAAAAATAATAATGTATGGTTTTAGGGAATAAGTTGGAAGCAAATACTTCATATGTTAAAGAAAAATTAGCATAAAGAAGGTTTTTTTTTTTTTCTTTTGTGCACAGTTACAATTCAGTATGACACATAATAAGTTCTCAATTAACCCACTCAAGCACAAAAAAAGAAAAGAAGATAAGTAACAATGAAAACTTATAAAGAACATATGGGATAATGTAAATATGCCCCTATACCCATGCACCCCTTCCAGAAATCATATATGAACATGCCAAGACTATGAGCAATCTAACCACAAAATGAAATATAATCAATAAACAAATAACTAAAAAAATACAGTAGAAAAAGAAATCTCATAAATATGCCTTTGAACAAAAAATTCTCACCAATACAGCCTAATAAAACACAGAATAAAAAGCAATGCCTACACACGATTTGGCATTCAGACCTTTAGCCCATGTTTGGTAGCCATTCCAATAAGAAATGATTCAAGCCTTTTCCTCTCATTCCTCTCTACGCCATTCTAGCCATAACACATCATCATCATCATATGCCAAAATCCGATTCATCAGAGGTTGTCTTTTCTAACTCTATTTATCCATTTGATCCTATCATAAACGATAAAGTGGTCACCCACCATCTATCATGTCTTTTATTATCTCCTCTCTATGTTTCCAATGCTCTACCTCTCCTTCTTGTGTCTGCAATTTGTAACCTCTCAACTCTCTGAACATGGGTTATCTCTGTGTTCTATTTACATGACAAACACTTCAAACGAGTTTCCCTCATTTTGTCTTCTATTAGAGAGCATAAATGTATAGAAGCCACTTTCAGAATCCATTTTCACAAGAATAATTTCAGAAAACTTGAAGATAACTTCCACTATGTAAATGACAATAAACCACTGAGAGAAAAAATTGTACCTGACCAAGTCTCTTTTCAAAGCAGGAGTTCCTGAATACTGAATGCTTATATCATCTCCATGATTTGCCCATACTGAAATGAAGTTGTGAAGTATACCATTAGATATATTAGATTTTCACATCACTAAGTCTTTTCCTTTTCCTCTTTCTTTTTAGAGATCCTCATTGTTAAGTCTTTAAAGCCCAGCTACTTGGCATAGGATTCAGCTTGAATTTCATACTTGTATGTTTCTTTTTTTAGATCTTCATCATTGTCTTTACTTGGTGTAAGATTCAGCTTCAATGCCACATCCATCCCTACTTGTATATTTCTTTCTTATCATCTATTATCTTCTCAGAGTAGGGGGAAATCTTTGGAGTTCAGATCTTACAAATTAGTAACATGCATACAATATTCATTCATAGGCAAAGTGAGTTTTATGTCATCTATCTGGGATTGGCACTCATTACTGGATTTGGAAATTTCTTTCCATTAACCAGCTGATTGTTTTACACCTATATGACTTGAACCCACAACCTTCATGTTGCAATAATGAGCACCTTACCTAACTATGTCACAGACATATCAACCTTCTACAATAATTCAAAAGCTAAAAGGTTAATTCCTATCAAATATCATTTAACCAATACTCACATATGTTGAAGCTTTCATCAAAATTTGGATGTGCACTGATGGTCTCGCCGGAGCCAAAAATCCCTAATTTCTTGAAGTTGGGTTTCCAATATTTTTCTGCCAATCATGCTCTGTCAATCATATTTCAGTATTACTACAAGGATAGATGGCTACATTGAAGTAAAAGCTAAAACAATATGCAATCCTGATGAAAAAATTGGATGAGATTACAAAAACAACTAAAATAATCATATGCCACAGACATGATCAAGTTGGAAAAAAAAGAAATGGCAAAAAAAATGAGGAAAAAGATTCTGTGCTAATGAACGCCGATACCACTTAAGAACAGTGTTTTATAGCATCCCAACAAGATCATTGATAAAAAAAATTGTCTGATCAAACGCTTTTATAGCATTTCTTACATATTCTGTGGAAACATGATTATACTACAATAGGTATGGTCAAAATAGATCCTCTTTAATTCAAAAAGTGCCTAAATTCCAATGTTGCTAGGGTAATGGGTATAGATGACCCATGTGTAGTACAGGTACAAGTCTTGGACTCCATCCACCAAAATCTCAAGTCAGTTGGACAAAATGACGTATCTAGCATATGTATTTTAGAGAAGGTAACTTCAATTACTATCAGGAGTATAAAAACACGGATAAAATACAAGTAGATTACAACATGAGAGCTTTGAAACTTTACAAGTAGAGGGCAAAGGAGGTTTTGAAAGATATTACGAACGGCTGGTGAAGGGAAAGAAGAAAGATACGATACAAGATGGAGAAATGGAGGATATGGTTTTTTATTGAGTAGAATGGAACAGAAGAACTAAAAAAGGAAAGCCTAAATAGATGTGAAACTGGTGGTAATCACAACGTTGACGATGAGGATGAAAAAAACAATGATGATTAAGTGCCTCCCAACAAAGAGAGAGCAGAAACAAGTAAAAGACAAGAGGAACTACAAAACAAAATATCAAGGCTCATGAACAAGTCCAACACATGTCCTATGAGACTAAGTAGCATAGATTTTTTTTTTTTTTTGAACATCGTGGTGTCCAAGCCTCTTAGAGCACCTCACTAATCCATATGGCATGTGCAAACCTCCCTATCCACACACACTAGATAACACTATTGGGAGTGACCCTTTTTTGTTGAGAGTGACTTTAATCCAAGACCTCCCACATCTCAGGCGGGTTCTTGACCGCCAAGCCAACCCTCACGGGTTACCTAATAGCATAGATCTGATTGCAATTTGCAATTTGCAAGGAATCTAATCCATCCATCTGCCAACTCATGTGTCCCACTTTTTTATTTGTATATTTGAATAATATACATATAAATCTATATGGATTACACAGTAAAATAACCTTCAACAAATGTATGATCAAATCTGTATCTATGGATCACACAGCTACCCATAATACATGGCCTTATTAATAGAATATAGGAGACAACTCATCTCCAACTTTTTTATTTGAATATATACACATAAGAATACAAGAGAACAGAAAAATGGATAAAAACTCGTGCCCTACTCGCTCAAAATTTAGGGAAAACTGAACAACAACCAGGTAAAGAAATGGTAGCAATAAAGACCAAAATTGAAACCAATCAGACCTTTGTATCAAAGGCTCTCTCTCTCTGTCTCTGATGTAGGACACAATACATGTGGACCCCACTTCTAATTTTATCTTTATTTTATTTTTAGCAGATTTAGTTGTAATTTCCTTTTTCGTCAGTGTCCTAGTTGGCTGGGAATTCCATCCAGCCAAGAGTCCTAGTTTTAGTCTAGTTATGTTTTCTTGTAATTTCGTTCTTCCTCTCTATATCTACGGTTGTAGTGAAAATGGGAGAGACAATTCTCTCACGTCAATATTGAATGAAATAAAATAAGTTTATTTTCTCTCTTTTATCTTCCTCTTCCCACTTTCTGCCTTTGTTGCAGATGTTCGCCCAAATCCCTGGCCGAGATCCAGCCTCTATCATCTTCTCTGGCGGTCCATCGCGTCTCTGTGACTGGCCCCAAAGTGTGGGCATTATCCCAGACGTATTCTGTTTCCTGTAGTCCCGCCGACAGTACCTAAGTTCCTCCCTTGGCCTCAGATTGCAGAGATCAGCCATGCCTCTTCCCTGTTCGCCATCTCCATCCATTCCCTGCAACCGCACTTCTCAAGCCACCGTCAGAGCTTTCCTCTTCCATCTTCCATCTTCCATCTTCTTTCCCTTCACATGCACTTACCATAAACCCACATATTCACCAACCATAGCTATCATCCCTTTTTTCCCCAATGAAAGGCAATTGATGTCAACACCTCAGCAATGCCTTGTCTTTTCATGTCCCCTCACCTTTTCAACATTCATTAATGTCCTCATCCTTCCACTTATTTACCAAACCACCCCATTCTCAATTTCTTCACCACCTTTGACCAAAGTCCAACACTATAGCCGTGGGACCCATTCATTAGACCCCTTCTACTAAGGTTGACTAGACTTTTGACTGTTTGACCTGAACTTTTCGGGTTTGACTGGGTTTCTTTAAACCCGCACTGCTTCCGCTACGTCACTCGCTCTCACTCTATATCGCTCTCTCACACACACAAGATCATGCAACAAATGGTTGATGTTGAACTATCAAATGGGTATAGATATTAGATGCTATTTTTTTTGGTATTTTGGCAAATTAAGAGGTCCACCTTTATTTTATATGGTTGGATGGCGCTCAAAACCATGTTGCACTCCCTTTTTTGTTTTTCCTTTTTTTGAGTAGTAACAAGATGATAAATATATTAAAACATATTACATTATAGTTACATGAAGGGGTCTAAGAGACTTAAAAACAAAACAAAGAAAAGAACAAACATGTAGGCCCCATGATGCTCTCAAACCCTCCCCTAGTGGTTACAAGAGGAGTACACTATCGATCGTCGAGTCAACTCCAATCTTTGCAAAGAAATTTTCAACAACATTGGTTGATCGCCTCAAGCCTGCACGAAGGAAACCTCATGGCCCGAACATAATTCCTTTATTTCCCTTACCATTGTAATCAATTTCCAAGAGGTATTTTCTCCTCTTAGCCCATTTGATCGCTTTCGCCGAATCCCTTTCTATGATTACCTTCCCCTGGCCAAAAGACGTCCACAATGTCAAATCTCTCCTAATAACTAAAAGTTCAGCTACATTAAAATCTCTCACACCCATTTTTGAAAAGTTGCTTTGAAATCATGTAATATATGTTGAATAACAGTAAAAGGTTTTTTTTTTTTTAACACTTTACAAAAAACTTGGGCTTTATTTCAAAATATGGAAATGGGATTTTTCCTCTTCCTCCAATAACCCCAATATCTTTTCCTTGAAGTGGAAGGTACTATCTTCATCCATCTCTTCTTTCAAGCACCATCTCTCTCCATCTCCCTCATTTTCCAATCACTCTATTCCCCAAACTTCAAATTTTTTATTTTTTTTTAATTTTGAAATGATCACAAAGAATATTATTCAAAGAAAAAAGAGTACAATAGAAAATGGTCTCTATATACATCCAAACTAAAAATGCCAACCAAATCCAATATAAACACTCAAACAACCCCATGATTGCCACCCAAACCCAACACGCTTAACAAAACTCCATTGTTGCTTTCTCCATACCCACACCAATCTTAGCCAAAAAATCAGCTATGCATTTTGCTGAACGCTTGAAATGTATGAAGGATATGAACATAAACATCGAATCTCCCTCACTACTGGTATGAGTTTCCAAGGTGGCCTCTTGCTACCACTCACCCATTTAATTACATTCTATGAATCTCACCATCTCTTCTTGCAGGGACCGCACTTCTGAGGAGGACAGCCTTGTTTGGTGGCCTAACTCCACTGGACTTTTCTCAATTAAGTCCTTCATCACTTGGAATTTTTTGACATCTTGTCCAGCTACAGTTAACCCTAAGATTTGGTCCTCTAAAGATCCTCCAAGGGAAATTAGTTTCCTTTGGACTGCTGAGTTGGGGGAAATCTTGACCCAAGATAACTTGCGGAAAAGAGGATGAACAATAGTTAATGCTGCCCTTTTTACCTTCAAGCTTCTGAAGAGTCGAATCATCTCCTTATTCATTATCCCTTCTCTTCTGAAGTTTGGAACTTTGCCCTTGACCAGTTCGGTATGGCTTTGGTTATGCCATCCTCTGTGGATGTGGTTGAGTTGTCTTTTGCTTGGGACATTGTCTCTGTCTCACCGAAATGCTCTACTTTGTGGCATTTATCTTAACTTGCCACTATTTGGAGCCTTTGGTGGGAACGTAATAACATGATCTTCAAAGGTACAGCTGAGCCCAATTTGTCGGTTGCAAGACGAGTTGTTACCAAGTGTGCATCATGAGTTGTTTCTCTCCAAGAATTCAGAAATATTTCTATGTCTGACTTATTGACCTTGCATAAGCTCTTCATAATTTGTACTCTAGCCTGGGTGGTGCCTTGCTCTATGCAACGTTTCTTTGCATGTTGTTGTAGTTTTTTGCTTTTTCTCTATTTGCTCTTTATGTATTCGCACCTCAGGTGCTTTTTATCTATTAATATATGAATCATTTAAAAATAATAATGCATTCTATGAATCCCCTTCCAAGACTAGGTTCCCTAGACCATGCCTAGCCCATAGACTCGGCCTCATTGGAGTCTCTCATGCCCATGGACTCTATGAAAAAAAGGTATTGTCTCATCCCATTTCACACCACTCCACCTATCCCCAAAGAACTTGGCTTACCCTTTGCTGCTCCATTTACATTGAACTTAAAGCAACCCTCCCTAGGAAGAGACCATACTTCCATTTTCCTACGCCTCCTAGAAACCTCTCTTAACCAACCCTCCTACGATCTATTAAAGTCAAACAAAGACACCTCCTTTAACAACTTGCTAATCTAGAGCCATGCAAACAACTACCACCTAGAACACTCAGATTTCATCCTCCCCATTAATTTTGCCCTGAAAAAATCCTCAAGTTTCTCACTTTCCACAAAGACCACATAATTGCAATTGGAATCGTCCCCTAGGCCAATCTCCTCCTACCTCTAAAAGACTTCATTTGTCACCTGTCCAAAATTCCTAAGATCGATTCGTTAAAAGACCCATGAGCAGCCCATAATGTCAGCGAAACTAAACTAGACTTCATTTGCTATTGATTTCTCCCTTATTCACGGCTTCAGAATTGGTGAATCTTCGCTGCAGATCAATCATTTACAATTTGTCGACGATACCATCATCTTTTGCAATGCTACCACAGAAGTTATCATGAATCTTCGATCCCTTCTGAAATGGTTTGAGTAGTCTTCCTCCCTCCATATCAACTGTCTAAAGAGTGAAATTTTCGGCATCAATATGGATGACAATGAGCTAGGATTATTTTCAGAGATATTAGGATGTGTATCTTCTTCTCTCCCTTCCACTTATTTGGGGCTTCCTCTTTGCATTGGGACCCCTGGGTATTCCTAGTGGGAATCCATCATCCACAAATTCAGTAAGCGTTTAGCCTCGTGGAAAGGAAAGTATTTGTCTTTTGGAGGTAGGATCACGCTTCTTTAAGGCCGTCCTCTCTGCACTACCAATCTACTTCCTATATACCTTTAAATGCCCAAGCAAAGTGGTCCAATCTATGAAGAAAATCACGAGAAATTTCCTTTGGGGAGACCAAGATGATAGGAAAAAATTTCACCTTGTGAATTGGGAGCAAGTTTGTCTTCCTATTAGTGCGTGAGGTCTTGGAGTGCGACCTATCAAGAAGGTGAATGTTGCTCTTCTCTCCAAGTGTCTTTCGCAATTAGGCACTGAGGGTGATTTTCCTTGGAAGACGATACTGATCCAGAAATACAGAGTGAGAAATCAGGGATGGGGGGTCAATCCTTTCCCTCACAGGGCATCTGACATGTGAAGAGCTATTGCATCATGTGTTGACAAATTTAAAGAAGGGATCAAATTTAAGGTGGGGCGCGGTAACAGAGTTAAGTTTTGGACCGAACCGTGGTGTGACAGTACAACACTGGCAGCCAGATTTCCTTCCATTTACCGGCTATCTCAGCTTCCGACAGGGGTCATTACAGATTTCTACTCCATTTGTAGTGATCAAATTGTTTGGAATCTCTCCATTCAGCGTAACCTTTTTGATTTAGAGATTCATGACTTCTCAGCTCTTCTTCATATCATTTCTGCCTACTGGATCCGAACCTCCATCGAGGACTGTCTTATTTGGTGGCTGGATCTGACTGGTTGTTTCTCTGTCAAGTCATTCATCAAGTGGGACAATCGGGTGATGCTCCTGCTATTGTCAACCCAAAAATTTGGATTTCCAAAGCTCTTCCCCTTGCAATTTGCTTCCTATGGACTACAGGTATGGAAATTTTTTTACTCAAGACAACTTGTGCAAAAGAGGAAGAATCATGGTTAGTGCCTATCCTTTGTGCCTACAAGCCTCGGAAGAGACGAATCATCTCCTTATCCATTGCCCTTTCTCATATCCAGTGTGGATATCCGTGCTAGAAAAGTTTGGTGTTGATTAGGTTATGCCTTCTACGGTGGCAGATCTATCCTATGCTTGGTACATTGTTTCGGTCTCCCCAAAATGCTCCTCATTGTGGCGCTTAGCTTTCTTCAGCACTATGTGGAGTCTATGGTGGGAACACAACAATAGAATCTTTAAGGATACTGCCGAATTGTCTAATGACGTTTCTACAAGAGTTTTTGCCAAGTGTGCATCATGGGCCTCTAATCTAGTTGAATTCAGGAATATTTCTGCCAACGATATTTTGTGTGCCAAGAAAGAATGTGTTGACTTAGCTTAGATCTTTATACTGTTGTTTCCAGTTTTATTTTTCTTCGAGGGAGTGTTGGGGTTACGGGCAGTAGTGTTTCTTTTGTTTTGCATCTTTTATTTTCTATACTTGCACCTCTGGTGCTTCCTTTTATCTTAGTATATTAACCATTACAAAAAAAACCCAAAATGTGACTATTCAAAGTGAACCTATTATATGTCATAACCCATAATTTCTTGCCTTTAAAATTCAGACCATTGATAGATCATTAGTAGAACCGGAACCAACATGAGCCCAATTTAACTTCAATAGTTGACTACAACTATCCAGGCAAGAAATTGATCCTAGTATTTTGCAGCTACATGAAGACCAAAGTGAACCCCCACAAGAAGTTGCATGTCGGGGCAAGAATTAAATCTGGTATGTTGCAATTCTGCCCTTCAAAATATCTGGACTAGATTTGAAGCAAATAATGAAATAACGACGACAACAACAGCATGAACTTATTTGAAAAAAAAACCAACAAGAAGAAAAATATAAAGTTAACTAAATCACCTGGGTAACATTTGTACGATCTAAACAATCAACACAATTGGTCCTCACAACTCCAGTTTGTTCCTTCACTTTATCACCACTTGTGTTCAACAAAAAGTACCTAACAATTGCTCCCCCAAAAAAAAAGCAAGTTACTAAATTTTTATCACATCGCAAGTAAGTCAAATCACAACTGGATAAAATTATATAATTAGAATAAACATGAACTTAGGAAAGTTTTATTTGGCATTTGTCAATCAATATTGTACTTATGAGCACTCTATATACAAGCTATGCATTTTCTTATTTGAATAAAATCATGAGTTACGGTGGACAATAAAAAATAAACTAAAATATTACTCAAGAATGAAAAGTTGAATAAAAATGCAATCCCTACTTAAGTGGTATGGAGAAGTCTCCATTTACGGTTAAAGCTTTTTGTTGGAGTTTGGTGAAGGGGAAGCATCGACAAGGTGGAACTTGGCTTGAAGGAAAATATTACTTGATAATGCTGACGTGTATCGTGTAATGTGCGAGGAGTGTAGACCACCTATTTTGTAGGTTCCTCTTTGTGGCTAAGGTGTGAAATTGAATTGATCTTATTGGATGTTTTTAGCTGATGGGTATTTCTTTTAGTGACAAAAATATTATTGCATTAAAATGGAGTACATAATAGGTGCAAAAATGTTGTACAAGGCTTATACCACAGAAATCCATAAATACAAAAATCTGTACAAATGAGAATCCCCTCAATAGCAGTAGTTACAAAAAATCCAAAATCGCAACATCTCTCTCTACTCCTAATTTAGCAAGAAAGTCAGTCACCCATTTGCAGATCTCCCAACATGACTGAATGTCACTTCCATCTTGGAGCACAAACCCCCAATCTCCCTCACCACCAGGATCAACCTCCATGGAGGTTTCTTCCTCCCACTAGGCCACCTACTTGCATTCACCAAATCCCCTTCAATCACCAGTTCCATTTTAGGGCTTCTAGCACCCCATTTAAAAGGAAGTTAAAGGTATTTTGGAACTCTATTTCAAAAACAATTTTATTTGCGATATTGAAAAAGAGGAATTCAAGAATATTTGAGGCAAAAGAAGGTTCAATGGATGAGATTTTTTAATCGGCTATGAATAGGTTCATATTATAACCATTTGGCAAGGAGGACATTAAAGGTGAACTTTTTTATTTTTTTCTATTTTTTTATCTTTTTGAGCAAAGATGTAAACGAATTTTATTAAATGCAAAAACTAAGAACACAATAGTAGAGTTATGCCTTGTATAATACAGCTATACAAGACCATACAACTAAACAGAGAGTTAAAAAACATAGAACAAATGCCAAAAAGACAAAAAAAAAAAGGGTAAATCCCAATACACCAGTAATCTAACGTTACAAGTACTCCACAACTGGTAGCCACTTTTGGACTCCCATTTTCGCTAGGAAATCTGCCACACTATTTGCTAAGCATTAACATTTCTGAAGAAATACCTTTATTCCTGCTCACCTTTTTGATGTCTCTAATAATGTTAACCAACCTCCAAGGAGGACTTCCTACCACTAGCCTAGGCAATAGCATCAACAGTCAACAATAAGATTTCTATTCCTATCTCTAAGCTATAGTGATACTTTATGTGGTTTTGGTGTTATAGATTGCCTATGGCATGTTTTTTAAGAAAAAGTACCTGAAATAGCGTTTGTGCCATTTTGAGGACTTGTGTCGGTGGTAACACACCCGTAGCGGGATGGGGTGTTACACCAACCCCCTTTTATATTGGCCCAAAAGTTTGCATACATGAGTGTGAGAGAGTATGATCAACCATGAATGGAACTAATATTTTGGTTATAGGGCCAACGTTGGATTGCCAACAATTAAGGATGTAAGCAGCTCAGGCTTAGGCTCCACTTGTCATACATTAAACCATATTGTTCGTAGGGGCACCCTATAGTTATAAATATGTTGGGATCACATCAGCCCTAGACTACAACAAGCCATATTATTGTGAGTTGGGCCCTTTAAGCCCCGTAAACCTTCAAGCTTTTGTGATTCTAGAGATTTTTTTTTTTCGAGGATTGGTATATATCTCTTAGACTGTAATTTATGAAAATTTAGATACCTTTTCAAAAAAAAAATACAATAAAATAAAATAAATAACTTCTCATTTAGTCTGTCTCATGAGAAATCTTTAAGACACCAAATCAACTGATATGTGCGCATATGAAAATCTTCAAAGCATGCACCAATCTATGATACCCAAATATGGCATGGATATGGTAGGGAGACATCAAGGATGCATCAAGGACATAGAGTTTAAAAATTAAAAATGGAGAATCCAATTGATACCCACCACGATAGGTTAAAGCACCAAAAAACACTACTTGTATACATATTTGGGCAAAGTTTGTTCCACTTTTATCACATTCTAGAAATATTCAATGGGGGTAATAATTAGTACACCTTAATCAAAAATTGCCCAACTCGTCACTCCCTTTGACCATGATTAGCATGTATCCAGGTGGGCCACAAAAGGTCTCAATTTAAAACTATCAATATATGATATATATGTGTAGAAGTCTTAAAAAAATTCAACATGCTATGATACATATTTATGCATATAAATCGGGCGTTCTATAACTCAGTTTAACGTTTTTATCTTGTACACAACAATTTAACATTGCACCAATGTACCACTTCCTATGGTAACCAAATTTAATACTGCATGAATAATTCTTCAAGGTCAAGTCCTAAATCCACAAACAAGTTACTGAACTTTGTATTAAGTAAGTCTTAAACTGAAAAAAAATCCAAATATCCATCATTAATTAGAAAAACATTACAAGAAGACATAGTGAGAATAGAAAGACTGTTCTCATAGATTTCCTGTAGAAAGTGCAAGAAATGACATCAATCAATTAAAATTCATCAGACCTAATTCAATATTTCAAGGCATTTCCAGGAAAGACAAGTTACATACCCGTGTTTCTTAAGGAAGTCAGCAATTTGATCATAGAGGACAGAGAGGCGATCAAAATGCATATGGCCACAGATATGATGAAAATCGAAATGTACGTATCTACAACATGTAGTAAAACTCATTAGAGAACAAGAGGAATATGAGAATTCTACAATAGGAAAAAAACTGATAGATTCACCTTATATCATCACTAAAAAGATTCTGCATTGTACTTGCATACTTTTCGTTCAGACGTCCCTCACCTCCATGCTGTGAATATTATAGAGAAGATAGTTAACAGATGATAAATAAATTGACACTGGATTAAACCTCAACAAATTCTTAATAAAAACAATGTGTCTGTGTGACTATCCCACACAAGATGCAAGTACAAGCACAGAAATAACTTTCTGTGCATCCACGTTTGGAATGCATGTAATTTGTCAAAAAAAAAAAAAATACCTTATTCACAAGATCAACAGCTAAGGCAGATCCATATCTTTTTCTTAAATCCAGAAAATGGCGCTCAGCCACTCGGACCTGCAACAAGAGACCAGCACTCAATAGATTTCACTTTTTAGAAAAGGACCTTTTGTTGACTTGCAGGATACACTCCTCTCATAGGAAAGGCAACTAAAAAAGCAAAAATAAAATACTAACCGCCTCATTAGGCCTCACAATCTCAAACTTTGGCTTATATGTCAAATCAACTATTTGCTCCCATAAGATTGGTATAGAACCCCGAACCTACAAAAAAATAATAAAACGAAAAAGGTTAAAGTATAATAATTAGAAACCTCAAATCAAGCTCAAAAAAATGGCGAAAAGGTACACCAAAATATGTGTGTAGAGAGGGAAAAATAAACAGTTTTTTGCCACACCTACATAACATATTAGGGTGAGGTGTATCACCTAATTTGTATACCATTTTTTTACATATGAAATTAGTAGCATGTAATTAAGATTAGTAAACTAAACAGACGTAATCAAGGTCATTTACAAAATAATATATTAACATAATTTTGGTGTGTATTTAGGAGATACTAGATTTATAAAAGAGGGGCCAGCTGCTAGCCAACTACCTTACCTCTCATTCTTTCCATTCTCACTTTATTCTTTCTTCCCTGTCTCTTTGCCTCCGCTTTTCATTCAATTTCAGCAAATTATAGCATCTTAACATGGTAAGCAAAGTGGATTGGATGTAAGGTTCTCAAGGCTGAGACAGGGCGACCCTTTGTCTCCCTTCATCTTTAACTTGGTTGGGGAAAGCTTGCATAGACTTCTAGAGAAAGCCAAGGAGTTGGGGATAGTTAGGGGTTTCGACACTTCGCCTAACGGGCCAATAGTTACGCATCTCCAATTTACAGATGACACATTGTTGTTCTGTGAATCAAATAGGGCTGAAGTAAGGGGCTTTAAAGCAATTCCGAGGTGCTTTGAGGTGGTGTCGGGTCTTAGAATCAATATTAGGAAGAGCACCTTAATCGGCATTGATATGGACGAAGACACCCTCAAAGAAATGGGAGAGGAGTTAGGGTGTGGCATTGGAAGGCTACCCTTGAATTACTAGGGATTACCAGTAGGTGGGAATCCGAGGTTCAAACGCTTTTGGGCACCGGTTGTAGAGAGGATAGAAAGAAGACTGGTGAGGTGGGGGAGGAGATACCTCTCCATCGGGGGGTCGCCTTACCCTAATTAAGTCAGTGTTGTTGAGTCTGTCGATGTACTATCTCTCACTGTTAAATAATTGTGTGTAATTTCCTTAGTTTCAACCTTGCAAGCCAATTTGATTGTTAAAATTGCATATTCTTTTGTTTCGTTCAATCCACAAGAAACTACTGTTCTTTGGAAACTTGTTCATCAAAGACTGCTAATAGCGGAGTCTTTGGTAAGGAACCATTTTGAAGCACTCAATTTGGTTTGGGAACTCCATTGAACAAAAGTTCATTGAGTCCGACTTTCATGTGTGAATCAAGGAAGGTTGTTACATTACCTTGGTTTTCATCACATCTCAAGGCAGTCTCCTGCTAAGAAAGGCTGCATCAACCAATCCCTTGTTATTATTGTTCTCCCCCCTATTATACTTCTTTTAGCCTTTGTAAATACGAATTAATCATATTCACTAATAAAAAAATTAGAGTACACTATTTTAATTTTTGAAATGAAATTATACTATTTTGATAATAAATATAGAGTTTGAAATGCATTGCCATGTAAAATATCCTAGGACAACCAAAGGCATACACATATTAAACCAATACTTGAAGTTAAATATGACATAATTAGACTTAAACTACTACTATATCTAGAAAGGGATAATCATTCCCAGAAATGCCCAAAAGTAATAATAAACATTGTGCACAGTAAAAAAAATAGAAAAAAATACATAAAAATACGATTAGGCATCTAAATCATAGCACACTAGCAATATATAACTATATAAAAAAGTACAAACAACCTGTACGAAAGACCCAATATTTCCATTTGATTGTATAATTTGCTCACTTTCCACAAAGTTTGCAACATAGCCATCTAAATCAGCTCCCCTTCTCCACATTCGAGTACCTTACAAAAGTAATCAATTTCATTCACAATTAGATCAACATTAACACGATTTGGAACTAGCTTTAGTACCATATTAGGATGAATCATTTATAATTGAAATACTTAAAAATTCCAATATAGTCGTCCAACATATGCGGTACGAAGACACCTTTCAAAAGAAATCAGTTTTGTTCATAATTAGATCAATATTAATAGGATTCCAAACTAGCTTTACTACCATATTAGGATAAAGAATGTTCAATTGAGATAGTAAAAACTTCCAGTAAAGTCCCCAACTTATGTGATGTAAATATGCAACTTCACTAGAAGCACTTTAACATGGATGACAGTACTTTAATCTAGCTTCCTGGAACTTAGAGAAGGATGGGATAAACCTTCACGGACATATGTTTATTGGACTTCCAAGACTCTATGATGCTAAATATTGAGATGTTTAAGTTTAGCCTGGACGAATGAATTTAGATGAGAGCTCATATGATTTAGAGATAGAGACTGATTGAGTGGACAGAGAGAGAGAAAATGTTGCTATATATATATATATCTATTTTATAGGGAAGACTGCCGAAAATTCAGTAGAAATCCCGAAGCCCGAGAAGGATTAAAGAACTTAAATTTTTGTCCCTCCCTCAGGTGTGAGTGGTCACATGTGTTGGGAGAGACCCCAAATATATATGTATATAATGTAATTTTTGGTCACCCATCCATACAATGCCAAATCTACCAATGCTTGGACTGAGAAATTACCTAGAGAATCACCCATCCATACAAGTTCATCCTCATCGCCTGGTGATATAGGAAATCCCCCCAACTGACCTAAGAGATCTACCCTGCTTCCATCTTCAAAAGATCGTAACTCCTTTCGAAAGTCCAAATGCCAAAAAAATTGGTTACACTCTACTTTGTAACAATCATGTACCAATGGTATTTTATTTCTTGAAATCCTGAACAACCTTGGGTATACCTCCATTAATGGTCTCTCCTAACCACAAATCTTTCCAAACCAAAGTCCTATCACCTTTTTCGACCAAGAGTCTCGTTTTGCCTCTATAGATGTTCCCCACCATATCTCTGCCTTGTCCAAATTTCCACCAGGTCTTAAGCATCACGGATCCTTTCTTGTCCACATTCTTACACAAATTCCATTCTTAGATGCTTCCAAACAATCCCAAATCTAGGGGTTTTCTAATGCAATCATATGGATCAAATGCCCTAGACTACTAGAGTACATGGTCCACGACACTTTCGGAAGCAATTCAAAAGTGGCATCATTAAAAATAAGGCCTAAGGATAGGCTACTTTTACACGAATTTTCAGACCAAAGTCCCATGAAAGCAACAAGTATATAAATATGAATAAGTAGATAATTCAAATTTCTTTCACATCAATGTACAAATGACATCCCCAGGTTGACGGCAGGGCATCAGAAAGTGTGCTTGAGCAAAACAGTTGGCACAGTATAGAAACCAATTACCAATCCATTGTTCAAAAATTTTACGATACCTGTTCTCCTTGTGCACCTCCGTCCAATCAGAGTAATATCAATGATATCTTTTCCCATCGCAGCCTGAAAGTGTTGAAAACCTGATGCAGGAGTTAAGGCGTAACATTGAATTACAAAACAAAAGACCTAAGCCGAGTGTCACATGAGCTGAAGCAAATCAGTACACAAACTTTGAGGATACTTCCTTGGATGATTGGAAGTAAGAATGGTTCAAGCTGCACATATGGCATCATCATAAAATGGGTTCAGAAGCTGCTTAAGTAAATGTATATCATTACAACAGAAGGCATATTATATTGTTCAGACATCTTTAAACTATTGAACGGTCAGAAGCATAAATCACCTTGTTATCAATTAACACTTCCAACATGTAATTATTCCAAAGGAACCTAGGATCTGCCTGTGGAAAAAAGTATCATGAGCTACCACAATAAGTCATTATATATAAAGTATACCAACCCTACTCCAACAAACAAAAGACAGATGTCTTAAAACAGGTACAAATTAAGCCACAATATATAAATCCAAAAAGAAGGAAAACCAAAAGAGATATGGCGCTCTTATCATCTGGAATTTCCTCTTTGCTTTCAAATCAAATAGAGCTTTAGTTCATAGAAATTGAAGACTCGGTTCTTTAGATTATTCTTCATGGTTACAAATGAAGGTTATGGAAAATATCCAAAACAAAAAATGGAAGCTTTCAAGCTTCGTTCCAATGGATTCCTAAGAGAAGGGGAACAGCTCTATTGATAAGAATTAAATCCACCCAGAGCAAGGGATGGGAGAACAAATGTTACATAGGATTACAAGAACAAAACAGAACAGAACCCAGAGAACAAAAAAATCTCAGAAAACCAGCGGCAGCTAGATCACCGTTAATCAATATGAGGTCCTAGTAAAGCTAATTCAAACACAAGCAAAAGCTCCTGGGAAAATAAAAAAGGAACATATTCAAGCATTACAAAAATGAATAAAAAATAAAACTAGTATAACTATGTGCTTTTAAAGCACTATAGTCATGTGGAGAGATTCTGCCAGAAACATCAGCAACGTTCATAGATAAATTTAAAATTTAAAATAAATAAATATTTAGCTTCAATGATAAGAGAAACAAAGTACTTCTGAAATAAAATCTTAAAGGTGAAAAAAATTACCTGTCTCCATAAAGGAAGCACCTTTGACTCATCACCCAAATCACGTAGATTTTGAGCACTATAAAACATTAAATAAAGAGGCACAGATCATCAAATATCTTAAACAAGGGTGATAAAATGAATAGAGAAGAAAGATGGTTGATATAAATCAAACCAGAAAAGAATTTGATGTAACAGTTGTGGGCAATATATATTGCTACATGTAAGTTGTAAATCAATTTTATGATCCTATGATCACACAAATGTGTGAATTTTCTTAATGGACGTTGAAATTATTCCAAAACACATACATTACGTCGCACAGATTAATTGAAAAACTGCAACATACATGTTACATGTGTCAGACATATCTCCATGTCAGACTCTTGAAAGATCTACACAGATTCTTGTAGTACATTTTAGCATGCTTTTTCAAGGTGAAAAAAATAATACAACCCCCTTTCTTCTTTTGGAATTTAAACTAAAATGCCGATATGTTCAATGTATACAACCCCTTTTCTTCTTTTGGAATTTAAACTAAAATGTCAATATGTTCAATGTTTAGAATAGAGAAATGGATGATGGGATTGTCACAAAGGGATTTTAAGATTTCAAAGAGTCAGTTTATTCTTAACAATAAACCTAGAGAGATGATAGGACTGACAGAAAGTTGGCACTCAGCATGATAGTGGCAAGGCTCCTCATGGAGGGGATGATGATGGATGGCAAATGGTGGCTTATAGAAGTCAATGATCTCTAGGAACTCCGGGACTGGTGACACTCTATGTAAAGAATCTTCCAGAGAATGCAAAAAGAAGGTGGTTGAAGGAGAGTTTTTGACATCTTCATCCGAAGAAAGGGGATTCAAGAGGTAGCGTATTTGCATTTGTTAGAATGGTAAGAAAATCTCGGGCTAGTGGGGTTGTGTCATATGTCAATGAGTTGATTTATGGTGGAAAAAGTTGACTGTTCAGAGAGCACTATATGGGAAGCAGCATGGAGCTGTTAAGATGCCACATGTAAGGAATTAGGAAGTTCAAGCCATGACATTGCAGAACCCATGAGGGTTTTGGCTTGACGGTTGAGAACCCCAATAAGCTGTGGGAGGTTATAGGTTCAAGTCTCACTCTCAATATATATGGGTCACTCCCCGTAGTTTTACCTAGTGTGTGTGAATAGGGAGGTTAACACATGCCCCAAGGACTTAGTCAGGTGCTCTAAGAGGCCTGGATACCTTAGACTTCAAAAAAATAAGCCATACGGTTGCAGGGGTTGTGATTGATCAAGGAAGCCAAACTAGGCTAAGGTGGTCAGGAAGGGACTCGAGCAAAGGTCTTAGAACTGCATAGAAATGAGGGAAGGCATAACTAGTCAAAAATCAGGTTCAAGAATCCGTGCCTATGATATCCTGCTCGGTAAAGAAGATCTGGAAGAATCATAATTGGCTCTGAAGATCTTTGTGGCTAAAATAACACCGAAGAGAAGTGAAGAGGATGTCCTCCATTTCTACTGTGTCATCTATTGAAGGCATTCCTTCTCCAGAAGTGAAATGGCTGGGAGGGGATTTTTTTTCTTAATCACTATTCAAAATAAGGTCGAGGCAAGGAGGTGGGAAGGAGAAGATAATCAAGGATGGAGTTTGTTGCCTCTCTTGAATTATGGAATCCAATTTTCCATTCACTGATGTGAAGGATTTGGTTTCATTATAATGGGATTCCTTTTGTGGGGTGAATGGAAGAACCAATGAACCATAGTGGAGTTCAGTGATAAGCTTCGGCAAGGTTTCGCAGATTGATAAAAGAAATATGAGAAAAGAGGATCTCTCCATTCTCTTATTGTTATTGGAAATCAGCAATTCCAATGCTACTCCAAAGGAGGTGATGACAACTACAAAATCCAGATACATGAAAATGACATAGAAAGAAGCGATGGTAAGAGAGACAGTGCCCCTGAAGCCAAGAAGACTCGAAAAATGGGTTCCCTCCTCTATCGCCAATGGCGAAGGATTGTGGAAATGTGAGAATCCAAGAAAGTCACGTGCCAATAACACATGCTATGGGCAAGAGGGAGATATTGGGAGCACATGTAGCAACTAAGATGGAGGTGTTGAGCTAGCAGGGAAGGGTTAGGAGCTTTAGGTAGTGAATTCAAACTCAATGAATGAGGAAAGAGGAAAAGAGGGCAGTATCTGATAAGGTTGCAAAAACATGGCAAAATAGAGGGAGATGAAAAGGCTAGTGGAGCAAATAAAGGTTCTACTCGACATGGGCCCTGCTTGATGATTGACCTGGATGTTGTAAATTATTCCTTGTCTGTAATCTTTACGTTATTAACCTTGCTACTATAGATATGTTGTAGAAAACAATATGAAAGAGCAGAGACAGAGAGCTAACCTGGATGAAGGGATCCGGCGAGCATGGAACAAGAATCACCGGTTCAAGGAGCAGAGGTGGCAGGGTGTCATCAGCAAGAGACAAAGACAGGTCATCATCTTCGTGGAAAATCTCCCAGACTCAGATTCCAAAAGTTGGTCGTCGGAGGTGTTCAGCATATGGGGATGGGTAGCTGATGTCTTCATTCCAAAAAAAAAAGGAATCAGAAGAGACAGAGGTTTGCATTTGTGAGAATGATAGGGAAAGGTGTAGCTTTGAGAGCCATACAGGGCTCTAATGGAAGTTGGCTTGGAGTAGGAAGATCATGGCTCAGGTAGCCCTATATGGTAGAGACAGAAAACAAGGAGCTTAAGGAGAAGATTCAGGTTATGGGAAACAATCTTGTTCAAGGGCCTAAAGGTACAGACTCACAGCAAACTCAGGTTATGGGTCGTACATGGGCTAAGGTCTCGGCACCCCAGTAATCATGGATGGACTGATGAAGCCTCAAAAAACAGTTCCTATCATTGGAATCAAAATGAATAGCTTGAATTTGGGGGCAGCTTATGAAAGGCTACTCCAGTTAGTGGTGGCAATAGCAAACTACACATCAGCCCTCAGGAGGTCCGTTTCTTCTGTGAAACCGAGGCATCGACAATTCAGCAGTGCAATGGCTAGGGGGAAGCACCTTCCTTATCTCTATGAGGACAAAAGAGGGAGCTCAGGAATGGTTGGGAGATCGGGTGGGGAAGGGCTCGCCTGAGATGCCTGACAGAAGGAGAGTTCTTCGCGCCAGAGAGGGCGTTGAAAGTATCATACCGTCCCTCAGAGTGTGAAAGCCGGGCAGAGTGCTTTAAAAGAAGTCCCACATCGCCCAAGGGGGAGTTGATGTATTTAAGTTGTGTTAGCGTTACGCGCGGAAACAAGAAAAATCGAACGGAAATAAACACACACCATAACACAATATTTTAACGTGGTTCGGCCCACCTGGCCTACGTCCACGGAACGACAGAATATTCACTATATGAGAAAGAATATACATGTACAATAATAATGACTCCCTTGAGTCAAGAGCCTAAACTCGAAGTCCCGAACCCCTTGTACACCCCTGTATAAGACACATCGACGTCACCTCTCAGTTGATGTGAATCTCTCTCATACCCAGAATAGTGAACCCAACTTCTGTATTCCTCCCTTTACGCTTCCTGCGTCCTACGAGCAACTCCCGATAGCTTCTCAAACGCGAGCGTATCCGATGATGTGTCCCACACACACAGATCTCCACCTCTGCTCTGGCGAAGGGGCTTCGTCTCTCCAACCGCACTCCTGCTGGCTGCCACTCACAGATCTGACAACCCAGATCTGCAGCGGTATTGCACTGTTGCTTACGCCCCTCTTCGGCCATCGAGTTATCCTCCAAACAGTATTAGATCTGCGTACTATTGAGATTCCACGCCGTCTTGCATGCGGCCACATATGGCCCTCTTCACATGCGGCTTAGAGGCCCACGGCCAAAAGGCCTTCCTCAAAGACGTCCCTCTCTCAATGCCTTCCTGGGATTCCACACCACTCCTTGCCGTGTGTTCCACACCCGTCTTTATAGTGGAAAGAAGCCTTAAGAATAGCAGTCCTTGTTGTACACTACTACACAAAATCTATCCCACATAAGCAACACCTTACTTCTCGGTGGGTAGTCTTGCTATAAGATACCTTTCTAAGTTAGCACTGTGTGTTGCCAGCAAGACTCCTTAATTGCAGAGACAATCACGGTGCTAAGATACTCATCTTGCGGAATACGAGTCATACTCAACAATCTCCACCTTGGCGAGAATTCCGCTAACCAATCTCTCATAGATGACCCGTGACAACATGACATGCATTGCATCTGCTTGCAGCCAACGTACCAATACATGTGGCTGTTCCTTCCTGCTCTCAGCCGTATATGGTTGTCTGGCTTTCCCTTCAGTTCATACCCATTTCTATGAATCCCTTCTCTGTTCAGACCGATCAACCCTTTTTAGATCAGCTCTCCTCTCTTGACCGTTGCACACTGTCAAGAACAACACGATCCTGCAGCCACGCTGCTTAAAGGTAACACACCTTTATGAGACAGTCCCTTCCAGCCAGCAAGGCACCCCCTTGTTATCTCTGCAGATCGGTTCCAAGTTTCACAGCATGCACACTTCCGTTGTATGGCGATGAACCCACCTCCTCTGTCACCAATCTGCTGCTGTCTGGCTGCAGTCCTGCCTCTATTGATCTTCACAGAGCAGTCATAGCAATCCCCTTCTTCGTTGCTGCTGCTCGAAGACCACCCTCTTTGCCAACTGGGCTGCTGGCCGAGAACTGTACAGCCCTTGAACTCAATGGAAAAACTCTGAGCCCTTAATGCAAGGTTCCAACAATCTGCTGTCCAACGCTGCAATAGGTACTCCACTTCCCTTGCAAAACTGCCAATCCGAATCTGTTCTGCACACCAAGTATAGACAGCCCTCCTCTAGCTGGTGTTTTGTCTCAGTGCAACTGACGACTCCACCGCCGTTGCCTTTTGCTCACCATCTGCCTGTGAGTTTTGTATGCACAATCAGCAACTTCCTTTGATGTCTTCTGCTGGGATCTCACACATGCTGCACGACGTGTGATCCTGTCATGTATGAGACGGTCCTCTTGCTGATTTTTCCCGACTGAAAAAAACCCAACAGCAAGCCACAACGCTGGCAGCACTCTTACACATGCCCTGCAACCGGCGTTCGCTCCACCTGTTTCCAAGTAGACTGCTTCCTTCTTCTCTCGACCAACTCTCGCCATTCCCGGTGCTGTATTCCATTCACCCACAAGTCCCTCGTCTCCAACCAAAGCTCTGATACCACTTGTTAGCGTTACGCGCGGAAACAAGAAAAATCGAACGGAAATAAACACACACCATAACACAATATTTTAACGTGGTTCGGCCCACCTGGCCTACGTCCACGGAACGACAGAATATTCACTATATGAGAAAGAATATACATGTACAATAATAATGACTCCCTTGAGTCAAGAGCCTAAACTCGAAGTCCCGAACCCCTTGTACACCCCTGTATAAGACACATCGACGTCACCTCTCAGTTGATGTGAATCTCTCTCATACCCAGAATAGTGAACCCAACTTCTGTATTCCTCCCTTTACGCTTCCTGCGTCCTACGAGCAACTCCCGATATGCTTCTCAAACGCGAGCGTATCCGATGATGTGTGTCCCACACACACAGATCTCCACCTCTGCTCTGGCGAAGGGGCTTCGTCTCTCCAACCGCACTCCTGCTGGCTGCCACTCACAGATCTGACAACCCAGATCTGCAGCGGTATTGCACTGTTGCTTACGCCCCTCTTCGGCCATCGAGTTATCCTCCAAACAGTATTAGATCTGCGTACTATTGAGATTCCACGCCGTCTTGCATGCGGCCACATATGGCCCTCTTCACATGCGGCTTAGAGGCCCACGGCCAAAAGGCCTTCCTCAAAGACGTCCCTCTCTCAATGCCTTCCTGGGATTCCACACCACTCCTTGCCGTGTGTTCCACACCCGTCTTTATAGTGGAAAGAAGCCTTAAGAATAGCAGTCCTTGTTGTACACTACTACACAAAATCTATCCCACATAAGCAACACCTTACTTCTCGGTGGGTAGTCTTGCTATAAGATACCTTTCTAAGTTAGCACTGTGTGTTGCCAGCAAGACTCCTTAATTGCAGAGACAATCACGGTGCTAAGATACTCATCTTGCGGAATACGAGTCATACTCAACAAGTTGATGTTTCCCTCCTTCTAGCACAAGGCATTTTGGTAGCAATCTTGGGATTGGCTCACCAATGCAAAGCTGTGCGGGCCCCTATTGACAATATTGTACTGGCGGGATGAGGCGTTACAAATGGTATTAGAACATGGTTAAACTCTCTGACTGTGGGATAGAGTCGAGGACGGCTTTGGTCTTAAGAGGGGTAGATCGTGATACCCCGTATGTTTGAAGGAGAGTGTATAAGAGAGCTCTTTGAGCTAGAGAGGGCGTTGAAAGTCTCATACCGTCCCTGAGAGTATGAAAGTCAGGCATAGGGCTTTGAAAGAAGTCCCACATCGCCCAAGGGGGAGTTGACGTTGTGGCATTTAAGTTGATGTTTCCCTCCTTCTAGAACAAGGACTTTTGAGAGCAATCTTGGGATTGGCTCACCAATGCAAAGTCGTACGGGCCCTTATGGGAAAGACATCCTTCAGGCAATCTCAAAAGTGTCATGTTATCATGTCTTTGACTATTTCCGATTCCCCCCATGGCTGAGCTACATTTTTTGGACCCAAAAGTCGGGGCCTCTGTCCCTGCAGGTACCTCTACTACTTCTCATTGTCTTTTGTCCTCTTTAAGTTATGCTTTTCTCAACCCTGTACGTTTCGAGTCGAGGGCCTTTCATTCTTCTATCCAAAATAGGTACTCTCAAGGGGCGGAGCCCAGTAGAGAAAATGGACTTCGACGTTTAGATCAACAACAAGTCGTCTCGTTAATTCGTTCACATGAGGCAGCGACAGGCTTAGATCATGAAAGATGGCCACCTCACAAGGAGAGGGCTCTATCGTGTCTACATAGTGCAGGTGTTATCCACCTTTCTACCTTACTTCATATTTTGGTCCTATTGATTTACATCATCTCCCAGGATGTCTCTTACCTAGAGCTAGTGGGGGTCCAGACGTGAAACCACCTAGATTAGGAGATGTCGCCCCAAACCTTAGACCTAGGTCTGAACCAGCCCTAATGAACCCCATAGATAACTTGCGGCTTAGGTCCATGGGTGTGGAGGGGGGAAGCAGAACATACTAGATGAGATTAGTTTCAGAACTATCCTGGTAGAGAAGGTTTCGTTGTTAGAAAGAGAATTCGAGGAGGAAGAGATTTTAGTGGCGCTACGTAATGTGATGGGAATAAAGCTCTTGGGCGGATGGGTTTAACTTTAGATTCTTAAGGAGTTGTTGAGGAAGTACTCCCGGATGATTTCATTTACTTCTTCAAGGAATTACATAGGAGAGGGATTTTGAATAATGATCTGAAGAACTGTCTAGTCTCTCCAATGTTGTTAAAATTGTTCGAGTTGACTTGACTCGGATGGTCCAGCGAATCAACTCACATGATAAATCGGAAAAAGCCATTAATCGTACAATTTTTGGGTGAATAACAGATCGTGCGATTCAAAGACAGTGAATCGTCACATCGTGCGATCCAGAAGAAGAAAGAAAAAAAAAAAGAAACAAAGAGGGAACAAAGAGTAAGAGAGGGAAGACGTGCAGTGCATGGCCTTGGAAAATGGCTTTTTGCATGCTATTGCGTGCAGTGTATGACATAAAAGCACGATGGTCCCATTCTATAAGAATAAAGAAGATAATCAAGGTTGTGACAATTACCAAGGTATTAAATTTATGAACCATACCATGAAACTTTAGGAGAGAGTAATAGAACGTAGACTAAGACAAGAATTAAGTGCATCAGAGAATCATTTTGGGTTTATGCCAAGTAGGTCAATAATAAAAACCATTTTTGTTCTAAAACAAGTAATGGAGAAGTTTAGAGAGAAGAAAAAAATTCAATATGTATGACTTTTATAAACCTAGAAAAGGCCTACGATAGGGTGTCAAGGCATTAAATTTGGCAAGCTTTGAAAAAATGTAGTTCTAATAAATATGTTGAGGTTATACAAGATATTTATAAACAAGCGACAACTAGAGTTAGGATAGTATGTGGGGAAATAAGGAAGTTCCCTTTGTCAAGGATCAACTTTAAGTTTATATTTACTTGTCTAAGTTATGGAATACCCAACAACTGATATATAGATGCAGTACCATAGTGTATGATAATTGCAAATGATAAAGTTTTAATTGGTGAAACAAGAAATCAATTGAATGTGAAATTAGAATTATGGAGGAAATATTTAGAGATGGATGAGTTGACAATTAGTAGAGTAAAGAGAGAATACATGGGGTGAATTAGTAGAGCAAAGACAGGGATGTGTGAGGTGTAACTTTAGTAGTTTAGAGAGTATATAGCTAATACTTGGGCGCAATTGTTAAACTAGATGGAGGAATAGATCTAGATATGGCTAACAAGATTGGAGCAAGTTGGGTAAAATGTAGCCAAACTACTAGAGTGCTTTGTGACAAAAGAGTACCTTGTAGATTAAAAGGGAGATTCTATAAGATAATTGTTAGGCCAGCAACGTCACAAGTAGACAAGGTAATGGTAACAAAAATGTGTATTCTAAGATGGAGGGTATAGTAATCTTAAAATATAATTAGGAATGAATGTATTAGAGAAACCTTTAGTGTAGCCCCAATAGATGAGGAGATGAGGGAAAGTCACTTAAGGTGGTTTAGACATGTATGTAAAAGATTATAAATGGCTGCCATTAAGAAAATTAAAAGGATACAAGGAAAAAGAAAATGAAGAGAACTTTTAAAAACTTGGTCGGAAGAGGTAAAGAAAGATAAATTGTATGGTAACAGATAGTGTGGTTTTTTATGAGATAGAATGAAAGAAAAGAACACAAAAGGTCACCATTCAAACCCTAGATAGATGGGACAAATGGCTTTGATCATGATTGGAAAATGCCAGTTCATTTATTACCACCTCACAGGGGCAAATACATAAATTGCAATTTATTGTGTGCAACTTGGCACGGTTGCTATCTATGCTAAAGCTTGAGGGGGAGCGTTGAGGTCAATAATTCTCAGTACGGTTGACATCTATGTTCAAGCTTTAGGGTGAGTACTGAGGACAATAACTCCAGTTACTCTTGTACGAGGAACATGTATGTGTGTGTGTGCATTTTTTCTTTCGGTGGTGGTTGGGTTGGGGCTTGAATGAGAAATGCATACACCTGATTATGTCCTCTATTAGATGACAACAATAATATATAAAGAGTAAAATGAAGATCTTAAAAACACTTGATAGATAATCCTGAATAGTTGACTCAACAAATATTAGCCTAACTAATTTGAAGATAATTCAAATCTGACATAGTCTTATCATAATCTAATCCTATGTTTTAATGAGAAATTATCCATTGTGAATTGGTTTACAGATATATCTAGACCTCTCAAGGAGAGCCCTTGGATTCAATCAAGGGCTGCCAGTTTTCCCTTTTTAGTCCAACCCTTGATTGAATCCAAGGGTCTCCCTTTCGAGTTTACATAATTTCAGTTGTGAACCGGTTCACAACAGATAGCTTCTCATATTTTAACAGCAGGCGCAAACTTAAGCAAACTCAAACCAATACATATAATAGGCTGCAATAACAATATCTCAAACCATGTTGATATAGGACGAGAAAATATCATATAACTACTATTGACATTTATTACATGAGTAACTTCTCCTCCATCTTAACTGAAGAGGACGAAAACTGCCTCACTGGGAAAAATATTCACCTGCGAGTGAGATTGACATCATAAGAGAAATATAGGCCAGTAGGTCTCTCTGCAGCATTTAGGAGCACAGAAAACTCAGTCTCCATCTTTTTCTGTCAAAAATGTGGCAAAGATAGCCACGTTCAAAACAACTAGACACCAAAAGAAGAACAAGCAATAGCATAAGGATGCATTTAACCTGTTCTGCAGAGGAACTTTTTAGGGAATGATTGCATGGCATTATCTGTAAAGATGACACTCTGTAAATAGGATGCCCCAAATATGATCCAACACATTCACGTCCCGTTATCACTAGCACATATGTCCCTACCAAATAGAGAACAAAAGAACATGAGTCAAAGTACTTCAGACATTGAACTAATATAAAATAATCAACCTAGACTGTTTGAACTCTCCTTTACATTTTCAGGAAGTCTACCATATAAAATTGTGTAGTACTAACCAAAAGAATCATAAGTATTTTCATTTTTTAACATTAAAAACCCTTACTGTATTTTATTTTTCTATTATCAATTTTAATTTCGACAACAAACCAAACATTAGATGAATGAAGCTTATTCAGCTCATAGCTAAAACGATGGATATGAGAAGAATGAAGCTCATCCTTCTATTTCTTCACTGTAGTGGTTAAATTACTACTTTCATATATAAGAACTCCAGATAGTTGCTGATTGTAACTAACATTAACAGGCAAACCTAGCCCATCATAATATGCAAGAGATTATCTACATAAAAACATGGTTTAAAATATTGGCCAGTTCATATCGTACCAGCCAGTTCAAACTGTAAACTGGTAGATACCACTATGGTTTTCTTAAATAACTGGTACAATAAAAAATCACATAGAAAATGAAAATATTGATGATATATCTGTTGGTTTTTTCAATATATCAACCGATATTTTAAAATATTGGTTAGTCAAATTAAAAGGGAAAATGAGGCAATGACTATTCTTGCGCCTCTTTTCCCATCCTTTCTCTCATTTCCCTCTAGGGTTTCCTTTCCTTTCTATTCTTCCCTACCTTATTTTCAAGTTTAAAGAAATTACAAGAAGAAAAACATTTGGAGAAGATTTTGACGGTTGAAAGGAATATAGGCGTCCGACTTCGACCAGAGATATTTTGAGGTGAGTTTTTTCTTGAAAAATGGCATCATTTGGGAACAAACAACTACTTTTGCATTTTTTTTTCATTTATTCTTCAATTTTTCCGTTTTTCACATTTTTGCTATTTTTTCTTTCAAATGAAATAAAATAAAATAATTTAAACAATTTTTGTATGTAGATCTAATTAGCTTGTATTTGGTAACTTGGTATTTAATATTTGTATATGCTCAGGTGATTAGAGGATATACCAAGATTTATAACATGCAAATGATGTTATGGTTCCAACTCGACATTCGACATGGTATTGAACTTGGTTATCATTTGTCATTTGTGACTTACAACTTATGAGATAGTTTCGAAAACTATGTGCCTTTTTGTTTAATTTTTAGTGAGTATATGCTTTTTTGTTTTGAAGGTAGTGAGTAGTGACTACTTTTTTTCTTTTACAAGTTATCATTTCTTAATTACTTATATAATTATCACTTACTAGTCACTAGTTACTTTTCTTTTATAAGTTATCGTTTCTTAATTACTAATACAATTACCACTTACTAGTCACTAGTTACTTCTTACTACTTACTACTAAATAATACTTGCTTCAAAATAAAATTATAAAGAACCAATGTGAACTTGTGATTGATCATTTCTATAATGCTAACTGCGTATCTTTAGACCAAAATGGATCTAAGAATGAGCATAACTCAAAATCAAGCTTATTAATACACACTATGGTTTATGATCATAAAACAATGCAAGACATAATTGTCCTAAAAGGGGCCAATATTATCTTATATCTTAAATTAGATTAAAAACAAACTTTACAATCCATGATTTTCCAGTATTCTAGATTTTTTGGACATTATCTTAAAACTTCTTATGGGATTTAGAAATTTCACACCTCTTTGATCGATACTTGAAAATATTGTCCGGTTCGTATTGTGAACTGGTAGGGACCAATACAATCACCGATTCCGATTTTCTAAAACATGCATAAAACTAACATGGTGACCTTTTTCTTGTTTATATAATAAGGAAATAGACAATTTTTAAAATTAAAATTCATCCCAATTGTTTGAAATGAACACCATTTTCCAATATTTTCCCAAATTAAAATCAAAGAAATTTTTAGTAGTTTTTTTTTTTTGGAGAAATCCAGATTACCCTCATTCAGTTTCTCATTTAAAAGTATTCAATGATAATTACTTGTAAGGTGTGCATGTACAAGGCTACACACGTATAAGCATTTAGGTATCTGGAAAAAAAGTTGTTTGTAAGCAACAATAATTATATTTCCATCAAATACTGCATGAATAATACCGCACACTAATATTGGAAAATATTAGTAGAGGAAAATATAAACCAAATTCAAAATGAAATATGCTTGCCTGCTATGAGCTTCAACATTCCAACCACACCATATACCGTTCGTATTTTTGGAGCCCTAACCGAGCTTGATTGTGGAAGTTCTCCTATGAATAACAAAACAAATCATGCATACCACCATGTTATGAAAGAATCTTCAACTCTAAACAATTTGAATTTGAATTGGAAAAGATATAAACACAACTGACTAACCAACAAGATTCAAAGACCCATCCTCTCGACTGATTGTTAAATATGAATCAGAAGTCCCATCGGTCGGCTCAACTACATACTGATCTGGCAATTCCCATAGTCTCATCTGTCTATAGAGTTTCCTCCCTGAGTCAACCTTCTCCATTTTAACTTGACTCCTATTTGCTACAGAACATGAAATCAACAAAAAAAAATAGTAAAAAATGAATTAGTATGGACCAAAATCATATATTGGATATTGAATGTTAAGTGTGATTTTTTATCAGTAACATTTAAAAAGTGATCTACAAAAAGATCATCCATCATCTAATCCATTTATCCCATCAATCTAGGATTGGCTTTTATATTTGGATTTAGCAAATTATTTCCATTGATAGTCCTATCTGACACTCACAAGACTTGTACCCACAACCTCTAAGCTAATCTAAACAGATGACATACTTCTTTTCTTTTTCCCCCATGTTATGATTTGTATATGAATTTGGGAAATAAATGGAATACTTAAGTTTTGTGCAATAGAAGAATCTCAGTTCGCCTTAAGGAACGATTCTATTAAACAAATATCACACCCGCAATGATCTATGGAATTCAGTATTGGGCAATGAAGAAAAGACAATTAGACACAAAGTTAGGGTGACAGAGATGTGTGTATTACGTTAGAAGAGTCAGTTAACATGAAGAAAATAAATAAAGTGTGTGATTGCTACTAAACAAGTGAAATGATGAAGAAGCATTACAAATCCATCTCAAAAAGGTTCAAGTATAAATATACCATAAAAAGAAAAAACTAATTGACTTTAACTTTTGACTACCTAAAATTCTAATGCATGTTTTAGAAGAAGAAGATGCAAGAGTAAATACTCTTTTCTTTTTCTTTTTCTCCTTTATTTCTTGGAGAGATAAGGAGAGAAGAAAATATTCATGAGAAGTTGCTAAAAGAAAAGGAAAAAAAAAAAAAGCTACCAGAAAGTGACTAGAAAAAAGACGTATGTACACACACACAAAAAATCATTTTTGGACATTAGAGTAATAATAATGAAATTAAAAACCAAATACTTCGAGAGAGAAAATTAAACTCCCACTAGATTCGCCAACTTGGTATCAAATATGCAAACTCATGTCACATGAGACTATGCTATCAGGCTTGACAAAATAATTGCCTTGATAATGTTGGAAATTTTCAAATATCTTAATAAATATTTTTAGACTTCATAAAATTGCTTTTGGAAAATGGAGTGAACCATCAATTTTGAAAACATCCGTTTGTTTCAAGAGCCCCAAATTAAAAAAAAAAAAGTGTTGAAAAGGCATTTATAAACAATGTTGCACCTTCATACTTCAAGAAATTATCCGTTGTGAACCAGTTCAATATGAACCATATCACTAGCTTTTTATAGAAATTTTATTAGATGGTAAGAATGAGTTGGCTTGATAGGTCAGCCCTTATTTAGGAACTTTATAGCTTTAAGGCTACAAAGTTCTAACCATCCATACTCGAAATGGGTATCATCCAAGTTATAGGACAATAATGAGGAAGAAAAATGGTGTACTTACAAGCCCTATAAAAAGTTATGATCTGGTTCACAACAGATAATTTCTGTCACACTTGAAGTAAATGGGCTCTTTCTGCATGCTTTGCACTTTGCATCATCACAATTCACAAGGAGTTAACCTTTTTTTATATTTATTCCAAGTGATCTTAACAAGTGCCCTATTCACAACAAACACCAATACCTTCAAAACGGGCATTAATTTTTCAATGCATACAGGAACCTGGATCGGGGTCTTGGCATTCACACTCACAGTAACCAAGCTATCGCAAGGAACCAACAGAAATGCAATGCAAAGCATGAACAGTAAAGACCCAACAGTAAAAAATAAGGAATTTATAACAGAATGATTATTGGGAGAAGGGAAGGATGATAGATTAATACCTTTAGTGGGAAGATGAAGATGGTGAGGAGGAAGAGAAGAAAGGAGGTGGTGGTGAAGATTGTGGAAATTGGAGAGAAAAGGGAGGCGAGAAAAGTGATAAATCAGTCGGAAGGGACGAAGAGAGAAAGGAGGAGAAGAAGACGGATCGAGAAATGGGCGGCAAGAGAATCCAACGCATGATAGCAGCCCCAGCGATAGCATCAATCATGAAAGAATGTAACTGCAGCAAGATCTTGTGAAGAAGGGCAACGAAATTTTCAATTTTCAGATGCACAAACGGTCCAACATCCAAAATCCAAAATCCAAACTCTTAAGACAAGCACACCTTTATTTGAAAATAAATTTTAATAAAAAAATTAGAAACTTTTAGAAATTAGTTTCCAATCTAAAACTTTGATTTACATTGGTTGATGATTAATCGGTTAAAATGACTTTTCTTGAAGATGTGACCCGTAAACAATTATTTTAAATCTTTGATTAAATTAATTAAGCAATATTCTTCTAAATTTTAATTATTGATAAATTTTTAAGCAATATTCTTCAAATAATGATTAACTTTAACTATTTTTTTAATCTTTAAACCTTATACTTTTTAAAATATAATTTTATTAATTCAAATGGTGCAATTTTTAATAACTTCATAGTCAAATAAAGATAATCTAATAAATTCATCATCACTCCATTATAAAATTATATACACATGAGTGTAGCTCAAATTATTAACTTCCGGCCTCAAAAAATGAGAGGTGCTAAGTTCTAAGAGCAGTGGGTATCACTTGTGGAGGTTTTACGCTGAGTTTTCTACAATTTTTCATACATAAATTCATAAAAAAAATATATAGAATAAAAACACACAAATATACAAATAATCATCTGTTTCTTTTTATTTAATTAAATTAAACAACGAAGGCAGATGCACTTGAGAACATCACATAGGTGCTTTTGTGGGGTTCACTTTGCCTTGACAATAAAGTAATTTATAATGTAGTAAATTGTTGTGGAGTTCGAACGTATTAGGTAAAAACTATGAACTTAACATGTAGTTTTGCACAGTATTTACTTACAAATTTTGGATTTTGGTAAATTGGCCCCTACTTTTCTGCTTTGTGCTTAATAATTCATATATATTTCTTTTATATAATAAATTTCAAACATTTGAACGAGATCTATGAGGATATTTTTTTCAATTAAAATAGTGGATGGTTGTCTTAACCATTAGAAGAAAAATTGGCCCATGTAATACAAGTATGTCCTACTTATTTAAAATTAATTTTGGGTTACATTAAACATTAGATAAAACCCTAACAGAAAGCAAAAAAGAATTACAAGTAGATGCCTTCAGACAAGGAAAGTTATATTAGAGTGAAAATAACATGATAGTTGTTTACTAATTAAAGTATAATTTTTAGTTCATTCATGTTAGATAAAGGATAGTTCTATTTTCACGTGATCAAATAAAGATGATAAAAAATTCAAAGGGATTAGAGTGATGTTGAGGAATTCACTTTCAGAAGCAGGAATTCTGAATTCGATTCGCACTCCACTCCAGAGGACCACTCTCCATAAAATTATTCGATACGTGTGAGTAAAGAAGTTTATACCGAAAATTAGTAAAATGCAAATAATACCGAGTGTGTGGATTCAAATATTCAATTTACATATCTATCTATAGATTTACTTGTTTCTTCATAAGCTATCTGAAACTATCAAACAAATAGCTCAAATACTCCTGAAGCGTATTTAGCAAATACAAGTATAAAAGAAGACTCAAATACAAAAGAACAACCAGAAATTCTCCTCCACAACAAAGAAGGTGAAATTCTATCATACTCAACGGCAATTATTCATGAAAACTAAAATAATTTATAAATTGGCAATGAATTCTACAGAGAAGTGTAAAAACGAAAATGTACAAAAGAAGTAGGAGTATGCATGAGCCCTTTCAGAACAATGCCACACTTCACATTTTGTTTTTACTGTACCAATGGCATTCTAAACAATTTGAAATGAACAAATAGAAGAGATACAAATCCAAACTCTTAGAGAAAAAGATACCCATGTCCCCAAATCAAGAGATCTAAAGAGAAAGGAGGTAGATCCCAATCTTGCCTCTAGAAAAACCAAATTTCTTCAAAATTGCGACTTGGGCTTCAAGTTTTCAACGAATTCCAATCCAAAAGAACCAACAGAAATGCAAAGCATGAACAGTAAAGACCCAACAGTAAAAAGTAAGGAATGGAAGGATGATAGAATAGTACCTTTAGTGGGAAGAGGAAGAGGAAGAAGAAGAGAGTGAGGAGGAAGAAGAGAAAGGAGGTGGTGATGATGATTGTGGAAATTGGAGAGAAAAGGGATGCGAGAAAAGCGATAAATCAGTTGAAAGAGACGACGAGAGAAAGGAGGAGGAGAAGAAGACGGATCGAGAAATGGGCGGACAGAGCATCCAGCGAATGATAGTAGCCTGCGATAGCATCAATCATGAAAGAATGTAACTGTAGGAAGATCTTGTCAAAACTCAAAAGGAGCAATGGAATTTTTCAATTTTCAAATGCACAAACAGTCCAAACTCCAAAACAAGGACTCCTTTTTAATAAGAAAATAATTTTTTTTATTAATATTTAGTTTCCAATCTAAAACTCTTATTTCCATTGGTTATCACAAATCATGTTAAAGATATTGGCAGTATTTATAAATTTATCATATTTTTATCGATAAAATATTATTACTGAATAATGCTATACATCGACAAGGCAGTAAATTCTTGATAAATTTGCGTTAAAAACATGATAAATGATAATTTCACGATAATATCCTGATATATTTTAAGTAAATTCCATATCAAGATTTTTATTTTATTAATATTTTTATTATTTTTTAAATATTATATTTTTTAGTGAGATTTTCCCATTAATATTCCAAAAAATTCGAAAATATCTCAATATTACCGAGATCACAGTAAATATATCGAGAACGGTATTTATGACTATAATCACAAATCTAATTAAGAAAAATGGGATAATATCTATATTATCATATTATATTAGCTAATTTAATAAATAGGTCTCAGATCAATAAATATTCGATTAGATCTTCCATTCAATAAAATGAACTTATCACTAAATAGATTGATGATTGATCGGTTGAAAATGACTTTTATCGAAGATGTGATTTGTTAAAAATTATTTTAGATATTTAATTAAATCAATATAGCAAGCAATATTCTTCTAAATTTTTGAATTGTTGATTAATTCCAATTATTTTTTAATACTTTAACATTACACTTTTCAAAAATATAATTTTATTAATTTAAATCGTGCAATTCTTAATAACCTTCACACTCAAACAAAGACATTCTAATAAATTCATTATCACTCCATTTGTGAAATTATGTCAATTTACACACACATATATATATATATACCGCTTTTAACAATGTATCAAATAGATATGAAATTGTATTAAGAGTCTCTTAAAAGTTAATCATGTAAGATAATTTCATCTTGCATTTTGAGATCATCATTAAAATTATTTGTCTAGTTTTCTAAATCAAATATAAAACTATTGATAAAATTACATTCTTATCATTCAATTAAATATGAGAAGAATTGGTGGGAGCTTGGATTTAATTTTAGTTTATATTGAATCAAATTGTGTAGAAAGATTTAAAATGGTCGAAATCTCGGTATCAACCGATATATTTCTCTTATTTTTTATTTTTTTAAAAACTCACTAATATCGGCCAATATTAGCAATATATATCGGATATCGAATGAATTATATAGATTTTAAAAACCGATATATATCGGATGAAACTCAGGTGAGTTTTCCCAGAGATTCAAAATTGGCAGAGCTGGAGTCCCTGCTAGGCTCAATTGTTCATTTGACTCAAAATCCAGTTTGATTTTTACTGTAATTAGTTGAAAAATTATCACCAGAAGTAATCAAGGGAATGATCAAGAAAACTTATCCAGTAGAGATAGGAAATTTATTACTATCATAGTACAGAAACTGGACTCGGGATGATTTTGACAAAGGAAGGCTGGACTCAAATGTTAACATTGAAACAATGGCCGACGCCCTTCTCTCTATATGGACTCTGCAACATAAAACCCCTTCACCATGTTGTCATTACATGCTCGGTTTGACATTGAGGTGAGATGCAATCTTCTGGCCGAGAGATTTATCACACTGCAAAATCCATCGTAAGAGAGACGTGTTAGGCATAAGAAATCTGTCACACCATTCATCGCAGACGGCAAATATGTATCAAAAAGCGAATCAGCTGCAGCAAATGAAAGAAAGGAATAGCAGATTCACCTGAGACCAGTAGTTGATCCAAATGCTGTGCATCTCATGAGTTACCCTTGGATCAGACAGTGCTTCAATCCATCGGCGAGCAAAACGCTCTTGCCTGCAAAGGAAAAAGAACAATCCATATTAAAATCCAAATGATTATTTAAGCGCAAGATTGAAAGAGAGTTTCTTAAGAAAAAACCTGTCGGGTGCAAACGACCGGTATCTTTCTCCAGGCTGCTTGAAGTTGTTCTCCTTCTCAATAATACACTAGATTCAACAAAATAATATCGGTGAGTAATTAATTGGACAAGATACATGAAAAAATGACAACACAATTACAGAACTGAGTGAGAAACATATCATTCATGCCCTTTTGGTCGTTTCCAGAATTCAGGAATTAGCATAAACAAGAGGATAAACAAGATAAGAAGGGCAAATATAAAATCATGTAATAACAAGATTAATAGATATAGATACTCACTTTTTCATGCCTTCCCGTACAAATTTGGGGTGGAATAGGAAACTTCTCAGCATGTCGAACAGGATCAAACCTTGAAGGAAAGTAATTTACCTAAAAATTCATTTCATTAGCACAACTCAACAAGGTGGCAGGAACCTATAATAAGTAAAAAAGAAAAAGAAAAAGGGTCCAAATTGAGCACTGGAAAGAAGAAGTACCTCCTCCTCCCTGTGAGTGAAATTCATAAAACCGTCATGGTGATTGTTATGATGAGCACATTTAGGTGCATTTGCTGGAAGCATCAGATAGTTTGGCCCAAGACGATGCCTCTGAGTATCAGCATAGGAGAAAATCCTTGTCTGGAGCAATTTATCATCAGAATAAGAGATTCCAGGCACCACAATAGCAGGACAAAAGGCAAGCTGCTCATTTTCAGTGAAGAAGTTGTCAATATTCTTATTCAAGACCATGCGCCCAACTGGCTGAAGAGGCAAGATGTCCTCTGGCCACGTCTTGGTAACATCAAGTGGGTCAAAATCAAACTTATCTTCGTCTGCAGGATCCATGGTCTGAATGAAAAGCTTCCACTCGGGAAAGTTTCCAGCAGCAATTGAATCATAGAGATCCCTAGTGGCATGGCTGTGATTAGCTCCTACAACCTTCACACACTCGTCCTCCAACAAACAATTCACACCGCAGGTGGGCTTCCAATGGAACTTCACATACTGTACTTTTCCAGCCTTGTTTATAAGGGTGTATGTATTTACACCAAACCCTTCCATGTGCCTATAGTCTTGTGGAACACCAACATCATCAAAGAGAAAAGTAAACATGTGCAAGCTCTCTGGGAGGTGTGAAAAGAAGTCGAGGATCCTCCAGATCTCCTGGCAGTTGGTTTTGGGGCTCGGTTTAAAAGCATGGACCATGTCTGGGAATTTGATTCCATCACGGATGAAAAATACTGGCAAATTGTTACCAACAAGATCAAAGTTACCCTGAGTAAAACAAGAGAAATCAGTAATGTGTCACTATTTCATTGGAAATCAGCAATGGATGCAAGATGCGATCATGAGCTCCCTCTTACTTAGCCTCACTTAGGTGTGGATACCACTATGCCATCAATGACAGCTATGAGAAACAACCCTTTTTGGAATGCAAATTATTGAAGAAAAACTCGATCCCATTATAAAAAAAAAATCCCCTAATTCAAATGATTAGAGCATAAGAATTTCTATTTGAAAATAAACATCTGTAGTGCATTTGGAACAACTAATACTGAATATTTGAATACAACATTGTTTAACATTATTGTTACTTTGGAGGCAGTTGAAAGTCAAAAGACTATAAATGTTGGATATGAAATAATTGCAGCTGAATATTAAATACAGTATTAAGATGTTCAGCTCTGCCAAATATAATAATGATATAATCTCTTGTAGAGCATACCACTCATCTTAATGTAGATAAGATAACATAATTTCAATTGCAGTACGTGAAAGCAACCAAAAAATATAATAAATAAACACAAACCACTCATCTTAATGTAGATAACATAACATAATTTCAATTGCAGTAGGGAAAGCAACACAAAAATATAATAAATAAACACAAACAATGGATCTACAACCACAACAGAAATACATGAAAAGGTGAGCCTAACGACCTCTCTGGTGTAAAACTTCACAGCAAAACCTCGAGGATCTCTCAAAGTTTCAGGGCTGCCACGCTCGTGGACCACTGTTGAAAAGCGGACAATAAGTGGGGTCTGGACTCCAGGCGCCCGAAGGAAATCAGCACAAGTGAGATGAGAAATATCGTGAGTGACCTCAAAGAAACCCTTTGCACTAGCACCCCTAGCATGAACAACACGCTCTGGAATACGCTCCCTATCAAACTGAGCAAGTTTCTCGATCAAATGATAATCCTCAAGTAGAATAGGTCCTGTCCAATAAAAAGAAAGGATTCAAATTTTGAACCATGAATCTCAATTGATGTCAAGATAATATCTGATAGTGCCAAATATTAGTTAGATCAATAATGGTTATTTAGGGATGTCACCAGCAGCAATAGTTCAGATAAAGAAAATGCATGCTGAAATCTTGACAACCAAGATGATGAAATTGGAAGCCTTTAATCCCTTGACTTTTCAAATGTTTGCATGTTAAACATACAAAATAGAATAACATAATTCAATACAAAATTTCAACCTGAATGTGAAAGAAACCACTATGGGGCTAGTACACAACTCCAAAAAACTGGTCTCTCCAATCTCTCTTGGAACCAACTAAAAACTATTGGTCAATTGGATTGACTTAGAGAATTCATGATACTTGCTAAAATCTTTCATTGCAAACACCAAGAAACAACCATCAGATGATCATAATGCATAAGGATCACACTACAAAAAAGAAAAGAAGAAAGATCATGTTTGACCGATAACTAGATACATGAGAACTATAAAACAGGCTATTAAATCCATAGTACTTTATGGAGCTGAATGTTGATAGATGAAAAAATGAAAGTAGATGAAATGATGGTAACAGAGAAGCACATGCTAAGAAGGAAGAGTGGAGTACCATCGAAGATGAAATAAGAAATTCCAACATTATGGGGACCTTAAAAACAGCCCGCATATATGAGAAAATGAGAGAGCAATTTAAGATGGTATAGAAATGTCACAACTCACAAGTAGAAGGAATAAGGATAAGGAGGCCATTAAAAACTTGGATGGATCGGACAAAGAAGAACATGATAGATTGTGGGGTGATGGAGGATAATGGCCTTTAATAAGGTAGAACGGAAGAGTAGAACTCAAAAGGATGACGACCTCAGTAGATGGGATCAGTGCCCATGATGATCATAAGAATGATAAGAATAATAAGAACATGCAGGTTTGGACCAAGAATACTCTAAGTAACTTAATGAGACCAAGAAGTAGACATTCATCTTAATATGAGAAACAAATGAACACCAACAGGCTGCAAAGTTATCAACTAATTAGTTCCCAAACCCATCTCATGGGAATAGTATTCAGGAAAGGAAGTTCAGAAACCACATTATATGTGCTCATGATTACCAAGGGAACCTTTTGCAGCCTCAAAATCATTTCTATGAAACCCATGAACAATGTAAATTTAAGCCACAATCATTTGACCCATAAAACAGAAAAGATATGATGATAGAAGAAAAACCCTATAATCATTGCATCAAAAAATCCTTCTGTAACTAATAGTGCACGACTATCAGCTAAACTGCTTCAGCTATGATTCTTTGCCATCCAATTTAAGCAGAAGAAATGCATGGAGACAGAAGCACACTGCCCCAAATGTGATACTTTTTTCAAAAAAATGATCAACCCCAAACATAATTTGTGAAAAAAAAATGCATTCATTTTTATTTTGTTCAATCTGATAATTAATTCGCACTTAATGCACCAAGTTAAACTCATTTCAGTGCTCACAATCCAAACAAAAGCTGATTACGCAAGCATTCAAATACATCCTTTATCACTTATGAGCTAAATACTGCTATGTTTCATTAGGATCACACATCAAGGAAAACAAATAGCCATCGAAAACAAATTCTTATGGCAGGCAGCAGATAAGTAGATTAGCTTATATAACAATACCTCTACTTCCAACAGTCAGTGACGAGTTGTTATTCCACACTGGTGCACCCGAATTTGTGGTGAAGAAGGAGGAGTCATAAGCAGTTGAAGGACGATGCTGCAACAAATAAAAAAACAGAAAATAATGTCATTTTCAGGATTTTCAATAGAACAAGATCCAAGTATCCAAACAAGAATCAGAAAAAAGGAAAGAACTACAAACCACTAAGTAAATTTGGTAAACTAAGAATTGAAACAGGAATTAATAAAAAAGTTTATCTGTTAACATGATTAGTAGTAAGAATTGATCATATAAAATATACATGATTAGATAATAAAGCAAAGGTTAATCCTATAAGAGAATTGATGAAATAGAAAAAAAAATATCGTTTCAGATGAAGATAAACAAACATGGAGAAGATAAACTCATTAAAGAAATCAATCCAAAAAGATAAAATTTCATTCATGGAGAATGATCCAATGCAGAAAGCGATCCAAAGGATAGGAAAATGGAGATGATATGATAATGATAAGAAACGGATCCAAAAAATAGAAATTTTGATCAGTACAGAAAGAACTTTCAATGAAATAAAAAACAGAGAAGGAGAAAACAACGGCAACCCATCACAGAAATCGATCGAAAGAGAGGAAATCAAAAAGAGAAACTATTCAAACAAGGTCCAAAGTAAGAAAACAAATATTTCAATAGATATCAATCAAAGGAAGAAGAGAAATCAATAAATGCCGTATTCACTAACATATTAATCTTCTACGAAGAAAACCCAGAAAGAAAACTAAATAAAACAGTAAATCAAAAGGGGAAAAATATCCATACCCTGTAAGGATCCATCGGCCGAGGTGATAAGAACGAGGAACGAAAACCTTGAAATTAGATCGAGGGATTCGAGTAGCAATGCCTCACAGAGTCACAGAGGATTTCTATGAATATAAATAGACGATATAAAATTTAATTAATTCCACTAATCTAATCTTAAATACGACACCAATCAATTTCTCGCAATTCATTAAATTGCTCGAATGGTCAGGGCTGTGCTTAAGATGCTCTAATTTATTTTTATATGATAATATTGATTTATCTATTTTACATTTTTATTATATGGCTAAAAACTGTTAAATAAAATTGGAATTTTGAACTTTGAAAGATTTAATTATCTAATTTTATTTATTCGATGTGTATATTAAATAATCACCCTAGCTCATTTTTTTATGATGAGAAATGATCATATATTATCTTATCTATAGTAGTTATTATGAAGATAAATAAATATAAGATTTAATTTCAAATAAACAAGTCTAACTATTATTGAAAAACTATTCAAAAGTTAAATGAATGGTTAATTCACTAATCTTCGTACTAATTATTATAAGAATGAAAGCATATGATCCTTTTCTTTTCCAAACTAATTAATTGAAAGTTACTTTCAGTATTTTTTAATAAATATTCTTCTTAAATAAGAAGACATTTGATATTTATATACGAGTTTATTCAACTAAAAATTTCAAAACGACCTTTAAATCTTGAATTTTCTTTATCAGATTTAAGAAATATTGAATATTTTGAGAGCAATTACCCTATCTCTTGCTTTCATCTACATTTTGACTGTATTTTAAGATTTTGTTTGATAATTTTTGTTTTGGATATAGACTGAAAAGGAAATTTAAAAAATATGTATTTTATTGAAAATTTATATTATTTGAATTTATTGGATTTGATGGAAATTTTAAAAAATCTGCTCAAATTTTACCAAAACATTTTATAAAAATTTAAAAAATAATCTTGACCCGAATTTCTAACTCGGCGAGGGACTACGCCTTTCGAATACGATTGAAGCGCAGCGATCTAAAGTAGCGCGATAATCTCCTGAGAAAAAGCGGCAATTTTTTGTAATAAAACAAAGTCGCACGATTTTTTTTAATTTAACGTGACGACGTCATCGATTAATGGATCCTTATCACGTTTATGGTTCTCACGGACGTGGGCGAATTTTACGTCCCCACGTGTCCTAGAAAGGCCTTGGTGTGTGTGAAAAGATTGGAAAAGCGTTTGGCTAACTTGTGAGAGATTGTGACACTAAGACTAGTAGATATATGGTAGGGTACAAATGGGCCATGTCAAACCCTAGCCACAATCTTAGATCTTTCAATGACAAGGTCGACAACATCAATTATTGGAAAAATCTTAATTTCAAAAGCTATCATTATCCATGTCTAAGGTTGTTGGGGATGGAATGGACATATATTGTTTTTTTAATAAAATATTTTGTTTTTAATGTTATTATTTTTTTGTAATTTTTAACAAGTAAGATGAGGTCTCTTATATATTTACTATTTATTAAAAATAATTTTATATTCAAAAATTAAAATTGCATGCACCATCAAATCTTCTACCACTAATTATTTTTTATTTTAAAATATGATATTAATATGTATTTTTGTAACGACCCGACCCGTGAACAGAGTTTAAGGTCCAACTCAATATGAAATTGTCCGCTTTAGGTCCGAAAACATGGCCCTCACGATTTTGCCTTCACATCTGAGTGAAGGGGGATACCACTTATAAACCCCATCGGGAAGTTCCTCACTTCCGATGTGGGGCTCTGCAAAGCTCCCACATGCCCAACCACTGTTGGGCTGTCGGATCCAACCGACCCACACTGCTGATCCAACCGACAGGGCCCAATTTCACTTGGACCAGCCCTTCTAGGGCCTGACCTCTGGTTCATGGGTTAGGATATCACAATTTTTGTTAAGTGAATTTCAAAAGACTCATTTAAATGAGTCTCTTTTTTAACAAATTTTTGAAAATTAAAAAATAGTGTAAATTATGGTGTATTGGAAGCATAGTCACAACTATAGGCGGTATTTTCGAATTTACCACGTTTTCATCGCCAAAATACCACCATCGCGTTCATAACACATATTTATCAGTAATACGATAAATTCTCGATAAATTCGCGTTAAAAACACGATAAATTGTAATATCGCAATAATATCCCGATATATTTCTGGTAAATTCCCGTTAAATTTAACATTAAGATTTTTATTTTATTAATATTTTTATTAAATTTTTTTATTTTTAAATATTATATTTTTCATGAGATTTTCCCGTAATTATTCTAGTAAAATCCAAAATTTTGAAAATATCTAGTTATTACCAATTGACGTTAATATTCCGAGAACGGTATTTGTGACTATGATTGGAAGAAGTTCTTATAAATGAGATTAGATTGATCATCAATTGAGACATTAATGTTTTTATGAACATAGCATCATATTTCGAAAATATTCAAATTGTTATTCCTTTTAATTTAAATGATGTTTATAAAAAAGATAAACTATATTACTTACCATATAAAAGATAATGATTTTTTTTTTGTTTTTTATGAATATGATATTTAAACAATAGAAAATAATAGCGTTTCAATTAAAAGCCTATATAAATTATGACATTTTTCTAAAAGGTAGTTGAAGTAGTAGGAATGGTTGGTGGATATAGGAAAGAATCTTTTTACAAATGACAAAATTATTTTGAAGATAAAGTAAAAAAGACAATGATTCTAAAACTTATTTTTCTTAAAGGTATTTGATTCTAAAAAAATAATTTAAATTAAATCAATAAAAAAATTATTATTACATACGATTGACCCGGCCCAAATTTGACCTCATTCCATTCTTATAAAGGGGTGTCGCCCTTTTAAATGACAAATTTCATACCACTGTAGTATTTTATATTTTTTAATTATTATATATTATCAGTAAATTTATATCTAAAAAAATAAACTCGATAATTTAGTTAATTGTACTTCCATTGAATGATTAAAATGTTTTGAAAAAAATGGACAAATTGAATCATAAATATGTTCTCTCATTTTGTGATCCGCTGCCAAACCTATTCATTTTCTCCCACCAAAGCTCATTATCATAGCAAAGAAAGTTTTGGAGTAACCTACATTTTTATCCAAACATGTACTGATTTGATTTTATTAGAAATTTGAAGTCAACCATGCAAGGATAGATGACCTCGTGACAATTTAAAGAAGTTGTAATTTGAAATATCTGTGTTCAAGTCCACCTTTGTTTGTGGAAAGTTTTAAGATCAAGTCTCATTTAATACAAAAAGGATCATTCACCATTGTTTTATACCTATCGTGTATATATTGGGAGGTTTCTACATGTCCCAACGATTAGTCAGGTGAGACACCTGAGCATTTTAGCCTAAGAAAAAGTCTTATAAGGATTAGGGAGGGAGTCGATCAATAATGTTTTTTAATAAATTTAATTTTAAGTGTGAACTTTAAATTATTGGAATAGATGATGATGAATTGTCTTCATGTTAGCTTAGATGGATCGATGGGATGATCAACCACAACACTATCCAGCTATCCTCAACTTTGTTTCGATCTCCAAATTGAAAATGAAAATAAGGTTAGAAGTTTGATATGGTCCAGATACGAAATTCTTTGGATGTGCTCCACCTGGGGTGAGGCCTGCCCAAGGGACTCCAATGTACACACATTCTAGGATGGTTCCCTATACATCCTTTGCCAGCTTCTATTATAGTCATTGACCCTAAATATGAGGATTAAAGTCATAGATACTAATATAAATAAAATTATAAAAGTTGCAGTCGTAGATACTAAGATAAATAAGAATATTAAAATTGCAATACATAAATAAATAAGGAGGAAAAATATAGTTGACGAAGATCTCAGAAAATACCACTTAATAGTGATATTACAAATATTGTGGGCTGGGCTAAAATCTCAGAATTTATTAATTTTTAAATTGCATTCTGAAATTGCCGAAAATTCAAAACTTAGCGATGGATTCAACGAAGACTACACATTTTTGTAATCCCAAGTTTCTTGTTGGTAAAATTCAATCAGGTCCTAGGTAGGTAGTTGTGGGTAGGGGTTGGGATTTGGTGATGGTTAAGAACTCGCATCATCAGGAAGAAGGAGTCTTGTGTTCGATTCACGCTCAACCTCAAAGAGTCACTCCCCATAGAACTTATTCAGTGCGTGTGCATTGAGAGGTTTACATAGCCTTCGAGGATTAGCCGGATGAGATACCTAAACACCTTGGTTATAAAAAAATTCCGACCAATCGACAGTTGTTATGTTGTATCCACATACTATTAAATGAATTGAATACTCTCCAAGCATGTTAGCTTTCTTGTATAAGTGAAGTCTCTCTCTCTGTCTCTTTGTATGTATATGAGTGTATTTTCAAGAATTAAGGAGCAACGGATGCCTACTCTGTCATGAGTGATCAACATTTTTCTTACTCTCTTCATCTTCTCAAAACTTTGGTTACACCTGGTAGAGGTGATGGCCATCGCTGAAGGTGGTACTCCAGAAACCCAGTTGGTGGGCAATAGGAGTAATCATAGATTGCACGACTCGTGCTGGGAAAGAAGAAAAGATTGGTATCAAAATGGCAATAGAGGACTACTACAACACCACAAGCTATAAGGCAATGTTGCATATAAGAGACTCAAGAGGGGATCCTCTTCGCGCCATCTTCATGGGTACGTCGACTTTCTTATCTCTAATTATCTTGGGCCAATGATGGAGACAGTTGAACTTACTCTCAAAAGTTAGCCGTTGAGAGAAGGGTGCCTCAATTGTTTTATGGAATCATTGGTTTTTTTAATTAACCGATGTGGGACTTTTGTCACTTCACAATCCCTGACATCCTTATGACTAGCTTTGGTCTTTATCTTGTTTCTTTTTAGACTTGTCTTTTATGAGGTGAAAAAGTACATTGCTATTCTTTATAATGAAAATTCCCTCTGTGCTTATCACTAGTCTTTTATCTTATCTTCACTCCTTTTAGCTTGGTTTTGTGAGTAACTAATGCTACAGTTTCAAAAGACAGTCACTGAACTAATGAAGGAGCAGAAAGTGCAAGCAATTCTTGGACCCCATACATGGGAAGAGGCAGCTTTCATTGCAGAACTTTGTTCCCAATCACATGTGCCAGTTCTATCGTTTGCCGACGACACCCCAACACCACCCTCCTCCCTTCCGTTCCTAGTCCATATTGGCCACAGCCACCAATCCCAAATGAGCAGTGGCCGCCATTGTGGGTCTTATGGATGGCGTAGAGTGACAGTCGTATATGAAGACTACAGCTATGTTGCATCCAAAGAAATAGCTTCTCTGTCCAATGCTCTCCAAGAAGTCAATTCGAGAGTTAAAAATCTCTATTCAAGAAGAGCTCAAGAGATTGAGGAGCTTGCAATATAGGGTGTTCATTGTCCATTCCTCAATAGCCCTGGGAGCTCCATGGTTTGTGGAGGCCAAGCGTATCGGCATGATGACAACCAGCTATGTTTGGATAACAACAAACAGCATTTCAAGTCTCTTAGATTCTGTCCACTCATCAATAATCTCCTCCATGCAAGGTGGTGTTGGAATCAGGAGCTACTTTCCTCAGAAGGGTGTACAATTTAGAGACTTCTACACCCGGTTTCGACATCAATTCTGGCAACAATATCCAGATGAAGATGAAGTGAAACCTTCAACATTTGGAGTACAAGCATATGATGTGGCTCTGGTTGTGTCTCAGGTCATGAGGGGACTCAGAGATGGTTCTTGTTTAAGCAATCCAAACTTGGTGGTGGGTGAAAGAATGCTACATTGTATTCTGTCCAGCAATTTGAGTGGTTTAAGTGGTAAGGTTCGCTTTTCGGAGGGAAGATTAGTGCCAGTATCAGCTCTTCAAATTGTCAATGTGATCGGAAGAAGTTACAGAGAGCTAGGATTCTGGTCTCCAGAATCCGGTTTTTCCAATGTTACAGAAAATGGTGAGATGGGTGTGAAGAATAACAGCACGTCGATGAAAATTTGGGGCCATGTCTTCTGGCCTGGGGGGGCTTTGTCAATCCCTAGAGGATGGGCTACACCCATAACTGCAGCACCTATGAGGGTCGGTGTTTCGGCAAAAACTCAATTTGATAAGTTTGTGAAAGAAATATTCAATTCGACTCTGAACAAAACATCTTTCACAGGCTTCTCCATTGATGTCTTTCAGCTGGTGACTCGACAGCTTCCATACGAGTTGCACTACGATGTCATTCCCTACACAGGAACCTACAACTCTTTGGTAGAGCAAGTTCATCTCAAGGTGAATTGAGTGCATTAGTTTATTACCTTCTTTCATCAAATATATGGTTTTGATTTATTGAGAGGAAATGATTACACAAGCATAATCTCTAGGTTTTATGGGATGGACGAATTATCTATCATAAACTAAAGATTTTGTTGTTTTGTCATGCAAATGAAATTCATCTATTATACTAATCTCTGCCTGTATCACCAATTGATTGAATGCTTTTAAGGCTTCAAACAAGAGACTGAGGGTTCATAGATAGGTAAATAGTCATCATTTAATTCATTTATTCTGATACACCACACCCTATTGTTCAAACAAATCATCAAAATTGAAGCCATTAACCCCCCATTATTGAAACCACTTGGTTATTCTCTCATAGGCTGATCTGCGAATCAGCTTCGTATTTTCAACAATTTCATTGTTCCAATTGATTTTTCTTAGATGTATTAATACTAGTTTCCATCCTTGGAGAAGACCTTTGATGCAGTGGTTGGTGACACTGCAATAATAGCCAATCGCTGTCGGTATGCAGAATTTACACATCCTTATGTTGGTCAAGGATTTAGAGGTATCAAGAGCTTGGATGTTCATGAGGCCTTTCACAATAGCATTATGGACTCTCACTTGCATCACAAATATTTACAATGGAATTGTAGTGTGGACGATAAGAGAGTGCTGAAAATCAATATTTTAGCGAGGGCTCCATTTTGCACCAAATCGGCACCTCAGTCTGGTTTTCATTCACCACGCTCTTCTCCAAACACGGTATGGATTGGCTGCTACTAAATTTTATGTTTTGCTACAAAATTTTGAGACAATTTATCGAATCATCTATTCTGTCTTTCCTTTATTTGATGGCTATGTATCCAAACCAATGCACCAGTCAATGTCTCTTCCTACTCTAAAAATGCAAGACCAGTGTTTGCTCATCTAGAGGCATATTTTCAAGACATGTTCCATCATCCAGTTAATAGAAATGTAACATTAATGTGTATCAAATGATTCTTTTCTCTGTAGGAGGGGAACTTCATCACAATCTATCTCAAGTGGTTACAGTGGTGTGGCTGTTTGTTGTGCTTGTCTTGACATCAAGCTACACGGCTAGCCTAACATCCATGCTCACAACAGAGCAGCTCAAACCGAGAAACCTCAATGTTGAATCATTGAAAACAAATAAAGCTAAGGTTGGTTGCATCAAGGGCTCATTTGTGGTTAAAGTACCTAGAAGTGGAGCTGGGATTTGATCCCAATAACATAATGGCATACTCAAATGAAAACTATGATACTGCTCTGAAGAATGGAGAGATCCAAGCAGCTTTCCTCAAAGCTCCCTATGTGTAAATACTACTCGCGTCCAACTGCAAGGGCTTCACCACTGTGGCGCCCACCTATGAAACTGGAGGGTTTGGCTTTGTAAGTAGCAATCAAAAACTCTTTGCTCACAACTTTGAGACTGATCTGTAGCAAAAGATTGTAGTAGTCCAAAAAAGGCACCAATTCGCAATCCTAAAACCCCTATCCTAATGAAAGGCAAACCCATCTTCATTTTCACCATCCAAAAATAAGGCATGATAGAACATTTAGGATGATCTGGGTATCATATTTTGCCAATTTGACTACTATTAGTAGATAAAATGATTTCTTTCATTTCTAAATCCCAAATAATTCAATTAGTAGTTAGTACAAGGATTTAAGGTCATTTCCTCAATTTGCTCTCTACTTCTAAATTAATAGCCATTGCAGTAGCTTCATTGATGTTGTCTACCAAATAACAGGTTTGTGCCGCTCCTGAAAGGATCAGTTGAAACCGCCTAACTGTTTTAGCAAGGCCAACATATTTCCCTGGGAAGCCAGTAAAGGCTTCTGTCGCGGGTCATGATAAGAAACACTCAACGTTTCACAGGCCCATCAAAATGTGATTATTTTGTTGGTTTCTCCAAATGAAGAAGGGAACTCCACACACAGAAGAAGTAATCAATAAGGTGGATGCAGTAGAAATATCAATTTGAATCTCTCATGTGCATTGATCTTAGTTTTGTTAGCTTTAGGTATTTCAAAAGGGTTCGCCGCTTGTCCAAGATGTATCAGAAGCTATTCTTAAGGTGCGGGAAAATGGCCAAATGCGTGAACTGGAGGACAGCTTGTTCTCATCATCCAAGTGTGTAAGTTCAGTTGACAGCAATAATGATAGACTAAACCTAGACAGCTTTGCAGGGCTGTTTGTGATAACATTTGGGACATACCACTCTCTCACTTTTGCGTTTCTTCTTCCATCAACTTCGTAAGTACTGGACTACGTATGTAAATGTTTATGTGCTGTTTGGATTACTAATCCACCGTTGGCATGCCTATTGGGGGTTAAGGTTGGCTCTTGGGATGGAAGTATGGCAACAATATCGACAAAGAAACATCAATGCTGCTCATCGACTTCATCCAATCGAAGAGGTAGATATAGTCCAGCTAAGGGAGTGAAATGCATTGATAACTTACCTCTCAAAAAGCTTTGTGAAACTCATTAAAGTACAAATTTTTTTCTATTCTTTTGCTTCATTTACAGTACTTGATCTGTGTTGAAGTAATGCATCTATGCAAGGTGATGATAGCATGAAGTTTGGATTATTATTCCCTGTTTCATAGGCAGATTGAAAGAACAGATAACTAATGGGTAGCAAGACAATGGAATTTTGTCGTCTAAGGCCCGTTAGACAGCAGTAAATACTGGGGCTCTTGAAAGAATGATATATCCTCAAACAAATGGCATGTAATGTAATTTATGAAACTGCAAATTTCGAGTATCAAATCCAATTTATTACATGTAATGTAATTTATGAGATAGTGTCAACAACAAGACCGTGAGGATTTTTTAATGACCACTTATAATTGATCAACAACAATTATTATTAATAATTAAGAAAATAGAACAGCCATTGCATCAATTCCTTCCAAAGTAACAGAGACCCCTAATTTTGTCTCCCTTCTTATGGAAACAGAGTACATGTTTAAGAGAAGTGATGTGTATTAATAAAAAAACACAGAAACAAACAGAAATAGTGTCACAGAGAAATCCAATTACCTACACGTTACCCATTCGATGAACCCAAATGGAGTCGATGAGAATTCAATCAAATCATCCCTCAGATTCCCAACCTTAGATCCAAAACAAGGTCAGAGGAGTTCTCATTTTCATTTGGTGCAGGCATGTTCAAGTCCCAAACACAACCCCTTGTAGTCGATGAAGAACTCACACCTTGTTCATCTACTTTCTCCCAGTGGCACCTCTTGTGCCCACCGAGGGCTTGACCACTCGAGAAGACCCGCAAACAAATACTGCACTTGTGACCCAAAACCATCACCATCTTCTCTCCCTCGTCATACCTCCCTTCAGTTGCTCCTCCATCGCCGAGATTTTCACTCTCATTGCAGTTAGTATCTTCATCTTCACCATCACTCCTTGCTATGGCAAAGCAGCCCTTCACATTCTTATGACTAGCCCTGTGGCCCCCCAAAGCTTGGTGAGATCCAAACACTTTTTTGCAACTTGTGCACTCGAATTGACAGTTCAAAGGCTCCAACTGCGCCGTCTCTGCATCAGCAGTCCCCGACGGTTCTCCAAAGGAGTCAACTGAGTTGGGTAAACCTTGCTCAGTCCATATCTGCGACATGTCAGCAGTAGTTCCATTTGCCAACAAAACAAGATATGTTGCAACAGCATGATCCTCACTAGTAAATTTGGTTGTGGGAGATGGGTTCGGGCCCTCTTCCAAGACAGACCGGCGGAAATTGGGCGGTGGGTTGATACCTCGCCACTGTCGCTCTGGGTGGCACCTCATGTGACCAAAGAGTGCTTTCCAAGACCAGAACCGCTTCCCACACTCACTACATGGGCGGGTGATCTTCGCTGCCATCGCATCCGGTTTCTTTCCACTTTTCGGCTTCAAAGAACCTGTCACGCCATTGCAGTCACTGGATATGTGGGCAAATTTCGATCTTTTCTTCCGGCCAGTTTTGCCGGTGCCGCTGCTGTGAAGTTGAGGTGAGAATTGCTCCAGAGTTTCTTGCCTTGAATTTGAAGTTGCGGAAGTGGGAGTGTTCATTTCCAAGAATTAAAATGACCCAAATTCTGTATCCGACATTAAATCATTCAATCAAATGAAACAATTAAAGGGAGTTTTGGAGGACTTAAGACATGCTTAAGCAAATCCACAGTCGTTTCTTCATGTAGTAGTTTGAGCGGTTACTTTCTTCATGCGGTAGCCTTTGAATCAAGGACGGTTATTTTCAGTTACACTCCCGCGCTTTTCTCCCAATTTGTCGCGAGAAAACGATATGAAAGCGTATCTACGAATTGAATTTCAATAGACGCTAGACTCTTTGTTTCTTCTTAGTTCTATTATTTTTTCTCACAAGAATTGGTTTAGTCTTAAAAATCAAAACTATTTTCTCTATTTTAGTTCGGTCTAAATAGATCCAAACCGTTTGATTCTTGATATTGATATAACATTGGAAAGACTTCATAGATTCTTATATGTAAAATAAACCGTTAAAAATTATAAACGATATTTTTAAAAATAAATAAAAATTATAATAGTTCTTGATAAACTAAACTGCTTAAGACCCAAGCCCTCGAACATATTATGTGGCGTGATTCAGTTCAGTTTTTAAAACATTAGTTTGAACTTCATCAAAACTCTATTTTCGATTGGATCCACCGGGGTGTTCTTGCATCAGATTGTAGAATATTAGTTTGTGAATCTAAATCATTTAAAATTAGTGGTATTTGAGGCGAAAATTAATAGATTTAACAAAAATGCATAGTTCACTCCATCGTAAGGTTGTTTTTATAATGCGTATTAGTGTGATGAATCTAGACAACCCTAAGATAACGAGAAACCACAATAGATAAATCTAAGTACAAAATGAGACCCATGATTTATTCTTTTAGATTTTTTGAAACTAGTGAACCTGTTGGATAGATCAAATAAAAAATATTTGATTAGAAAATCTATAAATTTTATCAGACTCTTCTCATTTCATCCATCCATCTAATACTAGAATTAATAATTTCAGAAATATGAAAAGAAATATGTATGTAAGTACATATTTAGAAATTAGTGAACAATTTGAATCTAGATAGACCTCATATATCCTAAATGGTGCTATCATTCCTTCCATTAAAATGAAAATAAAGGATGTTTTCCATAAAAGTAATGATAATTTCAAATTATATTAGTCATAATATTCTAGATATCTAAACAGAAATCCCGAAGTATTGGGTGATATGGATAAGGTGTCGACCACGTTTAAAATTATGAGACCGGTAAAAAAAAGGGAAAGATGAATCTCTACCACTTATTCTAACCATCTATCAACAAATGTTTATTGTGGATTTTACATTTTAGATTTCACCCTATGAAAATATCAATCTTTGATGATTCACATGCGAAAAAGATTAAAATAGTTTACAAGTAAAAACAAGAAAAGAAAATTATTAAGCCCGTCTCAAAAGCGAGAGTCCTCAGTTTGATTCTCACTCTATCATTCAAAAGGTTCAGAGTCTTTCTATAGAGTTATCGAGTGTAGCTCAACTAGTTGCCTCACCTTGATATGCCCTAGGAATAGTGAGCTCACATGTGGAGTTTTAGTAAGACTGTATCTAAGTTTTCCATACGTAAATCCAAAAAAAAAGGAGTTATCGAATGTATGTGAGTAGAGAAGCTTGCATATGCTTTTAAGATTAATCGAATGCTCTAAGAGACCTAAACACCTTAATCATAAAAAAAAAAAATTAGAAAAAATTACCAAAGACATGAACTAATGCAGTAAAAAGCATATAAAATTAATTTAAAAATGCGACAATAACTATGATGGTGATAATTAAATTATGATTGATTGGCTCTCATCATCAAAGAATTTTATTTCAACATCAAAGACGAGTGGTCTTTTTGTTAAATGAAAACATGACAAAAGAAAACCTTATTTATCAACTGCCCAAGGAAATACATCCAACTAACTATCATTTTAATAAAATATTTAAAACATAAATAAAGACATAAACTATAATTTAAACTTAATTATTTTGTTAATTTAAAAACATAAACTAAAATTCGATAATTCACTTTTTAAAAAAACAAATCTTTGTTCTTATTATGCTCTAGAAGAAAAGTCATGGCTACAAATTTCTTCAGTTCTTTTTGTTTTCTAGTATTCAATGTTTAGAACTTCAATTCCATACAGATTTTTTTTTTTAAATAAAAAGAATATGCAGGAACTCAAGTAACAAAATAATTTGAGAACTATATAAATCTTCACTACTATGAACTATTTTTCAATCTATTTGGCTCAGTTTTTAAGTTATACATTTATATTCTCTTCTATCAAATATAGTGTTTTTTTATTCTACATTCTATCATATCCTTTAATTGCCCCTTATATAAATTTTTAACGACCTACAACTTTAATAGATCAGCCATGTCAATCAATACATAATTGAGAAGTAAGAGAAAATGAACTGAAATTAATCAAAATATAGGCTAAAATGTATTAAGAATTTTTTAAAATTAAGATTTTTTTTTACATGAAGGGTGGAGATGAAAGAAAAGACCTTACTATGATCAAACCTCCTGTACCTGATTATTATTCTTAAAAAATCAACAGTACAACATGTAAAAGAAAACAGGAGCTCCACCAATGAAAGATGGCTTTTCATCATCAAGAAGAAGGACAAAGACTTATATAACTTCATTCCCCATTTGAAACCAACAAAAATTTAAAAGATAATCAAGATATAAGTAGAGTGCTCAGGTAACAGTGACTTTCATTATATGACAGTTACTGGTACTCACAATCAGTTCTCCATTGAAGCTCTCTCTGCCATGACTGAAAGTACAGAAGCAATGATACCTGGAAAGACTTTTCTTCTTTTTTTTCTTTTTTTTTTGGGGTGGAGAGGTGTTAAGGTAAACAAAATTATATGGATTTAAACAGCTTGAACCACATCACATCTGATCAACAACTCAGTTACTAACTACAAATTTTCTGCTACAAAGCACCATATAGCAACATATGCATCCCATGCACATAATTCAAACATTTTCTTCACGCTGCTGTGTAACTGGTGGCTTAAAAAATGGGATTGTGCTGCAAATGATGCGTTCATCCTTGGTGCAGATTTACCCAAGACATTCAGAGAAGTTACCCGCTGAAATTCTTTAGCTGCAAAAGAAAAGAAAAAAGCACAGTAGCTCTCATTTCCTATCAAGTAAATGACATTGAAAAACCTAGTTTGGGTAGGCAGTCAACCAGAGATAGTGGCCATGCAACATCTACCGTACAAAGATGTGATGGGAATCATTCATTAGTGGGCTCACTTGCAGATAAGTTGTTGGCCAAGATGCATACAAGTAAACTTTCAAGACTGGGTCAACCCTGCAAATAGACAGTTATAGACCCAGACAGCCAATAACAAGCATTCAACAGTTGAATTGATTATTGGGTAGCTTAAATGTGCTTCTAATGCAACATTTACACCAGAGCAATCCATCTTAGGCCCATATGATTGATAGCAATTCAGCAAAGAATCAACAGAGGAGACTGACGAAGAGGTCCAATTCAGAGTGATCTAGCCATCAAACTTGGCAATACGTAATCAGAGAGCACAGAAGCTGGATTACCTTCCTCTAGCAAAAAGACGGATAGCACGCTTCTCCAGTTCAACTGCATGTCGACTGCGACCGGCTGCAGACAAAGATCGCAGCACTAACATGATGAAGTAAACAAATGGGTTAGTATGACACAAGTTTAAAAAAATTCTGGTAAAGTAGAATAGTTCAAAATGACTTTCTTTGCACTCCACAAATACTTACTTCTGACATATTCTTCCTGATTTGAATGGTCACAACTCTTCAAGAATGCTTGCAGCTGATCAAATCGCTCTTGCCTCTGTTGAGCCCTCTTATTCTGAGGACTAACCCGAAAAGGGATCCCAGTAGTAACCATAGGGTGTTTTGGTTCAGCAACTGTCGACCCACTAGCCGGCCCCAGAGAATGAGGAACTGAAGGTGCCCCAGATGAGAGAGGAGTATCAGGCTTCGCCACAGAATGGGGAAGAGAAAATTCTCCAGATGAAAATGCCGAATGAGAAGCCACTGAAATTGGTGCAAATGCTGGAAAGCAAGACACCTTAGGCTCTTGCATCTTATTTTCTTGTCCTGATGATCCTTGTACTTCGGTAGGGGCAACTTTCATTGATTGGGTGGGTCTGCTGTTCTCTGTATTCCAAACATTTGTCCTGCCTGGTTCTGAATCAGTTTTCCTACGTACATACACAAGATGCCCACCTGATCCATTGTTGCATGATGGGTTGCATGTGGAACTAAGAGGACCTTCAGGTTCAATCCGTTTGCTTCCACAGACCCTTGCAGCATCTGCAGAAAGTCCTTTTTCTTTCATAGGGGCAGAGTCACACTGAAGGTTGGAAATGATATTTCTAGTTTCATTTTGCAAATCTCTCAACGCTGTCTTCTTTATTGAAACGGGTTGATGCTTGTCACGAGTGGGTATGCCTGTTCCACTGTTTGCCAACCCATATTCATTGAATTTAGCATCAATCATTTGTTGAACCATTTACACTAATATTCTCATTTAGTCAAGGCCAAGTCAGCTGGAGAAGCTCATGTTCAAGGAATAGTTCATATAAAGCAACCCCACTGTAATCAGCACACTCAAAAAAAGGATTTGTTAGGGAAGAGAAAATAAGAATAAGAACATAATTTCATGTTACCATTAAAAAAAAAAATATTTTTTGTTAAGAAATGTAACACCATAAAAATTGGCTGGGAAATTCCAAGATTAATCTCATCAATCATGGAAACAGTTACGTAATAATCACATGACAGAAAAAGGTATGTAGTTCTACAAGAAGATGAGTCATCAATTAGAACTCAAGAACATAATCATTTAAAAAAAAACATGGCGGATACGGAATGTCATGTTACCATTTAAAAAAAAAGATAAATCTCATCAATCATCGAAAGAGTTAGGTAACAATCACATGGCAGAAAAAGGGTATGTAGTTCATGAAGATGAGTCAAAAATTAGAACTCAACATAGATATAAGTGGAAAAGAAAAGACGATGAAAATGACACAGGCTCACAAGGTTTTGAACAGAAAAGAAGAAAGAAAAGAGGGTAGGGGGAACCCAGTTAGAACATGAGTAAACCAGACTTAGCCACTTCCACTAAAAGACTCCCAAGGATTAAATCATGAAAGAAAGTGTATCACCCTCAGTAAATCGGATATCCATGTGATCTTCAGTCTTTGAATTCATTTGGTTGGAAAAGGCTTTATCTGGATTTAATCTCAAAGGGATCCACTGCACCAGTTTTTTGTGCCAAACAATATCATAAAAGCAAAAAAATACAAAATCATCCTGTCTGAAACATAAATGAAGTTGCCATTTTGAGTCCAAAAAATGGTGAATATAATCTTCACAAAATTTGAAATTAGCATAATAAACATTAAAAAAAAAATAATGAAATGTGCCAATGGTGATTCTAAATATTTCATTACCCAAAGGCACAAACATTTTACATCATAAGCTATAATTTTTTGTCTTATCTTTATAGAACCACTAAATTCTGGACCCCTGGGGGGAGTGCATGGAAATGCACCTGAGCTTCTCCCTCTACTCACCCACTTCTAGGGCTGAAACTCGGGACGGGCGGGCCGGGTTTTGACAAACCCAGCCCTAACCCATGTCAAAAAAATTTGAACCCGACCCGACCCGACCCGAATTGCAAACCCGAGTATGTCAACCCAACCCGACCCGAATTGCTAATACTCTCAACCCGAGAGTTGACCCGACCCGACCCGAGTTAGCCCGATTTAGCCTGAGTTAGCCCGATTTTTGAAAGAGGGGAAGAGGAAGAGGAAGCGGAAGAGGTAGATATCGATTTCAAAAGAGGGGAAATGGAAGTGGAAAGGGCGTAGGGTTTTATTTAAGTTATGAATTCGGGTCGGGTTTTTCCAGGTCGGGCTTTTTCGGATCGGGTCGGGTCGGGTCGAGTTGAAATTTAAATTCTTTAGCCCAACCCGACCCGAATTTCAGTCGGGTTTTTTTTTTCCTAACCCAACCCGACCCGAGTTTACAATTTCTATAACCCAGCCCACACTATTTTCGGGTCGGGTCGGGCCAAAACCCAACCCAAGTTTCACCCCTACCCACTTCCATCTTTTCTTCGCCCATAATTAGTAAGCATCCAAGTCAACCCCACAAAGAGGATTCATAGAGATCCAAAGAAATAAACAATATAAAATGGATGCCATAGAATTATACCACTAGAAAAACCATTCTTGAGTCATGTGACATATAGCATGCTTGAACAATGATTTCATCTAATAAAGTTTTAAAAAAAAAAATTGATAAAATGTTTAAGTAAAAAACATAAAACCGAAAATAAGTAAGGATATTGAAAAAAGTTACTATATCTTTTTTTTGAACGATAACAAATAAAATTGTATTAAAAAGCAAAGTCAAGTACAAGAATTAGTAAGAAAGGGTCTAACAGGGTTACACCCAACAAGAAACAAAGAACCAAAAGGTACATCAAGAAAATAAAAACCATAAAAAGAAACCCATCCTAAGGATTAAATTTATCCTCCTTGAAGCTAAAAGATGCCTGTGACAGAACCGTTAATTCTGTTTTTAACAAAATAGTTTGCCACCCCGATTTGAGCAAAGGATATCTCAAGGCTCGAGACAAGTGCCTTGGTCTCCCTAACTGTAGTAATCAACTTCCATGGGGTCGCTTCAAACCCTTCGCTCATTTGATGGTAATTTCCGAATCTCCCTCAACAAGTAGTTTTCTACCCCCTAAGCCCACCCAAATTGTCAAGGCTCTCCTAATATTAAACAATCTAGCCTCATTCGAGTCCCTAGTTTGTGGGGACTCTGTAAAAAACCAAAGTTTATGGCCGCGATATTCTCTAAGAATTCCTCCTATCCCCAACGGTTCCAGTTTACTCTTAGAGGCCCCATCCACATTGAATTTCAAGACTTCACTTTGAGGAGGGGACCAATCAACCTGTTCTTTTGCTTTTGATGCCTCCCACTCATACAACCCTCCCACGAAAAAAGAAGATCACTAACTCGAAGGTCCTTAAGTTCCTTGTTGGATAGGAGCCAAGCACACAATCTCTATTTGGCTTTTTGAAAAAGCTCAATAAACTCTATGGAATTACCTTCAAAAATTCTGGAATTCCTCTCCTTCTAGATAGTCCACGAGATGGCAGTTGGGATAATAAATCAACCCTATCTCCTCTTGTTGTTGAGGTAAGAGAGATCACGACCCCAAAAGACCATCCCAAGTGTTAGGGCAAACCCATGAAACACCCATAAGGTTGAAATAACTACCCCATAAATTCCAGGCAATAGGGCACGTGACAAAGAAATGGTCGATGGTTTCGTTTGCTAACCCACAAAGCGGGCAGTGTAGATCCTCCTCAGACCCCAACAAACCTCTTCTCCTAAGGTCCATTCTAGTAAGAATTTTCCTTTTTTTTTTAATGGTTAACATATTAAAATAAAAGGAGTCACCAGAGGTGCAAGTACAGAACACAAAACAAGTACAAAATTTTCCTTTTCACACCACACCAAACAAAAGTCCGGACCCTTGGAGGAGCTACGTTCTTCCAGACCAGGCGCGGAAGACGTAGTGAGTTGTCTAAATTCTGGGTGACGAAATCAATCATTGACTTAACTGAAAAGGACAAGATGAGTATCCTATCCACACCAGGTCATCCTCTTCCCATAGGTCTAAAGGAAACTCGCCTAATTGACCTTTCAGCTAACTCAAACTTTTAACCTCGAAAGACCTCAGCTCTCTCCTAAAATCGAAGTGCCAAGATTTACGGCCCTCCACTCGACATACATCATGTACCAGAGCATGTTTGTTCCTTATTGCTCTAAATAATCTTGGAAACCTATTTTTCAGTGGCTTATCCCCCATCCTTCCAAAAGAAGGCTCGATTTCCTTTGCCAACTAAGATCAAAGTTTATCCTTGAATAATAACCCAACTGTCGTTCTACCCTGGCACACCCTCTACCAAGCTTTAAGTATCCCTGAACCCAACTTCTCCACCTCTTCGCCCAAACACCACATGTTGCTATCTACCGTTCCGTATTTAGCAGTCAGAACTCGGACCCACAAAGCCTCCCTCTCTTTTCCAAAACGACATCCCCATTTACAAAGTAAGGCTTCATTCCTCACTTGTAATGGGATGATTCCTAGCCCCCCTTTCGACACTGATTTAGTGACCTCCAACTATGCCACCAAGTGTACCTTTCTTTTCACCTCCTGAGCTCCCTAAAGGACCTCTTGAATAATTTTTCCATCATTTTAGCCACTCTTTTGGGTAATTCATAGAGAGAGAGATAGTATGTGGGAAGGTTAACTAGTACGGATTTAATGAGGGTCAGTCTACCACCCATGGAAAGGTATCTCTTACCCCACCATGCCAACCTTCTCTCAATCTTTTCGACTACCGGTGTCCAAAAGCTTTTCATCCTGGGATTCCCTCCTACTGATAAGCCTAAGTAGGTGAAGGGCAGTTTCCCAACCAGCATCCTAACTCGTTGGCCCACTCCCTAACAATCTCATCTTCCACATCGACTCCTAAGAGGGTGCTCTTACCTAGGTTCATTCGAAAGCCGGACACTAATTCAAAACATCTAAGGATCGCTCGATAACCTAAGACATCTAATCTGCTAGGGTCTCAAAGAACAAGGTATTGTCCGCAAATTGAAGATGTGTAACCACCGGACCATTCAGTGACACCTTAAAACTGCTCACAATTCCCAACTCCCTAGCCTTACTGACCAACCTATTCAGACTTTCGCCCACCATTGTGAAAAGGAATGGAGAAGTGGATCCCCCTGTCTCAGTCCTCTGCTTCCTGCGATTGGTGGCGTTGGGGAACCATTTACCAATACCAAATACAGTCTCCTCCACTGATGCAGGCCTGGGTCGATTTCCAAGATACCGGCCCAGACGTGCAAGGGTGATGGATCAATTAATGTTTCCATCAAAAGAGCCGTGCAGTATAGGTTATAGAGATTTATGTATAAGCTTAATGTATAGGTTATAGAGATTTATGTAGAAGTTTTTTTTTAGTGGTAACAAAGAGAATAATTTTATTAATGATAAAAAAGGTACATAGAATGGCTCCAAATGGGTCTAAGAGGCATAAACCCAAAAGAGCCAAAAGAAAAAAGAAAAAGGAAAAATACAATGACTCAAACAAATTCCACTATCAAACCAAAAACTCCATCTCCTAAGGAGTGAGGTAGAATACGCCGGTAGTATTGGAGTCCACCCATTCTTAGCAAAGAAGTTAGCGAGCCATTTGCATATCTCCTGACCACCACAAAAGAGATCTCCCTTCCTTAACACAATGCTCCGATTTCTCTCACTATTGTGATCAATTTCCCTGGGGGTCATTTTAACCCTGACACCCACTTAATCGCATTTGTAGAGTCCTCTTCAATGATCAGTTTCCCCCTTCCCATAGAAGACCATATGGACAAGCTTTCCTAATAGTGCTAAGTTTTGTCTCATTTGAATCCCTCCAACCTATAAATTCGGAAAAAACTACAGATTCCTACCATTCCAGTCGCGAAGCACTCCGCTATACCCACCGGACCTGGTTTTCCCCTTGCTAGTCCATCAAGATTGAATTTGTATAGAAATATAGACTTTTTATTTTCAAGTGCAAGGAATTCGTTCCTCATGTTCTCATACACATATGATATTAAGATGCTAATTTGACCAATACCTTGTCCTCTTATATTGTATAGTGCAAGGATCAAATGAAGTTGATGTTTTGGCAAATGAACCCTTGTGTTGATTCTAGGAAAATTGTCTTTCTAGCAGAAATTGAGTCCCTCAGTAGTAAGTGGTGTTATAGATGGTGCATCTATGGTGATTTCAATATCACTAGGTTCCCCACAAAAGAACAGGAGACTAGAACATCCAAAATCATGACCCAGTTTTCTGATTACATCTTTTCCCTAAGCTTAGTGATCCCACCTTTTTCTAAAGGAGAATTTTCTTGTTCTAATGATCAAGAGAATGTTTGTTTGTCTAGATTAGATCAATTTCTAATTTCTACTGAGTGGCTGGATTTATCCCAAGATTCCCATGTAACTATTTTCCCCAGATCTATTTTAGATCATTGGCCTTTGCTTTTAGACACTTTTGAGAAATCTTGGGACCCGTCTCCTTTTCACTTTTAACTCGTGGCTCAAGGAAAAGGGTGTTAAGGAGCTCATTCCCAACTAGTGGGCTGAATTTAATCCCCAAGAGTATCTTTGTTTGTCTAGATTAGATCAGTTTCCAATCTCTACTGAGTGGCTGGATTTATCCCAGGACTCCCACATAACTATTTTCCCCAGATCTATTTCAGATCATTGGCCTTTGCTTTTAGACACTTTTGAGGAATCTTGGGACCCACCTCCTTTTCACTTTTAACTCGTGACTCAAGGATAAGGATGTTTAGGAGCTCATTCCCAACTAGTGGCCTGAATTTAATCCCAAGGTCGGAAAGGTTTTGCTCTCACCCAAACACTAAATTGTTAAAGGCTAAGTTGAAAGGTTGGCAGCACTCTTGCTTTGGTTCCCTTTCCAAGTCTTTAGCCACCCCCCGTCATGGCATCAATCAAATTGACATTAGTGAGCAATCCGACAATCTTATAAAGAAAGACAACATTCTTAAACAAGATCGTCGAGACCAGTATAGATCCAAATGCATTCAGGAGGTCACTTGGAGATAAAGGTCTTGAGGGAGGTGAGAAAAACATAAAATTCTTTCATGCAGTTGCCTCAACTCACAAACGTATCAACCTTATTAAATAAATGAGATGTTCATCAGTGCATTGGGTCGCACATAGTACTACCATGCACACCTAGGCGTAGAGCTCACCAAATGGGATGGTGATGAGCCCGTTGGAATGGTCTTTCCTTCAATATATTGTCCACCAAAATCACCATGATTTGATTGATCAAACCATAATTTTAAAGCTCTCAAAATTTCATCATTTTAAATTATTTTTTTAATCTGTAAACTTTATGGCTTTCAAACATGGCTTCATCAAGCTGATCATGGTGACTTTTGGAGAACAAAATATTGAAGAAAAGACCATTCCAACGGGCCAATCATCATCCTATATGTGGGCCCTACGCCTATGTGCACACGGTAGTACCATGTGAACATTTCATATTGAATAATCACAATAGATGATGTTCCTATAGTTGATAATGAGATTACCTCTTCCATTACACTCTTTTTTCAAGATTTATACTCAACTAATCCTTGGGAAAGATTGTCTATTACAAAGTCCTTGCTAATAGATTAAAAGGGGTCATTCCTCTCCTCATTTCTCCTTTCCAAGCTACAAAAGTAGAAGGGAGATAGATTATGGATGTTGTTATCACTTGTCATGAGTGCATCGAATCTCAACACAAATCTAAAAATAAAGGCATCATCTGCAAGATTGATTTAGAAAAGACATGATATGGTAGATTGGAGTTCCTTCAGTTTGTGCTTTCTAGTATGGGTCTTGGTTGGAAGTGGTGTGCTTGGATAGTGAAATGTGTCTTTGGCCCACCTCTTCGTTCTCATCAATGGGCCTCCCAAGGGCTTTTCCCATAGTTCTTGAGACCTACAACAAGGTGGTCATTTATCCCCTGGCCTTTTCACCATTGTGACGGAAGCTCTTAGTCTTCTCCTTTCCAAAGTTGTGAAGCCTTTCCTCATTCAAGGCTTTATCATTGAGCATTCCCCCTTGGAATTCCACCATTTGCAGTTTGTATACAACAACATTTTTTTGTGAAGCAAATGAAGAAGCTATCAGGAATCTCAAAACATTATTGAGATGGTTCGAGATATCCTTGTCTCTCCAAATCAACTACCACAAAAGTGAAATCTTAGGCATCAATCTTGATCCTGGAACTCTTTTTCGTTTTCCCGAGCTTTTTGGTTGTTAACCAGCTTCTCTCCGCCTACCTACATCAGTCTCCCGCTTTGCATTGGCTCTCCCCGCAGTTCTCTTTGGGAGCCAATCATAGACAACTTCAATAAAAGAACAACTTCTTGGAGGGGGGAATCTCTTTCATTTAGAGGCAGAATAACTAGTTACTTTCTACTTTTAAGTGCCCAAAAAGGTGATTGATTCTTTAGAAAGGATAAAAGGAGAATTCCTTCAGGGAGATTCTTCAAAGAAAAAGGACCACCTTTTTGCCCATGCAACCACATTAGTAGAATCACCTTCTAAGTCCCAATAGCTCTGCCTCATTCGAATGCAATCCATTGACGAAGCAAATACTAGTTTCATCTCCGCATCCTCATTATGAGAAACCTCTATAATACTTACCAATCCAAGTTCCCCCTGTCACCCCATCCACATTGACCTTAAAATATCCTACGGAGGCAACTACACCTCTGTATCACTTTCTTCATTCTAGAGCCTCCAATAAAACATTCCCTCCAACATCTCACCATGCATGAGACAAAAACTCTCTCAAACACCACCCTTACTACCAACCAACTAATTACTCTCCATTTAGCTCCCTCGGAGATCTAATCCTCTAAACATTGTTTCCCTTCAAAACTTCTAAAGTTCCTCTCCTTCCAAATTGACCATAGAATAGTCTCTAGGGTGGATTGCAAGTGACATTACTTCTACCTCAAAAATGACCCCCACCCCAACTTCCCAAAATACCTTTCACTGTGCCTAGTAAGAACCATGAACAACCCATCAAATCCAAAAAACACATAGCATAGTCTACTAAAAACAGGATACGTACAAAATAAATGGTCCACTTGCTGCTCCTTTTCACATAAAACACAATTTACCACCCCCCTCATAGATATGATCATCCTCCTTCTAAGATTACACCTAGTTAAAACTTATCATTAATGGCCTCCCAACTGAACACTTGAACTCTAGGAAGTGCTTTCATTCTCCATGCCCAATTACACAAAGGACATGAACCCTACACAAAGGACCTGAATCTCCCCAAAAGGATCACCTACCCAAATCCCTCTATCCTCTTTCTCTTAACAAATCCCTATCCCTTGTAGGACCTAGAGCATACTTTCATAACGTTCATTTTACTCTCTCAACACCTTTCTAAACATCATTGACAACACCATTAACCCTCCAACGACTTCATAACATCGCATCATTGTAACTTTTTATCCACCATTATCCTATAATGTATTGGGAAAACCTCTTTCAAGTACTGATGTCGTATCAAAAGATATTCCCAAAAAGAAACCATCCCTAAAATATCTTACCACCACTCCAACATCATACCCACTTCAAGAATACCTTTCACTACCCCTAAAGCCGCCGCCTCCACTTCGTGATCCAACACCCAACCTCCTACCTACTCCATACCTAATGACCAACACTCCTCTACAAAACAAATTGATCACTTGTCCAAACCTCCAATCTATTTAAACAGGCGAGCAATAGCAAGGTGTTCTCCTTATCAAAAAGCAAGGAAGTAAGCATAGCAGAATTTGCAATGGCCAGATGAGCTAGATTTCTAACCCTCAAACTAATTATCGAAACCCATAGTCGAGGCACCAGGCAGAATCAAGGCACCAAGGAGTCTTGGAGCCCAAGGCGCAAGGCACATGTCTGGGTCTGAGCCAAATTATGCTAGGTGCACTAATTTCGACGCTTCAAATATGTATATATTCATGTATTTGCGTCCTTATTGCATCACCCTGTTTTTCAGGGTGTCCTTATTGAATCAATGTTAACAAAAAGCAACACTACTCATCCAAAGCACCAAAATATATTGGCAAATTGAGTTCATATAAGCTACGTAATATAACATGCTCAAGCATATTATTTAAGAAATTGGAGTTTCTAATTGAATATTACCAACGATATTTCATTTTTTTTTCCTACATGGTAATTTTCATTAAAAGGGCACAAGAAGTGCCTCAAAGGAAAATACAACAAAAAAAGGAAAGCCTCCAAAACACCCAAAGAACAAACAGAAAGCCAAGAACAAAAGCAGAAAAGAGAAGAGCACCCAACTAGATGCCTAAAACACCAAAGACGAGCACAAAAGGATACATCAGACCAATACACTCCTCCAAGTACCACTGGAGATTTCTGAAACTATTATGGAAAAGTTAAAAAAAAAAAGGTTTAAATAAGGTGAACTTGCCTTAGAGATAGATGAGGCACAAAATGGGTCTAAAGCTTCAATGAGGATCTGGGAAATTATATTAACACCGGCAATTTCTTTTTATATAGACTGAATTCTATTTTTTTTCCCTGAAATTCCCATTTTACTATGTTGTTACGTCGATTTCCCGTTTCTCTTTATTTTTGTGCTCCTATTTCCAAAGCAGCAATTGTTGTGAGACCCACTTCAAGACACGTTAGGTGTTGTGGGACCCATTTCTAGACAGAGTTGACCCGAATCACCTTATTTTGAAAAGTCAACATATTAGTTGGAAATAGATATAATTGATTTGTTATTTCCTTTTTTGGCCACCCTGATGGCTCTCTGTAATCTATTTATACTGATGTATACTCTCTTTCTTAATGAAATACAATACACTAGAGAGAAAGAAGTACTCTCCACAATTTCTCTCTCATTTTTCCTTTTTCTTATTATTATTTTCTATAGCAGCATTCCTATCTCTCCCTCCCTTCCTCTCTCAGCTCTCTCTCTCTCTAACCGATTGGGCTTTAAATGGTTAGGCGATGGTCAGGATTCAAAGGCGAGGAAAGGGGTGATGGATCAAGCAAGGAACAGAGGTTGAAGTACAAGATTTGAGTGGTTTGCTGGGCAGAGGCTAGATGTGAGCCTGAGGCGTTTGGGGTAACGACTAGAGGGTTGGCTGGGATCTGGGATGGAGAATGAGGAGAAGAGGAGAGAAGAAAGAACATGGGTTAGTGGGTGTGAGGGACAGTGGCAACGAGAGGCAGCTGTGTTGGGTGAGAATTGCCTAGCAGACGGTAGGTGTTGCTTGGCCAAGCAGCAACAAAAATGTTGTCTGTGAGACAAAGTGGGGGCAACAGCGATAGACAGCCAATCGTTGGCCATTGATGCCTCTGGTCATGGCGATAGACAGCCTTCTATCAATGGGTAGAAGAGACGATAGAAACTCCAAAGGTGGCTGACAATCGTTGTCGGCAGCCTGCAAACCTGAGGAGGAAAACTGGAAGAAAAAAACAGAGCAACGTGAAATTGAGGATAAAGTTTCATGGAGACAGTATTACTGGAGATTAAAGAGGAGTATGATAAAGCCATAGCCAAAATTGATATGTTGGATAATGAGGTGAATTTGATTACTTTACCAACCCAAACTTCTGTAACTAATTTGTTGACTTTCCAGATGATTTTGTAATCAGGCTATTCTACTCATTAATAGTTATTTTCTTTTTGAACTTAAATCGCTTGACCTTACCCATAAGCAGAGTTACAAAGAGAATCCTAGCTAACTGCAACATTAGGTCTGTCAGCACGTGTCATTTCCTCATCATATATATCCTCTTTGTGCCAATTGGTGACTTGACGCTTGTGTGCTATGTTTGTTGTCTTGAGCTTATAATGCACAAGCACAAGCATCTCATGATGTCTGTAAAATGAAACCATGCAGTTTGTGGTTGTCTTGGCTGAAGCCGAGTTTCATCAGTCTTCACCTAGGAACTTCAATAGATTGTCGCACATGATAATGGAAGTGGTTTGACCCTCGAGGAATTTCTTTTGGATGCAAACGCTTGGGAGGATTGAAAGCAAAGGGAGAATCAGGAAGCATGTTTTTGTGAAACCTGTCAAAGAAGCAGCTTCTTCTTATCCTTTTCCCTCCCAAATTACCCCTAGCAATCTTGTAGTTAATGAGGCATTGGATCAACGAAGGGGTGTTGCCCTTTCTCAGAGTCTTTTCAGCACTATATTATCCTTGTTGGTTGGCATGATCATCCGTGAGGCTGATGTTTTGGTGGTTGCTGAAGAAACAAAATACTGCAATAGCAAAAGCTGGAACTGTGAAAGTTAGAGAACTAACTGCCATGCTAACATTGAAGAGAGAGAGAGAGAGAGAGAGGAGGAGGAAAGGCGGGAGACATGAAGTAAGACACACACATACACACACAGAGAGAGAGAGAGAGGAAGGTTGTTGCTTTCGAAACAGGAGCATGGAAAAAAGGAAAATGGAAAAACGAGGCAGTAGCAGGGTAAAATGGATATTTTAGGTAAAAAATAGAAAAAGGTGTATATAAAAAGAAAAATGTCAGTGTTAATATCATTTCGATGCACCTTTGACTACTATGTCCCAATCTTGATTCCTCTTTTAGCTTTACCACCTCCCATCTTACAGAGAGAATTTTCCTCCTCTCATCCGCACCATCCCAAAGGAAGTCCCTTCGAATTTTTTCCAACTTCATCACAATCCTTTTGGGATTTCAATCAATGAAATCTAATATACCAAAGATTAAACAAAGTAGCTTTTATAGGGAGGAGAAAATCCAACAAGGTGGAACTCAAAAGCATTAGGAGAGCTTTGATTATTTGGATTTCCCTATGGTTAGGCAAATTGGTCGTCGAAAGTGACTTGGCAAATGCAGTCAAATGGGTCACAAGGGTGGAAAAAACCTCTGTGGAAACTAATAACAGTGGTTAGAGACATTAAGGCTATACTTATTGACGGAGAAATTTCTTTCTCCAAAGTTAACAAATCGGCCAATGGAGTTGCAAACTTTTTCGCAAAGCAAGGGGTTGCTTTAGCAGTCCAGGGCATCTTCCACTTATGAGATATCTTGAGATGGGATACCTTGTATTTTACTATTCTTTTTCTTTTTCTGGGTTCACACCTCCTGGACTAATTCTTCTTTTATACATTATGTATCTTCATGTTTTTAATGAAATTTCTTTTTCTTACCGCTCCAAAAAAGGAGAGTCTACCCCCTAAGGAAGGTATGGCAATTCTTTTTCCAACCCCCTAATCACAAATTTTTCTACCACAAATTTCCATATTCTCTTTGAACATGGCTCCATACCAATCAGGAGCCCTAGATATGTTAACGGGAGCTTCCCTATCCTACAACCAATCTCTCTTGCTAATTCCTCAAGCCAACCCTCCATCATTATTCCTACCATTGAACTCTTCCCCATATTAATCTTAAGCCCTAACACTAATTCAAAACTCCTCATTGCCAATTCTAACTCCTAAATCTCCTTCAGATGCTTAACAAAAAAAGTGTCATCTGCAAACTGAAAATGCGACACTACAAGACCCTCAACACCTATCCCTGTAGCTCTCACAAAAGCCAATTCCCTCGCCTTCCCCATCAACCTACTATAACCTTCCTTAATGATGGTGAAATTGAGGGGGGAAAGAGCCTCCCTATCTCAAACCTATAGTAGCCACAAATAAAGGGGTAGGTGAGGCATTGACCAAAACTGAACAAGATGTAGCCATAACACAAGCTCTCATCCATTTCATCCACTTATCCTAGACTCCCACTCTCCCAAACACGCATTCCACAAAACCCCAATCCACATGATCACACTCTTTCTCCATATAATCTTCATCAAAATATGTTCTTCCTGTCCTTTTAATATGCACAATAACCTCGTTGGCAATCAAAATGCCATGTAATAACTCTCTATCCTCAATAAATGCACCTCGTCTCACCAATGGGAATTTCTTATGTACATCCAAGAAGCATCACATCAAAGTGTACTTAGGCTTATTAGATTTCAAAAGAGCCATCTCATTCACTCACCATCCTGACAAGAGCCCAAAAAAGATGAAATGTGTAGTAAGCCAAGATGTGTGGGAGAAGCCCTCATCACCAATTACCTCCTTTCAAGCAACCCTAAATCTCACTATAACCTTTTGTCTCATCAATTACCTCCTTTGATACCACCAAGTAAACTTATATACCTATCTATCTATCTCATGAAATTCCATAAACATCCTCGTAATCTATTTGTCTCTAGTTAAATTCCTTAATCATCCCCATAAGTCCCGCCCTATACATTCCAATACTCTTTAATGAACCTAATATTTAAAACTGTCAAGCTAAAGCACCTTATCCCCCTCGTGAAATTACTTGAACATCTTAAAAACTTCCCCGCCATATACATCCCATTTACTCTTTAATGAACCTAAAACTGTAACTATCAAGCTTGAGCACCTTATCCTCCTCCAAAGCTAGAACACCTATGACCTCCTCAAACTCCTTCTCTCAAGCAAATTCACCTTCTTCCCAAAAATCTTCTCAAAATGGAGCCTATCTAAACCTAGTCTAGAGCTTTATAACCCTCTTCCTCCTTCTCTATCCTGGACACTCACAGGCATAGCTTGAGATAGTACAAGATTAGAGTTATTAAATAATCTCTAAAAGACAAGCATCTGCTAAGGATGATTGGCCAACTATGATACATTAGCAAGAGGGGGAAAGAAACCAAGAAGCTTAGACATACCTAGCGAATGAAGACCAACAAAAGAAGGGATAAAATGTTAATACCCGCTATGTGAACAACTAGAGCTGATGACAAAGGGAGAGCAAATTCAATTTGAAAATCCTCATTGTCTTGATAGAGAGAAAAATAAAAGGAGCATAACAAAATTTAAGCACTCTCCACATGATACAAGCAGCAGAGCTTCAGGTGGAAAACCCCCTTATTGTTCAAGAACCAACGTACACAAGGATGATGGAGTAACACCACCACCTGAGAAAATAAGAGATGAAAGAGCAGCAAGTAGATACAATTCATTCTGGAGGTGTGAATTTGTTGCAATCAAAGGAACTACAAGAGGTGAATCTCTAACCAATAGCGTCTAATTGGATCTTTAGAAACTTATGACATTGTCTGGCGAATAAGGCGCAACAGCAATGACAAAGTTAGATTGTGGCTAGATAATAGAATTTGGCCATGATGACTAGCCGCAACTCTAAAATGCATGTCACAACTAGAGCTAGTAAGAACTCCACCTTGTTCGACTAGCCAAACCTTCCCAACACTCCTAGAAAAGGAGATGATGAAGAAAGACCAAAAGATGAAGAAATGAGCAACTAAGTATGTGGAGGCAAGCCCCTAATAATAACTTGTTGCTATGCTAAATGTATGTCAAGCTGTGAGAAAATAGTAGGAACTTCATAAGAATACCCAAAAAAGGTCTGTCTAAAACTCCCACCATTCAACTTGTACCTGTTGCTATCTCCATGACTCTGACCTCCAAACTCTCCAGGTGGATCATAAGCTCTTTAAAACATTTCCTTCCCTCCTCTCTAACGATGCTTGAACCTTCCTATCTTCCTGCCCCCTCCCCCTCTCATAATGGGAAAGGGTTCCCTCTCCCTTATGAAATCAAGCCCAAGATATGTTGGAAATTTTGATGGTCTTCATTCTTGGTCCGATCCTTGATCCTTCACTTTCCATCTACGTCCAACCACAACCCTTCCATAGGAAAGTACCCAAACAATACAAAGCCTTAATAACAAGCATAGTGATAGAGATAAATTTGATAAACATCTAACGTCCTTACACTCGATGTTGCAGCTTGACACGTAATAAAGGTACAATGAGCTGGTATCGAAACTAGGCATCTGCAGGGAAATGTAGAAAATGATAAATGACAAGTTTCCCCTCCTTCTTGGTGAGCAGGCTAGCATTCCCCCAAGGCCTAAAAGTATAGACCCTGCATCTAAGTATCAGGACTTGGAATGCAAGGCTCAATTCCATCAAAAAATAAAGAAAAGAGAACATATATAGTAACTATCCACATCAAAACATATGCAGTACAGATAAAGAACAATTTAGATTCATTACATCATCCTTAACATATTGCATCCACATGGATGGTTAGTAAAAAGATATAACCTTGGACAGACAACAAATGACCAAATTTGCATTTGAAGTTTGACCAAATCACCCACACACTGAGGATGAATATAGAAAAACATTAATAAATACAATGAAACTTATCCCATGACTGTTTAGATGAGATTTGTTTTTCATTATGCAGCTTTTCCTTTCCTAAGCTTCCATTCAGTAGCTTCTTTACATAACAATTGCTAGAAGCAAGAAAAAAAATAATGTAAAGTGATATTGCATTCAAAGTGAAAGGTTCACTATTTCTATCTCATGTAAAAATGAGAAACGTCAATATAACATTGATAAAACCAATCAACAACGCTCTACAGGAAATGAGAGTTACAAAGCATGATGCCTATCAGTGCACCAGGAATTGGAGAACGATATAAACCACAAGAAAATGAGAGCTCCATTATTAAGTTGAGCAAGAAGTCATTATCCTCAAACAGTGAGAGAGAGAAAGAGAGAGAGAGAGAGAGAGAACTTGAAACCCACCTTTAGCTTCAAAAACAATTAACATGTGTATGAACACAATTCAAATTTTTATTCAAGTTCTTTCCTATTCCAGAACATTTCTAACTATCTAAAACAAAATAAATTAATAATTTACCCAAAAATCCAAAAGGCTTCTGACATCAAACTCTAAAAGGAATTCCCCCATTACTCATTGCAGAACCAATTCCCAAAGACCCAGAATTAAAAACCAAAGAGAAAATCACTCCTCTATTCAAAATCAAGCAAAAATCAAGACACCCCTCCCCCCCCAAAGAAAAAAAAAAACCAAAGAAAAGACCAAAAATATTCCCAACTATTCTCCAATTCCATTAAAACCCAAAAAAAGATAGAAGGAAATAAAGCCCAAACAATCATTCAGAGCACAAAAGTAGAAAAAAGAATAAAAAAAAAATCTTAGGTTCATGAAAAGGATACGATTTTTATCAAATTATTGATCAAAATAGCAATCATATTCGCAACTATTCCCCAATTCCATCAAAACCCAAAAGCAGAAGTAAGGAAAGAATGTCATAAGAAAAGTATAAAAGCAAAGTAACCCATCTTTCGTCCTCAAAGAGGAACGATTTTAATGAATGATTGATCATCTCAAAGCAACAAAGGGCATGCAACGAATCAATTAAAAGAAAAGGGGGAAAGAAAAAAGAAAGGGTTTGGCATCAGACAATGCATGGATTAAAGAGCAATATAAGAGAAACCCATCAGAGGAGAACTTGAGAAAATCACCTTTTAGCAGCGAAATGGATGATGGATGAGCGAAAGAGAGAGAAAGAGAGAGAGGTTTCAAATGACCCAAGCTTTTGGCTCCAACTGAAAACACAAGCACAAGCCTTTCGTAAACACAAACGGGATTGCTTCCTTAATAAAGTTATTCTCATCTCGTGAGAAATTGTTTAAAAAATAGTAAAAGAAAAAAAGGAAGAAAAAATAAGCAATTTCAAAAAAAAATGCAGATTGGTAGGGCTGTTCATGGGTTCAGACTGGCACGAAGCCACGAACCTTTCGTAAATTTTGCTATGAGAAAATATATGAAAATAAGCAAATCAATAAAGAAGTCAAAAATTGAGTTTAGAATGCAATTTAGCACTTTAATAAGCAATTAAATATGAGTGGCAATAGAAAAATGGTGAATTCAAAAATTAGTTGCACTTTAAAACAGAATTTTATATTTAACAAAAATAAGTACTTAAACTATGTGTTTTCGACCAATGAACTGCCTATTTTCTAGTTCATATAATAAATATATAGGCTTGAGCTTTTTGAATAATGTTTGTGAGAATCTATTCTACCTTTTAGTTTATTAACTAACCATATATGTTAGACATGAACATATAAATTATGTATCACGTATAATAATTATCCCCTTCCTCGAACCATCATGTTCATAACCTAAATTTACAAATTTAAGCCTCAGACGGGTGAAATTTGAGTTGAGTTTTAAGTTGACCCAATTCAAGAAATCAGTGGATTGAATTATGAATTTGTAAATTTAGGTCGGATTAGGTTAGAAAAAAAAATGACCGCATGGAATTTAGGTCAGGCTAGTCTTAGAAATTTAAAATCAACACGACCGACCTAAATTAACCCAATTCAACCCGAGTTTAAGGAAATAAAAAAAAACCCGTTGTTAATTTTTTTTCCAAATTTGAGCTAAAAACAAGTCTGTTGTCAGGTCAGCAACTCAAGTCGAGTCGGGCCATAAACTGAAATTGGGTCAAGCTGGCAACTCGGTGGGTCAAGTTGACAATTCGGACCAACAACTCAACCCGGATGAGGTCACACTCAATAATTTTTTATATGTATTAAATTATGTTTATTAAAACTCGACCCGACCTCCCTCAAAATGAGCTTTAGATTTGCTTTTGACCACTTGGGTTAATCCACAAAGAGGGTCTAAAGGTGAGCTCTAGGTTCTCATCCATAATGGATTGGATCTTTGTTGCAGGATTTAAATATGAATTCAACTCATGACATCAAGACTACATTTTGAATCTAAATATGAATTCAACTCATTACATGCATATAGATCTGAACCTTAATTTTTGTTAATTACATTGCTTATGCTACATGTATATGTAAAGGTAAAAATGAATATTTAAAAGTTTGAAATTTTAAAAAGTCCAATATGAAATAAACATGTTTGGATTCAAAATTTGCACCCATTTAACATTTTGGATTTGAATCTACAATCCAAACTTAGTATCCAATTTCTATTTAGAATTGGATATAATTAGATTTAAATATAATAATCTATTAATTTGAATGATATAATTAATGTATTATACAAAATAGTATAAAAACTAAACGAAAATTTCAATTCAAAATCGAGATCTAAATCATAACTTGGATTTGGATGTGGATTTGAACATATGTATCTAGAAGTGAATTCATATTCAAATCCCATATCAGGGGTAGACAAATCAGATTTACCGAGATATCGGCGGATATCTCATTGTCTAGGCCGATATCTCTCTCTATTTTTTTTAAAAAAAATCTCAGAGTAACAGCTGAGATTTATACCCTGGTTTAAATTTAAATTTTACTCAGCTCACCAAGATCCGACTCTTTTAAATCCCTATGTTTGTCTTTATATATAACGATTTGATTAACAAGTTAATGAATTCCAATCTATCCACGATACTTCTATACTTATTCACATTTTAGTTTTTGAAGAATAGAAGAAAAATGTTTTTATAAACTACAAAATGAACAATGAGTTGTCCTTATAAATGGTTATTGTTAGGGTCCATAAAATAAATAAAGACGTTGGAATCCAAAGATTTATTTTCAATTTAAAGTAAACCCTTGATATAAAACTCACCGAATCCCACTGTCAACTAATATTATATTCACTTCATTTAATTAACTTTGCATAAATCTAATAGTCACCCATTTGGGGTTCATAATGAAATCAAACTTGAATCACGCCCACCGATCACTGAGGTAAACACGAGATTTTATTAATCTTACCATCATCTTCTAAGTCATTTATTCCATGAACACAATAGCTGATCAATTGATTTTGTATTTTCAACCCATTCAATGAATGTAAGGTTTCGATCTTGAATCTAACCATACGGGATATCGCCATAGATTTAATCTGTCAGTCAAAGAAATGGTGCAGGTGTAAAAAGAAAATAATAGAGCCATGATAACTGTTAAACAATTCACAAGACACACCTAAAGGCCCTTTTAAAGTGTCTATATACAAAGATAACACATCATCTGATGTCTCAACAGAGGGACCGAGAGCTCAACAATTCATGACAGAAATTCACATCTCACTATATGACATACTTATTTGATGCCGAAACTGAAAGCGGAATTGCGCATTTCGTCATGTTAAAGAGTGTGATCCAACTAATCTTACAAAGTCCACATGAAAACGAGGACTAATACAGAAATAAATAGTATGCAGTAAACATCTACTGACCAAGGTTCCCTAACAGACGCTCGACTGCAGCATGGACATTCCCTGCAGTTGCTGTCAGGGCACGGATATTCTCTTGTGTATCAAAGAAACCCATTTCTTGAAGTTGTGACAGTTGAGTTGCATATAGCTCTTCTGGAGGCACTACAAGAAGAAGAAAATAGTTCTGTTAAAAGAGAAGAAATGTCAGTTTTTTTTATACATTTCAACATGTGCCGCCTTGCTTCTTGGGAGGTGCCAAAAAAAGAAACTTGAAAGTGTTGTGTCTTTTCCACTATATATAATTAAGTCCATTAAAAATTATTCACAGGGATGCATACTGTTTCAAGTTATTGGAAACAATTTAAAGAAAAGGTAAGACATGGTTTGCCATGCTACAGTCACCTCCAGCAGCAAAACAGAATACAAATTGCTTTACCAAAATATTCTAAGCATCTACAATTCAATAAACCACTTAGTAAAGAATTTTACCATTAGATGGGTTAGCATTAGGACGACTAAGGCCACCTGCCCCAAGACCGCCAAACATGTTCATTAATAACTCCAAACCCATATTATTGGGTGTACCTATAATTGGCAACAGAATGAGTCAGGCAACATCCATGTAGTAGTCAGGCAACAATTACAACTATTGGGCTCTGGTTAGATGAGAGCATGGGTAGGAAATAGCGAGCTCCCCAGGGATCATTAAGTCACCCTGCTTCGATGAAGCTGAGAGAGGGGAAGAAATTTTTTCTAATGCATTATCTTTCCTCCAGGTGGGTGAGAAACGTAACTCACCGTTCCACCAGTACGAGATTGCAGGTGAGCACCCAAATTCTCAGCCTCACCCCCGCACCCAACCCCTGCTAAAAAATCAAGGCAAGAGAACACTGCTTTCAGCGTTCCCTACCTCCAGAACCCTCAGTTTTCAAGTTTCCCATTAAACCCCTTGTTTAATTTCCACCATCTAAACACAGCCTTCAATGACTGCTGGGTTAATACCTGTACCAGTGCCAGTTTGACCTTGCTCCCTGCAAGAGAACAGCATTATTTAAATGAGGATGAGAAGCTTTTCAAATCAAATGCAGAAGTGGAAATAAATCCCAGAGAAACAAGTTTAGGGTAAGAACTGGGATGACTGTTGCCGACCAAGCTGAGATAGAAGTGATTGCTGCAAAGCCAGAACTTGCTGCAAGAAAAGAAGACATGAATTGCATAAAGAAAAGGTCAAATCCAAGTATCAACTAATGTACAGAAAAAATCAACCAATAACCATAGCAATCTACACCAACCACTTGAGAGCATAGAGTAGTATTACTTGTTTTTGAGACTGCTGAGTCAAGTCAGAGAATTTCAAGGGACTCGACAAAAAACTCAGCCATGCTCTCTCAGGATACGGTTGTCATTTACATTTAACGGCAAAGTTGGAAAAGTAATATATCTCAGTTTAACCCTCAAGACCTTCATTTTTGGGTTTTGGGGGAGAGAGACAGCTTATTTTATGTGTGTGTGTGTGTGTGAGAGAGAGAGAGAGAGAGGGTGGAGAAGCCTCCATGGTAGGTTTTTTCACCTCCTTTCCCTTCTAATTTTTTTCAATTTTTACATGACTTAGTATTTTTATTTTTCAGTCATTTTCTTTGTTCTTTTTACCTTTTTTATTTATTTTTATCTCCCCTTCTATATCTTTCTTTTTCTCTATTTTTATTTTCTTTTTGTCCTTTAGTTTTTTTCCTTATTTTTCTCTGAATAAATTATTTTTCTATATTTATTCTCTGTATTTTCTGCTTCTTGTATTATTAAAAGATTATTTTCCTTTTATTTCGATTTTTTATAAATTATCATATGTATATAATATTAAAATTCTATTTTATTAAATTTGACCCAATTAACTTTTTGACTCGGTGAAAACTTGCCTGAGTCATCAAGTTGAATTTACAAGTTTTTAAACAATCGTATTTCTAGCCAATAGGCAGAAATTGCAACTACTAGACCAATAAGCAGAAGTTGCAAGAACTGGTTATTTCCAGCCATGCAATCAATCTACTCTATGTTTCTCCTAGTCTGAAAAAAAGGAAAGAAAAAATAAATCTGTAACATTGCTCTGAACTATAATATATGGTCGCCCGTGATTATGCATAGTTGGGGATGAGTCAACCAATGGTTATGGTGATGGATCAATTGGAGCTTTATGTTTGAATTTGGCCTGCCAAAAATTAATTTAGTTGGATCAATAAAGCTATGTTTTTTAAGTTCCTAAAACTTTAATCACTGCAACTTTTTTATCCCTAAACTTTTGTGGCCTTCAAAACATAGTCTGATATAAGATCCACATAACTACATGAGCTATTTGTCATCTGAACAAAAGCCAAGGTAGCATCTGGTGTGGCTCAGAAATAATCTATAATAAAGGAACTCCAGTAAACAGGTGAGCCTACATTCACAATAGACTTGGACCATTGGCCAATTTTATTACCATCAACAAACTATGAACATCGTGTCCCATCTGGTTAATAGTCCAACTTGACTTCAGGGAAAGGACATGTGATGCATACGCCAATGTCACCTACGTAGGGATGGTTTAAAGCTGAATCTTATACCTGAAAGACAGATACAGCAGTGCACAGAAAAAAGGGTCTCGGCACATGAATAGACTCCGCAAAACACAGTGTGTTGGGTTGGAATCTCGCTCCTCCTTTTTCCTTCCTTTTAAGGCTAAAGCAGATAAGGCATGATGAAAATTAGGGTTCAATTGGGCTTCACCCATTTTGAACAGGGCTTCCCCGCAACACCCCCTCCCCCACCCCCCCACCCACCCAGTGATGGACATTTGATATTACATCATTGTTTTTCCAATTTTTTTGAATGAATGGCCTGTGCTTTTGCACTATGCAGGCATGTTTGGTCACCGAAAGCAAGTATTGGTAATGGTTTTCAATACCAAGTCAGGATAATCTGCCCAATCAACACATGCATTTTTAGCATATTGAAATGATAGAAATTACTAAAAGGAACTCAAAATGGCTGGATCTTGGGAAAAAAAAGAAGAGATTTCTGATTCTTCTTGAAGAAAGAAAGATACCTGCATCATCTCAGGCGAAGTCATCTGGCGAAGAAATTCAGGGTTTTGCATCATTTCTCTCATCTGAGAGTTGGAATCCATCATGCTTCGCAGCTGGGGGTTGAAATTCAAAAGCTAACAGAAAGAAATAACATCAACGGATAAAATAAGTTCCATGATTAAGACTCAGCACAAACAAGCATTAATAGTGGCTACCTGGTTCATATACTGAGGGTTGGAGAGAAGGCTTTGCATCATCTGCATTACAGCAGGATTTTGCATGGCCTGATTCAAAACTGAGGTATCCTGCACACCACCAAGCATTCTTTCCAACTCAGGGAGACTGCCAAGCCCACCTAAGCCACCAAGACCTGGAACCCTAGCATCCCCAGGAGCATTAGATCGTGTTGTTGTGTTTGCCTGTGCACCTCCTGCTTTTGAATGGAGTGAAGTTCCAGAACATCAGCATTTGAAAGTAAAACTCCTACAGATATGTAATAAATAAGAATCGAATGTTACCGGCATTGCCCCATGGATTGGGAAGAGGGTTAGTATTAGGCACAGGAGACCCAGTTGTTGCTTCTGAACCAATGGATGAAGGGTTTGGTGATTGGTCTCTGGGCTGTCCCACACCTTGATTGCCTCCTAAAAGAGCTGCAAACGGGTTTGATGCCATATTTCCACCAGTGTCTCCTGCCATTGTTGTTGCATTAAGGAATGGCTCCTGAACAGTTTCATACATGCGTCTCAGCATGTTAAATCCTTCTGGAGAAGACTCAATGTTGCTCATTGCCCTGTCAGTGTTCCGCATCATCTCCCGCATAAGTTCCGGATTCCGTGCTGCATCCAGCGTCTGTCGGAGAATACTAGGATCATTGAGTATGTGTGCAAGGTCAGGGTTGCGATCTATGATTTCACGCATCTGGGGATTGCTCATGATCAAGTTGCGCATCAGTTCAGGGTTATTCATAAGATTTTGGACAACAGGTGCATTCATTATTTCCCTCATGATGTTAGGATTCTGATTCAGCTGCTGCTGCATCTGCTCAAACTCTGGAAGTCCAGATCCAAATAAACCAGAGACGCCACTGCCTCCAAGACCATTAAGACCAAGCCCAGGAACCAACGAGCCACCAGGACCACCTCCAAAACCTCCATTGTCATTGGATCCAAAACCTCCTGTGGCACCAGGAGAGCTGTTTGGTCCTCCAACATTGGCTGCAGATGCAGTGTCGGTTGAAGTTGTTGGAGGTGCAGCACCACGAACCAAATGAACAGTATGATCTGCTTGCAAACCTAGATGATGCAAAAGAAAGGGATGGAACAAGGTTAGTTTAAAATCTAATGGGCACATGGGCAAACAAATATTATATGAGAACACTAGAGGAAACCAGTTTGGTGCATCCTTTATTCTTACTACTACTAATACTATTATTTAAAAAAAAAAAGAACAAAAAACTAGTAAAGTTCCAGAAGAGCACTTATAAAACAAGAATCCTTCAGTACTTTTGACAGCAGAGCCCAGATATGGCCAAATCCAAGCCCTTGTGCATAATTACTGACATGTGGCAACAGCTTGCTTTGTTGGATTTAATCCAGCAGTTGTTATTAAATCGGGCATGCTTTAGTATGTCAATAGCAAGCAAAGATAATTCAAAATTATTGTCACTACTGCACTGAGAACAGGAAAGAATGTGGTGATTGAGGATATGGTCTTTGAAGGGTAGTAAGGAAATGTAAAACTCAAAAAGCTAACACTAGATAGTTGGAAAAGTGGCCAATGTCTTTGTCAATGAGGACGACCATGACAAGATAATTGTCATTACTGCACTAAGAAAAGGATAGAATGTGGTGATTGAGGATATGGTCTTTGAAGAGTAGTAAGGAAATGTACAACTCAAAAAGCTGAAACTGAAGAGTTGGAAAAGTGGCCAATGCCATCGTTGATGAGTCATCATCGTTGTCGTGTTTGTAGGGTGGATATGTCTATTGATTTCAGTTGGAGTAGGACCACTCTAATCTACATTGCACAGACAACTCAAGATGTGTGATGTTTGCATCGGACACTAGAAGACACTTGCACCCATTCTTCATGGGCTCTTCTAGTGCTTTTTAACATTGTTTTCCAAGGTGACTGAAATTACACCTCCTTTTCACTTTCTCCTCTTAAAATCTAATTAAATATCAATACATTTGTCACTAAGTTGTTTAGAATAAAACTAGCACATTATTTTCTCTGAGTGTTATTTTTTACCTTATTTTCATATAAAATAAATTTTATTTTTAAATTTACTTAAATATGGTGTCATGTCCCCATGTCTTTTTTTATGGTTTGCTGAATCCAACACCTTACACCCTTGGACTTCAACACTCGCACCCATACCTATGCAACTTAGATTCTAATTCATAACAAGGTAAATGAGTGTTTGTGTATGTGTTAGTTTTGTGCTTCAGCACCCATCTAGGTGCTATAAGCACTTCTCTTGTAATCTTTTTTTTTTTTAATGTTGATGAAATTATCATATTTTCAAAAAGAAAAACGCATGCTACAGCATTGTCAAACAGTAATTGAAGATACAATACATGCTAACATAATGCAGTACAATAATCCACAATGGGCCATGCAAACCTAGGTAAGTGTCAACCTCCATGGAAGTTTCTACTTTTTATTTTCCTATCTTCCTGTGTGCTTGACTTTGATCTATCAAAGCATCAAACCATAGACTTGGCACAACTGAAGGTTCTAGTGGTTATGGTTCACCAGAATCCTAGTTCTATAACTGGCCTTGTAACGTAGATTAGTAGAGAAAGAGAGAATTGAAGAGGAGCCTTTGTGGATCTTTCTCAATGTTTAACATAGATAAGTAGAGAACTGAAGAGAAGCCTCTTTTGGATATTTCTCAATGATTCATGGTTATAAAATCTCTGATTATTGTCATGGATTTTGTGGATAAAATTGCAATCCTACATTTGATAACTGTTCATGAGTTTATCCTCTCTTGAACATATTTCTTTTTTACCTTCAACATGAGATAATATTGAAATTGAATTATGTCAGTTTGCTTCATTTGGCAAATTGTCTAATCTAGCTATTTTGTTTCCTAAAGAGAGAACCATCTTGTGAGGCTAGGGCCTGCAGCATAGATGAAAGAAGCAGATGGTTAGGGGTAGAGATACTTCAAACACCACATAATATAAGCCAATTGTTTTCCTTGTGCATTAAGGTAACTCAAAATGAATATTGCATCTGGTAACGTGAAGTGAAGATCCGATCTAATCAAAAGCTCTAATAACCAAATGATAAAATTGGGATCCCAAAAATATCTGTGGATCCAAAATAATTTATCCAAAAAATAGATTCACAAATATTCTCAACTAAATTCTCAAAAATCACCACGATCATCATCTATGGGATTAGTCTCACCTCCAATGTGGGGTGGGGATACCCATGATACTCAAAAAAATAAAAATTCCCATGATCATCCATCATCAACATGAATTATGTGCCATTTAATTCAACCAATCAAATAAATCACAATCTAATGATTTAGATCTAAATCTCCAATCAAAACTAAATCACAATCAAACTTGGAAAATAATTTCAACAATCCAATAATATTGAAAAAATTGGATGTAGATCTTAGATCACACCTCTCAAGAATACTTCTCTCTCTCTCTCTCACAATTTTCATTGCAAAAACCAAATCAAGACATCCACAAGACTCCAAGAAGTTCTACATATATAGATGTAATAAAATGGATTCTACAAGGATCCCATGCCACTATCTTTCCTTCTCTCCACATGTTGGAGGCTTCCTTGACTCCTAATATAACAAAACATGCTAAATGGAAAATTACTTAAAAAAATAACCAGAAAAATCATATAAACTCATCACCTTATGCAAACTCTATTTTCTAGATCCATGTGGGCTGGTCCCACATTATTTATGTGAAACCCAATGGTCTAGGCCAAATTTTTTTTTTTTTTTTTTGAAGACCAAGTGTCCAAGCCTCTTGAGCACATGATTAATCCTTGAGACATATGCAAATTAAAATGCGCTTTTTGCCACTAAATGCCTTTCAAAATGGGGAATTTTGAGGCATCTAAATTTTCATAATAATCAAGGGCTATGCTAGAATTGTGATCTTCAAACGTTATTTTCTTGGGCCCTTTCTCCACAAGCTTGAGCCTGAGCTTGATTCAATATGCTTGAGCCCTCTATGAGCTTGTTTTTCTCATTTTTATACAGTTCCATTGAGCTTTATTTTCTTTGACTTTGAATGGAATGTTCCCCCATCATGATGTCAATTCAATGGACCCAATATTAGAAGAATCTAACTTTGCACAGGACTGGCCTATCTGGCTCAGCGCTACCAATTAAAAATGCAGGCCTGGCCCTTTGACACTTCTAACTATGCCAATATCTGATGCATTATATTTAAGGGCAAGTATTAGAATTAATACACATAAGCATAGTACCCAGAGTACCATTACAGCAAAGATATCAGTTATTCTGTAATCCCCATATTGCATGCTAGATTCAACTTGTAAAACATTAGAAACATCTCCAGATCAATCATGTACCCTATCCAAGGGTGTAAGATACTTTTTGATTGACATGACTTTATTCAACACTCCAACTCCTTAACAATTTTAAAATCAGTAAGGAAAACCTCACTACAACTTGATTTCAAATGAATTGTAGACCGTAGAAGTTTTAACTCCACAAAGTGTGCCTATAGCCCATTTAACTGCATTACTCACCCCTCCAGGTTTCCTGTCAAGCTTCCAAAGAAAGTTTTAATTTGAAGGCATAGATTGGTGTATCTTACCATTTTCGACTCATCTGCGCAGCTTTATTTGAAATCTTCGCCAATTGTGTTCCTTTTGTGATTGTAAACGATTCAGTGTATATCGTCTATATTGTAACCTTTTTATTGTTTTGAAATATTTATATAGTTGAACCTTTATTATGATTCAAAAAAATATTGCCTAGAAAGAATGTTATGATAGGGATGAAAACGAGTAAGTTTTAGGTTGGACATTGCATATGACAAGACCTATTATAGTGGTAAGGTGCTTTTGACTTTTGGGGCCAATTTCCATCATTATAGATGTGAATAAGTCAGGTTCAGGCTAAGGATACCATGAGCCAAGCTTGTGGGTCATGCATTTTGTACTTGCAAGGCTTCGGGTCAAATTGCCATCATTAACTGGAAGCGCACTCTTCATCATACTCCCATCAACACCTCAAGCAATACTTCAGCTTCACTTCACTGGAATCCAATTTTGATTTGATACATACGCTGTCTTACAACCCCCCACTTTCCCTCTTCTCTCAAAACATAAAATAAAAAAACCAACACGTCCCATCTTTTGTCCAGAATTCAAAACACCGGTCCATCTTGCTTGGTTTTGCCAAGGCTTCCACATCCACACTTATCCCCTACATTTAGTTCCATTTGCTACCTCTACTCTCGATCTCCTGTTGCAATTTATCAATTCATATTCCAAACATATGTGGCCTCACGTGTTTCCTCATCCAGTCTTAGTCTTCTCCAATCTCTCCATGTCAATTGAGCACCAACTAGTTCTCCATTCTGCAGTCCTTTTTTTGCTCATCCATTCTGTCCACCCTTCATTCCAACACTTTCTTTGCAATATGATCTGCCTCTGTCCTGATAAGAGTATCACTCCAGCCTTTGTTCTCTAAAACCCCACCACTGAACCCAGTTTTGCACTAGGCCTGTACCTATTGCTGGATGCCAATCTCCACTACTGCCTCTCTCAACCCGATTCTCCTTGCATCCATGGAACACACAAAACTGCCCTACTCGTGTGCTCCTCATTATGCTTTTCTTGTCCAAGCACCTATTAATTTTCCCTAAACCATGATCTACCTGCATCAATCCATATCAACCTTCGTTGAGATCAGCTTTAGGAGTTCTCCAATTGACCCTATCATAAACCATACCATCAGGCACTTTACAATCTAACATGTCCTTATTTATCCATGTTTAGATCTTGAAAACAAATCAACATTTGTTTCTGTTTTCTCTCTCACCCATGTTTACAATATACTCTTGATCCCATATTCAGCTTCACTCCATTTTGTGGGACAACCCAACTCTTTTTTATCAGTCAGCCTCCACTATCCACCAGCCCATATCCATCCATCAGTACTGTCTTTTTCTATCTTGCCTCCCAAATCATTTTCTTAGATTCTTTCTCAATTTTTGTTTGTCATGGATATCTTGCACCTCTCTGTTTTGTTATTTCTTGTCATCGCCATAGATCTAAAGTCTAAACACTTCATCTCTCTTTATCAAATTCCTCTCTTCTTGGCTTGTCATATCATCAACTCATCCATCTAACAAAAGAATCATCCAACTCACCTTGCATGTTCCCTCTTCATTATTCCTTCTCTTTTTCATTTCTGAATCCGGTTTCCCATTTTCACTGCCTCTTGTCCTGCTCATCTCCATTTTTGTCCCCTTGCTTATCTACTCTATGGCCTGATTATTCTCTACTTGCTATGCTAAATCAATCTTCACCAGTTCTGATGCTTCGGCCTGCATCGCCACCATCATGCCCCATCACCATTGCCACCACTATCACTGCTCTCTATCATCCCAATCCAACTTGACCATCATCAATGGATTATGGATTTGTCAGTGCATGGCCCGCCCATCATGCACTTGTTCGCATTTGTCATCATAGCTATAATGATCTATCTGTGGCACAATTTGGGCTACTTATCTACTAGGATCTGATCATTGGTTCAAATCCTCTATCAAAAGCTCTATTACCTACTAGGATATTGTGAACATCTTTCTAGACTCTCTAATGTAATTTATATGTACCTAGTTTTATGAGGAATATAAAACACAAGTTCTATGCAATCTCCTTAATGTTTATGGGTTATATGCTCTTGTATCCACATTGTTTGCACCTAACATTTGTATCATGGGTTAAACAATGAGTACCTTGTTACTTTAATGCGTGGGAGATGAAACCCACCTAAAACCCAACGCTAAGAATTTGCCTTTTCATCATCCAATCACCACTGTTTGCCACTTCCTTTCATTGCATGCTCATAATGTTAGCAACCATAGTATTTGGTCAATCAATGCCCACCACGAGCTCTTAGTTTTTCCTGGATGGCAAGCTAGGACACCATATTCTAACTCAAGACAATTTCCAGCACAAATGCTAAATTGGTTTTAGTGACTGATCCTTACTTTCAAGCTGGTGAGGGCATGAACCATTTGTTCATCCAATGTACCTTCTCCTCAAAATCCACTGGGTCATGCCTTCTAACTCTCCCACGCCTAGTTGTTCTTCACATTCATCTAAATTCTCCATCCCTTGGGGCCTCACCCTTTTGATCAATATTTGGAGCAATTACTAAAAAAAATAACCACAACTTTAGAGACAACTTAGCAACTGTTTCTATTGTGCCCTTCGAGCTTAATCTTCATGCATTTCTTGGGTCATCAACCTAAGAGTTCTCAAGGTATCTCAAAGGCAAATCTCCAATGATAATAGAGAGAAAATATTGGCATTGGCTAAGCCTTTATGGTGGCATGTTTCTTTAGGGCTTTTAGGTGTTTCCTTTCCTCTTTGTTTTTCCCTTTGAGGTGCTTGTTTCATCTAGGCATGTTCATGGGCCATGTTCAAACTGGACTTTTTTCCCAGTGGTGGATCCTTATTTCCTTCGTGTTTTTTGTTTCGCATTTCTCATCGGAAAAATACAGTAATTTCCATTACTTCAACTAATACCGATTGATGGGCTTTTAAAACCAAAGCCCGAGCCAACCATATAAAGCCCCTTTATTTTGCACCTGGCATAGTTTTTATTTCTTTCTAAATTTGTATTGTAAGTTGAAAATCTAACCATATAGATTGAAAATATACTTAAAGACCTACCATCGGTTAAAATTTCAATTCAAAACTCAATTTCTAGCTACTTGAACTCGATAGTAAAAGTTGAGAAATGTCTTTGAAAAGATTCGATGCCTGGTATTTTGACTATTAAAATCAAGTGGTTAACAATTGATTTTTGATATGAAATTTTAACAGATAGTAGGTCTTCAAGTCTTCTTTCAATCTGTACGGTTTGATTTTCAATTTGCAAAACAAAAATTGAAATAATAAAAACAATACCAAATACGACCTTATGATATATATGACATATTAAAAAATAAACAGGCCCAAAAGCCCGAGCTTGGCCTGGATAATGAAAAATCATTTCATCTTTTTAGTCGGGACCTTAGGCGGCTCTCAAAAAAAAGAGGGCTCAGACAAATGAACGCCCCTAGTTTCATCTATCTTCCCTCCCTTACTTGTGTGCGCATGTTGCATAGTAAACATATTATGCCACTTTTCTCTTAATAATATTGTTATCTTTTTAAAAAAAAACAATTGAAACAAGTTTGTCCTAGATCACAAAGTTGAAAGCATTGGGGCAATATTCCACACATCACCCGTGCCAATACATAGGAAGGGGAAAAAAATTATTAATATGTGAACCATTTTAAAAAAAAAAAAAAATATATATATATATATATATATATATATATATTCCACACATCACCTATCAAAAAGGTCCCTACAATCCAACCTACTTAGATAGGCCACACAAGTTTGAGTGAAACATGTACGTACAATGTGGTTTTATTACATGCTAGCACAAATTTGTAAGTGATATGTCACTAAACATATCAACTAGAGTTGAACCTTAGTAAACCCCTCCCAAACTCACTAGGTAACCCTTCTTCTCAAGAGATAACAAAGTCACCTTTTCTATCCCATTTTTAGCTAAAAGGTTGGTAGTCCCATTTGCCCCTCAACCAAGAACAAACAAGAAACAAAGAGGAACACAAGATTTGGTCTTTTTGAAAAATGTAACCAAATTTCCTTGATCAACTTTCCAAACTCCAACAAAATGGCACTTAATAAGCTTCTTATAATATGATAAAAGGTCAAGGTTAAATCCTAACAGCTTGTAACTAGTTGATGCCCACTATTTGAGTGCACAATCAACCAACCAAAAGGAAAAGTGTAAAATATGGCTCCACAAGATATCTGCGAAGCATACCTTTCAAGAGCAAGAAAGAAAAAAGATCCTCAAAGCACTCAGGATCCCTTCATAATCTCAAAATCAATTAATAAGCTTCCAAGACTCATGTGCAAGCTTGCTCCAATAAATTGTCATTTGTGTAACCATCATCCTGAACCTCCAACACCCACTCTTCCACTCAAAAGGCCGTCAGCCCATTGTTTTGAACCGTCCACCTAAAACATCTATTTATCAAGAAGGCTTCGACCATGTTAATCAATATACTAAATGGGTTGGCATACTAAACACAACTCCTCTTCTTCTAGATCAGGTTTAGGTCAAATAAAATTATCCTAGACCACACCCTTAAAGAGGCACAATGTTCAAAATTATTAAAATCTAATTCTTCCTAACATTCCAAACTGACTAAGGATTTGTTGAAAGTTTTCTTTTTTCTAAGGTTGAAGAGGGAAGGGGAAGAATAAACATCTCTTCATCACCACTACATTGCTTGATAACAATTACAAAAAAAACTCAATGCTAAGACCAATTTCATTTTAGAGTATTCCCAACAATCACTATATTCTCACCATCAGCACGAGATGAAAAATTATTAGTGTAATACAATAGTATCATTATACAACATAATAATGCAATAATGAAGTATAAGTGTTTAAAAAAAAATTACATAAACAACATGAATACTATATGTAGTCATCTAGGTTAAAACTACAAAAGGAATAGGCAAGATTCCCACTCAAGTGAAAGGATTTAACTGTGGCCTACAAAATTAACAAATCCAAATCATTGCACATTACTTGACCATCTATATTCAGATTTGTCCTAAGTCAATGTCCATCTAACTCATCTTTAAACAACATGGAGTATTTCCCTAAAGTCTAATTTTGATGCATAAAATTAACAGAAAAATCATTTGAGGCCCACTTTCAACAATCTAACAATCAATATGGAATCCATCCATCCATCTTGGCCAATCACCAATGGCTTTGGTGACAATGATTATAAATATAAAGTACAGTAATCAAATCCAACTTTTTTTGAGCAGTATTAATCAAATCCAACCAAAAAGAGATTACCGAGAAATTGAAAATGGGAATAGGACATCAATCCCAATAAAATGTGAAATCAAATGGCAAATTCTATTGACCAAGGATGTAATTCGAGAATCTAAAGGGTAATGAATCATACACATCAAGAAACAAGGTGGTGGAACACATGTCCAAAAGGCTACTGGTGAGAGAAAAGCACTTATGAGGAATAGGAAGAAACAAAGAAACAAAAAACTTGGAAAGATTTAAGATAGTGAAAATAGCCACTCGCAAGGCCATAGATAAAGCTAAGTATGAAGCATGCAACAATCTATACCGATTTAAAACAAAAAGGAAAGAGGAAGTATGCACAAGCTTTGCTAAAATAAGAGAGTCGAACTAAAAACCTTCATCATGTAAGGTGTATTAAAAAAAGATCGACAATCTTGGTGAAAGTGAAAGTGAGGAGAAAATTCGGTGTGCTTTGGGTTATGCCTTCTTACGTTGCTGAGTTATCTTAGGCTTGGGGCATTGTTTCGGTCTCCCCAAAATGCTCCTTGTTGTGGCGCTTGGCTCCCTTTGCCATTGTGTGGAGCTTATAGTGGGAACGCAACAATAGAATCTTTAAGGATCGTGTCGAGCCAACTGAGCAGTTTCTACAAGCGTTTTTGCTAAATATGCATCTTGGGCTTCTTCTTTTGTGGAATTCGAAATATCTTAATGAACGACATTTTGCAAGCCTGGAAAGAATGTGTAGACATAGCCTAGTCTCTTCTTTTAGTCTTGTTTCCTGTTTTTGTGGTGCTCGTGGATGTTTTGGGCTTGCAGACAGATTGTATCTTTGTTTTGGTTCTTTTCTTTCTGTATTTGCACCTCTGGTGCCTCTTTTTCTATTAATAGAGTAACCATTCAAAAAAGAAAGTGAGGAGAAAATAAGGAAATGAAGGACCGATAGGAAAAGTATTTTAGAGATCTATTAAATACATAATACATGAGTGACATTGATAGAGTTGTAGAAGTGAATGAAGCGATGATCAACAAAACATTCAAAACAAAAGTAAAGATAGCTAGGGAGAAAATAAAGTAAAATAGAGCAATAGACCTAGTATCCCTATAGTAGTATGGATATTGATTGGTGAAATACATATTAGTAGGTTAACTAAATTGTTCAACATAGCCTTGGTTTTAGAAAGAAGACCTGAATAGAGAAAAGGGCACTATGGTACCCTTTTACAAGAATAAAGAAAATATTCAAAGTACCTTTCAAAAAAAGAAAATATTCAAAGTTATACCAATTATTGGGGTGTCAAAATTATGAACCACACCATGAAACTGTAGAGAGAGTAAGGAGCAGCAAATAATACAAGAATCAAGCAACAAGATAATTGGAGTTGGACTTCACCAAGGGTCTAGTTTGAGCCCCTATTTATTTGTTTAATCATGAACAACTTTAATCTCAGCTCAAATACGTGGTTGCGTGACACTAGCTTGACAACAATTTAGTACCAAGTATTGAGACAAGAAACCCATTAAATGATAAACTGGAATGACAGGTCAAAAGTTTAGAGACAAATGGTTTGAATTAGCAGAACAAAGTGTAAATGGAATGTGATTTTACTCAGGGAAGAGAATCCAATTAAAATGAAAAATGGCTTCTACCACATTATGATAGGCACTTAGGTCCATCTATGCTCTATGGAACCAAATGAGGAATCTTAGATATATCCAACAAAATGTATGCATGGAAGCCTAAGTGCAGGAAAGCAAGAGGTGTTTTGTGTGACAGAAAAGTGCCTTGTAGATAAAAGGGCAATTCTATAAGTCAACAACTAGACTTGGAAATGCAAAATGGAGTTAAATGTCAAACGACAAAGAAAAGACAAGCAAATAAAGCAATGATAACAGTTGTGTATGTTAACATAGATGCCTGAAACTGTACGGAATAGCATTCAAAGACAAAATTAAAAACGATCACGTTAGGGGAGCCTTAAAGGTAACTCCAATATATGTGAGAAGATGAGATTATACCATTTAATACTTATTGGTCACATACATAGAAGACTATAAACTTTCCTATATATATATATATATATATGATTTGGTATTTTCCTAATACTTTTTTCTAACAGAATATAAACTTTCCTAATATTAAGATTGAATGATCATCTTGTATTCCCTCTTGTGCACTTCTGGTGCCCTCTTTGCAAGGTTACGATTAAAAAAAACACAACAACAACAAAACAATAACCACAAACCTTACATTAAATTATTGCACATTCTTCCAATCAATGTACAAATCAAGAGATAACAAGATGGATATAATCGCAAGTTAACATCCCATTTAATCATGTTATAATTGGATGTTCCATCAAATCTCACAAGCAGTATAAATGTTGGCAAATGTAGCCATACTCAAATACGTGTGACGTCGGTTCTGTCTTTGGCCTTTTCACACACATACACATATCTCCAATACATAGTAGTCAAAAGCACAAATAGGCTCTACTCCTACTTCCACCTCATCTAGAACTAAGGTGGATAGATCTTTTTTTATTGATAATTAGCTTCTTTTTTGGAAAATTTGCTACAATAAGCCTACTTTTTAGTTTTTCCTATAATAACAGATGATATTCTTGTTAATGCAGACAAAAGGCTATAGCACAGTTCGTAAGTGCTTATAGTTGCAACTATAAAGGTCATATGGGTGGTCATAGGATCATGTCATGTGGGTATCAAATAGGCAGTAGAGTCATGAACAACAATTTGTCAAATCTAATTATGAGTGTCAAACTCAAATAGAAACGATACATAGCTTTGACAATAATGATGATGAGTTAATGTGCATTATTAGATAACAATAATTAATTAGAAAATACAATTAGCTCATCTATAAAACATTTATATATGTTTATAATATTTTCATAGCATACATAGGGGAGCCCCATTGCCCAATAGATTAAGGTGCCTGGATGACTAACATCGTATTTCTTAATATTAATGTGATAAACTAAAACAATGAATATGAAAATATATATTCTTAAGTATCTAAATATCATGCCTTGTGCCTTAGACTCCTGCACCGACTCTTGTGCTTCAATGCCAGGCACCACCAATGATTTAGGCATTCATTTTCTTCTTTTCTTTTCTTTTGTGGGGGAGGGGGATAGTTTCCTAAAATGCAATTCTCCATTTCTGTTTGGCCGAACAAAAACCAGGATTGGATAATCATCCTTATCTGCCAACATATACACCACAATTGCAACTTGGGTACATTCAAAACAACTCATGAATCAATTCACTTTTCCAATACCACCAATGTTTATGACTATAAGATTTAGAGAGAGAGAGAGAGAGAGAGAGAGAATGAAGCACAATTCGGGAAAAAATCAGAGAACAAGACAGAGAGACAGTAAACAAATTTCCATAGGAAAAGGCACTACCGTAGCTTGCTAGGGTTTGGTCATCCTTCAAGATCCGGCCTTTATAAATAAGCCGCTGCTGCGGGGGGGGCACGTCGCAGTTCTCGGCAAGGACGGCCTTGAACGATCCGACGTTGGAATCAAGGGCCGTTTGTACAGAAAACTTGGACCCGTTAGAGCATCGGATGTGAATCGTAACGGCGCCGCCGTTATTACCGACGCCGGAACCGGTCTCGACGGAATCGCCATCGGCACCCATGTCGTAAAATACGAGAGATTTGTAGAAAGATCGAGAAACAGAGATGTGGGTGGGGGTTTGGAGTTTTACGGAAGGGAAGAATAAATAATAAATATAATATTATAATATAAATATATTTATATATTTATATATGAATTCCTCACCGTTTAAGGAGAAACAGATAGAGGGAGAGAAGGAATTTCGGCTAAAGCTTTGGGATAAATGGAGAAGAGAAAGATCAAAAAGGATTGATGGAGTCTGTAATGGGATCAGAAAGGTATCAAGCCCAAGGGTTATTGTTCTCTTAGCTGGAACTGTTCCCAAAAATTAATTTTAAAATAAAAATATGAAGTGGGGCCCATGATTAAAATCATCACCGTTAAGATTTGTTCTGATGGCTATTTAGATGGTTGAGAAATTTTTATTTTGTTTGGACAAGTAGAAAATAAGTGAATGTACAAAATTCCTTTTAAGAGTTTATATTTAAATTTTTAACCTTCCCTTTTCGATTTAAAATTATTTTTTTAGTGGAAGAATGTAAGAGAAAGTAAATTAACTTTTAAATAACTATTTTATCTAAGAGATTAAGATTTAAGATATACTCTCTTTTTTTTTTTTAATCTTAGTTAGCTGTCACAAATGGAGAATAAAAAAAGGAGTATAGAAGGAAAAAGAGAAGCTATAGATTCTCTTCTCTTTATGGAATAACATATCTTGATTTTGAAATAAAATAAAATAAAAAATAGAGCTCACTTTTACTTTATTTGATAAAAATATTAAATAAAAGAAAATATCATATTCTATTTTCTTCTTTTTCCCCTCATCCAAACAGACACATGAGTAAATCTAATTGGTACTTTTTTTGCAACATCATGCTATATTGTAGCTTTTCAATAACCATTTCTTACTTTTTACTAAGAGTTTTCTAATGCTCAAAAGAAAATCCTTACCATTTTACATTTTCTCTCAATCGAAACTTACAGATTTTATATTAAAAACATTTTTAATGCTTTACACTAAGTCAAATGATCATTTATTGTTGACAAATGCACCATTCATTAGAAAATTCAAAAAAATTACACTATTCATTTAAATAAAAACAAATCAAACATTTTTAATGCTTTATACTAAGTCTAATTGGCAGTATCATATTCCAAAAGTACATGTTCACTACTCTTACCTTTACGGTCTATGTGTCATTCTATACATTTTATAAAAACAAAAAAAAAAAAAAGGATATCATTTCAATTGGTTGCCTCTCGTCTTAGGAAACAGGAGGTTGTGGATTTGAGCCTTTATGCTCTAATCTTGGTGTGCCGGTGTTGAGCTCATCCGTAATTTTTCAATATATATATATATATAGGGGTAGTGAGCTGAAACACCAGTGTACTTTACTATTAAAGTAAAGTAGTAATTTTTCATAGGAATGATACATGATAACAGTAGTATCTTTCATGCTCTTGAAGGCATAAAACCAATTTTCTTGTTAAAAACAGTGCAACAATGCAAACAAATGAAGTGAGACCAGTCGACATGCATTTACCAAATTTATAATTTTTATGAATTTAAAAAAAAAAAAAAAAACTTAGGTGGGAAGAAAAGTGCAAACATACAAGGCATTTAGATCAAGACAATTTATTAGGAGATATACTTATTAGTTTGTTGAGAGATTCTCTTAAAGTAATCAGATGCAAATCTTAGCGGATACGGATAATATTGATTGTACTGTACTTAATCAGCGATATAAATCGTAGATAATACAGTTAATATCAACTGTACTGTGATGATATAGGCCGATATTTATTATTTTACATATATTTTTATAAATGGCTCAAATTTTGATGGGATACTCCATATATGAATAGAAGTACTTAAATCACAACTCCATATATGATATTTATTAGTTTGATATTTTGAATTGTTATTGTATAGTGTTATTTTTTTCATGTTTGAAGAAAATTATTGATCTTTTAACCAGATCGAAGGACAAAAATACTCCTCACAAGATTTATTTTTAATGTGATTTTATCTATGGAGATTTCATTATTTAAGTCCCCATTTGATTGCTTTTGTTTTTTCTTCATAGAAATTGAAAAAAAAAAACTTAAGCTTTACGATTTCATAATCTCTCTCTCTTCAAATGATTTAAAAAGCTACCATTAAAAGTGGGAAAAAGAAGAATTGAGATATTACCCTTTGAGATTTTAAGTTTTAATTGATTATATTTCTTTCTTTCTTTATTAGAAATTAAAAAAAAGAGGAAGAAATTGATTTTTCATTTGTTAATTTTATATATTTTGATTGTCTTTTCCTCATTCCTTTACCAGTTCTTATTTTGTAGGCTCCACATCCACTAAAGTCCTTTCACTAGATACCACTAAAGGGGATGATGATGGATAACTCCCTATTATCCTTGTTTAGTAATAGGAGATAATAGAATAACACCCCTCTTTATCCTCTTTTCTCACTTTTTGAATACTCCTTTAAAACTTAATTTCCCCACATTAATCCATGGAATTTGAATACTAGAAGAAAAGAAGAAGGAATTGGAGGCTTGTGAGGACACTTAGTACAAGTCAAATTTAGTTGAGAATGTGATATAGCCAAGTGATTGCAAAATTTCAAATCATAAAAATACTAAAAAAATGTTATTGGGGACTTATTTTATGATAATATGTAAATTTAAAGGTGAAAAAAAAAACCCAAATTGTTGTGGTGAAATTGTAATACCCTGACCTAGCCCAGAGCCCAGAGCTATACATCGAGCATGGTTGATGTATAGGGTGGTGGTGGCAGGCGATATATCAAGTAGGGTCGAAGTATCGAGCGGTGTGGCTGCTTGAAGAAGTCCCACATCGGAAGTTAAGGTGAAATTAAGGTATTTATAAGACTTGGTGCCCCTTAGTACAGTATTATGTTTTGGGCTTCAATGATGGTGCAGGCCCAATGGAAAAACTATGTGAACCCCCCCCACCCCACCCCACCCCACCCACACACCCACCCTCCTCAGAGGGACGGATCGCTAAAAATAGTTTTAATAGAGATTTCAATCTCCTAAAACAAACTTAGAAAGAACTTGTAAAACACCTAATTAGGGCTGCAACTCGGGTCGGGTTTTGTCCCGACCCGCATGACCCGACCTGAGAATCATGCGGGTCGGGTTGAGAATTTTAGGTCAGAAGGTTGGGTCGGGTTGAGGATTTTACATGTTGACCCGACCCTACCCGACCCGACCGGCTAAAATTAGACTAAAATAGGCTCAGAATGCGGGTCGGGTCAAAATCGGGTTAATTCAGGTCTGGTCAGGCTATATATATCAAATCGGGTCGGGTTGGGTTTTAAAGAACCGCACCCGCCCGACCCGAGTTGCATCCCTATACCTAATGCATAAGTTGCATGATAAATTATAATAATATGCAAAAGGATGCTCATCCTAACACGGACAAAATTTATTAGGAGACAAAAGATAGAGTGAAATCTTCATTTTACTTCTACTAATGTACTGCTCATCAATGACAAAAGACCCTTGGGCTATGGGACCCCATGAAATTTTTCACATAAATGAGTCTGGGACCTGGTCCACATGGACGTATAAAATAGGGTTTGCTTAAAGTGATAATTTCTCTCTTACCAACTTTAGGATTTTTTACCAGTAGGAGTTTCTAGGAAACAAAAAGATATCTAATATGTCCAGAGGAAAAAATAATTCTCGCTCAGCCCCTTACTCCCCATGAGTTTATTTCTATCGACTTACCTAATGTTTGCAGATTAGAAGTTTTACACATATTTGTGGGATTAGTCCACCTTCAATTAAGGGTGAAACTCGGTATGGATTTTAACCCGACCCACATGACCTGATTAGAGAAATCATGGGAGTCGTGTTGAGAAGACAAAAATCCGCATAAAATTCGGGTCGGGTTTGATTTAAGAATTTTCAAATTAACCTGACCTGACCCAAACCGGGTAAAATTATGCTTAAATGGGTTCATAATGCAGGTCGGGTTAGAATTCAGATCGAGAATTTTGGGTCGGATTGGATCGAGTTCCATAAATATTGACCCAATCCGATTTCAGCCCTACCTCCAACCTAAGTGCGAATATTCATGTTACAAAAAATAGGAAGAAAATAATTGTCATGGAAAGCCTCCAAGAATTGATTCTTTTGTATCTTTTCTATTATTATAGAATTGTGAAGGGTCAATTTTTGTATGCATTATCAACAAAAATGGAAAATTGGAAATAAAAGTCAGGAGATATTTTTGTTAAAGATGTTTCTATTTTTTGAATGAATTTGGAATCGGAGAGATCTTCCTTTCCCACGTGATGCGAGAAAGAACTGTAGAAGAAAGATTCATAACTTTAAGAATCCTAAAATCACGTTGGAGAGAGATAATTGAAAGTAGGGGTCGAAATATCGGCCGATACATATCGTATCGGCCGATATATATCGGTTTTTTAGAGCACCATATCGGCCGATATCATATCGTATTGGCCGATATTCACAATATCGACCTATAATATCGGTCGTATCATATCGGCCGATATCAAAATATAGGCCAATATCGGGAGGAAAGAGAAAAACATCGGCCGATATATCGGCCGATAACAATATTTGTACCCCTGATTGAAAGAGTTTCAATGAAAAACACAATGGGAAAGTTCACAACTTATCCATATTATGGTGATCTAGACCATTCATTTAGAGGCCTAACGATTTTCAGTATTTCATCCCCGGTTGATAATGACTCATTAAAAATAAAATTAATCTATTAGATAAACGTGTGAAAAGATTATCACAATAGCTATCTAATTATAAAAAATGAGACCCATAGAATCATTTACAGTCATTGATTTTTAAGATAAAAAAATTTATAAAATAAACATTTTTATCTATCAAAATCAATTCATTGGTGAAAATGCATCAAATAAATATTATCTAACGATGAATTTAATTTTTTTTTTAAATTAACAAAATGGGCAGGACTTAAGAATTAGGATGGATGGCTAGAATCCATGAGCTTGACAGATGGGATATGTAGCTTGGTCAAATCTAGAAAAAAAGAAATGACTGAGGAGATCATTAGAACAAATTTTAAAATTTTAATAGTATCCACATTGTTTGATTTTAGTTGTCTTTATTTTCTACTTGTAATCCAACCTTTTTGTGCAATTTTGTTTAACAAAAGGATATAGTCAATAGTATATTTGGTCTTTGTATTTTTTTTATTTTTTTAAAAAAATTGGTAATGCTTTGAAAGAAAAATAATGTTCACATTATAAATTATCTCCACAAAATAATTAAAATTAATAATTAATCTATTACCACCTGCATAGCATGTGGAACCACCCAGTCTAGAAATCCTTGTAAATAATTGGAGTTTTGTATGTCTTATTTTGCAATATGATGGCTCCTCTTTATCTTCTTTTCTTGTAGGTTTCTCTACCATCTTAATGTTCTTTGGTGCAACACATTGTCATATTGTAAATTGCATCGTTATCTTAGATCTTACATGGTTACTTTTGCATAATTTTATGTTGATTGAATTAAAAAAATAATTTTATATATTGTTTTTCACCATTCATCAAAGAAAGAGACTATACATTTTGATATGACAATTTCATATTTGTGAAAGCATTATTGAGAACATTATTTTTTTTTTTAAATCAAGATACCCAAGCGTCCTACCTGACTAATTTTTGTAGCATGTGTAAACATCTTAATCTACACACGCTGGATACAGAAATAAAACAAGTGAACTTTTTTGTGTTGAGGGGGCATAATCCCAAATCCTACTACAGAATAGCAGAAATAGATCATCAAGCTAACTCCTCTGGATTCATTGAGAACATTATTTTGATATGACAATTTCATACTTGGGAAAACATTATTTCCTTGGTACTCTAATCATAAGGCCTTTTGTGATTCTAAATAAAAATAACTTTCGGTGTTTACGTACCCAAAATTACTTCAAATTAATTTTCAGATATATTTGACTTTTATTTTAGATAACCTACTATTACCTTTTTTTTAAATTTCATTGCATGACTCACGAATTTAATCACTTAGTAGTTGGCAAGGCTTTGAATATCTCTTTTGTTTTTTTTAAAAATAAATCATTCTACTTTTGTATCAATGATAAGATATTCTATTTCAAGTTAGAATTTTGTTAATAAAATCGCGATTATTGCAAAAAAAATTTCAAGGCTACACTTTTGACTTCAATGAATGGCAATAAATCACCTTGTAGCTCATCCCGGAAGACTGATAAGTGCTGAATAACCCTTTAGATCTCAACCCTAACCCTAAATATTCTATGAATGCTCAAACGCAGGTTGCAAATGGAGCCACTCCGTTGGTTATTTGAATCAGTGACCCAAAGCAAAAGTAGCGCTCTCACCATGGAATCACAAAATTATGTTATTAGAATTCAAATTTGGGCCCACACATACATAAAGTCAACCCCACTTGGACCAATCAACACATAGAAATGGGTCCTACCTTGAGTCTATGGATGAAGAGTGGGCTTTGCACTTGATAAATCAATTAAAAAATTAACCTCCTTATCCATGAAAGGAGTCTCTAAAAAAAACCATCTTTACTATCAAATGCACATGTTTATGAACGTGTATTCAAATATATTTACAAGTAGAACTAATGAAGTCAAGCAAATTTTTTTTTTAAACCGTGGGCAGTCTGCTAGTTTTTTTTTATAATAATATAATGAATCTTGAATTTAAATCAATTGATTAATCTAGGATTTACTTCTACATTACCAACAAGTACTTGAAAATTCCAGGTGAAAAAGAAAAAAAGTGGGTCGGTTTTTTCTCACAATAATAGTCAATAATCAATGCAAGAAAGCGACAGAAACTCAAAATTTTGAAAAACACATGCTTAGTAGCCGTTAAAAGACCACAATGCCAGCGTGTCCTTTCCAGCTTCAACACAACGCATCAGATTCGCTAGCCGTTACATTCAAACACCAAATCTGCAGACATCTCTCTCTCTCTCTCTCTCTCTCTCTCTCTCTCTCTCTCTCTCTCTCCTAACATACTCAAAGCCAAAGAACAACAAGAATCAAAAGATAAACTCATCTGGGAGCCCCTCACTCTTGTAGGGTTCTTTCAATTTGTTCTGTCCCTCACCCTCAGTACTCTCTCTCTCCTCCCTCCTACATGACCGTAATTCCTTGTAAAAGGCCCGAAATCTCGACCAGATAGATCGGATTTGATCCAAAGGGATTTCTTGCATTCAAGGTAGGTCGATGTTCTGGGTCTTGGATTTTTGTGCAGTGATTAAGACACTCACTATTCCGATCTAGTGTACAAGGAGTGCAAAGAATGTCTCACTATATATCTAAAAGAGGGCATCCTCAATCACAACCCTGATTTTTTTCTTTTTTCCCCACGTTTTCTGGATTCTGGGGTTTGTTTGCTTTTCTTGTTTTTGAGTCTTGGGTCGCGTTTTCGTTATACCTTTTTTGTATGTATATGTCTCTGTAGATTTTGAGTTCGATAGCTTTTTGGGTATGAGTTTTGTGTGTTATCTTTGTAATTGTAGAATTTTTTTTCTTTTCATTTGGGGGTTTTAACTCTCTTTTGTGGGTCTTTCACAATCTTTGGTTTTGTTGTTTTTGTCATCCAGACTTTTTTTGTTCCATCTGTTTGGTATTTATAAATTTAAATGCGTTTTGTAGATTTTGAGTTTAAATTGTTTATAGCATATGGGTTTTGTGTCATTTCTGTTTCCAACATTTTGGTTTTCGATTTTTTATTGCTTTTTGGATATGGGTTTTGCATAAACTTGGTATTTATATGGATTATCCAAAATTCCTTTCCAGATACGTGTTTTGTGTTATCTTTGTATTCGATCTATTCTGGGATGTTGATTTTTATACATTTTGGTTTTGACTCTTTATTTGATGTGGGCTACGCATAACCTTCATTGTTAATTGTTTTTGAGATGCCAAATTTTGTATCTTGCGTTGATTTCAACAATTTGCTACCTATTTGGTTCTCCAGATTTGAGCTTTGTGTTTTTTTTTTTTTTAATATTATTTGGGAGTCGATTTTGAATTCTGATTGCTGTTATAGGTCTTTTGGTGGTCTTTATGGGTTTTTTGGTGATGGTAGATTTTGAACTTGGATTGCTTTTCTGAATTTTGGTCTGGACTCTCCATCCAATCATCTGATGTGGGGACTACATCAGATTCTCCCTGTTTGTTATTTATTTGGATTATAGATAATTGGTTTTTCATGCTCTTTTGGACTAGATTTTGATATTATGGGTTTTTAATCACTTTTATGTATCTTTTGTTAGTCCTCTTCTTCTTCATCATCATCATCTTCTTCTTCTTTTTGTGAAGTGGAGAAGATTTTGAGGTTTGGATTGCTTTTAAATATGGGTTTTTATGTTATGCTTGTATTTTGATCAGGCATTTAGGATTTATTTTATTTTATTTCATAGTTTGACTTCTTAACTTGTGCTGGTTTTGCATAGTCTTTGGATTCTTTGCTCCTTTTTTAACATACTTTTGACTTCTTAACCTGTGCTGGTTTTGCATAGTCTTCTGATTCTTTGCTCTTTACTATAGAGATTTTATTAGATTCTTTTACCATCTTTGTTTCATTTCCTGACAATAAATGAATTTTGGGGAGATCAAGTAAACTGAATTATTCTCCTTAGTTTTATTTGTTTGCAAGTTTCTTACCTAGGATTTTGTATTGTTTTTATTGTAGAAACAAGATATGGATGTAAACGATGAGAATAATCTGGCCACAGTGAAACTCCGTGGCTTCCGAGGTACATTGATCCAATTTCTGATACACTTTCTCCATTTGTATCTAACCTTATATGAAGAACAGCCTAATTTGTTGTCTTAGCTTTCACTGATTCTTTTCTGTTCTTTTATCATTCCTTAAGGTTCGGGAATGGAGGCTGGTAGGAAATTTGTCGCAGATAGGGACCGCAGAGCCTTGAGGGATATCAGGAATTTTATGGGAGCTCACCCATTTCCAAGTGCAGTTGCTAAAAGGGGATTATCAGAGTAATTTACAAAATCCTGATTCATATCTTTATTTAGTGGCAAGCTTGTCATTCTAATAGCTATTTTCCAAATTCTACTGTTTTTCACCTTTCTTGTGCTGATTCTTTTCAGCAAGTCTTCCATCGATGACAATAATCCACACTTTGGTGGTCATCGACCCATGACGAGGTTAGAGAGATACATTTTTCTTTTTTTGAATGAGTACGATATTTTTTTAATATACTTTTTTTCTATTGTTTTCTCACTTCTTTCCGTGGATTACTCCTAATATGTTTGCATGCTCAGGCAATTTTCTGCTTCATTGGCAAATAAGCAACATCAGGTACTTAACAAAGTGATCAATAGACATTTTTTTGTAGGATTTACTTGTTCCATGCACCTCAAATTCCAAGCATCTCATCATTATAAGAAGCAATAACCTCACTAGTGAAGGACAGTTGAGCATACCCACCCTTCCTGGAATTTGATTTGTGGTGGAAATTAGGACAACAGTGTGTTAAAGTTGATCAGTAGAACAGATATTGAGCTATATTCCATTCACCAAATCTCCTAAGCAATGGTGATTTGGTAAAGCTTTAGCATTGTCATCATGATCATCATCATCTTCATCATCATAACATAGCCATCCACTTGGGTTGGCTCTTGCAACTGGATGTATCAAAAAAAATTGGTGGGCCAACTGTCAATCTTGAAGTTGGCAACAATGAGCACTTACCAAGTCGCACATTTAACCTAGTTTTTCCCCCTTGATAGGACCCTAATCATAAGAATCAAGTATTGGCGAACATGAAAGAGACAAAGGCGATCCCAAATTCGAATACCATGTACCCTAATCATAGGAATGAAGTATTGGTGAACATGAAAGAGACAAAGGCGATCCCAAATTCGAATACCATGGAAAATTTTGCTTTCATAGACGTAGATGAATATATGGAGGCTGATGACCCACTACCTTCATATGTCATGCAAACAGAAGCAATTTTAGAGGAAATGGAGGTAAGCGACTGTCACCCTTAAATCAGTACAGTGAATTTGCAGAAAAAAATTGCACTATCATTTTGCAGCAGGAAATTGATTAGAGAAGTAAAATTTTCAGGAGAACTGCAAAATTGACGAGGTTCAGATGGTGGATCTAGAGGTGGAACCAGTTTTAGACATCGATAGCTACGACAAAAATAACCCACTTGCTGTCGTTGATTATGTTGAGGACATTTATGCCTTCTATAGAAAATCAGAGGTGAATCTTCATGGCTAATTTTTCTCTTTCAAATGATTTCTCTTACAAATTTATTCAAAATTTTCTTCCCCTTCTAGTGTGAGCATGGATCTTTTCTCCTTAAATGCAAATTTACCAAGAACAAATCTGCCACTATAGCATTCTATAACACACCAATACCTCATGAGTATGCAGAGCACTAGCTGTGTCTGTCCGAACTACATGTACCACCAGAGTGATATTAATGAGAAGATGAGGGCAATCTTAATTGATTGGCTGATTGAGGTACAAGAAATCTACTAATCATGTGATTTTGTTGTATGTTTTGTTTCCAATGAAATTTTAACGAACTGCATCGAATATTGATTTTACAGGTGCACTACAAGTTTGAGTTGATGCATGAGACCTTATTCTTGACTGTGAATCTCATAGACAGATTCTTAGAACGTCAGGCAGTTGCAAGGAGGAAGCTTCAGTTGGTTGGAGTTACTGCCATGCTTTTAGCATGCAAGTATGAGGAAGTGACTGTCCCTGTTGTGGAAGATTTAATTCTAATTTCAGACAAGGCATATTCAAAAGATGAAGTTCTTGAGATGGTAATGACTCCCATTAGATTTTTTTTTTTTTTTTTTAAATTAGCCTACATTTGCACCATTGCACATGTTCAGATCTTCCAACTGATCTTCATGTTCTGAAGTGGGGCTCCCACATATATTTGGATATTTGATATGCCTGTGGCTTGTGAGGAGCTGCGTGCATCTGGAGTTTTACCCAATGCCCTTGTATTTGGGAAAAGGTAAGGGCTCTTGGAGTTCTTCGTCATAAAAAAAATATTGATATGCCTTATGACCGCTCCTTTAGGAAATTTTGCTTGCTTCACAAAATGTATTATACCTGTGTGGTTAAGACTTCTTCTCTGGAAAGTTTTAACCATTTTGGAGTTCTTTGAAAAATTTAAACTGTTTTTGGAAAGTTGTAAGTAATACATCCATGACTTTTATTTTGCCATCAAATATCTCATTCCTTGTAAATTCAACTTGTTTTCCATTGAACCCAGTTCTTTTAGGAAAGAACCATTGGGAAAATAATGTAAGGTAAAAGGAGTGGTAAAATGGGATATGAAAGAACTCCAAATCTCATTCCTCTGACACTTCCAAAACGCAGGCATTTCCTGGTGTAATATTCCATTTTGGGAAGTGTACCATCATCTTATCATCATCATCATTGAAGCTACCAATCTCCATCCATGGTGTAATATTCCATCTGCCAATGAGGCAAAATTTTGGGAAGTGTGTCATGTTCCATCTGCCAGCATAATTGGCCAATGAGGCAAAAATTTGGGATAGCAATTTCCTATTAAACCATAACAGCCAATGATGCCAAAATTTGATTGCTCAGTTTAATTTAGGAGAGATTTTCTGTAGGCATCCCTTCTCCCCCAAGTGGACACACTATTACAGTCTAGAGACTGTAAATGATTCATTCTACAGTTTTTCACACACTATTTGGTTTTGCAGGAGAAACTAATGATCAATACCTTGCAATTCAACTTGTCTGTGCCAACTCCATATGTTTTCATGAGAAGGTTCCTTAAAGCAGCTGAATCTGACAAGAAGGTAAATATTTTTGAAATTAGAATATATTTGCACAGTGACCATCCCCATTCTACCATTATACAAAATGATAATAAATCCGAACTGATAAATTTTCCCCCCTTGCATACAGCTGGAACTCCTCTCCTTTTTCATAATCGAGCTTTGCCTTGTTGAGTATGAGATGGTCAGGTTCCATCCCTCAATGTTAGCTGCTGCAGCAATTTATACAGCCCAATGTACTGTCAATAGGTTCAAGCATTGGAGCAAGACAAGTGAAAGGCACACTAGTTACACAGAAAATCAACTCATGTGAGTCATCTAATTTCTTCTTCATTGATCCAAATTTAGATATATTAACTCCAAATCATAGTCTTCTCACAATTTTGTGAAATTGATGTTTATCTGTTTGAATGGTACAACATTCAGTGACCCCAAGAATTGAAAAAAAGAAAAGAAAAATCACATTATTGGCTAACCTCAGTACAAATGTTGCATTGAGGATTGTGAATAATCCCCCCCTTCATAATGCAATTTAGAATCAAATATTTACTAATCATCATTTTATTGCCCTGTGATTCATGATGTGACAGAGAATGTGCCCAGCTAATGGTTGGTTTTCACCAAAAGTCGGCAGTAGGGAAACTCACTGGCATCCACAGGAAATACTGTACTTCAAAGTTTGGATTTGCGGCTAAATCTGAACCCGCTCTTTTCTCTTGGACAAGCAACTTTAGCAAGCAATCAGGAGTTTTACAATGCATTTCTTTGAATTTGCATTCATTTTATGATGATCTAGCTGTTTCAGAGGGTGCATTGGAGCAAGCAACATAAGTTGCTGTGGCTGAATGTAACAGTATTCAGAAGTTTGAAGATCTTGTCCGACAGTGTCTATTGACTTCAGATTCGTTTCTTGAGTTTGGTTTTGGTTTTCATAACCTTAGAGAAATGATGATTGTACAGTGAAAAAAAATGAACAACGTGGTGTGAAAGAGAAATGTTCTGCAGACTTTGTTTTATAGGTCATGTTCTTGTTGTTGTGGAAGTTATTGAATAATGTTTTCTTAGTCTTCCTGAATCCTTTCATTTTACTTCAACTTGAACAGTAAGAAAAAAAATTAATTTTTTTTTGTCACTTTGAGTGTCAACCCAATAATATAAGTTTTCCTGTTGATTCATTGATTTTATATGGATCCACATTTCCTGCAAGATGAGGTTGCAGTTAGAGTTTCATATGTTACAGTCACAAGAAGGCGAGTGGAGAGAGATTAAAAGGAAAATTAAAAAAAGAAAAGAAAATGTAACGACCTGACCGAATACAGGGCTGGGCTTGACTCAGTGTGATATTGTCCGTTTTGGGCCTCGCACACAGCTCAAACCCGCACAATTTTGTTTTTGGGCCTGAGCCCACGTGGCCCGACCCAAAAGGCCTCACACATGGTCAAAGGGGCTTAAACCACTTAAAAGCCCTTTTCTTTTTCTCCTCCCAACCGATGTGGGACTTCCCACATCTAGTTGGGAGGGGTGGGTATCACAAAAAGTGAAACCCAAATAATTTTTTATTGAATTCATTTTGTGTGGGATTAAAAGGATAATTATCATAGCTTAGATTGATCTAATTAAACTAATGTAAACACGTCCAACGTATTAATTATCATAGGCTAAATTTGAACTCCACGTAGGCCAAATTGAATTCCACATAGGGGTAAATATGAGTGAAACGATATATTTGGTACTTAATTTTGAAAAAAAGAAATGCGACTAGTTTTTTATACGAAATTTGATTCACCCTTAATTGTGACCAAAAAAAACATAACAACTAAAAGATAAGAAAAGGGATTTTGAAATTGTATTGGTTACTTGGAAGGATTTGGTCTTAACCCTTTTATATTATTATCTAAAACTAGAGGAAATTCATACCAAAAATGAGTAGAAAATCAAAAAGATTTTATGATTAAATTTGATAAGTTTGAAGGATTTAGACCATATTTTTGTGGTAGTGTTTAAAAATAAAAAAAATATCTATATATGGAATTTTATAAAGTGGATAAATAATTATCTCTTTTAATTTTTTATCAATATTATTCTCAAACCCTTTGTATGTCCATATGATCGTCAATATTGAATGTTCTAAAATGAATTTTAATACAAAAGTGTGTAGCGTGTCAAATGGTGCATATGATAATTACTCATAGTAGTGTTCATGGAGGAAATTAGCGCTGCAACTCGGGTCGGGTTTTGGCACGACTCACATGACCCAACCCGATAATTCATGTGGGTCAGGTCGGGTCGGGTTGAGAAGATAAAAACCTGCATGAAATTTAGGTCCGGCCGAGTTGAGGATTTTACAAGTTAACCCGATCCAACCCTACCTAACCCGGCTAAAATTAGGCTAAAATGGATTTATAATACAGTCGGATCAGAATTCGGGTCGGATCGAATTCTAGAGTTCGGATTGAGAATTCGAATCGAATCGAGTTCCATATATATCAACTCGAGTCGGGATGGGTTTTAAGAAACCCGGCCCGCCCGACCTGAGTTGCAACCCTAGAGGAAATTAATTGAAATGTACATTCTGATATATTTTAATTATTTTAATGTAAAACACAAGAGATACCAATTAAGGTACAAATTTTCATATTAATACTCATATGCCATTTAATACGTTTAATAACATACAGTAAATATTTAATATTAAAAGAAATTTCCATCCTAGCAAAATTAATACTTAGTTAGACCGCCCAAGTTTTATTAAATTTTTAATCAGGTGGAATAGGTAAAAAGTGACAGAGTCCCAGACAAGGGGAGTAAAAGTTCATCCCCCTTCAATCATCCTAGTGTGTTTATTTTCATTTTTTTAATATTAAATATCTATTAATTTTCATATCCAAAAAGTGACAGAGTCCCAGACAAGGGGAGTAAAAGTTCATCCCCCTTCAATCATCCTAGTGTGTTTATTTTCATTTTTTTAATATTAAATATCTATTAATTTTCATATCCCATCCTACACAAATATAATGATTTGTCAAGAGAGTTTCACCAAACATCCTCCCATCATGTTCTTTATATCATGATCAATCTCCAAAAAGAAAAATAGCTACTACCACTACCACAGCCTCTCTAGGATTGCTCTGCAAAGTGGGATGCAAAAGAAATATTAACCCATTTATTAATTATTTTAATTAATAAATGTGTCAATCAGTCTGCAACCTCCCAATGGAAAGGAATCTAATTCATATTGTGATGATATGATTGGATTAATATTAGCCATTTACCAAACTAATGAGAAGTGTGCCATGTTTATCCATTGATCAGAAAATTCTTCTGTTTAGATATCTTTTTCTAGAATTCTAACAGCCAATCAATTATAACTTGTCAAATCGACATTATTCCATTTAGATAAGTTTGGTTGTGGAACATTCTTATATGAAGTTGTCAAAGGAGCTGTGATTCAGGGTTCCGTTCCCTAGCAATAGGGCCCCCCAACACATCTGTGGTTGGTGCCCACCTTAAAATTGGGCGGGTTGCTGCATTGTCTTCCTCAGAAAGGAAACTAAAAGATGGGTGCTCGCTCTAGTGCAAAAGCTGAATACTTAGACAAGTCCAATGAACCACTGAATTGTTTGACACTTGTTCCCTCTTCTTCGTCAAATATGTGGTATCTGAAAAGTGAAAACAAAAGATTTTGGTAGTTTTATAAACTATAAAATGCTTAAAATGAAATTCTTTATTAAATAATTAGACTGTTGTAAGATTCATCAACGCCATCATCGATTTTTACCTTGTAAAGTGCTAAATATTTATCTTTTTCAGCATGTTCACATAAGTGTAACTAGAGAAGAAGACAAAAACCTTCCTGAACCTGCAGATCAAGAGCAATGTCAATGACAATGTTGGGTGAGAATGTAACTAATTTTCTAAGAAAAATGTCATCAATTGATCTGCTAATTTTTCCAAATTATTGTAAAGTTTCCCTTGAATCTTAATCATCCATGAAGTCCTCTGTTCATGCCAGCCAACCAACCATATGTGGTCCACGCAGAGCCTCGGGTATGTGGCGGGCCATTGCAGCATGTGTTGACAAATTCAAAGAGGGAACAAGGTTCAAGGCGGGCCGTGGTGACATAATAAAATTTTGGACTGACCTGTGGTATGATGGCTCTTCAATGGCTTCTCGATTTCCATCCCTAAACCGCCTCTCCCTTAATCCATCAGGGGAAATCTGTCATTTCTACTCAGTGACATGTAACCAAGTTATTTGGGATATTCCTCTTCGTCGTAACCTATATGACACAACCGATCTTCTACAATCTTTAGCATCCACCATAATCAACCCCAATTTGGAAGATTGCATAGTTTGGTGGCCCGACAAGAGTGGTCTCTTCTCAATTAAGTCCTTCTACACTTGGTCGTCGACATCTTCTGGCACAGCTACTGTAAATCCAAAAATTTGGTCTTCCAAAGCTCCCCAGCGGCCAATCAGCTTTGTTTGGACAGCCGCGTTAGGGAAAATCCTGACGCAGGACAATCTAGAGAAACGTGGTCGCATCATGGCAAGTGCCTGCCCATTGTGTCTACAAGTTTCTGAAGAGTCGAATCATCTTCTTCTACATTGCCCATCCTCTTCAAAGGTTTGGTGTTTGGTGCTTGATCAATTTAGTGTTTCTTGGATTATGCCACCTTCGATTGCTCAGTTGTCCTTTTCTTGGGACATCGCTTCTGTATCATCGAAATGCTCATCATTGTGGCAGTTATCATTCTTTGTCATTCTTTAGAGCCTATGGTGGGAAAGGAATAATCCTCTCTTCCGAGATAAGTGTGTCTCCTTCAGCGGTTGGTCATCGTGCTCTAGCCAAGTGCGCTTCTTGGGCGGTCTCCTTGCAGGTGTTTCGGAATATTTCTCTGTCAAACATTCTGCGTACGTGGAAAGATTGCGTTGATCTTGCTTAAGGAATCACTGTTTGATTTCCTCTCTTTGTTAACGTTGTTTTCTTTATCTGCTCTCTATTTTGTATTTGCACCTTTGGTGCCTTTTTTATATTAATATATCAACCATTTCCAAAAAAAACCATATGGGGTTCAGATTATGATAAATGTAAAGTCTCCCCATTCAAAACAGGTACTCTCTCCCCAGATCTTCTCAACATAAAATTTCTGATTCCAACCCTACAGACTAGTATAGACAGACGTATAGTCTTAGTGCAACAATTATGATTATCTTGATCTATGTTCTATAGACTACAATAGATGTTCAAATGGTGACTGACCATTTTTCTCAAGACCTTCATTTCTGTCATTCCAATGTATGACCATAACACATGCTCCCAGCCATTCAAGTTTAACCAGATATCACAATGCAACTGTGTCTCATAAATGCAAGTTTATTTAATCACAATGAAGGTGAGAATTATGAATCACAATTCTGGAGATGATGTGAAAAAGAAAATGACGTACAAAAGATGCATCTTTATAATTCATCAGCATATAAGATACTGTACATGGATTGATTTTGTCCTATGCTATTCCTAGAATCAATCCTACTTGGTTCCAGTGTTGCACTTAGCATATTCTCACTTGTCTTCAATGAAGTACTGTTGACTGTTGGGAGATGAAGCCCTGATTAAATTTTGGGAGGATAAGTGGGTTGGAAGTGATCCCTGATTAACTTTTGGGAGGATAAGTGGGTTGGAAGTGAGCCCCTCATGTTAATCTTCCCCAGGATATATTCCATTTCAAACCAAAATAGTAAAGTTATTAAGGAAATAGTAGAAATGGTGGGAGGTAGAAAGGGGCGGGCTTCAACTTTTAGAAGAAATCTGATGGATCATGAAATTACCTTACTGGTGGAGCTCTTCTCCATTCTTCAGGGGGTTTTTCTGGTTGATGGCGAATCTGATAGAAGGGTGAGGAATAAAGAACCAAGTGGGATATTTTCTTGCAGAATTTTGTTCTCCCTTATTCAATCAATCCCCATCACTCTTTTCCTTTCAAAGCCACTGGGAAATATGCTGCCTCTTCCAAGGTCAAGTGTTTTGGTAGGATTGCTTATCTCAATAAAGCCATGACCATTGATAACCTCAAGAAAAGGAACTTTGCCACCTCTAATACATGTTCTCTCTGTTGGAAAGATGAAGAATCCATGATCATTTTTGTATATATTGTCCTTTCATTGAGCTCATTTGGTCTTATTTTCTATCTTTTTTTGTCACATGGGTGTTTCCTATTTCTTTACCAGCTCTCATATCTTCCTGGGGCTCAGGGCCTTTTCCTAAGAGAAGTCAAGTGCTATGGAAAATGATCCCGTTGGCTATTCTTTGGTTTGTATGGCTGGAATGAAACAGAAGAATTTTTTATGGTAAAGGTGTTGTAACAGAGGTTTTGATTCGCAGAATCAGATCAAATTGATTCAATGGGTATTGGCTATGGATTCTCAGCCATCGACGCTGGTTTGTTTAATGAAAGTTGGAAAGATTTTTCATAAGGTTTTTAATAATTATCCTGTATCATAGTTCTGTTCCAGGCCAGTCACTCGCTGGGACTGTTTTTCTCATGCTGTATCTCCTATTTTAGAAATAATAAAATGTTTCTATTATCTTCCCCCCCACAAAAAAAGTACTGTTGAGCGTTAAAAATATATAAAAAAAAGGCATACACATAAAACGTAAGAAAATTTAGGCGTAGTTTACCATGGCAATCAATGAAATCCTGATGATAAGATATTTCTAGTAAAACTTATCAGGGCTCATAGTTGGAAAAGAGAGGACTTACCAAACCCATTGGCTCCTATGTTGTGCCATAGCAAGAAAACTTTTTTGAGGATAACCATTCAACAAGCAATACATTTGTCCTCTTGGATAACAGAGGGAGCAAAAGATTGACAGCCAGATATCAACTGGTCCAGTGTACTTGCGTGCAATGCTTGTACTGACCTGAAAGTATATAAGTTATGATACCAAGAACTGAAGTGATTGCATATTGGTCAAAACAGCAGACTTTTCATATCAGGAAAAAGATACAAGTTCAGGGGAAAATTGTAAAATATTCTCCAACCCAACCCCCCAGTGTGTGTGCATGTTTGCGTGTGTAAATGTCTCAATTTGACCGGTTTTAAACCAATGGGGAAGAACTCCAAAATAGCAACAAATGCTCATATACTTTCTGTGACAAAATCATACAATAAAGATGTCTGATGGAGCGGGAGAGACACCCCTAGATTTGGAACTTTACTCCATATTAGCATGATTCTAGGTGTCATTTTCAACTCATCAGCATTAGCTGGTTCTCTGAAAGACCATGAAATTATGTTCCTTGCCCTTGAATGAGCTTAGGCAGATTCCACCCTTGTACAACCAATAGGTGGAGCTCATACAGTGATCAATCAATCCAAACCCCTCAAGATTGCTCCAGCTTCTAGATTCAAATCCAGATTAGCCCTACCTACATCTGGCACGTTGACACCATTTGATAAGTATAAAAAATATAAAATATAAAATAGTTTATTCAATGGTTTCCTTTTGAAGCTAAAAAGTCAACAGTCAGAATGATCTGATGAAGCCCACTTTGGAGTATTAGCTCACATCATTCTGCATCCATCAATTTTTTAAGCAATTTCAAACAGTTGGGCCAGGGCTTCTAAAGCTGGGCTGATACTACACCTCATATATGCATCTAGGCTTGAACAGTAGGCCACATTGTACAGACTTAAGGCGTGCATAGTGCAAAGGTGATTGTATGAGCTTGTAAGTTTTCACTTGAAAACTATCCCACATAAAAATCTCCATGCAGATGTCGTGGGTCCCCTTCCTACCCCTTTGCCCATCTATGGTCTATTGGGCATCGGCCCAAAATGATTTATCCCCAGTCCCAAAACATGTAAGATACAAAACCACATAATTACTACTAGTGTTATTATTAGTAATAGTACTTTTAAGTTGATGTTAGGCAATCTTTATCCATGAATAGATCTTTTCATCCTGATCCTTCTCATAACTATAGGCATGTCTTGAATAGAGTTCGCATGAGGTTCACATGAAAAACCTTTGTTGCCGAAAATCTCATGTGTAAGCGCAGGTGCACGTGTGTGTTAGAGAGAGAGAGAGAGAGAGAGAGAGAGAGAGAGCACGTGTGTTAGAGAGAGAGAGCACGTGTGTGTTAGAGAGAGAGAGAGAGAGAGAGAGATACCAGTTCATAAGTTTCGATGCTTCTTTGTGAGTTCTTGAATAAAACCGAGCTATTCATGAGCCATTCAAGGAGCAAAATTAATTTCATCAAAAGGAAAAGAACAACAACAACAACAATCCTGGTAAGTCCTAAGATTGATGATGATAATGATGGCAATGATGATCACTATAAGTAACAACAACAACAATATAACGACATCATCAACAATAACAAAAATAATTATGATGAATCAACATTATACCTTCCAAGTAATTATTTTGTTATATCAACCATGGCCAATACTTCAAATCTTGAATAATCATTGTAAGACCTCAAAGAGGCCACAATGCACTACATCAATCAATTACTTAAATAACAAATCAATAACAACAAATTAACTTTACTCATTGTCCTTATTTTCACATGGTCGTGGCTTCTACTGTTTTACAACATCCAGAAAAATGTTGAACTTGCAACAAATTCCTACAGAGTTTTGATTGCATTCCATTCTGCAACAATACGTTGTATCTTTCTCCATCTCCTTCTTGATTCTCATTGTCTTTTTACTTGTGCTTCCCCAGACAGCCACTTTGCCTTTCTTTGCACTGATCCCAGTCAACAGAAAACAATCTTCTAGTAAGCCTACGTACCAGCCAGCTGCCCACAAATACCCATTTTGGTCTCACTCAAAAAGCAAGTATTAGTTTTCCTTTTTTTTTTCGGATTGATGTTCCATCAAAGGAAAAAAAAGAGGCAAAAGAACATGATATAACCCCAAAAAAAAATGAACGACCATAGGTTATTTCCTCCTAATGCCTTTCTAGCAAGCTCATATGCCTTCCTGTTCACTTCCCTTAAGGTGTGTTGAAAGCACACCCCACCCTCGGGACAGAAATAAAAAATCTCCTCAAAAAGGCAAGTCATGATAGAGGAATCACCATCAGCAACGTTAGACGTCTTCTTCTTATCACTTCTCCCACCCCAAAACACAATGTAGAAACCTCCACAAAATAGGCCATACAAGGGGACATCAGGCCTGAGAAGGTAAGAGAGAGCCTTTCGTTTCGAATGATGCCATCAATACCAGCCAAACCAAGGACACCCAAGGCACTTGTAATAATTTGCATTATAGTTGTCTTCCCACAATCCATTATGATGGAGGAAGCACCATGATAGCTACCATAGATTATACTCATTTCCACATGAAGATATGCACTTACTAGGATTATGTATAACACATATGGAAGGGAAGTTTGAGCTTCAACATTCATAAGGAATCTTATGATTCATGAAGTTTCTTAATCCAAATCACTATTGAGCTTGGACCCCACAGGGGGTAGCTCAATTGGCAGGCGCTCTGGCTCAAGAACAAGAGGTCCCAGGTTTGAATCCCATAACCTAATGCCCATGGCTTGTGTGGGGCTGCGTGCATCCATAGTTTACCTAACTCACTCGTACTTAAGGAAAGGTGGGGGTCTTGGAGTTCTTCATCATCAAAAATAAAATCACTATTGATCTTGGTCAAAGATGTGGTACCTTCAATTGTAGGAGGGCATAGGAGTAGTGTTATAAAACCTGAAAAGTACCATCCAGTTGAACCGGGTTGGACTGGAAGAGCAGTCTAGGCTGCAATATAGATCGTTCAGAGCTTAAAGCCATTTTGAACCCGCAGTCCAACCAGAAACTGAATTCCATTTAGAAAACAACTCAAATCCTGGAGCATAAAACCCCATTCCCCAATCTTGATTTTTACTTAACTAGTTAATCCTTTCCACTGCAGTGGTAAAACTCTACCATTAGGTTTTTGGAATCCCTCCTAAGCGTGTTCAGCAAGGCAACAGCAGCAGCAACTACGGATTCTTCCAGTCAAAGATGATGACTCTCAATGGTATCTCAGCCCCTCTCTTTTTATGAGTCCACTTTTTCACAGTCTCTCTCCCTCGCCTTCTCTCTCAATCGCAGTCTTTTTCCACTCCTTGGCTCCTCTACCCACACTCATACTCCCAGTTGCTCTCTCTCATACACTACAGGCACTGCCTCTGTTTCTCCTCGCGCTCTCAGCCGAGCCAAGATTCGGTGGTATCGTAGCACGGTGTTTTTATTTAATTATAATTTGACATATGTCATCTTTTTGGGGTTTATCAGCTATATCAATTAAAATGTAGTTCTTAGATCTATTAAAACAGTAAATTTAATTTTAACATAAAATTTTATTTAATATGATACTAGGCCACAATAATGAATGACTTGAATTTGAAAATATTACTTTTCAAACTAAAATAAGGAATTTCAACTTTATCTATCCAGATTTATATCAAATTGAAGGAATATTTTTTTAAAAGAAGATTTTATGTTAAGTGCATCAAAAACTATATTTTATTTAATGTGGTTAATGGTTCTTAAGATATGCTTTGTCAAGTTATTATTAGAAGAAAAAAAATCTAACACAAAATCCAGCCTCTAGTGCAGTATTAATTTTTTTTTTTAATAGATTATATTGTAGTAGTGTGCACTATAGTATCATCCATTTTAACTTATTCATATCCTTCGAAGTCAAATAATTTTTCTTTTATGAAAGATATTCAAATTCAAATAATTTATCAATCATTTGGGCACAATTGGAAGTTCTTAAATACTTAATGGTGAAAAATTGAAAAAGAGTTGTTTACAAAGAGGTAATTCAATTACCTCAATGGATGATAAGATCTCATACAATTTCTTTTGTATGTATTATAATACCCAATTACCAACAGTAACTCGTGAGGATTGGCTTGGCGGTCAAGAACTCACCTGAGCCGCGGGAGATCTTGGGTTCAAGTCACTCTCAACACAAAAGAGTCACTCCCCTTAGTGTTACCTAGTATGTGTGGATAGGGAGGTTTACACATGCCCCAAGGAATAGTCAGGTTCTGAGGCTTGGACACCTTGGTCTTCAAAAAAAATATCCAATTACCCACAATTTTTTTCTTTCTTTTGTATATGACATCATATTAATGTCATGGGTTAACCTAGTTTGTACGGTTCAGTTGGACCAAGCTGGAGCTTTTACGGTTCAATAAATGGTCCTAGTTTTAGAACATTGCAGAGGAGGGGTATATATTGAAGATCCTTACTGAATCATTTCAAGCAAGTCTGTGCTCAATTCAATCAAAGCAATACCAATCATTTGATTCCCTTCTAAATCATGTTGAGATCAATGTACCCACCAATGTTAAAGACCTTTGTTGGAATTCCAGTTCCAAGGAAATAATCACCCTTCATCATCTCAAAATCTTGGAATTTGTTATTCTCAATACCCATTTCCTAACTTGGCCAATGACAAGTTACTTGATCACACTTTTCTACATTGCTCATTAATATTATCCATCATCATCATCACAGTCATTTGTCCAATTCATATGGGTCGGTTTTGTGAGTTCTACTTTTCCACTCAATCCTATAAAAAATCACATTCTCTATCACTTACAATTTATCATGTTTTTTCTCACCACATCAATTCAAGTCTTTAATAGCCTCGCCCTTCTCCTAGTACCTTCTACTTGTAATCCTTCAATTCTTCATACTAGGAATTTTTTGGTCTACTACATACATGCCCAAACCACAATAAATAACATCCTTCATGTTTTCTTTTATTGGAGCAACCTTTAGGCTTCTTCTAGGCACTCAATTTCTAATTCCATCCCATGCCCAAAAGCCATCATAAATGACAACCCCCCCCCCCAAAAAAAAAAAAAAAATTCTTTTATTCTATCAAAGCAACCTCGAAACTTCCTATGATACATTCATTTTCCATATTTTATTGTTAAACCATACATCCTTATCAACATATGAATATTATCACCACCACTTTGTCTACTTGCATTTTCTTCATCGCCAAAAGTCATCTCCGTATAACATTGCATATCTATTTGCCATTTTGTAGAAACTCCCTATTCTCTCTCTTATTCTTATCTTTTTGGTTCTCTAGTCATTGCACCATGTATCAAAATTCTTCACAATGTGGTACCAAGTCATTTTCAATTTCCATCCAGTCATCATCCTTACTCCTCCCAATATCAAGAGTTGAAAGATTACAAGTAAAAGGCAATAGAAGAAGGGGAAGGCATCAAAGACATAGATTGAGGTGGTAAGACAAGACATGACAAATTGCAAGGAAATGGAGGAGACAATTGTCGATAGGTGAGTGGAAGAGTAGAACTCAAAAAGTGGACCCTAGATAGATGGGCCAAAGGCTTCAACAATGATGATGATCCTTCCTACTCTCAAATCCACTAAACTTCCACACCATATATTTTGTTTACATCCTACCAGTTTTCATGCCTTTCACATCACAAGCTTTTTGATGCAATTCTAATTTACCTACTCTCCTTCTCACTAATTATTACTACATCATACGTAACTACCACCAAAGGAACTACATCTTGGATTTCTTAAGTTGTCTGGGACAAGATACCAAGGTCATTTTGATATCTGAAGGAATGATGGGGTGAAAGTCATTTCAAATAGAACAGATCAAAGATTATGGAAAATTGTTCTGCCTGACATAGCTTTGGTGATCTAGAAAGAAAGAAAGAATTTTGTGAAGTAGCTTTCAAAAGTGAGGTGCTAACAGCAGTAGCAGCTTCAGTCTCCAAATGGATTATTTTGGCAAAGGAGTTAATAGAGTTTCAGCATCTAATCTATACAAGATTGGAAATCTTTTCCTATGAAAGTTAGGCTAGCATACAAATGAAATGTAGCAAACTTAGGCCAGTTTGTAATCACACCAGACCCTTTTTAAAAGAACTATCAATGCTCTTACTGAATAGTTACAGCTTGTACAATGTCTTTCTGTATCTAGCCTACGAAAATTAGGCTAGCATACAAATGATATGTAGCAAGCTAAGGCCAGTTTGTAATCACAGCAGACCTTCTTTGAAAGAACTACCAATTCTCTAAATGAATAGTTACAGCTTGTGCAATCCTTTCTACTATAATAATACTGACAGCAGCAGCAGCAGTACAACAAAAACATGTCTGTATGCATGTGTACATGCAGGTACATAGCACATGTATATACATTTATTATGCATCAATAGACTACATAAGAGTATAAAATATACTACATATGATATGTATTACTAATGACCTCCTGCACAACCATTACCTTCCTCATCTGTGCAGCCCTATGTTGGCCCCCCAAAGACCAAAAAGATGGCTCAGTTAGAAAGGTCATGCATGGATATGGCACCACCAAAAACTCAGGTTGAATAGATCACTTAAGCATGATCATGAAAAATAAGTGTAGAATATTGAAAAGCACATGAAAAAGGTTCATAGCATACATAAATAAATAAATCAGTAAAAACCAATCAAATTTAAAAGCTCCAAATATAACTCACCATAGAATGGTATTCAGAAAAACAAAATCATGGATGATGAGTAGAAAGAAATTTTTGATTTGTCAAAGACCAATCTTTACAAATGCATGGTTTGGAGTTTTTTGAATGATGATTTTTTAGACTTTACACTAGTGCATTATTACCGGGATCAGTTTATTCCTAATATGTTTTTCTTTTGCTTTGTTTTTGGGAGTTTGTCAATGTCTTTTAGTTTAGGTATTGAAACAGTGCACTCTTAGTGTGGCTTTTTCAGTTTTTCCCAATGTTATCAGAACCGGACCATCTAACGAACCGTCTTCGAGGAGGTTAGGGTTCAACCGGGTTCAATCGCGGTCAAAGCCGGTCAAGTATTAAAATAATATAAATATTATATATAATATTAAGTAAGATATATTTTACCAATAACATTAATATAAATATTAAAAATAACATTCAAACTCTGAGTAATATACCAAAACGGTGAAATATATGGGACAGAAATAGTAATAAATATTTATATTTCAAATATACACCTTTTTTAAAGGGAAAATTAAAAAAAATTCAAATTTCTGAACCGAGGTTCACGGTTCCCGATTTTTGTGTCAAAACCGCATAAAACCGCGGGTCTGACCGGTTTTATGCGGTTTTGACCCAAGGCCGGTTTTTTACCTGGACCGAACCGCAGACCACGAGGTCGCGACTGAACCGCCGATTCGGTCCGGTTCTGATAACACTGGTTTTTCCACAACCAACGTGAAAAAGAAAAAGTTAAGGTTTCACAAACACTACGTAAATAATTTGTTGAAGTCCACAAATGTAAGGAGAAACAAAAATAATTTGTTAAATTTCACAAATGTATAGAGAAACAAAAGTCAACTAACCGAATTCCATGATGCACATCACGGTGATTCTGGTGACCCGAAATGCCATGGTTATCAAAGGTAACAATCTAGAAACCACCAACATATGAAAAATGTGACCAATGAAATTAATTCATCATCTATGCAAAATATTTTTTACTTCACAAGTGGTAGTGATTAAGAAAATATATTACATAAAAAGTAGATAGCAACTAAGGTAAACGGTCGCAAGATATGAGTGGGCAACTCCTCTAGCAAGGGATTTGCCCATTGTAAACAGTGAGAACCCTACAAGAAACTTGTCAAGATATTTCATCACTACCATCTAAACTCTACAGAATCATTTATAGTGAAATAATCACTTGCACAACACCCTTACCGTGCATACCAGTGCATTCCTAGGGATGGGGCTCACCATTTGGAGTGGTGATTAGTCCGTGGAAAGGTCTCTACTTAAGCATGTGGCCCACTAAGAATCACCTTAATCAAATCAATCAATCCAAATTTTACAAGGCCAGAAAATTTTAGTGTTTAAAAATTAATAATTTAAAGTGATCAAAACATGATTGACCCAATCAAGGTAATTTTTGGTGGGCCACATACTCAAACAAAGATATGTTTTACAGACCTTTCAAATGGTGGGCTGCATATTACCCTTCATGATAGGAAACCAAGCATTTCACATTGCTTTAAAGCATTCAAAATTAGTGCTTCAAGAAACCATGCCTTCATAAAGAAAATCAAGACTATCCTTTATCTTCTCAGTTTTTTTTTAATGGCAAAATCCACATGAAGTCATGAAGAAACATACTTGTTTAGTTAGAAACACCATGTCTAGTAGCATTTTGATGAGGACATCAGGGATGAGGAAAGTAAGGATGAGAATAAAATTGTTGAAATTGCCTTGGCCTTTTATGAGCAATTGGACAACAATAAGGGTGGAATGAAACCATCCAATATGGCCTACAAATTGATGGGTTTAATGCATTTGGACCCTGCAAATGGGTCTGGATGGGCTTGAATCCACTCCATATGGGCTTGGGCCTCTTCTAGACCCAAATGAAGAAGATCCATTGGTCACTAGAGGTGTCACAAGCAAGCATATGCTACATGGACCAATGGAGCTTCGAACTCAAGCCATATGGTCCATGAGCGTGTGCAACATGTGCACAATTGACCACATTTTAATGTGGCCGTTGGACTCTCTCCATTTATGGGTAGTGTCAAGGATGGAAGGCTCTCTAGGTTTCAACTAGAAAATGAACTAAGACATTCAATGCATGGGCATGTGCTTGGTGTGTCATGCACGCCTATAAGGAGCAAGTTCATTGGTTGGTGGAGGTTTGGAGGCCTAGTTGGAAGCGTGTCATTGGATGCATGGGATTCTCTCATCCACATCACTCCTAGGTGCCATGAACCATAGTGTGAATGCACTTGGAAATGGAATCTAGCCTCGTGTGAACACTCATGGACTAAGCATCTAGTTCACTTGATTGGAGCTTGGGCGACAACTACCTTGGCCATGTGTAATTTTTTAATTTGTTGTATTTTATTTTTCTAAAATCCCATTGGTTGGATGATGTGGCAATGGACAACCGATTGACCACCCATGCACAATCCACTCCAACCATGGTTGAGTTTAGGGTTAGGGCATCAAGAGTTTTGGGAATTCAATTGTACACTCAAGTGGAGTAAGACTTTTGTAAGGATTCTCCAAGTGTTGGAATTTCTTCTCTTTATAGGATCTTTGAATTACTGGTTCAAGTTCTTGATTGAGTTAAATAATTGTGTGCAATTTCTATTGAATTCTTCCATCCATTTTCATTCCAACATTGCAAGTCATTTGATTGTTGGAATTGCATATTCTTTTCATTTAATTCAATCCACAAGAACTAGTGTTCTTGGAGACTTTATCAAAGACTACATCAGCGACGTCTTTGATAAGGAACCATTTTGAGGCACTCAATTTCGTTCTAGAATTCCATCAAACAGAAGTTTGTTGAGTCCAAATTTCCTTTGAGAATCAAGGACGGTTCCTTACAGTATCTTGGTTTTCATCACATTGACCTTCGCTAGGCACCTTGGGTGAGAAAATTCAAATTAGAATCAGATATGGGAGAAACACCTTGCTTAAATGATTCCCCAATAAATTGGCTGGGATGAAATTGGTTTGTACCAAACCCTATTTGTACACTGAAACGGTATAGCTTTCCCTTGCTCTAAGTAATTTACAGCTTATGAATGAAAAGTTGTGTTATTGTTAAAATATAAAGAAATACCTAAAAAAAATCATTTCCCTCCACTTAAATTTGACTCACTGCAGCTCTGCAAATGTAATTTTTACAAACAACTTCCATTCTCATTTTATTACAACTGCTAAAACCGCCGCTTTATCATGTGATTCTACTATGAAATAAAAGTCGCCACTCTAGAAGTGTTGGTAACAAGGTGTTAAGACAAATAGGGTTTAGCTCACACACACACACACAGAATCCTACAACAGAAGTAAAAGGGCCCTGCAAAAAAGTAACAGTTGCAGTATAACACAGAATAATACAACCGTTAAAAAAAGGATGAAGCATTATGCAACTAAATGAAGTGTTTTCACCCAGAAGTGGATGAGATCATGAAAATGTTACATCATTGTAAGGCATCAAAACGTATAAGGGCATCAACACCTTACATCCTTGATGAAATACCAGATAATAAGGCACTAGTATCTGTTCTGAAATAGATCTTTACCAAGTCAATATCCCAGATTTGGATTTCCTCTTCAATAATCTTTGCTAGTAAATGATGGCTCCAAATATTACCAAATCCATCCTATTAATGACCAAAGAAAGCATTGCCCACTGTAGTGTTAGCTTAATAGACTTTTGAGCAGTAAATAAAGTTTCTTAAGTTGTTTGTGCTTTTAGATGTGGTTCACCTGTAAATCATGATGATCCAAGATTTTTACTTGTTGGAGTGGAATCTGTAAATAGAAGCAAAAGGATTGGCGTTTGATTCCTTGGAATTCCATTGTTGATCATGAGAGAGAGAGAGAGAGAGAGAGAGAACTGAAGGGAAGGATTTTTCTTCAGAAACTGTAATATCACCTTCATGATGGCACATGCTTGATAAAGCTCCTGCTCCCGAATGCTTCCTTTTCCATCTGCATTTCCTGCAAAATGGCGAAGACAGGTATGAAAATCAAATAATTCAAGAGATGGAATACCCTTTCTATAACCCATATTTGAAACTTACTAGAAAGCCGTAATCCATTATATCTTCACTAGTATATTATATATTATATATTACTTTATTTTAACTGGTAATATTAGATTTTCTTTTAACACAAACACACTATAGTTTCACACTTTAAGTATTTCTGTATGTAAAAGATCTGGAAAAGATGAGCATGTATTACAAGGTTAACTTCTGAAAATGTGTGTATCCTAAGAATTCCATGAATTGAAGACAATAAATTACCATGAAACCAACTGCATATGAACCAGCGCAGCATAAAACCTATCTCTGATGTCAATAAAATAACATGTGTGGAACTATCTGATCCTGAATACTCATAAAAACAAACATAGCTACCTATCAACAGACTTGCACTGCAGAGACTCCATAAATCTTCCTTACTCTCCCTAATAAGAAAGATTCACCAGAAGATTGAAAACAGAATTTATCCAATTCATGAGGGTAGTGCCTGTCATGTGTCTTATAAGGAGTCCCCACAGAAGGCACTTACCTAACAACTCGAAAAGAGATTCAACATCCTTTTTAAGTACTTACAGAGAATGGAATATGAATTTCCAAACCTCACCCCAAAGGGATATTTATGGTTAAGAAAGGAGGAAGTTGTACGTGATCACTCAAGTGCAGACCTATTTTTGGAAGCCAATTTGATGTGTCAACCTATTTTGGACTGCCAATTTGATTCGCAAACCTATCTTGGATTGCCAATTTAATGTTCATTTCTTTCTTTGGCTTCCAATTCAATGTGCAACCCAATATTGTGCTGCCAATTTGATGTGTTGCCCTATCTTGAGCTGCTAATCGTAATGCAGCCCAATTTGGGGCGGCCCTGACTTTGGAAATTTCTGATTTCTTGATTTGCACTTCTTTGGGGTCCATCCTTGGCTATGTTGGAGGTCTACACCACTGCAAGGCCCATCCAATCTGTTGGTCTTGTAGGGTGCAGCTGATTTTATCAATCCAATGGTTTGGATTCATTGAAAACAGAGAATCATGATGGTCTTTTACAACATTTGTCCAAGCATGCCAGCACTTATGGAAGTTGGATGTTTGGAATTTAAACTCCAATGAAATGGTGATATATTGCCTTAGTGCATTCTGCAATATGTATACAGCTTTACTTAATACTGAAAGAAAGTAGAAGAATTGCTCATAGTATTACTTTTTTATTTTCAATGTCATTTCATATATTTTCATATTTTTTGGGAAAATTATGAATCTCACAATTCAATAATGTACAATTCCAATTAATGATTTAAGATACAAAATATTTTATGATTCAAAACATTGTTTGAGAGTACTAAAAGTGCAACCAAGCATTTCAATTTCAGTTTCATGTAAGTATAAGCATGCGTAAGTGTATTTATATCATACCAGTTGACATGCATAAAATGTGGAGATTATGCCCCCTTGAAGCCAGGTATAAAATGGTTGGAGAGAAAAACCTGCATATGCACCATTTAAGGATCAAATCAAAATTAAAAGTTAACTAAAACCACAGGTTACAACAGATAATGGAATATTTTAGTATTATAATAACAATAAGAACTCATGATAAATAGTGACATATGAAAATACCAAGCACCAAAATTCATGTCAGCATTTGAAAAGCTTGTTCAATGCATGCACTGACTTGCACAGAGTTAACATATAGGGCATCATTTCACACATAGAAATAAACAAAAGTTAGATGACAAGAAATCGCAACACAGTTGAAGTGCTAATTGTTGCAACAGCTAAGGTTATGGATTCAAACCATGTTACCATGTTAAATAAAAAGGCAAAAGTTAGAAAAAGGAATTTGACATAGTACGAATTTAAATAAAAAACCTCTGATTTGAAAGTCAACCGCATCGTTCATTTTGGGGAAAAGATAATAAAAACAACAAGTACAACATATTTCCCATGAAAAATATGATGACAAATAACAAATGTGACATCCATGCACATACGTGTAGAAAGAATGATTGATACATGTGCAGGCATCAAGAGAATAGATCAAGTCCAACTCATGTATGAAATATTAGGAATCAAGCTCCTCGATGGTGGATGATGTACTGAAATAGGTAATGCTGACTTGTGCATTTAACCATATCCAAGTCATGATCATATGTATTAAATAACTCAAGTGTAATTTTCAAATGCAGTGCTCTTAAATATGATAGTTTCAAATTAATAGAGAGAGATCACACACACACACACACACACACAAACATAGATTATAATAAAGTATGGATGAATATTGTGTGCTTGATTCTATAGAACAAGATTTAAACCATCAAGCATTAAAAATGGTAGTCAAATCTAAAGCTATATTTACTAGATATACAACCATTTTTGTTGATAAGAAGATGAAATAATTGAAGCTTACACAAATGGTCAAAAAAATAGCAAAGAAATGGTACTTTCGAGGCTAAAACAAAGTAACCACACATTAACAGGTGTTGGAATTTGAAATGAATGAAAAGAAAACATGAATTACATGTACAAAATCCACTTCAGAAATTCAGAAAATCCATTTAAAAAATCCTGAAATTGAACCTGAGGCATGTCCGTAAGTGCCGACTTGTTCAAACAAAATGGTTATGAGTTTGAGTCACACCATCTACTTTTCACAAAAGGAAAAGAAACCTGAATTGGAATTCCATAAGCAAATTTCCTGAAGCACAATTGGCTTTGGAAAGTCCAAAACACTTGTATGAAGATGGAAATCAACTATTTCATAGCCACTATCAAGGAAACAGATGTCTTATTCCAAGAAAATTGGACCCAAGAAAACTAAGAGTGTAACTTGAGTGGTTCAAACCAAACCATGGTAACAAAACCCAAATTCGGCTCAGATTGGCTTAGGGTAATTTGAGGTGTAGTTGCGCTAGGGTTGAATATTTCAACCCAAATTCAAAATTGAGTTGTGTTAGGGTTGAGAGCATCGGTTGAACCAGTTTGCCCATAGTCCCTCACCTCCAAGCATTTTAAACATTGACAGTTGCTTTGACTTGGATTCCACTCGAGCAAGAATTGGTGGTGTTAGCAGAAACATCACTTGTCAAATTATCCATTCCCCTGTTCATGTGTCACTGGCTCTAGTGCAACTGGAAGGAGCTGAAAGCTCTATTAAAGGGATGCCACGATTTTCAGTAGTTAATCATCAGTAATTTAGCAACTGAAGGTGATTCCTTTTTTGTGACTAGGTGAACTGGTAAGCAGACTGCAATGCAGAAAGTAGAGATTCTATCTCCAACGAGGCATTTGGTGAAGCACATTAGCAGATAGGCCAATGGAGTACCAAACTCTCTAGCCAACTATGTATGTCAGACCAGGGATGCTAAATATGCAGCTGGACTTCCCCGAATTCTTTTTTTCCCTCATCTTCATGATGTTCTTGCTGGTAGTGCTTCACTATTACCTTTTTTCCTTCAAAATTTCTAGCTTAAGTGATCCTTTTTCTTTGTAGCTTATGGTCTCACCTTGAGACTCTCCATATTGTATATTATTGAATTATTCACCAATTCATAAAAAACAATCTCACAAAGTCATAAAGAAATACACTTGAATGCATGAAATACCTGAAATGTGCTGATTCCATTCTATCATACTCTATCTAACCTCTATTTTATCTCAGTTGCATGAAAAGGTTAAGTTAGTAAATTGATGCTTGATGTATGGTCTACTATCCATATTCTATTCAAACTCTTTAAATCTCCAATTCATCATGCATCAACACAGAATGAGTTCTGGGTCCTTTACAAGAAAGCAATGCCCATGAGAACAAGGAAATGGCATTACTCACAGCCTGTTGATAGCTATTGAGACAGGATTTGCAGGCACTCATTTAAGGGTGATTCCTTTAGTGCAGTGAAATGAACCATGCCTATGGAGATTTGCAGATTTCATTTAAGAAATTAAAAAGATTACCAAGATTGTAAATGGCAGTTTGGTGTAACCTCACCTATTTGCAAGGTAAGGAAGATGTCAGTAGAGATACATCAGTGTTCTTTAGAGCTTCCATTAATACTTACTTTGTTAGTTAGTTTTTGGATCTTTCATGTTTTTTCCTAGCTGCAATAAAAAATAATCTCTTGCCTTGAAAGAAAAGAAAAAAGGAAAGTCCAATATAGCATCTAAAAGTATAATATGATCTACAAAAAGCCAATACACTAAAAAATTGCAAGTTCAATCAAACATTTAGCTTACATTGACTCATCGTCAGGGTGAGCTATAACCAATAAGACATTTCTTCTCCCAACACCTAATTCAAAAAAAAAATTTGGAAAATCAAATTTATTCACCAATATATAGGAACCCAACAACATCAAGTACACAGTAATTGTTCTCTCACCATTGGACAAGAATGTTGCCATCGATGGTGCCGATGAAGCATAGAGAATGAAACATAGTGAACATACCCACAATAAAACTAATAAGATGACAGCCAAGAACCAAGCCATCTGCTACATGCCTGCAGAAGATTCTTTAATAAAATTAATCATAAAATGAACTCTAGAAGAACTAATGACACACTTAAATAGGTGGAATGGTCCACACTCCACACTGCCTATTTCTATGAACTTCAACAAGAGACCTTGAAAGGAACAGGGTGATGGCAAAAGCATGGGCAGGGCTTTATGTTTAAAAATCCAAAAAATTGACTCACCTGAAAATGCAATCATGTCAAGTAACTCATCCAGATTTTCCAGGATCCCTAAAGTTTTAGCAAAAAAGCTCAACTGGAAATTCAATCAGGTACTTGGCCTTGTTTTCCAAAGTTTTTTTGAGGTTCAGATAAAGTAGGATACATGTGTCAAAGTAGGATGGACCTAGAAAGTGTACTATTTGATACTTCAAATAAAGCTGCATGGTCATAATAAAAATGTCAACCACTTTTTACAGTCAGCTAGCTATTTAAAAACTTGACTAAAACTTGAAGCAACTCGACCATAACCTTAGTAACTGAATCAAAAACTCCATGTGTTTCAACTATGACTCAGTTGACTTGATTGCCTCAGTCAATACTCTATCAGTCATTAAGACAATGATCAGAACGAACCGATTGTCCCTTTTACATATTTTTTATAACAGTCCATTTGCATGACTTGTCCAAAACTCCATTGAGTCTTCTAAGCCTTCAGCTCAAATCTCTTTATTCAATTTTTGAACAATGCAATGGCTATTGTAATTGTTAATAAACCTGCTGTCAGTTAAGGCCTAATTAGCCACACAATTAAATTAATTTTGGATGCAAATTTATCAAAATAAACATGACAGGGCTGACAAACATTCTCAATTCAGATTTACATTCTCCCCTTAAGGCACACATTCTCCCAAATGAGTTTCTCTCCATCTATCGGAGCAATCTTTAATTATCCCTAATGCATTCATTTCTAAATCTATCATTTAGGGTTAAATCACTCATCCAAGGTAGTATACGACTCTCCACTATCCTAACTTTGTTTATTTATCTTTTTTAATATATTCCTCTAATAAAAGTTTTGTCTAAAAGGATGATTTTATAAAACAGTTATTAGAGAAACATCTTAAAAAAATCATAAGCGACTTTATTTAAAAATGTTCCAGTTGAAATTAAAAAAATAACAATAAACATTCCAAAACAAATAAACAAAGAAAAAAAAAAAAGAATGGGCAACATATAAGTAACTATTGAAGGTTTTCTGAGAATTGGGTCCAAATAAAAATATAATAAAATCCAAATTTAAATACTGCCAACATCCAAATTTGAAGACATAAAGTTTTAGCTGAAATAAAAAGTTAAAAAAAAAAAAACTCGAAAATAAATAAACAGAAAATGACCGAGGGGTAGCACATAAGTACAATTGAAAGTTTTCCAAGAATAATCAAACCGCACAAAATCCCAACTTGAGGGACCTATCCAAAACAGATATGTCATTTAGGAATTCAAAAGCAGAAATTATTGTGGAACCAGAGATTCCAAAATTAATTCTTCCAGCCCAACCAAGTAAGAAAACGGCCAATGGAAGAATTCCCTCAACTTCAAAAGTGAAAGAATTCACTAATTACATAATTGGGGGAATTTACTACTTTTTTACCAAAAAGAGGAGAAAATCATTGGAACATCGACTCGTACCTAATGGGATCTTGTAGGGGGAAACTAATTCCAATTTTTCGCCTCCCAAACGGCAGATGCAGGGGAAAATGCTCTCGATTTTTTACTTTCAGTCGAGAGAGAGAAATCAAAACCGTTTAGAACAAAGCTCGAAGAACTTTCAATACAGAATTACAGAACAGAGAGCAAAACTTCACAAAACCAAGCGCTATCTAGCCATATTTCTCAGATTTTATGTTCTTGGATCCTGAGAATCTTTCCCATGAGAGAACCAGTTTTGAAATCTAAAAGGAAATGAAATCTTTAAAAAAGATGGGAAGTTGATATACAGAAAAGCAAGCGAAAAGCCACACTCGATTGTAGGGCTGCAACACGCGTCGAACGGGTCGGGTTTTAATAAATCCAACCCTAATTCATGTCAAAGCCTATTGAATCCGACCCGATTTAACCCAATTTAATCAATCCGATCCGACTCGAGTTTGTAATACCCTCGATCTGACCCGATCGGATCCGACCTGACCCGGCAGTTTTCATTTCTGAAAAAAAAAAAAACAAAGATGAGTAGAGATGTACCCACAATACTTGATCCTCCTAAGCCGATTGTCATTGTATTGGATCTTTTCTCTTCTCCCTTTGATGGAGAATCAAAATCTCTGGTTACATAAAGGGAGAAAAATAGGAAAAAAAATACAAGGAAGAAGAAGAGGCACAGGAGCTATCAAACTATCATCAACGAAAGTAGGTCCAGATGTCCACTGTACTAAGGCTGAGACGTGAACAAACAACCAGATGTCCAAAATCTGAAATCTGGCTTTCCGATTTGATTTGGATTTGCTTTTTCAGATGCCGAGTCGGGTCGGGTTGGATTGAAATTTAAAAACCTCAACTCAATCCGACTCAAATTTCGTTCAGATTTTTTTTCTCAACCTGATCCGACCCTATGGCCCGACCCTTGTAACCCGATCCGCATGATTTCTTGGGTCGGGTCATACGGGTTGGGTCAAAACCCGACTCGAGTTGCAGCCCTACTCAATTGCAGTATTGCACTCATAAATATTATAGTAGAAATCTACCCAAAATATATTTTACTCGTAAATTTATTAATACAGTAACAATATTTACAGTCTTTTCACAGGGGCTGGATTATGGGGGCCTAAAAATACAAAAAGGGCCCGAGTTTGGGCTTGACCAAAATCGATGAAGTTGAGTCTAACACTCTAACCAGATTTGGGTTTTCAATACAAATTTGGCCCAGGCCCAGATATCTAAATCTGCACTCACGTGAGTTCGTGAGTATATTTGGGTCGTGATTATTGAAGCTTTTGACCCATGCAATAATTTAGATCATAATTGTCGTCTAATATCACATTAACATTGAATATCAGGCCCAACCCAAAAAACATATTTTGCTGTGTAAAATGAGATTTTTGTCATAAAAAATATGTTGAGACTACTCTTTAAATGAGTGTGCTGTATATAGATACAGTAATAATTGAGTTAGTTGGCTCTATAATTTTTTTAACAAGTTCGAGTTGGACCTACACATTGGTAAATAGGTTCATGTTGGGACAATTTATAAACAGGGAACATTACGTCAATTCAGATTTTGCCATAAATGGAATCCCTTCAATCAACTCATTTCAACCATCATCCTTAACTTTGTGCTTATGAATCTTTTGAGATCTTAAAGTGTTAAACTAATAACCAATGTTTCCACTGACAAAGTATTTCACATGTATCCCTTCCACTTTTCTTTAAAAAAAAAACTCATTTGAGATGTGTATCATTTCTCATAATGTTATTTGATGTATTGCAAAAATTAATCAGATACTCTAGAACACTTTAGTTTAAAAAAAAAAATAGATGACAATGAGACATTAGTTGTTATGATCGCTTATATATATAATTCAAACATATTTATAAATTTGAATGAAGTTATGTTTTGTTATCATATTTTATAGTTTAATTTTAATTTAATTTGATAAAAAGAAGTGCAATATATTTCCATGCTTTTTCATGGAGCGACGTGTGAAGCAAACGTTCTCTAATTCAAACATAATCCCTTTCTTCCTTTTATATAACTTAAAAATGGAGGGACTATAAATGGTATTATCCATCATATATTCTATTTAGAAATACACTCAATTTATAATTGAATCAATGGTCAAGATGTAATTATACTAATCTTTTCTCTCTTGTTATTTGTAAAATTTAATTAAGCAATTTCTAGTTTTCTTTTTAAACAATGGTACTTCTCACTTAGTTTAGATATTAGATTTAGTTTCACATTGTCATCGTCATTCCTTATCTTATATCAACTAACGCCAACAACTATTTCTGTCACATCTCGACCCGAAATATGTGGTCTCGGAACGAGACTATTTTTTTTTTAAAAACTAATCCCAAAACTCAACATGTTTATGGCCTCGGGTTTGCCTAAGCCCATGAAGAGACCACATGTGTTCATAAAATCTAAACTATCACATAAGGTACTTATATTCACATAACATTTCACACCATAATTATACACATACAAGTCTGGATTCCTACAACTGATAAACTTAGACAATAATTACATATTAAGCCATCTAAGTAAATTCTACTCCCAAACAACTTATTGGAATTCAAAGATTCCACAGCTTACGCTATTGCAGGGGTCCTCCGCTGGCTCCAGACCTTTTCCTACATTGAAGTACACGTGAGCTTTTAGACCAATGAAGAGAACTCGAAATATCATAGATATAGTATGTGATAGAGAATTAAAGTCTACAATATAGTTAAAATAAATAACATCTAATATTAAAATAAATAGAAACTACTTGATTGAAACTAATATAAATTCCAACTAATCAAATTCATGAAACAACAGTCCCTCTTAACTTATCTTAATCATATATTTTAAACTATTTGAAAACAAAATATCCAAAGAAATTAATGAACTTAATAATAAGAAACATTACAAAGCTTAAAATACCAAATCAAACTATAACTCCATTTTAGGAAAGATGAAGAAGATAAGAACTGTCAACAAAAATAGATTTTTAATCGCCTGCTTAATTTCATTTTATTTAATCAACTTAAACCAAATCTTGAGATCCACTATAAACTAATTCATAGTTTAAAATTGCAACATAAAGGTCTTAGGAAAAAAAAACATCACTTCTAAGAGTGTTACTAAAAAATTAAAAAAAAACAGACATTTTTTCTAAATTCTAAAATAAAAAAAATGAAGCTCAAAATCAACCCATTTCACAAAAAAAAAGAAAAAGTTTTGGAGCTACTAAAATTTTGAATAGATAGATTTCTATATCTTGAAAACCCCTAAAATCCAAACACTGTTGTAGTAGGAACAGTTGGGAAGAAGAAAAAAAAGGAGAAACAAAGGAAGTAAAAGAAAATAAAGAAGAGAAGATCCGTTGAAGAAGAAAGAGGATTAATGTGAAAAAGGGAAGAAGAGAGGAACCTACGGAGGGTGAGAGACATTTGAATTTTTTATTTTTTTCCTTTCTTCATGCACCTCCCAACTTCTTCTCTTTTCCTTTAAAAAAAAATAAAAAATTTGAGAGCTTCCGTGCTTGGGGCTTTATTTGAGAGTGGCAATCCTGGCCATGTCTGCCAGGGTTTAAAGTAAAATCGTACAGATCGGGTATGACTTAAAGCTAACAATATAACGATGGATTAAGAATGGATCGTCACAATTTTTTTCAGAAAAAATCCACCTACATAGACTCTTAAATTTGTTTCAATTTAAAATTCTGTATTTTTTTAAATATATTGAGTCCTTCCTCAACTGTTAAATAGTTATGATTATTTAAATGATATTTTTTTTATATCATATTATTTAATTAATAAATTTAAATTCCATTGGCTTTTTCCATAATTTTATATAAGGTGTTTAAAATTTTTATTGCAACTTTGAATTATCACATAAATCAAATATGGGTTGACTCGATGCCAAATGAATTGACTTTTAACAAAAAGCGTCTAGTGTAGCTCACTAGTAATTTTGTGTTTCAAAGTGAGACGTTTCATGTTCGAGCGCCCATGATTTCACATGGTACATCTTAAAGAAAATGGATACCACCAATAGGAGTTTTTCCTACCGTTTTTCACAAGTAAATTATAAAAAGAATGAATTAACTTCAGATTTTGAAGAAAAATAAAAGTGAAATGGAGAAGCAATTTTTTTTTCTAACGTAATTAATAAATGCATGGACAGTTAAATTGAATTCAATTGAGTAAGAATATTCTGAGTTAGATGCGTCGTTTCTCTATAAAAATAAAATAAAATAAAGCAATTTTCAACAAATCTTTGTCTTATTTTAAGTTCGAGAGATCAATACAAGCAACATGTCATACATGCAGGACAGTTTCTAGATGACCTTTTGAGATCCATGTAGGTGAGGCTCAACAGTCTGATTAGGGTTTATTTGAAAGATTTTTTGAATGATGTTTTTATAAACAAATGTATATTAAATATTAAAAATTCATAATTTTACACTATTCAAATAATTAATAATAAAATAAAACCAAATTTTTATGATTAAAGTGTTCTTGCCTCTTTAAAACATTCAATTAATTTTTAAGAGCATTTAGTCTCTCTATCCATACTCTCCGTACTTTTATGGAGAGTGACTTTCTGAAATGAAGTAGGAATTGAATTCAGAACTTTCACTTCTTAAAAATGATTCATCACTATCACTTTGATTTTTGAGTTTAATAGAAGTAATTTTAAATGGATTTTAATTAAAAGGTAGCAATCTTTCCACGAGTATTTTGTGTAACGAGACATGGATTTATGGTATTATCCATTTTACCCTTCCATTGCTGTACGAAAACATTTTAAAAAATTCAGTGATCTAGTTAGTGATTCGATTTATTATTATGTATGAAAAAAATAGTCTCATTTAGATAAATTTCAATGATCCGATCGATGAGCCGATTTATACTACAATAGAAGGGTTAATGATCCGGTGAGCTAGTCACTGAATCGATTTATACCATAGCGAAAGGGTAAAATGGGCAATATTTTAAATCCCGTGTCTAATTACACAAAACACTTATAAGAAGATCGCTGCCCTTAATTAAACAGTAAAATTAATTTATTAAAGAATCAACTCGTAGGGTAAAATAAAAATATGAGAAAAGTATAGTGTGTGATTGGGTGCTGATGCATGGGAACAATATTAGTATCAAAGTAATCCAAAGTTGGTTTTCTGTTCTTTGTTTTGTCTTTTGGATGATGCATTTGTAACAAAGAATTCTTCCAATTTGGACTTGTGTGGAGTCTTATGAGAAGAAAGTTACAACATAGGCCGGCAACATTAAACAATATTATTTAATTTATAAATGTTAAAATATGAAAAGTCGTGGGAAAAAAGGTAAAATGTAAATTTTTTTTTTTTTTTTGATGAAATAGCCTCCCACGTGTGAGATGAATGGCGCTAAAGACAGGGACCGAGGTCACTGAATCATTCCACGTCTTCTCTCTTTCTCTCTCGTGGCAATATTGTAATTTTAGACAAAGATCAAGTGTCACTCATAATCGATTTTCATCACATAAATCAGTCACCTCTCTTATTCTGCTCTCCCTCTCTCTCTCTCTCTCTCTTCTCTGTCTTCTCTTACATCAAAAGTGGAAAGGTACAGAATAATAAAAGGAAGGCAGAGAAGAGACAAAGAAAAAGGGTATCTGCAGGTTTTCTGAGAAATCTCTCGAAATCGGAGAAAACCCATTTCTCCGTTCGATGTCTTGCGTGACCAGCGACAGGGTATTTTCCCGCTCTGAAATGCCGTGCAGCTGTGTGGTCCTTAATGAAGAAGTAGTAGAGGAACGAGGAGAAGCGTTGGAAAAGGGAAAGGAAAAAGCGAAGTCGGTTTCATTTTCTTGGAAGGACGCGGCGTATCGGTTGGAGAAAATTTTCCCGGTTTATGCGATGGGAAGTTTAGCTCTGGACGTGGGTTCGACTTTGGATGATTCTGCTGCTGCCGACCCCATTTGGGACGCCATTCGAGCCGAAGCCAAGTCGGAGGTAAGCATCCTGCTCCTTTTTTTTTTTGGTGGAAAATAAATTGCTTCCCTGGAAATTAACCATTTTTTAAACTGAACGTCGTTAAAACAGTGATTTCTCTGAGAAAAAACTTATTTTGAATGCACCTGAACAGAAAAAATGCTTTATTTTTCTATAGCATTTGATCTAGAGCAGTTTTTAATGGGTGTGGATCTTTTTTTTTAATTTTACGTTCATACGGTTGAATGCATGAAAATAACCAATTTTTAACTAAGAAGTGGTTAAGGAAGTTGTTTTCCATGAAATTGTGCTATTTTGAATTCATCCAAACAGAGCATTTGCCTTATTTTTCTATAGCATTTGATTTAGAGTGACTTTTAGTGCAAGTAGAAATATATAATTTTTTTCTCGATTTTACATTCAAAGGCCTTACTTGGGTCTATGGAAATAATTTACTTTCCTGGAAAATAACCAAAACTATAATCCCTAAACTATAACGGGTTAAAAATAGTTATTTTCCGAGAAAGTACGTTATTTTGAAGTCACCCAACGGAGCATTATCTTTCTATAGCATTTGATTTAGAGAAATTGTTGATGGGTTTTTTAATTTTTCGTTCAAAGGCCTTACTTCAATGCATGGAGAACAAGTTACTTTCCTGGAAGTTGTACATTTTTAACTAAAAGTGGTTCGTGATAGTTAATTTTCTGAGGAAGTACCGTTACTTTGCCATCATTTGCCTTATTTTTCTATAGCATTTGATTTAGAGCAATTGTTACTAAGTGTGCATTACATATTACGGGAAATGGCTTTTCCTTTTCAATTATCCCCGGATTACACTTCCTTTATATGTTTTCAAGCGGAGGATACTAGCTTTTGAATCTTTACCTTTTTGGACATTACAATCAAAAGCTTGTTTTGGGTGTATAAAAATTAAGTGTCAGGAAAATAATATTTTTTACCATAATTGATTAAAAATGCTTTTATTTTTGTTAAGAATGTTTATTTACACAATAGTGATTTTTTCCTACATCCAAATGGGACATGCATCTTTTTTCTTTGAGTATTTGATTTAGAATATTTAGAATAGTTTTAATCTTATGTCTGGAAATATTTGCCATTTTTGACATTACATTCAAAGGCTTTGGCTCTGTTTGGATGCATGGCAAGGAAGAACTTTTTGGTGATTTACTAAGAATAACATATTAGTTATTTTTGGTTAAAGAGTGATTATTTTATGAGAAAACAGTGCCCTCTCCATAGAAAATACTTCCTTAAAAATTGTCATGTTTCATGGAAATTAATTTCCTGGAAAATAACATTTCTTTGATGAGAATAGCCATTTTAATTTTCAGGAAAATAACTGGTCATTGTTATCATTTTAAAAGCCATTTGTCCAACCTTTCTGGGTCAGTATTCTAGTTATTTTCATGAAAAGTACTTGCTGCCATGCTCTTTAACAAATCATTTATTGGTATTTGTTTGATCATGTCAGACAGAGAAGGAGCCAATCCTAAGCAGCTTTTTGTATGCTAGCATTTTATCCCATGATTGTTTAGAGCAAGCACTGGGATTTGTTCTTGCTAATCGACTCCAGAATGCAACTCTCTTGGCAACACAACTTAAGGATATCTTTGATGATGTAATGATGCGTGATAAAGCTATTCAGCGCTCAATTCGACTAGATGTTCAGGTAATTTCATTTCCATACTGTCATGTCCAGGCATTTGCCGTTTATTATCTCTCGCATGTGATGAGTGAATTGTTCACATAAGTGTCTGAAGTTTACATATTTTTATACAGGCATTTAAAGATAGGGATCCGTCTTGCATGTCATATAGCTGGGCATTCTTATACCTTAAGGTATTTACTTTTTCCTACAGCATTCAACAGAGGAGATATTGTTGTTGGGTTAAGCATTTGCTTGGCTAAACAAATTTTACATGTTTGATTATCCAAATATTCTGACAATCTACCTCATGGTGAATTGGAAATTCCTTAAAATCACTCTCATTACTAGTTGCCAGCTTATCAATAGGGCATGGCTTGATATTTTTTTCTTCCCTTTTATTGTACTTTTCAGGGATATCATTCGTTGCAATCATTTCGTGTGGCACATGCACTTTGGAACCAAGGGCGTAAAGTTTTAGCCTTGGCATTGCAAAGCCGAATAAGTGAGGTGATACTTTGGGAGGATTATTTTATTACCTTACCATTTTACAAGTTTATTTGTTTATTGATTGATATAAATCATCCTAGATTGGTTATAATAACTACTATAATTGTATAATTTTTCCTGAAAATAACATATACACATATTTAATCTTATTTTTGTGCAGGTTTTTGCTGTGGATATCCATCCAGGTACTCTCTCCCTCTCTCTCTTCTCCCCACCCCACCCCACCCATCAGAATGTATGTATATACATATGCATGTGTATAGAGTTCTATCAATTGCTTATAAATAGACATTTTTACGTTGAGGATCATTTTTAGCTGAATTTTCAACAGGATCATGTTTTGAAAACTTACCAGCTGAGATGATCAATTCAATCATGGTTCAGCATCTTAGGGCTGGTATAGATGTTCTGCTTCTACCTTTGTGGTGGTACAGCCTGTCCTCCTCCCATTCAAGGGCACTTATATATATATATTCAATGATGAAAGCAATTATTACATGCTACCATTGCATTTTATCAAACAAATGTCCAACATTTTGATATATGTATGTAGTCCCTCCTTGCTACATGTTTTTTTTTTTTGAGAGGTATCATAAAATGTTATTGAAAAGATGAGGAAAAGTACAAAGGAGAAACAACAAAAACAAAACAAAAGAAAGCAGTCTACAAGGATTAGACTGAAAACGAAGAGCGACAAGAAACAACATCATACAAGTAAAGCCCCTACAATCCCCTACCTCAAATACAAAAAACCCCTAAAATCCCCTTGCTACATGTTGATGGGCAGTTATGTTTGTAGATATGCATGTATGGATATGTGGATGTATGGGTGAACGGATGGATGCATGCATGCATTATGTGGCAACATGCTTAAGGGCGCTGCTTATGGGCAGTTATGTTTGTATGCATGTATGTGTGCATGTATCTGTGTGTATTCATGTATATTTCTCATGCTCGGGGACATCCAAACTGGACTTTAGTATATGAAAGCAATTTAAAGTTCAAATGTATTTAAGCGATTCATTTTATCGTGGTTTGGTTGAGAGTTGAGACATTAGGGGAATTCTTTTTGTCAGAGGAATTCATGTTCCGCACACATCTTTGGGTAACGAATTCAGGAATGGAATTGTATTCCAGCGCATGATTTGAGCTTTCCAATTTGCATGTGGAAGCTGATTTGGTGCCAAGGTTGCAAGCCTCATACTCTACCTCTATCATTTATGAGGAAACCTAGTTCTAATTGGTTGAAGTGTCCTGCTATCCTTATAGCATTCCAGTCTTGTACCTGTATCCACCATTTCTGCTTTAACAGAGAGATGAATGGCATTTTAGATGTAGTTTTTGTCTATCTATTCTCTCTTATTGAGAAGTAATGGAATCTTTCTAGGTAATTTTTTTTTTTCTGGAAACCATTTTTTAGAACTTTTTTTTATCCTTTTTTTTTTCAGCTGCAAAAATCGGAGAGGGAATATTATTGGATCATGGAACAGGCTTAGTTATTGGTGAAACTGCTGTTGTAGGAAATATGGTTTCAATGATGCAGGCAAGTCAACTCATATTTCGTTCTTTTATCACCATATGCTAATGAGCGGAACTATAGCCTTATAAGGGTCCTGTGCTGCTATTAATTTATAGTTTGCTGCACCTTCAACTTTGTAAATTGGTTGCCCGTGTACTGGTCTGAACCGTTACTTTGAAGGGCACTATTGTGGATGACGTCACATAATTCTCCTGTAATGTAATGCCCTGATCTTTAACTTCTGATCTTAATGTCATAAAATATATATGCCTATTTACTGGGCCACATTGAATAATTAGTACCTTATCCAAGATATTCTTGGGATATCATCCACATGGCCCTCTTTGAGAGTGGATCAACACCAGTTCTGCATGCACAGAACTTTGGAGTGTTGGGGTTGGTTGTAAACTTGTAATTATCATTGTTCGTTGGTATTCAAGGCCCTATAATTCTTCTACTATTGATCCTAACCCGAACCCCTCTCACCTGCAAGCACTATCCAGTTTTAGTTTCTTGAATGATGATAGTTTTATTAAAAAAAGGAGCACATTTACAACAAGAAAGCCCAGTGGGGTCAAAACTGAAACAGAGGAACACACCTGAAAAGGAGAGACACCCAAACAGCCCTAATAGCAGCACAAATAGAAAGTTAAAAACCGACTAGCTACATTGTGTAATACTCAACACTATCAAGTTTTATTGTAGGCTGATCATGTTCATTTGTCAAATAACAGACTTTCTTGTGAATTAAAGTAATATTTACTTACATAATAGTCAAAGGCACGCTTAAGGCACAAGAGAAGGGGTGTGCACCTGAATAAGGCTAGGCAAGGTTGGGGAAAAAAAAGGGTACTAAAATGGAAATTTTAAATTACATTTTTCCGCTGAAGGATTAAAAAATCACTATTATCATCATCATCATCAGCCAGTAAATCCCATTGATTTGGGGTGAGCTTTATTTCTTCTTCTTCAATTAACCCATATTATAAATCATACCATTAGTCAGTCCACAATCTTAACATATCCTTTTTTATCCCTTCCCTACATGTTTTCGAATGTCACCCTCTCTTTTTAGTGTCTTCAATATGTAGCCTCATCACTCTACACACTGGGGTTGTGCTTGGTCTTCTACTAACATGACCAAACCATTTCAAATGATTTCTCTTAGTTTGTCATCTATCAGAGCTATCTTTAAACTATCCTCAGTACATTCATTTCTATCTTCTAGGGTTAAACCACTCCTCCAACGTAGCATACACATGTTCGTTGTTCTAAGTTTGTTTATTTGTCTTTCTTTATTGTCCAACATTCTACACTATAAAGCATCACAAATCTAATGGTTGTTTTATAAAATCGTCATTTTAGGCAAAGAGGGAATATTTTATTGCACAAGATCTTGCGCTTATTTGCCCACTCTATTCCTATCCTATTTGTTTATCTAAGTCGAAACCTCCTTGAGATTCTACCATATAGCCTAAATATCTAAACTTATCAAAATGTACAACTACGTCGTTTTCTATTTTTACTTGCTCTCACTGGTGTCTAACCCACTAAAGTTACATTCCATGTATTCTGTTTTAATTCTATTAAATTTTAAAACATTTGACCCCAATGTTCTCCTCCACAAATCTAGTAGAACATCGAGTAGTTGTTTCGTTTCACTAATTAGTACTATATCATCCGCAAAAAACATACATCGTGGCACTTCATCTTCAATTCCTGTGTTAAGTCATCTATAATTAACGCAAACATGTATGGGCTTAAAGCAGATCCTTGATGGAGCCCTACTCCAGTAGGGAACTCTGTTGTCTCACCGCAAACGTACTAATGTTAGTGGCTGCTCCTATGTATATATCTTAAATAATCTCAATAAAGTCTTTGAGAATGTATTTATTTCTTAAGGTTCTCAAAATTAGTTTCCTTACTTTATCATAGGCCTTTTCTAGATCAAAAAAAGTTCCTCCTCTTCTCCCTAAATTTCTCCATCGGTTGTCTTTGAATAAAAATCACTTCTTTTGTTGACCTACTCGACATTCGACATAAATTGAAATTGATTTTCTGATATATTTGATTATTGTCTTGGATGACCTTCTATTACTCTTTCAAAGTTTCATTGTGTGACTTATGAATTTGATCGCTCGGTAATTGGCAGAGCATTGAATATCTCCTTTATTTTTATAAAAAGGGACTATATGCTCTTGCGCCACTCATCATGCATCTTTTTTCAAGTAATTTTTTTTTGTTAATTGTGTCAACCAACACTAAGGCTGAAACTTAGTGGGTCGGGCCGGGTTTTGATAAACCCAATCTTAACCCATGTCAAAAAAGGCTGAACCTGACCCAACCCGAGTTCATAATCCGAATTTCTCAACCCGACCTGAATAACTGGCCCAACTCAACTCAAGTGCCAACCCGACCCGACTTGGACCTGCAGCCGACCCGACTCACATTTATCGTGAGTAAGGTCCTAATCCACTGCTTTGCTCTGGGAAGACAACAAATATAGAATTACCTCTAATTCCTTATTGCCAAACAACCAAGATCTACATTATCAAATTAAAAATCGGAAGCCTAAGCCTATTGCCATTTGGCGAAGCAAGTTTTTTTTTTAACATTAAACACTTAGAATTTCATAGATATAATAATTCTTCACTGATGGTGAAGAGAGGCACTTTCAATTTAGCAAACACCAATACATGCACTATCACTTCTGCTAATTGAAATTACACCAAAACACATAGATTGGGATTTCACACACCACAACATAATATTTCACAGAGAAAAGAAAGTGGGCACTTTAAATGAGCAAAAACTCCGTTCATATGCTAATTTATGATAGGAAGGTGTTCAAAAGAAACCATGAAAGAAAGATTAAAGTATCTTGAAACTCAAAATATAGCGCTGAGCAGCCATCCATCCAAAATAACTGTTCTTAGAAAGTACACAAAAACTCAGCGCTTCTTAGAGACACCAGCAATATTCCCTCTGTGTCCTGTTGTCTTGGTGTGCTGCCACGAGCACGGAGACCCCAGGAGTGCCTCAGACCATAGTGGTTCCTGGCTTTCTTCATCCTCTCCAAATCATCCCTTAGCTTCTTATCCAGAGCTTTGAGACAACCTGTGAATATCTTCCATCTTTGTAATCCTTCTTCCTGTTCAAAAACCAATCCAGAATCTTGAACTGGTAGGGTGAGAGAAGTAAAGAACTAGAGAAAAGGGATTGGAGAAGGAAGATTAGGGAAGAATCCCGGAACTGCAGGAACAGAAGGGTTGAACATCACACAATTAGGGATTTAGGGTTTGGGAAGATAGTTTTTATATTATTATGAAAATAGGGTCGGGTCGGGTCTGGTTGAGTCGCATTTTAAATTCTTCAGCCCAACCCAACCCGAATTTCATGCAGGTTTTTGTTTTATTAACCCGACCTACCCTAATTTGAAAGTTGTATAATCCAACCCATAAAATTTCTGGGTCGGGTCATGTAGGTCGGATCAAAACCCGACCCAAGTTTCACCCCTAACCAACACACTTCACTTTCGCCTAAAATAGACCAAACTTCAATTGAGATGCCATCTAGTCATAGCGCTCTATTCTTCTTCATTTTTTTTAAGGCTTGATTCACTTCTGTTTTTGTTATTTGGTTCACCATCCTCTCATTTGCCTCTCATTCCATATTACCTCTATCTTCAAATTGAGTGTTGAACAAGTCTCTAAAGTAGGTCTCCCACCTTTCACTAATTTCTTTGTCTTTCACTAATACCCTTTGGTTATCATCCTTAATGGAACTCACATGGTCAAGATCTCTAATTCTCCTCTCCCACATCTTGGTGAGCTTGTAAATTTTTTTCTCCCCTCCCTCTGTTTCCAATTTGGCATACAGATCTTAAAAGGCTTTATAATTGGCTTTACTTACAACTTTGTTAGCGGCTTTTCTGCCTTTCGCGCTAACTTGTTATTTTTCCAATTGACCATATTCCTTGATTTCTGCTGTATCTTAAATTGATTTTTCTTCTCATATATCGCTCTTTCTTCCTTAGTGTTCAAAATAGAAAATATATTGGCTGTGTTTGGATTAAGTGGTCTTCCCTTCCCCCCCCCCTTCTTTTGGTAATGACCTAGCAAAGAAAAAGTAGGGCTTACTTTTCCCCTCTTACCCCCCTTTCTGCCAAAAAAAATGGATTTCCCTTGGATGGCAAAGGTAACCGTCATTCCCCTCCGATTTCCATCTTTCCTTTCGACAACCACCAACGGTCATCTATGCAGGCAATGGGAAAAATGCAAATAGAGCAGTTGCTGCTTCTTCTGCAACTGTTCTGTTGAAATTTCCTTTTTTATTTCATAAATTCCTGTTGACAATGGTTGAAATTTTGGGCTGAAAACTTAGAAATTCTTGACTGAAATATTCATCTGAAAATTTTGGCTGAAATTTCTGAATTTGTAAATCAAATATCTGAAAAATTTGGCTAAAATTTCGATCTCAAAATACACAAATATTCTGCTGGATTTTTTAAGTTAAAATTTTGGTTGAAATCTGAAAATTTTGGATGAAAATTCTATCTGAAGTTTAGGTTTAAATTTCAGACATTTTTTTAAATGAAATTTTAGTCTGAAATGCCAGAAAAATTTGAGAAATGTTAGCTGAAAATTTCATCTAAAAATCTTGGCTGAAATTTGAGAAATATGCAGCTGAAATTCTGGCTGAAATTTGAAAAAATTTAAGCTAAAACTTTTGGGTGAAATTTCAAAAAATTTAAAGCTGATATTTTGGCTGAAATTTCAGAAATTTTTCTGCTCAAATTTAAAAAATTCATCTGAAATATTTGCTGAAATTTCAAATAAATCAGTTGAAATTTCAGATATTCTGAGCTGAGATTTGAATCCAAAATTTTTGAAAATTTGTTAGAATTTTTTGCTGAAATTTCTTCTGAAAACCTTGGCTGAAATTTCAAAAATTTGTGGCTGAAATTTCAGAGATTTTAAACTGAAATTTTGCGCCATTTTTTTGAAAACTTGCAGCAGCTATTTCAGCTGAAATTTTGAATAATTTCAACTAAAATTTTGAATAATTTCAACTAAAATTTCGGCTCAATATTTCCGCTGAAATTTCAGATACTCGGCTGAAACTTCAGAAATTTCAGCTGAAATTTTGGCTTAATTTTTTTTGCTGAAATTATGGCAGAAATTTGAAATATTCTCAGCTGTAATGTTAATTCTAAATTTCAGGAAAAAAATAGAAAATTTGGGTGAAATTTTAGTAAAAATTTCTGAAAATTTAAGCTGAAATTTTTGGCTGCAGTTATAGAGAATTATGGTTGATATTAAAAAAAAATCTGGTCGAAGTTTCAAAAAATTTCTTTCTGAAATTTCAGATTTTTTTTTTTTCTGCCAAACATTGTTTTTCAGAAAATTTCTTTTCTCCTTGTCCTTTTCCTCATCAATTACCAAACAAGGTCAAGGGATTTCTCTCCCCAATGGAAACCCCTACTCAAAGGAATCCCCTGCTTAGGAGAATCGCTTACAAAAATTTCCCTTCATCGAAACACAGCCATTGAGTGGTAACTTATGATATTGAAAAACTTTAAAATATAAGACCACTTGGGTTAGGGTTTGGGCTCAGCTGTATAAGGTGAGCTAAAATAGAAAAAAAAAAAAAAAGAGGAGAAAGAAACATTTTTAACCATTTTTTTTTGTTGATGATATAGTCATTGGAATTATGGCTTATTTATGATTTTTCATTCTTTATTACTTGGTTTTATGCACTAGACTTTTGTTATTAACTCCTTATATTATGCACTTGCTTTTCTTCATTTGATGCATTTTCTTTATATTACATATTGGCATTAATATCTTAAAAATAGTTGTAAAAAATTGCAGTGATGCAAATAATATACATATTTAAAAATAATATAAGAAAGTGCGTCTAAAATGAAAATGCTCGAGCAGAACCCCCTTTGCACCTTAAGTACGCCTTGTGTCTTGACTATTTTGCTTATTATATGTCCATCGTTACAGTTGCTGCCAAAATAATTAGTAACATACAACTTATATCCTATTATACCACCTACGAGCCTGTAGGAAACCTTGGTATGGGAAAAAGGCATGGGAATGTCAATGGGTATTTACATGACACTCATTCTTAAACAAAATTGTGTCAGTGCCTTTTGTTATGGTGGTGGAATTATTTTCTTGAGCTATTCCAAATCACATGCACTCGCTCCGACTCGCTCCTAACAAAGTTGCATTTGGTAGCTTTTGGCATGGCTCAGGTTTTATTTTTCTCAAAAAAAAAAAACTTGTGTCATTCCAAATTACTTGTCTTGGGTTGATCTGTTATTGCTAGTATGCCTTAGGGAGGAATAGGAGGAGTGTGGCTTGCATCATTTCTTCCATTTGCATAAATGGGCCTGACTGCCAAATGGGCCTATGAGTTTATGTTATCCTAATGGCAATTGTTTAATTGCTTGCAGGGTGTAACATTAGGAGGGACTGGAAAAGAAATAGGTGATCGTCATCCTAAGATTGGCCGAGGTGCACTTATTGGAGCTACTGCCACAATTCTTGGTAATATTGAAATAGGTGAAGGTGCCATGGTTGCTGCTGGCTCTCTTGTATTAAAGAATATTCCTCCGCATAGGTAGAAATCTATAAATCTATCTGTTTATTTATGGATGGGAGAAATATTTTTATTTATGATAAATAGATAGCTAATTAACATTAATATGTTCTCTATTTCCTTTTCCCCCTCTTTTTTAAATTGTTCTCTATGCTATTTCATTTATTCTATATGATTCATGTGTAATTCTGGAATCCAATTCCTTTCTTATTTTATTTATTCTGCTTTATAATATTTTTCTGTAGCTCTGTTCATTATGGCATACCTGCAAGTGCCTGCCTGATTTTTCTTCTTGGTTGATCTGTTGTCCTATCCAACATGCAAATGGACAAACTTTTTTGTGGAAAGAGTAGCAATGAAATTTTTATTGCTCCACTTGGAAACCCTGATTACCTTTTCAATTCCATTGCTGTTGCAAGCCTCCCATCTTCTCATCATAGCCATTTGTTCCATTCCCACTCTCAAGTTTTATTCTACTATTCTTTTGCACTTCTCAAATCTTAAGTGCTGATGGAGTTCAATGGGTATAACTTCAAATCCATCTCTATTTTTTTTTACTATTTAATCTTTTTCTTGTTTTGTGTTATCATATATTTTGTTGCCTCAGTTTTTTCTTAAAAATGTGGCTTTTGTCTCTTCTAGTCTTCTTCCCAATTATTTTTTGAAGGGAAAAAATAAACCTTAAAATCCGTCTCTATTTGCATGAGGGGAGTTTCTGCAATCATATAATCATCGAATTTCCCTAAATTTGATATTTGGCTCGTGGAAAAAAAATAGTCATCGTTGTGACAGTATTAAATTTTTTCATTACATTTCTAACTGATAGAATAGCATGTAATTTGAATTCTTGAAATTAAAGTTGTTGGAGCTTCATCTGCAAATTTTTATTGGAAAGAGAACTATCAGTTTTAACCTTTCAAAAAAGAAAACCATCAGTTTTAAACTTGTTGGAAGCATGGTAGTTTTAATGTTCTTTTGGTAACTGTCATAATATCAGACTCTTTTTTTTTTCAGTCTAGTGGACTATCTGGGTGGACTGGGAATAAGATAATATTCCATAGTAATTTGAATTGGAGGCCATTCTTTAAGATAAAACAATGGAAAAGCAGCATGCTCAATCCTGGGAAAAGTCGTCCAACAATTGTAGTTATGATTGACCTTTGAGGAGGGCTTTTCTTTTTCATAGCAGTGACAAGAATGACTTTTATTAAAAGAAGCTAAAGATATAGTCAACAGAGTTTGGACTTGTAGAAGAGGGTTATAGAAGACCGTTCATCCATACAGGGAGCAGTAAGCAATGTTCATGGAAAGACAAATTTCCAAATGAAAAAACACCCTTGTCCCAATATACCCTAACCCAAAGTCGAGTTTACAAGAGTTCTACCACTGGCTCCATCTTCTTTATATCAATCTTTGACAGGAAATGCACAACACAATTTCCCAACATGATTGATAAAGTGAAAAGGTACCTCTATCGCTACTCAACTTCTTGATCTCACTAACAATGTTCACTAACCTCCAAGGGGGACTCTTCCTACCACTGGCATAAGCAATAGTATTAGCAGTCACCCTCAACAACGAGATTGCCATTCCCATACCTTATCCAAAGGTGTATCGCTTTTTGAATCACAAGTAGTTCTGCCTCGTTAGACTTCATAATTCCTGTAGACAGCGCAAAAACTAGCAACATCCTTCCCCTATAGTCATGATCACTTGTAGTGGAGACCTTCATGCATCACATGAAGTACTCTGTGATAGCTGTTTTCTGTGAATCGTAAAACACAGGTCAGAAAGTGGTGAGAGACCTTGTATGGAGTGTGAGGGAGATGTACTTTGGGCCTTTTCTTCTCAAACAAGGCAGAAATTAGAGCATGTTTCAGAGTCTATGGTTGCCCTATCCTAGGATACCTCCGACATTGCATTGGTGGGAACTCTTAAAATACCATCTACTGGTGGTTTTTATGATGGCTGTCCATGGCGACCAGTGGATTTTGGGGAACAAGGGATTTGATTGCTCTTTCAAATAGGCAATGTATCTTGAATTCCCTTAAAAAGAAGCCAATACATAATATGATTATTTTACTAAGGAGGGTTCCTCAAGATCCTTCTCTGCAATATCATCCATTTTACCTTTGACCCTTGTTTTAGTTTCTTTGGATTTCACTATCTTTGCAAATAACTTTTGTTGATTGAAAAGTTGTCTGTATTGAGTAAAATACCAAACTCCCATCTACATATTAAGTGAAAAAACTGAATAATATACTTTTGGACTTCTACGTTATATTATTTTTAGGAGGAAGAAGGCAGGGATGTTATTGTAAATCTCTAAATTCAATCTGTAACCTTGAGTAAATGTTAAAAACCAAAGAATGAAAAATGTGTGAGAGGAGAGGAATGGGCTGAAAATTAATGTCATCTCAATGTAGGATGCTTGAATGCTTAAAATATCTTCTTTTTGTCAGACCTAGAAAACCAACTAATTATCCCCCATTCATGCTTTGATTGGTGCAATACTGGTCTAAGCATAGATTACAGAGAATTCTTGAGGATGATGGCACAAATTGTAATCTAGGAGCAAAAAGAAATGTACTCTTTTTGCATGTTTAGTTGGTCGTTGTGAGTTGCTCCTCATGGGTCATGACCATCCAATCTGGCGATCCTTTCTGTGGTCTCACTTGTCATGAATTCCAACTTCATATCCTCTGGGCATAAAGACCTTGAGTGCAGTGGTATTCCTTCCTATTGGACATGTCTAAAACGTGTCATTCACTACCAAACTGAGTGGGAATCATCATGTTTCTCTACATTGTTTTATTGAAAAGTGAAATAAAACTTATTGGTGTACATTTTTGGGAGCAGTGGGAAGTTTCTGAGTGCACTCTCTCTCTCTCTCTCTGCAGATATTGTCCCTACAAATTCCACTGTTGTTCTGAGACTAAAATAGTGTTCCCCATGCTGACATAGCACTAGATTGACAATGATCAATCTTTCACAACCTGCTTTAAGTGAGCTATGTTTTCATGTTACAACCCAATCAGCTTCTAAATGAGATCTTGATACAGTTTTCTGATGCTTATTCATCTAGTAGGACCTTAGTTCCATGGTCATCCTTCAACGAGTACCTGCACGATAATGTTAGTTTCTCTAAATAAATGACACTCCTTTCTTGGTTCTGAAGCATGGCTGCAGGAAACCCTGCCAAGGTGGTTGGATATGTTGAGGACCAAGACCCATCTTTGACAATGAATCATGGTATGTTTTTCCCATTTTGATAGCTACATAGATCTTATTTTTTTCCCTTTTCTGCAATTAACATAATGGATAGGTTTCGTGATATTTTAATGTCAAAATGCAGATGCTACTAAGGAGTTTTTTAAGCTTAGTGGCAGTTAATTCTATGGAAGATAAATCTAATGGTGAGTTCATGGAACCCTTTGCTTTTGGTGTTTCAGGCAGCCATTCTTCTTGCAGGGAAGCTTTCATTTTTCAGTTTAGTATTTATTGTAGACATGTGATCCATATCTTGGAAATTGTAAAGGAGGAAATATGCAATTTCTAATCGAGCATTTGCTTGGCCTAGTAGTCTGTACATCTAGGCTCCACCTTGAGGTATCTCTGATTATTCGCATGTTCTAAGAATCCATCCCTTTACTGGGCTTCAAATAAGTGCATGGTTGGTTCTAGTTGTATATTTCCATTAAATGGTTAGCATCCTCTAATGTGGATGGGCTTGGACCATTGATGCTATCATGCCCAGCAACCATTGATGTACAACTAGAACCAAGCAAATGCCCAGCCTGTTCATTGCTTGGTTGATAAGGAAGGTGCCCATTTTTTAAAGAGATACACTAACAAGACATGCCATTAGATTAATAGTAGGTCTCAAAAATTTAAGTTCATTACATAGGTGATTATATGGATGTATGGTTATGTAAAGTTTCACTGTCAATTGATGATCAAAGCTATATACTCGGCCTTTAAATTTTGACCGAGTATGGACCATTGATTTTTTAAAGTTTAAAAATCAAGGGATAAGATTATCAGATAGAGGTGAAATTTCATATAAGACCTATTTTTATGGTCTAATGTACAAAGTAGGCCCAAAAAACTCATTTTTATTAGGTGTATCACTAACGACTGTGACACCCATGTCTCAGTAGACCTTTTTTTCTGGATAACATGGGTATCCCACTATCCTCATGCCACCCGTTGGGTTGAATGTGAATCGAACTCAAGACTCCACTTCATGAGGTGAGCTTCTTGACCGTGAGGCAAATTCTTCTTTTTTTTTCGATGATCATAGCACGCCTCCCATCATAAGAAAATGCCCATGAAATAAAAAAATTCCTATGAAGCATTACTGTTTTTACATGTATATATCTGTTGTCAACATCTTAATTACTGCTTTATGTGCAGGAAAATGAATCAAGAAATCAAATCATGCTGGTGAGCTAATCTAGTTGGATTGATCCATGTGAAGTTCTCCTTTTTGATAGAATAATGTTCACATGAGAGCCATTTGACATCGTAGCATCAAAGGCAACGCTTTCTTGCTTCTTGCTGTGGGAGAAATTTTATCAAACTTGCATTTTCTCTGTAGACACCTGTATCAATTGATCACGCCGCTGTCTGTAGCACATATCGGTTGCTTCTCAAAAATTGGTTGTGGCTCATGGCGGTGTTTGGGTGTCTCGATCTCTAACACTGTTGTTATATGCGGCGATGACAACTAGTTCACGTGCTCCTCGCATGGGGTCCACGTATGGTGTGACAAGTTGGGTTTTACCGTCTAAGATCAACGGGTTGTGTTAAACCGTGTTGATTGTGTCGGCAAAGCCAGACAGGCCTAAAGGCCCAACATGCGACCACTAGGTGCAGACCTATTCTAACGTGTGAACACTCATACGTGGCTGGTCACTGCAGATCCATTCGTTAAAACAGTCATAATCAGATTGTTGAAGTGCCAAAATGCAACTAAGTTGTTAGAACTGGCACTTTTTTTTAAAAAAAAATCTAAATAAAATATTAAATGCTTAAACTGGTTGGGTTGGATATGGGCAAGCGGTTTGAGCAATTTTCATTTACCTAAATAAAATATTTAATGCTTAAGCGGGTTGGGTTGGATTAAGATTAAATGTTGTATTACATGAATTTTTCAGTCTCTCAGGGGACTAGAGTTATCAACTCTATATTGTGGTCCTATCGACTGTTTCATTTTATATTTTTAATAGAAATAAAACATTGAATCAAAAGTTTTGAAATTGGCTATTATATAGGCCTTAATGGACCAATCTTTTTGACAATTATCAGTCTATTACAATGATTTCAACATTTCTGAAAATTTTGAAGAATATGAGTCAATTGGAGAAGATCTTATAAAGTTGATTAAAGATAAATGGGATAATGGTATCTCTGATTATTCGCCTTGTTCCAACAATCCATCATGACATGTTTGAAGGTGCCCATTTTTTCAAGAGTTAGGCAACGACATGCCATTAGATCAATAGTTAGGTCTCACAAATTTAAGTTCATTTAATAGTTTCACTATTAATTGATGATTCAAAGAATATATTCTCGGTCTTTAAAGTTTAAAATCAAGAGATGGGATCATCAAATACTAAGCGTCACACTAACAACCGATGTCTCGGTAGACCTTTTCTTTTTTCAATCATCATAGCATGCCTCCCATCAGAATGGTTGAATGTTGAAACGGCCATGAAATTAAAATTTTCCTGTGAAGCATTACTATTTTTACTTGTATATCTCTATTGTCAGCATCTTAATTACTGCTTTATATTCAGGAAAACTGAATCAAGAAATCAAATCATGCTGGTGAGCTAATCAGCCAAAATGCAACTAAGTCAGAACTGGTACTTTTTATAAAAAAAAAAATCTAAATTAAATATTTAATGTTTAAACGGGTTGGGTTGGATATGAGCAAACGGTTTGAGCAATTTAACGAATAGGCAAATTGCTTTGATTCAATTTAATTATTAATTCAAACTATTTTGATTTTTTTGATTTTATTCAATTCAGCTCAACATGAATTTTTCTAATAAATTAAAAAGAAAAATAGAAATGAGAATTTATTTTTGATAGAAAATGAAATATAAGAGGTCTTCCCTTTTCATTGGGGGCCATTGAGTTCTGGAAAATTGAGGTAATGAGTTAAAAAATTTAAACTTAGATTGGATACATGGATTAAAACCAATGGGTAAAACAGAGTAAATTACTTCAATAATGTTTTATTTTTTTCAACTCAGGTTGTCAATTTTTATTTTTATTTTTTGGAGTCGAGTGTGTCACATGTCTAGTAAGAAAATTTGACCGCTAGTTAAGATCTATTCTCCCTTTATTTTTTTCATAGCAATCTAAAATCAAAATAATACCTCTTTTTTAAGGTGAACAAATGTGGAGAAAAAAATAAGAATCAATCCAAGTGTCAATTTTTTTTTTTTTAATTCAAACTATTCACGAAATATGTTTTTTCAAAATCATTCATATTCACAAAAAAATTATTCTGAATATAAAATAGAGCTTTTAATTTTTTTAGTTTAATAGGATATATATCTGAGGGAAACTTTCCTTTTATACTCTTTTATCTCTTTGACTATTTATTTTCACATTACTTGACAGTTTATTAAAGATTACAAATATATTACACATGAATAAGCAATGACATGCATGAGACTTGAAGTTGTTAAAGATTGTCGAAAACTTTTTGAAATAATTTTGGATGAAAATATGAATTTTTAAAAAAATTAGCTGATAGTTTTAAAATATTGTTGATATATTCAAACTTTAGGTAAATTTTTTAGTTCAAGTAATAACCACAAAATTTCTCCTATCCGAAACTTGTGCCTTAGGAAATTCTTTTAAATTCTTTTAAATATTGTGAATTCTTTTAAATTTTATAAAATAAAGTTTTGAAATGTATCATGCAAATATAGACCCGATCATATTACAATCATGATTTTTTTATATGATTGTTTCTCGTAAATATAATTCATTTTTGTCTATTATGAGAAATGATAGAAATATGCCACTTCAATAAAATAGATTTTTAAATAGATATAATATTATACAATTTAATGCCTTGTCACATTAAATGCCGTTCATACATGATTTAAAATAAAAGTTCAACTCCAAAGGCCATTTTTAGGTATTAAATTAAAATTAACTGTAGTAATGTTTTATTTTACAATACTAACAATTATATATTTAATGTAATGGGTCCCACTTGCCTATTATATGCCATGTGGTTGAGTCTAAAGGGCAGCAATTTCCTACCTAACTTATAAAATTTGAAAATTAATGACCGACTGCCATCTTATATTCTTTATTTTCAGAGTTGTTGCATTGCACTCTTCAAAGGCTATCTCTTTTTTTGTGTGGCGTGGTTTGTTGGTGTCAAACCGACTCTGATGTCATTGTCATGAGACTAGACAAATCCTTTAATCAAATTGGTCACTCTTTGCTCACACTAAATCATACAATATAGACACAAAATGAAAGAGAGATGGCACACAAACAAACTCAACTTATATTGAAGAACTAACACAAGTACCATAGTTAAACACTTTTGAGCACTCGCATTCTCCTTAACTAGAATACTTTGTTAACACATAACTTTGAAGGTATTCACAAGCGTTACTTTGATTCTTCTCTCAAGTTTGTATGATGTTGAGGTTGTTTGGAAATGAGCTCTCTACCTTATTTTATAGTTGAGCTCTTGAACATGTATGATTAGGATTGTGTCAAGTGACATCGATCAAATGACTAAAAATTTTCTGGACCCTTTCTAGAACTCTCTAAGAATATTAGTATATTCTTTTACATTATTCCATAATCTTTTACAACATTCGATAGAATTTAAATTCTCTTACAAAGCTCTAACTCAACAACTCTCTAGTACAACATTTGAGTTTCGCCATATCTTCTATACAATTTTGAGACCAAAGTTACATTTTAATCGTTGTGTCCTAACATTTTAACACGTGAGATTACGTACCCTTACCACTTTTTAGTTCCAATACTCTTAACTCTTCGCCTTCATTTTCATAGGAAATTTCTCTCATATTTATTTTATATTAAAAATAATTTTATCTATTTTATAAAATTTTAAAGCAAGTTAGATTAGATTGAATTAAATTGGATGAAATGCAAAATAGGTGGATTAAAATAGCATAATCTATTATTACCACCCATTCCTGCTCCTGTTCCCCCTCAACAGTAGGCCCCACTAGCCGAAAGTGGGACAATGGACCGGTCCCATCAGGATGGTGGGCCCCACCTCGCATCGAGCCATCTCCCATCGGCCGTCGGCGGTTTTTATATGACGCTGTAAAATCGAAAAAGACCGAAGGATTTCACGTTCTTCCTCCATTCCCAAAAACAGAGAGCGAAATCGCTCTCATTCGAAACCTTACAAGTTCTCTTTGCGGAATCTCATCTAGAAACGCCATCCATTCAATTCCAATAATCGGGTGAATATCCAAGTCTCCACTCAATCTCGCCTTCTAATTGGAATCAATTCATCCAAAAGTTTCTCCTGGAAATTCATCTGCAATCATTAAATTTCTTACCTTTTTCTTTTATTATCTGTGCAACGGCAGTAATTCCAAGTGTTTTTAAATTCGGATCTGATCTTGAATTGATCGAAAATGTTGTGAATGAAAAGATCTGATATATGGAAACTTTTTTCTTTCTTTCTTTCTTCTTCTTCTTCAAGAAAATTCTTTGATTTTTCTGACTGCTTGTATAATTCATTGTAGCTAGGGGATTAATTTTTCTGTTCGGATTCATGGAATAGACAGCACTTTTTTCGAAACACAAACATCTGAAAAAATTGCTGAACTCATTTATGTTTTAGTGATTTTCTTTTGTCTCCCAAGAAAGTTCCTTTTTATTCCCTTTTTCTTTTGAATGTTATAACAAGATCTGATTTGGAGTTTGAAGCTTGAAAGAACAACGTCCAAGGACGTATTTTCCTCTACGTGCATCCAAAAAGAGCAAAAAAGAGTGTCAATTTACTTAAGCAGTATACTACTACAATGTTCGTTTCTGGGGAAAGAATTGATACTTGTAGTGAAGTATGTGCAATAAGTAGCATTCATATGTAGGTCTTTTTAAGTGGTGTCGAAATTAGGAACTTAGTTACTGCATTTCCACCATCCTGAAATGCTGATGCTTTTGTTTCGAGCAGATAAAGAAGCACATTGTGTGCTTACGTGTGCAACTGCAAAGGTTTGTGGTTGAGTTACATCATTCACCTTCTAGAGAGAGTGATTTGGTTATAGTATTTAACCCACATACTGGTTTGTGAATTCCTATTTTTTTCGACACACCAATTTAAGGTTTTCTTCTTTTCCTCCACAATTTAACATGTTACTCCCATCAGCATCGCTCTATTGTTTAGCATGTTGTAGGCCTCTAGTATTGTGTGGTGATCTAGGTCATATTGGGCATAAGGGTATTTTTGTAATTTTCTCTTTGGTGCAATCTTTCGAGGATTTTCTAGATTTATGGGAATTTATTTATATTGGGAGGGCATGGGGAAGAGAGCATTATAACTTTATCATTGAAGGTAGTGACATTGCTCGCATCTTTTTTTTAAATTATAAATTGCTTGCATCTTACAATGGATATAGGCACATTGCTGAACCATGTGAAATTATAAGCATCTAAGAAAAGAGAAACTTACATTACATTGGAGCATTTCTGTCTTTGTTGTTTTTCTGCCATACAAAGTGGCTTGTTTTAATGATGCATTGATCTGAATTTGCTTTTCTTGTTCCAACTGATGGCATCAGGATGGTGAATATAAAAAGCACATGATGACAACAAAAGAAGGCCTGAGTGATGGAACACTGGAAGGTCTCATAAATGGTGTTGGAAAGATGGAGAACAGTTCTTTGGACATGGACCACAATGCATATCTGCTGAGTAGTAATAAATTGAATGAAGCAGACACAAATGTACCAACACAAGAAGGCCAGAATGTGGAAATGACACAAAGTCCCACAAAGGATGCTGAAAACCTGGCAAATCATTCTCTGACACAGAGTGCCAAAATGATGGACCTGTAGTGAATCTAGACAATGGCAACAGGGCTCATGATGTCATTGCATCTCCTGATGGTAGCCATGATCATCTTGTACAAATGGTTATTGAACTTAATTTCCAGAATGAATATTTAAAGGCACAGTTTGAGGGCTTGAGGAACCAGCATTTGGGATTCTCTAAACAGCCTAATGAAATTGGGTTGGAAGAGGGCAGCACTGAATGTATGAAAGAGTTACATCAGAAGATAAAATCTTTGAATACAGAACTTCAAGAGCAAAGAGAAACACAAAATGCTGCAGAGGATGCATTGAAGCACCTCCGTCTGCAATATTCTGAGGCTGATATAAAAGAACAAGAGCTTTCTGCAAAACTTATTGAAGGTAAGTTGAATTTTATTGAAGATATTAACTTAATTAAAACTGATTAACTTCCTTTCCTTCCATGAGAACCATAACACGTAAAATGCCCATGCTAGGATGCTTATGAATGCCTCCATCTCACAAAAGAAGATAGATAGATAGAGAGCTTACCTGGATATCTTTTTGACTAGCTACGCTCATGCCTTCAACTTTGTCATCCTACCCAATTTGACCCAATTCCTAGTTGCAATCACTGTTGGATTGAAACCCCATTTTTTCACATGCTTGCTTGTCATTAATTTTGGGGATTGCATGCTTACTTGTCACTAATATTGGTGACTTTAGAAACTACACCCTGAATGAATCAAGCTGTTTTTCAGTTTTCTCCTAATCCTTACATAAACATTTCCAATTTTCGTGATGACGAAGGCCCATACATGGAGCTTTTATGTGTATTTGCACTGAATACTGGTGGATATGTAATGTATCATATTAAAGAGGCAAATTTAAGGACAGTGATAGATAAATGAGAAGTGAATCTCTTCAACTCTTTTCAGCTGTTAGAATCAGACATGCCATTAGCTTCTTCTTGGAAATGTGAAAAAAATACGTGAAACATGTTAATACACATCTTGTATGTATGTATCTGTATATGTGTTTTTACCTTGAAAAAAAAAACAAATGCTTTCAACCTTTTTGCTTTTTAATAAAGGGGATGGTTTGGGTCTGATGACAGGAAATAACATATTGTCGATCTAATCTGCCTTCCATGCTAGAAGAAAGGATTGAAAACTCAGAGAAAAATATTTTCTTTCTTTTCTTTGCCTCTTTATGTTTTTGGTTATGAAAGTTTATAATTTTTTTTGAAAAGGTTTTTTTTTTTGAAGGTGAAAATTTATAATTCAATTTGAGCCACCTGCTGGTTTCAGAGTTTCAATCTCGTTTCTGGCTTGCTGGTTTGGTGGCATTAAGCACTTTTGTTTACCAAGGAGATGGTTGGTTCTGACTTGATTTGGAAAAGGCACATGCTCAACTCTGGTTTGATAAGACAAATATAAAGTCTAAAAAAATGAGAAAAGGCTACTGTTATTTTTCTTGTGGTTTGTAGGATACCCATTTGTAAAATTAGGTATTATTCCAGTATTGAATGGACTCCATATGCAAAGTTTGAAATATATATATACATGGGTTTGAAATTCTGCAATTACTTGAAACCATGGGAAGAATATTTGTGATTTAACGTGCTGTGTATATTCGTTTTTATAGTGTGGAGAACGTTTGCTTTTTTCAAATTTTAAATTCCTCAATAATTTTATGTTGTAGCTCAACAGAAGATGGAACAAGAAATAAAAGAGCGTGATGAGAAGTACAATGAGCTTGACTCAAAATTTGGAAGGCTTCACAAACGTGCAAAGCAACGTATTCAAGAGCTTCAAAAGGTTAATAATAGTTAGCCTCACATTTTATCTCATTTTTCTTTATTCTTATGATGTTTGTAGTATATTGCTTGACGTGCACTAAACCCAAAGAAACTTGGTTTGCTTGAGTTCAACCAGTCCACACAAGAGTGGCATGCCATTGTTTTAGTTCTTTCACAAAATAAAAAAAGTAAAAATAAAAATAAAAAGAAAAGAAAAGAAAAGAAAAAATGAAGGCATGCACGAGATCTCATTGAATAAGCCCCAAAATACTTCTCCTTTATCTAACTAGGATTCTCTTTTCAAGGCCATCCACATAAAGATCTAGATTCTAGGGAGAGTTTTATTGTTCCAGGCAAGGTTGCAAACAGGCGGTGAACTTGGATTTGCTACATATGCTGACCTTAGGATTGATTTGACCGAAAAAGATTCTAACGGTTCCATAGACCAAATCCACTTTTCCTCCTCACGCCACAACTTAGTGTCTCCTAGAATTCCAATCAAGGCTTGATGGGTGTCTTCTTCAAAATCATGCAATGTCCTTCTGAAAGAGATGGACCACTGTGGGATCTCATTGACCTTTCTGTAGTAGTGACTAATCGATGCTTCATGATTTAGAGCGACTCTAAATAGTTTGGGAAACACTTCCATTAGTGGTCTCTCTCCCGCCCAAATGTCTTTCCAAAACGACACCCTTTCGCCATTCCCAACCATGAACCTACCCCCCTCTGGAATACCTCTCCAATCTTTCCCTCCCTGCTTCCTAACCTCATCAAGGCTTTCACTACCGACGATCCTTCCCTAGCGGCTCTATTCCCTATTCTCTACCTCCAACCACCCCCCACCCCACCCAAGATCTCCCACACCATATCTAGCTACTAGTAGCTTTCTCCATAGGGCCTCTTTTTCCGAAAGGAATCTCCACAACCATTTTCATAGTAGGGCGTGATTCCTATCTCTGATATTATAGACCCCCACTCCGCCTTTCTCCCTGATATCCCTAGTCTCTTCCCATTTCACAAGGTGGATTTTCCTAGCATCCCCCGTCCCCTCCCAATTATAATGTGACATGTGGATTTATTACATTATAAAATTAAATTAAAAATGTTGAAAAAAATCCAAGGGAGGTGTTTCCCAATCCTTGCTTAAAAGAGAGAAATTGTAGAGGAAGGTTGCTAAATCCAAGGAAACTTGCTCTAAAAGTAAAGGAAGTAGAATCTTCGAAGTAGGTGGAGACAAAGTCAGTCCTGCAACAGTTCCTTATGCTTCACTTCTGGGCCTCTTCCTTGAGTCAAACCACGCCCAAAATGAGAATTCAAGGGCATGATCCATTACCTAGCCCATGAGCCAATTATTTAAGAATTTTGGGCCTAAGTCTTTAATGGGCCCTTTTTACACCCTCAAAATTTTGAAGCAAAAGATTGGAACGACGATGTACCTTCAACGAATCAGTAGGTTTATAGTAATATTTGGCATGCATTTGTTGAGAGAGAGTCTCATGGCTCCCTTGTTTGTATTTAAAAGCATGGCTCCCTTGTTGTATTTAAAAGCATGGCTCCCTTGTTTGTATCTAAAAGCATCGAAAAATGAGTTTTAAGTCTCATGTCTATCCTTTTTGCATCAAAAAATGGTTTCTACGAGGATAAGTTAGGATTGAATAAAATTCCAATCCCTTAAATCAGGTGGGAATCAATTATCTGTTATTGATTTCTATACCTTCTACATTTGATTGATGAGGCGACAACTAACATAATTTTTACCATGATTTGATGTGGCCAATAATCTGCTATTTTGGAAAAATTGTTTGATTTCTCCTTAGTACATGGAGATTTGTGGCAACGCTGGGGTGGCCATGGGCCCCTTTGCTCCCTAAATCGGTCCTTGAATAGTTGGAACGTGCTTGAATGAAAAAGTAAACTAACATTGTTTTTATTATTAATATAGAAATATTAAGTTTTCTGCTTTACATCAACACCTTAATTGGAAGTTATTATTAGGAAAAAGATGACCTTGAAGCCCGGCTTCGAGATGTGAATGAGGCAGCTCAACAAACATCTACTCAGCAGTCATCACTGCAACAAGAGCTAGAACGTACTCGTCAACAAGCAAATGAAGCACTAAAATCAATGGATGTGGAGAGGCAACAATTGCGGGCAGCAAACAATAAGTAAATTTCCTCTTTTGTGTTTGAAAGCTAATTTGTTCATGAACAAATGCAATTGTTTTTTTATTTTTTATATTTTTGAAAGATGATAAAAATGAATTATTTTTTTTATTATATATTGGTTATTTGAAATGTAACAGATTTTTAATTGAAAAAAACTCAAAAATAATGGGGGTATAAGGGTTATAGACATATATTTTATACAATAGATGCAACTAATATGCAGAGAGTTTATGTAATGTGAAAATTACTTATCATACTTTTGTTTATGCCCATCATATTTCAACACGATTCATTGTTGTTGATCTTGATCTCATTTTGTTGGTTAGTTCATAATTTTTTGAATTGTTTTCCAATGATGACAATCATTCATCAAAGGATTTAAAAGAAATTAGCCTCATGGGAGAAAAAAAATCTCACCTATCTTTTACTTTTGAGTTATTTTGTTGGTTATTTCGAGTCATGTTACTGTTAAACTATAAGAAGTTTGATTATTTTGATTCCATACATACCATTTCCAAAAATAGGAAGTTAGAAATTGTTTAGACTTTTTGGAGATTGGATCCTGCAAGAATTCATGATTCGCATGCACAGAACCAGAAACTTCATTGTCAAATATTTCTCTACAATAAAGTTTAACCATCTCAAAGTGCATCAATCTTCTGATAAATCCCAATCTTCCATAAAGTTGGAGGAACATTCTTCAAAGTTTTTATGTAAAACCCTTGCCTCACTATAGCAATATATTTAAAAAATTGGAGAAAGCAGTACCAAGTATCATTATATGTTTTTCCTTTCATAATTCAATTCTGATCTCACTAAGATGTTATCTACCTTTATTTCACATGATTTTTAACACTTCCAGACTTCGAGATACCATTGATGAGATGCGTCGTTCATTAGAAGCTAAGGAGAGTGCTCTTGAGGGATTGCAACATTCTATCTTTGAGAAAGAGCAGGTATTGATGCTGGAACCTTTGCTGACATTGTATAAATGCAGTGAAGTTTCTCTTGCAATACCATTAAAATGTTGAAATTCTTATTGCTCCTTCCATGGATATAGTATCCTATCTCATTGATCATTACATGCCTGTTAAGTAGTTAACTTCTTCTTTTTATTTTTTGAGCGGTAACATGAAATTACATTAATATAGAAACAAGTACAAGGGAGGAAGAAGTAGTTAACTTCTTTGCTCTTGTTGTTTTTCAAAATTTCATTACTATGGAAAACTATTATTCTCATTATTGTTGTATTATATCTGTACCTTCCTTCCAATTTAGTACTATATATAAAGAAATACTTTTTTCTTTTTCTTTCTCTTATTCTCTTCTTGTAACTTTTCCTCTTCTGTCTTAATAAAATCCTTTTTGTTACCGCTCAAAAAAACATATATATAAAGAAATACTTGGGTTGCCAAAACTTTGTGCTTAGTGAAACGGGTCCTAAAAGAAGTGCTTCTTTGCCTGCCTTTTATGTTGTAATTTCCATTCCTCTTGTATATTTGCTTTCAGAATGCCCTCTACAAATTTTATTCACTCCTTTATCAGTTTAACTACATGGCAGAACTGTCCATGCATGTGTGGCATAATTTTTTTATTTTATTTTATACTTTTTGATTGGGTCATTCATGTGGGGGGCCACCTTGAATTGTTCAAAAGAAACAACATTAAATGCTCCAAATTTCTTCCACAAAAAAATGCTCCAAATGTTTTGATTGGTAGTTTTATGTTCATTGAATGTGGCGCAGTTTGTGTATAGTCATGTTTTCTTTAGTAGTTTTATGACATTAATTTGCTTTTCTCTTTGTATATTTGCTTCCAGAATGCACTCTACAAATTTTACTCACTCCTATATCTGTTTAACTACTTGGCAGAACTGTCCATGCCTGTGTGGCATAACTTTTTATTTATTTATTTGTTGATTGGGTCATTCATGTGTGTGTGTGGTGGTGGGGGGACCTTGAATTGCTCAAAAGAGACAACCCTAAATGCTCCAAATGGTTGATTGGTAGCTTTATGTTCATTGAATGTGACGCAGTTTGTATATTCATGTTTTCTTTAGTAGTTGATTTTTTGCTTTTCTTTATGCTCTTCTGAGTCATTTCCATCTGATTAGTTTGTAATTTGCTTCCAAGATGGTGAAGTAGATGGAGCTGGCTGGGATATATAATGATGGCAAAATATAATTGGGTGTACTTGTTTTTTCTTTCATATTTTAGCCATATAGTTTATATTTTATACCATGTCATTCACTTATTTATGCCTGAAATGTACTATGCTAATAGGGCTGCCTTTGGGTTTTCCAAGGCATAACCTAGTAAATTCTGAACCTGTGCCCAACTCAAATGTGGTCAGGTTGGAATTCTGATCGAGTCTGAGACAGACCATTTCCAACACAAGCCTGAGCTTAGTTCAGCAGTTTTGGTTTGCCATTTGGGTTCAGGTTGGGTGTCGCTCAATTTGCAACCCTAAAGATGGTGGCGATTCCCCACCATTCCAAGAAAAAATATGATAGTAAAAAAATAACTAAATAAAGTATAGAAAAACAAAAATGTAAATAAATTTACTACTATCAAAATGCATGTTATATTCTCAAAAAACTTTACCAAAAGTAAAATGTAAAGGAATTTTCTATTAAATGGAGATCGGAAAATAAAAATGATGCTCAATAAGTAAGTGTAAATATCTCTCGCAGTAGTTGGTGTGCCTCTTGAACCTCTTGATTATCCAACGGATTTAGTAACTATTGGTTCTGCTCCCAAATAGGGAAAGAATGCGGACATTTAGCTCTATTTCTCTTGAGAGTAGAAGAATGCCACCAATATGCAAATAAATCCATAATCTTCATCATAGACAACTTCTATTCTCTCTCTCTCTCTCTCTCTATATATATATATATATATATATCCATCCATCTATCTAATGATAACCACTGCTCTTAAGTTCCCTTCTCTTTTTTGTGACCCACTGACACCACGCAACCACATTTCTGGTGCTCTCCCCCAAATTGGTTTCAATGTTCTTTCCGTTGTGTGCCTAAAAGCCTGTATAATTGGTAAAGCTTAAGCTTCTTCTAGAGTCTTTCACTCGGACAAGATTAAAGCATCTTAGCTGAAAACCCGTCCTTCAAACTCATCCAGTCCTTACTGGACTTGGTTTCCCATAAGTTTCCATGTCTACATTGAATGCAAGAGACAAATGCAAGAGACAATTGATGGAGGTTTTTAGCTTTCCTCCTATATTTTCTTATGATTTATCTTCATTGTTGAAGCTTCCTTGTTTCCCAAATTATACCTGGGCTTACTTTGTCAATTTCATTTTGAGCTCAACCACTCTAGTCATGGTCATAGATACCAAGAATCTATAGAAGTCTTACCTATGCTCACTCTGCCAATTTCAATTGGCCTCAACAACTTAAGTCATAGATACTGATTAGGGGAGAAAATGAAGTTGATTTTCTCGATTATTAAAAACCTAGTGGGTCCTTTCTTACCAAATCAACCATAGCACTATGGTCTGCACAATCCTTCCAAATATGTTTTGCTTTTTGAGAAGGTCCTTTTTTATGCGGAACCAATGCTATCTGCAGAGATGCGACCCAAAATATGGATAACCAGCCTGCAACTTTGGCAGGAGAAAGAAGAGATTTGCCTTCACCTTCGGCAGGGAAGAAGAAAGGAGAAAAGATAAATGAAAAATCTATGCCTTCAATTTATTTTTATTGAATATCCATCGTGTATTTTTCTAAACCCATTACATAGCTTTATATAGGAAAACACTAACTCAAAAATAGAAAATGACTCAATTAGGAAAGCCACCGACTTGGCTTCCTTATTAAACTAGGACTTTATCCAAACGGAAACAAATCTAATCCTACTATGCAGGGACTTTCGATCTTAAGAGGATCGAATACAATCATTACTAAAAATAGGAAAATATTAAAATGGGAAACCTAATCTAAGTAGGAAAGAAAGAGAAAAAAATAAATAATACTAAAATACACAAATTAGGCCCACGTGTGATGTCCATCCGTGTCCTACATCAGTTTTCCTCTGTGTCACCGTTTTTTTTTTTTTAAAAAAAAAAGAAACCTAGCTAAGATGTCCATAAATCAGAGGGTATGGATCTCAGACATTTTTTTAAGCTTCCCATTCTATTCTGAGTGCATCTAATTAATGCTACTTCAACAAAAGAATTGCTGGCTATAAGGTCCATAGATTGTGGGCGAAAAATCCTGGTTGGTGATGATGCTAGCTGAAATGAGTCAGATTTCCATAACTTGGAGGAAAAAAGAATCTTGCAGATTCCAGATGTTTTTAAGCTTGCTATTCTGTTGTGAGGGCATTCTAACTAAAGCTACCTTAATAAAACATGAAAAACTGGCTCAAAGGTCCATAAATTGTAGGGAAAAATCCTGCTTGGTTGCCATTGACAGGGCACTTTGATGGATAGGGCATTAAAGAGGTGGTCTTGTTCCCTCCCGACTCTTAGTTGATCTGACAAAACATGAGATGGTGTCAGTTGAGGCAGGCCTTAGTCTCCAAATCAGAAGGGATGGTGGTTATGAGGTGATTACCATCAACTAATGAATTGTCAATGTGTTCTAGCATCAAGTGTCTATCACTGGGAAAAGGTGGTGGGATAAAAAAATTGATCAGGTTGATAATACGAAATGTCTATTCCGGATAGGGCCACTTTTGATATTTTGTCTTATGGGTTGTAAAGAATTTAAAGTGTTAGGTTTTGATGATTTTGTTAGAGGTTGGAGGGACTGGTCAATAGGTGGTGGGATAAAAAAGGAGTCAAGCTCAAAAGCGGGTTGCTCCAGGGGTGAATCAACTTAATTTTAATGTCAAGAGCTGCTAAGGAAAAACCTTGACTTACCAGTATAGGGGTTGTTCTTCAGATTCATTTAGGCTATGTGGTAATGCTTTTCGATGATCCCATTGGGATTGTGGACTCCGATGAATCGGAACTTCTTGCTATTAGGAGGGAACTTTCGCCAAGGGGTGTTTGGGGGTGATGGGGCTGAGAGCCTCATTGTGGATGGGGATTCAGCCAATGCCATTTCCACAGCATATAGAAAGAGCCCCTTTGAGGTTCCATGCTGCTTTAGATATGTACATGCTTTGTTGGTAGGGACATTTCATTTAGGTACATGAAACTGTCGGCTAATGCAGCAGCAATTTTATTATCCAGAGCGGGAGTGGATCAATATGAGGGTTTTGTGCTCTCCTTATAATTATCAGGGGAACATTTCTCATATGTTTTTTGGGTCAAGGAATGGTGAATTATCATGTATTCTTTTGTAGTTGATACTACCCTCTCTTTATGAGAATCAGTATATATCTCCATACTGTAATATTTTTTTGTTTAATGAAATTTTCAGTTAACTCCCCCCCCCCCCACCACAACACCAAAAAAAAAAACAAAGGTGTGTAGAAAAGAGAGAAGCCCATATTGAACGGTAGAATGTATCATTTCTTTCTTTCTTTTTTTAAATTTCTTAAATGTGAACTTTTACCAAATGTATATTGGATTCACAGATGTTAGAAGACATGAGAGGTTCATTGCAGACTATGGATGAGAAAAGGCAGTCTTTAATTGCAGAGCTTTCTAGTAAGCACCAAAAGGTAAAAACTTTTGCTGATATACATTCTGGATGCTTTTTTATTTATTTATATTTGAATCTCTTTGTATATTTTATCATTAGTAGTATTCAGTACTTTCTTTTATGCATTAAATGTTGATGATGTTTTTTCCTTTGCACTGTTCCCTTAGAAAACAGAAAGCCTGGAAGCCCAACTTGCTGATGCATTATCAGATAGGACCAAAGCTGCTGCAACAATTTCCTCTCTGCAGGTTGATTCCTTTATCATACAATCTTGATTATATTGAACCTGCTGTTTTTAGTACAATAGGAAGTTATATAAAATTGTTGTCGATTTTCTTTTCATTAGCCTTTTTCAATCATTGGTTTAGTGGTGAAGAATGCTTTATGTCTGAAAAATGGGAAATTTTTGTGCAAAATAACCAAAAGAAAAGGGGTAATTAGTTCTTACGATCTCTCTCTCTCTCTCTAGGCATTAGTTGCCGAGAAAGAGTCTGAATATGCAGAGCTTGATGCTGCTTCAACAGGTGAAATGGTCCGACTTGGAGCTGCAATAGAGGCAGCAAAGGGAGAAATTACCCATCTCAAAGATGAGCATGTAAGTCTGTTAACTGTGTTCTTGTTGGTTCATTTGCAACTGGTTTTATGTTTCCATTGTCTTCCTATTATTTGTACGTTATTGTAATTTCCAATATTTAACATTGTATTGGTGATATTCTGTGTATCTGTTGCACTTGAATCCGGCAATCTTACTTGAACCTTGTCATATTGGTTAGCCTGTGCTTTGGTTAATTGTATTCTCTATGAGCACAGGAGAAAGAAAGAGAGAGCTGGGGTGCTGCCTACCAGGCACTCAAAGCTAAGCTGGAGGCTTCTGAGAGTACCTATCTATGCTCAGAGATTGAAGCGGCCAAAATGAGAAGTATTTTCTAGTTTTTGGACAAATTTTGTTTGATTATTTATTACCTGTTAATGTTACAACTCTTTCTACTACTTCTGTTACAGGTCAATTGGAATTGGAGTTGTCTGTGCGAAACCAGTTGCTAAATGCAAGTGATTCTGAACTCGTGGCTGCCAAAGAAGAGGTATCAATATCCTATGGTTCTTTGTGTATACCCAGACTAAGATCTGAAGTCCATGTGCCAATTTGATCCCTACTAAAATATAGAATTGTAAAGTTGCTTATTATAAAATAAATGGTATGATTATAGTTTTACAATCTGGTCAATAGAGTCACAAAATTAGTTTTTTTTAAAGGTAACTAATTTTTAATTTTTCAAAGAGGAAACAAACAAAAGGGATACAAGACTCTGTGAAAGGAGTCAAAACAAAAAGGCAATTACAAAAAAGGGCAGGAGGATTTCTAACGAGTCATGGGTAATTCCATCCTCTATCCTAACCTAGTCCATGTTTTCGCCCTCACTAGTTCCACGCCTGAGCATCAATCCATTCCAGATCCTGCTGTCCGGAGCCCGTCCATCTGCTGCAAGTCACCATTCGCCTGCTGCAAGCCACCGTCAGATCTCGTCCGCAACACGTCCGGACTCTTCCCAAGGTCATTGTCCGTCTCTGTTAGAGTAACCAGCTTCTACACTCTCCCAGCAAATTTGACTATGGTCGTGCTATGGAATCTGACCTTTTGGCTGCCGAACCGGGAGATCTGTCTGCTGCTCCCCGTCTCCTCCGCCACCGGCAAACTTTCCTGTTGTGGTCATCATCATTCTTGGGGATCTGCTTACATTTCAGTCTTTGTGAGCTCCTCCACCATTGTTATGTGCTGCATGCGCCCTCCTGCAGTCATTTGCATGGCGATTGGTGCTTCGTATGGCTCCTCGTTTTGCGCCAATCGTCCATGCGGCTTCTCTGTTTCCTACCTCCCATCTACTCCTTCATCGACCAGCAACTGGCTATTGCCTCTAGCATTCCTGGGTGACATGCACGTGCTTCGGTCTTCTCACGGCACTTGGATAACTGCACCGTCCTTCATGTTCCCTCTTCCTGACTTACAGCCTCGATCTTCGTGCGGCTCCAGCGTCCTTCCTGCCTCGTTCCTCTCCCGCGCCCAGCTTCCTCCTGCATGCCAGCTTTTTTTTATCTTATCTCATGTATGCCAAGCTATCCTGCTTCCCACCTTCGGGTGGGCCCTGACCATCTACCTTGTCTCTTGCCAATTGTTTATTTATTTTGTTTTTTTTTAATTTTTTTTTCAGTTTTTTAAATTTTTATGCATGGCAATTTGTTTATTTTTTTCCTGCAAGCCAAGTTGATGCGGAGCACCACACGAGTTTCCATATTTAGCAAGTTTCTATATTTAGATTTAGGATTTCCAGCTTTTCATGATTGTATTTTTTCTTTCATTTATTTGTTTAGTCCAATAGTTGGTTTTGTTTGGGGAAATTTAGTGATTTTACATGTAATCAAGGCTTTCTAATCATTGGGGGTAGTTTGGTATTTGTTTATTTGAGGGTATTTTGGTCTTTTTCATGTTTTTAAGTCATTATATATGTGATGTAACCCCTCCATACGGGATCGACACTTAATGATGAATAAAATTGAAGTTTTCTTCAACTGCTTGTGCGACGAAAATAATTTGGGAGTGATTCCTTTGGCGTGAGGCCCTTTTGGCGTGAGGCTACAATCTTTCCATCTTCGGGTATTCTTCTTCTTCTTCTATCTATTTTCTTTTTTTTCTCCTTAAATTGTTGTCCCAGAAACAGCTCCAAAACCTGTCCTAAATCTATCCCAGATCTGTCCTAAAGTTTGTCCCAGTTCAGCCCCAGATCTATCCCAAAACAGCCCCAAGACCAATCTCAGTTATGTGCAAGATTTGTCCTAGACCTATCAGATCTACTACTACATTTAGATCTGTATCTTAGACGTGTACAACCCTCTTCTCAACCCTTTTACTGTTGTTCTACACCTTTTTTTGTTGCTGTTATTAATTAATTTCAGCCATATTAGATTTTAGGATGCATTATTTTTATTTAAATTTAGGCATTTAGAGTCACCCTATTAGTTGTCGTACATCATAAGTGTTGGGTTAGTTTATTTTCATGTTCCTTTGTAATCGCACCGCTGGTGCTTTTTATCTATTATTATTAATATATGAACCATTTAAAAAAAAACTAGGCCAGGAGAATCTATTTAACATCTACAAATGTATTAAATTACTATCCCTTGAACATCCCCAAAATTCATAGCCATGAAACAACTTTGTGTTGCTATATCCGCTCTTATTTCTCTCTCCACAAAGTATCCACAAAACCAATGGAAGGAAGCTTGCATATCATGATATGTTTTTGAGTCCCCCATCCATTGAGCCATAGAAATGCAAGCTGATCGGATTCCAAATAGCTCGAAGAAATATTCCAAACTTGCTTAGAGAAATGGTAATGGATGAATAAATAACTCCCTCATCTGCACTAAGACACAATGGGCAGGCAATGACTATGATCTGCCTCCTAGTTCTCGAGTGATCAATGGTAATAGTTTTATCTGAAGCTGCAATCCAACAAAATGCGACTATGCGCAAAGCATGGTTTCCATACCTTCTTGCTAGGGCTATTGATGGGCAGGGTTTAGGCCAAACCCCCACTTGATCATGATTAGGTTCCACTAAAGAAATGGATTGGGCCAGGCCAACCTTATAACTATGTGGGCTTAAAAATGATGGCCCAACCCATCTAAAAAGGGAGGCGGGTCGGGCCAACCCATTGGTGTCCTAAAAATGTCAATTGGGTGGAATGGAGTGGTTGACTGTATGGAATAAAGAACTCTTTCTAATGAAATATGCTGTGAAATTTCCACATGTATGTATGAATACGAAGTGCTCCTCATTCATGTGTAGGTAAGTCTTTGGATGGGACTAATGGTGTCATGGACGTAGCTTTGCAATTTTGCTTATTTTAACTTTTTTTAAAGGTCGAGTACTTTGTGAAATCTTTACTAGAATAAAATGAAGTGAATACACCATTTTGAAGGAGTTTGCAAGCAAATTAAAAATAGATATTAAAAGAAATTCTCAGCTACCTTATTTGTCTTCATTTCTAGTCATTTGATTCATTATTCATATTCTAGAGTAGGGGTGGCAAGTTGGCTGGTTGAATCCCCATTTGTTGGGATCTGACCAATTGACCTTAAGTGAATACACCATTTTGAAGGAGTTTGCAAGCAAACTAAAAGTAGATATTAAAAGAAATTCTCAGCTACCTTATTTTTGTCTTCATTTCTTGTCATTTGATTCATTATTCATATTTTAGAGTAGGGGTGGCAAGTTGGCGGGTCGAATCCCTTGGGGTCTGACCAATTGAGATTGTTGGGCCTTAAGATGTGGCCCAGTCCTTATCCTTTGGCCCATTTGTCCCACTCGTTGAGCAAAGTATGGGGTTGGACCCTAGTTAGACTGGGGCTGGACATTGACCCATTGATAGCCGATTTGGACTATTGGGTATGTTGATGAAGCGGGTTAACCAAATCTACTTCCAAACTTTGAGAGCTAACTCAAGATCTAATAGTATAGAACTTTCTCTCATTTAATCAAGTTGCACAATCAATTCTTGCACTTGTCTTTATAGAGCTTCATTTTGGATATCCATGGATCTCTAGGACTAACCAATTCCAGCCTAATTCAGGCATTCCTAAAAACTTCCAAGTGGCAAATCTATTGAGTGAAACCAAAAGGAGGAGAAAGAGGCTTCAAGGAAGAACAAGGAATGCAAAATCAAACTCACTTTCTATCCAAAGCCATGGACGAGACGAAATTTGTCCAAAGGATTTTCCTCTGGCACACCCAAAAAAATTCACAAGAACGCAATAGTGCTTTCTTTCTCCCTATTATTTAGATTTATAATGGGTACATAAAACAACGTACAGACAATCTAAATCATCGAGAATAACCAAAACATGGCAAGGCGTTTTAATTTGCCCTTTCAAACCTCAAGTAGGAGGTAATTTAACCTCTTTTTTAGTGTTAGGGCTGTTTTTGTGGTTCAATCCAAATGGGTGTCCAATAGGTAGTCAACTCATAGAAAAGATTTGCCAACCCCAAATAGGTGGGATAGGTGGCTCCAATGATAATGATTGAAAATAGGAGGTAAATATGATTCTTACTATTGTTGATCTCGTTTGAAATTGTTTGTTACATCCATCTATGTTATTTTAACTAAAAGAAGCTTTAATTCACTTAAGTTATTTGCATCCTTTTCAAAACCTAAAAGAAAGTCAATTAAGCTGTTTTTAGTTTATTGTGCAGCCTAGAACTGACATAGCCCTATATGCAACAAATATGAAACAGAGATGTAGGGTTCTCAAAATTCCAAAGATCAGTGTTGCATATCTTCCATAGAACCACATTTCTGGCATTGAAAACCAAACCGTGTAAAACGTATGAAATTAGTTTACTACAATCCATATAGATAATATGTCCCATGCTATAGCTATGTCTTGTTAAACTCTTGGATGTTCCTAGTATCAAAGCAAGAAAACTTGAGGGGCTGCCTTGCTTTCTATAGTCATTGTCATCATCTTGAGCACTATGATCTCATCTATATGGGGTTGGCACTATAATTTGATTTGGCAAATATTATTTTTTATGAGATGGCTGCTTACTTGACGCCCATGAAACACGAGCCTGCAACCTTGTGGTTGCAATAATTGGCACTTATGAATTGTGCCACATGCTCTTGTCCAGATCTACCAATGATATTTATATACTTGAGTAAAAATAAAGCTCAACGTAATCTGCGCTATAAGCTAAATCATAACCATAAATTTACATGTTGGTAAGAGACCCTAGCACAGTTAGAATGTGCCACTAATGCAACAGTCAAGAGTTCATGTTTGAGTCACTTTACTATTTCCCAAAAAAAAAAAAATCTTAGTTCTAGATGCTTTATTCATATCACTAGAAACTATTGATGAAATTCCTAGCCCTAGAACGTGAAAATACTTAATTACCTTAGACCAACTACTAAAAGCAGTAGAGTAAATAATAGTTCCACTAAAATGAAGTCATGAGCTGTTCCTACCAGGGAAGGATTAGTCTCCTTTAGCAAGATGGTGCCACATTTGGTTCTACCATGGACCACCCATGAACATTGATAATAGAGCAAATGCATAGGCGGTATATCCCAAGTAGATATTGGGCTTCAACTCAATTGGAGATGCTAAAATGCAAACTCACCAAGATCACTATTACAAGATAATTGAACTCTTAAGATATCTTTGACCAATGCTCACTAAGCTAATCTATGTCATATCCGAAGAAGATACCCTTGGTCTTAGCCCAGAATCTGACATGTTAGGTAATGCTTTGTCTTCAAATGTATGCTTGTCGCACTCCCCTAGACAAACCTGGCTATTGCCACAGAGAGAGACAGAGAGAGAGGGCATACTTTTAGTAAACCGTTTATTGAGATTGACTATTCTGATGCCAATTTCTTTTCTCTGTTATGTATCTTCTGCAGATCAGTCGCCTAGAAAGTGAATTTTCTTCTTATAAGGTACGAGCGCATGCACTTCTTCAGAAGAAAGATGCAGAGATACTTGCAGCTAAGGACACTGAACTGATCAAGGCTCAAGAGGAAGCACTAAGAGTATGAAAATTTCACCATTATAACAGAAAGAAGAAAAACTTGAACACATCCAAAAATAACCAACAAATGTATTCATTTGTTGAATTTTATGTTTTCCTTTAGGAAGCCGAACGTGAAGCAGCAATGGTGTCAGCTGAAAGGGATAGGGCCCTTCAAGATCTACATGATGCCATGACTAATCATGATAAAGAACTGTCAGAAAGGTGCAATATATGCTATATATAATATTTAGGCATTTGTTTTGTTAATGATATAATTTTTTCAGCTTTTTTAGTTATGGTTTTGGATAAATTAGTCATTTGGTAATATGGTTACAAAAGTTTATGATACTGATTGATTTAACTAATTTGTGATTTAAGACTTTTTTCCTCTGAAAGTTACTGTTGTCAAGTATTTGAGCTTGATAATATCACAAACTTCCCTCTGACAGTACATATTATTATGATACAGTTAAAAAAAAAAAAAAAGACATCTGAAAGGGAAAAGTCAATACTACCCAATATTCATGCCTATTTTTGTAGTACCCTTTCCCCTTTTTTTAAATTAAAAACATCTGAAAGGGAAATCCATCCTCTCTTCCCCCACTAGAAAGGGAAAGATATTGCTTCATCTGTTATATTCATTATGGGACTCATCTAGGGACCAATAATGAGGATGGGGTAGGATGATAGAATTTTTACTGTGTCTTCCTGTTTCGCTCTTTTTTTTTTTTTTGAGAGAGAGGTAACGTTAAAAATTTCATTGAAAAGTTTGAGAAAAAGTACGAGGAAGCACAACAACTGAAAACAATAGAAGAGATGGTCTAAAAGAATTAGACCAAAAACAAACTGTGCAACAATTGCACTACATCAAAACGAAACAGAACATGCGAATAGTTCCCCAAAGTACCCCTTCACTTGTATATCTAGTTTAGGAGGAGGTTTGTCTTTTTTTTTTTTTTTGAAAGTGAAGGTTTGTGTCTTCCTTGTCAACTTGGTGCTTGTTTAACGTTTTCTATGTGCATGTTGGATACTATGTACTGAATGATGTTAATTTCAAAGCAATTCATTGTGCATTTCTGATTCTGTCTTTGTTTCAGAGATGCAGCTCTTATTGATGCTGAGAAACGGATTAGAACCATAGAGATAAGGCTTGATTCTGCTAATGCTCACTATCTGTCAGAGAAAGAAGCATGGCAAAGAAACCTTGAGACTGTTGAAGAAACTTGGCGATGTGAATTCCCTCTTGAGTGCTTATTACTTTTGTCCTTTGTATATTTATTGTATTAATTTAAATTGAAACATATATATATATCCTAAGATCTGGAAATATTTTTGAAGTGAGGTACGAGGCATTGGAGGCTCAGCATAGTGGGTATAATCCACAAGATCTTCAAAAGGAATTAGAAGAGCTGAAGCTACAATATAAGAGATTGAAGGTAGCCTTCACTTGTTTCAAATATAGGATGTTCTGGGTTAAATTTCACCTATAAGGGCATTGCTGATTACTTATTAACTTTCATTAATTGTAGGAAGAGCATGATTCCTTCCGTGATATTGCTGATAGAATGATTGAGGAGAAGGATAAGGAAATTTCCAAACTATTAAATGATAACAAGTCTCTTCATGAGTCTATAGAACGAAGACCGTTGGTATGTACTACTCTACTGATTCTTAGATTTAGATGTGATACTTGCATCTAAGGGTATGTGAAATTTCTCTGTAAAATATGGCTTCCTTATAGTTTGTCTGATGCTGACCATAATATCATCAAAGATTGGATAGACAAAAGTAATTTGTATTGGTGATTATCTTTTCTTTCCTGAAAACAAGACCTCTTTTTTTTACCTGCTCCTTATTTACTTTAAATTATCTTTTTAGGTTGAGTACAATGGCAATCAAGAAAAGAGTAAGTGAAATTGTGTGCCTCTTTATTCCAATTGTAATTAAGTGATATTTTTATTTGTATGGAAATGGTTACTTGTTGGTTCTAATGTTTTCTTTTTATGGGATGGGATGCCTTTTGTAGATTTTACAATGCTGGATGCCCAAGTTTTTGACATAGCATCAGGAGAACAACAGATTCTGGTATCCTTCTCATATCATCAATTTAGGGTCACATATAATACATTTCTGAGATGCAATGCCATTTAAAAATATTTGCCATCTTTATTTATCTCTCACATAATAAACCCAAATTGGTTCTAAAAATATTTACTGTTCTCTCTCAGAGTTTTATGTTCCTTGATAACTAGTTCAATTTTAAATCTCTCTTTTACTGTTATAAAAGGGTACTTTTCACTATTCTTCCATCATTTTCTTGGCACTAGGATTTGTCAAACAATTTAGGTAGCCCACTAATCTCAGTTTCTCCCAACAGGGTCCAAACTTTTTATGGAAATACCATTCGACTTTAATGGTCATTTTTTTCCATCTCAGTTAAACCTATTTTTACTATTCTTTCTGATATTTTATTATCCATCCGTTTATATGTTTTGTTTCCTCGTGTATTTAAGTTGTCTGCAAATGATTTTACCTGCCGCCCGATAGGAATTGCAATTCAAGGCGGCCCTACACAGCTTGTTTGCCGCAGGAGTTTCACCAATGACACGTGCCCTTGGGGGCCTAACAGCTCCTACAGGGTCGACAAACGTTCGACGGGTGCAAGCACATCTTTCTTGGATTCTAACTTGGAGGCATTCAGTCATAATCCGACGCACAATAGCTTCACACCAAGCGCGATGACCAATTGTTCGAATCAATGGTTCCTCTCGTACTAGCATGTGTACTTCAGTCTAATATTCCATATTTAAAAGGACACTTGAAAACATTTACCTTGTATCTTTTATTTCTTTATCAATCACTAATACCTTTTGGTTTTCATCTTTAATACATCTTACATGATTGAGTTCTCTCTCCTATTCTAACGAGCTCATAAATTCTCTTTTTCCCCTTCTTTGTTCCTTGCTGGGTATACAAACTGAGTAGATTTGAATTGCTTGCTACTTTTTTCGGTGACTCCGCTATCTTATGACATTTGAATTCTTCTTTTCTCCTTGTTTTATACCAATTCTTTTCATCAATGGTCATTTGGACATTTGTATTCCACCACCATTTTTCTTGCTCTGTTGTCTCAGAAAGTGTTTTCATTATATGTGGTTCATGCCGATCCACATTTTAGTTATCCAAATGATTGATAGGATGAATCTTGCAATGGATGGGGGATGCTCTAAAGTAAATTGTCTTTCCTGTTACTCTTCTTCTTTGGACCATTATATTCCTTTTTTACCATGCATATGAGGGACTTGAGTCATATTTTTCCAGTCTACTCTATCGAAATAATATTCTTAGTGTCACATTCTATCATGGCTCTTTTTCCTACCTCATCCAAGTCTTTAAATGCTTCTTCTTTACGCATTGAACCCTTTTTTATATTGGAGCTGTTCTAGTCTCTGTCTGCCAAAACCAACTTAAATCACATTCCCTCATTGTTTCCTCTATTGGGACCACCTTTAGATCTTCACTAATACATTCGTTTCTAATTTATATTTTTTAATGTTATTCCACTCATCCATCTTATACATACACATCCTATTACCACTACCTTGTGCACTCGTCTATTCTTTGTCGTCAACTATCTACTCCATATAGCTTCATGGTTCTGACTACCATCTTATAAATCAGCCCTTCTATCAGCAAAACACTTTTCCATCAGCCACCACTATGCAATAATTTCTCATTCTTTTATTACATTATTTTGGATTTAGTACCTTCTATTCTGCATCATGTATTATCCATCATATTAACAGTTGCAAAATTGAATTTCAGCTTTTAGCTAGGCAACAGGCTCAAAGAGAAGAAGAACTTTCACAGTCGCAACGGCATATCCTTGCACTTCAGGTAAGCCTTCCTCAGACTATAACCATATCTTACCAATCCTTATCTAATATCCAATCTTTTCCAGGATGAGATCGAGGAACTTGAACGTGAGAATCGCCTCCACCATCAACAGGTAGCAGCTTTATCTATTCAGAATCCATCACTCAGTATTTACTTTTATTCAATTCTATAATTTATTTATGCTTAGCTCCAGAGAGGTGTACTTTTATATCTATAAATGTATATTATTTTTATTTAAAGATGCTTTTAGCATGCATGAGTTCCTTTTCTTCCAAAGTTCTAGCTTATATATTGAGTGAGTTGTTGAAAGCAGTGAAGATCGCATTTGAATTTACTTCCACAGCAATTGGATCAGATGCATTATAACTCTAAATCAGTGTCACAGATACCACAGTAACTTGAAAATATTGTGACATTTCATGAGAAAATACCTAAAAATGAAAATAGTGCTCTCTCTACAACTTTTTCCCCTTTTCACTGGTTTTATTGATCGTTAAATAAAAATACAACCCAAGCTCCAGAAAAAGGGCACACACGCCCAGCTACTGGGAGAAAACACTGTCAGACCCCCCTGACCCAGAAGACACTAAGGAAACATTCTTTTAATGCCCAATTCGAAGATGATCTAACTCCACCCCTTAGCAAGGCTCCACCTTCACATTCACAGAATGGAAGATATGGGAAATCTCAAAGCACTTCGTAGCAACAATCTGCCTCACTTCTTCAACCTTATCAAGCAACAATTCCTTTGATTAAAGCATTAAATTTACAGGATTCTGACAAATAAAATAGTACCGATATAAAGTTCTGAGGAGGAGTATGTGAAATTATGCACCTTTACAATCCCAAGCTTGAATCCAAATTGATAATGCCATGTTTGTCGAAATAAAGTTAAATCTGGCTGCATGAGCCTACTTTTGTGAGCATATCAGTGACTTGATCCTTGGAGTGAACTTAATGGAGATATAACCTGTTCTGTAAAACAATCTCGAATGAAATGACAATCAACTTTAATGTGCTTAAAAAGTCGAATTAGAAGCTATGTGAACTGCAAGTTGATTTTGGTACCTAACTACAGGTTGTAGATGAGGAGACTTCACTTTTAGAGTAATTGCTTCAACCATGGTAGTTCAAAGGTAGTATCAGCTATTGCACAATATCCAGCTTTGACACTAGAGTGAGCAACAACTATTGTTTTTCACTTAGCCAAGATCCCAAGTGCCACCAATAAATGTGCACATTAAGTTCGAGCTACGATCATCTAGGGAACTGGCCAAATTAACATCTGAATATCCATAAATGTTTTTTAAGTTGCCAATAGAAGCATAAAGAATTCCTTGACCAAGTGAGCCACTGAGATATCAAAGAATACTGAAGATCACATCAAGATGAGAGATGCAAAAAGCATGCATGAGCTGGCTAACAGAGTCAACTATACGATAAAAATTAGGTCATATAATAGTGAGATAAATAGGCTTTCTAACAATCTATTGATAGTAGCCAAGATCGAGCAATAGGTCACCATTATCATGCAAAGCTTGAAATTTGGATTGAATGGAGTATTTTTGGTTTTGCAACCCAGATACACCATCTTGAAGGAGATTGGGAGCATGTTATCTTCAACAAAAGGATATTTATTGCTTGGAGTGCACCGCATCAATAACCAGTAGTAATGAAAAATGCCCAAGTTTTGATATCAAATATATTCTTGAGAGAGATTGTTGAGGATCAGTATAGATCTCTTATTACTGTATCTTTTGTTATATTTAATGAATGCATTTGTGAATCTTTGAAAAAAAAAAGATCTTTGATGTCTTGAAGCATCCTTGACGGGCTATATCGGTGGTAGGGACTAGGATAAGGAGAGACGGAGAGACCTTTGAAGAGTTAGATTTATGGGATAAAGATTGACATGATAAAAGTGTGGACTAACATAGGCTATGGCTTTTGATAGGATAGAATGGAAATGTAGTACTGAAAATTTTCATATGGATGACAATGTGATGGTATTGATTAAGAGAAGTTAGGATCATTCTATGGATTTGTAGCAATCTTGATATTACTTCATTTTTAAGATAAATAGATAAAAAGATGATGTCTTTTTCAAAAATAGATTTTTTTAAAGAAATCCTTTTATTTTTTGCATGCTAACTATGCATTTTCTTTTTAACTTACAGTTGATTGAACATCTCTTCTTTACAAGAAAACAATCTTCCATAAAATAAATAGTAATTATATTACTATAATTATTATTACAGCAATCTAATGTCCTTTACCAAAAAAAGAGTGATCTAATTTCCAAGTCTCGTGCAATGCTGGTTTTGGGTGCATCACATTTATATTTTTCTAGTGATTTGAATGATGCATCATATACATTGTCAGGTGCTACTGACCATATTCATACCAAGCTTGAAAGTGGCCTTTTTACCTGTTTTTGACTTGCCTGTACAAAGTGAAACTAAAGGGTGCTTAGTCACTGTGGAGAAGCCCATGTTCGTCCAGCCCATTATATTTCATTCTCACTTATTCTCAAAACCAAACAAGCCTTATATGAGGTTATATACTCTATAAAAACACTTTGTCTCCCCGACGCTACAGAACGTCTGCATGTGTACATGAAATTTGTAATTTCCTTAGACCAGGATAGAATGTCTTCTACTAATCAATCAAGTCATTCTGCACTTTTGTTGCTAGTTAACTTCAACTTACATGTTGTGTCATGATTAGTCACATCCTTTTGTCTATTAAATATCATTATATTATTCTATCATCATTGATATGGTGAAACTGGGCACCGTGGTTGCAGGAAGCAATGTTAAAAACTGAGCTCCGGGACATGGAAAGATCAAAGAAACGTGAAGGAGTGGATATGACATATCTGAAGAACGTGATATTAAAACTGCTTGAAACAGGTTTTCTTATAAGATAATTACATATTGTAACTTTAACACAGTTGAATATGAGACTCTCTCTCTCTCTCTCTCTCTCTCTATCCTGCTCACCCCCAACACACACACACAAACTATAATCATATTAAGAATTTTTTTCTGGTAAATTCACAGGTGAAGTAGAAGCTCTGCTCCCGGTGATAGGAACATTGCTACAGTTCAGCCCTGAAGAGGTGATGATCTCTCTCAAATCTTGAGCATTGGATAATGCAAATTTAAGACAATCCTACTAGAGTGGCCATATCAGAGTTGAGGCAAACCCTAAATGGAAACAAGCTTGTAGTTTGTATTCTTAGATGGGACTACACTGGTGCTTTTAACTTGTTTTCTCAACACACCCACCACACTTTATTTTTTGAGGATATGAGTGTTGCATCCACTAGTTTAACAACAGTTTAGCTCATTTCCTAAGAACTAGGATGAGCTTCTGAGGAGCAGCATCTAATTAAAGCTCTAACAGATTAGATTTTTTTTTCCTCTTTTTAATGAGAGATTCTCTAGAAGACTAGATAGACACCATTATGTAACTTGTTAATATGACCACCATCATAATCTATCTCAACAACAATCCTGCCTGCAGATCAGGAAGTGCCAACAAGCATATAGCTCCTTGACTGATATTGCCCCAAGCCCATCGGTAAATGGCACCCCATCCGGCTCAGGCTCTCTCTTTTCAAGATTCACATTTTAATAGTGACAGAAGAACGATTGTGGAAATTCTTACTTGCTATGACCAAATGCAGCTATATATTTTTTTTGTCTTATGTGGAAGTTTGAAGGCCAACCAACCACCTGAGGACGGGAATTCTTTTGTCGTTTTTTTTTTTTTTGTGTGTGTGTGTGTGTGGGGGGGGGGGGGGTGTGTGGAGGTTGAAGATTCCATTGTATACTTGCAAAATATAGCAGAATCATGGATGCTGCTGCGTATCTTCTTTTTTGTAACAGTAGGCTATATTTCTTAAATTATCTGGTGTAAAAAAATAATGATGAAGATACAAAGAACAGATCAGTTATTGTAATTCGTAAGGGGAAGACAGGAAAAATATTGTCTGAAAAAATTTCATTCATTTTGTATGCCAATAAACTAGACTGATGTCATCTCTCTCTCTCTCTCTCTCTCTCTCTCTCTCTCTCTTTTAAACTGAGAGATTCTGTTAGTCTGCCCAATTCAAAAATTAAGAATCTGATCCAAGTCGTGTAGAGGATTGGTTAGGAACTCGAGCACCTGTTTCCTCTTAAGGTCAGCTGGTTGCATGATGGAGGCCTCCTTTTGTTTATTGTTTGATCGGGAGCCAAGTCATACATGATGATGGAAGCTGCCTTTGTTTATTTTTCGATCATGAGCCAAGTCTGAGTTTGCAGCGGCCAAAATTTTTAGTTAATTGGTAGCATTCGTCATTGGAATGATTGCATGGAGACAATGTTAAGTGCATCTAAAAAATCTTCAGATTGATTACATAGACTCTTACATGTCAAGGTGACTTTCACTACAATTGTTTATATTTGGGAACTTTCAGCATCGGGTATGGTCTTTTCTTGAATGATTTATATTCACATGATAAGGGGAAAATATTTGGTGGCCGATAAGTATCAACTGATGCAGGCTTATCGGCAATATATATCAGTCGCCAAATTACACTCTTGATAAGGCCTCTTTTGTACCAATTTAAAAAATATATATAGAAAAATAGAGAGAATAGAAAATCTAGTATGAAGATATTTTTTGTTAAAAATGGTGCTTTACATAGAGTATTAGACCCTTGAGAGTTGAAATTTTGATAAGAATAGAGTATATTTTAAAATTTTGAATAATATTTATTTGAGAAGAAATACTTAGTATGAAATTTATGATTTTCAGTATCTCATGATGTATCTTCTATTAGAATTCATTAAATTTTTTAATTAAAAAAAGAATAAATTTTTGAAATAGATGGGATGGATGTTTGGCAGTGAACGAGGTGACCATCAATTATGAATGTGAATAAAGCCATAAAGCCGAACACTTCGAGTCCGATACATGTCCTACACAAGATCCACTTGCATGAAATTGCTTCCATTTAGGTTTGAACGCATTTGGTAACCTTCTACAATGTTCTCCTTCCTGTGAAGAAAGTTGGAACTTCATGTACACATGATTTGGCCAATATTTTTAACCACCAGGTCAAGACAGCAGCCCATAGAGCACAGAGAGATTGCTAATTTTAGGGATCCGAGGGATCGAAACAACTTATCTATAAATCACCAAGAAACATAAGGAAACAAATAACATATATGATTGAAAAGAAGCCATTAGGCTAGTTTAATATCCAACAGCGACTCCATATTGTGCTTCTGAAAAGGAGGCGATGTTTGCCGAAGGCTAAACCGATGACTTGGCTGCTATGTGACTCAGTATCCTTTTGTGATACAACGTTCTTTCATCCTTGAATCTTTGAACAAACTCAATGAGTCCCACCTCCCGTGAGATAAATCGATGATGTAAAACTTCTGAGTCATTGTCTACTTTCAAAGCACTCACTGCAAAACATGGATCTCCCTAAGTATCCCTTATTCGAGCCAGCACGGAACCATGGTATCTCTAAACAACAGTACAAATAAAGCTGCAAGAATGCATAACAGACTTGTAACGAAAGAAATAATATAATCACAAGAAATGGTAGCACATTTTGGGTTACTTACCTTTTAGTTGGTCAAGAAGAGAAGTAAAGGAGTAGATCCATGAGATTTCTCTCTCCAATCTCTGCAGCTCGTTGAATCTCTCCTCAGCACAAGCAAGCTCTGCTCGGATTACAGTGCACTGTAGTCACTTGAAAAAAAAATTATAATTATTGATATCGAATAACAAAGCCAAAATTCTAATCAGTTGAAGACATGAAACAAGCAATAAATAGTTCAAATCAAGGAATAGCATACCCATGTTAAAGGAAGAATCATAGGTTCCTAAAATAAATTGAACCAGTAAGAATGTCTCTGGTACTAGTACAGGGTGGTCCATTTAGCGAATCTCAAATAAGATACGTGGATTTAAATATCAAGAAAATAGGAATTGATTAATTTTAAAAACAATAATCTGCAGAGAAAGGCACCAATAAGAAATTACTGCAATTCTTACTCTAGTCAATCAAGCACCGATTCTATTTCGATTTTAAAGGTACAAAAGGTACAATAATATTTGTCAATTGAAAAAGAATGTTCAAAATTAGTACTTAAAGAACCCACCAAAAATATCACGTGCTATACATGTCCTATACCAGTATATTTCTCATCTAAAAAATCCAAGAAAAATAGATACCAAGTCACAGCAGATGCATAGGCCAGATACAGATGCAGGATGACCCAATTTTCCTAGGTTGGATATATTAGACAACAATTTATTGGCATTTATTCCAGACTCTTAGGTTGTGGAGTAATAGAGAATGTGACCCTAGCCCAAATTAGCCAACAGTTGAAGAGTAGAACTCAAGACGCTGACACAAATAATGATGTCTATAGAGGGAGAGGGTATTCTTCTCCCATTTGTGTGCGTCTGTGTGAGTGAGTGAGGGAGAGAGAGAGAATAGAATGCCGTACAAACTAAAAGCTACCCGAAGAGAAAATTGCAGAAACTTAAACAGCCATGGAAAATGACATTTGAAGCTAACACTACAATGGTTTTTCTTCACGGGTGATAATTGAGATCTTAAGCCAAAGATAGTCAAAGATCTACCAATTGTCCCTCCCAAGTACCACTGAACTCTTTTGCCCCATCAACATTGAATGGTAGATGATTTTATCAAAGCTATCGATGAGACCTGGATGATCTATCATCTTCATAGATTCTCAAATTCAACAAGCCTATCACAAATATTGACAATTCTAGACTGAAACTATAATTTTTTCTGTCTTTATTTATTTTGGGGAAAAGCTAAAGATGAATTTATTGCAAGTAAGAAAAAAATATGGTAAAAAACAAAACCAATCTAGAAAAAAAAAATGATAGAAATGAAGTTAAAAAGTAGCAATGTCATCCTCAGCATACCCTCTGCTATACTTATCCACTATATGATTGGCTCACATGAAGTCCACCAGTCTGGCAACCTCCAGGGACAAGTTACCCATCACATTGAATTAATCACCCCCAATGCCCATCAGAATGCGACACTGCTAACCATATACTGTGGAAAACTGTTTGACCAATCAGGGGATATTCCATTTCCACTTAAGGAGATTCATGACGTAACCCCCAACAATAGTGGAGCCATCAAAATAACAGTATGGATCACCTAATCATGAACCACATGTCATAATCAACAAATTATATCTACTGCAAGATCATTAAACCAATATTTTAAAACCCCACCCTTTTAAGCGGTTGAACTCAATACAGCCTTGATTTTTACTAAATGCAGTTTGGTTATCTTAAAAAACTTTTCAAAGTTCAAACCCTAAAAATCCTTAATGACCTACGGTTCAAAAGAGTTAATACGGTTGACCTTAATAACCCCTGAAACGTTTCAAACTTATTATGTTGGATTGTTGGAATGTGATTATTACATTTTTATATTTGATATTTGATATTTTATACATATTAGCATATTATTATACTTTTAGCTAATTTATTGTTAATTAATTGATCTATTAGTTAATTAATATTATTATAAGATGTCATGCTGACACGATGAGTTTCATTGAGCACAGTCTATGAAGCACGGATACTTCGAAGCCCTTCGAGTATCCGTATCGGGTACGTATCCGACATAAATACAGCCGGATACGGCTCGGATACGTGTCGGGTACGCACCCAATTAATTAAAATATTTTTTAAATGTGGATAAGCCCCGGACATGCCACCGATATGCCCGGACACGCGACACGCATAGGAATTTTATTTTAGTCACTTATTTTTTTCTAAGTGACTTTCGTTTGTTTGAAGTGGTGTTTTCTTATCATGTACTTAGTATTTGTTGACTCTTTTTATCTCATAGTACAATTTAGTCACTGATACGTCACAAATACGCCCGGACAAGTGACACGCGTAGGTGTTTTATTTTAGTCACTTATTTTTTCTTAAGTGACTTTTGTTTGTTTGAAGTGGTGTTTTCTTATCATTTACTTAGTATTTGTTGACTCTTTTTATCTCATAGTAGAATTTATGATTTTTTTGTAAATGTCTGAATTTATTTTGTTGATATATATATATATATATATATATATAATTTTTTTTTAGTTCGGCGTATCCCGCCGCACGCGTATCCTACTTTTTCAAAATTTGTCGTATCCCCGTATCGGATATGTGTCGCATCCGATACACGCGTCGTATCCGATACGCGCACCCTTATCGGTGCTTCTTAGAGCATAGTTAAACCCTGTTTGAATCCAACCAAACCCAACCTTCTCCTAAGAAGGTTTGATCCACAAGTCAGTTTTCAAAACATTAACATTGCACCAGCACTTAGCTTTTTGAGAATTTGTAAGAAAAAAAGCATTTGATCACCTGATTTTTAAGTTCTGTTATCTGCAGATTTTGATCCAAATTATTACCTGCAAACCAACAGGATCTCACATTTATTCTTGATAGCTTGCCGATAGAAAATGGAGAAACCATAGAAGTTAACTGCATAAAGAATGAAGGAGATATCTCACCAGCAAGGGATGCCAGATTTCTCACTAGCTCTTTCAAAAACTGAAAATGCCGCAAAAGTAATCACCAAGCCTTGTTGTGGAAGGAAACACATGTCTAGAGAATTTTTAATCATTTACCAAATCAAGATGTTGGATGGGCTCGAGCGAGTGAAGAAATGAAGTATATGTTTTCTTGTCATTAAGAAGTGTGAAAAGCTCATCCAAACTGTCAAATTTCAAAATAAAACCATTTATTAGAATTGCATAAGCAAAACAATTTTTCTAAAAAATACATAAGTAAAACATGCTAAAAAAATTACTGGCATCAGTCCTTGTGGCCCAACACACAAGCCAATCGTGGTTAATACTACTTTCAAATATCCACACACTTCAAGTTGAATGATCATTATTTTTTATTTTGCAATGAGGTTGAATCATCATGTTGTAGAAATAAATACTAAAAATCTACAACAGATCCAAGGCCACTAAAAACATGGAGGAAAGGAGAAAAAAGGCAGATATTAGAGTGATTGATTGTATGGTTTATGGTAGGGTCAAATGGAGAAGTAAAACTAAAAAATCTAACTCCAAGTAGATGGAATTTTGGCTTTGATGGTGATGATGGTGATGATGAATCTCAAGTAGATCCAAAAATGATTTCCCTAAAATTATCATAGGAGAGGCAGTTTGAGTGATAGTGGCTTTGAAAGAAGTACCTAGACCTATACATTCAGAGTGGTTATTTCAAATCATCATCATGCCACTTCCTATATATTGCGGTTGGATTTTTTAGTTCTACTCCATTATACTATTTCAAAAACCATATCCTCTATCAACCCACAATCTATCATATCCTTCTTTATTTTATCAATCCAAGTTTTTTATAGCCTCCTCTCCTCCCTGTTCCTTCTATTTGTAACTTTCCAACTTTTAGTAAAGGAGTTGTTTCCTATGTTCTCCACGCATGCCCAAACCACCTTAAACGGATTTTGCTCATTTTTTCACGTAGAGAGGTTATTTTCAAGGTCACCTTAGCATGTTACTCCCCTCATCCATCTAAACATAAGCATATCTAATGGTCATTGGCTGTGATTAATTCAATGTGATGCAATGTATGAATGGGTAACCTGCCTATTTTTTATGGCCCTCAAAATTACAACTTTATCTGATAATGGAAATTTATCGAGTTACATCAATGGGCCTTAAAAGTGAGATTACTATCAAATTGGTTATGGGTGCAATTCATAGGAGGTAGGTGGACATGAGGGGGGGTGGATCCATTGGGTCCACTGTGGGCCCCACAAACCAAAGTTTAGACCAAACTTCATGCAAACTTGTTTACGGGTGATCCTTGCTTATATACATATAGCGCACCTACGTTTAAAACTAGAGGGGGGTTGGCCCAGTCATCCATCATTTTGATGGAGTTCCCTTGCTTCTTCCATAAGTTTTTCTTCATAATCGAATTTGTTAGTCTCTCACAAAAGGTGAACGAACAATAGGCCAAAAGACATAATAATCAGATGATCTTCTTCCTGTAATTGGTAACATAATAACAACCACAAAAAGACAGACACACACATACAGATGGCAACAGCAAAGTAATTAGACAGTTTCCCCTTGCTAAAAGTGCGCGCGCGCACAGAAATAACACCACCAAAGTAATTAGACAGTTTCCCCTTGCTAGATGCAACTGAGGAAAGTGCATTTAGTGACCATTCAACGATGGAGGGAGCTACAAGATGGATGACCAAGATTAGGGCTTAAACTATTAAACTATATGCTTGCTTCAAACAATATTAAGAAATTACAAGAAAGGGACTATTTGAAAAGTGTCAAATGAAAGAAAAAACATAGAAACTGAATAGTTCATATATGGAATACCTCTTCTCCCTTAGTGACTCAAGCATGCCAGGAAACTGTTCAACTGTATATGGTGCTTGAGAAGGAGGTCTAGAATCAGGAAACTGGCTTGAAGCAGAAGCCATGTTCAAGACTAACTTGTTTTAACCTGAAATCTTGCTTCAAAAGATATTTAAAAGATTGTAGGTTTCTCATATGACGAAAGGTATCACACCAGCATCACTTGCTGTTAGAGCATATTATCAGAGCTGGCAATGGAATAATGAGCAGCCAATTCAATAAACCCCATAAATTATAAACGCCTAAATGGCCACAAAATGGTTAAAAAAGTAGATAATGTAAAACCTAGTCTCACCTACAAAAATAAATACTAAAGAATTGAGATTAAGACCAAATCAATTGATAATTGATTTTGCTGAAACAAGTTAACTCATCTTGCACTCCCACTTATCTTCAGGAAATGAAACCAATTAAATCAACTGCTAAGCAGGTAATCATAAGATATGTTCATGAATGGCCTCAAATGTATAAGCCATTAGACAAAAAACTTGGCCAGCAAAGGAAAAAAATTCCCACATACTGCAATTCCAAGAGAAAGCTGACAGGAAAGGTGGAAAACTACAAGCTGGCAATACTTTCAGCTATATCACTGGAGATTAGAAGGGTAAAAATAAATCCATAAGCAAAGAAACCTACTAAAAAACATTTTTTGTTTAAAATATTCTAGTCCAACATTGGGTTATGAGCATAACATTAAATATATTACATTAAAAGTGCCTCAACAATCAAACATTCCATTTAAACAGTTCAATCCTCCGAAAACAAAATAACAACAACAAAACCCAGAAAAGAACCCACAGAGATTTCAATGAAAGGAATATATCGACAAGAAAATAACAACAGAACCAAAAAAAAAAAGAACCCACGGAGATTTCAATGAAAGGAATATTATCAAAAATGGAATTATCCATAAAAATATAATTCGAGTAAATCTAATCAAGCTCTCTCAACTCTCAAACGTAATTTTCTTCAAACATATCCAACCACAAAAAGTGAAGGGAAGAATCCAACCATTTAATCTGGGAAGGAACACTAAAATCAAGGGTAGTAATGGAAGGAATATTAACAAAACAATAAGGAAATTAAATAAAGTCGTAGATTCTGGACTGCATAAGTGAAAAATAAAACTCAGATATTTAACTGCAAGAATCATCAGAAGCCCAACAATTCGAATTGGAAAAGGAACCGATGATACCTTTCTTAGTAAGCGCAAGGCATTAAAATACACACTTCCAAAAAATATATAAAATAATCATCGTCAACCAGAGCAGAAAATTCATAAACTAAGCAACAAAACAAACCACAGAAGACCCAAAAGGCATAGCCTGTTGGAAAAACATAAAATCACAAGTAGATCCAATATTCTCTGGGAGAAAAAAAAACTGGAAAACACAAAGCCTTTGACTGAATACGAGAGAGAGATCGACAGAATCTTTTGAACTGACATGACATGAAACAAAGAAAAGCTGGTTATTTCTTATGAGTTATAAAGAAAGAAATTTTTTTCTAATAAAACCCAATTAGGATGGAATTTGGAAATTCAAAGAATGAAAACTACCTTGGAACGTTTCTAAAAATTCTGGCGTGTTTTTTCTGGTTTTGGATTTTTGGTACGGAATCTCTGAACTTTCTTTTGAAAATTGAAGTGATTTGCTCAGACTTCAATGTACCGAGCCACGAAAGTGGTAGAGAGAGCTGTTCCCTACTCCGCTCCTCATTGAGGCCCTATTGGGTTGGGCTTGGGCTAAACCCATGGGCCTTTAATTTGGCTCAAAATTAGTGTAGATGGGTTGGACCTATTTCTTCTAGTCACATGATGTAAGTGCAATTATTTTGATTTTTAGAGCTGAAACAGGGGTCGGATCAGATCGGATTTTAATAACTTCAACTCATTTCATCTCAAAACTTATTGAATCTAACCCGACCTGACCAAATTGATGACCCGAATTACTCAACCCAACCCAAATTGAGTATTGTTTTATAATTTGGTACACTCGAGTCGTATCGGATTACGTTGAGTCGGGTTAGGCTAATTTTAAATTTCTCAACCCAATCTAACTCGAGTTTTATGCAAATTTCTTTTATCCCAACTCAACCTGAAATATTTAAATACATAATAACCCAAACCCACTGATTTCTCGTGTCGGATTAAAACCCAACCCAAATTTCACCCATAATTTTGAACCATTTAATTATTTGTTATTCTTCTTCTATTTATAACGTGTCATTTTCTACATGTTCAACCAAATTTATGCTTATGCGAAAACTGATAAATAACCAATTGCACGAGAGAGACTCCTTCCATGGCAAAATCAAAGCTGCGACACTAAAATGGTTCCTACTGGCTCTCCCAAATCCAAGTAGGAATAAGAATTTTAAAAAATATAAATATAGTTGGATTATTCATCATTGCCGTTTAATTTAAATTAATAAATTGACTTTATAATATTTTCTTCTATATATCAATTCAATAACCTCTGTGAATGACTTAATGACAATGATCTTTGTTATGTCTTATCTATAGTCTTTCCTTAAAGTTAGTGTAACTAGTTGTCCTATGACATTTTTTAAATTTACCCTTCTAATGTTAAAAATCCTCCCTTCCCCTACTAAAAAATATATTCGACTTAGATCAATGAATCATGATATTAAAAATCATAAAATAGGATTTAATATATATTCAAACAAAGAACTTTTTTATAGAATCATCACCATCTCTCTTGATCAACTGTACGTAAAAAAAATACACATTGATGGTTTTTCATAGACTCTATATTCAAACAAAGAACTTTTTTTATAGAATCATCACCATCTCCATTGATTAACTTCACAAAAAAAAAAATTGCGTTGAATGCACACCATAATGCACTGCTGATCATCTATCTCAATATTTTTTTTTTCCGAATATACGTGTGGAAAACTGCAGGATATCCAACGTAAAATCCCCACGGGTGAGCCCACTATCCCTAAAGTACACCAAGGTTAAGCCATGGGAGCTCGACCCACGATATATAAAATAACTAAGAGGTGACACAATATAAAATAACTGCTTCTGCAATGATACATGTCTAAGAGGTGATCATGATATTAACCCATCCAAGCAGAGAACAAAATTCAATGAAATCCATTGAAGGAACCATTAATTACAAAATGCACTCCTTTGTCATTATAGAGGAGATCCACAAGAAATGACAAGCTTGTTACTCTGAAAAAGCAACGGAAAATTTCATCAAAATACACCATTTCGGATTCTACCTCCTCACAGGAGCGACAACTCCCCTGCCGAGTGGAGCACCACGACCAGCAGCCTGAGCACAGAGAAACAATAAGCTCTTTTTTTTGGAAGATTACAGACAAACAATAACATAACAACCTCTAAATGCCACATGATCATAAATCCCGAAAGATAATCAACTAGGCGTGCTTCAACAGGCAGAATTTCTTGAGGCAGAAAGACAAAACATGATGGCAAGAAAAAAATATTTAGTGGATGACCGAAGCATACTGCTGATATAGTACAACTGTTTCCTCTTCTTCATAAGCCTTTGTTCGGCAATGAAAAAAGAATTAAACTCGCCATCATAATGGTGTTCCATCATCTACCGCAATACAATAATTGCAAATAGAACACCTCACTAGTTCCTGATATAATCAGGTGTGCACAAGAAAGACATGCACCGCGAGAGGTAAAAATATTTGGGTCCTTGCAGGGAGCAATAAAAAGTGGGGAAGGAATGACTAGTTGAATGGCTGTCAAAGACGACAATTCAGAAGATCAAGAACCAGTTAAAAACATGGTTTCCTAAGATGGGAAATTATTTACAATTCAAAAGAAATAGAAATTCTGCTATTTGATAAACCATTTAAATCATGTTTAATAGGCTTTTTTTTTTAAGATTTTAATAGGCATTTTGTTGATCAATAATGTTCTTCAAAGATCGGAAATGGGCCATGGAAATGACTCGTATCCTTCAAACAGTTGGCTCCAACATTGAATATTGTCAGCTTTTTTAAGGCATGGAACATGGGTGTAGCTCAACTGGTTAACCTCCCGCCTCAAGAAGCTGGAGGTGCCAAGTTCGAGCCCCCATAGCCTAACCTGGTGTTCCCTAAGGACAGTAAGTATCGCCTGTGGGGATTTTAAGCTGGGTTTCCCACACGTAAATTCAAAAAAAAAAAAAAAAATCCAAGCTTGCACTTGTCAGGCTCAACTCCAGAGATTTGAAAATCCAATCTACAGAAATCTAAACCGCTCCTAAGCAGTTTGTAGCTCAGAGATGGAAGTGAGGGGGAGAGGGTTATTAAAATCTTGTTCACCCTTCAAGAATCCTCCGTCACAAATATTTTTCTTGAAATTGCTGTACTATCTACCATTTCAAAAAAAAATTGTAACCCAAAATTGACCGTTAACCTTGGAACCCTTAAAAATCATGGCTTTTAAAGTCCAATGGACTTGACCTTTTATTATAAAGCGATCATTCAAAAACATGTCTTTCAAATGCATCCATTGGATCTCATAGGGGCCAGGGCACCTTGTCACTCATGGCTGACATCATCTAGGATTAAGTGTTTCCTAATTACTATTTCAAGAAACCGGGAAGCTATAAGAAATTCTGTCACTCTGCCCCCCACCCTTCCCCCAACAAGTACACTGGATGATGGCCATGAACAAATGATGGTTGGCAAAAACAAGCCATCCCCCCCTCTTCCCCCACAAGTACACTGGATGATAGCCACGAACAAATGATGGTTGGCAAAGACAAGCCTTCCTGGAGGAACCTATTCAGAATATCCATGAGAAGGACTACTGGAGGAAAGAAGATTGCAACATCATACCACCCAATGCAAGTTAAAAAGTAGCCAAAAAGAAGGCCCATGCTTACAAGGAACATTGCATGAGAAGATGGTTTCAAATTGCAGCTTGAAGGTGCGGGGGGGATCCATTATGCAATATGAAGGCTATGACATAGAATGTCCTGAATCAATATCCTAATCAAACAAGCAGTCCAGCAAAATGCCTAATTTCCAAAAGGATTTCACCAAGAAAAATACAGAATAACCGGCTGCCAAACTCTATAATCCAACTTACCCCTTTCTTTATTCCCTCCTCTCTTTTCCGAGTTGTCATCTCTTTAAAAAAAAAGAGAGAATAAAAAACCCCTACAAGAAGTTTAGTAGAATAATAACACCATCCACTTCATTTTATGTCGATTTTACCTAATTTTTGGACTCCAAGAACTTCTCCTCCCAATGTTTCAATTTCTTTTCTTTTTTTTTGCAATAAAGGTAAACTTCAATAATAATGATCAACATCATAATCATCACCATCCTTGACCATTTTCCCATCTAACTGGAAACGGCAACCATAATAAACAACAATGGAAAAGCCTGTTTATAGATATATATATTTTTAGAGGTATCTGAACCCAAGCTCATCAATCTCCCTTTATAAACTATAAGAAATCCTTTTAATGTCAAGTGGAAGTCAGGACCAAACTTTAACTTTTTAAAATGTCGCCATGCCATTAATTTGTTCTTTACTTATTTGGCATTTAATTGATATATATAGATAAAAATAGATGTTACCAAACTTTGTTGAGCTAAATTCCTAATTTCATAATCAAAGAAAGAAAGAGAAAAGGTGATGGCTAAATGGAAAAATAACAAAACATAAAGCCATGGCCTGAGGCTTTTAATCAGGTTCAGACAGCATCTCAAATAAAAATATACCTGCCCAAGCACAATGACTGAACATAGAAAATCTCTTCGAACAATAAATTCATCAACTTAAAATTGGCCACAATCTTCGAACATAAAATTTTTACCTTGGCTCGCATAGCTACAGCACGACCGCGGCCAACACCAATATTAGAGCCCTTGCCCTTCAAGATCAGATAGGCATCAAATAAATCAGATGAAAGATAAAAGATTCAAAAAAGAAAGTGACAAGTAACAAAACACAAGAGGAGCATACCTTTATTTTTGCATCGAGGCGCTTAAACATGGGAGCATTTTTCAGCATATCTGGTATGACCATAAACCTGATGAGAAAAATAACGATAAAATTCATATTAGTGTCTAATGATCCATTTAAATGATAAAATATAATATTAAGGCATAGTTGTCAATTCCATGTCATGTGTCATTTCATATTATCTCTAGAGTGGAGCATTTCAGTGTTTAGTCTAAATTTCAATGCAGATTTTTATCCAATTTTTTAAACAATTTTACATCCAAACCCATTGATTTCAGATCAGATTTTTTAGAATTTTGGATTTTTCTAATATGCATTTACATCCTTATGGGTATGTTTGTGTTTGTTATTGAAAGCATGACTTTCAATGAAAATGGGCTTTTGCGCAAAAATTGAGATAGTTTAAAAAAAATGTGGTTTTCAATCTCCCTTTTTGTTTTGCCAATGTTTGCATAAGATGAGGTTTTTAACGAAATATGCATTGATACATGTATAAAAGTAGATTTTCTTACTTCAAAAAGGTCATTTTCAAGGAAACCACTTTCTTACAACTGATGAATTACCTGACTTTACTGCCTCGGATGAAGACGTGCTCGAGCTGTGAGACCTTTCCATCCTACATTACAAAAACAATACAACCCCGTCGATAAGTATATTCATAGAAGTATTTACTTGGAAGATGGAAAGAGCAAGAGAGAAATAGAACGGTGGGTGGGTGGGTGGGTGGGAAACGGGAGCACGTCACCTTGGCTGTATAAGTGATGGATTCGAGCTGGCAGTTCCAGTTGTCTTCGCATTCGATCATACTCCCGCGGTACAGTTCTCCGCTCTTCAGCTCCACAGATACTATGTGACCGGAAGATTCGTGAAGAAGCTTCACTGGAATACCTAAGCTCCTGCTCATCCTTCCCACTCTGTCTCACTCTCCCACCCTCTAAACCCTAGGAGAAGGTGGATCTCTCTCTCTCTCTGGTTTTTGAAATTTTATCTTGAGTGGTTTTTGCGGGCTCAACACGACCCGATATTTCATAGGGAGAGCGTGGGCCGACCTGAGAAATTCGACAATCTGGGAATGACCGGGCCTAAATAGGCCCAGTGTAATAAAGTGAATCTGACTAGTGGGGTTGCAGTAGTGCCACTGTGCCAGGGGCATAAAATTCGGCGGATATGAGATAGTCTCAAATTTTGGACGTTCAGTTAAAAAAAAAAATCGGCCTATTTATTTATTTATTTAAAAAAAATATCAGTTGATTACCTTATCAATATCTCAACCGATATTCATCTGATACGAGCAGATATCGGCCTAGATATATGTCAATATTTATATTTTTTATTTTTTTTAAATAATATTTTTATTTTTTTAAATATTTTTTAAAAAATAGTAGTCATGGAGATTGTAAAAAAAAAAATGAGAAGAGAGAAAAAATCTCAGTAGAAATCTCAGTTAGGCCAAATTTTCTACCCCTTCACGTGTGATTTAAACGGGGGAGCCGTACTTTTGAAAAGTATGTTTATTTGCACATATTCTTTTAGTTAGATTTGTTCATATTTGGAATCCACATATTTTTTTCGTTTCACAATGCTAAATTCTCTTCAGAATAATTAAAAAATATTATTATAATTTATAGGAAATAAATTCTTAATAAAACATATCATCAGATATTTGACCAAATTAATAATAAATCATAAATATATTTATCCCCAAATTGATCAATCTGTTGAAAGGAACAAGAAGGCTCAAATATATTTAGAGGAGTTGACACAACGTCACAACCTGATCTATACATACTAATGAGTTAAGAGTACCGAAACACACAAATAGGATATCTCATTAGATAGTTTGTGGGTCTTTTAAATTTCTTGTTCATTTTGATAGGTGATTATATGAGTGTGGACTATGTAAAGTTGCACTATCAATTGATAATTCAAGTCATATAATTTTGACTTTAAATCTTAGACAATCATATTTAATTCCGTATGTCACTATTTTTCACTCCAACCCATGTTTTGGCATCCTCCAATCCACCCATAATCCAACCCATTTTTTTTGTCTGGCCAACTAATTCATATTAGGTTTAATGGGGTCATAGTTCAATCTATATAATTAATTAAATAATTTGATTACAAATATTGTATTGATATACTTTTTTATGATCACAATTTTCAGGCTTTTTACCAAACTAATCTTTAAAACACGTGCAAACCTTCTAACCCATGGGCATTGAGTGAAGTAACCCTTTTGAGGTAAAGTAGGAAACAAATTCAAAAACGAGATTCTTGATTATCACTTCAAGCTCTCTGTATCAATATATTTCAATTGAAGAGATTCATAAAAACAAATCTTTATCATTAAAATATAATTATTTTAAAGAGATATTTTTTAAAAATAATGAAATAATGATTTAAAAATAATTGTGTCTTTATATATTTATATTTATATAATTCGAGTAATTTAGATAGATTGGATCATACAAAGTATAACTCTAGTCCAATCAAAATTAAAAATGAATTCAATATATTTTTATGATCAATTCATATTTTAAATAAAGGCATCACATTTAGACACCTGGAAAATTTGTTACCAGACACTCAAATTTCAAATTTTCAAGGGAAATTACTATTTTGCCTCCCGCATTTTATCATTCGGATGATTCTGATTTTTCGGTACCTTCGGATGATTCGACTACACATCGAATCGTTTGAAGTATCATAACGATCCTTCGAAAGAATGGCTGCGAATGCTAAGTGAAATTCCTTTAAAATTTTCAACAATCAAATCTCTTTTAAAATTTTAAAATTATTTTTTAAGCACTGTGTATTTCCAAAATTTCTCAAATTGAAATCCGGACTAATTACGATAGCGTGATAAAAATACTTTAAGAATTCAAGGTCTTTTGACACTCCCAAAATGCTTAAAATACAGTGTTTTACAAATAAGGGTATCCTTCGACTGTGCCGAAAACACATTTGGGAATGTCAAAAAACCTTGAAATCTTAAAGTATTTTTATCAAGTTATTATAATTAGTCCGGGTATTTAATTTGAGACATTTTGGAAATACAAAGTGCTTAAAAAATAACTTTAAAATTTTAAAGGAGATTTTATTATTTAAAAAGTTACTTTTTAAGCACTATGTATTTTTAAAATTTCTCAAATTGAATATCCGGGCTAATTACGATAGCATGATAAAAATACTTTAAAAATTCAAGGTTTTTTTACGCTCTCAAATGCTAAAAATACAGTATTTTACAAATAAAGATATCCCTCAACTGTGTTAAAAACACATTTGGGAGTGTGAAAAGACCTTAAAGTCTCAAAGTATTTTTATCAGATTATCGTAATTACTCGAATATTTAATTTGAGAATTTTGAAATACATAGTGCTTAAAAAATAAATTTTAAATTTTTTTTTAAAATTATTTTTTAAACAAGTAATTAGTCTGAATATTTAATTTATTTTATTTTTTTTGAAAATTTACAGTACTTTAAAATTTTAAAAGAGATGTCAATATTTAAAATTTTAAAAGAAATTTACTGTAGCATCAGTGGTCGTTAGAATCGAATGATTTAACTGTGCAATGAAATCGTCCAAAAAATCATGCAACTGGAGAATCGCTGAAGGATAAAATATAGTATGGCAAAACGATAATATTTTTTAAAAATTTGAAAACGAAGGTGTGATAACCTAAATAAATCAGATTAACGCCGTTCATATCTGCAGGTCAAATCAATCCAATCCGAAGAAGCCCTAATTATTGTTGGACGCGTGCCCTTCAGTCCCTTTCACATAGATGATGCCAGTTCTGCAGTGAAAACAACACGCAGCGAATCGTCCTCTAGTAACTGCCCTTTGAAGCTGACTTCGCACAGATGGACGATCCAAATTCGTCCAAAACGAATAAAGTAAACGCCAAATATACGGCGGAAAACAGCCACATCAGATCTTCGTCGATATTATCCATCCATTGGTTTTTAATAAGAAAAAAAAAAAACCCACTGTCAGCTCCACGTTCCATCAATTTAACCGGTTATAGTGCCACGTCTAATTTTGTCCAATGGAGGTAAGCCACACCTCTCCAATTTAGTAAATCCAACAGTAAACGCTGTGATTAGAGATAATATTGATTAAAGTATGTGGCACTAGAGGGAACAAGTTAGGTACAGCTCATTTTCATAATAAGGTTATAATGAAAATTTAATTTTAAATTGTAGAGATAGTATAGTTGATTTGACATTTTTTAAATTAATCTAGATATTTTTGATATTTTGTATTTAACTTTTTTTAATCAACATCATACACAATATCTGCAAAGTTTAATCTCATCTCAACATGAGATAAGAATATCTCATGAAAATGAAAAAAAAAAATCAATTATTTATTTTTTATAATAGATGTTTGGATTTTAAAGAAGCGGGAGGTTAAAGGTTCGAGTCCTATGACCTAAATTTATTGTGTCTTAGAAGTAGTAAGCTCATCTGTAGAGGTTTTATGCTGGGTATTCCACAAATTCAAAAGTCTAGAAATATCTTTTGAGACTTCGAAACATTTAGGATTAGCTGACATCTCTCGTTTTCTGAGACAGGGGATTATCACTTGAGCTACACCTATGTGGATAATATATAGGTTCTTATATAATTAACGGTATTAAATATTCTATATATAAAATATAAATTAATTATAATGTAGAAAATATTTTATTTGCTGTTGTTCGAATTTGATGCATGTAAGTTTAATATGGATCTAACTCATTTATATTTCTAAGTATACATTGTTGTCATTGTTATATGTTTAGTTTAATTTGAATTATTTGCTATAACTAACTCCCCACATGTATTTGTTTTTAGAGAATGTAAAATTTAAATTGAAAACTTCATTAATTTGAAAAATTACATTAATCACATAAAATTTTAATTGGACGTCTCAAATACCAAATCATAGATGCATTTTTCATTCTTAGACCCACCATTAGACAATTCAAGTAAAAAGTAAATGTGTAGTATAAAGTTTTTCACAATTTTCTCATTTAATCCATCTAATGATTTCACAATATCTAAAAAGAGACATATATAAGTTAATAAATTGTTTAAATTTTTAATAAGTAGACCTCATATATCATCATCATCTGTAATATTAGGATGACAATATAGCATAATTCATCGAGTTGAGCTACTCAAACTTTTATATGAATACTTTTAAAAATGAATTTATATAGTTTCTGTTTTCGAAAAGTTTTGGGATTAAGTAAATGGTCATTATCTATTGTGAGGATTTGGAGATTTACACTTGTCCCAATGATTAATTATGTGCCAAGTTTCACTAATAATATCATTCGAGATTTGTTTTCCAAAAGATTAAAAATATGTGGATTATAATAAAAACCAAAGCTATTAGCACGCTGTTTGCTATTGACTTTATTTTAAATTAATGATGTAAAGTTCTTATCTAAGAGTTTTGATTTGAACACTTATATAATCTTTATAACATTAGATATCGAGTCATGGCAAAATGATAAATTTAATTTTTTAAGTTTAGCCTTTGACAATAAGATAAAATAGAAATTTTATATTTTCTAATAATGAATAAATCTAAGATTCTCATATATTTTCGAGTACGAAGGTATTGGATAAAACTCTAGGTGTATGAAACCAATGCAAACCATGAGTATCAAGTGACTATATGACTCAAACGTGAGATCTGTGATTTCTAAGTCAAAATAACTATCAGTTGAACTACTCGGTGTGAAGTATAGAAATTTTGTAACTGTACAATAAAATTATTATAAAAATATGAAAAGTGAAAAATATATATATTTTTTCATTTTCTCTTAAATGCAATGAAAACCCTTTTAAGTAGATCATTTGATCTAAATTTGCCATTCTCAAGGGTCTTTTATGTTGCATTTTAAAATATGACATACATTACAGTGACTTTTATTAAGTGGAGAGTTTCTTGAAATTAATTATCTAAAATAATTTAACTTATATAAAGTTATTAATCTTTCAATTTAAATTAATAAAATAGAACTCAAATTGAAGTACCACATCAGCTCATCATTTTATGACTGATCCAGAAAAACAGTTTACATGGCGGAGTTGCCGGGACACTGTTGACTAATTAAATGAAATTTTGAGTTATCTAAATATTAAATGTTTAGATTTACTTAAAATTCTATTTACTCCATATACGAACACAAACAAATAATTAGTAATATAAGTTAAACAATTTTTATTGTGAGTATCTTTAAATTAAAAATCTGAAATACAAATGATTTTCTAAAATTATATTAAATTATTATTCTTATTATTAAAGTCTTCATCTTATTTTGTACATAGTTAACATCGTTTCTTCCATACTATGGATCTAAATCAATTTTAAGCTTTTTAAGGTATTTTTTAGAGTAGAGATCCAATTAATTTTTTATTTAATTTAGTTAACAAAAATATATTTATTTTAATACTTTTTAGATGTATATAAGAAATTCTTGATATTTAATATAAAATAATCTAATATTTAAATCATTTTTATCGTCATCAAATTATTTACTTAATCAAAAGTTAACATTTAAATTCAGATTTAATATGTCTATTTTTCTTCGGGCCATTGATGCCTTATCATTAAGAAAGTAATTTTTGATTGACTGTTTAATCTAATATAATTATAAATTTAAATTGAACAAACGGATCCTTACTAGATAGTCATTCTTTGCTTGTATTCAGCGAAAGAGACAAAAACAACGAGAGAGAGAGGAAGAAAAAGGGTAGTCCTCTTTATTTGGACTGCTGCCTCCTCACTCCAGAAGCTGAAATCACTCTCCAATTCGAGAAGAAGAAGAAGAAGAAGGAATAGGAGGAATATGTACTCGCCTACACTCTTCCAGTCTCACAAACACTCTCCTCTCCTTCTGGGTCTTCTATATTCTCCAGAAACTGCTCTACGAAGGTACCACACTCTTCTTCAACAATTCTCTCTATTTCCTTCATTTCTCCCTCTTGTCCACGGCCAGTTTGTCTAGCATCCCCCATTGGATGGTTGAGATCGACCGCTAGATGATCGAGCTGCACATTATCAATTGTTAGAAAATCATGACATTATAATACTTTTGAGGTAGAATTCAATCTAAAAAATTAGCTATTGAGGAGAGGGTGCCTCGATTGTTATATATAGTTATTGGTTTTTCAAATTAAACGACTCTCTTGCCTTTTACACCTGCCTTCACGTGCTATCACCATCTCTTATGTGCAGCTGCTGTACATGGAACCTGCTCTAATATTGTTAGAAAATCATGATATTGAGGTAGAACTCACTGTAAAAGCTGGACAAATAACAATTTTTTTTTTTTGGGGTGTGTGTGTGTGTTTGTTTTACAATAAATACATATCTAACATATTTTTTTTTGCTCACCAAGCATATTAAAGTAAAATATTAAAATTAAGTAAAATTTTGTTTATCTGACATTTGGCATGGATAACTGACTTTAAAAACAAGACTTTTTGAATTAAAATAAGGATCTTCATGTTTGTTCTTCCATTTTCATAAATTTATATGAAATTCTAAGAACATCTTTTTGTTTTTTTAAATGTTTTAGTAGATTTAAAAAATGCATGTTAACTGACATGCTTAATAGATTTAAAAATGGCAAGTGTCAATTTCCATTGACAGCACCGAGGTGGGTGCAAGGCAGCGCTCTTAAATTTGTCTTTTGGGAGGGCGCAATATGTAAATCCCATATTTTTTGGAGGCATGGTGAAATTTATTTTTTAAGTGATTACCGAAAGTATGAAATGGATGTGATAAGGATGAGATGAAAATGATGAACTGATGATGATGAAGTTCACAGGTAGCCTACAATTGTGGATGGTGAAAAGGTATATGGGTGCTTTTGTTGGTTCGAGTCTTTTGAACAGTGGATTTGAATGTATTAAGTTGGCCATTTTATGATTATAATTGCTTATTGTTCTAATGGTCTGAATTCTTCTGAAGTGAATATAGGGGAACTAGAGCAGGGCTTATTCATGTTTGGACCTACTTTCTGAATCGTTTCTCTCTTTGGAGACATCTGATAAAATTGGAATAATAACTTCTAAATAGTGTTTTGATTGCTTTATAGTTTATATATGGTCCAACTCGTTGATATCACTAGTATGAGAGAACCAACAAGGCAACCTTTTTTTTTCTTTTCCCTTTTATGAGGGAGTTTCAAAAACAATCTGTTAAAGTAAAGGTTTTTTTTTTTTTTTAAATTTTAATGCAATCTTCTGAATGTATAGTTCAAAAACTTGTGCTGTGCAAGGTTCTGAATAATTTCATAAGGTTCTGAACATTGCCATCTAGTTTTGTCTATAACTACTCATTGGTCCAGACACTAATACGAAGCTGATTCTGCCATGGACACTATTATGCGTTATTGTGCTGTTCAAGGTTGTGAATAATTTCATAAGGTTCTGAACAGTGCCATCTTGTTTTTTCTATAACTTCTCCTTGATGCTTTGAATCTTTGAGTTGTTTTGCCTCTGAAGTGATTCTCTTCTCCAAATGAGAATAGTAGGATTCTCTGTCAAGTTGAGAATCCCTGTCTTCAGATAAATTAAATAAAAACAGTTTCCTTAACATAGTCAGAATCAGTCAAGATGTTCATTGGGGGCAACAGGAGAACTTAGTATATTTATGGCACAATACAAGAAACTCAAAGATAGATTGCACACATACCGCATGGGAAACCTACAATCTTTTGTTATGTCCTGGTTCTTAAATAATTTTTTTATAGAGATTTCTCTTAAACTTCATCGGACCTATCGATTATTAATGGTTTAAGATTGCAGGAGTATATAAACTCAATGGTATATTTGTTTAAAGATACAGTTGTTGGCTCGTACAAAGAGGACCATTAGGGCAGGATCCACCTTGCTCTGCTCCTACAATAAATGGTCTAAATTGTGAATCTTCAAGCCAAATGTCAAACTTTAATGCATTGAAGTACCACTGTGGAATTTGGTATCACTATGTTTAAGTTGAGTAGATGGTGTACTTATGTTGTATTGCACTCATTCACTCACTTTGACTGTAGAGCTTGTTGTGTTTATAGTTGATCCCATTTTTGGGTAAGAAATGGGTGGTTGGGGGGTTAAATTATGATATAAGCATCTGTTCTTAAATCTATGCTTTATATCAACAGGGCTTGAGAAAACACCAATCATTTGTCAGACAGCAGCTGTTTTGGACTCCCAACAGATCCAGGCTTTCACTTGGGCACTCCCCATTCCTATCGCACAGGGGACTTTCTATTTACAGAAAAAAGGTACAATATTTGTTGCTTAAAAACAATGGGGAATTTTTTTCTTTATAATGAAACCAATGATTGCTCCCCCACCTCCATCTGCCCCACCTCCGCCCCCCAAATTTTTTTTTTTTTTTTAATTTTGAATGGCTTGTATTGTATGAATAATCTTTCCATTAATCTGTCACTTCGCATGTAAGGCTGGGAATGATTCTACAGTTTCAACTATTTTGAAAGATGATACCTCTGCATTGACAACCATGGAAGAAGACACGGAAAATCTTGGTATCCTCAGCTTGGATCCATTCTTCGAGCCATTTAAAGATCACCTCATATATAGGTCAAGGAAATATGTTGATCAGAAAAAGCTAATTGAAAAATATGAAGGAAGTCTTGAGGAATTTTCACAAGGTGAATTAATTGCATTGATCATGCATTACATTATTACTGCTTCTGTCGGAACAACAATGATGCAGTTGGGCCCATCTCTGAGCTGCCTAAGCCATTCACTTCTATGGATGGGACATGCCCCAATATCTCTTCTGTTAGATGATCTTAGCTGCCTGGTTGGTGATTTATAAATGGACTATTACAGCCAGTGGTCCACATTTAATGAGGGATAAGTTAGTTAGGATCATCTGATGGCAGAGATTATGGATACCTCCCACCACAGTTGGTCCCCTCTTTATTAATGACTTGGGTCACTTAAAGATGGCTCAGAACATCCGCTGCATATTTTGGCTGATAGCTAGACCAAAAAATTTCATTAAGTTTTGGTTATCAGCTGAAATTTGTGACTAGGTCAGGACAAGTTCAGACATTGTATTTTTTTATCCATTTCAAAATTAAAAAAAAGGACCATTGTAGTTTTTTTTTCTTTGCTTCAGATGCTATTAGGCAATCTGCAGCAACTAACAGAGATGTTATGTCGACAATATGAGGCCACCAACAAGCTGCAAATTCCTCTTTTGATAGGTTATCTAAAGTTTGGATTTAATAGAGAAGATGATGGCATTGTTTACCGTGAGTGGGCACCTGCAGCAGAGTGAGTTTTGTGACCATAGTCATTATTATCTGTGTAACTTTGATTGTGTTAGCCTTCAATCTATTTTCATTAGCCTTTGATCTATTTGCATTTAATTTGATCTTCCCCATCTGCTCGCGGCCAATGAAAAGCATTCAATTTACCCAGGTTTTTTTTTTGAAGTGGAATGTACTCAGGATTCTTACGTTTTAAGATAGATTCTACCAAGCTGATACTAGCAACCTTTCTCTGACCATTTTGTGATCATGTTGCACTTCTCAAAAATGAAGAAAATAATTGATTGTGTTGCCAACAAATGAAATTCTCATTGCACTACACTAAGCTGCACTAGAAAAGAATAGAAGTGTCACCTTTTCATCTTGATGATAACAATAATGTCTCATTCTACTGGTTTCTAATCAAGTGCATCATCAGATTCTGATATTCTCTTGCAAAGAGTATTCTGGTTTTGTGGCCCTGAATAATGTACGAGGGGATCAGTGACAGTGTCCCTCCAACTGAATTTTGATGGGAACTCATCTGACCCTTAGACTTGTACTTTACATTCTCAGCTCCCTTTGTTGTTCTTTTGTCTTGATAAGTTTTGGCAATCAGATGTGCTCAGGTTTGAAAATTAATTTTCTCAAAAGCGAATTGATGGGGGTGAACTTAGCTGATAGTTCATGTGAGGAGTTGGTGGAGGTGTTTTGCTGTAGGGTAGCTAGTTTCCCTACCAAGTATCTTGGGCTTTCCCTTTCTTGTGGTAACTGAAGAAAAGTTTCTGGGATCCAGTAATTGAGAAGATGGAAAATAGGCTTTCGATGTGGAAAAGTAAGAACTTATCTATTGGCGGGAAGATTGTTCTCATCAAATCCGTCCTCTCTAGCATTCCTATATACTTTCTTAGTGTCTTCTGTTGCTCTGAGTCTATCATCAAAAAGTTTGAGAGCATTCAGAAAAGATTCCTGATGTAGGACACGGAAGATGCAGCGCACAGATTTCACTTTATTTTTATTTATTTATTTCTTAATTAGCAAGTAGGATTTGTTATTTTCGTTTGGGATCTTAGCAGTCCAACTTTAGTTAGTTTCCTATTTGATTTAGGAGTCTTTTTCTATTTTGATTTAGGAGTTCTTTTCCTATTTGATTTAGGAATCCTTTTCCTCTTTGATTTAGGAGTCCTTTTCTATTTTGATTTCTTATTTTTTCTTATAAATACATGTATCCATATGGGAGATGAACACACAATGAATATTCAATGAGATTATCTAAGGCATAACCTTTTCCTATTTTTCCTTTATTTTTGTTTTCCTGCCTAGTTGCAGGCTGTTCTACATTAATTGGTATTAGAGCCAAGTTTCTCTGTATCTCTGTTATACAGAGACGTTCCTGTTCCGAGACAGGTTCCTGCGTTATCAGGGACGATGTGGTCTCGATCTCCGCCATCTTCGCCAATCTGGGCATTATCCCAAGTACGATCTACCATCCCAATCCCCATCCTCCTCCTTTTCCCACAGACAACAAAAAACAAAAAAAAAAAAACAACCAAATATACCAACCTCTTCGAGCCAGCCTTGCCAAATATACCAAGTTTGACTATTTGACAAGCTATGTGTCCACTTTGACCGATCCCATGTCTTATCGTTCGGTCCCACCTCACCCTTCCATTAAATATTTTCCTCACTCCAACCGTTATGTCTTGGATTATGTGACACCCCGATCTGATTCCCAGCATCATGTAGCCCCGTTAGCATCCAACAAAAATAGTGGTCAATTTCTCGGCCAATCTGAGTTCAATGACTTTAAATCCGAGTTTATCTCTGAGTTGCGATCTGAATTTCATGACTTTTTCCAAGAATTTACAGAACTATTGCTAGGCCGAAAATACAAAGCCCCGATGAAGGTGAACAAAACTTCGAAATACGTGCCCGCTTCCTCGAAATGTATGCCGACCACTCCAAAGACATCATCAGCGTTCGTGCATACTGCCCCAGAGTCAGACTCAGAATTCATGCATCCTCCTCATGCAGTCGTGACCCCACAACCAATGCCCGTGTTGGAGATAGAGCGAGTTGTGTTGCCGGCATCACCGTCGATACAACCGACGAGTGTCGATCAACCGCCACCACCTCAAATTTCTCACCCATCTCCATTACCCAAACCTGATCCCATTACGGATACCAGGACTTCATCTATGATTATTCTTCCCTTATCATATTAGCCTCCTGTCCTCCATCCGACAGACCATCAGGACCGTGTGATCACTCCAGTGCCATATGACGACCCCTTCGCCATCAGCTTGGCTCGTCTATGCTTGCGCCCAGTTGCGGTCCTTCAATTTTTCGCCCCACAGAAAGAATATTCTCGTCGTCTGTGCCTTGAAGATTGTGCAGTTCAAAGCTTCATCATTCGCATCTTCGGATTTGGTCTTCATCTTTGTTTGGTGCCGTGTGCTTTTGCTGATTTCCACTCGAGGACGAGTTCTTTTCAATACCGGGGGACTGATGTAGGACACGGAAGATGCAGCACACAGATTTCACTTTATTTATTTTTATTTATTTCTTAATTAGCAAATAGGATTTGTTATTTTCGTTTGGGATCTTAGCAGTCCAACTTTAGTTAGTTTCCTATTTGATTTAGGAGTCTTTTTCTATTTTGATTTAGGAGTTCTTTTCCTATTTGATTTAGGAATCCTTTTCCTCTTTGATTTAGGAGCCTTTTTCTATTTTGATTTCTTATTTTTTCTTATAAATACATGTATCCATATGGGAGATAAACACACAATGAATATTCAATGAGATTATCTAAGGCATAGCCTTTTCCTATTTTTCCTTTATTTTTGTTTTCCTGCCTAGTTGCAGGCTGTTCTATATTAATTCCTTAGGAATGATGTACCGGAAGAAAGTTTCATCTTGTCCATTGGGATCAGGTTTATGAGCTCGTGGAGGAAGGTGGGCTTAGAGATAGCTCGAAAGGGCTATGGAAGTCCATTTTGATGAAGAAGCATGGTTTGGAGAATATGGGGTGGAGGGTGCCTCTGCAGGTGGAAGGGTTTCCTACTTCTGGAAAGGTCTTCAATCTGTTTTTGCTGCCTTTCAAGAGAATATCAGCTATAGAGTCTCTTTTGGTTCCATGGTGCGGTTCTAGCAAGATAGATGGGTGGGGAACGGCATCTTGGCTTCTTCAGCCTCTTCTTTTCTCCTTTGTTTCTGACAGACTTGCTTGGGTGAAAGACTGCTTCGAGGGTCAACAAAATAATGTGGTTTGGTGCCCCCAGTTTCATAGGGAGCTTGAGGGCTGGATGGTTTAGGATTGGATGGCTTTTATAAATTTGTTGAATGGGACTTATGTTTTAGGGGAAGGAGTCGACATAAGAATTTGGGAATCGGACCCTCGTGGAAGATTGTGTCAAATCTTTCTATAGGAAATTGATGTGGACTGGTTCCTCTCCTAGGGTGATCCCGGGCATTTGGAAGGGAGTTTCTCCTCTTAGAGTAAAGGTTTTTGGGTGGCTTGCTGGTATGGATAAAATTCTAACCATTGCCCATCCCAGACACCGCATGATGATCATTGCTAATGCTTTCCCCCCTCTGCTTATCAGATGTGGAGTTTGTGAACCACATCCTTCTTCCCATTCTTTTATTTGATCTGGTCTCATTTCTTTTAGTTGTTGGGCATTTCTTTTTGTATGCGTTGGGCCTGTGACTCTCTGTTTAATGAAGGTATTCCGCTGGAATAGTTTTTGTAGAATTCTTTGCAAGGCTATGGTTCTAAGTATCGTATGATCTATCTGGCTGGAGAGGAACGAAAGGGTATTTCACTGAAAGTCTTCTCGTCAAGTTATCGACCTTGTCAAAGTTAGTGTTGCGTGGTGGATTTCAACTCATAGACAGCTTCAGGGGAGTCAGTATATCTAATATATGCAGGAATTGGGGGCTGGTGGATGTTAATCTTTCTTCTTAGGCTCCTTCTCGGCAAGTTCCATGGCGAGCTCCTTCTCTTGGAAAATTGAAGTTGAATTTTGACTGCAGTTGTATCCAAGACCGTCAGTTGGCAGACTTTGGTGGGGTGATCAAGGATCATTATGGGGCGTCGCTATCTTCTTTTGCTGGCTTGTTTTCTGGTTGCTCTGCCATAGAAGTAGAGTTGCATGCTCTCTGGCGGGGGTTGCAGGAGATGGGGGCATCTGGGGTCATTATTGAATGTGACTCTAAGGTAGTCCTGTGTTGGCCCTTGAGTTCTATCTGTCTCTGGAAATTCCTGGACAAAATGGAGAGGATTCACCATTCAATCTTGGAATGCACGCTCTCTGTCTCGTGGATTCCTAGAGAGGCGAATTGTGTGGCTGATGAGTTGGTGATGATGGATCTTAATAGACTCTCAGAATTTGTCTCTAGAGTGTTGTAACTATTTTGTGTGTGAGGGGGTGGTGGGCTTCGAGCCCGGTTTTGTGGTCCCTTTCTTCTTGTTGTAAAGCTTTTTTTTTGTGAACCATATAGTTATCATTCAAAAAAAAAAAGGTTTTGGCACTAGTTCTTAAATATTAGAAAGTTTGAGTGTTTTTTTTAATAGAGAATAAAATTTTATTAATGAAAGTATAATAATACAAAAAGAGATCTGTATAAAAGACTGGAAACAATAACAATCACAACCAAAAACAGCTCCACCAAAAACCTCTACACCCAAACATAGCAACAAGAAGAAGTGGACACAATAAACAAAGTGATAAAAACAAACGTCACGCACACACCCCACAAAACAATCACCACCACTCAACTTAGGGCTCAACTCTATCAACTCCAACCTTTGTCAAAAAGTCGGTACACAATTCACTGACCTCCTAACTTGTCTAAACCTAAACTGAATCGATCTCCCACTGGAAAGCCTCCTAATGTCTCTTACAATATGAATCAGCCACCGAGGAGGATCTTTTTTTCCCACAAGCTCATGCAACAACATTTGTAGACTCCTCCTCAATAATCAAATTATCTGTAACACCCCAGATTTTCAAGTTATTAATATTACCCGTTTATTTTGTGAATTATTAAACATGAACCTTAGATGGGTAGTGTATTGGGTCATTGGCCCAATTAGGACCCAACGGTTTGTGGAATTGGTTTCAATAAAATTAAATGGGGCCGAGTTCAATTAGTAATGCATTATGTCTCTAATTAATTATTATGCGTATGGAGAGGATTAAAAATAAAGATTAATTTGGCCGTGTATGTGAGGTTGACATGGAAACATATATCTATCTAGATTAAGGATACACGCATGGATGAGATGGGATTAGGCAATGACATTCAATTGCCTAATTCAAATAAAGAATATGTCTAAAAGTTAATTATAGATTGTGCATGGCCGTGTGAGGGATTTGCACATCCAAGAAGATGTGCTAGAATATCTTTAAAAAGGGGATTGCTAAATGAATAAGATGCCTTAGCTGCATATAAGATATGCGCATGGGTCGGAGTGTCTAAAGAGGGGTCTTTCCCTTGATTAAGGAGTAATAATAGGGCAATTACTAAATTACATGGGGCGCATGTCATCTTCTAATTAGGATTCTCCCAAAGTGGGAAGCATATACACGGCAATGGCTATCTCAAACAAGATATTGGCTGAGTGGAATTTTTATAGAAAGGGGCGCATGGCACCTTTCTAATTAGGATTAAGTGAAGGATTTATAAAAGAAAGAGGTAAGGGGCGCACGACATTACACACAAAATCAAGAAGGTGTTCACGGCATTATCAAGAGAAAGAAAGAGCAGCCAACAAGGGTGAAAGACCAAGGAAGAGAAGGATTGGAAGAGCAAGAACAACCAAAGGAAAATCGGAGTCGCGGAACCGGTAAGTAGTTTTGATATTTTTGTTTAAGATAAGGAACCATAGGGTCTGGCCATGGTGTATGGCCGAACCCCATGGAAGGAAATTAGAGGATCATGGTATTTAATTTAATGAAAAGAATGGACTATAGGGTTCGGCCATGCATGGAAAGACATGGTTATTTTTATGGGTTGGAAACCATGGAAGGACTTTGGTGATTTTTAATGGAAGTTTGGAGGATGAAAATCATAGAGTAAATCTATCTAAGAATTACATGAATGATGTTAAATATGTTGGAATAATGTTTGGAGGGAGTTTCATGAAGAAAGGACGTACAAAATATGCAATGGAGAAGACTGACAAAATAGTCAGTCGACTGAATCCTTGATTCAATCGACTAAACTGGTATTGGACGAATCAGAAACGAGTTTCTGGGAGTTTCAGCCGACTGAACTAATGTTGGCCGAAATAGAAAGTTGTTTTCTGGAAGTTTCAGCCGACTGAACCTGGTGATTCAGTCGACTGAACACAGACGTAACGGATAAGAAAATGATTCTGGAAGTTTCAGCCGACTAAATCAGATTTAGTCGACTGAAATAGGATTGACCAGGGATACGAAGGTTTGACTCAGAGTTAGCCAATTGAATCTGTGATTCAGTCGACTGAAAGGTTACGAGTCAGAGTAAGAACAGTTCCGAGTTAGAGTTCAGCCGACTGAAAGTATATTTCAACCGACTGAAAATCTGCGGGTAAGGCAGAGGACTGTGTCCGGGAGGATTCAGTCGACTGAATTGAAAAGTGATGTTTATGTGATTTTTTTCTGAAAACTTTAGTTTATCTGGAAGAAAATTAAGGGATGATTTTAATCAAATGGGACATGGTTTTAATTGATTGATATATTATAAGGTAACGAGATCACACAAGGTGTGTACGATCGTGAGTGGTTACCGGAAGAAAGCGCAAGGACATGTTAGTGGTCTTTGGTAGGATTCCACCTCTTTGAAACCATGGGTTTAATGTACAATGTTTTTATTTTGATTTGATGAATTTACGGTGCAAATGATATGTTTCAAATTGTGATTTTAAATGCTATGTTTATATGATAAAATAGCATGTGTTTCATTGGCATCTCATGCATGGCATGGGGTGAAGGATATGTAATCGGAGGGGCCACGCTCCGTCGGGGCGTCTGAAAAACCTATGTGGGATACCTTGATGTGCTTTTCCATCAAGAAGAAACCGGAGGTTCCACACTCCGTCGGGGCGTCCGAAAGACCTATGTGGGGTACTTTTATGTACATGTGATGGGTGGGACTCATTGCATTTGTCATCATGACATGTCATGGTTTATATGGCTTTTGACATTATGATAATATTATATATGTTTTGTATTAACCATATATTAGCCCTAATTGGAATACCTACTGGGCGCGTTGTTCTAACGCTCTACTTCTATCCTAGTGGATGATAAAGGAAACAAGGAGAACGATGAGCGCTAAACGGGCTAGGCATAGGAACTTGGATGCTTTTATTTTTATACTTAGATTAAGATACTCATGGACCTGTATTTTAAGTATCTATAATTCGGAATGTAACAACTTAGATAATATTTGCTATGGTTGGATGTTGATTGGATAATTATGTTACGTTAATTATTGATTAAAGACTTGACGTACTTTGTTAAATGAAATGGAATGGAACTAGGTTCTATTATAATTCCGCATGTTGATATTGCTATGTGCGAACCGTTTTTATGGATTTAGTCCATGCACACATAGGGTTGAACAGTTAAGGGTCGGACTTTAGAAGTTCGGACTTAGCTCGCGTCGTGACGTCCCGCTCTCTATCACTCTTTGTTTATAAAAAAAAAAAATTAGACTCTGATTTTTGGAAAGGGAAGCTTGGAGTGAAAAAGGGCGGGGCGTTACATTATCCACCCTGAATCACACCATAGTTTAAGTGCCTTTCTAATATCTAGTAGTTCTTCCTCATTTGATTCCTTACAGCCTACCCACTCTAAGAAGAAACACACCATCTCTCCCCTACCATTATGAACCATCCCAACACTACCTGTTGGACCTTGCTTACCTCTAGCAGCTTCATCCACATTGATTTAAAGAACCCATCTGTTGGCCTAACCCAAATCTCTCTAGGCACACTCCTTTTACTACTAGACCTACCTGATAAACATCCCTCCCAAGATAAAAGAGAGATCCTTGAATTCTTTGCACAGTGACAACCAAGATGTTACACATTGACAACCAAGATGCCTATTTCCACTTCACTCTCCACTGACTTATTCTCAGACACCCTCAGACTCCTTTCCTTTCCGAGAGACCACAAGGTTACTGCTGGAACTATGTTCTAGGTTACATCCCTTTTACCTTTAAATGGACCCGACTGCACTCCAAAACCTGCAGAAGATCATTACTAAAGGCCCAATCACAACCCGTCATCCCTAAACAAGAATGCCAAATCCTCCGAGAGCAAGGACAATTACATAATAAATGGTCCAACCCCTCCACTCCACGCAAGATACACAATAAAGACACTCCATTAGGTAAAATATTCCTCTCAAATTGCACTTGATTAAAATTTTCTTTTTTACTGCTACCCAAGAGAACCTTTGCACACATGGGGCATAGACTATTCCACGCGAGATCGTTGAGTGGTTCAAAATCCGACTCTTAACTCTCCATCAACGCCAAAATTGATTTTACTGAAAATAAACCTGAAGAATCACCAACCTAAATCCTCTGATCCTCATTCTCCACTGAAATATGAGTATCATTGATTGAAAACAATGATATTGATGAAAAGGGGACAAGGAGTAAATGAAGATCAATAAGGGTTTACCATGTACTTTGGAAAAAGTTATGTTGTGAAATGTCACCAGGACAGGAACATCACTTTAAATCAGGTAGCAGGAAACTAGAACTCACAAAGCTGACACTAGATAGGTGAGATAAAGCTTTCATGATGATCCTATCTGCCATGCTGATGACATGCGAAAGATGTTGTGAAGACCGGTGTTATGGATCTGATACCCCAACATATTGATGAAACTTCTTATTTCCATGTTGTTATTTGTCCCTTTCAATTATCTTATCAGGTGAAGTATCAAGAATGATGTCTGTTATGCAACAAAGTATCAAGATTTGTGAAAGATCAACTATTTATACCTTATTTTTAAGACAATGAGAGAGAACAGCTGATGTCACACTGATCCATATTTTCATCCACTTATGATGTTGCGTCCTTTCACCTGAAACTTTGGTTTTTAACCTGGTTTTCTTGGAAAATGACCATTTTTTGAAACAACAACTTTATGGAGCTCCCCAAAACAGAGAGAGACCCATTTCTCACCTGCTGGAGTGGAAACATGCAAACAACCTCTAATTGTTTCACTTGGTGTTTTCCCAAATGTTGTGCTCAGTTGTGAACTCACACATGCTAACTAGGGAGCTTTGGGTTCTATTTATGCAGGGAAGCACAACTAATTGGAGATTTCAATGACTGGGATGGTTCCAACCACCAAATGGAGAAAAATCAGTTTGGCGTTTGGACAATTAAACTCCCTGACTCTGCAGGAAATCCAGCCATTCCACATAATTCAAGAGTCAAGTTTCACTTCAAGCATGGCAAGGGAATATGGATTGATCGAATTCCTGCATGGATCAAATATGCTACAGTGGATCCCACGAGTTTTGCAGCACCATATGATGGTAGATACTGGGAACCACCTCCTTCAGAAAGGTAAGGATATTACATTTGGTGCCTTGTTTTTTCAAACACATCAATTACCAGAACCTATAGCCCATGAAACGTGGGTATACATGTGAATGTCAGACAGACACAAGGTGTCAGACACAGGACCATGGAAACCCAGTGCTTGTGATAAACCCTACTTACATGTAATGTTAGCAAAAAATGGATTGCGTAAATGCATAAGATAGAAACATGCATACATTGCAGCAAGAAGTATATCAGGCTTTTAGATATAGAAATGCTGATAAAATGAAATCTTTACAGATCTCTCTTTTTTGAAATGGTTATCTGGCTTGGACATGCAACCTTTAGGTTGTTACAATGAGCAACTTCCTACTGCACTACAGGCTCATCTAAACTAAGGCCTGTATCCTAATACTTACACATGGTACAAGCATCAGAAAAGGGAAGTTTCTAATAAAATGGAGTATTATTGTTATGTTGCTAATGTCCTAATGTTACTTGAATTTCTCATTCTAAGAGAGTTTATAAGTGGTATTGACAGTAGCTTCGTATGGACATTGTTGATTGGTCTTGTCCTGTCATTTGATCGTTCAGATATCAATTTAAGTATCCTCGTCCTCCAAAGCCTGTATCTCCACGCATATATGAGGCTCATGTCGGGATGAGTAGCTCAGAACCACGAGTGAACTCATATAGAGAATTTGCTGATGATGTTCTACCGCGTATCAAGTCAAATAACTACAACACAGTCCAATTGATGGCCATCATGGAGCATTCCTACTATGGATCGTTTGGGTATCATGTCACAAATTTTTTTGCTGTCAGCAGTCGTTCTGGAACACCTGAGGACCTTAAGTATCTGATAGATAAAGCACACAGCTTAGGTCTTTACGTCCTGATGGATGTTGTTCATAGCCATGCAAGTAATAATGTCATGGATGGTCTCAATGGCTTTGATGTTGGCCAAAGTTCCCAGGATTCCTACTTCCACACTGGGCCACGTGGCTACCATGAGCTTTGGGATAGCCGGTTGTTTAACTATGCCAACTGGGAAGTCCTGCGGTTTCTGCTGTCTAACTTGAGGTGGTGGTTGGAAGAGTACAAATTTGATGGTTTCCGGTTTGATGGAGTAACTTCGATGTTGTATCATCATCATGGAATCAACATTGGCTTTACTGGGAATTATGCTGAGTATTTCAGTGAGGCAACAGATGTTGACGCTGTTGTTTATCTGATGATGGCCAATCATCTGATTCATAATGTCTTTCCAGAGGCCATTGTTGTTGCTGAAGATGTATCAGGCATGCCTACTCTTTGTCGGCTTGTTGCTGAAGGGGGGGTAGGGTTTGATTATCGCTTGGCTATGGCCATCCCTGACAAATGGATTGACTACTTGAAGAACAAGCCAGATGATCAATGGTCAATGAATGAAATTATCTCAAGGTTGACAAACAGAAGATTCTCTGAGAAGTGTATAGCATATGCTGAGAGTCATGATCAGGTATGTGGATGCTTTCTTCCGATGGAAATGAAGTACTGTGTTGTGCTAGATTGAAAGAACAGTTTATTCATTTACTTTGACCTTGCAACAGTACTGTTGAGACCTAAGTTTCAGTTATTTGAGTCATTAATCTGGTGGCCCCCATGGAGTTGAATGGACGACACCTTTATATTGCTGTATCAAGCGATCCTCATGTAATGAATGTGGACCTTCACAACCATTCCTTAATGAAGGCCATGGGTTTGGATCATCTGATGGTTGAAATTTCTCTATATTGGGGCCAGTCATATCAATCATTCGGTGTACATAAAGATGAATCACACCTACAATTTGTCAGGCTGAGCAAATACCTGATCGCGCATCGTTCTTTCCTTTTTAAGTATTTATAATTATCGGGGAAAAGGTCCCATATGTTGGTTTGAATTTTGTCTGATCAATAAATGGTTCAAATGAAGAAAACATCTCTGTGGAAACATCTATTCATTATGGGACTTCTGAACCTAAGGATATACTCTGCCCCGTGATCTTCAAATGTGAAGCATCATTATTTTTGTAGATATTGTATGGTAGTCTTATTGTGCACAAAACCTGTGAACTTTTCGTCAGTCAAAGTCATTGGATTACAACTAGAATTTCTTCAATAAAGTTAACCTCATAGCTAATTCTTCAGCATTATTTCACTCAATTCCAGGCTATTGTTGGTGACAAGACAATTGCATTTCTCTTAATGGATAAGGAAATGTACTCTGGCATGTCCTGTTTGATCCCTTCCTCTCCTGTTATTGACCGAGGGATTGCTCTTCACAAGGTTGGTGATCTTTCGTTCAACATTAACCTTGGATGGCTATGTTTAGTCAAGTCAATATCTCTTGTACTTCTTCTTTTGCGGGATTATTTTTTTGTGTTGGTTTGAAGTGATCATTAGCAAGAAAAGTGATTGATTCAAAGACACTTCGTTGTCTACCCGTTTCCCCCAAAAAGAAAAGGAAAAAAAGTGCTCAAACATTGCATGTGAATTTCTTTTTCCATACTTACAGTTTGTTTATTTTGCTGTAGATGATTCACTGCATAACAATGGCATTAGGTGGAGAGGGCTACCTCAATTTTATGGGAAATGAGGTACTGAACTGTCACTTTATCCAGAGTATTATTTAATCTCAACCATAATAAAGGCAACATTTTGTACGACTGAGCAGTGCTATTTACCTCTCAATAATATAATCTCTTTTTCTGGAGGACCTGCTATGGAAAATTCATGCTTCAATATTTCCTCTCCTGAACTTCCTTACCGTCCAATGAGAAGGGATAGTTACAATTGATGTACGAGGGGCCAAATGGGATAGTCAGGATCATTTGATGTAGTTATATTTAAGGTTATCTTCCACTGAATGATTTGAGGTATCTTATATACACTACAATATGGCTGATCATTCTCATGTGAATAATTCTGACCACTGACAGGTACACTTTGTTTGCTGACAGATGCTTCTGCAAACACTATATTATACTTTTTTCTATTCGAATTTGCAATTTATTAGAATCACCCTCCGCCCCCCCCAAAAAAAAAATCAAAATCCTCTAGGAGTCTTTGGTTCTATTTTCAACCTTTTTTGAATGTTGCCTTAAGCTTTTAGTTATTGAGTTGCTCTGATTTCTAACAGTCTTTGCTCCATTTTATAGATGCTTCTTTCTATCGTTGATAACTGACAATAGTTTAATCTGCTTCACATGTTTCTTTTAGTTTGGTCATCCGGAATGGATTGACTTCCCAAGAGAAGGCAATGGTTGGAGCTATGACAAATGCAGACGTCAATGGGACCTTGTGGATACAGATCACTTAAGATACAAGGTTGGAGAATCTCGTTGAACGTTGGAAGTTGTAATGTTTTAATTACACAGTTGTGTTTAGGAAATCTCTCTTCATCATATATCATCTTCTTCAAAGTCATTTATCCCACCTGTGATTGATTTTCTTCAATCTTCTCGCACAATCCTGTAAAAAAAAGTTATCATTATGGAATCTAAAGGTCATGAACATCGTTTTTGGTTTCTTCCTCACTAGATGTATGGAAGATTTTCCTCTGAGATATCATTTATTCCTTCTACTTATACCTCAAGTTGGTGTGGCAAGTGTGAATTAGCCTATAACAACCACATCAATCAGGCCAGAATTAGGCCTTGCCCAGCTTATTTATTTATCAAGACTGAAAGGCTAAAGCCTTTTAAATCCATAAATTGGAGAAGGTTATGTGGGACCCAATCATATAGTTGAGGAACTTAGGCTACACTAGAACCCATTTATTTTGCAGGACAAAAGATCAGGCCTACGCCTGATTCACCTGCTTTAAAAATAGTCTGAGGCTTGGGAGCCCAAGAGGCCAGTTTTATGTGCCCACCGGATTCATTTCATCTATCTATGGTCAACTAATTATTGGTCTCTGCCTTCTCTTGTTTCTTTGTACCCCTTTGATTTCTCCATCCTGTGAGTATACTGAATCTTCTTGTACATTCTTGAGTCATCTTAGTTAGATTCCTTGATCTTCAGCTATTGGGGCAACCTATATGTTTACTCCTATCTGCTCATTCTTGTTTCCTATCATACAAATCTATGCCATGTGTGCTTTATATTCTTATTGTTTCCTCATTGCCCAACGTTCATCTCCTTGTAATGTTGCAGGTTTAATTGCTTTCTTATGAAATGCCCCTTTAATTGATGTGGTAGTTGACTGCATGACACACCACTATCTTGTCTCTATTCCCCTCAACCCATTCAAATCGTACTTGTAATTGTAATATCCAAATTAAACCCTCCATTTTGTTCTATAGTTGCACCCACAAAATCAGAATCTTTTAACTGCTATACTAAGTTATTTTTAATTTTATCAACTCATCCTTGGATCTCTCAGATCCACTAAATTACACTCCATATATGTGTGTTTATGTGTTTATATTCTCTTTGATCAACTAATCCTTAAATCAAATGTGCTCTAGTTAGTACCATTAGAATCTATTTGTTGCATCACTTCTATTCAATTCTGTGACCTAATCAATGTGCATGGCTGTGTCATATCTACTTAATTTTTGTGAATGTATTTAATTAACCATTTTTATTTGGTTTTCCAATATTAAATTGTTTCGTCACAACTAAGATGTATCTGATTGACTTCCACTGAAGTTCTAATGGGGGCATTTCTTTTCTTTGTGCATGGAACAAATCCAGTTTCTAAATGCATTTGACAGGGCTATGAATGCTCTTGATGATTCGTTTGCATTCCTTGCATCAACAAAACAGATTGTGAGCAGTGCAAATGAAGAAGACAAGGTAAGATAGCTCCCAAAAATCTACATGCATCTTTGTTCTTTCACCCATGTGCCACCTAATAATGATGATAAAATGAGGCTGAGACTTAAATCAGAGTTTAAATATACTGTCTTGGTCAGTGCTCACAAAAGAACTTATGCATCATTTGGATATCTGAAGGGGGTAAAACAAATGCTTGTGTTGTGTCTAGTGCAATGACTGTTGGAGAGAGTGAAGGACCAGTATTGTCTTTGATCCTGTAGAACGAAGGCCAACATTTGGCATTCTCTAAAGACAAAAGTAGGTCGACTCATTTGGAACTACTGATGCAAATTGAAAGAGAGAGTTCTGCTCTGCAATATTCCAGTTGGTATCAGTTGTTCATACAAAATGTTTGAAGCCATATGGAGTTTTGGACTATTATCAAATGTAGTATCTAGTGTTCATTTGTCAAATAGCCTCAATGTGTGATCTGAGTCATTAATCAATGCATATTTTGATGTACAAAAATCTTCCATTTCTTTTGAAATAGCATGCCACTTGTGCTGCTCTAAATTGTTGTTGCAAAGATACATTGAGAATTTGGTCACAGGAATATCATTGGAACTTGACATGTAACAATTGCTCAACTCAGCATTGGTTCACAGTAACCAATTTTTAGATGATTCCACTTGTGGGCCCATTCACATGGATAGTTTGTTGGAACAGAGGTTTAGATGGTCTAACTAATATGCATTTGGTGGTAATGATTAAGCTTATTGCCCCACATTAGATACTACTCAATGTATGGTTTCTGATAGGGTAAAACAAAGAAGAAAACTTGAAAAGCCGGCCCTAGGTAGATGAGATTTTGGCTTTTATGACGATGATGAACTACCCGTGGTGGTGAAAATTATGCCCGTTGGATGGATTGCCTGCACCTCAGTTGCGTGGCTGTTGGTCGTGGGTCCCATTGAAGGAAGTTGTTCATATATAAATATGCTGTTGGAAATTAAAGGGCTATGTGTAGGATAGAAAGAGGGTGTGGAGGGGAAATCATTAGGTAAGGTCAAGGTGCTGTTGATGTGACAGGATTTACCTAACTACTATGTGAAAGTTCACTTTTGACACCTTTCCAGACCCCAGAAATCCATGGGTTTTTCACATTTTCCTTTTGTCTTTGATTTAAAAAGAGATCCATTTTACCAATGCGGGAGATATAAGCCAATCGATGCAAACTTGAGTAGGTAAACTTCACTGCATGATTCTCTGGTGGAACATTCACACATATGCCTCTTTCTGAGAATTAGGATGCTACTCACCTTAATTCACTACATCCCCCCAAACCCTTTCCTTCTACTTACCCAATGAGCTATATTAGCCTTGATCATTTTTTTTAAACAGTCACAAGTAAGGGTATTATAAATTGAAATAAAAGGTACATCATAAATGGCTAGTATAAGAGATCTATACCAACTGGCAAAATCACAGAAAAGAAAAATACTAGTCATACTAACTTTTGATACAAACTCCTCATAATAAACACTAAATCATCGATCACAGAAGATCCACAAGAGCTTCCTCTCTCTCAATTCCAGGTTCAGCCAAGAACTTTGCTACACCATTCGTGGAACGTCTGACATGTTTGAAGCACCTCTCTCTCTCTCTCAAAAAAAAAAAGTCTGAGATGTCTAAAGCACACCTCCCTTACGGAGCATTCTTTCCGAATGTCTCTAATCATAGGACAAGCTTCCAAGGAGGCCTCTTTCCCCATCTGATAGTGTTCAATGAATCTTCCTTAACCGTGCTTGCCCAAAGACCTTACATTCTTTTGATTCCCAACAATTCGGCCTCATTTGAATCTAGAACTCCAAAGGGTTTGAGAAGAAAGAAACAATCTCACCCCTCCCATTATGTACTATTCCCCCTATGTCAGTTGGACCTAATTTACGCTTTCAGCCCCAGGCACATTAACTTAACTTGGTCCTTAAGTGGAGGAACCCACTTCACTTTCTCCCTTTTCTTAATTCTACCACTTGACAAGCTACCCTCCCAAGACATAAAATTAGACAGTGACTAATCTTCGAACCCCTTTCATGATAACCACCACCTGCACAATCTCAATTTCAGACACCCACCCTCAAATTACATAAAACCCCCAAATGGACCATATAATTTTGGTTGGGATCCTTTCCCAAGAGAATTTCTTCCTCCCTGCAAAAGAGCCAATGTACCATTCCTCCGTTGTTCCTTTAATAGACCTGTTTAGAACCCATTGACACCCATTAGGCCTATGAATCTCGTCCACTTCCCATGACATGTCAACCTCCAAAGAGATGATCAACACTCTCATCCCATGTCTGCTACACTTGACAAGATGTCCCTGCAAGGCCAATGCCCCTATGCTTTAGACCACACCTGATTAAGATTCTCTCTTTTAAGGCACACCATAAGAAAACTTGCACTCGAGGAGGAGCTTCCCCAATTCTAGTCAGAGCTCTCAGAGGTTTAGGTCTCTCCTTGGATTCCAAAGCTTCTTTTACCACATTCTTAACAGAGTACTCACTTGACGGATCCCCTGTGCAAATGCTTTCATCTTTCTCATCTAGATATACAGGCGCGTCTCTCAATAACAATTTCAACTTTGAGTATTCATTTTGTTCAAAAGTCCTAAAATCCCTTCTAAAAGTCACCGACCATGCCTGTGGCTTACGGGGGGCTGCGCGCGTCTACAGTTCTACCCAATGCCCTCTCGGAGGTCTTGGGGTTCTCCGTCAAAAAAATAAAAATAAAATAAAACCCAAACATTTGCCCTTGTTATTCCTATCCTAAAAAGGCACTTCTTTGAGAACTCTTATCTTCAAACCTCAAATCATTCTAGGAATGCTCTACCTGCTCTCTCTTCTCCACCTCCAACTCTATAGATGTCCTCAGTGGTCAGGGACCCCTTCTTGATAGCTTTGTCACTGGCATTCTACCCATTCAGTAACTTGCAACATGAATCCTTTTCCATAACGCTTCCCTTTTCCTTATTTCTAGAGATGTTGTCATGGTAGAGCATGGTTCCTATCCTTTAGAATGATGCCGAAACACCCTTTCTCTTTAGGTTCAATCGCAATAACCCATTTGACTAAATGCACCTTTTATATGCTTTACCTTCCCATAGGAAATCTATATGAAGTTTTTTCCATTTTCGTTGATATCCCAACTGGTAGCTCAAAGAGAGACATATAGTATAGAGAAATATTAAGCAATGCAGATTTAATAAGGGATTGAAAATCCTCCCAAAGACGGATAATTCGTCCTCCAACTAGCTAGACACCTTTCCACCTCCTCGATTATTGGGTTCCATATTCATTTAGGCTTTGCACCTACCTGTAAATCCAAATATAGCAAAGGCAGTTTTCCCACTCCACATCCCACTTCCTCTGCTAGAGGCTTGTGGTCTTCCCCTGCCAATCCTATGCCTATCACAGAGTTTTTACCCAAATTTATTCTTAGCCCCAAAGCCAACTCAAAACGTCTAAGTGTGGCTTTTAAACCTATCATCTCCTCTTTCACTGCCTTGCATAATAGTAACATGTCATCGGCAAACTGCAGTTGAGTTAGAACTAGTCCACCTTCCGAAGCTTGAACCTCAAATTACACCTACTTTCCTAACTTTTAGAATTAATTTACTCAAACTTCACCCACCATGGTAAAAATTAATGGAGATAGAGGATCCCCTTGGCTGAGGCCCCTACAAGCTCTAATAGGCTAAGTGGGTGAACCATTATATACCAATTCATTCATCTCTTCAATAGGATATATATTATATACTAATCCAATGTTGAGAGGGGAGTTCATCTTATGGGAATTGTTCAGATGTGCAATAGAGGGTAAAGAAAGAGTTAGGCCATTTTACAGTTTTCTAACTTGATTTCATGGTCACAACTCACAAGTATCCCAACCTTAATTGTTTATTCTCTCAATTAAGTAACAAGATAGACCTTCAATATCTGTTGTTCCAGAATTGTATTATTCGTCTCCTGCTCATTAATTGATTGATTGCTTTCCCAGGTTATTGTGTTTGAACGTGGAGACTTGGTTTTTGTATTCAATTTCCATCCAGAAAATACATACGAAGGGTAAATTTATATTTTTGGCTTAACACGGACAAAAAGTAAATTTCTCAGGATTTGTTGTCTGAATCTCATCAGTCACAATTCAGGTATAAAGTCGGATGTGACTTGCCAGGAAAATATAGAGTTGCTTTAGACAGTGATGCTTGGGAATTTGGTGGACCTGGAAGAGTAAGGATATCATTAAATGCTTTCAACATTTGCATCTAAAACTTTAATGCCTTGTTTTAAGATTTCATGACATTTCTGTCTATGGTATAATTAGTCACGTGCAAATATTCTACTAAAGAGGGTAATGTAATTAACAAATTCCAAAACATAATATGACAGTTTTACATGGACTCTTTTCTCCTGTTGATATTTATGCAGAAGGCTGTACAGTTCTGAAGCCCTCTGGTGGATTGTTTCTGGGTTTTATGTTTTCAAAACACGGTAGCTGGATGAAACCTGAATTTAACTAGTAAATGGCCAGAAATGTTGTGAACAAGAAAGCAGTGCAATGAATTCTCAGCATATAATTAAAAAAAACCCTCAGCAAATCAACATCTCAGTGTTTTGAAAGGAGTTTGAGAATCTCTAGAAGTCTAGTCTCTCCTTCAGTAAAGGATTATGCCACAAAAACATGATTAACAATAGAAACGTTTCAGAGGCTTCTGATTGATTTGACTAAGCTGCGTGAAGAAGCTCAGACACCATGCTTCAAATAGATTTGTTTGAGGTGTTTCTGGACCAGCAAAATCCTTCTACCTATACATAACATACAAGAGAGACTTTTTAGGATATCATACTGTAGAGATGTTTGCTGAGTTTTTCAAATTTCCATTTTTCTTTCTCTAATTCTCTGATGTGAATGAGCCTTTTCTAGCAAAATCTTGGATCTCTCCTATGGATTTACTATGATTAATTCAATGTCGTAGGCCTTGTGCAGATCATGTTCAATCACTAATATTGCAATATTTTAAAAATAGAACTTTATAACCGACATATTGTCAGCTTCTAAGCACATGCACACACACACACACACACACAAAGTAAAATTCTAGTCAACCCCAAAGAATGGGGTTGACGATGCACCCCATTTTTTTATAGCAAAGTAGGGCTATTTATGATTAATCTGAACTGTCAAACACACTACACTTGTCTCCTAGGAATTTTCATATGTCTAAATTTGACACTCATGGGATGATATACACCCTTATTGAGACAAAAAATGTTGCCCCCTCAAATACCATTGATCTTTGAGCCGATTAATTTATAGCTTAGAACCTTCAAATGGGAATCATTTTTTCCCTAAATATGTATAGGGTAATGTTCAACTGCACACCCTATGAGGGGTTCTCAGGGTGAGAACATCATGTGGGGTTCACTTATAATAATAGGGTTGGGTGGGTTAGGAATATCTATGCTTGTAAAAAATCAGCCTGATTGAATTACTCTAGCCATGGTTTTAAAGGACCCATAATCAATGACAGACAGGTTGCAATTTTATCAAGTTCAATCTAGTGGTAGGTATAACTTGGAATCTAATTAGGTAGAGATCTAATTCATGGGTGGATAATGGGCGTGGGATGGGAAAGGTGTGTAATTGGGGCCTAGGGCGGACCCCACATGAGGATTCTCAGTGTGGGAACCTTTATGGGTTCCTGGCTGAACATTTTCATACATAATATGTATATATTTAGGAGTATTGCAAGAATCAGAGTTCAATCTTCAACATCAAATAATTATTTTTTACATGAATATTTTAATTTAGAAAGTATTGACGAAAGATGGAAGTGCTGCCAAGAGAAACATATGGTTTTAGCTTTCAGTGAAATACCCAACTGATACCAAATGTGCTAGAAATTGAATGGACTGTAGAGACACAGAATACAGCTAATTAACTTTAAGGTCCTTTAAAATTTCCTAACTATTAATACAAATATTAGACTAATTTTAAGTGTAGACTAAAAATCATCCATATTTTTACATTCCATAGAAAAGGATCGATTGTCACTATTTCTTGATTTTCTATATGGTTTTGAACTGGTCTTTCAAAGAGAAAAATGGTATTTTTTTTTGAATGGTTAATATGTTAGAGAAAGAAAGGCACCAGAGGTGCAAGAACATAAGAGAAAAATGGTATTGCACTGTAGAGTATCTGAATTTGAGAAAGCTTATTACAATTAACAATGATTGAGCCCACTTTAAAAAATTGGGAGCTATACATGCACAGAATCTGAATTTCGAATTGTTTTCCATGGGATGCTGATTGACAGCCTGTGTTTATCATCTCTTACCTTTTGCATGAATCCTACAAACCACATTTAATTATGTATTGTCTGACGAGACAATGTCACAGCTGGAGGTGCTCATTGTTGCAATCATGGAAGTTGCCAGTTCGAGTCACATCATATTGAGAGAGATCTGTCAGCCACATGTGATTGGTCTTTTCATTTCATTATTGCAGCATTCAAGTCCATATACTTTGCCGGTCCAGCTATTCTATGATATGGTTCATTCAATCAAATTGACGTCCTTTTAAATAATAGATTAGAATCTGTACACTTATCAGCCTTGAATTAATCCTTTTTACAACCCTACTAACCCTCCCTTTTAATTTTTATGTGCGAGTCAGGGTAGAATTCCGCCAGAGTCTTCCTTAGGAGAGGGATATCATTTGGGAGGGTGAAGCTGTTGAGTGTGTTCTTTGTGCGTAGTCGAGGAAGATGTTGATCACCTCTTTTGTAGGTTTCCTTTCTCTTTTGGTGTGTGGGCGAGTCTTCTGGGTTTTGTAGGGTGGTGTTGGGTTCTAAATGGATCAGTGGGGGGAGTAGATGGAGAGTTGTAGTAGTAGTAGCCCTTTTTGAGGTAAAAGTGTAGTATGGATTCTTGATGTGGTAGTTGTGTGTTGGTCTGTATGGAATTGTGAGTGAATGTCGAAGGTGGTGGAGGTGGCACAAAATGGTTCTAAGGATTTCATGTGATATTTACTCGTTTTTGTATGGGTGCCTAAGAGGCTGTCGTAAGGAAAAAGAGTTCTTTGGAGAAATGTTGCAGACCTCCATTAAGTTTCTCTAAATTTAATGTGGATGGGCTGGTTATGGGAAAGCCTGGCCCTGCTAGCATTGGGGTGTGTTACGTAATGCTGAGGGGAAAATGTTTCTTTCTTGAAATCGATGTGTCACATGGAATTGAATGTGGTGAAGATTCTAGGTATTAGGAGGGCTATTATGTGTTAGACATGGTAGTGGTAGTTTAGTGATTGAGGGAGATTCAACTAATGCTATTTCTTGGACTAGTGATTGGATACGCCCTCCTTGGAAGTTGATCCACATTGCTAGGGACATTGGGAGGGCTTGCTAGTAGGATGGATGAGCTATGTAGACAAGCTAACAAGGTTTAAAGGGACGATTTATAAGACAATTATAAAACCCACCATGCAATATGGAGAACATTTTGGATGATAAGGAAAGAACAATTAAATGAAGTCATGGTAATAAAGACATGTACAATGAGATGGAGTGTGGAGTAACATTGTAAGATAGGATTAGAAATGAGTACATTAGAGAATCTAAAGATTGCCAAAGGGGCTTAGAAACCATAGTTTGAAAACTCGTTTTTGACTTGGTTGATTCTTCCAAGTTTACTCAACTCACAAAGAAAACGAATAACTGGTTAAGAACTCGACAAGCCATTGAGTTTTTTGTTTGACAATGTTGACTTGACTGACTTAGACTAAAACTTAGTCAAGTACTGGACTCGATTGAGTCAAGTGGAAACAAGAGAGGAATACACACACCATTTTCAATTTCTTAAAGGAGCACATCGGTTAAATACCCTATAACTCAATGTTTAAAAAAGAAAAAGCTTTTTTGAGTATAAAAGTTCATAAATCTAGGTTAAAGGAGGCACAGATAAGAACCTATCAATGGGAGAGTAGGGATGAGAAAAGAATGACTGGAATGGGTGAAGAAAACATCATCTCTATTCTCTTTCATTTTTTTCTCTTTTATTTTTTTCCTTCTTTTTCATTTTATTTTTTTACTCTTATTAGGTTTTTATGATTTTTTGTTTTCTTTAATCTCTTTTTCATTTTTTGTTATTTTTATATCTTAACTTTTTTTTTTTTTTTGTGTTTTTATTCTTCTGATTCTTGTCCATTTCCTCTTTTTTTTTTCCTTATTTTTTGTATGTCTTTTTCTTCTTCTTTATTCTCTCTTCTATTTTGCCTCCTATTTTTTTGTTTTTTATTTTACCATCTTTTGCCTCCTATTCTTCATTTTTTTTTTCTCATATTTTTAATATTTAAATGATATATGTGCATAAAAAATATATCAAAATATATTATTAATGTTGACCAAATCTTGGCTTTTCGACTCTCATTCTACTGTGCCACTAAGCAATTCTATCCTCTCATTCTCACATTCATTTACATGTTAATATGATGCATCTCCTTCATATTAGTTTCACCAAATTAGCAAGTTTATTAGATGACAATACTGACATCACCATACTGCAGGTGGGTCATGAGGCAGATCATTTTACTAATCCAGAAGGCATACCGGGTGTACCAGAAACAAATTTCAACAATAGGCCCAATTCTTTCAAAGTACTATCACCACCGCGCACATGTGTGGTATGGTTATTTCCACTCCATTTAAATCTGCAAGTTTCTAAGATGGACATTTTTTGAGTGTCTGGATCTCTGTTTATTCAGCATTAATGAATGTTATGCTATTAAGGAATGACATCATCCTCATCCTGGTCACTGTTACAGACACCACTTCGGGATTATAAGTGCTGCCAAGATTAATGGAATATTTTCAAATTGGGGATTTCTCAGGATACTAATGGGAAAATCTTGCTAAACATAAAATATTTAATAGCTGTGAAAATAAATATGAACATGTGCCTATCTATTTATCGAGAGTATTTTGATTCTGTGATAATAATGTGATTCTTACGTTTAAAAAGCAAAGGACAGTAAAGACGGAGTTACCACGGAACCTGGAAACGTGATTATACCTCTCTGTCATATATTATTGCACTATCTGCCTTGAAAGAAACCATTATAATATTTCAACATTTTCAATAATATTTGCAATATTATGATATTACTCATACAAACTTGTATAGTTGTAAGAAAATAAGTGGACATATAAATGGTTTGTACCATTCAAAAGTATTGGATCAACTCAACTCTTTTTTTTGGATAACATGGGTATCTTCATCCGACATTGGAGATGAAATTAATCTCACAGTACAAAACCACATGCAAGCCTTATGTATCACGTAAGCCAAGGAAGAGTCAAACCCAAGACCTCTAGTTTAACCTTAAAAGTAGAGACCAATTGAGCTATCCATGTGGATTAAAATTAGAACTTTAGTATGCACGAGGGAATCGAACCCCGGTTGGTACCATGCTAGGGTGGTTTGAAAGACCTTGGTTTTTATATGGTGCCTAAAAAATTTCACCTTGGTTGGATAAGAGAAGTCATGTTTTTAAGACCTTTATCTAATAGTGGAAATTCATTGGGTTGGATTGATAGGCTTTAAAAGCCAAATTGGTGCCAATTTGGGTAAACGTGCAATTCACAAGGGGTAGCTGGGTCATCGTCATCATCATCAGGGGGTAGGTCGGTGTGAAGGGGAAATGGATCCATTGGGTCCACTATGAACCGCACAATCCAATGGTTGCGCCAAACTTTGGTGCAAACACGTTGCAGGAAATCTTTGTTTTATATATATAAACTGATGGAGGCTAGGGAGGATTAAGAATACCCAACCTTTGGATTATAGCGGAAGCTTGAATAACTCGAATAACCCGAAGCAAAATAGTAACCATATAAAATTCAGACAAGTTGTAGCCTGAATGATAATACTAACTCAAAGAACATTGGGCTTGTTGGATCAAAAGTTGGAGAATAACCCAACAACCTTTGTACTGGCCTTGGAGAATTAATCTCTAGACAACCTTCTTGTTCTGATTCTTCAGAACTTGTAGAATACCAAGGTCTTCAACCTGGGCCTGATGTTGACACCTGATCTAAGGTGCTGATCTGAGTTTCTGATGCTGTATCATTGAATCTAAAGTCAAGACTTTTCTGACCTCCAACGCAGCAATACCGTGTTTCCTCTCAACAGTGGGTTGAGTACACGATCTGGTCTTTAACGGGCAACACCTGTGCTCCTTTCCAACAGAGGAACCACCGCTGTTTGCATACAGATCACCATCCACCCTTGGGAATGATCCCAACCTCTGAAAGTACTGCTGCTTGGTTTCCACTACATAGGGAGATCACACTTCACAAGAGTATGCAAACCACTGCAATACTTGGACTCACAAAAACTGGCTATTTGCAGCCAAGAATTTGAAAACAAACCATTGTTTTCTAAGAAACAAAATAATTTTTATTAATCCCAAAAAAACTCCTCTATCTTGCTACATACGACTCCTTAAATAAGAAAAAAAGAAAGAAACCCGACTGCATGCTAAAGAATAGGAGCCAACCTCCTTTACATGGAATTCTAATTAAAGTAAACCACCTAAAGTTTGAAATAACAAATTTCCCTAAGCTAATTCCTATCGAAAAACTAACTTAGAAACCTAATCTAATTAAGTCTCTCCACCGCTAACTCTTTTCAACTGAGCCAGCAATTGTGTCTCGCCTCTTGCTTTGTGAACAACAGGGCCTGAGTTGCTCAGTTGGGCCTGGACTTTGCTGGGCCAGAGTTGTGGCAGCTTGTTGGGCCAAGGCTTGGGCCTGATCTTGGACTTGGCCTGATATGAATTGGGCTTGACCCTCCTTTACAGATGCCCACATCATACTCTCCCTCTCGGAGAAAACTCGTCCTCAAGTTTAGGAGGTGCAAGGATGAAGGGTGCAGTTGCATCATCCTTTGTCTCGCGCCACCACGAATGTTCATCTTGATATGTAACCCATCTTTGTGAAATTGTCACACTAGGAGACGTCGCCTCAACACCTACCAAAAGTGAATGAGCAGTAGATGCGGAGGACTGCGTCGCAAAGCTCGCCCATATCGGGTCAACATATGGCCGGGATGTGTGGTGTGAGTCCACATGGTGCCGGACATCTCCATTGCTCAATGTGCGAACTCATACCAATTGATCACTGTTATCGTTGTATGTAGAACCTTTATGTTGCTTTTCAATAGACTGTGACTCATGTTGGTGTTTGGGTGTATCAATCTCCAAAAGTGATGATAGATTAGATGTTGCCAACTGGTTCACGTGCTCTTCCCACATGGGGTCCACGTATGGTGTAACATGGTTGTCCACCTGCTGCTGTATCATCATCTCAACTTCTTGTTCTACTGCCCAAAGTTGCACTTTCATAGAGTTGTCGCCACAGACTTATCGATCTCTTCCTTCGGAGCAACTATAGATGATTGGACCATGAGAAACTCTCCGGGCTCATCATAGTTCATCTCTCCCTCACTGAAGGAATCTGAGACAACTGGTTCCTCAACTTGAGCCAAATTCACAGCTTGAGAAGGGCACTCTGAAGCTATGTGCCCAAAACCACTGCACTTGAAACACTTAGGCCTGTTCTTCGCCTTGTAATCAGATGTGTTTGGCTTTTTTGAAGGCTGCTCTACAGCCTTAGGTGAAGTACCCTTATCCGGAATACTTGGACTACTCCCTACATGCTTGCTAGATGGAGCCTGATAGGATCTATTTTTCCGGTGCTCAATTTTCTCAAAGTGGATTGCCTTTTTGAACACGTTTGAAAGAAAAAGAAGATCAAAAGCCATCACAACATCTCCTATGGAAGGTTGAAGCCCTTCAACGTATCGCTGGACCAAATGTTCTTCTGACTCATAAAGATTGTTTTGAGATGCTAGGAGATTAAATTCCTCAGTGTACTCTGCTACAGTTCGGTTACCTTGGTTAAGATTTTGCAATCTTAAGAACAATTCTTTTTTGTAGTTGGTTGGTAGAAAAGTACTGAACAACAATTTCTTCATTTTGTGGCAGTCTCTGATTTTTTACTTACCATGATTCTGTCTGTCAGTCTTAATCCTCTGCCACCATGATAAAGCTCTACCTTTCAATTTAGAAACCAAATTGACTTTCATGTCGTCAGGGACATCTCGGCAATCAAAAGCATTCTCTATTGCCTCAATACACTCTACGATCTCATCATGTTCTATACTGCCTGAATAGTCTGGAATGTCAACTTAAATGCCATATGAATCAAGGTTTGCTCTGTTGTATCTTTCTGGACTCCCACCCGCATATCTGTGTCGACGTCTAGGAGGAGAAGGAAAACGAGGCGGTGTCTCGTCGGACGATGATGAATGACTGCTATGAACGGAAGGAATGCTAGGGGGATACTGATTGCGTTGCCTCTTTAGATCTGCTATATCCTTTGCCATATTAGCCATCATCTGTATCATTTGATCCATGTTTGGATTATTATTTATAGTCAAACTTGGGTAACCACTGCTTGAAGAATTGCCTATCTGTCGAGTAGGGCAACTTTCTGGAGCACTTCTGATCTGGAGAACAAAGTTTGTAGGGATCCCACCATCAGTCCGTGCTTGACGAGGGCGAAAATTATAACGCCGTGCCATCACTCGATTCAAAGAACAAAACGAGTTTTGCAAAAAATATCCATGAATGGTGATGAAATAAACAACTCACAGGTATGGTCGATGTCGGAGTCTCGATTGACTCAAAGGCTCTGAATATCACTCTTATGTAGGCTAGGTAGGATTAAGAATACCCAACCTTTGAATTATAGCGGAAGTTTGAATAATAACTCGAGTAACCCGAAGCAAAATAGTAACCATATAAAATTCAGACAAGTTGTAGCCTGAATGATGATTACTAAAAGAACATTGGGCTTGTTGGATCAAAAGTTGGAGAATAACCCAACTACCTTTGTACTGGCCTTGGAGAATTAATCTCTAGACAACCTCCTTTGTTTTGATTCTTCAGAACTTGTAGAATACCAAGGTCTTCAACCTGGACCTGATGTTGACACCTTGATCTAAGGTGCTGATCTGAGTTTTTGATGGGCTGTATCATTGAATCTAAGTCAGACTTTTCTGACCTCCAACACAGCAATACCGTGTTTCCTCTCAACAGTGGGTTGAGTACACGATCTGGTCTTTAACGGGCAACACCTGTGCTCCTTTCCAACAGAGGAACCACCGCTGTTTGCATACAGATCACCATCCACCCTTGGGAATGATCCCAACCTCTGAAAGTACTGCTGCCTGGTTTCCACTACATACGCAGATCACACTTCACAAGAGTATGCAAACCACTGCAATACTCGGACTCACAAAAACTGGCTATTTGCAGCCAAGAATTTGAAAACAAACCATTGTTTCTAAGAAACAAAATAATTTTTATTAATCCCAAAAAAAACTCCTCTATCTGGTTACATACGACTCCTTAAACAAGAAAAAAAGAAAGAAACCCGACTGTATGCTAAAGAATAGGAGCTGACCCTCCTTTACATGGAATTCTAATTAAAGTAAACCACCTAAAGTTTGAAATAACAAATTTCCCTAAGCTAATTCCCATCGAAAAACTAACTTAGAAACCTAATCTAATTAAGTCTCTCCACCGCTAACTCTTTTCAACTGAGCCAGCAATTATGTCTCGCCTCTTGCTTTGTGAACAACAGGGCCTGAGTTGCTCAGTTGGGCCTGGACTTTGCTGGGCCAGAGTTGTGGCAGCTTGTTGGGCCAAGGCTTGGGCCTGATCTTGGACTTGGCCTGATATGAATTGGGCTTGGACCCTCCTTTACATGTGCCCACATCATAAACAATTGAAATTGGAGATTTGAGAGTCATCTAGATCAGCCCTTTTTTTATTTCACTCAACGTCTGTAGGCAAAGACGGGCTTCCTGACGTATCAAATCTCATAATGACGAATCAAAAGCTTCAAGGCACATCACTCTCCTAAACCTCTCCTTACACACTAGGGAAAAAGGATTTCTCTGAGTGTGTTGGGGATGTCTTGGACATCCAATCCTCTCGTTTTCATAAGGCTAGGGAGAAGAGAAAGGAGGAAATAAAGGAGACGGTTTTCTTCTAAATTTTGGACTTTATAAACTTATTTTATCATTATTTTATGAGAGATCCTTAGCCATGTGGGACCCACAAAAATCCTACAATAGTATCCTTGGATTGGTGATCTTCTAGTCCATTGATTTGATGGTTCCTTCCACGGATTGCAAGTTCCCTGAAAGTAGATAGGAAATCCACCTTCGTCCAATGTTGTCTCTTCCTATGTGCAACTTGAATGTGAACTGTTTATTTATAACCAAGTGACACCTCCAATGGAAGGAAGCAATTCCAAATGGAGTCCTTAGAAAAACATTTATATTTTATATAAAGTTTAATTTTGAAACTGCAACATCACATACTTCGGCATGAGGATACTAGATATATCCTTAGTTCAAGGATCATCAAATTAAGTTGGTGACATCATATCTCCCTTTTGAAAATCCAGGTGTTCCATAGGGTTGATGAAGATTCTTTAGAATCCAATGAAGGGGTTCATGTCAGTGAGATGCCAGCATCTGTGGTAGCTGCAATGGAGAGTCCTGCAGCAGATTTGGTAGCTGAACGGGAGAATCCCGAGCCAACTTCTAATAAATCAGAAGCAGAACTTGGCTCTAGTGAGGAAGAAGATGTGGAAAGTGAGGAGATGGATGAGACCTCAGGCAACAGAGAACCGCGATTGGTCCCATAGAATTGGGAGTTGAAGGTGGCTGCTTTTATGTCGAGTACTAAGGATACATCGTCAATGGGTACTCTCTGTGTCTGCTCTGTATATAAAATAAGTCATGTTATCCACTTTTTAAAGAAAAATAATGAGAATTTTGTTTCTTTTGTTTAATTTTGGAAAAGTGGGTCTTTGGAGATTGAACGGTTTCTTCTTCATGAATCTGCAGATTCATTGTTGTATTTATGACATATATAGATAGGAAATGGGAGGCTTCTGTTGATTTGGACAAGTTTTCCTCATATGAAATGGTTGATGGTGTTGTAATATTCACTGTAGGAGCTTCACATTGGATGTATGTATTTATAGGGGGAAAACAGATTAGACCAAAATTTAGAATCTTGACTGAATTTTTGGACCTTAAGGGCGGCAATATGCAAATATTATGAAATATTGGACTTCAGAAATGGGTGCAAAGCTGATAGGACCTGAAAATTCAGCCTGAGTTTCAGGTTTTTTTATTGATTTTTTTAATTTACTAGATTTCAGTTATTTTTTTAAAAATAAAAAATATGACTGAAATGAGCTGAAATAGTTGAAGTTCTTAAACTTGGGTTATAAGAGGTGGTGTTTTTCTTGCATTTCATCAAGCTACTGGAACCACTGTTAGCTGCATTTTTTGCTTTATAGGTTTGTTCAGTAGTGTACTGTAATTTGGTCATTATTTAAAAATATAAATATAGCACCTATTTGACCTTACTAGATGGGGAAAGCGCAATTTAAATATTGTAATAGGAAAAACAAAATAGATTCAACGTGGATGACTTCCGACTAATCAAAATAGAGAAGAATGAAAGAATTGCATTAATTGTTTGAAATGAAATCTCCCAAGGCAAAAATCTACTCTAATAGCTTCATTTGTACAAGATGCACTCATTTCTCAAAGCTTTAAGACCCGTGAAGGGGCTTCCTAACCCCCTTCTACTGGGTCTCAAAACCTAATTCCCTCACACAACCCCTACTCCACAATACCCCCATTTGAAATAGGACCAATCATCACCAGCGGTTATTTGAGGTTTTGTGGTTTATCAAAGATGGAACAACTTAACCTGAGGGGGTTGGCCAGATGGTCAAGACATTCATCTCATGAGACAAGGTCTTGAGTTCAATTCACACTCAATCCTTTCAGGCCACTCTCTATGTGTGGATTGGGAAGCTTATACATGTTCGTGTAATTAGTCTCACCTCCAATGTAGGGTGAGGATATCTATATTAAATAGTAAGAATAGAATGGGATGGAGTGACTTTTTTTTTTTTTTTGGTATTGAGAGTGACTTAAACCTAAAACCTCCAGTAGTTTAGGCAAGTTCTTAACCATCAAGTCAATCTTCACGGGTTTACGGGGTGGAGTGAATTGGTCTTGGGATTAGGTTAAATCCAAGTTTATGCATTCTACTACATTCTCACTATTCTTAAAATCAAATGGGTGTGATAAATTGACACGACTCGTAAAACTTCTTCACAAAATAGACCCCAGATTTTCTCAAGTGAAACTCTGAAATCAATTCAGAATTCAATTTATCAATCGAGGGCAGATGTATCGGTCCAGTAAATAATTTTTCAAAAAATATAAAATAAATGTATCAGCTGACTCAAAGTAATCCGCCAATACAGTAGGTTATTAGGAGCCTTGATTTACATCTCCGATACAAACTGGCCAGGCCTAAAAGGCCGATACAAGTCAATCGTTTTTAAAATCCCTAGTCCAATGGAAGTCATGGGGCAAATTTTTTAGGGTGGATGACCCAGAAAAAAAAAAAAAACTTAGTAATCCCATCTTCTAATACATTGTCTCCCGTCCTTTTCGGGTCCCACAAATTATATCATTTAAATTATTTTATTAAATCTACATTGATATAAATTTTTTGTTTTAAAATATATCTTATTCATCAGAAGGAAAATCACAAAAATTGATGATTGAGTTTGAAATTTTTTTTTTTTCTTAAAAAGACTTTTAAATCTGTGTCTAGATTCAGCCATCTGCTTTTCTGGCCTTATATGAGATAAATATTTTTTAAAAATAATTTTTTATATTTACATAATTCTAATGAATATGATCTAACTGGTTTGTGAGACAATACAACACAACACATGGTGATGTATTAGAAGAAGATGAATTGATCACACCCAGGTGAATACAGCCGGAAAGAAAGGTTGACAAATCTATAATCATTCCTGTGATAAAATCCACTAAGATGAGCAATTATCTAATTGGTCAGCAGAGAACATCCAATAATCTGCATCTTAAACAGCTTTCTATTATAGAATTACAACTTTAGCATTTGTATACATATCCAGGAAGCTAAAGACAGTTTACACCAGACATCAGATCAATACAAGCAATGCTGCGAAGCAAACGGACAACAAACGGACAACTACTTGATCTGAAAATGCTTGGTCGGGTTCCTCGGCAGAGCAATTTTAATTACTTCATTGTGACTTCTAGGTTTTAAAGAATGTGAACGTCCTGGGGGCTATCTTTCACCCGCAGAACCACCGGTATCTTATTGGGGTCTTCTGTCTGTTGGTCAGGTGGGACCTTCCTCCGGCGTTCATTGTGATGTGCTAATCGTTCACGACAACTCCTTTTGGCATCGTCAAAATGCGATAGCTCATGGAACCTGAATCACAAGTTCAAACGATGACGGTTTCAATAGATGACATCCATGCATACTAAGTATTCAACACAATGAAAGATAACAAACTGCATAGAACTCATGTTGTTGTTGACCTAGTGTCCATGAATCCTGTTTCCAGAACATGTGAGAGAGAAAGAATCAAGTATGCTCATAAAATGCTTTGAGAAGAATTAATCTTGGGAAGAGTCACAGTTACAGATAAGTGACAACAGTATTAGGAAGGAGGGTTGAAGTAAGAAATATTTACTTTCTTCTCTTTCTTTTCTGTTCAATGAATTCATCCTCATTCTTTTTGGGTCCTCATGAAGGGCCACACTGAGGCCCCTTTTCCAAGGAGAAGTGCTCCAGAAATTAGTACCATTAACTAATGTCTGGACTATTGTTATAGAAATCGCATAATTTTTGCAGATAAAGCTTCAGCTGGAGCAACATCAATAGCTGCTTAGCCAGTGGATATCGATGATCGATGGGCAGCACAGACTTAAAGCACTCTAATGGGGTTGAACCCATGGGTGGAACCAGAGGGAGTGCTAACCAAGCCAACCCCACCACCACCAAAACAGCCATTTTCCCTTTTTGTGAAGTACAAATTTTGTTTACTAAATAAGAACACGCACAAATAAAGAATGAGAACGCAAGCACATGTACAAGTAGCCCCACCAATACACCATGCTGAATCCCCACCCTTAGTACCCAACCAGGTCCAACAAAAATCCTCTCCAATCCTTACCTCCCACTGTTAACCCTGCCTAATAGACTACTAACCCTTCTCTTTGACCACCTTTTGTGTGCATATATGAAGACCAGTTGAACGAGATACTGTAGACTGGGGCCGTGCCTTTGGACCATACTCTATGCCTGCTAGAATTTGCTTCCACCATTACTGCCTCTGAACTGTCCCGTCCTTCAATTGAAATCCCATCATTATACCTAATCTCAACATCTTAATTACCTCCTCTCAATTGTTGCCCCTTCTTAGTGTTTGCAAACCCAGCTCCCCTGCCACACTCCATTCTTCATCCTCACTCAATTGGGATTCCATCTTTCTTTTTCCCCTCTACCACATATCCACACACTTCATAATTGGATACCAGTCGACATCATGACTCCTAGACATAACTGGGTCAAGGCTAGGATCTGGTCCGGCCTTGAGCCTAGATCCTGAACTCAAGCCTGTCCCAGAAAAGCAAGCCTGCTTTGCCTTGTCAAGCCCACTAACCTGAGACTCCATTAAGCTTAAAATAACGTGATTTCCTTATGTCCCCTGCTATGTTCCTCAATATATCATCACCCTCATTCCCTTTTCCTTATCCTTCTCATCTCTTCCCCCTATCCTTCTTTTCCACAACTGTCCCCTATCCATTCGCATGCTTCTATGTTGGATCTTTCACCTACCATCTACCCTTTTTCGTTTTCCATTTTTTTTAGATGGTAACATGACTCGAACCTTTAACCTTTTGGTTGTAATGATGACTTGTCCAACAGGCTCGTCACATCATTCAAATTTTGAAATTCAAAAATATCTTGGGTACTACGACAGATGGATGATGAGGATTGCTTGTTTTACAATGCATGCAAAACTTGCAGAACTGATGTCACATATGCCTCATGCATGCTAGATGGTGCCCCAGCCATCGATTTTTCCACCTCCCTCGCACGTGCCTCTTCCATGCCTTAACAATCCCCCAACCATAATCTCCTCTTCCAACATCTCCAACACCAGTGACCCCATGGATTTACAAACAGCAATCGATCCTTCGCCCTCCCCCAGAACCTACTTGCTTTAAGATTAGACAGAAACAGTTCCCTCCAGCTTCCACTGGTAGGGTTTTATATGCCCAATGCTTGATTCAGAGAAAAAGCACCATCTGCTCAAACACCTTATTTTCAACCTTAATCAATAGTTTTGGCACAGTTACCTTTTCAAAAAAAGAAAAAAAAAAAAAAGAGGTTCTCTTGATATTCTGAGGTGCAACCAAGATCACATTCCCCAACCTGCTTCAAATCATCTCAAAGACCCTAGTCTTCTGCACTAGCAAAGGGACATTGAAACTAGAACCAGGTATGCAGTTTTGGAATAGTATCTTCAGGTTTCCACTTTTCAAGGGAAAAATGCCTCCCCCCAACCAATCTGTTCTTCTTTAACCACCCTCATTACCTGCTCTTATGAATGAAGAGAGATCAAAATCTAATGACACGACTTTGGAGATTGAGGGAGAACATACCCAAGACAGAGGAGAAACATAAGAGATGGGAGAAAGCTATATAAGATTATAAGTTCCTTTGGCAAAAGTTTCATGCATGGGGTACTATTAGTATCAGAGCAAACAAGCAAACAAATTAATATCAAACAGGGAGATTCTATGAATCCATTTTTTCTGCTAACATCCGTACGGAACATACAATTGGTACAGGCTAATTAGTTCCTATGCCACTTGATGTAACATCCATTTCAAATGAAAAGGCTTAAATCCAACTGCTATGGGTACATATTTAGATATAAGATTGTCACCTATTATAATATTGATAACATAGTGACTTACTATATGAATGTTGCATAAGATATTTTATGTTAAATTTTAACAGATCAGTTCATGCCAATTAATGTAAAAAAATACTTGGATAGGTCACCAGTAAAACTTAGGTTATGTGGATCAACTGATTTAGTGCTACGAATGGCAATGCCATCTGCGTATGATGTAACTACTGGCACAATTGAGATGAACCTTCTTTTACATGCTACCATTTATTAATTCAAAGAAAAATAATACAACCATGAACAGAGCCCACTGGACGTTTAGCATCAAGCCCAGCACCCTCCTTAGCCAATAAACCTTTCTTCAACCCTTCCCCAGATTTTTCCTGATAAGTGAATTTGGTTGCTCTTACAGCCTTATGGTATGAAGTAGCAAACATTAACTTTTTGCTGCATCTATGTCAAGTGATAAAAGATGTGAACTTTTTCTTTCCCATTGTTTTCTTCTAAGTTTAGCATTAGTAAGTGTAATTTCATATTCACAAGAGTAACAAGAATAAATACAAAATTCAAAGCATCTTCAACGAGTAATTCAGATTGTAATCAAACTTCATAATTCATTACCAAAAACCAAGTATATCAGCATTTCAAAATGAAACAGTAAGTGGTTATATCCCTAAGCATTTGGAGCAGTCCCAATATGTAAACTTGAATCTCACAAACAAATAGCAATATACATAAATGTACTCAAACCAATACGAAATTCTAACAGATATAAGACTCGAATTAAAAAATGGAGCCAATACCAAATGAATCTAACAATTGATACATATGAATATGAAATCACACTCTTACCATAAACATCAAATATCGACACCTACGCACCCATATGCATCAAACAACCAAAATGTATTAAAAACAAGATCACAGTCACAACGCAATTCACATTCCAAACCCCAAAAATATATAAAATAAGTACCCGTTGCTATTAAGCACCCCAATTAATGTGCATCATCATTATCAAAGCCTCAGAACAAAATAAGAATGAGGAGTAAATCCTATTACCTTCTACTTGCAACCTTTAAGTTCTTCATACTAGGGCTGTTTTTGCTTTTGTCCATATGTGCCCAGAACATTCTTAAACAACATTTTCTTCCACTCAGGCAACATTTAGGCTGTCTCTCATGTAGTCTTTTTTATTTTTATTTTACTCTTGTTATACACACACCCATCTCAAATATCACATGAGTGGGTGCTTAGGCTTTAAGCTCTAGTCAAAAGCTCAAAGTTAGGTGACTCATATTTTAGATTTGATTCTAGTGGGTGTTATGAATATTTTGTTGCCTTAGATGATAAGATAGTGTTCTTAATATTAAACAAAATTAAGAATATATAGATAATATATCAAAAGTTTATGCCTTTTGCCTTGACCACAATGAGCTTAATATATGCATCCCCATCACCACTACTAAAAGAAACTATCCGCTGCAAACCGGTTCCCTGTGGACTGAGTAACTAACTTTTTACATGAATTATTTTGGTTTTAAAAGCTATAAAATATTAAGTGTCAGTATCACTTGAGCTTAATCCAGCAATGTGTGTATCTCAAAGAGGTTCAAATTAGGCATGAATCAAGGAGAAAGGGTAAATGTAAGCTCCACCGAAACTTAATTTTTTTTTTTGTACTATGAAGTTCATTCCTTGTTCACAAGAAACCAGTTCACAACAGATAATTTCTGACACTGCACATCTTCATATTTTGTACAATAATTTCTGTTGTGAACTTAGCTCTGAACCAAGTAATTTTTTTTTGAATAACATGGGTATCTCCACCCCATGTGGAGGTGAGATGAATCCAAAGTAGGGCTTATTTTACAAATGAGAATGAGAGTTTGAAAGATACACTTTTGTATAGAAGTGTGACGAATTCAACTTGAGCACTTCATTCTTAATATATTTTTCAAGGCTAAATAGTTCTAACCATCCATATGGCTTGAGATTAGTTCAAGAGTGACTATATCACGAGATTGAAATAAATTTAAGTATAAATCCCATTCATAGGATAATTCATGGGATAATAATAATCACAAGGGAGAAAAAAGAGAGTGTAAGTACAGACTCAAATTAGTTATCAAGTTCTCTGGTAAGCAAAAGAGAGCATAATATTTGCATTAATTTACCATAAGTGGTCTAATTTCTTAACACAGAAACAAGAAATGAATGTATTTTTACCTGCTGCACTGTTGGCAGTACCTCTGATCGACGCCGGCAACGGACACAACAGCAGCCTTGGCGTGATTTTCACACACTTTATGCCGTTGGTGGTACTTCTTAGCTGCTCCCAAGTCCGCCTCGCAATTGTCGGCCTGACACCTCATCTGCTGTTGCTGCTGCTCATGATCCGTTACCGCTGCCGCTGCCGTCGCTGTTTCTTCCTTTCTCTCTCCATCATTTTTAGCACAAACCCTCTTATTCCTTGCTTCCATTTCTTCAACAATTACCTCTTCTATCACGTCTCCTTCCTTTTCCTCATCTTCATTTTCTTTCTCCTCTACTTGGGTTTCTCTCTGTCTCAAGGATCGTTTGGCCATTTTGGAGAAATAGGAAGGTGAGTACAGAAAAGGGGGTTAAAAATAAAAGATTCTAAAGAGCAGGAAAAGGGGCTTTTGGGTCTTGGGGCAGAGCAAGAGGGGGCATGGTTAGAATTAAGATAGGGGATTCCTTATTCTTATTGGAGAGGAAGAGAAAGGGTCGTACTCGTACCAACAAAAGGGAAGAAATCCTCTTTCTCCACCTCACAGCACCTCACAGAAAAGTTAAGCTGCTAGCAGTCTCTCTCTCTTTCAATCCGCCATGGCTGCTGTACTAAATTTCTGTGAAGCAAAGGGGTCAATGGCGCTCTCTCTCTCGCTCGTTTTGTGCGTTGATTACGGTCTACCGTTGGGAAGAATGGGACCCACAGAAGATGAATGGCAATTCCCATCAATTACCAAATTCGCAATGATTGGAGTGTGGAGTGAGTGGGAGGAGGAGAATCCATCAGTCCATCCATTGTCCGACCGCAGACTCGTAGTCCAAAATCACACTCAAACCATAGTTGAAACTTGAAAAAGTACTCGTAGAAAGTTAAAGTTACGAATGTGGATCCTCTAAAGTCTAAACGTCACCTGAAATTTTATATTGCATTCATACTCTCCTAAATTTTTTGATCTTGGGTCATATATTTTGAATTAATTTAAGTTAAAATAAATTTAAATTGTGTTGAAGAGAAAGTCTCAAACTCGATTTTGGATTCAAAATTTTAACATTGATTTTTGTCCATGTACATGTAATTTACCTCAATTTAGAAAAAAAAAATAAAGGTAGGTTATATAGTCACTCCACTTTTCTATTTTTATATATCTAATTTAAAAAAAATTGAATGATAATACTATTTTACCTTTCTGACTTTTATCATCTGAATAAATTATTAATTCATTTTAAATTTGTTTAGATTATAAGAACGAATAATTTAAGTACAAAATAGACGATCAACTTAAACCTTTCAATTGTTTCGAAAGTCCCACTTCGTTCCTTCGAACCAAAATATAGGGTTGACGAAAAGTTGAAAAGCTATTCCCCTCTCCTACAGGTGGTCTTCTCTTTTTCCCTCTATCGTTTTGAGTGGCTTCCCAGTTCTATTCCTCCTCTCTTCTTTTCTCTTCTTCTTTCCTCTTCTTCTTCTTTTCTGCAGAATCCAGCCAGAGGACTGTTCATCCTTGCTACCAAGAGTTGCCACCATCTGCGTCTCCGCCTGCTGCTGCTGATTGCGTCCCAGATTTGCAACCTGTGAGACAAGCCTGCAACTATCGCCCCTAACCCCCCTCAGTTCTTAGCCGCGCGCCACTACTATTGCAGTCACAGATCGGTTGCAGAGCATCTCTTGACAGCCCATCAACCGGCGTCCTCAAAACCATCACAGGCTTCTCTGCTGCTTGTGGCCCCTTCTCCCCTGCTTCTACAGATCTTAGCCAACACCATTAACCGACTCGCCCATTGCCTGCAACTCCAAGCTCTCTATGACCTTTCAGCCACCGCCCACCTAATTCCATCCAGCAACCCATCTTCTCGCCACCCGCCAGGCCTGTTGGCGTTTCCAATAGATAAACCAACCACCCATGTTCACCATTTGAGATTCCCTAGGACCCGTTTTCCTTTCCTTCTCTTTCTTTATTCTTCCCAACAACCCATTAATCATGTGGTCCTCTGGCTGGATTCTGCAGAAAAGAAGAAGAGGAAGAGGAAGAGGAAAGAAGAGAGGAGAGAAATAGAACTAGGAATCCATCCAAATGAAAGAGTGAAGAAGAGAACTCCACCCGTAGGAGAGGAGAAGAGGAGAATAACTTTTCAGTTTTTCATCAACCTGACGTTTTGGTCAGAACAAGTATAGTGGAACTTTCGGATAATAAAAACCGAGGATAAAATGATATTTTACTCGATTTTTTTTTAAATTGAGTGTACAAAGGTAGGAACGTCAGATGTTTATGTGACCGGTAAAAAATAAAGGCTGCACTTACAAACACTTGAAAATCCTGCTCTGCACACTTAGAATTCAAAATTTCGTGATAAATTATTATTTAACTTCTACATTTTTAATTATTCGGATAAATATCCACTTTATTTTGACATTCATTCGAATGAATGTCAAATTTGGCCTTCATTCGAATGAATAGGCTGAATAGTAATACGGAATATTGTTAAGCCCTATTCATTTGAATGAATGTATAGTTCACTCGAATGAACATAGTTTCAATTATACATTCTAATGAATGAAGCCATTCATTCAAATAATTCCTACAGCAGTAGCAGTAATATTATTTAAATAATAAAATTTATTTTTAAAACTTTAAAGTTATTTTTTGAGCCGTGTGTATTTTCAAAAATTTTTAAATTAAATATTCGGACTAATTACAATAATCTGATAAAAATATTTTAAGGTTTTTTGACACTCTTAAATATTTAAAATATAGTATTTTACAAATAAGAGTATCCGTAGGCTGTGTCGAGAGGCAAGATTTCCAGTGTAAGTGCGGCCAAAATAAATCATTATTTTAATTTTAATAGTCCAAGTAGAGTCCTTTTATCTTTTATTTCAAATACTCCAAATTCTTGTAAAGAAATTTTAGAACCTAAGTTTGTGAAACAAATCATTATTAATTTATTATATGCATTACATATGTATTTTATCATAATCTAATCAATCTCGACTCTCATAATTTCAATTTCTCCAAATCAAAGTAGTCTTCAGCTGTGATCGTTTGTCTCTTCCCTTCGCTTTCTCATCTTTATTGGCTCAAATTTTAAAATCATACTAACAAACAGATTATTTTATTAAAAATGCACTCTTATCCGCCACCCTATTATCCACCTAGAATTATATAGTAAAAAACAACAACTGGGGATTATTTTTTTATGTAATACAAGTTTACAATCGATTGTATCATTTCCCATGTAATGTACATTATTTGTTGGCCCCACTATTGGTTTTTCCATGGAATTACGAGAAGGTAATTTAATCGAGGAAATTAATATGAGATAAAATTATTCTATAAAACTAATTAAATAATTAAATTCTATGGTATAGATTGTGATAGAAATGAAAAATATACAGTCATTTAATTTAAATTAAAAATATATATGGCTACAGCAGGATTTTTTATCAATTATTTTTTATCTAGTTGAATCAAATAAAACTTGTTTCATATAATTAAACAACTTCATAATTCCTACTTTAAATTTATAGGATTGATATTTGATAAGCGGTAGTGGCAAACATTATCAGATTTAAAATTCAGTGGCTAATTTATGTTATTTTAGAGTTTGGGTAATAAATTTTAAATCTAACTAACATTAACATTAATAAGGAATGTTGATATATCTTTTTATATTTAGATTATGATAAGTAGACATTAGACGAAAACATAAGTTTGTTGTCATTTTCTATAAAAAAAATACTAATATCTTTATCAAGGATAGCGATTCTCTCACTAGTATTTTATATAACTTGATATGTGTTTTACTGTATTATCCATTTTGCCTTTCAAACCGGTATGCCGAATGCTTTGAATCGATTCGTTAGATTATTGATCGGCTCACTGAAGTTTATCTAAGTGAAACTGTTTTTTCATACAAAACAGTAAATCAGATCACTGATCGGATCATTGAGCAGTTCAATGATCAGATCACTAATTTTTTTTTAAATGTTTTCGTACAAAAGTGAAAAGGTAAAATGGACAATATCCTAAATCCTATATCTCCTTGTACAAAATGGTCATAGAAGGATAGTTATCATTTATTAATCTTCATATATATATAAAGTAATTTCTTTTTTAAATGTGATTTACTGTAATAAAAACTCATGACACACCTTTCAACGTAAACTCATGCTTGTAGAGCTACCCCGACTGTACCGGTTGTCCGAGTCCTTTGGATCATTCGATGTGAGGTCATGTTTACATGTATGTGGGGTCAATCTCTGCAGAGTTGGACCCACCAGCAAGACAGTGACATTTTGAAATTAAACATGCACGACAGACAGGCAAGTCATGAAAACAGGGTGATGATGGATGATAAAGTGTGAAGTTGATCAGACGTTTTGATCTCTCTGATGCGAGAGATGAATGGCTACTCTGATTGAATTAAATAAAAATTTATAAGAGATTAAATAGGAAAGAATATACAATTAGCAGAATGAAAAAGAAAAGAAAATAAAATCCTCTTAATTTGAAGGGGGTCAATTCTTTGATTCTAGTACTCCTTTAAGATAGAGTATTTATATGAGTAACGCCCATCTTACCAATTAAATCATAAAACAAATCTCTTTCCAACGGATTAGTAAAGGCATCAGCAAGTTGACGAAAAGAAGGGATATGACGAGGAACAAGTAGTCCAGATTGTAATTTTTCCCTAATGAAATGTCAATAAAGTTTGACGTGTTTGGTTTTTTCGTGAAAAATCAGATTGTTGGCAATGTGCAAGGCGGCTTGATTGTCACATAATAAAGTGACGAAGAATGAGGAATACCAAGATTCCTGAGTAAGTGCTTCAACCATTGAAGTTCACATGTCAGAGTGGCCATGGCGTGATATTCGACCTCAGCGGATAAATGAGAAAATGTAGTTTGCTTCTTGGACTTCAAAGAAAGAAGGTTGGAGCCCATGAATGTATAATAATCAGAGGTTGACTGTCTAGTGGTTGGACAACCAGTCCAATCCGAATCACAGTATCTTTGGAGGCGAAAAGTGCTTGATGAAGAGAAGAATATTCCTTTATTAACATATCCTTTTAAATAGTTCGATGTGCAGCATCCAAATCTACTACAAGGGGAGTGCATAAATTGACTGAGAATATGGACTATATAGTTAAGATCTGGTTTGATAACAGTAAGATAGATGAGACGACCCATGAGTCGACAATATGATGGAGTTTGGCACAAAAGTCCCATCATTATGCGATAATTTTAGATATTATTTCTTTGAAAAATCTAAAATACGGTCACCTATCAATCCGATTACAACAGATTAAATAGGAAAGAATATATAATTTCAAGAATGAAAAAGAAAAAGAAAATAAAATCCTCTTAATTCGAAGGAGGTCGAGTCTTTGATTCTAATATAAAAGAGGCCGTCATCTCAATCTTTTCCCTATTATATATCTGTCTCTTCTGCTCCTGGATTCATTTCTTTCTTACTCAGAATCCTTGGATTCCATTTCTTTCTTCTGTAATCTCGTTAATGGAGGGTCTGGTTCGGTGCTCTGCAAATTATGTGCCCCTCTCTCCCATCAGCTTCTTGGAGAGGTCGGCAAGCGTTTTCAGAGACAGGATTTCCATTGTTTATGGGTCTTCTGTCAAGTTCACATGGAGAGAGACTCTGGTGCGATGCAAACGACTCGCATCTGCTCTGACCCAGATTGGAATTTCAAGGGGAGATGTTGTAAGCCTCTTCTTCTCTTCCTTCTTTTGCAGTATTTTTGGTTTTCATGGTTTTGATTTTTGATTCTAAGGGTCGTTTCTGTTTAAGGGATTCAATATAATTTTACCTTCTGAAAAGGTACTATTTGTGAGGACTGCGCTTCCAATCTAAAAGACTAATTTGATAGGTGCAGTGACAGTCTCCTATAAGTCTTTAGCTTTCCCTTCTTATAACGGACGTGAGACTCTCGTTTGTACCTCAACAATCTTCCCTTCGAACGAGGCTCTCCGGTGGATAGAACGTCGCCGACCGTCCTGTTCTGCTAGGAGATCTCTGACTCTATGATTTTCTAACAAAAAGTACAATTAAAGAGTTACTCTGAAGGGACTGGGGGTTGGACCTGAGCTGGTGTCCAAGTCTCTTAGAGCAAAGGTAGAAAGCAGACTAATAAAACTTCACAAAACGTTTTAGTGGAGGTTGTCTTGCCTAGTTGAGTATACATATATATAAAGGGACATAATTTTGATATAAGTCTGAATGGGAACTGACAGGGCCAAACTTTTATGTCATAGTATCGGCCACCGTATCGGCCGAGATTTCGACTCCTGGCCCGAGCTTTGTTTTAAGTGAAATGAGTAAGCCCGGCCGGACGGTAACAAAGACCAATTAAAGCTTGAGCCTGAACATGAACCTGAAAGCAAGTATTTTTCTACGAGTATTTGGCTAAAAAAGCTAATTCAATTTTTTCTATGAAGTATGAATTTTTAATTATTATCTGATTATTAAATAACCATTAAATAAAGTAAATATTAGATAATAAAGTCAAATCATATATGATTTTTTTCTATTTTTTATATTTTTTGAAGAATAGTGAAACTCCAACCGGGTGGATTGAAAGATTACTTAATGCTTTACGTGTATACCATATTTCATCTCAAAACACAAATTGAAGCCACATTATTTTAGTGGTCAAAACCAGCAGGTGTCAGTAGGAATAATGACGTCTGCTAGCTTTGACCATTCTGGCTTTGACCATTAGGATCAAGTGGTTTTCAACTGTAACTTTTGGGTGAAATTTATTTTACTTGTAGGTATTTTAGTGAGCTTTCAATCTAACTAGTTAGAATTTTATATTTCTGAAAAAAGGTTCAATAAAAAATAAAAGAATGGACCAAGTGTGATATGCAATCTCGTATATATGTTCTATATGTCTAAATAATCGGGCTAGGTTCAAGCCTTCGGGCCGGGACATTCATAAGCCCGAGCCCGGCCTGAATAATAATTAGACTTTTTTTCCTAGTTCAACCCTATTATAAATGGGCTGAATTTTTTTGCTAAGCCCACCTTTTCTTAGGTCAGATTCTTTGGGCTCTCGGGCCAAATTTTCATCCCTGGGTATAAGGTCATTGAGGTTTAAAAGTTAAAAGAGGGATAAGGTGAAAACGTTGGTTTGACACTTCACATGTGGGTCTAAGTTCAAAAGTTTGAAACTTAGACTCAATATCGAGCCAATTAACTCAGGAGAGTTATTCAACTTAACTCGAAAAAACTCAATATAACTTGTTGACTTGCTTGACTCAATATCAATCAAGTTGAATCAACTCAAGTAAGTCACCCGAATTTGTTTTGATTTTTCAAGCTATGGTTTAAATCAACAGAATATAGGCCTAAAATTGAAAACTTAAAGCCTATGGATTTTTTTAAATTATGTTTGCATTATGTTATTGGATCAAATGTTCTGTTTACTGATCTTGCTGTTGTGCACTTTACTCTGTCAATTCGACATATTAGAATCAATCCCTTCTGTAAGCTAAGATGTGCTCAGAACCACAGGAGAGTCCTAAGATCATTTTGTTTGTGTTTCTTCAACTCAAACTTAGATGTTTAAGGTGGAACATATTTGCTGTCCATTTCCAAATCTAGTGCATACTGATTGGAAAATTTGAAAATTGCAGGGCGTCCAAGTATTGTTTAGTCTTCTAAGTTATAAGACTTAAGGGATAGGTTCGTAGTTTTTTTTCTTATCGGAAATAATATCGTCATCTAATTTTTTCAGTTTTCTATGCTTATGAATTTTCAAAGTTGAAACAGAGCTGGCCTCAACCTCCTTTGACATGCATAAAATAGAAATTTGTTCCAAATAAATCTGAAAACTAGCTGTACAGAATGCAGTGTAAGGTTTCTGCTTTAGTGGAACAATTTTAAATGGTCATTAATAATGCCAAGCTGCATTCATCAACATCATCAAGCTGCAACTGAAAAAAATAAACTAAAATATACTGTCAATTGTGCCACTCATCCACTATCATCACTGTATGAATTGTATGCGGTGTGACAATTTAGTCATGTCCTTGAGATATACATTACTTTCTAGTGCATAAAATGTCATTTAAATGTTGTACATATAATATGAATTTTCTTGTTTACAGTAATTACCTGAACTCTAGTGCCTAGAGAACAATAAGATCTCTTTTTAAGATGCATAACTTTATATGAATTTGTAGGTATGCCTGATGATTGTGTATTTGTTTAACTCATAGCTTGTCCTGTTTGCTGTCAAAGTGAATGAAATAAAAAAAAATTAGCTACTGTGAGGGTCTAGCCAAGTTTTGAACCAATGTAGAGGGTGAAGATCCATTTGTGAAGAGTTTCATTACCATTACCACCACTGGAAGTTCTAAGTTCTCCTGAAACAAATGAAAGGGGAGGGGAGGAGGGGGAGGGGGCTCGGGGATAATTTTTAAAATTGATCGGTGATTCATTGATAGATTTCAAGTTTTTTAGATGAATCTTCAAAAGGGAGTCACAGACCCTTTTTTTGGAGTTTTCCTTCTCTCTGCGTAGAGGAGTTTCTTCTTTTGTAATCATTGTATTTTCTGTTTTTTCTCTCTTTTGTTTGAGTCTAAATCCTATTACCTTTTTGACTTGTTTCTGTTTTGTACTCTTTTTCTTCCTTTAATCTATTTCTCCTCGTTACTGCTCAATAAAAAAAAAAAAAGTAAATAAAGAACTGTTTCAAGAAGATGAAGTTGGATTTCTCTTTTGTGAAATGAAACCTAACTATTGCTTTTCACTATTGGCCAGTGGTGCAGTTTAGGAATACATCTACATCTTCTACATGGGATCGTTTTGCTTCATGGGAAGTAGGTGATTATCGAAATTAGGAGGGACACTAAATTGGTTCTAAATTAGAACTTGGAGAAAATATTGGGCAATATATCTCCATAATAGGTAAAGAACTAGAACACTTCTTGGAATCAAAAGGCTTAGCATATCTTTACCAATGCAAAAAAGGGCTTTGCTCCCATTGGACAATAGTATCTATATTTATTGGGATCCCGAGTCATGGATCTCTTGGTTTGACAAATGGGAGGGCCAAACAATTTTCTTTCTACTCTTTTTCAAATTTAACAATGTTAGTCTAAGCACATGGTTTATTCTTAAGCATATTCAACATGGCAGTTATAGTTCTTTTCATTTTAATTTATTGATTAATTGATTTAGAATAGATTTCCTTTAGCATTTGACAAAGATGGGATGTTGGAAGAATGAAAGGACATTCAGATACATGATTTGTTGAAGCTTCCGTAAGTGTTTGATTCCAGGTGTGTTAAAAGACACCTGAAGAGGTATTTTTCCCTTGCTTCACAAAACCATCCAGCTTCAAGACAAGTATGAAGGATCTGTTTATTTCATGTGTTTTTTTATGACCAAGGTGTCCAAGCCTCTTAGAGCAGCAGACTAATCTTCAAGGCATGTGCAAGCCTTCCTACCCACATACACGGGGTAACTCTACGGGGAGTGGCCCTTTGAGGTGGAGTGAGAATCGAACTCAGGACTCCCACTTCCTGAGGCAGGTTCCTGGCCATCATTCGAACCCCTTTGGGTTTTTATTTCATTTTGCATTTAGGTCTCTGTATCTCTTGTTAGATAATTCTGTGGCTTATGAAGGTTATAATAGGCATTTTTTTTTGAAACATTAACGATTTAATTCCATTAAAAATAGAAGATGCTACAAGAGAAGGATCCAAATATAGGAGAGATATACCGGGATCAAAGGGGGAAAAGAAACAAGAGTGATAAGAAAAAACATGAACATAAAGAAAAAATACAACAAAACAATCCTTAACCACTAAGAGGACTCCAACACCCCTAGCTCCCAAGGCTGGTGAGATGAAAAGATTCCAAAGCTGGCTATAGTAGGCGTTTGTTTACCCTCACAGATTTTAACATTAATTTTATGGTTCATTCATATGCATTTTTGTTTCTCCGATATTTACTTCAGTTTTATATCATTAGAATATCTTACTTACACAAGAAATCTCATTAATGCAAACAAAAATGTCTTGTGATCCCACCCTCCAATCAATTAACAAACACCTATAGACTGGATTTCTATTTTCTAGTCAACCACGAATATTGCTCGAAGAGTGGCCTTCGATGCTCGCCAACAACAGGGATTTGTGATATCAGTTTTTCTTTTTTTAATTTGAACTTTCCTGATTTGGAGTAAAAGAGACAAAACTTTGTCAAATCCTTTTATTAACCATACAATTTATGAACTGTGAAGTATCTCATTCTAGTGTCATAAGATCCCAATGACTTAATTTTGCATCTAAGGTTGCACTGTTGTAGTTTGCTGTCCTTCCATGTACATTCTCTTGTAACTTATTTTTTTGCCTTCAGGTTGCTGCTCTGGCACCAAACATTCCAGCAATGTATGAACTGCATTTTGGGGTTCCAATGGCAGGGGCTGTCCTCTGTACACTTAATATACGTCATGACTCGACCATGGTATCAGTACTTTTAAGGCATTCACAAGCCAAAGTCCTGTTTGTCGACTACCAATTTCTTGAAGTTGCCCATGGAGCGCTCAACCTTCTATCCGAGTCAAAAATCAAGCCACCTACCTTGATACTCATCACTGAATCTGATAATTCAGTGGTTCCCATTACCAGCAGTTTGAAGTCTAATAACCTCGAATATGAAAACCTCTTGAGGACCGGTCATGACGAGTATGAAATCAAATGGCCTGAAGATGAAAACGAGCCAATCTCACTAAATTACACGTCCGGTACCACATCAAGCCCCAAAGGAGTTGTTTACAGCCACAGAGGTGCACACTTAAATTCACTTGCAGCTGTTCTTCTTAATGAAATGCCCTCAATGCCTGTTTACTTATGGACTGTGCCAATGTTCCACTGCAATGGATGGTGTCTCATTTGGGGAGTGGCAGCTCAAGGCGGGACAAACATTTGCCTACGAAATGTGACTCCAAAGGCAATATTTGATTGTATTGCAACGCATAAGGTAACGCACATGGGTGGTGCACCAACGGTCTTGAACATGATTCTGAATGCAAAAACCAATGATAAAAAACCGCTTCCTGGCAAGGTGGTAGTAATGACTGGTGGGGCACCGCCTCCTCCCCATGTCCTTTACAAGATGGAGGACATGGGATTCAGTGTAATGCACTCATATGGACTCACTGAAACCTATGGTCCTGGAACCATTTGCACATGGAAGCCTGAATGGGATTCTTTGCCTCCCGAGGAATGGGCAAAGATCAAGGCTCGTCAAGGGCTAAACCACCTTGGTATGTCAGAGGTTGATATAAAGAACCCCACTACAATGGATAGTGTTCCGGCCGATGGAAAAACCATGGGTGAGGTGATGTTTAGAGGCAACACTGTCATGAATGGATACTTGAAAGATTTGAAGGCAACCGAGGAAGCTTTTAAAGGCGGGTGGTTTCGATCAGGAGACCTTGGTGTCAAGCACAGTGATGGTTATATAGAGTTGAAAGATCGTTTGAAAGACATTATAATCTCTGGAGGGGAGAATATAAGCACAATTGAGGTCGAATCAGTGTTGTTTAGTCATCCAGCAGTTCTAGAAGCAGCAGTCGTCGGGAGACCAGATGAACATTGGGGGGAGACACCTTGTGCATTTGTGAAATTGAAAGATGGTTGTGTTGCAAATAGTGAAGAGATTATAAGATTTTGTCGCGCCCGATTACCGCATTTTATGGCTCCTCGGACAGTTGTTTTTGAGGATTTGCCAAAGACTTCAACTGGAAAGACACAGAAGTTTCTTCTCAGGGAGAAGGCAAAGGCCATGGGCAGCTTGTCTAAAATGGTTGTCAGCAGAATGTAATATATATTTGCTTGGTATGTGATGATTTTCTAATCTGTATCCAAAACTATTTGATGATTAGTCTTCATTGTTGTCATTGTCGTGATAATTGTGTTTAAGACTAAGCATTATTTACTAAAATTAGTATACTTTATCATCGTCATTATAATTGTATTGAAGACTAAAGATTATTCGTTAGTACTGTAATCTTTGGTCATCTTTCATTCTTGATTGTGATTGAAACATGTGGACCATGGGGTGTACTTATTTGCATTTGAATGATAACTTTCATTTTTTACAGTTGTTTCTTAGAAAATTGATTTTAACCAAACACGTTCTAAATATATTACACTGACACTCATGATCCCCAATGAACGGTCATTTTTCATGGGAATATGTAGAGAGTAAGGTCTCATCAAATTATCCAGTGTATGTGGATAGGGGATTTTTCACACACCCCGAGGGATTAGTCGGGTGTGACGCCTAGATATCTCCAGAACTAAAAAAAAAAAAAACCACTGACACTTATGATGATGTGATGTGTTTAAATATGAAATAAGGTGGTAAGACAAGATAAAATAGAATGTAGGGTAACAGAGAACACAATGGATAAGCAGAGCTTGAAAAACTACTCCAAGTAAATGGGATCAAACTTGATTTACGATTTTAATCAATCATATCTTTTGTATCATCGGGAGATGGTTTGATTATGGATGTTCTTTAGATAATTGCCTATCCAGTTAGTCTTGATGTTCAATTCAAATATCATCTTTGAATTTGCATATCAAGTTAGATGGTTTTACATATCTGGCTCTTACAAGTTACAACAAATATCGGCCCACATCGGCCGATGCGTCACAAAAAAATCCCAAGGGATACTACGCATCGATGTGTAGTGGGCCCTCCATGGATATGTATCGGTTCTGTATCGGCCGATATGTATCAATTGGTAATGACTTACGGTGCACTTTTGGTAAAATGGCCATTACTTTGTCATACAGACTCCGATCGAGGTGATTTTAGAGGCATTGGAAAGAGGATTCAGAGAGTTACGCGACAGGAATATGTGTTGAAGAAGAAAAAAATTCAATACTTTATTATTGAATTTTAGATTATTTAAGAATCAAAAATTGAAAAAAAAAATTGATAAAAACTAAAAATGATTATTCTTTAGGAGAAAATTAGCAGAAAACTAGTAGGCTTTATTTTCTATGTTTTTGAAATTTTTGGGATTCTTTCCAGATTTTTTTTCTAAACATTTTAAATTCTTGATTTTGTAACTTCAAAAATATATTTAAATATCTAAATGACCGCGAGATAATAAAAAAATTACATAGAAATGAAGCTTAGAATCTTCTAGGTTTTCTGTAATTTTTCAAAAAAATTGAAAAAAAAAATAAAAAAACATAGGAGAGAGAAAGGGATCGACTGTATTGGTCGATATGTACCAGCTGCACTATGCGTATCGGTCGGCCAAGATTTGTTTCCCAGCTTACGACAGTGCCATGTAGCCTTCATGAAATTTGAAGTCACTTGTTTGGTAATTGAATCGCATGCTTAAAATGTTATTCAGAGTCTCCTCTCTCTCTCACTCACTCACTCTAATAAAACTTCTCGACATGAATTGCGGAGTTGCTAGAGTTGCTGGATACTTTTCACCTAATCCAAACACAGCCTCGAGGAATCATTATCAGATACACATGGCTTAACATTAATAATTTGAGTAAATTAATGTAACTTTACTACATCAACATAAAATTCCTTAATCCATGGTTGGTTAAGGATAGAATGGTCCCCTTTTGCCTTTAGTTCCCAACCAAACAAAACTTAAGAAAACGATAGGAGGGTGGAAAACTGGAAATGATCTCTTGCCTCCCCAAATTCACAAAAAGTGATAAATTTTCTTTTTGACAGACAAACTTCACTCATACAGAAAATGACAACAAGAAGATGGTCTGTCTACTTTGATTATCAGATATTTCCAAGAATACTCAATTGTCCATTGAATTGTGAGTTGTATGGCCCTTAACAATATCATGTTTTTTATTCTTTTTAATGAATTACATGTTCAGGGCCTTTTAGAGTATCCGACTAATCATTGGAGTGTGTGTAAGCCTTTTTACCAACATACACTGAGTAAAACTACGTAAAGTGTACCTTTAGGGTGGAATGAGACTCGAACTCAAAACCCTCGTTCGTGATCTACACACCAACCATTTTGGGGTGTCTTTTCCATTTTCGTCTAGAAGGACCCCAAGCATTTTTGAGACTCTAAAACAAAACTCTCGTTCGTGATCTACACACCAACCATTTTGGAGTGTCTTTTCCATTTTTGTCTAAACGGACCCCAAGCATTTATTGAGTAACCAAGAAGACTCTTTTTAAATCTATTTGGTGATCTAATGATCCTATCAATCACTTGCATGAGGAGGGTTGGAAAGAAATATCTTGCATTGATTGACGTTGAAAAAGCAAAAGCTTATGGATTGGAATGGTTATATGTGTCAAAATAAAGTGATTCTTACTGAGCCACAGAAAAAAAGCCCTTTGGTATACAATTTGGAAACATTCTCGCTAAGCATTTAATCGAACTTAACGCAAGGATCATCGAGCATAGCACCTTAGATTTCTTTCCTTTGTTGATGTTTAGGTTGGTCAAAGATTATTTTTTAATTGCGCTAAAAAGCCTCGAATGTAAACCCTAACTATCCATTCAGAGACTAGGCTATATGGATAGCCCAGGTTCTATTTGGTAAATGACGTTTTTCTTATTGAGTCGGTGTCCAAAGGAAAACAAAATTGTGGGTGTTGATACTCAAAGCATACAAAAATATGCTGAGTGGACTGGGTAATTCCAGATGGTACTAGAGCAGAGGACGTCTCTGTCTTGAGATTGTAGGAGGAATCACAGGGTGGAACTAATGTGAAAAGTCCCACATTGCAATCGCTTGGGAGAGTATTCGGAGACTGGACTATATGGATTGTACATATTCCACTTAGCATATGATGTTTTTTCCGAATTTGATTGGTGCATATGACGCTTTTTCCGAATTTGATTGGTGCCTAAAGAGAAACAAAATCATGCAGGCAGACTGGACAAAAACATCTTAGGTGGATTGAGTTATTACATAATGTCAGGCTCTGACTTGTATTCTATCAAACAATTCAAACCTGAGCTCTTACGTACTCAACTTTAGCTAAACCACCTAAAGTCCTAAACCACTCTAAGTTGTAGTCTTATCAAGCAATTATCCATTTTTTTTATATAGTTTTTCCTCTTTAAAAGAAACTTAAATTTAATAATAAATAGTCTACCTAAAATAGTAAATCAGACCTAACTCAATTATCTGAATCAACTCAAATTGACATTTTTAATATATGATCCGACTCAACCTAATCTATTTAACAAATTCCCCAACCTTTATAAATGAATCGAACTGATCCAAATCCAATTATAAATGAGTAAATTAGATCAATTGATTATTATCATATTCATATATAATATAATCAACTATATAGTAAAGAATAATTTTAGTACAAAAAACTTCTTAATTAGATAAATAAATAATTGTCAGTGATTTTTTCACGGGTATTTTTTATAATTCAATACGAATGTTATTATATTATCCATTTTGTCCTTCGAATTAAGTCATCGAGCTCTTCGAATAGTCAAAATAGACAATTCATTAAAATCATATAAGATTATACAAAATACCTTGAAACCATCACTACCCTAAATAAATTAAACCTATATCCAATAATAAATCATTGTCTGAGTAGACTTTAAACGGAAGAACATCCAACCGAACTCGATCAGACTCGACCCAAATGATAAAAAGTTACAAATAGAAAAGTACAAAAAAGAGACTAATGCCTTCTTATTACCGGAGGACGTGTCCACATCCAGGAATTCCTCTCTCTCTCACTCGCTCATGTTTCTTCCTGCGTTGAAAAATTATCTGCGCACTTTGGTCGCACTTGCGCATATCCAATGCCAACTCTTTGGCAATCTATAGCGACAATAATCGATACGAACAAGGAAAGAGACGAGAGCTTTCTCTTCCCATGGGCTCTCTCTGCGCTCTCTCCTTATTCTTCTTCTTCCTCCTCTCCTTTCTGCAACTCTCTTCCCTCGTTAATGGCAGAAATTTGTCTGGCTCGTCCTCAACCCAGATCAAACACGATCTATACCATTCGAGGTACCCTAACAATCCCAGTTCTTGAATTTTGCAGTATCTTTCCATTTCTTTACTTTTTTCTTTGACAATTAAAAAGCATAATTTCTTTGTGTTCACCAATTCTCTTTTGATTTTGTATTTTTGGGATTGAATTAGGTTTTATTCTTCTTATTTTTTGTTTGTGTGTGACATATCTCCTGAAATTACAGTGATTTTACTTGATAAATCAGGATTTTCTCATCTTCTGATATTTTGGTCTATCGATATTCCCCTTTTCTGGAGAATTCGTATTTTTGTAATGGGTCTTTTGTTTACGATCTCCTGAAACATTTTCTTGGAGATAGGTATTAGATTTGATAGTATTTATTCTTCAATCTTAAAAATGAAGTGTTTCTTTGTCAAAATCGGCTGATATCCAATCTGTTTTTTTATATTTCAAATTCTTATCCTTTATTTTGGTTTGTATTGATTTTCTTGAGTATTAGTAATTTCTCACCGGCCTTCTGGAATGTTGCAGCGATTCTTTAATTAAAGAAGTGAAGGCCTTGGTGGGTCGGCATCCTGACAGATTAACTGTGAGTTTACATGTAAATTTTATTTTATTAGTCGTAATTAATCCAAGTAACCAGCTTCCTTATTTTGTGAATTACGATGTCTGGGACAGATGGAAACACTTAGAGCTGGAAACAAGGGTTATTCGGCAGAGCTTTTAGTGGTTACCTATAACCAATTCAAGAAAACAATTGATGATAATTTGAAGTTTAGGATTCTTTTGGTAAGTATTGCAATTTACCATTATCTCGTTTTGTGTTTTAAATATAACAGGAAAAACATTTAAATTAGCATGGTGACAAACAGATGTGCATATTAATTCATTCAGAGTTGAGGATGGTTGTTGGAGGATTATTTGGAAATGTGGAGCATTTTTCTATCAATAAGAGGAAAGAGCAAATATTTACTATGTATATTGTAATAGCAAAATGGTTCTAAATTTGAATCATTGTTGGCTGTAATATATTTCAGAAAAAGAATGATAATTGTCTGAAGTTTAGAATCCTTCTGCTAGGTATCACAATTCACAATTATCTCTTTTCGGTTTTGAGATTTTAACAGGAACAACGTTTAAATTGGCATGGTTATGAACAAATGTGAATATTAATTCCTTTAGAGTTAAGGATGGTTGTTGGAATATTTAATTTGTCTATTGTAATTGCAAAATGGTTGCAGAATTATATTATTGACAGCTGTTATAAATTCAAGTAAAAGATTGATAAGAGTCTGAAGTTCGTAGATGTTGCATTGCAATTTTGTATCGTCGACGGCTGTAATAATTTACAGTCCCTCATTGTTATATTTAGTTGAATGTCTGAGATTGTTGATGACCATTCTCTCTCTCCCCCTCCCTCTTTTATTTTGAATGATTTGATGATCATTATCTTTGACAGAAACTTACTTGTCTTCCAGAGTTTTGGACAGCATGGAAGGGAGCTTATTACTTCTGAAGTCGCATTGCGACTGCTACGCATTTTATGTGAAGAGTATACCTTACCGAAGGTGGATCTGGTTTCCTTGAACAATGTATTGGAGAAGGTTATCATTAAGGTAACTGAGTGTTTTTGAAGAGAGGATTATCATTTGTATCCATTAGATAAGAACTGCCTCATACCACAAAAGCATACAACTCCTCCTTTGGTATCCCTAGCATTTGACAATTATTAAATGCATAACACTGTAATATTATGGTTTCAAGGTTTTATATTTGAAGTGTGTAAGCTTGTGATTCTATATATTTTGGACGATGGAACTTCTCTTTAGGAAAGAACTTTGATTTATATCTTTCATGTCGTCCTTTCCTGATATGAAGATGGATGCGTGGAGTGTTGATAAATTCAAATCATTACATTGGTGTCCTGCTTTACATAATTAACCAATTGGAAGGATCTTGAGGGTGAAATTAAATTTTGTTTAAGTCAAGGCAGCCTTTGACAGGGCTGTAAAAGAGCTATCCTCAATTAAGACCTTCCGTGCGTGGTGGTGGCGTTGGGGGGAGGGTGTTGAGAAGTGAGGATCCATTCCTCTTTCCTTCAAGCACTTGGAGGACGTCTGATTTCTTTTGAGTGCTCCCTAAGTTCTTCTTTTCAATGAAAACCTTCAAAAATAACAATGACATCAGGAATGTTTAACCTCTTTCACACCTCAACAAAGAATTTACTGTGGTTACAAGGTTTTACTTCCATTCACCTATTATTATTAACTGTGTAGTTTGGGACTTTGAGTCTCATTTCCTGTTCATCAGTAGCGTTGCTTGGATTCTTTAAATCCTTTTAACATTTCATCTTGTTTTGGTTTGAGGTTTCAAGTCTTCACCATCTCATTTGTTGCAAGCGAATGCAAAACCTTCACTTGAGTTGATCATGACTCCATAATTAGATGCAAACATCTCTTTCATCCTCACCTTCTTTTCTTGTGGATGAAGTCTATGAAGACCCTATTTGAGGCTTGTAAGTCTAGATCTATTTTCTTCTTTTGTGTGTTATATGCTTAAAGCCTTCACTTTTTAAGGGATAATGGGCTGGTCTCTCTAGGAAGAGCTAAGATTTGTTTTATAGGACTTTGTACCCACCATATGTTCAATTGTACAATTGAAAAAAAATTGTGATGCAAAATTGAAAAATTTGTGCCTACATGAAATAATAAAGAATCTTAAGGTTTCTCCAATAGAAGAAAAGATCAAGGAATGTCACTTAAAGAGATTTGGGGCACAAGTGAAAGATTGAAAACAAGCTAATTATGAAGAACTGAAGGGTTACAAGTAGAAGGTACTCTGGTGAAAGGGGAGACAATTGAGTATTTGGATTGTTTGATAAGAATATAAATGATAGATTTTGGAGTAAATATGATTCCTGGTAGTGTTGATTGGAACATTAGAGCTCAAAATGCCAATTCCAAATAGATGGGATGATGGCTTTGATGGTGACGATGAAGATGCTTCCCTTTGAGTTTTCATCAATGTTAATTTATAAGGTGGATGGGTGAAGTACAGTGTCAAGGTCTCATAAAAGGTGAGGAGTAAGCCGTGAGGTATGTAGGTTCCTATAAAACTAGGAGTTGCAACACATCACACTGAAGGGGAGACCATGTATGATCTATTCTGATGAAACATTTCTTCCTCAACCATTGAATCAAAAGCATCCGAGTGGTTTGAAAGGATGTTGAAGTAAGGGCATTGCCCTTCCATCCCTGAGGTTGCTATCTCAAGATAAGTGACTAAAAGTTAATTTGAACCCTTGTCCTAGGCCTAATTTAATTGATTTCGAGTTTGGTTAAAACTTAGAACTAAGAAGAGTTTAAGAAGTGGATAAATATGTTTTTGTAGGCTGTTGTCTTAGGCCCAACCTGATTGAGTTTAGGTGTGGTGAGAACTTGAAGCTAAGAAGAGTTACAATAACAGACGAATCCCTCAAAAGGACCATCTCTGGATATTTGTTGCTCTTTCCTTCCTTTTAAATCATATTCCTTGATGGCATTCCTATGCATTATCCACATTTTTTCGTTCCTGTGCAAGTGGATAGTCATTGGCATGTTTTGAGACCCTGATCAATTGCTATGCAACATAATGTTTGTCTCACATGTGTCCATCTTGTGATTTCTTCTCAATGAGCCTTATATGCTTTCATTTTCAATCTCGTCATTCTTGCTGTTTCTGTACTTGTAATTGTAGTAGAAATGGATGGAAGTCTACCTACTGTGGAGGCCTGCTCATAATTATTCAGTAATATGAACCTTATTAAAATAAATAAATGAAATATATCTTGCAATACTTGTAGGTTTTATGTCTTCATTTTTCATGTGCTTTATGCTTGTCCTTCAACATTCATTATCATGAAAATAATGATGACGGTGACAACAATGACAAGCACAATTCCTTGAAAAACTCCATCCCACATGCCTTATTGAATCAAAATCAAGAAACTCACAATGACAAGTAGTTTTGCAGTGTTGTCATGTGATCATTTAATTCAAATTGTCAGCATACACCTGTTACAGATTATGGATAATATGTGCATTTTAAATTTATGGCTTGTGATGACATTGTATCAAATGATTTTATACAGTATGTATTGATTACTGAACTTGATCCAACATTTTTTATTGATCCTTCCCAACTTCTAAGGGATATAGATTTTCATGCAATTGAATGTGTTGGAATATAATGTATCTCTTGATTTGGTAGGTGGTACCTATGGAGAATATCAATGGTCGTGAACTCGTTGAAGCAGGAGATCTCTGTGAGAGGAGAAATGGTCTTACAATTACCCTAGAAAATGATATATCATTGTTTGTCTCTTCTTTGTTTTTTTGTTTGTCGAAATGCCTGAATGCTGATTTTTTTTTGGTTTAATAGGAAGGGGAGTTGATCTCAACCGAAATTGGAGCATAGACTGGGGCAAAAAGGAAAAGGTCAGTTCTGCTCTTTTTGCTAGGTATGATATCCTTTCCGGAAGGGGAATAACCGAATAAGTGGGTCATTTGCCTGATTATGTTTTTACTGGATATACCACCTTTGTCATTTTTTTTTTGTTTTCCTTGTACTTGAGGCCTGACATCTGGTTAGGCAATTTTTTTAAAGCATATGGTAGATGGTTTTTGTTGGCATATATGACAAATTTAGCAATGGAGTACAAATGCAACATTGGTGGAGCTTGCCAAATGGCAAATGGCTCTCTCTATGCTCCTTACTATTAGCTAACTCATTAACCAGTCTCATTCGAAAACATGATTAAAGATCTCATGAAAAGATCTATTATTAACTGCAATATAGCATTGAGGAGCATCCATCAAAAGCAATCCACCGACTTGTTTTCCATAATCTGATATATTCTGAAAATGTAGCTTCTTAATTTCCTATGGATCCATATCTATGCCCAAGAGTGGTTGACATTTGGCACTAATGAGTAATGACCTTCGAGATGTGTGATGCCCCTATGTTGGACACTTGTAGAACTTGCACCCATTCTTTGTGGGCTCTTCTAGTGCTTTTTAATGTTCTTTTTCAAAATGACTAAAATGATAGAACACCTTTGTCCTCTTCAAACCTAATTAACACATTATGTTTATCACTTAATTGTTTAGAGTAAAACCATTATTTTCATGTAAATTATATTTCTATCTAAATTTATTTAAATATGGTGCCATGTCCCAATGTCCTTTGTCTTTTCATTTACCGAGTTTGACACCTCCTACTCGTGTCAGACTCCGACACTCGCACTCCGACACTCGCACCGACACCCATTCTTAGCTAATGACCTTAATAATATCAGTTTATGATTAGATTTCAATCTTTTGCACTGTCAATATCCCAAAATAAACAGATTTTGTTTTCATGTTTATTAATTCAGTTAAACGGAATCTTATAATGTTGATGAGCTAATGGAAATTACCATTTACATCATTATTTTTCTAGATACCTGTTATATGGGTATTAAATGCAATCTTTTGTCCTGGTATTACTTTAACAATGTCTTTTTTAGAGATGATTGTTAGTATCTTTCCCTTTTTCCCCCTCTCTTTTTGGTTCTGGGCCTTCTCAATTTGTTTGACTTTCTGCTTGTAGGATTTTGATCCGTATGAAGAAAATCCTGGATCTGCTCCCTTCAGTGAGCCTGAAACTCAAATAATGCGGAAAGTCTCACACTCATTTGGTCCACATATATGGGCTAACATACACTCTGGAATGGAGGTAAACCATGTTGTAATCATCAGTTCATCTGAATTATTTACTTAATTCAAGGGTCTTATGACTTGCTAGATATGTCCAGATGGAGAAAAGAAATCTAGAATAAATAAAAGTAGAATTATAATATTATGCTTAATGAAAAGAAATAGAAGCTCTCTGTGAGCTATTGGTGCATAATCTGAACCACTCATATCATGGAATGAACCGTTGTGGAGGATATTTTCTTTATGGGTGCTCCCTGTTTAGTAAAAGCGCAGAGCTTTGCACAAAGTTGCAACCATCCCTTGCCTTGATAAAAGAAAAAAAAAATCTTTTCATTTTATTGATTTTCTGCTTCTAACTTTTAACAAGAGTTCTCATGTAACTGGCTTGTCCAGGCTATGTTCATGCCGTACGACCACAAAAATACCACGCCTGATGGATTTTCGTCACATATAATGACATCGATGCTCAAAGATCTGAGTCATCTGCATTGTCAAGACAGATGCTTAATTGGGTCTGGTGGTGGTTCTGTTGGGTTTGTGCTACCGTTATACCCTATCTGTTTTATTGGATATTACCACATAAATCACTGGTGAGAAAGATCGAGACAAACGATGGAACTTGAATTCATGAATGATACAGCTCTCATTGTTTTAGGTATCTGGCACATGGGACTTCTACAGATTATATGTACGACACTGTCAAGGTGCCAATGGCATTCACTTTTGAGGTCAGTAATGCTATTGTTTCAAAAATTCTCTCTTTATAGATGGATTGTGGTGTCCTGAGCCTCTGCGAATGTACAGGTTGTTGATGTGCCCAATTTTATATGCATGTAGATTTCCAGCTGAACTCATGATCTGATGAGCTTTGCTGTAGGTTGTTGGTGTCCCACAAGTAACCTACATTGGAAGTTTCTTTCAGCCTGTGGTTCCACATAGATGGCTATGGAAAGAACAAGGCCTTGAAAAGAAAAGTTGCTAAGACAAAAGGTTATTACCTCCCTATCTAGGAGATTATTGAGGTGCCCAATCTGATAACAAAAACTGGGGCCTCTTTATGGCATTGGGAACCTTTGCATACTGTGCATTTGCTTGAGCTGAAAACCCCTGTTCATCCTTGGTTGTACAGCAATTCTTTAATTTTCTCTCTTTTCTTAAGCAGATTTATGGAGACTCAGAGGCCTCATCAAAGGACTGCTTTAAGATGTTCAATCCCATTGATCTGGCTACATTTAATGTATGCATACAAGTGCAGAAAGAAAACGAGTGAAACATCTCTCCGTCCAATATTAATGTCATATAACTTGGTGTCTTTTTTGGCTTGCAGAGAGTTGTCAATGACTGGTGTGCACTGTTTCTCATGATGTTCGAAACTGGACCGAATTGGATGGACAAAATGCGATCTGAGATGATGTCAAATTCGAGTAGCTGGGTTTCTATTGACAGCTATGTAGAAGATAAGGTGGTGTGGGGAAGAAGAACAGGTAGGAAGATGGAAATGCTCGACTTTGGAATGCAAGAGTTGAGAACTTATTTCAGGCTCTTTCTGTTATCCTCAGTCCTACTTTTGTTCATGTTCTGTTCTAGAATTTCAAAGAAGTCCAAATTGATGGTACCAAACGCGGTCCTTTGAATTTTGTTATGGGCCCTCCATTCATCTAATGCTGCAGAGAAAGGAATAGGAGACAGAATTTTAGATTCATCAGCTCTGATTTGAGTTCATGTCCCAAAAGCTATAGCATAGCTAAAAGTGTAAACCCATTGTCACATCGGCTAACGGTACCCATGCCATTGAACGGGTTCAATTATTGTATTTGTTTGAAAATATTGCATCAAGATTGCTTCTGTTACCTAAAAATTGCACGAGAACAGCGAACTCAGTTCCACCCAAAGAAATTTACTGCAGCTGAACTGTTCAAACAAGAATGTAGACTGACAGTGTCTTTCAAATTGTAGGTTTTCCCCCAAATTTTCCTATTGATAAAACCTGCAGCCTTTGCTAATATGACTTAAGAATGGCCACCCTTTTCTTAAATTGATGGCTACCAGTTGATTGACTCGTGTTTATGGAATGTGTGAAGTTTTACCAGTTTGATAATGGCTGGTCGAGCTTGTATAAGAATATTTCTTTTCCTGACATGATTGTTCATGAAAGACATTGGTAAGAATCAGTTTTCCTCTTGCATTTTGTTTTTGTTCTTGTTTTTTTTTTTCAAAGGTAAAATGATTCATTGTAATTTGATGTTTGACCCAATCCTTGAATTACTTTATGAGGAAATATACTATTACCTACATGGTGTAGTTCAATTGGTTGTCTCTCGCCTCAGGAAGTGGGAGGTTATGGGTTTGAAACTCTATGATCTTAACCTTAGTGTGTTTTAGGGGTAGTAGGCTTACCCGTAGAAATTTTACGCTGAGTATACTGCGCTTTTCCATACAGTAATTCAAAATGATCTTGCTTGAGGTTGCAAAGTTTTTGCTTCTTTGGTCTTCTTTAATATAATTTGCACGTCTTAAAGCTTTGAGGTTTGATCGTAAAAAAAAAAACACAAGACGTGTTACAATTCAACACAAAAGAAGAAAACACCACCCACGACATGAGGAACAATTTTCAAATCATTCCTGTGGTATTGGATTCTCAACGTGATCCATTTAAAAATTGCAAGGGCAGCATAGGAATTTGCATAAAGGAGGGTTCAAAATTATGTATCAGCCCATATGGGGGGGTAGTATTGCTGATAGTCAGCTGACTGATATTTGCCGGTGATATGGCAATTTCGGATCAGCGGACACATTTTTCTTTTCTCCCGCTTTTTATTTTTATTTTTTTTTCAAAAAAATTCAAAAGAACTATAGAAAATAAAAAAAAATCTGAGCTCTATGGTTACGAAATTGAGAATTATCACAAATATATGCTAAATTTGGATAAAAATTTAAAAAAAGTGCAAATGCATAAAATGTTGTTTTAACAGCAGCTTAACATCAAGACAGCAACTAAAGTATAAATTAAAAAAATTTACATAATAATTGCAATGTTTAGTTATTTTTCAGATTATCGCAAATATATGCAAAAATTGTAGGAAAAAAATAAAAAATTGCAAATGCATGAAATAAAAAGTTTAGACATTACAATAATTTCTAGAGAAAATTTTAGAGCACATATACCATTCACAATAAATAAAAAAGCATTACAAATTAAAAATTTGGTCCACTTTTTTCTTTTAATTTTAAATTTTGAAATTAAAAACTCTCATGCGCTCTAGATTTCAAATATTGGTCAATATATCTGGCCGAGATATCGCTGATATTGGTGAGTTCGAGCCAACGTCTATATATATATATATATATATTGGCCAATACGATATCTATCGGCCTATGTTTTTACCTATGGCTGATACGTATCGGTGCAACATTATAATGATGATACATTTTTTTTGTCTTTTTCTTTTTTAAATTTTTTAGAAAAATATAAAAAAAGTATAAGAAAAATAGGAAAAAAATGGAAACTTGATCTTATTTTTGTTAAAAAATGATAACTTTATAAAGTATTAAATTCTCGATAGTTGAAATTTTGATAAGAATAGAGTATGTATTAAAAATTTGAAAAGTCTAAATTTTTTAGAAAATGGGAAATTAATATAAGAAAATATTTAGTATGAAATTTATATTCTCTGTTATCTTCGTCTTTATTTATCGGCCAAATAAGGACCTACAGTTCACCATCATTTTCATCATCTCGATATTTGAATAATTTACTAAAGCTTTTTAAAATTTAATTATTTTAAATTATTATTTTAACTTTTATAGTTGAGACGTCCATCTTAACATGGACAAAATTTATTATGAGACATGGGTTGGGTAAAATTCTTATTTTACCTCCATTAGTGTACTGCTCATTAAGTACCAATATACCGATATGTAGAACATGTACATCCAACGACTTATTATCGGTACATCGGTGGGAACAAAATAAAAGTCCACTCAATCGCATATCTTCTTAATCAATTTTGACCTTAGTTTAAAAAACATGTTAGAACAAATTCGTTAACTCTCGGCAAGTCAAAGGGAAAAGTTTTGAGATGTGTCATACTCATGAAGTGGGTCTGTACGTCCCACAACATTGACCATCACCGACTTCACAAGGGGTCAAATTTCCATCATTATGTATCTTAAATAAAAAATTAAAATCAAACTAATTATTAGTCATGTGATCTAAATATAATTGAAATTATCCACTACACCATCGATTTTCACTTATCTAAATTTGATGGGTAAAAATAATTTTATACTTTATATTTTAATTTTTGAATGGTTTAGAACTCTATGATAAAATGATGAGGCCCACTAAACCATATCAACATTATATCAACTTTATGCCTAAAAAATATTCTTATCTTCCCACTTCTTTTTATTTTTTCTATTTTCCTTGTTTTACTTTCTTCTCCTTTTTTCTCATATTTTTTCTTTTTGTTCATAACTGCCTCTTGTTTTTAAAATCTTCTCTTTTATTTGTTTATTTATTAGAGTTTGACTTACCCTTGTAATTATTTAGTAATTATTGTATGTAACTTCTTTCTTTTTCTATTTGTATTATCTTCTATTAATATAAGAACCTTTGGATCTCTCCTAAGTTAAGGAAGACACAATCAAATCGTGTCTAATTTCACATGGTATCAAAGCCAAGTTCAGGTTAATTTTTTCCGCCCTTGTGAGACGAAATTTTTGGCACTCTCCTCGTAGTGCGCATTTGGACGCCGCACACCGTGTGATTCGCTATTTGAAGGGCTCGATCAATAAAGGGATTTTTTTTATCTTCCTCTAGCAGCCTTTTTCTACAGGAATATTGTGATTCTGACTGGGCTGGTTGTCCAACTACTCGGCGGTCCACCACTGGTTATTGCACCTTCCTCGGTTCCAACCTCATTTCATGGAAGACCAAGAAGCAGCACACAGTTTCTCGATCATCAGCTGAGGCCGAGTATCGTGCCATGGCTACCCTGACTTGTGAGCTCCAATGGTTGAAATACTTACTCAATGACTTTGGTATTCTCCACCACTCACCCATCACTCTATTTTGCGACAATCAAGCTGCCTCGACACATTGCCACCAATTCCGTTTTTCATGAATGGACGAAATACATCGAGCTTGATTATCATTTTGTACGGGAGAAACTTCAGTCTAAGTTGCTTGTTCCTTGCTACATTTCTTCTTTTCATCTTCACTAAGCCATTGGACAAAGATTCTTTCCATAATTTGATTTGCAAGTTGGGCGTTATTCATATACACGCTCCACCTTGAGGGAGAGTATTAGAGTTGACTTACCCTTGTAATTATTTAGTAATTATTTTATGTAACTTCTTTCTTTTTGTATTTGTATTCTCTTATATTAATACAATAACCTTTGGGTCTCGCTTAAGTTAAGGGAGACGCAATCAAATCGTGTCTAATTTCACATTATTCTCTTTTTTTTCTTAGATTCTTAATTTTTCTGTTTTTTCCACTATTTTTTGTTTTTATATACATTAGAAATAATAATGTTTTAATAAATTTAACTGTATTTTAACTTCTACTCTGACGTGATCAAACTCGCTCGAAATTTTGAGTCGACTCGGCTGAGTGAAATACATCTTACCATTCATTAATAAGCCATGTCATATTTCCTAAGGACGCGTCCGTCTAGCCAATTACAACACAGGATTTTTATAATTTACCAATCAGAAATCGCCACGTGCAATTCAGATGCTTCGTGGCACTTCCCTTATAAATAAAAGGGAAGAGGAAGAAGATCGAGCCTTAGAGTAAAATATTTTCCGCGAAATCTGTTCTCTTTGTATTTTTTTTTCTCGTCTTTCGCCCCCTTTTTCCCCTCGCTTCTGAAATCCTCGTCTGTAATTCACCAAAATAAGCCCTACTTCTGAATTTTACGGCGAAATTCCGACATAGATGGAAGGCCACGGCGCCGGAATCGGCCGAATTCTGGTGTTGGCCTTCTGCGTCGCCGGCATCTGGTCGGCGTACATCAGTCAAGGCATTCTTCAAGAAACTCTGTAAGTCTCTCTTTATGTATTTAGAAGCTTTTGATTTCTCTATTTCTTTCTGGATTTGATGAAATTGAGCAAAGAAGTCACTGGCATTCCTATTTGGTGTCCTGCAATTAGTCATTGAATTCTGTCAAGTGATGAATGAATTTATTTATTTTGAGAAGTAAAACGGATCTGAAATTGAGAAGATACGGTATGAGTTTTAGCATTTTTTTTTTCTGTACGTAAAAATTCAACTGATAGGCGGCATTGCATTGCCGATTGATACTTATGTTTGATGTTTTGGTGATTTTGTTGTAAAATTATTTTTTATTTATCGTTTTTAACTTTTCTTAGTTTGAGGCAATGTAGAAGGCTTGGATATACAATGGAGGAATATATCACCAGTTAAATAGTCCTAGTGCGAAATATTACCATTCCAAGCCAAATTTTCGGCGGCTGGGATTTTATGTTGGTGGACTTTTTTAGCTTTACGCATTCATAATAGGACTCTTTTGGTGAACTGCCTGAATGACTGAAGGATCAGCCTCACCTGTACAGTGTACTGCTGTGAATAAACTGTGGATTATCTTTAAAGGAATGTTGCATTTTTTTATCAATTTCTTATTTCCTTTTTGATTTTTAAAGTTCTGTTAGATGCATTTGATTGGGAGGAAGTTTCTTCCAATGGAGGCCAGAAAGATTCTAGTAAGGTGGGTGTAGAATTTGGGTAACTTAAAAGTAAGAGCAATTGATGTCATGGCTGGGTAGCTTAAAAGTAAGAGCAATTGATGTCATGGCATGATATCATCTAGTACAGTTTTCCCTACAGTAAAAGAATTACCAAGCAAGATACTTGAGCAGAAGCCATCATCCTCTACAGTTTCCTGTCCTTCCCATACACTTTCTCACTCCAAATAGACTCCTAGTTCCCAAATGGCAAAATGCAATATGGGGCAATGAAGTATTACTTTCTTCTGCTAATTACACTCATTACTTTCCTAATATGTTTGGGAAATCAGCAGCAAAATGCTTGCAGAGTTGCAGTTACAATGAAAACAATCATACACTTTATAATGGGTAGCACATGACTGAGAAACAAAATGTGCCAGGTCAGGAGCAGCTCATGGCAATCCTTACTTGTCAGGGTCTGGAAGATGATTTGATGAATGATCCATACCTTACATGCTTGCAGCATATTAGCAGATTTCATCGTTAGTATTCCTTACCATTTATATGATTTCTTATTGTTCGATATTTGAAGATGTAAATTAAAAGTTGTGTCAACAAGTTGGGTTTCCTTGGTTGTGTGGACCCCCAAAATCAATTTACACTTTCAAGTCCAACAAGAGGCCTAGACTACAACTACAATGTTTCAATAATTGTATGCTAATGTAATTGCACAAGCTGTGCTTTCTTTTGTAAGACCTGCATGACATTCCTTTCATTTTATTTTTGAGTTACACTTGGTCAGAAGTATCATATGAATAATGTAATGATTTGGTGTTCATGAAATCATCAATAGCTAGAAAATTTGACATAACTAATATTTATCTTCTTTTCAGGTCCACCAAACGATTTGGCCCAGATGGGAAACAGTTTGAACACCTTTCATTTTTGAACCTTGCACAAAGTGTTGTGTGCTTTATCTGGTCATTGATTAGTGAGTTCTCATTCCTTCTGTAATTTGAATTAATGATAATGATATCTTGTGATACTCAATTTTTCCCCTCTAGTATGGCACTTGTTTTGTTTCTACGGGTTCCTTTTCAATCAAACCTGCTATTTATACCTCAATTACCTGGCTATTTCTACGGGCAGTGATAAAGCTTTGGTCCAGACGCAGTACTGGTGGTGCTCCATTGTGGAGTTATTGGAGTGCCAGCATCACAAACACAATTGGTCCAGCAATGGGAATTGAAGCATTGAAATACATTAGTTACCCAGCACAGGTATGTTTTATGATGACACAATGTGGACTTGTGGATTTTTTTTTTTATTATGACTTTTCCCATCATTTTCTCCCCATCTTAAAACTGCAGCATCTTGATGTTTAGTTTTTACATTCTGATAGTGCAGGTTTTTGTTTTTGTTCTAATTGTTATATGGTTTCTTGTGGATGACTTAATACAACATTTAGCATCTGTAGTCTGAATGAAATCAACAATTTCAATCATGTTTCTTGTAATACTTATTCCTGATTGAAGTTACCGTAATATTCTTATTGCTTATAGCAGTAAGACTTTAGGGAGTGAGAGACTTTTGAGTTGTTGATTGTTCGATATTGAGGAAGGTTGGGTCAACGTCAGACTTCAGACCCTTTTGTTATCACCTTGGGCATTCCATATAGCTGCTAATTGTTCTGATTTGTTGATTGTTTGACATCTTCTAGCAAACCAAGGTTGTCCTTCCATTTACATAATATTTTCATCTAGCAGCTAGTTTTTCATGTTTATGACTTGACATAGATGGTTGAGTACAAAAGTAGAACTGAAGAAGACAATTGCTTGATTACTAGAAAATATCTCAGTTGCATTTGGTTTGTTGACATTTTCGAAACAGAGTTAGCTTCTCTTCATTTAGTCCACTGGCAGTGAAAATGTCGAAAGTGAAAATAGAAAATTTTCTTCTCTCCTAATGGCTTTATGTGGTTCTGCTGTTCAACAAGGCAACATCATTAATTGTGAAAATAACCTGCAGTTGGGATATTCCACTAATGTTAGTCTGTTATTGTTGTCAGGTTCTGGCAAAATCCTCAAAAATGATTCCTGGTGAGTTACTACATTTCATAAAGATTTACACCTAATCTTGCTCCAAGAGTACAACCTTATGGTGCTCATTAATTGAAAATTAGAAAAAATGATTTCTTGATCCTGTATTGTGTTGCTTATTTCTTTTTGCATGTGGATATGGTCATTACTTACCATGATCAGCAGCATGATGTTATGATAGATGGTTCTTAGAAAATAAAAATAAATAAAAAAGAAAAGAGGAAGATGAGATGTCTAGCAATTGGATCATGTAGACATAACTTCCATGTGGTATGCTTGAGGTTCATGGATGAATTTGCATTGTAATATGCGAATAAATTTCCTTTAGGTTATCTGTACAAAATTATAGTACGCCATTTAGAGAGATTAATCTCAAGTCAGAACCAATTTCTGAAATCTTGGTAGTCTTATGTTTCCAGGAAATACAAAATCTGTACAATCATGTTTTTCATAATCCTCATTCATTGGTTGTTTTGGTGACAGTATTAAATCTTCAAACAGGAGTTGCCTTCCATAAGACACTGCAATTAGGCGTACATGTCTTGAACTTCGCAAAAAGCTAAAAATAATGTGCACATTGTGATATACTTGATCATTAAAGTCCACTAGTTCTTGCTTGATATTTAAAGTGCGAGATGTAGAAAGGCTAAGTACTGTTATATGGTTCCATGCCATTTGACTCTTAAAACCTTTTTAGAGGTAAGAGTAAAAATTCATTAGTTCAGGTTGACATATACTGAACTAACCAATGTTTTGACTATTGTGATTGAGATATGGGCGTGCTAGTCATTATCATCATCATTAGTTATTTTTCCATCTATCTGAGTTCTGTTTATTGAGTATTATATTTCCATTCGGTCCTATTAAAAACCATTTCCTCCACCACTCTCTGTCTTTTCATAAGACCAGATGTCAACCATTTTATTGCCAGTATATTACAGCTATCACAAAACCATGGTTAGACATTTACCCGTTTCACATCAAGAAGGTTGGATGTGTCACTGTTCTTAGAAAGATGACACTTCCTCAACCCACCCAAACCCCCTTCCATCCCCTCCCTCCCCGCCCCCACCCCCCAAGATGCTAAAAATCCCACTGGTTGTCACTATTTTTTGATGACCGAGTCCATTGAAGATCAATTATCTGGTCAGGCATATTGGGTGGACCATGCCCAAACTATCAGTATGTCACATTGTCCCCGATCCAAAAAAACCCAAACCTCTGATCTGCAGCCTCTAATTCTAACCATCACGATGGAACCACAGGAATTGTCCTTATTAAATGTAGAATAGTGGATGTCTAAGATTTACAGCTTAAGGTTCAATCAGATTGACAGTCTGAATGTCTGGATCACCAAACTCTGTGTTTGCCCAACATAGTTCTCCATTCCCATTTGTGTAAGCAACTGAAGATGATATGTTTAAGAATCCAACTTTGCTGCTTTGTTGTTTATTTTTCTTATTATGGTTATCATAACAACAAAAATTTCTGGCCACATGCAGTGATGCTGGTGGGTACGCTTGTGTATGGCATTAAGTATACTTTTCCCGAATACATATGTACTTTACTTGTTGCTGGAGGTGTATCAGCCTTTGCCCTTTTAAAGGTAGGGTTTCAATATCTTCTAAAGTTTATCATATGACGTATTCAAATTCAAGTTTTAACATTGAGTATTTTTCATTTCAGACCAGCTCTAAGACAATTAACAAGCTTGCTCACCCAAATGCACCCCTTGGTTACGGGCTGTGCTTTCTGAACTTGGCATTTGACGGATTCACAAATGCCACTCAGGATTCCATTACAGCAAGGTAAGGTAGTTTTGCACTAGATTACTAATCTTCCCCTTTGGGATGAATGTTGACTCTGCGATATCAATCTATTACAACTCGCTGCATCCAATTCGAACTGCGATTTCATTGGAGAATGACTAGTTTGCTTTCTCATCTAAAATGCATCTCTCGCTGCAACCAATTCGAACTGCGATTTCATTGGAGAATGACTAGTTTGCTTTCTCATCTAAAATGCATCTCTCGCTGCAACCAATTCGAACTGCGATTTCATTGGAGAATGACTAGTTTGCTTTCTCATCTAAAATGCATCTATGTGCAGGTACCCGAAGACCACTGCTTGGGAGATAATGCTGGGAATGAACCTATGGGGCACCATATACAATGTCATCTACATGTTTGGCTGGCCACACGGGAGTGGTTTCGAGGCAGTCCAGTTCTGCAAGCAGCACCCGGAAGCAGCACGGGACATCTTAATGTACTGTCTCTGTGGAGCCGTGGGCCAGAACTTCATCTTCTTGACCATAAGTCGCTTTGGCTCCCTTGCCAACACAACCATAACCACAACCCGTAAATTTGTGAGCATCGTCGTGTCATCTTTGGTGAGTGGCAATCCCCTCTCTGTAAAGCAGTGGAGCTGTGTCGTCATGGTCTTCAGTGGGCTATCATATAATATTTATTTCAAGTGGCGGAAGCTGCAGAAGAAGAAGAAAACAATTTAGGTACATTTTTTTCAATGTTATTTATCTCTCCTTTTAGATTTTGGGTGTAAACCTATACGATCCATTATTTTTAGACTTGTAACAAATGTATCTCTTAATATCTGAGAATTTAACTGGCGAAGTAACAGTTTTGATGGACTTGCACATTTTGCTGTATGTTCAAGGCCAACATTTTTCCTCATTCCTATAGAAACCTATGTGAGGCTCATTCCTGGAAATAAGTTTTCTTCTCCCTCAATTTGCAACACCATGCTAGAAAGAGATTAAGAAGAAAGTCAGGAGATACTAAGGCTGCAACTTGGGCAAGCCGGATAGGGTCTTAGGCCGCCAAGCTGAGCACAAGCCCAATTTGTAATTGAAGGGTCTGAGTCCCAGATTCAGACCCAATTTGACCTGATTTGTTAAAACTTGAGCCCAACTGAGCCAGATTTCAAACTTGAAATGCATAATGCAGGCTTAGTTAGATTCAAGATGATTTTGTTTTTATTATTTTTATAAAATAAAATTTTATGTTACATAAATTTTAAGTTTCGGTTCAATTTTGAGCTTTCGGTCCGAAGTTGGGCCTTTTGAACTTGGCCGACCGGCCCAATTCAATTCTGACCTAATATTGAACCCTAATATGATGTTACAATTATGGGTTGGCATTAGGAGTCCAAATCTCGGCCGATATGAGATGTATCAGCTGTACATCTGAGATCTTACCAATATCTGTCGATATGGTCGAGATGTGGTAAAAAAAAGAGAGAAAGAAATATCACCCGATATTGGTTGAGATATCGGGCGATATTCGTGGGCCCGAGATCTCAGTTGAGACATCGAGATCTCAGGTCGACCATTTTTTTACCCTGGAGATATCCTATAAAATACTATAATATTTTGTGTTACTCTAGAGCAGAAAACTTGGGTTGCGCTAGCATAGATAATTCGGAATCTCACGTCCCACAAGCTCGGATAGCCTCAATTGCTGTAACATGGGGAAGGGATTTTTTGTCTGAAAATATCCTACATGGACGTATGACGAACTTTGAGCAAAATATTTTTTTTTTAGAATACTCTGACCATATTTCACCAAAAAATCCTCTTTTTTTTTTTTTTACTAGTGAGAAACATGCTAAATCTTTTAAATCAACAAATCTAATGCTATTTTTTTTTCTTCTTTAATCATTTTTTTCAAAAGTTTTCTTTACTTTTATAAACTAATATGATATAGAAAGGCTAATCCTTTAGAGTTATCAAATAAAAATCTTAAAATTTCTTTTTTATCTTTAGTTTTTTTAATATATTTTTCCTTTTTTTTCTAACAATAAAAACAAGTTTTGTTCGATCAATGAATGATTAAAATTTATTTAATAATCATCTAAAACTATCTCTAAATTATTGAATAATAGTAACGAATTTGTATACATCCAACCATTTATATAATGAGGTGAACCCACGAACTTATTTCAGATTTTTTTTTTTTATCTAAACCGTTCATTCATCTATTCAACTTAATTTTTTTACAATAAACATTTTGTTCCACATCATAACTATTGGGTCATGCACTCGTGAATGAGTTGCAGCAAATAAGACAAGGTGTAAATATAAAATACAGGATCTTGCTCGAGTGCATGGCCAAAACAAGTAGCCCATACTAATAACCCATCTAAGCTACTCGACGATCTTCTCTAATTTCACTCACGATCACCATCTTTTAATGCAAAAGTTAATAAATGTTTATTAATGACTTAAACTTCAAATTTCCAAAACCAAGAGTTGAAATGCAACTCCTGAAAACGATTCTAAAAAGTACTTTTATATAACGATTTCATGATATTATCGAAAAAATATCCATTGTGAATCAGATGGTTTTATAAAATTTATATTAGAATATTAGATATTGAGAATTAGTTAAATAACTTATAGATGTATATAATGAGTAAAAAAATTCAACATGAAATCTAACCATCCATGACACTTGAATTCAATATGTCACCACGTCTAAAAATGAGTTCAAACTGAGTAGAATAGTAATGAAAATGATATATAAATTCAATAAAAACTTAGTCATTCGACTTAATTTATAAAATTTCTTCATTCCCACCTATGTGTGCCATTTAGACAATAAATTTGAGTTGACAACCACTCAAGTCCAATTTTAATTTTAATTTAGATTATGGTTTTATCAGGTAAAAGTTCATAATTGAAATTTAGAGATTGAGTGTTCAAAACTTCAAATCTTATAGATGTCAAATAAGTAGTTGATTTATAGAAATAATGTGTCAAATTCAACTATAAAAACCAATTTCAGATAGATAGATAAGATAAATAACATAAATGATAACAAGTATTTCTAATCTAACCCATAATCTCAATTAGATTTACTTTAGGCTTTCAACTCACATCTTGGCTTTGACCCAAATATCAAATACACGAGTGTTGTCAAATTACATCAACTCTTGCCTATCTATATTCACAAAGAATGATCTTGTGCTCTCATCTCAATGCAAAAGATGGCAGCAAATAGAGACATCTGAGACAGATAAAAACATTTACATGTCTCTTTTTCAAATTTTATAAATCCAGTAGTCCACTTTAAAATGAATCTAATGACATGGAATTGATAAACTTTACAAATTTTTTAATCAAACATTTTACATTTCATCAAATGTGGATCTAAGAGACGTATATATAAATAAACATGAGTTTTGAAAATAATAAACATTTTCAATTTTTAATAGGTCGATCCTAATAAGTCTCAAATGCTACAATTTATGCTAATCCTCATCAATTAGACAACATATGATCACTTCTCATATTTATTCTGTTTGAATTTTCTGAACCAACGCGTAACCCATATTAAATGCGGGTGGGTTCCTCCCTACCTGCAGATCGGACCTAACCCGTTGACCGATTGGACTTTTTATCTTCCCTCTTTCTCTCCTCGAAATTTAAACTGTTCAAACACAAAGACGAAAGAACCTTTTTACCCATGGCTTTTATGCTTTTAATGCTTCTTATGATTATTGTTGTCTCCTCCTCTCTTCTTTCCTACCCTTTTCTTTCCCATGACCAACCCTGTGACCTTCCCACACAGAATCCAACCGCAAACGCCATAGCCAATAGCTTCCAAAACCAGAAGAGAGACGACAAGAATCCAATCGTCTTTGTAAGTAAAAAACCTTTCCTAATTTCTCTCTCAAACTTCTGTTTTCTTCTAATTAGAGATTTTGTGGTGTTTTTCCTTTTATTTTTTACTCTTTTTAATCGTATACTTTCTCAATTGGTTTATAATTACTTGGAAGATGCAAATTCTCTAGAATGGAAAATAGAGGGCGATATGTTTTTTTTCTTTTACACACCATTCTTATAACAACACTATATGTAATTACAAAATCAAGACCTCTTTAGTTTCTGTACTCTGCACACCAAAATAACAAATAGGAATCCAATCCAATTCTTTTTCTCACTCACTCTTTTTTTTTTTTTTTCTTTTTTTTACTGCAACCTGGGGGGGTTTATGGCCTATAGTTACACTCAGGGAAGACTCATTTTATGAAGCAGATGCTGTACAAGTGACAAATAAAAACTAATACCAAACCGAAATGACCCAAACCACACCTGAGGGGAAGAAGGAGTTGAAGAGTTAAGAATCGAGCGATTCGGATAAACAAGCACACTGAAATTTGATGCAAAAAAATGGGTTGGAAATAGTATAGGAGAAGATCTAGAATGCATAGTATGTGTTGACGCAAACTTGAGAAAAATGCAGACCTTAGAATGCCTCTGGATAAAAATAGGTAGGGGAAGGCCTGGTGAACTGTTAAAAAACGACTTGGGACACTGGTTGGTAAGGGGTCGGTGCTTTCTATTGCACTGGTAGGAGGTGAAACGACACTCTGGAAATTTCTAGCAGATGAGGTTTACGAGACGGTGACGGATTTGGTTTGGGGGGGTGAGGGGTTTGTTTAGATAGATCAGAGGCTATGAAGGAGTGCTCTTCTGCAGGAAGGATTGGTGTTTGCATTGGCAGATGGGGACGCCAGACCCAGTGTTCTAAGTAGGAAGTGCCTCTCCTGAACAATGCAAAGGGAACAATGAGTTAGTAGGAAATGTTGAATTCCATACTCTAGACATCAAATATCTAAACAATTGAAAAATAATAATAATAATAATAATAATAATCACCAAGTGATTTTATATTTTCATTGCTGTGAGACACTAAAATAGCAACCGAATCAATAAAAAATGCACATCCAATTATATTGGTGGAAATTCTATAGTTCCAATCGGCTTATGCAATTATGTATGATATATGTTCCAAAAATCAGATGGATCAGATGATGCCAACCATTCAATTGGTGGTTGTCAACTGGGCTAAAAGTAAAAATAGTCATTGTTTTAAATTTCTAGGCAAATCAGATGTTAAGACCATCCAATCAGCTACTTAGGTATGTATTTCTACATCATCTTGGTGGTGTTTACAATCTGGGTTGTTTCAAGTGGCACAATGGTTTGTTACTTAGTTATGTAGAAGACACATATAGGAGTCCACTCTCCCTTACCCTGTCATTATATTTCTTTACAATTTTGTGTTTTGGTTTTTGAATGGAAGTTTAACTAATTCATACCAAAAGAAGGTAAGTGGCCTAGCCCTTATGTCTCCTTGTTAACCAGACTGAACTGTCCTATTTAACTATTTTGGTCTTCAAACTAGAAAACTACATAATTTCCAGTAATGAGTGGTGGTTGGACTGGTTCAGATCGGCAATTTTACATTATGTAGAAATCATAGTTGAAGCAGATCTAAACAGGTGTTGGTCCTGTTTTGGAAACATCGATCAGTTTGTCCACATTTGTTAAGTGATGGTCAAGGTGGAATAGAAATTCACAACTATGATTCTAGCTAGAGTAGTGACCAGGGGCGGTTCTTCCATGTTCAGGTATCAAGGATGAGCAGAATTTCTTCCTGACTCCTGAGGCGACTGGGTATGAGTACCAAAGCCAGACTGTCTATAAAAGACGATTGTCAAGTCAAAGTTTGACTTAGCTGAGTTGGCTGATTCGAGGAGTATTGAGATTGCACTCAAACATATGATATACATATGGGGAGGAGACTAAATGCATTATGGATAGAGCTCATAAAAATCAAAGCGGAGAAAGACCTGCTTTGCAGCTATTTTCATCACATCAACCTTGGGAGAGTAGGGAGTAGGGGACTCCTCTTTGTATCTATTGTTGGGAGGGGTGTCTGTCCCTATTTTGGTGTTCGATCTTGTTTGCTTTTATTTTTTTGTTTTTTCTTATTTTTTTCCCTTCTTCTTCTTGGAGCCTAGTATAATTCTCCTATACTTGGTTCTCTCTCATGTACTCAATTGTTGTTCTTTTTAATGAATGAAGTCTTTAATGAATGAATATTGGAGGGGGTTCTCAGTTGTAGCAAAGATGCATACAAGTGGGAATAACCTGTGATAGAGTGGGGGATTTCATCAATCAAGGAATAGGTTGGGTTGGAAGTGGTGAAAGGATCAGATTTTAGGAAGACATGGTTAGGAGATAAACCGTTGCAAGCACGGTTTCAATGGCGATTATTCAAAATCTAATAAAAAGAACTCCTAGATTAAAGACATTAGAGGTTTAGGTGGTTGGTTAGGATGGCCATTAATAAGGTAAATGGCTCAATCACAGCACTTAAGGATGAGTATTTGAGGGTTTAGGACCAACTTACTGGCATGTTTTCAAGCAAATCTATCTATGCTTCAAATTGTCCCAAGTCTCCTGCACGTTTGGTCTAGAAGCATTTGTGACAACATCTTACAAAATTGCAACCTTTCTATTATGTTAAAATACACTCAAACCCACAATTTTGATTAAACGTTGAACACTTAACAACTGGGCTATTGGCTTTTTACACAAAAACCTAACCACTGAAAACTTGGGGACGCGTGGTTTAACCATCCCAAGCATTTGTTTCCTTTGTTGATCCCGTGAAGAAACATTGAGTCATAGACTTGTCACTCTTGTTTTTAACTTCCATCTGATCTTTCTTCGTTAACCTTTTTTTCTGTGCCTCGAGTGAGTGGAGTTCTGACCCATATAACATGGGCAAATCGAGTGGAAAGTTTGATGCCTATAGACGGCATGGATATGGCAAGGATATGCCATGGTTATGGAAGGGACATGGATCTTATACATAAAAATGTACCCAGAGTGACATGATGTGGAAACATTGCCTATTTTTAAGTGTCTGAGCATCGGCTTGGGAACTATTACCTGTAGCCATAGTTTGGTATATGTGGAAGGAGATAAATAAGAGAATCTTTTCAATATAAACCCTACAATGAGCAGCTATACTAGAAATGATAAAAAAAAAAAATTGAGAGTTAACAAAAGAGATACTATTAAGGATAAAGGAAAGAACAGGGGAGGAGCTCCACCTCAATGAAGATATGGAGTGAAAGCTCAACGCAAGAAAAGAAGAAATGAAGAATAAATATGACAACAAGAATAAAAGCTACATCATCAAATACAGTTACGTAATACTGAAAACCAATTTCCATTAAACTGATCAGCTGAGGAACCTACAAAAAGATTCCCAGGCATTGCCCAATGGATGATGATAAAAAGCATCTATATTCAAATTGGCTCCACAAGCAAGAGAAACTGGTGGAATTACAGAGATCTTCACGGAGATTGGAGACAGAAATTGGGGAGCTGCAGGATATTTCATACTTAATTACATGACCATGTTGTGAAGTAGTTGTATTCATTTTAAATACCACACAGCTAGCATCCATGATCAGGGTGTATAGCAGTGCAGTTTAGTAACATAGTGCATCTGTAGTTCCTTCTTTAATAGATTCAAGTTCTCAAAAAAGGGGACCAGGTTCCAATTTGTCATGAATGTTTGAGCAATCTTTGGTCTATATTTCTAGCTCATGATCTCTGCTCAATAAATTCTCTTTCACTATCCTTTTGGTAAAATGAGAAAGGTTTTAATTAGGCCTTCTCTTTCAATGGAAGAATGAAATGAAGGTTGTTTGTCCTTCGTAGAATGTTAATATTTAGAACCTATAACCTTAAGGACCTAACAATATGAAAGTTCTGCAATAAGTCAGGACGTTTCTTACCCTGTCAAAAGAGAGTAAAAATGGATTAAAAATAACTTACACTGTCTGTAAATTTTGGGCTTGGAATCCCTTCCTCAAAAGGTTGAAAGAACGGGACCATCTGAGCAGGGGAACTGAATTCTGTGTTTGATTTCTTAGCAACATTTCTGTCATCATCTCTTGGTTTATCAGAAGATGGCAAAATAGCTGCTGCAGTAGAACCAGGATGGCAAAATTCGATTTAGTAAATCTAGCTCAATAAAATTTGATTAAAAGCAAGATAAGAAGCAAGCTAGGTTTTGTAATATTACCATGGGGCATCCTTGTACTAGTGCAAAATCCTTCATTGGAACATTCATCAGTCTCTACTTCTCTACTATTTGCCCTGATATTGCCTGTGTAGTTTTTCAAGCATTCCTCATCTTGATGTCCATCTATTTTATCACTCACATGATGCCACTGAGGAGTTGATCCAGTGCTGTATTCTGAACTGGCTTGAGATTCCTCATGCAAGTCAAGCTCCCTACAAAATACATTAGCATATGTTAACAGATTTTGAAGCCATCTAGACTGATAAACCTTCTTAAGTCTCTCCTATAATTACTTCCACTATTACCTCAATGATTGCCAACTTCCTGTGTTACTACTTTTTAGGTCATCTACTGAGTCCTTGAAGTCCTTTAGTAGAAAATCCATTTCCAGGATCTTGCATCTTAGCTGTTCGCTTTCTTCAGAATGGATTAAGAAATCTTGGAGTTCCTGAACAATTAAACTTGATGTGATGCTACAAAACTGATACTTTGGATCATCAAAATTCCAGATGTGAATCATTTTTCTTTCCTCACCTTCCAAGCATTTTCAATACTATGACTGGTGTTGTCAGTGCTGACTCTTTTTGCAAGTGAACTGAGCAATTCTGCTTGTTGCATTAATGCAGTGATCTTCGGATCACCCTTTTTAAGGAAAGTTCCTTCAACCTTGTTATTTGAATCTGTTTCTGGATTCAGACGACAACTTTGCATTAAATTAAGAAAATGTATGAGATCAAAATAGGCAGCTCTCTCTCACACACACACACAAACACATGTTTCTAATGTTTTATGCAAATATAAATTATGTGAAAGAAATATCTAATTGCCTCTTTTTTTTCACAGGAAATAAAATGTGCCAAAGATGTTACCATCTTTCACAGGGTTGATGACCTGTTGCTGAGCTGGCAAGTTGGTCATATTGGAATTTTGAACCAGTACAGCAAGTGGAGGTCTTAATTGTTGCTGTTTCTCAGTTCCACATTCCCCAAGCTGTCTTTCTTCCATGTTGCAATTTTGTCTGAGATATGGGATATGGGTCCTAAGAAATAAAAAAAATTATTAGTTGCTTTGATTGTATAAATAACTTTTGTTCTATTGTCTGGCAACATTGTTTGCCTATGAATATGAAATCATGATTTAATTGCTACAGACTTGCAACTATTTTTTCTCATCTGTACCTCATCTTCTTGAGAGGGGTTGTTGATTCCAACATCCCAGCTCCAATGTGTCCATCATGTGTGATAACCCTCTTGTTATTTGAGTTGACATATTCACAGTTCTCCTTTGATAAGGCCTCAAGTTTTGCTCGTTTCTTGCAAAGGGTGGAGAAACGGTTCTTTACTGCATTGTCAGTTCTGTATTGACAAAGAAATACATGTCGAAACATGAGGAAACACAAAATAAGTTAATACTTTCTGTAGTAACATGCAGAGTTTTACTGAAAAATAAGTTTTGGAAAAGAATGGGGAGTATCAGGAATTAGTTACCTGCCTGAAACTACCTTTGCAATTTCAGTCCATCTGTTTCCAAATATCTTTTGTGCCTGAACATGAGCTTCAAATGGTTCAAAAAATGTTTGACCGGTGAACAGAAGAGTTCAAAGATTTGCAGTAGAAGGAGTGAAGGAAAATAGATATTGACTGTCATTAGCACTTATCATATAGAAGTAACGCAGAGTTCCAAACTAGAAACAGCTTCCATGAAGCTTGAGATGCCATGCAATTATTATTATACAGATATTCATATACTGGGAAACCCAACAATAACACATTGATGCCCTATAACGAATTATGGGTACCTTATGATAGAGATGCACTACCTACCGTGAGGTATCTGGGCATCACTTGATGAAGCTCAAAAGCTGCTCTTTTTCAATGTCCTATTTAGATGCATGATAAAAAAAATTTAAAAAAAAGTACTTTCTTGGAAAGTAATTATTTTAACTAAAACATGGGTTAAACCATTTTTTGATGATGTACTTCCCATTCCATGCATCCAAACAGAGCATAAAGAGCTAATCCACTTAGGTAACCATAGACAGTCAGAAGTATGTTAATAGTACGGTAAAAACATGCAAAACCTCCTCTAATGGAACGAAAATCTTCTCCGAAAAGTTAGATATAGACCATTTTAAGGAAATTGTTACCTCACACAAGATAATATCTTCCTCCTCTGTCCAGCCGCCTTTCTTGCAATCTGTATTCAAGTAAGTGTACCATCTGCAGCAACAGCATGCCCGTTGCTAAACATTAGCTTAAACACACAAAGGCAGAATTTTCAAACGACACTTAAAATTTTGAATTAATTACTGTAACATCAACCTTCTTCTGCACTGTCGGCTTGTCTTATCTTTGAACTGTGCCGCGATAATTGTCCAGCTGCAGACACAAATTCAACACAAGAATGTCACTTTTGATTTCAGATAAGAAGGAGCAGTCTTTTGTTCTGCAGGCAGGGCAATATACCTATCTGTTCCAAGGATTCTAATTTGCTCTCTTAGCATTTCATCCTCCTGCGTTTCAGACTCATGCATCAATGCAAGAGAACAAGATTGAAGCAACTGAAGATATGGAAAATGGAAAAAATAAAAAAAGAAGCAGCTTTTCAATCCACCTGTGGCGTCCAGCTGACTATTCGCCGATCCTTCTGCTTCATCACCTCCATCTTAGGAGCGTCGTTTTGCAGCTTCGCAGAAGCCTGCATGTCTCTCTCTACTATCTCTCTCTATGATTCTCCCACTTTTATTGACATCAACTAGCATGTGATACAAAGAACATTTCCGAAACACTCTGTTTTATATACACATCTATCTTTCGGATCCTTTTTTCTTTTTATTGATTGCAAAAAAAGGCAAAAGGACTCGGTCTCTTGTCTCTACAACCTTTTCTCTGTCCGGAAGAGACTGTTGGTTCAAACGGAGAACAGAGGCTCCAAGCTCTCAAATGCTCTCACTTTCTCAGAATCAAATTCCCTTGGATTCTTGCCTTTCACTGACCTTTGGACCGAAATCACTCAATTTACTCCGATCTCGAGTTTCGATCCAGAAAAACTACAGTTCCAGGCCCGATGCGATCCAATCTTCAATTCAAAGTCACTTACAATAACAAATGCTCGCTTAAAACCATCACAGAATCAATTTCAGCCAAGACATACGCACGTACAGATCCTGATCGATAGGAAAATGTCCGATCTAAGTTTATTTGATGTGGATGACGCTGACTTGTGTCCGATCTGAAGAATTGGGGCCGGGGAAGAGAATCCGATGCCTGATTTGAGGATTTGTAGTGGAAAAATAGAGGAATACGAAGATACTGGAGATTTGAGCGGTAGGTAGACGGAGAATCGAGGTAGATCTGGAGCTTTGTAGGGTTTTAGTATATGCGATTTCGCTTTTGCGCGCGGATGGTGGATGTTTGAAAAACGCTGAAATCCAAGAAAGGGGCGGTGGCGACTGATGAGAGTTGATTTTTTTTTTTCTTTTAAAGGGGAATGGGACTGTTATTATTATTGACAACGGTACATGGCGCCGTTCGTGAGCGATTGAATGGCTCACACTTTTTATTATTTTCACTTAGACAATGGAAATGGTTGAGAGCGCCTTTTTCTTGCCATTATTCTTTTACGAGGGAGACATTGACATCGATGGCTCCTCTCTCTGTCTTTCTACGTGAACCAAAGCTCCTAATTCAATGTTTTCGGTCACGGTTTCTAGATCAAAGCCGTTCTGTTCGGTTTTTTTCAATTTTGATTGAGAAGCAATTTTCGGTCAGGATCGAACCGCAGCCACAGCACTTCGGTCCGATTCTGATAACATTAGTATGATGACTTACTAATATATAATATTTGATAGAAATTATTAATTTTATAAAAAAATAAAATTTAGATTATAAATGTGTTGATGGTAAGAAATAAGTTTAACTATAACATCTTAGTTATTATATTTTAGCAAATGAAGTGGATTTGTTGATAGACTTTTAATTCATATGATCATTTCATTTAATTTAAATCAGGTAGTTATATATATAAAATAAAATTACTAAAACTTTTTTAATTTTACTAAGCTAATGTTATACTCCATCTGTTCCAATTTAGTTGTCTGATATATCATTTTAATTCTCTTTCTCTCTATCTATCTACTCTAAATATCTATCTCTTCTTTATTGAAAGAGTTATATGATCTTGGAGAAGTTCATAAGCCTTTTGAAAGTCCTTCCTTTAAAAATTCAAAATTTTAAAATCGAACAAATAAAATGGGACAAAGAAAGTATAATATAAAACCAAGTTATGAAAATGTTGGACTCTGCCTTGTCAATATTTGTTTTAATGAAGGCACACTAGAGAAAAGCACTAATTATATAATATCTATTGGATAAAATGGTAATGGATAGAAAATATTTTTCTTTGAGTATCAATCTTCTAAAAAAGTATCAATAAAGCTATACTTTTTAAGATGCTAAAATATAAAAAATAATTTAAATTGATTAAACTTCAAAGAATTTAAAATGTTTGACTTGTTTTTGGGTTTATTATCACTCTATTTGATGGATCATATATAAATATAAAGAATGATACCATGTGTATTTTTCACATTTACTCAATATACTAAAGTGAAATGTTAAAAAATATCATAGATAAGATTTCTCTTACTCTCATTTAATTGAAATTAGGTTTTAATTTAATTTCTAAATTTTCTAGTTATTTCAGATTTTTAATCGTATGAGTTATAAAAAGTAGAATAAATATCATTATATTATAAAAAATCTAGTTATATAAATCATTTTCGTACACCCGACTGCGGATGTGAAGGATAATATAGTTGAAAAAGGGTGACCCAAAAAATAATAAAAAACAATTGCCGCTCCCTTTGACTCTTTTGAACTAGGAAACGGTAGAAACGGCAAGAATGCACAATATAACACAGTACACCGCGAGAGTACCCAAGTTACATAGGACCCCAGTTATTTGGGCAATTTACTAAGTAGGAACATAAAAATATCAAGTTAATTTCAATTCTTTTTAATATGTCTAAATCAGAGATAATTAAAATAAATTTGGACGGTATTTGATTTTTATTTTTGATGAAAAAATTTATATTTATCATAAGATAGGTCCCACATGATTGGATGAGATAAATAAAGGATTATATAGATGATGTAAATCAAGAGATACTTTATTATTATAAATTTTTGAGATGGATTATAAAAAAAACAATGATTTTGTAGCAATTAAAATTTTAAAGTCTAAAATAACATGGCTAATATAATCTTATGATATTGAATTTTTCATAGCTAATGTTGTTATCATTCTCTATAAATTCTATTAGAAAATACGTGGTTTGCCTTAATATTTAAACTTTCGAAAAGTGGACTCTCTAAATAAGGAGACTTGAAAAGTTCCTTTAAATTTTTTAAATTTTTTTAAATTAATTAAACTATATTAATAAAATCACAAAATTTTAAAGATTAAATTGAAGAGAAATTTTGTAAATTTGAAAATAGAGCTGAAATTTAATAGCCTTGTCAATAGATTTTTTATACAAATAATTTTACATTTGATATCTTTTTATAATAAATCTACGGAACACCAAAATCTATTTTGAAAAAAATTCTTTCAATTTGATAGAAATCCATCAAAATAAATAAATAAGCTCGAAAGTCCTTATTATTTATTATTTAACTCCATATAAATAATTCAGTTGATCAAAATTTATAAGATTAGATCAATGTCTTTGGTTCAACTCTTCTTACACTTACTTTATAAAAGATTTGTCCGTGATTTTGTTTATCGGTAGGATGAGTCTTACTTGCAATGTGGAATAGAGATATTCATGTTATTTTAAAAAATATCTATTTTTCTAGTTGTATATTATATAAAAATGTCTCCATGATAATGTGTGAATAATGATATTTTATGAAAAGGGGATTTGTATATTTTAAATTTCACAACTAGGGTTTGTTCAGATGGTATAGGATAAGACATTGACCCATGAGAGTTATTGATGATGGGCCCACCTCACGGACGGTTTATGTGGCTAGTGTTTGTATTCTTCTAGTTGCGATTTGAATTGCATTATGTACCGCTTAGCTTTTATATTTGAAATACATATTCATTCTAGGAGTGTAGTGTGAATTATGAACAGAGAGTAGAACAAATGAGGTGAAAGGGTCCCACCTCATTTGTGAGTGAATCTGACAAAAACCGAACGGATCGTGCACACATCGATAGTGGAAAACATTACAAACAAACGTACTAGAAACGGACAAACAAACGGATGTCCTAAACTTTAGTACTTGAATTATTAAAATAATCATGTAATTTATAAAAAAAAAAATTATGACCGAAGTATTCAAGATTCTCATATGTATTTACCCTAATCTTATCAGAATCGAATCGTCTAACGAACCATTTTCGAGTCATTTTAGATTCAATCGCATTCAATTGCGGTTAAAGTCGGTCAAAGTCAATTTACTAATAATATAATATAATATTACAAATAATATTAAGTATCACATTTTTTACAAATAATATTAATATAAATATTACAAATAACATTTAAATTTTAAGTAATATAATAAGATGGTGAAGGATGTGGGATAAAAATGGTAAGACACCTATATATTTCAAGTATATTCATTTTTTAATATTAAATTTTGATATTTTAAAATTTAAAAAAAAAAAATCAAATTTTGTGAACCGCGGTGGTTTTATGCGGTTCTATTGAAAAACAATTTTCCCAGCCACACCAAACCGGCGGTTCGACCACAGTTCGGTCTAAGCTTTAATAACACTTATTTAAGAAGGGACATTTTAACCCAATTATTTCTTTGGACATGTTCAAGCCTCCCAATCAATCCTACACACACGGGTAAGCAACTAAAGGGAGTGGCCAAGAGAGGTGTTGAGTACGAATCGAACTCAAGACTTCTTTTCATGAGAGGAGCTTGTTGATCGTCAGATCAATCTCCTCTTGGATTTAAAAAAATATATTTTGATTGAATTAATCAAATCATAATTTTAAAAATTAAAAAATAATTTAAAATAATCAAATTTAAAGAACTTTAAAAACGTGACTTGATTAATCTGATTAGAAAGGTTTTTCTGAGTTCTAATTTTTTTTTTAAAAAAAAAAATCATTCGGGTCTAACTTACTCATTATTACTCCATTTGATAGACTTTCCACTTGAATTTGCATAATAATATTCTCCTATCCTTGTGCTCCATCATCTTCAAGCCTCACGGTCAAACTTTAATTATTTGTGGCATTTTAATTCTATTTTTCAGTTTTAGAATTCATCATTTTTTGTCAATCTATTTGGATTTACATCGGATGAACCGATAAGAAAAGTTATTTTTATTCTAAAATAACTTATATATAAATTAGAAAGAATAAGAAAAACTTTTATATAACCTTTATTGACTTACAAATAGCATATAATAGAATACCAAGGAAACTAATTTGAAGAAATTTAAGAAATAAATACATCTTCAACAACTGCCTTGAGTTTATTCAAGATTATTTTAACACATTACAAATAATTTTTTGATAAATATGAATAACTTCAATTATTATCAAAATATCAGCTTGATATTTAAATATATTTGTCAAAATATCAACTCTATATTGATAATTTAAATACAGTCAATATTTCTTAATTTTTCTAGCCTCGAATCTCTTTAATTGACTTAACATGATAAAGATGAATTAATTTAGACCAGTTGTCTTATTTTGTGTTTTTTTTTTTATATTTAAATTTGAACTCTGAATCCTACCGTTAACAGTTGCTTTCTAATACTACGGCACCATCTCTGTTTGGTCACGGTGAAAAGTCGCAACCCTTGAATTACGACAGCTAACCTAACTATACGGTGGAACTTAAGGAATTAAGACCATCAAATATAAATTAAAAGTTTATCATTAATATTAATGATAATATTAATTATCTTTTATTGTTAAGATTCCGAATCATCTAATTAATATTTAGTAGGCCACCACTTATGGTAACCCTAACCCTAGAATTTGTGTTATTAATGAAACAAAATCAATACATTAATTCGGAAAGATCATCTGATCTATTTATGATTTGGCATTATTCTAATTATTATGACGTCGTGATGAGTTAATAGGTTGGATTTAGATTTTATAGATGATGTAAATCCATTTATTTTGACTTTTTGTCTTTTATGCTTGGAGCTCATCGTTCATCTTTAACCGTTGATCTTGAATTTAAAATTTTAATCATTTGATAACAAATATAGGTAAAGATCATTTAGATAAATATTTAATGGGATTAATCGATAAGTCAACTACTGGTAACCTTTTATGGAAGATTGGGAATAAAAAATCATCAAATTTAAAAGTTGAATCGGTGTTAAATTGAATACGGGTGCAATTTACAACAGATAAATGGTTGTGAGAGAAAAATAAATCCATTGAACGAAGGTCGCATAAGATTTTTTTTCAAAAAAAATAGTTTTTATATATTTCTCCAAGTGTATATATGAAAACTCACCGATAAATCTTGCGCAAGGATGTGCAAGTATATTTTTTGAGGGAAGTCGTCCAATGTGTTTTTCAATCACAAATATTAGAACTATGGAAAAACTTGTTTTTCGAAGTGTGCAAGCAACATTCTTCTTAGACGAGAGGATATTCAGCCGATGTCAAGTACGACTCTAAACTATTGATTAGATAGTTCAATTTGATTGTTATCTCATACTACAAACATAGATACTAGTGCTGTCTGTAGCACCGTACATTATCACATTGATTAGAAGTTCGAGTGGTTCAACATCACTTGTTACACTTCTAATTTCAATTTAAAATACAACAGCAATTGGGCTCAGTAATTTACAGTTATAATAAGGACTAACAACAATAATATCCATCAATTGGAGGGTCATTATTCGATTTCATTAAATTAGATGGGCCCACAATTTGAATGGTTTAGATTATTCAATGTTTGTCACATGGATATTGGCAGATAGTGTGCAGGTGGACCTTCACAGTTGTGCCTTTTGTGAGGTTCTTTGGATGGAGAATCTTTGAGGGTGAGACAGATAGCCCACAAACAGCCTTGACAAGTCCATGAAAAGGGCCGACCCGGGAAGAACCCTAGAAAAAGCTTACATGATTTTCAAAAAGAAAACCTCCTCATTATGCCTTAATTTTGTCATTTTACTGAGTCCATGGTCATACTTTCTAATCACTTCTCACTTTATTTGAGTTCAAATACATTTCAAATGGACTCACTCCATGATTCATTTATACCTGAGTTGAAAAGTGTGGAAATTTTACCGAGTTATGAGTTGTGTCAGAGGATAGAATATGTTCTATAATCAAAAGAGTTAAATAGTTGGTTGTCTATTTTAACACAGACAAAATTTGTTAGAGACATGAGATAGAGTGAAATTTCATTTTACTCTATCAGTATACCATTCATCAAATATTGATGTATCGATATGCAAAACATATATATGTAGAGCGTATTATCGGTACACCAATACTTGATGACCAGTACACCGGTAAAGATAAAATGAGAATTTCACTCTATCCTATGTTTTCTAATAAATTTTGCTTGTATTAGAATGACTGGCCTAAATAGTTAGATAGATGATTATAAAAACTATCATTAATGTAAAGTAATTCATCAAATTATATTTATTTATTACTTTAAAATTGAATCTAAATTAAAAGATAATAATATTTGGAGTGGTTCTCTGGAGTGAAGTTAAATTCAAACTCAGAACTCTCATTTGGTGAGACAAATTCTTGACCCCACTCCAACCCCTTCTATATAAAATTTTCTACTTTGCCAGCCTCACTTTGTTGTATAAAAGACATCCAAACTAGAGATACAAATGTATTGGTTAATTTTGTTAATAATTCATCTTTAATATATAAAAATAAAATATATTTAATTCGACATGATAGACAAATAAGTCCTAGAAAGGCACAAATAAATACTTTAGGCAGAAAAGATGAGTTGGAAGAAGCATTTCAAATATATGCAGAAAAGGAGCTACTATTAGTCTTGTAGTCATGGTCAAACCGTGTTGACGTAAGTTTATTCTGTAACAATTTGAAATAAGATTGGATTCGGAAATCGAAATGGCCAATGCCAGGTCTCTCATGTATTTTAAAAAAATATATTCTATATGCTTTTAAAATACAAAGAAAATCTACACATTAAGAGTTTTCATGGAGGTCTAGATGCATGTAATTTTTTTAACTTAGACATGGTTAAAAAATATAAAATATTAGTGTAAATTTCATAGCTATTAAGATGATAACAAAGTGAGAGTCATGACTCAGAAGTTACAGTTGGTAATTCGTCGTAGAAAACGAGAGTCATGAGTTCAAATCCTACTTCACCTTAAAGGATCACTCTGTCTAGTTTTACTCGATACAGATTTAAAAATGCCCTAAAGACTAAGTAATTTAAAATAACCGATAGATGTGTAAGTTTTAATGAAATTTACGATTTGAATGTAATTAAAATTTTCAAATGAGTTTAATCAAAATTCTAAATATACATGCTTATCTAAAGGGTCACTCCTTTGGTTGATATGATATGTGATATGATCATTTAATATGTTGCATGGTTTTAATTATACCTTTAAGTATTAAAGTAACTAAATAGGATGGTTGCGAGCATTTTGGAAGATATTTATTTGAGTAAGTGACTCATAAAAAATATTTTTATTGAATTAAATAAACCGTATTTTTTTAAGCTCTTTAAAATTTGGCCACTTAAAATGACATAGGCATTGTTGAGACAATTTTATTTTAAATGGCAAAAAATAAAGGTAATTTTATCTTTATATAGTTAAATTTGGTTGCTTTTGTACAGTTTAGAAGGGGGTACCTCTAAATTTTATAAAAATAGGACATGCTTTTATTACAAGGGAATTGATTTAAATACTGTTGTTTTTTCCTATCGCTACACCGTTTTATGACTAATTGTAAAAAATTTAATATTATCATTCATTTTATTGAGATAAATTGAAAAGCCAATTTAAAGTGGAGGAGTAAAGTAAGTAAAAATATTGATGTCCAAATCAATTTCCCTATCATTCATCTTTTGTATCAGACTAATTATCGAGACACGTGCAAACCTCCCTCACTACACAACGAATAATTCTATAGAGAGTAGTCCTTTGAGATTGAAATAGAATTGAACTCAAAACTCCTATTTTCTGAGACGGATTCCTGATCATCACTATTATTAAAAAAAGGCAATCTATCATGTTAATCTTATACTTAATTTAATTAACTTAACATGTTACCTCCCGCTTCCTGAAGCGAGAGGTTGCGGATTTGAATCTCATGGTCAAACTTTAATGTGCCCTAAGGATAGCAGGTTCACTCGTGAAAATTTTACATTGGATATCCGTGAATTTTCCACACATGAATTCCAAAAAAAAAAAACATTTAATTTTTTTTCCTATTTTCAATTACCCCATGATGAAAGCTATAATGCCAACTGATGAATATGAAAGTTTGAGCACTGCCTTTGCCAATTTCTTCTAACAGAGAGGGAAAAAAAAGCCATACAGTGAGATTAACCACAGACAAGAAGAGCACTGTGGTGGAGCCCACAAGCCAGAAGCCATGCTAGTTAAAACAGAGAGGCCCAATTTCCCAAAGTGATCGATCGGTGGTGGATGGTGGGCCACCCTTCACCCACTTTTTCTTTCTTTCTTTCTATCAATCTCATCATTTTTTCACCCATGCCGCCTCCCAACCAGTAGGGTTCTGCCACGTGTCTCCGCTCTCGAATCCTCGCTTTAATCACCTCTTAAACAACACGAGGGCCAATATCTTAATGAATTAAGCTTAACAAAGAAACATTAATAATAAATCAAAAATATCAAAAAGCAAGTATGAATCATGAAAGAGACAATGGATATTCAATCAGCTTATCATGACTTTGTTGATTTGTCCAAGCAAGCACTACACATTGGGCTCAAGGCCATTTTTAAAATTAAATATTATATATATATTTTAATTATTTTGTTGGTTTGGATTAATGTATTTATAAGTAGTTTATTTCTAGTATTAATTAAGCAAAGGAGTAATGGAGACAAAACCTACTCTCCTCATTTTAAGATTCAAATAAATAGTAAAAAAATGTTATGAACTAATCATAGCATGACTTGTTTTCTGATTTTAATCAGCGGTGATTATTCCTTGTTGTCGATTTATTTTTTGTAATTTTGTATTTGTCTATTATTCCATTCATTGACTATCTTGTCTAGCGCAGATTGAAATAAATTGTCCAATATGGCAGTACCGCGGTCGTTATGTTTGTATTGATGAATTGATACTTATCGTCAAATGAAATATGTATTTCGGTTCTTTTCAGGGCTCACTTAATTATATATTAGGTTATTAAAATTATTATATTTCATTTTAATCTTTATATCTATATATTCTAATGGTTGAGTCGAATATTGTAGATAATTATTTTATTTTTAAAATTTAAATATTTAAATTATTTATAATTTTTTTTTTTCAACCCTTTGAGAGAAATTCAACCATTTAAATGTTTTCATCATTAGATAGGTCCCACGTTATGACATTTGTTCTCTTAGTACTCATACTTTCAAGCATTAACAATCTCCATCAACCACTCAATCCCAACACTTGCCCCCATTCTATGAAAACTTGAAACTTCCCCTTGACTTAAAAGTTCTGAAGTCAAGAAACTTGGGCTAGGGTTTTTAGCTCAGCTCATAAAAACTTAGATTTTTTAATTAATTCATTCAATTTATAATTTTATTGAATCGAGTCAACTCAAACTAATCGTTTTAAATTCGTTCATAATGAGTCTTTGACTCCTAATTTAGAATGCAATTTGCTTTGAGTCTTTAGCTTTTTGTTCTTCATGGGTATTTCATAATTCATATCACAGAAGTACATCACAGAAGTACACTCTGCATGGCAAGGTTCTAATAATCTGCAAAATGGTCACTCTTAAAGTTCTAATACTAGGAGTTTTGGACACATTTTTTAAGATTTCAATTCATTGGATATTTCTTACTAAAAAAAAAAAGTCCAACCTTGAATTTCTACTAAAAATCAACTGTGAATGCTATGCTAGAATGAGAAAATTATCTTATAATCTATCTAAACTAAAAAAAAACTTCACCATGCAAATCTTCAATAGTTCTGGTTATAGTTACTCTTTATTTCAAAATTTCAAACATTCTCCCATCCTAAAAAAAAGGGTCTGCGTCGCGTAGTGGCCGTTACGACTGTCACACCACAACGGTGCATTTCTCTCCTGTAACGGACCGTAGCGGCCGTTATGCACTCTATCACGGCGCGTCGCGGACAGTTGTGCTGCTACATTGACGGACCGCTAGTATCATTACAGACACAACATAGTGGGGGTATAATTTCCTGATAAATTTACAATCTAGACTGCAAAGTTACAATCATATTTGTACTGGTTCATGGTAAATTCACATTCCCAGTAACTAGAGTGTAACACTGTAACTCTGCAATGAATAAAGTCACATTTATCGTCAAAATAGAGCTGTCAATGGGCCACGACCAACTTGCTTTGGTTTGTATTTCAAACCCTATCAAAGCTGGCCTCACCATGCACAGTTTTATCAGAATACCGCCATAAACTAGATTGCCATTTTCCACCCTCTTCTATGACAGTGATATTTTGATTACTACTCTTCATCTTTATTGCACTTGTCCGATGCCGGGCTCCATCTAAATTATCTTAATAATAATAATAATAATAAACTATATCTTGAGATTTATTGTTCAAAATAAATTTCATGTCTGGATTTTCTGATGGACCGTGTCAAATAGTGAGTCAAATCTGATGATCACAAAATTTAACGGCTAGAATTTAATACTAAGGATGCATTTCTACGGAGGGTAATTTTTAGGGAGGTACATAAGGGGTACATCCAGAGGTAAAGGTATTCAAAAAGTGAGAAAATAGGAGAGTAAATAGAGATCTTATCCCATGACGCACCCAATTATCAAATAAGGATAATGAGGGGTTACCCCCATCACCCTTCTGATTACCAAACAAGGGTAATGAGTTACTGGGCATTATCATTTTAAACATAGAGTTTTAAAGTAATACAAAATTAAAGTTGAAGATCAAAATTCAATTTTAGCCATCGAATTTAGTTCCGTCAAAATCAATGGTGAGATGAATATTAACTTCAATGCATTTCAATCAGATGGCTAACAATCACTTTTGATATCAATTTTTGTATATAAGATACGTTCTAATTAACTGTTTAATATAATTAGACCCAATTGTCCATTACATATTATATATTAAAAATGTAAAGTTTATTACCATAAACTAAGGTCCACTTGTAGATGCCATATGAGGCAGTTCTACTTCTTTTACCTCCAAGTACCATACATTGAAAAGTTCTTTTAACCCTTCTAAGATCAAAGATAATTGTACTTGAACGTTGATATTAGTTCACTAGATTATCTTAGTAGTTGTAGTAGTATAAAAGGAAAACATGCCGGTGAAAAAGCTTTGGAAAGAGATGGTGCCTTTAATTAAAAAAAAAAAAACAAAGCTTGATGTCAAAAAGCAAATAAAAGATGTTATTGGTCTCTCTTTGTCTCCTTTCTTTTTCTTTTTAATTGAAAGTAAAATTTTGAGAGTATTTAAAGGTGTCTACCTTAATATAAATAAAAAAATTCCCCTTATTCAATTGTTCAATACAAAATGCAAAAAAGGAAGCGCGTCAGGAAGCGAGGACGTGATGAGTTCGAACCCCCGTAAACTAATCTGATGTGCTCTTAAGGTAGGATGCATCATCACCTGTAGGTGTTTTACATTGGGTATCCTGCAGTTTTTCGCTTTTTTTTTTTTACTTTTTAAATTCTCATTATTCAAATGTTCAATGCAAAATGCGAAGGAAGAGAATGAAGGGTCCTACATTGATTGATAGATAGATAGAAAAAATTGGAGCCTATCTTTGCTTTACTATTTTTCTCATTTTCTTTTCATTTTAACTTTTATTTTTTATTTTTTATTTTTTATGGTTCTATGCTTGGGATTCCTACATTTGTGGGAACTTATTTTGATAGTAGAGCCACCTTTTCTTCACATCCTTTTACCCATACACGCTCTTGTAAAGCAAAAGGTTTTTGGAATCCTATGCCTTGAATTCTTTCTGCTTTATTTACACAAGTTTTAACTATCCTTTGAGATGACTAGATTCCTCTGCAATAATGATTTCAAATTACAGAAATAGTTTGTCAAAAGAAGGCACTTTGTCATACATAAATAGATACTTTTATGTTGTTAATCAACCAATCAAAACTATCCAAGATCATGAAAGAAATCAAGCAAATCTTGTAATCAACTATAATGCAAGGAAGTTTGCACTAATCATGCATTTTTCTTTGTGATTAGTAAATTAAACAATGCATTATTAGTGTTGATCTCAAATCTATGTTTGATACTGTTTGGTTTTGTTGAATGACAAGTGAAAGATGGATGACTGTTGGCTAAATAACTTGTTTCTTTAGAATTTTTGAAAATACTGTAGTCGACTAATATGTCAGCTAAAATTTCAAAAAATAAAGTCCATTTTAGCTCATATTTTGGCCTATTTTGAAAATTTAGTCTTTTAAATATTAAAATTCTATATCGACCGAAGAGGCTAATATGAAAAGATTACTATAGTAGATCAATATTTTGGGTGAAATTAAAAAAAATTCAATAGATTTTGATTGATATTCAGCTTATTTTGAGATTTTTGGTTAATTCTTTTTTTTTTTTTTAATTAATGTGTGGGAAACTCAGAAACAGTTCTATTAAAACTTTCACAGATGAACCCATTACCCATAAGACAGATTAAGATTAGGTCAGGGGGCTTGAACCCGCAACCTTTCATTTTCTGAGGCGGGACCCATGTGAATTAGATTCTAATTCTAATTCTATTTGCCTTAGAGTTTCATTCATAGCATTACTAACATAATGGAGAAAATCAATGTAATTATAATTTCAATAGGAGATGCAAATCATGATGTGTGCCAACAATCATCCATTGTGAATTTGTCCATTTTGAATCAGAAAATTAACTGTTTATATTGCTTAATTTAGATTAAGAGGATTAGTTGTTTAAAAGATGTACAGTTATATAGAAAATGTGCTAAAATTCAACATGAATAAACAGTCTAAAAATGATTTTAAAGGTTGAAAGCTTTTAACTGTTTGTGCATATTAAATGAGGTCAAATTTGACATAAATCCAATTAATAAGATGATAAATTAATGTAAATATAATTCTACAAATCCAGAGGGGGTTGGTATGACGGTCAAAAAGTTCTCTTCATGAAGGGAGGTCATGAGATCGATTCACGACTCACGCTCAAACCCCTCTCAACCACTCCTCATGGGATTGATTACTCATTATTTCACTTATCCAGTGTGTGTGGATTGAAGGTTTATACATATTTGAAGAATTAGTCTCGCCCCCAATATAAAGTGGGGATACCCATGTTAAAAAAAAAATATTCTACAAAAGTTAATTCTCCCATCATAGTGAACCTAATTCTTAGAAAAATATTTCTCCCCACCTCATCAATGTCACTATGTAATGAAAAGCACTAACACTATCACTGCATTGGTGTTAGGCCCCTTCGCCCTTTCAAGCTTTCTGTCATTGTCAATTAACAATCACTAACCATATCCAAGTTCTCAAACTCACATTTGAAAGATTGCAACTTAATGACCTAACACTATAAAACTTTTGATTAATCAAGTGATGATTAGAATTTGAACTTGTCATCCAAATAGAGCGTATATATTAATTTAATGGTCCAGTTATTATGACCAATTTGCAATGATAAATCCCTCTATAGGTCCCTATGTTTCCTTTTCTTTGTAAATGCAGCAGTAGGCCCAAGCCTGCCATTCCATCTTCTTTTGAGTTCTTTAAAGGGCCCTAAGATAAGACCTGTAATTCAACTCAGACTAACCCACATCTCTTTACCATCTTTTGATAAAGATGGGTTTTAAGAAATGAGACTGGACCAGAGGGAATGATCAGTTCAGCCAGGACAAGACTGGTTCTGAGCCCAGGTGGTGACCCAGACGGAATGGCTTTTGTTTTCATTTTTTCTGCGAAATCAGTCGGCCGGGCCAACGTTGTTTGAAATTGGATCTTTTGCAAGCGTGGCCCATTTCATCTTCGCCATTGAAATCATCTTAGATGTGTCCCGGCAACAGTCAGTCACCTGTGGTGTTGAGAACTTGGATGACCCGCCCGAGTCAACCAATAATCAAGACTCAGTACTCATCGCCCATACAAACTGAGTCGACACAACTACATCGTTTTGTGTAGGTATGTACGATGGCAGCTCAATAGGGCCCATAACAAACATATTTAAATGACATGGAGGCCCATTAAGTTGTTCAAAACTGGCTCTTTTGCAAGTGTGGCCCGTTGCATTTTCGCCATTGAAATCATCTTAAACGTGTCACGGCAACAGTCAGTCACCTGTGGTGTTGAGAACTTGGCTGAGCTGCCCGAGTCAACTAGTAATCAAGTCTCAGTACTCATGGCCCGTATAAACTGAGTCAACACGACTACATCGTCCCAATAGGGCCCTTCACAAGCATATTCACAATTTCACATGACATGAAGGCCCATTAAGTGGTCTTTGTGAATTACAATGAGAATACAAAATGAATTTTTCTTTCATTTGATGTATTTGCTGTCCTCTAGTGTTTTCTTAGATCCACTTGCATTTTTGTATCATAAATATTCAAAACAAAAAAAGTAAAATTCGAATGAGTCAAGTGGCCAACTCCAGATAGATCTGACAAAGGGCTTTACTGATGATGACGACTTGCATTTTTCTAAATACTTTTTAATCTCAAATAAAGGTAGTTTGTTCTTAAATTGGAGATTTTCTCTCTCCCACTGCCATTGAATGTTGATTTCCACCATCTACCGGCTTGGATTGAGTTTGTCCTCTCAATTACATCGACACTTCGATTGCCATTTGACATCCGTCACGTCCATTCATTTAGCATGCTCCATTGTATTATTTAAAATCTTGAATTGACTTGAGTGAGTCAGTCTGAGTCAACTTAACTGGACATGGCCTCACATGGTATGCCTTAAAGACAGTGGGTATCACTCGTGGGAGTTTTACGTAGGATTTTCTGCGATTTTTCACACGTAAATTCAAAAAAAACGTGGCTCCCATCCAATTCGGTTCAATGACACATTAAACAAAAAGAATTGCACCTTTGTGTTCTAAGATGCAAGAGGCTGTGTGATAGTAATGTGTTACTGTTAATATCATTGAAGAAGATATTGACAGTTTTTGCTTTTGAAACTATAAGAATTTCTAGAAAAAAATATGCCCACCGGAGAAAATCAAGCCAGTCTGAAATTCTATAAATGATCTGAGAAACAACTGAATCTAATATGGAAAAATGGGTTTGGGTTCGTTTGAGTTCGAGTTTCGATCCAAATAAGTGGTACCAAGCAGGGGTGTAAGTATGGGCCGACATGTATCGGTTTCTCGTGGTGAATATCGGCCGATATATATCGTTATCGGCCGATATTCACAATATCGGCTGAAATATCGGCCGTATTGTATCGGCCGATATCGGCTGGAAAGAGAAAAATATCGGCCGATATATCTGCCGAAAACGAATTTTCAACCCCTGACTACCAAGGTCCCGCGCTGAAACATGATGGACGCAAATACCATGATCTATGGACGATTATTCTCTAATATTTATACTTCAGTTAGATTTTAACCATGAACGTGATCCATAGTTACCCCAATAGATATAATCAACTGTGATGGGTCCGGCCTGCATGGCTTAGATCCAAACCAACCCGACCCATTTAACCCCTAATTTGAAAATTCAGCTCTTTCCAGTTCAATTTTGATAATTGCCAATTGGGTGATTTTTGAGTGGTGATAGGTTTTCTCAAAATCGACGTGTCCTGTCGATATTTTTTTAATTTATACAGTGTCAATTTTCTATTTTTTACTATTAATATACAGTCGAGTACATTAAATAATGAATTTAAATTATTTAAAATTGTATTTTTTAAATTTAAATCCACAAGGTCAGCCAGGAGCCTGGGTTGAAATGCCTGGATACTCCGATCCCATATGTGAAAGGATGGGGTGTATCCAACAAATAAAAAATTATAGTTAGATAGATTATGATGAGAGCTATTTAAGTGAAAAAAACTAAAATTCATTGAATTATTATAGTATTTATTTTTTAATATTAAAAATAAATAATTAGATATCTTTTTATCTATCTTTTATTGATCTAATGATGAGTATGCATCAAATAAAAATTATAAAAAGTTTGGATCTAAATTTAAAAGAAACTATAATATTTTTTACGATTTAGATTTACCATAAACTTGCCTTATACGGTACACTTGTGTCTGGCCACATGAATTGATATCAATTGATGTTCAATTGATGTATTCTCACTGGTAAAATTAAAGGTAAAAATATTTATCTAATAATTTTATTTAGGGTAATGATATATGTACCATGAGTTTTCACAATGGTGCACCACATTTAAAAGGAAAAATATATTTTGCCATTACTTTCTTATTTTCTCTCATTTCTTTAAAAAAGAGAGGGCAGAATGGTCTTTTCCTTTGATGCATTTAGGGTGAAACATCATGACGCGTGGATCATTATCCATTAAGTTGGCTCGGGTCCAGATAGGTTTGACTTGACAACTGGTTTTTTCAAGAAGAATTTTAAATGTTTAATGTATTATGTTGTACAATCAATAACTTCCATAATAAAATGGAATTTGCCAAATCTGCAACTTGGTTGAGATGTTCTTTACACGTGGATGGCTTGAAAATCCAGTCCCATGTCGGCTGATTCTTACTTGATCTAAAAAGATTTTAAAAGGTTTTCTCTCAGTGGACTCACAGTCATCCCACGTCTCTTTAAAAAAAATCGATTTAAATATTAAATATTTAATAAATGATGGATATCTAAGACTTGATATTATTTAGTATGCTGCACTTCATGTTTGTCACGTTTACAGTGATAGAATTTGACTAATTTAATTATTTATTAATTAAAATATAAAAAATATATTATTTTTTAAGGAAAGATGTATACGTGATGAAATGAGATCCGTACTCAGGACTGGGACTGCAAGACTGATTCCTACCAACGTACCAACCCCTCCCTTGAGATCAACCATACAAACCTTTCATGACTAAATTTTTAGAAAATATTTAAAAATATCAAATTGAGTCAGACTCAAAAGCCTCGACTCAAGAATTAACAAAAAGAGACTCAACGGGTAGTTCAACTGGTAACTTCTTGTCTTAATAAACGATAGGTTGCGAGTTCGAGTCCCTATGATGTTAAGGTAGCTATCCTGTATGAATGTGAGACGTTATCTGAAGTGGGGGTTTTAGTAGAGCTAATTTAACCCCAGGAATTACAAGGAGATTTCTCCCCTTCCGTACTAAAAAAATTAACAAAAAGAGTGATTTTATGGATTGAAATGTAAAAATTATAATACTCAAAGTCGATAACAATTAGAAAGTTAGAAAACAGTCTGCCAAACTGTTTTTGACTCTATTAAAAAAGAAATCTGCTCTTTTCCTCTCATCAGCAAGGGATCAAATTAGGAGGTTGATAGCGAAGGGAAATTTAATGGTTTTAAGAGTTGAATCTCATTCTAATTTTATTGTAACCTTTAATTTTATAGTGAAATTTAAAACTATTCCTTCTATGAACTAATTATCCATTCTCCCTGTTGGTTTTTTAATAGACTAAGAAAGGAAATCGAATCATGTAGTGGGATGGAATGATCTAGAGTATATAGATAACCCGAATATGCAGATTCAGATCTAAATTATACATGTCACTCTCTATAAGGGAAACAAATCTCGGCCGATATCCGATATATATCGCCGATATCAGTCGATAAAAATGGTTTTAAAAATAAATAGGAGAGAGAAATTTCTCGGTCGGCCTATACCGAGATTTAAATCCTTCTTTTCATAGTATTACCTGGTGTGTGTGAAACTGTGAATAGGTTGGCCTGTATACATTAAATCTTAAAAAAAATTGTAAATTGAGATTCAATTGTGGATTTTCTAAATTCCTGTTTGTTCTGAAGCGGATTCTCTGGTGAACATTCAATTGGAATTCATGGAGAACACCTCTTCAGTTACATGACTAATGATGGGAAAATTGTGTTTTTATTTTTTATAATTATAAAGGGTACTAGCCCTTAATTATTTTTTACATTTGTAATTATCTAAATAGTGAAAGATACACCAATGTCTCTTATGAATGAAAAAAAAAAAGCTTTATCATGTACCCTTTTACTTGTCGTATCTTGAGAATGCTCCCTACCACATTAACAATGTATAAGGGCAGTGGTTTCCATTGTATATTATAGATTATCATGTTAGTTTTTTTTTGAATGATTGGTAAATATTTCATTTAAAGAAGGAAAAAAAAAGCCCAAAGAAAAAACATTAGTTTAGATTTAATAATTAATAATATTTAATAACATTGTTTTATATATTAAAATATTTACAACCATCTTTTTAAAGGATAAAGGACTCAGTTTAAAACTTTCATTTAACAAGTCAATAGCATTGTTGGGTTGGATTGAGAAGTTCAACTAAGGTTATAGATCTACAATGGGGTTGGCTATGAGTGGCTGGCTACTTATGGCCTGAGCTGCCCCACCCTGTTGAAACCCATGTTTCAAAGTAAATATACAATTGTTTTTTATAGCTTGGGTATTCCCACCTCACATTGTAAGTGATATTAATTCCACAAAAATATTTAAACTTCCCAATCCACATACATTAAGTAAGTCCATAGGAAAGTAATTCCATAGAGAGTGGCCTGAGTTGAGAGTAAATTGAACTCAGTAACTCATCTATGAGAGAAGTGTCTTGACCCTCAAACCAACCCAAATATGGAAATTTGCATTCACATACCTTAAAAGTGGGTTTGGCATATTAGGATGTGGTGAAATTGGAAAAGGACTTGACGAGTTGACAGTCAAAGGGAAGAAAAGATGGCAGAACTGTGACCACAACCTGGGCTATGATTCTCGTCCTCCCACCTTGTCTACAAAGCCGACTAGGTTCAACCAACATGGCTAATCTGATTACTAAGTCCTTCCCAAATCAAATAAGAGAACTCACTATAAATACAGACCAAGGTTAGAGTCTCACTGATCAGGCCAGCTAACCAACCAACACCAAGCAAGCTTGCATGGCTAGTTGGGTGTCCCCTTGAGTTCTCCTCAAACTCTTCTCAAGTGTTCTTCCTCTTCTCAAGGGTAACACTGCTGCTGAAGAGTTTGGGGGAACTCTGGGTGCCGCTCAACACAACTCTCATGGAACTTTGAGAATGCAGCTCACACCGCGGATGTGCGATCGTCAACATTATGGAGGCTGCATTTGGATAAGGAGTAAATTTTGCAGGGATGGGTAATCAATGATAAATACCCTTTGCTTCAAAAGGGTTTTCAAAAGTGAGAGTGAAAGGGTAAATAAGAGTAAAATTGTGATTTTTTACCTTTACTCTCTAGTTACCAAATAAAGATAATGAGGGGTAACACTTCATTCTCCTTAGACTCCCCCTCATCCAAAGGCCGAAGATGAAATGCATTATGCTTGTCCTTTAAAATTAACTACAAATATTATTTATAATTTCAATTTTCATTGTCGTCGTAATAATAAACATAGCTATTGTACATGTTTTGGAAGAAAGAAAATTATATTTTTGCTCAAAGGACCTTTTTCATGCTCAAAACTCTACTCTACTTGTGATGCAGGCTCTGATACCACCAGGCCAAGCTGCATAGATCTATTTTTTTTTGCCATCAAGTTAAATAATAGAGTCAAAATGTAAAGTCAAAGTTTACATTTTCATCATTAATTTTAAAAATATTTATATTTTAAAATTTCTAATTTGTGAATAGATAGATGAGGAAGATAGAAGTCCTGCCCTTAATGATGATTATGTCCTGTGCACCTAATTATTTCTTTTAAAAAATTTGTGAAGCTTTAGATTACTGCAGTAGAAGATGAAAGAACATACCATAAAATCATGTAAAATTATTATATTTCTAATAAAAATAGCAATCCAAAGTTGAAATTTGATAGATTTGAAAACAAAATTGAACTTCCGACCTTTGAATTCTCAATGTGAGGATAATTTTAAGTATACTTGTGTATAAAGTTTAACATACATTGATCATCTATGTATTATTTGAGCTTGTGAGGAGAGAAAAATAGAGACAGAGAAATTTGTGTTAGGAGATTTGTTTTGTAATTGAGAGAGGAAGACGAATTTGTTTTGAGAGTTGTTGAAGGAAAATTTGTTTTTTGTATCTCCTTTTAATTTAATGAAATTTATCCGATTGTTATTCGAATCACGTAAAAGTTGTGTTGTCTTACGTGGATGTTTTATTGCTTACCTTGCATTGTTTGGAATTCAATTTCCGCACAATATAAAAACATAAAGAGAGTCTTGAATTTATAAACAATATGATTAGATCTAGATGTCATGTTCATAAAAAAAGCCCTAGAATACAAGTTATCTTAGAGAAAAAATTAAGCAAAATAGAGAAAAATAAACAAATAAATCATTCACACCTCCATTACTGCATTAATCTCTAATAATATCAAATGGTTAGATGTAAGTGCAGATAGCTATTATATAAGAATTTCTCAAAGAAATCTTGAATTCATGAAAATGTTAAAATAAGAAAAGATCAAACAAACACCAACCAAATGATCTCAACCACAATATAGCATCTCCACTGAATTTTCAAAACATATGAAATACTTCATGCAAATGATTTCAAAGAAACCACCAAAATAAAGATTATCTTAGAGCAACAATTAAACAAAATTAAAGTGAACTTAAGGAATTAATTTTCCACACCCACATTAATCTCTAATAACTTCAAATGATTAGATCTAGATGTATATATGCCTTATCTTCTATTTGATTTTTTTTTCAAATAAACCCTAAATTCATAAACATTTTTGAAAAGTGTTTGGAAAAACAAACAAAAACCATCTAAATTGTGAAAATTACAATGTAACATCCTCAAGAAATTTCCTAAACACCAACATGCTTTCATTCAATTTTTTTTCTAAAATATCTAAAAATGAGAATTATTTATAGTAAAACATGTCTAGCGAATTAATCAAATAAATCATTCATACCAACAAAAATCTCTATTAACATAAAATGGTTAGATCTATGTTCATAGAAGCCATATCTTCAAATATTATTCAAGATTTTTTTTGGATAAACGAAAATTCATGCAAATGTTGAAAAATATTAGGAAAATTATGTGAATCATAACATCACAATTACATTAAATTGCAAAAATATCTAGAATAGTTTCATTAAAAAATTTCTAAAAGAAAACCCCGAAAGGGCATTATCTTAGAAGAAAAATTACTAGAAAAGTCACATGTTACAAGAGCAAAAATTAAGGAAAATGAGCATTAAAATAGAAAAATATTTTTCAAATATAAAGATGTTTCTAAATCTTCCCAAAATCTCACTCAATGTCCAATTTGAAGTGAAAGTGGATTTTTTCATACTTGAGAGGCTTAGATCTAGTAAAAATAGGTCGAGAATGGTTTATAAAGGAATTTTTTTCCGTGCTTAAGAGTTAAGATAGGGTTGGGTGCTACAACAATGAAAGGAAGGAGACAATAAGAGTATAACCATCCCCACCCAACAACCCCCATTTGCACCAAATTTTTTGGATATGATATGTCGGGGTGTGAACGATAGTTCCATATCGGTTATCAGGGGGGGAACTAAGGATTTATATGGGATTGGATCACTCCACTTATCGGTCTAATTTTTTGGGCTGGAAGCCCGGTCCTAACCGTGATATCAAAGTCAAATTCTCAAACCACAACATGTGGACTCAGGCATCCCCTAGCCGAACAGGATAGTTGGCAACGTTCTATCCACCGGAGAGCCTCGTTCGATGGGAGAGATTGTTGGGATGCGAACGAGAGTCCCACTTATATGGGACTAAGTCATTCCACCTGTCATACTAATCTTTTGGGTTGGAAGCTTAGTCCTAATACGATACGGTTTTTTTTTTTTTAGACCAAGGTGTCTAGGCTTCTTAGAGCATCTGACTAATCCTTAAGACATATGTCAACCTCCTTATCTACACACCAAATAAAACTCTAGGGAATGGCCTTTGGGAGAGTGGAAATTGAAGTCGAGACCTCTCACTTTCAAAGGTGGATTCTTGACCATCACTCCAACCACATTGAGTTTTGAAGCCGATAAGCTTGATATTTATCAACCGATATTCAAATCGTTGGCTATGATAAGGCCTAATCCATGACTTTGCAGGTGTTGTAAATAAAATATGTAGGTACCTACAAAAAGATGCCACATCATTAGCTGATATGAGATCGAAGGTTTTTTTTTTTTATCAAATTCAAAATTCTCAAAAATATCACAAACAACTTGTGATGATAACACCCTTCTACCAATGACGTGACTACTTTGATGCTCTAATCACTTCATTTCTGCAACCTTGGGATACAAATTATCTGGATTCTCAAGAAAGGAATAATACGATAATGATATGGGAATTTGTCTGTTATCTGACTGAGGTTTGTATGTAAGAATGGAGCAATCAGAAACCAAGGCCCATTGGACATAGTCTGGTAATGGGCTGCACAGGTTTCTCTGATTGGTCACGAGCCCAACTACATGGAATGGACCTTCTGTATATTTGGCAATTGGGAGATTAGAAGAGAGTTCAGTCATGTAAACTAGAATGGTCTCTACAGATGAGAGGCCTATGAAAATATATATGAAATCAATGACTTTATATAACAATTGACGCATCATTTTCTCAATGACTAGCTTTTGAGAGTGAGTTCTATCTCAAGAATGTTATTGTGTCATGGTTTTCTAAGATGTGTTAGCAAAGTCCCATATTGCGATTGGACCTTTGGGTCTTGAGGTTTATAAATGCATGGGCACCCTTTTCTTACAAGCGATTTTTAAGGTTAAGTTCTACTCATGTGTTTAATATGCTATCAAAGAAGGGGTACCACTGGGAAATATTGGGTTCATATTCTAGCCCTACGTGTAATACCCCATGCAAAAAATCCTACATCGGTTGTGGACTTGGGTGGTGGGGGCTTTATATGAGGAGACAAGCCCCTCCCCATTACAAGGACTTTTGGGCCTCACCAAGTGGATCAGGGCCCAAAGCAAAGCCGTGAGGGCCCGTGGGGCTCAAAGCGGAAAATATTGTGATGGGATAGGGTCAGGTCGTCACAAGTGGTACCAGAGCACGGTTCAATACTTAGATTGCATGGGCTCTACTTGCTTGACGTTACCTGCCTGTGTGTGGACCCCTTGTGTAACGACCCGACTCGAACACACAGGGCTTAGGGCTTGACTCAGTAAGATATTGTCCGCTTTGGGCCTCGTACACAGCTCAAACCCGCACGGTTTTGCTTTTGGGCCTGGGCCCACGTGGCCCGGCCCAAAACGCGCCTCACATGGTCAAGGGGGCTTGGCCACTTAAATCCCCCAAATTTTCCCCCTCCACCACCGATGTGGGACTTTTTCCCACATTGGTGGGTAGGGGTATCACAATCACCCTCCCTAAAGCCTCGAGCCATCCCCGGCTCGACTCCGGTCAGGCTCAACAACTCCAGGGAAGGATGATAGGCCCACACAGTCCGAATGTAGAACCTCGGCTTTGATACCATATTTGTAATGAACACACAGGGCTTAGGGCTTGACTCAGTAAGATATTGTCCACTTTGGGCCTCGCACAGAGCTCAAACCCGTATGGTTTTGCCTTTAGGCCTGGGCCCATGTGGCCCAGCCCAAAACGCGTCTCACATGGTCAAGGGGGTTTGGCCACTTAAATCCCCCAATTTTTCCCCCTCCACCACCGATGTGGGAAAACCGATGTGGGACTTTTTCCCACATTGGTGGGTAGGGGTATCACACCTTGTCAGTGTGACGTGACAGAGCGGGGGTGGCTCTGCTTTTAAAGGGGTGGATTGTAATACCCCACCCAAAAAGTCCCACATCGGTTGTGGATTTGGATGGTGAGGACTTTATATGAGGGGGCAAGCCTCTCCCCATCACAAGGCCTTTTGAGACTGGCCAAGTGGGCCAGGGCCTAAAGCAAAGTCGTGAGGGCTTGTGGGGTCCAAAGTTGATAATATTGTGATGGGGTAGGGTAGGGCCGTCATACTGTGTGGAGGGGAGAGCCGAGTGTCTCCAACTCTAGTACTGAGGGGAGTGTTAGCAAAGCTCCACATAGCCAGTGGACCTTTAGGTCTAAGAATTTATAAATGAATGGGCATCTTCTCCTTATAAGCCGATTTTTAAATATGAGTTTTACTCGCGTCTAGCAAAATAGTATTTGAGAAGGTTACGTGTGCAACAGTAAGACGCAGCTGTAAATAAGGGCCCAGTGAGACCCATGTGTTCCAAAGCAAATATGCAAATTTGCATTCACATACCTTAAAGAAGGGGTTGGCATCTTAGGTTGTAGTGCAAGTGGAAAAGGACTTGACACTGGCAAGGTACATACAAGTAAGAAAAGATAGCAGAAGTTCTGAACCCCACTGGGGCTATGATTCTCTTCCTTCCACCTGGTCTACAAAGCCGACTAGGTTCAACCAACATGGCTAATCTTATTACAAGTCCTGCCCAAATCAACTAAGAAAACTCACTATAAATAAGGACCAAACTTAGGGTTCCTTGCTCAAAGGCAACCAACCAGCACAAGCAAGGTTAGACTGCTAGTTGGGTGTCCCCTTGAGTTCCCTCGGACTCTTCTGAAGTCCTATTCCCATTCTAAAGGGTAATACTTCTCCTGAAGAGTTTGGGGGAACTCTGGGTGCCGCTCAACACAACTCCATGTATATGTAAGAGTGCTGCTCATACCGCCGATGGGAAGGTGACAACGTCAAAAATTGAAATTAGTTATGCTAGATAAGTTGGTCTAACATTATTGAAGTGATGGTCAGGCATCAACGAGTCATGTGTTCAATTCTCACTCCATTCTAAAGGGCGACTCTCTGTAGATTTACTCGGTGTGTGGGTGGATAGGAAGACTTGCACATGATCCAGAATTAATCGAATGTTTTAAAAGACCAAAACGCCTTAGTCATAAAAAAAAACAGTTATAATCATCATCATCATCATCATCATCATAAATAAAGTTAGCCCTTGTCCCAAATATTTGGAAAGAGAGGCTAAGTCCCTACTTCATGCCCAAAGTCTCTTTTACTTGTGTCCTCAAGGAAGCTCAATAGACAGTAATTATCTCCTGGCAAGACCTTATATTGTTTATATTTCATTTATTTCTATGTTTTCAGATGATATCCTTTGAATTCCTGCAGGAATTTGAAATGGCATGCCATGTTACCATTGCAGGAGTATTTCTAGCCGTCGAATGCAATATGTTAGAACTTAGAAATGACTTCATGAGATATTTTCTGCTTCAAAAACACACTGAAAATTGGAAACTGAAATTCTTGTGTTGTCAGGTCACCGAATTTCATGCATCAGAACTCGATGACTATGTTGGGTTTTAATCTGATTCTTCTACCATGAAGTTGATTTTTATTTTTTTTAAGCCCCACTTTGTGACATAGATTAGCATGGTAGACCATTAGAAGAAGTAGTAGAGGGCAGAAGGGTCGCTCTTTTGCAGGGTTTTTATCAACGAGGTATGCATTTCTTCTTCTCTTTCCTTTTTGGCTCTTACTAGTATTGTCTTCGTAAGATAGTAAATTAGAAAATATAACTTTCTGTGCAATTTTTCACACAAAAATACAAAATGATTTGCAATTCCACGAGAATTTTTTTTTTTTTGAATTTACGTATGGGAAACCGCAGGATACCCAGCATAAAATCCCCATAGATGAGCCCACTACCCCTATGGCATACCAATGTTGTGCCATAGGAGCTCGTACCAACAACCTCCCTCTTCTTGAGTTGGGAGGGAACCAGAAATACAAAATGATTTGCAATTCCACGAGAAGATTTAATTAGTTGAATTGGTGTGATTTTTGTATCTAACATGGTTGTCTAGGTTTTCATCTCTTCAAAACATTTTTCATGACTAAGGTGTTCAGATCTCTTAAAGCATTCGGCTGATCTTTAACATGTGCAAGTTTCTCTACCTACACATACCGAATAACTCCACAAGAAGTGACTCTTTAGAATGAAGTGGATGCTAGAGTATATTGTTGGATGCTTGAGCATATTGTTGTTGGTAATTTAAGATTACTTTGCTGTTGATATAAAAATTAATTTTTGTTCTTTATCTGATTTCGATTTCAGATATTTAGGGTGTGAATTTCCTTATTTGATAATGGATGTTGCACGCCTTATAAATCTCTGATTGTTATATATGTAATAGTACTTCAAAATTTTACCATCTAACATTTCTATAGTTTTTGAAGTTTGTAGCTTTAGATATTGATAATTTGCTATCTTTTATGCAACTTTCATGGTTGCTATTTGATTTTTAAATAAAATATGATTCATTATCTATTTAATCATCCATTTAAATAAATGTCAAAAACCCTTAATAGCCAATGTCCACTATGGTAGAGGACTCCAAATTTGTGGTAGAGGATGGAAGTTATGCAGACTAAAATGTAAATCCAATCTTTACGGGTAGTTCAGTTGCTAATTTGGTACACGAAGTTTGTGGATGACTTTGTGTATCCGTAAAGTTAGTCTCACTTCTAACGTTGAATGAAGATATCCATATTATAAAAGAACATGTAAATCTAAGTCTAAGTTTTAAGTTTGATCAGGTTTAAAATTCAAAATCCGAATTAAATTTACTCGTTTAGGGACGTGTCGTTGTATTTGTGGTTGTATGCATGTACATGTGTGTGTAAGCATGTATGTGCTCATGTACGCTCATATCAACATAACAATCTCAATGAAAAATTAGTATGAAGTCGATATTTAATAATATAAACTAAGTGCCAAATTTAGAGGATCAGAATAATAACCTTATCATACAACCAGAACCAGCCATCCAAAATAGTTTCATGAATAGAGGAGAACTCCTTAAGATAATAATTTTCATTGAAAGAAAATGATTTAAAAACCACGAATTATACTCCCTAGATCACAATTAATCAAACTTTCTACCAAAATTATATAACTAAACAGTAAATAAACAACATTCAGTCAGAAGCAAGTCATTTCAAGTTCAAAGACATGACAAATACTAATTAGGAGGATGTGTACACATAACCAACCATGGAATTGTACAAATTCAAATAGGCTTAATTGAGAAACCACCTTATATTGTTAATTTCGAATACTAATATATATATTATTAAAATTGGGATGAATGTGAGCCGTCCAAGCATGGGATGGATAAAGAATTGTCTCATTAGGTATTGAGATAGGTTGATGAGCAGCCGTTGCTGTTAATAGATCATAAAGATTTAACTCCGAGGTTAGTCTGACGGTAAAAATTCAAAGGTCACCTTATTTTTCTGTTAGGAGACACCATTTTTTAAAATTTAAGGTGAAATTACTGTTTGCCCTTCCGACGTGTATTTAGATAATGAAAGATTTTTCAAAATCGAAAGAGGAAGATGGTAATTTCACCCTAAATTTCAAAAAAGGTTGTCTCCTATTAGAAAAATAGAGCGTCTAAATGACCACCAAAATGAACTTATGCATGAATTTTACTAAGGTGATAATTTTAAACTACCTAGTAGACTGTTGGCCTCGGTATACGAGCACTATGCAGGACAATAATTCACGTACCCAATCAAAATTGATGCCCATTTAATGTATTTTCATGTTGGATTGACCAGTAATTTTTTAAGATAAAAATTTATTATGGGCTATGAATGAATCTCATTTTAAATAGTTTAATATTTCTCATGATAATTTATCTACTTATTGTTTTAATTATTATTATTTTAGAATTAGACTCATCTTTTGACAATTATGTCAAAGCCCCTCATTTTAATTTGGAGGTAGAGATATCTTTTATTAATAATCTATTTGATTTAATCATGATTTGATAAATATATTTCCAATTATTTTATAGAGAAAAAGGTTGCCCTTCCAAACCCTAGAGAAAGTTAACCACCAAGCATCTATCCCCTCAAAATATCTGGACTCTACCCCATATTGCTGGACACATATTTGACTCTACCAATTCCACTGCTCCATCACATGTTAATCTACTCAGATGCTTCCATTTCCATGCATTCTTCAAATACAGTATGAACAAAGAAGTGCATTGGACACTTTGAACATGGGATGTTAAGTAGCAATACGCGTTAAAAATGCAGTCGATATATTAATATTTCAGGGCGTTGCAATCAGGGTCTGAACAGATAAGGGATGAGCGTAGATAGATGCATATCGACTTGTTGCGGCTGATCTAGGCGTAATGACCGCGTGTTTTGCTGAACCGATTCTTTTACCCAAATAGCAATCAGTCTACAACGTTTGTATTAGGAGAGAATGTAAGTAATTGCCCCAATTATAATTATTTTTTTCTATATTACACTCTCTTTCTACATATATTTCTGTAACATAAGATTCTCTCTCTCTCAATTTTGGCCCTTTATTTTTCTGTCTTCTCTTTCAAAACCTAGAAGTAGGATTTGTTCTTCCATTCAGGTAATAGAAATGAAAGTTTAGGATTTTATAATACGTAATGAGCAATTTTTTTAAAATAATTCTAAGTTGTCTTCCTAATTATGCTTAAACGAAGGTGGTCAATAGTCCAAACTTAAGTTCCACTTTGCGCATAGTAAGGGTTTTCATTTACTTTTCTCACTCACAGTTTGATATTCAGACGTTTTACTTGATTAATTGTTGAGACCTCTTAACCTGCACACATCGAGAATGGTTTAACTTTTAAAACTTTAAATTACATTAAAATGTCATATGTTTAAAAAAAGAGAGGGCTTACGTACGTCTGGGCCTTTATGTGTGAATCCTCTCACTTTGCAGTGTCATATGATGGAACCTAATTTATGATAGAAAAATAATGAATGGTTTGATGATTAATTATGGGATTTTGAATTGGGCATCATTGTTTCTGGGCTACAAACTCGCAATGTACTGAAATATTTAAATATATTGAGAGACTTTGTCCTGCACTATTAAAGGTGTTGGTGTCATTAAAACCCTTAATCACAGAGAATATTAGATTGTTTAAAATGGAGCCCATATATATAATTAATGTTCACCTATAAATTAGTTTTGATGCAGTGTAAAGTGCAATTTTGAAATTTAGATTCAGATTTTTAGGCTGAACCGCTGAATCACGGATTTTCGGTAAAGAAACTCAAAATTATCATTTTCAGGCTTAAGTGCAGTCTAAATTCAGAGAATTGTTCTCGAATTTAAGTATAGTCTAAACTCAAGAACCTTCTAATAAATTAACTTGACAGTGGAATTTGGGAATAATTCAACACATGAACAAATTTAATTCAAAGGAAAAATAAAAACTCACTAATATAGGAGAAAGCACAAAACTTTTGATAATTTCTTAACAATAAAAGGTATGATTACAGCTTAAGCTAAGCATTTATTTATAGGACTTATTTTCCCACTCAAAACAGAAAATAAAATAAATAAGTAAATAAAAAATACACACGACTGCTTATGTAACCAAATGGCTGGAGCGGCAGACCCTGCATTCTTTCATTCGGCCAGGTCTCCTCGCTTCTTTCTCTTCCCTTTTTCTTCTTTGTTTCTATTTTTATTATTATTTTAAAATGCTCATTTAGTGGGGCCCACATGAGTGATGTGACTGCTGATGTCATTTTGAGTGGGCCCTGCAAGACGTGGCATTCGGAATGGGCCCTCTTTTCCGCCATCGGTCCGATCTCCTATTTGAATGATCAATTTCTCAATTTTGCACAATCGAGTTTCGGTCTGGTCTTGATTGAATTTGTCGGTTCTGATTCTTGAATCAAGTTTGTATAAAATTTGGTGCAAATTTTAGATTATAGGCTCACAGTGGATCAAGTGGATTTATTTCCCCCCTTATACCAATTTACTCCTTTGAATTGTATCCGTATTCAAATATCAATTTGACTTTTAAAGCCCATTAATTATATTGAAGAAATTTTTACTATTAACATGGATTCAGATGAGAACTTTAGATTCGTTTAATTTTTTTAATTTGAGTCTTAAGCAAAAACTAAAATTTGCTTTTTTTTTTTTAATGTGGATTTGAATCTAGCCATATCCTAATTTGATAACTTGCTAATTCAAATGGCAATACTACAAATTATGTATTTATTATTAATAAATATATTATGTATTAAATTCTATGAGGATAAAAATCTAATATTAACTCTCATTCCCTAATATATACACTACCTTTCATATTTAATATAAAGAAATAATATCACATATGAGATATCAATGTATCCACCATTTGCATTAAATGCGTTTGATCACTTGTTTTATTTTTATTTTTTAGTTTTTTTTTGCAATGTCCTTTTTAATATATTTTTTAAGATTGATTTTATAGTTTTGTTTCTTTTGCATTATCTTTTTTATTATATTTCTTAAGATTTTTTTTATAGTTTTGTCTTATAATAAGTATTGTATAAATTCTTTATAAGATTTGGGTTAACTTTTTATATGTGAACTTGATTAATTATCATTTTTATAGAAGAGAATGTTAATATTTTTATTTTCTCTTTTTTTAAAAAAATCGAATCTGAATTCGAAACTTTTTAGTGGATCGAGTTTGGACCATATATTTATGAATCTGAATACCACATGATCCAAATCTGACACTTTTAAATAGATTCAAATTTAGATCTTACTTAAATCTGACTCAAGTCTCACCCATTTACATCTCTATATAGGGGTGTCACTAGAGCCAAATTTAGGCAAAAGGAAAAAAAAAATTCACAAAATCTTGATGCAAATTTTAATTTGTAAAGTTTAACTACCACCTATTTTTTAAGTTGAACTCATACTCTTTAACACTAATCTATTTTTTATTATCAACAACTTGTTATTTTCTTTACTCCAAATTATTTAAAATACTTTGGTGGAATATAGTCCTTATGTCACACCTAAATACATTATACACTTACCCAAATATGCCCATCCCTGGCACCATTTGTCACTATGTTATAAATACATGTGAAGATGAGTCAGGCAGCCTATTGATTTAAGGATTTAAGATGCCACTTGAAAATTTGAAAGGGTCATAGTCCATTTGCCACATTTGGAGGCCCTATTGATGGCCAATCCATCTAAATTTGCAAAAACATCTACACGTTTTGAAGGTTACGTTCAAAGAACAAATGCTCGATTCCACTGTAAAGAAAATACCGAATAACTCGTGACAAAGATTTTCCGAATCCTCTAACTTTATGTTTCTCTTTTTCTTTGACTCTGTCTTTTTCTCTCGCTATTTTCTATTCTCGCTCACACTCAGACACAGAGAAAAGAAAGCAGAAATATAGAAATTTTATTTTCTTCACCGTTGAAGGCTACGTTTACAGAATGGACGCTCGATTTCACTATAAACATAACTCGATTCAATAAAAACCTTTTGAGTCAAACCCAACAACTATCGAGATGGATTATGAGATAAGATGGCGAGTCCTGTGGCCAATGGCCCCTCTCATACAATTTATTTATTCGTTTGGTAAAGCTCTCAAACAGTTTAATGATAACATCATATGTAGCAATGGATAAGTCGATTATTTTAATGGGATAAAAAGATATTAGTCAATTATTTATAAAAATATGTTGAATTAGCGCATTTAATCATCTGATTTGAAGTCAATAAAATTGGTAGATCTCACCCATTGCCACATATCATACTACTAAACTAATTGAGGGCCTAAGATGGCTTTTGAAGGATGAATTGAAAAAAAAAAAAAAAAATCTCGATTTAGTGTTGAGATTTCTTTCTTCTTTTTTTTTTTTAAAAAAAAAAAGATGCAATAGGCAATGCAAATTAACCCAACAGAGAGGTCCTATTTGATTCTAAATACAATTGTTTTTTTTTTCTTAAAGAAAAAAAAATGTACTTTTGTATTTTTTTTATAATAAATAACCCTCCCTAATAGTCTTATAACAGTTCAAGAAATTTATGGAATTTAACGTGTAAAAAAAATATATAATTATATGACCGATTTATATAAGTTGACACAATCAAGTAAGTGTTGCTTCCTCCAAAAGCCCATGCATATCACCCAATGTTCAATTTTATTAATAATGGATCTAGACAATGCTCCAATAATAATTTATAGTTAAAATTACAAAATAATCAATTTAAATTATTTTGTACATTATTTAATTTTGAATTCGAAATAGTTTGAGAGTGAATCTGGCTTATTCTCATCGTTGGATAATATGATCAAAAATAAAACATTCATTTAATAATTTAAACTTTTAATAAAAATGATAGGAGAGAGAGAGTCATAATTTAAGAGGAGTTTTCGTAAATTCATTATCACTTTATATAATATATACTATCATATTTTATATGTTAAAAAAAGAAGAGATTTTTCTTGTCTGACGATGGTTAAGAAGCTCTCTTCATGAAAAAAAAGTCAAGACTCTTAAATTCAATTTTGCATTCAGAGGGTCACTCTTCGTAAGATTACTCTTTATCACATAAACTTAATATATTTGGACATAGAGGTGTGCACATATTCCGAATAATTGGTCGAATAAAATTCCTATTAGGTGTGGATGATAGAGGTTCACATGTACACCCATCTTAGATGCATGACTTTGGAAAGGCCACAATGTACAGCACGACTTGTCACCAGTACCCAACTCCCAACCCCACTTGACAAAGACTCCATTTTCAGTCTCCCTTTGTTTTCTTCTCCACCCTTCTCTTCTCTTCTCTTCTCTTCTCTTCTTTTTCTCTTTCTTTCTACTTGTCTTCATCCCATCTTTTTTGGAATGCATGCACCTCCCAATGTACTGCACTTACATAGTTCATGTGGGCCAAGTAATCAGAATCGTCCAATCCAGTCTAAATCATAAGATTCAAGATTGGAAATACACCACAAAATCCTTTATTCTATCCACATCCAATTAACAACTTATAAATGCATTTCAATTACTTTTGACCAATCATCAGTCCATCTAACATTTATACAATTTGGAAGACATCTTTTGTAGCTTCTAACTTTACTGACTGTGTCTTTCGTTGAGGTGTGAACGAGTCCCACATCAGTTTTAAGAGAGAAAAATTAAAGAGTTATAAAGACTAGATCACTCCACCTATTAGACTAGTCTTTTGGGCTAGAAATTCAATCTTAACAGTGGTATCAGAACTACGTCCCTAAATCACAATACGTGAACTCTACCTATCAAACTAGTCTTTTAAACTGAAAGCTCAAGCTAAATATCTTCATTTTATAATAAAAAAAGTTACGTGAATAGATAGATCATCAGATGAGCTATCAAAATATCTAAAATAAAATCTATATTGAATGATCTTCGTTCTTAATTTTTATAACAAAAATAAACTTGAAATAAGTATTGTTTTTAAGTAAGTACGAGAGTGCATATTGTTCTCTCTTGATGTATTACTTTGTCTATATCGAAGTTGTTTGTCCATCTCAACTATTACAGTGAAGTCTACCCACTCTCTTGTTTGGATGATCAAGGATCAAATAGATTCTTTTATTTTTTAAATTTTATTACATGTCAACCTAGTGGAGTAGTAGCCCACCATTGTAAGAACTTTCTTCCAAACACTCCTTTACACCATTTTTTTTTCTCTTCTTTTTCCAAGTACAAAGAAAAACACTTTATTTCTTGAGCCATGCAAAAGCTAAAATCAGCTCAGCAGAAACCTTTAATACTATCAAATTCATTTCATAAAAATAACTCTCTCTAGAAAATATGGTATAATTCAAGAAACATGGTCTTCATTCCTTACATTTCTTTCAGCTGAAAGGAGAACTCATAAATATACCTATCAACCCAACAAAGGAAGTGGAGTCTTGCTGATGAAACTACATAGCAAGGTCAGGAATTTTCTCTCTTGATTTTGATGAGCAAAGGACCAAGATAATGGATGATTTAAGACAGTCTCAAGGAGAGAAGCATGTGGGGGTACGAACGAGAGTCCCACATCGATTGTGAGAGGGGAAAACTAAGAACTTATATGGGACTGGTTTACTCCACCTATCAGAGGCTAGCCTTTTGGGTTGGAAGCCCGGTCCTAATAGTGGTATCAGAGCTAGGTCCTCAGACCGAACGTATGTGGACTCAGGAATCTCCTAACCAAGAGAAGCAGACCCTTTAATGGTAATTATGGTGTTCAGACCACGGCCAGAAGGAGGAATGATCGTCGACGCCGATGAACATGTTGCAGAAGTTCTCTTCTTGGACGGAGTGGTCGACTTTGGGGCAATGGAGTTCTGATCTTGTGGAGCTTTGGAGGAGATGAGCCATGGTTGAAGGCCTGGTTGATGGGAGAATTGGTTTGGTTGGATATAAGGATAGAGGGCTATCAATTGCTGCAGATGTTCTTGATAAATCTACATTGATGTCTGAGCTGTTCTCACTTCTGTTGCTGCAAGAACCCTCTGTTTCTTTATTTAGATTGATCGGTTCTGACATTTCTCTAGTCTTCAGTACCATAATCTGCATCATCGGATCAACCAATTTCGAAATTGAAGAATCAGGAAAAGACCCATAAATGTTTTAAACAAATTGAATTTCCCATTGAAAGAAAACTGTCATTTGAAGGAATCTGCTCATTCCCTGACCAAATGAATTTAAAAAAAAAAAAATAACTGGTCTCAAATCATGACCCAATATTTTATTTAGAAAAAAAGTTCTAAAAAAAATCAATAACCTTCTTCAAAACATGATCTTCTAAATAAAAAACTCAAGGGATTCTCGACTTGAAAATTTACAAAATACAAGAAATTAAGAGAGACACTGGTTAAAAATCTAAATAAAATGATACAAAAGACACTATAAATTATGGAGTGACATAGAAGCGATAGTAATAATGATAAAACAAAATATGATCCACCCATAAATTAGCAGCCTAAAATTTAAAATAACAAAAACCAAAACAATTTTATTACTGAAGAATCACTTCTCAGCGCTTAGTTCTAAATGTATTTGTCAGATTTTCTAATTAGGGGATTGTAATCTGATTTAAGCATGTAAACTCTATTTATACAAGTGTTAATGAGGAAGTCATTCAGCCATTTTACATAATTCTACGATACCTCTTCTCTGAGCTTCTTGTTTTGAGCTTTGAGGGAATCATTGTCTGCTTTGATTGCTTCAAACTGCCTCTTCAAGAGATCATAGTCCTTCTCCAATTGCTTGGTTTTCCATCTGGCCCTCCTGTTTTGGAACCATATAGCAATCTGCCTTGGCTGCAAACCAAGAGCCTTAGCAAGCTGCATTTTTCTCTCAGGCTCCAACTTATTTCCCAATTCAAAGTTCTTCTCCAATGTCTTCACCTGCTCTATGTTCAACCTCCTCTTCCTTTCACCTAGTTGCGAGCAATCATCCGATAGATCATCGTCGCCGTTCATCTCTTCGCACCCTTCAATCCCCGAAAACGACATGGATCTCTTCCCTAACATTGAAGCAACACCTACACCAACAAAACAAAATCAAGAAAAAGAAAAAAGAAAAGTGAAGAAACAAAGAAGAGAGACCCATTCAGAGGACTTTCTTTTCTTTTTTGCGATTTTCTTGAGAGAAGATGTAGAAAGTAAACCACAAATCACAGCAAAACACAATAATTTACGTGGAAAACCCAAAAAGAGAAAAATCACAGGAAAGAGAGAGATTTTATTATATTGATATGAAAAATACAACAGCTGTGTATTTGTAGAAAATAAGAAGAGTCTTAATTGCATTAGGAGACTCAACCCTATTCAAACTCTCTGGTTAATCAACAGAACAAGATGGTTAACAAATGAAGAGAAGAATAAGTGAACTGACCATGAAAATCTTGAGCAGCCCATGTTGGGAGGAATTGAGTGACAGAGTTTGGAGGGTGGTCTGGTTCATGATTCTGCAACATGAAGTTAGAAGGGAAGAATGCCATCTCATTGCAAGACATTGTATAGGCTCATGTCATCTGAGCCAAGTGGTTTTGATGATCAGCTGACATGGTGAAAAAGAAGAAGAAGAAGAAGAAGAAAGGATGAGGAGAGGATGCAAAAGCTGAGAGAGACGGGGGAGTCTTGTCTTGAGAGAGAAAACAGATGGAATATATCAAAGGAAAATGCAAAGAAAGAAAAAAAATAAAGAATTGTATTGACTATTGACATGAAATGTCGACAATTAGATAATTGATAGCTTATATAAACTCTTTCAAAGGGTAATTCACAGTTTTCACACCTCTCTCTCTCTTATTTATATATGCAGAACAGATCATCACCAGAAGCATCTATCAAATAAAATAATGATAAATTTACCAGAAACATCTTTATGTAAATATAAAAGGTTTATATAAAGTCAATTTATGATAAATATAAATTATTGAAATTTTTATTTTTATTTTTAAACTTACATTTAAATTTCTCTTATTACATTTTTATATCTGAATCAATATAATGCAACATATCGACCATTACAGATCAATACGTCGTCATCTGGACTCATTCAGACCCTGACATCAACACATCAATGAATTGCAGCGATACAAACACGAACTATTTACATTAATCTACTTTGGTGAAAATGATTTAACAGTGACAGAAGTGGGTTATCTTTTTCTGTTTTTATTTATTTGACGGTAGAATAAGAACTCGATTCTTCAAACGATGATGAGTTGTTATTATTTGTTACTTTCTTCTTCCTCTCGTCTGCATGAAAAGATCCAACTCACCCAGAAACAACAGACAGTGCAGTCATTCTTTAAAAAAATTTCTTGTGGAACCCACTATTTCCAAGGTAAATCATTGGATAAAATTCTTTTTTTACGAGAGAGGCTTGGTAAGTATCACTCTAATTATACTTCCTCTGTCCTATTTTAATTATCTTATTTGAAATATTTATACTTTTTAAGGAACTCTCTATATAGACTACTAGTTCATATGATCTCATCCATTTTTAACACACTTTATATTACTCTAATATAAATGAGACAATTATTTTGGAACAATTTTAAAATCCATATAGGACAACTAATTTGAGAGAGAAGGAGTATTTTTATTCATGCCATTAGCAGTACTACTCCTTATTGACAAAGTCAATTAAACTTGTCCATGGCTATCTAACTTTCCTTATCACATTGAACAACAGTCAATTACATGGCCAATAGAGTTTATCACTCAAAGTCATAAGTTCAATTATGCAGAGGAAATTTTAAAAAGAAAAAAAATAGTTAACAGAGTTTTTTTTTTTAAAAAAAGGTCTTTTCTATAAATAGTGTAAAATAGAAATAAATCAAGTCAACCTGGATGATGGATGGAAACAATTGATTTGGCCTAAGTCCTGCATAAAATATTTTGTTATATTCAAACAATTTTGCCTCTTCAAGTTTTTAAATATTATTTATAATTATGAGAGAAGGATTTAATGTTGAGATTCATCGATAACTTGCTATACATATGGTGGAGTCTTGTATGGAATAGATTAAACTGGCTTGATTTTCAAGTTTTCAAATCTTAATGACGGCACTCATGAAGGAAATTTAGGAAAATGGCTACGTGGTATTAGTGTGAAAGCTACCACAAAGGTCTAATAGACTACCTACTTTAGAGCAAGAGCTAACATAGAGTGGGTTATTAGAGGTCAGCAGACCCTTAGCTTTTGGAGAATTTTGGAGTTTTTGACGCGTAAGTTAAGTTCCGTCAAACGAGGATGCGATGAAATAATTTGGAGCAAATCACATTGAAAGAGCATCTTTAAAATGAAAATTTTATTTTTTAAATATTTAATCAATAATGAAGAAGATTTATAGAAGATTTAAATTAATTGTAAGTGAGTCTCACACTAAGAGCCCATGCAATGGAAGAAAAGTCTGTCAACTCTCTTTTCTTAATATAAAAAATTAGTTTATCATAATGTTGTGAACATGTCTTGTATTAAGCAATGATCCATATTATATTGGATATCACAATTAAATAAGACATGAGGTTACTATCATATTTTAAGATAGAATGCAGGATTTGAAAGATTACAAGATTCTATAACTTATTCTCAATAATAGTAAAACTGATCTCATCTCATCATGAATGAAAACAAATTTCTAAATGACTGAACCAAGTAAATCATGTCTCTTTCTATATGATTTCTCTTGCTTTGTTGTACAATGGTTTGTTTTATTTTCTATAGGAAGAATTTCATACTAGATATTTGTTTTCAATTTAGATATGACAGGAATGTTAGAAATGAAACTTTCACTTTGAATGGATGATAATAACCCTTATAAATGGTGACATTTGAGACATGTTGAGCTCACTTCATAAATATCTAAATGATTCAATATTTTCTAAATGCTTATAAGTATATTTCTAATTTTTTAGATTTTGTGGAACCATTGGATTGGTTGAGTCCAATGACAAGTATTAAATTAGAAAATCTATAAGATCTTTTTTGTAACAAAGTGTCCAGAAGTCTCACCCAATTAATCCTGATGCATAAGTAAACTTCCTAATCCACACACTGGATAAGTTCAACGGCGAGTGGCCCCCGGAGGTTGAGTAAGACTCCTCTTTCTGAGATGGGTTTTTGGCCGTCAGGCCAACCCTCTAGGTTTATCACACTTCTTTCATTTCATACATCCAACTTTAGGTTTATTAATTTTAAACAGATACGTATAAATATCCTTCTCTGTGAAAATAATAAAAATTGTAAATTTTAAGAGATAAATGTCATATACTTATCATTAAAACATCATTCCTCAAAAATTATAACAAGAGAGAGAGAAGGGCACGAATCTAGGAATGAGTCCAATGGGGAGCATGGCTTCCTACCTAACCCAGTTAGAGACTAATCTTTAGGGTATTAGTTGAACGTGAATCACATATAAGATTCTCACTTTTTGAGCCGAATTCTTAGCTATCTAGACAACCCTCCAGATTTATCATACTCCCTTTATTTCATATATTCAACTTTAGATTTAATAATTTTAAAATTTTAAAAAGATACTTAAAAGTATCCTTTACTGTAAAAGTAATCATCATTTAAATTTTTTAAGAGAGAAATGCCACAAATACTTATCATTAAAACATTATTCTTCAAAAATTATAATTCAAGAGAGAGAAAAGGTCAGGAATCTAGGAAGGGGTCCAATGGGGAGCAGGGCCTGCTACCTAACCCACCTAGAGGCTACAGGGATCGTGCTTCTGCTTCTTCTGCTTCTGTTTCTGTTTCTTTCTCATCTACTATTCTCTCTCTAGAAGAACCCTAACCCCAATAAGCAGACGCTCTTTTGTCCTTGTGCCTGTGTCCATGTTCAAGCCACTGGCAAACACCAAACAGACCTCTCTCTCTCTCTCTCTTCATGTTCTTTCCTTATCCACGCATCACCCTCTTCTCTCTCTTCATCTATCTCCATTTTACCTTTCACCTTTCAAACATACTACAAAATCAGTGATTTCAACACCATTTTTTTTTTATTATTTACATGTGGGAAACCGTGGGATACTCAGAGTAAAATTTTTACGGATGAGTCTCCAACTCCTAAGACACACCAAAATTAAGTCATAGGCGTTCGAACCGTAACCTCCCGCTTCCTGAAACAGGATATAACGAGTTGAGCTACATCCATATGTGTCGACAAGAAAATTTTAATAATAAAAGACATCAAATTTACTTATAGTAATCCACTAGACTAGAATGTAAAAAAAAAAAACTTCAGTGTTCTTTATTATTAGAAGTTTTGACATTTTCTAACCTAATATTATATCTTATTTGCCATATTGGAAGATTCTGTAAAAATCATGACAACCACAATTTCCAATAGATCCACATTGCCCTTACGAGTTTACGAAAAGAATAGTCTTTCCATGAATCAATGTGCCCCAAACAAAACAATGTGCCCATTCTCCTTTCTTCTCTTCTTTATTTTTACTCATGTGCAAGTCACACTCAGAAAACACAGGACTCATTTCCCTTAATTGAATATCTCAATCTTCTAAGTGGGTTCCACAGATCTATTGCAAAATCAACTTTACATTTATTGGATATCCACGTATATCGAATAATTTTACAGGGAGTAACCCTTTGAGATAGAGTATGAATTGAATTCAGAACTCTCACTTTTTGAGACAGGATACTGGCCGCTTCGTAAACTCAGCTTCCTTATGTATGCTCAGTACTTCAGTGTATTAATTAAATTAAGAAAGACTAAATGAAGTTAACTTTGTACTAAGTTACAATGAAATTGAGTTAGTTTTACTCATAGGTCTACTTTTAACGAAAAGAAAAAATTGGACCTAATAGACTCTATTATGAACTATGTATGAAAACTATTTTCCATTAAATTAAGATAAATGACAGTGTATGATGGATTAAGAGACTCCGTAGTGGCTTTAAGTCTAAAAAGGATTGAATGTTATGAGCAGGATACAAATATCGGCCGACATGTCGATATATCGGCTAATATCGGCTGTTTTTGTAAAAAAAAAAGAGGATTGAGAAAAATATCGGCCGATAATGAGATAGCTTATAAGTAAGGAGCCTCTCTCTCTAAAATAGAATGTGATGAACCATTAGCTCGAATCATATTAAACAAATAATTATGGATTGTTTTTAAAAAATAATTAAAGATCAAAACTAATTGCTAACTATCTAATCAAAATATATTGGAATTACCATTCATCTGAGGTCCCAAGTTTTGATTTTAGGATATTATACAGCTCTATGATCAGTATGCTAAAGCTCATTAGACAATATAATGTCTTATGTACATTATAATTTCTGTTATTTTATTAAAGACTTGATTCGAGGCAAGTGTTCGAATATATTATGACATAACTTTGGGCGCTCAAGGGACCCTTAAAATCTTGTAAAACCCCTTAAAAATCTCACTTAAGCAACATTCATACGAAAGAACATGCAATGCCAATGAGAGTCAACTCACACATTCTCTTCTCACACCCATTTACTTCTTGATAATTGTATTTGTACATAATTTGAATCTATTTTAAGTTAATCTCACAATTTTATATTAAAAATTTATCTAAAACTCATCATATTTTTTTAGGCGTGACTTATAGACACCCAAATTTTCTGCCTCTACACACCTGATTCTGGATTTTCGTGGGCAATTATCATTATACCCCTGCTTTTTTACTCATTCGAACGAACTATCAGTTCATTTCAGCGTTCCTTCGAACGAATCACGAAATATAAATTTAGTTCATTCGAATGAATGGGCTGAACAACGAATGGTTCATTCGAACCACTTCATGCTACAGTATGCACACAGTAATGCATAGTGTATTATTTAAATAATAAAATTTTCTTTAAAACTTTAAAGTTATTTTTTAAGCACTGTGTATTTTCAAAATTTCTCAAATTGAATATCCAGACTAATTACGATAATGTGATAAAAATACTTTAAGATTTCAAGGTCTTTTAACACTCCCAAATGCTTAAAACACAGTCTTTTGTCACTCCCAAATACTTAAAACACAGTATTTTACAAATAAGAGTATCTCTCGGTTGTGCCGAAAACACATTTGAGAGTGTCAAAAAACCTTGAAATCTTAAAGTATTTTTATCAGGTTATCGTAATTAGTCTGGATATTCAATTTGAGAAATTTTGAAAATGTACAGTACTTAAAAAATAACTTTAAAATTTTAAAGGAATTTTATTATTTAACTAATGCACTATGCATTACGGTCATCAAATGCTATAGTAATATATAGTGCATTAGTTAAATAATAAAATCTTCATTAAAACTTTAAAGTTATTTTTTAAGCACTTTGTATTTTCAAAATTTCTCAAATTGAATATTTAGACTAATTACGATAACTTGATAAAAATAATTTAAGACTTTAAGGTCTTTTGACACTCCTAAATGTATTTTCGGTACAGTCGAGGGATATCATTATTTCTAAAACACTATATTTTAGTGAATGATTCATTCGAATGAATATAAAAATGAACTGACAGTTCATTGTAGTTCGTTCCAATGAGTAAAAATGTGAGAGTATAATAGTAATTTTACTATAAAAATTTAAAATTAAATATGTAGAGCCAATAAATTCAGATCTCTGTAAGTCACGCCTTTTTTTACTGTTTTAATGTTCAGACCTTTTCCTATGGGCCGGTCGCTTATGGGTTACGTTAAAGATGGAAAACTGTTCTCTTTTCAAGGGGCATGCACGATCCACTTTCTCTAAAGGTTGAGTGTCCTTTTGTCTAGTTTTTAAAGGAAAATGATTAGATACCTTTTGTTTAAATTTTTAAAAAGAAAGGATCATGTGTAGGATTTGATAAAAATGAAGATGATCCAATTTTTTAAATAAATAATAATTTGACTTTATTACCGTTAGATTTTCTTACGCTTAAATTATTTTTAATTTTTTTTAAAAAAAAGTGAATTATCATGTGCAGGATTTGATAAAGATAATAAAGATAACAAAGATAAAGCTTTTAAAGTAGATGAGAAAGATGTAGGACTTAACTTTATTATTTTTAGATCTCCAATATTAGATTATTTTTTAATTAAAAAAAATGAATGATCACCTGTAAACCTTTTTTTAGTGTATGCATTTTTGTACGAGGTTCACTGTCAGATTTTTTTTTTTTTTTGAATTTACGTGTGGAAAATCGCATGAAACACAGCGTAAAACCCCCACGGACAATACCCACTGCCCTTAGGGTACACCAAGTTAAGCCATGGGAGTTCAAACTTGACACCTCCTGCTTCTTGAGGTGAGAGGTTAACCAGTTGAGCTACACCTATGTGGGAGGTTCACTATCAGATTTTAGCAATGAATTAATTAAAAACATTTGTGTTTGAATATAGAGTCCATCAAAATCACCTTAATTGAATCGACTGAGCTAAAATTTTAAATTAAATATATTATTCACTAAAATTACTTTAGAAATTAGTTTAAAATATGATTTAATTAATCAAATCAAGCTAAATTTTTACTGGACAGTGAAACAATGATCATGACTGTCCATGTGAGTTCTATGTAGAAGTACACAGAGTGTATATCATTAAAAGTCCACAGGTGATCATTTATAACTTTTCAATTTCCGATTGCAATGATCTTTTCTTAAAAAATAAAGGGTTTGCTTCATATTTTACAAATTCAAATAAGTAATTCTGAGTTGAGTTATTGAAATATTTTATCGAATTTTTTTTAATCAAATTCAAAAACTCATCTGAATTACTTGACTTATTGATATTACAATTGAGTCCAATTTTCAAATTTTTATCTATAATTTGTTTAGGTTAGATAGACATCTATTGTTGAGATTTTTTTTAATGAATACCCATCCATTGAAATGTTGGCTTTGGGTGTCCTTAGAACCTTAAGTGTGAAAGACTGAAACATTGCAGAATGAAAAGAACATTTTCATGTCAACAGAGATGAGTATGGAAGTGTTACAAGAGATTCCAAGAAAATGCGATGAACTCACGTTTTCTTTATTTTAGTTGAAAAAACACATAAAATAATGTTAATCTTTTTTTATTATAGTTCAAAATTTTAAAATTTGAATTTAATTCAAAATTTTAAAATTTGAATTTAATTCAAAATTCTATCAAATTGAATAACTTAAATTAATTTATAAAATTAACTCAGAAAAACCCAAAAAAACTCACCGACTCTTCGACTCAAAATCCTACCAAATCAACCTAGACTGAACTCATTTGAGTTTTTTCAAACTTTTTAAACTATAATTTCTTTCCATCTTTGTACTTGACATTTTCAACCTTCCCAAACTCAATGTAAATTGGCAAAACATAAAGAGAAAGAATAAAGAAAGACATCATAGATAATATAGAAGTATACTATATAATTTATGATAAGATAAATTAGAGATGTAAAACTCGAAATGTCAACATTAAATAAATAATATTAATGACTTTAACAATGATAATAATGATATTAATTTATCAATTAAATTGAGATAGAATGAGGTAAGTTAAAAAAGAAAAAAAAAATATTGTCTTTTGATAATTGAAACCCAAAACACCAACTTTACCTGCTTGCATGGGAATTCATGGCTTTTTTTTTTTTTTAATTTAATGAAACTTGTGTTTCTTTCTAACGACTTCCTTCTGGATCCAATTTTTCCCTGAATCTTTGACTATAAACATGCATTAAATAATGAATTTGTGCTTGCTTAACGTCACTCAGTAGTCAGAATAGCAATCATAAATATGATATTATTGGGCCTGACCCACTAAAGCATATCTTTTTAGTACAAACGCTGGGCTTAGATACTACCTTATAATTCATGGAGTTGGACCCAGATCATGCAGTGTTCTTTTTCACTATATTTTTAAGTGTTTAATATTTTTTTTAGATGTCCATCTTAGCATGAGCATTATCTTTTAGGAGGTACGGGTTTTAGTGAACTTTCCATTTTGCCCTCTATCCATCTGCAGAAACCGGTTTATTTTCCAGTGAATCGGTTCACTCATCGGTACACCGGACAGGTGAACCGATTTACTGGAAAGTGAACTAATTTCTGTGGGGCAAAGTGGGAAATTCGAAAAACCCGTGCCTCTTCAAAGATAATGCCCGTGTTAGGATGGACACTTTTTTTTTTACGACAAAAGTGTTCAAATCTCTTAGAGCACTCAATCAATATTTAGTGCATGTGTTAAGTCTCTCTATCCACATACACACCTGGTAATTTTATGAGTGGGATTTTTGGTAGAGTGAGAATCGAATTCAGAAGTCTCAACTTTCTGAAGGGGGTTTCTGACCATCACTCCAGCCCATTTAGATTTAACTATTCAATACATTAATCTATAGATGAGAAAATAGCCGGAAAAGCCAAAGGGTCAACTGGTCAGGTTTTACTACAACTACTTGAGATGCGTTTGGATAAAATGATTTTAAGAGTGTATTTAAAAGACCTAAAGTACCCTTGTATGAAAAGTTAATGAGATTGAGGTGTGTACTTAGAAGACTTGAACTAGTCTCTCACGAAAAATTCAAAGGTTGCAAGTAGATAAGAAAGAGACCTTTAAAGATGCAGAAGGATTGAGAAGGATATGATCGAGATGGTGACAAAGATATTTTTGTTTTGTTACTCAATTTTGATTTTGATATTATGAGAGTTTTAATAACAAATTAAAAAAGAGATAAACAATATAGAATTGTGAGAAATAACTTTATTTAAACAATGCTTATTCATTTGATTTGAGCAAATAAAATGAATAGTGTAACAAGGAGTTTCATTTCAGCAAACTATTTTATTTAGTTAAAGACATAAAGCTATATTAAATAAAATCTATTTAATGTTACTAATTTCTTTGTATCGACAACTATTTCTTTAATTCTGCAAGGTCATAAGCTGCCACTTCAATTATTAAATGTCTCATAATGAGAAGCCATAGTTCAAGTATACCACCTTAAAGTGGTGGCTTTTTCATAAGATAAAATAAAATTGTAGTCTGTTAGGTTCTGCGGAATCTGATCATTAGAGATGTATTGTCGATCCGATCGCAAGTTAGAGTTAACAGGAGGTCGAGTTCCGTGCTGATCTGAAATTTTTAAGGTAATTTTATAATTTTTACATTGAATCTTATATACACTCTAATTAGAGTATTTATATAGTCGTTTTGTAAGATAGAGAGATCGGAATATATGTAACGAGTCATATATTTTTCATTTTACCTATGAACACAGTGGATCAGTTTGAATTCAGCAGAAATACTAAAAAATAATTACATAAATTCCTGTGTTATAGTTTTGCTTTTGTCTTTGATTGGTTTTCTTATTTTTTTTTATTAATTTTATTTGTATAATTGAGAATATGATTTTCTCCCAAATAAGTACAATAAAAACAACAATGATAATGATTAAAAAAAGTAAAGTTAAGAGAATGAAGCAAGAGAAGCGAAAAGATGCGGGCATGGGTATTGGGTAGCAGTCTCTCGTGGGTTTCACTTTTACACGCATGAGAGAAGTGTGTCGGAAAGAAATGTGTGGATTTGTTGAGGTGTCAATGTCTTGTGATGGGAGAGAGAATTGTTGTATTCATATATTTATGATGTTAGGGAATCCTGCCCCACAAATTTTGAAATGGTAGTGTGTTGTGTGGGCCCATCCTTCTACTTTAGTCTGACCAACAACAAGAGGCCACGTGGCTACATTAGGTGGAAAAATTTAAGAGCAAGCACTGGAGATGTGGTGGATCCTCGTTGCTTCTTAGTTTGCACCTCTTTTTTTTTTTTCTTTCTTTTTTTCTTATATCCCTGTCCATCACATGCACTCTGCTTCCACTGTGTTTCATTCATACTCATCCCATGTGCCACATGACCTACCCCCCCTCCCTCCCCTCTCTCTCTCTCTCTCTCTCTCTTGTTTAGGATTGCAAGTCACATTGGGTCCGATTAAATAATTGATTCATCGATATGGACAGCTATTATGCTTCTATGAGCTATTAGAGGCCGATATGCATCTATCTAGACCTCGGCCATAATACACTGCTATGTTACAGTCGATACGTAGACCATTTTCTTCTTCTATTGTATCATCAAGTGTGATACTAGTCATCGATTCCTTTAACTTCCCCACTATAGACCACTTTCTTCTTCCGTTGTATCATCAAGTGTAATACGTCGTCGATTCATTTAGCTTCCCCACCATCATAGCTGATGCCATCATCTTTATCCATTAAATCAAAACACATTATCCAACTCCATTCTCCATGAATTTGTAATTAAAAATAAAATCTCAACTTTTATGAAATTGGTGAAAAATCACCCAAACACATTTGAAAGATCATACCAACGCAAGATTCTAAGAGAAAAAGAATCGTAAAGAGTATTCTTTTTTAAACCCAACCTTCCCAGGATTGTAGAATGAAGTTTGTACAATTTTCACTTTAGCTGAGATGATTGTCACAATAGATTAATTGATAATCGCCTGTTAATTGAGATCCGATGCATTTGTAGCTGAATATTCTAATGTGAAACATATAAGAGGACGTATATCAGGCCTGATTGGGACGTACCTTTTGTATTATTAGCAATAAATGGCAAAATCAACATTTAAAATAGATAGTTACGATCTAATGACATTACAAGTCAAAATCTGAATTCGCTTTAGATCATAAACAAAAGTTCTATGTAAATTCAAAAAGGGCAGTGTGTATCATTCATAGTATCACTTGGTGTGCTCTAAAGAATGTGTCAAGTTCGAGCTCCATGATCTCACCGGGTGTGCCCTAAGGACATTGGGTATCACCTGTGTGGGTTTTTTGTTGGGCTTTCGACAATTTTCCACATGTAAATTCACAAAAAAAAATCTATATAAATTTGGAAATTTTGAAGAGAGTAATAGTCACCCGAGCACTAGTGTGTGATTGAATTTCACAATGAGTATGAAATTTTTAAGTAAATACAAAAATATCACTTTCAGAGAACCAATAGCCACTATTTTGAGAATATTAATTGAATTTTTTTGAGCACAATATCTATAACATACTTAGACAAGCAATAAGTTTTAAGAGAAATGTTCCGCTTTGCCAAAGTTTAACTTCGATCATTATAAGTTTGATTTCAAAAGTATAAGATTGTAACGTTTACATGTTTATAAACCCCTAAATCTTCCTCTACAGTTCTAATGTGGGACTCAATTTATAAACCCCTAAATCTTCCTCTATAGTTCCAATGTGGGACTCGTTCGCAGCCACTCTAACAATCTCCTCCTCAAACGAGATCTTCTAGCGGAGAGAGTGGCACCGACCATTCTGTTCATTTAGGGGATCACCTAAGCCCACATGAGATGATCTGAAACCTGACTCTGATACCACTTGTTAGAACCTAAACTAGTCTTTTGAAATGAAAGCCCAGGTCGTAACATATTTACCTTGCAACAACAATAATAATAATAATAATAAAAGGGGTTCTAGAGTTGAAGACCGATACTTATATTAAGTAATTGATAATAAGGGATTAGGGGTTCGAATTCCCCAGTAGCAATGTCTTTTTTTTCCTGATTGCTCACAAAAATGCAGAAAGTAAAAAAAAAATATTTGCAAACAAGATACAAATGGGGGTTTGTACGTGCCCTTCAAGTAGGTTTACTAATTAAAACGTTAGCTGGGTTAAATATAATATATTTTACTTTACTCCACAATGTTTTTTAGTAAAAATTTGCATAAGAAAATCTCTTGCATCTAGAAATTTTAATTCACTAAATTTACACGTTTGACTTTCTTACTCTCTTTTTTAGTGTAAAACTGTAAAAAAAGCAAATGCAAAAATAGTGATTATATGTAAAAACAAATAGTAAAAAACATACAACATGTATCATTTTACTCACAACAGAGGAAATTTTATTTTAAGAGAAAAACACAAACTTCTTCTGTTACCTTGTTCGCGTTTATATCATTTTACAGTAGTATGTATACAGACAAGTAGCAAATGTATTATCATTGTTCTACTGAAAACTAACAGGGTTCACTTCTTCATACCATGACTGCCCAGATCAGCTGCAGCCTTGGAAGCTCTAGTGAGAGCATCAGAAACCCAAAGAGCTCCAGCTGAGAAGTAACTGCTGTTGATCACAGAGGTTGCGGCAGCTGAAGCCGTTCTCGTTGTTGCAGACACTGCTAATTTTGTAGTCTCCAATACATGGTACCTTTCGTCCACGGATTTGGCTGCATCGACTCCAGCACAAATTTTATCCGTCAGTCCAATTCTCTTGCTCAGTTCGGCAACTTTAGCTGCAGCACTTGCAGATACTTGATGAGATTCGTCAAATTCTTTGGCTTTGATCAATGCATCCTTGCCCAGTACATATCCCTTGGACAGCATGGTTTTAACTACTTCCTGTGCCACGGTTACTGCTTCACTTGGAGTAGAGATGAAATGATTTTCATGTGAGGCCTGCTTTGGGTGACAAAAACAGGTTCCAGTCAATCATTTATCCAGGCATATGCTTGCACATTTCACAGAATAGTCTGAGGACTTGCTGCGAGCCGATGGTGCATTTCAATGCAGCCCAAAGCATTGGCACTTCGAGTATTTTGGCCAAAATGAAGGATAATCTGCTATGTATTTTGGCCAAAATGAAGGATAATCTGCTATGTATTTTTTGGGTAGCATGGAATTGATTATCACTTTTCAAGTTATGAACAAGAATGTCAAGAAATAAAACGTCCATCCACTGGCATATTATTGTTAAAAATACAGAAATTAAACACGGTCGGAAAAACACAACTTGATGGCTGGATCCATGTCACAGACATATCTGATGCCATCGTCTCAAGGTCATATTCTAAATAAGCTTCCACATACTTAGCCTCCTTTCTCTACCACAAGCTCCAACTCCAAACATGATTGCTCTGAAATCCATTATTTTCTTTTTTCTTGTCAAGAATCAAGATACATCTCTAACAAAAACATTTCTTTGACTGGTTCGAATTCTGATACAAAGGTCCAAATCAGTAGAAAGAATGTTCAAAAAAGCTTTCCCATTCCCCGATTAGGCTGACAGTAACTGCAACGCCAAACATTGCAAATGTTTCTGACAAGCTGAATATTCAATTCTAAACGAAATTTAGGTGAAAGGTAAAAATTTGATTATCATAATATTTGATGTGAATATTTTTCCATTTGCAGTTGAACTACAGATATGACAATACTCTTACACTTACATCTTACAAGAGTCTTACCCTGGGGCAGAGATACCATCTTCCACGCAAGCAACTTTTCTTCTATAGCAGCCTTCGAGGGTCTCACAGATCACTATAAATCCTCTTAGGAATGGAAAGGGTATCTATTTTGGAGAAGAAGCTGTGATATGATGAAGAAACAGTATTATAGGAAACAAAGTGATTTATAGGATGTCCAGTACACGCATGTTTACCTTTCCTCAAAGCAAATGGAAGATCAGAATTCTCAAGTGATAGATCTGGACAATCTAAAGATGATTGGGTGTAAGTGAGTCTTCGCTCTCAAACATAACCCAGATGGATCATTTGCTCGATATAAAGCTCGCGTAGTGGTTGAAGGCTTCACTCAGACCTATGGAATTGATTATTAAGATACTCTCTTATTGCAAAGATCACCTATGTCCAAGTTATTATCTTTATTGCTACCACTCAGCAGTGAAACTTCATCAATTAGATGTCAAGAATGCATTTCTTCATTGCAACCTAAAAAAAGAAGTTTATATGTTACCACCTCCAGACTTTATTAGACAGGGGGAGCAAGGGAAGGTATATCGGCTTAAAAAGTAATATATAGTTTTAGACAGTCTCCTCGAGCGTGGTTTGATAAATTTAGCACATCCTTTTTAAATTATGGTTTTGCACAATGTCAATCAAATCATTCAATTTTTATGTATCGTGAAAGATATTATACTTCTTTTGGTTTATGCGGACGATATAGCCTTAACAGGGAATAATGAATCCTTTATCAGTGCTTTGAAAGCCTATCTGCAGCAGTCTTTTAATATTAAGGATCTTGACTTACTTCATTATTTCTTGGAAATTGAAGTTGTTCAATCTTCTAAAGACTTGTTCTTTCTAGATGGAAATATAGTTTTGATCTTCTTCATGATGCTGGATATTCTGGATGCAAGAGTGCGAGACACTGTTTGATGATAATTCAAAATTTTCTGCATCTGATGAGACTCCTTTTCCTGATCATCGCTTTTATCAATAGTTGGTAGGCAAGCTCATTTGTCTTACCATCACCCAACATGACATATCCTATGCTATTGATGTAGTCAGTCAATTTATGCATGCTCCACGGGATGACCATCTTAACGTGGTGTTTTGAATTCTTCGTTATCTTAACATCCTAAAAGAGGATTGTTTTATAAACATCAGCCTCAACTGGTTACTCGAGGTCACTCAGATGTTGGCCAGGATGGTTGTCCAAATGTTTGTCGCTCGACTACAAGATATTACATTTATTTAGGATCTCATTTGGTCTCTTGGCGTAGTAAGAAACAGATTGTTGTTGCCCATTCCAATGTAAAGAATGAATATCGTACCATGGCTAATACTGCATATGAATTACTATGGTTCAAGCAATTGCTAGTCGAGTTGGGTTTTGCTTCGTCTGAACCCTTATTGATGTTCTGTGATAATCAAGCTACAATCAACATTGCGTTTAATCCTGAATTCTATAAGCACACAAAGCATATTGAAGTCGATTGCCACTTTCTTCGCCAACACGTTACCGGGGGTGATATTCCCACTCCTTATTTGCATTCCAAGGATCAACTTGCTGATATGCTCACCAAGGCCATATCTCGGTCACAACTTGATGATGTCTTAAGCAAGATGGATTTACTCAATATCTCGTACCAGCTTGAGGGGATTGTTGTAGAATATGGTGTAATTTCACATTTTACATTTGTGTTTGACTTTTAGATATCATTGACTGTAAATGATTGTAACCACATTTTACTTTCTTTCTTTTTCATTGCCTTGATTAGCTCCCTATATTATATATATATATAATATATATATGCATTCTCTTCTCTTGTATGATCAAACAATGCAATACAAAGAGAATTCTCTCTTTTCTTCCCTTGCTTTCTTTATTCTTTTTCCCCCTATTTTCATTATAACAATTAGAACAATGGATAGCACCAAAAAAAAAAGAGATTTTAAGATCCAATAAGTAAAAATAGCAGAAAAATAGACTAGATCGGTATGCTTTTATCCTGTAAGCGCAGCCTTTCCATTATGATAGGAATAAGCCTGCCTATCTTTTTTCTGAATGATATTAAGCCTGCCTATCTACTTGCTTATTCTGCTTTTAATCAACCAAAAAGTGGACCACTCAAAATTTTGGGTGGCACATATCAAGCACATAATATATCCCATCCAAACACCCGTTCATCATCAGCAGCAGCCATCCCTATCCAAAAAAATGTTTCAACAAAATACTGCAAAATATAGGTTTTTTTTTCCTTGAGAGTAGGGAACTGCAAAATATAGATACATCAGGTTTAAACAAGAATTCTATGTTTTTATATTGTAATCTATGTGGCAAGCCTACAGACAAGTGTCAATATCCAACAAAGGTACAAGTATCTGCTTTGGCAAATCCAGAAATATATAATCTGATTTGTCATATTATTTGAATAAATATAAATAAAACAATGTTAAAAATAAAAATGTAACTTGTGTAAATAACAATGAAAAAAAAAATGCATAGATTATACTCGAAACAATCAATATAAACATTTCAACATTGTGGTAAGGTTTAAAAAGAAGAAAGTGTGATAAGAACTTCTATACAATGCTAAAGCTAGAACTAGGAAAACCATCAAGAATCTGAGAAGTATGATAAAAGATGTTTTGACATGGGTATGCCACTTATTCGAAGAATCTAGCTTGCAACATGATTGGCATTTGGTATTCTTAAAAAAAAAAAAAAACATGCATACCGATGAACCAGTATCATCTGCCAGCTTCCATGAAGGTCTGTTCCAAATATCAAATTCATCTTCATACTTCCCCCACTGTGTTATACATACACGTTGATCTACAATTGTAGCACCCTGAGAAATCCAATCTTACTCACATGAGAAAAAGTTCAAAATTACTGCTATAAGTTACAATGCAACAAATAGATCAGCAGAAGACACACGCCCACATGCACACATGCATATTACACTAACCAGGAATATTATTCATTGAATAGAAAATAATTGAACTGATCAATCATTGACCGGTAAGTTAATAACGTACACAAATCAAGAAACAGGAACAGTTCAACCAATTGTTAGCAATTTAGCATATGGTTTTTTTATTGGGCCAAGTTCTTGGTCAACTCACCGGCACCTGTTTTTATACCTGGTCACTGCATAGGGTCAAACTACATGGAACCAAGTTTCGAACTGACTAAGCCGAGTTCTTGATTGACTCCCAAGTCAATCCAACTCAATCATATACGTAGTCATTGGGTAGGGTCATACTTGACACCTATGAATTAGTTGGGCTAAGTTCACTATGTCAGTTGTCATTGAATTGTGGAGCAGAAAAGTCATACTTTTGGCACGTGGTGTGCAATGGGCTGGTGGGCCCCATCATATCAAACACATAATTGTGGAGCATCTCAGAGCAAAAATTGAGATCAAAAGTGATTGTTGGTCATCCAATCGAAATACATTGAAATTAATAGCCATCCGACCATTGATTCTGATGGATATAAATCTTATGGCTAAAATGACCTTTGGCCCTATTTTTTTATTTTAGGGTGCTTTGAAACACTATATTCCATATAATGGGGCCCATGGACCCACAAGATATCTTCCACAAAAAAGTAGTTTCTACAAGCCCATGGGCCAGTTTTTTTATGAAGACCAAGGTGTACAAGCCTCTTAGAGCACCTGACTAATCCTTGGGGCATGTGCAAACCTCCCTATCCACACAAACCAGGTAACAATATGGGGGTGCAGGCAGTTTTAGAATTATGAAATGAGCAGGTAATTTCTTGAAGTAACATTACGTCAATGAAAATCCCTCTATTATGTTTTTGAGTCTTGTCCATACCCTCACGGTGATCCTCTCATCAAGACAATTGATAGGATTTTGGAACCAGGGTGAGATGGTGAAGTAAGGGTCTAAGTGACCTATCTTGTACCCATTGCAGTTGATCTTGTCAGATTTCAATGGCATTTGGAATATAAGGAATTATATGCCAAGATTTGAATTTTTGCTTCTTTCCACGTAATTTCACTTTTCCCTCCAATTTTTTTTGAATGATTTCCCTCCAATATCCGTTTCCTTTCTCCTCCGTGTTCAAACTAAGTCAATACCCATTCCAGACAATGGTATATCTTGTGTTCATCTTTAGTAATCTAACCTCATCTCTAAATAGTTAACTTTTTGAACATTTAGACACCAAGCATTTGGTACATAAGTACATCCAAAAATAACAAATTAATGATATAGCACAATGGAGGATTTCAGAATATTTGTAACTATGATATTCATTTAGTCATTTTGCGAATGAGCTATTTCTTTCCAGTAGGGGCACAGCAACTGAATTAGACATACCACTAATTACTTAGCATTAATTGCTTTCATGAAAAGAAAGTGTGTCTATAAGGCCACTAGATTGGCAATTTAAACTCTTATAACCAAAGTCAACTTCAAGACAGCAAATGAACTGATAATAAACAAAGTTTCCTTCCTAAGGTCAGTATATGACTTACACTGAGCAAAACAGCAGTTCCTAAGGCATGTGGTTCCTTGAATGTTACATAAGCAGTGCAAGCAGAGTCCCCAGATCTGTTAGCAATAAACAAATCTGACTGCTGGTCAGAAATAAATCACATAACTATAATAAACCACTTAGAATAATTTTTAAAGTAAGCTATTATCATCAATATTAAATTGGTAAGGTATAGACTGATATCTAGCTACTGATGGCAGGTATAAATTTAAGTTAAAAAGTACATGAAAACTATGTCAGTTATGAGTGGGATCAAATTGAGTGGGAATACAATTAACATGGGTTAGTGAGAAAGTGAGGGGTGAAGAGGCACAAATGGGGCTCACGGTGCATTCCCCAAGTGGCTTGCAGCATGTTGTCCATCCATGTTTCATAGATTGATTTAAAATGGAAAATGTCAAGTTGGTTTCTTCACAGATTCCTGATGGATTTTTCAGCCCGTATTGGATTCTTCATGGATTTTTTTTGTTGTTGTTGAAATTAGATTCATTCATCGACCAAAACAGAGGGGAAAAAAAAGTCATAAAGCAGAAGGGAAGAGAGAGAGCAGATGTATACGTACAAAAAGAGACCATATATAGGCTATGTCATATCAGCGCATGTTAGATTCTTCATTGCTTATTCACATACTAGTGTAACATTTTTAAATAGTGATAGAATATTACCACCTTCTCCTCATTTGCAATCTAACTAAAATATAATGATTACAACTTGATTGTTTTGAAGTCTACTTGTTAATTTTGAATTGCATTATTTTAAAATAATGTTTTTTGAAATGGTATTTTAAAATAGTATTCAGTTAAAATTTATTCAAATATTATTTCAAATGCAGAAATCCTGTCTTGGGGTTTGTGGAATTAGACACCTTACACCTACATCAGTTTCCAACACCCATACCCATGCAACTTAGGCATATCTATGCTATATGTGTAAGCTCAATTGCACAAGTTGCATTGTGTGGCCCACCTAAATGACAAATGAGCAAAATGGACAATCCTATGAAAAACTGATTTTTTGTGAGTCAATTTATGTGTGCTATGGTCCACCATATTGGAGTAATGGCCAAGAACCCACACCTCAGGAAGTGGGAGTCCTGAGTTCAATTCCCACTCCACCCCAAAGGGCCACTCTTTGTAGATTTACCCAGTGTGTGTGGGTAGGGAGGCTTGCACATGCCCCAAGGATTAGTCAGGTGTTCTAAGAGGCCTGGACACCTTGGTCATAAAAAAAAAAATCATACCAGTAGTAGTGGTGTCCACCATTTGATTGTACAAATATTATCTAATAACATTTTTTTACACATATCCAATCAAATATACAATTTCATTTAAATCCATACTTCAGGACATCTACTAACTCATGAGAATTGGATTGAATGGACTGTTTGGATTTGTCTGAAATGAGCCAACAAAGTGGTACCAGACCACTCTTTGAAGTTGCAAAAAGCTTTCTGAGGTGCCATGCCAAACAGACAACTGTTTGGCAGGTGTCCAGGCACAGATGTGCAAAATATTTTCCCAAATCAGTCTCAAAATGTTTCCACAAATGTCTATTTTTTTCTACCATTGGAAATTGGCCAGTACATTTAAATCTTTCTACCATTTATTCAATAATGTCCCCATTCTAACCCATTAGATTCAACCTTCACATCGTCAACTTAAACATGTATTTTAGTTTATTGAAAAAGGGGATATTACTTGTTCACATAATGGCCCCAGTCATCACTTTGAATTCTCCAGATACACTATTTACATGTCTCATCCATTAGCTTGCAAATTTTGGTACCGTAGGTACGTAATATATTTTATTCCCCTTTTTGTATAAATTTCAAATATAACCTCAACAATTAGAACTGCATATTTCCTAAGGTCACGTTGGTAAAGGAATGCTGTTGCTCCTGGTTTTGCTTTCTATATTTTCTGAAAAAAGCATGAAAGAAATTGTCTCAACTCAATACATCATTTGGAAAAAAATCAGAATTACCTGATGATTTCAACATGTTCAATTGTTCCAGAGAAAGCAAAGAAATCATAAACATCCTTTTCTGTTGCATTTGGGGACAGACTAGTAACTTCTACAGTATACCCACTAGTCATGATCTTAAAATCTATCCGTCAAATCTTGGACAAGTTGTGGTTGCGTACTGCCATAATCAAGAAGAAGAGAAAAGCAAATCTTAGCTTAAGTCAGGTGCTCAGGTTGCCATGAAAAAATAGAAGATAAAGCCTCTTCATAAAAAACAATAACAACAATAATGAATATAAGTTATTATGAGATGCCCATTTTATTCCCTTTGTCCAAAAAGAATAGGGTTGACAACAGAAAATGGAGATCTTTTTTTTAAAACGGAGATCTTTTTTTTGGATAACATCCCCACCCCACAATGGAGATCTTCATTCCTTCAAATTGCTTCTATTTTTTTAGGGGGTTCCAACAATATTTTTAGTTGAATTTATAACCACTAAAAAACAGGAAAAATCAATCAAACATTAGGTGGATGATTCAAACATTATCATGAGTTGTGAAGCCCATCTCTGCATCAGTTGTACTCAGATATCAAAGTCCAATACCACTTTGAGGCCCATGTTACATGAGTACAGGGATGTGTTTGGATCTAATATCTACATAAGATGTCCCATTCAGCAAGTCCAATACCACTTTGAGGTCCAAGTTGCATGGGTACAGGGATGTGTATGGATCTAATATCCACATAAGACGTCCCATTCAGCAAATCCTAGATCATAGGATTTGTGAAAACAACATGACATTTAAAAGAGTTTTGATTTAAGCATTCCCAACTTTGATAAAAAGGAGACAGACCTTGTACTTTCCACCACTTAAAAGGGTGTCTTGTGTCCAAGAAAACGAGGAGAGTGCCTAAATTACAAAATTTGGCCAAAAGTTTTCAGTCCGGGTTTTGGAGCAAATATTTAAATTTCAGAAATATAGACCAAATTTTTCAGTCTCCGGTGGGACCAGAAGATAACTCCGGGGCAGAACTTGTAACTCAAAGAGTGCCTCAATCACTACCCTATTTGAATGTAATTATCTGAAAGTTTGTTTTAGAACTTTTATCTTACATGGATAAAAAATAATATACAAAATTCAATCCAGACAATTATGTAGTGAACAAGTAACTATTTCAGTTAGATTTCAAAAGAATGAGCGCTTGTTTGGATACCTAGGACCAACTTTTAAAGCTGGGTTAGATATTTTCCTAGAAATTCAAATGACAATATGTTTGGACAGGCATGAAATCTGGAAAATCAGCATTACAGGGAAACCAAATCTTCCAGGATTATGCAAAATAGAGTCCCCATCTTCGAAGATTGTGGGGATGTGAAATTTCCAACACCAAATACAAGTTTATGACAAGGAACATTTCAAGATAACCAAACAGAAAAACAATTACTTTCCAGGAAAGCGCATCCAAACAACACATATGGGTGTTTTCTGTAGTGTTTCTGAGAAAATCCATTTTTCTAGTTCTGTTAACTTTCCTGGAAATTGCATCCATTGGCAAACAAAGTGCGACAACATCTACAAACTCAAATCAATTTCTACAGCCAAAACAACATACCTTCCACTAATTTAAAGAGAAAAAAAAAAAAGTTTAAAAAGATCAGATCCCAAATACGATTATTCCAGAATTAATCACCTTAAAAGTTAAAGTCAATAATTTGTTGATTCCAAAAGGATTCGACAGAGAGAGAGAGAGAGAGAGAGAGAGAGAGAGAGAGAGAGGACAAATCGAAAGCTCACCTGCTTAAGGGAGTGGGATACTGGGATCAAAGCAAAGAAGAAGAATCGAGGGTCGAGAAGAAACCCAATTTTTACCAAAAATTCTACAGTACACGAAGTATGTTCTTTGCCGGCGAAGGAAATTACAAAAGTACCCCTTTAGTTATAACAAATCTTCCTTTTTAGAATAAAAATCTGTCAATTACTTACATAAAAAACAAAAGAATTGTAGAAATTATGACACGTGGCATGTAATAAAATTACAAGCCACTCAAACGTTTTCTATTGATGTAGATATTAAAATTTAGAAATAAGTTTAAATTAATTAATATTAGCCATTCTATCTATGACAATTTATGAGAAATACAAATATTCATAATTAACACTCTTTTTTATTTGTCTAAATTTAATAATTAAATATTATTTTTCTCTTGCCTTGTACTTTTATTAGATATTTAAGGTGAAATTCTTTCAATTTTAGCAGTGTGACTTTCTTTTGTGATGTCTGAAAGCAATTGGATGGATCAAGTGCCAACGACTCATCACCAACTCAAGATGTCCTGAGATGGACCTAACGATTAATCTGAGCTGACCAATTCATTTATTTGAAAATAGATGGTTCAAAACAATATTAACCAGCCGTACATATATATATGACATGTGAGTGGAAAATGTCATCTTATCAAACAATCAGGATTGCTTATGAGAGCAGGAGGATTATAATATTTTATAATTAAGGTGTCGGAGCCTCTAAGAAGGACTTCTAAGAGTCTCCCTATATAGGGTAATTTTACATTAGAGCGGCTCCTTATAGTAGAGTAAAAATAGAACTCACCGATCTTGTTTTACTTAATTTTGTACTTTAATTAACAAGTTTTCAAGTATAGCATATTTTCTTAAAAGATAAATTTTATTTTTATTAAACTAATCAATAAAATTGATGCAATGTTTTAAAAACTAACTTCTCTATTAAACTATTCTCAAAGAAAGTTTTAAATTATTTGCATATCAATCGAAATAGATAATAAATAAATTATTTAATATAATATCATGAGTTATCTAAAAAAATTTGCCCAAAATCATAGAAAATTCTTATTGAAATTTTAGACAATTTTACAGAAATTTTCAAATAAAACTTTAGATTTTTTTTTGGCTAAAAGTTGTAAGTGAATTTTCATAAATTTCATGGCAGAAATTTTAATTTTAATTTTTTTATGAATGGATAATACATCAAGTGTCATAAACTTACATTTACCAAGCAAAAAACTCTATGGGAAATATTTTTTACTTCTCATATTTTTCTCCTATGATCACCAAATAAGATGATAAAATCTGTTCACTACAAAAAAAAAAAAAAAAAAAGGGTCCAATTCTGCAATAGAATGCAAAAGACTAACTTCAAAAAAATGAAAATCACTTTCAAAATTTTTATATTTCCTGCCTAACCAAATTTTAAAATATTTTCATAAAAATCCCTTTAAAACATTCATAATTGGAACTGCACACTAATTTCTTTCTGGTTAAAAAATATCAATCGAAATCTAGCATGGGTATTTAAAGGTTCTATCTGGCTAGTTATTTTGTTGGGATGTTTTAAAGATTGAACTGAACAGTTTGATTTAACTTGGTTGGTTGGATCTCAATTAGTCTCTAATATACTCTGATTTTTAAGATAATTGAGTTTGACTCAAAAACTATTATGATTTTATTTACCTCATTTTTCTCTTATTTCTAATTATTCAAAACCTTATTTTCTATTACTGCATTTTGTATCTTATTTGCAACGTGATTTTCAAATGTTTTGTATTTTTTTGACAATCTATTTTTATATATAACAATATATTGCATTGTTAGAATGTCATACTAAAATTACAATTCAAAAGTGTTCAAAATGATTTGATCCAACAATTTAATTGAAGATTCAATTTTTTTGAACATTGATCAGTTAAATTTGGCATGAAATCCTTTCTCACTATTTAAGGCACACAATTGGAACAATTAGAGATGTAAAGGCAGGATTCTCTTTAATTAGGGCTGAAATCAGGTCGGGTGGGGTCTGGTTTTTTAAAACCCAACTTGACCTGAGTCAATATTTATGGAACCCGACTTGACCTGAACTATTGATCTGAAATTCTCGACCCAATCTGACTCTAATTCTGAACCCATTTTATCCTAATTTTAGACAAGTTGGGTCTGATCAGATCGGATTAACTTTAAAATTTCTCAACCTGACCCGATCAGAATTCCATGCAGTTTTTGTCTTCTCAACCTAACCCTACTCGCATGACCCGACCCTCATGATTTCTCATGTCAGCTCATGTGGTTCGAGTCAAAACCCAACCCGAGTTTCACCCCTGATTCTCTTTATAATTATAAGCAAATTACTTTCAAACCAAGTCTGTATGGTATAAGTCTATAAAATGCCCTTCAACTTCATCTGCACCTTTGGAGTTTTTAAAAGTCTACAGTGCCAAGTGGCTCTTGTTTAAACTAATTATACCATTGTTAATCAATAGATTATATATTACTTAGATATACAACTGACTGCTTTTATGAACAGAACGTGGCATCTTCTGTCCTAATTTTTGGGGTGATTAATTTAGAAGCCATTACTTTGGTTTCTTAAGACATACAACTTATAAATTGGATTAAATTTTTTAAAATAATTTTTCTATTCTATCTATATAAAAGACAGTTTACATGTCTGTTTACGGTCCATTAAATGAATCTTGACTATTCACTCATTGAATAGTTGTGGTTTACTTTAATGTTAACAAAATAAAAAGATAAAATTTGACAAAAAAATAGTGAAAAATAGGAAAAAGAGATTATAATGTTATTATTTTCAACCCATCAAATTGCTCGTTTTGCACTTCCTAGTCCAAATACATTTTGAATTTTTATGAGGGAAAAATATAGAAAGTCATCATCATCATTGTTGTGAAAATCATTTATCTTCTCTATAGTACTTCAATTCAGGTATAATTTGTCTAAATATTGATCCAAAATTTACATAATGTGAGAGTGTTTAACTCGACAAACCAAAAAGGTTAGGATAACGAACTCAACATCATAATCAAAAATAAATAAATTTGAATTTATTTTAAATGAAAATAAGGTGCAAAAATAACACTAAAAGAAAATAACTTATTAATTTATTCTAGAAATTAAATAACAAAAATTTCAATCTGGGGTCGAAAAAACAGTATCGGCCGATACGAGATATCGATCGATACCTCGTTATCGGCTGATATCTAAGTCGATAAATTTCTCTCCTTTTTTTTTTTTTTAATAAAAATGGCCGATATGATGCGGCCGAGATATCGGCCGAATTTTCGAGTTCTGCTTGTCCATTTAACCTTATCATAAATTATACCGTCAATCCCAATTGTCTCTCATGTCGTTTTTATATATATATATATATATATATAAGAGAGAGAGACATATTAGACTATATTTTCCATTGTGTCCTCCATTTTAAAAACATGTTCTCCACTCCATAGCCATCTCTTAGTATATATCTTAAAAGAGAGACGTATTTTTAGTCCTATGGCGGTATGGGGGTAAGGGAGAAATGTATATTTGTCATTAAGACATACTTGGAAATTTTTAAAATGACTAAAAATACTGCTAAATTTATAGCTGCATTTAGAACTAATGGGCAAGTGTAGAATAGTGTTCTTGCAACAAGTTTTTTTATGAGCAATGTGTCCATACGTCTCTTTCAATATCCTAAGTTCCCAGCCCAAAAGACTAGTCTAATAGGTAGAGTTATGCACCCCCTTATAACTCTCTATTTCTTCCCTTTCCCGACTGATGTAGGACTCGTTTGCAGTCTCAACAATCTCCTCCTCAAACGAGGCTCTTCGACGGATCAAACATCGGAGCGAACCATCTCATTCGACTAAGGGATCCTGAGTCCACATGCGTTGGTTTAGGGCCTAACTCTAATACCACTTGTTGGGTCTCGGATTCGAACCCAAAAGACTAGCAGGTGGAATTGTCCGGTCCCTTATAACTCTCTATTTTCCTCCTTTCCCAACCCGATGTGGAATTCGTTTGCAGCCTCAATGGTTCTTGACCATCACTCAAACCTTTCCTGCGACAAGTTAGAAGAGGAAGAGTGCTAAATTTACAAGGACGAAAGACTACAACGGCCAATTTACTGTGTTCTTCAGTACAAGTCAGAAGAAGTAGCCAAATTGAATTGCATGCATAGGAAGGTGTCAAAATCAAATCGTACAACCTACTTATTTGCAATAGTTCAAAGTCAAATTAGCTTTAGCTTCGATTGTTTAGCAAGCTATCATCATCTTCCTCCTCATTCTCCGAGCTATTTATCCCATTATTATAGAGTAACAAGCTACAAATGCTATTAATATAATAATGATAATGGCAGGAACTTGCAACATGCAAATGAGAGGCCTTTCTCAACTCTCAAGAACAAAAATTTTATTATAACACTTCATTAGAAATAATCAGCCCTTAATACAACCCTAGTTTGGCCTAATGACCAGCTTAGAAAACAATAATAGAAGAAGAAGAAGAGATCTATTACATAAGCAAGCTCCTGATTATGGCGGCTTCGGAACTATTGGTATCTGTTGTAGACAAGAGCTCAGCGAGCCTCTCACTCAAATCATCCAACTCTCTATGTAAGCTTCTAATGTAATTGCACGTCTCCTCTAAGACCTTCGATGCTGAAACCTGTACAAAATTCAACACGACTTAACCTACAAATTACTCATGTTGATTAATCCCACGTATACACGAAACCACCAACAAGTCTTGTGTATCAGATAAGTTCTAGAGAAGTTGAACTTAAGACATCTAGTTTAATTTTAAAAGTTTAGATCAACTGAACTACCCATGCAAATTAGGGTAACTTAGATTTGCTTCTTTTGTAGATTATGGAAACTTGATCACTATGTAATGGTAACCTACCTTGTCTGTTCCAGTGTTGCGGATCTCCGGTATCAATGTTTGTAGCTTGGAGACAAGATCAATGATCTGATCGTCGGTGATCCTAGAACTGCCCGATTGCCGGGAGCGAGACCTTCTGCTAGACATCTGCAGAGATGGAGGTGAAAGAGGCAGAGATAAGTTAGAAATGAAGGAGACGAGTTATAGAGAAGTTTGCTGATGACTGAATTATTAGGAAGATGAGGATAGAGGAGAGACAATTTGAAGAGAATTGGAGAAACTTTGGGCACTGTGGGAGGATCTAAAGAAAGAAAGTACAACACTAAGATGCACAACAGAAAGAAAGAGAAGTGCATGGAAGAAAGTAATGCCTGAATGGGTTAGAACTGTTTAAATAGAGAGAGAAGAGAGAGAAAGAGAAGAGAGAGAAGAGAGAGGAAGAGAGTTATACACGCTTACACATATTAGCCGACCAAATACAAAGGTGATAAAAACTCGTCCATGTTTCATGAGCTTTTGTAACAAGGTGACAGTTGTTATTTTAGGGAACCTGTCAATTATACAAAGTTTGGAAAGAGTTTATTTAATTTAAAAATTAAAGTTCTTAAATTCAAGATTTTATTTTTGTGATGTTAGAGTACATGAATAAGAGTTTTTTTAAACATTTTTTATATTTAAATAAATTTAATAAATATATTTTCTATATAGTCAAATGCTCACAAAATGTCATGCATTAATTTATTGAAGAGATTAATTACAACACTAAACAGAAAGCTAAGGATTTAATCGTAAGACGTTAGGGCTAATGAATCATGAAATTATTCATTGTGATTTTAAAAATATATTGGTTGTTCAATTGGTCTAAGTATTATTAGAAGTTTTGGGTTCAACTCCTCTCAAGCCTATCTGGTACACAAGGTTTAAAGTGTTTCATATATATGTGGTATTAGTCTCCTTCCAACGTGAGATTTATCTTAAAAAAAATACTTCAATTTCTCTTTGTAGCTTTATCCGGTGTGTGCCGATTTGAGATTTTCACATATCTCAAAAGATTAGTCGATGGATGAGACGTCTAAATACCTTCGATTATTAAATATATATATATATACCTCCATAATTCAAGCCCGAAATTACCCCTTTGCTATTCTATGTTTTGATGATACTATTCAAATCTTTGCTGAGCACATAATCAGTAGTATCATCTTACTAAATTAAGCAATGTAGTATTTGTCTTACTTGTTAAAGAGATGTACAACCTTTCATTATATTTGTTGGGGGCTATTTTTAAATTTTTTTTATATGTTATCATCTTAATAACATGTGATTAAGCATGAGGTTTTGACAGAGAATCCCCTCCATGGATTCGCCTTACTGTCCTCTCATTGGTGTCTCTCCAATAAAGGGTGAATTTTGAAGAAGAAGAACAAAAGACAAAGCAAGACGAGAGAGAAAAGTAGAAGAAGAAGAACAAGAGACAAAGCAAGAAGAGAGAGAAAAGTAGAAGAACATGAGAAAGATCGCTGGGGACTTCTTTTTTCCTTGCTGTCAAATAGTTGACTAGCATGCTCTCCACCCAAATCGGCGCCTATCGCGACACGTGCTGCCACTTACACTCGTGTATCACACCCTGACCTACTGATTGCTCCGCAACTTTTCATTTAGCCTATATAAAACTTTTTGAAATTAAAAACTCTATCTTAGATTTTCTACTTCGAGATGAGGGATAAAAATCTCGGTCAAACGAGATGTGGGCCAATATCTGACATGCTCTCTTATTCTTTGAAAAATATTAAAAAAAATGTATTTTAATTTTTCTAAATTAAAAAGAAAATAAAAAATGAATGGAGGTTAGATTTTGAAAAAAATTTGAAATCGGGCAGATATCTGCTTGGGCCCACCACAAAAATGATTTTTTTTCAAAAAAAAAAAACATATGATATCTAATAAAATCAGCCGATATATATCAGCGATATCTGTAATACCCCCACTCGAGAGAACAGGCTGAGTTGTGTGTGGACGTTGTAGGGAGAAAAATTCACTAGGGAGAGGTGCAATTAGTCCCACATTGCCTATGAGGGAATAATTCCTCTAGTATATTTGAGGATGCCTCTCTCCTTCTAGCAAAAGGTCATTTGGGAGCAACCTTGGGTTGACTCGCCAATGCAAAGCCGTTTAGGCCCCTAAACAGATAATATTGTGCTGGAAAGTCAGAGACCAAAATACGATTATATTACTGTTGAAAAATCATTTAAATTAGTTCAATTTTAAAAAATGAGATTTCATTGATTAAGTGAATATAATTTTTAGTAAAACTGTATTAAAAAATAACTTTTTTTTGAAAATACATTGCTACTCCATTTGATTGGCTCTATACCTTCTTGTGCAGGATTATGCGTTGCATGCTAGCAAGTGATCATCCTTTTTAACACTTAAATAGTGTTGATACTTTTTTAATAAATACTCATATTAAATCTGAAATTGTCAAGAGCTCCAAAAGCTTTTTGTTAAATCGTTTTGTAAAAAAGAAATGTTTACCATCAGTGTTATTTTACCAACAACCAACCAAAAATCTAAATTATTATATATGAGTAAAATGAGAAACTATATAAAAAGGGAAATCGATTTATGCACAAGTACTGTCTTTTAAATGGAGTGCCAGATGATCTAATTTTAGTAATTTTCTCCTTTTTTTTTTCCTTTTTATCTTGTACTGGAAGGACAAAAAATCATAGAAAAATGAGAAAATTGTCAAAATTATATCATCTACTGCCCATCAAAAAGGTCTTGATGCACAAATTAGATCTGGAAAAAAAAAAAAAAACCTTGTATAGGATAGCACAAATGGTAGGCACTTTTGGCCAAAGGAGAATCAGAGATCTCAAGTTCAAGTCCCGTAGTCACTCGATACCTACGGTTTATGGGACTACATGTATTCAAAGTTTTACTCTATACCCTTATACTCGAAGAGAGGTGGTGTCTTAGATTTCTTTGTCAATAAAAAAAAAAAGAATTTACCCATACTTAATTAGGTGGTTTCTGTTTTGTGCAATATATTCATCCTATTTAATTGATCTGTTGTTTGATCAACATTTACAGAGAAATCCAAATCACTACATGAAGAGATGAAGTAAGAAATCAAATTAATAAGAAGAATTACCTCATTCCTAATTAGAGATTTGTGAAATATCTGTGTCGAAAATCATTAGTCTAATATTATTTACTTTATAATACTCAAAATAAAAAAAAAAAATGGAATCTTATTGCAACCATGATACTATTACAGCGACAATGGAAAATGGTATTTCAATAAAAAAAAAATAAGGAAAACAAAAATTGTAATAATTTCTTGGGCAAAACGATTTGTCTTACAAGATTGGTTCAAGTCCTATCAAGTCATACTTGGCAACTTATTTAGGTTTAAAACACTAACAAGAACATAGAAGTAACTATTGACTTAGGACGTTGTGAAACTCTCCTTACCTTATATCTCTATCTACCATACCCAATTGGGGTTGAGCTTCAGATCCTTACCTCAAAACTAACGACTTTTCAAAAGAATTTGAAATTTCATAATTTTGACAACGAAATTTGAAAATTTCACTTACATATTTTCAAATGAACCAGATTTTGAGTAGATTCTACCAAATTCAAAATTCCATGTCGAAATTTTGAATACCAAAAAAGCCCACATAAGAAACTCTGAGGAGTTGGCCTAGCGGTTAAGAACTCATCTCAGAAAACGAGAGATTTGTGTTAAATTCACGTTCAACTCTAAAAGACCACTCTCTATAGCCAGGGCCGGCCTAACCATAAGGCAAGTTAGGCCGGTGCCTTAATCCTCATTTAAAAAAGGGCCCACTTGAGGTTTTTTGCTTGTTTATGTTTTTTTTTTTAAAAAACAAGGTGTAAATAGGTTAACTTTAAGCTATTCCGCAATTTGATTTCACATTGTGGATGGGTTTCAGTTTTGACATCACTATTTTGACCCCAAATTTATTTGTGTGATAAATTTGAAGGACCCTCCTTTAATTTAATTAAATTGAATATTTTAGATTATTGTTTCAGCCCCTTTAAACAATATCAGTTTTTTCCCCTTTCCTACCTAGTTTGATTCAACGCCAACCTTACTTGTGTTAGCCAAACTTAGGATGTAGATTTTTTAATTCCTTTGTCTTTTGATTACTTTTTTTAATTCAGTTATTTATTCTTTTATTTGATAAATGGTGATCGATACTAGATTGGTAATGCCATAATGGAAATATTGAAATAATAGAGTTTTGAGGTTTGGATATTGGTAGAATAATAATTGTTGTATGGGATTAAAATAGTGTTGAAATGCTGAAAATGTTTGGATATGCTAAAATTGCTAGAATAATAGTTAAAGATATTGTTTGAAATGTCTTACACACAATGCAATCGAATGGATGAAGAATTGAAAATGATATTTTAGCAAAAACTTGAATACAAAAATTTACTTCGTAATTTTGTATCTCAAAAAGCAAGAAAAATATATTTTTGATAAATTATTTTTATTATATATAATTAAAAATTTAATTAAATATTATTTATAATATATTAAATACCAAGAATGTCCAATTTAGATTTTTTGCTTTAAGCTTTAACTTATGTCTAGTCGGCCATGCCTATAACTTTATCCAATGTATGCGAATTGAAAAGTTTTCACATGACTTAACTCTTGAACCAAAACACTCTTATAAGTTATCTTTTGTATATCTTTTTCTCTCCTTTTATTGTAATAAATTAAAAATAAAATTATTAATTTATTATATTAAAATAAAATATGGAGTTACTTGAGTGAATTATCTTAACAAAGTCATCGATGAGCAAATTAATTCCCTTAATTTATGGGGCTCATTGCTACGACAGGTATTCAAATCTCGAAGAACGTGAATCGAGACTGAGAGCTCATGCTGCACGTGCACTAAAGGAATCTCGTTGAAGCAAATTATATTCCGCAACCAGGGAAGGATGGTGGGCGTATGGCGTAAAACTAGGAATAAATGTTTTGGATTTGTCTACGTGTTAAGTAGAATTATAGGGATGGAAGTAGAAAATCTATAAACCCAATACACCGTACAAGACTGGAACAAGACTTTTTTTTAAACGTGTCTAATGCTTCTTCAAGATTTCAAGCCCGGCGTGTGTAGTTCATACCTTGGACCTGAAAGTCAAGCCCTAAACTCTAGAAATCAGTCCAAGCTCGGCCCAATTATCCATCAGCACTCTCTGGCCAGACCACGTGCTGCAATTCTCATGGAGTCGATTCTGAATTGAACCATCTTAGGCCTGACCCAAGCTGGCTCATCCCATTTGTAATTTGTGACTTCATTTACATGGTCAAACCTTGTTGCGAGACAAAAAAAAAAGTCTCCAACACTGTCTGATTATAATTTAAAAATAAAAATTAGTACACACAGTAACAAATGGGATAACTACAGAAAGAAACTGATCACGAGTATTCAAACCCAGTTGCATACGGGTTCATTGCAGGCCCATCAATGTTGTGGGCCTTATAATCTGATTTCCATGTTAGCCATGTATTTCACCTAACAGTAGTTGAATTTGTTTTTCTTGTTCAACGTGGTGATAGGCCTTGAAGATCAATCATTAAAAATTCCAGGCCCATGACCACATCTAACTTACACTGCTCACTGTTGCCCAAAATCACTGTTGCCCAAAATCAATTTCTTGGTTCCCCAATGGGCCTAAAATTTTGGTCATCTAGGCCTGTTTCAGGCCATTCTTTTCAGAAAAATTTCATCGTCAGTATATTAAGAAATTTGGTAAATATCCATTTCGGGCATATTTCTTCTTCTTTTTTAAGACCAAGGTATCCAAACGTCCTACTTAAATTTTTCAAGTGTCTCACGTAACTAATCCTTTGAGTATGTGTAAACCTCTTAATTCGTACATGCCAGATACAAAACAAATGGGAGTGGCCCTTTTTGTGTTGAAGGGCTTGATCCCAAGACCCTCAAAAGGTGGGCATATTTCTTTTTAGAAAAAAATCATCATCACAAAATTTAGATATATCTCTCCATAAATAGCAAAAATAAATAAATACAGGAACATAATAGGGATGGGGATGGGTGGATTAGCCCAAATAAAATTATAGTTTAAATTTAAATATTGTTCTTGGTTCATAAATTCATGTATCAGTTTTCAGGAAAATTTATGCATTTGCAAATACACTTAAATGAACAAAAGATTATCACAACTTGTTATTTAGGACTTTCAAAAAAAATTCCTAATGCATTTCACTATGCGATAAAATTTCTGAGCCTTGCCTGAATAAAGATGACCACAATTATGGTTCAAAATAGGGAAAAAAATCTCGATATCGGCCGATATCTCGGTTGATATTTTTTTTTTCCAAACCACTGATATTGATCGATATATACCGATATATTAGATATCGGCCTATATCCCTAGTTCAAAATAATTGTTGCTAAGAATAAGTGAAGTTTCTGTTAGGACTGGGTCTTCAGCTCAAAAGACTAGTCCATTAACTGAAGTAATCTAAGTCCTTTATAAGTCTCTAAATTTCTTTTTCACAACCAATGTGGGACTCATTCGTTATCCAAAAAATCCCCCCCTCGAATAAGGCTCTTCGGCACATAGAATATCGCCAGCCATCCCATTCGGCTAAAGATCTCCTTTATCCCAATGCATTGACTTGGAGATATAACTCTAAGACCATTTGTTAAAACTTAGATAAAATTTTGATATATGCTATGTTATGTCACATCTTCAAAATCTCAACAAATATAAATGGGAGGTGATGTCAAGAAAAAAAAAAAAATTAACGCCAATATACCTGAAATTTCATCGAAAATTCCAAAACATCAGTCAAGATGGATATATCAGTTTCAGATCCATTTATGAAAAACTTGATATCAGCCAATAAAAGCAAGAATTATGTTTACTCATTTCTAAGTGGACATATAGTATGGTTTCTACTATCCTCTTTAACCCTCTTCCCCTCTACCTTCTTATACCATTTCACTTGTGATTTGTCAAGTATATCACAAGAAAATCTCTCTATAGAAGCTTACCCTACCAATAAAATCTCTTAAGAAGATTCTCACTCCAAATACAACGTAACAAATCATCCCAGCCATTGAAAATGAAAAGATTACAAAGCTAAAACCTTCTTTTTCCACAAGTAGTATTAAAGAAAGAAAAGGCCAATTGAGATCCCATGCACTCGCACACTCATACCCCCATCATCATCATCACCACCACCACCACCACCACCTTCCCATTCAGCCTTCATAAATAAATAATACACTGAAGTGAGATTAGTTTTTCCCTCATCATATCTATCAACATACAATTAAAAGGTAAAAGAAAGAAGAAATATTTATATTAAAAAAAGAAGCACATGAGTAAATGGCCATATGGTATTATGTCGAAAATGGGCGCATTATATTCTTGTCGGACACTTCATTTTTTATGTATCAAATTGATAACTCATACATGAATACCTTGTCTGCATTGAAGTGTCTGTGATCAAACACGATGGAGCTGCAATTGCAAGAGCCTCGAGTAAGCTCCATCAGCTCGGCCCACCAGCTCTGCATGGCTGCCCTGTTCTACAATCCGGCCATCTTGAACAACGCCGATAGTATCCACCCCTCTTATGGTGGATAACCGGTGGGCCACCAGCACGGTGGTGCGGCCCCTCATCAGCCTTTCCAGTGCTTCCTGCAATACACATTCGGACTCAGCATCCAACGCACTTGTCGCTTCATCCAGCAGCAACACTGCTGGGTCCTTGAGCACTGCCCTTGCAATTGCAATCCTCTGTTTCTGCCCGCCTGAAAGCTGCACTCCTCTCTCTCCCACCAGCGTCTTGTATCCCTCCGGCAATCCACTGACAAACCCATGAATATTTGCTGCGGTCGCTGCCTCAATAACCTCGGCCTCCATCACCCCATCTTTTCCATAGGCAATGTTTTCGAAGATGCTCGCCGCAAAAAGCGCTGGCTCTTGCTGCACCAATCCGATCTTTAGCCGGAGAGACTTCAAATTCAGCCGTCGGATGTCCTTCCCATCGATCATAACTTTCCCAGCCATCGGATCATAGAATCTCTCAATCAAAGCTATAATAGAGCTCTTCCCAGATCCACTGGCTCCGACAAGAGCTTGGCTCTGCCCTGCACGGATTCGGAGATTAAGATCTTTGAAGATAGTGATATCTGGCCGAGATGGGTAGGCAAAATCGACGTGCCGGAACTCAATTTCACCACGAATGGATTCAACAAGCTCTCCTTCTGGGTCATCTGGGTCGATCTTTGTAGCCCGATTGAGAATTGAGAAGACAGATCTGACGGCCTCACCACCACGGATAATTTCTGGCGTGAGGCTGACGGTCTCAGCGACGGAATTGGCAGTTATGACGAGGACTACAAACACTTTGATGACCTTAGAGAAGGTAGATGTGCCGTGGCTGACAAGGCGGGCACCATACCAGAGAACGAGGGCCTCTGATGCATAGAGAGCAAGCTGGGAAAGGCCAAAGAGGAGGCCAGCCGATTGGCTGCGGCGAAGGCTCCTCTGCTGGGGCCGGCGGAGCTCATGCCGGAAGAGGGAGAGGACTTTGTCCTGGGCATTGAAGGCAGCGACAGTCCGAATGTTGCTGACACCTTCTCCGGCAATCATACTGGTCTTAGCATGAGCCTTAGCCGTGTCTCCGGCAAAACCTTTCAAAGAAAGTTGCTGTGAAATGCATACATAACAGAAAATAACGGTCAGGAATTGCAAATGTTCCAAGGGAAAAAAATCAATAAAAATTCATGTTACGTTAGTTGTGTAGTTGCGCAATAGTTGAAAGACATGGTTCATTGATAAGCCGTTTGATGAATTTTTAATCTAATATTATTATTGGAAGCTATTGATTAAAAAAAAAAATCATTGTTTACCTCAACACTCCCTTTAACATGGCTGAAATAATGAATAAAAATGTATTCAAGGTAGACTTAATCGTATCGTCCTAATTCTTGATTATCAAGATTTAAAAATTACATTATTATAAATATTTATATTTTTAATACTTAACCCAACACTGAAAATGAGACAAATGAACATGTGACATAAATTTGAATAGTTATAATATTAAATATAAAGAAGTGAAAGTGGAATATGAAAATTTGTGAATTTCTCTGCTTCTTAAATGAATGTTATAGGAATCACAACAAATTTATCCAACCCAATATAAACAACTGCTTTGACTTTGTACACAATTCACATTAATGAAAGTGTGGGTTTGGAGTACACCAGGTGTTATAGAGAATCCAGCACTAAAATGGGTCAGGCCAGGGAAGGGTGGTAGTGGATAATCATTCCCATGATCGTGATTATGATTATTGTAGTTGTTGGGCTGGACTAAGTGACATTCAAGTACAGATACTTCAATGGGTTACATAAGAGGGTGGTATTCACCTTATAATTAAAAAAATGGTTGGATAAATTATTATAGAGCCCAACAAATTATCTTAAATTGTCTAAAAATAAATAAAATATTTAAAATATATATAACTTAAGCTTAGCATTTTTATATTTAAAAAGGACTTCTTTCATATACTTTGACTTACTACAGTTTAAAAAAATTTAAGATTAGATTATAAGCATCGATTTGAAATTGATAAAACCAAATATCAGTGTAACAATTATATATATCATATTGGCGATATATAGGTGATCTGTGATCCTGATGACTTAAAAATATTTTTACTAAAAAATCAAAATATATCATATCACAATAATGACTCTTTCTGAACTCAACTTGATTCTGACTATATATGATCAAATGGGTCACATATTGTATATCAATAAAAACATATCAGATAGTTCAAAATGATATATATCGGATTACCTATCATATTGGTATTTCATAGTTTAAAACGATATATATATCGGATACACATCATATCGTTATTTCAAGGTTTTAAAGATATATGAGAAAATTAGATGATTTTGTTCAAATTTAATCAACAAAAATGCACAAAATTGGCATCCTCCATTAGAAAGGTCCAAATGACAACATCTGGTCATGAGAAGCTGAAGTACAGCAGAGCAATCACGGGCGAGAGAGAGAGACAACAAAGAAAATTAACTCAGGAATCCGGACAGCAATGTTCCCGAAGACGTCGTCTTTTACTTCCAGCAACCACAGGTGACGGACAACAAGCTAGTGATTTTGGTTAAAAAAAAGGGTGAAAACAGAGAAAAAGAGGTGAAAGGACCTAGAGCTTCGGGAACAGAAATTACAAGGAAAGCTGAGAGTATTTGGAATCTTATCTCTCCTTACAATTTCGAAAAGCTCAGACTCAAACAGTCAGACCGGTCAGACGCTTGGCATTTTTTAATACGTGGTCCTCTAGGAGCACGGAAATTAATATGCCCCGATACAGTTGAAAATATAAAAAAGCATGGGCAAATGCCGTGCAGCGATGGTTGGCAGTGATTCCACCCGAGGAATAGAATACTTTGTCGGCTACTCATAGTCGAGATACCGGCATCAGAATCAGATACCGGAATCTGATACACCAACGGTAAGTAGCCCGTGGATGGAATCTTCTGCTCCATATTCCGTCGCACCGATAAAATTTATGACACCGTCATTTTACATTTAATGTTGAAAACTTAGTACAAAAATAGAATTGAAATGATAAAAATACATACGAAATTCGTATAAACAAATTAATTCTTGGGTTCTCTTTTTTAGAATGATTAACTAACCATACATTAAAAATAATAATTCTTAATGATAGTATTAGAAATGATTGTGTCAGAAATGATTTATAAATAGTTTAAATGGTTAATAAATTAAAAAAAAACCATTCAAAATAATTTAGATATGTAATTTTTTTTGAATTTACATGTGGAAAACCTCGAGATACCTAGTGTAAATTCCCCAAGTGAGCTTACTACTTCTATGACACACCAAGATTATGCCATGGAGACTCGAACCTACAACCTCCCCCACGAACAACTCATGACCTTTGATGGTGCCTTCTTTGAGTTTTTATATCGTTCCATCTCTCCACTCTCCAACTGGATCATGTTGAAACGACAGGTATAAAGGTGGATGATGAATGTACTAGATCTTATCAGTCCTCGACAAATCACAACACATGTTTCAAATCTTCAATTAGATTTTAGAGATTTAGACAAGGATCTAATAATCAATGTATCTTATCTACTGCGATGGCCCATCCAACATTATAATCTGCTGAATGAAAAGCAGAAATGCACTGGCCCCTATAACAAGTTAGAGGGAGAGCAGGGTCCAGCTAATGAATCTACAGAACGGCTAAAATAATGTGTTGTTCATTTCAAAAGCTTCTGTGTTGATATGGGCGTAAGAAATTTTAATAATAAATTTACTTTTTAATAAATACTTTTATCTACAAGATAGAAAGTAAATCAATGTTTCACTTCAGTATTCCACGTCAGGTTTATCTCTGATGCATGTTTGTGTTTTTATTGGAAGTAAGATTTCGATGACAATGGACTTCCTATAGAAAAATCTAAGTAGATTTTTTTATTAAAAAATATAAGTCGAACTTTCTTAGTATTGCATTTGCATAAGTATTTGCATTCTTGCATTATGTATTTAACATTAGGGTTAGATGAGTCTTTTTAACATTAGGGTTTATAGATACTTAATTCCTTGTATTCTTTTGATTAAGCAAGTTAAAAAAGTTAAGAGCAATCTTTCATCGTATCAGAGTGGGGTACTAGAGGAATAGGTCGGGTTCATAACTCCAGTCCTACATGGAGGGAGAGCTAAATGTCTCAAGCTCTGGCACTGAGGGAGATTATAAGCAAAAGTCCCACATCGCCAGTGACCTTTGGGTCTTGGGATTTATAAGCACATGGGCACCCTCTCCTTTCATGTCATTTTTTTATTAAAATATAATTTTTTAATTAAATGTGCATTTATACATGTCTAAAAAGTAATTTCTTTATTTAAAAAGAAGGTTTTCAAATTTTGAAGAAAACACTTTCACATGGGAAGAAACACAAACATAATGTTAAATCGAAGTTGGAATGGAGAATGAAAGATCAGAAATTGCTTACCTGAGCAAAGTTGGCAAGAACCAGAAGGGGAAAAGTTCCTAGAATAAGGAGAGACACCCTCCATTCAATAATGAAGGCAACAATGAAGGATGTGAGAAGTGAAGTCATGTTCTGTAATATGACTGAAATTCTCTCGGAAATGGCTGATTTCACATCAGCAGCATCAGTCGCAAGACGAGCAGCTAGAAGGCTAGAATTGTTCTCTTCTTCATCGAACCACCCCACTTCATTCCTCAATATTGCTGAAAAATACAAAAATAACAAATTTAAGGCTTTTGATACATTACTCTTAACTAAATTCTTCCATCTTCTATAAAATTTAGATGTTCACTACTTGAGATACTAAGCAATTTGGCTATTCACCTGCAAGCATCATTCTCCTCACCCGAGTTGTGAGGTTCTCTCCCATGATACTGAAGAAATAATGCTGCATAAGATATGCCATGATAGCATAAAGCCCAGCACCTATGTATATGAATACATACTCCTTTGTCTTCCTCTCCATTGCGTTTGAATCGCGATAGTAAAATACCTCAATCATATTACTCATCACAATAGCAAATGTTGGACCTATAAACCCAGAGAGCACTGATCCAATGGCACCCAAGATCGCATAGGGCCACTCAGGTGCATTCAACTTCAAAAGTCGGAAGAAGTATCCATCTGGTGCTGGACTTTTCCGATCAGTATCTGCATTTGAAACCATCTCTATCCGGCCATCGGCACCAGTGCTGTACTGGTAGCTCAAGTTCCTTAAACTTCCAGACCTGAGGCTTAGAGACTTAGTAGAGAGTGAATGGCTCAAACGCGAGGAGCGAGAACGGCGGGTTGATGGGACACCAAAATCTCTATTCCTCGCCACTTCTTGGAATCGAATTAAAGAGGCATATGCCCCAGAACTTCCTTTTGCAATCAGCTCTTCATGTGTACCAGTTTCAACAACTTGACCTTGCTGAATGACAGCAATTGTGTCGACATTTCTTATAGTTGAGAGGCGATGAGCGACAACCACAGTTGTCGGCCCACCATAAGGCGGTCTAGCGCTTCTTGGACAATGCTCTCCGATCCTGCATCAAGGGCACTGGTGGCTTCATCAAGGAGGAGGATTTTGGGGTTCTTTAGCATTGCCCTAGCAATTGCAATTCGCTGTTTCTGGCCACCAGAAAGCTGAATACCTCGCTCTCCCACCTGGATCAGCAACGGAGTACAATTTGTCATCTTATATACAATTGTAGAATGTAGATGACTTTGGAGCTAAGAAATTGCAAAATTAAGAACAATGTTGCAATTATTTGAGCTATCTGGAATGAATGACAACTGTGAAGATATCTTGTAGATAGACTTATATTTTGAATTATAGATAAACTTGTATTTGAGTTCTAGTAAAAATCATAGTAACTGATGCATATGCGAGTACAATATTGTATGTGTGTGTATGATATCATTGAATGGAATGGACGGACTCAAGTTTCAGTTACAACTATGTAGCCATTCACCTGTGTATTATATCCATTCGGAAGCAGAGTAATAAAACTATGAGCATTTGCAGTAGTAGCAGCAGCTTCAACTTCAGAAATTGTGGCATCTGGCTTCCCATATAGTATGTTTTCAAGTATGGTGGTTGCGAAAAGTGCCGGCTCTTGGTTCACCAAACCAATCTGATCACGTAGCCACCTCAATTGCAGTGTTCTAATATCCACATTATCCAGCAGCACTTTCCCTGCAAAGATGAACACAAAATGTGTTATCTACCATTCCATTGAAATTAAATTTTCTCAAATCATCATGAGACGAAGGTCTTAATTACCTTGATTAGGATCATAGAACCTTTCAATCAGAGCAACAACTGTGCTCTTTCCAGACCCACTGCCCCCAACAACAGCAACAGTCTTCCCCGCAGGAAAGAAGATAGAAAAGTCTCTAAAGATGATAACATCTGGTCGAGATGGGTAGCTGAAGGTAACCTCCTTGAATTCAATATTCCCATTGACCTCAGTCAAGCACTTCCCATCTGAGGGGTCTTGGATTATAGAGGGCTTCTGATTGATTATTTCCATTAGCTTGTATCCAGCAGTTTTGCCTTTGCTGAAGGCCCCCAGATTGGAAAATGATTGCCCTAAACTCCTACAGAAAACCATAGAATGCCATAAGATAATGCAATCATCATCAACATAGCCACTAATCTCATCTATTTGATCATTTTTTTCACTCTATCCTATACAAAATCATACCCTCTACTACCATCTAAAAGTTCTTTTGATGCATTCATTTCTAATTTTAGTTGTTAATGTTACACTACTTAAACATCTTAAAATACACACTTCTATTACCATTGCCTTCTACACTTGTCTTGTCTCCCTTGGAATTAGAAAATTCTTGCTTTCTAAATCTGACTTTAAAATCGGTGAAGAGTAGAATCAATGGTTGCAAATCCAATTTTATTCTCCCAGATTTTCTAAGTCTACATTAGTAGGTTGCTTAGTAAAGCTCCATGTAGTTCGGTGGCTGAATCTATTAAAGGTCATAACATACATTTTAATCGAGAGAGAAAATTGAATGAAAGCTTGGATTTCCAAACCTCTTCCCTTCTCATCTGCATGAATGCCTTTAGTGCAGTAGCACCTGGCCCTGCAACACCACTCATCCAGCAAACGTGGGTGGTCCTGTTCTTCGTGCATGAGACGGCAGCTTCATCATCTTAGATTTTTGTGTTGAAGTGTGCACCGAAGCACACATTTGGCCTGGGTTTTCTTTGAGTGAGGTGTCAGGTTTCGAGTCGGATTTTTTAATCGGGTCAAGTTTTTAAGTTGATTTTTATTATTTTCAAGTTGGAATTCTCCAATCTGAGCCCATAACATCTTCGACATCAGATCATGGAAGTGGTGCCGAAGCACACATATCAAATACAATACGGATTTGGCTCTAGGAGCCAAGTTGTAGACATATATAAGTACATAAAAGCAAATAAATAAATATACATATACTTATCAAGACATTTTCGTCATTAGATTCTACAACTAGAAATCATGCATGGATGAAAATGAAGCATAAGGCTGCACCAGATTATAAAAATGTTTTCTTGAAATAAGACAGCACCAGATAGGAAGATTAATCTTTTATCAATAGGATTGAAATCTTTAAGAGATCTTTAGCGTGTTCAATGGGGAGTGTATCCAATTATTCATTTGACCCATCCAACGATAAGTGGCATCAATAGGCCACCTGGCATTGTCTGCTCAATCTGAATTTTGAAATTTGGACCATGGTCACCTCAGTTACTTGTTCAAATCGCCAACATCTTCCTAAGATTCAGCTAAAAGCAATTGACCACGTGAAAACCCCCAATTAAAAAATATTTGTTTTCATTTTCAGTGATCCCAAATAAGGTTGTCCAGCAGACCTTGTTGACTTTGGTTCAGAAATGAAGAAGAGTTTTCAAACAGAGCCCCTTGTATTGGACAACGTAATGCAACAGTATGAATTCATAATGTGCATGGGCACAACCACTCATTAAAGTTAAAACATGCTCCAGGCGTGATGAACAGCAAAAGCTTACTGATATGATAGTAACACTCAAAACGTAATGAATTAGGTGAATTGTTCTAGCACTGGTGTCTGGGATATCAATTCACACATCCAAGCATGGAGCCGATCAGATAAAGTGATGATAGGTATGTTGGAGAGTTCTTATTTTAATACGAGGTTCAGAAAAATCACATTAATTGAATTAATCAACAATTTCAAAACTCTTCAAATTTGATCTATCTAAATTTTTTAATCTTCAAATTTGAAGTATTAAAAAAATATAACTTGATTGATCTGATGAAGATAAATTTTTTTTATAAACGCCGTACTTAAATAGAAATCTTTTTAACGGCTTTCACCGTTTCATTTGATGGACCCCGCACCCCGTGTGCATATCACCATCTTCTGTCAATTTAGGTGGACAAATAGTGTTTGGAGATTGCTTTTGACTTACATGCCCCCTACAATGGCCGAGAATATGGCTGTGAAGGCTTTCCCACCATCGGTTTGTCCGTTGCGAATGAAAACTCCGGCATACCAGAAGACAAGAGCCCAAGACATGCAAGCAATCCCATATGTGCATCCAATTCCAAGTCCTTTCGCCATCCCAGCCTTGTAACCCAACTTCAAGGTGTTATGTATTGCCTCAGAATAAGAATTCAAGGCCTTACTCTCTCCCACAAATGAATACACAGTTCGAACTTGTGCAATGGCCTGCATAGGTAGATTTGAGGAAAAGTTTTTTTCAGCAAATTTTGAGGAAAAAAAAAAAAGCAAAAAATTTAAAGTATTGTCATTTTTAAGTTTTTTTTTTGTCTAAGCTTGACCATGTGAAAATGAAATTGCAGTTGATTTTACTGAAGTGCCTCTTTCAATTTATATTAGAAAAAAAAAAAACCATCACTTGAAGACTGTTCGTCATTGGAGAAAGCTATTTCCAAATTGAAAGCAGAATATTCAATTGGATATGAGTATCATCCAACTGACTAGCAATCTTGCCTTAAGCACATTCATCAGTCAAATGAACAACTTTTGGCTCCATTTGATCTATGTAAAAGAAAAAATATATTTTAAAAAATAACGTTTAAAATTTTGAATATTTTAAATAAATATTTGAATGTCAATTAAAATAAATAATTCTAACATTCAGCATTCAAATAGAATATTGTCCAGTTTGGCACAATTGGCGTTTCCATTGGTCACATCAAATTAACAATCTTTTTTCTTCGATGGATTTATTAATTTATGTTTTTAGTGATTGGAATTTCGAGAATGCAAAGAGGATGATCCAAAACAAGGGCCCCACCCCACAGTAAATGAAGAAATGTCGCTATCAGCCATTGCGCATGGAGTAAGTGTTCTGACTCGAGCAAGTAGGTGAGACAGTGATCTTTACTAGCGCCGTAGTAGCTGCAATGGTGTTTGACTGTTTTCGCGACTTAGATAGTTTTTCGTAGAGGTTATTTTGATCATCATAGCACATCATTTTTTTAATTAAAAAGTGAGGATATATCAAATTAAATTATAAATGATTGAATTTAAATTTAAAAAAAATAATTTTAATAGACTTAAAATTTATAGCTTTTCGAATCCAATAAATTTTATTTTTTTATAACAACATATCAATTTTAATTTTTTTAAATAATATATCTTAAAATTTGATCTCACTCTTTCGTGCCAGCCGGCATAACATTCTCCAACTAAAATTGATTCTTTTCAAATCCATCATCCATGTGAGTCTAAATCGGCCTATTTAAGAGCAGAGCTCTCTATTACTGTAACACTTTATTTGTTTAGATCAAAGAGAGAAACAAATTTAAATAAAATTTATTTATTATAATCCACGTATTGATATCTATAATTAAAAAAAAAATTGTAGCTCAATTACTGCTGTTCGGTGGAAAAATGTAAAATGGACCAGGGGACTTTAAAGATTTGTACGTTAGATGGCAATCTTTTTATTGGAAAGATAGATTTAAACCTATTTAAATAATTTTATGACAGAGTAAGTTATATTTCAAGCATGGGCTCCATAATAAATAAAGAAAGGTTTACCTGGTCGGCGATTATGCCGGCGTTGGCATATGATTCTCTGCTCTTGGAAGTGAGACCAGTGAGTGTATAAGCATATAAACCTCCTGCAAATGCAATTCCAGGAATGACAGCTACGCTCAGCAGCGCCAGTCGCCATGCCGAAACAAATCCCACAACCAGTCCCGCTAGAAATGTCGACAGGTAGTGTATGAAATTACCCACCTGAATGCCATTCAATAAAAAACTAAATATAAGATTCTATACACGGCCATTTAAAAGGTGATATAATAGAGTCCTGATTTCCGTAACTCAATTTGAATTATATAAAACTTTAAAAATAAATTGGAGTGATAACAATCATCATAAAGTTAAAGAAAATTATCTGTACAAATCAATAAGAAATTGGCCCCTTTAAACACGATAGAGTTAGTAAATTTATTGAATAGTCTGTCACTTTAAAATCGAGATAGAGTTAAAAAACTCCTTTTTATTTATATATATTATCTTGAGACTTGAGCCTTTGACAAGAAAAGAAGGTCCAAATATCGGACCCACTTAGATGCGCCGCCGAGTCTAACGGGCTCAGTGACGGAACCCAGATCCGGAAAATGACCAAAGACACGACGGATCATGCGGCGGACGGTTGATGATACCCGGCGCACGTTAGAAAAGACTACGAGGACTGCTAACATGCGCCGGCATCGTGTACAGCGAGCGCATGCGCATCTGTATTAAAGTGATCCTCGAGGCGCGAAAAGGAATCCATAGAATGAACATAAAGCATTATTAAGGCAAGGTCCATGATTAGGGCACCCTCATTCTTGCTTCCTTCTCAAGCCCTGCATGTAGTATGATTCTATGATCGTATGATTACAACGTGACTGGTGAGGTCCTCCTTATAAATCCAAAATAAGGGTGCCCCTATCAAGGGCCTGAATCCACTTCCAATTTAGTGTACTCCACAAAAAAGTGTCCAGAAATTAAAACCTTCTCGCTGATGGCATCTTGAACGAGTAAGGTGTCCGTAGAGACACTGAAAACAATATCCCCCGTCCTCACATCCGTGTCGAAGAATCCCACATCTTGCTTTAGAACTGCCTCCAGATACTTCTTCCTCAGCGTGCTCGCCTGCCTCTCTCCCGTGTACATCCAACATCCAATCTCTGCATCAATATTTTAAATATTAAAAGTATTTATAATGATTTAATATAAAATAAATAACAATTACAGTATTTTAACAAATTAATCTGTTCTAAAAACTAAACATTGATATAATCTAGATTGAAAAAGTTCAAACAGGTTTAAAAGTTAAAAGATGAGTACGATTAACGCAACTCTCTAATAAGACTTTTATCTAATATAATATAAGACTTATATAATCCATATTAAATGAGTATAAACTATGTAAATTTTTATTAATAATTGATCATCCAAACTATATCGTAGCCTTTTAAATTGATTTTTTAAATTCAAAATTAGCAGAAAATAATTAGATAGTAATTATACTGCTCTTATTCATATAATTTCCGCACAAGGCTCAGAGTTAATGGCTCATAAATTATAGGAACAACAATCTCAAATCTCGCTAGAGTTTTCTTTTTTAAAACGATTGCTCCGTACCTGATATTTTCAATTTATCAAATATATTTCAAACAAATTGTCTTAAAATATCGCGAGAAGGACATTCAGGTGCCTTGAGAAGGACATGAGTATGCGACGGAGCAAGGAACAAATAACAGTCCGGGAAACTGCCGTGCGTGCTAAAGATCGAGCAACTTGAAGCGGAAAAATGCTCGAGCTTTAACCAAAGGCGAAAACTTAACTAGGAGGAAAAGGGAGGGGAAAATGGAATCACCAGCGTACGAAGAGGCGCAGACGACGAGCCCGAGGTAGACGAAATACAGAGCATACTGCATTTCAGGGTGAGAAAGAACAGTCAGTGTTTTAAAAATTAAATTAAATTAAATTAAATTTGAACCGGTCATTAAGAACATCTACTTGTTATGATATTTCAATGTGTCCAAGAATTAGTATTTTAAAAATTGAATCATTAATCAAATTATTTTTATCATAGTTCAATGTAATTAGAATCACTAAATAATAAACATATGAAATTTAACATTATATTACTGTAACAACAGTGAAAAATGACAGTAAAAATAGAATAGAAGAGACAAGTAATCAAACAACTGTAATTGTTTTTGAAAAAAATTTCAAAATAACGCGGAGACCTACTGGAATTTTTCTTGTGTTTTGTCCTACTTTTTTTTTTTTTTAAATAACTCTTTTCGACTACTTATTAAATAGTACAATGGTTGTAATGTGAGTTTTTATTTTTGTCATAATTTTTATTTTTAGTATTAATTTCAACAATTTATTATATATTTACAATATTATATGAACGTGAGAGATGGAGAAGATCAGAGATCTAAAAGCAGACTTCTTTTTTTAATTTTTTGATTTTTTAGCATACCTTGGAGACTTCGTCAGTCATCTTCTTCAAATCCGACTGATTTTTTCCGAATCCGTTCACCAGACCTCCGAACAGAAGGAAGAAGACAGGCATTGCAGAGCCATGAACGACGGCTCCGAAGCTTCCAGCCGCCATAAAAAACCAGTCGTACTTATCGGCGAAGGAGAACAGCTCGAAGAACGGGAGGCTCTGCTCCTTCTTCTTCTCCGCATCGGCGACCGGCTTCGCATCTGGAGTTTCCGCCATTCAAGATGAGATTGGAAATCGTTTCTTCTCGTTTCTGTTGCAGAAAACGGTAGACGCTGGCGACTTCAGCACAGTAACAGGAAACGGACGGCTCTTCAACTGACTCCTCCGTTAGATCCGAGAACGGAGTTCTCCTTTCTAAGGTCCGTCGTCTTCTCTGAGGAAAAGTGACAATGCCAGTTTGTTTATCAGTTGAAGAAGAGTCCACGTCAGTCAGAGCCAAAGAGAGAAGAAAGGTTAAGAGGAGAGGAAGGAAATGTGAAAGAGGTTTGGGTAAGGTTAAGGTATATTATAGGGAAAAAAATAACTGAGGTTAGAAATAATATACCGATTCGACGCCCTGCGTCATTATTTTGACACGTATTCAACCTTCTGCATTTGACCATCATCGTCAACTGGAATGGACAACACCAACCCTATTTCCTGTCAGTTTCATTAATTAATGTTAATCCATTACTTATTTGGATAAATCAATTCTGCATTTCGATGAGAGGAAAGAATGGAAAATTAGGATTTCTCCTGTTTGGAGGGAAAATAGATTTTTCTTTTTCTTTTTCTTTTCTCAGTTTTCACTTCTTTCGTCAATTCAAGATTTTAAGTTTAGGTCTTAGTTTTGAATTTTTAACACTGAATTAATAATAGAAAATATTTTGATCTATATATATAATTTTATAAAGTAAAATATTTAATATTTCTATATAAAAATATAAATATTATAAAATAGGGTATTAAGTTTAAAAAAATCTTTAATATTAGAAATATTGTGATTTTTATTAAATTATGTATTTCTGTAATTTATATAAAATGGTTAAAATTTGATAAATAGTTGAGTTTTCTTTCTATTAATAGATTCAAATCTTTTGTTTTATTTAACATGAGAAATGAGTCTGATAAATACTATATTTATTTATCAATTATTTTAAGTAATTATTGGAACAATGGCTAAATTAAACTATTTGGAGAATAGTAAATTTTTTCTTTAATAAGATGGATAGCTTTTTTTTTTTTTTGGTAGATCTTATTCAATAATTATGTTTTAGTAAAAATGTAAAATTTGTTTGTACTTATTACATAGACTCATCAAAACAATTATCATATGACAAAGATACATTCTAACGTGTCAACTGATCAGCTTTCGAATTGGTAGAACGTGAAATTCAAAAAATCAAATAGCCAAAAACATCAATAAAATAACAAATTCTTTTGATTTTATCCAAATAAATTCATGGGCACGTAGAATCAGAAGTCCAACCCCATCCGAATTCTAAGTTTTATTCAATGAAAAATACTAGTATGTCAAATAGTAGATCCATCAATCTTAAAAAAAATTAAAAATCAAAACCTTTGGCTCCGAGCTAGCTAAGGCGGTTTCACCCGGCATGCAAAAATGAAAGAAAGCCATCAATCCTAATAATTGAAAATCAGTCCTAATCATTTCACTAACCTGAAATGGTAACAACCTATCTGTATCTATGATGCAGATTTGTCTTCTGGTCCACCAAAACCATGGATGCTACGAATTTACTGTAGTCTCGCACGACAGCCAAATATACCAAATCTTTTCTTTCTTTAATAAAATTTTATATCTATTTTTTTTTTAATTTACATGTAAAATATTATAGAAAAATCAACATAAAATTTCTATAGGTGATACTCACTTGGCTTTAAGACACATCATGTGAGACTATGGGGTTCGAACTGGTACCTTTCACTCCTTGACACAGAATATTACAAGTTGAACTACACATATTTAGATAATATCAATGTATTTTACCATTTAGATAACAATTGTTAATGTTACATGAGAAAAGAGAGGGAAAATTTTATAGGAAAAGAATTTTTAGAATTAAAATGAAAAACACTTTTTTATAAAATTGAATTTTTTATGTTGGTTTGAACATGTGAAAAAGTGATGTGAAATCAATAACAAATTTTAAATAAATAAATTATATATTTTATTTTATTTTATTATAAAATCAAAGTGAGTTGGCCTCCATGAGTACTCATGAAAGTATAGGGCCCACTGATGGGTGACAAGGGGTGGAGTTGGATTGGGTTCGTGGCCGAGTTAAGTTGGCTATAACTAATAAAAGGGTTTTTGTCTCAATTTGAATTTTTAAAATTATTAAACTCACGCAATCCAACCCAACATACATTATTTAAAATGACATAAATTTATAATTCACTCTGTTAACTCCAAGGTTGTAATGACCCGGCCGATACACAGGATTTGAGGTCCAACTCAGTAAAAATTGTCCACTTTGGGTCCACACGTACTTACGCACTAGTGCGAGCCTGCACAATTTTGTGTTTGGGCCTGGTCCAGATACCCTGCCCAAAATGCGTACTGTGTTAAGGAGGGGCGATCACATTTAAACCCCATGTGGAAATATGAAATTTTCGACGTGGGACTCCCATTTTCCCACTCTACTGCAGTACACAGTCCATCTTCCACTCTTTCATCACTTGGGCCTGGCCTTAATGGACTCGGCCGCCTGGGCCGAGTCAGGGTCTCACAAAGGTTTTATACTAAAGGTATTTAAGTATTTTGATTATAATTAAATTACCTTCATACGAACTAATCTTTATTTAATGAGCATAATATTAATAAATTAGGATTAAAGAATCTATTGAATATTAGAAGATTAAAGATATTGAAGATTCAAGTCTTAGTCTATTGATTTAGTCCTGAGTGCTGGGATTCAAATTTAAAATCACTCTATGTACAAAACACCTTAGCTCAAAGCCATGTCCTAGATTGACCTTGAGACTACCATTGATCATATTTGGTTAGGTCACTAGAACTTTGGTTAAGTCACTCGTTGAATATGTGTATGAACTTCATTGTTTGAAAATGTCAAAGTACAATTGCTTTCAAACATTGGAAGACTATTTCATTAGAAACGGATGATCGTTAAATTTTCTTATAAGAAGTTTCAGCCTCTGATAAATTTGGATGTTCAAAATGTGAATATTGGACGATAGCAAGTTGAACATACAGAGCACTCTTGTCTCTAATAAGAGTGGACGTCCGAAATATACAAAACGGACAACTGATAAACTGGATACAAAATGAATTTACTCTGGTAAATTTGGACATTAGAAAGTAAAGAAACAGACGACTATTATGTAGGAAGAAAGTTTAATCATGAACTTTCAGATGTCTGAACATTTATTCCAGCCGTCCGAATGTCACAGTAATCACTCTTTATTAAGTATTTAATATTATTCAACGGCTCTCTTCCAGAATCATTAATGTAAGCAATGGCAAAACTTGAAATCTTTATTTATTGTGGTCTTACCCATTTGAAAATATATTTTCGATCTTGAACAATTACTTTCATCTTTATACCACTCAAATCTACTAAGAACTTAGAGCTTTCAATACTTAATTACTTTTAAATCAAATTTGCGCCTTTGTATTTTATCATATGAGTGACTCTTAGAGAGTTGAATTGGCATTGATTCAAGAGTTGTTAAGTGATTCCAAGTTATCATTCCATCATCTCATTCGTTAAGGTCATCGCACCTTCAAAGAGAGAAGAGGCCTTCTTCCTTTTTATAAGAGATTTTCTCCCCTGCAAGGAGAATAGATAGTGGATTCTAATCCTCAAATATTTTGTAGAAGCGAGGATGTAGTCAAGATGCTGAACCTCGTTAATCTTTTTATGCAAAATTAATTTCATTAAAATTTCAATTTAAGTAAATAAAATCATAACTGCTCTAAGAAAAAAAAATTAAAGAAATAAATACTTTCTTTAGTAAATAACTAAATATAACTAAGAAGTCGGGACGGATCAGCATCATATCCTGAAATGTACTTGGCTTGTAGGTGGGCCATTTTGCTACCCTTCACCATTATTAAATGATCTGATTCCTTTATTTAAGACGACAGTTGGTTCTCTTGTCCGCTCTCAACCCACTGCCGTACACTCTTATTGCACTGGCGATTGCTTTTGAGATAGAAGGGGGGGGGGGGGGGGGCAAAGAGAGAGATTTTAAACTTTTCATAATAAGTTTTTGTTACTTGTAAAATAATTACCTCCGCTTAAACTTTGCATTTTTTTAAATTATAATTTAAATTAATCTAATTAATATAATTTTCTAACACGTCTCATATTAGAAAAGTCTTTTAAATAGATTTATGAATATCTCATTCTTTTTTTTTAGATCAAAATGTTCACATCACTCGACTAATTCTAATAACATCTATAAATTTTCTTATCCATATACAATGGATGACTCTACGGAAAGTAATTCTTTAGGGTGAAGTGAAAATCAAACTCTGAATTCTCGCTTCTTGAAGTGAATTCCTAATCATCACTCCAACTCTTTTGGTTGACCATCTCATGGCTCTTCAACTAATTATGTGAAATAATTTTGTGCCCACAAATGTGAAGGTGAATATCTTTTATTTTGCTGCAGGTTTTAAACTTTAATGTGAAAAAAATTGAATGCTTGTTTTACTCTTTGATTCAAAGGAGTATATAGAATTGAGGAAAAATTCCAAATTGGGAAATGAAAATTTAAATGTATGGGTTTATTTGTATTTTGATCCTCATAGAACTTTGTTTGGATTCTAAAAAATCTCTGAAGTGTTTGGATTCTTACACTGGGTGAAAGGATTTTCATCTCAAGGTGAAAATTTGTGTTCCATCTTGATCTTCATCCTTGACACTTCTGTCTTTACTTTCAGATATCAGGTCATTCTCTTACAGAATTTAGTGAGAAGAAGACAAATCAAGTGTAGAGAAGTCACATGTTGTGTCTGCCAAGATTTTAACCATGGCCCACCATTGATGTGAGTAAATCAAGGACCAAAGATTCCCCTCAATCACATGGTGCCAAGAGCCACCACAACAGTTTTTCTAAAATTATTTATGGAGTGTCCATCCTAACATAGAAAAATTCTTTAAGAAAACATGGATTTTTCGGATTTCTCACTTTATCCTCTTCGTCTGTACGGTTTTAGTGCACTTTCAGAAATCGGTTCACTGGATCGATGCACCGGACCGGATCACTTGGAAATGGAAATTTGAAAAAAGTGATCCGGTCGGTGCACCGATTTGGACTCTTTCACGTCTCAAGAAATTGGTACACCGATTAGATCACTTTCTTCAAATTTTCATTTCCAAGTGATCCGATCGGTGTATCGATTTCTTGAGACATGAAAGAGTTCAAATCGGTGCACCGATCGGGTCACTTTCCTTAAATTTTCATTTCCAAGTGATCCGGTCGGTGCACCGATCCAATGAACCAGTTTCTGAAAGTCCACTAAAACCCGTACGGAAATGGGGGTAAAATGAGAAGTTCACTAAAACCCGTGTCTCCTAAAAGAGTTTTTCCGTGTTAGGGTGGCCACCCTTATTTATGTGACGCTATAATTTTTTTTAAGAAGACAGTATTCAGGTGTCTCATTTGACTAATCTTTAAAACATGTATAAATCTCTTAATCTGCATACACCGAGTACAGAACAATGAAGAGTGACCTTTTTTGTGTTAATAGAGTTTGATCTCAAGACTTGCCACAGATAAGGACAGATTTTGATTATCAAATCAACCCCTTAAGATTGAGTACCACCATAACTAATCTAATATCAATCATCAAATTGAGCTCGGACCAGTTTATCGTAATTTTATTTAATGTCACTTCTATTACTCTTAGATTTAATTTATTTCTGTTTAATTTTTAATTTAAGCAATTAAATTCAAAACCAACTTGACATATTTCTATAAATTCAATACAACCCGACCAACTCAATTTCGTGTTGGATCAAACTTAAACGAATTAATAATTTTAATTAAAATCATTAAAAAGGGATTTGATGAGATACCCTTGAATACTTTATCTAATTAAAATGATAAAAATACCTTTAATTTAATTGAAATGTAAATGATGATCATCATTTTAAAAGAGGATTTTTATTATTTTATTAAAATAATTAGTACAAAATGACTCCTCGTTAAAAATTGAGGTTTTCTCATCAATGCTCTTGTTATAACTAATAATATAAACATTCACAATTCACTCCAATATATTGCACCAGATACTTTGGTGGTTGGTTATAAATGTTTTCTTCATTCTTTTGAAAAATTAAAGAATATGTATAAACAGGCCCAAAATGGGCCAACATGGCCCGAATTATCAGTTCTGGCCAAATTGCCGAAATAGTATCTCTAGGCCCATTGAGATATGTTGTTCAAAACCAGATTTTATTCACTTCGATGTTTGTCTTTCAGAGAAAACTTGGGCCGGGCCTAACCCAAGACGGTTAGAAAGAGTAGAATTCCAGCCATGGGCTGACAATTTCCCCAAGTCCAATTCCAGAATAAAAAGTATTAAAAAATTGGGTCATATTCAGGCCTATTTTTCTGAATGCTTGATCTCGAAACAAAGCCCAATTTTGAACCTAAGCCCGAAAAGCTCAGAAGATTGGTCTGATCACATAATATTATTATTCATAGATGTCTTATAAACCATTTTGTGACAAAAGTTTTTACTTATACTGATCCGTAAATGAATTCTTATGAGGATGAACAAGAGTTAGAGAAAGAGATTGCAAGAGACAGATTTTTGGAAGAATTTCTTCCTTTTCTTTTCTCTTTAAAAAGTTCACATGTAGAGACTAGAATTTTCTTCCTTTTCTTTTCTCTTTAAAAAGTTCACATGTATAGACTCTCTGATGGTTCCAACTGCCAGAAATCGTCCACTACATTAAAAAAAAAAAAAGAGGCATAGCGGTTTCTTCGACAGTAGGGAACCGTCTATTACATTAAAAAAAAGAAATAGATGTTAATCTATGATTCAGTCGATTAAATTTATTAAAAGAGTAGACACCTTTCTCTAAACCGCTGATTTAGTCGGCTGATATACCGATTGAATCTTTTAGAGACTTTTCTCCGTTTTCAATATAATTATCAGTCATTGATTTGATCGACGGAACCTATTAAAAAATTAATCTGCTTTTACAAATTGTAATCAATCGTTTGTTCAATCGACTGATGAATTGACTTCTTGTATCTGAGGCTGTCAAGGATTTTCTTACACTTGTCAGTCGATGGTTCAAAGTTATTTTTAAGTCAAAATTCAAAGTTTTCTCTTTTGAAGACATCACATCTTTATTTGAAGTGAAAGTTTAATAAAAAAAAATTAATTTATATATGAAAAATTCAGATACAATCTTAATAAAATCTTCATAAATAAATTTACTTTCTAAAGCGAGAGTCTTTTCACATTCAAAACAATTTCTTTGACTAAATAAATAAGAATAATATCTTGAAAATTAAACTAAGTTATTAAAAAAAAAACTCCAAAGAGACTAATTCTCTTTATTAAGAAACGATTGCTCGTTAAAATACTAAAATGTATTACATAGTTTTTAATAAAATATTAAAGAAAGTAAAAAAAACATTAAATATGTTAAATTTGAACTTTATTTAATTTTATAATTTTAAACTTTAAACATTAATTAATATAAACTATTATTTTTTATTATCCATCTGATAATGCTGTAATAATGAGATTGAGACGCTTCGTTATGAATTACGAGTTAGATTTTATAAAAATGTCGCGCCATTCCTTTCTCGCTATATCACATGCCCCGCTGTATGCCAAGTGTCACAATACGAAGATGCCACAGCATCACGTTTTTAGAGGCTGAACGTGGCGATCTAAAAAAGTGCACACGTGTTATTTGACGGCACGTGTCAATTATTTTTTTATTTTTGTAAGAATAAATGCCGAGAATGGGAAGAAAATAGAACTCAACTGAAACTAAAAGAAGTAACGGAAGGTGAAGCAATGGAGAAGAAGAAAGAGGAGGCGAAGGGCGAGAAAGATACGTCTAAGATTTCCCCGATGAAGCCGGTAACAGAGGGCGCTTACGGAGGCGGAATGTACGGAACAGAGGAGGGGCAACCGAAGCAGCCAGTGAAGGCACCGGCTAGCGACACGCAGAGCGCAGACGGCCCGGTGGAGCCCACCGCCGAACCAAAACACAAGCCACCTCCTTCTACCGGTGACCGAGATGTCGACATTACTGGCCAGTCCTATTTTCAATAAGAATAGTGAAAATTTAATTACCCATGTCCTCTCTCTCTCAAAAAAAATGTTCTCGTCCTTTTCTTTTGTATTTACAATCTTAGAAATCACAAAGAAAAAAGAATTTTATATATATACATATAATTCAGAATCAAGGGAAGTGGTTTTTTTTGTGTTAAAGAGGGTTTGGTTCTAAAATCTTTTACAAATAAAGAGAGGAAATTGACCGTCAATTTCACCTCTCAGGATTAAATATTTAATATTTTATCTGTTTTAATAACTTTATAGGATGATGTCTTTTATAGAAGATGAGGCATAAATCAATTGAAAAATTATGACTTTAAACGATCTGAGGATCTAATTTGAAATGAGTTTTAAAAGCCGTCAAAAAAGATTTTTTTTAAATAAAAAAACCAACATCGAATTGTATTTTCACCTCAGCTTGAAGGTAGAGAAGAGTGCATACTCATTCCCTTTTTTCCTTTCTATGACGCGAATGAATGAAAAGAATAGATGATTTTTTTGTGACTTAAATTTTGATTCTTGTAAAATAAAGCAAAAATTATCTATTTACCAATTACAATATACAAGTTTCATTTGAACATCTTCGATAAATAGCCGGACTTGAGCTTTTTATATATTCACAACAAATAAAATCATTTTCACAAAAAATAAAATTATAATATTTTATTTAGAAATCATTTTCACAAAAAATAAAATGTAAAACATCTAAATAAAATATTATAATCAAATTTATAATTTTCTAAGCAATTCATACATTTGAAAAATAATAATTATTAATTTTTTTATTTTAGCAATTTAATTGTTTATTTTACTTCTTTTGGTATTGCATCTTTTATTATATTCGAATTCGAATGGGACACTAATATGAATTCTCATTTGAAATAAAGATATTATTATTATTTTAATTTTTCTAATAAAATCTACATTGATCAAATAGTTTTTATGCTTTTTATATTTCTTCAAATTTTAAAAACTTTAAATTATTTTTAATTCTAAATTATCAATTCAATATAAATTTCTCTTTCGTTCTATTTAGATTATAGATATATTTTTATTATTATTCTTAAACTCAATAAAATTAGGATTATAATAATTATTATTACAATTGTTATTGTTATTTTCATTATTATTATTAAACTCGGTAAAAATAATTATTATTATCGTTCTATTTAGATTATAGATATATTTTTATTATTATTCTTAAACTCAATAAAATTAGGATTATAATAATTATTATTACAATTGTTATTGTTATTTTCATCATTATTATTAAACTCGGTAAAAATAATTATTATTATTATACGCAACTAGGAATTGAAACCATGGGGGAGAATCTTAACCGAAACTAGACAACAATGAATTTATGCTTCTAGATGCATATTAACTATTTAAGACATAATAAATAAGTTTATGGACTTGGAGACCTTATTTATTTAGGGGTTTTAGGCGGCAGCCTTCAGACAGGGCCGGCCCTGTTGATACTTGCTTCAGCTTTTATTGAATTCAAATTAAGCCGCCGTATATATGTTTTATAATTTTATTTTATTTTTTTATTCTCATTTAACATTTGTTAATTGCAATTCAAATTCAAGTCAAGAAGAACTTTGTTGTGCCCGTTTAGTGTGGTTCCATTAATATTTGCCAGCCAATCAAAGGGTGAAAATTAGGGTTGCAACTTGGGTCGGACAGGTCGAGTTTCTTAAAACCAGACCCGAGTTGAGAAACTAGACCCGCATTTTTAACTGATTTTAGACTAGTCGGGCCGAGTCGAGTTGTGTCGGGTCGGATTAACTTATAAAATCCTCAACCCAACCCAATCGAATTTCATGTGGGTTTTTATCTTCTCAGCCTGACCCGACCCAATCCAAATTTCATGCCGGTCGGGCCAAAATCCAACCCAAGTTGCAGCCCTTGTGAAAATCTTTCTAAGCCATACGATGAGAAATTTCTAAGCCATAGAACCTCCATCTGATGAGACACGAAATATACTGAAATTCTAATTTTACTCTTATTGAGGTATTATTCATCAAGTACCAATATACCGATAATAGATAATATACATGTAGAGAGGCGTGTTATCAGTATCGATACACTGGTACTTTATGAACGATAAACCACTAAAAATAAAATAGAAATTCAATCCATCCTGTGTCTTCTAACAAATATTGAATAGTACGGTAGAAATTAGCTACAAATGCAAATAAAACCAGACTCAAAACTTACAAAAAGGGAGGTATTTTAAAATACCTCTTCATCTCCTTCTCTCTCTCTCTCTCCTCCTACCAAGTTTCGAACCCAGCTCTGAGTAAGAACATTAAAGTTCTAAACCATCAAGCCAAGTTGGAAAGTGGTGCTAGAAGTGGTCATCAACTTTTATATAAAGCATAGTATTAAATTTTTATCCGATGTGCACAAATCAGAAATGTGAATAGGTACTCTATGAATAATGAATGCTAAATGTTAGAGTCAACGTTTTAAAGATCAAATTATTGATTGAACTGTTTTTATAATAATTTGAATAAGTAGGTTCAACCACAATCAAAGATATAGGGGTGGAACTTAGACAAGTTAAACAAACCACCCGGCCCAACTTGAGTTAAAATTGGGTTTGACCTATTTAAACAGGTCATGGAAGTTGAATGTAGCAGTATTAATTAATATGACAATCATACAGTGCCAAGTATTTACACTGACAGATCGGTGAGACTAATTTCATGGATATACAAAATCGGTGAGACTAATTTCACCCGCAAGGCTTGTGCGCATCAAAGAACATTGATAACAACCCTGAGCCAAATGGCAGTGTTTCAGGTTTATCTGGCTGTGCTTCAGTAATAACACACATCAAACAATGAAGCTCTCTCTCCCACAGCAGCAATTGCTTGCAATTTGTTTCGGCAAAGCTCGTGAGCACAATTAAGTATTTGTTAAACAGCAGGTTACCCACCATTAGATATCAATGCCATTCCCACCTGCTTAGTTAGCATTGTCACTGTTAGAATGGATAACTGCTAATGCACAAAAGAAAATGAAGCACTTAGCCGAAATCACAGAGATTTTTTAAATCTCAGTGGCTTTTTTTTTAAAAAAAAAAATCATTTAAAAAATAAATATTCTTTTTAAAAAAAAGAAGAAGAAATCAGCCAAATTATTTTATCTCTGGTCGATACTTATCATATCGGTAATGATTTTAGAATCATACAAAATAATCACCAATGTTGGAACTTTTCAAAAATTCCTGATGTCACAAACCATCAGATAGAACTTGACATTCAGCACCTGCCGAGTTACAAGCAGGGGTTCAAATATCGGCTGTAACTAACAAGAAAAGAAGCTAACTTGTTCAGAAATGTAATTCATAAGGGGTGGATTAAGTCCATCTTCAGTTCACTAACAATGTCATGGAGTGATGCAAGCATAAATTCTGAAGAGTCAAAGTTCCATGGAAGGCTGAGAGGATTGAACAAAAGCAGTGGAGCTTTTAAGTGCAGACTTTTTATTGGCAAATAAAAATGACTTCAGTAATAAAAATTGCAAAAACGAAATAATGTCTGTTCAAAACACACTATTCTCATACTAGGGGAACATAATAGTAAAGAATGTAGGACAGACACCAGACACGCTCTGTGCTGGTAAATCCATTAGCTGACACTAATTTTGGTGAACAAGGTGGATATTGAATCAGATAACATTCAAATTTTTAGGTCTAAACAAGAAACTTAGTCCTGAATGCTTAACACATAGAAGGAACAAGCATATGATTTCTTACATGGCTGAAAATGATTGCATCTATTAGAGGTTAGGTATAGTACTGGAATGTTATAAAACTATAAAAGAGGCCCTTAACAGCCTTTCACAAAAGAGGGGCAATATAGCAATGGTCCATACAAAAGTACACGAGAGGAAAAAAAACACAGCAGAGAGAGAGAGCTAGTATCAGGGGTCTAGATATCAGCCGATATCCAATATATATCGGTGATATCGGTCGATATTGGTGGGTTTTTTTAAAAAACTTTTAAGAGAGAAAAATATCGGCCGAGATATCGGAAGATTTCGACCCCTGACTAGTACATGCATAAGGGGGAAATAGAAGGGAAAAATAGAAAAATCATGATTTAGCAAAGGAGAGCGTCAATCCTCCCCACCAATTCACACTCAAGCACCGAAGGAAAGCATCATTGACAGTGTGGAAGGAAATTCTTTAACGATATGGCCATAACTAAGAGTGAAGTCACAAAGATGAAGTAACATAAAGTGGCAGTCAGTCAAAACTTTATTCATAGATTTCAATCTCTACAAGTTCTGTCACTCAAGAAAGACGTCACTTTGGGCTATGAAAAGTACCCTTGATTGTAATGCAAACATGCAGCTCACCAAATGCCACTGGCAACATGCGTGAGACACCGCTAACCATTTTTAAAGTTTAAATTTTTTTTTGAGAGCGACTTGTATCCCAGTTGCAAGTAAATATTAAGGGTGAAACTAGGGTTGGATTTTGGTCCGAACCCACATAACCCGACCCAAAAATCATGCGAGTCTGGTCAACTAGTTGAGTCAGGTTGAGAAGTCAGAAACCAGTATTGAATTCGGGTCGGATTGAGTTCAGAGATTTTTTAGTTAATCTGACCAGACCGGTAAAAAGTAGGCTAAAGTAGGTTCAAAATACGGGTCGGGTCAGGTTTCGGGTTGAGCCGGATTATAATTCGAGTCGGTCAAGACGTCCGGGTCAAAAGTTCGGGTTTAATTGGGTTCCATATATTAGTAACTCGGGTCGGGTTTGGTTTTGAAAAACCCGACCTGACCCAACCCGATTTCAGCCCTAGTAAATATAGTAGCTTTTTTTTAGCAGAAAAGTAAATGTAGCTTTATGAAACTTCATTCCTGATATAAGATAATCCACCAATCTTTAATGAGCAGTTTGTAATATTAGGAGCTTATTTTGAGTCGTCTCCATAGATGCTTGCATGGGATGGAACTACTGATGTTACCTTTTCAGGTGAAAATTGGATCTTAAGTCTACTAAGGTGTCTAAATTGTTTTGTTTGGACAAATGGTCTTTCGTGGGTGTGAAGCCTGCATGTCATCTAGTGAGTTTGAAACACACATTCGGTGTACAATAAACGTTATTGGACACCTGGAAGTGTTCTGTTCTTAATTTTTTTTGCTCCATACTGATTGCAGAAACACAAGCTAAGCAATAACTACATTTTGCTTTACGGAATTTTATTTCAAGGGGACTGATCTAAGGAAGGCCATATGTGAATACATGCCCATTAAAAGAGAATACATGATGTTGTCTAAGGTAAGGAAAATGTAAAACATAGACCTGGATGGATTACTGTTACATTTTACCAAGATTTATCAGAAAAAGATCAAGGAAGACCTTTTGGAAGTTCTTTAGGAAAAAAAATTGAGGGGAAAGATTCACAAGAAGACAGCATCCATCTCTATTGTACTAGTTCCATAAGTGGGAACTGAGAAGCTGTCAAAATTCAATTCATTAGTGTTTTTTTATTGGGAAAAACCAACAAATCCATTACTCAACATTCTTACAGTGTAGAGATGAACCCTGTTGTACATACAACTGATGAAACAAAAGGAAAAAAAACAGCAAAAGCCTCCAATATTTCCATATCAACTTTTACCCAAAAAATAAAGCAATTATGTTTGCCCAAAAAAAATCAATTCTTTAGTTAGGGAGAGTAGTCTTATAAAGTCATGTCCAAACTTCTTCCCGTAATGGTAGACATCTCATCTCTATTTCAAGGTGCATTCGTGCACAGGAATAAGGTTTTAGATGAAATTCACATAAGCTAATGAATCCACCAGTTCTAGAGAAAGATTGAGGTCGGTGTTATTTTCAAGAGAATTTTGGAAGAGGCTTATGATAATCTAGGTCCAAATGGGTATTGATGAAAAGCAAAGATTCAATTAAGAAATGGCAAAAAGACTTGGATAGTAATAAGAGAGCTAAAAGAGTTGCAGACGAAGCTGAAAGCAAAGCCAAGTATGAAACATATGATGATTGTATGAGAAATTACTAACCAAAGTGGGAGAAAAGGGAATATGTAAGCTTGCCAAGGTGAGAAAGAAGAGAATTAAGGACTTACATCATGTAAGATGAATTTAAAGATGAACTAGGGATTTAGATCATGTAAGATGTAATAAGAATAAAAACAAGGGGTTTCTATCAAGGATAAGGAAATAAATATGGATGGGAAAGGTATTTTAAAGACTTAGTAAATAATGAACAAAGGAGTGAAACATGTATGGAAGCAAAAGCAAATGAAGGGTTGGTAAATGAAATATCAGAAATAAAGCAAATTTGGCCTTGAATAAGATGAAAAGTAGAAACTTTGCAACTATGCCTATGAAAGTGCAAATCTTAATGGGTGAAAATATGGGTGGATGGTTAACAAGGTTGTTTATCAAAACCATAGTGCATAAATGAATTTTCCAGTGAAATTTTGAAAGGGTCCAGTAGAATGATGATTTTCGTCGATATTGTTGAATTATGGGTCCAAAATGTTCCAAGTAATGGCCAATGGCCTCTCCATGGAAGACCAGCCTATCACCTTTTTTACAAAGAGAAAGTTGAGCACTTACATAATTTCAACATAAACATCATGAATTTTCCATGAAAATATTTTTTCTTGGGTGTGCACAAGAGGGTTTTAGCCCACAATCTCCACTGGTGGAGAATCTGAAGGATCAAGGTTCACTCGAGTAGAGACTGCAATATTGGCTGGGGAAATATTCAAACTTCCCCAGAACCTAAAGGATCTTCATCCACTCAAAGAGGAAAGTCCGGACGTCCTCCAAGCTTCAGAGTGCCAACGGAAGACAATTCTCAACTGACAAAAAGAATCATGAAGAAAGTAAATAGACTTTTCAGACAATCGTATGGGATGCACTTAATGAGGTGGAAGCCTTACCTCCATGGACTTCCCTTAGGGTCCTTCGAGCCATAGATGGTCCTCTCTTTTAGTGCCCTTGGAGTGACCCCCAAGCCCTACTTTAAAAAGAAAAAAGAAAAAGAAGAGGGGGCAAAGAGGAGTTGAAAGCTGTCATGTTTTCCTTGCTTCTCTATGATTTTACAACACTATCCATAAGTTTTCGAGTTCTCCTCAAAATTCTTAGTTTTCCCTGGAATTGCAAGGGTGCTTTCCTCAAATTTCCTCCTCAACTTCCTGTGAAATAATGGAATAAAAATCAAATTGAAATGCATTTTGGATTCTTCCATTTGATGTCTACTGTGAGCAAGCTACTAGTTTGCAAGAGACTTGTCTCTGCTAAACTTGCAATTCATAGAATTAAAAGATTTACATTCACATGTATATAATCTCCCTTAACAGTGCTTCAAGCAAACAATCATGAGCATCGAAAAAGATTTCTCATCAAGCCATGAAATTCTGCAGAAATACAAAGGAGCAATAATAAAGTTGGTTAAAGTACAGTCCCTTGCCTTACTGTTCTTTTGCTCTCTTGCGAGCCAAATAACGCTCTTTTGCTGAAGCTAATGCATCTTCGGTCCTCTTATGACGAGCTTGTGTTGTCTGATCAGAGTGCTGTTTATTTCCAACTTTTTCTTGTTCAGAAGCTGCAGCCGACGGTGATTTTCTATCCAAAGACTCAAGATTATTCTGAGAACCAGTGGAATTCTCTGTTGGATCACCACTTTCCTCCTTGTTACAGTTAACAGGAGCCTTTTCTTCAGGGGGGTCTATCTTTTTTGGGATGTCATGAGCTTCTTCAATGTCCTGACTCAAGGGCTTCCTCGAATCGGCTGCATTGGCACCAAAAGCTACATTCTTCGTAAGGTTGAAGTAGAAATCACTCAGATCACTCTTCTTGGTTACCTTCAGACAAATTAAAAAGGAAAAAAAGAAAAGAAAATGTTAGTTAATTGTTCAGAGATGAAATGGATATCTAACAAAAAATACCATTTAAGTCAAAGTGATAAGTGATGGAGGTTTTTCTGTTTCGAAAGTTAAAAGAGGCAGACAAATCACAAATGCAGCATCAAATGCATCTCCTCTCCATGATGCGCTTTCAGCTTATCCAGCTTTAATTTCCATAAAATAGATAATGCTTTAGAGCTTTGATCAAATTCAGAAATGTTGTGGGAAGTGTCAAGTTCACAGGGCTCCTAAGGGCAAGTGTTGTTGGTTTGCTCTAATGTAGAAGAACCCTTTTAGGACTTTATGTTACTTCTCTTGAACACTGAGCTTCATATTACTATATATATAGGGCCATAGCATGTGAGATGCAGGAGATGTTTTGTATTTAAATAAGAGATTTTGTGGGAGAGTTTCTGTATTTGACAAGAGAAGAGCATGTAATTTTAATCTCTTTTTCTCTCTCTTCATTCATATTATAAGCCATCAAGCCGTCTTTGGAGTATCCTTTTCAGGTGAACAACGCAAAATGTCAAATCGCTCATGCAGTCTATGGTTCCTTATATTGATCAACTTTTATTAGAAGAATTATTCATGATTTTGCCCAACCCCACAAGCTAGTAGTGTGGCCCAATTGGTGCTTCACCTTTCAATATGGCTACATGTTGCTAGGTCATAATTTGCACATACATTGAGGTTCTGTAATGTTGCTGGAATAGCAAATGCAAAGATGATGAACAGAAATTCAACAGGCCAAAATGAACTCTTTTTTTGAAAAAAAAAATCAACAATAGAACCATCAATATTTGACATGTTGGAATTTGTCATGGTGTTAATCCAATGGGGTTTGAACAAGGTGATGAAGAAATCATAGATTATGGATGATGAAGTGGAGAGGTAACATCTTAATAGATTCCAATGTGATTCTCAAAGTGGACATTACTGTAGAAATTGGCTCAAATTCTTGTGCCTTTTCATAAGTGTTAACGTTGGCAACTGTTGTCAGTTCAGTCATGAAAAAAAAGGAGGTTTGTCTAAGATGGTTTCAGGAATTTCGTGGAATAGGCCTTTGGGATTGGCATGTGCAGAACAAACCATTATAACTTACTGTTCTCTTTTGGTTAGAAATTATGCATCGTCTTTGCCTGTGGACAGACAGTGTGGTGAACCACCTAAAATTATTTGTCTTCCCTTGTGTGCTTTGTGGTTGCTTTGACTATTTTTTCCCACCAGGAATATTTTGTGCTTCCTCCACAGCACAACAAAACTGCAGCAGAGGGAGGGAAGGAGAGGGGGGGAGGGAAAATTTGCATATCTCACCATATATATAATGTAGGTTATAAAAGACGTGGCAAGAATAGGAGACTACTTTTCAGTAATTTCTTCATTCTGAAGGATCTCTAATTAGAGCACATGCAGGTCTGTTGGGTGATACCAACTCCTAGGTGCAGATATGCACTCTTTATCTAAGAAGTCCTTGATACAGAAGTGGCAGGACAGTCATCTCCTTTGGGGTAAAGCATCCTAACAAATGACTGAATTCAGTAAAAAGCATCTATAGTCGATCCTTCTTGTTTGGCCTCAATGGCGAAATGGGTAAGGGCAGATATTACAGGAGGCAACTGGAGCCGCAGATGCACTTATGATGCAAGTTATAGTGCGCCAATCCCTTGTTATTTATTTGAATTTGTTCAGACTTCTTAAAATAAAATTCCCACAAAAAAAATATACATGTGCCTGTTAAAGTTTTTTTTTTTGAATGATAATTATTTTATTTACAAAAAATAGCCAATAATGATGATGACCAAAATAATAATAATTCAAGGATTTATAATCCAAGTTGTTGAAGTGATATGCTCAAGGCAAAGCAAGTCAATCCATAGTATGACCTGCCTTAGAAGAAGGCTTGGATTCTAAATGCTCACATGTAAGCACATAGGCCAAGTGTTGTTTAGCAGCCATGCACACATGTGGTTTAAAGTTTAAGAGAGATGATCCTACAGAGACATCTTGCGTATGGTTTGGACCACAACTGTAGGGTTATGTTTGCCCCGTCTTTTATAAATGCAAAAACTTAACCATCCATCTGCCCAAAGAACTGGTATGCCTGCCACTGGATAGTACTAAGTTACTAGAACATTGTTGGGTCCGCTAGCCATGAGATCAGCAAAGTTAACTCAATTTTTCATATGCATTAACTAAGCTCTTAGATAAAGCCTGGTTGAACCCAGTTGTGACCTCAACAGTAGACAAAAAAGAGACCGTAAGACAACAATGATTGATGCCCTGCTTACATGCACAGTATATAAGTATAGAAAGTAGTAACAAAAATCAACTTATTATTTTATGATAAAAATACATAAGAAGTTAAGTAAAACTGTATGATCATCAAAGGAACATGAATAACTTACATCATCTCTTTCCTCACGAAGTTCGCGGATCCGCTCTTCCTCTAGCCATTTGGCCTGCTCAGCAAGCTTCTTTTTGTAAGCACTTGTCACAAACTTTTCCTTGTCAGCAAAAAGGTGCTCCTCTTTGTTTCTCTCTTTTGCAAGTTTCTTCTCATATATAATTTCATGTTCCCGTTCTCGAACTTTAGCCTTTTCAACCAGAGCTTGTATATATTTAGGCTGCAGAAATTAACCAAGGAACCTCTTGGAATAAACTCTTTGCAAATAATTCTTGCATGGTTTTAAAAATAATAATAATAAAATAAAACTCACCAAATTTGTAACATAACCTTTTTGGGGAGAAAAAGATACAACAATAAAATGAAGAGGCTGCACTTCCTAGTGAAGTGTATATTTTGGATAGCACACTCTCTTAGGCCAGTTTTGGTTGTTGAATCACTATGAATTAGGAAAGCTTGAAATTTTAGACGACATCTCAGAAGATCATACCACACAACCCCCTCCACCCCCCCCCAAAAAAAAATACCAACAACAACAATAACAATAAAGATGACTTTTGGCATTATATTTTTCATTGAAATTTAATCCAAAAGCAATTCACACCAGAAGGTTCACTCTACAGAGAAGCCAAGGTAAAGTTGAAGGCATGGAGAATCAAGTTTCCTCCAAGTGTTTCAGCCTTACATCAGCTTGCAAATTTGGATATGGTTCTCCAATCAACCGCCTCAGGTACTGGAAGGATATCACTGTAAATACATGTCCTCTATGGAAGATGTTTAGCATCTACACATATGCTTTCCATTTCTTCTAACTCTGTGGACCTATTTCCCACATATTTTCAGTGCTAATCCCAGACTAGTTCCAAGTACTGTTAACTACTTGATTTGAAATTCAGGTATGGATATTCTATCCCCAAGCATGATCAATTAATCAAAAGTATTACATTGATTATTGTTTTCTTGAATTAAGTAAAGGATCTTAAGTTTTTTATTTATTAAATGTCACAGAAAATGTATAAATAGAATAGGTTATGACTTGTAACTATTTTTTCTTATCAACAGCAATCAATTTGATTTCTATGGTAATAGACCCCACATAGACAGTATACCAAATGAAGATATGAATTTACCAATCAAATCAGTACAGATTATTCTTTTTTTGGAGATTGTATCTAATAGAGATGTGAGAAAAAAATCTTTAGAAAATCGCAATGTTTCTTATCCCTAGTGATCCTCTAAGGATCATGTTGGAAAGTAAGTATCCGCTGATAAAACCCTGTGTGTGAATGATGGCTCCACATCTCCACTTGAATTATCATACTGTGGAATTTAGTGCCAGTTTCTACTTCTTCATTTATTATGAAAGAAAAGGAACATAAAAAAAAAAAAGCATTTTGAAACAAAGCTTCATTTTCTCAGGAGGACAAGGACCATCTATTAGGGTTTTAGGCTGAACCAGCTCCAAATGTTCCCTCGGCTGTCTATTGCTTGCAGGAAAAAGTGTACTGATGGTGGAGTGGTCAGTATAATCTCAATGTTAAGTGGAGAACCCCAACAAGGTAGCAATGGTGTTGTTCCTGGTTTACTTAGTGTTAAGGTTGGGTAAGGTGATTCGATGGTTTCCTGGACTATCAAGCATCAGTACGAATTAGAAAAAGGTGAAGGTGATTAACAATAGGTGTCTAAACTCTAAACTCAAGAGCAGTACGGAAATTTTTTATTTTAAATGGTAGCTTGACTCGAATGAAACAATTGTGCTACAGCCTCATCTTTCGACGTAATGTGATTTGCGGAACTATAATTAAAGATGATTCCTTTGGCCATTTAGTAACCTAGAATTCTAGAGTTCTAAATTAAGATTTTACTGAATCCTCAATTTCACAAAGCCATAAATATTCAATTTTTGTCGGCAAACGAAAATTGAGGAAAGCAACTAACACCTTTCTTTCTTGGCGATCCTGTGAAACAGGGCGTGCAATCTTCTCCTTCATTTCATCATAGACACCATCATAATCGAAGACAGAGGGATCCTCTTCCAATGCCTTCTTATGCTGCTGCTCAATCTGTAATAAATTAATTAAAAAAGAGAGAGAGAATGAGGATGGATTATTAAGAAGAAAGAAGAAATCGAGAAAAGGATAAAAAGAAAAAGGTTTGGGTGCTTTTTACGTCTCTGAGGGATTTGTTCTTGATAGCATGGCGAGCAATCTCTTTCTCGACTCCGCTGTCGTCGTCGTCATTCGATTGGAAAAAAGCGGAAGGTGGAGCGAGGAGCTGCCGAGAGATCTGTTTCTTCTGCTGCGACGTCGGAGCCCTAAGTTGCAGACCGTACTTCTTCGCCGGGTCCATTTATGAAGATGAGGAAAATCGAAGCTCTTGTATTCCTCGCTTTCCTTCGACAGCAATCTCCTTTTTGATGGATCGGAAAATTTCCACGAACCAGAGGATTTTTAGATTTTACAACGTAGGAGGTTCTTCTGAAAATAATAACTATTGTCAAAAATACCCTGGAGGAAAATCCGAGGGGAGATGTAATATTTAAAATTAATAAAATATTAATAAAGAATTTATCAATAAATTATTATAAATTTATCAAAAATATTACCACGACATTATCATTTGTTTCGATTTTATCAAAAACTTACTACAAGTCCTATAAATCTCAGAATATTAATGATGATTAATATTTTATCGATAAAAATATAGTAAATTTAAAAATATCATCGATATAAGCTATCTTAATAATAACCCTCTTCTTCCGAATTAATTAAAATGTAGATTTTATTTTAAAAATATGGTTAAAAATCAACATGATAAATAAAGTTCAGAGTTAACGTTACTCACATAGAGGATTAGACGGTACTATCGAAATTGAGAGTAAAAGAAAGATAAAATAGATAATATAGTTAAATAAAAAAGTTGATGTATTATAGTTAAAATTTTAACTTTTAATGATGATGAGTCGATGCTCTAATCATTTAAAAAAAAAACTTTATTTATTTTGGCTAATACTCCATCAAATATGCTAAATTGAACATTTCAAAAATTTATGAATATGATAATTTCAAAAATACATATTGTGAGAGTCAGGTCCGCCTCGACACATGTTGAGGCCTAAAGCAAAAAATCTAAATGAGACTTTTTTGGTATTTAATATATTATTATAACTAATAATTAATTAAAATTTTAATTATATAATAATAAAATTATCTAAAATCTAATTTTCTTACTGTTTGAGATGTAAAATTAGTAGTTAAATTTTTGTATTCATGTTTTGATAAAATATAATTGCAAATATGGTTAATTCATTTAGTCTTTAAATTAATGAAAAAATAAAATGAACTAAATTAAAAGGTTAAAGAACAATAAAACATGACACTCTTAAAATAAGAGAATTGATGAATGATTACAATGTCCTCTATTATTCTACCAACTCATCAAAGATCTCTAAATTAAAAGTCACAGTATGATTTGCAAAGAGAAAATATATTGTTAAATAAAATTTTATAATCACAAACTTAAACCAAAAGAACCACAAAATAATCCAAAATTCTAGCCCTACAAATTCACAAATAACACCCACAGAAAATGCAAACAATGCCAGAAATGGCTAGAAGAATCCCTTGAAATATATTCTCCTCGTCTAAAGTACTTTAATCAATTGCTTATTTTATTATCAGAAGAGGCCCCTCTTGACTTTTGAGTACTTTAAATTACTGAATTTTTCTAGCTCTATAGCCTTTTATATCTCTTTACCAACATATGTAATTTTTGAAATATTTGATCCACTTATTAGATGAAAGATCTTTTAGGTCTATGATCAAAATTGGAGATCAGTATTTTCTAAAACTATGTCCTAACCCTCGATGAATACATCTACTAAAACTAGTCTCATTTCAATTATAGAGTATTTATTACCAAATATCTTATCATAATTCCTAAAAAAAACTCTTTACAAATCCTTCAAAAATTCAATACTTTGCATTTCCTCCCATTGCAAATGGTTTTACCATTTTTCATCTAAGCCAAATATAGGTTTAGACATGTCCCTTTTTCTACATGTTCTGTCTCTCAATCCCATCCACTCCACCATGTAATCAAAGTAGGAGTGGAGCCTTTTTCAAATGGGGCTTCAGGCCCAACTCTAACTTGTTTTATAGTTAGGTTGGACCTAACATGCTTTATAGTTAGGCTAGACGTAAGATGTTTTAGTCTTATCCCATTTTCTACATGCTCTATCTCTCAATCTCATTCGGTCTACCATATAATCAACATAGGAGTGGGGTCCTTTTTAAATGGGGGCCTAAGGCCCAGGCCTGGCTTGCCTTACAGTGAGGCCAGGCCTGGTGAGAGTCTTTGGAAAAAACTAGTACTTTGAATAATATCTTAAATTTAATTCAATACTTCTCGGCCCATATTCGATATGGACGGATGGTTTTAAAAACCGAGATTTCGTTTCACCCACGATTATCATTCCGACTTCGCTTACATGAAAATTAAATTCATTGCAAATGGGCTTTTAGACAAAAATATATTTCTGCTTAAAATTTTAAATAATTATTTCTTGAAAATATCATGTAAAAAGATACAAAGACCGTACAAAATGCTCAATTAATCACTCCCATATCTAATGCCACGTATGCTCGATCCACAACATTGATCGATTGACACACCGTAGACCAAGCCACTTTGAAAAAAAAAACTATTTGTCAAGTAATTAAAAATAAAGAATTACAAAAATCGATCTATTTGTCGTCATTGGATTGTTGGGTCTACATTGAATCAAATAGATCAATTTTCCTAATAGTACCTACTCCATGTGAATTACATTCGTATCTAATTTAACATTAATTTAACTTAAATTCTATCGATCTAAGGGAGCTATATAGACACTTGACTTTTCTGCCACGAGACACTCGATTCAGATTTTAAATAGAATTTACCTTTTTGTCCTTCAACTTAAAATCACAGCCGAACAACCTCTTTTATTTTTTTTCGTTCGGAGTATACATCCAACAAATGATTAGTTTGTGGTGTTCTTAAGCAGATGGAAGAGGAAGAGGAGGGGGCCACCATTGATGAAAGGTGGGACCCACCAGGTGAGATTGAAGCCAAGGCAGGGGCAACATCAGTAGTGTTGGTTTGATGAAGATACAGTCCCAGAGCCAGCTGATCTGGCTGAAAATGTCCCCAAAAATGGGTTCTGGGCCGTGCAGTAAAGATGCAAAGCAGAAAAATCAGTCAAAGGGGCCCATTGTTGACCGAAACCCAAGGTCTTCTTTAGACGTAGAGAGGTGGGCCAGGGGCGACTATGGTGGTGTCGATCCTAGGTGCAGAAGTGAAGAATCCACTTGGATCTAAGACTTTGAAGAAGATCTGGCAAGCAATACAAGTGAATCCTTCAATTCTGCACCTAGGATCGACACCACCATGGTCGCCCCTGGCCCACGTCTCTACGCCTAAGGAAGACCTTGAGTTTCGGTCAACGGTGGGGCCCCTTTGACTGGTTTTTCTGCCGTGCATCTCTACCACACCACCGAGAACCCATATTTTGGGACCTTTTCAACCAGATCGGCTGGCTCTGGGACTATATCTCCATCAAACCAACACTACTGATGTCGCCCCTACCTTGGCTTCGATCTCACCTGGTGGGTCCCACCTTCCATCAACGGTGGGCCCCCTCCTCTTCCTCTTCCATCCGTTGTCTAAGAACACCACAAACCAGCCATTCGTTGGATGTATACTCCGAACGAAAAAAATAAAAGAGGGTTGTTCGGCTGATGCGGTGGTTTTAAGTGGAAGGGGAAAAGGGTAAATTCTATCTAAAATATGAAATCGGGTGTCTCGTGACAGAAAAGTCGCGTGTCTTGTGACAGAAAAGTCGGGTGTCTATATGACTTCCCTTGATCTATCATGATAATTTATTATTATTAAATAAATATGAAAATTTAGAGCCATTTAATTTCTAATTAAGACAAAGTTTTATAGACATATCAAATTCTTTCATATCATACTATATACTTAACCCCACACCCACCTCCTCCTACACCCCTTTCGCTATGGTCCCCATTGACTTAGTTAAAAAATATTTTTGTTATATATAACTAACTTAATTCAATCTGAATTTGCCTCATTGAGACTCGTAATATATTATAATTTCTAAGTAGCTACTATTTATCAATTAGTTGGTTATTATACTTTCAATAAACTTGGGTGAAGTATAAATATTTACGATATATTTTTTACTAAAGATAGGTATTGACGTCATTCATATCACGTGTGTATTATCATTTTTAAAAGTAACTTTTAAGTATTTTATCTTTTAATTTATAAATAAAATTAAGCGTTAATTACATCCGAAATTATTAGAGCTTTTGCCAATACATAGGATTACCTATCTACAAATGAATTTGCACAAAGTTTAATGTAAACTTTAAATTGTTGGATCACATAGATCAGTTTTCGCAACACCTACTTACTCTTTATAAATTGTACCATGAATTTGACTTTTAAATTATATGGATATACGGTAATAATTTTTCACTACTAAATAAATATAGATTTTTTTTTAACGTCTTCGAAAAATTTAAATTACAGTAAAATCTCTATAACATATTACTCTATCAAATTATAATCTGTCTAAAATAATATTAGACTGATCACGACTTCGAACTCATACAAAATATAATAAATCTCTATAATTCAGAATTCAATACATTTAAAATAAAAAAATATATTGTTCCAATCATTTTGTAAAATAATATTATATACAATCAAAATATAAAATTATTATACTAAGAACCTCACAACAAAATTACTATAGCGATTTTACTTTGCATGAAATAAAATATATAATTCTGTGCATGTCAAAAAGTTTATACCAAATTCAAGACATACTTATCCTCCAAATCCTCACTGTGGTCCCCATTGACAAATCTGATGGCTCAAGAAGTGACACGTGGCACATGGCGCCAGTGTAACGCATACCGACGCCAATATTAAGAGGCCCACCCCGTAAAATAAAACGTATGGCTAGATTTGCTTGACAGATGGCGGCTTACCATCCCATCTAAGACCGTCATTTTCGTCCAACATACTCTCTCGTCGATGGGAAAAGAGTAGTGTTCCACTCCATTTGAAGTTCTGCTCTCTACTATAAATAGAAACAGGAAGTGGAAGAAGAAATGATTACTCTTCGAATCTTCGCAGTCCTCGGTGCATTAGGAAGAAATTGAACAACTGAAGCAAACACTTCTTCATTACTTCCTCCAATGGCATTTCCGTAAAAAGAGGAAATGGATTCGAGCACCAGATCTTTATCTTCTCCCCTCAACCCCAAAATCCGCAGATTTGGAGCTTTTCCTCTGCTCCAGCAGTTGGATTTCCGGAGGCGGAGATGCGGAAGCAGAGGAATAGAAGCAGAATCGGATCAATCGAGGCAGTGGAAGGGTGGAATCCGGTGCTGTTGCTCGGAGATGGAGTTCCGGAAGCTAGCCGCAGCGACAGGAAAGAATGCTGAGAAGAAGATTGAGGAATGGCGGTCTAACCCGATGAAGAGCCCTCGGAGAAGCCGAATTCGCGCTATGCGTCCTCACCCCTTCGCCTGGCCTCGGTTGTGGTTTAGATCTCTATGCATTTCAATTTTCTTGTCATTTTTGCACTTTTTTATGCTATCTACTTCATGTTGTAATTCTATTGAGAATGACTGTTGGGAGTGGAAGGTGTGCTTTGTTTATTTGTTAATAGAGTTGATTGATGAAGTTAACCTTAATTTAAACCAAAATTCCAGTAGAAATTAGTCATTAAAGTTGAAATGAAAGTATTCCACCGTTTAATAACGATTTTTTTTAAACTTATAATGTCTAGCATGCACACGAAGGGCCCATTGAGGATGGACTCCAATTCAAAGTCGCAAGAACTGGATCATTCTAACTTTTTGAGGATGCCAATTGGATGAGTTAATCTAAACAATCCTATCACAAAATTGTTGCTTAAACCAACACATGGTGTCAACGAGATCAGTGTATGCAGTCATATCTGTGTAAGGGGAGGAACACAACTTACATCTGTTAGACCCCCTTTCACATGACAAATGGTGAGACTCCATGTTATCAAGACTGTTTCAGAATTCAGACCCCCATTCAGCTGTTCATATGATAAATGGTAAGATCCTAGGTCTCAATGTTATTGGGGATAAAAATGAAAGAGGAATGATGGATTCATGGCACTCAAATGTTGCCACTTCATAGAACAGGCCCAAAACGAGTATAGTTATAGAGATTTCAACTAGAATGCCAAGTAATAAATCATATAAAGTTTCCTCTACCACCTAATCATCATCATCATAGCCATTTATCTCATTTCTTTGGAGCTGACTTTTGGAATTCTACTCTCTTCCAATATGAATCCTTTTTTTTATTGATCTTCTATATGTTAATTCTAGCTATTGTTGATGTCAAATTGAAGTCGAAGTCGTAAATCATAGAGTTCCTTCCACCATCTAATCATCATCATCATCATCATTGTAAGCCATTTTTCTCATCTATTTGGTGTTAACTTTTGGAGTTGTGCTTATCAATTCAATCCTTTAGAAAATCAAGCTCTCTGACACTCTAAAATCTAATGCTTCAGTTTATACAGTATGAATCCTAGTTTCTAGTGCTCTTCCCTTTTAGTTCCTTATACATGTAACTCTGGATTCTTCTTACGCTGCTTGTTTTTGGTCATCTATGCATGTGATCAATTAAACTATTAGTTGTATGTCCTTTCATTTGGCCAACTAATTTTAAAAAAAAATTACTATTTAAGACTTATTCTTTAGCTGTATAAACCATCTTTGTTCATTATCTGGGTTGGAGGGTAGTCCACAGCAGATCATTTATGATTAACTAGAAGCACTTATGAAGATCATATAGTTTTGGATCCCTGTAAAATAACATCTCTCTCTCTCTCTTTCTACACACACACACACAAATGATCCCTGTAAAATAAGTCATCTGAACTGTATGTTAACATAATATGTAGATTAATGATGTCATTAACATCGCTACTTAAAATTAAAGATCACCCACACTGATAAGCAAAACAAACTCAGGATTCTTATGGCCAAACAAGGCCCAAGCATGAGCTCACTAATTGGAAAACTTGTCTGGTGAGGATGCATAACATTTAAAGCACTCAAGGAGATTACAGTAAATTAGTGACTCAATTGATTTTCACCTTTCATAGAGAGAATATGGATTGAGTGGGCAAGACTTAATCATGTGTATGCCTCTACCTCTCAAACAGGAAATATAGCCTGTTAGGAACTTATTTCTATTTGAATAGACAACGCTTGTCTTAATCATATCTTATCGATATTGGTTTTGTTTTGTAATTTTTGCAGCCCCCGTGATGCTTCCAAACAGAATGGGTTCCATCTTCGCTGTAGTCCAAAAAACTCCACCCCACAGTCTCGTGATACACCACCAAAAAGAGGTAATACATAATTGTCAACTAATTTGGCTTTTAATTAATTTTGCCAGGACAGTTCTTTTAGATATTGATGATATATATGCTTCCATGTTGGTAACTAGTTTTGGTTAGAACATTTCTTATTTTTTTTTGTGGATGTATTCTTATTTGTAGCCCATGTTTCTCCAGCTGTCGCATTTAATTTTAGTTTATTGTTTTTGAGTTTTATCCTGTCTTTTTCCTTACAAGATATGATAGCTTCTTCAACTTTTCCTCTCTAGATACTGGCATTGCTAGTGAGAAGGATTGGGGCATCAACCTATTAAATGAGAAGGTCAATGAGTCTGGCACAAATGAAGATGGCAGTACTTGGTACCGTGAAAGTGGAGAGGACCTAGGGGAAAATGGGTACAGATGTCGATGGACAAGGATGGGAGGTCAATGCCGAGATGGTTTGTCAAAATGGGAAGAAAGGGTATTGTTTTGATTTTTTTTCCTCACGCTAATATAATTTATATATATTCCCTTTCTAGTGATGATTTCGTAAATAAGATGGAGTTATTAATGCCATCTATCTACAGGCCAAATTTTCTAGATTTTAAGTGTTTTAGTGCTTCAATGCCTTTGCTTCTTACATTTCCAACCCAGAGATGTGCATCTTATTTTCCAATGTGATTTCTCTAAGTTATTATATATCACAAGGCTCATATATGTGTAAGTGTTTGTCTATTAGTTCATCTTCCAAAAAAATTGAAATGTTACACCAATTAGATAGAATAAACTTTTCCATTTTGCCAGAATGAATTCTGAAACTTTGGTCTCAATGTTCTACTTGAGATCAACAAAACCAACACACACACACACACACACAAAAAAAAAGTGTTTAGATGGCAAGCACTTGATAGGCTCTACATTTTCTCCTTTCTTATTCATCATAGATTTTCTAGGCTGCGTTTGGATGAGGGGTAAATTTTGCAGGGGTGAGTAACGAGGGGTGGGTAACTGGGGGTGGATAACCAATTTTGAATACCCTTTGCTTCAAAAAGGTTTTCAAAAGTGAGAGTAGAGGGGTAAAACAATGGTAAAATTGAGATTTTTTACCCTTACCCTTTAGTTACCAAACAAAGGTAATGAGGGGTAACACCTCATTCCCCTTATTTATCCCTCATCCAAATGCACCCCTAATCTACAAATTAGGTCCAATTTGTGTTACATCTGAACAGGAACTGATGTGTCTGAACATACAAATCCTCTCTTTCTAGGCCAATAAGTAGAGAAGCATTTTAATTAGTTATTTTTTATTTATAAAAGTGAATGAGGCAGTTATTATAAGGAGAAAATCTACAAAATGCCCCAGTGTTTTTGTCACCTTGGCACAAGGGCTCCATGTGGGCCCAGTTTATGAAACTTTGATCTAACCTTTTATAATTTTTCATTTGATGCATCCTCATCATTGGTACAATCATAATGGTCAAAATATTTATCCAATGGTTCCTTTTTAATCTTTAAAAGTCAAGGCCTAACATGATTCAATAGGTCCCATTTTTTACTGATGATGGCCCCCATGATAATCTATTTATCTATATAATTTTTGTGATCATCAAGTGGGTCCAACCATCTACATGTTCCCATCAGAACGACCAGACTTTTCAGCCCGGGCATATGCCAGACCTTGCCCCATTATAGGAATCAAAGTACTAGTAATAAGATTAGAATCAATATGTAATCTTAGTTGTGCCAGTCACTGAAGTATCACTTTGGTCAAAAAAATTCCCTCAACTCGCATCTGTCCTTGAATGTGCAGCAGTTTACATTTAGCAGAGACAACCACAACTATTCAATGAATAGAAATATGTTCCATGTAAACTTAGTATTTAGATATAATTGTGGCTTCCTTTTCTGTGTGTATACTTATGATGTGCCACATCAACTAGTCTATAACTTGAATTTATTTATTTTCTTGTCTATAACTTGTTTCATGGTAGAAGAAAAAGAAGGAACTAGTCATGGGCAAGAAAGTAAATAAATATAATTAGGAATTTGAAGACAAATTTGTTTCCTTGTATCATTAACAGGAGGAAAAACCAACTTGCTTCTTTCTAGTGTTTCACAATTTTGTTGCATGGGATTTATCATGGTTTTAGTTTTAGTAAGGCTAAATATGCTTCAGAACTATTAACTAGATCTCTGAACATTTGCTAACTAGTGATTTATGCCAAATTTGTGTGGCAAAGAATCATAACATTGTTATTGAGAGTTCACTGTCAAACTTATATTGGCTCCTTATGCTTATAGATGAGGTCAATGCTTCAAGCATTTGCATGTTGCTTGTTACTTTATAGATATGTCATCCGACATCTAAATTCCTTCTTTCATATAGTATTATTTTCTCATTTGGCTAAAGGAGTATGTACTTTTGCTTTTCAAAATTTCCATTTTTTGCTGGAAAGTTGACTTAGTCAATGATAAGTTGATTGGTTGTTTAGCTGATTGTGAACTATGTCAACATGCCTTGAAGTGATATTGGAACTTTCTTTTGTTTGAATCCTCCTCTTTCTATCTCATCTGAAATTCTGCAAAATCTCCTTTACTTGAATCTTCAGATTATTTCATAATCAATTCATTTTTATTTCACTTACAATACACTTAGATCAATCTTTTACATAAAAAATAAAAAATAAACACCTCCACTGAACATTTTTTTTATAACAGTACTTTGTTTTTATATAATACCAATATCATCAGTTGATTTCATGTAATTGACATCCTCAATTTCCTTAATGGACAAGTACTATCCATTTTAATTTATCTCATTTACTTTCTTGATCTCCTTGACAGTGGTGGGAGAAGAGTGATTGGACTGGATACAAAGAGCTAGGTATATCATTCACTGTATAATTGTTAAATTTGCATGTAACATTTGTATGATAAAGGAAAAGTTCTAGTTTTTGGCTTAAAACATTTAATGCAAAGATCTTTTCGCCTTAACCATGACTCTAATAGAAATGTTATCTTGTGTTAGCATGATGGTACTTTCTTACCTTTTGAATTGTAAGTGATCCATCCAAATGGAGAACTTCAGCTCTCACCATTTTTTTCATAATGAAAATTTTGTTTGTGTAAAGATTACATCAAATACATGCGTCAGCGAAAATACACCAATATGCAATGAACGTTGTTGGTCAAACTGCAAGAAAACTCACAAATCTTCCAAAACCCTCAACTTAGATGAAATTTAGATCCGAATCCTCGAATTCGAACCAATGACTTCAATAATAGAACTCCAGATTTCCCAACTCTCAATTTCACTCTAAAAAAGAAAGATGGTTCAGATCTCACTAGGATAACTTGCACGTAGCAAATTCACCAATGAAATTTGATTGTTCAAATGAAATCAAATAGAATATGTAATTGAAATTCGAATGTAATGGTTGGATGCAATTAATTGAAATCCACGAATTAAATGCAAATCAAATAACCAAATGCATGCATGAAATTTAATCTAGCATGAATTCAAATTGAAATCAAAAGAACTTCTAATGAATTAAAATTGAATTATGCGATTCAATTTCATTTGTGTGTTGGTTGGATGCACTAACTGAACCTTCCAATTCAATATGCAATCAACATACACCAATTACATAAACTAAAATTAACTTAACACAATATCAAGATTAAATTTAAAAGAAAACAAGACGCACCACACTTTGGAGAGAACCAAAAGCTCACTAGCTTTACTTGAATTTTCAAATTCTTGTTTTGTTTATGTAATGGACACCCCAAGCTCCAATTTATAGATGTGGATTGGAGCTAAATTCTTGGATCAAAGCAATAAAAAAAAACAATAAAATCCTTGCATGCTCAACCCTTTCTAATTTACGTAATCTACTAATTTGAAACTCCACCAATCCTATTCAATCATGTGGCTTTATTACATCATCAAAGAGATTCAAAAAAAATAAAAAATTACATCATAATCTAAATATATGCTATGGGCGAATTTCACTAAGGATTGTTGCTTGTTTTTGCTCCCAAAATCTTCTCCTCCATGATCCACACGCCAAGCAAGGAGTAGCTGCTATTTGAATGATTTCTAAATTGGTTTTTGTGATCCATCCTTGCTCCATGCACCCGAGGAATGCTATTTTGGTGAGATTCCCTCCACATGGCATGTTACATGGCATGTGACTAGGATTTGACATAGCATATGGTGTGGAATTCGTAATTTCAGCTCCTGTGCTGCATATGGGCCTCCAAATGTGAGCTTTTAAGGCCCAACTCATGTCCAAACAGACCTTGACTCATAACACACTCATATGGGCTCATAATGCAATGAAAGTGGGTCCATTAGAACTATTTAAAGGCCCTCTCTTGCCACCTTCGACCATTTCAAGAAATTGGAGTGTAAATTCTTCAATTTCATCTAATTGAGCCTTATCATCTTCATTTGAATCAATTGGGCTTTGGTTGCCCTCATCAATATGTGTTTATCGTTACCACTTTAAAAAACCAATGTGTGGAAATTACATTAAAGAAGATACTTGGATGCATTGACCAGTCAAAGCTTCCAGGCTATTCCCTGACCAATTCCATTTAGAGGGTGATTGTAGGTATTCCCCGACCAAGTTATTTGTGCTTCTGTCTAGTTTTCTAGGAGATTAAACAAGAGAAAATTCTCTTCTTTGCAGCCTACTTTTCTCCTTCAAAATGCATTCCCAAATGGGTGAATGAAGGCAAATCACCTTTGTTGCCACATCCAAGCAAACACTAAAGCGTTGTTGTCTGGATAACATCTTGCGTTAGAATATTTTTGTCTTAATTGTTTGAGGATTTGACTTATCTAAAAATTTTAACCCAAAATTGGATGGATGATTCACCAATCTTATCTTAGAAATCTTGAAAAGCAATAGAAATATGTTAATGACTAGATATTTATTAAATAAATATTTAATTGATACCAAAATTCAAAAAAGTCAAGTCAACTCAAATACTCAGCCAAGTCTTGCAGCTTAAAGATTGTGGATTTGAGTGCCATGTGCGTCAAATAGGCAGTCATCCCATGGTGAGTCTCATGCATTCTGTAGAAGTCCATAGAATATATGGCCATTGTGATTGATGTGGAGCTTTATGCTTTATGGAGATGTGCCTTGGAGTTGGAAGAACTTGGGGCTGAACGGAGTATTTTAGAAAGTGACTCTAAGGTGATGGTTGGTTGGGCTTCAGGTTCCTTTTGTCCTTGGATCTACTTAGATAAAGTTGAAAGGATTCGTCATTCTATAGCTTCTTTTGGATTTTCGGTTTCTTGGATTCCTTGTTCAGCAAATTCAGTTGTTGATGATATGGCACGTCAGGGGTTTACCTTTGGAAATTGTAAATAATTTCATGTAATCCGTTGGGGGGTGGTTTCTTGTTTGTTTAGTTTTTCTGTTTTGGGTAGCGGGTTCTCTTTGCCTTTTTTTTTTTGGCCTTTTTCTTGATTTTTCTCTTCCTTGTGATTAATGAAGTTACTTTTCAAAATTTATATACATGGCCACTGTACATGAGGTAAAGGAACGTTGGATAAGTTGGATAAAGGAACGTTGGATAAGTTGAATGTGCATATATTGCATTTCTTTTATATGGTTATAATATAATTTGATATATGTGCATGTTCACATATGTTGATCCATACATACATGCAGTATACATTCATGCAGCTATATGGATGTTGCAAATGCGCTCCCCTTTCCTTGTTCCTTCCATTGCTTTGAACATAACTTTTTCTTTGAGTTGATGTACATCCTTAATTCCTGATGACTGTGGTAATGTCCGTTGAGTATTACCTTCCTCATTTATTTTGTTTTATTTTTATTAATTTTAATTGATCTTGTTAACAATAAAATAATTAAATTTTACTTTCCAAAGGTGCGGAGAAATCTGGTAAAAATGCTGAAGGTGATTCATGGTGGGAAACATGGCAGGAAATTCTTCATCAAGATGAATGGAGGTATGATCTAATGAAAACCTGTCTCATGTTTTGTCAGTATGCCTTTCAGGGTTCTTCATTTACATGTGCTACTCATAGCAATATCAAAATGTTTAAGACCTTAACAAACTTTACATAATATGAAAATCATTCCCCTTTCAATGGTGGGAAACATGGCAGGAAATTCTTCATCAAGATGAATGGAGGTAGGATCTAATGAAAACCTGTCTCATGTTTTGTCATCATGCCTGTCAGGGTTCTTCATTTACATGTGCTACTCATAGCAATATCAAAATGTTTAAGACCTTAACAAACTTTACATAATATGAAAATCATTTCCCTTTCAATGATGGATGTGATGCCAGCATGTTTTGACAGTGTCAAGACTTAGTCAGGTAATGATGACACGTGTTCTTTTTATGAACCTGTGTTTGATAATTTGCTTTAGTTATCTGTTGAAAGAACACTGCATATCTTAAGAAGCTCATGTAATTGTTTTCTGATGTTGGAGGCATCTGTTGGATGCCATCAAAAGCCAAACCAAGGTTTCATTATATTGTCAAAATGCTAAACCAAAATTTCATACATTTTGAATCAGGTTAATTGATTTCTTGCATTCTTCAAATATGAGAATGAACAGTGGAGACATCAACAACATTAAATATTTTCTATACTAACAAACTTCACTGAAAGACAGCTTTTGGTTAGATCCTCTTGGTAGAGACTGCCCAGCCACATTTTCTGTAAATTTTTTTTTTGAATAAAAGCCACATTTTCTGTATTGAACAATATGATGTATTATAACACAGAACATCAAGGCTTCTACATAACTATTGTCATTTGCAAATTGATTCATGATGATAGCTTCTGCATCAAGCTTTGTGCTACCACCAGAGCTTTTGTCTTAAGTATGTTAATGTTAGAAGTAAAGCAATGGTGTTTGGTCGATATGATCCTTTTACACATGCAACAATGCTTGATGTAACCTCTTACTTTACTGTCATGGACTCTTGTCCACTTCACACAGTTTTCTTGTCTCTCAAAAATCTGTTCCACTTGTTGTGAATCATGAATCTTACTGTGTATTCAGCCATTCCTATTTAATTGCAATCACCACGTTGCAATTGGTAGATATTTGAAAGCTGACAATCATTACTTCCTACGTGATAACCTGAGTATGGCACTATTTCTAGTCTTGGGCGCCAACTCCACTCTACTCCATAAACTACCATTTTGAGTTTTTAACATGATATAGGCTACATTTTATCCACCCATAAATGCATTGTTCACATTACTATTTTAAGTTTTTAGCATGATATGGGCTAAATTTTATCCACTCATAAATTTATTGTTCACATCAATGTTTTAAAAACCGACCCGTCTAATGAACCGTCTAAATAGAAGGTTGGGTTAAAGTTCAATTGATGAGTTGAAATAAAATTTTAAACAAAAAATGGTTTTGCCACATATAGATATAATAATATAATTAATGCTAAAATCAATGGTCAAAAAAATTAATTTAAAGATGTTGAAATCTTTGTCCAAAATACAACTATCAATTTTATGTTTTTATTATATAGGATGAATAAATTAATAAAATAATCTTTAAAAATAAATTTTATATTTAAAGCTTAATAAATATAGTCTAAATAATATAATTTATGATCCCATACTTACATAATAGCACTATGTAACTATGTTGAACAAAGATTTCAACACCATGTAATATGTAAGTATGGGATTAGTCCACGGTGTAACTATCAATTTCAATCACCATGCAACTAAATTGAAATCACCATGAATCCTTTCAAACGGTAAACTAAATTAAAATCATCGTGCACCCTAACATAGCAATGGCGATGTCATGCACATTGTAATCACTCACAGTATCACACTCTCTAAGTCCCACACCGAAACTTACTAGGAGGGATGACAATGGGGATTCTATAAATTGGGAAGGTGAGGATAAACACTCAGTCCATTCTCGACCTAAAGGGTTGGGATATCCATTGGACAGATGAAATTAAATTATTTTTTTAAAGGAAAATTCTTTTGAATTTTAAAAATTAGTTTTTTTTTACTTTTAAAATGTTTTTAATGGGTTATGGTTTCAAGGTTTTCTAAATAAACCGGTCAAACCTGGTTTAAAACCGGCCTGTGATTGACCGGTTACGGTTGAACAGCTGGTTCAACCACGGGCTAACACTGGTTCACATGGGGCAAATTGAAGTTAGTGAACGTGTGTGTATGGAGAGAGAGAGAGCAATGAATATGTTTGTGTATTTGTCCTGCCTTTTGTAGTTTCTGATACTATGGAATAATTAGTGGGACATTTGTTGTCTTCTTATTTCTAATGTTTGACATTCTTGTTCAAGTGCTTTCGAGTTTCAATTGATTGTTATGGGGTTACAATCTTTGCTTTGTTTCAACTTGCAGTAACCTGGCAAGGATAGAGAGAAATGCACAGAAACAAGCAAAATCAGGAACTGGGAATGCTGGGTGGTATGAGAAATGGTGAGGAGCATCATTTAAACTTATTGATGTGCTCTCCCTCCCTCCCTCCCTCCCTTCCTCTCTCTCTCTCCCTCTCTCTCAATTTGTATGCAAATTCTGTACTGATTGTCATTCATTTTTCATGCAAGGTGGGAGAAATATGATGCAAAAGGTTGGACAGAGAAAGGAGCACATAAGTATGGTAGACTGAATGAGCAGTCATGGTGGGAGAAATGGGGAGAACACTATGATGGAAGAGGATCTGTCATGAAATGGTTATTTCAAGTTCTTGTTTCTTGCAAAGTTATACTTACATACATTCTGTTAAATGCTATGCATGGTGTGTCAGTTCTAGTTGTATCTTAACTGAGCCTTGTGCTAAAAAAAGTATAACCATGAAATAAATCAGTTGTTGAAGGAAAATACTTTAAATGGCGGATTTAAGAATGTTCTGTTTGTTACCTCAGTTTCTTTATCAGAGAATCATAGGGGACATCCTTGCTATGTATCCCTCTTTTTATGATCCAAGTTGCTAAAGTCATTCTGATTGAATGTCCTTAACCATGGACTAATTGGCCAAAAATGATTGGATAACCTATTGAAATTATTCTTTACGGTCATAACCAATCTGAAGTGGTTTTATCAAATGGTTGACTTGGATGGACCATGCTATTAGAAACAAGCCAAACCATTTATTTTCTATGGCATTTATCAGATGACAAAACAAGTTGAATCATATACAATAATTACAGATGTAGGACAATGGAATCATGTTAATGTGAGGTTCTACATGATGTATAATATGCCATGTTTGATTTGATGCTTATTGAAGTTAATTGTTTGTGTGATATAATGAACTGTGATCGTGGTCTTCCCAGGCAATTTGTTATGCATCCTTATCTAAAATTGTACGAAGTATTTATTTTCTTTACTGCTTATCTTTTTTGTTTTTATATGTGCATTGCAAAATATCCCTTTCCAACACCAAACATTTCTGTGGTGCATCTTGCATAACTTAAAATAGATTTCCTCTACTTTAGGCCCCTAATAGAAGGGTTATCCATTGTTCATGAACTATATGTGCAGCTAAAAACATGATGCATACAAATCCAAGCAGACATCATGGGTTTGATGAGTTGAAATTATAATCCTTCTCACTTCATTTCTGAAATTGAAAGTCTTTTCCTGGGATTCAACTCTTTTTTGGGCTATCTATATTATTGATGAGTGGGTTTCTATGAAAGATTGTATGAACTTTTTTATTTACCTCATTTCTCAGGACAGATAAATGGGCAGAGACAGAACTAGGAACCAAATGGGGAGACAAGTGGGAGGATAGATTCTTTGCCGGCATTGGTTCTCGTCAAGGAGAGACCTGGCATGTGTCATCTACTGGTGAACGTATGTTTTACCCCATCAGTTTACTGAATTCTTGTTTTAAGAGTTTTTTCCTTAAAAAAAAGAACTGCTGTTTTAATTCTTTATATTTGACTATTTATTTGGTTGTAACTACTGTACTTGACAAATTTTTAGTCGATGGAGTCAAGGTGATGGTGATGGTATTGACTCATTTGGTCATAACTCATAAGCAATTCTAGTGATTTTATAGCTTCAAATTTTCTATGCATCTGATGAGATTATTGATCATATGATTAATGGGTGAATGACTGACTATTAAATGTTTCACATTCTTTTTAGTATCAAAATATCTTCTTTTTTATGTTTTGCATTAATTTATTGCTCAAACAATAGATTTCGAACCATTGTCGTCATTGTCATCATCATCATCATCGTAGTCATTTTCCCATTTATAAAATGCAATCGTGGATTTCCCATGCATTGAACCCCCTTTCTCCTTTAGGTTAAGGTTTCTCTAGTACCGTACTAGCATAACTGAAAATTGAAGATCCCTTATGTGTAGTTTAGCTTTTTAGTCGCATAATCTCTTTTCTATAGAGCATGAAACAGTTTTCATTCACTCCAAGTTTTAAATGGTCTCACAAAGCTAATTTTGAAACAGCTTGCATTAGATTGTGGTGTTGAAGGAATTTATGGTGGATTTAGGTTGGTTTGTGGCGATTGTAGTGTTTGTTGACTTGTATTCCAAATTTCCAATCTTTTAATTTTTACTATTTTTGGGAAGTTAATCAGCTGTGCAGAGTTACCTTCTTATTGTGCTGTCTTCTTCTCATACTTTAAATCTGCAGTTTTTCTCTGTTACTAGAAAAAAATGGCAAATGACATTGCCTGATATTGGTTCTTTACTAGTTTTCTTGACAGTCCTGCACTTGATGAAATTAAAATGATCTCAGTTACCACCATTACTTTAAGTTATATGGCGACAAAAACATAATTAGCGAGAAGTGCTTTTTAAGGAAACCTTGAGATTTAAGATTATGCCAATTGAAGAAGAGATATAGGAAATCTCATGTATAGTAGTCCAGTATTTCTTTAAATAGTCCGCTATATGCATCTTTAGCTTGTAAACATGTTTGTTATATTACACTAATAATTTAACATGTCGATACATTGTCAATGGGAAATTTTACATGTCAATCATTGCCTACATCCATTTTGTTTTAGGTTGGTCGAGGACATGGGGAGAAGAACACTTTGGAAATGGGTATGGGCCTTCAACTTTAAGCTTCTCAAGTTAGATTTGAATGGAAATGATTTGACTTCATAGTTTGATGCTTATAGTTTCTGCCTTAATGAAATGAACTTCCAAGTTTTGCACATTTTGTTATTTTCGTGGAATCTTTATTTGGGTTGGCATAAAATTACTACAATTTTATGTAAAAGCCAGATTGCGACATTCGAACCAAAGCTTTTGTTCTTTTTATTTTAAAATATTTTTATGGCACATTAAATTGCCTGCCATCTGTTCTTTTTGTTCCATCTTGGCAAAAGTTTTTTATTTTCTTTTATATCTTATTAGGGCTGAAACTCGGGTAGGGTTTCAATAAACCCAATTCAATCCATGTAAAAAATTATTGAACCCGACCCGACCCGCACCAACCCGACCCGACCTGCCCCAACCCGACCCAAATTGATGACCTAATACTTAACCTGACCCGGCCCAAATTTGTAACCCAACTCAACCTGAGTGTTGTTTTATAACTTGATGCATTCGGATCGGGTCGGGTTGCTTTTAGATTTCTCAACCCAACCCGACCCGACCCGAATTTCATGCGGGTTTATTTTTTCTCAATCCGACTTTACCTGAATTTCATTTGTTTTTTTTCTTCTCAACCCCGACCCAAACCAAGATATACAAAAATATAACTCAAACCCATTGATTTCTCAGAACGGGTCATGTGGGTCGGATTAAAACCCGAACCAAGTTTCACCGCTATTTCATATGTTTTTGCTTTATCATCATTAGCTATTAGAAGTATTTGTGTTTGCGTTGGAGTTCCTTAGAGTTTGGGTGGGTTCATCTTTTTTAAAGTCCCCAATTACTCATCCTGCTTGGTCTAACATACCAATTTGTTGTGTATCAGGAAAGTACATAAATATGGCAAGAGCACAACAGGAGAATCTTGGGATATGGTTGTGGAGGAGGAAACCTATTACGAGTAAGACTTCATTTCATTTAGTTACTACAGTGGCTGGCTCCTTTCTCATCTGCATTTTCAAACCAAAACACGATAGCAGAGTTATCTTCAATTTTTTTTCTTTTATTTTAATTTTTTTTATTAGATATGGATTCATAGCTCTGGAAATTTATCTAATGCCACCACCATTCAGATAGAGTAGACCATTTAATGAAAGAGAAATCATGTCATATACTGATGTTGGGTTTGTGGCCCAAAAGTCCTTTTGGGCTTGCACTGTCTGCTGGGTCCAGACCCATTGGACCTAGTCGTGTTAAGACACAAGTATATAATGTCTCTTTCCCCTAGGGTTTTCTTGAGCTGTGAATGGAGAGAAAGAGAGACTGAGATGAAGGGATGAGTATAGTTTGTAATTCTTGTACCCTGTCCAGGAACTTCTTCTTAGTGAATGCATCATGCTCTGTAGACGTAGGCGGTATTGGCAAACCACGTAAAATCTCTGTATTCTCTTGTGGGGTCTTGACTCTGTGTGATTTGCATTTTTAATTTCTAACAACTGTGAGATGCTAATGAGAAGCTGAGGTGGAAGGGCGTCACTTTGATATAAAAATATTTTAGATAGTTCCAATTAGGGGTAAAAAATTCGGTATCGGTCGATATTTTTCTGTCTCTTCCTTTTTTTTTAAAAAAAAAGGCCGATATCGGCCGATATGATACGGCGAATATATCGACCGATACGATACATATCGGCCGATATTTGGACCCTTAATTCCAATTAATTGAATTTTTTTTAAATGTCTGGACAAATTTCATGTCTCAAACTTTGTGATGTTAGGGCCGAACCTCATTACGGGTGGGCGGATGTAGTGGGTAATTCGAGCCAGTTACTATCAATCGAACCACGAGAAAGGCCTCCCGGTGTCTATCCAAGTCTTGACTTCGGATCATCTCCACCAACTAAAGACGACCCACCAGACTTCCCATCGTCATCATCACAGTGAGGTGCTTCTTTTACTCTTTCCACTAGATGTAGATGCAAATATTTGATTGGACTCCATTTTTTTTATTTTTAGATTTAGAAGGTTCTTGCAGGGATAAAAATACTGGAACAGGTACTGGTTAATTTATTCATTCTTTGGATTTAAGTGCTTGCTATTCTTGCCTTTAAAAAAATAATTAATGAACCATAATCCTAGCTCTCTGCTGGATCACCATGTTTTGTTAGGCTTATCGTGTTGCATCTGACAATGTATTTATGGCATATTTTTGAGTGACAAATATTTTTTTTCCAGTGGCAAAAATATTTTTTACATGGGGACATGATTTCAAAAGTTGAAAGTGGCAAAAATTAGAGCTGTTTGTATCTTACGCGCCTGGCCATGTTTGTCCATACTCTCCATAGAACGAGGAACTCCTTTGTCTAAACTCTAAAGAATTCATTTTTCGAGGGGAGAGCGAAGGAATTAGAAAATTTAATAAGAAAAATAGAGGTTTTCCTTGCTCGGTGAAATAATACTTCGTTCATCTGCAAATAGAGTTTTTAATGCACACATTTTAAAGATACGAGTTTCTACATGCTAACTCAACACCTCTCATATGTAATAAATCAAAATCAAACATATTTTTTCTGCATAATCGTATTCTTCGAGAAAATCAACCATCTCTACATCATATTAGAGATAAGACTAATCTCATGGATATACGAAATCACCTCTATGTTTTGTGTCTAAATACCAGTGTAATTTAAAATCAATGATTTGTTTCAGTAGAGAATAAGGAAGCATGCAAGAATTCCCAATTAAGGTTTTTATTTGGCTTGATCCAACCTTGCCAACACTTTGGTTTTGTTCAGGAAAGGGTGCTTGGGTTGACTTTGGATTTGATTGCTTGGATTAGAAATTGGATTCAGCTATATTAGGATTGAGGATAACGGAGGTTGGGTTAGATTAGAGTTTTGGTAACTCCAATCCAAGTTGCACTTGTAATTGGACAGATTATTAAAAAAATATTTAATAAATGCACATTACAACACAAAATTAAAGGGTTAGAACAATCTGATTGAGTCCACCTTGGATAACCCAAAGTTCATAATTTGACACCCATTAGAATTTTCAAATTGACCTGAGCCTTTAATTTTGTAGACCTCGTCCTTGATTTTGATTATCGGCCGAGTGTATCTATCTATTTGCTACCCCGTAAGATAGACAAAGTAGTGGATGAATATAAAATTATATTGATTAATTCAATTGAGCTTCTATCAAGTTATTAGAATATTTTAACTATACGTTTGATTTTTTAACATTAGAATTATACTACGAGATTGATATTTTTTTTACTTTTACCTTCAATTTATGGTGAAGATGAAGTGGATGGATATTAATCTATGCTAAATATAATTCTAGAAAGTGGTTTGAATTGATCATCTCTTAAACCCTACTTATGGGCTGTATTTACTTCAACTTAGATTTTTTTTTTTTTTCTGATATACCCTATAGACCTATAATTTAATATACATATCATCATCTCACCCACTTGAATTGAATGCATGGGCAACATTAGAAACGTATGTGGACATTTAAAAGTTCAAAAATCTAGTTTAAAATAAACTATCTTACATACAAATTTTACATTCAATTTCGATCACAATTCACATCTGAATTTACGAATGATTGTCCTCAGGGCAGGCCCTGGGCATAGGCGGCGTAGGTCACCGTTTAAGGTCCCTACACACTTAAACTTCTTAATATACCAGTCATAAAGGGTTCCTAAAATCTCACTCTGCATACTCTGCATAGGGCCCTTGAGATTTTAGGAGATCTCAGGGCCGCCCTTATTGTCCTTTGTAGATTTCATTACGGGTGATTTAGATCTGATAACTCATTAATTTAAATGGTATATTGCATGAGGAAATACATAATACATATAATACAATAAAAACCTAAAGAGGAATCCTTTTTTTCTTTAAAGGTAAGAAGAATTCAAATTTGAATGTAGATCTAAGTGATGCATTGAATACTTTCGTACGTTAAAAGGTTTAAAAAAAATATTTATTTTATTGTACTTTAGCGGTTTAGCCATAAGACAAACAAAAGAAAGTTTATAACAGGGTGTAGTATATACTATCTTGGACGTCCATATTATTGAATACTTAAAAAAGTTATTAAAGACTTATAAACATGTTTTGATGATTTTAATATGCTTTTTCATACTCTCTCCATCTCAAAATATATTCTTGACCTAAATGCATTTGGAAATTATTCCAAATTACTTGTCCTATTCTTTTATTTTCACATTAAATCAAAGCTTTAACATTTTCGATGAGGTACAAATCACCTTCTAACGTGATGGGAAGACTACCTTCTTTTATAAGCTTTAACTTGTCTATATGCGACATTCTGTAATTACTTACACCTTTGACTCTTATCGTCTCAATCATACTTGCTTTATAGTTAGAAAAATATTATTGAGTAGTAACTACACTAGGGATTTAAATATCGGTAACGACCAATATATCGGCCGATATTTGGTTCTTGGCTGATATATCGGCCGTCACATTTCTCTCTTATTTTTTTAAATAAAAATGACCAATATCGGCGATATATATCTGATATCAGTCGATATTTAAAATATCAACCGATACATATCGTATCGGTCGATATGTAAAGGTATTAAAACCAATACATATCGGCCGATATATAAATCCCTGAACTACACAATGAGACACCGTCCAGACCTCTCTTTTTTTATCAGGTTTGTATTGACTCATAGAATCTATTAATAGGCTTTTAGCGTGCTCCGAGCAAAAATAATCTTTAAAAAATAAAAAATTTCAAAATAGGACAAATATTTTGAGACAGAGAGAGTAATAAATAGAGAAGGTTATAAGACTTTCACCGAAAAGCTTTTTAATACACACTTGGTATTTAAAATGTGCAAGAAAGATTTATTCATTTAATAAATTAAAATATAGTACAATATTTATAAAAGAAATACTAATTAACTAACATATCTTGAACATTTGAAAAAAAAAAATGAAATATCATATTCTCGTTAATGTTTGTCTTCATCCAGAGTTTTACATTAAAGGGGTATAGATTTTAAAGCCCCAAAAGTCAATATGGCATTTTTATATGAGGAATGATCCTAATGGTTAGACAACGTTAGTCGGAACACGTTTAGTCTTACTTATTAAAAATCTAAACTATTCATTGATTTTTAAATGCATGTATTATTTTAGCTTTTGTGAAAGTATTGAACTCACTATTTTTGCATTTGATACATCCAGACATGAATCTGTTAGTTCACAGGATCTAAAGAGAGAAATATATAAATATTTGACGTTAGAAATTTAATGAATCGATTTACATTGTTTAAAAGTAGATTTCTCATGTACCGAAAGACACTATTTGTAGTCATCCTTACCACTAAGATGATCATAGGATCATTCCTCTTTCATAAAAAAGTGTATACATCCATATGGGTGTAGCTCAAGTGATTGCCTCCCACCTCAAGAAGCGAGAAGTTGCAGGTTTGAGCCCCCGTGGCCTAACCTTGATTGCTTTAGAGGTAGTGGACTCACTCGTGAGAGTTTAACGCTGGTTATCCTACATTTTTCCACACGTAAATTCCAAAAAAAAAGGTGTATACTATTTATTTATTTATTTTTAAAAAAAAGGACCCTGCTCTTTTGTTTGATTGGCAATATCAGTATGCCTTCCAAACAATCGACACCGGATATTAGCACCAGAACTCTGATGATAGATGTGTACTCAACCAACCCACTTAGTTGCTTTCAATGGCTAGTCAACATGCACAGTAGCTTGTTTGTCAAGTCGAGCAGAATAATTAGCATCCAACCAAATTTTAAGAACATCGCTATTTTTTTTCTTCTTTAAGATTAAAACCATCTTTAAAAAAAACCCTCTAATGTTCCCTTCCCAAAAAAATCTCTGACAAAACCATACTCCAAAGTATCACAATTACCACATTTCATCCATTTACCACCAACGACACCGCTCCCTGTCCTCTCCAAAAATGTTCATCACAAACCTTGCTTGCAAATATGGAACTTTCAGCGGCTTTATACCAACCATCATGCCTTTCGAGTTATGGTCGACGAAAATGGAATGCTGTACAGGTTTGCCGCCCAAGCGTCTATGTACATTGGTTGATGCTGCAACAATGATCAGAAATGTTTTTTTCTGATAAAGCCGAGCCATTGAGCGGTGGGACAGGAAGAGCCAAAGAATTTGATGAAAGAATTAAGGTTAAAACTCTTGCCAACAGAATCGAACAGCTTTACTAGTCGGAAAGTATCTCTTCCAATTCGAGATCCTCAGGCTTCATTATAAGATCATAGTCCAAATCTGTTATGTTAGACGATACCTTCTCTTGAATCTCTCCATAGTCCAGTTCAGAGAAGTCTGCCTCATCATCAGCAAAATGATCATCCGGTGGCTCACCATTTCTTTTGATTGGATCACCATTTCCAATTTTACTGCCAACCATGATTGAACTCCTGTGATCTGATTTTGTCTTGACCTTTTGATATTCGCATATACACGTAGATGGGTTCTCATGAAATTCACCTCTACCCGGCCTTACCTCTTTTGGTTCTCCCATGAAGCCTCTCTGATTAGTGCGAACCTTGGAGGCAAATGCTTCCCAGCTCATGTTTGCGTGGTTCAAAAACAGAGAGTAAAGTTTCTTCGCATTGGGGCGAATCGTTCGCTTATGTCCAAAGTATCTCCTGCAATAAACAAAAAATAAAACAGTAATGTTCCACCTATACCATCCTTGACTCATATGATACTTCTGCAGAAGTATGATTAAATATATACATGCAACAGCCATGCAGTCTTAAACCCAAATCCTTGCCCCTGGCACAACCCAAAAGGTACTTAAAATGAAATGACCTATCTGTTGAATAAATAGGCAGCAGAGACGCTGAACCGAATCAAGCAAACAAATGTCCATGGATCAGAAATAAGAAAATTAAAATCTGATTTCGAGGTTATGCCCTGTCAGATGATTAGGATGTTGGGTATATCTACAATAACTGAGAATGTGCATGTATTTTCATATTCTAGCAGAATCCATTCATGTCTTTTTTTATGTGGAATGGTACCTTCGACCTGCTAACATTCTTGCCATGTTACCATTGTTGTTGGTCACGAACACATCACTCTCATCACAAACAATGAAATCGAGTGCAGCCATGCGAGACGAAAATGAGGAAAATGGCAACAGCTCCTCTTTGCTGGCTAATGTTTCTTTCGAATGAAAATTAGGGAACAGTGATTTGAGGGGTGCTAATGTCTCTTCTCCACCATAAACCTCCCCAGATGCCACATAAATGTGAACATCATTTCCAAAGCCCAATGCTCTCAGCATAAGACCAACCTCTTCAGGAGTAAGTGGACATTTTCCATGCCTCCGTTCCTTGTCTGGATTGCTTGTCTGCGCAAGCATTTATAACACGTCATGGATGGCTTCACATTGTTACTAGAGTTAAAATATAACACACATTCTATTGAACACTTGCACAAAAAGACTTACATGTAAAGTCTTCCACCTCTTGCGTATGGCTCCCAGTTCTCGCCTTTCCTTTTCCCCTCCCCCATAATAGCATCCAGAAAATGCAAGCATATCAGGTTCAAACCTATCATAAGAAATATTTGTATCCATCAGCAAGTATTTGTCACTAATTTTAAAATGTTTTTTTCCCAATTGTATGATTCTCAAGTACAAAAGAGAGTTGACAACACAAAAAGATTTTTCACAATTTATCTACATCCAACCAATACATGGATGGAAGCAATAACCAGGGTTGAAATTCACCTTAGGTGCAGTGCAATGAAATGCCTGCTTTTCTTCCTCATCCTCTGGGTAAGTTTTTTACCCATTTCTAGTATAGGGTCTGTGAATTTTAAAGCATGATAATTAACTCTGCATCTCAGCTTTTGCAAATCTGTCTCCAATTTATTTGTAAGCCTGTAGTCAAACTTTGTAAGCTGGACAACCTACATAATCATTAAACAAGTAAATGTCACATTCTATTTGAACCTTAAATTCATAATATGCTCTTTGGATAAAGACGAAACTAAGAATTCCATAGAAGTGATACAGGCAATTACTGAAACTACTGTTTCTCAGAAAACCACCAAAGACACTTCTGGGAATAGATAGTTGCGGGAACCTCAACAATCTTCTCTAAAGTATTCAAAATTTCATTGCTGATCCTAATTCAATACGTACAATCCAATACAAAAGAAATCCTAAGTTACAAAAAATGTTAAAAGTCCAAAACCTAAACCGATATAAAAGCACAAGCACCAACACTCTAAAAGCAAGTGACAAGTCTATTGCTAAATACAAGAGTGTTTGTATAACATGGTTTTATGCCAGCATATATAACTTCCTCATTATCGTTAATAACCATTTTATCCACATAAACACCAAAAACATATGACAGCACAGACATGCACTGGCATAATGGTCCACTCATCCAAATAGCTCAACAATAAAACCCATTTGAAAAATGCACCAATTGAGTTTCTAAATTGGTAAAGAATACATCCGCAGGTCCTCTTCCCACAACCTTTCAAAACTACAGAATAAAGTCAACCTCAATTGGATGAATTGAAAATACGGCATGCCAACAAGCCTAAAAAGCTCAGTCAAGCAATCTTTTTTTTTTGAGAGAGAGAGAAAGAGCAGAGAGAGCAGTTAATTAAAAATAAAATCTGTACACCAATGGCAGATCAATTCATCCATAGGAATGATAGAGATAAAGGACGGGCAGAAAACAATAAAGGGAGAGGAACATAACCACACCAGTACATCGAACCCTGCACCAGTACATCATGTGCTATGTTTGAATCACTCAGACACTCCCCTTCAATTTCGATAATGATCAGATGCCATTATCCCACCAGGTCATTGGATGTTGAGTTCTCCATCATAGGACAGCTGAAATGATACTTGAGATGAATGATATTCTTGGTGAAGCTTTATCCTGGCAGATCCATCTATTTTCTGTATTTTCCTACCTCCAAAACTAACGCAAGCAAGACAGTTTTCCATGTTACCCAACCCTTCAAATTTAAGGCCCCAACACCCCATCCTTCCATGTGAGGCTAGCAAAGAGAAGGGGACACCCCACAGAAATTGAAGAGATTGAAGAAAAAGGACCGGATTATTGAGACAAAGGGGAAGTGTTAATGGAGATGGTCAAAGACTCATCACTGACCCAAGAAAGCAAACAAGCATTAGGTAGTTTGAAATTTCAGCTATTAAGATTGTAGATTTAAGATTCAATCCAAGGTGGTTATCCAACAAAAAGCTATCGGTGGAAGAGATGCCAGCTCAGGGAAGTTATCTTTCTTTGAACGTCCATTACCATTTATACAATAAAAGATCCAGCTGGGGGAACCAAAGCTTTTCAATCCTTAAGAATAAAGTCAACATCAACTTCTAAATTGAAATATGGTATGCCAACAAAAAGGAGGAAAAGCCCCCCACCTACAAAGCTTCAGGAAGCAATATTTTCATGAAAATCCTTTACCATGCCCATAAATGAAAAACCTGTTTCTCAAGTCTTTGACACATTTCAATTCCACAAGCCAACAATTCTTGGAAGTTATTAAAAAAATTAATAGCTTCCCAACCAGACCAAATTAATGCCTCAAATCATAGTTCTAAAACTAGTTTGACTTGGTTGACTCATCCAAGTCAACTTAACCCACTAAAAAATGAGACAGTCACTGAAAACTCAACTTGGCACCGAGTTTTGTCTGACTCGGTAATTAACTCAAACAAGTCGAGTCAACTAGTCGGCATAGTTGTTAAAATCTTAAAAGACTATATTTTTCATAGAAAACAATCTGGATGGCCAACAACTACTTTGCACAACTTTAAATCACTAAAAGGGACAACGTTGGTAAAATCATCATACTTTTCTAGGCAAACATAGAAAATGCACATAAACCTAAGTGTTCCCACTATAAAATAGCAGGCTATGATATTTCTATCACAGAATGCATGTATTGCTCTGAAATGATGAAAAGTGTGTTTACCAGATAAAGAGTCAAAAAGAGATTTAAGTTTGAGGATAAAAATTTACCTAGAATTTAGGGCAAAAGGTGAACCTAAGCATTATACATATTAAGAAACAAGGCAAAAAATCGTATAGCATACCTACAAAGTTGTACATGACTGTTATAGGAAAGCTGACTTCAAAAAACTGAGCAAACTTTGAGTAATGGACACTTACATGCCTTTTCAGAAGAACAGGCAGCACACGATTCTGATAGCATTTTGGATTGCACTTCCTTGGAACGCGCATGGTGTATGGAGTACCAATAACTTTCCCTCCCTTCTTCGGGAGCTGTTTTATGATCTTAACATCCTTTGAAAGAAATGAAATGAACCAATCCTCATCAAAGATTTCAGTGAAGGTACTGCAAAACAATATCACCAAAATGATTCACTCTTATTGATGGAGCAAGCAAACCGTGATAATAATGTTACCTGTTCCCAACAGCCTAATTAAATAACAATAACAACAACAACAACAATAAACAAACCTAGAGTCCTTCCAAAAGGATTTTTTATCAAGCTTTGGAACAACAAGGGTTGCATTCAAAATGCGAGCAGCAACAACAGCATCTGTTATCTGAAAAAAGAAGAGGTACAATAAGAAAATCCAAGTATTTAATCAAAATTTCCAGAAATCTGGAGGTAACTTAATAAATACATATATATTGTGAATGGTGAAATGTGTATATATGGATAGGTAACTGTGTGACAACTAATCTAACCCTAATTAACTAAAAAAAGGTGACTGAAACTACTCTATTCATGAGTTTGTATGAACCAGTCGGCAGATGGTAAAGTGGCTAAGATCATTATGATGATGATGACGAATGAGTCAGCAATGGTTCTGAACATTCAATGCCACTGCCAGGAGTCCTAATAATCTGAATGATGCTTTGGTTCTGGCATGGAAAGGATTAAACTAATATTGGGGAAAGAAGGGGAAGGGGATTAAATAGTCACTATTGACTTCCAGAAGCGCATTGATGGTCTCCCCACAGCAAAAACTTCATTCAAAGTTTATGGAATTTTGCACTCTCTACAGAGTACAGCAGAAAAAGGGGGGAGGGTGGGAAATAATGAGAGTATAATGAAAGTGAAAACTGTATATTCTTTCAATGAAATTGCCAATGATTCAATCTGCATATGTTTGGCAATAGGGAAAATTTTCTTGTTTTATTGGTGATAGGGTGTGCAAAAATACTAGAAGGTTGTTGTTATAGGGTGTAGCACTTCAATAAGGAGACGAGAATCTTCAAAAAACGATGATGACAAAAATAAGTCAATGGGAGTAAAAAACATAAATGATGCAAAATGCTTGCAGTTACAAGCATAGTTTGAGGCATACAAGCTAACATCAACGACCACAGTCAAAGGTTCCTGGCACTGCATCCAACCGAATGCCTTCTCTATGTCCTAGTTTCCAAGAGAGGCGAATTCTTCCGCGGATGAGTTGGCTAGGCAGGAGCTCTTTAGCTTATTGGAAATTGTAAACAGAGTGTTATAAGTTTTTTGTATGGTGTTGGGGAGGCACGCTCCATGCCCAGTTTTATGGATCCCCCTTCTTTCTCGTTGAATAAAGTTTTCTCCTTTTGTGAATAAAATAGTAACTATTCAAAAAAAACTGGCAGATCTCAGTAGCTCGTGCATTTTTTTGGCAGAAACATCAAAAGTGGGAGCACCAATCATGAAACAAAATTCAAATATTGGAGCAATGAACATGGACAGGTGCCTCAGACTGTCATATAAGGTGAAATATTGTGATAAAACTATGTTTAACGTTTATATACACAAAATCAAGTATATATGACAGATCATATTCTTCCATTCTACGCCGGAAACAATTATAAATTTTACAATGAAATTCAAATCATGCTAAAACTAAAAGCAACATGTAGCTGTAAACTGGGATTCTAATCATGTGATATTATTAATTCACCATTAAATTTACTGATTAGTAATTTGCTTTATCAGCAAAACAATCTTCAACTCTTTTCAATTTTTTATCCTTTCAAAATCCATGAACTCATAACAACCCAAGTCAAGCCCTAAGAAACTCCAAATTAAATTCCTATTATTTTCAAAGAACACATTCAGAAAATTTGAACTTTTTTGTTCTATAAACAAGATTACAGGGTTTAAGTATCATACTCCTGTCCTTTGTTGGTTTAAGCCTCCACTTGTCGCAATCATTAAGTAGCGATTTGGATATGTGACTGCTTCTACCACTATGTTTACAAATAAAACAGAGTTCAAATTAGCAGAGAGAAGTATTGAAATTCCCAAATAAAATAACGGAATATTTTTTTTAAATTCTCAAATACATACAAATACAAAAGAAGGGACAATTAAAATTAAAACAGAACCAGAATGCAAGATTTGAAAAGCATATCTGAATTCAATCCAACGAATGAAAATTTTGAAAAAATGAGACCACCTGCAAACTTGCTGCTTGCATTACTGCATCCATAGTAGAGACTGGACGACCTCGACCGCCAAAGATCTTGCCCGGATCTCCCTCCGGCACTCTAAATTAAAAAAGACGAAAAAAAACAGATTAGATCCAACCATAAAAATTGAAAAAATGCCACCTTTGCATCAAAATTATCAAGAAAAATAAAAAACAAGTAATAGGTGAGAGAAAGTGAAAGAGTTGGATACCGGAACACGGAACAATCCATCTCCGATAGCCTGAGTTTGAATCTGGGCACCATTTTTCAACTGTAAAAATTTAAAAAAAATAAAATAAATCTAGATTAGGGAGAATTGGAAAATGGATGGCAGGATGATAATAAAGGGGAAGAAGACGGGGTAAAGTCAAGTACAAAAAGGAGGTTGCGACGGGGGCGGAGGGACGGAGATGGAAGGAGGAAGGAGACGAGGAAGAGGACGACGACGGCGACTGCTGAGAGGCCGGAGATAGCTGGAACCAGGCAGCGATAGTGGACATAGTGGTGGTGATGGACGTGGCGCCGGCCTTTCATCATAGAATCCTTTCTCTTCATTCCTTCGATGATTTAGATTTAAAAGATAAAAATGGAAATCAACCGATTAAACAACGGAAATAGAGAAGCTAAGAACGGACAGTTGGATTTGGATTTGAGGCTGCCGTTCATCTATCTCCATCGTCGACGGCAACAGATGCAGAGCCGGGGAAGAGAGATAAAGAGAAGAGAAATGCAGACATTTATAGAGAGAGATAGGAAGAAAGAAACGCCTTCCGTTCCCACTTCCCAGCAACCGCGCTGAAGTCCACTTATTTTTAAGAGGGAAGACTCTAGTGCCACGAATCTCTTTTCCGAACGACTGGACGATCTCTTCACCTATAAAGGCTCCCTAAATCTCTCACCGTCCTTATCAACAGTCAATACGTAGTGGTTGAAATTTGAAAGAGCTAACACTTTCTTATTTGAGCAGATTTAGTATAGAGATTAGCTTAATTTATTTAAATATGAGTTTATTTTACATAAAAAAAATCTCATTTTTATTAGGTTGGAAGTAAAGTTTTTGCATAACTCGATCTGCCTTAATTACTTGTACATATATTATTACTTTTTATATTTATTTGATGACTTTCTACGACTTTTTTAAGACAATTGTATTTTTGGTAATTAAAAATTATTTTTATAGATATTTTTCTTTAAACAAGCCAATACAATGTACACTATGTTTAAAATTATATAAAATTATATGAATTTATTCTATAAATATATTGATCACTAATTGTTCAAAAAACATCTCAATTTCAAAAATAAAATGTTTATTAAATTATTCATCTTATCTAAAGCCAAGTCAAAATTGATCCAGTCAATGTATCTTACTTTTATTTTCTACAAAATCCAGTTGCACAGAAACACAAAGTTTTGAACTCTTACTTTCATTTTGATAATTAATTATATTTTTTATTAATAAATTGAATGGTAAAAAACTAATTAATTTGTAGTAAATATTTTGATATCAATATCTTTGTAAAAGTAAAAGTAGCTAACTGATAATTTAAAATAAATCTGATTTATATTTTTACTATTAACTTTATATATTCATTTTAGTTACATTAATAGAGTGATCAAAGGCATTTGTTTAGCCAACAGAAGTAGAGAAGAAAGTCGTCTAGTCGTCTGGAAATGAAGTCGTGATGTCATAAAAGTCGTGGGGCCAACAAAATTGAGCAAGGTGCAGAGCAGCATAATGCAATCTCTCTCTCACTCTTCATGTGAGCTGCATATAGAACATAATTTTAGGGGCATATTGTTTTTTATCGGCGTAATCTCTTTTTTTTGGCCATTTATACCCTCGTAATTTTTTGAAAATATATTTAAAAATAATAATAATCTAGCAAAAGTTTGGGCCAGCTATCCTCATACGAATATTTTGTATATATAGACACGGGTTTTACCGTGATGCTCAATTTACCCTCCACCTACGTACTGAAGAAAAAAAACGCCAAAATTTATGAACAATACAATTGGTTCACCGGAATTGCAACTCAACTCGTCAAAATTCATGAACAGTGCAATTCGATTTACCAGAATTGTAAGTCATTTCACCAAAATTCATGAACATGCAATTTGACTATTCGAAATTTCAAATAGACTAGTCGAAATTCACATGAATAGTAAAACACAGCCCATTGAAATTTGACTGTTTATGCGAAAGGTAAAATCAAGAATACACTAAAATTCGTATCGCTAAATACAAAATGCCCCTGAGAGGATCGATGGCCAAAACTTAGACTTAAATGTTGAGGTACTCTAAATGAAAAGCTTTAAAAGGGGGATTTATGATAAAACTGAATATATGAATGCTATTCAAAATGAAATTTGATAGAATCAAGATTAATAAAGTATTTAAGAGATGTTGGATATTAATTTATAATTTTAGAGATATTGGATAATTATTTATATTTTTTATTATTTTCATCTTGAATTGTAATCTTAATTTTATTTACAGGCTAAGAAGTAATGAAATAAAGATTGAAGACTTATCTTCACAAACAACTATGCGGTTAGAAGGCTGGTTTTTTTTTCAAAGTGAAATTAAACGAGTTTCTATCCCTCATTTTCTATATTTTTCTCATTTTCTTTCATTTTTATTCTGTTCTAATTTAGCGTTTAATCATAATTTTGACACTCAACGAAAAATGGTTTAATAAATTCTACCGTATATCATTTAGAATTATAGAATATCTCAAAGTCTAAAAGTTGGGCCAAAAATTCAGTGCTAATCATATCTAAATAGTATTGAAAGTAATCATCATCTTCTTATTTATTTTGACACGGTCTAGATCTAATGATTAAAAATAAATATAAATCTTCATTTTTTGTTTTAAAGATAATTTAAATTTTTAAATTTAATATAATACGAACCTCTAACCTATAAAATATAAAATATGCTTTATGAGAAAGAGATCAAAATTTTATATGTAGACATGAATTTAGAGCTAATTTGTACTCTGTTTAATAAGACAATAAACGAAATTTGTTTTTAATGTGAGAAATGAAAATATAGAATTTGAAAATTTAAGGACTTATTTACAATTAGCTCTATAATTAAGGACGTGTTACTCAATTAATAACTCGTGTAATTGCATGCTAAGTTGAGGGTATTTTGGTACATTTGCTTGTAAGAGGCATTTTTGTTGTAGTAGACTAGTCGCCGGTTCGCCGCCGTACTGATATTTAAGAGATAGAGTTAATCCGAATTAACTACTGACTAATTACGCGGATTAAACAAATCTTCCGCTGCTGGTCTGTGTACACATCAGATTGTGTACGGGTAAATAGCAGAATTTCAAGGAGAACGCGGGAATTATGAATAAAAATCTAACAAATTTAAAAAGATGATAAATCTCATTTTTTTTAAAAAAAATTATGTGTGGGAACTGGGGAAACCCACTGTAAAACTCCCACGATAATATCTACGACCTTTAAGACACACCAAGTGAGGTTATAATGGTTTGAATCTGATAACTCCCGCTTCTTGAAGAGATATTACCGTTGAACTATATCTATATGGGCCCACGTGTGATTAATTCAAATCCACACCAAGAAGTATATTTGTTTTGATTTATTAATTCCACTAAAAATTTAGGCGAAGTAGTTCGAATTAATTATATATTTTTATTTTTATTACTTTTTATGAAATTTCTCTATTTTTAAACATCTAACTGGATAAGAATGGGCAAAACCCTTCTAACTCACAAATTCAATTTCAAAATTCTTTAGTGAATATTTCAGCCATTTTCGGCCCTATTTTATTATTTTTTTAAATAAATTTTAGCCCAATCTAACTAATTAGTATTTCTGATAAATGCTGAAAAATCCTAAAATATTGATTCCAATCCATCAAAACTGGAAATTTTTGTTCTTAATTTTGAATTTAGGATAAAATTTGAAACTTAGTTTATATGGGTGTAACTCAAGCGGTAATCTTCCACCTCAAGAAGCAGAAGGTTCCAGATTCGAGGCTCCATAACCTCACCTAGTGTGCCTTAAGGACAATGAATATCATCTCTGGAAATTTTAAATTGGATTTCTCACAGTTCCCATACGTAAAATTTATTTTAAAAAAAAAAATAGAAACTCAAGACACGTGTAAATAGCAAAATCCAATTCGACAATGTTGAGTGGCAATTTGAGGTAGGGCACATGATTAGAAATACCGATAATCTGGGCTGGACCCAAAATTTTAGTTAAAATTGTGTCAGATTTTTGGCTCAGCCTAAATTTATTTTGAAAAAAAAAATAGAACTTGGGGCCTGAAACGGGCCTAAATATCAACTGAAAAATATTGTGAAATATATTATTTTATTTTTTAAAAAGACTAAAACTTGATAATAGTGGAAGGTGATAAGCTTTTTATTTAAAAATAAAATAAATATTTGAAATAGAAATTAAGGTCAAATAGTTAAAATAGCAACTGATATTTATTAATCCATAAAGCATCTAATATGTCAATTTTGACAGATATTTCAAATTAGGGCCAGACTTGAGCTCGTGTTCGACAACTCTGCCTAGTACAAGTTGTATAACAGGCCACACAAGGGGAATCTAATATGCTGACGCTGATGACAAATCTTTGTTTTCTTTTAGAAGGGTTTGACTTGGGAAGGCTCTTCTAAGGATTGTCTTCTATGAGAAATGATGAAAAAAATAGAACATTATAATATTTTTAAAAAGATCAAGTTCATTACAATTGAGCAGCTATAATTTAAACATTTAAAGATTAATAGTCAAAACAGAATTAATTTTAGATTGATTTTCAATGTACTGATAAATCAACTCCAAATGCATTCAAATTGGATAAAAATAAAATCAACAAGAGTACATTCACGTAAAAATTTAAGAATATATATATATATATAAATAGTGATTTTTGTACCGTGAGTTAAAAATTAACGAACGATATAGACTTTTAAGAGATGAATCTCATGTACTATAAATAGGGGTGAAACTCGGGTCGGATTTTGGCCCAAACCCGCATGACTTGACCCAAAAATCATACGGGTTGGTCATGAAAGTCGGGTTGGGTAGGATTGAGAAGTCAAAAACCCACATTGAATTCAGGTCGGGTTGAGTTCAGATATTTTTAAGTTAACCCGATGCGGCCCGATCAAACCTGACCAGACCCGGTAAAAAGTAGGTTCAAAGTATGGGTCAAATCGGGTTATAATTTGGATCGGGTCGGGTCAAGACGTCCGAGTCAAAAGATAGGGTCGGTTCGGGTTGGATTCCATATATTAGTAACTAGGGTCAAGTTGAGTTTTAAAAAATCCGACCCGACCTAGCCCGATTTCAACCCCAACTGTAATAACATTATTTGTTGTTATAATCTAAGAGGAGGGTGGTCTGACGGTCAATAAACTTTCTTCACGAAAGGAAATCTTGAATTCTATTCACGCTAAACACCCCTTTGGACTACTCGTAGTTGCTTACCCGATGTATGTGGGATTGAAAGTCTTGCATATGTCTTAATAAATAGTTGGATTAAAATGTCCCTGTTAATACAGGTAAGATCTCTTAAACACATTTGTCATTAAAAAAAACATTATTTGTTGTCATCCCTCTTTTATAAACGTGTGTCATATTAAACTTTGTTTGACTTAATATAAAAGGGACCCCACGATAATTGATTCTAAATGATGACGAAGGAAGGGTTAGGGTGCACGGCAAAGCCATTTTACTAGCTTACCTAGAACTTGAAGGCCTTGACCATATTTGTTTAATGCAAGGCAGGCAGATGCTGGGTAACATGCTTAAATCACTTTTTTTTTAAAAAAAATCCAGTTATATTAGTTTAATATGTAGGTCAACTTAAGTTTATACTCATAGAAATAATTCATCATATAATTTTATTATAATTTATTCTCTTGAACAATTAATAGTCACTACAAAATATAATTTGGATGTCTAAAACCACTCAATTTACAAATTTGTCTAAAAGACACTCATCTTTGCTTTATTTTTAAAAAAAGAAAAAGAAAGAAAGAATAGGAAGCATCGGTCAACGTGGCACATATCAACTAAATTTTTAAAAAATCACTTGAATTCTTCTTTAGGAAAAAGAGAAAGTAAAAAACCATTGTGGGTGTTGAACCCTAAATTGACCTAATTCAAATTAATATCAAATTGAATTGAAATAATTTAATTAAGTTGGGCTTTAGAGTTAATTCTCAATATGAATTGAATATTGAGTTGAATTGGTGTTGAGGACTCACATAAGTATTCCTCATTTATCATTTCTTCGCAGCACTCATGGAGTTTGGTACAAAATTTATATTTATTCGGCTGCATAGGAAGATAGACCCTACTGAAACTTAAAAGTCCACCAAAAGGAGCTGGTCCAAGGTCCAGTGAGACTCACTAAACGTGGGTCCTGGTAATTTAGTGGCAAAAATTGACTAAAAATATCATAAATTTAGTAAATTTGAAGCGTATACATATTTTTCATGTTATTTTTATTTTTATAATAGAAGGTGTTTATACGTCTCACCTGCAAAGGATTTTTACTCCATTAATATTTTGGAACATGTGCACACATTGTATTCTACACATACACCGAGTTTAAGTGAAGAGAAGTAATCTTATAGAGAGTGGGATTGAGTGTGAATCGAATTCAAAACTTGACTTTCTAAGACGAACTTCTTTATTGTTTAAAAATAAAGGGATTGAGTGTGAATTGAATCCAAAACCTACATTTTTGAGATGAACTTCTTTATTATCTAAAAGTGAAAGATTTTGTACAATCATTTTTGAAGAGAAAAAAGAGTGATATCCTACAAATTTTAGGTGTACTTGTCGCAATTAGATGATAAAACGTGTTTGATAACCATGAGATTTGTGAAGTTCTCTTCTATTAAACAATGAAATCAATGGAAAGTAGGTAATCACTAGGAAAATAAATATCGGCTGATACATAATCTATCGGCCGATATGATATGTATCAGTTTTTAATACCTTTACATATTGGGTGATACGATATGTATTGACCAATATCCAATATATACCGGCGATATATATCACCGATATTGGCCAATATTGTAATAGCCCCAGCCCGGAGGCCTAAAAGGCAGATAAATTGAGCTGTATGGGTCACTGTCGGTCCGACCGACGAACAACTGCATTGGCATGTGAAGAGTGGGAAAGAGTCTCACGTCGTTAATGAGCTAGATTTGCAAGGGGTTTATGTGTAGCCACGCCCTCCTACTTAGCAAGACGCAATTTGGGCCTGTATGTTGGATCAGGCCCAGTGCCAAAACCTTGTGGGCCTCGTATGGGTGGGCCCAAAGTAGACAATATCTTGTTAAGCTAAGCCTTAACCTAGATTTTTGGGCCAGGCCTTTACAATTGGAATCAGAGTAAAGGTTCAACCCTTTGTAGACTGTATGGGTCCCATGCCCCTTCCCTATGTTTAGTCGAGTTGGGCCAAGAATGGGCTTTCCCATAGACAGTCGACACTGAGTTATCGAGTCGAGCCGAGGGCGGCTTTGGACTTAAGTGGGGTGCATTGTAATAACCCCAGCTTGGAGGCCCAAAAAGGCAGAGAAATTGAGCTGTACGGGTTACTGTTAGTCCGACCGACGGTGAACAACTATATGGGAGTGTGAAGAGTGGGAAAGATTCCCACATCGAAAATGAGCTAGATTTGGAGGCGGTTTGTATGTAGTCAAGCCCTCCTAGTCAACGAGACGCATTTTTGGCATGTATGTTGGATCAGTCCCAGTGCCAAAATCATGCGAGCCCCGTGTGGGTGGGCCCGAAGCAAACAGTATCTTGCTGAGTTGAGTCTTAAACTCAGATTTTTGGGTCGGGCCTTTACAAATATTGGTCGTTTTAATTTTTTTTTAAAAAAAGAGATACATTTATCAGCGAATATATCGTCTGATATCAAATATCGGCTCTTACTGTCTGTGACGTACCATATGTAATTCTTTTAAAAAGTTGAAATTGTTTATGTGATATCGTCTAAAAATTATCTACACGAGATTGCAACTTCACTTTTTTCATAGTTATACAATAATTGATAGTACTTTATATTATGCATACTTGCATAGTATTAATGATACTTTTAATTTTTATATTTATGATATCTATTTATTAGTATTTATTTTATTTTAATTTTTTATTAAATCTATTGAAGTAGTCTAACAATAATATTTGATTGTATCATGATTTTCGATAATATGAGATAACATTTGAAATTGATAAGACTTTTTAAAAAGTACTAATAAATTAATTTGAATATTACAAACTTTTAATTTAATGAACTTAAAATTTAATAATATTTAAACAGAACAAGTTAAATTTTTTTTACAATTGCCCAACACATTCTAAGTGCTTTCTTTCTTTAAAATGGAAAGTTATAATATGTGATAAAATTAATTTTTAATTACTTTAAATACCTAAATTCATCATTAATACTCATTTTATGTTTGCATATGAAACACGTGGTCCAATAAAAAAGTACCCACAGAAATGATCGTTCTTCCGAGCCCGCCCAACTTCCATCTCTCTTGGAACGGCCGTCCACAGTCGGGACCAAATCCTTTTCCTGCGCACCCCCTGCTCAGCTTAACCTCCGCACACGTCCTCGCCAATGGCTGCCTTCCAATTGTGCGCTTTATAGGGCTTCGAAACATTTCCGAGAAAACTAGAATTTTTGAAAAGAGAATTTTCGGAATCTCTCCTCTGTTTCTTTATTATAATCAAATGTCTTCTTCCCATCTATTCAAACCCTCGTCGCTCTCTTGTCGTTCTCTTTCTCCTATTCTCTTCTCTTCTCATTCCCTCACTTTCTGTCCTTCTCTTTCCTTCCCACGAAGAACCTCACTTGCCGTCTGAAATTCAAGGCTAGGGCTTATGGGTCAGACAGCAGCGCTGCCGAGGGCGCCGACGGAAAGCCTGCCGCCAACGGCACTCTGGTATACTACCTCCTTGAGTTTTTGCTTCTGAAATGTGTGGTTATAATGGTTATTTCCCTCATTTCTGCACTTGTTTATCGCGCGTGTCGCTCCGGTTGGTGCATTGATTTAAATGGACAGAAATTCTCATGTAGAATGGCTCATAGATCACTATTTGGATTAATATAAGTGGGTTCGTTAGAATCTTAATTTGGTGTAGAAACTGTAATCCAATGCCAGATTAAGACTCTAATGGGGCCACTTTTTTCAATCCAAGCTATCCAAATTGTCGCCTGTGACCTGTTCTACATCTGATTCCATCCTTGGCGTCAGTTTCAATGCATGGATTTTGTAGTAGTGGATTTTAAAATTAAAAGGAAATTTAATATTTTTTAAGTTTTTCAGGTGGACTGAAAATCTCTATTATTGATGTTCCATGAGTTTGAATTTTTGAGGAACGTGGAAACCAAATCCTCCACCCACACTGTCTGCAGATATTCCTGGGCTTGAAAGTCTGAAACAGCAAAATGGTTACTTTCTCATAAATTACATGCAGATTACCAAGGGCACAAATGTTTCTAGGAAAATTCACATTCCTGTTTCTGCCCAATTTCTTGGAATGTTTGTCATTGTAGCCAAACAGACCTTCAAGGTGTTTGGATGGACTAAAGTGTGAATTGTTTACATTCTAAGACTTTGGAATTTTTGAGAATGTGCAAAATGTTTTTTTTGGGGCTTGCTTGTAGTTTAGTTTGTTATTTCAAACCAAAGGACAAAGGTACATTACTACATTGTGCCTACTCATTGTAAAGTCAGTAGTTGTTGCAATAAAGGGCCCTTTCCATCCATGATTGCATAACTGCGTCATGTGATTTTTACCATGTTTGAACTAAAATGGCTGCAGTAGAGTTTATTTTCCCTTTTTAGTGGCCATATTTTGTGCCTAAGACAATGTTCCCGTGACATGAAATTGGACATATTGGATAGGTTATTTGTTTAATTACCTTTCCAAAAGGTTGTGAGAAATTACGATACATATTCCTGGTGGACTTATTTTGAACCTTGTTTAGTTTTGCACTGAGATATCAATAACAAAAAATATTTGTATATTCAAATAATTCTGGAGAAGGTTAGGAGACAAATAAACGTGGGATATGGTTGTTCTCGACTTAAAACAGGCCTATTGATTGGCAAACATCGAAAAAAATTGTACCTCATGGAGATTATAGAGGGTATGTATGCAGAAGCAACAACTTGTGTAAGAATGGTGTGTGGAAAGACGTGAGTTTCTAGTTGGAGTACGAATTTACAGAGGATTTGCTTTGAGTGCTTAGTTATTTGTTTTTGTTAGTAACATCTTAACATTGATAATCCTAGAGGAAGTTTCATGATGTATGTTACTATGTTGTTTGTAGGTAATATAGTGCCATTTATCAAGTCAAGAAATGAATTAGAGAATAAATTGGAATTGTGGAGGAAAGCTCTTGATGCAAATTGTTTGGGAATTAGTAGAACAAAGGCAAAATATATGGAATTGTGTTTTTATTGGAATGGAGAGTATGGAGGATGAACTAATTAAAATTGGAAATGGCATAGTATTGCATTATGATAAACTTAGATACTTTGGTGCAACTGTAGAACGAAATGGTGGATATAGTCAGTGTGATAGGTGAAAAGTGGGTTGACTATAGTTAAAGTAGCAGAGTATTGTGATGGAATAATGTTTTGTTGATTAAAGGAGTGATTCTGTAGAGTGGTAATTGGATTAATTATGCTATATGGAACCAAATATTGGACAATAAAATGGGATAGTAGACACAGGGATGCACATTCTAAGATGTGTGGAGTAACATAAAAAAAAGGAATGCTTTGTATCAAAGGGACTCTAGAAGTAGCCCCATAGATGAAAAGGTAAGGGAATGTCATTTAAGTGCTTTGGAAAATTAAGTAGAAGACCAAAAACAATCTTAGTATGAAAAACTGAAGCATTTCAAGTAGAATGGGAGATGGGGAAGGCCTTCAATGACCTGGATTGAAGGGGTAAGGAAAGACATGACAGATTGTTGATTGAAAAAGAGTATGATTATCGATGGGGTACAATAGAAATGTAGAACTTCTAAGATGAGAAAATGGTTTTTAGTTTTTATATGATAATGATTAGATATTCTAGTTAATATGAATTATTATTAGCTATCTTTCAGAAAAAGAGTTGTTAGCTAGTAATACTTAATTTCTACCTTTGATTAATATGTAATATACTTATACATTTATAGGCAAAATCTAAAAAAGAAAACTTGGACAAGTGCCTTTTGCCAAAATGATTGATTTCTCTATGAGGTCCATATGGCGATCAGTCCAACTTGCTCCTTATATTACTTTACCTTCTGAAGTCGAATCCTTCCTAGCCAAGAGAAAGTCTAGGGAGGCTAAGTTCTCTAGGGAGGTTGGCTATATATCATGGGCTACATTGTTGTGTGGCACACATAGAATTACATTGATAGCAGGATGTTGGTGAAGCTCCCTCATCCAATCACTATAGCTTTGTGAGATGGGCATGAAAAATCAATAGCTTATAGCAGTCAAATTTCAAGGTTGAAAATCACAAGGTTAGGATGATTGGGTGGGTGGGGTGGGGGTTGAAATTTTGCCTACTCCTGTCCATGTCATTTTCTATAGATCCCACCTAATTTGTGTCATTTTTTATACCCCACGTAAAGATATGTGGTCTAGTAAAAGGAATAAAAAGTAATGGACAGTCTCACTAATTAGGGAGGTTTAGATAGCCTCTATAGAGTAGCTAATGTTAATCTGACTCATCCCAACTATTAGATTCAGTGTCAAAGGTACAAATATTTATCCATTGCCACAAAATCAAGGTTAGGATGTTTTGATGAGATTTACTTTGGAAGTCTAGTAGTGAACATGATTTCCTATGTATCTGTCACTTTGTCCATGTTACAAGGTGGACCTACCCCCTGTCAAGTCAGCAAACTCTGCTATAAATGCTTGTGGTATCTTTTCTACCTCCTTGTGTATATAATACATCAGCTGATACATTTGAAAACTCCATTGCCCATATGTTTTTTAGTGCTTTGGATGAATGATATTGTTCAGAAGTACAATCTGCAAGTTTCTGGTTAGCATTCAAATTCAAGCTTCAAGGGGTTCAAGGTTTTGGAAAGGAATCTGCAGCGTGATTCCTGTCTTTGAGAAATGTATTAATAGGGCCCATGAGGCGAACAAGTTAATCCATGCTAGATGTAAGGAAGGCCTAAGGGGTGTGCTTTTAAATTTAGTTATGGAGAAGGCCTAGGATCACGTTAGAAGGGAGTTTGTAGAATATCTATTCTGGAGGATGGGTTTTGGCCCCAAGTGGAGGGGTTGGTAGAGGGCATGTGTCTAGGATTCTTCTAACTCAATTTTGGTGAACGGCTCACCTACAAAACCAATTAGGGCTACTCGGGGCTTACGTCAAGGTGACCCATTATCTCCATTCCTGTTCACTATGGTAGCCGATGCACTCAATGGTCTTATGAGGCGAACCAAACAAACAAACCTTGTCAAAGGTTTGGAGGTCTCCTTAGGTAGTTCTTCAGTCAGTCACCTACAGTTTGCAGATGATACTTTATTGTTCTGTGAAGCATCTAGTGAAGAGAGTGGGGCTGATTTGCAATGAAAGTAGTGTTCCCATTATCGCTTTCTTGGGCCCTTGCAGTCCATGCTTTGTTTTTGAGGTGGAAGTCCGAGCTTTGCTGTTTGGTGTGAGGCTTTCCTTTCAGAATAGCCTGTTGCCTCTCATTGTGGAAGGGGATTCTTTTGTGCCATCAGATGGTGTTCCCAGCCTGATTTGTTCCCTTGGGTGATGGCTGATGTTATTGAAGAGATTGCCGACCTTTGCCGTAGTGTTTCCTTCTCATTCTTTCATACTCTAGGGGGGACTAATGAGGAAGCAGATGCCTTGGCTAAGCGAGGTGTATCCAGGACTTGGGTGGTAATGGGTTACCTTAAGTTCAAAGTCCTAGTGTTATGGGCTTGGCCCTTTCTTCCCTGGCTCTCCAGGTAGAATTCTTTCAGTTTTGGCCTTCATGGCTTTTTTGTTTCTTTCTGCCTGTTGTTAGGCCTTGTTGGATTCAGTTGTTAGGCCTGTTCTTATTATATAAGCTTTGGTATTCCTGTCCATAGCAATGGAAATCATGATTGGACATCTTAAGTGCCTTATTGCATGAGAATGCTATTATTGATGTTCAAACTTCAAAGCATATACCTCTTTTTATTTAATCTGATTGGCAAGTATGTTTTCAATGTTACCAGCCTAAGAGCAGGAGGGAGATCTTGTTGGAGTATGTCAGAAATGTGCAACCAGAATTTATGGAATTGTTTGTGAAGAGGGCACCCCAACAGGTCAGTTATCATTACTTGATAAGTTGATATATTCTCATACCGCTTTTTGCAAATTAAAATAGTGGTATATGTCTCATGTTTTGTATGGAAAACCATTGGTGACTTATTCTATGTCATGGAAACAGTTATTCAATTTTGGTGTGTCTCCTTATAATCAGAAAAAAAAGAAGAAGATTGAGGCTACACTCCTTTAAATTTTTATAAAACATCTATGGTTCCCCACTCTTTTGAAGGTTGTGGATGCAATGCGACAGACAGTGACAAACATGATTGGAACACTTCCCCCTCAGTTTTTTGCAGTTACTATTACCACTGTAAGTTCATTAGCATTTTATGGATCATAAAATCCGTTCCATATATTTTAGTTGATAACTGATCTTAGGCTACATTTTTTTTATTCTCACCATTTTAAATGATGATTGGCTAATAATAATGTTCTTATCCATTCTTATTGTGATAAATTTGGCTTCCCATAACAGGTTGCTGAGAATCTTGCACAACTCATGTACAGTATTATGATGACTGGTTATATGGTTAAGAATGCTCAATCTCGTTTGGAGCTGCAGCAGAGTCTAGAGCAGGTTGCTCTTCCTGATGCACAAGGAACTAAGGTACTTCTCATCTTTGACTTGTTAGATGATTGCATGGCTTTTCTGTGAAGTCTAGAAACTTGGTGGTTCTGTGCATCCAACTTTCAAACAAGACATCCCTGGTTTACATTATTTTGATTATATATGTTTCTCTATTTGAGGTTAGATTCTTAGGTGGTGTTAATGATAGCCATATTTCTCTGATGTGCTTAGCCTTTTTTTTTTTTTTCTGTATTTGTTTCCATCCTCATCAGTCTATCTTTATTTCTAGAACTCAAATTCTGATGGACACTCACAATGCAGCAGGCACTGCTTGTAAGATAGAGTGAACTGGCATAACACCTCTGCGATTGATATTGTTTCAGTATTCTTATTTCACTAGCATTAAGGATCCGATGTATTTAACAATATTTGGCCACCCAATATACTCCACAAGTATTTCTTATGCAATTGGTTATTTGATCAGTTGCTTAGAATTTGGAAAGAAATACATCCCTGACACAATGACAGGCATATCACACTCTCTGAAGTTTTTCAAATTCTCATTTAATTTACTATCCACAAGGTAATCATTTAGTAGTGGGGTCAAGCATTTCTGTTGCTTCTTTTTGCTTTGGGATTGACTTTCATGATTATTGTAGGATGTACCGGATTATGCTCCTGGAACACAAAAGAATCTGACTGGTGAAATCATCAGGTGGAATAATGTCTCTGGTCCTGAGAAAATGGATGCAGTGAAGTACATTGAATTACTTGAAGCAGAGATTGAAGAACTGAATCATCAAGTGGCAAGGAAATCTGCTAATGGGCAGAATGAACTTCTGGAATACCTTAAGTCTCTTGAACCTCAAAATTTGAAGGTACCTGGGATTTCAATCAGTTGTTCAGTTTACTAAGCCTTAACGTGCTTTTTGGTGAAATATTTACAATTAGGTTCTTGATATCTTGCAATTGTTACTATTTAAACCTTAGTGTGCTTTTTTTGTTTGGTGAAATCTGTACATTTAAGTCCTTGATATTGTGCAATTATTATTTCCTCCCAAATCCACTATCACAGACATGTCTTTGCCACAAAAACCATAGAGTCAACCAAGCAAGTTAATTTTTGGTAAGCATTATATACAAGCATAGACCATTCTTATGATCCTAGATGGGCCCCATACGGAGTTCTTACTGAGAGAACCCTTCATGAGGGGTATGACTGAAGACTTCTAAATATAGGCGTAGGGTGGAAATTGGGTGTCCTGGACCAGGTTTTTCTTTAACCCAAGCCTGGGCCTGACTTTGTGAAGTTGAGCCCTCGCTTGGACAGAGCCCAAACTCAGCGAAGGAAAGCCTGACTAAGGCTAAGCCTGATATTAACATTGAAGCGTGGTCTCAAGCCAGGCCATTTGGGTCAGTGTGCTATAATGTTGTTCTGCCCAAATGGATAACTAAGTTAATCTAAAGTAGAATAGATGGATAGAACATGCGGCGGGGTAGTGGAATCATGGTGTTTGATGGGGCTTAACTCTAAAAGAAGATGGCTTGGTACACGGTTCCTGCGGCATTCTGTTGGACCATTTGGAAAGAAAGGAACTCAAAAATATTTGAAGGAAAATCCTCTGAAGCTATGATCTTTTCCAAAGGGCGAAATGGAGATTGTGGATGTGGTTGTTATCGGGGAAGGCATTTACGGGTCTCAAACCTATTGGTTTTATGGTTTCATGGGAGGGCAGCTTAAGTGGTGGAGCTAGGAAGGTTAGACCTATGGTTTTATGGTGTCCCGCCCATCAAGATGTCATGAAGTTCAATATCAATGGAGCCTCGAGGGGAAAACCAGGTCCGGTAGGGATAGGAGGCGTGCTTAGGAATTATTGTGGTCTCTCATCTGTGGTATTCATGGAGTCAGTAGGGGTTAGGGATTCAAACAAGGCGGAACTCCTTAGTATTAGGAGAGCACTGATCATTTGGAAAGTCTACTGACATAGTTCACTAGTTATTGAAGGGGACTTTGTAAACGCAATTAAGTGGGCCAAGGGCTTAAAGCGACCACCCTGGAGAATGATTACCATAGCAAGGAAATTAGGGGCCTCGCATTGGAACTAGATGTTTCCTTTGTCCATGTCAGTCACATAGCTAATGGCGTGGCAGATTTCCTTGCCAAAAATGGGATCAATGATACCATTTTTGGTTTTTTTTTTTTTTTGTATTTGAGGAAGGGAACCTGGGGGTTGTTCTTGTATGATGTAATATTATTTTCAGTCTAATCCTTGTATACCGCTTCTGTTTTTGCTGTTTTTCCTTTGTACTTTTCCTCATTTTTCAATGAAATTTTAATGTTACCTCTAAAAAAAAAGAGTAGAATAGACCCACTGACAAGAAACATTGTCAATTTAATTCATCTTTCTTTTAGGTGTTATCTTTTTTGTCTTGCAGACCCAAATTAATCAGCTGAATTAATTATAATTGTTCTTTACAATTGAAGAATCATCTATTTTATTATTATTTATGTAGTGCATAAGGCCATATCTTAATTCCAACAGGATTTGCTTCTTTAATTCATGTCAAGGTGGTAATTAATTATTTGACTGTATGTAGGAACTTACAAGCAGTGCTGGGGAGGATGCTGTGCTGGCTATGAACACCTTTATAAAGCGCCTTTTGGCTGTTTCAGATCCTGCTCAAATGAAGGTTCTATTGATCCTCTATGCTCTTTCTTATTTTATTTCATTTTGTTGTTTTCCATATTTAACAAAAATGGGATTTGTAGAAAATGTAGAATTCTCATTTAGTTGCTTTATAGAACTTAGAAGTTGAACAATGCACTAGTCATCCATAAATACTATTTGAGGCTGGTTAAATACCAAAAGTGATTTATTTTGGTTTGTAGAACATTTTCCTATTTTCTTGATTTCTTTTTTGGAAATGAGGAATATCGACATAGTAGATATTATTTGAGCTTGTGGCATGATAGTTATATGCTCACAATTGAAGTTTTGGGTTCAAGTCTCACTGTTGACTTTTTTTTCCTCTCTTAAAAAAACCCTCATTGTAGATTTCTGTTATTTGTATGCAGCTCGATGTTAGAAATCTCATGAGTCAACTCATTAGTAAATAGAGTCAACCCATATTAAAAATATGAAAGAATTGGACAAGTTTCAAATATTTTTTGAACGATTCAGAGACTTGTGTCTGGGTCACTGAGTCAAGATGAGTTTATGCTGAAGGTAAACTAAAAACCTATTTGAGTGTGGAAGCGGGGACTCGACATTTGATCATCAAGGATTGAAACCTTATACTTTCACACTTTTCAAAACTCCAAATGTTTTTTTGATGTAATTTTTTAGCCATCAGATTTCTATATAATTTTCGCCTGTATTCAATGCTTAGACAAATATTTAAACATTTTAAATAATAAAATAGAAAACTTGACCTGCCTGAGTTGCTGCTTTGATCTGTCTGAGTTAAAAAATTTGATTGCTTGTGTCCAGGCTGAGTCCTAAGTTTTCCAATCTTGAGGTTGATTCGATGTTGGGCGTGTCTGGCCTTACAAGAGACTGATCTCTTTTGCTCTGTGTGTCATATTGAGGGCAATGGTTTCATCAATTTACAAAATTCATGTCTTGCTTGTCAATGACTGAAAGGATGCTTGTGAGAGTTTTGGACAGTGCACATTGATTTGAGTTACCTACTTTGCTTGGGTTGAGTATTGGGGTTGTTACTCTCATTAGCTATTTGCCTTTCTGCTCTCTCCTCGCTGCTTCTGTTCACTAAGCCTTTCATCTGCTTGCAGACAGCAGCAACTGAGACTAGTGCTCCTGAACTAGCCAAGTTACTTTACTGGCTGATGGTGGTTGGCTACAGCATCCGCAACATTGAAGTGCGTTCTGACATGGAGAGAGTTCTCGGAACTCCTGCAAAACTCGCTGAGTTACCTCCTGGAGAGAACATCTAAACATCTAGAGAAGACTCAAATGACCACAGGAGAAACATTATACAGTTGCATGACCTGGCATTCACTAATAGCTACGCTTCACAAAGGGAACCTGTGACAAACTAGCATATGAAGGTAGGTATACTCATTTTGATGTAGCCAATGCTTTCTATGGCACGAAGGTGCAACTACATGCAGGATTGGATTTGTAATTGGTTGTTTGGCTACTCATAGAAAAGTGTAGAATAGCGAATGAAAATCCAGATATTAAAGCATGTGCTTGGTTCTCTGTAATGGATAATTGTGTGTCAAGATGTTTTGCAAGAGCTTTTAGAATGTGAACTAACCCAGCTAGATTGTACTGCATTTCACTGCTCTTTAGCTTTTTTAGCTTTGGCTGTAGAGGAAACTGTTGAAGTATGATATAAAATACAGTAATCATCAGCTACAACCAGTAACCATCTGGAGTGGAATTTAGAATATATTAATGATCAATTATCATACTTTCTTCATTATCGCTCAGAGAGAGGAAGAAGAAGAAAAGTCAGAGAAACCAATAACAACTATCAGAGATTACATTGCATAGGATTTGGTACTAGGGTTTTCAGCTATTAGTTTTATGTTGATAATCAATCAAGAATTTTGATTAGATCATAGGACAATCCCATTAAATTATCTTTTACAGATCTGATTTTGCATGTGGGATTTGTCATGTCAGCTTGGGCTTCTCATTTGGGTTTCGTTGGATTTTGTAGTGTCTACTTGGATTAGGATAATATTGGATAATCAAAAGATTTCTTGTACACTTGTTCACTAATTTTTTGGGGAGGACGAATTATTGTAGATGACTTCATGCCACTTCATCAAAACTCCTTGAGTTTTGAGCCATTTGAATTTTACTATCCATTGTCGAATCATTTTATAAAGGAAGGAGAATCCTCAATTAAGAGGATTTCCTTGGAAGTAATTTTCCAGTTCAAATGCACCCACATTTTCTCATTTGTGTTATTGGATTTTGAGTTTCCTCATTTTGTTTTGGTCAGATTGGAGAATACCCTTCTTTCTTTATCGTCATTTCAACAATCATTTTCCATATTTTGATCGTACGTCAAAACCATTATAGAATTTGGATTTTGGATTTTCTCACTTGGGTTGCAATTAGTTTTGCGATTTGTTCTTTATGATTTCTTGGATTTTGCATTTCCTCATTTGAGTTTGATTCGATTGGCGAAGCCCCGTTTCCAGAAACCATCCTTTTTCATGTCAAAACCAACATATTTCATGGTTGTTTTTACAGCTTAGAGATGACAACTTTAACATGTTTCAAACCTCACAAAACACCCAATTTCCCTACTTTTCTAAAGTACCAAAACACCATATTCCTAATCACAGTTTGTAGAAACTAATTAAGAATTAAGAAAAAACATTTATCTTTTAGTTTTATTTTTATTTTAAAAATTAAGAATTGGAATGATTAATTGACTCTATTACAAGATTAAAATTATTATATAAAGGTCAGATTTTAACTAATCATTATTCTTATAATTTTTTTAGAAATTTTAATAAAAGTGTGACCTAAAAAGACTCCAATTGAGGAAATTTATTATTCATTGTAATATAGATGGTTGAATGGAAAGAAATTGGGTTTACATTTGAATGACTACTTTGTGTTTTATAGTTTATAATTGAGTGATAATTTTTTAATATAATTTTATTTTATAAGTTGTTTTAAATGCATTATATATTTTAACATGTCAACTACTTTTTTAAATATAATAAAATAGTAATAAAAAATAAAAATCAATATATATGACACAAGTGGAAATTAAATTTGTTACGAGAAAGATTGAATAAATTAACTATCTTATCTATTGAAAAAGATATGTTAAAAAAATTTAAATATAGTAATTTAATTAGTAATTTTGTATCTCAAAATTCTTGAGAAGAATAAATTATATATAATATTTTGTTATAAATTTGATTATGATATTTTATTTGAATATTTCACACTTTATAAAAAAAATATATAATTTTATTTTTTATAAATGTATAAAATGCCAAGCCTTGAAATCTGGGGGCGGTCCTGTGAATAACTTAAAATTTTTAAACTGATTCGGATCGAATCTACGTGGAATCCACTTGTCCACGTTGAGAGCCCACTGGTGTATCCGAACGTCGCAAACGAAATTAGCTTATAACGCAGGCCACTTTTACCGATATAAACCAAAGTTCGCATTTCCATTTCTACGTTCTTCTTCCATGCATTCCCTTCCCTTAATTTAGGGTTTTCTATGCTTCCAAACTGTCCGAATCCTAGATTTTCCACTAACAGGTACTCTCCTTTCTCCTCTTCCTCCTCCTCATTTTCGAGATATCGAATTTTCTTCTCCTTCACCCTTTTTTTCTCCAAATCAATCAAACGCACCGCAATTCCGCGGCATATTCAGTTGCTAGCCTTTCAAAATGGTAGCAGTTCGCTTCACGAAACGGTCCACTCTCGTACATAGATATATATTAATGGATTATAATGCATTTCGTTAAATTTGTGTTGATTGAATTTCAATTTCTTGTGTTTGTTTTAAATGAAAATTATTTAAAGTAAGCCTTCTGTGCACATGTGTGGAGTTGGACGGGAGAGAAAGTCTCAGGATTTTCTGTACTCGAATTTTCAAATGGGGTTGTTGGGTTTGCAAAAAAAAATGTGTGGGTTTGTTAGTTCTATGCTGTAAAAGCAGATTTTCAGTGTTAACTGTGCTCAAATAATAGAACAAATGGCAATAAAATATACAGTAACTTAAAAGTTCACTGGAAGATTTTTTAGGTATAATAGAAAAAAAGGACCTGTGAATTTTCCTTTGTTTGGCTGAGTTGTTTTATATTGTGCAACAAAAGTTATAATCTGACCATTTCAAAGAGAGTTTTTCTGCTGGTGAAGCAGAAGTTGCTCCCGTTGTCCCATATTCTTGTAACTAAATTTATCATATTTGGGTCCTAGTTCTATTTGAATAGGGGTCCTAATTGTAATTATTTAAAGATGTCCCAGACTTTGGTCTTTTGGTTACGTTTCTTTTGATAATTTGTGAATTGGGTCACTCATCATAAGCAGCTATGTTCTATCTATCTGAAGAACCAAAATAGGTGCTCAGAACTAATTATTAACTCATATTTCCTGACTTGGGGCTGATTTATGGTGTCTTTGGATGTACCCCAATTCGACACTTGACCTGATTTAAATTAAAAGCCGCTAATAATCTATTCTTCTATGCATCTGGTTCACAAAGTGAGAAGTAACTTCCTTGTCCATCTTTCAACCCAAATCAGGATTGGTATATTGGAAATAGTCAATTCTGGTCTGTGTTGCTAAGTATCTTGGAACCAACTAAGAATGTTTTTGCATCTGAAGGTAGACTTTCAGCTTCTTAGTTTTATGGATACTACCTATGATTCTAATCCATCAAACCCCACCCCCGCTCCTCAAATGGTTTCAAAGCAATGGGTGCTTACATGGGATCTGCTCCTCAAAATAGTTGTTAGCTTCTACCCACCACCTTCTTGTAAATGGATTTGTGATTGTCATGGTCATTGTCAAAGCTGTTTGTCCGATCTATCTTGTTTGGCAAATTGTTTTCAGAGCTGAGTTCTCGATGCTGATATGGCATGGACCCACAACTTTTATGGTCCCCACAATGGGCACAAACTATGTTATTGGAAAATCATATTGGGATATGTTATACTAGAGATGATTAATCCTGAGCTGTTATTTTTGGAATCAGAGAGTGGTTTGTATAAGTTGATCCCATTCCTTCCACCTGGGAGTGGCTACTAAGTAGGCCCTTGGTGTGGTTGAATACGAGGGATTGAGGAATATTTTAACATTTTTTTTGAGCGATAAGGAATAGTGTAGCATTCATTGATCATAATTCGTGGACCATGTAATGATGAGGATGTTAAAATAACTATTCTGTCTTCCTAGGTGTGCTGAATCAATCCCTTCCATTTTCCTATTTGGTGAGTATCCAGCTTACTAGGTTGATAAGGGTTCATCCACCGAATTCTACCATGTAGCACGTGTATGATGATCTGAACCATCTAAACCTTGGTCTCTGGAACCTATTGTTTTTTCATTTTTCTTATGATATATTTTGCGAATTGAATGGGTGCACAAATTCTGTATAATTATTTAAAAAAAAAAAACTCATACAAAATATAACATTCTTTGAAGAAATGATTGGGAAATTTGAAATTTATACTGAGGCTGTGGTGGCCACAGCATCCTTTTCTGTCTTCCTACTCTAGAGAAGTGCCTATCCTACAGATATTATAAATATGAATAACAACAACAACAACAACAAAAGTAAAATAAAATAAAATAAAAAAGTGCCTATCCTTCTTCCCCCAAAAATAATCACCACAAACGAAGAAACAATTTTTGTATTTATGTTGCATCAGCCCATAGTGCCAAACACTCTTCCATACCTACCAATATACATGATTTTTTTTTTTTTGAGCGATAACAAATAAATTCTATTAAAAAGAAATATTGTACATGACAGGCTCCGTGGAGTCTGAAAGATATAGACCCACGGCAGGCCAAAAAGAAAAATGTACATCATATCACAACACCCCCATGAGGACAATGTTTTTAACAGGCACATAAAGAGGGTGGACCTTAATATAAATATATTTTTTCTTATCTGCAGTTAGATCCGATGCTTGCTTGAATCTGGAGCAGCACATTTAAGTTTCACCATGAAGGCTACACAACTGAGAGGCCCACCCTCAAATGGGTTGGCAACTAATTTGCATGGAAGGAATCTGGTGAAGAACATGATGAGGTCCTCTGCACCTGGATGTTCAGTTGAAAGTCATAATCTATTGCTCGCAGAAAAGAAAGGAATATGTGCCCCCAACATCAAAAAACGTTGCCATCTGGTCATCAACCATGCAAAGCATGCCTTTGTGCCAATAATGACTTGCAGAAAGCGTGTATTTCCAGTAATTGTGAACCAATCATGTTCTGATTGTGGTGCACATCCATCTAATGAGAATCAATTCACTCAAAAGAGAGGACACCTTCTCAGCAGCTTAAGGAATGGGATGCTGTAAGCTCTGAGACCTACTACAAAGTTCATCTGTATTCTCAACTATTGTGATTTGAATGGTGGGTGTATATCTATTTATAGAGTGGCTGTACTTCTGGATGGGTCTTGATTCTTTCCATTGTAGCCTTTGGCAATCCATCCTTTGATGTAGTCCATAAGTCCCTTTGTAACTTGTGCATTCTGCGTCATTGGACCCAAATCTACTACAATGTACTTAATATGCCTGATATTCTGCAGCTTGTTTTATGCTTGCATGAGCAGGAAAAATAAAACATTCTTTATATGGCACATTTTCTCTTTGTGCATGTGTTTGAGGAAGATATCCAGCCTTCCTTTACATATGTTTGAAAGAGAAATCAATTTTTGAGAAAGGAAAGCAAAAATTAGCAAAATGTTGATATAAATTTTGAAAGCACTCTTATAAATGCTTCAGATGATTCACACAAGATCAACCAGGCTCAATCCTTGTATAAGCACTATGTGGGCCCCATCTAGTTCTCCTCTTGTTACCTTCTGCTATAGGCAGATATTGCTCACATTATTTTGTAAATAGTTAGTCTAGAGCCTATTGTTGTTGGTTCTTAAACAAAGATATACCATTCTCATAATTAGTTGGTCCAAAGTCTATTAGTGTTATTGTAATGCCCCACCAGCCAGCACAATATTGTCCGATTTGGGTCCAAACGGGCCCTCATGACTTTGCTTTTGTGCACCATCCCATACTGGGGCCCAAAAGGCCTTGTGCTAGAAGGAGAGAGTATTCCAACTTATATCTCACACCCAAGTCTCCTCAACTGGCGATATGGGATCTTTGCACCCTCACTGATGATTTTCTAGGATCCCCTCTCGCCCAAACATTAGGGTATTACAATCACCCCCCTTAAGACCAGAGCCGTCCTCAACTATGTCCACAAATACACCCACAACCGAGAGTTGAACCGTGCTCTGATACCATTTGTAACACCTCATCTCGCCAACATAATATTGTCCGTTTTGGGCCCATACACATGGGCTTGCACGACTTTGTTTTGGTGAACCAACTCAACTTTGCTCCCAAAAGGCCTGTGCTAGAAGGGGGAGGCATCCCAACTTAAATACCACAACACACACTCCTCTTTGGGCGATTTGGGACTCTCAGCACCCTCCCTGGCGCTTTTCTCTCTTCTCACACTGCCCCTCAAACACAGGGGTATCATAGTCATTTCTTAAACAAAGATGTTCAATTCTTCTAAGTAGTTGGGTCCAAAGTCTATCATTATTAGTTCTTAAATAGAGATATACATTTCAAATCTCTCTCTCTTCTGTCTCGCTGTGTGTGTGCATGTTAGTTGGTCCAAAGCTCACATCTTAGTTTTTAGACATAGACTACTATATTAGGCTTTCTTTGCTTTTACTTTTTGAAGCAATCATTCATTGTTTGCAATTGTATCTTCTTTTGACTGTTGAGGGGATCTTTACAATATTCTCTACCTTCCATTTTTCTCTCAGTGAGTTGACAGGAATTTCTACCAGTGGATCACGAAGTGTCCGTACTGAGCTCATAATTCTTGCTTTACCAGCAATTATTGGACAAGCAATTGAACCTTTATCACAATTAATGGAAACGGCATATATTGGCAGAATGGGTATCAACTATACTATTAAATTCTATTAAGGAGGCACAATATTTTATTATATCTAATGTATTGAATGAAAAGTCTTTTTTTATTAATTTATCTTGACCAAAGATGTTCCTCCATGATGCTATTAGTTTAATGTCCTCTGTTTATTCTATTATGTGTTCTTTAATTCAAGGATGTTTTTCTACTTATTCCATTTATTTTTGGATCTTTATGGGAAAACATGATAAAGCATTATCTGATATTGTAGCTAATGTTTCATTGCATGTATTGATGAATTGTTTCCATGGAAAGGCCATGTACAAAGATACATAGTGGAACTAGGTTGCTGAATGTTCTACCCCTCCCCCCTCCTTCAAGAAAAAAGAAAGGATAAAAAAGAAAAAGGAAGAGATTTATAATATAATGGTGAGCTTAAGAATATGAATTTATGCATTAGAAAAACGAGCCCTTCACATTAAAGAGACGCTGACTAATCATCTTTATGTTAATGAAACTATTTGTATTGATGTCAAAGAAGTTCGTAATCAATGAAAAGTAACCTTAAAAAGTTGCTGGTGTTGAAGCCTAAGACTCATGCACATATGTAGGAAGTAGAACTTGGTTGTATATGATACTATGATGTGAAAACCTTACCGTCTCTAGATAACCAATATATCATCATCGTAGCGACTAATCCCATCTATTTGGGTTGGTTATTTAAGTTCTGTTCTTCCATTTTGCCCTAATCTGATGAACTTGCCTGATGTTGAACGAGCAGATTTAGGATTTGGCAATTGGGCAACGGTTATCAGGGGTTGACGTGGCAGTGGATTGGATGGGTATTGGGCGAGATTGGATGAAGATGATTCAACTGGGTGATGACAGAGGACATGGTGAATGTGAATGGGAGGCAAAAGGGGTCGGTCAATAGAGATGGGCCTGGGCGTGAATGGAGATAGGACATGGGAAAGTTATGCTGGGAAGTGGCTGAGATGGAGAGAGATGGTTGGATGGGCTTACATGTGGATTGGTTGGAAGGTGGAAGACATGCTCTGGAGATCTGGCTGTGGCTCGACAACAGTTGGCAGACTGGTTGATGGCGACTAACAGGATGGCAAGACCCTTGGCTAACAACATGAGTGGACAGTTCAGAGCAACCTCAGGACGGGGTTCTTGCTGTAGGCAGTGATGACGGCGGCAGGAGGTAGTTCTAGCGCTGGCAAAGACATTGCTACGCTCGCCTGGGTGGCTGAACAGGAGCAGAGAGAGACGTTGTCACTCTTGGGTCGATTTGGACAGCAGAAGAGGCTGCTAGTCGATGCTTTGACAACAGTGACTCTTGAGGCTGCGGGATGAAACTGACACAGCGGGGTGTTGCATCAAAAACTCAGGGCAGCAGATAGGCTTCTTGGTTGTTTTCAAACAGTTAGGGAATCACCGTTCCTCGTTAGAAGAGAGGAAAAAAAGAAAGAAAAATAAGAAAAGTAGAAGTTGTTGGGTGCAAGTGGAAGCACCGTTCCTGTGAACCAGCGATGGTGGAAGAGAAGAAGGATGGAGAGGAGATCACCATCTCTTGTTGACAGTGGGTGCAGGAGAGAGGAAGAGAAAACCAGAGAATGGTACCTTTAGTTTCCATGGTGTATGTGGAAACGGGAAGTCTTGAATTCTCTGAAGGTAGAATTGGAAGTCTACAATATATGGTGTACTATAACTAAAATAAATGGTGTAAATATCATTACCCGTAAAATATATATATCTTTATTATTATTACTTTGTCTCCTCAGCTCTATAGAGCATTGCTGGCCAATAGTCGTTTTATAAAATTGTTCTTTTAATATTTTTTTTTGAAATGGTACTGAGATAATATGAAAAGCACCATAGGTGCCAAGAAGTACAAAGCACTAAATAGAAACAAAGGCCCCGAAACCCCTTACACCTTTAAAAGCAAGCACAAAAAAAAAAAAAAACTGAGGGAACTTAAGACAACTCAATACACTCTTGCTAGGCATGCATAATATTAGATGTGAATATATGCTGAAAGTGAGGCAAGTAGGAGGCCCAAGCTGCACATTTGGCAAGGATATGGTTGCGAACACTTTGAGGGCTTTCAACACATTTTTTGAAGACTTTGTTGTTTCGGTCCCACCATAGGTTCCAAAGAGTGACAAACAAGGCTAGACCCATCCGAGTGGAGCATTGAAAACTTTCCACGCAAAGGAAAGTTTTGCTATCGAAGAAGGCATGGACCAGTGAATGCCAAATTGACTGAGAATTGTGCCCCAAACAGACGATGAGAAAGGGCAAGGGATGAGAAGATGATCAATGTCCTCCGAAGCATTAAGGCACAATGGGCAAGCACTAACTAAATATCTGCCGCTCTTCTGCAAGTTGTCTTGTGTGAGGATCGTTCCTAACCCGACAATCCACAGGAAGCTAATAAACAAATCCACATCCGGAGCCAACTCACACTTGCTAACCAATCATAGTAAGGCTTCACTATGAAGGAACTAGAAAGATCGGGCCATCAAAGCATGGAGTTGTCATCTGTGGCACGAATGAGGGTAGAAGAGAGATGGAGCAGAAGATTTGAAAAATCGTTTGTCTTAGAATCTGACAAATTTCGGTAAAAACGAACGTCCCACACAACTTGGCCACCAATTACTGAGTAGAATCCATAGACAAAATCATCAGGCAAAGGGGCAATGCGGAAGAGGGAGGGGAAGCGAGTCATAAGGGGTTGGTATCATGTCAAGGATCAGACCAAAATTTGATGCGGTCTCCACTCCCCACTTTAAACCGAATGCATTGCTTTAACTTTTCCATACAAGCACATATAACTCTCCGCATTCCTGACGCCCTACAAGGAGTAGGGTTGATGTTCCAACCATAGTTTTTTTTTTTGAAAGGTAATGTTCCAACCATCGTTACTAATCTGATACTTAGCAATGAGCAAACTTCCAAGGAGCATCGACATCAGAACCAATTCTCCACAACCACTTAGATGGAAGAGCAAGATTGAGATCCTTTATGGAACGGATGCCAATGCCTCCTACTTTAATGGGAAGACACACTTGTTGCCAACTAACAAGATGCTCCTTCCTCCTATCCTCTTGGTCATTCCACAAGAAATCCTTCATGATTCTTTCTAGGGAAGAGATTACTTTCTTAGGGCAATTAAAAGCTGAAAGGAAAAAGACTGGCAAAGCTGAAAGCACTGATTTCAAAAGAGTGATCCGCCCTCCAAAGGATAAATACTTCCCCATGCTACCAGCTTACTGAATTTAGCAATAATGGGCTCTCAAAAGGAAAAATCAGGCAGGCCAATGCAAAGAGAAAGACCCAAATAGGTGGAGGGAAGTGAAGCTGATACACATCCTAGAAGATTAGCCAAGCAAGACAGCTCATCCCCATCAAGATTAATGCAAAAAACCTCTCTCTTTTGATAATTAATGTGCAAATTGTTCCTTTAATCAGCACATCACTCTTTAACACTCTACTGCCCTGCCTACACTTAGTCCACCCTGAAGCCATTATACTATATCCAAACTAGGTAACTGGTTAAAAAAGAAGCAGAGTATCTTGTGGTTGCTTGTTTCAGTTTCTAATGATCATGCTCCTCTCTTGTCTTTAGTGACTAAATCATAATATCATTAAAAATAATTTATCTTTGGAATCATCAATTTGTAGGGTCTAGAGATAGCTACTTAAGTGATCTAAAGAAAGCCACTTGCGTGATATTTGTTTTGTAGTTGTACTATCAGATGTTCTCTCGGTGATATACAAGAGTGGCCTTTTTTTCCTCCCACTGAATCATATGTTCGAGACACATTTTTGTTAATTATTATTATTTTTTTTTGGATAACATGGGTATCCCCACCCCACATTGGAGGTGAGACTAATCCCATGGATACATGAAACCACCCACAAGTCTTGTGTATCAAGTAAGCCCGGGAGGAGTCAAATCCAAGACCTCTAGTCTAATCCTAAAGCTTGGACCAACTGAGCTACCTGTGTAGGTTAGTTATGATTAACGAAAAACTTGGGTATTTACCTGAGCACCCAAATATATTCCGGTTTTTCCTGTGACTAAAAAAATGTGATACTTGTTTTCTCCCCTTCTCCAATTGTGGTTCAGTTTTCATGATGATTCTATTTATATTTGGTGGACAATTATGCTATTTGGTTTCTGAGAGCTCATTTAGTTCCTAATTGGTTTTTTCATTTGTCTTAAGGATGTGATGTATAATGGTCAATGGAGTCTTTTCCTAGCCCTATTAAGCATGCAAATGTGCCCCACCTTTAGGTGTTCCAATAGTTTGATGACCCTATTATGCATGACTGCATATTGTACCCTTGAATATCCAATATGAGATTAAACTGCTTTAGTGGTTTGATTCTTGTTCAATGCATGCAATCTAATTGTGAATGTACACACCTCTATTCAGATCGCATAGATTATTCAACAGGGAGGATGTTAGGGCATGGGATTTCCCCATAGCAAGTCTCAAAAGATCGTTGTCATTGTCAAAGGCCACTTATTCCACTCTTTTGAGGTTGGCTGTCCTTACTGGATTTGGTGAATTGCTGTGCATGGGTCAGCTGCCTATTTGATGCCCATATGACTTAACTCACCCTATATGGTTGCAAGTGAGTTAAGTATTTGGGGAAGTCTGATTTGTATGTTTTCACTAAGTTGTACACATCGAAAAAGGCAAGAAAAGGAATATTTTTCTAATTATTTTGTAAAAAATTTCAATCTCAGTGGCTCAAGTGTGTAAGCACGTGCATGTAAGTGCATATTTGTAGAACTCCTGTTCTTTCCCAAGCTCTTGTGTTTCTCTTAGATACACAATCGGGTTGCAAGCAAAAGTACAATTGAGATGATTCCATTTCTTTCAAATCCACATTGTCCAATCGATCATTAGCCCCATGAAATAGTCGGCTGTAATAACTCAGATATTTGTAGAGCTTGGAAGGAGTGCATTGGTTTGATTTGGCATGTAGAGTTTTTGTCGTCGCAGTTTTCTCCTGTTTCCTTGTAGCTTGTTTCGGGTGTGTCTTTTGATGTTCTGGCCTTCTGTTGTTGTTTCTCCTATTGTATTTTATTTCACTTCTTGTGCTCTTTAATGAAAGTTATCATTTCGAAATAGAAAAGACAGATTAGAATGGGATGCACCATTGAATTCATCATTACATGTCCCCCCAAACCAACCAACCAAATGACAAGGAAGTGAGAGGACGCCAAATTCAAATGGGAATTGATTATCTTTTGGCTTATGGCATTGTGACCATGTGATGGGTTTGCAGTATTTCTATTGGTTGTACAAATGCAATGTTACATGTACATGAGTCAGAGATTAGACTGTTAGGACATCCAACGATGCATGGAGCCATTTGGAATGAGAAAAGTGTTTAGAAGTTTTTTGTGTTTTTAACATTGTGATGCTTTTCTTGGGGAATACCTTTCAAACACTTCAGCTGACAAAACTTGTGATTCATGTTGCATGCTGGTGGTGGTCTTTCATCTTGTTTCTATTCTAACCTAACCATTGTATTTAGAAGTTTTGTGTTTTTAGCATTGTGATGCTTTTCTAGGGGAAAACTTTTCAAACACTTGAGCTGACAAAACCCATGATTCATGGTGCAAGCTGGTGGTGGTCTTTCATCCTGTCTCTATTCAAATGAAAACAACAACAGATCCTTGGGGAATTCTTATATGTAGGGGATTCTCTTTAATGGAAAATTTTCTTGGTGGGAATTCACCTTCCCTTTTTGGATCTTGTTTGCTATGGAGGAAGGGGTACACCAGTGTAAAAATTTTTGGCTCGTGACTTTGACCACCCTACATGATGAACTTGTCGATGAGTGTGTTGTCAGATAAAGTCTCACATATTACCTAGTAGATCAATTGCCTATATGGTTATTTGATGAAAACCCCAACCTTCTTCTACTTCCCAAACTAAAGTTCCAAAAAATTGTTACTCCAACCTTCTTCTACTTCCCAAACTAAAGTTCCAAAAAATTGTTACTCCACCACATATATGTGAGTCTTGGAAGATCAAATAAATACCCAGTTTCATGATTGCGCATCATAAACTATCTCTTGGTATATCTGAATGTAATATTTTGGGTGCTGTCTCAGTCAGTATTCTAACAAAGCAGAAGTTACTGTCCAGTTAACTTTTATTATATAATTCTTGATCTGTTATGAACATTATTTTCCTTTTAACTAAAGGCTCATCATAGTTGTATTCAGTGACCATCATTTGGAACAGTTTAATTTCTTTTACATTTTAATTCTCAAAAGGTGCTGTTGAGTTGGCTTCGGCTGGTGTTTCTGTATCAATCTTTAACATTATATCAAAGATGTTCAATATTCCTCTCCTCAGCATCACAACTTCATTTGTGGCTGAAGACATTTCTAAACATGCCAGCAGGGGATTTGTTTCAGGCAAGTAAATTCTTGCCTAATTTCTGTTTCGTGCTGCTGAGTTTTTGAAGTGAAGTTTTTTTTAGTAACACTGACATGGCAGTTATATGTCTTTAATATCTGAATTTGGGCCTTGTGCAGATGGTATTTCTCAGGGAGAGAAAAATGTAAAGATATCAGAAAGAATGCAACTGCCCTCAGTTTCTACTGCTTTGCTTTTGGCATCTGGAATTGGTGTTATTGAAGCTTTAGCTTTGTTCTGGGGAGCAGGATTGTTTCTCAACATGATGGGCATATCATCAGTAAGTTGTGAATATTTTTTGATTCATATTTGCTCAATGCTCTCTCTCTCTCTCTCTCTCTCACACACACACACACACACACATTTACTACAATTTTTTTTTTTTTTTGTAGTTGAGAATTATTTGTCAGTTTCCACTTTTGAATTTCACATTATTTCATTTCTTTTCATATGCATGGTTTCATTTACAGGGGAAGACTTTCCTAAATATCATTTTCTAAACAGGCTTCACCAATGCATGAACCAGCGAAAAGATTTCTTTCATTAAGAGCCCTTGGTGCTCCTGCAGTGGTTGTTTATCTTGCTGTTCAAGGTGTCTTCCGTGGGTTTAAGGATACTAGCACACCTGTATTATGTCTAGGCAAGTGTCATTCTATATTTACAGTTACCAGGGGCTCTTTTATTAAATAAACATGCATAGTTGTTTATTATTTGACTATTTATAACCATCTGTCATGCTTGATCATACATTTTATGGTTTGCTGTTGTAGGTTTTCTTCTTGAAACCACTTTTGCACTAATTTTATTATTTTCATCAACTGTTCATCCTACTTCATCCTACTTCCTGGCAAATGTTTATAGCATCTGTTTGCTTTTGTGATGAGCTGATGAACTTCACTACCTCAAAGGTTGTCTTTCAAGTCTTACCTCTTCGAACATAAGAAATCCAACTTCAACAATTATTTAAGAACACTAAAACGTGCTTATTTGAGTAGTGAAACTTAATGGTGTTTCACCTTATTTGTCTATTCTATTGTAATCCTTTGATGGGTTATGTATGTTTGGTGTTGAAAAAGAGTGTGGTCATAATTCTTCTATTAAAGCAGAATGATCATTTCAGAAATTGTACTTGACAACCAGAAGTCTATGTAATACAGTTTTTGTTTTCCATGCTACTGATGATAATGATGATAAGGAGAAAATGAAATGAAAGAGAAGAACTGGAGAAATGGGGAGAAAAATTGAATGGATGTTTTTGTATTTCACTGTATGGAAATTATGTAAGACAAACTTGTATTTTACATTGTACACTCCATTCACATGGAGAACTAATGTGGAAAGTCAAAACGCGCATATGGTGCTCTTACTGACTATACGAAAAAGGTTACTAACACTTTGCAATAGTCCTAAAGACTACATGGAAGAATAGTTGACTACATCACTCTCAAGCTGGAGCTTAAATATTAATCAAGCCTAGCTTGGCTAAGGTCTCATGTAACTATGTTTGAGAAAGAGCTTTAGTGAGCACATTTTCCAACTGATCTTTTGATTTAAAGTAAGGAGTGACAATGTTGCTAAGAGACACCTGATTTTAGTTGAAATGACAATCCAATTAAGTGTGTTTAATTCTCTCGTGAAAGATGTGATTAGATGCAATGCCAATGGCCACTTGATTATCATAGAACATAACCATTGTTTTTGATGAAACCTTAATTCTCTGAGGAATTGTTTTAGCCACAAGAGCGCATAGGCAGTGTTTACCTTGACTTTTTATTTTGCTTTGACACTAGAATGGGCAGAAACACACTGTTTCTTGCTATGCTAGGATATGGGACTGTTAAGTGGATCGCCAATTGTCTGGAGAACTGATCCAGTAACCATGAATATGAAAATTGGCTTGGTCTTTATAGAAAAGACCACAACTAGGTTGAGTCTTGAGATAATATAGAATACGAAAGACAACCTTGAGATGAGCATCATGGGGGGAATGCATAAAATGACTTATGACACACACCACATGATATAGATTTGGTTGGGTGACAATTAGGTAGATAAGTTTACCAACCAACTTTTGATAGTAGCCTAGATTGGACAATGGCTCCTTGTTTGAAGTACTAGGTTAGTATTTGCATCAAATGAAGTATTTACAGGTTTGCACCCCAAATAGCTTGCCTCGTTAATAAGATCAAGAGCATATTTCCTAGTTAAAAGGATGTTGTCAATATAAACAGCTAGAAGCATTGCATCAAATCTTTTTTGATGGACAAATACAGAGTGATCTGAGAAAACTCATATGCTAAGAGAGCATTGTTGAATTTATCAAACCAAGCATGTGGAAATCATTTGTCCATAAATAGATTTGTTTAGGTGAAACACCATTCCTTTCTTTCTCTGTGCCTTGAATTAAGCTGGGCAATTTACCTACTTTGGAAAGGGGTATACCCCCAGTCAAGTGCATGAGAAAACTCCTTTGCTATGATTTCCGTTCATGAAGTGATATAGTTGTGTTCTAGATGTTGGAACAATCAGAAAGTTAAAGTTGTTTCATTGAGGGCATGTTAGCACGAAATTCTATAAAATATTATTGACTATTACTGTTGCCTGTTATGTTTATAACTTTGTTCTATCATTGATGCAATTACTCTATGTTATGTACTTCTATTTGAATTGTTAAGCAATTAGACCATTTCTTTATTACCTCAGTTTAATTCAAAGTTCCATTTTAGTATTTTTTTTGTTACTTCAACTAATGTTATTGTTCTATGCATAGGATTGGGTAATCTTTCGGCCATGATTTTCCTTCCCATACTTATCTATGCTTTTCACCTTGGGATAACTGGTGCTGCCATTGCTACTGTTGCTTCTCAGTATGCCCTCTTCACATTTTGTTCTCCTTCATTTTTTCTCATTTTTTATTTTATTTTCTTAAGATCAATAGTGTTATTGGCTTACTTTGTGTGTGGGGGCGAGCGGGTGGGCAGCTGGGCCCGCAATTTCTACTTCATTTATCCTTTTACCTTACTTGATGTCAGCTATGTAGACACAAATTCCAAATATTTGAGAACTTGAAAGGGTCCACTTGCTTGTCACCCTTTTAATTAAGAGAAATGAGCATATAGATCATTTTATTTGTAAAAATTTCAAATGTGTGTGCATTCTATAAATTTATAAAATATATCTTACATAAAATTTATGGTATACACTATTAATTAATTAAATTAGATTACTTCTATAAATTATGGTTCAGTTCAGGCTTTTATGCCAAACTCAGGCTTTCATGTACTAAGTCTGGCTCAATCCAAATTCAAATTTGGGACAGATATTTTGAGCTCAAAAGTGAGCCCGACTTGAGCTATGGTCAACCAGAACCTGGATTTTTTTCCGGGTTTTGATGTGTGCTTGGGTTAGGCCTAGCCGAATTGGCAACCGTAGTCAAAATATGCATGGCCAACTACCATGGGGACGGTGTTAGACATGTACATGTGTGTTTGGACAATTTATTTTTTTTTTTGGGGAATCAGGGACCGTTCATGGTATTTTTTTTTTGAAGACCAAGGTGTCCAGGCCTGAGAGTTTATGGTATTTTAACAACAACTTTTTGTCTGAACTCAGATTTGAGGTCTATAAGTTGCATTGGCAAGCTATCTTAAGGATCTTTAAATGGTACTTGATTGTGGTTATATGATTGTTTTGCTGTATGTCACTGTACCGAGACTCGAACCCAAGCCAATGACTTCAAATTGAAGCTGAAGGCCACACAACCAGCGGGTTTCGGTGGTTATATGATTGTTATAGGTTGGCCACATCTTTTTTCTTTTTGTTGTGATCTGAATATGGTGATGATTTGTTTGTTACACTAGGAAGGTTACATATGGATCTTTCAAGTAGTTTCCAAGTCATGATTGTATGATCGTCATGGATAGGCCCTTCTTTAGATCTCCATATCTGATTGATGATCTATTTCTTCTGTAGTATCCCGTGGGCCTTAGATATGTGGTCAATCATCTCTTTAGGAATCTTTGCATTATTCATGTATTCTTTTTGATTGATCAAATTTTGTAAATTCAAGATCAATTTGATCTATCGTGGATCTTGTTGGATGATCATTCAGTCAAACTAATACGAGTCCAGATCGGCATGAACTTTTGGTGGATTCTTGGATATTCATCGGATAAGGGGCAACCATCATTGTAGAGATCTGGATCATATTGGTCATTCTTATTTTGATGCACTTCTATATGTCCACAAGCTACATGTAAAACATGCATACAGTAGGAGTCTAGTTTGAATCTTCAGCCTTCTCTGTCTTCCGTGTCTTCAAGTCTTCAATCCTTCTCTTTGTGCTGTCTTCTTCCTCTTCTTGAGGTTGATTTCTATATCTCTATACTTTTTTATTCTTGCATTCTTTGCTTCTCTGTCGTGAGGGGGAAAAAACCCTTTTCACTCCCTCTGTCGAAGGAGATCCAACACCGGCAGAGGGAGGAACCATCATCTCACCGTCTTCCTCTCATTGTCTCTGTTGTTTCCTCTGCCGATTTGGGCATGTGGTTCCCGTCCTAGATCTCCATTTCTGGGATGAAGACTACATCGGTCAAATCCTTCGATTTCTCGTCTCGTCTTAGCCTGTGCTCTAATCGTCTGGCTCTCCTACTGTCGACGGTCATAGAGCCCTCTCATATCATCCAAGAGTGTCGTGCCTTGCCATCGCCAGATTCTGGACGTGGAAACGTCTTCTGCTACTTCTGTCTATGCATCACTGTCAGGCTTCTTTGCGCCCTCCTGGTGCCAGTTACTCTAGCGAGACGCACTTCCATCATGACGTCTGCTCCACCCCAGCTTCCTGCTGTGTTGCTGCCCGAATTATTGTTGTTCCTCTCAACCTCAGTCATGCGCCTCCTATCATCCAAATAGACTCATTGCCCAGCCAAACAGACTCACCGCCTCCTATCCGAGTCTATTGTCGCCTGGATAATCTCCAGCAGACTCACTTCCTTGTCCGATCCATCCAAACAGACCCATGTTCGTGTGCCAATGTCCTTCACCTACTTTGCCGATCTGTCCGTCACTAACTCCGTCCTCGGCCTCTCTCCTGTCATCGAGCGAGCCTGTTTCCTTCCCCGCCCTTTCACTGCCATGTCTCTCCAGTCTCCTGACTTCGTTGGGATCTTTCCTTATGGCTGTTGTGCCGGGGGATCTGACCCACCACCTGGGCGTCCCTCCGGTTCATTCCGTCACCGACTTGCCTAGCCTTCGGCTTTTTTGGGCACCTGTGCTTGTTACGGTCATCGTGTAGCTCCTCGGCATTTGCAACTTCCGCTCTCTCCACGTGACAATGACTCATGACCTACCAGATGCCAGCATATTTTAGTTTTATTTTAATTTTCCTTAACCGGTGCACGGTTTTTTTTTTTACTTTATTTTCCTGTTATGAACCATTTTTAGTGTACCATTTGTGGCTCCAATTGTTCTCTTTCTTGTACTTGTACCTCTGGTGCTTCTTTTTATTAATACGATAACCATTCAAAAAAGAAAATAACATACATACAGTAGTGAATGATTTTACTTTTGGACTTCGTATATTCTCAGGACGGTTTTTCCCATTGTGAGAAGCATTTGTGGGTGATGGGTACCATTGAATTTTTTAATAAATTTAATATGGACTCGCATCCTATTTCTGCTGCAGACAATTATTTAATATTTTAATTCTTTTTATCTGATTAAATTTTAACTTGAAATGTCTCAGGTACATTATTGCCTTTTTGCTAATTTGGTTTCTTAACAAAAGAGCAGCATTATTGCCTCCTAAGTTGGAGGATCTGCAGTTTGGTGGATATGTGAAATCTGGTGAGTGTTGTGGCTGAGAATATTTTCAACGAGTGTATCTATGCTTGCACATTATAATTGCAACTTTCCAAATTCCTTTTCTTTTTATTGGTTTAGTATTCTGTTACACTTTTGACACCTTATGCTTATGGACATGTTATCTGGTCTAATCATATGCAATTAACATAAGATGAAGTGGGGTTGTGTATCCTATGCAAGGAAGGACTGGGAAGCATTAACTCATTTTTTTATCAAAATATGGTAACAAATGAAAGTCTTACAATATTTTAATTATTTTTAATATCTCTTAAGGAATTCTGATATATTTTAATCCTTCAGCTCAAGAAATTGCCTGGTGCAAGATTTGTCGTAATTTTTTCGTTGGCAGTCACTGTAATTTATTTGGGAAATGTTTTTAGTGCTCCAATATTTCTACTTAACCGATGTTTGATGATGTATCAAACTGTAGTTTGATTTTCATGAAGTAACCTCAATAGAGATCTCTCCACTACATGTGCTACTTCAATGGAATAGCAGTAATTTATTCCTAACTGAAGTGTGAAGCAGAGTCCAATTTCTTTTATGCTCATGCACCAAGAGTTTGTACACATCCTCTCTCTCCCTCTATCTATCCATCTATTCTTCTATCTATCTATCTATTTATTCATTTATGGACACTGGGCAATCAATGGCTGCTCGGCAAGGACCATTAGCCATGGCTGCACATCAGATTTGCATTCAAGTGTTGTTGGCTGCTCTTTTCTTACAGATGCATTTTACAATCATGTACTTTGTTTAGGGGGCTTGCTTCTTGGGAGAACGTTGGCTGTGCTAACAACCCTGACACTGGGCACATCAATGGCTGCTCGGCAAGGACCATTAGCCATGGCTGCACATCAGATTTGCATTCAAGTGTGGTTGGCTGTCTCTCTTCTTACAGATGCACTAGCTATGTCTGGACAGGTATGCACTTATTACTTTGATTATGCTTTTTTTTTAAGTTTTCATTATACTTTTCAAAATTTTAATAACAAAATATCTGTTTTCTTATCTGAATTTATTTTTTTTATCTTCTTTAGCTTCCTGTTTTCTTTATTGGACTTCATTGCCAAAATGATTCACCTTGCAAAATTGCTCATCCTTTTTTTTTTATTGCATTGTATTTATGTTTTTAATGTTTCTTGTTCATGTGGTTAAAGGATTTTTCTTTTGGGGGGTTTATTCTCAGGCTCTAATTGCAAGTTCTTTTTCAAAGGGTGACTACAAAAGAGTGAGAGAAATAACTTATTCCGTGTTAAAGGTGATTCTTTTGTTATGCCCTATGCTTATTTTGATAATACGTTGCAACTCAAGTTAGAAACCGCCTCTCAGATTCAACTGAATGCTAATCTATGTTATTATATGAAGGAGCATGAGCTTTCCTTTATTTCATTGCTTAATCTAGATGTCCCTTGTTCTCCTCTTCATTCAGACAGGACTATTAACTGGTGTTCTCTTAGCTATAATATTGGGTGTATGGTTTGGTTCTCTTGCTGGATTGTTCACCAAGGATGTTGAAGTGCTCGGAATTGTTAGATCAGGAGTGCTGGTACATTTGCTTCTTTGACTTAATTTCTACTTTTCTAATGATAATTTCTATTGTTTTAATGTTTTTTCATGCTTTTTAAATGTATTCCCTTTCAATTTGGTTGTAGTTTGTCAGTGCCTGTCAGCCCATCAATGCTTTAGCTTTTGTTCTTGATGGTCTCCATTATGGTATTTCAGACTTCTCATATGCAGCTTGCTCTATGGTAAGCTAGACAAAAAACACATTTCTACTTACTTTTTGATGTATTTAGTCACAATATTTGGCCTAATCTTTTGTATTTCTTTTTTACTATCAGATGTTAGTTGGGGCAATATCATCTGCATTTTTGCTATATGCACCCTCTAGTTTTGGTCTACCTGGAGTTTGGTCAGGTTTGGCTCTTTTCATGGGCTTGCGTATGGTCTCAGGATTGTTGAGGTGAGCTGTATGTTACTATTTTGCAGTTTGACAACAAATACACAATTATTATGGAGAAACATTTTTCATGCCCCACTATACCACTATTTTGTTGGCTTACTGCATCTCATTGATATTTCTAGTTTCTACAGCTGCATTCTAGAGATGACCTTTTATTATTTGGACCATTTAGAGAAAAGAGATCCAAAAGATCCCAAATTTGGGGGGTTTTCTAATCGAGTCCATAGGGATTAAAATCCATAATCTTACCGTACATGGTAGAGTAAAATTTTGAGTAATTAAAAGGGGTAGAATTGAGAATTGAGAATTGAGCCTAGGCTAATTTTTGGCCTAATTTGTCATGGATTTTCTATTCTTTTATTTATTTTGGTTTCATTTATTGTTGGAGACAATTTAGAAGGTGCTGTTTTAGTTGGATAGGATTAGGAAGTGTATTTGTGAAGGAGAATCCTTGCAATTCCTAAACTGGGACATTTGTAGGACCTATTAATGATATATAGATTTATTTTGTTATAAATAAGGAAAAGAGGGATGGTTGTCCCCGTGCCTTGAGTTTTTCCCTTCTCATGTGGGACCCATGAATATTGATGACATCATGGAACCTTGGCAAAGAATGATGCATCAGAATCTAGATTTCATCTCATCATGGTTGGGTGATGAATTTCTGCACAATCCCTATGTATTTGGCCATGGATAGCCCAATTGTGCGTTGCTCTAGTAGTAGATTTGAAGAGTTGGCCCGATCTATCCATTTACGTTATTTGAGTTGTTCATTGGTGGATTGGACTGGTTCAGTTATTGATCTAGCACCATCTGGGCATTTGTCTATCTCATATTTTATTAGTGTTATATTGTGTCGTTTATATGTGGTTTAAGACTGTCAGAGGCATTTTTTTACGGTTTTAGATCATCCATATGTGTGCCTTATGTTAAATGTGTCTAGTGTTTATAAGAGTTTTTTTAATAAATAGTTGTAAAAGACACTTTTGAGAATGGTAATGCATGAATGGAAGAAGAAATTCAAATTTCTCCCATATGCAAAGTCTAGTGTGATTCTTATGTCTCCTTAGTGTGAGATCGTAACTCTAGTTACAAATTTTTCTTTTTCTTCTTCTCATTTTCTGTCCCATCTCTTTTTCTTCCCCTCCCTCTTCTGCTCTATTTTTTCTCTACTTTTTCCCTCTTTTTGCACCAAGGAGACCCCGCAGCCCAACTAATGATCTTTTTGAAAAAACTCTAACTTATTGTTTCACCCTATTTGAGGCCTACTTTTGCCCAAGAATAAAAAAAATAGCAAACCCTAGGTGGCCTCATAGCACTACTTCATCCCTTTGGTGACTGATTTTGAATCTAGAAGACCTATGATAAGGTTTGATACGATTTGATTAGTTTTTTGAGGGATTTTACATTGAATTCCAGCCATACAACCTTGAAGACATTATGTGTAGGTGTCATTCTTATTTTTCAATCTCTTTGATTAATTGTGAGTGCCCATTTGCTTAAGTTTTTGTTTATTCATCTCTCTAACATCTTATGTGAATAATAGATATAGGTTGCATGCCATTTTAAGATTCGCTACACATTTTGCATTCTCGTAAAGGCATCCATCTAACATTTAGATCCATGGTTCCAATATTTGACCTGTCTTGCATTATATTTGGTATCAAATCTTGTCCTGCGTCAAATTTGGTATCAGAGCTTCTCCTACATCAATGAAGGTTCACATGGATGAATTGGTTGGAAAGGTCTTTGCTTATATAGGGTGCCTATGGAAAATCATCTTAATTAGATAAGTGGAGCCTTCTTTTAAGGTCTCAAGGATTAATCTTATCCAATAGTGGAAATTTGTGTGTTAGGTCAAGGCACTGTGTAACTAAGATTGGAATCAACTTAGGTGAGGATCTAATTCACGCGGATGAAGATCCAATGGTGAAGCCTTCTTTCAAGGGGTAAAGAGGTGTGATTGGGATAATGGTGGGCCCCATTTGGTCGAGGTCCTCAAATTGTTGTTTGAGGCTTGGAGCTTAGGTTGTCCTAGTTAATTAAACCTTATGAAATGTGATTAATGGCTGTAAGGGCTGGTTTTCATGTTTATGATCCTTTCTTAAATCTCTCTATCTTTTGTTGGATTCTTCTTGTGGGTTTTCCAATTAGAGAGGCTTTAGATAAGCCTAAATTAATTTAGGCTATGTCAGGTAGTAACCAGAGCCTTCATCTTAGATTGCATATGCACCATCAAGATCTCTTTGCTAATTTGCTGGTTGGGAGGTGAAGACATTTCTGAAATGAGATGAGGGCGATGGTAGAGATCTAAGAGAGAACCTAATTAAAAAGTTGGAAATACAGTGCATGATCTAATCGAACAACTTGTTCTCCTTAGAGAAAGATCTGAACTGTCAAATCTTGTGGATGACTCTCAAGATTCATAGAATTCAACAACAGTTTTATCAATGCGTTAGACAATACCAAGATGATGGTAATCAATAGCGGTGATGCTTCAAAGATGATTAAATTTTTGGGAACTATTGAAATTCCATATGTCGGAGATGAATTCCTTGAACGGTTGGAGACATTTGACGAAGTGGCTGATCAAAAAAAGGGTGCAACTTTGTGGCAATCAAATTGAAAGGAAGTGTTTTTCATCATTTAGAAGCAAGTAAAGATTGCATATCAATTGTGTGGGAAAAAGAGAATCAAAATGTGGGAGATGAAGCATCTAATGAAGACCGACCTTCCTCCAAATTATTTCTGAGACTAATACAATTGCTTGCAATGTGAAATATGCAAAAGAATCTTCCTACTGCTGGCCAATAATGACTTGTTTGAGTTAGAATGTATGAGTGATGCAGTCAAAAGGTTGTAACTCCAGAAAATCTATCTCCAATTGATGAAGGTAAATTCCACACACTTTCTTAAACCTCCAACATAAATTAAATTTGATCTGAATTCTACAATCCGCATCGAGGAACTCAAAAATTAAAATCACCGGTCGGCAAAGTCACAATAGCTCTGATTAGGAAAAAAATCCGATTAGCCGCCCAAGTTCACTCAAGAACGGGATTAGGCTCAAAATCTCACTATAATCCCCAATGAACTCCTTGGATTACCTATAATATATTCAACACTATTTTGGATGAGTCCATGAGAGCATGAAGCTCACAATCAACCTTTTTCTTCATTTTCTCTACCACTAATCTTCGACTTCAATGGGGTTAAGATGTTAGGTTGTTCATCTTTGAATTTGGTTTTTTATGGTAGTGGTAGCATTATAGTTGTATTAGGCCTTACCATCTCAGGTAAATTCTGATGGTTTTCCCACTCTTATGGGAAATTCAGTGTCATACACAAATCTGTGTACACATCAATGCATATCTTGCAAGATTTGTTTTAATTTTTATGGCTTAATACCATTTGAAGTGAAATTCTCAAGGTTGTCAAACTCGAATCGTATTGTGAATCAGTCTAGAGGTGTGAATCGTATTTTTCTAAAATTATTATATATACTATAATTACATATAAAATGGCATAGAATAATAAGATTTAAATATAAATATTATTAGACAACTGTATTTTTAATTTTTTATATTGTAATCAAATACAATATTACATAATACAGAATAGTAGAATACAGACCCCAAAAAATGATTACAGTATACAGTTACACTGTACAGTATTACTGTTAATGGAAGAAAATCTGGAACCTTTAAGTCATTAACAGTATTGTACTACTGTTAATATACAGTATTTATATTGTATTATTGTTAATGGAAGAAAATCCGGAACCCTTTTTTTATAGTACAGTATTGTACAGTATACAGTTTGAAAATCTGGAACTTTTAAGAGGACCGTTAATGGAAGAAAATAATCAAAATATGTTACAGGTCCTCTGGCGAGGACCTGCAAACTTAACCATTTTATTTCATTCCATAGTATACCATTTGCGAATGTAAATGATGAAAAGGAGAAGAGAAGTAAGTAACGAAAACAAAAAGATTGGGTTAGCGAAAATAGAAGAAGTATCCAGAGACGACGATGAAAAAAGTAAGAAACAGAGGACGACGACGAAGAAAGATGAAAGTGGAAGAAGTTTTTCAAAAGAAAAGAAAAACGGAAACAGAGAACTTCAGAAAGAAGAAGAAAAAGAGGCATACCTGGACTTCGTTCGAAGGCTTGGACTTGTAGAAGAGCGCAGATAGGAGGAAGGCTTGCAGAGAAGATGGTTTCTTGCTGAGGCGATGGAAGCAGAGAAGACTTGCAGAGGTGATGGAAGCAGAGAAGACTTGTAGAGATGATGGAAGCTTTCTTTGCATAGGCGCAATTGGGATTTTTCGATAAAAGACTTATACTAAAGTAGGTATTCTTTAAATAGCATGCAAAAAAATACCTTTCTATTTTCCAAAATATGCACTTCTTTTCCTCTTCATTTTCTTCTTCCATCTGCATCGTACGAGAAAGTAGGTATCTTTTCTTTTTTGTGCATGCAAAAACATGCACGTCTTTCCCTCTTCCTTTCCTTCTTCCATCTGTAAGTCCATCCATCTGGAAACTATCATACGATTTTTTGTCAAACTCGATTCTTGATGCGAGTTGACTCGCTAGACCCCACGATTCGAGTCGAATTGCACGATTCGCGAGTCAAATCGCGCGATTTTGACAACCTTGGAAATTCTTGAATGCAAAGCACACTAAAGAATGATCCTTGCTTAGAGGGAAATAATGTGATTGAGAGGGATTCATTTTTTGTCGTGAGATAGGTCAATTTTTTTTTCTTTGTTTATGTTGATTTTTGGACTTGAAGAGATTATGGCTATTTTACAAGTGGCTGACTTTTTGGTATGTGGGGATGGTTTCTGCTTTTGATGATCTTTTGATTAACTGATTTGATTGATTAGTGTCTGCGTTTTTCTTTTTCTGGTGTTGTTTCTCTTTGTTATATGTTGATCAGCCTGTGTTACTCTCCTTTTTTAGGCATTCTTTCTCTTTGCTGTGTTTATTAGCCTGTGCTTCTCTTTATTTTCAACGTCGTTTCCCTTTGTCATATGGTGTTCTGGATGTTCTTTTGTATCTCCTTTCCTTATTAATTAATTAGCAGTGTGATTGAGAGAGCTTGGAGCTTTTATAACTTTATCTTATTGGCCAGGATTTGGCTACCAAGTTGCAACCAATTCATAGAAGTTCGTTTTTTTTTTCTCATTGTTGAGAGCGAGCTTGGAGCTTTTGTAACTATATGATATTGGCCAGGATTTTGCTACCAAGTTGCAACCAATTAATAGAGTTTTGTTGTTATTGCAAATGTCTTGAAAAGACAAGATAGATGGTGGTTTGTCAAAGAGAATCATTTTTGATAGAGTAGTGGAAGCATAGAACTTGGAAAGTTGTGCTTGGATGGGTGGCACAAGTTGCTTTGTGATGATGATTTGTTATTGTAAATGTTGGGTTGGTTCTTTCCAAAGCATGAAATAATTTTACTTGGTTTTATAATGCCAACTAAAATTTTACTTGGTTATAATGCCAACTAAAATTTTACTTGGTTATATAATGCCAACCATACATAGTCACCTGATGCCCTTGGCTTATAGGGGACTGCGTGCATTCGGCATTTTATCCAATGCCCTCGTACTCAGGGAGAGGTGGGGGTCTTGGGTTCTTCGTCATAAAAAGAATGCACATATATATAATATATAATGCCAACTGTAAGTAGAATTTGAAAAACCAACCAGATAAATGGGAAAACGGCGTTGATGATGATGATGCCAACTGGTATCTGTTGTGGCTAAAGTTGTGGAACCCTAATTCTATTATTGGTTAGCTCTATTTTACTTATATGATTCTTCCTCAAGAAATACAGTGATAATTGTGCCTCATTCACTTTGTACTTCCATGCTATTTGATGCCTTTGGTTGAAATACTTGGGAGAATGGTTCAACTGAATAATGAAATTTAATTTCTTGAGCTTGTATAACAGTTAAACAAGTGTTGCAACTGTTAAAAGGCTGTGTTCGCGTCATGTTCCCATTTCCGAAAAAATAAAGGAAAAGAAAGGAGGAACAAAAATATGAAATAAAATATTAATGATATAACTTTTGTATTTCATCACCATCAACAGATCCATTTATCCCAATCCAATATGGGGTTGGTATTCATAACTGGATTTGACAATTTTTTTTTCCCCTCTATTTTTTCTATGGCAACTGCCTATTTGATACCCAATAATATGCTCCAATTGGAATACTTGTACTTCTTTGTATGTTCCAATTAAATGACACCTTCTGTTGTCTTGCTTCAGGTTAGGATCAAAGGGAGGACCATGGTGGTTCTTGCATGATTTGCAGAAAACTGAGGTTTGTGAGTTTATTGAATTGGTTTTATTACCAATAACTGTCATGCTAATTATATTGTATAATATTCAATTCATTTTCAATGGTTTTTGGTCTGATATTGATGTCTGCTTGGTATGAAGGTTATCTGTTGTGTTCTAAGCTAATTTCTTGGACATGGTAATGGATTTTCCCATTTCAAAGAAAGTAGTGATTTTTGGATCGTAAAAAATTGCAATTTTATTGGTTTATTTTTATAGTCATCATTTATCTGAATGTTTTTGCCTCTACCCAGTCGTTATTAAAAAAAATACAATTTTGTTAGTTTATTTTTATATTCACCATTGGACTGAATTGAGTGAATTCTTTGCCTTTAATCAGTTGTTTTTAAAAAACTTACATTGTTATTTCCTTAAAAATTTACATTTTTATTGGTTTATTTTTTGAAATGGTAGCTTGAATCATTAAAGAATGGTTCACAACATTCATGAAAATGGACACACAAAAAAAGAAAATATCCAAAACACCCAAAGATACCCCAAGGGAGGCTTCACATGAAGGCCTGAAAATAAACCAAAAATGATACGAAACAAAGGTCTTAAGCTTATCCCCGTACTCTCCTTCCAGGCACGAAACAGGTTGGATTTGGAGATGCCTTGGAAGATACCTTGGAACTTCTTCTTATTGAATACATGGAAATCCACCCATGACACCACCCACAAGCACCATGGATCATGTTAGGCACCCCAAGGGTTTGAGGGCAAGACCTCCCACACAAGATGAGAATACTCAATCACTCCAACAAATAAAGCAGCCTAGACTCTAGATGCAACAGTATTATAAGGACTTGTCTTTTGTTTCTAAAAACACGGTTATTTTCAATTTTATTTTACAGGTGTTGGGTTGAAAAACGTCTATATTTTCTTTATTCTTGTAGGAGGATTTGGATTGTGAAACTGCTGACATGTTTCAACTTGCAGGTTACTGGTTGAAACGGGATAAACAAATTTCCATCACTTGCAGTTTTGGGTGCAAACTACTGATTTCTATTGTTTTTTTTTTTTTTTTTAATATTTTAAAATTCAGTTAATTGTTTCTGACAATTGAGTTCTTCTGTTCTTGTTTTTTTTTTTAACATCCATTTCTTTGATGATGTTATTGAATTATTTTGAAATTACAATTTTGTTGATTCGATAATATGGTCAAGCACAGTTTCATCCTCTTCCATCTATTTGGAATCACAATCTGACAAATTCAACTTCACATGAATTTTGAAGTCTACAGAAAGACATGGTTACCTTTTCACTTTCTCCTTGATGCAAAGCTTGCAACAGCCAGAAATAAACTTTAACATGAGGAATAAGACTACTACATGGGATTACATAGGTTGTGTTTGGATCATGATTGGGGTCCAACATGGGCGGATGGATTGGATTGTGAGTCAAATTTTAGCCCACGTATATTTAATTTAGATTACTATTTTTCAACTTCTAACTCATATTTTGGCCTACTCGAACCTGCCCATAATTCAACACATTTTTAAAACTTCAACCCATTTTTAATTCGAGTCAGGTTAAATCAGGTCACATACTTGTATAATTAAGTCATATATATTGTATTAATATACTTCAAATGAAAAGGAATCTACAAAAAATAAATCTTTACAACTAAAACATAATCATGGTAAAGGATTAATTCTAAAATGTGATTAAATAATGATATAAAGATGAAGAGTGTTTCTATATTTAATTATTTTTTATTTATATAATTCAGATAATTTGAGTGAGTTGGGTTATACAGAGTGATGAAGACATCATAGAAGATCAAGAAGAAACAAACAAGATAGATCACGACGAAGAAAAATTCATGAGAAATTTTTCATTGTAACCTCTATAAATGGGACCCTTGGTCGATCATTACACACCATTGAGATTTTATCAATTAAAGTTTGATTGTTTTGGTTCTCTTGGTGAGTTGATTTTTTTATTTGAATTTTGATGCAATTTTATTTTTACTTTTAATTAATTTAATTTATGCAAATTTCAATTTTTCTTATACAATTTTAAACTAATTAATGCAATTATAATTTTATGGGAAATTCAAATTGATTGAAACCTTTGATCGATTTTCCCATAGAGAGAAATTCGACCTAGGTGAAGTTTGGACTTTGAATTTTTTTTTCTTTGAGAGTGAAATTCATAGTTCTCTATCAATTGCAGGTTCCCAAACACACTTAGCCGAATTTATATTAGTATTTTAGTGATTAATTATTGATTTTCATGAGGACAAATTTTGATTTTATTGGGAATTTACCCTTACGATTATTTTCTCTATTTTTTTTTTTTTTATATATAATTGGAGCCATGGGCAAATCTCTGGACCTATGGCCAAAACTTGCAATTTGTTTCGAACAGTTTAGATTAATCATCTAGTAGGCCTTACATTGAGCTGCTATGCCTAGCAAGATGGTCCACTAATAAGTTTATTTATTATGTAATTTACATGATTTTGTATTCATTAATCATGTTTTCCATGACATTAGAGTTGAAGAGTTTTATCTGTCATTTTAAAAGAATTGAGTTTTACCAAAATTTACTGACTAATTTAATTAAAATATAATTGGGATACAGTGAAACAAAAATTGACCGACTAATCTAATTAAAAATATAATTGTGATTGAGTGAAATGATCAACTAGACATTGGTTTTACAGTATTATCTTGCACATTTCGACATAAAACTTATAAATTTAAACTAAATAACCTACACTAAATCAATCAAATCATTTTTTTTAAACTTCGAAACTTTATAAATTTAAGTTATTTTTAATCTTTAAATTTTTTTTTCTTAAAAAGTATAACTTGTTTAATTTAATTTAAGGAATTGTTATTGGATCTTATATTTAGATAAAGATTTTTTTCCAATAGATATATCACTATTCCATAAGTGTGGTGAATAATATCATATATTATGTGAATAATGATCTGAGTTACAAATTTTAGATAATATTTAAAAATGATACATATTTCAGCGTGGGATCAGACTGAAAATTATGGCTTAACTTTCATATCTGTGTCGAAATTTATAATTGAGAGTGATTTGTTATATCAAATATAACAGCCGTAGGTGAAAGATCCAAACCTTTATCACCTTTTCTTATAAGTCTATAGGTCGCCCATAGCTATTGGGTATTGTGAAGGATAATTTTTTAATTTTTTTTTAATTTATGCGTAGGAAATTCAGTGTAAAATCTTCACAGGTGATATTCACTGTCTTAAAGACACACCAAGTGAGTATATGGGCCTGACACCTCAAGCTTCTTGAGGCGTGAGATTACCCGTTGAGCTATTTTGACCAAGCTAAGAGATTAGTGTGACTCAATTTGATGCAAGTTAAGTTACATTTAAAATTTTAGTCTCAAAAATATTAGATTGAATCAAAGATTTCAATGAAGAAATCTAATATTCTCGTATCAACACGAATGATGAATTGAGAGTTGGTATGATTAATACATCCACACTCTAATCCAACTTGAATTATGGATAACTCGTCGAACTTTCTGAAGACTTAATTTACATTTCAAATTGAATGCAACATAATAATAAACTAAAAATCTAACCGAAAATAAAACTCACCAACATGGAGAAAGGCTTTTGATAAATTCTTCTAAATTAACAAAATAAAAAGTCTGTCTCTAATTTAGTGGCCAACCTCTGTATTTGTAGGACCTTATTAAATTTAATTAATAAAAGGAAATAAATCAAACAATACCCAAAATGTCCCTAGGTAGCTTGGTTCGTATACTCCTTCTCTGTTCTTTACCAGCGTCTGATAAGGGATGGCTTCAGAGAATTCTTCTTATTCTTTTCTATTTTTCTCATTTCTTTCCCTTCCATTTTTTTTTTTTTATCTCTTGTTTCCTTTCAATCCTTCTGCACACGGTTGCAATCTTGTAAAGGGATTTCTTTCTATTTTTTTTCTCTTTTCTCTTTGCTTTGCTTTCCATTTATTTCTTTTGCTAATTTTTTTTTCTGATTTTAAATTATATATCATTTGGTAATAAAATAAGATTTACTAATCTTACAAAACAAAAGAGGTTGTTGTTAGTTTGAGAATGTATAGAAGTTAGTCTTTTAAACATTTAGAATTATCAGATTTAAACTAAGAAAATAAACAGTAGAAATAGAGTTTTTCATCACCCACCAACTTTATTTGCTTAAATCAAGTGGATAAAATTTTTTAAATATTTTTTTTATTTTAAATCATATTATTGACAATCTCTAATGTATATTAGATAAATTAAGATATTATAAAAAATCAACTGAGTCACGAGGTCAAACTCATGACTCATTTTTTTATTATTTTTTTTTATCAATCTGCGGCTTCCATTCATCATCGGTTGGTGTCTTATCCTGTTACAGTATTATAGACCTCAATGCCATTCCTTACTGCTCTTATACAAACCTTCAGCAATTTCCTTCATCAAACTCAAAGGATTCCTCTACCTCCTCAACTCCACCATCAATGGGCCTTTGGGCCAGACTCTTTTTCCTCTTTGTGGGGCCCATTTCCATAGCCATTCTACTATATTGGGCAGACGGGTTCAACCCAGCACCACTGCCCTACCACGGCCCATGGTCCTCACTAGCCGTGCCCATGCACAACCGTAACATCCTCGGCTTGTCGGAGAGGGTGGGTGATGGCCTTCTGCCGGGGCCCGAAGACTTGGTCCATGACACCGATACCGGTGTTATCTTCACTGGATGCCTTGATGGGTGGATAAAGAAGGTGATCATAGCCGGAGATACAGATGCAGTGTCATTTCCGGTGGAGAATTGGGTGTATGTTGGAGGCCGGCCTCTCGGTGTTGCTCTCGGAGCCGATAAAAAGGAGCTCATCGTGGCCGAATCTTACAAGGTATGCATAGCTGGCTACAACTCTTCTTTTAAAATGAGAAAAAATGGTAACCCAAAAATCACTATCCGATACTAAAGATTCAACTAATTGAGGGCTGCTTGAAATTTAGAGATGTAGAAGGGTGTTTTTGCAAAATTTATATTTTGAACTTCATAAAGTGATGGGAGAAGTATAGACTCGTTAGATTTTTTTTTTTTTTTTCATTATGTGGTATATCAAAATTTATTATTAAAAAATATTTTAATTAAATTGATCAAATATAATTTTTTTAATCCATAAATTCTATGATATTTAAAAATTTAATTTGATTAATTCATTTAAGATAATTTTTTTACCACATACTGAATAAAGATTATTTTAATAAATCCACCAACACTCTATTTCTATACATTGTGATTTAGTGAGATGATTATTAGTGAATTTTATAATAGATAGACATATCATTTAATAGCTTTAATTTATGGAATTGCCCTTCTATTTTTGTCTTGCCCGTTGAGATGCTAGATGAGGATCAACGACCTTTTGTAAAGATTTTTGTCGTTTGTGAAAGGGTTTTTATAAGACTATTTAAAATTAAATAAGCAAGCATTATTATAAATAAAATATAATTATAACAATACATCGAAGACATTTTCAACACGTCGGTTACCATTTGAATACGTCAGTTACAGCATTTTCGACGAGTCAAGCTATGTTGATTATAATATGCCACGTGGCCACTACCGATAGCAACATTGACTTACTTATCTTTGGATAGTGATTTTTGCATCGAAGAAAATTTGTATAAATATAAATATAATAAAAAAATTAGGGATAATGATCTCTCCCATGTGAGTTTTCACTGTAGTGCATCACGTTTAAAGGAAAAAAAAAATTTGTCATTAGAAGGCAAAATAGTTTTTTTCATTTAAGAGTGGTGTACAGAATACAGATCATTATCCAAAAATTAGCTATCTAGGTTACAATTAGAGCTGAAAACGGGTTGGATTTTTTAAATCCAACTTGACTCAACTGAGCTGAAATTTTCGACTCAGTTTGACATGAATTCTAACTCGACTCAATCTAAATTTTGACTCGATTCACCTTCTGAACCCATTTTAACCTAATTCGCACTTATTTTTGGAAAAGAGATCGAAACAAAGGAAGTAAAGATAAAATTAGAATTTTTTTAAAAATTTGATGTACTGTGAAAAAAACTTATGATACAAAAATCACTACCTTATTATTAATAAGCAGAAGAATTTTGAGAAGTGGTATGCTCAAAGTTCTTCTATTTTTTTTAAGAATTATTTTTGAGAGGAGAAGAATAGGAAATTGAACAAAGAAAAGAGAATTGTCGTTTTTACTTAGCAAGACAATTTTTTGCTTATTTTTAAGAAAATAAAAGTTTTGATGCAAACAACATAAATGATAGATTTCTAAAACTCAACGCAGCATAGGAGTTTACAAAACTCATTAGATGTTGTGGATCACAATCAAACATAATTTTTTTATATGGCGTTAGATTTTCTTGAAGAAATTGACAAATAACCATTAAGTGAATGACACCTTTGTATAAACTAGTAATAGTTTTCAAAGAAAGATAACAAAGAGCAAATGCAATCCGAGAGTTTCCAATTTTAGCTAAACAAGAAATTGGTAAAAATAAGCTTTTAAGAAGCAAACATCAGTATTTTGGATTTTTTTGGCATTTATAAGAAATATTGATAATGTGATTCAGGCTAAAATTTAGGAATTTAAGCAAAAAATATTTTTAAATGAATAAATTAGAGTTGAAATGGGACAAAATGATTAAAATATTGGTTAAAATTTTTCAACTTACTCAAAATATTTTCTTATAATGGAACACCAACCGACCCAAAATATTTTTTTAGTATGTTCCAACCAATCACCCCACCCCACAAGGTGCAGTCGGGATTGGTTGATCAAAATCCAAAATCAAGGCCTACTACACAAAAAGATTCAGTGATATAATGAAGTTTAGTAATTAGTAGTAGTGATTGTCATTGATTAAGATATTTATTTTATATATATCTAAAATTATCACTTATATATAGATTTGGCAATTTGATTTTTCATGAGTTAATTATAGTGTTAATATGCTTCGAAATTCTGATCTTTATAAATGCAACAATAAACGATTATTAACTTTGTTGTTGGAGTAAGTCTACTATGAATTAATCCTTTTCCACACTCAGTTTGAACCATTTATCATATTGCCCTCTATCAAGTGCAAACCTTAAACTGATGAGTTATTTCACACGGAGTAGTTCAACCGGCACTCAGTCACTTTTGTTCAGGAATGAGATATCTCAAGTTTGAATCTCGTAGTCACTTAATGTCCACACCTTTCGAGAGGCTGCATGTATCCTGAGTTATACCTAATGCCTTCGTACTGAAGAAGAGGTGGAGGTCTTAGAGATTTCTTCATCATAAAAAAATGTGATGAGTATGAACGGTGAAAAGATTGAAATCACTCTTCATTAGTTTTAGTTCTAATGATATCCAAGATGTAGTGTATTCTAAAGATAAATTTACTAAAAACTTATTAGAAAGACAATATAATATGCAATTCGAGAATTTTATTATTTCTTGCCCTCTTCATCTTTACCCATGTCTTCAAACTTCTGTAGTTTTACTTGGCATCGACCATGAAATCATACCTCTTAAGAAAATGACTGATGATAATGATGATAATGACAAAAGGGGCTATTGAGGATTACAAGAGAGGGATCAATTGACCTGTTGACAGACGAGGCCGAGGGTGTAAAATTCTGTATTACGGACGGTGTGGATGTGGCCGATGATGGTGTAATATACTTCACAGATGCATCCTACAAATACAACTTGAGAGATCACATGTTGGATATTTTAGAGGGCCACCCAAATGGACGGCTGATGAGCTTCGATCCAAAGACCAATCACACCCAAGTGCTTGTACGTGATATCTACTTCGCCAATGGTGTGGCGCTCTCACCCAATTTTGATTTCCTAGTCTACTGTGAGACAGTTCTGTAAGTTTCTTAAATCTTTCTCTCCAATTGAAAATTGGTTTAGGCTTACATTTAAATTTCAATAGATATAGTAGTGTTTGGTGGTTAATTTCTTTTGACACACTAAGTGTTCTAGATATATTGGGTCATATTTGAGTTTGTTCGTTGTTCACACCGTATTTTATACTATATTTTAAGTAGATAATATTAAAAATATTTTTTGGAGCGGCGAATGAGTCTCATATTAAAAGTATAGAGAGATTTAGAGATTTATTAAAGACTTGGATTATTCTATCTAACAAGCTAGTCTTTTTGTCTAAATATTCAAGTCCTAACAAGTAGTATGAGACAGGGGTTAAAAAAACGGTGCGGCCGATATATCGGCCGCAATATCGGCCGAGAAAATTCTCTCTCTTCCGATATCGGCATTTTCTCTCTCCTCCGATATCGGAACCGTGAAAAAATCGCAAAAAACCACGATGAATAGTGATGAACCATGACAAAACCGTAAAAAACCGTCAAAAACCGTGAAAGCAGTAAACCCTAAACTTTTAAAAACCGTGAAAAACCGTTAAAAACTGCAAAAAATCGTGAAAGCAGTAAACTGTGAACCGTTAAAAACCATGAATAACCGCGAAAAACCGTTAAAAACCACAAAAAACCGTTAAGAACAGTGTAAAAACCGTATCGGTGTTTTAAAAAAAATAAATAAATAAATATCAATATTTATGAATATCGGCCGATATTTGGACCGATATTTCGGACCGAATATCGGCCGATAATACTACAGTACGACCGATATTGTTTGATTTAAAAAAATCGATATATATCGGCCGATACGATATATATCGGCCGATATTTGAACCTTTGGTATGAGAGTTGGGTTTCAAACTACCTTATATGGACTCATAAGATTCTCAAAGCGAGTAAGATGACTGACCTAATTAGAAGAAGAATTGTTGGGGCTCTGAATGAGTCCTATATTGAAAATGTAGAGAAATATTTAGATATTTATAAAAGATTTAAGTCATTGTACTTAATAAATTAGTATTTTGGACTGATATTCAAGTCAATTTTCATATTGATAGGAGGTAAAATAATATAGAATAACCTGATAAATTAGAAGAGTCGGGAAAAATTCAGACATCTCATCCAATTAAATTATTCTAGCTTATTATGATTACATTTTGCTCGAGGGGATGGAGAGATATTTTTTACCTTTTTTTTTTATTACCAAACAAAAATAAAGAGAGAGTTGCCCTCCATTATTCCCATAATTTCGCATCGAAATGCAGCTATAATATCAGAATATGCAACAAGTAACTTTATCCTCACTTCATCAACATTTATATATGTGTTTTGAATGATAGGAGGAGGTGCAGAAAATACCACATCAGAGGTGAGAACAAAGGACAAGTGGAGAACTTCATCGATAACTTACCTGGATTTCCTGACAACATTAAATACGATGGAGAGGCACATTTCTGGGTCGGCGTACCGACAGTAATTACTCACTCTCTCTCGCTCTCTCTTCTGTTGACGTCAGTAACTGACTGAGTATTTTGGAACTCTAAGACAGCAACGTGACCTCAATAATGTAGCAGACTCTGTCAGAATCTGAGCTCTTCACAAGTGAAGACTTACAACGTGGGTGTAGGGACCAATGACTCATGGACTCATTTCTCATATAGGCTTGCCAACTTTTAAAGAAATTGATGAAAAAAATAAAGAATGCATCTATTTCAAGAAAAGAGAAAAAAGAAATTTGATATTTCACACACAAATAAAAAAAATCATATCTTTTTTTTTTTTTTAATTTACATGTGAAAAATTATGGATTGCGGAGCGTAAAAGTTTTATAAATGAGTTCACTATCTTTAGGACATACTAAATTTAGTCAATAAGATTCGAACTCGCAACCTCTCAATTCCTCAGATAGAAGGTAATCAGTTGAACTACACCCATTTAGATAAAACTCATATTCTTAGATATTTACGAAGCTCATAATTTTCTTTATTTTTTGAAATTTTTGAAAAAAAAAAAAGATGATTGCTCAGGCCGATTTTTAAACCCCTAATAACAATTCAGTAAAAATTACCACCTCTTAATCTGACCTATTCTATTAATCCCAAAACTAACACTAAATCATAGAATTTTACTCTTAAAAAGAGAGATGAGTGAGAAATTGAGCTAACAAAGTCGACTTCTTATAGATATGTGACTTCACAATGATAAGGATGATAACAGTGACAGTGATTTTTCATAATTTTGCAGGGGAGGACATGGTTTTGGAAGATTTTATTAAAGTTTCCATTACTGAGGAAGGCTGCAGTGGTGTTGGAGAGGTTTGTAAAGCTGCCCCATATGCTAAGGGATAGTGGGGTCTTGAGGGTTAGCTTGCAAGGAGAAGTTCTTGAATTATATTCAGACCCTGCCTTGTTTTCTGTCACTGGTGGTGTTAAAATAGGTAGCCATCTCTACTATAATTCACTCACCAATGCCTACATTGGCCGCCTTCATCTCACCCAAAATCCTGCAAATGCCATCTGATGTTCAACATGTAAAAACCCTATCACTAGATTTCTGCAATCTACAATCTTCGATCTACAATATGGGCTTGTGAGAGAGAATAGAATCACATATTTGGCTTCTATTACTACCAAAGAGACCTATTAGACTTAGATGGGAGATATCTACTATTTCATATGTATCATGTCTATAATCATCGTTGTCATTGTCATAACCATTATGAAAAATACCATCATCGTTGTCATCGTCATAATCATTATAAAATTCTAATTTAAGTAGCAACATTTTAATTTTTAAAATAAAAATTATTTGTCTGCAAAAATAGTTAAGTTGGTCTAAACTTCTAAGATTATATTAAAAATCTTAGGTTCAACTCTTGTCGGACTTACCTGATGCACTAGACGGTGATTTCATGTATATGTAGAATTAGTCTCACCTCCAATATAAAGTAGAATACCTATTTTATAAAGAAAGTCATTTTTGCCTTTCAATGCACATTTTAAATGCATATTAAATAACATTATTTCATTGCGTGCTGATAGAAGAGTCACCCGTCCTAATTTTTTTTCTTTTCACTCAACATCTATCTTAGCACAAGTTTCTTGGCTTCATAAGCTTTCTTCTTTCTTATATCTACCATCCACTCCATGTAATGATAATGTAAGGACACATGGTTAAGTTGCACTCATTGATCATATTAATTGTTTTGTCCATTTAGCTCTTTTTTTTTAACAAACAATTTTCATTAAAAGAGGAAAATTACAAAAGAGAAAAACAAAAGTCTACGATAATTAGGCCTCCAAAAAGCGAATAAAAATCAAAATAGAAAACAAAAAGACAACAAGCTCTCCAAACAGTAAAATAACTACCCTCCCGATAAGTGAAAAGTGTCACGAGACGATCCTTCCACTTTTATTATCCCCAATAACTCAATATTTATTCTATAACTGCAGTTTGATAACATAACTTATTACATAGAAATGTTAGGTGGTTTTTTTAATAAATCCTTCGTCCTACTTTTTTAACCATTAGACACGAGAAGTTTTAGTTTTTGTCATTTACCCGTCAGTAATCTATTAATACTGTCACTACTTCAAACATAGATTTTTCAAATGGATTCATCACCACTATTATCATAGATGAAATCTACGTAAATAGGTTCATGAAAAGTGAATTTAAAAAGGGATACAAGCGATCATCATCCTTTTGATGTAAATATGTGTATAAAAATTATTGAATAATTAGACTATTTGTTGTCATTCTTATCATTACCGCTAAATTAAAAGCTTTCGAATCAATCATCAGACATCATATTCTTAGATATAATGATATATTAACTATATGAAAAATTAATTAAAAATCTCTCAGCCTTTTTTATTTAAACAGATAAGTTTCTATAACTGGTTGAGAAAGTGTTGGTAATTTTTCTATTTTGGTTGGGGGCAGGTTGGTTACATCAAAATCATAACAGCGTGATGGATTGGATTATTCAATCTGAAAATGAAATGTGAATAGTACATCAATGAAAGTTGGTACTTGATAGACTCACCAATCTAGAAAATGATGTATGTAGGAATAAATGAAAGGTGGTGATTAAAAATCACTTTAATTTTTTCATGAAATGAGATATATATTTGTCTTCTTTCACATGTTGTTATCAAGGATAAAAATCTCGGAAATCCAAGATCTTGGCAATCTCGGCTGATGTCGATGATATCGGCTGATATATATATATATATATATATATATTTAATATTGGTATTTTATATATTTTAATTTTTTTGAATTAAAAAAATAAAAAGTGAAAGGAGGCTTGTTTTTGAAAAAAAAAAAAAATTGTAAATATCGGCCAATATTTGAGCCGATATTAGACTGATATTTGTCGAGATAGCGGCTGGGCCTATGGACAATTTTTTTTTTTTGAAAAACGACCGATATTTAACATAGAAGGCACTGCTGATCAGCCAAGGACGTGTTGCAGAACGGCAAGCTGATGTGGGCCTGGATTCTAGGCCGAATTTGCAAGGAAAGAAAATGATATGGAGGGTCCAGATTCAGAGATAGTTTTTTTTTTTTTTTTAAACAGAGATATCCCTATCCGACATTCGAGGTGAGACTAATCTCACCAGTATGTATAAACCTCTCAATTCACACACACTGGGTAAGTCGATGAGGAGTAACCCTATGGAGAGTGGCCCAGAGGAATTTGAACATGAATCGAATTCAAGACCTCTCTATAGACCCAAATTATGTGAATGTTTTTCACCCAGTCTAGACATCATCTTGGCAATTTGGACCTCTCAAAATCAGCGATCAGTGGAAAGAAAGGCACTGCAAGAACGTCTGGATAAGCAGATCAGACCAGATCCAGCGCTAATGGGCCTGGATATCTTTGATTTGTTTTCTGAAGAAAGAAAATCAGATTGAGGATTGAAATTAAAAGTTGATTTGAACGAGAGACTCTGCAGGTTCTTGTATCTTTTTCTTCTTCTTTCAAGTCCAATGAGTAGGGAAAATAAAACTAGATTGGCAAGAAAGCCCAACCTGGGCATGCAGGCCCGGCAGGGACCGGATTTATTTCTTTTATTTTTCTCTCTTTTATTTCATCTTTTTAGTTTAGTAAGGTTTATAAATTCAGTGTTTTTTTTATGATCAAGGTATTCAGGCTTTTTAAAGCACCTGACTAATCCTTGGGAGATGTGCAAGTCTCCCTACCTACAAACACCGAATAACTCTATAGCGAATGATACCCTTTGGAGTAGAGTGAGAATCAAATTCAAGGATCTCAATTCGTGAAGCGGGTTCGTGGTCACCACTCCAAATTCAAGACTCTCCTTTGAGTTGAATATGAGACTTATAAAAAATTATTTTTAATAAATTAATTAATCATAGTTTTTAAAGTTAGAAACATTGAGAAGTAAAAAAACAATAAACTAATTAAATTTTAAAAAGCTTAATTTATAGCTAAATGGAAAAATTATTATTTTTAAACTTGCACATAGGCCCTACCAAATGAAGTAATGATTACTCATTTTTACAGGCTAATGCCCACAAAATGAATTAATTGAAAAGGCTTATATTTTGTTTAATCAAATTAATCATGCCATGGTGTTTAAAGCTCTTAAATGTTGATCATTTCAAATAATTTTTAGTTGTTACTCTAGATTAATAAATCCCATATGCTGATGTGAATAAGATATCATGACATACACTGACAAAAACACAATCACATAAAAAAAAAAAGCTTATTCAACGTGTTTCCTGTCTCAATCTCTGTTTATATGCTTAAAGAAAAAGAAAAAGAAAAAAGAAGAAGAAAAACAAGACATGAATACAAACGTGTGCAAGGATCACCAAAAGGTGATGATGGGATTTAGGTTATAAATAAGTTTAGAATTATTGAAATTCAAATGGTAGAATTGAAAGTCAAGTTGATGTTAAGATTTAAGTATCCATATCAAAAGACTAGTTTATTAGGTGGAGTGACTCAAATTTTTTTATAAATCTTGAGATCTCCCTCTACATTTCCAATGTGGAACTCGTTTACTACTGGCTCCAACAATTCACTCTTGGAACAAAGTTATCCATCCAGTTTGCATAAGAGATTCTTGAGTCCACATAAGGTAGTTTGAGAGTTGACTTTTATACCACTTATTAGGACTAAGATATCTATTCTAAAAGACTAGCCTATTCGATGGAATGACCCAAGTGTCAGCCGCAAGAGTTGAGTCGAGTCAAATTTATTTTATTTCATTCTGAATGAATAATTTCAAATTTAGAACCCGATCAAATCTATATATCAAAAATACTCTTTTTCAAAATAAATCTGATTCAAAATAATACTGATTGTCAAAGAAAATTAACCATGACACTAGAATAATGATCTATGAATAAATCATAAATGGAAGAAGGCCAACGATAGTCACACGGGCATTTTATGTATACAGACACAGTTATTACTGTGATGCCCAATTTGCCCTCCACCTGCCTTATCGAAGAAAAAAGAATGTTAAAACTCATGAACAGTGCAATCGGCTCACCGGAATTGTAAGTTAGCTTACCAAAATTTATGAACAGTGCAAATCGGCTCACCGAAATTGTAAGTTAGCTTACCAAAATTTATGAACAGTGCAAATCGGCTCACCGAAATTGTAAGTCGGCTCACAAAAATTCATGAACAGTGCAATTCGGCTCTCCGAAATTATAAATCGGCTCGTCAAAATTTATTAACATTGTAATTCAGCTCTTTAAAACTTTAAATAAGCTCGTTAAAATTTATGAACAGTGTAATTCAGCTCTCCAAAATTTTAAATCGGCTCATCGAAATTCACATGAACATTAAAAATCAGTCAATTAAAATTTATTATGCGAAGGATAAAATTGAGAATACTATAAAACTCATGTCGCTAAATACAAAATATCCATGGAAAAATCACTCGGCATGTGAAAAAAAAAAAAAAAAAAGTTTCATGGAAAGATTCAAAGACCATTTTATCAAGTGAATTATGTTGAATTTCATTGATGTCCATTTAAATTAGATTCAGCAGCCAAATTTGAATAATTTGACATTCATTATCATATAATATCTTTTCAATAGCATTAGTGGCGGTGGAACATAACCCTTTATGCATTATAAAATAGAAAATATTAAATGTCTCTATCAAATTTTGAACTTTTTTGTAGACCTCAAAACCAAGTCATGATCAATGGTCAAGGGATTTCTCCGCAAGGAATCAATTTAACAGGAGAAACATGTAAATTATAGTTCTTTTGATTTGGTTAATGTTTCGCATTTTTCTTTACTCAATTTCAATGGGTAGGACCGATGCACTCCTGACGCCACGCAGATGATCTGACCCTACATGTCAGGTGTCAGATCTGCTTTATAATAAAAAATTATATTATTAAATAGCCTGATAAAATAATTATTAAATTATTCTAATCTTTATTTTTTAAATAAAAATTTAGCTATAATCATCAGAATTTTTATAAATTTCACGAGGGTGGCATCTTAACACAAGAAAATTCTTTTAGTAGATAGAGATTTTAATGAATTTTTCATTTTATTCCCAGCTATTCGTATGAAAAAATTTAAAAAAATTAAACATTTAGAAATCGGTTCACTTCCCAATGAATCGGTACACCGGCCGAATTTAAAAAACGGGAATTTGAGGAAAGTAATCTGATCGGTGCATCGATTTTTTGAAATGTGAAAGTGTCACGCCTCGACCCGACCAGTGGGCCCGGAACGCGACTGATTTTTTTTTTTTTTTTTTTTTTAAAGATAAGTAAGCTAAACCACAAGCATTCTTGCTGGGCCGGATCGACAGTTAAGCCCAGCGGTTACACATTAGTCCGTTAAGTGAACTCAAACATGTACCATATGCCTGCCTCCAAAACCAAGACATAAACAACATCAACGCATAACATAATCAAAATCAAACATCATTGATTAATCAATCATAACATTGTCTCAAATGGCAACATAGCCGATTACAATATTTAAACATAAATTAAGTACCACATCCGGTACTTAATACAAAAACAACGGTTCCAAGAACCAACAGAAAGATCAGGGCATTCTCCTCCGGGGGAATCCCAAGGCACTGCTTCAGCTTAAACGCCCTAAGCCTGAAAGAAAGGGTCCTCCTCCTCGGGTTCATCGCCTGAAAGGTGAGTGGTATGAGCTAACTAGCCCAGTGAAGGATAATTAACAATGCACATTAAGTAAATAGCAAAACAGGTTAGCAACAGTTCAATATCACATGCTTGATAACAGTAAGCATAATTTCAAATAAGATAATAACATAATCAGACTATCAATCACTGTCATTATCCACCGTAACGCCTGCCGACTACACTGAGACCAGTATTAAGTACCGACACGGTCAAAATACATCCTTTCAAGTACATCTCCGGCTCTTAAACTTAGCCGATACTAACACCCTCAAGTCAGCAACTGACGACAGCATGATCCGCCCATGGTCCAGTAGACATAAACCATCTCTCATATGGCCGATATTGGTTCAATAGCCCAGGTACGTGGAAGCAGTCTTACATACACATACGATCAACGTCGTAATACCATAATCATCATAGCACTCTTACCATAGTGCATTGTATAGGCACCTGAGTGGGTTCATTAAACCGAAACCACTCATTGCTCAAAGTAACACCTGTTTACAAAATCTGCAGAGTTAAGTTCCCTCACCCTTCTGTGTGGTTTACGCGGTCTCTGTCAAACAACATACAAGTGCTCAATCAATATACATAACAAAATACGTACATATACGTAGTATTTTGGAAATCACACGTTTTCCCACAAAATATCCAGGTTAATGGAAATGAGTCTCCTACTTTGTTTCTATCTTTTTTAAATCATCCACAAGATAATAATATAATAAACATAAGGGGCTCAGTCCAAACTCATATTGTCTTCTGGGCATTGACCAGATTGACTTATTGAGTGAGGTCTAGATCCTCGAGTCACTTCTCGATTGTCTTCTGGATATGGACCAGAACTGACATGTTGAGTAGGCCTCGAGGTCACTCAGTGCCCGACTATAGTGTCGGCCTGAAAGTGAATCACTCAGTTCCCGACTAGTGTCGGACTGAAAGCGTATACAATAGTATTTAGACTATAAATAATAAGAGGAAAAATTGGTTAGTACAATTTTAATTAACAGAGGGGGTATAAATCACAACAATTAATCAAACACATCAAATAATCAATAATCAAGATTAAAACAGTAATTAAACAATATTTTAAAACGGGTCCTTCAGAACATCACCTCGGAACTGGGTGCAGTGGCTTCGGATCATCCGAACCACTCTAAACTGAGTCACCGGCCTCGGAACTTGGGGCCTGACTTCGGATCGTCCGAAGACTAGGTCTCGGACCGTCCGAAGTCCATCCGAAACAGAAAAACAGAAAACAGGAGTCTCGGTGGGTTTGCAGAGTTCGGAACGTCCGAAGACTGGGTCTCGGACCTTCCGAGCTGGGCTCGGTTCGTCCGAAAGCTCGTCTCGGGTGTTCTGGGCTTCGAGTGAAGCTCGGAACGTCCGAAGGTTAACGGTCCTTCCGAGCTGGGCTCGGTCCTTTTGAGCTCGGCTCGGTGCGTCCGAAAGAGGTTGGGCTCGCTTCTGGCGGTCTGGGCTTCGGGTTGAAGCTCGGAACGTCCGAGGGTCACGGCTCGGACCGTCCGAAGGTTCAAACAGTCCGAAGATCGGCTCTCGGACCTTCCGAGAGTCGTCGTCTCCAACTGTCTGCAACAGCAGACAGTCACGGCGGAAAAACGGTGAAATGCGATTCCAGAAAGGGAGGGCTTGCCGGATTCGTTTTTCACATCGGTCTGGTTTGATGGACTCCTCTGGGAGTCCTCTTTACACAGGGATTGGTTTGGAGCTCAAAAGCTCAAAGGGCCATCCGATTTTAAGGGTAGATCATCACGGGTACATGAAACCCATGGTTTTCCTTAAAACTTTAAATCGGTTTTTCTCCATCAAAACGGGGTCAATTTTTGATTTTCTTGATTCTAAATTGGTTAGAATTTAAAAAGGAATACAATGGATACCTTGGTTCGGGATCTTGGGCTAAAAATCGGGTTTTTGAAAAATCTTCCACTTAGCTTACTGTTACCGGAAAAACAGAAGCTTAACAGAGGTTGATCAAAGGTCCGTCGGCTGGGTTTTCAGCAGAAAAACAGAGGCACAGAGAGAGAGGAAAGAAAGGAATTGCAAAGGAATGCTGGGAGTTTCAAACCGATGCAAGAGGCTTGAATTTATAGGATTCTGAGTGAGGAGAGATGCCGGAATTCGGCTGCTTGACGATGGGACTTGACGGAAGAACGATCATGAAGGAGTGGCCGGCAAATCCGCTGTGCATGCAGCGATGGGACTTGACGCCGGGAATACATCATGACCGGAATTTGGGCCGAACGGCAGTGCACGCCGGCATGGCGTTGGCAGGTTTTCCCTGCGGTTGCAGATCAGCCCTCGAGTAATTCTGGATTTGCAGAAAGGTCCTCAGATTAAGAAAAAATTGATTTTTGAACTAAGGGCACTAATTTAAAACCTTAAAAACTTGATCCAACCTTACAGATGGGTTAGGTTTTGAAAACTTAGGTCACCATAAAAATTTTAGATTTTATCTCTCAATAAAAACCCTTGATTTAAACAAAAATCACATTTTTCTCATAATTACTTAATTAATCAAACGTAAAAATAACTAATTTGTAAATCTTATTTTCAGATGAAATGAAATATCTAGATCATTTTTAAAATGGTCTAACACCCGATACCGTTTTCAAAATTTAACTCCTTCCCGAAAATATTTTAAATAATTAAAACTCTCTTTCGGGCGATATTTAAATATCATTTTCTGAAAAATAAATTCATTTTAAACTTAGAATGCAAATCATTCCATAAGGAGAGTATTATCAATCAATGACAATCACCAAATCACACCAATTATGAAAAATGCATAACAAGCGGTAAAATTACCAAAATACCCCTCCAGCTCGACGGGCTGGATCACCGAGCTCACAGCCTCTGATTGGGTCTCGCTTGGGCTTTTCTCAAAGCCCAGACTGAAAACTTCGAGATCAACCAATTAAACACGGAAATTAAGCTAAAACACGCCTAATCCGGGGCAAGGTATTACAAAAAGAGTTTAAATCGGTGCACCGATTGACTGGAAAGTGATCCGGTCGGTACACCGATTTCTGAATATCTGATTTTTTAAATTTTTTGTACGGATGGATATAAGGTAAAGTGAGAAGTCCGAAAAATCCGTACCTCTTAAAAGATTGTTCCCATTTTAGGATGTGCACCCTTTCATAATTTAAAGAAGTTGAGTGGTCTACATGGTTTGATCATTCTCGAGGCATTTATTAATTTTTTTTATAATACAAGTATTCTCACCTATATTAGAAGTGAAATCACTTGTAAATTTTGTGCATTAGAGGATAATCTATCAACAGAACTACTTATACATGTCTTGATATTTGTTGTAGGTGGTGTTGGTCTTGGTCTTGTATTTAGAAAATTATTTTCAACAACATTAATGAAACTTGACATATCTAACATCTTTGACCATATAATGAGATTAATTTTCTTACAAGAGTTTAAATGCCCTTTCAAACACGTACTTTGCAATAAATTTTAATTTTTTTATTTACTTTATTATTATTTTTTAATTTACGTATAGGAGATCGTAGAAAATTCAGTGTAAAACTCTCATAGGTGATATATCAATACCCACGGTCCTTAAGATACAACAAGTGACGCCATGAGGTCTCGAACTTGACACCTCCCGCTCCACTTCATCTACTCTATCTTGACGATTAATTTATTATCTATAATGACCATTGCTTTTTATATATTTAGATGGATATTTTAAATGGATTGGCCTTACATATGTTCCTGCTGAAAAGCTTGAGTGTTTTGATAAGTTGTATCGATATTGAGCCTAATCTGATAATCACAAAAATGAGAGTAATTATTCTGTCTAAAAGTAAGATTCATTGAATCATGTTACCCTTATTTTTTAATATTAAAATGAACATTTGAATAATTTTTTTGACTTATCATGTTCAATCCAACGATCTAGAATGCACCAAATAATTTATTATATTTTATTTTTAAAACTTTTATGCTATCATTTCTAAAATGGAGGAATGAATTCATCCAGTATAAAGACAAAATTGGAACAAATTATAGAAGACCACTTAAGATCATAAGTTAAGATGACCAAATAGGTCTTAAACTTAAAATAAATAAAAAAATTATAATTAAATTATTTTTAAGTTTTGCTTCATAAATATGAGGTCCCAAAACCATTTTGATTGAATCAACAAAGTCATTATTATAAGTTATCAGATTTTTTGATGATTTTCAACTAGTTTTAATTCGTAAGTTAATATATCAAGATCTAAAATATCTTTAACCAAACATGAAGATTTCCAATCGACTAAAATTTAGTGAGATCTTTACAGTAATATCGCCATGATATTAATCTACTTAAAGTTTGATTAGATTAACTCACACTCTTATTTTCAAAATCTACTAAATGATAATATATTAGTTGCCAAATATATTCTTAGAATGATAGAAACGTGCATGTCGTGTTGGATAAGTAAATTAACTTTGAAGAATAGACTTGAAGATGATTGGGACACTTTAAAAATAGTTTCAATAGAAAATAAATTAATAGAAACTCTTTTGACGTGGCTTAGATATATAATCAAAAGATTAGATATAGTCTTTTATATATATATATATATATATATATATGTGTGTGTGTATGTGTGTAAGTTGAGAAACTACAAGTGGAAGGCAAAAGGAGAAAGGATAGACTATAAAAAATAAAGCACGATAGGATAAAAAAGACATGAAACGATTGATTCTATAATTTATAATAGAATTAAATAGAAAAATAGAATTCGAAAAACTAACTACATTCTACATATAAATAATGTTTCAATTCTGATTTGGGACCAGCTGCTTGAATCAAATTATTGACTCAAATTTATCAATGTCAAGTTCAATGTCAGTTGAGTCAGCCTAATGTGAACATTCTGTGTAAATGTCCAAGAGTCAAGACCATGCGATTTATGACGTAGAAAGATAGGCCCCATTAGCAACTTTTTCCATGGTAACATGGGAATTAGTTATTATATAGTATGAAAGATGTCAAATTCTAAAATGAAAGTCAGTTGCATCAGCATCAATCAGAGATGAATGAAAAAGATAGAGGAATAGAATATAAATGGGGAAATGATTCACCAAATGCTCTTCAACATTGAAATAATCTATTATTTATCTAAATAAAATATAGTGTAATATAATCATTATATACAAATATAAGTTCAGTTACATGTTAGGTTAGTCCATCTATGTGACTTTTTTGTTTTTACCAACTCAACTTCATTCAGAAAAATTAAAAGCCAAATCTTCTCTTTGTAAGGCATGACGTGCATGACATCATTATTTTGTTTCTATAATAGTTGAGATGATCTAAATTTTTAGGATTACATTAAGGTTTAAAGTTTGACTCCTCTCGGATTTACCTGATATATGAAACTTGTGGATGATATCGTGTATTCGTGGGATTAGTCTCACCTTCAATCTAAAGTAGAGATACCCATGCTATCCAAAAAAAAAAAAAAAATCAAAAGTCCTTCACTTCATTTTACATCTTACTATTGCGTTTTTTTTAATGTCCCATTCTTAATAAAGAATGTTTGCAATGGACCCCTATGACAATAGATAAAGAGTTGTTAATTATTTAATAAATTAATGATCAATATTTATTTGATAGACACCTGAAAGTATGATACAGGAGAAATTTGATCTATTTTACTATTCTTCATTTTATAGTTAAATTAGGAGAATAGGACATGAGGATGTGATGACTTACATTGATTATCCCCTCGTAATACATTTTTCTTAAATGTTTTTTAGAGTTACTACTTAATTCTATGTTAATAGAGGCATGACCAGATGAGAATGAGGGCTGCGTTTGGACGGGGGTTTTGGTAATAAGGGGGTAAGGGTAAAAATTTAAATTTTTACCCCTCTCATCACCATTTTGAATACCCCCATCGGGCTTGGGGTATTCATTCTTGAATACCGCTCCTTACCCTTTCCTTTGGTGTTTCATGAGATTTTTTTTTTTTTTACATTTTATTTTTTAAAAAAATCACTCCATTATTTCTATTTGATAAATTTCATATCACCAAACAACAAATTATATTTTTTTTATGAGGGGATATGTAGAATTTTTTTATTCATTTATTGAAATTTAAAATAATAATAGTGGTTTTTTATTTTTTACGGAAACCTTGCCCCTATTTACCCCATGCCTTCCTCTAATTTTCAATTACATATTATATAATTGAAAAATTAATAGATTTCAAATAATTATCAATGTATTTTTTATATTAAATAGATTTTCAACTAATAGATTTCAAATAATTAGCAATGTATTTTTTATATTAAATAGATTTTCAACATGATGCATTTGGGTGAGGGGTAATTTTTTACAGAGGTTATCCCAGGTTACCCTTGAGTAGGGGTAATTATAAGTAGGGGTAACCTGACATATTAACAATTTTAAAATAATTAATAATTTTATTTTTAAAATGTGTCAATATTTTCAACGTGATGCATTTGGGTGAGGGGTAAATTTTTATAGGGGTTACCCCAAGTTACCCTTGAGTAGGGGTAATTGTAAGTAGGGGTAACCTGACATATTTATAATTTTAAAATAATTAATAATTTTATTTTTAAAATGTGTCAACATTTTCAACGTGATGCATTTTGGTGAGGGGAAAATTTTTACAGGGGTTACCCCAGGTTACCCTTGAGTAGGGGTAATCTGACATATTAACAATTTTAGAATAATTAATAATTTTATTTTAAAAATGTGTCAACATTTTCAACGTAATGCATTTTGGTGAGGGGTAAATTTTTACAGGGGTTACCCCAAGTTACCCTTGAGTAGGGGTAATTGTAAGTAGGGGTAACCTGACATATTAACAATTTTAGAATAATTAATAATTTTATTTTAAAAATGTGTCAACATTTTCAACGTGATACATTTTGGTGAGTGATAAATTTTTACAGGGGTTACCCTAAGTTACCCTTGAGTAGGGGTAATTGTAAATAGAGGTAACATGACATATTAACAATTTTAGAATAATTAATAATTTTATTTTAAAAATGTGTCAACATTTTCAACGTGATGTATTTGGGTGAGGGATAAATTTTTACAGGGGTTACCCCAAGTTACTTGATAGGGGTAATTGTAAGTAGAGGTAACCTGATATATTAACAATTTTAGAATAATTAATAGTTTTATTTTTAAAATTTTAAAGTGATGCATTTGGGTGAGAGGTAAATTTTTACAGGAATTACCCTTGAGTAGGGGTAACTATAAGTATGGGTAACCTGACTTATTAACAATTTTATGATAATTAATATTTTTTATTAAATCTATATAATATAAAAAATAAAAATAAAATGTTATTAAACATATTTGTTAAAATGTCCTATTTTTAAAGAGTTCAGCCCGTGATAATTTTTAATATTAATTTTATATTTGTTTTGATTTATTAAACTATTATAATAGTTTATTATATTATATATTTCATGTTACCAATGAACAAATTATATTTTTTTTGAAGAGATATATTGATATTTTTTTATTCATTTATTGGGATTTGAAATAATAATATCTATTTTTCTCTTTATTTATTTTTTTACTGTTAGAATGCAAATGTTCATTTTAAATTATAGTTATAAAAAATAATCTATAAAAATTAGATAATATTATATTTACTTAATGAATATTATTTAATAATTATATTTGATAAAATTTATCATAAAATTGTTAATATATCAGGTTACATTTGCTAATAGGTACCAAACAAGAGTTTTTACCCTTAGGGTAAGTTCTTACTTTACCACTACAATTACCAAATAAAATAAGAGTAACCCCTTTTCAAAGGTGACCCCTACTCAGGGGTAACCCCTATAAAAATTACCCCCATCCAAACGCAGCCGAGAGCAACAATTCTCAAATTCGACTTCAACTTATTATTAAGATTTAAGAGTACTAAAATTGTTCCAATCTCACGTGAAATTTTCGGTTATTATATGGTTTATAGGCTTTATGTAAACATTAAATATGATTATAATTATTATCAACTTTTTATCCTATTTATTCTTTTTTAAAGAGAATTCATTAATCAAATTAAAGGTAATCCAATTATAGCTGCAACTCGGGTCTGGTTTTGACTCGACCTGCATGATTCGACCCGAGAAATCATACGGGTCGGGTCAAGAATTTTGGGTCAGCATGATTGGTCGGGTTGAAAAGATAAAAATCCACATGAAATTTAGATCGGGGTTGGGTCGGGTCGGGTTGAGAGTTTTATAAGTTAACTTGACCCGACCTGATCCGGCTAAAATGAGTTCAAAATACGGGTCAGGTCATAATTTGATTGATTCGAGTTAGAATTCAGGTCGGATCGGATTGTGAAGTTCGAGTTGAGAATTTGGGTCGAATCGGGTCACATTTCATATATATCAAATTAGATCAAGTTAAGTTTTAAAGAACCCGACCCACCTCACCTGAGTTGTAGACTCAAATACAATACTTCAAGCCCTATAATTGGAGTTAACACTCAATGGGAACTTGACATTTGTCATGCGATACCATTATAACTCTAACTTGTAGAATTCATAATGACAACCAAAAACTACATACTCTATAAATGAGATTTATGGTATGATAAATGTATAAACAATGTGATGAAACCTGCTTAGCATCAAATTAAATCATTAAATACACTTATCATTTTGAAGCTATATCAAGTTTAAGTTTGATACTCATCAGAGCGATACACACTTTAGATTGAGAATTAAAACTATTTTCATTTAAATAGTATATAATCTTGAATTATAATCTATTAAAACCCTTTTATATTATTTTTCTTGTAGACATTGTTCAAATAAATATTTCATTTTTTAATTTGAAGGGTTAATTTGATGGCCAATTCCTACATTTGTTTATAGGAGGTCTTGGAATCAAACCCCTCTCAATTTAAAAAGAAACATTTCTCTTAGTTCTATACCAGATGTGTGCATATCGAAATGTTTACACATATGCGGAACGGTTCAATACCTTAGTCTTAAAAAAAAAAAAAAAAAAAAAAAAACCATTCATTTTTCACCTTCTTACATAATTAAAACACATAATTTCACATGAATACATCTGAATGGATTCTTAAGTGCCATTAGCGTGTTCATTAAAATTTCTTAGATGTTAAGCAAAGAGATTAATTAATACCTACTAATAATATGATTTAGTTCAGAAAGGGACAGTTTGGTCATTTTAAGAGTACCGTGGGGGCTGATGTCGGATATTGGTCCGCAGTCAAAGAAGCTCGTCGCTTTATCTTCGAGTCTTCGACACTATGGCAAGAAGACGGACGTCTCCTGCCCTTTCCTCACCATTTCTCTGCTTCTCTCTCTTTCCTCAGCGACCTTTTCCTCTCTACGCCGTTCTCTTTCTTGGAAACTTCGAGGATAAAGAGGTAGAGAAATTTTCTTTTCAACTTTCCTTCTCTATTTGGATCATCTCTGCAGTAACCCGACCTCTTTGCGTGGCTTTTTGACCTTAGAAAGGCAAAACGTTTTCTGGGTGTCCATGGGAAACTGCTTGAATGTTCCTGCAACAGACGAGAACTGTCAGAACCCCCACAGCGCTTCTGGTGAGATGTTTCAATCCTCTTCACCGCTCAGTCGCTTAAAATTACACTGAATAAAGTATTTCTTTCGTTTCTTTTGGTTTTCTCTTATCACTCGTTTTGGGTGTGTCTAAAGAGGATTTTTCGTTGTTCAGTGAGTAGAATTCTATTTTTTTTTAAATTATGGTTAGCTCTTGATGGAGTTTGTAACTGGGAATACATATTTTAAAGGTAGAAGGTTGACAATTTGGTGAAATGGTATGTTTTACTAGCAAGCTCTCTCTGGTTTTGCTTTGCTGTTTTCTTTAATGCTTAGATGTTAATATTTAGCGATTTGCTTTATGTATTTTATCAGTGTTAAATATCTGGGCTGTTTTTTAGTGACGATTCTTTTAAATTCTTATTAGTAAAATTTTAATTGAATTATTTATGAGCAAATCCTTACCTGTTCAAATCACGCCAGAAAGTTGTTCTATTTTAGTTTTGAACATTCAATTTTCCTTTAATGTGTTTAACTATGTGGCCTGAAGATTGGCTTTAGAAGTTCAAAGTTAGTAAATGAGTCATTCTGCAACAATAGTGAATTGTTGTTGTATGCAGCGACCTTTCCTGATTGGATTTAATTTTGGCATTTTGGATAAGAAATTTCAGTAAAGGATCTAAATACCCGGTTGCCCTTTTTTTATATCAAACTCTGGGATACTCTGTTAGCCTTGCAAATTGCAACAGAGTTACATTTTTTTTTTTTTTAATGTCAATGGTCGATTCTTTGCACGTTAATCTCCAAGAAGTTGGGTTCTTATTTTTTTTTTCCTTTCTCTCTCTCTTGAGGGCCCATGACATTGTGTTTATTATCTTTGTAATTATCAAGCTTGTTGGTTTTCACATGACTGGATAGAGGATTTATTAGAGATAGAGTATAGCTAACAAAGAAATCTCCAAGTCTTTGAATCTGTTCTTCTTCTTTAGCATCCTTTTCCATTGAATGCCTTTTAAAAGAATTAAATCATGTACTTTGCTTTTAAGTAGGATTCCAATTTCCAGATATAAAATGATACTCCTTGAAGTAGACCTTGAGAATGACAGATAAGAAAATGGTAGATCATTTCTAGTTTCGAAATCCTATCACTGCTGATGCAATAATATATTAATATTTTTATCAGTTCTGCCTGAATTCATCCAGTTTTGAGTTTTATACTTTGATGACAGAGTTGCATCTTGTCTCTTCTTTCTACATTAAACTATTAATATCAAACTGTAATTAATCACTGGAAGAAATTGTCTTATAATAGCTACACACTGTGATATATTCTCATACCCATAGTTCCAAATACATTGGATTTCATTGAAACATTATGATTTTGTTCCCCATAGTTGTTTATTCTCAATTCTTCTATAATTTTCGTTTTTATTTTTTTTAAGCTACAATTTGATTCTCACCTCTCTCCCTATTTTGACAATATTCAGAGCCATCAAAAACCACCTCCATATCAGGCCTGTCTTCAGCACCGTCGACTCTGACCGTGCCATCTTACAGTGAAAAGAGTGCTAGTGAGTCTCTCCCAACTCCACGAAGTGAAAGTGGCATATTAACATCTCCAAGTTTGAAGGCCTTCTCCTTCAATGAGCTCAGAAACGCCACTAAAAACTTTCGCTCTGAGAGTCTTCTCGGGGAAGGAGGATTTGGCTATGTATTTAAAGGGTGGATTGATGAACAGACTCTAGCAGCTGCAAGGCCTGGTTCTGGCTTGGTCATCGCTGTCAAGAAGCTTAAACCCGAGGGTTTTCAAGGTCACAAGGAGTGGCTGGTAGGTTTTTTTATTTTCTTTCTTCTCTTCACTTTTCATTACTTTAATTTGTCTAAAATTGAGCCCGAGCTTAGTAATGAGGGTTTTAACAACTCAATCATTGATTGAACCATTTTCTATCATGGTTTCTCTAATTAGGTTCAACCACTTAAACCATGAGTTAGCATAACAGCATCAAGACATGGTAGTTTCTTATCATTAAAATTGAGTGGAAAAATGATGTAGAAAGATGAAAAAAAATCGCATTACAACTATGACAAAAATGACATTTTTGGGGTGGAGGAAAAAATAAATAAATAAGAATTACAATAGCTCTTTGGCAAACCTGTCCTACGAACCAAACTGTCTTAGAGACCAGTTCAGGTTTAACCAGGTAGATTTGTTTTGGTTTTTAAAACATTGCTATTAGTATTTATAGGTAATGCCATTTTAATTTGGTTTTGGCATGGATGATTGCAGGCAGAGGTTAAATATTTGGGCCAACTTCACCATCCAAATCTAGTTAAGCTCATCGGGTACTGTTATGAGGGTGACAACCGACTTTTAGTTTATGAATTCATGCCCAAAGGTAGCTTGGAGAACCACTTATTCAGAAGTAAGTGACTTACCTTTTATACATTTTCTTTGTGTATAAAGCTATCATGCAACTTTATTGTGTTCTACCAGTGGGGAAAGGCTTTAGTTTATGTGGCCATATCTGTCAACTCATGATTGATGTTGTGTGGGGGTTTGGGGGCATAGCCCCAAACCAAATATTTTTAGGGCATAAAGGCTTTTATGTAATTTTATACTTGATGCTGTTTATATCTTTGAGGGATTTATATGGTTATGAGAATTCATCAATGTAAAAAAGGTGCAAGGAGGAGAGAACTTTTTGACAAAATGAAGTTCCAAACATGTTGTTTGGATGCAAATATTTAAGAACTTTTTGCAACCCTTACTACCAAGAAAAATGTTTTTTTTTTTTTTTTGTTAAATATCAATTTTTAATAAAGAAATAGATTTAACCTTTGATTTCATAAAGAAAATGCATACATGGAAGCTCATTTTGTCGATATTTGATAAGTGTAGAGTATTACCATCGACCTGTTTGGTGCAGGGTTAGCATCAACAGCCAACTCTCTGACCAAGGAAACCAGCTTATCTGCTGTTTGATAATTTGTATAAACTTTGGAAACATTAAACCACACTGAAAATGAATGCTATCCAAAGAAAATTGTAAACCACTGAAATGGCGGGTTGAAATTTTCTGACAATCAATGTTGGGCTTCGTGTAACTAAGGTAGTTTTACCGTACTTATAGGATAGGATAAGTGAGAGAGGTTGAGTAAGTTGTTTATGTGCATGACGTATATGCATGATTGTGTATATATGTATATTTGTGTAATTGAGTAAGCCAATGATTGTGCATGATTGAGTAAGTCAATGATTCAATACCTTAACATGGGGGTCCGTTCCTTCAATCCCTTGCGCTGCTAGTCCTGGACCAAACATGCATTATGATCCTCGATTTATTTTTACTTTTTTAGATTATTCCTTGGTGAAACTAGCCATGTATCAAATGGGCTAAATTCTCTCGCCCTGAGGAATTGAGATTGGGCATCTAAATTTAATTGGGCTGCCTCTGCAGGAGGAGCACAGCCGCTTTCTTGGGCTACAAGGATAAAAGTAGCTATTGGTGCCGCTAGGGGACTCTCATTTCTACATGATTCTGAATCCCAAGTCATATACCGTGATTTTAAGGCTTCAAACATTCTTCTTGACGGGGTATGCTCTTCATTTATTTATTGGACAAGGGTGAAAAAACACTTTGGCTGCTGTCATTAAGGTCTGTTTTTACTGCAACAGGAATTTAATGCGAAGCTTTCAGACTTTGGCTTGGCAAAAGATGGCCCCACTGGGGATAGAACTCATGTCTCCACACAAGTCATGGGTACTCACGGCTATGCAGCGCCTGAGTATATTGCCACAGGTCTGCCAATTGCTATAGTTAAAGCTGTTTTTCTTAATGTCACTATCGTTGTTGTTGTCGTTGTTATGACTGATACTATGCTACTATCATTGTTATTGATGGATAAAGCTTTGTTTATCCCAAGGTGTGCTCTCCTCGCAGGAGATTCCTCATAGAAATTACTTATTTAGTTGTCAAGATTCAGTGAAAGATTTGAATCTGTTGCTACATTTGAAAGGAATAGAATGAGAGTTAGATGCTCTTTCATATGCTTTTGATGATTTCATGTATGAGACATTGTTTTCGACACCATGACACACTCATTTCATGTACTTAACCTCCCATCATCACCATCATCATGAAAGCCGTTTTTCCAATCTATATAGGATAAAGCTTGCGCAGTTCACTTTTCCATTCAGCCCCACAAAAATCATAACTTTAGTCACTTCAACAATTTACCATTTCCTCTTTCACCTAATGAAACCAAGCCTCCAAAAGCCTCTTCTTCATCCTACTAGATTTTGTCTCAATCCTTTGTACTGCAGTTGCTTTGCATATGTGGCCCACTCCACTGAAGCTTGCATGCATGCAATTCCAAGTGCTGCATTAGATAGGAATTACCATGCAGCTTGCCTAGCTGGGTCAGCTCAAAAATCAAGACAGTAAAGGTTGGGCTCATGTACAATAGCAATTTACATTCTAGCCAAATAAGGTCTTGCTACGGTGCATTTGGAAAAAAATTAGGGGATTTTCCTAGGTCAGGAGATTCTACCAAGTAGACTATTCTCTTGTCTTGAGATTCTTCTACGATCTTGTTTGGTAATCACAGGTGGAAAGGTAGAAGGGAATAAGAGGAGAAAACCTTGTTTCTACTTGCACTGGAGGTTACACAAAGTTGGAGAAACTCCCACTTTCTACCTTTTTCACCCAATCGAACTGCACCCTTTATGTCCTTATTCAATGCCTTGATGATTCGACCAGTTTGATTTTTTTGGCAAGGTGATCTTCGTGTTTAACCCATCTAAGATATGGACCACAACTGAATGTATGGCAGAGTGATTTTTATATCCTTCCTCCCTCCCTCCCTGTCTCCTTCTCTGTGTGTGTCTCTCTCCACACAACGAAAGAGGTTTGTGATAGAAAAATGATGAATCATAAACCTTGTATTTCTCACTAAACATTAACACAATATATAGGTTACATCATACAATGAATGTTGAATCCTAAATATTTTTGTCCCTTTATACTAATGATTTCAGTGATTAACAGGTCGACTAACTGCAAAGAGTGATGTCTACAGCTTTGGGGTTGTGTTGTTAGAACTGTTATCTGGGCGCCGTGCTCTTGACAAGTCGAAAGCAGGCATCGAGCAGAACTTGGTTGACTGGGCAAAGCCATATTTGGGTGATAAAAGAAAGCTGTTCCGCATCATGGACTCCAAGTTAGAGGGACAATATCCTCAAAAAGGAGCTTATTCAGTCGGCATCCTCACCTTACAGTGCCTCAACTCGGATGCCAAAGGTCGTCCACATATGTCTGAGGTCTTGGTATCGCTTGAACAACTCCAGAATTCGAAGGATGTGCCCAAGTACTCCCGAACAGAACCGACAATTTTCAATCATATTCGGAAGTCACCAATGAGACAGATACCTTCACCGAGTAAGACTCCTGGCAGGTCACCGTTGCATCATCTCCAGCAATCTCCACTAAATATGACTCCAGGCGGCTCACCATTGCCATCTTTACATCATTCGCCAGTAAATATGACTCCAAGGAGGTCGCCATTGCCGTCTCTAAGACAATCTCCACCAGTACGCTGAGATAGAGAGAGAGAGAGAGAGAGATGTATATGTGTATTTTTCAGCTTTATTTTTGTTCAATATTTTGTTTTAAAGTATTGAATTTGGGTTTGGAGTACGGCATGTACTGAGGGCAGGTGTTCGCATTTTGCATTATATTTGATGAAAACCACATTCGGGTCAAAAGGTTCCAAGTCGTATTGAAACATTTGGTTCCTTTTCTTAATCGTCCATTTTCTTTCTTCAAATGTCTTATGCTCAAATGGGTGGCTGCATGGGTCGGATTATTCGGGTGTGGGTCAGATTATTTGGGTTTATTATATGTGATAATTCAACCCAATTTTTTTATCACAAGCTCAACCTAATTGATGCAGGGCATCCAAAAGAAAGAATTCTCAATCAAAACTTTAGATTTTCATGAGAAATTGGATAGTGGAATAAGAGGTCTGCTAAGATTTTTACTTTTTTATCCTCAACTTGACGAAATGAAAGGCCTAAGGTGGACATATGGGTCAAGGTCCAATTTTAAGTAAAAAGGCTTGCAAAAGCCCATTTCAGAGGCTCATATGCTGTAAGAGAGTCAAAGTGAGAGAGATAACTTTTCAAGATTCCTCTTCAAACGTTTCTAGATTGACAGGCTATAAAGTAGGATCTAGAAGATCTATTTTCTTGTTTTGAGTTTTTTATATTTTATTAAATGATGTAATAATTATTCACATGACACATGGCATGAGGAGAGAAAATTGAAATGTTGGGCAAATCCTGTAGCTGCAGAAAGCTAGGACATGTGATTCTCTTTGTTTTTCTTTTCTTTTTTCCTTTTTTTTTAAAAAAAATCTTTTGGAGAATTATTTCTGAGTGATTTTTCTTCCTTTTCAGGTGAGTACAAATTATTTTACTTTTATTTTATGAATTTCTTGTTGATTTTTAAGTTCTATTTTTAATTTAGTGTGAAAATTTTCCAAAAAAATCATAAAATTGTAAGAATGGATTTTTGTTGAAATTATTGGAGATTTCTAAATTTCATTAAATTTTTATTTTAAATTCTTATTTGAATGAGAATTTTTTGAGAAAGTAAAAGACATTCATATTAAAATTTTGCCTCTGGCGAAATTTAATTTTTTATTTCAACTAGAATCGTACTCTTCATCATTCCAACTTGAATTTCAGTTTAATTGACTTGACCCGACTGAAATGCATAAATTTTTAAAAATAAATTGAAAAAATGAGATGAGATATTATTTTTAATACAACTCAAGCATGATCAGATGTTCAAATCTGAAATTAAGGCGTGGGAGCGGCGGATTCTATCGTCGGGTTGGGCCTAAAATTGCAACATAGTTTGCTGGACCTGGAGAACTAATGGACCACGCGGCTTAGGGTTGTTTCTGGGCCCGTGGGTCCATTTTACACATTTAAAAGATGAACCATGCATGCTTTCAACTCAGTCCACTTGCAGGCTTGCAAGCAGCTCTCACCTAGCATTGTTTAAGAACTTAAAAAAGACTCACACAAGTCATCTCAAGTTTACTCGACTTAATAGGATTTTGAGTGAAGTGAGTCAATGAATTTTACTGAGTTTTTCAAGTTGAGTCCAAAAACTCGGCCGAATTACTCGATTCGATAAAATTTCGAGTCAAATTCAAGTTTTGAATTTTCAAAATATGTACTTCAACGAAATAAAACTTGGAAGAGAATTTTTTTTTCTATATCCAATAAAAAATAGATACCTTTTTAAATAATGGGATTTATTAATCAATAATTGATTTTTAAAAATTAAGATTAAAATTAAACTTAAATTAAGATTGCATAATTGTTGCGTGATAAAAAAAATAGACTTTTAAGGTATAATTTTCTATTAAAATAACTTACAACTTGTTAAGTTCAGAAAACTTTACTTTCAAACCTAAGAATCCACAATTCTAATAGATTATCAAAGACTTCAAATCTTAGAGAACAAAATAATCTATGGTATCCATATTGGTGTAACTCAACTGGTTGCCTCCAGCCTATTATAAGGGTTTTAGTAAGACCGTGTTTGAATTTCCCTCAAGTTAATCCAAAAAATCTAAAAAAAAATCAAATTAGTGAAGTAAAAAGTGGAAGAGATGAATTATGTCTACACAATTTTACGAAAGAGATAATTAGTTTTTTTAATATCTCTTTATATAATTGTATATAAAATTTTATATATTATTAAAATATTTTTAGTTGAGTCTTGCGTTATGATTTTTTTTCTCAATTTGACTCAACAAAGAAAGTTATGGGTCTTTAAAACTTGGATATCTAACAATTCTAGAGTGATAATATGTGACTTAACTTGTAAAGTTGATCTAATCTAATATAAATCTAGCTCGAGTTAGTAGATAGGTTGGACTTGATCTAATTTGAATTGTAAATTACAATATAAGTATTATGTTTTTTTTATGGGGATTAGTGCATATATTATAATCTATTGTCTCTATTTTTTTATAATTCAATAGCTTCACATGAAATTAAATGCATCTTCATCTTTTATTTTATTAAAAATAAGTTTTTTTTAGGGTAGTGGCCTTACCCGTAGGAGTTTTAAGCTGGGTTTTTTGAAGTTTCCACACTTAAATTTAAAAAAAAATAAGTTTTTTATTTTCTTTTTATTTTCGATTTTTTAAAAAATAAAATTGAGGTTAATTTGATATGATTAGATACTAAATTTCTTATTGTCTTTAGCTAATCTGATCCAAGTCTGACCCGTCCGACCCATTGACACCAGAGCGCTTTCGATTTTTACCAACCGGACAACGTTTCCAGGAAAAAATATTTTGGGTCGGGTCCGTCAGTTTTGCGGATCGGGTAAGAAGCACCGGGGCTGAAAGTCTGAGTATTTATCTAGGGTTTATACCCAAACCAGTGAGAGAGAGATGGTGAGCGGGTCCGGCATATGTGCAAGGAGGGTGGTGGTGGATGCTCGGCACCACATGCTTGGGAGGCTGGCGTCGATCCTTGCCAAGGAGCTGCTCAACGGCCAGAGGGTGGTCGTCGTCCGCTGCGAGGAGATTTGCCTTTCGGGAGGCCTTGTTCGCCAGAAGATGAAGTACCTGAGATTTCTCCGCAAGCGGATGAACACAAAGCCATCTCACGGCCCCATCCACTTCCGTGCGCCGGCCAAGATTCTCTGGCGCACAATCCGTGGTATGATCCCCCACAAGACCAAGCGCGGCGCCGCCGCTCTCGCCCGCCTCAAGGCCTACGAGGGTGTGCCGGCCCCTTACGACAAAATGAAGCGGATGGTCATCCCCGATGCGCTCAAGTGAGACACCCACCACCCCTCTTTCTCTTTTCTTCTCTTCTCGTTATTCTTCATTGTCGTCGTCATTGTCGTTTTTAATATCTGGGTTGGCTTTTTAGATTCTGCTATTTCACTTCACAGTTTACAGTCATTTTCTTTGACGTGAAATGCTCTTCTATTCCGAGTTCAAGATGAATTGAATTTGATTGGTTTGATTGTGAATTACAATGATAGGGTTTTGAGGCTTCAGCCAGGACACAAGTATTGCCTGCTGGGTCGTCTTTCGTCTGAGGTGGGATGGAGTCACTATGATACCATCAAGGTGAGATCCATGTCCTTTTTATTTTTCTTTTGCATGCCTATGCTCTTGTCTTGTTTTTCAATTCAATGAGTTGCATTTGATTGTAAAGTTAAATGTGCCTGTTCTGTTCCTGCTGATGAAAATTTACTGATTCTGGCCTTTAGTTTTCTGCCCAATTACTTCTTGAGCATTCGTTTTTGTATGTTTCTCCTTAATTTATAATTAATAAAATTTCTCTCATTATCTTTCAAAATAAAACGCATACATAGACAAACATGACTGAACTCCGTGTCATCAAAAGTGAAATGAGGGATCAGTAGTTGGTAATTTGTCAAACCAGTCTGCTTACCTGATATGTCTAATTGGGTATTGGTCAAATGTTTGCAAGTTGCAACTTGAATAAAAAAGTTTGAAGTGAGACATGTATACATTTGATGTTTTTACAATTACATCTACAAGTTTGCACCTAACCTTGTTAATTTTATCAAACAATACTTATGCTACTAATGCTCGTGATGCTGCCATATATGAAGTGTTTTTCTCATTCCGTGTTGAAATTGGATGGCAAGCTAAAGCTCTTCCAGCATCTTTTGTATCTGATTTTGGAACTCTTTGATGCTTTAAATCCCCTGAAACTCAGGGGTACACACATTGGTTATTGCTTAGACATAATTTGGTCATTTATATGTATATATGAAACAACCCAAAGTTCCAAAGCACATTTAGATATCAATTAAATTTTAAAAAATTATAGATAATTGATAATAGAAAATGCTAAACACTCAATATGCATAAAGAGTTGGTCCTGTTCCCTCATATTTGGTGTTTAAGAAATTTTGAAGCTCGAAAGACAACTTCCACTCTCCAGAAAAAGTGTGATAATTTTCCCCATTACATTGACGATGGTTCATTCTGCTGAGATCATTTTGATATTGTTTTCCTAGATAAGGAACCTAAACTAATTGATGGATTAATGAGCACAAAATGTAAACAAATGAGCTTCAGCTTTTTTTAGTGAAAGCAAAAATTAAGAGGTACACTGGTATGTTCATGCTAATAGAAACCCCTTAAGCATTTTAAAAAAGAGCAACCTAGATTGAAACGGGAATTTTACTCTCTGTAAATTAGATATCCTGGTAAAATGCCCTGATGAACATCTGCAAAAAGTCCAATTGAAGAATGGCACTTTAGATCTTCAATAGTAAGGGGGCATAGAAAACCAAATCTGAAAGTTCCTTTTTCCCCTACTCTAGTCATCTTTTCTGTTCCTCAAAATCGACTTGTTCCACATTAAGAAGCGGTGATCTACCTTTCCTGAGAATACCTGTTGGATCTTGAAATGGACAAGTGTCTTTGAGTCAATTCAACTCCTTGGTTTTCTGGCACATGAAAGTTTGTGCACTTTCCGGCTTTTGAGACGATCAGGACTGAGTTCCTTTAGTGGCTTTTCCAACAACCAAAAAGTAGGACCCTGTGGAGGGCCTCTGCTTGTATGTTTTTCTTTTTAACTATTTTTTTCTACAGTTGCCTTTCAAGTTAAGGTCTATGATTCCATACAATTAAAAAAAGCAACACTTCCTATTATTATTCTTCTCTCATTTTTTGTGTAAAATTTAAGACTTTGCTTCATCCATGGCATGTCCATGTTGTATCTGAGTATCAGAGTATCAGAGTTTAGTTCGATTTCCATTCCACCTCAAAGGGCTACTCCCTTTAGAGTTACCCGGTGTGTATGGGTAGGGAGGCTTGCACATGTCTTGAGATTAGTCTGGTGCTCTACAAGGCCTGAACACCTTGGTCATAAAAAAGAAGAGTTTCAGAGTTAGGTTTAGGGAAAAAACTTCCTTGTGAAGTGTCATCATTGTTTCGCTTTTAATTCCAATCATTCAGAAGTGATAGGTGGCAATTTTTTTTATCATTATCACGGGGAGAAATTGCAGGCTGCAGGCAGGAGAGGACAAGAGATGATAGGATATGATGTGTTGCCCATGTGGTGGACTACTTGTGTTAGATTTTTGTGGATGAAGAGTGTACTACCAAGGTGGTGTTGAGAAACACTTCTGATAGGCTACGGAGGTATCTGGAGATAGGATGTGATTTAAGTGTCTTGTGTAATGCAATGAGCTACTGTATTTTCATCATCTTTTCTGGTGGGCTCAATTTTGGCACCATTACATTGAATACCGCATCACAAGTTGATTTTTATCCTCTTTATTACTTCCTTGTGATCCTTCAAGAAGCTCTATTCTAAGATCAGTGTTGTAGGAAGACTGATGCGTAGATATAACTATACATGTAAGGGAAATGGAGATATGTCCAATTCTCTAAAATTTAGAATTCTGATACTGATGTCCTTCAAAATATGTTTTTATATTAGGTTTATGATTCTTAGTTGATATATTTTATGTACTTCAATGGATTTATCTTTCAAGTATCCTAAATATATTATGTGTATCTTTTAATGTTTTTTCATGTTGAGATCTTTACAACCTTTCCTCTGTTGTCTTATTACAAATAGAATGGAATTGTCATATATTATGAAGTGTTCTACAACTATCGGGGCATTCAACATGGGTACAAGTTTGTCCAAAACAACTCGATGAGCTTACAGTCATATATGACTGTGTGAGCATCTTAGGAAGAAGGGTGACTGAATATTTAACCAATGAAGATAATGTTTGATCATTTAAAACACTAAAAGAACAATGTGAGGCAGTGCCCTTAAGTTGGTTTCTTCTTTTTTATGTCTGCTTGTGATAGGAATTCTTTATTCATGACATTCCTAAGCGTTTATTCTTGTGTTCATACCTTGTTACTTTCATGTTATTGCCTGTTATTTTTTATTTAAATATCTGATTATTATGAGTTATGACCATTATGGGATTTTATGGTATGTTGACAGGAGTTGGAGGAGAAGAGGAAGAAGAGGGCTAAGGTTACCTATGAGAGGAGGAAGCAACTTACCAAGTTGCGGGTCAAGGCAGAGAAGACTGCAGAAGAGCAACTTGGCCCACAATTAGAAATCTTGGCCCCACTCAAATACTAAATGACAGTTTTGATTTCAAATGTTTTATCTGTTGGTTTTGTTGTTGAGTTCCCTTTTAGGCTAAAAACGATTTTGATTTGTTAGTTCGTGCATCATATTTTGGTCACCACCATGGATACCAGATTGTTCATCTGCTGAAACATCATATTTTGATTGTTCACTGCCTTAGATTCTGCATGATAAGAGCTTAATCATTGATAGTGTTTGTGTTTTACCAATTGATTGTTCACTTGCCATTCTGATTGTTGCCTCAATTATTGGATTGATGAGTTTCACGACAATGCGAAAATGGTTTTCTTCTTCAATGTGGTCCGGTCCGTCCTTTCGGAAAAAACCATCCTTTGGCCACAAGCTGCTCTGTTGTATGTTAGTATTGATTTTACATTAAAATTCAGTTATTTTCAGGTGATCACTCAAATTCTTGGTAATCTGGTATTTCACAGTATGTAGATATTTTCAGCATCTGAGAGTTGGGAGCCTTTTAGTGTGTAAATTGGAACTAGAAATTTCATCAAAATGGTGATGGTGGTTTTCATCTTTGACTGAGACTGAACTTTGTATGATGCAACAGAGGCGTCATGATGTATTCTGCCCCTTATCAATCAGGGGTCATAAAATTGGCCGATACATTACGGTATTAGCCGATATCTATTGGCCAGATTTGTTATGTATTGACCTAAGTATTTGTTTAATAGTTATTGGGTTTCTGTTTGTTGATTTGTATTGGCCTATTCGTTGCGTATCTTCCATGTGATGACAGTAGCTGCTGATGATTTGTTGTATCATAGTGAAGTATCGGTTGATATTGTATTGTATCAGCTATAATTATATTTTTTCTTTAAAATTGTTTCGACTATTTTTCAAGTTTAATTTTGCATTAGATATGATTTTAAAATTGTTTCGACTATTTTATCAATTTTATTTTTTTTCTTAAAATTTGACCATTTTAATTATTTTCATTAATTTTAAAAAAAATTGTTCTAATATAATTTTGATGTTGAAGTTTTTTTGACAATAATTTTGAGTGCTTATGGAATTGAATGGAGATATATTAATGTGATTGATATATTTTTTGTGTGTGATCTTTCAAGCTTTTTTTTAAAAAAAATTAGTGAAAGGTGGTTTTTTTAAGATAATTTTATTTTGGAGTATCTTGTGAAAATATTAATGAAATGTACAAATATTTTTTGAATGAAATGAAGCGCTAGAAAAAGTAGAGATTTAGTAGGTTTACGGGTTGGTAAAATTAGCATGTTTCGATGATGTTTTCATTTGTGTGACTGTGTTTGTAATTCTCAAAAGTAGTATGAGCAATTTGGTCAGTAAAAAAGTCTGATTAGGTGTACAAAGTGCTTTGGTCTAATTTCAAAATTTGTAGCTATATTTACTTGAATTCACACTTTTTGAGGTATCTTTTTTATTTAAAAAAACTCTAATTCATTCAAATATTCATATGTAAGTTTAAAAAGAATCTTATATATATTAGTTATAATATCACAATATTACAACAATTATTTAAAGGTAGCTTTATAATTTGTTACAATGATGTATTGTGGTATTATTGTGTATGCCCCCAAGATTAAAAATGTGATTGTGGTATTATAGTTTAATAAAAATATTTATTCAAAATATTTCGTTAAATTAAGTTATTTTCTAAAATGATATGTCAGTATTAATCACTTTCATTAAATATTTTTATAAAATATTCTTTAAAAAATATATATTTAAGATATTTTTTTATGCAAAGTTCTCAACTATATAATGACACGAGCGCTCGCATGTCAAAATAACGAGACAGTGGCGGTAATCCCTTCCCGGGAAATGCACGAGAATTCTTTTCTTCATTTCTAGTCACTGTTCTTCTGCAACTCCCCCTCAGTTTCCATACCGTGGCATGCTTCCATTTCTACCGCCATTCATCAACCATCTGTCGAGAGAAGCCCGCAAGTCCACCATAAAATCTCCCTTTCTCCAATCTCTTCATTCAGCAGTCCAAACGGCCAAAAATCCATTTCAAGATCTTCTCTTCTTCTTACCCAATTGCAATGGAAAATCTCATCTCAACCAAATCCTCGCCCTTTTCATATCCACAGGCCTCATTCACAACCCTCTTACCGCCACCAAACTCGTTGAATTCCTCTCCTCTCATGACACCCGCCTCGCCCATTCCGTTGCCGATCAGATGGATGGTCCCATGCTTACACGTGGAACATTGTGATTCGAGGTTGGTTAGATGGAGACAACCCAAAAGAAGCTCTTTTGGGTTATGCCCATGTTAGAACGAAGGGTTTGAAAATAGATAGTTATACTATTTTGCATGCAATCAGGGCGTGTGGGCGCATTCCGGGTGCACTTTCTGATGGGGAACAGATGCATACCCATATTTCAAAAATGGGTTTTCAATCAGAGGTCATAATACAGACTGCCCTTGTCAGGCTGTATGGTGTTTTCGATAAACTTGTGTATGCACAGAAGGTGTTTGATGAAATTCTTCACAGAGATTTAGTTCTGTGGAACGCTCTTGTTGGAACATATGAAAGGAGAAACCACCCTCACAAGGCGCTTTCAGTTGCGAGCACCATGATGAATGCAAACGTGAGGCCTAATGGGGTGACTGCAGCTAGCATTCTCTCTGCTTGTTCATCTATGCGGGCGTTGGACGTGGGGAAAATGGTTCATGGTTTTGTGACCAAATGTATTTTGGGTTTTGATGTGGTTGTTTACAATGCATTGATTGACATGTATGCAAAATGCAGCTGTTTGGTCAATGCTCGCCGGGTTTTTGAAAACATGCCTATTAGAAATGTAGTTACATGGACTTCAATGATCAATGGGTATGGCAATAACAACTGTCCTTATGAGGCACTCTCTTTGTTTGGTGAAATGAAGTCTTCTAATGTCAGATTTGACGAAATCTCTTTATTGAGTGTGGTTTCCATGTGCGCAAAATTGGGGTTATCTGAACTGGGAGAATGGATTGATCAATATGTTAAGAAGAATGGTTATGGAGAGAGTACTTGTGTAGCCAATGCTCTCATGGACATGCATGCCAAATGTGGTAACATAAATAGGGCTTGTCAAGTTTTCGATGGTATAATGGCGAAAACACTGGTTTCTTGGAGTACTATGATTCAAGGGCTGGGCATGCATGGCTATGGGATTGCTGCGCTGCTTCGTTTCTCTCAGATGCAAAGGGAAGGGTTTAGGCCAGATTACATTGTCTTTCTCAGTCTCTTATCTGCATGTAGCCATGCTGGATTGGTGGATGAAGGGCTCAGATGTTTTAGATTGATGGAAGAGTATGGCATGACTCCATGGAAGGAGCATTATGGTTGCATGGTGGATCTTCTGTGTAGAGCAGGGCTTGTGGATGAAGCCTTACAATTTATCGAAAGCATGCCAATGGAACCAGACGTTATAACATGGCGCACGTTGCTTGCAGCATGTAAAAGTCTGGGGAATATTGCTTTAGCAAGACAGATATTGTATCACTTACTTGTCTTGGAACCTAATTATAGTGGGAACTATATACTGATGTCAAACCTACATGCCATTATTGGTGAATGGGACAATGTCAAGGAAGTGAGGGATGAAATGGAAGTGAGGGGTGTGATCAAAAGTGATCCTGCTTCCAGTCTGGTGGAGGAGGTGAATGCCAGTTTAAGCATTCAATAACACAGTGTCTTCAATAGTGATCATCCGTTTTCTTTCTCCAACTGGATAAAGAGGGGAGCATATTACAGAAACATTTGCCTCTGCAACTATAATATCTTGGATGCCTGCATCAACTTGAAGGGTTTAGAATTTAGACTTTTAGGTTCAAATCACAGCTTACCTTTCATACAGAAAATGTCCATCATTGGCCAATTTGGTCTTTCTCAATAACCTATTTGGCTGGTTGCAATTGCAAATATTCGCAAATCTTCCCCCCGAGACAGCAACATGAGTATGTTAGGGCCCTCTAAAGGGAAACTCAATCTCATATTCAATGAATGGAGTAAGATTCAATAGCAAAGTCTTGCAATGGCAAATATTCACAAATCTTCCCCCGAGACAGCAACATGAGTATGTTAGGGCCCTCTAGAGGGAAACTCAATCTCATATTCAATGAATGGAGTAAGATTCAATAGCAAAGTCTTGTAATGGCAAATATTCACAAATCTTCCCCCGAGACAGCAACATGAGTATGTTAGGGCCCTCTAAAGGGAAACTCAATCTCATATTCTATCTCATATTCAATGAATGGAGTAAGATTCAATAGCAAAGTCTACATCAGTCGAGAACAACTTTGCCATCTGAAACCGAGCACTAATTTTCTCATCGATATCCACCTTTTCTTCTTCTGAAATGCAAATAGCCACTCAAGCAATGGTGATTAGGAGTGCTTGCTTTTCTCTTTCTCCATATCTGTAACTCCTGTATCTTCATATTCTTTCTATTAACTTATATTTTAAGACTTTGCCGAGTTTGTTCACTTTGAATAAAAAATGATATTGACTAAAGCTTTTGTTTTACAACCTTGAATTGAAGCATTCTGCTGCGCTTAAAGAATGAGTTTCCATGTACTCCAATTACACATTATTTTTCAACAACAGCTCAACTGAAGGTCAGTTTACTTCTGTTCAAGTTTTGGGCAGTGAAGAAACTTCAGATCATTTGGATATTGTGTTTTTTACCTGCCACCTCCAAATCAGACAGAGCAGGTAACTGGTTTTTTTATATGGAAAGAAAATCACTTGCCCATCTACTGTGTTGACTGGGAGCAGTTTTGTGAACCAAACTTGTGCTATAGAGAATTTCTACAGTTGGCCCATCAGTGGTGGACAGATCTGCAAATGCCCGTCTTTCAAGTCATGCATTTGAAAATAACCAACACGCCACATGCATTTTTGTGTCCTTTTACTGAAAGGAAACCGAGCATCGGTTTGTTGACTTGGTGAGTTGACTTGAAATCAAACAAGAGCCAGATGAAAGTTTGAAATCCCTGGTTGCATTTACATGACCCCTTAAATTTCACTAAACATGTTTTGAAGAATGACAACTAACTCGGGACTGGGCATATGCTCACTGTCAACTAAGGACCATGTTAGCCATCAAACACATGATAGATGAGTTTGAATGTAAATCATAATCCAAAAATTTACAAACCTGACTTAACTCAGACTCAAGAGTCAAATAACTCAGCGAGATCATAAAAAATTCTATAAAACTCAATGAATTGAGTTGACTCGAAAATCAATTGAGTCTAGTTGACTCAGACCGGCTTGCCTGAGTTTTAGTGGATAAAGAGTGGGAGCTTTTGCCTGTATTGTTCCAGGCTTCCAGCTATCATGAATGGCTATTGAAAATATATGCTATTTGTGAGTTGTGGGTCTGGGAAGATGACCTGAGTTGACAATGTGTTGGCAGCTGCATACGCACATATATACATATACCGGGTAACTCTATGGAGAGTAGTCCTTTAGGTAGATTGAGAGTCGAACTCAAGACTCCCATTTTCTAAGACGGGTTCCTGACCATCACTCCAACCCAATTGGATTAACAAGACCTATATATTTATAAATACAAATATAAACATCAAGACTTAAAACTAATCTACCCAAACTTTAAATCTAACTCAGTCTCTTAATCATAAATTGAAACTCTAATTTATCATGAGTTCTATTTATCCCGACGTTTATTACTGTTCCAACATTCCAATATTATGAGTACTAAGAAAACATTTATTGTACCGGTGCGTCACCTGCCTCATATTCTTTCTTAGGGAAGGCCTCACATTCACTCATCTTCAATCTACTGACAGCGATGAGTTAAAAGGAATCAACCACCTTCTAGCCCTTGTGGTGGTGAATACTGTCATGTCCTTTTCCTACCCATTTCTACTTAAATGAGCAGTTGAGCTAGAATCCATTATTTTCACTCTGCAAATTGCCAACAATCTGTCCATTTAATTCTTTTTTTTTTTAGCATTGCAATCCATTTTTAGTGAAGGAGTTTTAATAAACTAAAATTTGAAGGACATGTAATTCCTCCAAAATTTCAAAATATAAGACAAGAATGTAGTAATAGGATTTATGTACTGAACAACATTAGCCATCTATAAAGAGGTGATGGAAAAGGTTTTAGCTAGCAATTCCTGCTTAGTTCAAGCAACTAGAAACAATGGCTTGGAAGTGCTTCCTAATCTTGTTAGCCATAGCATTTTTATTCCTTCTTCGTCATTTCAACCACAAGGAGAAGGATAATAAGGTGATTATGAACTGGCCCATTGTTGGAAACCTGCCTTCAATCCTCCTAAACTACCATCGTTTACATGACTGTTCGTTGATATCCTCAGCGAAAATGGCTGCACCTATGCCTTCAAGGATCCTTTGTTCGGTGGCACCATCAGTGTGATCACATGTGATCCAGAGAATGTAAACCACATGGTGAAGACCCAATTTGCCAATTTCACAAAGGGCTCTTACTTTGCAGAGAGCTTTGGTGTTCTTGGTGACGGCATTTTGACTGCAGACTTGGATTCGTGGAGAAATCATAGGAAGATGGCCCATGCGAGGATTAATCATCGAAGGTTCCGACGATTCTTGGTAAGCACTATGCTGGAAAAGGTGAAAAAGGGGCTGATACCGTTCTTGTTGCTATTCGAACAGCAAGGTGGTGCTGTGGACTTGCAAGATGTATTAAAAAGATTTACATTTGATAGCACATGTACTGTAATATTAGGGGCCGATTCTGGGTGCCTCTCTGTTGATTTACTGACGATAGCTTTCGCGAAGGCTGCCCATGAACTGGAGGAGGCGGCCGTGTTCCGATATGCTACGCTGAAATGGTGTTCGAAATTACTGAGGTGGCTACAAATGGGACATGAGAGGAAGCTGGCCAAGGCAAGGGAAACAGTTGATCATTTCATGGCTGACCATATTTCCAGAAGAAAAGAAGAGCTGAGTAGGCCCAAAAACAATGAACCCGAGCAAGAAGAAGAGGAACCGACAGATATATTAACATCCTACATCAAAAATCAGCTCGACGGTGCACCATCAGATCGACCGAAATCCGATAAATTCGTACGAGACGCGATGTTGAATCTACTAGTCGCAGGGAAGGACACCACCAGTGCAGCCCTAACATGGTTCTTTTGGCTACTTTCAAAGAACCCTAATGTAGAAACCAAGATTTTAGATGAATTGAGGGCTAATTTTGCAGCAAAGGGAGGAGCTGAATTACAAGAGAAACTGAAGGTTTTTGATATTGGGGATGTTGGTGGTTTCGTCTATCTACATGCAGCTTTGTGTGAATCTCTACGCCCTTTTCCAGCTGTTCCGTTGTTCCCACGGGTGGCAAGGCGGGATGATGTTCTTCCAAGCAGCGAAAAGCTACGACGGGGGAGGCCTATCGTATGTTCCATCTATGCCATGGGGAGGATGAAGAGTATATGGGGCGAAGATTGCTTGGAATTCAAGCCAGAGAGGTGGATTTCTGAAGAAGGGACCTTAACATTTGAACATAGCAACAAGTTTTTGGTGTTTAGCACAGGGCCAAGGACTTGTGTGGGTAAGGACATAGCTTTCACTCAAATGAAAGTAGTCGTTGCTTCCTTGCTCTATAATTTCAAATTTCATGTGATAGAGAGCCAAGCCATTTCAATTAAGCTTGCTGTAGTCCTCCCCACCAAAAATGGTTTGATGGTTAAGGTGAAAAAGAGAGATCAAAGTAACAATGTTTAATTCTACCGATGTTGAAGTAATTAGCTTGCAGTAAATGATCCCTGCTGTGGTACATTTATGTTTGTAAGTGACTCATCACCCTTGGCATGTATTATCTAGTTTATTTTAATGGTATGTAAAAGTTCCTTCTCATTTTCTATCATCATGTCAAAATTTCATTTCTCTAAAGTCTGCTGTATGATCTCCCCTTCTCTATTTAACCCTTCTCTATTTAACCTTTCATAAATCATACGATCGATCACCTACATGGTCACTCTCTTTTACATTTCTTTTCTCTATATTTAACTTTATCAGAATCATCCTCAGCTCTGATACCATTTATAACGATCCAACTCTACCTAACATGATATTATCCACTTTGAGTATCCATACACCCACATAACTTATGCTCGCACTAGGTTTTCTATTTTTCTCTTTTTTGTATAATTTTTCTAATTGTTTTTTGAAAAAGAAAAGAAAGACTGTCAACTAAAATCCAGTTAAAGTAATATATATCACCAATACATGAGTATGAATGGCAAAATTTTAATTTTTAAACTCCTAAAAGTGTGCCTATTTGTATTTAACAAATAATTTAGAGGGTAAATAGTGTGTATCTGAGTTATGCAGATTGAGAGATTCATACGTGTTCTTAGAATTAGTCTGGATACCTTAAAAAGTGGTGTGGACAATTTAGTAATGTAATAATCATGGGTGGTTATATAGACACCTGACTTTTCTATCAGCAGAAGTTCGATTTCAAATTTTTAGAGTGAAATTACTTTTTGGCTTTTACTTTTTGAAAAAAACGACGAAACTCGTCTGAACCAACAGACAAAATATTTTTCGTTTGTTCCTTCATACAGATGAATCGTCTGGACAAAAAATTCAGTATAAATTTCAATTGTCAAGATGGCCACCCATAGTCATTTGTGGTCTTGGAACTATTGTTTGAATGCCTTGGAAGAAGGGCTATTACCACATGTAAGCATGCAACAAAGTCTACTAATGATAAAGAGAAATCCAACAAAGTCTACGTTGGAGTTTGGACTTTAAATAACGTAATGTATTCGTATCTTAAGAAGAGGATGTAGAATATATTAATTTTAACTCTTTTAATACTATAATCCATGCCTTCATAATATTTCTACTCATCTCATTAAAACAAAATAATTATTTGATAAGGATATTTTTCAACTTTCTAAAAAAATGTATAGTTTATCTATATTTTAGAAGATTTTGAAGTGAATTCTAAATTTCAGATAAGTGCTTTCAATGCACTCATCTTAGTGGTGGGTCCCATATAGTGATATATTATGTTGAAAGATAAGGATTTTTTTTTTTGAATTTAATTGTGGAAAATCGTAGAAGACCCAACAATTTTATGCAAATATCAGTAAGTTTTGCCTAAATAATTCAAGATGCTTTTGATCAACTTTTTCTAATTTACAAACAATAAGTCAAATGTAAGTTTGAGGTAGGGCTGCAACTCGGATTGGGTCAGGTCGGGTTTCAAGATACCTGACCTGACCCGACTTAATATTTATGAAATCCAACCCGACCCGACTTGAATTCTCAACTTGAAATTCTTGACCCGACCCGAATTCTAACACAAATCAACTCGAATTCTAACCTGACCCGCATTTTGAATCCATTTTAGTCTTGTCGGGTCGGGTCGTGTTAACTTATAAAATCCTCAATCTGACTCTACCCGAATTCCATGTGAGTTTTTGTCTTCTCAACCCTATCCGACCCACTGACCCGAAATTCTCAACCTGATTCACATGATTTCTCGGGTTGGGTCAAAACCCGATTGCAGCCCTAGTTTGAGGTGACGGGCCACCTATTGAAAATCGAACTATTAATATTTTGAAACAAGCAGGGTTAATGTAGGTTTAATCTAGTATACTTAGTTTCCCCATCCACGCAAATTAATGGTCATATGATCTTTTTTAACTTTTAATTTATTGGCCACCTGTTGACTCCTCAGGGGTTTAGAAAATGTCGGGCGATATGTATCAGCCGGTACCCCGATAAACATTTTTTCTCTCTGTTTTTTTTAAAAAATATAGAAAATATGAGAAAAATAGAAAAAAAAAACATTGTGTGAGCATATTCTTGTTAAAAAATGTCATTTTTATCGAATACATGGCATTTGAGAATCAAAATTTTAATTCGAATAAAGTATGATCTAAAAATTAAAAAAATAGAAAACCAATGAGTAAACACTTATTATGAAATTCATATTCTCTAGTATCCCATAGTGATATGTATCTTCTATTCTAATTCATAAAAAAATTATTGTAAAAAAATACTTGACTTTCATAAAAATGTTGGAATATAAGAAAAAATCACACAAACACCCTAAAACCTATATCAATCATATTAAGGGTTCTTCATGTAATTTTATAAATATTTGTATATTATTTCATTATTCTTTTCCAAAAGAAACTCTATGAATTATCGTTAAAAAACCCAACTTTAGTTAAATTTTTGAGAAAGAACTTGAAAAATCACACAAAGACCCTATAAACTATATCAATCATATTAAGACATATCAATCCAATTCCATAATCATTACCCGCACGACTTTGTTTTGGCGAGCCAACCCACGGTTGCTCCCAAAAGGCCTTGTGCTAGAAGGAGGAAAGCTACCACTTGTATACCAGGGAATTTCCAATGCAATTAGCAATGTGGGATTTTTTGGGACGGGATATTACAAAATTATTTTCACAAAAACTCCAAAATCGAGATTATCTTAGAACAAAATTTTCAAAAATTAATGAAAATATTTCAAAAAGGTCAATTTTTAAACGAAAATTCTGAATTGACATAATTTTTACACTTGAAGAACTTGATTATTAAAATTCTAAAAAACAAACCCAATGCAAGATTCAACCAGAAAAATGGTTGAAACATTTTTAAAAAAAAAAAAAAAATTGAAAATGGCATACTATGCAGTATCGGCCAACAATGGCTGCAATAATATGGTTAAAATCAGACGCTATCGCTCTTGTATAGGCCGATATGATACTTTATCGTCCTGTAAAAATCGATATGTATCGATCGTTACCCTTAGTTGAATGATGAAAGATAGATTTGAGCTTATTCAACTTCAACAAATATTTCTCATGCAGTGTTATCCAGATATATTCTATCAAAAAACTCTATTATAACATAATTTAGTCGTGGTTTTAATTTCAAGAATATAATATTCTACTAGAAAAAAAATTTACAAAATAAAATTAGAGACTCCCAATATGCTGATTATAAAATAAGTTTCATTTAAAAATTCTTATAAATTTGATAGTTGAGAGAGAGTCCTATTTCATTTTTTACTTTATATATAATATATATATAATGAGATTAGTTTCTTCTAAATTCTCATAATTAATTTTTATTTTGTAAAGTTGTTAAACCTCACTTTATTAGTAAATATTATCTAATTTAATTAAATCATAAAGTTTTCGTGACTCAATGCTATGTGTTGAACATTCTTCTTAGGTTCAACATCTACATTGGGTACTCATACCAATCTCTAGAGTCTAGACTATAAAAAAATCTTGCGTGTATGTAAAAGTAGTGGAGGCACTGAGATATGCTAAATTTGAATATGACTAGAAGGGTTGAACCTCTAGATCTTTTAAGACATTCATTTCATTTTTACTAAAAGAAAACAATTTCATCTTTCAAATTTTAGAAAATATTATATCAAAAATAGGAAATGTTGACTAAAGATTTCAACCCTCTAGAAGTTAGGATAGTGCACTTTTAAAGTCTCTTGTCCTGTTGAAAAAATAAATAAATAAACAAAACTCTTGCTTGCTCAATTATTCCATCTTAGGTTATAAAATCATGCATGAAGTCTCATATCCTGCAAAATCCAATCCATCTCCAACAATGGGTTGGACTTGGTTTTTGAGCTACATTTGGAATTACCCAGAAATCTTGCTAGCCGTTGTTGCTTTCTTCCTTGTTCATGCCATCAATCAAAGGGCCAAATTTCTTGTGAACTGGCCTGTTTTTGGAATGCTTCCTTCCCTTATTCTGAACCTGCACCATTTGCATGATTGGTACACTCGAGTTCTTGAAAAATGTGGCTATACTTTTGTATTCAATGGTCCCTGGTTCACAAACATGGAGTTTGTACTCACATGTGATCCAGCCAATGTAAACTACATCACCAAGACAAATTTCTCCAATTTCCCCAAGGGCTCTGATTTCGCAGAGATGTTTGATATCTTTGGTGAAGGAATTACTAACACAGACTTTGAATCTTGGGGAGCCCAAAGGAGAATTGCACACAACCTTATCAATGGTGCCAAATTTAGAGCCACTGTGGCCAAGACCAGCCTAGAGAAGGTGAAAGGTCTCTTGCTGGTTCTAACTCACATGGCCCAACAAGGCGCTGTCGTGGATTTGCAAGATGTGTTTCAAAGATTAATGTTTGATAGCATGTGTATGTTAATTTTCGGCGTCGATGCGGGTTCTCTCTCGATCAGCTTTCCGAGCAATCCATTTGCTAAAGCCATGGATGATGTGCAGCAAGCCATACTTTTCCACTACACCATGCCAAGAAGCTTGTGGAAGTTGCTGAGATGGTTGAGGTTAGGGAAGGAGAAGAAACTCATGAACGCTTGGAAGACGATCGATTCTTCTATAGCCCAATATACATCTGTAAGACAACAAAAATCAGGCAAACCCAGAATGGAAACAGAGGAGAAAGACGGCGAGGAAGCCGGTGATTTGTTATCATTTTACACGGATCACTTCCATAAGAAGGAATTGCCGGTTCGAAATCGAACACCTTCTTAAGAGACACTTCTTTGAATCTAATGCTTGCTGGGAGAGACACCAACACTACTGGCCTCACATGGTTCTTCTATCTTCTTTCAAAGAACCCATCAGTAGAAGCCAAGATCTTGGAAGAACTAACCGAGAATTCTCCGGCTACGGGTAGCCTGAATGAAAACAGAGTATTTGGTATAGAGGAGCTTGGCAAGCTTGTCTATTTGCATGCTGCCTTGTTTGAGTCTCTGAGACTTTTTTCACCGGTACCATTGATACACCGGAGTGTTCGGAAGCCGGATGTTCTTCCCAGTGGCGTGAAGGTTCGACAGGGGATGAAGGTCTTCTTCTCCCCGTAAGCGATGGGAAGGATGGAGGGGCTCTGGGGTAAAGATTGCTTGGAATTCAAGCCTGAGAGATGGATTTCAAAGCAAGGGAGTTTGAAATTGGAACACACCAACAAGTTCTTGGTGTTTAGTGCCGGGCCAAGGAATTGGTTGGGGAAGGACTTGGCTTTTATTCAAATGAAAGGTGTGGCAGCTTCCGTACTCTATAACTTTCATGTGGAAGTGCTTGAAGTTGAAGCAGTTCTCAGTTCTCCCAAAATTTCTATAGTTCTCCCCATGAAGAAGGGATTGATGGTTAGGATTAGAGAAAGGAAATGGTAATCATGATGGTAGCATGATTTCCTATTGTATTTTTAAATTGTTCACCGTTGTGTTTATATGAATACTTTGATGGAGAATGGAGTATGTTTGCCCTAAGCAATTAATATATCGATTTGAATGCTTTGAATGAAAATTATTTCTCCTTTAGTAATATTTTTCTTTTATGATAAAGTGGTTCAAATCTCTTAGAGCACTCGACTAATTTTTGGGATATGTACAAGTCTCCTTTCTTACACACCGGAATACCGGATAACTCTAAGGGGAGTGGCCATTTGAAGTGGAGTTGGAATAGACTTGTCAAGTAATCACTTTTAATCAAATTAGGTTAAATCTACTTTTTTTTTTAATAACTTAATTTTCTTTTTAATTATTCAAATGAATCCTATTAGTCCGTCCAACCTACTCTATCATCTATAGTTATTTATGTAGATTAAAAGTAAAAATAAGTGTGACACTATGCAAATAAGAAGTTAACCCTAAAGATAATCAGCTAAAGTTCATTATCACAATAATATAATGGGATTGGAGTGATGACCTAGTCTCCTTAAATGACCACTCAACTTAGCTTTATCTAGTGTGTATGATAGAGAGATTTATACATACTCCAAAGATTAGTCACATCTTCTACAAAATCTAAACATCTTGAAACAAATAGGTCATCTAAGAGGAAGTTCATCAAAGCATCCATATTTTATATATATAATTTTCTATACTTGGGGGTATCATAAATCCTTTTATGCTATTGCATTAGAAAATTTTGAATTTATCATAAATTCTTTATTGCTACATACAAGATTTCCTTTCATACATTAAGATAGTGAAATCCTCACTAGAGGTAAAATTTAATCTATCTATTTAAACTGTTTACTCTACAACCTTACATCTAAAAGTTAAAAAATTTAGATGCTACACCAATGTGCCACATATTCTCTGTGTCAACATCTTGAATGTCAGGAGATATGGAAGATTGTGGATGTAAGTTGCAGTCAGCCAAGTTGTGGGTCCCATCTTCAGTTCTTAAATTAAACACTTCATAATTGCAGTAGCTTTTTACACTAATAGAAGTTTTGTATCTTTTAAGACTTAAGTTGGAGTCGAATTCATGTTTTAAGACTTTGTCGAATGATTCGAATTTCCAAATTCTGTTTTTTTTTTTGGATTTTGTCCACGATACAATTGCCGAATTTATTGTGATTTTCTCTCTTTCTCATTTGTGAGTTTTAATAAAAAAAATAATATGCACAAAATATGCAATCCACACCGAGCAATCACCCACAACATATAGAGATTTTTTCGTAGTTCACCGTTGAAGGATATGTCCAAAGACACTCGATTCCATTGTGAAGTATAACTGGATAACTTGTGACGAGGATTTTCAATCATCTAACCTTGTGTCCTCTCTGTTTTCTTCACTCTCTCTCCTTTTTCTATCTGTTTTCTTCTCTCACACACACAAAAGAAATGTAAGGAAATAGTGTGTGAAATATACAGATGAATCAAACCAAAAGACACAGAGATTTTACATGGTTCACAGTTGAAGGCTATATCCACAGAGTGAATAATGCTCGGTTGTACTATAGAGAATTCTAAACAACCCTTAACCCTATACTCTCACTCCTTTTTTGTCTCTCTGTAAACCCTTATATACCGGGCATTGCAAAATACGGACCTGGCATGGTGGGCCTTACGGACAATTAACCTGGCCAATAAAGATCTTTTGATCCAAACCAACAAAAAAGAATCCAATTAAAAACCCTAGAGAAATACGGCCTTATAAAAAACACAACCTGACACGTTGGGACTTACAAACAATCAACCCAGCCCAGTAAAAAGCTTTTAAACCAAATCCAACATCATCCGCCCCTGTTTGCCTCTCTTTCTCTGTCATTCTTTCTAATACATTTCATAGTTGAAATTGCTCTTCTTCTTAACAAAAATCCTATCATTTTGGTCTCCACTTAAAAAGTAACGTGAATTTTTTTTTGCCATTACAATTTTGTTCAAAACCCGTATAATCGAACCATTACAACTCAAGTCCATTTGCACTTAACATTTCTCCTATGAGGTATTTGTTTTCCAAATAAGTAATACTAATTTGAAAAAGAGAGAGTTTTTCTTATTTTATACGTACAATTTTTTTAAGAACATTAATTCTTTATTCTCAAAAAATATTTCAATTTTTTTCATTCTAGTCCATAGAAAGATTTTGTTTAGAAAATCTATAAAAAGTTTGCTATAAGTGAGTGGACCAAATAAATTTTGAAATTCATTCATTGAATGGATTGACACGACCTAATTAAGTCATGAGTTCACCCATAAATTGATTAAATTGACAGAACTAAGATAAAATGGATTAACTTAGTTTAACTCATTTAGAAAATAGGTTAGACCTAATGTCTCGATTTATAAAATGGATTAATTCAATTCGAGTAAACTACCTGGTTCAATGGGTCAACCTAATAACATAATCCAACTCAACTCATACCTAATTTGATTTACTTATTGAATAGGTTGGCTCAACTCAAACAATCATGAATGGGTTGATTCAACCTTCACACGGCATGAATCTATATTAAATGAGTTAACCCAATTAAAAAATCCAACCAAGTTTAAATGTTTCACCCAATCTTTGGTGCATATATTAAATTGTTGACCTAATTCAAATAATTTCTTAAATGGGTTAACCCAACTTGAAATGATGGGTTGGTCCATCCAACCCGACAAAATTTTGTAAATCCAATCTATAAAAAAGATAACTTATTTATTTAGTTGATTGACTGGGCTCAAATACTTGACTAAACTTAAATGGATTAACTTATTTAGCCTATTTATTACACTTTATACCAAGCTCTATGCCTACTAATCTTGACTCATTAGTTTGAGTTGCCCCAACAACTTCGCTTGACCTATTGATCAACTAAAATTTTATAGTTCAATTTTGAGTTGTCCCAACACCGCAACATTTAAAATTAGACTTGACAATGGGTCGAGTCAGGTCGGGGCTTATTTGAGTTTATGTTAACAACCTTCAACCCATTAATTACATATTTATTAAACATGTTAGTCACTTTGTGTCTATTTCATATTCGGGTCACAAATTTTAAACACATATTCATTTAAAATGTTCGGATTCGTAGGTTGGGACAAATTTCGCAAAGCCTAGTTCATGGTAGACCTGGCAATGGGTCTGTCAGGTTGGGCCAATTTCAAGTTCGGATCAACAACACTCTACCATTATTTACTTGTTTATTAGATGAGTTAACCGTTTAGGCCGGTTTCTGTTCAGGTCATAAAACATTAAATCTATACCTATTTAAAATGCTCAAGTTCAATTCATAGAATTAGGTCTGGTTAAATTTTGTCCGATCTACCTAAATTAAACCAGCATCTCTTTTTAGAAAAATCCAAATGGTCTCCAAAAGAAAATTCACAACACGTATAATATCAATCAAATTTTAAAACTCAACTGTCTTATTCAGTTGAATTGAATATAATGGAACCACACAGTATCTACATTTATAAAATTGACAGGACAGTGGGCCATGATCAAATGGACAGCTCTTGCAAAAACATTCCAATATATTATCGCTGGACTCTATGTGACTCAATTTTGTTTTTATACTTCGCATGAATGTATCATTTTCAACCATTCCAATATATTTTGTTTATAATATGGGTATCTCCACCCTATATTAGAAATAAGATTAATCGCATGAATATATTTAAACCTTTCAATTTACCCATGGGTAAGAGAAATTTGAATATAAATTGAATTCAAAGCCTCTCCTCATCGACAAAACTTCTCAACGATTACCGATCCGTCAGGAGGAATGTCTCACGTTCACGTTCACCTTCACGGTGGAGAGTTAAAGCAATCAACCACCTTTTAGCTCTTGTAATAGTGAATAGTCTCTTATCCTACCCATCACTACTTAAATGAGCAGTTGAGGTACAATCCCATTTTACCTCTGCAATTTGCGAACAATCTGTAGAATTCCTCTTTTTAGCAGTTCAATTTTTTTTTTTTTTTTTACTGCAGAATTCTCTTATAATAATATCATTATGGAATACTTTTTTTTTTCAATCAACCATGTAGCCTTTAATTCATGATAAAGGTACACTCATGTGCAAAATCTTTTAGGAGACATGATATGGAGTGAAATTCTCATTTTACCTTTAGCTTATTAAGTATCGGTGAACTGATAACACGCCGCTTTGCATGAGATCCAAAAATTTTCTTTCATTAAAAGTAGATTATACATATAAAAGTAACTCAACATCAGTGTAATCAACCTCATTTACAGTTTGACGTAAAGTCAAACGACCACAGAATAAAAAAAATGGAAGGGAAAACAAATGCAGTTATGATGCCCAAGGACATAATTTCTCTAAAATTTCAAAATATAGGTCAAATATTAACGAACACAGTTGACTTTCTAAAGTGTGCTCTATTATTTAGTAGTTTTTCAATTGCGAGATTATAATTTTTTTTTTTTTATAGATTTGTACTTTTTTATATATAATGTTAGTGAGAGAGACCATTTAACCATTTTCCAAAATACTACATTATGTACACAAAAACATTAGCCATCTATAGAGAGGTGAGGTGATGAACAAAGTTTTAGCTAGCAATTCCTGCCTTGTTCAAGCAACTAGAAACAATGGCTTGGGAGAGCTTCCTAATCCTGTTAGCCATGGCATTTTTCTTCCTTCTTTATTGTTTCAGCCACAAAGAGAAGAATAATAAGGTGATTGTGAACTGGCCCATTGTTGGAAACATCCCTTCAATCCTCCTAAACTACCACCGTTTACATGACTGGATCGTCGATATCCTTAGCGAAAATGGCTGCACCTATGCCTTCAAGGATCCCTTGTTCGGTCGCACCATCAGTGTCGTCACATGTGATCCAAAGAATGTAAACTACATTGTGAAGACCCAATCTGCCAATTTCATCAAGGGCTCTCACTTCGCAGAGAGCTTCGATGTTCTTGGCGACGGCATTTTGACGGCAGACTCGGATTCGTGGAGAACTCATAAGAAGATGGCTCATGCGAGGATTAATCATCGACGGTTCCGGCGATTCTTGGCAAGCACTACAGTGGAAAAGGTGAAAAAGGGACTGATACCGGTCTTACTGCTGTTCGAACAACAAGGTGGTGTTGTGGACTTGCAAGATGTATTACAAAGAATTACATTCGATAGCATATGTAATGTAATATTAGGAGCCGATCCTGGCTGCCTCTCGTTTGATTTCCCGACGGTAGCATTCGGAAAGGTTGCCCATGAACTGGAGGAGGCAGCTGTGTTCCGATTTGCTATGCCGGAAAGGTGTTCGAAATTACTGAGGTGGTTACAAATGGGACCTGAGAGGAAGCTGGCCAAGGCAAGGGAAATAGTTGATCATTTCATAGGTGAACATATTTCTAGAAGAAAAGAAGAGCTGAGTAGGCACAACACCAATGAAGCCGAGCGAGAAGAAGGAACCGACTGATATATTAACGTCCTACATCGAAAATCAGCTCGACGGTGCACCATCAGATCGATCGAAATTGGATAAATTCCTACGAGATGCGATGTTGAATGTACTAATTGCGGGGAAGGACACCACCAGTGCAGCCCTAACATGGTTCTTTGGCTACTTTCAAAGAACCCTAATGTAGAAACCAAGATTTTAGATGAATTGAGGGCTAATTTTTCATCAACTGCATTTGAAGAGAAACTGAAGGTTTTTGATATTGGGGACATTGGTGGTTTGGTCTATCTACACGCAGCTCTGTGTGAATCTCTACGGCTTTTTCCGGCCGTTCCTTTGCTCCCACGGGTGGCAATGCGGGATGATGTTCTTCCGAGCGGCAAAACACTGCAACGGGGGACGACGATCTTTTGTTCCATCTATGCCATGGGGAGGATTAAGAGCATATGGGGCAAAGATTGCTTGGAATTCAAGCCAGGGAGATGGATTTCTGAAGCAGGGACCTTCACATTTGAACATAACAACAAGTTCATGGTGTTCAGCACAGGGCCAAGGAATTGTGTGGGTAAGGACATAGCTTTCACTCAAATGAAAGTAGTCGTTGCTTCCTTGCTCTATAATTTCCAATTTCATGTCATACAAGGCCAAGCTATTTCGATTAAGCTTTCTACAGTCATTCCCACCAAAAATGGTTTGATGGTTAGGGTGAAAAAGAGAGATCACAGGAGCAATGTTTAATTCTAAAGATGTTTAGGTAATTAGGTTGCAGTAAATGATCCCTCCTGTGGTAAATTTGTGTTTGTAAGTGACTTGGTATGTATCATCTAGTTTTATTTTAAAGTAATTTGTATGTTTAGTACTTATTTTACCTTGAATTTTGATAATATGTGAAATCATATAATATTTGTTGTAGCTAAAGCTATAGTCCAATATTGTTTTTACACTAGATTCGCTGCTTAAGCTGTTAAATATTCCAAACAAAGAATAATAACAAAAGGTTATTAAATCGGCCGATATATATCACTTTTCAAGCAGAGTGTTGATCGGGCCTCACTCTACAAGTGGCATAACACCTCTAAAGTGGTAGGACCGGATATCCATCCAAAAGACTAAACTGTTAAGTAGAATGACGCAGGTCATTTATAAATGTCTAAATCTCTCTTTACACTTTCAACGTGGGACTCATTTGCAGCCCCAACAATCTCCCCCTCTACCGAGGTCAGCCACAAAATAATAATTGAGAAAGAAACTTAAACAAGTTCACTAGAGACTCGCATGATAGTGAAAAAAAAAAAGTAGTCTTCTTATTTGAAGAAATAACCTCCAAAAATTTCCTCAAAAATCCTCCCTTAATCCCCTCTAAAAGATCTCCAAAAGAATACTACCTCCAAAAAGATCCTCTAATCCTCCTCCCTTTCTTCTATAAATGAGGCAATTTTGATAAATTCACTATGTAAATCTCAACCCTGATTTTAAACAACCTTTAAGGGGAGATGGATTCTCTCTTGCTAAGTTTTTAAGTGTCATTGGACAAAAGTTGAAACATGAGCGAAGTTGTTAAGAATAAACAAGAGTACTTATTATATACTGTGTTTATAATAACTTTATCCCCTAATAACAACTTTTATACGAACTTTCAAGTAGGGTTTGACACCTCACCTCAATGCTCAAAAACCTAAAACTAGTGTTAGGACCTTAAATTAAACTTCGTATCTTCTTCAAAACTTATTTTATCGAAAATATATATCGAGCGAACCATCGTCAAGATAATATCAAAGAAAATATTTCCTCAAAAGCAACTATGTAAAAGTGACGAAAATGCACTTTGAGTTAGGACCTTAATTTGATGCTACGTTTTGGAAGATTTACTGTTGAAGACATTGTATTTTTTTTATTGTATTGTAATTTTCTCTTGTATTTTACATTAGGGGTAGTTTCGTCTTTTCTCCCTCTCTAGGGTTTGTTTATACTTTACTCTTTGTATTATTCTTTTGATTAATATTGAGAGAAATTTTCATGGTATCAAAGGAAGATATCACAGAGATGGGTCAAGTTGTTGTCTCCAGCCCTAGCGCTAAGGCGATGTGTTAGTATGTCCCACATCGCCTGTAGTTAGCCCAATAATTCACAAAATTTGTTTTGCATACACTGATTTCATTAGTTATTATTACTATTGCAACTATTACCATTATTATTATATACATTGACATAAACCAGAAGTCCCTTTAAGTGCAAGTAGAGAATGAGGGGCCCTGAGACATGAATTTTTGCATCAATTCTATGGGCCTGTGCTTCTGATGGTCTTATCTGTGTGTAGAAGACAAAAACAAGATTGCTTAGCCCTGCCCATCTCATTTTAGACACAATGGGACTGGATCCAGGCCTAGCTTTAACAGTTGGGCTTGCATCAAGTTGAATATGGGGCCAATATCGAGAGAACATTAAGCAACAATCCACACTAAATGGGCAGATTTGCCTAAGAAAAGGGCAGATTTTAGATGCAGTACTTTAATTGTGAGCCCCAATAAATGAACGCATGCCACGTGTATAGTAAGGCATCTGGTATAATGAACTGATGTCCACGATTCACTGCCCAAAAAAAAACACAAAGTTTGTATCTGAATCTTGTGGATCATAGATTTCTACACCAATGTTTTAAAATTGACTCGTGAATCAAATCTTTTCATAAGAAGGTTGGATTTGATAGAATTCAATCGGAGTTTAACCAACTGTAGTGAAGCTTCATCAAACCTGTCACATCAACATGATGTCCAATAATAACATTAATTAACAAATAGATAAATTAGTTAGCAATAAATTAGTTACAATATTATAATATGTTAATAAATGTAAAATAAAAAATAAAAATATAGAAATGTAGAATTCACATTTTCATAAAAATGTGTTGTTTACACTAACTATAATTATAGATAATAGAATAATCTAAGAATCCAACATAATAAAGTCAAAACCTTTTAAAAGTTATCGAGAGTCAACTGTACTAATCTTTTTGAACCGTGGGTCATTAAGGGTTTTTGAGTGTTTGAGCTTTGAAAAGATTTTAAAATAACCAAACCACATTTAGTAAAAATTAATGTTGAACTGAGTTCAACCGTTTAGAAGGGTGGGATTTTAAAACACTATTCTGCACATCTTAGCAGTCTAGTTAAAAATTAGCAAGCTGTCTATCTAATTAAAGAGTCTCGAACATCTTTTCTAGTGAATCTAGGGGTACGGCTTGGGCCTTTCCACCTGAATCACCCCAAAAAGATATAAGCCCAGACGAGGCTCAATTTTGGGTTGAAAATGAAATTCAAATTTCAAATGAGGCATTAGCAGGCAATGTGCTTTCAAGGCCTAAGTCAGCTCCAAAGCCCACCATGATCTACATCCAACTTAAGCCTAATAGTTTGATTCTATCATTCAAAAAGTAATACTGCATATACAAGTAAAAAATCTAGGACATGAATTCGAATTATTATACCAAAAGAAATTGGGCCTGGGCCCTTTAAATACAAATCATGCCAGGCCAGCCTTGAGAAAATTAGGCCTAGTCAGTCCTACATTTGGGCCCTATGTGCACAGATTGGGTGCTGGCCCAGGCAGGCTATATGCGGAGTCAACCTGCCCAAGTTGCACCTCTGCTCGAATCCTTGAGTCAACACACGTTGAAGATCAACCGATAGACTCTCGCTCAGAAATTAGAAGTCTCAAGTTCGTGCCCTGTACTACCCGATGCATGTGGCTTGCAAGAGTTTGTCTGCGTCCAGAGTTTTTTACAATGCCCTCGTAGTCGGAAAGAGGTAAAAGTCTTGGAATTCTCTGCCATTAAAAAAACACTTGTGAAATGACAAGGAATTTTCATTAATGACAAGGAAGCTAATTTTATTGTCATTTTCTCTTGTGTATTTTTATTTGTTGTTTATTTCATCACATGATCACATCCTCGAAAAGCGAAAAATAATTAGAATCAATTGACATCCGAATATTGTATTTGACAACAAGATTTAGACCGGTCATGAATAAAATCAATAATTAGAATGAATTGACATCCTAATATTGAATTTGACAACAAGATTTAGACCGGTCATGAATAAAATCTTCCATGAATGGTTTCCATGCTCTTTGCCACACATCCCCTTATTATAAAAAATGGTAACAATTCCTTTGACACATACTTGTGCACAAAGCAGTGTCACTTGGATAACAACTACTACAACAATATTGATAGGAACATGAGAATTTTTTATTAAAAAACATTTGTGTACTTTTTCATTTATCAGATAATTATATATAAAAAAGACAAATTCATATCTTTTATACTAAAATTTCTGATATCTCTATCACTAACCACTTTATACACTCTAACACATAGAGACTATATTCACCATATAAGTTGGGTAAATGAAAATTGAATTACCAACTACTAACCTTCATTTCACCTTAGCAAATTTGAAAGACACAATTTAGTTTTCTGCCAATATTTGTTAAAAATATAGAGAGTTTTATGTCAGAAAAACATAATTATGATAAAATTTTAAAGTAGAACTTATTTTCAAAAGTTAGTCGTTGAGAGAAAAATATTTCAAAGTGCTATATAAAGTCGTTGTTTTCTCAAATTAACTGATATGTGACTTTTTGTCACTTCACACCCACCCACATGTACAATTAGACTCTACAGTTGCACATGAAAAGCGCAATTGCACGTGGAAATTTAAGACTTACTCTCACGCGCAGCCATATGTTACATGTGGAACCTGTTCTGATACAATATTAGAAAACTATGACTATAATAACATTCTCGAGGTACAACATATTCTAAAAAATTATTCATTGAGAGAACGATGCCTCAAATGTTATATAGAGTCATTGGTTTCTCTGATGTGAGACTTTTTGTCACTTTATACTTTATGATTAAATATAGTAGGTAAGTAAGGTGGCCGACAATTCTAATGGATGAAATTGAAAGATACCTCTTCTAGAACTTTAATGAAACCAACTACCAAAGAAGGCAGCAGCGCCACCTATCTGTGCTTACAATACTTGATGGAAAGCTCTTGCAAAAACAAGAGAAGAAAATCATCTGATGCAATCTCATATCAAACGAAGACTAAATTCACATAACTAGTTTCAAGCAGGAATGAGTCTATGTGATTTAGAGCTGTTTTCTTTTCTTTTATATTCTTTCCTAATTTTAAACCATATTATCGGGTTTTTCTGTGTATATTTTTGCTTTTTTATCTATTTTTAGGTCTAGTTCTATTAGACACTGTCATATACTCTTTATAATTCGCATCAATACTTCATTCTCAATAAACTCAAGAACTTCTTTTTATGAGAAAAGCTTGTTGTCCGTAACTGATACGTCAAACTGTCGCCATCATCGTACATTCGTACCCCGTTCGCCTTCTAACCCACCTTCAATAATCCCTTTTCATTTAATTGGCTTCTTTATCTCAGCTAACTCTCCACACCTTCCCAAGGCCATTGGTGTTCCATCGTCTGTTGTGCCTTTGACCAGGGGGCCGTCTACTCTTTTACCTTCTTCCATTACAAACCACACACCCTCCACTAATTCACCCCCATTAGTCCATTCGTAAACCCATACATCCACCAACCCCTTTTATTTATTACATTAACTCCATCCAACCCAGTTGCCCATATCCAAATTCTTTTAAATCTGCCATTAACCCGATCCACCCCCAATTAGACTTAGCAATGGGTCGAGTCTTGGTTTGTTCACCATCTTAGGCAGAGGAGATTCACATGGGTTTCGATCCCAGCGGTAGTTGTATGGACCATTTGGAAGGAGAGCAAAATCGACAGAGTTTAATAATTTTTTAAAAAAGTAAAATGGAGTTTGAATACTTAGTTGTGTACTAACAAAGTTTTATAGATCTTAGTTGATGCAGTTATATTTGTAATTATGGGTTTTAGACTCGGGATTTTACACCAAGTCAGGGATTTCCATGAAGAAATCTGATGTTCTCAGTTCAAGTACGGTTTGAATGCGGAGAACCTTCTTTAATTTAATTTGGAATCGCGGAGTATACTTTAATTAGAATAAGTGGAGAGGAATGTATTAATGAGAAAATGCAATTAAAATGCCAAAAAAATCTAATTAAAATAACTCGACACAAATAAGAACAAATTAAATGAAAGGCATCAAATTACCCTCTGGCAAGATGGAAAGAAAGAAAGCTCCTGCTTTTCTTATTATCAAAATAATTCTGGTCTCCATACAATTCTGGCCTATGCCTAATTGAGATAGAACGTGTAAATCTAGCGACTGTTCCTTGCCTTAATCAATGAGGTAACTTTGGTACTCAATGACGTGTTGTGTGAGGATGTTGGATACGACAAAAGATTGAGCCATTGAGGTGGGGCCCACAACGGTAATCTGAACATGGGTAGGGTAGGGTAGGGCACTAGGGTAATTGGGTTTTCAATTGGGTATTAGGACCCACATGCATGTTGAGGTGGAGATCGAAGATGGGCCTATGGGTTGGTCCAAATGAGTTGAGTTTGGCACTCGCTTTCCTCTATCATTCCGAGCATAACTCGGGAGAGAAAACTCATCACTTTCGTCTGATTGGGCCAGTTCATCCTTCATTAGGCCCATGTTGAGTTCATTGGGTCCGATGTCTGCGTCATTAGAGCTGGGGATTTGTGTTATTATTGAGAGAGTTGTTTGAAGTCCATTCCTTGGCCGAGGAAAAGGCTGGTTGAGTGGTAACCACCATTTGTAGGAACCTTTAAGTTTAATGTGGATGGTGCGTCTCGAGACAAACCTGGGCCGATGAGAATTGGGGACATTCTCAGGGACCATACGGGCTCCACACGTGTAGTCTTCTCAGAAGTTGTCGGGATCAAAGAATCTATTGATGCAGAACTTCTTAGTATCCAGAGAGCTTGGCCTTAGGAGTGACTTTAAGGGGAATTAGATTAGTTATTAAAAGTGATTCATCCAATGCTATCAAGAGAGTTAGGAGGGGTGAAGCGTCCTCCATGGAGGCTAATAATTCTAGTGAGGGAGATAAAGGGTCTAATCAAAAGTCTGGAGGTATCTTTCAAGCATGTCAGTCACTCTGCTAATGGAGTGCCAGACTTCTTAGCAAAGAATGGAGTTGAATGGTTGATTTTAGGAGTACTCCATCTATCATGAAGATAGATGCTTATGTAATCTTTGAGTTGTTTCTCTTTTCTTGCTTTACTTGGATTTCTTGTTTTTTTTTTGGTCTAATTCTTTTAGGCCTTTTATTCTGATCCCTTTAACGATATTTCTTTATTACCACTTCAAAAAAAAAACTCTTCAGCCCTCTGACCCTTAAGTGATCCACTACCCATTTAATCTTTCGCTGAACCCACCATCTTAGCCCCCTTTTACCTATTTATTAAGCCCAATCAAACACATTGACCGAGTCACCCGTACCATAGTAAATTCGCTCCTGTCCGCACTGCGCCCTCCAACCCCGTCACAGCGAAGAGTTAAAAGCAATCAACCACCTTTTTAACCCTTCTGACAGTGAATATTATCTTATCTTAAATGAGCAGTTGAGCTAAAAAAATCATTTGATCTTAGCATCTCTTTATAATAAATAGATAGTAGATTATAAATCAACAACTCTTAAGGCCCCGCTCTTATTAAATTGAAAAACATTAGCCATCTATAAAGAGGTGATCAACGAAGTTTTGTTCAAGCAACTACAAACAATGGGTTGGGAGTGCTTCCTAATCTTGCTAGCCATGCCATTTTTCATCCTTTTTCATCGTTTCAGCCACAAAGAGAAGAAGAATGTGGTGATTGTGAACTGGCCCATTGTTGGAAACCTCCCTTCTATCCTCCTAAACTACCATCGTTTACATGACTGGATCGTCGATATCCTCAGCGAAAATGGCTGCACCTATGCCTTCAAGGATCCGTTGTTCGGTCGCACCATCAGTGTCGTCACATGTGATCCAGAGAATGTAAACTACATGGTGAAGACCCAATCTGCCAATTTCATCAAGGGCTCTCACTTCGCGCAGAGCTTCGATATTCTTGGTGATGGCATTTTGACGGCAGACTCGGATTCGTGGAGAATGCATAGGAAGATGGCCCATGCAAGGATTAATCATCGACGGTTCCGACGATTCTGGGCAAGCACTACACTGGAAAAGGTGAAAAAGAGTCTTATACCAGTCTTGCTGCGATTCGAACAACAAGGTGGTGCTGTGGACTTGCAAGATGTATTACAAAGATTTACATTTGATAGCACATGTACAGTGATATTAGGGGCCGATCCTGGGTGCCTCTCGGTTGAATTCCCGACGATACCATTTGTGAAGGTTGCCCTTGAACTGGAGGAGGCAGCCGTGTTCAATTTGGCTATGCCGGAAAGGTGTTCGAAATTACTTAGGTGGTTACAAATGGGACCTGAGAGGAAGCTGGCCAAGGCAAGGGAAATAGTTGAACGTTTCATGGCTGAACATATTTCTAGAAGAAAACAAGAGCTGAGTAGGCACAACACCAATGAAGCCGAGCAAGAAGAGGAGGAACCAACAGACATATTAAAGTCCTACATCGAAAATCAGCTCGACGGTGCACCATCAGATCATCGAAATCCGATAAATTCCTACGAGATGCGATATTGAATCTACTAGTCGCGGGGAAGGACACCACCAGTTCAGCCCTAACATGGTTCTTTTGGCTACTTTCAAAGAACCCTAATGTAGAAACCAAGATTTTAGATGAGTTGAGGGCTAATTTTTCATCAACTGATTTTGAAGAGAAACTGAAGGTTTTTGCTATTGGGGATGTTGGTGGTCTGGTCTATCTACATGCAGCTCTGTGTGAATCTCTACGGCTTTTTCCGGCCGTTCCGTTGGTCACCCGGGTGGCAATACAGGATGATGTTCTTCCGAGCGGCGAAAAACTACCACGGGGGACGCCGATCTTCTGTTCCGTCTATGCCATGGCGAGGATGAAGAGCATATGGGGCAAAGATTGCTTGGAATTCAAGCCAGAGAGATGGATTTCTGAAGAAGGGACAGTAACATTTGAACATAACAAGAAGTTTTTGGTGTTCAGTTTAGGGCCAAGGATTTGTGTGGGTAAGGACATAGCTTTCATTCAAATGAAACTAGTCGTTGCTTCCTTGCTCTATAATTTCAAATTTCATGTGTTAGAAAGCCAGGCCATTTCAACTAAGCTTGCTGCAGTCCTCCCCACCAAAACCGGTTTGATGGTTAAGGTGACAAAGAGAGATCAAAGTAACAATGTTTAATTCTACCGATGTTGAAGTAATTAGCTTACAATAAATGATCCCTGCTGTGGTAAGTTATGTTTGTGAGTGAGTGATTACCCTTGGCCTGTATCATCTAGTTTTATTTTTAAATAATTTGTGTGTTTAGTACTTATTTTACCTTGAATCCGTTGGAGAGATGATATGTTGGATTATTATTATTATTATTATTGTGTAATTAGTTTCTACATGACATTCATTCACTGTTGAAAATTCTATTTTTTATCATCATCATAGTTAAAATTTTATTTAACTAAAATCTGTTATATAAGCTCTCCTTCTCTATTTAACTTTATCATAGATTATACGATCATCGCCTACCAGGTCACGCCCTTTTACATTTCTTATCTCCATATTTTCAGTGGTCTATTTCTCCTTCTCATAATTACAACTTCAATTCTACTTATTAGAGTTGACTCTGGTCTTTTGCTGATATTTGGATGGATGAATTAGTAATACATTTTAATTTAAATGGACGGTGGGTCCATTTAGATAAAGTTGGACCTCTTGCAAGTCCATTTGCATTAGGTGGAATCATGGAATGGTTAGCAGGTGCAGCCAATTTGAGTTTGTACGACCATTTAGAGGTGTTTATGTTGAGCTTTTATCATGCAGTTTCGACTTCGATTTTAATCTTACATTGGGTATGATTTTAAGAAGGTTTAGAAGCAAGTTCTTCAAGTGTGGAAGGTACTTGTCCATTCCAACATTTTCCCTTTAGAATTGTCCATATTGAGTTGCTTTCACCAATTCTTTTTTTTTCTTCAAGATAATCTCGATTTTGTGGTTTTTTATGGAAAAATTTAATGAAATGATATTAAGTGTTCATGGAATTGAACGGAAATACCTGAATGTGATTGATAAAGTTTATAGAATCTGTATGTGATTTTTCATCAAATTCATAAAACTCTAAGTTTTCTAAAATAGTTCCATGTTGAGGTTTCTCATGGATTTTTTTATTAAAATTATGTGCAAATGTTCATGGAATTAAATGAAGAGCTTTTAATGTGATTAATATAATTTGTAGAGTTTCTATGTGATTTTTCTAATTTTTCAACATTTTCATGAAATTCATATTTTTTATGAAAATTCATAAATATAATAAAACATACATGTCATTATGAGAAACTAGAGAATATAAATTTCATATTAGGTGATTCCTAATTTTTTTTCTATTTTCTAAAAATTTTAGATAATTTTCAATCATTTAATTATTTAGGACATTATTCAATTATTAAATGTTTAATACTCTACGAAAAGGACTATTTTTGTAACAACTTGGCTCCGCGTAGCATGATATTGTTTGCTTTGGGTGCCCATACATCCACATGCCTTTGCATTGGTACATGCGGATTACACTCACGTCTAAAAGGCCTCATTCTGAATGGAAATTGGGCGCTCACATATATCCAAGATCCGGACACTTTTTCCAGGCGATGTGGGACAAATTGGAGTTTCTCCCTCTCCTCCATCTAACACATGGAGTTTCTCCCCATCCACTGTCTAGCGCATCTATCATAATCTCTCCAGCTGGAAACTAGAGCCGTCCACAGCTCTAATGCCATTTGTAACGACCCAGCTCCGCCCAGTATGATATTATTTGCTTTGGGTATCCATACACCTACACAACTTATGCTCACACTAGGTTTTCTAATTTTCCATTTTTTGTATAATTTTTTCCTATTTTTTTAAAAAAGAGAAGAGAAAGACTGTATCAACTAAAATTCAGTCAAACTAATATGTATCATAAATTGTAACAACCCGTCCCACTAGCATGATATTGTCCGCTCTGGGCCCACACGCGCACACACGTGCACACGCGCGAGGCCACACGGTTTTTGGATATGACCCGGCCCAAGTCGGGTCCAAAACGCGTCTTGCTAGTTTGAGGGAGCAAGACTACTTATAAACCCCCTCTCAAACTCCTCAACTTCCGATGTGAGACTTTCCACAACTCCCACCCATAGCTGGGCTATCGGATCCAACCGACCCACTCTGCTGGTCCTTCCGACAGGGCCCATTTCACTTGAATCAGCCACTCTAGGGCCTGACCTCTGGCTCATGGGTCAGGATATCACAATCCACCCCCCTAAAGCCCAGAGCCGCCCTCGGCTCGACCCAACGAACCCAGTGGAAGATAGTAAGCCCACACAGTCCAAGTGTAGAACACAGAGCTCTGATACCATTTGTAATGGCCTGTCCCGCTAGCACAATATTGTCCGCTTTGGGCCTACACACGGACCTGCACGGCTTTGCTTTGGCGAGCCCTGTCGGAAGGACCAGCAGAGTGGGTTGGTCGGATCCGATAGCCCAGCTATGGGTGGGAGTTGTGAAAAGTTTCACATCGGAAGTTGAGGAGTTTGAGAGGGGGTTTATAAGTAGTCTTGATCCCTCAAACTAGCAAGACGCGTTTTGGACCCGACTTGGGCCGGGTCATATCCAAAAACCGTATGGGCTCGCGCGTGTGCACGTGTGTGCGCGTGTGGACCCAGAGCGGACAATATCATGCTAGTGGGACAGGTCGGTGGGAAACAAGAGGAGGGGTGGGTTTATTTAAGAGCCACCTATGAAACTCAAGTAAGAGGCCTTTTGGGCCGGGCCATGTGGGCCCGGGCTCAAATGTAAAACCGTGCGGGTTTGAGCTGTGTGCGAGGCCCAAAGCGGACAATATCTTACTGAGTTAAAGTCCTAAGCCCTATAGTCGGGTCGGGTCGTTACATAAATACACGAGTATGAACGGCCCAAATTTTAATTTTCAAATCCCTAAAAGCGTGCCTATTTGCATTTAATAAATAACTTGAAAGGTAAATAGTATGTACCCAACTTATACAGATTAGGAGGTTTATACATGTCCCCATAATTATTCACTTGAGACAAGTGAATACCTTAAAAAAAATGGTGTGGACAATTAGTGATGTAATAATCATTTTTTGTCTTGGAAGTTGGAACTATTCTTTGAATGCCTTGGTTGAATAAAACTTCAAAATCGGGATTATCTTAGAACAAAAATTCTGAAAAATTAATGAAAATATCTCAAAACATTCAAATTTTAAATGAAAAAGTTCCGAATTGACAAATATCTTTTACACTTGAAGAAATTGATTCTTAAAATTCTTAAATTCAAACCTAATGCAAGATTCAACAAGAAAAATGGTTGAAACATGTATTTGAAAAAAAAATAAAAAATTGAAAATGGCTGATACAATGCAGTATCGGATAACAATGCCTGCAATGATATGGCTAAATTATCAGTTGTATCAGTTGTATCAGACGTCATGACTCTTGTATACGTAACGACCGATATTATGACCTTTCATTGAATGTTGAAAGATAGATTTGTAGCTTATTCAACTTCAACAAATATTTTTCATGTAGTGGTATCCTGATATAGAAATCAAAAGACTCTAATATAACATAATTTAGTCATGCTTTTAATTTTAAAAATATAATATTCTACTAGACGAAAAAATCTTACAAAAGAAAATTAGAGACTTCCAATATGCTGATTATAAAACAAGTTTCATTTAAAAATTGTTATAAATTTGTTATGTAACAAATTTGATAGTCAAGAGAGAGTCCTATTTCATTTTTTATTTAATTTAAATCAAATATATATATATATATATATATGTATTTAATGAGATTAATTTCTTCTAAATTCATATAATTACAATTTTTATTTTGTAAAGTTGTTAAACCTCACTTATTTGTAAATATTATCTAATTTAATTAAATCATAAATTTTTCGTGACTCAATTTTATTAAGTGTTGAACATTCTCTCTTAGGCTCAATATCTACATTGCGTGCTCATACCAATGTATGTAAAGCAGTGGACCTCTAGATCTTTAATTATACTCATAGGAATCATATAATACAAAAATAAACTTGTGCAACACGGGTATTTATTTCAATCCTTTATAAATTTATAGATCTCTTTGCATTTTCAATGTGAGACTACAATCTCCCTCGAACAAGCTGTCCATTCCGTCAATCTGGGAGATCTTCTGAATTCACACAAAGGGGTCTGCGACCTGATACTTGTTAGAACTGGATATCCATCCCAAAAAACTAATCTATTAGATGGAGTGACCCAAATCTTTTATAAATCTCTAGATCTCTTTATACACTTCCAAAGGCTTAGAACACCCAAATAATCTTGGAGGCATGTAGGGGTCTTACTACCCACACACACGAGTAACTCTACAAGAATTTACTCTTTGGATTAGAGTGAGAATCAATAATAAAAGGAGCATTTAAGAAAGTTGATTTCTCTCTCTAATTTTTTTTTTTAATTTTCCCATGATGGTGGCAACAAACCCAACCCGGGTGAAATAGCATCATAATCGTTGGAAAATTATAATAAAAATTAAATAAATTTATAATAAAATTAATAAAAGAGCATAGAGAAAGAGGTAAAATACATTGTCACACTCTTGACTTCAAGATTGTCATTTCATTTTTACTAAAAGAAAACTATTTCATCTTTCAATTATTAGAAAATATTAAATCAAAAATAGGAAATGTTAGACTAAAGATTTCAACACCCTAGAAGTTAGGATAGTGCACTTTTGAAGTATCTTATCCTGTTGAAAATAAATAAATAAACAAAAATCTTGGTTGCCCAATTATTCCAACTTAGGTTATAAAAAAGACTCAAATCCTGCAAATTCCAATCCATCTCCAACAATGGGTTGGACTTGGTTTTTGAGCTACATTTGGAATTACACAGAAATCTTGCTAGCCGTTGTTGCTTTCTTCCTTGTTCATGCCATCAATCAAAGGGCCAAATTTATTGTAAACTGGCCTGTTTTTGGAATGCTTCCTTCCCTTATTCTCAACCTGCACCATTTGCATGATTGGTACACTCGTGTTCTTGAAAAATGTGGCTATACTTTTGTATTCAATGGTCCCTGGTTCGCAAACATAGAGTTTGTACTCACATGTGATCCAGCCAATGTAAACCACATCACCAAGAGAAATTTCTCCAATTTCCCCAAGGGCTCTGATTTCGCAGAGATGTTTGATATCTTTGGGGAAGGAATTACTAACACAGACTTTGAATCTTGGGGAGCCCAAAGGAGAATTGCACACAACCTTATCAATGGTGCCAAATTTAGAGCCACTGTGGCCAAGACCAGCCTAGAGATGGTGAAAGGTCTCTTGCTGGTTCTCACTCACATGGCCCAACAAGGCGCGGTCGTGGATTTGCAAGATGTGTTTCAAAGATTAATGTTTGATAGCATGTGTATGTTGATTTTCGGCGTTGATGCGGGTTCTCTCTCGATCGACTTTCCGAGCAATCCATTTGCTAAAGCCATGGATGATGTGCAGCAAGCCATACTTTTCCGCTACACCATGCCAAGAAGCTTGTGGAAGTTGCTGAGATGGTTGAGGTTAGGGAAGGAGAAGAAACTCAGGAACGGTTGGAAGACGATCGATTCTTCTATAGCCCAATATACATCTGTAAGACAACAAAAATCAGGCAAACCCAGAATGGAAACAGAAGAGAAAGACGGCGAGGAAGCCGGTGATTTGTTATCATTTTACACGGATCACTTCCATGAAGAAGGAATTGCCGGTTCGAAATCGAACACCTTCTTAAGAGACACTTCTTTGAATCTAATGCTTGCTGGGAGAGACACCAACACTACTGGCCTCACATGGTTCTTCTATCTACTTTCAAAGAACCCATCAGTAGAAGCCAAGATCTTGGAAGAACTAACCGAGAATTCTCCGGCTACGGGTAGCCTGAATGGAAACAGAGTATTTGGTACAGAGGAGCTTGGCAAGCTTGTCTATTTGCATGCTGCCTTGTTTGAGTCTCTGAGACTTTTTCACCGGTACCATTGATATATCGGAGTGTTCGGAAGCCGGATGTCCTTCCGAGTGGGGTGAAGGTTCGACAGGGGATGAAGGTCTTCTTCTCCCCGTATGAGATGGAAAAAATGGAGGGGCTCTGGGGTAAAGATTGCTTGGAATTCAAGCCTGAGAGATGGATTTCAAAGCAAGGGAGTTTGAAATTGGAACACACCAACAAGTTCTTGGTGTTCAGTGCAGGGCCAAGGAATTGCTTGGGGAAGGACTTGGCTTTTATTCAAATGAAGGGTGTGGCAGCTTCCATAGTCTATAACTTTCATGTGGAAGTGCTTGAAGGATCTCTCATTTCACCCAAAATTTCTATAGTTCTCCCCATGAAGAAGGGATTAATGGTTAGGATAAGAGAAAGGAAATGGTAATGATGATGGTAGCATCATTTCCTATTGTAATTTTAAATTGTCAACCGTTATGTTTATGAATACTTTGATGAAGAAGTATGTTTGCCCTAAGCAATTAATATATTGATTTGAATGAAAATTATTTTTGTAATCATTTTTTTTTTTATGATCAAGGCGTTTAATTCTCTTAGAGCACTCGATTAATCTTCAGAACATGTATACGCCTCCCTTCTCATACACCGGATAATTCTAAGAGGAGTGACCATTTGAAGTGGAGTTGGAATAGACTCCTCAAGTAATCACTTTTAATCAAATTAGGTTAAATCTAATTTTATTTTTGTAATAACTTATTTTTTTTAATTATCCAAATGATTCTTTTCCTAATACTATAAGTCCGTCCAACCTACTCTATCATCTATAGTTACTTATCTAGATTTAAAATTACAAAAAATAAACGTGACACCATGCAAATAAGAAGTAAACCGTAAAGATAACTAGTTAAAGTTCATTATCACAATAACCCAATGGAATTGGAGTGATTGACCGTGAACCCACCTTTGAAAGTGGAAGATTTTGAGATCAATACTCTTTTTAAAGAACCACTTCGTGTAATTTTATTCAGTACATGTGATAGAGAGATTTGTATATACTCTATAAATTAATCATGTAGTCTATGAAGTTTGAACACCTTTATCTTAAAAGAAAAAAATGTTCATTATCAAGATAGACTAGGACTAAGATGCTTTAGGTCATCTAACTTTTATAAAGGGTCAACAGTAAAAACTACTGTTGTAAGTCAAGCGTGAAGAATTAGAAATAAAGGCTATGCAGCTATATCAGGTCATCTAGGGGAGGGGGAAAAATCATCAAAGCGTCCATATTTTATATATTTAATTTTCTATAGTTGCTGGTTTCATAAATCCTTTTTTCTATCGCATTAAAAAAATTTGAATTTATCATAAATTTTTTATTGCTAGATACAAGATTTCCTTTCATACAAAGATAGTGAAATCCTCACTAGAAAAAAATTGAATCTATGTATTTAAAATGTTTACTCTACAACCTTACGATGCTACATCGATATGCTACATATTCTCTCTATCAACATCTTAAACTCAGAATCTCTTAGCTGAACGAGATGGTTGGCGACGATGTTTGATCCGTTGGAGAGCTTCGTTTGATGGGGGTTTGTTAGGGCCGCAAATAAGTTCCACATCGGTTGAAAAAAGGGAAAAATAGAGAGTTATAAGGGGCTGGACAATTCCACTTATCAGACTAGTCTTTTGAGCTAGAATAAATACTTTTTTTAATCTAATACTTGACGGGAGAGACACCGACACTACTGGCCTCTCATGGTTCTTCTTTCTTCGAAGCCAAGATCTTGGAAGAACTAAGGGAGAATTCTTCCTAAAGATGAAAAGTACAAAAAATAAATGTGACGCCATGCAAATAAGAAGTAAACCCTAAAGATAAGTGGCTAAAGTTCATTATCACAAAAATCCAATGGGATTGGAGTGATGACCATCAGGGCTGGTTCTGAGATTTCAAGGCCCCTGACGAAATTTTAAGATGGGCCTTTTATATACTCACAAAACATCAAATTATACATTTTTTTTATAAAGTATGAAACATCTAAATAAAATATCATAATCAAATTTATAACAAAGTATTATTTAAAATTTATTCTTCTCGGATTTTGAAATACAAAATTGCTAACTAAATTACTATATTCATGTTTTTTTAACATATTTTTTCAATAGATAAGATAAATAATCCATTTAATCTTTCTTATGACAAATTTAATTTCCACTTGTGTCATCATACATGTTGATTTTTTATTTTTTATTTTTTATTACTATTTTAGTGTATTTAAAAAGAGTAGTTGACATGCTAAAGTATATAATGCATTTAAAATAACTTATAAAGTAAAATTATTTTAAAAAATTATTACTCAATTATAAATTACAAAGAACAAAATAGTCATTCAAATTTAAACCAATTTTCTTTTCATTCAACCATCTATATTACAGTGAATAATAAGTTTCCTCATTTAGAGACTTCTTTAGATGATAAGAATAATTATTAGTTAAAATCTAACCTTTATACAATCATTTTAATCTTTTAATAGAGTCAATTAATCATCTCAATTCTTAATTTTAAAAAAATAAAACTACAAAATAAATGATTTTTATCATGATGTTTATTTCATTTTATTTGAAAAATCTATAATTATAGATTTTTAATTCATGATGTTAAAAAGTTGATGCCCACATGACTTGAACACACAACCACGCTACCATTGTGTTAAAATAATTTAACATTAAAAGATACTTATAATATAAAAAAAGGTGCAGAAACTTAAAAAACCCGACTTGAGGGCCCTATCCATTTAGAGGCTCTAGGCGGCGGCCTAGTTCGCCTAAAGTCAGGACCGTGCTTGATGACCATGAATCCACCTTTGAAAGTAGAAGATTTGGAATCCTACTCTCCTTAAAGGGCTACTCACCTTAATTTTATCTAATGTGTATAATGGAGAGATTTACATATATTCTAAAATTTTATCACGTGATAAAATCTGAACACTTATCTTAAGACAAACACACTCATGGATACGGGTGGAAGTTGGCCATCTTTAAATAGAAAATATTGATGCGTTACGTCATCAACTTTTACAAAGTGTCAACAGTAAAAAATATTGTTGTAAGTCAAGCGTGAAGAATTAAAAATAAAGGCTATGCAGCTATATCATCAAGCCACAACCGGTCATCTAGGGGAGGGGGAAAATTCATCAAAGCATCCATATTTTATATATATAATTTTCTATACTTGGTGGTATCATAAATCCTTTTATGCTATTGCATTAGAAAAATTTGAATTTATCATAAATTCTTTATTGCTACATACAAGATTTCCTTTCATACATTAAGATAGTGAAATCCTCACTACAGGTAAAATTTAATCTATCTATTTAAACTGTTTACTCTACAACCTTACATCTAAAAGTTAAAAAATTTAGATGCTACACCAATGTGGCACATATACTCTGTATCAACATCTTGAATGTCAGGAGATATGGAAGATTGTGACTGTAAGTTGCAGTCAGCCAAATTGTGGGTCCCATCTTTAGTGCTTAAATTAAACACTTCATAATTGCAGTAGCTTTTTACACTAATAGAAGTCTTGTATCTTTTAAGACTTAAGTTGGAGTCGAATTCATGTTTTAAGACTTTGTCGAATGATTCGAATTTCCAAATTCTGTTTTTTTTTTCTTTTATGGTGTTTGTCCACGATACAATTGCCGAATTTGTTGTGATTTTCTCTCTTTCTCATCCTTTGTGAGTTTTAATAAAAAAAATAATATGCAGAAAATATGCAATCCACACCGAGCAATCACCCACAACATATAGAGATTTTTTTGTAGTTCACCGTTGAAGGATATGTCCACAATAAGAATACTCGATTCCATTGTGAAGAATAACTGGATAACTTGTGATAAGGATTTTCAATCATCTAACCTTATGTCCTCTCTGCTTTCTTCACACTCTCTCTTTTTTATATCTGTTTTCTTCTCTCACACACACAAAAGAAATGTAAGGAAATAGTGCGCGAAACATACGGATCAATCAAACCAAAAGACACAGAAATTTTACATGGTTCACAATTGAAGGCTATATCCACAGAGTGAATAATGCTCGGTTGTTCTATAGAGAATTCTGAACAACCCTTAACCCTATATCCTCATTCCTTTTTTCTCTCTCTGTAAACCCTTATATACCGGGCATTGCAAAATACGGACCTGGCATGGTGGGCCTTACAGACAATAAACCTGGCCTAATAAAGATCTTTTGATCCAAACCAACAAGAAAGAACCCAATTAAAAACCCTAGAGAAAAAAGAATCCCTTATATACTTGGGCCTTATAAAAAACACAACCTGACACGTTGGGCCTTACAAACAATCAACCCTGTCCAGTAAAGACCTTTTGAACCAAACCCAACATCATCCTCCTCCGTTTGCCTCTCTTTCTCTCTCATTCTTTCTAGTACATTTCATAGTTGAAATTGCTCTTCTTCTTAAAAAAAAATCCTATCATTTTGGTCTCCACTTAAAAAGTAACGTGATTTTTTTTTTGCCATTACAATTTTGTTCGAAACCCGTATAATCGAACCATTACAACTCCAGTCCATTTGCACTTAACATTTCTCCTATGAGGTATTTGTTTTCCAAATAAGTAATACTAATTTGAAAAAGAGAGAGATTTTCTTATTTTATACGTACAATTTTTTTAAGAACATTAATTCTTTATTCTCAAAAAATATTTCAATTTTTTTCATTCTAGTCCATAGAAAGATTTTGTTTAGAAAATCTATAAAAGGTTTGCTATAAGTGACTGGACCAAATAAATTTTGAAATTCATTCATTGAATGGATTGACACGGCCTAATTAAGTCATGAGTTCACCCATACATTGGTTAAATTGACACAACTAAGATAAAATGGATTAACTTAGTTTAACTCATTTAGAAAATAGGTTAGACCTAATGGTCTCGATTTATAAAATGGATTAATTCAATTCGAGTAAACTACCTGCTTCAATGGGTCAACCTAATAACATAATCCAACTCAACTCATACCTTATTTGATTTACTTATTGAATAGGTTGGCTCAACTCAAACAATCATGAATGGGTTGATTCAACCTTCACACGGCATGAATCTATATTAAATGAGTTAACCCAATTAAAAAATCCAACCAAGTTTAAATGTTTCACCCAATCTTTGGTGCATATATTAAATTGTTGACCTAATTCAAATAATTTCTTAAATGGGTTAACCCAACTTGAAATTATGGGTTGGTCCATCCAACCCGACAAAATTTTGTAAATCCAATCTATAAAAAAGATAACTTATTTATTTAGTTGATTGACTGGGCTCAAATACTTGACTAAACTTAAATGGATTAACTTATTTAGCCTATTTATTACACTTTATACCAAGCTCTATGCCTACTAATCTTGACTCATTAGTTAAATGAGTTGTCCCAACAACTTCGCTTGACCTATTGATCAACTAAAATTTTATAGTTCAATTTTGAGTTGTCCCAACACCGCAACATTTAAAATTAGACTTGACAATAGGTCGAGTTAGGTCGGGGCTTATTTGAGTTTATGTTAACAACCTTCAACCCATTAATTACATGTTTATTAAACATGTTAGTCACTTTGTGTCTATTTCATATTCGGGTCACAAATTTTAAATACATATTCATTTAAAATGTTCGGATTCGGTAGGTCGGGACAAATTTTGCAAAGCCTAGTTCATGGTAGACCTGGCAATGGGTCGGTCAGGTTGGGCCAATTTCAAGTTCGGATCAACAACACTCTACCCATTATTTACTTGTTTATCAGATGAGTTAACCGTTTAGGCCGGTTTTTGTTCAGGTCATAAAACATTAAATCTATACCTATTTAAAATGTTCAAGTTCAATTCATAGAATTAGATCTGGTTAAATTTTGTCCGATCTACCTAAATTAAACCAGCATCTCTTTTTAGAAAAATCCAAATGGTCTCCAAAAGAAAATTCACAACACGTATAATATCAATCAAATTTTAAAACTCAACTGTCTTATTCAGTTGAATTGAATATAATGGAACCACACAGTATCTACATTTATAAAATTGACAGGACAGTGGGCCATGATCAAATGGACAGCTCTTGAAAAAACAAGAGAACCACATCATCTGCTGCATTCTCAGTTCACACGAAGACTCTAAATTCACATAACTGAGTTTCAAGCAGGAATTACTCTGTGATTTACAGCTGTTTTCTTTTCTTTTATATTCTTTCCTAATTTAAAACCATATTATTAGGTTTTTCTGTGTATATTTTTGTGCATCTTTTTTTAGGTCTTATTCTTCTAAACTTCCTGATATACTCTTTATCTCATTTCATTAATCTACTTATCTTTATTATCGCTGGACTCTATATGACTCAATTTTGTTTTTATACTTCGCATGAACGTATCATTTTCAACATTCCAATATATTTTGTTCATAATATGGGATCTCCACCCTATATTAGAAGTGAGATTAATCGCATGAACATATGAAACTCTCAATTTACACATGGATAAGTAGATAAAGAATAACTCCAAAAAAAATAGCTCAGAAAAGTTTGAATATAAATTGAACTCAAAGCCTCTCTTCATCGACAAAACTTCTCAACGATTACCGATCCGTCAGGAGGAATGTCTCACATTCACCCACCTTCAACCCCTTCACGGTGGAGAGTTAAAGCAATCAACCACCTTTTAGCTCTTGTAATAGTGAAAAGTCTCTTATCCTACCCATCACTACTTAAATGAGCAGTTGAGGTACAATCCCATTTTACCTCTGCAATTTGCGAACAATCTGTAGAATTCCTCTTTTTAGCAGTTCAAATTTTTTTTTTTACGGCGGAATTCTCTTATAATAATATCATTATGGAATACTTTTTCATTTTTCAATCAACCATGTAGCCTTTAATTCATGATAAACGTACACTCAAATGCAAAATCTTTTAGAAGATATGAGATGAGTGAAATTCTCATTTTACTTCTACCGGTGTACCGCTCATTAAGTACCGGTGAACTAATAATACGCCGCTCTTCATGCATATGTTCAAAAGTGTGTATCCTATTATTTAGTAGTTTTTCAATTGCGAGATTATAATTGATTTTTTTTTTTTTAGATTTGTATTTTCTTTATATATAATGTCAGCGAGAGAGGCCATTTAACCATTTTCCAAAATACTACATTAAGAATGTAACGGTAGCATTTATGTACAGAAAAACATTAGCCATCTATAAAGAGGTGAGGTGATGAACAAAGTTTTGGCTAGCAATTCCTGCCTTGTTCAAGAAACTAGAAACAATGGGTTGGGAGTGCTTCCTAATCCTGTTAGCCATGGCATTTTTCTTCCTTCTTTATTGTTTCAGCCACAAAGAGAAGAATAATAAGGTGATTGTGAACTGGCCCACTGTTGGAAACATCCCTTCAATCCTCCTAAATTACCACCGTTTACATGACTGGATCGTCGATATCCTTAGCGAAAATGGCTGCACCTATGCCTTCAAGGATCCCTTGTTCGGTCGCACCATCAGTGTCGTCACATGTGATCCAGAGAATGTAGACTACATTGTGAAGACCCAATCTGCCAATTTCGTCAAGGGCTCTCACTTCGCAGAGAGCTTCGATGTTCTTGGCGACGGCATTTTGACGGCAGACTCGGATTCGTGGGGAATTCATAGGAAGATGGCACATGCGAGGATTAATCATCGACGGTTCCGGCGATTCTTGGCAAGCACTACAGTGGAAAAGGTGAAAAAGGGGCTGATACCGGTCTTGCTGCTATTCGAACAACAAGGTGGTGTTGTGGACTTGCAAGATGTATTACAAAGATTTACATTCGATAGCATATGTAAGTTGATATTAGGGGCCGATCCTGGGTGCCTCTCGGTTGATTTCCCGACGGTAGCATTCGGAAAGGTTGCCCATGAACTGGAGGAGGCAGCCGTGTTCCGATTTGCTATGCCGGAAAGGTGTTCGAAATTACTCAGGTGGTTACAAATGGGATCTGAGAGGAAGCTGGCCAAGGCAAGGGAAATAGTTGATCATTTCATAGCTGAACTTATTTCTAGAAGAAAAGAAGAACTGAGTAGGCACAACACCAATGAAGCCGAGCGAGAAGAAGAGGAACCCACTGATATATTAATGTCCTACATTGAAGATCAGCTCAACGGTGCACCATCAGATCGATCGAAATCGGATAAATTCCTACGAGACGCGATGTTAAATGTACTAGTCGCGGGGAAGGACACCACCAGTGCAGCCCTAACATGGTTCTTTCGGCTACTTTCAAAGAACCCTAATGTAGAAACCAAGATTTTAGATGAATTGAGGGCTAATTTTTCATCAACTGAATTTGAAGAGAAAGTGAAGGCTTTTGATATTGGGGACGTTGGTGGTTTGGTCTATCTACATGCAGCTCTGTGCGAATCTCTACGGCTTTTTCCGGCCGTTCCGTTGGTCCCACGGGTGGCAATGCGGGATGCTGTTCTTCCGAGCGGCAAAAAACTGCGACGGGGACCGACGATCTTCTGTTCCATCTATGCCATGGGGAGGATGAAGAGCATTTGGGGCGAAGATTGCTTGGAATTCAAGCCAGAGAGATGGATTTCCGAAGAAGGGACCTTAACATTTGAACATAGCAACAAGTTTTTGGTGTTCAGCACAGGGCCAAGGATTTGTGTGGGTAAGGACATAGCTTTCACTCAAATGAAAGTAGTCGTTGCTTCCTTGCTCTACAATTTCAAATTTCATGTCATAGAAGGCCAAGCTATTTCGATTAAGCTTTCTACAGTCATCCCCACCAAAAAATGGTTGATGGTTAGGGTGAAAAAGAGAGATCAAAGGAGCAATGTTTAATTCTAGAGATGAGGTAATTAGATTGCAGTAAATGATCCCTGCTGTGGTAAATTTATGTTTGTAAGTGACTTGGTATGTATCATCTAGTTTTATTTTAAAGTAATTTGTATGTTTATTACTTATTTTACCTTGAATTTTGATAATATGTGAAATCATATAATATTTGTTGTAGCTAAAGCTATAGTCCAATATTGTTTTTACACTTAGATTCGCTGCTCTAAGCTGTTAAATATTCCCAAACAAAGAATAATAGCAAAAGGTTATAAAATCGGCCGATATATATCACTTTTCAAGCAACCGATATATAATGTATCGTTTGTACAGTCCCTCTTTCAACTATATCGATCAATAATTCGAACATATGATTGTGCGTAGTATTGGCCAATATTACATCATATAAGTCGATATAAATTTTAAATTTTTTTTTTTTTAATGTAATGTTAGTATTTCATTCAAAAAGGAACCCGAAAAATAATATACAAAGAAGCCCACAACCCAGGCAAGACCAGAAGCAAATGTAAAAAAATGATAAAAGATTAAGAGCCAAAGGCCCGAAACACAAAAGGAGCCCCCAATGAAGCTAAACAACCAGGCTCAAACAGAATTAAATTGAAACCTGCTGGAAAATTCTAAAATTCTCGATGGAATTATGATCGCTTGGAAGGGTAGTATTATCCCCAGGGTAGACAATCCTTGGGCTATCAGGGCCGAAGTGATTCATGAGGACCTTGATGGCACAAACATGGCCATGATGGGTTCAATTTTTAACAGTTGAGCAATTCAGCTGCATCAGCCCCAATATTAAAAAAAATTCAAAGAAAAACCATTTCAACTAACCACTTAAGAATAATTACTCCTATTTTTTTAGTCTTAAATATTGGACTAACAGCTTAAGCTCTCTCATTCTGTCTAAATTTGATACGGGAGTATCTAGTGATGTTTAAGTTTTTGTTTTAATTTTTTTTTCTACTCCCTCTTCGGCTCCTTCTGCTCTTCGGGGCCTAGCTTAGGCTGTGGGATCTTTTTCTATTCTTTTGCTCATGCTTGAGCTAATCTCTGTATACTTTTCGGGATTCTTCCCCCCTTTTTTTGAATGAATCTTACCCTAACATTAAAATAAAAAAAAATCATTTCTACTGTTTTTCGAGTTGAATTATTGACTATGATTTTAAGTTAGTTTAAAGCAAGTTTTCTTCGAGTGTGAAAGGTAATTATTAATTCCAAAAAAATTTCTCTTAAAATTACACCATTTTGAATTATTTTCTTCATTTTTTTTGAATTTTTTCTCTAAGATAATCTCTATTTTGAGATTTTTGTGAAAATAATTTAATGAGATAATATTTTGTGCTTATAAAATTGAATGAATATGTCTTGATGTGTTTGATATAGTTTGTAAGGTGTCTATGAGATTTATCATGTTGTTTATTTCAAAAATTAATAGAAGTTTATTTTTCTAAAATGATATACTAATGTTTCTAGACTTAAATGAATTTCTATTAATTTGATTGATATAATTTTTAGCGTATTCATGTGATTTTTTTAATATTCCTACATTTTTATGCAATTCAAATAAATTATAAATTACAATAGAAGATAGATTTCGTTGTAGGATACTAAAGAATATAAAATTTATATTAGATCTTCGTTCGTATTGATTTCCTATTTTTTTTAAAAAAAATTTAGACAATCTATAAAAAAAAAAAAGATAAATATACGGATTTGCTCATAATGGGAGTAAGAAAGTTCGGTTGTCAATGTTCCCTTCAATCCTGCATTTCTTCTTACAGTCTTTTCTTATTCTCCTCCTCCTCCATGGTGATAAGGGTAAGCAAGGGAAACCTTCTAAACCCAATCTTGTTCCTCCGGATTCTGCCAAAGACTGCTGCAAAGCTAAACTATGAGGTAGAAGTGTTGGAAACTACTCTGTTATCAGATTTCTGGTCGGAGGAAATCAAAGCCAACGCCATGGCCAGAGCCCAGAGCCATCTCTATGGTTGTTGATATATCTCTTGCTTCTTCGGATAGTCTCGTGCAGCTGGCGAAGGAAAAAATCAAAGCTGGGTAAATCGACAGCTTCAAGAAGAAATACGTGAAATGTGCTGATAATTAGTTCATTGCAAGCTATATTTGAAAGAAACAGCAGGAATTCATTCGTTCCTCTGTTCCAGTAGAACTATTGGTGCAGGGTGCTGATCGGGCCTCACTGTACAAGAGGCATAACACCTCTAAAGTGGAAAGACCGGATATCCATTCCAAAAGACTAGCTTATTAGATAGAATGATCCAGATCATTTATAAATATTTAGATATCCCTTTACATTCTCAACGTGGGACTCGTTTGCAACTCCAACAATCTCCCTTCTAATGAAGTCAACCACAAAATAAAAATTGAGAAAGAAACTTCAACAAGCTCAGTAGGGACTCGAATGATAGTACAAAAAATAAGTAGTATTCTTATTTGAAGAAATCACCTCCAAAACTTTCCCCAAAAATCCTCCCTTAATCCCCTCTGAAGGATCTCCAAAAGAATACTACCTCCAAAAAGATCCTCTAATCCTCCTCCCTTTCTTCTATAAATGAGGCAATTTTGATAAATTCACTATGTAAATCTCAACCCTGATTTTAAACAACCTTTAAGGGGAGATGGATCCTCTTGTTGCTAAGTTTTTAAGTGTAATTGGACAAAAAAGGTGAAATAAGTTGTTAAGAATAAACAAGAGTACTTATTATATAGTGTGTTTATGTAGAAAAGATATAATCTGAATATTATTTCAAATTCCTATGCTATTACATGTATTTATAGACTCTACCTGACCCTAGGGCTATCACACTCAAACTATAACTCTTAACTAATTATAAATCAAATATACATCTTAATTAGAGGTAAATCCAACTTAGACTCCTAATCACACAATAACTCTGTTAATATTAGAACTGTAAATATATTCCAATACGCCCCCGCAAGTTTAAGTGTGGATGAACGCGAAACTTAGAATGTGAAGAATCGGCAGGCGAACTGAAAAAGTGGCACACCGACTGGCCACGAAGATTTGATGAAGCAACACACTGATTGACTGCAAAACTTGTTGAAGTGGCAGTGTTGATTGGCTGCAAAAGACAGGCGGCGAATACCAATGGCGGCCTGAAATAGAGAAAGAGGCTCGGACGACGGCAGTGGCCGTAAGACAATTATCCGGCAAACAAGGATCGCAATATGCGATAAATACAGGCAATGAATGACCTGCAAAACAAGGGGCTGAAGCCATCACATCGATCAATCAGATCGTAAAGGCCAGCGAACAATAGCTGTAGCAATAAAGGTCAGCAAATAAAAGCTAAAGTCATAAAGACCAGCAAATAGAGCTGTAACTATAAAATGCCATCAAATGGGGCTGTAGTCATGAAAGGGCAGCAAATGAGGCTGTAACCATAAAAGGCCAGCAAATAAGGCTGAAACCATGAAAGGCCAGCAAATGAGGCTGTAGCCATGAAAAGCCAGCAAATGATGCTTTAGCCATAAAAGGCCAGCAAAAACTGTAACCATGAAAGGTTAGTAAAGGTTGTAGCCATGAAGGCAACAAAGGGGCTGAAACCATAAAAGGTTAGCAAAGGTTGTAGCCATGAAGGCCAGCAAAAATTAGAGACGAATCAGTCCTCCAGATAAAAGGAGTGGATGAATTCCACAATAAATGGACATGTGTCCTAAACATGCCGTCTCATTTTCGAGAAACGACAAAACAAGATGTGCTCAAGAAGGGCAATTTGTGTCCCTTTCTTCGACTTCAACAAGCGTGCTCGAGAAGGGCAATTTGCGTCCATTTCTTCGGCTTCAATAAAATAGGAGGAGGAAAAGGACAATTTGTGTCCCTTTCTTCAGTTCTCCCCCTTTATTCTTGACACCGATCTCATAGATTGTGGCGAGAAGAAACATCAAAACTAAACAGAGGATTTGACAACGTGGCGCAGAGAGATAGGCCATGAGATCTGAAGAGTGCCGGTGCTGACAGGGATTTGGAAATCAAATCTTAAAACATATCCAGTGAGATAAGTGCTAAAACTTAGATAGTTCTTCTCTGCAACCAGCATCGGTACGTAGATAGAAGAGGCTGAAGGGCCTCTTCCTCTTCTGCCACTTCTTATCAGTAGCCGTTCCAAACTTATTTCCATTTTGATTTTCTCAAATTTCTTGCTTGGTCAGGCCATCTATTTCCAGCCTACACGTTTGTGCCAAGGTGGCTTCTACTAAATTTAATCCAACTCTTGCTGGCTTCTCTTGGTCTTCATCCCGTTCTTGCAACGATGAAGCAGATTTTGAGGAAATACAAGTCATAACATTGGACGATTGAGGAAGATTGCAGCAGAGAACAACAATGCCGGCAATGGGTTCTGGCAGAAGCGGCGATGGGGCAGATGTGCATAGATTTGGCAACAATAGAAACTCACCCAGATCTGCAGTAGTGTTGGTCCTGAGCACGCACACAGATCTGTTCTTCAGAGATCTGGGGAACACGGGGCAAAAATAGATCTGGGTAGTATAGCAGCAACTGAATAGAAGAATACGGCGTCGGGAGAAACTGTGGCAAACAAAACTGAAAATTGTGCAGCAGAGTTGGCGCGGCAGAACAATATCTTCTTCTTCCCTTGAAGAGGGTGCTGCTAGACGTGGGCCAGAAAAATCACAGAGGCTGAAGAATAATGAGATATCTTTCTCCCCTCTCCCTCCCTCCCTCCGCGAATGAATCTCCCCTGGCAGAGGGAGAGAAAAAAAACTGTTTATTGACGGTCCACTAGGATCTAATTTTCCTATGTTATTACATGTATTTATAGACTCTAACTGACCCTAGGGCTATCACACTCAAACTATAACTCTTAACTAATTATAAATCAAATACACCTCTTAATTAGAGGTAAATTCAACTTAGACTCCTAATCACACAATAACTCTGTTAATATTAGAACTGTAAATATATTCCAACAGTTTATAACAACTTTATCCCTTAATAACAATTTTTATACGAACTTTCAACTAGGGTTTGACACCTCAGCTGAATTCTCAAAAATCTAGAACTAGTGTATAAAGGATCAAGATTAAACTTCGAATGTTCTTCGAAACTTATTTTATCGAAATATATATAGAGCGAACCATCGTCAAGACAGTATCTAAGGAAAATATTTCCTCAAGAGCAACTATTTAAAAGTGACGAAAATGGACTTCGAGCTAGGACTTTACTTTGATGCTACATCTTTGAGGATTTATTGTTGAAGACATTGTATTTTTTTTATTGTATTGTAATTTTCTCTTGTATTTTACATTAGGTGTAGTTTCATCTTTTCTCCCTCTCTAGGGTTTAGGGTTTAGGGTTTACACTATTCATGAATTTTGGCGAGCCCACTTATAATTTCAGCGAGTCGATTTTCACTGTTCATGCATTCTTCTTTTTTCGATATGGCAGGTGGAGGGCAAATTGGGCATGCAGTAAAATCCGTGTCGCTAAACACGAAATGCCCGTGTGAGGATCGCTCCACCCCAGAATTAATGGGACTGGTGATTATCTATATAAAAAATTAAAAGTTTGCCTCAGATTAAATGATCGACAGACATTGGCTGCGTGATACACGGTAAATTCTGGAGGGATTATTCGGAGTAGCCCCTCATCATGAGTTAACCTAAGTACACTGTCGATTCTGAGATATCTTAAAATTGAGGGGTTTTAATACTGCATGTTATTCTTAAGACTTATTTTGAGGGGTCTTAGGTGGCGGCTTACACTGTCTATAGTCAGGGTCGATCCTGCCCAAGTAACATAAAAACCCTTTTTCTTAAAAAAAGGTTTTCAAAAGTTGAAAATGAGAGATAAAACGTTGATATTTTATCCCTCCCCCTTAACAGCCAGTACCCCTTGTTACCCCCATCCAAATGTAGCCATTGAGTTCACCAAGGTAAAAACAAGAGGAAGTCAGGAACGCACCAGGGCCTTTAGTGGGTCACAGACTCAACCTCAATTTAGTAATTTGCAATTAGGTAGATCAAGCAGTAACACAAGGGAAATAGAAAAAACAGTTGTTGACTTGTTGGTATATAAATAAATTTAAATCAAAGAAAATAGATTCCTGAAATATATATTTATTTTATTTTATTTACTTAAATCAAATAAGTGTAGAACTAGATCTCTAGCGTATGATGTTATAAAAAAACATTGGTCTCAGAATTTTAAAAATAAAAAACCTTTATAATAAGAGGGTGCATCAAATTTATTTGCTACATGAAGGATCAGAGGAAAATTCAGTATCACCCAATATTTTTCTCTCTTATTTTTTTTCTAAAAAATGTAATAATATTGGCCGATATTAACAATATCGATAGATATTTATCATATCAGCCGATGTCTCGACTCGACCATTCTAAGCATAATTACCAAGTTATGCCATGGCCTCCACACTGCAGAGTCCAATCTTTTGTCGGTTAACAATAGAGGCTCCTCTATTTTTTATTTTAGAAATATTCTTATTTAAAATGAGAAAAAAATAATTAATATCTTTTTATTCTTTTATAATATTAGTTAAAGAGATATTTAGAGTGTCTTTATCGTTAACATTCTTCTCCGTATAAAACAAAGTCATTATCAATAGGCAGCCTATTTAGACACCAGGTTTTTTTGTTCACTAGACATTAGTTTTCAGATTTTGAGGGGAAATTACTATTTTGCCCTTCCGCTAAAAATCGTTCGAAGGATTCTGTAGACCATTTTCGAGATCCTTCGAAGGATACCTTTAAATCTTATTTTCAAGATCCTTCGAAGGATCCCTTGATTCTAATCGTTCGAAGGCTCCTTCGAACGATCAGCCACATTTCAAATAAATCATTCGAAGGATGAGTTCGAATGAATTGCTAGAGTAATATTCAATTTAAATTTTATTTAAAATTTTAAAGTTATTTTTTAAGCACTATTTATTTTCAAAATTTCTCAAATTAAATATCCGGACTAATTACAATAACCTGATAAAAATACTTTAACACTTAAAGGTCTTTTGACACTCCTAAATATTTAAAACACATATTTTACAAATAAGGGTATCTCTAGGATGTGACGAAAACACATTTACATGTGTCAAAAGACCTTGAAGTCTTAAAGTATTTTTATCAGGTTATCGTAATTAGTCTGGATATTCAATTTGAGAAATTTTGAGAATACACAGTGCTTAAAAAATAACTTTAAAGTTTTAAAGGAGATTTTATTATTTAATACACTATACACGTTATTTTTTAAGCACTGTGTATTTCTAAAATTTCTCAAATTGAATATCCGGACTAATTACGATAACTTGATAAAAATACTTTAAGACTTTAAGGTTTTTTGACACTTCTAAATGTGTTTTCATCATACCCTAGGGATACCCTTATTTGTAAAATACTATGTTTTAAATATTTAGGAGTGTCAAAAAATCTTTAAGTCTCAAAGTATTTTTATCAGATTATCGTAATTAGTCTGGATATTTAATTTTAGAAATTTTGAAAATACACAGTGCTTAAAAAATAACTTTAAAATTTTAAAAGACATTTTACTGTTTAAATTTTTTTTAACTAATGTTACTGTAGCTACAACCTTTCATTCGTTCAAAAGATCTTATGATCCTTCGAACGATTCGATTGTACATTGAATCGTTAGAAGGAATGGAAAAATCAACTGAAATATCCTTCGAATGATTCGACTGTACAGTGAATCGTTTGAAGGAATGGAAAAATCAACTGAAAAATCTTTCGAACGATTCGATTATGCAGTGAATCGTTCGAAGGAACTGAAAAATTATCCGAAGGATAAAACGCGGGAGGGCAAAATGATAATTTCTCCCGACAGTTCAGTTACAAATTATTTGATAAATATAAGGCCAGTTATCATATAGACATGGATTTTATCATGATGTCCATTTTGCTCTTCATCTATCGTACTGAAAAGGTTTGAAATATCAAAAATTGGCTCACAAATCGGATCTCTTACTAGTTTTTGTCGAGCTGATTTACTGTTCATAGATAATTCGGCGAGTCGATTTTACTGTTCACGAATGATCCGGTGAGTCGATTTTAGTCTTGGAGAGTTAATTTCTGACATTCTTATTATTTTATATTTTCCGTATGACAGATGAAAGGTAAAATGAGTATCACAGTAGAATTCGTGTCTGCATATACAAAGTGTCTGTAGAAATATCGCTCGCCTCCGTATAAATGAAAATAAGCACAACCAACCAAAATTTTGACATAGGATCGTACAAATAAAATCAATATATACCTAAATGAGTTCTAAATTTAAAGAACCATGTTGAATAGCAAGGAAATTAAGATCTACCATCCAACATGTATGTATCTCAGAATTAATTATATTGTCAAGAGAATTTTTTATATAAACAAAAGATTCAAGCATCAGTCGATACATTGTCGGATTTTGTATGGCGCAATGCAACACCCGATGTACTTGTGTCATATAGTGATGCTATCTCGATGAGTAATTTTTTTTTAGGGGCAGTGGGCGAATTTCAGTCGAGACCGTTTTTTCGACCCGTGCTCAAGGAGAGAAACTCTCTTTCCCTTCTCTTTTCTTTCTCAACTTCTATCAGAAGTCGAGAGCAGTGGTAAAAATCTTAGTATCAGCCGATAAATTTCTCTCTCCTATTTTTTTTTTTTAAAAAACCATCAATATTGATTGATACAATACGTATCGGCGGAGATTATTACCCCTGGTCGAGAGTCCATTTTATGTCATTTTGTGTTTTGAGCACCCATCTCCTTATATTTTGGGCTCAATTTTCTTCCATTTTCGATCCATTTCATGAGATCTACATCGTACATACTCAACTAAGACGTTGGATTTCCTCTAGATTGAAATCAGTGGTCTAGACTCCATACATACTAATATTTCTAATAATATTCTACAAGCTAGGTCCAGATGTTTATTGAAAAATTGGGGGCCATCTAGATGGTCTGGACCCACAAATCTAATATGATTAAGCCTAAGATTTCTAAATGACATGCACTTACAGGGCATGAGTTTGAAGAACATATCCAGGGATACGTGTTTTAAGTATTAAATGAACCTAATACTTATCTAGAGATATGGCCGAGCTTTTAAATTCTTTCGTTTCAGAGACTGGGCCCAGCAATAAAAGTTCAGGCCCAACTAGGATGGGACAAGTAATCTTCTATTTTGTGGTTGCATCACACAAGCTGCTTCTGTAGGATGAATCTAATCTAACAGATAATTTTAAATTTTAAATTTTAAAGGGCCAATTTTTAAATTTTCATACAGGTTCACTACCATTTTCATTAATCGGGATTTCAAATTTATCAGATAAAAAAACCAATATTTATAGGGAAATTTTTGAATTTGAATCTATTTTTTAAAACCTCTGTTCCAATTTCATACTTTATATGAGTGTCGGATCTCTCTTTCCCAATTTCTTAAGGACAAAAGACAAACCCAACCATTTCTTCCATCCTGGAAGCAGGGCCGCAACTCCGGTGGGCTGGGCAGGGTTCTGAGCCTCCCTAGCCTTGCCTGGGCTTAACCCAAATTATCGAAACTCCGCCCTTCTAAAATCCCAATTTCAAACCCGAAATTTATATGTGGGCTTATCCAGGCTCAAGCTTCTTTGGTCCTAAAATGAAAATTTCTTTTGCATTATTCTATAAAATATTAATTACGTATTACGTAATTTTATATTTATGCACAAATATCAATTAAAGAAATTGAAATTTATAAAATGTAGCCAAAATTGGGAATTTCGGGCCAAGCTCAGGCTTTCAAGTGCTGGGCCTAGCCCGACTCAAATTCTAATTCGCACCTGATATTTTTGGATCCATAAATGATCCCAATCCAAGCTTCGGGTCAATCCAAACCTGAAAATTTTTGAGTTTTTTCCATACTGGTTCGGGTTAGACTCAGCCCAAATTGAACCCAACCTGGAAATATGCTGGGAGCACTAAAATATTTTTGCCATGTTGTGCTTAGGGAATGTAATTTGGCTCAAAAGTCAGATGTTTTGAAGCTACTTTGACAAAACTAGAGAAATCTTGGAGTAGAAATAGGCTCACAAATGAGCTCCCTCCCTCCTCCCTGGTCCACTGGGCTGGATCAAGCCTAATTTTGATGGATCTGCCTCGGGTTCGGACTCTTTTCGGGGATATGGAGGCATCATTAGAGATTCCAGAGGTGTTACACATTCCTGATACACGAGATAACCCATGGGATCTCCTTCTTCAAGCTGATGAAGAATACCCTCCCATTTAAGTGGATCCTCCTCCCCAAGCCCGGGCCCAGTAGACCCCATTCACAAGATTTGACAGACCTTGAAGTCCAACTGATCCACCAGTTTCTTCTCCCCCCATTCTGAATCCCAGCGACAAAGGAAAGGGCAACACGAATTTCTTCATCATCCTCTTCTGTTTTTGTAGAAGACATGATCTTCTGTTTGTAAAATATACGAGTGAAACTCACTTTAAAAATGAAAGAGAACTAATGTGCTTCTAAACCTCAAAGTTCACTGTCAATGTGAGACTTTGCTAACACCTCCTTCAATGTCAGGGTTGGTGACACTCGATTCTCACACTCCACACAGGGCAAGAGACATGAACTCGGTCCATCCCTATGTGGTACCCCTGACTCTGATACTATATTAAACACATGAGTAAAACTCATCTTTAAAAGTCAATTTAAGTGGATCAACTTAAATTTGTCAAGTCTAGATATAATAACTTATAAAGTAACATAGGACATGATCTTTTATATGTCGGAATGAAAAAAAGAAGAATAACATAAAAGGTTATCTCTAAATAGATTACCACCATCATTTGCCAAAGTCTCATTTAATTGGAGTCACATTAGGATCTATTGTGTATTCACAACTTTACATACGAGGACAGTTCTAAATCATCTACAACTCCTTCATTTTCTTACTTTTTAAGACTTTTCAAATTATCACTCATCCAATTATTTCTATCTTTTATCTTTTAAAATTAATCTTCTCTATTATAGCCAATTATTTAACTTAATTTTGTCTGTTCTTCTTAAAAGGTTACTTAAGATAAATGAGATTAATAAATTCAGTAACGATGATGATGTATGTGTCTTTAATTAAACATTAACAATGATTTTAAGTTTTTAATTTTAGATTAACATTCAAATACTCTAACCATGTCACCTTATTAAAGTATTAAAAACAAACACTTTGTATAATAAGGACGTATTGTCAATGTGTGATAGAATGGAAAGTGGACGTGGGTTTCGTTTGCCGTCCACGAGAGAGACACCGGCGATACGCGCAGAGCCGCATCCACGTGCCGAAAGTAGCTCCTCACATAGAGACGACGGCTTCCTTCGTCAGTTCGTCAAAGTTGTAAGAAAGGACGAGAAGACGTGTGATTTTGAGAAACACGGTTACAGCCTTACAGGTTACAGCCCATCTCCTATGGAAGTTTACCTAATTTATATTAAAAAAATGAAAATGAATTAATTAGCTTGATGGAAATTTATTTTTAAATTAAGGATTCTAAAATAGACTCAACTTAAATAAAAATATATTTCATAAAAAATGTAAAATAAAGTCAATAAAAAAATTAATTATCTAACTCAGCACAGACTATTTAGCTCCAATCCTCTTTAAAGTCCAAATCACATATGTCGGTGAGAGCAATCAGCCACCAACTCACGAATCACGATCATTTAGGGTCCCACACAAAAAAAGAAGTAAAAGAGTAGTTTGAAAAAAAAAATTAAAAGTCAGAAAAAATATTCTTACGTGGGGCAATAGAAAAATGATTCATTGTAAGATTAAATTAAAAAAAAATAGAAATTCTAATTTTAAATAAATATGATAAAATTCTGAAGGGTTAGTTTGATGGTCAATTCTCACTTTTATTTGTGAGAGAAATTGAAAAAAAAGACAGAAAAAAGAAATTGAAAATGAGAATAACAGAGTGATATATGTATAAAAAACAGGCAATTCTTACATTTTAAAAAGATTTTCTTTTTATAATCATTACATCAATGAATAGTTTTAGATATTATATGGTGACTCAGTAGTGCTATTAGATAGAGTTTCGATTCAATCTGATAGCTCCAACGGCTCTTTTTCTGTGTCATTATTTCTTTATAAAACGTATTCACCGACCGTTGAAATCATTTATTCAATCATTTAAACGCAACGCATCTTCTTCTTGCTTTGCTTCTCCCAACCTTCCCTTTCTTCTCCAAACAGGCAAGTAAACCAATCGGTCCATCACAAGCCAAATAAATACCAAACCACACCAAATCACAGAGAAATCCCTCTATTTTTCACCAAGTATCTAGCCATCACCTCTTAAAATTTTGCGATTTTCATGATCATCCACCCCAAATCAATCCTTGATAAGCAGAGAGAAAAGACCCAGATGGATTGCTGCGTCTTCGTGGGGCTGAATTGGCTCCGCAACCCGTCTTGTTCTAAGCGTATTGGGTACCACCAGTTGTCGGAGGACGACTGCGGTGCCGAGTGCAGCTACTTGGATAATTCAGTGACAGTGGTGGTTGGTCGGGAGAAGAGGGTCTTTGTGGTTGATCCTTATATTCTAGAGAAAGACCCTTTTCGGGTTTTGCTCGAGACAATGAGAAGGAAGAAGAAGAAGAGAGAATACAATAGTAACAGAGAGGAACGGGTGATTTTCCTCAATGTCGACGCCATTTTGTTTGAACATATGCTTTGGTTGATGTACAATGACTGGTCTTCTTTCCTTGAGCTGAATCTCACAGAGATTATAGAGTTCTATTCTCAAGATTTCTGAGAAAAACAGGTATTCTCAAGTCGGTTTTTTGTAGTTTCAATATCTTATGTATATAAATATTGTCATGTTCCTCTTCAAAAATAGTGAAAATAGAATGGAATGAAAGGGATGAATCTAAACATGGTCAGGTTTCAGTCCATGTCATTCTGTTCTTGCAATTCCTAAAATCAAATGAGCAAAGAAATTGACAGAGAAAATTGTACTGATTGGAAATTGACAGAGCTTGATGGAATAAATCTATATTTCATGTGTAACATATGAATTCTCTGTTTGTTTTTGAGTTTGAAATGAAAAATAGCCTTGCTTTTGATTTCTTGTCCACTCACTATCAATTCAAGTTCTGGGACTTCTAAAATCATGGGACCAAGTTTATGAGGACCATGTCCTAGTTCTAATCTTGCATAAACTTGAATATCAAATTTGATCAAAATAGTATATAGACATCAAATAGATAATCGACCTGTGAGAAAGTTTCACCTAATTGAACTTCTATGAGTTTCAAAACAAGAGAAGGATGAGATAAAGGATGTGATATCACAAGAACAATTTGCCACACATATCAGTGTATGCTTTATTGCATTGGTGGAATTTGCTTTTAGTTCCACTTTCTGCTACAGGTAATGTGTCATCCAGGGAAACAAATATCTGTACAGAAAATTTATTGGCCAATATGAGCGATACTTGGCAATATATATGGACCGATATAATTAATATTGGTCTGTTTTTTATTTAAAAGAAAATTTATTCGGTGGTAGGCTCGGGCCTATATTTACGTTTTCAATTTTTTTTTAAAAAAAAAAAACAGCTCCCTTTTGGGTATTTATTTATTTTTAATTCAGAAAAAATGAAATATATAAAAATACCAATATTTAAAAAAAAAAAAAAAAGAGAAGAGAAAAACTTATCGGCCGATATATCGACTGATATGCATATCGGCTAGGCCGAATTTTAAATCCCTGGTGTCTTTTTTTCTCATTCTTAATCGTGTTTTCTATTGAAATTATTTTTAACTGGTCTTTGACGTCGTTATTTCTTAACTCTATTATTTAGAGTTAATTCACTTATCCAATATAACATGCCCATCTCTTTCATCCTAATTTTGTCCAATTATTTTTTCTTCATTGCAATCAAACAAAGATACTTCGTGGCCAACATGAAAAATCTTCTTTGCTCTATTAATAAATAAATATATCTTTGCTTTTATTCCAACCCCCCATTAGAATGAAAAGACTTTTAGAACGAACTTTAAATCTATCATGAGGGATTGCATATTATATCCTCTATGCCGAATTCATTTCTCTCTCCTAAAAAAATTAGGATATCGGTGGGGTTATTTTAAAAAAATTTGAAATAAATCTAAAAAGAAAAATTGAACAATGCAGATTTAAAAAAATAAAAAATGTAAATATCGGCAGATATGATATGAACAAATATCGGCCTAGGCCCACAACCGATATTTGTTTTTTTTTTTTTAAATGAATTCGATGGATATTGGGCTGATATTTAGCCGAATTATTTCACCGAGATATCAGCCAATACGTATTATATATGCCGAAATATCTTGACCTTCAAACAACTGAGATATCTCGGCTCGACTTTGACTTTTAAACAACTGAGATATCTTGGCCCATACATATGCCGACCGAGATTTGTTACCTTGCCTCTATGGTTGGTTTACCTATGGATTGCGGATTCAGCAATCCCTCTTCCTACTACATGGTTGAAAAGACCATGAATAGGAGATGTAACAGGTCAATATGAGATGAATGTGTTGAGGGTATTTTCGTCGTATCATAAAATGTGATTTCCAATTACCAAAAACCTATAATGTCTATAAAATAAAAATAAATAAATTGAATTTTTCCAAATACTTTTCTCAAAAATTAGCATATTACGATTCAACAACACTGAAATCGAAGAAATCTTTCCACATCAAACATCCAAGGCCTTTAAATTTAAGAGATTTTTTTTTGGTATATGAAAATTCAGCTACGATGCATTGTACATGAGGAGAAATACGAGAATGATATACTCTTTTTTTCTAATTTAAGAACAAAATTTTATTTAAGAGAGTTCAGCCCAAAGTGATTGGGATAAAGAAAGGTAACAGAATACAAAACAAATAAACGCAGCTACATCAATAAAGAATTTCAAAAGCCTTGACCGACTGCCATTGAATTGATCCATCAAACAGCCAACAAAGCTCATTGAATAATATTATACTTACTGTGCACAATCATGCGAGGCCTGGCTTAAGCTTTGTCCTTGAAGACATGCCTACTGAATTCAATCCAAATGAACCAAGCAATGGCCAGGTACTACACCCATCAAGAAGAACCTCACAGGAAGGGGGGACCTAGGCCAAAGGGGGAAGGGACATGAAGAAGAGCTAGATGGTTAAAATAAGAAGGCAATGTTGAAGAAGGTGATCAACAAATTCCTCATTAGACCAACATAGAACGCAATTATTGGAAAGTGAAAAGTTGTGGGATTTTGTTAAAAATCCATGACGATAACATTTTTAAAGTAGAACTCACTCTCAAAAGTCAGCCATTTAGAGGAGAGGTGCCACAAGTATTATATGGAGTCATTAGTTTCTCAAATTAGGCGATGTGAGACTCATTTGTCACTTCACACCCGCCCTCACATGCATCAGTTGTACGTGAAACCTGTTCTGATATCATGTTAGAAAACCATGATTTGATAACATTCTTGAGATAGAACTCACTCTCAAAAGTTTAAGCCATTGAGAGGAGGGTGCATCAAGTGTTATATATAGAGGCATTGGTTTCTCAAATTAGACGATATGGGAGTCTCTTGCCACTTCACAGATTTATCATCCAGGGTGAAGATTCTACTCAAGAAAGTCAAACCAACAAAAAAAAGCCACTATTAGAGGAAGCCAAACCACTAGAAGATACTAAGATACCTCCATGAACCTGCTTTATTAAAATCGAGTTGCATTAAACACCATTTAGAAGGCTAACTATTAAATAGCAAGAATTGTTAAGACATCAGCAAATTTGCTTGCAACACTTAAAAACAGTAGTGGAAGTAATAATAATAGTGGAATACCAGAAAATGGTAACATCTTGATAAGAAAGTAATCACATTGACACCATAGATATGTGTTTTGATTAGCACAAATGAGAAAAATAAGCAGTAGAAACATTTAAAGCCCAATAATTAATCATCTGAAAAAAAAAAATTGCACAGATCACATTGCAATTCATCGTAGTTAGTGGCAGTCTAGACAGCCAAAAACCAAAAAGGAACACAATCGAACAGCAAATCGATGTAGCAGTCCCAATTCCTCCCTAAATTAGCAGTCTTCAAGCTGATAACTGGATTGCCATAATGTCATTTCGAACTTGTATGATACTGGTCGTCAGGAGTCATGGTGAAGGTTACAAGAACAAGCAATAATAAACATGAAATAAGGATGCCTGTCAATGCAGCACTAGTCTTTCAATAGTCTTGCTTCAAACCCCCCTTCCTTTCTAACCACCAGACTGTAAGGCATATGCGTCCCAAGCATTTTATCCCAAATTGAGAAAAATGGCTGCGAGTAATTATATTTTGTACCTTGAAGCTGATGGTGGATATCATGGTACGCAGTGTTGTTTTGGAAAAAGATATGAAATATATTACCAGGAAGCCAAAGCCCACAGTGGTCATCAACGGTCTTAATCACTGCAAAACAGAAGAATATAACAGCTGTCCGTGCAGTCATCCCCGAGATGAGGAATGAGATGGCCCCACCAAATGTGTCCAGCAAAAGACCTTCCAAAGGGTGGTTGTAAAGGGCTCCGATAGCATAAGGGACAACCAGTCTGTGATGTTGTGAGTGGACGTGGCGATATAGGAATTTGTTCTGGTGCATGTAACGGTGTACAAAATACTGCCATGTGTCCATGACTAGCATCGCAACTACAATCTGTATCAGTTGGACTGGAATTGATGGCTGTACTGTAATTCCAGTTGAACTTGCCCTGGAGGTCATCTGCAACAAATAAAACAAGCAGAGACAAAAATTGGTATAAATCATCATTAGTAGTCAATATATTTCACACAACAAGTTATCGGCATGCTTAAGTGGAAAATTCCCCTCTTGCATTGAAGGGTTCCAGCTTTGTAGGCTGCCAGCCATCTCTCATTAGTAGACATGACAGAAGACTGCTCAAAAAAAAAAAAAAAGTAGACTTGATACAAGAGGTACAATGCAGTGCTTGACCCAAAGGGGAATAAGAAAATGTTTTTACATATCCAACAACAGTTCAGGTGCAGCCTCCTTTCAGTGGCATTTGGCATTCACGTGTTGCGTCATTGAATGTTTTCTCATGATATTTGGGTTCATCTCATGATCAGACAAAGGCTTCTAGGCAAAAGCCTTTAGTGCAATTGGTTAGTGGTCATTGTTGCAACTATAAAAGCTATGGGTTTGAGTCATATGGTGTCGGGACAGAGAACCCAAATTGTTTAACAAAACAACAATAAGAAGATCTTTAGAAATAGATCTGAAAACAAAAAGGAAAGAGTTATTTTATTTGACAGTGGGCCAATTTCTTTTCTTTTCTTTTTTAAAGTTACTGATGCAAATTAGTGGCTCTTTCAATCCCATGTAGTGGGATGCAAATTAAGATGAGGTACTACTAAATGAAACAGTAATGTTCAAATGAATACTGTAGATTAAATGGGGGGAAAATTTTAATTAGTCAATGTCCTGATTAGAGTCACCAATTAGAAGTGACGAGTCTAAAAGGTGGATTAAGGGGTGTCCATGAGGCCACTCATAGAGATCTATAACCCCTGGTCATACACCCCAAGCACTCTTACGAGGCTTTGCAACTCAAAATTTCTTCCAGAACCAAGGAGCAAAAGAGATGACAGAGCGCACCAATCACCCCTAGCAAATCCATTGTGAAATGTAGGTGGAACCTTGGAGACAAATAATATGGAAAGTAATTTTGATTCATACACATGCATATGGTCTGGGACTAGTCAAACACCCTCGGTCTGATGAAATAGTTCCAATTTTAATCATGCTTCACCAACAAATAGAATCAATGTTTAATGTGATCAAGGAAGTGGCACCTAACCCACTAGGGGAAGATAGGATGATTTGGAGCAAGAAACCCAGTTGTATCTTCTTGAGTAAATCAATATTCTCAATTCTAAAACCCAAACCACCAACCACATTCTAGTCACAGCCATTTGGAATCTCCCATCCACCCTAGTTAAGGCCTTTAGACCGTTATCTCCATTAAATCCTCATCTTAGATAAGCACAAAGTGAAAAAATTTGATTTTTTCCGAAACAAATCTGTCTGGTGAGGAGTTGATTGATCATATTTTCCTTCTTTGCCCTTTTACATATCCTATTCCAACCATGTGTTGGTCTATTTTCTTTCTCCAGTCTGTTGCATGGTTCCTTCCAATCACTTATGGATTGATGGGAATTAGGATCATCCTTTCAGCAAAAGAAGCTAAGTTTTATGAAATTTGATACCTTTACCAATTGCTTTGAGAATGATCAGCACATCATGTGAAGACTATAAAAGGGCCTGAGTCAAATGGACCAAGCCCTATATTGTGCAAGACCAAACCAAAATGGTAGAGCTTGCCAGTCCATCCTACCTTCAAAATGAGTTCAACCTATGGTGTTATCTTTGAAAATCCTTTAAGATTTGATTACTACTTACATTACAGGGGTCCTTACATCAAGTCTATTTGGTAAGTCCTAGAACCTAACTTGGAGTCTTAGTGTATTAGTCCTAGAACCAATCGCTTTGAGAATGATTCAGGTGCACATCATGTGAAGACTATAACAGGGCCTGAGTCCAATGGACCAAGCCCTATCTATATTATGTAAGACCAAACCAAAATGGTAGAGCCTTACAGTCCATCCTACCTTCAAAATGAGTTCAACCTTGCCACAACGTACCATCATTTGTATATGGCATTGATAGCATAGCCTAATTTAACAAGATGATAAGAATGTTAATAAACAACTCACTCAGAAAGGGCAAGCCATCAGTGAATGTTAGGCATTAATATGAGAGAAGTCTAGAAAGGATCAGGTCACATTCTGAGTCCCAATTCTTCTGGATACAGGTAAGGTGTGAATTGAGCATTGGCAATAACTCTAGTAGTCTAGTATAATCATGTAAAAATAAAACAGTTTCAAATGTTGACCAATAAAAGAAATAACTACTTCTGTTTCCGGATTAATCAAACAAGAAGGGCATGATAAACTTCATACACTTTAGTCAAGTCATTTCCATCTGATCCATTCAACAGTGATCCAATAGTATGACAAAATCCGAGAAGGGACATGGATTTATGCATATGGGCAAAGATTGATGAATGGTTGGATTCTCCATAAGTACGCTGCACACGTCCCAAGTCCCAACAGCTGTCATCTTCTTCTTCTTCTTTTGAATAGTAGTAGTAGTTATTGATAAAAAAACACAAGGAAATTACAGACAGACCCAAAAAATACAAGCAGGCACAGAAAAGAGCCTAGAGAGAAAAACAGAAAACAACAGATTAAAACCAGCAGGCTAAGACCACACAAGAAAGCCCAAACGGCCAAAACTGAGGAACACCTTACCAGGAAGAGCCTGCTAAACTAGCAACCTAGAAGCAGTTAGGACATACAGATCCTTACCATAAGGATAGCAGCATAAAGACCATTTCTCTTAAATTACTTAGGTAGAATATCTGTATTCAAGTCCATAGTAAGATCATTTATCCTCTCCTCATACATTGCCACCATTAGAGGTTCATTAAGTTCTGAAAAAAAAAAATGAATGTCATTTACTCCAGGGATTCTGAAATTGGGAGGCACTTCAAAATTAGAAGGTTCCCAGAGAAACAGATCTGATTTTTTCTATGAAATCTTAGCTTCCTCCTCCTCATATCATACATGCAATTAACAAACTTTTGACGTTCTGCATTTGCAACACATTTCAAAATTAGGAGGTTCCAAAAATGCTGCTCAAATTTTCCAGAAACAGTCCCACATCGTCCTGCTCAAATCATCATCATTCCTTCTCTCTCCTCTCCTCATCATTGTAATTGTCATCATCATCATCAAAACCATGTCCTATTTCCAATTTAACTATTTTCTCATACTCCACCTTGATATGTTGAATAGATTATCCTAAAAGGATGAAAGTTACCCTTTCCAGATACATTCAGAATTTCACATTCCATTCAGTATTCAGATTTCACATTGCACTTAAATTTTCTTAATTTTTATCTAATTTTCAGATAACATAGATTTGCATGCATTAGAAGGTTCAATTTTCAGCCTTTATTACGGGAACATGTGACATGAAAAAATGGTATCTTTTTTTTTTTTCATTTCTTTCTCATGTTATATTTTATATGATGCATTGGAGTTACCTAACTCCCTCCCATAAAAGGTTAGAAGCAATTGTAACCTTAAGAGGGTTACCCTAGAATTACATAAATAACACTTTACAAATATTAATTGTATGCAACACATACTTTAGAATCCTTTTGATAAGGGTAAGCAGAAATGTATATTTCAGAAGGCCCAAGCACAATCAATGTTATAAATATATTTGATGACAACAGTGAGATACTATTAAACCCATGGATCCTATTTTTGGGGTTTTGCTAAATCAGATACTCAATGTTAGTGTCAAACATTAAGAATAATATCCAAGTGAACAGAAATAAGATCTTTTAAGTTCAAGAACGGCATTGCAAAATCAAGCTTGCACCAAGCGTTATCCTGCTGGAAGCAATACAGTGTCTCTCCATTTTCAATTCTCATGAAATTCCAGATGTCCTTTATATATCCCATCAGCACATCATATCCTATAGCTTACCCTTAACCATGAATGCCCCATTGACTCGTTAGTTGGAGTAAAAGTTTGGTGCACTATAACAACATATCAAACTTCTAGCAGAGTTTACAACAATAATTCACTAGATTAAGGGGATTCAGTCTCTGGAAAAGAAAAGATTTTAATCATGGATATAGCCAGTGACATCACACATATTTATAGAGAAGGCAATTCAACAGCAAATAAGCTAGAAATTTGAAGAAGGAAACCTAGAATCAAATGCTTAGTTGTTCCTAGATAAATGGCTATAGCCCAGTTACAAGGGCTTATTGTTGCAATGACAAGGTTACAAGTTGGAGTTAACTTACCTTTAAAAACCCAAAAAGAAAACAAAAAAGTAACCCACTATAAAGGTTCTATCAGTCAGAAAAGCAAACTAATAGTTTATAATTCCTCCCAAAATGTTTGGACTGTTAGGTTGGGGAAAATCCTGACTCAAGATAGCTTACGGAGAAGAGTAATGGTTAGTGCTTGTCCTTTTTGTCTCCAAGCATCCGAAGAGTCGAATCACCTACTTATTTATTGCTCCTTCTCCTCTAAGGTTTGGAAATCTTAGATCAGTTTGGGATGGCTTAGGTCATGCCTTTGTCAGTGGCTGAATTGTCTTTTGCTTAGGACTTATCTCCGTATCGTCTAAATGCTCTGCCCTGTGGCAATTGTCACTTTTTGTCACCATTTGGAGCCTTTGGTTGGAACAAAATAACAGGATCTTCAAAGGTATTACCGAGTCATATTTGTCGGTTGCAAGACGTAGCCTCACCAAGTGTTGCATGGGCCGCTCCCCTCTAGGATTTCCAGAATATCTCTATGTCAAACATCCTGCGAGCATGGAAAGAATGTGCTGATCTCGCTTGATCTCATTCTGACTTTTAGCCTACTTTTTGTAGTTTTCTTTTATCATTTTGCTAAATAAGAATACACTAACTTCAACGGGTAATGAGAAAAATATTTATGGGTTCATATAATCAATCTCTTAAATTTGTTTTTAGTATTTTCACTGACTTTATGATGAGGACATCATGGGACGACAACAAAGAAGGATGCATTGGAATCTAGATTTTACCTCATTATGGTTAGATAATGAATTTCTGCACAATCCCTACATATCTAACCATGGGTAGAGGCAGATCCAGCCATGGATAGCTCACATTGTACGTTGATCAAGTAGCAAATTTGAAGATTTTGCTCGATCTATCCATTTACATCATTTAAGTCATTCATTTATGGAATGAACCGATCTGACCGTTGATCCAGTGCCCTTTTATTGGTGTTAGATTGTTTTAGTTTATATGTCGTTCAAGATTGTTATAGACAATAATTTGTTTTTATAGTTTTACATCGTCCACATGTGTGTCTGAAGTCACATGTGTCTACAGTTTTAAGAGTCTCCTTTTTTTTAGAAATAACCTTATAGAGACACTTCTATGATGATGAAGGAAGGAAAGAAGAAATTCAAATTTCTCCCATTTGAGATCAAGAAACGTTGTGTAACTCAATGTATAAGTCTTTCTTCTTCTTCTTCCTTCCCCTTTTTCTCCTCTTTTCCCCACTTTTCCTTTCTTTTTGCACCTTATTTTTGTCCAATTTCCATCCAAGTCCTAACCCTAGCCAAACCAAGACTCAACCTCACCATCAGCCAGCAAAACCCCATCGGGACCCACCAGTCCATCTGGATGTCCATACATGTCCGTACAACTGTACGAACATGCCCATTTTGGCCCCACTTTACCCTATTTTGCACCCCTACCTCTATATCCATATCTTAGACTTGTTGATCTAGCCATAACCTATTTGAGACCTAGTTTTGCTCAAGAATAAAAAAAATACCAAACCCTAATTTCTTTGGCAAACACTAGGTGACCCCATGACCCTATTTCATCCCTTGGTTGATTGACTTTTAAATCTAGAAAACCTAGGACAGGGTTTGGTCTGATTTAAATAGTCTTTTGAGGGATTTGACAATGAAGGTCAGCAATACAACCTTGAGGGCTTTATGTGTAGATGTTATTCTTCCTTTTGAATCACTTTAATTAATTGTGTATGTGAATTTGCAAAGTTTTTTGTTATATTCTTTGTTTTCATATTAATTTATCTCTCTAACATCTAATATGAATCATGGATACAGGTTTCATGTCATTTTAGGATTCACCATACACATTTTGAGGCATCTATCTATCATTTAGATCTACGGTTTCCAATATTTTGACTTGTCCTATGTCAGATTTGGTATCAAAGCTTGTCCTTCATGACTTTACCTTCCAATCACCAACCCTTAACCTTAGCACATCATAACCATCAATACTTCATTCCAATTCCACTCCCACAATCAGTTTGGTCCCAACTCCCAATATCTGCTATAGCTACAAATTTTGTTATTGTATAAAATTTTCACCAGTCATATACACCAGCAGAACGCAAACCTCACATTTGATCTATATCTCCGTATGTACTATGAATTAAAATCACATAGCAGAAATAGGTTCCACACCACTTCCTACATTGGCATGGGAAATTGCGTTCACAAGTCTCACCATCAACATCAAGGCCTTATCCCATCTATCTGGGTTCGGTTGTAATAATTGTCTAATCGTATAGCTTGTTTGTACATTCGGCAAGATTTATAGTACACAATTTTTTCGTTATCATCATACTTCTGGTATATCTAGAAGTACAGATACTCCAAGTTCACTAGCACATTATTACAACCAAATGACATACACATTTTGAAATTAGAAGCATTTGAAAAGACCAGTAATTCAAACTGCAAAACGACAAAAGGCAGACTGGCAGAGGAAATACAAAATTCAAATACTTACCAAGAAAAGCATCTGAGCAACAGTGGCCTGAACAAGCTGCTGCAGCAAAACACCCTTAATCACAGACGATATGGGCACCAGATTCTTCTCTTCTTCCTCTTTCCTCGTATGCAACCTGTAACGATCCAGTGGTGGCAAAAGCTGATAAATTCCAGCATACAGCCAATAAACGGCAACTGGAGCAAAAGTGCCCATCGCCTCATCACTCAAATAGCCTTCCCAAAAAACCATCCTTGGACCAGAATGATAAATTAAAGAATGAGGTGGCACTTTTTTAAGCAAAATCAGAAACCCACCTCTATATTTTGCTGAAAATGCATTCTGGGTGCTGATCAAGGACGGGAATTTGCACAACTCAGGGCCCAAAAAACAAAAAGAAGGGGCTACTCTGAGAAATTCAACAAAAATCTACAAAACTGGAAAAAAATTGATATGGGTTTGGGAAGAAATGAAAAACCCAGATCGTGATAAATGGAAGTTACTTTTGGGTTGGAGGTCGGGAGAGAGTTTGCTGACAAGGAATTTTAGGTATTTTGAGAAATTGGGGCTGTTTTCTACTGTTCTCTCAGAAAAATTTAATAAAGGCAAGACCAAAGAGCTGAGAATCAGAGTCCTAGTTTGAAGTTCTAGAGAACGAAATAAATGGAAGAATCGCCGCCTGTTTTGTGTTTGTGGAATCTAACGTTCTTTTATTCTTTCGAACGTAGTTTTCGACTTTCGTTACCTGCACTTTTGGCTTGTAACACACAAAAAATAAAAATGTGAAATAATTCTGAAAAATAATTATCCATTCAAATAAAGAGCTAGATCAAGAAAATCAGATGAAAAATTTAAATGAAAGTTTAAAACCTCGAAATCTGAATCCCACTCAAGTAATTTAATTGAATTCTTAATTCAATTGTAAAAGAAAACAGTACAACCCATTAATTGTTTTACTTAAAATTCCATCAAGTCAATGCTTTTATGCATTCAAATTTAATGCGAGGGACAAAGAATGATACACACTAGATTATAAGGTGGTAAAATAAATGATTTTTTCATTATAATAGAATGAAAACAAAAACTACAAAATGATTTATTATGTCCATGAATTTCTTTATTAATTAAATTGACATAAATATGAATTCTTTTAGAAATGATTTATAAAAATACATTCATTTAGAGAATAAAATTATTTAAATTCGAGTTTTACACAACCTAGCCTCCCAATTTGACCAACAATTCATAGAGAGTAAAATACTATAAAGTTTGAGTTGAAAATCTCTAAAGATATTTATTTACATGTGTCGTTGTCACTCTTAGAATTAATAAACACTTTCTAAATAAAATCAATATTTAGACCCCTATTCCTTATTACGTTTGTTATTTCTAGTTAATTGGATTGTTATTTATGTGATGAATTTATGGGAACTTTTTTCAACTAATTGGTTCTTGTCGGGCAGGGGTTGAAAAATCGGCTTGGCTGAAATTTCGGCCAATTTTTCATATTGGCCGAGATTTTTTCTCTCTCCTCAATTTTTTTAAAAAAAACTTAGTGACTTTTTTATTTGAAAAAATTCATTTAAAAAAAATAAAAAAGACTTTTTTAAAAAAAATAAACGTCGAGATATCGACTGAGCCCACAACCAATATTCTTTTTTTTTAAATAAAAAAAATCGGCGGAGATCTCGACTATATCTGCCGATTTTTTTTTTTATCTAGTCGATACGGTATACCGCTGTTGTCGGGTGGAGGTCTCGTAGGCCAAGTTCAGCATCTGCTGTAATACCCTGCCCCGGATTAGACGTAATTTAGCTTAATTTCCGTGTTTAATCGGTTGATCCCAGAGTTTTCAATCAGGGCTTTGAGGAAAAGCCCAAGCGAGACCCAATCCGAGCCCGTGAGCTCAGTGATCCAGCCCGTCGAGCTGAGGGGTATTTTGGTAATTTTACCGTTTGTCGTGTAAATTTTCATAATTGGTGTGATTTAATGATTTTCATTGATTGATAATACTCCCCTTATTGAATGATTTGCATTCTAAGTTTAAAATGAATTTATTTTTCAGAAAATGATAATTAAATATCGCCCGAAAGAGAGTTTTAATTATTTAAAATATTTTCGGGAAGGAGTTAAATTTTGAAAACGGTATCGGGTGTTAGACCATTTTAATATTGATCTAGATATTTCATTTCATCTGAAAATAAGATTTACAAATTAGTTATTTTTACGTTTGATTAATTAAGTAATTATGAGAAAAACATGATTTTTGTTTAAATCAAGGGTTTTTAATAAGAAATAAAATCTAAAAAATGGTGACCTAAGTTTCCAAAACCCAACCCATCTGTAAGGTTGGATCGGATTTTTGAATCTTGAATTTACCACTTTTAGTTTTAAAAATCAAATTTTCTTAGTTAAGGACCTTTCTGCAAATCCAGAATTATCAGAGGACTGATCTGCAATCGCAGGTCTTACCTGCCAACGCCATGCAGGCGCATGCTCTGGCCGCTCGGCCGGAAATCCGGGATTTCCGACCATCATGAGATCCCGGTGTGCCGTCGCATCAGCCAGCAGGTTTTCCGGCATCCCATACCGACCAATGATGAAGCTCTCTGTCCCGTCCCATCGTCGACTCTCCTGATTTGCAGCATTGTTCCGGCATCTCTCTTCAAACCAATCCTATAAATTGAAGCCTCCGATCACCGTTTGAAACTCCCAGCAAATCTTGCAATACCTTTCTTTCCTCTCCCTCTCTTTGCCTCTATTTTTTTCAGCTGAAAACCAAGCCGACGGACTGTTTAAGCTGCTGTTTTTTTAAGTAACAGTAAGCTTAAGTGGAAGATTTTCCAAAAACCCGATTTAGCCCAAGATCCCGAACCAAGGTATCCATTGTATTCCTTTTAAATTCTAACCAATTTAGAATCAAGAAATCAAAAATTGACCTCGTTTTGATGAAGAAAAACCGATTTAAAATTTTAAGGAAAACCATGGGTTTCATGTACCCGTGATGATCTACCCTTAAAATCGGATGGCCCTTTGAGCTTTTGAGCTCCAAACCAATCCCTGTGTAAAGAGGACTCCCAGAGGAGTCCATCAAACCAGACCGATGTGAAAACCGAATTCGGGAAGCCCTCCCTTTCTGGAATCGCATTTCGGTGTATTTCCGCCGTCACTGTCTGCAACTGCAGACAGTGGAGAAGACGACTCTCGGAAGGTCCGAGAGCCGATCTTCGGACGGTCCGAACCTTCGGACAGTCCGAGCAGTGACCCTCGGACGTTCCGAGCTTCAACCCGAAGCCCAGACCGCCGAGGCGAGCCCAACCTCTTTCGGACGCACCGATCCAAGCTCGGAAGGACCGAGCCCAGCTCGGAAGGACCGACCCTCTCGGAAGGTCCGAGACCCAGTCTTCGGACGTTTCCGAGCATTGCAGACCCACCGACCTCTATTTTCTGTTTTCCTGTTTCGGATTGGACTTCGGACAGTCCGAGACCCAGTCTTCGGACGATCCGAAGTCACGCCTCAAGGTCCGAGGCCAGTGACTCAGTTTTAGGTGGTTCGGATGATCCGAAGCCACTGTACCCTTGTTCCGAAGTGATGATCCGAGGAACACAGTTTTAAATGAATAAAATATTATTGATTGCTGTTTTAATTAATGTGTTTGATTAATTGTTGTAGTTATACCCCCTCTGTTAATTAAAATTGTACTAACCCATTTTCCTCTTATTATTTATAGTCTAAATACTATTGTATACGCTTTCAGTCCGACACTAGTCGGGAACTGAGTGATTCACTTTCAGGCCGACACTATAATCGGGCACTGAGTGACCTCGAGGCCTACTCAAAATGTCAGCTCTGGTCCATATCCAGAAGACAATCGAGAAGTGACCCGAGGATCTAGACCTTACTCAATAAGTCAATCTGGTCAATGCCCAGAAGACAATATGAGTTTGGACTGAGCCCCTTATGTTTATTATATTATTATCTTGTGGATAATTTAAAAAGGATAGAAACCAAGTAGGAGACTCATTTCCATTAACCCTGGATATTTTGTGGGAAAACGTGTGATTTCCAAAATACTACGTATGTGTACGTATTTGTATGTATATTGATCGTGCACTTGTGTTTGTTTGACAGAGACCGCGAAACCACACGATCACGGTGAGGGAACTTAACTCTGCAGATTTTGTAAACAGGTGTTATATTGAGCAATGAGTGGTTTCGATCTTGATGAACCCACTCATGTGCCTATACATGGTGCACTATGGTAAGAGTGCTATGATATTACGGTGTTGACCGTATGTGTATGTAAGACTGCTTCCACGTACCTGGGCTATTGAACCAATATCGGCCATATGAGAGATGGTTTATGTCTACTGGACCATGGGCGGACCATGCTGTCGTCAGTTGCTGACTTGAGGGTGTCAGTATCGGCTACGTTTAAGAGCCGGAGATGTGCTTGCAAGGATGTATTTTGACCGTGTCGGGACTTAATACTGGTCTCAGTGTAGTCGGCAGGCGTTACGGTGGATAATGGCATGATTGATAGTCTGATGGTGTTATTATCTTATTTGAAATTATGCTTACTGTTATCAAGCATGTGATATTGAACTGTTGCTAACCTGTTTTACTATTTACTTAATGTGCATTGTTAATTATCCTTCACTGGGCTAGTTAGCTCACACCACTCACCTTTCAGGCAATGAACCCGAGGAGGAGGACCCTCTCTTTCAGGCTTAGGGCGTTTAAGCTGAAGCAGTGCCTTGGGATTCCCCCGGAGGGGAATGCCCTGATCTTGCTGTTGGTTCTTAGAACCGTTGTTTTTGTATTAAGTACCGAATGTGGTACTTAATTTACGTTGTAATCGGCTATGTTGCCAATTGAGACAATGTTATGATTAATTAATGATGTTTGATTTTGATTATGTTGTGTGTTGATGATTGTTTATGTCTGAGTTTTTGGAGGCAGGCATATGGTACATGTTTGAGTCCACTCAACGGGCTGATGTGTAACCGCTGGGCCTAACTGTTGATCCAGCCCAGTCAGAGTGCTTGTGGTTTAGTGTAGTTTACTTATCTAAAAAAAAAAAAAAAAAAATCAGTCGCGTTCCGGGCCCACTGGTCGGGTCGGGGCGTGACATCTGCTGCGTGTATCGCAGTCGAAACGTGGCGCTGGTTGTTACGCAGTTTAATGCCTTCACTACCAACTCTAGCTTTTGGCGTAGTGGTAAGCATTATGACAAATACCGTTCTCAGGATATTAACGGCAATTGGTAATAACGGGATATTTTTAAATTCTCGGATTTTTACCGGGAATTTAACGGAAAAATCTCGCTGAAATTATAATATTTAAAAAATAAAAAAATAGAATAAATAAAAAAAATTAATGAAATAAAAATGATATAGGGAATTTACCGAGAATTTATCGGGAATTTACCAGCAATTTATCGGGAATTTACCAGCAATTTGCCGGGATATTATCGCGTTATTAACATTTATCGCGTTTTTAACACGATTTTATCTGGAATTTACTGGAAATTTATAGTCGTGGCGATAAAAATGCGTTTTTAACGCGGTAATGTTATTTTGCCGATGAAAACGCGATAAATTTGAAAATACCACCGATATTTGTAACAAGGGTGGTAAGTGCTTGACCCTAACAATTTCCATATTTTATTTTTTAATAATTAATGTGTTTCAGTCTCTTAGAACACATAACTAATTTTCAAGACATGTGTAAGTCTCCTTATCTACAAACACTAAATAATTTTATAGAGAGTAACCCTTTAAGGTGAAATGACATTCGAACTCACGATTCCAACTTCCTTAAGATAGATTTAGCTTTTCCTATTAATTATTTATTTAATTCTTCAATTAATATCTTTGAGAATTGAATTAATCCTCTCGGGCCATTGGACGGCCCGGGTCGACAAAAACAATGAATAAACCATTAGATAATGACACGAAAACTGGTTAACAAAAGCAAAGTGATTAAAGGCTGCTGGCCTGACCAACTTTTCTTGGATTTAACTAATTTTTATATAAAAAATATATATTTTTAATTTAAACAGAATAGTCAAAGTTTTTCGCTGCAACGAAAGTCATCAACCTTATCAACTATACAATCACACATGCAGAAGATTCCACCTGTTGAGGAGCCCAAGAACATACCTTTATGAGTGAGTTGCTGTTGTTTCTTATAAAATAAGTGAAAGAGAAGAGTTTGAATCTAGATTGAAAGAATTAGTTGTTATAATGATAATGATGATAATAGTAATAATGAATTTGAATTAAAAAAAATCAATAAGGTAGTATACAAAATTTTAAAAATTGAATCGATTGATATAGTTTAATTTGGGTAGATTTAAATTAGTGATGGAGGTTAAGATAGGAATTTTACGTTTGCTGAAGCTATCATACTGAAATCAATGAATTTTCATTTAAATTCTTTGAATTTGAATCAAGAATTCTGAAAAATGAAACTCAGGTATCCACTCCCACTCTTAAAGGAAAAGATTATTTTTAATTTTGACAGTACAATCTCATTGAAGAAATTAGGAGTTCTAGAAATTTAATTCAAATGAGGAATTAGCAACCCAAATGTTAAAATTTTAATCCATTTAATTAACTGAATTAAATATAATTAAAATTAAATATGCATGAATTCTAATCCAATTCAAGTTCAGATTGGAAATTGAAGAATCTTCTAATAAATCGATTTGGATGTGTAATTAAAATTTAATTAAGTAATTAAAATGAATGCAAGACATGAAACTTAAATTCTCTATGCAATAAAATTCAACACTTAAATTTAATTTAATTCAAACACATTAAATCAAATCAAATTAAAAAAAAACAACAACAACAACAAAAGAGACTCTTTGAAGTCTCAAACAAGCATCCAATACTCTGAAATTCAACTCAATTTTTTCCCACAAATCAAGCCCTAAATCCAGCCCAATAGCACTCGTTTTGGTTGGCTGCTTTTTACAGAGTTTATGCAATGCCATGTTTCTAGGTTGCTATCTCTTAGTGGGTCCCAGGCCACGTAAGCATCCCATGTGTCCTCAGCTGAGTGGGCCCACTGGATTGATCTCTAGTGGGCTTAGTTTCATGGGCCTTTGAGGCCCAAAAATCTCCTGCACATGTCCAGGCCCAAAACTAATTTAAATGGACTTCATTCATTGTGGTTCCATTGGGTTACATTTGAGGCCCTCTCTTCCCTCCATCAATTTTAGAATTAATCTGGAGAGGAAATTTACCGATTTCGTCCAATCGAGTCTCAATCAGATCATAGTCAAACTCATTGAATTCGATGTCGGCATCAACCAATCTCCAAGGCAGCCCATTCTCAAGATGGTTCAATTTCCCCAAATGGTTGTTACAGTTTTTAGATAGTTGATTTTATTCTCTTATCCTCTTTTACTAAAAAAAAGGTTATTTTTCGTTGTTTGCTATTATTATATCACGGTTGCAATATGTTTTTCAATTTTTTATGTTATTTAGTAATTCATGTTGAAATAAATCAATGTGTTATTTTCATGTTATACTAACATTATGATTCAAAATAACTCAAAATAGTCAATCTTACTTCTAAACATTTTTAAAATCACAGCCAATTCAAGATTCAAAGTCAAAACAATCTTTTCAAAAAAATAAAAAATGCATATGCCGATATATTGGCTGATACGTATCAGCTGATTTATCAACCCATATGGCATCTATTCCTTGGATGATGGTAATGATGATCGCAGACCATGACAGTGGCCCTTAGAATGGCAAGAGATCAAAAATCATACTAATTACAAGCGTAAACCATTTTATCAATGACCTTTTTTTAATGAAATAGAACTGATTGGTGAGGCTAACCAAGTTTTTGATATGGAATTGACAGCAGAACAAGGGCTCTAAATGCTGAAAACTGGGAAAAAGCCTAGTCTTCTCTCCCGTTTACTGGGTTCAAATAACCAATGAAGTCTTAGTTTGATAAATTGTTGAATGTAATTCAGGGAAAACTAGTTTTCTCGAAGCCTCTTGCTTGTATCTCTCATTAAAGGGTGATATATGACACACTAATGAGAATGATTTCAATGAAATAACTAGATTAAATACAACTGATGGGTCCCAAAATCTTCAGCTTGTAAGAGATTCAAGGGATACATGAGCTAACAATCCAAAATAATCTGAGTCCCCAAATAGCAATGATGATAACAGTATAACACAATCCCACAATCATAATCATAAGAACAGCAGTTCACAATAACTACAGAAGTTCCAAGCCGAATGAACAAAATACAATTTCATATATGCCTTACCTGGGGAAACCATCTTTTAATTGCGGCACAAGATCACAACTCATTACCAGCATTCTTCAGATTACCTCCAAGCAGAGACATAAGGATGCCGCCATGCACCCTCCCCTCAGGAACCAAAAAGTTGAAGCTTTTGCTCCCATTACCTTCTTCACTCCCCCCTTCCTCTCTCTCATCACTTCGCAGCTTTGAAGATGAAGAGGATTTCATCGACAATGGTAGCAGGACCTGAGGGGGTACAAGTTGCCATGCACTGGTGTTCTCTGAAGATTCGAGGCAGTCAGAAACAGCATTCGATAATGAAGAACAATTGTAGCTGAAATTGCTCCCCAGTGTTGATGCAGGCACAAGACCACGGAAGAGGCTGGTGTCAATCATACCTCCTTTCTTCCCAGCCTCCCGTTCTTGGACCATGCTGCCATGTGCTGCACACAACCCACTCTTCCCCCTTGCAAATTTATCACATGCACCTTGTGCCCATGTACATCTCTTCCCGCCACCATGGGCCTTGCAGAAGTTGGTGCTCCCTTGGGCACTCTTCTTACAATTCTCCAACTGGCATCGCTTTCCCCCACCATGCCTTACACAGCAGTCTGTACGGCCCCGAGCGCTCTTGGTGCAGCCTGGCACAGCGCAACGCTTTCCACCTCCATGTGCAACACAGTAGTTGGTCCCTCCATGCACGCTCTTGGGGCAGATTCCACCTCGAAATAGGCAACGCTTTCCTCCACCATGTGCCTTGCAGAGCGGTGTGCCTCCTTCGGCACCTTTTGTGCAACCTGCAAACACACAACGCTTGCCTCCACCGTGGGCTTTGCAAAGCATGGTATTACCCTGGGCACCCTTGGTGCAACCTGGGTGCTGGCACCGGCGGCCGCCTCCATGTGAGATGCAAAGCCCAGCCTGGCCCTCAGCACTACGAGTGCATCCTTCTATTTTGCACCTCTTCCCCCCACCGTGCCTGATGCAGAGACCTGACTTGCCACGAGCAGCCTTGGTGCACCCTGGATGTCCACACCGCCTGCCACCTCCATGAGCGATGCAGTAATCAGTTTTACCCTCTGCACTCTTGGTGCAGCCCAAGTGTAGGCATCTCCTCCCTCCCCCATGGGCCTTGCAGTAAGCAGTACGGCTCTCGGCACCCTTGTTGCATCCTGGCTTCTGACACCTCTGCCCCCCTCCATGTGCAATACAGAGACCGGATGCCCCTCTTGCCCCCTTCGAACACCCCTCATACCTGCACCTTTTAGGATGGTGACTCCGATGATCAGAAGATGTTAAAGTTGCGGTCGACGTGATTGCCCCCATTGAGTAATCATTAGAGGCTGAAGGCTCCTGGCTGAAATCAAGATGATGATAAACATTGTTCCCAAGATCTAAAAGCCCTTGGGTTTCTGGCAAATTCCCACTATTCTCCAAACTGGGAGCCAGGAGGAGAGCAGGCATGTACCCACCTGATTTCCTCTTGGCTGAAGTCGAGCCCTCATCAACAATGGGAATGGGGACCCTCCTACTAACCAGCAACTGGGTTTGGGGAGAAATTGTGTTAGATTCACTCTGGAATGAAACTGAATCTTCTTGCAGGCATGGAACTTCATCAGAGCCTCTCGAAAGCCCAAGTTTTAGCATTTCAGGATCATTATCTGAAACCAACCACTGGCTTAATGCAGTTGTAGATTCCTTTCTTTTGACAGACCCACTTAAGTAACAATCATCTGGATAACAACTTGGTGAAGAGCCTAATCCAAGAAACAACCTGCAACTATCATCTGATTCTTGGGAATAAAGAACACGATTGCTCTGACAACTGCTAGTTTTTGAAGTGTCAATCATCCTATATCCAAGACAGTCTAGACCCAATGCCGTATCAGCAGCATTTTCAGTTTTTCTGTTATTTGAGATGTGTCCTGCTGCATTTGGGCTGATAAGGTGAACCCTTTCAGCAAATGAGAGATCTGTTATGTCAAGATCCATTGTTGGGTAGTCTTCGAGAAATAACTACAATGATGGTGGATGCAACAAGGTTTGGGAGGAATCAAACCAAAGAATGTGACTTCTTTAACAAGCAGTCCCGTTGAGTATGCAACCATGTGGCATGTTGAATCGAATATACAAGTTTATAATAAGAGTTCCACCACTAACAAAGCCCGATGTGTCTGACCTGTCCATGATGTTGGGTAACTTGCTATGGAGTGTCGATGTTGCTGAATGACTTGATTACATGGGACTTAGCACTTAAGTGTTACAGAGTTCCAAACATATTTGATTACATTTCTAGGATAAAAGCCTTTGAGAAGTATAAAGAAGATCAACACGCTGAGAAGATTTGCTGAGAGCCTTTTCCTCCTAGCTAAAGAACCCACAAGCATCATCAATCCTACCAAAGAAGAATGCAATCCCATTGAACGACTTGGAAACAATGTATTCATTAAATAAGAAATTTAGATGTAACAATTAACATCACTAGCCAACTGAATTTTTATTTTGCAAGCAGGTAAATCAATTGCATGATACATATCAAGCTTTTCCATGTGGTTGATAATATGTAACTTCAGCTTACTGACAGAAATATTTTGCATCAAACACATAAGTTTGCATTATTTATATTCATAGTATTAAGAAATTTACGCTAGTAATTCCACACGTGTTTTTTTTCCCTTCTTGAGTGATACTTCTTGCCTTGCCATAAAAAAAATGCACATGTAAAACAGGAAGGGAAACAAAAGCTCAAAGCATGTTGAGAATGTAGCCATGGTATTAAAAAAAGGCTCAAAGCATGTCGATCGTTAAAGCATCTAGCCAACAATAAAGTAGTATCTCAAAGTGAAAAAAGAAGAAGAAAAAGAGTAAAAATACCATGACAGAGTGCTTGCATGTACGGCTACAAGCACTAAATTGTATTGAGTATTGACCTTGGCATCCATGTCTTGTCTTTGATGTGCATCTACAGTCCAAGGAATACATTACTTGTGCCATGGATATTTTGTATCCACACACTAATATTCTCATGCAGCATTGTTTGATACATTATTATCCTTACATTGTTCTGATGACACTTTATGTGCATTCCTCCCAACAGAAAGAATGTTAATGAACTGAAAAATGACTATACACAAACCAATAATTACATCTATAATCATTAAAATTTAGCTCTTTTTGGGCTGGAATATTTTCAAACAGAAATCTGAACATTAAAAACCCCACTGATCTTTACCATGACAAGCCTGATAGTTGGGTAAAGTACCAACCTCTGTTCTAAAAGAAGCAGCTAATACTGAGAAGCTCTTAACCTCACGGAAAAATTGGAGTCCAACACTCCAATTCATCCACTCCATAAATTACCAACAACCAACCAATCATCACGTCCATATATTTTCTCACACATAACATGTCCAACCATAAAAATTTGGTCTCACCCCTTCATGTGCTGACTGTAAGTGCTTTCCAAAAGATTTTTGTCAAAGTAGCAGAACTTTTTGTATAGACAATCAGCCCTTCAAACCATAACCTATTATATAGCCTCATGTTTTAGGGGTGCAAATGTATGCCCAACCTCAAAATATTGTTTTGGGGTGCAAATGTTTGTCCATCCTCAAAATATTGGACAGAGAGATTGTGCCCCGCATGCATGTGTGCGTGTGAGAGAGTGAGTGAGATCTCTCTCTCTTTCTCTCTGTGTGTGTGTGCGCCGTGCGCATGAGTGGGTGAGTGAGAGAGAGAAAGAGTAGAAAATCAAAGGGAAACACAACTAACCCGAAAGTATGACCTTTCTAAGGCCCTTCAAAATAGTATTTACCAGATCCTTGTCATGGAGCAGCCAAGGCACCCTTGTATTTTTGTGCATCAAGCTTTTTGCCACTTGTGGTTGTTGATAATCTTTTTTAAGTGTTAACTTCCAAAAAATAAAAACAAAAATAAAAAATAAAGTTCCCTTGAGTTTCCTCCATGTTGATTCTTTGGTGTTTCTTTTTTTCCTTAAAAGAAATTGAGCATTCAATCAGATGAAGAAATTTACTCAACAAGTGGCAGAGCACTCCACTCATTTTTTCTCCACGTTATAAGAATGCTGAACTGCACATCCAAAGTATAAAATTGCAAGAAAGAACAGAAAGAAAGAAATTATCACATTTAACAACAGTACTAATGGAACCAGATGTCCCATTTCTGGCTTCTGTTTGGAGTACTTCTTTCTCCCATGGGGGATACAAGAAACGAAATTGCATTTATGACAACAAATTATCGATCGATTCAAGGAGTTTACAAGTACTCATAAGAAACTAAGAATACATTGTTGTACAAACTCTCAACTCGGGTGAGTCAACTCATTGAGTTTCGTTTGGGCTTTTGACCATTAAGAAAACCCACAGATTCCATGAGCACCAGTACTCCACATATATTGTGTTGCACTGACTGAGTCTCAAGAAGGTTGAGTCAACTCATTGAATTTCCAATTAGGTGTTGAAACCCACAAATTACTCCAACAATAAAACTACAAAAATTCTCCTATCCACGGAAGAGAAATCATCTGTTGTCAACAAGATAACTCACTTTTTATAGGTTTATTTACATCATGATGATTAGTTGGACTAAAAGATCTACCCTTCTATAAAGTGAGCCAAAATTCAACTTGAACAAATCATTCTAAGTATGACTTTAAACACTAAAGTTTTCACTGTCCATATGACTAGAGCTTTGTCAAAAGGTGGGTGCATCTTTTTTTTTTTAATGACCAAGGTGTCCAGGGGTCTCACCTGTATTGAACAGGGGACATTTTAACCCAACTAGTCCATGGGGCATGTGCAAGCCTCCCAATCCCAAACACACCGGGTAAGCAACTATGAGGAGTAGCCTAGAGGGGTGTTGAGCGTGAATCGAACTCAAGACCTCCCTTTATGAGGGGAGCTTCTTGACTGTCAGGCCAACCCCCTCTTGGGTTAAAGGTAGGTGCATTTTGAAGGGATCAAATCGGGTATGAATCCAATTCGTGGAATAATAATGACTTTGAGGTAGAAAAAATGATGTAACCATCTGATCCACAACAAACCAGTTCACAAGGGATAATTTCTCATCCATAGAAGGCACACTAAATAATCACAAAACAAACACAGGACACAGAAATTCAAAAGGCAAATAGAGTACAGATTAAAAAACAAAAAGAGAAAAAAAAAATACATAATAAGCATACCCATAACCATGTATTGTAAATTCAACTAGTCTGAAGCTAGTTCAGTCACTACCAAAACCCAATTACTAGTAACAACACAAAAGCTCAAAAGCCAAAACCCCAGCAACTGACAAGAAATAGTTTTTGCAACATCAGTACAGAATACAAACATCTATTAAGCAACTACTAGTATCTACATAAGCATCAAGGAAAGGGAATTATACCTCAAAAGTGATGATCAGTTCAGACAAAATCCATGAAAATATAAGAACTTTCCATGGAAACGAACACAAGAAAGCTAGAGAGAGAGAAAGACGGCAGTGGGCACGTTGGAGAATTTATGCAAAAGATCTTCTCCCGAAGAGAGGTCGAAGAAGCGTGTCGCTTACACGTGTGCAAGTTTCGAGCCATTCATCAATTCCACGATCGGGGCGTTCACGACTGGGCATCTCGTGCAGCACGTTCTATACGGACCCATGTGGAACATTTTTATGTTTTTAATTTACTACAATATATATACAAGGTGATATAGTTTTTTATTTGCTAATAATATTTATGAAGTTAAAGATGGTCTTTATATTTATATCAATTTTAAAAATATTTCCAATAAAAAATTCAAATAGTTAATATAATGTTCAACACAAATCCATACAATTAAATCAAATGATTAGAAATTTGGTATGAAATAGAATTTAGCATCTAATATCTAATTTTTTATCTATTCAATGCACTTAGTGAAGTCTATATATCATCTCTATGTTCTAGAAATAATGCATAAATAAATAGAGATTTTAATGAATATTTAAAATTTTAAAAGTCTAAAATATCTCACTTGGGATAAATATCTTTGAATGCAAACTTTAAGTTTTTTTTTAAAAAAAAAAATTTATCTGAATTTGAAAATAAAATCTACTTCTTTTTAGATGGGGTTTAATAATTTAGTTATATTTGAAATTGATCATCTACTAACGTAAATAGCAAGCGATAAAAATAATTTTTTTATTGAAAATATACTATGTATTAAAATATAAGAGAAACTCTCTAACATTTATCCTCATATATCCATTTCATACTACCTACATCATTAGAATTAGACAATTGTTATATTCTACTATTTGAATTAGGTTTTTATTATCTTGCTCTATTTCGATTTTTTTTTAATTTTCTTTTACTCACTTTGTAAAAATTTATTGTAAGTTTCACTGATTATATATTTTATGAGTTTTACTCACATATGCCTCTAATATCAACTTTTAATGTTGATTATTGACTATTGAATTCAAATAAACCATGGTACAATAGAAATTTAAGACTAATCATAGCATTTTTTTAGTCAAATGGTATAGCTATGTCATAGTGTAAATTTATGTATAAATTCTTAAAAAAAATTATTTAAATAAATAAATATATTAATTACAAAACTTTACTTACTTTTTAATCATATAATATTCATCAAACTATTTTTTATCTATATAGTAACTTTTAGTAAGAGTTATGAAATGTCCCTCTAGGGGGTTGAAAAAATGGAGAAGTATCGGTCGCAAAATTATTTTTTAAAATTTTTTTACTTAAAACCACTGATATTGGACGATATTGGTGATACATAGGCCAATATATATCGGATATCGCTTAATATCAACTGAATATTGGTAGATACGTATTGTATCGACCATATATATAGATTTTAAAGCTGATATTAAAACCCCTCCCTCTTATCACCTGCCTTTTCATCAATTATGAACTTGCACAAATACATTCGATTAGTATCCACTGTTAAATTAATTAAAAAAATTGATTTAATTGTTAACTTGAGGACAAAAATATAAATTAGAGAAAATAAGCAAAATATAGATTCGAATCTATCAATCATTTGAAATACATGAGGCCTATGTCCCATCTATGAAGAACTTAAGCTAATTTTTTAATTTATTGTTTGTGGGTACAAGCCTCATGTGGATTTCATGAGATGATGAATCTAAATCTTTAAAAACTTATTTCCTTCTTTAAATTCATAGGTCTGCAAATGCTCATTTTTAAAAAAAATTCAACCCTTCTGCCTCTAATATTACTCAAGAGAGAGGAGTGTTTGTTGTGAGAAATGGCACAGGTTCTGCCGTCAAACAGGGACAAAGATTGAATTGGTGGGCACTGCAACGCTATTATACATTCCATTGGGCATCCCCACTTGACTTGTCTGATAACGACAACAGAATATTTTCCATCCTCACGTTGATGAAAAAAAAATGTTTGACTATTCGGACCGGTAAACGAGCCTCTTGTAGAAAGAAATTTAAAAATTTATAAAAAATTTCAATCATTTCGTCTAACAGGATACTCTTTTAGACTAGATATTCAATTTTAACAAATAGTATTAGAGCAAGATCTTAAGTTACCTCATGTGAACTCACGAAATCTCCTAAGCGGATGAGTTGGATGACCTCATTTGAGGAAAATTGTTGGGACTGACGAACAAGTCCCACATTAGCAGTATAGAGGAAGATCTAAAAATTTATAAAAAATGTGAGTCACTCTACTTAACAAACTACTCTTTTCGACTGGATACCCAGTTCTAACACATAATTTAAAGAAGAAAAATCACAAAGAAAAAAGTATTTATAATAAAGATTGGTGATGATAGTAGGTGAGATCCAAAAGTTTGGAGTTGTAATTGAAAATTTATCATCTATTAGACTAAAGTTAAAATTTTCAAATTTCTACTAACAATTTTAGTGGAGGAGTAAATTCATCCAATCAAGTGATTTTTAATTAATTATTAGTCTAAAAATAAGTTTTCATCAACAACGTTTGTTTAATGATGTGACTGGTGATGACTAAAGTTAGCTCATAGTTTTTAAATAATCATTAAGACTAGTTGGCAATAAAAAATAAAAAATATTAATCACGTCACATTAAACTTTAAATTTCTCCATCCTTTCCATCTCTTCATGGGCGAATGAAAATGAAGGAGCTGAGCTGACAATATAAAAACGAGGAAGCATGCGTGTGGCATTTGACTATGCAAATCCGAGTAGTTTACATGCGACGATGGAGGGCTCCACTACAAACAAGCATGCGTGTGGCATTTGGCTACGAGTTCTATTTGATGATTTAAAAATCAATAGATAAATAAATAATCGTGGGTCTTGTTAAACTATTTAAAATAGAATATATTCAATCATCATATCCTTGATTATTTACGATAAAATAAAGTATTAAATAAATATTTTTATATATAATGATTAATTCATCAGTGAAGATGCATTAAGTAGACATGAAAAAATTAAATTAATTTCAACTATTTAAATTTATCATAAATTGAATCCCCAATGAAGCCTTAATCCCAATCATCTTTTAAATTTCTCTTGTAAAACAAAAGCTACCACACACACAAGAAAAACACATTCCTAGGCCAATCATTCACAATTTCCTCTCCCCACTAACATAGAAAAGCTGTAATAGAAATTTTCCTTCTTTTGCGAGTCTATGATTGACTATGATAAATTGATAATTTGTGAGACTATTTGATGGGGACTAATGTATTTAATTATATAAGAGGGTCACTTAGAGAAGTCATGTAACTTATATTCGATGACTTTTCAAAAATCTAAAGAGTTGCAGACCAACCCTAAGAAAAGAAGTATAATATGAGGAGAACAGCAGTATATTAAAAACATAAGTAGTTGATGAACACAATTAATTTAAAATATATCTTATAATTTTATATTATGGTCTTCATATTTTATTGCATTTTTTTACATTTTCAATTTTTTCATGGCCGAAAGGTCAAAACCTTCCATAATAAAGAGAAAACTGAAACGGGTTCTAAAATGGATCTGACAACTATGATGATTAGATGTAAGATGAACGATTTACATCTAATTGCTTAGAGCGGTATACATAAAAACTGACAAAGTTAATACCTCTCTTCAAGTTGTCATCAGTTTTTACCCAACCAAAAAAAAAAATCCTATCTATCAATCTGTTAGAGCTTCCATCAAAATCAAAGAAGTTCTCTCACAAGATCTCACTGGATGAGAACTACGTCTACTGCTCATTGCCAATGGATGCATCATCCACTAATCCAGTACAATCTCCCCATGGCTAAGGCAGACCACCGGAAACATCTGTTATCCTACACAACTTTTCTCTTCACATTCTCTATTATTTAATAGAAGGGTCAACATTCAAAATGTAATTACAGATTATATAAAAAAAAAAAAACTGTTTTACAGGTAAAATAAGACGAAATGAATATTGACATATAATAACAAGCAATAAGCAGAAAAATTGGCGACTTTAAGAAGCAAAGGAATTGATGATTTACGGAGCATATCAAAAATTGCAAAACCCTACCCATTACCAGCATTCCCTAATACCGAACAAAGGTCATTCATCTACAGCCCGTCTTCTCCTTTAACAGCAACTTCACTTCCTACCGCTGGCTCCCATTCGAGGCTTACCTTTTACCTCGGATTCCTGCTTATCAAATGAATACAAACAAGTCACCAACCCTAAGATCATGATAAAGATACTTCAGACCTATATATATAAACAAGGGAAGAAAAGCATTTTAAATATGTTTGGGTATTTGAACCAAACTAAAACTAGAAAAATGAAGAAAATTTCACATCAGACAGAATCACTAGTTTTTATTTACAGGTTTAATAATTTCTGGTCAGCAACATCATCATAGTAGCCACTAATCCCATCTATTTGGAGTCCATTTTGCAAGTTCTGTTCCATTCTATTCTATAAAAAACCATACCTCTCTTTGCAATGCAGTCCATTATATCTTTCTTACCTCTTCCATCCATGTTTTTAATGGTCCTTCCACTCCTTGTTCCTTTTACTTACATCTTTTAAATTTTTTCAACAGGAGTCAACTCCGGTCCTCAACATATGTTTGGGTATTTTTCAACAGCTTCCCCTCATTTTTCTCATCTGTTGGAGCCACTCTCAAAGTTTCTCTGTTGTGTAGATTTTTATCTTTTAATATTATTCTACTCTTCTATTTTGAAATACAAATCTCTGTTACCATACCTTGACTATTCATTTTCCTTAATTGCCTAACACTTGCCTCTATGAAGCATTGCTCGCCTAATGGTCATTTTGTGGAACCTCTATTTTATTATACATGACTCTTCTATCACATAATACTCCACTAGTTTGTCTAAGTTTAGTTGACCCTGCTGCCATCCTAGAGGTAATATCCAATTTATTTCTCCATTTTAATTGATTGCACCTAAGTATCTAAATCTATCATAACACGGTATCTACTTATTCCCAATTTTAATAGATTCCTCTTCTATTTTCTCTAATCAACTAAATTTACATTCTATATAAATTTTACCCGTATTCGCTTTACTAGTTTTCAACCCAGTCATCTCTAAGCTTCTCCTCCATAATTCAAATTCTACTGCAAGAAAAATGTTCAATTGCAAACAAGTCAGCAGCAACACTTCCTTTGGGAACTGTAGAGTCACGTGGGTAACCACAATGAGGTGAAGGTGGGGGCTTATCTATGATTGGTGACGATGCAATATTTATGTTTGCTGGATAACCATAGCTACAGATTTAAGGAAAATAAATGGCGCAAAAGCATATAGAGAAAAAAATCAGTTTCAGTTTATGATGCTCAGATAAGATATGGATACAGCAGAAATACAGATTTTACCAAAAATGAAATATCAGACATGACACCATACAGGATCCTTACCTACTTCTAATTTTCTTAATATTAAAGTTTCAATCAAACATAGGGTGTAACTTCATGACCGAAATTTGAGACTTCTCCCCAACATGGGTGGTATTGTGGAAGTGAGTATGAGAGGTTAGAGAAAATTTTGCTAAGCAAATGTTTCGCCAAAAAAAAAAGGGGAAAAAATTACCTTTTTTTTTGAGGTCTGGAGGTGTCCAGGCGTCGCACCCGACTAGTCCTCCGGGGTGTGTATAAACCCCCATATCCGCACACACCGGGTAAGTCGATGGGACCTTACTCTATACGTATTCCCATGGGAAAGTGGCCCTTCATTGGAGCTCCCATGGTTTGAACCCAAGACCTCCTTCTAGATATCTTACTCCTAAACCAATTGGGATAACCCTATTACAAAAGGCAAAAGTTAAGACACTTGTCAAAGATCTCTACCCACCGTTTTTATTGAGACCACAGAATTATCTGACAAAATGTAAAAGGATTGCATTCCAACAAGGAAATAGATCACAAATGTCAACTCCCGTTTGGTGGGCTAAGGGTTTGCAGTGCCCATGGAAGCTCTTAGACAAGGTAGAGGAAGTGAGGTTGATCATTAGGAGAATGCATTTTGAGGTGTTTTATGTTCTTAGATTGGCTAATGATAAAGCTGATAGTCTGGCTGTGGGTCTTCCTCATTATGTAACCAGAGTAGATTAGTGGTTTCTTTTCTTTGTGTGTGGTGGTCCTGGGTTCTGGTAGCCTGGTTTTTCCCTTTCTGGTGGCTGCTGTCCTATTTTCAGGTGCATTCTTTCCTCTCTTTTTAATAAATTTTCATCATTAAAAAAAAAAAAAAATTCCATTTCTAATCTATTTCAAACCTGAATAGCTATTGCTCTTCCATAGGAACTTTACCATGACTAAGAAAGAACAAAACCAAGGAACATGTGATGAACAAGAAATAAACAAGAATGTAGAATAGACCTGTGGTGTATGCAGGAAAATATAAGTTTTTGCTGTAGCTGGGTTGTGATTTTCGGCACCTTTGCTCCAGTCATAGCACACCTGAATAGTTATTCACCAAAAAAAAATAAGAAAAGAAAAAGCCCTCAAATCAAGCGTATCCATAGGATACCCACATTACCTAATATGTCCACAAACTCGACAAATTTTCAATTCAAATGATTAAAAGTAAAGTTAAAGAGTGGAAATACATACCTAATTAAAAATTTATCAATGAATGAAAACCAGCACAATTCAACAACCTAACCTAACAGTTATGCTAGGTTGACAAATTTTTTTATCTTCCATGTGATCTAAGCTGTTCAAAAGCTCAATATAGTTTCAATTTAAAATGATTCAATGTAGTGTTTAAAGAAGAAACTACAGGCAAATCAAAACTGGCATCGTTACTACGAGAAAATTCTCACATCTCGGCAAGATTTCAAAATGTTGAAACTAACCATGTAACCTCATTTATTAGATAACTAAATGGTTGCAATTTAAATGAACAAAAGTAATGTTTTGAGGTTGCCAACATAGTAAATGTCGAAGAGCATTTCAATACATGGAACATACATGGACCAACAATATACTACATTGAAACACTGCCAACGACCACCAGTTTTTGTTACACATACCAATTAATAAAGGAGAAGATGTGGGAGAACTCTTCTTCTTCTTCTTCTTCTTCTTTTTTTTTTTTTGAAAGGTGATGTGCAAGATCACTTAAAAGCAAAGGTGAAGCGCAAGAACATTTAAAAGACAAAGCAAATTGTAAGAGATGCTGTGCACAAATTTTGTTATAAATACTAATTAGAAGAATACAAGGATGTGCAAGAGTTAAAAGGCAGCATATTGACACTTCTAGATATGCTAAATTGCATGAGTTCAACAAGGATACGAGGTGTCCCCTTCAGCATACCCCAAAACATTGGATTTTTTTACTCGGCATAGTATATGAATAAATTTAGATAGTACTTCTTTTGAAGCAAAATATGTGTAAATACCAATATTATAAAAATATTTTTTGTGTTTCAATGAAAACAATAAAATGCTAAATATTGTAACACTCTAGTTAGATTTTAAAAGAAATAAAGTTGAGTAACATCAAGTCACCATACAGAACAATCTTAAGCTAGCACGGAATCTGTAAAAAATCTAAAGAGTTGTACCTAACATGGATATGAAGCCCACTCCTGAGAATCCATGCAACATCACATATAAGTGAGCACAAGCTAGCACAGAATCTGTAAAAAATCTAAAGAGATGTACCTAACATGGATATGAAGTCCACTCCTAAGAATCCATGCAACATCACATATAAGTGAGCACATTGACATTTCAATATAGTGAAGGATTTATGGCGTACAATTAAATGGGCATCAAGCGGAATATTGTGAAACAGATCATCAGTTTATTCTGCAATGTATCGTAGCTTGAGATGCTTCTGCTCACCTTCAGGCCTGTGTCCTCTTTTCAATAAAATCATCATTATTCAAAAAGAAAAAGAAAAAAAGAAACCACCAATCTCTGTCTCCCACATCTTAAAAGAAGGACGAGGAGCATCTTTAGCCAAACTTGTTTCTTGCTACTCAATAAAATAAAAGAGAAAAATGAAAGAATCAATAAGGTTATTTTTGGTGTTTCATGAAAAAATCACATTCAGAAAAATGGCCCAACCACTTCAATTTCTTGACAAGTTTCATGTCATAAGACATTTTTATTTGAGGTGAATACAAGGTGGACGATAGCAAAAGCATTACAAGACTAGCACAGTGTACATTAGAAAACAAAAATTAAGATATTACCATGCAAATAAATCAATCAATATCTTTAAACCAACAAAGGTACACCCATTTATAAAGGAGATAAACAACATGGAGAATAGTGACTTACAGCATATGCAAATATCGAACCATCACTGTTAAAAGTACTGCAAGGGATAGGATGGCTGCATCTAGCCATAGCCTAGTAAACAATACAATGTTGTGTTAGCCAGAACTGTACCTCGGAGAAACAATTTGTTCAATAAAGAGGAAATTAGCACATTAAATGATAGAAAGGAGGCACAAGACACTAGAGTTTAACCACGTAGCGCTAAATATCAGTACACACACGCACCCAAAAAACCACTAGAAATTTGATCAATTAATTATAAACAAGACAGCTTTGCAAGCAATATACCCAAAAACAAAAATTGTGCAGTAAAGGCAAGAATACAACATCCTAAGATGGTGATGGCATAAGCCACTTGAGTTCATTAGTTTAATGTATAGTGATTAATGCATTCGGGATTTCCTGAGTCTGTGAATCTTATACTTTGGGCTTCCTCTAGTCAAACACCTGATACCGGTGTTGGATCCAATTCATATACCGCAACATAAGGTTGGGTTTACAGGTCATGCAAGGGTCAGGCTGGGTTGGGGTCCCAAAGCTTCAAGGCAAGGTTGGGTCAGGTCGGGTTAGGCCAGCCATATCTAAAAGTTGGGTCATACTAGGTTCAGCAACCCATCTCAGTTTGCAACTGTAATCAGTGCACACTTAGGTATGTGTGTGAGGCACTTGTGTGCATCACACCAGATTGCAAAGACTATCAACGGTATATGAATGTTAAGTACAATAGGCAACAAACCTTAAGTCTCTGTTTACTGTCTTTGTCCCAAAAATTGAAAGCCCCATCTGATCCCGCTGTGGCAAATGTATGATGTATCTGAAACAAGGAATAATCACTTAAAAACCCAAAAAATGCTAGTGATGTGCCAAGATAGAAAGTAAAAACTAATGAAGCTTTCACCAATAATTGTTTTAATTAAAGTTTATCTTAGAGAGAGAGAGAGAGAGAGAGAGAGAGAGTAATATAAATAGATAATGTGCAGCGATAACTTAGAAATATTTTAGCAGTCAGTGCAAAACTGAATAACAAGTAATAGGGTGCATCTTTAACCAGAGAGAATATAGATAATGTGTAGCAAAAAAATTAGATATATTTGAGTAGCCACTCCAAAACTGTATAACAAGTAATAAAGTGCATCTGCAACCATCAAGAGAAGATGGGGATGAAAATAAAAATTGCATTTAAAAAAGGATGCTTCTGAGAAACTTACGGGATGAAAGTTCAATGAATTAACTGAATAGACTTCATTCCCTTCTCTGTGGCATTTGAACGTGAAGTTTTTACCTTGTTGGGAATCATCCAAATGGTGCACACCAACCCTTCCTTCTATTGATCCCACCTGGAACAAAACAGAATCATCAGACTCAGAAACTCAATTTTGGTCGAGAAAGACAATGACATACTTTTTCTGTAAATGGAATCAGATGTATTTATTTGCATAATAAAATCTTATACAATGAAGCCAGAAATGAAAAGATGACAGAAATATGAAGTGCACACATTAATTGTTAAAAAAATTATGTTGAAATGGTAGATTACAACTTGGAGAGGGAATTCCTTGGTTGCGGACAACAGAGAAAATTGGGTTTGGAGAATTTTGTGGTTTCCTAAGTTAAGCGCAAATTAAACTGGAGAATTTGGCAGTTCAACTTCTAAATGGTGGATTCATACATAATCTGAGGACAGCAACAGAATTTGGCAGCTGAATCTGTCATCTTTCTCAATCAAGTCCTTTATCTTTAGAGCTGAGCCTCTAGGCAGCACCGAGTGGTTTACCCATTGATTTGGTCCATCAAGGTGATTCTTGGCTTTGCTCGGGTGTTGGTTTGGATAGAATTTTGGCCTAATATATCCTTCATGGGAGTAATCACATTATTATTAACAGTTGCCCTCTATGCCTTCTTGCTCCAAAATCATTGGATCACATTTTTACTACACTGTCTCTTTGCCTTTGTTGTATGGTCCTTCCTTTCATTGTCTGATGTGCATTGGACAATGCCTTGCTTTCTAGCAGTCATCATTTGATGAATATACTTTAGGGGATTTTCTAGGTTCTCCTACCTTTCGTATATATCACATCATTTGGTGTGTTGGACATAATGAAATAACAGACCTTTCCAGGATAAAGTGGAGCTGGCTGAGCTTGTGTAACAACAACAAAATGTGTGTGTGTGTGTTGGACACTTTACTTCAAAGGATTCTGAGGAATCGTTTAGATGGACCTCCACAGGAGTTCGAAGGAATGTCTTTAGCCCGGCAATATCTTTCAAGCACTTGTCTTATTTGGTGCATATGTGTAAATTTGTTCCGGTTGCTTTTGTTTTGGGTTTGAGCATGATTATCTTGTAATGGTGCAACCAGCGTTGTGAAAATCGCATTGTATCGTAAATTCGTTATACATCTTGAATCGTAAATCGTGTATCGTAAACCATAGAATTATAAGATTCATAAGTGTTTTCCCTTAAAAATATTTAATATAAAATTATTTAAAAGTTAATAATATGAATAATTCTCCAACTTTCTTTCAATATTAAATATTATATAATTAGTTCATTAGAGCTGAAATTTTAATGTTCCAACTCCAAAAATATAAGATTGGTATCTAATCCAAGTATACATTAAAAAGTTAATAATGAACTAAAAGGCCCCTAAAAATCCAAAGGTCTTAAATACTTGATTCAAGCCTTAAAAACTATCAAAACAAAAAGTTTTATGCTTTCACATTGCAAATAACCCCATAATTCTATTATTTATAAGAATTGTAAGATTTTTTAATAGAAATGAATCGTTCCTCTTATCATAAAATATGAATCATAAGATATGCGTGTATTGTAAGATTTTAACTACAACGGGTACAAACCTGATGTGCCACTCAATTTTGGTTACCATTCAGAAATAAAAGAAAATAAAATAATCACTCGCTTCAAATCTTCTGTTTTAATATAAACAATAATAATGACGAGGACAAGTATTTCAGCTAGATAGCAGAAGCTATCACATAAGCTGCAAATATAAATCTTCACTTCTACTAGCCAAGCAACACTGAAGAAGTAGATAAGTAACTGAATTACCAAGAAACCTTGTTGATCAGGAAATGCAGCAACACATCTTGTCTGATACTTGAGCGGTGAAACGATTCTCTTAAATTCAGTCTGTGGAGGAAATTAAAGCAGAATAGAAGAATATATTTAGATAATTACGTAATATTAGAAATTAGTAATGTTGTCATACTCAAGCAAGTGAATTACTATTTTATGTCAATTACGTAGGGCCACATGTGGCGGCACAAAACCTGGCTCAAATTTAAAGGCCATCACATTTATAGGCTAGTTCTTCTCACAACTAGATCAATAATGATCAAAATCCTGCTAAAAAGATCTCACAGGATTTGAGAATTTATAGCAATTACCTGAGGGTTTTGCAGGTTAAAAACAATCAAATTTCTGTCAGCAGTACCAACAACCATCAGAGGATGTCGAACTGTCAATGCATAGCATCGTTCAGGAAGTTGCTGAACATGCACTGGGTTTGATTGCCTAGTGTCCCAATATCTGAATAGAGAAGAAAGGCATTGGATAATTAGACAGTTACTTCAAATTTCCCGCTATTGGATGTAAAACAACTATACTTATCAGCTGATATTTTATCATACAAGCTAACTAGCATTTTCTTAGCAACAGAAGTTGAACAAGATACTCAACTTATACTTGTCAGTTGATATTCATCAAACCAGCAAACGAGCATTTGCTTAGCAATAGAAGTCGAACAAGATACTCAAATTAGGATTATCTAAAAGAGGAGCACTGAAGGTTGGGTGAAAGAAATCCATAAATACCTCAGAGTCTTATCCCAGCTCCCTGTAACAAGGAGATTCATTTCTGGAATCCAAGCAATCTCTTTTACAGGTGCATCATGCATGGCCACTGTCACAGGTTGGCCACCAGACATCAAGGGCCACATTTTCACTTGCTTATCACACCCTCCTGAGAAGACAGTTGTTCCATCATCCTTCCAAGTTGAGCACAAAACCTAAGAAGACACCGATTGTATCAAAAAACAACCTATTTAGCATCAATGCAAAGAATAACCCCAAAGAAGGCTTTCAACTACATTTGCATGGTAAATTTTTCAACAGAAATTTCATACAGGTTGATCATGTGACATTGCTGTCTTCGGCACGCTATTTCCTGTCTGGAGTATCTCCCAACATCTCACCTATTGTTTATTAACAAATACAAAGGATATTTAAGTTAATATATTACCACAAAGTAACAGAACAAATAAATAAAATCACTAAAACCATCTCAAGAAGAAAAATTTAACGTCACCCACAAACCTGATTATCCCAAGATGTAGCAACAAGATAATTGCCTTTGGGACTGAAAGTGAGGCTAGAAATGGAATCAGTAGGGGGCTGAACTACCTGTAGGAAAGGAGTGAATGAATTACTACCTCGCATGTTTTGGAGGTATATTTAACCAAATAAAAATTTTGAGATTATCTATCCAAGCATGAATATTTCTATAACAATGAGTGCCGCACACAAAGGTAGGGAAATGAACTGTTGCTAGCTTTGTTTCAGCAATGAGGAGACAGCTGACCATCTATTTTTGTAGTGTCCGGTGGCCCAACCTTTTTGGACCATGTTCTCTCTTGCTTTGAAGTATTGTGGTGTCTCCCCCACTCTTTATTGGCTCACTTACAAAGCTGGCAGGTTAGCCTCTTCAGTGTCAAAGGCAGAACCCTCTGGAATTCAGTTCTTACTGCCACAATGTGGTCCATTTGGTTAGAAAGCAACAATCAGTGTTTCAAGGGGATTGCTAAAAAGTGTCGAGGAGATCTTTCAAGCCGTAAATGGGCATGTGCTAGTTGGGTCTCTATCTTGGAAGTTTTCTCGTAACCACCCAATCTGTGACATTATTAGGTGTTGGTATGAAGTGATTAAAGATGCTCCTTCTTCTGCTCCATCGCTGATATGGAAGCCTCCTCCTGATAACTATTTTAAGTTGAACGTTTAGAAGATATTGTCTACTTTTATAGATATCAAAGAACTCAGGAAGGACATGGACATCTTTTTCAATCACATGAAGAGATGGCCAAATGAAGTGGCAAATTTCCCATTTAAGAATGGTGTTTCTAGAGAGTCTTTGATTTTGGAGGCCTCTCCAGATTGAGCTCTTACTGTTTTGGTTCTGTATGGCCTCGTATGTGTACCATTTTGTGTATAGCCATTCTTCTTGAATGCTACTCTCTTTTGTATACCTTTTTTGTTCATCTTTTTTCTCAATGAAATTATTTTGTTGCTCTCAACAAAAAGAAAAAGAAAAAGAAAAAACCCAGATGTGCCCGTGCATTTGAAAGGACAGTAATCACCTATGGCATTTGAAACTCAAAACAAACTGTGATTCCTAATACGTTGTCCGCCAAATGAAACATGAATTAGATATGAAACTGAATGGATTGGCTCCGTTTTATGCATTTCAATCATCTTTTAGATTTTTTTAAGGTTTCTTTTACTCAGCTCACATGCACAACTCAGTGCTAGTAGTCAGTAGCATTTAATTCTTGCATACGAAAGAACGGATAGTCATCAAAGCACTAGAAATTCAAAACAATTGCGACCAGTAAAATGATGTCAGCCAAATGAAACATGAATAAGGTGCAGAGAACAATACCTCAAAAGATTTGTTCGGATTTGGATTTGAAGCAAGCCCCGAAAGAGTAGCCATTAATGTTCTACAAATAGTATAAAGAATTTACAAATTAATATTGAATGCAACAAATTAAATGCAGATGATAAAGAAGTATGTGTAAATACCACCCTAACAAATTCTTTGCATTTGAAAACAGACATACTGCAGTCATCGACGGTCACCGTGCAAGTGCCATCGTGGAGGGTTTGGCCCACTTCAGACGTGCCCTGATCGAAAAAGGAATGGAAGCTCAGATAGAGAAAATTGGCAGGATTCTTGGGTCAGGGCATATCTGGAGTGAACCACACAAGATTAATGGCCTGGATTATGCACAAGTGCGGCGAGTTTGAATGTGCGGAGTTGGGAAAGAGGAAAATAACTACAGAGAAATGCAATGAAAAATTAAAAAATAAATACCTAAAAAGCAGAAGCAGAGAATTGCAGAAAAAGCAGAAGAAGGAAAAAAAAAAGCTGAAGACAACAAGAATAAGAGATGGCGAGAGAGGGAGAGAGAGGGAGAGAGTACCTTAGAAAGAAAGAAGAATCGAGTACTGAGAAGATTTTACAGTAAGGAGAGAGAGAGATGGAGCATTGCTCCCTCGTGGCGTAGGACCAACGCTGTGGCTGCTTGTGGGTCCCATTAAAAGGCCACGTGGTAATTCAAATTTTTAATTTCGATTAGAGTTTTTAATCTTCGATATCTTATACTCTTATCAAAGTCCTCTTTTATGTACATAATTAATATGTTGAAGCGAAGAGGCATAAAATGATTGTTATTGTTAAAATCTCATTTTATTTAATATTATTTCTTTGAATTAATTTTTTTATTTGATTATATTATAAATTATAGAATCTATGACTGTATTATTTATCGTATCTTTCTTTATGCACTCTTTCATGTTTTTAGTCTACTCCTCATTTTATAGCTCAACTCTACGAAGTGAGACTTTTTTCGATTTTCTACTTAAATGTCAAAATTACTTTAAACAAGTTGCTCTTATTTTGACATCTTTTGAGATTGATTTTAAATTTTTAATAAAATCAATTTAAATTTTTTAAAGTTAAACCACTTATAACATATGTATATTTTACTCCATAAAATATTTTGGATTTCATAGCTGTTCTGTAAAGTTCTCTTCAATGCAAAACTTTCCTATCACACAATACCATGATAGCTTATTTACATTTGTCACTACACTTCCATCTCATTAGTTATATTTAAATCTAATCTTTAAAGAAATTCTACTGTGAATATCATGTATCTAAATTTATCATAATAAATTACTAAATCTTATTTTATGTTAACACACTCACAAAATTCAGTCAAATTTTGTCAGTTTGATCCAAACTAAATTGTAAATGCTAACAATATCACTAAATTGTATCAATCAAAATTTTGCAAATTTCAAATGATGTGATTGATATTGTCCATTTATTAATTTCAATTGATATAAGTCATATAACTAACATAACAGTCAAAATATAAAATAATTTTTTTAGTCCTATACAGTCAAAAGATCAACTGAAAATTTTTAGTCCTTGTAGAAATAAAAAAAATTGATTACGATTTGTGAACCCATTCACTGTGAACATAATTATTAGCTTCTCTTTGAAACTATATTTATATTGTTTTCAACTATGAGGAAAAGGATGCCTTTGTCAAGGAATATTATGGAGAATTAGTAGGTCAATTGTAGTGTTCAATTAGTTTTAGGAGGGATTTGAGAGAATTTGAAGAGCAACAGTACATTGTATGTTAGGAGTAATGTAACAAATATCTCCGATATGTTCATTTTTATCACGAAAATATCAGTAAAATAACTTTTACACGTTAAAAACCCGAGTTTATCGCGTTTGTCGTTTTTAACTGTAAATTCCCGTTAAAAATACATTTTTATCGCAAGAAATGATAAATTCTCGTTAAAATCATGAGATTTTACCGTTAAATTCCTGTCAACGCTTTGGCCAAATATATATATTTTTTTATTTCTAAAATATCATCTATGGTTTCAAACTCCAGAGACATTATTTATTTTTTATATTTATTTTTATTATTTTTTAAATAATATATTTTCCGCGAGATTTTCCGTTAAATTCCCAATAAAAATCTGAGAATTTGAAAATATCCCACTATTAACAATTACAGTTAATATCCCGATAACGAGATTTGTGACAATGCTTAGGAGAGACGGATATTTTCTTGAAGAAGAAGATAAATGGATTTGTTCATGTAGAAAACTGAAGTAGAAAACTGAAATTCCTTACTCATCTATCATTATCACTAAATATACATAGGATTACAATACAACCTCTTTGAGGATTAACACAAAAGGATTAGGATAAAATAGAATTCAAATTTGAAGAGTTCAAATTTGAATTGGATATTGTGCTGCCGTTAAAGTTCAAATTTGAGGAGTTTAAATTTGAATTGGATGGTGTGCTGCCGTTAATAGTTCCAAAGATCCTTTAGGTACCTTTTCAATTAAGGCAATCCTTAAGAAAAATATGTAAATCATAACCCTACATCCTCCTGCAATTTGGCTTGGAATAAAAAGCTATCCCTTAGGGTGCAAGTTTTTGCTTGGTCAACAACCAACAATCTAAGGAGTAAAGGCTTATTGTCAAATGACATATCACATAAATGTGTATTCTATAGTTTGGAGGAGGATACAGTGGACAATTTGATGTGTAAGTGTCAATTCTCTATAATGTTTGGGATAAGTTTTTGGCCTTGATGGGGTCTGAGTGGATCTTTAGTAATAGTGTGTGGAGTGTAATTTCTGAGTGGTGGGGTGCACCTTTCTTTAGAAGGAGAGGGACAGCAATGGTGACTAATTCTAGCCACGTTTTTCTGGTCAATGTGGAATAAGAGGAATAATAATAAGATATTTGAAGAGGATGTAGTAACTAACAACTACCGGGGAAGTCTATGAGAGAGCCAAGTGGAGTATAACAAGTTGGTTATCACTCTGTAAAGACTTTTTTGAGTGCTCATTGGAATTTGTTTATCTATCATTGGAGGGATGCTTGAGGAGAAGTAGAAAGATGGGTAGGGCAAAAGAATGTTGGATGAAATCCAAGCAAAACTTTTATAAGTTTAATGTAAATGAAGCTACTGGACAGACGCATGGACTGGTCGAAACTAGGGATGTTGCTCGTTTATTATAAATGTACAATCTCCTTATGAGAAAAATATATCCACTCTATCTAAAGCTGCTATAAGATCTATCATTTGGAGATAAGGACATTTCCTTAGTCGAACAAATGGCAGCAATCATCAGTAATTCAGATCAGTGAGTGACCAAATAAAGTGAGATATTTTACTTCTTTTGAGTTCACATCTGATCTTTGAATAGCCCAATTCGCAAAATCTTGATCTTGATTCTTTTTAGGAAAAAAAGAAAATTCTTAACATGTACATACATACATTGTGACCTACCTACCATATGGGAACATGGCATGTTTTATATTTTTTTTTCAAATTATGAATAATTACAGTGATTGGAGTAATCAGGAATGGAAAGAATCAATTCCAGCGTTTTGCGTTCTTCAGTCCTTTTGATTTTGCCTTTGCTTGTTGGAATGCCTTCATTTTTTGTTTCTTCCTCGCTTCCTTCTCCGCCTGCAAAATTTTCCAAGTTAAGCAGCAATTTAGCAGCTGCACCCTTAATCAAAATGAGCTTAGAAACACACCTTTGACATCTTTGATTTGGCTTTCACTTTTGGGGCGTTCTCTTCGAGCTCGGCTTCCCGTTCTAGTTCCCTTTCTCGGGCATCAAGGTTTTTCTCTAGATAATACTGTGATGAAAACTCAAAACAATTAGATGACTCGAAGCTATCAAATGTTCAAAACAATCAGTTAAAGATTGTTAAACAAATATAAAATCAAGTAATTGAAACAAAATTCAATCTTCATAGCATATTAAAGATGCAACGAAGAAACATAACATGACCATTAGTATCATCAACCTTATTCGTAGATTGTGCCTGGTTGTGTTCAATTGTATTAGAAACAAATAGGAGCATCTAACAAATTGGCCCAGATAAGATAAGCTCAATATGTCACATCTAAAGGATGAAAACTTTTCTGCTTCTGTAGAAAACTTACATTGTAGTCACCCGCATAGTCTTGAAATCCTCTGTCCTTCACCTCCACCACTCTATTAACAATTTGTCTTATGAAGTAACGATCATGAGATACAGTGATGACAGTGCCCTTGTACTCCATTATCGCTTCCTTTAAAAATCAAAGGGAAAAAAACCAAAAACCCTAAATCTTTGATATCCTTAATGGTAGCAAAACATGCGCAATTAAAATTGCTCCTTTTTTCTTATTTTACAAAGAATGACAACTGCATTATAACATAGATAAATGTGTAAATTGTACCTCGAGCATCTCTTTCGATGGAATGTCTAAGTGGTTGGTTGGCTCATCCAAAACAAGTAGAGTTGAAGGTGTCACCATGAACTTGCAAAAGGCAAGTCGTGCCTATAAAATCAAAAGGACAATGAGTTACAACAGCAATGATGGGCCCCTCACAAGCAAGAAATATGCAGTAGTCACTTTAATCTTTGGAAGGAAAAAGAGGATCAAGTTTCTAAAGTGACAAAAGAATAACTACTAAATTTATTTAACATTTCATGTCAAGAGATTGTCATAGTTACCTTCTCACCACCGCTCAAAAGTGAGACCTTTCTCTCAAGCATGTCTGCTTTGAAATTACAGCGACCAAGGAGTCCCTTTATATCATCAAGTCTCCAGTCTTCTGCAGCTTCTTCTACAGTCTGAAGCACGGTTTTCTCCAAATCAAGTGCTTCTGCCTGATAGAGGAGCACAAATAGTCCAGAAGATTGCATAAATCCTTTAAATAGTTCTAGTTGAACTTTTGAAAACAATATATATAGTAGATTCAAGTTACAGATGCCACAAAACAGTAATTCCAACAAATGGTTTCTCAACTGAAAGTGGAAAATAGATGAGCATGATGCTGATTGCATAATTACACAACATGGATATACCACATAATAACCATTAGCAAACTCTTATGCATCTCGACATTGATATATGGGTATATGCACACTTCCCTTGTAATCTATGAATGTACAACACAGCATTGCATTTTGCATAGAGAGTGTTCTAAAGATCTAGGCAGGGAAATTTCAGAAGTAACAATTCAAAATAATGGGTGAGAATACACATGTAAACCTAGAAAGGAGCATTTTAGGATGTGATTCAACAAGATCAGAAAATAAAATACTTGGCAACTTTTTCTTCATATTGGCCTTAAATTTCTTCAATAAAAGCATCCACTATCATTAGAAAAATTACTAATGATAGGCATTTTTTACCTTTTTTGTATGAAAGTAACACTACAAACACGATATCACATTACAATCTGGGTATGTTCCATGTGCTTACCAGTGTATGAGCTACAATTAAGCAACCATAACCTAGAAAGTATCCAGTTTTGCCATACCAAACAAGCATACTAGTGCTCAAAACAGTATACCTGGTTTTGCTCAAAATAGTTTGGCAGAACATTATGCTCCCCAATCGAAACTTCACCTCCTCTGGGTTTCTCGAAACCCATGATCAATTTAAGCAGTGTACTTTTTCCACACCCATTTGGACCGATAAGGGCAATTTTTTCCCCTCTCTCAATTGTAAGATTTGCCTTCTCAAATAGCACCTGGTACATAGGCAGGCAATAAATATGTAAAAGAGAAGAAAAATATTGAACAATTTACGCAGATTGTTCTCCCAAATTTACACACCTTATCACCATATCCAAATTCTAGATTCTTAATCATCGCCACTGATCTTCCACTTCTTCCACGCTCAGGGAATCTAAATTTTATTTGTTTCCGTTGAAATGGCTTCTCAACTTGTTCCTCATCTTGAAGTTTTTCCAGCTTCTGTAGTAACAAAAGGCATTCCAGAAACAACATAAACCATAGTAAGATTGCTAGGTAGCACTAAGAAATAGATTTACTATCTAATATGTAAGTTGCAGGAACTAGTAATCATCCAAAGTACTTGAAGTCATTTCTCTTTTGCATTCAAGAAAATTTAGAGCTCCTTTCTTAGTTATCAAAATGAGTTAGGAATCATTCTGATAAAGGAGCATTTTAGAAAAATATAAGAACTTCCTGATGAAAAAATCAAACAACAAAGACATCCACTTCAGCAAGAAAATAAAATCTAATTTTAACTCTTACCCATGAACACTGAGAAAAACACACTCAACTGAAAATAAATCACAGCACAATGGGAATTCATAGAGAGGTCAGGTGAAAATAAATGCATGCATACCTATCCAGTTAAAAAAGAAAGAGGGGGAGGGTTGCCTAATGATATTTAAAATACCTTTTCTGCACTGGATGCACGGCCAGAATTAGCTCCAGCTCCCAACCTATTTATTATGTCTTTTGTATGCTCAATTTGCTTTTGTTGCTTCTCCCATGCTACATTTTGAGCTTCAATCCATGCTGCTTTTGCTAAAACATACTCAGAATAATTCCCCTCATATGTCCTGGATACTCCCATATCGGTTTCAACAATTTTTGTGCACAACTGATCAAGGAAAGCTCTGTCATGAGATATTATTACCATGGGCACATCTTGCTTCTTAAGGTAACCCTCAAGCCATTCAATTGTATCAAGATCCAGATGATTTGTGGGTTCATCCAGAAGTAGCAAATCAGGATCCTGCAGAAGAACAATATTTCAATGGTCAATTTAAGGAACAAAAGAAATACCTCTAAGTTGTTAGATAAATGTTGAACCCTCTGACAAGAATGAAACCAATTCTCAAAAATCACAGCTCAAAGTATAACTAAAAATACCAAAGACAACATCCCATCCTCTTTTCCTAGTACAAAGCAGCACATTGTGATTATATGTGTCTTGGTTGAGAATTCTCTTATTTCCCCAATCTCACACCAGGGTCATTTCTGAACAAAATGGGAGATCCAATCTTCACTTGCCAGAGAACTTACCCAATCTGCTAGCACAAGTGGAGCAGCAGTGCAAGATCCAACCATTCTCTAGGTGGAACTCATAGTGCATGGCATAATCGAAGACTCTCTGATCCATTGTTCAGCTTTCCAACAAGTGAACAGAAAGAATGACCAGATAAAATGTATCACCAAACAGTCTACACTCAACAAAGTCAAGTGGCCCGCTTACTGAGTGAAGCAGCATACTTAAGGATGGGACATATCCAAGAGAAATTGTGACACATTAAATTGCTTAGATTATCTATTACTTCTGCTTATTCAGCATGATGAATGAATCATCTATGAAGTAGAGATGAATGGATCCTCCTTTAGACTCAAGTTACAAGCTCAAAACCGTGAATGCTAACTTCTTCTTAAGCTTAAATAAGGTGGATAAAATGCAGAAATAATAGAAAATTAGGATAGTTTACACTTCTCTTAATTGAAAATTTAGTGATTGTATATTGGTAAATGAGGCATGTAACGTAGGCATATTGGAACTGCTCATCCTATGAAACAGATAACAGATAACAATAACAAATGGAGAGACCAACAACATCTTGGATTGAGTGATTAGAAAGGACATGCTTAGATTGTACCATGATGGGAGTTGAGTAAAAAGATGGAACTCAAAAAAGTTCACACTTGTTAGAGACGGATAATATGCTTGTACAAGCAAATGAAGGAATTAATGGAAAAAGATGATGATGATAATAACAATGATGATGATGGCAGCAACAGCAGTAGTAAGAAGAATGATCAAGAAACATTTTTCCTGCATAGAACATTCTAACAAGGGTTGAATCACAAACAAATTTTTTTAAACAATTTGCAGCTTCAATCTAATTCACAAAATTGATCAAATGGATTTAGTTTCATATGGAATTTGCATTGTCTCATTTATTATACATATTGAATGCATATCTTAATCTTTCCGTATGTGATATTCTAAAATATCATAATTTAATGCTTTATCTTCATGCAATTTAAAAAAAAAAAAGAAAACATAATTCAAGTGACTTCCGATAGAATTTGAAAGAACTAAAGATCCCCTTCCGAATTTTCCCATTTCTTTTACAAAACATAGAATTTTCTCATATTTAATTTGAGAAGAAAATTTATCCCACTTCCTACCATAGCAAAAGGAAAAACAGATATCATTGATGCAATAGAAAGGCCTGAACTTCAGCTCAAAAACTGAGTTCAACTAAGGCTAGAGTTAAAAGCAGAAGAATAAAATGAAATACTAGTTCAACAAAACAAGAAAATGAAAGTGAGAAATGATTTTTAAAATCAGGGATTTCATGATCTTGAGACTAGTATTCAAACTTCAAAGTACAGAGTTTTAGTCATGTCACATAGCCAATGCACTATGAGAACTCAATAGTAAGTTGTTATCAAGGTATTTACATAACACCAGTCTCTATCAGATTGCCTCATTATATCACCCACAACAACAATGAAGCTATTGACATAAGAATTTAATATCGTCACTGAAGCACTGCAGTCTCCACCATCAGCATCACTCAGTAGCCTAATACATGACAGATTGATAGTCTGTTTTTGAAGATGCAAGTAGCTCACGATATGTATCACACTTCTATCACCTCCATTACATAATTCAGTGATATGTATCACCAACAATACTAGAACGATGTAATATCATAAAAAGAATAATTTGAAAACCGTTTGAGGTGAGGCCACCATTTTTTGCAATGGCACTAAACATCCCTCCAACCAAAGGAACCATCATCATGTTTAACCATTGACAGAAGTTGCACCAACAACACAAACTTCTGACTTGAAATAAGCAGCATCAAACGTTTTCTGTGAAATTTTCGGGCCACAAACACAGTAGACTGCAATATAAACCTAAATTTAGCAACAAAGTAAGCAAGTATTCCATATAACAGTCATCGTTCCAACAAGGTCAGGGAGTCCTAACATAGCATTCACTAATTGTAATTGACTTAGTTAACTGTGGTATAGCCTTTTTGGGAATTCATAAAAATCAAAATCTTCGTATAGCTTAATTTCAATTTAGTACGTTCAGAGAGAGAACTAAATCACTATAAAAAGAACATTTCTCTGTGGTATTCAGTACCATAAGCAATACTTCCACCTAAAAAGGCAGAGAGCAAGAAAATTACCTGAAGCAGAATCTTCCCTAAAGACATTCTCATCTGCCACCCACTACTAAAGGAAGCCACCAGCCGGTCAGAATCCTCAGGAAGAAATCCAAGTTCTGGCATCATCTTACTTATCTTCACATCCACCTCATCAAGATCGACAGCCTGCGCCTTCCTCTGGAGCAAGTCCAACTCATCCAGAAGCCTCCCCATCAACCCCAAATCCTCCACCGAACTCTCTAACGCCTTCTGCACCTTCTCCAACTTTTCAGCAATTCCCATTTCCTCCTTAAATGCGCTCAAGAACTCTTCTTTCACCGTCTTACTCGGACAAACCTCAAACTCCTGACTCAAAAAGGCAATCTTCATGTTCTGTTTGGCCTTAATTATGTTCCCGGAATCAGGTTCATCCAGCCCCGTGATAATTCGCATCTGGGTTGTCTTGCCCGCACCGTTAACACCTACTAACCCTACTTTTTCCCCTTTCTTCACTTCCCAGCTCACATCCTTCAAAACAGTTGTCCCTTTGAAGCTCTTGCTGATGTTTTCTAACCTAACACCAGAGGATACACTCGACGCACCTCTGCTCGAAGGCTTATTGCTCTTCCTTTGAATGCCTTCATTGGCCGACGTGTCGGAAAACAGAGATTCAATCTCATCCACATCTGCCGACTTCTCTGCAACCGAAGTTTCAACGGCAACGGCTGAAATCCTAGGATTTTTTATTCTAGTGTTATAAAAATCACACCTTCTGCAAAAACCGCTGCGCATTTTGGTGGATTGAGAGAAAGAGGTAAAAATGGGGCGAAATTGAATGCGGGGACTGGTTTTCGGGGCGTTTAAAAGAGCCGAACCAGTGAGGAAAGCCGACCGGAGATCGACAGTGTGAATTTTGCTTGAGAGATCCATCTGTAGCATCTGGAGAGGGAATTCGATCGGAAATCAAAAGGAAAATGTAGAAATTAGGGTTAAATTGGGAGATATAAAGGGTTTTGGAGGGGGGATTTTCGCTGGCAGCTCAGTGAGAGAGCAGCAGAGAAAACCTCAGCCCCATTTGGAATATTAATGGGGAATCAGAACTTTAGATTTTGATAGAAAAGGAAAAAAAGAAAAAGGAAAAGAGAAATGTACAAATATACCCTTCACTTTTGGAGATAACTTCGAAAACGAGCCAACTTTTAAAAATTAACGGTCCAGTCGACATTGATTTGGTCGTATTGGTTAGCTTTTAAAAGTCAGCAAGTGTAAGAAGAATGACTCAACGAAAATAAATAAGAAAAATAGTTTTAAAAATTATTATTAAAGTATATAATTAGGTGAGATGTGTAAATGAATGCATTGATGAATTTAATTTCATGCTCGTTGAATTACACTACTTCATAATATCAATTATATAAAATAAAAAAGATTGTAATTCACAGACTTCTAATAATACTTAACTTCAAAATCCTACTTCAAAACTATATTTTTGAATATGAATATTTAGATTTTTAGATAATCTCAAATTTGTCTCGAATCAATTTCCACTTAATTCAAATATACTTTTTACTTTTTGATTTAATTAATGAGAGCCCTCTTTTAGTTAAAATAGATTTCATGGATGATAGAATTTAAAAAAAAAAAATCTTGAATTTAATTATTAAAATAGACTATAAAAAATAAACACTTTATTATAATTAAATTTTAGTATGAAGTCATAAGATTAACACATCATATAAAATTTTATGCATTTTTGTCTCCTTCAATTTTTTGAAGAATTGAAACCTACTTTAAAACTAGGGTTGCAATTCAGACTGAGTCGGGTCGGGTTTCAAGAAAATAAACCTGACGGAATCCGAGTTAATATTAATAGAACTCAACTCGATCCGATCCGAATTCTCAATCCAAAATTGTCGAGTCGGGTTGAATTGACTTGTAAAATCCTTAATCCAAGCCAATCCAAATTGCATGTGAATTTTTGCCTTTCTAACTTGACCCAATTTATTGATCCAAAATTCTTAATCCGACCCGCATGGAGTTCTCCCCTAAATTTAAACTTTTAACGAGGAATCTCGTAGAGATTTTTGTGAAATTTCCAAAAGATGGTAAGTTTGTAAATACATATCGAATAAGGGTTATTTGATTTGAGTTAAATTGTCGTATTAATTCGTGTGGCGTTAAAAATTAGATAATTGGAGAAAGATAATACGGTGGACTTCATATGCTGGTGTTTGTGGTCGTCACCAACTGAAATAACCCCTGGCCAATGGAAGTAAGCCACGTGTGCTAAAGAACAATGTAGGAATACGGGCGTCTTCCCCGCGTTCCGTGCCCTTGTATCGTCCACGAGTTCGGTAGTGGGTGATCGACAGAGCGCCTATGTTGGACATATATTAGTTTTTAATAAATTAAAAAAATAGGGTGATTTTCATATATTGAATTCAATGCAAATCTCTTAATCTTAAATTAATTTATTTTTAATTTAAATGAAAAATTCAACTGTTAAGCTATTAAATAAAGTTGCTCAAATCTAAATAAGTTTAAAATTTAATTTAATTATTTATATTAAAATTGAAACTAATTTAAATTGCACTCCTAATAAAGCATGTTATATCATTAGTAAATAACAAACCTTACTTCAGGACAATAACTTGCATATCAAATGCTTGGCTAGTTTCATTAGTCATGAATGAGAAAAACGAAGCTTATTGTAGGTGAGGCAGTCTTAGAGTTTGGCTCATTTTCATTTTATTGGAACCTGTCAAGCATTTGATGTGCATAATGCAGGCAGGGCTGGCTCTAATTATAGGTGAAGTAGCCGGCCGCCTAGGCACCCAAGTCCATAAGCTCTTTTATTTTATATTAAATTGTTAATAATGCATGTGAAGGCACAAATCTATTATTATCCAGTTTGGTTGAATGTGAGTTCTTTATTTAGTTTCAAAATAATTTTTGAAAAAAAATAAAATAAATAAATTAGGTCTATACATACACATATAATGGATAAATGGGCCCACGTGCTTCTTATAAAAGCCTGAGTCTAGTCATTTAGCTAACTAGGCTCAAGAATTTAGTTTAACTCCAGTCCAACTTGTTGATATATGTATTCGAATTTGATTATTTACGACATATTCAAATGGGTCTCAGGCTAGATTTAGAGTAAAGATCAGGTCTAATTCCATCATTACAAATGGGTTATGTTGGACCGAGGAGAGCTTACTTAAGTGTACCAACTTGTGGTTAATAGGGCCATGATTGCCCAAGTCCTCTATGCTAGATTTCAAGTTAGCTCGTATCAACTTTGCTAAGTTCAATAGTATTTCTCTGCTCATGTGTTTATCAAGAACCTAGTAGAATGCAAATTAAACTCATGCTAGAGCTAACTTGGTAGTGTTGGCTTGAACTCGTGATATTATTTTATACTATATTCATTAAATACTCAAAATAACCACTTATATACTCTTTATCAATAAATACATATAAGAGTACAAGTGAGGATTGAGTGTGCTTAGAGCTTATGCAATTGATTTTACCAATAGATGTGGGTGGTGGGGAGTGCTATAAAATTGATTCTAAAGATTGAAAAAACTTCAAAGCAAAACAAAGAGCTAAAGTCTATTGTAGAGATTTATTAGGCCTAAAATACAGAACTAAGAGGGCCTGTGTTCATATATTTGAAGTCCAATTTTGATTTCTCTCATTAGGGTTAGTGGATCTCACTTGAGTAGCCAGCAGTCCATTGCAATGATTCTTCATGTTTCTCTCCTTGTCCCTCAAATCTTGTTAGAATAATTGAACAATGAAAGAAAATGAAATACACAGTAAGAGTTACTCACATAGAGAATAACCCAAAGGAGCAAGGACAAGTGGCGCCAACATCTTCAAGAGATTTTCTCTTCCCAAGGAGAGCAAGGAGCTTGGTGCCCCATAAGGAATTTTCTTATTTTATTCATACTTATCTTAATAAAATGATGTGCAATTCTTCTAATAGTAGAATGATTTGACACTGGACACTCAATATAAAATTAAACGGTGATAGAATTATATTTTATGCCAATCTTAAAATAAGAGATTTTAATCTATACATTTAATAAAAAATAGACAAAAATTATATATATATAAAAGGAATTCTAAGCAACAGAGTACTTTGCTTGTAGAAATGAATCTCACTTGATATTCATATATTATCCACCGGTTGCCATCGAATTGCTGTCGGAAACGTTCACCTTGATTTGATGGTTCGATTTGTTCATCGAAGTGGGGCCCTCCCTCCATTTGGACGGCATTGATTGCCGCTTAAGAAGGCCACGCGTTTTGCACACGAGTCGACACGAATCAGTGAGTTATTTGCAAAGGAAAACTCGTACGAGAAGCAGGAGGGAGAGAGTCTTAAAAAATATAAAAGAACGAAAGAGAACACAGCTGAGAGGATAGGAAAATCGGTCGCTCTGTCTGTCATCAGCTGTCTTCCTTTCACAGCCCACTGCTTCTCTTTCATTGCTTTTATTCCCTTCTCTTCTTCTCCGATTCCATCCAAATTTCTCCATCCAAGCGGCGGATCCAAATCCATGGAAGATCAAAAAGAGGTGATGACCAAATTTCTGTTCTTTTTCTTCTTCTTATTATTCTTCTTCTTTAGTTTTTAGAGAGGGGAGAGAGATTTTCTGCTCTTTTATGCTTTCTGGTAGATTCAGTTTACTTTTTTGATGGGTTTGAACGGCATCGATTCGTTGGAAATTGCTTAAAGGCTGTGGAGTTTTTTCTCATGATCTGATCGGGAATCCTCTTTTGCTGTGGATTCCTTGAGCTCTGTTTGGAAGAATGGAAAGTAAAGTACCATTTTCAGCCAAAAGTGTTCAGCCATTTCTTTTTTTAACTTAAAGAGATGGGTAGTTTCTAAGAAACTATTTTATTTTCCATGCATTCAAAGAGGGAATTGTGCCAAAGATCGAGTCTTTCCCTGGAAAGACATTGATTTTATAGTTCTAAGAAGTTCAAAAAATCTCTATTTATTGCATGCATGGTTTTAAAACTCGGTTTCGGGCCTTGTCTCAGCTGATTTATCAGCTTTGATTTTTTTTTTTTGGGATAGAGATCAGGTTTTTTTTTTTCCTGAAAAGGAAAGATATCAGCTTTGAATAGATGTTGTTGTTTGATTGGATCTTTCAGTTTGAATACTTTTAGAAAATATTGAAGCAGTTCAAAAAAAAATAAAAATAAATACTTGATGGTTTATATGGTATTTTTTATGTAAAGATATTATTAAACTAGAACATTAATAAGGTTTTAGCAATGGAATTTTATCATTTTTATGATTCGAATTAAAATCATTTAAAATCTGTATGGGTCATGGAAAAAGGTCCCAGAAATCATATATATGATATTTTGTCGAAGTTTTAAAATCATGATTATAATCATTACAGGGGGAAAATCATGAAATCTCTCCTCCAAAGTTTTTTTTTTTTTTGAATGGTAATCAATATATTAATAAAGAAAAAAGCACGAGAGGTACAAACATGAAAACTAGAACAGGCTTTAAAGAGGAAAAAAGAAAAGAAAAGCATGATGATACAATCCTTTTAGATTTGCTTTATCTACATTTTGAACTTGATTTTGCTTTACTACATTTTGAATTTGATTTTGCTTTACTACATTTTGAATTTGATTACCTATAATTATCTTGTTATATTGAATTTACCTTATCTATCTGAATTTGATTTTGATGACAAATAAATGATATGATCTCTCCTTTACTGAGAGACACTGAGCAATATTATTTCACAAAAGAAACATTTTTTTCAAAGCTCCAACAGATGAATAAAAGCAAAGCTCAAGCCGCCATAAATAATTTACTTTAAAAAAAAAAAAGTAGATTGATCTAGCTTTTCAGGTTTATCAAACAAAATTAATCAGGTTGTGAATATTTGAAATAGTCTGATATCAATTTTGTCAATGACCAAGGTGTCTAAGGTCTCACCACATTTTAACCCGTCTAGTTGTTAGGGCATGTGCAAGTTTTCAATCCCACACACACCGGGTAAGGGGAGCGGTCTAGAGGAATGTTGAGCGTTAATCAAACTCAAGACCTCTCTTCACGAGGGGAACTTCTTTACCATCAGGCAACTCCCTCTTTGGTTTATTTCTTCAAAGTTATTGAGTGTTTGATTTTGTTCAAAGTTGTAATATTTGTATATGGGTGATGTTTTTTGTCAGAAGAATGCATGGATGTCAGTACCCCAGTTTGGGGACTGGGATCAGAAGCATCAGATGCCGGATTACTCCATGGATTTTTCAAAGATAAGGGAGATGAGGAAGCAGCACAAGAGGGATATTTCCAGGGCGAGCCTCGGCAATGAAGAAGAGCTAATCTCACAGAATAACCATCAGAACCATCAACAAGACCCAATTCAATCTAGCCTCCCTCATCACACCAACCATCAGAACCATCAACAAGACCCAATTCAATCTAACCTCCCTCATCACACCCATCATTCTCCTACTGTAAGAACTCTCTTTCTCTCTCTATATATACTTGGCACCATACATTTAAGTAAATTTGAATTTACATTTAATTTTTGAGTAGAAAATAAAATGAGGTATGAGTTCAACACCAGTAGAAAAGGGGGATTGATGAGACACACTATGCTACTTTATTATTGTTTATTTAAGAGAAAAGTTTGAAGTGCCAGGGGTAGTGTTTTCCTAATCTTGTTCAAACTTTAAATAATAATTACTTAACTATTAAGACAACTAATCTTGTGTTAATATCTTTGACTTCTTTTATAAAATTGAAAAAAGGGTATGATTGATATGCCCTTTTAAATTCTTTAAATGCATGGGACAGTCAATGCAATAATTACAGTATATGCCACTTCACGGTCTATTTTTTTTGTCATGAAGTCTATTAAAAAAATAGAAATCATTAAAGCGACTTAAGGCAGGTGGGTTATGTTGGTCGTCGGCCTGTTTTAAAAGCTTGAGTTGGATTTATAAATCATTCATCTCTTTTTTTCGAAAAAAAGAAGAAGATAAATTGAAGACAAGAAATTTCTAGCTTCCTCTTTTTTTCTTTTTTTTTTTAAGACCAAGCGGAAACTCCTGACCTCACCCCAACTTACATCTTTGGAAACATGGCCGGTCCTGGCTTTAAGCTAACTAGGCTGCCACCTAAGGCCCCTGTGACCAATGGACTGTAAGGCCCCCACTTGCAATGCTCTCAGGGCCTAGGGTCTTCACTAATGTACTTGCACCTAGGGCCTCTGAGATTTCAGGGCCGGTACTGCCCTCAGGGGTCGTCTTTGGCAACAGCCACTCCAACCCTCAGGAGGACGCTCCACACTCATATAGGATGTGCCCAGTTAACACCGTTGGGACTCGAATTAGTGACCTTTCTTATTTCTGTTGCTAGCTTCTCTCTTGTTTCTCACCTTCGAAGCTTATCTGATTTTATTTCTTTTTGTATATGAATTTTGCAGACAAGGAAGAAATTCCTGAGCTACTTCATTTGCTGTGTAAAAGCATGAAAATTGAGGAGGTCGATAATGGCCTTGATGACTCCACTCTCGGACTTGAGAACTTTTATGTGGTGGATTGGGAGAGACTTCTTTTCACCCACATTGCCTTCTGTTTTCACCTGTTTGGCATTTCATTTGTTTTTAACATATTTGTATCGCAATTTCTTCCCCAAAAGCATTTGCTTTTTATGGTGATGTTGGATCATGGATGGCTGTGTTTTAAATTTCACCTGAAACCTGTTTATCGGGCTCTTAATGAGCCAAAAAAATTCAGTTAGATTTTTTTAAAGAAATACTAAAAAATTGGTATATTTTAAATTTCGGTCAAAATAGGCTCAAATTTTGATTGAAATTTTGGACCCGTTAGTTTTGAGCTTATCTTTGAAAGTGGAGACATTCGTGACATTTACATGCCATTCTCATTAAAATAAAGCCAAAATTTTGGATTTGGTCGTCCATTGCAAGCTTGAAATTTTCTTTGCAGTGAAATTTTAGGATCTAACATCACCCAATTAAGGTTCTCGAGTTTATTATGAAAGAGCAGCTCTTGATTTCAAGTCTCTTTTCATACATAGGGACATTCTCCATGTCTGAATCTATATATTCAAAGATTAGTCAGATGAGACGTCTACATATTTTAGTCTCAGAAAAAAGAGAAAATAGAGTTTTAAACTTTGTTAGGCTATACATTTATTGTGAATTCGATCTTATCTTACATGTTTAGGTGGAATGGGTATTCATTCTTTCAGTTTGCAAGTTAGGTCACTAAATATAACTAGTTTAAATTTGTTAAATTCTTAAGGTCTACAATTATACAAATGAGATGATTAAATAAGAAATGAATTTTACGGTCAGTTTTTTTTTTTTTAATTTACATAATCCATATTTCCATGTATAGCTTACCTCTAAATGGATAGAGTATGCGGAGAGTAGCTAAAATTGTTGTGAGAATTGTGTGCCTCTGATCTTTTAAATAAAGCACGGTGCTCGATGCTATAATGTAGGTTAATTAAGTGATATTTATGTCCATGAAGGTTTAAAAAGTTCTGAAACGCAAGGGATGCAAAGGAAGGGTTCATTTTTTAATTATTTAATTTATATTTTTCGCTTTTCCCGGTTGGGTCCTTGGTTCTTGGCTTTTTTATGGGTCGGGTTAGTTCTTATATCTTAGGTAATTTGGGTATCTCATTTTGGGTCAGTTTGATCTAAACTTGACTTGACTTGATCCGACCCAAGTTGCACCTACTTGTAGGGTATATATTTTAGATAGCATATTGATATTCATTTCGAGATCTTACACATCCAGTATGCATCGATTGATCACATTGGTTCATGTATCTCTAAGACATTTTATTTATAGTATGGTTAAAAAGAAATCAATCCCTAGTATTTAGGTACAGGGAAGTGATAAGGATAATCGACGACAAGTTTAGTGTCTCATTAATAAAAATACTGATGTCTTGTTATAAAAAACACTAATGGCCTTATCAATTCCCCATACATAATAGTGAAACTATGTCGATTGTACATCTCAAGAGTATAAATGGTGTTAAGCTTACTGGAAGGGCTAATTTGTAAAAATCTCACAATCTTCTCTTTCAATTGCAAAAGTTACACTTATTTCTCAACAATAAAAATTACTGTCTTTTTTTTAATTGCAAAAATGTTAAATGTTTAAAATATTTTTATTAATCAAAGAGTTGTAATAACAAAATATTTTAGATGAGGCTATACTTTTTAATTATCTTATTAGTTGATTAAATTTGTGAAATAATGCATGGATAAGAGGTAGACTTGAAAGTCATGTTGAGATTTACAGTGGAAAAACAAACAATAAAATAAATCACACAATCAATAACACGCAGATTTACGTGGTTCAGCTAAAAGCCTACGTCCACGGGCAACACAGGGAAGAGATTTCACTATATCAAAATGAGAGGTTACAATGTGGAGTCTATATGCTCTCTACCTTTCCTCACTCTCCCACCTCATATAAGGAGTAATTACATATATATAATGAAAGGCTACCGCCCAATAGCTTACTAACTCAGTTATGGGCTAAGTTAAATAGAACCATAAATACCAACTCAGTGATGGGCTGAGTTGGGCTGAGTTAAATCGAGCCACATATCAACAATCTCCACCTTGGCGAGATTTGCAGGCCATCTCCTCCTCACCTCTCAACTATCTCCACCTTGGCATGAAAATCTCACGCCCAACAAATGAACAAACAAACTGTGCTGCCATCAAATGCACCCGAAGGTGCCACGCACCCAAAGGTGCTCAAAGATGCAGGATGTTGATCAAGTCCAAACAATGCTTGAACTTGATCCCAGTTACCACCTTGGTCAACATATCTGCAGGATTATCTGCAGTTCCAATCTTCTGAAGGAGAATAACACCTTCATTGACAACCTCTCGAACAAAAATGGAAACGGACATCGATGTGCTTTGTTCGTGCATGATGAACCTGATTCTTTGCTAAATGAATAGCACTCTGACTATCACAATAGACATCCACGTGCTTCTGTATAAGACCCAAGTCCTCAAGCAACCCATGTAGTCAAACCTCACGAATGGCCTCTGTCACTGCCATGTACTATGCCTCAGTAGTAGAAAGAACAACTGTAGACTGTAACGTCGACCTCCAACTCACTAGCCCTCTAGCAAGTGTAAACACATAGCCTGAAGTAGACCGGCGTTTATCCAAATCACCAGCATAGTCCGAATCCACATAACCAACCACATGTCGACCAAACTGATCATCCCGCTCAAACATTAAACCAACATCTACGGTACCCAGAATGTACCGTAAAATCCATTTCATTGCTTGCCAATGCATTTTTCCTGGATCATGCATGTACCTGCTCACTATACTGACAGCCTGTGAAATGTCGGGCCTAGTACACACCATAGCGTACATCAAGCTACCAACTGCACACGCATATAGAACCTGAGCCATGTACTGTAATGACTCGACCCGATATTTCGGAGTTTTGCAGTCTTGGTAGCAGTGGGGTGAGTGTGGGCCCTGTGGTGGGTCCTGGTTTGCCCGATTTTGAGTTCGGAAAACTCAAAGGGCAATTTGGTAATTTTGAATTATTGAATTCTCTTTCATAATTAAAAATTTGAAAATCACACGTTTTCCCCCGACGTTTGTCATTTGACTTCTTCGAGCTTTTTAAAATATTTTGAAAATTGGAGATTTTTATTTTATTAAAAATTGGAGGCTTTTATTAAAAAAAAAAAAAAAAAATCAAAACCCTAAACCTAACCCCATAAAATCCCTCTTCGGCAGCACTGTAGCTATGCGCTACAGTGCCGCCGCCGCTGCTACTCCCTCTCTTCCTTCTCCTTCCCTCTTGTCTCTTCTCTTCTCCTTCGTTTAACCCTAACCCTAAATCCCTCTCCCTTTGGGTGCCGTCGCCGCCGCCACTCCCTTCCCTCCCCTCTCTCCTTCTCTCTTCCTTCCCTTCCTTTGCCCGCCGTTCAGATTTGCAGGTTCAGCCCGGATTCGCCGACGCCAGTTTGCAGCGACCCCCCTTCCGTCGCCGGATTTGACGCCGCCCGAAGCCGGATCCCTCAATCGTGGCCGATATCAGGTACCCTCCTTCGATCTTTTATCCTTTCCTTCTCCTCTCTCCTTCCCCATCTAGTTTTCCCATTTTTCCCCTTCCTTTCCTTCCCCGATTTTCCTTCTATTTCTGCTTCTCTTTCGGCTGAGTCACACGGAGCCGCCTAGTTGACTCAGCCGGGTCCGATTTTGGACCCCGATAATCCGGCCCAGTTCGTCGGATCTGGCCGAATTCGCCTGATCCGGCTCTTTTCCCTTGTTTCTCAGCTGGGAGCTGAGCCAACTCAGTCGGGTCACTGAGTTGACTCGGCTGGGTTCAGTCCTGGGCCGTCGACTCAGGCCCAGCTCGACCAAGCTTCTTCGGCCCGGCCCAGCTCAACTCTACTCGGCCAGTCAGGCCCAGTCTTGACTCGGCCCGTTTCAGGCCCGGCCCAGTTTTGGGCCCGACCCATCTTAAAGCCCAATTTGCAAATCCAGCCCATTTTATGTCTAGTTTTCAGTTTTAGGCTCAATTTCGAACCCGACCTAGTTTTGGATCTGGTTTTCAGTTTTGGGTCATGTTCGGCCCATTTTGGGGCCCGTTTGTGGCCTAGACTTGTTTTAGCTCGTTTTAGCCCGTTTTAACCCGTTCGCTAATCTTTGTATTTCTTTTATCAGATCGAACCCCCTTCGACCCAGTGGACCCGGTTTCTCGAAGTTGATTTCAAAACGCACACACGGTGAGGGAACTTATCACCTCTTTTAGCATGCATCTATACACATTATTACTCTATCAGATGTGTGGGTACAAAATGCGGCGAATGGGGTCCCTCGGTATTATAGGCCACTCGACAAGGGAACTGTTGATACCATTATGTGGCGGGGGCCTCATCCGGATGTATTTGTACCCATTGCTCATGGAGCACCTATGAATAGTTTATCGGATGTCATGACTTGTTGATGATATGATAACATGATTGGTTGATGTGTGATAACTTGCCATGTATGTGATTAATAATTTAATCAACATGCTTTGGAATTGTGTGCAGTAGATAGTAGATGATACCACTTTCTATGCTCGTATGGGACATGCCATGATTGATACCATATCTGAATGTTAATGTGTAGCATGTGATAGATGATGATGTATATACTTAATTATGTTGCGATATGACATATTGACGGCATGCGTAGAGATAATTTTGTACGCATGTAGCTAATGTAAATGGAATGTCGGTGGGGGCATGGGTACTAGGCAACATCAGGATTTGGAGACTACCCCTAGCTTGCGGGTGGCTAGGATTGAAAGGTTGTGAGAAACCATACTAGGAAACGTAGTTTGGTTATGGGTCGATAGATGACGGAGGTGTCCCCCCTACTAGGGGTTGAGCTGTTAGGCATACCGTTGGTGGTCTTCAGACACGCTTGTAGGTGAGGCGTCGTCTGGGTTAGAGAACGAGGTGCCCAGGAGTCTCGGTCGGGACCAATGGTGAGGCAATCATGGAATCTTCAGGGAAGTCATTGGGTTGGGTGTTGGTTGACCCTAGGTAGACCTGGAGGACCTGGTTGTTACGCTACCCGAGTACGTGGCGGATGAGACGTCCCCAGTGGTCTAACGGGTTGAGTGGTTCGCCCGCGTGGAGACCAGAGGGTGGGATGTTGACTTGTGATCCTCGAGTAACCGAGTAGGCTGAGGAGGTGCTCGCCTGGTCATTGGTCGAGGGGTGATGCGGTGAGGGACAGCTCCCGCCAGTATGCCTTGTGATCCCCCGGATGACCGAGTAGGCTGAGGAGGTGCTCGCCTAGGTCGAGGGACGATGCGGTGAGGGACGGCTCCCGCTGGTATAGTTTGTGATCCCCCGGATGACCGAGGAGGCTGAGGAGGTGCTCGCCTAGGTCGAGGGACGATGCGGTGAGGGACGGCTCCCTCTGGTATAGTTTGTGATCCCCCGGATGACCGAGCAGGCTGAGGAGGTGCTCGCCTAGGTCGAGGGACGATGCGGTGAGGGACGACTCCCGCTGATATAGTTTGTGATTCCCCAGATGACCGAGTAGGCTGAGGAGGTGCTCGCCTAGGTCGAGGGACGATGCGGTGAGGGACGGCTCCCGCTGGTATAGTTTGTGATTCCCCCGATGATCGAGTAGGCTGAGGAGGTGCTCGCCTAGGTCGAGGGACGATGCGGTGAGGGACAGTCCCCACTGGTATTGTCATGATCCTCGGATGATCCAGTAGGCTGAGGATGTGCTCGCCCGCTCATTGGTCGAGGGATGATACGATGAGATGTCCCAGGCTAGGACTCCTGTATGGTGGGTACAGCCTGTGGTGTGATGTGGTAGTGCTTTTACCCGTGGTTATGACTTTGGGGTCCATTGTTGAGACTCGTGTTGTGGGTGTTGACTCACCAGGAATTTATGAGCAACTAACGAGTGAGTTCGGCCGGCTCACTCGGTAGAAGACCTATAAAATTCTGTGAGAGGTGGATACACCAGTCATGTAGAGACCAACATATGGGGTCCGAGATTATAGATTTGACCATCGAGACTCTGATGCTTAGTCGATGAAACCATAGATGAGTCTGGCTGGCAGTTTGTTGAGGACTGGTGAGGTGCTTATTCCCGTGTGGTAATCAGTTGGGACTTTAGTGAGTCCAACTCTTGGGTTGGTCGTGGTATGCGTGCGGGTTGTCATGAGGGGGTCAGAGGTCTAGTTGAGGACTAGAGACCCCGATGTGACTGAGAATCAGTCTGCGTACCCGTGGATGGGTGGACTGTTGCAGTTGGATGCTTAAGGGAGTTGCCTTGCGTTGGTTAGAGAATGTTCTAGAGACCCGGCCGACGTGGGCCCTATGCTAGGGGTAGGGCACATGTTTGTATGGTCATGCATGTAGACATCTTAGACATTGTTGTGTTCATATGATATTATGCCGTGTATGCTTGGTGACATATGGTGCGTGTGTTACCCTCACTGGGCATGTAGAGCTCACCCCTTGCCTCACAGGTACTTCATAAAGGAAAGGCCGGCGGGACCCCCAATCGAACATCGGGCATAGAGTTGCAGCTTTGTAGTTGTCTTGGTTTCATTTTATATTTGAGGACCTGTTAATGTATTTGAGATATATGTATTATTCATTGAGCCGGATGAATGTAATAATGGGTGATGCTATCATTTGAAATTATAATTGATGCTTACTGTTTTGGCTAATTGGTGGATTACTATGATTAGTGCAGAGAAAAAAAAAGGGGTACCCGAAATTGTATTGGGACGGTTTAGGAGTCCGTATCAGTTTTAACGGGCCCCTAGCGGGACGGGTCGTTACATGTACTCACGCTCCTTATCTGTGCGAGGAGACATCAAAGCATTAAGCTTAAAGTGATGGGCTAATGGTGTACTTACAGGTTTTGTATTTTTATCCATACCAAAACGCTGTAATACTTTCTTCAGATATTGTTTTTGTGACAAACCACACTGTGCCCTTCACTCTATCTCTGTCAATCTCCATACCAAGTATTTTCTTAGCTTCCCCAAGATCCTTCATCTCAAATTCATTTCTCAACTGAGTTTTCAATTTGTCAATCTCTAACTTGCTCTTACAGGCTATGAGCATGTCATTCACATATAAAAGCAAATATATGAAGGAACCATCACGTAGCTTATGAAAATACACACAATGATCATAATGGCTTCTTGTGTACTTCTGCCCTATCATAAACCAATCAAATCGCTTGTACCACTGCCTTGGAGACTGTTTCAAACCATACAACGACTTTCTCAGTTTACAAACCAAATTTTCTTGTCCAGGAACCTTAAAACCATCAGGTTGAGACATGTATATCTCCTCATCCAAATCACCGTGTAAGAAAGCAGTTTTGACATCGAGTTGTGATAACTCAAAATCAAATTGTGCAACTAAAGCTAGTAAAATACGAATAGAAGAGTGCTTAACAACCGGAGAAAAAATCTCATTATAGTCTATCCCTTCTTGTTGTGCATAGCCTTTAGCTACCAACCTAGCCTTGAATCTCACATTGTCTGTTCCTGGAGAACCCTCTTTCTTGGTATATACCCACTTGCAACCAATTGCTTTCTTTCCCTTTGGAAGTTGTACCAACTCCCAAGTTTGATTCTTGTGAAGAGACTGCATCTCCTCACTCATTGCATACTTCCATTCCACACTTTCTGAGTTTCTCATAGCTTCTCTATATGTAGACGGAATATCATCATCAACAACTGGAAGTGCATATGCCACCATGTCTGTGAACTGTGCAGGTTTTCTAATCTCTCTTCTTGGTCTACTGACCGCAATGGAGTCTGGCTGCTGTGTAGACGCCTGAACTGGAGACTCATCTGTAACTGTGTCCTCACAACTGAATCATCTGTGAGACTATCACCTGTCTGAACAGGTATCACTGAAGTTACTGGAGCCTCAAACTCCACCTGTTGTGGAACACCCTTGGTCTTGTTCTCCTTCTGATCAGCCTTATACTTGTTCTGAGTAAACATAACAGACTCATCAAAAGTAACATCCCTGCTTAGAATCAACTTCTTCGATTCAGGGCACCAAAGTCGAAACCCCTTCACACCACTGCTAAAGCCTAAGAATATAGCTTTCTTGGCTCTAGGATCAAATTTACTTTCTTTGACATGAAAATATGCTGGACAACCAAATACATGCAAAGAATCATAATCTGTAGCAGGTGCTCCAGACCATACCTCAATGGGTGTTTTACCCTCATTTGCAGCTGTAGGCAACCGATTGATGAGATGAGATGCATATGAGACTGCCTCGGCCCAAAATGCTTTGTCCAATCCAGCATTGGACAACATACACCGTACCTTCTCCAATAAAGTACGGTTCATTCGTTCTGCAACCCCATTTTGCTACGGAGTGTCGCTGACTGTGAAATGTCTCACGATCCCCTCTGCCTGACATATCTGCATGAACGGATCTGACTTGTACTCACCACCATTGTCAGACCTGAGCCTTTTAATTTTTCTGTCAGTCTGAGTCTCAATCATCTTCTTTCACTTCAGGAACACATCCAAGACTTCACTTTTGTGTTTCATGGGATACACCCACACTCGTCTAGAGAAGTCATCAACAAAAGAAAGAAACCAATGCCTACCACTCAAAGATGCAACTCTGGTAGGTCCCCATACATCTGTATGAACATAATCTAGTATCCCCTCAGTGCGATGAATAGCTGTGCCAAACTTGACTCTAATCTGCTTGCCCAGAACACAATGTTCACAAAATCCAAGTTTGCAGGTCTTAGCACCTTTCAACAGTCCTTGCTTTACCAAACCTTGTAAAGCTTTTTCACCCGCATGACCCAAGCGCATATGCCATAATTTTGTAGTATCAGAACCAACATCCTCTTTACTATCAGTGACTGTCGCTGCTCCACCTATAATAGTACTTCCTTTCAAGAAATACAAATTGTTCTGTCGGGTACCTTTCATCACTACCAATGCACCCATGACAACCTTTAGAACTCCACCTTCCAAGGTAATTTTAAAACCTTTGGATTCTAAAGCACCCAATGAAATGAGATTTTTTCTTAAATCTGGTACATATCGAACATCTGTTAACACTCTGATTGCTCCATCATGCAGTCTCAAACGGATTTTACCTATCCCTTTTGTTTTACAGGTATTATCATTACCCATAAAAACTGATCCACCATCCAACTCCTCAAAGCTGGAAAACCAGTCCCTGTTGGGACACATATGATAAGTGCAACCGAATCTAAAATCCACCTCAGAATGGTGTGGCAATGATGAGCCAATCATTGCTAACTCAGTATCATCATCTATAACATGAACAACATTTGCAGTTGGATTCTTCTTGTCATTCTTTTTCAATATTGGACAATCCTTTTTCCAATGGCCTTTGTGTCGACAAAAAGCACACTCATCCATAGCAAGATTTCTTCTATTAGATGATGTTGATGCTCCTCTCGTCTTTGAACGAGACTTATACCGATTACCAAATTTCTTGTTTTGTGATCTGCCTCTAACTGTCAAAGCCTCTGACTTTGAGTATCTTTGGGCATATTTGTCCTTTTTCCGATACTCATTATTGATCAATGCATTCACCACAAGTTCAAATTTAATCTCATTTTTTCCATACAATAGGGTGGTAGTCAAATGATCATACTGCTCAGGCAGGGAATTCAATAACAGTATTGCTTTGTCTTCATCCAAAATTTCAACATCTAAATTTTGCAAATCAGCAAGAATTTTGTTATAAGCAGTTAAGTGATCAGTCATAGAAGTTCCTTCCTTATAGTCAAACCGGAAGAGCCTTTTCTTGAGATAGAGACGATTCTCAACACTCTTAGTCATATACTTGTCTTGCAACATCTCCCACAACTTCTTAGCTGAATTCTCCTTCATAACAAAATATTTCTGATCTTTAGCGAGACAAAGCCGAATGGTACCACAAGCTTGGCGATTGATCTTCACCCAGTCTTTTTGCTCCATATCTATTAGTTTCTCTTCCTCTAGAGCAATATCCAACTCCTGATGATACAGGACATCCATAACTTCGCATTGCCACATGCCGAAGTTGTTTGTTCCATCAAACTTCTCCACCTCGAATTTTGCATTCGAAACCATAGTTCTTGATACAGTTGAAGACTTAGAGGTTGAAGGTTCAGGGGACGATTTTTCTGACATCAGCTAAGCACACAGCAAACTGCACAAACAGTAAACTGCACAATGTAGCCCTGCACAAACCTAGGGATCTACTACTGGCATCCAACCGATTACCCCCTAACTCCTCACCACTTGGGTGGTTCAATCATACACATAGCAGAATAATGTGTAAAAAATAAATGACAGTGATGGAAAAGTAAGAGAAAAGAGAACTCAGCTGATCTCCTTTCTACAAACGCCACTGCTTGACGCTCACAGTTGATTCCTCCAGAATCTCACTGCCACGATCGTACAGGCGAAGACGGATCTCAATTCCGAGTCCTGGTGACTCCGGAAACTGCAAAACAAATCTGGACCGTTGATTTCCCCACTGCAGGAGTACCTGAATCTGCAGTCCCTCGGTGCACCGGAAATGATGGTCTCGCGGGTGCACCTGAACTGGTGGCCTCACGGGTGCACCTGAACTGGTGGTCCCGCGGGTGCACCTAAAATGGTGGTGCTACGGACTACCTGAAATGGTGGTCCCTTGGGTGCGCAGAAAACCTGTGCTCTTGCGGACCACAAGAAAAAAAAAACCACTTCCCCTTTTTTTTTTTTTTCTTCTTCGCTGGAAACCCTCTGGTGGGTTTCTCTATCACAAACCAAGGGCAGCCGCCGCTGCTGTGCTAGGATCTGCTCGGCTGCTGCAGGCTGCTCCTTCTGGTCCTGCGACAGCTCAGGCTTCTTCTCCTTCAGCCTACTTCTCAGATCTGCCGATCAGAGATCTGCCTAAGATCTGATGTAACCCAGATCTGGCCGACTCCGGCGTGGCTGCTGCTCTAGCACCGCTCACGCTGTTGGCGTTGTTTCCGCCTGAGAACGCTGCTCAAGCCTCCGCTGGTTGTTCCCAGATCTGATGTTGCCTTCGCTTCTATGAACGGCTGTCTCTCCTTCCGATCTGCCGAGCCTCTCTCTGCCTCAGATCTGTTCCCGATCTGTCCGACACGCCTCAGATCTGGTCTTGTTTCAGATCTCTCTTTCTTCCCCTTGGCTGATCTTTGATTCTCAGATCTGAAAACCACAGATCTGATGCCGCCGCTACCGTTGGTTGCTACTGCGTTGCTCGCAGATCTGCGGCAATGGGACTCCTGCGCACGGCTCCTTTTCTTCCTTCAGATCTGTCGACGAACTGGATTGAAGGGAACCCTCGGTCAAGTTGCTGCTGCCTGGTGTTCCTTCCTTTTCATTCAGATCTGAGTTTTGCTCTGCAAAACCCGAATCTGGGTTTGCTGCCAAGGTCACAATCGCACGCCTCTACCTCTCTTCAGATCTCAGATCTGGATGGGGAAAACCCTTCCGCCGCCACCGCTCACAGCTCGGCCTACCGTCCCGCTTGCAGCGACGGAGATCTGCAACCCTCCACTCGCTGGTTGTTTTCTAAACCGAAAGGGAAAGAAAAAATGGCCGGCTGCCTTTTTTTTTTTTTTTTTCTTCAATCTGCAATTCCGGCGTTCTATTTCAAACCGCTACGGGAGATTGTTTCTCAAATCTGAGAAACCTTGATGCCGTGACCGTGTGATTTCGCCCGAATACCCCGAGAAAATTGAACTCGAGCTCTGATACCAATTGTTGAGATTTACAGCGGAAAAACAAACAATAAAATAAATCACACAATCAATAACACGCAGATTTACGTGGTTCAGCTAAAAGCCTACGTCCACGGGCAACACAGGGAAGAGATTTCACTATATCAAAATGAGAGGTTACAATGTGGAGTCTATATGCTCTCTACCTTTCCTCACTCTCCCACCTCATATAAGGAGTAATTACATATATATAATGAAAGGCTACCGCCCAATAGCTTACTAACTCAGTTATGGGCTAAGTTAAATAGAACCATAAATACCAACTCAGTGATGGGCTGAGTTGGGCTGAGTTAAATCGAGCCACATATCAACAAGTCAAAAGGCCTAAAGTGTCTCAAGAAATATAGGCATCAACATTAAAACTTTGCCCAAATGTCAATTAGACTTGTTTGTAGGTGATTTCGTATATCTATGAGATTAGTCTATTCTATGTTTGTATGTGATTTTCTATATCTATGGGATTAGTCTTACCTCCAATGCAGCATGAGAATAGCCATATTATAAAAATAAAAAATAAAAATCATTTTTTTTATGACTGAAGGTGTCGAAGTGTCTCGCCCTATTAGTCCTTGGGTGAGACCTTACTCTGTACATATCACACGGAGAATATTCCAAAGGGGCTGAGCAAGAATTGACCCCAAGACCTTGTATAATGAAATATAGAAAAAGAAGTGTAAAAACCCATGTTGTCCAGATGTTAGATGCAGCTATAGATCTTCTAATAACAGTTAAACCATTAGTTAAAATCAATAGGTTAAATAAGTGAATGAAAGGTCAAAAAACATACATCTATTTGGGCTTTTCATTGGACTTGAACTTCCTATTGAGCCTATCAAGTTGGTTTGGCCATATCTTTTATGCACATATTGGCCTCAGGCATAGGCTCAGGCTTCCCTTATGTTAGTCAACCTTTGGCAAATGCCCTTGCTGGGGTCCATGTGGTGGTGATGTGTTCATTATTCAGATTTTGAAGTGGGACTCATTTTGATTGGCTGTTGACATGGGTGTTGAAGTGGGGCCCTTCTTCCCTCCGTCAGTCCGATCATAGATTTGAGCAACCAATTCCTCGATTTTGATCAGTTGAGTCTCAATCTGGTCGTCATCAGGTTCGTCGTGTCTGATGCCTGCATCAATATATGGAGCAGAAATGAGGAGGGTTCTTGGACGTCACTTTAAAGATGGTACAGTCACGGTTCTTGAATGGCTACAAAAAGCTTTCCTCTCTGGGAAATCATGTCAGCAGAAGACACAAATATTAAACTGGAGCATAGGAAACCATGAAAATCTAGATCTAAAAATTTCCAAGGAAAGATAAATACCTGACTTCTTGGAGGAGGGAAGATGGAGAACCCCATCGTTTACGAAGGAATGTTCTCTAAACTTTGCATTAGAAACCCAAAGGAAAGAAGACAACTTTGTTGCATAAGATGAAAGCATGCCTTTCTGGTTTTCTGTACACATGAAATCTACTACATTTCAAATATTCAAAATTCTGAAAACCCTCTAACGTTCTCGTAGCCATCCTTGATAAGGCAATTTGGAATAGATGCCAGCATTGTGCAACATTGTCCTTTCCAGTACCATAGCAAGCAGGAAAAAAATTAAATTAAATAGCCCAGGGTTCATTTGACCGCTTCTCAGCCCCTTGTTTATCCTGGGTGTCTGAGTTTGCTAGGTTTAAGATATAATCATTGGCATATATCATTCAATTTCTGTTCTGGACAATCACCAAAACAGACTTTCCTTGGTTCCTCATTTGCTGAATCTCATATAGCCCCTTCTTCACTCATTTACCAAACAAGAAGTGGTATCAGCCACATATCCAACACCTCTGATTTGCTGGGTCAATCCATCCAACATGGAATATATAAAATCTGTCTGGCCATGTAACTGGTCTCTCGCTAAAAAAACATTAACTTCATTCCCTACTTCAATCCAGCTATGTCCAGGTTCCTTTATCACTCCACTGCAATTCATTCCCTTCCTCACCCTCTCCACGTCAGCCCACATGCCCTTAGATGCAAAAATGTTTGACAAAAGAACATATGACCCACTATCGCCGGGATCAGTTGTGATAGCCATTTCAGCTGCATACTTCCCCAAATCAACATCCCCAACAAGTCGACAAGCACTGAGTAAGCTTCTCCACACCATTGAAGCTGGTTCAATTGGCATCTGTTGTATAAATTCCTTTGCTTCTTGCAGTTTCCCAGATCGACCCAATAGAGAAACTACACAAGCATAATGCTCCATGCCTGGTTCAATGCCATGAGCATGCTTCATTAAATTGTAGTAGTATAGTCCTTTCTCAACAAGCCCTACATGGCTGCATGCTGACAGAACACCAACAAATGTGACATAATTGGGTTCTATTTCCTCTTCTCGCATCTGCTCAAACATTCTAAGAGCATCTTCGGCATGCCCATGCTGAGCATATCTTGAGATCATGGAGTTCCAGCACACAACATCCTTTCCATGCATTGTGTCAAACAATCTTCGAGCGTCATTTATACTCCCACACTTCGCATACATATCAATAAGTGCATTTGAAACATAAGGTTCCATGTCAAAACCAGTTTTTATTATCTGGTTATGCAGCTGCGCACCTTGCAAAAGACTTGCAAGATTACAAGCTGATGCAACAAGAGCAACAAATGTAAATTCGTTGGGTTTTATTCCTGCAGGGAGCATTTCCATAAAGAGCTTGAGAGCATCTTCACACTGGCTATTTAAGGTGTACCCAAATATCATCGCATTCCATACTACAACATCTCTTTCATTCATCTCCTCAAACACTACCCTCGCATCATCAACACATGAACACTTGGAATAAACATCTACTAGAGCACTTCCAGCATAAAGATCCAAGGAAACTCCAACTTTGATGATGAGACAATGTACCTGCTTGCTCAAGTCTACTGCACATAACATTGATGATGCTCCAAGAAGGCTAATGAAAGTCAGTGTGCTTGGATGTAATGATCTAGACCTCATCCTACTGAAAAGATTCAATGCCTCCAAGAGTTCACCGTCTCTTGCATATCCTTCAATCATGGCATTGTAAGACACCACATTGAGTTCAGCTACAACATCAAAAGCATTTCTTGCATCTAACAAAGAACCACATTTTCCATACATGTCGATTAGACCATTCTTCACAAACTCATCACCAGCTAGATTGGCTTTTACAGTGTAAGCATGCACCTGTTTCCCCTTCTGCAATGTCCCAAGAGAACCACATGATGTCAGAATGCTTGTGCACGTAAACCCATCTGGATGCAAACGAAGTCGATTCATATCAGAAAACAACTCCATTGCATCCCGATGACGTTCATTTTGCATGTATCCAGCAATCATAGTCGTCCAAGAAACAACATTTTTAACAACCATGTTATCAAATACTTTACGTGCAACTCTTACTCTATGACACTTTGAATAGAAATCTATGAGCACATTATTCACTGAGATATCCACATCTACCCCATTTCTCAAGACATATCCATGAGCTTGCTTCCCACCTTCAAGAAATTCCAACATGGAACAAGCACTTATCACACTTGAAAGTACGTATCTATCAGGCTGGACATCAGTCTGCATCATTTGATTAAACAGTTGCAAGGAAATTTTTCCCTTTCCAGCTTGTGAATAACAGGTTATGATCGTGGTCCATGTAACAGCATTTCTCACAGGTAATTCATCGAAAACTAACCTCGCTTCCTTGACATGTCCATTCTTTGAATAAAAGTCGATTAAAGCTGTCCCAACAAAGACATCTGAATAAAAACCTGCCATGATGGAAAATGCATGCACTTGGGTGGCACACTCAGTGGTCCTCAACTGCGTGCAGGCACGCAGAACAGTGGCTAAGATGAACTCATTTGGGCACTCAAAGAATGAGCTCCTGAAGCGGGAAAAGTGTACTAGAGCTTCTTCTCCATGGCCATGTTGGGCATACATGGAAATGATAGACGACCATGTTATAAGATTTCTTTGGGGCATTACATCAAACAGCTGCCGTGCATCGTAGATAGAACAGGATTTTGAATACCCATTTAGTAGAATATTGTTCAAGAAAATGTCTGAGTGAAATCCAGATGTTATGATCTGGGCATGGATTTTCTGGTAATCGAGATGGGATCTGTTTGAAATGCGTGACTGCAGGAGATCGGCAAATTCTTTGATTTTCTTGTGGGATTCTGGGGTAGGGAGGAATGGGTTATGCAAAGGAAGGAGGGGAGAGAACAAGGTCGAGAGATTGGGGGCTTGTTTTTCAAAAATAAGGGGTCGATTTTTGCAACAAAGTTGAAGAGAAATCGGTAATGGGTGGGAATTTCGCATCCTATTGAAGCCAAGTATTCAGTGTCATTCGCGCGCGCAAGCTGAGAATAAGTAACAAAATACTGAGGAGTCGTTCATATGTTTATGGCGGGAAATCTGATTTGATCTATTTTGCTTTTAGAAAAATGGGTGGTGATGGGCCGGGGCTTTACCGTGCTTTACGACGCCCGATTTAGACAAGTAACAGAGACCCGAGGTGTAGCCGTCTAGAGACCAAGGGTATAAATCTATCGTATCGGATAGAGAAAAAAAAAAAATCGATTGTGGGTCCAGTTAATATTTGTCTATATCGGCCAATATATATATAACAGCCTTTTTTTTAAATGATTTTTTTTAAAAAAAAAAAAGCCATCGAGATTTCCAAAAAAATAATTTTTTGAAGAGAGAAAAAATCTCACCCGAGATCTCGGTCGAAATCTCGATTTAGCCGAATTTTTAACCGTTGGTAGGCACCAGCTAAAGCACTTGAGAGGGAAAGAGCGTTCGTGGTAAAATTATCTGTTGTCTCACGATTGGTCCAGAACTTGTCGCAAATGAACATACTCGAACAAGTATTAGGGCCGTTCATTCGGCGGGCTCAGGGCAGGCTTTACCAAAAAAAAAAGCCCCAGCCCAAATGTTTTTTTAACTGGCTCAAGCCCGACGGGTTTTCAAACACCAAAGCCCGAGCCTGCTTGATTAAGTCTGATGAATTTAGAGTCAATTTTTTTAATTCAGTAATTTCCTAGGGCCAAGTAGGGGTCAAAAATCAGCCGAACTGAGATTTCAGCTGAATTTCTACGAATTCGTTCTTGTTCTTCATTTTTTTTTTGGGAAATCTTGGTGGCTTTTTTTTTTTGAAAAAAATCATTTAAAAATAAAGGTTGTTTTTTTTAAAATAAAAAATATCAATATTAGCCAATATCAAAGGGATAATGCGCGGAAAAAAAAAAAGAGAGAGACTGGAAGATCAGAGAAGGGTGTGAAGCAGAGATGAGAGATGAGAAAACCCATAAATCAGACTTGTCAAATCAGAGAAGTGGAGGACCCCAAATATCAAAACCCCTAATTCCCAAATCTCCCACAGCTCTATACAAATGGTCCCCAAGACATGACTAGGTAAAAGGGTGTTTATAAAATATATAGACACGAAATAATCGCGCTATCTAACCGATTTTAAATAAAGCTCGAGCTTAACTCGTCGGAAATAAAATATTTGTCCATAAGTTCACTTATTTATGTCATACCCAGGCTGAGTTCAGACAAATACACATCCCTAACAACTAACCTGTGCTTATGTTTTTAGCCCATTTCAGAAATAGGCTGGCTAAGGCTTTTAAGTAGAGCCTACAATTTTTTTTGGACTTTGTAGTCCATTAAAATACTAAAGCTGTGTTTATATCATAACCAATTGCATGAGACTCAATATCTATTTAAAAGGACAATCTAGGCATAAGTCTAGATAAAGTTTTTGTTCTCAAATGAGTTTTGTTTTTTTCCTCTCAAATTTGTTGCTGTTGTGAAACAGGATTTCTATTACTCATTTATTCCTCTATAATTTATTAATTGATGAATCACGTGCAGTGGAAAATGATTGTCATAAACTTAGTCAAAATGCTCAATGATAATCAAAACCTTATCTAAGAGGGCATATTAGGTTTAATTTGGTTCAACCATTAACATTTTGTAGGTTGACAATGTGTACGTTGGTTTGATTACATCCCTTTCTTAGGAAATCACCAGACTAGCCAACAAATGCAGAATCATTAATTAGAATCTTTCTAGTATAAGCTGAAAATTATATTGCAAGATGTGTCCCACCTCATGAACGGTCTAGATCTAATCTCACATCCATTTTTCACCTATTCACATCTCCTCTTTGGTTACCTTTCTCCAGGTCTCATCTTCAAAACGAGTTTTATATTTAAAATATCAATATATATTTGTCAAATTACTCAATTATCAAGAAAATATCATTGACTAATATAATCTGTCGAGTTATGAAGATTTCTTTTACTATATAATGATGCAAATCCATACCAAAAATTGCACCTTAAATGGGCGGTGGTGGTGGAGGGGTGCAACACTCCTCTATTGCTAGGGGTTTATGGGAAATCGTAGGATAATTAGTGTAAAATTCTTATGGGTGAGCCCACCACTCGTAAGGCACACCAAGGTTTATGGGATTAGCCTTTAACTCAATATATTAAGACATAAAAGGTATTTTTATAATTTTGTATCATATACTATTGTATCTTGTATTTTTAAGGGAGAAATAAAGTATTATAACTCTATTTTCAAATAGAGTGAAATTGTTCTAATCTAATTATGGATTATGGATGTAGACATCCTATCTGATTATGTAAGTCTTGCATTTTTATTTTATTTTATGATTGTTTGTGTATTTTGTATTATGGTTTTTGTTTTTTACTATGTATCTCATGACATGGATTATGATATAATATCTTTAATTCTCTTAAATTATTTTACAAATTAAATTATCAATTCCAACTAATATTTAAATACAAAGAATCAACAAACAACCATGCATAACCAAATATAACTTGACAACACATGTGGTGCAGCAGTGTTAAATAACATTTTTATGCCAAACCCTAATTAATCACCAAAATAAATATATTACAAACTCAAAGTTGGTGGGCATGTTTGGCATTTTATCTTCGAGGTCTTTCATTCCATCCAAAAGGAATGAGGTTTGGATTGAATTTGACCACACTTCTAACAATGGAGCACTATTTGTTGATGACCATAGTTATTTAACTTAGAGAAAAAAATTGACATTCAAACTTGATTTGATAAATAAATGAAGCAATTAGTATAAAGCCAATGCAAGATGACAACAAAAATGACAACAACAAGGGCAGTAATGGATCTTTGATTGTTTGCTAATCATTAATCAGTGTCAAGCTTTTAAGATTCTAAGTGTAGGGCATTGAAGTTGATCGACTTAGAAAGTATGGGTTAAATAAGATGTGTTAATTTATTAATTAACCCACTAATCAGGTTACTTAAAAGTCCTGTGTTCTCTTAAAAGATTAATAAGCTTGATTCCTTGTTTATCCATCGTACATTTTCAATTTTACTCTATGATGTGTAAGATAGAATTATTATAGGTCCAATGTACTAAAATCAACTTTTATACAATGATGGGTAAACACTTATTAATCTTTATGCCAACGGTTTATAATTAATTTTTTATTAATTTGCTAATAATATTTAGAAAACCTTATTTTCAATACATGAGAACATTTATGATGACTTTTTGTAGTGGTGGGAGATGTGAGACTGCTGGCATACCAAGCACTTCTCTGACTAGTAAAGTACTTAGATGTTATTTTTTAGTCTAGGTAAGGTAGGGATTGGGTCTTAGACTCCTCTATCTTTTATTTTTTTTGTAATTTATGTGTGGAAAAACTATGAGATATTCAGCATAAAATCTCCATGAGTGAGCCCACTATCTTTAGGGTACATCAAAATTAAGTCACGAGAGCTCGAACCCATAACCTCCCACTATCTTTAAACCCTTCTATCTTATTTGATTTTAATTTTATTTTTGAACTTGGGTGGAGTATATGGACTATAACCAATGGATAAAGAAAGTTAAGTACTGAAATATTAACTAGAGATTGGGAGGGATTTATCTTATTTGATCTAGATTTATTTCGTATCAGATTAATTTAAAAAAATTCATGATGTGCATGACTCAAACTTAATTTTTTCATATTGTATCAAATTAAGTTCAATGATTGTGTCGAAAATTGGTACCCTTTTTATTTGAAATCTGGTATAGTTCTTTATCTTGAAAGTGATCACTCGGATGAAGGCATCAACCCCATAAAAGAATGACTAGCTGCCCAAACAGTGACATGGTACCAAAACATAACAAGCGAGCATGAGATTAGGGTCGGCCCTGGCTATAAGTGGAGTAGGCTGCCATAAGGCTCTCAAAAAATAGGTCCAAAAAATTAAAAAATAAAAGAGGGATACTAGTTGCAGGGTCCATCTTAAGAGTTTGTCTAGGGACCCTGGAATTTCAAGGCATTTCAGAGCCGGAATTGCATGAAATTGACTCGCTATGAACAATAAAAATAAGGCTCGGCATTTAGACACCTCTATTTTTTGTCAGCAGACATCGCATTTTGAATTTTTAGTGAAAATTACATTTCTGCCCTTCCGTGTGAAATCGTGCGATTGAACAGACAGTTCATTTTCGTTTCGATCGATCGATCTTAGGCATATACAATAGTGCGATTGATTCCAGGGATCGTGCGATCGATTTCAGAGATCGTGCGATTGATTCTAGGAATAGTGCGATTGATTCTCCAAATGGAGCGGAGAGGGATTTTCAAAAGAGGTCATTTTACGACCAATTTTTACAAAGAAGGTATCAAAATTTATCTATCTGAATTTTATGAACTCCGGAACTGATTTTAAGTGAAAATGGTATAGTTTTGGACTTCAAAAATCGTATCTAAAGAATTAAGGAAAAATTATGAACTCCGAGCCAATCGTGCAAAGGTTACAATTGGCAGGGAGGCTGCTTCTCGATCGATTTTTACAAACAAGGTATCAAAATTCATTTACTCTAAATTTTATGAACTCTGGGATTAATTTTAAGTGAAAATGATATAGTTTTGAGCTTAAAAATTTATATCCAAATAATTAAGAAGGAAGATAATTTTTCCTTAATTCTTTGGGTACATTTTTTAAGTCCAAAAATATACCCTTTTCACTTAAAATCAGTTCCGGAGTTCATAAAATTCAGAGTAGGTGAATTTTGATACCTTGCTTGTAAAAATCGGTGAAGAAATGACCTCTTTTGAAAATCTCTCTCCGCTCCATTTGGAGAATCAATCCCACGATTCCTAAAATCAATCGCACAATCACTGGAATTGATCGCAACATTTTATACGCCTAAGATCGATCGATCGAAGCGAAAACGAACTGTTTGTTCAATCACACGGAAGGATAGACACATAATTTTCACTAATGACCGTGCCTAAATGCCGAGCCAAAAAATAATCTTAGAATTAGTAACATGAGAACATGCATTTGAATGTTGGACTGCATGATTGATTGTTGGTGAACGTTGATGTACCCCGTGACAGCAAATATTGGATTGCATGATTGATTGTTGGTGAATGTTGATGCACCCCGTGACAGCAAATATCCATAACGAGTACAATTGTCTCTGTCAGTGAAAGCTATTTAGGTTGGGACTTGGGAGTTAGAATTATTCTCTTGATTTAATGTGGTAGGAAATTGCTGGCAAGATGCTGAAGTGCCAAGAATCTATAACTCGACAAGTCCTGTTCCTTTTTAAGACATAATCATTTTTAAAACTCAGTAAAATTGGCCAACTCAGTCTTGCAAACGAAAATTGAATCATTGGATAACATCAGATTGGCGTGGCGTAGGTAGACTCAGTTAAACTAGGTTGATGGTTAAAAGAAAATAAAGATATTCTCTTTATTTTGACTTTAATACACCTATAAAATATAAGACAATTAATTCAAGAGGTTGAACTGGGTCTTGAGTTCGATTCGCATTCAATTTTAACGAGTCACTTCTCGTAAACTTAATCAGGGGTCAAAATCTCGACCAATACGCATCGTATCAGCGTGAGATAAAAAAAGATCGGCTGATTTTTATTTTTTATTAAAAAAAAATATCGGCGTGGGCCCATTCGATATTTACATTTTTTATTTTTTTTTTAAAAAAAGCCTTTTTTATTTTTTTAAATATTTTTTTCAAAAAAAAAAGCTACCGATATTTTTTTAAAAAAAATGAGGAGAGAGAAATATATCGGCCGAAAATTCAGCAAGGCCGAATTTTCGACCCCTGGACTTAATCGGTGTATGAATGGAGAGGATTATAGATGCCCGTGGAATTAATCTCACCTTCTATGAGGTGAGCATACCCATATTATAAAAAAAAACCTTAAAACCCATAAAAAAAGTGTATGAAAGATTAAATAAAGTACATCGAAAATAAAGATTGATAAAACTTGAAACCCATATAAAAAGGGTTATAGAGAAAATCTAATTTTGTTATTTTATTCACATCAAGGATTAGAAGATAACTTTTTAGAAATGGTTCATATATATATATATTCTAATAAAGAGGTACCAGAGATGCAAGTACAAATATGGAGTATAAAAACTAACAACAAAGATAACTGAAAAATAAACTAAAATAATAATTCCTTAAAGAAGATCAGGACATTCTTTCCATACGCGTAGGATATCTCGGCAACCAAATGAATTGACAACCACCACAAAAGGAAAAAGGAAAAACGTCACTGGCAAGGGGAGATTTGAAGGTATCCATTTTCCAGGAAAAGGTTAAAAGTTTCAAAGTAATCCGCCGTGGACGCGCATTTTGAAGACAATGGCATGCAACTTGTTTGCCTCCTCATGTCTGTTTGTATCACCTAACATGTTCTTCAATTAAATTTTGTCATCTTCAAATGAAAATGGACCAAAGTAATTAGGAATCCACCAAATTGGTACTCTCTCTTATGCTTGCCAGATAAACAGAGAAATAAATGTCTTTTGAATTCAATTATGCCTCACGTGTCACCTTATGTTATTCATGTTTGGAAGAGAAAAGTTTTTGCTTTATTTCCATGGAATTTCAATGCCTCTTTCCTTTTGTTTTTTTCATCTCTGTCTTCTTCTTTTTTAATTTATATATTGGAAAGTTTAGATAGAATCTTACTAAAACCCCACGGGTGGTACCTCTGACCCCATAAGGTACACCAACTAAATTTGCAGGGTTTGAACCCACGACACCGCCTACTTCATAACACAAAAGATAACATGCTTTCTAAATTATTTTGGAGATAGATACCTCGAAAGCATGGATTATCAAACTTAAAGCGAATTCTAAAATTTTTATGTCGTCGGATTAAGTATTTTAAATTAATATTTATTACATAAACCGTAGAGCATCCAGTTGTCCTTAATTAAGAAGGGTTGGCACATAGATTAATTTAGTAGTAAAGAAGCCTTAATAGTTCGCATTGAGCATTCTTAATATTTGCCAATTATATATTTTTAACGAGTCATTTAATTTTGAGAGAGTTGATTTCACATAGGTAAGATTGTGAAAAACCAAATCAAGTAGTATATAATATGTACATCATTTTATTGAGAAAATACAATTTATTCAGTGATTGAAGAAAGTATTTTTTTTTTTTTTTTATAATTCTCTTAAATAAACATCTTTCAACACATTCGTTTTTATTTGATAGATCTATCTAATAAGTTTTATACGCAAGTGTGTGAGATAATATTTTGTACAGTTAAAATGATTAAACAGAGATTTAATGATTCTTTATCCATTAAATTCATTTGCATTATCAAAAAAGGTGCCCATATAGACACCGTGGAAATCTGTCAACAGACACTGAATTCTGAAATTTTACTGAAAATTATCATTCTGCCCTTTCCGCGCGAAATCGTACAATCGATTCCGCAGTGCATTTTGCTTCGATCGATCGTGCGATTGATCGTGCTATTGATTCACGACGTGAATACGAGCTAAATATTTTCATCTATTAACCGATCGATTGATGCTTTGGATGTGCTACAGTAACTACCTTATTTAAATAAAAAAAAATTCCTTTTAAAACTTTAAAGTTATTTTTTAACCACTGTGTATTTTCAAAATTTCTCAAATTGAATATCCGGACTAATTACGATAACCTGATAAAAATACTTTAAGACTTTAAGGTCTTTTGACACTCCTAAATGATTAAAACAGAATGTTTTACAAATAAAGGTATCCCTAGGCTGTGCCGAAAATACATTTGGGAGTGTCAAAAGACCTTAAAGTCTTAAAGTATTTTTATCATGTTATCGTAATTAGTCCAGATATTTAATTTGAGAAATTTTGAAGGTACACACTGCTTAAAAAATAACGTTAAAGTTTTATATTTCCTTTTAAAATTTTAAAGTTATTTTTTAATCACTGTGTATTTTCAAAAAATTTCAAATTGAATATCCGGACTAATTACGATAAAATGATAAAAATACTTTAAAACTTAAAGGTCTTTTGACACTCTCAAATGATTAAAACAGAGTGTTTCATAAATAAGGGTATTCCTAAGCTGTGCCGAAAACACATTTGGGAGTATCAAAAGACCTTAAAGTCTTAAAATATTTTTATCATGTTATCGTAATTAGTCCAGATATTCAATTTGAGAAATTTTGAAAATAAACAGTGATTAAAAAACAACTTTAAAGTTTTAAAAGGAAATATAAAACTTTAACGTTATTTTTTAAGCATTGTGTATTTTCAAAATTTCTCAAATTAAATATTCAAACTAATTACGATAACATGATAAAAATACTTTAAGACTTTAAGGTCTTTTGACACTCTCAAATGTGTTTTCGGTACAGCCTAGGGATATCTTTATTTGTAAAACACTCTGTTTTAATCATTTGGGGGTGTCAAAAGACCTTAAAATCTTAAAATATTTTTATCAAGCACAGTGATTAAAAAATAACTTAAAAGTTTTAAAAGAATTTTTTTTTATTTAAATAAGATAGTTACTCTAGCACTTTCAAAGCATCAATCGATCGATTAATCGATCGATCGAAGCAAAATGTGCTGCAAAATTATCGCACAATTTCACGCAGAAAGAGTAGAATAGTAATTTAATCGATAGAAGTAAAATGTACTGCAGAATCGATCGCACAATTTCACACGAAAAGAGTAGAATAGTAATTTTCAATAAAATTTCAGAATTCAGTTTCTGCTGACAGATTTTCGCTAATGATGAAGATCTATTTTTTATTATTATTATTATTTTGCAATAATAAGAGGGAAATATAGAAAATGATTGCGCGGGAAAGGGTGTGGAAGTGGAGGGCAGCTGGGCCAGACGCAAGGCGGTGTTGACCGGTGACCGTTCACATGTCTGACACGCGAACAGGCCAGCAGCTCAACTTGCCCGATTTCCAATCACGGGCAGCCATCCATGTTCGGCTCATCCCGCCAACGTGCTCTTATTACGCTGCCTTTCCCCGTTTCCTGGCCGCCCCGTTCTTCCGACTTCCTAATCTCTACGGCTGCCTAGGCTAACCGGCTCGGCTCGGCTCGCACTGTGGCTAATCTCTGAGTCCGACTAGTCCTATGGTCTCTCTTGTACACTACAGTAAAAAGAGAGACTCTAAAGTATTTAATGAATATGAAATCTACTAATCAGAGGGGTAATAAATCTGTTAAAAACGATTTTCTTAAATATATAATCTATCAAAAACTATTTTATTTAATTAAAAAGTTAAAAATTAATTTAAACTAATCAGAGTCTGTAAAGCAGAACAACTTACCTAAATAGAGAGATTTAAAGAATCTTTCTAAAGTTTTTATAATAAAATTTATTTCATGTTTTTCCTTTATAGTCATTGTCACCTTGTAGATTAGATTGCAGTGAATTTGAACTTATTTTGAGGTAAATTTACTTTTAAATTGGGCTTTTAAGTCATATGAGCAGTTAGAACTTTCTAACTTTCAAAATCATACCTTCAAATTGCAGTTATAGGTGGGTTTTCATCCTCTTTGTCAAAGAGTTGGACCGAAAGGACCAATGAAAGCACCAGCAATGGCAATGCATCACCTAATCCCTTTTGCACGGTCGATGTCTCATTGATATGGGTATTGTCCCATTTTATTTTATTTTGTAATATATATATATATATATATATACTTTTTTAAAAAAAAATTATGTATGAAAAACCGCAGGATACCCAGAGTAAAATATCTACCTGTGAGTCCATTACTCCTATGACACACCAAGGTTAAACCATGGGACTCGAACCCATAACCTTCCGCTTCCTGAGAAGAGAGGCAACCATTTGAACTACACCAACCTATTTTATAGGTTTTTTAGTAGACACAAATGTAAAATTCCAATTATCCAGGTGTAGTTAGCAACCCATTTTATGTCACATAAATGATAAAATAGTTAAAAAATGTAATAGCACTCATGTGAAGAAGGTAATATGAATACTTACCATTGGTAAAAAAAAAAAATGGGGTAAAAATTTTTCTTACCATAATTGGGTTTATTGAATTTTTTCCGTTAATCACAATAAGATTAAAAATATGATTATTGATCAAAACAATTTTCAATTGGGCGAAGTCATCACGAGTGATGCTTCCACTCGAGTTCTTGTGTGGGGCCCACTAGAGACCAAAATCACCTTCTCTTCTTCTCATGCCCATCTACCCCAATTGTATCCATACTCGATTTTAATTCATTTCAAATAGATCTCACCGTTAGGTTTAAAATTGACTCTATTTTAATTGTTTTTTAAATTCAGTAGACCCCACCCTGAGGGCCTCATAAGTAGTAGGCCCGAACTTTCATTCGTGGACTAACATTTCATTTATTTAAAAGTTTAAATTGTCGATTCAAAGAAAACTTTTATATTTATTGAATTCATATTTAAAATTATCCGTTTTTTATTTTATAAAAAAAAAATCAATAACGAGTGACCTGCATTGCACCTAGATTATATATTGTTATCCACACTTAAGATAAAAAAATAAAAAAATAAAATTAATTCAGACAATAGACAGATTAGAATATTGGATGCTATTAAGATATTCTATCAGCAAAATTCCTTCTACGTTCGTTAAAGACATAAGATCAGACAAAATGCCTCCTTTTCTGGGGAATTGTTAACCTTAATTAAAATTTAAATGACAAGTGTTGGTGAGTTTGATCTTATCCGTATCGATATATATATTGGTTTTTAAACCTTTATATATTGGTCGATACGTATCGTATTGATCGATATCCGATATATATCATCAATATCTCAGATTTTAATTAAAAAAAATTAGGTGAGAAATTTATTGTCCGAGATATCGCCATAGCCCTTTTTAATAAAAAAAAAAACCCAAAAATCATCCCTATGAAATATCCTAACTTCGAATCCAATCCTATGTCTCTCATTTGAGAACAATTATGCCAATAAAAGGGCCTTTTGCTTGAATGATGAAAGGAGGCGTTCTGTACAAGTTTTAAGCCCTGGCCCAACTCAGTTAGGTGGCATGTCCAATGTTAGGATGATCAATGCATTGAACATTCAACAACTCTCATTAGATAAGTAGGTGGGGTCCCTTACTTTATAAAAAGGGCATTGGTCCCGCCATTTGATAGAGCTAGAGTGGGCCCACCATATCCGCTCCTCATAGATCTTGTATTCAAGCTGTGTTGTTAAAGGATTGAATATACTATTGTTAGTTTGGGAAATGTTAAAGTTAATTTAACTAATCTAACATAAGATATTGTTTTTATATGCACTATCAAGGATAGTTGTCCTCCATATAATAATATAAATATATTTAATTTAATTGTTTTCACTGTTTTACACTAATATATGTAAATAAAACATAATTATCATTAACTACTCATATTTGTAGCTCTAATTCATTTACACAATCAAATACTAATTCAAAATGTTCGACTCTTAGAATCAAATAAAAATTGAATTACACAAAAACAATTCAAGAAATACTCAAGAAATAACCCTGAATTTTTATTTTATTCTCAAAATTCAAAAAAAATAGGTACACTATGTCTATTTTATTTTTTTTCTCTAATTTTGTTTACATAAATTAAAAATAAATCATATGAATTGAAAATAAACTACAACTAAACCAAATTTCATCCCTAAAATAAATTTGTAGTCACTTGATCTCGGTGCTATCATATTAGTAATGCAGTAAATGATCTTCATTATATTATAACAAAAATATTTTTATTAAAAATCTTTTAATAATATACACGCATCTACATGTTCTTCACTCTTCTAAGAATTATTCCTGTCAACGAGTTATTTTCTTAATTGAAATGTAAAACTCATTCAAAAATATTCGACTCAATTGAATTTCAAGTAAAATTCAAATTTGATGTTTTAAAATTAATTTTTATTATACTAAAATTACAAGTATTTTAGCCTAATTTTAAAATTTTGCTAGTCCAGAATTGTTGGGACACACAAATCAACCATGCCGTATTTTGGTGCTCTTCCATGCATGTGCAATTTGCGTGCTTACATCCAAATGCTTGCCCCAAAAGCTAAGCCAAGCCAAGCCAAGCCAAACCGAATAAGCCGGCTCAGCCAGCAAAAGCCGAGCGATAGCAGGCTTTGCCAGAAGAAAGCCTCCCAGCCGTCCGATCATTCTCGTGAATACGCTGTGCAGTCAAGAAAATCCGAACGGCACAGAAACGTATATTATTATTATTATCATTAGTATCATTTCATCTGATCTACGTTTACATTTATTATTATTGGCATGGCCCTTATCGACAAACGACGGGTCCCATTATAGATTCAAGATTCAATCTGATCGATATTTATATTAAATATGATTTTATTCATCTAATTAAAATAATTTTGTATTTATATCTTATTTCTTGATGATTAAGAAAGTTAAGATTTCACTTCTCTTTTAAGTACAAACGACATTGATAAAACTTTTAATGCATATAATATTTGTATCTTATTTAAACAAATTATATTAATAATATAATTTTATTTAATAGGATCAAATAATGATCTTTTTAATCAACTCATTCATATCTATAATGAGAAAATGAAATGTTTACTTTGAGTTTCAAAGCCTTTTTTTTTTTAATTTACGTGTGAAAAACTGTGAAAAATCCAGCATAAAACCCAGGTGATACCCATTGACCTTGGGGCACATCAAGTGAGACTATGGGAGTTCGAACCTGACATTTCCGGCGGGAAATTACCAGTTGAGCTACACAATGTAGGCTTTTATTACATTTTTATTTTAGTTTTTGTTGATTTCATTTTAAAATAATGAGTTTTGACATATTGAATGTATTTATATTTAAAGAAACTTTAAATTCTTGATTTAATTTATGCATGACAAAAAGGTTATCACCTTATAAAGAGTCTGGGCACTTGTAATAAAATTTAGATAATACTCATTACCTTCATTTTATATCCTTAAGGGAAGTTTACTATTTTAAAGTGTACAATTAAATTTTAAAGGTAGAAAATGCATTAAATATTATAGAAAAATAGAAAATGCAATAAATGATGATAATTTCGTAAATAAATGTATCGGTCTTTTCTGTAAATATTGTAAAAAGACAAAAATGTAGTAAATGTGATGAAAATAGAAACTGCGGTAAATGATATTAATTTTATAAATAGATATATTAGTTTTCCTGTAAATAAAACACAATCGGGAGCACCGTTTTATAGTTTAAATGTCAATTTGGTTGTATTGTAAATGTTAGTAAATGTGAAATAAATAGAAAATTGCATTAAATGGGATAGAAAATAAAAAAGTGCAGTAAGTGATAGTAATTTTATAAATAAACATATTGTATTTCCAGTTGATAATGCTTAGATATCAAATGTGATTAAAAATAGGAAAATGCAGTAAATGTGACAGAAAATAGAAAAATGCAGTGAAGGATGGTAATTTGGTATATATATATAATATATATTGGTGTTTTCTGTAAATAAATTTTAAATAATTAAATGTGATTAAAAGTAGATAAATGCAGTAATGATGGTCATTTTGTAAACAGATTTACTTTTCTTTTATGAAAGTAACCTTTAAATTTCTTGGACTCTTTGAAAACTTGTCATCACAAAAGTTCACAAACTCAGCTCCCCATCATTAATTAGGTATTGTTGTATTTTTCCACAATTAGAAAGTTTGGAGGAAAATCAATTTTCCCAAGGAAAGTAAATTTATCTCTCTTTTTTTCTCTTATTTTTAGCAATGAAAAATTCTCTTATTACCACTAAAAAGGAAAGAAAGTAAAATTATTGAAAATCAATGTATATTTTTAATGAATTTTTAACAAATATAAGAAAATAAACAGTAGATTTGAAAACCACTTTTTTATAAAATCTATCTCAATTTTTTTCAAAATACAAACATACTCGGTTCTTTGTCTATTTTTATAGTAAAAATAATTTTATGAGAAAAAAAATATTTGAATTTGATCTATGTTATTCAACAAGAGTTGTCATGACATCTACCTTTGTTCTGAGCATTAGAAACTTTTGTTGTTTGTATTAAATTCATGTAAATGATACTAATTTAGTAAATAGATATATGGGTTTTCTTGTAAACAACTTAATTAAATAAATGTGATTAAAGTAGAAAATGTAATAAAAAATGTGATAAAAACACAAAAACACAAAATGTGATAAAAAATAGAATAAGTGGAATAAATGATGGTAATTTGGTGTTCGATATCTGGTAACTCCAATGAAGAGTCATTCTCTCTGAGATATGTACATAAAAACATGCCACTGTTTGAACTTAGCATATGTGTAGGGAGGCGTAAACATACCCTCGAGGACTAGTCCGGTAAGAAACCTGGACACCTTTAATCATAAAAATAATTGATGAGAATTTAATAAAAAGAAATGGATTTTTTCTGAAACTTAGACCGGTTGAAAAATCGTCTCTTCACGGATTTTAAATACTCACAAACTCAGCTATCATCACTCAGATTCCTCTCTCTAATTGAATGGATTTGTATTTTTCTTTGTACCACTCACGGGTTGGATAAAGCAGCATCTTTACAGTCTTATAAATCGAAAGAGGACTTCCCCCGACAAGAGGAGAGAGCTCAGTGACTAGAGAACAGATGGGGTACCTCCAAAACAGAGCAAAATGCTCTGTTTTTCCCGTTTTTCTTCACCTTCTTCTCCTCATCTTTTTCAGTTCTAGATTAGTTTCCGGCCAGTCACCGGTGTTTGCCTGCGACTCTGCGAAGAATCCCGACGTGGGTACATACGGTTTCTGCAATACATCGTTGGAGATAGCCGGAAGAGTGGAGGATTTGGTGAAGAGACTGACATTGCAAGAGAAAATTACTTTCTTGGTGAATAAAGCAGGAGCTGTTGCTAGGCTGGGAGTTCCAAGCTATGAATGGTGGTCTGAAGCTTTGCATGGAGTTTCCAATGTTGGTCCTGGAACTCGTTTCTCTTCTCTAGTTCCTGGTGCAACCAGCTTTCCTCAAGTTATTTTGACTGCAGCTTCCTTCAATACTTCTCTCTTTGAAGCCATTGGCAAGGTAAGCTTTCCTTATCTGAATATATCTCTCTTTTTAAATGAGAATGATGAAGACGTTATTTATTTCTTTTTCTTTACTTTTTTTTTTCATGTGTTGAAGATTATTTGTCACTTAATTTAATGGATATCATAAATAGTTTGCATTACAAGGATTGATTTTTCAATTAGATTTTTTTTTAATCTCAAAAAGCTTTCCTTTTCTTCATCTCTCTCTTCTTTTCATGCCATTGGAAATCGAGTCTTGATCGATTTAGAGATTCTTTTTGTTGAGTTAGAACTCAATCTGAAAAAAATTAGTCATTGAAAGAAGGGTGCTTCACCCTCCTTCACGTGCAGCCGCTGCATGTGCAGATCGATTCCATGGTTTTGGATAATGATTTCCTTTTCTTGCTCTTTTTATCAACTCTGTTTTTGAAGAACAAGAAGTGTATACTTGTTGGAACTCAAATTTCCATCAATGGCCAAATGAGTGTGAAAAGAGAGAATTTTATTTAGATTTTTAATGATTTCTAAACATTCGAGGCATATTTTCAGATTAGTTCATTGGGCAGAAGGTTGAGAAAAACTGGTTCGAATTTTGCGAGTCTGTGAATGCACTTGCATTGTTTACAAAAACGGGGAAAATATTTCTGTACGACAAATAAAGGCCAGAACCACTTGACTTTCAAATGGGAACGTTACCATTCATGGGAACTGATAATTTTGCATGGTGAAAACTGGAAAAAAAAAAATCAGCTGCTTCCTTAAATGTATAAATTTCCTAAATTGGAGCTGACTCTGGAAGAGGACGATGTACCCAATATTACCATGCATAACTTGAGAATGAGGTAAGCTGAAAGGGATGATGACAGAGTCTCTTAGAAAGGTCTATTCTTCAGTATATATTTTAGTAAAAATCATTTCGATTAACTTAATCAAAATAATTTTTGTTGGACTTCATCTTTAAATAAAACCTTTTCAATGAACCCATCATTGATTTAGGCAGAGCCGACCGAGCAAAATTCAATCCAACTAATCAAGTGGGTAAGATGGAAAGAACGACCAGTGGTCGTTGGGTAAGCATCCCTTATCATGTTTGTCAAGAAAATCTGATCAAAGACAAATCTACAGATTTCTTTCAATTGTCTTCGAGAATTTTACACCCTGGAATTATACTTGTTTGGACCTGATTTATTCCCTTTACCAATCTCTTGTCACGAGTAAAGCCAAAAGCCAAACTGTGACTGATTGTCCCTCATTTATGGATTGAAATACAGTAACCCTATAAAAGCCAAACAAGACCAACAAACTCAATTCAATTATCCATAAATTTCAAAATCATCACAAATCAAGGCCTGCAACCGTAGTACCTTACCCATACGATTTAGCATGGAGACTTTAAGGCCTTTATCAACCTTACCTACAATTTGGTTTGCTGACTTTCGATCATTTTTGTAACCTTACCCATGACTGAGGACTTCTTACTTTTCCCACATTCAAGTCTGAACACCTTTGGGCAGGTGTGACTAAATTGAATTTGTGCGGTGAAAGCTATACCTACAAGAATTCGTGGGTTTACAAGGGGTAAATACAACTACTCCCACTCTCATCAATATTTTCTTCTTCTTAAAAACAATATTGACAAGAAAATATTGATTACTATAGCATTGGCTCGACTAAATCCAGTATGGGCTACAACTCTTCAATGTTATTGCAATCAGATTTGAATTCTCTACTGCATCAGCACTGTAGAATTTATGATGCCATCAATTAACAAAAATATGCATGAAAATATAAGATATACGTGTTCAGGTTGTTTCTACAGAAGCCAGAGCAATGTACAATGTGGGTCTAGCAGGGCTAACATATTGGAGCCCAAACATCAATATTTTGCGAGACCCCAGATGGGGAAGAAGCCAAGAGACTCCGGGGGAAGATCCTCTGCTTTCCAGCAAATACGCCACCGGCTATGTAAGAGGTCTGCAACAAACAGACGGCGGCGATCCAAATCGATTGAAGGTCGCAGCTTGCTGCAAGCATTACACTGCCTATGATGTCGATAATTGGAAAGGCGTCGATCGTTATCACTTCAATGCTCAGGTAATATCTATAAAACTCTCCCTCTCTTATGTTGAGAGGAAACACTTTTCTTAGTGTAAAGATCGGATCGACAATACATATCTGATGATTAGATTCGGCAAAAACTTAACATCTTCTTTACACAAGAAAATTCCTAATTTACAGCTGAAATTGGGATTCATTAATTATTTAAGTACAAATTAGTTGGTTGTCATGTCATAAACTTGTGGAAAATTAGTGTATGCCTTCTTTCTGTCTCTCTCTCTCACTTATAATTTGGCTTCGATGACAGGTTACCAAACAGGACATGGATGATACCTTCCAACCCCCATTTAAGAGCTGTGTTACTGATGGAAATGTTGCAAGTGTGATGTGCTCTTACAACCAAGTTAATGGAATCCCCACCTGTGCAGACCCTGACTTGCTGGCTGGCACTATCAGAGGACAATGGAACTTGAATGGGTCTGTCTCTCTCTCCCATACACAATTTTTTTTATTTAAAATTCTCAAAATTCCTATAAAAAATCCTTTTTTTTTCTTCAAAATTATTATTTAATGAATTTGTCATTAAGTCAGTATATTTGAATTCTTTCAGGTACATCGTTTCAGATTGTGATTCAGTGGAAGTGTTTTACAATGCCCAACATTACACCAAGACTCCAGAAGAGGCCGCTGCTAAGGCCATCTTGGCAGGTTAGTGCATTTTGGTAATTTGGATCGGGCCGAAGTACACAAGCCCAGAAGGTGAAGTTATCTGTCCTACTATCTTGGAAGGCCCCAGTTCTATTGTAAATACATGGACTGGGCCTGGCCATCTATCTGGGTATCAGATATAGAACCTCATAGCCTACTTTGGAGAATAACGTTCTCTAAGAATATAAAATTGATACATTATCGCTCATAGAAGCAGTCACAAGGCTGCCGGTTTGAGCCCTTTTGCCATTAAAGAAACATTGAGTAAATTGCAGATTTCAGAGAGTCCGATGAATGGTCAGGAAACTTAACTGCATTTTCTCCAATTGGGACAGGTCTTGATCTAAATTGCGGGTCGTTCCTGGGCCAACACACAGAGGGGGCAGTGAAAGGAGGAATTTTGAAGGAATCAGACATTGACAAAGCAATTTCTAACAATTTTGCCGTGTTGATACGGCTGGGCTTCTTTGACGGTGATCCGAGCAAGCAACCTTATGGAAAGCTCGGAGCCAAGGACGTTTGCACTGAAGAGAACCAAGAACTGGCCCGTGAAGCAGCTAGGCAAGGCATAGTGCTGCTTAAAAATACTGGTGGATCGCTACCGTTATCGACGACTAGCATCAAGTCCTTAGCAGTGATTGGACCCAATGCCAATGTCACAAAGACGATGATTGGAAACTATGAAGGTAAATGTACTAAACATGGTAACAGTGGGCCATTGTTTCATGGACCCTGAACAATCTGACATGCTAATGAAAAACTCAATTGAAGCTAATGACTCTTGTTGAATGTCCATAGGTATTCCCTGCAAATATACATCCCCGTTGCAGGGCCTAACGGCCTCCGTTCCAACCAACTATCAGCCTGGTTGCACCAATGTGCGGTGCACTGGAAACAGTCTCCAATTGGATGGTGCAAAGCAGTTGGCAGCTAAGGCAGATGCTACAGTTTTGGTCATGGGGGCTGACCAATCAGTAGAGGCAGAAAGCCGAGATAGACTGGACATACGATTACCGGGACAACAAGAGCTTCTGGTAACGGAGATCGCAAACGTATCCAAGGGCCCAGTGATTCTAGTCATCATGTCCGGTGGACCCATGGATATTTCTTTTGCCAAAGGCAACGATAAGATCACAGGCATTCTGTGGGTTGGGTACCCCGGTGAAGCTGGAGGAGCTGCCATGGCTGATGTAATCTTTGGCCACTATAATCCCAGTAAGTTTCTTGAGAATTTATTTTGAGATCAACCACCACGCCCAGATTGAGCCTGGGTCGACCTGAAACCAGAATCTTTTAGTTTTTCATGAGGGCTTGGGTTAAGCCCAGCTCAAGTTCCATCCCAGATATGGGTACAGCCATAGGGTTCTAAGCACTTCTCTTTTATTTTCATTTTCAGGTGGAAGGCTACCCATGACATGGTACCCACAATCCTATGTCGACAAAGTCCCCATGACAAACATGAACATGAGAGCAGATCCGGCCACCGGTTACCCGGGCCGAACATACCGGTTCTACACGGGAGAAACTGTCTACGCATTCGGCGATGGACTGAGTTATTCCCAATTCAGCCACCACCTTGTCCAAGCACCAGAACAAGTCTCCGTCCCCATCGAAGAGGGGCACGCTTGTCATTCTCAAGAGTGCAAGTCGATTGAGGTTTTTCAGAGCAACTGCGAAAACCTCCCATTTGATATTCATTTAAGAGTTAAGAACAATAGCAGCATGGATGGAAGCCACACCATTTTTCTCTTCTCAACACCCCCTGCTGTACACAACTCCCCCAAGAAGCATTTACTTGGATTTGAGAAGGTTTTTTTGGGTTCCCAAAATGAAGGGCTGGTGAAACTTAGGGTTGATGTTTGCAAGGACTTGAGCTTAGTTGATGAGTTTGGGAGTAGAAAGTTGGCTCTGGGACTTCATGTTCTTCATGTGGGTAGCTTAAAACATTCATTGAGTGTGAAGGTTTAAAAAGGGTATTGAAGGGAAGAAATGAGGGGAGATGAAATGGGTGTGAAAGTTTTGATTGAGATTGTTAAAATAAGAACTTCCATAGGAGAAAAAAAAAAAAAAGAGCTCCTGGGAAGCAAAGAAAATTGTAACAATCTTCTCAATTGTTTCAATGGCTAATTTGATCTTAATCCTTTTATTAGGTTGAGCGAGTTTGAGTACATTTTCTTTCATTGTATCCTTGGCACATGAATGGGCTTAAATGTGTTTATTTGATCAACAGTCCAGGCTTGAATTCATGTCTTTAGCTTGTTTAATAAATGAATGGGCTTGGGCTTTTTAAATAATGCTCATGAAAGTCCTTGTCCTTTGTAGCCCGGTAAATGAACTACAAAATTATGTACATATATAATAATTGATTAGTTTTTTAAATTATTTTAATCCCCTCCCTTCAGAAACAATATCAGCTCACTGAGGTCTGCATACGCTTTCTTCAAATGAAATGAAAACTGGACCTTAGAGTGGGCTTTAGACTCACTTTGTCCAAGTATCTGAATCTATTAATGGGTCCCAAATGGATGGGCTTGGACTTATGATTAGGCTTTAAGAATGCAAAGGGCTTGGACTTGAGAAGAGGAATGCCTTGATTAAACTTGGGTCTAACCAAGTCGAAGATTTTAATGACTACAGAAAATAAAATAACAACAATGTAACCGTTCTATTTGAAACAAGATTACTTACTAAGTTCAAAATTCATTTAACTCTACTGGCTTGAAACCCAGATCGATCGACCTCTTCACTGCATCCAAAACCAGTTGGGTCTTTCTGCTGATGTTTGGCCACTTGGTATCTGGGCGGCCACCGACCCGGATATTTCCCGACAACCTAGCAAACTCTTGAATCATGAGAGCCTCTTGAGGAAGTTGCAGCTGGACACAGACTTTTTCAGGCTTCTTATTCCAGCCCAAGTGCAGCTCCGTAAACTTTGAGCCGGACGAAAAAGAGAATGATGCTGAAGACTCCTCAAAGGGGATGATGAAGTCTGTCAAGTGAAGCGAACCTTGCGTTCCGTAAAGGTTAACATCCATTGATTCGTGGCAGAGAAAAGAACAATGGAATGTTGCAAGCATGCCATCCTCCCATAGCAGAGAGGAGCCACAGGATAGAATTACACCGGCCTGGTTCAGATCAAGCGCTGGTAGAGCGGTTACGGTTTTCGGTAGCCGGTAATTGACTGCCCATAACATTGCACTGATACAATACCATCCGGCATCTCCTAGTACCCCAAGAGAGTCCAAATCTGCCTTCGCCCTAATGTCTTTCTCAAGGAACTCTGGGCTAACCGCATATGTTGATGAGCTGTGAATCTAGAAAATGGTAGGAGAGATTGTCAAACACAGAAAGAAGATTATTTGTCTATATATCTAAAAACTATAGTGCTAAATATAATAGAACAAATAAATCCAGAGGGGTTAGCCTCTTGTCGATAAGTCCCTTTTGTGTAGGGAAGTCATGAGTTAAATTTACATTCAAAATTTTCAGACCACTCTCTATAAAATTATTCATCATTAAATTCATCATTATATATATATATATAAAAAGAAGGTATATTCAGTCGAACACATCCCAACTTAATTATTTCAAATATTTATATTTTTTAAATAACTCTATATAAATACATTATTAGTATTCCAAGTAATCTCATCCATTTTCAAAATTTATTTCACTTAAAAATAACTTTTTGGTTTGACCTGCTTACGAGCCCTTACGGTTGAGACCCGTCCGACTTCAACCACAGATGTGCAAGAAACCTATTAACCGTTGGATTCCTTACCGATACGAGCTGCCCAAAGTTCGACGGATCAGATATCTTCTCCCACATCTTCTGGGTCCTGGGGTGGTGCAACCACATGGTCCCATCCATGAACTGGACCCCACACGCTTCGCACGCTTCCAATATACGGTCCAGATCTTCCACGCGCAGGGCCGTGGGCTTCTCGAGTAGCACGTGCTTCCTCTTCTCCGCTGCCGACACGGCCCACCGCACGTGCAGGCTCGTGGGGAGTGGCATGTACACGGCGTCCACGTACGTGTCGTCCAGCACCTCATCGTAGCTCCCGTAAATCCTTACCGTCGGTGGCAAGAAATTCTTCGCCGCAAATCTCCTGGCCTTGTCGATCGAACGGCTAGCGATAGCGGAGACGGTGGAGTCGGGGGCAAGGGATATGGCTCTCGCCACCTTTCTCGCGATCTCCGCGCACCCGATTATTCCGAATCGGATCGGCTTCTCTGCCATTTCTTCTGTATTTCTTCCGGGATAAGTTGAATACAAGATAAGGCGAAAATGGAAAGGTCCAAAACCAGAGAGAAATGTGACGGTACAAACTCGTAATTTCATCCTATTCAACTGAAATATCTAATGTCTGATAGGAATGTGACTATTGTCGCTAGCTGAATTTTCACTCACATATTATGTGGCAATCAATAGATTTTAATTATCTAATGTAAATCATAAAAATAAATGTTGATTAAATATTTATTGTCATTAATATTATGAATATCTCTATAAAAATAAAAAAAGTATATTTTTATCATATATTTTTTTTTTAAAGTAGTGTATAATTGAGACTGAGCTCAAATTCATATTCGACTTTAGTAAACCCATTTTAATTCATATCAAAATTTACTAAACTTAATCCAACTTAACATAAATTGCTAACTCAAGTCAACTTGAATATTATTTTATAACTTAATGCACTTAAATCGAATTATATTATATCAAATTAAGTCGAATTAATTTTAAATTTTTCAATTCAATTTCACCCATATTTTTTCTTAATCTTTTACGACTCAAAATATATAAATATATAACTCAATCTCACTGAAAGTTTCACCCCTAACTCGGACTTTTGTTTTAATCGGACCAACTCATTCTTGGGGACATTTGGTCCCACCCGAGATGACACCCTTTACATCCTCACACCACCACAATCTTCTACTTTATCATCTTTCCCCTCTTCTCTCTCACTCTCTCTGAATGAATTGAATTGAATTGAGATTTGAGAATGGGTAGGAAGGCCCCAAAAATCAAAAAAGAATATGGCTTCATCTCGTCGTCCTCCGTCACCACAACTTCAATCCAATACACCACTACCAACACCACTGAATATGACCAAAATACCCCTACTACCCACGTATTTGTCGCCATCGAGTCCCTTGGAGAAGAAACCTCCACCCCAATACCCGTCCTCCTCCCAACATCTACTTCCGCCGCAATCAAGATCCAGTCCGCCTACCGCTCCCACCTCGTCCGCTCCCTCGTCAAAAAGATCCGGGCCGTCCAATCAGAAGCCGATCGCTTCGAGGGCCTCATCCGGCAGCAGGAAACAGTCGACGCCGTGCGAAAGGACGAGCGAGAGAGGCTGAGGATGAACGAGGGCCTCATGTCGCTGCTGCTGCGCCTAGACTCCGTCATCGGCATTTATCCGCCCGTGCGAGAGCTCAGGAGGGCGACCAGCCGTCGGATCGTCGCCTTGCAGGACTTGCTGGACGCTGTGGCCGAGGCCCGCGTCGCCGACTCATATGGGTTCCCTCCGAGTTGGGAAGAGTTTGTGGCGGGAATGGGAATGGAAGGAGACGACGTTGAGGGAGGAAGAAGAAGAAATAGAAGAAGAGACGACGTATGCGACGGATTTGAATGCCTGCAGAGGTTTCTCTCCATTTGACGGGTTTGCCTACTTTACTGATTAGAAGGGGTATTACTGTAAAATTGGGTCATTTTGTAGTATGAGTAATTAAATAAATTATTAAACATATGTAAATATGTAAGAACAAGAAGTGCTAAATGTAATGAAGAGTTTTAATTTTATTAGTATTAATGTTGCAATTTTCTTCATTGTTATGCGCTATTCATCAGAGAAAAAGGTAATATTTTAAAATTTTAAATATTAAATGATAGAAGCCCTGATATCAATAATGTCTAGTCTCTACAGGTCCCTACACCTAATGATTTCTCATAAAATAGATATGTCACTACTACCATGTCAAATGGGGAATTGTTGTAGGACCGTACTTTTACTATAATGGAAGCATTTTATTTTAATAAATTGAAAAATAAAAAGATAAAATAATAATAATAATAATAATAACATCTATTTATTATGATAGAGTAAGTGGAAAAATAAACAAATTATTTCTCAAATATTATATCAATTCGGTTGAAAAACTTCATTCTAAGATTCCAATAGTAGAAGGTAAAGTCTTTGCATTTGCTTAGGCCGATGGAAGTTTAGCATTGAAACCCACTGCACCAATAATTTTAGGGTAGGCACGTGTGTTTTGTGTAATAAGATATAAGATTTAGGTTATTGTCTATTTTATTCTTTTACTGTGGAATAAATTGGCTCACTGATTGACTTGCTAGATGACTGACCGAATCACTGACCCTTCTACTAGAGGATAAATATGCTCACTGACCAGTTCACTGAAATTTATTTAAGTGAAACTGTTTTTTTCATACATACAATAAATCAGATCATTGATCGGATCACTGACCGGCTCACTGAACGGATAACTAATTTTTTTTTAAATGCTTTTATATGGCAGTAGAAGATCGCTACTCTAATTTTATCTTTGGTACAATAAAAATGTGTAAAATATTCATTTTGTCCAAATAAATAAGAAGAGAGAAAGAAGAGGGTTTAGATTTTTTTTTTGACAAAATAGATATTTCACTCATGTTTGGTGCAACAAAGATAAAAGTGATGATGCAACCATCACTTACCAATAAAAAAAATCAATACTAAACAAAAATAGGAAATAAATAAATTGGATCGAATGTCAGTATATATAAAAAGCCCACCTCTCTTTTCAATAATTTTCATAATCAAAATATATTTTAGAAAAATGTTTTGAACAATTTGCTAAAATAGTTATCTAAATTATTATGTTTTACATTGTTCCATCTTTATATTGAATTTACATTTAGTTAAATTTTTGAAACATGAATAAAATTAGAGTTAAAATTCGTATGAGTCAGCTCGAGTTTTAATAAACTCAACTCAACTTATTAAACTCGAAAAGATTCAACCCAAATTACTGACTCGAATTACTTCCAAAATAAAGGTTTAAAGTGATATATTTTGTCTTAAAAAACCTTTCTAGCCTTGTAAAAAACACTTAAAAACTTGCAATTGATATGAGTCCTTCAATCATCAAATTTTGGATCAACTATCCAAAGGTAAATTGGATTGCACATCTTTAAACGGAAAAAATGCACTAGTAAGAGTAAATCTAATATAAGATAGGCTGAATTCCACCTTTTACTCACAAACTTTTAGTAGCTGAGATTCTTTCTTTCACGACGCAACTATCAAACTTTTGCTTAGACACATTTCACACGTGCGAATTATATTTGTCACATTTTTTTATATAATGATAAGTTTATCAAACCAATTTCTTTCACCATCAACAAGTCATATAAAATATTTGTGATTTAGTTCATATAATAATTATTTACATCAAATAATTTCTCGTGGAAAAAAGTTTTAAGACTAGAGATTCTATTCTATATGACCCAAACTCTTCGTTGACTCCACCTAAAATTAATTAGGCATGGGTCAAAGATCACATAATTAAGGTCTCGTCAGTTCTAAATTTTAAAGGCTCAAAATAATTTTAGATCAAATCGAGTTAAGAGAAAAAAAAATTGAAACCCAAGACTCAACCTATATTATTTTATATACTATATAATTATAAAAAATTATAAATCCTAATTTCTTCCTTGTCTCTCACGTGCAATTATATAATGATGATATTTTATTTCTTCAAGTATTTTTGGGCATTCTTCAGCTTTGTGAATAGTTAAGCCCAGTCCGAGAATGGCCCTAAACAACCTTGTTTGTTGGACTTGAGTGCTAGATTGGCTCTATATTCTGCATCTTTGGTCTAATAAAGTATTGGTTATCTCAACTAGCTGACCTCCTGCTTCAAGAAATGGAAAGTGTCAAATTCAAGCCCCCATGGCTTAACCTGGTATAACCTAAAGGCAGTGGATATCGCCCGTTGAGGTTTTACGCTGCATTTTCCACAGTTTCCCACACATAATTTTTTTTTAAAAAAAAAAAGAAAGTATCCAGCTAGAATATTGGGCCCTGGCCCATCAACTGACCTGCAAATAAGGCATGCTTTTGTTGAATATGGCTGTCAGGTTAAATGGGCCTACTAGAACCTTAATTTCATCATAATCATATGAGAAAATAGTAGAGGAATCCTTCAAAAAGTGGAAAAGCAATGATATCTAGAATTATGACGTCCTCTCTAACTCTTACGAGATCTCGGCCAAGAATCTGTCTAAAATGTAAGAGGTCTTATATTCAATTCACATTCAATACAGAGGGTCACTTCCCGTAGGCTTACTCGGTGTACGTGGGTAGGGAGTGACTTTCTTCTCTAAGTTTTAAATGAAATTTTGACTGAAATTTCTGAGAAATTCTAAAATCTTAGTTAAAATTCCAAATGTTGGCTGAAAATTTGAAATCTCAGTTGCAGCTAGTTTATTAGTATTTCTGGTATTTTCTGATAATATCACAAAATATCTATGTTGGATTTTTTTGGTTATATTAGAAAAATTCATATTTTAAACAAATTTTTGTATCTCAGTGCAGTAAACACTCACTGTATTATAAGTTTATAACAAGGTGCAGTTCATGTGCAGTGCTCTCTTTGACAGAAATTATACTCAGATTATAACATTGTACAAATATATTTTGATTTAATTTAACAATTAATATCATTAAATCTCAGTTAAATAGTACTTTGACATATAATAATATGATTATTAATATCATTAAATGAAGATCAAATTTGAATGCATACAAATTCACAGAAAAGGTTGATTGATGGATTTGATTTTTCAAGATAAGTCCCCATAAAAGATGTGCATGAGGCTGTTGCTTACGACATGGGAATGTTTATGGGCTTAAACTTAGCCCAAGTCCAATCTAATCTCATTGTAAATAAACAGATTTGTACATGCGTATTTGAACAAGTGAGCCGAAATGGGTGGGCTCAAGCTGTAAAATAAAGCCCATGAAGACCTTTCAAACGTTTTTACCCATTTATCCAACTATATATCTATAAATAAACATATAATTATTACATATCTTATCCATATATTTGAATATATTTCACTCCCTCACTCAACGGGTGGGCTCAGGCTTTCATCTATCAAAATGGGTGGGCTTGGGGTATTGGCCTAAAAGCCCAACCAGTTGTGGACTGGCTTGAGCGTTAAAAATACAAACAGACTAAAACTTGAATAGAGAGAATCCTAGTACAGTCTCAGCCCGTGATACATCAATGATCAATGTTATTTATGCGTAATCTACAATTGTTTACTTGTAGTAATCATATGGGCAGTTCTTACTCAATAAGATAACTAGTCGAGTTTCTCCCACACTCAAACCCCCAATGAGCCCAATTTCAAGCCCAGCCTAAATAATATCCAATTGGCATACCACATGGAGTTCATCTAATGAGCTTTCAAGTTTCAACATTGCTGATACATCTCGTATCGGCTGTACAGGCGAGATCTCATCCAATATATGAGATCTCGCCAATATAGACTAATATGGCTCATCAGCTGAAATGACATTTCCAGTTGGCATCCTCGACGCAGCAAATGGGCTACAATTGATGGGCTTTTGAGGCCCAAAAGTCTCCTAAATGGCTCCAGGCCCAAAGATGATTCAGATAGCTTTAAATATCGTACAAGTGGATCCATTAGATTATGTTTGAGGCCCCCTTTTCCCTCCATCAACCATAGCATAAGTCCGGAGACTAATCCACGGATCCGAATCTCCACGGATCGTAAGATTTTAGACTCAATATGCTTGGATCCGTATCAAAGATTTTGAAATGAGACCCTTGATATCCAACTCTCGCTCTCATTTTGAAAGGAAGAGATGGTTTTAATTTCAACAGGATAAATTCACCAAAGTAATTATGTGTTCTAAGAATTCAATTCAAATGAGGAATTGGGAATTTGAATACTAATATCTAATGCAATTAATTAAACGAAATGAAATGCAATTAAGAAATCAAACACACATGAATTCTAATTGGTCTCGAATTCGAATTGAAAATTAAAGAACCTTCTAATGTACTAATTTGAATATGGAATTAAAATTTGATGAAGTAATTGAAATATGCAAGACATGAACAAATTAAATTCATCAAGCGAAGACATTCAACACTTCGATTAAACTTAATATAAACACAACTTCAAATCAAAATACAATAGAATCCCAATAAAACTCACCAACACTTTGGAGAGGCCCACTAGCAATCTTTTCTTTCAAATTCACTCAAACTTAACTGTGTACAGAGTATTGGCCAAGATATGAATTTATAGGCAAAAGTCCAACTAAAAAGAAGAAAAATAAAAGGAGGAATCAAATCAGGATCTGTGGGCATGCGCACCCAGATCTATTCGACTAGGCCCGACTCTATCTTTGAGTTTACTTACAAGACAAAAAAGGGCTAAAAAAAAAAAAAGGGGAAGCAAAAAGATTCTTATATATCACAGATCATCGTGCAAAGCTGGCTGCAATCACAGCCCGTTATTGAAAGATTTCGGCCCTTCAAAGCAAGCCCAAAATCCAGGCCCAATATGAGCTTAATTCAGTCTGCATGGTGCTTGCCTTTCTCGAATTCTCAGTTGATTTCAGTCCAAATCTGCTGTTGATTTTAAGGCCCAAAATGATGTCAAGATCATCCTCAATCTCATCCTTGGATCTCTCCTTCTAGGCCTTGAACGCCTTGCCAAAACGGTCCTGAAAATCAGTCCGATCAATCGTCCAGATCTGATTACGGCAGATCATGCTTCCCAGGCCCAGAATCCGTCACCTTGAATCCACACCTAACTGAGTGGCTTCTAACTTTTTTTGGCTGTCGGTTTTTTCTTCAATCCCGGATTTTTCTGCTTGTTTTAACAGCTTCTTGAGTCGGTCGTCCATTAGTCCTCCATTAAAAAGAACAGGCCCAGCGTCTCTTTCTGCTGTTTTGGGTGGATATCTGCCATGTTGGTATCCGAGTGGGGTCCAAATGGTCAGTGACTCATCAGCTGAGATGGCATTTCGATTTGGCATCCTTGAGATAGAAAACGGGCTATTTTAATGGGCTTTTGAGGCCCAAAATCTCACAACAGGCCCAAGACCAAAGCCTGATTTAGATGGACTTTAAATCTTGTACAAGTGGGTCCATTAGATTGTGTTTGAGGCCCCTCTTCTTTCCATTTATCTTGGCATAGGTTTGGAGATCCAACACTTAAATTTTGTCTAATTAGACCCAGTGAATGATCCCCTCTTTTAATTAAAATCAATTTGAAACATTTTATTAGAGCATAACATACAATATCAATAGACCATACCATAATGAAAGTTCTATCATCGGTGTGGATCAACAGGTTGCCTCCAGAGTCTCAGGAAGCGGGGGGTTGCGGGTTCAAACTTCCATGGCCTAACCTTGGTGTGCCCTAGGGGTAGTGGGCTCAACCATGGGGGTTTTACGCTAAGTATCCCGCAATTTCTCACACGTAAATTTAAAAAAAAAAACTACTGAATTTGGAGTTAGATATCATTTTTTATTTCCATTGATTTCAATATATTTATAAAGGTTTCAAAATTTGAAAGGGTTTCCATACCCTAATTGAACTAATTTTAAAGGGTTGCCAACACCATGTACACCAATGGTTGAGTCTTCTGCAGTTGATGATAAAATAAATAATTTCAAGAATAATGTTATGTAGATAAATGAATAATTACTATCAATTTATAATAAATCATCATAATTATTATAGGCCTATATCCCATCTATTTAAGTCGGTTTTGTGAATTCTTCTTCTCCAATTAATTTTATCATATCAATTTAAAATAAATAAAAATAATTATTGTTAATCATTAGAAATTAATTGACACCTCATGAGTATGGTTTGTCAAATGCATTTCTGATGTTGTTTCAGTTTTCCTCTGAAATGGAATGTTTTGGTGTTTCAGTTGTTTTGACGTTCCATTTTCAAACTAAATAACTAGGAATATAAAAATATTAACTATATTCTGAAAATAGAAAAATAGTAAATTATATTAAATGAGAATTACAGAAATAAATTACTATTGGACTAAGAAGATAAAGTGGTTAAATTAAAAAGAAGAATAAAATAAGTATATTTTCATAGTCGAAATGAATTACAATTTTTTTTTCTTGCCAAAACACATGTATTTTGTGTTTTTTTATTGAAACGAACCAAATTAGACCAAAACAAAATGACATACAGATAAAAAATAAATTAGGAAGATGTTTCATTTTGATATTAATAAATAAGTTAACATAAAAGAGTCTGATTTCATTCATTTTTTATTTCAACAAAGGCCTTATTATGTTCAACATGCACGACCGTTGGATTGAAATATAATATTTTATAACACTTTTTAATAATTGATCCGAGGTGTATTAAGAATATACCTAAAAGTATTTAAAAAGAGAGAAGTTGTGGATTCGAATCCCTGTAGTCTAACCTTAGTGTACTCTAAGGGTAATGAGCCCACCTGTTAAGTATTTATTTTGGGTATCACACAATTTCCGATAAATTTTAAAAAAAAATTTTGATTAATAATCTATGTCGTATTCATCTATTGACCTTCAAATCTTACTCATCTTCATAATTGCAATGTATGGTGTATTCAAGTGACTCTTTAGCCAGCAAATATGCCACAAATAACATGATGTACATATACAGGTGTAGGGGTATATACATTTTGTTCATTAATCCTTTAGGTCACCAAATTAAATACTAACAACTATCTAATTAAATTTTAAAGCATTCATATCAGACATGGGTAGAGCTATGAATTTAGAAAGACTCATTCATGGTCCAATTTTTTATGCAATTTGATTTGAAAAATTGAACTCAGGTGGATTGTCTACTAAAAATAATCTAACTTATTTAATTTCACTTGTAAATAAATTTGGATCAAGTTAGATAGAGAAGTCTAGACTGAAGGAATATGTGTCCATTTTGAAGACAGTAGTGGTTAAGGGAAAATCAATCTAATTCATGAGGATGGCAGTGAAGAAAAAATGGACAAGTTTCTTAACCACTGAGAACACGTCTCTAAGTAAATCTTGTATTTTTTTTTTTTTTAACGATTAAATAAGAATTCATTTACAAGAAAGAAGGGAAAAAATCTCCCAAAATATACAAAAATAAGCTCACAACATGAGGAAAAGAAAAAACAAAGGATGAGCCCACAACTCAGGTGATGAGCATAGTAAAATGACTATTTTACCATTGATATTTAGATTAGTTAGCTCTTGAATTTTGTATATATTATATAATTAATAGGATTTTGGAATTTTGCAGGAAAAATGGAGATTTTAAAGAAAAGAAATGAAAATGGAAGAAAAATCAAGAAGTAGGGCCCAATTGAAGATGAACCATTCCAATTAGAAAAAGTGGACAAGTTTGCTCTCCAAATTTATGGATAGTGGAAGAGAGGACACATTTTGAATGCCATGTCATCAGAGTTGTGGGTCCCATTTATTTTGGCATCATCAATCTTGTCATCCCAAAGGGTCCATTTTAACTTTTAAATCGTGGACATCCCAGTTGCAGGACACACGGCCCGGCTAAGAACTCAGTTGGAAAACATATGTTGTAATTGCAAATGGATGAAACACATGAAAAGAAAAAACAATCAAATTTCTTGCCGAGCGAATGCTTCTAAGTTCGGTTGGGTTGTTCATACAATATAAACACAAATAGCAGCAATTTGTGTGGAGGTCAGCAACAACATGAGCATGGGTCTTGAGCCGCTAACGACGATTGGACGACAAAGAAATTAATGACAAAGACGCAACGTCAGGAAGGAGAATCCAATCTATAACGAATCTTGAATTTTATCCTCTAATTAATTGTTTACAAAAAGATGTCTTTTGGAATTTAGAGTGTCGTGTAATTATTAACTTTTTGATCAATAGTGTGCCGATAATACATTCAATTCATGTATTCAACCGGTGTAAAAAATTTAACACGTATCAATACAAACAATATAAATTAATACTCTCAAATAACGCACAAATTTATATCTTAGTTCCAACGAATTACAAAAAATGTCATTTTGATTGAGTAAACCAATCATAACTCGCATTTTGTAATTATTTCACAATCATTGACGATATCTAAAACTTTTGAAATTTTATAGATGGCAAAAGTTCATATGAATATTATTCATAGATATAATGAACACTTTCTCTCTCTTTCCCAAACACCCCTCAAATCCAATAGTTTTTATTGAAATTATGTGTAAATAAATTTGAAATATGAATACAATCAAATTTTTTTCTTGTTCTTATTCTTCATTCTTCTTTTCCTAATTTAATATATATACGAATTGAATAATAAAAGAAATAATTTCAATAATGGAAAATGGTAAATATAAATCTACAATTAATTTATAATAAAAAATAAATATTAATAATAACAACTAAAAATTAACTTATACGTTTTTTTTCCACCAGCGTGTGCAGACGAGGAAAGTAAATGCAAACCACAGCTTTTGCAGCATACTTTTCATAGTTAAAAGTGACAAAATAACGAGCGTTTTATTAACAATATTCTTTAGAATTTTTTTACATAATTTTAACCACTCAAAAAAAAAAAGTCAGCTAGTTCAGCTCTATCGTCTTCCCCTATCGGACCCCTCTCGGCCCACTTTCCTCTCTCTATAAATAACCTAGCTACACCCTTTCATTTTTCATTCAGTTTTCGTTCTCTATTCCTCAGTTTCTTCTTGTTCTTCTCTCCTAATTTCAATGGATTTGGGAGTGGGAGTTGGTTCAAAGGATGCAAGCTGGTGGGTTTTCACACTCCCAGCCTTCTTTGGAGCCAAAACCTTGTGTGATGGTTATGTTTTGCTGACTTTCTTCGTCACCTTTCTCTCTGTGGGGCTTCTCACTTGGGTCTTTGCCGTCGGCGGCATTGCATGGAAGAACGGGAGGAACCGAAAGGGGGGTGTTCCAATCCCTGGCCCGCGCGGGCTACCAATCTTCGGTAGTCTGTTCTCCCTCAGCAGCGGCCTGGCACACAGGACGCTTGCTGCCATGGCAGCGAGTCACGGAGCAAAAAAGCTCATGGCCTTCAGCCTCGGTTCTTCGCCTGTTGTCGTGGCTTCTGACCCGCAAACGGCTAAAGAGATCTTAACATCGCCTCACTTCGCCGACCGCCCACTTAAGCAGTCAGCGAAGCAGCTCATGTTCGCTCGAGCCATAGGCTTTGCGCCGAACGGAACTTACTGGAGGCTTCTGAGGAGGATTGCTTCCTCTCACCTCTTCGCACCCAAGCGCATTCAAGCCCACGAAGCTGGGCGTCAGCTAGATTGCGCCTTTATGCTCAAAAGCATCTCGGCCCAGCAGTCTTTGAATGGGTTCGTCGCCTTAAGAAAGCATCTCCAAGGCGCGGCTCTAAACAACATCATGGGAAGCGTTTTTGGGCGGCGCTACGACATGGGTCTTGATAGTGAGGAGGTGAAGGAGCTGAAGGAGATGGTGGGGGAAGGTTTCGATCTTCTTGGAGCATTCAACTGGTCAGATTTCTTGCCCTGTTTGAGCTGTTTCTTCGACCCCTTTCGCATCAAGCAGCGTTGTGCTGCGCTTGTTCCTCGTGTCAGGAAGCTGGTAAAGAGTATCATTGATGAACATAAGGCCAAAGCTAGCCGTGGCGCAGCTGGCGACCATGCGGATTTCGTGGATGTTCTTCTGTCCCTAAACGGCGAAGAGAGGCTCGAAGAGACGACATGACTGCCGTTTTATGGGTTTGTTTACCTTCAAACATTCCTTCCGAGTTTTAAGATCTGGACCTGTGTAAATTAATTGACATTAATGTTTTAAATTTGAACTTCTCTTTCTTTCAAGTTACTGTTAGATAAGAAGATATGCGTTACAAGTCGTCTACTGGTTGCAGCTTTGGAGTTTACTCGCTTTTCACTTATATTCTGATTTGTACAGGAAATGATTTTCCGAGGAACTGATACGACGGCTCTCTTAACTGAATGGGTGATGGCGGAGCTGGTTCTGAACCAAGACGTGCAAGCCAAGCTGCAAGAGGAGCTCGACCAAGTCATTGGAAGTCAACGCAGTGTGACGGACGCTGACGTGGCAAACCTTCCATACCTCCGAGCTGTGGTCAAGGAGGCCCTCCGCGTCCACCCTCCTGGCCCACTTCTCTCCTGGGCCCGACTCTCCACGTCTGACGTCCAGTTTAGCAACGGGATGGTGGTCCCCGCCCAAACGACAGCCATGGTCAACATGTGGGCCATCACCCACGACCCGAATGTGTGGGCCAACCCCACCAAGTTTTTGCCCGAAAGGTTCTTGGAATCGGCTGGCGGTGCTGACGTTGACGTGCGTGGCAACGATCTGAGGCTCGCACCATTCGGCGCGGGTCGTCGTGTCTGCCCGGGGAAGAACCTTGGCCTCGTGACCGTTTACCTCTGGGTGGCAAAGCTGGCCCACCACTTCAAGTGGGTCCCATGTGAGTCAAATCCCGTTGACCTGAGCGAACTCTTGAAGCTTTCATGTGAAATGAAGAATCCTCTCTTCGCAGTTGCGCTTCCTAGGAGTGTTGGTTGCTTCAATTAAGACCGGGTCCCTTAGTCGGGTTCTTGATTGGGTCGGTAGTTCGTTTAGATATTTATATATTATACTTGTTCTGCTTAATTTTTATAGTTGTTCTTCGTTTGTGTGTTGATGATGTTGGGTATTGTTAGGCTGGTCACTTGTGGCTGTGATGGGCATTTCCTTTTGTGTTAGAATATTTTGGGGTTAGGGGATTTTGGGTCTCCAGATTTTGAATGGTTCCATTGGGGGTCCGAGTGCTATGGTTTGGCTGCAAGTCACTAAACAGGTTTTAGGAGATTGTATGGCTCGGTTTGTTCTCTATAGTAATTTACCATACTTTATGGAAGTATCTGCTGCCTGCTTAATACCAAACTTTGATAGAAATATCTGCTACTTTATTTCTTAAATCTTCTTATATTTTATAGTTTCTGTATCTATATGTGTGGCCAATTGTATCCTTTCAGCTGCGACAACGCATTATAGTTGTTTAAAATGAAAATCTTATGATGGTAAGAATGATTTTGTACCATTTCGAATGCATCCTTAAATAGTGTCCTGTGATACTGTTATTACTAGAAGTAGGCACAAGGTTGACCCACATGGTATTTGTGAAATCTCTAGGTAGTTGGCCAAATAGGCGAGGTGGTGAACAGTAAGTGCTGGTGTTTGGCTACAATAGGTTGGCTAAGTCGGTGTAGTGGTGAACAGTGAGTGCTGGTGTTTGAAGGTTGGCTACAGTGGAAAAGAGAGTGCTAAAATACTTTTGCATAACTATTAAGTAGAGGAAATTCACATGTTTTTGAACTAAGGTTCATTGTAGGAGGAGGGGGATTATGTGATGGAGACATTCGCTCTTTCCCTTCATTTAAGACTGGAGATACAAATCTGGTTTTGCTCTTTCCCTTCATTTAAGTAAGACTGGAGATACAAATCTGGTTTTGCTCTTTCCCTTCATTTAAGTAAGACTGGAGATGCAAATCTGGTTTATCTCTGTAGTGTCTTATTCTGATGCATGTTAAAATTTACGATTAGAAATCATTTTTATAAATTAACTATTAAAGAGAGGGAATTCTCATGTACTTCTAAACTCTGTAACTCAAAGATCAGGACTTGCTTCTAAAGTTAAGAATTACATGTATGAATCAATTTTTAAACGCGAGATGACTTGGACCAGTCCCCACTAGATCGTCTCAAGTCTGAGTTTTTTATTGTTTCAAATTCGGCTGTGTTTAAATTTTGAGTTTTTGAACATGGATTCAAACTAATGATTTTTACATGATTTTTAAGTATATTTTAAAGGATGATTATCTATCTTAACGTGGGCAGAAAAGTGATAGAATAAAACGACCCTTTTATTCAATAACAGTTCTACATTTATATATTTTATATACCAGATATTTTGTATACCAGTGCACCAATATTTGTTGAACAGTGAACCGACAGAGATAAGATGGCATTTCATTCCGTTCCGACTCACTTCCAAAACATTTTGTCGGTCTTAGAATGTGTGCCCATTGATTCAAGTTGAAAACAATTTCTAAAAAGTGTCAATGAATAGTGAAAAGGCTGAACCAATGTCCTTCTGATGGTCTACTATTGTTATTTTATTATTTTGGCATCGTTGACCCATCAAGAAAAAATATGAAAAAAGAGTACATCCATCTTATCAAGTTAAGCATTGAGTCATGGGCTTTGCTGCATCAATTGTCAAATTCTGCAATCAGTACAGATTCTCTTCTGTAATGCAGCAAGATTCAAGATAGAGCCGAAAGAGCAAAGATACTCTACTTAAGGCAAGAGGTCTACGAAGGGGCATGCGGTAATGTAACTGTAAATGGAGGACTCCAGTCTTATAGGGTGGATCTCATATGAATATTCTATCCTTTGAATTAGATTCTAATATTTAATTATCTGTGAATACTTTCGATTAATTCAATTCTAACCGACCTTATATAATAAGGCTATTGGGAGTCTGAGTGTGCTATTATCTTTCTTATAGTCTGTAATTTTACCAAGTATAGTTGATTTAAATTTTTAGATTTAAACTAATGGTTTTAAGTTTGACTCTTATTAAACTTGGTACACGTAGTTTGTAGATTGTTTTATGGGCTTATAAGATTTTCTCACTATTAATATAGAGTGGAGATAATACTCGTATTATCTCAAGAAATAAATCGAGCTTCTAATAACACATTTCTGAGGTGTATCCATTATTGTCACGATCACAAGAAAGCGTTTTAAATATTTATTTTGTTATAAGCTATTTATGGTTTATTAAATTTGAGAGTAAAATATCAGTATGTATATCACAGATATTTGACTATTAATTGATGTCATATACAATAAAATCTCTATAACATAATATGGTGGAGATTTTTAGTAATCATTTTAAAGAAACTCTTTAAACTCTCACCAATCGTAAAAAGTCATTTCAACTAAAATTGTTTTATCTCTTCTCTTTTTGTCCCATCGGCTATTGTTGTCTGAAAGTCAGACTGTCGTCTATCGCCGTCATTTGATTCTCTCCTCCTATAATTCTCAAGATTAGCGTGAAATCCTATCACTTCAGCCAGTCTAGAAACAAATCATCTTGGAGTCATTTTTTAGAGTGTTTGTGAGATCTTTAAATACTTTTATAGTAATTTTGTATTATAAATATATGAAATATTAATTTATAAAATAGTTAAGATAATTTATTTTTTATTCTAAATGTACTGAATACTGATTTAAAGAGATTTATTAGATTTTGTATAAATTTGATGTCAAAACCCTCTGATGATATATTATTCCTCCTATCCATTAATACTAGTAGTCTGTCGTTATTCTTGGCAATATGAGCGATTAATTTATGATGACTGTGTAGATTTTGTAGATATCTAATGATCATTAAAATTTGATTATTATCACCATCACTATATATTAAAAGCTGTTGAATCATTGAAAATATTAAAAGAGAGCGTGATAGATTATTATGGCTAATATATTATATATTGTATTCTAATTTGTAATGACCATCAATGCAGTGTGGGGCCACAATTAAGTATGTAAAATAATAAAGAGTGTGTACTCAAAACTTAATTAATTGGTGCAGTGATACGTTTAGTTTTCGTACAATGGCCCGTCAACGTAAATTGTTGAGTTGTAACGTCTCCCTTTAAGAAACTAATTACTCTCGTAATTATTGCATTAGGAGAGAGACTTAAACGGCTGCTGGCAGGAATAGTCAACGAGTTGCCAGAGTCCCAAACGTGGCACGCGTGCAGGAATATCAAACCGTATCTGCCCACCTGTACAATTGCTCAACACCGTCCACGTGTCTTACATGGCCAGAAACACCCTCTCCACCGTCAATGCTTTGGGCTCTTATACCTTTTCAGTTTCTCTCAAAATGTGACGGAACGTGATTTTGGCACGTTTGGATGATGGGTAAATTTTAGAGAGGTTACCCTCAGTAGGACTCACTTTTGAGGTGGGGTGATCATTGAATTGAGTGTTCATTGAATTAAGATTATATTTATCTTATTTGCTAGTTGCATTCATAAAGTAAAAGTCCATTGTGAGAGTAAAAAATTTTATTCGGTAATTATAAGGTAATATGATATATTATTATTTTTTAAATTTTTTATAAAATATAATTATTAAATAATATTCATGAAGTAAATTCTAATAATATAATTTATAATAATATTATCCATTTTTTATAAGTTATATTTAATAATTATAATTTATTATCCATTTTTTATAAGTTATTATAAATAACTATAATTTAAAATAAACACTTGCATTCTAACATTAAAAATTTAATAAAGAATTTTTTTGATATAATTATTTTAAATCCCAATAATAAATAAACAATATCAACATATCTCTTAATAAAAAATTATAATTTTTATTTTTTATATTAATATGAATTTAATAAAAATATTAATTATTATAAAATTGTTAATATGTCAAGTTACCCCTACTCAAGGATAGCCCTCCGTAACCTCCGTAAAATTTATCCCTTATCCAAATGCATCACGTTGAAAATATTGACACATTTTTAAAATAAACTTCCAACAAAATAAATTGCTAAATACCCCAAAAGAGATTACCATGAACGTCAAACTCTTTCGAAGTTTCAAGACCCTATCGAAATTTGGACATAATCACCCCTTAAAAATAGGACATTTTGACAATTATGTTAATAAAAAAATTATTTTTATTTTATTTATTATATAAATTTAATAAAAAATATTAATTCTTATAAAATTGTTAATATATCAAATTATCTCTACTTACCGTTACCCTTACTCAAGGGTAACTCTGGGTAACCCCCGTAAAATTTACCCTTCATCCAAATGCATCTTTTACACTTTTTAAAAATAAACTTCTAACATAATAAATTGTTAATTACCCCAAAAGAAATTACCATGAACTTTAAACTCTTTCAGAGTTTCAAGACCCTATCGAAATTTCGAGAGAATCACCTCTTAAAAATAGGATATTTTGACAATTACGTTTCATAAAATTTAATTTTTAATTTTTATATTATATAGATTTAATAAAAAATATGAATTCTTATAAAATTGTTAATATGTTAGATTACTCTTACTTACAGTTACCCCTACTCAAGAGTAACTCCAATAAAATTTACCCTTCATCTAAATGCATCATGTTGAAAATGTTGACACATTTTTAAAATAAATTTCAAACAGAATTAATTTGCTAATTACTTGAAATATTTCTTTTAATTATATAATATATTTTTTGAAAGATTTTATTTTTATAATATATAATTGATAAAGAGAAAAAGAAAAGAGGTATTGAGGGGTAGAGTAATGTAAATACCAAACTTCCAAAGGAGTATCCAAAAATGAGATAGAGAGGGGTAAATTTTCAAAATTTTACTCTCATCCCCATATTACCAAACGAGGGTAATAAGGGGTACCTGATGGTTATCCCCTCTTACCCCCATCCAAACGCAGCCTTTGATCCAAGTTCATCCAAAATTTCGAGATTAAACTCAGTTTAAATTGAATGATTTGACTCACTTCAGTTTAAATTCAAAGTTGTATTGACCGTTAAGCACTCGGTAGCGGGGTTACATATTTTAAATTTCATTTGACTTAAATTAAAATATTATTTATATACGATATTGTCTTATTTGATAGTTTTAATCTACTTGACCATTGTTTTGCTCTGGGTTGCTAAGTTTTAATCTATTGACTTTGTTTTTATATTTCACTTTTATTAAACAAATATTTTTATCTTGGTTTTTTTGTAAACTTTTAAAACCATCAATCGATATGACCAAAAGCACCATCTTTTTTAATAATAGTTACACAAATTTCATTTAAATTAAAAGAGAAGATTATTAATAATTTAGATAAGGGTGCCTATCCTAACACGAGAATCGTTTTTTAAAAACCAAGTTTTCTGGACTTCCAACTTTACCCCCAACCGCCTGTGTAAAAAGTTTAAAAAATTTGATATTCAAAAATCAATGTACCGAGCGAATCATTTTGTCAAATTTTTATTTTCAAGTGATTTAGTTGGTGCACCGGTCCAGTCCACTTATTCACTAAAAATTGAACTAATTTCTAAATATTTAATTTTTTCGAACAAATAAAAGTAAAATGAGAAGTGTACTTAAATTCTGTGTAATTACTTAATCTTCATTGTTTATGTGCTCTGTGAAAAAGTAGTTGAGGCATGGGCACGGACCAATATCAGTTGATACTTTACACCCATCGGTTATAAGGCAGTCGAAATGTATCATTGTGATCTTGACTCATGAGAAGATAGTAGCAGACTAGCAGCATACGGCCGCATTATCAGTGAATGTCGATCGACATATATTTTTTAATTAAAATTAATATGAATAAATTTTTGAGTTGAATTTGCTTTAAAATTTTGATTTCAAAATTAAAAGATGTTTACCTTATGTTTTTATTTTTATACTATACTAAAAATTAGAAATAAAAGAAAAAGGCCTGTATCAATAATTAATAGCATTTATATTACTGAAAAGCTGAGCCAAGGTCCCCCAATCGGCAGTTTGGCACCGGTGGGTGTGCTAAATGTGAATTGCCTCAAGTAGAAATCGGAGTGAGTAGAGCAGTAGAAATCGGAATGAGTAGAGAAGAAATTAAAAAGCAAAGTGCAGTAAATAAAAGAAATTGAAGAAATAGAACAAAATCTCTGCCCCGGATTCCACTCGACATATGCGGTGGAGATCTGACGAAGGCGGCTCTGATGGCACAGCTTACAGCTTTGGAAGCAAAGCAGAGCAGCTGTATTAGTACCACGTCTACACTACTACTACACCTGCCCTTTACCCTTTGTGAACAACAACACTGTTACCTCCACCCTCATAGGCCAGAAACGTATAATCAAAGCTGCATCGACTCTCGAGCTTTTTTTTTTCATTTTTCTTTTCAATTTCCTTTAAAATATGTAATAATGTTTATTAAAAAATAGTTAAAATATCTAATATTAACAGACAGAGTGATACTATCAATCACCAAATTTGTACTATTTAACATAATAGTCATTATTATATAAAAAATGTGAATAAATAAGTAAGCACGAAGCACATTGAGAAAAGAATTCATAATTATTGACGCCGGTGTGAAATCTATGAATAACTATTTGAAAATAAAAAATAATTTATTTGAAAGTAGACTTTTTTATTATATAACGCCAGAGCTAGGTATCCCTAGTCGTCAATCGTCATTAGAATCTCATTATATCTTTCACCGTAGAGAGAGAATAAATACAGAGAATAGGGCTGGAGATGATGATAGAGTCATTAGTGAGGAGAGAGAAGAGGGACGTCGGCTTAAACGAAAAAGTAAATAGACTTTAATTACAAATCACGTGAAATTTGTAATAATTGATGTAGGCCTGCTGGTTTCAGTTACGTTGCACTCCTAGAATCTTTCTTTTCTGACCTCTGCAAGTAAATGAGAGAGAGAAGAGAGGTGAATCTGGTTTTACCAGTTCATCTTTATCCTTAAATAGGAGTGTAGCGTGATGACTATGTATTGAATTGACAGTGAAGTCGGTTCATTTTCTATTTGGTACCCACAGGAAGTTTACAGAGAATCCACTGGGCCCGGCCGTGCATGTACTAGCATATCTTTTGCTTGGGAGGAAGAAAGGCCACCTGTCCTTGTACATGACTACTTTCAACTTTCAACTCTCAACCGTTTATTTTTTGAACATCACGCTCTATTTTAGATAAAAATATCGAATATTGATAAATATTATCGAAATTATATTTATTAAATTGTTTACAATATATTATAGAAATAAGTACATGTAATCCCAGTTATAAATTTCGGTGGGAATGAATTTCGCAATATGAAGAAATTAAAAATACTTGGCAAACAACTCTATTGGGCAATGGTTGAAATTTTGGATTCGTCCAATATATCAATTTCAAAATCTCTCTCTTAATTGTTTTTTAATTAAAACAATATATATCAGATATCTCGATATGTATCGGCTGAAATTAAAATCCATGGTATTGAATATCAACTCATATAAATCAATAAAATTATTAAAATTTGGTCAAAATTTTAAAATTTAATCTACATAATATATGTTCAAACCTATCTAAAATTAACCGCTCAAAAAAAATTATCTAAAATTTCAATATTATAAAAATATTCAAGTTCTCAGTAATTGTATATTCATTTTGATGTTCAAACTTCAAAGTTCAAACTTCAAAACTAAAGTCTTAACTAAAATTTTAAATTTCAACCAAATTTGTAGTTGAGATATAATTTATTACATGTTAAATTTGCTTGCTTACCAAGTGATTTAATTATTGTTGGATTTTTTAATGTTCAGTATTTAAACATTTAAAGTATATTCCTTTATGGGCATTCATATTGTTATTTACTTTTTAAATCTAATAAGAACTAATGTAAGACTATAAATCTTGAAAGGTGATTATTTTAATACGAAAAAAATCTTTTAGAAGAGATAGAATGAAATATCTATTTTACTCTTATCAGTGCTCCGCTTAATAAATAATGATACACTAATAATACACTACTCTGTATTTATATTTTTATATATTAGTGCACCGATACTTATTAATTCATTTCATCCCTTCTCTTTCGAAAGATTTTATTCGTATCATGATAGACGACCATGTTAAATGAAGAATAATTGTTGGAATAAAACCCCTCTAGTTTGTATTTTACAAGAGTAGGTATTTATAAAAAAGAAATTAAATTTAAACCCAAGCCAAAGTACCGACAATGCAGGTCATAAGGTCGAAGTTGCTTTTATAGAGAAGGTGTACCTCAGTTGAACCCATACCAGTCTAAGTGATATGGGTCAAATCATAGAAGGGGCTGTCATTTTCTTCTGACGCCAATAACTCCGATGGGTCAGATTTTGAAGAGGAAAGCCAACTGGAAAGAGGGTCTGAATATTCTGTTATCTGCGTATACATCATTTCCACCTTGACTCTTCACTCCGCTAAATCATATATAAAAATATCTTTAATATATTAAATTATAATTTTATTTTTTCGTTATCCAATTATTTAATGTACAGAGCATGTCAAGTACAATGACTATTTTACAAAATTGTTTTTTTATATTTTAAAACCAAGTTAAGTTTAAGAAGTTATATTTTTAATAAAAATAGCGTTGAGCAAATTTTTAGATATAGCAGATTTTGAAATGAATTTAAACTGAATATAAAATTAGTAAAGAATGAAAAAAAATATAAATATAAGAATTATCTAAAACTTAATTACTTACTTTACATGTTACAATATACTTTTTTATGATTGATCTTTCTAGCCTTCTGGCTAAGTTTCTCCATCCCAATTCCCTAACATTCATCGGAATATCTGATAATTAGAATAGTAGAAGTAATGCCAAGATGAAGTCACTGGGTTTCGTAGAATAATTTTCGACTATATTTTATCTAGAATTTTCTTTTATGTAAAAATATAATTGTTTTTATCTAGCTAAGTTCTAATATAAGATGTTATTTATTTACGAAGAAATTTCTAGATAAAATACAAAGCAAAATGATATAATATAGAAGGCTTAGAAGACGGGAACTCCATTAGCCTCTTTTAGTATCCATTTGAATTACTTAAAATTTTCTGCAACTTTTACAGTAGATCACATGTCTCAGATTTTTTTTCTTTGAGTGGTCACATGTCTCAGATTTGCTTCCGCTCTTTGACTAACTTAACACGATAGAATCTGAAAGTGTTTCATGCCTTAGCGAAATTATTTTCATTTTTTATATAGAGTATAGATATGTATAATAATAAAAATTATGGAAAGAGTCTTTTAAAAGGCACATAATTTTTTGAACTTCTCACTTTATCTTCGTCTGTCTGTATATATTTTTTTTTAAAAAATCAGATATTCAGAAATAGGTGCATCGTTCAGATCACTTTCGAGTGAATCGGTACACCGATTTGAACTTTTCATGTCTCAAGAAATCGGTGTATCGACTGAATCACTTTACTCAAATTCCCGTTTTCTAATGATTCAATTAATGCACTGACTCATTAGAAAGTGAATTGATTTCTGAATGTTTGATTTTTTTTTTTAATTTTTTTGTACAGACGAATAAAGGTAAAATAAAAAGTCAATTAATTTTTTTTTTTTTTTACTTTAAGATTAGCTCCCATAAAAATATATTTATATAATTTAAATAATCAATTCATCTTTAACTTTTTTAAATTAAAAGTTGGTGACTGATATCATAGCTATCAGCATTCCTAGCAACTACAACCCAAATGACTTGTATCTTATTTCGTATTGGAAGTTTCCACAAACTTACCCTTTCATATAAAAAAAACACAGCCAGCCCCACCAGCAATGAGCACTTTGCTCCCTACCGTGAGGCATTTGAGACTTGAGAAGTAAGAAAGACTAAAATTTTCAAACTATACCTAGTATGGACAACTGAATTCATACTTTCCTGTCATGGTCACCGACAATTATTACCAGATAAAATAAATAAATATTTAGTACACTCTTTAAAGATAAGAAAATATATTAATTATGATTTAGCGGGATAACCCACTTAATTAACAATTAGATGGCAACCTCTGTTTCCAAAAAAGTCGGTGCCTATATTATCTTGACCTTAGATTTGGTTTAGACCCTACAAAGAAAAGTGTAGATAATAACAATTAAAAAGTTGGATTACAGATGTGGATTACTTTACTATTTTATAAGCACCGACCAAATCTACAGGTGTTGCACTTTTTCCATTCGTTTAATCTGAAATTAAACTAAGTTGGTAGGCAGTAGGCTACCAGCTTAATAACATATTAACTACATTTTGATTTTAAATTAGATACAATAAGATCAATTTACTAGTTGATGTGTTAAATCTTCAACCATTTTAAAAGATGATTATAGAAGAATGTTTAGCCATTTGAAAAGAGGCCACATCCTTCTTCGACTGTCTCACGTTGTCAACTGCAATCAGAAGTGGAATAAGAATTAAATAATATATGAGCCTATGAGGAGTTGCCGACTCTCACGCCACGTATGCATCTATTTTTTTTGTGTGACTTTCTTATATAACTCAAGTCACTCTTGAGCACCACTTTTTATTTTAAACGTGAAATTATCATTTTACTATTTTATTTTAAATTATCTGGAAGAACATCTAATTCATTTTTCATTTGTTTCGATGATGAGACTGTTCAAAATCCTCTCTATAGGTTGTGGAGAAAGATTTTCAAACGAAGCTATTTCTTAATCGATTTATATAAAAAAAGTATCAAAATTCATTTATTCTAAATTTTATTGGTCTTTATAAATTTTTAATATTATATTTTTACATCTCATGGCTATTAGTCTTTCTAGCTTTTAAATTTGCTTTTAGACTAGTTTAATGATGAGTTTTGATAAGTAAGTTATCTAAGTATAGTTATTTTTAATTAATCATGGTTAAGGTAAATTTCACAAAAAATCTTAATCTCTACACCAATAGAACCAAACGAGCGAGACTAAGTATCTCCATGTGAATCTCATGTCTTCTATTTTCATGTATTATTTCATTATTGATCGCTAATAATACTTGAACCAATGGTGCAAAGTCAAAATAGGATGATTTGATGCTATTGATGAACCAATTCAATGAGTAAACATTAATAGGTTCTAATTTGATTTTTTCCAATTTCCATTTTCAAATAATCCGGTCGGTGCACATGTCCGTTGCACTGATCTAGTGAACCGATTTTTGAAAGTTCACTAAAATACATAAGGACGTATAGGGGAAAAGTGAGAAATCCAGAAAATCCGTGTCTTATAAAAGATTATGCCCATGTTAGGATAGCCACCCTTTTATTATGCATAATATTTTGTCACCTCATATACGTTCTTCTTCTTTTCTGTTGGGTCTAAGTCTATTACATCTGGTGCTTCTTTATTGTATTTTTTCTTCTTCTTCAATGAAAGTTTTTCTTTTTTACCGCTAAAAAAACGTTTATAAAATTAGTGAGTATAAAGAATGACCTTGTGTCCCCCTTTAACCCATTTTCAAATTGTCTCAATCTCAACCTCTCATCTATATTTGGCCCAAATGCAAATAGCCTGAACTTGACCCATGACTCGACTTGGCCTAGATTCAATTGACCTATCCAAACCCAACCTAACCCAACCCAAATTCAATGCATCGATCCAATCATACCTAAATTCAATAAACTTCTGACCCAACTCAAACATGACTTGCAAAATGACATGACCTAGACCCAACCTCTGTCCCAACGTGATGCATGCCTCCTCCCCCCTCAACCTTTTTCTTTGATACTTTGATAGTTCTTTGATAAGATGCGAGAGAGAGAAAGGAAGAGGATTTCTTAGGATTGTGATTAGAGATGATATCCGAATTGAGAGCTGAGAGGATTTCATTTGAACACAAAAACCGGCCAAACAAGGATTTTGGCTTTTAACCCAAACTCAATTTAGAAAATTAGAATTTCAATTCAATAAATGATTGACCAGTTTGTCCAACTTAAGATGGCAAAAGTATAAAACTTTTTTTTGATAACATGGGTTTCACCACAACACATTGGAGGCGAGATTAATCCCACGGATACACAAAACCACTTACAAGCCTCGTGTATCAGGTAAGTCCGCGAAGAGTTAAATCCAAGACTTCTAATCTAATCCTAAAAGCTTAGACCAATTGATCTACCTGTTGAAGTTGTTTTCTGTCAACTTAAATAGATCACAAGTTTATTTAAAATTATATTTTGGGCTTTATATTATAACAAATAGTTTGAAAGGACGTAGCTGACTTCTTTGTGTTCTATATAAGTGATTTAGGATTGTAAATAAACATTAAAATGATATTTCATAGCAAAAGACATCTCACCACCATTTTACGATTTCTATACTTTTTTATCTCACAAGAAACTAAACAGAAATTCCCCAAGGACCTACATGAAAGATGACCACAACATGCTTCAAACAATTGTAATTATTCTGCAAATGGTTGGGCCGTGGTCTTCGATCTGGGCTTGATTATTAGGACCTGCAACTAAATGCACTGTTCATGGCAAACTTAGCCATGGTTCATCCCAGGACATGGGCAGCCATAAAAGGGGTGCCCTTAAAAGTTGCACACTTGTTCAGTCCCCCTGTATTGAACATTTGAAATAAAGCTCTGGTATCTTGCCTGGCCTTCAAGAATAAAAAGCCCACCTTCATTTATTGGGATAAAGGTTCGGTTCTGGTCTCATCTTTGGGTTGATAATAAATTCTCAACACGGCCTAAAGGCCCAACAAGTTTGGCTTGTCTGGCCCAACCTATTTAACATAAATGGCCTAATATTTTGCTAATGGGCTGAGAGTGCGTCAATATTTAAGCCTGTAGGATGGTACAGTCCTCAATATTGGCCTTCGTAACCAATTACTTGATACTGTGTAATCTCTATACCATGTATCAGAACCTATGTAAATTTTCACTGAAAACTGAAAATTTTACTTAAAAATATATGATTTCAGGAGGGGTCCATATGCAGATAGAACAAAACATTGGGCTTTTATTGAAATGGGCCCAAAACCATTATACCCAAAATTTTGGCTAAGATATCAGCTAAAATGAATTGGCCCATTAAAGTTCTGGTGTTTTCGATATTGACAAAGTTTAGACTCGGATCAGACCCCATCAGAAATAGGATAAGGAATGATTTGTTGATTTACAGAGCTTGAGCTTCCACTTGGGCAGAGTCCCCTAACAATGCACGATGAGAGCAGTCCACACTCGGCTAGCAAGTGAACCAGCTAATCATCTTCTACAGGGCCTGCGATAATGGCCCAGAGTAGTCTGCAAGATGAAAGATACGCCTGAGGGCCTAACTGGGGATGGTGGGTTGGGTTGAGAGCTACATCTTAGCCACCCATGTTAAATTTTCGTTACTCCTTTTGACCCAATCCATATTTTTGTTCTCTTCTAAGTTGCCCATAACCTAACCGATTTTTAAAACCCCAACTCATTTATAATTTGGGCCTACCAATTCGAGTCAGGTTAAACTAAGTCTTGGATCAGCCCATGTAATTATGTAGTTTATTGCTCAATATACATTATGTTGGTATGTTTATCCATAAAAACAAATACCCACATTTGAAACATTATCAATAGGAATTACGCCTTAAAAAGAACATTGAATAACCATATTGAAAATAAGTTTTGGGTATGAAATTCAGGTAGTTCAGGTGGGTGGGATTATAAACAGGTCTTTTATTTTTCTTTCTTCGCTTAGATGAATCTATATTTTAAATGGATTGAATTAGCGCGCTCATATTTTCACGCCAAATAGTTAAGTTTCGGTAACCCAAGCTGCACCCTAGTTGGATCTTACTATCTTATTATGCTGATGTGTTTGCAAGGCTATGATATTCAGATTCATTGCTTGATTGAGCAATAATTTGTTACTTTTTCAATCTCCATGAAATTAAATTGGACTCAAGAAAGATACAATAACCACTTGTGGACCTACAATTATTTGAATTGCGAGCTCAATCTGCATCAGAATGGGCACAAAGGGACATAGAAGATAGGAATGTTGTAGCTAAGTTTACCCTTCAAATAATGCTGGGGCTTGCATAAATTGACAAACTCAATTGAATGAAAAGACAATATGGCATCATGTCATAGTAAGAAATTGAAGTGGCAAACAACACTAAGATATTCTGTGCCATCAGATAAAGGAGTCCCATCAAGTCTAGATAATGGGCCCCACTTGCAATTGCTGTGGAGATAGGCTTAGCATCATCCATCTTAGTTTCCTTGAGAAGATCCAAGATATATTTGGTTTGAGAAACAAAAATGCCATTAGAAATAGGAATTGTTTTGTGTTGGGTTTGGCTTAGAAGGTTCAAATTGGGCCAAGTTGTATTTGTAAGGCCCAGTATATATAAGGGTTATTATTCTCTAGGGTATTCTAAGTTGAGTCTTTCTCAGTGGGAGAAAGAGGAGAGAAAAAGAAATGAGAGAGAGAAGAGAAGAGAGAGGACATAAGGTTAAAGGGTTGGAATCCCGTAAGAAGTTGTCTAGTATTATTCTCAATAGTGAAATCGAGCAGTACGTTCTGTGGACGTAGCCCTTATGGTAAACCACGTAAAATCTCTGTGTCGTATAGTTTGATTGATCTGTGTGTTTTACACCTTGATTTCTTACACTTTGAATTAAATTCGGGTCACTTTGGATCAAGCTTTTTAAAATTTAACTCGATCCGACCCGAATTGACTTGACTTGAACAAATCAAAAAATTTAATATAGAATTTAGTTTGAGTCGATTAGCGATTTGGATCAAGTTGAGTTGAGCAATTAGGGTCGACTATATACTTCTCACATGAATGAAAGCGACACATAACATGAATCTCCTTTTTTTATTTATTCTTTTAAGATAAAGAGAAATCCATTTAACTGATACATCTCCAGACCTTCACAAGAAAAGAAAAGAAAGACAGTAGACATGGAAACAAGGACAGATCAAAACAAGAGACTAACACCAATGGGCCTGGAAAATAAAATAAGGGTCAAGACCACAACCTGCTGCATTTCAATATATAGTTGCATACCCAAGAACAGAAATTTCATTTTTCATTGGCATATTTAGGACACTACAAGATTTTGTTACTGAGAAATCTGTCAGAGCCTTCTTGAATTCTTTACTCCCAGGAACTTGAACATTTGATGTTGCAGATTTGTTTGGGCTAAAAATAATAATAATAATTTTTTTATTGAGAGACACACGGAATGTCCCACTAAAGATCGAAGCAGATTAGATAAATTACTGTTTGTGTTCTCAGATCGCAATCAAATGCTCTTCAAGCCAATCACATTTATTATTCCAACTTGAATGCGAGAAATTAAGAATCATCGGCATCAACAGGGAGGCCTGTTCGGCGGCTTAGGAAGCAGACGAGACTCGGTCGTTTTTCCGTTCAGCACGATGAATGTGGTGTCCATACCCCAGCTGCTGTGACGTTCCAAATGGCAATGCATGAACCATACCCCTGAAGAGAAGATACAATTAAGATTAGTACAAGTCATAACGTAACGATGATTACTTTGACAAAAATACAATTAGATTGCAATTTCAACAAAATCAATGCAATTTAGAAAAAAGGAAGAAGTTTGAATGGGTTGATAATTAGAACATGATTAAATTCGATTAGCTTACCTGGGTTATTTGCTTTGAATCTTACAGCGAGCCATCCGTTCTTGGGGACACTGACGGTGTTCATTTCGGGAGGATCGACGAGGTTGTAACTCTTTGGATCTGTTGATTTGTTAAAATTTCCAAATCCCCACCCAACCAAGTAGAAATTGAATCCATGGAGATGCATTGGATGGTCTTCTGCTGCAATTAAACTAGTCCCTTGGTAAACAATCTCAACCGTAGTGTTAAATTTGAGGACCGTCACTTCAGTGGCCACCGATGGAAACCATAGACTGGTGGACAAGTTGCTTGATGTATAATTGTATTCATACAACGGTTCACTTGGAAAATCATCACCAAATACACCGTTTATACCACTAGAATATGCTGTCAGCACGTCAATCTTTGGGGCAGAATGACTGATGTTGTTCAAGCTCGCCGCGAGCCGATCGCCGTTAGGTCCGTCGCAAGTGGTGTTGCCACAATCAATTGTATTGATGGCAATTGTCACGTACATCTCTTTCTCTACAGTCTGTGGTACTTCAATTGGATGCTCTTTACTGGCTAAGCTTCGGTAGTGTCTGGTGAAATTGATGGCTGCTGTTGAGTCATTATATACGGGGAGGGTTGGGAAGGCCGGAGACGATGGCACGGTATAGTTGCCAGCGTAATGTACGAGGGCAGTTGCAGTTGTGTTGTCGTAGAGGACGTTGTCGCCATTTGAGTAAGCTTTGGCAGCTATGTAGTAGTGACTGGGAGGTTGATTTGCTTCCAGTAGAAGGTCCATTGTCTGCCCTGGTGTAATGGTTATGTAACTTGAAACGAAGGGCTTAATATAGCCTGCATCTACTGCTACGACTGTGAGGTTATGGTCGGCGATACCGAAGAAGACCTCATTGTTCATTGCTGAGTTGATTAAGCGAATGAGGTATCTCTTTCCATACCTCACCGACATTCGGAACATTCCTGCAAGGGGGAACAAAAAGAAGAAATGGATTAGGGTTTGGCCAATCCTGGTAAGAAAATTACTGTGACAACGTCGAGAGAAATGAATTAGGGTTTACTTGGGCACACTATGAGAGAGGAAAGGAGAAAGGTGGAGAAGTTATATTACTTCTCTTAAATTACTAGTTTGATTATTATTATTATTTATAATGATAGGTATCTCTGAGGTATTTTATTCAACAGGACTAATTCAACGGATCCTGCACACAATATGCCGACTATTAAAAGTTCAACTTCCTCTAACTCAAACAAAAGATGAAGATATTATTATTTTAATGTGTTCATGACATTGCTATACCGAGATAAACATAAGATTCCTTTTATCATTTTTTTAGTTTTACTCTTGTATGATAATCCTTGGACAATGTGCAATTGGTGCTGGCCAGTGAGATAATTATGAATTTTATACTAATATTGATAGATAACTCTAAATAGAAGACGATAACAGTGATCATATTCATTATTATTATTATTTTTTATGATCATGTATACACCTTCTAATACGCAGAGACTAGGTATTTCTCGAGAAAGTGTTCTTTTTGAGTTGAACGTAAATCGAACATAAGATCTCCATTTTTTGAATTGAGTTCTTGACCATCAGTCTAATCTCTTGAGATTATGATCATCATCATTATTAAGCAATTAATCTGATCCATGGTTTTGAATTTTTCTTTTTTATTTTATCTATTTGAATTAGAGTTTTTTTTTTCACTCTTGGATATACTTGTGTGATTGTGTTGGAGAAGTTTTAACTTTGAATAATACCTTCTGTGGAACAAGGAAAGAGATGCCCAGGTTGGCCATTTATGGTGAAAGCGTCAGAAATGTTTGGTTCACCTCCTGTTGCAAGTGCCTCCTCTATCACTGCTGATACATTTGTTTTCCAATACTCCCCTGTCATAAGAATCATCCAATTATTAGACATTTAAATTTCTTCTTTCATGAGATTAAGAAAAAATAAATGAAAATGACATCAATCACCGAAAGTGGAAAAAAAAAGAAGATTAGAAGAAATCAAAAGGAAACTTATTCAACACGTCAACAATCAACCAATGGGCCTCACTCTGAATGGACTGATGGGGTTCTTTTTTCAGTGAAACATGTGTTCCACAAGGTCTACATATATGGGCCTTTTAGTGTAGGGTTTCAAAGTTTCAATAGATTCATAATCATGTCTTTTTGTCTTTTTAATTCAATTGATGTATGGGTATCAAATAATATGCACGACAACCAGACACATACAGGCTGTGCCATGTACAACTTTAAAGTGTTAAATATCCCTAGATAATGTCAGTATCACTAGGAAGATTCCCATGTGAAATGGTGTGGAATCACCCACGTCAATTTTACACCTAGGCTTAGACAGCTGAAAGATTACAATTGCTTTTACATAGATGATGTGGGGTTATAACCACTCCATTATTAAAACTTATATAATAAAATATATACAAAGTTTTACTTTTATTTGATTATCTATACTTTGCTTTAAAATTTAAAAAATTATATTTATTAAAATGTGAAAAATGTCTCACTAGTCTAACTCTTTTTCTTAACAGGAAATTAAAAAAATGTGAATATTTAAAAAATTAAGACCCATAAAATAAATAAAAGATGAAACTCAATGAAACATTTAAAAAAGACTATTAATTTTTAAGATAAGTTTAAACTATTTAATGAATTTTTACTAAGGAATAAATATTAATTTGAGTTTAATTTACATGGTGAAATGAGCTCCACGTGGGCCCTGACACTTGCTGGATGCGTGCACCGATGAGTCTAACGTCATGTACTTATATTCCGTCTTTTGCGCATTTGATTTCAATCCACAGACAACGACAATGAAAGGAAAAGAAAATCCAAGAAAGTAGGTAACAATAAAATGACTGGGAAAGTAATTTCCCAGGAAGCAGTCAATTCAGGGAAAAGAAAATCCATACCTAGAATGATGGGGACTTCCTTGTCTGGCTTGGGGAATGGATAGGACGTTCCAGGCTTGGGATGAATAATAATGGCACCATGAACTGTTGCCCTAGTCCAGTCACTGTGTGCATGCCACCACAGAGTTCCTTCCTCACTTGAGAGAATGATGTCGTAGGTCATATTTGCACCGGGTTTTATGGGGCACTGTGTGATGTATTCTGGCCCATCTGACCATGGATTTCTTGGTTGTTTCACACCATGCCTGAAGAAATATTAATATTTTCTCATCTGGGTTAGCTTTTATTTTAATAACAAGTTGGTCATGATTATAAAAATATGCTGGTAAGAGAGTGAAAATTTAATATTTTCTAATGTGGGTTGGCATTTATTCTAATTGAAAGATGGTCACACTTACAAAAGTGATAGAGAGAGACCCGAAGTTTTTAGTATTTTCTCATGTGGTTTAAGCATTTATTCAAATTACATTATAGTCAAGATTACAAACATAGTCGGAAAGTTTAGTGTTTCTCTTACATGAGAGAGAGAAATAGGGGATACCAAATCTGCTGCCGCCAAATTTTCTTCTTGGCCTTAGATAAGGTGATGGCGAAAGTTTCTACTAGCGGGACCTACCATACTCATTTCTTTTTTTGATGGTCTCTCCATCTGTACCATCAGATCTCTGATCTGGACATGGTGGGACCCTCCTTTGGCCAGTTTCTTCGACTACTATTTGGGGTGTCCGAAAATCAAAATTTTGGGTTTTTCTTTTAGATCCAAGTGGATCCTGCACTTCTGACCTTAGGATCGATATCACCATAATCGCCCCTGGCTCACCTATCTACGGGTAAGGAAGACCTTTGGTTTCAATGAACGGTGGGGCCCACCATTTTTTCCCTCTCTTGTGTATATACGGTCGATCATTTGTCCGAAGGAAGGTTCCTCCGGCTGTGCATTCGGTGGAAAAGTAAGTGGAAGGGCAAAATGGTGTGTAGGAAACGAAAAATCGGGCGTCTGTATGGCTCTCCTTATTCTAATTGAAAGATGATCATGTTTACAAAAGTGAAAGATGATCATGTTTACAAAAGTGAGAGAGCCTGATGTTTTTAGTATTTTCTCATGTGGTTTAAGCATTTATTCAAATTACATTATAGTCAAGATTACAAACATAGTCTGAAAGTTTAGTGTTTCTCTTACATGAGAGAGAGAGAGAGAGAGAGAGAGAGAGAGAGAGAGAGAGAGAGAGAGAGAGAGAGAGAGAGAGAATACCAATGGAGGGTGAGGTTTTGAGGGGCATGGCTGAAGAGATTGATTACAATTCTATCTCCTTTGATGGCATAGATAGTAGGACCAGGAAACATCCCATTTATTGTCAAGATTTTCTTGGTGCTGCAGAGCCGAGTGTATGTAGCTTCTCTAAACTGCAACAGAGTTAAAAAAAAAACAAAACTTATTTCATTTCTTTGCATTTCTAATGCAGGTATAAGAGTTTAAACAAAGTACGAAATAACATAAATTAAAATGAAAAACCACTACCCTTTCAAATGATCTGTTCCTCATTTCAAATGCCATGTCCTACTTGATGCACTGTTATTTTCTTAACAAATTATAGTAAATAAATTGATAGATGAATATATTTTTACTAGCCCACTACCTTGAGTGCAATGGAGAATATGAATCTAGAATAACTTCATAATCTAGACAAACCCAGATAGAATCCATCGAATCCAAGCAGAGACAACTTCATAATCTAGTATAAAATATAAAATAGATATTGCAAGAAGAAAAGAAATTAAAAAAAGTATATGTTGATATTTCAATATATTGATGAAGTAGAGGCTAATAACTTGACGCAGATACTTACGACCCAGTCATAGTAATAAGTCTTTCCCCAAACTGTGGAAATGAAGAATCCTTGAAGCAAAAGAAGAGAGAAAAGCTCCAGGAGAAATCCCTTTTTCCCACCCATTTTCAGACTTGAGAGAAAAGAGCTTCTCCTCTCTTTCTCTGTGACAGTGACTCAACCTTCCAATAGCCTTTCTCGAAGAGAAGAGGCTTCTTCTCACTTTGTGCTCTCTAATCTTCTTGGCAAAGGCCTTTTTATAGAGGCTTATAAGGTTTATTGCATGTGACTCTAATTCCATTATTAAGTTTAGAAGGTGGTGACTTTTGTCCATCACCCGTCATTCTCCAATTCAAATTGCAGTTTACCAAACATTTTATGCTCCTCTTCTATGAATATGCATAGAAATTTCCATTCCTCCATGTAATTAGTAAATGTAAACGTGTAGGATTGGTAGTTAAATGGGTCAAACAGGAGAAAGAATGATCACCACTACATTAGTCTACGTATTATTATATTGTATACTAATGTATGGAATCCACTAAATAGAGGGGTGATGAGTTTGTTAAAAGTAAAAAATAAGTGATTAATTTAAACAAACAAATTTTAGTAAATTTGAAAATACAATTTGATTGATTCAATAAAACTCGTCATTTTAATAGATTGATCACATGAATCTCATGTTTAGATGTACAGAATAATAATCAGTTCATGCATTTGATATGTTTTATCATTTTCAACTCAAACCCTAATCTTGATATCTAACATTCTAACTCGAAATTCACCTAAAAGGTAAACGGGTAGAGTTGGAATACAGACGGGTGGAATTTGGGTCCATTGAACAGAGATCCTACTCTTCACATCTAACATTCCAACTCGAAATTCAGTGATGCACTCAATGATTGAGGCACTGGTCCTAGTGTAACACTCACATTTATTGCCATTGAAAAATGATTCCTAAGTAACATCATATGAAAAAGTGTAAGTGTCACATTTTTTTTTCCCTTTTTAAATCTGATATTTTTGTTAACTATTTACATTAAGAATTAGTACATGTCTCGCTGGTAAATTCAATTTAGATGTAAAAAATTCAGAAAATTCTTTCTATTCAATTCTATGAAAAAGTCGCCCTTTGAGAAGAGAGCATATATCAATTTATATGAAGATATTTGATTCTTTTATAGACAAAAATTCTAATATAACATAATTGAGTCACATCTACATCAGTTATAAATTTTTTTATTTGATTTAAGTAAATAAATTTGACAGTAGATAGGAACCTCTAATTTACTCATGCATTTTAGTTAGTTTAAATTATGATTGTGATATTGGGTAAGTGGGTTTTCAGTCATGTTGCTCCAGGATCCAAATGTCAGTTTGAAAAGAAAACAAAACTTGAGAAATTCAAATCTGAATATTATCCAATAATGGATCTGACCGGAAAAAATTAGGTTCCAACCCATTTCCTCGAATAGGGCCGTTCATGTAGTCATAGAAACAGTGTTCCATTTAACTTGGATATTCTTGTTTAGTGAAGTCAAGAAAATTTCATGTATTATCTTAGTCATGAACGTGACAGCCAATTCCTCTGATGTTTCCATTACAATAGAATTGATGATGCCAGTTGGAACAAGAAAAATTGGGTCAAATTGCACAAAACTATGTAATGAAGAGTCAAAACTAGAGCAGGTGCTCCTCCTTGATGATGTCTTCATTCAGCAAATTTCCAATCCGGCCTCTTGCCGGTGGCAGATTAAGGTGCAAGCTTTTGCTTCAAGAAATCTTCTTCTCTTCATATTGATGATATCAGCATTGTTTCCAACGAAGACTCTCTCTGCCACAACTTCCTTTCTTGCCTCAGAAATCATCCCATTAATGTGCCAACAATCGTCCCGTGGTACTCTGATACCATTTATTAGGACTTGATCTTCTAACCCAAAAGACTAGTCTGTTAGGTGGAGTGATCCAAGTATTTTATAAACTCCAAAATCTCTCTCCACACTTTCAATGTGGTACTCGTTCACAGCAGCTCCAACAGGCTGTTCATTTTTTTTCCTCCGAGCTTTGTCTGTATATATTTTGTGATTTTTCAGAGTTATCTCCCTTTTAAATGAATTTACCCCATCGTAAAAAAATAAAGAGTCAAAACTAGAAGAGAAAATGTTTTTAATCAGTCCTAAATTAAATTTTTTTTTTTTTGTGATAGGTTACCATGCCATGTGTAACAGAACAATTAAATGTCCACAATGAAGGTCACGATGATAATTTGGAAATTGACCTTTTTATAAAACTAGCTGCAAGTGATCATTTTGTGTGAGTGACATTAAAAAAAAAAATTGATTGGAGATCATTCTTTCTTCACTTCACATGTTATTCTACAATTTTTTTGCTATTTTTAATATTTTTTTCATAGAACTATACTAGTTTAGATAATAATATAATGAAGGTGGTACAAATATTTTCAACTCCTCCAATCAAATCTAAAATGACAAATTTCTAACTTTTAGTCTTTTTACACGAATTTTCTTATATTTAATACTAATATAAACGTACAATGAAGGTTTTTCAATTTTTTTCTGCTTTACTAACATAGATTGAACAAATGGTCAAAATTCATTTCATAGCCATCTTAAATTATTTCTTTTATACATATATAAATTACCGATTTACCAATTTACTTAAAAAGCTTCATCCAGTAGTTCATATAATAGATGAATTTACACAAATTGAAGGAATAATAAATAAATAAATAAATACTATAAAGTGATGAAAACTACATTTCTTAATAAAATAGAATGAAAGAATACAATTCAAAATTTTTATTATAAATAATTAAATACAATTACTGCCTACCAATATTTGTACTATTTTCATGGATTGATATAGAGAGAGAAAATAAACAAGTATATTAAACATAATAATAGGGGAAACGTGGAGACAAATCCACAATTCCCTATTGGCAAGTGGTGTAATTAGGACTTGTTTAACAATTTAATTAAAGTGCGGTGAAGTCTAAGTAGCCACTTGCAATTGTTTATTTGGGTTAGGTTGAGTAAGTACGGTGAAGTCTTCCCTTTGCTTTCACGTTTTTGGGCCAAGAACACGGTGAAGTGTATCACACTACCAAATGCATTCTGAATCTTCATCACATGTTTTTTCTTCCTTAATTTCTAAAAACGTGTTCATGATCTAAGATTCCAAGCAACATTACAGGAACGATGCAGATACAAATTTCAACGGATTTGCATGGATCATGTTGGGTCCTCTATTTTTTTTATTTTTCAAATGAATCTAGCCGTTGGTAAAAAAAATTGTTTCATCCCCAATGGTAAATCCATTAAAAATCGCTAAAGGTTATCATGAAGGATTAGTTTGATGGTTAATTTCCAATCTTGTTCGTGGAAAGTCTTAGAATCAAGCCTTCCTCAACACATAGCAGGCCAATCCCCTTAATTCTGTATCAACGTGTGTAGATTGAGAGGTTTACATGTGCCCCAATGAATAATTAGGTGGGACGTTTGGATACATTGATCTTAAAAAAAAGAGAGTTAAAGTGCAACAGTTTTCTTCTTTAGCGGTACAACAATTGAAATTTAAATGGCCAACAAAACCCATTTCAAATATTAGTTTGTCTATGAAAAAAAAAAAACCTGTTTTAATTCAAAAACTACTATTTATCAAAAACTTTATTTATCAAAAACCCATGGCCTAACGTTGGCATGTTCTAGGGGTAGTGGGCTCACCCGTAAAAGTTTTAATAGGACTATGTCTGAGTTATATATATATAATATATATATATATTTATTTATTTGGACGAAGGCCTCTTGAGATTTCAGATAATCTTAGATTTGTGGGATTTACGGTGGACTCAAATATGCATTTATGCTTGTGAACTGTGTTTATGTCAATCATATGTCAATAGTATATAGATCTAATTTGATGTTTTTTACCGTCAAATAAAATTGAACATTTAAGGACGTAGAAAATATGACTTCAATTTAGATGGTGTAGTTCAAATGATTGCCTCTATTTCAGGAAGTGAGAGGTTGCGGGTTCGAGACCTCATGACCTAACCTTTGTGTGCCTTAGGGGTAGTTCATCCGTGGGGTTTTTTTGTAGTATTGTGTCTGAGTTTCCCACACGTTAATTAAAAGAAAAAAAATATGACTTCACTTATTTGTTCAAGTTGATATTGGAGCTGCGAATAAGTCCCACCTTAGAAATGTAGAGAGAGATCTAGAGCTTTATAAGGGATTTTGATCACTTTACCTAATGGATACTCATTTTGATTCAAGAGATCCCCTAGACAAACGAGATAGCTGGTCTCGTTCGAGGGGAAATTTTTTGGAGCTGTGAACGAGTTCCACCTTAGAAGTGTAGATGGAGATCTAAGAATTTATAAGACACTTAGGTCACTCCACTTAATATGCTAACCTTTTGAGATAGATACTCATTTTCTAACTGTTTGAAATTTATAGATTTCATATACAGTGAAAGATCTTTCAAATCTATCCATCACGTGAGACTAAGTAGGGCCCACCAGGCTGATTCTAAAGGGAGACAAATTAGGGTGTTTATTTCCCCACTTAAAATGTATTTATATCTAAGAATTTCTTGTCCATACAAAATGCAATGGATTGGTACGGATTTTGTTAGTTAGAGTCATTATTTTGTGTTTTTGGAGATGTAGCCGTTGGTAAAAGTTTTGTTTTTAGTGTTTAATTTAACATAGAAGATACCTTCACCTTAATAAACCAACATTTGCAAGGGTCTATTAGGAAGGGAGTTCATCTCAATTTAATTTACATGCAGGTCCTTACATTTTTAGTTAATTGTAATTAAGTCTTAAACGTTTCTGTAATTACAATTTAATCTCTAATATTTGAAAATCAGTTAGAATAGAGTCTCTATTGTGCCAAAACAGAAGTTTTATTTGAAAATAATGAAGGAGTAACTTAATAGGAACATGGCCTGATTATATACTACTTGACCTTCTATCGATCTATATATCTTATAATTAGACTCTTCAAAATTTAACAGATCATTGGTCTTTCATTTCAAAACACTACTCCTATATTAATTTTATGTAGGGACGTCTTTACAATTACCATTAAAACATAAGAACCTATATAAAAATACTCTCTATTAGATATAATTTTTTTTAAAAAAAAGAAAATTTGTATATTGATATGCTTAAGAAACTCGAATTTATATATTAGCTCCTCACAGAAATTCTAATTCCATTCCAAAACTACCCTCCTAATGTTGTTTTCATTTTCAAGTCCATTGCTGGACTTTACGGCCAAGACACTTACATTTCAGGCAACAATGACTACATAATTGTCGGCACAGTGACATAGATATATATATTTTTTATATATAGTTTTAGTTATCGATATTGACTAATAAAATAAAGGGCCGATTCCATCACAGATAATATGCAAGTATGTATTAAAGTATTGCCCAATGTTTAATAAAGACAGAGAAGATATAACAATTGAAAATTTTAACAAGATAAGATATGATTGAAAATTCTCTATGAAATATCTTATAAAGGTGGAATGGTAGACAAGACTGCCAAAATGAGCATTGGAATAGTAGGTTTTTATTTTTTATTTTTAAAAAATCAATACATGTTGATCAATATGATCTACAAAGACTGATATTGAAAATGTTATAATATTTACTTGCCTATTTACGAGTGAAATGAAATTAATTTAAAATTATAATTGGAATGACAAAGTTATCCATGGTGACTCCACTATGAGGAATAAAGTCCCTTCTTTAGGGAAAGATTAGAAATAAAAAATGTAACTTGTGGCTATGAAATGGAGTTCATGTAAAGATGGGGCAAGTCAGGTTAGAAGTTAAGGCTTTTCAAATTCATACATTCAATTGTTTTGAATTTACATGTGGAAAACCGCAAGATACCGAGCGTAAAACTCCACGAGTGGACTCCTAACCTCAAGACACACTAAAGTTAGGCCATGTGGGCTCAAACCCGTGATCTCTCACTTTTTGAGATAGAAGATAACCAGCTGAATTACACCTATGTAGATTATTTTTTGTTTCGACTGTCTCTTCATGCACTTATGAAAGTAAAGATTTGTCTCTTTTTAAAATTCAATTAGCAAAAGTATAAATTGGTGTGATAACTTTGGACATACATAAGAAATTCCATGCATATGGGTGGGCACAATTTGGTAAACCTAGGTCTAGTAGAACAATGGTAGGTGTCGGTGTCATTTAAGAGCATTTTTAAAGTTTGAAGTCAGGTAGGATTTCAAAGTATTTGAGGAGTTTTAGAGTTATATTCCAAGTAAGGTGAAACTGTAACAAGTTAGAATGTCTAAAGATTGGCGGTTCCTGTTAGTGATGGTATCCTAAGGTTCAAATATCGGCCAATACATATCGTATCGGTCGATATATATCGATTTTTTCAAATCGAACAATATTGGCCGATACGATATGTATCGGCCGTACTGTAATATTATCGGCCAATATGGCCGATATTCGGTCCGAAATATCGGTCCAAATATCGGCCGATATTCATAAATATCGGTATTTAATTTTTTTTTTTAAAAACACCGATACGGTTTTTACACGGTTCTTGGCGGTTTTTTGCGGTTTTTCGCGGTTTTTCACTGTTTTTAACGGTTCAGGGTTTACTACTTTCACGGTTTCTGGCGGTTCTTGGCGGTTTTTTGCTGTTTTTTGCGGTTTTGTCACGGTTCATCACTATTCATCACGGTTTTTTGCAGTTTTTTCACGGTTTCGATATCGGAAGAGAGAGAATTTTCTCGGCCGATATTGCGGCCGCACCGTTTTTTTAACCCCTGATGGTATCATATAATCAAATTGTTATAAGAATGATACTTTATCTTTAACAAAATTATGAGTCGTTTTAATACCCAATCCTTCTTAGGTGACAGCACATTTGAGAAGTTTATTTTCTTCGGTCACAAATAAAACTCCATAGGCAAATTTTGATTAATCCAATTTTAAGTTGCATAGTTTTGCATATTTTGCCTTTGATTGTCTTTATTATTTCATTCATTCTCCTCTTTTTTAGGGTTTACACAATACATGGGTGTTATCACATGTTTCAAGGCAACTTTTTAAGTGTTTATTCTTCTGTTCGATGTGAAATTACTATTGACAAGTTTACTATTGTCAGCTAGCCATTCTAATACGGGCAAAATCTGTTAGGAGATATGGGATAGAGTGAAATTCTCATTTTATCCCTACCGATTTACCGCTTATCAAGTATCGGTATACCGATAACAAGCAGCTTCGTGTATATGTTTTATGTATCGGTACACCAGTAGGAGTAAAATGAGAATTTCACATATTCCGTGTCTCCTAATCAATTTTGCCTGTGTTAGGATGTAAAGTGGTTTACTATAGTGTTTTCCTTTATACTTAATACTAACATTCAGCTGCACACCTTATAGAAGTGCGTTCACAATGAGAGCTTTATGTGTGACCCACCTATAATCATAGGGTAGGGCAGGTTTTAAATATAAATGCATGTGTATAGGCTGCATTTAGATGAGGAGGGTGCAAGGGTAATGGGGGTTATCCGTCGTTACCCTTATTTGGTAACCAAAGGGTAAAAGTAAAAATTCTAATTTTTACCACTCCTTTATCACTTTTGAAAACCCTTCCTTTCAAGGGATTCTCATATTACTTAGGGTAACTCTTGATTAGAGGTAACTCTTGCAAAATTTACCCCTCATCCAAACGCAGTCATAGTGTTTATAAAAAATCAACTTGATTGAGTGACTGTAGCCACAGTTTTAAAAGACCCAAAAATTAGTAGTAGATAGATGTACAATTTTATTAAGTTCAATCAAATGGCTAAAGTCATTCAATAAAGTTGTTTTTTTACCAGCATATATATATGACATGACAACTTTCAAATCTACTTAATCTCATTATCATACGTAGGCTCCACATCAATTTTCACCGTAAAAGTGCTTTATAGAGTGTGCAGCTGATTATTTTCTTACATACATATGTATGTATTTTGAAATTGAGTTTTGAAAGCACTAACACAAACATGACTTAAATTTTATTTTGTGCTTATTCTCTAGCCAGGAAGTACAAGTAATCTAAGCTTCGATACTTACAGGCTCCTAATTTTTAAGACTTTTTTCTCAAAGATTTGGTTGAAGTTGCACCTTTTGCCCAAATTAGAGGTAATATGGATTAGAGATAATTAATCAAAAAACATTACTTCTATTAGTTATTTTAGTTACTCAATTTGAAATAATGAAATTCACAATTAAAATATCATTATAATGGATATTTTTTAATCAAGTAGGGGTTATTGACTAGAATATGGCAGACAAACAATGCTAATCAATAACCCTTTCTACCATATGCTAATCAATAACCCTTAATTATAAAAAATCTCCATCATAACCTGATTTATAAATCTTGTCCAAGTTGACTTGAATCCTAGAGCTACATATGCCATTATCACGTAGCAAAATTATCATTTGATGGTTGCTAGTAAAATTTTATACAGTATAAAACATAGTGTTTTGGAAACATGTTCAACATTCTAAATTTTATAAAAAAAAGGTTATCCAATTGTCAAACATTAAGGAAGATGAGAAGCTGCTTTCTTGCATTATGAAGAAAGATCCATTTTCAAAGTTGTACGATGGGAATTTTTTAACATAGAGATTTAGAGGGCAGCAATAAAGTAAGAATTTTCAAACATAAAGTTAGAAATAAAGTAAGAATTTTTTTTTTTTGTATTTACGTGCAGAAAATTGGAGGATGCTCTGCGTAAAATCTTCACAAGTGAGTTCACTATCCTTAACGCATACCAAGGTTAGAGTATGGGAGTTCAAACTCACAATCTCTCACTTTCTAATATATGAGACAACCAATTGAACTACACTTATTCGGATAATATTTTTTTTTTTTTAGATTTATATGTGGAATATTTAGACACAATCTTACTAAAATCATCACAAGTAAATTCACAACCCTTTGGATACACTAAAATTAAGATCCGAAAGCTCAAATCTACAATCTAAGACGGGAGACAACCGACATCCATACGAGTAAAGTAAGAATTTTCAACACATATTTTCCATATTCTCAAAAGTAAAACTTATTTAAATAATAAATGGCATGTCAATTTGACCCAATGACTAAAAACGAAAAGTAAAAATTATTAAAATAATATATGGCATGTCAATTTGACGCAATGACTAACAATGAAAAGGCCACGTAAATTGTAGATTTACATAGGCTTATCTTAAAAGGTACAATCATTAAATAATTCTAACACCAACATGCAATAACTATGAAGAGTTTCTCATATTTTCAAAGGTAAAAATTATTTAAATAATATATGGCAGTTCCATTTGACGCAATGAGTAAAAATGAAAAGACCATGTAAATTGTAGATTTAGATAGGCACAGTCAAAAGGTACAATCATTAAATAATTCTAACACCTAACATGCAATAATTATGAAGAAACAATGGACACATGAAGTGACAATATAAAGTTGTTGATATAATTCATTTGACTCTCCTATTCTTTTATGTTTAAAGTCATTTTATCTCATCAATACATGTAGTTAGTGACTGTATTTAGGTCATTTTTTTTTTCTATTTACCTATTTTCTTTCTAACCGCTTTTAGAACTTAAACTTACAAGTTACAACTATAAATTACAATAACCCACGAAAGTTGACTTGACAGTCTAGAATTTGTTTAAACTATAGGAGATTTGAATTCAAATAACTCTAAATATATAAAGGATAATTCCTCGTAGTTTTACTCAGTATATGTGGATAAAACTATAAAATTACAATAGAATAATTATCGAAATTAATGACTAAGAAATTTAGACAAATCAACTTTGTTACATAGCTCGAGTCAATTATCTACTAATTTAAATCATTTGAAGAAATAAATTTTAATTGTCTATATAACTTACCACTCTTTATATTTCATGAAATCATTAATCTCAAAACAAATCATGTAGACTACTTTGTCATTAAATACTTAAACTCCATTTATTGCCACTAATTGATATTTTAAGGGTAATTATTTAGATATGGAATTTTTCTTTCAATAGACACGAGTTTTCAAAATTTTACTGGAAAATTAGATCTTTTAAATGATTGTTTAACTGGATTTTTTTTGTTTTAAAGAAGGAACGGGATTTGAGATGGAAAAATATCATCTATTTTTTATAAACAATCATTTGAAAGATTTAAGTTTTCAAATTTCACATATTTGTTCAGTTTTTAATTTGGAGTTCAATGGTTTTTACGGTTTGTCGTTTGGACTCCCTACAAGTGTATTTTTGGCATAGCCGAGGGATGCCCTTATTTGTAAAACACTGTGTTTTAAGCATTTGAGAGTGTCAAAAGATCTTAAAATCTTAAAGTATTTTTATCATATTATTGTAATTAGTCTGGATATTCAATTTAAAAAATTTTGAAAATACACAGTGCTTAAAAAATAACTTTAAAATTTTAAAAGAGATTTTATTATTCAAAATGCACTATGCATTGGTGTAGCATCTGCAACTTAGATCGTTCGGACGAATGGAATTTCGATATGAATAATGGTCCAAATGATCCGATGGTCAGAATGAAGGAAAAATATTCTTAACTCACGTCCCGATGGTACGGAAGAGAAAGGAGAAAATGATAATTTCTAATAAAAATTTAAAAATCAGTGTCTATTGGAAGAAAATTCCGTGTCTATATGTCTACCTATTTTAAGACCCAATGGGCCACCATGATTAATGATGTGCCACTTGGCCGACACCATATATTTTTCATTTCTATTTCCTCTCCTCTCTTGGCTTTTGCCATGTTTTTATCAATGATTTCATTTTTCTCTATTGGCTGCCATGGAAGAGATAAGAATTAATTAGTATGAAAATCAGCTGACTTTAAATAAAATGTTAAAATATTAGGTATAGGACACTTGTCATTTGCTGCATCTGCCCGTCTTGTCTTTGAAAAAAAAAAATGCCAGTGCTGCAATCTCATTTTTATAATTTGATGCCAGCCTTTCACGGTGTCCTACATGCATAAATTGTGTCAAATATTCTAAATGATATTGACAAAAATACCTATAAAATATGCAAACTTTGCAAGTGGACTTGAAAGAAAAAGAAGATAAAAGATCACTACAATTATGACTATTATTTATTTTTATTTTTAAATGTTTGAATCAGATTAAAATATTAATTAAAGGGTTTTCCAACCTAGGGATATCGAAGTATTGGGTGTCCCAATTTTGAAAGTATTGGAAGAAGTTTGGAGACAGTGGATTAAATGATTCATTGATAGTTTTGATGCCACTATCATCACATGGTTTAAAAAAAAATGAATATTTAAATGAGAGGAAATAATAAGGTATTGGTAGATTCTTATGAATCTTAACACTCCAAAATTAATAATACAAAGTTGCACATGTTGGTTTTATTTTGGTGAAGTCCAAACAGAAAATATACTTTCTTGAAGAACGGGTGGACTGGACTTGGTCTTATCCATGAGTTGGTCCTCCAAGTGGCACAATATATTTCAAATTTTCTATTTATCATGTCCTCTGAGTTATTACTTGGTTTAATGTGCATTAGTTAGCGGTAATGTTATAAATATCGGCGACATTTTCAAATTTACTATATTTTTTATCGGTAAAATATCAATTTCTGTTAATATTCTGAGATTCATCAGCACTGTAGTAAATTCTCGATAAAATCACGTTAAAACGCAATAAATGGTAATATCGCGATAATATCTCGATAATTTCATTATTATTATTTTCATTTATTAAATTTCTATTTTTTTAAATATTATATTTTTGTGAGATTTTCCCATTAATTTTTCAGTAAAAATATGAGAATTTCAAAATATCGCGATATGACCAATAATCGTTAATATTCTGAGAATGATATTTGTGACAATGGTTGGAAGAAGGGCTATAAGGTGGGTTATGTTAATTCATTTTAAAATTAAGATTTTAGAATGTGAACTTGAATTGATCGAGAAATCTGTCTTTTGTGAATCAATTTGAACTAAAAATAGTTAAAATTCAAGAATCGAATATAAGAATTCAACACTTTTAATAGATTATCTAAAAAACATGAAGGTAGAAAAAGAAATTATGATAGAGCTTGCAAGTGGAAATAAAATAAAAAGTCTTAAAAGTTTAAAATAAACAGAGGAAAGAAATAAAATATCAATATAAAAGTATTTTGGATCGCGTCTAGAGTATTGAGTTTTTTCATTGGGAAGTGATTGGTGCATCAATTTTTGGAATATCTTCCGGACTGAATATATGTCATAAGAATAACTAGATATACAAAGAATGTAAAGTGACAAAAGTCTCACATCGGTTAATTAAAAAAACCAATCACTCCATATAATACTTGAAGCACCTTCCTCTTAAATGTTAGTTTTTGAACGTGAGTTTTACTTTAAGAATGTTATAAAGTCTTGATTTTCTAATATGATATTGGAGCATATTTCACATGCCTAGTGTACGTAAGGGCGAATCTGAAGTTTTTACGTTACCTCAAAAATATTTTCATTAATCTAATTTTCTTTTATAAAAATTTAATCTTAAAAATAGCTTTTAAATAAAGTTATTCTTGTAGATCAGAAGACCCCACACAATCACCCATGGAGAAAACAGTTCCAGTAAATACCAACTCCAATTTTATGGACCAGTATAATAAGGTGTAAAATAAATATCATTAATACTAGTAAATCCTAATTCATTTTTATGGTAAAACAGTACCGGTGTAGCACCCCTACTCCAAAAGTCCCACATCGGTTGGGAGCTTGAGTAGAGGGGGCTTTATATGAGAGGGGACAACCCTCCATTGTTAGGCCTTTAGGGCAGAGCCCAAAGCAAAACCGTGCCGATCAGACAGGGTGAAAAGCAGACAATATCACAATAGTATAGAGTCGGATCCTCACAGACATAGTCTAGAAAACACTACAACAGGTTGGAGAAAGAGTATTTTCAACTTTATAAAATGGAGTGATAATTAAATTATTTTTAAACGACAAAAACACAATTATAGGAGTCTTGCTAGTGACAACAAATGTTCTTTTATTGCTCGATTCTATCAATTCTAGTCGACGCTACGCTGTGCACGAATTTTATTTTATTTTATTTTTCCTCGAATGTTGGATGGATGTAATTTGATCTGAATCAGCTGTTAAGACGGTCATATTCTTAAGACTGTTTGATTTATTAAAAAATAATTACAATTTTTATTTTTCTTATAGTTTCTTTTCTTTTTCCCTCGAAGCTTCATTTTCTAGGTTATTATTATAATATGTAAGGATTAGATTAGAAATAAATATGTAGAAAATTAAGAGATTCTAAGTTATGAGAATTATGTGCATAAGTAGATCTTCATCTACTAAATTTAAATATTAAGTTCAAAATTCTACGAGGCCCTTTTTTTATATTCCACTCTAAAAATCAATGTTCTAAAAATTGGCAACTGAATTAAATTTTCTCATTGAAAGGTCATGTTATATAAAGTTCAATCAATTTTAACCGTGGTCAAACTCGATCAAACCTGTACAATGAAGATTAAATTATAAATAATATTAAATTATTAAATAAGTTTTAACTAATAAGTTAAAATAAATTTTTAAATAAAAGAATGTCTTTTTAAAGCAGAGTCCTCTACTAATTTTTAGTCAATCAATTTAAAGTGAATCAAAGTCTTAAAGTTAAACTATTCATTTCATTAACTTTATTTTGATTTTTTTTTAATGTACATGTGTTCCATGAAATCACGAGTCCTTTTATATTAGTCGTTTAATCAAAAGCTTAGCGTGGTTTGATGGGCATAGATTCTTTCTGTTTGGAATCTCCATTATGTATGGTGACTAAGTAATTAATAATATAGGAGTTGAACATTGAATTTCTTTTTAATAATACTCGTACAATAATAATAATATACTTATATATTTTTACTTTAATGAAACACTTTTATTTATCTTTTATATTAATAATAAACACTCTTTGTGATAAATATATTAAAAATCAGTATAATCAGTAATTTGTAACTGCAATTAAAATAGAATTTATTATGTTTTATTTAAGTTATTCATTTTATTATTTTATGAAAAAAAATAAATTAAGTTGACTTTTGGTGTCTCAGTCAATTATATTTTAGAAAACATTTTTCTAACGTTTCAGTCGCTGACTCGCTGTTAAGTGAAGCTAATAAAAAGACTCGATGGGAGAACTAAAAACTCATTAAATATATTTTGGGTCAAGCGAGTTATCACAGGCACCACTACTCAGTCATTTTAAAACTCAGTTTCACCTAAGAAACCTGTCTCAGTGTGAGTTTCTAATTATGTTTCCTTCGATAGAATCGATTTATTTAGGGTCGGCATTTAGACACGGGAGTTTTCTTTCAGCAGACTCGGGATTTCGAAATCTCATGTGAAATGACTATTTTGGCCCTCATTTTTTTTAAAAATTAAGTTCCTCCGCAACGTCCCAACCTTTATTAAATACCCAAAGATCGTTCGAACAATCTTAAGGATGGTCCGACCGATCATGAAGCACTAATGTGGAGAGGGATTTTCAAACGACATCGTTTGTCGATCGATTTCTACAAAAAAAGTATCAAAATTCATTTAATCTGAATTTTAGGAACTTTATGATTGATTTGAAGTGAAAAAAAGGTATAGTTTTGTACTTCTAAGTAGATGGGTCCCATCATTCATCTTGATCTAGGATGCGCCTTGGTTCATGTCCCATGTGCCACTATTCCACAGGTCCCACCATCTAATGGAGGGTCGAAACATCCATTGATCATTTCTCCTCATAAAAAGTGTTTACTTGGGAGGGTTTAGCTTTGACAAGAGTTGGTCAAGTCAAACTAAATAACTCAACCACATTGAGTTATCTAATCTAAAATAAATAAAGGAAAGAAGGATTGGCAAATCCCCCCACATGTTTGTATTATGTCCTTTACTTTAGCACACTTGATGCAAAACCATATATTTGTTCTAATTTAAAGCTTCGAATGACCTACCTTTGTCTTCAAGTTATGATTGCTGAATGTTTAGAACTAAGAATTATGAGCATATATATTTAAAATCATTACTACCTGTATTAGCCCGTGCTTTAAGAATGGCATATCTAAATATAGATCGTGACAGGTTTTGATTTATATTTTTTTACAAATCTTGTTTATGAGGTATGTATCTAAACATCTTCTTCCTAAATTTGAACTGGATTATATCTAAACATAGATAGTGACAGATTTTGATTTATTTTTACAAATGGTGTGCACAAAGTATCAAGAAATCTTCATCCTAAATTGGATCGGATGAGTCTCTTCTAATTCAAGTAATGGAATTCTTTATATTTTATTTACTAATCTACAAGATAGATACCCATCATCTGCGCCAGTGCTCAATATAAACTATATATTTTGGATAAAGAAGCTTAGAAATATAAACTATGAGTTGGATGTAAATAAGAAAATGACGAAGGACAAGAGATAGAGAAAAGAGAACACCGACACGAAATGAAGAATGTAAAACAGGTGATATGTGTAATATAAACAAAATTATTATTTGATGCGGGCATCAAACTCGATAGGAACTCAATTGAAGATTGAATTTTCTCGTTGAATCTATGTTCGGATCAATTTAGGGAAACACGGGCATTGATCACGATCTATTGGACCCACTCGCAGTAGAAAGATGGTCCATTTGCATCATTTTGGGCCCAGGCCCATTTGGAGACAAGTTGGGCCTCAAAGCCCATGAGCCTGAGAATAGAAGACTTCTCACTGGGTGAGTGCTGTTGTTCTGGTCTAAGAATGGACCAACCCTTGTAGCTATTGAGATCGGCACTGAGTCAAGTCCAGTAAATAATAACTCACTGCAAGCAATGTTCAACCTAGTTGGACCGGATTTCCCAATTGTCCGACAAAATCTACCTTGACTTTCTTTCTTCTTTTAATTTTCTTTTTTATTATGAAATAACGCTTTTAGGATGAGCCTTAGGCCAAGCATTGTACGACACTAGAAATTAAATTGAGTTTGAAAGTTTGAGAGATTTGTTTGGAGTCTCCCTTAGAGAGGTGAGTTCTACTTTGATTTTTAATTTTAATTTTTGTTTATGTTGAACTGAATTTTATTTAAGAGTTGGTTTTGACTTTTTGAATGTTGAATTGGATGTTCAAGTCTTGCACTTTTCGGGTTGTTTAATTGAATTCTCTTCCACAATCAAGAAGGTTTAGTGAATATCAAATCGAATTTGTATCTGATCTATGTTCTATGCATTTGTATGATTGCTTAAAATTGCATTTAGTTATGGATTTCAAATAATTGCTTGAATCATTATATTCAGAATGACAACGTAACCCTTTATATCTACTGTAAAAGAACTCGGACATTTTAATACCATTATCTGTGAAGCCGGCTGTAGAATTATTATGGGTCTGAGTCACATGAACGTAAAAGTTATGAATAATAGATATTTAGTAGATTAGTTTTTTATATTACAGAAATCATTTTTATTACATATTAAATCATGTTAGAAGACTAATGCAATTAACTTCTAACATTGAATATCAATCTCTAAAATGTTTTAAACCATTGACAAAATCAGAATGCTAATCTAGTCAATCTACATCATCCATTCAATTGGAGAGTTGGCTCATGATAAATAGTATTTCAATATTAAATGGATAAATAATTGAATTCATAGATGACAATAAATAATTTCTTTAAAATGAAATAAAATAGAGTGGAAGAAAGAGAGACTATATATTATTCAATCGTTACATTCTCCTCATCAAGAGAAACAATACATTCCAAGAACATATACTGTAGTTCTCCTCAACTAAACTTTATTTAACAATGAGACTTTAAATACATGAAATTTTCTAGGAAAAATTGAAATTGATACAACAATAACATCTTGTGTTCTCAATTCGCAATCAGATTAATTTCACACCATCCATACATAAATGAAAGGAGGAGGAGGAGGAGGAGGAGGAGGAGTGGTAGTAGTAGTGAATGATAGGCATCAACAAGGAGGCATGTTTGGTGGTGGTGGTAGCAAACGAGCTCGTGAAATTGAAGTTGGACCATTGAGCACAATAAATGTGGTGTCCATTCCCCATGTAAGGTGACGTTCCAGATGACAATGCATCAGCCAAACTCCTGAAATAAAGTAATTTATAATTACTATTTATTAATAAAAAAAAAATGATGACCCAAATCCGACCTAAATTTCATGCAAGTTTTTATTTTCCTAATTTCATCTGACACGAAATATATAAGTACATAACCCAAACCTATTGATTTCTCGGATTGAGTCATGCAGGGTTGGATTAAAAGCCAACCCAAGTTTCAGCCCTAACTACAATGCATTTTAATCGGGCCAAAGTAACGTAGCTCAAATTAAAATAAGTCATGAGTTAACGTATGTAGTTAAATAGACAACTAGACCTATAAATATTGTATTGAATTGATTTAAGCAAAAGAAATCCCTAAAACTAAGTCTTTCTTATCAAATGATAATAATTCAAAAAAAAGTCATGAAATAAATATATAGGAAAATGTGTATATATACATATAAAAGAAATATATAATTCAGACAATTTAAGCAGGTTGAGTTATGTAAAGTTAATCCTAATTTAGCCTGAATTAGAAAAAGTCATTTTTTTTTTTGACTTACCAGGATTATTTGCTTGGAATCTTATGGCAATCCACCCATTCTTAGGGACTGCAAAAGTATTCACTAGAGGAGGATCAACAAGGTTGTATTTCAGTGGATCTTTCTTCTTGTTAAAATTTCCAAACCCTATTCCAACAATATAAAAGCTGTAGCCATGTAAATGCATTGGATGGTCTTCTCCAGCCACTAAATTAGTCCCCTGCCAAACAAGCTCAATTGTAGTATTATACTCAAGGAGCTTCACTTCAGTGGCCCTCGTCGGCGTCAATAGATTCAACGGCAAGTTGTCGGCTGTGAAATTGAAAAACTTCAGCGGTCTGCCCGGAAACAAATCGCCGAAAACCCCATTGATGCGCCTATAGTATGCTTCGAGCACGTCGATCGACGGATTCACAAAACTGAAGTTGTTCAAGCTTGCTGAGAGCCTACTTCCATTGGGCCCTTGACAAGAGTTTCCGGGGCATTGAATTGTATTAACCGAAACTGTGAGCAAGAGATGTTTGTCTATAGTGTATGGCACATCGATTGGGTGATCTTCGTCGGCTAAGCTTCGGAGACTGCTTGTGAACTTTGTGGCTGATTGTGTGTCATTGAAAGCGGGGAGGAAGGGGAAGGACGGCGACGACGACAATGGGGAGGAATATGGGCTGTCGTATTGTACGATGGCGGTGGTGGTGGTGTTGTCAAAGCCGACGCCGTTGCCACTTGAATAAGCTCTGGCAGCAATGTAGTAAAGGCTTGGAGGCTGATTTGCCTCAAGTAGAATGTCCATTGTCTGGCCAGGAGTTATCATAATATAATCGGTGGTGAGGGGTTTGGTGTAGCTTGCATCGATTCCAACTACTGTAATTCGATGTTTGGCAACGGCGAAGAAGATATTAGTATTCATAGCTGCGTTGATCACTCGAAGGAGGTATGTCTCTCCTTGATTCACTGATATTCGGAATGTTTCTGATAGAAGAAAATGAAATTGATCAGTATCTCATGTTAGGACGGTTGGGGCAGCTGCAAACACTTTATAGACGGGTGTGATAGAGTAAGACTGTTGCAAAAGGTTTTAAATTAAAATTATATATATTTTTTAAAATATCAGTTTAAATACCTGGTCTTGAACATGGGTAGAGATCTCCAGGTTGGCCATTTATGGTAAAAGCATCAGATATGTTTGGTTGGGCTCCTGTTTGAAGAGCTTGCCTGAGCACTTGATTTACGTCGCTGTACCACCACTCACCTATCACCAAATTTTTTTTAAAAAAAATATCAAACATTAAATACTCATAAATTTTAATAACAAATAATACATATTAGTCTAAATTTAATCACAAATTTTACTAACTACATGCTGAGTCCAAAATGTCGGTGAAAACCAATAGACATAGTTAAAAAATTCGGCCGATACATTGTGACAGTCATACACCATTGTGGCACGATGGGCAACATTGCAGGTTTAAATGAGTTTTGAATCCATTTCTAAAATTTTCAATACTTCAAATCATTTGCATATAACCCCTTAATTGTCCAAAAATGAGTTCGATGGACATTATCAACCATTTTTCTATCTGTTTGTAGATAATAAAAGAGTTTAATATTTACTTGCATTTGAGTTAGGAATAGAAATATAGAATACATGGTATACCTTAGAACTCTTTCAATTGTTAGGACTCAGTATCCGGTCCAAAGGCTAGTCTATCAGGTAGAATGACTCAACTATTTTATAAGTTTCTAGATCTTCCCTTCACAACCAACGCGGATTCGTTCGCTTCCTCAACCATTCCCCCTTCAACAGATAGAACGTCGTAAGCCATCCCGTCCAGCTAGAGAATCCCATGAGTCCACATACATTTGCATAGAGATATGACTTTAATACCAGTTGCTAAGACTGAGTATCCAACTCAAAAAATTAGGCCATACATAAAGTGACCCAAATCCAAGTCTTTGAATCTTTCCTTTTCAACAAATGTGTGACTACAAATGATATAAAAGTAGCCCTGGAATGCTAATAACTTATAGTTTGAGAGTTGGCCCAACTTATTATTAAAATAAAATATCTGATACAGAGAAGCCTATTTCTTATTAGATGCAATTGTAGCAGATGGGGATTGTGGGGAACAACTTTCACTTTTTTAAGGGGACACTAGTTCTACTTTATTTTAATTTTAAATTACAAAAAATGCTTTTCGATATTAAAGTAAAAAGATAATGATCTCTTTTAGTAAACACTTAATACCAAAGAGTACTTTTGTCGTCATTTAAATAAAGTACTAAAAAGTATCCTCCATCATGACCCTAACAGATACATGTACAATTAAATTTCTTTTTTTTTTTAAATTTATATATGGAAACCATTTGGTACCCAGCTTAAAATTCCATGAGTGAGCCCAGTTAATGAAAGAACAAATTGAATTCTTGCCTACATAATAGAAATGAAATGAGAATTAATAAAAGAGAGTTTCTGCATACCTAATATGATTGGAATTTCTTTATAAGGCTTGGGGAATGGATAGGTTGTTCCAATTTTGGGATAAATAACAATTGCTCCATACACTGTGGCCCTTGTCCAGTCATTATGAGCATGCCACCACAGTGTTCCTTCCTCAGTTGAGAATATAATCTTGTAGCTGAAACTCCCTCCTGGTTTGATTGGGCACTGCGTTACATATTCTGGTCCATCTGACCATGGATTCCTTGGTTGTCTTACTCCATGCCTGGTTTTGTAATATTTTCTTACTCAAGGTTAGTACTTTTTTGAATTGACAATGATATTTTTATTGTAAAAGAAAACCGATACAGGAGGAAAATATTCAAATAAAACAGATTCAAGGGAGAAAGTGAAAAGTAGAGTTTCTCTACCAAGTGAAAAGAGATTCAATGAGTAGAAACTCTACCCACGAAGAGAAACCAACCCTACTCTATCAATTTCACTCTTAGTGGTGAATGAGTTAAATCAGCAAATGGGACTGGTGGTCTCCATTTTGAAAAAAAAAGTCATGGAGGAAGAAGGACAGAGTTAGAGAGAGAGAGAGAGACCAATGAAGGGTGAGATTTTCTGTGGCCCGGTTGTAGACATTGACAACAATTGTATCTCCTTTATGGACGTACAAAGTAGGCCCTGGAAATTGCCCATTTATGATCATTATGTTCTTGGTTTTGCATAGTCTAGTATAAGGAGCTGCTGCAAACTGCAATAAAAATTCAACAAAAAAATAAAGAAAAAGAAAAAAGATTTAAGTCATCTTCATTTAGTGCAATTGGACTCAACCCAACATGCCAAATTCTTTGTAAAAAGTACTTACAACAAAATCATAATGACGGGTCATGCTCAAAACTGTTGTGAAGAATCCACTCAACACCACAAGCCCCAAAAACCCTAGAAGCAATCCCTTCCTTAACCCCATTTTAGATAATCTTATCTTCTGCATATGAATGAAATTGTCATAAGAATGAGTATTTATAAAGAGCTAGCTACACTGTTTATGCGTTATTAGTGTTGAAGGGATGGATTAGGTATTGAAGGTGTCGACTCCAATCTATTAAGTTTCAATTATCAACTATCCACCATTCAAACAGATCACCAAACTTTGACGTCACTTCCTTTCATAGGCTCTCATACCTGAACTCTCACTTTCTTTTAGGATTCCTCCATTTTATCCCACTCAATGAAGCCAAAACACGTTTCGTGAATTTGTCTCTCTTGAACAGATCCACTTAGGAGGATTCTTGATTCCTTCGAATGTCTTCTTCTATGAATAATTCATGGGTTAATCCCTTCTCTTTAAAAAGAAAAGGAAAATTATGACTGAATATAGAAACAGAGAAAAGCAAGTTCTAAGTATCGATTAAGCTATAATTTTTGTACCCCTGTTATTCACACAATTACATTTCACATATCCCTCCCATTTCCTGTTATTCTTCAGTAAGAAAGAGAACAATTATGGTTTTTCAACCACGTTAACTTTTAGGTAGGTGGGTCCAATCATTCATCCTCATCCACTTGGATGCATCCCACAAGTCCCACCATTTGATGGAGGGCTGTAACAAAATGCTAGTTTGCACTTGTGGCCGGATTGAAACTTTTTATCACAATAGAAACGTACCATGTTGTCTGATTTTTGAGAGGGCCTCGTCAAAGTCCTCGTATTCTGTAGGTCTAAAACACATACACAGTTCATTCACAAATGTATCCCACTTCACTTCCCCCATAGGTTTGTTCCAGCCATTGGTACCACTGGTTCGCCTCTCATTCCAAATGGAAAGAGGCCCTTTCGAGCCTTTCAATTCTTTCTTTATTGGTGAGTTGTGACATTATGTTGTTCGGCTGTGATATCGATTGATAGGATTGATTTATTTATTAATAATAAAATCTCTATTCGGATCAGAGAAGAATCAGCTAAGGTCTATATACGGATAAGATAAGAACTACAAAACTACATTCATCTTATATCCCTACAATTCCTAGATCAATAGTGGTTTCTCAACCATAACTTCTACGTAGGTGGGTCCCATCATTCATCTTGATCAACTTGGATGCGCCTTGGTCCATGTCCCATGTGCCACTATTCCATAGGTCCCACCATCTAATGGAGGGTCGAAACATCCATCGATCATTTCTCCTCATAAAAAGTGTTTACTTGGGAGGGTTTAGCTTTGACAAGAGTTAGTCAAGTCAAACTAAATCACTCAACCAAATTGAGTTGTCTAATCTAAAATAAATAAATAAACAAAGGAAAGAAGGATCGGCAAGTCCCCCCACGTGTTTGACTTATGTCCTTTACTTTAGCACGCTTGATGCAAAACCATATATTTATTCTAATTTAGAGCTTCGAATGACCTACCTTTGTCTTCAAGTTATGATTGCTGAATATTTAGAACTAAGAATTATGAGCGTATATATTTAAAATCATTACTACCTGTATTAGCCCGTGCTTTAAGAATGGCATATCTAAATATAGATCGTGACAGGTTTTGATTTATATTTTCTTACAAATATTGTTTATGAAGTATGTATCTAAACATCTTCTTCCTAAATTTGAACTGGATTATATCTAAACACAGATAGTGACAGATTTTGATTTATTTTTAACAAATGTTGTGCACAAAGTATCAAGAAATCTTCATCCTAAATTGGATCGGATGAGTCTCTTCTAATTCAAGTAATGGAATTCTTTATATTTTATTTACTAATCTACAAGATGGATACCCATCATCTACGCCAGTGCTCAATATAAACTATATATTTTGTATAAAGAAGTTTAGAAATATAAACTATGAGCTGGATGTAAATAAGAAAATGACAAAGGACGAGATAAAGAAAGGAGAACACCGACATGAAATGAAGAATGTAAAACAGGTGATATGTGTGTAATATAAACGAAATTACCATTTGATGCGGGCATCAAACTCGATAGGAACTCAATTGAAGATTGAATTTTCTCTTTGAATCTATGTTCGGATCAATTTATGAAAACACGGGCATTGATCACGATCTATTGGATCCACTCGCAGTAGAAACATGGTCCATTTGCATCATTTTGGGCCCAGGCCCATTTGGATACAAGTTGGGCCTCAAAGCCCATGAGCCTGAGAATAGAAGACTTCTCACTGGGTGAGTGCTGTTGTTCTGGTCTAAGAATGGACCAACCCTTGTAGCTATTGAGATCGGCACTGAGTCCAGTCCAGTAAATAAAACTCACTGCAAGCAATCGGCAACCGAATAGGACCAGATTTCCCAATTGTCCGACATAATCTTCCTTGACTTTCTTCTTTTAATTTTCTTTTTAATTATGAAATAACGCCTACATGATGAGCCTTAGGCCAAGCATTGTACGACGCCAGAAATTAAATTGAGTTTGAAAGTTTGAGAGATTTGTTTGGAGTCTCCCTTAGAGAGGTGAGTTCGACTTTGATTTTTAATTTTAATTTTTGTTTATGTTGAATTGAATTTTATTTAAGAGTTGGTTTTGACTTTTTGAATGTTGAATTGGATGTTCATGTCTTGCACTTTTCGGATTGTTTAATCGAATTCTCTTCCACAATCAAATTGAGCTAAGAAGGTTTAGTGAATGTCAATTCGAATTAGTATCTGATCTATGTTCTATGCATGTGTATGATTGCTTAAAATTGCATTTAATTATAGATTTCAAATAATTGCTTGAATCATTACATTCAAAATGGCAATTCCATGTTCGTAACCAGGGGTACAAATATCGGCCGATACATATCGTATCGACCGATATGTATCGGTTTTGAAGGAGTGCATATCGGCCGATATATATCGTTATCGGCCTATATATATCGTTATCGGCCGATATTCACCTTCTCGGTCGATATATCGGCCGATATCGGCTGGAGAGAGAAAAATATTGGCCGATATCGATATATCAGTCGACATATCGGATCGGCCGATAACGGTATTTAAACCCCTGTTCGTAACCCTTTATATCTACTGTAAAAGAACTCGGACATTTTAATTCCATCATCTGTGAGGCCAGCTCTAGAAATATCGTGGGCAGGGGTACAAAAAACGTTATCGGTCGATATATCGGCCGATATTTTTCTTTCCTCTTTTTTTTTAAAAAACAGCTGATATCGGCCGATATGATACGGCCGATATATCGGCCGATATTGTGAATATATGACAATACGATATGATATCGGCCGATATTAGGCTCTCCAAAACCGATATATATTGGCCGATATTTCGACCCCTGATCGTGGGTCTGAGTCACATGAACGTAAAAGTTATGAATAAAAGATACTTAGTTGATTAGTTTTTTATATTACAGAAATCATTTTTATTCCATATTAAATCATGGTAGAAGACTAATGCAATTAACTTCTAACATTGAATATCAATCTCTAAAATGTTTTAAACCATTGACAAAATCAGAATGCTAATCTAGTCAATCTACGTCATCCATTCAATTGGAGAGTTGGCTCATGATAAATAGTTTTTCAATATTAAATGGATAAATAATTGAATTGAAAGATGACAATAAATTATTTCTTTAAAATGAAATAAAATAGATTGTAAGAAAGAGAGACTATATATTATTCAATCATTACATTCTCCTTGTCAAGAGAAACAATACATTCCAAGAACATAAACTGTAGTTCTCCTCAACTCAACTTTATTTAACAATTAGACTTTAAAACATGAAATTTTCTAGGAAAAATTGAAATTGATACAACAATAACATCTTGTGTTCTCAGTTCGCAATCAGATTAATTTCACACCATCCATACTTAATATTTGAAATTAAGTTGATGCAGAAGAGCTGAATAAATGAAAGAAGGAGGAGGAGGAGTGAATGATAAGCATCAGCAAGGAGGCATGTTTGGTGGTGGTGGTAGCAAACGAGCTTGTGAAATTGAAGTTGGACCATTGAGCACAATAAATGTGGTGTCCATTCCCCATGTAAGGTGACGATCCAGATGACAATGCATCAGCCAAACTCCTGAAATAAAGTCATTTATAATTATTATTTATTAATAAAAAATAATGATGACCCAATCCAACCCAAATTTCATGCGGATTTTTTATTTTCCTAACTCGATCCGACCCGAAATATATAAATATATAACTCAAACCTGTTGATTTCTCAGATTGGGTCATGCAGGGTCAGGTTAAAAGCCAACTCAAGTTTCACGCCTAACTACAATGCATTTTAATCGGGCCAAAGTAACGTAGCTCAAGTTAAAATAAGTCATGAGTTAACGTATGTAGTTAAATAGACAATTAGATCTATAAATATTGTATTGAATTGTTTTAAGCAAAAGAAATCCCTAAAACTAACTCTTTCTTATCAAATGATAATAATTCGAAAAAAAATTAATGTCTTAAAAAAGTCATCAAATAAATTTATAGGAAAATGTGTATATGTGCATATAAAGACATATATAATTCAGACAATTTAAGCAGGTTGAGTTATGTAAAGTTAATCCTAAATTAGCCTGAATTAGAAAAAGTCTTTTTTTTTTTTTTGACTTACCAGGATTATTTGCTTGGAATCTTATGGCAATCCACCCATTCTTAGGGACTGCAAAAGTATTCACTAGAGGAGGATCAACAAGGTTGTATTTCAGTGGATCTTTCTTCTTGTTAAAATTTCCAAACCCTATGCCAACAATATAAAAGCTGTGGCCATGTAAATGCATTGGATGGTCTTCTCCCGCAACTAAATTAGTCCCCTGCCAAACAAGCTCAACTGTAGTATTATAGTCAAGGAGCTTCACTTCAGTGGTCCTCGTCGGAGTCAATAGATTCAACGGCAAGTTATCGGCTGTAAAATTGAAAAACTTCAGCGGTCTGCCCGGAAACAAATCGCCGAAAACCCCATTGATGCGCCTATAGTATGCTTCGAGCACGTCGATCGACGGATTCACAAAACTGAAGTTGTTCAAGCTTGCTGAGAGCCTACTTCCATTGGGCCCTTGACAAGAGTTTCCGGGGCATTGAATTGTATTAACAGAAACTGTGAGCAAGAGATGTTTGTCTATAGTGTATGGCACATCGATTGGGTGATCTTCGTCGGCTAAGCTTCGGAGACTGCTTGTGAACTTTGTGGCTGATTGTGTGTCATTGAAAGCGGGGAGGAAGGGGAAGGACGGCGACGACGACAACGGCGAGGAATATGGGCTGTCGTATTGTACGATGGCGGTGGTGGTGGTGTTGTCAAAGCCGACGCCGTTGCCACTTGAATAGGCTCTGGCAGCGATGTAGTAGAGACTTGGAGGCTGATTTGCTTCGAGTAGAATGTCCATTGTCTGGCCAGGAGTTATCATAATATAATCGGTGGTGAGGGGTTTGGTGTAGCTTGCATCGATTCCTACTACTGTAATTCGATGTTTGGCAACGGCGAAGAAGAGATTATCATTCATAGCTGCGTTGATCACTCGAAGGAGGTATGTCTCTCCTTGATTCACTGATATTCGGAATGTTCCTGATTCAAGAAAATGAAATTGATCAGTATCTCATGTTAGGACTGTTGGAGTTGTTGCTAACCAGTCTCATATTAGTAGTGTAAAGAGTGATTTAAAGGTTTATAAAGGATTTGGGTCACTCCACCTAATAGATCAGTCTTTTGAATTTAACCCACTTTATAGACGGGTGTGATCCAGCAAGGCTGTTGCTAAATTAAAATTGTATATATTTTTTAAAATATCTTTTAAATTACCTGGTCTTGAACATGGGTAGAGATCTCCAGGTTGGCCATTTATGGTAAAAGCATCAGATATGTTTGGTTGGCCTCCTGTTTGAAGAGCTTGTCTCCGCACCTGATTTACGTCGCTGTACCACCACTCACCTATCACCAATTTTTTTTTTTTTAAAATATCAAACATTAAATATTCATAAATTTCAATAACAAATAATACATATTAGTCTAAATTTAATCACAAGTTTTACTAACTACATGCTGAGTCCAAAATGTCGGTGAAAACCAATAGACATAGTTAAAAAATTCGGCCGATACATTGCGACGGTCATACACCATTGCGGCACGATGGGCAACGTCGCAGTTTTAAATGAGTTTTGAATCCATTTCTAACAATTTCAATACTTCACATCATTTGCATATAACCCCTTAATTGTCCAAAAATGAGTTCGATGGACATTATCAACCATTTTTCTATCTGTTTGTAGATAATAAAAGAGTTTAATATTTACTTGCATTTGAGTTAGGAATAGAAATATAGAATACATGGTTTACCTTAGAACTCTTTCAATTGTTAGGACTCAGTATCCGGTCCAAAGGCTAGTCTATCAGGTAGAATGACTCAAGTATTTTATAAGTTTCTAGATCTTCCCTTCACAACCAATGCGGATTCGTTCGCTTCCTCAACCATTCCCACAGATAGAACGTCGTAAGTCATCCCGCCCAGCTAGAGAATCCTATAAATCCACATACATTTACTTGTAGATATGATTTTAATACCACTTATTAAGACTGAATATCCATCACCCTTTACCTAAAGTCTTTGAATCTTCCCTTTTCAACTGATATGAGACAATGATATAAAATTATATCCTTGGTAGCCCTGGAACTCTAATAACTTTAGTTGGAGAGTTGGCCCAACTTATTGTTTAAAATAAAATATCTGATACAGAGAAGTCTATTTCTTATTAGGTGCAACTGTAGCAGATGGGGATTGTGGGGAACAACTTTCACTTTTTTGTAAGGGAACACTAGTTCTACTTTATTTTAATTTTAAATTACAAAAAATGCTTTTCGATATTAAAGTAAAAAGATAATGATCTCTTTTAGTAAACACTTAATACCAAAGAGTACTTTTGTCGTCATTTAAATAAAGTACTAAAAAGTATCCTCCATCATGCCCCCCTAACAGTTACATGTACAATATTTTTTTTTTAATTTATATGTGAAAAATCACATGATACCCCATGTAAAATCTCAGAAGGGAGCCCACTTAATAAAAGAACAAATTGAATTCTTGCATACTTAATAGAAATGAAATGAAAATTAATAAAAGAGAGTTCCTGCATACCTAATATGATTGGAATTTCTTTATAAGGCTTGGGGAATGGATAGGTTGTTCCAATTTTGGGATAAATAACAATTGCTCCATGCACTGTGGCCCTTGTCCAGTCATTATGAGCATGCCACCACAGTGTTCCTTCCTCAGTTGAGAATATAATCTTGTAGCTGAAACTCCCTCCTGGTTTGATTGGGCACTGTGTTATATATTCTGGTCCATCTGACCATGGATTCCTTGGTTGTCTTACTCCATGCCTGGTTTTGTAATATTTTCTTACTCAATGTTAGTACTTTTTTTAATTGACAATGATAAATTTATTGTAAAATAAAACAGATGCAGGAGGAAAATATCCAAATAAAACAGATTCAAGGGAGAAAGTGAAAAGTAGAGTTTCTCTACCAAGTGAAAAGAAATTCAATGTATAGAAACTCTACCCACGAAGAGAAACCAACCCTACTCTATCAATTTCACTCTTAGTGGTGAATGAGTTAAATCAGCAAATGGGATTGGTGGTCTCCATTTTGAAGAAAAAGTCATGGAGGAAGAAGGAGAGAGTTAGAGAGAGAGAGAGAGAGAGAGAGAGAGAGAGAGAGAGAGGACCAATGAAGGGTGAGATTTTCTGTGGCCCGGTTGTAGACATTGACAACAATCGTATCTCCTTTATGGACGTACAAAGTAGGCCCTGGAAATTGCCCATTTATGATCATTATGTTCTTGGTTTTGCAGAGTCTAGTATAAGGAGCTGCTGCAAACTGCAATAAAAATTCAACAAAAAAAATAAAGAAAAAGAAAAAAAGATTTGAGTCATCTTCATTTAGTGCAATTGGAGTCAACCCAACATGCCAAATTCTTTGTAAAAGGTACTTACAACAAAATCATAATGACGGGTCATGCTCAAAACTGTTGTGAAGAATCCACTCAACACCACAAGCCCCAAAAACCCTAGAACCAATCCCTTCCTTAACCCCATTTTAGATAATCTTATTCTTCTGCATTTGAATGAACTTGTCATAAGAATGAGTCTTTATAAGGAGCTAGCTACACTGTTAATGCGTCATTAGTGTTGAAGGGATCGATTAGGTATTGAAGGTCGCGACTCCAATTTATTAATTTTCAATTGTCAACTCTCCACCATTCGAACAGATCACCAAACTTTGACGTCTCTTCCTTTCATAGGCTCTCATACCTGAACTCTCACCTTTTTTTTAGGATTCTTCCATTTTTATCCCACTCAGTGAAGTCAAAACACGTTTCGTGAGTTTGTCTCTCTTGAACAGATCCACTTAGGACGACTCTTGATTCTTCGAATGTCTTCTTCTATGAATAATTCATGGGTTAATCCCTTCTCTTTAAAAAGAAAAAGGAAAATTATGACTGAATATAGAAACAGAGAAAAGCAAGTTCTAAGTATCGGTTAAGCTCTAATTTTTTTAGATTAGGTGATTCTCTAAATGTTGCAGATATCTTCAGAAGTGAGAATATCATGACACTATTGTGATATTTTCTCAATAAAACATCTTAGATCTCAACACTTGTACTTTAGCATTTTAAGATACAGTTAAACATTTTATTTTTTAGCCGTAATTGATAAAATATTATAATAAAAAATTCAAAAGCTTTATATATTCTACTTTTTATATATTGTGAGTTTGTGACGAAGCTTCTAAAAGTAAGAGCAGTACCTCTTAGAGCACCCGATAATCTTTCAGATATTTGTAAGTTTCTCTATCTGCACACTGAATAACTCTACGAAGAGTGACACTTTAAGATTAAGTCGAAATTGAAGTCGGACTCCTACTTTCTAAAACCGATTATAAAGTCTAAAGAAAGAAAGGTCATTTATTTCTTGGTATTATGCATTAAGAACAGAAGCTAACTTAGAATTTATAGATTTTTTTTTTTCCGAAACTCATTGGATTTTTTAACTTTTACAAGTAGAAATGAAAGACTCCATGACAGGTGTATGAAATCGACATAAATATTATAAATTGGAAATGTTGCAAAGAATTTTGGATATTGAGAGTGAGAGGTACAAAACTTGAAGGAAAATTAGCATTGAAATAATAGGGTTAGATATGTTTTAGGTTTTGAGCAGGTGGAATCTTTTGCTTCAAGGAATCAAAGGCACGTGGGTTGTTGAAAGATAATATAACTCTACAGTCTCCAAAGGAACTAAGTTCTCACTTAAGTTTGATTCCATGGAAGATTCATTGGACTTAGCTTCTGACTCTCTCTGATAAAGAATCTTTCACATCCATTAAAAATCACTATAAATCAAGGAGAGCCATATAGACACCTGGATTTTCTTTCCCTACACACTCTTTTTCAAAATTTTGGATGAAATTATCATTTTGTCCTTCCACTTAATTCTTCTGCCGAATGAAGAATTCCTTCGGACGTGGGATCTACCAAATACACAAAAGAGAGGGAAAAAATGGTGGGCCCCACCGTTGGACCAAAACCCAAGGTCTTCCTTAGCCATAGATAGGTGGACCAGAGCGATCATGGTCGTGTCGATCGTAAGGGCAGAAGTGAAGGATCCACTTGGATCTAAAAAAAATCCACAAAATTGGATTTCGAACTCCCCAAGCAGCAGTTGAAGAAATTGTCCAAAGGAGGGTCCCATGCGATTCAGATCAGTGATCTGATGGTACAGATGGATAGACCATCAAAAATAGAATAGATATGATGGGTCCCGCTGGCAGAAACTTTCCCGATTAACTGATCTAAGGCCAAGAAGAAGATCTAACGGCCGAAGAAAAATACGAATCTGCTCCCACCAGATCTTCTTCTCACCTTTAAAATAAACAATTTGAATCTAATACTTACATGTTATAGCAGCGTAGAAGATCAAAACTCAAAAAATTCAATCTCAGATAAATGAAAAATATGATGATATGATTATTTAAATATTTCTCAATAGAAAGAAGTGAGTTTTACCTGTGAAAACCAAATCCATCTTACACATTAGCTTATTTGTTTTTTCTTTATGAAAGCAAAACTACCAACTTTAGAGCTCTCTCATCCTAAGGGGAGGCCCGCTGGATTGAATAATCATGTGGACCAGGGGTAATAATCTCGTTTGGGCCAAGATATCTACCATATCTCAGTGAAACAACTCTCTCCTTTTTTTTATTTTTTTTTTAAATATCGGCTATTTTTTTAATTAAAAAAATAAAAATTGAAAGGAGGCCCATTTTTTAAAAACAAAATTAAATTGGAGATACCGACTGATATCGAAGCCGATATTTGCCTGATATGGATGAATATTGGCGGAGATATCGACCTGAGCCCACAGTCGATATATATATATATATATATATATAATATATATATATTTTTTTTACGATAAAATTGAATATCAACTGATATTTGGCCGATATTCAATTGGTACAGAGATATCTCTGTTTCAAAAACCTGAGATTTCAATTCCAGATATGGACTACCAGATGGACCAATCACTTTTGCAGGGTAGATGAATGAATGTGATCGGTGTCGTCCACTGGAGTGGACTTCCCTGCTTGAAAGACTGTTAGGACAGAGAGTTGAGGGTTGTGACTGGGGGATGGCCACCTGAAAGGTCCTCATCTAACAGGGTCAGTAGAATTATTGTTCAGAACTGGTAAGAACGGAAGTATTTTAATGGGTCACCATCAATTCATCTAATGGAACCTCAGTACTACAGAAAGGTATGATTAGGAACAAGTAAACCTAATCTGTAACCAAAATATCAATTGATGTTATGTTCAAGTACTGGCAATAGTAATAAATAATTAAGAAAAAACTAGAAGGCCACGTATGGTAGGCGACAACTCTCCTATTCTCAAGACATGTGGAGGTTTAATTCAGGGATTTAAGTCCTAATTATTAAAAACAGGGCAGATGGCATAAATTTGATTTTATTTGGGCTAGGGCTTCCTTAAGTTTAAATTTGATTTTCATTCATACAAATCTATAAAATATAACCAGAGTTAGTTTGATTGTCAATTCTCATCCTTGTTTGTGGGAGGTTTTCGGACCAAGCCTCTCTCAACACAAAAAGGGCCACTCTCCTTAGTTCTGTACCCGGCGTGTGCGGATTGAGAAGTTTATACATGTCCCAAGGATTAATTAAGTGGGACGCCTAAAAAATTCAGATGGGATGTTTGGATATCTTGGTCTTAAAAAAAAAAAAAAATTCGTTAAATTTATTTATTTTCTTAGGTGCCCATAAAAATGGAAACAAAGTGGGGGACAAAGAAACCTAATCTGTAACCAAATCCATGGCTCTGTTGTTGTGAGACATGTGGACAATTGGTGAAATGTGTAAAAGGATAAGCCCACAATTAGTATTTTGAGTAAAAAATAAGCTCCCAAAATTAAGTATCATAAATTAAAAACATCATTTCATAAAATGTATTACTTTTTTTAGTTCTAATTTTTTTTATGACTTTAAAGTTTAATTAAATTAATTAAGATGGTGGCACGAGTTTAAATTAATACTAAAATTCAGTCATATAAAAAAAATGACAGATATCGACACTAATATTTTTTTTTAATTACATGTTTCTCGTCAATGATATATTCGTGTGCATACAGTATTACTCTACAAATTTAGGTTTGAAGCTTACCAAATAGAATGGTGATGAATCATTGTAAAGGTCTTTGTTTTGAATATGAGACCACAAAATTTCTTTTTGATCGGATCAATTAGGTCATATCTTTTAAGGTTGTTGAGTTTAAAGATTGAAATATAATTTAGACTATTCAAATTTTAGAGAGTTTAAAAAATATATTTTGACTGATTCAATTCAAGTGATTTTTGGTGAGTTACATGTTTAAAGAAAGACTTTTTCAATGGATTCTTCACTTTCCCAGGTTTGTTAACCGCTTTGCACAGTATTAACCGCACAATGAGTACCCATCAAGTGGGATGTTGATCGATCTGTTGAAAAGATTATTTATTGAATATGTGATTCAACAAAAACTACCTTGATCAGATCAATTAAAACGTTATTTTTGAACCCTAAAATATTTGATTAGTTTAAATTATCTTTTCATTTTTTTTTTTAAACTTTACGACCTAGGCACGTACTCAAAAGAAAGATCTTCCAATGGACCCATCATAATCGCATTTGTCAGGTTCCAAATAGCTAGGAGTGCTAGGTAATATCATGTATAATATGTATAATAGACTTGTTCACTTGCCCTAACCATATTTGAGAATTGAGACGGTCATAAATGAACAAACTTGAATATACATAATTGTTTGAATGGCTAGAATCTAGCTCATTTTATAGCCTATTTAGCTACACATGCAGGCTTAGGCTAGTTGGAAAAGGCCCATGAAGCCCATTGAGCTTTTTAACCCATTTACTCATATGTATGTTGTGTGCGTACACTCTGTAATTCTTCCTCTCACATTTTATAAAATTCATTCAAAAGTAAGTATTCATATTGAAATTAGATTTGATGAACTATAAATGCACTAATTGTTCGAAAACTGAAAACTCGAACTTGACTCGATGAGATTCGAGTCGAGTAACTTAACTGAGTTTTTGGACTCGACTTGAAAAGACTCGGTAAAACTCATTAACTTGAAATCCTATCATCTCGAATCAACTGAGACATATTCACCTGAGTTTTTTCGATTTTTTAAACTGTGTGCATCAAATTTTAGTAAAAAAATTAATTTATAACCACTTTATCTTAGTGATTGAAATCATGAATATATCTTATTAATTTTGACTAATAAAATCAAGTGGCTAGAATTGAGTTTTAAATTGAAATTTGCTGTTCTTGTAGCTCATCATGTGTACCATTAAATTGAACTGCTTAATTTTTAACAGGCTCAGATAGACCGGGACACTTTCCCAAATAAGTGGGCTGAGACTTTAGACTTACAAGGCCCAACAAACTGTGGACAGGCTCAGGCTTGTATATATCAGAACGGACTGGGCTGATACAGAAGAAAGCGTGACTCAAACTCGGCCGGCCGAGTTTGAATTATTATTAGCACGTGTGCCAGACCCAAGCAACGAAGAGCTGCTGAGTTGCCACGAAGTTTGCTGTGTGTGGTTAGACTTAGAAGACTCGGTTGAGCAACAACTCCCTCCACATACAAAATTTGGTTTATCCTCAACAAGAGTCGGAAATTCAAAGAGGAACGGCCAGAGAAGGCAACAATGCCCATCTCTGCCCCCTTTCTTCCAAGTCCCAGAATACTGGGATTGGAATATCACCTCAAAAACCACAAGAAATGGAGGATCAGATCCTCGTCGGCTGCTCCCGGAGTCGATTTGAAGACACTGGAAGCCGCCATTGCCAAGGTTGGTGCCTCACATTACATTTCTCCATTTCTTGATGACAAATTATTCCTCTTGAACTGGTAACTTACTAGTTTCTCTGTTTCTCTCTCATACTCATTACGTCCTGTGAATTGGATTTATACTAAATTTGAACTAATTTCGAAATACATTCACTGTTAGATTAAGATCAAGCTATATGGAAGATTATAACACTTCAGAATTTAAAACCATAGTCAGAATAATTTGTTTTAGTTGATTTTCTGACACTTATCTACACGAGTGACTCATCATCAAAAGTCATTCTTTCTTCTTTTACTTCTTTCACATCTGAAATTTCAATGATCTTAGATGGGTATCCATGAATTGTGAATGAATTGGTGTAAAGCAGAAATGTTAAAATCTGACTGGATGAGGCGAGCTGTGAGATGTTACTCATTGAATAATTCAAGCTTGGAAGCATTGATCAATGATGTGCTCCAGACTGCAAATGGTTTGAAATTTTAGGGCTGGCTAATTCCGACTCGTTTGATTCTTTTTCGACCTTTTTTCACTCTCAATTATCACCAGAACTGGTGCCTGATGTTGATTTCAAGAGAAAATTTCAAAAAAAATTTGGTTAAATAGTTACAGAATTCTGCATGGAATCTAGACAGATTATGTTAAATAGTTAGCTTCTTACAGTTGATTGCTTGAAGTGAACTATGCTAATGAGAGATGACAATACATTACTAGTTCAGTACATTATGATATACGTCAGCAAAATAAGCAACCCAGGCCTTGTTCTCATTGTGGTCAAGTGTTCAATCAATTATATGTCGCCATGGATACTGATTGGACTAAATTTCAGCTTAGTTCAACACTTGATATTAGAGTGAAGTACTCGTCTTTCCCACGAGATAGAATATCTGATTCATTCACAATTGAAAAATATTTCTTCAATATTGAAGTGGATTTCTCTCTGCTTGCAGTGATATTTCTTCATAGTGAGTTTGCATTTGAGAAAAGATAACTTCTTCAAGCGTAATTTTGATATGAAGTACGGGTATCATTATTAATTGAGGTCTAATTTGCAATCTCGAATCACGTTCTTACAAGCTATGCAACTCTGAGCACTCATTGTTAAGCTTTGGAAATGAATCCTTCTCATTTTTCTGCTTCTGGCTCATATATTGATTGGCTCTCTGCATCAATTTTTTTTTTTTAAGTTGTAAGATACATATCGAACGAGGCTATAGAAAGACGATAATTTGTTCCAGATCTGTATTTAGTGTCCCGTCGGCTCAAATAGTTCTGCATGACCCGACTTCAGTTTCACAAAAATATTTTCTTGCAGAAAGATGCCGATTCTGTTAAAGAGACTCTTGATCAGCTGAGCCAAGTTGGTTGGGCAAAAAAATGGAGCTCTCAACCATATGTATCCCGCCGTCCGGTCAGTCCTCGTTACATCCACAAACTCATGTATACATGTATGAGAATCATATCTGTTTCAAGTCCTTTAAATTCATGCTTAATTATATTGAAAATCTACAGACATCTTTGCGGGAGCTAACGACACTTGGGATGCAAAATGCAGAGAACCTCGCAATCCCAAGTGTTAGAAATGATGTGAGTACTAATACACTTGAAATCGCTTGTTGATTCTATTGTACATTCTCATGGAGTGTTTGTTTACATCAAATGCTCTGTAAATGGAAGATGAACGAGAAGATATGGTACTTCATTTTCTTTGTTGGTGGGTTTGCAAATCAAACTATGACATGAAGAGAGATACTCAAGCCCTAAATTCTTGGATCAAATTTGATTAATTTTGACATTTTATTCATAAATTTTGATATCTTTCAGTGATGCAGGCAGCTTTTCTTTTCACAGTTGTGGGAACCACAGGATTTTTGGGTGTGATTGCTGGCCAGCTTCCCGGGGTAATTATTGTCATTGTTTCATGGTGATTTAGATATTCAGTAAATTTCAAGCATTATGCAACCACATACTCATGCCATATCCTCTGCTAATTCTGTATCGACAATCTAACCAATGAGATCTGCAGGATTGGGGGTTTTTTGTGCCCTATTTGCTAGGAAGCATTTCTTTAGTGGTTTTGGCAATTGGGAGCATTTCTCCTGGGTAAATACTTACGCGAGCTCAATTCTTATATTACCACTTTGCATATTAAAAAATCTCCAATCTTACGTGCTTCCTCCATTTCTTCCTCAAAAGGTTATAAGTTTCCTTAGAGTAACCTTCTTAAGAAAAAAAATTTATGCATTTTGTGGGTTGATAAATTTGTTATTGAGATAACATGGATCACTGCTTCCTAATGATAATTTTATCTGGTACAGGCTTCTTCAGGCTGCAATTGGTGGATTCTCAGCATTTTTTCCTGATTACCAGGAAAGAATTGCAGGACATGAAGCAGCTCACTTTCTAGGTAGGATCTCTTTGTGTACTGGGTCTCTTTTATCACTATGGCCGCCGCCGACAGCTCCATTTTTTATCGTTCTTGCCTTAGAAGTGATACCGCTCATGCTTAATAACCATGAAATGGATCTGCAAATTTTGAATTGTGCATCTTTCATAAAGGTCTTCTTCTTCTTCTTTGGTAACATGCCTTGCCTTATTGTTACATTATTAGGCCGACCCATTTCAAATGCCATTTATCTGGACGTTCACCCTTCAACCCTAGTCTAGTCTCATTTCTTACTGTATCTCCCATCAACTTTGTTACTCTTATCTTCTCTTTTCCTTTCCTTTCTATTTTTTTCTGGAAGTGTATGCTGATGAGCTGACGAAATGCCGTGTCATTGAATCACAGTTGCCTACTTGCTTGGCCTACCAATCCTGGACTATTCATTGGATATCGGCAAAGAACACGTCAATCTGGTTGATGAACGGCTGCAAAAGCTGATATACAGTGGGCAACTTGATGAGAAGGAATTGGACAGGTATAAACGGCCTCAGCAGCTTAAAATTAGTCTATAAGTTCTGAAATGTTCTGTTTGTCACTGATGTTTGAAAATTTTAACTTAATGAAATATTAGCCTAAATGACTTAAATGATAGTGATATTCACTGTTGGATTGAGATAGTTATCAACCCATCATAGAAATGGAGAATGCCATGTGAACATGACTTTATACTGACAATAAATATAGTAAAATTGTAGGTACTCTCAATATTTGATTTTGGTGCTCTCACAGTAAGCTTGAATTTGGATTTTGGGTTCAATCTGAAAGAGGGAAAAGCATGCAAACTCTAAATGTTTTCAAATAGCAACCAAAATGAGAAACTCCCCCATATCTAATCTTCTTAAAGCTAAACCTATATCTGCAAAGGCTCTTGCATGTGTCCAAAGCAGATCATGCTTGCCCTTTTTTTCTTTAAATGAGATGCATCTCTTTCTTTTCCTTTAAAAGGAATTCTGCTGTAAGCATATTCCCCAGAATTACAAGAATCATTTGGTTTATGAACTTCCAAACAAATGAATGTCAGGTGATAAGAGAACAAGCTTGCTAATAGTGCAGAATGGAAAAAGTAGAACTCCGATGGCTGGCCCTAGATAGATGCTGAACTTCCAAACAAATGAACCCAATTTCCAGCTTAAAAAAGATTAATCCCATGTATGAATTGCATTTGCAGGCTGGCTGTGGTGTCCATGGCTGGACTGGCAGCCGAAGGTTTGAAATACGATAAAGTGGTGGGTCAATCAGCGGATCTTTTCTCTCTGCAGGTTAGTGGAATACCCAATACATCACAGGAATTTGTAGCAAAATCTCATATGAAGTGAGCATTTTGTTACTCCATTTTGGACATCAAATGTTGGGATATTTTTAGAAGTCTTGTTAGAATAGTAATCTTCAATTAGTAGAGATCAAATTTAATTAGAGTTTCAACTTGCATAAGATTCTTGTATGTACCTATATATATATATGAGAGTTTCTTAATGAATACATACATCATACTTTGATAAATTCTCCCTTAAACCCAGCACTTTTTAGTTCATGGTTCAAATCCTATACTGGTTGTCTGCATCCATTTTCTCAACCACTCATCTGGTCTGTGTTAATGTAGAGATTTATAAATAGAAGCAAGCCAAAGATTAGCAAAGAACAGCAACAGAATCTTACAAGATGGGCAGTAAGTTTGTCAACATAGCTACTAGAGCGTGCACTGTTTTTTACGTGGTTCAATCATGAAATTGGCCTGTTCTATTAGAAGCTTACATGTCAGACAACAATGCAGGTACTTTTTGCTGGATCTCTCTTGAAAAACAACAAGGCTGCACATGAAGCTCTTATGTCAGCAATGTCAAACAAGGCTACCGTATTGGAGTGCATTGAAGCAATCGAAAGTGCTACTTAATATCTCTGTTGAGCAGGATTAAGTTGTTGTGAAACTCAAGGATTGTAAATCAAAAAAGGAAAAAAGGATTTTACCATTCTCTCATCGGTCTGTCCATCTGTGAGACTGTACAAAGGATTTTACCATTCTCGTAAAACTCTTGGATCACTGTCGGAAAACAAAGCAACAGCTACTACATGTTGTTGAAAACAATGAAACCATGATGTAGATAAAATACAAGCAACCACACAAAAACACACAAGATCTACATAATCATCAGTTTTCCTGCGTCCCCATTGAGATGAGACCGATGTCGAGAGAATTGAGAGAAGGCCCCCTTCAGGGTTTCATCTTTGGAACCCAAATCGAGATCTAAAATTGTATCCCATAAACTCCAAAAACCCAAAAAGATATATCTGCGTCAAAACCTCTATCAGCTGGATTTTTAACTGCTTCATAGGTCCACAATGAGATGAGACCAATTTCACTATCTTTAAAAATAGTATAACAATGCTTTCTTCATCGTGTCTCTTGCAATACAAATAAATTCTGCAACTCTTGAAATATCACGCAAAATTATGAAAATACTTTATGCCCTCAAAATTTTGAATCAAGAACAGAGACCCTGAACCCCCAAACAAGAGGGACTACTGCTTTGAGACCCCATGCTCAGGACTGGTGCCCCACAGAACCCCCTAATTAGGGTCCAGTGTCTAGTATGACCTAAATCATGACAGAATAAAAGACATGTACACAACAAATGCATCATTCTTATCAAGTATCAGTTTCTAATGCTTAAATTTGTGAATGTAATCCAAAGAATTCACTCAACTCACTTACCAGTTGTGGTTTTCTCTGACATGATATTCTGGTCTCCCTTCAAAAGCACAGTTCCAAAATACAAATCCAATGAGAAATTTACACTTCACAACTTGTTTTTTTTTTTTTCTTAATTTTTGGGAGAAGAAAAGAAGAAGCATAAAATGCATAATTACGCTTTACCTGAACCATAAGTAAACATAATTCATCCTTGGTAAGCTCACCACCATCAAGATACCGAGCCAATGTCTCATCCTCTATTTTTCATATACACATATACATACATACACGCCTTACATCTCTGAAGTCCAAATATGGAATTGTAACTATCTGGTGTCATACACTTATACTAGCTACCCTTCTGGTGTTGTGAATTTCAAAGGCTCTGAACAGAAGAGAATGACTTCAAGTGTTGTTTCCACACTTCACATATCCATATTATTGGTGAAGTGATGATATTTGAGTGTATTTTATTTTTATTTATATGTCATCAGACCAGTCACTGAGGTTGCCTTCATAGAACAGACCATCGATGAGATTGTCGATGAGCGAATCAACAAAGGAGTTGCAGCTGATGGTGAAGATTCGACCCACACGTGTTCGTGTGCTTGAAAACCAAGCAAATGCAGCAGCAGAGATAATGGCACCCAAACATACTCCTGCCGCTTGAACAATTCCCTGCAAATCCATCTTTCTGAACAAGGAGTTTCCAGTCACCAGCTCCACAGTTACTGCACCAGTAAATGCAATCTAGCACAGGTAGAAGCTTAGTTAAAATAATTGAGATCTTTATTAAAAGTAAAAGAAAAGTGAGACTAAAGACAATAGATGGAACACTAAAAGAGAACTTTTGCAAGTAGCAAGTATCCCATATATCAGATTTTACAAACTCCAACTGCCTCTGTCGAAACTGGCATCACCATGGCCAAAATGATAGCCATATATATGAGGTGGACCACACAGTCTAGAATCCATGATCCAGAGGTCAGATTGTTCATCAGGTTGGCCTACTTTTTAAAATCCAAACGTGATTAATTGATTGTTAATCAGGATCATCAAATTAGTGTTAGCTTGATAAGAAGCTCCAGCACAAGTCGTTAAGTGCTTGGAGTGGCAACCTAACATGTTGTGGGGTTGTGGTTCAAGTCCTATGAGCCTCACATGTCATTGGCACATAGAACAAAAATTCATCAAATCTAATTTTAAATTCCAATTCCAAATCCAAATTAGAGATAAATGACTCCCATCAACACCTATACAACTTTAGTGTCCAAAAAATGTCTTAACACTGTAGAGGTTCTTTCAACATCAACTTTCTTTGTTAGAGTAAATTCTAAACCTGAAGGGGTTAGAGTGGCGGCTAAAAACCCGTCTAAGGAAGTGAGGGTCTTATATTCAATTCTCATTCCACCTGAGTAGAGTTACCCAGTAGGTGTGGATTGAGAGGTTTTCACTTACCCCGAAGATTAGTTGGGCGAGATGCCATGATCATTAAAAAAACTATTTGTTTCTTTGTTAGATGGAACGAATTCAATGGAATTGAAAATGAAAGGATTTCTAACAGTTTTACATTTTGTCGACATGTAAGTTTACAAGCAAAATCAATCTATAAGGATCACTTAGTATGTGTCTGGCTACTCTGAATTTCCAGATATTATAATTTTTAATCTCTTGAAAATCAGAGATTTAAATCTAAGAGTTTAACAAGCAGTGGATTAGCAGCAATTATACAGAGAAATAGAAGATTCTAAGCTCACGAGTATCTGTATAAGTGAATCTTCATGTTCTGAATTTAAATATTCAATTAAAAAACCCCTTAATCTTCATGCATCTTTTTCATTCTAGACCAAAAAAACAAGATTTAATCAGAATAAAATCTCTACTAAACTCCTGAATTCATAATCTCCGATGTCAAAAATCTACCGGTGCCGATCCCATGAAAATGTAAAAATTCGTACAGGTGGGCCCCAGCGGAGAAGAGAAAGGTTGAAAAAGCAAGGAAGTAGAGTAGTAAAATACCATGGCAAGGCGACCAGAGAAGATCTCGAAGTCGTAGCTGTTCTTGGAGTTTTGGATGTAATCAGAAAGGGAGGCCAGGAATGGGGACACGTATGCATCTGGCCTCGTCTTCACCATCATCAACCCATCTCCATCTCCATCTGAGCCGTACGATCTCAAAGTGCAGACTCTGGGTTGCAGCAATATCTTACTGTTACTATTATTATCATTCTTGGGTCCTTGAGGTACGGTGGAATCTGCAGGTCTGACCCTGTTGTTGTTTTGGAGGGTTGAAGGAGGAATCATTCTGTTTGTTTCTCTTCTCCCTCTTTGCTTCTGATGCTGGAGCTCGCACAAGATGATTGCACGAGCTGTTCCAGCAGCCATGGGCAGGAGAAGGAGACAGAGAGGGAGAAGAAAAGACCCAGAAGTGGAAAAGAACAAGAGGGAAGAGGAATCTGTTGGCTTCGCTTTCTCCCTACGTTTTCAACGGTGAGTGAGAAACCCACGTCTCCTCTCCCCCAATTTAGCATCTCTTTCCACTGTTCACTCAGATTCTCACTCGCACTCATTCTTCGCTCGCGCGCGCGATAAATGACAAATTATCTGATATACACTTATGATCTTATTAGGGAGTGGGCTCGGATTTTAAATGGACTCAGCATGATTTAATATGAGATATTAAATTGGTTGGGTTATATATTTTTAAAATTAGACTCGATGGAATTGGAGAAAAAAATTTGAAATACTTTGGGTCAAACTTTTTTAGAATTGACTTCATCAGACTCGATCCAACCCATTCAAAATTTAATATAGAACTTGGGTTGAGTCGGGCCAGCATGTAGTCATTGGGTTTTAATTAAATTAATTTTACCAAAACCCAAATTGATAAATTAATAATAAGAGTAATATTTTTGCATAATTATAGTCTTAAGTTACGTCAGAAATTCAGACTAGGTTGTGTTATGCAATTCGGGTCAAATCGAGTTCAATAATTTTTTATATGGGCTGAATTAGATTTATTAAAATTTGGCCCAATTCGGCCAAATTCGAACTCCATTAGAGAGCTTAGTGGTTTAAATGTAATTAGATGGATTGTTTAATAAATGATTTATATAGAAAGAAAAGTCTACTTCGCTAAGAAAGAGTGTCTCCATTACCCATTAAATGGCCACTCATATGTCTCATTTTTTTTAAATACTTGAACATTTTGTCCCAAACTTTTTTTTAAAATTAAAATAGAGAAAGTCAAATAGCTATAAATTATTTGATTGAGAGGGATAACTATAAGTCTATAACGTTCATAAAATTATCAAGTTAAAACAGAAATTTATATGACCATGCTGCTTTTTAAAATTTTGATCAATCATTCAATTTTTTTTTTCAGATTCATTCAAAAGCGGAGAAATACTCCAAAAAAATATAAATACAAAAATGGACTCAATCTCAAGCAGCTCATCAAAGGAGAAAGCCCACATGTCGGCCCGGGCTCAGATTTTTTTTGTTCTTTTACTTCGATCTTCATTTCATGTACTTATAATTATTATTATAAGTGAAGATCGGGTGTTAACTCCAGAATTATAATTGTAATTTATTTTAAAATGATTATTTAAACTGCTTTAAAATTTATTATTTGATAAATTATGCAACATGTACTGTAAAATTCTAACTTTGTTTTCTGACTTTTCTTTTTTGATGTATATTGCTCGAGCTGATGTGACGTTCCCTTCTTTGGACGGCCCTCTCCCACTCTCACCTAAAGATTAAACTTCGATATCATTTGCCAAAAGATCTTTGGCACTTTCTTATCATTCAGACTTTCGTCATTTTCACATACAAAAATTCATCGATAATGATAGAAGGATGGAAGAAATAGGATAAATAATGCTCAACTACTTATACGACTGTCAAGAAACTCTTCTCATGAAGAGAGGTATTCAAGTTTAAACTTCTCTAGATTACTTTCCATGAAATTATTCTTCACCATCGTTTGAATCTGATGTATATAGAGAGGTGTGCGTATGTCCTAAAAGATTAGTTGGGTAAAATTTCATATGAATAAAACATTTGAACACAAATTTAAGAGAAATGTTCTTCTATACAATTTATTTTGAATTTTTTTTAACTATCACTTAGAGTGATATAATTCACAAAAACAAGACTGAGATCCACATTCAAATAGGATTAAAAATTTAAACAAGGGACTAATGAGGCTGTTGTTAGTGTCTAATTTAGTAATTTTAAAAGAGAAATTTTTTTATAGCTGAATGGAAATGGAAATGGAGCAATGCATTTAGCAATCAAAGTCAGAGTCATTAAAAGTTGAGAGATAGGCTGGTGTGGAATTTAGAATTTAGAATAAATAATATTTCTATTTTTTTTTTTCCAATTTCAACTGAAAATTTGTTAGTCAGGGCCTGGCTCAGTAGCTAGAGCCTTACAAAAAATATGCTGAGCTCTGGGCCGTGGGCGCCTTCAGGGCTGAGCATGTAGAAGGTCTCGGAGTCTTTGGACCCGATCATGTGTTCAAAATAGGCCCTGACATAGGCCAGCTCACCATCTGGCCCCTCGTCGCTGGGGATGACTCCGGCTCCCATCGACACCGGTCTGAGGATTTCCATCACATTCATGTCCTCCTCTGTTGGCTCTCTCTTCACAACGTACCCACTCTTCTTGCCATTGCAGTACATTGTCCAAAGCGGCTCGTTCAAGAGGCCGATCCGGTCCTTGTCGTGCCGCCGCTCGCATTCGAGGGCGAGGCGAACAAGCCCGGAGCTCATCTCCTTCTGAAGTACCATCGTCTGAATGGCCATCTCAACGAGGAACGTGGGCAAGCACTTTGGAGCCTCTTGCATGCAGAGACTCACCCTCCCTTTACGTTGGCCGAACAGAGTGCCGGTCACTCGATTTCCCTTCGACGATTTAAGGGTATCGTGTAGGGACATCTGTAGGCTGGGCATCTTGCAAGCTGGTGTGGTAAGGGGAATTGTCTTGAAGATGGACCGAAGACCTTGAAAACTTTGATGGCTCTTGTTGTTTTATGAGGTGGCTCTAGTGTCGAGACTGGTTGTTTACCGGGCTCTGGTAGAGGTGGAGGTGGTGGACATTTTGCCTGCTCCGACGAGTTTTGGGCCTCTCCCATCACTAACAGAGTCCCTTACAAGCAGCCATGAAAGGAAGCCATGACCAACACCAGAGAGAGAGAAGAATTTGGAGATGGTGAAGGAAATCGTCAAAAATCAGTTGGTGGAATGGGACGTAGGGCTTGGTCAATGGATATCTCTCCGCACTTCTCTCTGCATGAGAAAATTTGAAGCCCACTCAAAAATATTTAGAAAATTCTCTTTATTTAAATTTTAAGTAGAGTTCATATTTAATAATTCCAACTTTTATAATTAATCTTATCCTCTGTGCGGCTCTATTCTTTCTATTAGATGCAGTTTAAATGTATTTATGACTTTTTTTGAGATTAACAAGTTTCAAAATTTCTCAATAATCTTTTATTATTCAAAAGGGTAACTTTCCAAAAGTTTAAAACTTATTATATTGGATTGTTTAATTATTTTGTTATTTATAATTGTAATTAGAGTGGACATGATATTTTTATAAACTTCTTATTATTGTTAACTTGATCATCTTCAAATTATTATGTTTTAGCATATTTATTACTTTAAGATTATATATAACATCAAGTTGATGTCACAGATTTGTTTGAATTTGACCGCCGTTGATCTCGTCTTATTATTCAATCCAACCTTTTCGTAAGATGATTCAATCCCTTAATCAAATTTTTTAAACATTAATTTTGGAAAATTGGATATATAAACTTATAAAGAATATGAAAACTTAAAAAAAAAAAAAAATCATACGTATTTTGTGGGGAAATTATGGATTGTGAAAAGGTTTGTTGTGGACCAAGTCGAGTGCATTGTTTATCTCTCTCGTACTGATTATAGTCTCGTGAAATAGATTTATATTAAATTTAAATTTATTTTGAAATACTCTCACTATTTAGAAATAATTAATATTATATAAGACATTATATTGATGTTGTAAGTTTGACCGAGTTTGACCACACTTGAATCTTAGTTAAACCTCTCTAATCCAACCTTCTTACAAGTGATTTGATTTATGAGTCGTTTATGAGTCGGTTTTTAAAATATTGATTTATTGGTATGGCATACTTTCTCAAAAACTAAAATGCATTCAATGATATAAGATTACTAGGGAAACAAAAAAATTTAATGAAAAATATGCAAATTTACTTTAAAATTATTTTATTTTATAGCTTTGACTAATGTTACAAGTTATTTAATTCATATTTTAATTATATTTAAAAAGACAAATAATTATTGCTTACCACATAAGTATAAAAATACAAGAATATAAGTTCAAAGTAATTATAACATCTCTTTTCGTTTAATATCTTTTGTATCTTTGTAAACAACTAACGAGTTAAATAGTTTCTTGCTATGTCGTAATAAAATTAAAGAGAGACATGATGTTGCTCTAGACGATGTATTTCTTTTGATAGATGAACATAAAATCATATTATTTGAATTATATTTATCAGATCTATTTACATAACTAAATTAATTTTTAATATATATTTTAAATTTTATTTAAAACTATAAAATTGATGATTGAATTTAAAAATAAAATTCTTTTAATTTAAAAAGACCCTCAAATTTGTGTTCAAATTTAACCATCCATTTTCTTTAGCTTTCTATAAAAAATAAAGTATTAACTACATGAGTGTAGTTTAATTGGTTAACATCCTATCTCAAAAATCGAGAGGTGACAAGTTCGAGCCCCCATGGTCTAACCTGGTATATTCTAAGGGCAATGGGTATCACCAATGAGGGTTTTACGATGAGTTTTCTGCGGTTTTCCAAAAGTAAATTAAAAAATAATTAAATAGATTTAACAAATATAATTTGAAAATATAATTAAAATTTACTATAAAAAACATATCATTCGTTTTGATCAAACTTATCAACGATCATATCATTGCAATTTGATCAAATGGGTGTCCCTGCTTTAAAATCACAATTACTTTCTAAAGAATCAAAAGCAAGTTAGTGCAACCTTCTGTGTGTGTCCTCATCTTCTTGTCGTCTCTCCTCGTTACCTTTATTCTATTGACTATTGACTTATTGATATAGACTATAGAGTATCCAATTTTAAGAGAGAGATTATACATGTATTATAAATTGGACTTTATATTTTTTAATAAAATAAATACAGAATTTATAGATAATATAATTAAAGAAAAGTTTCTCCATTAAATTATCATAAATTTTGTGAGATTAATCATGAAAAATCAATGACTTCTAACAATCAAATTTTCAAAGTCTGAAATATTATGATACTAAGATCTAATTGTTATGATAAGTTAGAACTTCTATTAAAATAAGAGTATTTAATTAGTAGAGATCAAATTTAATTAAAAATATTAGAATTTTATAAAATCATTTCTTCTTATTTGTGGTTTAATCTCGATCACCTATTTATTAGATTCGATAGTTAAAGATATAATTTAGATATTGTGTTTTGTATCTATTTCGATTGTGGTTTCATTAATGAAGATTATCTAGATTTGTTGATCTCCATTGCATGAATGACGATCAATCATCACATTTCTATTATTAATACAATTATGTTCCACAAAAAATATGCTAAAATATATTAGAGGCCTTGTTAGGATAGGAATCTCTAATTAATATATATTAAATTTAACTATAATTTTGATTTTTTAATAAATATAAACATGTGACATAGGTCAATATCCCTTGATTACATTGGTGTAGCTCAACTAGTTGTCTCTCGTTAGAGGAAATGAGAGGTTGTGAATTCGAGTTTTCATGGTCTAACTTTTATATGCCTTAAAGGTAGTGGACTCACCTGTGAAAATTTTACGCTCGATATCCCACAATTTCCACTTAAAATTTTAAAAAGAATTAAGAGAAATCTATAATCTAGTTTTTTATCTCTACGGCACAGGTGAAGTTGACGGGCATATTTTCTCCCTATCATAGTGGAGTTACGCATACGTCGTTCTCATGGAAATCTTTTAGTCATTCAATTATTTCTGTGACATCTTTTTCTCCTAATTTTGTCATGTGTTTGTCAAATAATGAGGAAAAACATTTTATATTTTATATTTTATAATAATTTTAAATATAACACTGTATATTATTATGAATTTTGTTAATTATATGATTCAAAGTGGTTTAAATTGATTAAAATAAAGAAAAAGTGATTTTAGAATTACATTTAGTAATTTGAAGTATTTAACCAAAAAAAATTAGTACACAAAAATAAAAATAAAATTGATAGAGAAAAATTATCTACTATTAAATTCTCTAACCAATGTCAGTTGTGAAAATTTTAAATGAGATAATAACAATGATGAATCAGTAATTAAAAAAAATCTCCATAAAAACATCACATTACATATTATCTTCATTTACAAATACCACCCATTTAATGGCAAGAATTAAGAGTAATGCCCCTTTATTAAAAAATAATAATTAAATTACTTACATTTTAAAATTATTTATCTATTTTCTCTTTTTTTTTTAATTTTACCTTTCTATTTAATCAAACAGTAAGTTAAAGGCAATCTTCCACGAGGGATTGGTGTGGAATTTCTTTTTTCTCTGGTGGAATTGGCGGTATATTTTAGAATGATCGTCAGGTCGTCTTGAAAAACAGTCGTTCATCCAGCCAAACCCATAGAAAGACGCATATACTTTAAAGAAGACATAGTGGAGGCGCGAGTATCTGAGTTTCGTGAGTTAATAAATGGAGTAGGTGAGTAGGTGTGGTCATGTAGTTATTGTCTCTATTTCAAAGATGAGGTGTCGTCAACTCTATTTTTTTACTATTATTTCTTACACAATTTACAAAAATGACCCTAAAACCAAATACAAATTTGTAATTCCATCTCAATCATTTTCAATTGTTTATGTTTGAATTTCTCTTTATTAAAGAATATCATACTTAAGTAATCATCCTGAGTTTTGTACAAAAATATTAATGGTGAACTAAAATCTTCATATACAATCTTATATACATCAAGTAAATTTCATTGCATGAAGGAGATAAAAAAAAATTATTAGAAAATTTAAAAGAATGCACATAGAAGAAATAAAGAAGAGAAACAATTTAGAAACTTATTGGAATAGAGAAAAATATATAATAGATTTTAAGATTATGGAGAATATGATTTTTTATAAAATAAATGAAGGAGAAAAACTGAGGAACTAACCCTAAATAGATGAGATAATAAAAGATAATGATGATAATGACTATTTAATTGCACCAATAGTATTACTATAATACTATCAACAAGCGAAAAAAAAAAGAGCATAGGCAAGGTTTTGTTGGAATTATAATGAACTTAAGGTTTCATCTAATTATGTGAGCCCAAGACCAATTTTGACATAATTATATATATAGAAAAGTTTAAACCTTGATCGTACCATGAATTAGATTAGGCGTCTTAAGGGTTTAAGAACAAGACCTCTTATAAAAGATGAAAATACCCAACCACTCAAACAAATAAAGTAATGGATAATAAATAAAGCGATGGATAATAACATTGTTAGACATATACTCCATCTGTTCCAAATTAACTATTTTATATGAATTTTATAATTGTCCTAAAATATTTGTCTCATTTATATTTTAGTAGTATAAAATATGTTGAAAATTTATAAAATCACATGAAATGGTGACCTTTTATAGAGATTTTCTTCAAAAAATACAAATCTTTCAAATGAGACAACTAAAATAGGAGTATTATTTTACCTTTCATGTCTTCTAACATAATTTGAAAATAAGAGGAAATTATATCTTGACCAAGCTTTATAATTATAAAGTCATTTCATTAATTTTAAGCATTCAAACCCTTCTCTATCGAAAGCTTTAGAATATAACACCCAGGGACTCAAAAAACGGTGTCACCGATATATCGGCCAATATTTACATATCGGCCGATATGCGATACGGGCGATATATCGGCCGATAATTTTATCTCTTATACCGATATCGACATTTTCTCTCTCCTCCGATATCGGAACCGTGAAAAAACCGCAAAAAACCGTGATGAATAGTGATGAACCGTGACAAAACCGCAAAAAACCGTAAAAAACCGTAAACCCTGAACTGCGGAAAACCGTGGAAAACCGCGAAAACCGCGAAGAACCGTGAATACCCTCGAGAACCGTAAACAGTGGAAAACCGCGAAAAACCGCGAAAAATCGTGTAAAAACCGCGAAAAACCGTATCGGTGTTTAATTTTTTTTTTTTTTTTAAATACCGATATTTATGAATATCGGCCGATATTTTGACCGATATTCGGTATGTACGGCCGATACGATTACTCGGTTTAAAAAAACCGATATATATCGACCGATACGATATGTATCAGCCGATATTTAAACCTTAGATAACACCAATAAGTGGAGACATTTTTTTAACCGGATTTAATATTAATATTTTTACATGAATATTGAGTTTAATATGAATAAATGTCCACACCCAGAAGACCATGTAGACAGAGGTAAGTAAATTTTTATTCTCAGTTGACTTCATTTTCAATCTATAGACTCAGTAACATATTTTTAAAAGTTTTATCACCCATCCATTAATATACTCTGCAGAGTATTCCATTATGAAGTCCACTGTCCATTCAAGGTTGGAATTTGTGAAGCTTTTATGGGTATAATATTAGGGTAAGACTGTAAAAGGACTCAGGCAATAAATGTGGCTCAAGAATTAAGTTGGTTGCCATTTTAATTTTGAAGAGTAATTGCAAGGAATCCATGACATGAGGGGCACCTCTGTCATCATAGAAATGCAGAGTAAATTCACCAAAGTAGTCTGCAACATGTCAGGTCTTTGAACAGACAATTGCATTTATTAGGCCCTCTCAGCCCTAAAAGCCAGTATAGGAGAGAGAGAGACAGATTTCCATGGAAGACACATCAAAAGAAGAAGAGAATTCCAAAGAAGAGAGTTCAAAGAGAAATCTTACAAGCATGACAGCAGCAACTTCTCACCCTTGCTACTGTCTCCAGCTTGTCTTGAAGGCGCTTCTTGGCTGTTTGGGTTTAGAGGATAACAAGGGAAGCTCTGGAGAGATTGAGAAAACCACTGTAAGTCTCTTGATGAAATTACACACTATTTTCTATTATTTTGTCTTTTGGTATGAGGTGGTGTAGAGTGTTGAGGACACTTAGATTTGTTATGGCGTTTAGCTTTAAATAGAAATTCAAATGACAATACATACAGAGACGAAAGGAGAAATCAGAACAAGGAAAAGATTTGTCCCATTATTAATTAGTCAGTCACTGCCTAATCCAGAAATATGTATAAATCCTTCAATCACGATACACCTGTAAAGCATATGGAGAGTGACCCGTTATAGTATACTGTGAATTAAACTCAAAACTTCGGTTCAGAAGGCGAGTATCATTTTTCTTCATTGAAACCTCTCTCTCTCTATGCATTTTGTTCACCTCTCATTCACAAGATGTGAGCCGCTTGTTGACATCCTCAGCTAGCAGAAGACCAAATAAACCAGCTGTAGATCACAAGGGAAGCTCTGGAGAGATAGAGAAGATAACTACTGTAAGTCTCTTGATGAAATGCTCATGAGGTCTCACCAGATGAGTGCTAACACCTATCAAGATAAATATAAATATAATTTTTCAATTATTTCGTTTTTAGTATGAGGTGGCGTAGAAGGTTAAGTGTACAGAGATTAGTATCTTGAAATTCAAACTCAATACTTAATTTATTTATTTTTATGATATTTACGTTTAAATAGAAATAAAAATCACAATACATGCAAAGACGAAAGAAGAAATCAGAACCAAGGAAAAGATTTATCCCATTTTAACAAGTTAGTGACTGACTCTCAAATTCTTCTTCAATGAAACCTCTCTCTCTCTCTCTCTCTCTCTCTCTCTCTCTCTCTGATGCAATTTGTTCACACAACAGGAAGACATACCTAGCTCAGTAGATGTGCGTGGCTTGCCGACGTCGTTACTGGCTAGGAGTAGACGACCAAAGAAACCACCTGTAGATCCGGGGAGTCCTGGACAGCACCATTCCTCTAACACATGAAGGGCAGGTCATGTACCGTGCACCTGAGGAGCATGGTACACAGATTACATTTATCTGGATGCTGTCGAGGGCAAAAAGGTGGTGGGGCCATTGTAGTCGTCTTTGGGCTTTGGTGATTGTGGCCTGTCGGTGTATGGCGAGTGCATCAATCAATGCATGTGCCCCTCTTTCAATAGAATTCACTTCCGTTCCAGTAATAGTCTGTGATTCTGTGACCACTTCTCATCATTGTACAAAAGCCACGTTATTAATGTATGATGATAATTAGACTCTTTGCCTCTCACTTCTCATCATTGTACAAAAGCCATGTTATTAATGTAGGATGATAATTAGACTCTCTCTCTCTCTCTCTACTTTTTCTATTTGTCTGTTATGTTATTAACTTAGGGTGGCCATCCCAACCGTGGAAACTCTCTTAAGATAGATGGATTTTTTGAATTTTTGTTCCCATTCGTCCATACGAATTTTAGTAGACTTTTAGAAATTGATTTACTATCGGTGCACCAGATCGGATCACTTGAAAATGAAAATTTGAGGAAAGTGATCCGATTGGTACACCAATTTAGACTCTTTCACGTCTCAAGAAATCGGTGCACCCAACCGAATCACTTAAAAATGAAAATTTGAATAAAGTAATCCTGTCAGTGCACTGATTTCTTGAGACGTGAAAAAGTCCAAATTGGTGGACCGACCGAATCACTTTCCTTAAATTTCCATTTTCAAGTGATCTGGTCAGGTGTACCGATTCAGTGAATTGATTCACTGTAAAGTGAACTAATTTCTGAAAGTCCATTAAAATCCGTATAAAAAGAAGGGGTAAAATGGAAAATTCAATAAAACTCGTGTCTTCTAAAAGAGTTTTTCTGTATTAGGATGGACACTCTTAATATAGGATGATAATTTGACTTTTCTCTCTCCTTCCTGTATTAGTTTGTGATTGGATGATAATAAATTGACCTTCACTCTCTTTTCACTGTATTATTTTTCTTATCTCTCTTTTTTTAGTCATTATGAAACAATTCACAATGAATTAGTTTACACTTTCGATCACGACCTTTGGATAAAAAAATTGTAAACTTTTATTTTTTTAAATTCATTCAAAAGTCGTGAATGAAAGTGTACACAATTTCTACAAACGAGTTTAAAAAAAAAAATCATTTCTCCTCTCCTCAATCCTTACTACAATTGTTTTGTGATATAGATAATAATAATTTGACTTTCCCCCTTCCTGTCTCTCTCCTTAATGTATGTATTTATATTTAGATGATTAGTACAAAATATTTGTGAATCCCTTTCTTTTAGAGAATTTTACTAATCTTATGAAGATATGCAAATTTCCTTAATCAAATACATCGAGGAACTCTATGGGGAGTGTCTTTTTAAGATAGAGTGAAAATGGAATTTAGGACTTCCCTTTATGCTTATATTGAAATGAACGAAGTATTTCATTTTAACAAAATTAAAACAAAAGCATGAATCCCAATGTTCTCTTCCTGTTAAGTTTGTAATTAATATACAATATAGTTGAGGCAAGAGCCCCCATAAACCCCTCGAGAGAATGTCCGAACGTCTCCGGTTAATACTGCCAGGACTTGAATTGGCTATCTCTCACTTCATGAGGTGGAAAGTAACGAGTTGAGCTATCCAATTGATAAAAATGAGCTATTATTAGAAAAAAAAATAGAAAGAAAAGCATGTACCGTAATGTTTCGATCCCTATTCTAATAAATTTCACTTATTTTGGTGTCATTTATATCCTAATGTTAATTCTACTTTGATTAAAGTTTATTTCATTTTCCCACAAATAAACTCAAAAAAATATTCATATATTTAAAAGTTTGAGTTAAAATTCTCTCACTTTAGACAGTATTAGTATGTTTTAATGTATTTAAATAATTTTAAATAATGTAAATTATTCTTTTGAACTAAAAGGAATTGTATAATTGCTTATATTTTCTTCTAAAAATTTCACAGAAGTATTTTTTTTAAAACAAAACAAAGAAATAAAGAAAATATTGAAGCAAACGAGAATGAGGAATCTACTCTATGCCAACCTTCAAGACAGATTTCAAACTAGGAGCTTCATTTCGAGTTGAGTGTTGTTGATTTAAAGTAATCCTTTTAATATTATTTTAAAAATAATATCACTATATAATAATTTAAAAGAAATTCATTTGAAGTGATTTTGTCATATAAGTAAAAAAAACTAAAGACACTTTTGAGACTAAGAGTTCAGATGTTATAAATTGTTGGCACAAAAGATATTAATTACTGAAAATATGGAGGAAAGAGATAATAGATACTGACCACAAGAACAAAATACGTTAAAAATAGATAAATAAAATAGTCTATACTCATCAAAATTTAAATTTCACAATTATATGATTTAGATCATTAATTAATAGTGAAACTTTATATTATTATATATATATATATATATATATATATAAGAAGCTGTCAAATAAACTTAAATTTATAGAATTTAGAATTAATCTAGGATGCTATCTTAACACGCGAAGACTCTTTTAGGAGACACGGATTTTGTGGATTTTTCACTTTGCCCTTATTTGTCCGTACGGATTTTAGTGGACTTTAAAAAATCGATTCACTTTCCAGTGAATAGGTTCATTGGACAGGTGCACCGACCGAATCACTTGGAAATCGAAATTTGAGGAAAGTGATCCGGTCGGTTTATAGATTTGGACTCTTTCACGTCTCAAGAAATCAGTGCACCGACCGAATCACTTGAAAATGAAAATTTGAGGAAATAGATCTATATGAAAGTTTCCACACTCAATTTGCAGGGATGAAAGAGGTAAAGAAGGATTTAGGACGATTCAGATTGATGGATTTATTTTCTTTTCTGAATGGGCCAAATTTCCATTCGGAGCATGCTTTTTATAGATCTCCTGAGTCGGCTACATGATTAGAGGCGGAGTCCCTGCAGGATCGTTCTTCTTCAGTCAGTGGGAAGCAAGCAGAAGAAGAAGAAGTTGGCTATCTGGACTTGATTTAAATTATCTACACAGTACCCACTAATTCTTTTGAAAAAAGAAAAGAAAAGAAAAAAGCATATTCAAATGAGGAATTGAATTTATGAAGTCAGTGTGGCCTTGTCGATTATATCTGATTATGTAAATTGATATAAATTTTAGGATTTGAAAATATTATAAGTTTGTGATGCGGATATCTATGATCGTGATCAAGCTTTTAATTTTGATCTGGATGAATATGGTTACCAAATTAGCAAGTTCGAACTTTAAATAGAAAAATGAAAATCAAGTTGATTTTTAGTGAGCAACATATTAGAAAAATGACCTTTCATCTGGATCCATCACCACCCATACAGGATAATTTACAGCTCAGCAGTGTGTGGGTGATCATCCTTTTCAATTAATTGTATTGAGTTAGCTAAATTAATTTATATATTGATGATTTTTACTCCTATTAAAAATTGACTTTTTTTTTTTAATGTGTGAAAAACTCAGACACAGTCCTATTAAAATTCTCACGGATAAACTCACTACCCCTAGAGTACACCAAAGTTAGACAATGGCTCGAACCTACAACCTCCCACTTCCTGAGACGACGGATAACCAGTTGAACTACACCCGAGTAGACTCATTGAGTGTTTAAGAAATAAAAATAATAAAAATCCCTTAACAATTGTTGTCTAAGCCATGTCTCTCTAAAATCTTTTATGTACTAGCGTAGGATAATCTATGGTGCCATCAATTAGCACTTGTGCCATCTACCAATTCGGACGACAGCAGTCCGGTCCAATTGGACCGGATTGACAAGATAGCACTTGAAATCAATGGATTGATGGGAAAGCGAGGCCGATTACCAGTTTGGGCCTTTGACCCATTTAAATGCATCATGGACCCGAATCCAATGGCCATTCACTAAGAGTGTGGACCTCATACGGAATTACTGACCATGCATCGCTGCTGTGAGAGAGTATCAACGGCAACGCTCAGCACTGCTACCCTAGGAAATCGAGGAGGGCTAGACTGGAAAGATAAAAAAGGCCAAGGCCAAAGAATAGAAGTGAGAGAATGTTGTTACTAGCGAATGAAGATGAAGAAGGTGGATTGATTGTTTGGAAAGCCAGCGTAGGTTGGGATCAAGAGAAAGGGACAAGTGGCGTGTGCTGCTGAAACCCAGGCAAATCATATGGAAGGAAACTGTACGGAGATAAGAATGGAGAGCCAAGCTACGGCTGGAAATCGAGCCTCAACAATCAGCAAGCTTCCACCAGATTTCTCGTCCAGCTTAAGAAAGAAACCAATTAAACAGAGAGAAAGAAGGTGTGAATGAATTTGGTGTAGTGAAATTCCATGTGCTGCCAATCCCCTGGCTCAATCATCCAACAATTAGGTGTGAATCAATTTGGCAACAAACCATCTTTCAAAGGAAGAAAAAATTCCCAAGGTCTACAGTCATCTTTCCACCCATCCCCTCAATACGCCTGCCACCGTATTTCCCTCTTGCATCTTCATATCTAACCAACTTCACCCATTCAAAGTGTAAAGGTAGATTGCAACTCACTCGGGGATATTAAAGGCCTTATAATCTATACCCATAACATAACCTAATGGAGCTATTCACCCAGGATCTTCCATGCACAGAGAGAGAGAGAGAGAGAGAGAGAGAGAGAGCTAATACATTTCCTTCCATTTACATCTCATGTTTACATAGAAATGCCCTCAACATTATCTACAAAAAATTTTAGCCCAATACTGCTGAACCTAAGATCTCCCATCCCCTAATATATTTACCAAAACATCAAAAATTCAATACTTTTTTAGACAAAGATACCATTTCAGCTTAGCATATGGCCACCTGAAGGCCCAGCTACTACACACCATCCCCTCCTTTTCTCCCAGAAGGGATGTCTGAAATCTTAACGAAGTGGAAAAAAGAACTATTAAACTACAAGGCATCCTGGCTCCATTTACCTGGCCTGTCACATTCTCTTTCGTTGACTCTCACTACCTCCAAGACTGCTGCATTGCAAAAGAAGCATCTTGGGCTATTGAGGAGGTGTCTAGTTATGCACCCAAAGCATGAAATATGGTGACAAGGCTCGAATCGAGCATCTGGCTCACAGGCATAACAGATGCAGCAATAACTCTCCTCTTCCACTACGCCGGTGCTTTCCAAATCTCTCTGTTCAGCTGCTTGTGTTCTGTTCCTGAGGCAGCTCAGAAATTTCTCTAGATTCCTGAATCTTTCTATAGACATATCTTCCCGTCTCAAAGTACCACCCTGCAAAAAAGAGAGAAATAAGATTCAAATGGTAACATGAACCAAACCCACCACCTAAATGGTATGAAGATGAACACCTGCCAACTGTACCATGGACTGCTCTCAAATAGTCAAATCAGTGACACGTTACTGAGAAAAGTGATAACAATCAACATATTCTTTGTAAGGACTTTTGACTTAAATTTCTTAGATTATAATGTACACTTTTCTAGAGATTTAAGAACAATTCCCGGGTTTTAAAACTTGGGGTTCTTTGACACAATGTAAATGAGGTGATCTCCATCTCTGGACATGGCAATGTGAATTATAGACTATCCAAAATGGACTCCATTAGATCACCTAAAGTTTCATTCATTCAGTGTTAAATCATTAGATAAATATTTATACTTATAATATTCGATCCAATGGTCAGAATGAATTAGATGAGCATTGGCTGAGAATCTAGGGGCAAAGCAGTGAATATAATGGTTTGAATTGATATATGGGGCCTAAAAATGGGGCCTAAAAGTAGCAGTTTTTTCTATATATTTACTCAATGACTTGAATTATATTGTAAATTTTTTTATGTTTTGAATAACGCACTGAACTTTAAATCACAAAATTGTAAAACTTCATTATATTTCAAAAAAATGAACAAAATAATATAAAGATATCTAAAATGTGATGGTTTGAGCAAATTCCCAATTTTCTTACAAATTTATTTGAAGATACCTACATATTGCAAAATATATTGAAAATATGAATAATTATTTCGTTGGGAAAGTACTAGCCTATAATACCCCCAACAATGTCATAAGAAGGCCATCAATAAGCTAAATAACCCACAACCCACAAGTCCCCCCACCTCTTCCTCCCCCTTTCCCCCATTTCTATGTATGTATAACAAGGATCCCCTAAGAACAATTCTCATCTTTCGTGAGAACGGCCAATGAACACCAGCCGGGTCCACATGGATAGGTGGGTTTGAAATGCCTTGACTTGTATATGATGCTTATAAAATTTCATATTGATTGGATAAGAGAAGTCATGCTTTTTAAGACTACCAAAATTTCACATTTATCTAACCTTGAAAATTCATTGGATTAAATCAATGGGCCTTAAAATTCAAATTGGATATGGGTGCAATTCACGGGATATAGTTGGGTGTCGGGGGAATTGAATCCATCATGTCTACTTTGGGCCACAAACCAAAATTCTCATGGAGTTCTTAAGAGAACTATTTTTAGGGGAAAATATACACGTAGATAAGCCAAACGTCATTACAATTTGTATCACCAGATGATAAATTCCTCATTCCATGGTCTTGACTGATTTAGTAAATGTGTTCATCCACTCATTCCTCACGCCATGGTAGCTGTTGTACCATGCAGGCTATGCAGCATTATTTGGTTTTACATTTGATGAAATGTCAAGCCAGGAAGGAAAAAGAGCAAACCTTTTGGTGTCAACAGTTAAAAACATAAAAAAGTGGGTCTGACCAAGCACGTACAAATAAATGTTTTGGAAATGTGACATTTGTCATAATATATGAAGCATATTATGCATTATCTATGGGATTTTGTTAGATTTGATCTCAAACCAATAAAAATGAGGAAAATGAGCAATGCAAAATTCATTAGTACTGACCCAGTTGTAGTCCAAAAGGTACTGAAACCTATAAAGAACAGTAGCAGGACAATCCATATTTGCAAACACTTGCACCAGATCGTTCTTCTCTCCCCATTCTGGACCAGCACTCGCATCCATAAGGTTTAAGATAATTCCAACCACGGGAGCTAAGATCATGCCCCGATTCATCTTATCAGCAGGTTGGCCCTGCCGCCTAAGTGACCTGCTAAAAGCATAAGAGATGCAGTTAAAACATAATCAGAAGTAAAATGTGAAACTAGCTCATTAAGGAAGTTTTGGGCATTTTTAGAGAGAGAAAGAAAAAGAAAGCAAGCTTAAGAGGTTGGTTGTCTGTTTCTTCAAGGAAAGCAATTGAATTGAAAATTTTATGTTAAGATTCTATTCATGTTCCAACAAGTGCTATGAAATTCAGCCTCATGTCGAGTTGTGGAAACCCGATGTTTTGATTGTTTGTGTCAAAACATCAGGTTTCCACAATGTGTCAAAATATTTATTTTCAACAACCCGTAAGGGTTGGTAATAGAAAGAGAAAGAGAAAGAGAAATGATGGAGAGGGATCATGATTGAAAGAGAAGCTTCTACCAAAGGCTCCTGCTAAAAGTAAGTGGCGGCGAATTTTTTTAAACAAATCTTGTTTTGGAAATATTGGATGGTTGTTCTTGTTTGTTTGAAAATATTTTTTTTTGAAATGGTCCATATATCAAAAAGAAAGGGCACCAAACAAAGCAAACAAGGAAGGAGAAAAAACAAAAGCACTATAAGCTTCCCAAAGCCTACGTAGGAAGCCAAAAGCTTGAAACAACACTAATGGAACATAAAACTATTGAAGATTGGCACATTCTTTCCAGGCTCGGAGGATGCCAGACATGGAAGTATTCCTGAATTCCTCAAGTGAGAAGCCCACAAGGCGCATTTGGTCAAAGCTCGACTAGAAACTGTTTGGCTCGGCTCAATAGAGTTCTTAAAAATCCTGTTATTGCATTCTCACCAAAGACTCGTAATAGTGGCAAAAAATGCTAACTGCCAGAGAATGGAGCACTTTGGAGAGACCGAAGTAATGTCCCAGGCACAAGATAGCTCAACCACTGACGAGGGCATCACCTAACGAACTCCAAACTGATCCAATACGGCATTCCACACTGCGAATTAAAAAGGCCAATGATGATGGAGGTGATTCGTCTCTTCCGCTGCACGGAGGCAGAAAGGACAAGAACTAACCATGATTCTTCATCTTTTGTGCAAGTTGTCATGAGTTTGAATTTTCCCCAACCCAACAGTCCAAATGAAACTAATTGCTCGAGGCGGAGCTCTAGATGCCCAAATGTTCGGGTTAACAATAGCCGAGAAAGTCGTTTGATTACTACAAACATAGAAGGATTTTACAAAGATAAATCTAGTTGTATTAGGCCACCAAACAAGACTATCTGAAAGTTACGCTAAAAGACAAGACCCCAAACAACCTGATCACTGCAGATAGAGCAGAAATCTAAAATGACCCCTGACGACAGCTGAGATAGTCGGTGAAGTGATGGGAAGCGCGACCCAAAGTGGAATTATCACACCAGGGATCAGACAAAACTTTATCCAATTACCTCATCCAAAATATTGGACGGTCCTTCTGGTTTCAACGGTTCATTAGATGGACTAATGGGTTCAGCAGCTCGCCTAACCGGGTTCGGGTCCAACCCATTTCGACTGGCCCAGTCCATTCCCAGTTTTAAAACACTACTCTCTCTCCTCTCTCTCTCTCTCTCTCTCTCTCTCTCTCTCTCAAGCACAAGTAAAATGTCAAAGTACCTCCTTAAAGAAAGAAAGGGCATATTAGAGAGGAAACAACAGCAGCCTATATATGCAGCAGTAGGTGGAAATTTGACTAGTTGAGGCCCATTTGGATCTAAACAGATCATCATCTCTCTCTCTAATAGAGATGCACACGCACATACATTGTGGCACTTCTTTTCAAGAGCTAAAACAAAAGCACAAAAGACGTTGATTGTTCAGCCAAGGGCCAAACACGTGTGTACATGCCCACACGCACACACATTGTGGCACTATTCATCCAAGGGCTAAAACAAAACCACAACCAAGATATTGTGGTATTCTTCAGCCAAGAGCTAAAACAAACTCCTGTAGCATTGTTCAGCAAAGGGATAAAACAAAACCACAATCAATCTGGTAGGACGTAAATGCTTCCCGTAAAATCATCTTTGAGATACACATGCATATCCTAAATACAGCATAAAAGAATCACAATCAACCATCCATGAAAAATCTACTCAACTAATTTTGGTTTTTCTAATCGATAAAGAATATTTTCTATGTCCAAACTATAGAAATGCAAAACCAGAAAACCAGCCAATCTAAGAGTCATTAAAAGACAACTGGCCATTAGAAACCAACTCTCAATTGGAATCTTTCTTTTCACTATCTTATGAAAGAAAAAAAATATTTTTGACTCTTCGAAGAGAAAAGATCCCACTTGTCCATAGGAAATGCACTCAAATTAGTATAACATAGAAAAATAATATATACGATTATGTCATTGTTCACAGTTCATTATGGCCACAAACCAAAGATTGAAAAATAGTTGTCCCATCTAAACTTACAAATCAAAAAACTCAGGATCTGCAGCCATGGTAACGTAGTTCAGAATAAAAACGATCAACTCAGTTATCCTTTGAAGGTTCATCCCAGGTCCTGAGAGGAAAGCTTGTGGAATCTCACATGTACAAAATTCCAGCAATCTTGCAAGGTTGCATGAAAGATCATACATGACACCACAATTTCTTTGATGCATATCCAGGACCTACAAACCCAAAATCATAACAAATAATTCAGAGAAAAAGGGAAGAAAATACATGATAAAACATTCCGGCAATCTAACTTGTGCACTGTTCAGCAATCAGCCAGATAAGCTCTAGAAACAGTTTGAATGATTCTAATTGCATATATCCATAGAACTTTTGAAAGTAATCCTTTTCGTCATGTGTTCCTGGCTGACCATCTACATTATTATGTTTACAACTTTTACTGTTATTATACGTGTAATATTGTAAGTTTACCATAATTCAATCTCTGTGTGGCATCTTGACAATAAATCTATAACAAATATAGCAATTATTGAAATATTTAGTGGCAACAAAATCTCAAGCAATCATATATAGTCGTCCAGTAGTCAATAGTACCAAATATTTCTCTTGCATCTCCCTCATGGAAACAGAGAACTCAGTCATTGTCCAGCTGAGTGTGTTGAACAGACGATTGAGGAAAGCTGAGAATAACACTTCATCTTGGATACATACTTCTCGTAATAAGCCCTTTAGATCAAGAGGGGAAAGTAAGTTGAAGAGAAAATCTGAAAGGGAAAACTGTACTGGTCATATGCAACCTCCAAATGATGTGGTTTTTCACCTTGAATAGGACCGATGATGACTCTCCACGCTTTGATGAAGCAAATCCAGAACTTTTGCAAAGCCGAAGAAGTATGTTTGTAACTGGGACCCAGGATCTGTTGTCAAATGTTGTCAAAAGTGCTCTTGGCATTCTCTGAATGGCTGCTTCATTTCTCTCAAAAGCAAGCAAGTAGTCCTTGTACTGCACTAAGGCTTGTATGGATTGAAGAAGAAGGTCTCTCATAGCTACACTCGATATCCTTGGGTCATTGAAGTGTGTAACCACAAACGTGATCTAAGAGAGAGGAGAGGCAGAATTAGAGCAGCTTTAAATTTCAAAATATGTACATCAAATTCCAACGGGACCTACTTACCAAAATGAAATCACGTATTACAATTTGTAATGTTCGCAATACTCAATAAATCATTTTTCATTTGAATTATTACATCGAACACATTTGGTCATAAATGAACTTAAATTGATAAATTTGTTACGTCATTGCAATATAGCAGTGACCATTTTGAGTCCAGATGCTGAATATTAACAGTGGTAATCAGGTGCAGCATACAACATTCCCCTCCCCACCACAACCCCCCCCACCCCCCCGCGCACCCCCAAGCGCAAAGAAAAAAAAAAACTGCCAGGCTTCTTAAGTTGTGACCCAATACTGTGAGACTAAAAGGAGAAAAGAAACTGGATTCTAATAGAAGGTATCATCAGGATCAATCCTGTAGATTTCCTTTTTCGTCAATCCTGTAGATCAATACTGGTTTATCTTTTATTTTAGATTGTTGTCGCTGCCCTTTTTTCAGGCCATTGATGGTTGTTGGTTGTTAAATGTTGCTAGGCCAGTTTGTATTTTTTAATAGTTTTTTAAATAATGGTCATTTATTAAAAACAAAAGGCAAAGCCAAAACAGATAGGAAAGGGACCTCACGACGTCTACACCAACAGAAAACGCTGATCAGAGCCATGGATGATATGGACAGTAGACACCACCATACTGCTATACAATGGATTTCTTAATAATGTCAGCCATGAACCAAGTATACATATCAGTACCAGAGCACATTTGACTAGAGAAAAAGAGTCTCCTTACATCAAGAGGGGGAATAATATTCTAGGCAAAATTTCACGTAAGCCCACTAAAGAAGCAAGCACATCTGCTTCCTTTGCGCCTCCTCACCCACCAACCCACCCCCCACCTCCTTTATCTCATGGTGGAAAAAAAGCGAAAGTAGTGAGGATATTTGCAGTGAAATTGCAGAATAACCTAAAGGAGATGTGCCTCTCTACATTGATGTCCATTTGGTTCGATACCCCATGCAGCCGAAGCAACAAGAACTCAGACTTCTCCCAGACAGATGCATCATCCCAACATTTGAGTTCACTCTTGATGTAGCCTAGCTTCAAAGAAAACCAAAGAAGGCTCAGACACAATACAAGGATTCGGATCCAATGACTTGAATCTGGAAAGAAAGTTTAAATTTTGCCTCTAGAAAATCAAAGCTAGAGAGAGAAGGAAATCGAAATCAATCACACCCAACACTAATCTCAACTCGGCCCAATTTTATATGGGACCCTGAAAATCAACTAGAGGAAACCAATGAAATTTCAATCACAAAGAAATAATCAAAGCCCTAATCTCACCTAGGTCACAATTCATACCCGAGTAATCTTAACTTAGGCTTCAATTCAATTTAAAATCCACACAAATTAATTGTGCAATAATTAATTTAAAATGCTAACATAAATTCGAAATCCAAACAATAATAATAAAAAATGCAAGTATAAATTAATTAAAGACAAATTAATTTGCTGAAATTCAAGTCAAATATAAAACTCACCAATTCTTGGAGAGAAGCAACTATTGCTTCAAATTTTATTTACCAAATTCGTGTATGTACAATAGGACGCCAAGACCTCAATTTTTTTAGGAGTAACAAGATAATAAATTTATTAAAACACTATAAATGTTATATGTACAGAAAGGGGTGTAAGATACTTAAACCCAAAACAAAATAAAAAAGGAACATCGAAGTGAGAGAGCCCTAATCAGTGAAGACAAAATACAAATTTGGGCCCCGTTGGGACTTCACAAAACCCTCCCTCGAAACTATAAGAGGAAGACACCTTCGATCGTCGAGTCAATCCCAATCTTTGCAAAAAAATCCATGACTCCGCTCAGAGGAAAGCAAAACCAAATTTACTTGGATAAAAGGGAGTGGAAATAGCAAAGGGACATGACCCTTCAATGAAAACACAAACCTTCGGATTCTGTATTGCATGTCAATCCTACTCCACCAAACCAATAGGACAGATAAGGGAAGAAGCACTATAGCTAGGAATCAACAACATGAAAACTTTGTTACAAATTACCCCCTTCCTTATCATCATTGTGGCTAATCGTATGATCTACATTAGGGAGACCTCATAACCTGAGCATAATTCTTCAATCTCCATGACAACTGTAATCAATTTCCAAGGGGTTTTTTTCTTCTCCTTTGCCCATTTGATCGCATTCGTCGAATCCTCTTCAATAATTAGTTTTTCTTGTCCAAGAGATGTCTACAAATTCAAAGCTCTCCTAATTTCTAAAAGTCCAGCCTCATTAGAATCTCTAAGGCCCACTTGTTCTGAGAAGTCTATGGATGATATACCAGTCGAGTTATGTAAAACCCCTCATATTCTTGCTAGTCCCGATTTTCACCTAGCTACCCCATCGATATTGAACTTAAAGACCTCCGCCAAGAGAAAGGGAGAGAGGGTGGGGGGTCCAAATCTCAGGAATATCAGCCCTTCTAGGGAGAGAAGTTCGTCATTCTGTAGCCTTTAAAGTCCTTACACACCGACATCAATGTGCAAAGCCTCCATTTTGCCTTCATAAGAATCTCATTTTCCTCAGAGGCTTTATTCTCAAAGATCCTGAAGTTTCTCTCCTTCTAGATAGACCATAAAATCACCCCTAAGATTGTACTCCATGATTTCTTTGTTTTTGCTCCGAGACTCGTGGCCACCAACTTCCAACAATTCCCCTACATGATCTGTCAAAAGCGCACGAACCCCCCATCAAACCTGCAAAGTCAGTCAAGAGACGCCTCACAACTAGGCAGGTTGCAAACAAATGATCAAAGTCATCCTCTTAATTGCCACATAGCACACAGTGAAGATCATTTACGGGTCTTAACACACCCCTTTTGAACAATTCCATCCTAGAAAGAATTTTACTTTTTAAGACACCAAACAAAAGTTTGAACCCTCGAGGGGGTCAGACCAACCCAAGCAGAGGAGGAGACGTTGTGCTCAATAGTAGGATCTAGTAGGGCCAAGTCGACTGCTACTTTAAATGAGAAGGCCTTGGAAGAAATATTCGTCCAAATTCTCTAATCTTCCTCCTATCTATCAACAGGAAACTCTCCTAGCATGGTCATCAATTCCTCAAGATTCTCTTGCTCCAAGACCTCGATTTGTAGTTAAGGTTTGGACAAAAAATAAAAGGAAAAATCCTAGATGTAAGCCATTGTTGCCCATAGATCCAAGAGTTTAGGTTTGATCCAAAATTCATGGATCTTACATGCCATTGCTTGCATGGATCCTAACCCACACAACAAATTCAATAAATGCTAATCAACCATGTGGCTTTATTACATCATGGAATAAATAAAAAATTAAAGAAAAATCCTAAGAGATGTGGGCAACCCATTCTTTATAGAAATTCCACAAATTTGTAGATCAAGAAATCTTCTCAAGCTCCAATGCCCATCCATTTGAATTCCTTCCTCTTTTGTAGATTGCAACAATTTTGAGTCTAGCTTTATGCGCCCAAGCTTGCTGTTGAGAAAGGATTCTTGCCCCTTGACTTTAGGAGATGAAAAGAAGACATATCATGCACATATAGAATTCCTGTCACTCCTCTTTGTGGCTAGCAAATGGACTACTTTTTTTTCTTGATGACCGAAGGTGTCTAGGTGTCTCACCTGACTAGTCCTTCGGGACATGTGCACGCCTCCCTACACACACATGCCAGGTTCAAGCCGTGGGACCTCACTTTGTACATATCCCATGGAGAGTGGCCCTTCATTGGAGTCACCAGGGATTGAACCCAAGACCTCAATCCTGAAGTCTTGTGTCTCAACCGCTTGGCCAACCCCTTGGGGTTCAAATGGACTACTTTCTTAGGCTGAATTAGGCCATTTTTAATTAGATTTGAAGGCCTAACCCAATGAACAAGCCCATGAGCCAATTATTTATTGGTTTTGGGCCCAAATTGAGCCTGCAATGGTCCCCACTTTGCACCCTCGAATTTTTCATGTGCTAAGAGTACAATTTCCACCAAGTCATCTTCTAATTGGCTCTCATTTCCAAGGTCCTTGAAGCTTTCATTGTCCATGATCATGCCGATGTCCTCATCAACTCTCAACCCCAACCCTTGCCTAGTTCCAATTAAAAACAGGTTCCAGTATCCAAATGGATCTCCCATTACACATTTCCCCACAATCCACACCATTGTCCCAAAACTATCATATATTCAAACCATTAGTAGAGTTATAGCACGTAATCAGGAAAAACAACAATTAAGCAATGAATGAATGTAATGGAACACCAGCAAAATTTAAGGGAAAAAATAATTTCCTCACAGTTAAACTTACAAATGAAGTAAGCCCCTGCTTGATAAAAGCTGCAGAAGATACAAACAGAGATTCACTCTTACGCAAAACATGGAAGGAATCAATCTGTAAACGATAGAAAAAGTTTCAGAAAAATGAACACTTGTAGAATGCTACAGTTTGTCCTGCAAATGAATAACTAGTATTAAGTGCAGGAGTTCAGGATCCAAAATGCATAATAAGAAAATCTAAAATATCGGAATTACAAGAGAACTCGCAGACAACTTAAACCACTTCTATCGCTTGATCTCTGTTTGAAAATCGAATGGACTTCAGTCAGACAAGTTAGCAAGTTATAATGAGTTCCGTTAAAAACTCAGAGAACTTGCCAAGTTACTCATATAAATGGGATTGCATGGAGTCCACATTTTAAGTTTATAAACCATGTTCTTGACAATCAAATGATAGAAAGAAAAAAAAATTATTTTACTGAAAAACACATTTTTGCAAGAAATAAAGGGCAAAAATATGAAACAAATCAAAAAGAGGGAGTGGAGAAAGAAATGGAGAAATCTGTTAGGAAGTAACTCAACGAGATTGTCTCCTATAATGGCCAATATTACAAGTAAATGAATTCAAGGCATCTTTCCAGTAGCCAATGCTAGTGGTGAGCATATTCCTTCGGGTTGGGGGTTATAAATATGACAATCTAGCATTGCCGCAAAAAGTCCATGTACAGGTTCAATTAAGGGATAAGCATGTATATTACCTCCATTCAAGGCACATATTATTTTTTTTTACCTTTCCAATTAATTTCATTATTTTTTTTAATATCATAGGCATCTCTACTCCACATGGAGATGAGACTAATCCCAAGGATACACAAAACAACCCACAAGCCTCATGTATCATGTTACTCCTGCAGGAGTCGAACCCGAGACCTCTAGTCTATTCAATCTTATTTACATCAACAGCTAAAAAGGACAAATAAAACTAGAGCCACAAATAGTTCATGTAGGTTCATTCAGTTTGGACCTAGGACAACTAGAGAAAGAGCTGCAAACAGGTCTGATTAGGCCTAGTTGATCAGACCCAGTCAGGTTTGGGTTCCTCTCCTCCACCTCTTCTGGCTTTGACTCTCTTACACATCAAGAAGAAACCTTCAGATTCAGAGGTAAAGCTTCCATGTGTTGCAAACTGAAGTGGGTTTGGGTAATTGATAGGGAAAGAAGGATTTAATCTTTTTCAAATAAAGGATTTCAATATGTTCGATTTGCAACGTTTTATGGAATAGAATGTTGATTAGGGATGTTAATTTTGGAAAAAAAAAATACACGTGGCTTAATAAGTGTGCTGAGATGGATGCGTGGAGTAACATAGAACTTACATAAGCAGAAACATGGAAACTTTTAGAGCCACATATGCACTCCATTACATTATATTGATGGTGAATCTTTTAACACCCATGCATCAGCATAAGCACATTTTGTGTGTGTGTTTGAGAGAGAGAGAGGGAGAGAGAGTGAAAATCTAGGGACAATATAATATTTTTGTTTAACCATTGCATGCAAAGTATACACTGTTCACAAACTTCTTATGTATGAAAAACTTACCAACGCTTCTACATAAAACTCAGGGATATAAATGAAGAGTGAATCAATCTTGCTGAGAACTAATAGTAACTGCACAATCCACCTGCATGTTGCATACATTCCCCTTTGCTTCCAGAGAGAAAGTAGAGAGATCCGATACCTATAATGAGAAGAAACAACACATGATTGACCCCTTCAAAGTTTTGATATGACAACTTAGCAGTGGAAAATAAACGCATAGGAAAGGATAAATATACAAGAGAGAGAGAAAATGTAATGTAGAGACAATAAAATAATAAATGATATAAAAATATTTGAATAACAGAGTGAGAATTGAACGCATTAGGGATAGTCTAAAGATAGTTGTGATAGATGACAAATTGAGAGAAACTCATTTGAGATGGTTTGTTCACGTTAGTAGAAGACCAAGCACAACTCCAGTATGTAGCGTGGCGAGGTTAGGGTTGAAGGCATTGGGAGGAGAGGTCAACCTCCAAAAACATGAAGGGAAGGAATAAAAAAGGGCATACTAGAATGTGGGGTGATTGATGGTATGGTTTACGATAGGGCTAATTGGAGAAGAAGAACTCATAAAGCCACCCACAGATAGATGGGATAACTGGATGATATAATGATGAGTGAGAGAATGAAGTTTTGTTAGAATACAAGCAATATCACAAGGACTTCTTGCGTAGAGGATTTTTTCTAAATATTAATTAGAACAGATGAGATTTTTTCTCTCCATTAATATATTTCACCACTGTTATCGCTAAAAAAAAAAAAGAACATATTTTAGCGTATTTTAAATGCATTCTCCATTCATAATTTACAGATGGGAACCAATTATAATGCGTTCATCCAAGGCCCATTGAATTCATGTGAAAATGAGGAGGGTGAATTAGATAAAATTGTCTTCCCAATTTCTTGATAAGACTGATGCTTTCAAAGGGGACTTAGTAAGGGTTCTAATGGACCCATTTTCATTGCAAACTAAGCCAATATGAGTGTTTTACGGGTTAAGGCCTGTTTGAACATGAGTTAGGCCTTAGAGGCCTTAGAGGCCCATATGTTGTCCATGCTGAAGTGGCGAATTTTCCATGTCATTTCCTAGTCACATGCCATGTCATCATCACTCCTAAAATTTAGTTGTGAAGTCTCACCAATGAGACAACAATAGACGCACAGAGGGAAGACTTCAATTTGGAAAGGCATCAGCTTAGAAGCCAATCTATGTGTGTGGACGGAATTCCAAAAGAGGAGAGAGTATTGCATTCAAACCAAGCAATTCCATCCTTGCAAGTTCGCCCATACCCTATTGGGACTTGTGATGTAATTTTTTTTATTTTCGAATTTTCTTTGATGATTAATAAAGCGACATGGCTAGATCTAATTGGGTGAGATATATTTAGAATTAGACAAACAAAGCAAGCTTAAGTCTGCAAGCTCTGTTTGGATTTTCTTTTATTTTTTATTTCCATTGATCCTAAATTGTATCACCCAAACACCATTATAAATAGTGGGAACCAATCCATGTTCAAGCAAATTTATAATTCTAGTGAAAGCAAAGGTTGCTTTTGGGTCTCTCCTAGTGTGGTGAGTTCTATTTTCTTTTGAATTTAATTTTAATATTATATCGAGTTGCTTTTAATTTATGTGAATGGTGTGTTAGATTGCAACTTGAATTTGAAGGTTCAATTGAGATTTATTAAGTTGAGTGTTGGATTTTCAGGGTTTCTGGGTTTCTATTATTGAAGTCATTGATTTGAATTGTAGAATTCAAATCTAAAATTTATGAAGTTGAATGTTTCTTGGAAGTGTGCTAGTTTCTGCAATTACAACCATCAGTCCTTCATCCCAATTGTTCACAGGAATCTAAGATGCACGAGAACAGGAGTTGATATCAGAATTAAAGGCCTATAATAATAACTCTTGGGCCATATGTCATTTACAATGAAGATTGCAATATGACAATCTTGATTTTTTTTTTTTGAAAGATAATATGACAATCTAGATTTACACATGCAAATGCAACAAATCTTTGTTTCATGAAAGGTTATGTTGCACGGATATTTGAAAATGTGTAATGCACCCATTTCCGACACTTGTAGACACTCGCACCCATGCTGGATGCTTGTAGACACTCATACCCATTTTTCATGGACTATTTTAGTACTTTTTAACATTGTTTCGAAGGTGACTAAAATATTACAACACCTTTACCCTCTTAAAGCCTAATTATAATATCAATATCTTTATCAATTAAATGTTCAAAGTAAAAGTACTGTATCATTTTCTATTGGTATTATTTTCACACCTTACTTCATTTAAAATAAACTTAGATTTAATATAATTTAAATATGGTGCTGTGTCCCCATGTCTTAGTTTCTTAGAGTCGCCATGTCTAACACCTTGTACCTGAATCAAACATCGACACTTGTGCCCGTACCCATGCACCTTAGATGAAAGGCCATTTTAAAAGGAAGTTCTCTAGAAGTCACAGATCCTATTGAGCTCTCACCAGGTGGATATGTCAAATGTTTTTTTTTTTCTTCCTTTTTTGGGAATAGTGATTTCATAAGATACGTCAAATGCAATTCAGTATATTCCATTCCAATCATTTAAAGTAACCCAATCATGACTAAAAGTTTTGAATTGGTGAAAATACAAAAAGAAATTCTCAAAATGACATATTACCACTTAAATCATATTTTCTTTTCTGGCAACAAAGCCCATTGAAGTGAAAATAATATAAAAGAACAGTGTAAGTACAAAGTACAAGAGAAATTTGATAAAGAATGCAATATCTATATCATGCATATTCTTACCACTTTATCAAGAATTAGGATTAGAAAAAAGGTAAAAAACGTTATGCATATTTTAGGTTCAATGGCGAAATCAGCATGCCAAATGGGCCGGGGGGTTGAAGCACCCCCCATGGAGGTTAATTACCCTGGTTAGGGAGATTAAGGATTTGATTTCGGGCCGGGAGGTGTCGTTTGTTTACATCAGTCGTACTGCCAATGGCGTGGTAGACTTTTTCGTGAAGAACAGTGTTGGTGGATCAAATTGTGGCACCTTCCAGTTACCAGGAGGATAGCTTGTTGTGTTCTAGCGATGCTTTTTTTTTTTTCTAGTTTTCTGTATTCTTTTGTTGTTTTGTTGTTTCTTTTTTGTCAGTTGGGTCTATGTCTCTTAGACCTTTTGTCCCTTTTTCTTTTTATACTTTCTTCTCTTTTTAATAAAATTTTTCTCTCTTACAGCTCAAAAAAAAAAAAAAAAATCAGCATGCCAAATGGTCATTTTACAGTGAAAGTAACAAAAATACTTGAATTCTTCTCAATGAATTATACCCAAGGAACTGGTGGCCAAACTATATTTTTGCCAATATTATTCATCTGGATCCCATGTTGAATCCAAATCTGTCAAAGATGATCAATCCTGAAGGGGTGCTAGCTTCTGCCATTAGAAATGAAGGATGAGATTGTCTACCACCCATCTTCAGATATGAAAATAGACTATTTTCAATGGATGCATCATTCAAGAGGGAAAAAAATAACAGTGCCTTTAGAGTAGTTTCTTCCCTGGTCCAGCAAGTGATAGCAGATGCTTGGAGCAATCTCAGGATATCCACCCTGGATGAATTCCAAGGGATTTCACCATGGGATCTTCAGCACAGTTGGTTGGACTACCTAAGTTCTGCCAAGTAGGTATTATTTGGGTAGAACAGTTGACTGGTTCTCACTCCACTAGTGAGCACATGAAAGTGAAGCAGAAGTTGCACCATTACTATTAAGAAAATAACAAGGAGATGAAAACTGCTTTATTTGAAAAGAGATTGTTTTAGTGCCATCCAGCAGGCTATTGGAGGAAAACATGTTTTAGTGGAAGGTTTCAGATTGGATCCTCAAAACTAGGGAACTAATAAAGGATAGACCAAGTGACATGAAGATCCAATAATTGAATTGCACATTTACTGGCAAGGCAGATTTGATAGCGACAAAGGGAGCAAGTGAGCAACGAGGGAAATTTTTTGGCTTATCGGGTTTTGGTTAGTTATGACTGTTATCTTGCTTTACTTTTTATGTCCACATTTTTATTCCTTCGACCCAGCTATTAAATAACAGTTACCTTTAAGAAAATAACCTGTGCCGTGACTACAATGTGGGAAAGACCAATCAAGTAAACCTTAAAATAGCAATTGCACAAAGCAACACCATCCAATAGGAGCTTAGCTGATAAGTAAAAGACATAAATGATGAAAAACTAGAGGAAAGAATCATGCCATGCATCACTAGCCATCAAGAACAGTATGCAAAAATCAGAAAAATAATTCTATTTATTATTATTATTGTTTTTTTGAAAGATTATTATTATTATTATTATTATTATCATTATTGTTATTATTTTGTTGGGTTGGGAAGAGAGGGGGAGGGGGGTTCGCAAAAATATCAAAACTGTAGTGCATGAAGTGGTATAAATGAGTTGCAGTCATACAAAGAAATGAAATTTTACTTGGTCTTTACCATGCAGAATGTCTGACACAATCAATTAATTCTTCTCGATAAACATTCCGACTTTCCTTTAAATGTTTTAGTCGCTCACCACAAGGTCTTTCTCTTATTTGCCTATCAGTTTCATCCAGGAGAGAGACTGCTTGCGACTGATGAGACATGTAATAAGATGCCTGCAACCAACCACACCAAGTTCTGTAAAGATGTCCAAGATACAAAATAACAGAGCCAGATATTGTGGTGCCCTTTTCAAGCAACCAAACCTCAAATCCAATTAAACTGCAATTTTCTCTGATAGTTCATTTATGTCATGTAAGAATCATCTCATTGTATAGAAAAGAATAATGAACTTACCTATTGCATGAAAAAAAAAAAAGATGAAAAAGTGGAGAAGAAGAAGAAGAAAATCAAAATGGGAAGACAAAGTGAATGCCAGTCATTGAGTTCATAGAAAAATACAAGTCTACACACCTCCCACCAGGACAAAAATACAAAAAATATTTCTCAATGTTCAACTCCATAATTCAGTGCAATTACTGTTGTAAGGATATCCGATATGTGTCAGAAGTAGATCAAGTTCATCAACCACCGGCATAAGCTACCCAAAGTTAAAAATTTCAGCATCAAATTCCAATACCTGAAACAGTATATTCTATTATAGTACGCAATGGATTTTATTAGCGACTGACTAAATACAAGACAGTTTCTTCAATTTCATAATTTCAGTTTATTCATTCAATTCTTATCACATGACTCCACAGACAAAGAAATTGGCTTGTCAGCAGTTCAGATATTACACATGCTGCATACATGCTGAGAAGTTACAAATAAAGATGGCATATAAGTGCTATCGTTGGTCATAAGAATCCTAATTCCTAATTATGATTCATGACTTTGCTCAAGAAGAACATCCATGAAGGAAAACTAATGTAACAGTAAAACATGCAGTCGCTAGTTGAAGCAGCTGTTACGCGTGCACATGGTGGATGATTTCAAACCAAAAGCATGGTTGCCACAAGACATGGTCACTAAAGTAGCTTAGTATGTTAAACTCGGAATCTAATACTGAAGCTTCATGATAGGCTCACATGCCCCATTTACACACACAACAGAGAGGATACAGACGGTAAGAACCAGAAAATCTTTTATCTTTCTATTTGGAAGCTTGAGGACCAATACACAATGAAGAATAAAAATTCATATAGAAAATACTTAGAAAAGAAGAAATAAATAGTAGTTTTATTCAATACCAGCTTAAAGTTTTGAGCAAGGCCCAAATGATATAGAAACAGCATAGCATCTAACAGATCCTCTTCTCTTAGTGTAGCGGAAGACAGATCACTTTCATCTGGCAGACTCCTTGGAGACTGTGTAAGTCGATATTCAAAATTTGATTCAGTCTGCTCACTTGAACTTGGTTTATCGTCTATCTCATCATTCAAACTTGATGTACTGCATTTTGCTGCGACATGAGTAGATCTATCCGGAATATGACTGGAGGATCCCTTCGAACATTTGGATGCATATCTAACTGAATTCTTTGAAATTCTAGCAAAATCAAGATCAGAACTTGAACAACAACATGGCTTCTGCCGAGTAGAATGTGTTACTGCTTCCTCTTCACCATCCATACAGCCTTCCTCCCACTGAACTACTTCTTTTTCCCCATCATGGAAGGGATGAGACTTCAGCAGATGATCAAAAGACCCACCAAGCCTAGAAATATCTGTGCGATGAGGTTCATTGCCAAGAATTAAATTTACTGGGAAACTTTGCTGCCCTCCCTTGTGAAGAAAACCTACACGAGTTCCAGCTTTTCCTCTGAGGCCTTTCATCCATCCACATATATCTCCTGTACCAAACCCTTCAGATAGAAAATGGAGAATCACAGTGTACAAGGAAACAAGAACTGAATTGCTTGAGACCCCAGGAGGTGGCACATTGCGGTCTGCACCTCTGTTTTTCCGGATGATCTTCTGCACAAAAGTTCTGAACACTGATCCCGGTACCTGAGGTGGTGATGTAGGAGGTATAAACTGTATAATCAAGTGGCAGAGTTCCCTCTGTACCTCCTCAATCTGCAGATTGGTCAAACCAATTTTTATAATTGATTACCTTAAATTCCCATATTGATCTCCTTAATTAAATGACAAAAAGCTGTAAAATTAGGTTCCTTTTGCAAAATGAGCAGGGAGCATGATTTATTTCAGTGTTTCTCATGCAATAGGATGTTCAACATGACTTACATCAAAGGAAAGAGGCATGATTGGTTACAAATTGACAAAGTTTATAATTAAGTATAAACAAAACTAGAGGACAATTTTCTAGAGGTACAAGAAAAAGCATTCATTGCCAATAATGAGTCCAGAAGAAAAATATAAGCATGAGAACAAGAAAGCAGGAGAGAGAGAGTAGGAGGATGAGGAGGATTCTTCACTCGTCAATATTTCCTTGGTATTTGTTCCCCTCTTGCTAGCATCATGCTGAATACAGTCAAATAAAGCTGAGTCTCTCCTTACTCCCAAGTAGAGGTTGGATTCCCATCCCAAGCCATTTCAAGAACCCTGACAAAGACTAGCATTGCATGTGGCTAAATATTACAAAGTGGAAAGGGAAAGGAGTACACAAGTGTCCAGAAAGTGTGTGATATTTCATGGGCAATGATGTTGAACCATTTCTGGTAGCAAAATTGTATGTCGATTTCAATGCAAAGTTAATAGAGGAAGAGAGGAAATTTCTTGTCAGGCATTTGGTAAGTAGACATTTTCTTTCCTCATGTACATGTTGATAAGAGGATTTTGGCTTTAAATTATCATGGAATGGATTTTTCAAGGTGGTCCTGAAACTGAGCCCAGTGCTCAAGCGGTGGCAGGAGGGACGACGATCAATTGGGAGTACGGGCGAGCACAGGTAGCTTTGGGCGAGCGATGGAGGTGGGCACAATGTGAGCAGAGCGAGTGGGAGAATGGAGATTGGTAGAGGGATGTTGCTCGAACAGGGAGGAGGATGGTCTGGCTGACGGGTGGGTTGCTGGCCAGAGTCGTAGCAGGCGTGGACAGTGGCGGATTTGGGCTGAGCCGAGGCTGGCATGAGGAGTCTTAGGTGGAGGGCAGAGAGGCACCCCAGGCAGATCGATGGAAGGGTGGCTGCTTGAAGAAAGGGTCGTTGTTGAACAGGGGCAAAATGGGAAGCGGGGTAAGGATCTGGTGGACGGGAGTCCTCACAGCAGGCGAAGGGTGCTGGTACTTGGGCGTTGTCAGTCTAGCCAACAGCGAGAGACCTGTGTTTTTAAACACATGAAGATTCAAGACGATGACGTTGATGAAGACGAGCAGAGAAGGGTTGAGCAGGGCCAACAGGGAGCGACAATGAGCTGTTCAAAAGGCAGGGTCATGGAGAAGATCTGACAAAGGAAAAATAGGAATATGGTATCGAGGGAGGCAGAAGCAGGCTAAGGATCTACAGTCCTCCCTCTGCTGGATTTCCTCCAGCAGAGGGAGAGGTGGAGGGCAAGATTGGTTTTGCCGAAAGAACTCATGGGCTGTGTTTGGATGAAAGGTAATTTTACAGGGGTCACCCTTGAATACCCCAAGCTTCAATGGGGTATTCAAAAAAGGTGATGAAAGGGGTGATTTTTTTAATTTTTACCTTCACTTGGGGTAATTTTTGGGTTATCAAACAAGGGTAACGCAGCCATGGTTGTTGAAGAGGCTTTATATCAACCTTTGAAAGAGAAGGGAGCTTGTGAAAGGTTGAGGGGAAGAAAATTATGTATTTCTGAAGATGAAGTACATTATCGCTCAGACCTATGTTCACGAACTTCTCAAAACGTGCAACACACCCCCGTGTTCACGCCTGCACCCATGTCGTGACAGACACTAGGACGAATTCCTCATGGACTCTTCTAGTATCTTTTAACATTGTTTTCCAAGACGACTAAAATACTATGACAAACTTGTCCTCTTGATAGTTAAAACCTAATCAAACTATTGACACGTTTGTCACTTTGATTATTTAAAGTTGCTACATTATTTTCTACTAGTGCTATTTTGCACCTTATTTTTTTAGTTAAAATACATTTTTATTTAGATTTATTTAAATATGGTATCGAGTCCCTGACTCCTTTTCTTTGTTTGCCGAGTCTTAACAACTTGCACCAGTGTTGGCTCTGACACTCGCACCAGTACCCATGCAACTAAGGTTCGGACTAATGAATAGGATTCAAACAGTTGATGATTAAGGTGAGCTATCTTGAAAAAGGATTACTAAAGGATCGTCCATGCACCTGGTGACGATTAACCTTCGAACCAAGAAGCACTCAAGTGTCATAACTGAAGTTGAACTGTGTAATGGGCATCATTTAGAAACACATGCATTTTACTTTTTTGAATCGTAACTATATTATTAATAGACGGGGGAGAATACAACTCAAAAACAAATGCAGCGGAAAGAGCCCAGCTACAACCAAAAAGGAACACCAAGAAAATAGGAAGACAGCAACACACTACAATGCAGCAAACCTACAAAAACCCCAAGGCAGACCCCCAACAACACAAAAGGACAGAAGAGCAGCAGGAAGCCCATGAGCACATATCTGCCAGTAATCCCTGCCCCTTCCTCAGCCAGTATATCAGCCAATACATGCAGTTCACTTTAACAGGTTTTGGAAAAGAAATAGCACTTACGTATCAGAGTACATTTTTTTTTTTTTTGAGTGGTAATAGAGAATGCTTTTATTAACAAGAAAACAAATACAAAAGAATTACACAGGGCCTAAGAGGATTTAGGTATCGGTGCACATGAGTAAAAACCCTTACTGGCACATGAGAAAAAATTTGAAAAAAAAAAACTGAGCCATTCAAATATCGTACTTATGATCCTTGGGAGCTATGTCAAGTAAAGGAAGAGGTCATTTTCATAAGAACAAAAGCTTACCTTATTAATTGCTCCAGATAATGCCGTCGTTGTCAGTATCATACTGCTTTCAGATGACAGGTCCTCACAATATCCAGACCAGCACACAGAAGGTATCAAAAACTGCAAATCCTGCTTGTTTGGACTCTTTCTTGATAGAAAACCCTCGAACAAAAACTCAAAATAAGAAGAGCTCCAAAGAAGAACCATCAATTGCTCACGTCTAAGAATATGGCATGCTAATGCAAGATAAGGGTATGACCCAGAAAATGGGCACTCTGTCAGAACCAGTGGCGCTGTTTTGCAACTGCATGAAAGTGCATTAATAACATGCTTAAACACTGTATGAGATCCTGTAAACTCTAGAAATAAATCCAGAATCTTATCCAAGCTTGCATAATCATGTGGTGCTTGCATTTTAAAGACATCCAACAAGAATGATACAACTGCACCCCATGCAATATATTCAACACTCAACAGCTGCATGTCAATTAAAGAAAATAACTCTTCACAGATACCATGAGAGATTGGATGAAAGAGTTCTCCAACAGGTCCAAACCTCTTCAAATTTCTTAGCTCGTCAACAAAGGTTGAATCAGTCTTGTTCATGCTTTGTACTTCCAACAATCTTAATAAGCATCTTAGCAAGTAAGTTGCAGCCAAATCCTGAGTAGGAGGAGCTTGAATAGGAAGGAACCCATCAACTGGATACTTGAAGGGGCGTGCCCCAAAATTTAGATCACAACGTTCACCTTGAGAGAGAGAAACTGCAGGAAAATAGCCAAGTCCAGGCCCCATCTTACGAACCCTGTCAAAAGCCACTCCAAGCGAAACACCATTTCTGTAAAAAGAAATCTCATCACAATCCAAATCTATGCAACAACCAATGACATCACCAACAACCCATGACTGACCATATGTCTCAGCGTTTTTATTCCACTTGGCAACCCTCTTCCCATCAAAAGCAAAAGAATCCTCATCATCTCCCACACCAATATTACTGGTAAACAAGCACGAAAGAGTGGCCCAACCAAGTTGTTGAATCCCATCAGTTTCTAGGATCACTTCATACATCCATTTCCCTTTCCACACAAAAGCATTAGCCCGGGCACTGCTGAACTTGGCAAGACTTTCTAAAACTAATGGTGGATTGACGATACATATGTCACCACCAATGCTACTTTTGTCAATGACAACACCATTCAGTTCACCACTACTATCAGTAAGACACATCCCATTTCTGTTGCTCTGGCTGACATCCCCATTCCTCTGGAGTTTCGTTATTTCATTCTTTAGAATCGAGCGAACAAATCCAACATTGATCAGACTAGTTGAAAGGTGAAAGGATTTATGCGGGAGACCAAATATGTGTTCAAGAGTCCGCTGTACAGATTGGAGACCAATATCATCGTGAGAGGAAACAAGATAGGTCTTCTGAGAACTGTCTCTCTGATTCTCACTATTTAAAATCACAGCTAGACCAGAAGAAATCTTGTTAATCCTATTAGCATCTTCTTCCATTGAAGAACAGTATCAGGAGGACATTTTTGTCCTCCCCTGGCTGTCAAATAAAACAGAGCAATTGGGATTTCACCAAAATAAATCAAGTTCAGCTCCAAAAACTCTATCACTTCGTACTTCTCCCAAATAAGTGCAACTGCTTCCAAAAGTCAATCCCTTCGAACCTAGAAATAAACCATCTTCAACAATTCAAGAATTCAAAAAAAAAAAAAAAGGAAAAGAAAAAAGTGTTTGCTTCATCCAGAAACCCATTAACTCAGATAAAATTTTCAACAAAAAATTCAAATGCAGAAACGAAACTTCACTTAAATTTCTCATTCATAGCAAAGAAAAATCAGAAACAATGATAATCCAACCAATATAAGCTCACATTGGAGTAAAAAAAAGTTCATAAATTTTTTGTAACTTCTATACAATGGAAACCAACACGAGAAAAAAATATACAATATATATATGGCGAGAGAGAGAGAGAGAGAGAGAATCCTTGAATGGAGAATAAGAGATTAAAAATTCAGCCAACTCGGTCACTGGCCCTGGTTGCTAAGCTTCAAATTTCCATACAATTGAGACTGGTAAAGAAAAAAGAAAAGAATAGAGAATTTTTCTGTAGCAAAATGAATGGAGGATTCGTGTATGGAGAAAAGGATGTTAAAATTTTGGTAAATTCAGTGATTCACATGCGTTGATTTACCTCAAATTTTCATAAATTGACACTGACACAAAGACAGAGACAGACACATACACCCACCCACCCACGCACACACACAGAGAGAGATTTTCCGCAGTAAATGGATAGAAAATTTGTGAATGGATAAAAGTATACCAACTTTTAACAAAAAAACGGATAAACGAATTCTTTCACTAGCTCTGGATTTCCATACTTTCATCGAGACTTTCTAAAATGCTGGCTAATGGAGAAGAGAGAGAGAGAGAGAGAGAGAGATTTTCTAAAACTTCAGATTACAAGCATTTATTAACTTCGAATCTCCACTCCATCGAGACTGGCGCAAGAAAAAACAGAAAATAAATAAATAAGGATTCTGTGCAGAAAATGAATCGAGAATTCGGACTGGAGAATAACAAGATTAACCTTTAGCGAAATTCTCCACTTACATGCATTGATTCACTTCAATTTACATACAAAAAAGACTGGCGCAAGAAAAATAATTAAAAAAAAAAAAGAGAGAGAGACTTTTTGCATAAAATGAAGAGAGAATTCTTGAGTTGATAAAACGTATATTAGTTTCCACAAAATTCGTTGACTTACAGGAGTCGAATCGCTTTGAATTTCCAATTTCCCATACAACTGAGAGTGGCAAAAGCAACGAAAAGAAAAGACTTTCAGCAGAAAATGAAACGAGGATTCATAAATGATGAAAAGAAGATCAAAAAATTCTGCCAAGTTCGGAGACTTACAGTAATCGATTCTCTTCGAATTCCTTGGAAAAGTTGAGAATCGGATGTCTTGTCAGCTCTCTTGCAGAAGCGATTGGAACGAACAATGGAAATTAGGGCTTTCAAACGCCATTGATAATGTTAAACGAGGAAGGAAAAGAAAGAGAGGGGGCGCGGCGCGAGAGGAGAAGAGGAAGAACTTGATTTCCCTTTCAATATATTTTTTGCCATATTAAATAAGAGTCTCTTGCGCCAAAGAAGGGGAACTCGACATTTGGACTTGGAACAGAACCACAGGAGAGAGAAGAATCTGAGAGAGGCGGGCAGCTCTCTCTTCCACACCGTACAAACATATTACCGACACGTGTCAAACTTACCTGGTCCGGGCCGTTGATGACGTTGCTCAACAAGTGTCTCAATTGCAAAATCAATGCCTCTTCGACGACAGCCGCCGGGCCTACGATCCCATTTTTTAAATAAATGAACTCTAGTTAAGATTATTATTAACTTTTACTTTTGAATTTAACTATCAAAAGCTCAATTATTTATTAAATTTTTATCATATTATCTACTAAGTCTTATTATAGTCAAATCAAGATTATAATAAAAGAAAATTAATGAAGCAGATAAATGAGTGCCTTTGTCATTTTGTTCTTGTGCAGCTGTGCTTTCAATCACATGTTAGATGGGGACGACGAAGCCGCCATGAACTGTAGATGAATAATTCAATCCACCAATGGCGACAGAAAGTGGAATTCAAAAATTAATTTTAAATATATAAAAAAGGTAATAATAAGGTAAAATTTTCTATCAGATATCAAATTAAATTTCCATTAGTCCATTCAAACAAGGTTTTGGATATCAAACAATGAAATTTCTTTTGCATGATTAGTCAGACCCAATAATTGAATGGATCATTCCCATCAATAGCCCATGCTATTGTCATTGTCAAATTGCAACTAGAGGCTAATCATGATTTATGATAAAATGCTAAATTTGATCTCAAATTATAATTTTTATATTAAATACTTTTATATACTTTGAGTATATAAAAAACTATAATTCTAAAGTAAGTGTAGCAATTTCAAAGAAACTAATGGCAGATCATGCAAAATTTAAAACATTGTTTTGTAGAAAATGGTAAAGATGGTTTCAATATAAAAAAAAAAACTATTAAATAATCTTAACGAGAAATATCCAATTATTTATTTTTATAATAAGAGTAAAGTCACTCTTTAACATTGATTATTAAAGAATCTGGCCTTAAAAACTTTAGTGTTTTGTAGAGTGTAGACCACTTCAATTATAAGTGTGTTAATTGTCATCCTAAGTACTTAATTGCTTACTATTCGCTGTTGAGAAAAATGCTTCTACATGACTAATAATGAAAATCTGATTACGAGCGTTGGTATGAACACCAACAAGCTAAATTTAATAGGATTAGTGAGTGAGACTTAAATTTAAGAAATATTGAAATATAAATGGATTTTTCCATGTTCATGTCAAAAGTATTTATGGGGTCGAAATGATGGAGAGTCCAAGAATCTGTGAAACTCATGTTGTGGGTGTTGGTGGGAAAAAAAATACTTATGTTGGACGTTACTTGTCCCGCATTGTTTATAAGGGAGTGTTTGTTGTGATATATTTGAGATGGCTCCATACTTTTAATATAAGGTTTTTTGGGAGCAATCTTAGGTTGGTTCATAAATGCAAAGTCATGCAGGTCTATGTTTGAATTCAAAGGAGGCAATATTTTACTAACAGGATGAGGACGACCTTGATTCTAAAAGGCGTGGATTGTGAAACACTTGTGTTGTGGGTGTTGGTAGGAGAAAAAATAGTCATGTTGAATCTCTAAGGTAAAAAATAATCAGGTTGAATCTATAAGTAGAGAGTCTTGCACATATTTTGAGATTAGTCGAGTTTATTAAAAAACTTAGATATTTTGATAATGATAAACACAAAATCAATTGATGTTATTCATCCATCCTTTGATCGTCATTCTGAACAATCCAATGGACCCTGAATCAATCTAATACAAACACGCGTGATTTCTTCCAGAATACAAATCTCAACTTCTTATGTGAATTCAATTTTAATTTATTTATTTACTAAAGAAATTTTGTCGCTGCCAAGTATGAAAGGAAACTTAAATTGAAAGAAAATTTGGAAAGACTTGACCAAATTTGCGACAAGAAATTGGAATTCCCTGTCTGGACTTGGGAAAATGGAAAAGGACGAAAGAGGTGACAAGATCAGGAATCCAAGGGTCAGCAATTTGTGGTGTAAACTCTACGGACAATCTATTCTGCATTTTGAGAGGGACAGTTCCACTGGACATGTTCAGACTGTATTATTATAGAGTTCATTAAATTATATTAACTCTTAATTTTTGAAAATAAATAAATTATCAAATAAAGAATAATTAATCTAACAGTGACTATATATCAAATAAATATTATAAGAAAGTAAATCTAAATTTCTAAAAAAAATAGTAATTTCAATAGATTGAATTTATCATAAACTGGGCTTTGTACATAACCATTATACTCAGGCAAAAGAGAGAATTGTTTTCATCGGGTGATATTATCGTTATTGAAATTATTCTTATTTCTCTAAAGTTGGTGTTCATTATTAAATTTGATAATTATTATTTTTATAAGAAAACTAGTTATCTAATGATTATATGATTTAAATTCTCAAGTTTTTTTTTTTATAATTACTACAATCAATTATTATCAAGTAGTATTTTAACTAAACTTTAAACATTAAATATTGACCTATATTAGTTTTTCAAAAAAAACTATGAAGTCTGAACCATGTGGTACAGTTGACAACCAATTATGTTGGCCCATTTAATAGATGTTCTGAAAAATATTTATTTATTAGTAAAGAGTGACCTTAAAGAAGCTACTGTTAAGACTTAAGAATATTCAATCCAAGAATGGAGTTGAACTGCTCGTTAAAATAAATGGAAAAAAAAATAATGAAAGGTTTGAATTAATAATGATATGTAAAATTATTTATCTAACAATTTATTTTTATTAAAAAATAAAGAACTAAAATAATTTAATGAATTTCATTTCTGATATTTTGATAACACCACCATGAGAGCCAATGATGCTAAAGGCACTTCTCTATGAATCTCTGCTTGTGTTATTTGTGTCCATCAAAAGTGAGAAGAACATCCCATAAGCCAATGATGATCGGATGATACCCACCCTGCGGTGTGGAACTTCTTGTAATTGGGTGGAACTTCCATCATAAATGACAGAAAGCTGTGCTCATGGCCAAATTCTAAAATTTGGAAATTATTCTTCTGATTTTTCTATTAAAATTGAGTGAACTTCATTCTATTCGATACTCAAATCAATGGATTCGATTTGTATAACTAAACAAATTATTCTTTAATTTAAAACTATAATACTTAGATCAACTATCATTTCATGGAAGTGAAAGTAGAGATTAAAGATGATAGTAATTATCTCAATTCTCACTCTACCTCAAAGGGTCACTCTTTATAGAGTTATTTGGTGTGTGTAACTAGGTTTACACATGCCTAGAGAATCAGTCGGGTGCTCTAAGCGGCTAGGACAAGTCAACCAAGTTAATCTAATTCAATTTTATATAATATTTTTATTAGATGGGTACATGTATACCTAACAAAATATAAAAAGTACTAAAAATACAATTGATAAAACACCAAAATGAAATCATTAGTATAGATAATTTTGAAGTCTCTAACTAGATTAGTAGACTAAAGTGTTCAAGACTCTTGGAGCATCTAACTAGGCCAGCCATCCTAACGCAGACAAAATTTGTTAGGACACATGGGATGGAGTGAAATTCTCATTTTACATCTACCGGTGTACCGATAACACGCGCTCAACATGTATATGTTCTGCATATCAGTACACCGATATTTGATGAGCAGTACACTAATAGGAGTAAAATAAGAATATCATTCCATCCCGTGTCTTCTAATAAATTTTGTTCGTATTAGGATGGACGTCAATCTTACTAAGAGTCGTAACATGTACAAATCTCTTTATTCATAAATACCAAATAACTTGGCAGAAAGTGACAATAGAAAAACAATATTAAAATAAATATCTTGGATGTTTAATCTCCCACTATGGAATGTTCTAAAATAAAGTGTGTTTGTCAAACAAAGGAGGTGATGAGTTTGAAAAAGTGCTTGTATTAAAGTAGAGTTTGTGAATGTCAATCTCAATCCAACCCCAAAAGACATGATCACATGGACCACAGAATCCCATTTCCTACATACAAAGTAGAAAGTATGCCTTCCCATGTAGAAAAGTTCTCTTTAAGCCATTACAAATGGCCTGCTTACATTTCAAAACAAGCCGTGTTCTCTGTCATCTTCCCATACGCCCAGCCATCAATTCATAGATTCATGCCTCACCGGCTCACCCCATGTAGTATGAAACTAAGAAGAGAAGGACGAAGGCCTTGTTAGGGACACCGTTGAAAAGATCACGAGCCTTCCAATCATCATGAGAATCACGATAGCAGCAAATGTTTAGGGTTGGCTTCTTCCTAACTTGAGGTAGCATTGGGTACAAGAAACCCATACTTCTATATAAGGTGTTTATAAAAATATATATATATATCATTAAGAGGCTGTTTGTCGATTTTAGAAAATAAGCTCCTTTTAAGAATTACTCTTGTATTCGATCTAAGTCATCTTGAATTTGAAAATCTAGGAGATGCAACCCTTTGTCTTTAAGGCACACCAAGTGAGATCATAGAGTCTGCTTCTTAAGACGGGAGATTACTAGTTGGGCTACACCCATATAGACAATAATTTACATTTCTATTGTATGATTTGATAACTTTGTCCAAGTTAAGCCCAAATACTGTTGAAAATTGAGCTCAAGTCTAACAAATACAATCTGCCTAACCAAGTCGGGCAAAGCTATGCCAACTTTTCAGCTCTGTCTCTACAATTTCAAATTGGGCTTCACCCACGTGGATCCGAGCTTGGCCTAGTGCCCTCAAGTTGCAACTCTACTACCAAAGGTTCAAAGCCTAAAACGAAAGGCCTTCTTTATAGTCTATTCGGATACAAAGACACTCAACAATTGGTCCTCCACACCTACAGTAGTCATTAATAAGTCTGTTTTATCAAATTGAATCAACAAATGGTTCATCCATGTCTAAATGACCCACTTAGATATAAAAAGCCCCTGCTATATCATCTACTCAAATCTAAATACGGTCAGCATATTTCTTGAATAGTTGAATCACAAAAAGGTCCACCCATGTCTAAATGGATCCACTAAGTGACTGACTTACATTTAGATATCTTTGTTGTCACTGACTCAACTCTAAATGGAACCACCAAAACTCCCATCTATATTCAAATTCAAATGGATCACTAAATGACCACCTTTACGTTCTTACTGGTCTAAGTCACACACCACGATCTTATACGATGAGCCCGCGCCTACCCATTTAGCTAAACGGGCTCAAAATGAGCCCGGGTTTGATCAGTTGAGCTATTATATATGTTTCAAGCCCACTCATAGTGACAGGTTGGAGCCGAGGGTTTGGGCCCATACACAGGCTTATTCATTTAGATAAATATGTCGGCAACACTGTTACAGAAAATCGAATTTTGAAATTAAAAATGAAAATAATACATTCTTTTCAATAAATTTTTAAAAATTAATAAAATAAAATCTAAGTATCATTCTTAATGTATTAATGAACAAACTAACTTTCAATTCTTTCTGGTTCTGAATATCAAATAAGCGCACTAACCTTGTTGTAACATTTCTTTGAAGTTTGAATATTGCACTCTGCATTTTAGATGAAGAAGGGATTGAGATTCCAATTTTTTTTACAGTACTACCATAAGAAAACCATGATAGTGATTAGCAACATTATAATTGCTGCTTCTAATTTTAATTTCATAATCTTAAGAGTAACATCAAAACCCTTTTAGGGAATCTTCAAGTACTGGTCATCAAATATTATTAATGTCAAAAACTTAATAATATTATGAAAATAGCTTTAGCTTACTACTACCATTGAACTCCATGGTGATTACTGGCCACATGAAAACTATCCAAATTTGAGTTCTCTTCATAGCCCAACACCCTTCCTCCCACTCCATAAACCTCCGGCATCGACGAATAAAATCCATTGCTTAAACTCGATAATCCGGAGTTATTTGTTGTAGGATTATCACCTTGATTAGCAGTATCGTCTGCAGATGATTGATCTCCTCGTCTAGCCATGGAGGTCTTCTCTCCTTCTGTCTCTCTATACTTGTTGAGGTAGACCTTGAGGGGTCCCACATAGCTCTCGAACCCGAGGGTGGTCATTGCCCACAAGAGGTCGTCGCCGTTGGTCGTCTTCCTCTTCTCTCTTTGGCATTTATCGGATGCTTCACCGGTGATGAAGCTGATGAACTCCGACACGCACTCTTGTACGGTCTCTTTGGCCTCTTTGGAGATCTTGGCATTTGCAGGGAGTGATTTCTTCATGATGCGGCTGACATTGGCGATGGGGAGAAGCCGGTCTTGATCTTTGTTGGGGCAATCGGAAACGGCCCCGGCAATTGAACGTGACTCATTGTCTGATGGTGGACTAGAGGCCGGGCTGAGTTGGCGTCGTCTTCCCTTCATAAGGATAGAATTTTTAGCAATGTAAGGATTGAAAATTTGAGGAGGTCTGTTGGGCTTTTATGGTGGGAAAGAGAAGGTGGGGAAGAAGACAGAAAACAAAAGAAAATTCAGCTGCTGATGGTATCAAGCTATTTTTATAAGCTAATGAAGATGGAAGAACACTTCAGAACATTGATTGAATAGGTTAGTAGGAAAAATGGTCATTTTCATTACAGAGCCAACTCAAAAGTCAAAATAATTTGATTCCAAACACGTTGACTCAGCTCTTCTCAAGCAAACTGACTCGTTCACTTTATTTCTTTAGCCAACTCGGTTTGTATCAGCCTGAAGAGTCACTCACATTTAGAGTCAAATTTCATAGAAACCAAGTAGATTGAAGCAAAACTTGAGTGATTGATATAGTCTATAGGGTGTCTTTATAATTTTTTAAATTTTATAAAAAATTAATGAAAATCGAATTTTCTAAAATAATTCTCATTCTGGAATTTCTTATGAAAAAAATATGAATTTTTTAATCCATGGTTCTTCTTATTGACTGTCCGGCATCCACAGAGCGCAATAATGACTCAGTGAATCACCAACGTTAGACCTTCCATTGAGTCAAACTCATGTTCAGTATTTCATGGCTTGCAACATTTTCATTAACCTTAGTAGAAAATTTGTCATTAAAATATAAGAAGAGGCATCTGCAACTTATACAAAAGGAAAGAAAAAGGGTGGCAAAAGGAAAGAAAAAAGGGGTGGCAAAGATGCCTATCATTTTCTCCTTTCTCTTGTTCTGTCTCTCCAAGATTCTGCCGATCACATCCATCAAAACAAAATTAAATAATATATTAAATATATTTTAGAGCAAATCACCCCAATTATTTCAGCCAATAATACCAAAAACCCCAACAAAAATCTCCAAACATGGTCATGACAAATGGCTTATTATTTATGTAATGATGTCACTCAACGCAAGTGTTTGTATTTTATAAGGTTGAATGTCACCCACCAAATATCTTCTTACTTTTCTTATTCTAACTTGATGCTATTTGTCTATGGAGTTTTCTCCAATGAAGAGAGGGCTTTCATAAGGAAATCCAAGTCAAAAACGTTTCTTTATGATATTAAAACAAATATATTTATAATGTTAGGAGTTAAAAAAAAATACAAAGATTTCGAATAGAGATAATCATATGGATCCAAGTGAAAAGATCAAAAAGCTTAAGACAGAGGCCTAGTCGCCTAGATTCTCATGCCAAACTACATCAACCTGACATGGGATTCAAAGTGTGAATTCTATCATCTCTATTATTTATTTTAAAAATTATATTTGGATTTTTTAAAAATTTACCAACAGATAATAAAAATATAGGATTTTTTCTCTTTTTTTAAGGTATTCAAATGCTGTACTGCATTTGCACCAAAGAAATTTTAGTTGAGCCAATTAGATGTTGTCACAGAATATTAGAAGGCATTCATCGTCATGGAAGTCATTTATTTATCCTATCAATTTAGAGTTAACACTTATAATCAAGCTCTAACAATTTTTTTAAAGTAATGATCTACTATCTAATGCTTGTTAGGGCTGCAGAACCCGGGTACGTCATGTTGGGTTTTCGGTTTGTCTAATCTTGGGCCCGACTTGCAAGCAAACTAGAGATTGGTTTGAAGCGGTCAAATTCGAGCTCGGCCCAAATTGTATTCGTAAGATACAAGCTTGATTTCAAGCATGAAATGCACATGTACGCTTCTTTGAACTTGAGCTTAATTGGATCTAAATGGAAGTTTTTTGTTTTATTTATCAAAAATAAATTTCAGTTCAGATAAAAATTTATGACCATCCAATTAAATTAAAATGTAAAAACAAATAAATATTCATAGCTGTATGCACAGATGAGGTGAGCAAATAGAGAGAGTTGTATATTAGCACAAGGAACAATTCCATGAAGTCAAAATAAGAATATGTAAATCTAATATTAATAAAAAACGAGAATTAAGTCAAGTTTTGTTAAATTGTTTTATGTCTATGTCTACGTGGTTAGAGTTAGACTGCTGTTTCAAGCTCTCTAAGTCTAACCATTGGCTTTAATTTGCAGAACACAATTAGAAAATCTTTGCCGGACTCTCTTTTTATATTAATCTTTAATAATAAAATAGCCAGTGCTCACACCCATTCATAATAGTTTTATAATAGTTTCATACATTGAATGATGCAAGTGTTTCGTGTTGAAGAGACAGAAAGATACGAATATATATATATATATTAAATTTTTTTCCTGTTCTAGTTGACCAACTCATTCAGATAGTTGTTTTCTAATTGTATGGATTTATTCATTGCTCAAAAAAATCTGGATGAGTTAGATCCGAATTAAAGCAGCTCTATGTGATTTTGAGTTGAATGGGTCACCAAATTTAATAGCTCAACCGGTTGCCTCCTGCCTCAGAAAGCTGGAGGTTGCTGGTTCAAACCTCCATAGCCTAACCTTAGTATGCCTTAGGGCTCATCTGTGGAGGTTTTAGTAGAACTGTATTTGAATTTTCCACACGTTAAACCAAAAAAAAAAAAAATTACCGACTTGAAAAACTTGTCTCCTATGTTCTCTGGTGGAAAATCGAAATTCCATATCCCCTTATGTGACAAAAGCAACTCAAACCTATTTTCTTTATTTCTCAGGGCCTAATAATCAATTAAAATGAACCACCAGTCCCAGATGGCACTAGATACATTTAATTTTTTTTTGAAAAAAGCCCAGCATTTGTGTGTATTTGGTGAGAGAGAGAGAGAGAAGGCAATATAGTAGCACAACACCGGCTGAGAAATATAACAGAAGGTTCTCCTTGTCCTTGGAACCATTGGAGGTCTGTGAAGTTTAAACAATGGACAATGCCTTGATGGTTTACTTCATGACTTGCACTCATGTACCTAAAATGTTTGTTTGGAAAAAAAAAAACCATCATGATTGGATTGTGACATGAAATTGCTATGAGATATGAATTGGTAAAATATAAATCATCTAAATTCTAAAGCCAAGCACTCTAAGGAACAATCCTGAATGCTGCCATCTTCCATCATTTGCCTGCCATAGAAACACCAGAAGTGTGTTTTTAGTAGTGTAGATTTAATGCGCTTTGTGGTTTACCCTCGTTAAAGTAGTGTGGAAAGTTCAGAACCAAAAGAAGGCAAATCATCATCAGAGCTTTGTGCTGTGCTAGAACTCCAGCTCTTCCTCTCTGAGCCATTATCTGATTTGTCATCTGATGAGAAAGATTCGTCATCAATGATTTCTGCTTTTGCATTATAGTTTTTCCCTCTCCACACCACAATCTGTTCCTTCTCAAATGTTACAAGGACACATGGAACCAAGTCCTGCATCAACACGACAGCAAAAGAGATCAAATTCTATAATCTACATCCAATTTGAGTAGATGAAGGAATATTGAGTAGAACAAGGAACATACTAATTATCTATCATTGGGAATGAATACTAAACATCTATTGAAGTCGTCGTTGCAAAATGACAAAATTAAATAAGTTAAGAATAAGGAAAACATTCTTCAAGAACTGTTTTACTTGGAAACTTCCTTCTTGGGGGTGGGGTGGGTTCAGTGAGAGAGAGAGTGAGTCGTTGCAAAATGACAAAATTAAATAAGTTAAGAATAAGGAAAACATTCTTCAAGAACTTTTTACTTGGAAACTTCCTTCTTGGGGGTGGGGGTTGGTTGAGTGAGAGAGAAATGTTTCCTAGCTCATATACTCTTCATCATAAATGTAACACAAGCCTCGGCATTTTGTGCGCCCCAGGCATAGAGGTCCATGTGGGCCTGGCCCATTTAATGATGGATTTACACGTCGAAATAGTTTTTCTTTTCTTTTCTAGATTTAGATCCAACCTAACTTGGTGTCCATTTGATGCATTCTAACCATTTCACTGAACATTATTAGTAAAAAAACTTTATCTAATGGTTCTATTTTTTACAGTTTGATCGGTCCAATGAAGAAATATCCAACATCTAAATTTTTTTATTGGGATGTGTCCCACCCTCTAAAATCTACCGTTAAAGCACCCTAGGCTTTTAAGCTCAGGCATTTCTAAAACCTCCTTGCTAAGCCAAAACTACTCATTATGCTTGTCAGGTAAAAGAAAGGGGTTTATAACTTTGGGAACACACAATAGTGCAATACAGAAGCTTAGGCTACCAAAAAATAAAATTGTTGCAATAAGAAAGCAGATTACCTCAAGCATGGAAAGACGCAAATGAAAATCTTACCCTGAGCTTACAACCTATTTTCCTGTAGTCACTCTTTTCCAGTCCCATGCAGTCAATACGAACTAGCTCATCAGTGAGAAAAGCATCCCGGACCGTCGGTACAAGATAAGCATAATAACCATTTTTTGCTGCAATTTTTGCTGATTGATTTAGAAGACAGGAAAAATGATGATATATTGAACCAACCACTTGATTAAGAGATGGGACAATACCAAGCTTGTTAAGGCAGGAACAGCAAGACCTCTCTTCCTCATTTCCTTTGTTTCTTCTATTGTTAGACCATCAATTGTTGTCTTAATCAGCCTTGGGTAAATAGGATCATGAGGTTTCCACAACATAAGTGGAATTGCATGCACTTTCTTTGGATTATAATATCTGCCCCTGTACAACACTATCAAACCACCCTGTCTATGGATGATAGCTCCACCCGTTTTATCCTGATTACATATAACAAAAATGTTTTTTTTGAAAGGTCTCTATAACATGATAATATTATTGAGGTAGAACTCACTCTCAAAAGCTAGCCTATAACAAAAATGTTTTTATCAAGCAACAGTGCAAAATGAAGGAAGATGTCATGGCCCAGACTGAAATTTCAAATAAAGGAAAGTTCAAAATAATCAGAACCCCACAAAAGAAACTCAGTTAATTGCATAAGATGCAAGTGTTAGGATGCAACCAAGAACTTATTGGAATGAAAGTTTCCCAAATGATGAGAAGCAGATGGTATAGACGTTTGGAGCCATAAATAAGAATTTGAAAAGTTCATCACTCAATAGTAAAATTAGAAAAAGAGTTATGATAATGACAAGTACAAGGCAACAAATGGGTGTGGTGGAACTTCTTACTACAGAATCTTACAGGGATAAACAGGCTATGGCAACTTACTAGTGGTAACTCAAAATCATAATTTCTTTTGGTGAATTATAAGAATTCAAGGCATGTTTATTCAATAGGACTAACGTACTTTCACTGCAGTATTAATACATAAGAATCATAGCCATTTCATTAATTTTTATCTGAACTCTGAAAGTAGGAAAGTTCAACTTGGGATACCATTTCCAGCATGAGGCAAGGGAGAACCTTGTCCTAATCTTTCATCCAAATGACTAAGTCATCTAAGAAAGACATGACGGTATTTGGAAGAATATGAGCATCATAGTCTAATAATGTACACAATATAAGTGACAAAAATTAATAATAAATAAATAATCAAAATCAGGTAACAATTCTTACCTCTCAAAAAGAGGGGGTAACATTCTTAATCAATTTTCTCGTTCTCATACAAATTTACCCATTGGCTGAAAGGTTAAAGATTTTTTTTTTTGAAATGGTTCATATATTAATAGATAGTAGGGGCACTAGAGGTGCAAATACAAAGAAATAGGGAAAATAAAAAACAATAAGCAACACAAAAGAAAACATGTACACAATGTAAGTGACAAAAAATTAATAATAAATAAATAATCAAAATCAGGTAACATTTCTTACCTCTCAAAAAGAGGGGGTAACATTCTTAATCAATTTTCTCGTTCTCATACAAATTTACCATTGGCTGAAAGGTTAAAGATTTTTTTTTTTGGAATGGTTCATATATTAATAGATAGTAGAGGCACCAAAGGTGCAAATACAAAGAGATAGGGAAAACAGAAAACAACAAGCAACACAAAAGAAAACACCCACAGAAAAAGCCAACAGCCAAGCCATAGCCTAAAGAAGATATAAAAGGTGCAACTCAAGGTAGGCAAAAGAATAGAGGGCATAAATATTGGAAAGGCATATCTAAGAGAGGTGAAACAATTCAAGAAAATAATTAAGAGGTTGAAGCTCCCCTGTTCTCTTTTTCAAAAAAAAAGAGACTCCCATTTCCTTCCTTAATTATTTTTACCCATTATTATTTATTCTTTTTTTCTCTTTCTTTCTCTTTGAGTCCTTTAAATTAATTAAAAAAAAACTTTTCAAAACCTCTCTTTTCCTATTTCTCTTGAAACCCCGATTCTCTCTCTTGGTTTTTTTTGGTGCTATTGTTATTTCTATTGACAGTATCATTACACATCTTTTTACTATTAATTATTTTTTAATATGTATGTCTATATAAAGCTTTTATATTCTTCTCTATAGAGACCCTTTTTCCTATCTTGTTGGTTTTAATTATAAATCTATTGATTTTACTTAGTTCCTTTCATTTCTTTCCCTTTTTTTCTCATAAGTTTGTTTTGGTATTTTACTGCAAAAGTGGGACGTGAGGCAAGGCAGCTGGCCCGTGTTTTCACCAACTTTCCGAATCTTTCTTAGAGTTCTTTCTTCCTTTTACCCTCTTTATGATAAGGTTAATTGGAGAAGAACTTATAAAGCAATCCTAGATAGATGGAATAATGGCGGCTGATGATGAATCAAGAGGTGGACAAATCCAACATTCTGCAGATTCTGGGCTCACTTCTTAGTTTGTGGCATGGTGGGCATTTAGTTTACATGTCAAAACCAACTAGTTCAAAGGTTCAAAGACTTAACTCTAGTAAAAAAAGGTTCACAACATGAGTGACGATTAACTAGATATTAACTAGTGGCTCAGAAACTAATAGTGATCACTTGGCAATTTGTTCCACCCTCTAACGTGAAAGGCTTTGTTGAAAAGTGTAATTGGATAAAATCCTCACTCTTGATACTTTAAAGGCTAAGAATTTCTCTTTGCCAAGCATGTATTCTACGCTGGAATAGTGGGGAATCTGTTAATCATCCTTTCCTTATTTTTTTTTTCTAAAAAACAACACCATTGGATTTGGTGGTATGGTAATTTATGAAGAGAGAGAGAGAGAAGTGCTCATTTAAAAGAACTTGGTCATAGACATCAAATTCATAATAGAGACCAAATTAGCAACATCAATATGCTCATTGAACAACCTGGGTGGGGGTTGGCTTGACAGTCAAGAAGCTCCCATCATGAAGGGAGGTATTGAGTTCGATTCAAGCTCAAACCCCTCTGGGCCACTCCCCATGGGGTTACTCCTCATCGCTGGAACCCATTATGTGTGTGTAGGGAGGTGTGCACATGCCCTGAAGGATTAGTCTGGTAAAGTACCCTACGGATGAGATGCCTGGACACCTTTGGTCATAAAAAAATGCTCATTGAATCAAAAAATGACTTTCAAAAACCTCTAAGACAAAAGTTACCAATAGAATTCACATCAGGAATTAGAGTTTATTAGCACTATTATACCATCACAACCTAATTAGATACTTTTTTGAGAAATAAAATGAAGCATCTAAAAGAAGTATCTAATTGGGTCATGAAGTTGTTGAAGTGATAATTAGATACTCAACAAGATATAGCAATAGAGAAAATATTGTGAGAAACAAGTACCTCAAGCTGGGTGCACACATTTTTCATATCGACAGTAGGCACTCCAAGACACTTTATCCTAACAGTCTCAGATTGCTTCCAGTGATTGTGAATAACACTCAGCATGTTATGAGTCAGGCCATCTCTCCCTATTGAGAAAAGATCATCAAGACCATACAAACAAGACATAGAACATATTGAAATTGTATAATTTATTTGGGATCCACATCCAACTACTGTATGACTCTTTTCAATTGCATTAATCAATTATCTGCAGTGACTGAACACTCAAAGTGGGAGCATCAGCTCAATCTTTAGCGATTTTAATGAGTGATAACTAATATTTTCACGGTAACAGAGTTCCATCATGGCATTTCTTTAAAAAAAATCTGTAAAAACAGACATCAATATCACCACTCCTCTTCCCCGATAACAAAATCACTTTTTTTCTCAACAGTACCAAAATTGTATTGATGTACAAAATTACACAAACAGAATAAAAATACAATGTACGTTCATTTATAAGAAAAGTGTATGCAATGAAAAAAAAACATACAAACATTAACAAAGACTTCTAGATGTTTGTATCCTAGAAACAGTTTAAAAACCTGAGAGAGAGAGAGAGAGAGAGAGAGAGAGAGAGAGCCAAGTTAGCCAAAACTTGAAAAAAATCATAAAACTTGGTGAAACTTGGCCAAGTTATAGAACTAGATTGAATTTAGAATCAAATCAGTTTCTGAATTTTTAAATCATTGTCTTATCCCAATAGATTTTGGCCAGATCTGAAATTTCAGAAAGGAAACTCACAATCCCTTCATTCCACTTGTTTTTTCAACCAACACACAGAATGGAAAATTCCTAAGCTCCATAACACAATGGATAACTTCATTAACCATTACATCAAAACATAAGCTTTGACAAGATCATAACTACAAACACTAAATTCCTTAATTGAAGTTAGCCAACTTGAATACAAATTTGACAAACTGAAAAATGAAATCACTGAGTCTATCAACGAATTGGAGAACTACAAAATTTATTAAAGTTGGAATACTGATTTCAAATACTAATTAATCGAATAGTGAGCTACATAACAATGGCCTAGCTTGCTAATCTACTTTATTTTGTGATTTAGAAACAGAATATTCTGTGCCCCCCCGCGCCACCCCCACAAACCGAAAGAGGAGAAATCACCTAAATTTACAGCAGAAAATATGAGCTCAAGTTAGGAACATTTCAAGCCAATTAATTTTCACTTTAAAAAGAGAGGAATTTGAGTAATCAGAAAACGAAGACAAACAAAAGAACTCATGAAGAGTACCCAAATTCACTTGTCGCTTGGTTTTATGTCGCTGACTTCTCTCGATCAGAATCCTCCTTTCTGCAGGCGTGAGTGGCTCACCAAGAATCCTCTCCCTGGATTTCCTTGCCTTCTCCTGCCACAGTCTCTGAAACACTGGCCCCATCCACAGAGGTCACAATAGGGTCGACAGCCGGCGCACAGACGCCAGTCCAGGCGCGGTCGAGCAGGCCAGGCCCAAAAGGAGAGTACTTTGGCTCCCTGAGCCCGATCGGGCGGACGGCAGGGTTGCTTTCGGTGTAACTGAAGCGGAAATCAAAGGGAAGATCGGAATGCAGAGGTTTCTGGCCCTCCCGGTCCAGCGACGATGGGGGCCGATACAAGGGCTTCTTCTTCTTCTGCTTCTGATGCTGATTCTTCGGTGGTGGGGCTTTGGAATGGGAAATGGGTTCTGGAGAGAGGGAATGGGGTGGCTGGAAGTCGTAGTTTTGCTGGAGTTTGGAGGTGAAGAAGCGGCTGAAGATGAGAGAGGAGAATATGGATCTGTTTGGGCGGGAAATGGGATTGGAGAACATGAGAGAGAAGAAGAAGAAGAAGAAGAGAAGAAGAGAAGTTTTAAGCAGGAGTAAGGAAAGGGTTTTAGCCTCTTTAGAGTTTAGAGAAGGAAAAGGTTCACAGGAGCAGGTCGAGGTCGAGGTGACTCGGCTCAAATTCAGTAACTCAGTCAAAATGGTTGAAGTCTAATATATTTTTAAATTTCGAGTTGTCTCTACTCTCTAATCAAACGAATTTTTAAAACTATATATGAATTTTTTTTAATTATTTGAGTGAATCATTTCAAGTGAAATTTAAAAAAAAAACTAATATGAAAGACTGAATGAAATGACATGAAACAAAGAAAATACAAGGGTGAATTATTTTAGTGAAAGTACTAAAAGAAATTTATTTTTCACTTCTATATTAATTTTAGTATTTTGGATTTTAAATTTTTTTAGAAATTTATGAGTTAAGTTACACCAAATTGTCAGTCGGCTTATAGAAATAGTTTACTAAATTTAAATATAAAAGACTAATATTAAATTGAAAAAATAAATGGCTTAAATGATGACAAGAATAATTGAAAATTATTATAGAAGACAAAAATTTAAATCGAAATAGAGAAAATTTGAGTCTATTTTGGTTGAAATGTCTGCAATTCAACATATATTTTTACAAAATTTTATTTAAAATTAAGAAGTCCAATTTTTTCAAAAAATTAAACTAAAAAGATATAATTCTGGAAGTTGTGGGCTCTATTTTGAGCTCATCAATGAGTCTCTCAATGCCTAAGGTGATGGTGTTGGTCCTAGGGTCCAAATCTCATTCGGGTTGAGATATCGGCTGACATGTGTTTTCAAAATCGGTTGTTTTTTTTAATTTTCTGAATTAAAAAATTAGAAAGAGAAAAAACTGGCTTCTTTTGAAAAAAAAAATTGAAATGCAAATATCGGCGATATCTTAATCGATAATCACTGATATGACTGGGCCCACGAACGATTCTAATATTTTTTTAAAAAAGAAAACAACTTGTGATATTTAATGATATCAGCAAATATATATCGCCGATCCACCAATATCATGTATATACGCCGATGCCTATCGTATTAGCTGATATTATAATCCATGATTGGCTCTTTACTTGAGCAAAAATAGTTGATATATTGCCTATCAACCAATATAATGTGTCAATTAGTTGTACCCATAGGTCAAAATTATTTTTTGATATTTGAAAGAGTAAAATTATTTGATCAATACTTTAATTATGTAAATTATTTCAGTTGAAATTTGTAAACGAGTGAGATTATTGAGTTTTTTAAAATTTAATTGAAAAATTTTCAGTCGATAACTGAAATATCTATTTTAAAATTTTGACTGAAATAAATATCAACTGATGGAATCCTCTGCATTTCCATATATTACTGCACCGACCAACCCAGTGCCTTCATTTGCAATCCTATCACTGGAGAATACGTGAGCTTACCCACCAAGATCAAACCTCACTCTTCTTTGCATCATGTTGTCGGCTTCGGATTCGACGGCATGAGGCAGGACTACAAGGTGGTAAAGACACATGGAGTCCGCCGCCACTTGGAAGGCTATTCATACGAGACTGATATACTCACGGTAGGTAGAGATGATTCTTGGAGAAGGGTTGGATGTTTTCCGGCCGATTTTTCTCCATTTTGCTCATCCGGTGTGCTTGTGAATGGAACCCTTCATTGGAAAAGCTTTGGTTGCAGGCATATTGTTGCAATGGACATGAGCAGTGAGCAATTCTATATGTTTCCACCTCCCAAACTAAGTTTTCTAGAATCTTTCACCTTTCATGTCTGCAACATAATGGGCAATCTTTCCCTTGTTCCCATTCCGAGGGAAAACCGTTGTGTGATATGGGAGATGAAGGAATACATGGTTCAGGAGTCGTGGACAATAAGAGTCGTTCAAACAGAAGTCTACTTGCCATTTCATAGATTGTCCACTCATTTAGCTTTACAACTTTCCCATGGTATCCATCGATATGGAAATCTTATTGATCCATTTAGATATTACCGTGCAACTAATCATGTGGGAAGCTTGGTTTCACTAGAAGACGCCATTGAGGGAAGGAAGAAAGGTAAAGATTCTACTGTAAAGTTCCAAAATGGAAGTACAGAGCTTGCTCTTGATACCCAACAATGATCAGCGGTTGATTGTCTATTTGTATTGTTTCTATTTTATTTTAGGTTTTGTTTTGGGGCATTGCTTGAATCATTGATTCTGCTAACTCGTCAATTTCTTTAATGAGTGTTTAATTGCATTAATTCTATTATTTTGTCTTCTATGATGTGTGTTTAATTGAATTAATTCCTTTATTTTATTTAGTAATTTACTACATTCACTTACATCTGTACAAAAGACCACGCTTCAATCTACTTCTAATTTTTATTTCTTGCATATTAGGTCACACACACCATGGTCAAATCTAGAGGCAAGAGGCAGGTTCACATGAACACTAAAAACATCAGCAAAGACTCTCCAAAAGCATGAATATGCTTGTCTAAGGTTCATAATACCTACTGAGTTGACTTAGATTTGATAAAATTTCATGTTAAATGAGTCAACAAATTTTAAATTAAGTTAAAAAACTCGCTCGAATTACTTGACTCTTCTGAATTTTGAGTTTTAATCATGGCTATGACATGAGCTAGATTTGATCAAAACTTGGGCAAGTAGCTACTAAAAATATGTTAAAAATGAAAGGACTCGGTTAAGGTCCACATAGGCATCCCAAAACATGGGCCCTAATTAGAACCACCTATAAAATAATAATACACTTAAAATTGAAAGAATTTCATTTGTTTTGACTTTTTTTTAATGATTTTAAATTTCATAAGAAAATTCTACAATTTATAATGAATCACCTAAATACACCTACACTTTAAGTCCCACGGCTGAATGCGTATATGTCATACACAGTGTTCTACACATGGTATTCTGATGAATTAATAGGCGTGTGAACGGACCCAGGACCGGCCCTGCCTGATAAGATAATCGCACAGTCCGCGGCCCGGCCTGAAAATATAGGGTCCGGTTAGCCTTGGATCCACCCCAGCCCGATCGGACTGTCGGACCGTCCACGGCCCAGTAAAGGCCATTTGTTCGATTTCTGACCATCATACTTCAAGGCCAATTTTTTAAAAAAAAAACTTCATTTTTTTTTATCAAACTGAGCACAATAAAACAGATATTTTATTTTAATCTAAATCAAAGTTTAAGAATTTGAAATTAAGACGTGGTTTGATAGTTCTATAATAAAAATAATTAAATTTTTTAATTAAAATAACTCTACTAGGTCAACTTGAATTTTTGTTGGTCAAATAATAACTAAAAATTTTCAAGATTTTAAATAAAATATTATATGAAAGGCACATCCAATACCTCTCTAAAATAATTTTAAAGTGAAAAAAGATATATTTAAACTTTTCAAATGATAATGTTTTTGAAAAAAATTCAATGAAGTGTTTTGAGTATTCAAATTCGTAAAAGAAATTTTTAGTTCGTATTGCTTTTAAACTGATATTTAACTTCCACGAGATAGACATATGAGATAATAATCGCTCAAAAAAATGAATATACATGAGATAATAATAATGTTACAATCAACTAAAATTAAGCTCAAATAAATTGGTTTCTAAATTGGAACCGTCCTTCTTTATCCTCTCTTTCATTTCTAAAGCTTTTTTGAGATCTTTTGTTGAAATTACAAACCTCAAACATCTCACTCCCTCCACTATAAATCAAATTTATCCCCCTCTTTCACCTGCAATTCACATGCAAAACAATTGACAAAGAAACTCATATGAATTTTCAGATTACTTCATATAATAATTACACAACCTCTCCTTAATAAATAAATGAATTCACTAAATTCACACCAGAAAGAACATATTCACAGCCCATACATCAACTTACTACCAAAATATGAAACAACGATTGATGGGCTAAAAACAATTTATCGATTTGAAAACAATAGTAAGATAATTTGTCCATGCTTTAACATCAATTCAAGATAATTGTAAACTGGAATTCCCCTGCAATGTATGTCCTATATAGTCACTAGAATGATAAATCCAGGTTGTTTCAAAAACTAAAGTGCCCTTTGAATTCAAACCTACCTTGAACCCATTTAAATTGTCATCCAGTCACATCGGTTCTCAAAAATGGAAAAATATTCCATGTGATTAAGTGTGAACAATCTTCATCACTATATATAAGTGGTAGAGCTCATACTCTTGGCATGTTAGAGCTTGGGGATAAGAGTTGGGTCCTTCATTGACACAAAAAGAATCAAAGAACATAGAGATGGTTTCTCCATTAAACATATACAATTCAAAAAAGAAGGGTGACATAACAAAACTCCATTTATTATTACTCAAAATCCCAAAAAGATTTGTGTATCCATCCATCCAAACAAATCTAGAACTACCCAATTTTTGAAGAAAGCAATTTACTTTACATCCATCCAAACAAAAGTAGAGAGAAAAGGGGGTACTTGTGGAGAAAGAGAGCAACTTCGAGGGCACAACGAAAGCTGGACTCCTGATGTCTATGAATCCATAATCATTTTTTTTTTTTTGAATCTATTTGGTCCCTCTTGAAAACCCATTTCAAGAAAATAATTTCTTAAAAAAAAAAAACCCTTTTTAATAAAACAACTATCAAAATTCTCCAAAAAAAATAGTGAATCAAAACATCCAAAAAAAAACACAACAAAAAAAAGCGACCAATTGGTGAAGGAAGGAAAAAAAATCAATGTACCAAACAAAGAACAGATCCATATAGATACACAAATACAGAGAGAATAAAGAATAATGAAAAAACACCTGCCCATAGATAGTCAATCTAATGGTTCTAATAATACCAACCTCTGAATTTTCAATAAATATATCTGAGTGACAACTCCATATTCTCAAGAATATCAGGAGATTAATATTATTAATCGTTCTTTCAGCCTGGAAATTAGTCACATAGTTTTCCTTTTTTATTGGATTCCATTCGCTGGTAATACAGGCTTCCATTCTTTTTCTTTCCTTATCATTTGTGTTGATTTCTTGCTTATTTCCTTTTCTTTTGAATTCGATTCCATCTCTAAAAAATCGCTAAATTTACTGCTGACTCAATTTTTTAAAAAAATCTAAAGATAGATTTAAATAATATACGCTGTGTTTTTTAAATTTCGGAACTGATATCATTTTCTTTTTTTTATTTTTTTAATTAATGACGTTTTTATATAATATCGACCGATATCGGTCAGATATATCGGCCGATATTATTTTTATACAGTCGATATATATCGTATCAGCCGATATGTATCGACCCTTTAAATCCGATAATATCATATCGAGCAATATTATCACCTTAGCCTGTGTGATTTTTTACATTTTTGTAGTTCTCAGGAAGTCATGTGGCTTTTCTAATAGTCTTAAGAAAATTGATTAGTGCATCAATACATTTATTTTTAGTACACAAAAAATGAGTAAAATATTTATTTTGTCCAAATAAATGGAAAGAGGGATTTGAAAAGGATAAAAGGATAAAAGGATTAATGGATTATACTGCAACTAGTGAAATGGAGGATTTGAATAAGACCGCTTGAAATCCATTACTTTAAGATTTTTTTAACTCGAAATCCCCTTGTGACAGCATTTTACTTTTTAGCTTTAGTTGTAATTAGTTATATGACCCGTGCTTTATAAGATTACACAATATATATTTTATATTTTGGAAGTCGTAAACATTTGAAAATAAAAATTAAATAAATTACTTTTGCATAAAAAAATATATCTGTACAATAGCTACCTTAAAGGCTTAAACATAAAAAGTCAACTTTGAAAAGCATAAGATTTAATGTACATACAAATGATTTATTTCAACTCTACTCTAAAGATACTTGTTCTGTGTGAATATAGAAATTTACATGTGTCTATAAGAGTCTTGCAAAAAATAAAGATATATAAATAATTAAATTTCATAAAAGTTGTATTGAATAAGATGAAAATGGTCGAATTTTGATCAGGACTGCTACTGTAGTGCTGTGTTGGTATTAATTGAATCTAAGAGGCATTGAATAAAGTTGTCTTATTTTTAAAACTTTGGGCATTATTCAACTCAATCAAATTTAAATTTCGAGTTGGAAACCCTAACCCAAAGGCCCAAGCAAAACCCTCCCCATGTCCGGTAGGAAGAAAAGGAGAGAGGGGCAGGCGAACCTTTCAAAGGGGAGGTAAGAGATGAGTGACACAGATAGCTTTCTTCGCTTGCTGCTTCCTTTTCAAGGCATGTAAGCCTCCTATTCAATGCCTATTTCATTTTCGTTTCGTTCGAGTCCTGTATCCATTGCTTTACTTTACTCCTGAAATGTATTGCTTTATTTCTCTGCACCATCTGCTTCCAAAAACCCCATTAGAGATTTCATCCCTTTCAGAGCCTTGGTTCTATTTTCAACTTCTGTAGCTGAGAATCCAACTTCCAAAAACATTTTCACGGTAGAAAGCAGTTCGCTGTCGAGAGAAAAGGCAATCAATGCAGTGAGAGTAAGATCCCTTGGAAACCCAGGCTCTGTAGTGGAATTCCTCAAACAGAATGGTTTCGAGGATACCCAAATCAAGAAACTCATCTCTAGGCACCCCAGAATTCTATATGCCAATGTGGATAAGACCCTCAAACCCAAATTCACTTGCTTTCAAGAGATAGGTCTCTCTGGCCGTCCCTTTGTGGACTTCGTCACCAAGTATCCCGACATCCTTCGTTATAGTGCTGAGAATAAGCTTCGACCTTCCATCAATTTCCTCCGAACTGTCCTACTTACTGACGATAATGTAATCAAGGCTATCGGGAAAAATGGTTGGCTTCTCTACTCCAATTTTGACAATATCACTATGCCCAATGTTGAGACCTTTCGCCGATGTGGGGTTCTTGATTGCCAGATCAGGACCCTCCTCTTGCGACATACAAGGTTCTTCACCCAAAATCCTAGTTGGCTTGAAAAGTTGACTGCCCGAGTCGAGAAAATTGGATTCAAGCATGGGTCTCGAATGTTCATTCATGCTACTCGTGCACTGGGTACAATGAGCAGCACGTCGTTTGAAGGCAAGATCAAATTGTTCAAGAGCTTTGGGTGGTCAGATGAAGATATAATGTCCGCGTTCCGAAAGACTCCATCTTACTTGACTTTGTCAGAGAGTAAGATTCAGACCACAATGTGTTTCTTAATGGATGAAATTGGATATAAGCCTTCCCAGATTACTTTCCGGCCCAATCTTCTTCTGTACAGCTTGGAGAAGAGGTTGGTGCCTCGACATGAGGTTTTGAAGATATTGAAATCAAGAGAATTGCTGAGGAAGCACGTTGAATTTTCCACAGTTGCAGGCATGTCGGAGAGCAACTTCTTAAAGCAATACGTTCTTCAGTACTTGGATAAAGTTCCTGAACTCCAAGAAGCCTACATAGGTAGTAGAAAATCTGAAAAGAAATAGAAAAGGAATGCAAAAAAGTTGGACCGCATTTTGATTGAATTGAAATAATCGTTATTGTCATTGAAGCCTTAACCCATCTCTCCATCTAGGTTTGGTTTGTTCTTGAAGTGAAACTTATTTCTCTTTAACCTGATTGCTAAGGGATTCCTCGAGAGTGCTCCAGTATTCAGTATTTGGGACCAATTAGAAGTTCGATGGAAGTTTCCTCTTTATGTTTGGTTTTGACATGCAAGAAAGATTGTGTTCAACAGCAAGAGGCTATGGAGTTGTTGAACATTTTTATGAAGAAATGATCTCATCTCAAATTTTTCCTTTTTTTTTTGAAATTGTAGAACTGAAGTTCCTAAAGCTTTCTTTGACCAGGAAGTTGTTATACATGCTGCCTCAGTGATCCTCTGTAAGAGGATTAACTTTGGACAGGAGTCATATGAGTTGTACGTTGTTTCTTGTAAAATAGATTGATTTTTGTCTAACAGAGTATCCTTGTTCAGTTGCTCCATTTATTAATTGAATTTCAGCTGCTATGAATGTTGAACAAAAGACACAGCTTCTCCCTCTCTCTCTCTCTCTCAGAACAAAAGGGAAAAACCGGCAACAGTGTATAGCTAATGAATACAGAGTAGAGATTCAACAAATGATGAAGTTGATAAGATAAAAAGAAAAAACCAGCAATTACCTATGGCTAATGAATAGGGAACAGAGATTCAAGAAATGATGGTGGTGATATGGTATTTTATAATGGATAAATGAGTTTAGTTTTGCACCAATCAAGCTTGGGAACCACTTTGTTTTGAGAGTTATATTAGCTTTAGAGGAAATTGAGAAGAGAGGAATTTCTAGAATGATTATGAACAAGTCAGTTGGGCAATTACTCTTCAACATTTAATGAAAGCATTGCACTCCTCTACCACTTCCTGCACTGTATTGTAATGGCTTACGGATCACTGTTCATCTATGTTGTCTCTTTCTTTGGAGGAATGATTCTTTGGATCAGGTCTGTGATACAAAACTAGGTTTTATGAGTTAGATTTTTTTTAATCATAGCGTTCTAATTTTTAGAGATTTATTTCTTCCTGTAGCAACAGATGTGGATTCATTGCTCCTTCTATTCTAGACATGCCTTTTCTTCTTTCTGTTTGATATTTGCTCCCCATGGCATTCTAAATTCTGTGTCTAGAGCTAGAAGCAGATATATGCTTATCTCAACAATTCTATTTTAAGCTTCCTCTTATTAGCAACCCATGCATGGTTTTAGATTTATGTTCTCTCCACTACAGGAAGTGAATCCCAAAATTTCTTTCTCCGAGTCTAGTATTTTTTATAGAAACTCCTTTTTCGGGTTTTGTTATTGTTATTATTATTATTACTCCCTCCGTCCAAAAATACTTATCCTATTTCGAATTTTTTTTATTTTTTATGTGTCATTTTCACGCGGAGTGCACCAAAAGTTTATTAATAGATTCTCTGAGTCAATATAAATATGATATGAATGATATTGAGGTAGTAAGATTACGAATAACCCGCAATGAACTTAATTTAGTACTTGGTGAACCTTTCCTAACTATGCAACAATGCATGATTCCAGACGATGAGAGTCGGAGGTGGAAATAATTATAGAATGTCGCATATGGGCAAGTCAAAGCTGATAAAAAAATGTCATCTTCCCATCACGTTAGTAGGTGATTTGGAGTTCATCGAAAAGGTTAAAGCTTTGATTTAATGTGAAAATAAAGAAACATGACAAGTAATTTGGGACAATTCCAAAATGCATGTAGGACAAATATTTTGGGATGGATGCAGTATTATTATTGATAGAATGAGAATTAAGAATGTTTAATCAAGAACCATGGAAGCCAGATCCACCCACTGTAGTGTCAGGCAGACACATGCATTCAATTTTAGTGAAATAGATAGGACTATCATCATAATTTTATCAACTTCGAAAAATGCCACTATTTTTTTTTTGTAAGGGCAGCCTTGATTTGCTTGATGAGTGCAGTTATTTTTTTGCTGCCTCTACTGATTCTATTATGAAAGAATACTATTGACAGTTGTATGAGATGTATATAGTTGGCAGTTAAATTAGATTTTTTTTGTCTTATTATTAAACCTTGCTCCATTTACTGATTGAGATGCAGCAGTGCCAATCTTTGAACTCAATACACAACTGGTTTAATATGGAATTGAGATTGAAGAAATGAGAGGAGGAGCCAAGGAGACAAGTAGGAGTTGCACAGTTTATATATGGAATTCTGTAGTGGATATGTCAGTTAGTTTTACACTAATGATGCATGGTTTTGTCAATTATGTATACTTTTTAAGGAAATTGCAGTATCATAATTTCACTATTGAGAAGAGAGAAATTTCCAGATTATGCATCAATAAGACAGTAGGGCATGCCAAAATGTAATGAGGGCTTTGCACTCTTCTACCGCTTATCACAGGGGAGTCATCTACTAATCACAATTGGGTAGGGATTTTTTTACTACAGCTTGTGGCAAGGGGATCATCATCACTATTATTATATTTGTTGGGGTGGGGGGTGTTCCTGGTGTTGGTCTGATGGGGCATTTGGTTTAATCTATTTTGTTACATTCTAATCAATCAGATCAATGATTGCCAACTAGATTCAATGGCTGGATCAATATCATCCTAATCCTAGAGATTTATTTCTTCCTATAGTGACAAATGTGGGATAAGTTTCTCCATAGACAGTGTTTTTTCTTCTGCTTAATATTTCCTCTATAGTAACAAATGTGTGACTTGCCATCTGAGTTGAATGAGTTGTTGGGGCTGCTGCAAACGAGTTCCACATTGGAAGTATAGAGGGAGATCACGGGGTTTATAAAGGCCTTGTGTCACTCCACCTAATATGCTAGTCTTTTGGGTTGGAAGCCCAGGTCCTTACAAGTGGTATCAGAGTCAGGTCTCAGGCTACCTCATGTGGGTTCAGGAGATCCCCCAGGCAAACGGGATGGCTTGCGTCGCTTTATCCGCCGGAGGGCCTCGTTTGAGGGGGGATTGTTGGGGTTGTTGTGAACGAGTCCCACATTGGAAGTGTAGAGGGAGATTTAGGGGTTGTTTATAAAGGACTTGAGTCAGTCTACCTAACAAGTTAGTTTTTTGAGCTGGAAGCCTAGATCCTAACATGAGTTGCCACCCGCACTACAGGGTTCTTATCATCCTGCTTCTCTTTCAACTCTCAAAATATTTTGATAGATCCCAGCCATGTGATATTGTGCCCCATTTTCATCTTTAGATTAAAGATATTGCTTAACTTGCTTTTGGATCGATGAATGATGTGCCCCCTTAAAAAAATTTACCATGTAAAGAGGTAATGCAAACCCTCCATTCATGTTGTCCACAATGTTTTCAGTGTCCTTATTCCTTCATGGGTTGCTAGAAAAGCAGGGGCTTTGACTAAACTCTTTTTTTACAACATCTTCTTGGCTTCATACTCCACATATTTCTTGCATTTCATCAGATTCTGGTGTTGCAGACCTTGGCTTCTAAAACCAAGCTCGTTAAACTATGCTCATCAATATTGTTCACACTTCAACATAACTTCAAATTCTTTATCATGTTAACTTTTAACCACAGATTCTCTTAATTGAGATACTTGCGTGTGTCTGTATTCTGCTGTTAATCATGGTAGATGCATAGAGTGAAATTTCTTTGCTTTGTTTTAGAGAACTCTTACTTCACTCCCCACCTTTACTTGTCATGAATGGGAAATTACTCAAAGCCAATAGGGGATAGGAGAATAGTTTTATTATATTCATTATATTCAATTTTTATAAATGTCAATCCTTCCATAAAAGAAATTTTCCTGCACTTACTGGTTTCAACATCATGGGATCTTGTGAGTTATGTACGAAGCCATTTTAACAAACAACTCAGGTGCCTCTTTAAGGTTTAGGACGGTCTGATATGGTGTCATCACTATTATTGTGTAAACTTGAAAGACATGCTTATTGGAGCCATCATCTTGAAAAGATTGTTCATAGGGTTTTGTCGTAAATTTGATTTGAAAACCGACCTCGGGTAGATAGGATAAAGGCTTCAATGATAATGATGATAGTTATCTTGAAAGGCCTTCTCCAACGAAAAGTGAGGATGAAAAAGGAAACCGAATTTTTGATGTCTTGTTTTATATCTGCTCCTGCAAATTGCAATGGCAATGTTGAAAGTCTAGGTATCATGTTCTCTTGAAGCATATTTCTGTACATTTATAAGCCTCAGTTCTACCCTTTAAACTGCAATTTCAAAGAACTGTTGGAAGCATCAGGTGATGCTCTATAAGAACATTCGACATCTTAGGCCAGAACTCCATCTATAAGGGTTTGGCTTTTAGAGTTTTATTTCTCCATCCGACTCTATCATAGACCATACCATTAATTGCTCCAATGTCTAAAATGTCCACTATCTAACATGTTTATCCTACATATTTGTACTTGACCTCTGCCCATTTTATATGCCCTATATGGGCATTGTTTGTACAAAAAGAATAGAAAGTAATGATATTTTTCTAACTCTTTGCCATTTATATGGTCATCTTTAACCCATCTCTGCATAGCATATTCAGAACGTGTCAACTTGGAGCCCTTGTATATCATGTCATATGGAAAACATAAACTATTTGCCATTTTACAGCTGACATACAGTACGATTCAGTTTTAAGAATGGGATTTTTTTTTTTTAAATAACTATTATGATTTTTTTCATTTTGAATCTTACATTAAGTATGATTTTTGGAGTATTTAGAAGCAAGTTCTTCATGTTTGAAAAATAGTGTCATTTCCAACCTCATTTTCCTGTAGATTTACCTATATTAAGTTATTTTAACATTTATTTTTTAATATTTGCACTAAGATAGTCCTTATTTTGAGGGTTTTGTAAAAAAATTTAATGAAATGATAGTTAGATAGATTTGATAAATATAATTTAAATAATATAGTTTATGAAACTCATTAAGAGGACACATGTCATGAAATTGAAAAATAACGTCCTAACCACGTCAAGGTGACATGACTGCTCTATATTAAGGTGGGATGGGCTGTTTGAGTGAAGAAGATGGGTGGGATGGGGAACACCAGTCTTCCCTCAGGCCTCAACTAGGATAGGGGTTAAATCTCGACCAACAATTTTTATCACACTATAGACCCTTAATTAGAATATCTTGTTAATGTGTTATTGGACAAATCTTTGTCCAGGTCAATTTATTTGTGCCCTTTCCTTCCTGAATTTGACAAGCAATGATATCCTCATTTCTCAATGTTCATTGGTTATTTTGATTCCAAGTCATTTTGCATGTTATGAGGCAATTTGTGCATAATTTTCTTTTTTTAAGACCAAGGTGTTCAGGCATTTCACCTAATTATTCTTTGGGGCATGTGTAAATTTTCCAATCCATAAATGACAGGCAGAGAACAATGGAGAGTGATCTTTTTTATATCAAGGGAGATTTGATTTCAAGACTTCCTACAAACAATGGTGGGTTTTGACCATTGAATCAACACTTCATCATTAATTTGTGCATTATTCGTTAAGAGGTGAAAAACTTCTTTCCAAAGATTTTATTTCGTCTCTTGAAGATTTTGATTTCAATTAGTTCATCAAACTTCTTCCTTCATCTATCTCCTCCTATAATGTGTTACACCAAGTTGTTGACAAACAATTAATCATCAACAGCACCAACGAGTATTCTATCTAATTAGAGTTGGCTTTATAAGTTGTTCTTCTCTAATTGACGTTTTGATAAATCATGTCATCAATCACGTTATAGTCTAACGTGTCATTTTTTATCTCTTTTCTCCGTATTTTCAAAGATTGCCCTCTCCTCTTAGTGCCTTTGATCCCTAGCATCTCCATTGGAGTTGTGCTTGGTTTTCTACTAATATGATTATACTATTTCAAACAAACTTTTCCTATTTTATCATCATCATGCTATCTTTAAACTATTCCTAATACATTCATTTCCAATTCTATTTTTTAGAATTAAACCATTCATAAAATGTAGCATATGTATCTCTGTTTGTTGCTTTGTTTCTTTATTTCTTTTTAATTAACAAACAATTTTTTGCCATTAAGCACAGGTGGAGTTTGATGGTTTTAACAAGCGTAGAAAAGTTCGATAAATACTTGGGACTTCACTTGAAAATTAGAAATTAAAATTTTCAAAAGAGGATTTAGTCACCTTGTATAAACATTGGCTCGAAGAATAATTATTTTGGAGTCTATCTTAATTGAGAATGACCCCCATGTTTTTGTTGTTGAAGAGGAAATGATTATCTTATGTAGAGAAAGATCAAAGAGTAGTTAATAAAACTTGAGGAAGTTTTTATTAAAATATAAAATCTATGGAGGGGTGTATGAAAAACTCCCTTGATAAGATTGATGGCCAACGTGACTGTATAATATTGAGTTTTTAACCTCTAATCTCTATTTGCATGGTAGTTTTTCCAATTGTAATTTAATTAGGTGTGGACCTATGGACTGAAATTTAAATATTCAAGGATAAATTTAAATAAATTTTGGGAGGTTTTTTGAGTCTCTATAATTAGAGAAATTGTTCAATTGAGTTTTCAATAATTTTGGGCAAATTAAGTACATGAAAACTCAACTATAGTTAGAAAACTTGGATTTGAATCATAATTTATAAAATTTAATTTTTAATTAATATTATGTATAATTATAAAATTTTATAATTTATGTTTTAATAGAATAATACAAAAAAAAATCTATTTAATACCCAAATAAGCTCATATATGCATTTCAGACCTGAAATTGGGCTCAAATGCTAGATAAGAGTCGACTGGTTAGGGCTGAAATGGGATTCGGGCCTTTAATTGCAATTCGGATACGGCTCAGGCAGACCCAACCCCGGCCCGTCCAGGGCAATTGCAGCCCTATTTCTGCCACAGGACTACAAGAGTAAGACACTAACACTCAAGAGAGACGGAGGCCTCAGTTGTCAGTTCTCTGCTTCCATTTCAAGGTTTGTAAGCCTTTCTCCCAAAACCTTTTTCATTCAATCTGTAATTTCTCCACTTTCTTTGTGAAATGTCTTCTTGTATTTCTCTGCATCATCTCTTCTTGAAAAACCCAAGTAGAAGGATCATCACCCGTTTCAGAACCTTGGTTTTATTTTCAACGGCTAGTACTGAAAATCACACTCCCAAAATTTCTTTGATAAAATCTGCTAAAACCCCGGACTCTGTACTGGAGTTCCTCAATCAGAGGGGTTTCGAAGATACCCACATACAAAAGCTCTTTTCCACCTACCCCAGATTGCTCACTACCTATCTGGAGAAGACCCTGAAAAACAAGGTCATTTTCTTTCAAGAATTAGGCTTCTCTGGTGCCTCCTTTGTGGGCATTTTTTCCAAGAGCCCACACCTCCATTGCATCTCTGATTCTAGACTTCGATCCAACTTCGATTTCCTTCGTTCCATACTCCACACCAATGACAATGTAATCAGCGCTGTCATGAAATGCAACCGGCTCCTCTATGCCAATGTCCAAAATGTCCTTGTACCCAACACTGAGATCCTACGCCGATGCGGGGTTCCGAACTGCCAGATCAGTACCCTTCTCTTGCAGCACCCACGGTTCATCACCCAAAGTTCTAACTGGATCAAAAGCCTGACTGTCCGGGTCGAGGAAATCGGAATAAAACGTGGGTCAAGAATGTTCGTCCATGCCACTTATGCGTTGAGTAGTATGAGTAAGACATCGTTCGAAGGCAAGATCAAATTGTTCAAGAGCTTTGGGTGGTCAGATGAAGATATAATGTCCGCCTTCCGAAAGGCTCCATCTTACTTGGCTTTGTCCAAGAGTAGGCTTCAGACCAAAATGTGTTTCTTAATGGATGAAATTGGATATAAGCCTTCCCAGATTGTTTTCCGGCCCAATCTTCTTCTGTACAGCTTGGAGAAGAGGTTGGTGCCTCGACATGAGGTTTTGAAGATACTGAAATCAAGAGAATTGCTGAGGAAGCACGTTGAATTTTCCACAGTTGCAGGCTGGTCGGAGAGCTACTTTTTAAAGAAATACGTTCTTCAGTACTTGGATAAAGTTCCTGTACTCCAAGAAGCCTACATAGGTAGTAGAAAATCTGAAAAGAAATAGAAAAGGAATGCAAAAAAGTTGGACCGCATTTTAATTGAATTGAAATAATCGTTATTGTCATTGAAGCCTTAACCCATCTCTCCATCTGGGTTTGGTTTGTTCTTGAAGTGAAACTTATTTCTCTTTAACCTGATTGCTAAGGAATTCCTCGAGAGTGCTCCAGTATTCAGTATTTGGGACCAATTAGAAGTTCGAAGGAAGTTTCCTCTTTATGTTTGGTTTTTACATGCAAGAAAGATTGTGTTCAACAGCAAGAGGCTATGGAGTTGTTGAACTTTTTTATGAAGAAATAATCTCATCTCACATTTTTCCTTTTTTTTTTTTTGATATCGTAGAACTGAAGTTCCTAAAGCTTTCTTTGACCAGGAAGTTTTTATACATGCTGCCTCAGTGATCCTCTGTAAGAGGATTAACTTTTGGACAGGAGTCATATGAGTTGTACGTTGTTTCTTGTAAAATAGATTGATTTTTGTCTAACAGAGTATCCTTGTTCAGTTGCTCCATTTATTAATTGAATTTCAGCTGCTATGAATGTTGAACAAAAGACACAGCTTCTCCCTCTCTCTCTCTCTCAGAACAAAAAGAAAAACCGGCAACAGTGTATAGCTAATGAATACAGAGTAGAGATTCAACAAATGATGAAGTTGATAAGATAAAAAGAAAAAACCAGCAATTACCTATGGCTAATGAATACGGAACAGAGATTCAAGAAATGATGGTGGTGATATGGTATTTTATAATGGATAAATGAGTTTAGTTTTGCACCAATCAAGCTTGGGAGAATGGATGAGAAATGAGAGCGACTTTAAGGCAATATCTTTGGGATTGAATTTTTTCTCCCGATCTAAATGCAACCACATGGGGTCTTGCCATCTGAGTCCCTTGATTTATTTCTCCCAATCTAAATGAAGCCCGTGTATTCCACTCACCAATGTGGGGGGCAGCCGGAAATTGTTAGGTTGACTTACCTTATTGTTTTGAATCCTCAACTGAAACCCAATTTTATTTTTTAAGCAGGTCATGGTCAGTTCATCCCTTTTATTAAAGACATCAAGTACTCGACCCATCCCTACTTTTTCCCAGTCAGGTTGCTAAGTTGGTTTGTAAATTGTGGAATTGGGTTTTGTTCAAATAACCCAATAACTCCTCAACACAGTCTCAACCTGTTATCATATAGGTTTGGGTCCTGGAATCCCATTGATTATATCCAATCTTGACCATTTTTTAGCAAGTCGGGTTAGATTGGGTTTGGAAAGTTCTTACTAAGCAATGTTCTTCCTTCCTTTCATGGTGGAAACTCGAAAGCTCTCAGCCTTTGCTGCTGGACATGGATAGAATAATTGTGGAAGAGAAAGAACCTCTGGGAAACTCTTTTGGTTTTTCAATTCCTTCCCTCTCTTTGGCTGTTTAATGAATCTCGGGGGATATAATGTTTTCATCTTTTTTTATTTTTTTATGTCTAATCTCTAGGATGAGAGAGACTGATAAAGAGTGTAGTCTCTCAGTTCTTGGTTTCCTACTTCCTTTCAAGGCAATGTAACCCTTTCTTTGAAAACTCATTTCATTTCATTCAATAACTAAAACTTATAAGCATTCCACATTACTTTGCTGTTGCAATGTATTGTTATAGTTCTCCACACCGCCCTTTCCCAGAAAAAACCAGTTAGAATATTTATGTATTTGCACCTCTGGTGCCTCTTTATCTATAAATATATGAACCATTTCAAAAAAAAAAAACCAGCTAGAAATTTCAACCCTTTTAGAGCCTTGGTTCTACTTCTGAATTTCAACTGCTGTATGTGAAAATCCAACTCCCAAAACTACTTTAATGGTCAGTTACTTCGTAGACCTTGTTGAGAAAAAAAGCAATCAATGCTGCTGAAACATTTGCCACGACAAGAATAAGATCCACTGGAACCCAGATACTGTAATGGAATTACTCAAACAGAGTGCTCTTGATGAAAGGCACATCAAAAAGCTCATCTCCAGGTACCCCAGATTTCTCTCTTCCAATGTGGAGAAGACCCTTAACCACAAAGTTTTTGCTTTCAAGAACTAGATTCTCCAGTGCCTCCTATGTGGACTTTGTAACCAAGCACCCATACTGCTTCCATTGCAGTGCTAGGAACCAGTTTCAACCCTGAGTCCTAACTGGATTCAAAACTTCACTGCCCAGGTGAGAAATTTTGATTCAAACATAGGCCTCTAATAATCATTTATACCACTTATCCATTGAGTAAAATGGCCAAAGAAGTCTTGGTATCGAAGATGAAGATGTTCAAGTACGTCAGGTGGTTGGATGAAGATTTTTACTCTTTGCCTTCTGAAAGGATCCACATTATTTCTGTCTGAGAGTAGGATTGCGTTGCAATGGGTTTCTCCATGGATGATGCTGGATATAGGCCTCTAGATGTTGCTTTTAGGCCCATCATTTTTCATTTGGGTTGGTTCCACTACATAAGGTTTTGAAAATAATGGAATCAAGAAGGTTGCTGAAAGGGGATTTGACTTGGTCTAAGTTGGAAGCTTGTTGAGAGCTCCTCCTTGAAGAGACTTGTGCTTTGATACTTTGAGCTGATGTTCTCCAAGAAACTTACATGTCCAGTAAGAGAAGTTGAGATGAGATAGAAAAGGTGTACGCCTGTACATTTTCAATGGAGCGTCTCTATTGAAGCCTTATATCTGCCTGGCTGGGTTCGCTTTGTTCTTGAAGTGAAACTCATTTTGCTTTGTTCAGATTGCTATGTGTTACTTGTGAGTGCTCCAATACTTTTTTTTTGTTTGAATGGTAGAGTGCTCCAATACTTGATAATTTCAATAGGACCAAGCAGAAGTTCAAAGGCAAAGGAAATTTTATTGTTACTTTTCATTTTTTTTCCCTGGTTTTGAGATGAAAAAGAGAGTGCATACGACACAACAAGAGAGTATGATTTTATATATTTGAATGAGTTGTTGAACTTTTTATAAAGAAACTATCTATTAGGGGTGAAACTTGGGCTGGTTGGGAAGGGTTTTGCTAAACCCAACCTAACACACATCATACATGGTAGAGCCCAGCCTGGTGGGCCTGAGTTTAAAACCTAAAATTGTAACCCAGCCTGATCCTGTTCTGGCCCGACAACCCAACCTGATCGTCTCTAGCCCAAACAAGTTGGATTGATTTACTATTTGTCGATAAGCTTCCAGATTAACAAATACTGATGTTTATCTCAATGCATTAGGTGAATGGTGAGAATTCAAGATTGGCCAATTCATATATAACTAGTTTAACTAGCATGCAACCCTTCTGCCCACATCTACATGTGGCAAATAAGGTCTACAATTTCTTTATGAAATCTATAGTATGGCCTGACTGAAAAAGGAGAGTTGTTGTCTACTTGTTGAAATAGAGGAAACGAAGAAGGAAGAGGACCTATTGCAGTGAAGGAATAGACATCAAGTTGAAATGGGAAAGAAAGGGGCAATGATGGAAAAGAAGGGATGAGTGAAGAGAGTGGTCATTTAGGGTTTATGATACATACATGTGTGGAATTGTATAATAGGTTTAAATTCGGATCGGGTTGGATAAAAACCCAAACCAAGTTTCACCGCTACTTCTGTCCCGGTAAACTTTTCAATTGGAGTATTAGCAGTGGAGTAGCCTTGATTTGCTTGATGAGTGCTGTTATTTTTATGCTGCCTCTACTGATTCTATTATGGAAGAATACTATCGACTGTTGTATGAATTTTTATTTTTTTTTGTCTGATTATTCAACCTTTCTCCATTTACTGATTGAGATGCAGCAGTTCCAATCTTCGAACTAAATACACAACTGGTTTAATATGCAATTGAGATTGAGGAAATGAGAGGAGGAGCCAAGGAGACAAGTGGGAGTTGCACAGTCTGTAGTGGATATGTCAGTTTAGTTTTACACTAAAGTTGCATGGTTTTGTCAATTATGTATACTTTTAAAGGAAATTGCAGTATCACAATTTCACCATTGAGAAGAGAGAAATTTCCAGATTATGCATCAAAAAGACAGTAGGACATGTCAAAATGTAATGAGCTATCTGGTTAATGCTCCATCAGGTAACTGAAATATCATACTGTTCCCATAGGTACTGTAGTATCCTACTCCCCAGCCTATTGCATCTTCTGTTTCACCTTCTGATTTCAGTAGTTGCAACATCCGTAAAGCCTGGTGGGTTGGAATTCTTTGGAACTCAATCACAGGGTGCTCTATACTCTATAGATCAATTCCAAAGATTTCTGGTTCCACTTGAGAATGCAGGATACCAAGCAGGCACTTATTTCACATTTTACAGATGTAAATGGATATGGGTGTAATAGCATTTGTTGCTTTGAGTTGGTTCACAGGATCCTGATTTACTGCCTTTGGACGGCCTAACTTGTTTTTAATAATCAAAAAAATATCTGCCCACACACACATTAAGTGCAGTAGAGGTTTTTGTACCCAGTGTGTACAGATTGAGAAGTTTACATATGTCCCAAAGATTAGTCAGGTGAGACGCCTAGATACCTTAGTCTTCAAAAAAAAGGTACAGTATAGGTGGAGGTAGGTTCCTCATGCAGAAATGGTGATCAGTTAAGGCAAGGGATCCATATATGATTTGGTTATCGAGACATTTACCGAGGGATGCATACCTGAGGATGCCTGAGATGGGGACTGAAGTGGCTTGGAGAAATAAATAAATTTTGTGAGGTTTTTTAAGTCTCTGTAATTAGAGAAATTGTTCAATGAGTTTTCAAGTGAGCTACACATATTTGGATGAGATGCTTAGATAAAAGACCATCAACTTGGAGATGGCAAAACTTTACTCTCATACAATCATCATTGATTCATTATTTTATAAGTTTGGACTTTGAAGATTTAATTATTCAAGTTATTTGTTCTATAACCCATATCACCAAATTATTATGTTGAAATAGGAAGTTTTCTCAATATTCTCCTCTTCATGTAGCCTTTTACAAATTCAATTAAATCACTTGGGCCATGACCCATATTCTCATAATAAAATATCAACTTTCTTGGGAAAAAAAAAAAACTAAATCTGTAATATGTTATTTGTCATTTTTTTAATTAGATGGAAAGGGGTAGAGAGGAAAATTCATTTTTCACGAAATTCATTTTTATAGGATGAGAGTAGAGGTGGAGAGAGAATTTTGGTGAGAAAGACCCTTGGTTTAGTTTTTTGTGTTTCAACACGGCCTCCATATGTGTTTGTAAAAAATTCTTGTCCGACTTATCCAGTATATGTGTATTGGAAAGGTCTATCATGTTTCTAGAATTAGTCTCACCTTCAATTTTAGGTGAAGATATCATGTTTAAAAAATAACGGAGATGGTCATAAATACTGGTGGGATTGTGTTATCCTAAAAAATAAACAAGTCAATGTTAACTCTTTTGTATTGACCTTAATAACCCGTTTAAATTACTCGACTTGTTTTAAAGATTCTACTTTGTTACAGTCAATTCCTCTTTTTGGGTTGGGCTTAGCTGCTTGGAGGCCGTTTATTTTAGAATATGAAGGGCTATTTTTTTAATATATATAATATGGTTGGGTAGGACATGTTTAACCCATGGGTCAAAGAAACGGTGACCGAGATCTCGGCCGATACATCTCATATCGGACGAGATATCTTGGGCATCCAAAACCCGAGATATCTAGAGACCCCTGGTTTAACCTAAGTTTGCATAAAAACCCAAATAAGTTGGGTTCGGGTTGGTTCAGACTTGAGTGGGGCTCATTTTGGGCCTGAAACATTAGAGCCAAAATTAAAATTTGGGTCGAGCCTAGTTTAGTACATGAAAACTCACCTGTAGTCAGAAAACTTGAATTTGAGTCATAGTTTATAAAATCTAATTTTTAATTAATAATATATAATTTATGTTTTAAAAGAATAATACAAAGAATTTCTATTTAATCACAAAATAACCTCATATATGCATTTCAGACGTGAGATTGTGCTCGGATCCTAGAAATAAAATTCGAATTGGGCTCTGGTTTGGCTAGTTGGGGCTGAAATGGGCTTCGGCCCTTTAATTGCAATTCGGGTGCGGGACTGCGGGTAGACCCAACCCCGGCCCGTCCAGGCCGAATTGCGGCCCTATTTCTGCCTTCTAGGCCTCTAGGGTAAGAGAGAGAGAGAGAGAGAGAGAGATTGTCGGTTTTCTGCTTCAATTTCAAGGTTAGTAAGCCTCTCCCAAAACCTTTTTCATTCAATATCTGTAATTTCTCCACTTTCTTTTGTGAAATGTCTTCTTGTATTTCTCTGCACTATCTCTTCCTGAAAAACCCCACTAGAAGGATCAGCACCCCTTTCAGAACCTTGGTTTTATTTTCAACGGCTAATACTGAAAATCCAACTCCCAAAATTTCTTTGATAAAACCTGCTAAAACCCCAGACTCTGTACTAGAGTTCCTCAAACAGAGGGGTTTCGAAGATGCCCACATCCAAAAACTCTTTTCCACCAACCCCAGATTGCTCTCTGCCAATGTGGAGAAGACCCTGAAACCCAAGGTCATTTTCTTCCATGAATTAGGCCTCTCTGGTGCCTCCTTTGTGAGCCTTTTTTCCAAGAACCCACACCTTCTCCATTGCATCTCTGATTCTAGACTTCGATCCAACTTCGATTTCCTTCTTTCCCTACTCCACACCAATGACAATGTAATCAGCTCTGTCTTGAAATGCAGCCGGCTCCTCTATACCAACGTCCAAAATGTCCTTGTACCCAACATTGAGATCCTACGCCGATACGGGGTTCCCGACTGCCAGATCAGTACCCTTGTCTTGCAGCACCCACGGTTCATTACCCAAAGTTCTAACTGGATTGAAAGCCTGACTGTCCGGGTTGAGGAAATCGGAATAAAGCGTGGGTCACGAATGTTTGTCCATGCCACTTACGCGTTGAGTGCTATGAGTAAGACAATGTTTGAATCCAAGATCAAGCTGTTCAAGAGCTTTGGGTGGTCACATTTAGATATAATCTCTGCCTTCCAGAAGGACCCCTATTATTTGACTCTATCAGAGAGTAAGATTCAGAGTATGATGAGTTTCTTTGTGGATGAGCTTGGATATAAACCTCTGGAGGTTGCTCTCAGGCCTTCCCTCTTTCATTACAGCTTGGAGAAGAGGTTGCTGCCTCGGAATGAGGTTTTGAAGATGTTGAAATCGAGAGAATTGCTGCGAAAGCAAGTTAGCTTGTCCTCAGTTGCAAGCATATCAGAGAGCTCCTTCTTGAAAAGATATGTTCTTCGGTACTTAGATAAAGCTCCTGATCTCCAAGAAGTTTACATGGCTAGTAAGAGAAGCTGATCTGAGATAGAAAGGGAAAGGCGAACAACGTTGTAGTGTATTTCTTCACATTTTTTATGAAGCAACTGATTGACTATAAGCATCTATCTTGGTTTGGCTTGTTCTTAAGCAAAACTGATGACAAAGAGGTGAAAATATTATCCATCCTCCTCTACCCAGGCTCAGTATCAGCAGAAGATGGAAAATTGACACATGGCACTGTCAGTGATATGATTAGATTGCTGAGATGTTCCTCAAGAGCATTCCATTATTAAATAGTTTCAATGGAACTGAGCAGAATTTCAAATTCAATTGCATTTTGATTGTTTGGTTTTGGCATAAAGGTTGCTAATGACAATAAGAGGCCACCCAATTTGTTGATTTTCTTAAGGAGAAATTGTCTCTCTTTGCAAATTTTTGTTGCATCTCAAATGTATCTTGCTTGAATTTGAGCAGAAGTTCTATGCTTGTTTCATTTATTCATTGGAATGCAGTGGCAAGATTGTTGACTACTATACACTGCTAAAAGATTGGAGTGAGGGAAGAACCAAGAAGGGGGTTGGTTCAACATTAAGTAACAAGTTTTTAAGGAAGTCTAAGTGAATTCAATGAACCCATTTTTTTTATTTTTATTCAGGCTCGCAATCCCTCAAATAAATAATAGCTTCATTTTCTGAAATTCAAGGAAGTCTTCAACTGCATCGTGATATTCAATGGAATTAATGCTCTAACATTCCCATGTTGCTAGGTTAAAAAATTATAACTTCCCAAGATGAAAATGGTGCTATTTCTGATAGGCAATATATAGGTGGTGTTACCAACTTAAGGTTTAATTCCTTAATCCTTCCAACACCATCATTGGCATTTTCCCATCTATTTAGCGGTTGACTTTTTGAGTTTGTCAGTTCTAACTTATCAAAAGTATATTCTCTATCACTCTACAATCCATCATATCCTTCTAATGATAATGAAGTAGTATTAGGGGCACTTGTCAAGTGCTTTTCTCAATAACTCTTGGCCACCCAACCTACTAATATTAGGCCATGACAGTTAATGAATTAATGAATCTCAAGATGGTTGAAAATCATTCTTACCTGCTCCCATGATTCTCAAGAGGGGGTATCTATTGCTGATAAATACCCTACTAGTTATGACTTGAGGCAGAACTACTTGTGTAACACAATGTATATTGAGGATGCACTTGTCTAGTTTGGATCCACAACTATAATCTAGGTCATGTCAATGATTTGGATCAAGGTTAGCCTATATTGTGTTTGGCAGTTTTGAGATTTTGAACCTATTTAATTCAAATGTTGTTAGATTCTAAGTTTCTTAGATTGAAATTGTAATACCCTGACCCAGATTAGGCGTGTTTTAGCTTAATAAATCTTGCTTGACCGGTTAATTTCGAAGATTAAAGTTAGTGCTTCGAGAAAAGCCCAGGTGTGGCCCAATCCGAGCTCGAAAGCTTAGTGATCCAGCTCGTCCAGCTGGAGGGGCAAAATGGTAATTTACTGTTTATTGTTATTATTTTATAAATTGTGATATTATGTGATTATTATTGAATGATATTATTCTCCTTAATCAGCGAATTGTATTTCTGATTTTAAAATAATTTTATTTTCAAAAATTGGTATTTAAAATCGCTCGTCAAAACCCCGAAAGGGAGTAATAATTATTTTAAATGATTTTTGAAATGAGATAAATTTTGAAACAAGTATTTTATGTTAGACCATTTTAAGTATGGTCTAATTATTCTTTCAAACCCCAAAATAAGGTTTCTAAGTTGTTTTGTTTAACATTTGTTTAAACATGAAAATAGTGTTAAAATATGGTTTTTATTTAAATCAATGATTTTTAGTGAGTTTTAAATCTCAAAATTTTTATGGTAGCTAAATTTTTTAAAACTCAACTTATCTGTGAGGTTGGATTAAGATTTTGAGTTTTTAAAATCATGTTTTTAGTTAAAGATCGGTTTTTATCAAAATAGGGGCCTTTTTTGCAAAAATGGAAGTTGCATGGACTGGATTGCAACCAGACTACCGAATAGTGTAACCACTGTTCGGCACGTCGGCTTCGGCTGCATGCAGTGGCCATCCGGCCACCTTTCCCGGATGAAATTTCCTATATAATGACCCTCAGATCAGCTGTTCTCAATCCTTCGAACCTTCTCTTCTCTCTCAGCCTCTCTCAGCTGCTTTTTGTGAAACCAAACACCCTCTCTTTCAGCCTCTGTTTTACTGTCTTTCAGTCACCCATTAGCTTCAAAGGGAGAATTTCCAAAGACGAGATTTTTAGCCCAGGAACTCCAGTGAAGATAACCACTATATTCCTCTTTCGATTCCAGTCGGTTTAGAATCAAGAAAAACCAATTTTGGCCATGTTTTAAGGTGTAAAACCATTTTGAAGTTTAAGAAAAAACTCGATTTTCTTTATACCAGTGAGCTTTTGGTGTTTAAATCCGTTGGCCTACTGAGTTTTAACACTTTAAATCATTCCCTGTGGAAAGAGGACTCCCAGAGGAGTCCATCGGACCGGCTAGATGTGGAAACCGAATCCGGGAGACCCACTGTTTCCGGATTCGTAATTCAAACAATGTCTGCCATCACTGTCTGCTGGTGCAGACAGTGGAGGAAGACGACTCTCTGACGATCCTAGAGTCGATCTTCGGACGGTCCGAAGGTCACCCTTCGGACTGTCCGAGAGGACGCCTCGGACATTCCGAGCTTCACCCGAAGCCTAGAAACGCCCGAGGCTAGCTTGACTCGCCCGGACGTTTCGAGTAGAGTTTGGAAGGACTGAACCCCACTCGGACAATCTGAGCCTCACTCGACATGTTCCGAAACCCCAGACCCATCGAGATCTGTTTTCTCTGTTTCTATCAGTTCGGAAGGACTTCAGACGATCCGAGGTCAGTCCTAAGTTCCGATGTCAGTACCTAGCTTAAGCAATGGTTCGGATGATCCGAAGCCACAGTACCTGGTTCCGAGGCATGTTCCGAGGGACACAGTTTTTTAGTGTCTAATCTTGTTGATTTTTTTGTGATGTGATGTTATACCCTCTTGTTAAAAGTGGTACTAATCCTCTTCTCTTACTACTATAGTGTATATACTATTGTATTTACTTCCAGGCCGACTCTATTGGTCGGGCACTAAGTGATTTCACTTCCAGGCCGACGCTATATTTGTCGGGCACTGAGTGACCTCGAGGTCTTACTCAACATGTCAGATCTGGTCCTATCCAGAAGACAACCGAGAAGTGACCTGAGTATCTAGACCTAACTCAATAAGTCAATTTGGTCAATGCCCAGAAGACAATATGAGTTTTGGACTGAGCTCCTTATTATTATTATATCTTGTGGATTATTGTAATTTAAAATGGTTAACAACCAAGTAGGAGACTCAATTCCATGTACCTTGGATATTTTTGGGAAAACAAGTCTGATTTCGAAATACTACTTGTGTGTATGTATTTTATGCTATGTATGTGACTTATAATTAATTGTGCACTTGTTTATTTGTTTGAAAAGATACCGCGAAACCACACAGTTACGGTGAGAGAACTTAACTTTGCAGTAGGTGTAAACAGGTTATATGAAATGGAATTGGAGCAATGAGTGGTTTCAAGTTAATGAACCTACCCATGTGCTTAAAAATGATGCACTATCTAAGAAGTGCTTATGATGATTATGAATGTTATGGTGTTGATCATATGAGATCTGTAATACTGCTTTCACGTACCTTTTACTATTGAACCATCGCCGAGCTGAGTGTGTCGGTTACATCTACTGGACCAAGTGGGTCGACAGTGACTGGCAAGGTGTGTCAGTACCGGTTTTGAGGTGTATACCAGAGATGTACTTGCAAGGATGTATTTTGACCGTGTCAGGACTTAATACTATTGGCGTCAGTATAGTATCTGTGGGTTATGGTGGATGACAACAGTATTGGAAGAGATGATGAAATGTGGAATGATGATGAGATTATGCTTGAATTTGTTATCAAGCATGAGATATTATTGCAACTGTTGATTATTTACTAACATGTTGTTTACTTAAAACTGCACTGTTATATTTCCTTTACTAGGGTAGTTAGCTCACCCCACTCACCTTTCAGGAGATGAACCCGAGGAGGATAACCCTCTGTTTAAAGCTTAGAGTGGATAAGCTGCGGCGTTGCTTTGGGATTCACACTGAGGGAAATACCCTTGTCTTTGCTTTTTGGTTCTTGGAACCATTCGTTTTTGTAAAGTACCGTATGTGGTACTTAGTTTGTGTTAATGTGATGTACTAAGACTACTACGCTAAAGTAGCTACTCTGATGTTATGAATGATAATTCAGTGTTTGGAATTATATGTTCATTGTTGTATGATTGTATTATGTTTGGTAGACTTATGGTATATGTTTGAGCCACATGTTGGGATCATGTGTGACCTTTGGGCCTAACTGTTGATCAGGCCCATTTAGACTACTTAAGTTAGTTTAATTTTAAAAAAAAAATAAAAAAATTCAGTCGCATTCCGGGCTCACCCTTCGGGTTGAGGCGTGACAGAAATTCTATGAGATTCAAATGTTGTTAGATTCTAAGTTTCTACATTATTATTCCTAACTATAAAACTTTTAATGAAAGAATTTCCTCTCCCTATTTAGAACTACGTTGGAATGTGGTCAGATCAAGACGATAATTTATAGGCTTGATGCTTAGGCCATGAACTTTCAACCCATCCACAAGACTGCACCAAGGTGGGCTAGTGGGCCGCATAGTGCATTGGTATCAGGGGTCACAAATTCGGCCGAATTTTCATATTGGCCGATATTTTTTCTCTCTCTTCAATTTTTCTTTTGGAAATCTAGGTGGCTTTTTTTTTGGAAAAAATCATTTTAAAAAAAATAAAAAGGCTGTTTTTTTAAAAAAAATAAAAAATATAAGTATCGGCCAATATCTAGGCTGATATTCGTCAGATATGGGCAAATATTGGCCGAGATATTGGCCGGACCCACAACTGATATTCGAGCGAGATCTCGATCGAGTTCTTTTTCTCTCGTCGATACTGTGCGTATCGACTTAGATATCTCGATCTTCGAAAATTTGAGATATTGTGCGTATCGGCCGAGATTTATACCCCTCCAAGTTTCCACAAGCAGCATCTCTAGTAGGCGATAAAGCCCAAATGGGGATCACTTGGGCCCCACTTACACCCTTTGCCCAATTTGAACCGGTTCCAATTGAACTCATTGTTAGATACTTAGATTTAAATCCATTCAAACCACCCCCAAAGAAAGACAAGTGTATTGTCAAAAAATTAGAATTCACTACTTCAGCTTAATTATAATGTTTACTGGTTATTAAAAAACTTGATCTTTGGAAGAATAAAATTATTTGATTAATATTTTAATTACATAAACTATTTCAGTTGAAATTTATAAATGGGTATTATTATCGAGTTATTAAACATTTAATTGAAAAGTTTCAGTCGATGACTAAATTTTTTTAAATTTAATTAAAATTTTAATTGAAATCTAATAAATATCAACTGGAATAATTTGTGGCTCATACCTAAACTAAAAATAATTTGACCAAAATTTAATTCAGATAGTGTCGAGTAAATTTCAATAGCTGATACACCCTAAACTGAGATTTTTGAAATTTGTGATGACATTAAATAAAAGATTTATGAGTTTATTTTTGTCAATCAATTGCTAAAAATATAAGAGATATCGATTTTAATAAAAATCCATTACACACTGTCACAAGCTAATATGTATTTAACGACCATATGAATTATAAAAAAATTTACTAAAAGTTAAATTGTTAAAAATATCTCAAACTTATAATATTTTCAAATCCTAAAATTTACATCAACTTACATAATCAGACATAATTAACAATTTTCAATTTTTTATGATACATAGTAAAATCATACTATCGGCATAATATCGGCCAATTTGGCCAATGCTTTTTATTTTTTAATACTTTTTAAGTAGTTTTGATTTTTCTTTTTTAATGGGATAAGTTTTAGATCCGAATTTTGCAACTTATGTAAAGAATTTAATGATCGAAACTTTGGAGGGGCCTTCTTTCGGACACTCTTAAAAAAAGAAAGACAGCATCAATTTCAATAAGATAGTTGATGGAATCAACTCAACAAAGAAATTAGGTTTTCAATTGAATTAAAAAAAAAAAAGTGGAATTGTTATTCCAAATACAATGAAAAAATACACACATAAAATTTAAATCTGGCATAAATTCGATTTGACAAACACTAAACCTTTTTAAAGTCAATTTAAATTGGGAATTAAAATTTAATTAATAATGAGAGAAATGCAAGACAAGAAATTAAATTTATCTTTAGTTCTACATGTACGATCTGAGCTCAAGACTGGATGTTTGCATGAAATTAAGTTCATAATACAAAAATTCAAACCCAAATAATTAAATTATATTCCATTCAAATTAAATTAAGAATCCTAAAGTAGAAGTTACCACGATTTAGGGAGACTCTAAACTTTTGCTCAAAGCAAAAATAATTTCAATTAATTTACTAGTCATATTCAAACACTAATTTATGGGCAATAGGTAATAAAATACATAAAGAAATTTAAAATTAAAATAAAAAGTTTCCAACCCGAGCAGATCCGATCGTACAGTGCTTCGCACCTTTGTTCTTTTTTTTTTTCTTTTTTTTCCTTCCAATTTTTTCTCACTTCATTCAGAGTTCAGACTGTGAATGGCTTTTTTTTTTTTTTTCTATTCTGTCGCCCAAATCCCGTTCTTGTCGTTGGATTTGCAGCAACGAGGGTCGAAATTAGTAGTTCGGTATTTAAAATCAATAATAAAAGTGGGTCACAAAATCTATTCTCCTTGTGATTTTACTGCTCTTTCTCGACTTCTCCTACATCTCTGTCTACCACGAGACCTAATCATGGATTGTATCTTCTCTATTTTGTCTTTCTTCTCTGCAAATCTAGTGTGGGAAGTAAAATGGTTAGTTGCGATTGGGAAGAAAGAAGAAACAAGAAAGAAAATCAAAGTATTAGTCAAAGAGAAGAAAAAGGAGGAAGGAAAAGAGGAGATGAAGAAGTCAGCCGCCTCTGCAGTAGGAGAAGAAAGTCGAAGTGGGTTGTGGAATCTCCCAACCGATCTGCTGATGGAGATTCTCTCAAGCCTATCCATCCACTCCAGTGTGCGTTTCTTGGCGCAAAATCGTTCTCGACCCCAAGTTTGCCCAATTGCAACACGTCCAAGCCATGCGAAAACACAACCAGTTGGACGGCGACAACCTCTGCTTCATCGTCACCGGAGAGACCATACCGTCCTGGGAGAACCAAAAACTATATTTAGTGGAGGGAGGGATGACAACGAAAGCAGAATCAACAAAGATCACTTTCCAGTTAAATCGCTCCTTGCCTAAAGAGTTAAACGCCATACCCCTACAACAAATCAAAGTAGTGGGATCTTACTATGGAATCCTCTGCCTTTCCATAGATTGCTGCGACCACCACCCCATTCATCGGCAATCCGATCACCGGAGAATACATGAACTTACCCACCAAGATCAAGCCTCGCTCCTCTCCCCGATGTAATCCTTGGCTTTGGATTCGACGCTATTAGGCAAGACCACAAGGTGGTAATGATACATGAGGTCTCCCACTTGGGTGGCTATCCATTCGAGACTGAGATATGTAGTGTAGGTAGAGATGATTGTTGGAGATGGGTTGGATATTTTCCTGCACTTTACCCAGATTTCTCATCCCATGTGCTTGTGAATGGAGCCCTTCACTGGAAAGGGCTCGGTCGCAACTATATCAGCCGAACCAAGGAATGGCTCATTGTTGCAATGGACATGAGCAGAGAGCAATTCTATATGGTGCCACCACCTCCCAAACTAAGTTTGTCCGAATTTTTTTTCCCCTTTCGTCTCTGCAACATAATGGGCAATCTTTCCCTTGTTTTCTTTCCGTATGAAAATCGTTGTGTGATATGGGAGATGAAGGAATACATGGTTCAGGAATCAGGAGTCGTGGACGAAAAGAGTCGTTCAAACAGTATACATGCCATTTGTAGGTATCAATCGATATGGAAATCTTATCTATCCATTTACATGTTACTGTGCAACTAATCATGTGGGAAGCTTGGTTTCATTTGAAGAAGCCATTGGGAGAAGGAAGAAAGGTAAAGATTCTAGAGTAAAGATTCAAAATCAAAGTACAGAGCTTGCTCTTGATAGTCAACAATGATCATGGTATTCTCTCTGTTCATTTTTTCTGCAATCGAATCATAAGGCAGCATCTTCTACCTCTAAATTTGACAATTTGATCTTACCCAAGACATGAACCGACATTCATTTGATCAACGGTTGATTGTCTATTTGTGTTGTTTCTATTTTATTTTATGTTTTGTATTTGTTCAAATCAATTGTTTATAACAGGTCTCAGGCCAAGTTTGGGTGGGAGGCCTATTTTGCACCATGAACATGCCCATGTGGCATTTAATTTCAAACTCATTGCACTTTGGAATTGATCTGTGTTTAAGTGTTTTGGCATTTTTTTTTTTAGTCCATATCTAAGCCTTTTATAACTCTCGGTTACCCATTGCTTTATTTATTTGAGTGGTTGAATATTCTCATTTTACGAGAGAGGTCTAACCCTTAAACTTTTGGGGCACCTAATCTAATCCATGGTGTTTAAAGGTAGTGTTATGGATATGAAATTTTATCTATGATTACCACAAAGTGGGGTTAACAGGTTTCTACATATTCAAAAAAAATAAAACATTTAGACCATTTCGTAGGATTGTAATTTTTAAATACTTTTTCACTGTATACTCTATGCACACTCTTAAGTAAGCCCATTGGTAAAAAATCTATAAATGATCAGTCATAGAATTGATTAAAGACAGAGATGATCAAGTAGAAACAGAGAGAATTTATGAAATCTTTTGTCAATTTTTTTTAAGACTAAAGTATCTAAGTCTCACAGAGCACCTGAAAATATAATTATTCATATTGTTAATAAACATTTTTTAATCAAATCTAAAATTAATTTGAAATTTTTCTAGAGGTTATTCTTAGATTCTACATTTTCTTCTTTTATTTTGATAAGACAAAGAATGATCATATCTATGAAATTTGGACGAAGTTTTCATTAACCCTGTGTCAGAGGGGTTTAAATATCGTTTTTGAATGATATCTCTCATCCGATTTAATTTTTTTATTTTTTATTTTTTTAAAAAAATCCAAAAAAATAATAGAAAATGTAGAAAATTATGGGCTTATTGGCTATGTAATTTTTTCATTAAATATCCGTCATTTACATGTTCAAATGTTATTTTGAAGTTATGACATTGAGAATTTCCAAAATTATTAATAAAATGATGAAAAATTACAAAAAAAATTTGTAGAAAATTATGAAAAGAAAGTGTAGAAATATTTTAATAATTTCTTGACTTAATTAATGAGTGTTATTTTTAAGTTATAAAATTTAGAAATTAAAAATTAATTAATAAAACCGATAACCAACGCATCGTGTGGGACCTGACCTTATTCAAATGCTAGTTGATTTGTTGGACCTTTCCATCTTTCTCATCCATTCTATTTTATTTTTACTTCCATTCTTATTCTTCTTATCTTCCCATTATTCTCCGTGATTTTTGTTAAACTATATTCACCGTTTTGACAGTTATATTAATCATTCTTTCAGCCTAGAAATTAGTCACATAGTTTTCCTTTTTTTATTGGATTCCATTCGGCTGGTAATACAGGCTTCCATTCTTTTTCTTTCCTTATCATTTTTGTTGATTTCTTGCTTATTTCCTTTTCTTTTGAATTCGATTCCATCTCTTAAAAATCGCTGAATTTGCTGCTGACTCAATTTTTTTTTTTTTAAAATCCGAAGATAGATATTAAATAATATTGAATGATACGCTGTGTTTTTTAAATTTCTGAACTGATATCGTTTTTTTTTTTTGTATTTTTTTAATTAATAACATTTTTATATAATATCAGCCGATATCGGTCCGATATATATCGGCCGATATTATTTTCATACGGCCGATATGTATCGACCCTTTAAATCCGTACGTATCGGCCAATATTATCACCTTAGCATGTGTGATTTTTTACATTTTTGTGGCTCTCACAAAGTCGCGTGGCTTTTCTAGTAATCTTAAGAGAATTGATTAGTGTATCAACGTATTGATCTTTGGTGTATAAAAAATGAGTAAAATATTTATTTTGTCCAAATAAATGGAAAGAGGGGTTTGAAAAGAATTTGAACAAAGTAATCAGTTATATGACCCGTGCTTCATAAGATTACACAATATATATTTTGGAAGTCATAAACATTTGAAAATAAAAATTAAATAAATTACTTTTGCATAAAAAAATATATCTGTACAATAGCTACCTTAAAGGCTTAAACATAAAAAGTCAACTTTGAAAAGCATAAGATTTAATGTACATACAAATGATTTATTTCAACTCTACTCTAAAGATACTTGTTCTGTGTGAATATAGAAATTTACATGTGTCTATAAGAGTCTTGCAAAAAATAAAGATATATAAATAATTAAATTTCATAAAAGTTGTATTGAATAAGATGAAAATGGTCGAATTTTGATCAGGACTGCTACTGTAGTGCTGTATTGGTATTAATTGAATCTAAGAGGCATTGAATAAAGTTGTCTTATTTTTAAAACTTTGAGCATTATTCAACTCAATCAAATTTAAATTTCGAGTTGGAAACCCTAACCCAAAGCAAATTCCTTCAGATTTAAGCCCAAGCAAAACACTCCCTATGTCCGGTAGGAAGAAAAGGAGAGAGGGGCAGGCGAACCTTTCAAAGGGGAGGTAAGAGATGAGTGACACAGATAGCTTTCTTCGCTTGCTGCTTCCTTTTCAAGGCATGTAAGCCTCCTATTCAATGCCTATTTCATTTTCGTTTCGTTCGAGTCCTGTATCCATTGCTTTACTTTACTCCTGAAATGTATTGCTTTATTTCTCTGCACCATCTGCTTCCCAAGAACCCCATTAGAGATTTCATCCCTTTCAGAGCCTTGGTTCTATTTTCAACTTCTGTAGCTGCGAATCCAACTTCCAAAAACATTTTCACGGTAGAAAGCCGTTCGCTGTCGAGAGAAAAGGCAATCAATGCAGTGAGGGTAGGATCCCTTGGAAACCCAGGCTCTGTAGTGGAATTCCTCAAACAGAATGGTTTCGAGGATACCCAAATCAAGAAACTCATCTCTAGGCACCCCAGAATTCTATATGCCAATGTGGATAAGACCCTCAAACCCAAATTCACTTGTTTTCAAGAGATAGGTCTCTCTGGCCGTCCCTTTGTGGACTTCGTCACCAAGTATCCCGACATCCTTCGTTATAGTGCTGAGAATAAGCTTCGACCTTCCATCAATTTCCTCCGAACTGTCCTACTTACTGACGATAATGTAATCAAGGCTATCGGGAAAAATGGTTGGCTTCTCTACTCCAATTTTGACAATATCACTATGCCCAATGTTGAGACCTTACGCCGATGTGGGGTTCTTGATTGCCAGATCAGGACCATCTTCTTGCGACATACAAGGTTCTTCACCCAAAATCCTAGTTGGCTTGAAAAGTTGACTGCCCGAGTCGAGAAAATTGGATTCAAGCATGGGTCTCGAATGTTCATTCATGCTACTCGTGCATTGGGTACAATGAGCAGCACGTCGTTTGAAGGCAAGATCAAATTGTTCAAGAGCTTTGGGTGGTCAGATGAAGATATAATGTCTGCCTTCCGAAAGAATCCATGTTACTTGACTGCGTCAGAGAGTAAGATTCAGACCACAATGTGTTTCTTAATGGATGAAATTGGATATAAGCCTTCCCAGATTGTTTTCCGGCCCATTCTTCTTCTGTACAGCTTGGAGAAGAGGTTGGTGCCTCGACATGAGGTTTTGAAGATATTGAAATCAAGAGAATTGCTGAGAAAGCACATTGAATTTTCCTCAGTTGCAGGCATGTCGGAGAGCTACTTCTTAAAGAAATACGTTCTTCAGTACTTGGATAAAGTTCCTGAACTCCAAGAAGCCTACATAGGTAGTAGAAAAGCTGAAAAGAAATAGAAAAGGAATGCAAAAAAGTTGGACCGCATTTTGATTGAATTGAAATAATCGTTATTGTCATTGAAGCCTTAACCCATCTCTCCATCTGGGTTTGGTTTGTTCTTGAAGTGAAACTTATTTCTCTTTAACCTGATTGCTAAGGGATTCCTCAAGAGTGCTCCAGTATTCAGTATTTGGGACCAATTAGAAGTTCGAAGGAAGTTTCCTCTTTATGTTTGGTTTTGACATGCAAGAAAGATTGTGTTCAACAACAAGAGGCTATGGAGTTGTTGAACATTTTAATGAAGAAATAATCTCATCTCACATTTTTCCTTTTTTTTTTTGAAATTGTAGAACTGAAGTTCCTAAAGCTTTCTTTGACCAGGAAGTTTAGATATGGAATTCTGTAGTGGATATGTCAGTTAGCTTTACACTAATGATGCATGGTTTTGTTAATTATGTATACTTTTTAAGGAAATTGCAGTATCATAATTTCACCATTGAGAAGAGGGAAATTCCAGATTATGCATCAATAAGACAGTAGGGCATGCCAAAATGTAATGAGGGCTTTGCACTCTTCTAACGCTTATCACAGGGGAGTCATCTACTAATCACAATTGGGTAGGGATTTTTTTGCTACAGCTTGTGGCAAGGGGATCATCATCACTATTATTATATTTGTTGGGGTGGGTGGTGTTCCTTGTGTTGGTCTGATGGGGCATTTGGTTTAATCTATTTTGTTACATTCTGATCAATCAGATCAATGATTGCCAACTAGATTGCTGGATCAATGTCATCCTAATCCTAGAGATTTATTTCATCCTATAGTGACAAATGTGGGATACAAATTTTTTCTTCTGCTTAATATTTCCTCTATAGTAACAAATGTGTGACTCGCCATCTGAGTTGAATGAGTTGTTGGGCCTGCTGCAAAGGAGTCCCACATTGGAAGTGTAGAGGGAGACCTAGGGGTTTATAAATGCCTTGTGTCACTCCACGTAACATACTAGTTTTTTCTGCTGGAAGCCTAGGTCCTTACAAGTGGTATCAGAGCCAGGTCTTAGGCTACCTCATGTGGGTTCAGGAGATCCCCCAGGCAAACGGGATGGCTTGCGTCACTCTATGCGCCGGAGGGCCTCGTTTGAGGGGGGATTGTTGGGGCTGCTGTGAACGAGTCCCACATTAGAAGTGTAAAGTGAGATCTAGGGGTTGTTTATAAAGGACTTGAGTCACTCTACCTAACAAGCTAGTTTTTTGGGCTGGAAGCCTAAGTCCTAACATAAGTTGCCATCCACACTACTGGGTTCTTATCATCCTGCTTCTCTTTCAGCTCTCAAAATATTTTGATAGATCCCAACCATGTGATCTTGTGCCCCATTTTCATCTTTAGATTAAAGATATTGCTTAACTTGCTTTTGGATCAATGAATGATGTGCCCCCTTAAAAAAAAATTCTATGTAAAGAGGTTATGCAAACTTTCCATTCATGTTGTCCACAATGTTTTCAGTGTCCTTATTCCTTCATGGGTTGCTAGAAAAGCAGGGGCTTTGACTAAACTCTTTTTTTACATCATCTTCTTGGCTTCATACTACACATATTTCTTGCATTTCATCAGATTCTGGTGTGCAGACCTTGGCTTCTAAAACCAAGCTCGTTAAACTATGCTCATCAATATTGTTCACACTTCAACATAACTTCAAATTCTTTATCATGTTAACTTTTAACCACAGATTCTCTTAATTGAGATACTTGCGTGTGTCTGTATTCTGCTGTTAATCATGGTAGATGCAAAGAGTGAAATTTGTTTGCTTTGTTTTAGAGAACTCGTACTTCACTCCCCACCTTTACTTGTCATGAATGGGAAATTACTCAAAGCCAATAGGGGATAGGAGAATAGTTTTATTATATTCATTATATTCAATTTTTATAAATGTCAATCCTTCCATAAAAGAAATTTTCCTGCACTACGGGTTTCAACATCATGGGATCTTGTGAGTTATGCACGAAGCCTTTTTAACAAACAACTCAGGTGCCTCTTTAAGGTTTAGGACAGTCTGATATGGTGTCATCACTATTATTGTGTAAGCTTGAAAGACATGCTTATTGGAGCCATTATCTTGAAAAGATTGTTCATAGGGTTTTGTCGTAAATTTGATTTGAAAACCGACCTCGGGTAGATAGGACAAAGGCTTCAATGATAATGATGATGGTTATCTTGAAAGGTCTCCTCCAACGAAAAGTGAGGATGAAAAAGGAAACCGAATTTTTGACATCTTGTTTTGTATCTGCTCCTGCAAATTGCAATGGCAATGTTGAAAGTCTAGGTATCATGTTCTCTTGAAGCATATTTCTGTACATTTATAAGCCTCAGTTCTACCCTGTAAACTGCAATTTCAAAGAACTGTTGGAAGCATCAGGTGATGCTCTATAAGAACATTCATCATCATCTTATGCCAGAACTACATCTATAAGGGTTTGGCTTTTAGAGTTTTACTTCTCCATCCGACTCTATCATAGACCATACCATCAATTGCTCCAATGTCCAGGATGTCCACTATCTTACATGTTTATCCTACATATTTGTACTTGACCCCTGCCCATTTTATATGCCCTATATGGGCATTGTTTGTACAAAAAGAATAGAAAGTAATGATATTTTTCTAACTCTTTGCCATTTATATGGTCATCTTTAACCTATCCTGCATAGCATATCCAGAACGTGTCAACTTGGGGAGCTTGTATATCATGTCATACGGAAAACAGAACCTATTTGCCATTTTATAGCTGACATACAGTACGATTCAGTTTTAAGAATGTGATTTTTTTTTTAAATAACTATTACGATTTTTTTCATTTTGAATCTTACAGTAAGTATGATTTTTGGAGTATTTAGAAGCAAGTTCTTCATGTTTGAAAAATAGTGTCATTTCCAACCTCATTTTCCTGTAGATTTACCTATTTTAAGTTATTTTAACATTTATTTTTTAATATTTGCACTAAGATAGTCCTTATTTTGAGGGTTTTGTAGAAAAATTTAATGAAATGATATTTAGATAGATCTGATAAATATAATTTAAATAATATAGTTTATGAAACTCATTAAGAGGACACATGTCATCAAGATGCGTAAGGCCAGGACATGACTGCTCTATATTAAGGTGGAATGAGCTGTTTGAGTGAAGAAGATGGGTGGGATGGGGAACACCAGTCTTCCCTCAGGCCTCAACTAGGATAGGGGTTAATCTCCACCAACAATTTTTATCACACTATAGACCCTCAATTAGAATATCTTGTTAATGTGTTATTGGACAAATCTTTGTCCAGGTCAATTTATTTGTGCCCTTTCCTTCCTGAATTTGACAAGCAATGATATCCTCATTTCTCTATGTTCATTGGTAATTTTGATTCCAAGTCATTTTGCATGTTATGAGGCAATTTGTGCATAATTTTCTTTTTTTATGACCAAGGTATTCAGGCGTCTCACCTAATTATTCTTTAGAGCATGTGTAAATTTTCCAATCTATAAATGATGGCCAAAGAACAATGGAGAGTGATCTTTTTTATATCAAGGGAGATTTGATTTCAAGACTTCCTACAAACAATGGTGGGTTTTGACCATTGAATCAACACTTCATCATTAATTTGTGCATTATTTGTTAAGAGGTGAAAAACTTCTTTCCAAAGATTTTATTTAGTCTCTTGAAGATTTTGATTTCAATTAGTTCATCAAACTTCTTCCTTCATCTATCTCCTCCTATAATGTGTTACACCAAGTTGTTGACAAACAATTAATCAGCAGCAGCACCACCAGCGAGTATTCTATCTAATTGGAGTTGGCTTTATGAGTTGTTCTTCTCTAATTGACGTTTTGATAAATCATATCATCAGTCACTCTATAGTCTAAAAATGTCATTTTTTATGTCTTCCTTCCATATTTCCGAAGATTGCCCTCTCCTCTTAGTGCGTTTGATCCCTAGCATCCCCATTGGAGTTGTGCTGAATAGTTTCAATGGAACTGAGCAGAATTTCAAATTCAATTGCATTTTGATTGTTTGGTTTTGGCATAAAGGTTGCTAATGACAATAAGAGGGCACCCAATTTGTTGATTTTCTTAAGAAGAAATTGTCTCTCTTTGCAAATTTTTGTTGCATCTCAAATGTATCTTGCTTGAATTTGAGCAGAAGTTCTATGCCTTGTTTCATTTATTCATTGGAATGCAGTGGCAAGATTGTTGACTACCATACACTGCTAAAAGATTGGAGTGAGGGAAGAACCAAGAAGGCAAGGGAAGTTGCACAATGGAAGTAACAAGTTCTTTAAGTGTAAGTGAGATCCAACCAGACCCTTATTTTATTTTTTATGGATCAGGCTCGCAATCCCTCAAATAAATAATAGCTTCATTTTCTGAAATTCAAGGAAGTCTTCAACTGCATCGTGATATTCAATGGAATTAATGCTCTAACATTCCCATGTTGCTAGGTTAAAAAATTATAACTTCCCAAGATGAAAATGGTGCTATTTCTGATAGGCAATATATAGGTGGTGTTACCAACTTAAGGTTTAATTCCTTAATCCTTCCAACACCATCATTGGCACTTTCCCATCTATTTAGCGGTTGACTTTTTGAGTTATACCTGTCAGTTGTAACTTATCAAAAGCAATATCCTCCATCACTTTACAATCGATCATATCCTTCCATTGATAATAAAGTAGTATTGGGGGCACTTGTCAAGTGCTTTTCACAATAACTCTTGGCCACCCAACCTACTAATATTAGGCCATGACAGTTAATGAATTAATGAATCTCAAGATGGTTGAAAATCATTCTTACCTGCTCCCATGATTCTCAAGAGGGGGTATCTATTGCTGATAAATACCCTACTAGTTATGACTTGAGGCAGAACTACTTGTGTAACACAATGTATATTGAGGATGCACTTGTCTAGTTTGGATCCACAACTATAATCTAGGTCATGTCAATGAATTGGATCAAGCTTAGCCTATATTGTATTTGGCAGTTTTGAGATTTTGAACCTATTTAATTCAAATGTTGTTAGATTCTAAGTTTGTTAGATTGAAATTCTATGAGATTGAAATTGATGTTTTTTGGTAATTTCTAAAAATCCTGTTATGACTTGAGGCAGAATTTCTTCTGTGACGCAATGTATATTGAGGATGCACTTGTCTAGTTTGGATCCACAACTATAATCCAGGTCATGTCAATGATATGGATCAAGCTTAGCCTATGTTGTGTTTGCCAGTTTTGAGATTTTGAACCTACTTTATTCAGATGTTGTTAGATTCTAAGTTTGTTAGATTGAAAATCTCTGAGATTCAAATTGATGTTTTTTGGTTATTTCTAAAAATCTTGTTTGATGAAAACGTTGTTTGGTCGTTATTAGAAATCCTTGTTGATTCAAATATTGCAACTCTTTCTTGCACTTGCTGCAATCTTTACATCCACACCCTGATACATCTTTAGACCTAATTTGTTTCCCATAAAAGAGAGGAATAGCTTCATTCTTGAAATAGGTCTGGTTCATCAGTTGTGTGTGTAAGGGTGAGCATGAGGAGAAACCAGTTAAATATGAAACATTGACACACCATCCAAATGGATCTTCTTTAGTTTGCTTGATTATAAGAACGTCATGAACATTTTCTACATATTGGTACATCTGAGCTATCGGGTTAATGCTCCATCAGGTAACTGAAATCTCCTTTGTCATGTAAAGAAGTTTGCATAAGAGACCAAACATGGAGTTGTCGAATATTTCACCAAGAAATCCTCTCACAATTTGTTTTTGATCTATAGCATTGAAGTTACTGTAAGTTGTTTGTCTTAGGATACTATCCTTATCTTGCCTTGATCTCTTGTTCATGTTTTGGCACTGAATTTGGCGGTTGCAATCGTTGATCCGATAAAATTGGACTGTGGCAAGTTACAATTAGTTGCGCTCTAATAATTAGAAGAGGTATCCCTCTATGTGAGCTACTGCACCTTTTTTTATTTGAAGACTAAGGTGTTCAGGATTCTTAGAGCATCTGACTAATTCTTGGGGCATGTGTGAACTTTCCAATCCACAAATACCGGGTAACACTAAGGGGAGTGAGCTACACTGTACCTACTTGTGAAAAACAAAAGACATTCGGTCAAATATCAAACCTATTTCGAACTGAAATTTGCTTTGTTTGTTATAGCAATGAGTTCAGATTCTCTAAACTTGGGGAAATTTGTAAAAAGGAAGTTACTGGCTGTTTATTACGGAATAGGGGTGGAAACTGGATGGATTGGGCCAAGTTTTGTCTAATCGAAGTGACCACTTTATGAAGTTGACCCGAGCCCAGACCAAACCTGAACTTAGCCAACCAAAGTCCGACCAAGATGGAACCCAATGCCAACATTGAAGCCTGATATCAATTCAGGCTATTCAGTTCCATTGCAGTTGATCTGTTGAAGTCAGTTTTAGTTTAGGCCCAGTAAGAGCTGGAAATTTTCTTCTCGGCTCTAATATTAACCCTCATTTTTCGTTGTCGTCGTCGTCGTCGTCATCATCATCATCATCATCATCATCATCATCATCGCCATCTAGCCATCTATCCCATTAATTTGGATGGGCTTTCATATTTAGATTTGGCAAATTCTTTTCATAGATCGACGGTCCTATTTGATACTCATGGATTTGAACCCACAACTTCTAAACAACAATTATGAGTCTTGACCACTTGTGTTATAGGTTCTTATCACATAATTATGATAGGACCTAAGCTTCTAGTCCAAAAGACTAGCATGTTAGGTGGAGTGAGCTAAGTCCTTTATGAACCCCTAATCTCCCTCTACCCTTCCAATGTGGGACTCGTTTGTAGCAGCCCAACAATCCCCCCTCGAACGAGGCCCTCCGGCTGAGAAAGCAATGCCAGCCATCCTGTTCGCCTGTGGGGATCTCCTGAGCCCACATCAAGTAGCCTAAGACTTGGCTCTGTTGTCACTTGTTACGACTTGGGCTTCCAGCTCAAAAGACTAGCCTGTTAGATGAAGTAACCCAAGTCATTTATAAACCCCTAAATATCCCTCTACCCTTCCAATGCAGGGGCCAAAAATTCGGCAGATCTCGGTTCGACCAAGATTTCTCTCTCTCTTTTTTTTTTTTTTTTGAAAATCTCGGTGGTTTTTTTTTTTTTGAAAAAATTCATTTAAAAAAATAAAAAAGGCTGTTTTTAAAAAAAAAATTAAAAATATAAATATTGGCCGATATTCGCCCATATCGGACAAATATCAACCGAGATATCGACCAGGCCCATGCCGATATTTGTTTTTTTTTTAAATAAAAAATAAAAATCAACTGATATTTGGCCGAACTTTTTTATCTCTGGCCGATACGCACTGTATCGGTCGAGATTTCGACCCCTGTTCCAATATGAGACTCGTTCGTAGTAGCCCCAACAAGCATCAGACAGCAGAGTTTGAACCTGTTCAAGCGAAGCCCTCATTTTAAGTTCATTTATATACAAATAATAGACTAATGTGGATCCTCTAGGATTTAGGATATTTAGGTATTAAATTGAACGCATAGGATTAAAAGATTGAGAAGTTCAGTTTAATAGATTAAAAAAATCAATCCTTTAGTTCTGAATTATCATAAATTGTGTAATATATTTATGTACCCTTAGACATGTAGGTCCATATGAGGGGTACGCCCAAGCCCACTCTGATTTTAAATTGGGCTATAACTTTTGAGCCGAGACTGAGTTGGAAGCATGACTTTATGCACGCAAAGACCAAACCAGTATTTGGTTGGGCTGAGCAAGTGGGATCTATAGAGGTTCACATGGAGATTTTCCGAATTCACCACTGGTTCATAACTGACGAGATTCGGTCGAGATTTTTCTTACGTGTACCTATCGGTACCAGTGTACCACAGTTGCCAACCTGTACTAATCATTCAGATCATTCTAAACTGACACACTTGACAGATAATAATTTAAAATTTATTAATTTTACATAATCAAATAATTAACTATTTAGAGAATTAATAATTTGTTTACTAAATAAATAAAAAGCCACATAATTAAACTATATAAAATACATAGCTAAAAGACTGTCTTAGAAAGCGAGACCCTTGTTGAAAAGGGAAGCAAAACGATCCATTTCTGACTTGGGTATAACCAGCCCCATCTCCAACCCGCCATCTCCATCTCTACTCTCAGCCAGCGATATGGCGCCCGTTCTCTCGATCGAAGATATCTCAACCTTTTTCGGCCGCCCCCATCCGAAATCAGTGTCGTATACACAAAACTTGGGCGACCCGGCAACCACTATAGGTCGATCCTTCATCACCGCCGCCGCTCTTGGAATCATGGTCTCTGCGCCGTTGAGAACCTCAACTTTCAACCCACCAATCACACTCCCAATGGATTCCACACCCGCCACGAACCCGTTTACCCCGTTCAACTGGCCCACCTTCGCCTGCGCCATGAAGAGCATGACGCAGTTCCTGAAATAGGTCTCGGGTATCGGATATCCGAGCCGGGCACGACAGTCGACCGAGAACCCGAACGTGGACAGCTTGTTCGGGTCCTCTCCACGTGCAGCCACCATGCAGACCCACACATGAGCGCAGATGACCACAAATGCCGAGCAGTGGAAGGATTCCTCGCCTTTTATGTGTCGGTGAGCGGCGGCGACGCGTTGCTTGAGCCTCTCGATGTCTGCCCGGGTTAGCAAGAAAGCGGCTCGGACGGAGTCCGTTTGATCTCTGACTCCCAACGAGTTTACTACCTCGCTCTTCAAGCACACACGATTCTGGTCCAGAAAAATCCTCTTGAGACCTCTTGGGTCTTGTATCACCGCCCGATTGCAGCTTGGGAGCGAGGAGATGGACGATACATGTCCGGTCTTACAGATGGCCGCCCACGATTTCATGAAATGGGTGGAGCTGCTTCCATCAGCTGCCACGTGATGCACGGAGATTCCGATGCACACGCCAGCGTTGGGGAAGATGGTGACCTTCAAGGAGATTAGGTTCAATTCAAAAGTGGGTAGTTCAGGGATGAGAGGATGGGACTGAGTCACGTCCACTGGCTCGTTTGAGGCGAGTAGGTGGAAGTCCGAGCCAGACTCAGCAACCATGAAAGGGACTGAGTCACCATCGAGGTAGCGGATCACGTGCTCGCCGCTTTCTTCGGAGAAAGAAATAGTTCCAGCAAGGGGGTAGAAGAGCTGGAGAGCGAGGGAGAGAGATTGTTTGAGGTTGGGAAGGATCGAGTGGAGGAAATGGGCGGTGCTTGTAATTGGGTCTGGGAATTGGTAGAAGAAGAGACGTTGGACGGGTTGCATGGGCAGCCAAAACGCGTCGAGGAAGGTGAGAGGAACAGTGGTGTCGGCGACTGAGCCAGGTGGTGGACCGATCCTTGTCTTCTCGAGCACCATCACCGCCATCTTCTCTTTAAAAAAAAGAAAAACAATAATGAGATTAGAGAGAGACTGACTGTACGAAGCAGCAACAGAGGAGAGGAGCCGGGGGAAATTAGAAGACTGGAGGACGTTTCTCTTTGGCGTCAATTTAATGACATATTCGAAGGGAATTAATCATTAAAATATTATTTTTAATAATTTAAATCTAATTTAAGTTAATTTATATTTAATGCATATTTATTACTCCCTCTGTTCCAAATTAGTTGTCCTATATGAATTTTAGAATTGTCCCAAATAGTTGTCTCATTTGTATTTAAGTAGTATAAAATGTGTTGAATGAAAATGGATGAGATCATGTGAGTGCTGGTCTTATATAGAGGGTTCTTTAAAAAATATAAATATTTCAAATGACACAATTAAAATGAGACGGAGGAAGTATTGAATTGAGTATGATTAATAAAAGTATTTTTCTAATAATAGTATTTTGAACTTAAAAACTAATAACTTGAAATAATTTCATAGATGCCATTTTTTACAATTCGATGCTCCCAAAGTGATCTATTGTTCATGAATTTCTTTAAGTAAATGATAGGCCTAACTCTGATATAATTTGTGAGAACATCTACAATTATGAAATTTATTTTATTTTCTTTATTAATTTTAAATCTATACTCGATTAATTAACTCTAAGACCCTATCGATATTAAAAAAACAATAAGAAAACGAGTCTTCTCCAACTCGATTAAAGATGACAAAAATTGAAATTGGCCTCGTTTGATTTAAACATTTTCATTCATTTTTATTTTTTATTTTTAGATATCATAAATATCTTTGTCTGAATTTTTAATTTAATTCTTGACAACTTGATCTGTACGATTAATTCATATTCACATATTTGAAAGTCTGAAAAAGATAGCGCCTTCAATCCCATCCACTGATTTATATATCTTATCACGTGACAAATTAAGTCCATTGATTTTAATGTATCTAAAACTAATAGTTAAAATACTTCTCAGTTCTAAGTTTTGATTTTGCTGTATTTTAAGACTATATTGGACGATGGAGTCCACTTACCCACAAAATATATTAAAAATAATTTTAAAATATAGAATTCATTAAAGATTCATTAACAAAAAAAAAAAAAAATTATGCCACGGAAGAGCATTGGCCTTGGCAGAGTAAAGAAAGGAAAGTGACATTAGCCAGTCCCCAATTGACGTAGACCAGTGAGGAGTCATTGGACCACTTAAATTATTGATGGAAGTTGGTCTTTAAGATTTTCTTTTGCAATTCATTTTACAAACGAAAGTTGTGTGTATTTATGTGTTTTTTGACACTTTGGCTACCATAATAGTTTCATTAATTTTTGAGTTATTTTAATCAATAGTTTTAAATTTTAAAATTAATTATTTTTTATTAATTCTTTAAATTCCTTTCTCCGTTCATGAGCTCCGGAAACTACCAAGTAAAACCATTTCAAATGAATTGAACATTCTAATATCTGAAGATTACAATCAGAGAGATACCATCAAACATGTTTTAAGAGTTAAGACCTTCTTGGAAGAGTGAAGTGAAGCAATCCAGTTGGGGTTGTGAGAGAACCAAACCTACCTCAACTCCTTCCTCTTCCCTGCTCTCTGCAAGCGACATGGACCATGATCCACCTATTGAAACTATCTCCACCTTCTTCGGCCTCCCATACCCAAAATCTATCTCGTACACTCGAAACCTCGGCGACCCGGCTACTGTAAGAACCCTCTCTCCTTCAGCAACCATGCTAATGTACCTAGGAATCCAACCTCCGCATCCTTGAACACCCCACCATCCAACGGTTGGATTGCTCGCCGGATTGCCTCGCAACCAGCGACAATCCCGTCTTCCCCTACAAGACTGCTCCCATTTGTATCAGCAAAAATGAAGCCGACACAATTGCCAAAATATGTATCGGGTATTGGTGGATCCATGCGAGTTCGGTAGTCCACAGCACAGCTGAAATGGGCTTTTCTTCCCTCCCCGTAGTCTTGGAATGCTTTCACCAGACAAGTCCACACGTGTGCACAAGTCAGCACGAATGAGGAGAATCGGATAGACTCCTGATGGGTTACTTGTCGTTGGACCCGCTTTCTGAGCCCATTTATCTGGGCTCGAGTAAGCAAGAACGTGGCTCGGGAGCCCCTCAGATCCAACGATTTCAGCACTGGGTCCCATCTGTATCTCTCTTTCTGGTCCAGGAAAATGGTCTTGAGTCCGTCGGGGTCTCCAACAATACCACGGTCGTATAGCGGCAGCGACTCAGTCAACGCATGGTAGTGCCCGAGTCTATAAATCGACGGCCAATATTTCATAAATTGCATGGAGCTGCTTCCATCGGCTGCCACGTGGAGGAAGGAAACACCGACGCAGAATCCGATGGCCGGGAAGATGGTGACTTGTACTGACAGCAAGTCCGACGACGGCAACTCGGGGACGAGTCCGTGGAATGGCGTATCATCTTTTCGGTGGTCTGCTACGAGTGCATGGAAGTCTAAGTCGGACTCTGAGATGGTGAGTTGGACCGAGTCACCTTCTGCATAATGGATCACGTGCTCACCGCTGTCGGGAGCGAGTGTAAGAGTGCCGGCAAGGGGGTAGAAGAGTCGGAGGGTGAGGGATAGGGAGGTTTTGCGGATCGGAAGGAGAGAGTGTCGTCGGAGAGTTCATAGAAGAAGATGCGTTGGACGGGAGGAGTTTGTAGAAAAATTACATTGAAGAAGGTGAGTGGGAGAGAAGCTTCACCCACTGAGTTTGAAGCTGGTCCAACTCTGCAAAACTCTACCACCTTAACTTTTTGTGTTATAGCCATATGCACCCCACAAAGAGGGAGAGAGAGGAGGAGGAGGAGGAGGGGAAGAAAGTGGACAGTGAATGCTACATGTAAATATGTAATTTCTGTTTCTTATAACATTATAAAAAATTAAAATAAAATCAAAATAAAGTGATTGTAGGTTGATATAATCTTGCTGAGTAGAAATAATTTTCTTGGATTAGCAATACCAAAAACATTTAAGTAAGCTTATCTGCCCAAACCATTGATTTATAAAAATCAAAGTCCTAATCACTTTACCTAATCAACTGTGAAAAGGTATATAAATCAATGGCTTGATATACAAGTGATTAGGTCTTCATTTTTTAGTAGAGATAGTAAATGTCAGTTCTCACTTCAATCCCAACCAGTTGGCTCTTATTTCTAGTCACAATTTTTTAAAGAAAAAGGAAAACATGTGGTTCCAAATATAAAAATATAAAGCATATCATTTGGGTGGGCTGAGCTACCCAAGGCATTAGACCTAGCCTCGGTTTCGCCCGGGTTGGGTTGGGCGATTTTGGGTTTAATCCACTTGGAGTTTATTAAAAGTGCGAAAAAGAATATCTTAAACCATGATGTATTAGACAAGTCTTTCTATTCAATCGAGCATTTGGTGAAATTCTCTCTAGAAACTTTAGAGCAAAGGAATTTTATTTTTTATATTATATGAATTTAAAAAAATATTAATTCTCATAAAATTATTAATATGTCAGATTACTTTCGTTTATGATTATCAATAAGATTTTTTTTCTCTCAAAATAAGTTTCAACTTTACTACTATAATTATCAAATAAGATAAGAATAGTACCTACATAAGAGTAAATCATGTTCAAGAGTAACCCCTGCTCAAAGATAAACCGAAATAACTCCTGTAAAATTTTCCCCTTATCCAAACACAGCCTTAGTAAAAGCAGGAATCTCTGGTGAGAACATCTCGTGAGAGGCTCTAAGCCCTTGTCTTTTCATAGTTGTGTCGCGTTTCTACACTCTGGCTGTTTGTTTTAAAATGAGAAACTGGCCATCTCTCTCTCATCACTCTGATTCGCACTTTCCTCATTCTCTCTCTTGTCTCTATCATCTCACTACTCTTTCTCTCTCTCTCTCTGACCCCCTAAATTAGAAAAAAAAAAATGTAGTTTTTACTGGAGCTGTTTGGGTCTCTTCAATTCGTCTCTAATCCATGGATATGCTAAGAAGTAAATTGTTTGGTTATGTAAAACTTGGAAATGAAAGAGATTCTGTTCTGAAAATCCTTTCGTAGTTCTCACCCGATTAATTCTAAAGGCAGCTCTTACACAGAAAGTCACATTCAAGAATTGAGGGTGCATGGAACACTAAGTCTTGAGCTTTTTATGTTTTGCGGCTCAGGATTATTTAATATTTTAGTCAAAGTTAGTGTAAGAAAACTTTTATGAACACAGGGACCATCATAACGGGCCATTCTTGTGGATGGACTTTTCGAGGTACTTGGCACTTTCCCTCGACGTAATCTGGACCCTTGCCCATCTCTCACGACTCACAACACCAGGTTACGGGTGAAACTTTTGACCCGACCCGCATAAGCTGACCAGAAAAATCATGCAGGTCGGTTCAGCGGGTCGGGTCAGAGGTTTGGGTCGGGTCGGTTGGGTTGAAAAGACAAAAGTCCGGATGGAATTTGAGTCGATTCAGGTCGGGTTGAGGAATTTTTCAAATTAACTCGACCCGATCCAACTGGGCTAAAATAGGTTCAGAATACGGGTCAAGTCAGAATGCGGGTTTAGAGTTTAGAGTTCCAACCCGACCCAATTTCAGCCCTAAAAGTCAGGTACATTGGATTTTTAATTTCTTTGGTTTTACAAAGAGGTAGAGCTTGCTGAAACCCCCAATCACAGGCGGCTCCAAAAATGTTCAAAATTTTGTCCATAAAAAGAAGGTAACCCAAGGTCTACGGGTGCAAATTGAACTGTGCCTAACTCAAATCCACACGAAAAATTCAAAGAAAATCAACTTCGGGTTAGCCCATACTTGAGTTGGGCTCATTTACACCCTCAAAGTATTAGGCCCACATTTGAATTCAGATAAGGCCAAGACCAGTCCATGAAAAACCTTAGGCCCAAAAAGTAAAAATTGAGCGCAAGTTATAGAAACCTAAATTTATTTTATTTATATTATGTAAAAATATAAAAAATTATATAATGTTTAATTTATATTTTTAAATAAACTTTTTTTGGCCCAGAAAAGTCCAAATATGGATAACCTCACATATACATTTTGGGTTTGAAAATCGGACTTGGTCGTACCAATGCAAATCTATTTGAGCTTGGGTTCGAGTAAATCAGATTAAATCTGGCATGCCTTAGATTACAAAACAGGGCCGAGCTCGAGTTTTGCAAAACTGGTTCACGCAGCCCTACCGGGGGCCAAAAATTCGGCTGAATTTTGATCTCGACCGATATCTCGGTTCGGCCGTGATATCGGCCGAGATTTTTCTCTCCTCTTTTTTTTTTAAATCTCGGTGGTTTTTTTAAAAAAAAATCATTTAAAAATAAAAAAAGGCTTTAAAATATATATATATATATATCGACTAAGCCCATGCCGATATTTGTATTTTTTAAAATAAAAAATATAAATCGACCGATATTTGGCCGAACTTTTCTCTCTTTGGCCGATATGTATCAGTATTCGAAAACCCGATACAATTCGGACGATACGCACAGTATCGGCCGAATTTTTGACCCCTGGTCCCTACCAAGGTGCTTTGAGGCTCACCAAAACATGGGCCTCAGTATTGGCTGATAATGGTCTGAGATCTAGTCGATATGACGATATTTCACCTGCTTGACTATATAAGATACTATATGGCTGATAAATTTTATTGTATTGGCTGACATTTGGACCCCTAATTTCAAGAATAAAACTTCATTTGTTAGTGAAAATAAAAATATTATACAATTAACACCATTTAAATAATTAAATTTGTCCCCTATGCTTAGAAAATAATTTTGAATCTCAAATAATAGATTAGGATCTGTAAAACATTATTCAAGACCCGAGTTAAATGAAGTGAAAGCAAAAATTGATATAAACTCTTTTCGGTTCAGGTTTGATCTTGCAGGGAATATTTTCCCAATAGGGAATGTGTATAATATGGTTTTTTTTTTCTATATTTTATATTTTTTTATTTATACTAATGAAAAAGCAATACTAAAAAAAAAAAAACTCAAGTTTTAAGATCATGCTAAGCCCATGTTCCTTGGCCACTTTAATTACTCTTTGAATCTCTAAATTTTGTGACCTTTAAAATATGACTGATACACCTAAGATGATTTTTGGTGAGTCATATAGTCAGATAAAGTCATTTCTAATGTATCAAGGGGTAAAAACACGGTGGACCCGATATTTCGACCGATATCGGACGACATTTCTTTCTCTCTCTCTTTTTTTTTTTCAAATCTCAGCCGATATCAATGAGATCTCGCCGATATCAATGAAATCCCGGTCCTATCGGCCGATATCTCGGACATCCAAAACCCGAGAGTTGACCCGTGAATGTATCCATCACCATCCCATTTAATAGGGCCCTAGACCCCTAAGTCTGCCTAGTAATACCTTATGTGTCAATTTGTAGGTGATTATCCTTCCTATCTTAAATAAATTAATTTAATTCTTTTATAAGATATGATTCTTTTTTCTATGTTAGACCTGACAAAATCTGATCCAATCCGATTAATTAACCCCATCCATAAATGACCCGACTTGTTTCATGGATGAGTCAACCCGCACCCATTTACAAATGGGTCTACCCAAACCCAAAAATAAATTGGTAGACTCGGCTGACCTATCTATTGCCATGTGCAAACAATGGTATGAGATCTTGTTAGAAAAGTCTCTTAATTAGACAAATGGTTAAATCCAACCCAAACCCAAAATAAGCCCGTATCAACTCAACCCATTTAACCTAACCTGAATAGATCTGAACCCGAATAGAATCAAAGCAAATAAGACCCAACCCAATCTATTTTACATAATTCATAGACTTAGTTCAACTACTTCACTAATGAGTTATTATTATACTTACTATCATTTGATGGTTAACATTAAATGACTTTGTTACAAAACTATGATAATAATATAACTGTAAAAGATATTCAATCATTTCTATATTACCATAGACGACAAGCGCTCTAAATTATTTTAAAAATAAAGATAGGGAGCACTTACGCACACCCGGATTTCCTGCCTCTACACACCCGTTTCTGAAATTTTTGGTGAAATTACGATTTTACCCTCCGATTTTGGCATTCATTCGAATGAATGTCCATGTGTAATTTCAATTCATTCGAATGAATAGTAATAAAATGACCTTCATTCCATCCATTCATTCGAATGAATAGACGTTCATTCGTTCATTCGAATGAACATGAAGGAGGACCATTCATTCGAATGAATGGACGTTCATTCGTTCATTCGAATGAACATGAAGGAAATGACCGTCACAAATCATTCAAATGATTCATCACGAATCATTCGAATGATTTAGATCCGAACATGAAGGGAGTCACGAATCATTCGAATGATTCATCACGAATCATTCGAATGATTCATCACGAATCATTCGAATGATTCATCACAAATCATTCAGTATACAGTATACAGTAAATTCATTAAAATTCTTTTAAAATTTTAAACTTATTTTTTTATCACTGTGTATTTCCAAAATTTCTCAAATTGAATATTTAGACTAATTAAAATAACCTGATAAAAATACCTTAAGACTTTAAGGTCTTTTGACACTCCTAAATATTTAAAACACAGTATTTTACAAATAAGGGTATCCCTAGGGTGTGTCAAAAATACATTTGAAAGTGTCAAAAGACCTTAAAGTCTTAAGGTATTTTTATCAGGTTATTTTAATAAGTCTAGATATTCAATTTGAGAAATTTTTAAAATACACAGTGCTTAAAAATAACTGTCTTTATTTTAAAACATAGACCGTTATTTTTTAAGCACTGTGTATTTCCAAAATTTCTCAAATTGAATATCTAAACTAATTAAAATAACCTGATAAAAATACCTTAAGACTTCAAGGTCTTTTGACACTCCTAAATGTGTTTTCGACACAGTCTAGAGATACCCTTATTTGTAAAATACTGTGTTTTAAATATTTAAGAGTGTCCAAAGACCTTGAAGTCTTAAGGTATTTTTATCAGGTTATTTTAATTAGTCTAGATATTCAATTTGAGAAATTTTGAAAATACACCGTGCTTAAAAAATAACGGTCTATGTTTTAAAATATAGACAGTTATTTTTAAGCACTGTGTATTTTAAAAATTTCTCAACTAGACTAATTAAAATAACCTGATAAAAATACCTTAAGACTTTAAGGTCTTTTGACACTTTCAAATGTATTTTTGACACACCCTAGGGATACCCTTATTTGTAAAATACTGTGTTTTAAATATTTAGGAGTGTCAAAAGACCTTAAAGTCTTAAGGTATTTTTATCAGGTTATTTTAATTAGTCTAGATATTCAATTTGAGAAATTTTGGAAATACACAGTGATCAAAAAATAAGTTTAAAGTTTTAAAAAAAAATATTTGAATAATATTATGTTTACTGCTGAATGAATGAACGGCTGAAAGAAAGAATCATTTGAGTGAATGGGCTTCATTCATTCGAATGAATGAGGCCCTAGTTCATTTGAATGAATGAGCCTCATTCATTCGAATGAATGAGCTGAGCAGTAAAATCGAGGGGTAAACTCGTAATTTCACCTAAAATTTCAGAAACGGATGTATAAAGGCAGGAAATCCGGATGTGTGTAAGTGCTCTCATAAAGATATTCATTCAAATAAAGAAGTCCAACCATTTTCATATATTGGTATGCAGAATAATAATACATATATTAAACATAAAAAAAAATTATTAAAATTACTTTGAGTAGATCGATTCAATTTTGAACTAAATGGACTCGATTCTAAACTATTTAACAAACTACTATAATTGATCTAAATGCGACCCGGCAAAATTTGATTTAACTCAATTACCTGGACTGAATTCAAGCATTTCTGGTTCTCTTCCATCCCCACTCCAACTAGCCCAAGCAGCTTCATCCATCATCCCTTCCGCCGCTGCTGGGCTGATCCAACCCGTCACCTGCTTGTTGTGTCTGGCTCGAATTAACAATCCTAAAGCAAGTGGGTCACCGTCTGAGTTGTTGATAAACACATGCACAGCAGTTGCTTATCTGTGTGGGTATCTTGAGATAGGACTGAGATCTCCTCTTTATGAAATTAGAAGTTGCCTAATGTATTTTGTGGGAAAGAGGGTGGAACACGGCAATCCACTACATACAGCAACTTCTATATGCAACTTATGGCAAGTTGCATATAGTCATGGGACGTGTGCTATGTGAAGCAACTTCTAAACATGTAGCCTATTTTGTAGGAGGCAACATATATAATATAAATATGAGAAACTCACCAACGTGTGAGTGTGGTGTGGAATCCCAGGAAGAGAGAGGGACATCCTTGAGGAAGGCCTTTTGGCCTTGGGCCTCTAAGCCGCATGTGAAGAGGGCCTTATGTGGCCGCATGCAAGACGGCATGGAATCTCAATGGTACGCAGATCTAACGATGTCTGGAGGACAGCTCGATGGTCGGAGAGGGGCGTAAGCAACAGTGCAATACCGCTGCAGATCTGGGTTGTCAGATCTGTGAGTGGCAGCCAGCAGGAGTGCGGCTGGAGAGAGAAAGCCACTTCGCCAGAGCAAAGGTGGAGATCTGTGTGTGGGACACACCATCATCGAAGACGCTCGCGTTTGAGAAGCATATCTGGAGTTGCTCGTAGGATGCAGGAAGCGTAGAGGGAGGAACACAGAAGTTGGGTTCACTATTCTGGGTATGAGAGAGATTCACATCAACTGAGAGGTGGCGTCGATGTGTCTTATAGTTGGGTGTACAAGGGGGTCGGGACTTCGGGTTTGGGCTCATGACTCAAGGGAGTCATTAATATTGTACATGTATATTCTTTCTCATATAGTGAATATTCTGTCGTTCCGTGGACGTAGGCCAGGTGGACCGAACCACGTAATTTGCTTGTGTTGATTGTGCTTGTTTTTTCGTTCGATTTCTTGTTTATCACGCTGTAAGCGCTAACACTGCTGCCCGGCCAGATCCGTCCACACCTCAGCCTCTGCATCATCCCAACCAAGTTCACCCAAACAGTGCAAGTCAGCTTTCTTCCTTTTCTTTCTTTCCTCCCACCTTCCACTTGTTAGAGATGTGGCTCGAATTCCTAGTTCTAATAATATCAGAAGAGAGAAATCCATTCTTAGAAGACACAAAGATAAGCAACCAACGTCGCTGAATTTCATATCTTCGGATATGCCAGCAAACACAAGGAAATAACAATTACTATTTCTTGTGGGACCGGCTGTATAAGTAACTTTCAGCAACTGCTATAAACAATGGTGGAAAGTTGCTTTAAGTTATTGTATAAGAGATACAGGCCGGGAGATAGGGACTGATTACCAGTTACTACACATGGCAATTGATTGGGATAACCACCGACATATATATGAAAAAAAAAAAAAAGGAAAAGAGGACACGGCAATATGTGGCAGAGCGGGTTGCCGCATGTTGGAGGGCTGGCCATCATAGGAGAAGTCTCAACATAGAGATGGGTTGACTATACATCAATACAAGGGTTCATGGTGCTGCTATACATTATGGAAGAGACGTAGCCTTACTTTTGTGAAGTCCGTCGGAATATGATTGTAGAACTTAGAAAGTGTAGAAGAAGCAAGACAGAAAATAAATTCTTCTGGGTATGAGATGTACACCAACTGAAAGATGACGTCTGTTTGTTATATACATGTGTGTAGAAAGGAACTTGAGACTTCGGATTTGAGCTCTTAACTTGAGGAGTTAATCTTGTACATATATTATCTTTTCTTTCTTTTATAGTGGAGGTTTCTAATGCACTGTAGGCGTAGATCAGATGTGTCGAATCACGTAAAATATTATATTCTTGTTGTGTTGTATTTGATTTATTCCTGTTCAATATTTTTCTTGATTCCGCACGTAACGCTAACTCCACTATCACCATCCCACTTTCTCTTTACTAAACCCACCATTGACCATCGTTGACCAAATACCATTAGCTTAGATCTCATCCGTTTTCCCATTCTTTTAGTCACAGCCAATAATCCCAGGCCCATTAACCCATTACCCCATTTATACTCATTATTAATCCCATTAATTCCATCATCTTTCCTGCTTCACCCATTTATCCACCAAATCCAACTCAAACCCGTCTCATCCTTTAAACCCGATCCTATCCTCTACATTAGGTCGGGTTGAGAATTTTACGTTTAACTTAACCCGACCTGAACCAACTTGATTCAACCCGGCTAAAATTAGATTAAAATAAGTACAGAATATGAGTCAAATCAAAATTCAGGTTGATTCGGATTAGAATTTGAGTCACATAAGGTTATGCAGTTTGGGTTAAGAATTGAGTCGGGTCAAATCGAGTTCCGTATATATCAACTCGAGTTGAGTTAAATTTTAAAAAACCCGACCTGACCAATCCGAATTGCAGCCCTTTCCAAAATCGATCCTACTTTATTTGTTGCCAAGAAGAGAATTTGTTCTTTATGTGCCATGCTACTCCTTCACAATATAAAATAAAATCATATTGTATTCTACCCAAGTAATGTTTATAAATTAAAAATTAAAGATCTTTTCAAATTTTTTCATGGATAGTGACTTTTATACTGAGTTTTATTTATGGTGCATTATATTTAAAAAATAATAATTTTACTTTTACTTTTGAAAGAGAGGAAAAGAGAGAGGAGGTGAGAAGAAAGGATAACAAAATTTTTATTTTTAAATTTGATGCAGAATGAAAATAAATCATAGTGAGGAAATCACTTTGCCTGACCCTATCAAGGCTTAGAAGCGAGACCCTCGTTGAAAAGGGCATCGAAACGATCCATTTGGGACTTGGGTAGAATCAGACCCACCTCCAACCCGCCATCTCCATATCTACTCTCAGCCAGCGAAATGGTGCCAGTGCTCTCGATCGAAGATATCTCAACCCTTCTCGGCCGTCCCCATCCGAAATCAGTATCGTATACTCGAAACTTGGGGGACCCAGCAACCGAGACGGGTGGATCCTTCGTAAGGGCAACAGCTCTTGCAAGAGAGGTTTCGGCACCGTTGAGAACTCCGTCTTCCAACCCAGCAACCGCTCTCCCAATGGATTCCGCCCCTGCTACCAAACCCAGCTCCTCCGTCATCACCTTTGTGAGGCAGAACCAGACACAGTTCCCGAAATAGGTTTCAGTTATCGGGTATTCGAGTCGGGAACGACAGTCGACCGCGACCCGAACCAGGACGGCCTGTTCGGGTCGTCCCCACGTGCTGCCACGATGCAGGCCCAGACATGGGCGCACGTGACCACAAAGGCCGAGCAGTGGAAGGACTTCTGGCCGTTCTCCTGCTCAAGGGCAGCGGCCACGCGTTGTTTTAGCTTCTCGATGTGGGATCGGGACAACACGAACGTGGCTCGGACTGAGTCGGGTCGGTCTCCCACTCTCATGGACTCCAAAGAGTCTCTGTTTATGAAGCCCCGCATCTGATCCAGGAAAATCTTCTTGAGACCTCGTCTGTCCTGGATCGCAGCCCGGTTGTAGTCCGGGAGCGAGATGACGGACGACACAAGCCCGGTCCTGCAGATGGACGCCCAAGATTTCATGAAGTGGACAGAGCAGCTCCCATCGGCAGCCACATGGTGCACGGATATTCCAATGCAGACCCCGACGTTGGGGAAGACGGTGACCTTCAACGAGAGTAGATCCGAGTCAGATGGGGATAGCTCTGGGACAAGAAGTTGGGATTGCTTCACGTCTACGGGGCCATTCGAGGCAAGCAGGTGGAAGTCAGAGTCTGACTCGGCGACGGTGAATGAAACTGAGTCACCATTGACGTAGCGGATCTCGTGCTCTCCGCTTTCTGGGGATAAAGAAACAGCTCCAGCAAAGGGGTAGAAGAGCTGGAGGGCGAGAGAGAGTGTGTGTTTGAGTCTGGGAAGGATGGAATCAACGAAATGGGCGGTGCTGGTACTTGTGTTTGGGAATTGGTAGAAGAAGAGACGTTGGACGGGGGGCATGGGCAACCAAAACACGTCGAAAAAGGTGAGTGGGAGAGTGGTGTTGGCGACTGAACCAGGTGGGGGAGAAACTCTCGTCTTCTCCAGGACCTTTACCACCATCTTGTAATAATAAAAACCCAAAAAATTAAAATGAGCAATGGAGATTTAGAAAGAGAACAAAGGAGCAGCTGCTGCTGCAGAAGAAGATAGAGAACAGTGGAGATTTAGAGAGAGAAAGAAGAAGACAGCGAAGAGACGATCAGAACTGGCTTCTATTGTCAGTAGCAATGAATATTAGAGATATGTGGACCAGGAATGGCGGAGGGGATATAAAGGAGCCCACGTGTCTCGTCTCCTTACCTTTCCAACCTCAATAAAATCCCTCAACGACCCTTTGTTTGGGGCAGCAATCCTTACACTTGAGGTAATTGTAATTAGACTAGACATGTATTTTTATTTTTACCTTTCAGTAAATTGGCTTACCGTCCTTTCGTGTGAACAGTAAAAACAATTAGAGATTGAATTACTTATCAATTCACTTACTGACACTAAAAAAACAGAGTAAAACGAGTAGATTTTGCTTCCACTATGTCACTTTTAAACTTAGATTTCTAAATATAAAATTTACTTAAAATTGTACTATTTTATGCATTATATTAATGTGTTAGACCATAATTTTACTCGAGAATTAATTAAGATAATAATAGACATCACATTAGCATGAGTATGTGAAATAATATCATTCCGGAATAAGCTTTTCATTTTCTATTTAATTTTTTTATATAACATTCAAGAGAGCTTAAAGAATAATTACATCATACCCATAGTCTGGACTATGCTAAAAGAACAAAAGTTAAAAATTTCTTGGCCTAAAGTGAAAGGCCAAGAGAGACAGCTCAGACAGCAATCAGAGACAACAACAGCCTCATAGGGGCAAAGTCAAAAGACCACGCATAGACGAGATCCCAGTAAAAACTGTAGGCCTCAGAGAAAATGCCAATGTATTGCCCATAGGAGACAAGGTTGAGAAGGGATGCACTCATAGAATCATTGCATCTATTTAATTTACTGTATGCTTTCACATGTACATACTACAAAATACATACTATCCTTTGGTATTGAGATTGTGAAATTTACTTTATTTTCTTTATTAGTTTTAAAAATATACCTAACATGCAAATAATGACTAAAATCTAGTGTATCAGGCAATTAGTAACAACTCTAAGACCCTATCGATATGAAAAAAACAATAAAAAAAGACGAGATCAGGATGGCTTGCTTATGGTAATAGTCAGGTCAGCTGAGTCTACCAATTTATTTTTGGGTTTGGTAGACCCACTTGTAAACGGGTCCAGGTCAACTCGTCTATTAAACAAGTCGGGTCATTTACCATAATGGGTAGGGTTGATTAATCCGACTGGGTCAAATTTTGCAAGGCCTAACATAGAACAATAAAATCATGTCCTTAAAAAAAATTAATTTATTTAAGATAAGAAGGATAATCCCCAACAAATTGACATACAAGGTATTACTAGGAAGGCTTAGGGGTTTAGGGCCATATTAAATGAGATGGTGATGACTTATCCGACTATATGACTCACCAAAAATCACCTTAGAGTTACAACTCTATTCTAGCTGGACGGGATGATCTACGATGTTCTATCCGGCGGAGAGCCTCGTTCAAGAATGGGATTGTTGAGGCAGCGAGCGAGTCCTACATTAGTTGTTAAAGGAGATTATTTATAAAGGACTTACGTCACTCCACCTAATGAGCTAGTCTTTTCGATTGAATATCCAGTTCTAACACTAAGCTATATAATCTTAGACCTTTCGAGGAGAATAAATCATTGATTTTTCAAAATTTAAAATCATAGGATAGAATGATTAAGTAGATATAAAATGTCACACGTAACTTATTCGTTCTTCTTTGCTTTACAACCAATTGTGGCCGCTTCTAAAGAGTTGAACTTGTTGGGGTTGAAAGTCTCCTTCTCTGTCGGTGTCTCCGTCAATGTCGGTCTCTTCCCTCTCAATGCAGCCGGCACCTTGGACTTTCTCCCTCTCGATGTAGACCCTTGGGATGCCATGTGGAAGGAGGGGGTGTAAAGGAGAATCGGTTTGATCGATCAATTGAAAAAAAAGAAGATGAAGGGTTTCCGGAGAGGGCAAGATTGATCGATTGGAGAAGAAGAAGAGAAAGGGTTTCCGGAGAGGGCAAGATCGATCGACTTTGGAAGAGGAGAGAGGGAAGATCGATCGATTTGGAGAATCGTGCAGTTGATTTGGTGAAGATGAAAGGGTAGATCGATCGATTGGAGAAGAAGAAGAGAAAGGGTTTTTGGTTTCTAGGGTTTCAATCATACGACTGAGGGAAAGGGGCGAAAAGATCAATCGGTGGCTTATATATAAGTTTGCGATCGATCGCACGATTTCTGTGATCGTGCGATCAATCTTGCCCTAAACAAACAATTGATCGATCGATCGATCACATAGGATTGTGCGATCAATCTTGAGAGGAGAGGTCGACTGTCAAACTATCGACCTATCAGTTAAAATCGATCGCACGATCCTTTGTGATCGTGCGATCGATCTTTAAGTGGGTTACAATCGATCGATTGATCACTGGGATCGTGCTATCGATTTTGAGAGGAGAGGTCGACTGTCAAAATGTCGACCTCTTAGTTAAAATCGATCGCACGATCCCATGCGACCGTGCGATCGATTGAATCTCTTGTTAAGATCAATCGATCGATTCGAAAATGAACTATCTGATCAATCGATCGATCGTATATGCCTCAGATCGATCAATCGAATCGAAAATGCGTTGCAAAACCAAAATCGATCGGTCGATTTCGCGCGGAAGGGTAGAAACGTAATTTCCACTCAAAATTTGAAATGCGGTGTCTGGTAATAGAATTCGGGGGTGTCTAAATGTCAAGCCCTTTTCGAGGTCCTTGGCACTTTCCCTCGACATAATCTGGACCTTGCCCATCTCTCACGACTCAAAACACCAGGTTAGGGGTGAAGCTTTTGACCCGACCTGCATGAGCTGACCGGAAAAATCATGCGGGTCGGTTCAGAGGTTTCGGTCGGGTCAGGTCTGTCGGGTTGAGAAGACAAAAATCCAGATGGAATTTGAGTCGAGTCAGGTTGGGTTGAGGAATTTTTCAAGTTAACTCGACCCGACCCAACTCGGCTAAAATAGGTTCAGAATGTGGGTTGAGTCGGATTAGAAATCAGGTTAAATTGGATATAAAATTTCAGGTCAATATATCGCGTCTAGTTCCATAAATATTGACTCGAATCGGGTTGGATTTTAAGAAACCCGACTCGACTCGATTTCAGCCCTAGAAGTCAGGTACATTGGATTTTTAATTTCTTTGGTTTTACAAAGAGGCAGAGCTTGCTGAAACCCCCAGTCACAGGCGGCTCCAAAACTGTTCAAAATTTTGTTCATAAAAAGAAGGTAACCCAAGGTCTACGGGTGCAAATTGGACTGGACCTAACTCAAATCCACGCGAACAATTCAAAGAAATTCAACTTCGGGTTAGCCCATACTTGAGTTGGGCTCATTTACACCCTCAAAGTATTAGGCCCACATTTGAATTCAGCTAAGGCCAAGACCAGTCCATGAAAAACCTTAGGGCCAAAAACTCAAAATTGAGCCCAAGTTATAGAAACCTACTTTTATTTTATTTATATTATGTAAAAATAAAAAATATATAATGTTTAATTTATATTTTTAAATAAACCTTTTTTGGACCCAGAAAAGTCCAAATATGGATAACCTCACATATACATTTTGGGTTTGAAAATCCGACTTGGTCGTACCAATGCAAATCTATTTGAGCTTGGCTTTGAGTAAATCAGGTTAAATTTGGCATGGTGCCTTAGATTACAAAACAGGGCCGAGTTCGAGTTTTGCAAAACTGGTTCAGGCAGCCCTACCAAGGTGCGTTGTGGCTCACCAAAACATGGGCCTAAGTATTGGCTGATAATGGACTGAGATCTAGTCGATATTTCACCTACTTGACCATATAAGATACTATATGGCTGTAAATATTATTGTATTAGCTGACATTTGGACCCCTAATTTCAAGAATAAAACTTCATTTGTTAGTGAAAATAAAAATATTATACAATTAACACCATTTAAATAATTAAATTTTTCCCCTATGCTTAGAAAATAATTTTGAATCTCAAATAATAGATTAGGATCTGTAAAACATTATTCAAGACCCGAGTTAAATGAAATGAAAGCAAAAATTGATATAAACTCTTTTCGGTTCAGGTTTGATCTTGCAGGGAATATTTTCCCAATAGGGAGTGTGTATAATATGGTTTTTTTTTTCCTATATTTTATATTTTTTTATTTATACTAATGAAAAAGCAATACTTAAAAAAAAAAAAAAAAAACTCATGTTTTAAGATTATGCTCAGCCCATGTTCCTTTGCCACTTTAATTATTCTTTGAATCTCTAAATTTTGTGACCTTTAAAATATGACTGATACACCTAAGATGATTTTTGGTGAGTCATATAGTTAGATAGTCATTTCTAATGTATCCAGGGGTCAAAAAAAAAACGGTGGACCCGATATCTCGGCCTAGCGGGCGACATTTCTCTCTCTCTCTTTCTCTTTTTTTTTTTTTTTTTGCCAAATCTCCACCGATATCAATGAGATCTCGGTCCTATCGGCCGAGATATCTCGGGCGTCCAAAACCTGAGAGTTGACCCCTGAATGTATCCATCACCATCCCATTTAATAGGGCCCTAGACCCCTAAGTCTGCCTAGTAAACCTTATGTGTCAATTTGTTGTTGATTATCCTTCCTATCTTAAATAAATTAATTTAATTTTTTTATAAGATATGATTTTATTTTTCTATGTTAGGCCTGACAAAATCTAATCCAACTCGATTAATTAACCCCATCCATAAATGACCCGATTTGTTTCATGGATGAGTTGACCCGGACCCGTTTACAAATGGGTCTACCCAAACGCAAAAATAAATTGGTAGACTCGGCTGACCTAACTATTGCCATGTGCAAGCAATCATATGAGATCTCGTTAGAAAAGTCTCTTAATTAGACAAATGGTTAATTCCAACCCAAATCCAAAATAAACCCGTATCAACTCAACCCATTTAATCTGACCTGAATAGATCTGAACCCGAATAGAATCAAAGCGAATAAGACCCAACCCGATCTATGTTACATAATTCATAGACTTAGTTCAACTACTTCACTAATGAGTTATTATTATACCTACTATCATTTGATGGTTAACATTAAATGACTTTGTTACAAAACTATGATAATAATATAACTGTAAAAGATATTCAATCATTTCTATATTACCATAGACGACAAGCGCTCTAAATTATTTTAAAAATAAAGATATTCTTTCAAATAAAGAAGTCCAACCATTTTCATATCTTGGTATGCAGAATAATAATACATATATTAAACATAAATAAAAATAAAATTATTAAAATTACTTTGAGTAGATCGATTAAATTTTGAACTAAATGGACTCGATTCTAAACTATTTAACAAACTACTATTATCGATCTAAATGAATTTGTTCGACCCCGCAAAATTTGATTTAACTCAATTACCTAAACTGAATTCAAGCATTTGGGATTGAGGTTACTAACACGAACGCGAAAACACCCATCTAAAATCAATTTAACCCTACTTGTTGTCATCTCTACCTTGAACGCGAAAACACCCATCTAAAATCAATTTAACCCTACTTGTTGTCATCTCTACCTTGAATCACTCTCGTTCCTTTTCATCTAGTCTTTTCCACCTTTTTATTATTTTTCATTTATCTATACCATTCAATTTTTATGGAAGCATAGTTGAAAAAAGATTCGACCTTAGTTTCTACTTTGGTCCCAATTCCCATATTTAATTCTATCAAATGTTGCCATCTTCCAAGTGAATTCAAACTCAAGTAGTGACCTACATAAGTTTGAGAAGAGAGTTAGAATATATGATCTTTTAAAATTGATATGATGAAATTATACTTAGTTTTTATTTAGTTATAAGTTATTTTCTTTTATTTTTTGTGTCATCGAAATATTATTTATAAGTTGAACTTAAAAAGATTACAATTAAAGGAACTATTGAAAGACTTTTTATATATTTCTTTATTTTTATGATGTTGTTGAAATATTGTTTATATGTTAAATTTATCACATAAGTATTTTAATAGTCTCGTAAATATTTAATTTTATAAATATTTTCTTATATTAATGTTTAGTTATTGAACACTTGTTAGTTTTTTTAAAAAATATAATTTTTAAATAAGCTAAAAATTTAAACAAGTAACCCAAATTCCAATCCAAATTAAAAATAGATCCAAACTTGCTAACACACTTAATAATTAAAGAAGTAATATATTGAAGGTAATTAACTTAAACGTAAATAAGATCGATCCAAAATTGATCCTACTTTATTTGTTGCCAGGTATAGAATTTGTCCTTGACGTGCCATTGTACTCCTTGACAATATAAAATAAAATAGTATTGTATTCTACCCAAGTAATGTTTATAAATTTAAAATTCAAGCCTCCATAAAATTAAAGATCTTTTCAAATTTTTGTACTGGATTTTCTACCGATTTTTGTTCTGAGTTTTTTTTATGGTGCTTTATATTTAAAAAATAAATAAATTTACTTTTACTTTTGAAAAAGAGGAAGAGAGAGAGGAAGAGAGAAGTAAGGATAACTAAATTTTTATTTTTAAATTTGATGCAGGATGAAAATAAATCATAGTGAGGAAATCACTTGCAGTGCCCGACCCTATCAAGGCTTAGAAGCGAGACCCTCGTTGAAAAGGGCATCGAAACGATCCATTTGGGACTTGGGTAGAATCAGACCCACCTCCAACCCGCCATCTCCATATCTACTCTCAGCCAACGAAATGGCGCCGGTGAACTCGATCGATGATATCTCAACCCTTCTCGGCCGTCCCCATCCGAAATCCGTATCATATACTAGAAACTTGGGCGACCCAGCAACCGAGACGGGTCGATCCTTCGTAAGGGAACCAGCTCTTGAAAAGAAGGTTTCGGCACCGTTGAGAACTCCGTCTTCCAACCCAGCAATCGCTCTCCCAATGGATTCCGCACCTGCTACCAACCCGCTTACCCGACCCAGCTCCTCCGTCATCGCCTCTGTGAGGCAGAACCAGACACAGTTCCCGAAATAAGTTTCAGTTATCGGGTATTCGAGTCGGGAACGGCAGTCAACCGGGAACCCCAACCAGGACGGCCTGCTCGGGTCGTCCCCACGAGCTGCCACGATGCAGGCCCAGACATGGGCGCACGTGACAACAAAGGCAGAGCAGTGGAAGGACTTCAGGCCGTTCTCCTGCTCATGGGCAGCGGCCACGCGTTGTTTTAGATTCTCGATGTGGGATCGGTACAACACGAACGTGGCTCGGACTGAGTCGGGTCGGTCTCCCACTCTCATGGACTCGAACGAGTCTCTGTTTATGAAGCCCCGCATCTGATCCAGGAAAATCTTCTTGAGACCTCTTCCGTCCTGGATCGCAGCCCGGTTGTAGTCCGGGGAGAGAGGTGACGGACGACACCAGCCCGGTCCTGCAGATGGACGCCCAAGATTTCATGAAGTGGACGGAGGAGCTCCCGTCGGCAGCCACATGGTGCACGGAAATTCCGATGCAGACCCCAACGTTGGGGAAGACGGTGACCTTCAACGAGAGTAGATCCGAGTCAGATGGGGTTAGCTCTGGGACAAGAAGTTGGGATTGCTTCACGTCTACGGGGCCATTCGAGGCAAGCAGATGGAAGTCAGAGTCTGATTCGGCGACGGTGAATGAAACTGAGTCACCATCGACGTAGCGGATCTCGTCCTCTCCGCTTTCTGGGGATAAAGAAACAGCTCCAGCAAAGGGGTAGAAGAGCTGGAGGGCGAGAGAGAGTGTGTGTTTGAGTTTGGGAAGGATGGAATCAACGAAATGGGCGGTGCTGGTATTTGAGTCTGGGAATTGGTAGAAGAAGAGACGTTGGACGGGGGGCATGGGCAACCAAAAACACGTCGAAAAAGGTGAGTGGGAGAGTGGTGTTGGCGACTGAACCAGGTGGGGGAGAAACTCTCGTCTTCTCCAGCACCTTTACCACCATCTTGTAATAATAAAAACCCAAAAAAATTAAAAGGAGCAATGGAGATTTAGAAAGAGACCAAAGGAGCAGCTGCTGCAGAAGAAGATAGCGAAGAGCAAGAAAAAAAAAGGAACAAGGGAAGCTTAGAGAGAGACGATCTGAACTGGTTTCTATTCTCAGTAGCAATGAATATTAGAGAGATGTGAACAGGAATGACAGAGAGGTAGAAAAAAAACAAAGACATAAAGGACAAGGAAATATGGCCATTGCCACTTCAGAATTGAATGGACAAATTATGAAGACGTTCCCCATTTGCCTTTTGACAGCATTTTTATGCTGGAGAGATGAGCGTTACTATTAGTATGGAACTATGGATCAACGGATAGACGAATAATAATGTGTTGGGGGCCTGGAATATTATAATTAATATGTATCTACGGATGGACGAACAATATTGTTTTAATGGAACGGAGCGTTAGAGGACTCCATATTATTGAATTATTTAATTTAAAAGAAACTTCTTACCTCGTCCGATCTTTATAAGATGAACAATTTATAGTAATTAAATTTTAAAATTTTGAATTTAAAATTTATATAAGTAATATTTTGATTATTTCTACATAATTAATTAATAAAAGAGCTCAATGAAATGTCCCCTTAGCACTTTTTATAAATGAACAATTTTAATAATTTTGAAAAAAACTAAGTGAACTTTTATTGAGGAGAATAGATATCGAGAATACCCTTTTAATAGGTATTAGACTTCTTGTTTGGGTATGATTACATGATGTAAAGATGATTATACAGCTATAATAAGTCGTTTGCGATTTTTCCTATTATCTCCTCTCTCAAGAGTGGATTCACACTTCTCCTTTGACAGTGCTCTCATCATCTTCCTCTTTCTTCCCTTTCTTTCTACGTCTGTTCTTTTTCTTCCTCCAGTTTGTTTGCCCATGAACTGTTTGGGCGAGCTTCAGATCCCGGCCGACTGCGCTCGACGAACGGGTTTTTACCGTTCACCCATTGCAGAGCTTGCTTTCGTCCGCTGCCAACGCCACCGCCGCCCAAGCTCCTTGCTGGCGAGATCTGTTTAACCCCAACTCCACCAACAAACACCTGTCTCTGCTTCTCTATGCAGCGACGCTAAACGTCAGTCGTACCTCTCAATCCTGTTGGTGTAAACAACCCACAAAGAAATCATACCATCACATAAACACACAGAAATGAAGAGGAGAAAGATGAACATAGAGATATACGTTGTTCGGCAACCATGCCTACATCCACGGAGCGTGTAACACGAATCCACTAAATGGAGAAATCAATACAAATGATTAAATCCATTAACCCTCTCTCACGCTTCTCTCTCTTTGGTTTTTCCCTTTCTTTCTCTCTTCTCTCACCCAGCTGCTACAGTGCACACACAGCCCTTACCCTAAAAGGAAATAGAAGGTATTATATACAAGGTGGCTAGGTTACAAGACTGGACCTAACTGGGCCTAAGTTTGGGCTTGGGCCCAAAAGGTTGATCAGGCCTTCTGAGCCAAAGTCCATCAAATCTCCACCCTGGCGAAAAGGCCGAGTCCAATGAAGAATGATGTGTTGTGCTTGTAACCTTTCCACCTAATACGAACTCCACCAACTCAGGAAATAACATGAGATAGACTCATGTCCTGCATTTACAGATCTCAGCATATCAGCCGCTCTCGGCAATGCTCCACCTGCAGCTGTAATCCTCTGCATCTCTGTGTAAGATGCGCATCCCCATGCTCTGGAATGCTCCACCCTCTTCTTCAAGTAGAAGAATCGGCAAAGTCCAAGCCTCGCTAACTTAACTACCCATTTCATTGTTGAACATTTTGCATTCGTTTCTGTGTGGGACGTCGACACTTTCATCTTTCCATCGCTACTTTGACCTGCACCATGGAAACCATTCATACTACCACAACCATCCAATGCAAAAGTCACCTTGTTCTTCGGGCCACATTTCACTGATGTCTTGTGGGTTCTTCTTCTTCTACCCGCTGCTCGACTAGAAGATGTGTGTTGTCTGCCAAAAACTATGTTCCCCATTAGTGTATACAGACATCCTTGCCTTTTCTCCTTCATCACTATCATAGCTCCTCTAACCACTCTAAGAGCCCCATCTTTTGCTTTGAAGGCGAATCCCTCATATTCTAGCATACCTAATGAAATTAAATTCATCTTCATGTCCAGGGAATGACGCACATTCTCAAGCGTCTTCACCATACCATCAAACATCTTGATTTTGATTGCCCCGGTCCCAATGATACTGCTAATTGCCACATTTGACATTTGGGCAATTCCTCCATTGCATTGTTTGTAGGTGTCAAACCATTCTCTCCTTGGACACATGTGGTAGGAATACCCAGTATCTAAAATCCACTTATTATTTAGATTGCCCGTACCTGTAATGACTGTCAACACTCCAGCAACTCCAGGAAAAATCTCCTCGGTTGAGGCACCATGTGCGTTGCTTGATTGATCCGAGTCTTGTGATCTGCCTTCCCGATCAAGCTTAAGTTTGTTGCAGTCCTTTATCTTGTGCCCTTCCTTCTCACAGTAATAACACTTGAACTTCCCAACACTCTTTCCTCTTGATTTCGGCTGTGACAGCCTCCTGCTACCAGAGCTTTTGTCAAAACCTCTCCCACGGTGATGATCATCGGTAGCCACTAGCCCCTCTGTACGATAGGATCTCGAAGACTCCCTCGATTCCTTCATACGGATTTCTTCGCTTAGAATTAGATCCTGAATATCATCATATTTCAATTTCGTACTGCCTTTGGAGCTGCTCACATTTGTGACAGTAGCATTCCAACTTTCTGGTAGAGAGGATAAAAGAATCAATGCTTTAGCTTCATCCTCAAAGTCAATCTTGACCGAACTCTACTGACTCGTGACTAAGTTGAACTCGTTTAGATGTTCAACCACTGATGCGCCTTTGGACATCTTGAGGTTGAATAACCGTCTCATCAGAAGTACCTTATTGGAGGCAGAAGGTTTCTCATACATGTTTGCTAGGACATCCATCAGACCCTTCGTGGTCGTCTCCTTTGCTATGTTGAAAACAACATTCCGTAACAGCGTTAATTGAATAACGCCCAACGTCTGTCTATCGAGAAGTGTCCAATCTTCGACCTTCATATCAGTTGGCTTTGTTCCTTCAAGAGGTTTGTGCATTTTCATCTGATACAGATAATCCTCGATCTGCATCTTCCAGTATGCAAAGTCTGTGCCATTGTGTCACGCCCCGACCCGACCAGTGGGCCCGGAACGCGACTGATTTTTTTTTTTTTGAAAGATAAGGTAAGTACACTAAACCACAAGCACTCTGACTGGGCCGGATCAACAGTTAGGCCCAACGGTTACACATCAGCCCGTTGAGTGGACTCAAACAAACATGTACCATATGCCTGCCTCCAGAAACTCAGACATAAACAATCATCAACACATAACATAATCAAAATCAAACATCATTAATTAATCATAACATTGTCTCAATTGGCAACATAGCCGATTACAACGTAAATTAAGTACCACATCCGGTACTTAATACAAAAACGACGGTTCTAAGAACCAACAGCAAGATCAGGGCATTCCCCTCCGGGGGAATCCCAAGGCACTGCTTCAGCTTAAACGCCCTAAGCTTGAAAGAGAGGGTCCTCCTCCTCGGGTTCATTGCCTGAAAGGTGAGTGGTGTGAGCTAACTAGCCCAGTGAAGGATAATTAACAATGCACATTAAGCAAATAGTAAAACAGGTTAACAACAGTTCAATATCACATGCTTGATAACAGTAAGCATAATCTCAAATAAAATAATAACATCATCACTATCTGTTACTGCCATTATCCACCGTAACGCCTGCCAACTACACTGAGACCAGTATTAAGTCCCGACACGGTCAAAATACATCCTTGCAAGTACATCTCCGGCTCTTAAACGTAGCCGATACTGACACCCTCAAGTCAGCAACTGACGACAGCATGGTCCGCCCATGGTCCAGTAGACATAAACCATCTCTCATATGGCCGATATTGGTTCAATAGCCCAGGTACGTGGAAGCAGTCTTACATACACATACGGTCAACACCGTAATATCTTAGCACTCTTACCATAGTGCACCATGTATAGGCACATGAGTGGGTTCATCAAGATCGAAACCACTCATTGCTCAATATAACACCTGTTTACAAAATCTGCAGAGTTAAGTTCCCTCACCGTGATCGTGTGGTTTCGCGGTCTCTGTCAAACAACATATAAGTGCACGATCAATATACATACAAATACGTACACATACGTAGTATTTTGGAAATCACACGTTTTCCCACAAAATATCCAGGGTTAATGGAAATGAGTCTCCTACTTGGTTTCTATCCTTTTTAAATTATCCACAAGATAATAATATAATAAACATAAGGGGCTCAGTCCAAACTCATATTGTCTTCTGGGCATTGACCAGATTGACTTATTGAGTAAGGTCTAGATCCTCGGGTCACTTCTCGGTTGTCTTCTGGATAGGACCAGAGCTGACATTTTGAGTAGGCCTCGAGGTCACTCAGTGCCCGACTATAGTGTCGGCCTGAAAGTGAATCACTCAGTTCCCGACTAGTGTCGGACTGAAAGCGTATACAATAGTATTTAGACTATAAATAATAAGAGGAAAATGGGTTAGTACAATTTTAATTAACAGAGGGGGTATAAACTACAATAATTAGTCAAACACATCAAATAATCAGAAATCAAGATTAAAACGGCAATCAATAATATTTTATTCATTTAAAACTGTGTTCCTCGGATCATCACTTCGGAACAAGGGTATAGTGGCTTCGGATCATCCGAACCACCTAAAACTGAGTCACTGGCCTCGGACCTTGAGGCGTGACTTCGGATCGTCCGAAGACTGGGTCTCGGACTGTCCGAAGTCCATCCGAACAGGAAGAACAGAAAACAGAGGTCTCGGTGGGTCTGCAAGGCTCGGAACGTCCAAGACTGGGTCTCGGACCTTCCGAGAGGGTCGGTCCTTCCGAGCTCGGCTCGGTCCTTCCGAGCTCGGCTCGGTGCGTCCGAAAGAGGTTGGGCTCGCCTCGGCGGTCTGGGCTTCGGGTTGAAGCTCGGAACGTCCGAGGGTCACAGCTCGGACCGTCCGAAGGTTCGGACCTTCCGAGAGTCGTCTTCTCCACTGTCTGCAACTGCAGACAGTGACGGCGGAAAAACGGTGAAATGCGATTCCAGTAAGGGAGGGCTTCCCGGATTCGTTTTTCACATCGGTCTGGTTTGATGGACTCCTCTGGGAGTCCTCTTTACCCAGGGATTGGTTTGGAGCTCAAAAGCTCAAAGGGCCATCCGATTTTAAGGGTAGATCATCACGGGTACATGAAACCCATGGTTTTCCTTAAAATTTTAAATCGGTTTTTCTCCATCAAAACGGGGTCAATTTTGGTTTTGCTTGATTCTAAATCGGTTAGAATTTAAAAATGAATACAATGGATACCTTAGTTCGGAAATTTGGGTTGAAATTCGGGTGTTTGAAAAATCTTCCACTTTGTTACCGAGAAACAGAAGCTCAGCAGGTTTCGGCCGGGTTTAAAAACAGAGAGCAGGGAGAGAAGAAGTGCTAGGAATTCAACCGAGGAAATGGCCTGAATTTATAGGATTTCCAACCGAAAAATTGGCTGAAACCGATGGGACATGACGACGGGAGGTGATGATCACCGCCGGAAGAAGGGCCGAGCGGCCAGTGCACGCTGGCGTGTGCAGGCTGCTCTGCCTTTGCAGATCAGTCCCTGGTAATTTTGGATTTGCAGAAAGGTCCTTAACTAAGAAAATTTGATTTTTAAAACTAAAAGTGGTAAATTCAAGATTCAAAAATCCGATCCAACCTTACAGATGGGTTGGGTTTTGAAAACTTAGGTCACCATAAAATTTTCGGATTTTATTTCTTATTAAAAACCCTTGATTTAAACAAAAATCATGTTTTCTCATAATTACTTAATTAATCAAACGTAAAAATAACTAATTTGTAAATCTTATTTTCAGATGAAATGAAATATCTAGATCAATATTAAAATGGTCTAACACCCAATACCATTTTCAAAATTTATCTCTTTCCCGAAATTATTTAAAATAATTAAAACTCTCTTTCGGGCGATATTTAAATATCATTTTCTGAAAAATAAATTCATTTTAAACTTAGAATGCAAATCATTCAATAAGGAGAGCATTCTCCATCAATGAAAATCATCAAATCACACCAATTATAAAAATTTACACGACAAACGGAAAAAATTACCAAAATACCCCTCCAGCTCGATGGGCTGGATCACTGAGCTCACGGGCTCGGATTGGGTCTCGCTTGGGCTTTCCTCAAAGCCCCGACCAAAATCCTCTAGATTAACCGGTTAAACACGGAAATTAAGCTAAATTATGTCTAATTCGGGGCAGGGTATTACACATTGAATCTGTCAATCTTGATTTTCACCTCTTCTAACATTGCTACCCACTGAGATTTCCTCACACTGCCACTATTAAGTCTTCAAACTCCAGATGAACATGGCCATTGTATAGATCCTATCACTGTGAACACACAGGCGAAAACGGATCTGAATTCCGAGTCCGAATGACTCCAGAAACTACAAAACAATCTTGACCGTTGATTAGATCGAAAGAGTATCCGAAACTGTGATCCTGCGGGATCACCAGAAACTGTAGTCTTGCAGACTACCATATGCTGCAGTACAGTAGTCTAGTGAGACTACTCGAATCTGTAGTCCCTCAGGTGATCACCTGAGATAGTGGTCTCGCGGGCACTCGCCGCCTTGTCTGGCACTCGAGTGGAACCCAAAGATCCATGTTCTGTTGCAGCCTCCTCATTCGCCAGCCTTGTCTGGCACTCGCCGCCTCCAGCGTCACTTCTGTTCGGCGGGGTTGCTCTGGCTTGCTCTCGACGACGCTCCTACTCTCCCTTTCGATCTGTAGAATTGACACTAGTTATGTCGTGGGTTCTCTAGAAGCCTCAGATCTGGCAGCCCTTTGTGCAGATCTTCTCAGAGATTACCTCACTTGTCGCTGCTTGAGGCTCGACAGGCCGCTCCTCTGCCTTAGGCATGCCTGCTGCGCTGGAAACCCCTTTTCCTTTCTCCGGCCGAGATTTGCATGGAACCCCTTCCTGCGGATCTTTTTCTTGTCTGAAAGCTGACGCCTTGGCGCTCGCCGTCGAGATCTGTTCGCGCACGGCCTTCAGATCTGGCTGCCTTCGGCTTCTGTATCAAATCTCAGATCTGCAAACCCTCTTGCCTCTAGTTCCGCCTCTAGCCGGTGATTCTCTTGCTGAGTGTTGAAACCCTCTTCGAGATCTGCTCTCTGGATCTTCCCTTCTCTTTCTACTTCGGCCTAGATCTGATCATCTGTCTTCAGATCTGAGTCCTCAGATGTCAGATCTTGTGAGATCTGGCTGCCAGCGATGGAGTCCTCTGTCTGAGATGATGGCCTCCTCCTTTGACCACCACCTCAGGTCGGCCAAGCGAGATCCCAACATCGATCCCTACTCACACCAGTTGATCTCCTCTTTACCCACCACCCCTTTTCTGCTCCTATACAAATCTAATGCAACCCGACCTAGATCTGCAGTTGCTGCTGTGACTGCAGCTGTAACGACCTGTCCCACTAGCACAATATTATCCGCTTTGGGCCTACACACGGACCTTCACAGCTTTGTTTTGGCGAGTCAACCCACTGTTGCTCCCAAAAGGCCTTGTACTAGAAGGAGGAAGGCTAATACTTATATACCAGGGAATTTCTAATACCACTAGCAATGTGGGACTTTTTGGGGCAGGGTATTACAGCAGCTGCCTCCTGTGGGTTTCTCTATACTAACAAACAGAGAGATCTACCCTTTCAGATCTGCAAATCAGATCTATTCTGCTTGGGACAAAGATGTAGATCCAAGGTTGAGTCTGATGGTGTTTTTCAAACCTGATGTTCTCCCTCTCTTCCAGTCCTCAGATCGTCTCCCAGATCCGGCCGTTGAAGGAAACCACTTTTCACTGCTTGGGATTGAGCGACGACTGCCTCTTCTCCTTGTGTTGTGGTCGATCTGCTCTCTGAACCGAGTGACTAGCCTGCACCCAGATCTGGCTGCTCAGGTCTACTCTGGCTGCCTTTCCTCTTTCTCGATCTTCAGATCTGCCTTAGATCTAGGCCTGCCTGCTTGCCGAGCTCCACCGATTCCAACAACTAGTTGAAGAGACCCCTTTCTGCCGCACTCCCTGAGGTGAGCCCCTTTCTGTGATTTGATTTGTGATTTTCCCGTTCGATTCCGAACCTATAGCTCTAATACCATTTGTTGGTGTAAACAACCCACAAAGAAATCACACCATCAAATAAACACACAGAAATGAAGAGGAGAAAGATGAACACAGAGACATACATAGTTCGGCAACTATGTCTACGTCCACAAAGCGTGTAACACGAATCCACTAAGATGAGAAATCAATACAAATGATTAAATCCATTAACCCTCTCTCACTTTTCTCTCTCTGATTTTTCTCTCTTCTCTCACCCCACTGCTACAGTGCACACACGGTCCTTACCCTAAAAAGAAATAGGAGATATTATATACAAATAGACTAGATTACTAAGACTAGACCTAACTAAATGTAAGTTTGGACTTGGGCTCCGTCCACCGATCTCCACGCCTTGCCGTGGCTGACCTGTTTCTCTCTCCCTCTCTCTTTCTTTTCAGGTGGGTTGTCCCATTCTTTACTTCTTTCTTGTCTCTTCCCAAAGTTATGACGTTCGTGACTGAGCTTCGATTTCATTGAGAGTCGTGCCCATCCTGCTTTCTCCATCGACCCTTATCCATTGACCATTGACAATTTGACCATGGACATTTGAAAATTGACCCGTTTAACCGTGCTTTTGAGTTTTGACCCATTACCAATCAAACTTCCCTATTTTAGTCGAGTCTCTCATCCACATTTAACTCAATTCTATTTCGTCCTTCGTCAATTTTCTTTTATGACCACCTTGATTTTAGTAGACTTAATTTTATTTTTTATTTTTTCTTAATTTCTACCATCAATTAATATCTAAATACTATCAATTAATATCTAAATATCTATCCCAAAACATTAATATACACTGAGCTAATATTTTAAAATATTTGAAGTATGTCAGCTGATATTTTGATTTGCTTTTAATCATATTTTTATATTGAATGATATATCGCTAATATAGTGGGAACATAAGAAAAACGACATACCTCTGGATATTGATAATTTTTATAATAAGAAACATTAATATATTTTATCATTTAGATGTAATAATTGGATAGAAAGATCTTTTATTACTGAAAATGTCATTGAGTCAGTGATTCTGTCAATTTCTCTTCACAGAGAAAGCAACATCTCTTTTAATATATTTTATTTTACATATTTTTTTAATTTCTCTTATTAAAAATTACATATCTCTATAACTTTCTTCAATTTATGTAATTTTTTTGAAAAAAAAATTGATAGACGAGAGGAAAATATTGACATAATATCGGGCCGATATATTAATCCTTGATGAGGGTAATACTCTTTAGATGCAAAGGGTATCCAAAGAGTGAGAAAAGGAGTGTAATCTCGATTATCTCCACTTATTAAACAAGAGTAACGAAGAGTTACCCCTATCACTCACCTTCAAAACTGGAAAACTTGTTGGTAGCAAAATGACAATAAAGACAATAAGACAAGAGCTATTATTGAGAAGCGTCCATCAGTGTAAGAACAGCAGAACCTGGAAACAGGTATTTGTCAAATTCTTTGAAGAAATCTATTATGTCTAAATAATTATATTTAGATTTATAACATCTAATAAGCTTTGTGAAATATAATGTTGTATCAATTATGAGAATTTAATATTTTAATTCTTCATATTTAAAACTTTTATTTTTACTAAATGTGAATAAAATACTATGCCGTCTATAATCTGTCAAATTGATTCGTCGAACCAATATCTTAAGATAATTTTTAAAATATTTTGTACAGACGTAGAAGGGTAAAGTGCGTATTTCGTCGTTAAATCCCGTGCGAGAAAAAATAAAATGTCCGTGGGAGAATGAACACCCTTCCCAAAAGACGCCAAACTTGACGGCAAAATGGCACCACCTCAGGAGGCGAAGGTGCTCCAAATCGCCCGAGTCTCTCCGCCACCGGATTCAGTCCCTGAAACCTCTCTCCCGCTCACCTTCATCGACGCCTTCCGGCTAGAAATTCCACCCATTCAACGCCTCTTGTTCTACCATTTCCCACACCCCAAAACCCATTTTCTCCAATCCTTCCCCCCTCCTCTCAAACTCTCCCTCTCCCTCCAGCTCTTCTTCCCTCTCGCCGGAAGCCTCACCATCTCCCCCAACAGTGAAGAGCATGAAATTCGACACAGGAAGGGTGACTCTGTTGCACTCACTGTGGCTGAGTCCGACTCGGACTTCTACGGGCTCGTTGCAGATCACCCAAAAGACGCTGCCGAGTTCCGCCCTCTCGTTCCCGAGCTACCTACCCACTTCGGATTTACTCTCCTTGCAACTGACCCTCTTCCCGAATTCCGGCCTCTGCATCGGGATCTGCTTCCACCATGTGGCAGCGGACGGGACCCACTTCATGAAATCGTGGTCCTCCATCAACCGAACCGGTCACCTGTCTTCCGTCACGTCGTTTCCTTTCCACGACAGGTCGGTCAAATTAGAGTAAAGTACTGATGCAGTCCGGCCGATTGAAATCGTCAAATTAGAGATAACAATTGCCATAAATCTAATACAAAAGGGTGCACAGTATCTTGAGAAACGAACTTTCAAGAAAGCAAAAATTCAATTCATAATTCATTTGGATTCAATAAATTCATTTACTTAAATCAATGAATTGTGCGTATATTCAAATTAATATCGATTTTATTTTATTATTCATATATTAATTCATATTAAAAATTTAAGTAGATCTAAAATTTAGATTAAAACCTACTCATTTAAGATTTTTTTTAAAAAAAAATCGGTCCTTTGATATCCACCTACATCCCTACAGGACTGTAATTGAAGATCCTTGTGTACTCAAGGGACTCTTCATGCAACAGATGAGAGAAATCAGATTCGGGGAGAGCGTGGAGCGACCCGTCCCAGTCCTGGCCACTTTCTCGCTCACCTCAAGTGACATCCAAGCGCTCAGGGCCCTAGTCGACTCTGGTTCGAACTCGCCGCCTTGCTCGACCTTTGCACTGAGTTGCGGATACGTGTGGGTCTGCCTGGTTAAAGCTCGTGGGCAAGTTGGTGACAAACTCGTCTACTTCTCCTTCTCCGCCGACTGCCGAATCCGGCTCAAGCCAGCCGTACCAGATACGTACTTCGGGATCTGTATCTTGTCGGTGTTCGCCGAGGCGGTGGGGAGCGATCTCGCGAGGGAGGATGGGGTTGTGATTGCTACAATGGCCATTGCAAAAGCAGTGCAGGGTCTCGAAAATGGGGGTGCATTGAAAGGAGCTGAGAGTTTGATTCCGACCTTTGCAGCTCTGGACGGGGAGCGGGTGGTGATACTTGCCGGATCGCCGAGGTTTCGGGTCTACGAAATGGATTTCGGGTGGGGGAGGCCTAAGAAGACGGAGGTGGTGTCGATTGAGAGAACAGAGGGAGTGTATATTGGAGATAGCAGAGAAGAAGATGGAGGGATTGAGTTTGGATTAGTCATGCCCAAATCCGAAATGGGTGTCTTTGCTTCCTTCTTTCAAGAGGGCCTCAATTGTCAACAGTAGATTGTTTATTGTTACCCAGATACTAAATGTGACTGAATTTGAGTTGACTCAATTGATGGTAATTAACTTCCATCATATTTATTAGAACTGAGGTATTAGCCTTGATTTATAAATGATTTTCAGATAATTTTTTTAAGAATTTACTTGTGGGAAATGACACGATATCCAATCTTGTGAGTTCACTGCTCTTAAAGTAAATCAAGATTAGATGATAGGATATCAAACTTAAACGATACCACTGAAAGTGATTTTGGATTCGGGAAGCACAGATTTAGATCATATAAAATATCAATTATTATCTCACAACCCGTAACTGTGTTATTTTCTCAATTTAATATTTATAGGATCATTATGTATTTACGAGATTTGGTCTCACTTCTGTTAATTTAAGATTAGTCTCACTTTTAATGATATGTAGAGATAGTTATATTATATAAAAAATAATTTTAAATTCATTTAGTTTTTATAATTGATGAAAAAGAAAGAAAGAATGGGTTTTATATAGAAAAAGAAAGAATTGATTTTTCTTTCTTTTCTTGTATAAAAATAATAAAAGAAATTATTTCTCAATTTAATCCTCACTTTACAAGATAGACAATGAATAGTAGCAAACAATAAAAATTAAAATTTTAATATCTGAAATCATAAAAGTAAAATTATCTGATAAAATTTAAATTTTATCCTTATTTCTCATTTTATGTATATTCTATAAAAAAATAACCTACTTTAAATTAAAAAACAGCCTCCATGAATTAAAAAAAATTAAGACTCTCCTTCGTAGTGATCATAAGTAAAATTTCATATTCATGACACCATACATATAAACACATGAATCAAGCTCTAATAATTATAAAAAAAAAATTTCAAACACCAGACCTCGAATATAAAATAGAGAAACCCAACCAGTACAATAAATAAAACGATGGACTTCCCTGAATAATAATATTAATATAACAGGCAGACTAAACCCAAGCATGCCATCATCCAGTGTCCCCTTCCTCTTTCAAAATGGCAAGTGTCCATCAGATCAAGGTTCTTGAGATATGCCGAGTCTCTCCACCACCGGCCTCCGTCGCTGAAACCTCACTTCCTCTCACCTTCTTCGATGTTTTCTGGCTCCAGCTTCCTCCCGTCCAACGCATCTTGTTCTATGAATTCTCCGACACAAACACCAAAACCACCACCACCACCCACTTTCTTCAAACCCTGATTCCTCAGCTCAGACACTCGCTCTCCCTTGCCCTCCAAATCTTCTACCCACTTGCTGGAAATCTCGTCGTCTCCCCAATAAGCGGCGAGCACGAGATACGCTACGTGGATGGCGACTCAGTGTCACTTACCGTCGCTGAGTCCGACTCAGACTTCCACCGCCTCGTGTCAAACAACCCAAAAAAGGCTTCTGAGTTCCATCCTCTTGCACCTGAGCTACTCACGTCCGAGTTACTTTCTTTGCAAGTGACCCTGTTTCCAAATTCTGGTGTATGCATCGGTGTCTGCTTGCACCACCTGGCCGGCGACGGACGGGCTCTTGCCCACTTCATGAAATCGTGGGCGTCCATCAGCCGAACTGGGAATTTGTCGTCAGTCGCGCCGCTACCGTTTCTCGACAGGTCTGTGATCGATGATCCCACCGGATTGAAGAGAGTCTTCTTGGAACAAATGGAAGAATTCAAGTTCGGGAAGAAAGTAGAGTGTCTGGATGTCCAGACACAAGTCGACCCGGTTCGGGTCACTTTCTTGCTGACTCGGTCTGACATCGAGGGGCTGAGACAGCGAGTCATGGCCAGAGTGGAGCCAAATCAGAAGCCGCCATCGACGTTTGCGCTGACTTGCGGGTATGTTTGGGTTTGCTTGAGCAGAGCTCGTGAGGAAACAGAGGACAAAACTGCCCACTTCTCCTTCTCCGTCGACTGCCGAAACTGGCTCGATCCGCCGATACCCGATACGTACTTTGGAAACTGTATTGCGGTGGCATTTGTGGAGGCGAAAGGGAGCGATTTTGGGAAGGAAGATGGGTTTGTGACCGCTACAATGGCAATCAAAAGAGCAGTTGATGGGTTGAGCACTGATGGAGCACTGAAAGGAGCAGAGAATTGCATTCCGAGAATTATTGCTCTGGCCAATGTTGGTATGGTATCGGTTGCCGGGTCGCCAAGGTTTCGGATCTACGATACCGACTTTGGATGGGGAAGGCCAACGAAAACAGAGGTGGTATCGATCGATAGAACTCAAGCCATATACATAGGAGATAGCAGAGAAGAAGAAGGTGGGATTGAAATAGGATTGGCGATACCCACTACTGAAATTGAACGTTTTGCTTGCCTTTTTCAAGAGGGTCTCAAATTCTAGTGTAATTTTGATGCTCTTAATGATCATCATTAATTTTCTTAATTCAGATGCTATCTTTTTATTCTAATTGATGATAAAATTACAAATGGGTGATGATTTTATAATTTGTTTAGATAATTAGTTTCCAGTGAAAAATCCAACCATAGAAATCCAATATCTTGTCACCCAATGCCATTCATTAGAAGCTCAAAGTCGTATGGATCTTAAAAAAATCTGAAATGAAAATCATTAAAAAATCAGGTTGAAGTACCTTAACTACGAATATGGACATGTTATAATATTCTAAGGGACATTTATTTAACAAGTGTTTGGCCCATCTGTAGTAGGGGTGAAACTTTAATTCGACCAGCATGACTTTACTTGAGAAATCAATGGATATAATTTATCTATTTGTATATTTTGGATTGTGTTAGGTTGAGATCAAAAACCCTGCATGAATTTTGAGTTGAATTGAGTTAAGAAATTTAAAATCAACTCGATCCGACTCAATCTAAGTGCACTAAGTTATAAAACAATATTAGAGTTGAGTCAGACTACAAATTCGAGTCGAATTGAGTTGAATAATTCGGATCAACAATTCAAATTGAATCGAGTCAAGTTCAGTAATTTATTATATAAAAGTGGCATACAAGTCATACCGTTTTGTATGGACCATCAGGAAAATTCAAAAAAAAAAAAAAATAATAACTTTTTAAAAGTAACGGTGGTGATACTAAATCTGACTTTATATTGTCAGATATTTTATACTTTCTAATTTCTCTTTTATGAATTAAAAAATATTATTTTAAAAAGTTAATGAATTCTACAGATAATAGTATAATACCATATTTTCATTTGTTGGAGACGTACTGAAAAGTCTCCTTCGTGAATCGTGGACTTGGTCTTTCCTCAATGAAATACCTTTCAAATCAATTTTCTATCTTGCATTGGTTTTTTTTTTTCATTAATTACTAAACAAACCTAACCCGTCTCTTTCGAGTCGCTTTCTGGCGTTCATTATTAAATTAGAAATATAAAATATTAAAAAAGGTCTCTATTTTCTTTACAAAAGTAGACAAAATTGAACTACTCCTTTTGGTTTGGGAGTTTTACTCAATTATAGATTTGTTCTTTGCTCTCTTATGGGACTTTTTGAGTATCCGCCTGACTCACTCAGGCTGTGGATTTTTTCTTTGGCTACTGTTCCGAGATCATTTTTATATATGTTTTGAGATTTTTTCATGCGTTTGAATGAATTTTACACTCATGCTTATAGTTCAACTTATTACCTCCTGTATTAAGAAATTGGAGGTTGTGAATTCGAGCCTCTGTGACCTAATTTTAGTGTGTTCTAAAGGTAGTGAGCTCAACCGTAAGAGTTTTAGTAGGACTCCCACATGTAAATCTGAAAAACGTAAGACAAAATTTAGAAGAATACCTTCCCAGTTATTATTTGGATTTTGGATGTAAAACCTCACATGGTTGTTGATAATAGATTTTAACTGTATAAAATGTTACATTTTCTCATCTAGAAATAGATCAATTTTAGATTGATGTTTATTTCATGTATTTTTATGGTTTGATTGAGTTTTGCACATATATACATTTTGAAATGATTTTAATATTATACTAAGAAAAGGAGACTTAATAATTTGCTTAGTCTAAATGAAGGATTTTAATATCGGTTTTTTAAACCTTTATATATCGGCTGATATCTCAGATTTTAATTAAAAAAAATTAGGTGAGAGAAATTTCTCGACCGATATCGAGATTTGTACCCCTGGTCTAAATTTAAAATCTTGATAACTTTTATAATTATCTATTTAATTGTAAATAGATGAACTTATCACCAACGTGATATTCTCAAACACTTATACGAAGTGAGGTGTAGTTCAATTGGTTGATTCTCATCTTAGGAAGAGGGAGATTGTGGGTTCGAGCCCAATTGCCTAACCTTGATGTTCCCTAAAGGTAGTGGACTCATCTATGTGAGTTTTACAACGGATATCTAATAGTTTTCCACACGTAAATTTAAAAAAAAAAAAGAATAAATATGCAACTTCAACAATTCAAAATAAACAAATAATAATCAATAATGATAATATTATAATTAGAGTTACTATAAATGGGCTTGGTTTGACTGTTAATAACTTCAATAAATGGTGGGAGATTCTAGGTTCAAGTCCCATTGTAACGATCCGACCCTACCCATCACAATATTGTCCGCTTTGGATCCCACCTGGACCTGCACGACTTTGCTTTGTGCCTTGGCCCACAAGACAGGCTCAAAAGACCTTGTGCCTTGTGATGGGGAGGGACTTGCCTCCTCAAATAAATCCCCTGCCACCCAAGTCCACAAGTGATGTGGGACTTTGGGTGGGATATCACACCTACTCTCAATATATAAGGGTCACTCTCTCTAATTTTATTCGGTGTGTATGGATAAAGAAGTTTGCACATGTCCCAAAACTTAATTTGATGCTCTAAGAGACCTAAATACTTTAGACTTGAAAAAGAAATACTATAAATACTAACAAATTATACAATACATTTTGAGTAGCGATCCTCCATAGGAGTTTTGTTTAATCAGATACGGATTTTAGTGTATTACCAATTCTATCTTTTACAAGAACAATAAAATCGACTCACCAACTCAGTAAAATTGGCTGACCGAAATTTCGCATGAACAGTAAAATCAGCTCAGCGAAATTTACTGTTCATGCGAAAGGTAAAATTGACAAAACACTAGAACCCGTGTCTGACTGCATGAAACTCCCGTAAAAGAATCACTACCCTACACTTTTAATAACGTCCAAGTTGCATATGTATGGCCCATTTTTTGGTTTGCTCACTTTGGCAGGCCGGCCAAGTGGCCAACTTGTGTGTTTGAACTTTGAAGTCTCTGGTCCAAGAGCAGACTTCCTATTCTGACCTTTCTGGATGTTTTTTCTTGCCATATACAATGTAAGAGGACTTTTTTACTTGTATAAATAAAAATGGAAATTGATCAAGACAACGGTGTTGTTTTAATATTGAACACCATCTCACCATAAATTGAATTTTTTTTTAAATTAAAATTTTAATTTATTATAATAAAATAAATATAAATTATGCATCATTTTACATGATTTAGCATGTTTTGGGCAAACCCATCATGTATAAATTAAATCCAACCTCAATACAGACTTTACTCTGAGTATGTTGATTTGAAGCTCAACAGGTTTATTGAATGAATTGGGTTCGACTTAGAGTATTATAAACACATGCCACTTGACTCTAATTAGATGACTCTCCATCATGATTTTTTGGTAGAAGAAGAAGAGGTTAAAATTTTAAGAATTATGATATCTAAGTTCATTTATGAATTGTTTTATAATATTTAAAAGGCATAAATGTAATGATACAATTTTTAATTGGGAATGGTAATCTAACTAAATACATTTTAACACTTCTACACACAATTATAAAAAAAAATATTTATTTAATAATTTATTTTATCAAATGATAGAGGTAGCTTTAGCCTTCTATTTTTGAAAACACCTTCTCTTTGCGTTCAAATTTCTTTCTAAGTTCAACTCTTCTGTATTCTATTTTCACTTCTTACTTTTTTTTTTCATTATTTTTAAAATAAAAAATATTAAATTATTACTTTTTAGAAGATTATATATTAATTATAGGATAGAATCCATATAATTAGATAAAATGATAAAAAATTCATAAACAATATGATTCAAGAGAAACTCATTAACTAAATCATCATATTTTGTGAGATAAATCATAAAAAAATACTATTGATATACATTTGAATTGATAATATGAGATCTCAAAAGTAAATTATATTATTTAAATAATGATGATGAGACCAAATCTTTCGAGTTGATCTAAATTAGGAAATTCCATTGAAAATGCTCGGATGCTTTTCTTTCCCTTATTTGATCTTCTTTGGCCGAAGTAGTCAATTCTGGCTGCGTGAATGAAAGCAGCAGAAAGAAGATAAGGTGACGTGGCAGGCTCTTAGTCTCTGTCAGCTTTTGCTAAAACAATTCGAGTGACAGTAGAAACGTCCCATGCTGAAAATTTTCGGCCTAGAGACAAGAATGACTTGTCAAACCTTCTTAAGAAAAAGTTTAGGTTTAATTATGTTCAACTAGAGTTTAATCAGTCAAATTTGATTAAATTTGTTACACTAGTATAATGTCTTATAATAGTATTAATTAATTCATAAATAAATTAATTAACAATAAATGAGTTAAAATTATAATAATATATTAATAAGTATAAAATATAAAATATAAAAAATATAGTATTCATATTTTCACAAAAATATCTTGTTTACGTTAATTATAATTACAAATAATAGAATAGTCTAACAATTCAAATATAATAAGTTTAAAATCTTTTAAGGATTGTTGACTGAACTGTGCCAACTCGTTTGAACTATATGTCATTAAAGGGTTTTTGAGTGTTTGTACTTTGAAAAGATTTTCAAGATAATTGAGTTATATTTAGTAAAAGATCAACGTTCAACTAAGTTTTTAAATATTAGAATGTATGTATTTTACATGGTAAGTAATGGTGAATTTAATTTTGATTTTTAGTCAAAGAAGACTTTTTTTAAATTTTCATGACAATTCAAGAGCTTTTTAATATTTTTAGAAATACAAGGTGCTTCTTTACAATTATAAAAAAAACTTACTGTTTTTTTTTTTTAATTTCCCTTCTACATTTATTCATAGACACTATCAAATTCACTGAATCTTCATCTCTCTTAATCCTTTTAGATCAATGACTTAAATTTTAAAAACCTTTATTAAGGGTTGTTTTCTCTGCTTTTAAGACGGAAAAACCCACCCTTCTCTCTCTCTATCTCTATCTCTCTCTCTCTCTCGCAGAAATGGAGACAGCCCCAATAGTGAAGTTGGGCTGGCCCTGCCCAAATTGGAAATGGACGTCTTTACTTCTTCCTTTGAACCGGGTCTCCTCTCCTTCTCCAATCCATTATCATCTTAGTTTCTCCTTATCAATTATTTTTAGAGTTGTGGACTTTTTTTTTTTCTTTTTTGAGCAGTAACAAGTATAAGTATATTAAGAGAGAAATAAAAATAATACAGAGATAGAATTGATGGATCTAAAAGACTAAGACCCAAAGAAAATCAATTGAAAGAAAAGGGAAGAAAACAGAAAAGAGATCCACCAAAATTAGATACTCGAGAAGACACCCCAAAGTGGCAAATAAACAAACAACTCCAAATGCATAGCTATAACCTAACTGAGATGAACAACAACCTTTCCTCTAGGATGCCATCTATACACCCACGAAGATGGACAACAACCTCTCCTCTTATTTAAGAGACGAAGATCCCAACAAAGAAGACAGCAAAAATTCTTAACTAGAGCCTTCATTTGTAAAATCTTCGGATTCTCAATATCTTTTGCAGTCTAAATTGTTGACTACAATGAACAGGGTTTGAAATTCTTTTTCTTTTAGAAGGAATGGGTGACAAAGCTCTGTCCCTATTTTTTGCCGTCTGAATATCAGAGATAGCTTGAACATTATTATCAAACTGGATCCCCAACTTTTTGCCAATCTCTAAGATTGATCTACAATCTTCTTTCAAGTAACCCCTAATCTTCAGAGAAGTTAAACCTTCATTCTCTGGTCCAAGGGCCGAACTTAAAAATGTAGGAATATTGTCATCCTCGGAGTGAAGCTGTAAAATTTTGGAATCCTCAGATCTCAATTGAGGCAGTTCAACTAGATTTTCTGTAAGAGTGCTCTCGAGCACTTGCCACGTCTGACTCAGTTCCAACTGTAAAAACTGAGGAGGAATAGGCCATTTCGGAATATGACTGACTTTCAGCAAAGCTTGGGTAGAGGGAATAGGCCATGACTAGGAGACGTTTGAGGCTTAAAAGAGGGCTCAACAATATTAGAAGAGAAGGTGGACTGGAAAGGAGCCACTGGAAACTGAAAGCCTTCAGTCCAAAGAGAACTAAGACCAAGGCCGTGGTGAGAGAAAAGAGAATAGGTCCAAAGTTGATCCAAAAGGTTGGTCCGATCAGCAAGATTGACCCTTGTTAGCCTCGATTGTGTGCGGGAAGTCAAATCAAGAGCCCTATTATCGACTCTCTCTTTCTTAGATTTTTGCTTCTTCCCCGAATCATCGCCAAAAGAGCAGGAAACAATATTTCCATGGTTGAAAGATGACTATCAGAAAGATGAAGACTGAAGGAACTGGGTCTCCTTATTACCTTTAACCGACTGAAATAGTGGGCCAAGAGTGATCCCAGCCTGCAGATTGGGTTGAGGCGAGAAAGGATGAGAGGGTACTGGGCCCGAAATGGATGGACCTGCTCGCGGGCCATCAAAAGGAACAGGGTCTGCTGAAGATTGGCTTTGACCTTTGAGAATAAAAGGCACTGCATGTGTGATGACTGATGGGCCATAGGAGGCTCACAATCCTCAAGACCTTTGTCTTTTGCCATTACTTTTCTCTAGCCCACCTACATTTCTTTTCTCTAGGCCACCTTTTTCATTAAGAAGAACGGGACCACTTTTATCTTACTCAGGTGAGATAAAGCTGCCACTCCAATGTAAGGGCAATCAGTGTGGGGTCGCTATATATGATTAATTATGTCATTAAATATAGTTAGTTATATAATTAAATAATATTTTTTTATGATATATTTGACTATAATTTTTAGCCAGCCTCGTCACACAATATAGTGTTAACTAGAATGGCTACTTTTTAATATTTTATTATTATTATTTTTTATATATTTTTTAACAAATTTAAAAGAAAATAAATATAAAGACATTACATATTTTTTTACAAGTAATTAAATAAATTAACAAAACATATATATTTTCTCACAAGTAATTAAATAAATTAAAAAACATACATATTCTCTCACAAGAAATTAAATAAATTAAAAAGACATACATATTTGTGATACTGGAAATAAATAAATTAAAAAGACATTACGTACTCTAGTATAAATAAAAATACATTACATATGATCACCACTTTGAGTTATTTTTTATTTTTTGTATAAAAAATAAAATAATAAAGTAAAGAAAAAAATAATTATTTACCCTAATATACAAATTATACCCAAAAACAAAACAAAAAATCCAAAATAATCAAATAAATAAATAAAAAGAGAAAATAAAAAAACCAAAAACTATATATATATATATATAGAGGAGAGAGAGAGAAATGACTGACTATACATGTGTTATCTGTATCAATCTTTTAATAAAAAATAGTGTGAGTCCCACAATTAACTAGCCCAATACAGTCCAAATAAAGTGGCCATATAGCCACCACACCGATTGCCCTAAGTCTCCTTGTTAAAAGACACCCCCATAGCTGCCTCAATACTGCTTTTCTGCTCACCGAAGGTTACCTCGGCCATTGGGATACCTATCGCCTTGGAATGTGACAGCAATTCCTATAGGCCACGTGGCGATTCAAATTTGGCCACCTTCAACAGTGGAGACTGATCGGCGTGCGGTGATGAGGCCCGATTTTCCGGCAAGAAAATTGGTGAGACCACCGGATTTTCAATCTTAAGCACAGTGATCTTGAAAGCATTACCATTGAGAATCAGCTGAACAGAAGAGGAGAGTAGTTGATGTTTCTCGATTTCTAAAAGGAAATTCAAGGAGGAATAATCATCCCTATTTCTGTTCCGATGGTGAATGTCAAGGATCTTTCCAAATCTTTGCCCAAAAATTGAAAGATATCCAAAGAGTTGGACTTGAAAACATCCTTCTTCTAGTTTCAAAGTGAAATTTTGATAGGTGGTGCCAATATATTTTGTTGATTCTGAAGATTTTTGTTGAATTTCAATTTTAATTAATTATAAAAGAAATTACAGCTTACAACATTTCTTCAATTTTTCCATATGTATGTTAGGATAGAGAGTCAATTAAGGACTGTATTGTTTTCTTTTAATCATTTGATGTTTTCTTTGTTGAAGAAGTTCGATGCCATGCCACATCTTCTGAGTAATAATGTAATAAAATCAAAGATACAAACTGAGGAATCTGCTCAATACTCGGGACTTAAAGAATTTTTTCTAAGTTTGAATTTAACTGTTGGACATCCTGGGTCCTCTGTTTTGGTCTTCTTACCTATTCAGGGCTGGATTTTTGGCCCTACTTTTTTGGGCCGCCTTTTTCTTGCTCCGACAGTGGACTTTGTACGTATCTTTAGGCTTTAGCTTTGAATGAATTTTTATCTATAATTCAAAGAAAAATATAAATTGAGATTAATCCTATAGATATATATAATCAGCTACAAATCTCGTCCATCAAATAAATCACGAGGAGTTAGACTCAATATCTTTAATCTAATCTTAAAAACTTACATTAATTGAATCATGAATGCAGATTTAAAATAAATATGAAAAGTTTTAGCTTTATTAAAAAATGCTTGACAAGCAAATGCCTGAAACCTTCATTCATCTAATCTCGATCGAAGAAAATGATTGAAATATTGGTATTTTTTTAATACAAAAAGCACTACTATATTTTTTCACTGTTTAGTTGATGACAAATAGACAAAATGATAACTTTAATGTTCTTTATTATAAAAAACGCTAGTGTTCCTTTTTCAAATGCTGGTCATCGGAATCTTGGGTTTCCTCAGAGATCATCAGGTGTTCCAATCACTTAGTTGATCTCAGATTCAAATGAGTAATTTGATCGTGAAAATCTATTTTGATGACAAAAAAAATCACATTGTCCAAATCGATCTAAATCTCATTAAAATAGCTTGATTATTTTTTCATTATTTGATATTTTATTTATTATTTCTTTGCTAAAGGAGCCAACTCTAATACAACAGCCATGTGAATACAAATATATCAAAATCAATTAATTAATAATAGAATTTATTATGAGTGATAGAGAAAGCCAAACGACACCATAGAGGAAAGTTTTCATGTTGGAAACAACAGTGCATGCCAAACAGAAGTCAGTGGCCGGCCGCAATCCTCATTCAACTCATCATGTAATTTGGATTTTTTTTTTTTAACTTTATTTTCCATTTTATCTTCATTCATTATTTTATATCATTTAAACAATCAATGACTAAAAAATATTAGATGTAACTAGATATCATCCACTAAATTTAGATTTTTATATTTGAATCTAAATAGTATATATTCTTTTGGGACGGTCTGCAAGGAAGGAAAAGAGATGGAGGGTCTAGATTCAAAGATGGCTCTTGCCAAGGTCTCTTCAGCACATGACTGAGATCTCGGGCGATATTCCATATTGGCGAGATCTCGGTCTCGGCCAAGATTTTTCTCTTTCCTCAATTTTTTTAAAAATCTCGGTGGGTATTTTTTTGAAAAAAATTATTTAAAAAATAAAAAGGCTGTTTTTTTTTTAAATAAAAAATATAAATATCAGCCGATATTTGTCCGATATTGGCAAATATCGGCCGGGACCACAACCAATATTTCTATTTTTTTTTTAAAGAAAAAGAAAAAGGGAATCGGCTGATATTTGGCAGATTTTTTTTTCTCTGGACAATATGCACGGTATAAACTGAGATTTATACCCCTGCTTCAACATGGTGGCTTAATTTTGTGTGCAACAAATCCGGGTTTTGGAGTTAAAATGGGCCCAAGAGGCAGCAAGTGACGTACAGGCCTGATTTGGACCAGGATTGGGCCTGATTTTCTTCTCTGTTTTCAGAGTAAAAAAGGATCAACTGAGGGCTGAGATTAAGGCTACACTTTGACGTGAATCTCACGGGTTTTATTTTATTTATAAAATTTTTGTGTCAAATATTTTTTTTTTAAATTTTAATTTAAGTGTTGAATGTTCTTGGAGAGTGAATTATTTGATTCATGTCTTGAAGGTTTTAATTCCTTAACTAAATTTTAATTCCACGTTCGAATCGATTCATTAGAAGGCTCTTTGATCTTCAATCCGAAGTCAAGCCGGATTAGAATTCATACATGTCTAACTTTAATTATATTTAATTCAACTAATTAAATGCGTTAGAATTTAACATTTGGATTCTCAATTCCTCATGCGAATTGAATTCTTAGAACACTTAATTTCTTCGTTGAAATTGTTCTCATGAAATTAGAACTATCTCATACTTTCAAAATAAGAATGAAAGTGGAGATCCATGATTTCATTTTGGAATCCTTTAAATCCAAAGATCTTAAATCAAAATTCATTATTTTCAGCATGACGGTGTTTAAGTAGGCGTTAAACTTGATTTTAACTGATATGATCTTCTCAATAATGAAGATCATCTCATTTCCTAAGATTATTTCCGGATCTCCAAGAAGCTTCTTCTATTCATAGAATCGGTGTGAACACTAATGATATTTTTATTTTTTCTAAAGGATTGGATAAGATTCATTCAAAAAGTGGAAAAAAAGAGAAGTGGATTGACACTGTTCATGACAAATTACATGTTAAACAAAACACCTTCCAGAAATAGAATGCTTACAAAAATATCGTGATTGTTAAATACATTTTCAAGTTCATGAATTCATTTCATCCTTCCCAACATTACCAATCTGACTGAATCATGATTTCAAAGACATTTTGATCTTCTAAAAAAACCCTTTCTCAAGATTACTAGCCCAAGTTCAAAGTTCAAACAGAATGCCTTTTGTGACCTTTACCTTAAGAGAACGAAGTGAATTGAAAGAGAATGATCTTCTTTCTTTTTCAATTTTTAAATCTTTTCTTCTTTGAAAGAGCCAACTCCAATACCACATTCATTTGAAGACTGAAGACAAATGTATCAGACGGGAGAAGATGACAACATAAGTTAAAACAGGGATTAATATATTTGAAGTGATAGCTCATGGCAAACGTCACCTGTAAGCAAAACTTTCAGCTTCGAGACAGGAAAGCATTCCAAATTGAAATCAGCAGACCGCTGAGATATTCCTTCATGATAACATGATTATTTTCTTTAGTGCAATTTCAGTTTATAAAATTTTAGATAACACCTATGAATACATATTATCATGAAGAAGAAGTGGCAGATGATAAAGATAAAGATGATTGAACAGATGCAAGTCGATTTGGGTTTGTCTGTATTAAATTTAACTAAATGTAAATGCTTACTGTTGTAATTTTAATATATGGATTCATGTCTTATAATGTTGATAAATAATTACTTTAAAAAAAAAGACTTGCCAAATTAAATACAAATCTCAATCTTAAATTAATGAAAAAAAACTTTAAAATAATGATGGTAGAATACTTTTATAAAATTATTAAACTAATGATTAGATGTAATAAAAATACAATTAAAAAATTTATATAGTTTAGTTTTAGGCTCTGTGAAACCTGATCATTAGAGATATACTGTCGATTCGGTTGCGGGTCGAATGTGGACGTAGTTTTTTTATTTGATTCATTTTTATGATTTTTCTTTAATATTTTTATCGTGAATTTAATATGTTCATATAATCTAAACAAATATAATATACTATAAAATAAACATTTTAAAATTTTAGTAATAATGAATCTCATGACCAATCACATTAAAAAAAACAGCAATGTGCATTCTTTATGATAGATGGCTTGACTGAGTGCGAAAACTTTGGGTCATGAAGGTCTGGTGGTCCTCTTTTTTAATGGAGATTTAACCAATACTTCCCAATACTCTAAATTCTCTCTTCTCTTGTGTGGAAATTGGAAATGGAAACATCCCACACGGTGAAGGTGCTGGAGAGTTCCTCCGTCTCACCACCGCCGGGCACAGTTGCAGATGCAACCTTGCCTCTCACCTTCTTTGACGTGGCCTGGGTCATCCTCCCTCCCGTGCAACGTATTTTCTTCTACGAATATGCTTACCCTACCACAGAATTCATGTTCCATCTCCTTCCACAACTCAAAAACTCCCTCTCCCTTGCCCTCCAACATTTCTATCCCCTCGCCGGAAAGCTAACAACCTCTCCTGTTAACGGCGAGAACGTCATCCACTTTGCTGAAGGTGACTCAGTCCAACTCATCGTAGCCGAGTCCGACTCTGACTTCCACCAACTTGTCATCGACAACCCAAAGGACGCCGCAGATTTCCATCATCTAGTCCCCAACTTGCCCACTTCTGCCTTGCTTGCCCTGCAAGTCACAATCTTCCCGAAGTCCGGCATTTGTATTGGGCTCATCTTGCACCACGTAGTCGCAGACGGCCGCAGCATGGCCCACTTCATGAAGTCCTGGGCGTCAACCTGCCGGACCGGACTTGCGTCTTCAATCTCATCCCTTCCGTCCTTCGACAGGTCAGCAATCGTTGATCGGCAGGGACTCAAGAAGATTTTCTTGGAAGATCTGAAAGAAATGAAAGTAGACGAAATGATCGAGAAGGTCGAAATTCAAGAGGACCCTCGTCTGGCCACATTCGTTCTGGGCAGGCCCGACATCGAGAGGCTGAGACATTGGGTCTTGGCCAGCAAGCCCGACCTGGCCCATTGCACCCCCTTCGTGCTAACATGTGCACATGTATGGGTTTGCCTCTTGAAGACTCACCATGGTGACATCGGAGACAAAACCGATCATTTCGTCTTCTCGGTGGACTGCCGGGCTCGACTTGATCCACCGGCACCGGTTACTTATTTTGGAAACTGCCTCGGAGGATGCTTCGTCGAGGGGTTGGTAAGCGATTTGATCGGAGAGGATGGAGTGGCTACGGCAGCTGAATTGATCGGAGAAGCAATTTACAGATTGAGGGAAGGAGTATTAGTTGGTGCAGAGGGTTGGATTAAGAAATTCCGTTTATTGGCCGGAAAGCACATCGTTTCCATTGCTGGGTCGCCGAAGTTTCGGGTCTATGATACAGACTTTGGATGGGGAAGACCCAGGAAGACGGAGGTGATATCAATAGCGAAGACGGGAGCTATATATCTTGGAGAGAGCAGAGATGGAGAAGGCATTGAAATTGGAGTGGCACTGCCCAAGTGTGAAATAGAAGCATTTGCCTCTGCCTTTGAACAAGGTCTAATCATGTGTTCCACTCCATAATGAGGGTTTGTTGCCTTAGATTACTAGAAAGTTTTTGAAGTTAATTCTTGCTTTGCATCTACGAATTTATATTAGTGTAGTTAAATCAGTTGCTTTCCGTCTTAAGTGGTAGGAGGTTATGGGTTTTTAGTCTATGTGCCCTAAAGGTATTGAGCTCACCATTGAAAGTTTTACATTGAATATCAAAATAATGAGGGTTTGTTGCTTTAGATCACTAGAAAGGGGGGTTTTTGTGAAATTGTTTCTTGCTCCATCTGGCGATCAGTTTTAAACGTTTGTATTTAATTATGTTTTATTCGTATTTACTACATGTTTTTTCATTTCATATATTTGAAAGTGCTTTTATTTCTTTTATTAAGAAGAATATCTTTATTTACAAAAGAGATCAATTAAGGTTATACGTAAACAGTAACTTTCTTTAGTTATATATAATAATATAACACTTCCTCCGTCTCATTTAAAATATTTATAATTTTTAAGGAATTTTCTATATAAAACTAACACTTCATGTGATCTCATCCATTTTCAACACACTTTATGCTATTTCAATATAAATGAGATAAATATTTTGGAACAATTTCAAAATCTATTTAAGACAACTAATTTTAGACTTGTCATATAATAGTAGCGAGCATAAAAATAATTTATTAATAAATTAAATTATGTTCCATGAGAAAATTAAATTATTTTATTTAAAATAAAAGGATGATTACACTTGTAACATAAACCTCCCCGTAAATGAGCAGTGAATGACATTGGCGTACATTAGCTTTAAAAGGAATTTATTATAGATTGCCTTTCATTTCATTTAATTTTAATATTGAATAATGTTTTAAGGAACCACATTATTTTTTGGAACACAATCTGGCTCGAGTTGGGTACCCTACTAAATAAACAATCAGTTCATGACTTGCTCTAATCGGATCAAACTGCCTACTTTTCAAGGTTCACATACTATTGTGCCCAAGCCCAACTCACTTCATACATCTTTACATTATTTAAAAGCGAGTGCATTTATTTTTAGGTAGGTTTGTGTGCTAAAACTTTCAAACAGGAATTCAAATCTCGATATCGATATTTTGGTCGAGAAAATTTTCTCAACCTTCTTTTAAAGGAAAATTAAAACGGTCGATATATAAAGATTTAAAAAACTGATATTTAAATTTCTACTCTCAAGTGCTCTTACAATGTGTATTAGATGATGAACTCTATTTTTTAAGGTAATTTTATATTCATTTTCTAAAATAAAGAATTTACCTAATCACGTGAGTTCTGCCAATAGAATTCAACAAAATAGTCTTTAAATTAGATTATTAACTAATTTTAAAAGTAAAATATTGTCTTTCCCTTCTCATCTAAAACCTTATTGAACCATTTCATAACAAATCATTTGTGGTCGAATTACCATCTAATGAAACTGATTCCCATTAGAATCTCCATAGAGCCGGACCAGCTTGTAGCTGTGACGGTCACGGTTAGCACGAGTGATCAAGACCTAAGTTATAAATTTTTAGCTGGCAAAATTCATTTATCAAAATATGTAAATTTTATTAAATTTGACTGATATTTATAAATTTAAGTCACTAAAAAAAAATTTATCTGCGTGGGAACCAAAAACTTTACGCGACATTTGGAAGTTTGGAACTGAGTCGACAAAAATTACCGCATTACGAGACGTTAGGTTTACGTGAGTACATTTTATTATTTTAATACTGAAAACACGTGTCAAATCTAAACAAATGAGACGGAACAGAAAGGAACGTCCATTCCGCCCGTCCGCCCGTCCGTCCGTCCCTCCCTTGTCTTCCCTACTCCGATGGCTCTGATCCCCACGGTCAAGATACTGGAGCAATGCGGAGTCTCTCCGCCACCTGGATCAGTGGAAGAAGCCTCGCTTCCACTCACCCACTTCGACGTTATCTGGATACAGCTACCACCAGTCCAACGCATCTTCTTCTACGACTTCTCACACCCAGAAAACAACACAACTCACTTCCTCACTTCCCTTCTTCCAAATCTCAAGCACTGCCTATCCCTCTCCCTTCAACTCTTCTTTCCTCTCGCGGCCAAACTCGTACTCTCCACCACAAGCTTCGAGCACGAGCTCTCTACACCGACGGCAACTGAGTCTCATTCACCGTTGTCGAGTCCAGCGCCGACTTCCGCCGCCTCATCTCCGAAGGCAGAAAACAAGCATCTGAGTTCCATCATTTAGCTTCCCAGTTGCCTACCTCGGCCTTGCTCGCAGTGCAAGTGACTGTGTTTCCGAATGCCGGCATCTGCATCGGAATTACAATGCATCATGTGGTAGCCGATGGTCGGAGTCTGACCCACTTCATGAAATCTTGGGCGGCGGTCTGTAGGACCGGAGATCAGTCGTCGGTCACATCCCTCCCCTTTTTCGATAGGTCTTTTTTTTTTTTAAAGAGGTCTTCTTCTTTTTCAAATAAAGAGATATTAAACGAATGTCCATAAGATCTCAACAATGGCGAGTTGAGTTTGAAAAAAGTTATTAAAATTTAAAATTTTGTCAAAATTTTAAATTCAAATATGAATTAGTCCCAATATGATTTTTAAGAAATATCAATTGATATTTTTAAATTTATAACTCAGGCCGAGCCAGAAGGAATCTAGTATTCAGCCCTTTTGGTTAAATAGGAAGTTATTTTAAGGAAATTAATAAAAATATTGTCTATTTATTATTTAAATAATGAAAAATATAATATTAATCTTTACTATTAAAAATATTGATATTTCTATCACTACTCTTATTTCAACAATGTTATAAAACCAAACTACGATAGAGCAAGTCATTTAAGATCCATTTAAATTTAAACTTTTGTAATACTGTTTTCTTTTCTATATTTAAAATCAATATTGATTAATGCTTATTAAATACATCTTCACTGTTGAACTAAACATCTTAGGTAAAAAATATTTATTTAATATTTTATTTTGATTTAAAAATTTTAAAAATAAAATAATTTGATAAATTCTATTTTAAATAGTTTGATATATTACATGATAGTTTATTTAATCATCAAATTATTTTGATTAAAGGTAAATTTAATTCATTAATAAATAATTTGTAAAACTTCCTTTGTTGAAATCACCTCTCCACTATTCTAATCTTTCAATTTTTTCCTTATTTTTTTTTTCAGATCAGTGATTAAAGATCGAGTGGGGCTAAAGAGAATTCTCTTGGAACAGATGGAAAAATTCAAGCTAGGGCAGAAGCTGAAGGCGCTGGACGTGGAAGCCCGAGTCGACCCAGTCCGTGCCACATTCTTACTGAGTCGGCTCAACACCGAGAGGCTTAAGCAACGAGTCAAGTTCCTCCAATCTCGACGAACTGTAGCGAATGCCAAACCGTTACACTGCTCCTCCTTCGTTGTAACGTGTGCTTTTGTATGGGTGTGCTTGATTAGAGCAAGGGGCGAAAGCGGGTACAAAATGGCCCATTTTTCTTTTGCCGTTGACGCCCGGGCGCGTCTTGATCCCCCGATACCCGATTCATATTTCGGCAATTGTATCAGCAGGACAATGGCGGAGGCAGCGCCAAGTGAATTGGCGAAGGAAGATGGCTTGGCGACGGCATCGGAGGCGATAGGAAGAGCAGTTGAGCGGATGGCAGACGGAGTACTGAAAGGTGCAGAGGGCTGGATTCCGAAATACACATCGTTGGCAAGCCAACGTTACATATCGGTTGCCGGGTCACCGACGTTTCGGGTATACGATATGAATTTTGGTTGGGGAAGGCCAGTGAAAACGGAAGTGATATCAATAGATAGAACTGGTGCAATGTATATCGGTGATAGTAGAGAAGGAGGGATAGAGATTGGTTTGGCACTCCCTAAATGTGAAATGGATAGTTTTGCTTCTTTGTTTGAAGAAGGTCTGAAACATTCTTCAGTGACTCAGTGACTCAGATTATGATTTGCCTTTGGAAGAAGGTGAGTAGGGCAAAACTCAGTTATTAGGGTTTCATGTTGATCAGTCATTAGCTTTGTTTAGGTTTTATTTATTGCAAAGCTCAGTTATTTCATTGTTTTTTTAAGTTTCTTTTTAAACGACTCCAGATGTGGAATGAACAATTTTGTCATTTTTCTTTCCTTAAGTTTCAATTCAATAATTTATTTAATTTTATATACTAACCCAACATTAAAAAAAAAATTAATTAATTTTATCTTTTGGTAAGTAAGAGGTAAATGAAATTTTATTCTATCTTATCATCTACAGTAAAACCTCTATAATGCATTACTCTATAAAATTATAATCTATCTAAAATAATATTAGAAGCTAGTCTCGACCTAATGCTAATACAAAATATAATAAATCTCTCTAAAATAGTACTTAATACATTCAGAATAAAAAATGTACTGTCCCAGCCATTTTGTAAAGTAATATTTTATATATTCATAATACAAGATTATTGCAAAAGTGACTAAGGACCTCACAAACACTCTGAAAATGATCGTAGTATGATTTGTTTTCAAATTTGGCCGAATTGGTATGATTTCTCGTTGGTCTTAAGGGTTACATGATGTGAATTTTAAATTACTCGCAAGCGTACGAACCGATTGATAGTATAGAGTATGAGTGCGAGGTCGTACCCAAGGGAAATCTACAAAATTTATGTACGAAATAAAAGAAATAGAACTATTTAAAAATAATGTGATTTAAGGAAATAAATTTCTAAAACATTTAGTTATAATCTTAATTTAAAACAATGAATAGTTCTGATGAATTTTTTTAGAAAAAAAGAAAAATAAATCAAGAATAAATTTTTTACATAATCTACAATGGAATCGGGTCAAACACGCACGCGGCATATTATCCAATTTAAAAAGAATAAAATCACGGCCTAGACTATGAAATGTTCTAGAGTTATAAAATATAATTCAAATTTATTTTCTATTAAAATCCTAATTAGAATTTTTATGTCATCCTTTAAATTAGATTTTTTTCAATTCAAGCCTTAGGCTTGAGCGGGTTTTATACTTGTGTTTCCCCAAATCTAAAACAACTGTTCTTGATAAGAACCTTAGATTAGAAAGACGGCAAGTCCCACTGATCCTAATAGGGGTTCTACTTTCCTTGAAAAAATTCTAAAATAGTTTCTTACATAATATTCATAAAAAGAATTAAAAATAAAAACAAATCACACTATTAATATTTTAATAACTGGGATCATCATAAATCTAAACAACTGCCATGAATTTTTATTAATAAATTGGAAATGAAATACAATTCTTTTGGATTTGTCATAAAAATAAAAAAATAAAATAACTTACAAGAAATTATTTATTTTTCTCCGTCTTTCGTCGTCCAACTTCAGCCTTGAATGTCTTACCCGGTTCAACTTTCAATGGACCCAAAGCCATCAATTTATAGGAGTGAGAAGAGATGAGATAAAGGACCCTTCAAATTCAACCAAGATAAGGGATCCATTCAAATTTAAAATTTCTCTCTATAGAGATCGGTTAACTCTTTTATCTCCTTATCTTTGTTCCTCCTTATCCCTCTCTTTCTTATCTCTCCTTCGGTTCAAACTCTTTTATCTTTATCCCTGTCTTTTATTCAAATCCACTATCTTTTATCCAAATCCACTGTCTTTTTCAAATGCCGAATTTGCAGATAAGACACCATCATTCAAACGAAATTCACTGGTCCCGCTTGATCTTTTGGACTTGGATCCCATACTTGGACTTTTATCTGGCCCGGAATATTGGTGGACTTTGACTCATTGATTTCCAATTGCAGACTTTGTCTTCAGGCTTCAGATTTGAACAGTGGGTCCATTTGTGTGTTTATAAATTTCTACCACCTTTACAATGTAACATAGTCTAAAAAATATTATTATAATTCAACTCTCATATCCGGATGAATTATAATAATTTACAATAATTCCAAATCAAATTAGGTGGTAAAAATTATAAACTTTTCAAAAATAGGACTGACCCACTTTTCTCCATTTTAACTCATTTTTCTTTTATTCTCACAAATACACTGCAAAACTTAAAAACTCTATTAAATGCATCTAATATTCACAAATCAAAGGCTAACTAATCCAAAATTAAAGGGTAAAATGGTAATTTTCAGTGCTCAACAAATACCCCCAAATTTATTTTGCTAGTCCTCGAGCAAAACAAAACTAAAAACTAGACATTCAAATTCTAATTTATACCACTTTCGCTGGCACTCTCGATTGCATTTAGCGTATGCAATAAGCCTTTAAACCCTAGGTTACCCCTAGTGGACGAGTTATAGTCTCGTGAAGGTTTCAGTGATGACACCCACAAACATCAATTTTGTATAGTGTTAGTTTCAGATTCAGCAAAAACAAGTTCATAAATATTTAGACATCATACGATTCCAAAATTTATTTTATAAGACTTATATTCGGAGTGTAGTGTGTGCTTAGCCAATATTAAATTTAGTTTTCTTTTCCAAATAGACATAAGTTTCGTACCCAACATCGGAAAATACGCTTTGACTTCAAACCTCACTGGATATCTCTCAGAAAGATTAACGCTCAGAAGTTGGGTTATTTTCTCTCAAACGTATATGTGAGCGGAGTTTGTTTATTGAAATTCAAAATTTCTCACATATGTATTAGAAAAATGGTACATGACAAAGAAAATAATTGTTGGATCTCATGAATAGACGCCACTTTTCTGAGAACGTTGAATTATACATTATCATTTTTCTTCCTCTATTCTCCACATGAAATACCATATTTCAACTTAAGATCAATAGGACTTTTAATAGGACGAAACATGGCTTGGGATCGGGTCAAATCAAAGAAGGATAATAAGACTCTAAGAATAAATATTTTGATCAAAATGTTAGAGGTCTTAAGATATATGACGAGATATTTCTTCCTCTATTTTTTTTTTTTTTCAGCACTTTTCAAAATATTCATTTTTTTTTTCTTTTTCATATCCTTATTTTGATGTCAGGATGTTCCCTTTCTTTTTGTGCTGTTTTCTCTTTTACTTTCTTGTGCCCTTTTTTTTTTTTTTGGTATCATCCCAATATTTATCATCTCTAACCTTTTTTATGAATAGGTCAAGATATATTTTTAATGAGGCTCAAACTCCAAAATCGGAGTTGGGTTTGGTAAATATGGTTGATCAAGAAAACATGCTAACTTAAAGGCTCAACTGGGAACTATCAGGATAAATTTTGACGAAAGTTAGGTAGACATGAAGGCTCAAACGATCCAAAAATGGCCTATATCATATCCTAAGTTTCATACAGTGATTTCCTTGTTTTAAATAAAGTCTAAAAAATTTCAAATGTACTAACTCAATTTTAATGGCGTTCTCAGTAATATGACCAAAATTGAAGAATGATGAGATCCACAACGACTTGATGCACTTTAGAAAGAAAAATGGATTGACTTAAATCCCTCAGAAAAATTGAAAGGCTCTAAAGCTTACTGGGTTAAGTCTCCACTAGTATTCCTTTGTTTAATACTAGACTCATGAAAATTTTTCTTTTCTAACTCAATTTAAATATGGTTGTGTAAATTTATTCCGAATATTAATCCTAAAAAATATTATCGAAAAAGTATGATATGAAAATTTTTATTTACCTATTAATGCTGAAAAATCACTTAGACTCAACAAATTTTTTTTTTCACAAGGGGTAGTCTCAGTGTTCACTTACTCTTCCCTTGATTTTTTTTTATTTTTTTTTATTTTTTTTTTATTTTTTGACTCACAAAAACTTTTAGTGGACTCAAAATTTTTTTTTTTTTTGACTCAACTAGTGTATCCCATTTTGATACTCCAAACTTAAATTTGACATTGTCCTCAATGTTCATTAATTTACAGTGATCAGGTGCAAATTAGAATTTTTTGGAACAGTGTTAATTAAGGTTCAATTGTATTTAAAAGGGTTTCACTCATAATGGACCTAAAATAAGAATCCTAAACTAGACTGACTCTAGACTGACGGACACAACAATTGACCTAAGATGGTGATTATGGTGATTTAGGTGACTTGGGTGGCTCTATGTAGGGAAGAAATGGTATAATGGTCAGACTCTCCTCACCATGGTTACAACGATTGGGTTCTAATGTAGGTTCTAACGTTGAAATTACCATGACCCCACAAACCCTACTGTCGCCAATAATGGATTGATGACTGACTGGATGTTCACAATTTGGGGACTCAATTCTAACCAATCGCTTGGTCGAATGGCGTCTCCAAACACTCATTTTCACCAACAAGGACAAAACAAGACCAAAACAAATTTAAACAAAATAAATGACCTAAAACTAAAAATAAAAATCTAAACTAACCTAGGTCTCTAGACTGGCTCCTACTTTTCTTTCCAAATAATCTAAGTCTCCGATGAGAGTTTAACCACAATCATGGCCAGGTAAGTTCCCAGGTAAGTGGAGGAGCACACGGCATCTTCTTAAGTTTCCACTTATCCTTAGGCTCTTTACACCTTGGTGACAGAACTAATCCTAGACACCATGATTGAAGAAAAAATATTCACCAGTTACAAAAATTAATTTAGATTGAAAAGGTTCATATTGAGCATGAAACCCTAAAATCTAGCCTAACGGTTCCTTAATTGATTTTATTACGAAAATGCATGAACCAATTTTACTAATCTTATTTTTCTAAATATTGTGAAAATGCAGTCCTAAATTACCATACAACATTCATACAAATATGCAAACATTAATAAAACAATCTAAACTAATGCATGAATACTAACAACCTAAATGCATGGACAGATTAAATGCAAACAATAATAAAGAACACCTTAAATAAATCTATATGAATGCATGATATATATAAAATATAAAGAAAAAATTAAAAACTCACCTTAGCCTTTTATGCGTATTTTCAGTAAATTTTTTTTTTCAAGCGCGCAATTTAAAGCTCCTTAGCGTGTTGTGCATATCTTCATTGATTTTTAAGCGCGACATAATTAAAATTCCTACAAAATAGACAATACAAGCTTTGGTGAAGATTCTGACTCAAATAAATAAAAAATAAATAAATAAATAAATAAATAATACTAATCTAAGTGCACTTCTCCTAAAATTACAACTAATGAAAGGAAAAAAAAAAAAAAAATTAAATCAAGTCAAACTTTATTTCAAAAAAAAAAAATAATAATTTTTTTTTAAATTTTTTTAAATTTTTTAATTTTTTTTTTTATTTAATGAAAAAAAATTATAAGTTAAATGAAATTCTAAATTAAGACATATCTGCAGTATTAGATTTATTTTCAAAAATCACATAATTTAATAGCACATAATTTTATTTCGAGATTCCCCGGCAACGGCGCCAAAAACTTGATGTGAATTTTAAATTACTCGCAAGCGTACGAACCGATTGATAGTATAGAGTATGAGTGCGAGGTCGTACCCAAGGGAAATCTACAAAATTTATGTACGAAATAAAAGAAATAGAACTATTTAAAAATAATGTGATTTAAGGAAATAAATTTCTAAAACATTTAGTTATAATCTTAATTTAAAACAATGAATAGTTCTGATGAATTTTTTTAGAAAAAAAGAAAAATAAATCAAGAATAAATTTTTTACATAATCTACAATGGAATCGGGTCAAACACGCACGCGGCATATTATCCAATTTAAAAAGAATAAAATCACGGCCTAGACTATGAAATGTTCTAGAGTTATAAAATATAATTCAAATTTATTTTCTATTAAAATCCTAATTAGAATTTTTATGTCATCCTTTAAATTAGATTTTTTTCAATTCAAGCCTTAGGCTTGAGCGGGTTTTATACTTGTGTTTCCCCAAATCTAAAACAACTGTTCTTGATAAGAACCTTAGATTAGAAAGACGGCAAGTCCCACTGATCCTAATAGGGGTTCTACTTTCCTTGAAAAAATTCTAAAATAGTTTCTTACATAATATTCATAAAAAGAATTAAAAATAAAATACAAATCATCACTATTAATATTTTAATAACTGGGATCATCATAAATCTAAACAACTGCCATGAATTTTTTAATAAAATTGGAAATGAAATACAATTCTTTTGGATTTGTCATAAAAATAAAAAAATAAAATAACTTACAAGAAATTATTTATTTTTCTCCGTCTTTCGTCGTCCAACTTCAGCCTTGAATGTCTTACCCGGTTCAACTTTCAATGGACCCAAAGCCATCAATTTATAGGAGTGAGAAGAGATGAGATAAAGGACCCTTCAAATTCAACCAAGATAAATCCATTCAAATTTAAAATTTCTCTCTATAGAGATCGGTTAACTCTTTTATCTCCTTATCTTTGTTCCTCCTTATCCCTCTCTTTCTTATCTCTCCTTCGGTTCAAACTCTTTTCTTTATCCCTGTCTTTTATTCAAATCCACTATCTTTTATCCAAATCCACTGTCTTTTTCAAATGCCGAATTTTGCAGATAAGACACCATCATTCAAACGAAATTCACTGGTCCCTTGATCTTTTGGACTTGGATCCCATACTTGGACTTTTATCTGGCCCGGAATATTGGTGGACTTTGACTCATTGATTCCAATTGCAGACTTTGTCTTCAGGCTTCAGATTTGAACAGTGGGTCCATTTGTGTGTTATAAATTTCTACCACCTTTACAATGTAACATAGTCTAAAAAATATTATTATAATTCAAACTCTCATATCCGGATTTGAATTATAATAATTTACAATAATTCCAAATCAAATTAGGTGGTAAAAATTATAAACTTTTCAAAAATAGGACTATGACCCACTTTTCTCCATTTTAACTCATTTTTCTTTTATTCTCACAAATACACTGCAAAACTTAAAAACTCTATTAAATGCATCTAATATTCACAAATCAAAGGCTAACTAATCCAAAATTAAAGGGTAAAATGGTAATTTTCAGTGCTCAACATTACAGATAAAGAGGATCCAATAGTTTTCAAACAACCATGATCGATGAAAAAGAAAGAAAAGGAAGATGAAATAATTTCAACCGAATTTTTTTTACTGATAGATAAAAGTTAAATTTTTTTTTAAAGATACTGAATATTAATTTCCCCTTTTCCATCCTTCACTTTCTCATCTTCGAACATACATCTCTTGCTACATTATTGTTTCGCTACAAGACAACACATTTTGGACAGTGATCATCCCACATGCATTTTGTGTAACCTGACATGGGTTTTATTTTATTGTATTGCCTATTTTACTCTTCGAATCGGTTCGTTAAAACTCTTTCATTGTAGTATAAATTGGCTAGCCAAAATAGAACATTCGACTAGCAAAAATGGTAGATTCAGTTTTAACTAGCTAAAATGGCAGAGTAGCCGAAAAGATGACAAATTCGATCTCAACTAGTTGAAATGATAGTAAAAGAGTAAAATAAAAAATAATAAAAAATACGCATGTGGAAAGATCCCTATCCACATTTTCTAAAAATATCATCTTACCTTACCTGGTGTCGTAAATGCGATTGTACCTTCTTCTTTTTTTTTTGAAATCATATAATACCCATACCCTAAAATCATCCGTGGAAAGATCCCCACCCACATTTTCTAAAAAAATCATCTTACATTACCCGGTGTCATAAATGCGATTGTACCTTCTACTCTTTTTTTTTTAACATTAATATCCTCAAGTAATTGAAATGAAAGAGTAAAATAAAAAGGTACTCGTTTACTAATCCAGTTTTTCTGCTTATTTACATCTATTTTTTTTAGGTGGAGGTTGCTGATTACTATTTTACCCCTATATTTTTATTCGTTCAAATGAATTTTCAATTCATTTTATCATTCGTTCGAACGAATGGACACATACCGCATCTAATTTGATTCGTTCGAACAAATCTTTCTTATAAATCCATTGGTTCGAACGAATGAAACGGGTGAATAATAACGCGTGTTACTGTTCACTCGTGTTACTGTTCACCCGTCTTCGAATGAATGAAACGGCTGAACAGTAACGCCCGTCTGATTGAATGAATCAGTTTTTTTTTAAATTTCAAAGTTATTTTTTAAGCACTGTGTATTTTTAAAATTTCTCAAATTAAATATCCAGATTAATTACTATAATCTGATAAAAATACTTTAAGACTTTAAGGTCTTTTGACACTCCTAAATATTTAAAACACAGTATTTTATAAATAAGGGTATCCCTAGGGTGTGCCGAAAACACATTTTAGGAGTGTCAAAAGACCTTGAAATCTTAAAGTATTTTTATCATGTTATCGTAATTAGTCCGGATATTTAATTTGAGAAATTTTAGAAATACACAGTGTTTAAAAAATAACTTTGAAGTTTTAAAAGAGATTTTATTATTTAATACACTATGCACATTATTTTTTAAGTACCGTGTATTTTCAAAATTTCTCAAATTAAATATCCAGACTAATTACGATAACCTGATAAATATACTTTAAGACTTAAAGGTATTTTGACACTCCTAAATGTGTTTTCGGCACACATTAGGGATACTCTTATTTTTAAAATACTCTGTTTTAAATATTTAGGAGTGTCAAAAGACCTTTAAGTATTAAAGTATTTTTATCAGATTATAGTAATTAGTCGGGATATTTAATTTGAGAAATTTTAAAAATACATAGTGCTTAAAAAATAACTTTAAAATTAAAAAAAAAAAAACTGATTCATTCATCAGTCTGATTCATTCAATCAGACGGGTGAACAGTAACTACATTACTGTTCACCTATTTCATTCATTCGAAGATGAGTGAACAGTAACCCGCATTACTATTCACCCGTTTCATTCGTTTGAATCAATAGATTTATAATGGGAATTCGTTCGAACGAATCAAATTAGATGGCATATGTGTCTATTCGTTCGAACGAATGATGAAATGAGTGGGAATTCATTTGAATGAACTGAAATACAGGGATAAAATAGTAATTAATCACTTTCGTCCAAAAATAAATGTGTAGAGAAAAAAAATTCATGTGCGTAAACGGGACCCAATAAAAACTACCCTAAAACCATACGTGGAAAGATCCCTACCCACATTTTCTAAAAATATCATCTTACCTTACCTGGTGTCATAAATGCGATTGTACCTTCGACTTTTTTTTTTTTTTTAACATTAATATTCTCAAGTAGTTGAAATGATATTAAAAGAATAGAATAAAAAATACCCTAAAATCATGCGTGGAAAGATCCCTACCCACATTTTCTAAAAAATTCATCTTACCTTACCTGGCGTCATAAATGCGATTGTACCTTCTACTTTTTTTTTTTTAACATTAATATCCTCCACTTTCTCTTTATTTACCAAGCCACCTAGTTTTTACCCGTCTACATGTTCACCGAATCTATTGACTATTTGACTCTAAATTAACGAGTTTGATTAGGCCCTCGTTGCATCAAGATTAAAATTAATTAATTAATTAATAATAAAATTTTATATATGTCAATATACTGTTTATTACATCGAGGATCCACTTATTCATTTAAAAACATCACTAAAGAATTTTTGCAGGCCTTAACTCAATTTAGAAACAACAAACATTTTTTTTTGACTGAAGGGTTAAAAAAAAAAAGAACATAAAGGGGGCCCACCCAGAAACAACAAACATTCGTCACATCTTTGGGTGGTCCATCACCTCTGCCAAGATTCTGATATAAAATATATTTTTTTACTTAGTTACCCTTTGTCTTAATTGAGGATTGATGGAGGGTACGGATTTTTTAAAAAAAAATTTAGCTTAAATAACAAAGCACTCTTTTGAAATGATAATTATGTTTATTAAATTTAATATTAAAAATGTTTTTATTTAAATAAAATAAAGTATAAATAAATAAACTTTATAAAAATGGGGCTCTCTTTTCATCTTCATTTTAATTTTTTATCTATGTTAGGGAAGCAGACTAGTCCCATCACTAAAATAATCTAAGAACAGGATTCTTATCTAATTTTTTTTCCCTCTCAGCATATTCGTTTGCCATCACATGTGTAGTTTGTAGAATTAACTATTAAGAAAATTATCATATCAACATTATGTCTCGAAGAGGATTCGAGCCTCTTTGAGTATACGTGTGTTTCTCTTTCTTATCACCATTTCCAACAATTTTTATTATAAAATATAAAAAAAATATACTTCTTCTTAGTAAGCTTAGTTGCTTTTTCTAATACTCCAAGTTCAACGTGTTGCTGCTTACTTAAAAAATACATAACCCAAATTCAATTTTTTTTTTTTTTTAATTAATCTGGATCGATTCATATTAGAGTTGATTGTTACCACATATGGTATATTGTCCGAATTTACTCGAGTTGATTGACAATTACCAAATTGTATTTTTATATTTTTCCCCTTTTTAATTTCTTCATTTATTTTATTTCATTGATTGTATTTCTTCTTATAATTACAAAATCTTATACAGAAGATTTCATCAATCGAGGAAGACACTCAAAATCCCATATCTAATTTTCATTTTTCTTATCAAATTTACAGATTGAGTGGAAAATGACCCCAACTAATTATTTATAACCAATACATACTGCACTTTTGATATATATTTTTTTTAATAAAGGTTAGCAAATTTCTATTCAAAGGGGGAGACTGGGTATAAATCTCAATTGATACAGTCCGTACCAGCAGAGATATCTCGGATTTTTTAGCACCGAGATATCTCGGCCGATATAAGAGGTTTTTACACACCCCGAAGGATTATCAGGTGCGATGTCTGGATACCTGTGGACTTAAAAAAAAAAAAAAATCTCGACTGATATGACAGAGATCTCATCGATATCGACTGATACACACTGAGATTTTTTTTAATTTTTAAATAATACCATAGAGAGACATCGACCGAGATCTCAACTGATATATGAGATATTGAGATATCTGCCAAGATGCCGAGATCTCGATAAACCTGATTTTTTTATCCCTGAGGGAGAAACCCAAATATGTACAAAAGTGCATACCGAGCCGGGTCAGGCAAAAGAACCCCGGAGGGGTGAACATGATGATTTATTTTTCCAACTTCTTTTCTTTGCTGGTGATGATTTCTTTTCATTCATTTTCTTTCATTTTTACTTCTTTTGTTTGATGTGACAGAGTTTTCTAATGAAGAAAGATCGGCCAACATTCCCTCCATTATTCACACGAAAATCTCTTCTCCTTTCTACAGGGAGCACTTACACACATCCAAATTTTCTACCTCTACAAAATCAGATTTTCAGGTGAAATTACGATTTTACCCTTACGTTTCCATTTATTCGAATGAATGCCCAGTTCATTTTGGCATTCATTCGAATGAATCATTCATTCGAATGAATCCTCAAGTGTATTTTCAATTCATTCGAATGAATGGGCTGAACAATAACACGGAATACTGCTCAGCCCAATTCATTCGAATGATTTAAATATTAAAGTTTATTTTAAAACTTTACGAATGAATGGGTCATTTGAATGAATGACTCATTCATTCGAATGATTTAAATATTAAAGTTTATTTTAAAACTTTACACTTATTTTTTAAGCACTGTGTATTTCCAAAATTTCTCAAATTGAATATCTAAACTAATTAAAATAATCTGATAAAAATACCTTAAGACTTGAAGGTCTTTTGACACTCCTAAATATTTAAAACACAGTATTTTACAAATAAGGGTATCCCTAGGGTGTGTCAAAAACACATTTGGAAGTGTCAAAAGACCTTAAAGTCTTAAGGTATTTTTATCAGGTTATTTTAATTAGTCTAGATATTCAATTTGAGAAATTTTGAAAATACACAGTGTTTAAAAATAGCTGTCTATATTTTAAAACATACACTGTTATTTTTTAAGCACTGTGTATTTTCAAAATTTCTCAATTTGAATATCTAGACTAATTAAAATAACCTGATAAAAATACCTTAAGACTTTAAGGTCTTTTGACACTTCCAAATGTGTTTTTGACACACCCTAGGGATACCCTTATTTGTAAAATACCGTGTTTTAAATATTTAGGAGTGTCAAAAGACTTTCAAGTCTTAAGGTATTTTTATCAGGTTATTTTAATTAGTTTAGATATTAAATTTGAGAAATTTTGAAAATATATAATGCTTAAAAAATAAGTTTAAAATTTTAAAAAGATTTAAATAACTGCAATAGATACTGTAACCTGTAATTCATGAATCATTCGAATGATTCATTTCATTCGTGATGAATTATTCGAATGATTCATCTTATTCGTAAATTTATTTGAATAAACCGACCGTTCATTCGAATGAATGTTTAGAACGATCGGTTCATTCGTTCATTCGAATGAACACGGACGGAATGAGACGAAGATGTTCTTAGATGAACCATTCGAATCATTTCGAATGATTCATGAATTAGAGGTTACAGTATCTATTACAGTTATTTAAATCTTTTTAAAATTTTAAACTTATTTTTTAAGAACTGTGTATTTCCAAAATTTCTCAAATTGAATATCTAGACTAATTAAAATAACCTGATAAAAATACCTTAAAACTTCAAGGTCTTTTGACACTCCTAAATATTTAAAACACAGTATTTTACAAATAAGGGTATCCCTAGGGTGTGTCAAAAACACATTTGGAAGTATCAAAAGACCTTAAAGTCTTAAGGTATTTTTATCGGGTTATTTTAATTAGTTTAGATATTCAATTTGAAAAATTTTGAAAATACACAGTGCTTAAAAAATAACGGTGTATGTTTTAAAATATAGACGGCCATTTTTAAACACTGTGTATTTTCAAAATTTCTCAAATTGAATATCTAGACTAATTAAAATAACCTGATAAAAATACCTTAAGACTTCAAGGTCTTTTGACACTTCCAAATGTGTTTTTGACACACCCTAGGGATACCCTTATTTGTAAAATACTGTGTTTTAAATATTTAGGAGTGTCAAAAGACCTTTAAGTCTTAAAGTATTTTTATCAGATTATTTTAATTAGTCTAGATATTCAATTTGAGAAATTTTGAAAATACACAGTGCTTAAAAAATAAGTGTAAAGTTTTAAAATAAACCTTAATAATTAAATTATTCAAATGAATGAGTCATTCATTCGAATGAATGGATCATTTGAATGAATGGGCTCATTCATTCGAATGAATGCGTCATTTGAATGAATGGGGCTGAGCAGTATTCCGTGTTACTGTTCAGCCCATTCATTCGAATGAATTGAAAATACACTTGAGGATTCATTCGAATGAATCATTCATTCGAATGAATGCCAAATGAACTGGGCATTCATTCGAATGAATGGAAACACGGAGGTAAAATCGTAATTTCACCTGAAAATCTGATTTCAAGTGTGTAGAGGCAGAAAATCCGAGTATGTGTAAGTGCTCCCTTTCTATATTGTGTTGATTTCTTCTTCTTTATTGGGATTTTGCACACAGCTTCCTTCTCTGCATTGGGTTTACAATTTCGGCCATGACACATTCGTCTGAGTTGTCGTTTGAGTTGACTGGTTTGGCAATCTGAGTGGGTCCTATGGAGTGACGAAGTTTATGATATGATACTTGTGAAGTGGAACCTCTCTTTCCACCATCAATCCGAACATGCACTCGATGAGCAAACTAAACTCATCCACTTCGTCTAATTAGACTGACTCGTCTCTAATTGGGCCTGCATCGAGTTTGGATCGGGTTTTATGCCTGCATCACGTACTGACTAAGATCTATGTCCCATCTAAAATATCACATCAAATGTATTTTATTTCTCTAATTCTATCGCCCTCTTGAAAACTCTACTATTAAAAAGATAAACTCAATGTTTTGGCCCAAGTGCAGCTTCTACATCATGTTAGGTGGAATAGAGAAAATGAAATTGGGAAATAGTATTAACGTGACGCTATTTGAAGAATGGGTTTTGCTTATAATAGTAATTCAATGAATGCTTATTCTTTTGTTCCCACTAGAGTTATTGATGCGGGGCTCAGTGGATTTCAGGTCAATTCGGCGGTGAGGAGTCCCGCTTGTCAACCTGTTAAACTTTGATATAGGTATTATTTTCACATCAGAAAAGTAGGCGTTCAGAATCTTAACTAAAATGATGAGCTCCTCCACCTTTAATATGTTGCGTCTTCATGTGCTTGAAAAATAAGATCGTGAATTTGACTTGGTGAATTCTCGATTGGTCAAAACGTATAATATCGTGCCTTAAACTCAGTTCTATATCAGTTGATTATGAGAGCCTCAGTTGAACTATTCTCAAACCAAAGGTTTGACTTTTTCTATTGACAGGTGTGATGTCCACATCATACATTCATAATCTTATCAAAAGTGTCAAAATTAGACTTGAAAGAACCAATCCATTGGGCCCAATACGGGTCAATGTGGGCCTATTTTGGCTCGAGAGTGAGTATGACTCAGATTTATTAATGAAGAAAGAATAATGACAATGATTAACAAGTCGCGTTTCTAAATCTCGTCATTATTTTTTATCGGCCGAAACTGAAGATGCATTGGCTGCATTGACTATTGGCTATTGACAGCGTACCAGCCCAATATGTATTACAGAAACAGTCTCAGTTAGGGAGGAAAGTAAGTATAAATATTATTGTATTACAGAAACAGTCTAAGTATATACAAAATATTTATTACAGAAACCGTCTAAGTATATATAAAACATTATTGTATAATATATGAAAATATTTTGAATTGGATCTCGAGTCTTGGGTTCTTCTCTCTTAACTCAACTCGACTTGACTCGAAATCTTGACTCTAGAAAATTTAGAATTGATTTTATATAAATCTAATTTTTTATTTTCTGAATCTTCAAAATTTAGAACTAACTAAGCTCTAAACTCAGTACCTTTTAATGTATTCAGCTCGTGTTTAATTTTTACTTACACGGCTAGTCTTGCATTTTAAACTTGGCAACATCATGAAATCGTTTTTGTTCAAGAAGCCCAACACTCACTAAAATACAAAAGTGTCAAAATCAATATAGAAAGCAAACACAAGGCTGGTTGACTTGTTCATACTTCATACCATCAGACAAAAAAAAAAATTCAGTAATTAAACCAGAATGTCTATTATATTGCGAAAACATACGGCATGCCATACGTCATCTGAAGTCCTAAAACATGAAGTTTTCAGCTCGAGTCAACACCCATGAAATCGAGCCAAGTGTACCGTTGAATAATAGTTTAGCAAGTTTGTAATATCAATTGATACTAAAATATCAGTTAAAAATTTAATAGATATTCAATATTATTAGTTCTATATTTTGTTTAATCAATTTATAATTGAGATATCAAACCTTTTTTAAGTTGGTTATCCTCATTATGCATTGGAAGTAACGCTGGATTTTTGTTGAGCATATTAAAAATTTAAAACACTACTGAGATTCATCAATAATTTGTAATGTATTTGATAGAGTCTTGCATATAATATAGATAGGTGTCTTGAGCTGTGCTTGATTTTTCATGTTCCATCATTTCTAGAACTTTTGGTATATTGATCAAGCGCCTAAAATTTGCTACCTGTTAGGATAGTCCCACATAGCCTGGGTACCTAAGGGTTATACCGTGTATGAACACATGAGCACTATCTTTTTTACGTTAACTTTTTAAGGGTGAGTTCTATTCATGGGTTCTAATATGGTATCAGAGCGGGTGTACCAAAAGGATGGGTCAGATTCGTGTATCCAGCCATGCGTAGAGGGGTAGAACTGAGTGTCTCCGACCCTGACACTCATGGTCCCACATCACATGCTTACCCTCTCCTTGACAATCGATTTTCAAGGGTGAATTATACTCATGGGTTTTAACAGTGCCTAGTGTAAGAGTGAAAGTCACTACATAAGTTGAAAGGACTACATAGTTAAGAATAAAAGTTGTCATATAGTGGGTCATTAAGATGTTGATTAAAAAGGATGGTAGTGGTATATTATGTGACAAGTTGTCGTTAAGAAGGAGTGTTGATATTCATCGATGACTTATGTGTCTAGTAAAGTTCAACTAAATTATCAAGTTGAGCTCGGTAAGAAATTGGTTGCAAGTTAAAATCATATAGTCATTCCTCATCTAATTAAAGAGAACATAAACATAATATATGTAATGCAAGTATGAAAAACTAAAAAAAATCAAATTCGAGTCCTATTCATAAAAACTGATTAGGGTCGGATTTGAATTCAATTTGTAGGTTTCAAGTTCTGATTTAACCTACAATAATTATCAATTCTGTATAATATCTTCTTAAATTTAAAATCAAAATAGATATGCTACATTTTATTTTCCTGGTCTTAGGCCCACATTAATCAACCCCACGTTCCCTTTTGGTTATATATACTCGTTCCATTCTCTTTTAGTCTCATACTCTCTCTCTCTCTCCTCTCTTGTGGAGATGGAAATGGAAATGGAGGCAAAGATGGCAGAAATCTCTCCTCTTGTGGAGATGGAAATTGAAATGGAGGCGAAAATGGCAGAAATGAAGCTTAAGGTGGTCGAGATTTCTTTGATCTCTCCACCGCCCAACTCAGTCACTGAAGCCACCTTCCCTCTCAACTTCTTCGACGTCATCTGGCTCATGTTCCCCCTGTCCAACGTCTCTTCTTCTACAACTTTTCCGACTCCACCAGTCACTTTGTCCAGTCCCTCCTTCCACCTCTCAAATCCTCCCTCTCCCTTGCCCTCCAACACTTCTACTCCCTCGCCGGAAAACTCGCACTCTCACCTGAAACCGATGATCATAAGATGCACTTTGTCGAAGGTGGCTCAGTCACACTCACGGTGACACAGTCCGATGCCGACTTCGACCAGCTCGTCGCCGACCACCCGAAAGACGCAACAAAGTTCCATCCCCTTGCCCCCCAGTTGCCAAAATCTTCCTTGCTTGCCCTGCAAATAACCGTCTTCCCCAATTCCGGCATCTGTATAGGGATCACGTTGAACCACGTAGTTGCAGATGGCCGCAGCTTGGCCCAGTTTTTGAAATCATGGGCCTCCATCTGCCGGACTGGAGACCCATCTTCGATCAAATCCCTTCCATTTTATGACCGATCCGTGATCGATGATCCCAAAGGTCTTAAGAAGATTTTCTTGGACGAGATGGCAAAGTTGGAATACGACGAAGACTTCAAGAAAATGGATGTGAGCTCGAAAGTGAAGCCTATTAGGGCCACGTTCGTTCTGGGCCGGCCCGTTATTGAGAGGATGAGGCAATGGGTCTTAGCCCAAAGACCCAACCTGGCCCATTGCACCACGTTCGTCGTAACCTGCGCCTACGTGTGGGTTTGTCTGATCAAGACCTTCGGCGACATTGGAGATAAAACCGTCCACTTCAGCTTCTCAGTAGACTCCCGGGCCCGGCTTAACCCACCGGTACCCATTACATATTTTGGCAACTGTATTGTTGTGGCTTTCGCAGAGGCGAAAGGAAGCGATTTGATCAAAGAGGATGGGGTGGCTACTGCAGCTGAATCCATTGGGAGATCTGTTCTTGGATTGGGGGGTGGTGTGTTGGCGGGCGCCGAGGATTGGTTCCAGAAATTCAGAGATTTCAAGGGAGAACGAGTCATTTCGGTTGCTGGGTCACCGAAGTTTCAGGTCTACGATACGGATTTTGGATGGGGAAGGCCCAGGAAGACAGAGGTGCTGTCGATAGAGAAGACGGGGGCCATATATCTTGGAGAGAGCAGAGATGGAGAAGGGGTTGAAATTGGGCTGGCATTACCCAAATCAGAAATGGATGTTTTCACTTCATCCTTTGAACAGGGCCTGGTCAAGTTCGAATAACAAGCCTATCTCACTCAAAATTGGTATCTCCCGTGTTGTTCTAATGGAAAAAAATTCGACCAATATTAAAAAATCATATATTTAATTTCAGCTTAACTTTAGACCATGAATAGCTGTATCAACATCAATATAGCTAGTATGTTTGAAATATTAAGTGAAATATTTTGTACGAATTTCTAATTATAGTTTTAGACTTTGATGGAAGGTTTGTTTTGAATGATTCAATATATAGGTAAAAATAATACCACTTACAAGCATTATGAATCAGACGCCTCAAAAATTTGAAGGCTAGACCTCTCACACAATATGAGAATACCTAGGGCTGTAACTCAGGACCGGCGGGTCGGGTTCCTTAAAACCCAACCCGACCCGACTTGATATATATGGAACCCGACCCGACCTGACCCGAATTCTCAACCAGAACTTCACAACCGAATCCTAACCCGAATCAACCCAAATTCGGACCCGACCCTCATTCAGAACCCATTTTAGCCTAATTTTAACCGGGTTTGGTTGGGTTGGATTGTGTTGGGTCAGGTCGGGTAAACTTGTAAAATCCTCAACCCGATCCGATCCGAATTTCATATGGGTTTTTATCTTCTCAACCCGACCCGACCCGCTGACATGAAATTCTCAACTCAACCCACATGATTTCTCGGGTAGGTCATGCAGGTCGGGCCAAAACCCAACCCGAGTTGTAGCCCTAAGAATACCCAACATGAGTAACAAATAAACCAATAACTTTATATAATACTCACACCATTCTCTCAATGACTAATTTTTGAGAATGAGTTATATGTCAAGAATGTTATGAAGTCATGTTTTTCTAACATTATGTTAGAGTAGATTCCGTTTGTAGCCATAGAGTCCAGTTGCACAAGTGAAAAGTCCCACAACACTTGAAGTATCCTTCTCTCAACCGCCAACTTTTGATAGTTTTATCTCAAGCATCTTATCAAGTCATAATTTTCTAACAATATAAAAATATTTACATCAAAAAATTTGATCCTGACATGAAGTCATGGTAGCAAGGCAACAAGCAGATAAATCAATTGTTCATATTGTAACTAGCTTGACAAGGCCGTGAACAAATGATAAATAAATGAGAGCTCTAAGCCTCGTATTCTTTGTTTTTATCATTAAAAAAAAAATCATTTAGTACATGTAAGCGTGTAATTTGTCTTGTGCACAATCAGACCTTGCATGAAAATTCTGATAAAAAAAGCCCGAGATGACATAACTCAAGAAAATATATGAAATTATTTAATATAAATCATGTTTTTAAAAAGGAAATTGATAGGGACATCACTTTTTTTAAAAAACAAACGACATCAATGTATCTTTCACTGTTTACATAATTACAAATAGACAAAGTGATAAATTTAGTGTTATTTATTATCAACAATCTTTTCACTGTTTAGATGATTAAAAATAGACAAAGTGATAAATTTAGTGTTATTTATTATCAACAATACCAATGCCATTGACTATTCAATCTAAAAAGCCAAAATCTATATAAGCCCATGTATCATTTCATGTTTAAAATCAGGCCCAAGCCTTACATTTGCAAATTGGGTCAGCAGCCATGAGGTTGACACAGGGTAGAAAAATTGGCTGAACCGAGATTTTGAGCCGGATTTTAATAAACTCAATTCAATCCATGTTAAATTTATTGAACCTGACCTGATCCTACCCAACCCTACTCAATTTGAGTGTTGTTTTATAACTTGGTACACTCGGATTGGGTCGAGTTACATCAGGTCGAATTGGATTGATTTAAAATTTTACAACCCAATCCAACTCAGATTTCATGCAGGTTTTTTCTTTCCTAACCTGACCCGACTCAAAATATACAAATAATAACCAAACCCATTGATATATCGGATCGGATTATAATCGAGTTAAAACCCGGCCCAAGTTTCACTCCTATTTAATAGATAAAACATGGGGTCTATTATTAAATGTGTAAAATGAGTCTATTAAATTGAGGAGAAACACCCAAAGGTTAGATGTAGCTTTAAAAGGTTTGATTGCACACTTGCGACATATACGCTAATATCAGTCAAAAGTTTGGGCTAAAATATTTAAGGACTTTTATACTTAATATAGTATATGATATAGAGTGAATCTCATTATATGAATGGAAAGATTATTAGACAACCTCAAACATTTAAAGATGAGAGACAATTAATCTTTAAAGATTAAAAATAAAATATTAGATAAATATTTTTATCTCTCATAATGAATTTAACAATGAGAACACGTCAAATAAATATTATAAAAGATTGTATATAAATTTAAAAGAGATAATAATTTCTAACGCTTTGAATTCTTCTTATAAATTGGGCTGTATATGGAAACCTTCTACAGGGGGGCTTTGTTATGCTTTGTTCAAGACAAAAAAAGTTAGCCACTTTACCCATTGAGAGTGGGCATTTGAAAAGAATTAAAAAAATAAATAAAGACTCAGCTGGGCAATGTCCCCTCCCGGCAGGGTCTTCACGTGGGCTCTACGTAGGGCCCATTGAGTTCTAAATTTATACTTTCTCCTTTTCACACTAGTTGCCTTCCTTTGCCCTAGTGTATGAAATATATCTGTATTCAATTTGAATCTGTTTCGAATTACTCTATCGTTGGATTTAAAATCCATTCAAAACTAGCTGAATCTATTTTGACCATTGAAAATCATGGTTTTTTCAAATCCAATTAACTTAATTTTAAGAGAAGTATGATCATAAAAATATCTTTCAATCCCATCCATCTTTGTATATTGGACTCTACTCATGTAGGTGAATGCAACAGTGATGGTTTCTCATGAGTGACATGGTCGTCCAGCTGAAAGTTGTTCTTTGATACCCAACCCATTGGTAGTGGGCATTTGTTACCCAAGACAAAAAATATTACTTTTCCCCTTGTAAGTGGGAAAAGGCCAGTGTAGAAATCCCAGTAAGGATGGCTCAGTTGATGTTGGGTTTCTGTCGATCTTTCCTCTCTCTTCTTCTCTATAAATGTGACCTTAAATACAAGCCCATTTTTAAAGCAAAACTCAGTTCTTCTGCGTCTTCTTTCTTCTATCTGTAGATTGAGGTTCTAATTCTCAGATTCTGAGTTAGAGGACAGGTAATGTAGAACATCTTACACTCTGCATTTTACCATGCATATTTGAAAATTTGATATATTTGCAAACTTTGTTAGGTCTCGACTAGGATACGAGAGAACTCGCCCTTCTCTTAATCCTAAGATTAATTCCTATAATAAAAGAACTACCTTATTGTCTTTTTATTTTCATTTTATTTAATCTGTTGTTTCTGTCCTATCTTTTATCACTCTTCACTGTAATGCAAATGTGCAGAAACAGAAGAAAAATTGAAAGAGTACAAACCAGGGAAAAAGAAATTGGAAGATAGGCAAAGAAAATGGACCAAGAGCCAGCCATGATGCTGAAAATCTACAGGCATTGCGATGAATGCCTGAATAGGGTGAAGAGATACTTGAAAGCATTAGGTGAGTTAGAATTGGATTCTGGGTCTTGAATCAAAACTTATTATCTGTTTCGGTAACTTTTTTATAAAAAAAAAACTATTATTTTTAAGAGACAGAATTTTATAAGAAAAATAATAGGGACACTAGTATTTAGATGATAACAAGTATGGATCAAAAGCTTCGGTGTCCCTTATATACAAATGCATGCAAGCATAACGAATAGAGTTTGTTATCTTTGAAATAGAGATTAACATAATCTTTAAGTATACTTCTATCTTAATCTATCAATGACAATAATAACAAATTTTTTGTTGTCTTTTAGGCTATTATGACGTGGAGATGGATTCTGAGTTTTTCATGATTAAGTTGAGAGGGAAAAGAAATGAAATTTTGGGAATCCTGGAGAGAATTGAATCGAAGAGTCACGAAAGAGTGGAAATAGTTGAAATCTTGAAAACTACAGCAGAAAATTCGAAGGAGAAAGAAGAGGTGGTAATGGCAAAAGATAGAAGAAGAAAGAAGAGTATGTCTTTTGGTACCGCCATGCAATTTCTGAAAACTTTCCCAGTTTCTAGAGCCAGATGATCCAAGTGAATGTTAATAAATGTCCATTTAGAAGGATTTCAATTATATATATAAATATATTCGTGAGCTTAAATTGGGCCTGAACCCATAGAAGAATGGGCTTGCACATGTATATTTAACTGATTGAACCAATTCCGGTTCAATATTGTGTTCATTTATGTCTTAGGCTCATAAAAGAAACCTGAAGCCCATTGGGATTTTTTACCTATTTATCAAATAATATATTTAGCTATAATATTGTATTTTTATATATTTTTTTTTTGTATTTACGTGTGGGAAACCGTGGAAAACCCAATGTAAAACCCCCACAACATTAGAGTACACCAAGTTAGATCATGGGGGCTCGAATATGGCACCTCCCGCTTCTTATCTCAAAATAAAACTAATTTATTAAAATTTGATTTGGACTTTAAAATGGGTTAACGTTTTCCAACTATAGTATCTAAAAAAGCTCAGAGTTTTTATCGATCTAAATGGAAAATCTTGGGCTTTAATCCGAAAAGGCTCAACGATTGCATGAAGGCCTGGACTTTTAAAATACAAACAGACTTGAACTTGGGCAGGGCCCAGACGCAGCCCATGATAGAGACGATGAGAATCAGAAGTGAAAATAATTACAGAATTTCGCATATGGGCAAGTCAAATTTTATAAAAAAAAATCGTCTTCCTATTATATTAAAAGGTGATTTGGAGTTCATTGAAAATGTTAAAGCTTTGATTTAATGTGAAAATAAAGAAATAAGACAAATAATTTGGAACAATTTTAAAATGCATATAAGACAAATATTTGATGATGGAAAGAGTAAGCTGGTGTCCATTACTAAAAAAAACGGATGTACAAATTTAAACTTAACCCCCACCACCATCCCTAAAAATAAAATTCAACAGCTTTATTGGAGCATGTTGAGCACTGAAAATTACCATTTTACCCTTTAATTTTTTATTAGTTAGCCTTTGATTTGTGAATATTAGATGCGTTTAATAGAGTTTTCAAGTTTTGCAGTGTATTTGTGAGAATACAAGAAAAATGAATTAAAATGGAGAAAAGTGGGCCATAGTCCTATTTTTGAAAAGTTTATAATTTTTACCACCTAATTTAATTTGGAATTATTGTAAATTATTATAATTCAGATCCAGATATGAGAGTTTGAATTATAATAATATTTTTTAGACTGTGTTATATTGTAAAGGTGGTAAAAATTTATAAACACACAAATGGACCCACTGTTCGAATCTAAAGCCTGAAGACAAAGTCTGCAATTGGAAGCCAATGAGCCAAAGTCCGGGCCAGATAAAAGTCTAAGTCCAAAAGACCAAGTGGAACCAGTGAATTTCGTTTGAAAGATGGTGCTGCAAAATTCGGTATTTGAAAAAGACAGTGGATTTGGATAAAAGATAGTGGATTTGAATAAAAGACAGGGATAAAGATAAAAGAGTTTGAACCGAAGGAGAGATAAGAAAGAGAGGGATAAGGAGGAACAAAGATAAGGAGATGAAGGAGTTAGTCGATCTCCACATAGAGAAATTTTGAATTTGAATGGATCCCTTATCTCGGTTAAATTTGAAGGGTCCCTTATCTCATCTCTTCTCACTCCTATAAATTGATGGCTTTGGGTCCATTCAAAGTTGAACCGGGCAAGACATTGAAGCTGAAGTTGGACGACGAAAGACAGGAGAAAAATAAATAATAAAAACTTGATGTGAATTTTAAATTACTCGCAAGCGTACGAACCGGTTTATAGTATAGAGTATGAGTGCGAGGTCGTACCCAAGGGAAATCTACAAAATATATGTACGAAATAATAAAAAAATGGCACTATTTAAAAATGATGTGATTTAAGGAAATAATTTTCTAAAACATTTAGTTATAATCTTAATTTAAAACAATGAATAGTTTTGATGAATTTTTGAGAACTTAACCCCCACCACCATCCCTAAAAATAAAATTCAACAGCTTTATTGGAGCACACGTGCAAGGACAACGTATGAAAGAGAGATCCACTACGTTAGACTAACACCCATGATCATGCTCATGTCCCTACATACATGCAAATGCAATCACACTAGTAGGGCTTGCATAACTCAATAAACATCATATTACATGGGTAGTCATCAATCTTATTATCACATATTCATCTAGATAGAGATTTTCATAACTACTGTGTACAATGAAAGTGGAGTAAGATAAACCTTTAACAAACATGGCCAATAATCAATCAAACATATAACCATGACATGCTTCAAACCATCACGTTGTACCATATAATTGCATCTAGTACATTAATAACTTCATCAATTACATCAATGAGAGATTAAAAGTGTAATAAATAAATTTGGATTAAAGTATGTTTGAAACTCTTTAATGACTTGTCCTGCTAGCATGATATTATCTGCTCTAGGTCTTACACACAGTCTTCAAGACTTTTAATTGGCGAGCCAATCCACTGTTGCTCCCGAAAAGTATTTTTGGCTCCCTCTGGGACGGAGTATTATAAACCCTCACCTCAGTGCTTTTAAAAACTGTTTGGTAAAGATGAGGCTGAAATGACAAGACCAATTTAAAAGACTTAGGTAATTAAGTATGATGGTGAATCCATCATACCTTGGTTTTGGTAAATCTACAACCAACATGTTCGTTGGGTATTGGAATGCATGGCGTCAGCGATCAGTGAAGTCTCAAATTGATAAAAAAACATGGAATTGAATTTAAGTACTTCAACATGGGATATGTTCATCTTCTCTACAGAGATTAACCTTTTACAGAAGTGGACAATGGGTTCTACATGTCCACATCCAACTCTGTTAGCCACGTCTGGGCTTTGCACAATTTCACTGATTGGGTAGCACGTTGGAGGGACTTGATTTTCACCATTGTAATTAAGGTTGAAACTCGAGTCGGGTCAGACGAGTCGAGTCAGTGGGTCAGATCGGGTTGAGAAGACAAAAACCCATATGGAATTCGAGTCGGATCAGGTTTAAGAATTTGCAAATTAATCCGATCTGATCCAGTTAAAATTAAGTTAAAATGAGTTTAGAATACGGATCGGATCAGAATTCAGGTCAGATCAAGTTGAAAATTTCACGTCAAAAACTCAAGTCAAGTCGGATTGGATACCTGACCCAACCTAATTTCAACTCTAATTGTAATAAACTACAAGCATAACTTGAGAGGCAAGATTAAAAGAAATACTAAAGTTCCACGGTGTTGCGTCTCCAACCTCACAACCAACAAATATAAAGTAAGTGATTTGGGTGTTTCAAAGCTTCATTGTCCCATAAATACTTCAGAAGCCTAGATCAGTCGCATGAATTGACATGAAGGATTAGCCTACTTGTGGCTGGTTTGAGGACAACAAGGATCGTTCAACTGCTTGAGTGGACGTCAGTGAGGCACGTCGGTGAATGTCTACATTTGAGGTTTTGAGAATATATAAAAACTCATTGCTGATATTTTAATTACACATCCGACACTTAATATGTGATATTTAAGATTTTAAAAATGCACAATTTAACTTCAAATGACAGATTGGGTCATTACATCCCCTCATTCTTTTCATGTATCATTCATACATGTCACCTTTATTTCTAATCACCAAACTAACCCTACCCTTTTCTTTCCATCTTCCATACAAATTATCGTGGGACCCATTTGATCCATTCAAATTCACACGGTTTAGAATAGTTTGACCAGATTTGACTAACTTTTAACTGTTTGACTTGAGTCTACAGGGTTTGACCAATCTCCTTTAAACTTGCACAGCTTCCATTACATCTAAGACTTGTGTCAAATAGACTATGGATCCTATATAGTTGAGTTCGCGTATTATATTAGTCTAAAGTGTGTAAAGTTTCAAATTTGAGTGGTTTTGCCTATTCACGTGATTTGTAATTTATCTCACTTTCAATATGAGTGGAGATACTTATCCTATAAAAAAATATTTGATAATTTAATACATATAATCTTAGGGTAGGCTTGTAAGTTCCATCATTGAATTTTAAAATTTTAAAACTAAGACTAGAATAACGCCGGAAGGAATATAAAACTTTTCATGCTATATTCACACCTAAGCAAGGAGTTTAATACACATTAAAAGGGCATTCTCGATATCTATTCTCCTTAAAAAAAAGTTTTAGTAGAGTTTTTAAATATTATTTATGTTGTAGATTTATAAAAGCCCAAGGGGGACTTCTTATTGACCATCAAATGTTTTTTTATTAATATTTCAAAATAATTAAAATATTAATTTTGTAAAATTTGAATTATTATCAATTGCTCATCCTGTAAAGATTGCAAGGAGGTAAAAAATTTCTCTTAAATTAAATAATTCAATAAACTCGAGACTCACTAGAGCTCCTCTTCATTTTTTTTCTTCTTGTTCTTCGCTATCCTCTTCTGCAGCAGCAGCAGCAACTGCTCCTTTGGTCTTTTTCTAAATCTCTTTTCTCTTTTTATTTTATTTTTATTTTTTATTATTACAAGATGGTGGTAAAGGTGTTGGAGAAGACGAGAGTTTCTCCCCCACCTGGTTCAGTCGCCAACACCACTCTCCCACTCACCTTTTTCGACGTATTTTGGTTGCCCATGCCCCCCGTCCAACGTCTCTTCTTCTACCAATTCTCAGACTCAAATACCAGCACCTCCCATTTCGTCGATTCAATCCTTCCCAGACTCAAACACACACTCTCTCTCGCGCTCCAGCTCTTCTACCCCTTTGCTGGAGCTGTTTCTTTATCCCCAGAAAGCGGAGAGCACGAGATCCGCTACCTCGATGGTGACTCAGTTTCATTCACCGTCGCCGAGTCAGACTCTGACTTCCACCTGCTTGCCTCGAATGGCCCCGTAGACGTGACGCAATCCCATCTTCTTGTCCCAGACCTACCCCCATCTGACTCGGATCTACTCTCGTTGAAGGTCACCGTCTTCCCCAACGTCGGCGTCTGCATCGGAATCTCCGTGCACCACGTGGCTGCCGACGGGAGCTGCTCCATCCACTTCATGAAATCTTGGGCGTCCATCTGCAGGACCGGGCTCGTGTCGTCCGTCACCTCGCTCCCGGACTACAACCGGGCTGCGATCCAGGACGGACGAGGTCTCAAGAAGATTTTCCTGGATCAGATACGGGGCTTCATAAACAGAGACTCTTTGGAGTCCATCAGACTGGGAGACCGACCCGACTCAGTCCGAGCCACGTTCGTGTTGTCCCGATCTCACATCGAGAAGCTAAAACAACGCATCGCCGCTGCCCTTGAGCAGGAGAACGGCCAGAAGTCCTTCCACTGCTCGGCCTTTGTGGTCACGTGCGCCCATGTCTGGGCCTGCATTGTGGCAGCACGTGGGGACGACCCGAACAGGCCGTCCCGGTTCGGGTTCGCCGTCGACTGCCGTTCCCGACTTGAATACCCGATAACCGAAACCTATTTCGGGAACTGTATCTGGCTTTGCCTCACAGAGGCGATGGCGGAGGAGCTGGGTCGGGTAAACGGGTTGGTAGCAGGAGCGGAATCCATTGGGAGAGCGATTGCTGGGTTGGAAGACGGAGTTCTCAACGGTGCCGAAACCTACTTTTCAAGAGTTGGTTCCCTTACGAAGGATCCATTCATCTCGGTTGCTGGGTCGCCCAAGTTTCGGGTATACGATACGGATTTCGGATGGGAACGGCCGAGAAGGGTTGAGATATCTTCGATCGAGAGCACCGGCGCCATTTCGTTGGCTGAGAGTCGATATGGAGATGGCGGGTTGGAGGTGGGTCTGATTCTACCCAAGTCGCAAATGGATCGTTTCGATATCCTTTTCAACGAGGGTCTCGCACCTGAGCCTTGATAGGGTCAGGCACGGCCGAGAGTCTCTCTCTCTCTCCCTGTTTGGAGATCCATCCTTATCTAGTTTGGTGGGGCTTTAGTTGTCTTTTATTGAGGTTGTGGTTAAAGGTTTCCTTCGACCTCCTGTTTGTAATTTTATTTATTTTTCATATGAATCATTTAAATAAAAAAAAATAGGATCGGACACTACAAGTGCCATGGCACATCAAGAACTAATTCTATACCTGCCGACAAATAATGTAGGATCCATTTTGGATCGATCTTATTTAGGTTTAAGTTAATAACCTTCAATATTTACTTATTTAATTATTAAGTGTGTTAGTAAGTTTGGATCTATTTTTAATTTGGATAAATTAGATTAGAATTTGGGTTACTAGTTTAGATTTTTAGCTTATTTAAAAACAAAATAGACAATAAAAAATTAACAAGTGTTCAATATCTAAACATTAATATAAGAAAATATTTAAAAATTTAAATTTTTACAAGAGTGTAATTTCATCATATCAATTTTAAAAGATCATATATTCTAACACTTTTCTCAAACTTATGCAGGTCACTATTTGAGTTTAAATTCACTTGGATGATAGCAACCAGGGGTTGAAATTTTAGATTCGGTCAATATATCGGTTGTGAAATCTCTCTCTTAATTTTTTTTAATTAAAACCACTGATATCGACGATATATATCAGATATTATTCGATATCGACAAATATCGGCCGATATTAAAACCTCTGATAGCAACAATTGATAATACGGGACAAAAGTAGCAACTAAGATTGATTCTTTTTTCATTCTTTTTTCAACTACGCTTGAATGGCTTAGGTTGAGTTCATGGATGGAGAAAACAAATTGGTAGGGCTCCTGAAGTAGGGATATTGTTTTTGGGTGGTATGAGGTAACTGAAAAATAATAAAAAGGTGGAGAAGACTAGCTAGGCCCAACAACAAGCAGGGTTAAGTCGATTTTAGGTTGGGTCTTATTCAAATTCGTGTTAATAACCTCAACCCCAAATGTTTTAATTATGTTCAGTTAATAGAGTTAAATCTAATTTTCCCAAGTCTAAATAATTCATTCTCCATCTATGAACCCAGAACTGATTGGGATATGCCCTCTGCTGCCATTATTCCACCCCTTCCAAGTGACCTCAACCCTGGAGATGTTTCTGGTCTTGGCTCCTTGATCATATCTAAGGTTAGCTCTTCAAATTTTACTCTTTTGGGAGCCAATTATGAGTGCTCTGCATCAGGTGTTTTGGGATTCTACTAAATCCATCCAACCCATTAGGAGATCACCATATCCTTGCTGCTCTTCACTCAAGGGATTTTACAGCACATTCTTGAGAAAAACATCCCTTTTCATCATGTCTTGCTTGAGGAGGAGATTGCACATCTTGCAAACAACTCAATCTTTGGTCACTGGTCTCACCGTGGGCATATCAACGCCATCAGATCCCTTCTCCTAAACTTCAACTCTGGGTATGTTAAGATATCCAGATGCAGTAACTCCATATCTGCATCTCTTTGCAACCTCGTCCCTCTGGGAAGATGTACGGGCATTGTCTCTGAGGCCTATAGCCCTCCCTGGGATCTCGTCTGATGAGTTGTCTTTTGGCTCTGCTCTTTTGAGGCTACTTTTGTCTCTGAGCTGTCTCTCTTGGCCTTCATTTGTGAGCCAAGAAATTTATATCTTTTGTTCTTTTGGCCTGACCTAAGCTGTGGATTTACTATAATTATTCTTTGGGCTCTCTTGAATTTTTATACTAACCAATTCATTTAAAAAAAAAAAAAAAACATTTGGATCAATGGTAGCAGTTTGTTAAATGGTTTAGAGTCGAGTCCATTTAGTTCAAAATTGAATCGATCTAGTCAAATTGTATTTAGTACTTTTAATAATTTTATTTTTGTTTATGTTTAATATATGTATTATTATTATATATACCAATATATGAAAATGGTTTGACTTCTTTATTTGAAAGAACATTTTTATTTTTAAAATAATTTAAGTGTTTGTCGTCTAAGGTAATACATAAATGATTGAATATCTTTTACCATTATATTAATATCATAATTTTCTAACAAAGTCATTTAATGTTAACCATCTAATATCTAATGATAGTAAATATTATTTGATATTTGTAAATTTTGACTGAAATTTATAGCTGAAAGTTCAGCTCTAACGAAGAAGAAGTGCATCATTTTTTATTATGAAAAGATAGAAATGCATCTTTTACTAGAACTCTTAGGCTCTTAAGAGAAACCTTGAAACCCATTGGGCTTTAATCCGAAAAAGCTCAAGAGATTTCATGAAGGCCTGGACTTTTAAGATACAAACAGACTTGAACTTGGGCTCGGCCCAGACCCAGCCCATGATGACCATCCACAGGTCACACGTGGAGGGATTGCTACTGTAGAAAAGCTCATTGCTCGTGCGAGTAGCTCAATTAACTTGAATTTTAGGATAGAACAGAAGTCTTAAAGTTTTAAAAATTAAAACTATACTTATAACCATCTTTTTAAGCTGAATTTCGTCACACTTCATATACAAGATCTAATTTATCAAACCAACTCATTCTCACTCATGAACCAATTCACAATGAATAATTTCCTCTAACAATATCAGAACAGGTGCAAGGACAACATGAGATATTATCAAGAAATAACACATGACTTTTTTGTTGGGTACGAATGAGTCTCACATCGGTGAGAGAGAGTTATATGGGACTGGGAAACATCACCTATCAAGCTAGTTTTTTGGGTTGGAAGTCCAGACCCAACAAGTGGTATCGGAGCTAGGGCCCAAGCCACCAATAGATCCCCTAGTCAGATGGGATGGCCGGCGACGTTTATCCACCAGAGAGCCTCGTTCGAGGGGGGATTGTTGGGTACTAGGGGTGAAACTCAGGTCGGGTCAGCGGGTCGGGTTGAGAAGACAAAAACCCACATTAAATCCGGGTCAGGTCGGGTTGGGAAATTTACAAGTTAACCCGACCCGACCCGGTTAAAATTAGGCTAAAATGGGTTCAGGATGCGAGTCGAGTCAGAATTCGAGTTGAGTCGGGTTATAATTCGGGTCGAGAATTTTAGGTCAATAATTTGCGTCGGGTCAGGTTCTATAAATATTAACTCGGGTTGAGCTTTAAGAAACCCGATCCGGCCCGATTCCAGCCCTATTGGGTATGAACGAGTCCCACATCGATGAGAGGGAGTTATTTGGGTCTAGCGAACTCCACCTATCAGACTCGTCTTTTGGACTCAAAGCCCAAGCCCAATATTTTTCTATAGAATGCTCATTGTTTTTTTATAACATCAGGGACTAATATATTGAAATATATGATAATTTTCTCTGTGCGTATCATAAGATGGTGTCCAATGTTATTAAAAAAAACCAGGGTACAAATTTAGACATAACCAACACCACCTGTATTTTTTTTTTGGCAGCAGGTATATTGGAGCACACTTGCAAGGACAACAAATGAAAGAGAGAGAGAGAGAGAGAGAGAGCACATAACTAAACTTTAATGACTACATTAATGCAACAAGAGTTTGAGTCCACCCAAAATCTATGACTTCCTCACAGTTATGGCAGGCATATTTAAATTCACCATCTCATCCATCTCTTACTTCTCATTAATGAATGGCTGTACACGTGAATCCCTTCAAGTAGACCAATATTTGTATGTATATAATGAAATTATCAATGAATGTTTTATTGGATTGGATTTTATATGAAAATGGACTTCCACTCTCTTCTTTTTCCTCTCTATCCTTTGTCTCTCTCCACACAACAAGTCTTGTGAATCTCTCAAGTACCCGACGTGGATCATGTGAAGTGTACCCTTCAGCCTCTGCTCTTCATTTAAAAATCTACCCTTTAAATCTCAACAAACTCACCCTCTCAATCCTCAATCTTCTCTTCTCTTTAAAGAAAGATTATTGTTTTTTCTTTAGTTTCTAAGGCCCTGTGGTTGATGAAAATGAAGCAACCCATATCTCTCCATGCCCACCAAGTCCTTCTCGCTGTCATTTTTCTTTTAGTTCTGACGCTCGGTGAAAGTCTCCGATCCACACCAGGTAAGCGTGAATTCTTTATCTTTTTTTTTTTTTAATAACATGAGTATCTCGAAACCACATTGGAGGTGAGATTAATTTTCTAATTTATTTTCTGTCTATTTTGATTCACTTCTTCTTCTTCTTTCGCTAGATGTTGCAGCTGAAAGGATTCACACGGTCGCCAAGGTTTCGTTTTTCTACCTCGCAGTGTTGAATTTGGACTCATTTTTTAAAGCCCACTAATCCATGGACTGGAATAGTGGAATGATCTCAATTGGAAGTTGGCATCAACAGAGTTTGAACTTTCGAGTCATTTAAAACTAGGGCCTAAAACCTGAGCTAGCCAGGCTGGATTTTGGACCAAATTGAGCTTGAGCCCACTTTGTAATTCAAGACCCTGAGTTGACCAATTTTTTTAAAACATTGAGCTTGGACCGATTTGTATTAGTATGACCTGAGCTCAATTTCAAACTCAAAATACATATGAGGGCTTATATGGTCTCGAGCTTTTTTGGTGCAATTTGCACGTATTAGTTATAAAATTAAATTACATATTTACATAAATTTTATATTGGCACATAAACATTAATTAAAGGAAATTAGATTTCTATAAGATTTGGCTTAAATTTGGACTTTTGGGCCAAAATCGAAATTCTTGAACTAAGCCCAGCTAACCTGAATTCAAATTTGGGTTTGATTTTGAGCTGAAAAATGAGACCGAACCAACCCCAAGTGAACCCAAACCCTTAATTCTTTGGGTTCTTTACCAGGTCTCTGGCTAGGCCATTTATTGAGTGAACTTGGAAATGCTGGGCATATAATCAAGGCCAAGCTCAGTCCATGTTGAGCATATAATGGGCCAGGCCTCTATTAGCCCGAAGATCGAAGAACTTATTGATGTTTAAGCTTTGGAATAAAGATCAAATTTACAATTCATGTAAGCTGCCGTTTTTACAGGATGGAGAAGACAAAGAGCTGGGAATGCCATTCTTTCCGGCGGGCGGCTCGAGCTTGCCGGACTGCTCTCACGCATGTGGGCCTTGTTTTCCATGCAAGCGGGTGACGGTGAGCTTCAAATGCTCTGTTGGTGATTCCTGCCCCATCGTATACAGATGCATGTGCAAAGGGAAATACTATCACATCCCTTCCAACTGATGTATCCGTTCGTGGCTTCGTTCAGCAATCATGGTCGTCGATTAGAGTTCCTCCTTTTTTTTACTTTTTTATCTCATTTCCATTTCCTAATCCTAGGCACACATCTCTTACTTCTGGTCAGATTGGCGCGAGTTGAGTGATGTTTTGCTGGAGTATGTATAATAGTGGAGAGTAGAAAACTTAGTGTTGGATGGATTTGTGGTTGCTTTTAAACTAGTGTTTGATTTTGAAGTTAGTTGATTTCCAATGCTTGTGTTCGTCAAAAAATAAAAATAAAAATTGTTTGTTTTCGACGTGAAAAAAATTCTTCCGACACTTTAAAAAGAGAAAAGATAAATAATGGGTTTTAATCAGATCAAGCTAAAAATATAGAGACTGCCATCCACGAACGCAATGTAATTTGTGACTGAATTTATTACTTTTGATAGAGTTAAATAAAAAAGTAAATAAAAATAGACTCTAAATAAATGAGATTTTGATATTCAATATTAACAGTAGTACTTTTGCACCTTCATTGAAGGTAGATTGAAGAAGTATATCTAAAGCATATAATGTGTCAATCCTACATTTGAATGATAGTTTTTTTCTTCAATAAATATAATAGTGCAGAAAATGATGGTAATATTGTTCTTTCATTTATCAACTCCCAATTTTACAGCCTTTTAAATTTGTATCGAATGGCCAATAATCCAAAGAATACATGAGAATTTGTATTAGAGTGATGATCAAGAATCGACCTATAAAAGTAGGAGGTTTTGAGTAAATTCTCACTCTTTCAACGAGTTACTCTCTCTATAGTTTTATCTGATTTGTGTAGATCAAAAGGTAAAGATTAGTAATATGCTATAAGTCTTTAAAAAAATCAGTTATGACACGTGCTAACTCATATTTACCTCAATTGTTCAAACCAAGTATTTTTCAAATTGCACAAGGCCATTGGTAAGTGATAACAAAAGTAAGAAGAGGGAAATTATAAAATATTTAATTGAGACAAAATTTAACCTTCTAATTCAAACAAAAATTAGAATAATTAAGACCGAACATCTAAATTTAACTCGCAGCAATTCAAACTTATCTTTAATCATTTAAATATAAAATAAAATAATAATAAATATTCAATCTAAATTAACCCTAACACATTAGAGGTCTCCCTCCAGCGCAGCGGCAAATCTCTCAGAGTTTCAAAAATTTCCTTATTAATAATTATTTTAAACTTACTTTATACACGGGATTTCCTTATTAATAAATATTGTGAATAATTCTGTGCATGTGATCATTTCTTTTAAATTTTTAGTGTTATTAAAACTTTTTAAATTTTAATTTTTTTGACATATCTTCATAAAATTTTAAAATTATTAAAAAAAATTAATCATTTAAAACTTTCGACTATTATATAAAAAAAATCGTTAAAGTTTTTTATTTTAAGATGAAAAAGAATTTTACGTCGAATGAAATTTGTAACTGAGCTGTGGAGCGCTACATGAATCGCGATTTCACAAAAATCTTGCCTATGGCCCACAAGAGATAAACCAGTCATCTTATGCCACGTGTACAAAAGATGCATCGATGGAGGGAGACTGGGAGAGTGAGAGACGCATGAATCTTGAGTTGAATGACAGCTAAAAATAATACGAGAAAGTGAGAGACATGTCAATTTAATCAAATTTAAAATTTAAAATATTCTTCTCTTTCCACGTCAGCATCCAAATCCAAAGCCAACAAAAAAGATTCCTTTGCCGGGCCTAATTTTCTTTTATCATTTAAAAGGAAAAGGACTGGCACTTTTTTCTTAAGAAGGGTAAGAATTTATTTATTCAAAAAACAATATAATAAACCATTAAAAAATACAATAAGGATCACAGTCCGGGCAAGCATAAAAACAAAATAGTAATGAGCGAATGAAATTTTGATTGATACGTATTATATCAGCTGTAGAGATACCAGTTGATAAGGCCAAAACGTCCATATCTTGATATGGATGAATTTTTGACCCGTAAATCTATTACGATGGCCACCTACGTCTCAACCCAGTAAAGAGAGAAAACTGAAGCCCATACCCACCGCGGACCAGAAAAAAGAAAGCTGGCAACTGGGCCAAGGTGTGCCACTTCTAGTATGTATTTCAGCGCAGTAATGTTACTAACTATGATTCAATTAAAAAGAATTACTAGATTATTCTAATCAATCAAGAGATTTACCTAAAACTTTTAGCTAATCAATCTAAATTTATAAAATGAGAAGTTGTCACAATTTATTAATCCTAACTCTAAATTAGGTAGCTTTGAATTAATAGTTTAGAACTTTAAAATAGCTTAGAATATAATAATTAAAATAATCAAAATAATATCTCTTTCTGATTTGTGAGTTTAATTTGTGCAGAATGCATCACGTGTCTTCTGTGGAGATGCCACATCCCCGATTAAAACGGTACGCTGGCATAATTGGATCATGAGTTTTCATAATTTAATATTATTTTCAATAAGTAAATATGATTACTATATAAATATAAAAATAAAAATAAATTTATTTAAACATTTGTATTATTTCTATTTTAATTACAATTAATAAAATTTTATATCTTAACTATTTATTTTACTTAGTCTAAATCAAATCTCTTTTAATATTTAGTAGAATAATTTATTATAAATTTATGATAAAAATTATGTCTTTAAATTTATAGACCACTAAATTTTCACTTCATTATTAAGCATTCTACAATTAAATTAAGTCAGGACTCAAAATAATTCTATAAATCTATTATGTAAATATGATCATAATATAGTGGAAAAAGAAGATATTAAATAATAATATTATATTCTCGATAGCCATGTCTCATAGATACCCTGAAGCTTTGCTGTTTAGAGGAGAAGCCTCATTCAATTATTATAAAATTTATATGGATAAGTAGATTATTATGGAGTTTACCGTTGTATTAAAAACAGGATTAATTGAATTGTGTTAGTCTTTAATTTTTTAAATTAAGAATTAATTATTACATGAATATTTCGATTTATTATGACTAATCTAATGGTGAAGATGCTATCAAATAAAAATTATAAAAATTTAGAGCGAAGTTAAAAAAATAATTTTACGAGACTCATTTTAACATTAAATGAGTGGCACATGAGGCTTTTGTGCTCGGGTGTTAAAAATGTTTAGATGGCTTGAAGTTTTCCCTATTCAGCATATAATGAACAATTAGATTTTAGAATATATTTTTGTAATGGACAATTGAGTCATATTATATTTAAATTAAAAATATAATTGTAAAGTATAATAAAGTCAAAATATAAACTAAAAATAATTGTTAACCATCCAGTCAAAATGTCATTTTACTAATAATTTTAATTAATTTAATCTTAATGGCTTAGATTGTCTTAAATTTAAAATTTTTATTTTAAACTATTATGCAACTCTATATTCGATCTAACAGTTCCAACTTACCCACATAATTTCTTATATTAAAATTAATCTTTTTATTAAGTTATTAATTTATGTGAAATCTGCAACATTTTTCGTGGGAGACGTTCGGAATCTCCTGCCCTTAAATCCTTCATTCGAAATTAATTATACTTCGTCGTCACTCGTCAGCGACCCTTTCTCTCTGTTCTGTGTATAAAAGCTAAATGGAAAGGAAACCCCGCCAAAGCCGTTCCTCTCTCAAAACATTTCTCGTAGAGGGGAAAGCGAGAGAATCATCAAAGAAGAGAAGGGAGAAAAAGAAAACCTAATCTTGTTGAAATTGAAACGAATCGCGATGAGAAATCTGATACTCATGAGGAGAAGCGTGGAATCGAAGCAGAGATTCCAGCAGCTCTTGTGCAGTCGCTTCACTTCTGCAGGGGCCCCGCCGTCGGAGCTCCCTCCGTTCGATTACCAACCAAAACCTTACAGAGGACTATCAGCTGATGAGATTCTTCAGAAGCGGAAGAAATTTCTCGGCTCCTCCCTCTTTTACTACTACCAGAAACCTGTATGTAATTTCGTCCTTCTTTTCTCACATTTCAAAGAGAGAGAGTGGTTTGGTCAATGTTAAGGCTACAGAGGTGTACGTTACATTGGATGAGTAGATTAACTCCCAGGGTGAGAGTTAGAAATTAACGTATTTTAAAAATAGGCAAATAGCCTCTAAATTGAGAGGAACTCATTTGAAGTAGCTTGGGATGTTTGCAGAAGACCAGATATGGCTTCGGCTCTGGTGCCTAGAGTTGAGAGTATGCTAGATTGTAGAGTGATTGTTGGTAAGATTTATGATAGCGTCTATCGTGGAATAAGGACTTGTAAAGTCCAGATCATGTAGATGGGAACTGACCTTTGATGATGATGAGAGAGAAAGAAAAGAAGAAGAAGAAAGGAAAGAAGTGAACTTTTGCTGCAGCGATGGTTTTGAAATAGAGTCACCCTCCCGCTAATCAACTTTGAGAGTGACTCAATTGTGTCACAAACATTCGTGATTCATTTTTTAAGTGCTAATCTGGAAAGTAAGCTGCTTCGTTTTCTACCCTTCAGTCTGTTGCAAATGAAAGACATATCAAATGGAACTTGGTATTGGCTGTTCAGTTTATTAAGTTGAACGGGTAAAAGTGTTTTCTGTTAAAAAAAAAAGAACCTTTTTTTTTCTTCTGGAACCGGAGGTTTAAACTTAGACACTTAGTGTGGGTGCAGAAATCCCTTTCCCAAATGAAGTGTGACAAGAAAGATATCTGAAATCTGCACTTTACATGTTAAATTTGTTGGTGATCTGTTCATTGATTTCCCCATCCATCATATGGTGACCATAGGAAGAGATTTGCATTGCTTGGACAATGATTTCAATAACACCCCAATTTTGCGCCTGCATTTTGAGATGTAGCATTCCATGCAATGAGTCACCAGGTCAGGGACTCGATCTCATCGTATACAAGAGTTGGAATATACAAAACCCAAATCAATATGAGTTTTGGACATGGTTGGAAGATAAAGAGAGGAAGGTAGGACTTTTCTGATTCATATATTAAAAAATGAGGTAGTTTTTTAACAAAAGAAAGGTGGTTTTCAACTTCACTTTTTATTTTTTCCATGTTGCTGGAAGAAGGGATTTTCAATTAAAATGTACATTGATACTATTCAAATTCTAGATTTTCCTATCAGGAAACCACTTTCCCAGGGGGGAGAGGAAAATCATTTTTTGCATACTCTTCAATGAAATTTCCCAGGAAAATTGGTAGTTTGTAAGTTTAAGACGATACTAGAGCCAAAACTGCCTATTTTTTGACATAGACCTCCCTGTTCAACGAAGAAGGTTAATTTTCGTTAGGAAATGATAGAGAGAGGAAGCACATTAATAATTTTTTATTTGGCAGAGTGAAAATTTTAATTCAGTTTGTATGCTGTGTTTAGGTTAGAGGTGTAAAAGAATATTTCAACATCCCATTTTGAACTTCACAGTTTAGTTTATAAAAATCATAACTGAGACTGAAACTTTGAAAATCTGTACTAGAAGAACATGAGAAATTGAGATTTGTAATGAGTTTTCTATTTCTTACATATTGTCTTTGATTTTTGTCAAAATTTGATATTGTTCTTTTGGTGTTTAGCTCAATATTGTTGAAGGCAAGATGCAGTACTTGTTTGATGAGAATGGAAGGCGTTATCTGGATGCTTTTGCAGGAATTGTCACTGTATCTTGTGGGCATTGTCACCCAGAGGTTGTCAATGCCGTTGTGGAGCAAACTAAGCTTCTCCAACACACATCGACCATATACCTACACCATGCAATTGCCGAATATGCAGAAGCACTTGCATCGAAAATGCCTGGGAACCTTAAGGTCTCATCTTTTAAATCTTTCAATAGATGTTGTATTCATTTCTTTTTCTTAAATGTTTCTAACTAATGGTTTGAATTTTGGAGTTAGACTGCATTTGAATATGCATGCAAATTGGATTTCATATTTAGTCCATTAAAGAGGATGCCCATTTTGTGACATTACTTCCAAGATTCACAATGAGGAAATGGCATTCAAATTGCAGTTCTATACCTATCAAGTTTTGCTTGCAAGTAATATAATTGCAATTCGGTTCCAATTAATTCCAAGTGAATGCTGAAAAACGTACTCATATTGTGGTATTTCCTCTAACAAACTAAATCCTGCTTAATTTAACATGGAGAATCCTGTATCTCCACTTGCTTAGCTGTGCTTCTAGCATTGCATTATTGGTGAATGCAGGTTGTGTATTTTGTCAATTCTGGGACTGAAGCTAATGAATTGGCAATGCTTATGGCTCGACTATATACTGGCAATCTTAATATGATTGCCTTGAGAAATGCATATCATGGTGGTAGTGCTGGCACAATTGGACTAACTGCCGTTGGTACTTGGAAATACCCTATACCACAGGTAAACGAAAGCGTTTTATTTAATACATTTATCTTATTACAGTTAGGAACAATACTTACCAGTTGAGTGTATAAAATGCATAATTAGAGCTGCAATTATGTTATGTAGACCATTTTTTTTAATAAAGAAAGATGCAATTCTTTAGCTTTTTGTTGTTGTAGGTCAATTAATATACTACCTCCAACTCCCCATTCTATGAAATCTCAAGTAGTTAAGCAAATTATTTTAATTTCCCTTAAGAGTTACTTGATCATTTGATATTTTATCGTATTTGTCATCTATGTCTGTCATTATAATGATGTGGTAGTACATTCTCTTCAAACACATATTTTTCAGTGCCTATTGTTTTCTACTCATAATTTGACAGTCACTATTTATTCTCATGATATGGAGGCGAACCTCTTAAAGTTGCATCTAGCGTCTTGAGTATTTCCAAATATCTATTTGAGGTGTTTATGTCAAAATATGTAAAAAGTTTACCCCAAAATTAGGTGGTTGGAAGTTAAAGGGGAAAGCTCCAGAACTCTAAGAGAACTATTGTTGGAAAACATGGATCGATGTGGCAACATGAACCCTTATTAAATGTGGAATCAAATATTAAATTGTATTAAACAAAATGCCAAGGATGTTGTTGGGGAATCAAAAAGAAATAATAGCCATAAAGACACATGGTGCAACACAAATGTTAAAAAATGACTTATAAATTGAGTCAATATAAGGTATAGTAGAAAACAAAGAGACCAGAAGACAGAAAGATGGCCAAAATTACAGTTTGCTTGAGCAGCTTTCGGCCATGGTGAACAGGCCCATGTAGGGCTCATTAATGATAAACCTAAACTGTTCAAAATTATATTTTCTTTTTAGATTAAAGATCCAACCTCAATTAATGTCCATCTGATGCATCTTGACTATTAGATTGAACATCATTGGTAAAAGAAGTTATCCAATGGTTTTGCTTTGATTTTGAAAATTCAATGGCTAGGATGATTTGATGGACCCTATTTTGGACAATTTGATAGTCTCCATGATGATTTAACTGACCATTCAATTCTTTTGATCATAGGGTGGGTCCCACCCTTTAAACCAATCCATTTGATCACATGGGCTTTTCAGCTAAGACGTTGTTAGACATACCCTAAAAAGATAGAAGATAATGAAAATAATGAAGCGCATGACAATTTATATACTTTGTTTTCCCCATCTAGACTTAGAACATGTAAGGTGTTATTTTCTTTTTTTTTTGGATGACCGAAGGTGTTCAAGTTTCTCACCCGACCAGTGCTTCAGGGCATGTGCACACTTCCCTACACATGCCTGGTTCAAGCGGTGGGACCTTACTCTCTAAATATCCCACGGAGAGTAGCCCTTTTGGAGTTACCACGGATTGAACCCAAGACCTCAATCTTGAAGTCTTGTGTCTCAACCACTAGGCCAACCCCTTGGGGTGAACATGTAAGGTGTATTAAAGATGAAAATCAGCAGGTCCTAGTGGAAGCTAATGAAATAAAGGATATGTGTGGAATATATTTTGGGGATGTAATAAATATTGAAAATGCAAACGAGATGAAGATCGTTGCATAAGCAAATGTAGGGGTGATAATAGAATTTCAGAAATGTAAGTACAGATAGCATTAAAAGAAATGAAGAATATTGGAGCAATAGGACTGGACAGCATCACCTATAGAAGTATGGGTTTTGTTGGACGAAAGTAGAATTAGGTGGTTAACTAGGATATTAACAAATAGTGTTGAAAACAATGTCTGATGAATGAAAAAGAGAGCTATGGTTTCCATTTACCAGAACAGAAACATTGAAAATTGTGCCAACTATTGACGCATTAATCTTATTTATCATGCTATAAAGGAAAAGAGTAGTAGAATAACGCCTAAGACACATTAAGTATTTTGGAAAAGCAGTTTGGTTTATGCCATTTTTCTTAAGACAACTTATTTAGAAGTACGCGGAGAAAGGGAAAAATTTACTCATGGACTTAATTGATTTGGAAGAGACTTGTGATAGGATGTTGAGGAAGTCGAATTATTAAAGGCAGAGGAAACCGTTAAAAGTGGTGTTGCACAACTATAATTTTTTTTGAAAGGTCTGCACAACTATAATCTTTACCTGGATAGAATAGATTAAGTAAAAGGAACATATGCTTTATTACCTTATGCTTTACATTGATTAGGAAATACCACTTCCTGGCCCATATGATCTCTCAAATATTTCTTCACTATTCATGTCTTCCCCGTGGGGTAGGTTCTGCAATTTTACAAAGTTGTGTTCTTAGGTTGGATATGCATTCCTCATAGCTTATTTCTGAAATTTGTTTACAATTTCTGATTCACTAAAAACCATTGTTATTATTGAGAAAAAAAATGTTGTTGAAGGTTTGTTCTCATGGATTTCCAGCTCCAAATTGCCTTCTTCACTATCTGAAGAGGATGTATAGCTGTTTAGGACCATACAATTCTATAATTGACTCCCTATTAGCTCACTAATATCTGTGCAGGGTGAAGTCTGTCATGTTGTAAACCCAAATCCATATCGTGGGGTATTTGGTTCTGATGGCACTCTTTATGCCAAAGACGTACAAGATCACATCGAGTATGGTACTTCTGGAAAAGTTGCAGGCTTTATTTCTGAGACCTTTCAGGTATAATTTTCCCTTTCTTTTTGCAGTTGCAGACTCGTTTTAGTCTGTATTGATGTCCATTCGTGGACTTGCTCACTATGTGCTTTATGTGTCTCATTTTGGCAACTCTTAGGGAGTTGGAGGAGCAGTTGAATTGGCCCCTGGATACCTGAAAATGGTGTATGAATTTGTGCGTAAGGCTGGTGGTGTCTGCATTGCTGATGAAGTGCAAAGTGGGTTTGGTCGCACTGGAAGTCATTATTGGGGATTTGAAACACAAAGTGTTGTTCCTGACATAGTCACAATGGCAAAGGTCTTCTGCTGTTATATTGATCTTTGAACTTCTTCATTTGATCTGCTTGCTATTTTTTTCCCACGAGCATCATCAAACAGCCATGTTCCTATCTACCTGGGGACAGCTATTTTCATTCACATCAGGGAATCAGAAGTTTGCTTTGAATAGTCATTACCAATCACATTTCATTAGAACTGAAGATGTTTATCACTGTGATAGTTTAATATGCAATCCTTCTGTTGAAAATTTAATCTGCACTTCACTTGACAGGGTATAGGAAATGGTTTGCCATTGGGAGCGGTGGTAACAACACCAGAGATAGCACAAGTGTTGGCTCAAAAAGTTCAGTTCAACACTTTTGGAGGGAACCCTGTATGTAGTGCTGGTGGCCTTGCAGTGCTGAAGGTTCTTGACAAGGAGAAGCGTCAATCACATTGTGCTGAAGTCGGTTCCCACTTAATTGAGCGATTGAGGGCACTTCAGCAAAAACATGATAGTAATCATTTTTAACCTTGAGATAGTTGAACAACAAATATTTTCTGCATATTTGAATCACTAGGCTTTCTGTATATTTCATTTGATGTTTCATTTTGCATATTCTCATAGGAATTTAATTTGAACACAAATGGACCTATTTGTTTGAATCTTGATTAAGAACTAGATAGTCATGTGGAAATGCCATGGAAATGGATGTCAGTTGTTTTACCATTCGGAAAATCTTGCCACTTGTGGATAAGACTTAAAACAGAATTGAGTGTTTAAACAACAAGGTTTGGTTCTTATTCATTTTCTGTTCTTATTGCACATAGGATATGGCTATTGAGCTTAACCACCATTTAATTACTCTAAAAAATGTCATATCTACTGCCGCATGTAAAATAAAAAAAATTTGCGCAAGAAAGAAACAAGCCAAGCACCGTACTTAGTTACATTTACTTGAAGCTACTGTACTGATTCTATCTATCTGTCATATAATATGATTGTGTGTGCCATGTTCTTTTTATCAGTCATAGGAGACGTGAGAGGCAGGGGACTGATGCTGGGAGTAGAATTTGTGACTGATAGAAAGGAGAAGACACCTGCCAAGGTAGAAACTGCAATTCTACATGAGAAATTAAAAGGTAGCAGAATCTGCTTTTTTCATGTAACAACCACAAAGTTTTTTTTTAATATTCCTTTAAAATTGACACCATTTTTGGGTTGCAGATCTTGGAATACTAATTGGTAAAGGAAGCATGTATGGTAATGTTTTCAGGATAAAACCACCAATGTGTTTCACCAAAGATGATGCAGGTACTCTCTCCCTCCCTCTCTCGAACCACGTATATGTATATTGGATGCTTATGATTGCATTCGACCTAAATTTGAAGTAGATTTGATGGTCATAGCTAAGGGTGGCAATTTCAGATCAAACCCTTGAACCCTACCCTACCCTACCCAACCTAACCCAACAAATTTAGGTTTAGGTCAGGCATATCTTGAAAAAAAAAAAAATTGACCAAAATTTGTGTTGGGTTATGTAGAGGGGTCCCAGATCCAACCCAAACTAATTTGACCCGAATTTAAAAAAAAAACCATTCAAGCACACTTTATTTTTCTAACCAATGTTTCGATTTTCCATAGCTCAATGCCTCCGCATGAGGAAGTCTTTTCATCTTTCATTTTCTTTGGAAAATGGGCTTAAGGAGAATAAATAAGGAGAATGACCCTCAACGATGATCATTAGAGCATATAATCAAGTGGGATGTATAAAGGACCACACCAATAGGGTATGGGTCTAATTTCATGCTTATTCGATCATTCCGCCTCAACAAATGTGCCATAAAAATTCAATGGTTTACAACAGTGAAATTGTAAAGAATTAAAATGATTAAATAGGGATATGATTTCGCACTCATCCTATTTATGTGGTGTTTTAACCGTTTCATCTGATCATGTGGTGCTCTAATTAATTTTTAGAATATTTCTTCATATCCCATTCTCCATAGAGTTTCTCAATAATTTTTCATCTCATTTTGAATCTTTTTCAATTCTCTGTAGAAATTTGGATGAGGTTGGGTGAGAGAAAATTTGTTATTACCTATAGCCAACTGACCTAATCTTGCCAGCCCATTGGCACCCACAATTAAGCAGTTGGACCAAATAGTTGAGTCATTCATTTTGGAGGCATCTTATAAGGTGGTTACAATCATAGATCAAGGTAGATTTTTTACCTTATGAATCTATGCGGCACCTTATCAAAGATTTTCCATACTCGTAGGTGAACCAATGTGGACCCCATATGATGTGTTGGACTATTATCGAAATATAACTAGTTAATTGCTTCTTCAAATTTGTTAACCACTTGGGAATTTCTAAATGAATCCGTTGTCCTGTATAAATACAGATTTCCTTGTAGACGCAATGGATTATTCCATCTCAGGATTGTGAGATCATACTGTTAATTACGACTGACTGGAGAATCGTCCAAAGAAGAATTGGGTTCTACGAAAGGGAATAGGTCTTCACTGGCATCATCGACCACTTTTCTATTGCATGAGAAACACTGGATTGTCCTGCAATAAATAAATAAAAGAGATTTGAATTTTTTTTTTTTTGAATTTACGTGTGGGAAATCGCGGGAAACTGAGTATAAAACTCTCACAGGTAACACGCACTGCCTTTAGGACACACCACGTGAAGCTATTGGGGCTCAAACTTAGCATCTCCCACTTTCTGAGGCGGGAGATTACTAGTTAAGCTACACCTTTGTGGGCTAGGCATTTGAATTTGATTATCAATGTTGTCATCAGCACCACCATTATCATTATGATGATTATTATCATCATCTTTGAACTGTTTTCTGTGGACTAACTATATATATATATATGATGCCTGCATAACTTTGAACTATTTTTTTTTTCAACAAAACAAGGAAAAATGATAATGGAGGTTCTACACAAAAGGAACAAGTCTCACCTTGTTAAGAATTCCATATTTAATGATTCTTGACTTTTGTAATATGGAAATGGTGAAATCTCAAACAATTACTATGCTGAATTCTCATGGAAATATACATTCCAGTTAATAAATCAAAACCTTCTAAACCAAATGAAAGATGATCACATGCAGACGGGTGTGAGCCATTCACACCTTGGGGTGTGCTAAATTGGAGTGATAATAGGTCTATTTAAAAAGATTTTTGTTTGAGTATGAGGTCCATCAACAATCACCTAGATTGGATTAATTTAATTATGTTTTCGAAAGTCACTAAGTTTAAAGATATATAAAATAATTAAAATTGATCAAATTTTAAAGGGTGTAAAAAACATGACTAAATTGATTTAATCAAGTTGATCTTTAGTGGGTTATATATTCAAGTAAAAACTTTTACATGAATTTATCACAATTCCATTTAATGGGTTTTATGCATTAAACGGTACTGGAGTGAATATCAGTTTGTAGGTGATCATTTCAAGCAGGGGTTCAAAAATCGGCTCGGCCGATATATCGGCCGATATGCGATACGGACAATATTTCGGCCGATAATTTTATCTCTCATATCGATATCGGCATTTTCTCTCTCCACCGATATCGGAACCGTGAAAAAACCGCAAAAAATTGTGATGAACCGTGACAAAACTACACAAAACCGTGAACACCCCTGAGAACTGTAAACCCTGAACTGCAGAAAACCGCGAAAAACCGCAAAAACTACAAAAAATCGTGAACACCCCTGAGAACTGTAAATCCTGGAAAACTGTGGAAAATCACGAAAAATCGTGTAAAAACTGTGAAAAATCGTATCGGTGTTTTAAATATTTTTTTTTTTTTTAAATACCGATATTTATGAATATCGGCCGATATTGTGACCGATATTTCGGATCGAATATCGGCCATATCGGTCGATACGATATGTATCGGCCGATATTTAGACCTTTGATTTCAAGTACAAAATTAGAGAAACATTGTTCATGGAAGCCCTTAAGATTTCAGAAGTAGCTTACTCCCGAGTTTTATGGACAATAATTTTTTACTTCATAAATTTTTATATAGAAAATTTGTTTTTATATATTAATATAAAAGAATCTAGTTTATATCTTTCAAAATCATCAAATGTAATCACAATTTTTTTTTCTATTTTTATTTAATTTTTTATAATTTTTTTTCTATTTGTAGATTATAATATGATAAAGTTGAATCAATTTTTTTTAACTTACCAATTCTCGTCTTAATATATTTTTCTTTTTTAAACTTATGTAGAGCCACTTTGTTTCAATATAATTGATCTATTTTTTGAAAGAGCTAAGCATGAATATGAGAATGAAAAAAATTACTTTGATTAGATTAATAAAACCACATTTGTAAGATCACTAATTTTGATGATTTTAGATATTTTTAATCTTTAAACTTTTATAAGTTAAGAGCCACTTTTGCAACATGATGAATGTATTCAAGAGATTTAAACATAAACACGAGGCTAAAACTTTAATAGAATTAATGAAGCATGTAACAAAAATAAAACCGAGATGAATGATATCTACTTAATGGATTTTTTTTTAAGTGTCTAATTCAAAGTTTTAAAATTTTATGGTCATGATCGTCTAATAAATATACACATATTATTATCTTTGTGGTCATTTTTGTTTTAATTAGAGTTTAAAATTTAAAACCAAGCTCGACTTAAAATCTCTGTAAACTGAGTAATTTTAATGTATTTTGTACTTGACTTGTAAAAATTTGGGAAATTTCATTGATTTACTTGAATTAAAATTTAATTGAATCAAATTAGCTCGAACAATTGACTTATTCAAGTTTTTTAATGGATTGAGCAAAATGAACCCATTGAAAATAAAGTGTGAAAAAATATTTAACTGAGTGAATTATGTTATATTTTAAACGTTATAATTTTTTTAAGATGAACAGAATATTTTAGAATAATCAAATTTAAAACTATTTAAGCAACAGAATAAAATTATTTTTTATAAATTATATATTTGATCATGTGTCTTGGTATTTTTATTTGATCAAGTATTCTATTTAGTGAACTTAAACTATATAGCTTCTTCAATTCAATGAAATTAAGTTTTTTGTTCAAATCTTTACAACAAACTCATTATATTTAGTCAAGGTGGACCCATCACCCATATAAGATACAAAGTTTAAAGATTGACGGGTAAAATAATATAAGATTTTTTAGTAATACAGACAGGAGGAAGGATTAAGTTTACATTAAGAATTCTTAATGAGAATTTCACTGCTAAGACTCAATATGAAACTGCTAATTAAATGAGTCATGGTGCTACATGTTTGGGTGTGATGTAAAGAGGACTATATGATTAAGAGATGTATGAAGTTTCAGTCTCCATCTGATCATCTTATTTCTTGATTTAAATATTTGTAAATCAATAATCTATATTCGTCAAAATTAATAAGGCCAAGATTACATAGTTAGGATAATCAATAGAGAGTGAAACTCTAAACACGTAATATCTATATAATTATCTATCTAACACATTCACTATGTAGTGCCCATTGATTGATTTAATAGTTAATTTCATTGATGAGTCTTATTAGGATAGTCTCACTAGCTCATTGTGATTAGAGTTGGGATTAATTTATTAAATTGTTTGAAACCCGATCTAGTAAGGAAAGCATAAGAATAAGATACCATGATCCCTAATTGAGATTCCTTAGAGATTACACCCCAATTGGATTTGCATCCGACATAACACTCCTACCAAGAGAAAGTATTTTGTTTTGGTTCAACATGTAGTCTTATATTAGTTATAGCCATGAAGCAAAAAAAATTAGATATTAATCTATTCTTGCCAGTGACTAAGACAATGAATGAGATTGGGTTTAATTTAGATCAAGCATGGGTGATTAATCTCCAAAACAAACTTACCATCGAGCCCAAAAAATTAAGATCTTCATCGGCAAGCAGTTCATGTTGTATCCACAGGGTTCCCCAATGCTTCCGCCAACAGAATAAAGGTGCTTACACTCCTAAGGTAGTCTCCATCGGCCCATTCCACCGCGGCGACGTGAAGCTTCAATCCATGGAAGAGCACAAATGGAGGTATCTACACCATATAGTATCTCGATCTCGCGACAGGCATTATGGTTTAGAGAGTTATTTGATTGCCATGAAGGAATTGGAGGAAAGTGCACGCGATTGTTACTCTGAAACCATAAATCTCTCGAGCAACGCCTTCGTCGAAATGATGGTTTTGGATGGTTGTTTCATCATAGGTCTACTCTGTAAGGCCACAAAGGTGTGGGAATCAGACCCCAATGACCCAATATTGAATTTCAATTGGTTGTTGGCTAGTATAGTGGAGGATTTTCTCTTGCTTGAAAATCAAATTCCTTTCTTTGTTCTTCAACGCCTTTTCGACCTCATCGATGTGCAAACATCCCAATCTCTCAGCCAAATGGCGCTTAGCATTATCACGAGTCTTACCCCATGTAAGAAGGAGATCGCGAAAAGCCATCCGAAGTTCAAGTGTGTTCATCTTCTCCATCTATTCCTCTGTAGTTTACTTCCTCCTTCAAATCATGGCCACTCTGTGAAGAACTCTCCTTTCAAAATGATACATTGTGCAACAGAGCTCAGAGAGGCAGGTCCGGTAGTTTCATAAAACTATAGAATTCCATTTATTAAGAAATCACTCATATATAATGATTCATGAATCATAGGTGAATTAGTACTCTAATTAAATCTTATCTCTGCAATTTAGTGATTCCTATGTTGATGAAACTTGTAACATTTCCTAACAGGTATCAAGTTAAGGAAAGGTAGCAAGGAAAGTGGCCCCCTCGACATTAAGTTTCAGTATGGCACCATCACAATCCCCCCTCTAACAATTCAAGACAACACCAATCGTCTCTTTCTAAACCTCATCGCCTTTGAACAATGCTACCACTCTAGTGGAAGCTACATCACTACTTATGCAACCTTCATGGTCTGCCTCATCAACTCTGCTGCAGATGTCGGTATTCTGTGTCGTCGCGGAATTATTGATAATTGGTTGGGGAGTGATCAAGAAGTGGCTGATCTTTTGAACAAAATGACTAGGGAGGTGGCGATCGATCGCGAACATTTCTATCTTGCCGATCTTTTTCAAGAGATCGATCGATACTATAACTCGACCTTGCACGTATGGCGAGCGAGCTTGATGCGCAACAACTTTCGCAATCCATGGGCGATCATTTCACTTCTTGGTGTGATCTTGCTCCTCCTCTCCACCTCTACCAACACCACCTTTGCTGTACTTTCCTACTTCTACAGAAAATAAGACAATGTCAGTACCCTTGTGGAACTTATTTTGATGCATAAATCTATTTATTATCTATAATATACTTTGGTGGCAACAATATCAGAACAAGAAGATCCTCTCTCTCTCTCTCTCACACACACATGGTTGTTAGGGTTTTCCATATTTCCCTCTTCTCTCTTTAGGGTTCTTGGTGAGAAGGTGAGAATGAAGAGTGTTTATTCAAATGGGAGAAGTTTTAAATATGAGTAGACACAAAATTTTATGATGATTTTAACAAATAAGTTTTAATATAGACTAATCACAATTGATATCACAATCTTTTGAGTTTTGAGAGTTGAGTTTCACAACAATAATAAAAGCGTTTCAAACTAACATTGAAGGGAGCTGTGAATGAATATCAACTTAGGCACTCACCCATAATTAAAGGTGCATGAATATTTTGAATCAGTAAGACTATTTTGAGACTGATATATTTTGAGAAAATGGGTCTAAACTCTTTAGAAAACTTTAAGAGTCAATTTCAAATTTTAATTGAACGGAATGTAAAATCCAATTTAAAACTCAATTTCAAAGTTTATTGAGCCTATTTTCAATTGTCACTAAATATACGTGTTTAACTTTAACCTCGTGCCCATTTAATACACCTAGTTAGGATCGGGCTACGTATGGGCCATCAACTGCTCTATCTTGGACCGACAAAGAAATTATTTTGGTCTAGACTCAGGCTTTAACTATTTAACTATTAAGCCTCACGAGATCCATGTTAACTCATGAGAGAGAGAGAGAGAGAGATGGGCTTCCACCTCCTCTTAGGAGAGTAGGATTGTTCACGGGCCACATTTAGGGCAAGCTTGACCCTATGCTTATTTTTCAAGTGCAAGCCCTGCTAAAGCCCGCTAGGCTTTTTATGCTAAAGTCCAAGTTCATCCGTTTCGATAATTAAAAAGCATGATCCTATTTATTTATTAACATAGGTGGCCAGGGATAGAAAAATCGGCCGATTTTTTTCTCTCTCTTGATGTTTTTATTTTATTTTTATTTTTTTTTTGAAAAAATTACAGAAAACAGAGATAATTATATGCTTATTGAATATGTAAGTTTTTCATAAAATACCGGGAATTTACATCTTCTAATATAATTTTGAAGTTACGATATTGTGAAATTAAATAATTAGTAATAAAATGGTGAAAAATTACAAAAAAAAAAATAGATAAATGAGGAAAAATTGTAGAGTAATTTCATAATTTATTTACTTAGTTAATGAGTGTTATTTTAAGTTACGAATTATAGAAATTAAAAAAATAGATTATTTTAAGTATTTTCATATTTTTTTCATTTTTTTTAAATGCTCGACCGATATTACTTAATCTCGGCTGAGATTTGTTAAGTATAGTCGATACAATGTATATCGGTCGAGATATCTCGAGGATCAAAATCCCGAGTATTGGCCGAGATTTGGAAACCTGAGTTGGACAAAGTGAGTCTAAAGGTCATTCTAAGGTCCAATTTTATATTTCTTTGTACAAAGCATAAAGTCCACATTAAGGCCCAATTTCACATCTCAATTAGATGATTTTGTTTGAGTGATAAGGGGGATTAATTATATAGAAGGGGCTGAATATAACAATTATATAATAATATATGTAATTTAATACATTAGTCTACAAATATAAATAGTCTGATAAAAGAGAAATTCCACTAGTTTTGAAAATTGTTGAAATTATTGTACCAAACCAAATTCTCAATTGAAAAAAAAAAAAAAAAACTATTGTCGACTTTGGCTAAAACTTTGGTAAATTTTTTTTGAAACTGTCAAATCAATTTTAAAAATAATAATCGAAAATATTTACATATCAACTAGAATAGCTTTCTCCATCTCTATAAGAAATTAATCTTTCTTACTGAGATCCACATTTCAGGAAATTTAATCTTTTACTAAGGAAATTCTTGAGAAATTATTCTCTTTTTGTTCTCTCTGTTAAAAAAGAAACTTTTTTCCAAATGGAGAAAGATCTTCAGATTCTTTTTCTTTTCCAATCATTTCTTAACTATTTAAGAAATCTCTCTCACCGTCGACATTCAACTCTGTTTCTTCTCTCTGTCTCTCAACCATGAATGCATCATTCAAAACAGAGAAGAAATACACGAATGTATTCAAAACAGAGAAGAAATGCAGCATTGATGATCTGATAATCTTCAGTTTCATTTGTTTTCTCTCTGGAATTTTACTCGGGTATTTTTATTTTCGCTCCTCTCTCCATTTCATCAATCCGAAACTCAAGTTCTTCTTGCTCTTGTTCGTCGTTGCTACATGTTTCCTGCTTACTCGACCGGTCACTTCCAACAGCACTGATTCAAATCCAAAGAAGGTGGAATCTAGGAAAATGGACAAGAAGAAGAACACCCATCATTTGAGCCATGATGATGCAGAGAAGATCATCCGTGAAGAATTGCACAGAAGAAATCCAAACAAGGGGAAATCTAAGAAAATGGGGAAGAAGATGAGTATCCATCATTTGAGCCATGATGATGCAGAGAAGGAGATCACCCATGAAGAATTGCACAGAAGGGCAGAGGCACTTATAACGAAAATACGTGGACATTGGGTGATCGAAAAGAGGAGAGAAAAGCTCACTCCTTGTGATGATTATCATCATCATCATCGTCGTAACCACTAATCTCTATATTTAAAATAAAATTTTATCAACATTTAGAATTTTTTCTTTTCTTTTTAATATTTACTTGAAATTTCCCTCCATATTGTAATTGTATATACTTCCACAAAATTTCATAATGCAAGTAAGATTCTATAGTGTGTCTCACTCTCTCTCTCTCTTTTTGGTATTTTTACGTTTTGTCGACTATCTTATTTTTATTGCAATAATATTATAACCCGTGTAAAAATGCAGTGTATCAGTTGTACAGTCACAGTACATTAGTTCAATATTTATAAATGATTAGTTCAATATTTAGTAGTCTTTTGTCTGTATATTTTTCCAGTGATATCACCGTGAAAATTTAAAATTTAAAAATATCCTGATATTATCATTATTTGATAACACATTGGTGTTTGATTGATGCATATCAAAATCTAAATCTCAACTCAATCCTTAATTAAGCGGGCATGGATTGAATCAAATTGTTTATTAAATATGCCTAGAGAATCAACTTAACCTCTGGTTTTTTGAATCAGGTTGACTGAACTGTATCAGTAGTTGCAAAATTTCAATTTGAATCTGATATAGCACAGGTAACGATCTGAAAATCAAAATCTCACTCGAATTGAAAACCAAGCAAAGAATCAAAGAAATTCAGAAAATTTCTATTTTTATTTATTTCTATTGCTCTTAGATTTGCTTAGGATTATTTCATTTTCATTTTTTAATTTTATTACTATTTTTAGTTTTGAGATTTTATAAAAACCCCTCTCTAGCAGAAGTCCAAGAAATTTCTATTTTTATTTATTTCCATTGCTCTATTTGTAAGATTAGATTTGCTTAGGATTATTTCTATTTTTAATTTTCTATTTTTATTTTTTATTTTTATTACTATTTTTAGTTTTGAGTTTTTATAAAAAACCCTCTCTAATAAAAATTCAGGAAATTTTTATTTTTATTTATTTTCATTGCTCTATTTGTAAGATTAGATTTGCTTAGGATTATTTCTATTTTTAATTTTCTATTTTCGTTTTTTATTTTTATTACTATTTTTAGTTTTGAGTTTTTATAAAAACTCCTCTTTTAGCATTGTAATACACAGATTTTATATAATGAATTGATTTTAGGTTTACCCTGTTTATCTTCTTCTTCCTCCATGGATTCCGTTTCTTGCTCGTGCAATCGAGTATTCGTATCTGACGGCGTTCAACGGAGTTCTTCTCTGTGGGTTCCTACTGTCGCCTGACGTTCGAAACTTTCCCCGGAGTATATTGCACAATCGCCCTGCTGCCCGGACCCTGCTGGCATCACCGCCTGAGTCAGATTCCAAGTTGGTCGTCCGTTTGGGCTTTACCCAAACAGCCACCATTCCGCCCGATAGCAGGGGCGTTTCCCCTCCTCCACACGTCCATCCTTCATCGCCTTCCCCTGCTCACCCGTCCATCCTCCATCGCCACAGCCCATCTCCGTATGCCCACGCCTTGTTGCCTCAGCCAACGTCAGATTCTACGGTGACCAGATCTTCTCTCAGTCCAACCCCCTTTCCTCTTACTCTTTACCTTAATTCCTTTCCTTTCCTTAACTATACCCACCAATCCAGCCATCAATCCCAATCGTGGGTCCTACTTGACTAGCCTTTGACCATCACATCACCCAATTGGGCTTCTATGTTTCCTCAATGCCATTTAATCGTTAGCGCCAACCTCACCCAACCACTCATTATTCCCATTATTTATTTAATCCGTCTGAGTCATCCGTCTATTTTTTGAACCCGATCCTACCGGTGCATCAGAATCCAATCAACTTACTAAGAAGGCCTGAGCGGAAATGGGTTTAGTTTTGCATTTGGATCTAAACTCTTTGATTAAGTTTAGATTGGATCAATTCTTCATTAAATGAGAGTAGACAGTCTAGCACAAGTCTGGAAAATTTAATCCAAATCCAATCAATTTATTACATATAGCAAGATTTAATGTCCGGTTTCAATTCTAATTTTCTACATTAAATCTGATCTTGCATGGTTGGAAAGGAACCGCTTTAGAGAGATCCTCTTTGTACGACAAAAATGGTTAGTTCACCAGAAAATAAAATATTAAAATTTTGGAAATTTATAAATATCAACAATGTTAATATTTTTATAAATGCATATTTTGATTTGAGTTTAGACTAAAATATTTTGTCCACATAAATCATAGATGCTACGTAGGATCAGAGGTCAAAAATTCGATTCGGCCGGTATTTTTCTCTCTTTTATAAATATTGGTATGTAAATATCAGCCAATACGTATCATATCAGCCGATATATATAGGTTTTCAAAATCGATATCTCAAATTGAATTAAACTCTTTTTTTAATAGAATTATTTTATTTCTAATAAATTAATATATTAAACTCATTTGCGTCAGATACTTAGATTAGAGTTCTCCATGACGCAATCCTAACATAGTCACGAATATTCTCCGAACTCCGAAGCGATGTTATCAGAATCGGACCGAACCGTGATCGAACCCGCGGTTTGACCGAAACTGCGGCGGCTGTGGTTCGGTTCTGGTTGAGAATCGGCTGTGGGTCAAAACAGCAGAAAACCGGTCAGAGTCGTAGTTTTCTCCGGTTTTTATCCACAAATTTTGAATTTTTTTATTTTTTTTAAAAAAATTTCCTTTTAAAATAATATTAGAAAATGTATATATTTGAAATATAAATATTTATTACCATTTCTATCCCATATCTTTCACCGTTTTGATATATTATTCAGTGTTTAAATGTTATTTTTAATATTTATATTAATGTTATTGGTAAAAGATAGCTTACTTAATTTTATATGTAATATTTATATTATATTACTACTTGACCGGCTTTGACCATGGTTGAACTCAAAATATCTCGAAGACGATTCGTTAGACGGTCTAATTCTAATAAGATTGCTTCGAAGATCTTTATTTACTAATTTATGTTAACTATCGACTCCATACTCGTCTACCGAAATTTTCCCTATTTCTCTTTTCTTATATTATTTGCTATTATAAAATCAATTTTGCTTTTTCTACTTTTTAATATTTAATTTTTTTTTCATAAGGCAAGTGTGTAAACTTCATAATTATATTTTGACAGTAAATGAAATTTCATGAGTTTAGTTATGTAAATTTATTTTTAGCTCATTGATGCATTTATTTTGAATATGAATCCGAAAAAAATATTATGATTAAATAGATTTAGATTATATTAATTTATTTATTAGATGGTCTAGGCAATCAATTTCAAGTGTCTAATTTTTGAATCATTTCCAATGGTACACTATTTGTAAAATTTCAGTTAGAATTTCATGAGTTTAGTTCTATTTATTTTAAATAGAACATAACCTCTTTTATTAAATAGATAAATTTAGATTAAATGGGATTAATTTATTTATTAAGTGAGTCTAGACTCTAGACAATAAGCCAAACTCTAATTTCCTGAATGAGATTGAATTAAAAAAAATAAATTCAGTCAATTCTTATTAAATGCTCAAGTTAACTTTTATTTTTCTAAATTAAATCCGAATCAAATTAAGAATTGTGGTACGATTGAAAGAGAAGCATCACAAGGTTGGAATCTCATACTTGGGCCTAAAATATTGGTTAATTTCCATCTAAATTCATGCATGCTAACTTAGGACATAGTTGACAATTTAACATATAGTAAAAATATAATACAATTTTAAAAAAAAAAAACTATTTTGAGGTGAATCTGAGTTCTGAATTATTTTAATATAAGAGATTCTTTCCTATTAATTATATCCACCCCTTACCATTTTGCGACCCTTATCTCAGATCCATCAATTGAGGCACATAGAAAGTTCTATCCTGAACTGTGACGACCCGATCCTACCCTATCGTGATATTTCCGCTTTGAGCCCTACCTGATCCGCACTGTTTTACTTTGGGCCCTGGCCCACATGGCCAGGCCCAAAAGGCCTCACAATGGAAAGGGTTGCCCACTCTCAAATAAAGCCCCCACCATCCAAGCTCCCAACAGGTGTGGGATCTTTGGTGGGGGTGCTACAATCCACCCCCCTTAAGACCAGAGCTGTCCCCGGCTCTATCTCGTCACACTAACAGGGTTCCACACACAGGCAAGCAAGTCACACAAGTAGAGAGCCCTCACAAGCCGAGTGTTGAACCGTACTCTGATACTACTTTTGACGACCCAACCCTATCCCATCGTTATATTGTCCGCTTTGAGTCCTACTCAACCCGCACGATTTTGCTTTGGTCATTGGCCCATATGGCCAAGCCCCAGAGCCTCATAATGGGGAGGGTTGCCCCCTCTCAAATAAATCCCCCACCACCCAAGCTCCCAACCGATGTGGGACCTTTGGGTGGGGGTGCTACATGAACTATGTGGAAAAAATCATTTTAATTAGATAAACTAAGTCATATATTAAAAGTCTTTTTTTTTAAGTTTTAAAAATAATATAAAATGATCAAATATTGGAGAGATTAAAAAAACATGGTTTTGTTTATCTAATTAATATGATTTTAAATGATTATATACTTAAATAATCTTCATATGCAGACCTCTAACTATTCTAATGGGTAACCCATCATACGTTTGCACCTATTTATGGTGGGCGAAGTCTCTGTGAGTAAGTGATTATTATATTTCTCTTCGCAACGATCACAACCGTCTGGGTGGTGTAGTTGGTTATCACGCTAGTCTCACACACTAGAGGTCCCCGGTTCGAACCCGGGCTCAGACATTTTATTTTCGTTTTGTTTTGAAATGGTCGGGATCAGACATTTCATTTTCGTTTTGTTTTGAAATGGTCGGGATCAGACATTCTACATGTATTTTTTTTATCCTCTCATTTTCGTTTTGGATTAGTCAGACATTTTATTTTCGTTTTGTTTTGAAATGGTCGGGATCAGACATTTCATTTTCGTTTTGTTTTGAAATGGTCGGGATCAGACATTCTACATGTATTTTTTTTATCCTCTCATTTTCGTTTTGGATTAGATCAGATGTTATTCAAGTTTGGATTAATAATTTTCCAACACATTACTTGTTTACTAAATGGATTAGTCCATTCTAATCTATCTTGGGTTCCAGCCACAAAATTTGAACCTATAATTATTTAAAATGCTTGGGTTCAGTTTGGTAATTGGGTCCACTCAAATTTTGCCAATTCTCTTTCATGGTACACCTGACAATAAGAGAGTCAAGTTGGAGTCGATTTCGGGTTCAAGTCAACAACTCCCAACCCATTATTTACTCTTTTATTAAATTGACTAATTGGTTCGAATCTATTTTGGGTTCATGTCATAAATTTTAAACCCATACCCATTTAAAGTGCTCAGTTCGATTCGGATAATTGAGTAGGATCAAATTTTACCATGTCTCATTCAAGGTAAACCTGACAACATGTCACTGGGTCAACAACTTTCAAAATATTACTTGTTTATTAAATGGATTAGTCAGTTTGAGCCTACCCGTACACATTTAAAATGTTCTTGTTTGGTTCGAATAATCATATCAAGTCAAAATTTGTTAGGTCTACATATATTAAACTAAACTTGTTTTGCAAATTCATGTTACATCAGAGCTCAATTAAAACCCACCAAATCTGTCTTGCTTTGGACTCGTATCTCATAGTTATGTTTAATAATATGAATTATATAAAACAACTTTAAGCTAGTCAAGACTCATGCTTGCCATCTAGAGGTTATGAATTTGGTTCACAAAAAGAATTTACTAAATTCAAATATAGAAATATATTTCAAATTGATGAGATAAAAAACTAGATGATGATGTAGAACAACTTTTAAAGAAAAGACATTCAGATCTCAATGGGCCCCACGTAGAGCCTAAGTGAGGATGTCACCCATAGATGACTTCACTCAGCTGAAGTTTTTAATTATATATATTAGATACATTTTTCATATATTTTAACATGGACGATTATTGAATTTTTCTCGTACAATAAATTAAGGTGGAAAGAATTTCTTAGCAAATCTTAACCTTCTCTATACCACTTTACCCTACCCTCCGTCAATTGTCTAGTAAACCCTTTGAACCTTCGAATTTAACAATTCTCAAAAATGCATCCCAAGCCATGGTTGTAATTTTTGTGAGAATTTACAACGTGTTATTTGATGCAACCAACAGATTATTCTTTGTAGAGCCGGGATGGCAATTTGGTAATTTGGCACGAAAACTCAAAAGCCCGAAGTTCCTGTCATGGATGCGGATGGCAATTTGGCCTGAAAGCTCAAAAGCCCACAGTGCCTTGACTCAACGTAGTGCCGAATGTAGAGACAACACTGCAGTCTGGTTAAAGTAACTATACCATTTTTTAGATGAATAAAAAGGTCATTAAACAAAATAAAATAAAAGATCATACAATTACTAAACATTCAGCCGCCACAAATAGCAAAGCACATCTCATCATCATCATCTAGCCATTTATCCCATCAATCTGGGTAAACTTTCATATTTAGATTTAACAAATGCTTTCCTTGACTGATTGTCCTATCTGATGCCCATAGGACTTGAACCCGTGATTTCTAGACTAGATTCATGAGTCTTGACTAGTTATGAAGAGCAAAACACTCCTGTCGTAATGTTATGGGCAGACTGTGTTTGCCCTTCTTTTACATTTAGTTTTGATAAATTGATAACAAGTCATTTCTTCAAGTAACACTTCGAAGAGTATATCCTAATCCCAACTACAATCACTTCCCCATTCTCCAAGTAATGACTCATTTTTTGTAGAACAAGAGCAGTTGGGTAGCAAGGAAATGGATACATAGCATAGGATGTGACAAGCGTGTATACGTGGCAGATTTTCATGGAATACATGCCAGTCTTTTAAAAACATTTACATGTCCCTCAGGAAAAAATATAAAAAGAGGAAAAAATTGCAAATGATCTCACCATGTAAGCTGTTAATCTCGAAAAGGTGTAATGATTCATAAAGATCCTTTCTTCTTTGTGTGCTACGTACAAGGCCAATCCCATTTTGAACATAAATGACCCGCAGAGTAGAATCAATGCAGCCCAAGTGACATCAATTGTTGAAGATGCTCAGGTGGGAGAGGAGGAGGGGACCAATTTGACTCTGTCATTTCACCATCAACATCCTCAACGACATATTCCTGACCAGTGTTCAAAGACAAATAAGGAATCAAAGTTACATTTTCCTCTCGTCAAATATTCTAGGTCCTTTTAATTCAAGCAACAAAACTTAGCTTCACATAAAGCTCTCACAATTAGAACCCTTCATGGGTTGAGAGTTCTGTGCAAGCAAGTCTTTTGGGTCCACCCTAGGATCCATTTGACCCCTTCCCCCATGCACCAACACGCTCCCACACACACACACCTGCTCCCTATCCACTGTATTGTTATCCAATTTGACCCCATTTAAGATAATCTCACCATTGCTTTCTACCTAAAAGTCTGCCTCGCACCTTGGGCTTCAACAACTATTGGCCCATTGATGGCACATTGTGCCTTGACTATAAGCAAGCAAATAAGCATATGTAGATACAAAATTCTATGTACAGTCAGTACCATTAAAGAAACTAGAGTTCACTTTCTACTTTCTACAGACAAGGATCACTGGCAGCTTTGGTGAATTAATGAGCTGTAAACCATGACAAGAAAAAACATGCACAAGGAACAAAATGGAAAAGATAGTCGCATAAATGCAAACTTACTTTTGTTAGCATCCTTTTTGCTAATATATGGTAATGCCGCTGCCAGATCCGTTGGCCAACCATTGTAGCCACAAGTACACTGTAGAATATGCCAATGACAGTGAAGAGTCCCAGCACAATTAAGCCCATGATAAGTACTAAAGGTAACCCTGCTTCACCAGCTCCTCCCAAACAACCACCACATTCACCAGCTGCACCTGCACAACTCTCAAAGCAGGCCGTACAGTCCGTCCACATACACAGAGTACCAGGCAGATGGCAGTCAGCACACATTCTGCATGGAACATTGTAATTAACTCGTTGAACAATAAGAAAAGAGGGAAAAGCCCAAGATGCAACAATAGGGTTTTCAAGAATTCTGCTGAGTTGATCCAGTCTGTTTCGAATGCGCTTTGGTCAAGTGTGCTTCATGGGCTTCCTCGCTTGAGGAATTCAGGAATATTCCCATGACTAACATCGTTCGAGCTTGGAAAGAATGTGCAGATCTTCAATAGCTTTCCTATCTATTAGTGTTGCTTCATGATCGTGGCTTCCTTTATATTTGGGAAGCTTGTAGTGTGGTGGTTTTTTCTCTCTCTTGTTTGCTTTGTATTAGCACCTCTGGTGCCTTCTACTTCTTAATATATTAACCATTTCAAAACAAGAAAAAGCCCCAGAGAAACAAACAAACAATAATCGAAAACAATGACTGAGGTGTATGAGCAAGTGACCGGCCACATCAGATGAATACATAGATACTGCCAATGAGAAAGCAGGTAATGCAAATTTTTTTATCTTCTTTGACATGTAATGCAATATTTCATTTTCATTTTATTGCGTCTGTTTAAGTAGTGCAGGGACCAAATCTACAAACTCACAGCAGAGACACATGGTACAATTCAAATGGAATTGGGTTCAACCAGAAGGCTAGCCTTTTCAAAAAAAAAAAACCAGCTGCAATTTACTAAACAAAAAATACAATGTAACATCTATCTTAAAGGTGACGTATGCAGTTCTATTAATCTCGACTCAATTTGATTTTAAGGTCAACTTATGATAGTGCATTCAAATGGAATTGGGTTCAAACAAAAGACTACCTTTTCAAAAAAAAAAATCCTGCTGCAATTTTCTAAACAAAAATACATCGTAACATCTATCTTAAAGATGATGTATGCAGTTCTATCAATCTTGACTCTGTTTGATTTTAAGGTCAACTTATGATGGTGCCATTGGGACCCCAAATCTCATAAGAAGAGAAATAAACAACCAAAACAAAGGTCCTATTACTCTCATATTTAGGATGATTGACTCCAGGTGGAAAACAGTCATATCAACAATAAATACTAAGTTATGTGCATAAAATGCATCCATCCAACAAAAAGCTTACCCAGGCTGGCAGCAACAAAGACATAATTCTCTACATGGTTGAGCAAGATCATTACGCACTCGACGATCATAACAAGTTATGAAGCACCCAGACAGTCCCAGTAAAGCGAAAAAAAGTAGCGCTCCTGCATTCAACAAGAATGGCGTAAATACATTATATCAATTCTTCAAACAACGATAAAAGACTTCCAATTAAATTTCAGCACTTCAAAAGATACCACCACAACACCTTTTTTTTTTATGGAGAACCATTCTCTGGCAACTTAATATAAAAATAAATGACATAGAAGTAAGAAAATACTAGAAATTCAAACCCTTAAAATTTACCAGAGCACATTCAAAGTTTCCTACAACAGGTCAGTATGTGTGAGGTATGCCACTTGTAAGACTCTAAGACAAGTAAGTGGAGCCAGTGAGAAAATGTTCAATAGAGATAATGGGTATTTGAGCAACCAGCTTAAGGACAGGTGCATAATGGAAGAATCCATGTCATCATCCCAGCCAATATTTCATGAATATTATCTATTTTATGTAAGCAGGCCTTGTAAAGTTCTTTTCAATTTGACACCCATAGTCTTCATGGACATTTCCCATTCGTAGCTATCTTCTGGGAATAAAAACATCATTGTCACTCATAAGAGGGCACACACCAAGTTTAAAATGTAAAACAACTAAATAAGATATTCTAAAGGACTTCATTATCAAGAAAATGAGAACATAGCAAATTGCATAATATGAACATTTTTGGTAGATGACCAAATTTATTTAAAATTCCCAACCTGCTAGATGATTTCCATCTTACAAGCCAACAGCTGTCACTAACATGTAAAAGTGGGCATATTTATTTAAGGAACATTTTGAGTAAAATCCATATTGTTATATAAAGCTGAATTTGATTAATAAGAAATGATAAAAAAGAAGTACATGTAACAGTAGCAAAGATGTATGAAAACACAATTATATGGGATTTGGGCTTTTGATGATGATGTAACAGAGAGGATAATGATTTTGTTAATACACAAGTTTGTAACTTTGAATGTTATAAGAGATGGTCAAGTGCAAATGAAAGAGTAAAGCAACTATAGAAACATCTCGGTGATCTAGCACTGACATCAAGACGAAGGTTTTGGGTCCAATTCATGGAAACAATTTAAAAAAAAAAAAAAAGCACTTTACCACATATATAATAGAAACTAATTTCACTTTCGAAGTTCCAAGCAGTCCGAAGCCAATATTGTTGGAAACCATCTACCAAACACACTGAATATGCCAATGAAGCAATTACCTGCAAGCACAAGTGCCCAAAAATGAAATAGAAGCAGCACTGGGGTGGTTACGCATATCACAAAAAATGAAACAAGAATAGAAGAAAAACTAGGAGTAGCACTGACTTACTAGTTGAACAGCAATAAAAATAAATATTATATCTCTGGTCACAAAGAAACGGAACTTCAGAGTACGCCACTTCCTGTCAGCAAGAACATGCACTCTCAAGTGGTAAGGAGCCTTGCATGTTGTACAGTGGGCAAATGCAAACCCTTCCTGCAGATAATGGCAATGGGAGATCTGAATCAGGACCAATATTGTATCACCTATTTGAAGGCAGTTTCCTTGACCATAATATCAATAGAATTCAGTGTCATAGAGATGGTACTCGTGGATATGATGATTGTGGTGACGCTTCAGTACAGTATCATGTATGTGGAGGCAGTTGCCTTGAGCAGATATAAATAGAACAATATCAATATAAAGCCCATGCAGGTAAAGAGATTAAAGATATGAGCACCTATGCCACTAAGTAGTGATGCGAGCATCTTAATATATGAAGATTCAAGTGAAGAGATGAGGTTCAACCAGACTTAATTGAAAAATTGGCACTCCAATTTCATGAGAGAATGGATGGAGGGAAGATAGGACCTTGCAAGCTTTCCAATGGATCCAGTTTCATTCAAATCGGAGTCCCGATGACAAAGATATGAACCTTGTACCATCATATGGTGTTCTGGGCCTCCAAAGCCCATTAATTGGGACCCATTGCTTATGTGGAAGCCAGATGGGTGACTTTCCACATCATCAGCCACCTCATTACACACATGGATGCCACGTAGATGATGACATGGCATGGAATCTTCCAAACAAGGAAGTAGCTGGGCACATGGAGCTTGTAGACCACATGTTCCATTATGGGAACTTTGGATTTGGAAAGGGAATCACTGGTAGAAAATGTGGTCTGACTTTGCAGACAGATTTGAGGTACCAAACGATATCAGATTTTCATAAAATTGGATTAATTGGAAAATTTATTCAATAACCTTTCCAATGAATCCAAATTTGCACAATTCCAATATACATAGACGAATTTATAACCATTTTTGTAACCAAGTGTAGGAGAATGACGATAAACTATAATTTGAAAATCCTTCTATTTGTGTAACCATGACCTCCTATAAATTGGAGGCATGGACGACCATTGTTGTACACACAATCAAAATTTCAATTAATTGAGGCTTAAGCTTTGGGCCTCTCCTTTGTGGTGAGTGTTTTTCTTTGGTTTCCTAGTTTGCTTCTAGTTAATTTTCTTGTTCAATTTCTCAAGTTCTAGTTCAATTTTGTGCATTATTGGGCGAAACTTTGCTTCTAGTTCTTAGATTTGTTTCAAGCAAATTAATTCTAGATTGCTAGAATTCTTATTTACTTGTGTGAGACTTGCATGGTGTTAAATTTTGCAAAAGGAAGTCTTGACCTTATTCTATTCTTCCGGTGAGAAGTTGGGTTATTGGTTTATCCATTTGAACTTATGTTTGTCCGTACAACCGGAATTCTACTTTCTTTTAGTATGGAGGCATAGGTAAGTGTTAAACCCGATCATATCCTTCATCAAGTAGAAAGGGGAAAGAAGTGCCTCCAACAATGAATTGACCAAGTGGACAACAATGAGAAAAGGAACATCAGCAGTGTAAAAGGTAAGGTATGAAGAAGTTAGAAGATTGCATACAAATGAATGGAAGTCTGTGTGCCAAGTGAGGAGCTAAGATCAGTCCCTTTTCTCAATAGACATTTAATAATTGAAGAATGTAAAAACATGTTAGAAAATGAGCAATCGCACAGAAAGATGAAGGCATAACTAAGTGGTTCATGTGGGGCACACTTTGGAGTGTCTTGTGCCCTAATACCTATGATCCCATATATCAAGTCCAATGATATGAAAATTGATAATTCTTCAAAAATGGCGGATACCTAAATAATGAAAATTTTGATCGTTTAGATCTTCCTGTAGGGAAATCTTTGGGGTAGATCTCATTTAATTTAGGGATCGTCATACTGGTGGGGTCCAATTGAGGTACCAAGATACGGGTTCGACTGAAGATGGCATCTTTCACATAGCCAAGCATCATAACAGAACATAGATAAAGAAACTATCAAGCAAATACATACTTTCACAGCGCGCCAGTGATCCAGACATGCACGGTGGACATACTTTGAGGTTCCTTTGCACTTGCAAGGAGCAATAAAATCCCTGCCTGAAAGTAATCAAAATGAATTAGATCAGTCAAGTTCAAAAGAACTTTGAAATTGTAAGTAAATATTGTTATGCTAAAATAACAAAATCAACCAACGGAAGCGAGAAACAAAATCAAAATAAGCATCCAAACAAAGAAGACAAAAAATTTATGTGGTTTGGCCGAAGCCTACTCCACGGGCAACAATCAAGTAAGTTCCACTAAATCAAACAGGGGGAATACAAATTACAAATCACTCACTCCAAATTCATCCCTCTCTCACACAAATACAAATTAAATACTCAATTGAAATTTTCCTCAATGATTTTCTCTCCTCTCTCCCAAACCAAACCAAACTAAACTCTCAATGGTGCCCGAGAGGGGCCACACAGCCAGCCAAGAGACCTTTTGTGATTTGTCTTCTTTTATAAGCCAAACTGTCCAACGAACAAAGAAAGAAAGCAGAGAAGGAATAGGAAACTTTCAAAAAGATCCGAAAAGTAAGGGTATAATTTTCGATATTTCCAAATTGAACCAAATCTCCAAATTGAGCAAAAATATCCAACAAATATAAAGATATAAACACAGAAACCACCATCCTGACCCACTAGCAAGAACATAATAGACACAATAGCAGAAATGTCACCCATACAATCCCTCTCATTCAACAACTCTTGCATGTGAACTTTCTTGTCTTCATTTCTCTCTACATCATTATCATCATCAAAGTGTTTTTCTCATATATTTAGAGTTAGCTTATTGAGCTCTACTTCTCTACTCAACCCTACCATAATATCAAAAATCATGTTCTATGTTGCCCCATAATCTATCATATTAAATTTTACAACCTCGATCCACATTTTTAACAGCCTCACTCTTCTCCTAGTGCCTTCATTTCTCTCTACATGCAGCCGGCAAATTTCTTCTAGCAACAATATTCAAATACCACAATAGCACAGAAAGGCATAAGCATCGAAAGGTCCTCAACATCCAATTCGATTTGTGTCTTTTCACAACTATAAACAGGTAAATCCATGGTGGTTAAGGAAATAGACCCTTAAAATATAACCAAGAAAACAACTCATGTATTTGCAAAATTGGTAGTTGCATTTAAGATGGTTTAAGCACATAGAGTTGAAGGATTACAATTAGAAAGTACCATAAGGGGGGTTAAAGGCATGGTTTGAAATGGTAAAACAGGAAATGGCAAGAGTGTGGGGCGATACAAAACATGATTTGTCAACTTGGGTGAGCAGAAAAACAAAAATAAAAAAGCCAACCGAAGATAGATGAGATAAAGGCCTTTATGATGACAATGATGATGTTCACTGCCTCTTTCTTTTTGAGTATCTATACTACATTGACAGTCAACTTATCAGTATTACTCTCTAAGTCACTAAAAAATAATACATTGAATTCAGTGTTTGTGGTATCTTGATTCTGGTACATTTCTCAGACTGTTGTGGCATTTGAAGGCTATTATTAGAAGAGACTGGCCGGCTCTATCTAAGTTCACCATGCAAGAGTTGTTGCGCAACAGATATTGGATGAGTAACATTTCCATTATTCTGTTTATACTTGTGGGCCTCCACGATTATCATTAATGCTGAAATATTTTAGAAAATCATTGATATTACTGAAACAGAGTAAAGATAGACAAATTTGATAACTCATGCCAATTGTGCAGTTGTTAAACCCAACTGAAAATCTAATATTTACGTGACAACTCATTTACAATTTTTCTTAACAGCGAGTAGAAAAAAAATTGCATCTTTACCAAAACAAGCAATGTCAAAATATCTTAAAAAAGAGTAGTAATAAAAGTGAAAAATCAAGTTATCACAATGACAAATCATGCAAGCAAAGAATATCATCCACAAACAGTTTGCTTTTAAAATTAATCGATGATGTGTTTGATGACCTCAAGAAATTTCAATTTTTTTAAAGAATTCCGCGTTGTACTGCAACAAATCATTCACAAATTAAATTCCAACTTATCGCCAAGAGTAGTGTTTGAATGCTAAAAAACATTCCAAAATTAATTTGACTTCTGATTCTACACAGGATTTCCATTTTTAATGGCGAAAGGGAAACTAATATTTCTGATTTGAGAATAAAGTAATAAAATAACGCCGGAAGTATATGCAATAGAGAAAGGGAAAAAACAAGAAGAAGAAGGAAAAAAATCAAGAGAAATGCGGGCGTTGGAAAACCTTAAAGTGATAATTGGAGTTGGCGATTGGGGAAAATACCGTCAGTTTCTAGGCAGATTCTGCACTGGATTTGATCGCCGGGAGGTCCAGCTTCGAGATCGATTTCGCTCGGATGGGGGACAGGAGAAGGAGCGATTAGAGGAGCCGATGATGAAGAAGAAGTCTCAGGATCGGCCATCGATTTCTTGAATTTGGAAAGGCTGAAGAAGAAGAACAACAAGAGATTTGAAAATTGAAAGAAAATCCTAAAACCCTATTTCCGTTGAATCTTCTCTTGCCCTTTTTTCTATTTATCCAACCTCCATCTTGACTAGCATGTCTTTTGTAATTTGTAAAGACCAAGGAGTTTATTCCCCTTGCTAATTTGACCCGGCTGGCTGGAGTCAGGATTCCCACTTCGGTGATGATGCAGTTTTTTTTAATAAATTAAAAATAAATAATACTTACTATAAATTATTTATTAAAGTGCAACATTGGCCGAAATTAACCCGAGTTCTTGCTAAAAATCTGAAAAAAGAGAATTATATTGAATTGACCTGATCTCTAGCCAAGCTCATTTTCAGACATGAAGTATCAAGCCTAAGTTTAAACAAGGTCGAGCTAGTCTTAGTTCAAGAAAATTTGAATTAAAAAATTATGAAAAATTCAAAATTTTAATTAAAATTATGTGGAAATATAGAAATAATAAATAATTTGTATTTTACTAAACAATACAAAGAAACCCATTTTAAGTTAGAAAAGCCTAAGTTTAAATATTTTATAACGACTCGTCCTCCTGACACAATATTATTCATTTTGGACTAAAAAATATGTACACCTTTGCATTGGACCGAAAAATATGCATGCCTTTGCATTGGACCTAAGCCTCACTCTCAGGCTCAACGCATTGTGCTAGGTGGAGGGGTACTCCCACTTATATTCCCCTATATTTTCCAGTGCCTGGGGGAAATGAGACTTTTTTCCTCATACACACACTCCGGGTGCTCTCGCAACCTCTCTCTAAGCACCCGACCTTAAGACCAAAGTCGTCATTGGCTCAGCCACATCACACAGGTAGAGAGTTGAACTTACACTCTGATACCATTTGTAACAATTCATCCCAGTAGCACAATATTGTCCGTTTTGGACTAAAAAGTCAACACGGTTTTGCATTAGGTCTAAGCCTCACTCTCAATGTGACACTCCACCCACCTGGGCATGTGGGAAAAGTCCCACATCGCCCAAGATGGGTGTGGAGAGATAAGATTTAATTGAGGGGGAGCCCCTCTCTCTAGCCAGGCCCGGCCCTGGGTATAGGCGAACTAGGCGGTCGCCTAGGGCCCCCAAATAAAAAAGGGCCCCCAAGTCCATAAGTTCCTTTACTATATGTTAAATATTTAATAATGTCTATTTAAAGCAGATATACATTCTTGTCTGATTGGTTAAAATTCTCCCTCTATAGAAAAGGGACCAGGATCAAATCCTGGCTGTGTTATAATAATAATAATTTCGTAATTTTTTTTTATCAAATTATTTAATAATAATAATGAAAAAGCATAGATTTCTTAAAAAATTAAAATAATGATACTAACAATCATAATAATAATTATTATAATTCTCATTTTATTGAGTTTAATAATAATAATAATAATAAAATAATTTTAATTAATAAAGACTCTTTTAAAATATATCTATCATCTAAATAAAGAGAAAGAGAAATCTATATTGAGTTGATAATTTTGAATTAAAAATAATTTAAAGCTTTTAAAATTTGAAGAGATGAAAAAACATAACTTTATTCATTTGATTAATGTAGATTTTATTAGAACTAATATACAAGTATAAATCATTATAATTAAGATAATTTTTAATTTTTTAAAAAATACAAAAAAATTAAAAATTAAAATAATAATAATATATTCGTTTCAAATGAGAATTTGCATTAATGTCACACTCCATATGATAAAAGATGCATTACCAAAAGAATGAATTGTTGTTTTCCAAATGCATGAATTGCTTATAAAATAATATTAATTATACAAATTACAGTTACCTATGCAGAAATAAGTTTTTCAAAATTAAAATTGATAAAATCTTATCTTCGGTCTAAAATGTCACAAGAAATATTGAATAAATTAGCTATCTTATCTATTGAAAAATAAATGTTAAAAAAACTTAAATATTGTAATTTAATTAGTAATTTTGCTTCTCAAAATAAGAATAAATTTTAAATAATACTTTGTTATAATATTTTATTTAGTTTCACGCATTGTAAAAAAAAATTATATGATTTTATTTTTTACGAGTATATAAAGGCCCCATCTTAAAAATCTCGCCTAGGGCCCCTGAAATCTCAGGGCCGGCCCTGTCTCTAGCATGAGGCTTTTTGGGTCTGGTCCAGTGAACTGGATCCAAAGTAAAGCCGTTTGGGTTTGGTGGGCCTAAAACGGACAATATCATGTTTGGGGAGTCGGGTCATCACACTCAGATCCAAAATGTGTTGTGCTAGATGGAGGGTTCTTCTCTTTTATATTTCACCATATTCTCCAATCTTTAGGCGATGTGAGACTTTTCTCCTTCCACACACATGTTCTCGATCTCTCAACCTCTCTTTAAGCACCCAACGATATTGGGCCTGGGTTATCACATATTTAAAATTTGAATTTAAGCTCAAATTTTATAAATATGAATATGTCCACTACTTGGATTGAACAAATCAAACTAGCTCGGGCCTCGGCTTCCGCTCAAACCTTTTGATTACAGATAAAGTTGGAATCAAATTGTCCAAAGCCGAGATGGCTTGCCTTCTAATTGTAGTCTCTATTAATTATGTCAAAAAAATATCTTCCTTAGATTTACGTCTATATTAAAATTTATTTTAAAAGAAAATCGCACGCATTTGAAGCTTCTTTTGTATCATAGCTATGGAAAAAAAAAAATTAAGCATTTTATGTGTTTTTACATGTAAAATTTATTAGAAAATTAGATTTTTCATATATAACTGATCTCAAATTATGAAATTGTCCGTTTTGACGGGTTTGGAATTCTCCAACTAATGTCCAACCTATAATCTACCAGGTTGGCAAGTTGGCTCTTCACTATCGGGGCGACCTAGAATCTACCGGACCTCACATCATTCACCCCACTTTTAGAGTGGAGGCATCTTCGACTCTAACACCATCTGATGTAGAATTGACCCTTAAACACGATATGTACACTTTTACTGTTCTAAAATCCACCAGCTTTGGTTCACGCCTTATTTTTGGGCACACAAAAATACGATATATCTAAAGGAGAGGAGCTCCACCTTATAGCCATGACTCTAAACACTTACTAGTGGGACTAATGTCCAACCCACCGAGCTTATAAGTAGAACTTGTCACCTCTGAGCGACTGGAAATCCACGAGGCCCCACGTCACTTTCTATTCTTTCCCCAATCAACTGCGTTTCGAATGACCTTACAAAAAGATAAATCTAACTTTTTGTATATTAAAATACATTTTAATCCTTTAGCAAAACAAAAAATAAAAAGTGGTGTTGAAAATAACTTTAAATGAATAAAATGTATTTTTATAACCAAATGATATATTTATTCTCGTTGAGTTCTCGTCTCTCTATCTGTTTATGTGTTGTATCATTTCTTTTGTTTATGTCAAGAGAAAATTAATGCAAAAGACCCAGGTTTATTATTTGCAGGCAGTTTCTGGTAGTTTTAAAATTAATCATACGTCGTCTAATGTGAGGTTTAGATGTCTATATTATCAAAAATAATACTAATAATATTGGAAAAGAGACTAAACTTTAATTAAAAATTCTACAGATTTTTTATGGATAATGACAGTAGATGTTGTTCATTAGACTTCATGATTAGAAATTTCAATTTGGAATGTATTGCGTAACGAATGAGTCTCACATTGATTGCGAAGAGGGAGATTTAATGAATTATAAAGGACTTGAGTCACTCTGCCTATTAGGCTAGATATACAGTCTTAACAAGTGGTATTAGAATCATATCTCCATGTCAATCCATGTAGAGTCAGGGGGTCTCTAGTCGAATGGAATGATCGTCTACGTTCTATTGGATCGTTCGAAAGAGAGGATTGTTGGAGCAGCGAACGAGTCTCACATTAATTGTGAAAGGGAAGATGTAAAAACTTGTAAAAGATTTACGTCGCTTCACCTATTAAGCTACTTTTGAACCAGATACTTAGTCCTAACAAAGTATACATACCGCGTTCAAATGAGTTAACATCTATGATAATATAAAGTAAATGTTACCAACTGGATAATCCTAAGATTTTTAGTCTTGGATGAGCGTATCAAATATTGGCGTAGCAATAAACAGATTGAATCGTTTAATGTGTATCAATTCTTTCATAGCAACTAAAGTTCTCTATTTATAATATTTTGAAGGTGGGAAGCTCTATGAGAACATATCATTGGTTGACTGCTACTTGGCTTTAATTAATGTATATATTGATCTATGATTGACTACCTCTAGTAATGAAATTAAACTTGATAAAATTTCAATCCTATATTGAGCTATTCAATTTAAATAACTTTTTATAAACATTATATACACACATAAATCTTTCAAACTAATCCGACATCGCTAAATGTTATCCCATATTAAAATATTGATGGTCAAGTTATTATTTGAGCTCCATGCCAGGTGGAACCCATAGTGGACCCTTCCCCTTCTCACACTCACTACAGTGTGAAATGCATTAATATTAATTTAACACCCATCTAAATTTTATACTTTATTGAGATATCTCAAAAAAAAATTATTATCAAATAAAGTTTATTTTTGACGTTTAAAATATAGTTTTATTTATTTAATTAAGATTATTTTTAAAGATACTATATAGTATATACAAACAAAGAAATTTCAAAGCCATTGATCTACATAGAATTCAAATGGTCTCACAGACAAGTGTTAAAATTAAAATTTAATCGCCATTGTCTGAGGGATCTATATATACATGTCTCAATGGGATTACATAAAAACCATAATTGAAAGATGATTTTTTTTTTATAAAAAAGTGTTTTTTTTAATGATTTTCAAAACTTTTAAGCATTCTCAAATGAGGAATAATCATCAAAAAATGGTAGCTTAAACCTAGATAGATAGATAAGGAATGTTATCATTATTAATGGTTAACTCTTCATTTATTTTAAATTCTACTATTTAATTTTATAAAGGATGACCTGTGAATATGTTGAAATTAGTGAAAATATTTTCGAAAAAGTTGATTCGGCAAAATGTTGTAAGTCTATATTATGTATTTACTGTATTTAAAAGTAAACATATTCATAAAATCTATACATATGACACCTATTATCTTTAAGACACCTCATGTGAGGTCATGAGAGTTCGAATCAGACACTTTTCATTTTTTTAAATTGAATTTCCTATGATTTCCACGATGTATATTAAATAAAAATAAAAATATTTTCCACCGACCCTTAATCGAAAGTGGAGAAGATGAAGAAGACTTTCTCTCTATGAATTTAATTTTCATATAAATTCAAAAAATAGATTCAGAATCTTTTTATTATTTTTGTGTTCCTATTTATATTGTCAATTAGGCTCTGACATATGCTCGTTGTTGAAAAGGAGGAACATGTAGGGTCAGGCCATGTATTAGCTGGGCCCTACGTTGGATTTCATATCATCATATTTGGATTTAATGTAGGTAAGCCATTTAAGACACTTTACACGTCAACTTTGTGGGGGAAGAATTATCATATTTAAAAAAAATTAAAAGATAAAATAGTAATTTCATATTAAATTTTAAAATCAGATCTCTAGAAGAGTCGGTGTCTAAATTATCAACCTTTAACGTATTAGGTATTAATTGGACCATACTTATCGGGATAGGTCATACAGTAATATATTGTTAATATTTTATAAATATTGGCCATAACTCAGCCCTATATGGTCGGATATTTAAGCCCAATTTTGGCCGGTAGGTGATACAGTAATATATTGTTAATATTTTATAAATATTGGCCATAACTCATCCCTATATGGTCGGATATTTAAGCCCAATTTTGGCCCCAAGCCCATTTTTAAAAGGGTTTATGTAATCCACTTCCTCTGAGTCTCAACCTTTTCCACATCTAAGCATCAAACTCTCTTGGGAGAGTGAAAAAAAACCCATATTTCACTTTTTTTTTCTTTAAGTTAATGTCCATATTGGGCTTTAATGAGAAATTTAAAATGAAAGCATGTAAGGTGGTTAGGGAATTCAGAAGAGATGTAATATTATGAATTAAACATTTTGGATGATGAATATTTATTTTTTATAATATTTTTTAAGAATTTCATTAAATTATTTCTTTAAAAAAATAGATATAATATTAGAATATATTCTTTTTAAACTTATTTGATACACGAATTTTTTTAAAATCCTCCCATCTATTTCACTGACTGACCGTATTATAAAAATATAATGTTAGAAGAAATACACTCTCATGGCATCATGCCTGTTTGAGATTACATGTAGGTATCCCTATCAGGTCCACCTACGTGATAGGGTTGGATCCATTTAAAAGGTACTTTTAGATAATGCTATTTATAAAAAATTAGACCGGAATGATGGATCTATTGTTAGATGATGCTATTTATATCAACGATAAAAATGAAGATAATTTTGTATACAATTTGAGTATAAATCTAATTCACATGATAAGATAAGGGACATCAATCCTCTTACGGAAGTTTTGTTTAACAAGACACGAGTTTTAGTATATTGTCAATTTTACTCTTAATATGAACAGTAAAATTGGCTCACTGAAATTTTTCATAAATAGTAAAATTGACTCATCGAAATTTTACCTTTCACATGAACAATAAAATTGACTTATCGAAATTTCGCATGAAAAGTAAAATCGGCTCACCAAAATTTTACTTTCGTAAGAAGAGTAAAATGGGTTCACTGAAATTTACTGTTCATGCGAAGAATAAAATTGACGTTAAAATACCAATGAATCTACGTATTGATGTTGGGCGATTTCTTTTATTAATTTTCTTTGTATTTAAAGAAGTATTACTATAAGATAATGTCCATGTTAGATTTAAAAATAAAAATAAAATAAAAGCATGTCTGATGTTGAAAAAACTGGAATGAAAGTATGATATTATGATTTAAGTATTTAACGGTCTGGATTTTGAGACCGGCCAGCATCGCGTCAGTGAAGTGCCAGAATCGTTTCGGGCAAAACCAGGATATCTGCGAAACCAGAGTTGTTTCCACTTTCCACAGATTCTGTTCTTCCATACATTGATCCGAAATCCAAAATCCGAATATAGAAGTGGAATTGCATAAAATATTCGAATATTCCCTGTTTGGGCGGTGCAGTCTATTGGCGAAATTTGCGGTATGACTCAGTTTCCCACGACACTGAAAAGTTTATGGTTTGATTACGTTAAAGGTTAACAATTATTTTGATAATTATCAATTAAAATTAAAAATATTCATATTTTTAAGAATTAAAAAGAAAGTGATTTTTGCACCCCACATTCACCCATTGCACACCCTCTTCTTATGTGAAATTATGATATTGTCCAAACAAGTGAGAAATGAGAGTGAAAAGAGGAAATTTGAGTTTGGAAGTGAATAGAGGAAATTTGAGTTTGGATGAAATCGAAATTTCATATGAAAAGGTGCACTATGAGTAAAAGGTGGAGGTGCAAAAATCACTTCCCATTAAAAATATCTAATTAATTTAATTAAAGTATTTTTTACTATAATTTAAATAAATATCTTTTTAATGAATCCAATTTTCGTTCTCACCTTTTTAAATGGTGAGTTCAATGCCTAAATGAATACAAATAATACGAAGTGATCTAATGTGTTGGCGATAAGCTTGATAGATTAGTGGGCATGTTTTGTTTAGTTTGAGTAAATCCACAAAACACTGAAGAGATTTTTCTTTTGAGTGTACCATCTTGATGTGCAATCTATTGGATGAATAATATAAAATGTTCAGAATGTTTTTCGTCTTTTAGATTTATCTGTATTGATAGATTTTATATATTTTTATTATTAGATTAGTAATTAAAAAAAATATTTATCTAAACAAGGCACAATCAACTTTTAACTTAGTTAAAAATTACTTGAATATTGGGTACTCATACCTCTACAGTAGAGAAAGCCCCATGTTAGAATCCGTGCAAATTAGAACTAACATCACACAATTGAAAGTTAATCTATCATAGCTAGTCACAAAATAATATGATTATTCTATTAAATTATTAAACATATTAAAGTAAAGATTATCGATATGATGATTATAAAAAATGAATCTATTAATTTTTTATTTAGTTTTATAAAAAATAACTATGAAATTCTCTAGTTCAATCATCTTTTTTACAATTTTTATCGACATAATTTTTAATGTTTGGTTTTATCTTTTAATTTACGATAGAATCATGTGGAAAAGTATAATTTGTAAAATTAATCTGTCATTAAATCTATCTTATCACGTTAATGTGGTTTATCACGAGAAATAGTAAAGAAACATCCCACCGATTCTTTAGACAGCCCCACGTTGGAAAACCAGAAAAATCCACATAAAATACTGAAAAAAGGTAACCGGTAACGTGGTGTGCTGCGTACATTCCCTTTAATCCACAGTAATTTAAGCACGTCCAAAATCAAGGAATCGTGGATCTCCAAACAGAAGAAATCAATACCTGTCAATCTTATCCAATTTCAAAGCGACTCGTCCATCCAAACGCACCAATATCTGCTATAAATGCTGCAAATCCAAACACCAACAGACCCAAGTGTGAAGAAGTTGAAAGTTGCAGGGATTTGGGGCTTTGGATCTTGTTTTGAAATCTGGGTTTTGTTCCTGAGTTGGGAAAAATGGCAGATATAGCTATTTTGGTGGCAGAGGAGTTTGAGAGGAGGAAGAGTTCGGAGAAGAAGAGAGAAGGGCAGCAAGTCAATGTAAGTTCCTATTTCTCAGTTCTGTTTGGAGGGGTGAAAAATCATTCTTTGATGAAAGAGGAGAAGGGGAAATTTGAGGTTGCAAGGATGATTTTGGAGGCAAGAAGCCCTCTTGGATGTGCAGCTGTTGATGGGTTCTTTTCTGCTTGAGTTTTTATTTGGATCTATTGTAGTTTGTACAGTGATGGAAGCTTGGAAATTGGATTTTATGCTTTGATTTCAAGTGGCCTTCTTTCAATGAAATTGCCTTCCTTTTTCAGCCAATGATTTTAGCCTTTTAGCATTTTATAATTTGTCTAATAATTCATTATTTAGATTAAAATCTAATCTGATGGTGTCAAAATAGGAATCAGTTGAAAGAATGTTTGATCCATGGATCATGTTTTATTTAAGATGGTATATTTTTATAACATAATATCTCTATTTTACGTTGAAAGTGAGATTAATTCGACAGATATATATTTACCTCTTGATTGACATATCAATTAAATTTACAAAAAATGATTCGCTGAGGTTTAACGGTGAATCGAACTAAAGGCCGCCATTCAAAAAAAATGGGTTTATTGAGTGTCCAATCAACTCTAATATTTACCGTCTCACTTTATTGCAAATTTTAGATGAGATAAAAAAATTGCAAAATTTTAAATTACTGGCTGATATTAGACAATTTTATATCTCGACCTGACATTAGAAAAACTTTTAAGTCAATTTTCTAAATTTACTATAATTTTTAATTGACCTCTTCCTACTTGGGAACTCCACCACAACAGGCAAGAGCTTATTGTTACTAGTTAAAAATGGTTGGTTTGATGAAAATATTTTCATGAGTAAATAGATAGATTAGGTAAAAACAAAATTTCATCTCCGTACTTATTGTCATGGAAATAAATGTAAAATTTATAATTTAATGATTTTTAGGAGTTCATGTAGATGTAATTTTGGTCTTAAAAATTTAACTATATATAAAAGAGAGATAGGTGATATTTTGATACATACAAATTTACAAGAATTGGATAAATTTGAAAAGTTTGGATCGATCATTAAATGTCTTTATAAAGGACTTTACTAGATCTCAACTAGAGAAAGTCACTCCAAAATATTTTCTTAAGAATAATGATTGGTAATTTAGATCAAAATTGAGTTGATGTGGTTGACAAATTTTTTTTGGTTTTTAACTACGACCTAAATTTAACCTCCAGATGATTCAATTGGGTGAACCCCTTTACTAAAATGGTCAAGATATTCAAATTGAACATTATTTTGCTAAGATGGAGTTGCTAACTCATAATTACCGGAGTAAATAAATTAACAAGTTGAAATTTGTAAAGCTCTAATTCAAGTTCAAGTCACTTACTAAGCAAGTCAAATGGCTCGTATCGGTGAATAACCTTGTTTTTTCATATTTTGTTCATTAAATTTAAGTGACTAAAAATTAAATTATAGATGAAATCTAGTTTTTAGATGAAATCTGGTTAACTTGTGGTTCATTGAGTCTAACTACACTCCAAATGATTGATTTTTTTAATGAATTTCTAATAAAAAAAAAGAAAAATAAACTAAGTGTTCATACAAATAGATGACTAAATGGGTCGAAAAAATTGGATTGAGACTACTTGTTTAGGTAAATGAGAAAAAATGAGCCCGAGTTTGACCCGTCAGGCCCGTATTATACATGTTCAAGCCCGAATGTTTGTAATTAGATTTGGGCCTGTCCAGATCAGGTCCGGTTTAGGGCCGAGTAGGCCCTTGTCCATCTAAACTCCCTTCTTAAGGCAAAGGCGAAGCAAGCAACCGAAAGCATGCCAGAGGATTCAGGACTCTATATTTTTGCCAAGAACAGCGCTGCCACCACCTTTTTATTCAGCGGCCTTCGGTGGCAATGCTTGCGACCGCATTTCTACACATTCCTCAGCTTCAGTTTTCTCCATTTTCTCCCATCTCAAAACCCATTAAATCACCAACGTCCAGTGACAAAAAGAAATACAGGAACGCCAACAAAATCCTTCAATATCCCTGTTTTCCCTGCAGAATCTCCTCCCTTTCTTCCCAAGAACAAAATTCCAGAAAAATCATCGGTTTTTCAGAATACCCAAATGGCGAATTCTCTGCTGCTTCTAAATATTCACCTGTCAATCGCTTGCTCGATGCAAATACTCTTGCTTCGTTGCTCCAATCATGTTCTAGGCTGAAAGAAGTTAGAGGCATACATGCAGTCATTATAAAGAGATTGGAAAACTATTTAACGTTTATAAATAACAATTTAATTAGTTTGTATGTGAGATTCGGTGAGTTAACGGATGCACGCCGGGTGTTTGATGAAATGTCTGAGAGGAATGTAGTGTCATGGACTGCGATGCTAAATGGTTGTTTGAAACTTGGGTTGGATGATGAATTTATGGACTTGTTCAGTGAGTTGATTAACAACCAAATTCAACTTCATGCTTCGACATTTGTGATTGTTTTGAATATGTGTAGTAAGAGATTGGATTTGGAGCTAGGGGAACAGATTCATTCTTGCATCCTGAAAGGAAGGTGTAGCAATTTGATTGTAAACAGCGCCCTTGTCTGTTTCTATGCTAAGTGTGGTGATTTGTTGGCTGCTCGTAATGTATTTGACAAAATGCCTGAACGAGATGTTGTTTGTTGGACTGCAATGATCACAGCTTATGCACAAAATGGGCATGGGGAGGAGGCCTTCTCGTTGTTCTCACGAATGCATTATGATGGTTTCCGTCCCAATGAGTTTACAGTCTGTAGCACCTTAAAAGCCTGTGGGGAAGAGAATGCTTTGAAATTTGGGAGACAACTGCATTGTGCTGTAGTTAAGAAAGTTATTATTGATGATGTATTTGTGGGAAGTTCTTTAGTCAGTATGTATGTGAAATGTGGGCAGGTCTTAGATGCGAGGATGGTGTTTGATGGGATGATCAGGAGAAACACTGTTACATGGACTTCCATGATTGCAGGGTATGCACAAAATGGGCATGGTGAGGCGGCCATAAGTTTGTACAGAAAAATGAAAAGAAGGAGGATACTAGCTAATAACTTGACAATAGTTAGTGTTCTTAGTGCTTGTGGTTTGGTTGGATCCTTGTGCATGGGAAAGGAAGTTCATGCACAGATTTTGAAAAATTCAATTGAGAAAAACATGTATATTGGGAGCACGCTTGTATGGTTTTATTGCAAATGTGGGGAGTACGGTTACGCAACAAATGTTCTAGAAACCATGCCTTTAAGAGATGTGGTCTCTTGGACTGCAATAGTTTCTGGCTATGCTTGTTTTGGGCATGGCTTAGACGCTCTTGAATTCTTGCATGATATGTTATGGGAAGGTGTGGAGCCTAACCCCTTTACTTACTCATCAGCACTGAAAGCATGTGCAAAGCAAGGAGCTATGAGGCAAGGGAAATGGATTCATGCTTCTGTGAATAAGGCGCCTGCTTTATCAAATGTCTACGTGGGTTCTGCACTTATTGACATGTACTTGAAATGTGGGTGTGTTGATGATGCATTTCGTGTTTTTGATATGATGCCCGATCGCAATTTAGTATCATGGAAGGTGATGATTATAGGGTATGCAAGAAATGGTCATTGCCGAGAAGCCTTACAGCTCATGTATCGAATGCAAACAGAAGGCATCAAAGTCGATGACTTCATCCTTACCACAGTTCTTAATGCATGTGGTGGTGTTGAGTGGGGAACAGAGTGTTCTGTTCATAGCTTGCAGTCTAGATGATAGTTATTTATTTTGAAGATCATTTGGGAACTTTAGAAGAAATTCACACTTGTGAAATGCACAAGGTTATCGTTTGGCTGAAGCATGGCTAAATGGTGACTTCAAGGTTGCAACTGAGCGTGACAAGGATATTGCACTACCATGAGTTTGCATACTCGAATCTACATGTATAATCAAAAGTATAGAAAATGCCCATCTGCGTGGATCTTCATTTTGTTCTTCTTGTGTTGCTACAGTTCTGGTGCAAGTGCAGCTCTGATTTGAACTCTGTAAGAAGGACTTTCTGAAGACAAGATGCAGTGTGCATTGTTATGGCATGCTTTGCAGTGTAAGGAGATACTTCATCTCAAGGGTGCATCTGTATGTATTCCAAATCACAGTTGATGTAAATGTTTTGGCCGAAAAAGAAAGTTCCTTATCCAATCCCTCTCTGAATTTATGTGGTTTTAAAAAATACGTCCCCTGCATTTATATTGGGATAGAAATTAAGTCACTTGAAGTTGTACTCATTACTTTGAATGTGTTGTACTACTGCACTTGGATTCTTTGGATGCCCACTTGTTTGAGGCGAGTTCCCTAACTAAACATAAACCATGTCATGAACTTTTAGTCTTAAATCAGCATTTCTGCTTACTTGTTTATAAGAGCTTGATTATTGTCATGCAAGTTGAGATCTTTAAGGTGTAACTAAATTCTTTCTTTGCTATCAAACTTGTTGGCCACAACTAAATTCTTTGTTTGCTATCAAACTTATTGGCTACCTTGTCTTGGGTTTATGGTTATGTGCAGGATAGAATAAGGGAAAAAGAAGAAGAAGAACTCATAAATCCGACCCAAATGGGGTAAGATTTGTATACATTGATGTATATATCAGTATTGTGGCCCAATCCAATAGATGAATTCCTGACTGATCGCTGCCCAATTGAAATTGGGACTGAAATTTTGGACAGCAATGTGCTTGGAAATTTAAGCTCAATGGATACCCATATTGGGCTTGGACCAAATAATTGATGGGTTGGTCCTAATGTAAAAATTAGTATAAAATTTCACCTGAATTTCTTTTAGGGTTGTTCACAAGCTGGATTCGAGCTGGACTATGCTTTATGGCAGTCTCATCCATTTAAATATACAGAAGCCCAAGACCGCACGAAGCTTGCTGGGCTTTGTAAATTAAAGCTCAAGTCCATCCATTTGAAAAAATACTAAGCCCAAGCCTACTCATATGAGACCATTAAAAAAAAAAATCAACTATTCAAATTAAAAATAGACATGACGAGATACAAGTGTATCAAATTTATCTTGGTGATTTTTAAAGACATTTAGTGACTGTGACTTATGTCCACTTTCAACATATGTAGCAGGGGTGAAAAATCCGATATCTCGGCCGATAAATTTCTCTCTTTTTTTGTGTTTTTTTTTTTTAAATATCGTTATTTTTTTATTAGTTTATTTTTTCTGAATTAGAAAATAAATAAATAATCTAAAAGAAAGCTGTTTTTTTTTTTTAAAAAAAAATTGAAAACGATAATATCGGTCGAGATATCAATTCGGGCTCACCACCGTTTTGATTTTTTTTTAAAAAGGACAAATATTATGAATATCGGCCGATATCGGACTGATATATTGGTCATATTGGTCGAGAACTACTGTGTACGATCGATATAATACATATTGTCCGATATAATACGGTATTGGAAAACTGTATTATATTGGCCGATATCTTTACCCTGATAGATAGTATTTTAATTAATTTCAAAATAATCTTTAAAAAAATGGGAAATCGACTATGTGGCTAAATAGTATTGTAGATCGATTAGTGTTGTAGTGGTCGACTCGAATGTGGGCCTAATGTCGTCTTGCTTGAGGACTCGGTGCCCTTATGTGGCTGGCATTATACATTCTTATCAGCGTGACACCGATTATGCAATGCTGTGACAATTGTACAATGAAAATCTGGGAAAACCGTTGAAGACTGTATATTTCCATTATAAGTTACATTTTTTTTACGATATTTAGGAAATGGAAAAGGCACTGCATAAAATTTGATCCTTTCTCTTTGTTCAATTTAATTATTATGATTTATTTATTTTTCATAATTTATCTTACATAATTATAATTATTGAATGAAAAAAATCTTAAATTATTTTGTCTATAGTCTCATATTCATTTCTTACACCATCTGGGGTTGATAAATGTGTAGCCCTCTTCCATAGAATTAAGAGTCTACTATAAATTATATACAAAAAGATGACCACTTACACCGGCATGGTACCTAGAAATGGGATCCACCATATGAGTATTGAGTAATAATGTTTTTGTTGAAAAGTTTTTTGTTTCAGTACGAGGCACACTAAAAATCACTTTTATCAGTCCAATCAAATTTTATTTTTAAGGCTGTAGACTTCAAGATAGAAAAAGTGATAAATTTTTTTGAAAGCTTATTGATTCAATTGATTAATCAAAATGATTTTTAGTGTGATACATATTTAAAGAATAACTTTTTCAATGAATTAAGGTTGGCCATATAGACATCACATTTTTTTTTTTATCAGGAGACACTTCTTTTTATTTTTATGTGTAAAATTATCAATTTACCCTTCTGTGTTTTGATAGTCTGATTGAAACTCCCTTTAATTATCGTCCGATTGAAGGCTGTAGAGAGAATGTAGGATAGGGCGGTTCCAAGAATCGTACGAATGAATGTTATGGAGAGGAATTTTCAAAAGAGATCGTTTCTCGATCGATTTTTACAAACAAGGTATCAAAATTTATCTACTCTGAATTTTATTAACTCCATGATTGATTTTAAGTGAAAAATGTATAGTTTTGGACTTCAAAATCGTACTTAAAAAATTAAGGAAAAATGATATTTCTTTTTAATTCTTTGGGTACGATTTTTTAAGCAAAAAAATATACCTTTTTTACTTAAAATCAATTCCGAAGTTCATAAAATTCAGAGTAAATGAATTTTGATACATTGTTTGTATAAATAAGTTGAAAAATCACCTCGTTTGAAAACCCGAGCAAAACGCGCAAAGGTTACAGTTGGTAGGGAGATCATTTCTCGACCGATTTTTACAAACAAGGTATCAAAATTCATCTACTTTGAATTTTATAAACTCATGAAAAATGTATAGTTTTGGACTAAAAAAATCATACCCAAAGAATTAAAGAAAAATTGCCTTCTTTCTTAATTCTTTGGGTAAGATTTTTTAAGTCCAAAACTATACATCTTTCACTTAAAATCAGTCCCAGAGTTTATAAAATTCAAAGTAGATGAATTTTGATATATTGTTTGTAAAAATGGGTCGAGAAACGACCTCCCTCCTAACGTTTACACGTTTTGCTCGGGTTTTCAAACGAGGTGGTTTCTCAAACTATTTCTATAAATAATGTATCAAAATTCATCTACTCTGAATTTTATGAACTCTGAGACTGATTTTAAGTGAAAGGAGTATAGTTTTGGACTTAAAAAATCGTACCCAAAGAATTAAAAAGGAATGTCATTTTTCCTTAATTCTTTGGGTACGATTTTGAAGTCCAAAACTATATCATTTTCACTTAAAATCAGTCCCGCAGTTCATAAAATTTAGAGTAGATGAATTTTGATAGCTTGTTTGTAAAAATTGGTTGAAAAATGATCTCTTTTGAAAATCTCTCTCCACAATATTCGTTCTGACAATTCTTGGAATCGTTCGATCGTACATTCTCTCCACAACCTTCAATCGGACGATAATTAATGGGAGTTTCAATCGGACTATCAAAACACAAAAGAGTAAATTGATAATTTCACACTTAAAAATGAAAAGAGGTGTCTCCTAAATATAGGTAGCCAACATTGTAATCATTTCACATCATAAAAATATCAAGGGAAGCATGCGTGGGATAATTAACTTGGAAGTCTTGTGTGTGGTCATGAATTATCCAATGAGCCCATCAAAAGGTGAAAACTGCAACACATTAGACTATTAGAGATAAGGGTGTCAATAAAACTTTGATTACAACTTGGGACATGAATCTTGACAAATAGAAATTTTCTTCAATATAAGAAGAACATGGCTGCATTGTCTCTTCACCCTCATCCAACTTTCATAAACACTTAGCACGGTCGACGGATTCCGCCTCACTGCACGTCAAATCGGATTGCTCGAAGGATATCATCAACTGTTGCTCAATAGACACGATATTGGGATTAGTCTCATCTTTAATATAAGATGGAGACATCCATATTAAAAAAATGTTTATACTTTATAGTGTAATCTAAGTGATCCACGTCTCTTATTGGAATTTGGTCTCCAATTAAAAAATAATTAGACCATAAAGATATTTTTATAATTTTGCATATGGGGTGCTATTGATAGGTATTCTTCAATATTGAGAGATGAGAAAAAGAGAGCACTCTATTCTTGAAAATAGTGAAATCGCTCGTATCTCTTTATGAATTTTGACACCTTAGCAAATTATGTAAATCGCCTGTGTTTTTATGTGATTATTTATGTGTTTGTTGCATCTTGATTTATTTGTCATTAGACAAATGTAGTAAGACACGATAAATTTTAATGTAATAAAATTTTCTAAACACTTTTTTAATCAAGAGCATAGGTCTAAATATTGGCTGATATCGTTGATCTAAGGTGCAAATATCGGCCGATACATATCGTATCGGCCGATATATATCGGTTTTTTCAAACCCATACATATCGGCCGATACGATATGTATCGGCCGTACAGTAGTAATATCGGCCGATATTCATAAATATCAGTATTTAAATTTTTTTTTTTTTTAAAAAACACACCGATATGGTTTTTACATTGTTTTTTGCGGTTTTTAACGGTTTTTTGCGATTCGCCACGGTTCGACACGGTCCGTCAGGATACGGCTTTCACGATTTTTTGCGGTTTGTCACGGTTCGCCAGGATACGATTTTTTGCGGTTTTTTCACGGTTCCGATATCGGAGGAGAGAGAAAATGTCGATATCGGGAGGAGAGATAAAAATATCGGCCGATATATCGGCCCGGGCGTTTTTTTAATCCCTGTCGTTGATATATATCGGTCGATATTTTAATTTTTTCAAATAAATAATAATAATATTGGCCGATATAAAAAATAACAAAATCGAGAAACCTATATTGGTCCACCGATATTTGTTAAATACTATTGGATGAATTATTTTTTTATTGGCATTGAAAGCACGAAAACCTAATATTTCAAAATCTAGTCATATTAAAAAGATTTATCTTTCTATTTTTCAAGCGTCACTCTATTTCCTAGCAAATCAACTGATTTAACATGAGACATTAAAAAGAGTTAAAAAAATGCAAGATTTTCCTTCTCATGAAAGCAATCGCATATCAACATTTTGTTTTAGAGTCATATCTTTGGCTTAACTGCAAATTAGTTGGTCATTTAAGTTTAATTAAACATTGGGTAAGTGGGTCATAAAGTTAGGTGGGTTTTCATTTTTTTTTTTTTCAAAGAAAGGACAGTGGGTAAGTGGCTCAAGACTACACAGTAGGAATACGACTTTGGATTATGGGGGGCTAAGTTAGAAATCTCCCTTAGGAAAAAAAAAATTCAGTCTCTATAATGGATCAGATATTTCAACTGATTTTTAAAAAAAATTAATTCATGTTTTTGAAAAATGTATATTTAAACATGACCCGTAACTGACAAATTTCGGCTAAAATCTATTAAAAAATTATGGTTTTTACCGACTTTTTTTAAGACCAAGGTGTCCAACCCTCTTAGAGCATCACCAGACATGTCCAGAATTTTTAGATAGTGGAATGAGTTACTTTATAATTTATAATACAGACAAATGGAAAAGTAAGACTACTAAAGCTTACTATAAATAGACAAAATTTTACCAAATGACAATGATGCTGGTGATGATGAAGGGGATATCTATTGTTTTATGAAATAAAATTTAAAATATTAGTAAAATAAGAGAAAAGAAATATTGAGTATAACTTTGATAGGTCTAAAATATAGAAGATCAATTGGCTAAAATAGAAAGTCATCTAGCATCTATAATAAATTTTTAATAATGTTTCATTACTTGGGTGCAATTAAAGAATAAAGTAGGGAGTTAGTTTGTATTTCACAAATTAATTAACACAAGGTGAGCTCACTTTTAGACAAAAAAAATATGATTGATTTGAATGTGAGTCAAGTGAGACCGGAGCTATTTCAAAAAGCCCAAGCCTGAAAGCCCTAAAGTCCATTTTTATTTTTAAAATATTAACGGATCTTTTACTGTTATCAGATTTGCGGGAGGCTGTGTGAATATAGAGTTTTACTCATTACTCTTATTGTTCGAGAGAGTGAAAGTCTTCAGTTTCTTAAAAAAAAGAAATTGAACAGGTCAGTCTCATGACCTCAGATAAAAAAATGAGAATGGCTTTAATGACGATATACTTTTTTATAGCTTTTTACAAATGATTCAATCTTTCAAATTAAGTTTTACAACTATTTTTGAATTTTTTATAAAGTTTATGTAATCCCTTAGTCGAGCGAACAACTAAGGCTGCGTTTGGATATGGGGGTAATTCTTATAGGAGTTACCCTGAATAGGGGTCACTCTTGAGTAGGGATTACCCTTATCTTATTTGTTAATTACAGTGATAAAGTAACAACTTACTCTAATGATAAAAAATGTTGTTTGGTACCTATTAGCAGGGGTAACCTGATATATTAACAATCTTATGAGAAATTTTATAAAATATAATTATTAAATAATATTCATTAAGTGAATCTAATATTATCTAATTCTTATAGATTCTTTTTTATAATTATAATTTAAAATGAACATTTGCATTCTAACAGTAAAAAAATAAATAAAGAAAAAAATATATATTATTATTTTAAATCTTAATAAATGAATAAAAAAATATCAACATATCTCTTCATAAAAAAAATATAATTTGTTCATTGGTAACATGAAATATATAATATAATAAACTATTATAATAGTTTAATAAATCACAACAAATATAAAATTAATATTAAAAATTATCACATGCTGAACTCTTTAAAAATAGGACATTTTGACAAATATGTTTAATAAAATTTTATTTTTATTTTTTATATTATATAAATTTAATAAAAATTATTAATTCTCATAAAATTGTTAATAAATCAGGTTACTCCTGCTTACAGTTACCCCTATTTAAAGGTAACCCTTGTAAAAATTTATCCCTCATCAAAATGCATTATGTTGAAAATGTTGACACATTTTTAAAATAAACTTCTAAGAGAATAAATTGTTAATACTCTAAAAGAGATTACTGTGAACTTCAAACTCTTTCGAAGATTCGAGACTCTATCGAAATTTCAACAAAATCACCGTTTAAAAATAGAATATTTTGACAAATATGTTTCAGAAAATTTTATTTTTATTTTTATTTTTATATTCTCATAAAATTGTTAATATGTCAGTTTACCCTTACTTACAGTTACCCCTACTCAAGGGTAACCCTTTTAAAAATTTACCCCTCACCCAAATGCATCACGTTGAAAATTTTATTTTTATTTTTATATTATATAGATTTAATAAAATTATTAATTCTCATAAAATTGTTAATATGTCAGTTTACCCCTACTTAAGGGTAACCCCTGTAAAAATTTACCTATGACCCAAATGCATCACGTTGAAAATTTTATTTTTATTTTTATAGTATATAGATTTAATAAAATTATTAATTTTCATAAAATTGTTAATATGTCAGTTTACCCCTACTTACAGTTACCCCTACTCAAGGGTAACCCCTGTAAAAATTTACCCCTCGTCTAAATGCATCACGTTGAAAATTTTATTTTTATTCTTATATTATATAGATTTAATAAAATTATTAATTTTCATAAAATTGTTAATATGTCAGTTTACCCCTACTTAAGGGTAATCCCTGTAAAAATTTACCCCTCACCCAAATGCATCACGTTGAAAATTTTATTTTTATTTTTATATTATATAGATTTAATAAAATTACTAATTCTCATAAAATTGTTAATATGTCAACTTACCCCTACTCAAGGGTAATCCCTTTAAAAATTTACCCCTCACCCAAATGCATCATGTTGACACATTTTTAAAATAAACTTCTAACAGAATAAATTGTTAATTGCCCTGAAAGAGATTACCATGAACCTCAAACTCTTTCAGAGTTTTGAGACCCTATCGAAATTTCGACAGAATCACCTCTTAAAAATAGGATATTTTAATAAATCCATTTCAAAAAATTTTTTTTTTATTTTTATATTATATGGGTTAAATAAAATTATTAATTATTCTAAAATTGTTAATATGTCATGTTACTCCCACTCAATGGTAACCTAGGGCAACTCCTGTAAAACTTTACCCCTTATCCAAATGCATCATGTTGAAAATCTATATAATTTAAAAAATAAATTGCTAATTATTTGAAATCTATTAATTTTTCAATTATATAATATATAATTGAAAAATAGAGGAAGGCACGGGATAGATAGGGGTAAAATTTCCTTAAAAAATAAAAAACCACTATTATTATTTTAAATTTCAATAAATGAATCAAAAAATTATACATATCTCTTCATAAAAAACTATAATTTGTTGTTTGATGATATGAAATTTATCAAATAAAAATAATAGAGTGCTTTTTAAAAAAAAAAAAAACCAAATACTCACCAAAATAAAAATAAAAAATTTCATGAAACATCAAAATAGAGGATAAGGAGGGATATTAAAGACTGAATACCCTAAACCCCAGGTATTCAAAATTATAATAAGAAAGATAAAAATTTAAATTTTTATCTTCCTCTTCTTATTACGAAACGAGGGTACCTCTCTTACCCCTGTCCAAACGCAGCCTAAAAGATCTTAATTTCACTTTTTGTCTTTTGGTGATATCTTCTCTTCAACGTTTGAATTTCAAATGGGCTTTCGTTCTCGTGCACGAGGTATAAATCTGAGGAATAGTTTCCGTCTGAATCATTGTTTCCCATCTGCGATTTGCTTTGCCCAACGTCAGTTGATTGGGACTTGAATTTATAAATTTTTTTCTCACATTATTTATTATTTAAACTAATTTTGAATTAATCTCATCATTCGATTAAAAATCTATCTAAAGCTAATTTCGTGTTGACCATTAATCTTTGAAATGTACACCAATCCATTAGGATAAGTGGGTGTGATAGTTTGGATTGACACAATTATATATAAGATCTCTATCTCAAAAGATCTCTCCTTAATATTCTCATATGTTTATACAAGCAAATTTGATTGAAAGGTGAGACAATGTTTAAATTAAAGAAATCATTCATAATATTTCCTTTCATTGAAATTATTATTTTTTTACTTACAAAAACTTCTATCTATTGTACCTTTTTCATCAAAACTTGGGTGAGAATAAATCATACTACCACGTCTTCATAATAAATGACAAAGTTACTCTGGAGGTATATTGTGATTCTACAGCTCGTAACTAATCACTATATAATTAGAGTACCATTTCACTCTAAAGATTATTTTTCGAGTAAAAAGACTTGCAAATATCTTGAAAATTAGTTGAATGCTCTAAAAGTTTTGAAGACTTGATTATCATTAAAAAAAACCTAAAAAAAGTTTTAGCAGAATTAAAAGTACCATTCTTAAAAAAATTGTTAGAATTTTTTTTTTTTTTTAACTTCAAAGGAGTTCAATCATTGGATTAAGAATTTTAACTTTATGGGTGAGGTATGGTGTATCCGTTGATTCTCTTCCAGCTTCTTGATGACACGCTGCTACTTCTCTGATGTCTTTATTGTACCTTCCAAATCGTGACTTATGTCAAGAGAATCCATTTTGTTCAAGGAGAGGAAGTTCAGTGAACTTGGTACTAGAAATTTGGTGGAAAATCTCCGCAAAATCGAAGAAAAATCACTAGAAGTGTTGGGTAGAAGAAATTCATTAGAAAACACTGGTTTGAAACGACTGTAATGGGCTTGGTCTTTGCCTGTCAATCTCAAAATGGTTCAATAATATGAGTGGAAAAAACACCATCTAATCTATTATTTAGATAGTGGGTATGTGGAATTTCTTCAAGGACTTTATGTGAAAATGATGTTTGGTGAATTGCTTGAAATGAAGAACATGTTTGATTTGGGTAACAAATCCATCTGAGCATTATGGCGCCCAAATGTGGACAAGATGGGTATATTTGAAATATATAAAATTATCGATAAAAAATAAGTTCATTAAATTTAAAAAGGTTATAATTTTTAAAAGTTTAAAAATCAAATATCAAAATTGATAAGCATTGTTTGTGGGGCAGAAGTAATCTCTACCTCAGGCTCTATTAGGGTTGAAACTCGAGCATGTTAAGTCAAGTTTAATAAATCAAATTCAATTCATGTCAAAACTTATTGAATTTGACTCGACTCTACTCAAATTGCACACCAGAATTACTCAATTCGGTCCAACCAAAATTTCTGACCTAACGCAACCTGAGTCCTAGTATGACTCGACTCGACCGAATTTCAATCATAATCGCTACTATTTATAACTTGGTATAATCGGATTGAGTTGGATTATATCAGGTCGGATCGGATTGATTTTAAATTAATCAACTCAACTCGACCTAAATTTCGTACAAGTGTTTTTTCTTAATCTGACCTGATCTGAAATATACAAATATATAACTTAAATTCACTAATTTCTCGAGTCAAATGATACGGGTCAGATTAAAACTTAACTCAAATTTCACTCTCAGTGTATGGATTACACGCAAGAAAAGGTTTTCCATGGCGGCGGCTCAAAGAGTGAGTCAATTTCTTTTCTTTAGGTTCTTTTGGCAGTGGGGGCCATTGTTTTTGGAATTGCATACAGGAAAAAGAAAAACTTTGTACTATTTTTTTTTTTGAACGGTATTTTACTATGAATATTATTATTAAACTCATTTATTTTATTTATTTATAATTGATATTAGTTGAACTTATATACAGGAAATGGTATGTGTCAGGATTTAAGTCTCTATGGTCTCTTCTAGTGTACTCTAAGGCAATGAATATCACTCATAGAAGTTTTACCTTGAGTTTTTCACCATTTTCTACTTTTAATTTTTAATTTTTTTACTGTAAATGAGTATTTTTTTACTCACAAGTCACGACGTTAATTTGAAATTACCCCTAGAGTAAAGAAATTGGGCCAAGTCATGGCAAGATACCAACACTTTTTTAAAGAAGTATTTTTTTAAGCAAAGAAATGATTTAATAAAGTGGATTTTACTTTTCTAGAATATGAATGTGAATAAAATAAAGTTTTCTACTTTATTAAAGTGGATTGAATCGAGTGGCACTTAGAGCTCTTTAGAAATGATTGTCAACCAACGACAGGTGGCATTACAGTAAGTATCATAAGCATCGCATCAGTATATTACTTTCTGTATTTATTTGCAGGTATCACGTATAAATTAAATAGATTCTCTAAATTATTTGTTAAATAAGACATTTCTTTTGGAGATTAAAGATTAATCAAATGCAAACATACAATCACACGACACAATATTTACGTGGTTCAGTTAGAACGCCTACATCCACGAAACGATATCAAATCTACTATTGTAGAATAACAAGTACAGGGGATTATAAATTCTCTCTCTCTCAGATCTCCCTGACTCTCACTCTCTCTCTCTAATCCCTCTCTGTGTCTTACAGGAATACAATAATAGAATAAGAGAAGACAAAATAAGATAGGGCTTAAGTCATCCCACTGGGTCTAAGCCCAGTAGGCCCATAAGTGGGGCTGGCCCACAACAATTTCACTTGATTAATCTTTCAAATATATATAAATTTCTCAATCCACACACCACATGATAAATTCAATGAAAAATAACCTTTTAGAATTGAATATAAATCAAACGCAAGACTTTGACTTTCTGAAATGGATTAAATAAAGTAAATTTTGTTTTTTCTAAAATATATGATGTGGGTCTCTCTTTCTAACAATACAATTTTACACCTACAGGATTTAAATCTACAACTTATATAGTTGAAACAATAGTCACTTACTAATTATAAGATTAACTCCCATTAGCATTAAGAAACATTATTAGATAAATTTAAATCCTACCAAACCTAATGTGATTACGTGGAGGTAGAGGTCAAGATTGAACTATTTCTCTTAATGAAGATTCTCAAATACATATATTTTTTAGAGGTTGACTTCACTTAAGGTCGACTTACTAAATTGCTCTTTCTTTTCTCTACCAAGCAGACATTGAAAAGTCAGCCTTTAGAAAATCAGAAGTTAGCAAGTTGGAAACTGAACATAAAAAAAAACTTGTTTTTCATCGTTTGCTGAATTGAAGACTTAATTGAAAAAATTAATGAGGGGTTAAGGCTTAAATAGTAGTTTAATTATGGGTTGGTGAATTGAGAGAAGAATGATCAAAAGGTCTATAAGAAGTTAGGTGAAAGAAAGCACTCGGAAGAAAAACACTTATTTTCATATTTTTTTATGTTTTATTTTATCCTTTCCTTCGTGATTTTAATGATTTTTTCACTCTCTCCCGTGCATTACGTGATAATAGTAAAAGAAAGCACTTGGAAAAACACTTAATTTTATATTTTTATGCCTTTCTTTATCCTTTCGCTCTCCGTATATTCAATTGACGTAATAAAAATGAAAGAATGCACTCAGAAGAACATTTATTTTTTGTATTTTCATTCCTTAGATGATTGTCAGATTCAATATAAGAAAAATAATTAGTGACTTTCTAAGATTTTTTTTAATAAATACTAATTAATGTCTACCTTTTATTTTACAAATATTATCTAAACTACTAACTCTCTCTTTCTCTATATTATTGAAATAAACTATTTTGTATGAAGAAGGTTCAAAGAAATTTCTAGTGCAAGGAATCCAGACTCGACTTTGACTTTGAAAGAAAAAAATCAAGGACACGTTTAGTTCCCTTCCATTTCACAGGCCCGACTGCTCTTTGAAAAATTCTTCCTGGCCCACTTGCATGGCCCTTTGGGTTACCTTCTCTGGGTCCATTAATGAAATCTTGCATTTGCTGAAATGTATAAATAAGAGGGGCATTCTTCTTCAATTTCAGTACCTTTGGAGTAAGGGCTTTCTGCTATTTCCATTTCTCTTACTTTCTTTATCAGATTATAGTTTTCCATTGCTTGTTTTCCATATAAATTTAGATATCTTAAGAGTATTTTGAGTTTGAAATCAAGGATGTTCTTCACTCAATCATCATCATCTTGCATTTGCATGCCTTCTACTATTCAGATCAGGAGGTACTGTTTTACTTTCATTTACAAGTTCTAACTACAAGCATTTGATGTGTGATTTATTTATTTATTTTCATTCGATTTCTAGGCAGAGAAGAACCTTTGCATTCATTTCAAACCGAGTTGCTGAAACTGGTAAATCTTTTACACTGAAAATTTTGAACAGAAGAGACGTAGGACTTGTTCTTTATGAGTTTATTTTATATGGGTATTTACCATTCCATATTAGAGGTGAGACTAATTTCTATGGGTGAAACTTAGATTGGATTTTAACTTGACCCGAAAAAGCAATGGGTTTGGGTTATGTTTTTGTATAACCTGAAAAAAATAAATCTGCATGAAATTCGAGTTGTGTCGGGTTGAGAAATATAAAAGCAGTCCGACTCGACCCGAATGCACCAAGTTATAAAACAATACTCAATTTGAGTCTGGTCGGATTGAGTAAATTGAGTCAACAATTTAGGTTAGGTCAGATCAGATTCAATAATTTTTTACATGGGTTGAGTCGGGTTTATTAAAACCCGACCCAATCCAATCCAAATTTCAGCCCTACTGGATCTTGATGGGGAGTAACCCCATGGACAGTAGCTTGAAGAAGTTGAGCTTCAATCGAACTCAGGACATCGCTTCATGGAACGAGCATCTTGATCGTCAAGCCAACGTTTCTTGATTAACCAACCCTTCCAATATTTTTTGCTCCTAATTATTATCTAAGAAGTGAAAAAGCATTACGGATATTTCTTATAATCAAAATTTCGAATGTTCTTTTCTGCAACCTTCTTTTAGAAAGTTCATTTTTGTTTCAGCTTTTAAATTTTGCATTTGCTTTCCTTCAATTTCACTGTATTAATGTTGATGGCTTGAAATCGTTGTTTCTTTTGCTTAGTAAATCATTTGAGGAGACATATATTTCATTAAATAGTTTTTCCTAATTTCTGGCATGAAATATAATTACAGTAAGATGCACAAGGGTCCCTCGGAATGTAAATATGGAAAAGCTGCAAAATGGATACCTGTTTCCTGAGGTTGGTGACTTCTAAATTCTTCCAATATATATTTTATAGGTTTTCAACAACTCTTTTTATTTGATTTATCAAATTAAAGATGAAATTTTGCTCACCTATACTTATATTCTATTTATTAAATTTTATAAATATAATAATTTTTTTCTTGAATTAAGTGTGAAAAACTGCAAAAAACAACGTAAAATTCCAATGGATGATATCCATTGCATTTAAGATACACCAAATTAGGCCATGAAAGCTCAAACAAAGGATTATTGGAATATTACATTCTATCAATCAATCATGAACAAAGGCCTAAACTCCTATGATAAATAATAATTTTTATGGCTTTTTTTAGTATGTGGTGATAATTTCTCCTCTAACATTTGTGATATCCATTTAATTAAAATCAGATTGGCATGAGGCAGCTTGCACACATGGAGAAGTACCCAGAGGCCAAGATAATCAGCCTTGGTATTGGTGATACCACTCATCCTATACCAGACATTGTAACATCAGCCATGGCTGAGGTAATAATCACTGCTCTTAAACACATTTAAATGTCATATTAGCTGCTAATCTTCATGTGCATGATTTGGACTCAATGTTTGGTTTCAATATTTATAAACTGAAGAAGGTAATGCTAATGTAACTAATGCATAATCAATTCAGCAAAGTTCAACTGGTTATCTCCCGTCTGAGAAAGTGGGAGATTGCGAATTTGATCCTCTATGGCCAAATCTTGGTGTGTTTTACCAGTAGTGGGCTCTCCAGTGGAGGTTTTACGTATGTTATCCCACGATTTTCCACACGTAAATTAAAAAAAAATCAGCAAAATTGGAATTGAGAATTAACAAAATTTGGTAATAACAAGCTTATTTCCAATGGTGGTTTAACCAATATAATGGTTTGCAGCGTTCCCAAGGTCTGTCTACAGTTGAAGGATATAGTGGATATGGGGCAGAGCAAGGAAACAAGGTGTGTTTTCGTATTCTAATTTTCTTATATTTAAGTAGGTTATTGGATTTTTTTTATTCATTAAAGTGTAAGAATTTTCTACGTAAATATGTGTGTCTTTTGTTTTCTTTTGTAATTGCTTGTTTGTTTCTATTCCCAATGTGCACCAATGCATATATTATTTATTTGGGAATTAATTGCTTGTATAAGCACGTTTGGAGATTATTTTCTTTTTTTTCAGAAAAAAGATGGTCTTGGTTGTATGATTGGCACTTCCATATGCTTCTAACATCTGTTTCAAAGAAAGATTTGAAGCATAATATTCAGAACTTTAACAACAACAAATAATGGGGAATGGTTGAATTTTAACAATTCCATGCTGCAGGAATTAAGGGCTGCCATTGCTGAAAGATTCTACAGAGATTCAGGCATAAAATACACTGAAATTTTTGTATCAGATGGTGCACAATGTGACATTGCCCGTGTTCAGGTATCAAAATCGCAAGGCTAAGATTTGCTATCGTTTTAAACTTTTAGCAATAATAATAAAGTCATTCTAAAAATATGATTTTAGAACAGTTGGATTTTACGTGAATTTAAAAATAAAAAAAAATATTATCATTTCATTATTTGACAAGCTTATCCTGACTTCAGTTTTTAACTTTGACAGATGCTTCTGGGATCTAATGTGACGATAGCTGTGCAAGACCCATCCTTTCCGGTGATGTTAATGAAGCTTAGTAGCAATGAGTAGCTCAAAAATAAGCATTAATTAGAGAATAAATTAATGACTTTATTGAAATTACTGAACTTACAGCATAAAGTAATAAGAAATTAGAGATTGCGCTTCATCATCATCAAAAATCTTAAAAATCTAACTCACATGGTGTAGCTCAACTGGTTGCTTCCGCCTCAAAAAGAGGGAGGTTGTGGGTTTGAGCTCCTATAGCCTAACCTTGATGTGCCCTAAGAGCAGTGGACTCACCCGTGGGGATTTTACGCTAGGTATCCCGCGGTTTTCCACACGTAAATTAAAAAAAAAAATCTGAAAAATCTTTCACTTGTTACTCTTCAATTGAGACACGGGATTTAGAGTATTTCTCATTTTACCCTTCCACTGCCGTACAAAAGTATTTTAAAAAAAAATCAGTGATCCGGTCAGTGATCCGATTTGCTCTTCTATATGAAAAAACAATCTCACTTAAATAAATTTCAGTGATCCGGTCAGTGATTCGATTTGCTATTCTGTATGAAAAAACAGTCTCACTTAGATAAATTTTAGTGAGTCGGTCAGTGATCCGGCTAGCCGGTCAGTGAGCCGATTTATACCGCAGTAGAAGGGTCAGTGATCAGGCGAGCTAATTTGAAGGGTTTGGCGAGACGATTCGAAGTGCAAAATAGGCAATAAAGTAAATCCGTGTCAAGTTACACAAAATGCTCGTGGGAGAATCGTTACCCTATATATATTCTGAAAATGTATTTCCTCATCTCACATCTGTTGGATGCTTGGGATTTCATTTAGTTTTATCATTTTTATTTCTAATTTTAGTGTCAACCAATCAAACATATACTTATCCTAATTTAATTTATCAGTGTTGATTTTTTAAGTTTTATTCTTTCATTTTAATATTTTCATTATTGTTATTGTTGTCACCATTATCATAGTCATTAAACTCATCAATTTAAAGATGCCATCTTGACCTCTTCTCTTCTATTCTATCCTATTAAAACTTCTCCTTTATTACCCCTCGATCTCTCAAAAACCTTCTCCTACGTTACCCCACAATCTATCATGCCCAACTTTACACCTTTGACTTAAGTTTTTAATGGTGTGCTTCCTCCTCCTTCCTTCTATTTAAAGTCCTTTAAAAATTTGTATCAAGCTATTTCTAGATCTTCTATGTGAATTTCTTTCTCTTTTTTTTTCACTCTCTCTGATGGTATGCAATCAATGTTAATAACAGGGATACCTAGATACAAGTGTGATAATGGGCCAGACAAGCAATTTTGAACAATGCAGTGGCAAGTATGGGAAGATTGAGTACATGAAATGTACACCAGAAAACTCTTTCTTTGGTAAACTATCAACAGTTTCACGAACAGATGTTATTTTCTTCTGCTCTCCAAACAATCCAACTGGTTATGCTGCATCAAGGGAGCAGTTGAAGCAACTGGTGGACTTTGCAAAGGAAAATGGATCCATCATCGTTTATGATTCTGCATATTCTGCATACATCTCAGATGATAGCCCAAGATCCATCTTTGAAATTCCTGGGGCCAAACAAGTATGTTCTTATTACCACAAACCATGATTTTAAAAATTGGCCAAGTTCGAATTATATTGGTCGAGTCGGCTCGTATTTGGTCCATCCCGATATGACAGATTCCTATCATTTTGCCTGATTCTAACTAGGACTCGGCTGATTTAGAGTCCGGCTCAACCAATACAACTTGAATTTACTTGTTAAGATCAAAGTCCAATATTTAAAACCTTGCCTATCAACTATGAGGATGGTTGAGTTTGAAAGGCCTGCGTGTGGACATCGAATAATTGGTTTTAGTTGATGATTGTTACTTCTAATCCAACGAGATATCTACAAATTAATTTCTAGGTTGCCATCGAAATTTCTTCGTTCTCCAAGTTCGCCGGCTTCACCGGAGTCCGGCTTGGTTGGACGGTGGTCCCTGAGGAGCTGATGTTCGCAAATGGCTTCCCTGTTATAAAGGACTTCAATCGCATTGTTTGCACTTGCTTCAATGGTGCATCTAGTATTCCTCAGGCCGGTGGCCTTGCTTGCCTTACGAATGAAGGTTTCAGGGTTAGTTTCTCATGATATCTTCTCTTAAAACACTATTTTAAGCTCTATATTTTTTAGATTCATTGTTTGTAGCTCATGTAATCCAGACCAAGTGTACAAATCCTAACCCATTATTTTCATTTTTCATAGCCTTCTTATCTTTTATTTTTTATTAAAAACATTTTTCATCTCATTTATTATTTTTAAAGAACTCCAGATCAGGTCGGATTGAAGAAAAACAAATTCGGATTGAGTTCGATCAAATTGAATTGGAGACAAATTTGTGCCAATCCAATTTTGACCAACATTTTAAACTCACATCCTACTTATTATTATTTTTTGAATTTTCAGGCCATAGGTGGTGTGATCAATTACTACAAAGAGAACTCTGAAATATTGAGTGATACATTTTCTTCACTTGGTTTAAAGGTTTATGGAGGCAAAAATGCGCCATATATTTGGGTGCATTTTCCTGGTTGGAAATCATGGGACATATTTTCCCTGATTCTTGAGAAAGCAAATATAATTACAATTCCAGGTTCTGGATTTGGTCCTGGTGGTGAAGAGTTCATCAGAATCAGCTCGTTTGGTCGTCGGGAATGCATTCTTGAAGCTTCAAAGAGGTTGAAGAATCTCTTCAGATGATCTTTCAACTTTCAACCCATATGATGGTTTCTTATAAAGAATAGAAAAACTAGGGTTCCAGTCCATGATTTCCTGTTTTAACATATTGTTGGGATAACTTTGATACATCTAATCCTGGGATTTTGTAATGTGGTTAACTTTTCAAAACTGTATTAGACAATAAAACAACGTGTATTATGCATCTCGTCATTGTTGTTTTTTTTTTTTCTTAATCGAAGTGAAATATAGAGTTATGAATCACACTATGTTTCAGAATTCTACAATGGGCTCACTCTATATTGGAGGTGAGACTAATCCAATGAGCATGTATAAATCTCTCAGTTCACACACTGGTTTAATCGATATGGGAGTAACCCCGTGGGGAATAGTCCGAAGGGGTTGAACGTGAATCAATTCAAAACCTTATTTTATAAGGCGGATGTCTTGACCATCAAGCCCACGATAAATCTAATCTTTGTAGCTCTTACACTCTTTCGTTATGTCAACTGTCCCAACATTAAAATGTAGTTTTAAATGCCTCAAATTATCACTAAAAAATTGTATAAAAATAGTGGTGAGAACAGCAAATAAGTATTGCAAAGATTTGAATTATGTCAAAATTCATACTGAAAATCCACATGAAGTCAAAATATCAACAATATCATTTCTCTTGGATAAGGGATTCACTTGAGCAGGGCATTCCTCTGTTGAAGAGTTCTCTTGTATTTAATTAGTAATTTTAGAGAAAAAGGTAAAAGTAGAAAAGAATTAAAGGGATGAACAAACAGTGAGTCATTAGATTCTTATAACTTAGTTATATCAGCTTAGTATTCTGTTCAATTTCAACTTTATTCACCATCCAATTGGGGCTAGTTATTGGATTTTTTTTTTAATATGAGGTGTTTAGTTCAAAGAAATTCTTGAATTCCATGTTGGCACATTCACTACATCTATGGTCAAAGAGTCACTACGAGCCGCCTTGACTAGTCACTCAACAAAATTACGAAAAAACTAATTGGGTATTATTTATACAGAAAAAAATTATTAAGAAATTGCAATACTAAGTTCCTTTCCTCCTCCTTTCTCTTGAGTTCATCATTACAAGTGTCATCCTTTTCTATTATCATAACTATTTTTTCATTTACTGATCGATTAAACAAGCAAGAATAAGCCCGTCTATCTTGTATTTTAATCAATAACACGAGTATCTTTATCTTTATATTGGAAAGAAGACTAATTCAACATATAGACACAATCACCTGCAAACTTGAGAAAGACTTAAACCTGATCTCTAATCTAATTCCAAAAATTGTGGAGGAGATGAAAAGAGTGGATACAATAAATAAATTGGATTAGATTCACTAAAAAAGAGTGGGAACACTTCCCAAACGAATGTGGAGGGAAAAAAGAGAAAGAGGCCCATAGAGAGGCCCAGAATAGTGAAAAACAGCAAGCCTTCTTCAACATGAAATGGCCCAACCGTATTAGCCTAATGAATTTCGCTCACTGCGTGATTTGGTAGCAGAATTCGATGATGGAAATGCAGAGGGGTATATCTTCCTACCAATGAAGCTACCAAAACAAGTAGCCTTCTTCTCTTGCTGGTCTTCCTCTGTTCCTCTCCCTTCATCTTTCACTCTCTTCATCTTCTCTTTATGAAGCTTTCTCATCACATAGATCTCAGCCAAGCTTGCTCCAGGTGTGGCCATGATTAAACTGACAGAAAATTATGAAGTGATTTCACTACTTCTAATTGAAATCTGGTGATAGTTTTCGGAAAACTTTGGGTGAATTGTTGGTGAGAGATCTGCGGAAGAGGAAGAGACATATTTATAATAGCAGTAGACTTGAAGACCAGGCAAAAGCCCAGACTCTATTGTGTAATCCGTGACGTATTTGATGTGGACATTTGAACCTTCTTTTTATATATTTAAAAATTATTGTTAATAGAGGAAAAGAAGAGGACATTTCGTCTGTCTTTCAACGGATCTTTTCCTACTTCGTGGCTGCTGATGAGATGACGTGGGAAGCAAGTAAGAATGTAAGGTCTTTGGAAGTTGGAACCTTCGGCCTTACTCCATCCATGGCCTTTCAAAGACCTGGTCATTCCCTGAGGCGTCAAACTTGAGGAACTATGGAAGTTTTGACTTGAAAGGGACGGTGATAGAAGTATTTGGTTGAGTAAGAGATACAATGCAAGCCACGAGGTCACAAACATTTAGTTCAATTGGTTGACTTCCACATCCAAAAATGAGAGGTTATAGATTCGAGCTTTTATAGTCTAATCTTGATCTGTAGAAGTTTTAGTAGGACTGTGTCTGAATTTTTCACACACGTTAATTAAAAAAAAAAAAAGTAAAAATTTAAAAATTAATTTAATTTTAAAGAGCTCAAAAAATAGTGGTCTATTCATTTAATCAAGGAGACCTTTGTGGACCACATATTTATGATAAAAGAACTTTGTAATGGATTCATGACCAAGGCCCCATCGTGCCTCTTCCCGGACATGATTCGGGCCAGCCAACATTTACTAAAATGTTAATCCATCACACCAACACTGTATTATTGCTGAGTATCATTTGGCTTTCACCACCCACTTGTTTTCCTAGTCTTTGTCAAGAACTTACCACCGTCCCTCACAAACAGGAACAGTCCCACTTGAATTAGGATTCATCTCCTATTCTAATCTGGACTCTCTAATACTTTGGAGGATTCCAACTTTAACCCACTGTCTTAACAGTCATAGGACTCCAGCATTAGTCAACCACAACCCATGCAAACCATGTACGTATCACCGTGGGTGCGTCTTCCTTTTCGTGCAAGATCTTTTCAAGTGTGTACGGGTGCAAACTCCAAAATAAATACGTGAGAGACCGTTTAGACTCAAAGCAGATAATATTTTAGTAGTGCAATGGATCGTTACATTTTAAATATAAATCGATATCCGATAAATATGAATAAATGGGTCTCTATTTTATTGAAGGTATTGACATTAGAATACTTGAATTGCATATTTGGAATTTGATCAGAGATTATCACTTAATTAATCCATCTCCAACACTGATGTCTTTTTAAAATCAATTGTCGTTGGATTTTTGTTGTTTTTATTCTTTACTTTTTGGATAGTTATATTTTAGCAATAAAAAATACAATAGTAGAGATACTCTTTATTTTTATATTAATAATATTAATTTCAAAATATTCATTCTCAACAATATTTAAATATACAAGCACTTTCCCTTTTTCTCCCTGTTTGGATAAGCGAAACTTTTCTGTCCTTATTTAGATGAAATTTTCAAAACACAATTTAAAAATATTGGTGATGTTTAGAAATAGCAGCTCTAAGAAATACGTATTCCAGCTCAAGTCAGCAACAGAATTTAGATTAAAAATTATTATTATCGTTATTGGGTGACTAATTTTATAATCAAATTTTAGATTTAAAATTACTTGAAATACAAGCAAATAAAAACTAAAATAAAATGAAAAGATCACTTTTAGATGATGTGAGTATCTAAAAATTTTACGAAAATTTACATTACTTATCCCGGGTATTAAAAAAATGTTTTAAAGATAAAAATAAATAAAAAAATTAGGACATGCAATTAATTTGAACTCTCAATAAATGAATCACTGTTTTCAAAAGATTTTAGAATCAGCCAAAATTTCGATCCAGCATGTACTTCCTTCTTAAAAAGTCAGGTCCCCCGATAAGCTTTTCTTCCAATAAAATTCAAAAAATATATAAAAATAAATATATATATATATATATATATATATATAAATTATATTTTACAAATTAGCTGAAATTTCAATCTAAAACAGACTTTTTTTAATAATAAGTCTGCACAGATTTAAATTTTTTTTCCTTCACTATTTCCTGTAGCAAGAATTTGTATTATTACATGCAATCCACCGTTACGTCAAAAAACAATAATCAATCACAATAACAAGAATAGAGAACTTGCAGAAGATGAAGAAAATTTCAGAAAAATTTCTATCACATAATAGATTTATTTTTCTGACCAAATTACAAAATCTAAGCAGCTATAAATCATCACACCAATCCCTTTCTCAATTTACAAATGAAAGAAAAAGAAAAGAGTTGCAGTACCTACCATAACGAAAATCTAAAAAATAACACTATTCAAAAGAAGAGCTTTGAAGGTAAGACTGATATGTTGAATTTCCATATCTTGATCTTCTGGACTTTGACGTCGCATTTCAATTCCAAATGAGTAGGAATTTGGAATCCGTGGCAGAAGGCCCGAATTCCCACATTGTCCGTAGTCCAAAATCCCATCTTTATCCTCGCCTCTGTGACCAAGCTAATTTCCAATGGTAGCTTGTTATTCGTCAGGCTGGATCGGAGAGAGGCGGCAGAGTCTGGGTTAAGATTGATCGGGCCATCAGTTGAGATGGAGACGCGGAGCATGGTCACGTTCTTGGTGCCGTGGACGAAGGGAGGGAAGAAACCACTGCCGAGGTAAACCCCACTAGAGAAGACGTCGATTGTGATTGGATCGTAGAAGAAGATGAGCTTGCTGGGGTTGCGGGTGGAGATGAAAAGGGCTATGTGGGAGTCGACACTGGAGATGGGGAAATCACCAGTCGTGTTGGTGAAGTCGAAGGTGATGATCTTGGCAAAGGAGATGGAGAAGTTGGGCGTCTCCGGGCGGTCAAGGAACTTGACTACGTTCTGGGCGATGGTGGTGAGGATGGCTATAGTGACCCAGTAGTTGAAGATGCAATGCCGGTTGCTGCAGGTCAGACGCTTGGGACGGGTGGGGCGGTTGGCTCGTGCCGGGATGGCCGAGCCATTGAGGGTTTGATCCGGAATGGTTAACTGGTACTCTCCAAACGCCATTCTCTGTCCTCTTCCTCTCCTTCCTTTCGAAATCGAGATGTCTTGCCCACTGAGTTCAGGCGTTTTATTTATTTCTCTTCTCTCTCGGACAAGTGGGAGTGGTATTAGGAGTCCCTAACTTAGATGTATAGAGAAGATTTTCTGGTAGGACTCCTAATTTGAAAAGGCATCAACTCTATAGATTCGGTCTATGTTTTGTTTGGAACCAGTTTCCTACTTAAAATAGAATGATGGTGGAGATTACTCCGACTATGAACAGAATGTCGGCAAAACCAAAGCTGATGAGAATACAGCATTTGTATGAAATCTGTTTCACATATTTTATTATTTAACTCTTAATATCATATTTTATTATTTAACTCTTAATTAGAGGTAAATCTAAACTAAGAATCCTAATTATATTATAATTCTATTAATATTAAAACTTTAAATATATTCTTGTACAAGGTTTCCTGGTAATTTCATGTATTCGTATAATTTGGTCTCACCTTCAGTATAGAGTGATAAAAAAAAAATATCTCTATTTATTCTTCCATCGACCTTTCCTGAGTTCTACTTATTACAACTCTCAAACATCAGAACTGGCAAATGTGGCAGACCCACTTCAAGAGTTCAACATTAAACACTCAGACCCATTAGTCTGATGATTTTCGTCCATCACTCAATTTACAAGTAGAATCTGATGAGAGAGAAGCAGTCGAGTGTATTTTCTTCTTCCCAATGTTGAAGCTACCAAAACAAGCAGGTTTCTTCTCTTCGCCAACTTCTTCTTCTCTCTGTCGTCCTTCATCTTTCACTCTCTCCTTCATTTCTCTGTAGTGTTTTCTCATCACATAGATTTCTGCCAAGTTTGCTCCAGAGGTGGACATGATTAGACTGTCAAAATACTGCTAGAGTAATTTGGCAACTTTTGATTAAAAAAATAATTAGTCTTCAGTGTTTGGATGAAAATCGAATGAAATTCTCAGTGAGATCTGTGTGGTGGTGTTGAAGAAGATGGGAAGAGAACTAATTTATAATGGCATGGAACTTGGAAGCCAAGCAAAGCCCAGACACTATAATTGAATGACAAACGTCATGGCTGACGATTTTGCTCTCCTCTCTCTTTTCTCTGCTGCTCAGAAGAGATAAGTAGGGACATCTTAACATGCGGAGCATGACGGTCAAGAAACTTGCTTCAACAAACGATTCTTAGAATTTGATTTATGTTCAAGTCTAATCGATCACTCTCTCTCAGTGTGTATGAAATTGAGATCATATGTCTCCGAAGATTAATAAGTAAAATTCCTTTTGAATGATAGTTTAATGATAGTTAATAATAGATGAGCCTAGATGATGATTTTTTTTAATTTAAATTAGTCATATTAAATATTTAAACTAAAAGATAGAAAATTGTAATAGAGCTTAGAACAAATAAGTAGAATTTTTTAAATAAAGCTTGTTTTCATAATGACAAAATTTACAATTATAGCTTATTTTCTTAAAGTTATTATATTCAGTAAATTAATATATTATCAAAATTAAAATATAAGTCACAAAAATTTGTGACCCAGTTAGGTCACATGAGAGTTTTGGCTTTTGTTATCCATCCATGCCTCGGTGGCTTTTCAAATTCCTGGTCAGTTATAGTTGCTGGAGGTGTCAAACTTGGAGGCAGGAGTTACCAACCATAATAATGTTATTTAAAGTGAAATTTTTACTTAAAAAAGGACTTTTGCAAAGAAGAAAATGAGGTATTTTTTTAAAAAAATATATTTAATTTACTTTTTTCAATGTTTCTTAAATTGTAAGATTTTAACCATTTTTCATATTATTTAACCTCGAATGATTGGCTTGACGGTCAAGACTCGCATCATGAAGCGAGGTATTGAGTTTGATTCAAGCTTAAACCCTCAATGTGTGTGGGTTCAGCGGTTTTCACATGCTTGTGGGATTAGTTCCACTCCGGAGTAGAAATATTGGCCAATATATCGACAATATCAATCTCTCTCCTCTTTTTTCCTCCAAATCTTGCTTTTTTTTTAAATTTTTTCTTAATTAAAAAATAAAAAAATTGAAAAAAATAACTATTTTTGTAAAAAAGAATCGAAACTAAAAATGAAAATATTGGTCGAGATATCAGTGGGGCCCACAAACGAGATTAATTTTTTGTATAAAAAAATCCCGATATCGAAAGTGTACAGCCGATACGTATCGGACTGTCCGATATGCATCGAACCTTTAAAAACTGATACACGTTTGAGTAGAATTATAAGGAAGCATGTGTCAATATTTAAAATTCATGCTTCAATCAAACTAAAATTCTTAATACATAATTTTTTCAAATTTAATTTTACAAAACATTTATTATGCATAATTTATCTTTGCCGTTGTCAAATCTCACATGTGCAAAATCAACTTTTTGAATTTTACTTCTTTATTTGATTCTTTTATTGCTTCTTTATTTGATTCTTTTATTGCTTACATATTTAATATAAATATATAAAGTATTTTTATCTAATTTTCTATCACTTAAAATATTTTTAATCTAATTTTTGTCACTCAAATATTTTAAATATTTATTTGATTTTGCATTTGCGCTTTTTCATTTCACTGTTTGAAAAAAGAATCATCTTCAAGGCTTTGAAAAGAAATATTAGATATAATTTTTAATATCAAACATAGTAGAAATCGAACTTAAGTTGAATAAAAGATATCCAAACAGAGCCACTAATAAATGCATTAAAAATTACGGGAAAAATCTGAATCCGTCAAATTAAATGAATTCTAACCAAAACCAAAACCATAATTCAAGATCATCCGTGGCCCGGCCCAGTAATACAAGATCCATTAGGCATTGGATCCAGCACAGCCCATTAAGCTTGTTGGACCGCCTGTGGCCCGTTAAGGGTCCGATTGCTTGTCTAACCCATCTAATGGACCTGTTTGCTGTTGTTAGACCCAATATCAAATTTTCATCTGAATGTAATACTATTATTACCCTAAAATTTGAGCCCAATATTCATTTTTTAACCTAAAATCTAATAGTATCAAACCAACACTCTAAATATTTATTTTATCTGGCCCAATATCCAGTTTTAAGTTAAATTTTTCACTCAAAATTTTAATGCATTCACTATAAGCCTACAATTTAAGCCCATTAAGTCCTTTCTTTCAAAAATTCATCTGAAATCCTCCATTTACATCATTTTAAGTTAATTCAAACCTAAAAATAAGTTTTGCTCCAACAGTGACCCTTTCTAATCATTACTACCTGTTATACATCATTCATTCATCTATGCTACCTTTTTGACAAATCTTGCATACCTTAAAAGAGAAAGAGAGGAACATTTTTTTTTTTTTTTGAATTTTTATGTGTTTTATCCTTAATTATTATCAAAAATTATTTGATAGGTCCATATTTAGAACACTGGCAGAGTAAACTAATTTATTGAAAACCAACACATTTTCACTATTTATCTATTTGCAAAAACTTTGGATGGAGTTGATGCTAGGGTTTCAAAATTCGAGAATTTTTAGGTGGAAAAAGTCCCTGACACTCGACACCCGACCCAATATATTTTGATATAATATTTAATCTTTTATATAAATTAAAGAAAAACAATTTATCAATTCTAAGTCTCCTCTAAGATGAAATATTTGTATTTTCTATCTCTTTGTTTTCAATTTTTATATGATTTCTTATTTTATTTTTGTTTTTGACATCCATCTTAGATTCTTGTTTATTTTTATTGTTTAGTTTTTTTAACAATCAACTAAAAATATTTGATTCTTAAATCTCAAATATATTTCTTAACTAAACATACTCTCAATTTCCACTAGTTGAAGCATTGGATAGAAAAGCTCTGAGGCTACAATCTAAAAAATAACCTCACTGAATTTAGAAGGTAATTAGGAAAGTTAGATTAAGGAACTACCCGCGGGCATGGAGGTGTCCTTCAATCATATTAGTCGAATGTCAAATGGAGTTGCAGATTTTTTTTGCCAAAAATTGCGTGAATGGGATAAGTTTGGGCGTTCTTCCGTTTTAGTATGGCCTTTTGTGTAGTTGTGGTTTTTTTCCTTCTTTTGTTCTGTCTTTTTTTCTTTTTGGCTAATCCTCGTAGGCTTTGTACCTTTTCCTTGTACTTTTTTCTATTAATGAAGTTCTTCTTTACGCTAAAAAAAAAAATTAGAAGGGAATTAGATAGCCAAGATATTCGAGATGTATATATTAATCCTATATATTTTGTTCTTTATAATCAAAATGCAACAGCAACGCAATATTATCGTAAAAAATGGAATTTTATCAACAATAATACAATTTTATCTGTGGACCAATAAAAACTGCATGTGAAATGGACAATTCAGATTCATCTAAGTTGGCCTTCATATCAGAAAAAAAAAAAGGTTAAAAAGCTAGATAATCTAATAATTTTCTTTGATCTTTCGAATGTGACCTCTCTCTAGCCTTCAAATTATACAGTAATGGCTCCAAAGATATCCGCGGTACATTTAAGAAACTAATAGAGAGATGTCAAAATTTATATTATCAACTGTGTATTCTTTTATTAAAATACAATATTATTATCAATAATGCAATATTTTAATCAACATGATACAATATCAATAATAATGCAATATTATCAACAATTTATGATTAAGTGATATAAATAAAGAAAAGTGAAATAGTGTATCTATATAAAAAGAATACTTACGTAATCAAATTTAAAAAAAAAAAAACAAGAAAAATAAAACAATAGTATCAGAATGAGTTGTCATATAGATTTTAGTGTAAATCTTATCCCAAGATATGGGATGTAAATCAATAGAAGAAAGATAATAATTTTAATTAAACAAAAGGGAAAAAGTGTAGAAGTAACTACCAATCCCTGTTTTTTTCGTCTCAGAAACTTGAATTTCTAGATCTTAATCCTGCTTTTGACGTGGCATTTCGAATCCGAAAAAGGGATAAAAGCAGCTATTGTTGAATTTCCTACAGGGATTGGAGCTTCGATTACGTAGCAGAAGACCCAAATCTTGACTCTCAACTTCGAAGATCCCATCTTTACTTTGATATTCGTGGCCCATCTAATTTCCAGTGGCAGCGTGTTCTTATTCAGGCCAGATTCGAGGAGATAGAGGAGTCCATGTCGAGATCGGTTGGGCCACCAGTTGAGATGGAGGCCCGGAGCGAAGTCACATTCTTGGCGCCTTGAACGAAAGCAGGGAAGGACCCATTGCCGAGGTCAGCCACACGAGAAGAGACGTGGATTGTGATTGGGTCGTAGAAGAAGTAGAACTTGCTGGGGTTGTGGGCGGAGATGGAGAGGGCTATGCGGGAGTTGACACGGGAGGTGGGGAAGTCGCCACTGGTGGTGGTGAAGTTGAAGGTGGTGGTCTTGAGATAGGAAACGGAGAAGTTGGGGTAATAATCGATAGAGACTAGGCTCGAGACGATGAGGGCGAGGGAGATAAGAAAGGAGATGACTGTAGTGAACCAGAAGCAGAAACAGCCGCAACGGCAATTGTGGTTCCAGCAGCGCCAACGACGATGGTTGAGAGGGGTGGGGCGGTAGGCGAGTCCGGCGGTGTTGTAGAGCTCTCACTGTGGAGATACTCTGGCCGCCATTCTCTGTCTTTTTCTCTCTCTATCTACTACGGCTACGGTTAGGAAATTGAGATGAAAAAAAGGAGAAGTGGTTCATACACCAAATCCTTTTAATGGGAAAGAGATACCTCCTCTTCTTTTCCTTCCCGAAATCAAATTTTCGGATGAAATTACGATTTTACCCCCACATTTTCATTCCGAATGAATGCACAGTTCATTTTGGCATTCATTCGAATGAATCATCAAGTGTATTTTTAATTCATTCGAATGAATGGGCTGAACAGTAACACGGAATACTGCTCAGCCCCATTCATCCGAATGAATGGCCGATTCATTCGAATGATTTAAATATTAAGATTTATTTTAAAATTTTATACTTGTTTTTTAAGTACTGTGTATTTTCAAAATTTCTCAAATTGAATATCTAAACTAATTAAAATAATCTGATAAAAATTTTAAGACTTTAAGGTCTTTTGACACTCCTAAATATTTAAAATACAGTATTTTACAAATAAGGGTATCCCTAGGGTGTGTCAAAAATATATTTGGAGGTGTCAAAAGACCTTGAAGTCTTAAGGTATTTTTATCCGGTTATTTTAATTAGTCTAGATATTCAATTTGAGAAATTTTGAAAATATACAGTGCTTAAAAATAGCTGTCTATATTTTAAAACATAGACCGTTATTTTTTAAGCACTGTGTATTTTCAAAATTTCTCAAATTGAATATCTAAACTAATTAAAATAACCCGATAAAAATACCTTAAGACTTCAAGGTCTTTTGACACTTCTAAATATGTTTTTAACACACCCTAGGGATACCCTTATTTGTAAAATACTGTATTTTAAATATTTAGGAGTGTCAAAAGACCATTAAGTCTTAAAGTATTTTGATCAGATTATTTTAATTAGTTTAGATATTCAATTTGAAAAAATTTGGAAATACACAGTGCTTAAAAAATAAGTTTAAAATTTTAAAAAAATTTAAATAAATGTATACTGTTACTGTAATCTGTAGCTCATGAATCATTCGAATGATTCATCTCATTCGTGATGAATCATTCGAATGATTCATCTAAGAACGTCTTCGTATTCATTCCGTCCGTCTTCATTCGAATGAACGAATGAACCAAGACTATTGTGAAATACGTGGAGTTTTCATGGCTGGTGAAGAGATGACCGTGGGGAACAAGTGAAAATGTGACATTTTTCAAACCTTTTTTTATGACCCTGAAGGGATTTGAGTGACCATTAAGAATACACTTCAGGAAATCGGAATTTTGTATTCAATTCTTAATCCACTTCAATCAACCACTCCTTATAGACTTCTCAGTGTATGTGGATTGAAAAATTTACACATGGCCGATTATTCGTGAGTTGAGAGCCGTGATGTTTTCAACTCTTCCTCTGTTTCTTCGTAGCTCTTCTCGAATTCCTTTTATCTCTAACGGGGGTGTCAAAATTGGTGAAATGAAGCATACAATGCTGTATTATCTCTCACATTTAGTATTGAAATTAAGATTCATTGAATAAAGTGGTAATCAGGGGTACAGATATCGGCCGATAAGAAACGTATCAGTCGATATCATTCGATTTTTAACTGCCAAATAAAAATGGCCGATACGTATTGTATTGGCCATACAGCCCTCATATCGGCCGATATATCGCTGAATAATAGCGGTCCGATGTCGGTCGATATAATTAATATCGGTATTTTAAAAAACAAAAAACAAAACGGTGATGGGTCTGGGTCAAAATATCGGCCGATATTTACATTTTCAAATTTAAAAAAAAAAAAAGTTTCTTTTTCGATTTTTTTATTCTTTTTAGTTCAGAAAAAATAAAATAATAAAATAATACCGATATTTACAAAAAAAAAAAGAGGAGAGAGAATCATATCGGCCGATAATTCGGCAGTGGCATTTTTTGCACCCCTGGTGGTAATAGATTTGTTAAAAAAATATTTTGAGAATAAATTCAAAATTTCTTTGACTACATTAAATAAATCATATTTTTTTAAAGTCAATCAATATCATTTTTGGTAAGAAACATTTTTATAATTTGTTAAATAAAATCTAGTCGGTTAGAACGTCTAAATTTTTTAGTTTGAATGTACGTCAAACGAGTCCTATTTTAAGTTAAAATAAATATTTTAAAATATATATGATATACATTAACTCCTTGAGTCTACTCATATGAATTAAACTAACACAAATTATATTAAAATAAAACTAAAATTAAAGGTTATTGTTAACGTGCCAATTAAATGCTTTAAAATTAATTGTTCTCAATATTAATTTTGACGTATCTACATTTAATAATGAAAGATGGAAATGGACGGGTGACTCAGTCAAACAAATAGAAGTGAGTGAGTTGACTCGATTAACTGGTCTAATGGTGGCTTAATGAGTGGTTAAATGGGCTAATGGGGTTCTTATTAATGCATTAGTATTGGAGACCGTGGAATAGTAGAAGTTGGGGATGGTTAATGAATGGGTTTTAAGATGAATAAGATAGTGGGTAAAAATGGTGGTGGGTTATTAATCTGGGCTTGGTGGAAATGAGTAGATGAAGAAGAAGGAGGCAATGGAAATGGTGGAGATTAGTGAGATGGAGAATATATTCGGACCTGGATTTGATTGGAACGGTGGAACAGCAGCAGCAATACACGATCCTTTGAAGGGCTATGTATACCCAACCTAGAAGAGGTTGGAAAGCAGAGGCAGCAACAACGAACGACCTGTATACAGGTCTGGCTGCCTGCAATATGAAACGCAGACAGCAGAGACACCGGCGATCCAGCTTTCTGCTTGCAGGCAAAGGAGGGAGAGAAGATAACTCCGGGAGCTCTGTCAAACGCCGAGGGACGTACAGAAAATCCAAATCAAAGTTTCATATTCCATTTCTTCACCTTTCTCAATACACGTATAGTGGTGTATTTATATCAAAAAGAAAAAGAAAAACTAAAAAATATAAAAAAAGGGAATTATATAAAAACAGAAAATACAAAATAAAATAACTAAAACTAAAATAGTTGGTTGGGCTGGGTTTTCGACGTTCGGCCGGATCGGATAGACTCAGGGCCGGCCCTGAGATTTCAGGGGCCCTAGGCGAGATTTTTAAGATGGGGCCTTTATATACTCGTAAAAAATAAAATTATATAATTTTTTTTTACAATGCGTGAAACTAAATAAAATATTATAACAAAGTATTATTTAAATTTATTCTTATTTTGAGAAGCAAAATTACTAATTAAATTACAATATTTAAGTTTTTTTAACATTTATTTTTCAATAGATAAGATTGCTAATTTATTCAATATTTCTTGTGACATTTTAGACCGAAGATAAGATTTTATCAATTTTAATTTTGAAAAACTTATTTCTGCATAGGTAACTGTAATTTGTATAATTAATATTATTTTATAAGCAATTCATGCATTTGGAAAACAACAATTCATTCTTTTGGTAATGCATCTTTTATCATATGGAGTGTGACATTAATGCAAATTCTCATTTGAAACGAATATATTATTATTATTTTAATTTTTCATTTTTTTATATTTTTTAAAAAATTAAAAATTATCTTAATTATAATGATTTATAATTGTATATTAGTTCTAATAAAATCTACATTGATCAAATGAATAAAGTTATGTTTTTTCATCTCTTCAAATTTTAAAAGCTTTAAATTATTTTTAATTCAAAATTATCAACTCAATATAGATTTTTCTTTCTCTTTATTTAGATGATAGATATATTTTAAAAGAGTCTTTATTAATTAAAATTATTTTATTATTATTATTATTATTAAACTCAATAAAATGAGAATTATAATAATTATTATTATGATTGATAGTATCATTATTTTAATTTTTTAAGAAATCTAAGCTTTTTCATTATTATTATTAAATAATTTGATAAAAAAAATTACAAAATTATTATTATTATAACACAGCAGGGATTTGATCCCAGGCCTTTTTCTATAGAGGGAGAATTTTAACCAACCAGATAAGAATGTATATCTGCTTTAAATAGACATTATTAAATATTTAACATATAGTAAAGGAACTTATGGACTTGGGGGCCCTTTTTTATTTGGGGGCCCTAAGCGACCGCCTATTTCGCCTATACCCAGGGCCGGGCCTGGATAGACTCTGTGTTACATCAATTGGCTAGTAGTTGTTGGGTGTGGGTTTGCTCTCGACACCCAGTGATTCGACTCTTGGTGCTACCACCTGAGTAATGTGGGCCGACTGCATAGGCTTGGCGGTGCAGATCCGGAGAGATTAATCTTATTGAATACAATACATTAGAGACACCTCTATATTTATAATAGATCAAAATATTTATCTTATAATTTATTTTAATATTAAAAAATTAATAATTAATATAATTCAATAGATCCTATTTTTTATATGATGATACTTATATAGGGCACATAGCCTGTCAGACCACTCGAACTTTTTAATTCTTACCTCTTTAGGTGGAGGCCACCAAGCTGTAAAAGTCGAGAACCATCTTGCTGTCGCCACGTGGTGCCTTCACAACAGGTGGGGGCAATAACATTCAATCAAGAGAGCGCCAGGAACCATCTTGCTGTCGCCACGTGGACTGAGGAGGGAGGTGGTTGTGAATTTCAGTACAGTCGAATCCACCGAGTCTTTTCCAAACGGAGCGTGTTGTGTCTTCTCCTTTTGAACAATTGAATCCTCCCACATGGCAGCCATGTATGATGCAGTGTGGCCGGTGCGTTCTCACGTGTTAAATCTATTATTATTATTATTACGGTGCACTAACTTTAAAAAGGAAAAATTATTTTACTCTCACTTTTTTAAAGAGAGTAGAAAAAAATAATGGTAAAATGGTATTTTTTCACATAAAAAATAATGGTAAAATGGTACAATTTCTCTACATAAAACTTCAGGACAAAATGATAATTTCACATAAAATTTTGAAATGAAGTGTATCTTAAAAGAAAAGTTAGATATCTAAATGGCTACTCTATAAATATGGTCAAGTTTCATGTCATCAAGTCAACCACGGCCCCAGCCATGATATACAATGTATTTGACTTTGGGTATCGATATAAAAATTATGCAGTCAATTACTTCGTAAACGTATCAATGCATTTTGGTTATTAGATTTTGTTAATTAATATTTTTTTTCCAATTTAACAAGTCCATAGATTCATATTTTTTATTTTTCTAAGTGACTTCAATTGTAGTGTATTGAGTTTTAAATCATTGTTTGTATTAGAGTTAATGTGATTACTCGACCCGAACATAGGGCTTATAGCTCCCATCTGAATAAGGGTATCACAGTTAAAATTTGGATGGATCAGTCTCAATTTTAATAAATTCAATTCAATTCATATCAAAATTTATTGAAATCAATTAGATTCAAGTTTCAGTAATAACCACTATTACTTTATAATTAATATACTCGAATCGAAGGTAAGAAATTCAAACATTTGTCGTGGCTTTTGTAATGATGTTATCTTCTTTCAATGCAAATGTAAGATAAAAATTCATGCATGTTTCATCGAATTTGATCCCTAGAGCCTCTTCTTTGGCTATGTAGAGACCTCTGTGGCAGGATTATAACCATCTTTTATCTTGCTGACGTAAAAATGGAAGGGATTTTGAGTAGGAAACATGGTTTCTTTAATTTGATTGGAAACATTGGACCAATTAGTCTAATTTTTATTTCAATAATTTAAAAGAGGAAATGCTTACGAAAATACAATAAAAGAACCTATCAAATACAGTAAATTCCTTCGTTTCATAATAGCAAACAACATAACTCCCCATTACAGACAAGAGGCATGAAATCAATTGAAAATATCGAATCGGAGACTTCGGAACACTCTTCTTAAAAAATTAGGGGAGCCATATAGACATCCGGGAAATCTTTTTTATACAACCGTTTTTCAAAAGTTGATAAAAATTACCATTTTACCCTTTTACTTAAAAAAACATGAATTATATATATATATATTAAATACAATGTTCATCAGCCATTATTGAAGTATACACTGATGTCATTTTAAGTTAATTCAAACCTAAAAATAAGTTTTGCTCCAACGGTGACCCTTTTCTGATCATACTACCTGTTATAGATCATTCATCTATGCCACCTTTTTTAAAAGAGAAAGAGAGGAACAATTTTATTTTATTTTTGAATTTTTATGTGTTTTATCCTCCTATTCTTTAAAAGACAGAACACAAATATCTGGCTGAGCTGCCCAAGCCAAAAACAATATGTCTGCTTTCCCGGGTTTCCAGTGGTTTAATTGGTTATCCAACCAATTGTTTTACCATAGATATTCAATAAAATTTCATGGATCTTGTCGGTCGGCCCTGCCTTAAGGTCAAATAGGCGGCCACTTAGGACCCTCTAATTTGACCAATAGTTTAGGGCCCACCATGTACTTTCTCTAGAACCTAGGACCTCTACCAGTATGCTGAGCTTAGGGCCCCTGAAATTTCAGAGCCGGTCCTACTTGTCATAATGATATCTTTTATCTCTGTGAAGTTCATAACCATGCCAATTTCCTAGTACGCCTTTGGGGATCAGTTTTTTTTTTTCCCTTTTGGTCCCTTTCACCAACTTCATAAATTGGTTAATCTAGTTTCGATATTTCGCTTTTTTCATGATCTTGCAGTAGGACTGGTATCATAGAGGCCCACCACTTTTTCCCCTTTGAATTAAGAAAATGACATCTGTATGGGAAACTTTTAAACATGGCTTGAGTTACATCGGAATATTATAGCAGGTAAGAATGCTGTCTATCTTTTTTTTCTTTTAATGATATTAGCTCATCATTGAGATGACACACTCCGTCTCTTAGCATGCACACATTTGATTTGAGTTTTGATTTTTTTTTTTTAATGGTTTTCTATGGCATATGTAGATTTGTGTTTAGATCCATGCATGGTGATCTTGAGATAGGAGATAGAGATGTTGGGCTAAACTAAAATAGGAATGTGTTTTCAAGACGTTGTATATGAAAAATCAAGAAGATTTTGTGGGTGAGATTTGCATAGTGTTATTCATCCGAGTTTAAAATTCATGAAGCTTTTTTTCAAAAAAAGAAACAATAATTTTGAATATCGACTGATATTTGCCCGATATATTTTCTATGTCTTTTGATATGTTCACTCCTACAGTCCTATACGTGAAGCCTTCATGGCTGCCGAAGAGATGACTGTGGAGAACAAGTGAAAATATGACATTCTTTAAATCTTTTTGACCTCAAAAGGATTGGATTGAAGGTCAAGAATGCGCTTCAAAAAACTAGAGTTTTATCGCCCTCACATCACCGACACAAATTAGATGAAATTTCAAGCTACTGCATATAGCTTTTACAAATAACTCTACAAAGTTATTTATTTTTCCTTCATCCAAACAAGACTACCAATTGAATAGCTCATCTGGACTAGACTAGAGGTTTTTTTTTTTCAACTCCTCTCTCATGCTTTTCTGATACACAAGGTGCGTTATCCAAAAAAAATCTCTCCCAAATTATTCTTCCAATCATAGAATTTAGAATAAAGATCATCCATCGTCATTTCCTGAGTTCATCTTATTACAATTCTCAGACCCATTAGTCTGATGATTGTCGTCCGTCACTCAATTTATCAGCAGTCTGAGTGTATTTTCTTCCCAATGTGGAAGCTCTACCAAAACAAGAATGTTTCTTCTCTTTGCGATCTTCTTCGGTCTTCCTCCCTTCATCTTTTCCTCTCTCCATCTCTTCTCTGTAGAATTTTATCATCACATAGATTTCAGCCAAGTTTGCTCCAGAGGTGGCCATAGAAATTTGCGTAAGGCCTCCGAAAGAACCAACGGACTCTTTGGAAAAATCAAACAATTGTCTAGGTATTGCATATATTTTGTTTAATCTTGCCATCTTCAAGATCCTTCATAGTTTTTTCTTAAGGTCTTTGTGAAGCCAACACAGTGGGTTTTGGGTCATGATTTTTAGTACTTTCTCATTTCCAATCTCTCTATGTGCTGTGTTCCCAATGTGTAATCCCCCCATCAATCGGGAATCTGATTTTTCATGAAAGTGGTGATTTTAATAGAACTGGATGTCAGGGGATAAGGGATGTATAAAACTGTTAGGGTCCTATTTGATGCATGAATTCCATTGGTTAAGTGATTCCCTTTGGGCTTGTGCTTGCTGTTGGGCCTGGGTCGGTCCTTTGCTCTTCAAATTGAGCTTAAACTTGACTTTGATGGCCCATTACCAACATGTTTCCAACTCTTAAGTTATATGGATGGATGCAGCATGTATATGTAAAAAACTGTGTTTATGTCTAGCTATCAATCTAAAACATTCCTATTTTCCATATTATGAACCATCAGATTCCCTCCTCAGGACAATGCTTAGCCGTGTTTGTTTATATAATGCAATAAAGAATATAGAAATTGTAATACTCTTCATATTTTTTTAAATTAATCAAGGACGTATCTCAAACGAGTCATATTTTAACGTAGGTTAAAAAAAAAAACTAAAATTAAAGGTTATTGTTAAAGTGCCAATTAAATACTTTAAAATTAATTGTTCTAAATATTAATTTGGAAGTATCTACATTTAATAATTAAAGATGTCTTTTATCAAAAGTATTAATTCATGTAATGTCCGATGCTTGCTATGGTTATAGAATACGTCTGCTTGTTCTTGCATTAATTTTTTTTATCAAAAGTATTAATCTCTCACTTTCTTTCAATCTCTCACCAATATCGATTGATATTCATTTTGATCATTTAAAAAAAAAAAACTTATAGTGGTGGAGGGTCTCGGCTGATATTCGCTCATATCGTCATAGGCTGATATTTTTTATTTTTTATTTTTTATTTTTTTTAAAAAAATGTGCTTTCTTTCAGTTTTTTAATTAAGAAAATAAAAAATGTCCGATATTTTGAAAAAATTAAAAATAAATAGAGAGAGAAGTGTATCGCCGTCCCGAGATTTTTTTTCCTTGTAAGGAGCAACCAAGTTTGGACCTTAACGTAAAATTCAATTCACTTCAAAAGCATTGTGGAAAATATCAAAGTAAATGTTTGGCAAATGTCATAGTGGGATGAGGTTTATTATAAATCATATTTTAAATAGATTGAATTTGTCTCAGTTGAATGTTGATAAATTGGATTTAGATTGATTATAACTCAAGTTATAGTTTTAATGTAATATAACATATTAATTTATTAAACTCTCACTTTACATTCTAATAGTATCAATAAAAACTAGATATTTATCTTTTTATTATATATTTTTTGCAACAATTAATAATGGGTGTCCATCCTAACACGGAAAAACTCTTTTTATGAGACAGGTGTTTTAGTAAACTTCTCATTTTATCTCCATCCATCCATACGGGTTTTAGTGGACTTTCAAAAATTGGTTCACTAGATCGGTGCATCAGACCGGATTCCTTAGAAATAAAAATTTGAAAAAAGTGATCCGGTCGGTGCACCAATTTGAACTATTTCACGTCTCAAGAAATCGGTACACCGGATCACTTTCCTTAAATTTCCAAGTGATCCAGTTGGTGAACCAATATCATGAGACGTGAAAAAGTCCAAATCGATACATCGACCGGATCACTTTCCTCAAATTTTCATTTCTATGTGATCCGGTCCGGTGCATCAATCCAGTGAACCGTTTCACTGAAAAATAAACCGATTTCTGAATGTCCATTAAAATCCGTACGGAAGGATGAATCCAAAATAGAAAATTCAAAAAAAAATCATATCTCCTAATAGAGTTTTCTTGTGTTAAAATGACCACTCTTAATAATAAATTCTTTTCTCATGGGCCATCTTTTGAATGAAGAAAAGTTTGTCGTAGATAGTGGACTTCAATGACCAAAAATCACGGGCTTCGTTCCTCGACAAAGTGGGCCTCTTCTCGTGTAGTTTTCATTCAATAATAGACAATTCTACCAAGAAATGACAGGAATAGATTGCTTCTGTCCAACTCGATTGTCAAATAAGCAAAACAAAGTCACTTAGTAGAGTGATTAAAATAATTTGAGAATCACATCGAAACCAACTTCTTAATTATTTTATCATAATTACTACATCCCATCTCGATTAAGGAGGGACTGTAACTCGATGAAAGTTAATTTTTGAAAAAGAAGATCTTGATTTGCTTTCACATTATGGTATGGAATTGAGTGAGTGTTATTCGATTTAAATAGTTTGAATCTATTTTCAACTTTTCTTGAATTTACGTGTAGGAAATCGTGGGATACTCAACTTAAGACCCTGCACACCAAGGTTAGGTCATGGGAGCTCGAACTTGTAACCTCCCACTTCTTGAGACGGAAGGCAACCAGTTGTTGAACTACACCCATGTCTATTTGAACTTGTTAAATAATTTATCTTGATTTTGAATTAAATTCAATTATTTATTTATGTAAGAATTTTTTTTAATATGATTTGTCTGAATAATTTATCTAATTTGAAATGTCTTAAATATTTTTTTTTATAATTAAAGTGTTTTAGCACTTTAGAACACTCAACTAATATTTGAAGCATGTATATGCAGGGGTCGAAATATCAGCCGATACATATCGTATCGGCTTATATGTATCGATTTTTCATGGTCAAACGATATCGGCCGATACGATATGTATCGGCCAGTACAAAAGGCTATCGCCCGATATGCATAAAAATCGGTTTTTAAAATTTAAAAAAAAAAAACAAAAACCGATACTTCACGGTTTTTTACGGTTTTGAATATCGGAAGAGAGAAATGCAATAAAATGGAAAAAACAAATGAGAGAAAAAAATATCGGCCGATATGCATATTGACCGAAGCGTTTTTTGGACCGCTGTGTATATGATTATCTACTTACACACACCAAGTAACTCTACGGGGAGTAACTCTTTTGGGTAGAGTGAGAATCGAACTAAGAACTTATACTTTTGGAGACGAGTTCCTGTCTATCACTCGAACTCTTTTGGATTACCTGTCTTAAATCATTTTGTTACTTATTTGACTCAGATTGATTTAGAAAGAAATTTTGTTTTTCATCCTCTTAAGGATTGTCTCCAATAATCAATTGAGCACCCATATAAAATCAATATTGTTAAAATTGAATTATCCTTTAAAATAAATCTTGGTTTTTTGAATAAAAATGAGATGAAAAAAGAGTCAATTCTAAAAGTATCAAAGCAAAACATCATAGAGCAATATTCAAAATGGTCTCGAAATTTTAATTAAGAATTAGAAACTTTTTAAAAGTTAGGAGTTTTTAAAATTAAAAATAACATAAAAAAATTCTTCCAATAAATTGTTTAAAAGATGAGAGTTTTTTTTTTAAATAAATAAATGGGGCATTAATGCCTTGATAAACAGCATTTGAAATAGGTGGCAAAGACTATATTCCAATCGGTCTACATGAGCAATAATTCAAATTTCATAGTTAATAAAAAGAAATCTCATCTAACGTAAGTCACAAGCAAAGGAATCAAGAGTTGGAGACCAAACCCCTAATTTTGTCAACTGGATCACATTTCTTCGTATCATTACAAACATATCCAATTTTACTCAAGAGTTCTTTTAAGGTAAATGATGGGACTTTTAGACTTAAATAAGTTACACTGTTCATTTCATCTATTTAGTGTCATTGTCATCGTCACTCTCACTATTGTTATTGTCAACTCATTTATTCATTTCTATTTAAATTGATAGTTATAATTAAAATATTAATTAGTAGAAGAGCTTGGAAGTATCATTTTCTCAGATTAGTAGAGCTGCAAATGAGGTAGCGGATTTCCTCGCTAAGAACGGTGTCGATGGAGTGACCCGCGGCACCTTCTTTCCTCCGGACGGGTAGCTTTTTTTGAGTTGTTACTTTTTCTTCCTTTTGTTTTACTTTGCTCGTTTGTTGTATTTTGGGCGGGGGTTTATTTCTCATAGGCCACCTCCTGTTTCCTTTTCCTTGTTTTGTAAACTCTTTTTTTTTTAATGAAAGTCTACTCTTAACTGTTTCAAAAAAAAAATTAAAATATTAAAATACTCAAATTATTCTTTAGTCCAACTATCTTTTAGACACTATACAACTTAAATACACAAGGTCACCAAATAAAGTAATTTGTGAGGGTTGACTTGCCAGTCAATAATACATCTAAGATGCGAGAGGTCTTGAGTTTAAGTCGTTCTCAACATAAAAATGTTATTCCCAAGTCTCTATAGTATTACCCAACGTGTGTGGATAAGAAGGTTTGTAGATGCTCCAAGAATTAGTAAAATGGTGTGAGAGGCCTCCACACTTTAGTTTGAAAAAAATAGTTCACCAAATAAAATGGTAATGAGTCGGTTCTATCAATCACACCTTCAAGCCAATAAAAATATGCCTTTAACTAGGCAAAATATCTTTCATAAAAATATAAATGTACATTTTCATTAAAATCTTTATCTTATAAGAAACATGGAAAAATAGATTTTAAAAATAAAATTTAAAAATACTTCATTTTCTTCTTTGCAAAAGTCCCTTTTTAATGAAAATTTCACTTTAAAATAAAAAACACAATGGTGAACTTATCTACCCGCACATTAATATTAGGGTTGGTATTTGGTAACTCCTCCAAGTTTGACACCTCCAGCAACTACAGCTGACCAGGAATTTGAAAAGCCACCGAGGCATGGATGGAGAAATTTTCCTAAAAGACAAAAGCCCATGACTCGTGTGACTGGATCACGAATTTTTATGACTTTATTTTAATTTTGATGATATATTAATTTATAAAATGTAGTAACTTTAAGAAAGTAGGCAATAACTTGTAAATAATGTCAATATGAAAACAGGTTCTATTTTAAATTTTCTACTTATTTAATCTAAACAAATGAAATTAACGTTAACAGAGAGCTCTATTACAATCATCTATTTTTCAGTTTAAATTTGGTATTTTACATATTTAATGTGATTAATTTATATTAAAAAATTAATACGTATTTAATTTTGTTAAGTTTGTATTTCATATGTGATAGATATTAAATTCCAAAAGCATATCCAAAGAGTTATACTGTGAAAATTAGTGAAATTACACATACTTAATACAAATAGTCAAAAATAAAATAAAATATATATATATAAAAAAGAAGAAATATTATTTTTCAATCCTCTCAAATAGTCAATGTATGATACCCTACCCCTCCCTTAAGAGTCCCACATCGGTGGGAAAGAAAAGGGAGGGTGGGTTTATTAAGAAGCCACCCATGAAACTCAAGTGTCAGGCCCAAATGCAAAACCGTGAGGGTTCGAGCTTGTGTGTGAGGCCCAAAGCGGACAATATCATACTGAGTTATACCCTAAGCCCTGTATTCGGGTCGGGTCGTTACACAATGAATCTCCAATAATCAATTGAATAAATGGCTAAAAAGCACCCATATAAAACAATATTGTTGAGTCCCCGTGGTGTTATCCAGTGATTATCTTGTATGGGTGCATGACGTCACTCGAAGTGGAGGTTTTAGGAGAATTAACCTAATCTTAGGAGTTTTAAGGATATTTCTTCCCTTTGTACTAAAAAAAAAAAAATCAATATTGTTAAAATTGAATTATGCTTTAAAACAAATCTTGGTTTTTTTTAATAAAAATGAGATGAAAAAAGAGTCGATTCTAAAATTTTAATCCAGACAATTCATATGAAATAGATTTCATCTCTTGAATGAATCACAGCCCAAATTATTGGATTTGAGTTTTAAAGTACTCAAACTATCTACCTAAGAGAAAAAAATTTATACCCAATGATGATAACTTGACTATGGTGGTCCATATCCAAGTTATTTAAATTTTAGAGACACCTAATTCATGTAACTTTTATGCACATATTAAATTCTCAAAAATAGGTATTTACATAACCTGCTTTTTTTTTCCCTTTTATGGTTGAGTTGATACTTTATAGTCTGTACTTTACACTCATCTCCATTAATAGTTCTTCACGTTCCATTGGTCCTAAAAGCTGGTAGTATAAATTTTTATATGTGGGGACATGATTAGAAGCTCAAAAGGATTAAAAATGGTTGTTCAGCCTTGGATGTGAAATTTAATAAATTAAATTTGTAAAATTTTGCTTCTATAGAAGAACTGAAAATAATAAGGTTAGATTCCTTTGAAATATTGGCTAAAAATGTAATTTTAATTACGCTAATGCTAATCATAAATATAAAGTATACGTGTTTTTTTTGTTTATCATTGATCCATAAGTTAATGCATTTGACACGAATTAAGAGTATTAAAACCGTTTAAAATGTGGTAGATTCAAAGTTTAAATTTACAATCATGTGACCACTTGGTTTCTTTATATGAAGAGCTCTAGTTTGATTTGGTTTTAGAAATTTCTAAGTCACAAATGGCTGATGTGGATCAATTGACGTATCAACCAAAGCATATCTAATTTGATTAACACTAATTATATTTATAAATATAAAAGAAGAAATATTATTTTTGTCCTCTCAAACAGTCAATGAATCTCCAATAATCAATTGAATAAATGACTAATTAAACCCATATAAAATCAATATTGCTAAGTCCCCGTGGTGTTAACCAGTGGTTATCTTGTGTGAGCGCGGGATGTCACACGAATTATAGGTTTTAGAAGAATTAACCTAATCTCAGGAGTTTCAAGGATATTTTCCCCCTTTGTACTAAAAAAATAAAATAAAATCAATATTTGTTAAAATTGAATTATGCTTTAAAACAAATCTTGGTTTTTTTAATAAAAATTAGATGAAAAAAGAGTCAATTCTAAAATTTTATTCCAAACAATTATTGGATTGAGTTTTAAAGTACTCAAACTATCACAAAATTAGTTTATAAATTATAATTAATTGAATTCTAAAGTACTCAAACTATCTACCTAATAATCTTTTTTTATACCCAATGATGATAACTTCACTATGGTGGTCCATATCCAAGTGATTTAAATTTTAGAAACACCTAATTCATTTAACTTTTATACACATATTAAATTCAACCATTTGTGCACATATTAAATTCTCAACTCCATACTTTATAGTTAGTAACTTAGTACTCTATACTCATCTCCATTAATTAGTTCTTCACGTTCCATTGGTCCCAAAAGCTGGTAGTATAAATTTTTATATGTGGGGACATGATTAAATGCTCAAAAGGATTAAAAATGGTTGTTCAGCCTTGGATGTGAAATTTAATAAATTAAATTTGTAAAATTTTGCTTCTATAGAAGAATTGACAATAATAAGGTTAGATTTCTTTAAAATATTGACTTAAATGTAATTTTAATTATGCCAATGCTAATCATATATATAAAGTATACTCGATTTTTTGTTTTGTTTATCATTGACACGAATTAAGAGTATTAAAACCGTTGAAAACGTGGTAGATTCAAAGTTCGAATTTACAATCATATGACCACTCGGTTTCTTTACATGAAGAGCTCTAGTTTGAGAAAAAAACTTTTTAGCGGTTATTAATAATATTAGGATATTTTAAAATTAAATTTTCAAGTTTTTATTGATAATTTAGAAAGACGCGATATTGCTATTTTTCACATTTTATAATGTAATTTTATCTGATAAGTATTTTTTTATTTATACAGTAATGATATTTTATCAATAAAAATGTGATAAATTTAAAAATATTATCGATATTTGTTACATTGGTTTTATCTTAATTATTTCAAATAGAAAGTATCATCTTTTAACTGTCTACTATGTGAGATATTGATATGGCAATCCAACTACGAACATTAAAGATTCAAGTTCGAAGTGAAATTTAGAGTAATTTCTTCACTGGAAATGAATATACTCTGTGTTATCTAGCATGAAATTGAAATTATTATTTAGTAAAATAAAAATAACAAATTTAAATAATGATTATTATAGTGATGATAAAATTTGGATATATCAATAATTTTAACATGAGCACTAATTACATTTCGTCGAGAGTATTCACCATTTATTTATATAAAAATTTGAAATTCAAATCAACAGTGGATATTATCAAGAATTTCACTTTAATTATATACTACTTAAAGAAGTTATATTTTAAAGCTTTCGTTAGATTTTCGAGGCTTCATAAGGATTTTCTACTAATGGTGGATATTATTTAGTTTTCATATTTTACTTTTTCTTCTTTTAAATTTACATGTGAAAAATCGTGGGATATCTAACGATATATCTTTGGTTTCAAATATGTACATCTTCGTACCACCTATCAGATATAAAATTAGGAGATATATCTTGGCTGAAATATCTTGAAGTCTATTATTAATCTTGACATTTTTGTTTTAGTTTCTATTCTACTATGAATTATTTTTTATTTATTTTCCAAATATTTACTAATTATATGTTTATGAAATGTACAATCTTTTTTTAATTATTTATCAAAACTCGACTATTTGGTTTATATAGGTATTTTTTGTTTTTTTTTTGAAATTTGATTATTTAATTATTTTAATTTTCTTTATTAAATAAAATATTAGATTTTTAATATTTATAAAAGGGAGCACTTACACACACCCGGAAATCCTGCCTCTACACACCCGTTTTTGAAATTTCAGGTAAAATTACGATTTTACCCCTGCGTTTCCAATCATTGGCATTCATTCGAATGAATGCCCATGTGTAATTTCAATTCATTTGAATGAATGGGCCTCATTCATTCAAATGAACTAATCATTCGAATGAACGAGGCTCATTTATTTGATTGATTTAAATAATAAAATTTATTTTAAAACTTTACACTTTTTTTTTAAGCACTGTGTATTTTCAAAATTTCTCAAATTAAATATCCGGACTAATTACGATAACCTGATAAAAATACATTAAGACTTTAAGGTCTTTTGACACTTCCAAATGTGCTTTTGATACAGCCTAGGAATACCCTTATTTGTAAAATATTATGTTTTAAATATTTAAGAGTGTCAAAAGACCTTGAAGTCTTAAGGTATTTTTATCAGGTTATTTTAAATAGTCTAGATATTCAATTTGAGAAATTTTGGAAATACACAGTATTTAAAAAATAAAGGTCTATGTTTTAAAATATAAACAGTTATTTTTAAGCACTGTGTATTTTCAAAATTTCTCAAATTGAATATCTAGACTGATTAAAATAACCTGATAAAAATACCTTAAGACTTTAAGGTTTTTTTATACTTCCAAATGTGTTTTCAACACAGCCTAGGGATACCCTTATTTGTAAAATAATGTGTTTTAAATATTTAAGAGTGTCAAAAGACCTTAAAGTTTTAAGGTATTTTTATCAGGTTATTTTAATTAGTCTATATATTCAATTTGAGAAATTTTGAAAATATACAGTGCTCAAAAAATAAGTTTAAAGTTTTAAAAATAAATATTTAAATAATGTTAGTACTTCTTGCTTTCGAATGAACGAAGCGCTGAAGGATCCGAAGGAATCATTCGAATGAATGGTCTTTATTTATTCGAATGAATATTTATTTGAATGAATGAGGCCTATTCATTCGAATGAATGGGGTGAGCAGTATTCCGTGTTACTGCTTAGCTCATTCTTTCGAATGAATTGAAATTACATATGGCTATTCGTTCGAATGAATGTCACAATGAACTGGGCATTTATTCGAATAATTGAAAATGTAGGGGTAAAATCGTAATTTCACCCAAAATTTAAAAAATAATGTGTACAGACAGGATTTTTAGATGTGGCGTAAGTGTTCCCTTTGTAAAAATATTAATATCTAAAATTAAATTTCACAATACTACGTGAAAATAGTGTTAGATCTCAACTCTAAATTCTGACATGATTAGAATCTAAAATGAAATCTGACAATAGATGGCAAATGCAGACAGAGACTTACCAGCGTAGAAATCGGAATTAATAATGTATTAATGCTACATTACCATACCATCGTGTAGCACGTGCTACACTGTACCCAGACTCCACATTCTAATTAAGAACCAACAAACTATTATTTAAAATATAATTTTCCCCTCTCATTATCGAAAATTAGTCTTTGGCGGGACGTCGCTTTTTTTTTCTAAACTCCCCCATCTCGTCTTCCAAAATCCCATATTTCCACTTCAATCCCTTTTTCCACTCTTCTCTCCATTCCTTCCATGGCTAAAACCCTAGATTTTACCTTCTCCAACTCCCATAACCCTCTCAATCTTCCACTCCTACACCTGCAAAGCCTCTTCTCGAAGATTCCGTCGGTTTCCTTCTCTCGCAAGCACCAGCCGCTCCCAAATTAGGTACGAGATGGAGATGTCCGCTCTATTCCCATCTTCCTGTCCTTTTCTCACCTTTTCTACGCTCAAAACGAGCTTTGTTTCGAATCTGAGGTCCGAATCTAGCCTTTTCTTGCGTGTTTCTGCAGGAGCTTCTGATTTGATGCGCCGTAGCTGGAAACGTGTACATCATCGTTTCTTACTTCCTTTCTTGGAACCATTTTTCTGGATTTAGCTCGAGTTTTTGGGAAATATCTGATTTGGCTGCTTCTCGGCAGCGGAAGCAGCTCCAGTTCTACTCTAGGGTCTGAATGCGGTAGATTTTCGGCGCTCTTGGCAGAATTTTTGTGATCAGCTCTGTTTGGATGGAAACATTGGATTTTTAACTTTCCTCTTGGTAATGTCTTTTATTAGTTGGATTCATGATTTTTTTCTTATAGAGATATCAGTCAGATCTGTGTTGTGATCTGGTAGAAATTTGAGATCGTTGAAGTTTCTGTAACATTTCTGGCATCTTTTGTTTTTGTAATTTGTATAAGAATGTATTTTCTGGAGTTAAATCCGCAGCTCGTTTGGATACATGGTCAGGAAACTAGGAAAATTGGAAAGTAACCATTTTTATTTTCTTTTTCAAAGATGGTGAGACCATTTCCATTTGAAGTCAAAAAGTGGTTAATTCCAAGAAAATTCTTTCTTTTCCATGCATCCAAACGGGCCACATTATCATTTGGAATGTGCTTATACAGCTTCCTGGACCAAACCAGGGTTTGATCATCAAAAGCAACTTCCATCATTATCACGTTTGACTGTTTTATGCATGTCCTGCTATCGTTCGAGCTCCCACATTCAGTAATTGAGAAACTGGTTTCTTCACTGTTGCATTTTCTGGATTTAACTTGGCAGCTTGGTATGCTCACTGTTAATAAACTGATTTCTAGCCCAAGACCTCTACCAAGACATTGAAGGTTGGATGTACAGAAAGGAAATTGGTCTCTGTAAGAGGTTGAAAAGGAACACACTTTCCAGAATTTTTTTTTATTAAGTTTAACAAGTTTTGGTTAAAAAGTTGTTATTTTTCTGCGAAAACACTTCCCTTTCCATGCATCCAATTGGAACCCTACTTTTTAATTTTTACAAAAATTATCTAAGAGATACTTTGGTAGAATTTTAGGTTTGAGGTATAGTTGTTGGAATGTGCTTGGCTCCTCACCATTTTGAGAGCTCGGAGACTTTTCCTGATTTTGAGAATTGTTCTGAAAATTAGCCCTGAAAGCAAGGGAAAAGCAAGGAGCCAAACCCAGCCTAAAGTCTTCCTTTTATTTCCTTAGCATCTCTTTTGTTGGTTTGGTTGTGCCTCTAAGTCATCTTTTGGCCCGAGGTTTGACTATGCAAACATTATAGTTGTCTTCTTGTGCTTTTGTGTTCTCATCTGAAGGCTTTAACGTTACATCACCAGATAAAGAGTATACTTTAGATACTGGTCATGTTTTACTCCCTGTTTACAGTATTTAATCAGTTATTTTAGCATTTATTTAGAACTTTTATGATTCTATAATGAAAATAGCAAATAAACCTGAAAAATGTATAAAAATATTTTTTATGTATTATTTTCCTTATCTCTGGATTAAAAATTTTGACACTGAGTTTTTTGCTACTGTGTGCTATTTTGCTTCGACTATCTTGACAGTGGAAATTCATCGGTCAGTTATTTCCCACTTTCGGGGGTAGTATGAGGAGCAGCAGTATGACAATTTGATTTTAATTAAAAGAATTTTACAGATATCTACCTGTAGTTTTCTTCATCGAGGCGTATAATTCTATGTAGAATTTGAGTTGTCAATACTGTTAACTAGTACCTTGGGGTTTGTTTGTGTGTCTGTGGAGTATTTATAAGGAACAGCAGTATGACAATTGGATTTGAATTAATTTTTTTTTACAGGTATCTACATGTAGCTTTTCTCATTGAGGCTACTCTACTAGAATTGGAGTTTTTGAGTTGTCAATACTGTTGAGTACGTGTGTCCCTTCTTATATTCAAGCCATTATTCTTAGCCTATAGTACATTTTTAAACGGCTTTTCAGACTGTAATTTCTTTTGATTTATTTGCAGAATCATGTACTGTACATTGTAATTCTGCATCATATTATTATTATTTGAACAGTAGATACTTCGGTAAATGCTGAGCTTCAAGTTCTTTTCATTTAATTTCTGAAATCTGAACATCTAGTTACCATCAATAGCTAAAAAGAAAAAAATTCTAATGAAAAACTCGTCAGTTAAATTTTCTTATTTGGGTACTCTTCATGCCATTTTTTCTTTAGTTGACTCTTGTTGCTTATGATCTTGACTGCCCTTTTCGATCTTTTCTTTCACCAAATTACTTTGGTATGGATCTCAATTTTGAACTTTTTTAAATGTCCATTTACTAAGAGACAAGGAAGGCCAAAAGACATGAATTAGTGTAGTAAGAACTCATCATCATTTTAGGCAGTATCCCATCTATCAGGGTTGGCTTTACGAGTACTTCTCCTCCAATTGATCCTATCATAAACCATATCATCAGTCACTCTACAGTCTAATATGTTCTTTTTATCATTTCTCTCCATGTTTTCAACGGCCGGCCTCCCTTCCTACTACCTTTGATCTGTAGCCTCTCAACTCTATGCATAGAACCATGTTTGGTCTTCTACTAACATAACTAAACTACCTCAAATGAGTTTCTCTCAATTTATCGTCTATAGGAGCTATCTTTACACTATCCGTAATGCATTCATTTCTAATTCTATCCTTTAGGGTTAAACTACTCATTCAATGTAGCATACACACTTTTGTTGTCCTAACTTTGTCTATTTGTTTTTTCTTCTTTGCCTAACACTTTGCTTCGTAGAGTATTGTTGGTCTAATAACTATTTTATAAAATCGTCTTTTTACATGAAGGGGACTCTTTTATCATGCAAGACCCCTACTAACTTGTCTATATTTTGCCTATACCGCTCCTATCCAATTGTTATATCTAGGTCGAAACTTCCATGAGATTCTACCATTGAGGCAAAGTATCTAAACTTATCACGATATCCAACTAAGTAATTTCTTATTTTTATCGGGTTGTCTTCATTATCGTCAATCTCACTAAGGTTACATTCCATGTATTCTGTTTTAGTTCTACTAATTTTTAAATCACTTGACTCCAACGTTCCCCTCTACATTTCTAGAAAGGACAAGATAACCGTGGAGTGGCAGAGAACATATGTATTGGTAGAATTGAGTGGAAAAATAGAACTTAGAAAGCCCACCCTAGATAGATGAGAGAAATGACTTTGATGATGATGTTGATGAAAGGTCCATTTTACATATAAATGTGTTTGTAATGATTTGGATTTCCTGCATGCATTGGTTGAAGTCATTAAACTCGTTGTTCTGTTGTTTTTTTCCTTTCTCTTATGAAAAGAAGAAATGATGATTTTGATTGCATGATGCAGGGGAAATAAAGGAGACCGCCAATGGCTGGTATTGACAATTAGCTGGTTTTGGACAAAATGTCAAGGATCACCAAGTGGAAGCCTGAAAAGGCGAAAGTGAAAGTGGTTTTCCGGCTGCAGTTCCATGCTACGAATGTAAACTTCATTTTCATTTTTTTTTAAAATTGAGAATGCTGGATTGACTGACTTTTTGAATTTCTTGCCAGCTGCTTGTCCTGTCAACAAATTTCTATTTTCACATGAAATTATTTGTTAATCCTTTGAAGATTAAAGTTAGTCTTCAAAATTCATTGGTTTTTTCGTTAAAAAAGAAAGAAAGAAAGATTGGTTTTCTTTAGAATTTGTTAATTACAGTCTCAGTCTTCTCTTGATCTCTGGGGAAAAATTTCTTGAATTTCTCACTTTTGGAAACTTTTTCTGATCTACTACTTCAAAAGGAAAAAAGTGAATGTTTTGAATTGTTATTGTGCAATGCAAAGGTCAGGATATCGTATATAGTACTTCTCTACTATTTCTATTTATCTTTCTTGCAACAAGGAAATAATGACAGGAACCCACGTGTTTGAGGGGCTTTTAACTCCTGGTTGTATGCAGATGCCTAGTTTTTTTATGTAGGGGCAGTTTTTTGTGGACTCTCTATCTTAAAGGGATTGTCCCCACTAGGTTGGTAAAAAGAAATGCTGGGGATGTCTGGCCAATCAGCTATTAGTGGCAGAAGATGTTATGATGACGTCATTGATACCTGCAGATTTAGATCTGAACCAGAACATATATATATATATATGTTTCTATCCAAAGTAAATGGGACCAATCCAAGCAGAGGCAATAGCATTGTATTGTCCGATTCATGGGGATACACAAAAGTTTCTTTATTGTCAAAACGAATCCCAAAGCTAAAGGATCGTATCCGATTTCCTATATTCCCATCCATTTTGTTGGATATCTTTTTCGAAAAAAAGGAAATTTTCTTAGGTTTCAGTGTTGATAAAGGCAAATTTCCATTAACGAATTTTGTTCCTTCTTTCCCCCATATAGATATTGAATTGGTTGTTTAATCTTAGGGTTGCTCTAAGTGTTTATAACAGGAGAGTGTTTTTATTGTGTGTGTTTTGTTAAATTCCTGTTTAAGTGATCTCTGTCCTGCAGGCAATACAAAATTTGGTTTTTAAGTAGGTTTTTTCCCCATATTTTAGAAGGGATTTTAGGGCTGTTTGCAATTTTTGTGGGATAGAAAAACCGTCCTATTATTAAAGGTTGACGTTCTACATGTTACCTGCATGTAAGTAGATATTTTTCTACAGGAAATGGATCTCCATCCCTTGAGAAAAATGATTCTCAGCAAAATGCAGAAAATTTGGTAATCTTCAGTCTTGAGTCTTTAGACTTCACTTTTTTTATCATAAGAAACCATTTTCTTTCTCCCCTTCCCTTTATTATTAAAAAAGCCACTTTCTTTTTTGATATAAGTTTCCATGTATGGCTTGGGTGTTTTGAAGAATGGAGAACTATGATTTGCCTTTTCTCCTTTTTTGAGATGATGCACTTTGTCTTTGCAACTTGGGTTTTATTCACTTTATATTCTCTGTGTGGTCCTACTGCAAGAATCTAAGCACTGGATAGTCTTCTGTTGCTCACTTGTATTGCTTAACCCCGTTGTCTCTGCCTGACTTTCGGTCATGTGAGGTAGTTATGCAAGTTCTGCAACATTAAATTTGGGCCTTCTGGCTTTTCAGGTACCACAACCCGGATGGGACAAGTTGTTCGTGACTTTTGTTCCTGCTGATTCTGGGAAGGCATCAGCTAAGACAACCAAAGCTATTGTAAGGAATGGGAGTTGCAAATGGTCAGATCCCATCTATGAGACCACAAGACTTCTTCAAGATTCTAAAACCAAAAAATATGATGAAAAGCTCTATAAGCTCATGGTAGCAATGGTATTTATCGTTCTTTCTACCTGCGTTTCTTCTTTAATTCAGAGTCAACTGTAATGGTATTCTTTAATCCCCTAAAGATGAAAGCCCCGACTCTCAACCACACACATACACACACAAATAAGAAAAAAAAATTAATTGTCCATGCTAGCAAAGTGGAGATTTCTGAATTGGAAAATTTTATGCGCAAGACAGTTATTTGTTTTCTTTTATCCAATCTCATGTTATTTTTGTAAATCAGACTTATATACTGAAACTGTGCACTATCAGGGTTCTTCTCGGGCTAGTCTCCTTGGTGAGGCTAACATTAACCTTGCAGACTATGCAGATGCGTCGAAACCTTATTCTGTTGCACTACCTCTTCATGGATGCAATTCTGGAGTCGTGTTACATGTAAGGATCACTTGATGGTTAATTTTTTAGAGTTAGTTTTTCTTTTTTCCTAGTTTTCTGTTCTTTGGTAATTTAGTTAAGATATTCGTGTATCTTTATTTCCTGTCTTTCTGAGGTAAAGCTGTATTAGCTGTACTTTTTACTTTCTGGTATTTTGTTGTTTCCCTTTGGACATAATTTTGTTACGCTTTTCATGAGAATCATACAAAATTTTGTCCAAATTGGTGGCACCATTCGTTTGCTCTTCTTCTAACCATGAGTTGTAGATTGGTGGGCCTAGGGATCTAATGTAGCTCCAGGCAGAGGATGAGCTTTTGTGTCTCTCATTTTTTCCACCAATTTTTATTGAGTCACCCTTTCTGCAAATTGTTGTCTTTCAGTAGATTTAAGAGCAGTTTTTAACTTCTAATGTTTTGTAAACTTCTCTTTGATATTAGGTCACTATCCAGCTGCTCACTTCTAAAACTGGTTTCAGGTGCTTCTTTAAGGATACACCATCTTTGATTCTATTAACATTCCAATCATCTTTACTTATGCTTGATTTGATGCTGCCAGAGAATTTGAGCAACAAAGGGATCTTAGAGAGAAGGGCTTTCAGAAGATCAATGACCAGATTGTTCATGCTGAACCTGTTGAAAAAGTAGCATCTGCTGCTGAGGCAGATAACGATCAGATTGATAAGGTTTGAAGATATCTCTGCATCCAAATTCAAGGCTGATTATCTTGAGCTTTTGGTACATTATATTACTAATGTTTTTTGTTGGTATCTTAATAAAAAAGCTACTATGTTGATGTAAATGCTCTTTGTTGTTATTTTGAGATGTTGATGTAAATTTTGTTGTAAAAGGTAGCACACAAAACCTTTCAAAAAGTACCACACAATGAGCAAACTACAAATGAAAGCGATAAAAAACAGAACAATTTGAGGTATGGCTTTCCTTGAGCTGGCATCAACAAACCAACATGAAAAAGCTAATTCTCTACAAATAGTCGAACCATACTTTGTCATTTCTGGCTTGGAAATACTGCAAATGTTTCAAAGTTGATTGCCAAGATCACTCTGCCTTTAGCCTTAAGTGTACAGGTTCCACTTACTCTATATATCTTGTAGATCTCCATTCCAGGTTCTCTAGAGATACGTGTATAGGTCCCACTTACTCTGTAGATATCGTATGACAGGATTGGGGCAGATGCAGCTCCATTCCAGGTTCCCTAATTTATTTCACATGTGACTACCATTTGGCCAAGTCTCCTTATTTTTTACCATAGAATTCTCTTTTTCTAGCTTGAAATTATAAAATGCTGTTGGCCAAATTAAATATATAAAGAGAAATGATAAAGTGCAAGAGACCTAAGGTCATGTCCTACATCTCCATCATCTATTGATGGAATTTGAAAATTTGAATTTTTTTTTTTTCTGAAATGGATGCTGAAGATGTAGGACTTGACCTTATTATGACAGCTCTTCTAAACCTGATCATTCTCATGTATAAACACTTTTTAGAGATAGTTAATACTCAAATATGATAGATTTATGGTTCTAGTCCACCATGTGGGCCCACAAGGGTCATATGTGCTTAGTAGCTTTATGATGGTTCTATACTGATCGTGTCTAGACTAATATAATGATGTAGGACATTTTGCATTGCTTGATGTAAAAAATTTGGTCAAATGACAAAATTGTCCTTTTATCAAAATTTTAGAGAAACATAATTTTTATATTTTCTTTATATAATCTTTATATAGACATAACATAACATGCTGTGTCCTAAATTTTTTAACCATGGTGTGTCCCTTTTACTCTCGCATCTCCCATATCTGCCATTGTGTCTGTATCTGGAAATTATAGCTTCCAAATGAATGGGCGCACATCAGTGTGCTAGATGCTGCATGAATCCAGACTGAAAAATTTGACCGGACCTGGCCACCAAGCCCTGTAATAATTTCCTTTTAATGGACTAAGGTAGCATTGATTTGCTGCATTAAACTCATCAGTTGTTGAGTTTGCTCATGGGCAATTATGTCTAAACTTGGGGTCGGAAACAGTTTGATCACCATTGTCATAAAACCAATTTTTGTCATCTTTTTGGGGTCAATTTTTTGAGTTCTTCATTTGCACTCTACCTTGTCAAAATTATATTTTCTATTACTCCACAATCTAGCATGTCTTTTCTTATTACTTCATTGAAGTTCTTTACAGGTCTCCCTCTTATCAATCCTTTAATTTAAAATGTTAAGTATGGACTTGATAGCTGATTAATATCTTTGCTCAATGCTGGTTCTGTTTTGCTTCCTTTTCTTACCCTTGTCGGATATGTTCTATGTACAATAGTATAAGGTTACAAGATGCATTGAGATGCATTGGCTGTTCACCATAATGCATTTGGATAGACATAAGTGATGGATTATTTAATATCAACACTATAATTTAGCATAGCTTGGTTTTAAAGTTTAGTAGAAGCATTTCATTCTTTATAAGTAATCCATCATATTTGCTGGAGCTTTTCATATATTTTCTTGTTTACCTTTTTGAAACTAACATGATGCCTATCTTATCTTGTCCTCATTCATATGGTCGGAGAACGATGAGGTGGATGATGAGTAACGTGAAATTCTTCATAACAGCCAAAATGTGGCAATATAAGATCACACTGGCATACCTACTAGCATTTGTGTCCTCCAACCTAATCAGGCCATACTTGAGCTTCTCAGCCTCTCACAATTTGTGCTGGAAAATGTTTTTTTTTTTTTTATTATGATGGCAATGACTGTATTTACTATGTGATTGAACAATTTGACATTTGTTTCTTGACTGTATCTCACACTCCATTTTTAAGTATGTAGTGGCTTGTAGACAGTGCTCTATTCTGATTATGATGTGCCTCAACCAACAACAGGCACAATCTCCTTGTTTGCATTTTTTTATGATAGTGAATTTTGTTCACAATGACTACTCATTATCGCATTAGTTTTCAATTCGTTGCATATTACCTCCATGATCTTCAGCTGCTTCTGGTCAATTCAAATCCCAGTTTCACTTTGGTAGCCATCTACAAATTGACTTCCTATTTCTTTTGTGGTTCTCTCAGGTATTTCTCATGTCTTGCCACTATATTCTACAATGCTCATTTGAATTAAGATTTTGATCACTGAGCCAATGACTGAATTGCTTGCTATCCTTCCTTCAATCATCTATGTGGACCTGATCCTTTTGCTTGGTCCATCTTTTATACTGAATTATATCTTGAAAAAAAAAGAGAAGCATTCCATTAGCTTCAACCATTTGACCTTTCATAAATCGCCATGATTGTTTTCTGAACAATTTTTTTAGTCTCTTAGCTTGTCCTCGACTTATTTTTTTGTTGTTGATGCATAACTTATGTGCCATGGGTCAGCGGAAGATGATAGATCATGTATTCCCCACACAGTTTTGCCACGTGGATCCAGTGGGTTATGTTGTGAGTTTGACTCGTTATCCGACTTCAGAAGATTCATAATTTGTTTTTCTTTAAATGAAGTTTTTAATATTAATTGGCTAGATAAATAAGTAAAAGGGTAGTTCAGACATTTTACTTTTAATTATGTTTGAAGGGTTTTGATTAAAAACATCATGCAATTAATCAGTGGTCGTGTGGCAATTAAGATTAGAGATAGTGTTGTTTTTCTTGAGACTCGTAACAAAGACGTAATGTTGAACAAGAACTAGTTATTATTATTATTATTTGCTGAATAGTTTGTCAGGAAAGCTTTGGTGAAATCCCTCTCGCTACTAGTGGGAAAATGATCCCTGTGCAATCCAGGCACACTCGGTTTATCTTCATATGTTTCTCTTCACGTTTCTTCATCCATGCTTAATGGTTACACGTGAAGATTGTATGAAGCATGTGTTTTTAATTTTTCTTTATCAAGTTACCCATTGCTAGATGATGTTACCGCTGACATTAACTGTTAAAATCAACATCTATACATGCATTAAAGCTTCAACTGAAAGCATCTATCTTTGTTTTTTTGACAATTCTAGTAATTCTCATATTTAATATTTATGCCTTTTGACTATTGTCACATAAAGCATGAGGTTGACTTTGCCATAACTTACAGTAAGGTCGATCTAGTTTTTACGAGTTGGCCTACTTTCAATCATGGCTGATAGGCGATTCCTAGTTGCAACTTCCCTCCATGATAGGTCATGGGCCCAAAATTGCTCATGAATTGCTATTTATTGAAGGATTGGAAATACAACATGTGGCATGGTGGGATCGACATCACATTATGATTTTAAATCCAATGAAATTCCATGGGTGGTTTTGGAGCCCATGACCTATCATATAGGGATGTGGTAGGGTCAACCTTAATGTGTCAATCCTGATAAAAAGACGTCCCCTTTCGATGAATGTTGTGATCACATACTGGATTAGTACCATTTTCTCCCAAGATAAGTGTGAAACATTTGATATTAGTGTTTTGTTATTGGTCATGTAACAAAAATTTTACAAGAGATCTACTACTAAATTATACCTAGTCAAGAAACCTCTTCTCAAAGTAAAAGTGTATTTCTATCCACTCCCAACTTGACAGGCTTATCTGCTGCTAAATTAGTCAGGTCTTCCTATTTTCTTAAAAACTATGAGATTGAGCCCTGCAAATCTCTCACTGAAGATGCTAGGGGAATTATCTTCCATGGTTTTCCACTACCGTTTGAGGCACAACCAATCACATGACTTGAATCTCCTGCAATAATAACCTGATCCTGTAATTCTTCTTTGTTGATCAATTTTCAAAAAAAAAAAAAAAATTCTTCTTTGTCGATCCTCAATGCTTCTTTATTTTCCATCAACTCGGCTTCGTTAGAACCCAAAATACCTGCTGGTCCAGTATAATACTAATAAGAATCTTCTCCTCGTTGCCCCTTAGAATGCCTCCAATTCCAGCCACATCAGGTTTGCTGTGTGCTACTCTCTCAACATTGAATTTTTAACACACCAGGTGGTTGTGGATACCAACAATGAGGAACTTGATTGTGACGCAGCGGGATCGGGTTAAAGGAATTTAAATATGGCTAAATGGATTTTGAAGGGAATAAGGGGACCTAATTTAAATAAAGGAACAAAGGTAAGGTTAGATGGACTTACTGTGAACAGTAACTGAGAGTGGAATGGGGATCGGCTGTATGGTTTTGGGTAAGAAACAGAGTGGTGGCTGATTTGGAATGAAGGGATCAGTACCGTGGGGTGATGAGGGGCTGATTGGAAAACAGGGTAAGGTGAGGAAAGGGCTGGCTGTTAAGATCGAATGATCCAGGTATCGGTGGTTAAATGGTGACTAAATCTGGGTATTGAGAAACCAAATCTGGGCAGCAATCAGAGAACAGTAACAGTCCCAATGTTGCAGATCTGGGAATAAAACCTACTGTAGAGAGAGGAAGAAGAAGACGGGTCGCAGACAGAACGAACCGTGAGCAAAACCCAAAGAGAAATCAAGAACAAATACTCAAACAGCAGAGAAGAATCTCAATCTATTTTATTAATCAATCAATTCTGTCCCTTACAATCTACAAAAAGGGGTATTTATATACATACCTTAAACACAAAAATAGGAAGTAAAATTAAACAAGGAAAGGATAAGAAAATAAAGGAGAATCGAAAGAGGTGCCTGATTTGTCGAGGTTGTCGGCACCGTCACCGCTTCCGTCGCCATCGGCTGGTTCATGCATGTCGTCAGTGAAGAAATAAGGGAAGGTAAGAAACGGGACAGATGGGTTAGGAAAGGGAAAGTAAGGAGAGATGGGTTAGGAAAAGGAGTTGTACTCCTTTTACTTTTATTAGGTAGGCCTCATGTGGGTGACTCACACTCACGTGCTGCATCAGATTGATTCTTGGGCAGCTACTCAAGGAAGCTGATCAATTTCTTAGTAGATCATGGAATATCAAATCTGAGAACTTCCTGTTAACTAAGATCCATTAAATAGCTTTGATTTTTATTGGCTATGGAATGCCTTTTATGCACGAATGTTTTTCATCGGAAATTCTATTGTTTCTTTCTTTCGAGATAGACCACAATGTTAATGACTGAATTGCTTACCATATCATTCTTCTTTCTTACAAAAAGTTCCAGATCCCGCTATTTAACCAATTGCACTAAGTTGGAAAGAGGCCACAAGATATTAGATAGTTGAAAAACCTTAAAGCCAAATTTGCTTTTCAATCAAGCTGGTGCAAATAAATGGTCTACAACATCTCTCACATTATAAAAGACATGATTTGATTTTGTGTTCCCAAGCACCCTTGTTCACTCGTCATAATTTCCCCTGCAATTTTTGCTCCAAAAAAGGCTTCAATATTTGGAGGCACAATTCCTTCTGAAACAGTTGTAGAAGATGGATAATCATGGACATGAGAGTCACGTGTCAGTACCTTCAAGGATCTAGAAGTGAAAGCCTAGAATTCTTACTTCTCCAAATTCTTGTATCTTCCTCGTTGTGGCTAATGGAAATACTATTAGCAAATTCAGAAACTGACATACTCCAGACAAGAATCTGTAGCACAAATGATAAGGGTCCTTGTTACAGTATAGAGGTTTTAACTCCCATGGGCGTCAGATAGGCAGTCGGCCCATGGAAACAACTTGCCAAATCCAAATATAAAGGCCAACTCTAGCTTGATGGGATAATTGACTTAGATGATGATGGTGAGAAACTGACATTCTCTAAAGACTCTTACTCTCTTAAGGACATCCTTGAGTCTAGACTTCGGCACAACCTTCTTCTGAGCATTGGTGCTGTAAACAATTTACGATGTAATACTTTTTTCTGTCAAAATAAATCTGAAACATTTGTGCTTTAGTTTTGTAGATAATTTATATTGAACTTTTGTTGATTGTCCTTTTCATCTCATCTGTGAGCTTTGCTGTTCATCCTAACATCTTTGATTTCCTATAAAAATAGGTGAATGCAAGAATGGCATTTAAGTCAGACTCTCCGTCACTTGAAGATGAGGAGCCGAATGAAGATTGCACTGACTCAGCTATCGGGATTGATGGGTCATCCCATACTTCAGAAAGTGTATACACTGAAAAGCATGATATTTCTAGCATCCATGAAATTGACAGCCTCAAAAGTACTCTCTCTGGTGAATTGGGTGGACGTTCTTCAAGTCAGAGCCTTCTTCCGGATAAAGGTGATCAATGTAATCCTCGTCTTCTAGCACAAGGGAGCAGCGATTGGGTTCATGGATGGAGTTCGGACTGTTCCATGGATAATGATTTAGTAGTTGCCTATGAGGAAAACAATAGATACAGAGGAAGATTGGATGCAGCTGAGTCATCCATTTCTGAGTTAACGCTAGAAGTAAGCACTTTACAAGCTCATGCAGATGACCTAGGAATAGAAACAGAGAGGTTTACACAGGAACTTGCTGCTGAGATTGCTTCAGGAGAAGAACTGGCAAGAGAAGTTTCAATACTTAAATCTGAATGTTCAAAACTCAAAAATGATTTTGAACAACTCAAGCAATCTAAAGAAAACCAGCATTTGGCTGGCATGGGAACTAAACTGTCTCCTAAAGATCCCCACGTTGAACTTTCATCTGTTGCACAGAACTTCGATCTGCTACAAGATGCTTCATCTGATAGTAATTACATTGAGACAGGTACTATTGTAAAAGATGAGGTTCTCTCATTCCATAATTTACAGATGGAATGGCTACATGGTCTTTCACTTGTGGAGGAACAAGTGAAAGAAATTCAAAAGAAGGCTTTCTTTAGATATCATGACACTGACTTGAGTTTCCTGCAACCCAACCTTGACACCTTGGACTCTGTTTTGCAACTTCTTAAAGAAGAAACCACCAAAGTAACATATCTGCAAAAGTCACAACTTGCAGAAAGAATTGCTGTTTTGAATTTACAGAAATCTGAAGAATGTGTCTCTGGAGATAGACAGGAGGGGGGCACTGTGGACCAATATCACTCAGGAGGCACGCTTCTTTCTTTAAGCAGATCCCATGAAACATCTCAGGGTTTTGACTGCGTAGAGATTCAAAACAAGGCTTCTATAGATGCTGCCAATGTCATGAAAGAAAAAATTTGTGAACTTTTGAATGACTTAGAAGGGTCCAAAGCTGAACGTGAGAATCTCTTGAAAAAAATGGACCAGATGGAGTGCTACTATGAATCACTTATTCATGAGCTTGAGGAAAGTCAGAAACAAGTGCTAGGTGAATTACAAAACCTCCGAACTGAGCACTCTACTTGCCTCTACACTATCTCTACTTTTAACACTCAGATGGAAGCGACGCGCGAAGAAATGAATCAGCAGTTCCTGAGGTCTGCTGAAGTAACTCACAGTTTAGAGTCGCTTAACAAGGAACTTGAGAGAAGGGCCATTGCCTCAGAAACAGCACTCAAAAGGCTCCGTCGCAACTATTCCATTGCTGTTGATCAGCTACAAAAAGACCTTGAGCTTCTCTCCTTCCAGGTTTTGTCCATGTTTGAGACAAATGAGAATCTTGCTAAGCGAGCTTTTGCAGAAGCTTCCCAACTCCTCTTTGAAGAGTCTCTGAAGAGCATTCAGAGGAGGTACCCTCATACTTGAAGAAGGATGATTTAGAGGCTTCATTCTTAAAGAAAAGTACTCAAGGGTGCAAGGTATTCAAGCAGAGGACAAAGGCATATCACTTCCCGTCTCTGTTCAGGAAAAGAATTTCATTGCTGTGGATTCATCAAACTATCATAAGAATGATATTCCTGCAAGTTGCACCATCCTCAAGTCGAAGGTGCACTCGAGAGATTCTAATGATGCAGAACCTGTAGTGTGTCAAAACCAAATTGCAGATCTGAAGAAAGATTTGATCCTTGAAAGGAGTCCTTTAGAGGAAATGGAAAAATCACTTCGTTTACAGGAAGAGCGCTACTGCAAAGCAGAAGCTGAACTTTCTCAAATGCATTTCCTGAACTTAAATTTAGAAGTGTTCTCAAATGTCCTGCAAGAAACTTTCCTTGGGTTAAATGATGGGATTAGACTCATGAAGAAAAGGATGGATGAATTAGGATTGCAGCTCAAACAGTCGGCTGAGTGCAAGGAGATGTTGATGCTTAAGCTGCAGACTGCATTAGATGATGCACAAATACTCAAGGAGTTGGAGGCAAACTACATCGTTAAATGCAATGATTTGACGTTGAAAATTTATACACTGGAAGACAAAATGCGAAGTATAACAGAAGAAAATGACCTCCTTACTCAAAGAATAACAAAATTTGAAAATCTGAGTGTGGAATGCAGAGGCTATAGAAATAAATATGAAGCATGTGAAGCAGAAAAGGTTGACTTGGAAAATTTGTTGAAACAGGAATGCCTAGAGAAAAGCCTTCTCCAGAATGAAATCAGCTCTGTGGTTGAGGAGCTGAAGGCCTCAAAATTGGAATGTGACAGGCAGTCATCTATGAAAGATAATCTTGAAACATCAGTCACTTCTCTCTGGGACAAGTTGAGGGATCTAAGATCTTACATGATATCATTTCATGAGCAAATTGGCAGTCCAACCCTTGCAAGTAAAGCTCTGCAACAAGAAATGGAGGATGAGAACTTCACTTCCATTTTGCATCTGGAAGAGCTTCAACAGAAAGCATGTGAACAAATTCTCAAACTTACTCAAGAAAAGAAGGATATGGAGGAACAAAGAAGTATTGCTGAAGGTTCACTGGACAGTGCTGAGTCACAAATGCTGTTAATGAAACAGAAGTTTGAATCTGATATTCAAGATATGGTAACTAAACTTGACGCGGCCAATGCACAAGTAGAGAAGCTTCAGCTAGAGCTTGAAGACGTTGCATATAAACACAGGCTAAGTTCAGAAGCTGAAGAAAAGTATGCAGCACAGAACACAGAGTTGTCATCAAATCTCAAATCCCTGGAAAATGAGCTGCAGCATCTTAATGGTGAAAACAGGGAACTTGCTGAGAAAGCCCTTGCTTTTAATAATGTCAACAAGGAGCTTGAAAAGACCAAGTTGACTGTTGTTGATTATATGCAGGAAAACAAAGCCTTGGTGATGTCGGTACATGCTGGTGGTGATGAAAAATCTCTCCAGCTGGGAAATGAACTTAGTAAGTTAAACGAAAGCTTGAGATGTGCATGTAATGAATTGCAATCTGAGAGAGTTTTCAGAGATGAATTGGAGGCACAGAACACAGAGTTGTTATCAAAGCTCACATCCCTGGAAAATCAGCTGCAGCATCTTACCAGTGAAAACAATGAACTTGCTCAGAAAATCCTAGATCTCGACAATGTCAAGAAGGAACTTGAAAAGACAAAGTTGACTGTTGTTGAGTCTATGCAGGAAAATGAAGCCTTGATGATGTTGGTACAGGCTGGCAATGAGAAATCTATCCAGCTGGAAAATGAGCATAGTAGCTTAAAAAAAAGCTTGAAATGTGCATGTGATGAATTGCAATCTGAGAGAGTCTTCAGAGATGAACTCGATGCACAGAACACAGACTTGTCAGCGAAGCTCACATCCCTGGAAAATGAGCTGCAGCGCCTTACTGGTGAAAATAGTGAACTTGCTCAGAAGATCCTGGAACTTGAAAAGACTAAGTTGACTGCTATTGAGCATATGCAGGAGAACAAAGCCTTGATGACGTCGGTACAGGCTGGCAACGAGAAATCTCTGCAGCTGGAAAATGAGCTTAGTAGCTTAAAAGAAAGCTTGAAATGTGCATGCAATGAATTGCAATCTGAGAGAGGCTTCAAAGATGAACTGGAGAATACTATCGCAGATCTTACTTCTCAATTGAAAGTGAAACATGATCAGATGCTAGCTTTTAATGATCAGAAAACTGAATTGGTCCATTTAAGGCATCGAGTATCAGAACTAGAATTAGAGAGTTCAAGACTTGTGAACTGTTTGACACAAAGTGAGGAGTGCTGCAGAAAGGGAGTTGAAGATGCTTCACTACTTCGCCTTCAACTTTCTGATCTGGATGTTAATTTAGCAGCAGCCCATGGGTGTCTGTTGGCTGCTGATATTGAGTCCATTTTTGCAAAATCCCAGTTCTGGACGAGGTTGCCGGAGCTTCTTGACCAGATGAAGTCATTGGAGAGGTCCAATGAGGAGCTTCAACTAAAGCATATGGATGTAATTACAAGATTAAAGGATCAAATCGCTAGTGAAGCACATTATGTCGAGGAAAATGCGAAACTAATGACATCTCTGCAGTCACTGAGCTCTGAGTTGAATATCATTGTCAATGAGAAAAAAGAACTCATGGCATATGTAGCCAAAAAAAGTGCTATGTGGGCTGAACTTGAGAATTGCAAGGCTATGGAATCAATTGCAGAACTTGAAATTAATCAAGAGAAGCATAAGCATGAAGTTGAGGTTGAACAGTTGAAAAGCTTGCTGGTGAGTCTTGAACAAGAGATAGACAACCTAATGTGTTCCAGGGATGAGTTGGAAATTACTGTTACAGTCCTTAGATCCAAATTGGATGAACAAGACTATGAGTTGATCAAGTTGCGGAATCAGCTCGATGAGCTTACCCAGAGGCTCTCTGAACAGATTCTGAAGACAGAGGAGTTCAAAAACTTGTCTATCCATTTAAAAGAGCTCAAGGACAAAGCAGAGGCTGAGTGTTCTCTAGCTCGTGAAAAAGGAGAAGCTGAAGCACAATCAGTTGCTATGCAGGAGTCCCTGCGAATTGCTTTCATCAGGGAACAGTGTGAAACCAAGCTACAAGAGTTGAGAAGTCAGCTTTCTATCTCAAAAAAATATGGAGAAGAGATGCTACTGAAATGGCAAGATACACTTGATGAGATTGAGAACCGAAAGAAAAATGAGGTTTCTCATGTGAAAAGAAATGAAGAACTATCAATAAGGATTTTGGAATTGGAGACAGAGCTACAGAAAATACTTTCTGCGAAGCGAGAAATGGCTGAGGCTTATGACAGAATGAAGGCTGAACTGGAATGCTCGATGATTAGCCTTGACTCTTGTAAAGAAGAAAAGCTTAAGCTTGAAGCTTCTCTGGGAGAATGCAATGATGGAGGAACAAAATTTCCGTTGAACTTGACTCTGTGAAGGAGCGGCTAGAAATGTTTGCTTCTGCAAATATCCTAGGGAGAGACAATCTCAGACCTGAACTTACTGATTCGATGATAACTGAACCAATTTCTGGCGGTCACAGGGAGACTGGTGTTGAATCATCAACTGCAGGATCATGCTCCATTGATAAAAATGCAGTAGACACTTATACCCCAGACGACACAAATAAGGGGAATTGCCCAGAATTCTCATGCAGTTCTAGCACATTGAGTTCATACCAAGGAGTGGAAGAAGCAGTACGGGATTCTAGTAACGAAGGCAAACACCCACAGGTACTGTCAAACCATTGAACTTGAATCAAAAGCCATTGTGGGGTTTTGTCCTCATTTTTTCTGAACTTCACTTGGTATTAATTTCTTCGAATGTGGGATGTGATGGGGCCCACTGCCTGCTGTATATAAGGTAGATTTGTAGATTAGACACCTACAAAAATTCATCACACTTGTCCATTGATCTTAGGCAATAAAATCAACAGTGAAGATAAAAGCCAATAACGAATGGACCTTCAGCAATGACATCTGAACTAATTTTTTGTAGGAGTCCACTCCACGAACCTCCCTTGTGTGTAGTGGGGCCAGTGATTCCCTTCCATATACCATCGTTTAAATAGTGTATGAAGTTAAGTTGGCACTTTTATTTCTAGAGAAAGCACTATCAGATGGGTCAAATCAGCACAATGTATTGGGCATTGACAGCAAAGGAATTTTAGGGTGTTTCCAAAAAAATCAATTTAAAGAAAATTCATCTTCATTTCTAAAAGCTGGTTTTGGCTTTCTATTTCTACATTTGTATCAGGTGTCCTGAAATTGTGCTCATGGACTTTATGGGCTGGTTTCTCAGAAATGTACTTTCTCCCTCTTCTCTTAGCAATGGAAAATTTCTCTCTTCCCCTCCCTCTGTGACCTCTGTTTTTAATCATAAGCATTGCAAGCAATTGAGTTGTTTTGTGATTTGTGGCTTATATGTGTATCAGGATGGCATTATATCGAGGAGTGCGCATGAAGTTTCAAAACAAGTCCTCTTGAAGCAAGATCAGCTTCAAAATAGCTTGAACAATGTTGTACTCATGAACGAGCGTTTCAAGGAGCAGAGCTTGAAATCTAGCATGGAGCGGCTACATAAAGAGGTCTCTCTCTCTCTCTCTCACAGAGTTGTGTGTAAGGATCACGCTTTCCTTTTAAACGAATGAATTCTTTCTTGCATCTATTATTTGTCAAAAAGTATCTGTTAATTGCAGCTGGAAAGCATGAAGAATGATAACTTGGCCTCTCTTCTTCAACATGATGACAACCATTCAGCTATTCAAGGACTACAGACTGAGCTGCTGCAGCTACACATGGTATACAAGTTCAATTCCAAAATCATGAATTTGATAATAATGGTCACTCCAAAACTTATGTAAGACATGCTCTTGTGCTCTTTCTTCAACAGGCAAATGAACGACTGGGGAGCATGTTTCCTTTGTTCAATGAGTTTTCAGGTAGCAGAAATGCATTAGAAAGGGTTCTTGCACTTGAAATTGAGCTTGCTGAATCATTACAGTCAAAGAAGAAATCAAGCATTAATTTTCAAAGGTAGATCATGATATCCTGGAATTGTAATAAATGTTAACATTGTGTTTTGTTGTTAGAATAGCGCCAAGAGCACGAACTAATGTATCTCAATTTCTTCCTTTTCAGCCCTTGAAGTAAGTGTGGGAATATGAAGTCTTTTTACTTGTGTTGCAAACTTACAATTATTATTATTATTATTATTATTGAGAGAGTCATAGTTTAAAAACTTGAAAGAACTTGGATGAGTCTGTTTGTGTTGACTCAGTAGGATTTTGAGTCAAGTGAGTTTTATTGAGTTTTTTTTTAGTCGAGCTAACTCAATGAGATTTCGATTTATTGAAGGTTTGAATTTTCGAACTATGAGAGAGAACAAAAGAAATATGCTTAAGAAGAAAAAAGAAAATATACAAAAATGATATTAGGAGAGTGAAAGAATTATTATTATGATGAGAGTTTTTTTTTTTTATGAACAAGTGTCCAGGCCTCTTAGAGCATCAGACTTATCCTCGGGACATATATAACCCTCCCCACCTATACACACCGGGTAACACTATGGGGAGTGGCCCTTTGGGTAGAGCGGGAATCAAACTCAGGATTCTTACCTCCTGAGGCGGGTTCTGGCTATTACTCCGACCCCTTGGGTTATTATGAAGAGAGAATCTAAACGAGCAATACAAGGAGAGAGAACGAAACAAGTATTATTAAGATGAGAGATATTAATAATATTTCATTTGCTCTCTCCCTCCCATTTTTTTTTTTGTGTGTGTTTTGGCTTGTGGAAAAGTTATTTATAGACTGAATTTTGCAGTGACTTGATTTTCTTAACATGTTTTCTCTCATTTCTGCTGGTGGACTTCAGTTCATTCCTGAAGCAGCATAATGACGAGGAAGCAATATTCCAGAGCTTCAGAGACATCAATGAACTGATCAAAGACATGCTTGAAGTGAAGAAAAGGCATGCAGTGGTAGAGTCTGAACTGAAAGACATGCAGGAACGTTACTCGGAACTCAGCCTGCAGTTTGCTGAGGTAGAAGGAGAGAGACAAAAATTAGTAATGACGCTCAAGAACGTCAGATCGCCAAAGAAACCCTAATTGTCATTGCTCCCTCTCATCATCTGCTGAGTTAGTGCTGAACTTGATTGACTTAAATTACTGCATCTAGCCGAAAGTCCCCAAACCTTTGTGATCGATGGGAGTTTCGAGTTGAATGCTAGCCCAAGCCTTTGATACTCCCCCTTGACAATGGGAATTGTGGACAACCATTTTTACCTTGTCACCTTCAATAACATGTCAAGCTTCTGTAAATATGATCACCACTGAATAAGCTCATTTTCCAGCATCGAAGCTGTGATGAATCTAGGGTTATTGTAAATAATAAAAGCTTCTGCATTTCTCATGGATGATCCACAGATCAGATGATTTATTTGTAACAAACACGGTATGCAATTGCTACATTATTTACTGTGTATACACCTGTGTGTAATTCTTATGTTATATTAAGGCATATTCTTTTTCATTTATCTTCTTGCCTTCTTATCCAGTCATGGGTATATTTTACCCATAAATATCATCTTTTATGGGTTATGAGTATGATTTTTACAAATGATGACGCTTATATTCAGACGTATGACATGCATCGGTGCGATCTAAACCCACTAATTGAAAATTAAAAAAAAAGAATGGCATGAATAGATATTTTTAACTATTCAATCAAATGAAATTGACATTTGACGAGCAATCTATTTCAACTTTCTATTTTACTTGTTTTAAATGGGATAGATAAAAATGTATATTTGAATTTTTTATCAGACACCTTGTCTAACTTTGATCTAGATTTGGGTCCAATGGACCTTATCTAATGCCTTGTGTCATGCAAGCAGGTTCAGCTAAGTCATCAAAGTTAGATGTGATTGATGCGGGCATCTGTGGACGGGATGGGTTGCACTAAATCAGTGTTGATTTTTATTAAGTTTCCAGTCAAGCGATTGTATAGGCTGTTTTATTCTACCTAGTCTGTCTCAGTAACTTGTGTGTGGAATTCGTCTGACTTGGGCCCAATCTGATAATTTCATGAATATCAGGGACGAGGACTGGTCCACGTTTTAAGATTCCATAGTCTAAATAGGTTAGACAAGAGGGGCCTTATTTGTTCAATCCGACACTTTTTACTCTAAAATATGATTTATGAATTATATGACATGAAATAAGGATATTAATAAAGTATATTAGACTTCTTTTTTTCTCTAATCTATACAATTGATGACTCCATTTTCTGAATTGACACTATTGGGACACTAATAGTGGGCCTAATCATCATCAATTTTTACCTTTCTAGGATCACTTGGTATGGAGTTGAGTTGGCTTGATTTGTTTACAGAGGAGTGGGCCTAATCCAGCCAGTCAGTAATCCTATTTTGCTCAATTATTTTCTTTGTACGTGTGGTTGTCTTACCTAAATTTGAGGACTCACCCCCTAATTTCTAGGAAATTTATGCAATGCTTTTTGCAGTGCACAAGCAAAGTCAATGGGTGGTCTGGCACTCAAGGCTCTAGACTAAATGATGTCTAGACACCGTGAAACATCATTGATAAGACACAAATATTTCACATTAAAAAGTTTTTAAGTGTTTAATGACATGTAATAGAGACATTGTCTAATCTCTAAAGTGTTAGGGCTTTATAATATATTTATTTCCCTAGTACAAAGATTTGAGCAATGCAATTATCACAGGCTTAATCTACATATCGAGAACTTATTCATTATGAATTTAATTGAAAGACTGTAATTGAAAATTCACATTAATTTACCATAGATTGATTCATAATAAAGGATTACTCGACCAGTTGTTCTATTTGTGCCATTTATTTCCACTTTCTATTGCTTTTTCTCGGAAAGGAGAGGATTTAAACAAGGACCATATGTTGTCCCAAACAAGAGATAAATCATCACCTGCACATTTCCATCCTTGACCTTGACCTTGACCTCACCTCTTTAATCAAAGCACCCTTTTCCCTGAACTTGTGTGGAAGATGGCAAACATGCCCTTAACTTACACTTTTTTCTAGCAACTTTACATAACCTATCAAAATTGGTTAAAAAAAACCCTTTAGATATCTCTATATTCTTTAAAAAAATTAAAAAATGATAATATTATACACTAAAAATGTTTTTTTAACTTTTATAGTAGTTAAAGTGCAAGGCAGATGCCAAGGGGATCTGCAGTTAAGGTGTAGGCTTAAGTATAAGTGTGAACTTAATATTACTAAGTGGACATATTTAATTACTTTAATACGTGTAGATTCATCGATTTTTATGTTTTTATTGTATCAATACTAATAACATATAGCAGTAATCATCCAATTTCCAAAATACCAACAAGTACATTATCTAATAATTAAAATTTTAAATGACTATCACCGGCAATGACAGCCATTTGGGGCCCACTTTGGCCCCAATCACACCCCTTCTCCTCTTAGATCCATTTGTTTCACAAGTAATGGAGGGTATTGGGGAATAACCCTCTTTTGCCCCCATTTAGTAAATCAAAGGGTAAGGATAAAAGTTTAGATTTTATTCCTCCAATCTCACATTTGAAAACCTTTTTTGTAGCAAAGGGTCTTCACAAGGGTAACAGTTAGTCAACTAACTCCTACAAACTTACCCTCATCCAAACGCAACCTTAGACTACCGCAAATTAGATCTACAACCAACATTCCTAATTTAACAGACTGTTGATCTAATTTCATGAATTTTATACCGTCAGATAAAACTAAATACTTGAGACTTTTAAAAAATATAATTTTACTTGTCTAATCTAGATGATTTTTGTCAGAGATTTTATTCATTCAAAGTCCTTTCCAATGAACTCATGCATATGGGCCGGAGTGCTGCAAATAATAGTTAACTATAATATTTACTAACTATTGCACAAAATTTAAAAATAGACTCGTTATAGAAAAAAAAGGGTTTACAAAGAACTAGGTGAAGTGCTAGGCACAAAATATACTGGGCAAGGTGTAAAATGGATCTAAAGCTTAGGCAGGGGCTTAGTGCATGCCAACACAATTCTTTGGTGACAGCTCAAATAAACTTGGTACATAAATTGGAATGTAGAACTATTCATCATTCTAGTCACATTAAAGTTGCAACATTCAAATTAGAATCAACCAATTTTTACCTTTGCAGAAACAAACTGTACCATCTTTCTTATATTTCTTCCAATTTTTCCATTTGGTACAGCAAATGAATAGATAAACAGAAATCTAAACAGCTGCAACATGACAACAGAAGCCTCCATACCATTGCTCTCGGGCACTTCCCTGCAACTCCTCTTTCAATTTGAATTGGAACTAATGACTTCCCATCCTCCATACTTTGGTTTCGTCGAAATTGATGCATTGGATAAGTGTTCAAAAGAAGGATGAACTTTCAAATTGTAATTACACAGCAACAAATCAATTGAGAAGCACGACGTAGGAAAGATGAGCAATGATCAAGCAACCAGTCTCCTCACCTCATAGGATTGAGCATACACATCGGTTCTTCTTAGGGGAATCTGCTAGTGTTTTCTCTGTAAGAAAAAGGATATTTTTGTCAGTATTGGACAGGAAAAGAAGGCAACATCTGCACTAGTGTAATGTGCATAAAAAATCTTTCATTTCAATCCATTTTTCTTTGATAATTGACAATTGCATCTGCTATTATACTGTATATAACTTTTACAACATGTTCTGTACTTGCCAACAGGGCCTGTTAAAGTTCATTGGTGACAGTCGAGCGATCTGCAACTTGGGAAGAAACTAGTTGTGTGGTTACTTCACCAAAAATATCCCTGTGAATTTGCACAATTGCCAACCAATTCCTATTTCTGAAATCCATTGTTTCATAAATAAGGTTCCAAAAGTATTCAAGAATTTCAACCACAAATTCCTACATACCAACTTTGGATTTTGTTGTTTCATGTATAAAGTCCCAGCATAGTCAATCCTCTGTTTGCATATGTTTCATTCAATTGAAATGTGTTAAATTTCAAGTGTCAGTTGCAGATATGTTCCGACAAAGTTATTTAAAATGACAAGAGTCGAGGAAACTCTGAAATAGCAATTCCAATGACTGCTCACTCAATCAAGGTATAACGTTATCATCAATGATTATCCAGTATCATTGTCATATTGTGCATCGGCAAATCTGAATGGACTCGATGTTACCCAAAATACAACGATGATTGTTTCGGTATAGATATACTTTACAATGCATGCAATTCAAATGCTTTGGAAGTATGGAATCTAAAGAAGCTCAGCAGTTCTGCTTTGCAAATAGAGCAATGCTGCAAAAAACTGTATTAGGCAAGATCCACTTATGTGATTGCATTTGGTATTTATTCAACAATGTCATGGATTCTACAATAATACCATTGAATACTGATGACAACAAAGCCGAATCTTATTAATTGTGCAATATTGTTGTGAGAAAATAAACAGAAAAATATCCAAAAACCATGAAATATAGCATGCTTCATGAAAATACCATTGTCTTTGTCCAACAAGGGAGGTCGTAAGACAACATGCATGGTGATCACTCCTCCTGGAAGTTCTCCAACTGGTACTCTTGACTCAGCAAGTGTTCTGTTGTTCTCCAATATTTTCCCCGCATTAATGAGTTTCACATCGTTTATGGTCTTCGGAGCATTTTCTTTGTCTGCTAAAAGAAGAATAAAGGATATTTAATAAATTCTTGTATCACAAAGAATTGGAGCAACACAATTAGGTGGAGTTGGATTCTTCAAGCACACAAAATCCAATTCAAGAATAAGATCTATTTACCCTTTTCTCAGAAGCACGATGGCTAGGGATTTAAGATGTTATTTGAAATATCATAAAGAACCAACTTTGTATCATCTATGTCATTCAGCAGTTTAGATTTGTTAAAAGGACGCTTCATGAACCAAGCAATAAAAAAAAGCATAACCAAATAAATGGATTTTGCTTAAGATCCTGGACATTGACCACTTTCGGGTAAAAGATGAACAGGTTAATAGAAATCCATCAGCTAAAGAATGTGACCAGTATGGTTAATACCAGCACTGGCCAATCTCAATATATTGTACTTATTATAACCCTAAGTCCATCCAGATTTGTCGACCATAGTCAACCCCAACTCTGACATTTATAATATTTTGTCTACTCCAGAGATGATCAATCACCAAAATTTTGTCCAACCCAACAGGGAAACAATTTGAAAACCTAAGGTAAACATCGACAATAGGACAAGGAAAGGAATCAAGCCACTATGAGAAATCAAACACTTAAATAGAACGATTTTACTGAAAATTTACCATTAAATTTAGGAACCCAATTTTTAACATCTTTCTTGCTGTCAATGATCTGCCCTTGCTCAATTTCGACGATATGTAAATCATTCGACTTTTCAACCATCAAAGTTCTAAAGAAAATGGGAAACAAACCACACATCCACTCAAATCTCTTTTATGTAATATGCAACTTGAGCTTTTCTTTTTGAAGCCACAGCATACAAAGATTGACACCTGACATGAGACATTGATCTATTCTTTGGATTTTTTTTTAGATACATAGCTGTAATTTTCAGATTTTCCCAAATTTGTCCTATTTTCATATGAGTCTCTAACACATTACATCACTATGTCGGGCTTAGTTAATGATGTACGGTTAACTTTCTTAAAAAGAATCACTACTTCATCTTCCTAAAATTTCTCATGTTTGAATATGTACTCATGTAGGCTTGGGTAACTGAAAGGGGGTGAGAATTGCCAAAGACACCAAGAGATGTAGATCTAACAAAGTTAATTGAAAAATAGATCCTTGACCCATTTGAACCTTGAATCTTCTACGCTCGTCGGAGCTTAATGATGTACTCCTAATCGTACAAAACTTACCAAACACACCTTGTGCAGACCAATCTCTTCTCTGGACATCGGACAACAACCTGAACTTGGATAACAAAACTTGCCTCCATTGTTAAGTGGTGAAAGATAAGAATCATCTTTTCGAAACCAAAAATCTTCTCTCAACCTCTCAATAGGGGGATACCAAAAAATATTTTTTGGGCATCCTCACGCATATCAGCAGCCCTGAATGGTTACTTGCAAAAGAACTGAACTTACATCCAAATATATAAATCACTCCTAGGAAATGCTCATCTTCAACACTGGACAAAATTCAAACCAATTGAGAATAAACCCAAATAGAATTCTCTCCCCACTAGCAATAGAAAAGATGTTTGTATCATCAGCAAAATATAAATGAGAAACCCCTAAAACTATATCATGAAAAGGATGAACCCCGTGATCCAAATCTAAAATCAACACGACCTGAAAAGAAAGGGGAGATTTCTCGGGGCCACAAATATAAATGCATCAAGTAAATAATTAGCTGTAATTCAGTAAAGAGAGAAGAGAACCACAACAAGATCTTGTTGCCCAATTCAATTGATAGAAGCCATAACCAAATCCTTAAATACAGAAGTCAGCGACTAAAATTACAAAAGCAGACATAACAAATCATATGAAAGGGAAAGGATTATCAGGATGCTTGATCTGTCAATGAAAACAAAAAATGGACTACTAACCCACCTTGGGGCCATCTTGTTAGTATAATTTCTTTGAGCGATCCTACAGTGGTAGAAGTATGGTATTTGTTCGGACCGATGTCGGTACCATCGAAGAGCCTGAATTTGACTTCAATCAATTCATCACCCGCCATCAAATATCCTTACAGAGAAAAGCCACCTTAAATTCACATAATAATTTCTCCCAAACAGTTAAAAATCCTAGATTTTCAGCCAATGTTCATTTTTCAGTGTGAAGTCTTCCCTACCAGCAAAAGCAACAAAGACCCAGATCAAAAAAATATAATTGCCATACCTTAATTAGCTAAATCACCAAGAATTTCATTGAGGAGCTCAATTATTTTAAAAAAAAATATCATTATTTCCTTCCAGATCTAAAATATTAAAATGCCCCATAAAAACCAAAGCTTTGAAACTCTCTTTCCTTACAAGATTTTCATCAAATACGTCTCTCTGTCTCTCTCTCTCTCTCTCTCTCTCTCTCTCTCATGAAACTCATCCTTACAAACAAAACTAACAAAAACCCAGATCAAATATCAGAACTCTCATACCTTAAAAGGGTAAATCAGGAAGAATTTCATTGAAGATCTCCCTATAAACAAAACCCATCTTCAAAATCAAGTTACCAAAGGCCCCACAAAACTCAAACCTTCAAACACTCTTTCTTCCTGCAAGACTCTCTGCCTCAAACCAGTAAATTGGTTATAGGGACATTGAGGCTAAGCAAGAAATTGCAAAATCCAACAAAACCCAGATCAAATCTCTCGATTTCAATACAAGGAATTCTACGAAATGGCAAGAACTTCACAAAGATGCCAACAAGGCCTGTCTCTCGGAGACAAGATTACTGCTCAAAGTTATAAGTTTTTGCCAATTCAGAAAGGAAGAAGCTTCCAATCAGAGGATAATATTTTGTTTAAGATATTTTTAACTGCTATATATAGAAGTAAGAGAAATGATCACACCAATGTGAATCAACTAATTAATTTTTTATTACTATATTTATGCTTATTTTTTCTTTCATATTCATTCTTACTCAATCAATAGAATTGTTCTCATTAGATTAAATTTAAGTAATATGAACAGTTAAAAAATTCAACGTTTAAATTGTATTTAAAATAGCTTATTCTATTTAAATTCTAATATAATTTTAACATAAGTGTAAAATTTTCAAACTAACTAATCAAATAGGACAGACAGAGGTCCTTCGACTGAGATTTCCAGCTACTGAAATCCATGACACTGTTTTTAGTTTTTACAGTTTTCAGGAATTTTAAGGTTTTTGATCACAAGTATACAGAGGTGGGGCCCATTCCTTTTCATCTAGACCGTTCATCTGATTAAGATCAATGTAGATTGAGATGTGCCTCAGAAAAAAATATGGATTGGGAGTAGAAAAATGAACTGTGAAAAAACAAATCTGATAATGATTGGGAACAATGGGTGTAGATCGGACAGTTGAGATAGCTAAGATTTTGAAACACAGTATTGTGCTTAGTTAAATATGAACGTTAGCTTGGAAATAATGAATTTTCAAAAAAATTGACGTTTATGAAGTATCAATATTATTCAAAAGGGTGACTTAATTTATTGGGCTGAGTTATTTTTTATTCTATAATCCACATCGAAATCAATTTATTTTTATTTTTATATCATTTTTTTTTATAACATGGGTATTCCGGCTTGTGATGGAAAAATATTGCTTAAAATTAAAAAATAAATATATTAGAGAGAGTTTAAAATATTTTAATATAAAATATGAGAAAATGTTAATTAAGATAGTTTTAGTACTGAAAGACTAGAAAGTAGAAACAATCAAGCAACTAAAATAAGAAAGTCAAGAAGGCATTAAGTGATCCATAAATACATAGATTTAAGTCGTAAGAAATTAATGGAGAATAGATTGTTGATAGATTTAATAGAAAAATGTTACTCGAAATGAAAAATTTCAAGCAGAAGAGACAAGAATTTCAATAATATTAATAATGACAATGGTAATTAAATTATTATAAAATAATTTTGATTTTTAAATTTTGATGCTTATTTTTTTAAAGGAATTGCTTTAATTGATAGTGCCCACCATCTCTATCAGTCTTCTCTTCTAATCGTCAGAATATGAATCAAAAGATCCATTAAACCATAAATATTATTGCATCAAATTTCAATGAAACTTTTTCTAATGGTAGTGGTTCAATTTGGTGATGATGCTTTGACAAAACAATTCAACCCTTTTCTCAAAACGACTGATTCTAACTTCATTATAAAATGTAAAATACAAATTATAAAATATAAAATATAGATTCCAACTCCATTAAAATAAAAAATTATGACCACCAATGTATTTGGATTGAGAATATCAAAGCATTATTTGTGTATGATTGCCCCAAGAATAATATAACTATTATAATAAATGATAGTGTTCCTAGTTTTCTTATCGAACCATTTACAACTTGGGTGCCGGTGGATTTTCATTTTCCCTCTTGGCGTTGATTGTTGAGTGTTAAAATGAATTTTTTTAATGGTAATTGTCTCGCATTTGAGGTGGGTTCTTGACTGCAAAGTCAATTTTCACGGGTTGTTTAGTATTGCAATGATAATAAATTGATAATGATGACAATGACAATGGTAGCATTATTAATAAAAAAAAAAATGAAAAAATTAGGACATGTGCTGAGTATAATTAAATTAATTTTTTTTAAAAAAAATTAAGAATGAATGTATTAGAAAAACTTTAAAAATAATACAAATAGACAATTAAAAAAATAATTTAAGGTAGTTTGGACACATGTTTAGATGAAAGGAGAACCCTTTATTTTAGATGTTAATGAGAAAAAATAAATGTAGAATATAGAAAGTTGACTTCAAAAAAGATAGAACTATTGAATACGATGATTATATTCAAATTAAGGATCCTATGTGTAAAATTGAATAAATTTATTAAATAAAATTTGTTTCAGTTTCTCCTCAAGAGAGAGAGAGAGAAATTTCCTACCAGCCCAAGGAACAATAATCTATTAGAGAACGGTGGATAATTGATGACCCAACGTTACAAGATGAAATGAATGACAAAACATTGAACTGATGATGGTGACATTGGCGTTCACATTAAGTTGGGATAAGTTGAATTGATTATAGATAATAATAAATTTATTTTTTAATCGAATTCGAATTTATTTTGAATTTTATTTCACTCAACTCCACTTGTATTTGTATAAAAAAAAATGAAAATGAGATGAAGAATTAGTATTAAAAGAAAATGAAATATTAAAACTTTCTTGGACTCTGAGAAATGAGAAATGGATATAAAAGATTAAAAAATTTGAATTTAAAATGGTGTACATGAATTAAACTAATGAATCAAAAAGAGAACTTAAATAGTGATTTTAATTTAGGTTAAGTTGGAAGTTGCGACAAGTCTAGGTTAGGGACTTCTCAACTCAATTTGACGAATTTATTTTAAGTTGGTTGTATTAATTTTTTTTTCTCAAAACATGTATAACTTAAACTGTTCTTCTTTTTTTTTAAGTCGGGTCAGATCTATAAATTGGATCAGAAATTGCTACAATAAATGCTCACAAGTGTACCTTAAAGACAGTGGGTATCACCCGTAAGTTTTACACAGGACTTTCTGCAGTTTCTCACACGTAAATTCAAAAAAAAAAAAAAAATGTATACACATGGGCCCACATCCAACTTCAAATAAATAACAATAGTAATTGTAGAAGAGTCTTACAATTAATCAAAGTGTTTGGTCTTTGAAAGAAAATATACAATAAATGTAATTAGAGTTATCGTCTAAAACCAGAAACAGAAGAAATAGACGAATAACAACAGAAGTAAGATTATTAAATGCGTGAAGGAATTAGATACTAAATCTCCTAATCTCTTCTTATATTCCTGTAAGCAATTTGTGTTATTGCTGTGGAAGAAACCCTTAGTGGATTCCCGTACCTCTCACCAGTTACAATAAATAAATTTAGATCTAATCGCTTCTAATTTCAGTGCTTAGCACATAATATAATGTAATTGCGTATATGTTGGTAGTTGTGATATTCTCAAATAAATTTCAATTTACTCAATTTGACCCAATTCAACCAGATTTGAATATATGTAGAAAATAGATAAAAATAAAAACAAAAGAAAAATAATTTGATAGAAAATTAGAAAGAGGTGGTCTCTTCCTTTCCTTATAAAAAGCATAGGCCTATGAGAAATGAAAGCAATGGAGCAGGATCTTTGAGCTTGAGTGGGATACATGGGCTAGAATCATTGTATCATATCAGCTAATACGATATATCGACCCTAAATCCATGATTCGTGGAACCAAATCAGAGCATATGACTCAAATCCTAAGTGTGACACACTAACCCATAGTGTCAAAATGATACGATGTAAAGTAGAAGGGATATGCTTGACATAATATGTAAGACAAAGGATTGAAAATACCATTCTAAGTTTTGTATAAATTAAAAGTAAAGATAAGTATATGAATTTTTAGTATGACTAGCAATACTCTAAAAATTAGTTAGATGCTCTAAGAGGCCTGGACACCTTGGTTATAAAAAAAAAAAGCATGACCAGCAATATTGCATGAACATTTCAATCAATGTGTTTGTATTGGACACTTGCATGTTCGTAATGAACACTTCACTTTTATATATAAAATTCATGTCTCTGCTATATCGATGCTGTGTACTGACATCGTAGATGATAAAAAAAGAGAAACATTTAAAAATAAATAAATTATGAGAGCAATCATAGTTTATTGTCCACAAACATCTAATTATCATACAATCAAAGAAGTTTGAGCTTTTCTAGTGTCAAAACTATAGTGATATTGGAAATGTCAATCGACATCCACAAACTTATATCTGAATTCTCATCCAAATTCGATTTATGATCTGGATTCGGATGCAGATTTTCTCCTAATTTTCTCCTCAATTTGACATGGGAGATATTTTGCAAGGTTCATTATTTGTAGCAATCAAAGGGCATACAAATCACTTTCATGCATTCCATAATTGCTCGCAAGATTTATACGAGGTCAAAAGACAAGTGCTACATAAAGACAACATTTTAGTTCTATGAATGCAGATGAATAATTGATAGAGAATCTTGTTGGAATTGTAAATACCCATGAAACCCAAACTGTCAAGAGTGGTATGGGCACTAAAGCTAAACCTCAAACATTCATCCCAGTTCAATTGAAAATCTGTTTTACCAACATTCATAGATGAATCTAGATCACACTATAAATATGGAGATGAATGACAAATCAAATATATGAAACAATTTAGCTCACAACTGATCAGTGATTTGTGAAAATCCTGCTTGATGGAGATCACTGGTCCAATGATATTCGTTTTCCAATTCTATCCCCTCGTCATTTTTTTCTTTTTTCTTGTTTTTCTTTTCACATCTAACATTGAGTATGTAGCAATCCAGAACATTTACTGAATATACTGAAATCTCTCCAACATCAGGATGTATGCATGTATAACAACTCGCCCCACTTGTATGGATATTGTCCGCCAGCCTCACACCCGCCCACACATGGCATCCATCACGGCATGTGTAAATAACAGGCTAGCTAAGTGATTACATGGAAACTGAGAAATGGTTGGAGATGAAAGGGGACAAGGATGAGGACTAACATTTGACAAATCATGATGGAGAACCATTTTCCTAAGAAAACTTAACTTGCAATCCATTTGCAAGCTCTAAGCAACCATGGTTAACCTCAATTGACAAATCTTTTAGCCAGCCATGATCCCCCAAGGAAATCATTTTCCTTTATTACATGGATTCTTTGAAATGGGCAGCATGCGCATATTAGATTCTTCAGGGATTCTTCTAGTACTTGTTGGATTCTACATGGAATATTCTAATACTTACTTGCACTATTTTCATTAGTGACAACAATAACAGAGCTTTATTCTTTTGCAATCTAGGAAGTTGAAGGAGAAGAAGCTACATGCTTCTGCAAGTCAGCTTGCAACACTGAAATTTCATGATTGGCATCTTGTGTAATGAGATGAAGCTTCCCTAGCAAACTCGCAAGTAAATATGGAGACCCTATTATTGGGACCGACCTTATACAAACTTTCCAAGCATCCAGTGGGCATTTCTGCCGACATGTTAGCCTCAGAGTCATATATCTCCGCACCAACATCAAAAAAGAAAGGCCACTTATATAAACTCTGTATAACACACAATCTTCCTCTATACGAAGTCATACCAGTAACAATGGGCTTTAGCGTAGGTAAGTCTTGAGCTCTGGAGAATGGCATACTTGGTACTTCAGTCCATATACCTGTACAGGGATCAAACATTTCAGCAGATTGAAGATGAGTTAATCCAGCTCTGCCCCGACTCAGCCCTCCAACAACATAGAGCTTGTCATTTAGAAGATCTGCCTTGCAAAAACCCCTATTAACAGTCATGGGTGTTACTTCACTCCATGCATTTTCAGATGGATCATATTACCAAACACATTTCATGGCTGAAACTCTAGAAATTCCTCCTACCACATAAAGGCAGCCATCAGCAGCCGCAGTGGCGCAACCAAAACAAGCATCCTTCCGCCCAAGCCAGCCCCTTATTACATCTGAAATCGAACCCACCACATTCCACATTCTAAGTGCAGATTTGCCCCGTCGGGGTTCTTCTTCATAAATGGTATCGGGGATTGGTGGTAACCTTTGCCATGTTTGGGACAGAGGATCCAAACCATACCATCTAAGTTTATTCTCTTTCATCCTTGTCAGCGCATACAGCCATTCCTCAGTCATCCCAACTTCTTTCCTCAGCTGGAAGATTTCGGCACTCGTAACAGCAGCTTTCCATCTCCGAGAAACCAACTTCACATTCAAATAGCAAATTCTAGGCAATCTTGCAAGATCTGAAATGAAATCTCATCAGGGAGAGTAGGAATCAGTTTTGGGTTCTCTCCAATGATCAATGACATCCTCTGCCTCTTGCAGGCGTCAATGTCTGATGTATCTCTCTACTCACCTGACACTAGAGTTGTACCCAGCGAATGCCCCCATCAAAGTTCCCAGCAATGAACAGGAACATGGCACAGCAAAGTCTTTAAATGTTAGGGCCTGACGCAGCTGGATCGAGTTTGATGACTCGGTTAAACAGCACGGTTGGGCGCGTTGATGGGTTCAAAGCTAGGGGTGAAACTTGGGTCGTGTTTTAATCCGACCCGCATGATCTTATCAGAGAAATCAGTGGGTTCAGGTTATGTATTTGTATATTTTAGGTCGGATCGGATTAGGAAAATAAAAACTTATATGAAATTCGAGTCAGATTGAGTTAAGAAATTTAAAATCAATTTGATCCGGCTCGACCTGAGTGAGTGTGCTAAGTTATAAAACGGCAGTTGGGTTGACTCGGGTCAAAAATTAGTATCATGTCAATTTAAGTAATTCGAATCAAGTCGGGTCAGATTTAATAAACTTTGATATGAATTGAATTTATTAAAATCTGATCTAATTTGACCTAAATTTAGTCTGATATAATATTCAGAATAATAGAAAGGAGGCCTACGAGAATAGTGCTGGAAATTGTTTTTTTCTTCTTTTTTTCACACAATTTGAGTTGATTTCTTTGGTTAACCATTTTCGTCTAAAATTGAAATGGGTTTAACCATTTTTGGTCAAAAAATGGTTTTTTCCCAAGAAAATACTCTCGTATCTATACACCCAAACAGAGCCTAGGTGAACTTCACAAATGCCTCGTTTCAGAATGAAATTAAGTAGGAAAAGCTCAAAAAATAATTCTTATAGAGAAAAAGAAAAATACCCAGCAAAGTAATTTCCTCTAAATTAGGGGCAAGAAAAAGTACACGCTGCAACGTGTTACCGTACCCGTACGGATCACCGGATTCACCGGTTCGACATCCTCTGCTGAGTTGTCCATGTTCTGTTTTTTACTTTTATATGGTAATAATTTAAAATTCAAGCCTGTTCGAGAGTTTGAGGGAAATCAGTTTGATTGATTTTTTTTTATTAGTTGACTATTTTATTAAATTTAAACAGAAAATTTTATTGATGAAATTTAAATATTATATTTTCCCACTCTTTTAAGGTAAGTTATTTTACCTTATTTTTTAAATAATTTTAAGTTAAGGAATTTTTAATTTTACAATATTGAGTTTCTACTTTTAATTTTAACTTCCCCTGATTCAAATGTAAACTATTATAGTTAATGCGCCTTACAACATTATGCCATAAAATGAAAGGAAAATATTGCTGCTCTATCATTTCATCCAACCATTTATGGAAAATATAAATTAAAAAAATCACATCAATCAAATTCTATCTATTTTAGTTATAAATTTTCTTTTAAATAAGACTCCACCAAGAAAAATATAAATAAGTTTCTTTGTGCTATCTTCTTTAGCTCAAAGAAAAGAAAAAACAAAATGAATTTTCAGCTCACAAAAAATAATAAGCAAAGAAAATGGGAATTTTTCCTTTTCTTCCATAGAAGAAAAGTCACTTTACTAAGAGCCTAAAACATAAAGCATTTTTCTCTTCTTCCAAATAATCCACTTCCTCTCCTGCTACTAACATAATTCATTTATATTTGGAAGAACTATTAAGCACCCTAAAATAAAATTAGTAAAGTTAATCTAAGTTTACATATTTCATCACCCACTTAGTGGGAGAAAAGGCAACACCTCTCAAACTAGGACAGGTTGAATCTGTTCAAAGGAGACTTTGTAAAGGTTTTTTTAATATAGAAATCCAAAATCCTCACCTTCCAAACCGCAAAACCATCATCTTTACCCAACTAAAAGAGCATTCAATAAAACTTAACATGCATGCAGTCTCCTACAAACCACGAACATCAACTGACTATGGACTTAGAATCTGAAATATTACAATAGTTGGCCTCAAGTATTATGAAGTATCACATGATATAAATAATTATAAATTGTCTGTTAAATGGAGAATAAAGTTTTTTCAATCTTGAGATAATCAATATATTGTGCTAGTTGATAAGTTGCTGACAGTGAAAAATAAATTTATATTCAATGTATATTATAATTTTAAATTATATTATTTTATCTTGAGTTTCAAAAGACAAATAAATTATATCTATTTTATGGAAATTGAAAGGAAATCCAAAAGATTTCTCTCCTTTCAACTGTTTACACAGAAAAAAAAAGTCCACAAATTTTCTCAATTCTCCACCTCAATGGAAAACTTGTTTCTCTAATAAGATATAAAGTAATAAAACATCTCGCTGTCTCTTTCCTTTGTTTCTCTTCATTAGAAAAATTGTCCATTCAGTAAAATCTTTTAAAATACTCTTCCTAATTCATACATAGACCAATTAAACTCACTCCATGAATATTTTTCAATCATCATCTAAGTAATTAAAATAATTTTATAAAGTTACTAACACCACAGAGAATTTACTGTCATTATTTCAAGTTTGAACTCTCAGATGATTCTAGAAACCTGAAACAAGGCTGCCCAATCATAGAAGAGCAGTTCATCATCCATGAGAACAGCAAATCCCACTCATTGAAGAGAACTTCAAAAAAACAAAGTTCTCCTTGGAAAGGTCCACAAAGGCAACAGCTAAGTCTCTCTCTCTCTCTCTCTCTCTCTCTCTCTCTCTCTCTCTCTCTGCTGTCCTCCAACATATCAAGAAAATACATAAAACAATTCTGAAATATGTACATATTGACTATAATCTAATCAATACATCCCTAAATCTAATTTATCAAGCCATTCAAGTCCTAATAATCAGCAATTGTAAATCCTTCTTTCTTGGCGTTGAGATGTTTTTTTTCACAAAATTAGAAGAAAGTGATAAGAAATAATTACATTAAAAATAAGCTTTCCATATTAGGGTTTTGGATGATACCTCCAAAATCTCATTCTTGCTGTTGTCTGACACCAGTTTGGAAAATGTGAATTGAATTTAGAAGAATATTAAAACCATATGATCTATTATGGAACTTTGATATCTGTTGCTTTTTGTATCTATCAACCATGCTAAAATAGGTGACAAGATGCAGTCCCTGTTTGCTAGTTTCTAATTCATCATCCAATTCAATTAAATATGGTTGTTCATTAGATCCATTTATCTCATTTACTTATATTAATATAGAAAGATAATAATTTTAATTATTTTTTAAGGTTTATGATCATCATCCTGCATAAATGTTCAAGTTAGCCTAATCATAATTATCCAAATGGCACTAAAATTAGGAAAAATGAGATTCTATCTGGCATTCCTGCATGAAAGTCCAATTAGAAATGGACAATGTTTCTAGAATATTGATGTATTTGATGGGCATTAAATCACTGACATTAAAAGAATTGAAGATATTCTTATTCAATTTATTGAAAGAATGTAGTAGCAAAGAAACTCTAGAAAAGATGGACAAAGAAAAAGGAAATAATGGAAAGAACACACAACGAAAACCTCATATCCATTGTTACAGAACCTCAACCTCCATTGTAGTTCCACTGAAAGAAACTAAAGAAAACCATAATCAATTCCTCAGTGTTTTAGATGGACTGTACTTCTTCTTGCTTCTACCATACAAACAAATAGAAGTGAGACACAACAAAAACCAAGTATACTAACTTTGATCTAGCTGTGAATTGGTCGAATTGTGGGAATTGGCAATTGAAACAGCGAATTCGGCAGCCGGTTATCGAAGCATCCACTGCTGCCATTGCCTCCGATTCCGAATGAAGATTCCGGCATTGATGAAGAGAGTATAAAAGGCAGTGAATCCATCTTGTGATCAAGAACAAGTCTTTCTTTGAGATGGTCTCTCAACAGTGATGGAGGTGGTGGCAAGGAAGAAGAAGACATTGCTAGCTCTGGAGATGGATTCTTTTCTTGGGTCTCTCTCTCTTTCTCAGACAAAGAAGAAGAAGAAGAAGGTGGTTGATCGTCTACCTCTTTTGCATCTTGAATGGGAGCTTTTTCTCTGTTTACTTCCTCTGTTTCTTCTTCCCCTGTCTCTTCTTCCTCTGTTTCTTCTTCTTCTTCTTCTTCTTCTTCTTCTTCTTTTTCGTTTCTCTCATCTGGGGTGGTAGAATTGGGTCTTGGGAAAGAGAGAGCAGCCTCATCCATATGCATGAGTTTAAGGGTCAATCGGCCATCGGCACGCTGTGCTCGGAAGCAATCATGGTGCTTAACCTTCACCTCTTGAATCACCAACCGGCTATTTTCTGTATAGGAACGCTTCAAGATCCACGGCATGTGGCAAAGAAGATTGCCAGTTCTTGCAAGGAGAGGGATTGGAGGAGGGTACTCTCTCTTCTCTCTGAAAAAACTCCTCCTCCTCCTGTAGCTTCTCTCTCCCTCCTCCTCCTCCTCCTCGCCATTGTCATCTATACCAGTCTCTTTCTCCTTGGAACGTGAAGAATCTGCTTCTTTCTCTTGTTTATCTTGATTTTTACCAACCTCATCCATTACAGAAGAGGAAGAGAAAGTTGACAAGGATGACAACGAGGAAGGAGAGGAGAAAGATGAGAGGTTGGGCTTGATACAGGTAAGAGAAGGATTGAAATTTATTGTTGGGTTGGTGAGGGTTTTGAGGCCTGGTTCAAGAAGAGATGAGGTGGAAGAGGAGGTGGTGGGTGTTTGCATGGCTGGCTTTTTTCTCTCCTTTTTACCAAAGAGGAGAGATGTGATGGACTTGAGCTTAGTTGGGTCTCTAGAGAAATCCATATTTTAAGGGATTTGAGATTAGAAGGAGGTGGCGAAAGTATAAAATAGGGCTAGAAAAGGCAGCCAAATATAGGGTTTTGAAGGAAGGTGGAGATCAAATAGGAGTCTTGTTGTGCATGCAAAGAGGGAGAGAGAGAGAGAGAGAGATTTTTGATAAGAGGAATTACAGATTCTTTCTATCGAGAAAGGAGAAGAGATGGCAGTGACAGCTATAAAGGGCTCTAAAAAATCGCACAAGGATGGAATGGATTAAAACAATTAATCATTCCTGCAAATACAGATTAAGATTGAATTAAATTAACGTCAATGGCAACGGAAAATAAGATTACCATATGAACAATTGCAACAAACACATAAAATTTTCTTTCAAGATAGTCATCTGGTCGCCGCCTATAATTTTTACATGTTGAGACCTTTAAGAAAGGTGAAATTCACGTAATTCAATTTATATAAAAAATTATTCAATTTGAATTGAATTGATTTAAAGTGTTGACTCAACTGAATTTAAATTGTATCCGACTTAACTTGAGTGTTAGTCCGATTTACCTGAATGTTATATTAAATTTTGTGAGTCGGTTGAATCAAGTCAATTTAAAAAAGCTTGACTCAACCTGATTTAAATAATTATGATTTTTCTTTCAACTCAACTTGACCCTAGTTTTAAAAATATAAAACCCCACTCACTTAATTTTTCGAATGGATCAAGTTAAAACCTGACCCAAGTTTCACCCATAACCTTTGAAAGATTCACTTTAGCTTCAATCGTACCCCTCTCTTCCTCATATTCACCTATCTATATTTTCTTATAAATTATTATTTTTTATCCAAATTGATCATATATTGAATTAAAGGGACGATAATTCAAGGGTAGTGATTTTTGCACCACTAATTTTTCTCTTGGTGCACTTCTTAAAAAAATTTCCAATTTTCCCCTTACTTTTCTCCTCCCTCTCTTTTTCTTTTTCTCAAAAACAAGGATAAAATTGAAATTTCCTTTTAAAGGAGGGCAGCATGAGAGAAAATTGTGGTGCAAAAATCACTACCCTTGATCAACTCTTTAAAATTTAGTATGTTGGATAAAATTGAATCTTTAAATTATAAAAGTCATAAATTTATTTATTTCATTTAGGTAAAATAATTTTAATCAACTAAGTGATGTTAATGTAGGTTAAATTTAAATCTAAAACAGAAACCAGTAATTTAGATCCATCGTCACAAACTGATCAGAGTAGATTTTAATTAGATTCAATCGTTGCCCTCAAACATGGTTTGTCATTAGAGAGCACATTCTTCTTCTACTTTTCAACTTATTATTAGAAATTTTACCTTATGAATTTTGAATTAAAATAATAGTAGCCTAAAATATAGGAAAATAGAATTAGAAATTCGCATTTTACATTAAATACAGATTTTTCCAAATAATAGTCATCCGATTACTACAGGGGTTTAAAAATCGGTATCGACCGATATTTTTCTCTTTCCTCCATTTTTTTGAAGATAGCGGCTGATATTTTGATATCGGCCGATACGATACGGCCGATATTTCAGCCGATATTGTGAATATCGACCGATAACGATATATATCAGCCGATATTCATAGCTTAAAAACCGATACATATCGACCGATACGATATGTATCTGCCGATATTTGTACCCTGCTACAGATATCCAATGGATTCGTGAAGGCAAGAAGAAAAGATAAATAGAATTCGATATCCAAATAAAAGCTGTGATGGCTAAGTTGATCATACGAAACTTTTGAATTTTAATTCAATAAAACATTGAAGGGATGCGTAGAATTTTTTTATTCATGAACTATATATATAACGATCTTCTCACAGCTATTTTATATAACCTAACACATGTTTTACTATATTGTTCATTTTGTCCTTCGAATCGGCTGCCGCCAGATCTTCTTCTCGGCCTTAGATCAGTTGATCAGGATAATTTCTGCCGGCGGGACCCACCATTTCCCTTCCATTTTTTGATGGTCTATCCATCTGTACTATCAATCTCTGATTGACTCGCGTGGGACCCTCCTCTGGTCAGTTTCTTCTGCTGCTTCTTGGGGCAACCAAAACCCAGTTTTGTGGGTTTTTTTCTTAGATCCAAATGGATCCTTCACTTCTGCACCTAAGATCGACACCACCATGGTCGCCCCTGGCCCACCTATCTACACTTAAGGAGGATTTTGGGTTTCGGTCAACAGTGGGGCCCTTTGACCTATTTTTTTTGCCCTCTCATCTAGCCATTCGGTCGATACATCTTCCAAATGAAAAAATCAAAGGTTTCGTTCGGTGGATGCGGCACTTTAAGTGCAAGGACAAAAGGGTAACTTCACTCTAAATTTTGAAAATTGGTGTGTAGAGAAAGAAAATCCAGGTGTCTTTATGGCTGGTCCTCTAAATATTGTATTTTATACATTAAGACCCCTCTACAAGTAAATTTCTAGTAATCTTAGCCGATAGGTATCATATCGGCCGAGATATCTCGGTTTTTAAAGCCTTGATATCTTTCCCGATACGATATGTATTGGCCGATATCCGATATATATCAGCGATATATATCGTTGATATCGACCGATATTGATGGTTTTTGTAAAAAAAAATATGAGAGAAATTTATCGGCTTAGATATCGATATCTCGGCCGATACCGAGATTTCTACCCCTTATTTCACCCTTACCACTAGATACATTTTTAACCATAAAAGTTACATCTAACAATGGAGATAAGTTGGAGAGATTTTTTTAATTTAAATTTGAATCTTAAAAATAACATAATATATTCAACAGCCACTCTGATGAAATTCGCATCTGAGAGTTAGCAAACCTCCCAACTTAAAAACTTGTATAACATAATAAACATCCGTCAAAAAAGTGCACATCATCTGAATAAAATAATAGTGATTTTTGTCATTATATGGACCTTCCATGAAGAATGTATGGTATATTTGGTAAATATTTATTATTATAACTATGATTAGAGTATCAAAGGTAGATGGACAATCAACTTACAGAGAATAGTTTGTCAAATTCAATTATTCTTACATAAATTTTTACAATAATGACAACATTGATAAAGTGAAAATTTCACTTAAGTAAAAATTTGTTTTGAAAATACAAAGAATTGAAAAGCCTTATCTCATGAATGGTACAAGTTTAGACACAGTAAAAATCTTTTTTTTTTTGAATTAAGAAAAAGTAACTATGTAATAATAATGTTACCCACTGTATTTTCTCTCACCAAAAAATTAGCAAATGGATTTCTTTTTCTTACTTTCTCATGAATACTTTTTATTTAGAGAACACGTGTGATTATCTTAATGGTAAAGATGACTTCAAATGATACTATTCATTATTAGATGTATCAAATGAAAATAATACGATAAACTTTAAAGATTTTCGAATCAAATATTTTTTTTTATGATTCATCGAATGGCGAGTCCAATAATTTTACAATGCATTTTTGGTGAGCTCACACATATAACTGATGAGTCCATTGAAAATATTTATGTTTGAACTTATGACCCATAAAAAATCATTTATCGTATTTTTTAACCCCTAAAAAATTTATTACTTTTTGATTTTTAAGTTTTTTAAATTTTAAAAAAGTAACTTAATATATTTAATCAAAATGATTTTGTATCAGCCACAAGTTACTACTTAGACTTTTTAAAATTAGACCTGAAAATATTAAAATTTAGCATATGCGGAAGTGTCAAACCCTAGTCAATTCAAAACCGACTATTACAACAAATGGCGTGTTCCATGACAAGTATTTTTGCCACTTGGATCATCTAAAGATTGTTCAATTAACATGGACGGTTGAGATGAGTTGTTATCCAACCCCTTTATATAGATGTGAGTTCCATTTTTACCCAACTCAATTTACAATCCTAATTATTAGGTTAAAAATTAATGTCATAAATATTGGCAATATTTTTAAATTTACAACAGTTTTATAAGTAAAATATCAATCACCGTTAATATTCTGAGATTTATCAGCACTGCGGCAAATTCCTGATAAATTCTCGATATTTTAAGAATTTTAAAAGTTATTTGCATGAGAGATGAGTCACGACAGCTTTCTTTGCATGAAAAGAAAAAAACTTCCTACCTTAATTATTTGATAAAAATAATGACAACATTAAAATAAAATTTAATAAAACTCTTATCTAGAAAGAGAGTCAATATTCCAAATCCTAAGTCCTAAACATGTGATGCCAATTTTTAATCAAGTTTTTAAAGATAAATAATAATCTACAGATTATGTTAAAATGATGGGAAGCACATTAGTTACCTTACGACTATACATGACATGAGATATATCCATTATAAATAAAAGTTATTAAAAACAAAAATAAATAAATGTGACAGTCTCACTTACAAACATCCAAAGCATGTCTTGCTCTTGCATGCGATCCTGAAAAAAAAAAAAAGATTAAAAAATTATTTGTATAATAATTATATTTAAACAATACATGGTTACCAACATCCAAATTCCTCAAGATCTTACTTATAAGATAGGAATAAATGGATGAAATTAAATGAATATATTATTTATTTGTTGAGAAAATAATAGTTTGATGGAAATAAATAGTAACCCAAACAAAAATATATAGAAAATGAGATGAAAATTAGATCGGTAAAATTTCTGTACATGTAATTATTGTAATTTTAGGCATTAAATTTTAATTACTATTAAATGTTTATTTTTATGACTCACTTTACAAAATTACAATAATTGATTGGAGAGTCTCGGAATAATTCTTTTATCTTTATATTATTATATCTATCTCATCCAATCATCATTGATCTTTAAACTGTTCAAAAATATAATTTTTATCATTAAATTAAACGATTTAATATTCTCCACGCCACTTCTTATGGGGTTGTTTCCGATCGACTTATCTAATGCGTGTGCCATGTGGATTGAGAGATTTACAGATTCAATGTGGGATGAGGATATCCTTATTACAGAATATAATCTAATCTCGTATTAATAATAAAAAAAATAACAATAAAAGCAATGATAATAATAGTAATATTGCAAAATTAGATGAATTAAAAAAAGATTAATGAAACAATTAAATGTAAGTAATAATAACTTAAATGAAAAGAAGGATGGAAGAAGAAAAGAGGAAAAATGAATCTTACCACAGAAAGAAGACTCTGCATCTGAAAAGGGAGGAAGATTAGTGAGTCCTAATCCTCACTGTCTCCCCTCCCTTTTCTCTGCAGAATCAGAGCCTCGCCTCCTCTATTTATTAACTAAGAGAGGGCTAAATTACAGAGTAAAACAGTGATTAATTAGGGGCATTTTCGGTATTACGTGATTTTAGAGAGCGGTTTGCATGTGACCTACGTTTGTATGGCACACATAGATGATCAGACAAAAAACGTTTTATTTGAATATAAAGTCTGTAAAAGGAAACTTCGAATAGATTAATTAAATTATATATATATATATATATATATATATATATATATATATATATATATATATATCATTTTAAATTATTTTTATTTATGATTTGTAACATTTAAAAACAAGACCTGATTAATCTAGTTAACGTGATTTTTCATACTTTATATAATTAATATAAAAAAAAAAAACTTTTCAATCGGGTCATTCACTATCCAAAATGATGGGTCCCACCCTTAAGCGCACACCAAGTGTGCATTGGTAAAGATGGTGCATCGGTAATAATTTCACAATTTTCTTCACCAAATTGCACGTTCTGATGAGGTGTAAAGCTGTATTTAGATGGAGGGTAATGGAGGTAATTAAGGGGTAGATATAAAAAATCAACATCAGAATAATCTCTGGTAAAAAATAACTCTGAAAACCCCTGCAAAATTTATCTCTCCTCCAAATGCAGCCTTAATGATGGTGGTGTGCTTTCATTAAATTAATTAAGTCACTTTTTTTAATTAAATAAATATTTTAATTATTATTTTAAAATTTTTATCAGTTTTTAACAGATTTTAATTAATCTGACTAAGATAATTTTTTTCTAGACCACATGTAAAAGAAAAGATATTTTCAATATAATCATTTATGTTACAATCAGTGACCTTAAACAGAGGACACCTTTTAGACAAAGGATGTAGAAAAAAGAGGGGCAGTTTGAAATTGAAGACGTAGGTGTCATTTTTGTAATTTTGTAATTTTAACTTCATCTTCATCCGCTCTCAATGTGTCAAGTGGTGGCAAATTGAATTTGGTGGCCGTTTCGTATCCTCATTGAATTCAATCCATTGAAACATATTTGTCGGTGGCATTTCAAATTGATCTTGACCGTTCAAGTAATAAGTTACATTTTGGGTGGGTTTTATTTCGACGGGTACACCAAATTAAGTGCCCTATGCTCTTATTCAATCTGATTTAGGATTTTTTACTGTTGTAAAATTAAATAATTTGTCGTGCCACTAATTCAGTGATTTATATACAATGAATTTTTTTAACAACTACCATGTGCTTGAAGGGACCAAGTTACTTCTGAATTTGCTGCCTTGCTATTTGTTGATTGGTGATATCCTAAATTATATGTTGTCGAGGTTAGTGATTTTTAGTTTTTTTCATGGTACATCAAATTTAAAAGAAATCTCAATTTTTTCTTTACTTTAAAAAAAAAAAGAGAACGAGGAAAATAAAGGTAAAATTGAAATTTTATTTAATTTTAATACACCACAAGAAAAACTCATTCTGCAAAAATTACTACCCTAAAAGATTATAATCACTATTTTCTAGAGATGGTAAATGAAGCTGTAAAGGTGATAGAGAAAAGAAAGAAAGGCAATGTAATGGTTAAGGATTTTAGAGGGCACTACCACAATTGGCATTGTAAAAGAAAAAATCCTTCCCTAGCTACATTATTTTACTTAAATTTTATTTTGAATACATTTTCTTTTGATAAAATTATTTTCATTTTTCAACCAAATAATTGACCTGATTCAATCCGAATACTAAATTGAATTGCTGACCCAATTCAAACTGAGTACTATATTAAATTTTTTGAATGAGTAGAGTCAGATCGTCAATTTAAAAAACACGCAACTCAATTCGACCCGAATTCAATTTGGATCAGGTTATGTAGGTTGACTTAAAAATTGACCCAAGCTTTACCCCTAGATAATGACAATGAGATAAGTCATTATTTTTATTATTATTTACATAAATTTTATTTATTTAAAATTAATTTTTTGAATTCTAGTTCTTCTATTGTCTCTATCATAATATATAGAATGATATAAGAATTGTTAAAGATTAAAATTAAAAGAGATTGTTAGCATATATTAAAATTAATAATCAACTCTCTATCGATTATGATGATCTTAAATGAATAAAATATCTTTTAATTTTGAATTCTAATCTTAAGAGATACTTTATAACTTTATTTTAATATGATAGCACTAACTTATATAGTATTTTAAATTACAAAAATTATTGGAAACAGAACTATATCGCTTTGGTATTTCCCTCTCCCGCCATAAACACCACACAAATCTTATCCACCATTGTTCCTTCCATCAGTTTGTCTCTGTAGCCAGCAGCCAAACCGGTTTTCCGACTTAAAATGGCGGTATCTGAAAAACCGGTGGTATTGATTACCGGCTGCTCGGAAGGCGGTATCGGCAACGCCCTTGCCCGAGCATTTGCTACAGAGAAATGCTCGGTGGTGGCAACGAGCAGGTCTCTGAAATCCATGAAAGGCCTAGAGAGCGATTCTCGCCTCTTTCTGCAAGAGCTCGACGTTCTTTCTGAAGAAAGCATCGGAAAATCGCTGAGAAATGTCTACGAAAAATTCGGAAGAATCGATATCGTTGTAAACAATGCTGGAATTCACTGCGTCGGGCCCCTTGCGGAGATACCCATGTCTACGATCGAGCACACGTTCAATACCAATGTCTATGGTAATTTCACATCGATTTCTTGCCTTAATTTTCTTTCAATTGATTAGTTGTTACAAACCCAGCTTCTGTTTTTTTTTTCGTCTGCTTCATTGTTTTTGGATTGCTTTGACGTTTCGTTTAGGAAATGACGCTAAGATAAGTTTAAAATTTTGAAAAATTATATGCTATAAGAAATGAGGAAAATGAAGGAGTAGAAAATTAAAATAGAAGGGAATAGAAGAAAAAAAATGATAGAAATCGAAAATAATAAAAGAGATTTTTGGCCGAAAATACCTTGAAAACAGTGAATTTTGGCTTTATGTATGGTCATGTGGTAATTGTATTTCCGGTCATTTTCCACATTTGCACTGATTCTGGAAGTCAGATTGCTAATTTGGATTTGATTCATTCCGTCTGCTAATGGTTCACTGTTGCTGAATTTTGCTGTCAGGTATGTAAAATTATAGATTTTGGTTGTTATTTGTAAACTGGATGAACATATTGGTAACCATGATCCAAAAGTGATGAAAAAATATATATGAAAATAGACTAAACAGAAGGGTATAACCAGTTATTCAAACTGGTCTATTGGGAGCTTGGTACCTCCTGCAGTTTTTTTTTTTTTTTTTTAATTAGAGGTCAAACTAATTCAACGAGCACGTGTAAATCTCCAAATCTACACACTAATTAAGTAGATAGGGAATTAATCCCATGAGAAGTAGTCCAGAGAGGTTGAGCATGAATCGAACTCAATACCTCGCTTCATGAGGTGAGCATCTTGACTGTCTGATCAACCCCCGAAGTATTGCAAGTATGTCGTCCCATTGTGGATTTAAAAGCGCTATCTTAGGCTGGATCATATTTCTATTCAGTTCTATGCATAAATGATAATAAGGGCCTTTCGCTTAATAATCAGTAGCTGTCAATTACTGAGAACTCTTAGATCTTATAGCTGTATGATTAGAACTGCTAAATTCTCTTTTAGTGCTTGATGCATAGCAATATGAACTTAATTTTCTGTGGTGATCTCATTGTTTTTGCTGTTGAAGGACCCTTGAGGTTGATTCAGGCAGTTGTTCCTCACATGGCAAGTAGGCGAATGGGTAAGATAGTAAATATTGGAAGTGTCTCTGCCTTGACCCCTGGACCGTGGGCAGGTGGCTACTCTGCATCAAAAGCTGCACTTCATGCCTTGACCGACAGCTTAAGGTATGTTCTCACTACAATTCATTTGCATGACTTAATCGCTACATTAGAAAAAATCTCTCTCCCTTGCATCTCATCTTAATCCTTCTTTGTGCACAGATTGGAACTTAGGATGTTCGGTATTGATGTTGTAAATGTTGTTCCTGGTGCAATTCAATCAAACATCGGAAATACCTCTGTGGCTAATTATAGCAAGCTGCCTGAATGGAAGATGTATAAGCCATTTGAGAGTGTCATTCGCTCCAGAGCCAGTTTCTCACAGGGCCTCAACGCTACTCCAACAGACGATTTCGCCAAGAAGACGGTGGACACCATACTGAAGAAAAATCCACCCGCATGGTTCTCATATGGCCATTTATCGACAGGGGCCGGGATCCTTTACCACCTCCCAATTTTTATTAGAGATGCTGTAATTAGGATGGCAATGAAATGTTGAAAGACATTCTTCATCCAATTTTCTTGTAAAATCCTGCAGTTTTTCCAAATTGTCGTGCACCTACGTCCAATGAATACATTGTATTGCTCGCTTAATACATATTACGTGTTTATATGTGTTGCTCCTGAGTAGGTTCATGTGTTTTTTAGAGTTATATACCGGTATTCCTTTGCATTTCCCATCAGGTGACCTGCTTGAGGCATCTTACAAAACCCAAAAATCCCATTAATTTATTCCATTTAACACACCTCAAGAGCTAACTAGTCCAACATTCAGAGATAAAATTGTCATTTTCCTGTGTTCCAATTCATATGAGCAAGAGAACGGCTTCCTCTTCCTCCATCGCTGCCTAAGAAGCCTGACCCACCTATTGTCACACTCGATGATCTCTTCAAGAAAACCAACGCCGATCCTAGAATCTAATACTTGCCCCAAATTCTAATCATGCCAAACAGCAATCGTGTAAAATGATAAAATTTTAAAATATGCACCTGCCTAAGCCATCCATTTCGGATTCAACTCATTTATTTCTAAAAATACAAATATATATGATATTACACCTTTCACCATGGACTACTTGGAACATATATAGATACTTGAGTTCTTATGTCTTGAACCCCAAAAAATATGAACCAATGCAGGTATCAGACAGAGACCAAAACATTCCTAAATCAACAAACATCTCACTTTCATAACATGATGTGATGATCCTGCAATTTAAACCCAACTAAACCCTTGCAACTTACAAGCTATTCAACCACTACGTATTTTGCTGCATAACCTCATTTGTCATCATCATCATTATCATTATCATTAAAAGTAGCTCATTCTTTTTGAATTGTCTGCATTTCTGGATCATTGCAAGGGTGCAAAGATTCATTCAAAGATGTTGAACATCGAAGAATACTATGCAATCAAGAGCCCAAACATGACAAGTGCAAGAAACCCAATTTGCCCTCATTTTCTCTCCACAAGTATTCACATGAAAGTCTCTTCCCACAAGCATGGTGAATCTCACCCAACATCAAGCAAACTTCAATCTTAAAATGAAACTCTGTAGGTTAGGCTGCAACATGACTTAAAAACAGAATACAAAATCACGTCCATGACTCAATCAAGAGGGAAAAGGGTTAGGTCGTCCACTGGTTACGATCACCAATCCAAGTTCTTAACACTTTCAGTAAACTATTTCCAGTTTCCATGCAGCCCAGAAAGAATCATCAATAAACCTCACCTTTAGTAAGAATAAGCTCATTGACAGACTCAACCAGAATAAAGTTTTTACCAAATCAAGAATGTAGAAAACAACAGTCGTCCCCACTTTCCCTATGGAAAAGGTTCAGGCTTAAAGGCCATCATTGACATGGTTCAAAACTCAACTTCAAGACTTCCTAAACTACTGCACAGAAAACCCAAATTGGTCATTAGCATCCTTATATGTCCTGCACTAACTTGCAGAGATCATTCCCAGCAATGGTAGCCCGAAACCTGCAAAGACATCCATACATATCGTACATGTCAGTACCCTCTTAGAGAGTCAATCAGAAGGAATGATTTGAGAAAAGAAAAACCAATTAGACGGAAAACAAAGGACAGACAAGTAGTGGTTGTACCTACCATAATACCTATTGTCCTAATCAATCTCTACTGCCTAGTGTTCCTTCCCCGTGGGGCAAGTTTCGCTGCTACCTGCTCTTCAGATAGTGGCAAGTAGTAGATTCTAGGAGTGGCTTTGGTTTTCTTGAAGAGATCATCTAGTGTGACAATAGGTGGGTCAGGATTCTTAGGTGGCGGCGGAGGAAGAGGAAGCCGTTCTCTTGCTTGGGGGGGATCAGACAACGGTGGGGGAGGTGGAAGGGGAGGTGGGGGTGGCAGCTGCTGCCTGAGAGCATGTTGGCGTGAAGCAGTTTGAGGTTGGGAAGCAGGGCCAGAAGGCGCTATCGGACTGGGGCTGACAGGTACTGGAGACTGTGGAGGGGCTTCCAGACGGGCCTTCACTTCATGGGGTTCAACAAATTCAGCCATCAGAAGACGACCACCATTGGGAGGCCACTGAAGATTGAATAAGGCATTCCGAGTTGCTATCGCTTCTTCTGCTGACGAATACTGCAAAAAGAGGAGAAAAACAACTTTAATTTGTCACATCCCGTCTTATAATGTAGTTCAAAGCACAGTTAGCTTGGCATCTGGTTTTCATAATATAATGTAATGCCACTTTTTAGGTCTGTAGAACCTCAGACCATGGAAATCGGAGAAACTACTTTGGAAAACATAAAAGTGGAACAAAGAATTTTTTTACAATGGCTTAATTACATGACAAGATTGCTTAGTAACAAACCTAATACATACATATATATCTATTAATATATATATATGAACCATTTCAAAAAAAAAAATACATACATATAAGAGTAGTATATGGAATAAGGTCTTTTTATCAGTAACAACAAATTAGTTCACCATAAAATATATCCAGAAGATTTTGAATTGCTTATCAATGAAGAAAACGACGCTTCAGAACAAAAAGAGTGCTAGGCTGTCGTCCACAAGTTAAAGACTAATACCTTGAACATCCGCAACAGAAATCAATCAAGAGAAAACAACCCAAACACCTTAAACCAATCAGAATACTTCAAAAAAAGACAATGGAACCTGCAACTGCACACAGTTCCTTATGTAGATGTATACTTCAAAGTGTATGGTTCATCTGGGTCACTAGCAATGAAACAAAGGGTGGACACAAAAGGTATACACATGGTACAATTCACTTTATGAATGCTGCAAAGATGATTAGTAAAGGAATGTCACTGTCCATTACAGAACCCAATGATCAGTGGTATAACTCGAATCCACAACCTTGTGGTTGCCGACCAGCCTTAATACAAAATCTTACACATCCCTTTATTATAATATCAATCCTAATACTATTAACAACTACTTTCGTAAATTCATCCAAAGCATCGATGATTTTCATGGAACAACAGACAAAAGGATAAAAAGTGCTAAATAAAAAGAAAGCCTTGTGCAAACTGTTCTTCACTAATAAGAAACCATTTTCAGTTTCTGCTTGCATGGGTTAGCAGAGTAAGAAGAAGCCAACGACAAGCTTACATTGCCAGGCAGAAAGACTTTAGCACTTTCAGATAGATAAGCGTTGATGTTTTCATGGAACGATGACTGACAAAAGGGCTCAATAAAAAGAAGCTTTGTGCAAGACAACTTTCAGTTTCTGCTTGCCAGGGTTAGCAGTCAGAAGAAGCCAGCAATAAGCTCATGCAGCAGAGAGAGAGAGAGAGAGAGAGAGAGCAGTAACAAGTGACATTATTAGGGGGGAAAAATAAAATAAAAACCATGATCGCCCACAGAAACTAAATTTCGCACAAAAAAGCTTATTTCTTTTTACTGATGTGAAATCACTACTAATAAAAAGGGCGCACTAGTTTCTAAATAGATTCTTACAGGGTCTAAGAAAAGGGTATAATGAAAAGAAATTCAAATATTCAGAGATCAATTTGAGGCAGCAAGCCAATTTATGCAAGCGCACACACACACGACCCAATGATGCCATAGTTGCCACCCAATCCAAAGCTATTTGCCAAGTGAGACAATGGATAGGGAAGGGGCCTCACATTCAATGTCTAAGTAATCTAAGCTCTTTTCCCCTATGAGAGGTAGTCTAACAGATTAGTGGACCACTATCATTCATCCAGGGTGCACTATCTGAGAGGCAGTCCATAAAGAGAGTGGCATGTACACCTGCATTTTACATATGACAGCCGGCAATGAAAACTTGCTTAGCAGTTTTATTAGTCAACAAATAAAAGTTTCCAACTTGCTTTCCCATCATCTTGTCAGAAAGGAGTTGAGAGTGTTCAACTTGCCATTTCCATTGCTTTATAAACTTAACATAATCCAAAAGACTCTAAGCCCATCTATAGAAGTGTGTCCTACAATAAATCCAACATTGAAGAGGGGGGGGAGAGAGAGAATATTACCGTCACATAGCAGTGAGTCTTGATATGATCCATCCAGAAATCATCAACAGTTCCTGTTTTTGCCAGAAGCTCCTGCACAGCTTTGATAGTAAATGGCCGCAGAAAACGATCAATTCTCAGGGAAGTTGTTGGGGTTTTCTGTGATGGTGGAACTGCCAAATATAAAAACAAACACTTCTCAGTTAAGCCTTTTCTTGAATGATTTCTCAGTTAAACACTTTATATTTAATTAGTTAGTTATTTATTTATTTTCTTTGAGTAGCATTTCTCAGTTAAACAATACTCATGAGCATTTGAGAATGAGAAAACCAAAATGGCAAAACCACAAGCCACTTACCAACACGCTCTTTTGGAGTGTCTGCACTGACTGTAGAGTCTGACCTGTTAAATGCACGCCTAGGAGTAGACTGAAATACATCCTTAGGTGTGTTTGAAGGTGTTAGCTTAGCTGCTTGTGGTTCAGAAACTTTAACGGTTTCTGAGTTCCATCTGCGCCTTTTTGAAGGCTCATGATTCATGACTGGTTCTTGATCTGTGAAGTCACCGTGAATACAGAAGACCATAAGAGCAAGTTCTCTTTTTTTATTATTATTATTTGGAAACAGAACTAGAGATTCAAAAAGATAGAATATATGTTTAGTGATGATAATGTACAAAAAAAATCAAGAAATGTAGAAAGCAGAAAGCAAACACAAAACATTATCCAAACATAGCTCTTTCCAAAGAACACATCCCATGGGCCTATATTGACTCCCATAGGGGTGTATACAAGATGAGAGATTTTGCCTCATCTATCCACCTAATTTAACAATGAACCTGGCAGTTGTTTGCCTCAAACAGTTAACCCGAAGATTTGTTCTTCCAAAGCACCTCCGAGGGCAATTAGCTTCCCATGTAGTGCGGGGTTGGGGGAAATAGACTCAAGATAACTTACGGAAGACAAGAACATTAGTTAGTGCTTGCCCTTTCTGTCTTCATGCCTCCAAAGAGGTAAATCACCTTCTTCATCACTGTCCCTTCTCTTCAGAAGTTTGGAATTTTGTCTTTAGACCAGTTTAGTGTGGCTTGGGTCATGACATTGTCGGGGGTTGATTTGTCCTTTGCTTGGGATATTGTCTCCGTCTAGCAAAAATGCTCTACCTTGTGCTCTCTTTTTGCCACAATTTGGAGCTTTTGGTGGGAACGTAACAACGGGATCTTCAAAGATATTGATGAGTTCAGTGTGTCGGTTACAAGATGTGTTCTCTCCAATTGTGCATCGTGGGCCATTTCGCTCCCCAGGAATTCAGGACTTTATCTATGACCGACATTTTACGTGCTTAGAAAGAATGTGTTAATCTCGCTTGAGCAAATAGTATTTTTTACTGTGGCTGATTGTTAGCTTCTTTTTTGGGAGACTTTTTTCCTATAATTGTTGCTTGTTGTTTCTTTTCTTCTTTTCCCTTATGTACTTGCACCTCTGGTGCTTCTTTATCTATTAATATATGAACCTTAAAAAAAGAACCTAGCAACTAGTGAGTATGAACCTTAAAAAAAGAACCTAGCAACTAGTGAGCTCATAGTAGGCGATTCAAGATGCATCCAACAAAGCCTAGTGTTTACCATTCCAAAAGGCACCCAGCAAGGGACCCATTTCTCCATCTCCAGTAAGCAACAGGAATATTTCTGACAAACTATGGTAAAATGAAGAGGTGGTGACCATTCCAAAAAAAAAAAAATGAAGCGGTGATGACATAACTTTTTTTTTTTATGACCGAAGGTGTCCAGGCGTCTCACCCATAGGAGACTTTACCCGAATAGTCCTTCAGGGCATCTGCAACCTCCTTGCACACACATACCAGGTTCAAGCGATGAGGAGTAACCACATGAGGAGTGGCCCAGAGGAGCTTAAGCGTGAATCGAACTCAATACCTCCCTTCATGAGGGGAGCTTCTTGACCGTCAGGCCAACCCCCTCTGGATTGACATAACTTAATTATTAGTAAGAACAAAAGTTGTGATCTAGCAGTCAGGTCATGTTGATGCTTAGGTCACATCGTCATGTGGATGTCAGAATGTTAAGATCATTAGATATGCAACTCTTACAAATGAAACACAGCAAGAAAAAACTTACAATGGTGTACCATGTGGCTGGGGCTGATGACAACCTATGCCAAGGGTAAACACAATGAATTTCACCTAGAAGGCCAGCATACAAGTTCAATTCTCTAGAGAAAGGCTAATATATAAATTTTATTTCTGGAGAAGGGGCATGCAGATTTTATTTAAGACCATACTTGCAACCTGCAACCAAGAATTAGATTCAAGTCCACTTACCTTTAAAAAGAATGACCCAAAACAAATCATGACAAGTCTATTAGGCTGAAGTATATAGCTAATAACAGTTCGAATCTAAGGCTGTAAAAGAACCTACACCCTATGTATCAAGGGAGCCAGCACTCTAGCGAGGTGGTGGGGGTGGGGGGATTCGACCTCTTTCTTTTGCTTTAATAAAGTCTAAACAAGAATATAGTTCTCAGAGAAATCATCTCAGTAACTTGAAAGGGCTGCATTATTACTTAAACAGAGAGTTCTTATGGGTGAATTACCTGAGATTCACAACCCCAAATAGGGCCACAACTATGAATTGAAACATAGATTTCCTGCAGCATGACTCAACTACAGTATCAGCAGTTCAACAAAACAAAAGTACCTTAGAGCACCCGACTAATCCTTAAGGCATGTGCAAGCCTCCCTACCCACACACACAGGGTAACTATACGGAGAGTGGCCCTTCGGGGCGGAGTAGGAATTAAAAGTACCTTACAACTTTTTTTTTTTTGAAATGGTTCATATATTAATATATAATATGAAAGGCACCAGAGGTGCAAATACATAAACAAGAAAGAGGAAAGCTACAAGCATGAGAAAAAGATAAAAGAAAAATTCAAGAAGCACCTTACAAGTTCATTTGCCCATGCAGTCTAATCAGTCAACAAGGATAACTTCCCACTCACAGTTTGTTTGCTGAGTTCAAACCTATTTTTAATATGATCGCATGTCCTGAAACCATAGCCTCTATAGGTGTAACAATGAGAACTTGCAAACTGCCACTTTGCAGCAAGCTCTTGTCATTCAAGGAGTTCAACAATGGTCATTCAATGCACTCAATGATGTAATCCTTGCTAAATTGCTTATTGATACTTAGACTTCACAATGGAACCCAGTTGGGACACCGAATCAAAAACTCACAGTAGTCCCTTCCCTTCTACTACTCAGTGCATGTGGCTAACCAAACTCCCATATACTTCACCCAAATTCCATTCTGGAGTGACAGAATTTGTATCTTTTTTTTTCCTGTTTGAAAAAGTACGATTTGATGTGACTGATGTGATCATAATAATTGTCCTCAATGTTTCAAAAAAAGTTTTATTATTTATTTATTTAATGGAAAAAGAACTTCACTTCTGGTGCTGTCATTTCAGGTAGCTAAAGAAAAATAATTGTACCACATTACTCTCATCAAATTAGCCAAATCAAGATACATGCCAATTGAATGGAATACTAATAATTAGCATCTTGTCAAAGGGTGCTTCCTTTGCCCAATATGCAGCTTCAGTATATCAGTAACTCCTCCATTGTAGCTCTACCCGAGTTCAGTGGTTTATGTGTAGTTGTGTTACTGTTAGAAAATCATCATATCCCTAAAAATGATAAATAAAACTTGCAACTCTCTAAAAGTAAAACAAGATTCAAGTTAGCAGTCTTAACAACAAAAGTCCCTGATAACCATACTTGTTTTTCAGAGGCATTTTGATAAAAGAATAATTAAGGAAGTACACATTTGACTAAAGGATCATGGAACTTAGCAATTATGAAAAAAAATGGAAGCATAAGTAACAATTTGATGGATTTTTAGTTTTGTAAATTCATTGATACACATTTGATAACAGTATAAAACTGAAGATTCTAACATTCATTGACAATCAATATAACCAACAATGCAAATCCTCAAAAAGCAGCACATATGGTATATCTAATAAGACAGGCAGAAAATAGTTTTACATAAAATCACAATCATAGAGTGAAGAAAAGGAAACAGAAGTGGAGTCTGAAAAGTCACCTTCTATCTTTCTTTTCTCTGCAGTAATCTCCTTATTATGATTCTTTTCAGCATGAATATCCCTCACTGGAGATCGCCCAACTGTCATGGTCTCAACAGGGCTGCCTTCTTTTACAACATCCACTTCAATGGGTTCATTCTTATCAACAGCTCCATCAGAATTATGATTGGAGTCGATTTGCTTACTTTCCATTACATCCTCTTCCAAAGAATCATCACCTGAACTTTGGTCTAAATTTAATTTTTCAGGGGACCCAGCATCTGTACTATCATTTTTCTTGCCAAGGTCCATAGTTGCAGCTTTGGTTTCATCTACCTCTTCCACAGAGCCCTGGTTCTCACCTGGCTCTTGATCACCCAAAGAATGCAACTCGCCAGCAATAGTAGGAACATCGCCGGATGATGGTTCCACCATCTCTGGCTTAACAACTTCTAGTTCTAAATGCAAATTATCAGCATTCAAATTATCCTTTAGTTCATTCTTTTCATTAATTGATATAGAATCAGTAGAAATAGACTCACATTTTACTTGAAACCCTAAAATGGGGCTGACCTCAGATACCTGGTTATTCGGATCGGATACGTTGGTCTTGACATCTTCAAGAGAGGGAGGCTTTGAATCCTCCCGCTCCACTTGAACTTCATTGCATCTTGTCTCTTGGGCATTGAAATCTAAAATGGGGCTGACCTCAGATACCTGGTTATTCGGATCGGATACATTGGTCTTGACATCTTCAAGAGAGGGAGGCTTTGAATCCTCCCTCTCCACTTGAACTTCATTGCATCTTGTCTCTTGGGCGTTGGGATCTAATTTTACTTGTGTACTCATGCTGTCTATGACACTGCTCTCAATGGAAACTGAGAGAGAGGCAGTCCCCACCACACTCTCCATTTCAATACCACCCATGGATTTCTCATCTTGAACTTGGTCCTTTCGAGCAGATTCAGCACTGGCAGTGTTACTATCAATATCAACCATGAGGGTATCATCGTCCACCTTGTCTACCTTTTCACTTTTATCGACAACAGTGTCCTTATCATCTTCGACCATATTACTGTCAATTGGATTTGGTTCTGAAGCTTCATACTCGACCTGAGGATCAGAGTTGGGATTGAAACCATTACCCAATTCTTCATTTGCAGCTTCCATCTCGTTGAGAAACGCTTGACTCAATCGTTTCACCAAATCCTCCTTTAATCCCTTTGTTATAAGTTTCCGTCTCTTTAGCTCCTCCCTCAATTCGGTTACCTTCCATTGATCAATGGGTCGACCTTCCAGGACAGGATACTGTGAAGACATCTTCTCTGGTACTGTAAACCCAAACCAGATTTCGTTTTCGAGACCCTAGACAGCAAAATAATGAAAATAATAACAATAGTCAGTGATTCTGCATAGTTTAGTATTTTAAAATGCAAAAATATTAACTTGCCTTGAAACAAAAAATAATCACTGAATCTAGATAGGAAATTCAGTCCATGAATAATGAACAGAATATAAAAGTTCTAGTCTGAAAATACAATCTAAAACCCATTGAAAATTTACTAATAGATGGCAAAATATTTATTAAAACAAATTAATAATATATACTACTAATACAAGCCAAACAAAAATAATAATGCCAGTGAAACACAAAAAGGCTGTCAACGTGCACATGAATGTGATGCACGCCTTTACAGTAGGAGACATACATCCAGGTCACATTAACCAAACTAACAGTTAAAAAACCCAAAATATTCAATAAGCAATCACAAATTTTAAGGAAAAAAGACCTGAATTCAAATCAAGGGTAACATAAGCATATTTACCACCAAATGCTGTATTTACAGTAGAAAACATACTGGAACATTAACCAAACTAAGAGTTAAAAAACCCAGAATATTCAATAAGCAATCACAACTTTTAAGAAAAAAAGACCTGAATTCAAATCAAGGGTAGCATAAGCATAAGCACCACCAAATGCTGTATTTGCAGTGGCATAATGTAGCATAAGCACCACCAAATGAAAGAATAAACAGAACAAAAAGAAGCCAAATTGAACCACTGGATGAAGTATGAACTTAAGTGAAAGGATCCCAACTTTCACAGACAAATTAATGACATAAGCAGACGTTGTACAAGATATCCAAAGAACATCAAGAACAGAAGAAAACTCAACCATTAATTTTCCACATATCAAACAATGTCCAAATTTTGAAGTCAAATATGCCAAAAAGAAGACCATTTCCATTAGTGTAAGAATACAGATCTTGCCATATTACCGGCTCTTGTAAACAAAATACAATTCATCATCTAACATTTAACTTGAAATACAAATACCATCAAAATACTAAATTCGACATAAGTTTATCGAAAATGTCATCATCAAAGTCATCAAAGATTAAACAGCCGATAAAAAAAATCTAATAATATCACAATAAATATAAAAAAACAGAATTATGTAAATACCACAGTAACTAACAGTAATTATTGGCAAACGATAATATTATAGTAAATCACGAGTACTTGTTGCATTGTTACATTTTGGCACCCAAACAGAAAGAACAACGTTTTGGGAAACAAAGGGTCACCCATTTGCTAAAATATTGATCAAATTGCAGCTTGGGGTGAATTGATATAAAAGATTTTGACAAAATGAAGCAATAATATCCATAAAGTCAATATCCAATCAAATGATTAAAAGTATTAAAAAAAAAAAAAGACATGCAATAGGGAAGACGAAGATGAAATATATTGTATAATAATGAAAAGATGTCTAACTTACGAGACTGTTTATTCGCTTCCCAGATAAAAGCGCATATGCGAAACCCTAATTCCAGAACAGAAAAACACCCATTAGAAGAATAAGAAAAACAATCGAAAGACACCCAGAAGGCAAAAATCCCTTTAGCTTTCGCGTCCTTCCTGAAAAAAAAACACCAAAAATAGAAACAAGAACAAGAAAGAGATGCAGCAGAAGATGAAGAAAGAGAAGGGGGTGTGGATGGGGAAGGGTTCAACTGAAATCAAGAGAAGAAGATAAAAGAAATGGGCGCCCCTTTTTAGGGTTTTCTTCTTTCTTTGTTTTCCCCTGCTTCCTGTTATCGAGAGAAAGAGCTGTCTAAGCACTGAAATGAGAGAGAGAGAGAGAGAGAGAGACGGGAAATTGGGTTGTTCGCGTGTGCAGAATTGGATTTGTGAAAGGAGATATTACGAGATGCATGTGGGGCCCACATTGTGGTTCTCATAAAAAATCACAACCATTAAACTTGAGAGGCCTGTCCACGTGGCATGGCTTATCACCAATGATCCCCTTCAGTATTTTAGAGTTTTAGACTATCCCAAACGTTTGAGGTAGAAATGGGTCGGAGAGGATTAGGTATCACCTATTTGATCAAGTTGGGGATAATAATTTCTCACTCACTCCTAAATTTTTTTAGAAAAAAAAAATAGATTTTGATCTTGTATATTTTGAAAGATTTAAATAACATATGATCTAAAATAAATTTGAGCCGAGTTAGATAGATAAATTTTAAATTGTATGTTTTATTTATTAATTTTAACCTATATTTAATATAATTTAAAAAGTATAGTTCATAATCTAATAACTCTTGGTGAAAAAAGGAAGTCTTTCTATTTTTTATTTTCATCTCATTTATTAATTTTTTATTAAAAATTAAGTTGGATTCAGTCGAGCTAAAACTATCGGTCGGGATATCTCGACCGAGACGCATAGTATTAACTGAGATTTATACTCTGATTACACTATAAAGTAATAACATGTCTAAAGTTATATGGTCAATTGATCCCAACCTCATGCTCATACTAAATGTAATAAATATCTTTAAATCAATACTCAATACATTCAGAATACAAAATGTATTATGACCTCGGTTTCCACCATTATGTAAAATAATATTTCATATATTTAGAATACAAAATTATTAGAGAAGTGACTAAGAACCTCATAAACTGCATTATCTAAACACCGAAAAGTATTTGAAATAGACTTATGGATAAACTTCCTCGTTCTGATAACACAGATCTTGTCTTTTATCGGTTGAAAAGTGGAAATGATATTTTTTTATTCTTTTGTGATCTTGTGTTTTAATTTCAACTTAAATGCCCGCTTTAAAAAAGATCAGAGTCGGCAGACTTAAAGAGTCATTGTTGGAAATGAATGCTACTATCAATTTGCTAGACTCCTCTAATGTAATAATTTTCCTAATGTAATATCTGCACCCTGGTCCCAGCTGTATTACATTAAATAGGTTTGACTGTAGTTTGGTCTATCAAGCTATTAGGCATAGAATTTATTGGATATTGTAACTCTTGAATTTTTTAATAAAAAAATTTGAATTTGATTTTTTTTAAATATTTCCTCCAGCAGTAAAAATGATCAAGTGTAAATAAATTCTATTTTCACTCAAATATATGAAAAAGGACATATTTTATTAGTTTAGATTTATCCAAAGATGAAGTCAGATGAACCCAATACAGAGTTCATGCACCACGCAAGCTGTCATCGTGTACTTATTTCCTTAGATGTATTTTTTATGCATGACTTCTCTTTAACTTTTTTTTTTCGTTATCCAACCAAACTTAATTCTACAAGATTTATATAAAATGCAGAATAATTGAAAATGAAATAAAATTTATTTTTAATAGAAATTTAAATATAAAAAAAAATTAAGAGAGATATCGCTGAGATCCAAGATACTTCAGATCTCTCGGTATCAGCTTAGAATTCATTAGAAGGAAAATGGGAAATAAAAAACTGCGGAAAGCCCACACCGGCAAGATAAGAAAAGAAGAGGCCCAAAGTAAGCCCACAGAAGCCCACAAATCGGTCCGACAAAACCCAAAAAGGCTGAGAAACAAATTAAAAATCTGGGCCAAAATAACCAAACACCCACATCCCGGATCAGTATAAAAAATGCAAGCAGGTCCCTGTCTAAGAAGAGGCACTGAAGAAAGGAAAACATTCATGCAGGGGATTGCATTGCAGAAAATAAAGACAGTGGACTAAAAATCTATGAATTTAGAAAGGGTTAAATGAGTTAAAATTAATGAGTCAAAAATATAAAAACTTAAATATTGATTTTTAATTTGGGTTGAGACAAATTCAAGCTTAAGATTCCTCAACACTATCTAACTCGCATGTATTTGAGTGAGATTAAATTAAAAAAATTTAAGACACATGACTCAAATTCAAAATTTTCAAGATAAATGGAGGCAGGTTTGCAGGGGTCAAGTCAGTTGTCACCCTACATCTACTGCATATATGAATGATCTTAGATCATCTATAATGTATTATAAAAAATAAGTATTTTTATTCAAAATGAAATATTCTCTTTCACTTTTTTATATTTTGTCACTCCACACGATCTGCTTTACTTTTTAAATTGTGATGAAGAAATCCCTACACTACCATCAGGCGTGTAGCCCAGTGGTTCTTGGCGTGGGGTTTGCTCCCTCATGTCTGGGATCAATTCCTTGTGCTATCATCTGACTTATTCGGACCGACTGTATGGACAATGGCAGTGCGGGCTCTAGAGGATTATTCATGTTGGATCAATACTTCAGAAATACCCTCGTTAAACAAAAAAAAAAACAGGTGGATATTTTCTCACAAACTCAATCTACCAGTACTGCAGAAACCATGAAACACTCGATTTCCTAGAGTGATTCAAGTAGATTAAAACTATGTTACAACATTTTTATGATTATTGTCTCCGGTTTTCAGATGTTCTTCCACTGGAACTTGTAACGATAGGCAAATAGAAAAACAGTCGTATTGGAGAAAATGTTACATACTGATTCATATTTCTTCCAGTAGTTATTTTAGAGAAAATATAAAGCCCAATCATGTCATCTTCCCCCTACTGCCATCACTAAAAAACCCTTGGGTTAAGGAATTCTCTCTTTTACTGGATCAAATTGTTTGTCATGTGAAAGGTCATCCATGAAAGATTGTTAAATGGAGAGCACTCAGGGAAGGCAGAGCAGCAAGCTTAGAACATAATTTTTTTTTTTGCTGTTTTTCGGGTCTATACGTTAAATATTTTAATTTCAAGGTCTTAATCCATCATATAATCATGGCAGTATACATAGACTTTTAATGGCATTCAATATATCATTATATGTATCAGTTATCATACATTTTTTCTGTTTTTCCTGCTCTATAATTTACAAACTGTCCTCTTGTATGTTAAGATGCTTGGACACCGACTTAAAGTAGTGGTGCTATGATACCAATTTGTTGTGCGAAAATCAAATTCCAATTAATTGCAATGGGAGTAATCAAACATTCACGGGAAGACCACACAAATTTTATGTGAATTGGCCGAATCCTACATCCATAGAGTGTTGGGGCTGCGAACGAGTCCCATGTCGGTTGGGAAAGGGGGAAATTGAGAGTTATAAGGGGTTGAGCAACTCCACCTATCAGGCTAATTTTTTGGGCTAGAACCCCAGGCCCAACAAATGGTATTAGAGCTGGGTTCCAAGCCAACACATGTGGACTTAGGATCTCTTAGCCGAACGAAATGGTTGGCGACGATGTTTGATCCGTCGGAGAGCCTTGTTTGAGAAGGGATTGTTGGGGCTGCAAACAAGTCCCATATTGGTTGGGAAAGGAGGGAAATTGAGAGTTATAAGGGGCTGAGCAACTCCACCTATCAGGCTAGTCTTTTTTACTGGAATTCCAGACCCAACACAGTCAACAATCGAGTAAGTTTCACTAATATCAAAGGGTACAAATTTCTCTCTCAAATTACAAATCCAAACCGAATTCAACTCTTTCCCTCTCAAAACAAATTCGTCTCCAAATTAGAAAACAAAACCCCCACAAATTTTCTCCTCTCTCAAACCAAACTCTCGGTGCCCCAAGAGGGGCCATACAGCCAGCCAACGAGAGAGGGCCACTCTGTTTTTTTCTCATACAAAACTTCGAACGAAGAAAGAAATGAAAGGAGAGAATGAAGAGTAAAGTTTCCCAAAGCAAAAATAAGATCCCAAAATTACAGGGCATAATTTTGGAATCTCCAAATCGAGCCAATCTCAACATAAATCACTTCTAGATGTGTGATCCGGGTTGAATTTAGAATTTAAAGGACACTGGAATATGAATCTGCTTCTAAAAGCCTGCCTGATTAAATCCTAATTTGAGTCAAAATCCAAACATTTTTTTTTTCTCAAGAAATCCAAACGAACAAATGAGAAATGATCATAAACTAACTTTCCAGTCCGAAGTTGTGGTTCATGGGACACCACTATTATATGGGCTTTAATCTGTCAGCAGTGGATTTTAAGATTATTTTATTATCTAATCTTGAGAGGTTGGCTCGATTGTCAACCCGCCCTTGTTTGCGAGAAGTCTTGGGATCGAGTCCCTCTAAACATAAAAAGAGACACTTCCCATTGTTTTGTATCCAGCATGTACGGATTGAGAGGTTTACAAAAATTTCAAGAAATAGTAAAGTGAGACGCCTGAATACCTCAATCTTGAAAAAAAAAAAAAAAGATTGCTGTTATCTAATTCATCTAACAACAGCTAACAGTTGAATGGAATACGAAAGAAGATTATGATCCCATTAGGGCAGGGCCAATTGGGGTGTTCCATGCACAGATAAACATCTTAGACTCTAATGTTACGACTGATAGCAGTCTCTAGAGTCTCATCCCGAAATTTATCTTCTTGTATACCAACAACAGAACAAGTTAAAATAAGCATGTTTAACATAAAAGTTCATCATACTGCACAACAAGCAGGATAATCTGGAAGCATGGTGCGTCCATTCAACATCTCTACAAATTTTGTTTGAATATTAAACTACATTAGTCTGTAAGTGGAAAAATAATAGCCAATGATGAATGCAGCAATGAAGATATAAATCTGGCAAAGAATCTACAGAAATAAATCCCATCATTGCATCAAACATCTTCTTCACGCTAAACAAAACAAATAAATAAGGAAATGATCTGTTGGAAAACCATAAGATGATAATGTTTTTGATATAGAACTAACTCTCAAAAGTTAATGATTAAAAGAAAGGTGCCTCAAGTGTTATATAAAGTCAGTGATTTCTCAAATTAATCGATGTGGAACTTTTTATCACTTCACACGTATTCTCACATGCAACTTGACTCTATGGTTGCACATGAAAATTTCACACATGTGCAGCTGCACTCGGTGAGTGCACGTGGAAACTTCAAATCCACTCTTACGTGCAGTTGGACCCTTTCACTGCACGTGGAACCTGCTCTAATACTATGATAGAAAATCAAGATATGATAACATTCTTGAGATAAAACTCACTATCAAAAGTTAATTATTGATAAAAGAATGTCTCAAGTGTTATATAGAGTCAATTGTTTATCAAATTAACTGATTTGAGACTTTCTGTAACTTCAATATTAGATTTGTTGGACTAAATGGTTCACATTTGAGCAAATTGACCATTGCATAAGTAGCAGAGGAAGAGGCCGGAGAAAGGAACCTTAATCCGTGGAAAATTTTGAAGAGACAAAGCTAGGAAATTAATTTTTCTGTCGATTTTTTTGTTTCTGAATTTAGAAATAGTGTGAAGCAAATGAGTTTTACAACAATTTTTTTGAGTGAAAATGAGTTCTTCCCTGTTTTGTTTGATAACTACTACTGTGTCTTCATGATTTTTTGAAGATTATTGTATCTCCAGCCAATCTTCTGACTGAGATGAACTTATTTGGTACTTATGTACTCAGATTTGATTTAAGATTTAAAATTTAAAATTTGTCAAACTCTAAACCCATACTCTCCCTGGTATAGTCTGCTGTGTTTCCTTTCAAAATAATAGGGAAATGAGGGTTACCTCTTGCTACCCTTATTTGGTAATTAAATGGTAAAAATAAAATTAAAAAATCTCAATTTTATTTTGTTCACTTTTACTTCTTACTTTTGAAAATATTTCAAAGCAAAAGACATTCATAATTGGTTATCCACTCATGATTATCCTCACCCGTAAAATCTACCCCTCTTTCAAATGCAACCATGTTGTTCCTTGATCCGTACATGACTTAACACTTTAGTCAATTTGGATACCGCAGCGCTAACCGTTCTCTGCCTCATCTAGATTCAATAGGAAATTTGACTCCTCTAAAAGTGGACTTATGGAGAGTTTTTTTTATTTTATTAAAGTGTGGAAAACTCAGACACTGTCTTATTAAAACTCCCACAGATGAGTTTGCTATTCTAAAGCACACCAAAATTACATCATGAGAGTTTAAACCCGCAACTTAGAGAGCCAGTTGAGAGACTTGGAGAGTATTCTTATCTTCTCTTTTTAACACATTTATTTGTGTCCGTTGAGATGATTGAGGGGTCTAGTCTCAAATTTGTACAAGGACCAACTACATGATTGAGGAAGAAAAGATCTTTGAAGCTCTAGATGTGTGGTTACATAATTACATAGGAAAGGGGGTGTATGCAGATCGTTCTTTCTTGTTGAATATGAGAAAATGACTTTGTATAATATTGTTGCTAAAGAAAAAATTAATAATAATCAATCAAAGGAAACAATCAAATCAATTTATAAATTCAAGATTAGAAAAGGTGAAAGATTGATAGTGATGAATCAACTAATTGGTTTTCAAAAAATAATCCATACACCTACCTCATCTTCTACATCATCCTAAATTCCTAATCATAAGTCCATAAATCCATAATTCATAATTATATCTAATAAGATATTTTTTGAAAAATAAATTGGAGCCTCTTTGATTTACAATTTGTAGGTTCTTTTTGGGATACGATTGGAAAATGCTTAATAGGTACTTAATTTGTTACAAGATTGTAATCGCTGTTGTGAATTTTTAGGAGATTTTGGCTTCAATTTAGTGAAAGAACCAAGGGACTCTTTCTAAGTTTTGACAATATTTTGAAAAACTTATATTATTCACTTATTTTGGTGTAAGAAATCAAAAAAAAAAAAAAAAAAAATCAGTCAATACTAAATTTTAGCTGAAATTCACCAGACATGAAAGATCAGTATTTTTTAGAACTTGAGAATTACTAAAACAAGTTGATATTTTGGCTAAAATTCTAGAAAGTTTCAGTCTATTTAGCCAATGTTTTTACCTATATTGAAAATTTTAATTTAACTTTTTTTTATTAAAAAATTATATATCAAATTTATCTTTTTTGAACTTCATTTTCAATGAATACCCGAAAGGAGAGTACAGGCATTGACTGTTGAAGCTTCTTCAAGACCTTTTGTGCTAGTGTGGGTCCCCTTTTGAGTGTATTTTTGGCTGTTATGATCCATTGGATGCACTGTTTCTGCCCTTTATCAATAAATTTAGTTTTCAATTCAGAAAATTACATATAAACTAAAACTACTAATATAATTGAAGTAACAGTCCTCTCCAACATTTTAATCTTAATAAAAAGTTTCCAAAATTATCATATTTTTCTTTTCAACTAAGTAAAAAATGGGTTCATTGATACAACAGGTTGTTATACTTGTATCAGCTGATATATCCGTTCGCACCCCTTTGGAACCCAATTGTAATCCACTCAATCGTAATACATATCACCCTTCATTTTTTCAATATGTTACGACCGATAGACATTGTATTGATTTTTTTAAAATTATAACACAAGCATGCTTTGAATGTTTCAACCTAAGGTTTAAATATCGGCCGATACATATCGTATCGGCCAATATATATCGGTTTTTTTAAACCGAGTAATATCGGCCGATAAGATAAGTATCGCCGTACATACTGAATATCGGCCGATATGGCCGATATTCGGTCCGAAATATCGGTCATAATATCGGCCGATATTCATAAATATCGGTATTTTAAAAAAAAAAAAAAAATTAAAACACCGATATGGTTTTTCGCAGTTTTTACACGGTTTTTCACGATTTTTCGCGGTTTTCCACGGTTTACGGTTCTCAGGGATATTCACTGTTTCCGCGGTTTTCCGCGGTTCAGGGTTTACGGTTCTCAGAGTGTTCACGGTTTTTTGCCGTTTTTTGCGGTTTTGTCACGGTTCACCACTATTCATCACTGTTTTTTGTGGTTTTTTCACGGTTCCGATATCGGAGGAGAGAGAAAATGCCGATATCGGTATGAGAGATAAAATTATCGGCCGATATATCGTCCGTATCGAATATCGGCCGAGCCGATTTTTTGACCCCTGGTTTCAACCTAATTCTTATACCAATAAATGCATTTATATTGTATATCCTACAATCCCATTGGTTATCAAGCAAATGGAATATACATCAGCTTTAAAAAAAGCTACTTTAAAATGCTTTTTATATGTCAAAGATGGTGGCAGCTTAACTTCCTTTCCTATATCAAGAGGGAGTTAGACTAGCGAGACATGCATTAACTTATTGAGCTTTTATATAATTGAGTTCACTTGATAGGTGATTATGGATATGAAGTATATAAAGTTTCACTGCCAATTGATAATTCAAGCTATGTAATTTTGGCTTTTAAACATTAATAAGTATAAGCCATTGATTTTTAAAAGTTTAAAATCAAGATATAGAATAATCAGATGGAGGGAAAACTTTATACACAACCTACTTATATTGTCCTCTTTACATCGCACTCAACTATGCAAACCCTAAGACCCATTAGATAGCGTGCTTTGTTAGAGAGTCTCAATAGACTAGTCTCATGACACTAGAGAATCATACTTAGAATTTTATTTACATAAAAAAAAGAAGATTCCCATTACTGTTGATTTATTTATTTCTAGGGCATGTGGAGACTATAGTGCTATAATAAATTAAAAGTAATAACTCTAAACTAAGAATATAAATATGTAGACTGTAAAATATTATAGAGTTTTTTAAGAAGGGCATATCTAGCTTTTTATTTCTAGCCTTTGATTTTTTTTTAAAAATAATAAGATAAACATTTTTATTTATGATGTCAAATCTAAATTTGAAGATTCATCAAATAAATATAAATCAAGATTGAATCTAAATTTAAAGAAGAAAATGACATTTTTAACACATTAAATTTAGGATCTAAACGGATCCAACATGAAGCCCATTAATCTGGCCAGACATGATTGTAGTTTGGGTGGCCCATGTGAGATATTTGTGAAACGGCTATTCATTTGAGAACAAAAAGGAAAGTCGAGCAAGTCATGTGAGAAAGCTGGAGCCTCTTTAGATTCTCTGTCTCTCTGTAATCTGTTTTGTATTGTGGAAGAAACAGACCGTTGCTTTCTTCTTCTTTTTCATCTTTAGACTTTGGAAGCAGATCTTATGCAGCTAACTTTGGCTTTGTTTGTGATCATTCCCATCATTTCATTTCTCTTTTTCTTTTTCTTTTCCCCTTTTTTTTAAAAAAATAAAATTAGATCTCCTGTCTTTTGGGTTAATTCAGATTTTTTTTGACATTTTGATTGTTGTAATTTTATCTTTGGAAGTAATATCGGCCGTGAAATTTCTCTTTTTTTAATTAAAACAACTGATATCGGATGATATCGTCAATATATAGGTGATATATATCGGATATCGCATGATATCAGCCAAATACGATCAATACATATCGTATCCGGTGATATATTGTTTCCCTGTTTGAAACATTAAAGATTAAGGGTAGCCATAGGCTTTTCTTTTATAAGACACCTGATTTTAAATTTTTTACAAAATTACCATTTTGACCCTCACTTTGTGTGAATGAATGCCCTGTTTTTTAAAAAATTGACGGACAAAATGATAATTTTCACACAAAATTTTGAAATAAGGTGTCTCTTGAAAAAAATGTCAGGTGTCTAAATGAACACCCAAGATTAATTACAATGAAGTTCTTTTTTACCAAAAGTTAATAGATTTTAAAATATCAAAATAACAAGATAGTATGAGTACAATGTGAAACTTCATTGTCCAATGTTTCAAAAAAAATGTGAGACTTCGTTGTCCTCTCTTTTTTAAAGGAAATTGAGTATGAATAAGAAGATAGTTTGAATATCATGGTTTTTAAAGGTGCAAAACCTTTAAAAGGAAAAGACCTTTTGCCCTCTATTTTTTAAAGAGGGAAGAGAGAGAAGAAGAAAATTAATGACAAAATGGTCTTTTCTTTTTAAAAGTGATGCACAGATCATTACCGATAACTACTGAGTATTTTAAATACATTTTTTCTTCTTCACAAAGTACCCATTATTTGGTCATTTTGACCCATTTCAATTTAAAAAAATTTAATTCCTTTTTAAAAAATAATTTCAACTAAAGTTTTCACCCTATCCAAAATTTGTTTTTTTTTTTTGAAAAAAATTCCCATATCTTCACTTCTTTTTCTCTGTGTGCCATGTGTACATATACATTGCTCGTGCTTATGGGTGATTATGGTCTGTCACTTTAATAATGTTCATTATTTTATTATCCTATTTTCCATTAACTTATATGTTGCTTGTGCAAGTTCTTGAAAATTATTGATGTAGAGAATAAAGTAAGCAAGGCATTCATCCTACTAATAAAGCTGTTAGAGGCAAGGGAGGACACTAATCATTACTTATGATTCTTCATCATATATGATTAATTAACTGATTAGACTTTTAACGATCAAAGGTAGGAAATCGTTTTCGTAAATATAAAGAAAAGAAGTCCAACTGAGTTGTATAACTTGTAAGATACACAATACTCCTATGACTACCATGGATTAGACCTTTCTAACACAACAATCAGTGCTCTAGTTGATGAATTGGTGCAGGGGCGGCAATGAATTCGTTTGAGTTGGGTTAATTATAAGTAATAATAAGTTTTCTATCTAAATTGATTTGATTCGGTTCAATTTTTTTTTAAAAAATTATTGACTTAATTTGATCTAACATGATTTTTTATAAAAAATTTGAAAAATGAGACGCACGGTATACCTTAAGTGGTAATTTCCCGTTTCAGAAAGTGAGAGGTGTCAGGTTTGAACCCCATGGCCTCATTTAGTGTGCTCTAAGGACTCTAAATATCATTCCAAGGAGTTTTTCACTAGATTTTCTATACGTAAATTCAAAAGTTCTGTTTATAAAAAGTGAGAGATTCAAAGACTTCTCAATTAAATATGAGAAATGGACGCATTATACTCAGATTTTTGAATTTAAAGTAGGATGCATGGGTTAAAACTAATGGATAAAAATACATAGTAATTAAATGGTTTTTAATTTGAATTAGGTTGGATTGAATTAAGTCAATTTTTTTTTTAATATGTATAACTCAATTTTAAATTAAGTTGGATTGAATTTAGAATCAGAAAAAATTTGCCACTCCCACGCGAGTGAACATTTCTGTTTGGTTAGGTGGAATGTGGAATGTTGGATACCATGGATTGGTGCACATGCATGTAACATGTAGTGCTGTTGTTGAGTGACCATGATCCACCATACTTTTGTGTGATGTATTACTATTATTATTGTTCAACACCCAGATAATGGAGGAAATTATTGATGTTAATAAATAAAGTGAAGGTCCAAGTGATTCCACTTCTGATATTGATGAATTTCAGAAATATTTAAAAAATGAGAAATTCTAATGAAATCTTTTAAATGGGTATTAAGTCTCATCTAATTTAGTATGATGTAAAGAGAACTATATTAGTAGGAAATATATGAAGTTTTATTATTATCTAATTATCTTATGGTTAGACATATAGACACCACGATTTCCTGCTGTTATACACCGCTTTTCAAATTTTGAGATGAAATTACCATTTTGTCCTTCTGTGTTTTAATAGTTCGGTCGAACCTCCAAATTGAAGAACCAATCGAACGATTTCAGAAATCGTCCAATCGAACCTCCAAATGGAATAATCAATCGAATGATTCCAATAATCGTCCGAACGAATATTGTGGAGAGCGATTTTCAAAAGACTTCAAAACTAAAATTAAATGATTAAGATAATCACTTGATGATAAAACTTTATATTATATACATGACGTTGATTATCTAATATCTGAAAAGTCATAATTTTTAAAGGTTCTAAAATCAACGGTAAAAGAGGAGACAATTTTGAATGGATTTAAATCTATTTGTCAGATCAATTCAAAATGAGTTTAAATTGGATATGGATCTAATTCATAAGATAGAATAGGCATGAAGAGGATATTGGATGTGGGGGCACCAGGTGAGCCCCACTTGGGATTTGTCACCTATCGATAAAGTTAAAAATACTATTTTCTTCTCAAAAAATTATATTGGATAGTATCACTTGTTGTTTTAGTTTATACAAAGTAAAGTACTTTACAAAAATATATTTTTAATAAAAATATCAAATTATTTTTTAATTAAAAACTCATGTTTGTTGTTTTTTCTTTAAATTTCTCATCCTACTACGGGTATAAGGAGTTATCCTTCTGATTTATACATACAATTTAATTACTAAATTTTCATAGATAAGTTTTCATTTTAACTTTGCTAGTGTACGGCTAAACAAGTAATGGTGAATAAATATAAAGAATATATATATATAGTAATGTCTTATCGATTCATCAGTATTTAATAAATAATATATTAGTAAAGATAGAATGAGAATTTCGTCCTATCTCACATCCCTTAAAGAATTTTGTCTTTTTTGAATGCCGTGTTTTTAAAAATTTAATACTTCAACGTTTTCATGATTCTTAGTTTAGTGATGGGAACTATTGATCTTCTCGAGACCCATTCATGCATCATTGGAAGTCACAAAATTCCAGTGGTAAAGAGGCTTGCGTATTGGATGGGAGAAAATTATTTTAATTACACATTGTTCAAAACTTATCAAACTGGAAGGTCATCTCGACAGAGACAACTTGATTTCACTGAGTCAAGTGGGTTTAGTGAATTTAATCGAGTTTTCAAAGTGTTGCCACTCAATTTAAGATGTCAGACAGAGGGACAGAGTACGACACTTTGGCTAGGAAAATGAACAGTGCAGTGATAGAGAGATATATTTTATTTTTGGTTAATATAAAAAAGATAAATTTAGATAATTATTAAACAATATTCACTGTTCATTCAATGTACAGTTGAAATAATGGATACTTCAAATAGAGAAAAATTGTAAAAATAGTTAATGGAAAAAGAGATTTTAAAAATTAAATTTAGTGAGTTGATTTGATTAACCACGAGGTTGTCATGTCAATAATAAAAAATGTAAAATATGTTAGAATTGGAAAATATTTTGTTTAAAACAGAGAAATCATGAAAAAAGGAAAAAAAAAAATAGAACTAAAATTCTATAATTGGATATGAAGTTGGATTGATTTATCTTACTTTTGATATGTCAACAGATAAAAATACGTGGAAAATTTGTGTAAAAAAACTAAAATAAAAAGATTTTTAAATTAAATTTAGTGAATTGAAAGAATTTATTTCTTATTCTATATATATATATATTTTTTTTTTAAAAAGTCACATGAGACCACTCTTCCCCCTCTATAGAGCTTTGATGAGAAAATAGATGATGTCCTATAAATCAAAGGTGATAATATCGGTCAGTACATATCGTATAGGCCGATGTGTATCGATTTTTTGAAGACAAATATATATTGGTCGATAGAATACATATTGGTCTAATAAATGATATATCGACGACATGACCGTGATATACCACTCAAAATATCAATTGATATCTTGAATATCGACCGAATTTTAAACATATAAAAAAAATTGAATATCTATGCTAGGTCTCACCAATATATCGCCGGTATTTAAAATATTGGTAGATATTATGTATTTTTTTAAATATATATATATTTTTAAAAATATATTTTTTGTTTTTTAATTTAGATAAAACTAAAAAATAAAACCAGCCGATATTAAAAAAAGAAAGTAAAAAAAGAGAAAGAATGATCTTGACCGATATTCAATATTGGCGTGACGATATCGGCCTATATCTTGATGAAACGATATTTGAACCCTGCTATAAAGTATAAATCAATTCAACAATTTGGATTGGTAATTTGGCATTACTGTGTAGTTACCCTTAGCTTTTTGGAGTTTTAATTAAGTAGAGCCTTGAAAGAGATGGGTCCACAAATCCAGCTCACTATTTAGCATATCACGTGGCCATGTCCTTTTCAAGGATAGCAATTTATTTTCATTGGTTTTGTTATGGGATTGAATATGTTCCATCAGAGTCACTTTTCAACGTTTAGACTCTGCTTTTCACATGTATATAGTGTAAACTTGAACGAAGTGTTGATAGTAAGACACAGATCTTGATATTTAAAGTTGAATTGTAATTAGTAAATTAATAAATAAAACCAACTAGAAGCAGTCAGTGTCGTTGTCCGCCGGACCACTGGCAACAACCTAAATAAAGCAAAGAAAATCGGCTTCAAGGTTTCCTATTTTCACTCATGTGGCTTCCTTATTTGCAGTGGTGAAACTTTAATCCGACCGGGATGACTCAGACTCGAGAAATTAATAGATTTAGGTTCTATTTTGGGTTCTATTTTTGTATATCTTAGATCAAATTGGATTGATAAAAAAAATATTTATGAAATTTAGATTAAATTGGGTTGATAAAATTTAAAAATAATTTAATCCAACTTGACTCGAAATAATAAATTATAAAATACCATTCAGATTGAGTCGAGTCAGAAATTTAGATCGAATCAAGTTAAATAATTTGGGTCAGGTGACGTCGGATTCAACTCAAGTTTCAACTCTACTTATTTGTCATTTTTTTACTCAAACTTTTAAATTCAATTCAACCTCACTTAGTTAAAAATTAAAACTGTAGTTTATATAGAGATATTCAAAAATTTAAATTATTTTATTTAACTTAATCTAAAATAAATTTAGATTGAATTTGACAAATAGGCTCGAATTCAAATCCAAGTGACTCAGAATTAAAAATTATCATTTAAATAATTTATTTTTTAAATTCGTTGGTTTTAGTTTATATATTCTGTTCAAGTAAAAAAAGTAGACTATTGTTTTATTTTTTATAGCCATTAGCACATGATAATGAAGTTTAAAAACTTTAAATTGTATGACATGTTGACAATAAAATTTATTTTAATGACTTTATCAACTAAAAGAATGTAGCTGTTGATATATAAAGTTTTTTTAGAAAATCCAATTAAATATCTTTAACTTTTTTTTATTTAAACTAAATAAAATAGGCAATTGAATGAAAACTTCATGATTTCACTGGCTTTAAATTGAGTAAAAATGTTTAAATAAATAATTTCCTTATAATATATTTGATACAATAAGGTCTATTGACCTAAATAATATGTTAAGTAAAATAAATCTAAGATGTGTTGGATGACGGTCAAGAAACTCTCTAATGAAAGAAGATCTTAAATTCAATTCATGTTCAATATTTCTACACCACTCACTTTCCGTAGTTGCTTACTCGGTATAGGTAGAATTGGGAAGCTTATACATGCTCCAATGATTAGTTAAATTAAAATATCTTATTTTCAAATACAAGTGAGACACTTGATAATAAAAGAAAATATGTTAAATAAAATATAAATTTTGATATTTTACTAAAAATATTCATAAGTATTAAGTAGTACTCACTTTCCAACGGATAGGCTAGAGGGAACTCGGGCGAGGGGCCGAGGAAAAGAAAATGAATTAGGCTCGGCTCCATCGGCCTGAGCCGCACTGTCTCCAAAAGTATGAAAGGCGAATGTCATCATCAGCTCTCTCTGAAGATGAGAAGAGTATAAAAGGAAACAGCCAAGATTAGATCGATGGACAGAAAAAGAGAGAGACTCAAAGGGGGAAAATATCGCTACTTTCTTCTTCTTCTTCTCAACGGGCGAATCCCCTCGGATCTCTCTCTTTCTCTTGTTATCTCTAACGTCTCTCTTATTCTCTGCAATAACAGAGCAGTTTCTGCTTCCAAAGTAAGAAAATCTCCACACTTATGTTTTGTTTTCTCATTCTGCATAATATTACTTTTTGTGGAGTTACTGATCTAGTTTTCACTGGCAATTCCGTCTTACCTGCGGTTGATTCATGAAGACTTCGATTTCTTAGCTTTTCAATGCCTTTCGCCAGATTTTTTTTAAGAGATTGATTTCTCGGATTGTGTTTTACTTTTTGTGCATTCTGAAATTGAAGAGAACGCTTGGATTTCTATCTCTGTATATATTTTTTCTACTCGGATCTTTTTATCAAATGCAGAAAGTTTTAATTGGATTTGTTCGTAGTAGTCAAAGTGCAAGTTGCACTCAAGATGCAAAGAGTGTTCAAGTCTAAAGCATAGACACGAGCTTAAAGCTTTTTAGATATACTTCAGTGAATTTTTAGATAATGTTTAAAATTATTTTCCTTTCCTTATGTCTTCAAATCACAATGTTAAAAAAATTATAAAGCTTTTTTTCGAATATTTTTAAGTACATCTAAATATTATTTTTCACTTCCTTTTCTTATACTTTTATATCACAATATTAAAAAATTATAAAGCTGTCCTAGTAAACAATGAAATATCTATAATAACAAGTGAAATTAATTGTGCGTAGAATAGAATAGTCTGTCCATAGAAATAATTTGTCAAATTCAAAAGCCAGCCTCAAATTACTTAAATGATGATATACAGAAAGAATAAGATTGAAAATAAAGCATTCAACTAAGTGAGTGATTTTTCACTTGGTCATGAAGTCTATGACTCTGGCGGGGGATTCTAATTTTGTTAAATACAATGCATCTCTGTTATCTACTGATGAAATTTGAAAATGTAAAATATAATTTTTCTCTTAACTGGATGATAGAAACGCAAAACGAGGTCAGGTGTCATGCACTTAAAAATTATATTTAAAATATATATCAACATTTTTGTATTTTTTCCCCTTTGTGGCACTAATATTAAGAAAATACATCGGTTAGCATCTTAAACAATGAATAATTCATAATAAATCTTCGTGGCACTCATATTAAGAAAATACAATGGTTAGCGTCTTAAACAATGAATAATTCATAATAACTTGTTGAATCAAAACGATTAGGATCGGCCTATGAGTGATCTTGGTTTTTAGGAGATTTTATTTTATCTGCTTATATATTTGTTAGATCTAGTGGCATTCTGCAATATCTTTGGCATGCTTGTCTTGAGTTTGATGAATTGATGTCTTAACTTCTTGTCTGTTCAGGAAGTCCTTATACCGATTGTCAACTTTTGACAGAAAAGATCCTGAGAGGGGAGAGAGGGATCTGGATTGGTTTGATTGAAGGAGGCTTTTATTGCAGCAAAGCTGGCGGCGACAATTGCGTGGAGGTTCTCGAGCAGCAATGGAAACGGCCATGGAGCCAATGATATGGTATGTTTCGATTGAGTTGTTTTGTTCTTTTTGTTTAGTTAGCTTATACGACTGTCTGCACCTTTCAGGCCTAGTTTTGCTCATCTTTTCTCCTTGTCGCTATTGATAATCACCATTGATTCTGAGTTCATTGGTTTGATTGAAATTTTGGAATTTATTATGTGGAATTTGAAAACGAGAATAGATAATTTCCCTTTTTGCCTTTTGTTGACCATAATCCAGCAAGTGAGAAAGATGCAATTTCTTTTTCCAGCTTACTGCTGTTCAGTTTAGCAGTTTTTGACCGATAACAAGATTTCTCTAAAACTTAAAAAACCTACATTTTGCTTGATCTTCCATTGTCTCTTAGGAATAAGGAGTTCATTTCTAGAATTGCTCTTGGTACCTGATATTCACAAACAAATGCTTCCCTCAGTTTTCAGCATGGAATCATGGGATGCATTTGCTTTTATAGGATGTTGAGATCTTGATCCTCTAGTTTTTTACTAAATAATTCAGCCATTTTCCTTTTTCTATCAGTAGCATGCACTCTGCTTTCTACAGCATGATCATCTAATTTTAAACACTAAAGCTTGAGTCCACTGTAGGCTGAGAATAGTGGAATTTTATCGGTAGTATGTACTCTACTTTCTCTGTCTAATTGCGCTTACATCATTCTTTAAACACAGGAAAAAAACTTGGAGGCAAAGCTCCATGAATTGGAGCCTCCAGCATCATACTCTGTCATGAAGAAGGGCTCAAGGTGAGTTCAACATGTTCTTATCAGATGAATGACTTGTATTATTGGTACATTGTTTTTGTGACTAGTTACAGAGGTCGGTCATTTCCACTAATGTTAGGGCCATGTATGAAGATTCTATTAGATCTGTTAAACAATAATTTTAATATAAGCACATAAAAAAAATTGTATGAGGTATAGGGAAGAGAGGGAGGTTATTAAAAACTTAGGGGGCGGATTGACAGAGGATATGATCTGTGACTGGGTATAATAGAACATTAGAACTAAAACAAGCTACCTTTGTAAGATTGGATTAGTGGCTACAATGATGAGAGATGAAACATGTGGAAAAAAATAAATCCATGGTACTCTTGTGCACCAACTTGGGGCCACCAACAATTTTGGGGAGGTACGGAAAGGTCTATGCACTTATTAGACATAGACTGGAAACCAGGTTAATTAGGTGTATATGGATCTGGTTTTGAAGACCAAAAACATAAACAATAAAAAGGTACAGACGTAACATGAGTCTTCAATCCAGTGGTGAATGTAACATACAATTGGATTAAATTGGATAGATATGCAATAAACAGGGGACAACAGTCTAAGATTTTGTGGGTGCAATATGAATCGGGCACATGGATCTTGTCAACGCTCCTCCTAGTGAAAATCCTGTTATATTGGATCAAGTCCTCGACGATTGATGTACGAGTGTCTCCCATATAGATAGGGGTAGAGGTTGTGACAATTTCTGTAAGAGCTGATATAGCTACCAAACCAAGGCTTCACCATCCCCATGAGGCATGTTTGTCTGTGAGTTCCTTGTGCCTATTTCTAGCTGTCATAGCTCTACATTTTCTGCCACCATACCTACCTTGGTGCGACGACCACAATAAAACATCAACAAATAAATTATTGTTCCCCTTTGTTCCAAAACTAATGTTTGCTTAACATCTTCACTTGTATGAAAAGGTAAGGTAGAACCCCGCTATAGGCTGTTACAAGCGTTTCCTGTGCAGATGAAACTCCAATTATTTTGGATTTCAGTACGCTTTCTTGTTTTTTACTGGTTTAGATCCTTCCATCCTTTTTGACACTAAATGGAATATGTATTATGATTTATGAAATTGCATGTATAATAATGATGATTAGACTAATTTATTTCATCGGGGTTGAGTGGAAAAGTAAAACTTAGAATGACAACCTTTGATGGACGGGACAAATGTCTTTGATGATGACGCTGACAACAACAATGGTGATGATCAACACTATCTAAGTTGATATGTGATTAATATGTGATTAACATCATATTCTTGAACGATGATTGTATTATGCATTAGATATATAACATTAATATTTTTGCCAACCTCCTCAAGATACGCCAACCTCATAAGTCAGTTAATTTCTTTTCCTTTCATTTGTCAGTGGATTTTATTGAAAAAGGAAGCAAAGATAAAAAGTGGTAAATAGGGATCCTTGAGATTTTTCCATAGGCAGATTGCAAGTGTGTGCATCATGGTGGATATGTAAGAAGCATGTTATGTCTTATCTAATTCTTCTTTGAAGTGACAGAAATCCACTATGAAACATTTAGTTATTCTATTGTCCATGTAAATGTTTTTTTGTCTATACACTTATGCTGTCATATATCTATACCTCAATTTGGTGCATCTATGCTCAGGAGAAATCAAAAGAAATTATCTGTTGACAACCAGTTCTTAATGAACTCAATGAGCATCTTTTTGTGGGGTCTATATTATTTCCTTTCTATCCCTTACATCCATTACCACCCATTAATTGAATCCCTATCTAATTTGGACATATTCTGGGTTACAATCATTATTGGGTTGACCCAAGACTTGCAACATTAAATTTCATGGATATTAAAACTAAGATGATCTATCCAAAATGATTTTTGGTGGGCCCATTCCCAAGCATAATTCTTTACAATTACCTATTTGCAACCCCATACTTGGAAGCAATAGTTTGTCTCTAAATTGAATGTTCATCCACTCAAAATTGCTGCTCCGATTTTCCTAATGAGGCCCAGTTTGTATATTGGTGTGTGTGCCCACACACACTTTTATCTAGAGGAACAAATCTCTATTAGCGACTGTTGCTTTTTTCCTTCTTTTAATGTTGGGCCCTCCTTTGGATGATCTATACTATTCACAACCCCCATACCCACCTATGTCAATAGGGCCCACTTTTACACCCATACCTCTCTTGTATATATTGGTTGTTGAAAGCCTTTGAAAATGATCTTGAGATTGCATTTTGAAAAAAAATAAAATTCTTTGGACCCCACAAAGCAATGACTAGGGTTGCCGTTTTGGGTTGGAAGTTGGTCCACTTTATATTACATTATTTGAGAGCTAATGGTTAGTACATCCCTAATCTAGCCCAAGACATTTTTATGCACCCCTGCCAATGGGTGGGGCACTTATGTGGGCCAAAGAAAATAGTGCGTGTTTGATTACAACTGCATGCCCCCTATGTGGAGTCCATTTTGAAATATGGAGATGGGTCAGTTGGAAATTCTCTACTTGAATAAGGGGCTTATCATATTCAAGTATGGGCCTCTCCAGCTGAGCCATATCAATGGCTCAAAGAGGGCCTCATATAGGGCGTAGTTGATCATTTGTGTGTGTCTGTGGAAAAAGACTTGTATGGAGTGATGATCCCCCAACTGATCATTGAGAAGCTGCCAAATTCGTGACAGAGTCCCCTTAAACGCATAAAATTTAACATTTAAATCCAAAGAGATCTCAAATACATATTCTTGAGCTGACTTAGTTTGGTCATACTTGTTAATAGTTTTACAATTTGGGCTACGCCTGGAGTGGTAACCGTATGCGACAAACATCTCTATCGTCAAATCCAATTTTCCTTCTCATAGCATTTTAAGATAACCCACCTTAAATTTACTTTGTTTTTCAATTTATTTCTGTCAATTTCAGCTCTTGTTATGACGTGATAATCTTGAACAATAGCTGAAACTTCATGATCCTGAACTCATGTATTCTTTGACAGCAGGGACCATGTGGAGGATCCAGATGGGACTCTAGCCAATGTTGCTCAATGCATTGAGCAGTTGCGTCAGAGTTCTTCAACAGTGCAAGAGAAAGAGAACTCCTTGAAGCGGCTGCTTGATCTTGTTGAATCATGTGATAATACTTTCAGTGCAGTTGGATCACACACTCAGGCAGTTCCAGTACTCGTTTCTCTTCTCAGGTCAGGGTCCCTAGATGTTAAGATACAGGCTGCAACTGTTTTAGGGTCTTTATGTAAGGAGAATGAACTGAGGATAAAAGTACTGCTTGGGGGTTGCATTCCACCATTACTTGGCCTCCTCAAGTCCAGCTCAGCAGAATGCCAAATTGCAGCAGCAAAAACTATCTATGCTGTTTCCCAAGGTGGGTCAGGGGATCACGTTGGATCAAAGATCTTCTCAACTGAAGGAGTTGTTCCTGTACTGTGGTATCAGCTGCAAAATGGGCTTACGGTTGAAAAACGTGTTTGCAATCTACTTACTGGAGCATTGAGAAACCTATCTGGCAGTATTGAAGGATTTTGGTCTGCAACGGCAGAAGCTGGTGGGGTGGGTATTCTTGTGAAGTTACTTGCATCTGGAGACTCAAATACCAAAGCAAATGTTTGCTTTCTTCTTGGATGTATGATGATGGAGGATTCATCAGTTTGTCCTACGTTATTAGCTGCAGATGCTACTAAACAACTCCTCAAGCTACTTTCATCGGGTAATGAAGCATCTGTCAGAGCAGAAGCTGCAGGTGCTCTTAAATCTCTTTCTTCACAATGTAGGAAGCAAGGCGGGAGGTAGCTAATTCTAATGGGATCCCCGCTTTGATAACTGCCACAATAGCTCCATCAAAAGAGTTCATGCAAGGTGAGAATGCCCAAGCACTGCAGGAAAATGCAATGTGTGCTTTGGCAAATATCTCAGGTGGTTTATCATTTGTCATCTCAAGCCTTAGTGAAAGCCTTGAATCATGTACTTCACCCGCGCAAGTTGCCGACACATTGGGAGCTTTAGCTTCTGCACTTATGATATATGATAGCAAAGCAGAGGCTACAAGAGCATCTGACCCGCTGATTATTGAACAGATATTGATTGAGCAGTTTAAACCACGGCCACCAATTCTTGTGCAGGAACGTACAATAGAAGCCCTAGCCAGTTTATATGGAAATGCTTTTCTGTCAACAAAACTAACAAATGCCTATGCAAAACGCTTGCTTGTTGGTTTGGTCACCATGGCAGCCAAAGAGGTTCAGGAGGACATGATACAATCTTTGCTTGTACTTTGCAAAAACATAGGTAGTCTATGGCATGCACTTCAAGGTCGTGAGGGGGTTCAACTATTGATTTCACTTCTTGGCCTTTCATCAGAGCAGCAACAAGAATGTGCAGTTGCATTGCTTTGTCTTCTATCAACTGAGAATGATGAGAGTAAATGGGCTATCACTGCTGCAGGGGGCATACCTCCACTTGTTCAAATTCTCGAAACAGGATCTGCAAAAGCAAAGGAAGATTCTGCAACAATTCTTGGGAATCTGTGTAACCACAGTGAAGATATACGAGCATGTGTTGAAAGTGCTGATGCAATCCCTGCTTTACTGTGGTTGCTGAAAAATGGAAGTCAAAATGGGAAAGAGATTGCAGCAAAGACTTTAAATCATCTAATCCATAAGTCAGATACTGGAACCATCAGCCAACTCACTGCATTACTAACCAGTGATCTCCCTGAGTCAAAAGTGTATGTTTTGGATGCACTGAGAAGTCTGCTTTTAGTTGCTCCTATTAGTGACATATTGCATGAAGGAAGTGCTGCCAATGATGCTATTGAAACAATGGTTAAAATTCTGAGTTGCACAGGGAAAGACACTCAGGCAAAGGTGGCTTCAGTTCTTGCATCACTGTTTGCTTGTCGTAAGGATTTGCGAGAAAGCAGCTTTGCTGTTAAGGCTCTTTTGTCGGTCAAGAAGCTGCTGAATGTGGATTCTGAAAGGATCTTGATGGAGTCTATGTGTTGTCTTGCTGCCGTTTTCCTTTCAATTAAAAAAAATCGGGATGTTGCTGCTGTTGCCAGAGATACATTTTCTCCACTAGTTGAGCTCATGAATTCCTCAGTTTTAGAAGTTGCAGAACAAGCAACACGGGCTGTTGCAAATCTTCTTTTGGTTGATGAATTGGCACAGCAAGCATTTCCTGAAGAGATTATTTTGCCCGCCACTAGGGTATTGCATGACGGCAATCTTGATGGAAGGATCCATGCTGCAGCCGCAATAGCTCGACTCCTTCACTGTTGTGTAGTAGATGACACACTCTCTGATTGTATAAGTCGTGCAGGAACAGTGCTTGCACTAGTTTCTCTTCTAGAGTGTGGCAGTATTGAAGCTGATGCCACATCTGATGCACTTGATGCACTTGTTATTTTGTCAAGGTCGAAAGGAACTAGTGGGCATGTCAAACCTGCATGGACAGTCCTTATCAAGTATCCACACACAGTAATCCCACTAGTGACATGTTTATCTTCTGAAACACCCTCGTTGCAGGACAAGGCCATAGAAATATTGTCTAGGATTTGCCAAGACCAATCTGTTGTTTTGGGCAATACAATAGCTAATGTCTCTGGGTGTGTGTTGGCAATAACAAGACGAGTGATTGACTCCAAGAACATGAAAGTCAAAGTTGGAGGTACTGCACTTCTTATTTGTGCTGCAAAACAGCATCAACACAAGTTTGTGGAAGATCTGAACCAATCAAGCTCAAGCTTGATTCTCATTCATTCTCTTGTTGATATGATCAGTTTGGCACATTCCAGCTCCAAAGATGATATCAGTGATATAAGCATTTCTAGGTGTACTGTAGACACAAGTAGAAATGGAAATACTGAAACTAGAACAACTATGATTTTGGGTGACACTGTAGCCATATGGCTACTTGCTGTACTTGCATGTCATGATAACAAAAGCAAAGCTGCAATTATGGAGTCTGGAGCTGTTGATATTCTCACAAACAAAATTGCTATGGATATATCCCAAGCCACACAGGTAGTCAATGTGATATTATAATTCATTTGTTATTATTTCAGAAGCTTTGGACTCCTATGATTTATGAAATTTACTTTCTCATTTTGTTTTCATTAGTAGTAGAGTAGGTGCTTATTAATCATTCTGTTCACTTCATTTTTGCATAAATTTTAAAGGTTGATTCTGAAGATGAGGACAGTACATGGGTCTTTGCCTTGCTTCTTGCTGTCCTATTTCAAGATAGAGATATCATACGAGCGCATACAACCATGCAGTCCATTCCTATACTTGCAAATTTATTGAAGTCAGAGGGATCAGCAAACAGATATTTTGCAGCACAAGCAATGGCTAGTCTTGTCTGTAATGGCAGCAGGGGGACTCTTCTTGCTGTCGCCAATTCAGGCGCAGCTGGTGGGCTGATATCCTTACTTGGCTGTTCTGATAATGATATTACTGATCTTCTGGAACTATCAGAGGAGTTTGCTCTGGTGCACTGTCCAGAGCAAGTTGCTTTGGAAAGAATGTTCAGAGTTGATGACATTCGACAGGGTGCAACTTCTCGGAAAGCAATTCCTTCCCTTGTTGATTTACTGAAGCCAATTCCAGACCGACCTGGTGCACCTTTCCTGGCACTTGGGCTCCTGACTCAGCTTGCGAAGGATAGCCCATCAAACAAACTTGCGATGGTAGAAGCTGGAGCCATAGAGGCGTTGACCAAGTATCTTTCACTTGGGCCACAAGATGCAACAGAAGAAGCCGCTACGAGTTTATTGGGGATTCTGTTCACGAGTTCTGAGATACGGCAACATGAATCAGCATACGGTGCTGTCAATCAGCTTGTAGCAGTTTTACGTCTCGGTGGAAGGAATTCCAGGTGTAGTGCAGCTAAAGCACTGGAGTGCTTGTTTTCTTCAGATCATATCAGGAATGGAGAAGCAGCTCGCCAAGCAATTCAGCCTCTTGTGGACATTCTTAACACTGGTTTGGAGAGGGAGCAACATGCTGCCATTGCTGCTTTGGTTAGGTTGTCATGTGAAAACCCATCCAGAATCCTTGCTGTTGCAGATGTCGAAATGAATGCGGTGGATGTTCTTTGTCGGATTCTTTCTTCAAATTGTTCAATGGAGCTCAAGGGAGATGCTGCAGAGCTCTGCAGCATACTTTTTGGGAGTACAAGAATTAGATCTACAGTGGCTGCAGCACGGTGTGTGGAGCCTCTGGTGTCTTTACTTCTAGATGAGTTCAACCCTACTCAGCATGCAGTGGTTCATGCACTTGATAAACTAATGGATGACGAGCAACTGGCAGAACTTGTGGCTGCACATGGTGCAGTCATTCCTCTTGTTGGTCTTTTGTATGGTAAAAATTATGCACTTCATGAATCTGTTTCAAGAGCTCTCGTTAAGTTGGGGAAGGACAGGCCTGCTTGTAAGATGGAGATGGTAAAAGCGGGAGTGATCAAGATGATAGTTGATATTCTTCATGAGACACCTGATTTTCTATCTACTGCATTTGCAGACTTGCTTCGGATATTGACCAACAATACTAGCATTGCCAAGAGTTCATCAGCAGCCGAAGTGGTGGGGCCTCTTTTCTTCTTGCTAACTAGACCTGACTTTGGTTCTGATGGACAGCATAGTGCTTTACAGGTTCTTGTTAATATTTTTGAGCATCCTCAGTGTCGTGCTGAACATAACTTGACACCTCACCAGGCTATTGAGCCACTTGTCAACTTATTAGATTCACCAAATCAAGAAGTGCAGCAGCTGGCAGCCGAGCTTCTTTCTTATCTACTCATGGAAGAACATCTAAAGAAGGATGTGACAACACAGCAAGTAATCGGTCCCCTGATTCGGGTTCTTGGTTCAGGTGTATCCATGCTGCAACAGAGAGCTATAGATGTACTTGTTAGCATTGCATTAACTTGGCCTAGTGCGATTTTGAAAGAGGGTGGCGTCCGTAAGCTGTCAAAAGTTATATTGCAAGCTGATTCTTCATTGCCTCACTCCTTGTGGGAATCTGCTGCATGTGTTTTATCCAGTATTCTTCAGTTCAGTTCTGACTATCATTTGGAAGTACCCATTGCAGTTTTGGTGAGGTTGCTTCATTCAGGCACAGAAAGTACAGTTGTTGCTGCACTTAATGCCCTACTGGTGCTGGAAAGTGATGATGCAACGAGTGCAGAAGCAATGGCTGAAAGTGGTGCAATAGAGGCACTTTTGGAACTTCTCAGGTCTCATCAGTGTGAAGAATCTGCAGCAAGACTGCTGGAAGCATTGCTGAACAATGTGAAGATTAGAGCAACAAAAGCTGCTAAATCTGCAATTTCACCATTATCCCAGTACCTTTTAGATCCACAAAGCCAGTCACAGCAGGCTAGGTTTTTAACGGCTATTGCTCTTGGTGATCTATTCCAGAATGAGGGACTTGCACAGTCTGCTGATGCTGTTTCAGCATGTCAAGCTCTTGTGAATCTGCTTGAGGATCAACCAACAGAAGAAATGAAAGTAGTAGCAATCTGTGCATTGCAAAACCTTGTCACATACAGCAGGTCGAATAAAAGAGCAGTTGCAGAAGCTGGTGGAGTTCAGGTGGTTCTGGATCTCATCAGTTCCAGTGATTCTGATACATCAGTTCAGGCAGCAATGTTTGTTAAACTTCTCTTCTCTAACCATACCGTTCAGGAGTATGCTTCTAGTGAAACAGTTAGAGCTATAACTGGTACGTTTCCTTATTCCTTTGATTTCTGTTTAAAAATCAAACATTTCTTGATATATGGCTTCATCTAGATTTTCAAGTCATCTGTCCTTCTACTGGTTTGAGAGCTCCTTGGTAGCATCACGTAAAACTTGTTCTTGATTTGTTTTTTTTTCCCAAAATATGGTTAAGTTTCTTCCCCGCAGCATATTTATTACTATGAGAAACATCTTTAGTTGACCTCGTCATTTTGACCTTATTGGAGTACTGGTTCTTCTTCTTTCATAGTCTAAAACCTCGATCCCAAACTTTTATGATGCCTGATGCAAACCCTACAGTGGACCATACACAAGAAGCCAGTGGTCCATAAGCATGGTACAATGTTCTTTTTCTTTTTCTATATGGCCAAATTTTGGGTGTGGTATGGTGTTTGAATCACATTGAATTGGATAATTTGTTTTTCTGCTGAACCCAAGTTTGGGTGTGGTATGGTGTAATAAAGGAGCTACTTCAGCTATTCTTTCTGCTCCATTTTTTTTCCTGCATGTTTCTAATTCATGCATTTTCTGTTTTGAAGCTGCTGTCGAAAAAGATATATGGGCCACTGGAAGTGTGAATGAGGAGTACTTGAGATCTTTAAATTCATTGTTTAATAACTATCCGCGCTTGAGGGTAACAGAGCCAGCCACACTTTGTATTCCCCATCTGGTCACAGCCCTAAAAACTGGCACGGAAGCAACTCAAGAAGCTGCATTAGATTCCCTCTACCTTCTGAGGCAAGCTTGGTCGGCATGCCCAGTTGAAGTCTATAAAGTTCAATCAGTCGCTGCTTCTGAGGCAATTCCTTTGCTACAATACTTGATAAAATCTGCTCCCCCTAGGTTTCAGGAGAAAGCAGAACAGCTCTTGCACTCTTTGCCAGGGACGCTAACAGTGACTATGAAGCGTGGGAACAATTTGAAGCAATCTGTTGGAAATCCAAGTGCATACTGTAAGCTGGTACTCGGAAACACTCCACCGAGGCAGACCAAGGTAAAGCCTTTGTGTTAACGCATTTATCATCCTTATACTGATGACTGCCGGAGTTATCATGGCCTACTGTCCAGCCTAGTCATTTGCCCCATTATCCACCACTAGTGATCTTCAAACAATTCTGAACCTTATACAGAATCAATGTCCTGTTATCTAGCCATTTAAAATCTGACAAAGTCTACTTTCCAGTTCCAAATTTTCAAAACATTTATCAATTTTAAATGGCTATTTTCATCTGATTGTTTAATCCCTATAATTTTTATTTATTCATCAGGTGGTGTCTACCGGTGCTTCTCCTGAATGGGATGAAGCCTTTGCATGGGCCTTTGACAACCCTCCGAAAGGCCAGAAGCTTCAAATCTCTTGCAAGAACAAGAGCAAAATGGGGAAGGTGAGGATGTTCTCCTGTAATTTACTAATTTCTGAATCTTCTTTTTTCCTCCAAAGTTACAAACAAATTCCTTATTTTCATTCAACAGAGCTCGTTTGGAAAAGTAACAATTCAGATAGATCGGGTAGTTATGTTAGGAGCAGTTTCAGGAGAGTACGCATTGCAACCAGAGAGCAAGAGCGGACCCTCACGAAATCTGGAGATCGAATTCCAGTGGTCGAACAAATGACGGGGTAAACAGTCTTCTTGCTGCAATTGTATCTTCAAAAAAGGTACATGTTTTTATTTCTTCATATATCTATAGCCATGTATAGAGCCTGCAGAGGAGCTTTTGTTCCTGCAGTAATTGAACGGAACATCATCTTCTTCTGAGCTTGCTTATGTTCAATTATTCTTTATTGTTATTATTATTTTTTTGTTCTTCCTAGTTCTTCTATGTAATCAAGCTTGGGAAGAAAAGGTTTTTTTCTTTTTCCACTGATTCTCATCTCATTGATTTTGTAAGTCTGTGAATTTATCAATTATATATCATGCCAACGGTTCTAGCTTTTCCTTATAATGCTTGCTCAGGCGATACGTTGCCCATGTCATCTTAAAAGATTAAAAAGTCATTCACTTCATTTGTTTAGATTAATCTTTTAATTGAACTTAATAAATTATTTGTATGAACTTAATTTTTATGTTATTTTATTTATTAATTAGAACAGTAACTATATTAATTATCACCAGTGAATGATAGTCACAATTACTTCCAAACATACAGTAAGTAAATTCATGTACATCAAGATTCGAAGAAGATATAATTTTACTAATTTGAACACCATTCTCTTTTTTGATGTTCTGTATGAAAAAAATAGTCCCACTTAGATAAATTTCAGTGAGCCGATTTATACCGCAGTAGAATGGTCAGTGATCCAGCGAGTCGGTCAGTGATTTGACAAGCCGATTTTAAGGGTTCGGCGAGCCGGTTCGAAGGACAAAATAGGCAATACAGTAAAATCCGTATTGGGTTACATAAAATGCCCGTGGGAGGATCGCGACCCTTTCATTTAACGGCAAAAGCTAAGGTACAAATATCGGCCGATACATATCGTATCGGCCGATATATATATCGGTTTTTTAAAACCGAGTAATATCGGCCGATATGGCCGATATTCGGTCCGAAGATATTCATAAATATCGGCCGATATTCATAAATATCGGTATTTAATTATTATTTTTTAATTATTTTTTTTAAAACACCGATACGGTTTTTCACGGTTTTCAACGTTTCACGGGTTCTCATGGTTTTTTGCAATTTTTCGAGGTTTTTCACAGTTCCGATATCGGAGGAGAGAGAAAATGTCAATATCGGGAGGAGAGAGAAAAATATCGGCCAATATTTCGGCCAATACATATCGGCCGATATATCGGTTAAACCGATATTTTGACCCCTGGGCAAAAGTACCTTTCCATTTCAATGTCCATTTTAAAGACAAACAAAAGAAGAAAGAGTTATTTACATTAAAATTGTAGGACATTTTTTTGTTATACAATAAATATAACATTCTTTTAAAGACAGGATAGTTTCTTAAAGGCCTTGATATATTTATCTTTAGCTAACGATGGAGATTGTTTTTGTTCTCTTATCTAAGCCAGCTAGCAATCAATTATATTTGATTTATAAAGTAGAAGGTTAATGATAGAGGTAATCTATATTTTTTGTGAAAATTGATTTGGGACTGTCTCGCTATAAATTGATATTTTTTCATTTTACCCTTTTAGTTTAAATTAGCCCCTCCAATTTATTGTGATATAAAATGAAAAAAAAATGAAGATTTTCAATTTATTATAAGATGGTGCCTGATGTTAGTGAAAACACCGCCCCCTAATTAATTTTAGTGGCAAAAAATCAATTACATTAAATTGATTAACACATAAAATTATCTTTTATTATTTACCATTTTAAATTAAGAGTACTTCCAACATAAAAGTAAAATACCTCTTTCAGTTGTGATTATTTTAAATTAAAATTCATCCCAAATAAAAGTTATATACCTCTGTCCAGAAGTGATAAACGGCCGATACGTATTAAATATCGGCCGATATGACAGATAAAATGGCTTTTTTATCCGTTAAATATTCGGTCGATTTTTTTTTTTTTTAAAAAAAATCATTTCGGTGGTGGGTTCTAGCCGATATCTCAGCTGGTATTTGCGTTTTCTAATTTTTTTTTAAAAAAATCAGCTTCCTTCTGAGTTATTTATTTGTTTTTTAATTCAAAAAATAAAATATATAAAAATATCGATATTTTCAAAAAAAAAGAGAAATTTATGGACCGATATATGGGGCAAGCCGAACTTTTGACTCCAGCTCTTTCACTAACTTTATATTTTTGTGATAGCACTCAAAAGGCCAGGCATCTCAAAAGCCTTTATTTTGTAATCAGAAAGTTACCCACTTTGAATATATGGTAGTTTCTTTTCAATGGACTCTATTGCAACGATGACTCAAATAATGGGCTCTACTTTTTAATCCTGTATATTCCCATTTCAAAAGCCCAAGGCCCACTTCAGCCAGCCAGGATAAAAAAGGGGAAAGATGAGTCGACTCAAAATTCGAGTTGAATAGTTCAGACTAGTCTTTCAATTTCATAAAAATAAAACTAAATTATATTGACTCGTTTCATTTGAAATCAACTTGAATTAATTACATTTTTCAATTTTAAACTATATTTACACACAAATATATTCTTCAGTGCAGTAGGAAATACAATTGCAGGTCCACTGATTAAATTAAACCTAAAGACTAAAGTGTTTTCAGGTGCTTTCAGGAGTATTGACTGTTTTTTCTCAGTTTCACTTTTTAGAGATACATTAAATAATTTAACTATCTTTTTTAAAATTTACGTGTAGGAAACTATGAAAAATCTAGCGTAAACCTCCACGAGTGCTGCCATTAGGGTCGACGAAGTAAGGCCATAGGGTTCGAACCTGACAACTCCTACTTCATAACGCAGGAGATTACCACTTAAACTATACCCATATGGACAAAAATTAACTATCTAATCGCAAATGATATCAAATTCAACTATGAAGATCACTTAGACGCATTTTAAGATGGATTACCTTACTAGATGCATTTCAATAATTCAAATTCATCATGAAATAAGCTGTGGATCTTTTACACACGGATAAAAACAAAGACCCATTTGTTTTATAATTCCCCATTATAAATTTATAAGTATGTACAAGAAAAACCATTAAAACGTAACTTTCAAATCAGTGGGAAAAGGCATCCAATGCTAGTCACGTTTGCAAGTCCCATTTTAATGGCTTTTCCCACACATTTTAATGGTTTCAATGACTTGCAAATTGGATTGACTATCATTGAGAATAATTGACATTTGCAAGTAATCATAAATTCTCACATCACATGTATAAAATTCATTAAAAACTTTTATAGTTATCATTCACAAAGATGAAGCTATTCTTCATAAATGACTGTAAAATTCTCTACGAAGATTATTTATTAATCATAAGGCATGCATTATCTATAACTTCATAAGCACCATCAAAACTATTAATATCAATTCATGGAACTCTTAAATTCTAATAAATAATAATTTTATTATTATTTTAGTTAGAGACATCATTTAGTAAATGAAATGATTAACACTGTTGAATTTCATTGACTTTAGCCAACCAAACTACGTAGCATAATTATACTAAAACTCAATTCCATTTGGTTTGAATTTTTTTTTAATAAAGGTTAGTAATCACTCAAAAGAAGGGAGCAAAAGCTCCAGATAAAAAAAAACCCAAATGAGAAAACCATAGAAGGGATCTAAATATCTCTCGAGAAAAAAAAGGAAAACCATTTACAGCACTAAATCCGACAGTCTGATTCTATTGCAATAACTGGCCCCACTTTTTAATCCCGTACATTTCTATTTTTGATTATTCTAATAGCCCACTTCTTCAACGGTTCAGCCATTTAAGGTCTACTTACACAGAATAAAACATATGGGTTCTTTAAAGCAAAACAAAGGTCCCACCATTGAATCTTAAAATTAATTAAATAAAAGCTTTTAGAATCCAAAGCGATGTGGGGTTCCTTCAATTAGACCAGCCACTGGCACTAGACCGTCAAAATATTTAATTTTTTTAATTTTAATCTTAATATTGAATCTCCAAAATAACTTAGTTTTATGATAGTTATATTTTGATTTTTCGACAATTTGCACTAGATGAAGAATCATGATAGTGGGTATCATTTAGGGAAGTGATTTGTGCACCCCCCATTTTACCCATGGTGCACTTCTATAATTTTTTTTTTCAATTTTGCCCTCCACTCACCTTTTCTCCATTTCCATCATGTTTTAGGTGGGGGGCAAAATTGAAAAAAAATAAGTGAAGGAGTGCACCATGGATAAAATATGGGGGTGCACAAATCATTTCCCATCATTTATATTTACAAGCTTTAGAAGATTCAAATCATCTTTTCATTCATTGTCCTTTCGCTTCTGTTGTTTGGAATTTAATATTGGATTCAGAATCTTTTGGTAATACTTTCTTCGGTGGCTAAGCTGTTTTTTGTTTGGGACATCGTTTCAATCTCACCTAAATGCTTCTTGTCGTGGCACTTGTCTTTCTTTGCAATTGTTTAGAATGTTTAGTGGGAATGTAATAAGAGGATTTTTAAAGATATCGTCGAATTAAATCACTTAGTTTCTTGTTCTTATCAAATGTATCTCTTGGACTTCGTCCTTATAAAATTTTAGAAATATTTCTATAACTGACATTTATGTATATGAATAGAATGAGTTTAAACTTATTTTTTTCGATTGTTTCAGTTTCTTGATTTTTTTAAGATCAACTTAGGTCATTAGCTTGTATTTTTTTACTTTTTAAGTGATCGTCTTTTTTTTTTTTAAAAAAATATACAAACTATTAAAAAAAATATATAGAGAGGATCGGCTTGCTGCGACCCTGGTCCTCAGCAAAGGATCCTCCTCCAGTGAGTCCCTTTAAAATTAATTAATTAATTAATTAAGCGCCGAAAGTGCAAATTAGGGGTAGCCACGTGTAAGATGTAACGAATCGACGAACAGTTCTGACACGTGTTCGTGGGACCTCAACGTTTCACCTTCAGAGCGCGTCTCGATAACCCGCAATCATTGCAGCTTTTTTGTCGCCCTTTTTCTCCACGTCATCCCTTCCCTCTTATCCTACGCCGCACCCTATGCGTACTGCGCACTCGTTCTTCCGCTGCTCGGAATTTCCATAATTTGCAACACCGATTATGAGAGGATAGTTGGAAACCCATTTTTTTCCTCTGAAATATATTAATATATTTAATTCCTATGAAATCTAATTATTTAATTTTAGTTTAAAAATTATAATGATTTTAAATAAGTTAGATCATGGACAAGATAAATAAAGATCGAAATATGAATTAAAGTTGAAAATAATAAATCAAATTTATAAATTAAAATTTTATGTTCATTCCAACTCCTTTCTCCAAATTATACCTTTATACATGAGAGTTATAGACCTTTAAATTTAGTCATTTGTTGGACAAAGTAGAATTTAATAAACTATTGAATTCAAGAATTTTGATATATAAATTTAAAAGAGAGTTATTTGTGTCGTATTATTTTATATTTTGGATGATTAAATTTCATAAAGAACTATTAAATCAACTTTCAATTTTAATAAAAACTTAAAGAACAACATTTATAGAAAATTATGATATATAAGGGAAGTGTTTACCAATTTGATCAATATTATAATTTGACACTTTATTGAAGTAGGTTTATTCGGTTGTTTTTTAGTTTATTAAATTGGTAATTTGAGTCACCTATCTTAAATAAATTAATTTATTTTTTATTAACATAATTTGATTTATTTCATAGGTTTAATTCAACTATCATATTGATAAATTATCAACTATTGGATGTCAATCCTAAAAATAATATTATTAAATGTTAAATGCGGAAGCAATTATAAAAGAAATTACTTATACAATTATAATTAATTTATTTTGAAAATATTCTCTTTTCAAATACGAGAAAAATATCAACATCATCCATCTATCCAAATCAGCTTCACAAGTCATTTTTCTTCTTCAATTAATTTTATCATAAACTATATTATAATACTATAAACAAACACAATATATGAAATCAAATATAATTAAATAAATCTAATTGCAATTTAATATCTTTGCATTATTAAATAAATCTAATTGCAATTTAATTAATTAAATAATCTGGTTTAAAGTGGGAGATTTTTTTTTTTTTTAATTTACATGTGGAAAACCGTAGGATAAGCGTAAAATTCTCACAAGTGAGCCCACTACCCTTATGACACACCAAAATTAAACTGTAAAACTCGAACCCACAACATCTCATGATAAGATTATTGAATGCTTGGGTAGAAAATCACACTCCATTGTGATAAAAAGAATATATAAACAAATAGACTAGCATGAGTGTCATTAAAATATTAAAATAAGACTCTTGAATTATTCTCACTTTTATTTTATTTTTATTAAAAATAAATTATTAAATAAATATTTTATTTTTTATCTTTGCATTTTCTAATTTTTCCTAACTTTGTTTCTTAATTTAATTGAAAATATAATAAAAGTAATAAAGTATAAAACGACGAAGCAGATAAAAAATTAGAGAGCTTCTCACTTAGTAACCTCTTCTCTTCCATGGCGAGTCGCTTCTTCCTGTGGCCTCTGCTACTCGCTTCTTTCCTCTTCGCAAATGCCCGTACTCTCACCTTCTCTTCCAAACTTATACACCGCTTTTCTGACGAAGCTAAGCTCCTTTTTAATTCTTCGAGAACAAAACTGCAGACATGGCCGACGCGAAGGAGCTTGGATTACTACCAGATGCTTGTCAGCAGCGATTTCAAGCGGCGGAAGATGAAACTCGGCCCTAAATACTCTTCCCTATTCCCCTCGGAAGGAAGCGAGACAATCTCGCTCGGCAACGACTTCGGATGGTAATTTTTGTCAAATTTTTACTATTGTTTAAGCCCACTCTTTGGAGGAGTGGAATGGAAAGTGTTTTCTTGAAAAAGTTCCATCTTTATTTAGTTACACTACGAACACTACAAATGGGTTTTGTCGTTTTTGTTGAAATGAGGTTGTTTCCTTGGAAATCTCTGTAATTTAAAGCAAATTTCAGTATTATTTTATCCCACTGTTTGGATGAGTGGAAAGGAAAGTGCTTTCTCCAAAAAACCATTCTTTTAGTTAAGCTAGAAATGGGGTTTTTTGTTTTTGGTTGGAATGTGGTTATTTTCTGGGAAAGCTCTGTAACTTGAATTAAATTTCAGTGTAATTTTAACCCACTGTTTGGATGAGTAGAAAGGAAAGTGCTTTCTTGAAAAACTGTCGTTCTTTTAGCTAAACTTGAAATGGATTTTACTGTTTTGGTGAAACATGCTTGTTTTCTAGGAAAGCACTATCCTTTCTCTGCAAATGTGCATTTGGATGCATTGAGATGAAAATACTTCCTGGAAAAATCCATTTTTTAACTAAAAGAGAAATGGGTTCAACTATTTGAATCTATTTCACTAAACTTTTAGCTCACCGTTTGGATGAGTGGAGAGGAAAGTGATTTCTTGAGAAATGTCCATTCTTTTAGCTAAACTAGAAATGGCTTTTACTGTTTTTGGTTTAAATATGGTTGCTTTCTAGGAAAGAACTTTCCTTTTCTCTGCGTCCGACCAGAGCCTGTTGTGCATTTGGATGCATTGAAATTAAATACTTCATTTCAAATATCCAATTTTGAACGTTATAGCATCTAGGAAGTATCTAATTTTAAACTAAAAGGAGAAGTTGATTGATTCTTTTGGGGGTCAAAAAACGGTTATTGTGCATTTGGACGCACTGAAATGAAAACACTTCCTGGAAAACTCCATTTTTTAACTAAAAGAGAAATGGGTTGTACCCTCTTTTCCCCATATAGTCACGGGCAGTTCTGCTTGTTTTTTATAAAATGGTATGATTATTAAACAATCATTTGCTCAAGGTGGAGAAGCCCTCTCCACTATATTCATAGAAGAACCACCTTTTTTCGGTTTTATTTTGCTCCCGTTTCTTGTTCACTGGTGAGAGTGGAAGTGGAAAAACATTTATACATTTAAATATTTCGTGAACAGTGGACAAAAGAAGACGGGGAGAAGGTTGAGTGGGGTAAATGGTGATTTCACCACCTCAAAGGTGGAAAACTTGTCTCCACTTTTCTCCACTTTGGTGTCCAGTGAAATGGAACCCTTTACTCTGGTGAGAGTGTTTTCTCCGGTGCAATTTTCCCATCATCCAAACGCTACCAAAGTGTTTAGGGTGATGTCTATAGAGTTTGCCTAAGTCTAGAGGTTTATTTGTTTTTGGGGTCTAACTGTTTGACTTCTTTCATATGCGTATCCTTCTTTTTTCTAAAAAAATTGTAATGTAAAGATGGTTCGAAGCCAAAAATTGAGATCATGGAAAGAATGACTTTGATGATGACGAGGGTTGGATAATGGAAGCATTGGATAACTCAGTTTGGACTCTGGAGCATAGCTTTGATGCTAGGCAAGAGATTTTCGAACGAGATATAAAGAAATTATCTCTTGTGAATTGGTTCATAATGAATTGGTATGAACTTCCAATCATAACCCTTGGATTGAATAATTAGTTGACTTCGAAAAGTGAAACTTGTGGCGGCTTGTTGCTCATCCAAAGGCCATGATTGAAAGTTCACACCAATTTTTATGAAGCCGTTCACAACAAATATTTTTTCAAGAGATACATGCTAGTTGCATGAACTCCTCAAGATGAGTGATGCATCCATGTCCAACAATTACTCATGTATTGGATGCTCATGCCCGTTTTTTTTTTCTGACTTTTCTAATATTTTTTAACATTGTTTTCCAAGATGGCTCATGTATTACCACACTTTTATGACTTTTCTAGTACATTTTTTTCTAGCACTGTTATTTTCTCAACTTATTTTCATTTAAAGTAAATTTAAATTTAAGTTCATTTTTTTTGAAGACCAAGGTATCCAGGCGTCTCACCTGACTAATCTTTCGAGCATGTGTAAACATCTCAATCGACACATGCTGGGTACAAAACTATAGGGACTAGCCCTTTTCTGTTGAGGGGGGGAGGGGGGAGGGGAGAGGGGTTGATCCCAAGACCTCCCACAAATAAGGGTGGGAATTGACCATCAAGCTAACTGCTCAGGGTTTAAATTTAATTTCATTTAAATATGATATAGAGTTCCAAATCCCTTTTTTGATGAGTCTGACACCTTGCACTTATGTTGGACTTTGGCACCTACGCCTTTACTAACACAACTCAAGAAAGAGGAAATGCTTTCATAAACATGTGGCATGGCCACCAGATATATGAAATGGAAATGGGGTATGGGAAGCAGGAAATGTTTGCATTTGTGAGTATATAAGATTCTTGCTAACCAAAGCCTAAGGAGCCATTGGTCATGATTGTGAAGTGATAAAATGTCCCATATCGATTAATTTGTGGAACCAATAAATCTATATAACACTTGAGACACCATTCTCTTAATGGCTGACTTTTGAGAGTGAGTTTTATCTCAAGAATGTCATCAAGTTATGGTTTTCTAATATGGTATTAGAGTAGGTTATGCGTGCAGTTGTAGGACACCCCTACACTTGAGGGCGGGTGTGAAGTGACAAAAAGTCCCATATCTGTTAATTTGTGAAACGAATGACTGTATAACACTTGAGGCACCCTTCTTTCAAAGGCTAGCTTTTGAAAGTGAGTTGTACCTCAAGAATGTTATCTAGTCATGGTTTTCTAACAATTATAGTTAATTTGAATGCCTAAATTTATGGTGTGATTGGTCGCATATTTGGCTTGCATTAAGTTGGCAACCAAGTGTTTGTGAAAATTATGATGATTTTGAATTTTTGTTTTCTCAACTTTTTCTTTCTTTCTTTTAGGAATTAGTTTTGCACTTTTGCCATTCTCCATGGAATGCAGGAGATTTTTTTCCTCAACTCTTCTCCACAATTGTTTTTTAATAACTTAGCTTTAATTGAACTAAGTAACTACTTTCTTCTGATTATCCTTCTAAAAATGCTTGACATGATCATTCTTAAAAAAATAAAAGAAAGAAAAAGATTGATATGATCTGATACATTGGATCAACCATAGAAAAAGTGGATGGCTCGATGAGGGTTCTGTTCGTAGGATTTATTTAAATTGGGTAAAGTGGAAACAAGGTAGGGTATGTTTATGCAAGCAGTGGCATCAGATGGGTCCCACCATCTTCCAGTGCTAAATTCTGCCCTTTATGATTCCTGATATCCGTTGCATCTAGAAAGGACATTGGATGGATCTCACAGTTACAAGTCATCACCAACATTAGTTGTGGCTTTCCAACATAAGTAGGTTGCGCACTGGCTACCCATATCACATGGTTCCGACTGGGTATATGCTCTCTCTCTCTCTCTAAACATTCGAAGAAATGTTTAAAAACTTTTGATGAAATGTCCAAAACATTACATTATGTTAGCTTTTGTTTTTTCCAGGTGCAAACTATTTTGGAACAAAAAGTCCATATATTCCACTGTCCCTGCCTAGTGGACTTCTCAAAGAAGGGTCCACTCTTGTTCTATTTTCCACATAAAAATGGGTCCGTGAAATATGAAAGAAAAATATCTTTCAGAAAAGAAAATCATGTCTTAAGATGTTCAAAAGAAATATAAGATTTGGTTAACACTTTTTAGGAGAAGAGTTAGGTGTATGATTCAAAACAATATTCTTGAGATTCCAACAGATCACTAGAGTCAAATGTGGTGTAATATTGTTCGTCTCCACCAAATGTGTAGTCCTGTTTAAAACACTTTTTACCTTTGACATGTGCATGAAACTTAAATGTAGTTTTATTACCCAAAAAAAAAGATGTAGTTTGATGTACTTCAACATTAAAGCTTCTAATTGTACTAAATTAACAGCTAAGGATGGGGCATTTTCCCTGACTGAATGTGTGAATGCTCGTTTGTACATGTGAATCTGTTCCCAGATTGGTTATTCAAGATCTTCACAAGTTAAACGGGTGAGTTTCAGTGACATTTGTGGTGCAGAATTGTCATTGGTTATGAGTTTTGATAATTTCTCTTCTAGTATCTTGCTTGTTCTAATTTCTTGAGGTTTTTTCCCCTTATCTGAAAATTCTAAAGCAGCCCATATTTAATAAAAAACCAGCTTTCATAAATTTGGATTCAGCCAAGCATGCTATGCTTTCATGATTAAATGTTTAGGTTTTGGAAATCTCCCTAATTAATTACATTGAGCATGCATGCTATTTCTAAATCTTTAAATATGCAAATCATAAGTTTTCCTTATTTATTCTTACTTATTATTACTTACCTTTTAATGCTCATTTGTTTGATGGCAGGTTACACTATATGTGGATTGATATTGGAACACCTAATGTTTCATTTCTTGTTGCATTAGATACTGGAAGTGATTTATTCTGGGTGCCATGTGATTGCATACAATGTGCTCCCTTGTCTGCTCGTTACTATAGTTTGGTAGGCTAAACGTACCTAATTCGTCCCTTTCTCCATTGTTATAGTCTTTAACAAGTTTCTTTCTATATGGCTTCACTATAGCCTAACTCAAATTTGTATTTGCTATTGTGGTTTTATATGTTTGGTTGACGTGAAGTTACATCTTTATCATGTGTAATATATGAGTTATGATGGCTTTGGTTTGGCCTTTGTATTTTAAGATATTTTTGCCTAAAATTTCTTAGGTAGATGGGTTTATGCAACTTGTTACCGACTAGTCTTCTGAGTAGGCCCAGTCATGGATTGAAGCCCAGGCTGTTTGGGCATGATTGATTTGGTGTTATTGACTCATTGCATGGTACACTGTGCTCATCATGGAATCATTGCCTGTGTCAGTGTCAATTTGTGTTGTATATCAACTCAGGTTTTGGTGGTTGTGAATAGTTTGGATTGACTAGAAGAGGGGTCTACATGGGAAGTCTTTATTAGTTTGTAAATCATTCTCTCTTGTGCTATACATATCGGTGCAATATGTGCACTCCACCCTCGGGGGTCCACTCATTGGGTTGGGAGAATACTTTTACTCGGATCAGACTGGTCGGTGATTCAATTCAGGAGGGGCTGATGGAGGGTTCAAGTTGGCCTTTTTTGGGTCTAGTCTTCATGGAGCTTCTATGAGGACCGGAACTGATGTGAAAATTGCATTATTGGAATTAAAACATTATGGGGCATTTAGTATTGGGATGATCAGATGGGACCAAACATGACAGGTACCTTGATCTCAATATTCCATATCCATCTCTCTCATTCTGTGTCTAAGGATGTCCTCACTCTGATGTGCACTATCAAATGTTTATAAATGTACTATACCATGAACTAGCCAAGAACTCAAGCATATGCTTAATTGAAAATGTAGAACCTAAAAAGCCAACCTTAGATGGATAGGACAATGCTTGTTGATGTTGATGACTTGCAAACATATACAAACTGACAATTGGACTGTGGTTTAATTCGACACAATCTCTTTTCTCTTCCATGTGCCTTGTCCTCTCTTTGGTACTTTTGGGACTGTCTTTTTCAAACCCCTTTTTTTATCTAATTTATAATCATTTATATGGATCTTATTTTGATAGAACTGATGCAGAAAGAGTTTTTGATGTCACCTTTTTAGTTTAATTGAGGCCACGTTCTTTACACTTTTTTTTATAGGAAAAGTGACTTCCTATAGAATCAGTATTTTAAATCTTTTTTCTCTACCAAGTTTCATGTAGGAAATCATTTTTGCAGGAAAAGGCCTTTTACTTGTGAAACTTTCATGGACTAGACCTTATGAAATGTAAGTATGAAAAAGAGAACTATGATGACACAAGTCCCATGACGTAAAGAGGATTGAAACAGAACCCTGTCTGTCCCACCTGTCCTTAGAAACTGCAGTTGGCTCCACTTGACAGTAGGAACCACAGTGGTGGGCCCCATGCGACTGTAGTAATTGGATAATAGGGGGTTCCACTGACAATAATCAAAGGTGGGGCCTACCAACTTAGGAAACATGTGAACCAGACGATGATGGGTGAAACCCAGTGATGGGGATCATGGTGTTCTTACTTCCTCCTGAACGAGGAGACGGGGGTGGGGCCACCTAATGGATGGAAATATGGTGAACCCACCTACAGTGGAAAACAGTGACACACTGAATGATAGGATGATTTGGCATGGACAAACAAGCCTGCTGAACCATGCCTCAGTAAGATGGTACTGAAGTGAAGCCTGCCCAACTTTGCATGTAGACAAACATTGATAAATCAGTTTTTACAGGAAAAAGGATTTCCCCATGATCATTTTCATATGAAAGTCTTCCATCTTATTTTGTATTTTGCACGCACACTCTTCAAGAAGTGTGCACCAGTGTTGGACATTTGCAGCTGTGCCGGGACACTCTCATCCATTCTTCTTGGACTCTTTTATTACTTAACATTGTTTTCCAAAGAAGACTAAAACATTTCAACACCTTTCTCCTCTAAGAAACCTGATAGCATATAGAGTATGTCTGTCACTTGAGTTATTTTTAGTAAAAGCTAGTATGCTGTTTTCTATTAGTGTCATTTTTGCACTTTATTTTCATTTAAAATAAAATTTTATTTAATTTTATTTAAATATGGTGCTGTGTTCTTGTGTTCTATTTTTTTGATTTGCTAAGTTTGACACCTCGCACATGTGTCATTCTTTGATATCCCACCCATATCCATGCAGCTTAGTTTCCTCACATGAGAAACAGTCAAACAGCAAACTGTGTCTTGATTTGGGTATGGATGCACTTAAAGGAAAATATCAAGAGCAAGAAAGTGGATTTACTGGAAACACTTCCTGAAAAACACTACATCCTTTCAAAAAAACAAAAAATACTACATGTGCTGTTTGGCAGTCTGTATTTGCTAACCTTGAAAATAGCCATGTTGCTATTTGGTTTTCCTGCTCCATTATTAATCTCAACTCTAAAAACAACACAGTAAAAACTAGGAAAGATACCTTTCTAGAAGATGATGATGAAGAAGAAGGAAACTTCACTTTCCCTGATTTGATTTGCAGGAAGTTAGAAAACTTGTTTTCGTTACATAAAATTCTATTTACATTGCATGCAAATTCAATCTGGAAAAAGTTCCTGAGAAATCCCCTATCTAGTTGTGTTTTTCCTTGTTTCTTAACAAGCACTTAATCACCTAATGATGGAAGTATCTCTTGATCTTAATTTCTTCAGTGTAGTTGTTGAGATCTGAACTTCTACTGCTAAGACTTTTTTTTGAAACATTGTCGACTAAATATCATTAAAAAGAAGGGAGTACATAGAAGGGATCCGAGTATAGGAGATATATACTGAGAGCCGAGAAAGGAAAGACAAACAACAAGAAAAGTACAATGAAACATGACAAAACAAGATACATAAAAAGACAAACCCCACAAAACTGCTAAGACTTGGTAACAGTTTTAGCACATATTTCCAGTGATTGATTGGCAGGTGCTCCTTGGTATTTGGGGCATCTATTATGCAGGATAGAGATTTTAATGAGTATAGCCCAGCTGAATCAACAACTAGCAAACCCATCTCTTGCAGCGATGAGATATGTTTCTTGGGACCTAATTGCAAATCCCCGAAGCAGCCATGCCCCTATATTTATAACTATTACTCAGAAAATACATCAAGTTCTGGAATGCTGGTTGAGGATACATTGTATTTGGCATCAAGCAATGAGCATACATCCACTAGTTCCACGCTGAGTCCAGTAATTATAGGGTATGCTCTCTGTGTTTCTTTATGATAAGGTTCATCTTGCAACCATCTATTATTTTCTTGGACAAAGATTGCTTCTGATGCTTCAAAACTAAGTTGACTGACTATTTTCTTTAATGTAGATGTGGTAGGAAGCAGAGTGGTGGTTATTTAGATGGAATAGCTCCTGATGGTGTTCTTGGTCTGGGATTTGGGGATATTTCAGTACCAAGCTCCCTTGCAAAAGCAGGATTGGTTCGGAACTCTTTTTCAATGTGTTTCAATGAAGATGATTCCGGTAGACTTTTCATTGGGGACCAAGGAATATCTACTCAACAATCTTCTCCATTCTTGACTTCAGAAGGAAAATAGTAAGCCATCTGAGGTCATTTCAAAATTTTGAGTCTACTTTTGGAATACTTTGCATAAATATGTAGCAACTATCAGACTAGTATATCCAGTCTGAGAAAATCTTTCAACAGTAGCTTTTGGTTATGGGTTATATTTGCATGTTGATGCACCAATTTCCTGTGTAGCATTTTCAATCCCCAATTCCTCAGAATGGTTCTTTTTGAAAATGATGACTTTCACTCATGCTTTCGAAAAAAGGGATATCATTTTTCCATAGAAATTATCAGAAAGATTAGTTGGGAAAAATTCTTGCATTGTTGTGCTCTAAAAAGGCAAAGGAGATGTCGAAGTTCATATTTGCCTAAAGTATGTAATTGTCTGATTATATGAGAAATGAACCATGATGCAAGACTTCTTTGGCTTCTAATATAATACTTAGGCCTTCTATAAGTTATGGGGTATTTATCAGGGGATGCAGTTGTGCAGCAGGATATTATTACATGGGTCTTTATATCTCTATTATTTGTCATGTTCTATAGAACTATCCAGTGGGTTTTATAATGTGCTTTTAATAGCATGTCTTTGTTAGCTAGTCTTGAATCAGCTTGTTGGCCGCTAGATTTATTGTAAACATTCTAAATAAATCAGTTCTTTCGTTTTAACTGGGGATTTCTGACTTGGTTTACAGTGTCTATTATATTGTTGGGGTGGATGGTTTTTGTATTGGGAGCACATGTCCCAATGAAACTGGCTTCCGAGCATTGGTTGATAGTGGATCGTCTTTCACATTTCTTCCAGCTAATGTGTATGGAAGAGTTGCCGTGGAGGTATTTTGTTTGTTGTGTGACGTCAACCAAAATTGCTTGCCATTTTTTTTCCCGTCTAAACACTCTTAAATGATAGTTTGATAGGCAAGTGAACGCTTCAAGGTTCAGCTCTGATGATTCTCTGTTTGAGTATTGTTATAAGGCCAGGTAAAGTTGGGAACATTGATTGAATTTAACGTGCAAAAGCTTGCAAACTTAGTTGCATTATTTTGTTTTGATGGCCACTTCTTCTGAGAACAGTTCTCTGGATTTGTCGGAGATTCCTGTTCTGACACTTACATTTGCGGACAACAACAACTATGTGGTTCACAATCCCATTTTGCAGTACGCAGGAGAAGAGGTGCGTGGCTTATTGTGTTCTTATTATTACTGCTACTATCATCATGACCACCATGTCATCATCTTGACTACTACTCTAAAGAGGTGCTTGGTTTATTGTCTCCTCTTTCTATTATTACTTCTATTATCATCATCACCACCATATCTTCTTGAACCCAGTTGCAACTATATCTCTATAGAAGAGAGGAATTATTGTATCCTATGCATCTTATGCTTCTCAGCATCTTAAATTCCTGGCTTGGACATGCATAATATTGTCCTCCATGTTTCAGTAGCTGGTTTCATGTCCCTTAACCTTCGACTGGAAAGTGGCAGAAATATTTAATTGGAACATAGATGTAGATTCTAATGTGGATATAGGCAGCCAGTGAAAATTATTATGGTCCATTTTTGTGAAATTTTGACCACTAGTAATATAAGAGCAACTATGACATGGTTACATGTTTATCTATCAATATACACTGGCAAATGGGAGCCTATGATTTTGAGAAGCAGTAGCATGATTGATTTCTTTACGACTTTTACTTGAAATCTAAATGTCTGGGGGGTGTGTCAACCAAGTAGGCTTCAGATGTAACTTTTTAGTTATTGCACATGCAGTATGGTTGCGATGAGGGATCTGATAGAAAATAATCACACCCTTCAATGGTGCAGGGACAATCGATTGGATTTTGTTTAGCTCTACAGTCAACTAAAGAAAGTGTTGGCACGATTGGGCGTGAGTTTTTCCTGACAATGTATTTGTAACTATTCCTTACGCTTTTCTGAGTGCAGATGTAATTTTTTAATGCAGAGAACTTCATGATGGGTTACCGCATAGTGTTTGATCGGGAGAATCTGAAGCTAGGATGGTTACGTTCTAATTGTGAGTTTAACCTAGCCAACCACTTTTTATCGTCATTGTTGTTACTCATTTTGAATGTTGAGACATCTCTCTTTCCACTGCTGAGCTGAGACTTCTTGGGAAGCCTGTCAGCTGATGTTTTTCTGGCTAGAATAACTTAGCAGTCAAAATGATGGGAAACTTGAGCTGAGTGTTGTGTTCAGGTAACAAGTTCCATATCTGATGCTTTGCAACGATTTTATAAATTGGTTGCAGGGCGTGTGCTGCAATCCTGCATATAATTAACTGCAGAGTTGCCTGATGTTAAATGCTCCCACTCAGTTCTCTCTCTCTGCCTGATCTTGATTGCTATACTCTCCTCTCTCTCTGAAACGAACAAATCATTGGTGCAGTCCAGGGAGAGATGAGAGTGATTTAACTATATTTGAGAATTGTGTTACATTGCTGTCATCCCTTTTTTTTAAGAACCGAAGGTGTCTAGGTATCTCGCCCGACTAGTTCTTCAAGGCATGTGCACGCCTCCCTACACACCCATGCTGTGTTCAAGCGGTGGGACCTTACTCTGAACATATCCCAAAGAGAGTGGCCCTTCATTGGAGTTACCATGGATTGAATCTAAGACTTCAATTCTAAAGTCTTGTGTTTCAACCACTAGGCCATCCTTATGCCTCTCATGATATGGATGAATTCCCATAAATTACTTAAAGATACAATATATAGAAGGCACCAAGTACGCAAATACAAAAATACCCTTGATGCCCCCAAAAAATCAAGGTTGGGTGTCCAGTATATTTCTGGATCACCATTGAATACAAGATCAACACAATATCACCACAGAATAAAGACATCATCACAACATCTCTCTCTTTGCACGCACGAGCATGTCATGTATCAGAAGCTATACCTAATCACTTCTGGTTGGTGCACTCTTGGATTTCTCATTTTATCTGTTTGATCCTCATCTTGTGAGCTCCAACTAATGTGTTACATGATGAAATGGATAGGTCAAGATATCAATGAAGGTACAAGAGTGCCATTGACTTCACCCCCCCACGCCGGGTCCGAAAACCTTTTCCCTACAAATGTGCAGCAGAAATCCCCAGGTAGTCACCATGCAGTTGCTCCAGCAATTGCTGGGAGGACACCCCCGAGCCATGCCATGCCCCTTAAACCTAGCATCATCTTGGCTATTTTGTGTGCTGAGATTGCTGCTACTGTTTATGACACTTTGATGTCTCTAAGATGGATAATATAGGTAGCTGACTGATCTTTATATATAAATTACCCATGTAAATCCAATGTTTGCTAGCAGGCTTTCTTTTATCCAATGTTCGTTTTTTGATGTCATTGGATTGATCAGGGCTTGAAGTGGTTCCTCTGTCTCTGTTTTATATATAAATATCTAATTTCTCCGAGTTCTCTTTATGCCCCTCTAAGTGTAATTTTTTTGTCTTGTTCATTTATGTTCAGGTTCCTAACAGCTGATTTACTGAATTTTAATGAACTTAAGAAGGGCTTATAATAATAAATGGGTTACCCACATGGGTGTAACCCAATTGGTTACCTCTCGTCTTAGGAAGTGGGAGGTTACGAGTTCGAGGGTGTGCCCTAGGGATAGTGGGCTTATTCGTAGGGGTTTTACGCTACGTATCCCATGGTTTTCCACACGCAAATTCAAAAAAAAAAAAAAATGTAGGACATTTTTTTGCATTTTCTTTCTAACTGTTGAAGTAGACCCTTGAATAAGATAATCACACGGTTCCCATCCAACGATTTTGGACATCATCATCAAAGGCCTTTATCCCACCGCCTGTGCCAAAATCCTGTTTTCAAACTAATATTTTGAAAAACTCTAGATTTCTCTTCTTTGAGAAAACTAATCATCTCTCTAGATTGGCCTACCAGTACTCTCTGGGATTTCTATAGTGCCTAATCTGCAATTTTTATATGATTATTTGGGTAAAAATATAGTTAATACGTTGTGTTTCGAGTACAACATTACTAGAAAATCTTGGCCATAACATATCGGTTGCAACACATCGGTATTTTCGTGTAATGGTCTTTTGCTACTACTAAATTTACTTTTTATAATATTACATTGTAACGTAAATATATTATAGGCTCTACTTTTTTTTTTTTTGGATTTTTGCTTAAGGGGTAAGGCAAAGGTCACAAAAAAGTCAACTGATATGGAGCACGATTGGTGTGAATGGGCCCACCACCAGTCCATGCCTTTAAAGGCACTTATTTATGGAAAGAGATTGCTCCTCTCTCTGTCTCCTACAAAGCTTTTCTCTTCTCTCCTTCCTTTTTCAGTTCCAAGAGATAGAAAACTGCAACAAATAAGCTTTACAACTCTTCACCACTTCTATATCAAGTAAAGTTTGGTCTGTAGCAGGTAAGATTGAGATTTGAGAAAGATCTGGGGTGCTGCTTCCATAATGTCGAGCATGGTTAGAAAAATTGAAAATTCAATTTTTTTAGGGTGTCCACCTAGACACCGACTTTTCTTTTCCGCAGATACCTGATTTCAAAATTTCATGTGAAATTACTATTTTATCTCTCAGTTTTTTTTAAAAAAATGACGATTCATCCATACAAAACTGAGAGGTAAAATTGTAATTTCACACAAAAAATTTGAAATCGTGTTTCTTAAAAGAAAGGTCGAATGTCTAAATGGCTACCCATTTTTTAAAATCTTGTTAAGTGGATTGATTTGGGTAAGTTTTCAGATTTGACAAAAAAATTACGTAAAACCTATTGAAATTTTATTGAGTTGATTTAATTTAGACTGACTCATTTTTTTTTGAAAGATAAAGTGGCTTGTTAATCAAAGTAAAAGTGACCCAAATTTCAGGGTGTAATTTTTGAATTGATTTACGCTGAAAAGCAAAAGGCAACAATAAGTGGTCTGAACACTTTGATTTTCAAAAAAAATAAAATAGAATAAATGGAGGATTTGATTTAAATATAACTAGTAGATGTGGGAAAGGTGAACACAATAGAAAGAAATATCAGAAATTATTAAATATATATTATAGATTAAAGTGGTAAACCAAAAATTGTAAATGGATTTATTTTAAAAATTAAAAGTTGACACCAAAATAATCTAAAATGACTAAAATGTCAATAAAACTTTTCTACCCACTGAAAACTCAATGCCATCCATGTTTGAAACTCAGCACTAAAGTCCAAATGCACTAAAATTATTTCTTTTATGTTGCCATCGTTTGGTTCATGTCTTTCTTTTTCTCCTTTGCTGCTCCTTTCTTGCTTTCTCCATCCTTCTCTGCTTTCCTCCACTCCCCCCATCCACCTTTCTTTTCACATACTTAGACCTTTACAGGGCATTAGACAGTTCCTTTTGTTTATATCATTAATTTATTTGTTGCTGAAAAATCTCAACCTCGATGTATCGTCGTCGGAGTCTTCACCCCGTTTCTGTATCTCTAATATATTTGATTTAATTACATATAAAATATAGGTCATGTTCTTGAACAGGATTGTGAAGATAAATACGAAGAATGAATGATATAACAATACTGTAAAACTCGTGTCAAATTAGGTTGAGATCGCTGGCCTAATAAAATAAGACAATAATTATGATCTTGTCTCAGAATAATCCAACGTATTTCTTTAGCTTATATAACGCTGTGGGAGGACTCTCAGGTCCTTCTGTAAAAAACAAGAAAGAAAAACTTCTGAAGAGCAAATCACGGGCCTTACTGTTCAGTGAGATGTGGAAGGGTACGTATGATTTGTCCATTCAAAAGAAAGAAAGCTATTCCTCACCATCTTTTCATATCAAATCATATGAGTATGAACGCAGCAAAAAGCCAAAGGAAGTAGAATTGTAGATGGATATCTGAGCATCCTTTTGCAAAAGTATAATCACTGATGGTGAGAAAACCTATAGTAAAAAAGATATTATTTATTTATTTTAATGATTAAAGTGTTTAAATTTCTTAAAACATTTAATCAATTCACATTATACGTACAAACTTTTTATTTATATATCGAATAACTCTATAAAAAATGACCCTTTGGAGTAAAATTCTAAGACGGATTCTTAACCATCATTTCGATTCTATTGGATTGAGATTATATATTTATTATAAATTAGATTTTATGTGTTTCAGTGGGATAGATTTTATGTGCATTTGATGCCTTATTTTAGGTGATGTTTTGTTCAAACCATTTCACTGTAATTTTCTTAAAAAAAAAGCAACTTAGTAGTCCAATAGTCCAAACAAATAAGATTGGCATTTTTAAATAAATATTAGCTAATTATTCATACAATTATATATAATTTGGACATATTGGGTTAGGGTCAACTTTAACCCAGTTTGAATTAAATTTAAATGAAGTTTTAAGCCTAGACAAAACTCATATTTAAATAGGTCAGATTGGTTTAAGTTGCCTTACAACCTTTTTTACAAAATCACCTAATGTATTATCTAATTCTTTGGAATTTCTCATCCAACTCATGTACAGTTAACTAAAATTTCAATAGTATAAGTATTTATGTAATTATTTAACTTTAATAATTACAAATAAGGGTTATGATGCTCTAATTTTCTAATGGAATCCATCTTGAATAGGTTTATAGTTTGTAAGTTTCATAATTATTCATCAACACAAATATGATAGGTAAATTCAAAAAAAAAATTACCACAACCCTTATTTTTTGCAAAAAAATCCCATAAAAAATTACTTCTGTAAAAAAAGAGTACAAGAGCTCACAATTTATAGTTTTATACAATTGACATGTTACATCCTCCTAAGGCAGTAGGTCGTGCTATTAATCAAACAACAGATATAATAAAAGGATCACAACAACTGAGAATTTGGTCCACACAAAGTTCTGAATTGGACAAGACAATCACCATCCACCAACACAATTGCATGAGTGACAACTGAAAACTCTACTTGTTTGTTTCTCTTTCATGGAAGCGAAAAAAAGACACATGAATTTTATGTGATTTTCTTTCGATATTTCGGTACGTACGAGTTCAAATTAGATCCAGTATATTCAAAGGCCAAAAAATGAAGAAGAGATGGTGTCTGGTATAATTTTCATTCTCTCTAACAAAAAGAGACATTATATACTATTCTAATTAGGATACAAAATATATAATGTGAAAATTACAAAATTGCCCTTCATTCTACTCCCTCGGCTTCGACAAGTGGAGATGAGATCACTATTAAATATCTGACAATCAGACTCCACAAAATTTAACAGAGAATACATGTTAATAAATGTCGACACATCTATTCCAACATCTAAATTACAATAAATTCAATTACAAGGGAGGACAATTTGTTGTTGTTTGAAATTATGTGAGGGGCGTCCAAATTTTAATTGAATTGAACAATGAAGTTTTTTATATATTTTCATCAATTAGGTGAAGACTTCATATACTCTATATGTGTATAGTTCTACTTGCATTATTGTGATATTCATAATCTATTTAAAAGATAATCCCACTGGAAAACTTTCAATAGACTTTCTTTTTCTTTTCAATGTGAGAAGGAACAAGTGCAGGGAAAAAATATTAAAAAAGCAAGGAGACATTGACATCATGTGTGATGGATGTTGAAGGTCCTTTTGATTCTGATTTTTTTATTTGTTATTTTTAAATTAATAAAGAATAAAAAGTAGGGCTACCACTCGGGTTGAATTTTGACCTGACCTACATGACCTGATCTGAGAAATTACGCGCGTCAGGTCGAGAATTTCATGTCAGCGGGTCGGGTCGGCTCGGTTGAAAAGGTAAAAACTCGTATGAAATTTAGTTAGGTCGAGTTGACGATTTTAAAAGATAATCCGACCTGATCCGGCTAAAATTAGATTAAAATGGTTTAAAATGTAGGTCGGGTCCAAATTCGGATTAGAATTTGGGTCAGGTCGGGTTGTGAAGTTCATGTTGAGAATTCAGGTGAAGTCGGATCGATTCCATATATATCAACTTGGATCGAGTTGAGTTTTAAAGAAGCTGACCCACTCTATCCAAATTGCAACCCTAATAAAAAGTATAAAAAATGAGATATTTTCTCTTCCAAGGACTCTTTTCCAGTAACATAAAAAATGAGATCTCTCTCAGTAAGATAATTTTGCGTTCGTTTTCAATCAATATATAGAATTTAACATAGACAATAAAAATAAAGTTAAATTTTATGACACCTATTTAGATGATACGAATCAAATTCAAACTAATTATTTTATTAAAAAATAAATACCTAACCTCTAAATAAGATAAGTCGACGTCACTCAGCAAGCGACATATAAATCAATCAATGAATAAAGAAAGAATCATGTGAAACACGACTCTAACTATACTTGCATTACTCTTTTTTTCTTTAACGACCATCCACCTATTAAATGATATGAATCAAATTCAAACTAATTATTTTCGTATAAATATTTTTAGAGTGCACTCATCATAACACAAAACAATTCTTTTAAGAGATACAAATTTTAATAAACTTTTCATTTTACCATTTCCATCCGTACGAATTTTAGAAATCGGTTCACATTTCGGTGAATCGATTCACTTGAAAATGAACTGATTTTTGAAAGTCCTCTAAAACTCGTACAGACGAATGAGGGTAAAATAAAAAATCTAAAAAATTCATATATATCTTAAAAAAAGAAATTTGTGTTAGAATGACCACTCTTATTTTATTAAAAACATCGACATCACCTATCAAGTGTCATATAAATCAATCAATAAATAGTGGAAGAATCATGTGAAACACGACTCAACAATATCAAGGTAGTACAATGCGATATCTGTACAAAGCGTTAAGGCTCTATTTTTCTTCTAATAAATTGTGCACTTATTTAAACTGTTAGGGTATGAGTTGAAATCTCATATATCACCCATATCAAATTATCACTCATCTTACGGTAATTAATTTTCAATTTAGATAAAAAAAATGTTTTGATATAAGTAGTTATTAAGTGAATACTTATGTTAATCAAGAGCTGGTTAATTGATGCTAATTAAGAGTTGTTTAGAAATATATATCATTTGTTAGAAGTGTTATTTAGAAACTTTTGAGTTAGTGATGTAAGCATACATCGTTCTTGACTCGATGAGATAAACAAAATATGTGAGAAATTGCAATCTTTTGTGGAGTTTGGATCATTCGATGGTAAACAGTCAATAAGTTGTTGTATTTAAAATTTTTGACATGTTATCATTTTTGTATTTTAACATATTGTATTCAACGATTCTAATTTTTAAATAATAAGAAAGAATACTGAATGCTAAATATTAAATGTGAAACATTAAAAAAAGTTTTTTCAATTCTCTCTATGGTTGGAAGAGAACTTTTTTTTATATTCACGTTTGAAAATGAGATTAATCTTATGAGTATGTAAAATTTTTTTAATGCACACACATTAAACCGATAAAGACTAATCGATAGAGAATGATTTAAGTAGTTGGAAAAGTTCAACATGAATCAATTCAATACCTCTTCTTTTATGGGTCATAGAAGATCGCTACCAGTAAATTTCAATTTCTCCAGAGGGAAATAAAGATCTTTTCTCTTGATTGAATACCGCCATCGCTACGTCTAACATTAACATCTCCACCTTCTGAACCATTCTAGAAATCTAGATATTTATCTCTCATTGGGACCTGTCACTCCACTCAGTCATTTGTGACTCTTTATCTCTCTGCATTTGATGTTCCTTTTTACAGCACACTAAAACCTTTCACTGATCCCAATTCACCAGGTTTCTTGCAGTATCAATGTTCTGTAAGTATTAAATGCGTTTCCCTCTGTCACATAAAAAAATCCAATACGCAATCAAAGGTCAAGAATCACAGTAAAAGTCAGTCTAACATAGCACCCTTTTGGGTGATTTCCACCACCCCTCCTTGGATAGTATTCTACTTTCTACCCTTTCGACCTTTTTGAAAGCTCTATAAATTCTATCTAAAGAGAGTGGAAGAAGCAAAGTCCTTGTATTTGCCTGGTGCTGTGGAGATCAGATACACCGAGGAGGAAGTTTCAAGGAATTTCTAGCAGAATTCATAACAGAGGATGTCTGTTTAAATTCTAAGACCTTAAAGAGCAGGTGAGGACTTCTCTATAAAAAAGGGAAATCTATTATTTTCTGTCTTCAGTTAGAATTAAGATGCGTAACATCTCTGGTTTATGTTGAAAAATTCTCTTGCTGTCTAGGAAAAAAGAAAAATATTAGAATCATCTTCCAAGGACTAGAGGAAATTTAAAAAAAAATGGGTGTGGGAGGTACTTTGGAATACTTCTCTGGTTTATTGGGGAGTGGTCACAAGCACAAGAAAAAGAAGCAGCTGCAGACTGTAGAGCTGAAGGTGAGGATGGACTGTGAAGGGTGCGAGCTCAAAGTCAGGAAAGCTCTTTCTTCAATGAAAGGTTCTAATCTTTCTCTTCTCCAACTTTTTTTTTTTTTGTTCATCTCTTGTATTTTGTAGTGATCTTGGCTATGCCAGTAGATCTCAACTCAAAAAGATTTTGGATCCAATTTTATAGTAACATCCAAAGTTTTTGTCTGTAGGAGTGCAATCTTTGGATGTAAATAGGAAACAACAGAAGGTGACTGTGACTGGTTATGTGGAGGCAAGCAAGGTACTGAAGAAGGTGAAGGCCACAGGGAAAAAGGCAGAGATATGGCCTTATGTTCCTTACAACCTGGTGGCTCAACCCTACACAACCCAAGCCTATGACAAGAAAGCCCCTCCTGGTTATGTCAGGAATGTTGAGGCCACTGCCGGCAGCACCACCACCCGGACAACATCATACAAACAAGAACAGTACTCCAACATGTTCAGTGATGAGAACCCAAATGGCTGCTCAATCATGTAGTTCTCAATGGCTTTCTGCTAAAATTTAGAAAACAAGAATCAAGGGCCTTCTCAACCCACCACTGTAAAAGTTCCACATAATCATGTATATTTTTTGTCCTTTCTAGGTTGTATCAAGTAGAGAATGTTTGAGATAGTTGGAGAGTTCGTCTTTCATTTTTTGGGGTCGTAGTTTCTTCTTTCAATGGTTAAGATTTTGGATTGTGTTTAGGGAAACGATGGAATGATTTGTGCATGGTTGGTCTATACTCCCCCTGGCCTCTTTGGCTTTGGAGGTCATGGTTGTAATGGGACAGCTGCTGTCTTCATCTAATCTACTTTATTTTATTGTCTTTTTCCATGTGGGCTTTTTTTTTCTTATTTTTAAGTCTAAAATTGTTGCACCCGACTTAGTCTCGATTCTATGAAAATCTCTTAATCCACACACATTAAGTTAATATTCGGAGAGTGGTCTTACATTCGAGTCTCCATGGATTAAATTCACAGCCTCAATCATGAAGTATTATTATGGATTAAATTCACAGCCTCAATCATGAAGTATTATTTATTGTGTCTCCATCTACTGGATCAGCTCTTTGAAGTTCATATGCATTGTTGTTTTGTCTCCTATAAAATGCACTAGTCATAAGGGCATTCATTATATAGAGCCCATGATGAAATTTGTATTTAATTTTATAAATGTATATTTAATTGTGTTAATTTGGTATTATCTTAATATTTGAATTGAATATTTAAGTAAAAATATTTATTTAATAATTTTACTGAATTTAAAATTATAATATGTAATTTTTTTGAAGGTTTTTGATCTCTAAGATTTCAAAATATCTTAACACAGTTTTCTATCGCCCACATCAGTGTAGACGGTCTACTTTATCATGTATATCTATATCTATGTATCTAAAATATATAATATTTTTTTTTTCATATTAAGTAGAACAGGTTTGAGAAAGTAGGAGAGATGGTCTTTCATTTTAGGGTGTAGGTCTCTTTCAATAGTTGAGATTGAGATTGTTTTAAGAGAAAAAAATAATAATAATTTTTTTTTTTTTTTTTATAGCATGGGTGTCTCCCTTCTTAGAAGTAAGACTAATTCTACGAGTATGTATACTCCTAGAATTAGTCATTAGGGAGTAACCACATAGGGGTGGTTCTGTACAATATTGTCTGCTCTGGACCCACACAGTTTTATTTTGGGCTTGGTCCAACTTACAAGCCGAAAATGCGTTGTGTTGGGTTAGGGGTTTGCTCCCACTTATAAAGTCCTGAAATTTTCATCTCCTTGGCGATGTGGGACTTTTTTCCACATCTACACGCCCATTCCACTCTTGGCCATCGGTCGGAATGATCATGCCTGTCAGTCAGACCTACATTGGCCCAGTTTCACAATGTTAATCCCATTGGGCTCAGCCCTCTGGACCTCTAGGCTGAGTACATCACACCCGTTATATTGGAGAACCGTAAGGATCATTTTCTTGGAATCTGTGGGTTCTAAAGAATCTAATGAGGCAGAACTTTTGACTATTCGAAGAGCTTTAAGTTTAGAGACTGTCTTAGAAGGTGTTAAATTAATTAAAGAGAATGATTTCTCAAATGCTATTAAATGGGCTAGTGGGGAGAAGCGTCCTCCGTGGAGGCTTATTACTTTGACAAGGAAAATTAAGGTTTTGTCTTTGGATTTGGAGGTATCATTCTCAATCATTAGCCGTTTAGCCAATGGTGTTACACACTTTTTTGCAAAAAACGGAGTTGATGGAGTTATTTAGGGCAATTTTCATTTATAGATGGATAGCTTTTGATGGCGTTTGTACTTGTTTTGCTTTTAAGGACTTGGTGGTCATTTGACTCTTTGAGTTGCTCTTCTTATTTTTATTTCTTCTTTGTGGTTTATATCTCTTAGGCCTTTTCTTTGTATTCTCTTCTCTTGTATCTATCTCTTTTAATAAAATTTATGTTAACTGCTCAAAAAAAATATCAGCTGATTTTTTTAGCTAAGGTCCAAAGGAGAACAATGTTGTCCAAAAACAGTACTTCAACCATTATAAGCAAGTATATGATCAAATCCACAACTACAAAACATGGAGAATAATTGAGACACATTAAATAGGTACCAGTATTGGCATAACATGCAATATATTTGTCTTTAAAAAGATTATTTACAAATTTTGCACAATCTTGAACAAGAATAAGTGATGTAAAATAGTATAAAAATATAGAAATGCAATGATGTAGAGGAAGTACAATCTATTTTTCAATAAAAAGGAAAATAAAATTGAATCGCATATATATGACACATAAGAGTATAAGACAAGATCAAATAATATGATTCTGTATTGATGACTAACTACTAGGGGAGCAACACTGCAAGTTAGGTAGACAAAGTCGGGCCTCGAGTCAATTTGAGCAAAGGCCCACATCGCAATTATAGAGCTCAAAGTTGGGTTGGGCCCAAGTGGGCCCTATTTATTAAAAATAGAGCATGAACCTCCCAATTAATAAGAGTCCAGATGGGCCTTCCTGTTTTTAGTCTTTTTCTCAGTTAACCTTATATTTCTCTTGACCTTTCCCATCATAATCCTATTATCGCTACTTTCCCATTTTTGGATATGATAAAAACTTGTCCACAAATAAGTATCTATGTGATTAGAAAACCTATTTAGAGCTGTATTTGGGGAATGGCTGATTTTTAGAATTGAATATCGGTTGTGGGCCTGGTCGATATCTCGGCCGATATTCGTCTGATAAGGGCGAATATTGGCCTAGATATCGGCCGATATTTATATTTTTTAATTATTTTTTAAATAATCTTTTTTATTTTTTTTAAATGATTTTTTCAAAAAAGAGCCACCGAGATTTTCAAAAAAAAAAAAAAATTTTGAGAAGAGAAAATAAATAGGCCAGGCCGATTTTTCGACCCCAGCATAAGTATATACGTATTTGGGCCCTGATGAAGTTGACCCTTGTTTAAGTTTTTTTTTTTTAATTGGGCTGGGCCGGTGTCGGTTTAGCCCAAATCAAGTTGCACCCATAATACCTACATCTAGGAGCTACTAATTAGAAGAGAGTAATGCAAGAATTATTGTGTCAACCACAAATACAAAATATAAGAGATCTCTCAAACCTTTATTAAATAGAAGTCCAAAAAAGGACTCGATCCAAATGATAGACTTCAAATTTTTACATCTCTCAATTCAAGCCCTCTTTGTTTGCGTAAATTTCAACTCTACAACCTCTGGTATAAATAGTAATAGAACCTTCAAAAACGATAGAAGGGAAAAAAAAAAAAAAAGAATGTATCTCGTTAAGAGCAACATTGTTAAAACTTGAGAGGTTGGTTTGGTGGTCAAACATCCGTCATTGTTTGCAGGAAGTCTTAAGATAAAGAGTCACTCTCCTTTGTTATGTATAGAGACGAAGAATTTGATTGGAGTAGAGGTTGTCTAAAATGTACAAAGAGAAAAAAATGTTACAATTAGTTACTAATAATGTTGTATAGATAACAAGTAAATAAAATATACATACATAGGGAGCTCCAAATTTCTAAACTTTGAACATCATGAATTAAATATCAAAGGGATACCAGATCTCAGAGGTTAGTGGTATGGGTGCAACTTGGACCGGCCGAGCTGGGCTTCAGTCTTAGCTGGAGCTCGGGTCAACCTGAATTACTTGAAATTGAGCCCGACCCAAATTTTATATGTAGGGCTTGAACCCGATTTCTAGACAAAATGTGTATGTGGGCTTTTCTGGGCTTAGTGTTAAAATGGATTTTTTATGTAACTCCATAAAACAAATTTTAAGTCAAATAAACTATATGTTCATAAAATATCAGTCAAATAAAACTAATATTTTATAAAAATGTAGCTAAGCTTGAGATTGTAGGACAAATTTGGGCTTTTATGTACTTAGCCTGATCTTACCTGAATTCTAATTCGGACCTGATTTTTGAGCCTGAAAATGAGCTCAACCTGAACTTGTGTGGGCGTGCAAGCCCATAAAGGGCTAATTAATCGATGAATCTAAACTTTAAAAAAATTTAGATTCAACTAAACTTAGTATTTATTTAATACAATCTTATTATTAGTGAATTTTATTTTTAACTATTTAATTGTTTTATGATTATTTATTTATTTATCTAATTTTTATAATTGGTATGCGATGAGTTAGCATGTCACGAGACCAGCGTGGCATTTTCGTCCATGCCTACGTGGAGGCTTAAAGCCTAAGGTGAATCAAATCCTTTCAGACCTCACCAAGGACACGTGACGGCCGATCCATATCACTAATAATCCTGCATGGACGGCCCACACTTCTCTAATTCACTTTCCGACCAAGAGTGGTTTTTAGAGATAATTTTCAAATTTCAAACTATTAATATTTTTGAAAAATGTTGATTTTCTTCTGTAAGGAAATTAAAAGCTGGATATTATGGCCAGCGATCATCCCACGGGTATTTTGTATTTAGTAACACGGATTTTAGTATATTACCGATTTTACCCTTTGCATGAATAATACAATTTTTACGAATTGATTTTTACTGTTCATGTGAATTTTGGCGAACCGATTTGCACTGTTCATGAAATTTGGTGAGCCGATTTGTACTGTTCATGAATTTTGGCGAGTCGATTTGCAATTTCGGCGAGCCGACTGCACTGCTCATGAATTTTGGCAAGCCAATTTGCTCTGTTTATAAATTTCTGGCATTCTTTTTTTCTTCGGTAAGGCAGGTGGAGGGTAAATTGGGCATCACGGTAAAACCCGTGTCTGTGTATACAAAATGCATGTGGGAGGATCGCTGGCTGGATATTTTCCATCAATTATGCTTCTAATTTCTCACTACATAAATGAGAATCACTATTTGATGGCACACTCTTCTTTGAATTTGCTAAACCTAAACTGAGTAGCTGAATTTATTTTCCAATTTGAATTTGTGGAAAAAGAATTTGAACTTGTATTCAAGATATTCATAGCTTATATTCTTCATAAATTTTAATTTAGTTATATTAAAATAAAAAATATAAAAGTATTGAATATATAACTGTGGGTTTGGCGACTAATCTCCAAATCAGGGAAACAAATATCCGTATCGGTCGATATATATCGATTTTTGAAACCTATATATATCGGCCCATATGTATTGTATCGGCCGTATTCTATTGATATCGGGCGATATTCGATATATATCGCCAATATGTATCAGCCGATATTGATTTTTTTTTTTTAATAAATTTTCGCCAGTGGACCCAGCCGATATTTATGTATTAAGATTTTTTTTTATAAAAAATTACCTTTTGTTTATTTTTTTTTCCATTTTTTAAACTCAGAAATTACAAAAAATTAAATGGAGAGAGAAATTTCTCGGCCAATACCGAATTTTAAACCCCTGCTCCAAATATTAATTTTTTTAATTTTCAGAAAATTAAAATTTTTAATTTAACATATTAGTAGACCATAGATAGAACCAAATACGTAAAAAAAAAAAAAGAGAAGAGATTTCTATACTTAAATATCTTAAAGTACAAACTTAGCAACATAAAAAAGATCACTAATACATTGAAGAATTATATAATTTTCCAAAAAAAATTGCATTTTTTGATTTAGCCAATAGGTACCCTTCCTTAGAGAAAAATATAATATAGAGAGATAATTTAATAGATTCAATTTTTAGTGTTAAATAACTTTTATGATGATCTATCTAATTACATAACTTTTTAATCATAGGATTACTTCAACTTTAAATAATCAGAGCACTTAAGTGTTTCAGTCACTATACCTCATATGCAACACAATACATGGACAAGATAAAAAAAAAAAAAAGCCTGCCCCAAACCTAGAGCGACCCTGGTTGATAAAAATATCAGTCCGAGTTGACACGGCTGAGTGAGTCATGACTCGAATGAGCTCTTAGAGCAAGTAGTGTAGCTGGCCATATGGCCACCGTGCATGTGTGGTGTAGTAATGGCTAAATGTGGGGCCCACATTACTTATGGCTAAATAGATGGCTACAGGTAGCAATCATGTAGCCAGCCATTCTCTCTCTCTCTCTTCTTTATATATATATATAACTTGTATATAGTTTTTGATTTTTTTGATTTTCTCTTTTTATTTATTTATTTGATTATTTTGAATTTTTTGTTTTGTTTTTGGGTATAATTTGTATATTAGGGCAAATAATTATTTTTTTCTTTACTTTATTATTTTATTTTTTATAAAAAAATAAAAAATAACTCTTTACCTTTTGATTTTTTTTTCCTTTACATTTGTAAACAAAATATATGAGAAACAAAAAATTAAAATTATTCTGTCTTTATATATATATATTTTTAAATTTGTTAAAAAAATGTATATAAAAAAATAATAATAAAATATTAAAAAGTAGCCATTCTAGTTACACTATACCGTGTGAAGAGGTTGGCTAAAAATTATAGGCAACCATGTCATAAAAAAAAATACTATTTAAATATATAACTGGCTATATTTAGTGACATAGCGAGCCATTTATAACCACTCCATACCACTTGCCCTTAGAATAAAAAAAATCACGTACTAGGTGGCAATTGGCCACTTGGCAGGAACATTGCCAACAACATATGATGATGACGTCAGGCTTTCTAGATATTGCGCTACGCGCCCTCAGAAATCCGAACGTTACCAAAGGAAAGAAAACGTAATCCTCATGATCACTGTAATACTATAGCACTTGATACTATTTTTAAGAGAAAGAAGAAAACACCAACCAAGTGTCATTAGATATTGATATGATCTGCTAATAAAATTAGATATTGATATGAACCCATTTGTTTTTTTTTTTAAGATATCGTGCTATTTACATTGTTCATATGTGTTTAGAGAAGAATTAAGTAATTCACAATTAAGAAAACTTATCTAAAACAAGAAAAGATTGTGTGTTTTAGATGCGATTTATAGAAAGTTTAGTATATCTCTATGGTAACAAAGTTCTTAAGTCTTCAATTACTCAAACCATTTAATTAGATTTCCGATTTTGACAATATTTGATAATCCATACTTTAATTACAAGTGTAGATGATTTATTTGAACGGTCAATTCCATAGTTTCCGCGTGCCTTTCAATATCATTTAATCAAAACTATAAATTTCGACAATATCCGACAAATTTTCTCTTTATCACAATTGTACATTATTTACTAGTACATTGATCTCCTATTTAAGAATAATCGTAAAACAACAATATTCGATAAAAAATGACATGTTTATCGCATTTTACATATTTTACTATTGAGATATTTTATACATAAAATGAGATATTTTTTTAAATTAAATGTTTAACAATATATTTTTTAAAATAAGAATTTACACTCACATGTGCTCACGAAAAGTTAAAGTTTGATAAGTGAAGTATTCAAAGCTAGCATTAATCTCAATCTCTCTCTCTTCCTCCTATAAATACATGACCAACCCTTTCACTGTACATTGTGAGGGCTTCTTAAACTCATTTTAAGTATTCCACTTCCTTCATCATTCCTTTTTCCTTTTTTTTTTTTTTTCTCTTCTGAAGAATTCAGTTGTAAGTTCTTGTTTTAACTCTCTTATTGCATTAAACATGTCTTTCTCCAATCTTAGTATGATGTTGATAGCAAAATTATTTGCAGATTCATTCAATTTTAGTATATTTTACTGTTTTTTTCATTTTAAATTTGATGGTTTTTCTCCTCTTTTCAGCTTCCAAGTCTCTAACTTTTTTATCTTGATTCAATTTTATTTTCTTTTATCGTGTAATTTTATATCATCATCGTCATCTTTTTTCTCATCATTTTAGTTATTGGAATTCATTGCATGGCCAATATATTTGTTTATGGGTGATTGAATTTTAAATTTTTTAAATAAATTTCACTCTCACGTGTTGTAATGCATGCAAATATGCATTTCTATTTCAGGTCACAAACTAGACGAAGAGTGAAGGCTGAGATGGCTACTCCCATCAATGAGTTCTCTCTCCATTATGCTCCATTTCAACATGTTATTTATTAAATTTTTTTACTAAGTTTTTTTTTTAGCATATGTAAAATTCTCTACTTACGCACACTTAATAATTTTATGGAGAATGACCTTTTAGAATGAATTCCTAAGTCGGATTCCTTACCATCATTCAAATCCCTTTAATTTATATCAATCTTAAATCCCATATATTTAAAGCTTGGTAATTGAAGCGGGAGGTGTCAAGTTTGAGTCCTCATGACCTCATCTGGTGTGCTCTAAGAGTATTGGGTATCACGTGTGAGGGTTTTACTCTGAGTTTTTTGCGATTTTCTATATATAAAATTAGAAAAAAAAAGCTTGGTAATTTTAAAATTTTGAATTAAATTGCTCTTGGCTATATACTAATAGTCATTTCTTCTCTCTTAGGCTGTTCAGGAAATCAGAGTGGGGTGGGAAACAAGTGAAATCAGACGAGGACCAAGAGCATGAGACTACTCATCATGGATCATGGAGACGTGTCACAAAGAGAAAGGTCAGCTTCAAACCCACTATTAGAAAACTTTATTACTAATATTAAAATTTTAAAACATCATTTTAATTTGATATATGAAGTTATATAGAAATCTATAAATCTAATGTTTTGAATTAGTTTTTAAACTTTTATAAAAAAATATAACTTAGTTAATCTTGTCAAAATAATTTTTGGTAGAAAGCTAAGCCGATTCAACAGATCCACATTACATTATAGGGCCACTCTCCATGAAATATGTGCATAGTAAAGTTTTACCGTTGAACTTGATATATACACAGAGAGATGTGCACATGCTTCGAAGGACTAATCGGATAAGATACCTAAACACTTTCTGTCATAAAAAAAAACTCATAACATGATTAAAAGAATAACAAATTCAAGAAGGTAATTTTGGACTGATGTTTGTATACAAATAAAATTTATTATATTTGTAAAGTAATCACCATTAAAATAAAAAATTAACCTTCAAAATAGATTAATTTTATGAAAATCCAATTTTACAAAAGATGGGTAGTCGTTGGTTATGGGACTTGTTGCCCAGTTGAAATTTTCTGTAGCACGTGATTGCGGTTATATTTTTCTTTAATGTCTATGCGTCAAGAGACATGTGTGGAGAACAGAGAAATTCAATAATGACAAGTTTGTCCTTTAAATTGAATGCAATTTTCTATTTCTGTGGCCTCCAGCTTTTTCGCCTGGTGGCTGGCTAATTTTCTACCACCTCTACGAACGAACTCTTTTACAGACGTAAGGACGACTTTCTCACAGATAGACACCTTAGCGTGGCACCTACTGACCACCCACTAAGTGTGAATTGACCGTTAACTGAAAATAGTATTTGATCATATTAATTGAACTATATTTTCAAATTTTATAAAAATAAAGATTAAATATATTATTTAAATTGATCAAAAATTGAAAACTTAGAAATATGATTTGATGATTTAGTCAAGGTGATTTTATTTTTCATATATTTAAATAATTTTTTTTATACATAAGGTGATCATATCACCAAAAAGGTTAATCTCTTTGAAACATTGTACAGGAATTAGGGCTGCAACTTGGGTCGGGTTTTGGCCCGACCCACATGACCCGACGTGAGAAATCATACGGGTCGGGTCAGGTTGAAAAGATAAAAATCCGCATGAAATTTGGGTCAAGTTGATGATTTTATAAGTTAACCCGACCCAACCCGACTAAAATTAGGCTAATATATGTTTAGAATACGGGTCGAGTCAGTATTTGGATTAGAATTTGGGTCGGGTTAGGTCGGGTCAGGTTCCATATATATCAAGGCTTTTTTTTTTAATTTTAATATGATAATTGATTTTACACCTTTAGAAAAGAGAATAAAATATATTTAGAACTCCGAAGAGCTCTCTTTTTTCTTTTTATTTTTAAGAATAAGTGTACTTGGCACATGGTTTGATAGTGTTGGTTTGTATATTTTGAAGTTTAAAAATTTAAGTAATTCAATTATAAAAACTAATGAGTAATAAGTGACTCGATTTGTCTAATTTCATTTTCAAAAAATTGTATTAAGTATTTAAAAAGAAAGATGAAATATAATTCAGATATAATTCAAAAGGATTAGAGTGATAGTTAAGAACCCGCCATAGTTAGAAGATTAGTCGAGTGTTCTATGAAACCTTGACATCTTAATATTTTAAAAATTAGTAATATTAGTTGATATTTCATTTATATCAGTTATTCTGTCAATATGTATACGTGGATACTTATTTTATACTAATGATATAGAGAGTTACAGACAATGAATTTGATTTTTTGTTTCAATATTATGAAAATTGATAGATCAATCGATATTTTCATTTTCAGTTAGTGATAGTATAGTTGGGGGTCCAAAACAAAATGATTATTGTAATTTCTCAATGGTTCAGAAACCGGTCAAATAATTTTAATTTAAAATAAATATTCTATTTTTTATTTACATTTTATTTTCATCAAATGAATTTTGCACTATTCATATTCCTCATTTGTTATTTTAGAATAGTGGAATTTGATTTTTGTAATGTTGGCTGTGAGTAGATAGATTTCAATGCTAAGGAACTGATATTGCGACCAATGGAAGCTCGACACGTGTACGGTTTAAGGTATATGTATAACTTATGCATCCTTATTCTTTTATTTAAAAAAAAAATGAAATTATATTCCTTATGACATCTCCAAAGTTTTTATAATTATAATAATTTTTAGGAGATGTCTCAATTGTGTGAAATAATAAAATTATTCAGAGGTTCTCTTATGGTAAAAAAAAAAAAATGAAATGAAACAAAATTTTTTAGAATTCATTTGAGATTTTTCCAAAAAGGCCATGGAAGGATAAATATTATCCAGTTGTTGTGATTTGTACATTCCATTGCTAAGGAATATTAGTTTGAAGAAGTGTGATACGATATTTCATATTTCATGTATATCAACTCTATATATAGATTATTTTTATGAAGTCTTCATCTATGCTTAATTATTGATTGTATTTTTCAAAATTTTCAGACTTTAAGAATAGATAGTCAATGAGATGTGTCTCTTTAAAACTTAAAATATCTTTTTATATATGTTATTGTCAATTTAGATATAAATATATTTAAAATATCAATCCGGTACATGTTATTATAATTGGACAATTATTTTGATATCAACTAATGCATTTATCATATATGCAAAATTATAAGAAGAATGTTAGAAGAATAAGAGACATCAAAAGATGTTAGAAAACCATAACTGGATAACATATGGTTGCATGTGGGACCTGATGTGACACTATGTTAGAAAACTATGACTTGATGATATTCTTGAGATATAACTCGCTCTAAAAAACTAGCTGTAGAGAAGACGGTACCTTAAGTGTTATATAGAGTCATTGATTTCACAAATTAACTAATATGAGACTTTTATCACTACCACAAAAGACTTATGTCCCATCTAATGTTTTAAAAACCAAACTATGAAATGAACGATCTTGTCTAATTAAATTCATATGCAAAGTCAATTTTTTTACAATGTGATGTCCATATAACTCAATAACGATATAATAGTTTGCTAAGTTTGAAAATAGAGATAAAAAATTATAAAAATGGAAAATCACATCAAAATCATGGTAATTATCATTTAAAAAAAGCAGAGGAAAATTAAATAAGTAATAATAGAAATAATTTTTGAACAAACTAAATCACTTAAGAACTAAATTGTGTTAAAGATGGACTTCAATTAAACTAGGTTGAACTGTATGGTTTGATTCAGTTTTTAAATAATGATCTTATTTATTTTGGTCAAACGGGTCAAAGTAGTTTGATTATCTAAATTTAAAATTCAAATTCTTCTTTATTTTTTCTTTTATAATTAAAAATTTGTGTTTTTTTTTTTTCAAAATTATAGGAAAGGGAAGGTGGTACCAGTACGTGAGGTGACTATGGGCCGTCGACGCCCTCTCAATGGACCTATGCCATACCCGATACTTCCAACACCACCCGCTCATCCCATTCCTCAGGTTTTATTCTCTTCTTAACGCCTAAAAATTCTTGTTTCATAGATTTTAATTATTATATGGGCCTGTTTGAAGCAGTAAGGAGAAAAAAGTAAGACATTTTTTTCTCTGTTTGATATTTACATAAGAAAAAAAGTAATTTTTTTCGTTCTCCTTGTTTTATAAAACCTATTTTCTTCAGAGAGAGTATTTTTTTCTTTTCTTTTTTGATTTTTCTTTTCTCTTTGTACTCTTTTTACGACTGGGTATCCATCTTAAAAGACTAGCGTGTTAGGTAGAGTGAAACAAGTTTTTTATAAATATCTAGATCTTCCTCTACACTTCTAATATGAACTCTTTACCACTCCAACAATCTCTTCCTCGAATGAGGCCTACCATGAATTAGACCTGAGAGATCTCTTGAGTCCACATGAGGTAGTTTGAGACTTTATTCTAATACCACTTATTAAGACTCGATATCCATCCCAAAGAATTAGTCTATTAGATGAAAGTTAATATGTATTTACAATGTCAGACTCATTAGCAGCTCCAAGTGCCTGTTCATCTAAGCCTACTAAATAAAATATAAAAGAATCTTTCAGAAAAAAATCCTTTCTGTTGAAGACTAATTTTAGATCTTCCCCAATATGAAAGCAGGGAATGGTTGGCTCTCAGATGTCGTCTTCGCCACCATATTTGCAGCCCTTAGCCAACCATAACTCAGAGGTATCAACTATATATATATGCTCTCTTTTTTATATATATATATATATATATATATATATATATATGCTCTCTTTTTTATATATATATATATATATATATATATATATATATATATATATATATATATTCATTCCGTCTCAAAATATTTGTAGTATATATATTCCTAAATTACTTGTTCTATTTCTTTATTTTCATATTAAATCAAAGTTTTAATTTTTCGATGAGGTACAAATTACTTTCTAATTTGATAGAAGACGACCTTTTTTTATAAACTTTGACTTATCCATATATGATATTGTATAATTACTTCTTCTTCTAACTTTCATCATATCAACCATTTATTGCTTCATAGTTAGGAAAACATAATTGAGTAGTAGTATCTACACAACTAGACATCGTCGAGATTTTTTTTTCATTAGGTTTGTATTAACTCATAGAATCTATTAATAGGCTTTTCGCGCGTTCCGCGTAAAAACGATTCTTAAAAAATATTTTTTTTTGAAATAGGACTAAATATTTTAGGACGGAGAGAGTATATTTTAGAAAGGGATTATTCAAATTTGCAATACTAAGGTTCGAGGCCCAGTACATTTTACTCTCTTATTTAATACTAAACTTTTTTTTCCTTCTACCCAAGATTATCTGTTGAGTATTTCTACATTGATTTATCAAAATGTCTTACATTTAATAATGATTTAGACTAGAATATCAAACTCTAATCCTATTTTATTGAGCATAAACTACTTTTAGAATTTTGTTTCAAATGTCAGTTTGTGTATTGCATTTTTGATAAATTTATAGAGTTATAAGTACGATACGAGTCTTATACCATAAATGGTCTTGTAAAGTCTAATTTTTATCTCAACCGTTGTGATTGAAGCAACCGGTGGGCCACGATACACAAAGCATGCCTTCACACCAGCAAGGGAATTCCTCACCCAACGGCTGCAAAGGACCGACTTCTACATTTCAGGTCATAATCCATTTAAAATTTAAGTTACCCAACATTCTAAATTCCTAATATGGTGAAATAGAGCTAGAGAATTCAAATCTGGATCTTATACTACATTAGCAATAAATAGTTTATGGTGCCACCTTAAATCCTATGCTCTTAATTTTTTTTTTTTAATACCGAGAGTATCTCGAGGTATTGACCTATCAAGACTAATCCCTCAGGACCCACACCGTCATGACCCACACATCCCACATTATAAAAAGTTTTGATAAATTTTGTAAGGTTAAAATGATCAATTCACCTTTGAATTATGTCTACATGACAGTTATTAATCGATAGTTCTTGGCTTCTTGTTCTCATGGACTATATGATCTAATTTAAGTAAACTCACGGAATTTGGATCCACCAATGCACAAGCATTTAGAGAATTGTGGCGCAATCAATCAAGAAAAGCTGAGGGGAGTTCAAATTTTTGTGACCGTTGTTATAATTTTCGTTCATACTCTCTCACAAAAATGAAATATTATATACCGTATAATTCAAAAAAATCATTATAATTTTTTTAGCACCTTCTGCGTCGATAAAATAACCAAAATACTTATAATTTTATTCATTTATGATTAGTTCTTACTAATCACCCTGTAAATTGATTGTAATGAATGCAGCAAGGGATGGTAGGCTATGACATAAGGTCAATGTTGCCGCTTCAGTTGAAGGAGAACACATTTAGCTTGACTGTGGTACAACACTTATTTCATGAATATTCAATATTTGTACTCTTATTTTTATCTATTGATACATTACTCACACAATTAGTCATTTTTGTTTTTAAGTTTTTGAAAAATTAACCAATTACAAATGAGTGATTTGTAAAATTATTTATCTTTTGTCTAAATTTTAAAATATATCTTTATATTTTCAACAATTGTAAAAGTTATTTTTATCTTTTATATCAATTGAAAACTGCACTCCACTCTTCAAGCACCTTAAATGTTAAAAATATTTTTTCATTATTTAAATAGCTAAACCAATAAAATGTTTTAGCGAAGTTACTTACTTAAACAATTTATGAGAAGTACACAAGTTCATACAATTGCATTAAATGTGTAGAATTTTTTTAATGAAAATAATTTAGTTACTTGTAGGGTTGCTAATAACATATTAACAATAAAAATAATTGATTATTGAAAATGATGACCCTAAGCAGAAACATTTTGGCTTCCAAGAAGGGACAGATGAGAGGAATTTGCAGTCTGAATTGTCACCTACACAAGACAAAACCTCTGGTGACATCCAATGAATTAAGGTAGGGCCTCCCTCTATCATTATAGAATAATTTTTCATTAAATTGATTGTTCTCACTTTTGTAGATCCTAATATATACTTATTAATCAATATTTTGTCTTTACTTTCAAATAACGTCTAAATTTTTATTGATATTTATCGAATTTCAGGATAGATAACATGCAAATACTGTTTGGATTTTATGGAAATGGACTCACGTTCTGTATCCATCTATGATCTAAACTATCAAAATAGGGGGTTGGCTCATTTTTTTTTCTAAGTCCAAGGTATCCAAGCCTCTTAAAGAGTGGGGCTTGAACCCATAACCTCTTATAGTTTATTGGAGTTCTGAACCATCAAGCCAACCCTCAAGGGTTGGGATTGACTCAATTTAGATATGCACCTTCTTAAGCATGGTAAATTATAGATGACTTTTTAAAGCGTCTGACTAATCTTTAAGACATGTTCAAGTCTTCTTATACATACATACAATAAGTAACTCTACGACGAGTGATCATTTAAAATAGAGCGAGAATAGGCTTTGCTACTTAGACTTTGCTCTATAAACATTTAGCTTAACTTATTCTTTTGAAGGTACAAATGATATTTTAGGTAACTTATAAGGAAGTGTATTAGGATGTCGGATGGATGAACAGTGAGAGATCTTAATACATCATTTTTATTGTTATTAAATTCTTAGTCCATCTATTTTAAGAAGGTAAAAGAATTTATATACTCCTTCTGTCCCATTTTAGTTGTCTGATTTGAAATATTTATATTTTTTTAAAAAACTCTCTATATAAGGTTAGCACTCCTTTGTAATCTCATTTATTTTCAACACACTTTATGCTAATCCAATATGAATGGGATAACTATTTTGAGACAATCCCAAAATCCATATCAGACAATTAAATTGGAACAAAGAGAGTGTGTAATATGACTAGAATACACTACAAAGGCCCTTTCTATGATCGTTTCTTTCAAGTTATACCAAACAATAATGTTTTACAAATTAAGGACTTTGTTTTCACTAGAAACTTCATGCTACTAAATAGACTAACATGAGGCCTTCTGGTGTATCCTAGGATATCAAGAGCTACAAATGGGACATCAAAGCTGAGACACATGATGGAGAAGTTAACCTTACTGATTTGAGTATTGAGAAGATTGGATCAAAGCCGGATGGGCATCACTTAAATAAAAAAGAAAATTAAAATAGACAACCGAAATGTTCTATGTGAAATAAATAACACAATTTGGTTAATCTACTTGGTTAGCCTAGTTGGTCTAAGCCAAGTGACATGTATGGAGACATTTATGTATTGAATATGATGATTTTAGCTCTAAATTGACTTTTTTTTTTTGAATTTATATGTGGGGAACTGTGGGATACCCAGTGTAAAACTTCCATGGGTGAGCCCATTACTCCTACAGAACACTAAGATTAGGCCATGGAGGAATTAAACCAGTAACCTTCTGTTTCCTGAGATGGGAGGCAACCAGTTGAACTATACCTATATGAGTTAAATTGAGTTGTATTGGTGGCTACTATATGGTAGTATCTTAGAGCATGTTCAACACCTTTAGATTTTCTATTTTGGGTGTGGTTTAGACATCTGCATGGTTTAGTAATTAGGTTTTTGATAACTCTCATTGATGATTATTGAGCTTACACATTTTCTTGTATTACATATAAGATGGAAAAAAGAAGATGATACAAAAGAGGTTAGAAGAGAAATGATGCAATTTTTCTGTCTAATTGTAAGTTGCCACAACACTGAAATATAGAAAAGTAGGGTTCCATACAAGCATATAAACACTAAATCCATGTCTAACTATTAAATAAAGATAATTCAAAGGAGTTAGAGTAATAGTCAGGATCCTGTCTAAATAAGTGTGAGTCTTGAGTTCGATTCACACTACTCCAAAGTGCCATTCTCAATGGAATTACCTGGTGTCTTATGAGTAGGGAGACTTACCCTTGTCTTGAAGAAGTGAAGATTTGTCTGAGTGCTCTAAGAGATCAACATCTTGATTAAAAAAAAAATTACTAAACAAAGATTCTACAGTTTTGAAGAATCTTGATGGTCCTTTTGGATTCACCACAGCTCTTGATAGATGACTAAATTATACTTGTTTGGATCATTTACTGGATTAAACACTCCTTTACCATGTCCCAACATTAAAAAATTATGACCATGGAGATGCCATGGATGTATCTCGCTAACGTTTGGTTCCAATGTGTTGGTATTTTGCAGGATAACATCCACAACTGAGTTAAATTTCAATCGACATGGGTTATCTTGGACCTTGTAGATGTCAAAGTTGTTATAATCAAAGGTTTCTGGAGGTGGGGTTTGATCAAAGACATGGGTTAAGTTCTCCTTAATTGCAATCCAGTAAAGAGTAGAAGGGAAGGTGAATGATACATTGTTCAGTGACCAGCAAAAATAGCCGTTTAATTTATTTTGGGTGTTGAGGAGTGTGATCACCCGGTCGGAGGTGTGTGGCGGAACGTAACCTTGACGGTCTGTGCTAGTCGGATGTTGCTGTCATTCCAAAGAAATCCGGTCGGTGGCGGCATTGGAGGTAATTTTAGAGGATGATTGGGATTGTAGAACAACACAGAGTTTGGATGCTGACTTCGAACGGTTGGAAGTCTTTGGGTTGGACTAGAAGATGCCTAACCCAGTTGGAGTTGAGTGCTTGCGACTGACTCCAACAGTTTCTTTTAACTGGAGCTTGTATAAAAATTTAAAAATTTGGGTTTAGATTGATACAGGGTGAGGTCAATCTCATTTTGGGCCTGAATATCAGGCCCAAACTAGAATTTGGGCATGCCGAGTGTTTACTTGAATGCCCAAATTTTAGGTATAATTTAAAATTTAAAATTTATTTAATTAATATTTTATGTAGTACATAATTTACATTATTATATAATACAAAAATTCTAATTTCGTTGTAAAGAAGCTTGAGTCAGGATAAGCCTGCATATACATTTCGAGCTTGAAATTGGATTTGGGTCCTACCAATACAATTCAATTTAATATGGGCTCAGGTTTGACTTATTCAGTTAACATGGGCTTGGGCCCTTTAATTATAAATTGGGCTTGAATATGCCTAGACCTCAGCTCGGCCCGTTTGAGTTTCAGCCCTACAAAAGCCCAAGCAGATAGCTTGAATGTGTGGAGCCCATGTGGGGCCCATTCAATGATGACCCAAACTAGTAGAAGTGTAATTTTCTTCTTTTAATTTACATCCAATTTACAGCCAATGATAGTCTTTATGCATATGAACCAATGATACTCTTTGGCTTGACTACATACATCACTATGTAAGGTGAGTGTAACTCAATCTAATAGAAATTAGGCTTTATGGATAGTTAAACTTGTTAGAGTGCGAACAAGAGTTCCACATTGGTTGTGATAGGGAGAAAATTAAGGACTTATATGAAACTCGATCACTCTACCTATTAGACTAGTCTTTTGGGTTGAGAGTCAATCCTAATAGTGGTATCATAGCCATATCCTCATGCCAACACATGTGTACTCGGGGGATCCCTTAACCGGATGGGATGGCTGACGACGTTTTATTTACCGGAGAGTCTCGTTCGAGAGGTGAGATTTGTTGAGCAGTCCAATGAGTCCCACATCGGTTATGAAGGGGGAAAACTAGGGGCTTATATAAGACTTGAGTGACTCCACATAACATGCTAAAATTTTGGGCAGGAAGTCCCATCTCAACAAGTGGTATCAGATCCAGGTTCCTAAGCCACAATATGTGGATTCACGGATCTCCTAACTGAACGAGATGGCTGGCTATGTTCAATCCGCCGGAGAGCTTCGTTCGAGGAGAAAATTGTTGAGGTGCGAACGAGAGTTCCACATTTGTTCTGATGGGGAAAATGAAAGACTTATATGGGACTGTCTTATTCTACCAGTCAATTAAGATATTAAAATTTATTATAAAATTTATTTAAAGTTACCCTAACTTATAATAAAGTCAACTTTATGCTGAAGGAGCAATTGGGCCCGAAGGTGAGGCAGCATCAATGAGTGTGTTGTACATAGAAGAAGATTGTTGACGGTATGTCGAGTGTCTCTTGCATTCCTTTGGGAATTATGACTGCATAAGTGGCAGAAATTTAAGAAGGTAGATTGTGGCAGCCAAGTATAAGTGAGGAATGAGGACCACTTCCTTTGTCAGTAATTCCATTGAGTTGCAGTCATTGCACTTTTATGGGTATGTCTAAAGTATTGGGCCCCAAAGAATTCATGATACTGTACCATATTAAGTGAGTCGACGTGTAATTAAATGTGACAATATAAATGTATTATTACAACATAAACTTATTTGCTACTTGTGCAATTTGAACTTTATAGGTTACCAATTTCACATAAAATTAATGGGTAGCGATCCTTTCACAAGTATTTTCCCCTTCTAGTGACGTACGAAAATATTTAAAAAAAAAAATAGTAATCCGATTAGTTAGTCGATCGGTGATCCAATTTGTTGTTTTATATGAAAAAATAATCTCACTTACATAAATTTCAGTGAACAGGTCAGTGAGCCGATTTATATCATAGTAGAAGGACTAGTCCCTGTATAATTATTCGGTGTATATAAATAAAGAAGTTTAACTTGATCATAAAAAATGAAAATAAGTTACTGATGATTGAATTAAATGTCATTTGGCTTTGTCATTCATGAAAGCCAATTCCATAAATAGTAGACAACGGATACAAACTATTTTAAACCTAGACATCTAACAGAAGTTACATGACTCTATCTACCACAATTCGCATGCTACCTTTCCTTCTTCAAAATGTCTTAGTCCATTGACCCATTACCACCTACAGGAACTTTCCAAGAAAGTTTTTTATCTCAACTTTCTTGGAAAATTCTTTTGCCACCATGTGATTCCTACCTGAATACTCTTACTGACTTTCCATGGGATGGAAATTCTTTTAGCAAGGCCAGAACTCAGCTTTCTTCACCTTGGAAATGCTCTCAAGAACTCCAACTGGGGACACATGGCCCATCACAGTCACCCTCTTGGACTCCAGATCTATGCGAAATGATGTCACCCCTACCACATCCAACAAACAAAATATAAATAAACTGTTTAAAAAATAAAATTAATTGTGGATATTCAGATTTTAATTTAGTCTATTTTTAAATAAATCTTTTTCTTTTCTTTTTTACTAAAGAATGTATATAATTTTTTCATGTACTTTTTTTCCAATTCTAACATTTTATACAACTTACCTACTCTTAAATTATCAAAAAATAAATAAATTAAAACATTCATTTAAGTATCAATTTTTTTTTTTTTAATTTACATGTAGGAAACCGCAGGTTACTCAACGTAAAACTACAGTCAAACTTTACAAGCAGAATATGGGCAAAACTACTGTCAGAGTTGTCTAACCGAGTGACTGGTATCATGTAGAGCCTATTTAATTAAAAAACTAAATCATCTAGAATATTATTTTTTTCTTTAGATTTAATTTCAACTTTGATTATGTTCATTTGATCTATCCTCTCCATTAGATTAAACATCACAAGTAATAAATTTTATATAATTTTAAATTTTTTATCTTAATTAAATTAAGAGTTAGAATAATATAATGGATTCTATTTTGAATCATTTGATAATTTCTTCAATGACTTATCCAATTATTCAATTATTTCGATCACAAAATAAGTCCTATCTAACATAAATCTATTGGAAAACATGATGACTTAATAAATAAATTTTAAATATGCAGTACATCATTCCACTTTCCATACGTGACCATTAGATTCATGCAAATAAGGGACCCACTTCAGATGGGGCATACCCAAAAGTCAAACTAATGGTCACATTAATCTGTGAGAGTTGGCTTGGCAGTGAAGAACTCATTTGAGATGTCGGAGGTCTTGAGTTCAAGTCACTTTCAATACAAAATGATCACTCTCCATAGTATTATCCGGTGTGTGTGGATATGAAGATTTGTATATGCCATAAGGATTAATCAAATGCTCTAAAAGACCTGGACACCTTGATCTTAAGAAAAAACTATTGGCCACGTCATAACTTATAACTTGGCCATGATTAGATGGTTAAGATGACTTTTTTTTCTTTCTAAATTTCTCTAATTATTCAGAGATAAAATAGAATTTATACTCACATGTGCTCACGAAAAGTTAAAGTTTGTTAAGTCAAGTATTCAAAGCTTTCATTAATCTCTCTCTCTTCCTCCTATAAATACATGACCAACCCTTTCACTCTACATTGTGAGGGCGTCTAAAACTCATTTTAAGTATTCCACTTCCTTCATCATTCCTTTTTCCTTTTATTTTTTTTCTCTCTTCTGAAGAATTCAGTTGTAAGTTCTTGTTTTAACTCTCTTATTGTATTAAACATGTCTTTATCCAATCTTAGTATGTTGTTGATTAGCAAAATTATTTGCAGATTCATTCAATTTTAGTATGTTTTACTGTTTTTTTTCACTTTAAATTTGATGGTTTTTCTCCTCTTTTCAACTTCCAAGCCTCTAACTTTTTATCTTGATTCAGTTTTATTTTCTTTTATCGTGTAATTTTATATCATCATCATCATCTATTTTCTCATCATTTTAATTGTTGGAATTCATTGCACGGCCAATATATTTGTTTATGGGTGATTGAATTTTAAATTTTTTAAATAAATTTCACTCTCACATATTGTAATGCATGCAAATATGCATTTCTATTTCAGGTCACAAACTAGACGAAGAGTGAAGGCTTAGATGGCTACTTCCATCAATGAGTTCTCTCTCCATTAGACTCCATTTCACCATGTCATTTATTAATTTTTTTACTAAGTTTTTTTGAGAATATACAAGCTTCTTTATTTACACACAATGAATAATAATATGGAGAATGAGCTTTTAGAGTAAACTGAAAATCAAATTCAGGACTCCTTCTTCTTGAGTCGGATTCTGGGTCATCATTCAAATCCCTTTAATTTATACCAATCTTAAATCCCATATATTTTTTTGAATAATGGGTAAACTTGGTAATTTCAACTGGCAATCTCCTATCTCAGGAAGTCGGAGGTGTTAAGTTCAAGTCTCCATGACCTCACCTGGCGTACCTTAAAGGCAGTGTGTATCACCTGTGAGAATTTTAGGTTATCTTTCTGCGATTTTTCACACATAAAAAAAAAAAAAAAACTTGGTCATACTAAAATTTTGAATTAAATGCTCTTGGCTTTATACTAATAGTCATTTCTTCTTTCTCTTGGACTGTTCAGGAAATCAGAGCGGGGTGGGAAACAACTGAAATCAGACGAGGACCAAGAGCAAGAGACTACTTATCATGGATCATGGAGGCTCGTCACAAAGAGAAAGGTCAGCTTCAAACCCACTATTAGAAAACTTTATACTAATATTAAAATTTTAAAATTAATTTGATACATGAAGTTATATAGAAGTCTATAAATCTAATGTTTTGAATTAGTTTTTAAACTTTTATAAAAAAATATAACTTAGTTAATCTTGTCAAAGTAATTTTTGATGGAAAGCTAAGCCGATTCAACAGATCCATATTACATTGTAGGACAACTCTCTGTGAGATATGTGCAAAGTAATGTTTTACCGTTGAACTTGACATACATGTGCAGAAAAGCGTGCACATGCTTCGAAGGACTAATCGGGTAAGATACCTAAACACCTAAGGTCATTACAAAAAAACACATGGCATAATTAAAAGAATAACAAATTCAAGAAGGTAATTTTAGAGTGACGTTTGTATACAAATAAAATTTATTATATTTGAAAAGTAATCACTATTAAAATAAAAAAATTAACCTTCAAAATAGATTAATTTTATGAAACATCAATTTTACAATAGATGGGTAGACTTTGGCCATGGGAATTGTTGCCCAGTTGAAATTTTCTGTTGCACGAGCTTGCCGTTATATTTTTCTTTAATGTCTATGCATCAATGAGATAGATTTCGGCTCACTCTAAAGGGTCATTCCTCATAAATTTACTCAGTGAATATGAGTAGAGAGGCTTGCACATTCTCCGAAGATTAGTCAGATGTTCTATAAAACCTGGACATCTTTTAAAAATTAATAATATTAGTTGATATTTCAATTATATCAGTTATTCTGTCAATATGTATACGCGAATACGTATTTTCTACTAATGATATAGAGAGTTACAGACAATGACTTTAATTTTTTGTTTCAATATTATGAAATAGATATATCAATCGATATTTTCATTTTCAGTTAGTGATAGTATAGTTGGTTGTCCAAAACAAAATGATAATTGTAATTTCTGAATGGTTCAGAAACCGGTCAAATAATTTTAATTTAAAATAACTATTCTATTTTTTATTACATTTTATTTTCATCAAATGAATTTTGCATTATACATCTTCCTCATTTGTTATTTTAGAATAGTGGAATTTGATTTTTGTAATGTTGGCTGTGAGTAGATAGATTTCAATGCTAAAGAACTGATATTGCGACCAATAGAAGATCGACACATGGACAGTTTAAGGTATATGTATAACTTATGCATCCTTATTCTTTTATTTAAAAAAAATGAATTAATATTCCTTATGCCATCTCCAAAGTTTTTATAATTTTAATAATTTTTAGGAGATGTCTCAATTGTGTGAAATAATAAAATTATTCACAGGTTCTCTTATGGGCTTTAATTTTTTTCAGAACTTAGAATTCATTTGAGATTTTTTCAAAAAGGCCATGAAATGAAAGATAAATGTTATCCAATTGTTGTGATTTGTACATCCCATTGCCAAGGAATATTAGTTTGATATTCCTAATATTCAACTGGTTGTCTCCCGCTTCAGAAAATGGGAGATTGTGAGTTCGAACCCCCATGGCCTAATCTTGGTGCGTCCTAGGGGTAGTGGACTTACCTGTGGGCGTTTTAGTAGGACTATGTTTGAGTTTCCTACACATAAATCCAAGAAAAAAAAAATAGTCTGAAGAAGTCTGATATGATATTTCATGTATATCAACTCTATATATAGATTATTTTTTTGAAGTCTCCATCTATGTCTAATTATTGACTTATTTTTCAAAATTTTCAGACTTTAAAAAGAATAGATAGTCAATGAATTTTGTCTCTTTAAAATTTAAAATGGATAGCTATTCTCCCACGGATATTTTGTGTAACCCGACACAGGTTTTACTGTATTGCCCATTTTGCCCTTCGAACCGGCTCTCCAAACCCTTTGAATCAACTCGTCGGATCACTGACTGGCTCTTCGGATAAATGACCGGATCACTGACCCTTCTACTGCGATATAAATCGGCTCACTGAAATTTATCTAAGTGAGACTGTTTTTTCATACAGAACAACAAATCGGATCACTGACCGGCTCACTGAAATTTATCTAAGTGAGACTGTTTTTTCATACAGAACAACAACTCAGATCACTGAAATCGGATCATGGACCGGCTCACTGAATTTTTTTTTTAAATGCTTTCGTACGACAGTGGAAGGGTAAAATAGGCAATACCTTAAATCTCGTGTTTCGTTACACAAAATACCCGTGGGAGGATTGCTACCTATTTAAAATCTCTTCTTATATATGTTATTGTCAGTTTAGATATAAATATATTTAAAACATCAATCCGGTACATGCTATTTTAATTAGTCAATTATTTTGATATCAACTTATGGGTTTGAGCCCCTATGGCCTAATCTTAGTGTGCTTTAGGGGTAGTGAGTTCACCCGTGGGAGTTTTAGTAGGACTGCGTATGAGTTTCTCACATGTTAATCCAAAAAAAAAATTATAAGAAAAATGCTAGAAGAATATAAGACACCTAAAGATGTTAGAAAACCATGACTTAATAACATTTTTTAAGATTTGGTTCTTCAAATTAACCGATTTGAGATTTTTGTCACTTTTATACTCGCCCTCATGTGCAGCTTGACTCTATAATTGCATGCGGGACCTATTAAATTATTTTAAGAACTAAATTGTGTTAAAGATCGACTTCAATTCAACTAGGTTGAACTGTATGGTTTGATTCAGTTTTTAAAGTAACGATCTTATTTATTTTGGTCTTACGAGTCAAAGTAGTTTGATTATCTAAATTTAAAATACAAATTCTTCTTTATGTTTTCTTTTATAATTAATTTTTTTTTCCAAAATTATAGGAAAAGGAAGGTGGTACCAGTACGTGAGGTAACTATGGGCCGTCGACGCCCTCTCAGTGCACCTATGCCATACCCGATACTTCCAACACCACCCGCTCATCCCATTCCGCAGGTTTTATTCTCTTCTTAACGCCTAAAAACTCTTGTTTCACAGATTTTAATTATTATATGGGCATGTTTGAAGCACTAAGGAGAAAAAAGTGAGAGACTTATTTCATGAATATTCAATAGTTGTACTCTTATTTTTATCTATTGATACATTACTCACACAATTAGTCTTTTTTTTAAAAGTTAACTAATTACAAATGAGTGATTTGCAAAATTCTTTATCTTTTGTCTAAATTTTAAAATATATCTTTATATTTTCAACAATTGCAAAATTTATTTTTATCTTTTATATCAATTGCAAACTGCACTCCACTCTTTAAGCACCTTAAATGTCTAAAATATTTTTTTCATTATTTAAATAGCTAAACCAATAAAATGTTTTAGCGAAGTTACTTAAACAATTTATGAAAAGTACACGAGTTCATACAATTGCATTAAATGTGTAGAATTTTTTTAATGAAAATAATTTAGTTACTTGTAGGGTTGCTAATAACATATTAACAATAAAAATAATTGATTATTGAAAATGATGACCCTAAGCAGAAACATTTTGGCTTCCAAGAAGGGACAGATGAGAGGAATTTGCAGTCTGAATTGTCACCTACACAAGACAAAACCTCTGGTGACATCCAATGAATTAAGGTAGGGCCTCCCTCTATCATTATAGAATAATTTTTCATTAAATTGATTGTTCTCACTTTTGTAGATCCTAATATATACTTATTAATCAATATTTTGTCTTTACTTTCAAATAACGTCTAAATTTTTATTGATATTTATCGAATTTCAGGATAGATAACATGCAAATACTGTTTGGATTTTATGGAAATGGACTCACGTTCTGTATCCATCTATGATCTAAACTATCAAAATAGGGGGTTGGCTCACTTTTTTTTCTAAGTCCAAGGTATCCAAGCCTCTTAAAGAGTGGGGCTTGAACCCATAACCTCTTATAGTTTATTGGAGTTCTGAACCATCAAGCCAACCCTCAAGGGCTGGGATTGACTCAATTTAGATATGCACCTTCTTAAGCATGGTAAATTATAGATGACTTTTTAAAGCGTCTGACTAATCTTTAAGACATGTTCAAGTCTTCTTATACATACATACAATAAGTAACTCTACGACGAGTGATCATTTAAAATAGAGCGAGAATAGGCTTTGCTACTTTAGACTTTGCTCTATAAACATTTAGCTTAACTTATTCTGGTAACTTATAAGGAAGTGGATTAGGATGTTAAATGGATGAATAGTGAAAGATCTTAATACATCATTTTTATTGTCATTAAATTCTTAGTCCATCTATTTTAAGAAGGTAGAAGAATTTATATACTCCATCTGTCTCATTTTAGTTGTATGATTTGATATATTTCTATTTTTTAAAGAACTCTCTATATAAGGTTAGCACTCTTTTGTGATCTCATTCATTTTTAACACACTTTATGCTACTTGAATATGAATGAGACAACTATTTTAAGATAATTCAAAAATCCATATCAGACAACTAAATTAAGATAGATGGAGTATGTAACAACTCTACGTACTAAATGACTAGAATACACTACAAAGGTCCTTTCTATGATCGTGTCAAATGAAATATCATACTTGCATTAAAAGAATGTAAAATTTCAAGTTATATCAAACAAGAATGTTTTATAAATTAAGTAGGACTTTGTTTTCACTAGAAATTTCATGCTATTAAATAGACTAACATGAGACCTTTGTGCTGTATCGTAGGATATCAAAAGCTACAAATGGGACATCAGAGTTGCGACACATGCAGGAGAAGTTAACCTTCTGATTTGAGTATTGAGAAGACTGGATCAGAGCCGGATGGGCATCACTTAAAAAAAATGAAATTAACTGAAATGTTCTATGAGAAATAAATAACACAATTTGGTTAATCTACTTGGTTAACCTAGTTGGTCTAAGCCAAGTGACATATATGGAGACATTTATGTATTGAATATGATGATTTTAGCTCTAAATTGAGTTTTTTTTTTTTGAATTTACATATGGGAAATCGTGGGAAACCCAGTGTAAAACTCCCACGGGTGAGTCCATTATCCCTAGGACACAATAAGGTTAAGTCATGGGGGACTCAAATCGGTAACCTCCTATTTTCTGAGACAGTAGGTAACCAGTTGAACTATACCCATATGAGTTAAATTGAGTTGTATTAGTGGCTACTATGTGGTAGTATCTTAGAGCATGTTCAACACCTTTAGATTTTCTATGTTGGGTGTGGTTTAGACATTTGCATGGTTTAGTAATTAGGTTTTTGATAACTCTCATCGATGATTATTGAGCTTACACATTTTCTTGTATTACATATAAGATGGAAAAAAGAAAGATGATACAAAAGAGGTTGGAAGAGAAATGATGCAATTTTTCTGTCTAATTGTAAGTTGCCACGACACTGAAATATAGAAAAGTAGAGTTCCATATAAGCAAATACACACTAAATCCATGTTTAACTATTAAATAAAGATAACTCAAAGGATTTAGAATGATGGCTAGAAACCCGTTTCAAGAAGCGTGAGTCTTTAATTCGATTCACATTCTACTCCAAAGTGTCATTCTAAATGGAGTTACCTGGTGTCTTATGGGCTCCTTGTCTTGAAGAAGTGAAGATTAGTCTGAGTGCTCTAAGAGATCAACATCTTGATTAAAAAAAAAAATACTAAACAAAAATTCTACAGTTTTGAAGAATCTTGATAGTCCTTTTGGATTCACCACAGCGCTTAATAGATGACTAAATTATACTTGTTTGGATCATTTACTGGATCAAACACTCCTTTACCTGTCCCAACATTAAAAAATTATGACCATGGAGATGCCATGGATGTGTCTCGCTAACGTTTGGTTCCAATGTGTTGGTATTTTGCAGGATAGCATCCACAAATGAGTTAATTTTCAATCGATTTATTTGTGGAAGTAGGATCTATGTTATCTTGGACCTTATAGATGTCAAAGTTGTTATAATCAAAGGTTTCTGGATGTGGGGTTTGATCAAAGACATGGGTTAAGTTCTCCTTGATTGCAATCAAGGAGTAGAAGGGAAGGTGAAGGATACATTCCAGTGAGTAGCGGAGGTGAGTGGCGGAACGTCTGTGCTAGTCGGATGTCGCTGTCATTCCAAAGAAACCCTGGCGATGGCGGTATTGGAGGTAATTTTCGAGGATGATTGGGATTGTAGAATAACACAGAGTTTGGATGCAACTTCTAACGGTTGGAAGTCTTTGGGTTGGACTCGAGTCTCGGTAAAATAAAATCCAGCAAAATAAAATAAAGAGAGAATCTCTAAATAGAGAAATACAATATATCTTAAATCTAAATATATTTTAATGTCTAAATATATCCTAATAGGGATAATAGTTGAAGATGCCTAACCCAGTTGGAGTTGAGTGCTTGCGACTGACTCCAACAGTTTCTTTTAACTGGAGCTTGTATAAAAAATTTAAAAATTTGGGTTTAGATTGATACAGGGTGAGGTCAATCTCATTTTTGGACCTAGAATTTGGGCCTGCCGGTGTTGTACATGAAAGCCCAAATTTTAGGTATAATTTAAAATTTAAAATTTATTTAATTAATATTTTATGCAGTATATAATTTACATTATTATACAAAAATTCTAATTTTGTTGTAAAGAAGCTTGAGTCACGATAAGCTTGCATATACATTTCGAGCTTGAAATTGGGTTTGGGTCCTACCAAGTACCAATACAATTCAATTTAATATGGGCTCAGGTTTGACTTATTCGGTTAACATGGGCTTGGGCCCTTTAATTATAAATTGGGCTTGAATATGCCTACAACCCAGCTCCGCCCGTTTGAGTTTCATCCCTACAAAAGCCCAAGCAGATAGCTTGAATGTGTGGAGCCCATGTGGGGCCCATTCAATGATGACCCAAACTAGTAGAAGTGTAATTTTCTTCTTTTAATTTACTTCCAATTTAAATTGAATCCATTTGACACATCCTCTCTATTATATTGATCATGATAAGCAAAAATATTTATACAACCGTTTTAATTTTATCTAAGAAAATCAAGAGCTAAGTTGATTTAATGAGTCTCATTATTAAACAACTTGATAGCTTCCATAACGATCTACCCATTCATCCAATTTTTTAAGGTGGGTTCTAGCCTCTAACATAATCAATCAAAGTACTCAGAGCTTTTAAATCGAGGCATATGTTAGATGTGCCCTAAGATCTTCGAAGTGATTTTGTAGAAGAATTAGATTTTATTTTATTTTTTTAAATTTACGTGTGGGAAATTGTGGGAAGCCCAGCGCAAAACCCTGCAATATCCACTGCCCTTAGAGTACACCAGGTTAAACCATGGGGCTCGAACTTGACACCTCATGAACCTCATTAATACAATCAATACTTTTTTTAATCAAATATCAAGTCAAATGGATGTCTGATTAAGAGAAAACAACTTATGAAGAATTTACCAACATTATTTTAAATTAAATGAGTAATAAGGTGAAAATATTTATCACTAATTGATTTTATATAATTAAAAAAGCATACTTTTGAACTAATTATCATCTCGCACTCTAATATAGTCAGTCATAAATATCTCTAGCTACTTGTAATGAGCTTATAATGGAGTTAAAAAGGAAAAAAAAGAACAACTTAAAATGCCTTACCAAATAATGAGCCCCGTTTATAAGTAGCTCTAGCTTTATGGATAATTAAACTAGTTAGAGTGCGAACAAGAGTTTCACATTGGTTGTGATAGGGAGAAAACTAATAACTTACATGAGACTCGCTCACTCTACCTATCAAATTAGTTTTTGGGATGGAAGCTCAATTAATAGTGGTATCAGAGTCATATCCTCATGCCAATATATGTGGACTCGAGGGATCCCTTAGCCGGATGGGATGACCGGCGACGTTCTATCCACCGGAGAACTTCGTTCGAGAGGAGATTGTTGTGCAGTCCAACGAGTCCCACATTGATTATGAAAGGAGAAAACTAGGGACTTATATAAGACTTGAGTGACTCCATATAACATGCTAGTCTTTTGGACTAGAAGTCGAGTCTCAACAAAATTTACAATCTATCATATATCTTGATGAGATATTGAAATTTGTTTATACAATTTATTTAAAGTTACCCTAACTTATGATAAAGTCAACTTTATGCTGAAGGAGCAATTGTGATGCAGGCTAGGTAGGATTAAGAATACCCAACCTCAAATTATAGCGGAAGCTTGAATATATCTTGAATAACCATTGAATCTTCACAAAACAGTCCTTCGTTTTGCACTTGAATCTTCACAAAACAGTCCTTCGTTTTGCTAAACAAAATAACAATTTTATTCATCAAAATATTCCCCTCCTTCAAGGGGCTGATTACAATCTTATTTATAAGAAATCCTAACCTAAAATAAGGAAAGAGTTCTACTTTAACAAGGAAAGAGACCTATCTTAACAAGGAAGAGAGTCATACTTTAAAAGGAAAGAGAGTTCTATCTTAACAAGGAAAGAGAGTCCTATCTTAACAAGTAACAAGGAGCCGACCCTCCAATTATGAAAATAACAAATTCTAAATCTAGAAAATAACACAAAGAATTTTCCTAATTTAATTAAAATCCTAGTTGATTTAGGATTCTAATTCACAACTGTCAGCACCTCTTTAGCCATTGGGCCTGCTCTGCTGGGCCTGTTCTTAGACTTGCTTTGGATCCACTACACCAAATCTTCTGACTCGGATACCCACCTGGATCGAAGATATAATTTTGATCTTTTGACTTGGGGCCCGAACTTGCTAATTTGATAATGCACCCGCCGGGTCAAAATTAAAATTCTGTCTACGTCTCTGGATGCCCGCATCATACTCCCGCTCTCAGAGAAAACTCGTCCTCGAGTTTATAAGGTTCATCGACGAAGGGTGCGGTCTTCTCATAGTCTTTCTCATATGCTTTAATGAAATTTCCTTATGCTGAATACTCAATCGCTGTGGAGTACTCGCTTTAGGAGATGTCGCCTCGGGGCCTACCAAAAGTGACTGGATGGTAGGTGTTGAGGATTGTCTCTCATAACCTTTCCAAATAGGGTCGACATATGGCCGGATGGTGTCTGAGTCCACAAGATGTCGATCATCTCCAACTCCTAGTGTACGAACTTGTACTGACCATTCTCTGTCGCCTCTATCACTAGCATCTTCTCGTTGCTGAACACTGGACTGTGGCTCAAGATGGTGTGTCTCAAGTTCCTGCTTCAAGATGGAACTTGCCTCAAACTGTTGGATACATCCTTCTGTTGTACTTGTATCTACCGTAGCTTCATGAATTGCTAAAATGGGTGAGATATTGGGTGTAACCAACTGGTTCATGTGTTCGTCCCACATTGGATCAACATAAGGTCTATAGTCGCCCAATGTTCTCGCGGAATGAGCATCACAAAACACAAACTCATTGATGGCCTCGGCCTTTGTGCTATTGTGGTGTATGTCATCCACTCGGGGTTCACCAATATGAATTGGATGTTCCTGTACCATCTCCAAGAGTTGCACATTCATGGAGTCCGTCTCCACAGAATCATTGACATCTTCCTCACTAGAGGAATCTGAGTCAACAATTTCGACTGCAGTCGTGTCTACTTCATCAGCAAATCGGACGAATCGTTGCCTTCTCTCAGGCTGTCGGACGACATGTTTTGCCCTATGTCTGTGATAGTAGAAACTTTCGTCTGAACTTTCATCTGAACTTTGATTTGAATTGTCATCTGAACTTTCTTCAGAATATGAGTATCTGGAGTACTTTGATCTCACTGATGGTGAAGTAGAAGGGTGTTGGCTTGTTTGATTCTTTAGAGCCGCAATCTCTCTTTGTAGATTAACACATGACTCATATAACCAAACAAACTGCCTGTCGCGGTCTTTAGAGAATTCAACTCGATCATCTTCTGGAGCGTGTCTCACATGACGACTCTGACTAGAATGAAACCAGTCACTATTCCTGGTTTGTCGGATACGAAGACGGTCACGTCTTGTCATAACTAACCCCTGATCGAAGGATGAGTCTCAATTGACTCCGAAGCTCTGATAGCCATTCTGATGCAGGCTAGGTAAGATTAAGAATACCCAACCTGTCACGCCCCGACCCTCCGGGCCCACTGACGTGAGTTTTTTTTTTTTTTTTTCAATACAATATTGAGCCTTTGCGGAAATCCTCTTATAGACTTTAACATCTCTTATGAATAAGTTTGGATCTAACATTTGGCAGCCTCGGACCCACCCATATCTAGCCGGTAAAAATCCCAGGCAGATGGAGGGGCCACCATGGGCCCGCTTAAAACCCAAAACCTCGACAGATTTCACCTCGACGCATAATATGTGGATACACTACTAACCAACATGTAATCTATAACTTAACCTCTTAGGGAATCCAAAATAGAAAATGTCACACATGATCTACCTAACATTTATGATCAATCGATCCCATCAACATCAGAATTGCACATCAGAAACGAAGTAGACTTTATTACATCCTACAGTGTTTCAAACGAACATTATAAAGGGTTTATTACATTGCATGTTCATACGTACAATATCTACTAACTTAAACATAAAATTCCAACATTTGGGTAGATAGCTAAAGGGACTCCACCCTAAACTACAGCTGATGATCCTCCTGTCCTTCGTCCTCCGGGTTTCCTGTTTCGTAAGGAGTGTGAGTTTTACAAACTCAATGAAGAGAAAACAACAGCAAGTTCTAGATAACAAGGCATATTATCAAACAACAGTTTATACACTCAGAAATCATGTAGAATAATGTTAACACATTTATCTGCCATGAAATGTCCTTCATTTCTCAAAAAGATACCCCCGCCAAACGACGTCTACGGTTCTCCCCTAACCGCGAGTAATACGTTTCCTACACCGCCGGCAAATTCATGCTCAGTGCTTCACACAGCCCGTATTTTAAATACACCTCGTACCAGTGCCCTCCACTAGCTAGGTACTTCATACATTGGTGTGAGGTAATTTGATATGCACAGTACATCAACCAATATGCACATCAATACATGGATTTAAACATAATTATCAACCCACATAATATCTCTCATACATATGATCATAATAACCTCACTCAGTTAACATAATTCCTAAGCCCTCCAGCATGGAATCATAATACAAATATCAGCAATAAGTACATAATATGCTGAAAAACTAACACAGATTAAAAGCCCACCAACGGGTACATTATAACACAAATAAGTGTTACCGTTATCTCCAATCGAGTATGCCTACCCTATACTCATCATTTATACACAGAATGCATATTCCTATCGGAATCACTGTTGGATACCTGATCTATCATCAGATCACCCATATCACAATACCAAGTAGTCTCTAGGAATAAGTGGGTTCCGTACTCCATTTTATGATGACTAGATCTCGACATCCCGAAACACTCTCAAGTTCACGTTTCATATGTTGAAACTTATAATCACCTCCTTACGTGTGAACAGTGTCGGTATCGCATTCTAATCCTATTACATCATTTCCATCAATAAAGATGACCACGGATATCCACTTATTGTCGTAAGGCTAATGGTGAAAGAAACATTTGTATTGAATGCAAAATGAGATGCATTTTAGTAAACACATAGTGTGGTTGAATCTCCTCACCTTCGGTCGGCGAGTGTTTTTCAGTAATCTGTTTAAAATGAAAACGGCGTAAATACAACGTATATAACACTATATAGCCATAATTTATACTCCTAAGCGTTTGGAATGACAACACGTTTTAGAGAGTTTTCTTGAAATTTTGTAAAAATACGATTTTGCCCCTGAGCGAAATACGGGCTAAAAATAAACCTCCAAGTGGACTAAAACAAGTATTTCTAAGCTAAAATAACATAAATTTCATTTTTGATTTTTTTTCAAAAATTACGTTTTTGCCCCCCAAAAATATCCAAAATTACCAAAATGCCCCTGGATACTATTCATCGAAAAATACTGTTCACAGGCACTATTCATCTTAAAATACTGTTCACCGAAAAATACTGTTCACGGACACTGTTCATCCGTAAAAAATACTGTTCACGGAAAATACTATTCACAAGCACTATTCATCCGTGAAAAATACCGTTCACGAAAATACGATTCACAGGCACTGTTCATCCGTAAAAATACTGTTCACGGAAAATACTATTCACAAGCACTATTCATCCGTGAAAAATACTGTTCACGAAAAATACTGTTCATGAATACTATTCACCCGTAAATACTGTTCACCGAAAAATACTGTTCACGGGGGCACTGTTCATCCGTAAATTTCCAAATTACCAAAATGCCCTTTTGGGCCTGCACAGTGCGCCGCAAATCACTATTCACGGACAGATTTTTCTATTTTTTTGTATTTTCTTCGCTGATTTTTATAGAGAAAACTGTAAATCATTTTCTGATGAAATTAAATATCTAGCTTCCTCCTCTTAATGAGGTCTACAAACTAAAAATATTAACTTAAAATAAACACTTACAGAAATCTTCTGAAGAATTTAAGACAACCACTTGAGGAGAGAGGAAAAATTGGAAAATCTGATAAAACTTCGTAAATTTGTGATTTTAACTTAAAGTCACTGCACCTATTTATAGTGTTTTGAAAAACACTATTGAAAACTGCTGGATGATCCCTGACCGTTTGTTGTGTCGGCAAAGGCTGGATGATCCCTGACCGTTTGTTGTGTCGGCAAAGGGTTAAAAAATCTTATCTCTTAAGACTGTCGGTAGAAAGAGAAAGATAAGATGAAAAAATCTTATCTCAGGTAACAGTAAAAATTACTGTTACCTTACTCTTTTTCTGTTCGTCTATATTAGACCTTAACTCGTAAAAATCCGACACCGCAGGTGTGTTAAGAACACAGGGTTTACCTACGGTGGAACGTTCACTTTTTGTTTTGACACCAAAAATAGGGTATTTTTCACAAAGTCAATATTTTAATAAAATAGACGGCTTATAATCACCGTGATTTTGACACTTCGAAACTAGTGTTAAAAATACCCTTTTCGACATTTTACATATGTCAAAGAGTTTGATAAAATACAGATCGAATGTGATCTGAGTTTGCTAATTTTCGGAATACGGGGTATCTTAAAAATCGGGTTTTTAGATAAGAGCATATGTAAAATTCACGTTTCGAGGAATACTCGTGAAATTCCGAAAATACCACTGAGTAGCGTACTCAAAAGCTTAATATGTGTGTGAATTTCAAGGTCTGAATATATCAGAAGAGTGGTCTTTCACACTCAAGGGGTCTATAAAATATTATTCATGATTTTATATGTAAAACAAAAGACATTTAAGTAATGTCTAAATGCCCTCCGAACTTCGTCGGGCTAAGTCACTAAGCAAATGACCTCTGATCGGGTCACATACTCCTTTTTCGGGAAGCTCTTTCCGTACCCTATCATATTAACCGGTCACAAAGCCGAGTTAATAATTCTAAAAATTTGTTATTTCTAATTTAAAGGGTCGGGTTATTACACAACCTCAAATTATAGCGGAAGCTTGAATAATATCTTGAATAACCCTTGAATCTTCACAAAACAGTCCTTCGTTTTGTACTTGAATCTTCACAAAACAGTCATTCGTTTTGCTAAACAAAATAACAATTTTATTGATAAAAAAATAATCCCCTCCCCTCAAGGGGCTGATTACAATCTTATTTATAAGAAATCCTAACCTAAAATAAGGAAGGAGAGTTCTACTTTAATAAGGAAAGAGAGTCCTACCTTAACAAGGAAAGAGAGTCCTACCTTAACAAGGAAAGAAAGTTCTATCTTAATAAGGAAAGAGAGTCCTATCTTAACAAGTAACAAGGAGCCGACCCTCCAATTATGAAAATAACAAATTCTAAATCTAGAAAATAACACAAAGAAATTTTCCTAATTTAATTAAAATCCTAGTTGATTTAGGATTCTAATTCACAACTTTCAGCACCTCTTTAGCCATTGGGCCTGCTCTGCTGGGCCTGTTCTTAGACTTGCTTTGGATCCACTACACCAAATCTTCTGACTCGGATATCCACCTGGATCGAAGATATAATTTTGATCTTTTGACTTGGGGCCCGAACTTGCTAATTTGATAGTGCACCCGTCCACATTGGTTGATCTTTTGTTGGGGTGCGAAGGAGAGTTCCACATTGGTTGTGATGGGAAAAATGAAAGACTTATATGGGACTGTGTTATTCCACCAGTCAATTAAGATATTAAAATTTATTATAAAATTTATTTAAAGTTATCCTAACTTATAATAAAGTCAACTTTATGCTGAAGGAGCAATTGGGCCCGAAGGTGAGGCAACATCAATGAGTGTGTTGTACATAGAAGAAGATTGTTAACGGTATGTCGAGTCTCTTGCATTCCTTTGGGAATTAGGACTGCATAAGTGGTAGAAATTTAAGAAGGTAGATTGTGGCAGCCAAGTATCAGTGAGGAATGAGGACCACTTCCTTTGTCAGTAATTCCATTGAGTTGCAGTCATTGCACTTTTATGGGTTGTCTAAAGTGTTGGGCCCCAAAGAATTCATGATACTGTACCATATTTTTCCATCTTATGGACCAGGGTAAGTGAGTCGACGTGTAATTTGAACTTTACAGGTTACCTAATTTTACATAAAATTAATGCCCACAAACAAAACAAAAAGTAATTTAGTCCCGAAAGATATTAATGATCAAAGGAGTTTGAGTGATGATTCGAAATCTGTCTTAAAAAGTGGAAGTCCTAAATTCGATTCTCACTTAACCTCAAAGGACCATTCTCCGTAGAGTTATTAAATGTGTACAAATAAGGAGACTTACACATGTACTAAAGATTAATTAAATCTTCTAAGAAGGCAAACAACTTAATAAAAAAAACGAAAGATATTGATGATTGAATTAAATGTCATTTGACAATTCCATAAATAGTAGAGAACAAATACAAACTATTTTAAACCCAGACATCTAACATAAGTTACATGACTCTATCTACCACAATTCGCATGCTACCTTTCCTTCTTCAAAATGTCTGAGTCCATTGACCCATTACAACCTACAGGAACTTCCAAGAAAGTTATTATCTCAACTTTCTTGGAAAATTCTTTTACCACCATGTGATTCCTACCGAATACTCTTACTGACTTTCCATGGGATGGAAATTCTTTTAGCAAGGCCAGAACTCAGCTTTCTTCACCTTGGAAATGCTCTCAAGAACTCCAACTGGGGACACATGGCCCATCACAGTCACCCTCTTGGACTCCAGATCTATGCTAAATGATGTCACCCCTACCACATCCAACAAACAAAATATAAATAATTTTTTAAAAAATAAAATTAATTGTGGATATTCAGATTTTAATTTAGTCTATTTTTAAATAAATCTTTTTTTTTTTACTCAAGAATGTATATAATTATTTCATGTACTTTTTTTCCCCAATTCTAACATTTTATACAACTTACCTACTCTTAAATTATCAAGAATAAATAATAAATTAAAACATTCATTTATGTGAACTATCAAACTTTTTTTTTTTTTATTTTTTTTTTTAATTTACGTGTAGGAAACCATGGGATACCAATGTAAAACTACAGTCAAACTTTACAAGCAAAATATTGGCAAAACTACAGACAGATGTCTAGCCGAGTGATTGGTATCATGAGCCTATTTAATTAAAAAACTAAATCATCTAGAATATTAATTTTTTCTTTAGATTTAATTTCAACTTTGATTATGTTCATTTGATTTATCCTCGCCATTAGATTAAACATCACAAGTAATAAATTTTATCTAATTTTAAACTTTGATCTTAATCAAATTAAGTGTTAGACTAATATAATGAATTCCATTTAGAATAATTTGACAATTCCTTCAATGACTTATCCAATTATTCAATTATTTCGATCACAAAATAAGTCCTATCATCTAACATAAATCTATTGAAAAACATGATGACTTAATAAATAAAATTTTAAATATGCAGTACATCATTCCACTTTCCATACGTGACCATTAGATTCATGCAACCAATCAATAAGGGACCCACTTCAGGTGGGGCATACCCAAAAGTCAAACTAGTGGCCACATTAATATGTAAGGGTTGGCTTAATGGTAAAGAACCTATTTCAGATGCGGGAAGTCTTGAGTTTAAATCACTCTCAACATAAAAGGGTTACTCCCCATAGTGTCATCCAGTGTACGTAGACATGGAGATTTACATATATCGTAAGGATTAATCAAATGCTCTAAGAAGCCTTGACCCTTTAATCTTAAAAAAAAAGAAAAAACTATTCGCCACATCATAACTTGACCATGATCAAATGGTTAAGATGACTTCTTTTTTTTTTCTAAATTTCTCTAATTATTCATAGACATTTAGATAAATAATACCTTCCATCTTTGATAAGTGCTTCTTCACTTTTCCGGCACAACCTTGACAATGAAGGGAGACTCTCATGACCACAACCTGTGGAACCAAAATGACATACAAAAAGGAAAAAGTGCATTAAAGGCATCTTATTTCTTGCAAAGGATAATAACACCAATATGTAATTACAACCACTTAAATTGCAAATAACTTTGCCATAAATGATGATCTTAATTCCACTTCTAATACAAAGAATTATCTTTTTAAAAACTCAAAATCCAATCGAGTTAAATAATTTATACAAGTTCTTAATTTGATTAAAAAAACTCAATCCAAATTAGTGGTAGAGGTAGAGTTCAAAGATTAGGGACGATCTTAACTTCTGGGTAATGATTTTTGTACCCCCATTTCTCTTATCGTGCACCCAGGAATTTCTAAATTTACCTCTATTTTTCTCCTTCTCTCTTTTCTTCTTTTCTAAAAACAAGGACAAATTTAGAAATTCGAGAAAATGGAGATACAAAAATCACTATGCTAACTTTTAATATTTAAAATTAATGAGTATATTTGTATTTTCATTGATGTTAGAATTTTCACCAAAAAATGGAATTTGCAGAAAGAATATGATAATTTTTGTAAAAAGGTCACATTTGTTAAAACATAGAATTTTTGAAAAAATGTGTATTATATTATAAAAAATAGATTTTTTTTTCAACTAAGAGGTAATTATAAGAAAACCATTCTACATTGGTAGATAGAAATGTTAGAATTTTCTTTTAAAGTTTCTTATGTGTAATTTCCTGTTTCTGACTTAGAACCAACATAAAATCAAGAACAGATAAATATTGTTTATTTACAGTTTTTATTTTACAACTTCAATTTTTACTCCACATATCAGAAGAATGTTATATACTAAACTATTTTCTAAAACAATTAATTAGATCTCTCTCTCTGTTTCTGTCTTTCATTTGTAACTTAGTCTAGATTGAGAGTAGAGGAGTTTGGTATGATTACCTGAAAGACATGATGAGAAGTGGGTAAGGAAGAAGAAGTGGTGGTCTTAGATGGATTACAATCTCTTCTAGTCGTCATTGCCATTGCTGGCTTTCCAGCCTGCTGAAACCTTCTGTAGAAGATAATAGATCTCAAAAAGAAATCACAATAAAAGAAAAAAGATTTACGTGGAAAACTCTTTCAAAAAAAAACACAGAAGAAAAAGAAAGACTTTATTATTGAGTTGTATCTAACACCTTCGAGAGTCGATGAGGCGGGGAGTACTTCAAGTCGATCAACCTAGAATTATCGATATACCGTCTTTCGGGCCTTCTCGGCACGACGGCAGAGCGAGGATCGACGGTCATGCACACTGCAGTATCTAACGGAGATTGGCAAAGGAATCCGGCCATCTTGGTCGTCTTCATGGTGAGAGAGAGAGAGAGAGAGAGAGAGAGAGAGAGAGAGAGAGACGGATATATGAGCTTGTGGGCAGTATTTAAAGAGTGAGTTGAGATGTAAAAAACGAATAAATTGTTGCAGAGACATGCTTTCTTTATGAGCGAGCTAACTATGAGACAGAGAACAGAGCATCCTCCTCTCTGTCTCTCTAGACCGACTCAGTTATTAAACAATGTAACTGAGTCAAGTTATTAATGGTTACATATGGAGGGAGGAGATTGTTCCTAAAGGTGTTTTTGACACAAAATTTTTCAAATCATGAGCAAGATTAAGAATTAATTATTATTTTTAATACCAAAGTATCCGATTTTCTTAGAGCATCCAACTAATTTTTAGAGATGTATAAATGTCTCTATCCACATATACCGAGTAACACTATAGAGAGTGACTATTTTCTGTTGAGAATTACTTGAATCCAAGATCTTCTGTATTTCAGGTGAATTATTGACTGTCAAATCAATCTTTATAAGTCAAATAGAAGACATGATGGGTCAGTTAGATGTCATAAATCAAACTATTTAAGAATATTTTTATTCTCTTATCAATAATTTACTAAATTTATTGATATGACCAACCTCGTGACTCAGCTAGTGAAAATCTATCAAATTTATCATAACACATAAATTTTTTAATTAATTATTATAATTCTAAAAGCTCAAGCTAATTGAGTTATCCGTGCGAATTATCAATTAAGCTCAAGAAGTAAATTAGAAACTCGATGTAATTTGAAAACTACATGACTTTACCTCATCAATCAAAGCTCTAACACTTAGTTTGACCTTACTTAGTTACCAAGTATAAACCAAATTGAGTTGAGTTAATTTGACAAGTAACTCAATAACTTAACCAAGCTCAAGACCACCTCAAGAAACTTGACAAGTCAACTAGGAGTTGAACCCAATCTGAAAACTATCTACTGACTCTCGTTAAAACTCATTTGAGCTTTAACTAGATTAAGTCCTAACTCAACAAATGGTAAGATACTCAAATTGATTAGTCTATTTTTTTTTAAAAAAATACCAACTCAAACTTTTTACCATGTAGGGACTCAAAAACTTCTCAACATTAAAATTTAGGCCAGCGATCTTTTTACGACTATTTTGTGTACTCTGACATGAATTTTACTATATTGTCCATTTTACCCTTCGAATCTGCTCGTCAAACCATTTGCTGTAAGTGATTCGAAGGTTTCGGCGAACCGATTCGAAGGACAAAATAAATAATACAGTAAAACCGATGTCGGATTAAAGAAAATACCTGTGGGAGTGTCTCTACCCTATATTATTACTCAGGTCATGGACTGTGAAATGAAATGCAAAATGAGAAGCCCCACTCTTGATTTCAAATTTCAACCCACCCACGTTGTCTAGCTGCTTTTGAATTGAAAGCATGGAACTGAAATAGAAAGGGAGAGAAGAAAGAGGTTGCAGCGCAGGTTGATAATCTTGCAATGGTGCCAAGAAATGACAGCAGCAAGGGTGAAAACAGGTTTGAACTTTGACTGTGTTAAAGTGAAGGAGTGAGTAGAGAGAGAGGAAGCAGAGCTAATAACTGAGGACTGAGGAGGACTTAGGTCTGAGGACTGAGCAGCTGACAAATCTCGTACTAACAAGCTGCAAAGAGCAGAAGAGAACAGGCTCCAAACTCCTGACTTCTTTCTTTGCAGTCGTGGATCTGCTCGTACTAAACGGCCAGAATCTCTTTATCTGAAAATGAGGAAAATCAAAGGGCCTTTTCGTGATTTTGCTGCTACACATGTTTGGCACCTTAGAATTTTTGAGTTGAATCAAAATGTTGCAGAATTCTTTGATTTCTATAGTATGCATAGCTGGATGAATGACAGAAGTAACCCATTTGTGGGGTAATTTTTTTTCTTTTTTAATTGTTTTTAGTTCAAATTAAATTATCTTCTTCCAAGAGATGTGATTTGGTCCTCTGTAATCATGTCGGCTACATGAACCCAACTTTGTAAATGAGCCAAGTCAACAAAATTTATGAAATGTAACTAAAATCTATCAACTTTTGAAAATTTGGTTGAATTATTTTTGTAATTTAACTAAAATTTATTGAAAGTATGTCAAAATTAAGGATTCTAGATCAAAACTTCGACTTATTTTTTTATCATTTTTTAGTTGAATTTAAAGTGTTTATCTGTCTGACCATAGTTCGAGTCCAATTTAAACTCGATGTAAATAAGTGAGCTTAGAGGAATATATTTAATTCAGATTCAAACTTTAGTTTGTAGTCCACATAAGGCATGATGGATCATATTGGATTTTTTATTTTTAAATTTTATAAACACTATATACAAAGCCAATTCACCCAACCACTTTCGCTGGTTGCACCACCCCTAAGTTAATGAATTTGTTAGCTCGAAAATACTACCACACTCAAATTTGATATCAACCCTTTAATTCGACACATCTAAAACAAGAATATTCATTTTCACACAATAAGTTAATCCGACGGCGGATATAACTCATATTTTCATTTTTTTTTTCTTCTAATTTTAGCTTCTGTGACCTTAGATGTTCAACCATCCACATCAATTCATGTACCAAAATACTAATGCCTGCAATGGGTAGATGATAAAGGGACCCACCAAGCCACTATTGCCAGTCTGCCATGTGAAACTCTTCTTCATCCTCTGCATTCCCATGCTTGAAGATAAGGAAGGTGATGAGGGGACCTCTTCCTCTAGTACTTGCCCTCATTTGTAAGAGAAGAAGAAGAAGAAGGTAATTATTACGGACTGATCTTGTTTCCTTCAGTAGAAGGGAAGAAAATTGCAGACAAGCACACAGGCATTAATAAATGTTCTAGCCCTAGAAAGGAGGCCTACTTGGTCTCTTTGAAACTTTTAATTAAAAGGGCGGTTGATTGCAGGATTTTAAAATTGGGCATCGGCGGATACATGGGTCGTTATTTTTCTCTTTTTTTTTCTTTAACAAAAATTATTGATATAAGTTGATATGATACGATCGAGATATCGACATATCGATCAAATATCGGTAGATATGAATCATATAGATCGATATTTGCACCCCTGGTTGATGGTCTCATAGTGAGATTTCTCTTAATTGACTAATGAAAAAAGACTAATCTATCTCTAATGTACCCTTTTACAAATATAATACAGAGTACAAATTACTAATAGAATATAAACTCTAACATCACCGAGATCTAGACTTCAAAACCAGTATGTTGTAACTTGTAAGTTCTAACTTGTAATTTAAAATTTTTAAAATTAGGGTTGAGTTAGATTGAAGCAAAAAAATCCACATTAAAGATCAAATTTTAAAAAAAATTAATCCGACCCGATCTGAATTGACCTGACTTATTTTATTTAAATTTTTATTTTCTTTTAGGTTATGAAAAAAGTGCATGATCCCTCTCGTTCATTTTTTTTTTATGTAAAATTTTAATAAACCAACAAGTTGAGTGGGGTCAAGTCGGGTTAGGCCAACATTCGGGTTAAGTCGGTTCAACAGTTTGGATCGGGTCAGGTTGATCAATTCAAATTGGATCTAGTTCAATACTTTTTGAATAAAAAAATATACTCCTAATAATCTATGATATATTTCAAAATGGAAGAAATAAATATGTAATAAGTTGAAAGTTGCTCGTCTGAATATGAAATCAACACAACTCGATTGACCCGATGCCAAATCTACTTTGAAATAAATGACAAAAAAAAACTAAAATTTATCTTAATATTTATTAGAATTCAGGTGGGTGACGTGCAAATACCTTGAAATATCAAGATTTTTAAGCAATGCACCTAAAAGCAAATTTTTTTTTTTTTTTTTGAAGTTTTCACAAGAAATTTTAGAAATATCAATGATAAATATTTTTTTCATGAAAAGAAAAAAACCATATTGAGCCCAACATATCAGCCAAAATCTAAAATATGGATAGAAATTTATTGGACCAACCTAGACCTAAAATATCAAATTTTGCCAAATATTGCAACCTGACTACATTACTTGACCCATTGATATGGACCTTATATTTTCTCTTTTTCTCTCTTTTGATAATATATTGGGTTTTTTTTTTCCTTTTTTCTTGAAAAATGTTACAAATTCACAACAATATTCGTGGGGTGAATAATTCCAATGGTTATGGTCACATTTAGAAGCCTCTCTCGTTTTCAACATTTAATAAAGAGAGCGATGTATCATGAAAAGGGGCCCCCACCAAAATAACGTGTCCTTAATTCTTTAGTAAAATGTCATACAGACAACTAGACAAGTGAAGGAGGATAAGGATAACGAAAAAATGTCTTTTATTTAATTATAGAAATAATGCACCATCACACCATCAAGACTCCTCAAGGAAGTAGTAAAAGACACGGGATTTTTTTTTAATTTTTTTTCCCTGAGAAACAAGAGGAATCATTTATTGAAATTGTTATTTAAAAAAAAAAATTAGATTCAACAATATTTATATCAATTTGATACATTCCCAGAATTGAATTAATCATGATAAAAGGTGTAAATCTCAGCTGATATGATAAGTATCGACTGTACTATAAGAATATTGACCGATATCTCGGTGATATGTATCGGTCAAATATTGGCCGATATCCATAGATATCGTTTTCTTCTTTTTTTAAAAAAAAAAAAAAATTCAGATATCGGCTGTGGGCCGAGACCAATAGCTTGGCTAATATTAGCCCATATCGGTTGAATATCGGTCGATATTTATGTTTTCCAATTTTTTTTAAAAAAACTTGAGATGTTTTTTGGTTTTTTTTAAAAATAAAAAAATAAATAAACCACCGATATTTAATAAAAAATTGAGGAGAGAGAGATAATGGCCGATATCTCGGTTTGGCAAGATTTTCACCCGATCATGATGCACAAATTGACAATTAGGGCTGTCATTGGATTGGGTCCGGCCCAAACCTAATAATTCTGTAAATGGACACGCCAACTGGGTCGTCTGATTGAAACTAAGCCACATTTTAAGGCCAACCAGTCTTAATGGGTCAAACACTAGCAAAAGGAGGTCTGATTAGCTCAACCTGCTATCTCTACTCTCTTTTTTGATAATCTAGGGGAAACTCTGAGTCCACCCCAATGGTCTATTGTCAAGTTGCCATAGTGCGCTTACGCCTAGCTCTCTTAAAATATGATTTATGAATCATATGACAAGAAATGAAGACAACAATAAAGTATTGAACACCTTTTTTAACATATATTTTTGATACTTGCTTTCTAATTTTAAATGTTGTATTCTATATTAAAAGGATTTAAGTGGTGCATTCTCCTCGATTTCACAAAAAGGAATATTCACACACCGATAGGGTCATATGGTTAATATGGTATATACACCCAAGCATGAGGTCCACTAAATTAGATGGCGATGGATCTATTAGAATTATCTTTCTTTCAATTTATTGTCCACCAAAATTTATCTTAATCAAATTGATGAAACCATGTTTTTAAAGGCCATCAATTTAGGAATTAAAAATTAGCATGATGAATTTTGAGAGTTTTAAAAATAACTTGATCAATCCAGTAAAGGCAATTTTTTAGTAGACAATATAATAAAAGAAAGATCATTTCAATGACCCTATCACCATCCCATTTGATAGGCCGATGCTTGAGTGTATTACAACCCTAAGTGCAGGTGAACATTAATTTTTTTACAAAGTACTCAATTATTAGCTTCAAAACAAAGACATAAAACCAAAAAATTAAGATGACTAAACCATAAAGGTATGTCTACAAGACCAGACTTAACTATTCATGAATCACACCTATTTCGTATTTTACTAGAAAGAATTTTCTATATGATACCGTAAGAGTTTTAGTTTAGGAAAGATAGCTATCAAGTTCGAGTCTCCGTAACTTCACCTGTGTGTCCCTTGTGTCCTTAAATAGCACAAAAATAGCCTTAAAGGTGGCATATGCATCTTCCTAAAAACTCTCTCTCTCATTATTCTCTTTGTCTGCATACTTAAGGAAAGAAGGATGGCCCACATCTGAAATCAAAGTATATTCTGTAGAAAATATGCTTTCCAATAGTGAGCATTAAAAATGGGGCCATCATGTGAAGTTTCAAATGAGATGAACAAGAAACAATCGATCAGATAGCTCTTCCATGTCCACAATCCACATTGCAATTAAATACCCACAAAAATTTAGTCAAGTTAATGGTAACAGATAAAACACAGAAGATTATTAAAATTAAAATTCGTCTTTTCGAGTTCTATATCTCTATTTTACTTTATCATAAATCATATATTTCTGATGTATTCCTTTATCTCTTCTCTCTCGTTGTTTTCATTTGTTGATCTCTCTTCCTTACAGAATATAGAAATTGATTTTTTGGCTACTTTAAATCTGAAAATAATAGAATTCATCTCTCAAAAACTCAGAGATTTGAATATGAAGTTCCTCAGCTTAGTTGAATGGATGCCAGCAAAAGAATGGGAAAAAAACTCAGTTGAGTCATTGTTTAAACTCGCTATATCACAATAGCCAAGTCTAAGTTGGACTTGGACTCTTTTAACAATTTTTAGAATCTTACTTCTGTCGATTCTATTCACTAACCTTCAGCCTAAGTAGATCTAAAATAAAGGCAGTAAGTACAATCATAGTTCTACTGTTAAACCAAATGTTATCTACTTAGATAAAATTTAGTGTTTTTTTTTTTAAATATTTTTTCCTATACATTTTAGAATGGTCCCAAATTACTTATTCGATTCGTTTATTTTCAGTTCCAAATCGCAATCTAACGTGATAAAAAGATAATATATTTTTATAAACTTTGACTTGTACAAATAATAAAATACCAACATCTGAAAAATAATATTTTATACATTGATCTTAAAAAATAAAAATTTCTAAAATGATACAAATATTTAAGACAGAGGGAGTAATTTTTAAAGATCTGAAGTCTGAACCAAATTAAGTAGACCTGAGTTACAAATATTGATAGCAATTGGTAATTCTAGCTTCAGCCCCTAATACATTGACAAAATGTAGAGGTGCAATATGAGCATAAATTTAGATTACTACTCTTTTATTCAATTAACTATTAAAATTCTAATAATTAATTTTAAATTTTGAAGATTCTACATTTTTTGAGAATTCAATATTTCATGGGAAATTTATGTTTCACTTAAATGTTTCAAGAATTGATAAGCATTTCTATGATTGGTGAACTTTGAGTATAATTTGTGATTTAAAAATTAAAATGGTCTTAGATCGATTTGTTGTGTGGCAATATTTTTGAACCGTCCCACCAACATGACCTAAACTTGGAAGCAAACAAGCACAGTGAGTTCAAGTATCCATGACTCATTTCATAAAAAAATTGAGTTTGACAAAAGTATCTAGTTATTTAGATAAAGAAAGAACATCAATTTTAGCCGTTTATTTTGTGATCTTATATTCTATGGTTAAAAAAACTTTTAAATAAGATTGAATTATAGTATGTAACCAATTTCTTTTTTTTTTTCTCGTGCAAGAGAAATTTGTTTGCTAGTGTCAAACTGACTAGTTATCTGGGATAATGGATTGATTAGAACATTGAAATTTTTTAATCTATTCAAACTTACCTACACATCACACAGTATATGCGTAGAGGACAAATGTAATCATTTTAGTTTTGTGATTTAAAGCCTAAAAAGTATTTGAGATAAATTTTTTTTTCCCAAAAGCACATCTCACAAGATTAAGACAACCAAAAGATTCAAAAACGAACTTCACCCACCAGTAACCCATGTAGTCTGTGCTCATACCTCTCAAGCTATGGGATATATTGGATCCACATGGTTGGCCCAAAACACTGAGTGATAAAAGCTAAAATAATAAGCCCGAGGGATTGGCTTGACGGCCAAGAGTCCGCCTCAGGAAGTATGGATCCCGAGTTCAATTCATAATCAACTCCAAAGGGTCACTCCCTGTATGTGCAGACCCGACTGTGTAGATTTGGGAGGTTTACACAAATACCAAAGATTAATCAAGTGAGACACCTTGGTTATCAAAAAATAAAAAAAATAAAAGCTAAAATAATCAAACTTTAATCTCAGAGAACAAGATTTGAAGTAACAAAGTAAATGATACAATGACTTTCAGCATCATGATGTGAAAAGTGTATTCCAGTAAACAGTAAACACACACAACGACTATTTTTTCACCATCTGAGCCTAAAACCATTTTTCCCGATTAATTGTTGCAGAATTTATTGCTAATGTCTTTACCTCCCAATCTCCCATATTTCAGTGATAACCGAGGCTGGGAATCTTAGTAATGGTATTATCAAATACCGAAGGTTCATGTGCAAAAAGTTCACGACCATTCATTTGCACTGTTCCTGCTGCTATCTCTTCTGCACGTTTCTGCGCTGCTTCTGCTTTTCTAGCTGATGCCTCTGCATCCTGCAATAGTGAATGGACCAAAAATGAACAATTGCCAAACAACCAATAAATAGAGAACAACAATGAGATGGAGATTACAATGATTCTCGGTTGGAAGATATAGATGACTAAAGTTGGAGCTAAGTTTGAAGTAGGAAGATCTACAAACCAAGTTAGAAGATTCAATTGATCTAATATGATATAGGGTCTGCTTTCAAGAATGAAATTTGGGCAAATGACCATTCCTTACATAGGATGGGCATTTGAAATTAATTCTGATAGTTTATGATCATTTCCTAAGATCGGATGGGACTGAAATTCTTATGAATCTGGCTCCCAGTGTTTGGCCAACTTCCTGGGAGCATTCTTCAGAGGTTGAAAGAGGACTGGAAGCATACCAAAATGCTTAGCAATCAAAATAAGACTAAAAGAAGAGGATTACTATCACATGAAGTTCATCGTTTTTATTGGGATTGAGTTTGTATGTCTTGATTTCATGATCCAGATTCCAAATCATAATATGGCATTACATTACTATTACCAATTCCAAGGTCCACAACTGCTCATCGCCATACACACTCACAAACAAACATGTATAGAAGAGGTACAAGTCCCCTCACTGAAACAATCGTCAAATCAACGATCTTTGAACCAAAAAAAGCACACACCCATTAAGATTCACCCCTCTTTTCCTCTTCCCATTTCAAGCATCCATGATTTATCGTTAAGTTTGTAACCTGTAAGCTTTTTAAAAAATCATAAAAATACACCTAATAAAAATTATACCTAATTATATCACACCACTTTCTAAAAGAACAAAGAAAATGGAATTGAGAGAGTACTGGTTTCTCTTTTATCTTCTCAATCAGCAATTTGTGCGTGTGTTGATAGACAATGATTATAAATTCTAAGGATATCTAAAGGTTTTGATATCCTCAATTGCTGAAACTTGTAAATTTCGCACATGCTTAAGTTATAGGATATTTAAGTTATTCCTTTTTTTAATCACGAACAAAAATTTAAATGGTTGGTGTGGAAAATCAGATAAAAGCCATTTTAAATATTAGATTAATCCTGATCTTCAAACTATTTGACAAGTGTGTCAAATCAGGCAGAACCTGTTTAGTAATTGGACTGTGACGGATTGTCAGTTAAAAGTATTCAGTTCAAATCCATTTCCTATATCAATCCTTATTCATTTTAATCAAATGATTTGATCTCTATTTTATGCTCCATGACTTGTGGTTTAAAAAAAGGTTCTTCTTACAATAAATCAAAACCACAAAAAAGAGAGAAGACAGTGAAAAATAAGACTTGTATTTTGCTTCTGCATAAATCAAAATCAACAAGCAACACCAAAAATGCGTAGATGGTAAAAAATAAGACATAGCTTCAGCATAATCAATCAAAATCAACAAGCACTACCACAGAAAGATAGGAAGGTGGAAAATAAGATGGTGCTTCTGATAAATTCAATCAATATCAACAAGAAATATATATTAAAAAAACAAAAGAACAAAAACAGCAAAAGAAAATAAATCAATCAAACCTTTACATGGGTTTAGTGATGAGTTTCGCACCAATCATCTGAATCAATATAACAAACACAAGTTTTCCCTAAATCATCAATCAAGGAAGGAACAGAAAGACCAAACTCCATAACCTGACCTCAATTTCTCCTAAAAGACCCATTTCCCCTTCTTTTCTTTTTGAGAGGTAAGGATAAATTTTATTGCAACAAAAAGAAAGATACAAAACAAAGGGATGCCCAAAGAATGATTGGGCAAACCCAAAAAGATACAAAAGAAATAGAAGAAGCCACCAAAATCTTAAAAATGCAAGAGTTTTTTCCCCAAAATCTCTGAGAGAAGTTTCGAGAGACCCACAGAGGCCTTACAAGCAAAGCTCATTGAATGATGCTAAATTTGGCTCTTCGCAAAACAATACTCCTAGCAACTGTCTGGTTTCAAAAACACACTCATTGTGCTCAATCCAAAGAGTCCATGCGATTGCCAAAGGTACACATTTCCTTAAGGCTTGACCTTTCTTAGGGAAAGGGCCTGAACCCCAACAATACAAAAGAGCCCTAAAAGGGACCAAGATGACAACTTAAATGATAAAAGGTCAAGAAGGACCAAAGGAGAAGGCTAAAGGACAATGAAGAAAAATGTGATCAATAGTTCCTCTAGGTTCCAACAAAGGACACAAATACTAGGTAACAAAAGCACCTCAATTTTAGGTTATCAAGGTGAGGATTTTACTAAGGGAAGCCGATCAACAAAAACCTTTGATTTTAGAGCAGATAAGCGATTTCCAAATTAATTTGTAGGGGAAAAGAGAAGAAGAGGAACACCTATTGAAGGGGAAGAAAGACTTCATTGAAAAGATCCCAAAGCTTTCTTTATACCAAAATCTTCCATCGACCAGACCCCACCCATATCAGTGGTGTGTATCAGAATCGAACTCAATAGCTCTTCAAATTTCAAGGCTTCATGATCCATCAAGCTTCTTCTGAAGTTAGAGACCAAACTACACAGTTTACCCAAAACTTCAATACAAGCTTTGATGGGCTTGGGATTTTCTAATAGGTTGATAGTGAATAGTCTTCCAAATGTGATACACAAGGTTGCTCTTCAAACCATATACATTCCCAAAAAAGGATTCCGCTCCATTCCGTGCTTCAAACTTCACACTTTCTCTAATTAAATTCCTAAGAATAATCCCATTGAAAATCCAATTTGGATATGTCTTTCCAAATTTAAATCCCCTTGCCAACCAACTTCTTCGGGGCCTCTTTGCAACAATTGCATCACATTTCCCCTTTCTTTTTCACCATCACCAAATGCATTTCCCTTCACATCTCCAAACCCTTTTTTTTTTTGATAACAAGGGTATCCCAGAGGTATTGACCCAACAAGACTAATCCCCCGGGCCCGCATAGCCATTGCCCACACAGCCAGCACAGAGCATGCTTTAGCTTAATGCATCAAAATTTACATTTTCTACATGGGGCATGTGGTGCACTAGTGAGTTCAACCATACTGAATTTAGAATCGTGGAGTGTCTCAGAACCAAAAGTGATTCATAGCCATTCAATTGAAATACAGTAAAATTGATCACCATCTCACCATTGTTTTTTATGCATTTAAAAATGATGGATAAAGGATGGCCTTTACTCCTGATTATCACCGTTGGATACTCCATAATTACATTTTTAATATGATAAGTCCATTGACTGACATAATGCCGCCAATATGAATACGTTCTAATTTAGCTAAAGATTTTCGAGAAATTATCCACTGTGAATCGGTTTATTGCAAACCATATATTTCAGAGCTTATTTACTCGCTGAGAGAGAGGCTAAAAAATAACAGAAGTCATGAAGTCGTGATAGAATACAAAATCCCCAACAGATCAAATTTCATATTTCTGCAATTACAGAAATTCTGAAGCAAGAAAGGACTGCGAATCCAAACCAAAAAACCCCACAAGATTGTTCTTTTCTTTTTCTGTTTCCTTTATTAACAAGGATAAAATCCACCCCACAACCCCATGTAAGATTATACAATCAAAATTACTACGTACTGAAAAATTATTCATTTTCTCAAAATTGAAGAATCCAAAATAAAAAATATATACTTCAAAAAATATATTTTGAGAGTGAGAAAGACCTTCCGACGTTTCCAGGAGAGAAACTGCGACGGTGTAATGAGATTGGACCTCTGCCCAGGCCCAATTCCAACTTCCAAAGCCCTCTCTCTCTGCACTTCCTCTTCTTCGGCGCCCATTAGAGAAAACTGAGAATAACGAGCCTTTCAATCTTTCTTGCCCGTTTTTATGTATCGAGTACGGTATGGTAGTCCGCGTACTAGCCGAGATTCTCACCGTCATATTGGCAATAGATGGAGTTCAAAAAAAAAAAAATCTACCTGCGGTCTTTGCCAGTTATTTGATTTTATAGGGGCATTAGACATCATGCTATTGTTGAATTTTATTTTACTCCAATTTACTCTGGTATATCATATTAGTATAAATAATTTTAAAAAATTAATTTTATTAAAAGAAAATCGATATATAAGAATTTAAAAGAGATTAATCTCATTAAATATCAAATTGATTTTCTCTGTGTAGAAATATCAAATTTATACAGTATACAATTTATATTTCACAAAATTAACACAACCAAACATATACTGGGCCACATATGCATTTCATGTTTGAAATCAATCTCAGGCCTTACTAAAATACTAGTTCAAACTCGGGTTTTAAGATTGGACTTAACTAAGGCCTGGGCTCGGGCTCGGGCTCGGGCTCGGGCTCTTGCCCGGGTTGACCTAAAACCACCCCGACCCACCCAAGTTGCAGCTGACGATGTGAACCTCTATTCAAATATAGAAATGTGGATCAACGATAAAGACCAAAACCATTTCTGAACATGATGTAACTGACATTTAGAGTTGCAGTAATTGCATAAAATTCAAACATTATTCAAACCATTCGAGGATCACCACACAAACACTTCTACTAGTTATACGAACACTTCACACCACTTTGCTTAGATCCAATGCAGGCTTTTACAGCTTCTTCAATAGTAAGGAAGATCCAATCTTCTCCTATTTTGCTTACAAACTTGGCTAACTTCAGCTTGTGAATCACTTTCCATCTTGGGTTGGCGATCGCCAACTGTGAAAAGAGATTTCATGTTATGTCCTAATTAAACTTAGATGGATTTATTGATTGTATGGTGTTTACTTGATCATACCTGTAAACCATGGGAAACTAGATTCTTTTGTAGTTCTTCTAAGGCTGCAATTCCAGAAGTGTCGATGTTGATGACATCTGCAACACAACTCAGATGTTATATAACCAAGCCAACCATTTGAAAATGCTGAAGAGCAGAAGAATGACAGATAAAGATATTGAAAAAATGATACTGAATTTGGGTGATGGGGTGACATTACCCGACATGTCGATGATTACAGCGTGAATTCGATCTTCTGCTTTCTCTTTTGATTCCTCTTCACCTTCTTTCACCCACCTCATTATCCTAGAACATAGGCAAATCAGGCAATGTTAGGCCATGTACATGCAAATTCAAGGGCCAAGGGTCTTCTGTGTATATTATCATCTAGGCCTGTTCATGGGTCTAAAGCAGGCCCAAACTCAGTTCGAGCCTGACACAGATCAATGGGCATGACCATGTATAATAGCCCAATGGGAGGGTTGGGCTTATTTATTAGCCCGTTTAGCTAAACAGGTGGGCTCAGGCTAATTGAATAAGCCTGTGAAGCCCTTAAGGCTTTCCAGCTCGTTTAGCCATACATGGGTGTGTATGTACACCTGGCCCAATTTTATTTTCTTTTTTCTTGAATTCATTAAAAACTGACAGATTGGTTGAAAATAATCCTGGCCACTTCAATCTGAACGGTTGAATCTTTTAATGGGCTCAAATGTGTGGGCTTGGGCTTTTACATATCTAAACGGGCTGGGCTCAGGCAGAGGAAAGCCTGGCCCCATGAACAGGCCTAGTATCATCAGGTCGCTGATCATATAGTGATTCTGTGCTTGTTCTCTTAATATTTCTTTTGTAAAATTGTTGGAATCAGACCTTTCTCTAACAAAATTTGCATTGATGAAGCAGAGGAATCCAGAGCCAGTGCAGGCTACAAGAATGCCTGGGGTTCTAATGGCGACGGGATATTGTTCGACATTGCAGAAAATATTAGTCCCATGAAATCTACCCAACATTTCTATGCTTGGTCTAATTGAGTTTAAGATGATCTTTGCAAATGAGATTATTATCTGCAACAAAGTAGACATGATTATCAAACCTATGTTCTGTATATGAATACACACTCAGTAAAGTATGACAGTTTATGGCCAAGGAACGTGATTTCTTACAGTGATTAAAAGACCAATCTCCACCGACGCAAATAACACACCAAAGAATGCCCCCATACAAATCACAAAATCCATTTTGTCTACTCTCCAAATCTTGTAAGCTTCTGTAATGTCAATCAGTCCTGGAAGAGCTGCTAGAATAATTGATGCAAGAATGGCTAACGGGGTGAAGTACAAAAGCCTCGTAAGCAGCTCTAATGAAATAAACACTGTGATGGCCATGACGATGTTTGTGACCGCTGTTTGGCATCCCGCACTGAAATTTACAGCCGTCCGAGAGAAAGAACCTGTGATTTTTTGCCAAGAATGTCATATGGTTGTAGTCTTTTGCAGGTTTGTTGGTCCATGAACTTGTATAAGAACCATTTCTACAACATGGAAAGAGTATTCTAAAGAATGGGTTGCAGAGGACTATTTTGATCGATTATCACTTTGTTTTGGGGGGTCAAATTAGAATGCTTAAATAGAGTTTATTTTAAAGTACAATTGCTAAATGAAGATCTTAATGGGTTCACTTTTGTCTATCCAAATGATCCAAATAGTCATCCTCAACCTGTTCACACCATGGACAAAAATAAAAAGGGGAGAACCTCACCTGTTGCTACGTAGCAAGAACATAAGGACCCAACAACGTTCATGAAACCCATAGCCGTCATTTCCTTGTTTCCGTCAAGGTGGTACCCTCGAATAGATGCAAAAGATCGCCCAACAGCAATGGCTTCCTGATATCATATGGTTCTGATGTTATCATGGGAGTTCAGTGCTTCCAGACTTCAATCAAAAATTCAAAAAAGAAGAAGAAGAAGAAGAAGAAGAAGAAAAGAGAGAAAAATTGCAAGTTTGGCTAGATGTTGACACACCGTAAGCGCGACCATAGCAGAAACCAATCCAATTTTCATAGCTTCTCCAACATGAGTATGATTGAACTGCAACTGATGAAGTGAACTTGGATTTATGCCACCTTTGAAGTGTTTTACTATTTTAACTCCATGCTTATCAGCCCTTGTCAAGAACACTAGCAGTGTCGATAAAATAACGGATATTAGAGGGGCAATGGCTGCTAACCAAAAGAGTTTCTTATTCCTTCTACCCTGTTCATCAGAGGATTAATGAGATTCATGTGATCAAATAGGATTTAACAAACACTTGGAAGCTACACGTTCGAAATCTGAATTTGGTGAAACTCACCAGGAATCTAGCAGCTAGGATAAAGATCAGGAATGCGCACCCGAGGAGGAAATTATCTGGGTTCCACTGGCATGACAAGAACAAAATCTTCACATTGTAATTAATGTCATAAAAAAATGCATTAGGACATGAAACAACAGGAGGATGGATCCAATAACTCACTCTCTTTGCACTACACATGTTGTAGGTGACTCAACATGCTATGGATACAGGTATCCAACAATTTATTTTATGGTAAAAGACTAAATTTCAATCACAAAATTGTTCATATCTTCTTAACCCAAAATTGGCTGAGGAGAAGGATGGTTCCTTTATAGGGTACTCCTTCAAACAGATCCAATAGAGACAGAGTAGAGCATGTAGCTTAGAGGATTAAAGCAAATTGATCTACGAACCATGATTTCAGGGGTTTGAATCTCTCACCACAACCAGTCCAAAAACGAAATCGCGATAGCAAACCAAAAGGTATGAAACTTGGGTAAGGATCTTTTGTTGAACCAAGTCAGCATATTTGTGTTTTGCTTCGCGTAATTCTTATCCAAACTTGGGTGGAACAGCAGAGAAAATGCAAGTATTACTGTATTAGTAGTATGGTAAAAATGCATTTCTTATCATTAATGTGTTTGCTCATGGTAATTGTGGCCTACTGGTAGAATTGATGAACAATCAATTAATTTTTTGTTATTGATTACCATTCTGCAGTGCCAAATATGTGGTATCTGGACACAGTTTGATAGGACACCATGGGTCTAAATTGGCCCCTGAATAGAAATCATTTTAAATGATGGAAAATGAGATTTCATTTCATCCATCATTTTCATCTGACATCGTCAACACTATTCCCATATTCTGTATGAAACATCAGTCAATACTTGAATTATTCCATGATATTAACAGTTTTACTAGTGATGAACAGTGCCCAAAACCAAGAAGAATGGATGACAGTCTTCTAATAGGATTCGAAAGAAGTGGATCGAATGTTAGGAGTAATTTAAGATCATGATTTTCACAGTTGTGTGTGTTCAAGAGAGCTGAAGCTAAATCAAGAAGAGTTGGAAGGTAATGTTTGTTTGCGGATATTCTATAGCTTACTGGCCGGTGAACTGATGCCCAAACAGCCTCCATGACAGAGATCACATCTGTTTTGTTTGTGAAGTGACTTATTCCAATTAGTCCTTTTAGTTGTTGCAGGCCTATTACGATAGCTGCCCCTCCCATGAACCCGACAATTGAAGCGTGCGAAAGGAAATTAACAAGAAACCCGAGCCTGTCAAAAGCCATACAGAATTTTATATATGAAAGTAATAGTTTATGGAAATGCCATCCACATTCTTTTGAGAAACTTCACCTGAACAATCCAAATGTTAATTGGAAGACACCTGCGAAGAATGTTGAAGTGAAAACCAGCTTTCTATATGCAATGGGATTAATCGTCGGATCTACAACTCTTTGAATCATGGAAGAAAGTAGCAGAGATACCACTGCAACTGGGCCGATTGCAATCTCTCTCGAACTCCCCATGACGGCATAAATCAGAGGTGGGACTGTACTTGTATCTAATTTGAGAAAACATATTTAGAAAATAAATCAAACAATTTATCAGAGTGATTCTGTAGTCAATAATTTGAACTTGCATTGTCAATGAAAAAAAATTTAGAGTGAAACATGATGCTTACAGAGACCGTATTGAGGATCGAGCCTCGCCAAACTAGCATATCCAATACTCTGCGATGAATACAGAGATTGAGAACACAAAAAGTTAGAGATCAAACAAAAGGTTTCATTCATTTTAAATGTCTATGAAAGCTTAACCAATGCTGTAAAAACCGAACCATTAACTAAATAAGAGAGTATATTTTTATATTAAAATATCAATTACTAAAGAAAATGAAAGATTAGAAATCAGATTGAAACTATGATACTTAAGTAACAAAAATGGAAATGACATTTCACTGAAATAAAAACAAAGATAAACAAAAATGTATAGTTTATCTGTGGACAAACCAAATAGTCTCAAGACTGAAGAATCTAAGAGACTGAAATCTCCTTACCTGTGGAATACTGAGGCTTGCAAGAGTTAGACCTGCCATTATATCACTCTTGAACTTCACTTTGCTATACGTCCTTCCCCAAGAAAGGATAGGAAACAGGCCTTGAAACACGGAGACAATCCGTTTCGACATGGGCTGTTGTTCAGACAATGAAGAGTGGTCTACATGGGGAGTAATGGTGTTTCGTATCGAGCTGACGAGCTCATGCCATAGAGAAGGTGGCTTGGGGGAATTCAAAACCCATTGGGCTGTTTCTACCCGATTGCCACGTTCGACGTCGAGCTCCTCCATTGAAGATGGCTCATTTGATGATGAACCCATGTCTTCTTTTGAAGTGTTTAGAACTTAGAAAGATTAGCAATCTATCTAGTAGAAAAAAGGAGTTGACAGTGAGGACAACCATTGGAATACTTGGACACCATTACAGAATTTGACAAGTTTGGTAAAAGTTTCTTTCATGGCTGAGGATTTTTGGACCTGAAAATGAAGCCAGCCCAAGATTTTAGACATCAAGGAGAAGCCATGGAAGAATTAAGGAAGGTGGTGAGTGGTCCAGATACCTTTTTATTTCCTCTACTTCAGTTACTCAAGTGTGTTGAGTACTTATAGCCAAAAATAGAATGCTTTTTATCTTTTTATATCTTTTCAATAATTCTGAGAGTAAAAGATCTGACAACTTTCAATTTCAGTGGTGAAGAAATTATGAGGAATCGTGACTGATCAAAATTTGAATTGCACCTTTGTCAAGAAACATTGTTACTCTGTCAATGTGGATGCGATTAATTATTGGATTGGTGTCGTTAATTATTGGATTGGTGTCGTTCAATTATTGGATTGGTGTCTAATCTATATATTATATCTTTAAGGGATTTATGAGTTTAAAGGTTTCCTTTGAATTGAAATGTGAGAAATAGAAATTTGTAACCTCATTTCCCTCTTGGAAATATCGAAATTGCTTCTTGTCTACTACAGAATTATGGGTCACTCTCCATACGGTTACTCTTCGTCAACTTAATAAGTGTGTAAGAACGGAGGTTTACATATGCTCATGGTTAGTCTCACCTTCGATGTGAAGTGGAGATATTCATGTTCTAAAAAAAAATACAATTTTCATCCTGTATTGACCATAAGGTATATTAAATTAATGATTTACAGAATAGTCTATAAACTCAATAAATTTTATCTGAACTGAAGAATAAACTTGTCAAAATTAATCTGAATTTTGAGTTTCTTAGACTCTAGTTTCGGTCATAAATATGTTAGAAATTTTATGGCCCAGTAAACTTAGACTAATAATTCAATTTTGTGGAAAGGACGTGAGAGGAGAAAAAGAAAAAGTTGACCCAATAATTGAATTTTGAAGTCTCTTTGGCATGTAGCCTCCTCTTTCTATCATTCCTTTAGCATGAATGGCTGAATATGTAAGGTTCTCTTCCATTTTTCAGGTCACTTGAACTAATTATTCCTTCCATTTCCAATTACTACTGCCGTGGGTTCTTTTCAACTTGGTAGTCATTGGTTGAAAGATTCCTTCTTATCAATAGCTAAGCATACTCGTTTGGATGAGGTCTAAATTTTATAGAGATTATCGGGAGTTACCCGTGGTTATTCTTGAACAAGGGTTACCATTATGCAGGTGTTACCATTATTTTGTTTGGTAATTTATAGAAATAAAATTAAAACTTATCTTGAGAGGAAAAAAAAAAAAAATTGGTAACTATAAGCAAAGATAACCTAATATATTGACAATTTCATGAGAATTAATAATTTGTATTAAATTCATATAATATAAAAATAAAAATAAAATTTTATAAAACATAATTATTAAATAATATTCATCAATTAAAATTATTTTAAAATATTTTTGCTCCATAGATACAAAGAGAGGTAAAGATGGGCAAAGAGGGGTAAAGGTTTCTTGAAAACTCCCATACTCTAAAGAGTTTTCAAAAAGGGAGAGGGAGGGGTATTACCAAAATAAGGGTAACGGGGGATTACCCTCCATAACAAACCTCTCCGCCCCTCCCCCCCAACCCTATCTTTAGGGATGCAATTTGGTGGGTGAATCTCGTTCACATTCTAATTCTAATCTATTGTGTTAAATTTGTCTCATTATTTTTTCAATTTATATTACATCTCTCTTTTGATTTGTTTATAATTGAATCTAATTTAAAATAGTGTCAATCAAATTAGATTAGATTAAATCGGGTCAATTTGTGTAATTAAATAGACAATTAAGCTTATATATACTGTATGTTGTGCTGATCTATTTTAAACAAAGAAGCGTTTATAAAAATAATTTTTCAACATCAAAATATAATCTTTTAGAGAATTATTTCTTAAAATTTTATCAAATAAATTTATAAAATATAGTTATATGTAATATATTACTTAAAAAATTTATATCCACCATTCAGTAGAAAAAATTTAAAATTTAAAAAAATAATTTTTTCAATAGTAATTATAATTAAGTCTTATTTATCTTAATAAAAAATTATAATTTTACATTTTGTTAGTTCTAAGATAATTTCTTATTCCAAATAATAATGCATTGGTAGATTATAGATTGTGCATCCAGACACTATTCTCTATAAATGATTGAACTTTTGTGTTTGTATTTTCATAAATCAAGAATATATATATACACAACAGCCCTTAAATCACTCCTCTTATTTCCCTAACTTCTCTCAATTATACAATAGAAAAAATCTAAAATCTTTTCGAAATTTTCTCTGTTTACAACTAGATATATAATCTAATATTCTCATTAGGGCTGAAATTTAGGCTAGTCAGACTGGGTTTTTATAAATCCAATCCAACCTATGTCAAAACTTATTGAACCCGACCGAACCCGATTCGACCCGACCCGAATTACTCAACTCGACATGTTCTGAATTTCTGACCCGACTCAACCTAAGTGCTAGTTCGACTCGAGTTTCAACCTTATAGCTACTATTTTATAACGGTGCACTAAGATCATGCCAAATTACGTTGGATTGGGTAAAATTGATTTTAAATTTCTCAATCCAACTCTAGCCAAATTTCATGCAGGTTTTTTTTTTTTCAATTCAAAATATACAAATACATTATCCAAACCCATTGATTTCTTAGATCTGATCATACAAGTGGAATTAAAATCCGATCCAAGTTTCACCCCTAATTCCCATGCAACAACTTAAAAGTGAGGCCACTTTCATATTCCTGTGGATCCCATTTCACCTCAAAAAGTCAAGTATCAAAGAACCATGTATTCTTCTAAAGCATTTTGTTTGTGGGTTCTCTTATGATTAAGAAGGTTTAAAATGAAGAAATGGTACTAATCCCACTTCATGTTGATGTAATTGCATTATTAGTGTTTGAAGTTTGATCAACTTTCTTGCTTGATTTTCTTAACTTCATCCAATCAGAGGCCCACATAGCAGGCCCTGCTACTCCACTTCATTCTTTCCTTCTGGCGCTTGTGCATAGCACTGCCCACCTCTTCTTCTTCCTATCTTTTTAATCTTTCTCTAACTTCCTTTTAATTCTTTTTTTTTTTTTATGTTCTTTTTCTATTTCTTCCATTCTTTCTTATCTCTATGCTGGAAATTTTACAGCAAGGTTCCTCCACCTGGGTTTGCCAATGTGTGACTCGTTCTCTGTTTCAATAACAAGTGGGCAAAATAGTAGAGATGGTTAAAAGATAAAATTAGAAAGAACCCATTAAAAAGGTTAGAAGATAGAATTAGGAGGAATGTGTTAGAGAAAAGTTTAAAGCAATCTTAATAGATGAGAGAATATATAGAAACATCACTCGAGATGGTTTGGACATGTCTATAAGAAATTAGAAATAACTGTTGACGGTGGCTCAATTCCTCCGAGTATTCATCGCTAATTACTTAATACTTGTCTGGCTTATTCTTAGCAAGAGGATAAGGTCTGACTGTATAGAAGTAATTAAGAAGGAACCGATTACACAGAATCTACAAATCAGTTTCGGCTGAACTGCAAGAGGAGTTCTCGGCAGTTGCCTTGTGTGGAATAGCAGGTTGTAATAAGAAACTGCTATTTCTTAGAGAGGGTACACGGCAACCAGCAGGGAAGATTGCCAGCAGAATAAGATTCTATCTTATTCTTGCAGTGAGGTGTGGAGCAATAAACAACAGGTTGCTGCCTATAAGAGGGACACTACACACGGCATTTGGAGACGACATCGAGAGAGAAGAACCCAAAGGGGATGGCCTTTTGGTCGTGGGCTTCTCATCAAGGAGATATGCCTTCAAGAAGGAGCCGCAGATCTGATATTGTCGAGAGGACAGCTCGATGGCCGGAGAAGGGACGGAAGCAACAGTGCAGTACTGCTGCAGATCTGGGTTTTCAGATCGGTAAGTGGCAGCTAGCAGAAGTGCGGCTGGAAAGATGAAGCCCCATTGCCAGAGCAGAAGTGCAAATATGTGTGTGTAGGACACACCATCATTGGATACGCTCGCATTTGAGAAGTATATCAGAAGTTGCTCGTAGAACGCGGGACGCGTAGAGGGAGGAACATAGAAGTTGGGTTCACTATCTTGAGTATAAGAGAGATACAAATATCAACTGAGAGGTGACATCAGTGTGTTGTATACATGTATGTACAAGGGACTCAGGACTTTGAGTTTGGGCTTATGACTCAAGGGAGTCTTTAATATTATACATGTATATTTTTTCTTTTATAGTAAATATTCTGTCGCTCCATATATGTAGGCCAAGTGGGCCGAACTACGTTAAAATATTGTATTGTGCTGTATGTTTATTTTCGTTCGATTTTTCTTGTTTTCGTAGGTAACGCTAACAATAAGCTAATTAGAAAAAGTGAAGTTATAAAGTAGAATGAAGAAAGAGAGAGAAACACTTTAAAGCTACCTAAGATATTATATTATTGATTACATGGAAAAATATAAAAAATCCAAGTTTAAGTAAATGAGTTCAGTGATTATCACGATGAAGAACTCATCAAAATTATGGCATCTAGGAAATTATAGAATTATAAATATAAAAGTTAGTTGAGTGTACAGACTACATAGTATTGAAAGTTTTTTTTTAAATTTAAGTGCGGAAAATCGTAGGAAATCTATCGTAAAACTCCAACGAGTGATACCCACTGCTCTTAAATTACACCAAGTTAAAGTCAAGCTCAAACTTACCACCTCCTATTTCCTTGAAGTTAAAAGCAATACTAAAAAAACCTTCCATCGAGGCCACGTTATTGTGAGATTGCATCACCTACCTACAAATAATTTAAATATGTTATCATTATGTATCGTTGGGATTAATCATATTGATAATGATTAACTTACAATAAAAGGATGACACATTCAAAGCTCTGATGGCCATGACTTGCTTATTGCACAATCAAATATAGCGCAACTTGTCTAAATTGTTAGATTTGTGATTTTAATTGGATTTTCAAGAGGAGGTCTCTCATTTAGTTGGGCATACTAGTCATGTTAGAGGATAAATTTCATTTTAAAGTTAAAAATTAGACGAATAGATAGATTATTATAGAAGCTATTAGATTGTCTTTGATGAGATTAAATTATCTTAATCTTTGAAAGTTTGAACTTTAAGATAAAAGTAGATCCTCTGAAAAATAAATTTTATCAATTATAATCAATTTAATGATGAGAATATATAAGTATGAAAAAACGATTGAGTATAAATTTATAATAAAATAAGCTCATAAAAACTCTTATGTCCGTGCTAGAAAATGTGCAGTGTACAAAATGGTCGGATGATTATTGCTAGTTTGGCCCTTTCTTAGTAGTTAGTATAAGGGTTTAAAAACCGTCTCTATTAATATCTCGGCCGACATCATCCTCTCTCCTTTTTATTTGAAAAAGAGAAAGAAGATCGAATTCCGCCGATTTTTAACCCCTTTGATAGTATTGGGAGGTCTTCTAAAAATTGAAGTATGAAGATAAGGACAACATCTTCCATAGTGTTTGTATAAGACCCAAGATGTGGACCGTGCAATGGAGAATCAAACCAGAATTCCATCTTCTTTCTTTATTTAAGGATAAAAAGAGAAAGGGCACTTACAGGCATGCATCACCTCATTGGAAGTGGGTCGGTGGAAGAGAATTGACCCTTTCATAATGTGAAAGCCGTGAACTGATTTGAGTGACAGCCATTCACTCCTTTTTTCATTTAATTTTAGAATTTGACATAAGCCCGGTATTCTAAGATCGGATTGAGTTTCTTTTTTCATACATTAATAGATAAAAAGAGTGCAAATACATAAAGATAAAACAAATAAAACAACAAATATAAAAAATGGAAAAAAAATTATAGATAAAGACCTTAAGGTAAGATCAACACATTCTTTTCATATACGTAAAATGTATGTCATATATCCGGAATTCTTATAATGAAGCAGCCCACAAGACACACTTAGTTAGAGCACATCTCCCAACTACCGCACTTGACTCACTAGAATCTCTGAATATCCTATTATTATGTTCCCACCGAAGACTCCAAACAGTGGCAAATAAAGATAACTCCCACAAAGAACTTGAGGTCGGGCTGAGTTGGGCTGAGTTTGGGTTGAGTTGTCTCTTTGGTTCGGGTCAAGATATGGGTGTTGGATTGGTCCAACTTAGTATATAATAAGTTTGAAGGGGAGATATTCTACGTTCAATTAGCTCTAGAACTTTTGGTATATTGATTATGTACTTAAATTTCAGTGGAGGACTTTGTCAATAGAGCCCACCTAAGGCCTACTTGAATCCCATACCCTCCTCACAATCTCTGAATTGAATCCCTACTCAATTTGAACCCGTTCTAAGTTGATCTTACTATTAAATTGAAATCCATTCAAAACTGACCATATTTTCACCGTTGATTTTTGAATCTTTTTAAAATTAAATCACTACTTTTGGAATTTCAGATTCAGGCCTCATAATCATACCCATAACTAAATAGGTTGGGCCTCTATAAGCTTTGGCCCAGCCCAGCCCGATTCCGTTGCAAGAGGTTTGCATGCTGCTCGAACATTTCCACGTCATGCATTCTACTTCATCTACCTTCTCTTCTCATCTTCTTATCTTCTTATCATCTTAATCTTTAAAATGATCATGTCTCATCCCTCTAATAGTATTATTTGATTCATGTAAGATGCAAATTAAAAAATCTAAATCATCATTAATTTTTAAATACTTATATATTTCGGCACACAGTTAAATAGTTAAACTGATCAAATAAAAAATTTCATAGAAAATCTATAAAGTTTATCATACTCGGCTCATTTAACTCATCAAATGGTGTATATCCTGCCTCTCCAAGACGTCCACCGCTTCAACTCAACTCGACTCAATAAGATATTGTTCACTCTGGGTCCACCCACACAGGGGTGTCCGTACAGTTTTTGTTTTGGGCCCGACCCAACATCCAAGCCCAAAACGCGTCTTAGAGGAGCTTAAGGGCTTATAAACCCCCTCGATTTTCTCTCAATTTCCAATGTGAAAATCCAACAAGCCCCCCACCGCACGACACATCGCCTTGGTGGATGCATTGGCTGCCCGACACATCTCCTTGGCCGATGTATCGCTCTGGGCTGGGTCAGGGTACTACATGGTGAGTCCAACAATTTTACAAAATCTAAAAAAATAATATATACATCTTTCTATTTAGAAACTAATGTACAATTAAAATTTTAAGAGGTGAACTTTATATGCGTTAAATAATACTATTTAAAGTTATACTTATTATTAAGATCAGAAAATAAAATTATTCCTCAAAGTATTATATCTATGAATAGATATAGAAATTAAATTGAGATGGTCATATAATTGAAGTATTTAATACTAAAATATTTATCAACATAGAGTCAATGTTATTGACAGAATGTTGGAATTTAATACAAGGAATGGCCCTACTATAGGAATAATGTTAAGTGGCGGTGCTCTGATAGACAAGTATACAACTCTTTTCTTCTTTTTAATTGGAGAGTTTAGAATATGACATGTTCAGTTACATCATATCTCATTGCCCTTTTTTCTTACTCTCTATTATTTTTATTATTAATATATTTCCATTGACTTCCCTTATCAGGAGATGAAAAACGTCAGATGGAGATACTCCATAGTCCATATCCTATTTAATATTTAGTAATAAAATTAAGTTTTCTTATCGAAATTTGAAAGTGTTCAGACTCCCAAGTTCAAATCGTGAGAAGTAAATCTACGAAAAGTGACTTAAAAGGATTTCAACATGAATCCAACTCAAGCTCTATCTTCGTGAGGAGAGCTTTTTGACAGTCAAACTAACCTCCTCTCGGTTAAAATTGAAAAACTTGGTATTTTTTTCTATATATCTAAAAGCATTTATATTTTTTAAAAAAATCTCATTTATACATATTATGATTTAGTTGAAAATATATATAAAAACTTCTCTGAAACACCTGCTCAAGTGGTCTCCACAGTTGAGTTTAATATATTTGTTGTTAGATAGTTGAAAATTTGAAATTTTAAAATTTAAAATCAAAAGTAAATGATTATACAAGTTTCATACTACATTTTTAAATAATGAGCTCTACTGTTGGACAAAAGTCAGGAGAGAAAGAGAGTAACACTCTTTGAACTTTGAAGCACACAAGAAAGACTCATAATTAAGAGACATACTTGGATTACTCTGAGCTGAAATGTATAAATGCTCTGATGGATCCATGTAATTGTCAAAATTGGAGTTAGTAAATCATTTTATTAATATGGTCTAGCTTGGTGTACTCTAAAGGCAGTGGGTATCATCCATGGAGATTTTACGTTGGGTTTTCTTTGATTTCCCACACGTAAATAAAAAAAAATCATTTTATTGCTTATTTTTAATGTCAATATAAGATTATTATAAATATTTTTATTTATGCTGTTTAATCCAATAATGAAAATGTATTAAACAGACAAAAAATGATAATAGATCTAAATCAAATATAGAGACAATATTTTAAGTTGTCTAGATTTGTCATAAAATATGACTTATATATTGCTCATACACCCATAGGAATTGCCAACTTGGGTTCCTTAGTTTTTCCCTAGTTCTTTAATAAAAATTTATATGGCACAAAATTTTGATCTTTCATTGCAGTTTTTAACTAAGACTTTGTTTGGATGGAGGTAAATTTTAGGGGGTTATTCCTAGTCAAAGGTTACCCAAATAATATAAAAATCCCTTTCTTTGAAAAGGATTTTCATGGATGGAGAGAAACCCCCATTGTCCTTGTCTGATAAGGGAGAAGTAAAGGTAAAAATCAAATTTTTATCTCTCCTATTCCACTTTTGAAAACTTTTTCCTGATAAGGCATATTCATAATATCCAGGATATGACCCTTAGTGAGGAATAATCCTAAGTAACTCTTATAAAATTTATCTCTCATCCAAATACAGCCTAATACTCGTATTAAGGGTTAAAAGTAGTTCCATCTTAAGATTTTGCATCTATTTAACTTATTCAATGTGGTGCAAATACTCAAACATCTGATCTGAAAAGTTCGAGTAGTGCTACAATGAAATCTTGTAAAAAATTTGACTTAGCTGAATAAATCACAGTAAAAAATGCAGCTCATCAAATAATCTAAAGTTTTAAACTTTGATTTTTAAATTACAATTAAATTATAAAATAAGTACTTTTACATATAATGCTCAATTTAATACTGACATCAATGAAATTTGAATCTAAATGTAAAAAAATCATATTTTAAATAATTTAAATTTATCACTAAATTATCCACTCAAAAAGCGTTTCCACTCTTGAGCTTGAAATGACTCTCTTTTAGTGCAGCCGCCTCTCTCATTTCGGCCATAAAACTTTCAACATAAATACAAAAATATCTTCAAACCACAAGTATTTGGATTTTGCACCATAATTTATCAAGAGATTATTGTTCTTAAATAAATGGCAGTGGGGCCATTAATCAGGGGCACCACAATTTGGGACAGCGAAAGCTCCGGCCCTTAGATATTCTAAATTTCAAGGGCTCTAAGCAAAACTGTTAAGATGGGCCCAGAGGCCCTAAAATCTCAGAGGTCCTGCTGCATGTTATTTTCTAGAGTTATCTTTTTAGAGCTATTTTGAGAGACCCTAAGTAACACAGCCTACGCCTCCTATAGCCAGGGCCAGCTCTGACCGAAAGGTCCTTCTCCATTCATAATTACTTAATTCGTGTAATTCAACCACTTGCCTCCCGTCTCAGGAAGTGAGAGGTTGTAGGTTAAAGCTCTCATGACCTAATCTTTGTGTGTCCTAGGGGTAGAAGGCTCACCCGTCTGGATTTTACGCTGGATATTCTGTAGTTTTTACACGTAAATTCAAAAAAAAATAACATTCATAATTTCATTTAGAAAAAAAAAAAATCATATAAAAGTATGTCCTTGGACTTTATTAGGTGGGCCACATCGAAATGAATGGTGGTGGTTCTCTCTCGCGTAATTAATGATTTTAGAGTAGGTTTCTCGGTGTTTTTAGTAAAAATAAATATTAAATATACAATTAGGAAGTGTTTGACTATTTGTTATTATATGCTTTGAGCGTTTCATGCACTTTATCATTCGAGTTTGAGATAAGATAAGTCTCGTGTATTAGATAAGTACAGGTATAGTCAGCACTCTAATTTTAGAAGTTTAAATTAATTGATCTAGATTGAAGATATCTGTTTAATATATTTTTATTATTAAATTGAAGATTAATAATAATAAAATTTGCTTGAAGGTTTTATTTTAATGCTTTCATGACGAGCTATGTAATATTTTTTTTAATTGAATTGTACTGACATTTATAAGACCACTTTGTTACCGATTATAGTCTCAAATTTTCAATACCATTACGTAATATCTAGGAAAAGTTAATATATCTAATATTTTATAACAATACCTTAAAATTTTAGTAAATATTTTTAAGATATCATATATTAGTTTTATTTATATCTTCCATTTTAGATAAAAAAAAATTAAAATTTCAGCTGAAAATTCATGTATATCACTTTTAGCGCCTTTTCATTAAAAACTTAATATTGTATCATATTTTAAAAAAAATCAACTGAATCTAAATCCTATCAACCGAGTAGACTCATGTTTGGCAATTGATAGATTATGATATAGGAGATTAGGATAAAGTTCACTCGGTTTAAATTCTTGTTATTTGATTGTCATTGAATGATAGGAGAGATTACTTGTTATTAGAGTAGAAAAATATCATTAAATTTTTCTTTTTATGACCAAAGTATCCAAGCTTGTTAGAGAACTCGATTAATCATAAAAATATGTACAAGTATCCCTACTCATACACCCAGTAACTCTATAAAGAGTGATCCTTTTGAATTTATATTATATGTAATCCACCGCTTATCAAATGTTTAAAATGCAAATTTTAGTCTTTTTACATTGTTGAAAAATAAAGAGTTAGAAAAATGAGACATTTCTATTTCTTTTCATTATCAACAATGTAAAAAGTAATTATTTTTCTCTCAAAAAATTCAAAAAATATAATTAAATAGAAAAAAAGACTTTCCTTATTTACTAAGCAGAGCCCCGAGGAGTGAAGAGCGTTAAAAAAGTGTACCGCCTTCTTCGGCGGTTCATTAACATCCTGCAATGGAAAAAAGAAGAAAAAAAGGAAAAAGTCAAAGACCTGATTCCTTCCATTTTCCATTTTCCATTTTCCATTGCAGAAACCCCGTTTTGAAATTCATTTCAAAGTTGACTGAATCTAAACAGAGCGAGCTTGCCATTTATTTACCTTAATTCCTTAAATCATTTTATTTCATCTTACCTTCTTCCTATATATTTCCACAATAACATCAGCCATTGAACGTGAATTTTTTTATATAATAATTCATAAATAACAATTGCTAAAGAACACAAGATAAAAGGGTAGGAGTTCATCAGCTAACAGTTTTATTTTTTTTCTTCTTCTTCTTCATTTTTCCATGTAATTTCTTTCTTTTCTGTGATTTACTGTCTTTTTCTTTTCTTTGGAAACAGCTTTGGCTTTTAACAGGGAACCTTTTTTGGTGGGAATCTTCATTTGAACCACCATCAGTGGTTTTCATGTAATTCCTTGAAACTTTCATGGAAGGTGAGAGAAAGCTTATGTTATTGATGTTGTTGGCTTTTTTTTTTTTTTCATACGTTTTGCTTTCCAGATAGTTGTTTATACTTATAAGACTTTAAGACCCTTTTTATAGAACTGAACCTAAGGTGTTTGTTCAAGTGATGATGCATGTTTTAATAATTATTTGTTTCTAGATTGAATCTGTCAACTTTGGCTTTTGAGTTTCAGATATGGATAAGATTCCTTGCGTTTAGATCATGCATCCATTTTTTCTATTGGATATTATGGGTATTATGAATTTTTTTCTTCTTTCTTTTCTTTTGTTGAGTTATCATTGATGCGAGGTTGGGACAGTTTTTTTTTAAATGGTTCATGTATTAATATAAAAGGCACAAGAGGTGCAATACAGAAGAAAGAAAAACCAAAAAGCTAATGGATGAAAGAAAAACCACTAAGAGCTTACACTAGATCAACACATTCTTTCCAAGAATGTTTGATTATGACTTTCTTAAGCACTACAAGTATAGAGATATTCTTCCACAAGGGAAAGATTTAGCTATCTATTGCAATTTGTTTACATTTTATTTAGTAAATTGTTTTAATTTAGATTTATTTTAATGTGTAAAACACATGAGTAAAACTCATTCTTAAAAATTGGCTTATAAGGCACTATGGGACTTTCCTAACACTCTTCTTTAGCATCACGGTTGGAGACACTTGGCTCTCCCCCTCCATGTAGAGATGGAGATACAAACCCGACCCATTCCAGTGGTATGTAGAACCCATCCTTAAAAACCAATTTATAAGGAGAAGGTGCCAAGTGCTTATAAATCTTAAGACCCAAAGGTCTACCGGTAATGTGAGACTTTGCTAACATGAATGACTGATGTACTCATTTTTATTCCCAAAGGTCCACTGGCTGATGAGGGGAACCTGAGTTTCAAATATCAGTTGAAATTTGAAATTTCAGTCAATATCTCAGAGAGCAATATTCAAATATGGTGAAATGTCAAGGTTCTTTTTGCAGAAATGGACTCAATACTGATATACCAAAAATTTCAGTCAATAATTTTTTGAAAAATATAGAAACTAGGTCTGGATTAGACTGATATGCTCGAAATATCGGCGGATTTATTGGGATATGTCGGTTTCAGCCGGACATTTTGAACTCGGAGGGTATCCAACCATGCATTCTAGAGAGTTACCAGTAAAAGGAAAACTGGGTGTTCTTTCTTGTCTTTGAAGAATGCAGGGGACCCTTGTCATTTCAAGAAAATAAGAACAGAAGCATGTGAACACTCGTCTCAAAGGAATCAAGCTTAGGAATGGAAGTCATGTTTGGCTTTTGGTTGCAAGGTCAAGAATTCAACCACCACCATCCAAAAAAGTCCACTCAAAATATTCTCTTTCTAGGCTTTCTAGGAAAATCTATAAAAGAAGAGAAACTAATACAATGTAGGCTAATTTGTTCTATAAGTAGGCAAAAAAAAACAAAAAAAACCGTCAATAAGAAGCAACTAAAAAAAAAAACTCAAGTCAAAACCATCCTCTTAAAACATTTTTTTTTTAAAGTTCATATGCTCAATTATTGTAGGAGCTGATGAGTTTCTAACACTAATCATTCTGCTATTCAATAATCCAAATGTCGGTTCATCTTTTTATTTTTTAAAATTCCAATGTTTATTCTAATTTGAAAAATATTATATTGAGTTTGTACTTGGTCAAGACTGACAGCTGATAGTATGATTCCTCTTAGATGGATGTTTTGACTGGGAATTCCTTCTCATGGTTATAAAAGGAGTTCTCTATTCTTCGCATATCTCGAACAAGACTCTGAATTTGGACTCTGCATCTTCTTTGTTGAGTGTAAACGAATTCATTAAGCTTCAAATTGAGTCCACACATTCAGCTTCTGTAACATTCTCAGTTAGCCAACTTCTACTTTCTTGTACTATCACTGTTATTATCTCTTGATAGATTCAAAGAAAATTGACTTAGAAGTTGGCTATTTTGTTTTGTAGTCAACAAAGAAGTAACCCATTTGTATTTTTTGGATTAAATTCTATAAACTTTACTAGAGAGCACGCTTGGAGTGAACTAATCTCACTTGGAATGCTTATATCATGGATCAGTAGTGTTCTTCACCACCACTCGGGTCCGTAGCCATTTTCTCATTTTTTTTTTTTTCCTGATGTACTATTATGCAGGTGAACAATCACTTTGTTTGAAGTACAAAGCATAGGTTGCTCAACAGAGATGGGACATTCCATCTCCGATGAGGTTGATTTGCCATCTGTTCACAAGGTTAGATTGCCTCCTCAGCAGAAACCCTATAAGGAATTCACTTCAATGCTGAAGGAAACATTCTTTGCTGATGATCCTTTGCGCTCTTTCAAAGACCAACCAAAATCAAGAAAGTTCATCCTAGGGCTACAGGCCTTGTTTCCAATTCTTGAATGGGGAAGGCATTACAATCTAAGTAAGTTTAAAGGAGATCTAATTGCAGGACTGACGATTGCAAGTCTTTGTATCCCTCAGGTAGTTAATTTATACTTCAAATAACTAAGTTATGTTGTTAATTACAAACGATTACAAACTAATAAAATTACTGACATGGGTTGTGGCACTGAAATAGGACATTGGCTATGCGAAACTTGCGAATTTGGATCCTCAATATGGACTATGTAAGTACATTTTTGCTACTTTAAAGAGTATTCGTCCTAAATGGCTTGGTTATTCTGGAATGTAGAATGGTTATCTGATCTCAACTTATGTAACTTTTGCTTTCAATTCGCCAAAAAAAATATACAGCTAAATGCATAACCAATTAACCATTCATTCTTCCAAAAATGTATAACCAGGCATATCATCAGTTTACGTGTGTTAAAATTAGCTAGCGAAAATTACTTATGTTCATGAAAATTATTCTATAAATTACAGACTCGAGCTTTGTTCCACCACTGATTTATGCACTCATGGGAAGTTCCCGAGACATCGCCATCGGACCTGTAGCAGTTGTGTCTCTATTGCTTGGGACCCTGCTTCAGAATGAGGTTGATTCTGTTAACAATGCGGCTGAATACCGGAGCCTTGCATTCACGGCGACTTTCTTCGCTGGAATCACTCAAGCAGCACTTGGGTTTTTGAGGTATAAAACATCAGCTATTTTTGTCAAAGGTTAACTGAAATCCTATAATAAGGATCATATTGAAAGTACATAAGTGTCTAGTTTCGGTACGAAAAACAGTTTGCAATCGCAGAATTTTTGCTGCATTGACAGGTTAGGCTTCTTGATTGACTTCCTATCCCATGCTTCCATTGTTGGATTTATGGGTGGAGCAGCCATTACAATTGCCCTACAACAGCTAAAAGGTTTCCTTGGAATAAAGAAATTCACCAAGAAAGCCGACATTATCTCAGTCATGCGATCTATTTGGAGTTCTGCGCACCATGGGGTAAGGAAATTATAACACTCTTTAATATTAAGCAACACTATCACAACATTATATAGACCACCAACTCATTATAAATAATAAATAAACAAACAAAAAAGAATTTTCCACCATCGCTTGCCTTAATTGGTTCTTCCTGTTATTGCATTTGCAGTGGAATTGGCAGACAATACTCATAGGATCGGTTTTCTTGGTTTTCCTTATATTTGCCAAGTACATTGTAAGGCCTGTTACTCTTTATTTTCTCGGTTTTCCTGGCTTTCCTTCTATTTGCCAAGTACATTCTAGGACCAGTTTTATGTGGAATTTTTTGCATTTCTTACTAATTAGAGTGTAACAGGGAAAGAGAAGGAAAAACCTTTTCTGGGTCCCTGCAATTGCCCCTTTGATCTCTGTCATTCTCTCCACATTTTTCGTATACATCACGCACGCTGAAAAACATGGTGTTCAAATTGTAAGTAGTGAAACTTTGAACAGAAGTGAACATGCATATTTCGAGTTCGAATTTTGAAAATTGAAATTATTAAGTTAGAGATTAATAGCTGTGTTTCTGTGTTTCAAGGTGAATCATATAGAGAAGGGCATAAATCCATCGTCCTTCAGTCAAATCCATTTCACAGGGGAGCTTGCTTCCAAAGGTTTCAGAATTGGTGCAGTGGCGGGTATGATAGCTTTAACGGTATGCGAATCACAAACCCCAAGAAATCCTAATTATCAAAGAAGTGTGCTTGAATGAGTGTGACATGAAAGATTGTGTGTTTAACAGGAAGCTACAGCAATTGGACGAACATTTGCAGCTATGAAAGACTATCAGCTGGATGGGAACAAAGAAATGGTTGCACTCGGGGCTATGAATGTTGTTGGCTCAATGACATCTTGCTATGTAGCCACGGGTAAAATTTTCTTTTCATCCCAAAATTGAAACAAAATTTTCATCCTTGATCCCCAAATATGCATGTATTTTTTCGCTAGAGTGTGGTGGCCGGGTTCATGGTTAGGGATCTATTCCATGGATTTGACAGAAGGTGACCTAAAAATCAACTTGATGAACTTCCCCTGCCCACAATTGGTTAATAACCAAATGAATTGTAAGGAAAATATTACAAGATTTAGTATTCCTGTGTTGCAATCTTCTTCATGGTTCTTGGACAGGGTTGATTTGTGTTGGAGCCTAAAACCTCAATGAAGGAATGTTGAATGCTATGGACACTTTTAATACCTAAAATTGAACTACTTCTGTTTCCAGTTCTACAAGATTGATGGCGTCGTTTCTCACAGGTTCATTCTCCGCTCCGCGGTGAATTACATGGCTGGATGCCATACAGCCATCTCTAACATTGTGATGTCGGTCATAGTATCCTAACTCTACTACTGATCACACCTCTATTCAAGTACACTCCAAATGCCATTCTTTCATCTATCATTATATCTGCTGTCATTGGCCTTATAGACAATGAGGCGGCAATTCTTATATGGAAAATCGATAAATTGGATTTCATTGCTTGCATGGGAGCTTTCTTTGGTGTGATTTTTGGCTCTGTTGAGATAGGACTCTTGATTGCGGTATGAAGCAAATTGCACATACTTCACTTTTACAAGCTTGTGAGTGCTGGATCATTAATCTACTCTTGTGAACTATTTCTGAACAGGTTTCAATATCATTTGCAAAAATACTTTTGCAAGTGACACGACCGCGGACAGCCATACTTGGAAATCTCCCAAGAACAAACATCTACCGCAACATTGAACAATATCCTGATGCTAAGAAAGTCCCTGGTGTGCTGATTTTGAGAGTGGATTCTGCAATTTACTTCTCCAACTCCAACTATGTTAGGGAGAGGTATGTTATGAACTATCTTCACCTTTTCATAAGAATGAGTGAATTCTCTCCCCCATCTTTCATATTTTTTAGCAGTTTTTGTTTAATTTTGCATTTTCTATGACATTACAGTGGAATGAGTCTCAATGACTCAATTGAGTCTATGAACTGGTTTGACTTCGCATCGAGTTGAGTCCATTTTGAGGGTTTTTGAACCCTAGTTACAAATGATAAAATGTCTTTAATCAAAGTCAATCCTTGAAAGGCAATGGACATTTTGTAACTGTACTTGATATTATAACATGTTATATACTTTTCAAATATATATATAGAAATTGTTGTTATCAGTATGGAATTCACTTGGGCAATGGGTTGGCTAATTGATGCAGCAGAACAACAGGTGTTGTGTGTTGCAATCAGAAGGTCCCCTGCTTCAACCTGAATCACTATTAAAAATTATGCACTATGGAAAAATACAGAGAGCAAACATATTTTATAAACTCAAATTCTAAATCTAATATTAAATCAAATATATCTCTTAATCAGAGATTAACACAAACTTAGAATACTAACTCAATAAGAGCTCTAATATATCTTAACATCCTCCATCAAACTCAAGTGGGTCCACCACTTGAGTTTGAAATTATTGAATTGGATAACTGATAACTAGGTAATCCAACAGTCGAAACGATGAGGTCAAGAAGAGAACCAACGTGCCATGTGTATTTACATCTAACAATTAACAAAACATCTTCTAAAAGTAATTTAGTAATAAAACATTTTCTATAATGACTAAACTCATTCTCTCGCAGGATCCTGAGATGGTTAAGTGATGAAGAAGAAGAACTCAAGGCAAATGATCAACCAAGAATCCAGTTCTTGATTGTTGAAATGTCTCGTGAGTGATCATTTCTTTCCAAGTAATTAAGATTAACTGAATTGGATTAGAGCTAATTTTCATGGTTATTGTCCTTAAACAGCTGTTACGGACATCGACACCAGTGGCATCCATGCATTGGAAGAGTTGTTAAAGAGTCTCAAGAAGAGAGGAATTCAGGTGAGCAGCTACACAATTATACAAGAAAATATGAAAAAGAGAAATAGAAGTAGTAATTCCATAAATTACTGAAGAAAAACAATTTCCAAAATTAAAAAGAGAAAAAGAAAACCTCTATTGTTTAAAATTTTGAAAAAGAGTTAATATAATGAGAAAAGATTCTGATTTTTTTAGATTAACGTGTGGAAAACTTAGACACAGTCCTACTAAAACTCCCAAGGATGAGCCCACTACTCTTAAAACACACTAAGGTTAGGCCATGGAAGCTCAACATAGATGGTGAGATTAAAGTATTGGATAATATGGAACAAAAAATATTGGCTTATATTTTAGTCATATTACCCATTTCAGCCATACATAATTTTTAATAATAAACAAAAAGGACTAAAATTTCCGAGGGAAATATCATCCAAAATAGACTGAAATTTTAAATTTTGATTGAAGCCTGGTTCTACTATCGTAATTTCAGTATCTCCAGAAAATCAAACAACACCAAATTTTCATATTGAATAGGCCTAAAATTTAAAATTGTCAACCAAAATTTGGATTTAGACCATTTCCTAGGTTAAATCTTAGTTACAAAGTTGTCCATGTCCATAGGTTTAACTATGTATTGCACAAGATCTAGCCCCTCACTCAATTACAAATTTCAGCTGAAATGTAAAATTATGGTCCAAGTTTTTATCTAAACTCATAGCAAATTTTATAAATATCGATTGAAATTTCTAAATATCAACAAGGAACCCTCCCCTGTTGTAGTCATTGCACTTGCACCCCAAAAATAAACCTGTTGGTGCTGAACACACATTTGAGAAATTCAATCTACAAGTTATGGATTTAGAAGGATTAATAACTGTATTTAGTGATATTCATCGTGTAACGCCCGCCCCTTTTCACCGAAAATCAGAGCTTATTTATTTTTTATTTTTTTAAAAGTGACAAAAGGCGCGGACGTCACGACGCGAGTTAAGTTCCGAGCTTCTAAAGCCTGGCCCTTAACTGGCCAACCCTACGCGTGCGTGGAACATAAGTCCACAAGTACGGTTCACGCGTAGAAAGTAAGCTCGCGGAACATAAAAATAACTGCGGATGATAATAGAACTATCCTACCAGTTCTTCAGATAGCAGGGAAGAAATATCCAATTAATTACGAAAATGCCATTATACTGTATTATCCAAAATAATACCTAAACATAGCAAACTACCTAAATTATTACATTTCCGACAAGCTAACTATACAAATACATCTTTTCTAAAATAAACGTAAAACAAAATAATTAATCCGCCTCCCCAAGCTCCTAAACTTGGCTTTCGTCTCGCCCTTCCGGTCCGCCATCCCCTGCATCATCAGCTAGGGTAGAAGTAGGGCGTTAGAACACGCGCCCAGTAGGATTCCGAGTAGGGCTAGATCATGGGTTAGTAATAACCACATACAGATAATAACACAGTGAAGACTATAAACCACCATGTACTGAAAATATAAGTAAATGATATGCCATGGGTGTCAATGTTATGAATCCCACCCATCATTCCTGCCATATACTGTCATATCCCTCTTGACGGAAAAACCTCGTCAAGATATGTCCAACCGCAAACTATCCCCCTTGACGGCTAAGCCTCGTCAAGGTGTCCCCATGCCTGTTCTCGGTTGCCCCGATGGAGCATAGACTCGGTTTGTTTATTTTTTTCCCATGCCATGCATGAGATGTAATGCATTATGCTATGTAATATGTATATCTCATACCCTTAATATACCATACATAGCCTTACCATATAATGCATAATCTTAAAAATAATAAACCATAGTATTAAACATAATGTCCATAATCATAGAACAATTGTTTTTTAAGATCAATCCCAAAATCAACCAAAATAAGATAAATATACCATTACACATCCATGGCTTATAAGTAGGTAGAAATCCTACCGAATACCGACTTGCGTCTTTATTTCGTTTTCGACTGACAATGCAGCTACCGACTTGCGTACCACTCGCGCTATCGGTACCTTATTAAATTACCAAATCAATCCAAGTTTTATCATTTCCAAGCCCATAAATCATAACTTAGTGGGTTTCTTCATTTTAGCCCATATTTACCATTTTTGCCACTACCCTTCACATAAACAATTTTTCATTAATTCATGCCTACTTAAGCTCAAAATTTAATCCACAACTTAGGTCCTTAACTTAGGTCCATTAATGATTCATTGACCATGACCTAACATCCCTAAATCATCCACTTAATTTAATCAAATTTTCCATCATCTAGACACAAGCATGGACCCAACCTTAGCCCATACAATAACTTACAAAATGGGTCATGGGTTCGGCCACACACCATGGCCGAACCCATGATGTCTTGTTCCCCATTTTCCTTGGATCCTTAGCACATTTTAGATCTACCACAAGTCCTCCCATGAGAGGTTTACATCATGCATTTAAATCACCATTTTAAGGCATCATTACATATTTTGGGTCCATCAAAACTACTAACATTTTCCCATTTATTTCTCCATAAATCACAACCATTAAATCTACCATTGTTCACCACAGGGTTCGGCCATACACCATGGCCGAACCCATGGTTCATGATTCATCACTCTTTACTCCAAAATATCTCCATTAACCAAAATATTAAATCCATTACTCTTCCCATTTTTCCATAGCTTTAACCTTAAAAAACCCTAATTAACTTCACACACACAACAACCTAGGGTTCGGCCATACACCATGGTCGAACCCATGGTTCATAATTTCTTCTCTTTTATGCCTCCCAATGCCATAAAATCCTTTTACATTTTCATCATTAAACCATTTTGAAACATTACCCCCATTCACTCATTTACTACAATTCATTAACCTAAAACCCTCATTGCCTTCCATTCTTAAAACCTTAACCAATTACATCAAAAACCCAAATCACCCATCATGTCATGGCCGAACCCTATGGCTCATAATTTTATTCCAATTACCCCATTCCATGCTTAATTTCATAATTTACCCAATGCACATAATTCATTTATTTATTTTCTTAACCTAACCCTAATTTTTTTCCACTTAGGGTTTCCTCCATCTTCCACCCTCTCATTTGAGGGGTTTAACATCCATGACATATCTCTATGTAACCACCATTAATTTTTATAAAATTAAACCCTAAATCTTAAACCCTAAAAATCCAAAATTTCTTGTTTAAGAAATACTTACTATCCGACGTCTCCTCCGATTTCCGCCACTCCCGTCGGTCTCCTTAGCCTCCTCTCTCCTTCCTCTTGATCTTTGATAGGTCAAGATCTTTGATCAAGGGTGGCAACTCCCAACCTTAAAATCGGCCATATTAGGTTTGAATTGAGAGATGAAAAGAGGAAAAGATGATGAGAGGAAGATGATGACCTTAATCTTAGAGTGAACTCCCCCCAAATTCCTTTTTTTTTTCTTCTCTCCTTGAGCTCCTCTCTTCTTCTTTTTTCTTCTCTCCTTCACTTGGACATGGGACGGCAATGGAGGAGTGGAGAATTGAAATGAGAATGAAAAGAGAGAGAAAGGAAAAGATAAGACTCATTCCCATTTTTTTTTTCTTTACATTAACTACCTCCACCAACCTTAAGATATTTTTTAGATCTTTTATTTGCTTTATGGTGGTGGTTATCTAAACCACCACCAAGCCCAACGTGTGTGAATTTTTTTGAGTTTGAGATGAGGTGAATCTTCACCTCATGGCCCCACCTTGACCATTCTTAACTACCATATTTAAATAATTTAATTAGATAATTACCTTAGGCTAAACCATTGATACTTAGCCTAAGTCATTACTCCACCCATGGTTGACCAAGTCAACCATGGTGGCGGCCCCACCAATCATTGGCCCACCCGCCACCTCACTTGATGAGGTGGAGGTGGGTCCCACTTGGCCACACCACCATTGTTTAATTCCAAATTACTTAGGGTGATTAAATTTCATTAAGCCCACTCTAAATGGATCACCATTGGGCCCATGGCCCAATTACATTTCCCGCTAGCCCATTTACCTTAGAGCTTAACCATCTTGACCCATTGGGTCCCAAATGGGTATTTGACCCAATTTGACCATTTTTGACCCATTTAACCCTCATTGACCATTTAAATAAATTTAAATCCAAACCTTAGTCTATTGGGCCACACTTGGGCCTTTGTCCAAATTTTGGCCCATTTACCATTTACTCCACCTATTTTCTAATTTCCATCATTAAAATAAATAATATTCACATTTATATTAATTCCCAAATTCCGAGACCTTACACATCGTCGGCTCACATGCCAAAGCACAGCCCCACAAATATCACTACATGCAATAACAACATAGGTATGTGTCTTAAGCATTATCACAACTCTCGTTCTCAATGGCAATTGTTAATAGTGCGATATTATCTTGCAATTCTAACGAGAATTTATTGTTTCTCGAGACAAAAATGTGTTTTTAATGAGAATTTACCGTTAAAAATACTAGATGCGATAAACTCCGTTTTTAACGCACAAAAGTTATTTTGTCGATATTTTCATGATAAAAAACACATCTTATCGTTGTATGTCAGATTGAATTAGAAATAGTACCTCAGCAAGTTCATATTTTTACTTCCTCTCTACAGCTTCTTTTAGCCAATCCCGGGCAAGTGGTGCTCAACAAGCTTGATGCCGCCAAATTCCCGGACCGGATTGGCCAGGACAAGATCTTCCTCACGGTGGGTGATGCCGTAATGACATGGTTGCCCAGGGCAAAGATGGAAGATGTATGAGAGTATAAAAACCAGACTATTATTAGGATATGTTATTTAACATCTAAATATATTGTAATACAGATAACAAGCCCGGGGCGAAGAAAAATATGATGGGGCATTTGAATTTGGCTTCAATTATTTGTTTTTTTCTTTTTGTAAATATTGACTTGGTTGAATCTACTTTGCTAGAAGATGATGATGATTGATTGAGGAAATGGGAGGTTGTGAGTTCGAACTCCCATGGCCTAACCTTGGTGTGCCTTAGGGATAGTGGGATCATCCGTGGGGGTTTTACGCTGGGTATCCTACAGTTTCCCACTCGTTACTTAAAAAAAAAAAACTATTAAGGTAAAAGCAAAATATCATAGTTTCTTGGTTACATTCATTAAAGGGTCGTACATCTTGCCGATACAATTGAGAACGGGAGGGTATAAATACATGGGCTAGCAAAAATATACCAAACCCACCTAATAAAAGTGGCTATCATATTTTTATTTTGTTTTCTCTTAAAATATTTTCGTCAATGATTTAAAAAAAAAAAAGATGTGGCATGGTTGCACAGTATCTGTTATGTAAATCCTAAGTCAATTTATTTAAATTCAAAGTAACAATATATATATATATGACACCCTTTAAGATGGCTAATTGAAAGAATTTTGACCCATCAATTCAATACACAATTGGAATTTGTATTCATATTAGTAAACAATGAAAATAGAAAAAACTTAAATTCTTACCTTTCGTTAAAAAAAAATAGAAAAAACTTATCTAACAAATAACTAAAAGAGGAGTAAATACTTTTAAGATTTAATTTGATAAATTTGAACTATGATCGAATTATTACGTTTAAGTTGTGTCTAACATAAAAAAAAAAATGGTAATGAAAAATGTCTATTGATAATTTGATATGACATGATATATTTGTGGAACACATTAGGGCATAAACTTGTAAATTTGAGAACTTTTCTAATTAAAAAGGTATTCAATTTCATTCGACCTATTTGAAATTTATTTTGAAAAATTAGTTGTCTTACCGATCAAAAATCAGTTTTCAATTTAAATGATCAGTTTTTAATTAATTTCAAAATAATTTTTAAGAAAAAAAAAGGGAAAATTAGACAGGCCAAAAATCACAGTGGGCTTTAATGGGTTTCTTGTAAACCCGAGCCCAACCATTTATATAAATGGATACAAGAATTTAGTGTGAGCCCAGCCCATCAGGCGGATAATGTGTTTAAATCATTCATTTACATCTGGCTCAGGCTGAGGAGAGTTCTATCCCTTGACAGCCCTGATAGAACTCAAGAATTCTTATGAGATCATAGATACGAAACAAATAAAGGGTAGACATGTACACAGAAGAAAGAGAGAGAGTGATGACAATTTCATGCAAATCTTCGTTCAGCTCTCATCCTGCTACCCCAAGAGTCCCTCTCCTTCCGCCGGAGACGGCGATCGGACCTCATCCTCAATCCAGATAACTGGCTTTCCACGTTGCCCGTAAAAATAGCCATCTTGATTGATCATTTCCTGCTCTCATCAGACCCAATTCATGGTCATAATTCTTACGCAAAATCGGATCTGAGAGGATTTCATAGGCCTTGTGAAGCTCGATGAACAAGTGGGCGAACTCTTCCTTCTTCGACTGAGGACAGACATCAGGGTGGTATACTAAAGCCTTGAGCCTGTAAGCCTTCTTTATCTCATCAAAACTTGCATTTTCAGAATCAAGAGATAGAACTTGATAATAATTTGATGAAACAGCTCTACATGAAATAGTTTGGATTTTTCGGTACCTTATTGGGTAGTGACCAAGGCTGAGTTGAATTGGGTTGGACCCATGGAGGCTAGAATACAAGCTCATATTCAATGGATGTAAATCAAAAGCCTGAAATACACTAAACCAGCAATGGAAATGAAGAAAACACAAGAAGGGTCGATGGAAATGAGACTTGTTTGAATGAATTCAAACTTAGTTGTGGTATATAGAGACAAGGATGGAGTGACGAGGAAATATTTTAAGCTAGTTTTTTATATTTTCTTCTTAGGAAGGTATGAGGTTTGAAGATGTCAAAGGGAGGACCGAGAGGATAAAAATGTAAAAATGTAAGAATAATTTTATCTCTACTTAAAAGATATATTTGATTTATGACTAGATTAGAGTTAGTGTTTACCATTATTTGAAATCTATGCTATTACTTGTATTTGTAATTTCTACCCAATCCTAGGGCTATTTAGATCAAGCTCTAACTCTAATCTAATCCTAAATCAAATATATCTCTTAATTAGAATCCTAATGACATATAAACTCTAATTATTCTAACAAAAAAATCATACCCAAGAGAAATGAAAAAATCATACTCTTAATTAGAATCCACCAAGTCAAGCTCGCGGCTTTGTTTTGCATTAAATGAAAACACATCATACCCTGAGATTGGAGCTCCACCATTTTAATAGGACACTAAACACTTACTTCCGAAATAGGACTAATGCCCATTCTAGAATTCACTATACTGACAAGTCCACACCACCCGAACTACTTGAAATTCATCAGACCTTGCATCAAGTTAGCCTGCTGGAAGGATCAAATCACAGACTCTCTCTATATTTTAGTAGAATATTCATTAGCCTTGTAAAGCAATTAGGAGTCTTTCAAAAAAAAAACCTTGTGCACTCCATTGGTCAAAATAGTGTTCAGCTAACACTTTTTCTGAAGAGGCTGCTAAGATGGGGTCACTCAGACCTGCGTTTAAAAAGCAACATTTTAGGGTTAAATAGGGCCAAAAAATTCGGCTCATTTTTTAACTGGCATGTTTCATATTTTTAAAAATAAAATCAACTGAAATTTATATAAAAAAAAATAACATATTAGATTGTAAAGTGACTAATTATATAATTTATAATAAAATCAAATGGAGAAGAAATCTTAAAGTCGACTTTAAATAGATGAAATACTGACTGAGATGACAATGATATATGATATGAATAAAAAAAATTGCGCCAACTCTAATCAAATGCCTGAAGGCTATAAGACACTAGTTTAAGATTTTTTATGTTATTTATTTAAAGTCGAAAGATTTTTTTAAAGAAAAAGAAAAAGAAAGGTCTTTCTTGGCTGCCCGGCATCCATTATGCCATTGAATTAAATAAATTTCTGGAACACTTTGAATTTGGGTTGGTTTGTTTTGACTGATGATATCAAGGTTGGAGCCGGCTGGATTGAATTTGAATACATTGAACATATGGTCACTATTGAAATAAAATAAATAAAAAACATCAATTTCCTCATTTTAACTAAAACTTGATCTGTAATGCTGAAGCAGCAATTATAAATAATTTTGAAACGTGGGTAAGTACTAGTGTCTTATGTAACACCCACCACCCACCTCAAAGTCCCCAGGCTTTTCAATTTTTGTGTATGTCATACATTTTTTTTTATGATCAAGGTGTTCAGGCTTTTTAGAGCACTCGACTAATGATCGAGACATGTGAAAGCATCTTTATTCACACACCGAATAACTCTACATGAATTGACCCTTTAGTGTAGAGTGGAAATCGAACTCACGGCCGTTTTGAAAATCTTACAAATGGATTGTAAAGCCCGGAGCTCAGACCAAAGGAAATGTCCATGGAATGAGTGAGTGAGATATATTTATCTGAATTTTGAATCTTTAGAAAGACGAGCTTCTTTGTTATTTTCTATCCTTTCGGTGCCTGTCTTTGACTTTCTTATTTGGATATGTTTTTGATCCATATAAGATTGGATATGTTAGTTGATCTGAGGAAATGTCTTTCCTACTTGAGTTGAAATGGAATAATTGATTAGAATTAAAATAAAATATATTTATTAATAATAACAAAATTTATTGCGATATAAAAATTTAGATGATGAAATCAGAATAATTTTGATCCGTGTCATCAAGAAACTCCATAATTCATTCCATTTAGAACTAGTAAAGAGTGATAATTAAAATTCCATTCCTCAGAGCATGAATCCATGAACAAGTTACAAAACAAAAACGAAGGTAACCAAGACTGCTATCTATTTGGAGCCAAGCAAGAAATCTCAAATACTCTTACAAAATGCAGTCAATAATAGAACTGAGAAACATTCAACCTCTCTCTCTCTCTCTCTCTCAAATGGTAATCTAATGTGGATAGAATTAGATCATAAAAAATAAGAGCATGTAGCTACTGCAAGACCAATAGCAAGAACTCTGGTTGGTGTGAAAACTGCGGCTGAACTGGATTGTGACGGCGAAGGAGAGGCGACCTCGGCGTTTCCTCCGTTGGAAGAAGGATTAGATGAGGTTGGTGATGGGAGAAATTTCGGAGCAGCTGATGGAGAGGAAACTACAGAAAATTCAAGACCAACATTAGGATTTTATGAACACATGACAAAGCAAATCAACCCATGATAAGAGAGATCAGAGAACTAACATACCAGGAGCTGCACTAGGTGAGTCAGAAACTTCTGCATAAAAAAATATCATTCATCAAAACCCAAAATTTAAAATTAAAAAAAAAAAAATCAGCCAAATAAATGTTTAATAAAAAGGATCTATTTCAACATCAACCAATTTTTTAAAACTTAAACTGTTGACCAGACCATTTCTCATAGTATAACAAAAATGTAATACATTTTCTAGTTAAAATAAAATATAAAAAAGAAAAATTATACTACAACCATCAAATTGTAATAGTAATGATGGAAAGAAACATTCTCAGGAAATATAAAATGTGAAAAATAAAATAGTGAGAATTATAATAGTTCCTGAATAGGCCAAAACATTTTAATAATCAATCCATTTTAGAAGTGGATTCAAGTCAATCAGGTCAAACTGATGCTTGAAAATTTTATTTTAAATCGTTTTAATAATGGTTTAGTTAAATTTGTTTAACTAATGGATCATACCATTATTAAATTTGATTAACATGACACAGTTAATAAAATAATAGGAATGGTAGAAAATAAAATTTTAAGAGAGAAAGGTTAAAAAATATAGAATAAGAATTACAATAGTTTTTCTTAAGACTGTATTCATATTCAGGCCTCACTCATCTTAAGGCATGTGAAAACCTCTCAATCCTTACAAACGGAGTAAAAAGAGGGAGAGTGACCCTTTATTAGAGTTGACCTCATCAATTAACCTCGTTAATTGAGGAATTTACATTTGTAATTACCTTTTACTCCTCTTATTTCCTTTTCATTGTTATTTCATTCTTTCTTTGGACTATATTTCCATATACATCTCTTGTATTTGTTATTTATAAATACAATTTTCATTGGGTCTCTCCTTGGTTGAGAAAGACGCACACATCCAAGTGTTCGATTTCATAGGTGGATTCTACGCTATCACTTCAAACCTATTTAGTTAAAAATTACAGTAGTTCTTATAAGAATCGAACTATTCTATGAATTGAATCGTCTTTGGTACTAATTTAGTGGATTTGGTTTTCCGGTTGGGTTTTCCGTGGTTTCTCAGACATAAAATCAAACAAAAAAATTAGTGGATTTGGTTTATAAAAGAAAAAGGTTGAGGGTCACTTACTGGCACCACAACTGCTGAGAGAGTTGGAGGAAACACCACATGCGGATGGCAGAGTGGTGGCCTTGGTCATATTCAATTCAACCCCCATGTTGTGGTTGTTATTGAATGACTCACACAAGCATCCAACATTCTCCTTCAATACAGTCTTGAAACCAGAGCAACAAGAACCTTCAGGCTTAGAAACGGTGCTCCCATTCATTACAAATGTGAGGCAGTCAGCCATGCTTAGGAGCACAGTAGAACAGTCCACAGAGGGAGATGGGGCATCAGAAGGAGTTGCTCCATTCACCAGTGCCGATACCCCCAAAATGCAAAAGACCCATAATAGCTTTTCCATGGCTAAGACGAGAAGAAGAAGAAGAAGAAGAAGAAGAAGAAGAAGAAGAAGAAAACAGAGAGAAGATGGGTGCAAGAGCTGGAGAGGAGGGGAGATAAATAAGGATGATGAAAGGGGGAGTATGATGATGAGGTTGATAAAGGTAATTAGGTTGAGGGGTTTGAAGGTCCAACCTTTTCAAAGAACCAGAGGGATTAGCATGTGAACTTGCTATTCAATTCTTTTTTTTCTTCAATGATCATATTCGATCTTCACGAGTCATGAGAGATATCATTCTCATGCTTTTGAGAGAGAATTGACTGACTTTGAATTTTAAGGGTCCTAAGTTGTGGTGATGGGGTTTTTCATCTTTAATGTATAATATTAAAAAAAAATCTGAAGCATGTTTGATCTAATTACCATGAGCGTAAGGATTTATTTACTATAATTTTCTAAGTTTTGACTAGGTCTTCAAACTTAGTCGATTGAGTTTTTTAGTTAAATTATTGGTTGATTTACCAAGTTAATCCGATCGGATCACATTTTTTTTTTTATGACAGAAGGTATTCAGATGTCTCGTCCGACTAATTTTTTACAATATATGCATGCTTCTTTACACACAAATGTCGGATTAAAGCCATGGAATCTTACTATGTGCATATCCTATGGAGAGTACCTGAGATTGGCTGTTCATGAATCAATCTCAAGATTTGACTTCCTTAGCCCCATGCCTTGACCATCAGACCAACACTTATCACTGGGTAAATTTGACAATCGGTGAAATTAAGTTCTATTTTTAATAGTAATAATCAGTATCTTTGATTTGAAAATGTTTTTTTTATAATATAAAACAGAGACTCATAATATATTAAATAAAAATTTGTAAGATATAAAACCAGTAAAATATTTAAATACCTTAGGATACGAGTCAGCACCAATGTCAAAGAAATACTCGGCTCAAATATTAAAAAAAAAAAAATCCAATTTTTGGTAATGATTAAAAGACTGGTAAAATAGATTAATTAGAGTAGAGGCGTAGAGGGAATGGTAGCCCTTAAAGGCGTGCATGATGGGTAGGCGTTGCTTTCGTAGACATAAATGTAATGATTATAAATGATTAATGATCTTACTCATGTGCTTTTAGATTTTGAAGATTAACTTTGTCATCTTAAACTAATCACTAATGATGTCATATCTAAGCAAAAAGGTAGGATGGAGGCTCATGCAAACTGATCAAGGCTGAGTCCCTCTGTCATATCTTAGTAAAATTTTAAGGTAATAGAATAAAGAAAGAGAAAGGACAGCTAAGACTTCTTTTAGTGAAATTGTGAATGAGATTTTTCGTTAAATGAATTTAATTTTTTTTTTTTACTTTTGTGTGTTGATTAAATGAGTATACAGATATAGAGTATATAAAGTTTAAGTAGTGATATATACACTATTAAAATTAGTCAGTGACTCTGTAGTGTACAGTAAATGAAATATCTTTTTCAAAAAATGTATTTGACCTTCAACTTAATTATGAGAAGGTCTCAAACAATGTAGAAGAGGTAATGAAATTGAAGGTAAAATAATTTTTTTTTTAAATATTTTATTTAATTTATGCTGACTAGATTTGATGGTGTAGAGAATATGTATACTTAAAAATTTTAATAAAAATATATTATTAGTTTTTTAAATTTTAAAATCAAATAATAAAATAATGATATGAGAATAAAGTGTGGTTAAAATTTTGTAATAAAAAACGTGAAATGGTCTCACTCCCTTTGTTGCAAAAGTTGGTTGCTTTCTTCCTTTTGGAGGAGGGCCGCCGCAGCAGCGCACGCGAAGAGATTCTTGAAATAATATCCGCCACTTGTAAGTAGTAAGTAGAACCGAGTCTCGAAGAAAAGAATGGGTGTTGGGCGTGTAAATAAATCCCATAATATCTTACTCACTTATGAGTGGCATCATCGCATTGGCTCTGTTCTGCTCTGCTGGACAATGATTAGAAGTCTACTTTAGAACGGGCACCAGTAGTCAGTACTCTGTTTCTTAGCTGTTTTCAATTTCATTCCATCTGGTCAAAAGCCCCGGCCAGTCATTTCCGTTCATCACGGTTCATGGCCTATCATAATCATAACACTTGATTCAAATATTCAAAAGTTTTTACCTCAGCTGAAATTCTACTAAATATCCATTTCAAAAAAGAAATTCTACTAAATAATTTGATAAGTTCTAAGAGTTTTTAAAAAGAAACACATTATTATTTTTCTATATTCTCAAACAAATTATCACAAGCTTTTGTAAATTCTAAATAATAAAAAAAAAATCTCTGAAAATGTTTTTAAAATTAAAGTTAAATATAGATGTAGATCTCCTTCTACCGTTCAAAATGAAACTAAAACTCTAAATTTAATCATTTTAAAGATTTAGGGTCATATGATACTTTTTAGAAGGGTGTAAAATCATTTTAAAGATTTAGAGTCATGTAATACTTTTTAGAAGGGTGAAAATCTTGGCCGATATCGGCCGATATTGATTTTATTAAATATCGCTTATAATCCCGGCCGATATCGATTTCAAAATCTACTATTTTTCTACATATTTTAATATTTAGAGATTCTAAGGTGCCAAACACACCAGATAAGTACATTCATTGAGGCAGTTGGCAAGTGAGTAGCTTCTCCTTGCAAATGCAAGCGTGAACTCCCTGCTGTTTAATGTATTTCAAAAGGAGATAGATGAAGTTCAAGAGACTTGACCGAAACAAGTTTGGTTGCTGCATCTTCACTGTCAATTGATGAGTCTTAAAATTTTAAAATGGATAATAAGGAAGTAAAAGTAAATCACCTAGTCCATTCAATCGGTTAGACAAATCTGAGCAAAAATGGAGCTATTAATGAAATCACCAATAATAACCGGTGAATATATGTATCTTTTTTTTTTAAATTTACATGTGAAAAACTGAAGGAAACTAAAAAATAATATCAACTGATGTTTGAATCGAAACATGAGACTCAGTAAATGAACGGACTGGCAATTTTATCACATGAACCATATTGATGCTATGATAGCACTCTTCAACGAAATTCTTATATCCATGATCGGAAGACCGAGCATAGATATTTGATATTTAAAAAAAAAAAAATAGTACAATATTTTTTATCCTCAGGCAAGCTTTCAACTGAAGCCCACAGTAGCATGGTTTTAAATATCCTTTATCGACCTTTATTGACTGGATATTGGATTGCTGAAAACCCAAATATGTTTCGGCTGATATTTGATTACTTGTAACTTGCCGTAAGAATATAAAAGGTGCGAATGTCATTGTAAAACCTGGGATCATCTGTGCGACTAACACATTTTGGGGCCCATTGGGGCCCCTACATCCTAAATTCCCCTCACACCAACCTTACCTTAAGAGTTAGATTCCTATCCAATTTGTACCCATTTTTTAGTTAATCACACTGTTGGAATGAAATCCATTTAAAATTGTCCTCACTTTTAATGTTGATTATTGGATTCTTAAAAATCATGACCTTTGAAAATGGATTTGATTTTTTATCATCCAAAAAACTATCTTGAAGTAGACCTAACTTTACCCTCCCCATGTGGGCCCCACAAGGCCACCTGGGCACTGTCCACACACGCACAATTTTGCCCAGGTGAACCTGTCTCTTCATAGTAGCATCTACCCGACGAAATACCTGATCACATACTTTAAGATTTAAGAGAGTTTAAAATGGGGCTGACACCAGTGATAAAAAGGCATTTGCAAAGACTAAAATCCGTTTTACACCAGCCAATCTTTAGAACCTTACACACTCCAGTGATATAGAAACTAAGCTAGCGAATGAGACCGTTAAATGTGAGACTGGGTAAATCCAATCTTAAGCATGACCTTCCCTAGAACAAATCTATGCAATCAAATGAGCAAAAAGGTCACGGGTTATCTCCCGCCTCAGGAAGCGGGAGGTCACGAGTTCGAGCCCCATGGCCTAACCTTGGTGTGCCTTAGGGGTAGGGGTAGGGGTAGAGGTCCACCTGTAGGGGTTTTACGCTGGGTATCCTGTGGTTTCCCACAAATAAATTCAAAAAAAAAAAAAAAAATTGAGCAAAAAGGTGGGGGTGGGGGTTGTTCTAGCTGGGAAAACTTGGGGGTTTCTAGCTGCTTTATGCTCTGTACGGTTTCTGGTCTTCTGGGTCTGCTTGATACCTCTATTAAATGGTCTTCTGTTTTTTTAGTCCAGAGGTGTTCAAACGTGCACCCGACTAATCCCCTAAAGTGTGTAAAAACCCCCCCTATCCGCACATACCGAGTAATTCGATATACATATTCCTATGGGAAATGACCCTTCATTGGGACTCCCATGGTTTGAACTATAGACCTCCCTCTAAAGATCTTGCTCCCAAACGGACAAACCAACTGGTATAACCCCTTGGGGTTCCATCAAATGGTATTTGAGTCTAACATATCTACAAAGTTGGGATGCAGTCAAGCACTGCAAATCCATGAGTTCTCATTAGTCAAATGAACCTACAATTATGATTATGCAATTTTATGTAGAGGATAATATCAATCTACCTCTCAAGCTTCCCCGCATATCTTGAATGACAGAAAGCCTTCTAAGATAAAACGGCCTCTAAGAATTGGAAATAGTAAAGATATATATTTTTTGAATTTAAAATTAATTGCAAGAATTGAAACAGTCCCCAGAGAAAAAGATACTATATTAGAATTACTGATGGCTGAAACTGTCTGATTTGACCAAATTAACCAAATCAATGCTTAAACAAGGTATGTTATATACATATGCAAATTGCTCATTAATCCGAATGGGAATTCTCTGGGTTAATGCAATTCTTGTATATGCATGGCAGCTTTTCTACTCCTATAAGCTGGGATCCAAATAACAGACATACTCTTAAAATCGAGGATTCAAGTTCCAACGATGGAGAAATAGCTTACCACAGCCAATCATAGCAAAAGAGTGCCTTCATTGTAAAGCACTAAACTGACCTGCACTCTTTTCACTCTTGAACTGGCTATTATACCGACTATACCGACTATTAGCAGTCTGCGCTCATTATCACCACACCTTGCCCACCAATACAGAACAACACCGGGTAACACTGTTGAGAGTAAAGGTGAGTTGATACACAGAACCAATGAACTGTGAGTTATTATTGCCAGATTACATATCAATGACCATTCATATCCAGAATATAACCACCTTAGGAAGGAAAATTGGATGCACAACCACCTAATTATTTATGGACAACCAATCAAACAAGATACAAGATCTAGAAAGATCTATTATTATAAATTATAGGGTAATTTTATCCTTCCTACCTCTTGCGCTCTGTTGACAAGATGGAAACTACAAACTTGAGCTCTGAACCATAGAAACAACAACAGTCACGTCATCAATCTTTCCACCAGTATATGTGAAGTAACCTGCTGCATGGGCTGCATCTGCAAACGGACTTCTAGCTGATGTTGACTTCCCAATCTCTTGTGCCCTCGTAGCCAAGAATTCTGCAATCTCCTACATCAAGGAAAGGCAAATATAGTAGATGCACTCAAAGGAACTTGATTGTTGTGCAATAAAGCACAACCACCTTTAAGGAAGCCATCTCTGAAATTTTCGACAAAAAACCATTTGCATCTCAAAGTTCAGACCTTTGGTTTCTTTCCAAGTTGCAGAGACTTGGAGACAATTGAAGCTATTTCCTCTCATATAGATTGTCAAAGAGGCCATCTGTTGCAGTGACAATTATGTCGCCCTCATCCAAATCAATTTTATAGTTCTGTAGAATAGAAGAATGGAGGGACCATCAGTCATCCGACATTATTTCCCATAGATAACTAATTTATTAAGCTATACCTCTAAAAGTTTGGAGGGATCGTCCCCACTCTGAATTTGAAGAGGAAAGTTAAACTCATAAACCCATCGGAGTGGACCTTTCATAAACATCACCATTTCGGATTACAATGAAACCAGAGTCACCAATATTTGCTAAATGGAGAACCTGTTAAAAAAAATTACTGTCAGATAACAAGGGACGTAATAACTACAGATATTAAATGCTTTTTACTTGCCAACCATTGAAAAAATCATGCCAAAGTTTATCATGTTCATGTTTCTTGTATGCGATGGAAAATTCAGGATAATTCAGTTTTACAGATATTTTACCTTTTCAAGTTACAACTGATTTGCAGTGAAAAATCAGTTTATTTAGTTTAGTATATACAAGGTTCACTTTGTGATACTCTTTAGTATAACTATATATCTAATTGCCCTCAAAAGGTTATTATGGCCATTCAAAAGGCACTCCTGCAAAAGTTTTAGAAACGAGGCATACTGTCAGAAGTGCTCACAATCCGAAGAACCACTGTGATGCTTGGTTGATCAGCTTGAGTGTTAAAGGAAGTATCATCCACCAGGTCACATCATACCTGGCCATCAAAGAAAGCAACCACAACTGTAGATGATCCAGGAGAATAAGCTTCTGCAGCACTTTGAATAAGAATTTGTTCTGGTCCAACTCCTGGGATACCATGAGACTCTGCAACAAACTTTGCGCAATTCTCCATCAATTCTCTAGAATATAATCCTGCATTGATTCCTGAAAGTAATGAAGATCACATCAGATTTCACAGTATTATGGAGTAATGAAGGTTTCACAGAACTCTTTTCTGGATATATGCCATATTAGAAAGAAGCACTAAAAATATCCATGGTGGAATGCTGGAAATGTTTCTGCAGGCCATTGGGTTGGACCAAATCAATGGGAATTGAACAAGGATGTCTTAAACTGATCATGATGTTGTAATTTTAATTCCTCTCAATAATTTTTGCTAGGAGCTGAAATCTTCGCCATTATCTCTTGGGCTTGTATCGATTGTTTGTATATTCTTCCTCTCAGTAAAATCTTTATCTTCATATCTCCAAAAAAGGGGAAAAAAGAAATGGTGGAACGCATATTGCTCAGCCTATGAAAGAACATGATGCAGACAGGATTATCAAGTAAATGTGACTGCAGTCTAAAAGATCCATATTTGCCATATCAAACTGTGAAATTTTAGCTAGTTCAATGTACTGAGTAAAGGGAATGGTTCCTCCCTCCATCCAACATCCCCTGTTCTGATATTTGTGAGGGCAACACAAACATGGAATGTTGTTGCGTTTTTGGATGTGTGTGTGTGTGTGTGAACAAGGGAAGTACATAATGTAAAATACAGGGTTGTTTCCCAAAGAAGACGTAAAGGGTAAACCACTTCATACAACATGGTAACAACATAAAATGGTTACCTTCAAGTGACCATTGACCAACTCCATCAGCAACACCAAACCAGTTTTTACGTGCCACAAAATAAGCATCCTCCCCACCTGTCAATGCCTGGCATAATTATTCCATATTACTATCTTGATATTTCCTTTCAAGCGAAATAGCTAAATAACCACACAGCAGCTTCACTAATGAACATTTGAACTATTGTCCTAGAATGACTGGAATACAATGAAAGCCTGTTATCAAACCAAGGAGTGCAGTACATTGAATTTCCAATCAAATCACTGTAATAAAGATCTCCACGACTTAGCAATGGATAAATTTCCCTTCAGTAATCATCTATTACATGTATCTGATTATTAGTAACACAAACTCCTAGAAATTTCTTGTTACAACAGTCAGCCCTACCGCACATCCAACACACAATTAATCCTGAGCCCAAAGCAATTTCTGTTTATAATGCCCAGTTATTAATTATTCATGTACATTTAGTGTTAAGCATATGCCTACTGTCAGCATGTCTCCAGTAGTTAAATCCAACTGCATAGCGGATTATTCTTGACTCCTTAGCATTAGGAGAGTTTTGACCCTTTGGAGAGTGCATGGTCATCATAGACCTCTTATTATTGAAGGGGACTCGGCAAACGCTATTAAGTGGGCCATGGGTCTCAAACGACCTCCCTGGAGAATGATCAACATTGCAAGGGAAATTAGGGGTTTATCTGCAGGGAGGGTTGTCTACTTTGCTCGCGTCGACCGTTCCACTAATGGCGTAGCAGATTTTCTCGCGAAAAGCAGAATCAACAATAGGGCTTCATTATTTAAGTTGTGGGGCATGGGGCTCCTTTTAGTTCTTTTGTTCTCTTTTGTTGCTTTGGCAGTCTAACTCTTTTAGACCTCCTCCCCAACCCCCCCGGTTTTTATTTTTTTGCTTTTTTGTAATTTTCTTGTACTCTTCCTTTCTTTTAATGAAATTCTTCTGTTACCTCTCAAAAAAAAAAAACACTATAATTAAGTTCCACCGGAGAAGAGATTACTGATTGGACTTGGACTTTTTTTTAATAAACCAAGACCATGGTTCTCTGCCAGATCCAGATTCTGAAATTAGAAGGGCAGAACTGTCAACATTAAAATTGATCCAATTGGAAGCAGCTAAATGAAGTAGTGTATCTCAAAATACTATTACCCTAAACACCAAAACATGGAATTAGAGGCAAGTCTCCAATTCTAGCATAAATTAGGGGTTGCTAGTTCAAGGTGCTACCATAAGGAAAAGCTAGTACGGACATGTAGTGTAGGCAGTGGGACTAAGAATTTAGCCTTAACAAAGATTAGCTGAGAAGTAGATCTCTCTCGCTCTCTCTGAGGAAAAGTTGAGAAACAAATCTCACAATCCTAACCCCAGAGAGTTGGGATACAAATTTGTACAAGACGATGATTAATTCTAGCATAACCTCCTTTTGAAAAAATCATTTAACCTTTTTGAAAACCTCAATACATCAAGGGAACTCTTGCAGCTATTCTCCAGCATACAAGAGATTGTGTGATACTTCTTTTCATGGTGTACAAGAAATTTCATAAGAAAATTCTAATGGGAAAGCATAATTTTTTATTTTTTTTTGAAAGATAACTTTATTAAAAAGAGGAAAGAATACAAGCACAAAAGAAGGCCAAAAAAGGGCCATCCAAAACACAACTATGGGAAAGCATAATTTTGTTGAATTGAAATCAAAATGCAAGGGAATATGTGCTAAAGCCATCAATGAAAATTTATGACATAAATACTGAAGGATGGAGAACATAGGGACATAGACAGTTTGACTTACTTGAGGACAATCTAAAAGACTAAAATGACAATTAAATTTACAAATCAGCATAATCCACAAGATGAATAAATGGATTAATGTATGGACTCTCATAAATACCTTCCACTAGAAACAAAGAATCACGAACTGGGGAAAAGGAGACAAAAACATTCAAGGGCAAAGGAGAAAGGATCTCTATTTATACTTCAGAACAAATAAAACCTGATAAAAGTGGACCGAGAATTTGATTTTCATTAGTCAAACTGCAAGCAAGGGATTAATATCAATCCATGTATTGCTCTCTCCTTTCTAGAATATGGAAGTGAGAGAAAAGACTTGGACAGATTTTGAGTTAACAGGAGAGTACCTTAGAAGGATGTGGTAACATTGCAGCACCTGAAGAAAGGAAAAAACTTGGTGTCCACATCACTGTCTCCCTAGATTAGAAAAGGAAATAGACAAGAGTGAGGAAACATATATAAAAAAGAGAAATAGGCAAGCAGTTTGATGCCTAAGTGGAATTTACTATAGCTGTTTCATTGTCAAAGCCATTTAATCCATTTATCTTGATTGAACAATAAAATTTGAAGCCCATATGACTCGAAATACACAAATTTATAGTTGCAACAATGAGCACTTACTAATTCGTCCATCCAAAACAAGAAAATTAAACCACCCCTCCACACACACAACCCCATGAAGAAGTGGGGCTGATTTCAGCCATATTGGCCATTAAAACAAGAAGAAAACTGGAAAAATTCGAAACAGGCAAAAATGGGCCCATATTTTGGGCCTAATTTCAGCCAAATTTTCAGTTTGCTACAGTGTTGGGGTATTTTCATAGATTCCAATATTTCATGAAACATACATATAGGATGCACCTAGAACCGAAAAAATATGGCCATTTTTTTTTCAGTGTGTTTTAACATCACTGAATTGGAAATAGCTTATTAAGGGCCTAATTTTGCCCACAATCTTCTTTTAGCCCAAGCGCCGCCGCCTCCTCTTTCTTAAATAAATTGTTGAGATAAATCAGTATGTGTGAGCCAGGACACCAAATGTTTGCGAAAGGGAAAGAAAAGGTGGAATGAACATTGTCGTGCATGTATAGTTGGTATGTTTCTACCACTTTAAACGAAAATAAAATGCACAGCATACCCTTTATGATCTGTGCTTTCAAGGCTTAGCACCTGGACAAATGGTGAACTTGCTACTTTAGCATTTCCTCCATTGCTTTCTACCTCACGGTGTGATAAAGGAGAAATCTCTTCTAGCTAACATAAAATAGAAACAAGCAAAAAAATTAGTTCCTTAGGGAAAAGAAATCTACGCTTACATTTTAGAATAAATATTGCAAACTTATTTCCTCTGTACATTAAACTTGTGAACACTCCTCAGGGTCAAGCTTCTTGTGACAACATTTATCAATTTGTAAATTGTAAACATTCCAACAATATCTTAGAAAATTCAAGAAAATAAAGAAATACATGAGGTTTCAAAGAAAAACAACATTTTTAGATTGAAGGAAAAAAGTATAGAGAATATGGAATTGGGAAGAGACAAACCAAAAAGAATGATACTTTTGTTTGTACTACTGAACATATACCCAATAAAAAGGAAATACTATGAGATAAATATCAAAATTTTAAAGGATGTTTCTTTATCCTTTTTTCCCTCCCTTTTTGGAAGGAAAGTGGAAAGATTCAAATCCACAATCTTCCAATTGTTGCATGAGTTTCAAATGTTGCTTAATTGCATACACAAATTCACAATTTCAAGTACACTATGTCAGAAAAGAACGGCAGAGAATACCACAGCTTTTCTGAAAAGAATTAAAAGTCAAGAATTTTATCCGGAATCAAGAAATAGAAAGCGTTTTGAAGAAATACTGACCATCACAGAGCTCTCAACATATTCATGAGGCAGTTCTACATACTGATCATGATCAGCAGTCAATGATTCCGATGACTCAAAATCATCTTTAATCTTCTCCAAATTCAAACTATTCGCTCCTTCAACAATTTCACTGATTTCTGACACTGAAATGTTACTCTGTTTGCTTTCCAACACCAAATCCTTTTCTTCTGGTAGAGTTGTACTTAATTCCACTGATTTTAACACCATCTCCTCATCTTTTGGAACTTCAATAGATTCCATAGCAACCATCTTTTCCTCTTCTAGTAGAATTGTACTTGATTCTTCCTTCTCGGAGATTGCCTCCTCTTTTTGTAGAGTTCCACTAAATTCTGTAACAACTTTTTTTTCCTTAAGATTTCCATTTTCAACCTCGCTATCTGGAATTCGACTAAATTCTTCCAACTTTCGCCACAGCTCTTTCTCTTCATCCGCTCTCTCCCCATCGCCTACCGCCACCTTTCCAGCAACATCAGAAACAGTCTCCATTTCAAGATTTCTAACCGCAATTTCTGCGGTGTCTGGTTTTTCCACTGTTTCTGCGTCAGTAACTTGCTCAACTTGGACTTTCGATTTCTCTTCGGTTGGAGTCGGAGCTCCGAACCGGAAGACGATGCTGCCGTCCGACATTTCTGCCGAAATCACGAAATGCCGGAGAAATAAGCAACAGACGACGAAATATAAATGCTTCGATCGGAATCCGAACATCCGATCGCTCCTACGACTTAGAAATACGACCATATTTTTCTTCATTTCTTTTATCAATCAGAATTCAGGTAAAATGTAAAAAAGGAGGAATACCGGTGGTGGAGACGATGTCGAAATCGGAGGAAGGAAAAGCAGGCGGTGGTGTGGCGAGGATGTGTTGAGCGGCGGCAGGTCTTCGGACGGGAAGCGATCGGAGATGGAGAGGAACACGATTGGTTCCGTACGGATTTGGAGAGAATTTGCAGAAGAGAGAGCTGAAACTAGAAGAGTTTAAAGATCGGAGATCGAGAAAGGCGGAGACGAAATCCGCCATGCTTCGTTTCTATGGTTAGGATTTTTGCAGGCGGTTTTAGGGATTACAGATGGCGATGGTGAGCTGCTACATGGTAATGGCCGTGGCTTTTTCTTACCTGAGAGAGAGAGAGGAGAGACGGAGAACGTTATCCGATTCTGAAGACGAACGGGAAGTGGAGAATTGTAAAAGGATTGGGGACCCACAGCAGATGGAGAAAATTATCCATTGATGACTTTACCTGGGCTGCAACTCGGACGGGCCCAGCCGAGTTTTACACACACTCAAGCCCAGACAATTTATAATCTAAGAGCCCGAGTTCAGCCCAGGCCTAACTTGACCCAAATTGTTAAAATCGAGTTTTATTCGCTAAGGCCCAAGTAATTTCAAAGGCTTATATGATTTCGGAGTTTGTCTAAGGTATGTTGTTTGTGTTATTCTTCTAAAATATAAGTTTTACATATCTACATAATATTGACTAAAGTAAATTAATTTGTTATATATTTTGACTCAATTCTAAATTTTCCTGCCAAAGTTGGGCTTTTTAACATGAAATTTTGAGCCCAAACAAGAATCTACACAAAGTCCAGGGCACTTGAAATAAAATAAAAAATATTGAGTTTTTTCATGGAGGCTCAAATTAGATTCAATTCAAATTTCACTCCTAAATTAGTTCCTCTGTGGTAGGGGTGTAACTTGGGTCAAAGTCCACTTAAATATGGCAAACTCGATCTAAAAATGTAGACGGGCTAATCCAACTCATTTAAAATATGGGCTTGTCCTATAAAATAAAAGAAAACTTGACCCATTTCTACTCTAGGATGGTTGGGATCATGCTTATAACCTAACCCGCCCAAATTGTCCAAAATATATTTAAACACACTCTTATTTCATTATTTGATTTTTTTTTATAATTAACTATTTTCAGTGACTATATTTCAATAATGAAGACTTGCTTTTATAGAAGCCTCTTCACTTGAAACATATCAATAAAATATATAGACCGATTAACTACTTAATTTTATGGATGAACCATGACCCAATTTAAATGAACTAGAATTAGTTTGCTCAAATTAAAAATGAGTTGAATCATAAATAGATTAAAAGAGGCCAAAATATGAATTAAGTTAAAGAATAATGATCTGAATAAAATATAAACAGGCTAAGATTTGACTACCAACCTAACTCATGCACCTATCATTCAACCAATGCTACATAGGAAGCACAAATTATTCCTCAAAATGAAAAAAAAAAAAAAAACTGAGTTTGGATTCCAAGCATGTATGCTAATAAAAAATATAACACATCATCGTTTGAATTTTGTTCTACAAATTATTTTGCATGACATATTTACTTCCAAATTAATTTATATTTTACATTTTCTTTGACATATTGTTGTAAAAGTGAATAATTAAGATGGTAAATCATTGCTACGAAACTCATATCAGGATAATAACAAATATAAGATCTCTTAATATAACTTTTCTACATAAAGATATATGGATAAGTGTGCCTTATCATTTTGATGTATAATTGCAAAGTATCAAATAACTAAAATTTAAGAATGTCCTTCTCCCACCATATGCAAGGCACTTTGTTGACTTATACAATAGTACCAAAGAGGGATTTAAATTTCGGATATCGGGCCGATATATTAGTTGAGAAATTTCTCTCTTATTTTTTTTTTTTCAAAACCACTTTTATTGGCCGATATCGACGATATATATTAGATATCGGCCGCCGAGCCAATATATATCAAATATAAATAGGCTCAGACTTTAAGCTTAAAAAGTCTGATGGGCCATATCCCATACTTTACATTTTAGAGTTGCAACTTGAGTTGAGCTTGACCTACACGGCTACACCTGACTGACAAAACCCATAAAAAACTCAAACTTGGATCAACTGGGCTAAGGCCCAAGTTCAATTCAGATTTACTAATAGGGGCCTAATTTAAAATTGGTCAATGTTGGTCCGTAGGTTTTAAGAGTTTTAATCGACCCAAAAGCTCAAATTTAGACTATCGTAGTTAAACCGAAGAGCCCATCATATCAATATTTACTTTTATTTTTTATGTTTATCTTGAAGAATCTATTATAACATTTTAATTAAAAAGTTTAAACTTCAATTTAAATAAATTAAAATTTTATTCATCCAACTCCAAACTCAACACTCGCATTGACCTAAGTAGAATTTGGAACTACAAATATGAGTAATGTAGATAAGATTTTGTCATATTTAAAAATGACTAATGACAATATTTGAGAAAATTTATTCATTATTGTAAACTGATTCATAAAAATTGGCGTAAACTTACAATAAAAGCGTTTGATTTGTTTAATTCACTTAATAATTCTGTTAAAAAATCAATCAATAATCTAATTAAAGGAATATACTTGAAAATTCAGAGTGGGTGTTGGAGAATAATGAGAAAGAATAAGAGAGGAAAAGGGTAAATGGAAAAAATTAAAGCCCTTTTAGGCCCAATTTCAACTTGGGTCTTATAACTGTGATACAAGTCCGAGCTCAAATTGACTTAAGCCCGAGCCAGCCCGCTCTATTTGCACTGCATAGCACAGTTGATTCACATGAGGATCTCCTAACCATAGCTATTTGATTTGTATTTTCGCTAATTCATAGTTTGTAATTTTATATCTATTATAATTAACTAATTCATTAGAGTAGATTCATTTTTGTTTATTTTTTTCAATTTATTAAATTTGTAGTTCGAGTTAAGTGACTTAAATAAAATCATTTATTTTAATTAAATATCATTTATTTTGTTTATATATTCCATAGGCTTAGTTCAACTAATTATTGATTTAAAGCATATAATTGCTACAGTAGTAAAGAAAATTACTCATCATTCAAAGTCTCAAATGACCTATGCTAAACTCCATACAGGATAGTTCAGCCGGTAACATTCTGTGTCTCAAGAAGTGGAATATTGCGAATTTGAGTCCCTATGGCGTAACCCGGTAGCTATCATGTGAGGGTGTGGGACGTCACCTGAAGGGAGGGTTTAGTAGGGATGTGCTCGAGATTCTCTCCCTCCGTAAAAAAAAAATTGATAAAAATGATTAAATATTCAAATTATAAAAAAAAAATTATCCAAGTTAATTATCCTAATTCATAAATTATATTGAATCAACAATAAACTAATCTCGGTGTGCCTTATGGATAGTGGTGTAATGACCCGACCCACATACGGGGCTTATGGCTCAACTCAGCAAGAAATTGTCCGCTCTGGGGGCTCGCACACATCTAGCCCGCACGGTTTTGCCTTTGGGCCCGGGCTCACCTGGCCCGACCCAAAACGCGTCTTGCTAGTTAAGTGGGCTTGGCCTCTTATACACCTTCACCTCTCTCCCTTCCTAACCGATGTAGGACTCCCCATATCGGCTGGGCAAGGGTTTCACAATCACCCCCACTAAGCCTCAAGCCGCCCTCGACTCGATCCAGCTTAGCTCAACAACACCAGGGAAGGAGGAAAGGCCCACACAGTCTGAGAGTTGAACTGAGGCTCTGATACCATTTGTAACGACCCGTCCCACTAAGGCAATATTGTCCGCTTTGGGCCTACACACTAACCCGCATGGCTTTGCTTTGGCGAGCCAACCCACTGTTGCTCCCAAAAGACCTTGTCCGGGTATTAGAGTACACAACGGCACAATATTGTCCTTTTTGGGCCCTCGGGTAGAGCCTCGCTCCATACCCGGCAACCTTCAAGGTTTTGTTCTAGCACATGGCCCATACACGCCCATTCTCGCCTACTAGGAGGTCTTGTGCTAGAAGGAGGAAAGCTACTACTTATATACCAGGGAATTTCGAATGCCACTAGCAATGTGAGACTTTTTGAGGCAGAGTATTACAATCTACCTCCTTTAAAGACAAAGTCATCTCCGACTTTGCACACATAACAACCAAGCCCACACCCTCAGGCAGAGAGTTGAACCATGCTCTAATACCATTTGTAACGATCAGTCCAGCTAGCACAATATTGTCCGCTTTGGGCCTACATATGAGCCCGTACAGCTTTGCTTTGGCAAGTCAACTTACTGTTACTCTCAAAAGGCCTTATAGTAGAAGGAGGAAGGCTACTACTTATATACCAGGGAATTTCCAATGCCAACACAATGTGGGACTTTTTGGGGCAGGGTATTACAAGTAGGCTCATCCATGGAGGTCTTAGTAGGACTGTGTCTAAGTTTTTCACATGTTAATCCAAAAATAATAAACTATTTAACAAATTGAACCACAAATTGTTTAAACCAATTAATTCACATATTAATTAAAACAAATTCGATACTAATGTTCCTAGCAACAATTTAGGATAGCCAAAGCGCATATACATAACTTGGTGAAGATAGCTTGAAAATTCAAAATTCAGACTTAACTCTATCTCGTAACTAATAAGTAATTTGAATAAGTTTTTTAACTTAATTTAAAATTATTTCAATAAAACTCATTAATTCAATTATTTTAAATTTTTATCAAATTAAATTTGATTTATACAACTTCTCTGATTTTTTATTTTTTATTTTAAATTTAGACTTGTCAGTGAACCTAAGCCACTAGGTCGAAAACAAAGTTTGGTTGATGTTTCTCTTATATTAAAAAAGAAAAAAATCTTCTTAAATTATTTGACATTTGATTATTTTAATTTGAAAGAATCCTATTGCCATCATGCTATTTTTTTTTTTTTAAATATATCAAATTATATCATGCGTTGAGTTATTGGAATTTCAATCTTGGCTGAAAGTATACGGCATTTATATTCTATACCTGGGTTGAATGAGACAGGTCAAGACAGATGGTCCCATGTGGTGCAAAGATGACAGAAGGGATGATAGCTATTGGACGAATTGATGGCCCTATGGTCCATTATTTATTTGGACCTAATGTGACAAGTTTTTTATAAGAAATATTATTTTTAAAGTTGGTGTTGAATAAACCTACACCTACAAAGTTTTAATATTATTATTATTATTTTTAAACTATGATATAAATTCACTAATTAAATAATAATTTATCAATACGAAAATAAATTTGATATATGCATAATTGCAATAAAATGAATTGTAAATTGATACTTATTTTTGTACTATCATTTTTTTTTTTATGGTGCACAATCTTTAAAGGAAAATTTAAATTTGTCCATACTTCTCTCTTTCTCTCTTTTCATTTTTTTCCAAAAATATTTTCCTTCAAAAGTGTTGCTTAAATTCAATCAAATACATTTTGTATATGACTAATTTAGATAGAGTCTCATTTCATTAGGTGAATGAACTCCAAATTTTATCTCTAATTTTTTATGAGAAAAATATATCATGCGTTGTCATAGGAGATCAATCTTGTCATTTTTCTGAACTCGAGTAAGCCAATATGCGCCCTTGATATGTTGCTCGGCAACCAAGAATTTGACTTAACATTAGTGTATGGATTGAACTTAAATGAGATAGTGATTTAGACACTCTTTTTGTCTTTTTATACATATAAATTTTTTCTTCCCTTTTGTTCTTTCACATAAACTATTTTTTCAATTTGTAATGAAAAATAAAAGATAAAAAAAAATTAATATTAATTAAAACATGGGTGCTTGACTCAATTCTCAAATTTCATTGATGCAACGTCTACTATTGACAAATTGACAACCGCACTAATATGAGAAACATTTATCAACAATTACAGAGATATTATCCATATGTATAGTTCAATTGGTTGCTTCCCATTTCTGGAAGTGAGAGGCTGCGGGTTTGAATTTCCATGGCCTAACTTTTTTGTGCATAGGGGTAGTGGGCTCACTGTGAGATTTTACGTGTGGTATTCCATGATTTTTCACAAGTAAATTCAAAAAAAAAAAAATTAGACAGATATTAATTGATTTAACATTATATGTTAAAATATAGTGCTTATGATGTCTCCCTTCAATTATTCGAAATGGGAAGACCCAATCAATCATTTTTTCCGTCGCCGCCTCACCTACTCACGTTATATTAAAGATAAAGACGAATATTAAAATAAAATTAAGTCTTCCCTTTCTAGAGTTCAAGTTATTTTCTCACTGACAACCATTTAGATCCCCATCAAGGCCTATAAGAAACCTCCAATTTAGTAAGGCCATATTCCTTGCTAATTTAAGGTATTAAAAAGCATGTGTCCAAGGGGAGGAGACTTGAAACTCAAACTTCATTTGAAATTTTATGAATCTAATAATTTAGAGTAATTTTTTAATTTAATTTAAAAAAGATTTAGTAAAATTTATTTACTCATCCAATTTAAAATTCTATTAGATCAAGTCAATTTAATATTTTATTGAATATTTAAAATATACTTTTGATAGAGCTAAGCTATATATTCAAAAACCTTTCTAACCAATTAACACAATGAATTAAGGTATATATGTTGTACTCAAAATTTTCTACAAGCTAGCAAAGTCTTATGTCATAGAAGAGTCTTCATTCATCTAAAAGGACAATTTTGAAACATATATATTAGACCTGTGATGTTTTATAAAGTAGAGTGTTGGGCAATGGAAAAAAGACAAGAAAACGAAATATAACAACAGAGATGTATATGCTATGTTGGATAAGTAGTTTAATTCTAAGGATGAGTTAGAAATGAACACGTTAGAGATAATCAAAAGGTAGCTCTGATAAATGATAAATTGAGAGAAACTCATTTGAGATGGTTTGGTCATGTTAATAGAAGACCAAACACAATCTCAGTATGTAGAGTAGAGAGGGTGCGATTTGAAGGCACTAGAAGGATTGACCGGCCTTCGAAAATATGGAGGAAAGAGAATAAAAATGATTTGTTAGATTGTGGAGTGATTGATGGTATAATTTATGATAAGAGTTATTTAGAAAAGAAGACTCATAAGATCAACTCTAGATAGAAGAAATTACTAGATAAGATCAACTCCAAATAAATAGAATTACTTACTTAATAATGATGATAATTTCTTTTATCTTTTATAAATATTATAACAAACAAATCATTTATCGAACGACTCATTCAATCCCAATTCTCTTAATCGGAGAAGAAATTAACCCACATCTCTGGTTGATGTCATCATTTTGCCAAAGATAATTATTATTATGATAAGGTGATTAAGAAAATGAGCAACGCTGCACCCAAAAAAATATAGACATCATCAATCAAGAAAACAAAGAAAGCTGCCTTTAACACGAATCATAATCAGTGATACATATGCTTTAGTAATTTGTATTTAGAACTCAATTTAATTAAACACAGATAAGCAAATCTTAATCTGTGATTATTTTTTAAACAATGTAACTTTAGCTTTCTACTTATCTTCTACTGTTGGTTCTTTCCAATCATGTGTTTGATATTTGGGCATTCATTCTTTTGCCAGCAAGGGACCGATCTACTCTTCTCTAAGATTTAAGAAGTTAAATAACCATTAAAATTTAAAGCAACTAAGGAGAGAAAAATATTTAATATTCTATTTTTAAAAAAGAAAAGGTTATACTGTCGATGAGATAAAGCCCCGTGTTATACTTTGAGTCTTAAATTTCAGTCGATATATTTAGGATATCGGTAGTTTAATGTTAAGAATAATTTTTTTTATGATCGAAAGTGTTCAGACGTCTCATCTATAGAAAACTTTATCTGACTAATTATTCGGAGTATATGCACACATTCATTCACACACGTACTAAGTTCAAGTGATGAGGAGTAACTTCACAAGAAGCGTTCTAAAGGGATTTAAACGTAAATTGAACTTAAAACCTCCCTTCATAAGGGGAGTTTCAAAGTGAAAAATATTGCTTGATATCAACTATATATTTTAAATGTATGGGCTTTTTCAATTTTTATATATGAAATTTTAATTTCATCTTATTTTTTTTCTTACTGCATGGGTTGGAGGTTTGTCTTTTTTTTCTTTGGTAATTGGTATATAAAGTTTAAATACCAGCATATAGGTAATCTCTCGGAGACTTGTGCCCACATGGATGTATCTCAATTGGTTAACCTCCCGTTTTAAGAAGTGAAAGGTGTCAGGTTCGAGCCCCATAGTTTAATCTGGTGTATTTTAAAGACAGTGGATATATGGAGGTTTTACACTTCAGTAATTTTGGTTCAATTTTTGATATACTATAATAAGTTATCCATTTCACAAAAAACTTAATATTTTAGAAAAATCATATTAGATAGAGAGTGGAGAGGGAGGGTTGGGATCACCAATAAACTTTAGCCAATATAATTATTGATGGATATTTTAATACATGAAATAATGGGAGATCTAAGAATCACATGGGACTCTTTAAAAAGTGCCACTTGCATTATGATAAGTGTCGTCATTCTTCCATATTAAAGGATTTTGAGTCATGGACACCTCACATTATTATTAGTAGTGTAATAATTGTCAATTTGGTTATGATTTGATGTTATTTTTTTTTTAGCATAGACAAGACAAGCATGCACTCTAATTTTTTAATATATTTGTTTAGTTATTTTATTTTATTATGGATTATGATAAAGGTGACCGTTTTTCTTATAATTGACACGTATGATAGATTGAAATATTGAATGGCAACAAAATAAATAATGTTGTAATGTTAAAAAATAAATCTACCTGATTTGCAATTTGCCAGGTTCATCAAAGTTTCATATTATTTGTTAATGACAGAGATTACATCACATCTGATCTTCTGGGTATCATTAAAATATCAATTAAACTTCGAAAAGCCTTAAATTCATATTATTCTCAATATAAAAAGGTTGTCCGATGTGTATATATATATAAAAGGAGGTTTATATATATCCGAAGAATTAGTCAAGTGCTCTAAGAAGTCTAGACACTTTATTCTTTAAAAAAAAAAAATCCAAAAAAAAAAAAAAAAATGCCGAGTAAATGACAGGAAGAAAAACAGTTCCCCCAAGATTAAATTCTTTTATAGAAGTATCAAATCGATTAATTTTAGATTAGTAAAATAAATGATTAGATAAAAATGATAATGAATTATGAAGTAAATTAGTCAAAGAACTTGATAACAAGGAAATAATAAATTATTAAAATAGTTTTGCCTATTAATTTCAAGTCTTTTCCAGATTTTGAGTTCTCAATGTTTTTTTTTTTTATCACAGAATTGGATCCGAAAGAAACTCACCTCTAAACCCTGATCTCAGCCAATTTTGGTGACTGAAATTCTAAACTTGACCCAGCCTCCTCTTGCTATAATTCTGATAAAAACCCCAAAAACCCTTGACCTTCTAAATTGGTGTATTTAGCTTTACTTACTATTTTGTTAGCGATTTTTTACGCTAATTTATAATTTTTTCCAATCGATCTTTTTCTTTGATTTCTGTCATATCTTAAAATGATTTTTCTCCCCATCTATAACTCTTTCTACCTCAGTATTTTACCGCCGCATCTCCTTTTACAAACCTATTTTAGTTCCATTAGTTTCCACCAAAACCTCTTTGATTATACCTTTAATGAGCCTAGACATTCTACCCCACGTCTTATTAGGATTCGAATCATCATCCCACCTGTGTTTATATTAGATAGATGTCTATAAATGTGTATAAAGGTATTTTTATTTATATTAATACATTTACAATTCTTATTTTAATTTATAGATTAATACATCTGATCTAGAGACTGCCAAAGAAAAGCATTATATCACCACACATAAATCAATTATTTAATGATAGCACATATCGGAATTCACATAAATTGACATCTTTTCTTTATTTCTAATTTCCTTTGTTAGGGTCCCTCACTATGCTACACTAAAAACCAGCCTGTTTTCCTTATTATAAGCCCATACAACTTGCAATAATGGGTTCCACTGGCACATGGAAATTGTTGTCTTAAGGTTTGGTTAGCTTTCAAGGGAGCATGGGTGGTGCCCAAAGTGGGTGCTTGGTTAGGGACTTTTAATAATGTCACATGGAACATTGGTTTTAGGACAAACTAACTTAGGGTTGAATTAACATATGATTATAGCTAACTTAAGCAATCTAATAAAATCTTTTTAAAGGGGTTTTAAGTTAATGAATGATGACTTGCACACACTTTTATATTGAAAGTTTATATAGATTCACTTGGGTGTAGTTCAACTAGTTGTCTCCCGCTGCCTCGAGAAGAGGGAGGTTGCAGGTTCGAGCCCCAATGACCTAACTTTGGTGTGCTATAGGAGTAGTGAGTCACCCGTGGGTGTTTTACGTTGGATATCCCACAGTTTTCCACACGTAAATTCAAAAAAAAATATTATATATATAATTTTCTTTATTAAACTTTGTGACATTTAAAAGTTCAAAACAATAGTCTACAATTTGTGTGCACACTTAGACATAGAGTCCAACAAACAAGATTGTGATGGGCTTGTTAGATCTTTTATTGAGTATGTAGTCCATAAAAAAAACACTTTAATTAGATAAATCAAATCATATTTTTAACTTTTTTTTTAAATTAAGTAGCTTCTATGTTTTTATTCTTAAACTTTGTTGCCCTCAAAAATATGACTAAATTGATCTATAATTTTTTATAGGTCACATATTAAAACAAGACTTTCTTAATAGACCCATCCTACCCTATTTGTTGGACTCTTGCCTAAATGGTTACAATAATACATTACTATTCAAAGTGCTAGTGATCATTATATAAAAAATATAATTAAACGATTTAAATATTTTTTTACTGAATTACATATGCAATCATATAAGTTAACTTACTAACTATCAAATATCATTAAGGTGAGTCTTGTACAAATATTTTATACAAAGGCAGATGATAAGAAGTGTAAAAAATCATTCCTGTAGACATACTTGAGGTTAATGAGGAGATAACCTCTAAAAATAAGTTTTTGAAACTTGAAAAGCAATTGAAAACCTTACCCATTTCTCAATGAAATATTATAATCGAGAGGGTCAAAAAAATTTTAAGGAGGTCTTGATATCGATTATACTCAATTTTTTCTATGTCACTTTCTATGAGATTACTTTTACTTGACTTAATTAGTATATATGGATTGTGAAATTTATATATATTCGTGATATTAGTCTCAACTCTTAGATAGAATAAGAATACCTACAAGCCAATGCTCTTCTGCAATTTGTCCAATCAAAGTGATGTCATTTATAGTATTGAAGAAACCACTTATAAAGAAAAAGGAAACCATCCTACATCAGATGAAGGCAAAAGTAAGGAAGCAAATAACAGAAAAGGACTCCTCGTTCTATCTCACTAATATGCCATCTAATTGGCCAAAATTGAGAACATAGCCCACATACAAAAACTCATTCAAATCTTCCAATGTTATTGTTGTTTTTTTTCTCTTTTAAAAGAAAAAGGAAAAGAAATTATGGAGCCCATCCAAAATAAGGAATGACAAAGATGGGGCCTTCATCATGGCACATGTCCATAATGCCTTAAAATGATGGATGGAGTTCTCAAGTTTGAAATATAATTTTCTTTTTACATCTTCATCAACATTTAGAAATATAAGTTGAAATTTTATTTAGACATGGATAGGATAAAAAGATTTTCTTCAACTTGGAATTTGTATCTCATGCTCATGTTTAACTGAAGTTAAATGGGTAGTATTCATTCTACATTGAAAGTAAAACTAATCTCATATATATACAAAATAACCCGTAAGCCTCGTGTATCAAATAAACTTAAGAGGAGTCGAAACTAAGACATTTAATTTAATCTTATAAGTTTAGATCAACTGAGCTACTCGTGCAGGTTATAAATGGTTAAGTTCTGCTTCATATAATCGTATACTCTACATTCTCCTTACGAGTAATGTTCTAAAAATCGAACCGCTGATTAAACTGTTTTTATGATGGTTTGGTTTAATTAGTTCAACCATTTTGCCAAACCGCTTTAAATGATTTTAAATAGTTATGTTAATCTAACGTCATAATAACATAATACATTATTATACTTAGAAATATATTACTAAAAATAAAAAAAACATATTCTAGCTATGATATTACAATAGAAAGCTATGAATATGATGTTTTTATGAAAGAAAGAAAAAAAGAGAAAAAAATAAAATAAGTAACAATTATAATAATTTTTATACAAAATTGAATCATCAAAGAAACTGAGCACCTCGACAACCAATTTAAATCTAATCAGGCCAAATCGTTTATGTTAGAAAATTAATAAAATAGTAGAAACATATTAAAATATCATTGAGAGAGGGAGAGGGGCAACTGAACTTAGCCTGTAAGAAAAGGCCATGAATTCATTATCAAGGGTCCCATCCCTCACTCAGAAAACCACCACTTGTCCAAGTGAATCCCTTTCAGATGTCATGCGTGTGGGGTCCATACACCATTCCAATTGATAAATAATCTAAGATTCCACAAGCTCCCAATATAATTACGATTATTTTATTAATCACTTATTAAAGAAAAGAAAAAGGAATCTAATAAAAATCCACCATCTCCTTCTTATTGGGTCTTTCTGTCATCACTTGCAGCTGATGTATTACCAACTTTAAAAAATTATTAAAATAATAAATAAATAAATATAAAGAAACATAGTTTCTACAAACATTCACCAAAACTTATAATTATTAAAATAAAGGCCTTTTTTTAATTCCAAAGCATATATTGATAAAAAATTAATAGTGTATTTTGAAAATTCTATATTTTAAATCAGAATTCTATTAGATGATAAAGACATCAGACTTAATGATATTATCATTAGATCTTCTATATATAATATTTTTTTAATAAATTAATTATATCATCAATGACCATACATGTAGACTTTAAAAGCGAATTAGACAGATGTGCTGTGTCAATCCCAATTTTTATTTTCACATTAATTATGTAATTAAGAGTTATAAAGTGCATTCTTGAATTGTTTATTTGTATGTATTCCATTTATTTGGATAATCAATTAATAATATATTATCGTTAAGATCTTTGTTTCTCATATTTGTTACACCAGTAGTGCTCATTTAGGTTCATCTCCCTATATTTTTGAATTGGTTGATAAGAGTAGCTTTGCAAGAATTGCACAACTGTAAAATCAATTAATTTGATGACTATTATTTGATATGTTAAGAAAAAGGAAAAATATGTTAATTCAGCCATTTCTTTATTTATTCTTACTTTAATGATTATCATTTTCAAATAAAATAAAATAAAATTGAATATTAACACATGTATAGTGAGCCTCACAGGAAAGTGATGAGTACATTTAAAAGGTCTCTAGAAAATAATACTCTTTTATAAAAGTTAAGCTTATTTTAATTGAAAAGTCATGATTTTTAGAAATTAAATGATCTACCCTCAAAATAAAACTAATTTAACATATTTTTAATCTAATTGAGAGATAAATTTGAAAAAGATTCATATTGATAAGTAACCCAATTCAAGAGAGTGTGTGTTTGTGGGGCTCCATAAATTTGATTGTCCAATGAAAATTATTAGTAAATGGATGCATAAATAGACTCTATTTTTATTTATATCTTGGGTATCCATCCCTCACATACCTAAACCACCTGCAAACCTTATGCATGGAATAAGTCCAGAAGAAATCGAATCCAAGATCTTTAATCTAATCTTAAACTCTAGTTTTTGCTAATTAATTTTAGATAATTTGTCCTTTCGTTCTTTAAATTTACGTGTGGAAAACTATTCTAGGGTACACCAAGTTAGTTTGTAAATGTTAAAAAGGCAATAAAGAAGAACTAGTGGTAGTGGCTCGAGAAACAAAAGGAAGGAAATGGGATCCTTCATTGTCTCATATTTTCATAATTGAAGATTGAAGAAATGGGAGTCACTCATGTAAAATGGCACCCAGAAACAAGTTGCTGTTGTATGTATCTAATGATTCTCATGGAATTGCAGTTCTTATACATGAAGCTGAGAAAAACATGGCCAACTCAAAGCTTTTGTTCTACATAAATACAATGCATTTGATTTCATAAAAAACAGGCGATCTCTCAAAATGGATCATTTTCATGTCTCTCTCAAGCAGCTGCAACTCTTTCTCCATTCTTTTTACTCTCTGATCCTGCTTTGGAAGAAGCTTCCTTCTTCATGGATGTCAAGGAACACTTGGCTTTCCGTTCGTCGTGGTTCATCTGTTGTTGCCGGCACTCTAGACTGCAAAATGCAGTATCGCCCCTGAAACCATTTTCAGAGTTAAGATGATGAGTCCTAAATTTTGAAGACAGAACAGTGGAGTCGTATAATATAAATTCCAGTAATAACTCTAGGAGAATCTAATGGTAGGCCCTTGAAGCTAAAATTGAAAATAATAAGTAAAAAGAAAAAAGACAACAGAGAGAGAGAGAGAGAGTAAATTTTTGTAGAATTTTTTAGAAATTTGGCGGTCCAACCAATCCCTTTGGATCTGATAAAAGAAAACTTTCTTTCTATTCAATTTGGAAGAAGAGGAAAGGGGACATCAAGTATATACAATTACATGTGAATATTCATCATTTTCTTTTAAAGAAGAGAGATTGCCAGGACGGAGAAAAACATTAGAGTTTTTTTTTTTTTTTTAAAGAAAACTACTTTAATCATATTTCTGATGCTCTCTCTACATGTAAAGGTGAAAAAAAAAAGGAAAATTAAAGAAAATTCAAAATATAATCTCTGTAAAGTCCACTCTATGTTCTTCTTCTTGCGCATGAGAATTTTCTTCTTCTTCAGAGGAACACCCGATAAATTTTTTTTAAACATGTATCTCGAGTCCATATTAGAGGCGAAACTAATCCTACAAACGTGTAAACCTCTCAATCTACATATTAAGTAAATCGATGGGGAATAATTTCATGAGCAGTGGCCTGGAAGGGTTGGATGAGAATCAAACACAAAACCTCGCTCATTAGACAAACATATTGAACGTAAAGCCAACTCTTTCATGCTCATATCATTGAGAGAGAGAGATTTGTATACCTATACATGTAAATATCACGGCCAGGCACGAGCCGGCGGTTGCAGAGGCCACAAGCACGCAAGAAAGGGGCAGTCTCGACAAAATCGGAGGAGCTCCTTCTTGGGTTTCTAGGAGAGACCATCGACATGTAACGTGGATCGAACCCATCTGGATATTTACTTGTCGGATCCTCTGAAACCGCTTTCTGAGCTTCTTTCGGAGGCGCCTCAATGCTTCCGAGATCGAGAGTGAATTCTTTCATGCTCGTGGTCCTCCTCATGGGAGGACGCGGCCTCTTGCCCAACAACATCCTTTCTTCTTTTCTAGCAAGAATTTGAAGAAAAAAGAAGAAGAAAAAAGGCCTGTTGGCCTTCAATCCCAACTTTTCCTCAAGTGTTTGATGAAATTACGCAGATATAATTAAAACTACAGAAGATAGTTTTGCAGGAGAGGAGAGGAGAGGAGAGGAGAGGAGAGGAAGAAAGGGAGTGACAATGAGGGAGGTGTGAAGGCTTTAGAGAGAGGTGGGGAGGACAAAGGAGGGAGGGACAGAAAGGCGAGGGAAGAATCTGGACCGTTCTTTTGGTGCTACGTGGAACTGGGTCCACGTCAGCCTTTTGTTTTTTATGGAGTATTTTATTCATGTCTGTCTGAGTCTGACAATTACGGGTGGGGCCCAGTACTGCTTTCCCCAACTCTCGGGGTGCCGTCTGGTAGAAAATGAGAGGGCCTTTTCTTTACTGGCTGTGACGGCAGCCGTACCGGTTAAAATTTGGGTCAGGCGGTAACGAGGTGAGAAGTTGAGCGAGATTTCCTGTCTTTTGCAAATTTCATTCGATACCAATTATTTTTCTTAAAAGGACAAAATATTTTGTTAAAATTTTAATATTTTTTTAATGACTAAGAACTCCAAGACACTCCTTTCGAAGGCAATAAAATTCTGAATCAATGCAGAATCTCAAAATTCATTGAAATTTCAATAAAATGTTAACGAAATTTTGATATAGTCATAGAACTCAAATCTACTGATATCTACTAATTAATTTAAAACTAGGCCGAAATTCATTTATTTAATTTAAAAAATAAAAATAAAAAGAAAGAAAAGCACTTTTAAAAAAAATCTAAAAATAAAATAAAATATCTGTAAATATCGGTCAATATTTTATTTGACCGATATACTAGTGGCGCGAACCACTGATATTTAATTTTCTTAAAAAAAGATAGAAACTGATATTTGATCGATATTTATAAATATCAGCCGTTAGACGTTGCTCATATCAACATATCACTAATATTTGTTTGGGATGACCGATACATATCTTATCAGCGAATATGTATCGGACATCAATTTTCTAATACATACTGTATTTGTGTACCCTTACTTGTGATGAAAACATTTAGATTTTGAATAAGTCATCACTATTTCTATCAAACTATTGGAAACAAAATTCACTAAACCTATTTTATCTCTTAAGTTTTAAGGTCAAAATAAAATTATTAAATACATTTATTTAACTATAATACTCAATCAACAACTATAAAACATCAAATTTAATTATTTAAATTTTATCACAAAGTAAGGCTCGTATAAAATCTTATTTCTATATAAATAAAACAAATCGAGTTTTCATAGTTCCACTTTCATCTACATCCATGAACAAAGGAATGGTAGCCCACTCGACCACTAATTTGAGCTGTCCATGTCTACCATTTATGCTTGTGGAGCCAAGAAGAAGATGTGCAATTGCAATGCACCTTTGGACCACCAGACTTTCAGTACACTAGTTGTCAAATGCTTTGCTTGATTTTATGTCTCCTACCTTCTCTTGAGGAGCACATTAAGTGAAGGAGTCAAGCTTGCAAGTGATTTTCTCTTACTTGTCGCAACATCATCGTCGTTGATCTTGAGCTTTCAAAAGAAATCAACGATAGATGTGATTAGTGTTGGAATTTGATTTCAACTCGACTCTATTTAGAAATAAAAATTTCATTTTTTTTTCTTTATCTAAGGACTCTAACCCACTCTCTAATCTAAAAGATTTTAAATTTATACGAGTAATTTAAGTAGTCTAAATTTTTAGAATTAGACTACAGATTTTATATTCTACTTCTCTCAAACTAATATAAATATAAGACTTACTGATGATTTTGTATATCCATGAAATTAAAATCTATTTCCATTGTAAAATTAAGATAACCAAATTATCCAAGAGAAAAAGTCTTAAAAGATTCTAGCTTAGCTTATTTTTCCATTACTCATGGCCCAATGCCACAAAAGGAAAGGAAAGGATACCCATCTTTCATTTTGTATTAAAAAAATAATTTTTTTATGTTTATAAAAATTGGAATCGAGTTGGGTTCACCACATTAAATGAAAGTCATGTCAGCTGAAGACAAAAATCTGACAATACAAACAACTAACTTGACTTAAAACTAAATTTTTTAATTGAATATGTAGTTCATTAAAATTAATTTGATTAGATTAATGAAGTCATAGTTTTTATACTATATAAAACTTGAAATTTTAAATGATTCAAATTTCAAATTTTTTTCTTTAAAAACATTGCTTAAATGATCAAATTAAATTGATTTTTAATAGATTACATATTTAGACATAAATATTTCTAAATACACCATTACCATCTAATTGGTACTTGGTAGGCGCCATAAATGATTTTTATGGCTAAGATAATTGGTTTTTTAATGTTTAAAACAGTAAGAAATGGGCATTACTAGCACTTAAGATGACTTGCATGTTGGGTACAGTATATGACTAAGATAGTCAACTAGGGTTTTGAAAATTGTATTACCATCATTTATTGGAAAGAATTGGGTAATCAATGTCAAATTTTCACTAGAAAGAATAAATTAATTTCATGAACTTGCAAAAATCATGTGATTGGTATGATTTATGAAAAATTAAGTGGTGGAAATAATGTTTTGATCACGTGCTTTAAACTTGATTAAAAATCGAATAAGACTGGACTCCACTTCCAATTGAAATGATATTTGCAACGGTAGAAATTGAAAGAGGGGCCAAAGTTTGTGAGCAACTTTTGATTCCCACAATAAACGTGGTGGTGAAATTTATTATAATAATAATAACTGAGTGTCATCACTCGTTCCTATCTTTTTACTTTTATTATTATTATTATCATAAAAATTGAGTGTCATTCACTCATTCCTATCTTTTTTGTTTTTACCCACAATCTATGCCTACGAGATAATAATTCTTAAGACACTACTTGATCTATAGGTACTTAAACATATTAAATGAATAAGTTAATTTAAAAAGAAAAAAAAACACATGTAGTTCAACTGATTGCCTCCAGTCTCAGGAAATAAGAGGTTGTAGGTTTGAGCTCCATAACTTAACAATGGTGTGGCTTAAAGGTAGTGGGATCACCCTCGGGGGTTTCACACTGGACATCCTACAATTTTCCATACGTAAATTAAAAAAAAAATATCATTCTTCATTTTTATGTATCTAACGTATGCGGATTCAGAAGCTTATACAAACCTAAAAAATTAGTGACCCACATAGGTGTAACTCAACTAGTTGCCTCCCGACTCAGGAAGCAAGACATTGTAAGTTCAAACCCCCATGACCTAACATTGGCATGCCCTAAAGGTAATAGACTCGTTTAGAAATTTATACGTGCCTAAAAAATTAGTGACCCACATAGGTGTAACTCAACTGGTTGCCTCCTGCCTCAAGAAGCGAGAGTTTACGGGTTCGAGCCCCCATGGCCTAGCCTTAGTATGCCCTAAAGATAATGGTCTCACTCGCGAGAGTTTTACACTAGGTATCCCGCGGTTTCCACACACAAATTTAAAAAATAAAAAGTTAGTTTATAAAATAATTTAAATATTTAAAAATGACCATTCATATCATCACATTAGATCAAGAGACTAAAACTCAATAAGAAGCTCTTTTATTTGATACTATAAATAGACAAAAATTTACTACAGTAGATGCTTCTAGACATTCGAAGTATGACACACAGGATGTTTAATTTGAAATTTTGAGTAGATCTCTAATCTTAAACTATTAAAGGTGTATATAAGTGATTCAAGTGGTGGAGTTTCTTGAAAATTTGAGAGCAACTCACCCTCAAGTAACATGCTTGAACGATCTTAATCTATGTAAAGTTAAATCTTACCAACTTTTTTTTAAGATAAATGTATCTCAAATCTTACTCAAATTTAATTTATTTTAAGACCAAGACGTCTTATCTTACTAATTTTTGAAACATGTGGAATCCTTTCAATTACATTAGGTACCGAATAATAAAGAGTAACCCTTTCCGCATTGAAGGGGCATTTTCTCATAAAATATCTTATCATACGTGACAAAACAAGATGTCACTCATTTAAAATAAAAATGTGTCAAAGTATAAAACCCTTATCTAACTCATCCAAAATTAAATGAAGTTAAATTAAATAATTTTAAAATATTAAGAGAATTAAATATATTTTTTTTTCAATGAAAATAAAGTATAAATAATACTTGTAGGAGATTTCTCAAACCCCTTTCTCAAAAAATACTGTTTCTTAATATTAAAGTGGATAACATTTTTTTTATGAAATTTATAGAGATAATAACTTGGGCTATAAGAAATTTGAACCTCATCCAATTATATTAATCATATGATTTAGAGTTTGAAAATTTAATTATTACAAAATTATTAATTTTTATAATTCATCATACAAAATTATGATAATCAAATAAAAAAAAAAATCCTCCATATAATTTGTGCAATTGAAAATAGGAACAAATCTTGCATAAAAGCAGGAGTCAAAAAATGGTGGACATCGAGATCTCGGGCACATAAATATCACCCAATATCTCAGCCGATATTTTATTTTATTTTTTAATTTTTTTGTCAAATCTCAGCTGTATCAACCGATATGTGCAAGATCTCGCTCATATCCACTAAGATCTTACTTGTACAGCCGATGCATCTCATATCAACTCAAATATCTCGAGCATCCAAAACCCGAGATATCTCCACTGGTACGAGATGTATTGGACTCTACGTAAAAGGAACGTAAGAACTTAATAGAAAAGAGTTTGGCATCAGAATCCATGAGGTGGCCCAATCTGATTGGCCCAAAATGCCGTCACTCTCTTTGGTGGTGGATGCCAGCATAGCAGCCATGACTCACCGGAGAAGGGAAGGGTCGCTGATGTTAACAGTTGAGACCTGTGGGTCCCATATTATAAGTTAATTACATAAGGTCACTTTCATCGGTTGCAATTGGGCCCACTCCAAGGGACTAAGTAGCACAGTGACTGGCCCAACCTTAAAACCGAAAAAAATAAATTGGAGCAGCACACCATAACTGTTTTTATTCTACTTTGTTTTATTATTATAACCACCAATGCTAAATATGAGATTTCAATAATAGAAAATAAAATTAGGTATTTAATCGAAAGCAAAAAAAAAAAAAAAAAGGTTGAATAGTTACTCTGAAGGCATGCTAAGATAAGTTTTAAATATAACATTTCAATAATAAAAGTTTTAAGAAAACTAACTTTCAATTCTCTCACTCACTCTCAAGAAAAAAAAAAATGACACTAAATTTTATCATGATAATTCGACATTATGTTGGAACAGGCTTCTGTTCTGTTCTGTCATCTTCTGATTTATATGCAGCTCAAATGCACAAGGATATTAGGTATCTGCTTGTTCTATGAATACACTTGGCTGCATGTGTTTCGGATAAGATACAAGCAGATGGGAATTGGAAAGCAAGAGTAAAACCTTACATTAGCTCTGAGAAGCATCAGACTCTGAACAACTTCCCAACAAGCCATATTGGCCGGCTTTCATCAAAGCGGTCTGTTTATGATGCAGAACAAGTTTCCATTAGTAAAAGACATCCGATAAAATGGCAAAGTAACATTCCTATGGAATAATCTAGTAAACAAACATGCTTTAATGTTTCATAAAATGATGCATCCAACGTTGTGTTTGAGACAGGTGAACAAATATTCTTCTTCCAGTAATATCAATAATAAACATTAATATACTACTTGTGTAGAGTAACAATTTTTAGTTGCATACATTTTTTTACTAAATCTTACACAACAATGTCTGTTGGTGTTACAGTTTTCTCCATGTCTGGTATTCATGTTCATATAAATCCATCAATAAATTGTTCTTTTGACAATCTGAGCATGGATGTCTACAAATTAAACAGTAGGCAGTCGTTGTCCAGTGTAATTCAAATTTTAGGATTTGTGTTAATCTTAACTAATCTTAAAAGAACAAATGGAAGAAACATAAAGAAAATGTACAGAAGACTCAATGATAAAGATGAAGATGATCTAACCTGACCAGGGGAATTCACATGATTCAAGCAACAGAGAGACAATCTGAAGGTACAAAAAATGAAATCAACCTCTTAAGAAAAAGTACAAACTACAAACTAATGACTTTTGGATGCTAATGTTTTGGCAGAATAAACCATTATTTGTTCTTTTGAATAATAGATGGGTCAACGGGATACAACAAAACAAGTATCCAAACATCCAATTCAATGTAGTTTTTAATTTCCATTGCACCTGTAGGAGACAATCTTTTATTTTGCTTTACAATTTTGGGTTTGCATTCTTCGACAAAATCGAAATAACAAATTGAATGAATGAAGGAAGGAGATGTTAGATACCTGATGGTGGCCTCGTTTAGCAGCGCAACGCAGAGGAGATTTGTGAAGTCCAAAAGTCTAATACCTGGCGAGACGAGGATTATATTCCAAGATAGCCTTGGCTTCCTGAACATCTCCATCCGTTGCAGCATTCATAAGGTGCTCACCTAACACTGAGTCACCCAACACTGAGAATCCAATCTGCTGCACTCGTTCAAGCCTGATTTGGGACTGGTTTTTTCTTTAGAAACCTGCAGTATTTTAAATTCAAAAATAGCAGAAATGATCTGCGAAGATCCAGCGACAGAGATCGAAGATAGAAGGAGGGCAGGATTGCTGTTCCGATTAGAGAGGAAAAGACGCAGTACAGTGCTGCCAAACGAGATGGGGAAAGAATAAGAATGGGAAATCAAGCTCAAATTAGAAAACGGAGTTGTGTTGAGCTCAGTACATAAAAGGGTGAATTTGAGTTATATTTTATAAAATTTAAGAAGAAAACCAGTGTTTTAGAAAGAAAGAAAAAGTGTTAAAATGAGAGACAAAAGATGAAAATGCAAGTGTATAAGAAATAAAGAAGGTTTTTAAAAACAAACGAAGAACATTTAACAATAAAAATAGTTTTTCAAAAGAAAAGGATAGGCTTCAAGAAGACAAACAAAAATTTAGGAAAAGGAAATCGAACGTTTCGAAGAAGAAAGTAGAAGTTTTAAGAAGCATAGATAGAATTTCTTAACACGACGACATTCAAAGGAGATAGCTAAAAAATTATAAAAAGAAGAGTACTAAGAAAAAAAATAGAGCTTTTATAAGAAAATGAAAGTTTGTGAGAAGAAAGTTAAAGTTTTAAGAAGACTGATTTCAAGAGAAGGGAAAGAGGAGAGATTTAGAAAGAAAAGTGAGAACTTTAGAAAGGAAATGAGAGCATTCAAATGAAAAGAAGAGCTTTCAAAAATTTCTAAGAATATGAGATTTTTTAACAAGCAAAATGAAATTTTTAGAAATAAATGCTAAGGTTTAACAAGAAAATCAATGTTTTTAGTCGAAAATGAAACATTTAAGAAGAAATGGCAATCTCTTCAAAGGAAAAAGAATGTTAGAAGAAGAAAGAAATAGCTTTGAGAAGAAAAAGGAGAGTTCTTAGAAGGAATTTGAGAATTCACTCAAAAGAGGAGAATTTATAAGAAGATTGCCAGAGTTTTAGAAGGAAAAAAAAATTTGTTAAAATGAGACTCTTGAGATGAAAAATGTTTAAGAAATAAAGAAGTGCTTCTAATAAGAAATCGAGTGTTATAGAAAAAATGGAGAGTTTGAAAAAAAATGAAAAAAATAGATAGCCTTAAAGAAGCAAAAGAGAGCCTTTCTAAAGAAAAAGAGACTTTCAAGAAAAAAGTTAGTTGTCAAGAAAAAAAAGATAGAATTCAGAAAAAAAAAAAATGAGAGTATTTCAGAGGAAGAGAAGTTTAAGAAGAAAACAACAAATTATAGTAGAAACTTTTTTTAGAAGAAAATGAGTGGAAAAAAAATGAGAGTTATTAAGAAGAGAAGGAAAACTCCAAAAAAAAAAGAGAGAAGAGGCTTAACTAAAAAGTGAGCTATAAAAAAACGAGTTATTTAGAACAAAATGTTATTTAAAAAAAAAAAAAAAAACTAGAACTCTTACAAGAAAATGAGAGGTTTCTAAACAGAAAATGATTGCTTTTCAAAAAAAAACAAGAGTTTTTCATAAGGATACGAGATTTTGAAGAAGATAATGAGATTTGAAAAAGAATTTGAGGGTCTTAATAAAAAAGTGAAAGCATATCAGGAAAAAAAAAAAGGAGAGTTTTATTAAAGAAAGAATAACTTTTCGTAAGGAATTAGAGCTTTATGAAAGAGTTTAGAGTTAATCAAAAGAAAAAAAGAGAGTTCTAAAAGGGAAAAAGATGCTTTTAGAAGAATTTGAGGATTTTAAGAACAAAATGAGAGTTCCACTAAAAAATTATAATAGAAAAATGAGAGGAAACAAACTAAGAGTTTTTTAAGAAAGAATTTCTTATAAATAAGTTGAGTTTTTACGAAGAAAAATGGGAAAAGAAAACCAAGAGTGTTAAAAATAAAGATAAAGCAAGTTCATTAACAACATACAGGTCCAGGTATTCTATAAAGAAATTGGATTTTTTTTAAATATTCACTAGGTCGAAGATTTGTTAATTTGATCAGTTTTTAGCTAAAATGATGAAATAGTGGGCTAGGGCCCAAAGGGTCCATGGGTTTTTCCACCCATAATCCATGTGAATTCAAGACTTTCGGGCCCTAAAATCTTAGATTCATATGGATTTTGGGAAGAAAACCCAATAGACCTATGAATATTGAACCTTTACATGTTATTTCAACCTTATCTTGAAAACTTGTCAAAATAACAAAATTTTAAGCTAATGAATTTTTTCAAAAAATTCAATTTCTATTAAAAAATATATGAACCTGCATTTTATAGATGTGATTACATCAACAGATAGTGTTTTTAAAAGAAAAAATACCTTTAAGATGAAATAAGAGAGCTTATAAAAAGAAAATGCGATTAAGATTTTTTCAGAAGAAAAGGAGACACTTTAAGAAGACAAACAAAGTTTTAGAAAGCAGAAAACGAAAGTTTCAAAAGAAGAAAATAGAAGTTTTAAGAAGCATGGGTAAAATTTCTAAAAAGGGCAAAAGTTCCAAGGAAAATGCTAAAAAATTTAAGAATAAAAGAAGAGTATTAAGAAAAATATAGACTTTCATTGATTAAAACATGTTTTTTATATTAAAAAAAAAGTTTCTTTTAAATAAGTATTTTTTAAAAGAAATAAGAGTTTTATAAGGAAAAAAAATTAAAAACAAATAAGTATATTAATCATACAAGAAGAGTTTTTAAGAGAAGACAGAAAACGCTAAGAAAAAGAGAAGTGGTTTAGAACATAAGAGTTTTAAGAAAACTAGTAGAGCTTTTATAAGAAAATGAGTTTGTAAGAAGAAAGTCAGAGTTTTAAGAAGATTATTTTCAAGAGAGAGATAAAAGGAAGAGCTTTAGAAAGAAAATGAGAACTTCCAAATCAAAAGAAAAGCATTCAAAAACAAAGCAAGATTTCAAATAAGAAAACGAGAGAATTTAAGACGTAAAAAAGAAATTATTATATATAAAAGATAAGGTTTAACAAGAATATGTGTGTTAAAATCAAAAACTTAAGATGAAAGTGTGAGTGTTCAAGAAATAAAGAAGGGTTTCTCATAAAAAATAGTATTTTAAGAAGAAATGAGGAATTTTAAAACATAAATGAAAAAAAAAAATTTAGAGACTTAATAAGCATAAGAGAGCTTTTCTAAAGAAAAAAAGAAAGCTTTAAGAAGAAAGTTAGTTCTCAAGAAGAAAAAGAGATCAAACGAGTGTATTAATCAGACAATAAAAGTTTACAAGAAGATAAAGGAAAAATCCAAAAAAGAAAAGAAGAGGTTTAACTAGAAAATGGGATTTATTTAGAAGAAATTCTATTAAGAAAAAAAATTAGAGCTTTTATAAAAAAAATGAGAGTTTTTAAGAAGAAAGTCAGTTTTAAGAAGATTGATTTCAAGAGGAGGTTAACGAGAGAGTTTTAGATTAAAAAAAAAAAAAAAAAGAGTATTCAATGAAAAAAGAACTTTCAAGAACAAAACAAGATCTCTAAAAAGAAAACGAGAGTTTTTAACAAGTAAAAAGAAATTTTTAGAAATAAAATATAAGGTTTAACAAGAAAATCATTGCTTTTAGTCGAAAATGAAAATTTTTAGAAAAAATAGCAATCTCTTCAAAGAAAAAGGAGTATTAATAGAAGAAAGTAATAGCTTTGAAAAGAAGAAGGAGACTTGGAAGGCGCATGAGAGTTACTCAAAAGAGGATAGTTTTTACAAAGAATACCAGAGTTTTAGAAGGAAAAAAAACATATTAAAATGAAAGACTCAAGATGAAAATGTGAGTGTTTGAGAAATAAAGAAGTGTTCTAATGAGAAATAGAGTGTTTTAAGAAGAAATGGGGAATTAAAAAAAAAAAACAGTTGAAAAATAAATCTGCAACATTAAGAAACATAGACCAAAATTGGGCATCAATATGACTTTGTGAAAATGACCCACCCGGACAAATGAACCTAAACCAAAATTGGGCATTTCAAAAATTTCCATTTAATGGTGGATGATATGGACTGACGCCATAAAGATCCCGCTATTGTTTAGATGTCCATCCCAACCAATGAACCTAACCAAAATTGGGCATCAATAAGGCTTTCCATTCAAAATTTGAATTTCATGAAAATCTATTTGAACTAAAAATTAATAGCCAAACCAAATTAAATTTCGACTCGGGCGCTTCAAGTTTTTAGATTTTCGAACTAAATAGTCATGTCTACTTCCACCAGATTGATCATGTCATTGTGGGAATGTCCGTTCCCAACCAATGAACCTAAACCAATTGGACATTTCATTAATATCCATTTAACAATGGATATTGGCCTCATACCACATAGACAACGTTGTTGTTGAATGCCCATCGCAAGCAAAGAACCTAAGCAAAACTGGGCATCAATGCGGCTTCCCATTCAAATTTTGAATTACATGAAAATCTCTTCGAACTTATTATTAAGAGCCAAGACAAATTTAATTTCGAATCAGGCGTTTCAAGTTTTCAGATTTTCGACCCAAATAGCCATTGTGGAAATGTCCGTCCAAACCAATGAACCTAAACCAAAATTGGGTACCTCACTAATTTTCATTTAATAGTAGATATTGGCCTGACACCACATATACAACGTTGTTGTTTAGATGTCCATCCAACCAAGGAACCTAACCATTGGGCATCAAAAGGAATAGATCGAAATAAAATAGGGAATTCGAACTTCTTTCAAATCAACAACCGATTGATAAATTTGAAAACCAAAATGAAGGGGTAGACAACGTTGTTGTTTGGATGCTCATCCCAACCAAAGAATCTAACCAAAATAGGGCATTAACACGGTTTCCACTCAACATCCAACGAAAATATAATTCAAACTTATTAGGGATATTAAAATACGATCTTCACAACTACATGATGTTAATGCATGTATGCCCTTCACCAATCAATGGACCAAAATAAAAAATGAACTTCCCCAAGCAATGCATCGAAATAAAATTGGGAATCGGCACTTCTTCATATCAACATCCGATGAATAAATTTGTGAACCTATATGAAACACTTATGTCATAGCTGACAACACTTAGGCAACGATGTTTTGGATGCCCATCCCAACCAAGGAATCAAACCAAAATTGGGCATCACATTGTTGTTTGGATGCCCATCCCAACAAAGGAAAAACAAAAATCGGGCATCAATACCGCTTTCCACTAAATATCCAATAAAAGTAAAATAGTCATCACAACACACATGATGTTGTTGCTTGTATGCCCTTCTCCAATCAATGGACCTGAATACAAAATGGCCGGCCCCAAGGAATGGATCAAAATAAATTAGGAATCGGCACTTCATTCATATCAACACCCGACGATTAAATTTGCAAGCCTATATTAAACTCTCATCTCAGGCATGAAACCACACAGACAACGTTCTCGTTTGGATGCCCATCCCAACCGAGAAACCTAACCAAAATTGGGCATCCATGTCTTTTCAGTCAATATCAAATGAAAAAATATTTCAATTTTATTCGAGATATTGAAATACGATCTTCACAACGTATATGACGTCGGTTCCTGTATACCCTTCCCAATCAAGGGACCAAAAACAAAAAGGGTTCCCCAAGGAATGAATCGGAATAAAATAGGAAATCGGAACAACTTTCAATTCCACATCCGATTAATAAATTTGGAAACCAAAATGAAGAGGTAGACAACGTTGTTGTTTGGATGCCCATCACAACGAATGAATATAACCAAAATTGGGCATCAACACAGCTTTCCACTCAATATCTAATGAAATATGATCTTCACAACATACATGGTGTTGATGCCTATATGCCCATCCCCAATCAATAGATCGAAATAAAATTGGGAATCGGCACTTCTTTCATGTCATCATCCGATGAGTAAATTTACAACCTATATGAAACTCTTAGTCTAGCATGACACCAAGTAGGCAATGATGCTTTTTGGATGCCCATCCCAACCAAGGAAACAAACCAAAATTGGGCATCACATTGTTTTTTGGATGTCAGTCCCAACAAAGGAATCTAACCAAAATTGAGCATCAATACCGCTTTCAACTCTAATATCAAATAAAAATATCAATCATTTTCAAATATTGATATATAATATTCACAACACACATGATGTTGTTGCTTGTATGCCCTTGTCCAATCATAGGACATGAATATAAAATGGGCTTCCCTAAGGAAAAGATCGAAATAAAATTGGGAATTGGCACATTCATATCAACATCCGATGATTAAATTTGCTAACCTATATTAAACTCTCATCTCTGGCTTGACACCATGTTGGGATTATGGCTTAATTCAACACGGTGGAGTCCAAATTAGAGTTGGTTTAATTTGGGCAATACACGACAGATACAACATATCATATGCGGCAACTATGAAGCACAATTCTTCGAAGCCCTTCGAGTATCCGTGTCGGGTGCGCATCCGACACGAATATGGCCGGATACGGCTCATATACGTGTCGGATACACACCCAATTAATTAAAATATTTTTTAAATGAGGATAAGCCCCGATACGCCACCGATACGCCAAGACACGCCACCGATACGCCCGGACAAGCAACACGCGTAGGTGTTTTATTTTAGTCACTTATTTTTTTCTAAGTGACTTTTGTTTGTTTGAAGTGGTGTTTTCTTATCATGTACTTTAGTATTTGTTGACTCTTTTTATCTCATAGTAGAATTTAGTCACCAATACACCACTGATACGCCACCGATACGCCCCAACACGCATAGGTGTTTTATTTTAGTCACTTATTTTTTTCTTAAGTGACTTTTGTTTGGTTGAAATGGTGTTTTCTTATCATGTACTTAGTATTTGTTGACTCTTTTTATCTCATAGTAGAATTTATCTGTATCTCGCCACACCCGTATCCTAGTTTCTAAAAATTGCCGTATCCCCGTATCGGTGCTTCTTAGTGCGGCAACTGCTATAGGCAGTGTTGGTAAGTTGCTAAACATTGGAAGAGAAATCCTAAAGGATATTGGCAATCTATTGCACACGAATCTTGTTTGACAGTACTAGGTAGTTTTCTAATAAAATTGGATACATAGAAAGAAGGTGGTACAGCTGGGTTCTTATCTTGTTTACAATCGGACAACTGGTATTAGACAGTTGCTATTGTGGGAATGGAAGTTGTTACGTGCAAGACTTCTACAGCCATTGACTGCAAGGTGTATAAAAGAAACTGCTTGGGACTGCCTAAAGATATGCAATACTCGAACTGCATAGAGATGACACGGAGGACATTGCATCATGACAATAGGTGGACTGGTTGTTCACATGAGGAAGCAATATCAGAGGTGTTGTGCCAGAGTGAATCAAACTGCAGCGCATAGAGAGATTGAAGATCTGTCTCGGGTGCGGTGTTGTTCTTGGTTCAGCCAGTGTGTATACAACAGTCTTTTGTAGAGAGAAAAAGACTGCAGAGTGTGGAGGTGATCGGGATTTGCTCAACAAGAGAGAGTCTCTACAAAGACTGCAGAGTGTGGAGGTGATCAGGATTTGCTCAACGAGAGAGAGGGTGGTTCCTAGCGTGAGAACATAGAGAGGAAAGTGCATATTTGGAGATTGGGTTCTACAGCAAGCACTCGGACTTACGCTTGTCTCGGTGGGAAGCACAAGAGTCGAGTACATATAGCAACCAAGATATGTGATCGGCAGCACTGTTAACGTTGATAGTAGATCCAAAGCATAGAGATCAGCAACAAGGCAGATCGGTAAAAGGCCTGTCAACGTGGAGGATACAGTCAAGATTGGGTTGTTTAGTTGGTGTTTTTCAAATCCAGTTTCTTATAAGGGTGTACTTATTTGTTCTCTTAATAAAAAAATTATCACGCTCCGTGGACACAAGCCAGGTGGGCTGAACCACGTAAATTGTCGGTATGTTATTGTGTTGATTTAATTCCGTTTATTTTGGTGTGATTATTTCTCTAATAATCCTAACACACCACGTAGACAACGTTGTCATTTGGATGTTCATCGCAACCAAGGAAAATAACCAAAACTGAGCATCCATATAGCTTTCGACTCAATATCCAATGAAAATATATTTCAATTTTATTTGATCTATTGAAATACGATCTTCACAACGCACATGATGTCGGTTCTTGTATACCCTTCGCCAATCAAGGGTCCAAAAACAAATGGGGTTCCCCAAGGAATGGATCGGAATAAAATAGGGAATCGAAACTTCCTTCAATTGAACATCCTAATAATAAATTTGGAAAACAAAATGAAGGGGTAAACAACGTTGTTGTTTAGAAGCCCATCACATCCAAGGAATCTAACCAAAATTGGACATCAACACGGCTTTCCACTCAATATCTAATGAAAATATATTTCAAACTTATTAAACATATTAAAATACGATCTTCAAAACATACATGATGTTGATGCCTGTATGCCCTTCCCCAATTAATGGACATAAATAAAAAATGGGCTTCCCAAAGGAATAAATCAAAATAAATTTGGGAATCAGAACTTCTTTCATATCAACATCCGAAAAATAAATTTCCAAACCTATATGAAACTCTTATGTCTGGCATGACACCACGCTGGCAACGTTATTTTTTGGATGCCCATCCCAACCGAGGAATAAAACCAAAATTGGGCATCACATTCTTTTTTGTATGCCCATCCTAACAAAGGAATCTAACCAAAATTGGCATCAATACCGCTTTCAACTCAATATCCAATAAAAATATATATCAAACATTTTTCAAATATTGATATATAATATTCACAACACACACGATGATGTTCCTTGTATGCCCTTCCTCAATCAATGGACCTGAATATAAAATGGGATTCCCCAAGGAATGGATTGAAAGAAAATTGGGAATCGGCACTTCATTCATATCAACATTCGATGATCAAATTTGCAAACCTATCTTAAACTCTCAATCTTGGCCTGAAACCACATAAACAACGTTGTCTTTTGGATGTCCATTCCAACCAAGGAACCTAACCAAAATTGGGCATCCGTATGCCTTTCCACTTAATATCCAATGAAAATATATTTCAATTTTATTTGAGATATTGAAACACGATCTTCCAAACGTACATCATGATGTTGCTTGAATATCAATAGCCTTCCCCAATCAAGGGACTTAAAAAAGCATGTTTCCCCAACAAATGGATCGATATAAAATAAGGAACCAACACTTGTTTAAATTCAGCATTCGATAAATAAATTTGGAAACCAAAATGAAGGGGTAGACAACGTTGTTGTTTGGATGCCCATGTCAACAGAGGCATCTAACCAAATTGGGTATTAACACGGCTTTCCATTCAATATCCAATGAAAATATATTTCAATCTTAATAGAGATTTTAAAATACGATCTTCGCAACATACATGATGTTGATGAATGTATGCTCTTCCCCAATCAATGGACCAAAATAAAACAATGGCCTTCCCTAAGCAATAGATCGAAATAAAATTGGGAATAGACACTTGTTTCATATCAACATCCGATTAATAAATTTGTAAAATGCCTGTTGTTTTTTACATGCCCATCCAACAAAGGAATAAAACCAAAATTAGGGATCATGTAATTGTTTGGATGCCCATCCCAAAGGAATCTAACCAAAATAGAGTATCAATACCGCTTTCCACTCAATATCCAATAAAACTATATCAATCACTATTCAATATTGATATATAGAATTCACAAAACACATGATATTGTTGCTTGTATGCCATTCCCTAATCATTGGCCCTAATTATAAAATAGGCTTCCCCAAGGAATGGATCGAAATAAAATTGGGAATCGACACCTATTTAATTCACCATCCGATTAATAAATTTGGAAACCAATATGAAAGGGTAGAAAACGTTGTTGTTTAGATGCCCATCCCAACCAAGGAATCTAAAACCAATAGGGCATTAAAAAGGCTTTCCACTCAATATCCCATGAAAAAACATTTCAATCTTATTAGAGATATTAAATACGATCTTCACAACATACATGACGATGATGCATGTATGCCCTTCCCCAATCAATGGACCTAAATAAAAAATGGGCTTTCCCAAGCAATAGATCAAAATAAAATTGGGAACAAGCACTTTCTTTCATGTCATCAACCGATGAATAAATTTGCAAACCTATATGAAATTCTTATGTTTGGCATGACACCAAGTAGGCAACGATGTTTTTTTGGATGCCCATCCCAACCAAGGAAACAAACCAAAATTGGGCATCGCATTCTTTTTTGGATGCCCACCCCAACAAAGGAATCTAAACCGAACTGGGCATGAATACCGCTTTCAATTCAATATCCAATAAAAATATATATCAATCATTTTTCAAATATTGATATGCATTATTCACAACACACGGTGTTGTTGCTTGTATGCCCTCCAATCAATGGACCTGAATATAAATGAGCTTCCCCAAGGAATTGATCGAATTAAAATTGGGAATCAACACTTCATATCAACATCCGATAATTAAATTTGCAAACCTATCTTAAATTCTAAATCTTGACCTGAAACCACGTAGACAACATTGTCATTTCGATGCCTATCCCAACCAAGGAACCTAACCAAAATTGGACATCCATATGGCTTTTTACTCAATATCCAATTAAAATATATTTCAATTTTATTTGAGATATTAAAATACGATCTTTATAACATACATGATGTCGTGGCTAGAATACCATTCCCCAATCAACGGACTTCAAAAAATGAGCTTCCCCAACGAATGGATCGAATATCGACTTATTTAAATTCACCATCCGATGAATAAATTTGGAAATCTATATGAAAGGGTAGACAACGTTTGTGATTGAATGCCCATCCCAACCAAGGAATCTAACCAAATTGGGCATCAACACGGCCTTGCACTTGATATCCGATGAAAATATATTTCAAACTAATTACAGATATTAAAATACGATCTTCAAAACATACATGATGATGACGCCTGTATGCCCTTCCCCAATCAATGGACCTAAACAAAAAAGGGCTTCCCCAAGCTATAGATCGAAATAAATTTGGGAATCGGCACTTCTTCTATATCAACTTCCGAAGAATAAATTTGCCAACCTATATGAAACTCTTATGTCTGGACTGACCCCACGTAGCGACGTTGTTTTTTTGGATGCTCATCCCAACAAAGGAATCAAACCAAAATTGGCATCACATTCTTTTTTAGATGCCATCCCAAAAAGGAATCTAACCAAAATTGCGCATCAATACCGCTTTCAACTTGATATCTAATAAAAATATATATCAATCATTTTTCAATTATTGATATATAGTATTCACAACAAACACGGTGTTGTTGCTTGTAAGCCATTCCCCAATCAATGGACCTGATTACAAAATGGGCTTCCCCAAGGAACGGATCAAAATAAAATTGGGAATCAGCACTTTATTCATATCAACATTCAATGATTAAATTTGCAAACCTATCTTAAATTCTAAATCCTAGTCTGAAACCAAGTAGACAATGTTGTCGTTTGGATCGCCATCCCAACCAAGGAACCTAACCAAAATTGGGCATCTGTATGGCTTTCCACTCAATATCCAATGAAAATATATTTCAATTTTATTTGAGATATTGAAATATGATCTTCACAACGTAAATGATGTTGTTACTCGAATACCCTTCTACAATCAAGGGACTTAAAAAAATGGGCTTCCCCAACGAATGGATCGAAATAAATCGACAATTGTTTAAATTTAGCATCCGATGAATAAATTTGGAAACCAAAATTGGGCATCACATTCTTTTTTGGATGCACATCCCAACAAAGGAATCTAACCAAGATTGGACATCAATACCACCTTCAACTCAATATCCAATAAAAATATATATCAATCATTTTTCAAATATTGATATATAATATTCACAACCACATGAAGTTGTTGCTTGCATGCCCTTCCCCAATCAATGGACCTAAATATAAAATGGGCTTCCCAAAGGAATAGATCGAAATAAAATTGGAAATCGGCACTTCATTCACATCAACATCCGATGTTTAATTTGCTATATTATATTAAACTCTCATTTCGGGCCTGACACCACGTAGACAACATTGTCATTTAGATGTCCATCCCAACCAAGGAACCTAACCAAAATTGGGCATCCATATGGCTTTCCACTCAATATCAAATGAAAATATATTTCAATTTTATTTGAGATATTGAAATACAATCTTCACAACGTATATGACATCGGTTCCTGTATACCCTTCCCCAATCAAGGGGCCAAAAACAAAACAGGTTCCCCAAGGAATGGATCGGAATAAAATAGGAAATCAGAACACCTTTCAATTCCACATCCGATTAGTAAATTTGGAAACCAAAATGAAGAGGTAGATAACGTTGTTGTTTGGATGCCCATCACAATGAAGGAATCTAACCAAAATTGGGTATCAACACAGCTTTCCACTCAATATCCAATGAAAATATATTTCAAACTTATTAGAGATATTAAAATATGATCTTCAAAATATACATGATGTTGATGCATGTATATGCCATTCCCAATCAATTGACCTAAATAAAAAGCGGGCTTCCCCAAGAAATAGATCAAAATAAATTTGAGAATCGGCACTTCTTTCATATCAACATCCAAAGAATAAATATACCAACCTATATGGCCTGACCCCATGTAGGCAACGGTGTTTTTGGATTCCCATCCCAACCAAGGAATCAAAAAAAAAAAAAAATGGGCTTCACATTGTTGATTAGATGCCCATCCCAACAAAGGAATCTAAATAAAATTGGACATCAATACCGTTTTCAACTCAATATCCAATAAAAATACATATCAATCATTTTTAAAATATTGATATACAATATTCGCAACACAAACGATGTTGTTGCTTGTATGCACTTCCCCAATTAATGGACCTGAATATAAAATGGGCTTCCCCATGGAATGATCGAAATAAAATTGGGAATCACCACTTTATTCATATCAACATCCGATGATTAAATTTGTAAACCTATCTTAAACTCTCAATCCTGACATGAAACCACATAGACAACGTTGTCGTTTGGATGCCCATCCCAACCAAAGAACCTAACCAAAATTGGGCATCGGTATGTAGGGTTTTCCACTCAATATCCAATGAAAATATATTTCAATTTTATTTGAGATATTGAAATACGAACTTCACAACGTACATGATGTCGTTGCTTGAATACAACAAACGGATCAATATAAAATAGGGAACCGGCACTTGTTTAAATTCAGCATCTGATGAATAAAGTTGGAAACCAAAATGAAGGGGTAGACAACGTTGTTGTTTAGATGCCAATCACAACAAATTAATCTAACCAAAATTTGGCATTAACACGGCTTTCCACTCAATATCCAATGAAAATATATTTCAAACTTATTAGAGATATTAAAATATGATCTTCAAAACATACATGATGTTGATGCCTGTATATGCCCTTCCCAATCAATGGACCTAAATAAAAAGTGGGCTTCCCCAAGATATAGATCGAAATAAATTTGGGAATCGGCACTGCTTTCATATCAACATCCGAAGAATAAATATGCAAACCTATATAGCCTGACCCCACGTAGGCAACGGTGTTTTTTGGATGCCCATCCCAATCAAGGAATCAAAAAAAAAAAGGGCTTCACATTGTTGTTTACATGCCCATCCCAACAAAGGAATCTAAACAAAATTGCGCATCAATACCGTTTTCAATTCAATATCCAATAAAAATACATATCAATCATTTTTAAAATATTGATATACAATATTCGCAACACAAACGACGTTGTTGCTTGTATGCACTTCCCCAATTAATGGACCTGAATATAAAATGGGCTTCCCCATGGAATGATCGAAATAAAATTGGAAATCACCACTTTATTCATATCAACATCCGATGATTAAATTTGTAAACCTATCTTAAACTCTCAATCCTGACATGAAACCATATAGACAACGTTATCGTTTGGATGCCCATCCCAACCAAAGAACCTAACCAAAATTGGGCATCGGTATGTAGGGTTTTCCACTCAATATCCAATGAAAATATATTTCAATTTTATTTGAGATATTGAAATACGAACTTCACAACGTCCATGATGTTGGTGCTTGAATACAACGAACGGATCGATATAAAATAGGGAACCGGCACTTGTTTAAATTCAGCATCCTATGAATAAATTCGGAAACCAAAATGAAAAAGGTAGACACCGTTATTGTTTGGATGTCCATGCCAAACAAGGAATCTAACCAAATTGGGCATTAACACGGCTTTCCATTTAATAACCAATGAAAATATATTTCAATCTTAATACAGATTTTAAAATACGATCTTCATAACATACATAATGTTGATGCCTATATGCCCTTCCCCAATCAATGGACCTAAATAATAAAATGGGGGGCTTCCCCAAGCAATAGATCGAAATAAAATTGGGAATCGGCACTTCTTTCATGTCAACATCTGATGAATAAATTTGCAAACCTATATGAAACTCTTATGTCTGGTATGACACCACCTAGGCAACAATGTTTTTTGGATGCCCATCCCAACCATGGAAACAAACCAAAATTGGGCATCACATTCTTTTTTGGATGCCCATCTAAACAAAGGAATGTGACCAAAATTGGGCATTAATACATGTTTCAACTCAATATCCAATAAATACATATATCAATCATTTTTCAAATATTGATATATAATATTCACAATACACATGATGTTGTTGCTTGTATTCCCTTCCCCAATCAATGGACTAGAATATAAAATGGGCTTCCCCATGGTATAGAACGAAAAAAAATTGGGAATCGGCACTTCATTTATATGAATATCCGATGATTAAATTTGCAAACCTATATTAAACTCTTATCTCTGGCCCGACACCACGGAGACAACGTTGTCGTTTGGATGCCCATCCCAACCAAGAAACCTAACCGAAATTGGGCATCCATATGGCTTTCCACTCAATATCCAATGAAAATATATTTCAACTTTATTTGAGATATTGAAATACGATCTTCACAACATAAATGATGTCGATTATTGTATACCCTTCCCCAATCAAGGGACCAAAAACAAATGGGTTTCCCCAAGGAATGGATCGAAATAAATAGGGAATCAGAACTTCTTTCAATTCAACATCCGATTAATAAAATTGGAAACCAAAATGAAGGGGTAGACAACGTTGTTGTCTGGATGCCCATCCCAACAAGGAATCTAACAGAAATTGGGCATCAACACGAATTTCCAAATCAATATCCATTGAAAATATATTTCAAACTTATTAAAGAGATTAAAAAACGATCTTCAAAACATACATGATGTTGATGCATGTATGCCCTTCCCCAATCAATGGACCTAAATACAAAATGGGCTTCCCAAGCAACGGATCGAAATAAATTTGGGAATTGGTACTTTTTTCTTATCAACATCTGGCGAATAAATTTCCGAACCTATATGAAACTCTCTTGTTTAGCCTGACACCATGTAGGCAACATTTTTCAAATATTGATATATAATATTCACAACACAGACGGTGTTGTTCCTTGTATACCCTTCTCCAACCAATGGACCTGATATAAAATGGGCTTCCATAAGGAATGGATCGAAATAAAATTGGAAATCGGCACTTCATTCATATCAGCATCCGATGATTCAATTTGCAAACCTATCTAAAACTCTCAATCCTGGCCAGAAACCACGAAGGCAACGTTGTCTTTTGGATACCCATCCCAACAAAAGAACCTAACCAAAATTGGGCATCCGTACGGCTTTCCACTCAATATCCAATGAAAATATATTTCAATCTTATTTGAGATATTGAAATACGATCTTCACAACGTACACGATGTCATTGCTTGAATACCCTTCCACAATCAAGAGACTTAAAAAAATGGGCTTCCCCAAGCAATAGATCGGGAAAAAAAATTGGAATCGGCACTTGTTTAAATTCAGCATCCGATGAATAAATTTGGAAACCAATATGAAAGGGTAGACACCGTTGTTGTTTGGATGCCCATGCCAACCAAGGAATCTAACCAAATGGGACATTAAAACGGCTTTCTACTCAATAACCAATGAAAATATATTTCAATCTTAATACAGATTTTAAAATACGATCTTCATAACATACATAATGTTGATGCCTATATGCCCTTCCCCAATCAATGGACCTAAATAATAAAATGGGGGGCTTCCCCAAGCAATAGATCGAAATAAAATTGGGAATCGGCACTTCTTTCATGTCAACATCTGATGAATAAATTTGCAAACCTATATGAAACTCTTATGTCTGGTATGACACCACCTAGGCAACAATGTTTTTTGGATGCCCATCCCAACCGTGGAAACAAACCAAAATTGGGCATCACATTCTTTTTTGGATGCCCATCTAAACAAAGGAATGTGACCAAAATTGGGCATTAATACATGTTTCAACTCAATATCCAATAAATACATATATCAATCATTTTTCAAATATTGATATATAATATTCACAATACACATGATGTTGTTGCTTGTATTCCCTTCCCCAATCAATGGACTAGAATATAAAATGGGCTTCCCCATGGTATAGAACGAAAAAAAATTGGGAATCGGCACTTCATTTATATGAATATCCGATGATTAAATTTGCAAACCTATATTAAACTCTTATCTCTGGCCCGACACCACGGAGACAACGTTGTCGTTTGGATGCCCATCCCAACCAAGAAACCTAACCGAAATTGGGCATCCATATGGCTTTCCACTCAATATCCAATGAAAATATATTTCAACTTTATTTGAGATATTGAAATACGATCTTCACAACATAAATGATGTCGATTATTGTATACCCTTCCCCAATCAAGGGACCAAAAACAAATGGGTTTCCCCAAGGAATGGATCGAAATAAAATAGGGAATCAGAACTTCTTTCAATTCAACATCCGATTAATAAAATTGGAAACCAAAATGAAGGGGTAGACAACGTTGTTGTCTGGATGCCCATCCCAACAAAGGAATCTAACAGAAATTGGGCATCAACACGAATTTCCAAATCAATATCCATTGAAAATATATTTCAAACTTATTAAAGAGATTAAAAAACGATCTTCAAAACATACATGATGTTGATGCATGTATGCCCTTCCCCAATCAATGGACCTAAATACAAAATGGGCTTCCCAAGCAACGGATCGAAATAAATTTGGGAATTGGTACTTTTTTCTTATCAACATCTGGCGAATAAATTTCCGAACCTATATGAAACTCTCTTGTTTAGCCTGACACCATGTAGGCAACATTTTTCAAATATTGATATATAATATTCACAACACAGACGGTGTTGTTCCTTGTATACCCTTCTCCAACCAATGGACCTGAATATAAAATGGGCTTCCATAAGGAATGGATCGAAATAAAATTGGAAATCGGCACTTCATTCATATCAGCATCCGATGATTCAATTTGCAAACCTATCTAAAACTCTCAATCCTGGCCAGAAACCACGAAGGCAACGTTGTCTTTTGGATACCCATCCCAACAAAAGAACCTAACCAAAATTGGGCATCCGTACGGCTTTCCACTCAATATCCAATGAAAATATATTTCAATCTTATTTGAGATATTGAAATACGATCTTCACAACGTACACGATGTCATTGCTTGAATACCCTTCCACAATCAAGAGACTTAAAAAAATGGGCTTCCCCAAGCAATAGATCGGGAAAAAAAATTGGAATCGGCACTTGTTTAAATTCAGCGTCCGATGAATAAATTTGGAAACCAATATGAAAGGGTAGACACCGTTGTTGTTTGGATGCCCATGCCAACCAAGGAATCTAACCAAATGGGACATTAAAACGGCTTTCTACTCAATAACCAATGAAAATATATTTCAATCTTAATACAGATTTTAAAATACGATCTTCATAACATACATAATGTTGATGCCTATATGCCCTTCCCCAATCAATGGACCTAAATAATAAAATGGGGGGCTTCCCCAAGCAATAGATCGAAATAAAATTGGGAATCGGCACTTCTTTCATATCAACATCTGATGAATAAATTTGCAAACCTATATGAAACTCTTATGTCTGGTATGACACCACCTAGGCAACAATGTTTTTTGGATGCCCATCCCAACCGTGGAAACAAACCAAAATTGGGCATCACATTCTTTTTTGGATGCCCATCTAAACAAAGGAATGTGACCAAAATTGGGCATTAATACATGTTTCAACTCAATAATATCCAATGAAAATATATTTCAATTTTATTTGAGATATTGAAATACGATCTTCACAACATACATGATGTCATCGTTGCTTGAATACCAATACCCTTCCCCAATCAAGGGACTTATAAAAATGGGTTTCCCCAACGAATGGATCGAAATAAAATAGGGAATCGGCACTTGTTTAAATTCACCATTCGATGAATAAATTTGGAAACCAATATGAAAGGGTAGACAACGTTGTTGTTTGGATGCCCATCCCAACCAAGGAATCTAACCAAATTGGGCATTAACACGGCTTTCCATTCAATATCCAATGAAAATATATTTCAATCTTATTAGAGATAAAAAAAAATACGATCTTCACAACATACATGGTGTTAATGCCTATATGCCCATCCCCATTCAATGGACCTAATAAAAAATGGGCTTCCCCAAGCAATAGATCAAAATGAAATTGGGAATCGGCACTTCTTTCATGTCATCACCCGACGAATAAATTTGCAAACCTATATGAAATTCTTATGTCTGGCATGACACCACGTACGCAACAATGTTTTTTTGATGCCCATCCCAACCAAGGAAACAAACCAAAATTCGGTATCACATTTTTTTTGGATGCCCACCCCAACAAAGGAATCTAACCAAACTAGGCATGAATACCGCTTTCAATTCAATATCCAATAAAAATATATATCAATCATTTTTCAAATATTGATATGCATTATTCACAAAACACATGATGTTGTTCCTTGTATACCCTTCCTCAATCAATGGACCTGAATATAAAATGGGCTTCCCCACTTCATTCAAATCAACATCCGATGATTATTTTTGCAAAACCTATCTTAAACTCTCAATTCTAGCCTGAAACCACGAAGACAGCGTTGTCGAATGGATGCCCATCCCAACCAAGGAACCTAACCAAAATTGGCATCCGTATGGCTTTCCACTCAATATCTAATGAAAATATATTTCAATTTTATTTCAGCTATTGAAATACGATCTTCACAACATACATGATAACGTTGCTTGTATACCCTTCCCCAATAAAGGGAACAAAAACAAATGGGCTTCCCCAAGGAATGGATCGAAATAAAATAGAGAATCGGAACTTCTTTCAATTCGACATCGGATTAATAAATTTGGAAACCAAAATGAAGGGGTTGGGAACGTTGTTGTTCGGATGCCCATCCCAACCAAGGAATCTAACCAAAATTGGGCATCAACACGATTTTCCAATCAATATCCAATGAAAATTAATTTCAAACTTATTAGAGATATTAAAATACAATTTCAAAACATACATGATGTTCATGCCTGTATGCCCTTTGTCAATCGATGGACCTAAATAAAAAATGGGATTCCCCAAGCAATAAATAGAAATAAATTTGGGAATCCACACTTCTTTCATATAAACATACAAAGAATAAATTTGCCAACCTATATGAAACTCTTATGTCTGACCTGACCCACATAGGCAACGTTGTTTTTTGGATGCACAGCCCAACCAAGAAATCAAATCAAAATTGGGCATCAAATTGTTGTTTGGATGCCCATCCCAACAAAGAAATCTAACAAAAATTGGGCATCAATACCACTTTCAACTCAATATCCAATAAAAATATATATCAATCATTTTTCAAATATTGATATACAATATTCACAATACACACGATGATGTTGCTTGTATGCCCTTCCCCAATGAATGGACCTGAATATAAAATGGGTTTGCCCAAGGAATGGATCGAAATAAACCAGTATCCAATTCAAATGTCCAATTCATAATTATTTTGACTCTCCATCACAGTCACCATTATTTGAAATGTCTTTCCCCTACCGATGATACTAATCAAATTTCAATATTAACCCCTCTTTTTCCCAATGCTTTATACGGACTTGAACTTTTTTCCAAAAAAAAATCATTTGCCTTTCTACATACATAAGATGCTGAAACATGACCATCAAATGTGATATCAATGTACAACTCAAGTCAAGTTGGGAAAAAATAGTCCAATTGTAAGGATCAATTGGATAGAGTTCAACATAAGGGAAGGTTGAATTTAAGTGGGAAATGTATTGCAAAGGGTAATGCTGAGACCTATCTCCAATCATGTTGAGGACCCATTTTGCATTCTTCCATGTAACATGAGATTATCATATCATCATCATAACGCGATTTTCTCATCCATTTGAGATCTATTTTGACTCTAAAAATTTCGTATGTAGAAACATTAAGAAAACTAAACTGAACAAGCCTATAATGGCCTACTTCCAATTGTGATGACATATCAAACAAGATATCTACTATTCACATGATGATTCACAAAAATGACATGATTTTTTTGTTGTTTGTGAGAGAAAGTAACTAAATTACAAAAACATCCATATTTCCATTAATAAGCTAGAATTGAAATATCATATGAGATACAAATGAGGAACTGTCGTTTGGTAAGCAAAAGCAAGTGAAAGACCTATTTACAAATTGATTGATATATACACATGGTGCAATCGAGAACGAGTTTCTTACCCCAATGATCTTGTAGACAAACAATCATCAACACCTCTCGCAAAGAATAGAGCAATAAATCCACCCTCTCAGACACTCCAAAGTCAACATCAACTCAGTCCTATATATCAAGAAAGACAAAGTTCAGTAGTGGACAAGAAAAAGATAAAGGGTATTGCTTCATTGGAGTTTTCATCATTCAGAGTAGCAAATAAGTGAAAATGATGAAACTGGTTGGTTTCGTGTTCTCTTTTTCCTTTTGTCAATATATCATCAATTTCGTTGAAAGGTAAAATGCCACATTAACCATCCTGAGTTAACCCAAGTTCCCCTCATATGTAATTAAATTAAAAAAAAAAACCTTTACAATGGAATAGAAATGATGAAAATTTAAGGGAAGTGGTAACTTTTCAAAAGGAGTGCACCAAAAGGAGGGATCAAACAAAGCAGGAAAAAAGAAAGCAAGCCCAAAAGGCCAAAACACTTCCCCTAACAGCAAAACAAGATTAAAAATAAAGAGAGAACAACAAAGCCTGGCAGCTGAAATTGAAAGATATAATTGAAATGGAAAACTTTGGGAATTAGCTCTATTAACAAGTATTCACGCACCCATTTAAAAAAAAAAAAGGTGTTCAAACACACATACACACTACTCAAACCACTCAATCGAAACTGGAAATAAGGAAAATAATTTTACAGATAACAAATGCAATAACAACAATAATAGGTCAGCCCTAGGCCGATGACCATGGCTTACAAGGGCTATATGGATCCAGAGTTTTACCCAACACCTAGTACCAGAAGAGAGTTGCAGATCTCAGGGTTCAAAATAAAATAAAATCTTTTTCTTTTACCTTTCAGTTTTCAAAGACAAAAGATAAGTCTTTACTTATATGAATCAATCTAATCGTGAAAAGGTGTTAAATAATATTAATTAAAATTAGATTTAAACTAAAATTAAAATTAATATTTTAAATACTTTATTATTTAACGAAAAATAGACCCAGATTATTTTTATTTGACTTATATTTTGTCAAATCTATAATTTATGTTAATTATTAAAATAAAATAAAAATTATTGAGCCTGAAAATTCATCTTCAAATAGACGTATAAATAACTTAGGATGACGTTGATATTAGAAAGTTTTAAAAGATAAAATTCAAATAATATGAAGGAAGGAATTCTTTTCCTTTTACACTTTTCGTTTTTTACAATTACAATTTTCTCCCATTCCTTTCTTCTCCCTTTTTCCCCTGTTACTTCTCCCTTTTTCCCCTGTTACTTCTCTCCTCAGTTACACAAACTCTCTCTCTTCCTCTCGCTCCTTTCGATCGGATCACCCAAACGCATCCCTCTCTCTTTACAGAAATTCCCTTCATTTTCTTTACTCCAATCCTCAAATCTCCATCTCATCTATTGGCATCCACTCTCTGGAAAAGAAGAGAAATCGGCAAAACCCTAGCCCACACCGCCACTGGAATTCGGATTTGGATTCTGATCGATTCTTCATTCTCATCTCTCAAAAGAAAAAGACATCCAAAAATCCTAATTCTCTTCCTCTCTCTATGCAGAATTCCCTCATTTTCTTTACTCCATCTTATCTTTTGGCGATCCCACTCTGGACAAGAAAAGAAATCGGTAAAACCCTAACCCACTCCGCCCATTCGAATTCGGATTTGGATTTGGATTCGGATAGATTCTTCATTCTCATCTCTCAAAAGAAAAAGACATCCAAAAACCCTAATTCTCTTCCTCTCTCTATGCAGAAATTCCCCTCAATTTCCTTACTCGATCTCATCTTTTGGCGATCCCACTCTCTGGACAAGAAAAAAAAATCAGTAAAACCCTAACCCACTCCGCCCATTCGAATTCAGATTTGGATTCGGATCGATTCTTCATTCTCATCTCTCAAAAGAAAAAGACATCCAAAAACCCTAATTCTCTTCCTCTCTCTATGCAGAAATTCCCCTCAATTTCCTTACTCCATCTCATCTTTTGGCGATCCCACTCTCTGGACAAGAAAAAAAAATCAGTAAAACCCTAACCCACTCCGCCCATTCGAATTCAGATTTGGATTCGGATCGATTCTTCATTCTCATCTCTCAAAAGAAAAAGACATCCAAAAACCCTAATCCTCTTCCTCTCTCTATGCAGAAATTCCCCTCATTTTCTTTACTCCATCTCATCTTTTGGCGATCCCACTCTCTGGACAAGAAAAGAAATCGGTAAAACCTTAAACCCCTCCACCCATTCGAATTCGGATTTGGATTCGGATCGATTCTTCATTCTCATCTCTCAAAGAAAAAGACATCCAAAAACCCTAATTCTCTTTCTCTCTCTATGCAGAAATTCCCCTCATTTTCTTTACTTCATCTCATCTTTTGGAGATCCCACTCTCTGGACAAGAAAAGAAATCAGCAAAACCCTAACCCACTCCTCCCATTCGAATCCAGATTTGGATTCGGATCGATTCTTATTTCTCATCTCTCAAAAGAAAAAAGACGAGAAAAAACAGCAAAAATTGGAAGTTGGGGAAAGAGAGAAAGAAATGGGAAGAAGGAGACTCACCGTCGTCTCTTCGGGTTGCATTTTGAACAGAACTGGATCTGAACGTCGAGCGGACGAGATTGGGTCTAAAGGTCTCGTCTGAGTGCATCGCGCAAGAGAAAGGGAGACGAAGACTCTTCCTCAACGCGTTGGCGGTGTGGTTAGGGCGTGAATTGCTTGGTGGGCAGACATTCCGAGAGACTGCAAGTCTCGCCGGTAAGGAAACAGAGGGAAGGCAAACGAGCGATGGAAGCAGGGAGGGACAAGGGGAAAAAGGAAAGAAGAAGAAGGGAAACACGCTTTTCTGCCTGGGTTTCTTTCGCCGGTAATGAAATGCACGGTGTCCATTTAGCGGAAGGCTTTTATAATAAGATCGGATGATGTTAGTTTCGTAGTATTTTCTTTCAATATTATAATTTTTCCTAATAACCTAATATTTTTAAACTTTTATAATTATAATATTTAATGATAGTATATGTGTTTTAGTTAAAAAGGAGTAAAATTTCACTCTTCGTGACTTTTTAAGGCATTTAAAATTGTTGACAAATTATTAAAAAAGATTAAATATAATTAATTAAGAGTAGCAATTTAGACAACCCACTTTTCTTTTAAGAGACGCTTGATTTCATACAAAATAAGGGGCAAAATGATAATTTTCATAAATTTTTTTGAAATAGAGTGTCTTTTGAAAGAAAAGTGGGGTGTTTAAATGGCTACCCTTAATTAATATAGAGACACATTTATATACGAAGATGCATTATATGGTATAAGTCTCTTTCACCTCTTACTTTTTCTTTTTTTATATCTTTTCCTCATTGTTGATAATATTTATCTAACAAATTTAAAAATAAATTTATATGTATCAAAATGAGATGAGATCTTTTTTACTTGATTAAAACACGAATGTACAGATAAGTCTATGATCAGTATACAAAAAAAAACAATAATACTAAACACAAAAAGCTAAGCAAAACATATTTCTCAAGTCTCAACCCCTTGTGGCAATTAATTTTCAAAATATCGAGTGAAAAATTGTAGCATTTACTGTATGTGAAAATGTGATTTTTTCGAAACAACAATATTCTTAAAGTGGTTTTCTTTTTTAATATTAAAAGAATATCAGGTCTCTCTCATACTAAGTAAAAATATTACTATTTTCTAAGATATATTTAAAGAAGTATTCATTTTATGATAAAGTTTATATTTAATTATTTTATATTGCAAGTTGTTGTCTTATATGCTCATTTAACCGTAATATTTCATGTTTTAAATTATAATAATTGATTTTATTTATTTAAAAGGCCTGTAGATATTTTAATTTTCATTATCTAAATTTTTTAATGATATAAATGTTTTATTTCAATTGTGAAGTAGAAAATTCTGATTGTTTCAAAATAAAATTTTCAATGATTATATTAGCCTTTAGTTTTTTTTTTTATATATTTTGATTTTGAAAGTATTATTGAAAGATAGTTCAATTAAATTTTAAATAAATAGTTTATTTTATAAATTTAGCATTATCAAGTAAATAAATAAAGACATTTAAAAAAAAAAGCATGGAATCATTACAAATAAGAAAATTGAAAATAATGATAATTTTTAAGTTTAATAAATAGAAGTTTACATGTTTGTTATATTATTATATATTGTAATTATTTATGGAACAAATAGATTTTTTTTAATTTGAGTCATATTTACATGAACACTTTATTTTTATAAAGAATTTTGTTATTTTACTTTTAATGAAATGACATAAAAAATTATAAAATTGATTTTAAAAAGTGTAGCTTTTAAGTCTTGAACACAAGCTTGTATTAAATACGTCAGTGATTTGCCGGATGGAGTCAATAGTTAAGTCTAATTTTATTATTATAACTTTGATAATTAAATAAATTATTATGAATATTATATTATTATAATATAAAAGTATTTTATTTAGTACAAGTGAGAGAGGAAGAAAATTAGAAATGAGTAAGGAGATAATGAAATGGCCGCATCTCTATCTTCCCTTCTTCTTCTCTTCCTCTCCTCTTTCTCTTAGATAATAACAGTATTATTATAATTAAATCTTAGAGTAATTTTAGAGGTTATCATTTAAACTCATAAATAGTTATATTTGGGTAGAGAGCTTTGCACATACTATGAGGACTAATCAGGTGCTTTGAGAGGTCCTGAACACCACAATCTTAGAAAACAACAAAGATTTAGTTTCAATTATACGAGCATAATACATAGTTTCAATTATATAAGCATAGTACAAACAATAAAGAGAGAAAAAACAATTTGACAAGGACTATTCGTTCTTCAACAGAGAAGAAATGGACAGTTAATCCCATGTAGGGTGCCAACTTCAACACATGGATAAATAGATTTCACAAGGGCCTCAAAGGGCTTTAAGTAAAAGCCCGAGCCCAACCCCAACCTTAACAAATGGGATTGGACAATGATTTTTTTTTTTCAACCCGTCGAGCTCAAACTCTCAAGCCATGTTTATTTCTTAAGCTCAAGTACAGTTAAATACAAGTCTAATGAGCCTAAGTAGACTTTAAATAAACCCGAGCCCAACCGTAACCTAAATAAACGAGCTTCAACAAACATTTTTTATCCAAGGTTGGGCTCATATTTAACTGTGCTTGGGATTAAAATCCTGAGCCCAAACAAACAATCTTTGTTCAAGCCTATTGTTTTAGGTCGAGCTGAGACGAATGAACACTTTTTAATTATTACTTATTTCTTTCAAAATATTGAAAATATGGTAAAATGAAAAAACAATCATTAATAAGATTTGAACCGAAATCATTTATACGAGAAACACTTATATATACTTTGAACCCAAATCACTTATATTAGAATAAGTATCTACACCAGTAGACTACAATAGCTTCCATCCTTCTTTAGACTATAAATAATATAAAATAAAAAAAACGACGATCATACGTGCACTGGTGAATTCTCTAGAGGAGAGGTATGAGTGCTAAATTGGAGTAAACTCAAATGGGTTTAGATTATACAAAGAATGATCCAAGCCTTGCTCAAATAAAAAAAATAGATTAAACTTTTATTTTTAGCTAAATTGAACCCATATCTTAAATAAATTGGGTTAGCGACTCTTATTTAAAATATCAGTCAGATTTAAACTGATCTTTAACCCCAATATCCATCTGTTTCATTTGAGTTAAATCATTTGATTATATGTTTTCGATGAAACGTGGTCTCAATTAAAAACGATTTCGGTTAAGAATAGATTAAAATATAGATTAAATTAAAAAATAGTAATCCAAATTTAATAAAATTAGGTGCTAAGCATGTAGGTGGGCTACGAATATGACCCATCAATATTTTCCAAAATCCAAACCTGAAGCAAGTTGGGCTGCAGACACTAAAGGGGTACAAAAATCGCCTTTACTAGTATATCGACCGAGATCTCCTAATGATTTTTTGATAAATCTTGGCCGTATAAATGTGTTATCGGCCGATATTAGTGAGATCTCGACTATACCGGCCGATATCTCGCCAATATAGCCGATATCGTATGTATCGACTGAGATATCTCGGATATAAAAAACCTGAACATGGGCTTACTTGGGCTCAGACTCCCATATGAAGTTACGAAGATAATAGAAGCTGGAGAATGTGCTAGCTTCTAAGGAAAAACATTTGTAGAAAATTGAAAAAAAACATATTTTACTTAAAAGCATTTTAATCACAGAACAGAATGCCAAATTAGGCCTAATGTAACCTACCCCAATCACAAGTTTCATATCTGGGTCTGACCTGGGCTCATTAGCCATAAGCAGCCCCTAGTCCACACAAATTGGCCTGAATAATATAAGCCTAATTGCCCCTCAAATCAATCTGTTCAGCACCTGCTAAGCTCAAAATTATCACCGAACCAATATCTAATTTGATCCAAAGAACTCTCTAAAATCGGGTTAATAATCTCCAACATATAGATATCATTGTATAAAAAATTACATACAACGATATGTATATGTTAGAGATTATTAGCACAATTTTAGGAAGTTCTTTGGATAAAATCAGATCTTATTCGGATGGTAATTTTAAGATTAGTAGGTGATTATTTTGAAAGTCCTTTGCCAAACTTGGCCCGAATGAAAAATGGGGTTTGGAATTTTGGGTCCAAGTTAATTTCAGGAGATTTGTTTAAAGACAAAAAGCCCATCCATATTACCCAATTTGCCATCGCTAGCAGAACGTCCGCACATGGCACTCAGTTTAGGTCGTTAAAAATGGCACGTGGCAGGTTTGTAATAAAATTAGCATGTGGCAGAGTTTGTTAAAAATGGACGCATGGCGTGAGGCCAATAGAAAATAATTATACAAAAATATATGAAATTTATTCAATTCAAGAGTGCGTTTATGTTCAAAATGAAATAGAGTAATTTTATTTCTCATACCTACTTTTTTTTTAGAAAAAAATTATACCTCAAAAAACAACATGAATAATAAATATATATTTAGGACAAAATAATAAAAATATTTTCGTACTTTTAAAAATTAAAATAAGGGCACTGTGTCAAATTCCCGAATAAGGGGGCATTGTGCCACACATGATCCACACAACTCAAGTGCAGCACGACCCTCAATTAGAATAGGATAGGACTGAAACTCGAGTGAGGCCAAGTAAGATTTTAATAAATCAAGTTTAATGTATGTCAAAAATTTATTGAACCCAATCAAACCCGACTCAAATTATAGATCTAAAAGTACTCTACTCAACTCAACTCGAATATTGTTTTATATCTTGGTGTATCGCATCACATCAGGTTACGTTGGGTCGGGTCAAACTGATTATAAATTTCTCACTTCAATTTTACTCGAATTTCATATAAGTTTTTTTTTCCAACCCGACTCCATTTGAAATATAAAAATATATAACCCAAACTCACTAATTTCTCAGGTCAGATCATATGGGTCAAGTTAAAACCGACCCAAATTTCATCCCTAAAATCTGATATTCAATAATTTTTTGTGAATTAAATACTTAAAATAATTAATTATAAATTATAATTAATAATTAATATTTTCTAATTACGTCTATTCTCAATTATAAATTTCAACTGAAACCAAAACTTTCACTCTGAGCTCAGATAATATGCAAATTTTAAATATATCAGTCTGTATTTTTGTTTTTGAAATATTATTGTTATTTTAAATTGGTTCCAAATGAGATTCATATAGTTTTCATACGTTTATAGAAAAGATCATAAGTTTTTTTTTTTATTATAAATCATCAAATTCAAAAAGGAAAAAGAATTTGACATTAAGTTGACGAATGTGTCGTAAGATCAAATTTTGAAAACCAAAATATTGACCATAATTTTTTGATTTCACCATTGATTTTGATTTACTCAAATTTTATTTTTAGAAATATTTTTGTCATAAATGTTTTCAATTTTAAATACAAAATATTTAACTCGTTGGTTAAAAATCATCTGTGCTAATGGATACAGTTTATGTTTGTAACTACTCGAACTTTGTGATTTATTTATAAGTCAAATAATAAAATAAAATAAAAATAAATAAATCAAACAAAAAAGAAGATAAAATACTCCAAATCCAAACCCATGGTCGATCCAACCCAATCCAAGCAAGACCCAGTTACCCGTGCAACTCATACTCTCACATGCCTCTCCTACCCGACCCACGATTCCATCTCTCCACTCTCGACCCTTATCCCTCTCTCTCTCAGACTCTCTCGATTGGAAAATAATAGAAGGGTTTTGCTGCTAAAACCCTGTTCTCTCTCTCTCGATTGGAAAATAATAGAAGGGTTTTGCTGCTAAAACCCTGTTCTCTCTCTCTCTCTCTCTCTCTCTCTCTCACACACACACACACACAAACCAATCATGGTTCGTCCAAAGCATACTTCTTCGAAAAAACAGAAGAATCGAGGGGCGATCGACTTCAAAGTCCTCTCTCTCTTCCTCTTTCTGTCCGAGTTACCTGTATTGCATTCACGTCTGAGTTTCTGTTGTCTTGCAATTTTTTTTTTCAGAAAATAAAGCGGAAGATAGGTCGGAAACTGCCACCCAAGAACAACGCCACCAACACTCAAATCAAATCTAAAGGTACCCTCCGCTTGTACTTAATCTTGCCCTTCTAAACGGTCTCTATAAATCCGACACGATCCTGACCTTCCCATAGCGCGTTCTCCCCCCTCTGAATTTATGCACTCAGAAGAATTTTGTAAGAGTACGGGAATCACACTCCCAGAAAGGCATGTACACCCACATACTATCCAGGCCATCTAAGTTGTGGGTCTATAGTTGATGGGACACCGCTCAGGAGCCTTACTAATTGGATGATTCTGAAGATTTGAGGAACATGGTTTAAAAAGGCAGAGCTCTGTTGACCCGAAATGTGATTGAGTTCAGTAACTTGATGAATATTTTTCTGATTTTTTTTGATAAACTTGGTGAACTTGCTGATTCAAACTGCGAGCAATCCAAATGAGTCAACTTGACAGGGACAAGTTATTTTTTTTTTTTTTAAAGAAAATTTCTCTCGGTGTTCAAAGTATGCAGAAGGGGAAATGTTTTTCGCACTAGCTATCCAAACTGTCTAAATATTGGGTCTTATTGTCAGGGTCACCCTTCAGAAATCTCACTGGTCACTTACTGTAACCATCTGAAAACATGTTATAAAAACTCGAAACATCGACTCAGCCCAAAGTTCATTGAGCTGATTAACTAGGTGGCCGTCTAAATTTTTTGTTGTATTGTCAATGGGGAACAAGCCATAAACTTCAGTGATGAATTATCCTAACCATCTGAAGAATGAGCATTTTTGTCTGTGGAATTTTGGCAATTGACCATTTCATGGTTGAACTTGGATGACAGATGTGATGTTATGGGACCTTGTTCATATAATTCTTCTCTACCTTAGATGTGTCATTGGTTGATGATTATGGTGAATTTTTGATACTTTATTTGTTATATATACAGCAATTGTTCTTCAGGAACAGAGTGTTGCAGCTGACAGAGAAGGCTTGGCCGTGAGCAGAAAAGGTTTGACGTTGAAAGAGCTTCTTCAGCAGACATCTCATCACAATGCTAAGGTTCGCAGAGGTAAAATTTGTTACTTGTTATTGTTTGCATTACCACTTCAATTTTGGAATTGTTGTTATCTAGTTGACTTGGTTGGTGATGAATAATGTCATCATTGATGTTGAAAAAGAATTATTGTTTGTAACATGATTCATATCACTCAACGTTGTACGCTGTTCCAATTGGATTTTATGAGAGCTGTCTACCTTGTGAGGTTCACATTTCCATGGCCCAAAAATTTCTCCAGTGTACAATTCTAGATGTTTGATTGTTGGCCTGCCCATGGTTGGTTAGGAAGGGAGCCATAAACTTTTGGGGCCAGTATCTATGTATGAAAGGATAGGTTGAGGTGTCTAATCATCACATTATTTTGTGGCATTGAAAATGTAAGTTGGGGTCCATTGTTGTGTCGTAAATGTGATGTTTAATCATGTTACCTTGCATAGTAGGTAGACACAATCTAGATTACCATTGGCCCAGTACGGGTCGCTATTCTAGCATTACAACTTCTGGCCATTATCAAGTTTAAGATCCACATGAGCATGCATCTAGTATTTTTTTTGAAGACCATGGTGTCCAGGCCTCTTAAAGCACTTGACTAATCCTTGGGGCATGTGCAAACCTCCCTATCCACACACACCGGGTAATACTATGGGGAGTGGCTCCTTTTGTGTTGAGAGTGACATAAACCCAAGACTTCCCGCATCTCAAGTGGGTTTTTGACTGCCAATCAACCGTCACGGGTTAGCATGCATCCAATAATTGCTAATAAATTCAGGTATTATATAGACTCTTGACTGTCTCCTTCACCCTATCCAGTGACTGAAATTTAGCACTCTTGATAGGAATTCCAGCAGCTAATGCTTGTTTGAATCATTCAAAATACTGATAGGGATAGTAGGTTAATATGCAAATCAGTCCCACTAGATGAGTACTAAGCGCTAATCTTGTGCGAATCATTTCAGGTAAAAACAAATTCATTCAACAAATTATGTGCACACCCACCACCCATCATCATTATCACTACTTTAGCCTACATATGCTCAACCAATGAGAAAAAAGAAAAATAGATTACATCCAATTAGAAAATTTCACCCAAGACTCAAGACTCCCCAAAACAGTGTATTAGTTCATGCGCCCAACTCTTCAATGCATGTTGGAGAAGGAAAGGGTGTTGCATTCGGCCATGGAGAGAGAGAGAGCATCCGATGGGACAATGCCATGTTGAAGGCAATGTGGCATCCACAACAACCATGTGGCGATGAGGAGTGTCCTAGGAGGACTGAGAGTTGCACACCTAGGGAGAGAGAAACTAGGGCTTGTGGCGGCCATGGAGAGAGAGACTAGGAGTGGTGACAACCATGGAGAAATAAACTAGGAGTGGTGGTGCATCCTTTGTGACTCGTTTCCACTCTAGGATTTTGGCTTTTTGAGCTTGCAAGTGGGGTCCATTGTGGCTTTAAGTAGGCTCCGGGCCCATGAATGGGGTTCACATGCATCAAACATACCAATTTGGAGCCAAAATTGGCTAGTTTACTCCCGCACTTGCCACGGTAAAAAATGAAGCTATCTCCTCTCTCATTTCCTTTAAGTGTGATGCCCACATCACATCCTAAGTTCCTAACTGTTGAAGAAAATGTTACTTGCAAGTTTTTAATCATAAATCATGAAATCCTTAGAATTAGTTTTACCCTAAAGTTTGACTATTCACTTATGACCGTCTAGCTAGTGCCTACAATTAGTCCACATGAATTTAGAGTTAGAAGATCCTTTTTATATTTAATTGTCATGGGGTTAAAATTATAAATAGTTGTTTACAATCTTGACAAGAATCCTAATTTTGAGTGCCCACTGTTGCAAGCACGATGCTCGTGGGCTGAAAGTGATGTACATGGAAGATAGAGATTAAGGGATATGGGGGAAATTGAATATGAGTCATACTCATTAAATATAAATGCCTTTGTCTGAGTAATACAATGCTTTGTTGCATTTCAAAAATAAAAAAGGTTGTCGATTGAATTCTGTTACCATCTAAAAAACTTCTGAATTTTCAAATTGGCAGTGAAAAAAAACTATATTTAGGGTTCATGTTTCTGGTGTTTTGTTGCACTTGTCTTTAAAAAATTAATGCATAACATCACCTCTAAGTTGCTATCTGCTTTGTTGGAAGGGAGGGAGAACAGTGGGGGGTAGGGGGAGTGGTGAGGGGATGCTCCTTGCGTTCCGCAATTAGGTATTTAGCAAGCTGAAATTTCACTGGATATTTTCCATGCATCAACCTAATAAAAACAAGAAAAAATGTATGCAATGGGGCATTTGTGAGGCTGAAAATTCATTGAATATTCTCATATGATGTTTCATTTGTCTTATGAAGATGCATTGATTGGAATAAAGGATTTGTCCATTAAATATCCATTGGAGCTGAGGGCGCACAAGCTTGCCATAATAGAGAAGCTACGTGAACGCATAAGTGATGATGACAAAGGGGTCCGTGATACACTCTATCAACTTTTGAAAACAATTATTTTCCCTTGCTCCGAAGAGGTAACTAAAGATTTTCTTGCCCAAAATAATTTTATGAGGCTAATGGATGTATTATACATTCCCAAGCCATCAAAATGTTTACTTCATGTTGCATCCAATTTGTATACATGTAGGGTGTGGTTTGCATATCCAAGCTGTTGACCTGATGGGTTCCATTGTGTATGTTTGATTCTCCAAGTGTCTCCGAGATTGATGATCCTGGATATCTATTCTTCAATATTCTTCTCATAGTTTTTTTGATGACCGAAGGTGTCCAGGTGTCTCGCCCGACTAGTCCTTTGGGGCATGTGCACACATCCCTACACACACATGCCGGGTTCAAGCAGTGGAAGCTTACTCTTTACATATCCCATGGAGAGTGGCCCTTTATTGAAGTTACCAAGGATTGAACCCAAGACCTCAATCTTGAAGTCTTGTGTCTCAACCACTAGGCCAACCCCTTGGGATTCATTCTTTTGTCATAGTTACTGTATTATATTTGTCATTATCTGTTTGCAGGTAAACAGTGGAAGAGTTGGGACTCTGATGTTGGGCACTTTAGGGCAAAAATCCACAGTAGGGCCCATCACATCTGTGGGCAGCATGAGAGCAAAACTGCTCTCACATCTACAGCTTGGGTGATTGGATCTTCATGAATGGTCCTTCAGATGTATTAAAAGATTAACAAACTGTACACTTCCAAAATCAATGGTCCCTATAATTTTTCATGTTTGTTAATTTTGTCATGTCCCTGATATATTTTTGTGATCTAATGGTAGACCAAAAAAATAATTTGCAATCAAAATATCTAGTAGATGTTTTTTTTTTCTCTTCTTCTTATTTCTTCTTTTTATTACATTTCCCAATTGGTGCCTTATTCTTGTGAATCCTACGTCAAATATCATTCGGTGTTGTATAAATTCCTTATCTTCATATATATATACGAACAAATGCATCCTTGGGTTTTCTCAGAATCCTGGAAAAAATTTATAGAACAAAAGAAACCCAAAAGCTTTTTTAGTCACATGCACGTTTGTATAGACCAAAATTCATTGATTTATATTTTCAAATCCTCATGATTTTGATTTCTTATGTTTGGTGCAATACAAATATGTAGATTTGAAATTCATCCAAGATATGAACCACTCAAAATTTTAAGGATTTCCAATTCTAGGGGATGGGGTCAGATATAGTAGTCCAGAATATGTAATCTTTGGTGAAGGTTTACATAGTATAATGCCAAACTCCAATCCCGTGAACCCCACTCTGGAGTGACCTGGTGTTGAATCTTGGATGCACATTTACATATGAATGGGAAAAAAAAAAAAAACCTATTGTTAGCAATTTAAGTTGGTATATTCTTGGAGTTTCATGCATGATATTTTAGCCAAAGTTTGTAACTATGCACCTCTCTCTCCTGAAAGTGCTACATTGGAAATAATATACACTTCTTTAAATAATATAACCATTTTTAATCTTTGGCTGATTTTAATGTTTAATAAGTTACCTTAAAAAAATATAACCATTTTTTATACTAATTAATCACTAATTTTATAGCATGTCAAAAAAGTTCCTCATTTCATAGTGTTATAATTTTTGGCTAGCAATGTCATCATTATCGTCATTTAAGCTATTTATGCCATTAATTTGTGGTTGACTTTTATATTTAGATTTGAAAAATTGTTTCAATGGGTTGACTGCCTATTTGACTCCCATGGGACTTGAACGCAAGCTTTGGATTGTAACAACCATCATAGGGACCGTCACAATGCTTTGTTTAATTAAACAATCGGATTCCCCTTGTCCGTATTAGTTCTGAGTCATTTATGTATCGTAAAAAGTCATTTAAGGTCATGTTTAAATCATAATTCTTTAAAAAATAACATTTTACTTGATAAATTGCACCAAATCTTTATTTTTTATCCATACTAAAAATTCTAGGAAAAACTTTTGTTGCACCAAATATAGAGTTTTCAGAAAATGAGGATCGAAAATCCTCAATAGAAAATGAGGGGGTTGGCCTGACGGTCAAAATGCCCGCCTCATGAAGCGAGGTATTGAGTTCAATTAAGCTCAACCCTACCGGGCTACTCCCCATGGGGTTACTCCTCATCAACTTAACCGGTGTGTATGGATTGGGAGGTTTACACATGCTCGTGGGATTAGTCTCACCTCCAATATGGAATGGATACCCATGTTACAAAAAAAATATCCTCATATTTTAAAATCATCAAGGATTGAAAAATTCATGAATTTTATACCTGCACAAACATGCCCAATAGGCTATTGATATTTATATTGTTATAATAGAAAATGAAGCCATAGTGATAATTTGTCTCATTAAACATTAATATTATATCTATAGCCTCTAAAAAAATAACTTTCATTAAAATGCCTAAAATACCCCAACTTGTCACCTTAGTGTACCCTATTATAAAATGGGTAACTACTTCTTCAATTGATGTCAGATTGTCAAAATTGAACGAAGTTGGGCTTCTTGAATAGGTAACCAGCAACTTGTATAATGGATCCTACTTAATGTCATAGTAAGTTGTATCGAAAACATCACCATTATTGTAAAAAACATGAAAATAAACTTTATACACACTAAAGCTAATAATAAAAATCAAATATAGAATTTTAATTTAGTTCCTAATTAATGTTGGACTTTAGATCTCCATCCTTGTGCATATCAAGTCTACAAATATACTTTGGGATAATGCCTTTATTGCTGCCACTTGTACCTTGTCAAACAGTAATGACTTCAATGGTACACACGATCTTGGTTGCATCTTAAAGTCTTCATTGAAACATGACTTTTTGGTGGTATGGATATGCCATCTCTTGCAATTGCTTGAGTGGTGGCCTCATTGGAATGGTTTTTGAGAGGCTGGTAAGTGGTATTAACCTTTCAAAAAAGGGGTAAGTGGTATTAGCAAATCTCACATATGCAAATGGTGCTTGGCTTCAGTAGTTTTGTAATCTAACATAATGGGGAAAATAATCTACAGTATGATTTTTTATATGTTCATTCCGTCAACTTTTTGATGGTAGATTAGTAATAATAATTTTATGATTTTGGTCCATTAAGGTTTATTCCTTTGTTTGGTGTCCTTTTTTCATCTTTGCCATAATTCTCATTGGCTTAAGATGTTTGAAGTTTGTTTTCATTCTATTTTTGAATCATCATCAAAGTCAAAATCCCATCATTTTTTTTAACATTAAGTTTATTTTCATTCCTTGCATGAAGATGATAGTAACCCATTACACTTGTATTTGTTGCCCCAGGGTATGCCAGGTCATATTATTTCCTTAATGGTGGCATATATTTTCAATGCAATGACACACATAGCAAATGATACTCGCTTTATGGCTTTCAAGTTTTTTGACCTTGTTGTAGAACACTATCCTTCTTCCTTCTTTTCATATGCCGATAAGGTATGATACATGTACTACTTAAAGTGAAGCTGTGTTCACATTCATTTAGATATTTGTGGTTGTTTTTTTTGTCTTTATTGATGGTTCGTAGATTATGTTCATCTGACCATCTTCAGTGGGCCCCACATTAGATATTTTCATCTATGTTCCGATTGGTGATCGGTGAGTTGAAATGGAAAACTAAAATATGTATCTTTCAATCCAGAAGTCTGATAGTCGATTCATAAGTTACAACGAAAAGCTAACGCCTAACGTATGGATCTCTAAAATAAAATTTAGTTTGTGGGCGTCAAGCCATTATAAATGGTTGATACTTCGTATCTTTTGATCCATACATCTGATCATTGATTCATAAATTTTGGAGCATTCTTTTGACTGAGACATGTCATTGATCAAACCCTAGAGCCCCACCTTTGAACAATCAAGCTATATAAAGTCTAGATCAACTTGATCCTTCATAGATTTCACTTGCTCGCATTGGACTTTGATTTGTCTTGCTTGATCAATCCATTGAAGCTAGATATGTCATTGTGGGGCAATCTGCAATTTTTTTTGGTGCTAACAAAACCTCAATCAAATGGGGCCCCACCATAACCCTAATCATGTCCTTTGCCACTCAGACCCATCTATACCCCATAATTGGATCCTCACACCAATATGAGTTGCATAGCCTATTAATCTAGCCATATAAGTTTCCACCATTGGATAAAATTGAATTTTTGGGCACATAAAAAACATTGGTTCACTTACCTTTCAAAAAGAAAACATTGGTTCACTTATCTGATTAAGGTGATTTTTAATAGGTGCTCTATTTAAGCAAAAACCTTTTCAACCAACCCATCGATATGAGCCTTAGTTGGCCCTGCATAAATGTTTTCAAAATTTTATTGTTGGACAAGTTCTCATTTGATCATGATTATACACACAGATGTGTGAGCTCACGTATATACACTTGGATTTCATGTTTTTTTGCCCACCATCCATAGTCACTAGAAGGCTTCAATTTTAGCCTTTAGGTGCTACTTGTGCACTTACTTCCAAATCTTTTGCCAGTCAATTTTTCAAGGTTTGAACTCATAGGGATAAGATAATTGGATGAGGTCAAATTTTATCACCTACTATTGCCATTTTTTTAGACATCCATAGAAAAGATTGTTATACCCTAAAGGTTGTAAGTTTAGGTCCCATGAGTGTCAAATAGGTAGTTGGCCCATGGAAACAATTTACCAAATCTAAACATAAAAGTCAATCCTAGATTGATGGATAAATGGTTTAGATGACAATGAAGCAAAAATGTACGTTCCAGTAAAAAATTAATGGGCTCACTCCTAAATAAGGAGGCTTTGGCAGCCTCCCTAAGTTTTTATTTAAAATTTTCCTCAGTGATACTTTTTTGATGACATGGTATCCCACACTCCACATTGAAGGTGAGACTAATTCCATAGATACACAAAGCCTACAAGTCTTGTGTATCAGGTAAGCCCAGAGGAACAATGATACACTTTTTAACCAAATTCTGTTTTGGTGATATGAATGCTCTACCAATGTTTTCCTATTTGCCCTCAACTCCACCTCTTTTTTAAATGTTAATAGAAGAATTTCATTACTAAAAGAGAGAGTACATAAAGACAAAGAAGTATCTGAGGTGGACACTACAATGACCTTAGAAAGATATATAAGGAAATCCAGCAACCATTACTCAATCTAGTTAAAATCCAAAAACAAATTTAATCTTGCTGCTACCCCATTTGTCGACCTCCTAGCATGGATGAAGGATGCGTCTACATCCCCTCGAAGTTGCCTAATCTCCCTAACTAATGACAAAAGCTTCTAGGGAGGTTGCTTCTTTCCTTGAGCCCGTCGTTGTGCATAAATTGAGCTTTCCATGCAAATGATTCTTGAAGATTTTTAAAGCTTTCTTAATCATCTGCAACTCTGCTTCATTAGAATCTATCCTCCTTGTAGGACCCAAAAAAAAGAGTCCTTGTCCTTTGAGTAGTGTAGAATGCCTGCCAATCCTAGGCCCTAGTTTGCCTGGCTTTACCTTTTCAACTTTTTCTTGACTACTCTTTAGTCCACCTTATTTGATTGCTTGATACTATTGACTAGTCCTAAGGAAGAGGCCCTTTCTAGACCCTTTTCATCCCTTTGAACATTGCTTTGATCTGTTGCCTCCAAATGTACAGGAGAGAATTTCGTGGCCCCTAATAAATAAGCAATTCTTTCTATTTGTGATTTTGTTATTTTAATTCCAAAAAAATTACTATGTTTTTTTGTTTGTGTGTGTGTGTGTTTTTTTTTTTCAAGGAATTGCCATGAAGAAATGCTAAGTTGCATTGAACTTGCTACTTAAAAAAACTATCTTTCTTCATATGTAGTTTTCAGCATTTAAGTCCTGAACATATGAAACATATTATGAAAGGTTCTTAATTCTACAGGTTCTCCAGAACTATGAAGATATCCTGCGGAACAAACAGAACTATGTTCATGACAAAAGCAAGCTCAAAATTGTGTTTGTTGGGCTTGTTCGTTGCTTGTCTCTATTAGATCGTGATAAAAAAACTGGTTCATCACATGAACAGGTATTTTCTATACTAAGTCTTATGAAGAAATTTTTGGCAGGAAATGCAAAAGAATTGGAGAAAGAAATCAGAATGGCACACCTCTTATGACTTATGTTGTTTTTGTCTAAGAATAGTTTTCAAATTCATTTGGGTTGGAAGGAGGATGTAGGTCATCTATTTTTGTAAATGTGACTTTGTGAAGGATTTATTGTATAGAGTGGTCTACTTGATGGGTTGCTGATATGGTCTGCATGGAGAGATATGAATGCTAAAGTATTTGAGGGTGAATAAAGTATGGTGGTGGGGTACTGAAGTCATGAAATTGAGGATCATAAGATGGTTGATTGTGTGTAAGGAGTTTGAGGGTTATTCTATTTCAAATTTTTGCGAGGGTGGAGGTAAGTGTGTGTCTGGGAATAGGAATGAGAAACTTAAAGAAGGATTCCATTGCTAATAGTTGTGCCAAGTCCGGAGTCAAGACTCAAGTGAGGCAGAGATTTTAGGTATAATGAAGCTTTAGAGTTGTGGAATAGCTTTGTGGAAAGTACACTAATTGTTGAGGGAGACCGTTGATGCAATTGCGTCAACAAAAGGTAGGAAGAAGCTTTTGTGGAGGCTAATCTCAACCTTCAAGGAGATCTGAAGACTTTGCCTTTGAAAGGATATTGAGTTTAAGCACACAGGGAGAGCTGTATCGTGTTGGTGGATTTTTGGCGAAGCCAGGAGACGAGAGATCTAATCCTTTTATTGGGTTCATTTGATTCTTTCTTTATTGGTAGCTTATAATATCTACAATGATTTTTGGATGCTTTTATTGTTTATTTGGAACTCTCTCATGTATTGATTGTTTTACTCTTTCTTTAATTAATGAAAAGTTTCTTGTTTATGTCTCAAAAAAAAAAAAAACACTTTTGCACCTTTCCTTCAACGGAAAGGAAAACCACTGCAACATTTAGGGCATGTTGTGTGTTTCGACACATTCAAAAGTAGAGAGGACAACCAACTTTCCTGCCCTGCGCCGTAGGAAGTGGTTTCTTTGAAAATGATCCTTTAGGTAGGAAGCTCTATTTTTTGCATATGCATCAATGCACATTTTCATTGAAAATCCTATCTTTTAGCAAACACAAGAAAATAAAACGTGGGTTGGAAATCCTCTTTGCTCTTTGTAAAAACTATTTTGATTTTGTGCAAAAGCTATTTTTCTTTGGAAATCCTATTTTCAATGAAAAGCACAAACATACCCTTAATTAATATATGTTGATTTAGACTGCCAATATTCACTGTCTTCGTTAGTATTTTTCTTTATTTTTTTTAGTGGCTCCATTAAAAGATTGTCTATTTATTGGTTCTCGTAAGTCGAAGTCCTTAAGGCTTCTTTTGATTCACATGATTGGTATGATCTTTTTTGTTTTTCATTTTTCTTTCTCATGTCTCTTAGCTTTTGACATATTCTATACTTCATTTCGTTCTACAGAGTTTGTTTCTAAGCATTTTTAAACCTATTTTACTATTATAATTTCTGTTTCCCTCATTAACTTGTACAGATTACTAATGTACGAAGAACATTGCATTCTTTCAATTCAGATCTGGTGGAAGAGCAAACTGGTATGTGAAGAAATCTTGTCTAACCATTTTGTTCATACTTTAGCTTTGTATCTCTTCACTTTAGCAATTTAATTTCGTTGTTGTCATCATCGTTCCAGCCTTTTATTTGATCTATCTGGGGTTGGCATGTTTGGTGATTTTTTTAATGGTCTAACTACTTATCTGACGTCCACACTAGCAATTTACTGCGTAATTTATACTAATACTACTATTACTTAGCGTCATCATTATTTTTGTTGATAATGCTGGTATTGTTCTCTTTTGTGGTTTTGGCCGGTATACTTGTATAATAACCGGACTCTATTGTATTCTTTTACTTAATTAATGTATTTTTTTTCTGTTACTATTTAAAAAAAAAGAAGAGATAATGACTATGATGTTGTTCTTGTGGCATCCAACTTGAAGTGGGTTGCATATTTATGTGATTCGACTCAAATCCATTAGATCCTTTATCCATCCATCACCTCTACTTATTGACTAGCTTTTAGACAGTCATTCCATCAAGAGTTTGAGTTAATCACCATTATTCCATCTAAAGGTAAAGGATTTAGTTCTATGTTACAGATTTACTCAAAATCTTGAGACACGGTGAAGGATTGGACTTGACTATAGAGAGCCCTTTTCTAGGTTTGATTATAAGGAGCCTTAACAGGTGATGGTGATTTAATGTCCCTCATTCAGTTATCAAATATAGTGGTGGTTATGTTGAATAATGTTTTGAGTCTTTTGACTAGGTAAAATTCATTGTGATTTTCTCCATGAGATTCTTGTGTTTGTGGAATTGTGCCCTTGTGGAATTTGCATGCTGGATGCATGTGGAACACAAACTTGGATAAAATAGTTGTTGTATACTATTCTGAAAAAAGAGAGTTGTTGCATGAGGTCCTTTTGGTTGAATTTCCTGTATTTGATGCAATGTTATATGGAGTGATTTAGCATTAGTCATATTTTTGGATTTCCTTTTGGCACGTTTGTGCATTACGAAATCTATGAATTTAGAAATCTAAATCGTCAATGATTTTAAATCTATAGTTTGGTGCAGCCCATATCCAAGCATTTTAAAATCCTTGAGAATCTGAAATTTCAAGATTTTCCATCCCACCTCCTCCCCTAAAATTTAGAAATTCTAGATTTTGATTTCTTTGTCGACGTGTCATCCCCTTATTTTAGGAAGCTCACATCGTTGGGCAAGGATCGTTTTTCTCATGGAAAGACTTATGTCTACATTTTATAATTTTGTATATCTAAGAGATTAATATCTGATGAGGCATATGGTTGAATCTGCAAAAATTTTGCACTCTTTGACAAGTCTTCAGCAAAATAAAGTTTTAGATCCAATTTCTACAAATCGGATCAAGGAAATTCAAATCTAAGAATTTTCATTTTCTCCAAAGTTGCAACAGCTCATTTTAGGAGAACTCCGAAGCTTTGATGGATTACCAATCTCAATTTCACTCACAAATAACCGAAAAGGGCTCAAAATCTCACTAGGAAAATTGACACCATGCAAGATTTAGTAAGGAAATTAAAATTTGATTGAGATCTAAGTCGAACTATGGAATTAAAGTATGATATGGTCAAATGCACAATTTGGAAATCAAATTAGAATGCAAAATTCGAACACGCCATACACGAATTAAATTAATTCAACATAAAACCAAACTAGAAATCAAAAGAATCAAACTCACCGAACTTTGGAGAGACCAAGAGAGCCAGCCAATGCTTCAATAGATTGAATCTCAAACTTGTGTGTTTACAATGTGTGCTCAAGCCCTTTATTTATAGGGTTTGAAGGTTTAAAAAAATAAAACAGTTCCTCTCTTAGGCTGGGTGAATTTGCCTATGTCTATCCCTAAAGTTTGCTAATTACAAAAATTAACAAAGATAAACTTTCTCGTCACTCTTTCACCTGGTTACAAAACTTGTTGTAACTTCGTTTACATATGTTACAAATGCACAAAATTGGGTTTGTTGGTTAGGAATACTTTCCAATGAATCCAACTTTACGAAAATCTGAAATTGTACATCAAATATGCCTGCAAAGTTACATCATATTTTCTATCAAATCCCTAGGTGACATGTGTCCTTTCTAAAAAAAAAAATAGAGAAATACTAAATAGAAAGGGGTTGGCACCCAAAGCTTGCTTAAAGGAGAGGATTCTTTTGAATTGGTCCATGAAAAGATAAGAATTCTACGTCTTGATGATGTGGAAATAAGAATGCCATGCAATGTTGATATGGAATTCTATCCTTCTTTTCTTCTTATCTTGTCACTTTTCTTTATGGCCAGCAAATGGGCTACTTCCTTGTGCTGAAGTGGCTCTCGTTTAGTGGATTTGAAGGCCCTACCCAATACACCAGCCCTTGGTTGACCCAATAATTCAAACAATTTGTGTGATACCCCTGCCCCTTGTGAAACACACCAAACTGATGTGGGAAGTCCCACATCGGTTTGGAAGAAAGAGGATGGTGGGTTCATTTGAGGCCACCCACCTCTACTCTAGTTTGAGGCCTTTTGGGCCTGGCCATGTGGGCCAGGGCCCAGAAACAAAACCGTGCGGGCTCGCTTGTGTGCGAGGCCCAGAGTGGAGAATATCACACTAAGTTGGATCCTAAACCCTTTGTTTGGGTCGAGTCGTTACAATTTGGGCCCCATTGAAAGCCATTTTGGACCCAATTTTATGCCACAAAAATTTTCTGCGATTTAGGTGCAAATGCAGCATTTAATTGGCTTGGTTCTTCGTCAAATTCATCTTCATTTTTCTCATTTGTACGTAGGATGTCCTCATCAAAATCTCACTCCTTTATCAATGGCAGCCTTCTATACATCTTTTTTATCTTCAAATTATGTGAAAAATATTTTGAAATATTTTTTTAGGTGAACATCGTCATTTGATTTACATATTTGTTATTAGGACTATTGAAATTTTAGATATGATCAGATAGCCCTGCACTTTATAAATAGCACATCTAAGTGATTTAACTTATACCTACAACACTATCTTGTAGTAGTGGGTCTTACCCTCTAACAAGCCTTTACAGGTAGAAGAAAACACATGAGAAAGGATTATTTTTTTTTATATGTGAGGCTATCCAAAGTTATTTAGTTTTGAATTTTTTTTGAGCGGTTAGAAAGATTTCATTAAATAAGAAAAGCAAGTACTTAAAAGAGCATTACATCATATAAGAGAGGTCTAAAAGACTTAGACCAACCCCAAAGGATAACAACATAAATCAAAAGAGAGTAACCCCAAACGAAAACAAAATAAAATCTCTGAACAAATCACCCTTAGTTCAAAGTAGGAAGACCCAGAATCTGAGTTGCCGACTCCATATTTAGAAAAGAAATCCACAACCTCATTTGTTGTGCAACTCACTTGGGCAAAAAATACATCCATCCCCACGGTTAAACCCCTAATTTCCCTAGCTAAGGTAATCATCTTCCAAGGGGGATGCTTGAGTCCCTTAGCCCGTTTAATTGCATTTGTCGAATCCCCTTCTATGACAAGTGGACTTTGCTCATAAACTCTCTAGATAGTCAAAACTCTCCTAATGTTAAGTAGTTCTGCCTCGTTTGAGTTTTTAATCCCTACATCTTCTGTAAATACTAGTTCAGTTTCCCCCCTATAATCCCTAAGTACTCTACCTATGCCTGATTGCCCTGGCTTTCCTCTAGCAACTCCATCCACATTAAACTTCCTTACATCACGAGGAGGATCCCAGTTAACAGGCTTCTTTAGTTTCCTGGAATTTCCATTCGTGCTAGTTTTGAATTTTTTTAAATAATAATAATAATAACAATAATTTTTAAACTTTCCACACCAAATGTCAGATTTTTAATGATGATTAAAAATAAAAGATTTAGAGTTGTCGCACCAAACATAGAATTTCTCAAGTTCTCAAAGTCAAAATCCTTGTAATTTTTTAAAACACTGAAGATTAAAAATCCATGAATTATACTTTCGCACAAACATGCCCTATGAGTATAGATCCTAATACTGAGCAGTAATATCTGATATGTTGTTTTTACAGGTGTTTCCTCTATCTCAAAAAGGCTAAAAGATCTCTTGCCAGTTTTGGTGACTTGTTTCCAAGAAATGATTCCTTTGATTCTTAATATGCCCACTGTTGAAACTCAGTCATTTGAGTGCATGCTGAGTATACTTCAGAGCATAAACTATACTGTTAAGTTTTTCATTTATGGGATGGATAAGCCACATGGAAGCTTTGGAATTTCTATGCATGATGAACATTCTATGACCACAAGTGTTGTGAATTCACTTCCTCTAACATTGAAGAAATTATTTGAAGCATTTCCCCTTTACCCAAGCCATCATTTTGAAGAGAAGGTAATGTTTACTTGTTTCCACTTTCACCTTCTTTATCTTGTTTATTTGTGTCTGTCGTCTTTGTTTTTCCTATCAGTTGACTGAATTCCGATGATTTTGTTCGTACATTTCCCCTGCGGTCACAAACATGGCCATGATGCACTTAGACATGAATGTGTCTCCTATCCGCAGATGAGGTTGTGTAGTGTGTACACTCTACGTAGTAGTTTAGACTACTGTACAGGGTTGACTTACCATTTTTTTCCTTTCTACCTTTTGAGCTGTACAACAACTTCTATTTATTATACACAAGAAAAAGGAAAATAGTCATTTCTTTTTAGCTTAAAGTTTTCATCAATAATTTTCAGCCATCTTCAAAATCTTTTTCATAATATCAGAGGTCAATCAAGATTTGGGAATTCTTTGTGATTTTTTCGGGAATAGTGTCGCTAGTACAGTAACACACCAGAAAAAAATCACAAAGAATTTCTAGATCTTGTTGAGCTTTGGTACCATGATAAGATTTTGAAATAGGATTGACGAATATTGATGAAAACTGATGGAAAAAGAAATGACTATTTTCCTTTTTCTTGTGTATAATGTTACAAGAGTTCCTTTTAAATAGAGGTTGCTGTACAACTAAAAAGGAAGGAAGAAAAGCAAAACAGGATGAAAGAATAAAATGGTAAGTCAACCCTGTATAGTAGATTGCACTACTACAGATAGTATACACATTACACACCCTCATCTGTCGATAGATTAAAGACCTTAGATTTAAAAATCTTATTTGAATATTAGAAAGGAAGGTGCTTGAAAAGAGAGGCGAGGGGGGCGGGCGGCGGGGGGGGGTTGGGGTTGGTGATGGGAATCTTCGACCTAGACATCCTTGAGAAGTAGTATATTTATCAATTCTTGTCACAATGAACTTGATATAGTCTTTGAAGTCCTGAACTACTCTTGATATGATTCTTTAGTGACTAACCCCTTTATGATCAGGGATTTTGTTCCAAAACACACCATTTGGAGAAACTGTATCTTGCCATTATCACTTACAACAGAATGACTATTTCTTTGCCAAATGTCAATGCATTTTGGCAAAAACTGATCGATCTCTTGACATGTAGTTGCAAAAAGAGGCAACTTCCCTTGGGTTTAGACACCTTTGAGTATAGAAAATGATAAATAATGATGTCAACAAAAATCCCCTCGAATCCCACTATAAGGGAGAAAAAATCCCTTTGGAATTTCTCAAGTAAAACAGTAATTCAAGACCGTAAATAAATTTAGATATTCATTGAATTTCTATAATTACGGTAACTCTTGTAATAAGGGAGATGGAAACCCACATTTCTGTTGGCTTAGAGTTAAAGCTAAATGTATAAGTTGGATCACCCTTTGGTTAGGGCCTCTCTAAATCTGACTTCTTTTGTGCTTGGAAGGAGTGCATTGGCATTGGGCTAGCCAACCTCTTTTGGAGTTAGGGAGTTTCCATGATGGCCTTCTTTTGAGCTCTTCTTGTGCCCCTTTTAACCAGTGTAGTTACTGATTCAAAAAAAAAAAAAAAGAAAAGAAAGAAGAAACCTTGCAGTGAGGGATATAGATCTTTCATCTTTGGCTCCATTTTTCCAATTTCTTCCTATTCCTGTGGCAGAGGTTTGCCTATAGCTAAATGGAGATGCAGATTGAAAGTAGGCAACTTATTTAGTTTTGCATCGCATGGGAATGGATGTGTGTTTGTGAGGTAATAAAGTTGCTATATATATATATATATTATATATATATATATATATATATATATAGTGGTAACTGAATTTATTGATAAGAGGGCGCAAGGAGTGCTCGAAAGGGTTGCAAAGGATCAAAAGAACATGGAAAGGGCCCAAAGGAAACCCTACAAATAAAGAGCAGGGAAGAACAACAAAAGCAACAATTATTTACGGGAAAGATACAATCAATGGTAATATTGATATTGAATATATCTGACAGGCAACTGAAATAGTTGACCATCAACATTGCAATTTTTTTGGCAAAAGTGGGTGTAGATAGACATTATTCATTCATTGGCTTTTTGTAATCTCTTGGTTTTTGGGTGTGTGTAGTATATATATTTGATACTGTTGTATTCCATACTTGTAATCTTATTCATTAAAACAATGTTACCGTTTGACAAGAATTAATAATTTCAAATGAAAAATTAAATAGAACAAGTCCCATGTGTGTATTTATAATTCTCAAGTTTTAAGAGAAATCCACATGGTTCTGTTTCTGTTGCCAACATTTCTTGATTCTTTTTTTTTTTTAATGTTTTATCGAAGTTTCAATTACTGTTGTATAGTATAAATTGATTTAATCTAGTTTGTATATTTTCAGGAAGGTCGCAAATACTTTATTTTAAATGTTAGAATTACTGAAGTCTTTCTGCACCTCAATGATCGGATAGGTTCTCCCGCTGTTTTGATGGACAGATTTCTTGAATTTTTAGAAAATGTCTTGTCTTGGCAGGTTCGCTTCTAGCACTCTTTGACTGTGCTGTTAATTTGTTATAGGCATGAATTTGTTCACAAGTATTTAAATGATGTTGATCATTTTGTTTCTACAGAACTATTTATAAAATGTTTGTTAGGAATTTAAGTTTATGCCTTTTAATTTTTAGAAATGATGCAATTCATGTGATGACATGTAATTGCTGTTAATTTTTCAGTAGGCCTGTTTGTTAGAATTATTCTATATAATTTCTAGAATTTTGGATTTTGTCAAATTCTAGATTTATCCTTCAATTTAGCAATACCGAGCCTCCCTTGACACTTAGGTTTCATCACATTGTTCCAATTAACCAAAATGAACCTTCTTCTCATTGTTGTCATCCCATAAGAATTCTCTCTCAATCTTTTCAAGCTTTTGAACCACTAATTTTGCTGGCTTTCACTTCACCGAGACTCGAACCCAGCCCGAGGACTTCAAACTGAAGTTGATGGCCACACAGGCAGCGAGTATCACTTTTTTAACCACTAATTTAATCATCTCAAAAAGGGTAATATAATATTAAGGGTGGTTAACCGAAGAAGCCTTTATCAAGGTGAGTCTACCACTTAAGGAGAGGTAATTTCTCTTCTAAAAGGAAAGTTCTTTTTTGAAGCCTTCAACCATCAGATCCCAAAGAGATTGAGATTTGAGGGTTCATGCCAATGGAAGGCCATGGTACTTCATCGGAATCTTACCAATTGCACAACAAAGAATTGTAAAAGGCCAAGAATCTTCTCCTGATCGAGCTGAGACCAATCAAGGAACTTTCCTCAATTTGTCCTTAGCCTCGAGATGAGCTCAAAAAGTCTCAGAAGCATCTTAATCTGAGTGATGTCCTCCTCTGCCATGTTAAGTGACAACACCATCACTACCCACTTCAAAACCTTTAATCAACTCAATATCTCTGGCTTGGCCACAAAAGAAAGGGGAAGGAGAGAAGAAGAGCGGGGGTGGTGTGTGAGAGCCGTTAACAAGAACAGAGGAAGAACCATCCAGTAAGCATACCTTCATCTACCTCTTCTATCCATCACCAAACCCCATCTGAAGCAAAAAACCACATATTCCAATTCGACATGATATTTGCTTTTGCCATATCATTTTTAATGGTGACATTTTCCTCTTTCAGTTGATTCTCATTATGAATGATTAGCCACTTGGATCCCATCATGAATATGCTTGTCATTGCGAAAAGTACCTTGAGTTTCTCCAACAACCCTAGGAAGGACAACACACTTCTTCAAATCTAACCCTCATTATACAATTAAACAGAAATAAGAAGAGAACAATGGTGCTTGGATAAGGCATAGAAATGTCGAGGACATGATTTTACACAGAGAAATGAAGCGCCTGACACGGACATGCAGGTATCAGACACAGGCACATTACCTAAATTGAAGTGTTTGTGCAACATCAAATGACTCTTAAACAATTAAATAAATAATGAAATGTTTATACTGTAGCATCACTGTATTGTCACAGTAACAACCTTGGCTTGCATTCATAGATTGTGTACAGATATTGTATTTTCTCACAGATATCAAACAATTTGTAATGGGCATCATTTATTGTGGCAATTCACAAAATTAATCTCCAAATGTCTAATTGGCCTCGTGAACCTTGATCATTTTTCTTTCCTCCTGAATCCTGATCAATTTTGCTTTGAAGGAGTAGAGTATGTTGACTATTGGTCCTTGGGTTCCATTGAGCTGGAGATTCTACCAATGAGTCAGCTTATCATTAGTTCTGATTTATTTTATTATTGGGAAAGTTTCAGTTAGATGTTACAGATGATCCAATATTTGATCACTTGTCCCTTTCTTCTGAATGTGAATTGTTAGTCTATTACCTTATTTTTTATTGACTCTCTAGTGTAGTGGAAGGCTGTCCATTGGAAAGCCAATACGAGTTCATCAAGAAGGTGTTCTTTATCATTATCTAGAATACATGACCATGTTTCTTTGGCTAGGGTTTTAGTTTTACATGTTAGGCCCATGGTTGAAGTGATCGATACCATTCATCTGATGGATCCTATAAGAGAGCTATTTCCTAAAGAAAGTTTCAGTTTACAAGTTACTGATGATCCAATATTTGATCACTTGTCCCATTCAACTGAATGTTTCGAATTATTAGTCTATTACCTGGTTTTTTTATTGACTTTCATTGTGTAGTGGAAGGCTGTCAGTTGGAAGGCCAATAAGAATTCATCAGGACCATGTTGTCTATTATTACACCCAATATATAGATGCACTTACTTGTATGTATTTCTGTGGATAACACATGTCCTTGTATCGAGAATGGCATGATTCTTCATTGATAGCTATGTTTTTAGTTGAGGTTTTACTCCATGCACTATATACTATAGCATATACTGCATTGATTCTTACATGACTAATTAGTGTTGCTTCTTTTTGGGGCTTTTTTTAGTATAACAATATTTTTCTTTTATAAAATTTCTAGCAGATTTGCAGTGATATGCGATTCGGTAAAATCCCTGTAGAAAAGCATTTGATTTCACTACTGCCATTTATTCCTAGACTTGTATTGCAAGTACCTAGCAATTGGAAGCTTCGCCTCCTCGAGGTAGTTTTGTCTTAATTTAAGAATTCCTCACTTTTCATATAATGGGCTTGTTGATGGATTGGTATTTTATTTTTTCGAGCAGATTGTTGTTGGATTATGTTATGCTTTTAGTTCATGCCCCAGTCCTTGAGGGAATGTCTGTTTGCATAAAGTTTGAATTTCCTGGAAAATTGAGAATTTCCAGGCTTCTTTGCATAAATTTGTTTGGAATTTGAATTTGTAGGGCCAAAATATATTAGGAAAATAGCCTAAATTTTCCATGGAGAACTATTTTCCCAAGAAAATTTATAAGGCTGCCTTTGTTTTTTCCTGGGAAAAGATGATTAAAATTTCATTAAGAAAGAAGATGAAATACAAGGAAACTAGGGTGGCTTTGAGGTGGAGCCTGCATCCCGAGAAGACGACAGAATTATGCATAGAATAAAAAGACAAGAAGGTCCTTAATCTAAAGAGATGTCAATGAGCAAGTCATTTCTTTTTACAACCCTTTTCACCAAAAAATCAGCTAAATTATTAGCCGACTTAACATGAACAAGAGAAACTTCTATGCCCCTCTCAAGGTCTTGAATCTCTCAAAACAGTGTCAGAACCTTCCATGGTGCTTTTCTAGAGCCTAGAGCCTATCTTCTAGCATTAGCTTAGTCGTCTTCAACCATAGCTTACTTCACAATACTGACCCAACCATTCTTGAACACCTTGACTTATCCATGATCCACTGATCCATCCCTTCATAAATGGATTAACCCGATCTAACCAAACTTAAATGGACCAATCCAAATTGACCCATTTATTAAATGGTGTAACCAACTTGGCTTGTACTTGACCCATTTATCAACTCAATTGACCCAATTGTCCCAACTCATTTATTTAACAAGTTGACCCAATCTTAAATGGTTCAATTGACCTGTAGCTAACTTGACTCATTTATTGGATGTGTTGACTCAACTTAACTACCCAACTAAGCCTAAATGGGTTGATCCAACTTGATCCATTTATTAAATGGTTGACCTAACCCAACTAATTTATAAATTAGGGCATTGGAGGTATTTTTCATGACTCAGATGCCAAGGTACTTTCTTTTTTCTTTGGCCCCGCAGGTATTAAGGATTCGAATGGAACATAATTTATGAGTAGATTTTTCAAAATCTGTAGAAACTGATTTGATTAATGTGGTTAGATGGGCCCAGGGAAAGAAAAAGCCCTAGTTGAAGCTTTCTTTACTGTCTAGAGAGGTTTCTCACTGAAGCATTTGTATGAATATTTCCTTCCCACATGTCTGTAGATAGGCTAACTTGGTGGCTGACTTCTTGGTGAAATAGGGAATGTCTAGATCTAACTTGTTTTTGGACTCTCTCTCTTGATTGTATTTTTCATGGTTCTTTTGTTTTTAGCTTTTATTTTTTATGTTGTGTTTGTGTCCATCTCGATCATTTTAGTCCTTGCTCTTTGCTGTATTTTATCAATGAAATTGCTCATGTTACTTGGCTCGTCTACAAATGGGATGTGGGTTAACACATCTAACCCATTTATTAAATGGGCTGCCCTAACTTGAATGAGGTGATTCGACTCATATGCGACTTGACTTATATATTAAACAAGTTGACCCAACCAAGTACTTAATGAAGCTTAAATGTTAGACCCAACCAAGTGCCTAATGAAGCTTAAATCGTTGACCCAACCTCACCCATTCATTGAGCTGTTGACCAAACTTGACTTATAACAAATATGACCTCTTTATTAAATGGGTTGGCCTAACCTAACTTAACCCGTTTATTAAACAGGTTGGCTCTATCCAACCAATCTTAATTGATTTGATATGACATGTACCCGACCCATTTATTGAATGACCTTTCCTTTTGTCATGATGGTGGCAAACAAATATACAGAAGATTTTAGTTTTAAAAACTAAATTCGTTCAAGGTCATTTCCTAGCAACATTTTCTCGTCTGGGTGTTTTTTTCTTGGGAAATCTTATGAAGTACATCTTCAAGGACGTGACACAACCCATATTAAACACATTGATCATATTCATACCCGACTAGACTTAGATATTAAATGGGTTGCATGACATGGCCAAGCTTAAATTGTTTGACCCAACTTGGCCTATTTATTAAACATATTGACTTTACATGACCAAGTTTACAGGAGTTGGCCTTACTCAGTTGATTTATTAAATGAATGATGCATCCCCATTTGTACCAAACCCAACCTATTACAAATGGTTGACCATTGGGTCTCATCCCATTCCTTAAACGGGTCAAACTAATCCAAGCTTAAATGGGTCGACCACACTTGGCCAATTTATTAAAAGCTTACCCAAACCGATTCATTTGAAACCAATTCATTTATTAAATGGATTGATCCACCCATACATGCCCTAAATCATTTTATTGAGTTCACTTGACTTGATCTCTTGGCCAAGCTTAAATGGGTTGAGCCAATCCTCTGCCCCATTTATTAAATGGTTAAACTAATTTGACTAGAATCTAACCAAAACCATTTATAAAATGGGTCAGCCCAAGTTAACAAGGCAAATGTATTTAATGGGTCAATCCAACCCGAATAATCCTAATTGAGTTACTCAAACCCATAGCTAAGATTACTCATTTATTAAATGGGTGCCCGAGCCAAGTACCCAAAGAAGCTTAAATGGGTTGACCTACTAGGCTCATTTGTCAAAACGGTGGGCTCAACCCAATACCTACCAACCTCAACTCATTTATTAGATGGGTTAAACACACTAGCTCAACTTATTTATTAACCATTATTTCCTTAGATTTGTCGCAGATAAATGTATGAAAATTTTAGATTAGAAAACGGATTCCTACCAACCCATTTTCCCATCATAATCCATTTTGCTATTGGAATTCATTTTCCCATAAACCAACAAACATGCCTTAAAGTTCTAGGTTATTATTTCAATTGATTACCTTTGAATAATAATTATGACACTATTTTTGAGGATAATGTTAATGAAAGTTAATGTGGATTGTAGGCCTTTACTAGAGCATTTAAAGGTTGCAAGTTGGAGTCTACATTGAAATTGGCTTGCCTATCTGCAATTGAAGAAATGATACTTCCTGTAAGATTTTACTTTTCTTTCCAATTTTCAATTATTAAGGACGGAACGTGAATGAGTGCAGCACAGTGTGTGGATCTAGAAATTCCAGTTAATAGGGCTATTCTCAGTCCAAACCTAGCCCAAAACCCGCTTGAATTCCCTGTAAACGAAACAGTTTCAACACATGTACCAGTCTGTTAGGTTGGAATCAGGCTAAATTCTTAAGCTTGCTTATATAAACGGCTGGGCTTGGGCTCTTGCAAGAAGCCCACCGAGCTTTTAGGCCTGTTTAGCCACTATATTGTATATGCGTAGATCTGGGCCATTTTCTTTTTCTTAAAAAAATTATTTTGGAATTAATTATAAGAATGACCATTCAGGTTGATGTAGACATGATGAATGACAATTAGCTCAAAACTCAATTATTATCTAATTGATCTTAGTGGTCAAAGTTAACAAGCGTCCTTAAAAGTCACTAAGACAAGGATGCCTTGTGACTTTGACCACTGAGTTCAAGTGGCTAAAAAATAAGTTTTGAGCTCAAATTTGGTCTACTTGTAGCTCATCGTGTCTACTTTCAATACGAATGGCTGGATTTTTAATGGTAAAAAACAGGTAGACTCGAGCTTAGTATTTTTCCTAACAAACATGCTTGGGCTTTAACCTTGCAAAGCTTAACATGCTTTGGGTGGGCTCAGGCTTCTATATATATAAATAGGCTCAGGCTACCATGGAGCATAGCCCCGCCCAAACTTGGCCTGTGAACACCCCTACAGGTTATTGGTTGGACCTGGTCACAGAATGGATGGCCAAGGTCCCTAAAATAAAAATATGCCGACCATCAAGCTGAGCCTTCCATTTGATTGAACACTACCTTGTGATTTCCATGAATCATTTGATTAGATGATCCTAATTGTCCCATCCGTGTTTGCTAAACATTGTTTGGTGGAACACAAAGCTTTGCCAATCGTTGAGAATGTGGAAAGGTGCTGGGTGGAATAAAAGAAGCAAAATCACCTAGAAAGCAAACATCCTTCTATTTGCAAGAAATGAGTATTAAGCGTTCTGAGATGGCAGGTCTTCGATGTCTTTTATTGTACAGAAGAAAGGGATTGTCAAAGTGCAAGATGCAAAGTAGGTGGTCATGAGGAAGGTGAATCATAGATTATTAAAAGATGCTTCCATCTCAAGCTTGGCTTGTACTTGTGTTCTTCATGATGCTCTACTAGCAACCATCAAGGGCATTTTTGAACAAGTGTGGGTACATGAATATGACAAATACTATGGATGGGTAGCATCATCTGATCACCATGGTTGCGAGGCATGAAGTTGTACTAGACCTAATAATTGCTCTAGAGTAGTTGGTTGGTTTCCTACTTCCAAATGCAACTTGTGTCATTTATATTTATGAATGTTACCTTTTCAGAAGGGTATTGGTTTGGACACTGTTAAATTTGATGAAGGGAACATTGTTTTTAAATATTTGTTATGTATTCCAATTTTACCCTTCCACTTCCTTCTCCAACCTTCCACTTTTCCAGAACTTCTCTCGTCATCAAGCATAGCTTCCAGCCCACGAACAAAGACCATGAATCCGAGCCAGTGGAGATGCAGGGCTGACACATCACCGACTATGAACTCTATAAAAGAGAAGGAAAGGACTGAAAAGGACATGGGCATTTTCTCCGACAGTTTCTTCTTCGCCTTTCCGAACAGTCCTGTCGAGATTTATTTTTTATCTTCTCAAGACAAATCGAGTTCTAACAGTGGATGATATAGATTTTCGTCTACTCTAACTGAACCGAATCTGGTCCCAAATTCCCATCTCCATGTTTTCTGATGCAGCGGAGGATCGATTTAGATTAGTTTGATTAAGGCCGGATCAAAGCTGGCTAAAGTGGGGATAAAATGGGTTGATCAACTGGGTTGAAGGTGGGTCCTATGGCTGAATGGAAGGGGCAAAAGGGGCAGGACCATGTTGCAGTCTCTGTTGGGAAATGGAGCACTGGGCAACGAGTTGTGGGCAGTTTGGACTGTGAACAGCAAGGCTGGGCGAAAAAGGGATTGGCTGGGTGGAAGAGGATGGAAAGAGAAAGGGAGGTGAAGATGGGGGTAGAAGAAGGGTGGATTGAGTGAGGTGAGAGGGTTGCAGTGATGGTGGCTCGTGCAGAATGGGGGTCGGCTGGGGGAAAACCCAAGCTGGGTTTGGATCAGCCAAGGGCCAGTAGAGACGTTGGCTGGATATGGCAGCAACTCGTCTCCTCTTAACTTGCAAAGAAGACGGATGAAACTCTGAAGGATGCTTCAATCGCAGTTGAAAACAAGAACCTCAGAGAAATCAAAGGAGAAAGAAGAAGGGGAGAGAACTTGCAGTGAAGAAAACTCGGATTGTATTCATTCGATTGTGTCCTTTACAATCCCGAAAGGGGGTATTTATACATAATCTATCCACTAAAAAGGGAAACGAAAATACGAAGGAAATAAAGAAAAAGAAAGAAAAGAACACATGAAATTGTCGGGCATCGTCGGTGGGGTGCGTCGGTGCTCTCCCATCGGTTTCTCCTAGGTTTCCAAAATACAGCCGGTCTCTCTTGGGTTCTCAAACACGTGCTGCATCATTTTCTCTGCATGTGTCCCTCGGGTTTCAATGGAGCAGAACACTGTTACCCACCATCTGTCCTCCATACTTCTGATTCTTCAGAACTGACCCATGCCATTCTTCAGGCACCAGGAACAACACTTGGTATTCAGACGAGGGCTGTGTAAAGTCCAGCACTCCGTTCTCAGGCTGTACACAAAGTCCTCAGTCAGGCCATTGTGGACTTTCTCTTGTTCTCGCCAGACCATCGTGCCCATGCTCTCTCTTGCTGCTGTGTCATCTCTGCATCTCCGCTCGGATTCATGCTTGAAATCAGATGGGGACCAGGTTCGCGTATTTTAGAAGGAAAATGAGGAGATGACGAGAAAATTTTTGGAAAAGAGGAAGGTGGGAGAAGGAATTGGAATATGTAGAAAAAAAAAAATTAAAAACAGTGCTCCCCTGATCAAATTTAACAGTGTCCAAATCATTACCCTTTCAGAAAAAGGATATCATGAGTGCACTAGAGTATTTCTCTATATCGATTGCACCAAGTTTAATTATGTAGAAGTTTGGGCTGAAGGCTTGGATTTTGCAGCTTGGGCCTGTCCTGCTGCAGTATGCTTTACTTTGGATCTATGCTAGTCTACACTTGGCCTGGTTTTAGGCTTAAAAGGCAAAACGGGGCCGGGACAAGATTATTTGTGCCTAAAGGTTTGGCTGGTAGGCCACACCCATTTTGCCTAGAGGATATATGGTTTGGCCCAGCTAGACAAAGGTTCCCTCATTTTGTCTTAAAGGCACAGGGGTGGGTCCAGCTAAACAGAGGCTGTATGCATCTATGCATTCAACATGGGCCGGTCATGGTTGACTTGTTTTGCCTACAGGAACATTGTCTGGTCCAGCTAAATGTAAGTTGTATTCATGTGCTTATTACTCCAGGCCTGAGCTACTTCATGGGTTGGATATGGCAGACTTTGTCCTGAGCTGGCCCATTTTCAGTCGAAGTCTTATTTTTTCCCTTTTTTGAGAACTATAATCTTTAGGTAACATTTTGAGATATTAATGTCGATTTCCAATCACAACTCTCTTTTTTTGGCTTTTCTTGCAAGACGCAAAGGGAAGGCGGCGTGCAGTTGTTAGATGAGGGTAGCCAAGACTTGATTGGATACCAGGCTATATGGATGCAAGAGCTGCCTGAGTTGTTGTTGCAATTAGGGGATAAGCATCCTCCTACTTCAAAGGTATGCGACCTCTATTTTGTCATAGTTTGACTTATGGCCCATTTTTGTAAAATGATACCAAATTTTGTTTCAAGATAGAAATTGTACAGAAGAATTCCAAAGCATCGATGGCTAGAAATCCTATCAAAAAGCATAGGAATACAAGGATGAACTTGACCAAGCAAAATTAGCAATGGCACAACATTGCAATCAGCCTGAATCAACAGACAATCACAAATAGATTTGGATGGGTAACACATCTGGTGTCTTTCGGTTAGGGATTGCACGAGAGTAGATAATATAGGTAGTTTGGGTATTGGGTCTAGGGTGCACAACTTAGGGGAAGGTGCTAACCAAGTGCGATTTCAGAAGAAGAAAAGTGTTGGGTGAGGATGTTGATCTATCTTGCATTTTTTGTGAAAGGGTGGAGGAAAGTATAGATCAGTTGGTTGGTAGATTTATGTTCATGACAGGTATTTGGTATGAATTTTTGGATTCGATGGGATGCAATTGGGTATTGGGAGAATCATTGGAGGGTATCATCTCTCAGTGGGGGAGTAGCCCTTCTAAAGGGAATGGGAGAATAGTGTGGTCTTTTATTCCTCTAGAAATGATTTGGTTAGTGTGAAGAGAGAAATAGGGTCTTTGAACGAAAGGGTAGAGCTTTATCAGAGGTTTTTGAGTCTTCTAGGTAGAACTTAATCAAATGGTTGATGGTATGTAAAGGATTTGAGTCTTTCTCGCTCAACAATTTTATTAAGAGTTGGGAGTTATGAAAGGGGAGTGAGGAAGAAGATGATAATGGAGAGGTCGTGCGCTCCTGTTGAGGGATGGCCAAAGTTTGATATTGATGGAAACTGTGCCAACCAAGTTATGGGGGAATTTACCGCTCAAAAAAAAGAAGTTATGGGGGAGTTGTACAGGACCATAGGGGGTGTATCAAAGCTTTTCTCCAGGGGCCCTTGGGTATTAAAGACTAAAAGGAGGTGCGGTTAATGACTATTAAAAGGGTTGTTGATGTTTGGAAGGATATGGATTTTGTGTAGCTAATGGTAGAGGGGGATTTGAAGAATGTAATAGGGTCGGCTAGTGGTAAATGTTCTCAACCTTGGAATTACAATCCCAACAGTTATGGCTATTAGAAAGATCATTGAACAGTTGTTGGTTATCTTCAGGCATTTGATACAATCAGTTAACGGATTGGCTGATTTTTCATAAAAGCCAGGATGGGGAGGCCTAAGCTTATTGTCAGATCATTGTCATGATGAATTTGGACGTCTTTTTCGCCCAGCCTTGCTGTACACAGCAGCTTCTCATACTCCATTATCTATATTCACTAAGAGGTTCATCCATTTCACAAAGGTGAAAAAAAGCAAGAGAGAGAACATTCAGATCCCATTCCCTTTGGCAATCTGCTTCCTTCTATGCTGATCTATTAAATCGGCAAATTAAATAGGCACATCTTCTGATGGAACCTGTTCTTTCAACTGTATCCAGGAGCCAATTGGTAAAGTATTAAAGCTAATATGATGATTGGAGGCATTTCCTGTGTTACATATACATAATAGCACATATATTGATCAATGTTTGGGACTATTTTTATTTAGTGACATCATTGCATGAGTTGACAATTTATTGAACAAGAAGCGACTGTAGATCATCCGAGGAAGTGCACAGTTGACAGAATTTCAAGATTTTGTCAACATCAATGTAATAAAATCATGGAATGTATGCTGCAACAAAATGTAAAGTGGAAGCTAAAGTGGCCATAGAATGTCATATCAACTTCTTTTGGAATTCACTTCGGGGGAATGATGAAGCTAGCATTGAAGATTCGACCTTGGAACTTATTACTACTTACGAGCAGACAGATCTCATTGGATCATGATTTGAGCATTTCAAGTTTATACTGGAGGAACAAGATGCATACATAAAAGTTAAAAATCGTGGCTCCAATTGTGGGCTTCATGCTTTTGGCATGTAATGCCATTGGCCATTTTCTCTGTCCACCATGGCTGCTGTTTTCTGACAAAGCCTGGGTTCGGGTTTTATGTAGGCTTCATTTATTATTGGTTCTGTTGCTTTTTGTTGGTTCAATTCACTAATGGTATGTTAGGAATTGAATGGTTAATCATTCAATTAAAAGCATTAGCCATGGTCTTTTGCTAGAAAGTTTGCAGGACCATTTGCTGACTGCTAAAATGTCCAAAACCGTGATTTGTTTGTTGATTGTCTTTGGATCTATGATGTTTCTTTCTTTCTTTTAGTTCTTCTATACCATTTTATATCTTTAGTTGGTGTAGGCTTCATCTTGGAGCCTGCCCATCTTATTTTCTTTCTTGTTTCTCTCTCTCATTCAATTAATTTTGCTGTTTTCCAAAAAGGCCATGGTTTAGTTGTTTTTTTAGGAGTAACCAAAACATATATAACAGTACATAGCATCAGGTATGAAAGGCTTATACCCGACAAAAAGCGAAAAGAGAGTACCATAAACCCGAAAGTATCCCCTGAAACCTTTCATCCTATCTAACCCTCACAAGATGAAACTCTCTCATGATCATGAATTATTTGTCAAAAAAGTTCACTATTGGCAATAGTATTTGTTGGACTAAATGAAATTGCTCATGAAATTTGTGTAGTTTCTTTACTTGTGTTATCATGATATAATTTATCATGAAGCTAAGAAACTATAGTTTGATTCTGTCTCTCAATTATTGTTTTCTCTCTCAAAATCAGTGTACTACTGATTGTTCCTTTTGATTTGTGGAATATTACTTGATATTCTCACTGGACCCATTTTGGCCTTTGGGAGGGAGTACCAAATTAATTTATCTGTTCATCTTTTATATATATCTTGATTGAAATTCAAGTCCATATAACAGGTGGTTTTGCATCTTCAACTTCGCTTGGGACAGTACTCCAATAAAACTCTTCTCTTTCTCTGGAGTACAACAACATGCAATGGCCATTGATTGAATTTTTTAGTTTACATTTAGAAGAAAGTAAGTTCAAGGCAGCTAAGAATTGATCCTTCTAAAAAAAATTGTATTTTATTGGCTTGTTTCTCAGTCTTCATAGTATTGCAGGGATGATAAACTACGGCCCTTTTGTAAAACTCCCCAGAGATTGCCAGGAACTTGCTTTGTTGCTTATATTACTTCTCTAGGCTGACTTCAGCATTGCTTGAATCATTAGCCCGTTGTTGCTTATGTGAGTATTGCAATTCCTTTATTCCCATTTTGTTGTGCTCTTTTGAGCATGTGACACTTCTCTTTATGAAACTTTCCATAAAAACCCCGTATTACAACTGAATCAAGCTCACTGATTCATCCAGATCGATTTGAATGCACACACAAAAACATGCATAAAGGGAAAAGGAGGAGAGTGGGTGTTTGGTGATTGCCTATTTTTGGCGCTTGACTTGGGGTCCAAAGATTTGAGGCACTTTAATGGGTTACATTAAAATCACTTGGATGATAGAGTGTATAAAATGGCACATATACCAGTTCAGCCTAAGGAGGGGGGTGGGGGTTGGTTATGTAAATAACTTGGATTTTCTATAGGTGGACCACACCACAAGAGGGGTTCTCATAGTGGAGCTCCTTGTGGAGACCAACTATGATTATGGGGGTGGGTTTGTTAGAAAAGAAAGGTCTATGTTTGAATATAGTGCCTACTGAAATTTCTAATGATGGTTTCCAAAAATTAGTCACATGGGGTTCAATTTTATCAAGTTTTAATCTAATGGAAAGTGTAGCTTGGGCATGGGATCCAATTGGATAGAGAGCCAATTGACTAGTTGGTAATGGGTGTGTCAAGAGTTGCAAATGATGCCTAGGATGGGCCTTGCATGAATAGTTCTCATTATGAGTAGCCTTGTGGGGTTTTTGGCTAAACTATAAATATAGAGATCAAGTGCTACCTCAACATAGTTGTGAATATGATGTGTGTGCAAGGCCCACCTAGATGGGTTGCGAGAGGGGTTGGGCGGTTTGGAAATATTTGTGCTTGAGCTATCAAAAATATCTCTTAAAAATAAAGAAAAAGAAAAGAAAATCTATGCAAACCCAAAGATTTCAACAGAAGATAGGATCATTGTGTGGGTCCTACCTGAATGGTTTTCAATGTGCAAGTGTAGTTGGGTACAAAAGATATGTGCTTGGATTCAGGGCGCATCAATAGATGAGGATAATAGGATGTAATGGATCAAGGTTGACAATTTGGTGGGGCCCACATAGAGGTACTTATTTGGCAAGAGTGACTAGGGGTGGCAGTGGATTGGATCGGGTTGGATTCGGTTGGGTTGGCTATAGGTAATAACAAATTTTCTTTCTGACCGGGACTCGACTCAACCAGACCTAAGTTTCTATAAAAAAAAAAAAAATTAGAAAATGAGACTTTTCAAAAAAAAATGAGAGGAAATAATTATTTTTAATAGAAAATGCAAGATAAGAAGGATTCCCTTTCATGTGATCCATTTGGCTATGGAAATTGAGGTAATAAGCTAAGATTTTTTTACTTGAGAGGGGTACATAGGCTAAAATTAATAGGTAAAAATAAATAATTAGTGAAATATTAATTTTAATTCAATTAAGACTCCTCTACCCAATCCGACCTGAATTTATTTTGGTTCGGATCTAGTCGGATCTATTTAATTTTTTTTAATAAATGCATGGCCGAAACCCGCTTTTTTCATGGATGGCCAGACGGGTTCATGGCTTGGGTCAAAAATTGCCACCCCGAAGAGTGACCTGGTCTTTCTAAAAAAGTTATAATATGGTATTGATTTGGGAAATATACAGGTAATGGAGTGGTAGGGTGTAAAGGACTTAGGTTGACAATTTGGTGTGCCCACACAGGGCCCCTTAATTGGCAAATTATGAGCTACTCTCCTTAGAATGTACATGCTGTCTAACAAGTAGAACTCTGATTTATTGTTTCCTTTATGGCTATTTTACATAAACTTGGTTTAACTTTCATCATAATGTATCATCATTTGGCCTTACATTTTTACGTAATCTGCTAAATTGTTGCTAAATCAGATGTTAGAGTTCCTTATTGCTTAGCCTTGCAATGTAGGTGATGACTTGGAGCCAAATGTACTGTTTCGGATTATAGAGGTCCTACACTCAGCCTATAAAGCTGGATATGTGCAGATTACAGACCAGATTAGTTTCTTAGTCACTTTGCTTGCACGCTTTAAAGTTCTTCCAGGTTTTTTTTTTATGATTTTTTCTTACAAGTAACTATGCCTTTTTTATAAAAATGTTAGATTTGCATGCAATTCTTTTTTTGAAAAGGAAATTTGCATGCAGTTCTTCAGTTACCTTTTGCTTTCCTAGTATCTGATTGTTTTTTATTATTATTTTCATCATCGTTATTAGGTTTTAATTTAATGTGATAATAATGGTTAATTGTGCACCATTATAAGGTTTTTTCCATGTGGAAACCTTTTTGGAAGTGATGTTTGAATTTTTTAAGAAGAAAAATGGAAGACAAGATGTGTGCAAAAACCATACAATGGGAATTTATAAATGCAACCCTTAAAACCCTAAAACCACCATAAGGAGAACAAGCAAAGGTTGACAGTGGAAGTGATGTTTGAAATTTTTACTAAAAAGAAAGCAAAATGGAAGACAAGATATGCAATAATCATACAATGGGAAATTATAAATGCCCACCCTAAGCAGAGCACAAGCAAAAGTAGACAGAATCATCTCAATCCATGTCATAAACAAGCACTCCAACCGGGCTTTGTACATATCGGACTTTGAGATTTTCATAAGTAGTTGATCTTTAAAGAAAAAAGCACTAAAAACTTCATGAACTAGTTAAGAGTTTACCTTGCCACAAGATAACCACTGAGAAAGGAGATAGGTTTTCAACCTTCGAGTCTTAAAGGTTTCTGGGCATTTCCCATCACTGGTGGGGTCTGTCAGGTAAATAGTTTTGATTGCCAAACATGTGCATTCTTCTATAAAATGTCAGCGTTACATGTCATCATGCATCAGATCCCATTTTTCTTCATTCATGAGGTTGAGGCTCATGTACTTTGGATCCATCTAAGAGATGGGTATGTAGTTTCACCTAATTCTGACATTGTTTTCTTTTTTGTATTTTCAGAAAAATATTGTTATGGTACAGACAATCATGAGAAGATCTCAAATCGTGCAACTTTTAAGACTGTTACCATTGTCGTCTGCTCTTGCATTTCTCAAATGGGTGACAGTGTTCTAATTCTTAAGATATTGCAAAAGATAATACTCCATGAGATGGTATGTATATGAGGTTTCCATCATTTTATCATTCTCTTCTCACAATTGCAGTTTATCCTTTAATAGTTTCCACAAGAATACACGTTGTGCTTCTGTCTTTATGGTAATATATTTTATTTGAATTGGTATCATTTTCAAAGGAGGTAGAATAAAATATGCGTATTCAAAATTTAAAACCTTTTTAACACCGCGTCCATTGCACGGCTTGTATGCATAGCAATTTAGACTTTTCCAATTGTAAATCTCATCATCATTATCGAAATGGGATAGTTATAAAGAGTAATTGATGCAAGAAAAAAGGCCGTAACTGCAAGAGATCTTGATCATCTCTATGTTGCTCCTTTTGCCGCTCAAAAAGAAGAGATCTCTTTATCACCAACTGATGATGGTTGAAATCTCTCACTTAAACTGATGTAGTGGAAGCGGTGTGGAGGACAACTTAAATGGAAGGTGTTAGACACGTGAGATAAAGGGGTGTTTAGGGCTGACTTGGGGTATGCGAATGGAAAAGAGAGGAAAGAGGGAAAACGAAGCAAGGGGGCAGCGGAAGAGGCACTGCAAGTGGCGGTGGAAACAGAGAAGGAAAGGAAGAAAAAAGTGGGATTTGCAACAAGAGGAAGGAGGAAACTTGCATAACCTGGCTTAGGGGAAGGCGAAGCTGTAAATAGGAGATAGACGATGCAGGAGCAGTGGCGGATCTGCGGTAAGGAGGAGATGGTTCAGCGTGTAGAGGCGAAGAGCCTGCAACTGGAATAGATTTGGGGTAAATAACAGCTGCTTCTCGTCTGGGATTAAGCCCAGATCTGTATGTGATTTCGCTGGACTTAGACCAGCCGGAGAACAACCTGCAACAGAGGCAGAATCAGCAAAGAGAAATAGAGATAGAAGTCTTTCGACTGGCTCGAGATTTTTGATTAATAGAGGTGTCTGCGTTCCTCCCTCTTATCTCTTATTTATAAGCAAAATAAAACACAAAGAAGGAAACTACTATTACAAGACTCAATGACCGACTCCTATTTCTATTCCATACGAATCTTGACTTGGAAACTTCCAAGTTATATGCGACTCTAACTTCTATCCTAAGACTCTAACTTCATTCCTTATTCGGTTAGTACTCTTAAATGGACACAATAAGTTTAAATAAAACTAAAGTAAACAAGGGAAAGAGGACCCAGCTCGTGGGCCACGCAGCTTATCGACCGGCATGAATACTTCTTCAAAAATCTGTTTGCAACATGTTCTATATCATAAACCTCCAACTGAATGATAAATTTTAGATTTGAATTCTAAAATTCAAATCAAGGATTTCGATAACGGAAACCCCAAAAAACCAACTCTCAATCATCTCGGTCACTCTCAAGAAAAGAAGGATGACACTAATTTCAACAAGATAATCTTCACCAAGTCAAAATTCATCGAAGAAATTAGGTGTTCACTCGAAACAAAACGAATGTGGAATTGTTATTCTGAATGCAATGATTAAATGCTATTTAACATATCAGATGCATGCATGGAATTAAATCCGGCACTAATTCGAATTGCCATTTATTGAACCTTCTTAACCAGTTTGGTTGTGGAATTAGAATTAAATTAAGCAATTGGGATATGCGACCGATGAACATTCAATGCACCATGCAAAAATCAAAACTAACACTTAAATGGAATTCAATTCAAACACGAACACAAATTAAAATTAAGAATAAAAAAAAAACCTAGAACACCTCACTTAGGAGAGACTCTAAACTCTTGCTCAAAGCAAAGAACTTGGAATTCAATTAAACTGATCCATTCAAAACATTGGCCAAGACATCATTTTATAGGCCTTATTTCATTAAAAAAGGAAAAATCAAATTACTCAGGAGTTACTGAACACAAGGATGGCTGCAGTGGTTGATCCCTTCTCTGTTTCATTTCCTTTATGCTTCTTCGCTTGCTCCTTCCTGCTTTTTCTTCCTTTTCTGCTCGGTCTTCTTCCTAGGTTTTCTTCTTCTTTCTTATCTTTTTCTCTCTCTCTATTGGCCTTCTCCTTCGCTCAGAGGCGGCACTGGATTTTTGCCCAGGACGTGGAGCAGGATCTTTGTTGTTCTTCCTTCCTTCTCGTCTCTTCTTTCCTTAAGTCTGGCGTTGTTGCTGTTGGACTCCGCCAGAAGCTTACACGAATCGTCCTTGCCTTCCGTTCCTAACTCCTTCCTGCCGTTTTCAGTCCCTGTTCTTTCCCCCTTTGCCAATCTCTGTCCGAAAGAGTGATTTGTTACTCTGCAACCGGAAGTCCTACACACACAGGCCCAGATTCGGTTCATCGTTGATTTGTTGCCCGATTTGTTATGGATTTTCCCATTAATCATGGAGCTGTTTTTAACAGCATTAAAATCACCCAACTCCTGGTTTCGATTAGAAGTTAATGGCAATGGGATCCTTTCTGTTTTGGATTCTTTTCCAAACTCGACTTTCAAACGTGCTCAGCCACGATTCCCAATCTTTCCAATTTTGAATCAGACCCTTCATCCAATTGGATCTCAATAGGGTCATCGTCGGGTTTGTCGGGCTTGATGTCCGCATCAATAATACATTGCCATAACTTGAAATATGTATTTAGGGGCTACTTGGTAGGTGGTGTAATGGAGAATGGGTGCTGATGTGACTCCATTCCAAGAATGGCTTCTGTTTGGTAATATAGCATGGATGATGTCGCAAAATGGCCATCCAGCCAATGCTGATTCTTCGATTCCATCTCTAGTGGTGTTATTGTTGGAATAGTGAAACGATGATGCTTAGCTGATGGCCGTTCTCCATAAATTCTACCAAACATCTTTTTGTAGGAGGAGAATGGAATATGTTTTTAAATGTCTATTTTCATGCTAATGCCATGTTGGCAATCTCATTCTTTAAATGAAATGGGTTACCGAACAGGCTCTTAGTTTAGTATGTCATGAATGGGACCTACGACTTAGATGCTGGTCTTAATTAGCTTGCCACACTCATACAATGGACAGATACTGTCAAGAGTTATAAATTCTGGAAGCACCCATTATGATATTCCTTTCCAATGAAAAACAATTGGTTGATAGAGATTTCTTCTGCATATTTTGACGTGTTTGGCTCTTACAATGATCCTCTTTTTTCTTGGATTTTAGTCCCTGAAGCCAGCTTTGGATAATTTACGTGCTATGATCAGAGTGGTTGTTTCATTAGTCTCGAAGCCAACGAAACTGCCTGAGGACATTATAACCACTCTAGGCTACTATTTACCTGGTTATTTGGTTGATGCTGCTGCTGTAAGTATTATTCCATTCAACTTTTTTAATTATGGCATCGTTATTGTTTTCTTAATCACTAATGATGATGTAATAGAAAGACCAGAGTACAGAAGAATTATAATGGAATAAATATAATTGTTCTGCACCTCGTAAGTTAATGAGCAAAAGGAGATCCAGCACTGGGTACAGAAATTTTACTGTTCTCTGAAAATGTCTTAATTCTTAACCCTAAATTCCTTTTGGTTCCTTTAGGCAAAAACCTGATCTTATCCAATCCCTCCACAAATTGTCAAACTGCAAGGATTCTCGAAAAAAAATTCTATTTCTTCGTCTTAAAAAGTATAACTTGCCAAGATATCATGGAAAGAAAAGAGACGTAGAGAATCCTTCTTATTCAGGATAAAAAAAAGACATGCAATCCTTCCTTTGAGGGAGTGCTGTTAGGAACCATCCTGTCAAATTGTCAAAAGATCCTTGAAGCATATTCTGAAATGTGTTTCACACTGCAAACTATTGTCCTTCTATTGTAAATCTCCAAATACATTGACAGTATTTTGTCAAAAGATTCTTGAAGCATATTCAGATATGTGTTTTGCTTTCTGGGTGTTCTGTTCTAATCCTTAGAAGGCTCTCGTTGTCTGCACTAAGGCTTATTCTTCCTTTTATCAATAAAATAGCAATCTTTCAAAAAAAAAACCTTATAAGTAAAGTTAGAGTGACAGATATTCTCACCTATTATCCTTTTATTGTAACATCTTAGAGTGACTCTATTTTCTCAATTCTTGAAGCATATTCAGAAAATGAGCTACACACTAAAGAAGTGAAGTTACTGTGACAGATATTCTCAACTATTTTGCTTTTATTGTTAATCCCCAATTAGATTGACTTTATTTATGAAATTAATTATTAGTTAAAGGCATCTCTTTATCAAAAATTATTTCTTAGTCAACCAATTTTACTGTTTTAATTTTATTTTGAACAGTGTACCTGTACTTGTATTTTCTTTAATTTTTCTGTTTTTTAAATTGCTAATTTATATAAGTGCATCTTGGTTGGTATCTATCCAGTTATCCAGCCAAAACTATAGTATGAATAGATACCAACCAAAAAAATGATCTTATACAAGACCGAAGGAACCTAAACTGGTTGATGCCTGACTTCACACTGAGACCTTCTCCAACTCTTCAATTTTGATAGAAAATATCCATAGAATGGGAGTAGCCCTTTACTATTGAAAAAACCACTTGTAGATCATTAAAAAAAAAACACTCCTTGATGTTTTAATCCTGACCATTGGCCCATAACGGATGCCAAATTTCTAAATAAATCCTCACAAAAAATGACCAAGTAAACGAAGCTTAAAATGAACTTTTTACTTTTAAAAGTTCTATATATAATGATTTAAAATGACCAAAATAGTCACCCCTTACATTTTTATCTTGAACAGACCTAAAATACTGTTAGAACTTGTAACTTCATTGTATTTCAAACAATGGGGGGAGTTGCACAACCTAGATACATTTAGAAGTGATCAAACAATTCTGATCCAACCAATTTCATTTCATTCACATTGTTCGACACTTGAAGTATGGCCTTCTGATTAAGGAATGAAAATCAACTAAATATTGTCGCTCCACCAAAATATATTCACCATGGAACCGTGATTGGTTAGAATAACGAGGTTGGTTCCCTGTAGGTCTTTGCTTTTGCTGAAACCTGTATTTACAATTCTTGTGTACCAAAGTACATTAGTTTATGAGAGCACATGTTACAAAGAAACATAAAGTTTTACCAGTTCGAGTAAGGTTACATTTAAAACAAAATGATGGAATATACAACTTGTACATGTGAAGCTAACCTTCAGCCATGGAATCAAACAACAAGAAGCATCCAATAGTGATGAAGGGTAGGATCGGGTTTATGCCTACCTATGCCTTCAACGTTAAAAATAAGAAATTCTGCTAGATCCGGTTCAAACCTGATGTAGATCCTAGAAAAACTAGACTCAAAGAATCCTTACGTCTAGGGAGATCCTCGGATCAACTTTGACGCGAAGTAACGCCTCTTGATAACTCACCTGGATTTACGGCAAATGGAGCTTTGAGGATAATGAGCCACAATCCCAAATTCTCATTGGAATAATGCAAAATTCACCAAAGAAAATAAGGAGCTCTAGAATTCTAGAATTGTTTTCTTGAATCAATTCCTAGACCTAGATGCAAAATTTGCCCAAAGGATTGGACAAACTTGAACTAGAACTAGAATTAAAACCTAGAAAACCCAAAACAAGAACTCAAAACAGAACTCAAGAGAACAATTGCTCAAAGCAAGAGAAGAATTCAATTGATTGTGTGTTTGGCCGAAGGCCTCTATTTATACACAAAGCTTGGGAAAAAAATTATGAGTGCCATCCATCTTGGCCGTACATTGCACCCACTTAAACTAGATTAAATCTGTAACATACATTAATACTTGCTAAGATCCCCATGGCCGATTTTGCCACCTTCCTTGGGCTTGCACTCTAAATGCATGTGAGAGGGCAAATTCGTGTAGAACTCTAAATGCAAGGATTTGGGTTGCTTAAAAAGGTCAATTGGGCATGGATTTGGACCATTAGACCCATATGTCATAACCTTAGGCTGATTTTGGAGTAATTTAGGTGGCTTTTGATGTTTTAAATGTGGGGCTTGGCCACCATTAATTTTCTCATATTCAATTAAAGCTAATTAAGCCATTTCATGGTTTAATTCAATTTAGTGGTCCTCCAATTGATTAAAATCCGCCTCATTTTCACATGCCTAACTTGTATGATGTCCTCATCAAATAAGGAAACTCAGGGCTTGTCCTGCCAAGATGGCACCCACCAATGCAAAGCTAAATCACCAATAGGTTGGTCCCACTTGCAGCAGTACCACTTCCAAATCCCAATAAAAGCAATGCCTCTGCATCAAGCATTATATGCTAACGCTTGTTTGAATGTGTTGAGATGATAAGCTTGCTGCAATCCTGGAGAATGCGTTGAGATGATAAGCTTCCTTTGCGTCTCTTTTGTGATTTGTCCTCTATATATGAATGCAGTACATACCAGAAAATGCTGAAGAAACTGACGACTCTGATTGGACACGTATCTTCTGCTATTATGCCCAACCTGCGCTGTGCCTATTTTATAGAAGCGACAAACTTCTAAATCTTTTACTGAATTTTCTGGGATCCTCATTAATGGAATTTAATTCAGCATGTCCTCCCCATAGCATTGAATATGCTTCTCAACTGGCAAGTAAGATCCATGCAGTTGCCCACGTGCTTATATTCATGCACAAGGATGTTAAAATCTGCCATAGACTTTCTTCCTATAAAGCAGCTATAAAGTGTACTCTGCATAATATACTCGGCTTACTGGTATACCTCTTCACCCTAAGAACAACTTATTATTCGAATTGAAATGTAATTTATTTTGTTCATTTACATGTTTGATCATGCGCCATCATGTGCTGCATGTTCATCTATGTACATATACTTCTATAATATACATATACATATTTGATTGTAGGACAAGATCTCATTTGATCCTGATTATACACAAATAGATGTGCTTGCTCATGCATATACACATCATTTCATGCCTTTTTGCCCATCATCTATAGTCACTAGAAGGCTTCAATTTTAGCCCTTAGGTGCTGCTGGTGCACTTCCAAACCTTTTGTTAGCTAATTTTTCAAAGTTTGAACTCACAAGGCTAAGGTGATTGGGTGGGAGTCAATGTTTTTCACCCAACGTTCTTGTCATTTTTTAAAAGATCCCAAGCAAGATTGTTTCTACCCAAAGGTTGTTTAAGCTCCATGGACATTAGATAGGCAGTCAGTCAATGGAAACAATTTGTTACATCCAAATATAAAAGTTGACCCTAGATTGATAGGATAAATGGCTATGATGATGGTGGTGGTGATGATACCTCTATCATGTAAAATATTCTGCATTTGCGGTTTTATCTTTTCCTGTAACCAGTATTTCATTTCAATAAATTTTTAGTTTTATGCCAAAAATTTGCTATGCTTTTTTCTTTTAATTTGGATAATTTAGCTGCAAGAATTTTTTTTTTTTTTTTAATTTGGATAATTTAGCTGCATTAAGTATGCTTGCCGATGATTTTTTTTTTTTTGGAAAGATGGTAATTTTTTTTGCTGAAAAAAAGAAAAACAAAAAAGGCTACAAGGCCAAAAATTATAAAGCACAAATAAAACATGCTTGAAGGCAAAACCCGAGGACACAGTATAACAGCAACACCTGCAGGAGAAGCAGGAAAAAAAAAAATCTGCAGCTACATAAGATTAAGTCACCAATGATAATGGACTGTCTCGAAATTTCCCTTCTTGCCAAATTGTCAGCTTCCCCGTTTGCCCCCCTAAGAGAATGAATAAACTGAACCGGAAACTGTAAAGATAGACATAAAGACTGTTATGTATTCTTCCACATGTTTGAGCTGGACAGAAATTGGAAACCGCGTTACCTACTCTTACTTGTCTGATTTTTCTGCCATAAGTTATGATCATCATGATGGTTGATATTGATGTGGGGTGTGCAATTCAGCAGAGAAGGCATCTGACCAACATGATTTCTGATTTCTGTATTGCCTCAATTAATCTGTTCTGCTAATCAAACCATGCGTTGCCACCATTTATAACCAGTAAAAATGGTGCTTAAAAATGCATTACTAGGCCTGCGAGTACAGAGATTTTAGGTCTGATGCAGCAGATTTGCCTACTATATTTATCATGCTTCATTTGCAAGTTTGTGATTCAATGACAAGGACAGGGTCAGCCCACCTTAAAAAAAAAAACCCTCATACAGATGTACAAAATATTTTTGTGGATTTGGAAGATCCAAGCTAGGTTTTGGCTCCAAATGAACAGCTACATTTTGAAGATAGAGTTAGAAATGATTGCATTAGAGAGTTTAAAAATTGTCTCAATAGAATACAAATTGAGAAAAACTTGTTTAAGGTGATTTGGGAGGTAAGTAGAAGAATGCTCTAGTATGTAAAGTTGAGAAGCTATAAGTTGTAGGTACAAGGAGGAGAGGTGACCATTGAAAACATGAAGAGCATGGATAAAAAAAGGATATGACAAATAGTGGAGTGACTGAATGTATAGTTTACAATAAGGTTAAATGGACTATTAGAACTTAAAAGGCCAACTCCAGATAGATAGGAAAAGCACACTGAAGATTGACTTCCTAGGGTGCAATCTCCATTTGCAGTAGTGACCATTTGATCAGTGTGCAGGGTCTTGGGTAATTTATGTACCATCGTCATGGTACTCCACACGTCGATGTAATGCATACATACGTACATGTATTCATTTATGAATATTGGTTGTAATACTAAATGTATGGCAGACACTATGCATCTAAAAGTTATAAATCTTAGAATATCTATGGCACTGTCACTGGTTTAGTTGAACATCTGTGATTAACTCTCTCTTCTTACATTGATCAATGCAGGCTTCAAATGAAAGCAACATTACTTTTAAAGAAAAAGAAAAAATACAGAATGCATTTGACACTGGTTAGTTGAACATCTGTGATTAACTCTCTCTTGTTACATTGATCAATGCAGGCTTCAAATGAAAGCAACATTACTTTTAAAGAAAAAGAAAAAATACAGAATGCATTTGAACGACTGAAGGTTGGAACAGGTAGACTACATTTATGGTGTGACGATGATTTCAGAACTCCTGAAGTAATTTATCCGTGAGTCTTAAAGCTAGAGATCGTCTCCGCTGCTCTTTTCAGCATATTTTCTTTGTACGTTTTCATTTCACTAAGACTCGAGTCCAGTGCCCAACCCCATGAAACCACCCATCATGGCCACATAGACAACGAGTGTCGGTGCTCTTTTCAGCATATGTTCTCTGTACATGCCCCTTTATGTGTCTTTTTTTTAAAAAAGAAAAATTCATGAGAGGTACATGCCCTCTACAGGTCACACATATTCTCTGATGTTTTCATTACTTTCAATCTTTTCTTTCTTTTTTTATATTTTTTAAGGGGATATAGAGAGGGAGATTTTAAAGAGATGTTATTGGTTGTATTCACGTGGAAATTCAAAATGGCAATGGTAACAAAGGTTTCTCTTTCATTCACCTTATCCATCGACTCTTCACTGAGCGTTTATATGTCATGGGTCTTAGTTTTATGAGGCTTCTAAGACTGCGATAAGCATATTTGACATGAATTGTATTGGCAGAACTTTGCATTATCAATGGATATTCCTTCAGTTGAGTTTTGAATGCTACTAAACTATAAATTTTGGATAATGATTTTTGTACCATCATTTTCTAACGTTGTACCACTTTTATAGAAAAAATCATATTTATCCATAAAATTAGCTCGTGTTGTTAAAAACAGGGGTTTAAAAAACGGTATCGGCCAATATATCGATCGATAACGATATATCGGCCGACATATTGTATCGGCCGATATTTTGAGATTGGCCGATATTTCAGCCGATATTGTGAATATCGGCTGATAACGATATGTATCGGTTGATATTCACTCTTTGAAAATCGGTACATATCGGCCGATACATATCGTATCGGCCGATATTTGTACCCCTAGTTAAAAATGGATGCATGGCGAGACAAAATAGAACCTAAAAATCATTTTTCTAATATTTTTTTATTTTTTATTGTTATAAAATAAAAGACAATGAATAGAGTGCTTTATTTAGGAAAAGTTTCCATGTACATTGTTCCAAAAAATTATTTAGATTGGATTTTTAAAAAAAAATTAAGCTTTTTTTTTTTAATTTACGTGGGGGAAACTGTGGGATAACCAGCGAAAAAATCTCATGGGTGAGTTTACTACTCCTAGGGCACACTAAGATTAGGCCTTGAAAAAACCTTATACGTAAGTTCACTACTTGTAGGGCACACCAAGGTTTGGCCTTGGGGGCTCGAACCTGCAACTTCATGTGATGGACTTTTTAGAAATATATATATATGCATGAATATAAAGCCACTTAAAATTCTCTTGACCTTTTTTTTTTATGAATTTGTGTGGGACTTTTTTTTTTTTGAATTTCTGTGGGAAACTATGGGAAATCTAGCGTAAAACCTCCATGGGCGATACTACTCTTAGGGTACACTAGGTTAGGCTATGGGGGTTCGAACTTGACACCTTTTGTTTCTTGAGGCAGGAGGTTTGGATTTTGGATAATATTGATGGTCATCATAATCATAGTAGCCCACGTAGCATGCTTTGCACCTAATTTTCTAGACCAAGTATTTCATGCGACTACTTCACACTCGATTTTCATTTAAACTATACATAACAGTGAATGGGGTCCGATGAATCCAATTAACTATAATGTTTTTGCATTGAGATTTTTAATCATCAATTTTGATCCATATAAATTAGACGATTGGTTGTGAATCTAATCTTAGCTCACCTATATTTAACTTTGAATTACTACTTTTTTATCAAACCCATATTTTAATTATCTCTTAATCTGTTCATAACTCAATCCATTTTTAATTCAGACTAACAAATTTGGGCTGAGCTAGGTCAGATCACAAGTGAACCTATATAATCAAATAGATAATTGGGTCTATTGACATATTTCAAACAAAGAGAGATCTAAAAAGGTAATTCTTCAAAATTAAAACATAATTATTATAAAGAGTTAGGTCTTCAAATATAATCAAATAAACATATATAAAATTTTGGGAGAGGGGTATGAATGTAAAATCTGAGTAAACTCAAATGGATCAGATTATACAACGCACAAATAAAAAACAAGATTAAGCTATTATTTTTATTCCAAATTGTATCCATATCTTAAATAAATTGAGTTAGCCACTCATATTTAACAGATGAGTCAGATTTAAATTGATCTTTAACCTAAATTACACCCCAATAACCACCTATTTCATGTGCATTAAATCATATGATCACATGTTTTCGATGACACCAACTTTGGCAAACCACTTTGTCAATGTCCTTACTAATTCTATGCATTAAATGGGCTGGACAGCAGTGCAGTAGTCCGTTTAAATGAATTGAATATGCCATTAGATGTCTTAATTTTGGCCCTTTGTTGAGAATGGTCTGACAGTTCTCACTTCTCAGTCAGGTATTGAGACAGCCGTCCACTGGCAGTCAAATACATTTTGTGTACTTAAGCCTTGAATTAGTTTCTAATCATTGTTATAAATTTTTTTCCCCTTTTCAGAGAGATGCTCCAAACACATGATGGTGCATCTTAAGAGAGAGGAGGGACTACACTGCATTACCTATAAAAATTGGTTTCAAATGGTTCTCCAAAGAATAAGCAGGCCGCGGCTTAGGACTCCAGACAGAAAGGGTTTCACACACTTAAATTCTTTAATATGCTAGTCACAAAAGACCTTTGAAATCTCACTCGACGTAGGGCCATTGAGACTTTAAGAGATCTCAGGGCCGGCCCCGAGAACAAGACTTGTGTATATATATATATATATATATTTGAGGAAATCAGATAAACGACAAAAGTCACCAAAGTACCTTTTCTCACCGTTCAAGATCTATCACACGTGTGTATTTGATAAATGCTTAAATTTGCATTTATTTCTTCATTTTATTGAGAATTTTCACATTCAGTTTGCATTTTATTTTCGAATTTACACATAAAATTATGATTTTTATTCTTAAAAATAACTTATTACGTGTATGTTTCAGGAGATTAAAACCCAACCGGTTTAATAAACCCATGTCAAAGGCTGGGCCAAGTGAGGACCCGACTCAATTTCAAATAAAATAGGGCCTGATTCAAAGTTGAGTTCAATACTTCAATGCCAGAGTTCAAAAATCCAAGAATGAGAGCCGTTGGAATTCAGAGTCCTCACTCGTTCTCGCATGAGAAGCAACGAATGAGAGAGGAAGATTGAAGCTGGAGAAGGGAAAGGCTGACGAGACTGGGAAGATTGACCGAACCCCATTGGATGGATGAAAGCAAAAATGGAAAGAACTAGCCGTTGTAGAGAAATCAGAGAGGAGAGACAGCCGTTGTAGAGAAATCAGAGAGGAGAGAGCCGTTGCTAGAGAGATTTGGGGAAGAATTCATCTAGCCGTTGCCCTTCTTCTATAAAATGGGATCTACAATGGAAGAAATTCATCTCTCGACAGCAGCAAACACTTCTTCTCTCTTTTTTTTTGCCTTTTCCATTGTATTTTGGCGAACGAATTCAATATTTTGTATTTAAAATTGAAAAGATTTATGAAAAAATTAAAGAAAGATACTCATTTCATCGATTTGGATCAAACAATTATGGTCAATATTTTGGTTTTAAAAAAAATTGTTCTTTTGACACATTCGTTAATTACATGTCAATTTCTTTTTCCTTTTTGAATTTTGGTGATTTATAAAAAAATAAAATTATGATCTTTACTCTAAACTTTTGAAAACTATATGAATCTCATTTGGAACCAATATTAAATTGAACTGAAAACACCAACATATTTGATAATTTGGAAATACCAATGATATTTCAAAAATACTGACTGATAAATTTAAAAATTGCATATTATCTGAGCTCAGAGTGAAAGTTTTGGGTTTCCGTTGAAATTTATAATTGAGAATAGACGTAATTAGAAAATATTAATTATTAGTTTATAATTATTTAATTTAAGTATTTAATCCACAAATTTTATTGAATATCAGATTCTAGGGGTGAGACTTGGGTTGGTTTTAACCCAACCCAATGACTTGACCTGAGAAATCAGTGGACTTGAATTAGTTATTTTTATATTTCGGGTCAAGTTGAATTGAGAAATTTAAAGTCAACTTGAGGAACTGACTCAATGTAACCTGACGTGACGCGATGCACCAAGATATAAAACAACACTCGGGTTAAATCCGATTTTAACCCGACCCAATGACCTGACCTAAGATATCAGTGGGTTTGGATTAGTTATTTTTATATTTCGGGTCAAGTTGAATTGAGAAATTTAAAATCAACTTAAACCGACTCAATGTAACACTCGGGTTGAATCGGGTTAGAAATTTGAGTTGAGTAATTTGGGTCCATGATTGGAGTCGGGTTGATAGAGTTCAATAATTTTTTATATGAGTTGAATTGGATTTTTTTAAATCTGACCTGTTTCAATGACATTTAATTGAGGGCGGTGTGGATCATGTGTAGGAAACTGCCCCCTTATTCGGGAATTTGATGCAGAGCCCTTATTTTAATTATTAAAAGTACAAAAATATTTTTATTATTTTGTACTAAATATATTTTATTATTCATGTTATTTTTTGAGTTTTAAAATTTTCCTTAAAAAAATAGATATGAGAAATAAAATTACTCTATTTCATTTTGAACATAAACACACGCTTGAATTGACTAAATTTCATATATTTTGCATAATTAATTTCTCATATTTTATTACACATTTAAATTATGCTTAATTCTTTTCAATTTTATACGAGTCAATCAATTAGTCTATTTTAATTTAATTTTTCATATAAGACAAACATTTGCAGTCGTGTAATAAGTATATGTCCAATAAAAATGTCATTCACACATGCACTCAACTTAGGATCATGTGGGCTACAAAAGGCGAGGAGAATGGACAGATTAATGGCTTTTCAATTTCTTTTCTCATAAAGATTGCTTGTGTAGCAATTTTTTTTTATAAAAAAACTACTCTAGTTATATATTATACATTTTGAATAAATTCTAAAACAATTTGACCTGATTCAGTCAAAATAAGAAGTTAAAGCGGGTAGAAATGTTTCAAATCTCACTATAATTAAAAGTCTTACATATAAATAACAAGATTATTAGAGAAGTTATCCCATGTGAAAGAGTATAATGTGAACTTGGAAACCAATTTTTTATAAAAAAATATATTAACACAATTTTCCATTTATTATTTTTAAGACCAAAGTGTTTAGTTTTCAAGACATGTGATCGATCAAATATATACAAATCTTTTTATACATATGTATTGAGTAATACTGAAGTGATCATTTTTTAATTAAAAAGATTTGAATTTAAATTTTTTTGTATTTAGGCGGGTTTCTGACCGCCAACCTAACCGTCATCAAATCAAATTTATTTTTCATAAAAACAGCTGCTTTTTCTTTTTTGAAAAATTGTAGTATCATTAAATTTCAAATTAAGTCATGAAAAGTTGTTGTGGGACTTATATACAAGTCTCCTCTAATATAAATCTTTAATTTTAATATAAATAGAACTTTAGTTATTAACTAAAATTTTTAAAATTTAACATTCAATATTTAAAATATTTTGATAAAAATTTCGATGGATATTTCGTATTTAACCGAAACATTTACTCGTTGCCCCTCCTCAGATGGACACGAAATGGTGCGTGATTTACGCTTACATTGCGCAAATTTCGAAGCCACCGCGTAAAATAAATGGACCCCACTCACATGCAGGTTACTTAATACGCGTGACATGAATGGACTCCACTGTCCGCATGTGATCTCCACCGACGCCAGCTATGGTGGGTCCCACTTCTCTTGTCATTTTCCCTCCTTTAAATGAAATTTTCATTCAATGATCCAAACCACCAAATCCCCTCCCCACTCTTTTATATTTCCTCTTCGCTCCCCTGTCTATTTCTTCTCACCTTTCCCTTCCCTTTCCGTCTCTATTTCTCATTCGTCAAAGATCTGAGAGGAAGAAGCAGAAGAAGAAGAAGCCATGGCCATCAGATTCTTAGCTCTTATCGCTCTCTGCTTCCTTCCGGCGCTCGTCACCGCCCGACCCGTAAAACCAGACTTCATTGTTGAGGGCAAAGTGTACTGCGACACTTGCCTTGCCGGCTTCGAAACCACTGCTTCTACTTACATTTCCGGTATCTCTCTCTAAATTTCTATTATTACTTTGATATTTGATATAGGTTTTATCTTTGATTTTTCATGTGCCTTTTCGGTTCTGTATTTTTTTCTTGCTTACTAGTTCTGATTTGATAACATTCTATTCTAGTTAGAAAAAAAATAATTACTTTTAATCCATTTCCTTGTCAAGAAATTGATTGGATCTGTGTTTTAAAGTTTATTATTCAACTGTATAGAACAATTTTTTTAGATCTGCTTAAAACATAAAATTTTAATTAAAAAATTAATCTGAAATTGAGCCACCCAAAAGTAGACTTTTTTAAATGACTTTTTGTAAAAGTATATTTTATGGTAAATGAGATCTAGAAATATATTTCACTCCATACTGTCAAATGTTAGAGAATAACTCACTGGCAGCACTTTATTTAGACTTCTAATCTCATGATTAGACTCTCGAAATATCTAATCTGAAAGATCGAAATCACTGAATCACTCATTAGATTTACTAGTTTGTGGGGTCCAATGGCATTTGCCTCGTAAAAAATGCGAAAAAATCTCATTAGATATTTTAAGCCGTTGGATCCAAGGCAGATGTATGAAATGGGGTTCATTCTACCCGATGATTTTAATTTGTTTAACTTAGATCAGACGTCTGTGGCACATTTATAGCCCTTGATTTTCTCGTCTATCATGTTTTCAGGATTGCTTAGATCTGACCATCTTACACATCCAATCGAGGCAAATAAGGTGGTCAAGCTAAAAAAATTGGGTGGGGTTGAATAATTTATCATTAAATTGTTTGATGGCCATAATTTTTAAAATCAGAATGAAATCATTTGAGAAATATATTTATTAATAGTGCTTAATCCAATGGTAAGAGTTCATCAAATCAGCATCAATCAAGGTTTCGATCTAAATTTAGTATTTTAGATTAACCATCTGACCAGCTCCATACATTTGCCTCTGTGAAAATGGAAATAGTTCTGTCTTTAATAAAAAATTTAAGAGATAATCATGTACTAGATGTTCCCATATGTAAGTTTTCACATTGGGAGGTACTCCAAACTCTAATTCCTCTCCACGTCATCGTCTCCTTGTGGATGCCGCTTGTGAATGATTTCACATTCTTTTTTTATGACACCATGCTATTGATATTGGAATTCATTTATTATTCTAAGTGTAGCATGGGGACTCCATACTAATGATATCAATGGCTATGGAAAATTATTTATTATCTTAGAAACTCATTTTGGATTTCCCATTCTACTCAAGCCAAATGTTGATTTGGCTATTATGTTGCATGGATACTTCAATGTAGGCAATGCGTCCTTGTTGTACACTTAATTTTTATGTGTAAAGTTTGTTTCCATGTTGTGTCCATGCTGGGTATTATAGTTTGGGTATTTTATTCATCTATGGTAGAAGAAATGGACTCATTTTGGTGATTAAAACAAAATTTCTTGTATCACTAATTTAGACAATCAAACCAAACAAGTGAATATGTCATTGGATTACCTATAACTTGTAAGAGTTAGATTAATAGTCTTAAGCATATGATTGATGGTGATTGGTGGCTCATGGAGGAGCTAATCATCCTTCGACCATTTTACCTAGATTTATCATTCCTTGCAGCTAATTACATGAAAAAAACCCTTGGTTGAGCATTCTTAACCATGAATTAGGAACAAGTAGGTAAAGATGGGTCTTGTATGACATTATGATATAAAAAATCACATTTACATTTTTCTACCCATCTGGATGAAATGATGTAAATGTATTATCAGCTGTCGGTTTTCAAATATGACTTATCTGTCACACATGAGATTAACGGGAAGATCCTTTAGATCCTGCCTTGTATTTTATGATCCCACCATTGCCACTGCTACCACACCATCATTGTTATCATCTTCAAACCCTCTTTCCATTATTTCTATCCATTTTTTTCTATCTTCTTCAAAATAGCCTTGTGTTAAGGTAACCAAGAACAATACCTGGCCATTTAATTTTAAACTCTGTTTCATAAGGGTTTTTTTGTGGTTTCTGTTATCATCTTTGTAGCCTTTTGCCATCTATATTTTAATTTTGTACTACATTGCATGGATTCTTTGAAATGAGTAATGTACTGCATCTTGCATCCCTGTATTTGGGTTTCTTGAAATGAGTGCTATTTTTTATGACCTATGTTCATTTCAAATTAAATATATTTCAGTCTTTTCAAATATTATTTGAATAATGAATCCTCTCTCTCCAAAAAATTACCTTGGGTTTGCAAAAACTGGTCGCCTCTTGACACCACATTTGGAATCATACTCATGCAACATAAGTGACCCACTGTTTAGCTCTTTACTGAGCTCCTATTGAAACTCAACATTCATGTTTACACAGAATGCCATGTCTCGTTTCCTGATTTCAGGTTTTGACTTGTCCCAGTTCTTTGACTTCATAATCGTTGTCATCACCCATTGTCAAGTTACGTTTCTTAGCCTTTAACCTTCTGTTCTTTGCATTGGGTTTGATTATTGTCTTCTTTTTATGTGTTGAATTCATCTCTATGGTATTCTTTCATATTTTGTTCTTGCAACATGATTTAAATTTTTTTAGTTTATTGATAACAGAATAAGTAAGAATGTGAAGAAATACTAGAAACATAGTATAAGATATAGATGTAAACAGTGTGAGGCTAGTGACTTGCAAATGACGAACTATTTTCCTCCAAAAAAGGGATACTGCCACTCTTGTCTTCATCGTATTCCACTCTTATCTTAAAGCTGTGTTTGGATGGGGGGCTCTCCCTCAACTTTTGAGAACCCTTTTCAAGGGAGGGTTTTTATATTATTTGGGGTAACACCTGATCAGGAGTTACCCTGGGTAACCCCTCCAAAATTTACCCCCATCCAAACGCAGCAATGTTACAGCTTCTTCCATGAGAACTTATATTCTTGATATTTCTTAGTTATGAAATTCTTTTTCTTTTCTTTTTTAAATTCCTTTTCGTTCCCCAACATAGAAATCCTTAATACACAGCTCTAATTAAAATGACCAGCAACCAAAGAGCTACTAGTGTAAGGCACAGCGGTCTCCTTGCTTGTTTCTACTGTGGCAAGTTCACATCTGTGCTAAGCAAATCCTTCTTTCAACATGAAAATCAAACCCTTATTTTTTTTAAATTACAGTTGCACGTTAGTTTCAAAATCCATCTCAGTGGCAACTTCTCATTTTTGACCAATTCATCAATCACCCTCAGTGTTCTCAGACTTGTTTAAATGATCGCAGCGATTTTTTATATGTTCTGAAAATTGAATCCGCTAGTCATATATCATTATTAAATAATTAAATTGTAAAATATTGAACAATAGCGATCATTTGCATAAGACTGTAGCTTCATCAGAAATGCTTTTCCCAAGACCCAATTCGATTTTGGTTGTCCATGCAATGATTGTGGTAATCCTACTCTCAAAATTAGGGGTTGAGTACCATCCCTTGGGCATTTTGGTCACTTTGTTATTAATCAGATTATAAAGATGGCTTGCACATTTTCTGTACTTCCCTTGAACAGTTTCTAACATGAGATGTTGGCTACCTTGACTATAGGTGCTAAAGTGAGAGTGGAATGCAGAGACGTTAACAGCAACAAAATTACATACAGCTGTGATGGGGAGACCAACGAGAGCGGCATGTACAAGATTCCAATCACAGGTGATCATGAAGAACAGACCTGCGACATGGTGCTCGTAAGCAGCCCACAGAGTGATTGTGCCAAAGCTGTGGCAGGCCGTGATCGTGCCCGTTTGGCTCTCACACACAACAATGGCATTGTGTCCGACAAGCGATATGCTAACAACCTTTCATACCAGAGGCATGCACCCTTGGCCAGCTGTGCTCAAGTGATGAAGCAGTACCAGGAATATGAAGACTGAAGGACTTGATTTTCTTTAGTTTGGTAAACATTGTTGAGCTCTTAAACCTATCTTTCTACTATTTTAGGGATGAAGTCCAATTATTTGTCTGTGTTTAGCACACTTACTGCAACCGTCATTGTCACCTATTGTGACGCGTTTGGACAGAGTGATGATGAATGTTCTTTGGTTTCTCTTTAGTTGGCTAGACATTTCTATTGGTTTTTCCTCATTCCTGTTGAAGCATTAAATTTTATTGAGTTTATCTAATTATTTGTGATTGCTGATGTTTAATTCCTTGGCTTTTGGTTCTAATTCTCTGCTGCACCCAATTTGATACCATGGTCTTTGACACTGCATACTCTCTTTGTAATTTCTCACTGACTTGGGGCTCTTCAATCCCAGTACAGGTTTTGTTTGTAGGTCTCTTACTGAAAATGGTAAACTGTCTTGAATTCTTAATCTTTTGTACTTCTGGCAGCGAACAATCTTTTAGGTTTGATATGAATATATTTTAAGTAGCATATCTAATACTTAGCGCGATGTATTATTCTATTTTCATATTTGAATTTGACAAATTTTTCTTGTGTCTGATTCACTATTTGAGTTCTTTTGGAATTAAACTCACAATCTATGCTTTTCTTTGTTGTTTGTTTTGGGCTGGGCCCTTGTTGTGGGCTTCGTTAGCCCATGTTCTGGGAGTTTTTACCTCCAGTTTGTTTTCTCCTGATCCGGGATATGGGTTTTTTTTCTTGTTTCTCTGGGGATTTTCCCCCTTTCTTTTGAATAAATTCTTACCTATTATTCAAAAAAATGGTGATGATCACTTTATCATCAATGTATACGTGAAGGTTGGCTTCGCGGTTAAGAATTTGCCTGAGATGAAGGAGATTTTGAGTTTAAATCACCTTCAACACAAAAAAGGCACTCCTCACAGGGTTACTTGGTGCATGTATGGATAGGTTGGTTTGCACGTAACAAAGATTAGTCGGGTGAAAAGTCGGGTGAAAGATGGAATATCTAATGGGCCTCAACAATGTGTCAGCCACCAGCATTCAAATTCTCAGCCCTCTCACTAAGACATGCCTGTCTCACTAGGGCATGCCTGTCTGTCAAGTGCCAATGAGAAAAATAAAAGTATCAATTCTAATTAAGGAGCTTGAAACAGTTTTATTTGGCCATTAATTTCACTCAATTTAGGTTAAATTAAAAATGAACAGTGAGATTGGTATCTGCAAATTGGCAATCCTGCTTTTATCTATGGATGTCACGTATCGTGAAAGTGAGAGTGAAATATGTATCAACTTTGCACATTGGTAGATGATTATATTGGTCGATATAATTTTTAATTAAAAAACTATTTTGATCATTTTCAAATAGAATTATGATTTTAAAAAAGTTTATAAGTAAGTTATTTTCAATTAAATATGAGTTATTTGATTTATTAGATAATTTCAAATTAAGGTTTTTTAAAATAATATTCAGTAGTTAATAAAATTCTATTTTTAACAAAATTATGTTTATATTAGATTTTTTAATTTTCTTATATAAAAATTGAATAAAGAAAGAGAGAAATGGCACTGATTATATGTATCGGCCGTTTACATTTTATGCTCCTATTACCGATATCTAATAACTTTAGAGTAGTTTAAAATTGAAATGATTGAGTGATGCGTGTCGGACACTATAGAATATAGACATGGGATACGAGAATAACTCTTTGATTTAAGTATTCTTTATTATTAGATTAAAAGATATAAACTGATTGGATGAAGATTAGATTTTATCCATCCTTCCCATCCAATTATCCAAAGTTACATGTGTTATTAGATACCCATGGTTTAAGTTGGAATCTGTATAGAATTTTCTAATTAATGTAAAGATCCAATTTCACTCTGATCTAATAATAGTAAGTTAAGATTTGTCAAGTTGACTCAACTCACTAATATGTTTGATCACTTGGTTAATGGAACGTAGTAGCTAACGGAGATAGACTTAACCTTGCAATTTATTGAATCCTGATCCGAGTCTTAGTTTGAAAATTATGGTTCTTAGATGACCATGAAATAGCTCTTACCCGAATAAAAATATATCAATTATCATTTTCAACTGGATAGATTACTTATTTGATGAGATGAATGGTTTAAATGATTAATTATGAATTAAATGGGTGTTAAATTGCCTTACAATGCCCTTGAGATATACGTATTAAGAATTTTATACTAATCATAGGCATTTTTCTAAAAAAATGAACAACACTTTTAAGCCATTTTTCTAAAGAGGAAGGATTAGTGATTAATTATGGAAGATTGAGTTAATTTTTTATTGGAGTTATTTTCAATCAGAGAAAACAAGTAGATATCAATATCCCTTAATGATAGATAGTTGCGGCAAGATCAGCTACTAATGACTTACCTCAATCTAATTGTCATTAGAATGAAATTTTTTCTTATTATTGACCCAATCCACCTTAACTCTAATTTTATTTTATTAAAAGTGAACAAAAATTTGAAAAAGATTAGATGGTAAATTATATTTATAAAAAAATGAAAGATAAGGACTTTTCTTTCATGTGGGGCCACTTGGCTAAACTTTTAAGTTAGGATAGGAAACATGGGCTAAAAATAGGGGTGGGACACGGGTCGGTGTCAACTAGCCCATTTGATCCAACTCAGACAAGCATTAGGGGTTGGGTCAAATTAACATTTTACTCAGGGTCTGGATTGGTCTTGGTGAAAGCCAAAAAAGCCCAACTCAATTCAGGCTAAGCTAGGGTCAGTTACGAAAGTTAAAATCTAACCCAACCAAATGCTACCTTAATTGTTATTTTTTATTACTTTTTGTTATTTTAATTATTATTATTAAATCTTAAAACCCAGTTGTAAAATGGACAACACTGTGTTGTATAGTGTAATCACTGGTTTATCCTTTCTTTCTTTTTCAAGTTGTTAATATGAAAATATGCTTAAAAAAGCCATTGGTCAAGTTGGATAAAATCAAGCTCATATTTTTAGATTTAATTGAGTTAGATTGATAGATTAATATCACGGTTCAATTCTAAGCTCAAAAGGGCTAGCCGCTCCTATAGTTTTCAACTCCGATTTCAGACTCATAAGAACTAACTACTCCCAAAATTCCTCGCCTCCACTCGTAAACTCAAAATCTTAGACATTTTCAATGTGGGATTGCCCTTAGTGACATTGAGGTGGCAAATTGAGGATGAAACCAACATGAGTGCAAAAACTTTAGACCTTAGGCTGGTGTGCATGATTTACTTAGAATTATAATAGGAAACATATTAAGAAAAGGAATATTTAAGTTGTTGTGCTGAGCAGAAAATGGTAATTATCTTAATCTAAGGAAATGCTGGTTATGCTTGGAAGGAGAGGATGATGGGTTTGACGCGTTCTTCTACTCATTTTCACGGGCTTCTCAGAGATTGCCGGGCCAATTCGTTTGCCAACCAATTAACGGACACAAAATCAACTACCCACCTCTCTCTCTCTCTCTCCTCTCTCTCTCTCACAGTTCCTCCTTTCATTTCTTTTCTTTCTTTTCCACTCTCTCCTTGTCCCTCCCCAGAGAGACCATCATCACACCGGGAAGTAACGCATTCCGGCTATTATGAAACAAAAGCGTCGCCGGCATCTGACCCACAAAACCTCTTCACGTTAGAGGGAATGTCGTCGTTGCGTCAGCTATCCAAAAGTCAGGAAATGCCAAAGGCCACTGGCAGCACCACGCCAGACAATTCAATAAAGAAAAAGAAGGTGTTTCCCTCTGTTACCTATCATCAACTCTTTATTTAATATTACAAATCATTTTTTTTTTTTTAAAGTCTCAAATTTCACTAATGGATGATATAGATAGAGGGTCATGTCTCCTGCATCTAGTAATATTTTTTGATAATTATACAATAAATTCCATGCTTTTTCTTTCGTAAATATTCCACGATCTTCTAATTTTGAGTTTTTTTTTTTTTTGTGTTTTGCATTAAAAGTCAATTATTCCAAAGATATTCTCAAAGGAAAAAACGGAAGAAACTCGGATGATGAAGATATATTCGCAAATGATGAAGTAGTTCATGGTAATATCTTTTCCCTTATTTATTTTTATCATTATTAATTTTATACACCATAGAATGGATTCATTATCATCACAAATAACTCATTTCAATGCGACTCTTTTAATGTGTTATGTTGTATAAAAAGGGTTATAAATATCTTAACATTTAAAAGAGAAACTTGTAAGAAATACATGAATCTAGTTTGATGACAAAGTCAATTTCCAATTTTTAATGTTCTTCTTCTATTTATTGTATACCTTTTAAGACTGAAATTGAATTTCTTATATGTGTCTCTTACGTTTGATACAGAATTGCAGAGAAGGTTCACTTCAAACAGGGGTAGATACTCAGACTCACCCATACATAGGAAAAGCTTATCAGGTTGTTCTCATGGAAGTCTTTATCAACCAACCATTTTATATTCAATCTTATTTTATTTGCCTTGTTTGTATTGTCTATATTCAAAGTATGCGATCTACAATCAAATCCACAGCCTTCATTGGTTTCTAATTTTGGTCATGTGGGATGGGTGCATCCTTTGGGTCCATTAGACAAAAGAAGAAAATGAGCTAATATGAAAGAGATATTTGAGTGGTAGCTTACCTACCTTTGAATTCTCTTATTTTAATTTTCTCTCCAAGATAGTAGAGACACATTGCAAAGGTGATAGGAACATCTTTGTTGATAAGTCTTCAACTACAGTGTAAAAATTGTGCTTAAATTGAGAGAGAGAGTGTGAAAGTTGTGGAGTTAATGGAAATAAAGAGCATGCGATTGAGATTATTTTGTATGTATGAATCAAGTTATATTTTGCCTTTTTACCTGCATTGTTATTTTGAGAAATGATCAGTGTACAAAACTCTACAGTAAGAAAGTTTGGTCTTGTATATTTTTTCTTTTTGAATATGTGGAAGTCCGCCGACTCCACATTGTGGTGATGAATCCATAACACCATCCACAAACACCATGAATCAGATTAGGCGTCCTAAGGATTTGAGGGTAAGACCTCCTACAAGATGGGAATACCCTATTTTAAAATTCAAATGTCATTGGATGAATGATGGATATGTAGAGTATAACTTTAGTATGGTCTGTCTTCTTCATTTGATCATTTCTCTAATTTTTTTCACAAATTTTAAAGATGTAGTTTCATTTTATCCATGTTTTTTGGGGGGAGTTGCAGATAGGCACACAAGTTCAAGAATTGATGGGTTAAACCTTTGCAACTTTGATCGCAAAATGCACAAAGTTATTCAAGTTGAGGATTATAGGTATGAAATTCATTTTTCTTTTTTATTATTATTATTCAATGATGAGGTTTTAAATGCACGTTGATGATGCTAATATTTATCTAAAATTATGCTAATGATTATCTTGTATGGCAGAATATTTGTTGGTACTTGGAATGTGGGCGGTAAGTCCCCCAACAGCAGTCTCAAACTAGAAGATTTTTTACAAGTTGAAGGCTCTTCTGATATTTATGTTCTCGGGTATGATGAATTCTTTTTATATTCATCATCATAAGATTTAGGGTCAAATGAAAAAAGAAAAAGCTAAAGCATTTCTATATTTATTTGATTTGTTTCAACTTTTACAATTAAAATTTTGATTTTAACCAAATTTAAATACTAAGTAATTTGTCAGGGTTTTTTTTAAAAGAAAATAATCATCTTACCTATGATCCAATCATGGGCAGGCTCTGGACATAGGTAGTGTAGGCTGCCGTCTAAGGTTCTAAGACAGAAAAAGCCCTCACACACTTAAACTCCTTAATATACCAGTCACAAAGGATGACGTAGCGGAGATCGGGTTAAAGGAATTTAAATGGGCTAAATAGAATTAATGGAGAATGGGTATTAAATGGTTAATGGGTTTAAATAAAGTAAAGGGATATTTACTTGAAATGGATGGTGGGTTTCTGGTAGAGGAATAATGGGTGGGTTTATCGGTGGAATAAAACAAAGAAAAAGTGATGGTGTTGGCTGGAAAATAAAGTAAGGTGAAGAGAGGGCTGGTTGAACAGTAACTGGGAAACAAAGACAGAGGGTTGTATGGCCGTGGAAGGAGGGAAAGGTGGAGAGAAGGCAACGGCAATGGGAGCACAAACCTGGCTGCAATCTGAGGACTGTAACAGTCTCGGTGTTGCTGATCAGGGAAAAAACCCAATCTCCTACTTGTAGGTAGAAGATGGAAAAGAAAGCAAAGACTCCGGGATTATCTTCAAACGCCGGTGAAGATCAAAATCCAAGAGGAAATCAAACAACCATCCCAAGAACAAGATCTTGAAATGAAAACTCAATCTATTTCATTAATCAAATTCGTCTCTATATCTCCCTATTACAATCTACAAAAGAGGTATTTATACACATACCCTAAACACTAAAATAGAAACGAAAATAAACAAAGAAAGAAGAAGGAAACAAGGAAAGGAGAAAGATAGAAAGAGGTGCCTGAATCGTCGGGATCGGCATCGTCGGTGCGGTGCTAGTGTATTTGGAACAGCTGCTGCGTAGAAGGGAAAGAAAGGGAAGAAAAGGGAAAGTAGGAGACGGGAGTTTGGGAACAACGGGTTAGGAAAGGAGTTTTACTCCTTTTAGACTTTTACTCCCTCTTTGACTTGTTTTAGGCCTCACGTGTGTATGTCACACGTGAGGTGCTACATCAAAGGACCCTTTAAATCACACTCTGCCTAAAGCCCCTGAGATTTTAGGGAATCTCAGAGCCGGCCCTAGTTCCAATTCTCTCCTAGTACAAAGCAGGTAAGATATGGGATGGTGACCGGTTACAATTTTCTTCATTATCTGCATCCCCATCATCTATGAGAAACTTGATGAACGATCAGGATTGAGGACCAAGAAAGCCGACTGTGTCACATGTCCAATTTGATTTCTAATCCACCAAATAACATATTCGGATCATGGAATAGGATCGGGATAGAAAATGTTGGGATCGGGATAGAAAATGTACATGTTATAGAATAAATAAATATGAAATTAGAGAAGAAAGATGACAACTAGATTATGACATGAAGGTGATGCAATGAATGGGCCCACCACTTGGTGCAAATTTTCTTGGTGGGCCCGTCAGACCTAACATAACCCAAAAGTGATAATTTATTTATATACATCAAGGTCCAAGTTCTAAGTTTTATCAATAATGAAAGATGAAGAAATGATCCCCATACATCACCTTAAGCTGCATTTTTTAAAAAAAAATTGTTGCATGTGGTGGGTCCATCATTGATTACTTTAATTAGATTAATTGAATCTTAATTTTATTTATTCTTCATTTAAAAATGAAAAAAAAAATATGATCAAAATTTATAGATTTAAAAGACAACAGTTGACTAATCTATTTAAGATCATTTGTAGAACTTTAGATTTTCTTATCAACACATTGCTGTCATTATTGGTGAATTCTATACTGATGGGCACTGAAAAAATACGAAGAGTTGGAGATCATTAGTGATAATGAGTTGGATTAAAATATAGATCCTAATGCAAGATATGAATTTGAACCCACATATAAATACTTATAAAATCTAAATCCCATTCATGATCTAAATTCAGAATTAATTTCATTTATCTTTTAGATTTTAAGGGGTTATCATTTTTTAATCTATCAATATCTAAATATGTTAAAAAGTTGCGGGTTAGAGTTCTTATAGCCTAAATTTGGTTTGCCCTAGGGGTAGTGTGCTCATCCGTTGAAGTTTTACACTGGATATCCTGTGGTTTTACACACGTAAATTCCAAAAAAATATGCTAAAAAACTATAGGATATTAAAATCTTATGCATATTCAGATACAAAATTGAAAACAGATTTATATTTTATATATAAATTCATTTATTTTGGACCAAATTTTTAGATTTTGGGACTTCCAAATATGCATGAGATCATGAACACTTACAGCTTATCAGCATAATTCTCAAGAGACTAGAAAAATCAGAGAGGCAAATCTAAATTATACTTATCTATTTATATATAAGTTAGATAAACATCAAATGAATCTTGACCTTTATTTTTTAGTGTTACATGGATCCAAATTTCCAGCCACGGATTAGAATAATGCAGTGTTTTCTCCTTCTTGTATTTTCTTTTCTTCAGGTTTCAGGAAATCGTTCCTTTAAATGCAGGAAACGTTCTAGTCAGTGAAGACAACGAGCCTGCAGTCAAATGGCTCTACCTCATAAACCAAGCTCTCAACAGACCCAACAATGATTCGGGTAGAGACGACCCGACTTCATCCCCCTCCGAAACCGGCAGTATCAGAAGCTCCAACTCCAAAGACTCTAAATCCCAAAATGACCATCTCTTTCAGAAGTCCTCTCTCAAAGTTCTGACCAAGAACTTCAAGGTCAGTGGGCAACTCAAGACTTGCAACTGCAATTTAGAGTCGCTCTCGCAGAGGCGGAGAACGATCGGAGACGTGGCGGCGCAAGGGTCAGATCACGACGATGATGCCTCATCGTGTTATTCGATGTCGGAGCTTTCGTCTTCGAATCAGTTGAACTACTGCCTGATAGCAAGCAAGCAGATGGTGGGCATATTTCTATCAGTGTGGGTGAGGACGGAGCTGGTACCACACATTGGCCACCTTAGGGTTTCCAGCGTTGGGAGAGGGATCATGGGCTACCTTGGCAACAAGGTCTTTCACATGCACCTTATTTCTTACGTTTCGGGTCATCTCGGATTTTAATAAATTCAATCTAACTTATATAAAGTTTTTTGAATTTGACCCAACCAAACCTTGATCCAAATGGCTAACCCGAATTACTCAACGTGACCCGAGCCGAATTTCTAACCCGAGTCAACCCCAGTGTTGTTTTATTCAAGCTTTTATTTTTTCAACTCAACTCAACTCGAAATATACAAATACATAACCCAACCCACTGATTTCCCAGGTCGGGTCATACAGGTTGGATTAAAACCCCACCCAAGTTTCACCCCTTGTTCTACTGCTTAAAAAAGAGATTTTTTTTTGAATTCCGATACATTATCATCATTTTTTTTGTGATGGCCAAAGTTTTGAGGCCTCTTAGAGCACCCAACTAATTTTCAAGGTATGTGCATGTCTTTCTATCCATAGGGACATGATAACTCTACAGGGAGTAGCCCTTGAGGTGGAGTGAGAATCGAAATCAGGACTCTCACTTCCTGACGTGGGTTCCTGACCATCACTCCAACTCCTTTGAGTTATACATTATCATCATTTTACCTCACATTCGATCTTCAGAATTTGTCAAATATTGAATGCTAAAATCTAAATATTTAATATGAAATGCTTAATATAAAAAATAAATACAAGTCAAAATCTCATTGGTGTATTACACTTTTTTAACTAGTGGTGTAGCAAAGAATTCAAACTCCATGGAAAGCTTGAATGGACATAAATGTTTGGAACATTTGGACTCATCTGGGACTTACTTGAATGTCCAAAGATATCCAATGGCTTATTAAAAGAATGCAGTCTCCCTTAATGAGAAATTGTTTGGAGAATTGTTTCACCGAAGTTCATAGACAAATTAAGTCTCTATATATGTATAGCATCAGAAGAAAATCAATGTTAAAAATCATAAAATCTGCCTCTCTGACTATTAACTATTTCAAGCTTTAAATCATTAAGCCACAATAGACTATGTACTTAAGTTTATGAGTATATTAGGTTGCACACCCATGTTCTTCACAGTAATTTGTTTGAGTTTTTTTTAGTTACTTTCTATGTAGTATCTGTTAAAAAGATTATTTTAAAATTTTAAATATAAATATTTCAAAATTTTAGATTTTAAATTAATGAAGAATTCGAAAGTCAAAGATTTAAAATCCAATTGAGTTAAAAAAAATTCTAAATAATTTCAACTTGCATAAAATGTTAATAACTAGAGTCATTCTTTTGTGAACCTTCAAAATTGGACTAACAGCACTAGTACTCACTTTTTGTTTTTTGGTTCGAGAGTATTTACTGATCTTTAGGTTTTTTGTTGTTCTATTAGAGCTCCATTTTTTTATTGTTTGTTCTTTCTGGCTCAGACTGTGGGCTCTCTATTTGCTTTGCACTTTGTTGTGGTGCCCCCGTTTTGTATTTGATGGGAATGTTTTTTCTCTATTTTGAATGAATCTTACCCAATTGTTCAAAAAACTCGAGTCAATTCAAATTTATTCATATTTTTAAATTATTGTTTGAGAGTTATGAAGAGATTCCTTTGCATGTAGACTGATTTGAAGGGGTACGTAATTGCAGGGATGCATATCAATGAGTATGACACTGCACAAGACGAGCTTCTGCTTTGTGTGCAGTCACTTGGCATCGGGAGAAGGAAGGCGACGAGTTGAAGCGAAACGCCGACGTCGCGAGATTTTCAAGAACACACAGTTCCCCAAGATTTGCAAGAATGGTCATCACCAGATTCCTGAAAGAATTCTCGAACACGAGTAGGTTGCTATTGCTCACTATCCAAGTAGCCATCCATCTTAGAAATGGAACATGATTTCTTTTGCTGATTCTGACGATTTCTATGTGATGATGTAAATGTAACAGTCGGGTAATCTGGTTAGGAGATTTGAATTATCGGATTGCTCTCAGCTATGCCGAAACAAGGGTGCTGCTTGAGGATAATAACTGGGAAGCTCTCCTACAGAGAGACCAGGTACTGAGATACAAATTCCGATAGGGACTGTATTTAAAAACTCAAGACTGAGATTAGACTTAAAAATCTAAGATTTTTTTTTTTGAATTTACGCCTGACAAATCGTGGGATACCCAGCATAAAACCCCCATGGGTGAGCCCACTTCCCCTACGGCACACCAAGGTTAGCCATAGGGGCTCGAACCAACCACCTCCCTCTTCTTGAGGTGGGAGGCAACTAATTGACCTATACCCATATGGGTAATGGGGGTTAACTTTCATTACCCTTACTTAATAACTAAAGAATGGGAATAAAAAATCAATATTTTACCCCTCCTCTTCCGCTTTTAAAAATTCAAGGGGTATTCATAATACCTACAGTAACCCTTGCAAAATTTATCTCTCATTTAAACGCGGCTAAGTCAACTTAGATGGACTGACTTGAGTTTTTTTTCGAGTTTAATAACTATAATTGAGAGCAATTTTTGGGTCCCTTTAGCTGATATTTCAGTCTAGGCCCACACTTACAAATTTTGGCTGGAAATTTGGATTTCTAGTGAAATTTGTTATTGAGACCAGGTATCATCCTTGCTAAGTCCATCCAAAATCACACGTCTAATGCATGAAAAAATCAGGCCAAAGTAAGAAATTAAGAAATGGCCTGAAAACTGATGTCATATATGGTGGACCCTTGAGCTGTTCATGGGCTTACTCCAGCTCAATTCCTAGTTTCCTACTCATACCAAATCTGATCATCAAGTGTATTACATTCATTTAGTGAATTGGTAATTATAAAAGGATTTAGCAATTTCTAAATGGTTGAAATGACCAAATCACTTTAGAATTGTTCAAGTGAAGCTCCATAAATTTGCTAGTATTAGTGCATTAGACAATCATGCTCTAGTTTAAATTTGGCATAAATGAATAAGTTTGAACTTGTGTAATAAGCTATGGATGGGTTGGTCGAAAAAGTCGCAATTATTCTTTGCTATATCTAGAGTTGATTTTTCGAGTTCTGCTTCTTCATTTGACGAAGTTATAAACTATAAAATCAACCACTCTAATGTCAAAAATCAATTTTAAGTGACTCGTGACAACTGTCCTAATCCATATGGCTCACTTAGTATTTACGAATTGCAGTTAATAATCGAGAAGGAAGCTGGAAGAGTGTTCAAAGGGTGGAAAGAGGGGAAGATCTTCTTTGCTCCTACTTACAAATATTCACAAAACTCTGACTCTTATGCTGGAGAAACAGTAAAATCGAAGAAGAAACGAAGAACCCCAGCATGGTATGTTATTTTTTCCTCCTTGATATGCATAACCTTGTATTAATTTTATAGTAATACAAACAATGGGATCCCTCTATTGTTGCATTGAAATGGTTAGTTGGTGTTATCTCATTCGTTATCTTCTTCCAGTCACCATCTTTATTAAAGTCATTTTTTTTTCATCTATTTTTAAATTCACTTGCTTAAGTTATTTATTTTTGGATTAACGCATGAGAAATCAGACACAATCTTATTAAAAATCTCATGGATGAGCCCACTACCCCTAAGGCACATCAATGTTAGGTCATGGAAGTTCGAACCCGCAACCTCCTGCTTCTTGAAGTGGGAGACAACCAATTAAACTACACCCATGTTTATCGCCCCATTACGTCAAAATCACCTTTTCACAACACTGCAATATGTCTTGTCTTAATTTTATTACATCAAACTACACCATATTATTTTAACAGGCTAAATTGGGTTGTTTTGAGTGTACAATATCAAACTTGTTACAATCTCTGTTTGTCATTCCAGTGTTAGTCTAGTCAAAGTTCAAGGATTAAGAGGCAAGAATATTAGGATGTCTTCTTAATTTTATACCTAGTACTGTATATATTGTGTCTTACGAATTTCTAGGGTATCCATTTGTAACAAGAGACCATGAAAATAGAATTGCAACACTACTCTCGAAAATAGTAAAATGACTCCCATCTCGTCAGATACGCAAGCATCGTTGGGAATAGAAGCACAAAGATAATAAATAGAAAAATAAATTACAGTTCAACCCACTACCGAACTAGTACATATCTGAGAATCAGTTCTCATATGCTTTTATCTTCATTAATTTTGGTTTATTGGTTTTCTACTTACTCTAAAGACCTGCAAAAAAATTCTCCATCGAATCACCAACGTATGCGGAATTGGTGTGGACGATTTTTCTCAACCAACATGAAATATGTTCATCATTTGCTTCCAATTTTAAATTTTCAGGTGTGATCGGATACTATGGTATGGAGATGGTATCGAACAATCATCGTACATTCGCGAGGAGTCTCGGTTCTCCGATCACCGGCCCGTCTGTGCAGTTTTCTTGTGCGAAGTTGAGCTACAAATGGAAGACAACTTCCTGGCAAGAGGAAGGAAAACTTACTTTAGTGCTGGTTCAAGGTTAGAAACGAAGGAATTCATACCTCAGAGGCATAGCTTCTACAAATGATGAAGAAAGGAAGAACCATTCACGATTTCTTGCCATTGAAACTTCTACTGAGTGTCACTTGCACATTTTAACCCCAAAGAACCCAAGCAATGTACTAAATCAATCAACTATGTTGTGAAAATGTAGCAATATGTCACTAATGACTCCTCCTCCTCTTCAATTAATTGAATTGCTGAATTAACATGATACCCTAAACTAGCAATTGGCAATTAGTCACCCCCTTAAATGTATTCTACTTTTTTTTATTGTTTTCAAGTACTTTGGAAATTTTAAACATTTTACATATATTTTTATCTTTTCTTAATAGCAATTTATGTGATTTCAAAGATGCTAGTAGAGCACTGGGGATAGGCAGTGTAGGCTGCCGCCTAGCGCCCCCCATAAAACTCCTTAATATATCAATCAAGGACCCCCGAAATCTCACTCCGCCTAAGGCTCCTAAGATTTTAGAGGATCTCAAGAACATCCCTAGTAGAGCAACAAATTACCTGTGAATAGTTTTACAGCAAATAAAGGATGATCACTTGCACAAGCAAATAAAGGATGATCACCTGCACATTGATGTACAATATATTAACCCACACACGTAGACATTAAACCTACTACACGGGGTGATGATGAATTTGTTGGAAAGATATTTTTTTAAATATGTGGTTAACCAAAAATCACGTTGATTGAAACAATCAAGCCACATTTTTAGCTCTTCAAAATTTGATGAGCTCAATTATTTTTTAATCTCTAAATTATGCCGTCTTTAAAAATGTGACTAGATTGATTCAACTAAGTAGATTTTTGTGGGTCACATAAGCAAAAAGAGACATTTCCAATGGATTCATCACCGTCTATTTTTTTTTAAACCATATATTTAGGTGTATGGGCCAGGGGTACAAATATCGGCCGAAACATATTCAATCGGCCGATATGTATCAGTTTTGAAGTAGTAAATATCGACCGATATATATCGTTATCAGCCGATATTCACAATATCGGCTGAAATATCGGCCGATATCGACTGGAGAGAGAAAAATATCTGCCGATAATGATTTTTTAACCCCTGATATGGACTACTACGTTACACTCTAGTTACAGGTGATCATTTCACACAGCAATTTTTTGTGAACTTCGAATCAAATGTATTAGATTGTGACGTTGTCCGTTGGCTGGACTCAAAAAGAAGGAGACATCGAATTTGTTGACGCTACTGGTGTCTAGTGACACACGTCTGCTTCCGTCGCCGTTGGCCGGGCAAAGAGCTCGAATTTGGGAAAGAAAGGCAGGATTGATGGTTGGATCGGCACTATTACCATTTGTTGTGAAGTTATACAGCCTATACCTGAAGAACTGGCAAGCTGTAGTTCCAATTGTGTGGCCACCTAGTAAACCAAAGCATATCTTCTCTAAGAATTTGCATACACAAAGGAGGGGAAAAAAATAGAATACAATTAACCCGTGAGTGTTGGCTTGGTGATCAAAAACTCGTCTGAGATGTAGAGGTCTTGAGTTCAAATCAGTATCAATATAAAAAGATCACTCCCCATAATATTACTCGATGTGTAAATAGAGATGTTTATACATGTTCCAAGAATTAGTCATGTACTTTAAGATGCATGAATACCTTGGTCTTTAACACAATTTTAATAAAGACAAATTAAGATTGGACAAACAACCTAAGTTATTTGAATTTTTATAAATTAAGATTCGAATTTAAGTATTGTGTCAAACTCAGACTTTCATAATAATAGACTCAATCCAACTCAAATTCGAATCCATTGTCAGTGACCGTGAGCCAAATAGCCCAAATATCGATCTAGCTAAATATTATTATGTTGGTAATATTTATTGTGTCCGCAGTATTGATGATACATGACTATATTGGTTCAAAAAAAAATTTAATAAAAAATAAAAAATATATTTTCTTGACGATATCTCAACTCAATATCGGCGACACGTGATCAAATCAGCTATATAAAATACGTATCATCCAAAATATATCGAAAGGCTCAAAAATGATAAGTATCAGCCAATACTATATATATATATATATATATATATATATTCAATATTTTGACCCCTAAATGAGCCAACCCAAACCAGAATTAACTTGAATCCAAAATTTTGGGGATTTTAGGTACGCTTAAGTTAAACCCGGTCCAAGATGCACCCTTAATATTTATGTGCATTTTTCATATTTTCCATATCTTATCCAAGGAAAAAGAAAAATTAATTGGACTAAAATTTAGATCAAAATAGGGTCAAATCTCAACCCAATTCATTCAAAATTTCATAATATATCAGCTTTTAATTTAAAAAAAAAAAAATTGAACTCGAGATGGGTTGAAAATTGTCAGCAATTTGTCCTAAAACCCAACCATTATGGGTGAAAAATAATATAAAAATAAAAATAAATAAGATGTATAGGAATTCTTAAATAAATCGAACGGTTCTAAAGAACTGACTCATCTCAATATAGTAGCTGATTCAAGTCCAATAAGATAGAACTATAGAGTTCCGCTTAATTTTTAAAACATGGATTGTAATACATGCTATATAAAATCATTAGGGGCAAAATCCAAAAGTCTCACAAGTTGGACTTAGCCCAGTAATCAAGTTGAGTGTGTTACTTATAGGGGTATAAAATTCAGCCGACACATTTTGTATCGGCTAGATAGAAAAAAAATTGATGTGATATCAGTCGATATTTTTTTTTTTTAATTTTAAAATAGCCTTATATATTTTTTTAAAAATGATTTTTTTTTGAAAAAAAATTTGAAGATAAAGAAAAAATCTCGGACAAAATCTCGGGCAAACCGATTTTTCGACCCCTAATTACTTAGGAATGTTGGGCTTTTAAAACTAGAAAGCCTCAAATGGCAGATGTCTTTCAATGAACTCTTTTTTTCTTATATAATCCTCTCTTTCAATACAAAACCCTTTAGAAGATTAACCAGAGCTCCATGCATTCTCTATCTTGCATTAGAACCATAAAATTATCAATAAATCCTTTATATAAGGCCTATTCCCATAATTATTTCTGCACTTCTGAAGGTCTCCAATTCCCACCAAAAAACATCCAGCAATGCCTTTCCCTTTTAAATCTATGTGCCACTCTCAAACAACTGAACAAAACCTTGCATACCTTACCACTTCAGGCCTCCATAAAAATTCCTTCGTAACAGGGAAATTAGTAGAAATTACAGCAATCAAACTAGAAAAAATTGATTATGCTATGCTAATATTCACAAACTCCCCAAACCCAAATTCCTTCACTTGGAACACCATCATTAGGGGCTACTCAATCAGCCCCACCCCACAGCATGCTCTTGTAATTTTCATTTCAATGCTTCGAAAGGGCATCGAAACTGAAAGTTTCACCTATGCCTTTACCCTCAAGGCTTGTGCCCGTTCTCTTGCACTCCAATTCGGGAGAACGGTCCACGGCCTCATCGTAAAAACCGGGAATGAGTTCCATATCTTTGTTGCCAACACTGCCATTCATGTTTACTCAGTCTGCGGGGAACTGGCTGTCGCCCGCAAGCTGTTTGAGAAAATGCAAGACCGGAACATTGTTACGTGGAATGCCATGATTGCAGGTTACATTCAAAACAGCCTGCCCGATGATGGGTTGAGAGTGTTTGATCAGATGCTTCTCTCGGGCATTAGACCGAATGATGTAACCATGATTGGCGTGCTTTCTGCGTGCACACAGAAGAAGGATATTGGCCTGGGGAGACAGGTTCATACTTACATTTATGAAAACAGAGCAGAATTTGAGTCGAATGTTAACGTTGGTACAGCTCTTATAGACTTGTATGCAAAATGCAGATGCATGGATTTGGCAAAGCGGACTTTCGATGAAATGAGAAACAAAGATGTTGGTACATGGAATGCACTCATAGGAGGTTATGTCTTCAATAACCTGTTCGGTGAAGCCTTGAAACTCTTCCATGAAATGTGGGTGGTGGGTTTGGACCCTGATGAGGCAACGTTAGTTAGCACATTGTCGGCTTGCACGAGTTTAGGGACGCTTGATGTTGGAAAGAAGATCCATTTGTATGCAGAAGAGAAACATTTCAGCTTCAATGTGACATTAGGGACTGCTTTGGTTGATATGTATTCAAAATGTGGGTGCATTGATGAGGCCAAAGAAATTTTTGATAAGATGATAAGAAAGGATGTCATGACATGGACGTCCATGATCGCAGGTCTCGCTGTTCATGGAAATCCAAAAGATGCACTTGAGCTCTTTGTATCAATGCGGCATTCGGGTCAAAAGCCTGATGCTGTCACCTTTGTTGGAGTTTTATGTGCTTGTAGCCATGCAGGCTTAGTTGATGAAGGGCTGCATTACTTTGAGTTGATGAGAAACAAGTACCATATCATGCCAATAGTTGAGCACTATGGTTGCATGGTAGACCTCCTCAGCAGAGCAGCGCGGCTCGAGGAGGCATTCAGATTCATATGTTCGATGGAAATCAAACCCAATCCAATCATTTGGAGAACCCTTCTCAGTGCTTGTAGATTGCATTCAAATGTTGAATTGGCGGAGGTTGCTGTCAGGAATCTTTTCGAGCTGCAGTCGGATCACTGTGGAGATTATATACTACTTTCAAACATATATTCTTCTAGGGGAATGTGGGATGAAGCAGAGAGGATAAGAAAGCAAATGGAGGAAGAAAGAATAAAGAAGATACCAGGTTTGAGCTTGATCGAAACAGTAAGTAAAGAGAAAACAGACTCATGGTTGGAATCATGTAATTGGGCAAACAAGCAACCAGTGTAGAGATCCATTTGCCAAACCATCCATACTCGAACTTTTTACAGATCAATTACTGTGTCAAATTTTCAACTGTTTATTCTTCTGCCATTCAATGTGCTGAGAACCTCTCAATCTTGGACTCTCTTCAGTACGTCAGTTGTAGAGCCAATATGAAGTGGAGAGTAGGCTAAATGTTCAAGCAGGAAATTTTAATCCATGTGACCCAAGGCAATAGATATTTGAAATATGAAACAGGAGGCCTCCAATTTAACGCTGGGGCTGATGAAGTAATAAGTATTTCCTCTTTTCAATGGAGTGTGGTCTAAATTTGCTCTTTTCTTGTATGGTTTAGCATAAAAATTTATAACAAAGCGATTCTGTTCTCCGTAATCACTTGAAATGTATTATCTCTATCATCTCATTATTTAGAGTCAGTTTTTCGAATTCTACTTCTCCATTTGATTCTATCAGCCACTCAATTATCTATCGAATCCATTTTATCCCTACCCACCACAATTAGTAGTCTCTCTCTCCTTATTCCTACAATTATTCTATGTAGCATGCTGATCAGTTACCAAACGCATTCTCTCCATTTTATTCAAAGCATTTTCCACCCTATTTGGAGACATTTGTTCCTGATTCTTGTATTGTAGTTTCTTTTGTACAAAGTTGCTTAACACTTCTTTGATATACTACTACTGCAACTTGCTTTCTTTTTTGTAATAAAATTTAGAAAAGCTCTACTTGCCGAGATCAAACACCACAAAGGTGAAAAGATGAGTTTCTACCTAGTTTCAGAAGAGTGCTATTCTACCGTTTCTTGGATATCAATCTTTGTTGCAGGTCCTGCGAAACGGCGGACCAAGTTCAATGAGTAGATGGACAGATTGGTCCTAATCCACATTGGCATTCCAAGATCAATCCACCTTAGACCTTACTGACATGATAAGAAGAAAATCAAGATAGTGAGAGAATTGGAAGAAGATTTCAGAAGGAATTGTATCTTTGTTTCTATTGAATAATGTTCTGTTCACAATACCGTTTGAGAAGGACTTGATGTTTGATTTGTTATTAATTTGGTTGTTAATGGAGAAGTTGATTCTTCCTCCAGCTTGGTAATTGGATCTGAAATGCGCAATTAGGGTTCAATTCGAAACTAGTCCGTCTGAAATGGGTGTCCTTTCAATCAGATGGGTCCATTATAATGGAAATGGTTCAATTAGCTATGGCATGGGAAGCACACTTAGGTGCTTTGGTTGTCTCAGTGCTACAATTCACGACAAATTTCAAAAAAATAAAACTTTATATATAAGAAAAACAAAAATAAAAATAAATAAATAATAGGCACAGAAAATAAGAATAAAAAACTAAACATTAATAAACTAGTTAATTACATTAAAATCATATAATAAAATAAAACACGTTACCAGTGAATTAAGAAGAAAAAATGATTATATTAAAAACAAAAATTAACTTTATTACCCACATGATGTAGCTCAACTGATTGCCTCTAGCCTCAAGAAGCGAGAGGTTGCGGATTCAAAACCCCATGGCCTAATATTGGTGTGCCTTAAAAGTAGTGGACTAAACCGTGAGAGTTTTAGTAGGACTGTGTCTTGAGTTTCCCACATATTAATAAAAAAAAAAAAATGAAGTATATTACATTGAATGCAGAGCTCAAAGGGATTGGGGAATTGGAATTTCTCGGTATGAAACTGAACCATAAGAAGGAAAGTTCGAGCAGAGCCGGATATAATTTGCATTTCTGCATTTTAACCTTGGTGAGAGAGAAGTTACAGCTCTACAATGAGCAATGTACCCCATTTCTTACAAGTAAATCAGCATCGGCATTTTTCTAAAACATCGATAAAATTTTATTAAACTAAAACAAGAATTCCAAAGAATACAATCCATTTGAGTGACTGGGACTGAGGCCAACATGAGAAACATTACTAGAAAAACATCACCACAAACATTACAATCCTTCATCCAAGAAACCATTAAAAATAATGATTTCCCATAGCAGTGCTGCATCAGATAAGGCGAGCTTCAGCCGAGTCAAATTTTTCACTCTTAAAGAAAGAAACGCTCTTTTTTTTTTTCTTTTCTTTTCTTTTGTGGGGTTCAAGCAGCTTGATTGATAATGACCTGTAACGAGAAGTTGGTAGATCTTCGTGAAGCACCGGTTGCTGATATGCTCCTTTTACCTCTTTGACCGACTCTTCTGGTGGTGGGTAGGAACTACAGTAGAGTAGCAGCCAGTCTAACCGTGCAATGTTTCTCAACCAAACCCAAACATAGAGACAAAATAATATTTTCAATAATTCAACACCACAACAAATAAGATAACAGATCCCCAATGACAATATTGGAATCGTATAGAACATAACCATAGCCCATTTAAATAAGAGCTTATTCATGCGCTTTTCCTCTTGCAGATGAAATTTGCAATTTGCATGGTATTCCTGTTTATTGCAAGCACATAAAATGTCGTTGTTGTTGAACGATCAAACGAGTCCCACATTGGTTGTGAAGAGAGAGATTTAGAGACTTATAAAGGACTACTCCACCTAATGTGCTAACATTTTGGGTTGGATATCTAGTCCCAACAAGTGGTGTCATAGCCATATCCCCAAGCAATTCATGCGGACTTAGGGGATCCTTAGCTGGACGGGATGCCCGGCCGACGTTCTATCCGCCGGAGAGCTTGGGGCAGCAAAAGAATCCCACATTAGTTGTGAAGAGGGAGATATTTAAAGACTTATAAAGGATTTGGATCACTCTACCTAATGAGCTAGCTTTTTAGGTTGGATACCGAACCCTAACAGGTGTTCCAATTGGAGAACGAGAGTAAATCCTGCAAATTACCCCCTTCTTCCTCCTTCCTATTTTTTCCGTGATATGCAAGCACATGCAAATGCCTTTCTGCTTTTTCACGTTGCAAATATGACTTTCTAACATGAAAGCAATGAATAAGAATCATGACCCTAATATAGTAAAACAAGTGACGAGGGAAAAAAAATGAAATAAAATAATTTCATTACAATTCTAACCTGCAATGCACATGATAAGCGACACTGCAGCTTCCTCTACAATTTGCTTAACTGTATTCCTGTATCCACTATACATGCATAACAATTTCAAAATTGCCTTGAGGATCGAGTATAAAAGCATCAGCCCTCTTCTATGACAGCAAAACCACAGGTCTTCAATGTTTAAGAAGTCAATATAATGCATCTATACATGTCCATAGAAAGGCAAGCTTGGTTCTTCCAAAAACCGAATATCATGGAAATCCCGATACTGAGGGAACTGCTCTGATTTCAACAGGAAGATTTCCAGAAATGTACCATTTCAATAAGCTGATTCAGCAGATTACACCTTGTACAGGCAGTGTCTGATGTTGAACTTGCCAGTCCTGTCAATCAGGACGCCGCAGCTCCCCATTATGTGGATGAATTCACTTATGTTAGTCTGTCTGTGTAGCCCCTCACGCTGATTCCACTCAAAATCTTTGTACATTTAATGAAAGTGGGGAGCTCCACATGCAACATGCATGTTGACAGATCTCCATCGCAAGTTGACCAGATCCCACTATGATATTGGTTGGCTGGATGTTTGCCCAGAACATCTCAGTCGCCATCTTTAAGGTCAAAGCTGCTTCTTTTTTTCTGAATTCCATCAAATCAACATGCAAAACAGCTGACCACACCAATCACCAGAATCAACCAATGATGATGATGAGCCAACGCATTGAATTGAAAGGGGCAATGGTACATAAGTGGCTTGAAGAATGTCAAGAACCTCGATGAGGGGATCTTGCTAAAATTAAGATGTTGACCATTCTCAAGCCCCAGTGTTGAAGCCTACAGATACCATTGAATATCTGATTATGAAGCTCTTGCAAGGCTCCAACAGAATTTTTGCCTCCCAAAATAACATTCAACCCAGCATCTAGAGATCACTGTCTAAAACATTCCTGAACATTCAAGGAGTTCTAACTCATTGGCTTTAAATTCCTGTAACCACCGTTTCTGGAAACCAATGCATTCATCTTCTCATCATCTGACTGTATTCCAGCCTTCGGTTCCATTTGCATGTCTAATTGTCTGTTTCTCTGTCCCAGCGTTCTCATTCCCCTCATGTTGGAAGAAGCTTTACCTGGTAGTGGAGTGTAAGAAGGTCCCTTCGAAACCAGAAAGTCTTTTGGTATAGAATCCATGTTCACAAAGCAGTTCCTTGCCTTTGCATCTAAAATCAGTGCGGCCCAGTCATCGGATTGCATGAGAGCATTGGCATTGCCCATAACCTGCCAAAAATCATGCTATTATGTAAATAAACATTCATGGTATATTATGTAACTAGGAGAGAAGTGATTCACTAGCACTTGCTCATAAAGATAACTGGCAAAATATATTTATTATTTTAAATAAAAAGACATTAGAACTTCTCAAAAACAAATAAATAGCACTAAATAGAAATCTATTAAACTGTATTAGCATTATTTAAAAGTTTTCTCAAATCAGATATTAGGTAAACCCACAGGAGAGGTTAAAGAGCTGGCAAATTTGAAACTAAAACCAGACGACTTAAAAGTCAGTCAATTCAACAACTGCAATGATGTAATACAAAGGGTTGGCCTACTGACCTATGGCCCACAATGATAAAATGGATTGTGTAAAACCATTTTCACCTATAAAATTCTATCACCAATTTCACCAGTGGAAAGAGTATAGCCGAGAAAAGCACATTAACTGATTGGACCTTCTACAACTATGGCTTTACCATGGGTCAAATGAGGAGTCATGGTAAGTCGTGTCCAACTGGTCTCTTCAGCCCCAAACACCACCTCCATACTGTAGCTCTTTCTGTCCCGTCTACAGTTCAGCATTTTTAAGCTAGAGCAAGGCTCTCCACCTGGTTCTGGCCAAGGGACCCAGGTTGTTATAATCCAGGTGTTTCATAGAGCATGGATGAGTTCTTCAAAAAATGAGGCTACACAAACAGTTAATGTTGAAGGCATCAAATTATAATACAGTGGGGAGATGGGTAGACAGCAGACCAGCAGGTTCCACTTTAGGGGATTCCTTGTATTGAGAGGAAGATGCAGCAGGTTGTATTTGGCAAAATGGATTCTTTTGAGACCTAAGATTTATGCCAATTGGATGAACAATTGAAGTACCCAAGAAGTAGGAAGAAGTGGAACAAAAATAAAAAGATGAACAATAGAATCCATTTTTCTATCACCACAACTCATGAAAAAGTACAGAAAGGAATTTACACATGGTTAACTTTACTAAGGTGCAAAGGACTACTATTAAAATACAAATAAAAACCTTAATCCCATTTCTTTTTTCCTCTTTTGCTTATTGGAGTGCCTTCCTGTTGTACTCTTTGTTCTCACCTTGAGACATCTTCATTAATAAAATTCAACATTTCAAAAATAATAATAATAATGTGAAGAATCCCTAGATAGTCTTATTTATGTACTTCAATTATAGACAGCCAGGGGATGGTGGGTGGGTTGCGTTAAAAGGGGCATTTAATGTCAGGAAATGAAGAAAAGACAGGTCAATAAAGGAATGATGATAAACCCAGAGGGAGTTGTCTTGACGGTCAAGAAGGTCCCCTCATGAAAGGAGGTCTTGATTTGATTCACGCTCAAACCCCTCTGGGCCACTCCCCATGGGGTCACTCCTCATCGCTTGAACCCGGTATGTGTGTGCAGAGAGGTGTACACATGCCTCGAAGGATTAGTCGGGTATAGTCCCCTATGGGTGAGACACCTGGACACCTTCGGTCATCAAAAATAAATAAAGGAATGATGATACATGTTGCATATGTTAAGATGGATGTGTCATGTAATAAAATACATAATTAGAGATAAGTGGCATTAAAGGAAGCTCATCCTTTGGTAGAAGAGAAGATAAGGGAATGTCAAAATAATTCGGGCACATCCCAGAAATAACCCTAGTAAAAAAAGTTAAAACATCTGTACGCCAGAAACAGTCCCAGTATAAAAAACTTTGGAGTGTTTCAAGAAGCCTATGACAACAAAGTCAATTACTAAATTTGTGATTCATTAAATGCAATGAAGCAAGCATCTGGAAGCGGCAAGATAACATGGAGATTAGTGGTAAGAAGTATTATATCATCAATGGAGGTAACCTCTCAGCATGTAAAAGGAACAGCAAAAAACACTATACAAGATGCTTTGGTAAAATATGGAGTACATAGATATGAACATTTATCGTACATTCTTACATTGAAGAAAGGGAAACCTACATAGACTCATACTGGGTGGGGTCTATACTTTCTATAATTAGCCAGTGGATGTGTAATTTTGGGTAATTTGGTATTTAAATTTTTGTGGAGAAAAACAGTTGTTCTCCTATACTTGAATGTGACATGATAGAATGTGAGGTGACAAAGAACATAATTGTTATGAGTAGAACTTGAAAAGCTGACCCCAAAGATGGGACAAGCTTTAAAGATAATGATGGGTCGCATCGAGATTTTTGTGCAAGCCTAGGACTTACCATACAGCATATAATTGTTATGAGTAAAGATATATACTTAAGTTCTGTATCCTTTATATATAAAGATATTTTAATAGTTCTGTATCCTTTACATAAACCTATTTAAGGTTCTGTATCCTTTTATATAAACCTATTTTATAGTTCTGAATCCTTTTATATAACACTACCACTGAAAACATAAATGTTTAACAGTTTTATAAAAATAAGAATACTTTCAAAGATTCAACTAGTGCATGACATGGTTGAACATGGCAATTCGAAAAAAGAATGCTTAAATAGACTAGTGATATAGTTGCATCTTCCAACTAATTTAAAATTTTCAGCTCTCCATTAAAAATAAAGCCTCATCCATATTATCTCATGTTGGCTAGGTGAGTTCTACCACTTGAACAATCAATGGAATTACAAATAGAAAAAAATTATAAAAAAAAAAAGAATAGGAAAGATATCATACCCATAAAGCTCTTCTTGCACGAGTGAGTGCGACATTCATACGTCGAATATCAGCAACAAAGCCCACGCCATGGTTTGATGCGCGAACACAAGACATGATTATGACATCCCGTTCCTGGCCCTGAAATGCATCAACAGTATTGATGTACAGGTCCTTACCTTCTTCAGAATTTAGTACCTCCTCAAACTCCCGTTGAAGACACTTCAATTGCAACTTGTATGGAGTTACTATGCCAACAGACACCTTCTTTCCACCACAGGATTTCAAAGTTTTCTGAAGATGCTCATACAACCGCAAACAAAATTGTGCCTCGTGGATATTCTGATATGAAACGGATCCACCTCGATGAGATTCCCGACCATGCGTGATATCATAAAATAGATAAGGTTTCAACAAAGTGTCATTGTAATATATCTCATCAGACAATTTGGCAACACTCTCACTGTCAGTAAGGCGGCCTTGGTAAAAATATCGGGATGGGAAATCACGGATTTGTGGATGCATCCTGTATTGCACAGATAACAACATTGTAGGGCAACCCGCCTGTTGAAACCTCTCAAATAGGCTTCTACTGTATAATAAAGTTCCAGCTGCCTTGCTGATAACAGTTGCAGGAAGCTGTTGAGGATCCCCAACTAGAACACCGTGCAGCTCCAAGAGAGAGGAGGAAGAACTGCTACTTCGCTAGCCTGAGCTGCCTCATCAATTACTATCATATCAAAACCATGTGTGAGGCGAGAAAATAGCTTGCGACCACTGCTTGAGACTGTCGTAAAAACAATCTCAGCCTCATTGGCAAAACTTGCTTCTAAATTCGATCGAGCTTCCTCCAAGTTGAAGTTAGTACCAGAACGAAATCTGGCTTCCAAAATGAGAAGCCGCGACATTTCCACCAAAACCTTATCCCTTCCCTCTACAACTGCTGCAAGATTTTGTAGCAGCGCATCTCGATTATGGTCTCGAGCAACAAGAACATCAGGATCAACGCCAACAGATCCTTGAGAACGGCCAGTTGCAGCTACAACATTGAGTTCTCTTTGAATACAAGCTATCTGCTGAGAAAGATGGGCTTCACGAGCCTTTAATTGATGCATCCAACCAACAATTTCCTCACGGCTCTTAACTAAAAGCTGTTCAGTCCTTCGTTCAACAGATACGGCCTGAGCTGCACGTGTTTGTGAATCAACACCAACTCGAGCAACATCAGGTCGATAGACTTTCATTTCCCCATCAATGAATCCACGGTCAAGAACACGTGCTAGCAACTCATCAGTAGCTGCATTTGATGGAGCACAAACAAGCATTCGAGGCTTTGGACAGAGTTTTGGGAGAGTACGGAAAAGGTTCTGATCCATACTCTGCAAGACTTCATCAATGGATCCTGTGCTGATATTATCAGGATTGATGTCATTATTCTGCTTATAGCTTTCGGGAGCAAGTTTCTTTAGCAGGGCATTGTAATAGTGCTGATACTGAACAAGATGGATGACATTTAGCATTCCCCAAACTGTGTGCGTCTTTCCTGTTCCCGGAGGCCCTTGAACAAGGGTAAAAGGCCAAAGATCTTGCCTCTTTGTCATTCCACTGCCACTTGTACCAGCAGCTGTATGCATTGCAGCCCATTGAATAGCAGACAATTGCGGCCCATTGAATGTCCTATGTAGGTAGTCAATGAAATTTTGTGTGAAACAATCAGGCATTGCTGGAGGCTGCTCTTCATATTTTGGGAAGTGTTCTGGACTAGGCTTAAGGATAGCAGTTTGCATCTACAAAACCCAGAAAATTTCATTGGTCAGTTAACATATTCTAGACTGCATTATAAAAGTTTCATTTCTTGATTTCATCATCACCTGCAAATTTAGACGGCGAAAGGCATGCAGACCAATATATTCACGTTGAGTAGTTGCAAGAGATCCAAGAACAGTCAAATACCAGATACCTTTGGGCTGTAATTTCCTCAAAACATGGTCATCGTCAATCCTGCTGCACAATGATATAGAAAATTTGGTATCTCTCAAAAAATAAATATATGTATTTAAAACAAAGTTATTAACAACAGAAAAGTGCAAATGACTGATTTAAATAGATAATAAAGAGAAATCAAAAGGCTATGGAACAAATAAGCAATTCCATAATTAGTTTAAAATCCACAGACCATCTGTGCACCACATAAAAGTGAACTAGAACATACCTATTGGAATCATGTGTATCCCCAACATAAAAATGAAGAACGGCCCCTATAGGATCACGAGTATCAATTGGTAAATATCGCCTAACAGTGCCTGCAACACGTCCAGCAACCTCAGTCTCCAGACCATCTTCATTTGCATCAATACTGTTGTTCCTCCTATGCCTGGCTGCTTGGCAAAGTACCCAATGAAAAATTTAAATCAACAGTCAGCTGAAGCATGATCTAAGTTGATCTCACGAAATAAAATACAGTTTAGTATTCAAAGTTTCAAACCTGCACCAGGCTTGGGTGTTGAAAGAATCGCAACATCACCCTCTTTAAAGATCCACTTGCATTCATGCACCGGAAGAACAACTATGTCGTACCATCCTAGATTGCAAGAATTAAGTCATGTTACATTAGACAAATCTGAAACAATCTTAACTTCCTCTAGTTTACAATGGAACTAAAGGAATAAGTGTAAAATTAATAAATAAAAAAGTAAATAAACCATGAAGCAATATTTTACTGCACTGCTTTTCCAAGGCTCTGTTTTATGGAGAGTAATAAGTTCCTCAATTGTAAGCCGGCAGCCCTAAAAATCGAAAGATAAAAAATACTAATATCATAATATAATTAATTCTGCCACTCAAGATATGAAGTTTCCACAAGGTAATGGGTAGCAATTCGAATTATGCAAAGGCATATGACCGACTCTTACCAATACCCAACAATAGAGTCAGCTCAGTGTCACAATCCAAGGGGTTCTCTCCAAACATCAGTTATTTTTGGGCTTCCACATAGGCTTGTTCATACATAAACTTCTGTAGATGACCATTTTAGGGAAAAATGGAGTCTCGTCACATGATTTTTTACTAGACTGGTTGTATCTAGTATCTACCTGTAATTTTATATTCAGGAATTGAGGCAACTTTTTAAGCAAGTCTCAGGCATCCATATCACTGTCTTTTCTCTATATTCTCTAATCAGAAAAAGCTCAGTTATTTTTGGCTCATCCACATAGGCTTGGTCATACCTAAACTTTTGTAGATGACCATTTATGGAAAAATGGAGTCTCATCACATATTTTTTTACTAGACTGGTTGTGTCTAGTATCTACCTGTAATTTTATATTCAGTGAAAGAAAAACAGTATGCTCTTTAACTGTAACATGTTAGAACCTTCAGAACTTGGAAAGAAGAATTCCAACTTGCAGCACTCATGCTCCGAGTCTCACAAATCATAACATTCATACCACATGCCTTGAATCTCTCATTCGACAGCATTTTCACATTTTTGGGAGATAATAGAAATTTTCACATCCTCGGCAATTTTTTAGATTTTACAGGTCATGAAAAATGTAATAATGCAATTTTCAATAATTAACAACTACCAGGGTAGTCCATTTCAAAAAACAACTTTAGGGGCATTGATTGCCTGGAATAAACAAAATACGTATTCTTTCTTTTGTTAATAAAATTAAATTTTCTCCCACAAACATATGATGTTGGAAAGATAATAATCAAAGACAGAAACTTGGCTGAATAAAGAAATAGATGGGCAAGAATCATGTCAAGCAATAAAAACTGACATCCATCAACAGCAGAGCCTCCAAAAAATTGCAAAGATCTAATGCAGAACTAGCATTTATTCCGGTAGGATCCAGTTACTCAACATCATCACATACTCACCCAATCGCTCAACATCTTCAACATACTTGCCAGTTGCTCAGCGTCTTGTACATATGCCAGCACCAGGGGCAAAAAAAAATCATGCTCAATCATTGACTTTTACAAGACCAGCAGGCTGGCAGAAATGGGCCAATAGCTGGCATCATGACACAAACATGCCAAGTAAAACTGCCTCCTGAAAGACAGATTACTCTGCAAAACATAGGCATCAAGAAAAATCAGGGAAGGCAACTTCATTTCTGAGAGCAGAATGGCTCAATGATATGCCTTCCACAGACTACAGCAAAATAATTCTACCAGCCACATCTCACTTAAGAACTCCACATGAGTATAATAGAGGTCACTTTCACATGCAATAGTTTCATTCATAAGAACCCTCAACAGCTCATCCAAGATATGAATGTAGCGACAGACATGCCAAATGTGAAATCAGTGACTTATCTGTTATTCAAAATAAAATAATAGAAGCATATATTAATCCAAATTCTTCTTGTTTGGGAAATAAAATGGCAATAGATCACAACTACTTTCACGCATTGTGTGTGTTTCTGTCCTTTGGAAGAAAGGTGGAAGAAAGAAGTGTCATGCCGTTTTAAGGGCAGCTGGGTCAGTGTTGCCTTGACCCTTGAGACAATTGATTGAGACTTGGCAAGTTGGTTTCAACATGATGAGATGCAAGATTATGTTGCACATCTCATGGTGATAGCACCATTGTAGTAGTCATAAAGGGAGGAATAATTAAAAACTCAAGAACTCTATTTCAGCAGTTCAAGATGCAGATAGAGCCAGGACAAAAGCTATTGATTGGACTAAGACCTTGGCAGAATTTCAGAGATGGCACCAAGCAGATATGCTAAGCTGTTGTAAAGAATGTTTCTTTTGTGTGCCTCCTTGGCCCAAGATGGTGGTGTAATTTTAATTGAGGATCAATATAAAATGAACTTTTATGGCAATTGTTCTTTACCATTATTTTAGGGCACCAGTGGTTCATTCATGATTTAAGTTTACAGCACTATCTGCTCATGCTTTGGACTGCTGCGTGGCTGATTTGCTAATGAGGTGAAATTATATGCACTGTTTGTAGTTTGATCTGTTTGAAAATGGTTTTTTTCAGAGGTTTGTCAGAGGAAGACTCGTCTACTATGGTGATGCGAAGGTAATCACTCCCCATGGAAATTGGCAAATTGGGTGGATGAAGCCCATGACTTGCAAGGTAAGGAGGGTCTTGTTATTTCCAAGATTCACTGATCGCCAAACTCTTCAGACTATGCTTAGCTGGAAAGCAGAGAGGGGAGATCTTTTGTTATGACATCAGGACATAATGTAATTTTATCTTCTTTATTATTATTATTTTTTTTGGAGGCGGGTTATTGCTCATCTCACCTGTGTGTGTCAGAGAGAGAGCATAGAATAAAATATAATAAAAATATATATCACTAGAGCAAACATGGCCAAGAAAATTATAATGAAAACACATCTATGATCAAGAAGAAACGTCACATACCGCAGAAAACTGAATCATATCAAATCCTAATGGTGAATCAAGATGCCAACAAAAGAGAATTGCTAATTAGCAAATGCGTGAAATAAAAATTTGCATAGTTTATCTTTCAAAAAAAATCTTTGCCTAGTTTTAAGGTGATGCCAGATAACTTCAAGTGGCAAATCAAGTAAGTAGGAATCTTTCGAAAATATACATATATCAAGTAGGAAATGAAATACCTCTTTCTCGCCTTTCCACGTTTTTTATGCGGACCATAACATGTGCATCTCTTGAGACTGTTTCAATAGACTCCTCCCAAGTACTGTATAATTGTGCTCGGCATTCTTCGAAAAGCAGTGGCTCAAATACTCTCACATATTCTTCCACAGATTCAAAACTTCCTGGAACACATTGGAGATCTGTCTCTCCTAAAAGTTGAAGACATCTACTATTAGAAATTTAGAATCAGATAGTTTTTTTCTTAATCAGTTAATAGGAAGATTAATCATCATATGTTCTTATAAATGTATGGGAATGACATAACATTAACAATGGGATAGATGGAAAGCCCAACCATCTAAAATAAAAGCCAAATATGGTTGCAGGAAACTATTTAAGAAAAAAGTGGTGGAATTGATTCCCAATAGGTGGATCCACATTTTTATTCCCCCAAAGATGTAACCTTATTTGGTCAGGCAAATGATGATGCTCAAAGACTGTCACTGCTCAAAAAAAAAAAAAGACAAAGGTCCCACACCAGTGGGGGCATCTTGTATTTTTTTTCTTTTTTTGTGTGTGTGTACAATTGTGACTGTGGCTGTGCCCATGCACTGGTGTGTTGGGAGCAAAACTTTTAAGAAATGTTGATTTGAAGGGGAAACGAACATTTTTTTCAATTTGGTACACCCAGTTATGAAAGTGGTTCAAAGAAAGAGCCCTCTCAAAAGATTCATAAAGAAGGCCTTCATCACTTATCCAGACATAATTAATTGTCAGGCTCAAAGAGAAAATACAAGAATAGCATGCAAACAATCATAACTGGTGAAAATTCACAAAGTAGTGATGATTTTGAAACCTGGATGATGCCAAAACTTCTCATTAGTCACCTCCCGGATTAGACGTTCAACCGAGGTGTCTTGATACTGCAAATTTTTTGAAGGTTGCTTCTTTAGGGTGGGATTCTTCTTGTTCCCCAATTTAGTATCAAGAGATTCCCTGCTTTGAACAGCAGATTTCGTTGTTGAGACCTGCTGATTCTTTAGCTGCCTCGAGTCTGGGAGCTGCTTCCAAGAACCCTGTCTCGGAATTGAATTTAGATACACTTCCCCAATATTATCATTCCCACCATTCAATTTTTTAGTCCGAGCTTGAAGTCCTGAATTTATTTCCCCATTAGGTTCTTCCTTACGGTAATTAACCTCACTAGTTGTACTTATTTCGGTATTAGCTGCATCTGTTTGTTTATGATCCTTAGGTTTTCCTTCTGCAGGGACAGGAACATTAGGAATTTCCTTTACCATGCGAGTAATTGTTGGTGACAAAAATGTTTGCCTCCTTGTGGTTGAAGCTTTAATAGGACCAGCTTGCTTAACATCCTCCAAATTAAGAAATACAGTCTGTCTACTTCGTTTTTTTCCTAGCATTGCCTCCTTATGTTGATCAAGCTTTTGCCTCTTTCCAGGATTATTTGCACATTTCGAAGCATGGATTGCTTCAACTCCTTTTATGTCTTTTTGTTTCAAAATCGATGAAGATTCCTCCAATCCATCTGCAGATAAGTTTCCTTTATTATTACCATCTGAATTTCTGCTACTGCTATGTGAATGTTCAAATTGTTCTGGCTCCAATCCCAATGAAGCCTGTTCATTCTCTTCTTTCATGGAGTTGACAACCGGGCCTTTGGCACTGACTACAGGACCATTATCACAAGTAATGTCTTGAGAGACCTTGTCCAAGCCACAATGATCAGTTTTCTCATCCCCTCCTTGTTTCGGTACAGATTCACCATGATCTGTGATAGCTCCTCCATGCCTACCATTTTTGTCCATCCTGGATGCATCAGCATCACCCTCCAACTCAGACCATTCCCCTTCTTCTCGTTCAACTGATCGAGCCTCTGTAATCCCAGGAGACACTGACTTTATCACTTGATTTTCCTTGTTATTGTCTACAGCCATAGATGATGAGGCACAGTTAGAATTAAAATCATCTGTAGTCCCAGGAGACACCAACTTTAGTGACTGATTTTCGTAATTAGCATCTAATGCCATAGCTGATGTGGCACAGTTGGAATTCAAATCAACTGCATTCTTTCTAGCATTCTCTTTTAGAACATCTTTAACCCTAACAAAAGGTTGAAAACCTGAAACAGAAGGTATGTGAGAAAAGCGTGATTGTTAACTATCCTTGGACAACCTTCTGACGATAGAAACAACCCAGAGGTATGAAGACTTGGAGAAGGAATGACTTTTTGAGGCTGCAAACAAATAACTCCCTCTCTCTCTTCATCCTCCTCAGTTGGGGGTTCATTAAGATCAAATACTGGCCTTCCCCGACACCCCATTTCATACAACAATACATACAAACTAAACTGTATCCAGGCTATATAGATGTCTTCCTGGTTTTCTTCTATGTAGAAAGGCACGCACCCACAATTTGAGCAATGGCTTGAAAACTACTGCAGGAAACTTCAATCTAACAAAACTTCACGTGACAAATGAATAATTGCTGCAGGAAAATTCAGGAGATCAACATAATATGTCAAGGGGGAAACAGAACTAATATTAGAATGCAAACAACAGATAAAAGTGTTACCAACATCAACAAAAATGATTCTCGCTTACAGACATCAGTGGAAAGTTAGTAGAGAAAATTATCAAAAAACAAGATGGCAAAGATTCTAACATGAGCAAAAACCATTAAATCGATTGACCAACTTGACACTTTTCATATCACTGTAAAAAAGTTCCAAATCAAAAAGTTGTGTACGATGCTCCAACAGATACCATCAGTAAACACAAAATGAGTCAACATATTACCCAACAACATAAGCAAATCAGAAATAAGAGTCAAAATTCTAATCAGGTGTTTGTTTATTTCCTCAAGGAAAGCAATTCTATGGAAACAATTATGATTGGGTTTTATTCATATTTCCCAACAAGTGCTATGAAATTTGTCCTTATATCAAGTCGTGGAAACTCGACATTTTTTGTTGTTTGCATCAAAATCTTTATTTTCGTTGAAAATGAATAAAGCATTATGAGCGAGGAAATCTCCCTCTTTTCCTAAATAAATTTTACCACCCTCCATATGGAAAATGGATTCCTTGGAAGAAGAGAGAAAAGTCTCATTTTTCATATTCTTGACAAAGAACCTTTATTCCATATAAGATAGAAGGGTCGCATTTTTATATTCTTCATTTTCCATGGTTGGAAAATGAAACCCAGTCCCTAAAACAATCCAATATCTGACCAAAGAGAAGAGTTAAGAAAGCATACTCCATCAATAGAATCCTTAAAAGTGAAAGAAGATGGTAAATATCACCTTAGTATGGGCAGCCACTCAACAGTATATATGTTCACATGTTCGCATGCAGTTTATTGTGGAGAAGCTTAATTGTGTTTCTATCCATACACAGATAACCTCATGAAGCAAATGGGAGTAAATCTTCTGGCAAAAGGACTATAGTGGAATAACCGGTCTCCTACTCCTAAGTGAAGAAACATGAGTTAACTCATTTTTTGTGCAAGACGAGCAGCTGCTGCTGTTTGTTGTTTTGAGCTGTATAAGTCTCAGTTTGTGGCAGCTGCCATTTGCCGGCCTTTGATGCATAAACAGCTCCTCTCTCTGTACTTCTTTGACATTAATAGGTGCTACCTTTTCCTTGAAAAGGGTCATGCGTCAAACAACCTCAACAATAAGGCCAGATTGACAACAGCACAAGAAACTCCAAAACTTGGCAAGTAGATTGTTACAAAGTATATCCCATCAAAATAAATAAATACATAAATAACTACAAAAAGAGGGCATGATGCTCATCCATATAACCTATCACAAACATGAGCAGTACAAAGAAAGCTGGAACTAATAAATCTAAATAAACAAATCTGAACACCAATTCAAAACAACCAGGTATTCACACTTTTGGGGACAGTTGTATACCCCGCCCAAATGCCATCATCCCACTAGCTCCAGTTCCAGTACTTATCCATGTGCAAACCTGGGTGGAGAAACATGGCTTTTAATATGTACACCGACAAGATTTGCCCACCCTAACCTCACAAAAGTCAAAAGTTCTATCTGAATCATAACAAAGGTCAAATTAAATGATGAATTCAGGTACATCTAATAGTTTTCTAAGGATGCATTTGATTGGGGCAAAATGAGTAGAAAGCAGGGGATTCTATTCACATCCCCCATTTGGAGAAGTGTCCCCACTTAAGACCCTCTTCTACTCCTTGAATAGAATCTTGGGTCACTCGAACGAGAGTGGAAACTGGTTTCTCCTCTCTGTTCTCTCCTCCTCCCTGCCCCTCCTAGTACCTTTTCACCTAGGTCATCAGTAAATAAATCATAAGAGAATATCTCTCAACAGTAGTACACCCCGTTCAGTAGAATCCCCTACCAAGGAGAATCCCAAAAAACAAAAATCCCCCATCCAAACACAAGTCCATTCAATCTCCAATGAACCAAATATGATCTCGGAAACATAAGCATCAATGTATATAGCATGTAAACTTATTAATAATCGTCTAGTTCAGCTTCCACAACAAACACATTGCTTGCATTTTCATTACAAAACTTAGTCGTTCAACAGCTCCCTTTCCAATTTCTAACACATCTCAAATCAACAAATCGAAACAGAAGCAACAACGCGAATGTTCTCATTACAAAACTTAGTTGTTCAACAGCTCCCTTTCCAATTTCCAACACATCTCAAATCAACAAATCCAAACAAGAGCCACAACAAGAATGGTCTGAACATTCGCGTTGCGGGTTCTGTTTGGATTTGTTGATTTGAGATGTGTCGGAAATTGGAAAGGGAGTTGTTGAACGACTAAGTTTTGTAATGAAAATACAAGCAATGTGTTTGTTCTGGAAGCGAACTTGACGATTATTAATTAATTTACATGCTATATACATTGGCGCTTATGTTTCTGAGATCATATAGGTTTGACGGAGATTAAATGAACTTGTGTTTGGATGGAGGATTTTTTTTTTTTTGGATTCTCCTAGGTATGGGATTCTCTTATCCAATATGGGAACACAGATCACACACAAATCCTAAAAAACAGATGCAAATAAACAACATTAAATAATCTGCAAGACGTGTTGGCAGATCCAAAGGAATGATATCAGACCCTAAAAATCAGACAAAGTCGGGTATCCAATCCTGAATCAATCAATCCAGAGCCAGGACACAAATCCCTCTTCAGATTAATATGACTTCGTTAAATCAGAATACATATATATTAAACAATGATCAAAAAATTAGGAAACAGATCTCAAATCTCTAAAATCTCTAAAACCAGAATTAAAATGAGACGAATTTTACCTTTGCGAAGCTAGGAATCTATGAATGAGAACAAATCTCAGAAAGAAAGACGGGGTTTGAGTTTTGAGGTGTGAGGGGGGTATTTATAGGAAAGAGCGAACCCAAGCACGCCGGTTTAAGTATAGTTGGACGGGAAATACTATTTAAACCTAAATTTATTTTAATCGAAATAATATAAAATACTTTTAGGCCACGTGGCACGCGATAGGCGATTAGATACAGTAATGTAAGTTGAGTCAAAAGTTATTCTTCACCGTTACATTTAAAATTTATAATTATTTAGCCGTTGGTTTTCATGTATTTAAATTAATTTAATATTAATTTATTACATTTAAATTATATGGTTAGAATAGCATCTCCTAATATCGTATGTAAAAGAATTTAATATGATTTAACTTTTTAATATTAAAAGAAGTATAGCTTCGAAATTAATAATGTTAGTTTTGATTGAAACATTTAATTATTTGATATAAATTTTATGAAAAATAAGTAATTAAAATAAAACTTTTACAGCTTATAATCATAAATTATTATTAAAGATAAACTTCAGTATTTTAATGGCTATGACTTATAGTACAGAGATTGACAAGTTATAATTATAATATTTTTTTTATTTTAATAATGTTTCACCAGATTAATACTAAAGGTATGTATAAATTTTCTAATTCATACACACTGAATAAATTCAATAGAGAATGACCCTTTGAAATTGAGCATGAATAGAACATAAAACCCTCACTCCAAGTTAATCTCTCAAGATTATAAGTATAATGTTAATTCTATTCGAAAACAAAAAATTTATAGAAAATTTACTTTTTTATAATTTAAAGAGTTGAGCATGATATTTTATAATTTAGATTTAAATATTATTTAAAAGCTCATCCTACTCATATTGCCATTAAAGAAAGTTTAACAGTGTAATTATGTATCTAATGATTTAAATCAACTGTTTAAACACAAATGTTTGGATAATCTACTGAACTCATTTTAAATATTGTTTATAATGTGTAAAAATGTTAGAGTCATTCTTAGTTTTGGCCACGGCAAAGGATGGATATTATAGAAACACCTCACTCTTTTACTTTAGAGCATTTGCCATTAGGGGTGAAATTCGGGTTGAATCTTGCCCCAAGAAATCATATGGGTTGGGTCATGAGTCGGGCCAGCGGGTTGGATCAAATTCAGAAGACAAAAGCCCGCATAGAATTTGGGTCGAATCGAATCGGATTGAGGAATTTTTAAATTAACTAGACCCGACTCAACCCAGGTAAGATTAGGCTAAAATGGATTCAGAATGTAGATCGAGTCAGAATTCGAGTCAAGTCAAGTTCCATAAATATTAACTCAAATCGGTTGGATTTTAAGAAACCCGACCCAACTCGATTTCAACCCTATTTGCCATATTTTCTATTGTAAGTTATAGTATATAACACTTACAACGAAGAGCAATTGTTTTAGATAAATAGTTAAATTATTTTATTATTTGTGGTCATTAACTTAGTAAATGTCTGTGGACTCACCCGTGAGGGTTTTACGCTAGGTATCCCATAATTTTCTACACGTAAATTAAAAAAAAAAAACTTAGTCAATGTCATTTAATAATTAAAAAAAATTATGTATTGAAATTGACCATGGACTTTTTCAAGTGGCTTCATCTAAGCAAGAAAAAACTCTATGTTTCAACTAGTTGTCAATTTGAGTTTAATCAACGTTTGGCAATAGTAACATGTTGAGTGTGTCAAATTAAAATATAGTTAAATTTTAAGTCTATTAGATAAAAAATGTAAGAGATTCAAATCGACATTATTTGGTAGTATCTAGAAATCTTGAAAATTTTAAATATTATTTAGTATTTATTGAAAAACTTGACACATTCAAATATTCTCATTATGCTATTTCAATTGATTATAATGTAAAATTTTATAAATAAAATAAACACAGTAATGAATTATACATATCAAGTTTATAAAAATATCATCAACATTGATCATCAAATAAATTAATTAATATAAATATTATGTAACTATCTATAACATCCATTAACAATATCTAGAAGGACATTTGGTTGTTAAAAAATATATACATTACAAAACTTGTCTAGGGCAAAAGAAGCAATTCTCAAATTTACGAGAGATTCAAATCTCACACGTGTGAGATGTTTTCAAACACAATAATTTATTCCTATTGATTTCAATCTTCAAAGAATCTCATAATCTCATCTCGTTGTTAAAAACATACACTTTTATCTTCTAAAAAGGTAAAACTCTAATATATTCTCATAATTTTGACAATAAATATACTAGTATATTTTAAATTGTTGTGAACATTTAAAATATTAAAAATTAGTCTCTCTACTTCTTTTTATTTTTTATTTTTTCATATGCATGTTGATAATAAAGACGATAATGACTTTAATCTTAGTACTGCTGAATTTAAGAATATATAAATATTTTTTGCTTATTACGATCAATTCAATGGTTATATTAGATTAATATTAGGCCTGTAAACGGACCGAGGTCCGGCCCGGCCCGGTAGAATCTAATAGACATTACTTTTTTATTTGAATCTGAATTTAAAGGAGAAAATACCATTTTTAAAAGTATAGATTCATTATCATCTTTTTTTGATGGGCTCATCAAGGTGGATAAAATTTTCAAATGAATTTTTTTTTAACATTTTGATTAATTTAAATGTGCATTTTTATTTTCCATAGGTGAGAGACATAACATGATATAAGCATATGAAAAAAACCTTTTTTTCTACAAATTTTGATGAGTAAAAAAATAGTATTATTTAGAAAAATTACTAAAGGATAGGGCTTTTTTTTTTACTTCAAACTTAGTCTACGAGACTCACTCAAACTTGTTTAAAAGAAATATGCTTAACATATATCACAACTTGACGGATCAAACTCGGGTTAAATTCATGAGCCCATTTATTTAAGCAGATAGGCTCAAGGTTTTATAGGAAGCTTGCAAAAAGTCTAAGGTAGTAATTTAGACACTCGACTTTTTTGCTAAGAGATATTTTTTTCCGAAATTTAAGATAAAATTACCATTTTGCCCTTCTAATGTGCATCATAAAAGGTTTTTCAAAATTAGAGGGCAAAATAGTAATTACACCTTAAATTTTTTTTAAAAAAAAGATGGCTCCTAACAGAGAAATCAGGTGTCTAAATAGCCACCCAAAGTTTATTGCGCTTTTTATAACGATCCAATCCGAACACAGGCCTTGGGGTCCAACTCAGTAAGAAATTGTCTGCGTTGGGCCTCGCATACAGCGAGCAAGCACGGTTTTACTTTTGGGCCTGGGCCCATGTGACCAGGCCCAAAACACGTCTTGCTAGTAAAGAGGGCTCGCCTCATATATAACCCCATCACCCCTTTCCTTCCTAATGGATGTGGGACTCTCCACATGGGCTGGGTAAGGGTTTCACACTTTTGGCCTATGTAGCCGTTACAAGTGTTTATAACTTGTAATGTTTACTTTGAATTTCAACGATTTAATTTTTAAAGTCTCAAACAGGGGAGCTCAAGGCCAGTACTTTTCCAGAATGGCTTGGGCTTTAATATCAAGAAGCCCGATGGGTTTTGGTGTGGACCAGGCTATTATGGAGCATAGCCCTAACCAAACCTGGTCTGTGAACAACCCATGAAGACATTGGAATTTATTTAATATTATAAAAAGAATAATGATCGCATTCATGCTCTCATCCTAATGGTTCATTAATGTTTAAATGCAAATATACATACATATGTGTGTTTGTGTAATTTTTTTGATTTTATAAAACAATTGAACCCCACAATTTGAATGGATCAAATGAGAATGGTGTGATAAACTTATAGGTTTTCCTATCCTAAAAATTTGTAGATTTTCTAATTAAGTACCTTTTCATTTAATTCATCCAACAGTAGGTATAACGGTTTTTTAAAATTTAAAAAGATACATTCTATCTTTATATTTAAGAGGTGTACCCACATATGAAGTCATCAACACATGATCAGTCACTTTATATGACAAAAGACGCTGCACCTACCATAAATTATATCATTTTATATCCTCGTGTTAATAACTTAATACACAAATCACAATCAATTGACATTTTTGGAGCAAGTTAAGACATCAATCAAATAATTTGTCACAACAGATAAATTATATATATATATATATATATATATATATATATATATAAATTAATGAATAGATTATATTTGTAATAGGTGGATCAGAGGTATAGATATCGGCCGATACGTTTATAATTCGGATTGTAACATGCGTATAAATATGGTCGATACGTATTGTATCGGCCATACAGTAATCATATCGGCCGATACAATTAATATCGGTATTTAAAAAAAAAAACGATGATGGGCCCGGGTCCAGATATCAGCACAATATCAGTTGATATCAGCCGATCTTTACATTTTCAATTTTTTTTTAAAAAAAAAACAGTTTCTTTTTCAGTTTTTTTATATTTTTTAATTTAGAAATAATAAAATAATAAAATAATACCGATATTTTTTTTTTTAAAAAAAGGAGAGAGAATCATATCGGCCGATAATTCGACTGATATTTGCTTATCGGCCGAGGCGTTTTTTGCACCCCTGAGGTGGACACTACTTGTTTCAAATGTCACATAAGTCATTATTATCTTCCTCAATTAGAATGAGAACATGGAATTATAGGTAGGTAGGAAGGGGCTGAGCTTAAGTTGTGCCAATCCCGAGTATGATTATCAAATGAAAGCCCGAGCCCGATTACAATGTGAAATAATTGAGCCCTATATAAGCCCAGCAAAGCCTGATTAAAGCCCGAGACTGACTGTGAGCCCAAAGGCAAGTGTTTTTTTAATGAAATATTTGACTAAAAAAATATAAAATATGAGTATTAATTATTATCTAAGTACTAATTATGAATAATCATTAAGTATATATTAGATAACAAGTTCAATCATATATGCTTTTTTGATATAATAAACAAAATTTAACTGAACAAATTGAAAGATAACTAAATGTATTACATGTACAATAAATTTCATCCAAAATTTCATATAGAACTATATGATTTTAACCACTGAGATAAAGTGACTTTTATCTGAATTTATTGAAAATATAGATAATTAAATTATATTTCAGTCAATCCAGTTAGGTTTTCATAACTTTTAAAAAAGTTTAATATAAAATGAAACAAGTGTGATGTGCAACTTATGCTTATTTAATTAGGTTATCTGGGGCTTTTGGGGCTGAAACATGCATTAGTACAACCCAATCTAAATAATAATCAGACTCTAAACCCTATTATTAATCGGGCTGATTTTTTTTTTCTCATGCCCACCTTTTCTCGGGTTGGATTCTTTAGGCTTCTGGTAAAAAATCCCATCCCTGCAAGGAATCTTTTCTCGTTATTATTTTGCAAATAATTTAGATTCCCAACATTTAATGGTCGCCTTCGGCAGTATCTAGCATGAGCTCGTGTCCTCCACGTGGAATCACACGAAAACAAACAATAGGAGAGAAAGGGCTTTAGGTAGGGCTTAAGTGAATTTACTTTGTAAGTTTGGATAATTGAGTTAAAGATTATTAGAACTTGACTTTCAATGCATTGACATAGGAGTATGAGACTCAACAACCTTATACAATTATATAAATAATTTTAAATTCTTAATTTTTAAATAAAAAAGCATAATTCAATATCTATTTAAATTGATATCATTAATTTTTCAAGAGATCAAATTTCAAATGAATCTCAGAAGTTATACTTACCATCAAGTTATTTGGTTTTAAAGTCAACTTTATCTAGTTGGTGCTAGATCTCATTTTCAAGCATTTTTTACATAAATTCTTGATAATTTGAGGGGTCAAGTCATTATATGGTATTCACTTGAAAATCAAACTTAAAATTTAAGTTTTAGTTCGAACATTCATTTTATAATTTTATATTGTATAAATAATGTTTTTCAAATATATTTTATATTTGAATAGGTGATTGTAATTCACAAAATCTAAAAACTTGTATAAAGAGAATAGATAGACATTTTAGGGTATTTTTTTACAATTTAAATAAAAAAATATAATATTTTATTAAAAAAACACCGGTGTCCGGATCAATTTCCGGCTGGAAAGTGTAAACTCCTCAGCAAAGATGCCCTGGATACGTTCTCCTGTAGTAGGCCCCATCCGACGGAAAGGTGCGCATTCTCAAAAAGCGCGTCAGAGGCGCCCAAAATCTTTATTTTGCGCTGTTCAGTGCTTTGATCCTGGATCCCATCGTTTTCCCTCCCAATCGTCTCCATAGATCTCTCCTTTTCTCCTCTCTCTCTCTCTCTCTCTCTCTCTCAAAATTCAAATACTTGAATACAAATCTCTCAAACTCTTAACGTTTGGTCTTCCCTAACATGCTTTCATGATTTTTGCCATCTCCTTTTACTCATTGTTCTGATTATGATGATTTCGTTTCGTAATTGCATTCATTTGAGCTCACATCACAATCTGTCTCTTGAAAAGCCTCAGCACAAACCAACCTTTTGAAAGAGACCTAATTCTAGATCCATTTAAGAAAAATTAAGGACCTCCTACTCTCCTTATATGTTTTTTTTTTTCTCTTCTGATTTTATATCTTGGGTTTTCTCAATTAGAACCAGATTAGTATTGTCGAAGAGAACTAGGGCTTCATTGGGGATTTCTGTTGAATTGAACGCCAGGATTTTAAATGGATGACATAAATGATGTTATCTCCAATGAAGATACTTCTCAGGACAAGTCTATTGGGTGCCGCCGCGTTTTGGGCGATGTAACACTTTTTTATGGGAAAAGGGGTTATCTGTCAATTCGCGGGGATGGAAATGGGCATGAGAAAGGTGGACATGGAGAGTTCTGGCATCGGGTGTGTAGAGTAGAAGACTTGGTAAAAGAGAGAAAATGCGAGGCCAGCTTTGATTAGTTCAGAAACTGCAGGAAGTGGTGACAATTCAAGTTTTTTTCTGTCGGAAGCTAAGAGACTGTGCCAATCTACGAATTTGAGTAGTGGTGGATGGTCTGCACAAAATGATGCAACATTGGGTGTTTCACAGAACCTCCAGAACTTCGTGGACTCCCAAGTTCACTTAACTGCAATTTGCATTTGAAAGGATGTAGCCATGATTCTTCCCCTGTAATAGGAGGTGTGACCCAACAACTTTACAATAAGAGTTTCAATCTGATTGGAGCTACGCAATAGAGATAATATCCCTGGGAGTTCAGATTCGTGTAGGTTTGTCTCTAGTATGAGACACCTAGGCTTCCGGAAGCAGGAGTCCACAGCTTTTAATGTGGGAATGGACATTAGCTTCACAAAAAATGGATTATAAAATAAAAAAATTGGAATTATAATAATTAAAAAAAAAACTGTGAAGGGGTTGCAGTGATTGCTACGAACCTATCTCTAAAAGAAAGTGGGAGTCCTGAGTTCGATTCTCACTCCATCCTTATAATTTATAAAGCAAAATCTCCATATTGAAGGTAAAAACTAATCCCACACATATACGAAATCACTTGCAAATCTCGTACATCGGGTAAGTCTGGAAGGAGTCGTAATCAAATTTTTTGATTGAAGAATGCTGTAGAGATATACCTTAAGACAAGTATGACATAGTGAAAGGACTTTGGCATGTTGAAGCTCTTTGAGCAATAATTCCAAAATATATATTTAGAAAATCGAATATTTTTCAGCCCATTAAGAAAACGAATTCAAGATGCCTTTAGAGAAAAGGCATCTTTCATAGGATTACTTACTTATGGGATTTTGATTTTTTATATCCAAACGATGATCACTCTACTGAGGATTCTGACATTTTCTTAAAAGCTCTAATCTCTCTAACTTCTTAATTGGATTTGTTTATATGGTTTGCCTGATTGTGAACCTTTTTGTATTTTGGGCTGTTGGCCCTATACTCTTTTCTGTTGTTCATATGACTGTTCTAACCTGGTCCGAGCTGTGGGCTTTTGTTTATTATCCTTTTTGCTCTTCTTTTAAATGAAATACTAATCCAACAGTAAAAAAAAAAAACAGTAGAAGCAGTGTCCTGTACGAAACAGTAGACATTCAAGCTCTGGAGATTTGGAGCTTGAACTTCAAAACCAGGAACCATCTCCTCAGTCGTATTGTCAAGAACTTAAGTCGTAAAGTGGAAGCCGAAGAAGATAAGATTCGAAGGCGATGTATAACACTGCAATCTAGAGCTAAATCTTCAAGCAGTGGGCATCCAACTAGCAAACCTTTGAGGAAGCTATTACCCACAATCACATTTAATACAGATAATGAAATAAGCGAACTGCAGCAGATAAAATTAGGAACATTAATCGGGCGCAATTTCAGAGAAACCAATGTATCACATTTAAACAGGCAAGAAGGGAGCTTGTAGGATTTTTTCTCAAGGTGGACTTCCTGGACGCATCTTGCAACTGCGAAAGCAATCAATTCATCAACATCAGAATCAAAATCGGCAATATGAACGGGATACCGTAAAGAGAATGTGAGCTTCTGGATTTTGGGGGCTTTGTGAAGAACCAAGCAATCCTTTACAAATTCAACGAACTTGCGTGTATCATTAAATGAGCAGCCGACTTTCTCCAATTTGAGCAAGGGAGTGGAGGTCCAAAGGCCCCTCCACTTTTTTGACAAAATGCCCGTTCGAACTGCATCCCTGGTTTCCAAGAAAAAGAGTATGCTGATCAGAATATCTTTGGGAAGAGCGCTGAGACGATCTTCGTTGCCAAGGCTTTCAGAGCAGGGCTTTCGCTTTTCCACATTAGGGTTTTTGCTTATCTCCATGAATAATTGAATATTGAAGAAGAACAAGAACAAATTCAAAAACCCTATTAAGCAGAAGGAAGAAGAGACAAGGAATTCAAAAAACCCTAGAAGAAGAAATTCAAAACCGTAGGACAGGAAAGTAAGGACACGGTGTTCTGGAGCGAAAACTCCGATAGGGATGAACTCGGGTCGGTCGGATCTGAACCCGATCCGAGCCGACCCGAGTTGAATAACTAGAGATTCAGTTTTATTTATTTATTTTATCAATTTTTTTTTTAATTTACCTATGAAAACAGTACGATACTCAGCGTAAAACCTCCATAGGTGAGTCCACTACCCTAGAACACACCAAGTCATGAGAGGTCAAACCCGCACATATATCCAACTCTTTTACTATTACTATTGTCTAAAGTGTGTTAGTTAACAGTCAATTTTAAGTTTGAAATATCTTTTTTATCATTTAATTAAAAGGAGATATTATTAGAAAAAATATTATTTAACAATCGTTGAAAAATGCTGAAATATTAAATTCTACTATTTGGTAATTATTTAAGATCTTATCAAATAAGAGTATTTATGTGTGAAATGAAAATTTTCAATTTCTTACATTGTTTAAATAATTCAAATGGTATAAAAAATCTTTTTTTATTCTTAACAATCAATTCTAAAATTTTACCCCAGTAGTGTAATTTTTCAAATCCAATTCTACCTCTTCCATCCTTTCTTGCAAAATCATTCCTAAAAACTGCCTCCTTTCATGCTAAACCGTCCCTCAAATCTACCCGGAAAATCTGAAATCTGCCCGAATTAAATCTAGCAGGTCAATGATCGTATTTGATGGCATTATTATCCTAATTTTTTTAAAAAAAATGGATAATAATCCTCTCACGGGCATTTTGTATAATTCGACACAGATTTTACTTTATTGTCCATTTTACCCTTCGAATTGACTTGCCGGTCGAATCACTTACCGTAAATGTTTCGGCGATCTGATTCGAAAGGCAAAATAGATAATACAGCAAAACCCATGTCGGGTTATACAAAATGCATGTGGGAAGACCCTGTCCGAAAAAATATATGAGTAGATTAAGAAAAAAATTGGCCGAAATTTTTGTAATTATAAAATTTGAAATGCCAAGAATATTTTTGGAGCTCATTTATGGTGAGTACATAATCTTCAAATCCTCACAATATGGTCATATATTTAATGATCCTTACCCTAGATCATTACAGAAAACAACTAAACATATATTTAATTAGATAATCCTGTCAAAAACTGACATGTATTTCCATGTTTACATATTTTGATTAATGAGACAATAACTAAAATTCGAAATAATTTTTTATTTCATCTTTACTAACATGAAAGCATATCATAAACATTTATTAAAAATAATCAAGATTCATTTAATGATCACTCTTTTTTTTCTACAATTTTTTGGCAATTTTTCATATTTTTTAAAATATTTGAAATTTTAGAGTTTCTAACTTAAAAACAATATTTGAATATGTAAATGACCGATATTTAATGAAAAAATTGTATATTCATGAAGTCCAACATTTTCTTCATTTTCTATCATTTTTCTGAAATTCTTAATGACCGATTCTTTCCTTTTCCGCCGATATTTAAACCCCTAGTTTAAAGGGAAGCACAAGATCCAATAGCCAAAGGCTAGTATTATGGATAAGTAGAGTCCAACTTGGACTTCAAACTGAGCCCGCATGAAACCTATAAAAATTTAGGTTCAGGTTGATTAGGGCTTGGAGGGCCCTTTTTGGGCCCAAAATATTAGATTGAATTTGAGTTCAAACCCGTCAGAAGTAATACATGAAAGTTAGAGTTTGGACTGAAGGCCTGAATATAAGGTACAGTTTCTAAAATGCATTACTTAAAGCTAATATTTAAAATTGATGCACATTTTTGCTAGGTGAAAAATTAAATTTATCTAAAATTTGATTTTTTTTTTCCAATAGTACATATCACTTCTTCAAAATCCAAAACATTTTATGTTTTGAACTTTTGATTGGGACCCAATGTTTTTACTAAAGACAAACACCGACTTATGAGAAAATAAATTCTTTTGTCTCCGAGAAATAGTTGTTAGAAAAAGATTTAAAAAAAAATGAAATCAGAGAAATCTAAAAAATCATTTTTCTTATGAGTCAGTGTCTACAGTTATTCAAATTAAAACTCAATTTTTTTTTCAATCCAAGAGGAAATTGACGTGACGGCTCCTCTCATCCGATATATATGAAATTGAAAGACTTGCACGTACCTTAAAAATTAATCGGACTAAAATATCCCCTTAAGACTTTTGGACCAAAGTGTCATAAAAAAAAACTCAAAATTTTTATATATTTTTTAAATGTCGGCAAATGTTTTTGTTAAAACATTAGGGGCCACTCACTATGATTATTTTGTGTTGTGGGGCTATGCCTTTTTCAAATCAACCTCTCTTCATCTAAATAGAACATGAAAATTACACATGTAAGAAAACATGTTTAAGCGTTAATTTAGTCCTTTAAGTGGTAATTGTGGATTGAATTTGAAATATGGAGAAGCTTCCTTCCCACTCTATACACTATTACAACAAAAGTATTTGCAAAGAAAGTCTAGACGTGTGAGACCGCTTTTATTGGTCTCTTTCCAATTCCATTGGATCTTTTCAGTGTTAGGTGGGATGGAAAGCTCTCTACATAATGAAGATTGTGTTTACTCAACTTTCAAAATACTTTTTTAATTTACGTGTAAAAAATTAAAGAAAACTCAGTGAAAAATCTCATAAGTAATACCCACTACCCTAAGGTACATCAAGTTATTAAATATTCTGACATAATTTAGTCTAAATTTGGAGCAAAAAATGCATATGTATTTTAAAAATAAAAAGGAAAATGCTTATTTAATCATCTTTAATGTGAATAATTTCATGCGATGGAAATCTTTCTTTTGATGTTTAGATGGGTTAACAGGGTTTCATATTATACATCTCCCCTCTCACATTGAAATATTTTCTGCGTAAGGTAAATTTCTATTTTATTTTAAATTGTTTTAAGTTAATCTTATCTTTGAATTTAAAATCTATATAAAATTAATCTCACTTTAACCGTTGATCAAATAAAGACTTCTCATATTGAATAGATCTGATTATGAAAATCCATTTTAAGATCTCACGTAGTGGTGGCATGTCAATGTTGATCATAAATATTTTTTTTACCCTTTCCACCCATTCTTCTAAAATTTATTCAAAATGATCATTTGGTCATCAGCACAAACAATAGGCTATAGATTAGTAAATACTTTAAAAATTGCTAAACATGTCTAGTGATCTAATTTATGCCTCTATGACTGTCAATCATTAAAATCAAACACTAATAAAATCAAGTCCATCTTTGAATTTTCATTTTTTAAATTTCCATACATTGGTTAAAATATATTTTATTTTTTAATATAAAGCAACAAAAATTGATGGCTGAGTTTTAAGTACAGATTTCAAAGACCTTTTAAGTTAAAATATTATATTTCTATTCAACTATTTATTTTTATCACTTTATATTAAAAATAAAACATATTTTTACAGTTAAATAGATGTTATAAAATAATTGAAATGATATAGTTTTTAACACTCATTAATAGATAAATATTAAAAAAAAAAATTCTAACAGTACTAAAGTACATACGCGTATATACGACGAGACTTGTTCGGGTAGGTGAGCTGACGAGCGACGGCTTTTGTTGTGGAAGACGCACATAGAAAAGTTTGCCCATCGCATCCAACTTCCAACTTCCATATTCCAGCATTTGCTTAGATTCGTTTCACATTTGCTTTTGTTCCAAAACGAGGTTAGAATATCATTAGAGTAATACATCACATAGCACGAGATTTAGGGTTTGTAATTCTTGTCATCATAAGATGCCAAAAGCCCCTTTATTCATTTCATTTCAAGTTCGTAAAATCAAGTTTTTTTTACCACAGAAATAAATAGTAGATTATAGAGGGGTAAACACCAAATCACATGAGAACACTTGGTTAATTACCTTTCTAAACTGCATTTATTTAGGAGCCTAATCTCACATTAATTCCTGCTCAAAGGCTGCACTTGGATGAGGAGTAAATTTTGCCGGGATGGATAAATATTCTTTGTTTTAAAAAGTTTTAGAAAGTAAGAGTAGAGAGAGAAATAAGGGTAAATTTGAGATTTTTACCTTTTAACTTTTGACCAGCGATCCTCGTACGGTTATTCTATATATCTGATACGAATTTTACTGAATTACTTATTTTTAGTCTTCAAATCGACTCGTCGAATCCTTTACTTTAAGCGATTCGAAGGTTTCGGCGAGCCGATTCGAAAGATAAAATGGACAATATAATAAAACCCGTATCAAGTTATACAAAATGTCCATCGAAGGATCGCTACCTTTATTATTTAGTTACTAAATAAGGACAATGACATATAAGTGTATAACACTGCATTCCCCTTATACCTCATCATCTAAATGCACGTTAAGTAGCAATTCTGGCTTTAACTTTCTTAATTAAGTAGATTTGTTTATTGAAATTTTAAGTGCCTTCGAATATGGATATTTACATGAAATGTTGAGAAAATGATTCGAATAATAAGTAAATATAATTTTACTCTATTCAATTATTTCAATATTGTGACACTTAACTTTAAAATTTTAAGTATTTTACAGTATCTCGTTTTTCACCATTTATTCTATAAAATTATAATAATTGAGTTTTCTTAAGTACTTTTTTCATAAAAAAGAAAGTTAAATGTTTCTTTTGCGGTTTGACATGCAATTATTAAGACAAAAACATTTTATTATTTAAAAATTTTAAATTTAATCTAATAATGGAAAAAAATTAATTTGAGTATAGATTTGATTCATAAAATAATAATAATGAGTAAAAAATAATATAAATGTTTATCTTACCAAGATCCAATTCCGAACAGACCGTTTCACAACGGATAATTTCTCTTGATAGAACCGCTTGGTTTGCTCCACCATTTTTCTCACTTCTCCATGTGGCTCGTACCACGTGATCATGTCACCGTTCATCGCTCTATCTATGGAGGCATGCCATGTTCTCATGTCGATGATCATCAACTCCTAAGCACCAAGGTTTAAAAATTCATTAAATATTAAAATTGACTTGATCTATAAAATAATTATTGATTCTGATCAATAATAAGACGACTTTAGATTTTTTTAATGGAAAGTATGCGTAATGCAGACAGTTATTTGCATAGATTAATCATTAATGTATAAGTTAATTAAAATATGTTATATAATTATTTATAATTCATTTTAATACTTTATCCTGTTCATTATTTTAGCAAAATATAAAATAATATGTAATCACTCCAAAAAAACTTGTGGTTGTCCATGCGCTGGGGCCCACAACAGAGCGCATTAGCGAACAATTTGCATTCGCTTATTTGGGCCCCACAATATAAACCATTTCAAGGCCATATTCAAATAAGGTAGACTGCATGTCCTTATCTTCTTTTCCTTTTTTTTTATCTATCTTTTCATCCATTTTTCATAAAAATAATAAACATAATTATAAATGTAAGCATCTTTTTTAAATAATATTTAATTATCTAATTTTTATTTTATTTTATATCACTGATTCATTGGCAAATTATATAAAATTTTAAATCGATATATATATATATATATATAACACATTTTGATATTTACAATTCAGTGCAGTGAAAAAAATGACATCAAGTCATCAACTGGGCGAGCCATTATCCAAGGAGGAAAAAAAATAATAATGGAATAAATAAAAAGTTTGGGCTAAAATTCAATTTTGGCTGAAATTTCGTATTTTAGAAGGCAATAGGTAAATTTTGCAAATTATCAAAATTTTCAAAAAAAAATCCAAATTTCCTGCCAAAGTTTTGGGCCGAAATGACTGGAACTGTTTGAGCTGAGAGGTCATATGTAAAAATTATGATTTTGTTTAAATGCAAATATGTAAATTCTGTAAATTTTTTTTTTTTTTTAAATTCTAGTTTCCTACACTGCCAAAATTTAAAAAACTTAACCCAACTTAATTTTTTTAAAATAAAGGTTCTTAATTCTAAATGGGCTAAAATGATAGAACGTTGTCAAATTTTTTTCCTATTAAAGATCCGAAAATTTTCTACTTACTATGAGAGCCAATTAACATCAACTAGAGACCAATTGACCTAACTCGAAATATGGGTGGGCCAACCACCTCATCTGAATATGAGTCAAGTCAGTATAAAAAAAAAATTGAATTATTTTTGTAACACCCAACAACGCTACTGGGATGGGAAAAAGTCGCACAGGCTGGTAGGGCTGGGTGGAAACAAGTTATATGAAGGAGGGTAATTCCTCCCCATAATGGGGCCTTTTGGGCCTGGTCAGGTGAGCCGGGTCCAAAATAAAATCGTACAGATACAGGTAGTATAAGAGTAGGGTTCAACATTCGGACTCTGTGGGCTCTCCACTTGGTGTGGCTTACATGCATGTTTATGTAAACCCCTATCAGTGTGACATAGCAGAGCCGGAGATAGCTCTGGTCTAAAGGAGTGGATTGTAACACCCAACAATGCTGCTTGGAATGGGGAAAAAGTCCCACATCGGCTAGCAAGGCTAGGTGGAAAGAGGTCATGTGAGAGGGGCAACCCCTCCTCACCACAAGGCCTTTTGGACCGGATCTAAAGCAAAATCATATAGGTCCAAATGGGGCTCAAAGTGGACAATATCCTGATAGAGGTTAGGTCGTCATAATTTTTAATTAACTTGGTTATAGTCATGTTTTATATAACCTAATCCACCTAAATTACCTGAATTTTATAGACACATTTTATTTTCTAATTCATTTATTGATGATTTTTTTAAATCTTTAGTGAGAAAATATTTTAATGATGAAGATTTATCATTTTGAATGTTTCTTTATTTTAAACACTTCAATATAATGCATATAGACTCAATAAAATACTTAATAAAATTGATTGATTTGTAACCTAATTTAATGAGATTTAAATTGATTAGGCTTGGCCCAATATAAATTTGTGCGGATTTGTAGAGTCTAAAGTGAAAAATATCATACTAAGCGGTCAGGTCATTATACTAAATTAAAAAGGTAACTAAATTTTCAAAAATGAATTTGAGTTACAAATAGCAATTAAGATGATTCGAAAAATAAGTTAAAATTTAAAAAATAACTCAAATTTAAATGAGTGAAACCATTGCCCAAGTTGCAATTGCAACCGTAAGACCATTGAATCATTGATCAGGCATTGCCTAGAATTTTGGCTGTTTTCTGCATCCATTTTATTTTTCTGGAAGCATCTTTCCTTTTCATCTAGAATATTTTTGACATTATGGTCTTGACTCTTGAGGGATCTTATAATCATCGGCAGATTTTTATTCAATTTTTGTCAATTGAAAGATTCTAAAACCTTCATTTTCTTAGTTGCCGTATTCTTCTTATCTTTTATTTGTACGATTATCTTAGTCTATAAATTTAAGGGTAGTGATCTTTCCACAAGTATTTTGTTTAACTCAATATGACTTTTACTTTATTATTCATTTTGTTCTTCGAATCGATTTGTCGAATCCTTTGAATCACTTATAATAAAGAATTTAACAACCTAATTAAAAGAGTACAACGAGCCAATGAAAGATAAAATGAATAATATTGTAAAACCATCTGCGATTACACAAAGAGGATTGGTGTCCATTAATCTATTGACCAGTATTCATCCACGTAGCCAGCTACATGCGGCACAAATTACAGCCGCTAACAAAATCATGATACTAACGGGTACCGTGTGGCTTGTGCTGCGAAGTGCTGAACAAGCAACATAATTTTTGCTTCTCTAATAAATTAATAATAATAATTATTTAATATTTTCTTTGAAGAATCAACTTGATTAAATTGAGTTTAACCTTCACAGGGATAAAAATCTCATAAAAATGAGATCTCGGCCTCTCCTCTTTTTATTTTTGAAAAATATTGATTTTTTTTATATTTTAATTTTTCTGAATTAAAAAGAAAATATAAAAATGAAAGGAAGCTCGATATATTTTTTTTTTTTTTGAAATCATAAATATTACCAGTGTAGATGTAACTCAACTGAGCCCATGACCGAAATGATTTTTTTTTTTAAATAGAAAATAATTTATAATATCGTTCAATATATATCGCCAGTATATCAATCATATCAACCAATATATTATCATAATAGAGTCGATACTAACTGTATCATCTAAGATTTTCATCAATGAACCCACGTTACCTTTCAATATAAGTTTCAAATATCAGTGAAGACCCCACTCCACGGCTCATGCCTAATATGAAAATATCTAAAAATGATTTTTTTTAATATCTTATTAATTTTTGTAATTAGCATTTAATATTTTATTTATGGGCAAAACTAATAAATGCTTCGGCATTTTACGCATCAGTTTTGAAGATGACATATAGTGCAAGGCACTTTTAATAAAATAAATTTCAAGAGATAGAAGGTATATAGTTGAAGTATTTTTGTAAAAAAATCTCTCTTATATTAAATATGATATTAATCCATACGATAAATTTTAAAATTTTAATTACAATTGATATCATCTAATTTCAAAAAACTTAACTACTAACTACTAAGTCACATGATACTGCATCCAGCTGATTTGCCTTGTCATACCCATTGTCACAAATCTCGTTCTTAGGATATTAACGGCAATTGTTAATAATAGAATATTTTTAAATTCTCAGATTTTTATCTAGAATTTAACGAAAAAATCTTACAGAAAATATATTATTTTAAAAATATAAAAAATAAATAATATGGTCAAAATTTGAAAAAATAGATGATATTTCAGAAATAAAAAATGTATATTTGGCCTAAGCATTTTTAACGACAAAATCTCCTAATTTTAACGGAAATTTATCATTTCTCGTGATAAAAATATGTTTTTAACGGAAATTTACTGTTAAAAATGATAAGCGCGATAAACTCGAGTTTTTAATAAAAAAAAATATTTTATCAATATTTTTATGATAAAAATAAAAATATCAGAGGCATTTGTTACACTGTTTGAGAATTAAAAAGCATTTAAAAGTTGAATGTGTGTTTAAGGGTAGTTGCCAGTTCAACTCATCATCTGGTGGGCCCATACGATGAGCGGCCAAGATCTCTTAGATGTGTGCCCTTTTCTTTCAAACCGCGTGGAGAAAATTAATGCGACGCATGTGCCGTGCCGCGTAACTGTAAAAATGACAGCTCAGTAATTGAAGTCCAAATACTAATGGTTAAACAAACCAATTCAATACTTCCAAAAGAGGCGTCACGTATAAAAGTACTGACACGCGTCGGTCTGGACAGACAGGTGCCAGTACCGAAGATGAGGACCACCTACGTGTCCAATTATAAGTGGTCAAACTTCGTCGTCAGTTGAAGTCATATAATACGTCAAGGTGATAAGCTGCCGCAGCCAGTTCAACTCTTGCGTGAGAAGCGTGAGAGAAAACCTGTAGCTGCTACACAATTTATTATTATTATTTTAAGACGGAAAATATGGCTTTTGATTGATATAAAATAAATAAACTAGGTCCATTTTAATCTAAATATAGAATAAATAAAGAAACTTAAATATATGTATCTGACATGTGTCTTTTTTTTCTTTAGGATAGAAGAATTGAAGTTTATTTGATTTTTAATCTATTACATTTTTCCTATCATTTATAACAATTTCTAGTTTATTTTATAAAAATCATTATTGATTAGAATATTGTTATTGTACTTTTTTCTTTATAAATAAGATAAATATCACATTGAAACCTTAAAATGTTTTATTAAAAGGTAGTTATCCTCCACAGGTGTTTTGTATAACCAGACACAGGTTTTAAGGTATTTTCAATTTTACCCTTCCATTGCCGTGCCGAAGAAAAAATAATGTCATTTCGGCTAGTCGAAACCGAATCTGCCATCCAAATTTGCCATTTCGGCTAGTCAAATCTGTCATTTTGGCTAGCCGAAACTGAATCTTCCATCTCGACTAGCCGAATCTACCATTTCGGCTAGTCAAAACCGAATCTGCCATCCAAATTTGCCATTTTCAGCTAGCCGAATCTACCATTTCCGCTAGCCGAAACCGAATTTACCATTTTGGCTAACCAAGACCAAATTTGCCATCCGAATTTACCATTTTAGCGAGCCCAAATTGAATCTACTATCTCAACTAACTGAAACAGAATCTACCATTTCGACTAATTGATTTATACCGCAGTGGAAGGATTGGTGATTTAGTTAGTGATCTGGTGAGCCGGTCAGTGAGTCAATTTATATTATAGTAGAAGGGTAAAATAGAAAATACCTTAAATCTCATATCTAATTACACGAAAGACCTATGGAAGATCGCTACTCTTATCAAAGATGTGTCTAATGTGTCTTTAGTATAAAAAGTTCAAGAGGCAAAAGGCGTGTGGCAAACTTTAATTTTAACGGCTGATTTGCCACAGAAAAATATATTCAATTTTCAAATGCCACATATTATAAATCGTGTGGCAAACTCACAGAGATCCTGACTCGAGTTGCGTACAAATTAAGTGTATTTATGTAACTAAAATTAGGAGATTAAGTTAAAAAATAAGAATGTTAAAAATAATAATAAAGTGGAAGAGTAAAGAGAGAGGAAAGTAAACAGAGCCACAAGCGTTTATTTAAGGAGAGAACCAAGGAACAAAGCAGCACAAACCAGAGCAAGCTCTACTCGCCTCAAATCAAAGATCATTTTTTCATTTTTCTGAGATTTTTTCTCTCTTCTGCAACTCTTCTTCTTCTTCTTTCTCCCCCCTCCCCCCCCTCCCTCTAACATCCCGCTTCTCTGAATCCCTTTCTGTCATCATCTGTGTTCTTCTGAGAGATTTTTGGGTTTGTTTTTCTTTTGAGTTTTTCAGCAAAAAAGGGCAAACTTCAAAGGGTTTTTTGGAAGTCAGGTGATCAGATAGAGATCCAGATCTCGTTTTTTTATTCTGGGATTTTGGTTTTCTTGCTGTAGATTTCTTTTATTTTTGGTTTAGATTTGATCAACCAAGAGGGTTGTTTTTTATCCCTCTTGTTGGCCTTTTTCTGTTCTTTGTAGAAAGGAGGTGTTTATTTCTTCAACCTCTTGGGTTTATTGTGTAGAATTAAAGGTTTTTTCTTGGTTTTTTTTTAATTTTTAAAACAAGAAACTCCCTTTCCTGTTCTCTGGTTTTGATAAGAAACAGGTGGGCTTTTTGTAATTTCTTCCTTTCTTTGATCTTTCCTTCAGCAGCTCTCTCCTCTGTATTTTGTTTGGCTTTCTCTTGGAAAGGTTGAATTTTTCACATGGCAGCAGCTATAGATTTTTACAGTAGTGGGAATCTGTTTACAGATCCCCTTAGAGAAGAACTCATGAAAGCACTTGAACCTTTTATCAAAGGTGCTTCTTCTTCTTCTCCTCCTCCTCCTCCTCCTCCTCTATATTCTTCTTCATCTTCTCCTCCTTCTCACCCTTTTTCTCCCTTCTCTCTTCCCCTCTTTTCTCCTTTAAATCTTCCTTCTTCTTCTGATTCATGTTCTACCTCGACAACCCACATGAATTTTCAAGGGTTTTCGAACCAAGAACAACCGGGTCTAAACCTGTCGGGTCCGGTTGGGCTCAACCACCTCAGCCCATATCAAATACAGCAGATCCAAGCTCAGCTCCAACAACAGCAGATGGCTCTCGCTGCTGCGGGATCTATTGGACTCCAGAATTCAAATTCGATGCGGTCGCAGACTCATTCAGCGAATTTCCTCGGCCCAAGGATTGCCCCAATGAAGCAGGTGGGTTCACCGCCAAAGCCCGCGAAGCTCTACCGTGGAGTGCGGCAGCGTCATTGGGGAAAGTGGGTTGCAGAAATCCGCCTGCCGAAGAATCGTACCCGGCTTTGGCTTGGCACCTTTGATACAGCCGAAGAAGCTGCTCTGGCCTACGACAGGGCTGCCTACAAGCTCCGCGGCGAGTTTGCAAGGCTGAATTTCCCGCATCTTCGGCATCAAGATGTCGATTATGGGAATTACCAGCCCCTGCATTCCTCTGTTGACGCGAAGCTTCATGCAATTTGTCAGAACATGGCCATGCAGAAAGAGGCGACGGCGGCGCCACCTCCACCGGCTGTGTCCTCAAAGCCTGAGGTTGCTATTCCTGAGGAAGAAGTGAAGGTGGAGAGTGCGAGCTCACCGGTTTCTTGTGTGTCTGAATTCGATGAGTCTGGCGGGTCATCCCCGGCCTCGGATCTCAAGTTCCCCGATTTCAACGAGCCTCCATGGGATGAATCTGAGAGTTTTCTGCTGCAGAAATTCCCTTCTTTGGAGATTGATTGGGATTCTATTCTTTCCCATTCAAATGCTTAATCTTTTTGTGTTTTTTTTTTTTTGGGTCATCTCCAGTTGCTGTTGCAGTGGATTTTTTTGCAATTGCAAAGCTTCTGATGAGATTAGTGTTGCATTAGTCATTAGAATTAGGATTTGGGAGGTTGATTTGATCCCTAGGAAATTGCTGGTTTTTCTTGCATTTCCAGGGTCAATTTTCTTTTTCTTGTTATTATCTTCACCTATTGTATCTAATTCAGTCCTTGGTAATGTATTTGTTTATCAAAGTACTGTTATCAAGTTGTGTATTTGAATCGTAAATGCAATTTAGTGGAAGATTATGTTGTTAATCGTTGTGTTAAATTAAATCTAAGCATGTTTTCTCTGTCATTTGTATTACAGTTCAAGAGTTTGAAATTCAAGATCCCACTTGAAATTCAATTGCAGCTAATTATATTCAATAAGTTCTTTAACTAACTTGATAAAACTAATTTATTTGTCTAAGTTGAAATTTTATTGTAAACTCATCACTCATCATAAAATCCAATTGCGTCATTTGAAGGATTTTTTTTAAGACACAGGTATCCAATTCAGGGATTTAAAAAACGCTTGGGCCGATATATCGGCTGATATTTTTATCTCTTCTCCCGATATCGACATTTTCTTTTTTCTCCGATATCGGAACTGTGAAAAAACCATGAGGAACCGCGAAAAACTGCACAAAACCGTAAAAACCGTGAAAGCCGTATCCTGACGAACCGTGACGGACCGTGTCGAACAGCAAAAAACCGTTAAAAGCCGCAAAAAACTGTGTAAAAACTGTATCGGTGTTTTTAAATTTTTTTTTTTTAAATACCGATATTTATGAATATCGGTCGATATTACTACTGTACCGCCGATACATATTGTATCGGCCGATATTTGCACCTTAGATCCAAACGTTCCATTTGACTTAATCCTTAGAGCATGCGTAAATTTTTCAATGTGCACACGCTGGGTATTGAACTAAAGAGTCATCATTTTTCTATTTTATTTGAATCAATTGCCTTGGTTTCTCTAACCTTTTTTATTATTATTGTGAAATTGCTAGAATCTCTCCAAAATGTTAGTTCGATTCAAAAGTGTGGTGATTAACATTGAGAAAAATTAATTAAAAGACTTTGAAAATGGGTAGCGATCCTTTCATATGCATTTGTTTAACTCAACACAGATTTTACTTTATTGTCCATTTTGTCCTTCGAACCGGTTCGTCAAATCCTTCGAATCAGCTCGTGGATCACTGAGCCTTCTACTGCAATATAAATCAGCTCACTGAATCAGATCACTGACCGATTCATTGAAATTTATCTAAGTGAGACTGTTTTTTCATACAGAACAACAAATCAAATCACTGGTCAAATCACTGAAATCGGATCACTAACCTACTCATTGACCGGATCACTGATTTTTTTAAATGCTTTCGTACGACAGTAGAAGAGTAATTGGACAATACCCTAAATCTTCTGTCTCATTAAACAAAATGTCAGTGGGAGAATCGCTACCTAAAACTTGATAGACCCAACATGTTAAGGATATATCATCATAAGCCACATTTTGGATTTCTATTTCATTCTAAAACCCATATTTCCTATTACCTTATATCATGGGAATTTTTTTATTCCTAACAACTAAATTTTTTAAATCTCACAAAATTTATATATGTTACATTTTAAAGGTTTTTGGGGAAAAATTAATTTTAAAAAGTCTAAACTCTTAATTTTTTTTTTCTCAAATTTTGACTTATTTAAAAATAAAGACTCAATATTTATATACTATATGGATGAAATAGAATCTAAAACTTAACTTTGGTACCAAGTGATGAGCTCATGGGTTGGCTTTTCCATGTCTTGAAATTCCAAGTGCCAATATTGAAAGGGCAAAAACCATGACCATGTGCCACTGCAGTTCCCCCCCTCCACCAGTTAACATTACAAGCCACTCTGTCTTTTCTCTTTGTTTCCTTTTAACACTAGAAAATCCAATGCCTCACTGGTCCATTTGTCCATTCAGTTCGTCAAAATTCTAGGTGAAATTAAATTCACTCTATCGTTTCATGCGATAGAAAACATTTATATATATTTTTAAAGTAATTAATAGTTTAAATTTTAAAAAAATTTAAAGAATAGATGACTGTAATCTAATGAAATTAAAAGTGATGTTGACACCTGTGAAATTGAGTCGGCCCAGACCCTCAACTTTGTATCTTGGTTTTATAAAAATTGAGATGAGAACATCCATTTGTTGGCTTGGATTCTCCCCATAAACCATCAATAAACTTATTCTGGTTTGATGAGACTCATGATTGATTAAATGGGTCAAAAAGCCCAATGAGCTTCATAGGCCTTTTAAAGGCCTAAGCCTTTGTTTATTAAAATGGGCAAAAAATAAATTAAGAGTTTGACTCGCCATTAAATATATATATGTTTAAACTTATTCACTTGTGACACACTCAAGCTTGAGATACAATTTTCATTGAGGAGAAAATTTTAGTTCTTGTCAAAATTTGAAATAATCATTGTTGTCATTAAATGATTAATTAAATGCCAAAATCTTATCTATCTTGGATCGACTTTTCAAATTTTATATCTCTATTTGATGCTATAAAAAATTATACACTTAGTCATTTATGTATTTTTTAATTTATTTTCTCCATATTTGCAATGGTCTATCTATTTTTTTTTATCCGTAACTCTTTTTTTTTTTTAATTTACGTGTAGATAACAGCAGAATAACCTCTTAAATCTATAAATTCAAATCGTCTCTCTTATTTTTTCATAAGTATACTAAATTTTTACTAAAATTTATTAGTGAGAACATGACTTCCCTGTCTTAAAAATCAAATTATCTACTCCACAACCATGTGCAGGGTTCTAGATAAATAAAACAAAAATGGGATCCGATTGAAAGTCAATGCAAATTTGGTACTCTGGCCCACCACTTAATAGTGATGCAACTCTATTCATTGAGTTCCATCAAGTCATGAACAAAGAAGCAAACTTCAATACGACCCTCAATTTTACAGGGTGTCACACATTGACTTCTTCTTCTTTATTTATATTTTATAGCATGAGAGAATTATGAATTTATGACTTTGCATTGTTTGAATTTGCTTCTAATGAAGAAATGAAGCTTGATTTCCACACCTGAGCATTGTCATCATTTGAGGTGATAATGGGTTTAGTGAGATGGTCTCTATTTAGATTTATCCATTAAAAATCACTTTAATTGAATCAATGAAATCATATTTTTTTTTTTAATTTTTTTGAAATTTGATTTCTCTAAATTATTTTATAATTACTAAATTTTTACTATATAAATATAGACGATTTCAACTGACCCATAGCCATTTCTAAGTGCAGATGATAAGTACAATGCAGGATGGACAGACCTCCACCATTGAGAGATTCCAGATCCTTCTCATCTCTTGCATCTCTTAAATGGAAGGGGACTGACCCCACTTCCTTCAAATTTGCTCAAATTTTACTCACATTTGAAATATCGAATGTTTAATGGATAATTTTTCTTAGTCCATTAAAAATTCAATATTTCAAATCTCAGTAAATTTGAGAAAAATTTGAAACTCTGACATTATTCAATGGGATTACTAGTCCCAATGGTTCGGACTTTGAGCTTTAGAATATTGCCCTTTTTTAGGATTGAAAGGATTCAAGCGTTTCATAAAGAATTTACTCAATTAATCTTTATGTGCACATCTCTTTACACAAAGTAAATTTATGAGAAGTGATCCAAAAAAGTTTGAGCTCAAATTAAAAACCTCTTATAAGAGGTAAAGAGATGAAGAAAATATATTTCCTCAGTTTATCTGTTTGATTTATAAGTATATACGTAAGAGTACGAGATAGAGATAATCTCTATATTCAAACACAGATCAAGATAGAGATAATCTTTATATTCAAACACAGATTTCTATCTCAATCTTCTATTCAAAACATCACAATCTTTTATTCAAATATTACCAATCTTCTATTCAAATCTGTGTTTGATAAGCCCTTTATTACTGGTGAGGATAATCAGGGAATCGGTTGGAGAGAGTTCTAGATCTGATAAGATTGGATGAGGGGGACGGATCAATATCGCTAACAAGAGGAGCTTCTCAACGTAAGGACAATCCCCTTGAAATTTTGAATGTTAGGTGCTTGTGCCATTCATTTTAGCCCTTAGATGTATTGGGGGCTAAGGGAAGTGGGGTCATTTTCCTTCCGTTCAAAGAGATGAGAAGGATCTGGAATCTCTCCATTGTGGAGGTTTCTGACTTTCTATCCATCCTGAAAAGGACCCTATCGTGACCTGCTCACACTTTAAAATTTTAGAAAAGGACACATCACTCGATTAAATTTAAAAAATATAAATTATAGTTTATAAATTATAGTTTAATTTTTGGTGGATTGCATATCCAACAAATTTACTATACTACAGTTGATAAACCTCACATCTAAATATTAAAAAAAAAGATATTACACACACCAATAATATCACAGATTTTAAGCAAGGTTCTTTAGCTTTGTTTCTTTATCTTATCAAGATAAGGAAACTTGAATGTGCCCATCTCCCATTTCATGCTTCTTTTATTCTTACTTAAAGCATGCAAAGATGTGTTCACACTTTACAAATAGCCAATTAAACTCCAAAAGCTAAATGGGGTCATCTACAATCCTCTACTTTATTTTCTAAGTGTTCTCTCTCTCTCTCAAAAAAATATAACCAATTGATTTACCTCTACCTTAATGAAGTGAGGTTGATGAGGTATATCCCCAGCTTTCACTGTTAGATAGGACCTCAGTTATAAACTTCAGTTGAAATTTATTGACTTAAGCATAGTCAAAATACAAATATAAATAATATTGACTTGTTTTTTGGAAAAAAACTGTATAAATAAATTGGGCTTTAAGTTATATTCTTCTAGAGGTTGTGAGTTCAAGTTCTATAAAAGAATTTGTCAAATCTAAATAGAAAACTCACCTAGATTAATAAGATAAATAAATGACTAGATGGTGATGAAGGCCAACATATAGAACAAGTTCATGTTATAAATTTCGAATAATATTACAAATATGAGTGAAATATAAATCGATTTTTTTTATCACTTTTTTTTTTGAATTTATGTGTGGGAAACTGTAGGATACCTAGAGCAAAACGCCCACGGGTAAGCCCACTAATCCTAGGACACACTAAAATTAAGCCATAGGAGCTCGAACCCATAACCACCTACTTCCTGAGACAGAAGGCAATCAGTTGAGTTACACTTATGTGGGTACAATTATAACTTTTAGAAACTATAAAATTGATTTTTGACTGAAATTTGAAACTCAAGATAGGACGAAAGAGAAAGAAACATTATTTTTAAATATATTGCATTAGCTTTCACTGAACAGTAACATTTAAACCTAAACTTGCTAATAGATCAAGGAATTAGTTTTCCTCGAGATTTTGACCTTGATCATATGTTGAGGCTTGAACAGTGCATCCGTGCCAATGAAGTAGGTTAACTAATGAGATGGAGAAGGGGTTTTTTTTTTTTTTTTTTCAAAAAATAAGACCAATGAAGTAGGGTTTTCATACAGAGAAGCAAGATATATTCTTAAATAACAAGACCTAGACAAGTCAGCTCGTGCATGCTATCTCAATACCAGTTGAACCTATATGGGTGTAGTTCAATCGGTAATCTCTCACTTTAGAAAGTAGGAGGCGCCAAGTTCAAGCCCTATGGTCTCACCTGGTGTACCTTAAGGGTAGTGGGTATTACTTGTGGGCAGGGATTTAAAAAACGCCTAAACCGATATAATATCGGCTGATAATTTTCTTTCTCCTCCGATATCGGCATTTCTCTCTCCTCCGATATCGGAACCGTGAAAAAACCGTGAAAAACCGCAAAAAATCACAAAAATCGCAAAAAACCGTGAGAACCAGTGAAAGCCTGTAAACCCTGAACCGTTAAAAACTGTTAAGAACCGCGAAAAACCATTAAAAATGGTAAAAAACCATGGAAAACCGTATCGTTGTTTAAAAAAAAAAAAAAATTAAATACCGATATTTATGAATATCGGCCGATATTGTGAGTGCTATTTCGGACCGAATATCGGCCGATAATATTTATGTACGGCCGATATATATCGTATCAGCCGATATCGTTCGGTATTAAAATACCGATACATATCGGCCGATACATATCGTATCGGCCGATATTTCAACCTTTGCTTGTGAGGGTTTTATGTTGGGTGTTCCACAATTTCCCACAAGTAAATTCAAAAAATTCTCAATTCAATCTTGATTCTCTTATTTAAAAATATCTTTGGTAAAACTGAGACATTCAATACAGCATCTAAAAATTTTACTTTTTTTCCATAGCACATCATTTCAACTGCGTTTAAAAGCAATTGAAAGATGAGGCATCCATTCATTCGATGAAAAAAGTAGGGCTCAAGTTGGTAATTTTCTTTGCATTCACTTGGGATAAATGTATCTATCCATTCACTTTGTCCTTTGAAAGCCTCTCTTTCTTGCATGACTTGAAATCACCTCAATCTTCTTTTACAAAAGCCATTCAAGTGAGGCGGAAAAGGTGGAATTCAGTCACAAGTCATGATAAGAGTGAAAACATTTTCATCATGTCAAGGGCTATATTCAACCTAATGAAAGATGTGCTATCCCATGCTTGGTTGCCATTATTAGATCTGTGTTATCATTTTTGATATACTCTCCTCATCATATGCAGCATGCCCTGCAACAAGGTCTCCTACTCTTTTAAAAAAGTTGGATTACTCGAACGAGAATAAAGATAAATGCTAAACCTTTTCTTTTTTTAAGACTAAGGTATCTAAGTTTTTAAAAATATCTGATTAATTCTTGAAACATATACAAACCTCTCTATTCATATACATAGGGTAAAACTATGGACAGACCCCTCAGAGAGTAAGAATTGAACTTAAACCTCCCACTTTTAGAAGTAGGTTCTGAGTCATCACTCCAACTCCATTGGGTTCATTATACTCTTTCACAACAAATCTGGACAGAAGTCTTTCAATCTTATCACAAGCCTTATTATGGAGAGCCATACAAACACCTGGAAAATCTGCCTCTACATACCCGTTTTCGAATTTTTGAGTGCCCCGTGTATAAATTCATTTGAACGAATTTTCAATTCATTCTCAATTCGACTCATTTATTCGAATGAATCAAACTGTTAATTCGTACGAATGAACACTCATCCGAACGAACTGAAATTACACTGATTTGTTCGTTCAGATGAATACATTCAGTTCGTTCGGATGAATAGAACACGGAGGGATAGAATGATAATTTCAACCGATTTTTTGAAATTGGATGTGTAGAGGCAGAAAAATTGAGTGTCTATATGAAGTGCCCTTATTATAGATACCATAACACACAAATGAACAACAATGAGCAAGAAATCTGTCATAACTCTTACAAACTGACATTTTTAAGACCTCACAACTCTTACACCAACTGACATTTTTAAGACCCAAGAAAAGCCCTCAAGGCCCTAATAGATAATAAATTGAGAGATGCATTTAAAGTGGTTTGGTCATGGTAATAAAAGACCATAGAGGAGATCATGTATCTTGAGTTAAGACGTTAAAAATCCAAAGTAAGAGAAGAGGAAGGCCATTGGAAAGAAACGATAAACTGTGGATTGAGAGAAATAAGATTTATAATACGAAAAAATAGAAAAGTAGACTCGAAAAGCATCCCCGGAATCGACGACCATTCCTTGCAACTAAGGAGAACAATTCTGGTTTAAGCATCAATTTTGAACCGATTTCCAATTGCATGAGAGCTTTGACGTCCAGTCCATCTTATAATCCGGCTGGGTTGGGCTTTTACATGTTGAGGCTCAAAAACCTTGTACTGCCTAATGCTAGGCCATTCATAAAAGGGGCCCAACGTAGCAGTGGTCAGACTTATTGCCACAGATGCAATAAGAAGACAAGTAGATATTTTAGTGTATAAAATAAAAAATCAGCACCAGTAGATATTACTAAGAATTTGATTTGAACCAATCGTAGTGGGTCATTTACTTATCTGCTGGCTCTCAAAAATCCCCATTGAATGAAAATTAACAATGTTAATTGAAGATAATTAACTAGAACAATCATAATGCAATGAGCTTGATCTACATGCCATGTCACTATAGAAGCAGCACTCTTGATGCTGAACTCAGATCATTGATCATTAAATCAGAGACCCTACTTCTAACGAATGGGGTCTATAGGCACAGCAACAAATTAACCACCACATGAAAATCACCTGAACATGATTTTGAAACTTATTCGAAACAAATTAATAGAATATCAACAGTTAAATCAAGTGTTCTTGACAATTACAAGAACATGGAACTGTCAATGCCTTACGGGGGGGGGAAAAAGAGAGGGAAGCTGTTCAAAGGGTACAGTTAGGAAAAAAGATGAAGGAAAAACTGATCGTATTCTTATTAGTCATTTGATGGTATAATCTAATCTCAAGTAGCCAGCCAATCTTTGGCATGGAATTCACGTTCTGCCTCTATGAAAGCTCCGCCGTCATTTCTGCCAGTCTTCCTCATAGAAAACCACTTAGGCAGCCGGCTAGTGGCAATCAAAACAGAAGCATAAATACAACTATGAGAATCAGCTGAATTTGCCGAGTTCTATCTTCTTCTTGATTGCCTTCTGACCATGGTATATGAATGAATCTAATATTTCAGAAACTGTGAAAACGCCTGAACATGGTCAAACATATGCAAAGTCAGCTAACAATAAGAAACATGATACTACTTGCAATTAGATATTAACAAGAAATGAGATATCCCAGAACCTGAATACTGATTTTAGAAAGCTTGGGACAAGTGTCTATTTAAGTTTGTAGCATTCAAAGACAGAATCATCTCACATTTTAGGAAATGGCAAAAGTGGTATTTAGGCTGAATTCAGTGATATGCACCATGTGAAATTCTTACATATATAGATAGAACTTGAAAGTTTTAGAGGAAAGTGATAAAAGCCTTCCTGGATTTTAACGGTAGTACATGACTCATTTTCTGTGACATTGTTTTCCACCTCCTCCCCCCTCCCACCCCACTGACATCCTCTATAATGGGACTGACTGTGACATCCTCTCTGACTCTCTCTAAAGTGGACAACCTTAGTACTTTTTGAAAAAAATGTAAAAAGGACAAAAATGCCCTCGATCATATTTTAATGAAGAGAAGATAAATGCATTTCAGAAGAGTATTTTTGTCCTTTAATTAGGAAAAGGTGTCGGGTGTCCCCTCATAAAAAGGAGGGGCTTGGGGGAAGAAGAGGGAGGTGCGGTGTTCCCAATCTATCACTTAAAATTTATAGCACAGCAGATTCTAAAATCTCACACAACTACCAAATTAGTGTCAGAATATTGCATCATGACAAGAAACCATACATACAAATACACATTCAGCTTAGGTTGGAACAACAGGAAGATGTATGAGCTACGAAGAAGTTACCTCCTACAATCGCACAAACATTTGTCAAGAAGTGTAAGAACGACACATGTTGCTCTGTGAAAGTCACCTGAAATAGACATTTGTAAGATGCAACAAAATTGAAGAGAGAAACAATAGCTCATGAACCCAAAAAATAGTGATATTGAGAAAACCTATACAAACTTACTCCAACGTTTATTAGCAATTATGTTAAGTTCAACACCATTAGCAATTATGTCAAGTTCTAACACCCAAATGGATAAGAGAAATAGCTTGATATGATGTGAAGTTTAACTGTGTTCAAACTTATGTTGTGGGTTGTGACCATTATGACAGAATGATTACCCACACTTACAACTCGGGAGAAGTGTTTGACATGGGTGCCTCACACATGGGCTTGATGATTAAGCTTCCAATTGAGCCACAAATGGGCTCGAGCTTGACTTATCTAGATGTAATAGACAACTAGGCTAGGTTTGGGCTTGCACATGGCCAAGATCGAAAACCCAATGCTTTCCCCACCCATTCCTTCCCAATCCTCTTCATCTTCCCTTTACACGAGTCAAAACTTGTTTCCTCTTTAAAACCATCTCAAAGCTAAGACTCTCTCTCTCTCTCTCTCTCTCTCTCTCTTTGGTCCAAGTTCTTAAAGACGGATATGAGAATGGATGTGTGTGTCTATATATCTATATATCTATCTATATAATGCCTCAATCATCAAAATCACAAATATTATGAACACTACCATGTTCATTCGATAAAAGACCAGTACAGACTTCCGACTTGCTGTTTTGGATTTAAATCATGAAATCACTCACCTTAATTGGAGAAAGGTCATAAAAGAAGAAAACACCAGGAAGAGATTGAATGCGACCAAGTTCAGCACCCCTAAAATGCTCTGTTACAGAGAACTACAAAGACAGTATTACTGCTTGTTCAAATTTTGATCAAACAATGATGTAGAACAAAGCTGATCATTTCAATTTAGAACTTACAAGGAGTCCATTATACCTGATTCGACTGGATTTTGTGGCCACTTATGTCAGTGTAGACAGTAGGAACCACCTGAAAAAGAGAATAAAAACAATGAAGTGTGAAGCATTTCACAATGGGCATTTTACTATTCTAACCAGTCGGCCAAGACAAGAAAAAAATGCTTCAACCAAGACCTGCTATTTTACTGTTAACAATTCTACAGCCGGAAAGTAAAAAATAGCTAAATAAAAAGGCTAAAATGACAAAATTACATAATTATAACTTGCTGCAACCAGAAGGTAATATTGTCTTTCAACCAAAGAAGCAATCACTTTCAAGATCACTAAAAAGCTAGTGCCTCAGTGGTTATGGCATGCTTGAAGAAACTGATGGGACCAAGCCTTGGTGTCAGTTCCTAAAAAGCTTGAGGATATTGAAATTTAACGAAAAAAAAAAAAAAAATGGAGATTGGAGACAGCCTTCATGACGGACCTTAATGAAATACTGATACACTGCATATGGAGTAAGTTGAATCCACTGAATTCTGGTAATTTGAGAAACCAAACTGATGTCAATACCATAATCACCAGCAATTAAGAAAGACTCTCTCTCTCTCTCTCTCTCTCTCTCAAGAAAAGGGTCTTTAAATGAATGCACGAGCTATTTACATAGCATGGAGTACCAAATTGATACTTTTGCAAGAAATGGTATACTGAGATGAGGGCATACCCATCAAGAGGATTCACCACACCAGGAAAATAGTCTCCAAAAGCTAGTTTGTTAATTTTATGGCTGATCTGTTGTCATAAAAAAAAACGTTAAAAATAAAATACTTCTAGATTGATTGGCAACGTAAATGAAAATTCTCCTTGTCAATGAAATGGAAACATTGCTACAGAAATGGAAGTAGAAATTCATTTATGAGTTAATCTTTACATTAAAACTATCTTTTTGAAACACCAACAGATCATGTACGTGAATATTTGATTGTTGGAAGCTCTTCCCAGGTGCAAAGTGGAAGTTTCCTGCCACCTTGTTAACTTCCAAGAACCCATATATGTTGCATCCTTCACCTTCCTCATCTTTAATCCGTTGTAGGAAACCCTCTCTTTTGCACTGTACATACATGCACACAAGTTAGATCAGACTGAACTATCCGTCAAGTAGAGTCATAATTACAGGAGTTGGAAATTCATCTATTCTAACTTGTATAAATTAAAATTCACATAGCTGACATTAATGGCCAAGGCATAAACTAAACAGTGACATACAAAAATTCGATGTTGGATGGTCGATGCTTATGCTCATGGTGCTTCATATTACTTGATATCTTGGCCCTTTAAGCCCAATGAAATTGATCAAAAGTCATTCCGATTTAAGATCTGATTATTAAAAGTTTTTGGGGTGGGTGAATGAACATTGAAGATTGAATCTGAATGTACAAACTCTTAAAGAGTGTATTATTTTTGAAACATAACTCATAATTATTTTTGAAAGATCCAAACATGGGACCATCTTGCCATACACACCATGAGGGTGATATATAGAAGATCGGGTTCTGTGCAAGTTTGTATAAGGCACAGAGGGCAAGAAGCTGATTGCACTTCGTATCCATGTCAAAATGGTTAATGGAGAGTTTGTCAATCACAGGGTTCTATCGTTCTTCCATACAACCTATGCGTGCTACTTAAACATCGTGCTGTGTCACATGGTACATCTCCCCCTCAATAAAATTTTCATCCTCTCGCAGGAGAAAGAGAGGAGGAGGAGGAGGAGGAGGAGGAGGAAGAAGAAGAAGAAGAATGTACCTACCACTTCTTCCAATTAAGACAAGAAAAACCTTGGCAGGCCAATAGAGGGAACTTGGAATATGTGAAAATTACATATGACTACCAAATCCGAAGATATTTTCAAATCCAAAATAACACTTGTACGTAGAGCACGACTGAAAATAAGAATGGAATGCATAGAACAGATCAATGTAGCAAAACTCTCTCTCTCATTAAACAATGGGAGACTTGTCCACCAAACTAGTAAAAGAAGAGAGCAATGGGAGACTTATAGACCGAACTTGTAAATGAACAGAATGAGTTTCATTCAGATAAACCTGATCTATAAAATCTGGGTTTGACAGCCCCCAACCTTTTTTCCGATATGCTTCACGAACTTCTTCACAGGAATTGCAGCAATCTTCATCAGACTGAAAAGAAAAAATTGGACTCAGATCTAATAGTTAAAAATAATAGGCATACAACACACAATGAAATCTTTTCAAGTGATGAATGATTTGTAATTAAGGGACCTATGCAGATGTGGGGAACTACAAAACATCATATGAAAAATGGACTGAAGTCTGACAGGATCAGGTGCCAATGTCGAAAAGATCACGAAAAGTGACAGTTTTTTTTTTCTAACCCCCCTCCTTTCACAATCACCCTATATGATGCTTGGACATATCAAAGTAGGCAACGTTTTTGAATTATGTCTAGTGAGAGACTTCATTTCTATTATAGAGAGGAGCAATTGGGTGCTCTTGTAACTACTATACTGGCAGCAGTTAGTGTTGAGGCTATTGCGAACAAGTCCCACATTGAAAGTGTAGAGGGAGATCTGGGGGTTTATAACGGACTTGAGTCACCCCACCTAACAACCTAGTCTTTTGGGCTGGAAGTCCAGGTCCTAACAAATGGTATTAGAGACAGGTCTTAGGCTACCTCATGTGGGCTCAAGTGATCCCTCAGGCGAAGGGGATGGCCGACGTCGCTCTCTCCGGTGAAGAGCCTTGTTCAAGGGGGGGATTGTTGGGGCTGCTGCGAACGAGTCTCACATGGGAAGTGTAAAGGGAGATCTAGGGGGTTTTAAAGGACTTGGGTCACTCCACCTAACATGCTAGTCTTTTGGGCTGGAAGTCTAGGTCCTAACAGTTAGGGCGTGCTGGCCCCAATTTAGATCATTGGAAATTACTCAAAAGATTGGCTATTCTTGATGAACACATGCCCCAAATCTGATTCTATCTGTGGGCCCCACGGATGGATAGATGAGAAGATGATATCCTTAGGTCTAATAGATTCAAAATGTCACCCATCATCGCATCCACCAAATGGTGGGGTCCACATTTGGATGGAGTAGATGGGAGTGTGCACCTATTTACCAATGGGCAATGTTCTGAGTGGTTTGGAGTAATCAAGGTAGAGTCATATGCTCCAGTTGCTACCTCAGTACACTACTGATGGCAACACATTTTCACGGACTTAGTGACACTTCTCTTTCTGAGTTGCGATCTTATTGTTGAAGGCGATTCATCTAATGCCATCTCTGGGGCTACTAATAAAAAGCCCCCTCGTAGAAGTTGATTAACATTTTTAGGGACACTAGGAGATTGAGTAGGATGGGTGGTATCACCTTCACACACATACCTTGGTCAACGAACAATATTGGTGACTTTTTAGCAAAGGAGGGAGTACAAAAACAAAGACCTGCAATGGAGTTGTTTTGATCACAATACTCTTTGGGTGTATGGAGAGATGTGGACTCCTTATTGTATCTATGTTGACCGGGGAGTACTGTACATATAGTGTTTTTCCTTATTCTCTTTGTATTCTATCTGAAATCCATGTATAACTCTTTTATACTTAGCTCCATCTCATTTGTACCTTATACATGATTTAATAAATTCATTTGTTGCTGTTTCAAAAAAAAAAACATATGAGAAGAAAGCAAACAGAAAACATACCACTTCTGCACCATAACAAGAACCACAATATGTCTCATTGTGCTCAAGCCTTCCTCCATGTCTTTGCAAAGGCTTTTCTATCTGTGGTGTGAAATAAAAACATTATAAATTAATTAATTAATGGCAGAAGATGTATGTTTACCAAATTGGAGCTATAATAGAAGGAAAAGAACAGGAAATAAGATTAGTGAGACCAATTTTACTTTGAGCCCTAGTTTGTTTGTTTGCTTATGGGCAATTTAAAACATTTGAAATCCAAGATAAGGTACCACAGTGAATGCTGCAAACAATGAAGTAATAATTAGTGAGACAAGAAATCAATTAAACAGTAAATTGGAATTGTGAAGCAAGCGTTTAGAGACAAATTGTTTCAAAATTAATAGAAAAAAGAGTACATGGAATGAAATTTTAGTAGGTGTTAGAGCAAGGAAGAGGAATTGTCTAATTGAAAAAGATCTAGTTCTATATTGTGACAAAATCAGATGCTTACAACAGTAGAAACAAACAGAGGATCTATTTTGGATATCTTCAACAAAATAACTGCAAGGCGGGCTAAATGCAAGCAAACAAGTGGATTTTGTGGGCAAATAGGAACATTCACATTCTGGGTTCGGAATGGGTTGTGCTCTAGGGCATCCCAAGCCCATCAGGCTTTGTAGGTTAAAGCTTGCGCCCACCTGTTTGAGACCATTACAAATCTAGCCGTTCAAATTGAAAGTAGACATGATGAGCTACAAGTGGACCAAATTTCAGCTCAAAAATCAATTTCGAGCTACTTGATCTTAGTAGTTAAAGTCACCAGACATACTTGTCTTGGTTATTCTTAAGAACGTCTGATGATTTTGATCATTAAGATCAAGTGGCTAAAAATTGCGTTTTAAACTCAAATTTGGTCCACTTGTATGTAGCTCACCATGTCTATTGTCAATCTAAAGGATCAAATTTTTAATTACTTTCAAAATATTTTTTTTTAAAGATGGAAAATGACATAGGTGCACACACACATATAATGGCTCAATGGATCGAAGAGCCTGATGGACTTTCACAGGCTTCTTGCAAATGTTTGAGCCTAACCCGTTGGACTGGCATATATGTTCAAACCCGTTTTTTAATGATGGGTTCAGGCTTGTTTCGGGCTAGGTTTGGGCTGAGGAACAACCCTATGTATAAAAGTGTTATGTAGATTAAGGGTGCAACTTAGATTGCTAAGCTATATGGAGCTCAATGTTGGGCGATGAAGAAAAGAAAAGTAGTTTAAGTAATGGTAATAGATATGCCTATGTTAAGATGGACGTGTGGGGTAACATTAAAACATTTAATTAGAAATCAGTAAATTAAAAGAAACTCTAAAGGTAGCCCTAGTAGATGGGAAGATGATGGAAAACTGTTTGAAATGGTTTGCCCAGTAGGGCACATATGTAAAAGACTAGAAACTGTCCCAATATGAAGAATAGAAATATATTACAAGTAGAAGTTACTAGGAAAAAGGGAGACCCCTTTAAGGACTTGGACTAAGCAACAAGAAAAGACATTAGATTGTGGAGTGATAAAAGAGATGATTTTTTATATGGTAGAATGTAAATAGAGAACTGGAAAGGCCAATCCTAGATAAATGGGAAAAGGGTTTAGATGATAATGATGATGAATGATTGTCTTTTCATTTTCCATGGTTCATAAATTTCTTATTCAAACAAACTTTGTGTTGTGGCGGCTTCAATCCTGAACTTTATGTTGGTGGACTTATAAACATTCTATGCACTTACATTTACACAGACTTGATTGTGTTTGTTTTGGTGACTCACCAAAAAGAAAGAGAAATACTTCATTTGACATTTGTTTGCAAGTAAAAAAAAACCATACTTTCAAAAATGATCTTTATTAGATTAATAATTGAAAAAGACAGATGACAACTCAGTTTATGCTAAGTTTGGTGGTAGCAGTGATAAGGCTAGCGAGGAGCATATTCTATCTTATGCTAACCCTATTTCGTTATGTTTATTAAATGAGGTGGAATTACATGCCTTATGGAGGAGTGCTAACGAGATGGAGAGAATTGTGGTTCAAGGAGATATTTTAGAGGTGATTCTTTAGCTATCACTGGGTGGGTTAAAGATACCCAATGCCATTGGAGAATGCTAGGCAAAGTAAAAGAGATTAGGCAGATTGTTTTAAAGAAAGAATTTATCATTTCTCACATGTTACGGTCTCAGAACGGTGAGGCTAGCAGACAGCCTGGTGAAGGAGGGTGTAGGTTTAAATGCTGACTTGGCATCAAGGGGTTAGAGTCAGGTGTTTTTCTTCTGGGGGCTCCATTGGCAGCTGGGCTGTTAGATCTTTAGGTATTATAATGTGTTGGGATGTACTTTCTTCCCTATTAATGCAATTGATACTTTTTGGAAAAAAAAAAAACGAAAAAGAAATGATGAAATACAGCAGTTACAAGTACCTAAAAAAGGAAATAACAAAGAAAGAAAAATGGTAAACTGATAACCTTAGGTGCACCAATTCTGTCCTGCTTAGCCTCTATGACATTGCCATGAGCATCGATCCTATTCTTGATTATATCATGTTTCTGCAAGTAACATAAAGTGCAATTCGGTATAATAGCTGACTGCCAACATTAAATCTTACAAAAGATTTAATCTGTATATCTCATGTCTCAGCTGGTGGCAGAGTTATTAATACAATATAAAATGCATGAAATGAGAATAAAGCTTCAACTCAAGACTCTAGTACATACCACATCAAGGTGTTGCTCTCCACTGATATCCATGGCGTCAATACTGACTAAGGAACATGACAGGGCAGGAAAGGTGACATCAAACTGCAATTGCAAAGACAAAAAACAACATGAATCAAGTAATTAGATAATCACCAAACTTCATTGCAAGTGTAATTGCTAATTTGCATGTGTAGGTTGCAAGTGTTAGAGTCTGACGATGCGCAGTGTTGGACTCGGTAAACCAAAAAACGGGACACCAGGGACACAACACCATATTTAAATAAATTTAAATATAAAATTTATTTTAAATGAAAATAAGGAGAGAAAATAATACTAATAGAAATAATATACTAGTTTTACTCTAAACAATTAAGTGACAAATCTATTTAAAAAAAAAAAAAATTGAGATATATTGATATTTTAATTAGGTTTTAAGAGAAGAAAGGTGTAATAATATTTTAGTCATCTTGGTGAACAATGTTAAAAAGCACTAGAAGAGCCCATGAGAATGGGTGTGGGTCTAACACAAGTGTGAGTGTCTATAAGTGTTTGACACGGGTAAGTCACACGCCTTGAAGCATCCACGCAACATAGTCACATAATCATTTTTTTTGAGAAGCCAATTTACTACAATGACTTCTACGTAATTCACATCATCATAAACACTTATCTCATCTATTTGCAAGTGACATCCTCATAAGAGAGATTTAACTTCTAACTTGGTATAATGTATACTAGATGAAGATACTAAATTTATTACAATGCGCTACCTAACCATTCTCAGTTTTAGAGTCCCTTTCTACGTTATCCAAACTGCTAAAGTTACATTTCATGTATTATGCATTCGTCTTTGCTAATTGTCAACCCGTTCATCTCTAAGGCTTTTGACCAAAATTCCAATTTCTCACTTAATTGGTTTTTAGTTGCACCAATTGGTCTTATATCATCTGCAAATAGAATAGACCAAGGCACTCTATTCATCTCCAAGGTTTTCCTCCATTGTTCCAATTTCTCATTTAATTGATTTCTAGTTCCACCGATTCACTATACAAGTTGCAAATAAATACACCAAGGCACTTCATCTTGTACATCTGATGTTAAGTAGTCCATTACTAAAGGAGAAAAAAAATATAAATGGGCATAAAGTTTATCCTTGGTAAAGTCCAAGTCCTACTAGGGACTTCATTGTCTCTCCACATACTATTCTTACACTAGTTGTCACCTATTCACAGTTTCATGCATATTGTGTATAACCTCAACATACTTATTAGGGATGCATTTCTTTTTTGTGTTTGCGAGAACAATTGCTTCAAAAACCTATCTTAGGCCTTTTCTAAGTCAATAAAAGCTATATATTGATTTTCTTTTTTTTTCCTCCCTAAATTTCTCCACGAGTTGTCTCCTTACAAAAATAGCTTATATTGTTGACCTACTTGGCATAAACTTGAATTGTTTCTATGAAACATCTGATTATTGTCTTAGCCATTGTTCTATCATTCTCTCTCAAAGTTTCATGGTGTGGCTTCTAAGTTAAATACCATGATAATTGGCACCATTTTGAATATCCCCATCTTATAGGGGGGACCATCGTACTCTCATACCATCTTCAAGCATTCATTTTATATGGAACATTTTGTGAAACAACTTAGTTATCCATCCAATGCCAGGTCTATAGGAATACTGTCTAGTCCTACACTTTACATCAAAGATTTTGTTAAACAACTTAGTTATCCAAACTAATGCCAATTCTATCCAATAAAATCCACAGTTCTATAGGAATACAGTCTAGTCCTAATGCTTTACTTTTCTTCATCTTACATAAGGCTAACTTCTCTCAAATTTTGTTTGCCAACCCTTCATTTACTTTTCTTAGCCATAATTCACATGCAAACATGAATGAATAAATACACAAACGAACGACATGTCTTGAACCCACTTTTAGGCAGCAAAGCTATATAAATTAGAAAATTAAATCTTTAAAATTGGTGTGGATTAAGAACCACACAATGAACATGACACACTAGCAATTCTTGACAACAACCTATGTAAATGCCATCCAAGATGGAAACACTTAATATAATTATGGTATGGAAAATTCAAAATCATGACCTCCACAAAAAAAACCAATTTAAGATTCAAAAAGCCATAGAGAAGTTATTGGAGAACGCCTTTAAAATTTCATTATGTACTTATGATGAGTGAAAGGATTTTTTTTTTAACATTCAAAATAGCTAGGAATGGCAAGAATTAAGAAAGTTCTCAATTAATGAAGGCAGTCAACAGAAGTTATGATGTTACATTGATACGAAGTCTTTCTCCTCTTGAAGTATCTACTACAAGCTTTGTCTCTGTAACTGCATGAAGATATAGTCCTTCAACAGAAAAGGAAAATAAAGTCAATACAAAAATAATTATGAATTTAAAAATATATACAAGACAATTGTTATTATTAATCATCAAAATTATCATCAACATTTTCCCATCTTTTGGGTTGGTTTATTATTCAACTTTTTCGCTGTACCCTATCAGACGTCGTAGTCTCCATCGTTCCCTATTTTGGCATTTCCTTTGTTACCACCTCAATCCTAAGTATTTCATGGCCTCCACCTCCTCTGGTTACGTTGAATCCATAAGTTGCAACCTTTCATTTGTTGTACTGTAGTCGTTTATCGTCTTTTGCATTTGCCCAAACCATCTTGAACAGTATTCCCTTGATTTTATAGTATTGGGGTGATCTTGAGGCATCCTCTAATGCACTCATTCCTAATTCTATCCTCTCTTTCTTTTTTTTGTGTGTGTGTATGGAGGGAGGGGCTTAAACCAAATTCATCTCAACATAAAAGATATGAATTGAAATGAGTAAGGTAGAGGGAACATAAAGGTTGCCCAATAAATAGGGGGAAAAATTGAAGGAATATTGTTAAAGATGGTTGAAGCGCTTCTATAGATGACCATATACATCTTTGGTATGAAGAATTGGTGGTCACAACTAGAACGTAGCAGGAAAGCAAGAAGACCGTTAAAGATTTTAATTGAGGTGGTGATAAGAGTGTTTATTATAAGATGGAGTAGAAATGTAGAAATTCAAAATGCCAACCCTAGATAGATAGAAAATGGCTATGATAATGTGATGTATAGAATGTTCTTGGCATCTCTCTTGCTAAAGTTACACTCCGCTTCTCAAATACGCTATAGTCTTGTGCATGCCAGTTGAAGAGAGAAAAAGTGCAAGCAACACATCTCATCTCTTATACACCGGACACTAGTGTATTCAAGTTGTAGAGAAAGCTTCTCTTTGAGAGAGGAAATTTATAGCAACCCTCATTTTGTGAGCAGCATTCTTTGGAGAGAAAAGAGGAGATAAAGAAAGACAAGAGAAGGACAAAGGCAAGGAAGGCACACTCAACCCATCTTTGCCATTGATTTCTACCATTCGTAAGAGGAAACGTTGTATTTGTAATCCAAGAGTTTTATATTTCTTGTAATTCTAAACCAATCTTGTTGGTACATGAGTGATATATATAATCTTAGCTTGATCTCTTGATTGGCTAGAGGAATTTGGAGAGAAATCTTTGTAATTCCATTATTTTACATAGTTGAATGTTTTGGATCTTGTCTTGTGGTTTTCCCTTCACTTTGGGAGTTTTCCACACTAAAATTAGTGTCTCTCTTGTGATGTGTGGTTTTTGCGTTTTTTGCATCATTCTCTTTCACTTGTTTCATCTTTTGATTCACACTTAGGGTGGGAATAGTTCTACGGTTTCCTAACACTTGAATTACCTGACTATTATATCTCATTTTTATAGTCTATTTGACGACTTTTTGAGACTTAACTCTTTAGAGTTTATATTTTAGTAACCAATACTTGTTTTTTTATGGATGCTTCTTTGATTGTAATATGCCAATACAATGTATGTAATTGCACAGGTTGATCAATGATCCAATTTAGCCAATCTGAATTAATTGCCCAAATTAAAAATGAATTGGAGTTCTACAAATGAGATAGTTATAAGCAAGTCAGAAGAGGGCTAAAATATGAACGGGGTCAAAAAGTTTTAACATAAACAGGGGCATGCTAGAATGAAGCTCTCGACCTGACCCGCCCGACCAGATCACATCCCCATCGAAAACTAAGTGCATAGATGTGCAAGGAAAAGAACCCACTTTCATGTTTCTGGAAATTTTCTCAGAAAATGCACGCAAGTAACCAAACAGGAGAAAATAGAAAAAAAGGGAGAAATGGGGACGTACTGAGCTCGGACATGAAGAGCAAGAGCATGATAACGGAAGAAATGATTGTTATAACACCTCCAGATAGCGTACGGTTGTAGAAATCCTCGTTGATCTTCGGATATGCATCCAGGTTCCGCAGCTTGTTCCAGATGCCGTCCATCTCAGCCGATGGACGGATTGGATGGCTCGGGGTAATCTCTCAGTTAATCAATCGAATTAACGAGGATTTACAAAATCCGAAGATGGATTAACGACGATCTTCTTCTCTTCTCTTTTGGGTTTTTTTTTCCCTCGTTCTCTCTTCTGCTCTCCTTACGAAGGAGGATGTTTGCCTGCACCTGACAATTGAATGAAGCCCACATTATTAAGCCACAAACAAGTGCCCTTTATTTACAGGGCCTTGAGTAACAACCATGGATCTTGGCAAGTTCATAATATGAACATATCAAATTAAGATAAATTTATTAATAATATAAAAAGGAAAGGGAAAATTATAAAATATAAACAGTTTTTGTTTCTTTCTTTTGAATCTTCTTCTTTTATTGAACAAATGAACTTAAAAGAAGGATGTCATTTTATAGAGTAATATATGAGTGACACCTTTAAATAGTTATGGGCATTGCAATAAATACTTTGGTAATTTTGTTTTTTTTTTTTTCATATTTTTATTGTGAAAATACCATTTGTTAATAATACCGTTTAGTTAAAAGGTATTTTTTCCATTTTTTTCGGAAATTTTGTTTTATCATGATAAAATTGGGGTAATATCTTGATAATAACGTGATATATCACGATATTTTAATTTTTTTTTTTGTCTTTTTCTTATATCTATATAAACTTATAAACCCTTTTATATGACACAAATCAGACATTCTTTAAATTTATTAATGGTTATTTCAATTTTAATTGTCATTATCATTTGCATATCTATTAACTACATTTTCATTTTTAGATATATATTTTCTATGAGATTTTCTCAATAATATCACATAAATACTTCAAAATTTTGAAAATATTTTGATATTATCGTAATATTCTAAAAATGATATTTGTGACATTTAATGGGTGCAACATAACCAACCTTGGGACTTAATTCGGAGTTTCGGACTACAGTAGTTTTTGGCTGCTATCATGGTTGAAACTTGAAATTTTCTCCTAGTAGGATACATGTCAGGCCTTGGATAGACTAAACCGAACCTGAACCTGAGGCCCTGAGCCCATTTATACTTACACCACCAACTCACCAAGTAGTCACGAACATCATACACCATTATTTGGGGATGCAACTTGGGCCAGGCCTAACCCAAGCCCTCCTGAAAAAACTGGAAAGAATTTGAGTTTGGGTTGACTTGGGCTCAGTTTTGAGCAAAAAATGTTTGTAGAATTTAGGTCAAGCTGAGCTTAGTACATGAAAGCCTAAAGTTGGCCTGCAGTTTGAGTTTGAGCTACATTTTGAAGAACCTAATTTTCTTTAATTATTATTATTATTATTATGTGTATAAATATAAAATTTGTAACATATAGAATAATACAAAAGAAATACCATTTAGCCCAAAGAAGCCCAATCTTGAATAAGCCTTTATATACATTATGGTTTCGAAATTGCGCTTGGATTCTACAAATACAATTCTGGCCATGCTTAGTTTTGACTAAGTCAGGTTACTTTGGGCCAAGGCCAGGGCTCTGATCCTTCAATTGCAATTCGAGACTAGGATTAGGTAGGGCCGAACTCCTGTCCGACCCGCCACTATTTTATAGCTGAAGCATATGCATGTTACAAAATTCAAGGGTCGAAATATAAATGAAATATATGTTTACAACGTTAGCTTTTAAAAGCTGGGCTTTTACTTAGTTTGACCCAATACCCTACTTGGTCCATCCAATTACTTATAATTAGGATTTGTTGGGTTTGGTTATCTTTCATCCCAGTGGACACGCCGTATATGATACTCCCTCTGTCCCAATTTAGTTGTCTTATATGGATTTTGGGATTGTCCAATTTATATTGGAGTAGCATAAAGTGTGTTGAAAATAGATGAAATCACATGGAGTTCCTTAAAAAATACAAAATGTTTCAAATGAGACAACTAAAATGCGACGGAGACAGTATAATATCTCTAAATTGGGCTCAAGTTGTAGTCAAGTCAAGTTTAAGTTCAGATTGAATTTTCTAGACTTAGATGTCAGGTTACAGCTTGGGTGGATAGGGCTGAGTTTTGGATTTTGGCTCAACCCAACTTTGTCAAGCCCAGACTGACTGAATTGTAATTTTAGACCCGAAAATGAAGCTGACTCAAGTTTGGTTCAATCTGAACTCGAATTTTTTTTTTAACATCTTTACATATGTGCTCTGGTTAGATTCGACTCAAGTTTCAGCCTAAGTTTAGGTCAATTATCAACTATACTTGAACATGTTTAAGTTGTACATCTCTCGCGGTCATTCATGTACAGATTCATTGGCCTTGGCAGCCTAAAATCCTCAACCATGCCCTAATTCGATGAATTTTCATGTTTCTTCCATCTCATCACCATACCCATCAAGTCATCAATTAAAATATACATATTGAACATGCAATAACAACCATCACATATATCTATCATTGCGAAAAAATTATTTGTCCAATCCAATGTTATCAAAACCAGACCTCGGACCTTCTCCTTCACGGTTGAATCTTATTTAACCTAACTTTCCTCAGAGACAGTTCGATAGATGGCCCGGTTCTGATAACATTGGACTCCAACCTTCCAATCTACATACAATGTATATGCATCTTCGTGTTTCACATAAATACTTTCAAAATAAATTGGTCGATTTGTGCCTTAAATTTTTCTGTTTTACCTTTTAAATTTCATCATAATAATAGAACTAGGTTTCCAATATTAGACAAAATATTTGCAGAAAACTATCAATTTTAAAAATTTGAGAGTCAACTACAAAAGATTACTTCAACATCCAAAGCATGCCTATTCCCTCCTGTGTGTAGAATGCTGTCAATGGATCATTAACTTTAGTTTTATATGGGTTTCTACCTATATTTAAAATCCCTCACTTTTTCTCCAAAATGATTATCTTAAGAATCAAGATAAAAAAAAAAAAAATCACACTAACAAAAGAAATCCTATCTTGAATGATCACCTTTAAGAGCATACTCTGGTATATATGGTCTAGGAATTAGGATAGGATGACACTAAATTACTAAAGTAATAATAAAAAGGCAAGCACCCCATTAAGATAACCAATTGCAAGAAATGCTTTCTTTTTCTAGCAAGGAATATCATCAAAGATCATGGATTTGAGCCTCTACACACCTATTAGAATCAATCATTGTAAAGGAAATCAAGGAAATCTTAAATTCACTCCAAATCTATCAATAGCAATTGAAAGAAAGAGCATAAAGTATAGATGCAAGAGATAAAAAAGGAATTTGAAGGCTTCTAAGTTCTAACTTTTACTTTTTTTTAAAAAAAAAATAAACACTTTTTTGAATTTGCTACAGTATTTCCTTGTAATCTAGAATAATTTTTTCCTTTCCAAGCAAGAAAATAATATCTTAACTAAGTTTAAGTGCAACTTGATAGAATATGAAGCCAAATTGCATTAGGTGGATACCTAGTTTCATTGATTAGAGTTTATTCCTAAATATGTTGTTTACTGCATAAAAGGTATTTCATAATTTTTATACTTGATGACGATTATATATTATATATATTAGGAATTTTTCAGTCATAAGATTCATTTTTATTAGAGAGACAGAAGGAAAAAAACATTGGTACCACATAGATAGCCCGAGTTCGCATCTCCAATTCTGTGTGGAGAGGGAGAACCGAGTGTCTCAAACCCTGACGTTAGTAGAGTGTTAGCATATCCCACATTGCTATTAACACAAGGTGTTTATCTGTCATGGCAAGTTGCAAAGCCCTCAATCAGAATGATTGGGTGCCATTAGCACCCAAGTGGGAGAAAATTTTTAGATAGATGCAGAGGTGAAGGTATGGTTCCATGAAATGAATATTCCAATTGGATAAGTTGGCACCTCAAACTGGCAAGTGGTAGCTTCTTATCAGTCTGGTTGTAGCTTCTTGTCTTTGGCACTTGATGACTGCCACACCAATTAAATTGTAAGTTCATGGCCTCCCATACAAAGCTACAAAATATACTATGTGCTGATGCATTGTATGTTCAGCAAGCAACTGGATGCTTCTGTTTTTTTGAAGAACCATTATTGCCATGGAGCTGCTAAAAAGGGTAAAAAACGATTGGATAATATGTTTCAAACGTGGCAATTTGATATTCTTCCAATCAGATGAGACATATTGATACTAGGGATTTGATTTTACAGTAGAAGTTATCCACTGAAAGGATTCCTCCTTTTAAATGACTTTTTTTTTTTAAAATAAAAAAGATACAGAGCAATGAATATATAAGCAATCATGTAGAAACATAATAAGATTTATGGAGTTTCATAGTGTATCAATATCTATGTTTTTTTTTTTTTAATTTACGTGTGAAAAACCACGGAATACCTAACGTAAAACCTCCACGGGCGAGCCTACTACTCCTAAGGCACACCAAGGTTAGACTATGGGAGTTCGAACCCGCAACCTTCCCCTTTCTGAGATAGAAGACAACCAGTTGAACTATACCAATGTGCCTCAGTATCTATGTTCGTGGTAAAATAAGAGCAATTTCACTGTTTTAAAAGTAAGGTAGTGCTGAACTTGCCTGTTTCTGAGACTGGGACTGAGTGAAACTGAGTTGAGTCAAATTCTTTTCTTATCACTTGACTCCAGTAAGTCTAGAAGACCATGAGAGATACATTATATAAGTAATTTCCCTGCATAAAGTTATAAAAATACTTTTATACAGTTAAGTTTGGAGTTTCAATAAGACATTCATAACATGTTTTAAAAGAAAATAAAGAACAGCTCAACTCACATGGTACTTTGGTTATTCTTCTCATATTCGACGATTGTTGGCACTCCACTTAGAACTAAGGTAGCACGAGTGCTTCATATTAAATCTTTGTAATACATTCATAAGTTTTTCATTTAGGTCTAACATTCTTTTTTTAATTGTCACGTATTTCATCCAAAAGATTGGAATGATAGCCATGAACCGACCTCAAGAATCATGAGTTCCGAGTTTAATTTTTACTCTAATCAAAGAGCCACTTCTTGTAGAGTTACCCGATGTGTATGGATAGGGAGGCTTACATGTATCTTAAGGATTAGTCGGGTACTCTAAGAAGTCTTGGCACCTTCATAATAAAAAAAATTGTCATGTGTTTTAGTTTCTATTGGCTTTTTGTGCTCTATATTCTCTTTGTAGTTTCAGTTTTTTTTTTTAATTTCATACTACATTGCATTAGGGTTCCACATCCATTCATGTAAGACAATCATTTCTAACTTACATGCATTCACGTACATGCTTCAGATTATAAGTTTGTCCATTCTTTTTGTTTTCTACCACAGCTTTTGAACTTTGAAGGCTTGGATTTTGAGCTAAATACATGCAATTTCTGTATGAGCCTATTTTTAGATTAGATTCTCACTCTTTTGTAGTTTTTGTACCCAGATTCTTTAGCAGCCTTACAGCTGGATTGAAAATATACCCCTTACTAATATTTTTATCATTCCAAGTTCTACCACGTGTCCTCATTCTCAAGGATAAACTACTCTTAACACGGTATGTAAATGATTTACTAATTCTTAAAATATGTGAAAACCTCTCTATCTATCTATATACATCGAGTAATATTATGGAGAGTAGCCTATATTACTTGAGATTTCCTTAATTGCAATCCACCTATAAATCAATTTGCGATTTGTTGGACCATCGTATGTGAGTAGTTTTATGAAACAGTGTAATGTTGTCTTATTTATACCAACAGTTAGTAAAGAATTCAGCAATTAAGTTGTAATTGTCATTAAAATTTTGTTTTATTTAATTGAATTAGTGTTTTTAAATACTACTCTTTTAACTTTATAAATATTCTTTTTAGTAAGCATTATAGCTATTATAACTTTTTAGTTAAGTTGGTTATGTGTCTGCATCAAACCACAATTTTCCCAATTTTAAATAAAGATAAAGAAACCTTCATTCCTCTTTTTATTTTGTTACTTTTTAAAAGCACTTAAGATTAGTGGTAGCTAATCATGCGGCTTAAACAAGATTACACAGTTTAAGAGATTTAGAAAAAAACAAAGGTAAAGAGTGTTATCTCAAATTCTCAATGACTTTCTCAGTAGATGCAAAGATTTTGTCCAACGTAGATAAGGGTTTAAGAAATAGTAAAGTAAGTTTTAAGGATGATAGAAAAGATGGAAATGGAATATATGTCGAGAATGTGATGAAAAGAGAGAGGTTTGAATCATAAAGTAAGAGCTTTTTTTGCTAATCTTGTCTTATTTAGCCTAATAGCTGCTGACTAGTCCATTTTACATGGCAAATTTTGGTTAGGCCAAGAGGAATATAGAATAGGAGAAAGGGTCTGCCTTTTTAAGGTGGGTGAGTCATGGGTGGCGTGTAGACCACTCAGTTGGTGGGGTCAGATAAGAAAGACATCAAGAACAAGATAAAATACACATGAAAATGAAACCATAGCTATGCTTTGTTGGCTTCTAGATGTGATCATGTCAAGCTCATTTTAATTTTAATTTTAGAATTTCATGTGTATAAAGTGTTGTTTTTTATAAAAGACACTTTCTTAATCTCTTTAGTAATCAAAAGTTTTTGATTAGTGATAATGTTGTAAATGCTTTAGAAAAAGGAGAGAGTTTTCATGTGCTTATAAACCTCAAGATCAAAAGGTTTAATGATAATGTGGGACTTTTACTAACACTCTCCTTTAACATCAGGGAAGGAGACACTCGGCTTTCCTCCTCCATGCAGACTTAGAGTTATGAATGCGATCCATCCCAATGGTACCCCTGCTCAGATATCATTTGAAACACTTAAGTAAAACTCATTTTTAAAAATCGATGAAAAAAGGAAATGTTCATGTGCTTAAAAATCTCAAAATCTGAAAGTCCACGAATAATTTTTTGAAAGTTTTGTGAACATCATCATCACCATCAGACTTTCATTAATCATTACTTTTTGAAGCTAAGCTGAACTTTATTATGGAGAGGGAACTACGCTCATGATGTTAATCATTTAAGAGTTGGAAAAAATCCAATCAAAAAGATTTGCTACATTAGCAAATACTTAAAATTTAACATTTCACATATAAAACCAAAAAAAAATTAAAGAGTTATCATTCTCAAAGAAAAAGAGATGAACCGCTGTCTAATAATAACAGTAGATAGTGATATGAACAAGATGGACCAAGCCAGGTAGAACCAGGTAGAAGATTTACATATTACAGCCTAAAATCGGGCCTTGGCTCAAAATTTCAACCTGGGATAAGGAATAAACTGGTCTTTAAGTGAATATAATGAAGAACAATTTAAATAATGGGCTAAAGTTTAAAGCCTGAGTTGAGGCTACAGGCTTAAAAGAGTGCCTGTATTGAGACCAAAAGGTTTGGGCTTGGGTGCAGTCAGGGCATGTCCAATACATTTTCAATCCATTAGTAATCCCAGCCTCTCACTTCGAGTGGGTCATCTTGGATGGGTCATAATCAAGGGTTTTAATTTTTAGCATCTTGGCTTATACAGTCCATATTAGGATATTGGCGGCTAAATATGCAATCATATTGGACCAAATTTTTTTTTTTTGAGAGGTAATCATATTGGCCCATTAAATAGAAACTTTTATTATTATAAATACTATGAAAATAAAATTATCACTCGACTTTTTTTAAGACCAAGATATCAAGGTGTCTCACCTCACTAATTCTTAGGGCACATGTCGAGTACAAAACAATAGGAATTGACCTTTTTTTTGTTGAGGAGAGCTTGATTCCAAAATTTCTCACAAATAAAGATGAATTTTGCACACGAAATCAACCCCTCAAAATTAAATAATCCCTCAACTTGCCTCACATGATTGGTTATTAGAGAACTCTTGTTCATATCAATTTAGTGACAAAGTTTTATGCTGGGTTTTCCATATTTTCCCACATATAAATTCAAATATAAATTCTACTTATTCATAAAAAATATAATTGAAAAAACTTTAATGATGATTATGGAGATAATAACAAGGGATAATAAAGATCAGGGGTTCAAATTCAGTATCAGCCGATAATATCATTTTCGGTCGATATTTCTCTCTCCTCTTTTTTTTTAACAAAAATCGTCATTGTCAGTTGATATTGTGATGTTGACTAATACGATATAATATAAATATCGACGTACCAGCTGATATTTGACTACTTAATAAAGATATTAACGAGATTATAAGGTAGGATGAAAAGTAAAATTTATCAATTAAAAAATAAATTTAATAATATTTCATGTCAACATAATGATAAGGACACGTCCTCTATGCATGTGAAGCCAACACACGTGGCTCCCTTGATATGAAAACACTATGCATGCAGTGGCCCACTTTAACATGACATCTAGTCATCTAGTGTGGAATGTGAACACGATCATAATTATGTATTTAAAAAATAATGATTTTATAAAAAGAATAAATTTATTTAATTGAAAAGTTATATTTTTAAAATATTTAAAATCAAATTTTAATTTAATTTCGGATAAATTTTTAATTTATTGATGAAATCAATTCAAATAAATTTAAATTAAATATAAATATAATTGACAAAATAGATGAATATAAAAAAGAAAAAAGTGTGATTTTATGCTCCTGTGGGCATCAGTGAAAGGGGACGTCGCTGGTGAAGTCATGAATGACGTTCCAGACCTGAAGTTTTTTATTTTTTTAATGGATAGGCTACAAATGTAGATCCGATGGACCCAGTATTAGACCCGAAAGACGCAAAGGAGGCCCATTTACAGCCATAACTCTGTTTGTACTTCGTGAATTTGTTCCCTAAAGCCAACACAGCCCAGTCAGTCCTGCAGTACATGGGCCCGAGATTATCCTAGGGCCTGAAAAGTTTTAAAAGGAGGGCCCACTGAGATGCATGTATGGTGCCACCCTTCTCTCTCCAATGTTCAAAAATAGGAAAATGGACTGCTTTACATAATTGTTGCACAAAAAAATTGAGTTGGACATGAATTCATTTTTTTTTTTAATTGGTGGGTATGAAATTTCGATGAATAAAATCTAGTGAGATTTAATTTTTATATCTAAAGATAATTGAAGTGTAATATAAATGGATATAAATCATTTTATTTAATTATTCTATTTTTTTAACTTTTAATTTATAAAGATTTAAATGTTTAAGATTATATCATCAGAATGAGCAATTGATGCTGAAACTTTATATTATGCCATATCTATGGAGTTGTCTATTTAATTCTCTAATTAAGCAAAGCCTGTGATTCATTTGATAGTAAGTCATATTAGAGAGACGTCAGAAAAGTCTCACTAGCATATCCATTATTTATTTTAAAACTCTATATTTTAAAATGAAAATTATTTTTTTAAAAGAGACCTGCACATGGTCAGACTTTCATCTCCACCATTTATTTATGAGTTTTGAAACTTTATGTTAGATTTGTGGAGTTTCATTGTCAAATATTTACTGATGATCCCATTCCTATTGGCTCATTCAAGGATAGAGCTCCACCAAATTTAATGGAGGGAAAATTTGTAATTTTAGTATTTCATATGTTGTAGTCCTAATTAAGACAGTATATAATATCTTTTTTCGTGAGAGAGCAAAAATTGTTACCGTCATTGCCGTATCTTCTTCTTCGTTTTGCCTTTAAGCATAGTTGATCTGGTTTGAACTCATGAATATACCGAAGGAAATCACGTAAAATCACTCATGAATGTACTGAAGAGAACCACGTAAAATCTTTGTGTCTTGTGTATATTTGATCTGTGATTTATTTTTCTATTCATTATTTTGTTCGTTTCTATTCACAACACTTTAAAGTAGAGATTTTTTTTAAAAAAAAATAATGGGTGGTAAATATGCAAACCCTGATCTTAATATGGTTAGATTTTCTGTAATTGATTATTCATTTTAAAATTTAAATTCAATTCAGTGAATGGTAGATATACAAGATCTTATAATTATGTTTAAGATCTTTTGCATAAGGTCATTTCTCATTTTATTGATACATACATTATACTAAATATTAAATTTGTAACCAAGTTCCTACAGTTCAGCTCAGCAGTAGAATTCATTGTATCTGGTAAGGTGAGAGAAGAAAAAGAAAACATAACTTTGTCTTGTCATCTGAGCGTGGCAATGGACACGTATCTGGATCCAAATTTGTTCAGACCATTCACGACGTAATATGTGGTTTCATATGGTTTTGCTTTTCATGCTCAGCTTCTTCACATGGCGCCAACGTGCAACAACGCATGGTAGGAGTTCTGATGATGGTTAGCAAGGTCCTTTTATTAAGAGAGGCTTTGAATTCAATTTTCACTCAAATTTTTTTAAGAAGTTTTCAGATTACTCCTCATTGTTTGAACTCGGTATACATGTAGAAAGAGGTGTGCACTTGTCACGAGTTTCATACGAGTGAGGACATCTTCAATTACAAAAAAAGATGTCTTCACACCTATGCACTAAAGATGTGTAGCTGCTACTTTTAACCATGATCATGTATAATTCGTAAGGACTTACCATTTTGCATTTATCCTCTCTCTTAAATTTGTTGCAAATGATTTTATATCATGTGTTTAATTATTAAACTCAAATGAGAGAATATAAGCATTAAGTTAAGTCAATTTAGTATAATATAATTAAAACCGTGATTTTTTATATTTTATCAACTTTAAAAAAAAATTATGTATTGATTGAGATATATAATAATTAGTATCAAAATAGGTACGTGGGTGAGGACAGTCTAAGAAAGGATTATTATTATTATTATTTTTTTTTTTTGAATAAAGTGCCAGACTTCTCAGAGCACCGGATAACACTGTGATGAATGATCATTTTCTATTTAAGAGTGGCTTACGAAAAGGTCTCATATTTAAAATAAATTTTTGACTGACAAATCAACCGTCGAATATTAAAGTAAGAGATTCTTTTTGAATAACTTATGTAACAATTATTTGGCAAGGGAACACTATGACAACATCATGTCATATCATCACACTATTCTCCACTTCAGAGAAAGATGGTTGAAATTATCTCCGAAGTTTCTCCTCTCGTGCTCTCTAATAAATTTTTCTACTACTTTTGACTTTTGAGGGAGTAGAAAACCCTTGTCTTTTCTCCTAATAAATTTCTCTCCTTATCTAAACAAAACTTTACATTGATTATTGGATTGTAGAGAGAGGAGTTTGAATTATCTGCTCATAGATGGAGGCTTTTCTGTGCATCAATAATTAAAATATGCAACACTTTCATTTACATTTTACTTTGCATACTATTTTGGAAAATTGGAAAGCAATGCGTAAGATAAAATGTAAAAACATGTTTATTATGTGAATAATATGAAAATAAAAATATAAAATGAAGAATTATTTGTGGGATAAAATGTAAATGATAATGTGGCATGTTTTGATTGACTTACACATTGTTTGTATATTGATGTAGAGAAAACACTATATGCATGCATATATAGAATCTGAGCTATGGGAAAAGTAGAAAAGTAGAGAAGCTCATTGAATGATAAATCTAAACTTTAAAAATATTTTATTATTATTTAGATTTAGATTCGATTGGTATTGACGTCTATTTGATGCATCTTTGTCACTGAATTGATCATGATAGGTAAAAATATTTATTCAATAGTTTTTTTTTTAGAAAATTATGGTTAGATAATTCAATGAATCCCATTTTTGACATTTTAATAATCTCCATGATAATTTATCTATTTATCTAATTTTTTATCATAAACTGGAATTCACTCTCATGTGACCTCGTGATAACATCAACACTTTTAAGCCTGAGTGTTTGGTAAACTTGCCTTGAATTGTTACCTTCTAAAAATGCAGAGTTTGTAATATAATGTGTACGACTTCGATCAATTAAGATAAAATATATTTTTAGTAAATAAAATAATTTTTAATAATTGAGATACATACTACTTTTTATCATTATTAAAGTGATAAATTTTATCCATATAGATCTAGCTCAACTGGTTCCCTCCTACTTTAGGAAGTAAGAGGTTGCACGTTCAAGCCTCTATTTTAATACCATCTATTTATTTATAGCTATAACAAGATTGAGGTGGAGAATTTCTCTAAAAGGGCTATACATTTTAATAGACAATTTAGTTTCAGTAAGTTCAAAAGAAATTAATCTAATTGTTAAATGGAAATAGTTAATTCAGTTGAAAGTTGAAATTGTCTAACTTGGGTTTCAAAGTTAGACTTGGTCTTAGTTTGAAGTTGATTGCATTGACTATTAAATGAGTTGACGAGCCATAGGTTGGGCCAAGTTTGAATTGGCTCAAGACTTGATCACGTCAACTAAAATAAATTCGCTTCAATCAACTTAGAATTGTGTTGAAGTTGCCGTTCTTGTCATAATCATCATATTTTTTTTTATTAAATGATTAAATGGACATACATACACATTATAAATTATTGAGTGGCAATGAATATAATTTTTTTTAGAGTGGAATTAACGGTATAATTCAAAAAATTGATCTAAATAGATGAAAAAGTAGTAACAATAATGGAGGTGAATTGAGCCTTTCTTGATTTTTAATTTCCTTTTTATTCTTAAATAGTCATATTGTCATGGTTCATAATTTACTTGTTAGATTTTTCATATCTATCATTCATTGAGAGAGAAAAATCAATATTTTAAACTTAAATTTCATTATTTAATGGTGGATATGCATGACCCAGCAATGATTCTCTCAAATGAGTTTGCATTAAAGTGTGATACAAACAACCAATAGCCCCCCTTGAGTCAACATAGATGAACATGTTTAAAAGGCATCAACTGGTATAAGTTGCCTATAAAATTCTATAAAAGAAGTTATATTTTTAAAAAAAATCAAAATTTTATATTTATCTAATGGTGAAAATTCAGGAAATGAAACCAATGGACTTGAAAATCCAAATTGGTGTCAAATTAGATATGTGTATTTCTCAGCAATAGGTGATCCTTGACTCTATTTAAAATACCTATCTTAATCCTTTCATTCGTTATAGCCTAATGCTCTTAACGAAATGTAACTCGATCTCTCTTTTATCTTTTACTGAAAAATATTACTGAAAAATATTATTTATTTATAATAAATCTATTTTTATAAAAAAAATTAAGTCAAAATAAATATGATGAATTGAAATTTATATCAATTCATGTTCAACCATGGTTAAAAAGAACTTAATATAGCTCGGCCAATTGTTAAATCTAACTTTTTGTGACATGTCTTCGATTACAAACTTCATTAAAATTGAGTTAAAGTGCTAAACTTAAATAACAGCATCTTTATAAAAAAATTTGTCAAATTTTTAACAATTTCACTAATACAACTGATACAGTCCATTTTTATTTAATTTTTGCTGATAATAGCTGAAATAATTTAAATATTAACTAAGCACTTTCAATTCTTTTGAAAATTGAAAATTAATTTCCGCTAAAATTTATAAACAAAGGACACGCTACTCCAGGAAGATAGAAAAGTAAGAAATTCAAGAGTCCGACAGGACGAACGACGATGCCACTCTCGCCACGTGGCAACAATCTGTCCACTCAAGTCATCCCAAAGTCGTACTCGCATGGGGCCCACTGGTGGATTCCTTATTCGCGAAGACCTTGTCCATACGGAATCGACCGACTATCAAGGGTGGACCCACCTATACCGTTGATCAAAGTGACGGGCCAATAGTAGCCCCCCAGGTCCAGGTCTTTGTACCTGCCATCCTACCTGCAAAAACTAACACCCTTTCTGCACCTGCGATGGTGGGCCACCCATTAATCAGCATGTGGCCGTCCCTTTCGGTCGTAGACACGTCGTAGACACGTGCCATGTGGAAAAGCGACTGCTTTGGAACGACATTGGCTCTCTTTCTGGTCACAGATTCGTGGCTTCTTCGTACTTCCATTTGTTTGGTAGCCTGCGGGACACGTTACCTACACTGACTCCCCACGGTGACGGGAAAATAGTCAAGACTCAAGACTCTGTTTCCATTCTCTCAAAATGATCATTTAAGAAAAAACTATTTCGAGGAGGTTAATGCAAATATTACATTAAGGACCAACATGTAAATAACTAAAATTTTGGAGCTTTGTAAAAATTCTTAGACTATAATAAAAAAAAATTGGGAGGTCATGGCCCTATCAACCTCGTGATTTCGTCATGTTTGGTGGTCTCATTCTTAGCTGAGAGAATAGTATGTGCAGATAATTATTTCCTTATACTTAATGGTAGGAGCCCAGCAATAGTCTAGTTGTACATTTATTGGGATAGTCTTTATTTTAACATTTAACTTAGTAAATCAACGACCAGCAAGAGAAAATTAAAAAAGAGGGCTAAAAAGAAGAAGTAAAAGGAAGAAGACACCACCAATAAGATTATTCACTTTTATTTTGTTAAAATAATCTGTTACATCATTAGTGGAACGCATAACTTTAAAAGAAAAACTCATATATCTGAAGTCAAAATTATAACTTTCCTAATTATACTAATCAGTCTTCAAGAAAGAAGCTTCAAACCAGTTATTCATTTAAAAATGTTTACCAAGTTATTGATGATAAGTTGGTTTGAAAGATTTACATTTGTATAATTGTGCCAAAGTTCAACTTAAATCATTTATATGACTTAAACTCAATTTAATGATAAGTGAATTTAAAAAAGAATTCAATTCACTGTAAAACTAATTTACATCAGTAAAACAATTAAAAAGTTTAAATAGAGAATCAAGACAAGAAATCTCTCCAAATGAAGAGCAAAAGGTCCTATTCCTTTTAGAGATTAACAAATGGCTTAAAACTAAACCAAACCGCGTATCAGGACGTAAAGCAAGTGTTACTTTCTAATTAAGAAATGGATCTTTTCCACTAGTCATCTTCCTCAGCTCTAAACTATTTCTTTTATTTTTAAATAAGTTTCAAAGCCACCGGTTTTTGACTAAAAAGAGAAGTCACAAGCATTTGGGGAAGTGAAACGTTAGGCAGTTGGAATCCCAAGCCTCACTTTTCTTGAATTGACTTGATAATCTATGAACTCTGGCCAGACAGATTCATCTTCACCGACATGATTTCGATGGTTTAGATTAATACAATTTATTAATTTATAAAATTGACTAGTTAGGTCATCATTTCATGATTGAATTACATTTCTCTAAACTATTACAAAAAGTAATATTATTATATAGATACCATTATATTTAAAACAAATCACTTTTTAATGAAAAATTCAATTAAAAATATAGTATCATAACATATTCTGTGTGCTCAGTGCACATCAAGACAGCAGGTCTCAACTCTCAAAGTTTTAGGTACAGCGATAATGTGCAGCTGCTCGTGTGTCAAATTTCTTCAAAAAAATCATATATGAAGGCCAGTGTGACATATCAAAAAATTCAACATTAATTAATTTAAAAACTTTATATAATATTTGACACATATCAATATTATCAAATCATAATATTTTAATATAAGCATATCACTGACTATATTTTTGTTATATTATATTAACATATTTTTAGCAATAGGTTAGAATAGGGAAATTATAACTCTATCAATTTGTAAGAAAGCAATCCTAAAGCAACAACATTGGCAGTGGATGGGATTAGTCAGTGCAGCTTTGGATCTCTTCAATGGTGCTTGTGTCCAATAGAAAAGGAGAGAGAAGGTAGAAGTGATGAGATGCTACCAGGTGTCTCCATCTCCATTGCAGTCAGTCATGGTGCAGACCAAGGACATGATCGAACGAAGCATCCAAGGCATGCCACGTTGTAGATACGGAAACTATTGTTTTACCAACACAAGTTAGCGATAAATCAATTATCACATTAAAAAAAAAAAAAATATCAATTTCTTGAAACTGTTAAGACTTCAACATATATTTAATAAATTTAATTTTGATACTCAATATTTATATCTCTTGAAAACAAGACTAATTCTTAGAATATATACAGTCTCTTTATACATACATTAAATAATTTTATGAAAATAGTCTCCTCTAAATTATTTTCTTTAAAAAATAAAAATGAAGATTTTAAAGGCCTAAGTTCATTGGATCTGACATTGGAAGTGGAGCAAAATATACAAAAGGTCTCCATAAAAGAATGATTAAATGATAGAAAAAGAGAAAAGAAAGTAGAAAAGCTATGTTTCTCATTTGTAATTGGGTTTGTAGCTAATGTCGTGTTGTTGTTGGTGAGTAAATAAAGAATGGAAATGCCGCTGGTTTTAGAGTTGTTTACAAGGGGCGTTCTTTCTTCTTCAGAGCTTGGCTACTTTTGGGGGCAAGAACAGATAATGACCTCTTGTCCATGCAAACAAAACTTACCTAATGCTCTTGTTTTCTCATTAGTTTAGTGATACATTTTTTAAACCAAACCAAATTCCAAACACATGGACGTGAGTTGGGAGAGTCTTGGACACGAAGGATGTTTGTTTAAAAAATTAAATCTAATTTTCTATATGAGTGTAATTCAACTGCTTGCCTCTCGCTTTAAGAAGTGGGATGTTGTGAGATTTGAACACTCATAATCTAACCGTGGTGTGCTTTACGAGTAGTGGATTCACCCGTAGGAGTTTTACACTGGGTATCCCTTAGTTTGACGATAAATTAAGAGAAACTAATTTAACTGAGATAAATTCTTTGTATTTATTCCATTAAATGAGAGGTAAATATATAAATCCTGTGTTTATTTCACTAAATGAGAGTTAATTATAAAAAGTACAAAAGATAATCTCTAAAAATCAATGATGATCTTAATTTCCTAAATATGCTTAATCTTTACAATCTATCACAATCTAATTCATATTTAATATCTAAACAAGTTTCATAGTTGAATAATGCTGCAAGTTTTTTTTCTTGTTTCTGTTTTTCATTTTTCATTCAAATAAAAGTAAATCTCGTTTTCCACAGAAATGATACGTTTTGAAGTAGTTGATTGTGAACCAAATTACTATAAGATATGAGTTTAATTCAAAGGTGAGTTTATCATAAAATATATTTAAATTTGATATAAATGTAATTCATGAAATAACAAATAAATGTGAAAGAAAAAAGTAGTATAAATATATTATATTATTTATACTAATTCATAATGAACCATATAATTTTTCCTATCTTCTATGACACCAATAATGAGGACATTCCATCTGCACTATTATTGCTGTAAAAACCTTAAAACTCAAACAACATGACGAATTCCAAATTTGTCTGACATGCAATCATGTATGAATCAATATTCAAATACATGGGCATTGAAAATATATTCAATAATTTCACCTCGTTGCATTATGTATCAAGAAACGTGATTGATTTAAATTTTGTGGATTAATCTGGTGTGCCCTTAGAGTAGAAGTATCACTCGTTATTGGAGTTCTACACTGAGTATCTCATCATAATTTTTCACATGTAAATTAAAAAAAAAAATTATGTGGTACTGAATAAAATGATCATATAAAAAATTAATATGTCACGACAGGAATTTACGTGTGAAAAATCATGAGAAACTCAATATAAAACTCTCACGGTTGATATCCATTGACTCTTAGAGTATACTAAATTAGATTATGGAAGTTCGAATCTGACACTTTTCATTTTTAAAAATGAAGATTAATCAGTTAACTACACCCATTTTGATTTTGATGAATAAGATTTTTTTAAAGTACCTAGCAAAACTTTTTGAGACGAATGTTCCTAATTTGAAAATTTCAAATGAGCTTTTCTTGAAAATTAGGGTGGAAAATTGGAACTTCAAATTTGGACCTGACGTGCCCAAGCCCCAAGGTATCCAAAATATCCATCTTTTCAAAATTGACCCAAACTGTGAAAATATCCAAGAGCCATCCATCCAAGAAGCGGACCTAGAATCTGACATTTTTAATAGATTTTCGGAAGACCAAATGATCGAGAAAAAAAATCTTTTCATTTTTGTGTTGATTGGGCCCAGTACAAGAGACTGAGTTTGGCCCGAAATTTGAATTTAAGGTATAATTTATAAAATCTAATCTTATTTAATTAACGTTAGGTATAAATGTAAATTTTATGTAACAATTTATTGAAAAATAGAATACATCATTTTGGTCCAAAGAAGTCTGAGCTTAGATAAAGTGGCATATATATTTTGGGTTTGAATTTGAGCTAAAATCCTACAAATACAATTTAGTTGGCACTCAATTTTAACTAATTTGGATTAATTAAGGTCTAGACTTGACTAATTTAATTTTCCTCTAAATTCTAATAGAGAATATTTATTTGTAAAACAATTTTTATTCCAATTTAAGTTATTTTATGCTTTAGCTTTTTTCATTTATAATATTTTTTTATTAACTATAACATAAAAGTTAGCGATCCTCCCACGTGCATTGTCCATTTTATACTTCCATTATTGTAAAAAAATATTTAAAAAAAAAACATTGATCCAATTAGTGATCCAGTGAACCGGTCAATGAGTCAATTTATACTGCAGTGAAAAGATAAAATAGATAATATTCTAAATTTCATGTCTGATTAAATAAAATATCAAAATATGTTATTTAAAATAAATCATACATTTTGCAGTAACTTTCATTTTTATTTTTTAAATCTATTTTTAAATTATATATTTTTTCATGGTGATCTTTAAATTAGTTACTTTCCTCTGACATTCCCGGTCGGCAATGTGTTATCTTATCTAGTTGGTCAAACCAAACAGTTTCTGATAATTGAAGTAGTCTACAACATGCCTGACATGGTTGAATACGTAGAACAGGGGATTATAGATGGTAAAAACTCCTCAACTAATGACTAATCTAAGAAAAAGTAATAATAAATATTTAAACTTTTAAAAAAATTTAATCATACTAGATACTCCCTTAACTTTTTAACTTTTTTAAACAAATAGTTTACATTCTTCAAAGATTTAAGCTGTGAAGATTAAATGATTAAGATAATAAGTAGGGACAAACTTATAAAACTTAATCAATTAAATTAAATTCAAAATTGATTTAAAAGACAATCTTAACATCAAGTCCGAATAATAAATTTTCATTAATTTGTCGTTTTTGAGTTATAAAGCTCAAAATTCCATGGTATGAAATAATTCGGATGAGATTTAATTGGAAAAAATTAAATCAGTTTTTTTTTTTTTAACTATGTTTTTACAGAAATCTGGTTGATCGAGGACATCTTCATCATCTCCTGTGGCAATGGACCACAGAAACTGAAGTGGCCGTTACCGTTAACGCGGCCCTTTTGCCCTTTTTAAGATAAAGAAAACCTAACTGGGACACGTGTGGGGGAACATGGACCGTCAGACTTCAAAGGCGGAAAGTGAGTCCAAAAGATTTGCTTGTTGGTGGGCCCCACATGGTGCTAAAGTTTTCTTGATCGGTGGGTCCCACCAATCTTTGTCCATTTATGTTCCGACTACTATAAATTGACCACACAGGAGCCTTTTCTTCTCCCCACTTCCCATCACAGCCCTTGTTTTTTTTTTTTTCCCTAATTTCAACGGTCTTTGAGAGATACAGAACCCAAGAAGAAGCAGAAGCAGCAGAAGCTGACCATTCTTTTTTCTTCCCTGATTTCTTCTCCTCCATCTCTCCTCACTTTCATTCATCTTTTTTTTCCTTTAAAGGGACTTCAATTCCTTCTCTGCAACACCCATTTCTTGCATTTCGAAAATATTTCACATACAGAGAGAAATAATCGAATAATCAAGGATGACACAGCAGAACATAGTAGTGTGTGCAGCCGATGCATTGCCCAAATCCGCAATCTGCAAGGCAATGGTTGATCCTTCTTTATTTCAAAACATCCCACCTCCAACGTTGCAGAAGCCGCCGCCTCCGACGGGCAACTACATCGCTATGTCCCGGAGAAAGGCGCTCCAGAGGTTGGAGATTGAAGCAGGGAGAATCAATGCTTGGGTCGATTCCATGAGAGCTTCTTCTCCCACTCATCTCAAATCAGCCGTCCCACTTCCTCTCGCAGCCGACGATCACACTTCTTGGATTGTATGTTTGTCTTTGTATAGCTTCTTTCCTTTCAGCGAAAGTCATGTTTATGAAATTACGAGTGTTCTTGTCATTATAAAAAAAAATTGGGAACCTTTTACATGATTCAAATTACCAAAATACTCTGTAATTTCATTTACATGAGGTTCTGTAATTGGTTGCACCTTAAATTCTCTTGTGCTACTTCTTCGAATTTGAATTACCCTTGAGGCTGATTGGCTTTTATCAATTGTTACAGACACACCACCCGTCAGCTCTTAGTATGTTCGAGCAAATTATCAACTCGTCGATAGGCAAGCGAATTGTCATGTTCTTGGACTACGATGGCACGTTATCGCCGATCGTCGATGACCCAGATCGTGCATTCATGTCGGATTCTGTAAGTATTTTTGTTTTATCTTTTTTTTTTTTTTGTTGTTGTTGTTAATATTTACATCATTCCTCTGTTCTTCATCTTTATCTTCTGCTGCTTCTCCTCCTAATCTGTTCCTATCTTATAAGACTTATCTTCTGCTATTCAAATGGAAAAAATTCAGATGCGAGCAGCTGTCAGAGACGTGGCAAGGTATTTCCCTACTGCAATCGTGAGCGGGAGATGCAGAGACAAGGTACATTACCAATTTTTTTGAACTTCTATTTGTTTATTCATATTCTTGTTTTTTTTCCATCTTTGTCTGTTCACAAGCCAGCCAAAATTTTGAGAAACTTTTTCTGATTTTCTGATTTTTTTTTCTTTTTGAAAATTTTACCTCAGGTATATAGTTTTGTAAGATTGGCAGAGCTCTACTATGCTGGTAGCCATGGAATGGACATTAAAGGCCCAGCCAAAGGTCCAAAATACAGAAGGGTGAGTTGCTTAAGAGTTAAGAGAGAGTTAGAGAGAGAGACAGATATGTTTAATTTTTTTTATTTTTTCTACAACTTATTTAGATAAAAGTCTCACTTTTTCCTATTGTTCTTGTCTTTATTATATTATTTAATATTATAGTTTGAACAATTTGATCAACCTTTGAATCTATTTAGACCAATTCAATATAATAGCAATTTTTCAAATATTGGTGCATTTATTAAGAGTTCATCTGAAAACTTGATTATTTCTTAATTATTCCTTCAGGGTAAGAAAGCTGTTCTTTTTCAACCGGCACGCGAGTTTTTACCCATGATAGACGAGGTTGGTAGTGCAAAACGATGAAATTATATATCATCAGAATAACCTAAATTATGGGTTCTTATTTTTTGTTTTATACTACACTAAAATAATATAAAAATATTTTTTTTTCTTTTATTTTCATTATTTTAAAATTTTAAATCTCTTTGCAGGTTTACAGAGCATTGGTGGAAAAGACCAAATCCACCCCAGGAGCAAAAGTAGAGAACAACAAATTCTGCGTTTCTGTGCACTTTCGCTGTGTTGATGAAAAGGTCCAATCAAAACCTGCCTCTGAGTTCATGAGTCTGTTTGGATTGCAACTCTATATGTGGAAAATACATACAATTTGATCTGATACCGTCTATCTACGTACATTTCAGAGCTGGAATGCACTAGCAGAGAAGGTTAGATCAGTTCTAAAAGAGTACCGAAGCTGAGACTCACTCAAGGAAGGAAGGTGTGACACGTGGCATATGATGGGCCCACTTTTTTTTTTTTTTGTACAAAGTTCTTTTGTTATGTCAGAAATACTTGCTTATACACGCATTTAATTCTGTGGATAGAATTAACTAGCAAAATAAAATGATTATGTGGGCAATATTATTCTTCATATCTAGATGTAGGCTCGCCGAATGAAGGAATCCTGAATTTATTAGAAAAGTTTTTTTATTAAAGATATGACTTATCAAAATTATTTTGATTGAATCGATATTTTTTTTAATCTTTAAACTTTATTATATTAAAAAATATAACTTAATTGATGTAATAAATGTGAGTTTTGAGACTATATAATTAAACAAAATTATTTTTAAGAAATTGATTGTCACCTTATTATATGGGTTCCATAATATTCGACATACAAGTGTGAGGATAATTTTTTTCTTAAACGAAATTAGCAGTCAGCAATTAAACTTAATTCATGATTCAAAATTTTAATTCATTTTTATTAATATTGATATCTAAGTTTTTTTATACTTGATACAGGTGTTAGAGATTCGTCCCACAATTAAATGGGACAAAGGCAAGGCTCTTGAATTTTTATTAGAGTCACTTGGTAAGTCATTAAACAAATAATACACGCATTCCATCATCTTAGTTTTATACTCAAAACCTGTTTAGAATAAGTTCAACATTTGATCATTGCCACACAATCTTCAGGATTTGCCAACTGTAGCGACGTGTTGCCCGTCTACATCGGCGACGACCGGACCGATGAAGATGCTTTTAAGGTCGTTTATAATGTTTTACAAACTGAACTGTTAATTAAATTATTCTGGTTATAATTGAATTTAACTTTAAAATCATTAAATTTGATTTTTAAATTACTATTCTAATTTGTTTATTATTGAGTTATTAAAATTGACTAAGATGGTTTTATGTTTTTGTTTAGGTTTTGAGAGAGAGAGGACAAGGGTTTGGAATTCTTGTTTCCAAAACTCCTAAAGATACAAATGCTTCTTATTCTCTCCAAGAACCGTCTGAGGCAAGTGCCTTAAACCCATCCCCACATTCCTCTAATATGGATTAGGGACATTATTTATATTTTTATTTGTTTACTTATTATTATTATTATTTTTTTTTGTGTTTTTATCTCTTGTAGGTAATGGATTTCCTACACAGGCTAGTAGAGTGGAAACGCCTTTCACTCCCCCGTGAATGGAAGGGTGTAAATAGGGGAAGAAAGGAGTAAAAAAATCTTACCTTGACTGCAGTTTTTCATACGTAAATTAAAAAAAGAAAATGAGAAAAAAAATATTAACGTGTGGATGATCATGTATTTTTTTTTTTTTCATATATATATATATATATAAGGAGAAAAAAAGGGGGACTTTTGTACTCGTTTGGCCCTTTTTTTGCATCGGCTAGATGATCATTGGAAATTGGATTTTGTTATATGTAATCGAGAATCCAAGTTTCCTCCATTGTAATTAGTTTTGTGTGTAATGGAAAAAAGGAATATATATGTGTTTTTGTAATTTTGTCAAATTTGTGATATTCATGAATAGGGTGATTTTCTATTTAGAATCTATTTACAATGCTTGGATTTTACTGATTTCGATAAATCTTCCCGTAGTAGTTTGCCCTAGTTCTTATGCTATTCTCCTCTAAATAAATAATCTTTCCGTATTGTAGATCTATCATGATTTTAAAATTATTTTAGAAATAGCAATCTTATTCGCTATCGTTATTTTTAGTTCACTTGATAAGTATACCAGCGTAATACCCTATATATCATTTATTGATGTTTAAAAACTTAAAAACATTCAGACAAATTCGCCCAAATTGACTCGATACAACAAAATTTTAAATTAAATAGATCTATATTTTTTTTTTTTTATTGAGTCTGAGTTATGAATTTTCAAACGTTAATGGTTGTTACAACTCAACTCAACTACTAAAAGAAACCAACCTATTCGAGGAATCCAAAGACTAATTGAAGTAAACCAGTGACCCATTATTTTATTTAATGAAAAATAATTTCATCTCACGTGGAAGAACGTATGTCTTGTGTGGAACAATACACGAATCATAAAGCATCAAAAGTTCAAATTTTGAAATGGTCTTCAAAGGATTTGATTCTGAAGAATATATTTGTTCTATGCACGTCTAAGTAAATTATTCCTTTCTAAATCACGTTTTTCTAACTTTGTTGTTCCCTACCAAGAAGCAACTTGAATATGTATTGGTTGAATTTAAGTAAATGTTAAATTAGCGAGATATAATAACGAGATATGTCATTAGATTAATCGTAGGTCTTAAAAATTTAGGTTCATTTGATAGGTGATTATATGGATATAGAGTATGTAAAATTTTATCATCAATTGATGATCCAAATCATATTATCTCGATCTTTAAATTTTGATCAGTATAAGACATTGATTTTTTAAAATCAAAGAACAAAATCGTCTAGATGGAGGTAAAAGATCATAAAAGAACTATTCACACGATCCTTGTTACATTAAACCCAATAAAAACCCAATAAAATAAATTTTAAAAATTTATTTTTAATAAGTCTCTTGCTAACCATGTCTCAGTAGAGTTTTTCTTTTAAGTTATTGGAGTCGGTGTAACTGGTATGGGTATCTTTCTCCTTATTTAATGTATTTTTTCTTCCCTTGAGACTGGTAGCATTGGACCGAAAGGTTGCCACCCACCTGTCCTAGCCATCATCAAATGACTAGACCCATTCCACATTTGAATTCATATTCTGACCAAGCCCATTCAAAAGGAATTCCTTCTACTATCATTTACTTTTGCAACTTTTCAAGAAATTTCATCAATTGAGCATAAGAAGACGCAGGGCATGCAGTAGAGGTTATGTTCTTCCTAATAAATAAAAAGGAATCAATATTATTAAAATACTAAATTGAGATCCATTGAAAACTTCTATCTAGCAAAATTAAAACTATGAAATTTACTGTTGAAGTGGGAAATTGTCTTTTATTTTTATTTTTTCTATCGATCATTCATATAACAATCTTAAATTGATCTGATCTTCATTATTGCAAGTCAATCATTTCTGTAATTTTATTAAAGGACAATTTTGTAGTTTTCACTTTGTACATTTATAAACTCTAATCAAGACAATATATAATATCCTTTTTAGTGAGAGAGACTTAAGTGAAACTGTAACGAGGGTAAGAGCCGTCTTTCTTTCAATTTCTTGCCTTTAAACATAATGGATATGTGTTGAATCTGTAGACGTATCGAAAGAGAACCATGTAAATCTTTGCGCTGTGGTTTGATTTAGTGTTTTAATTTTCTTCCTTCTATTTTTCTTTTTAATATTGTTATTTCTATACGGTAGAAAATAAGTTTACTATCAATATCAGAGAAACAAATCTCGATTTTTAAAATCTTGATATCTCGTCCGATAAAGGTGATTTTTTTAAAAAAAAAAATAGGAGAAAGAAATTTCTCGGCCGATATCCGTGATTTAAACCTCTGATCAATATAGGATTTGTGCATCTATAAATAGATTTTACATGTCTTCCTCGGCAGACCGGTTTGTAGAGTTAGGATTTAGAGTTTAAAAGAGGACGCCATTAAAAGACAAAAATACTCTACAATTTTAAGTAACATGACTCTTTCATCTTTCCTTCCTCTTTTAAATGTGTAATGAAATTATTTGACATTTTTTTGTCATTCAATAACATATAGGGTCTCTTTCTCACAAAGAATGACATGCAAATGATAGAAATTTATTTTTTATTTTTGGTTAGATTAATTTTATCCCATTTGATTTTTTTTTTCTCTGCTGGATCAAAAGATCTCTATACTTGTTTGACTTTCTAATTTTCTTTGTTCTTTCCTTATTATTATCAAAGGTCAAAATATAATTTATCTGGTCAGCCATTAAAATTTTACGTATCCATTTAACTCTATCACAAACTATTTAGTTAATAACTTTAATTATTTATTTATTCTTTCCACATTTTCAGTGGTCTACCTCTCTTTTATTACCTACAAATTATAAACTCTCAACTCTAGCATGGAGCCATCTATTGATATTTTATTTACATAACTAAATTACTACAAATGAATTTCTCTCAATTTATCTATATTATATTTCTTTTTATAGTATAAAAGTTTCATTAAAAAGGATGAGATTTTGTTAGGAGGCTTTTGAAATGAACTTGTAATAGCTCGATTTCAAGTATGATTTATGTTTATCAAGTGAGACCAAGTCGACATAGGTCGAGTCGAGATGGGTCAATATTGTGCCCTACATTAAGTATAAGTACATGACTAGCGATTTGTTTTGCTCATGTTTGACATCCACATTCACAGATAGTTGCTCAGATCAACTTATAAAAAGGTCCAATTGATGACACATCATTTCACTAAATAATTTTGTCCAATCTCTTTTTATGAGTTCCACTCTTTGCTTCTACTTCTGCTTCACACTCAATTAAGACGACATATTGAGTTTTTTTTTTTTAAATTCACTATTCATTTACTAATACATTTTGTTGTTGTGGCATACTTAGGCTATCCACACAATTATGAAGCACAGAAAGCATCCTCACAAGAGTAAATTTCTTTCCATTTATGATTACTATCCCACATTATATATAATTTATGACTTTACCAACAATGGGAAACACATCATTTTCTGCAAAACCCTAATTGAATGCTTGACTCTATAGTCATGTCAAACTCAATTTCAGTCTACAATCTACTCATACGGTCATTGTAAACTTTTATTGAATGATTAGAAGGAAAAAATGTTGAGAGTTTGTTGATTTTGATGTGATTGGACTTTGGAAGAAACTTTTTTTCTCTCTCACTATGATCAATTCGGACTAAAATGGTCCAATGGCAATGAAATGATCCATTGGATATTCATAAAAAGATTCCATTTGGATAATTTTTGGTTTTCTGTAGATCTAACCAATAATGTATCCATCATTCTGAAAGATATATAGATATAAAGATATGTCAAAACAAAGGACTTAACATTAGTTGATGATGCAAGCATATCCAATTCTAGAAAGCACCCAAGATTCCAAAGTGTTTTCTTATAATATAAAACCATTGCATTTAGTTACCTACCACATGGAAACTTAACATTTTAATGAAAGTTGGCTTGTTTATCATAGTAGTTTAGCTTCTCCATATCTTGAGTCGTAATGACAATAATTGGTACAATCACTAGTTAGAAGATATGAAAACATGAAAATAGATGGTCAAAGACGTATGTTTAATAATTGATCTTCAATAAAAAATTAATTTATATATCATCTTCCTTTATCATTATTTTATTACTTGCACTCGATTTTTGAGTTTTAATTTATATTTGACTTTATCATTGATTATTCTGTTAGTCACTCCATAATCTACCGTATCTTTCTTTATCCCTTCTCTTATACTTTTGATTTGTAATCTTTCATAAGATCTAAGCAATAATTGGCGCCAATGAGTGAGAGAGAGTTTTGCTATTCATTTCATAAAATTATCCTTTCAAATGATCTTTTTATGACAAATATTTTGTGTAAGATAGTAGTTTAGCTTCTCCATATTGGGTCTTCCATTTTTTTTTGGCAATTATTGGAGAGAGAGAGAGAGAGTTCCAAACTCCTCTTTCCAATGCAAGACTTTGATTTGAAGGTAGTATGTAGAAGAAAGTTAATGTGACAATAGGTATATGAAGTTGATTGGAACTTGGTAATTGGATATGCAAATTGTCTCAATTTGTTTTCTTCTTCCAACCAAAGATACCCTTTTCTCCTTCTACAGGAAAAAAGACATAGAAAAAGTGTTTTATATTTCTCTACCTCGATTCCATGCTTTATATTTCTCTTTCTCGACTCCATATTCAACAACTTATGCTGTCATCTTATTAGTAATGATGGTGAGATATAGTGATATTTGTATTATATGGAGTGAAATTAGTGTAAATCTAAACTATTTGATAATTACTGATCTATAATGACATTAATCAAATGAGAAGAACATTGATAAATTTATAGATTTCCTAATAAGTATTTTTAATTTGATCGATTCAATAATTTTACAAAATCCAAAAAGTTATATTACGAGAAAACTAAAAACTATTAGTATTAAACAAATGACCATACCCATGCCATTGGCCATTCACATCTTAGTCAGTTCTTAGGCAGCCCTACATCAAATGGAAAGAAGAATGGAATCTCAACATTATCTAGGTTTTTAGGACTTTGGGGGTATCCTTGTAGTTGGGACTTGAAAGGGAAATCCCCACTAGGAAGGAGAAATCTATGGTTGAGGAGGAGTTGGATTCCACTTCAAGGCTTTTTTTTTAGCAAACCTTGACAGCCTAAGCCCTTTAGGCGTGGGAAGATAAAGAGTCCACTAGGTTTAACCCTGATTGGTGCATTAAATCAAATAAACAAAGACTTGTAAGCCCCCCAATTATTGATGAGAATGATACCTCCTGATCGATCCGACTCATCCTGACCAGGCGCTAAGATACCTAATCAATCATTCTTGACTTTGCTGCTAAAGGCACAGAGATTTTGCAGTGTGTCTACTGAATGAAACACATGTAGTTTTAAGTATCTCACATGAGAGAGAAAGAGATGAGGAAGGGTTTAGGATATGTAAAAAATACCCCATGATTCTCCACTCCTGAACAGGCTCTTCCGCGGCTGCTTCGTTTGTACAGAAGATTCTTCGAGTCCACATGAGACTGGATATCAATCCCAATAGACTAATCTATTAGGTGGAGTGACCCAAATATTTTATTAGTCCCTAGATCTCCCTCTACACTTCCAATGTAAAACTCATTCAAGTAAGAATTTCATACATAGAAGTATACAAGGATTTTCTCTGTATTAACCCAAACAAATGAAAATATGCTACACCATTGTTTACATTTTATTCTACAAGTTATTCTATATTTTAGATTTTTCTTTGAACATTGTTTTGTATTTTGTATTTTTCTTTTTGCAGTGCATATCACATATATTTAGCTTTTAATTTGTATATTGTTTTGCTTTTATCAAAATAATGTAGATGAGTGTAATACAACTGATGATAATGACATTTTAATTGATCTAGACCTTATTTTACACGTTAATAGAGAAAAAAACATTGCAGACTCACACAGAGAAAATTCAAACTCGAAGGTTGCATTTCCATTAATTTATTACTCAGTCATGGGTGACTCAAAAATAATTAATTTGTTTCGAAACCCGCAATTCTTTTCTAAAGAAATTGTCGAAATCATTGTAGAAATCAGCTTGTTCTGTCTACTTAAGATACTGCATGAGATTTAATATTTCATGCCCTGCAGCAGAGAAGACAGAAGCAAATCAGTAGCAATTTCATTGTCTTTTACTCATTTCATCTGCATGTGCAGCCTAGAAACAATTTCATGAGACACAGAGAGAGAGATGGGAAGAGCATATGATATTTAAAAGTAAAAGGTCTGACCATGATTCTCTTCTTAAAAATTGGCAAAATCATTGTAAAATCAGCTTGTTCTGTCTCGCTTAGATACAGCATGTGATTTATTTCTTTGATGCCCCCATTAGAGTAGACAGCAGCTAATCAGTAGCAATTCGATTGGGTTATTACTGATTTCATCTGTATGTGAAATTTAGACTGTGTTTGGATGAAGGGTAAATTTTTAGAAGTTATCTTTGAGTAAAGATTATTTTTTGAGTACACTTTGCTACAAAAGAGTTTTTAAATATGAAATTAAAGAGATAAAATTTAGACTTTTTAATTATGGCCAACGATCTTTTCTACGGGCATTTTGTGTTTAGCGATACGGATTTTAGTGTATTCTCGATTTTATCCTTTACATGAATAGTAAAATTTCGATGGATCGATTTTTACTTTTCATGTGGATTTTGGCGAGATGATTTGAAATTTCAGAGAGCCGAATTGTACTGTTCATGAATTTTGGAGAGTTGATTTACAATTTCAGTGAGCCGATTTATAATATTCATGAACTTTGGCGAGTCGATTTGCACTGTATAAATCTTTTCATTCTTTTTTCTTCGGTACAACTGATAGAAGGCAAATTTGAACATCACAGTTTAACCCATGTCTATATACGAAAAATACCCTTGAGAAAATCGCTGCCCTTTACTATTGTTCTTTAATTATCAATAGTAAATGAAGTTTGCCCTCATTTACCCTCATTTACCTCCATTACCATTGAAACAAAGGCAGTCTTAAAAATATTTCTGAGAAAGTGAAACAGAGATTTTTTTATAGTGGAAGGTCATGCAAAGTTGACAGGTGGATGGTCCAGTAGTATACGTGCCAAGTAAAGAAATTCTCATGCAAAATAGGGTGAGACGTGTCTCGATCCAAGGCTTGGTTCCTGCATTAAGGGTCGAGCCATTGGAGGCTACTTTCATTGGAGTAGAGCTTCTACTCTTATTTTATAATCCCATCTCGTTTGATGCAAAGATATCACATGCATTGCTTGCAGGTTGGCCATGAAGTCCATAAAAAAAATAAAAAAATTAATCCATGGTGCCAATTTACAAAGGACATGTGTCACATTTTCACCATCACTTTCAAATAAATGATATCTGTTCATTTGTCCTTTTTATACCACTAACAATTCACATTTATTTTATAAATTAATTTTAAATTAAATAACATGTGACAATGTGACATCAAACAAATTCCATTGAACTTTCCAAATAAAAGAAGAGACTATGGCTATCTCACATTTTGTCCCATTGAGAGGAGAGTTTTAGTACTTTTGCATTCTTAAAGGGTGTAAGGGGTCAAGTGATTTTCATTTGTTTAATGTTAGGAATTAGTCTAATCTTTCTTGATTTTGATGAATGAAATTAGATTAAGGCCCTTTTTTTTTGGCTGCATAGTCATCTCTATCTTTCTTTTCTCACATTCAATAGCTTATGATTTCTTAGAGCATTGATTAGTGAAAGACTTGAGCACTAATAATTCGTTCCTTTAAAAAAAATATTAGAGTGAGAATCCAGAAACTAGTTCACTTTCTTCAATGTCAAACCTCTCAGAACCCATTAATCTTCTCCAAAAAGTTCAATCGCACATTTCCCACACCATAATCTCAGCCGGTCGAGCAAGGTACCTTGTTATCCGTCCACTGCCCATATTCCTCCGATGGGTCACCTTACAACATGAAAGTAGGTGGGCTACCATTGAAACTCATCAAATTTAATCATAGAATCTTTTTTCTATTTTTAGTGATTTTCTATAAATTTCTCTTATCTTTAGATAATAATATGATAAGGGAAGATTAATTCCTTCTAACTCACCAATTCAATCCTAAAATCTCCTTCTCTTAATTTTTATCTAATTTTTCACACAATTTTTTTTTCTATTTTTATTACTGATATGGTAAATATAAGTTAAATTTTCCAATTCACTAAATCGACTATGCAGTTATTTTTTCTATTTTTATCCTTTTCCTGCTGAGGATTATCTTCCACCGTTCGTTCTAATCTGCCCGAGGATTCTGAGATAAGATCCCACTCCGTCCTTCTTGCTTTGGCTTCCATCATGCCCCTGCAGCAAGTGTAGATTTGTGTGGGGCCCACATGGTTGACTTCATGGCCACTGTGGCATAAAGGTGGGTCCAACATACTGGTGAGTCGGCTGATGACTCAGTTTTGAGGGGTCTTCTTCCTGGACTGTAAGTGGACTTTGAAGGCCCAAAATTCTGCTGAGTGGATCGAAGGCTCAAGCTGATGAAACTGGGCCCTAATGGTTCTAGTCCGTGGGCCTCACTTTCCTCTGTCAATCCATTGATGAAATTGGTGGGCTGACACGTCGGCTTGGTCCATTTGGGCCGGACTGTCTTTATTAGTGCTTGAGTCTGACTCGATGTCTTCATCATGACCAAACCCAAACTTATTATCCGAAAGCCTGCTGAACCCTCCCTAGGCTATGGACCAAATTTGGGTCTAAATTTGATTCCAAGAGCCATATTTTTAAGCCATTACAACTTGAATAGTCCCAAAAAAAAGAGGCCCGTCTCACTTCACATGTCTAAATCTGCAAACTCACTTCACTAAGTGGGCAGCCACACCATCTCTCTACGTCACTTCCACATTATCATGAAGAGCCCATAAAATTGCCACTTTAGGTCCAAGATCATCATTTATTATCAGCTTTGTAATTTTGAAAGAACAATCTCACTTTTTTTCTATCAAATCCATAGTTGAGATTAATTTCATGGGCACAGTTAAATTATACATTTTTATTTTACGCAATGTAGAGAAATTACTTTGAGTTAGTGGTGGTCTAAATCTTCATTGTAAAAGTTTGGCCCATTAAGACTGCCAATCTTTTAAATAAGGCCTGATCTTAATTCTCAAAGCTATTTACTTGATTATTTACCAAATAAACGAATCAATTGAAATCAGTTGGCCTAAACAAGACACCTTGTTTGCACAAAATTAAAAACTAATCCATTCTGGCATACATATACATCCTACAGAGTTACATGTAAACCCTAAAAAGGCAAAAACAAAGAACTAATCAGCCCAAGTGGTCCTTGGCGTGGGGTTTGCTCCCTCATGTCTCGATATCAAATCTTGGTGCTACCACTTGACTTATCCGGGCCGGCTGTGTAGGCTCAGGGGGATTAGTCTTCTTGGGTCAATACCTCAGGTATACCCTCGTTATAAAAAAAATAATTAATCTTCTAAAAAGAAAATTGAAGATGGGAGTTGGACAAGCCTAGGATTTGATTGAACAAACAGTTGAATCGTACACTTAATACCAAAAGTAAATGTAAAAAATCATCAAAAAGGTAAAAATACCATATTCCTCAAGTGAGGAATGTGTAAAAAATTAAAATTTATCTGCCTTCATCCCTAACTTGAGACACACCCTATGACCTCATTTTTCTTCTACTTCCCACAAAAATTTGAAATTCTGAGAGAGAGATAGAGAGAGGGCCATCACATTGCTATTTTTCCTCAATTTGAAATATTGCTATGGCATTCTTGGGATTTAATATGTATCTCCTTTGAGAATGTGTTCACCTTCAAATTGCACCCACCTTCCAAATTCTTGCCCATAGTCCATTTCCCTCCTATTTTTATTGGAATTTTGCTTGATAAAGATAGTGAGACACCGGCCTTAGACCCTTTACCTTTCATACTCTTCTTGATTTTAAGAGGCAACTTGACATGTAAACCGGTAAGGACCCATCGGAGATTGGTCATGTTGTGGTGCCGTTGGTAGAAGGCCGGGGGCGTGCCGGAGGCAATGTCGAGGCCCTTATAAGAGAGAGTTGCACTCCCACCCTTCTCATAGTAAATACCTACTCGTTCATTTGGGTTTCGGAATCTCAACCCAATGTAGTATTTGGGTGTGGAATTCGTGGACTTGACGGAAAGGCGATCGATGTAGAGTATCGGTGGTTTAGGCCTCATTACGATGACGGCGACAGTTACAGCGACGACGAGGAGCACGACTAGGAGGAGGGAGAGAAGGACCCATTTGAGGCAAGGGCTACAAAAGGTCCTTTTGGGAGGAGATTTGATGGAGCGTTCGACGACACGTGCATTCTCCGGTGGAGGGACATGGAAGATTTGTTCTCTGGGGAATTGAACAATGTAGTTGCCAGAGGTGAGCCGAGGTGGTTCGTCGTCGTCGGGTTGGGGGTCGGCGGGATTGGATGGTGGTGGTGCCCCTTCCGCCATGGAGAGATGGAGGAAGGGTGGGATGAGAGAAAGGATGGTTGCGGAAGAAGATGAAAAGAGGGGAGGAGTCGTTTCGCATGGGCGGCAGTGAGTGAGACAACAGGTTGACGGACACATCCCATGCAACTTAACGATAACCCTAATTTTTGCCACTTTGACCTACTATTCATAGACTTTGAATTAGTCAAAGGCCTATTCTGCTTAAATGAGCTCATATCCTCCTCAAAATATAATAGGGAGGTAATTCATTCAAATATCATATATATATATATATATATCTTTTTATTATTTGGATAGAATACAGTTGGACAAAAGAATATTTCGGTGGTTTTTGTTACCAAGATTTCGACCCCTCGATCGGACAATGAGATTTTCTTTCAATCATATTATCTATAAAATTCTCAATCCATTCCAATAAACCATAAATGTGTAATCTTCTAAGTTTTGAACACTGCTTTCACTTGAAATTCTACTTAACATAATGCTTATAAAAAAAACTATATTATAATAGATGGTTCGAAATAAATTATATTAGACAAGATGCTTATAAAAAACTATACCAATCCAACCTATTTTGCACATCATGCTAAGAATTTGGGCTAGACTCAAGTCGAAGTCGGATAAGGTTGTGTAGCCAGACTAGGGATGGGTTCGGTTACAATCCTCAGGTTGTAAAGTCGGTCGAGTGGGCTTGAGTCCGATGGGTTAAGCAATGGATGATGTGATTGGGCTGGATTTAGCAAAACTGGTCCGAATCACCCTGAGTTTCACCTGTAACTAAAATCATTCTTATTGATCCTGCACAGGGTAGTCAGCTCGTAACATTCTGTCTCAGAAAGTGGAATAGTATGAGTTCGAGTCTCTGTGGCGTAACTCGATGGCTATCTTATGGGGGTGTGGGACGTCACCCGAAGGGAAATTTAGTAGAACTGTGCTCGAGGTTCTCCTCCATCACAAAAAAAAAAAAAGAACTAAAATTATTTTACCGTATGAATATTGCCCTCTCATTTCGGTGGATTGAAAAGATAGCGGTTTAGCCTCGAGAGTCCAATTGGAAAGCTGATGGGGCGAGGAACTAAGGAGGGCCCATTTAATTTTTCTTGGAGAGCTTTTTCCATCTAAAATCAGTGTCCATTAATTTGGAGTGGATGTCTAAGCATCCTTTCAAGCCAATATAGACATTTTTGTACATGAATCGTAGGTCTGGGTTCAGCTGTCAGGTTTTATGTGTCTTTAAGGCCCATGAGCCCAAGAAGAACCTAAAAATCAGACTCGTTTAGTAATTGGTAGGATGGCCTTGAGTTTCAAATATTCGCTGAAAACCAAAATATTGTCCAAAATTTATTGAATTTCAAAGGGATGATCTGCAAATGTTGTGCAATGTTGGTTTTTTCTTTCTTGGAAAAGAGTCCAGAAGTATTTTTGAAAAAAAATAAAAATCTTGGGCCCTAATGATCTTGGGTTTAATTCCTGATACACTAAGTTTACGGATAGTTTCGTATATCCGTAGGATTGTCCTCACGTCAAATATAAAGTAGAGATACCCTATTATAAAAAAAAATGTCTATATTCTCTAATTTAAAATTATGGATGCAAGTGAGGTGGCTAAGTTGAATTGAGAGTCTAACTCTAGTCTAATCTATAAAAAATATATATAATCAAATTTTTAACTAAAACTTATATGTCAACTCTCGTCCATCCTCCAATTTAATTTTAAAAGTCTAACCAAGTTCTGCTTTTAATTTGACCAACCAATATAGATTGAGTTGAATCAGGTCGTGGGTCTCCTTGTGTAATTCAATAAGTTGGAAAAAGAGAACTTATGTGCAAAGGATGGCTAGTTAATTGGTAGGGTTGGTGATGAGAATATTATAATGATAGTACTAGAATAAATCAAGTTAACCCTACTTAAAAGAGATGACCCATGTGAAGTGCTGAGTGACTTAAAAGGAGAAAAGTGACAGGAAATTGGAATGAGAAAAAAAAAAAATGCTTCTTGTCAAAGTTAGGAATCTTTTGATATCATTTATATTCGCCCCATTTCTCTATCATGAAAAACTATACACTAGTGTGTATGGTATTTATCTCGCATATTTAAGTATGAGTCTATTAAAAATAGTGACGGTGAGTCTGATAAAAAGGTCTTGATTTAAATATGAGATTTATCTGATGAAGTGCTAAGTTCGAGCCTTCTAATTTCACATAATATGTCTTAAGGACAGTTTGTATCATCTTTAGAGGATTTCTGTTGGATTTTCTTCAGTTTTTCACATGTAAATTTAAAAAAAAAAATTAAATTTTTTTTTTATATTTAAAACTTTCAGATTTAAAAAGTATACCTCACTTTATCGAATTAAAATAATTTTTTATAGATTACATACACCAACTTATTTAAAAGATTTCATATTAAAATATTTAGAGCAATATAATAGACACTAGTGTGCAAATGATCTATCCTGTCTTCCCTATCTCCATCCCTACATACATTAGGTTAGATATATATGAATATTCAAAGGGCACATGGATGATGATGGCATTCTCCTTTCTTTGGTTTGTCCCCTCACTTTATCGTAGCCTTCTTTGTAGTTTGGCCCACAGGCCTTTTCTCAATCTAGAAAAGAAAGCAAAGTTGATGAGATTGAAGTTCACAACTATAAGACTTCCTCTGTTGTTGTGTGTAAAGTATAGGGCACTGGTATATGTTACATGTAGGGTTGATACTCGGGTCGGATTGAATTGGGTCGGGTCAGATTTTAATAAACCTAATTCAACCCATGTTAAATTTTAAAAAACCCGACCAACCCGATCTGAATTGTCGAACGGAGTTACTCAATTCGACTCAACTCAAATATCTGACCCGACACAACCCATGTGTTGTTTTATAACTTGGCGCATTCGGGTCGAGTCAGGTTGGGTCAAGTTGCTTGTAAATTTCTCAACCCGATTCGACTCAAATTTCATGAGGGTTTTATTTTTCCCAACTCAACCCGACTTAAGATATACAAATACATAAATCAAACCCATTGACTTCTCGGATCGGGTTATGCGGGTCAGATTTCACTCCTAATTACATGGTAAAGACAAGAAAAAACCTATTAGACGCGCTGCCAAAGAGAACAAAGGATGATGATTTAGACACTCTAGTGTATACTACTCCCTCTGTCCCAATTTAGTTGTCTAATATGGATTTTATGATTGTTTTAAAATAGTTGTCTTATTTATATTAGAGTAGCATAAAGTGTGTCGAAAATGGATGAGATCACATGGAGTGCTAGTCTTATATAGAGAGTTCCTTAAAAAATACAAATGTTTCAAATGAGACAACTAAAATGGGACTGATGAAGTATTGTTTTATATATTTAGATATAGAGTCTACTAAATGAGTTTGGTGATGGGGTTTTTGTTTGATTACGAGACTCACTAAAAACCACCTTGATTAGACCAGTCAAGTTATATTTTTGAAGGCCGCATGGTTTAATAATTAAAAATAGTTTAAAACTGATTGAATTTTGGAGAACTTAAAAATAAGATTGATTGATTTAATTTAATAAAAAGACTCATCACTATTTAATTTGATGGGTTATACCTAAGCACGTAGGGTAAGATCGCACATTCATTGTGCAACAATCATTTCACAAAGCGAATACTATATGTGATTTTTATCCAATATTAAGTTATCTCATAGCATTGTAAAACACCGTAGTGTAAAATATCATTGCCATTGTCCTTATTAAAACTATTTATCTCAATAATAGATTGCTTATCACTCATGACTCTACTTAACAAATTATTTCTCATAAGATGATTACTTATTAAACACTCATCACTCAAATCTACAACTTTTATAGTTTCAAATTACAATAAAGAGTAAGTACCAAGCTATTGTCGCTTTATTGCAGTGACTAGTCTGGATTTTTAAATATATATTCCCAAAATTAAAAAAAAAAGGGTCTATATTTTTAGATTTTTCAGAAATGCTGAAATTATTAATGTAGACTGATATTTTTGGCTGAAATTTTGATCCATTTTAGAAAATTCTTATTCAAGTTTGGATTTATAATTAAAAGTGTGTATTGTTCAAAATGGTCGATACGACTAACATTGACGTTCTAATCTCATCTAATTTTGCCGTTTTACCCATGGAAGGAAAAATAAAATTTGACCTCCACGTGGGGTCCACTTGGCTCCATTTGAACTTTATAATGTCTCATACCCTACTTTATCTGTGAATTGGATCCCTACCTAATTTAAATTAATGGAATATTAATCAAACCGTTGGATTGAATTTCATCCAAAATTGCTCCAATTTTATCGTTTATTTTTAGACAATTGAAAATAATGACTTTTGAATCTCAATAGATTTGATTTTTTTTTGAAAAACACCATCTAAAAGATTTTACAAGACTAACCTTATCCTTCGGATCCCAGCCAGGTGAGCCCCACCTGTGCAATGTCACACATGCATGAATCATGAGATCACTGGGTTGAACCGCTCCACTCATCCAACATTGTAATCTCACCCATTTATTGCTGCAAACTATGGTAAGAGGCATATCACAAGTCTACTAATCATGTGATTATCACCTAATAACCAAACCCAAACCTCAAATCAATCAATGTAAGATATGATGGCTGTGAAGATGCTTCTTGGGTATAATTCAAGTCCCAATCAATCAGAACAAATCTAATTGAAAATACATAATTGAACTACCATGCTTTCAAACTAATAAGGATCATTCATTGCCTATACAATCCTTTTTTAGTATAAAAATAGGCCCATCAACCACCACCTTGAACTATTTTACACTCAAAACACCAATTAATGGCAATTGCCTCTCTATCATTCCAACTTCTACAGTGAGCTTGTATAGAGATAGACATGCACATTCACTTGAAAAAGCCAAATACATTTAATTTCTCCTAACAAAAGAAGAAGAAGAAGAAAAGGCGGCAATAGACTCAATCCCAAGCTATCTTCCTTTATGCATTTATAAATAATTTTGGCCCCACTGAGAGAAGTCTCTTAGCAAAGCAAAGAGGGCCATGCTCTTGATTGCATTACACCTTTCATCATTGGATTCTTCCTTTAATCAATTCCCATATTTAAAATTTGAATATGAACAGAGCAGAAACTAAACATTCTTACTCAAATGCCATCCATTCTCTGCAAATAACCCTTGAAAGAATTTTTAATTTTTAATTCAAATTCCCTTGTAACATTCACTTTAAAAGATAATAACATGCTACATTAGCGACACCATTAAAATGAAATAAAATATCTTATCACACATCTAATCTAGTATGTATATCTCTGTTACTTTGACTTTGCTTATTTACAAACGTTCTATTCTAGGGAATATTACAAATCTAATAACTATTATCTTCCTAAATACCTAATTTTTTTATATTTTTATTTTTGAGTGAAAAAGGACAGTCAGCAATAAAAAAGAAAGGAGAACTCTCGTGACTACACCAAAAGGCAATAAAAGAGAGACAATGAGAGAGCACAACTAAAGCAAAAGGGAGGGAGGGAAAGCTGTCACTCCCCTCCCTCTCCTTATAAGCAAGCCTTTTGTATCAACAAGAAGAAAAAAGCAAAAATCAACAGAGAGAGAGATACAGATTACAGAGAGATGAAATCAAGAGAACTTGTGAGAGGAAATGGAGGAAACTCAAGAGATCTTTTGGTCTGCTTCCCATCTAGAGCCCATCTAACCCTAATGCCAAAGCCCATTTGCAGCCCATCTCGCCCAAACAATGAGCCCAACAAACGCCACCACCACCCAAGACCCACAAACAGAGGCCAAGCTAGCCCTCTCTTCAAGACGAAGACCAAGCCAACAGGCTCAGAAATCTCAGAGCCCACATCTCCAAAAGTCACCTGCGCCGGTCAGATAAAGGTTAGGCCGAAGCCCGCCTCCAAGAACTGGCAGTCTGTCATACAAGAAATCGAGAGGCTCCACACTCATCGAAATAAAAGGAAAAAGCCCACTTGGGTGGAGACTCTTGGCATCAAGAAAGACGTCTTGCACTTCTTCACCACCTTGAAAAGCCTCCATTTTCATTTCGGCTGCTTCGGATCCTTTCACGGATCTACAATAAGCTCCGCCGGCAATTCAGATAATGAAGAAGAAGATGAAGAAGAAATCGAGAAGGAAGACAGAGAATCCAGTCCATCTCGAAAGATATTTTCCAAATGGTTTATGGTTTTGCAAGAGAATCAGAGTCTAGATAAGGAAGATGAAGACAGAGAAAGATCATTTGATGGGTCTGTCGAGAAAAATGTTGTACCCCCTTCCAACGCTCTCTTGCTAATGAGATGTAGATCTGCTCCTGCAAAACAGAGACAAGAATGTAAAATTGAAGAAGAAGAAGAAGAAGAAAAGCAGAGGAGTGGAAAGATGAAAATGGAAGAAGAAGAAGAGAAAGAGAAGGTGGTTTTGATGAGATATTCTCCTGATTTCTTTAAATTGTCGTCGGATATTGCAAAAGAGACTTGGGCATTTGGGAGGAGAGATCCTTACTCGAGGAGTCGAAGCTGGAAGAGATGATGTTTTGCTGTTGTCGTTCTTTTTTTTTTTTTAATAAAAAAAGAAATTAATGTTGGCTTTTGCTTCTCTTGGTGTTTTTCTTAAATTCCAATCGAGCATGCCTTGGAGGATCAAGCTTACAGGTGATGATTTGATTTTGCATTTTGATTCGAAATTGTGCTATTTTGTACAGTTTATTGAATTCATTTGTTGAGGCTTGTATCTACTCTCTTGACTCTGTTACTTCTCTCCTTTTTTTTTTTTTTACCCTATATTTATGATTATTTGCTTGCTCTACCTTTTATCTTTGTAGTAGATTTACTTTCCCACAATTTTATCGATTTTCTTTTTTGTAATACGGGTTTTTTTCACTTTATATTAGAGGTGAAATTAATTCTACAAATATGTATAAATCTCTCAATACACAGACACTAGTTTAGTCGATAGATAGTGGCATTGAGAGGTTGAGTATAAATGGAACTCAAGACACACTAGCTACATGAAGCGAGCTTCTTAATCGTCAAGCCAACCTAATTGTAAATCACTTTGGGTGAAAGGGTCTGATGTGTAGTCCACTCTATGATGAATCCCAACCACTCGCAATATTATTTCTCCTCATGAATTTTAGATTCCACTTGGGATTGATGGTATAAATTGCTGCTAAGCATTATAAATAGAATACTTGTTTTATGATTTTAATTTGATGTTAAAAATTTAGAACTAATATGATTTGGTGAGCTTAATTTTGACTAGTTTGATTTTCCCATGATTTACTTTTGTAATCAACATTTTTAATTATAGAATAGTCCCACTCTCTATTTGAAAACTTTGTTGTGTTCTATATACACAAAGATACATTTTTTATTTCATTAGAAGGTTCGGTTTGATAGATTATCAAGAAAACTATCAAACTATTTAAAATATGATCTATAAAGTCATCTAAGTTATTGACATACTTAGTTTGTAATATATTACTCCTATACCTAGATATAGATATGGAACTCACTAAATAGAATAGTAATGGATCTATTAGAAACATTTTTCTTTGAAAAAATGGTCAATTAAAAATCACATTGAATGAATAAATTAAATACCTTTAACATTTATATAGTAGTATAGATTGTCACATTGGATAAATCATGTCAGCCGTGTGCCCATAAAAGTTAATTTAAAGGTGTATTATTTGAAATTTTATTCTTAATTAATTACATGGGTTATAAATTCATAAATCTTGATTAATTAACCAATCTTTTGTAGCTGGATCTTCAGCTCAATCATGATCATGACAAACCTTTACTAAAAGCAGGAGAAATTTCTGGTTAAAAGCATATTTTGTTCCCTCCTTTTTGGTCCATGTCTCATTCTTTTATTAGGATCTTAAATATTATAAAAATTTCGTTCTTATTTATTTACAGCTTAATCTCTAAGCATGATAATTACCTAACGCTAATCAAAACAATAACATATGTTTAACGAGAAACTAAAATCATTTTCTGCTCGCCCTACCCTCTGCACAACATTTGTATTTCGATTCAAACTCCTAAACCTTGAAGAATGTTTAATTAATTGTAATTTCTACCCATCACTCTCTGCATTGATTTGGAACTTGGACTGTAATTGGTCTTCTCCCTGAAAACTTTGACAGATCTCTCTCTCTCAATCTACTAGTTTCTTAAATGTACCGCCGATGTCTTTGGAGTTCGGAGCCATTGCTCTGTAATTTGAAGGCTGGAGAAAGGTCACATTTACAACCTGAAAGATCAAAGAAAATTATTAGATTATCTAGCTTTTAAACATTTGTGATATGAAGGACAACTTAGATGAATCTGAATCGTCCATTTCACATGAAGTTCTTATTGGTCCTCAGTTCAATTTTATTTTTTTCATAAATGTAAGATTTTTTGTTTGTATAGTTTTTTTTTAAGGAATTTGATTTCTATAAAAAGAACCAAAAGAGTTTGGGTTTGTATGTATTTTAATTGAATAGAAGTTAGTAAGCTGAGAACGCGATACCAGGCGAGGCGACGATGTGCAGTGCCCTAACTAGTCCTCGGCATCGTTCCCACGTTGCCTGCAGAGTTGGGCCTTCACTTCCAACAGGGCCTGGCCCACTTCCTCATCGCCCATCGTCTCCTCCATCAACGCCTCGTAATCTTGTATAGAAGCTTCCCATCTTTCTAACTGCAGAAATTAACAAGAACAAAATCAAATAAGCAAAAGTTTATAAATTTGTATGAGCGTAAGGCTGTCAGTCGGCCCATAAATGGCCCTACTGATTGATTTCTTTCTTACAAACCACACCTTAGCATTGCAATCGGCTCGTCTTAATCGGGCCTTGCTGTATGAGGGGCGCAATTTAAGAGCAGAGTTGCAATCATTGATGGCTTTGTCAAATTGGCCCAACTTGGATAGGCAGGCGGCCCGGTTACATAAGAGGACGGCATTGTAGGCATCGTGCTCAAGGCCCCGTCCGTAGGCCTTGCATGCCTCGCCATAGTTGGAGGCCTTGAATAGATCATTGCCGGTGGATCGAGCTGATGCCACAAACTGAGCCCTCCTAACCATCGCCGTCACCTCCTTGTTGCTTGAGTCGTGCTGCGCCGCTTGCTCAGCCGCCTTCACTGCATCCTCAAACCTGTCGGCATACGTGGCCCATCAAGTTGCACTCTTATTATTGTGTTATCTTGCTATCTATTAATTCAAGAAACCTTCCTAATTTACTCGGTTCAATTTTGTTTGGTGTCAAGTATCAAGATTGAAATTTCAATAATTTACTTAGTGAATAGTTTGGATTATTTTCTTTTCTTTATATTGAAAGTGAGACTAATCCTATAACGAAACCATTTGCAACCCTCTTGTATCAAGTAAGTTCAGGAGGAGTAGAACCCAAGACCTCTACTCAAATCCTAGAAACTCAGATAAGTTGAGATACCTATACATATTACTGTTTTCTTTTATTTTGAAAGTCACTATTATATTTTTCACTATTTAAACTTTAAATCCTAAATCCTAAATCGTGATGCCTATGCTATAAGAAATTATTGTCTTCCATTAAAGAGAAACACTTCGCTTTGAAAAGTGAGAAACACGAAGAAGCTAATGCACAAGTAATTACACAGAAAAAGAACAGATTAAAGTGATATGGTGTCATGCCTATGTAGGAAAAAAGATGAGAGTGAATTCACCCTTTTTTGAAAATAGAATTCCAATACCTTTTCCTCATATCTGTTTCAATATAAATATGAAGTGATAAAAGTCTCAATTGTTAGCTTTTGAGAGTTTGTTTACGTTAAGAATGTTATCATGTTATATTTTCTATATGGTATCAGAGTAAGTTTCGTATATGGCACAATTAATATAACGACAACGGTGAAGTGATAAAAGTTCCACATCGATTAATTTGTGAAACTAACTCTATAAGACACATTGACGGCACCATTTTCTCAATAAATAGTTTTTTGGAGCGAATTCTAGTGAATTCTTGTAAACTTTAAAATTCCTAAAAAAAATAACCTTTATGTCTTAAATATTTTGAATCACAAGCTTATCCATGAATCTCAATGGATTAATCCCATTGTGAGCCGTCACTGAGGAGAAGAAACCCTTCATCCCCAACCCCCCATTGATAAAACAATTTGAACTGCTAACCTGCCAGCAGCCATGTCGACCTGTGCATGGACGATAAGGAAATAAGCATTGGCCGCCGCTCCAAAGAAGCCGGTCAGTGCCTCGGCATCAAAGACGGGTGCGCGGGATAAGTTTATATCTGCCTCTTGATGTCTGTGGAGCTTCAAACAAGCCTCGGCTTGTGATGCAAACACCTTGTTTGAATCAAAGGGCCCCAGTAATAGATCAATAATCAAAACCACCTACATGAGGAAGATGTTAAAGCAAAATCATGGGTTCGAGATTTACCCGTGGAGCAGAATCGGCACCGGCCGAGATGGCGCATTGCGCCTCTTTTAGCAAGGTATGCCAGTCCTTCAACTTCCTTGCCTCATTGCATTTCAAGAGATGGTTTCTGAGAGCTTGTGCTTGAGCTATCTCTTGAGGGCTGGATTCTGTTCCAGATAATTTGTAGTGTTTTTGAGCTTTCTCTGCTTCTCCAAGTCTGGAAATTGTGAAACTTGCTTACATTAGAGAGGATTCAAATAAAATCATATCTAGATATGACTGATAAAAAATGACTTCTTAAGGGAAAAAAATTACCTTAAGAAAAGAACAGAGATTAAAAATTACATGTTTGTTTAATTTTAATTGAAGTACAGCTTACAGTCAATTATGTGCTATTTACTTCAATCATTAATGTTTTTCTTTTCTAAGTTTTTTTTTTTTTCTCTCACCTGTGAAAGAGAGTAATCAAACGATGACGAGCTCTGCTATAAGAAGGCTCAATCCCATATTTTTCTCACCTGTGAAACAGAGTAGCCAAACGATGGTGAGCTCTGCTATAAGAAGGCTCAATTCTAACAGCTTCTTTGCACTCCTCGACAGCCTCAAGAAGCTGGCCTAAACCGATGAGTGCAGCGCCCTTGTTGCTCCGATACGAAGCTTTATCAGGATCAAGGGTGATCGCTCGATCGTAGTATGCCAAAGCGTCGGCGAACTTTCCCTTCTTATACTTCTTATTTCCCAAAACCTTCAGTTCTTCAGGATCCAATCTCCTCGAAATAGCACGACAAAAGACCCCTTCTGGTTCTTTTTCCTCCTCATTATCATCATCATCATCATCAAAATCTTTTACTACATTAACCGTCAATCCATTCTGCTTACCGCATTGCGCATTCGATTCCATCTCAGTTGCAGTCATCGGAAGATAATCTAGAACATTGTTTGAATTCACCGGACTACTACTTACATTCGCATTCCCGGATTGCCGAATGTTACCTAAGTGCCCAAACACCATCATGTTGCTTGAAGAAGCTCTAACCAGATTGACATTTCCCTTGCCACCGGTACTTGAAATCAAGAAATCGAGTTCCCCAGTGATAGTCATTGTCTTCTGTATCTGCCTTGGTGGCCCGGTTCCACTTTTCACCACCGCCGCAGGGGGACTAGACGGCACCGGAGGCGAGTTGGCCTCATGGTGTGATATCGACCAATGATCTGAATTTTGGGAGGATGGTTTTAGAGTTCGTGGAAAAGGGCTGTTGCACAATGTTTATCGGAGAAATGTAGGATGAATTGGTGGATTGAGCAATGTTACGTCGTCGGATCCTTCCCCTTTCTCTTCGAATAGGGGAGGCTACCATGAAGATTTTGTCGCCATCGATGGAGGTATTGAATTGACAGAAGCTGAACTTCTAATCCAAATGCTTCTAACCATAAGACAACAGCCCGATGCCCGATCGGCCGGAAAATTATCCATTCCATCGTCGCCATTACTCTCCTTCCCTCTTTGCCATTCAAACACCCGTTACATTCTCCCCTTACAACAATCTTAGCAAAGCAAAAATGAATCTTTTCTTCTACATCTGTAAATACAGTAAGAACAGATATGCGCTGCAATGGAAAGACCTGTCATATGGGTGTTACAACTTGGAGATTGAAAATTCAAATCATTTGAGGTTGATAATAAAGTGAAGATGGCGTTGATAGAAGATTAACAAGGAAGAAGGCCCGTTTATATTTTTAAGGCTGGAAAATTTGCAAATTAACAGGAATTACAGCTCAAATAACAACCTAAGCAATCCATTTGCCAATTTGAATCTCTAAAATTAGAAAATAGTTTTAATTAGTCAATTTTCATTCCAAGTAGGTCCCATTGAAGGCAGGGAGGATAAATGGGAGATCGCCAACTAGAGACACTTGGCTACTTTTTAATTTTTGTCTTCAAACCCTAAATATTTCTCACTAGAGGTTTTTTTATTAAAAACATCAATGTATCTTCAAAATATAAAGTTATATATATCTTGACTAAGATTTCTATTTTTTTTATTAACGTGTAGAAAACTCAGATACAGTTCTACTAAAACTATCACGGATGAGCCCATTACCCTAAGGTACACCAAAGTTTGTCATGAGAGTTCGAACCCGCAACCTCCCGCTTCTTGAGCAGGAGGCAATCAGTTGAGTTACACCCATGTAGATTATTTGATGCAAGTCAAAAGTAGTATCAAATTTAATGATTCATTTGACTAAAGATATATAGTTAAAATAAGCTTTGATATTTTAAATAATTCTAAGCTTCCTTTCTTCATTAGAACGATTTAATTTGAAGTCCATCTAATCAACATCTATTATGATGTTTAAAACTGTCGATCCAACGTTTAAATTAAAACGATTCTACAAATATTTTGATCTAATCACTATTTTTGTCCATTCTAATCTGTTTTAATCCGATCCAGCCCATTTTAGGTAGAATGGGTAGTTTTCACCCTAGTTCAACCCCTTCTACACATGTTTTTATAAATTTTCTTGACATAAAATACAGTAACACAGTTAACACTCTTGAGGTTCGCTGAAAGAGAAAGCTTCCTCCTCCTTAATTGAAGAGGACCAAGTTTAAAAAGTTTCTAATTAACACCCATTATTGAATTTAAAAATGTGGACTCCCTTAGTTGTTTAAAAGTAGTTTTAAATGGTAAAATTGTTTACCTTCACCATTGTTTAAAAAACACATTTTGAATGTAACAACATTTAATTAAAGTTTTTTCCTCTATGAAAATGCTTTGAATTTTACAATATGAGATTAGATAGTTTTAACCAAAGTTTTAAAAACCAACCGGTGGAGCGAACCGTTTTGGAGGAAGAGTGGGTTAAATAAGATTCAATTGGGTTGACCTGTAGTCAAACTCGTGTCATTAATAAAACATTAAATTATTAACTAAGGTTATATTTCATATAAATAAATTTTTGCACTCTCAAATACAATTTTAAAAATTTTAATCAAATCAAACACGTCATTTCTTACACTTTCAAATTTTAATATCTTTAAATAATTTTAGTCTCTAAATTTTTGTAACATTTAAAACTCTAAATTTAGTCTATACTTAATTTTTTTCACCAACCTAAAACTCTAAATTTATATAAGTAGCCACGTATAAATGTTTTGGGTCACGGTTTGAGGGTTTTATAAAAACACGGTCAAACCCACGATTTTCACTGGATTTTCACTATTTTTTTAGTTACGAAGGTATTATAAAAACCTGGCCCGTGACTGATCTGTTATGGTTGAACCGACGGTTCAACCACGGGCCGATCCGGGTTTAAAAACACGGTTTGAACATCTCATATGGTGATCCAAAGTCACAAACTGTTGATCTGATAATCTCCACCTTAATTGGCAAGATACATTGCCGGTCCTATCCTTGATCAGAGGGTTACTCAATCTGGGACCGTCACGTTGTAATCTTGACTCAAGAAAAGAAAAAAACTTTTTTGAAAGAAAAAAAAAATCACTCAAGAATGAAATTCTAGAAAAAACAAAACAAAAAAAAAAAAATCCAATCTAGTGTATTCCTTTTTATTTCAACAATTACAGACACCTTCGATTAATTAGAACGAATTTGAAAAACAATCTAATTGAAAAACATGAACACTAATTCATTTTAGGTGAAAATATTAATCAAATGTTTAAACTACCAAAAAACAAACCCTAAAATATCAAAAACCCAAAAAAGAAGTGCGTAGCCATGATCAGAGAAATAAGCGAAGGTAATTTGCGAAGAATGTTTTTAGATGTCATTCAAGAAAGGAAACCGAACAACTGAACTTGATTTATACATTGCATCAACCAAAGCAATCAAAGAAACATACATGCTTGACTAGTTCAGTCCATTTAAAATAAAAAGAAAAAAAAAAACCACAAGATGAAAACGACGATGACGATGATGACGACGACGGTTTCGACATTGCTATCGTAGAAGATAATAGTGGTACACAATATAGCTGACTTCTACAAAGATACAGAGACCGAACAGCACCCACGCCAAATTGAACATCCATTGTCTAGCTTCTGTAGGGGAATGATTATACAACATCATCAATGCAATCGAAGAGCCACCAAAAATGGAGCCGATGACGGTAGTTAGCCAAAGCCAGCCACAAGTTGAGGAATCCAGGCTTGGAAGGGGTTCCTGCTGTGATGTAGGAGGTAATTCTTGGATCTCAGGCTCTGAATGAGGCCCCACAACTCCGGGCGATGGCTGTGGTCCACGAGTCTCTTGCTGTGGTGTAGGAGGTAATTCTTGGATCTCAGGCTCTGAATGAGGCCCCACAACTCCGGTCGATGGCTGTGGTCCACGGGTCTCTTGCTGTGGTGTAGGAGGTAATTCTTGGATCTCAGTCTCTGAATTGGGCCCCACAACTGGGGTCGGTGTAGGAGGTAGCTCTTGGATCTCAGGCTCTGAATTAGGCCCCACAACTCGGGTCCACAGCAATGGACCTGAATTTGATCGACGGATCTCTGAATGTGGATTAGGTGGTGCTTCTTGAACCTCTTGCAGTGAGTTGTTCACCTTCCTCCTCCATTATCGTCTGAGTCCATGCCAATCTTCCTTCTTCTTTGATCTTGAGAGATAAAGAAAGAGGAGCAAATGGGTTTTGCAAGAACTTGAAGAAACAACAATAATCCCTCAAGTAGAATCGAAGGCCAAACAGAATTTCAATGAAACAAATGAGAGAGAATTTCATTGAAACAAATGATATATATATAGTGCAGAATGTGGATTTTGAAACTGTTTTGTTGGGTTTAGGGTTTTAGAAAGGATTTTGAAGCGTATGCGTGCATGTGCATGGATCGTAAGTCTTGAGGAAGTCTAGCAACTGATAGATTTTACGTGATTTTATTCTATTATAAAAAAATTAAATGGTCAGAGTAGATTGTTACCATGACTACCGAATTTTGAAAAATGAACTCCATCAATCATTCAAATACATATTTTTAAGATTGAAATAAAAATATTAAAAATATTTTTCATCCATTCAACCAAAACACTTAGATTTAATTTGAAGAATATGCAGGGTAAAGTATCGCCTTTATATGATTAAGATAACATTGTCATGTTGGTCTTTCAAAAATTTAATATCAGCAGATTTTAATTATTTATTTGATTAATCTGATGAACTTAGAATGATCAAATAAGAATGAAATTCAATTCATCCTCTATCAATCCCTCTTAATCATTTATTCCATTCACAGTTTTTCAATAATTCTCCTTATCCATTCTCTTTAACCACATTCTCTTATAACTGATAACCATCACTTTAGTAGTATTAGTTGTTACCTTCATTGAGCATGTCTTATACCATTTTCTTTAATTTTTGAAATATCTCTATATGCAAATAACTTGGGCCTGCTAACAGGAAAAATAAAATCTTCAAAATATAAGGTTCATATTGTATTTATCCGATGCAAGGCAAGGAAAGAATGCAGTTAAATGATATGTCTTTTTTCAAAAGAGTATTATAAAATTTAATGATTCATTTGATTAAAAAAATATAGTAAAAATAAGCTTTGATATTTTAAATAATTCTAAGCTTCCTTTCTTCATTAGAACGACTTAATTTGAAGTCCATCTAATCAACATCTATTACTATGTTTAAAACTGTTGATCCAACGTATAAATTTTACAAATATTTTGATCTAATCACTATTTTGGCCCATTCTAATCTGTTTTAATCCGATCCAGCCCATTTTCGGTAGAATGGGTGGTTTTCACCCTCTTAATATTTTATAAATTTTCTACGCATGTTTTTATAAATTTTCTTGACACTAACACAATTAACACTCTTGACTCTTGAAGTTCGCTGAAAGAGAAAGCTTCATCCTCCTTAATTGAAGAGGATCGAGTTTAAAATTCATCTAATTAACACCTATTATTGAATTTAAAAATATGGACTCTGTTAAATTTTTTAAAAGTAGTTTTAAGTGGTAAAATTGTTTACATTCACCATTATTTGAAATACTCATTCCTTTTATATTTTATATTTTATATTTTAAATTTTTTTATTGTTAATTTTGAAAAGAAAACTCCAGAATGCAAAATGCAATATCGTAGAAATAAATTGAAACGATAGTTTGATAATAGAATAGAATTGTAACTATGATCGGCTGAGGCTTGTGATGCAGGGCCACAAGCCGAACTACCATGTCATTAGCTTCTGGCCCACCTTCATGTGGACCCTACTTCAAGTTCCACCGTGTGAACTTGAGAGTCTAATTTGGAAAATGCCCAACTTAGAAAACTTCCATTAACGTTGCATGAAATTAAGCCATTAGTTGTGACTGGAAATCATCATGGTATACAATGGAAAGAATGGTTGTATTCTGGTGTGACAGAGATAAAGAAAGGAGAGATTGACCATTGCCGGTGAAGGAAAAAATCGATGGAAGCTGTGGTAACGACCCTCCCACAGGTATTTTGTGTAACAAGACACAGATTTTAAGATATTGCCTATTTTACCCTTTCACTACCGTACGAAAGTATTTAAAAAAAAAAAAAACTTGTAAATTAGTCAGTGATTCGATTTGAAGTTCTGTATGAAAAAATCAGTTTCACTTAGATAAATTTCAGTGATCCGATTATTGAGCCGATTTATACTGTAGTGGAAGGGTCAGTGATTAGGGTAAACGATTTATACTGCATGGAAAGATAAAATAGGCAATACCTTAAATCCTGTGCCGGGTTACATAAAACACCTGTGGAAGGATCGCTACCCATAAAAGATAAGATGGGAAATATCTTGCTGTCAACGTGTGTTAATCAGGATATGAGATTTGGTATTTTAATTTTAGTTATTTTATTCCAAAATAAGGCTTTTATATATGATTGGCCGATTATTTGTAAGACAAAACTTTTATTTTTATTAATTATGCGGAATTTATTCAAAAGCTTTGAGCTTTCTCTCATTTATGGTGAGTTTTATCCCTCTTGATTTTTAGTTTATCATTGTGTTGCATCCAATTCCACAAGTAAGCTAAGTCTTTGGAAGGTTCTTCAAGTTATCCCGAATTCAAGTCGGATTAGAGTGTGGGTTTACTAATGTGAACTCCCAATTCCTCGTTCGAATTAATTTCAAGAACACCTAATTTCTTTGGTGAGGTTGATTCTCCAACAGTCCCATTGAAATTAGCCCCCACCTTCATTTTTCTTGAGAGTGGTTCTTTGGTTTCAATTTTGAAATCCGTGATTCAACTTAAAACTTAGGATCTAAATTGTTATATGCAGCTTGTCCCATGGGAAAGGTGCTGCTCTGTGTCACTCGTTGCTTTGGCTCTCTATCAACAATTGGGAAAAGACCACATGTTCCTGCATACCATTGTCCAGCCATCTGATCAGCCTGAAAAGATGTACATGAAGGTCCACACTGTTGTCATAATTGAAGTTAGAACCATTCCACAATTTCTCACAAATTTAGGATTCAAGTCTTTTCACCAAGGACTGGGTGCTACTTTATGATCACAACAAGGGCTTCTCAAGAGAGAGTTTTCTTTCTCCAATGGTTGCTAAACTCTCAACCGGAGGCAAAATTCGTCCAAATTGTCCCTCAGCATTAAGGAGTATAGCTCATTGAATAGGTCTTTGCAAATAGGCTTTTTATTAGGCTTTAATTGATGAAATTTTTAATAAATTATGTAACCTCAAATAAATTCCTTACAAAACTCCAAAATACCATCAAACAAATAAAATAAACACAAAACAAGGGCTAAATAGTCTAAATACAGAGGTGAAATATATTAATTTACTGTGTACATCAATCTATACATTAATTTGTGTGATTTATGTTAAGGTCACTTAGAGAAGAAATTGTAAAGTCGACTTTTTATAGTTGAAATTAGATGGTATAAACATCTCATATGGTGATCCAAAGTCACAAACTGTTGATCTGATAATCTCCAATTTGATTGGCAGGATCCGTTGCCAGTCCCACCCTTGATCGGAGGGTCACTCAATCTGGGACTGTTACGTTGTAATCTTGACCTCAAGAAAAGAACACTTTTTTGAAAGAAAAAAAAAAAAAATCCAATCTTGTGTACTCCCTTTTATTTCTACTATTACACACACCTTCGATTAATTAGAACGAATTTTAAAAACTAATCTAATTGAAAAACATGAACGCTAATTCATTTTAGGTATCATGAGAAAATGCCTTTGTGAATAAATGACCCACTTGTCATCTCCCAATGTTACATCAACTGAAAATATTAATCAAGATTTGAATTTTTTTAGATGACATTCAAGAAAGAACAACTGAACTTGATTTATACATTGCATCAACCAAAGCAATCGAAGAAAGATACATGCTTGAAAGAAAAAGAAAAAAGAAACCACAAGATGATAACGACGATGATGACGATGGTTTCGACATTGCTACCATAGAAGATAACAGAGACTGACCAGCAAGTGCATAGCCATGATCAAAGAAATAAGTGAATGTAAATGCAGTGAATTTTTTAGATGCCATCAAAGAAATGCATCAACCAAAACAATCAAAAGAAACATGTTTAACTAGTTCGGACTTAGGACCATGATTTCAACATTGCTACAGTAGAAGATTATAGTGGTATAAGCTAAGAGAGATGACTTGTACAAAGATAGATAGACTCATCAGCACCAACCCCAATTTGAACATCCATTCTTCTCTATGGGAAAGCATGTAGAACACAATCAATCCAATCCCAGAGCCAACCGCGATGGAGCCGACGACGGTAATTAGACAGATCCGGCGAAAAGTGAAGAAAGACAGGATTGAAAGGAGTCGTGGTCTAACGGGCGGTCCACCGTTCTCTTGCTGTGGTGTTTCTTGAATCTCTTGCAGTGAGTTGTTCATCCTTCCTCCTCCATTATTGTCTGATTCCATGGCAATGTTCCTTCTTCTTCTTCTTTGATCTTGAGAGAGATAAAGAAAGAGAGGAGCAAATGGGTTTTGTTAGAACTCGGGAAAACAGCAATAATCACCTCAAGTAGAATCGGAGGCCAAACAGAATTTCAATGAAACAAATGAGAGAGAATTATATATATATGCAGAATGTGGATTTTGAAATTGTTTTGTTGGGTTTAGGGTTAAAAGATTTTGAAGCGTATGCGTGCATGTGCATGGATTTTAAGTCTAGCAACTGATAGATTTTAAGTGCTTTGACAAATTGGGTCAGAAGGTGGTATTTTGTTCTATTATAAAAAAAAAAAAAAATAGATTGTTACCATGACTACCAAAATTTGAAAATGAAGTTCATTAATCATTCTATTTTTAAGATTAAAATAAATATTTTTATGTATATTATTCAATCAAACACATAAGATGTTTAACATAGACATCAATTACGACTGAATCTAAATAAAAAATAATATTTTTAATAGTTCAAAATTTACAATTAAGTGTGTCTTAATAAATTAATTGGCTCATTAGTTCGTATGCTGGGTCAGGCCCTTGATTTCATATTTTCAAGTTGATTTGGTCCTATGACGAGAGAGTTGCGGAATTCAAATTTCATCTCATCTCTTTGGAAAATCTTTTTTAATTTTTCAATAATGATATAATAAAATCTTTTAGTCTTCTTGGTTCTCTAATCACTTTCGAGTTCCAGTATGAAATTCTCCCGATTTTATATTAGTTTTATTAGAAATCAATTTTGACTTGCATTCTCTCTAACCTTGATTTCTTAGAGAGACAAAATTCATATTTATTTGAAAAAAAATTACCTTAAAATTCTTCTCCAAAATTCAAATTGATGAATATTGGAGCCTTGGTTAAATTTTCCAATCCAAGATCAATTTGATGGTATACTCTCTTCTGGTGGTTAATTTTTTTTATCTACCCCTAAGGGACACAGATTTCTTAAAAGAAGAAAGAAAATTCTCATTTGTTATGTTCATAGGAAGCCCTTATTCTATAAAAAAGATGGAATGATCTCATTTTTCATACTCTTCATTTAAACCGGCTCAAAAATGACAAAAGACCCCTAAGTAATATGCTACATGGCTACATTAATTTTACCAAATTAAATTAGATATTGTTAATATAATGATTATAAAAAAGACAAATTTCACTTAAACATATTTTTATTTCATTTAACCAAATAAAATCTACAATTGACAGAAAGTTCCATCTAGTTGTCTTTTTTTCTTTTTTAAGATTTTCACTTTAACAGCTATTTCTTTGTTTATGTAAAACAAATAAATCATTGAACCCCACTTTATTTTCAAATTTCATACAATTTAAACTAAGTTACAGGAACCTTGAGGCTCGGCTATATTAACTTATCATGAATCCATAAATGATAAACATTTACACATTTCAATTAAGTTGTTCTTTACTTTATCTCATGCTAAAATGCTAAAAATGATGATATAACTATTAAATCCATTATAGTGTTCATCATTCAGATTGAAAAATATCTAACAATTATTTTTAATTTTGAATAAAAATACTTCACCATTTTTTACAAATAAAATTTAAAACCTTTCATATACAAATTGTTAGGCACTACCGTTTGAAAACTAATCTTAGTGATAAAGCATGAACTATAACAATCATTAGTGGATAGTTACATATGGTAATCGGGTTTACTATATCATATTGAGAAATTTAATATAGCAATTGTTCTAAGCAATGTTATCAGAACCGGGCCGTATAGCAAAACGTCTTCGAGGAGGTCAGGGTTCAACCGGGTTCGACCGCGGTCAAAGCCGGTCAAAGCCGGTCAAGCATTAAAATAATATAAATATTATATATAATATTAAGTAAGACATATTTTACCAATAACATTAATATAAATATTAAAAATAACATTCAAACTCTGAGTAATGTACCAAAATGGTGAAATATATGAGATATAAATAGTAATAAACATTTATATTTCAAATATACACATTTTTTAAGGAGAAAATTAAAAAAAAAAAAAAATCAAATATCTGAACCGAGGTTCACGGTCTTTCGATCAAAACCGCATAAAACCGCGGGTCTGACCGGTTTTATGAGGTTTTGACCTAAATGCGGTTTTTGGAGTGGACCTAACTGCAGATCCCGCGGTCACGGCTGAACCACTGGTTCGACCGCGGTTCGGTCCGATTCTGATAACACTGGTTTTAAGTGAAATTATCATATGTCGAATTATCTATTAAAACTTTAAATTATCCTTTATATATTTCAAAAATTTTATAAAATTATTAGATCAACCTATGTGTGATAAACATTATAGATTTTTTTCACCAAATATTTTTGGTTTCATCCAATAGAAAAAGGGTTTAAAAGTTTCACAACATCTAAATATCTTAGATTTACTTTATCCCTTTCATGATAGAGGTAGAATAGGACTGTTCCTAACTAGAGTACCACTTTCATTGGCAGTCAAATTCTCTACTGCAACGTGCTATCAACCGTCCATTATTCTTCATCCAATGGTCACCAATTTCCAGCTTATTTCGTGTGATGTACCTACCTCCTTTTTAATTTCTTGACGGCAATGAATAGTTTATATTTAAATACTTTTTTCTCTGATTTCTTTTCTGGATTCCATCGATTCTTCAAGTTTGTATATCTTTGAGACTCAATACAATGGCTTGGGATTCTCTTCAAAGGTTTCTTCTTCCTCTTCTCTTTGGTTTGATGTTTCTTGCTGTTGATGGCGAATCCAAGAGTTCTTTCTATGACTGGACGGCATCTTTCATCCAAATCGCTCCCTTCGGAATTGAAAAACAGGTAACAATTTTTTTTACATGAAACCATCCCCGAGCACTATGTATCTAGTTAGTCAGTCACTTAAAAGAATTCGAAGTTCTGACCTTCAGCATGAACAATATAAGCAATGAGTTAACATGTAATAATTTTTGAAACAAAATAAAATAATAAATACGAAATAATTAAATAGACATTAACAAACATGTTGTTGTTGAAATGAAAACAGAAGTTTTGAGTCACTCTTTTCACTATTTTAGATAATTATTTTTTTTTCACTGGTGAGTCTAATGCCATTTACAATTTCATTTTAGCAGAACAAGTCATGAAGCCATCATACAACATATAATTATTTCTTACAGTTATTTTTTTTATCAGGTCATTGCAATCAACAATCAATTTCCGAGTCCATTGCTAAATACGACAACGAATGATGTTGTAAATATCAATGTTTACAACAATCTAACAGAGCCCCTCCTCATCACATGGTCAGATTATTCTTAATTCTTCCGACTTCTCTAGCAGTTTCTTTTGTTAGAAAAGTACGACATAATAATAATTTTGAAGTAAAACTTAATCTAAAAAACTAGCGGCTGAGAAAATAATCTCTCAAGTGCTATATATATTTATTGATTTCTCAAATGAATCGATGTGGGACTTTTTGTCATCTCACATTTTTTTTAAATAAATGAAAAAAAAAATATATTCTTTGAAATAATTATTTTTAGTAACAGATTGATCAAACTCTTCTGCTTTTCATCCATACTTGGCAGAAAAGTTTCATTTCAGTAAAAATAAAAAAGCAGAGGCATTTACTGAAATATTTTTTGCTCTTTTGTAGATCATTTTGTCTTTTGTCAACCCTACAATGGTCTTATTTCATTAGATTTTGAAGATATAGATTTTTGATTTTTTTTCTTTAGTTTAAATGTTCATACTTCAATAAAATAAACTGGTGGTGGTGGCTATGGCTTTAGGAATGGGGTGCAACTGAGGAGAAACTCATGGCAGGATGGGGTGGCAGGGACCAACTGCCCTATTCTTCCCGGCCAGAACTGGACATATAGCTTCCAAGTGAAAGATCAGATCGGCAGTTTCTTCTACTTCCCTTCATTGAACCTTCAGAAAGCCGCAGGTGGATACGGTCCGATTCGTATCAACAATCGCGATGTAATCCCAATTCCATTCTCTAAACCACTCGACGAATTCGACATCTTGATCGGAGATTGGTACAATGCCGATTATAAGGTACTAACACCTTATTATCTAATCAAATTTTCATGGAGCATTTGAAAATTCTAACATTTGGGTTGTTCTTGTCGTCGGCATTTTCGCGCAGGACATGGAATGGTCTCTTGATCATGGACTTTTATTGCCTCCTCCTGATGGAATCCATGTGAATGGACGCGGACCTTTTCAGACAAACTTCACATTACAGCCAGGTAATTAATTATCTTATAAATGCATCTTAGATAAATAATTTTTTTTTTGAATGTTGAGTAAGTATTCATTCAAAAGTGAGAGAAACTTCCAAAAAAAAAAAATTACGAGAGAGAATTGGGGCTATAGAACCCCTAAGGAAACAAAAAGCCCATAACCCGGGCCAAGTGAGAAATGAGATGAATGATCTTTATTAGTGTGCAAGAGCTCAAAATATCTGATTGATTATAAAATCTTCATCACTTTTTTTTTTTTGAAATGAATTTTAATGATAATATTTCATAACATTTTTTGAGATTTCAGTAATATGTGCTTGTGTCTTTGCAGGTGCTACATATCGGCTAAGGATATCAAATGTGGGTCTAAAGACCTCACTCAATTTCAGGATCCAAAACCACTTAATGTTGCTGGTAGAAACTGAAGGCTCCTATACTCTTCAACAATACTATGAGTGTTTAGACATTCATGTTGGCCAATCATATTCAGTTCTAATCACAGCAAATCAATCACTCAATGCATCTTACTACATGGTTGCTGCCTCAAGATTTCTTATTCCTGAAATTTATGGCGTTGCTCTGCTTCATTATGGTGATTACCAAGGCCCTGCAGTTGGCCCATTGCCAGTCGGCCCAGATCCGTATGATTACGTATTCTCCTACAACCAAGCTCTATCTATAAGGTATTAGTCCCTCTAATTTCTCTCAGTGAAGTTGTGTAGGTATTAAAGGGTATAACTTTTCATAAGATAGAGTGAAATAGAAGAACTCAAAAAGCCAACTCCAATAAGAGTTGGACTACTTCTTCCAAAAGGCATAAAAAAGAAGTTTTCTTATGGGATTCTTAAGAGGATTTGGATCCAGGCCCAGCCCTTGTTCAATTAGTCTACTTCATGGTGGGCTGCCCGGAATTTTATGGATCAACCCATCCTTCGGTGGCTCGAGATCATTAATGTTGTTGAATTCATTTGTCGCATTTATCTATCTAGAATTGGCACTGGTAATTGAATAGTTTCAATTTTTTGTCAACAGATGGGATTTGGCTGTAGGAGCTGCACGTCCAAACCCCCAAGGATCGTTCCATTACGGCAATATCAACATCTCTCGGACGATCGTCCTCCAGACTGCTGCAGCCATCATCGGCAATCAACTGCGGTATACAGTAAATAACATCTCATACGTTGAACCGGACACCATTGAAGCTAGCCGATTACTTCCAGATCAACGGGGTGTTTTCACTCGATACCATCCCAGATTTTCCCGATGACCGGCAGCCCATTTTAGGAACTTCGGTCATCGGCGCCAATTATCGGGACTTCATCCAAATTGTCTTCCAAAATACCGATCCCATGATCCAATCATGGCATATTGATGGATACAACGTATTCGTTGTAGGGTAAGGTTCCTCTTAATCATCCTCTAATGAAGTCTGTTTAGATTTAAAAAATAAAACCCCAAAATCCAACTTGTTTGGTTGATGGATATTGGCAGAATGGCGTTTGGAACATGGGATGAGAGTAAGAATTCATCATACAACATGTTGGACGCGGTGTCTCGCTCTACATTTCAGGTTCTATTCTACGAGTCAAAGTATTTACCAATTGAACTATTCATGCACAGCACAAGAAATCAAATCTTGAAATTACTTTTTCTATTTATTTACCTTTTTGACAAATGTTTTTTCCTTTTATCACTTGATAATATGTAAGCAATTCCACAACCCTTTATTGAACAAACAATCAAATTTGAACAATTCTATTCTTTCAAACTCTTCAAATCATTTTGTTCAGTTTTACCCATTTTTATCACAAACATTTCCCTTTTTTACTCACAAATAGATTGAATGATTGATAAGGAGTCTGTATGGTGTCATGCAGGTCTACCCGAACTCATGGACTGCAGTGCTACTCGAAATGGACAACCAAGGGATGTGGAATATTAGGTCTCAAGATGCAGAGACAAGATACTTAGGTCAAGAACTCTACATGAGAGTAATTGGTGTTGGAGAAGAAAACCCATCTTTAATTCCTATCAGAGATGAGCTCCCTTTGCCTACTAATGCCATTAGATGTGGAAGAACTCCTTCCACATAAAATCTCTTTTTTTTCATCATATATTCTTCTAAAACCAAAGATCAAAGAAGTAGGAACTAGGAATTCTCTTTTGATTTTTGTGACTTAGGTTTTTTTTTTTTTTTTTTAGTTTACCATTTTAATTAGATGGAGAGCTCTTTTCATTTGATTGATAAAGGTTTGTTTATTTATGTTTTTTCTATAGAATGATAGGTACTTTTAAGAATTAAAATTATATACATTTGGATTTTGGAAGATCTTTTTGTATTAATTAGGTAATGCAGGCCATCGGCATCATTTGACTGACTTGATTAAAGTTAAAGATTGTTATTGATTGATACAATTCCATCTTTTTTGGGCTGTTTGAATGAATTTTTACCCATCATTCAAAAAAAAAAATCTTGGATCTCTAGATTCGAAGTGGGAGGTAATTCTTGGATGTCAGGCTCTGAATTAGGCCCACAACTCGGGCCATGGCTGCGGACCTGAATTTGATCTGATCCACGGATCTCTGAATGTGGATTAGGTGGTGTTTGTTGAATCTCTTGCAGTGCATCTTTCCTCCTCCATTATCATCGTCTGGTTCTATGGCAATGTTCCTTCTTCTTAGAGAGAGAGAGAAAGGAGCAAATGGGTTTTGTTAGAACTTGAAAAAACAGCAATAATCACCTTAATTAGAATCTTTAAAACGGAGGCTAAATAGAATTTCAATGAAACAAATGAGGAGAATTTTCATTCCTTTTATATTTTATATTTTAATTTTTTTATGGTGTAATTTTGAAAAAGAACTTCAGATTGCAAAACATAACACTATAGAAATAAAATAAATTAGAACAGATTTACAATTATGATGTAAACTTTATCTCAAGTCATTCGATATCGATTGTTAATTTTATAGAAATTATCTATTATTGTTAATTAGATTATTTACACTAATTCTTATAGTTGTTATATTTACAATCTCTTCTTTAGATTAGTGAGATTAGTCTCTCCAATAAAATGACAATATTATTCAAATTAAAGTTGAACTACAAAAACTCATGATCGACTTGGTTTTCATATTTGAACAAAAGCTACAACTTTTAGAGAGGAAAAAAAATCCTTTTTCATATATCTAAAACTTAAACAAATGAACTTTTGGAGGGAAACATGTTGTTTTGCTCTTTTGTACTCGGCCCGAGTTGTGGGCCGTTCGGCTGGGCTTGTTCTAGGCCTATTTTTCTGGCCTGGTGGGCATATATCTCTTCCAGTGTTGTCAAAACCGATCTGACCTGCGGGTTGACCCCTGAAATACGGATCTGAGTCATTTCAAAATTCTTAAAAATGTTTTTTAACCCGCGGGTCAACCCGATTTATCTAATAAATCTGTGACTCGTGACCCTTAAAAACCTTTGATTTTTTTAAATGAAGATAAGATGATGGTTCTTTTGAAAATATAAATTTTGAATTATTAATTTTGAGTATTTACAATTGTGTTTGTGAGAGAAAAAACATATTTTTATAAAATATAACTTACATTAATAATTAAATATTATATTAATAGCACGGGTTTGACCAGGTCTAACTACATGTCAATCCAGTTGAACTTTATTTAACCCACCCTTCCTTCAAGACAGGTCACTCCACGGGCTGAGTTTTAAAATATTGATCTTTTTCCCCTTGTTATTTTGTTTTTTTGGGCTCCGGCCCTTTTTTCTTTAATTAAATCACTAACCATGTCATTTAAAAAAAAATTAAACAAGTGAACTGTTTGCTTTATTATTCTTTTAAGGCCTCCAATTGAATCTAGACTAAAATAGAAATTTAGATGGTCTAGAATAGTGATGAGACTAAGAAGTTCCTGCAAAACAAATTCTGAGTAGACATGATAAGATATAAGTAGGCTAAGCTACATTTAGAAACTTAATTTTATAGACAAAATCACACTTTCGCCACTAAAATGAAATCGTTAGAAATTGAGTTTTGAGTTAAAATTTATTCCATTAATAATTTATCAAAGTGAGAGATTGCGGGTTTGAGCCTTCATGACCTAAGCTTGATGTATCCTAGGGGTATTAGGCTTACCTATGGGAGTTTTATACTGGGTATTCAATGATTTTCCACACATAAATTCAAAAAAAAAAAATTGAATGTATACACATATATATAGCTAAACAAGCTGAAAAGCTTTATGGAGTTATTAGCCTAACTTACTTGTTTGGCTAAATCGGGCTAAAAAATAGTCCATGCCTAACTTGTCAAACAATTATATATCTAACTCCATATATATCTGCTGGTTTTTAAGCTCTCTAAAACGTAACAACTTTTTTTAAAAATAATCTTTAAACTTTTATAATTTTTAAAATCATTTCTCTCTAAAAAATATGATTTAAATATCTAATAAAAAATTATATATTATATGAAAAATAAAACTTTCCTACAAATTAATTGTATCGTACATGTAAAGATGAAAATCTTTTCGAATTAACCCAAACTAATGAAAGCTGGAATCGATTTTTTTAGGTTAATAATATTATAATAGTCCTTATCTTTCTTGATTGGTGGATGCTGCTGACCTGCCAACCTACCAAAAATATAAGTCGAACAGGGTAGAACAAAAGTGAAATTAGGTCATGGACATTGATCTATGATTAGAATTTAGAAATTCCACCCCACCAAACCTTATTAATGAGAAAGGAAACATAAAAATAAAGATGTGGAGTAGCTGCTCCCACCACATTATCAGGCCATGTGGAAGCATTTTATTAAATTATAAAAGGGGCCCATCAAGGCAATTGAAATTGCATGTCATTGTCAATTGGGTCATCCAAAAGTATTTTTTTTTCTCTCTAAACATTAAGAGAACCATATAAATCTATTAGTAAAAACTTACAAAATTAATGGGATGTGGACTTTGGTCTTTGCTTTGATTAATGGAAGGCTGATCTCTCAAAAGACTAGATTTTGAGTAAAATAAGGACTAAAAAAAGTGAATTAATCATTAAAAAAGACTGATTTAGATATATGTCAATGATCATATAATTGAATAATTTGAATTAATGGTTTCAGTGGCTAAATTTCAAAAATGCATTTTGAGAATCAAATATCATATTTATAACAACAATTTCAATGTCAAATTACATAAATTGCATCCTAAATACAATTAGCTTATAAGAGTTTATTTTCCCTATAAAATAGGTAAACGGCCACTTCAAGGGAAAAAAGTTTTAAAAGAGGTTCGCGGTCAAGAAACTCTACTCATGAAAGAAGGTCTTAAGATCTTAAATTCGATTCATGCTCAAATTTGCTCACCTTATGCGGTTACTCTTCCTCATCGATTTAATTGGTGTATAAATTATAAAACCTAATATTTTTATTAGATGATTTAAATTAAATTTAAATAAAAAAATTTAAGCAGATTTTGTGAAACAAATTGACAAAATTGAAATTGGTTTTCTCTCCTCTCCAACAGAATTCACATATGCGATTATGATTGAGTTGAACGATGAGAGGACACAAGGTCCACCACTCACTCACATGTGGACAAAAAATGATCCACTCAATGGGCTGCATTTGCGGACATCATTGATAATTGACTGACCCTCAAACCTCTCTACCCATTTCTCAAATTCAAATAAATTAAATATGCAAATTTCATATAATGACAATAATGATAATATAATTACAACAATATATTAACACTACTAATTAAATATGCAAATTTCTTTAATTACAAATAAAAAATAAAAGACAAGGAGGAAGAGGAGGAAGAAGAAGAAGAGAACTGGTGCAACCACGGCGACTAAAAAGCGACGAGAAAACACAGACGGAAGGCTATGAAATCCAACTTCCATGAAAACGGAAGAAGAAATGGGAAAACCCATTTCAGGCCTTGGCTTCTATTCTTGCATGGGTGAGACCAACACAGGCATCCACAAAATCTTCGTCGATGAAATCCGTAGAGAATATCTGAAGCTTATCAGCGCATCCACGAGCAAATGCCTGAGCAATGAAGAGCCGAGCATAGCAGTGAATCCTCTCCGTCACCGGTCTGACACACACGATCGGATTGTCGGGCTGCGGCGTGACCGTATTCTCCACCCGATAGAAAAACTTCCTTCCCGCCACCGGCGGCTGTTGGGTCAAATGCTTCAGGTTGCTCTCAAATTTCGTTGAGGGAAGGTCTGTATCAATCCAATTATCCTTTAAATGGCTGGCACTCCATAGCGGGTCACCGGCCTTCGGCGCTGGAGACTTTCTCGGCTTCCAGACGCATATGACCCGCTTCGGCAGTAGCTCCGCCACCGTCTTTTGAAAGACCCGGTCGTCCTGATGGATTAGAAATTCCCCAAATTGATCTACCAAATACTTGTCGAATTCCGGCGGGTCTTCGTGCCCGAACTCCGTACGTATCTCTAGAATTATGATCTCCGACTGGGTCTCTGATAAAAACTTCTTCACGTCGGCAATGACGACGTCGATGCTGTAGGCCTTGAGGATGCCGTGGCAGACCCGCCGGTCTTCTTGCACCCGGATGTCGAGGACCCGGGCACCGACGGCGAGTTGGTTGTAGATGGAAAGGGACTGGCACTGAGCGAAAGGCCGGGAGATGAACCGGATTCCGATCTTATTCGTTGCCGAGTCATGGGTGCCGGGCCACACGATCTTGTAAACCTGGTGGCAGTATGAAAATTTCATTATCAACTATAATATTTATAAAAAATCCATGTACAAAGATAAGAGATAAACTCAAACTAGTCTGATTTAGAAATAATTTTAAGTCTCAAGATCTTATTACAAGCTATTTTATATGTTAACAATCTTATGCGGGTCGAATTTGTTCATCAAATTCCTGCCGGCGACGTTTAATTGATTATGAATTATTTCAAATTCCATAATTTTATTACAATCCAATCTATATCCTAACATGATGAGACTGTAACATATATTGGATTATCACCTGGGTCTTGTTCGGGTCGAGGTTGGCCATCCAATTCTTGCGGTCGGGTGGACGGTAGTCGGAGCCTGGGTACTCGGAACCGGCGCTGACCTGGAGGTCGAGAAGAGTCTTCTTCTCCGTCGAGATGGCTTTCCTCCGGCTGACCTGTTTGGAGACATGGGTGCCCATGGCAGATGAAGATATGGAGAAGTTCCTTCCTTGATTTGGATGAAGTTCTTGATATTGTCTGGTTTAAAAAGAAAGATGGGTCTGGTTTGTGGGGCTTTATTGCATTGCATTGTAAATTTCTAACAAGAAGGAGAGTATTTTATTGTTTTGGAATGGATTGGATTTCTTTCTGCTTTGCTGTGTTGACAAAGATTAGTGATTGTTGTTATTGCTGTTGAATTGGCTGGCTTTGCTTTTTTTCTTAAAAAAATTAAAAATCTACTATTAGAGTGTTTTTCACTTTTTTATACAGGTTCTCATAGTTTAGACTAATTGTAAAAAAGTCCTTAAATTTTTTTCGAGATGAGAAAATTACTCAAGATATCAGAATTTGACCATTGTAAAATATTAGCAATATAGAAAAAGCCCAGTAGATCCAAAAATTTGTAATTGCTCTAAAAATAAAAAATGAAAAATATAGAGGTTGTAATAGAGAAAATAAATTAAATTGTGAAGGTTAGCTTAGTGGTTAAGAACTCGCCTGAGATGAAGAATGTCTTGAGCATGGGTCCAAAATTTGGTTTAGGGCGAATCGGCCGATATTTTTCTCTCCCTGTTTTTTTTAAAAAAAAGAGGCCAATATGATACAGTCAAGATATCGGCCGATATTTGGACCCCTGGTTTTATCTTTGTCAGTGATTGGTTGTCTCGGGTGTGTGTATTTTCTTTGCCGTGGAAATTTTTCCCTCCCTTTGTATTTGCACTTCTGGTGCCTTTCTCTTTCTTAATATATTAATCTTTCAAAAAAAAAAATATATATTTGGACCCCTGGTCTTGAGTTTACGTCACTCTCAACATGGTCACTCCCCATAGTGCTACGCAGTTTGTATGGATAGAAAAGTTTGCACGTACTCCAAAGATTAGTCAAATACTCTAAGAGAGCTGGACACCTTCGTCTCAAAAAAAGAAAAAAAGAAAATAAACATGCATATTAACAACAGATATCAAATTTGAAAATTGAAAAGCAAATGGAATAAGTGATGCAACTATGCGAGAGATAACATAAATTATAAAAATTTAGTTATATAATATAAGATGTTTATTTACTTGACCCAATCGAACTGGAAAAATTCTTAGGTGTAATAAACTTACAAACAACACCAATTGCAATTAGGTCATGTAATACTAATACATAAGCAGTATTTTGAAAAAAAAAAATGGAGAATGATTGGTAAGGCACACTTGGATTGTGACTGATTTACCGAAATGTGCGAGACATAGATAAGTCTTAAACGAAGTCCGATCCGCATTGAGCCATCTTAGCCTAAAAAAAAGAGAGAATTTATACTTTACAACAAAAACTAATTTTTTATAGATTAAAATAAAAAAGGTTAGAATGATTGAATAGAGATTAAATTACAACTCATGTTGGGGCTGACTACGAACTAGTCGTACATTAAAAGTATAGAGGGAGATCTAAAAATTTATAAGAAACAACTAATATTTTTGAGATGGATATCTAGGTGTTAACGACTCAATCCTTACACACATGATCATGTACGCATCTTACTCATCCTTGTGTATTGGCATAACCAGGGGTCGAAATATCGGCCGATACATATCGTATCGGCCGATATATATATCGATTTTTTAGAGCATCATATCGGCCGATATCATATCGTATCAGCCGATATTCACAATATCGGCCGTAATATCGGCCGTATCATATTGGCCGATATCAAAATATTGGCCGATATCGGGAGGAAAGAGAAAAATATCGACCAATAACGATATTTGAACCCCTGGGCATAACAATAACATTATTGAAACGATTTTTAATGTTAAAGATGTAATTACAATTATAGAGAGGTCTAGTGGGTTGAAAATCTTGAATGTCCTAAGAACCTATATCAGATGGTGAGACTCACCCTATAATTAAAAAAAAAAAATTGATAGTTAGATACTTAGATCACTAATAGAAACTATGAAATTCTCCGAAATAGGATTTATAAAATCATCTCAGTCCCTTTTAAGATAAAAAATCATTTAAATAAATATTTTTACATTATGATGCTCTATCCAACTGCTAAGATGCATCAAATAGACAAAAGTTGTTGAATCTAAATTTAAAGATAAAATTATAATTTCATCAGTTCAAAATTTTCATCAAGTGGGCCACACATGAGGCACTTGTGCTTAGGCATATAAAATGCGGAGTTATTTTATATTTTCCCTAGAATTATTGAAAACTTAAGAGTTCTTATACAATTAATTAAACGATAAGGATTTATATGCAAATTATTCTTACTATTATTATTTGTTACTGTGTTTGGTATGGTGGAAGTGTAACGTACAGTTTGTATTATTGATTGGATGAAATGGCGAAATAGGTCATTTTCATTGGTTGGTACCTCACGAATCACGACGCGTTTGGCTAATTAATTGGCTGTACATTCAATTGGATTTATCGATAGTTTTCAACTTCGTCATCTCGGCGACATTCCTAATGAGCATGTTTTCATTTGCCCTCTCCTATCATTTTTTTTGGTGAGCGATCCTCCAACGGATAATATTTGTATAAGGACATGGATTTTATTTAGGACTAAAATTTGGGTGAGGTTTTGGTCTGAACCCACATGATCTGACCCAAAAATCATGCGTGTCAGGTTATGAAAGTCGGGTCAGCGGGTCTGGTCGAGTTGAGAAGTCAGAAACCCACATTGAATTTGGATCGGATTGAGTTGAGAGATTTTTAAGTTAACCCGACCTGATCCGATCAAACCTGACCCGACCCGATAAAAAGTAGGCTAAAGTAGGTCCAAAATGAGGCTCAAGTCGGATTTCGGGTTGAGTCGAATTATAATTCGGGTCGGGTTGGATCAAGAAGTCCAGGTCAAAAGTTCGGATCGGGTTCCATTTATTAGTAACTCGGACCGGGTTGGGTTTTAAAAAACACGACCCGACCCGACCCGATTTCAGTCTTAGTTTTACTGTGATGCCCATTTTGCCCTTCACCTGTCATACCGAAAATGTAAAACAATACGAATGTCAGAAATTAGCTCGCCAAGAGTAAAATTAGTTCACCGGATTATTCGTGAACAATAAAATCGGCTCTCCAAATCACCTCTGAACAATAAAATCTGCTTTTCAAATCACCTGTAAACAATAAAATCGGCTCTCTGAATCACCCGTGAATAGTAAATCAACTCACAAAAAACTAGTAAGGAATCCGATTAGTGAGCCAATTTCTGACATTCCTATTGTTTTACATTTTTGGTACGGCAGCTGAAGGTTGAAATGAGCATCACAGTAAAATCTATGACTGTATACACAAAGTGTCCATGGGAAGATCGCTGGCCTTTTTTCTTTTATTACTATTCACATTGATCCACTTTTAGAAATTATATTTGGGTTTAATTTAAATTATTTTAAATTGATTTTCCCGTTAAATTAAAAATCCCATAAAAAAGTATTCCTATTTTTTACATTTTTTTTACCTTTTAAATCTATTTTTTTTATAAAATGCAACAATCTGAAAATATCAATCAAACTCATTTATTACTTATATATTCTATTTCATCTTTATATACCATAAAGGATCTAGAGGCAATTGTCAATCATGGACAATATATCCAAGCTAAAAGGAATTAATGAATGTATCTAATTGTTGAATTCCTAATTTGATATTAATATCAATATTATGGTTGTTAATGATATTTATTACAATCATAACATTTTATATTTGCTTAAAAAAAAAAAACAAGGGTAGTGATTTTTACACCATCACTTTTTCTCATGGTGTATCACCTTTTTAAAGAAAATTTCAATTTTGCTCATGTTTTCATATATTCATCTCTTTTTCTATTTCCCAAAAGTAAAGACAAAATTGTATTTTTCATAAAAGGCGGTGCACCATGAGAAAAAGTGTGGCACAAAAATTAATACCCTTTTATTATATTATTATTAGGTGATTTTTTAATTTAATTATTTGTGTTGATTATATTTTAATGATGGAAATTTATTTTATGTATGCCCCTTTGTTTAAAACAACCAATATAATATATATAGTTCTAGTTATCTACTTAATTATACGAATTGATCTATGATCCAATTTAATGCAACTTGAATCGATTTAACTCGATTTAAAATTGTGTGGAGTTTTAAAAATAATAACAAAAAATATTATCATCAATTATTTTTGATAACCAACTAGGGGAGCAAAGGCAAAAGAAATAATCTATACAATCCAAAGACACCATCTGGCCATTGGGGCACATATAATATTAATTAGTTCCACATTGTTGACTTAACCTTTCTTCCTTTAAAATTATTTTTTCATATATTAAAAATAATAGGGATATTGTACCCCAAACCCTTTGCCGGCTACTGATTGGTATACAAGCCATTAATGCTAAGTTGTCCAAATCATGCAATATGGGTGACAGGGTTGCAATTTGGATAAGGTTGGGTTTCTTTGTTTGCACCCAACCCATGTTTTGTTGGACATAGTTAGTTCATGTTTAATTAAATAAATAATGTCTATTTTAATATGGATAAAATCTTTTAAAAAATATGAGAAATTCTCATTTTTCCTTTTTAGTATCATTTATTAAGTACCGGTGAACTGATAATATATTGTTACAGTCTCCTAAAATATTTTGCTCATATTAAGATGACCGACTTTAAAAAAATTAATGACTTTCATTAGAATTTACTAAAAGAAATAATATGAATATTTCACACCAATTTATGATAGTAAACGATTAGTTTTAGACTAGACCTACTTTCAATTTCAAATATTATCTCAATGCCTTCTGTTGTTTTCACAAAAGGACATAAAGGTAAAATATGCTAAAAAAATAAAAAACCAAATCCTTTTAAAAACTAATTCTTAAAAGAACATATTATTATACATTATTGACATATGACATTTGTAATTAGAGTTGAGTTAGGGTAAGTTGGGTTCAAACCGAGCTCTCCACCTTAACTCAATTAAAGTTTAAAAAATCAATTCATCTCAAGCTTAACCCAAATTACCCCTATCTGACCCGATCAAAATTCTCATTGAGTCACTTGGGTTGGGTCGAACCCAACCCTAAGTTGCACCCCTAGTGGGTGGCCTGAACTAAATTATTTCACTAACAGAATGTGAATTTTGGACTGCTTCCCACTTCATGATAAGTGCCATTTTTATAATTTTGTATTAAATGTTGTTTATATTGTATCAACGGAATTTTTTTTTTTAATTTACGTGTGGAACTCAAAAAAAAAAAAAAAATTTAAACCCATTTTATATATTTCTTTGTTTTATACAAAAAAAACAGAAGAAATGTATAAATTTATCAAGTAAGCCACAGTTTTATATATGATACGAACTTGGATAAACATAAGTGCTCCGTACAAAAAGCCCAGTGGACTTGGGTCAGGCCCAGATATGACATGCATTCAAAGGCCGGTGGCTCTGTTGCAAAGAAGGCTTAGAACTTCTGAATTGCTTTAAACATAGGCAGTCCGTACAAAAGCCCATTGAAGCTGTTAAATTGGGTCAGGCCCAGAGATGACAAGCATATATAAAGGCCAGTGGCTCTGTTGCAAAGAACACTTAGAACTTCTGAATTGCTTTAAACTGAGCGGCGTTTCTTATGAGTGACAGTCACCTCTGGCCCTTGTGAGGCCCACAAGGCTAGAGACCAACGCATGGGCATGGGTGGATTAGATAGGTACTTTCAAGATGGTGTTTCTCATATAAAATCAGGTCCATTGGATTTAAAAGGCAATGATTTTCAAAGGCCTAAAATGAATTAATTTTTAAATGGATTTTTAACCCAACAATGAGATCAATTCGAAATCAGTTGATTAAGGTTACAAGGAGAGAGTATGTGGGCCCATATGGGAGCCCAAGTAAAGATGTCGTTCATGAGATTTAGGACCAATCGAAGCCCAACTAACCCAGCCTAAATTTGGGTTTAATCTGGGTCAAAAATGTCTGACCCCTCTTAATCTGAGTTGCTTAGAGTCGAGCTTTACATAATTCAACCGTCTAAATTACCTGAATAATATATTGTATACCTCCTTTTTAACATTTGTTTGGTGATTTTTTTAAACTTAATTCTAAAAATTGATTATGTTTAAAAAGTATGTATTACTAAGGGTATTTCACTATTACAACTCTTTACTTAATAAAGGGTATTAGACATTTAATATGTTGGGAGGAGGTGTTTACAGTTATGGCAAAAAGATAAAAGATAACTTTTGCAATTAGGCAAACGATAAGGGGGTTATTTGCAAATTACCCTTTGATTTACCATATCTTTTTTCTACCTCCTCTCAACATCTTCAATGGTCTTCCTCTCTCCACATATTATAATTTTGGATCCATTAAAAAAAATATTTCACCATCACTTTCTTAAAACTTAAGTTTGATATTTCAATTTGGACTAAAATTTGAAACTCAAGTTATGCATGCATAACACTCATTATTTAGTTGAATTGGACATAGAAATCATACAAATAGCATTAAAATCAGAAAAGTCTACAGACCCTAAATTAGATTGTTGCATTCTGGGCCCACAGTGGATTGGGGCGTAACTATCTCATACATGAAGTCTATGGTGTTTGAATCATGACTATGAAACAATGGACAGACCTGAAAAAAATTTAGTAAATTGTGAAGGCATGGAATTGTATGGATAGCCGAAATATTCAGCGGAAATCCCTTAGGCTGCATTTGGATGAAGGATAATTTTACAGGCGTCACCCCTCACATGGGATCACCATTGAATACCCTAAGCTTCAATGAAATAATCAAAAAAGATGATGAGAGAGGTGATTTTTTTAATTTTTATCCTCACCATGGATAATTTTTTAGTTACCAAAAAAGGGTAAGGAGGGTCAAATCCAAACGGAGCCTTTAGTCTTTAATTTTTTTTCTTTTTTCATTCTTCCTCATCTCAAACTCCCTCCTCCTACTTACAAATCAAAGATGAGGCCTTTCTAGAGTAATCACGTAATTAAGATTATCTATTTTGGATGGTTCTTCTTTGTTGTATCACAGAACAAAATCAGACCAATTAATTGCTCTTATCTAATGGATTAGTGTTCTCCATTTGTACAATTTCAGAATGAATGCAACTAGTTTTCCAACCAGCAAAATTGGGTTAAGGGTAATATGATAGTATCACAAAATTTGAGGTTTAAAGTACCCAAAAACCACGGGGCTGACATTTTGGACAAAATGGGCCCAAAGTTTGGAAAATTTCAGCATCTCAGCATATATTGATCTTTTAGAAAAAGAAGAAGAAAAAAAGTTGGAATGGGCTGATATAGCTGATAGAGAAAATCTTTCAGCCCATTAAGGGCCCAATATATAACTCTTAAATTTTAAACTTAGCTAAGTTCGCCTCTTTTCGGCTTTTCTTTATGGGCTATTTGTAATAGGGCTCATGAATGATGTGATGAGAAGCGAAAGTCAGAAAATCCAACTCCAAATAAATAGAATTAGTGGCTGTGATGATAACAACACGAGTTGTATCAATTTTATTTGTACAAGTTGCAAATTTTTTGGGAAGTGGTTGTCTCTAAGAACCATATTGCTGTTGTTGCTATTCATCCTAGGGCTGGTCATGGGCCGATCTTCCCTTTGCTCGAACCCGAGACGGTTTGCATCCTCAAAGCTCAAGCCCACATGTTTGACTAAATGAAACTCCTAAAGATAACTCCCATTTAATAAATGAATAAAATTTGAATTAAGAGTTCAAAACAAATAAGAAAACAAAACTCTACCCGACTTGACCCTTTGGATTATTGTTAGTTGATCAACTGTGTACAGAATGATATATCTTTGAATAATTTGTGAAGATTGATTTGGCAGTCAAAAATCCATCTGAGATACAGAAGGTCTTGGATTCAAGTCACCCTTAATCCAAAAGAGCCATTTCCATGATGTTACTCGGTATGTGTGTAGATAAGAAAGTTTATACATGTAAAGATTAAAAAAATACCAAAGTTTTTTGTAACCTGGTCTAAAAAAATACATACATCTTTGAACATAATAAATCCCGTCAGGAAACAAGACGAAGAAGGGTAATAAATCGATCCATGACTCAGCCTTGACTCAGCCTTCTACACATCTGAATCTGATTGTCACTAACTCACAAATGTTCCATCAAACCAGCTTTCTTTTATTCTCTCTGTTTTTTCTTGTAGATAGAGTGACATTTCATGCGTCCGACCAGAAAATTTCAATATAATCTTACTGTTACAGTCAAAGAAATAGCAGACGGCAAATCCCTTCTTACATGTCTCTCTCAGTTCTCAAACGACTCTTGGTCTGCTTCTAGAGGCATAGAAATATTCAAATATTCCCAATTTTGATGATGTGTGAAAGGCTTCTGCCATTAAAAACCACAAGTTTTAAGTTATTGGGTGATCCGGTGATCCACCCACGACACCTTTTGTCCCATACATGACAAAATAATTCAAAAAGAAGAAGATAGAAATCACCCATGAGTGATTTTCCATGGAATCCATCATTTTCTCCAGTTTTTTCTACTGAATTTGGTCAACTCGCTTCGCCGTCGATTTGAATTTTCAAGGCTGCTGAATGATTCCTGCCATACATGTGAAGCTTACTGATTGTGTGGCTTTAAATTACAGAAGATTCGTGGCTTGACTATATGGAATTATGGACCACATCATCTGGTGAGGTAGTCTTGCTATCAAGGGTTCAAATATATGGACCACATCATCTATTGAGGTAGTCTCGGTACTAAGGGTCCAATATGGATCGAATTATGGACCACATCATCTATTGAGGTAATCTTAGTACCATAGGTTCAAATATCGGCAGATATGATTCGCATATGTCGATATCGGCCAATTTTTTTTTTAAAAAAAAAGATGAGAAAGAATAATATTGACCGATAACGATATATTGGTCAACGTATCGTATCAGCCGATATTGAATTTTAAACACCTGCTTGGTACATTTGAACCGGCTTAATAATATAATAATAATTTATTTTGTAATACTTTATCACTATAAATGTTCAATTATCGGACATGTTAGAGACCATCTAAGTCAAAGGAATATATTATGATAAAGTTAAGTTAATTTTATATGTGGAGTCTACTTTTAATTAAAAAGAAAATCCTTACATTTCATGATCGTTTATGGGCCTTGTCTCAATTGTTTATAAAAAATATTTATCTTTGGATTGAGATACACTATGATGTATGATAGAGTAAGAGATTGTACCGTATATCTCACTCTAACAGGAACTGTATCTTGTCAATAACTAATTTTGTCATCCATTATCTATCATGATGAGATGCTGAGATTCAATGATTTTCTTTTAGTCAAATTACTCAATTTTATCATAATTTACAATGAGATTACCCTCATCATTTTCATATCTCGTGCCGAAAACATATATTCATGAACAATCATAATTTTTATCACTCTTCTCATTAAAGTTATTTATTTAATTATATTTAAAATTAACATTAATAATTGAATTTTTCAAAAGCTTCCATCAATCTATTTCCCTTTCACACACGTATGTGTCATATTTTTATATTTTATCAAATGCTAAATGCCTAATATGAAATACTAAATATACAAAGGAAATGATAGTATGTATATCACTGTATCATTTATTAAAAAAAAAAAAGCACATCAAAATCAAAGTACTCAACTGATTCTCTTCTGCTTTAGAAAGTGAAATGTCGAGAGTTGAAACTCTGACAACCTAATCTAATCTTAACATGCTTAAGAGATAATGAGTTATTGATAAAGATTTTAATAGATGTGGTGTCTAACTTCCTACGTGTAGATAGATTTTTTATCTAGAGTTCAGTCTACTAGAGTTTCAAGCCGACTTGAGTTAGTGAACTGTCCCTACACATGACTTTTGTTGATTGATTAAGAGGTTTCATTTGTAAATCCATCCCGTCAAAATTTAATGATCCTTTTATCATTTGTGGACTTTTTCAAAGACGGCAACTTGTGGGTTGAAAATGGTTACCCTCAATTTATTATTTTGTTCATTACTCATATTTAAAAATATGAAAATCATATTCATGTGTAAAGAGGGGATTTGATGAGATAAAAATCAATATTAAGAGACCACGCAAAAGAGAAGTCTTCTAATAGGACAGGAATGGAAAGATGGATGAGGTGTACAAGATAAAATATGGAATAATTTGAAAAGCAAACAGGTTCAGGACCGGATCATTTTATTTTATTTAAGTGAAATTATTATTTTTATATAATAAATTGATTCACTGATCGATCACTTACTGGATTACTAGTCGGATCATTGATATTCTTTTCTTTTTAACTATTTTCATACTAAAGAGGTGAGAAGGATAAAGTGAAAAATGTATGAAAATTTATGCCTTTTAAAAGACTTTATCTGTATTAAGATGGTTATTCTAAAATATCTAATATTAGAAAATATGATTTTTACATGAGTATGCTAGAAATATAAGAATTCCAACTACAGGTCTTGGTAAAACAATTATTTAAAAAAAAAGATTAATATTATTGATAGTTCTATTTTTAAAGTAAATTTCAACCAAAGTTTATGACTAAATATGCGAATAAAAAGCCAGGAATAACAAAAAGGAATTTGTTTAATAATCAAACAAAGAGTATTATTATGAAATTGTAATTTTTTTTTCTTTTTGTATTTACGTGTAAGAAAGCCATCATAAACCCGTCAGCTGAAATTGTAACTTGGACTGTCAAGAATGACATGCCAAGACTCTAGGTAAAATATATTTCCAAGCAAGCCCTCTGCATGCTGAGTCAGCACAGGACAGGACTGAGACAAAGGATAAGCATTGTCCTACTGGGGCCCACCTCCTTCAATCATACTCATTTACCTTCGGCTTTATTATCCGCCTCCTCGTCTATAAATACATCCCTAATCCTAATCTAGCCCTACCCTACCTCTGCCTATCCGACCCGAAACTGCGACACCATGGTTGCCACATCGCCACCACTCCTCCTCCGCACCTCGCCCCATTTTCTCGCCCCTGGCACTTCTTCTTTCCCTTCCCCTCCTCCGTCGCCTCCGGCTGTGTCCGTCCGATCCCGTCCATCCCGCGTCTTCGCTTCCTGCACCTCTACATCCACCGCCGCGAGAGAGAGCAACATGTTATCGTCATCATCATCTTCTCCGTCGTCACTCTACGAACTTCTCGGCGTGCCCACAAGCGCCACGTGTCAGGAGATCAAGGCGGCGTACCGGAGACTGGTACGCGTCTGCCACCCAGACGTCGTAGCGGCGACGGAAAGCAAGGCCGGGTCGGCGGACGAGTTCATGAAGATCCACGCCGCTTATTCCACGCTCTCCGATCCCGTCAAGCGCGCCAGCTACGACCGCAGCCGGCAGCAGCAGCTCCGGCCGTCGGATCGGGTGGGCTTCACCCCATCTTATAGGAGAGCGGCTTCTTTCAACGGCTACGGCAGCAGAACGTGGGAGACGGATCAGTGCTGGTAGATACGATGAAAAACTTATGGACATGACTTCGTTTTACGTTAATTAATCATGGATTAAGCTCGAGCTGATCATGATTTGTTAAAGCTTAAGAAGTTAGTTGACACGGCCGATTCCTCGAGTTTAAGAAAGAAGGAGAAACGAGGATCTTGTAAAGACTACAGACCACTACCTAGAGAGACATCCATAATAATAATATGTAAAGATTTGGGACCACTCGATCAAGTGGGGGCCACTTAAAAACATGCAGCCAATGAAAGTGGATGGCTCAGATAGCCCGTACCACTTACAATCAATTATCCAAATCACTTGTATTATCTTGATTATAAAAAAAAATAAAAAATCTATTTTGTATGAATTCTGCATGGAAGGTACCTTCTCTTTTCCTGTCTTATGTTTAATGTTTTGCCCTACACAGTTGCGAGAATTTCTTTTAAAAAGAAAAAAAGAAATTTCATTCAACGTCTAATTTCTAAGAATCTAAGCAATAATAACAGAGAAATTAAAAGGTATTAAGGGATAAGAGTTTTTTTACTGACCCAAGTTTTTCCATTGATTAATAATGAAGAATTGAAAGTATATTAGTAAAATTATATTAAATAAACGTAAATTTAAACAAATAACTGGATTTCAAATTTTCAATTGATATATGTTTTTGTTGGGGTCAACTCATGCAGGCCCAGTTACTTGGCTAGTAAAGGCCACAAGGCCCACTTGACCAAGTCATGTGGAATTGGTTTTTTCTTCTCCAGAATCCAGACCATATTTGCAATAAAAGACACCCATTGGTGTACCAGAGTCACAGACCGATCCATTATTGCAATCCGAAACAAGCCCATTTCACCACCGGAAATCATACCATTTGAACAATGAGCACTTACAAGTAGGGGTCTAAAATTCAATGAGCTCAACATCTCAGCGTCTCAATCGATATTTCAAATCCACGAATAACAGCCTATATTTCTCTTTCTATTTTGATCCAAATCTCAATCGAGACAGAAAAGTATCGACTGAGATCGGTAAAATTTCAATCATATTAATCGAGATCTCACTAGATACGTCGGACGTTCAAAATCTCATACCTGTTTAAAGTTAAAACCATCCTACTGCTACGACCTAATTTTAGGATTTTCCTCCACATGAGGTGGGGCCTACATTATTAAATGGATATTATGGCTATGGCATTTGTGTCTTTTACGAGCATTAAATGCTCTTGCTACCTTCACACAGGCTGCTTTTGGATGAAGGTAATGGGGCTTACCCTTCTTTTGTAATATAAGCGTACAGGTAAAATTTGAATTTTTATTTCTACCCTTTCCTTTTTTAAATCCTCTTGAGGTTTTCAGAAAATTCATGATTCTCTTTATCTTTTTTTACCTTCTTTTATTTTCTGGAGTAAAAATATTTTCAAATATTTTTAATTGAATATTATTTATAATAATATTTTATAAAATATTATTTTTATTTTTATATTATATGAATTTAATAAAAATATTAATTCTCATAAAATTGTTAATATATTAAGTTACTTTTGTTTATAATTACTAAATTTTTTTTACCCTTAAGATAATATCTTACTTTATCACAACAATTAATAAACAAAATAAGAGTACCCATATTAAAAAATGACTTCTATTCAAAGATAACACATGTAAAATTTACTCCTCTTCTAAACACAATCTCAGGAGAAGAGAAGGAACAAGGGTACTATTTCTTCCTCTTTCTCGAGTGGACTTCACTCACGTGCAGAGAAGAATCGGCTCTTTGTTTTCTAGGACCTCTTGCTCTTTTTGGTATGCATTTGGTCAAAGGTCCAAATATCGGTCGATACATATCGTATTGGTCGATATGTATCGATTTTTTAAGACCGAACATTATCGGCCGATACGATATGTATCGGCCGTACAAAACGAATATCGGTCACCATATCGGCCGATATGCATAAATATCGGTATTTAAAAGTTATTTTTTTTTATTTTTTATTTTTAAAAAAATTGAAATGGGTTTTCACGATTTTTTGCGTTTCTTCGCGGTTTTTCACGGTTCCAATATCGGAGGAGAGAGAAATACGGATATTGGAGGAGAAAAAAAATTATCGGCCAATATGCATATCGGCCAATATATCGGCCGGAGCATTTTTTTTACCCCTGCATTTGGTCATCATCTTCTTTTTCGATGTAAATAAGAGATAAGTCAGAGGAGTTTTTTTTACCCAAGTTTTTCCATCCATTAATGATGAAGAATTAAAAGCATATTAATAAATTTTATTAAATAAACATAAATTTAAATTAAAAATAATATTTTAATTAATTCGGATTCATCGAATGAAGTCACATTGGGCCATACTCATATGTGTAGACCATCTATGTGGGCCACATGACTCTCTTGATACAAATTAAGGCTTAAGACAAAAATTATAAATGAGGTCTTCTTGATATTTTATATATTATTATAAGTAATATTTAATTAAAAACTCTACACATATATTAAGTACTCTTACGAAAAGTTGTCCATTGAGATGAAGCGAGAATTGAACTTAAACTCTCATTTTTAAGACAGATTCTAGATGAATTTTTGAGCTCGGTAAAAAAATACTTTTACAATTATCAAAATATTAATAAATTAGATCTAATTTGGAAAGTAATAAAATCACCAATCCAGAAATATCTCACTTAACTTTTAAATAACTTCTTTTATTTTAATATATTTACAAAGGAGATTAATAATTGATGCTTACACCTCCCATGAAATTTTAATGGATGGGAAGTAGAGGGCAATGTTGAGTGTCCATCGGCGGTACTAAATCCCCACTGTCAATTCTCTCACATGTCCCCCCACGTGATTGGTGCGAACGTCCAAGATTGACAAGGTACCTCCCTCTTATAAATAAATACCCCCATCTTTTTTAGTTACTGCCTTTTTTCTTTTTTTTTTCATTTTTGTTTTCTTTCTTCTCTAATCTCTCTCTCTCTTCTTAGTATTTTCCAGTCTTCCTCTCTTTAGTTGGATTTTTCATTTTCCTTTTGAAGAAAGGCCGGAGCTGTTCGCCCAGAGAATCCATGGCTCTTCTGCCTCTCTTTCTTCTATCAGTCTCTGTCACTGTTCTTGCTGAAGGTGTGTGCTTTCTTCTCAAAGACGCATCTTTTCCTTCAATTGTAGGAATATCTGCTTCTCTATTTGAAAACCCAGTTAGGATTTTCCATCTCTGATCTGAGATCAAACTCTTCTTTGGATTTGCATGCCCTGTTCTTGCATTTCTATGTTCCCCTTTTTTTCTCTATAATAAAACGTTATCCAAAATTTTGGACTTTCCTAAATGGGGGCCTAAGTTGCCTTATGCAAGAGCCTGCCCCAGAATACTACTGTGCCATCCACTGAACCATTTTATAGATGTTAATATTATATATAAAAAAAAAGAAGGATTATGTTAGGAGAACTTAATTGGGTTTGTATAGATTGAAATTTGAAAAGTTCCGATGCTACGAAAGTTAGGGAGTGGCACTTTTCCTCTTATTATTTAAGAAAAATTAAATGATTAAATGAATAATTTATTTATAATATTTAATTTAATACTATCCATTTGAAAATTAATTATATAATATTTTTTTTTCAAATTACCTGTGTAAAAGAACAAACCTCCCCCATAGTTCAGCATCCGTATGTGGATTAGAAGATTTACCAGTAAATATTTGTCAGATGATACGAGTTGATACCTTTGGTCTTTAACAAAAAAAATATATCATCTAATTAATTAACTACGGGATTTTGATACTAGTAGGTTTTTTAAATCTCATGAGACGAAGCCATGATCTTTAGATAGAAGATCAAATTATTTATGAACTCCTCAATCGACCTCCCATCCATATTTTTTAGCTGTTAATTTTTTTCTTTCAAATGCAGAGTGGCTGGATTGAACGGTTCACAATAAAAGTTCATATTATTTCGTTGTGACCCAGTTGTCAGCGGATAATTTCTCCACATCGAAAGGATTCGAAGCCCTAACCAGAAGAACAGAGCAAACGAGAAGCAATTGCAAACGTAAGAACCTTTCTCGATTTGCAGAAGCTTTCAACAATGAAGGAATTTGATGTCGATGGCACTACCACTCTCTCCCTTTCTCTCTTCATTGACGTCTCCAATTCCACGTATCTCTCTCTCTCTCTCTCTCTCTCTCTCTCTCTCTCTGTAACTGTACAAAATCTCAAACCCATTTATAAGCTTGCAGGGAACTTGTGAATTCTATGCAAGCTGCCACTCTCGAACCTGAAGTTGCGTTTCTCAACGCTTCACTTGTAATCTCTCTCTCTCTCTGCTTAAGTGTTAATTTCTTATATACAGAGAAAGTAAAGCTTACTTGACTGCTGTAAACGTTTGAGACAGATTCCAGATGTTTTCCCAGTTCTAGCAGCAGCGCACAAGACTCTTCTGTCCAAGTCGAGAGGATCACTGACTACGCGCACCCTTCATTCAGAACTAGTTTACAATTACTCTGGCTCTAAACATGTATGCTAATCTGTCCCATTCTTACTTATTTAGTACGCTTCATTTACTAGGTATCTATTATGTTTCCTAGTTCACATTTAATCAGTAGTTAGTATTTTATTTATTTATTTTGTTTTTGGGTTTGTTGAACTAGATAACAGAGTCATTGAAGAGATGTGGAATTTCTGAAAATACTGGTTATGTTCTCGCTGCTCGCTTCGGTGCTTCTCCTGATGAGGTGAGAGTCATGACCATTTGAATACCACTTGTTATTTGTATGATTTTGATTATGGGAGAGCTATGATGTGAAACGTGATTTCCGTACAAGGAAAGAGATTCAGGCACTATAGAGCCTATTTGATAGGTGGGAATTCTTGGGTGGAACTGGAATTTTGTGGGATTTCATGATTCCCACTCTAGAATTCCTTTGTTGGTGAAATAATGATTCTAGTGTGGGAGTTGTGACATCTCAGAAATTTTAAATTCCTTCAGGATTTATAAGTTTCTCCTTGAGGTGTTAGTTGGAATTCCAAGTGTATGAAATATAAACTGGCTGTTGCAGAACTTCATAAGTTTCTAAGTTCGCAAAATCTTGCTATTTGCTGAATCTAAGGAATCATAAGTTCTACTTGAACTTCTAGCAAACATGCCCATAGGCTTTAGTGTTGGTTATAACATGGTACAGAATGACCAGCTAAGTTTTCCTTAAAAATTTGCATTAGAGTAAAATTGCTGAGTCGCCCTTTCACTTTAACAAGTGGAGAGATAATGAAAGGGAGGAAAGCCGTTCACCTTATCTACTGCTATATTGTGTACACAGTAATGAAAGGGAGGAAAGCCGTTCACCTTATCTACTGCCATATTGTGTACACAAAAACTGTTACTGTTAATGTTGGCACCAAACATGCCTTATGGTTCCACTTTCATATGACAACTACAGTGAATTTATGAAGTTGTCACCAAATCATATGAGCATTTTTGGTACTGTAGTTGTCATATGAGCATTGTAAGGGTTTGTTTGCTTGGGCTCGGTTAACCCTTGTTTTTTGGGTGCTGTTCAGAGCTTGGGTGTGGGTTTTTTTGTGCCTCTGTTTCTGGGCTCTTTCTGGCCTCTGGCTGTATTTTTTTTCCTTAAAATCAATAAATTATTGATATCCTTTCAAAAAAAAGTGCTCATATGATTTAATTGAATGGTTGTAAGCACATCTAATGATTTTAGGTTTGAAGTTGGGGATCCTGCAAAGTAGAGAAGGAACATGTTTGTATAAGACATTTCAGTTGTATCACCTTGTAAGCTCTGATGGAATCTTCATCATCATGGTCAAAAGGTTTTACCCTTCTATCCAGATTTGGCTTTCCAAATTCCACTTTTCCACTCAACCCCATTGGCACCATGTTCTCCATTAATCTAAATTTTCTTAATTCTTTTCTTTGTACATCAATCCATGCCTTTAGCAACCATCCCCTTCTCTACTTGTAATATCTCCACTCTTCTTATTGGTGTTCTTTCTAGTCTTCTATGATGTTCGTGAACCATCTTAGATGTCATATCTTCCCATCTTAATCCATGTCTTTAGCGGTCTCCCCCCTTATTACCTCATCTATTTGTGATCCCTCCATTCTTCATACTGGTGTCTTTTCTAGTCTTTCATGGATGTGCTCAAACTATCTTAAATGACATTCTCCCATCTTTTCTTCTATTGGAGCAACCTTTAGGCTTTCTTTGATGCACTTATTTCTAATTCTAGATATTATTGTTATAGCACACATGATGAAGGGTAGGATCGTGTTTAACGCCTACCTATGCCTCCATTCTTGGATAAGGTAGAATTCCGCATTATTCTTAGACTTGGGATTCTTTGAATTGGAGAAGGCCCACCTTCAGCCCATTCTCTCTATATCTTCTATTTTAGTCATGCTGAATTCTGGAATTGCAACAATAGCTCTTCCCCACTCCTTAATTTGCTTTGAAAGATTCACCAATTTCTTCGTTCCAGATTATATGAATCTCCAAAGGACATGTTTGAAACTCTTGTTGCTGCAAAATGTCCAGGAATTAATGGAAATTTTTAGCTCTTTTGGGCACCAGCTTACACCACCCAGTAAATGATGCCAAACTTATATATGAAAAGATGGTTGACCTCCTTCCCTCCTGTAAACACATTCTACGACAATTGACTATAAGATCTTTCTTCTTCTTCTAAGATGATTCTTTGTTTTTGCACTGTTTTTATAAAAATTACTATCAATGCAAAGTATTGCACCACAACTGAGCCATATCAATCTTGGAGCCCATATTAATGCCCTTCTGTTTCATTATTACTTCATGTTCATTAGATGGGACAGAATGGCAATTGAATGATTTGGGTACCATGGACTAGTAGAGCATTCCTTGTATGTAAATCAGTTGACGACACTTCTTTAATGAGGTTATTGACTAATCAGAAGCGTAATAGTCAAAGGCCCATTTTTTATGCTTCAGCTCATGCCTTGCCTCTAGACCCATTTTGTGCTTCACCTAGCTCTGAGGCAGGCATGCAGGCTCACCTTGACAAGTCCAGCATGTTAGGAATTGCCCATTCATTTTGGTGTTTTAGATGAACAAAATTGTTTATTTTTTTAATACTTATGTGATGAAGTCACAATCTAATGGATATATATATGTTTTCTAAATCTATCTACATAAGTGTGCCCTCACACCTAGGCTTGCGCTTTGTGCCTTATGCTCTGGATCTCTAGGTTCCTTCATTGCGCTGTCCCTTGACTACTATTTTCGTAAGGGATAGTGCTGGGGCCACTATGGATTCAATAATTTACAAGCACCCAGGGCTGTTTCTTGCTGACAATATTATCATCAGAGAGTTTCTTTTCCTCCATAAAAGAAATTGCTGAAAGCCCTATTTGAAGGAGGAGACAGCTTTCCTTGCCTCCATATCACTATCATCACCACTTTTCCCATCCATGGCATCCACTTGTTTGACTTCAATTTTGTCCTTCATCCTTTTCAACTATAACAGTATTGATGTCAAATTGAATATCAGCCACCTTTTTACACTTCAATTGTTCTGCTGAATTAACTGACATCTTGAAAAGTTTCACTTTGAATAGAGAACCAGCGAAAATAATCATTAATTGTTTGTCAAAGGAAAGAACCTCATCTTCAAATTGAATGAGTTTGTTCTCTCAGATTTTGGCTACATTTCTATTGCCTTTTTCCCCTTTCCTCACCTTGTGTATTTTCAATTTTTCATATGCATTCTTCATGAACAGCAAACCATGGAAAGGGTAATCTTTTGCCCATTCCTTTGACAATATTAGTACCGGGCATGTATGCCTGGGCATGTCGGAAATACTACACTGCTGTATGAGCTAATACATTCGTTTAGGCACTGTATGAAAAACAAAATCCAAATTCTTATTAAGACCAAGTCTGGATTTGTCCAATAGTTTTGCATACAGGCTAATACCAAAAAAGAAAAAGATATTTTCTGTAATTTTCTACAATATTGTTGGACATAGCATGCTTGAGTATTTCTTGAAAGGGCATATTGACCTGCATTTGCTGCCTTTTCACCTTCATTCCAGCAACTCATATGGGATTACATGAATATTATTCTAGTGCCCTTAAAAGGCAGAAAATCCTGAAGGGTGATGTACTTTAGTCACTTAGTTATTAGCAGAAAATGAAGTGGCAGGATGAAGTGTAAATTGTTACTTTATTACTAAAATGTATCTGAGTTGTGATCTTTAAAAAAATAAAAAAAAGAAACACCAGCTAACATACTCAAGTATAGGCATGATGGGCAAAGTATTGGAGCCAACTCCATTGATCATGGTTGGGTATATGACGCCAGTGCATATGATCACTAATAGTTCCCTGCAAAACATTCAGAAGAAACATTGAAGACTCAGAAAACAAATTTATTTTAGACAAAGGCAGCATGCATACCTATGTGTTGATCCATGATATGATTTGAAAAAAAAAAAAATATTCTTAAACGATTAAAAAAACCAAGGTTCTTGTGAATTTCCTTTCTCAAGTTCTTCATACTCAAGAGAGCATGGGTTCAAATTATAAACCTATGGTTAAGCAAATTAGCTAGTGTCTGTATATCCTTATTCTCTTTACTAGCTTATTTACTTGGCATTTCTTATACAAAACTATATAGCTTGATTGGTGCAAAATGTTCGAAGTTGCAATTTGTCAGAATCGGTTACTAAATATGACTTTCAAAATGTATGCTTGGCGACTGCATGATGCTACTTCCCTCTTATTAAAATCGTTTCTATTTTACATGATTTAGGAAATTGGGTGACTTGAACAAATGCATGGAAGAGAAACATGGGAAAGAAATTGTTGAGGGTTCACATGTTTCTGTAAGGCTCCTTATCAAAAGCATCGCTAACATCGCTCAAAACATAAACAAATAAACAAAAGCATTAGGCAGTGCTGTTCTTTTTACCGACCAAAATCAGGAAAAAGGTGTCAGTTAATGCAAATTGAGCTTCCAATTTCTTGGCTCTTCCATCTCTTTTAAAGCTACAAATTCCTTTCATTCTAATTCAATAGACTGGTAAGTACACAAATCACTCCCATCAAACCTTCAACCAGTCGTACTGTCCTGTTGAAAAATTACCTTCCGCTCCATTGTAAAAATCCCAAAGAATGATAGTAGTGAGCATGCATGGATGAGCTTTAGTCCTTTGGGCTGAGCATAGTCTTGGGGATTTAGTGATTATAGGGGCCTCTTCCAACTCTATAAAATGGGTTTAACTTTTAAAAAAAAAAAAGGCATGAAATGGGCTAGTGAGAGGAAGAAACCTCCATGGAAATTGATCCGAGTGGTTAGGGAGATTCGAGATCTTACCTTAGGGAGAAAAGTGGAGCTCCTGATTACTTGGTCAAAGCCAGAATGGATAGGAGGGAGGCTTTAGTTGATGTCTTGCTATGATGTTTTTTGGTTTAATGGTTGGATACTAGGGTTTGGGATGTACATCTCTCCTATGCCTCCTTACCTTTTGTACCATGCTTTTATTTATCAATAGTATCTTAGTTACTGTTTAAAAAGAAAATAGCACGCCTGATTCCCATCTATTCCATGAGTGTTGAAAAATTACCTATTTCCTTCTAAAATCCCTAAGAATGATGGAAGGCAGGATTGCCATAGTATCCTATGTGTTCTACGAAAGGACTCCTCATCCCTCGCTTAAACATTTCCTTGATTGTTCTTGTTATGATCCATGTCATTCAAAAATGCCAAAGAATGATATTTCATTATAGAGAACAATCTATAACAGATGGAAAGATTCCTCCAAAAACCTGGCCCTTTAGGAAAAACCTCCTCATCCGGGAAGTGCTGTTTAGATTCTTTCAAAGTATAGATAGACTTGTAGCCACTCTCTCCATCTCTATATTTTTTTGAACGGTCTTCAATCTCTATATTTTTACATTCTATTACCTTGCTGAGTGCCACAGAGCATTTGTCTCTTGTCTGAATCTCCATTTGCAATTTCATAGCTGATTCTAATTCCTAATTGGATGGTTTCAAATAATTCTATTTCATTTAATAAGAAATTCCACTTTCTTTTTTGGGTTTAACTTCTTACCGTTGCATATGGAATTTGGGTCAGCTCTACCTTCCCAAATCCTATAGAAAGCACATTTCTTTCTCAATCTTTTCACAACTGATGATTGGCATCTTGGCAATTGACACATTTGTACTCTCATGAATACCTATAGAGGTTTTGAAAATGGTTTCTCTTGCATATGTGGTGAAGCTCGAGTATGGTATTGATGAAGGATAGTGTTAACTCTGCTAGATTAAGGCGATCGAGAAGCTTATTGTTGGGAAAGAAATTGATTTGGAGGAGTTGGAAGCAAGAGCAAACAAGGCCCAGATACAAAAGGTTTGACACTTCCAACTTCAAATTCCCTGGCTTTGTTACTATTTATTTATTTATATTATTTAACTACTGAGATATTGTTCCACTTTCTTCAGCATTATAAAATATCAGGCTTGGAATTAGCAATTTCCTCATTGGCTGATTCAATCACTTGCCGAATTGCCGCACGAGATGCCTTGTGAGGATTTACATAATTTTCTTTACAATGTTTCTTGATAAACAACATTCTCATGCCTGTCAAAAAAAAAGGGGGAAAGGAAGAAAGACATACAACATTCTCTTGGAACGAATATTATTAAGCTGTGGCCCTTTGTTGTTCAAGATGTATTTTTATCGGCATTTACTTGTTCTTGTTTAGTAGAGATTTTACTGTAGCCTTTTCTCATAGAAGATGTAATTTTCTTGGTATTTAATATTGGATTTGGAGTTTACATCTGATTTTCAAACTTTGTTTCTAGTGTCTGATGAAGTAAACATGTTGGGATGTTTGACAAAATGAGAATGAGAAGAAAAAACATTTCCTGGGTCTTGAAATACCGATCTTTGCAGGGAGATTATCTTGCTCCTCTATGAACTTGGGGGTCAGATCTTTTAGACCCACCGTATTTCCTTTTCTTCATTGATGCCTATATCATGACCCTACCCAACCCCAATCTAGCCCAGTAACTCAAACCAACCCAACCCTAACTCAATAACCCAGCATGTTCCTAGTACTTCTTACTAGCCCAATCTAGCCTGACCAATGCTCTCCCTTTATTTTTAAGCATATTTTTACTTTTGCATCTTGAAAAGGGAGAAAATTATATGTAATGCACAATTTTCTCCATTAACTTGATTTAAAATTCAATAGTGATAACTGAAAAAGATAGAATCCTCAAAAAATAATAAAATAACATCTAATTTTCTTTTCAAGAAGCAGGAGGTATCAGGTTCGAGTCTCCATGGCCTCACCTGGTATGTTCTAAAGGCAGGGGATGTCACCCGTGGGGGTTTTACATTGGATTTCTTGCTGTTTTCTACACATAATTTCAAAAAAAAAATCTAAAAGTGATCGTTTACCCGGCCTAGCCAAATTGGAGTTGTACATTATTTTCCTCAACCTAACCCATCGCTAAAAGATATAAGTTTATTATAACATCATCTGAACAAGCAAACGACCTTTGAGGACGGTTGCTTAATTAATGAGAAATTTGTCACATTCAAATGATTTTGAGTGCTTAATTAATGCCACCACATACATTTATCGTTGGTATCGGCCACTCAATGTGTCATTTGTTTATCAAGTACTCCATGTATAATAGCTGCTCTGCTGACCCAGTAGGTGAGTGAGTGTTCTTATCATGGATTTTAGTTCAGAGTGATTGGTAACCTTGTAGTTTTGTAAATCCAATGAATTGGTACTGTCGTTGAGACGACAAGACTTCAGAATTGAGGTCTTCAGTTCAATCTTGGGTGACTAATGAAGGGTCATTCTCTACCGATTACCCAATGTGTGCGGATCAGAGGGTTTTCACATTCTGGGAGATTAGTCGAGTGCGACGTATGGCCACCTTGGGACCCAAAAAAAGACCTCGAAGTTTTGGAAATTTAATTTTTTATAAAAATGATATTTTTAATTTTTATAGGTAATAGTTAAGATTAATATATTAAAAAGGATTTTTTTAGTTAAGGGAAATCATGTATAAACAGATTGTCTCCACAAATGTTGTATTTTAGTAGAAACCCCTTCTCATCTTCGGTTTTCACAGATTAGCTCCACCAATTTCTTTCATTTACGTCACTTTCAAACGACTAAATTTTACTTTTATTAGATTTTTTTTCATCATCAATTAAATTTCAAATTTCAAATTTATCAACCACTCGCACTAAAAATAGAACTTTTATGCTTTATTGGACTCTATTTTATAGATTTTTCAATTTTCATAGTTGCTTAGTTGCAAGCTTTGTAAGGCCTGGGATTTTCGTTTGGAATGATTTAGTTTTTGCTTATTTATTTAAAGACTTAAATTGACATATGTTTCACATTCATTTGAAATATATTTAGACACTCATTTTTTATTACGAAGATCACGGGTCCAAATATCGGCCGATACGTATTTTATCGGCCAATATGCCGATATCTTGGTCGTATCATATATCAAAATATCGACAGATATCAACCGTTTTTTTTTAAAAAAAAAATAGCAGTCGACATATTGACTGATTCTGAATTTCAAACCCTTGCGGGAAGATAGCCTTGTGTTTTTTTTAAGTCATCTAACTTTTATAGGTTTATCATGATTGACAATTGTACAAAAAAGGACAAGTAACTGTTCATTGTATCACAAACAAAAGTGCCATAATTACATATAAAATCCCAAAATAGGTCAATAACTAGAGATATTTTATATAAGTTGCTATAATATACCTTTTGTGACATTGGCTGACATCAAGCTCTATAATTGTTAATGCTACATTTTGGACCGCCAAACTTTAGGACCAAATTTCCATTAATGGTGACCGGCAACTTTGCGTGAAACCATGAATTAATCCTTTTTTAATGCATCATCAAACATATTTCTTGAACCCCATCTGTATCTTTTTTTAGGATGGAGGGGAACCTCGAACACACTCTTACTAAACCCCTTCTTTAGGTGACATCTTACACTCTTACAGGATAGCCAGCGAATTACGGCATGGAGACTTGAACTCGCACTATTTCATTTCCTAAGGCAAAATATTACAGGGTAACCCCATCATCTTTGTTAGAAGCTTTTTCTTCCTAATCAATGCAAAATAAAAAAATAATCAATAATTCAGCCTACAATTATTGTATTTTCGTTCTCGATATTGAATAAATATTTATACTGTAAAAATTCCATCTATTCATGGAGATGAGTTAGGGAAAAATTCCTTTATCATGTTTGAGTTTAAGGAGAAAATAACATATTTAACAATGAAATTTATCATCAAAGGAGCTCTTAATTTGTACACTTCCTTTTCAATACACCATCACCAATCTATTTGTTACGTCTTATACCTAAATGTTCGGCGTAATATGTCACACACCACTCTAGAAATAATCTATCTCTTTTATTTTTATGGAATATGGAGAGCAGGGATTTAAATATCGGACGATATCTGATATATATTGCTGATATCTCAGGTTTTAATTAAAAAAAAAATAGGTGAGAGAAAGTTCTCGGGCGAGATATCGGTCGATACCGAGATTTGAACCCTATGTCTCACTTGCTACATTTGGATAAGGAGAGAGAGAAGTTATGATCTCATTTATTATTTATTTTAAATTAAAAAAAATTACCACCTCCATCTATTAAATGATGGATCAATTAGGTAATTCATGCTACGAGGCAGGTCGCCCCAATCAGAATAAATGTTTGGGCATTTTACTGAAGGGACCACTTGAAAAATGGCTCGATCATCAAATACATATGCTGGTGGGCCCCACATGAATAGGTCCAACGTAAATACCTCAGTAGAGTCTCTGGGAATGATCTCATTTATGTGATTGATTCAAATAATAGATAATTGGGCGTAAAGAGCTATTCAGGCTTATGACAACCAAAACACCTAAAAAAATCATAATATCTTTTTATTTCATTTAGTTCCATAATTACTCTCTCAGTTAAGTTAGTGAGACTCATTAATAAAATTTTCCATTAATACAATTGAAAGTGGTAGATAAGTTATTATATGGACATAGAGTATACAAAATTTCATAACCGATTGATCATCCGAGCCATACAATCTTGGCTCTCTAGTTTAAATTAATTTAAATCATTGATTTTCTAAAGTTTAAAATCAGAGGATAAGATGATCAGATAATGATAGAACTTCCTAAAGCTGTCACTCTTACGACCCGCTTTTCATCACACCCAACTATGTGGGGTTCAAAACCCATTTAAAAGAAAGTCTCCACGTAAAATCTCCCTAAAAAGAGTCTCATCAGAGATTTTTTATTTATTTTAAAATCCAAATTAAAGTAGAATTGGTTGCCTATCTTTATATGATAAGATTATAATATTTTAGGTGATATAGATTTTTCATTCTTGCAATTAATTGAAAATATCACTCCGTACTTTGGTCATACCAGCCACCTTAGTTGGTATACAAATTTTCTTTTGAATCAACGCGTGGAAATGCATATACAGTTCTACTAAAACTTCTACGGATGAGTTCACTACCCCTAAGACACACCAATGTTAGGCCATGGGTGCTCGAACTTACAACCTCCCACTTCCTGACACCAATATAATTGATATAGTTGAAATATTCTCATCATTTCTCAATCTCCAGCAGACCAGTAAATTAAAAATTAATTTGGTTTATTATTTCGGACTGAATCAATTTTAAATGAGTTGAATTAACTCGAGTCAAGTGAATTTAAATTGATCCGATCCAAGCTTTGGTCATTGGCATTACCATTTTTCAGTTTTTCCCAATGTGAATGGTGAATACAAATCATAGATGGTTAATATGTTACAGTCTGTAAACATGTGAACATGTGACTGACAAAGTGGGTCGGATCGGAGGCATACAATATATTTGGGACCACAACAACATGCCAACCACAAATCAAGCCAATACATTCTTAGGTCAGCCATTTTATGTTTTCATCACAACTTCTACCACAATCCATGGATTGTGACTTGTGAGCAATGATGATTTTTTTTTCCTAGTTACTTGATTCGCAATTCTTCTGATTTGTATTTCTATTAAACAATTAAATTAAAAAATAAATATTATATATAAAAGAAAAAAATATATTGTGTGAATTTTTAATGGGGGAGGTCTTGTAGACCGTAGATGCTTTGACATTGACATGTTAAAGTAGATTCCATCTTATGATAAAAGAAAAATGAGATGAATAAATAAATTATTATGTAAGCTATTAAAATGTCGAGAATAGAACTCATTGAATTATTTTAGGTCTTGCTTTTTAAATAAAAAATTATCACGATAAATATTTTTGTCTATCATAATCATTTCAAGTTTTCAACAATAAAAATATACCCAATAGACATCGACTAAAGTTAGATCTAAACCTAAAAGAGAAAATAACATTTTTAATGGTTCAAATTTATCATATAGTGGGCCCCAAAAGGGGTCCATGAGGTGGACAGACTGCCCAGGTTCTTTGTAGTTTTGTCTGTAGACTACATATCAAGTATATACGCTTCATAGAAACTTATCACCTTCATAGTAAAGGGAAATGGTTCAGTAAGAATTAAGAAAAGCATAATAACATAAACTTTGTCTGCCTTACGTGTAAGGGTTCACCCCGTGGGAGTTTTAGGCTGGGGATCCCACTATTTTCTACACATAAATTCAAAAAAAAAAAAGGCATAATAACATAAACTATAATTTTTTATATAATATTTTTTATAGGTCAGTATACTTCATTATATTTAATATAGAGTTTAGAATACTCTAAAATCAAAATTTAGAGCTATAATCCATTTTTGAACGTCAGATTTAGATTATCAAAATAAATAATTAATTTGGCATTAATTCAAATGTATTTGATTAAATGGCTAAAACTCAATTTAGATCTCAGTTTTTACTCTGAAGTCGTCCGCAAATACGTGTTTGATATATTAGGACCCAGTGGTTTAAAATTCGGTATCGAACGATATTTTTCTCTCTCCTTTTTTTTTTTTACAAAAACCGATATGATACGGCCGAGATATCGGTATATCGGCTGATATTCGAACCCCTGGTGGGACCTATAAACCCATTATATGCAATGAGAAATGATTAGATGTAAGAGACTTAATCATAATAAGGTCAAATTTTTTTTATTTCAAATTTTGAAATATTATATTTTTTCAGTAGATGGTGACCACTTTAAGGGAGAAAAATCTTATATTGAAATTTAGATCACACCCACCTAACTCGACATGAATTAGATCGATAACCAATTTGACTCTATTCTGAGTTAGATCAACCTATGATTTAACCCCTTAAAATTTACCTCATTGGATAAAATTGAAACTATGGAACTTTGTAGATATGCATTTATTTATTTAATTAAAATGATTTTTTATTGCCATTCTATTAAAATAATGTACTCTCATGCCAATCTATCAATGTGTGCCCATATTGGCCCCACATACAAGTATTGCAAACAAGGCACCACAGTGGATTCGAGTTCTATCACCAATTAATAATGAATATACAAGATTTGACCTTATTGTATATTCAAATACCATATATCAAATATATAACTTTTCTAGGTTTAAATCTCGGATTTCGGCTAATATCTTGATTGAGAAATTTCTCTCTCCTCCCTATTTTTTTTAAAAAATTATCTTTATGGACCGATATCGACGATATATATCGGATATCGAGATTTGTTTCCCTAGTTAGCCTAATGAAAATTGACTTGTGCATCCATGCCTTTTACTAAAATAGACATTGAGACTATTTTGCCAAAATTAATACTATTTTTATCTTTAATTTATCACAATAAATAAAAAGATAAAATAATTTTAATATATACCATCTTTAAAAAAGTTCAATTCAAGTGGTTAAAATACTGGATTTTATTCTCCTAAAATGATTTCATAAATAAATGCAAGAGTCAATCATCTCACTTCCAATGTTGTCAACTTTACTTGATATTGACAGTCCATCTTGAGAGGCGACCAGGGCACATTAGCACTTGGCATTGTCTCGTGAATTCACATTTCTAAATGTAGAAATTTTCATATCTTGCAACTAAATCCATCAACTCACTGAGTTGGATTGATATACACATCGACTTATATTCACTGTTCAATTTTTCTTTTTTCTGGATAATGAAAATATCTATCAGGTATTGATCCAATAAGACTAAGAGAGATAGCCCGAGTAAATCAGGTGGTAGCATGAAGAATCGATCCCAGAATATGAGGGAGCAAACCCATGTCAAAATTTCATATTTTTTTGGCAAAGAACAAGTCCGAAATTTCAATGACCTCTCATAAAAATCTGAATCATATCACAATTTTATTCTCTTTTAATGTTGACATTGTTTAGTATTTTAAATAATTTTTACATATTAATTTTCATGTGATTTTCACAATATTAATCCAAAACATATGCCCGTTTAATCTATCCATATTATATTTACTGCATTTTTATGTAATTTAATATTTTATTCATAAGAGTATTTTGATAAAAATGAAAAAAAAAGTTCTATATATGCCAAAAAAGAGCATATCTTTTTAAAACATTATCCTTAGAAGGTCCAGTGTATGGTCCAAATAAAAATAATAACTTATGGTGGATCCACTTTCTATCTAAATAATTTGAATTGTTAGAAAGATTATTGTCGAGTAGTTTAAAATAATATTTATCAAATTATTTTAATTTTTTATTTTTAAGATTAAAATAAAGTCATTGGATAAATATTTTTATAAATTACGTTCAATCTAATGATGGTGAATTGGTGATGCATCAAATGAATGTTAATTCAGATTAGATCTAAATCTTTAAAATAAAAAAATTTAAAAAATTTAAATAATTTAAATTTAGCATTGAATTAACTTCATTTAACATTTTTTTTTATTTTAATAAATTATCTCCATTGGCTTCATTTGATAGCTTGTTTGACAAGAGTCTCTCACATTTTGGTATGCTTTTATTCCACTAACATACAGTTATTTATGAAAAATAATTTATTAAATTTAATTACGAGACGTAACATATAGATGAAATAAATGAATGATTGAAATAATAATATAGTAGTTTAAAAATTAGTATTTTAATCCACCACATTTTACATTTCAAATGGTACATTCTGTATCAAAGCCTGTATCAGCAAATAAAGATGTTTGAATTAAAAAAAAAAATTCAAGAGAAAATGTATGTATTTTTACACTGAAGTAGTGGACAATTTTAATAGTAAACTCAAACAGAAAAATATATAAAAAAATATTCAAATATCAGTCTAAAATTGATACAGACAAATATTTGAGTATCGATGATACCCATCGTATCATACTATCATTATTATATCGGCGATACACAGTTGTAGCCATATATAGAAGATATATGAGTTGATATTTATCTTTTGGGTGATATTTCAATCAAGTATTAAGAATACATGACTAAATCAGTCATATACAATATAATATATATCCGCCGGAATATATCAAAAAATTAAAAAAAAATACATATCAACCGATATTTAAATATGACATGATATTATTTTAGTACTATATCTCCTATTAAAAATTTCTCAAACTGTGAATATCTAAAGTCTCTGTATTTTCATTTGATCTCAACTCAATGGATGTACCGACTACCGAGCAATCAAGGATCAATAAAGACTCAAGCAATAGATCACTATAGTTGTTCCTAAATTTTATAACAATAATAAAAAAAAAAAACCTTGATTCATCTAATCATAATAATTTTTGAAACCCAATATCTAAAAATTAAAATAAAATAAATTGGCTACTTAATTATACGGGTTGACTTATGAATCATTTTATGCTGATCAAATTAGTTAGTTCGAGTTAAAAGTAAGTTAATATTTTAAAAATGAGTTGACTTAAGAACAAATTAAAAAATAGGATTAAATATGAGCTAAAGTTAAAAAATAATAGTCTAAAGTTAATATGGATGAACTAGAGTTAGATCTTGACCCAACCCACTACCCATATTGCACCACTAGGTCAGGTGGTACCCATTGTGCAATATGTTGAGTGAACAAGATAATTAATATGCCACATCTAATAAGTATTATGGCTTATTATTAGTGGAAGCATTAGGTAAGGTGATTGTGAGTGACTTAAAAAAGGCAAGAGAAAACGCGTTTGACCTTATAAAACTCGTCGAGTCAAAACTTCCAACTCAGCTTCTTTCCCTTTCTTTTTTATTCATACCTTGCCAGCTCACATTTCCTTAAAATCAACACTTCTCAATCCCCGTAAATCAAGGACCCCATTTTACTTGCTTAGACAAATTTAGATCATCCAATCCAATATCACATTTCATGTCCAAATATTATTATTCTAAATAATAAATGATATATTGTTAATAAATAATAATATAATACATGTTATACACCCAAAGAGACCTACTTGGTGATAGATTTAAATCATTAAATTTGTTATTTTTAACTTAAATCCCAATCTTTATTGATTTTATATTTAATTTTTATTAAAACTGACGACATAATTGATTTCTTTATTCATGAGCACGAATCATTTCTTAAGAGTAGCTAACTCTAGAAAGATTAGATCATTATTTATTTTTAAGAAGATTACAAATTTATCAAGTCAGATTTACAGAGTTGAATGAGATTGATATAATTGTTTTATATAATCGACATAACTTTATATGATTAGTTATAAAAAAATCAATAATTTATCACAATTAAATTTAAATTATATAAAATGGGAAGATTAAAATCTCCTCAGACATGAATACTTTATTTTTTTTCTAAATTTACATACCCAAATCATTGATGAAAAGTGACCCAAACCAAAGGAAATAGAAACGGAAAAAAGAGAGAAATTAAAATTAGAAAGAGAAATAAAACTTCCACCAGTCATTCATCTCTGTGTTTCTCGTTCCTCCAATTCCAGTTTCAGTTTCCCTCCCTTCTCTCTCTCTCGATCTGGATCTCTCTCTCGATCGAATCTTGCCAGAATTACACACGTAAACAAAATTAAGAATATTACCCATTTCGATTCTCCGTTGAAATTCGTCCTAAGATTTCTCAACGCCGGTCTGATCGATCCGAAATCGGTCTCCGGCATTGAGAAGAAGAAGTGAAGTTACATAAGAGGAGAAAAAATCCATGACGGATATCGTAAAGCAGATCTTGGCCAAGCCCATTCAGTTGGCGGACCAGGTTACGAAACTGGCGGACGACGCCCAGTCCTTCAAACAGGAATGCGCGGAGCTGAAATCGAAAACAGAGAAGCTTGCCGGCCTTTTGCGGCAGGCCGCCCGTGCTAGCTCGGATCTGTACGAGCGGCCGACGCGGCGGATCATTGACGATACGGAGCAGGTTCTAGACAAGGCCCTGGCTTTGGTTAACAAGTGCCGAGCGAATGGAATCATGAAAAGGGTATTTACTATAATTCCAAACGCTGCATTCAAGAAGATGTCGTCCCAGTTGGAGAATTCCATCGGCGACGTGTCCTGGCTTCTCCGGGTGTCAGCCAGCGCCGACGACCGAGACGACGAGTACCTCGGCCTGCCCCCTATCGCCGCCAATGAGCCAATTCTCTGCCTTATCTGGGAGCAAATCGCCACCCTGTACACCGGCTCGCTCGATGACCGCTCCGATGCTGCCGCCTCCCTCGTATCCCTCGCCCGTGACAACGATCGCTACGGAAAACTGATCATTGAAGAAGGCGGCGTCGTCCCGCTTCTCAAACTCCTCAAGGATGGCCGCCTCGAAGGCCAGGAGAACGCCGCCCGAGCTATTGGCCTCCTCGCTCGCGACCCGGAATGCGTCGAACACATGATACATGCTGGTGTCTGCAATGTGTTTGCGAAAATCCTCAAAGAAGGGTCAATGAAAGTGCAGTCCGTCGTCGCTTGGGCCGTGTCCGAGCTTTCTAAAATTCACCCAAAATGCCAAGATCACTTCGCGCAGAACAACATAATTCGGCTTCTCGTCAGCCATTTGGCTTTCGAGACAGTGCAGGAGCATAGCAAGTACGCCATTACCAGCAACAAGGTGATGTCTATTCATTCAGTCCTCATGGCTAGTAATAGTAACAACAGTAATGCACAGAACAATAAAGCCGTCGTCGACGACGAAGACAGGCTCTTGAATTCTCAGGTAAAGCGCCCTACAACAAACCAAAATGAAGATCAGATACATTCAGTGTTTAAATCGAAATAGCCCAATCCCAACCCACATCAGCGAATCATGCCAATGCCAACAATCACCAACACCATGCCATTCAAAATAGCAGTCACCAAGGCGGCGGAGGTGGGGGCTATAATGCAAACAAGCCCGGGGTCAACATGCATGGGACTAGTATCAAGGGAAGGGAATTTGAGGACCAGAAACGAAAGCTACAATGAAAGCCATGGCTGCCAAGCCCTTTGGCATCTTGCCAAGGGTAATTCAGCCATTGTCGGAACATCACTGAGTCGCGGGCGGGCCCTCTCTGCTTTGCGGTCCTCCTCGAGAAGGGCCCCGAAGAAGTGCAATACAATTCTGCCATGGCATTGATGGAGATCACTGCAGTTGCGGAGCAGAATGCTGACCTGAGGCGGTCGGCGTTCAAGCCCAATTCACCCGCTGCCAAGGCGGTTGTTGACCAGTTGTTGAGGATTGTTGAGAAGGCTGATTCGGACCTCCTCCTCCCTTGCATCAAGGCAATCGGATGTTTGGCGAGGACCTTCCGTGCCACGGAGACCCGTATCATCGGTCCCCTTGTCCGTCTCCTCGATGAGAGAGAAGGGGAGGTCTCTCGGGAGGCTGCCATTGCCCTGACCCAGTTTGCCTGCACGGACATTATCTACATTCGGATCATTCCAAGGCCATTATAAACGCCGGAGGAGCCAAACACTTGATCCAATTGGTCTACTTTGGCGAGCAGATCGTGCAAATCTCATCCTTGATCCTGCTCTGCAACATCGCAATGCACGTCCCCGACAGTGAGGCACTCGCACAGGCAGAGGTGCTCACCGCACTAGAATGGGCATCTAAACAAGGATACATGGTTCAAGATGAAACCGTCGACACACTGCTGCCGGAGGCCAAAGCTAGGTTGGAGCTGTATCAGTCTAGAGGTTCGAGAGGATTTCATTGATTCAGTTTCAAATCATCTATCCATCCATTTCTGGTTATAAATTTCGGCCACAAGAATTTTTTTGGTCTCAGTCAGTCCCCACTTGGACCAAAAACTTTTGGACTATATTTTCATATTTCGGCCAATATTTCCAAAAAAAAAAATGTATATTTCAATTTGGACCCAGGCTGAAAAATTTTGACCGGAATTTTGGATTTTGGCCAATCCTAAAATTGAAACGTCATCTGATGTTTTCATTTTTCAAGTTTAGAACAATTTTCCCCTTCATGAATCCATGTATATATACATATATGAGATTAGGTTCTGATTGTTACAGCAGCAGTGAGAATGAGAGAGTGTTCCACATTCAAACACCCAAAAATCTTGATGGGTTTTTACTTTTTCTTCCCCTTAGCTTGTGTTCATCAATTAAAATTAAAATTTGTGGTTTCTTCTTTTGGGATTGTTTTCATCTTTCATCTCCCTTTGCTTTTGATTGGTTGTACTTTTATTTTCTGTGCTGGTGCTTTCATGCCTGGAAAGCTCTACAATTTGCTTGATTTTCAGTTATCGTTGGATGGTCAGGCACTCACTTTTAAATGAGTGGATGGGATTTGTTGCTGAAATTTATGAGCAAAGATGAAAAGGGTTCTCTATTCTGATAGATTCCTTTTATCTGGAAGTGTCAATTTCATGAAATGAGGTGAGGTAGCCTTTTGTATTTTGGGGTTTTTTCAGCCTGCCCAGGCAACATCTGAAGTTAAAGAGTTAGGTTGTTGGATTCTACAATGACCGGCAAACATCATTCATGATGCTTTGTCCATTTGGGATCTGGCTACTAAGGTGCACGGGGTACCCAGCGTAAAATCCTTAACAGGTGAGCCGACTACTCATAAGGCACACCAAGATTAGATCATGAGAGCTCAAATCGTGTGATAGAGTTTTGTTCCTTGTTTGAAGATGAGGTTGGTTTGTTTGGCACCCAAGTTCTCACGTCTATGTGGGACCCATGTGCCCCACTTCCTATCAAGAACTTAAAAGCTCGTGATCTCTGATATAGGGTGCGTCCCATTCTACGATTAAAAATGGGTTGAATGGATTAAATGCCATGGAGCTATAAAGTTGTCTAGAATGAAACTATTGAATCATTCTGAGATCTAAACTTTTTCAGATAAAACCTATCAAATCAATAAATATTTTTATCTATCATGATCAATCAATGGATGAAGATATGTCAAATAGACATAAATAAGAGCTAGATCTAAGAAAATAATAATTTTAGCAATTTGAATTTACTATGAAATGAGATCCCCACATGAAGCCCATTTCTCCGAGTGCAGAAAAAGAATTCCTAAACATGTGCTCATTTTACCAATTTTTTAAAGGTTGAATGCCAATTGCAAATGTGGAATGGTAAATATTAATGCAACAGATGATCTGAGTTTATGAAATTATGAAAATATGATTCTGCAGGTTCTTAAATATTAAAATTCAATGATTTTCCTTCAAAAAAAGATAGAATGATTCTTTCTTTTCAGCTATTACTTTATTTTTTGAAGAATAAAATATTCAAATGTGAATTTTCCAGGCATCCTACCTGATTAATTCTTGAATTAGAAACTTTACAAATTAAGTATTACAAAATCTATAATATCATTAAAAAAATATCATTCAAAAAAAAAAAATCTATAATATCTCTTTTCATTTAACCTTTCAAAAAAAATATCTCTTGCCATTTAGTGAATTTGGAGTACCCACATAAATGTACCACCAATCATTCTCTTGGACCAGTATGAAAACCCTAGGACTGGTCCATGAAGGATCTTAGGATCTTGGTCGTAAACAGTTAAACATAGAAATTCTGGCCCAACTTCCACTTTGTACGTCCTTGATTGAAGGTAAAGTCATCTATTAGGATTCTATCCAAATTGCATGTTTTGCCAAATTTAGTTCGCCAAAATTCAGGCCGACAAATTTTGAATAAAATTTTAAATTTTACTCTAAATTTGTAATTGAAACTTAGCATCCAAGCCATCCTCATAATTCAAAATTTCCCCCTAAACTACAATTTTATCATTAGATTTTTTTTATGTGCCCTCTGAACTCCATTTTATTATATATTTAAATTTTCATATGATAATGGAAATTCGTATCAGCCGATATTGGTTGGTTTTGTTAAAAAAAAAAATACGAGAGAAAAATATATCTGTCGATACCAAGATTTCTACCCTGGTCTAAACAAATGCAAAGTGAAAAAGAAGTGCAATTGAAAAAAGTTTAGACAAAATTAATAATTCACTTATTGTCGCTCTTGAAAACTCAACAATTATTACTTACCATATATTAATATGTAATGAAAATAATGCCATCCCATTCTCCAAAGTCCAAACACATATAATATCTATCGTAGAGGTCTCACAACCCATTGAGAACAAGGTCTTAAAAGATTCAGACTCAAGTTCCGGGCCTAAAGCTCAGTTTCAAACTTCATTTGAAATCGAAATTTTGGACAAAAAATTTTAAAAAAATTGATCTCCTCAATTTTTACACACTGAAAGTTGTAAAATGAGTCATGTACATGAGCTATGGGTTTTATATTTTGGCCCATATTCAAAATATCTACCAAAATTTATCGGAGTTTTGGCCAGTTAAAACCGATGCATCTAACCTTTGCAGAAATATTGGAAATATCAATTATTTAGACCAGGCCAATATCTATTTTTTTAAAATTAAAAATTGGGGACCCAAGATGTGCAATTTCTCAGCCCATTAAGAGCCGAAATTTCATGTTTTTTTTTTAAAAAAAAATTTACTTAGCATGAAATCTCTATAGACTTTGGAAGAGATAAGGAAAAAATAATATCAGATATATATCAATCATACATATTAGTCGATATCTCAACTTATATATCAGCTTAAATATCGTCTAATATATGAAATATCTTCTATAATGGAATTCTACTCAATCTTACCGTAACTTTCATTGAAATCACACAATGAAACCAAAGATTCCAAATAATGGAAGTTCAATTTTTAAATATGGAGAAGGAACATTTGAAGATGAAAAAATCAACTTAAAATACATGGATGGAATGGATTAGAGAAGCAGTGAGACAAGGCATTAGACATGACACGAAATAGTTCTTTTGGATGCTCAACGTCTGACAAAAGAGAACTGAGCATTGCTCATTGTATTTATTTATTGTGCTATTTATGTGTTATGACTTACGAAAAAAATAATTTATTAATTAGCAGAGTGATCTCATAAGGATGTTCTTTACGTATTTGATTTCATTATTCATAATTATCTATTTTTTTATACATTAAAATAATTGATTATTCAAGAGAAATATTGACCAAGTTAGTCTGCATCAACCCAATATGATTAAGAAGGAAAGGTCGAATAACATGCAGTCACCTATTTTACACTGAGTTTTATTTGTTGGATAAAATGGGTATATTGACCCAATTCCAACTCAATAAATTTTAACTCATCTATAAAGCGTTTTATATCATTTTAAGTCTAATTATTTATTTAGGTCACCCATTCTAACACAGTTAAAATTTATTAAGACATACGAGATGGAGTGAAATTCTCATTTTATTTTTATTGGTGTACTGTTCATCAAGTACCGGTATACCTATATGCAGAACATATACATACAGAGCAGCGTGTTATCGGTACATCAGTATTTGATGAGCGGTACACCGGTAAGAGTAAAATGAGAATTTCACTCAATCCCATGTCTCCTAACTAATGTTACTTGTGTTAGAATGGTTGGCCATTTATTTATTATAAGTTTGTTATGATATTACAAATTTAATTAAGAATTTAAGGAAATTAGAATAATAATCAAGAACTCACTATAAAAAGTGATGGTTTTTAGTTCAATTTTCAGGCTACTTTCAATAAATTATCAAGCATGTATTAATAAAGAGACTTGAATATACTCTAAAAATTTAATTAAATGCTGAGTTATCATAAAAAAAATTACAGATATAATTAACGTATTTAACACAACTGTTTGTCGAATTTGAATCCTATGAATTTTTTCAGCCTTCATTGTCCAAAGTGGAGCCCAATTCACCAACAGTCTGGATCAGCTGACCATGGGTCCCACATAAGGAGACACTGCAGACTGTACATTTGCTGGAGAACCCTACAATACACTAATATGTCTTTGTATGCCCTAATTGCTATTATTTTATCACTCTAGTTCTGATCATATCCCGTCTGATAAATGGAATCAATCGTAAAATAATAATAATATTACCAAAACGTGAACACCACTTAGTTTACACCACTATTATAAATTCAATAATATTCGACTCACTAAAGTCAACTCAATAATCTATTAAATTGATTGAGTCAAAAATTTAAATCTTGAGTTTTTTAAGTTTCTAAATTTTGATTTTTCATCTTCATAAATCATTGCAGCTACAGTTCACATAAGTTCATTGTCAGCAGCTGTAGCCACTTATTCCGACTTTATGAGTTATTATTCTCCAATTAATCTTATTGAAACCATAACCGAGTTATTATTCTCCAATTAATCATATTGAAACCATAATATCAAACACTTTACATTTTATTATGTCTTTTATTATCTATTTCCTCTATATTTATGAAGATCGGGCTCTCCTTTTGGTAACTTCAATCCCTAATCTCTCCATCCTATGAATTGTGGTTGTACTTGATCTTCTTGTTACATGAGTAAACAATTAATTTTAAATGAGTTTTTCTCAATTTGTCGTATATTGAAATTATGTTTAGAGTATCCATAATGTTTTCATTTCTAACTATATCTCTTAAAGTTAAAACACTCATCTAATGTAACATACGCATCTCTAGTGTCCTGACTTTGTTTATTGTTTTTTCCATTGTCCAATACTCTGTTTCATAAAAGACAAGGTCTAATAACGGTTTTAAAAAATTGTCATTTTAGACAGATAAAGACTCTTTTGACTTGATCTGAGTTTCTTTCTTTCAACGAAATTCAATCTAATCCACCTCAAATTTCAATAAAATTAAAAAAAATTTAAAAATAAGATAAAAAATAATTTTAGAATAAAGAAAAACAAGATAAGAGGACTTCTCTTTTAGGTAGAGTCATTAGATTATGAAAAATGGAGGTAAACGGCTAAGGATTTTGAATGGGGTCGAGTCCTTGAAGGGGTGGCAATAAATCACATAGGATTAGTTGTATATCATAACAATTTTATTTATTTTACATGTTGCAAATAATAAAAACTCGACTGCTTATTATTTGCATTAAAAACTTTATTTTCATTATAAGAGAATAATATTTTTTTACTGTTATTGATAGAGCTCTTATTCCATAAAAAATTGATAATAAAAAGGTCTAAGTTTAGATATCCTTCACTTTCAATATGTTAGAAAAATGAGGAACAGCCCCTTACCATTCTTTTTCATTTCTCCAGAGTCGCTGGAGTTGCAAGAGAGTTTTTTATTTTTGTTGAGGCTTCCTTTGACCTTAAACATTTTTAAAATGCCGCAACTTAGGTCGGGTTTTGGCCCGACCCGCATGACCCGACCCAAGAAATTATACGGGTCAGGTCGGATTGAGAAGATAAAAATCCAAATGAAATTCGGGTCGGATCAGGTTGAGTATTTTATAAATTAACCCGACCCGCACAACCCAATCCGACCAGGCTAAAATTAGTCTAAAATGGGTTCAAAATGCGGGTCGGGTCAAAATTCAAGTTGATTCAAGTTAGAATTCAGGTCGGGTCGGGTTGTAAGATTCAGATAAAGTTGCCTGACCCGAATTGCAGCCCTAACATTTTATTTTCTCTCTTCCAATTCTCTTTATTCTCTTCTCCATCTCCTCTTTTCTCCCTGGTCTCAAAGTAAGATAGAGGCCAGATATTGCTTCTCAGCGGTCGTTTCCAAAATTTGGAAAATACCCATATAGCAAAGAATTTTTATGGTTTAAGTTTAATTCTCTTTAAAAAAAGGTTTGAAAATCGGTTGAATATATATATATATATATATATAACTCGATACGTATCGGCTAATAAAGTGGGTGTATTGGCCGATCTTCTACTTGTACGACCGATTTAATACACATCTATTGATACGTATCGCCAGCCTATACCCCGTGATTCACTTCTTATTCATCATATGTATAAAAATATAAGATTTATAGAATTTATAATCTATATGTATAAACCTAGAAAAGCCTTCATACGTATTCTGGGTTTGAAGCCGGGCTTGGGTCTTGCATATAGGAAGGATTCTGACTCGAGTTTGAACAGATTGGGCCAACTCGGGTCTATGAATAACAAATTCAGCCTGGGCTTCGGTTGGCCCATAACCCAGTCAATCGTGCAAAATTCGGCCAACTCGATTCGTGCTACATCTTTGGACTTTTTGGGGTTTCAAATGGGCTGATTTGGAGTGTAATGGTTTGTTTTTGGGGTCTAAGATTGACTTGTTTTAGGTGCTCAAATGGGCTGCTACTTGTGCAACAATGGGGCTGGTGCAGGAGTGGGTTGGTTTCAAATAAAATGCGGGTCGTTTTCTAGTGCAAAATGGGCCGATTTCAACTGCAGAAATTGGCTAGTTTTTTGTGTAAAAATGGATGGTGAGGGCTTTCATCGAAAATGGATGAAAGTTATCATTCATCATCGCATTGCTTTCATCGAAAATGGATGAAGAAGGTTACTAATCACCAGAAAAAGGATCAAGGTTACTGGAGTGGAAAATGGATGAAGGGTGTGGAGGCAATTAGGCTTTACCTTTAGCTAGAATTGGGAAGAAACCCCCTCCTTTGTGCCTGTGCTTGAGAAAACCCTTTATTTATAGACTCCTCTCAATATTTTATTAGAGGTTAATATGGATTACTCATCTTAATCAAGACAGTAATTGGTTATTTGGAATTTAGGGTTAGGGTTAGGGTTTCTTCGGTTTGCAATTTGGAATATGAGGAGTTACATTATGGATGATACCATATGGGCCTGAGGTCGCAAGTGACGAGACTAGTTTGTGTGGCATGGATGATGACAAGACCACATAGATGGGTGATTAGGAATTTAGGGTTAGGTTTTCATAGATTTGTAGTTTGAATGATGACTCAGCATGACTGTATTGTATTAAGGTTAATGTTTCATGGTAAAAAACAAAAGACTTTGAAAATCACTTAAAACACCTTAAAAATCATATCAATCACGTTAAGGCATCTCCATTTAATTCCATGACACTCAATATTATGTCACTAAATTATTTTTACAAAAAACTCTAAAATCAAGATTATCTTAGAAAAAATTCAAAATAATCGACGAAAATAACGGAAAAAAAAAAAAAAAGGGTTGAGGTGGATAAATATCTTTCGCACTTAAAGAGCTTATTTCTAAACCTTAAATTTAAATCGATAAATAGTCGAAACAACTTTTTTTCAAAAAAAGAAGTAAGAAAAAGAAGAAAATTGAAAATGCTCACACTTTACCATATAGGCTGATAAGGACCGATACAATATGGTCGTTTAACAACCCTTATCAGCTATCTTACACATTTCCTTAGATTGGAAATTTGGAATATGGATCAACTTAGAGTGTCTTTAGTTGGGCCAAACCTAAGTGACAGTAGGCCCAATTAAATATAGGGTGTCTATAGGTTCATGACATGGATGCATGATTTTTATCCTGTAAGATGAGAAAATGCATAGGGTCATGGGCAAACTAAGTGAACGAATGGGCCATCCTAGTGAGCCCAGCAGATTTTCTTTGCTTATATTCGATGTATGTTGGGCTCAGGTTTGATCTAAGACTTGACGGATTTTGGCTGAGGCTCTGGGCTTTTGAACTTTGTCAAGACTCAAGTGTGATTGATGAGTTTTGAGCAGGGTTTAAATCTCGGCCGATACGTATTGTATCGGTCGAGATATCTCGATTTTCTGAAGGCTAAGATATCTCAGCTGATAGGATAAGTATCGGTCAAAGAGAAAAAATTCGGCCAATATGGCTGAAATCTCAGTCGAATATCAGCCAATTTTTTTTTTTTTTTTTAAATATCAGTTGTGGGTCCGGGCAGATATCTTGGCCGATATTTGTCCATATTTCAGTCTGGCCGATTTTTCGACCCCTGGTTTTTTAGTCATGGGGCCCATATGGAGTTTTTATGTTGGATGAGGTCAAGTTTGAAAGGTCGGATTTTGGTTCACTTGAGAACGTTGGATGATTTGGGATGTCAGATAGCTCATCATGAGTTCTATCAAACTATTGAAAATAGGAGTATTATTTTTTAACATTAAAATAAAATTTCTGATTTTTTTTTTATAATTTATGTTGCTTACCAACAATCTAAGATACATAAATTTTACGAAAACCATCATTATTGAAAATATTATTTAAGTTTACCTATTATTGTACATTAGACCCCTCTCTTGTTGATTTCATAAAGCCTAGATGAGGATGTGGCTCTTAATTGGCATCACGAAGGTAAAATCGATTAAATATTAAGGTGTGATTTGAGAAAAATAAAATTGTTTATTGAACTATTTTATAATAATTTGATTTAATTAAATTCAATGGTTGAGTCAAGCTACTTCAAACTCTTGCAAATAATTATATTATTACCTTTAAATAAGTCACCAAAGATATAAAAATAAAAAAATATATTACAACCATGATAATGATAAAAGAGAAAATAAACAAAAAATTTGTAATAGTTTTTAAGCAAATCAAATCGTTTCAAAGACTTATTTAAATTTGAATTTAATTCAATTTAATTTTCTAAGTGCTGCTAATAGAAGGTTTTGAGTTCCATTCATATTAAAACCCTTCGGAACTACTTTTTATGGATTACTTTTCATCAAACTATCTAATGTATGAATTAACAGATTTACACAATAATTAGTCTTACTTTCTATAAAAGATTTAAATCTCAGTTTCAGTCGGGATAACGGCCAAAAAATTTCTCTTTTTTTTTAAATAAAATATAAAATCACTTTTATCTACCGATATTATGGGATAAGAGTGAAACCATAATACACATTGATGAAGATTTGTTTCCTGCTTTCAATGTCAGAGATAATCATATTAAAAAAAAGTTTAATAAAGATGCATCATGTGCATGAATCAAGCTTCTATCATCATTTTGAACCTTAGAAAGCTTAAAGTTGAAATATTTTTTTACTATTTTCTTCATGTGACCAAGTGCATTGCAGCAATTGATTCAGGCAGTCGAGGATCCACTTTATGTGAAAGCTATTTTAATATTTCTTTCTTAAGAATATATAGAGAAGTGTACATAGATACTGTGTAATAATAAAATAATAATAAAGTATAAAAAAAAAAATTAATAATAATAATAAGGAAGGAAGGAAGGAAATGAAAAGAAAAGCTAGTTAGGTTAGGTCGAAGGCTGGTGAGTTGAACAGAAACAGGTACGGTTGCAACGGACACGTCCCATCGCCAACGTCTTTTGACTGTCTGTTGACTGTTTGACTGTGACTTTCCACAGTTTGTCGTCTTCTTTCTTCTGTGGTCCAGTAGGTGAAAATATCGAAACAACCACCTTTCGACTGTTTTAAGATTAAAAAATATCAAGGCACTTTTAAAAAATATGAAAACACAACTTTTTGCTCACGCTATATTTTAATTGATTAAAGATTTCATGGTGTACGTTAAGGGCAGTGGATATCACCTGTGGAAGTTTTACGCTGGATTTTCATGATTTTTCATACATAAATTCAAAAAAAAACACCTCTATTTTTCTATTAAACTCATATTAACATATAAATACATCTAAGTATAATTAATATGATGAAATCTAATTAAATAGAGGTGTTTATTGAATATAACAAGTTAAATAGAGAACACCTCTAATTCGATTGAAAATTATTTTCAATTGTTCATTTTATTTATTTAAACTGTATAGTTTGAAGATATATATATATATATATATAGATATAGATAGATATTTCTTCTTGTTGATGCATCTAAAATGTTTATCTTAACCAGTATTAAAGTAAAATCATATACAGTTTTGAGATAATATTTAAATAATGGGATTTGAAAATTAGTTATATGTTTAAAAATTGATTTATCAATAATTATTATATAAAATATTGAATTATATGATAATTCAAAAGACACAAAGAAAGACAAGTTTAGTTTTCTTGCGGGTAGAAAAGTTAGTATCATTATTGTTATTCTTTTGAGATTTTGAGTAAAGAAATTATTCATTTGAATAGATTTACGGTAAATTAGTATAAACTTTCAAATATATTTTTTAGAAAAGTAAAAAGTTGTTAATTTTTAATTATTGAATATATTTTCATTGATTCAATTCAAAAACTATGATTGAAAGTACATATCAATTTTTGTGAATTGATTTACAATAAATCATCACTCTTCTGAGTAGTCGCAGTAAAATTATTTCTGAATCAATAAGTTATCACTCTTCTGAGTAGTCGCAGTAAAATTATTTCTTCCAAGTGAATCTCTACTACTCTATTTTGAATTTCATAATATTCTTGATTTTTATTTTTAAGATAATTAATTTATAAATATTTTATAACTATTTTTATCATTAATTATTTAAATAAAAATAAAAAAATTTAAAACATTTGACAATGGTAAAAACACCTCGTATTTTTTATATTTAAATCATTTTTATGTAAAATGAATAACATTTTTTATATTTAAATTTGATTAACTTTTCATCTTTTTAATTAGAAAAATCTCTCTAGGAATGGAGATAAAGAGGTTGTCTCCATCATTTTAAAGAGGTGATAAGTAATAAACAAATGCGACACCGTTTCCAAGGCACGAGATATTTACTGGTCAACACGTGTCAATGAAAGGAATGTATAAGGGAAACGTCTCTTCAAAGAACCCTAGCCGATCCGACGGCTCCGCCTGCAGCGTAAGAATTAATCCCCTGCCGTCGGATTCTATCATTCAAAAAGAAGAGCGTCGATTCGTCTTTCGAGGATTGTTAACCTAGTAGAAGATGTGAAATGTTTGGTTCTTCTTCCCTTCCTATAGTCTGCGGTACCACTGAAACTTTTATAGACACATTATCAACTTCCTTTTTTTTTTTGCTCCAAAATGGCAATGGGTCAGTTTCCTTCTTTTGCTTTATTTTATGCCACATCGTAGTCACGCTAAACAAATGCAAGGCCCCTACCCAACCTCTTTTGACTCTTGACCATCAATGCAATTTTGTTTTCATTTCTAAGTTATTTTTTACTTTTATCCCGTGCATTTGCATGAGATTTATTCCTAGAAATGGAGCTCATTTTTTTGAATTTACGTGGATATTCAGTCAAAAATTTTCACACGTAAATCCACTACTTATAGGACACACTAACGTTAAGTCACGAGGGCTCGAATTTGAAATCTTCCACTTTTTAAAATAAGAGACAACCAATTGAACTAAACCTATGTGAGTGAAATGAAACTCCTTATCAACTACCAATATTATTTCCTTAATCAAATGAAAAAAAAAATGTAAATGAAACTTTTTAAAGTTATTATTTCAATTAATTATCATTAAAATTATAATAGAGTCACAATTAGTTGTAACTCAATTTATCATATTAGCGTTTTTGGTCATTTGACACTATTGCATGACAATAAAAAACACTCTTATAAATAAATAAATAAAAATAACTATGGTGCATGAAAGGTTACATGTCTTTTTCAGAAACAAGTAGAAAACTAAGATTCATTTAACAAGAGTACATGAAAGGTTACACCACTTCAATGCAAAAATATAAAAGAGTTCCTTGAGGAATCTTCTTTATAAAGTGTAAAAAATAGAAGCTTAGGTAACTTATTCTTTTATTGTTTTGTACTCCAGACCACTTGTGAGAATATTCTAATTTTAAGAGAAGTCTTTTTGAAAGATGAACACATAATTTATCTCGGAGCTGCAAATAAGTTTCACATTGAAAGTGTAGAAAAAGATTTAAAAATTTATAAAAAATTTAGGTCACTCAATCTAATTAACTAATTCTTTAAGATGGATATTTTAGTTCTAACAAATGGTATCAGATTTAGATCTCAGATTATCTCATGTGGACTCAGGAGATCAACATGTAGGAGGATTGTTTGGGCTGCAAAGAAGTCCCATATTGAAAGTTTAGAAGAAAATTTAAGGATTTATAAAAAAATCGGTTCACTCCACCTAATAACTTAATCTTTTGCGATAAATACCCAATCCTAACATTTACTCTCCATTGGGCTATTGTGCCATTATGTATAATTGCCTTAGTGCAAAATTTCTTAATAGTAACTTTCATCTTAAGTAATCTCAATCTCATTTTTTTTTTTTGCTCTTCAAACTTATTTCATAAGAGTTTGGGACCTTAAACTACTGTACAATATCTACTTTTCTATATTTAATTACATTGATATCCAAATGAGATTGAAAGTAGACAAAAGAAGTCACTCGCTTGAAACAATGTCCTCCTATAATATACATATGGTTTGAATTAAATTTCAAGTCACAATAGAAAATGATTTAATTTATCTTATACCAGTGGATGGTTTGGTAGCTTTGTTTTGCATAACAAGCTCAATTTGCTTAACAGGTTGCACCATAAAATACTCAAGAAATGTACATATTATGATTGACTTGACATAACAATAAGATAAAAAAAAACTTTGAAACACAAATTATATGACAAATATATAATGTACTAAGACGTGTCGAAGAGCATGAGACATCTAAAGTAAAAAATTGAAATTTTAAAAACCATATGATCAACTATTGAGCAACAGTTGGTATATTTCTGTAACATAAAAAAAAAAACAGAAAATTAGAATTAATGACTGTAATAATTGTGACGTATATAGATTTTAAAGGCACAATCAATTACTGAAAAAGGTATGATGACGGAATGAAAATCATTTAGGTCATAAACTTAAAAATTTACTAGTGTTCTAAATAAGATGACATATATAGTGTTTTCTTTTAATTATTATATCGAAATACCTTCTGTGGGGACATCCCATAACTACACAAGATGCCCCTGGTTTATGTTGCTGGGACTCGAACTACCGGCCTCTCGTTTTCTGAGACGAGAGGTAACCAATTGAAGTGTTGAACTATTCAACGTTAGATAAAAATGATATTTGAATGATCTATTTGTTTGGAAACTTGAGTTTTGATTGAAAACCTCTCTTCAATCTTATATCAAATGAATTCAAGAATACTCTATGAACTCTATATTACTTGAATCTTATTTTATCCCGTTAATATGAACGTACGTATGCCTTTGGATGAGATGTTTTAATTCATTATAAATCTAATCAAAGAAAGAACTAAAAGTTTCAAACTAAAGAAAATTGTATAAACTTTTCCTTTAATGAAGTTTCTTTATCAATAGTCACCAAATATTTATAAAATTTCATTTTCTTTTTTAATGTCTTATGTTCTAAAAAAGAGAGTTAAAGAATGCATAAATATCCTGTTAAAAAAATTACAAAACAACTATTTTATACATAGTTAGTATCTCATTTCATCTAAAATGAGATTGCAATGTAACATTGGTCTAAAAATAAATATTTAAAAAAATAATTCATTTTCTTAATTTAAAATATTTTTTGGTATAATTTATTAGAATGATTGTATATTAAATATTTTTTTCTGCATGATCAAGATGTCCAGAGTCCAGACGTTTAAAACACCTGACTAATATTCTAAAAAAAATTAAAAGAATAAGACCATGTTACTATCTATGTTCCATTCTATTATATTAATATTGTTTAGTTATCAACTAAAATTGTAATGCCATAATGTAAGACTTTTAAAAGAAGGAAGTACTGTCACTCTTTTTTTAAGTTCTCTTATTAATATTGTCACAAATACCGTTTTCGAGAAATTAACAGTGATTGATGATATCGAGATATTTTTAAATTATCAAATCTTTATAAAAAATTAATAGGAGAATCTCGAGAAAAATGTAATATTTAAGAAATAATAAAATAAAATATTGATAAGGAATTTATCAGTAATTTGCTGAGAATTTATCAGGATATTATTGCGATATAACTATTTATCGTGTTTTTAACATGATTTTATCAAGATTTTACTACAGTGCTGATAAATATTAAAATATTAAATGATTGGTTTTTTATAAAAAAAAATGGAATAAATTTGGAAATATGGTGGATATTTATGACATTGTTTACTAAATATATATATTTTTTAAAATTTTGAGAATGAAGTCTGGATACAACGGAGGCCCATTTTGCAAGTGGTCTCGGATGATTCATGAGTCATGACCAGCTAAAAATGGATAATTACCAAAAATAAAATCTTATTTGATTTTTCTGAAATTATGCCACGTGGCATGGAAGCCCACCATTGCGTGGAATATAAGTCCGCGACTCGAGTCTCCATTCATTCTAAGGAAGCAGAAGTAGAAAAAAGAGAGGGAGAGAGAGAGGAATTTAGGGTTTTTCTTGGCTTCTTCTCTCTCTTCTCTCATCTGTTCTTTTATTCACCAAAGAAAAGAAGAAGAGGAATTAGGGTTTCCGAATAGAAAATGGCGCAGGGAAGTAGATCGACGGGAACCGTGAAGTGGTTTAATGACCAGAAAGGTTTCGGATTCATCACTCCCGACGATGGATCTCCAGATCTGTTCGTACATCAGTCGTCGATCGTGTCCGACGGCTTCCGTAGCCTCTGCGAAGGTGAGACGGTGGAGTTCGACGTCCAGCAAGGAGACGACGGACGCATGAAGGCCATCGACGTCACCGGCCCCAACGGCTCCGCCATCCAAGGTGATCGGAGGGGCGGTGGGGGTGGTGGCCGTGGTGGCGGCAGCGGAGGTCGCAGTTACGGCGGCGGATATGGCTTCAATGGAGGCAGCAGCGGCGGTAGAGGCGGTGGCGGCAGAGGAGGACGTGCCGGAGGCGGAGGATACGGTGGTGGTGGTGGTGGATACGGAGGTGGCGGTGGAGGGTATGGAGGTGGCGGAGGTGGCGGAGCTTGCTACAACTGTGGGGAGAGCGGTCACCTAGCTAGGGATTGTTATCAGGGAAGCGGTGGAGGCGGAGGTGGCGGTGGCGGGAGGTACAGCGGAGGTGGTGGAAGCGGCGGCGGCGGCGGCGGTGGATCGTGTTATACCTGCGGGGAGCAGGGGCATTTCGCTAGGGAATGCCCGATGAACGCTTCTAAATGAAAGGTCTTTTCGCAAGTCTTGTTTTTGGGACCCATCTGGTATTTGTGTCGCGTTTAGGTGGGCTTCTTTTCGGATATGGTTTTTTCCCTTTTTTTTTAATCAGTCGGTGTTTTTTACGTTTTTGTCACCTGTTATGAATTATGATGGTTCTGGTTGCTGTGTTGCAGAGAGAAATGGTTTGATATGCAGAGATTTGAACACTTTCATATGTCTCTCTGAATATATATGGTTTTTGATGAATGAAAATTAGGATTTCTGGAATTCTATTAAGATCTTGTTGGGAGCGTTACTTTTGATGCATTGCTCTTGATAATAACTACCTACTGTTCACTTGTTTTGGATTGCTCTGTTTTATCTGCTTGACCCTGGTTACCTTTTGCATTGGTTAATTTTCTGTAGAGATTATTGTCTGCCTTTTATGCCATTTAAGCTGCATTATTGTTTTTTTCATGGTTGTTTTTGTATGTTCTGGAATAATTCTCAGTATTCTTGTTTGATTTGAGAAAACTTCAGGTCTGAGAAAGGCTTTTGCTATCTTAAATTCTGCACGTACTAGATAAATTTTAATACATAATTTCCTACTTAAAGATGATGTGACTTTTGGTCTCAGCTAAATGGTTAACTAAAATTTCAAAATTTAGCTGTATATAATATTTTTAGCCATAATATCGTTATAAAATTAGTGATTAAAGTGAAAAATGAAATTACTTTAAATGAGCTAATTGTTGATGTGCTTTTTAGAGCTTTTCCTGACTAATCTTTTGAGGCATGTGTGGAGTAACCTTATAGGGAGTGGCTAGGAGGGTTTAAGCGTGAATGGAACTCATGACCTCCCTTGACCGAGGGAGCTTCTTGACTAAGCATATCTATTTTTTAGGGTAAAGAACAACTGAACAGAATTGCTTTCAGTTTGGATAGTGTTGTGTCACTCATTAAAAATAAAAGAATGTCTTCAATTATCTTAAAATTTCATGTACCTTATTTTTTTTTTTTTAATTTTGAGTAAAATAGAGGTCTCTTTTTGTTTTGTCTAACAGAATAAGTTTACAACTATTTTTAATTTTTACTTTAGACCATAATAATATATTAAATCTATGAAGAATGTGTGTCAAGTTTAAAAAGAGTGCTTCTTCAATGAAAAACTATAAATATATTTGTGCCCTTTTCATAGTATTGAAAATAATAGAGATTATTATAGTAATATTAATAAATATAAAATATTAGAGCTTCTTTCGGAATATTCTTCTTTGTCTTTTATGTTCCTTGTAAAGGATCTGATGTGGGATGATAGATGAGAAGCAGATATGGAGGGAAGAATTGGTTACGGAGAGTGGGCAAGAAAAAGGAGTAGAGAAGCTTTACATCGTTTGTGAATTTAGATTATAAATAAGGAATATACCCAGTGTTTAAAATTATGTAGATTAGATAGTTTTGGTTTGGATAGGTTTCTTTATGGAATAAATGTTATCTTGCTTTATTTTTTTAATAGAAAAGTTGGAAGCTTTTTAACGACGCTGCTTGCAGATTCAATATCAAATTCGTTTTACATGGTTGTTGGAATCATAGATTTTTTCATGTGAAGGCCTATTTATATCATTTGCAGTCCTTCTCAATTTTCATGTTTACAATTGGCTTTTTAAACATTAGGGCTGCGTATGGATGAGGTAAATTTTGCATTTATTTCCCTCTTGTATGGGTTTCCTTGAACAGGGATTTTCCTTTTACCTTGTTTGATAGTTAGTGAAAAAACTTCAAGGGAGAGGTAAGGGCTACGTTTGGATGGGGGGAATCCCCATTACTCTTTTTGATAACTAAGGAGTAGGGGTAAAAAAAAAAAAAAAAATCAAATTTTTACCCTTTCCTCTCACTTTTGAAAACCTTTTCCAAGCAAGGGGTATTCATAATACCCTCGGTAGGGTAATGCCTAGTCAAGTGTAACCCTGGTTAACCCTTGTAAAATTTACTTATCCAAATGCAGCCATGATTACCTTTTACAGTGAGAGGGGAGTTTTTGAATTTGTGCTCAGGAGGGAAAAAATAAGATTTTCTCACATCTTTCCTTTGTTTTCAAATGGGGATAAACCCTTTGTTTTCCCTGCTCTACGTATCTCCCAGATGCAACCTTTGATCTTTTATGCTCCTCTGTACATTGAATAGCACTGCGTTGCATATGTTTTCATTTTACCTTGTTATATTATTTTGGCACTTTCTACTTTGTAGAGATGATAGTGGAAAGTAAAAGACAGATGATGATGTGATCATTTTGCATTTTATCCTACGTATTGTTTTGTTATGCAGTGTAGAGAAAAATGCAAATATATGTAATGTGCAGAGAAGGAACAAAATGCAAAATGCAAAACAATGTTTAGGAATTTTCCACATTACTCTACACCATTGTGCGCACAAGACTGTAGATACATGCATGGAATTCAAGCTTATTAGGTTGGTGGGACTACACATCACTTTATTATAAAAATGGTTGACCAACATTTTACAAAATATAACCCCGACTTAGGTTCTATGGTATAATATTAAAGATGTGTCTCAAATTAAATGTAAATTGATAAAGTGTGTGGTGGCCAGGCCAAAATGTAGACAATTGACACTGTGGAATAGGATGGGGGGTTTAAATATGGATGGGAAACAGAGACCTGGGAAGGGATGGTGTGAATGGAAATAGCGATGGAATTGGTGGTGGCTGTGGGCGATGGCTGAGATGGGAATCATGTTGTTGACGGCAATTGATTCTTTGGATGGGAAAAGTTATCAGTTGGTGATCGGGTTTAGTTTTCAATTTTGACCAAAATTTCTAAACCCCAATCTAGAGCATAGTAGAAAAATCACCGAAATAAGGTATATTCTGGATTATCCTAAAAACGATTTAGGCTAAACTTTTGGTTTAAATTAGGTTGATTTTTTTAATCAAATTTTGACCCTTTTTCGTCAAAGGTTTTATTGTTTAAATGATTTTACAAATATCAGCTTAGATTATGACCGATGTTTTATAGGCTGGACAAGATGGAAAATTTTCTTGAGCAAAACTGCAAAAGATGAAACGATGGAATGAGTAAAAAAGTTGGATGGTGCCCGTGAGAATAGTTGATTTCGGTAATGGGCATGAAAAGTGTGATGGACGCATTGGTTGGAGTCAAATTATGCACCAAAATTTGTCCCATATCACATTGGAAGAGTGTCTAGATTCTTAGATATATGTGGAATGCCCCTCTCCATTTAGCATTTAACGTTTTCCAGAGATGTGTTGGAGTTCACGAGAGATAAAACTGTGGGGGTTGGAGTCCAAAGCGGATAAAAATATAATATATTGAATAGACTGGATCGATACAAAAATATGTTGAATTGTGATGAATGCTCTGGTTGGAGGCAAGTGTGCGCGCGTCATTTGGGATAGTTTCTGGATTTTGTATATACGAGGAACATGTATGATCTAGCATATGATGTTTTTCCATAGATGAGTCAGAACTCATGAGTGACAACCGCTCACAAAAAGCTACTCTCTTGATGTGAATAATCACTCCTATCTACCTATTCATCTACTTATTTATCTTTTATTTCTCTCTTTTTATTTTAAAATTTTAATCTCATTGACTGGGCAGGCTTTTTTATTTATTTATTTTCCTTTGTGACCATTTTATTGGGCCTCAAGTCGGTGAATTTAATCCTACCCTTCATTGGGGTTGGTGTGTGTTGGCTTGGCTCCCTATAACTCTAACATTGACGCCCAATCACTTTCAATCTATTGTAACCATTTATTCATTATTTGAAAGTTATGCACGTGAATATTCAAAACAATGAATAGTGAAATCGTATATTAGGACTCAATCCATGGTCTATTACTCAACTCATGACTTCATCCACAATAAATTGACCCAACTACTCGGGTGAATTGCTGAATCATGCATCAATCAATCTAACTCGACTTACTACTCTTGGTCCATGGTCCAGCCTAATTAAACCTAATATCTATGATCTATTACTTGATGCATGACGCAACTGAACCCTTATTCCATGCTCTAAACAGTCTCGTACCTATAAACCAACTTAACTATAATTAGCATACAATTTTCTAAATTAGAACAAAAAGGTAATTCAATTGCACTTCTTATTATATAATATTACTATTTTTTAATAAAATATAGGTTGACAATAAAAAAGATTTTATTCATAAATCATTGTGAGATTTTTTCTCGAATCAAATAATAAAAAACGATAATTGGGAAAATTAAAAATTATAGATTTAGAAGAAAAGAGTCTTTAGAGAAATTATATTTTATAGAAAAGAATAGGCCGAAAGCATGCTCTTCTACTTGAATACTTTTAATTAATTGGATATGGATCTAAATATCTCTGAAACAACATTTTTTATTGGATCGTCGAAATTCTTTTTGGTAAGTTTTGGTTGTTTCATACTACTATTTATCTTTTAGAGTAATTTTTGCATGTGGCGACTGCAACATGATGTGCCTTCACATCAACCTTTCAAAGGGAAGACTTGCAGAGTTTGCACTGATAAATCAGGACACCAATGAGAAAAAAGTAGTCATGCTTTGGACACTTTTGCTTTTGAAAGGTGGCGTCTATAACTGCAATGGAAGTGGGCCCATCTTACTTAGTTTTACTTTTCCGGGGTGGAAGCTGTTAGAAGAATGTGGGAGAGATTCTAAAGTTCAATGGGGGAAGGAATTCTTTTTAGTGTTTGATGATGTGAATATATATATATATATATATATATATATAATAACTTGATTTTTTCAATATTTATTGGGGGCAATATGCAAAATTGCAAATATTATAATATATCGATTTTACCTAAGAAACCTAGTTTTCTAAGAGGACCAAAAATTGGCCAAATGGGCTTAAAAATCAGCTTGTTTTGCTGATTTTTGAGTTCTGTCTGAACTTGATTAAAACAATTGAGAGTCTGGGCCTAAATGGGCTTCTTTTATTGGCTCATTAAGGGCCCATAACAATGGATTTTGCCAAACGTTTGAAACTGTTCACCGAAAAGGTTTTTTCCTTTTTAAAGTATGGATTTACATGGTCAACATATAGTAATTACAATGACATCCACAAGTTAAGAGGGTGCATTTGGGCATGTTTGGATCCTTGATGAAGGAAGGAATAAATATTTTTTTCTTAAACCTATGAATTTTGGATTCCCCATTTAGAATTTTACATAGGTGCAAGGAACTTAAAAGAGTTTCTCGATTAATATTCTTTCTACATTTATGGGCTTCTTTGAATAATTGAGATGCCACACATTATTTCTAGAGGAGGTACTTTCAATGTGTAATCTTTGATAAAAGGTCTAGCATCATATAAAGGTAGTTTAATTGGTTGCCTCCCGCCTTAGGGAGCAGGAGGTTGCGGGTTCAAACTCTTGTTGACCTAAGCTTTGTGTCTATAGAGGTATTGGGCTCACCCGTGGAGTTTTACGGAAAATATCCTGCGATTTCCCACGCGTAAAAAAAAAAAAAAAAAAAACAGCCTATTATAGTTGTGAATATTTTTTAGATGATGATTGACAGCATCACAAATTGTGCAGTACTACAACACTACAAGATTTGATTAAGTCAAGATTGGAGATTTCCTATCTTTTGAGGTGAAAAGATGGAAAGCACTTGTAGCTAAGAAATTAATTCATAACTTCAATTCTTATTTACTACTGAATGAAAGTGCAAAGCTTTTCTTCAATAAAGAGAATACATTAATGAAGTTACTACCACTTAGGAAAGCTTATCAATTGCTTTGAAGAGTTGAAGTTAATTTCCTAAACTCTATAATTTATGACTATTCATAGAGAAATCCCCTTAAAATGGCAAAAAACAGAGTATAATAAAAAAATTGTTGATTTATTATAATTTTAAGCAGAAGGTTCTTTAAAAAAAATAAAAATAAATAGAAAATGCCTTTCTCATTAACTTGTTTTAAATATGAGCAAACAATCTTTGAGACAAGATTTTCCTACATTTGTATGTCCAGTGCACACTTTTCTATCGCCCCTTATCCTCCTTTGTAGTGAGGTTCACTAAAAGAGTATTCTAAAATCAATCACTTTGCTCATGAGGAAAGATGTTAATGTAAAAAATCTATATAAGTGGCAAAAGTTTACCGTAAATCTAGAAGGGTTGACTTGCCGTTAAGATGCTTGTCTTATGAAGTAAGGTTTTGATGTTGATTTACGTTCAAGCCCTTTAGGTCACTCTCTATGAAAGGTTTTGATGTTGATTCACGTTCAAGCCCTTCAGGTCACTCTCCATGAGATTACTTTTTATCGACTAAACCAATGTGTGTGGATTGAGATGTTTACACATGCTTTATAAAATTAATCTCACTTCTAATATGAGTTGAGATACCCATGTAACAGAAAAAGTTTATCATTGTAACTACTAAAAGATGTGGGCGAAAAATGATAACAGACATTTTTGTACTCATTAATTTTTTTATTAGATAGGTTTGAAAGACTTGTATTGAATTTCAGTATTTAATGTATATTTGGTTCAATTTTGTATATATATAAATACTCTTTTGTGTATTTTTTTCGTATGATCTGTAGGTCAATCTCTTAGACTCTAAAGAAAGAAAAAGAACTTCATGTTCTTTCAGTTCAGTCGTTGATTTGATTGTCTTATATTAGAAGGTTCAAAATGATCAGAACTGATGTCATTCGTTTCCTACTAATTAGAGACTTCACATTAGCATTCAGTGGGCCACTGAACAAATGACAAATGTGAATCTCTCAATACGTTAGTGTAGCTCTCTAATATCAGTTCGTAGGTTAATAAAAGGAAAAAAAAACAAAAAAATAGAGAAAATAAAGAAGAAATAAAGAAAGAAAATAAGGTTACAACTAATTATATAACAAAATCATCTAGAAAATGTAACAATCTCCAATATTTTATATATCCTATTCAAAATCTTTTCTAAAACCCTAAACCCATGAAAACAGTTTCAAAATCCACATTCTGCACACACACACACACACACACACATATATATATATATATATATATCATTTTGTTTTAATGAAATTATCTCTCATTTGTTTCATTGAAATTCTGTTTGACCTCTGATTCTACTTGAGGTGATTATTGCTGTTTTTTCAAGTTCTATCAAGGCCCATTTGCTCCTCTCTTTCTCCCTCTCTCTCAAGATCAAAGAAGAAGAAGGAAGATTGCCATGGACTCAGACGATAATGGAGTAGGAAGGATGAACAACTCACTGCAAGAGATTCAAGAAACACCACCTAATCCACATTCAGAGATCCGTCGATCAAATTCAGGTCCATGTCTGTGGACCCGAGTTGTGGGGCCTAATTCAGAGCCTGAGATCCAAGAACCACCTCCTACACCGACCCGAGTTCTGGAGGCCAATTCAGAGACTGAGATCCAAGAATTGCCTCCTACACCACAGCAAGAGACCCGTGGACCACATCCATGGACCGGAGTTGTGGGGCCTAATTCCAAGCCTGAGATCCAAGAATTACCTCCTACACCAACCCAAGGTATGGGGCCCAATTCAGAGCTTGAGATCCAAGAATTACCTACTACACCACAGCAAGAGACTCGTGGACCACAACCATGGACCCGAGTTGTGGGGCCTCATTCAGAACTTGAGATCCAAGAATTACATCCTACACCGGCCCGAGGTGTGGGACCGAATTCAGAGCCTGAGATCCCAGAATTACCTCCTACACCACGGCAAGAGACCCTTCCAATCCTGGATTTCTTCGCTTCTCTAATGGGCGGCATGTCCTCCACTTTTGGTGGCTCTGGGATTGCATTGCTTGTGTTCTACAGTGTCTCGCATGGAGAAGTCAGACAAGAATGGATGTTCAATTGGGGGTTGGTTCTGGTGTGTCTCTATATCATTATAGACGTCCCCTCTTTCTTGTGTGACCACTATAATCTTCCAAGGTAAAGATGTCGTCATCATCGTCGATTTCATCTTGTGGTTTCTTTGATTGCTTTGGTTGATGCGATGTATAAATCAAGTTCAGTTGTTCGGTTTCCTTTCTTGAATGTCATCTAAAAAAATTCTTCACAAATTACCTTCGCTTACTTCTCTGATCATGGCTACGCATTTCCTTTTTTGAACATTTGATTAATATTTTCAGTTGATGTAACATATGTGAAAAATCATAAAAAAGGAAGAAAATGCAAGAGTTGTGTAGAAAAGTAAATAATCTGCGTATATTATTGAATATCTAACTTATTACATGTATTTATAGTCTCTAGTCGACCCTAGGGCTATCACACTCAAACCGTAACTCTTAACATAATTATAAACCAAATACATCTCTTAATTAGAGATTAAACTCAAACTAAGAATCCTAATCACATAATAAGTCTATTAATATTAAAATTCTAAATATATTCCAACAAGTTGAAATAGAAGATATTGAGCATTAAGAGATGATGTACCGGCCGAAGTTACTTACTATTATTAGAAGTTGTAGAGTATCAAGTTTCTATTGATCTGAAGAACAATTATCGTATAATGAAGTTCATATTGAATTAATATAATATGAAAGAAGTTAGTGAAGTTCTTCATGATTCTCACAATTGATCTACCCAATCAAGGATTGAAAATTTTGACAAAGTTTAATAAGGAAATTTATTTAAATAGTTTGATAAAGATTGATGTACAATTCATAGATGGCTACATGTCCTAATAATTATCATCTTCAAAAAAAAAAAAAAGTCTATAATAATTGTGAAGATTTTTTAGACGATGATTGACAGCCTCACAAATTGTGTAGTACTACACCACTAAAAGATTTGATTAAGTCAAGATTGGACATTTCCTATCTTTTTGAGGTGAAAAGATGGAAAGCACTTGTAGCTAAAAAAATTATTGATAACTTCAATTCTTATTTACTTGTAATTGGATTGAAATATGAATGAAAGTGCAGAGCTTTTCTTCTATGAAGAGAAGACAATAATGAAGTTACTACCACTTAGGAAAGCTTATCAGTAGCTTGAAGAGTTGAAGTTAATTTCCTAAACTGTAAGATGATAGTTTATGATTATTCATAGAGAAATCCCCTTAAATTGGCAAAAAACAGAGTATAATAAAAAAAATTGTTGATTTATTATAATTTTAAACAGAAGGTTCTTTTAAATTAAAAAAAATATATAAAATGCCTTTCTCATTAACTTGGTTTAAATAACAGCAAACAACTTTTGAGACAAAAGATTTCCCCACATTTGATTGCCCAGTGCGCACTTTTTCATGGCTCCTTATCTTCTTTGGTAGTGAGGTCCACTAAAAGAGTTCTAAAATCAATCACTTTACTTATGAGGAAAGATGTTGATGTAAAAAGTCTATATAAGTGGCAACAGTTTACAATAAATCTAGAAAGGTTAGCTTGCGGTTAAGATGTTCGCTTTATGAAATGAGGTTTTGAATTCGATTCATGTTCAAATTTTCCAATCTTTATTATAGTAACTATTAAAAGATTGGGTGAAAAATGATACGAGGCATTTTCGTTTGAAAGACTTGTATTTAATGTATATTTGGTTCAATTTTGTATATATATAAATATCCTTTTGTGTATCTTTTTCATATAATCTCTCTTAGACTCTAAAAAAAGAAAAAGAATTTCATGTTCTTTCTTTTAAGAAGGGAGTGGTTAAATAGGTAAGTTGGTTCACAAGTTAAAACGAGTCTTTTTTTATTATCATTCCCACCATTTTTAACGATATAGTTGAACGCGGGCAGTAAATTAAGTAGGAGTAAAACAAATTGAGTTACTTTTTTAAAGATAGGGATTCACACAACCGATTGGACCTTCAAAGGCCCTCCTCCATACAACGGGCCTCTACTAATTTGCATAGCTCCACTCCAAAACCAAAGACTATAAACATCCATAAATTTCAATTTCAGTGGTTCATTTAAATTGTGTTATATTAGAAGGTTCAAAATGATCAGAACTGATTTCATTCGTTTCCTACTAATTAGAAACTTCACATTAGAATTCAGTGGGCCACTGAACAAATGACAAATGTAAATTTCTCAATACGTTAGTGTAGCTCTCTAATATCAGTTAGTAGGTTAATAAAAGAGAAAAAAGAAAACAAGAAAGAGAGAAAATAAGGTTACAACTAATTATATAACAAAACCATGTAGAAAATGTAACAATCTCCAATATTTTATATGGGTTTTATATTAATCTTATTCAAAATCTTTTCTAAAACCCTAAACCCAAGAAAACAGTTCAAAATCCACATTCTGTATATATATCTCATTTGTTTCAATGAAATTCTCTCTGATTTGTTTCATTGAATTTCTGTTTGGCCTCCGATTCTACTTGAGGTGATTATTGCTGTTTTCCCGATTTCTAACAAAACCCATTTGCTCCTATCTTTGTTTCTCTCTCTCAAGATCAAAGAAGAAGAAGAAGGATGAACAACTCACTGCAAGAGATTCAAGAAACACCACCTAATCCACATTCAGAGATCCGTCGATCAAATTCAAGTCCATGTCTGTGGACCCGAGTTGTGGGGCGTAATTCAGATCCTGAGATCGAAGGACTTCCTCCTACACCGACCCGAGTTGTGGGGCCCAATTCAGAGACTGAGATCCAAGAATTACCTCCTACACCACAGCAAGAGACTCGTGGACCACAACCATGGACCGGAGTTGTGGGGCCTCATTCAGATCCTGGGATCCAAGAATTACCTCCTACACCGACCCAAGGTATGGGGCCTCATTCGGAGCCTGAGATCCAAGAATTTCCTCCTGCACCGGCCCGAGTTATGGGGCCCAATTCAGAGCCTGAGATCCCAGAATTACCTCCGACACCACAGCAAGAGACCCATGGACCACAGCCATGGACCGGAGTTATGAGGACTCATTCAGAGCCTGAGATCCAAGAATTACCTCCTACACCGACCCGAGTTGTGGGGCCTCATTCAGAGCCTGAGATCCAAGAATTACCTCCTACACCACAGCAAGAGACCCATGGACCACAGCCATGGACCGGAGTTGTGGGGCCTCATTCAGAGCCTGAGGTCCAAGAATTACCTCCTACACCGATCCGAGTTTTGCGGCCTCATTCAGAGCCTGAGATCCAAGAATTACCTCCTACACCGATCAGAGTTGTGGGGCCCAATTCAGAGCCTGAGATCCCAGAATTAGTTACTACACCACAGCAAGAGACCCGTGGAGCACAGGAAGAGACCCTTCCAATCCTGCATTTCTTAACTTTTGGCTGGACTTGTGTAATTACCATCATCACCTACACTTTTGGTGGCTGTGGGATTGCATTGATTATGTACTACAGTCTCTCCCGTGGCGAAGCTAGACAAGAATGGATGTACTATTTAGGGTTGGTGCTGGCGAGTCTCTATATCATTGTAGACATCCCCTATCTCTTGTGTCACCGTTATAATCTTCTAAGGTAGCGATGCCGTCATCATCATCATCATCATCGTCGTTTTCATCTTGTCATTTCTTTTTCTTTTTTTCTATTTTCTTTCAAATGGAGAGAACTAGTCAAGCATGTATGTTTCTTTGATTGCTTTGGTTGATGCAATGTATAAATCAAGTTCAGTTGTTCGGTTTCCTTTCCTGAATGTCATCTAAAAAAATTCAAATCTTGATTAATATTTTCAGTTGATGTAACATTGGGAGATGATAAGTGGGTCATTTATTCACAAAGGCATTTTCTTATGATACCCAAAATGAATTAGTGTTCATGTTTTCAATTAGATTATTTTTCAAATTCTAGTTTCAAATTAATCGAAGGTGTGTGTAATTGTTAGAAATAAAAGGGAATACACTATAAGAAGAGGAGGCATGCTATGCTCTGCTTTCCCAGCTTTTGCTGTAAATGAACATACAAGTCTCCAGGATCGACTACAACATTCTCAACACATACAAATATTTTAACCAAAACTCAGGGGAGAGAGAGAGAGAGAAGCAAAACTTGAGTTGATGAATGCAACGAGTGACTGATGAATGCAACGAGTGACTTGTGCTCTCTTGCTCTTCCAAATGTTTCTTTAGAGTAGAAGAATGTATAGAGCAGAGGGAATAACAATTTTCATGGCTTCATGGAGCCTGATGGTGGTGGTAATGAGGAGAGAGAGGCAAGGTGGCGTTGTGCAAGAGAGGTGGAGGTGAAAGAGCAGAGGCTGGTGGGCATTGGTAACACTTTGTAAAGAAACCAAAAGTATCAATCTGATGTACAAAGTTGGTCATGCTGGCCCATCCTCCAAACCCAAATCCAACTACAAGACTCCACCCCACAATGAAGATGTTTATGGAATAGGTTCCAACCCATCTCCCTACAAATGATGGAGGCCTCTCTACAGCATTCTGCAAAGACACCAAACATATATCAATTTTAAACCTATTTTTGAAAAATAAATCCTAATATCTAGGGCTGAAACTCGGGTCAGGTTAGCTCAGGTGTTAATAAACTCAATCTAACCCATGTCAAAATTTATTGAACCCGATTCGACCTATTTCGAATGACTGACCCGAATTATTCAATTCGACTTGACCCGAATTTCTGACCCGAGTAAACCGAAATGTTGTTTTATAACTTGGTGCACTAGTATTTGATCAGGTTACGTCGGATCAGGTAGGGTTGATTTTAAAATTTTCAACCCAACCTGATCTGAATTTCATGTGAGTTTTTTCTTTCCTGATCTAACCCATCTAACCCAACCCAAAATATAAAAATACATAACCTGAACCCATTGATTTCTCGGGTCGGGTCATGCAGGTCAGATTAAAACTAGACCCAAATTTCACCACTATCATTTCATAATTAAGTAGAAATGGATACCTCTCTGGCATGGGCGGAACGGAAGGTGAGCATGTGGGCCAGTGCAGGGATGATGTAGACTGTGAAGCTGACAAGAAGAGATCCAACGGCTGAGTTGATGGGGCCAAAGAAAGGGAAGATGATGGCCAGAAACCAGATGGGAATGACGACAGGCAGCCTGACCAAAGCTCTCTTGCATATGCTCCTGCAGTCATGCATCCCTATCACCTTCTCCCATACAAAATACAACGGAGTGCTTGCAAATCCAAACGTGGTAAACTGCAAAGACAAAACACAAAACAAAATCCTCTTTCACTCACTCTAACTTCTCATCAAAATTTCTGTCCCACCAATGATATTTAATATTATCATAATTTTCATTTATTTTGCATTCAGCATTAGTATTTAATATTTACGACTTAGAATTTGAAAGAGCAAAATGAATATTGGATTTGAAAGACAGAATTAAGAACTGGGTATCCATCCCAAAAGACAAGCCTATTAGGTGAAGTGAGTTAAGCTATTTATAAATTCTTAGATTTTCTTCTACACCTCCAATATGGGACTTATTCGTAACTAGCTCCAACAATCTCCAACTCGAACGAGGTCAGCCAACTCGTCCGACTAGGGATCTCCCGAGTCCACATTAACTAGTCTAAGATCTCGCTCTGATACCAATTATTAGAAACTGGGTATCCATCCCAAAAGACTAGCCTCTTAGGTGGAGTGACTCAATCTTTTATAGATCCCTAGATCTCTTTCTACATTTTCATTGTGAAACTTATTCGTAGTCGGCCTAACAAAATGCTGACAAGCAGTTAGATCTGACCTAAATTAGAGAAGAGAAGATTGAAAGAAGATTGAGTTGGGTGACCTGATGGAAGAGCATGAGGATGACAGCCATGTCTCTGTAGGGTGTCTTTGGGAGAAGGGCAAAGGCATTGGAGTGATTGAGAAGCATGTCTCCAAATGCCCAATACACAGCTGCAGCCGATGGAAGAGTCAGTGTCAACACATATAGTGTTGCAAGCAGGTATATGGCCTTGAACTTCTGAGGCTTCCACATGGCATGCATGATCTCCCTGTCCACCAAATAAATATTTATTTTTAGAATAATGTATTTTGTGTTATAAATCTATAAATCTAATAATAAATATGTCACGTATCAAATATCAATCTATAAATCTAATTTCACCCAAGTTAACATGTAGTCTTACACTGTAACAGCATGTCCCCCAAATGTGTAGAGAATGTTTGTAGCTCCTGTGAAGTAGAGAACCAATTGTGTTGGACCCGTATGCTTTACTCCTTCAACCTGTTTTTACAAATTCAACATGAATTAAAATTGTTTTCCCTATGACCACCTTATCATTATTGTAATATATGATATCATTATATTGTAAATCCTGAAAGAAAAAAAGATTGAAACCATTTTATTGGAAAATATATATAACTAGAGAGTTTCAACAACTAAGAGCCTATGGCTCTTTAATTTAGGGTCTCTCTTCTAAAACCTATCTTTTTCATAAAGTTTTTGTCCAAGTTTTTTCCGAAGAAGAATTACTACTTCTAATATAAGACATGAGAATGACATAAACACATAAAAGAAAATCAAATTTTGAGAAATCCAAATTGCCGAAGATCATCGATCTATCCTAAAGGGGTTAAAGTGATGGTCATGAACTTGAGTTGGATTCTCACTCCACGGCAAATGGTCAATCCTTTTAGAATTACTCAGTGTGTGTCATTAGAGAGGTTTGCACATTCCCTGGAGATTAGTCGGGCACTTTAAGAGACTTGTATACCTTAATCATAAAACAAAAACATCACCAGCCTATCAATAATGTCCTCTAAACTTCTCTAAAATCTTTTCTTTTTCTTTTGTCATAAATATGATTTATATTGCAGTTTAATATGTTCTAATAAATTTAGGTGGTCTTTCATGGAATGATTAAGACCATCAACTCTAAGTCATACGGCTGCCATGCAAGGGCCCCCAGTATGCATCTTGCATTATTGACCATGACAGAACTAAAATGGGCCCAACAATGTAGACAGGAATGCTTATAAAGTGGGAGCTTTGAAAAACAGAGAGGAAAAAGTTTTGGAATGAAATGAAGAGGAGATTTTTTTTTTTTTTCATTTTCTCTACTCAAATCATCCATTTGGTAACTTTGGAGGTTGAAACCCAACAACAGTATCAAGTAATGTCACCCTTGTCACCCTTTTCGAGAGATGGTAAAAAAAATGTACCACTTCTACAGTTAAAAAAAAAAAACTTTCTACCATAGTAAGGGATGGTAAAACTTCTTCATGTTTGAGTACTAAATTCCTCTAAATCCAAACTAACTCTTCTCTCATACATGAATTCTCATTCTTATAATGTCCAATCACAGCAAGAACACATTAGAGCACATAATTTACATGTAAAAATAACGTTGAAGCATGACAAGAGACAAAAATGTTAGATAGTTTGGAGTGGTTCTAATCCCATTGTCCTTACCTGTCCATGAAGGATGGATGCAACGGTCAGATACCAAGCTGTATATGTTGTCATTATCAGACCCAAGAAGGACCATATTCTATAGTTGTGGAAGGAGGGAATAAAGACTGTTGTAGCACAGCAAGCTCCAAAAATGTATGTCCAAGTTCTCTTGTCAAGATTATCATTAATGTAATAGATATTGCTGCAATATTTAACCAATAAACATGAATACTAATTAAAATATTTACTTCGAAAGCATATTTGGATCTAGAAATTTAAACAGATCTTAGATTTTGTATTAAATCCATTTATTTTATATTAAACTTTTGAATTCTCAAGACTTTTGAATATCCATTTACATCTCAATAATAAAAAAAAAATCATTACCTAGCACAGGCAATGAGCTGAATGACGGATCCAAACAGAAGAAAAGTGCAGTTGAAGGCCAATCCAACATTCCTCCAATGCTTTCCAAGAAGTCCATCAAGAACTTCGAACCACTTTTAATTTTAAATGTAAAAAATGAAAGAAAAGAAAATAGAAAAATGAAACTCATGTTAGGAAATGCTTTAACTTCAAAACATTGAAAAAGGAAAGATGAAAACTATGATACTCACCTGGATGACATGGCTTCTGAAATCTACTTTCTCTCTCTCTTTTCTGGTTCTGTACTCTACGTATAAAATACTGATAAGATACGCAGTCCAGCTACCCATCAAACCGTAGAAGAGCTGGAGGAGGATGCCAGACAACATCCCAAGCTGGGAAAATGAGTAAGGCAACGTAAGCAGAACCTGAGCAACCTGAGAGAAGCAAAGGAATCATTAAACAAATCCATCGCTTTAGTGGTGTTGATTTCTATATTTTGATAATGGTTTACTTGACTCTCTCATTAATATTGAAAATATAGAAAATACAGACCTCTGTAAAAAAAAATTGAACAATTTCCGTTAATATAATGATTTACCAAAAAACTGTGATATCTCTTCATGATAGTAAGATGCAATGTTATCGGGTCTAATGTAAAAAAGAACATATAAGTAGTTTTTCTTTGAAGTTTCACTTCTATTTGATGATCGTATTTCTTAATTTAAATTTTTTAAAAGGCAATGATTCATACTCATCAAAATTTAAAGGCCAATATTATATAATTTGAATCATCAATTGACTGTAAAACTTTATATACTCTATATTTATATAATTAGCTATCAAATGAATCTAAATTTGTAGGACCTACAATCCATCTAATAGTATGTTTTGTCAGTGTATCTCGCTAGTCTAACTCATAATTTACAGGGGGACAAGTTTAGCAACAAATTTTTGAAAATGAAAACCTGATTGGAAGCACAGCTAAACCATGCATCATAAACAGAGCCACCATGCCAGAAGAAGTTGGAGAGTATTCTTTTTGTAGTCTTGGATTTTCCTTCAGCTTCCATCTCCACATAGCTACCAACCACTGTAGTCTCTACTGCCTTATCTGAAGACTCCATTTCTCCCTTCTCTCACTGTTAAATGTGTGTGTTTGTAAATTTCTTCTCTAGAGGTTTGATTCTATGAGAGCTTCAAATTTGAAATGAAGGGAAGCATTTGGAGGTATTTATAGAAGAGGGATGAGGATGGATTTACAAAAATTATGAGTAATTAAATGATAATTAATTTCTGCTTTTGTCTATCTGAAGTCTGAAGAAGGGATGGTCTTTGCAGGGGACAAGAAAATTGCTTTTGGTCGAAACTAAAGTTGGAGGATTTGACGAAAGCTTTGGCTCTTTCTGCTGTTGAGATGATCACCCTTCTAACTTTTATCATTCGACTAGGGAGCACAAGGAATGTTGCACCTGTCCATCTCGGGACACGTGCCACGTGATGGAAACCAATCAAGAAGTGGGCCACACCACGCATTCCCAACATGGGACCACTTCTCTCCCCGAAATCGGATGCTTCAATTTTGAATTACTGTACCTTTTATGGTGTTAAAATTCAATAACTGCAATAATTATCAATTTAAAAATGAATCAATCATTTTATAAAAAAATTACAACTTTTACGTTTTTTTTTTTAACGAAGGTAAGTATCATTTAAATGGAGGGGAAAAATATTATCAAAAAGTAAAAAGGCACAAAGCACAAAGAATCAAAAACCCACATCTCGAGCCAGACAAAAACAAAACATGGACAGACCACTCAAGAAAATAAAGAAACAAATATATAGATTTGTACAAAACACTCCAGTATAAAAAGTAGATAAAATGAGAGTGATGATATTCACCCAAGAAAGCAGTCTTTAGCATGAATGATCAGTGTTCCTAGTCAAATTCAGATATCTGACATGAAGACACTTAGACAACCTGAGCGTGAATCTTTAGACGCCAGTTACAGGAGTCCGGATTGGAGGAAGCACGTAAGAATTCATGATAAGACAGAAAAGGTCTACCAATGGACAGATTAAGGCGGAGGCAGAAACTCAACACTAACTGGATGGAAATCAGGATAAAAATGGAATAAGACATAGAAGATGTAAAGAAAATGTACGTACCCAAGATCTGAGGAGTGTCACCGTAAAGGAGAGCACTCAAATGAGGATGCTCTTTAACCAAAAGGACTATTAGTTATTAGTAACACTATAAATTATGTAGTAATATAATATAAAAATATTTGTTTAGGCCATTACATATTTAATATATTTTTTATGATCTCGAATCGTGTTTATAAATTTTAAAATGATTGAAATACTTAGGGTGATATGAAGTGACCTTCTATATTTACAGCAGTATGAAATTTAATACGATCTAAAGTACTTGTTAATAGTTAAGTTTTCATGTACTTTATTGTAAAATGATTTTTTAAAGAATCCAATTTTATGCAGAGAATTTCTCTGTTTCTAAATTGATTTATTATGAATCAACTGACATTTATACTATCTTTCTTTCAGATTAAAATATCAATCTGTTCAAAAAACCTAACAATAGTATTTTTTTTTACTTGTTGGATGGATTCGAAAAAAAAAAAAACTCCAATTTTTCTGGATTTTTTCTTTTCTTTTTTTAATTTACGTGTGGAAAACCGTGGGATACCCACGGTAAAAGCTCCACGGTTGAGCTCACTATTCCTATGGCACAACAAAGTTAGATTATGAGGGATTTAACCTCCAACCTCCCACTTCTTGAAGCTGGATTGTGGCCATAATTTTTATCTTGAAAATCTATACTTCAAAAAAATAAGATGAGACCCATCCAATCAGCCAATGAGAATCTATTGTGGACTACCATTTGATTGTGCAATTCCAATTTAGGTGTCTTAACATCAAAAGAATTATGGTCATACAGACCACATGATTGCTCCAAACAGGTGTGGTGTGCTTTATATGAAAAACAAAGCAGCTTTTTCACATGGGCTTAGCTTAGTTGGTCCAAAGACAAATGAGAGTAGTGAATCAATGAGTCTCCTCACTCCTTTGGCATGATTTTTGGATTGTAAATGGAAATGGAAATGGAAATGGAAATGATGTGTCCTTTGGAAATAGCAATGCAATGAAAACATTCCTCTTGTTTCCCTTTTCTCTTTCAAACTCATCTTCTCCTTTTGCAGGGATTCCCAACACTTTTCCAAGCTTTAAAGAAACATCTTAAGTGAAAATCCAAATGGGTTTTAGACAAATTACATGTTCACTAATGATAGAAATGATTTTGCTTTCATTGAGTTGCTTAACTCGTGACACAAACATTTGAATGTGTCCTTGGAGTGAAGCATGCAAGGAAAATTATTATTGATGATGTACCATAATTCTTTTTTGAAGAGATCTTAGAGATGTTGTATTAGATTATATTAGAGAATGAGACTCATTACTTGATAAAAGAATTTTGATGATTAATTAGAACATCACTTGACCCATCAAAATGTAGGGTCATTAGATCAACTTAGTCCTTGATTTTTAATATCAAAATAATAATATTTTTATCCATGATATTTAATCTAAAAGTTAAAGGCATCAAATAGGTATTGGATGAGATTCAATCTAAGTTTAAAAGGAAAATTAAGTTGGTTTAGATCTATCATACGAGCCCTTGTGCCAAAGTGCACAAAATGACCAAGCCAAGCTTTTTGTAGATCTAGTTTTTCTTTCCTAAAGCAAGGGTTTAGTACTAATTGATTTAAATATTGATTAACTTCTAAGTAATGGGTTCTATAGACCTAGTATGAATTGATTAGTATCTTATCTGTTAGTTAATTTTGTCATTGATATTGGTTATTTTTTGATATTTTAATTAATACTTTTGCAAAATTTCAAATTTCGTGCACATTAAGCATGAAAAGTCCAAGCATGAACAGTCCAATGTATGTTAGCTAGTAACCAAATATAATAATATAAGAATCCTATATTGTATATTTATTTCATATATCAAGTATTCGACGTGTGTAGATAGGGAGGTTTACAAATGTTTCAAAGATTAGTCAAATGAGATGCTTGACTAAGTCAGGTAGAATATCTGAATACATTGGTCTTAAAAAAAGAGATTTCATATATCAATGATCAATCAATAAAAAAAATTGTATTTATAAAATTAAGAATGCTTTGATCATTCCAATCATTCGCAAAGTGACAGAGATTGACAGATTGATCAAATAACTATTGATCAGTTATTGTTTAAGAGGGTATTGCTCTTATTGTAAAATATTTGTAATTGAACAAATGAATGAAGAAAATGTAGACTCTCCCTTTAAGAAGGAATAATCAAAACACATAAACCAATCATAATTAGATCGCCCTCTTTAAAAATCATGATATTGATGGGATTTAAACTTTATCTCATGTCATAATTGAAGTTCCACCAATTCCTTCCTTATTTCCTTTTGCTCAAGAGAAATGGTTAAATTAAATTGAATACATGATAAGTTATGTTAGACGTGAGTTATTTTACGTACAGAGTCCACTTTTATTAAAATAAAAAACCTCAGTATCTCTATGTGGTTATTAAAGGATTTCAATATTAACCGTCTATGAAAACTATTCACTGTTGGATTGAATTATATCATGATATACGGTGAATTAAGAAATCTCATATGTATTTCAATCCAATAAAAACCGAGCATTATAAGTATCTTATTTGCAGTACATTATCAATTATGATAGAATATTAAAATAATTTTATATAAAAATAAACTCCACAAATAAAATTTACCCACCCAACCATGATTCAAACTATTGACAACCCCATGTAATTCCCTTGCAAGGCCTTTTTCCCAGTCTTTATGTATCACATTTATATGCTTTTATGTGTTCAGGACAAAGCATGCTTCTTGTAGGAATCATGACTTTAGAACTTTTGTTACTCGGTATAATTGAATTACTAACTTTATAGGACACATCATATTATTCCAAGGACATCCTTTTATGGTGTCTCCATTCATATAAGTAAAGGTAGTACTAGAGAATCCTACTCAAATTCATTTTAATTGGTGTTTCATGTCTTTAATAAAAATAATAAAAATATATATTATAATAAGGTGGGTCCAACAAAAGAGTATGTCCATCATTGTGATTGATTGGTGTGTTCCTTCATTTCATTTTTTATCTACATGGAAAATGGAGCTGAAAGAATCACGAAAAATATTCATAAAATAGAGAAAATAGTAAATATTTAATGATATAATTTTTTTAATGTGCTAATGTGCTTTGTTGATGTTTTAGTGCTTTAATATTAGTATATTATTTTGTATATTTCTACTATTTAAGTATAAGTATTTAAAATTATGAAGAGATTCTAATCCGTTTAAATACAAAGAGTTTTATAGATTAAAAATATTATCTAAGTCCGTTTTTTGAGAGTAAAAAATAAATTAAACAGGCAAAATTTGTTAGGAGCATAGAATAGAGTGAATTCCCATTTTACTCTTACGGTGTACTGCTCATCAAGTACCGGTGAACTGATAACACGTCACTATGCATGTATATGTTCTACATATCGGTTCACCGGTACTTGATCAGTGGTACACCGATATAAGTAAATGGGAATTTCACTCCATCCCGTGTGATAAACAACAACTGTTCTTTATGGTGGAAGCAAATTATTCGTCATACTTGAATATCTTATTCACACGATTTTCATCATCTAACACTCTACACTTGATATTCGTCTAGCAAAAATTGAAAAATGACATTTCATTAAAAAAAAAAATCAATTAACGAACAAGAATTATACTTATAAAGAAATATTGAATAGCAACCACCATCAAAAGAAAGAATTCTTCTATGTTTTGCTCCATTTTTACTTTGATTTCCATCCGGTTGGTGTTGCGTTGTTGCCTCCAATTTATTATGTCCATTGGCAGACTTCTCCTGCCTGATCATAAATCCTTACGTGCTTCCTCCAACCCGGACTCTTATAACTGGCGTCTAAGGATTCATGCTCAGGTCATCCACCTTCTGTCTAAGCGTCTTCATGTCAGGTATTTAAACTTGACTAGAAATACAGATCTTTCTTATCAAAGATTGCTTACTTGGACAAATACTATTATCACTCCCATTTTGTCTACTATTTGTACTAGAGTGTTTTGTACAAATTTATAAATTTGTGGCTTTGTTTTCTTGGGTTGTCTTCTCATATTTTTGCTTGGCCCGAGATGTGGGCTTTTGATTCTTTGCGCCTTTTGTGTTAGGTGCCTTTGTAATTTGAGGATGCTTGTTTCTCTCCTTTTGAATGATACTTACCCTTTTGTTAAAAAAAAAAAAAAAAAAAAAAAAAGAAATTATATTTTAGTCGACTTACTGATATATAAATTATTTTAACTTTATGATTTTTTATTTTAAAATTTTAATTATTATAAAATATTCATTTTTCTGACCATCTTAAAAATTATACTGATAAGATGAATGAGTTTCCTTCTAATTATATTATTTATAAAAAAATTATTTATCGCACTTAATCATCATATCAACGTCAATATTTTACAGTTTCCCAATCATGCGTGCATAGGCCATTATAAATGTGCTGATGTTAAAATATTATTTAATCTAGTTTCACCAAATTGAAATCCAAACTTACCCGAACCCGAACCGACCTTGTCCGACCCGATCGATCCAATTCGAAAGGAAGAAAATGTGGGGAACAAAATGTGGGAAGTGAGAAAGAAAAAGGATGGCGCGGGTACTGCCTCTATCTACTCTCAAGCAGCAGTGGCCGCCATTCCTCATCATCCACCGTTGCCTTTCCTCCTCGTCATCAACTTCATCATCAGCGTCCAATCTTCATCGCTTCATCTCTACAATTTTCGACCGTCCATCTAAAAATGGGCCGCACCAACTCTTCATCTGCCGCACCCTCAGCTCCCGATCCTACGGTCTCAGATTGCCCAGGCCAACCGATCTCGACGGAAATGATGGCGAGGACCGAGACATGGACGGCCCAGAGAAGAAGAGCCGCAACGAGAAGAAGCGCGAGGCTCGTCGCGCCGTCCGTTGGGGCATGGATCTCGCCTCTTTCTCTGCTCCCCAGATCAAACGGATCCTCAGGTAGCCCTCTTGGATGTTCCCTTTTCCCTGTTCCGAACACTTGAGCTAGAGTGATGGTATTCAAAGTTGTGAATCCATATTATTGTGACTCGCCCAGCCCAGATTGTGTCTGGGCTCCTTACCTCGTTTTTTTTTTTAAAGTAGTTCGTAAATATTATAATTATTGATTAGTATAAAGTAATTGTTAGTAATACTTAACTAAAAATTCTAGTTATTTTATAATATGTACAATATTACCTATATGGTAATATGCGTGGAAACTCATTTCTATATATTCTGGTAATTTGGATGAGTAGTTTCTCATTTTATTGATGCTGATGCAATAAAAGTAAAATTTCATGAATGTATATATATTTTGAAGTATTTAAATATGTGTGCGTAGCATAATTAAACTCCCACCCAGACATTCATCTTGTGCATTAAGCTATTAGACCCCTTGGCACCTTAATTGTGCCTTTGCGCCTTGTGCCTTATGCCTAGACTACAATGGGTAGAAATCAAATCCCCTTATTGGTTTCTCATTTACTCTTAGGTGTTGTTTATTTCTGTGTATGTGGAGGTTCTTTTTTACCCCCGGTTGGGTGGGGTTGGGTGGTTGGCTGTTGGTTCAGTTGGTAAAACAATTATGGATGGGAATTTGGCCCAACAGCGCAAAGACTTTGAGCTTAACCCCAAGAAAAATGGGCACATTTAAGATCTTTATCCTGAATGACGATTACGCTTGGGTTTATATGCTTAGCAAACATACAATAAAAAGTGTTGCCATTTTTTCACTTGTTAGAATGTCAAAAGTAGGCTTTCTAAACCAGATTTAAGTTTGGCTTCTATAAGTTGTTGGCCAAGGTGTTAGGAGTGGCTTAGAGTTGTTCTAAAAGATATTATGGGTGAAATTCAAGGAGAACTTGTGGGGGATGAGTAGATTTTGGATGGGTTCTTAATTGCTAATGAGGTTATTAATGTGTCTAGGAAAGATAAGGAGCTGGGCATTTTGATGAAGATTGACGTGGAAAAGGTGTATGATCATGTGTAGTGGGGTTTGTTGGATTATCTCTTTGGATGAATGGGTTTTGGTGACAAGTGGAGGAGGTGGATGAATGGCGTGTATAATAGGGACTTCTTAATCAATGTTGGTTAGTGAGTCACGTACTCCTCCAATTCAAGGAGTTCAAGACAAGGGGACCCTTTGATTTTTAGTTTTGGTGGTTTTGGTGGGTTGGGGGGGGGGGGGGGGGGGGGGGGGTTGTGTGCATTGGGTTAAGGCCTTTGGGTGCTTTAAGTTAGTGTCATGGATTGAGGTGAATTTGGATATAATTTTAGTGGTTGGGGTGGAAATGGAGGAGATAAAGTATAATAATTGGCTAGGGAAGTATGGTATAGAGTGGGGAAACTTTTGCTGATGTACCTTGGGTTGCTGATGGGAGCCAAGCCTTGAATCTGGTTATGCAGAAGTTTGAAAAAGATTGGTGGATGAAGAATTACTTATGTATTGGTGGAAGACTTGGTCAGTGTGACCTTATCTAATTTAACCGTATGGTATTTGTTGCTTTTTGAGATGCCAAAATGTGTGGGTAATGAGCTTGAAAAGACTCAAAAGGATTCTATATGGATGGTTCATGGGACAAGAAAAAGATTATCTGGTGAGGTGGAGGAGATTTTCAAGTCTGAGGATGAGAGGTTTGGGTTTAGCCAGTTTCTGAAAAAGGAATGGGCTCTTTTATGTAAGTTGACTTGGAGATTTGGGATGAGACAAGTTCTTTGTGGTGCAAGGTGTTGGAGGCAACATATGAGGTATAAGGGGTGGGAGGCTAGGATGTGGACCCTAAGGCAGACAAGGATGCTTTGGGTGTTGTGAGAGTTATTTATAGAATGGGGGCAGGTTGAGGAGAGGTGAGATGATTAGACAAAGTCTTAGATTTTTTGTAGGCAAAGGTGATAGGGTATTGTTTTGAGACGATCTTTGGGTGGGAGATCATAGTTTGAAAGGCTATTTCTGAGGTTATTCTAGATGGTGAGGGACAAAAAGGTTATAGTTTTCTTCATAAGGGACGACGAGGTTACAATTGACATATGATTATTTGGGAGATCATTAGTTCAATGCCCTTTAGAAAAGCACTGAGGGACCTTAAGATAGAGGATTATGAGAACTGGTTTTCACTTCCTTAGGAAGTTGAGATTTGTAGAAGGAAGATAGACACTTATGGGTGGACCCTTCAAGGGCTTATAAGGTTCAAACGTGCTTCAAGATGTGAGTGGAATAGCAGGTCTTCATCTTCCCTTTGATATTGGGCTTGGAAAGGTAAGGCTCCTCCTAGAATCCAGGCCTCTAGGTGGTGCAATTAAGGGCAAAGTCTTAACTAGTTAGAGTTTAAGGAGTAGAGGGTTATTCCAAGGGGCAAGTGGTATGCATGTTGTGTGGGAGGGAGGTGCAAGATGTGGATCATTAATTTTGCTCTTGTCCCTTTTTGATGCAGTTGTGTAAATTCTTGGAGATGATAGGTTGTTCCTCGTCCTGCCAAAATTCTTTTGAATCAAGTGGTGGAGAGTGAATAGCGTGGGATCCAATTCTAGCTATAGTTATGGTCGATTTGGAAAGAAAGGAATGCTGGAATTTTTTAGGGAAACTGAAGCATGGGGAATGGGGCTTTTGAGAAGGCTAAGTTTAGACTTTTTAGTTGGTAAGGATTATAGGGTTTTTGGTTTTTGTTTTTGTAAAGGGCTGTAAAGAATGTTGATTTGGGGGTCGTAGTAGGAGACTTATGGTGGAGGTTTGGAAATGTCCCTTTGTCAGCTATTCCAAATTCAATATTTATGGGTGGTAAGAGGTAAACCTAGTCCAACAAGAATAGAAAGGGTGTTACATGATGATAGTGGGAAGATGAGGGGGTTTTCTTCTCAATCCCTGTGGGAGTTAGGGACTTGAATGAGATGGAATCGTTGGGAATCTAACAATCATTGGAATTGTGGATGGATCATGGGGAAGGGAGGCTTATAATTGAGGGTGACTCTTAATGGGCTGAAGGCATGGAAAAAACCTCCTTGGAAGTTGATATCAATCTACAAGGCTATTCAAAGGCTATGCCAGGGCAGGGATATTCATTTCAAAAATGTCAGGTGAACAATGAATGGCAAGTGCTCATGTTGCAATCTTAAGATTGTTGTTTCAAGTCTTATGGGTGTTGGATAGGCAGTCGGCCCATATTTAAAAAAAAAGAAAAAACTAACTCCAAATGCAAATGCCAATAGATTGATGGGATTAATGGCTTCTATTATGATCAAGGTGATCATGTGAGGCAAACAGCGACGGAATGGCTGATTTCTTAGCCAAAGTGGGAGTTGAGAGATGTTGTGCTTTTGTTGGTTTTTTGTAATGTTTATTGTATCTTGTTGTTACTATACATCTCCTATACTATTTGTTTCTTTTTGTTCTTGTGTGCGTCCTTATGGTATTTATTGTACTCTTTTCCTGTAATAAATTTTTCAGTTACCATTTTCAAGAAATTTTGTACTTTTACTTGGGCTTTTCATTGGGCCAAGCTCTTGTCATACTTTTTGCGCTGGTTGGATTAAGACCAGGGGTCGAAAAATTGGTCTTGCCGAGAGATTTCGGCCGATTTTTTCTCTCTTCCAAATTTTTTTTTTTTTGAAAATCTCGGTGGCCTTTGTTTTGAAAAAATTCATTTAAAAAAATAAAAAAAGTCTGGTTTTTTTTTTTTTTTAAATATATTTAAATATCGGCCGATAGTCATCCGATATGGGCAAATATCGGCCGAGAAATCAGCCGGGCCCACAACTGATATTCTTATTATTATTATTATTATTTTTAAAAAGAAATCGGCCGAGATCTCAGCCATATCGGCCGATTTCTTTTTGCTCTGGCCGATAATATGTGTATCGGCCGAGATTTATACCCCTGATTAAGACCTAGCCATGTCCTTCAGGTCTGTGTTAAGATCAGGCTTGGCAAAAGCCTAGCCCCAGCCTGAACCTGGCCACTTCACTACCCATCTGCACGAGATGCCTTACTGCACTCGCTTATTGGGCCAGAAATGCTCACCCTTCTTGTGGTTGGTGAAACTATCATGGACCAAGTTACGGTTTCTCCTTTGTAGGAAAACCCACTTTTCACTTTTGCCCCGCTCCCATCAAAATATGAGACTTCAATCATCACATGTTCTTATATTTTCCTTGACATGTTTGGCAATTGCTCAGGGTGGCTGCTCTTGAACAAGAGGTTTATGACGCCCTCATGTTAGTCAAGGTTTCCACATTCTCCCATCCCTCTCTTTGTATTTATCTATCTATCTTCTATCTGCTTGACAATTTTCAGAGATTTTGTTACAGAGGTTGGGTCCAGATGTCAAAGAAGGAAAACGGAGACAGTTCAATTATATAGGTCAGTATTCAACAACATATGTAAAGTTGGAATTTACATATTTAATTTCTTATTAGAGTTTCTTATACAAAATCCCCCTTCAGAAAAATAGGGGGAAAAAATATCAAATTCCTTGTTCATTGCCCTGGTCTTTGGCATGTGTCTCGAGAAGTTTGGGGGATGCATCTAGTGTCAGGAGCAGTTTGAAATCAAGATGAAGTTCTGGAATGATATTTGGTGCAACAGTGTCCTTAGTAATTGCTTCCCATCACTTTTCTGACTGGTTCTTTACAATGAGTTCACTGTGTATAGAATTTCAAGAGATTAGGGATCAGAATGCATGGTGTCTCTAAGTTTCAGAGAAACATGACTGATTTATCACTTTAAAAAAAGAGTTCCATCGGAATATAATGATCTGGAAGCCAAATAATCTCATCAATGTGCTTCAGGTGTCTCAGATAGTCAGACCTTGTTCATCTCAAATGGTGGAGTAGAGAATATGATTGCCTAATACTCCAGTATCCTTTATTATGAATTCTTACTGTTGGTGAGAAGGTATGAGCAGCCTTAGGTGGTTAGTCCATTTCTTTGTATGATGAAAACCCTGCTGTTTGTCTGGGTCTTTGCACAGATGGGTCAAGCAAGGATCTTATCTCATGAAATAATTGAGTTGGTGCCCCCTCTATATACAAGCTGAAGAGAGCATGATCATCTACTATTGCATGGTTCTTTCTTGACATGAGTGGGCACTTTTCTCATCCCTTTTTTATGTGAATGCCTACCTCGGTTAGGAACCTGTGAAGGAGGTACTCCTGGGGGACATCTGAATCTTCATGAAATGGAAGTTATCCATGATGGTAATCATAATTATATGGTGCACTACTGTTTACGCATGAGAGTGCCCTTCTTCCAAAACAATTCTTCAGATATTCTTATGTTAGCTTTGCTTTCTAAAATAACATATTTATCTTGGGCAGCTTTCTTGAAGAAATTTAGGGTCTAAGACTGATTTGCTCAGGGTGTGCTTTGAATTGTTTAGTGAGGGCAATGATTGCTAGCATATTTATCTTTTCCTTTGGGTTTGTTGATGTATCCTTGGAGATGCTTTCATTAAATTTGTTTGATATGAAAATTGTGCATCTCTTTCATTTTTTTTTTTCTTTATAAAAAAAATCCACTTACCATTTCCACAAGAAAAGGTTGATGGTTTTTCTTTAAGTAGTTTTAATTATTTTTCAAATGATTCTTTTGTACTATTTTTCTTTAGCAGTTAATTTCTTGTTCAATGTAATTTTTTCTTTGTGTGTGTGTGTTTGCCATGACTTGAACTGTTGTTTAGAGAGAACATGGTAATTGTTATGATGGTCGTTCCATTTGTTCTCATTCTTTCAATACGTTTCGTTGTGATGTGTGATCATCTGAATGCATTTCAGGGAAATTGCTGCGGAAGGCGCAACCTGAATTGATAGATGCTCTAATCCAGGCTTCAAAAGATGGTGACAACATGAAACTGCAACTTTTATCTGGTAAAGGGACATGGATCAATGAAGAAGATGATGGAGAGGAAGAAGAAACTGAAGACAATGAGGAGGTATGGTACTGTGTGAAACAAGTTTTGTCTCCAAATGATGATTGTACACTTTTTTAGTTACTTCAATTCTCACCGCAGAATGTTTGAATTTCTGTGGGCTTGAAAGAATATCACATCTTATGTCACTAAGAAAATTCTGTCTAAATTTCTTTCAGGTGTATCGTGACTATGATGCCATAGCAACCAGATGGTTTGATGGCCTGATTCACAAGGATTTATCAATTACAAATGAAGTATATTCAATTCAGAATGTTGAATTTGATCGTCAGGTATATAGATTATAATTTATAATCTTCTTATTTGGCTGTTATTGTTATTCAGCTGTTGAAACTGGTTTCGTTTCTAAATTAGCTATGCCATTTCAGTGCTTTCCTTCTAGTTTTTGGTTTGAGAGTTGAGATCAAATGACATTTTGTGACATTGTTTTACTCTTAGTGTGTTTTATCTCAAGATCAAGCCACTCTTCCTAATCAGGGGTCGAAAGAACGGTATCAGCCGATAAATTTCTCTCTCCTTTTTTTTTTATAACAAAAACGGCCGATATGATGCGGCCGAGGTATCGACATATCGGCCGATATAATAAGGATTCAAAACCATATCATATCGGCCGATATTCGGACCCCTGTTCCTAACATTATTTATTCTTGGTGGGTTTTATATTCTGCATCTTCACCATTCATTTAATAAAACTATATTTAAAATTCTAAATTTCACAAATGGGCAGTGTAGTGTAGTGCCAGACCATATTATTGTCAGGTCTTCTTCACCTGATAATTTCTATTGGTATTTTGTGCATCTACTGAAACTATTGAGGATCCTTAATTCTATGAAACATCTATAGATATAATTGCAGATAAGCCTATTTGGTTGCAACAACAAATGGATAACCCAATCTAAACACACAATCCTAGTAACTTATTTGTTGGTGAAATCAATAAACTGACTCAGACTAGAAGCTGAGTTTGTGAAATTGCATGCCAACAACTGCTTTTAATGTCCAAACCCAGTCTCTCTTAGATTTTGCATATTCAACTCAGTAAATATATTCAGTAAGAAACTACTCACAACAAAATGAAGATTGCATGCCCTCGTGCAGTTTTGATAAGTTCCATGGAATCGTCCAGTTTGCAGCTACAAAAGTGGTTGATTGGGATTTAATAACTTTAGATTGTGTGACTGATGTGCAGTCTAAACTTGCCACTAGATAGGCTTACTTCACACAAATGTATTGATTGGTTCAATCACAGTTTCACTAGATACATGGAATACTAAGAAATAAATAGAACATAAAACTTACTAAGAATAAAAAAATGTGAGGAAGAGTTATACTTTTGAGGCACACAGTTTGAAAATTTGTATGACATTGACAAATTTTTGTAGTTTAATGGATCTGAGGTTAGGAAGTATGAACTGATTAAATCTGAAACAATATAATACCACATAGTGAGCCAAATGGAGGTTTCGATTTGGACGTAGTAGGATGGGCACAGGATAAGGTAATTGTAGGCAAGTTACTGGAGTATTGTGTGATAGAAGAGTGCCACATGATTTAAGACAATTCGTTCAGATGGTAGTTAGGTTTGCGATGCTATAGGGAGTTGAATGTTGACAATGAGGATAATATAAGTAGATAAACCGATGAAGATGGATATGCTTATGTTAATATATGTGGGCTAACAATAAAAGATAAAAAAAAAATAGAAAAGAGGGCATCATAGGATTCGTAGAGGTTGCTTTAATGAAACCAAGGATGGAGGATTTTTATTTGAGATGGTTTGAGCCCATATACAGAAGATCAGACAGTCCCTCCAACAAAGAATCAAAGGATTGCAGAACATAAGTTATTAGGAAAAGGGTATGCTGCTAAATACATGGATTGATGTGGTAAGACAGAACTCGATAGATTGTTGGGTGAGGGAGAGTGTCTTTTAAAAAAGGGGGTGTGTGTTTTTGTTCAGAATTGAGTGGAAGTGGAAAGCCTCTGTGAGAGAGTTCACTGTAATATGTAGTTTTTTGTTGACATTTTTGAAAAATGTAACATTGTTGAACACAATGTAATGCATATGTTGTTGGCTTAAGATTTGGTGTCCTAAAGGAGAATATAATTGAATAAAAGCTTCTTCCATACAATCTTTGAAGCTCTCACTGACACATGGCCAAAGAAGTAGCAACCATAATCAGGGAAAACTTTGGCTCTGAAAATCTCTGGTCACAAAAAGCTGCTCGGTTATTGACATGGAACTTTGATGATTGACTGCAGGGATGTCTGGATTTTGGTTCACATTTCATCTTTCCAAGTTCAAATGCCAGAAAGGGATAGGAATTGATTCTAGTATGTTGGTTTTAGATTTGTAGGAATATCATCATCATCATCATTTTTTTTTTTGAAAGGTAACATTATTATGATAAAGAAAAATATTACATGATGAGGGCTGGTTTCCTAAGAACATTTTGGAGGAATAGATGTATACGTCATGTAGGCTGATTCTAGATCTATACCAATGTCAGGGTATGGGTACCTATATAGGTTTTGGAACTAGTTCTCTTACTTGTTTATAATATTTTTATAGGTACAGATTCACACACACACACACAACAATTCTTCTTCCTACTTATCTTATCTTTCGACTTTTGAGAGCATTCTACGATATGTACAGTTCTTTGCCATCATCATATGGTACCAGTGTCACTTTAATGATTGTTGGTCGCTTAGCAGATGCAGAATGTTGTCCACTTGAGCCCCTGATGATATGGAGAAAATTGAATATAAAATATTGCTAAGTGGGCATCGTTGTTGAAGGAGTTTTCAGCTCAGGAGATTCTTCTGAGGGAATTGGGAAAAATTGTCATGATATTGCTTGCTGATGGGTTTAGTGCCTTTATTTTTTTTAATTCAAGGTATCTTTGGTCCTGCCTCTCCCTTGATGCATTTTCCCTTGGAATAAAATCTTAGAGAGAGAGAGAGAGAGAGAGTTGATGATTTAGACACAAACAGTGTCCTTTTAGGAGTTGCTGAAGGTAAAAGTGAATCGACGAAAATTGCAGATTTTATATGGATATTATGAAATATAATTTTTGTATGGATTCAGCAGATAAATTCCTTAATCAGATAGCACTACATGATGCCACTTTCATAATTTCAAAATTGTTGTATCATGCTTCTTTCTGATGTCATTTATTCTATATTGTTCACTGTCAGTTGATTTGACAAATAGCCATCATTTTCCTTGTTGAAATTCAAGGTGTTAGGCTTGCTGTTGTTTTCTGTGATATCATTCTAATTGTAATTGTCCATTCTAATAGGAACTAAGAAAACTCGTTCGGAGTGCATTTCCATACAAGAACGTCAGCTTGAGGGCACCAATGAGGATGGTTCAGATGCTGCCTTGACCAGTGCAAAGAGGTCTCTCATTCGTTTTCCTACGATCTCTTGCAAAGCAGACACATATAACAGAGTAAACATATTTGTTCAGTGGTCTAGTCATCTATTCTATTTCCGTCTGGATGTGAAATCAGCCAGCAGAAACATTGAGCCCAATCTAGTATGATTGGTGATTCAGCAGATGTGTTGGCCCCAGCGGCCATGTGTTTTCAGGTTCCTCCATTACAACAAATCCTGAAGATGGTACCCATTTGGCATATACTTAATTTGTTCTCATTATATAGTTCCCAATGATAGATTTAACTTAAACCGTCCCAAAAATCTCACATGGTTGTGCATCAAGCAGCATTCAGAATCCTTCTGGGGGTTTCAATCATCAAAATAAAAATAGATTATCTTCTATTTGATGATTAAAAGCTTGATGACGGGATACATCGCATTCATGGGCATGCAGAATTTGTTTTGTACTTTGTATTATGAGATAACTACTAATATTAAAATGCTATCATGAGGGATTTTTTCTATAATTTATGTAGGTAGTGTAAGCATGATTAGTGCATGCAAACTACTGTTGCTTAGGAGTATTTGTTGGTGTGGATTAAAATTATATAAAGTGGCTGATGATTCTTGATGAAGATGGGTTGTCGTTTACTCTCTCCTATGGTCCACCAGACATTCATTTTCAGATGCTTCATCATCAGCACTAAATATATTTTTTCTAGCATAAGATAATCCACATTTTAATAATAGCAGGAGCCAAGAGGACAAAGTGGAACAAACCCATTGGATGTGGTGGCATGGGTCATGCGATGAAGGCATTGGACTGTGCTTGGTTCTTGCAGGTTGTCTATGGTGGTGCATTTTGTAGTGTATTAATATACGGGAAATTCACAATATCCTTCAAATTTCTTCCAAAACTGAAATATTGCTTACAATTTATTGGATTTGATTTAGAGGGGGGAGATTGTTTATGCAAATTTTATTCCGCAATTAATTTTGAAAGTCCTATTCACCCCTCCTCTAGGACATTTCTGGGTCATTACATTGCTCCAGCACAAACTTTCAAATTGATGATATATTCTTTGTCTCTGCTTATTTTTTTATTTTTTTTTTGCCTTTTCTTCATTTACTTTATCCTCATCCGATTATTTTCCACAATTATTCCCTATTGCTAATTGTTCATTTTTTAATTTGAGGAATGAGAAGTGAATGAGGGTTGGATTTTTTGTCAAAGATGGGGAGGTCTGCTTTCAGAGAGTTCTATTATTGCAAGAGTGGTATAGCAAGAAAAACAACAAACATGTTTGGACCATTGATGGGAACCCAACCCATGAAAGAATCTTTCACTCAACTCACATGAAAAATAATGCAAGAAAGAAATGGTATTTTCACATTTCAATCTCCATTTCCCCAATTTGGATTTTTCTCTGAATCGTCACCCTCAGTATGCAATTTCAATGTTTTTGAGATGTCCTCTCTTTTATCCTTGAGTGCCACATGCCGTGTATAAATTTTTCACGTCAACCGTCCATTCATGCATAGTTCAAAAAGTCAAAACTTTTTGACTCAACTCAATATCTTATCGAGTTGACTAACTCTGCTAAGTTTTTTGGATTCGACTGAAAAATTGGTAAAATTCTTTTACTCGCTTGACTTGAAATCCTATCGAGTTGAATCAACTCGAACTGACTCGCTTGAGTTTTTTTGAACTTTTTAACTATGATTTTATGTCATTGGTTTGCATGTGTGTAGATGAACTTATTTCGGCTAGCAAATAAATCTCATCATTATCTCTAATTACCATCTAAACTTAGATTAAAATATCAACCGGAACTAATGATTTACCTGCATACACATATCCGTTCATATGTTAAAATAACAAGTTCATACTCAAACAGACCTGAATTCAATGGCCCGACCCAAACTCAATTTGAGGCTTGAAATTGGGCTCGGGCTCTGGTTCTACATATACAATTTTGTTCGTGTTGGATTTGACTAATTTGAAATTACTCTGGTTCTAATAATTTTATTTCACTCTTTATTTTATCAAATCTAAGATAGATGACAGAAATAATTGTAAAGATTGATTTTTAATAAATGTATAATACGAAAGATGTCTTTAAATTCAACAGCAACAATAGCCCACTTCAAAAATAATTCATTGCACTCATCACTGGCTTTGTTTGTGACGAAAATAAAGTTTGGCCCACAAGAGCCAAATAGGAGAACCATGGTGGGAACACAATGACAATATGGGTCTATCTAAATTTTGATGATGTAAGTGGGCCACACTAAAGATATGGACATTAGACATGCATGCGAATGTGGGCCAGGAATTCCACATCTATTTTCTTCTGATATGGTGCCGCCAGTCACGGCATCTTTTAATAATATGGAAAATATTTGAGTGGGTTTTGGCTGTTTTATTTTGTATAAGTTGCTTCAATATTTATAATTTTCTTATTCAATTTAAGCCTCTAACATTTGGATCAGCTAACATAAAAGTGGGCCAACCGGTTTTTTATATAGTCCGCTAATCGGGTCAGCCCAAGTGCCCAACTTAAATCATGATCCATCATCTCAAATAGCCATGCTGATGAATTTATAGGGAAGTCTTATATTTAAGTGTTTAACTCATTAACTATCACTTTAATTAAATCAATGAAGCTACGTCTTTAAAATTATTTAAATTATTCTTAATCAATAAATTATCATAATTTTAAAAATATGACTTGATTGATTTGATTAAAGTGATTTTTGATAGGTCGCATATTAGTTAATTTTTTTTCAATAAATCAATTATGAAGTAATTGATAAAAGTTATGCAATTTAACAAAATGAATAATGAGAATTTTAGACAAGCGTTGGGCAGTAATTCCGCAAAATTTGACTGTTCTTGATGCACTCATTTCCCTTAGTGATGGTGGGCCCCACAATTTGATTGAACCAATAATTAAATTGTTTCTCATAGACAGTATGAACAAAATTATGTTTCACGGCAGCAAATCCTCATGTGCTACACATTTATTATATTTAAACTTTAATTTAATTTATTTTATTGTAATATTATACTACTGATATAATAACCATCGCCTAGAGATTACTGGTTTAAAAAAATTCCAGCTATCCAATCGTTGAGATTGTTGCAATATTTTTTTCTTCAAAGCTAAATTAGATCAGTTCTATAATGAAAACTCGAATCAGCTTGATGCAGTTTGTTAGGTTGTCTACTTGATTTTAGTAAAAAAAATTTAAATTTCAGTAAAATGTTAGAATATTAGAAAAATTACAGAAATACCTTAAAAATCTATACCAATCACAATCACATTAAGGTTTCTTCATTTAATTCCAGAAACATTTGTATATTATTTTATTAAAATTTTCCACAAGAAATTCTAAAATGAGAATTATTTTAGAAAATCCAGTTTTCATTAACTTTTCAAAAAAACTTAGAAAATCAATTAGACACCTTACAAACTGTATCAATCACATTAAGATATCTCCATTCAATTCCATAAAGACTCAATATTATTTCACTAAATTGTTTTTTACAAATAACTCGAAACTCGGTATTATTTTAGAGGAAAAATTCAAAAAAAAATTAATGAAAAATAACTCAAAATGGTCAAATTCTAAGAAAAAACGGTTTAGAATTGACAAATACATTTCACACTTGCAAGATTCAACTTGAAAAACAGTTGAAACTTTTTATTTTTTGAACAAAATTAAAGAATTTTTTTTTTTTACTACAACCAATACTATACAGTATCGACTAATATTGTCCATGACAATATAGCTGAATTATCGGTTATGTCAGCCACTACAGCCATTGTACGAATGATATGCAACATATCAGCCGATTTTATGACTCCTAGCGCCTTCTATGTTAGGTTAGCAGATTAATACTAAATAATAGAATTAAAAATAACTGCAATTAAGAAAAGCTTAAAAATATTTTTACTAGATGACAAGTTTAGAAAAACTCCATTTAAAGTGATTTGGTTATTTAAGTAGAAGATTAGAAATGGCTCCACTATGTAGAGTCGAAAGAATTCAAGTTGCAAGTATAAGGAGGGATAGAAGATTGAAAATATGGAAGAAAAAAATGAAGAAAGATACGATAGATCAAATTTTGTCATTCTAATGTAACCATCATGAGAATAGGAAGTATGACTCGCACAAATGACTTAACCCAGGGTTACAAGTAAACTTCCTTTGAACTCATCTCCACACTCAAAACTTGGTCGGCTAAGAATCCCAACCACCCAATACTGGCCCAGTCTCTTAATTAATTTTGGATCCAATATGTTGACATTTTAAACCACCTGTTTCTTCTTCAACCAAGCAACCCTTGTTTCCCAACCATCGTACTCATAAAAACGTTTTAAATACCATACTATAAATTATAAACCTTATCCAAATTGGTGTTGAGCTGCCCACCTCACATATATTAATTTCAAATTCTGGTCAAAACTTTTCTTTCTCACTGGTTACCACCACCCTGGTGTGCTGGAAGGAGGAATTATCCATTATAAATCGGTTTATCATGAACAAAATAAATATTCTTAATATATTTATCTTAATGACAAAAAAAGGTGGTTTAAAGGTCTATATTTTTTAACTTTAGATTATTCTAATCATAAATCATCTAAAAATAAGTTTAAATTTAATAGTATATAAGTATTTTGCAAAATGATGATGAATATAATAGAAAAATAATGTAAATATACACACCATTTAAAACTATTCATCTCGATTTCGACGAATGGAGTTGTAACGGATAATTTCTCCTCTTCAGGGGCCTGATTTGAAGGTTCAGAACTTTCGCCCACCAATGCTTGAATTACGTGAATGTATTGTCCATCATTTTGTGGGGCCTCCTATTGGATGCAGTTAAGTCGTGGATGGCCCACCAAAATGTCTGCTTAGATAGAAATGGTCAGAGATTTTAGCAGTCTAAGTAGTGGTGGGCCCATATTAATCCTTAAAATTGAGCATAATCCAACAATTAATTTATGAGAATAATGTGGCCCAAGTCACCCGATGGTTGCTAGCTCGTTAGGTATTTCCGCATTTTTGACTAAATCATCAAAGGATAAGGCCCACAAAAGATGACCTATTTGATCAAATCAATACAGAGGGATCATGGAATGTGCCATATATTTAAATGGGTTAATGGGGTCTGAGTAAGTAGTTTTAGATAGGGGTGAAACTCGGGTCGGATTTTGGCCTGAACCCGCTTGCCCGACTCGAAAATTATGCGGGTCGGGGTCATGAAAGTCGGGTTGAGAAGTCAGAAACCCGCATTAAATTTGGGTCAAGTTGGGTTGAGAGATTTTTAAGTTAACCCGACCTGACCCAATCAAACCCGACCCGACTCGGCCCGATTTCAGCCCTAGTTTTAGATATTGGATAAAAGTAATATATTGAACTCTAAAATTATAAAAAAAAATCTATTGAAATATCAATTATTTTAGCTCTTTTTAGATTATTTTATAAATTATAAATTCAAAATATAGAATCATATTTATCTAAGCCTGCACTAAATATTATGTATTTCTTTATATTTTTTTCCATATTTTTAATAATCTATCTTTCTTCTTTGTGCTTGTGATCTTTAATCTCTCAACTTCACGTATAAGAGCCCTGTCTATTCTACTATTACATGAATTTGAGTTAATTTAGTAATCAAATAAAAATTTGCCACTCTTTACATGAATTTGTGGTAGAACATCAGCAATGAGCAACACTCAAATTTCAAACTAAATACATTCTCTTGTTATAAATGTAGGATAGACATCATAGAGAAAAAAGTTTAAAAGTCTAATTGCTTTGATGGATAATGTTAGAGGATATACTTAATTTTATGATTAAAAAAAAGTAGATAGATAGTTATATTACTATAATATGGGCTATTAAACTACCCATAATAGAATTTCTTAAATTATCTTCCCTTTATTTTTAAGATAAGAAATAAATTATTCTATAGATACTATTTATCTATACAATCCAATCACAATAATGCATGAAAAAAAAAAAAAAGATAATGGCTAAGCTTGAAATACATACTAAAAGTTTCAATTGTTTAAACTTTAAACTATAAATCTTTTTGGAGATACTTAGGTTTTTATCTCAAAACATTAGTACATACTATTTAAGATAAAATTTTGATGAAGTTCTACGTAGGCCGTTCGATCAGCTTCGCTTGGGTCGACACAATAAGTGAATTTAGAAGTGTTTGACTTGTATATGATATTTATAAATTCTCAATTTGATAAAAAAAAAATAAGATCACATTTTTTAAAATCTTAAAATTTTCTATTTTATTTGATAGTAAAAATTCATTATAATAGATTAATAAAATTAAAAAAATCAAATTAATGAGAAGTGGGTCCACAATCTGATTGGTCGTTAGGCAGTTGCACCCAATGCTGACTTCCAAGTGGCAGTCAATAATCAGTAAATGCAGGGAATCTTGAGGTTCAAGGGAACGTGCTTTGGATCTACTCAAAAGCTGCCTAACATGAGTAGGCAGCCACCTCCTCCTTCCACTCAAACAACGACTACGCAATACTCATGGCAAACTAGGCTTTCGGATCCCTTTCTTTAAATTTAATTACCACTTAATTTTTCATGCTTTATTTATTATAATTTACTATTTAATGTAATAAATTTTAATTTATAGTAAATTATAGTTAAATAATAATTATTCATTCTAAAATGGACAAACAATTTTTTTTTAATTTAAATTATAAAAATGAGTTAGTTGAAAAATCTGTACCTTATACTTAAAGAAGATATACATAAATCAAGTGAAATATATTAATCTAACATAATTTTAAATACTATACAAATTCAATCGTGTATTGAGATTTTGTTTAGTAAATAATGATTTTTGAAATAGGTTTAAATTGAGTGGATTTGAAGTAAAATAATAATAGAAATGTAATCAAATGCTTATTATATAAAAAAAAATATTATATGATTTAAAAGAAATTGAATCTCATTAAATAATTTCTCAAACATTTAGAAAGGGACCATCCTTTAGCGTAATTTCTCAAAGATTGAGAAAGGGACCTATCCTTCAAAGTTGTTACTGGCATATTCATTTAGTCACATGAAATATATTTTCTTTTTGAAATTTGTTTTATCATTTCAGTTATCTTGATTTAAAATTTCCAATTGTTTGATAATAAATATATTAAATATTAAAATTTATTGATAATTTGTCACATATTTACTGGAGTTCAACTTGGAATGTGTATCAACTTAATATAAGATACATTTTTCATGTTTCATCTCCTATGGAGCTTTTAATATATCGATTGAGCATTTAATATTAAATTATATATATATATACACTTACTTGTTTTAAAAGATTTGTTTGATGACTCGAGAATAAATAAAGTGAATGAAAGGTTTGAATTGAAAGAAGAGATCCAGAATTCCTTTTCCAAATATGCAAATATAATATACATACATAGTTACATACATAAAAAATACGCACATATATAATTAAAATTTTAATAAATCTAGATACATTCACTACACTACTCTACATTACATAAAATGATAAAATACTTAGAAAATCACATTGAAGAAAAGATGATAACACCTAAATGAGTTGATGTAAATGACATTGACACCACTCTCATTCTAAAAATGAGTTTTACGTTGTAAAGAATTGATTTATAGTTGATTAGTGATTTGTCGAAAGCAAAAATTGTGCTGAAAATCATGTCGAATGGCACTCGCTTTTCAACTTGAACCCTTCATTCATTTTTTTTTTTTAAATTTCTTCATTTTATTCTTTCATTCAAAATGCTAATTGAATTCTTAATAAATTGATTCTAAAACCAAATAAAAAACTTAAATTACTTCAGATACAATTAAACACCTAAAACATGATTCAACATCTGCATTACCAAACTCACCCTCTTTGGTACTTAGTCAATGAAGTAGGAAGAGGTAACCTCTCTCCCATTTATGGACTCCTTCCTAAGAAATCCTAGGAAAATATCTACCAAACCCATTTAAGATTTTAAGCTACATTGATATTTCATTGATGCCCTGTTGCAGAAGGTTATTTCAATACTTGACCCTTTTGAAAATGAAGAGCAGTTTTTGGGCTTTAAATAGCAGCCCTTGATCATTTCCAAAGGCCCATCTTCCTCTCTCTCTCTCTCTCTCCCTTTTGTCCCTTCTTTTCCCTCTCTTTCTTCTTTCCAATTTGCAGAGGAGAGAGAGTGAAAGAGATGGCTTTTTTACAGTAAATTACGTGGACGTGGGCCATAATGTTCAGGACTTAAGCTAAAAGATACACTCATCTTCTTCTATAAATTCTCTGCCTTCTCCTCCTTCCAAATTCCCACTGCCTTCGTTCTTAGCAAGAGACATTTCTTTGGATTTCTGAGATTCTTCTTTTAAAATGTCTCGAGTTTCAATTCTCCTTTCCTTCTTTGCGTTGTCCTTTGTGTTCATTCCAGGTGGGTTTCTTTTCTGAGGTCGATCCTCTGATGCATCAATGAAATTTTGACATGTTGTCGGCATTTTGCATTAGCATTTGGCATCCGGCATCCAAATTTTCTATTAAGGTTTGAAAATAATGAATACAAGGTGCTAAATTCTAAATGCAAATTGATGAAGTTTTTCATCATTTTGCATTTAGAGTTTGCAACCCATATTAAGAAAAACATGTTGAATGTTTGAATGTTAAATTGTATATTACTAAATATGAGAAATGATAAATGTTTTTGAACATAAATTTTGGCCGAAATTCGATATTGCAGCTGAAATTTGTTGGTTTTTCTAGGTCCTAATAGGAAAATATTGCTGAAGTCAGGTGCACTTCAGTCTATCTAAAAACTTATATTCGTCCAAATTTTATTCAAAATTGAGCTGAATTCCGGTTAAATTTCAGCCCATTCTTAACCAAATTTTAGCCATTTCACATTTTAGTCAAAATGGCATTGGTTGATGATTTTAGTCTGAGCAAGGTCTAATTTTTTTGTTTATGTGGACATTTAATCTGATCTCTTATTTCCTCCTCTGTTTCTGACCTTCCATCCCCTGTTTTGGTGTGTGTTCATCTCAAATTTTCAATGTTCTGGTGCTATTTTTTCAGGTGTATTGGCAGCCTCATTTACTCTAACAAACAACTGTGAATACACCGTTTGGCCCGGTGTATTAGCGGGAGCTGGTACGGCGCCCATGTCACCAACCGGCTTCGCCCTCGCGAAGGGCGAGTCAAAGACCATCCCCGCGCCATCAGGTTGGTCGGGTCGCTTCTGGGGTCGGACCCTTTGCAGCGAAGACTCGTCAGGGAAGTTCTCCTGCGCTACAGGAGATTGCGGCTCCGGCAAGTTAGAATGCGCCGGGAGCGGCGCTGTGCCTCCTGCCACCCTGGCGGAGTTCACTCTCAACGGCGCCAATGGGCTGGATTTCTACGACGTGAGCCTCGTGGACGGGTACAATCTACCTATGATGGTGGCTCCACAAAGTGGGTCGGGGAATTGCAGCATAACGGGGTGCGTTTTTGACCTGAACGGCATCTGCCCGTCGGAGCTGAAGGTTTTGAGTTCGGACGGTAGCGAGAACGTGGCGTGTAAGAGCGCTTGCGAGGCGTTCGGAGATCCCAAGTATTGTTGCAGCGGCGAGTATGGGAATCCGAACACGTGTAAGCCAAGTTCATACTCGGAACTGTTCAAGCATGCCTGCCCACGTGCGTACAGCTACGCCTACGACGACGGCACCAGCACCTTCACATGCGCCTCTGCCGACTACCTCATCACCTTCTGCCCTCCCACGACAAGGTAAAAAAACCAACAAAGAAACCTCTCATTCAATTCACCTTCAATTTAAAGAAAAGAATTCAGTGTATATGAGTTTGACCTTTTGGTGGGGCCCACTTAATTTATGGATTATAAAGTAAAAATAATATATATATATATATATATATTTTAAAAAAAAAAAAAAATCCAAGTCTATTTCATTTGTACTGAAGAAGTAATTACTTTTTTCTCTTTTGAATATAGGTTTAACTTTCTTTTTTATATTTATTTAATTAATTTTTATTATTGAATATAGTTAAAAAAATTTATTTAATTTTTATAGTAGAAGTTTAGAGAACAATAAATTTGTTTGAGACAATTTGATAAAATTGCATTTGTCCATTGAATTTTGGCGGACTTAGATTGGATCATCGATTTTGATCTATTGTGGGCTCCATGTTGACAGTACAAATGGCATATGTGTCAAATTTAAATTTCAATGATTTTGTTATCACATCAATATGAAAAGGTTACACTTGCAAGTTGCAATTTTAGACGGAATTGCAACATTTCAGAGATAAACAGCGCATGCCTTCTCTAATAAACATTTCAAGGAATCCATCAAGTTGAATATGGATTCGCATGATCTATCTATTTCTTAAAGAGTTAAGTCAACTTAGTTATTAATTAAATCTGAAGTTTTATTTTTATTTATATTAAAATTAGTTTATAAATTCTTGTATTAAATTCAGATTAATTATGAATCTCTTCTGTTTATAAACTAGTTCGTAGAGAATCAGATTGGAAAATGATTAGAAGCTAGAAACAAAAGATGATTTGTTCTTTGGAATTTTGCAGTCAGAAATCGGCCAACACCGGACGGCCGCAGGCGGCAGACGCTTCCCAGCTCGTCAACGGCAGCATGGTCTACGTTGGCGGTAGCGAGGTTGCAAGCCGGGCCCTTTCAAAGGCCGGCCATGGCCGCTAATGGGCCTTGCCTTAACCTTTTTCCTCTCATCTTTTCTGCTCCGACCTTTCTAACTTCGAGAAGAGACATCCTACCACACTGGCTTTCTTCCTCTCAACTCTTTTGAGTTCGGACTTTTTTTTGGTTGTGCTAATGAAATTCTGACACAGCATCACTTTTTTGCAAAATATTTTACATTGAGCATTCAATCTTTTCAAAGAAATAATGCTAAAATTCGAAAGTTAAATGCTAAATGTAGGGTTTAAAATGCTAAATATATAAAAGAAATATTGTATAGAAAACTCAATAGAAAAGTTTTTGTTATTTGTTTAGGGTACAGGTTCATCACTTCTTTGAGAGTTTAGGTGTACAAAAAAAACAGCATGTTAGGTGGAGTGAACTAAGATCTTTAAAAATCTCTAGATCTGTATACCTTCAATGTAGGAGTTGTTCGCAGTCCCAACAAATCCTCCTCCGATCAGCCATCCCATCTATTTAGGAAATCTCCTGAGTCCACACGATATAGTTTAAAACCTAGCTCTGATACCACTTATTAAGACTTTAGTATCCAGTTTAAAAGACTAACATTTAAGGTAAAGTAACCAAAATCCTTATATCTCTGTCTATACTTCCAACGTGAGACTCATTCACAACTCCAACCATTGTTATTATTATAAAACTTCAACTTCTACAAATCAGATTTAGCATTTAACATTTAACATTTTGCATTCAATATTTATTTTTCAAAATTTTGAATGCTCACTGCAAAATTCTGAATGAAAAATGATGAATTTATGTGTCTGAATTTTTCTAGTGCAGCAAAAATTTATCTGTTGCTTATGCAGTAGAAGATCCGTGCTCTATTAACTCTTCTTCACTAACTTGGAGCTGGGGATTGGCCCCACAACGATCATCAACTTGGAAGGACTGGCCCCACCTGGTCCCACACTTGCACCAGCTGTTTTAGAAGCTGGAGAGAAAGACAGTGAGAAAAGGATCCATTTCTGGAGGGACCCACTTTCTGAGAAGAGGTGACGAGGGTCTGACTCTGAAGAAAAAGCCATCAGACCCACCGGACCCAACTTGGGCCAGCTTTCTTTATCCTCAGAAATGATATTTTTTAATATGCCTTTCTTCATATGTGGTTCCATACACGCCTGTCAAGCCTTGTAAGCATGTCGAAAAAATATTTAATGGCTATGTTTATTTGGACACTAGTGAGAATATTTGTGCTGATGTAAGCATGGTATTTATAAAATATTAATGAATGAGTTGAATTTCTTGTATTAAAATTATATTAAAGTGGTAGAGAAGAGGTTGTGCCTCCCACGATTTGAATTATTTATATTTGTTTAATTAGGGATAATAGACTAAGATATTTGAATAAGGTAAATGTGTGGTGGTAGATGAGAAATGAGAAAAGCTTTCATTCATTCATGTGAAGGTGGTATGTGAATCTCAGTGAAGGTATACTCAACTGATGTAATGAAGAGTTTAATCATGGGGTTTGTGACAGGGACGTGAGGATTCAAACAAGGCCTCCTTTGTCTTGTCACTGAAAGTCTGAAACATTCACCTAATAAAGATTATAGATGATGTAAAATCATTGCCAAGGGTTATTTCGGTTAAAGTGCTGCGAGAGCCGACAAAAGCGTGAAACAAAAATTAAATCAGTAAATTACAATACATATTTTCTTTCAATATATTTATGGGTTATGTTCGAAGAAAAAATGAAGAAAAGATGACTTTTATTGTAAATATTTTACTATCTCTAACAAAACGATCATATATACTAGCTCAATTAGGGTTTACAAAGTCCTTGACCCACAATTAGATCGATAGTAAATTTCTAATAATCAGGCTTTACAAAATCTAATAAAGGCCACAGAGAGTGTCTAAAAATTATTAATAAAATGAAAGAATTAATACACCGTCTATAGAATCTATATTCTTATTAAAATATTGTAATGTGATAGGATGTATAGTCGGTCAAGTTATATGAAAATAAATTCTACTTAATATATCTTATCCTTTATATTTGGTTGGGCTAAAGTCCGAAATGAATTGCAACTGTAGCGTGAAGGAAATAATCAAGATTAAGGATTTAAAAGTTATTAGGAGAGAACGATGTTTGGTGTTTCTTCAGTGCCCAACATTTCCATTTCTATACACTTCAATAGTTCAATCAATAGCAGCTCAGTACATTTTAGTAGGCCATACATTATACTTGTGCCATTTGTTAATTATACCAAGTAAAAAAAAATTATTGTCAAAAATTTTATTTTATTTTTAAATAAATTTTTCTAATATTAAAATATTTATGGACACTGTTACGTGTAAATGAATCTTTATAACATGAAGACGACCTTTCGGTGTGCCGGTGTGTGTGTGTTTTGTAAGACATGTGCATCCAAAGAGTAGACACAAGCATGACGGTGCTTGCATGTGTTTTTGGTATTTTATTGAAGTGGAGAGAGAGAATTTAAAACTAAAAAAAATAAAAAGAACCGATTTTATTATATCAGCCTAGATATACGAGAGAAAAATAACATAGGTAGCCATTTAGACACCCGACTTTTCTTTTCTAAAACATCCGATTTCAAAATTTTATGTAAAATTACTATTTTACCCCTCAGTTTTGTGTAGAGAAATCGTCTTTTAAAAAAATTAAGAAGTAAAATGATAATTTTCACATAAAATTTTGAAATAGAATGTTTCTTAAAAGAAAAATCGGGTGTCTAAATAACTACCCAAATAATATAAAGATAAAATATTAAATTGTTGGAATAAATTGTTTAACAAATGATAATGATGTAGGAAAATTGATATAATTGTAGCATGTATTCTCATAGGAGTTGATTAAGAATCCGTTTTAAAAAATGAAAGTTCTGAGTTTGAATCTTATCCCACTCCAAGCGGCCATTCTCTATAGTTTTACTTGATGTCTATGGATGTGGAGGCTTGTATATACCTTGAGGACTAATTAAGTGCTCTAAAAAGCTATGAATATCTCGATCATTAAATTTATTATTACATAAATTTAATGAAAATATTCAAATAATATAACTTATAAATCTGTTTTTAAAAATAAGTGTTAAGAATTCGAAGAAATTACTCACATAGGGGTTTATAGAAATCAAACCTATATGGACAATGGGCCACCCACCCCACATGTCATACATGTCACATGTGCATGCACATGTTAGGTTTTCCTTTTACCAAGTTTGGTGTTTAAAGAGAGAACATGTGACATGTTTGGACCAAGGAAAAAAAAGAAAAGGATAGAGCTTATGTCGTGCCACATACTCAGCTCTTTGGACCATACAAAATCATAGTGGACCCACACTGTCTAAAATCTAAATTGAGGTATTTTTATAAAAATCACTTAAATATTATATCTGTAAATTTTGAAACTTATCAATCATCCTAATCATTGATCTTAAGATGATGCAACATTTTAGCCGTTGGATAATGAACATGCTAAATTTAAATGTGAAGATGATTCAAATGAATATTTTTAAAAAAAAAAAATTTAACAATTTAATGGTAGATAAGAGGTACAAAAAAAATTAGACTATCTTTTCAAATATGAATAATAATAATACATGAATTTACACAATAAAAATCCTAATATGAATTAGTAATAGAGAAAGTTGTAGGACACGTGGCAGACCCACACTGGCAACTGTTAAGTCGGTGGTCTATTTGCAAAATTTGTGCATGAAGAGCCGTTCATAAAAGTGGCAGGCCATGTGCCTCTTCTTTCTTTGATGTAATATGAAGAAAAATGTTTAAAAGGATATCTTAAGTTGGGCCTCCAAAATCCAAATATCTCTTCTATCTTAATCAATCGCATTCATCCCTGCTTTAAATAAGAAAACTATTTTCATTTTTAAAAGTTTAGACCAACATAAGAATAACTACAATTAGCTATTAAATGGAATAGCTGAATCAGGGGTATAAATATACGTATCGGCCGATATGAAACGGTTTTAGAGAGACCGAATATCGGCTGATATGAACCGGTTCGGCAGATATTCACAATATCGATTGATATCAAAATATCGACCGATATCAGCTGTTTTTTAAAAAAAAAAACGAGAGAGAAAAATATTGATTGATATATAGACCGATAACGATATATCGGTCAATATATTGTATCGGTCGATATATCGGCTGATAACGTTTTTTAAACCCCTGCGCTGAATATTTTCATAAAATAATAAAATATATATATGGTAGAATGAAATCATAAATACGTGAAGAAATAATACAAAATAAAGCTAGAACTGATTTTAAAAAGATTTTAGAAGTTGCATTGACATGTATAGAGAAGGCTTCAAAGTAGAAGGCATAAGAGGTTGTCTTTTATGATTTAGTTTTAAAAAATTAAATTAAACTAATTAAATTTTAAAATTATTTAAGATATAGTTTTTAATGAGTCAAGTTACGTATGTAAACAAGCCAGTTAAGTGGGGACTAAAATTACGTAAGAAGACCACATTTCTCAGTCACACTTATGTTGTTTTGGGCCTTCTCTTTCACTAGTGTTTTGGTCTTTTAGGTTTTGAAAAACCTAAATACCAAACAATCATTTTCCTTAATCCTTTAATTTCAATTCACTTTGAAATCTAAGTTTTTTTTTTCTTTCGTCTCTTTGTCAAATAAGTGAGATTGATGGGTTCATGAACTTAAGACTCTTTGGTCCAAAGAAAGTGAGTCAAATGAAACTCTAGAATGAAGTGTAAGGGATTAGAATAATATGTTAATCAATAAAAGACAAGCCCATCTTTCTTCTTCTTAAATAAAAAAATCTCAAATGTGGGAATTTGGAAGATTATTTTTCTAAAAAAAATTCACTTGTCTATACCGAATATCGACAATTATTTTCGGTTGTTACTTTTTTTTAAAAAAAAATTCAATCATTAAAAAAAAATTGCACTTTAGTCAATTTTATTCCTATATAGTGTATAGAAAAAATTATCGAATTGAATATTTACCGTGTTTTCCACTCAAAGATGTGATTTTTGTCTTAAAATTGTTTTACATTATTCTATGTGAACTTTTTTCATTAAAAATGCTTCCCGCAACTTCGTTATTTTTCACAAGAATTGTAGAAAATGAATTTGAAGTCGGAAGACAATTTAAGGTATATGACCCAACCCGTGGAAATCTAATCCATAATCCAAGATGAAACCCAAACACAACTTGTGACCCATTCTATGATCCATTGTCCAATTCATGATCCAATAAATGCAACTCTAGTTTTATGGACAACTTAACCAAACTCAAGAAGGAATTAATGACTTGAGATTCGGTTGATGGCCAAACCTAACTAAACACAGAATCTATAATATATGTCTAGAGTCATGACCAAACCCATCTATGTCTCATGCTTGCCCACTGCTAAATCAAAGAATCAATCTAATCCGACATAGCTTATAAATTTATAGATTAAACTCAAGCAGATCACACTAAAATCTAAATCAATTATACTTCTTCTTACATAATATTATCATTTTAAGTAAAATATAGATTGAATCAACTATTTAATGTATATAATTGTTATTGTTGTTACTATTTAATTATTATAATAATTATAGTCATTATCATCATTACCATCATCGTCATAATAATAATAATAATAATTGTTTTAATGAAATAAGAAGCAAGAATGTAATTATAGACCCGTGAACAAACCAAAGAGAAATATGCAATGCATGAAACAGTTCTTCTTTTGCTACGTAGAATGCATGCAGGAAAAGTTAAGTGCAATGCACTAGTGTCTACTGGACGTTTGAACTAAAAAGTTTCTATTTTAAAGTAAATAATTTGATGGTTGAATAGTTTATGATAAGAGTTATCGATGGAGACCATTATATTAATAATAATGTATTCCTTCGCTTTTTAAGATATATAAAATTATTAGATACATATTTTATTAGATAAATATTTTAACTGTGATATTCAATTTGATAATAAAAATGCATTCAATAAATTACATTTTTTAGAGAAGAATTTCAATAATTAAAATCTATCAAAAAATGAGCTTCATTTAGGGGTAAAACTCGTGTTAGGTTATGACCTGATATGAGAAATCATGCAAGTCGGGTCCAGTTAAGAAGATAAAAAGCAGTATGAAATTCAGGTCAGGTTGAGATGATGAATTTTCAAGTTAATCCGCCCCGATCCAACCCGGCTAAAATTAGGCTAAAATGGGTTCAGAATGCGGGTCAGGTTAGAATTAAAGTTGGGTCAGGTCGGATCGAGAATTTCAGGTCAATAGTTTGGGTCAGGTTTCATAAATATTGACTTGGGTCAAATTGGGTTTTAAGAAACCCGACCCGATTTCACCCCTAGCTTCATTAGTAACTCTTAAGTTTCGACAAAACACTCAAGTGTGTTTTAGATTCATCCATATTCAAAGGATAAAAGTATTTGAAAATGCAATAAATGAACATCAATCTAAATTAAACAAATACAATTATTAAAATCTATTAAAAGTGGACTTTGAATGTAACTCTTAAGTTTGGAAAAAAACACCCAAGCGTGTCTATAATTCCACCCATATTTAAAGAATATAGAAGCGTTTGGTGCTTTATAATGGAGTCAAGTTAAGTCCATTTGAAGGTAGAATGTTCCATTCAGCCTACCCACCTAAGAGAAATAAAAAGAAGAAAAAATCTTTTTATTTTTATTAATGATTATAAAATGGAATCCAATGAATAATTTTCTTGTTTGACAAGAGCCACTAGGAGAGATTCAAATCACCCTTACCATCCTCCAAGAGAAAAAAAAAAAACCCCCCCTAGTTGTAATGTGTCAAAACAGGTGAATGGGTAATTTGTTTAAACATTTATACACCAACATTCTTCAGCAAATACTCTCTTCTTGGTATATACTATAAGCAAATACCCAGCTAGTTGATATTGTTTATAATTTTATATTAAAATGTCTTGATCTTAATCACTGGAAACAACTTTTTTTCCAAATGTAACCATCCATCATAAATAATTAACTTTTAGTAGTAAGTTTCTTTTATAAAATATTAGTAATGACTTATGAAAGTAAAGACTAGGACTTGAAGACAAAAGCAAAGCTAGTTGAATGCAAAAGTAGCTCAAACTTCCCTTTCAAATTCCTCTTTGTTGCTCTCCATCACAAAACACAAAACCCATCTTCTCAACAAGCAATATCACTTAATATAATATTTAGATTTTTTTTATGACAAAGGTGTTCAAATCTTTTAGAGTATCTATTAATCTTCAAAACATTTGCAAACTTTTCTATTCACATATAATGGATAAGTTTATGGAGAGTGACTCTTGGAGTGAAGTAAGAATCAAAGTCAGAACTCTTTTTTCAGTAAATTTTTTACCCAACATTTTAACTTTTTAAATTGATTAAAAATTAAATTATAAAGGAAGTAGCTGCTTGTCTTGGGATTGAGATGTGAGATCACTTTTGGGTTTTGACCTTATCAACCTTTTTTTTTTTTTGCATGTAAAGCAAAATGAGAAGCAAAAAGCAGTGAAAGAAACTTCCTTTTGGCAAAGGATCATTCAATTTGCATGGAGTTTACGTCCTTTCAAGCCATTGCATGTAGAATTGTGTGTTGTGGTGACGAGCTTTGTTGAAAGGGTAAAGAGAGAAGATAGACAATGGCAAAGAAACCTTATCTACCTTCAACTTTACACGACACCCATTCAACTACTGCATCCTAATTTCTGATTCTAAGATTTGTATAGTTTATTGTACCAACTGCTGCAGCATGCTCGAGAATCTTCTTTCTTTTAATGATGTCATTATTCATAATTTATATTGAGTTTCCATTGGTTGATGTTGAAATATCAACTTTTCCTAAAGATTCATTTGTTGTTTTTCAATGACAAAAAAAAAAGACTCAAATATTTTCTATAGAATTCATTTTCTACACGAGAAAGATAACACACAAAATCAGAACTTCCACAGCTCGCTTGTCGAGTGATGTGGATCACACCCAAAACCTTGTTTTTCCAATGATGGGCTTTTCTCAATCTGTTTGGCAAGCTATATGAGTTCATAATTCAGTACAAAGATATGTTAAAATTGTGATCGATTAAGATAAACTCTTAGTTGTTTTATTTGGCTGGACCCGTGTTGTGGGCTTTGGTTGGCCATATTTTTTTGTTGATGTTTCTGGTATGGACAAGTTTTGTCCTATTGCTACCTGACTTGGACTTTAGGTCTTTCATTGTTTGCCCTGGGACACTTGCCCCCTTTTTTTGAATGAATACTAACCTCTTATTTGAAAAAAGATTGTGATAGATCGTGAGAGATTATGCATATATCTCAATTAAGAAGTTAAAATTTATTTATGTACTTTATAAATTTTATTCTTATTTTGGTGGAGTAAGATCAAGAAATCGGATAGTGGATTTTATTGTTTCTCTCATTCTTTAAGACAGACCAGATTTAGGTCAGGAAAGTTGTATGTAATAACATATTTTATTTGATCCGGACAAAGTTAGATTAAGCTGATTGCATGTAATACTGTATTTTTATTTGATCCAACAAGACATAGCCCAGATTTCAATTTACTAAACTCGATGCAACCAAACCTAGTCTGAAGTTTTTCAAGCTTCATTCAAATTCTATAAAAAATTAAAAAGTAAATAGTTTTTATAGTAGGTGAAGAGAGGTGGGCTGTGAGGAATTGAAGCAATTAACAGGACTCTTTGAGTTTAGAAGTGGGCTTCAACGATGCTATTAAGCAGTTTTAGAAGGGGGAATAATCTATCTCTAGAGTTGCTTTTAGATGAAGGGTAAATTTGCAAGGGTTACTCTTGATCAAGGATTACCTTTCACTAAGGGTTATCTTTATGAATAGCCTTTGCTGCAAAAGAGTTTTCAAATATAACGTTGGAGGGATAAGATTTAGACCTTTTATCCTTACCTTTTGATTATGAAACAGAGGCAAACAAGGGTTATCCTCTGTTACCTGTAAAACAAACGCAGCTCAAAAATCAAAATTGTCCTGCCTTAAGCTTCTCTCCAATCTTCTTTTCTCTTTGTTTGTTTTGTGCAAATTTCAATTTATTGTTTCTAATATTTTCATCTTTATCTATTGTCATTAGTATCGGCCAATCATATCTATATTAGCCACGGATCATCGGTCGGCTGTGGATCAAACACGTGTCTCTTTATTTAGCCATTTAAAAATCAAAAGAAGAAAGATATGAAGTGGACCAAAATGACAGATCTTACGTGGGGCCAAGTCACAACATAAATGTAAAGGACTAGAATGATGAAAACAGTTGTTAGGACCACAGGATTATTAATTTGGGTCCACATTATCCAATCCACACTAATCAAGACTTTATGGTTGGATTAAGTCTAGTGCAATTTACATCACAATCCTGGAAAGGAAACAGCACGGATTAAGTGAGGTCCATCTGTACACGTGGACAAATCCTAGTCGTGCAATTGGCCATGTGGGTACATTATGATTCAATGTGCATAAATGTTGGTTGAATTGAAACATGATAAAGTTGCTGAGCAATCTGAGGCCCTTCACTAGCTATCTCGTGCAGTGTCTAGTTACTTCGAGTCGAAGAAATTGGGCCCCACATTGGTTTTAAAAAATATATAATCACTTTGTACACGTGGATATATCCTAGTTATCCATTTAGCTTATTTCAGTCTATGGTAGCCCAAGACCACTTGTATATACAAGTGCACCAAATTTAAGCTCAACACTCAATTTTTAGTTACTTAAATCTTAGTGGTCAAAGCCATCAACGTCCTTGTCATAGTAATTCTTTAGGACGTTTGATGAATTTGATCTCTAAGATCAAGTAGTTAAAAATTGAGTTTCAAATTCAAATATGGTCAACTTATAGTTCATCATGATTTTTTTTTTTCCAATCTGAATAGTCATTTTTCTAATTAATCTCAAAAGCCTTTTTTTTTTAAATGAAAAATGACCCAAGTGCATACATAATACATATAATGGCTAAATGAGCTAAAAATCCCAATGGGCTTTTTACAAAATACCAATCCCATCCATTTATACAGACGGGCTCAATAATTTAGTTCGAGCTTGGTCCAACGGACTCGCATATATGTTTAAACTCATTTGTTTATGACAGATTCATGTGGGTTTTGGGCTGAGTTTAGACTGAGAAACAACCTAACCCTAATTCAAAGAAGTAATACCCAAGATCTTCTCCACATAAGCAACGGTCATGTCCCCGGGAAAACTTTTGTGCCGAGTTTGTCTTCTTTTTCTTCTTCACACCCGTGGGAATACTTTTGGCCATCTGTTTCTCTTACGGATGCTTAATCCAACTTATCAGCTCATGCCTTCCTTATCTTGGTAATCACATATCACATTGTCACCCTTTTTATGTAATCTCCTTTGACCTTATCATCCTTTTTCATCAAAGGAAACCAACAAAAGTTGTCTACCAAAAATAAGAAATGAAAAAGAAAAGAAAGGAGTGCATGTGATATTATTCTACAGATCTAGATATTAGATATACTAAATAGGATGACGATGAGTCCGATAGAAATGTCTTTCTTTGGATATAAAGGTCACCAAAGTTCACTTTGATCGGATCAAATCAAGCTCGATTTTGAAAGTTCAAAATTTAAATATTAATAACAATTTAATTAGATTATATCAGGGAGTGCTTGAAAAGCATGGCTTAATTAATTAATCAAAGTAATTTTTGTTGGACCTACAATGAAAGATCTTTCGGACAAACCTCTCACTATTCTATTTGTTTTGGGTACTATGCAGATGTATATGTTTGCGAGATAATACCATGTACATCAGTGTGTGGATGATCATTTAACACCATCTTTTGTCATGGACTTTAGCAAATAAGTGCAATGGTTTGTGACAATGAACTTTGTTGCAAAGGAAATAGAAAGAGAGAAAGGAAAAAAGAATCTTGTCCAAAGGAAATTGGAAAATGGTATCCACACAACTTTACAGGCATAGATTGCATTCATGAATGTCCAAATTCTACAAAAGTTAGATCTATAGACTTCAAGACAAGGAAGATTCTTTTCTTTTCATGTTGTGATTCGATGGCTGAACGTGCATTTGTAGAATCAAATGTATAAACATTGTTGTATGTTACTACAGTTTATTGTGATTGTTTCTAATTTGGACATTATCTATTTTTATTAGGAGATGTTCAAATCTTTCTACCTTACTTTTTAATAAATCAACCAATTTTTTTGAAATTTACATATTTCGGCTAATAAACACACCTAAATTTTTTACCAAATTTATAACTGAGATTCCTCATTGACCAATTTATTAACCATCTGATGGATGTCCTGGTGTTGCAACTGTGAGAAGGATTTGAAGCTTAGGATTCTATAAATTGAGTCATCCATTATTTTAAAGGGCTACTCTCCGTAAAATTTTATGGTGTGTGAGTTGAGAGACTTACACGTATCTCAAGAATTAACATTTCATTTTGAATTGTACCGTCAGTTTAAATGTTTTGCTGGAAATTAATTTTCGGTCATGAGGAGGGCAAAAAAAATTTCAACCAAAATATTAGCTATTTCAGCCGAACACGGTTGGGTTGGGTCTACCTGAGATTGGGCCTAAATTGCAATTAAGAGGCCCGATCCTGGACCCAAGCCTGTTTTCATGTTTGAATTGTTTAAGTGAGCTAATTCAGGCTTGAGCTTATTTTAGGCTTGAAATGGAAGTTCTTGTGTTAATATATTAAAATAAAACTATATATTGTATAAATTTTATACTTCCATAATATTAATTAAAGAAAGTTAGATTTTAGAATTTAAATGGCTCAAAGTTGAGCTTTCAGGCTGTCATGAACTAGTCCCATCCTGGCCCAGTTTTAAATTTGGGCCTGACTTTTTAGGCCTGAAATGAGCCCAGCCTGAGCCTGGGTCTTACTCAAACCCAATTTTTTTTCATGTTATTTCCTGTGGTCTCTGGTTAGGCCTGGTCCAGGTTGCACCCCTAATTATTTCCATTAATTGGAGGTGCTAAGTTGTGTTATTAGTGGTAGGCCTTTTAAAATGCGAAACACACAAAATTTTGATTGCTTAGATATTATATAAGTAAGCTATGTAGAATCCAGTTAAAACTATCACCATGCAATTCTAGGGCTGCAACTGAAGTAGGCCAGGCTGAGGTTTGGGCTTGCTCGATCTACTCGACTACACATAAATTGCAATTGAAGGGCCCGAGTCTGAGCTCATGCCCAAATTCAGTGAAACTAGTCAAACATGAGTGATCAACCCAGCTCGAATTGTATTTATAAGACCCTAGCTCAATTTCAAGCCACGAATGTATTTTTCGACTTATCCAAGCTCAAGCTTGTGTTTTGGCCCAAAATGGATTTTTTGTATTTTTTAATAAAAATATGAATGATGTTGTATTTATACAGACTATCAATTAACAAAGATTAGATGTTATCAATTGTGGGTCAAGTTCAAGCTTTTGGGACAAACTCAAACTTTCGTATAATAGACTTGGTCTAACCTAAATTCCAATTCAAACTTGATATTTTGAGTCGAAAAAGTGAAGTTCACCCAAGCTTGGGTAAACAAAACCTGATTTTTTTGGATTTTTTCATACCATATTCGGGTTAGGCTCAGCCCGTGTTGCACCGTTACATTAGACTAGCTGATGTTCAAATGGCTTGGACAACTCTCTATTGTGCAAAATCTCAATATAATCAAACAATGAAGCATAAAGCAAATCAATTTTATACACAAAAAAAAAAAAAAAAGATACAATTTTACGTGGTTTGGCCAAAGGCCTACATCCATAAGACATTATAGAGAAAAATCCACTAAATCTGAGAAGGAGATACAATGCACTATCTCAATCAAACTCTCGGTTAATCGAGAGGGGCTACAAGCCTACAATGTCAAAGCCAAGCCACCACACTCTCACCTTCTCTCACTATATATAGTTTTCATATAAAATGAGAAAGAGATTGGGCTGGGGCATAAACGAGACAAATTGGGCTGAGCCAAATCGAACCAATATTCTAACACTTCCAATTGAAAACGGCCTTGTTTCATGGGCTAAGATCGACTCCATGGGCTTGGGCTGATATAAGAACTTTCTTGGTTTACCAACTACATCAATAAGTGGCACTCCTGACATGATCCAAGGTTCCAAAAATTAGAATAATAGATAGAAAAGAAAAGTAAACCACATTGAAGTCTTCTGATAAGATGACGTTTTGCTGCATGATTAAAGTGATATTAAGACCACTCTAGAGATGAAATTAACTCAATAGAACCAATCACAGCCTAACGCATGACTAGGGTGCTAAAGGTATTTTCTGATAAAAATGTCAAAAATATCTTTGTAGAAGATAAAATGAGCAACAAGTTCAACGAGATTGATTGAGACAATAATACAATTCACTAAAGGTGAAATCTTATCAACATTTTATGCCACACCCATTAAATTTGAAGGAAAAATTTGTTATTTCTATACTATAATTGTATATTTACACATAATTTTTTTATAAACTATAGTTTTATTTGGATGAGAAGACAGCTTTTAAAGTAATTTTTTTTACAAAGAACACTTCTAAGCAGACAAAGGTTTCTTTTAAGTAAGAGATTGATGAAGGATTTTTTATATTTTATTAATAATTAAAAAAAGAAAAAGAAAAGATAGAAGCGGAAACGGATCACTGGATCCGAGTTTAGAAGACTCGTGTCTTATAGATAGGCCTCTTCACAGTTCATGAGAGGTGTATTCGAGATTTTACACTTGAACCACTTTAAAAAATTAATAATAAAAAAAGAGTGTTTATGTTGAAATTTATTTTTAGATAATGTAGAGAAATGGTCATATTTAGGAACTTAATAATAATATTATAAAATATTGCATCTTCACTACCCAAGTTCATAAATATTAAAATTATAAACTATGAGATTTAAAGGAAAAATGAAAAGCGCATGACTCAAATAGCGAGCTCTAGTCCTTAAATATTGTTTGCTGAGACTTGTCAATGAAGGCTTGGCCCTAAGTTTCAAATTTTGGGCGAAGCCCAAAAATAAAAGATAACTAGCTTCAACTTTATCATAGGCATTTTAGTAAAGGGTAGCAATCCTCCCACGGATTTTTTTGTGTAATCAGACACGGAAATTAGTGGATTCCCTATTTTACCCTTCGTATGAAGAGTAAAAAATCGGCTCACCAACCCTTCGCATGAACAGTAAATCGGCTCACAGAAATTCGCATAAACAGTAACATCGACTTGCTAAAATTCTCATGAAGAATAAATCGGCTCACTGAAATTCGTATGAACAGTAACATCGGCTCGCCAAAATTAGCATAAACAGTAAATCGACTAGTCAAAAATTTGTATGAACTGTGATACCCTTTGGGTGAAAAACACACAAAAAACTGATGTGGGAAGTCCCACATCGGTTTGGGTGAAAGAGGTAGGTGGGTTTATTTTGAGGCCACCCACCTCTACTCTAGTGTGAGGCCTTTTGGGCCTGGCCATGTAGGCCAGGGCCCAAGAACAAAACCGTGCGGACTCGCTTATGTGCGAGGTCCAAAGCGGACAATATCAGACTGAGTTGGACCCTAAGCCCTGTTTTCAGGTCGGGTCGTTACATGAACAGTAAATCGGGTAGCCGAAATTTTACAGTTCATGCAAAATGTTCGATTTTACTATTCATACGAAAGGTAAAATCAGAAATCCATAATTTTCGTGTCTGGTTACACAAACCTCCTATGGGAAGATCGCTGCCCTTTAGTAAACTATCGACATTTAAAAGTGAACGTTTAGAAGAACGACTTTGAGGAAAATGACCTTAAAAATTTATCAGTGGATCATATAATTGAGTGAGATTTGTAAAATAAAGTATGGATAAAATGCGTCTGTAATGTAGTGTTTATTGAATCATTCCAATTTATCATACAGGTCATATAAAATCATGGCCAACGTATTGTAATTTTTAAAAATTAATATCATAAAGTAAAATTAGTTAAATAGACAAATCATTTTCTATAACACCCTCAGTATCGATTTTGAAATCTCTGGAGCTCTAAGTGCAGTATATTAGTGGGGCCCTAAATCCTGAGAGCAGTGAAAGTGGGGGCTATACTGTCCATTGATCACATTAGAAAACCCTAGGCGACAATATAGTTGGCTTAAAGCCAGGGTCTGCCCTGAACCCTGTACATTTCATAAAGTCATTTTCCTTTTCTATTTTGCATAGAATTTCTCCACTCATAAATCAAATGAGACGACTGAAGATAACAAATGAAATGGTGAGCGACGCCACTCTCATCCATTCATTCTCTAATCAATTTTGGATGTTTTGGAAGTGGGTAATCTTGCTTTTTCATGTCAAATGTTATTCCCAAAAAAAAGAAGGGAGAGAGAGAGAGAGGAAAAAAAAAAAAAGAAGACAAAATCATTATAGAGAACTTTGATATGAGCTTTTATTACTTGATTAAGTGTTTATTACTAGCGGTTCAAAAGATGGTCCGGCCGATAATTCGGTTGATATGCAAATATTGGCCGATATGATTCTCTCCCTTCTTTTTGTTTTTTTTTAAATATCAGTATTATTTTATTATTTTATTTTTTCTGAATTAAAAATATAAAAAAAACTGAAAAAGAACTATTTTTTTTTAAATTGAAAATGTAAATATCGGCTGATATTGACCGATATTTTGAACATGCTCCATCATTTTTTTTTTTTTTTAAATATCGATATTAATCATATCGAACCGATATAATTCGACGATATATCGCTCATATTGGCCGATATGAAAGATATACGGTCGATATTATATGGTGTTTAAAATCTGTATGATAGCCATAGATATCTTGACTCCTATTTATTACACTAATCATTGTAGTTGCGAATTTGAATTGAGTACCTAGTTGATTTACAAAATTTGTAATTAAATTTAGTTATAAAAATTAGCATTGAATAGATAAAATAACAAATTTCGAAATGATGATTATATAAGTCTATTTTTTTTTATAAAAATAAGTATCGGTGAAATTGTGCGATTGCTGTCCCATCAGCAGAAGCAACAACACGAGAAAAAGTCTTTAGGGCCCTAAACAGAATGACAGATTCGTGGTACCTGAACACATCGACAGATTCGTGGTTTTCACTTTATTTTGATGGTACACATAGATAAGGATCGTGAGTACCACACTAAAATAAAAAGCTATTATAATATTAATCATAGGCTAGTCGGCCTTCAGTTTTTTTTTTGTCTTTTTGTCTCTACACGTTCATTTTTAAATTTTTAGATGAAATTATCATTTTACCCTCACGTTTTAACTCATCCGAACGACGTGTCCGTTCATTCTCAAGTCGTTCGGATGAATAAAATCATCCAAACGAATACCTCTCTCTAATTTTCATTCCTCCGAACAAGTGTTCATTCAAATGAATAAATCGAATTTTCTGAATGATTGATATATATATATATATGACATTTCATTCGAATGAACAGTTTGGTTCATTCGAATGAACACTCGTTCGAATGAACTAAAAATACACTAAGGTATTCGTTTGGATAATTGTATTCATCCTAACGAACTGAGAATGAACTGGTAATTCATTTGGACGAGTTAAAACGTGGGGGTAGAATGATAATTTCACTCAAAAATGAAAACAGATGTATAGAGAAAGGAAATCTGCGTGTCAATATGGCCAGCCTATGATGTTCATGTTATTATTTTTTTCAATAGTATGAAATTGTTCTTCATTGATTTCTTTCTTTCTATTCTCCCCTCTGTATTATAAATCAATTTCTTAAAGTAAATGAAAGAGGAACAATCTTCTGTAATAGATGAATTTCAAGTCATAGAAAATGCTAAATATTTTTTTAGAAACCAACTTATCTAACTTTATAGAACTCGTGACATTAGCATCATTTCCTCACTCTTAACAAATCATAGGTTATAATATTACTCGATATGATACATATCAGGCATATGTATATGATATTGTCGATATCAGCCAATATTATCGGTCAAGATATCACCGGTATCTATAATATCAGTCTGATAAAGGTGTTTTAAAAAAAAAAAAAAACTTCAAATATTCGTAATGATGTCCAACTATATATCGTCGATATTTGACCATATCGATTAAATCTACAACTATGTTAAAAAAAGCCCAGCCACAATTTGATGGGCTATACACATAAATATATTTACTAGGTGTATATGTAAAATTCTCAATTCACACATATTATTTAAGTCTAGTCTGAGTGACTCATTAGAGTTGGGCTAAAGACTCCACTTGATAAGGTGGCTTCTTCATCATGGGGCCAAAATGAAGTCCTATTTAAGTGGGGCAACGGTACATTTACACGTGTATGGCAGATATGAAGTGACAGAGTTGGAATATTTCATCTGTTCCCTCTCTCCCATATAAAATGGGCTGCCGGGCTACTGATAAATTCCCCTCCCTCCCTCCCAATTTTTACCAGTTGTGCTGGATAATTTATGGGTGATTCCCAACGTCTCTTGCATTCCTCCTCTCTCACTGCCATCTATTTTCAATCCAAAAAGCCCTGCCTTGGCTACTGCTCTTCTTCTCATTTACATACAATCCTCTCTCTCTCTCTCTTCCCTTGTTCCTTTAGTAGTCTCTCCTGCTTTTCCTCTTGATAAATTCCTGCAAATTGAAATCACCCCAAGAACATTCCCAATTCAATTTCACTAGATAACCCAACAAGGAAAATTTAGAAATTACCCAAAAAAAAAAACACCAACCACTCAACCTCAACCAGAGCCATGATTATGTTGCTTTCTCCTCACTTCCTCAGCTTGAGTATCCTACTCTTATTTCAAGGTTAGAGGCATTTCAATAATGGCTCACAACACCCTCTTGTTCTGTTATAATACTTTTCCTAATCAAATTCAGAAAAAAAGCTCATATTCTATTATGTTCATTCCTGATCTACTAGTTAACAAGATTGATTAGGATCAGGAATACTAATCCTGTTGGAAACATAGTAGATTCGACGGTCAGATTCATATTGAGGGTTAATTTGGCTTTTGTGAGGAGAAAATTTTGTAATCCTTACCATCTCTTCATTGAAGTCTTGAATCCATCCGTCTGGGTCTTTAGGACAGCCACTGCTAATCCAACAATCAAATGCTTCTGTATTTCAAGAGGAAGAGTCATTAGCCTCTCCATTTTATTTCTTCCTAGCGAGTCGTAATATCCATTCTTCTTACACTAATTCATTTATGTTGAATTTGAGTGCATTTCAAATTAAAAAAAGTTTGAATATTTGGTAGAATAGATGGATATGTGTTCCTCAAGTAACTATCTTTGGTATCTTATTCTGCTTCAGAGTCATTTTCAGTGTCACCCAACTTGATTTGAGGTAGAGAATTGCAGAACAGTATCCAAATTATGATCAATCAGCAAAATTTTAATTCTCAATCCGTATAATGATTTGGGTACACATTAATAGTATGAAGTTTCTTTAGTGGGATTTGACTTCTGTAAAATTTCAAAGAATTTTACACAATTCTGATTCTAGTCTTGGTTCTTCATAGTTCAGACTCTGCTATGAAATTCTGCATTAAGAAATAGATTAAGGATTTGAATTGCTATAGAATGTCATGAAATTTTGAAATTCTTAATTTATGTTTTGTTTTCTTATTGTAGGTGCTTTGGGTGCGACATTCACCTTCAAAAACAACTGCCGATACACAGTCTGGCCAGGAATTCTCTCAAGTGCAGGCCATCCAAAGCTTGATGAGACTGGATTCGAACTTCCTGAATCGGGTTCTAAGTCTCTCGAAGCCCCAGACGGCTGGTCGGGCCGATTCTGGGGCAGAACTGGCTGTAATTTTGACACTTCTGGCCAAGGCCAATGCACCACAGGCGACTGCGGCTCTGGCCAAGTTGAATGTAATGGAAAAGGCGCCACCCCACCTGCCACCCTTGCTGAATTCACCCTCAGTTCTGGTGGTACTAGTCAGGATTACTACGATGTCAGCCTCGTCGATGGCTACAATTTGCCAATGATTGTAGTGGCCAAGCATGGTGGGTCTGGCGGGTCGGATACTTGCACAACTACAGGGTGCATTGTCGATGTCAATCAGCGGTGCCCGAAGGAATTGAAGGTCGGGGACGGCGAGGCGTGCCGAAGTGCATGTGATGCATTCGGCAAGCCAGAATTCTGCTGCAGTGGAGAGTATTCCAATCCAAATACATGCCGGCCATCGTCATATTCAGAGGTGTTCAAGACGGCTTGTCCGAGATCGTACAGCTATGCATTCGACGATGCTACGAGCACATTTACGTGTTCCGGTGCCGATTATGAGATTACCTTCTGTCCACCCTTGCCAAGGTAAAGAAGAAGAGATTCATATGTTCATCAATTTTGAATTGGAATTTCATATTTTACGAAATTCGGATTCAAGGATGGTTTGGTTGTTGATTTTAGTCTTCCAAATAATTTTTTCTGACTCTAAATACTAGATTTTTACCAAAATTTTAAGTTCAGTAAGTAGAGTAACCAGATCGGATAGATGGGTGAATCCTTATTCCCTTTCTCTGAGAAAATCTAAAGTTTAGTTAAATGGAGAATTAGATCTTTTCCATTAACTAAAGATTCCCTACATCTGATATTTCCCTTGATTTCCTAATCTGGAATAATTGGGAAAGGTGACGTATTTTTCCTACTTATTTTTAATCTTACGAAAAAAATTTGATTCTATGCTTATCCTTCTGAAAGAAAGTAGGTTCTCCTCCTCTTTTTTAACATTTTCACACTTTATTCCTCTTTATATTTCTTGCTCTAGATTATATTCATCTCAAATAGTATATAATATACTACACAAATGTAGTATGGAATGTGATCTTGCATACCTTGACATCGAGTCTACCAAATAGAGTTGTGATCGGTCCATTAAAAAGTTGAATAAGTAGCCTATCAAAAGTTAATTCACTTAAATCAATTAAGTCATATTTTTTTCAAGATCTCCAAAATATGATCAGTTTAAGTTATTTTCCAATCTTTAAGTTTTGCAGCTTTTAAAACTATGATTTGATTAATCTGATCAATGCGATTTTTTTGTGGGTCTGGTACTAAACGTGAAACTTTTACAATGAACTCATAACCACTTCAATTTGAAGACATTCATACTTTTCTCTATGAATTAAAGATTTTCTAAATTTGATATTTTTTTCTCTGATTTCCTAAGCTGGAATGACAGACAAAGTGACAAACTTTTCCTGCTTAGTTTTAATACGAAAGATTGATTCTATGTTTATCATTGTTAATGAAAGTAGGTTCCTTTTGTTGTTAACATTTTTCACTGTCTGTTCCCTTTTAGCATTGCTTGATCATTCAGTAAAGAAAAAGGATCAGCCAAAAAAAAAAAAAATAGAGTAGGAAAAGCTTCTTCTAGACTTCAGTTTCTCTCTCTCTGTACTCACTTCAATCTACTTTCTCTTCTTTCTTTTACAGTCAGAAATCATCTACAGATTCTCCAAAAACAGGAGGAAATACAGGAGTGGCATTGGCAGATAATTCTTATTTGGCAGGCTTAGCTACATCAGATACAAGGAGGATTCTCATTAACCACAAAACTAGATTTACCATATTTATTTTCATAATCTCTTTCCTCTTATTGTAATCCCTTGCTTTCTGTTCTTTTATAGATCACTAAAATTCCTTGTACTTCGATAGAAAGTAGGGTTCTACTTTACAAACTCCTTATGTAATAGTGTAATACCAAGTTACCAACCACAATTCATAACTTTATATATAGAAATGTTTTTTTTATTGAGATGTAAGTATTTTTTTTTTAACAGTATTTGAGTCTCTTAGAACATCTGACTAATCCGCATGTGCAAACCTCTATATTCACACACGTTGAGTAAAATTACAGAAAATGACCCTTATCTGTTAAGTGTTTTATTTATCATAGTAGTCAAAGACACGCTCAAATTTCTTGTATATTAACAGAAATTTAGAGTTTGTATTACACATTTCTTATGTAACAGCCAATTCACATTTCATATTTTAGATACGAAAATGTCGCTTATGACCTCAGTTGCACTCAGGGGTGCAAATCTCGGCAAGACCGAGATATCGGCCGATATCTCGGCTGATAAAATTCTCTCTCCTCTTTTGTGTTTTTTTTTAAATATCGGTATTTTTTTTCTGAATTAAAAAATAAATAAAAATCCAAAATGAAGTCTTTTTAAAAATAATTACAAAACGAAAAATATCGGTCGATATTTGGGCCGATATTGGTCCGATATCGGCCGAGATATCAACTCGGGCCCACCACCTTTTAAAAAAAAAAAAAGACAGATATTATGGATATCGGCTAATATCGGACCGATATACATCGTCTATATATCAGATATATCAGCTGAGAAATATCTTGTACAGCAGATACAATACGTATCGGCAGATATAATAAGGGACTGAAAAACCGTATTATATCGGCAGTTTCGTATCGGTGGATATTTGCACCCTTGGTTGCACTTTTGCTCTAAATCTATTATATGCCTCCACAAGTTCTAGGGTGGGTTCACTTTAAGTAGGTGTAGTTCTTTAAAAAAAATCCTGTAATGATTGATCATATATTCTAAATACTTATGTAAGTGTGATTTTCAATATTAATATTTTTTTTAAATTTATATTTTAGCTGAAGGACCCTTTAATGCCTTGATTGCATTAATACCTTAAATACCATAAGTTATTAGGAGCTAAAGCTAAATGTAAAGACCTATTTGAGATGGATTTTTTTTTTATTAAATGCAAATTGGTGCAGAAAGCAGTGGGGTGAATGGACCACTTTGCTGCAATGGCAAGCTGGGTAGAGAGTTGCTTGCCCGCCATTAAGTGGGAAGCTATCATTAAAGATTTTACCTCCTTTCGGGCTACTGAAAGACAAGGCATAATGATGGGAAAATAGATAAGGTAAGGGGTCAGTTCTAACTTTAGGTTAAAATTTTAAATTTCAATATTTTTTATTTCAAGTTAATTAAAATATTTATTTTTAAAATATGAATGATATTTTTAAATTTCTGTAGAAAGTTCAAATATTACTGATATTTTTAAATTTAGATAGAAAATATTTTATCTTTTTAATAACATGCATATCTCCATTCTACATTGGAGGTGAGACTAATTCCGCGGGTATATTTAAACCTCACAATCCATATACATTGGTTAAGTCTACGGAGAGTGGCTCGTTAAGGCTGAACACGAATCGAACTCAATACCCCACTTCATTGGACAAACATCTTGACCATCAAACTAATCTCTTGAGGGTAAAAAAAAATAGATAATAGCCTAAGATTATTTTTTTTTTAATGTCTAAAGGTGTCCATGTATGTGAAAATCCATCTTCTGCACGCATCAGGTAAGTCTGTGGGGATTGGCCCTTCATTGGAGTCAATAGGAATTGACCCAAGACTCCAATCCTGAAGTCTTATGTCTCAACTAACGTAAGAAGAAAGAAATTATAACTCATATTCCTATGATATGATTGAGAATGTGTTTAAAGGAGAAATTATGTGATTGTGATGATCTTTAGAATTTAGACATTTTTTTGCCCCTTCGAATGTGATGATCTTTAGGGTTGCACCATCATAGTGATTGTAATCCTAATAATTCATACAAATCTAGGAACCCCATTCTTGTGGCATTCACCTAAATCACAGACCAGCTAAAGATAAATGCTTTTTCTCTTCAATTCTAGCACTCAATAGGGGAAACTTTTGCTACAATTCCATTTCCTGGAAATAGGTCACATTAGCACTTGTTTTGACATCTATTGAGGGGATGGACTTGGGACCAATTCACCGTCACTTTCCTATCATGACTGAATGGTGATAGGAATACACTAAATGGGGACATCCACCACTGTTTCCACCCACCATTTTTATTAGAAAATTACAAATCATTTTAAGCATAATTAAAAAAAAAAAAAAAAGAGAATTGTATCATCGAGATATCGACCAATATGCCGATATGGTCATATCAGCTGATATCTCGGCAGAAAATGCATATCCAAACCGCTACAGAGGGAGTAAAGGATGAGATTCTTGTTTCAGTGGGTGTTTTTTGTGGTGCTTGAGTCTCACCCATATCCACTTGGGAGAGGGCATCCTCCAAAGTTTAGAAAGAAACAGGCTATCTTTTTTATTAGGATAGACATGCATTGCATTTTCAAGGATTCTCTTTTATTTTGACACTATAATTTATTATAATTTTTTTTAATTTATTATCATTATGGGGCTGAGAATTTAGATAGGGAGAAAAGGGTTTGAGAATTGGATAGGGATAGCTTGATGAAATGTATCCATTCATGAACATGGTAGGCATTGTGGTATTAATTTTTTATTAAAAGGGTCCCCAAGTTTTTGATTCCTCTCCAAGACTTTGTTTCTTCATAGCTGACGAAATATTTCACAATCTTTCTCACTGTCATCACTTGTATTATTCATGTGTGCTTTTAATCCTTGTCTACCAAGCAACCGGCCAAATACACTCATTCTGTCCAAATGTTTTAAGGGATTTCTTCTTCTTCTTTAAAAAAAAAAGGGAGGATTTTTGCTTTTTGATTTTTTTTTTTTTTAATTTACGTGTGGAAAATCGTAGGATACCCAGCGTAAAACATCTATGGATGAGCCCACTACCCCTAGGGCACACCAAAGTTAGGCAATGAGCACTTGAACTCGCAACCTCCAACTTTTTAAAGTTAGAGGCAACCAGTTGAGCTTCACCCATTTGGAGTTTAGCTTTTGAATTTATGTGGTACGAATTAAAAGCCTCTTAATTTTTTTACAAAAATTCTAAAAAGACCTTCTTGAACATATTGACTAAAGGTCAGCTTTCGTATCAAAACTATTTATGTTTATAAATAATAATTAGCGCGTTATAATTTATTTTAAAGAGCCCATATGAGGCATTTTTGTCACCTATATTTACCTCTAATTTGATTGCCATCAAAGTAACATTTCCTATGGAGTTGAAACTAAATATCCATGTTAAATTTTTTTTAATATCATAATCCAAATCTATGATTGCCTAATCTAATTGAGTTTTGGGACATTAATAATTCATAAAAAGTACTTTTTAGTCAACCAATTTTCTTAAGCAATGTTGGATTCAGAGTAGGCCCCATAATCTACATTTAAAAGGTGCTATAGCAAAACATCAATAGAATGATTGATAATTAGTGAACATGGTCATGGGACCTTCTTAAAATTTTAATACAATGTTAAAGCCTTTATGAAATTATAAAAAATGTAGAGACTTTTTCAAATAAATCAAAAGAACATGAGCCTTTTTCAATGTAGCATATGCATCTATTAAGTCAACTGCTGATAGATGGGATTCTAACACATGATGATGGTCATGTTATAGAAATGTAAGCAACAATTAAATGTATCTATATCTTATATTGAAGTTGAATATCAAATTCTCCAAGATACTTCTTATAAAATTACAAGACACAGAGAATTTTCTTTACTCCAATAACTCCAAGGGATTGTATGTAAGTCGGAATCGTCTCACAAAGCAGGAGTCTTGAGTATAAATCATATTCCACCTCAAATGATTACTTTCCGTAATTTTATCGGGTGTGTATAGGTTAAGAGATTCACACATATTCCGATGACTAATCAAATGCTCTAAGAGAATATATACTCGTTTTATGCTCATCTTTTATCTTAAAAACATTCATGTGGATTCTCTTCACAGTGACTTTGCAGCTTTGCTTACACCAGAATTTATGTACATTCCATACCTAATGGAAGAAAGGAATCATCTAGTCTGCCAAAACTGAGCTATGTCAAGCATCTCAGAAACCATGGATAAAAAGTAAGAAACAAAAATATTTTTCTTTTTGTTCTTTCTATTTGTTTATTAAAAGGGATCTATCAATAGTAGCTAAATTTTTTTTTTTTTTCAATATAAATCTCAATAAGCTTCACTAATCTAGTCACCGAAATATGCTAAGTAAAAAAGGTTGTTGCTAGACTAAATTCGAATCGACTTTGTTAGGATTTCACTTCAATTTGGACTCAAAAAGGCCCCAATTTAGAATTGGATGAGTCCTGGGCCTTGCATTTTAAAAGGCTTAAGCCAATCCAAAAGCCTGAATTTAGACTCAAGCTAGATTTAAAGCTGCCATACAATATTTACTTTATGTTTTATATTAAGAAAGAATCTATTCTGACATCTTATTTTAAGAAATCTGACTTTTAATTTAAATAATTAAAATTCTAATTATTTAAATCCAAACTCAATTTCATCATCATCATCTAAGTCATTTTTTCTATCAATTTGGAATTGACTTTTATATTTGGATTTAGCAAACCGTTTCGATGGATTTGGCAAACTCAACCTAATCCATAATAAAGATCAACATCTCTAAATAGAACTTGGAATGCACGTATCCTTTATGTGGAGACAAGCTTTTGTCATATCTAAAAATGAGATTTAAATAAAATTGGAAATCTACGGGAAATAGAGAGACGATAGAAAGGTAAAGCGTTTAGTTATTCTCAAGACCCAACCCAAATTATAATTATTAGGGCCTGTTTGGGCCGAATCTAAGTTTGGGCCTTATCATTGCATCTTCAACAGTCCTGTCAGACCCTTAGATGTAACTCCCAAGATCAACCCAAAATTGAATCCAAACTTGTTTCTTACTCTGAAACTGGGCGCAAATAGAACCAATTTTTTTTAATTTAGCCTAATTAGGTTCGACTTGTGGTCCAACCATTTAATCCATAATGCTAATGCAATATTATGCAAAGATAATAAATTGTTATAGTAAAATAAATCGTCAAATATTACAAAACTAAAGAAAATTGCATTCACAACCATGACACATTAATAGTAATGGTGGAAAATAATATTTAAAAAAATAGAGAAAAAATAAAATAAATAAAAATTATAATGGTTCATATATGATTCAATTTAATTTTACAAATGATCATAGATTGACATAAAAATGCTTAGTCTCTTCACCTTGGCAAAGGGACAAGGAGGCATTGGAAGTGTTATTTCCAAACTCAACAGATACTTTGTACTCTCCTAAGAATCCATCAAAGATATAAGAACCATGATCATCTGTTTGAGCTTTCAGAATTTTAGTCTCCCATTCTTCAAGAAGATCGTCGACAACGTCGCCGGCAGGGAGGTTCCGGAGATCGTTATCGGTAAGGCACATTTGATAGCACCCGTTCGGATGCAGAGCAGTCCATAACATGATTCCATTCACTGAAGGATGGGAGAATCCTTCTCGCAAAACCTCTTCAAGATAGATGGCCTGCACCAGAGGAAATTAAAATCAACTCAGTGAACTCATCCCAAAGCACTTGTTTGACTCATCATAAACCCGATTATTCAATTCATGCATGCATGGCACCCATAGATTCGAAGTCTAGCCCATGTTAGCCCTACAAAAGTCATTGCATTATTATCTCGTAATGTTTCTGTATCTAGAAATTAACAATAACTTACCGATTTACCAAGAAATGGAAAAATTATCAAAATTCTGCTTGCAATGAAATAAAAGAATATCCAAATTTGAGTTTCCACCCATCTATCCAATCCAATCCGCATATATTCACGGTCTAGTCAAGTTCACGAGTTGGGTCAAAAATTGTCATTCCAACCTTAATTTTTATCTTTTCTTTAGAATATCCTTTGTTTTACAGTGATCAAGTGTAGTAAAATGTGAATAGTTTTGATAGAGAGAAGGAGATAAGTCCTTTACTCGTAGAATTAGGAGAAAGAAATAAATGATTAACAGAGTTTAGTAGCTAACCTGTGTTCTTTGATCCATCGTCTTGCTGATGTCGATCTCTGTTAACCAAATCGGCAAATTGAGTGTTGCCAATTTATCCAATATGGCTCTCATCAAAGGAATGTTGGGCTTAGTAAAATGGCCCTCCAACCCTATTCCTTCCATAACTGCACCACCTCTCTGAAGCTCTTGAAGCCTAGATATATATGCATCGACGGTCGAATTCAGATCATCGCACGTTTCGATCACATTGAAATCATTCATGAACAATGTAGATTGCGGATCGGCTTGCTGGGAAATCTCGAAGAAGTCCAAAGAAGCATTCGGCCGAGCCTCTGTTCATAGAAATCAAAATGGAGCATTTCATTGCTTACATCCCAGTGTATGAATTCTTCCTTGTACCTATTCATCAGACTCTGTATGCGCGATTCGACGGCTTGGCGGAGCTCCCCGCCAGTGAGGTTACGGACCCATTTGGGTGTGTAAATTGGGTCTTCCCAAAAGATGTTGTGGCCCCTAGCAACCATCTGGTTAGCCCTAACAAAGTTCATCATCTGATCTGCTATGCTGTAGTTGAGCTTGCCCTGTTCGGGTTCTGTAGCGTACCATTTCAGTTCGTTTTCAAACACTGCTGCATTGAATCGCTTCTTGAACCAATTCTGTAGTGCAATGGTTGTGAAATTTCATTAGTAATTTAGTATTACCACATATTACTAGGCAGTGGGCCTCATCACAGGCCAAGCTCAAGCCCACCTGTTCAGCTACATGGGCTCAAAACATAAGGCCGACCTGGCCAGTATTGGTAACTTACCTGATAAGGTACATTTCCTAGTATGGTTTTGGCAATTGCAGAACCAAATGGGAAGTCTTTGGAGATGAGCTCGACGGTGATCGAAGCTCCTTGGACCCGATCTCCTCTTGCATCTGCCACATGTACGGCTACCGTGCGTTTTCTTTTCTGTTACAAGAATGACTTGTGAGATATTGTTAAAAGATATCTGCTTAAATGATCAAAAGAAAGAAGGGAAACGATTCAATGATAAACACCCAATCTCTGTTGTGGATGATCCGATCACACCTAAAGTAACCATAGTTTAGAAGTTTGGAAAACTTAAACGAGTTAGTTTGAGTTAACTCGATAGGATTTTAAGTCAAGCAAGTCAACAAGTTATTCCAAACCTTGTTTGAGTCAAGCTTGAGTTTTGAGTTTTAACGATTGAATGTGATAGAAAATGGGCCAAACATGATGGCTCGGACTTGCTATCATTATATAAACTGAAGGGAAAAACAGAAATTTCTCAATGTGAGATGAATTACAGTTCTGATTCTATCTTCTTGTTGCATTCTCCATTGCTGGTCTGTGAATGGCTGTAAGGAATTGCTCGCAACCAAAATTTCGATCGCATCTCCTCCGGAACCCTGCACAATGTTCAGTGCTGTTATTACAAACATGTAATTTTCCGAGAATCGGTGAATACCATAGTTAGAATCACATGAATTGCCTGAAAGAAGAGAACGGCCGATGATGACAATGAATCGGATACAAATCCACCTTTGAGAAAGGACCAGCAGTCGTTTCTCGCCGTTACGCTGCCTATACATGTCGATGTTGAATTACCAGTGGATAATCTGGCCCTTATGATAGAGGAATTTGCACCTCTGATTTTAACCCAACCTGATGAAGGATTTGAAGAAGAAACTCTGTAAATTAAGATCAATTATATCACTAATTGGCAATTACACAGCTGACTTAAGGAATTTAGTGTGTTGTTAACTGACGCAGAAAATCAGGCCTGATCTTCAGAGTTCAGACCAATGGGCCACGGCCCAGGGCGCTGACTGAGGATGATACCAGTTATGTAGGCCTGTTTGGTAGTCTGGAATCAAATTGCTGTAGAATTTTGGATCATGCATAGTTCTACAGAATATAGATTCGTAGGAGGAAAGCTAGAAAAGACGCCCTAAAAGAAAACAGGTAGAAGCCAGCCTTCTAGTCTTTACACTCGATGCAGCCCGTATCGCTTAGTGGACCTGATATTCGGCAATAGGTCCCGCCAAGGTGTGAAAGGAAGGCCTAAGATAACTTGATTTAGGCCTGTTAGGCCTGCAGGACCTAAGTAAATAAATGATGTTGGTGATATACAAAATTCTGGGGCCTTAATGGGCCGAAAATTTTTGTTTGTGTCTGCCATTTGGGCCCAATTTTGATTTTTAATTTACGTGGCCCACGTTATTGGTATTTCAAATAAATGTAGAAAAGTCTAAACATATTGATATTAGCTCATTAAAATACTCTTATCACGTTGTCGTGATTAGCAGGTCATTCTACCTTTATTATCATTAATTATTGATTTTGATAAATTATTACGCCATATGATTCTGCTGATCAATTCTTCTTTAATTTGTCTTAAGCGCCTTTTTAAAAAACATAAAATCATAAATTAACATGTGCTTTGTGGATTGATCCCATTCTTGGAAGATTAATATCCTATTAGAATGTTTGTATTTTGATGGGAAACGAACCTGAGCTTAAGAATATAATAAGTCATGATGTATGAGAGAGAAATTCCTTTTTTTTTTTTTTTGAAACATTAAGCGCAAATTCTCATTAAAAAGGAATTTACAAAGCTAGGGATTCAAGTATAGGAGGTATATACTCAAATCCCAAGAGGAAGAGGAAGAAACAAATAAAAGATACAACCATAGGTCCACCCAAAGCAATAACCAGATGATCCCTCGTCACTCCAGATTAAAAAAGATGAGTAAAATTCCAAGGATGGTGTTTGTAGATAGACACCGGCTTTCGCCAAAAAATCTGCCACATTATTCGTTGATCTAGGTGTATGAGAAAAAGATATGCCACCACGCTTACACAGCCGCCATATGTCCCTAGCAATACTAATCAACCTCCACGGGAGGAATTTCCTATTACTAGCCCAAGAGATGGCATTACTTGAGTCACCTTCAATTATGAGGTTACCACACCTAAACCCAAACCAAATCTAAAGTGCTCTCCTAATTGCTCTCAATTCCGCCTTATTAGATTCCATAAGACCAACTAACTCGGAGAAAGTAGCCAACATATTCCCTCTATCATCATGAAGCACTCTACCGATTCCTGCCAGCTCAGGTTTACCCCTTACCGTCCCATCAACGTTGAATTTACATGACCCAAGCGATGGCGCAACCTACTTAACCGATCTCTTTCTAGCTCTACCAACACCCTTCATACACCCATCCCAAGACAGATAAAAATCCTCATGTGTTAGGCTCCGAAATTCCTTACAAACAGACAACCAACTAATCACTTGCCACTTTGCCCGCTCAAACACATCTCTGGGATCACTCCTCTTTCCCTCAAAGATCCACCCATTGCGCTCTTTCCAAATAGTCCAAGAGACAGCGAAAGGAACCAATTTCCACGCCACTCTACATTTTCTCTAAACGGACCCCCATCTAAGACTCGAATACCTCCTCCACTCCACTGAGAGAGAAATTCCTTTTTTTTTAGATATAGAACTATTATGATTTTGACATTATTGTTTTATTTTATAATCTTTAAATCAATTGATTAAAAATTTAAAACGAGTCAACTTTTTATACTAACTAAATCAAAGAATTTTTCTTTCATTTATATATTATTTAATAATATTTTTTTCAAACAAACGGTAGCATTTCTATTTTTGAAATTTGAGAACCCAGTCTTTCACAAAATAATCGTGACCCACCAACTACTGACAGATTCCATCACAAGCATGCAATAACTCCCTCTCAACTCACCCCCTCTCTCTCTCTTCTCAACCCCCATTGCCCCATCCACATGTTTGGGACATGTGACTTGCAAATATCTTCTAATTTATGCTAAAAAATCGAAAATTTAATTATAATTTTAAAACTTGTTTGTTATATTGGATAAAAAAGCTCTAAAGAAACTTCTTAGGTCTCTCTATTATAGAAGCTTTATTAAGCTAAATTTAAGGTGGGGCATATATTTTTAGATGAGATATGTTTAGAATGACAAAGGCAATGGGTAGCTAAAATCTGAATATTATCTAATTATTTTAGTTTTATGATCTTGAAAATTTGATTGTTAAAAGCTATTAATTTTGATTATGTTCATCTCACAGAATTATGATGATCGTAGGAGTTTTTCTTTAATTATATCATTTATAAGTCTTTTATCCATCCTAGACCATATAAATGTATAAACCCGTGTCTCTAAAACTGCAATGTTGAATATAACAATTATATGAGCTCGTATATCTAATAAATCGCATGATATCATATTATCCATGAAGGTTGGCTTGACGTTCAAGAACCTGCATATGATATGTGAGGTCTTTGATCTAAGTCACTATCAACAAAAGAGTCACTCCTCTTATGTTGCCCAGTGTGCATGTATACAAAGGTTTGCACATACTTTAAAAGGTTTGGACCAGACGTTGATATTAAAAATAATCTCAACTGTCGAATTCAAATATATATCATAGGTAAAAGTTTTCTTTTAATGCCATTGTCATGATAATGTGACCTACCCCTTGAAAGGCACTTAATTCTAATTGGTTTTAATATTTATTGAAATAAAGGAAGAAAGATGTAAATGCATGTACTCACAAGAGAAACTATATTGCTGTTCTGTGCCAGATTCGCCAGAAAATAGGCAGGAGTGTACACCCTCACTGCTGGATCACCATAACCCAACTCAATTTCCTGACTCGACCCATTGAAAACTCCCCCATTATAAAGAGCTGCTTCTGGGAACTTCTTACACTGAAAAAAAAAAGTTTCAATATTAAAAATTATACAAATTGGAGTTTAAAACCTAAATATTTCGAGTTATACAGTCATTAGATAGGCATTTAGTTTACTAATCCTATTTAGAGTGCCTGTGAAAGAACATTGATCATATTTAAATTTTTATCTCCTCCTCTCATTTGATAAAATTTAAAGTTTTAAAATGTGGGTTTTTAGTATAGAGGATGGAAATATATGACCCTCAATATATTATAGTCATATATGATCATTTCTTTTTAAAAAAATACTAATTATGATGGCATTACTAAGACATTACAAATGCTCAAATAGAATGAAGAAATGTACCTCTGTATAGGCTGAAGAATCATAAAATGACGCTCCTACAAGGACAAAACAATAAATTAATAAAAAAAGAGGGAGAAATTAGAATATAAAATAAAATACGATAAGAGAAATTGTGAATCAGTGACTCTCCACCTTCACTGCATATCATTCAAAAATGCAAGAGTTTCCTTCTTCCTACAAGGACTCTGCAACCATTCCTACATTAACTCTTGAAGCAATCAATCAATCTTAAAATTCTACATTCACCAACATTAGATTATCTCCAAATCAGTTAAAGATTGATGGGTCACGAAAAAAAATTGGGTTTTGGAGAAATGAGAGAAACCCAAGACTAATTCGATACCATGTAACCTTTATGTTAAGTGTTGTAATTTAGAAAAACACATTCAACAAAATACAAAAGGTTTTTTGAAATTTTATTACATTTAGAGAGAGAGAGAGGTATCTAACCGTAGGAATCTGCTAATGAAAGGTGAAGGAACAAGCTTATCAAAATCAAGAGGTTGAAAAGAATTTGACATGGGAATCTTTGGTTGTTCATGTTCTCCTTTTGCCAGGGCAGAAATGTGTGTGCAAGGACAAAATGGAGGTGGAAAATCTTGGTGTATGTTGGGCTTTCTTCTTCTTCCCCTTCTGGAGGAAGGTAGGAATGATGGATGAAAGAAGATTTGGGTGGAAGAGAAGCTGTGAGGAGGAATGAATTCACAAGAAGAACAGTCCCTCTTTTATCAGTTTTAGAGACATGGGTCTGTGACTAGTTCACGTGATAGCTTCAAATAGTGAGACTTGGGTCTGTGGAAGAGAATGTGTGACAAGCAATGCCATGTATACCGACGATTCTTATATATAATATTCTCTCTATTTTATTCTAGTTGTAAAATTTGAAATATTTTTATTTTTTAAGGAAATCTTTATATAAAGCTAGCACGATCTCATCCATTTCTAGCATGAGACAATTATTTTAAGATAATTTCAAAATTTAAATAAGACAATTAAATTGGAACAGATAGAGTATATATTTAAAATGAAGCCATGTACAGCTTCACTTACTAGTGTGTGGATTGAGAGGTTTATACATACTCGTGGGATTAGTCTTATCTCTTATGTAGAGTAAGAATACCCATGTTAAAAAAAAATATTATAAGATATTTCATGAAATTATATAGATATTTTGACTATAAAGTTGAAAACTAATTCGATAGTTCTAACTTTGGATGTTAAGATCCAAAATTATATTGTTCTAATAATGAATATTTCATGGGGATTTTTCTAATAACCTAAAGAAAAAGAAGGGGTATCAAAAGTTAAAAATTGTAAAAAAAAAAAAATTGAGAGAGAGAGGCCCCTCTTTTTTAATATTAAAAAAAAAGAAGCTTAGGCTTGTTGACTTTTATGAACACAACAAGTGAAAAGTTGTGAAATATTGGTCATTGCCTCAATGGCAATAGAAGAATGGTACAAGCACGGGCGGGCCCGGTTTTGTTCGGCTTCTTTCAGGTCGTTTTCTATTCATGATGATAGAATACAGGAGGTGTATTGATCTAGGCCGTCCATTGAATAAGCCATAATCTGGGCAGGCCCTTTAAACAGACATTTATTTATTAAAAAGGTTATCAATGAATAGACAATTATTCATCATTATCACCACTATTATCTTCACATTTTATTTAAATAAAATTAACGAATACATTCTATTTCTCTATTTATTTATTACGTTTGCACTCATAACATATCAGTGTATAACGAGCCCACCGTAATTCTGCAAGATGGGCTTTGGATTCGGGCGCAACGTCGCAGCATGATTAGGGTTTTGTGGCACTATTAGGGCCCTTTGTGAATTACATACTTTCATGCATCTTTAGTAGAGGTTGCTAACATTTACTCGGTGGCCAAATATATGGGTCGATGGGGGAAGGTGGGAAAGTACTGATGGTTTAATGCATTGCTTGACTAGTAAGTTGTAAGAGAAGAGAAAAGATCTCGCTTTTACATGAAGAACCGGTTCACTTTTGAAAGATGATAATTGGTATATTACTTTGTTTGATATTATTTCATCTATTAAATGTTGATGAATGTGTTGAATTTTTTTATTTAATTATTAAAAGTTAAATTATTCCAAACTATATTAATGAACCACAAATTTAAAGATATATAATGTATAACTATACCTTTTATTTCTACTAACACTATTTTTATATTTATCCTTACGAAGGACATGTATAAGTCTCTTGTACACTTATTCTTGTAATATAGTATTTTCCCATTTAATTAATGATATACTTCTTCTATCTCAAATTAGTTGTCTTACATGGATTTTGAAATTATTTCAAAATAGTTATCTCATTTATATTAAAGTAGTATAAAGTGTGCTGAAAATAGATGAAATCACATGCAGTTCTAGCCTTATATAGAGAGTTTTTTTAAAAATATAAATATTTTAAATTAGTAAATTAAAATGGGATGGAGGGAATATTTTTTTATCTCTGTTTAAAAAATATAAATTTTATAAATTTATTATTATTTTATGATGAAGAGGAATATAAAAGTAAAATAGTGCAGCTTTTTGAGTTAGGGCCATGACTTTGTGATGTTTATTTTGTTTCCCAAGCATGCAAGCAGATGCATCTTATCTTGGGTTTGTAGGAGGAGGAGAAAGAAGTGTTGAGTGTTTGACTTGTTGACTGAATCTGCCACGTGGCACAAAATTCAGGGGACCATTCTTTGTTTCTTTCTTTCTTTATTTTTCTGCCCTCGAATCAACTGTGACTCTAATATTGCAACTGCTGCTTCTGCATTCTGATTTATGATTTTGAGTTGTGGTGGGCCCCACCAATAAAGACTAGCCTAAATTTATCCATGCGTGCCAGGCCTTCCATTCCATAGATCATCACACGCCAACGGCACCCTCTAATATTACTTTATTTTATTTTATTTTTTAAAAAACTTAGGTACTGAGCCGTCCCATCTGATTTTGTCAAGAGTTTTACTTGATTAATTTTTAGGACATGTATACACTTCTATATCCGACACATGTCAAATACAAATTATGGAGAGTGATCCTTTTCTATAAAACAAGAGAGGAATTGAGTATCAAACTAATCCCTCAGAATTCTCTATTATTATTTTATACATTTAGATTCACTCAATGAGATCAAGATAGATTAGTTAAAATAATAAATTTTTAATATATAATTTATAAAATATTTTTATTAAATTAATCAAATTATATATTTTTTTAAAACACAATGATTAAATATTAAAAATAATAAAAATCGATCAAGCCTTTTTAATTTAAAATATGTAATGTGATTAATTTAATTAAGATAAAAACAACTTTTTGAACACATATATTCAATATTTCAATGAAAGTCTTTGCTTTCAACTCCACTTTATTTGATGGGCACCATAGAGGTAGAGGATGACTATTATGATGTATGCACAAATGCCCATTATTGTGCAGGATATTATTTTTTTAAATATTATAATTTCAAATAAAAAATCTTAAGTCTCTCATAATCATGTTTGAGAATCGGACACAACTTTGTGAAAGAAAGAATTGAATGATTAAATATATTATCATGAGTATCATGAAATTACTCAAAGTGGAGTCAATTTAAGTATCTTATCCTTTAGTTTTAAGATCAAAGTAAAATGATTGACTAAATAATTTTTTCCTATAATATTTGCTCCAATAACATAAACGCATCAAATAGACATTAATCAAAATTAATTTAAAGTTTAAAATTTAAAATGATAACATTTTGAACTTGAATTTGTCCTTAATTGAACTCCACATCAGGCCTATATACCGTGGCAAACAAGTTACCTACTTTATCTTCCACCCGTGTCTAAAAGCTGAAGTGCTTGATAAATAATTGTCTGAATTGGGTATAGGGGCTAGGTGGGCCCCATCTAATAAGTTAGCCCGAAAGTTCTTTTAATTATTAGGTTCATCAAAAATATCTTTTATTAGATTTACAACGATACATGTAATCCGATATAAGTTTTACTGCATTGACCATTTTATCTTTCAAATTCACTCATCGAACTTTTGCTATAATTAATTCAAAAGTATACAAAATGTGGAAAGATAGCTACCTTTTATGAAAGTATATTTCTTAAGTTCTCAAAATTTTGACGATTTCAAATTAGTTTTTAATTTTTAAATTTTATGACTATTAAAAATATAATTTAATTGATTTAATTTTTTTATAAACCTTATTTTCAAAAATTAAAGTTTCAATAAAATTGGCAAAATAGGCCACACATACGAGGAGAAAAGAAAATATTCCTAAAAATGCAAGTAGGGGTGCATGTCGGTCGGGTGTGTCGGGTTCCTTAAAACCCAACCCAACTCGAGTTGATAATAGGGGTTCAAATATCGGCCGATACAAATCGTATCGGCCAACATGCAGATATTGGTCGTTTTTGTAAAAAAAAATAGGAGAGAGAAAAACATCGGTCGATATATCAGCCGAAAACGATATATCGGCCGATACCGAATTTAAAACCCCTGATTGATATATATGGAACCCGACCCAAATTCTCAACCTGAACTTCATAACCCGGCCCGACCCGAATTCTAACCCAACCCGCATTTTGAACCTATTTTAGCCTAATTTTAGCCTGGTCAGATTGGGTTGATCGGGTTGGATTAACTTGTAAAATCCTCAATCCGACCCAACGTGACCCGAATTTCATGCGGGTTTTTTATCTTCTCAACTTGACCTGACCCGCTGACTCAAAAATCTCGACCCGCATGATTTCTTGGGTTGGGTCATGCGGGTCGGGCTAAAACCCAACCCGTGTTGCAGCCCTTAGTAAGTGACATATTCTTTAGCTTAGACGGCAGGGTCTCAAACAAAGATAGGAAATAGAATTGCTCTTCATATGAAACTCAAAATACAGTCAAAGGTAAAGAATGCAATAGACTTTGCCTTATAGCAAATCAGATGATTTGGTTCACACAATGTCACAGTGTCATACATTAGAAGCAGAAAATGAAAGTGTGAGTAGATTAGCTCAGTCTCCGTGAGCAAAATAGCTCAGTCTCTTTTCTTTTTTGAATTTATGTGTAGAAAATCATGGAATACTCAGCGTAAAATTCTCACAGGTGAGTCCACTACACTTAAGGCACACTAAGGTTAGGTCACAGACACACTAAAGTTAGGCAAAACTGTGCAGGTCCATGTGGGACTCAAAGTGGACAATTTCTTACTAACTTGAACTCTAAGCCCTGTGTTCGACTCGAGTTATTACACAACCAGTTGAACTCGGTCTCTCTTTTCCTGAATGAGAATTATAGTGTTCCCATGGTATCTACACCACCAACTGGATTGTAAATGTGAAAGCAAGCAGGAGAGATTAATGTTGGTTAGTGACCATAAATTGGCTCTTGTTTGTGATTACTATTTGTTGGTATCTTTATCTTAAGACTAAAATGTCAAATGATAATAATGTTGTTTGTCAATTTTTACAAGAAAATCAACTTTGTACAAAAAAGTATATTTAGATGTGACACAGACAAATTTTGTGTTTATTGGGTTTAAAAATATGATATTTATGTTATATAAGAAACATTGTCTCATCTAATATGAAAAAACTACATTTTTCCTTTGTTGGATTTTTCTAATGTATTTAGAACTCTTTTCTTCTAATTATTCATTTATAGTTCTATGTTATGAAATACAAATCATTCAGCATAATATTATAATGAACATTTATTTTACATTATTCTATAAAATATAAATTGACCGTTAAACAAATTTTAAATGTATACACAATATCAATTAAAGGAAATTAATGTGATTTAAATTCTGGCATTTGGGCCAAACTTGGGCTTTTTTATGTACTGGGCCTGATCAACCCAAATTCTAATTCCAACCTAACTTTTTGGAGAAAAAAGATAAGCTCAATCTAAGCCTGGTGTTACCCAAACTCAATTTATGAACAATTTATACTTGCAGTTTACTGGGTCCCACATAAGGTCCAGTTTCGTACCCATCTTCTAATATGATCAGAAAAAAAATCAAGATGAAAGGGAGAAAAAAAAAACACATTGCTCTATTTATTATGAGCACAGAAACAATAGATTCCTAGCCATGATTCACATTCTACAGTTTTCGGTTCAAATGGTCAAAATGATTCGAGTACTATGGTTTTATTCTTGAGAAAAAGACTGCTAAAATTAGAAAAATATAAAAAGTCTAAAAGATTTTTAATTGAAATTTAATATTAAAACAGTTTTTTATTTATTCTAACTCTAGATAGATATATAACTATTTAATTTCTTTTATTTTTCATGTGGGTTCGGTTTAGGACCAGCCCAAGTTGCAGCCCTAGTTGAATTTTTTATTCGAATTTGAAAATATGGACCCTATTTCTTGTTTTTAGCTTTTATAAATAAACAATTTGTATGTATTAAAAAGGCTAACAATATATGACTGGAGAAGAACTTTCAATTGAGTGATTGTTGCCCATGAGAGACAGTGAGCCTTGGGTGGGCCATTGAGGTCCAAATTTATACCCTTTCACACTTACTTCCCTGTGTGGGGGTCATTGGGGTCCAAATTTACACTCTCTTCTTTTGCACCTATTCACCTCTTATAAATTGTATGTGTATCTAATTTAGATCTATTTCGAGTGATCTTACCATTCAATTAAAAAAAAAAATCACCTTATTTTTAATATTGATTTTAGATCCTTGAATATGATAATGTTTCAAATCTAATGGAGATGTTTTATTTAAGAGACGTCGCTCTAAAAATACCTCTCAATACTTGTCAACATGGTTAAAAATATCAGTCGATAATATATATATTGGTCATACATTATAATACCTGCTGATATGACTGATATTGATAACTTTTTTTTTTCAAGAAAAGTTTAATATCAACCGTGGACCTAGGCCAATATCTCGACCGGTATTTAATCATATTGAGACAATATCGATCATGATATCAACCGATATTTTGATTTTTTAATTTCTAAAAAGAACTTGCACATTTTTTAATTTCTTAATTTTTTTGAAAAAAAAAAGGAACAATCGATATTTCAAATAAAAAAAGAAAAAAATATAATGATATCCGTGGATATCTCAACCGATATCTCATATTCAAAATATCTTCAGATATCAGAAAAATCTGATATTAAAACCGCTGTCTACCGATTCTTATACATTAGACCCACTCATGTGGCCTCCCATAAAGCCTAGGGTGACTGTTCCTCACGAGCAACATGGTCCATGATTGATCAGTGATAAAAAAAAAATTATCAACTCCACATTTATAAAATCCCATATAACATACAGCATAAATATTATACTAGTGAAAATCTTTATTAAATAGGGTAAAAATCTATTTATTAGTATTTATTATTTATGGGCTTCAGCTAGACTTGCTGTCCTCACTTAATTTAAATTGAAAATTATATTATTAAATTAAAATTTCTTTTCAATTATACACTTTGCTTATCTTAAATTAAATAGTTACTAATATCTAGTTTTTTATAATTAATAATATTTAAAATATTTTCTCTTAATTTAATATAATAAAGTATAGAGACATTTTAATTGGGGTGCCCAGTTTAACACGGGATAATTCTTTTAGAAGACACGGATTTTTCAAACTTCCCACTTTACTCACATTCATCGGTATAGTGACCGACTAAATTACTTTCTTCAAATTTTTATTTTTATGTGATCGGTACACCGATTCACTTAAAAACTGAACCAATTTTTAAAAATTCATTAAAACATGTACTCACTAAGACCCTTTCTGATAAAAGAATTTTCCGTATTAACACGACCGCCCTTTTAACTGAAGCCCAAAGGTTGCAGACACCTGAAGTTTTATCCGACGGCTGACTTAGGAAGACCTTTGGATGGGTGGAGCAAATAAGAAGGGCGTGTCATCTGCGGATCTTAGGCTTAGCCGTCGACTGCCAGCAATACAAATTATAGTTTTAATATGGCTATTGGGGGTTATAGTATATTAGTATGTGCGTTTCCCACCGCTCATAAGTTTCTCTCCAAGAGAATTCGTGGTGATGATCACTAGTTTTTTTATACAATTTATATTTAGATTATTTTTCTCATTCCTATACGAAACTTATCTTGTAATAATAATTGTATCAAAAATGATATTTATATCTTTATTGACTTTATAATTAGAAATAGAATTCAAATTAAATAACATAAAAATAAATTGACTCAATAAAGGTCTATCTAATACACCAAACCATATGATTATTCTAAAATGGCTTCTTCCAATGGGCACTCCTTGTGATGATGCTGAACCATGGCAATTAGGATCTCAAGATGTAACAATACCTGTGATGCAAGGAATTATTGACTTGCATCACGATATCATGTTCTTTTTCATTCTGATTTTGGTTTTTTATAGAGATGTTGGTTTGTGTTTAATAACATTTTTATTATGAATTTCATCCTTTTCTACAAATGATTGTTTATAGAGCTACTATGAAGACTGAACTCAAGATATTTTAAATATTTGTATTTTGGTAATCAACTCGAATTAAAAAGTGGATATTAAAAAAAATTGAAGAGGAAGGAGTAGAAGTTAGACATTGAATGTAGGATGCATGAGTGAAAATTTCGTCCGGGCTGAAATATCAGTCGATATCTCTGCAGATAAATTTCTCTCTCCTCTTTTGTGTTTTTTTTAAAATATCGGTATTTTTTTTTTTTTATGCATTAAAAAATAAATAAATAACCTAAAAAAAAGCTAATTTTTTTTAAAAAAAATTGAAAACGATAATATCGGCCGAGATATCTACTGGGGCCACCATCGTTTTGATTTTTTTTTTTTTTTTAAATGTCGATATTATGAATATCAGTCGATATCGGACCAATATATCTCGCCTATATATCGGTCATATCGCCCGAGAACTACTGGGTACGGTCAATTCAATACGTATCGGCCGATATGATAGGGCTCTGAAAGACCGTATCATATCGGCCGATACCTTTCGTATCTGTCAATATCTTCACCCCTAGTAGGATGATTTATGTTTTAAATTTTCTTGAATGTTTTACTGCTATTTTATAGGAGAGATCAGGGGTAAAAATCTCGATATCAGTAGATATTTGAATATCGATGATATCTCGGGTGATAAATTTTTCTCTTCTATTTTTTTTTACAAAAACCAACAATATATATCATCGATATCAGCTTATATTGTAAATATCAGTAATTCAGTATATCAAGGTTTTAAAAACCGTATTGTATCAGCCAAGATTATTGCCCTTGGGAGAGATTGTATAATATAGTTCTGTTGGTAGTAATTTTTTAAATAAAATTTTATCTGTTAAAAAATGTCAGTTGTTAAACTATGGTAGACGCACATGTGAATAGGCATCCTTTAGACCTTTACTAGGCTTGCGACAGGTAAGAGAAGCAGATGCAAAAGCATACACTCTTTTGCTTTGTATGTTTTTTCTTTTTTCTTCTCTTTTGCTTCTTTTCTTTTCTGGTCTGCAACTAAAAATTCCTCCTTCCCAGTTTTACTCTCCTTTCCATTTATAAACCAGAAAGAAGAGAAGAGAAGAGAAGAGAAGAGAAAAGAAGAAGAAATGGAGCTTTTCCAGGAACTTCTTCTAGCGGCTGTTATCTCTCTCATCTTCGCTTTCTTTCTCGCGAAGATCGTCTCTTTAGCTTCTTCATCCGATCACGACCGTAGCCTTGCCAAAAGCGTTTTCTCCACCGCCGATCTATCTCAGTACTCCGTTCCTGCCGAGAACGAGCGATCAAGATCTATCCAGGAGTTGCACTACTCAGATGAGCATCAAACGCGGGTTGTGGAAGAGTTTGAAGTGCTGATGAAGGAAAACGAGACGGAGATGAAATCCGACGGTCAGGACAATCCGATCTTTGCCGGAACTTCCTCAGAATCACGGTTGGTGAAGGAAGAAGAAGAAATTGGGAAGGATTGCGGAGAAAAATCGGCAGAGAGGGCGTTATCTGAGGGAGGAATGGATCGGATTGCCGTTGAGAGGTTGGAGGCGGCGATGGAAGAGAAAAGATCTGAACTTGATGGACAATCTGGTAGTGAATTTGCTGAGGAAGTGGTGAATTCACCCGATGAGGCAAAGGGAGAGAAAAGATCTGAACTCGATGGAAAATCCCCTGGCGAATTGGCCAAGGAAGTGGTGAATTCTCCAGAGGAGGCAAAAGAAGAGGAAAAACCTGAAATTGGTGGCGAATATACTCGTCAATTGGTCGAGGAAGCTAAGAAACATAGCAAGGATGGATATGATGCAGTGACTCTGACAGCATCGCCGGAGAATATCGAGAAGGAGAAAAAGAGTTTGATTATTGATGAGGAAGAGTGGGAGGGGATTGAGAGGAGTGAATTGGAGAAGAAGTTTGGTGTTTTGGCTTCATTGGTTGCTTCCGAGAGTGGTGAAGTGCTGTCGAAGGTTGGAAGCGATTTGCAGATGCAATTGTATGGGCTCCATAAGATTGCGACAGAAGGGCCTTGTCATGAGCCCCAGCCTTCAGTGCTGAAGGTTTCTGCTCGCGCCAAATGGTATTGAATCTTTTTACACTACTTTGCTCCTCCTTTCTCATTTTGCTAGTTAGGGATTGTGCAGATTTTGCTCTGAAATTCTTCTTTGTTTGCAGTGTTATTGCTGTTGTTGTCATTATGGTTGTTACCCAAATGATATGTAGGTGACGAGAACCAATGTCTTAGAAAATCTGAACCCAAATTCAAGTAATGTGCAGAACACAGTCACATTTTATTGCAGCCATGAAAATGATCTATCTGCACCCAAAAACCCATGTAAAATTAGCTTGGAATGCTTCAAAGCAGACCCAAAATGCCATCAGTGGAAAAAAACCAAAATGAAAAGTTGAATGCTAATTCGGAATAAAGGCACGCCGTAGTTTTGCCTAGCCATTGCCTAGACTCCAAACCTATTTTTTAGAAACTTTTTTCTATAATATGCCTATTTTCTTTTTCTTTTTACGTGTGCATAGTAAAATTAGGCTCGCAACTTAACATATGCCTTGCCTCTTAGGCTCCAGGACCCCTTGGCTCTTTGATTGTTCCTTGTGCCTTGAGTACCATGCATGGAATGTTGAATTGCAAAACAACCTGGGAATGGGGTTGTTTACATTAAGTTTGGAAGGTGAAAGAAGGAATAAATGGGGAAAATGATAAATGGGCATAGCTAGAAATGATCTCATTTAGCTGGGAATGGGATTGTAGGATGATAAATAGGATTGCCCACTTTCTTCACATTATTGGCAGATTCATGTCTGCTAAGCCATTAGTCTCCTCACTGATTGGGAACAGAAGAAAGTTCAACGAGAAGTATTGAGATGCAGTTCTTACTTCTAACTTGTAGTATTTTGTCTTTCATAAGTCTAAGTTAATTAAGCTTTTCAGAATTCACCTTATGTAGGTTTTGAAAGTGTTATTTTTTATATGTTATGTGGCTTAGCCATGAACCTAGTGTACTGAAACATAATTGTTAAGTTATGAATTTTCAAGATCACTTCTGATTTCCAAAACCATTTCTTGAGACAATCCAAAACCATTTCTTGTCATGTATGTGAGACACTTCAGCTGGTGCCTTCCAGCAGCTGGATTCACTTGCATTTATGTGTGACCATATTAGAATATTGAGAACCAATATTTCGGTAGTCTAACATAATTATTTATATATTAGAACTAATTCTCCTTGACTGACAAAAAATTGAAATTGAGGATAACCTAAAATTAGGTACTGTTTTAGTTGAATTGCACCAGTACATATTCAGACCTGTCAAACCTTGACAGGGTTAAAAAACAACTAAGAAAGGGCTGTATGTTACTGGTTCCTGTACTCCTGTCACATAGCTTGTAAATCATATAAGGGTGACACCAGCAAACAGCTCAACTTAGATCTTTCCCCAGAAGCTTCAACAGAACCCAGTGTCTAAGACAGAAGCATTTTAGGTGTAATCACTGTATGGAACACCTAAATGGTAACGACCTGTCTGTGACCAAATATCGGGTGTAGTTTGATTGCTAGTTATAATAACAGGGTAGAGAGCTGCTATGTGTGAGTGATGGAGAGCACTGATTACGTTGTGCAAGGCATGCTTGGCAACAACTGGGGAACACGACTCCGGAGGTGGCTATGGAGAAGTATATCAGCCTTCTTTATGACAGAATTCCTGGGTTGAATCAGGACTATCCTAGAGTAAGTGTTCTGCTCATTAGGCACAGTACTTCCATTCACCATTCTGGTTCTTACTACATTGCTCACTGGGATCTATAATTTCCTTTATTGTTTTGATTACAGGACAACAAATGTGAGGAGGCGGATGATTCTCTTGAAGCACATGCAACTGGATCAAAATCTCCTGATTTAAGTTCATCGACACTCAATCTAATGAGTTCTGAAAATGAAAGGTGCTTATGTTTTGCCATTGATATGTTTTGCCCTTCGTTTTGTTTCACTCTTTTCTAGTGATTTTCTGTAGATTAATTAAAAAGTTCTTATCCAGGAACGCAGAAGAAACTCATCCTTCCATCCCAAGTGATGATATGATTGGTGGTTATAAATCCATGGAACAAGGTTTGCAAATAAATTCAATCGCTAACCTGTTTTTCTCTATTTCTTTGGCTTCGTTATTCATCCTAAAGATGTATATGAGGATCATAAACATAGCATTTGGAAATGAAGACAGCTTATGTTGGATACAAACTTCTTGATTACCGTTTGTGTCCTGAACTCTCTAGAAGTATTATCGAGTTAACAATGCCGACATTATTTTCAGTGTGATGATTCATTTCTGAGATGAAGAATAGCTTCTTTACCTTCCCAGTTTTCAACGTTGAGCAGACTCCTGAGCGAGACAAACACAAACGCGCACACACACAGAGAGAGAGAGAGAGAGTGTTGAGTCACCTTTTAACATCTCTTGGTCATTTCTCAAAGTTTGTCAATTCTGTTCTTGTAGCCATTCTCGTTATGTTTCTATGGTAGAACCTTTTGGCATTCTTGTTTCAAAAAACAACAGCATGAAAATTTAAAAATAAAAAATAAAAAACTTAAAATGGTCGTGAAATTAAATTTTCTTTTACAATTTTACACTAATTTACAGGTTAAATGACTAAAATAATTATTGAATACTCCTGTTTCAAAAAAAAAGGTTATAAAAAACGTAGCCAGGACAGGTTGAATGAAACGGGTGAAATCTGCCCATTCAACCCAAGATGAGCCAGATCAAGCCAGAATAGACCTGAATGGTGAGCAAATCAAAATATTTGTAGATCTATTCTGGTTTAAAGGGATGGAATTGATAGTTAAGCTATTTCTTGATGTCGTTTCTTAATAGTATGCATTCTATTTGAGGGGTAGGTTTCTTAATAGTATGCATTCTATTTGAGGGAGAGAGATTCTCATCACTTACGTTCATACGCCTTTCTTGAGCATGAATTTGTTCAACATGCATTCCTGCCCTGAAATTACAATGACTGAAGGTGTCCAAGCATCATACTCAACTAATCCTTCGGGACATATGCACACCTCCCTGCATACAACGCCAGGTTCTTCGATGGGACCTTACTGAAATTACAATCCGTTGGCAACCCTTTAATTCCCCTTCTGTAGAGAGATCTTTAGCATCATGGGCACCACACATATCTTAAGCGCATGGTGTACATCATGATACTGCTGCTTCCTCTCACACCTTACTAATATCTCACACCTTACTAATATCATTGTTTGATCAAATCATAGAATTATTTCTCTTGAAATCCATTCAATTTTACTTTTACACAGTGTCTGGAAAAAAAAAACTCAGGCCACCTATCATTGAGGCACTTGCCATCCCAAAATGACTAGCCATTATGGGTGTTGTTTACCCCCATCTTATAAGTTTAAGTTTTCCCCAGCACACATCCGATGTGGGACTCAACACACGCCCGTGTGACATGCTCCCCGGCTCAATCCCTGGTGCCTTCACCATGGGGACTCACACTTCTTTCGTAAAGGGCCCACGCATCAAGGGGATCCCTTCTGTCGTGCCCCCGTGTTGGCTCTGATACCACTTGTCACGGAGGCGTTTGCCATTTCAAAATGACTAGCCACTATGAGTGTTGTCTACCCCCACCTATAAGCCCAAGTCTTTTCCCAAGGCACATCCGATGTGAGACTCAACACACGCCCATGTGACACACCGCTCACTTGATCTACTGTTGCCTTTTTAGGAAATTCAGTGGACGAAGCCATATGACATCAGCATGCAGCATCCAACCATACTGAAATTATGATTCAGGAGACTGAGCTGATCATTTTGCAAAGGAGAGCAAGAGGTTATAATACTTGCAACCTTTTCCCTTCAGGTCGGTGCATCCATCATTGTTATTATGAAGTATAAATATATTGCAAACTCTCGTTTACTGTGTGGCTGGCACTATTGTGTATATAATTGTCATTTGAATAAAGGGTATATATGGAGTATTCTGTCATGCAAAAATATTCTTCATTGCTTACATTGTTATTACCATTTTATCCACACCAGTCTTCTTAACTTCTTAAGGGGATCAGACTAAACAAAAGAGAGAACATTTGAAGCTTTCATATCGGCCGATATTTGTACCCCTGCTCTCTCTCTCTTACATTTATTAGTAAGTCGGAGATATTTTTATTGGAAAATATTGAACTTATAAGTAACAAGTAATTTGATACGTCGGTATCCTAATTACTGAATGGCCAATCAATTAGATATAAAAGGTAATTGCAACACCAGTTTTTATCACGCTAAACTTTTGATACAATTATTGGATTGCAATGATGGTCTGTGACACATGCACCTTAATGGAGCAGGTAATTGCACTCATTCTAAAGCAATCCAATTAGACTTGTCAGTGCTTTGGGTGCGTATAATCATGATTATGGGTTAAAAGTACATGTTAACCAATAGATTAACAAAAAATTAATCACTTTGGGAACATTGTGGTTCTTATCATGTTCCATTGCCGTCTCTTAAAAAGACAGAAATAAATTGTTATGCTTCTACCATTCTGGGGTGTCACCCAGGGTCACGTGGGGCCTGGGCCTGACAAGGATTGCAACTTGGGTTGGGTCTTCACGTGAAAATATCAAAAAAAAAAAAAAAGGTCCGGGTTGACACGGGCTTGGTGTAGGCTCATTTTGGGCTCAAAATATCAAGGCTAAATATGGGTTGGCTGAGCTTAATTTGAGAAAGATTGAATTTAATCTGAAACTTATTAATAGTCTGATTTTCCTCGGTTAATATTGTGAAGAAATGTAAAGATTATGCAAAATATATAAATTATATTTTTATAAATAACAAACGGATCCAAAAAAAAATGCATGGGTAGCTTTGAAATCATGCAGGGGTGCAAAAATCACTTCTGTCGAATTATCGGCCGATATGATTTTCTCTCCTCTTTTTGTTTTTTTTTTTTTTTCTAAACATCGATATTATTTTATTATTTTATTTTTTCTGAATTAAAAAATATAAAAAACTAAAAAAGGAACTGTTTTTTTTTTAAAAAAAATGAAAATGTAAATATCGGTTGATATCAGTCGATATTTACATTCTTGGCCCATCACCATTTTGATTTTTTTTTTTAAATATCGATATTAATTATATCGGCGATATATCGGTTGTACACCCGATATAATATGTATCGGCCGTATTTATACGGCTGTTAAAAGTCGAATGATATCGGCCGATATCTATACACCTAAAATCACGGTTGGTCCTTACAAATAAAACTCGGTCGGTCTTGGTTAGAAATTTGAAAATTCATGTCAACTGAGACGGTATGGGTTTGAAAATTCATGTCAACTCAGACTCAGTTCTCTGTCTCATGGGTTTGTTTAAAACCCTCACCTTACTAACCAGAGTTCCAGCTCTAAGCTCCATCGTAAGTTATCTATGTAAAGTTGAGGTTATTATGTTTTGACCAACTCATATTTTGGTGTGGGTTAGGGACATTCATGTTATCTAAAAAAACTCGTATTTTTGGCTATTTTGTATTTGATTCTTAATTCATTTTTAATTTGGGTCAACCAAATCAAAGTTAAATTCAATTATAAATTAACTTGTGTAATTACATATACCATTGAATCTAAATGTGGAGTAAATTTTATTGTCTTATTTTAATCCAAGAGGCATTTGAAGATAAGTCTATACACTCAATGCATAATCACTCTAAATTTTAATTTGTAAAAGATGTTTTTTTTTTATATAAAAAAAAATTAGAATTTGTATAATTTTTTGGAAAAATTAAGATGAGATAAACAGACCCGTTTTGTCGGGGTAATAATCAACCTCCGGGCTGAGATTTCAGTCTATGGGTCGATAAAGATACGAGTGATTTTCATCCTAACCAAACCTATGAAGGGAAAGAATTTTTATTTTTAAAAAATGCCTTAATATACTTTGAACCCATAACTTTCTTTTTGCGAGAACTCTACACATTCCCAGTGCCCTTTTCATTTACTATATAATATTGAAATTTGCATATTTTTGGATCAAGAACTAAAATTCCTCTCAAAACCAAGGATTTTCTATGCTCATGTTTCAATTTTTTTGGCTCAAGCACATGCTCAAAAAATATTGCTACAATTTCGTGTCAATTTTTTTTACCCTCCCTTATTATAATGATCTCCACAGTAATTGGGATTGTCTTAACTTCAAACTAATCTACATAAACGTGTCTTCATTTATTTCTTTATTTATTGACATGACTAGTATTTTGGGGGGTCTTCAGTTTTATTAGTCATATGAAGTTGAGCTTGTCTGGATTATTCATGAGCTCAAACCTAAGAAGAATGGGCTTAAACATGTATTTTACTGATGGAGCGGGCTTGGGCTCATGTTTGAAACCTATTTAGTGAACAGGCCGGCTTGGGCTCATGTTTGAAATCTATTTAGTGAACAGGCGGGCTTGGGCTTTTAAGTAAAGCCACTGAGAGCTTGTTAGGCTTGTAAACTTGTTTGTTAATAATTATATAATTTGTCATATAATATAATCCCCTCACTCAAAACAAAAGGAATGTGACTAAAATTTGAAATGGGGCCTTCTTATGGACTTTATACTTTGTTCTAAGTAAACCATGAAGTTGAGCCTTAAAGTGGGTTTTAGACTCACTTTGGCTTAGTTTGTTAATATATAACAGGCTCCAACATACAGTCTCAACTCTCAAGGATTAAATTTCTCCAATTGACAAGAATATGAAAATCAACTCGATTAATTGGAAGGAAACTTTTAATTGCTGAACAAAAGTTTGGCACCTTCATCAAGACTGCCTTAAAGATACACTTAAGAATCATACTGCTCAGAAGAGCCCAAGATGGAATCGCCATGCCACATTTTACTAGAATTGATGGACAAATATAACCACCCAAAAAAATAGTGAAGGAAAATATTTGATTTTCAACTTTTAATGGCTTGCGCTTTTGTGGTTGTACTTTTGGATCTCTTGCTCTTTTGGATTTTGGAATACACATTCTTGGTTCTAAACGCAAGTAAAAGATCCAACCCGAATCCAACCAAGCATGCAATTGCCATGATAACGAAGACGAGCCGGTAGCAGTGGGCGCCGATGCAGGTGTTGGCACCACTGGCAGTTTTAGTGGCTTGGGCATCATATAACAAGCCTGCGAGTAGGCCAGAGAAAAGGAAGGAGCCAAGGGGGAGATTCAAGATGAGGATGTTGTAGATGAGACCATAGTATTTGAGACCGAACAGCTCAGATGCCGCTGGTACAGTAACGGCGAGGCGGACTCCATAGCACATTCCGACAATGATGGAACCAATGTATAAAGAACCTGGCAATGCCAAGGCCATGATCACATATCCTACAGCCATTAGAATCTGAGAAGCTGCATTCCATAGAAGCCTTGGTGTTGCACATTTTCTACAGTTGAAAAAAGAAATTGTGGATATAAATTTAGTAATGTCAGTTATCAAAATTTAAGAGAGGAGATACTGAAATACCAATCTTCTAGAAATTGACACAAACTGAGAAAGATATCCAAGGCTTCCAATAAAAAAATAACAACATGGAGTCAGAAAAAAAAAACCTATGACAAATTCCAAAAATGGAAAAAAAGTCTGATAAAAAATCCAAATTTAGTAAATTTAAAATTAAAACAAAGGGGTCTCAAAATGGAAGAAATAAAAGTAATGAATATGAAACAAAGAAAGAAAACTAGGATTTATAAAATATCTTTATATAATTTTTTTTTTAATTTACGTATAAGAAATCATGGGATACCCACGTAAAACTCCCACAAGTGAGTTCACTACCTCTAAAGCACATCAAAATTAAATCATAGAGGTTCGAACCCACAACCTCTCACTTACTTAAGCGGAAGACAACCAATTCAACTACACTTATATAATTATATATAAATACCGACCTGCCCAACCCCCTAGCCCAGTAGGTTCGAATCCTGCTTTTATTGTCCCATCATCCCCATTACACTGCTATTATTCCCGTGCTAATTAGATGCAGACTCCACTAGCTTAAGATTTACCGACTAAGACTCATTATTATAGAATATTAGTTTAGATACGCCCTCCACTAGCTAAAGATTTACCAGTGTCTATCCATCCGACTAAGACTCAGTTTTATAGAATATCTTTATATAAATGTTTTATACTATATATATTATATAATATACTTAAAATATCTTGAATCACGGGTAGATGTAGCTCAGTCGGTTACCTCATGCCTCAAAAAACGGGAGATGATGGATAAATTCAAAAAAAAATACATTGGATTATAACATTTTTAAGATAACTTCTTTTTTCAGCAGTAATAGAAAAAATCATTAAAAGAGAAAAGAGGAAAGTTACATAAAAAAGTCTAAAAGAATTATACTAAAAAAAAAAAGGAAAAGAAAAAGAAGACAACAGACCTGAAAGTCAGAAAAGAAAAACTTAGAAGAGATATTGTGTATTAGGTTTCATCATCACTATTGAACCCATTTTTCCCTTTATTAACCCAACTTGACCATTGATATTTTCAATGATCTGACGACCCTAACTATTTTCAGGTCTCTTGATATTTTTTAGCTGTAACTTGCATAATAAAGTGGTGCAACTTGTCCAAAAAAAATGGTTATTTTTCTACATATCACATATTTAAATAATAACACTATATCTAGACATTAAGTGATCATCGCACACAAATATCTACCCCAAATATCGACATTAAAGTAACGAATATTTACTTTTGACTTTATTAGATTTTAGGGGTTCTTCAACCCAAAAGTCTGCTCGTTTTCTAGCCCTTCATTTAATTTTAATTTTAACTTTTCCCCAGCGACACATACGGGAAAACAACAGGTTTGTCGGTTTTCATCTTGCAAGAGCTGAAAAGGAGATGTACATAATTCAGTACTCCCTCTTGGAGATGTACCTAATTCTGTACTCCCTCCAATCAAATAAAACGTGAGCCTGTTGGAGTTTTTTCCTTTATTTTTTAATTATCGTCGAACGTGCACAAACTGTCATATTTCAAAGAAGTTTTTTGATCATCCAACCAATTCCTTTATTTCACTCAGGTATATACTAAATATACTAAAATTTTCATGTCATAGACAAAATTTAAGAATATCAGCCACCAAATCCCTAATTCAAACTCATGATTTTAAACGGGGTTCAAATCTCGGCATATACATCTTAGTTATTTTGGACCCCTGGTTGTAAGAATAATGAGAACAGAATAGATTCATTCTATTTCCATGGCTCTTGAAACTGGATATGGTCAATCAACTCAAAATTTAATTTAGTTGAATTAGATTGACCCCATCAACCTGTAATTAGAGTTTCTTTATAATTTAATCTGAGTTGACTCAACCAAAGAGGATTTGAAAAGATGTAAATCAGCAGATTCAATTAGATTTTGAGTAAGAGTGGAATTTCAAGTTTTAAAAGCAGGTTAAGTATCAAGGACAAGTTACTTACTTGATGAAGTACTCGGAGATGGAACCGGATCCGATACGCCCGAAAAATCCAAAGATACTGGTGAGCGACACGAACATGGATACATCCACGTATCCTAGTGCCAGGCCCATCTGACCCAAGTTATTCATCACGGCCAAACCCGTTCCGACACCGCACAAAAATGATACAAACAATATCCAGAAATCAATGGTCTGAAATGCTTCCGATATGGTATGTTCCTCTCCCAATTCGGGTCTTCTCTTGACATCCACCTTTAATTCCTCCTCCTCGATTTCTTTCTCTTCCTGTTGTTCTTCCTCTGCCCCATTTTCTTGGATCAGGAGTGGGTCATGGATCTGCTGCTCCATATCTAACTTCCTCTGCCGACCCGATTTCAACCCCTCGTAGATCGGCACTACCAGCGGCAATGCAATGAGGAGGAGGAGGACAGCGGCGAAGGCGCGTGAGACGGCGACACCATGAGAGCCGGTGACGTCGAAGACAAGGAGATAGGCGGCAATGACAACGGCTACAGCATTAAAGATGGAGAAGTAGCGAGACTCGTCTTTGTCGTCGGAGGCAGCGGCAACAGTTGGGTCGACTTCTCGGAGGAAGATCATGGAGGTGAGGCAGACTATGGCGGGGACGATGGAGAGCATGAGGAGGAAGGAGGAAGGGCTGTCGGAGAAGAGGGCAGAGCAGAGGTCGGTGAATATGGCGGTGCTCAGGCCAACGTAGCCCTTGAGGATGCCGGCGACAGGGCCTCTGTTCTTGCGAAAGTTCCTGATGCAGGTGACCAACACTGCAGTGTTCATCCATGTCGTGCTGTTTCCACCCATGCACAGGAAGATGCACATCTACAAAATCCAACCGTTGATTAAATCATTTTTTCATCAACTTTGATTTAAATTCGTTCAACCATTAAATTAAACTGTTTCGAGTTTATAATGACAAATTAAACTCTCTTGATATGACCCGAAACAACTTAAAAGACCGCTTCTTGGTTTTGTGGAGACAAGAGAAAAAATTCTATTGCAAGTCATTTTCAAAGTCAAAGAATGGAAATTTGCTAAAATTTATAAAAATTGACTGAAACTGGACTTTATGTATACATGACAAGAGTCTTAAAATGTTAAATAAGAAATTAATTCCTTCTTCTAGAAACAGAACCCATTTCATAAATTTAACTAAAGAACTTGAAGAAGTGGGTTTTTCTTCTTCTTCTTGAATCATAAAACCCAGTTCGTAGCATCAATTGCATAGCTTCAGATTCCTGTATTTTGCTGGAAAAGAAAAAAGAAAATTTTGATTGCAGATATTTTTTAAATAGAAAAATTAAGAATTTCCTAAATATTATAAATTTGACTGAATCTGGTCTTTTAGGTAATTCCCATACACACTTCCTTTTTTTCCTCAGTTAGAATCACATTCACATTCTTTTTTCAAGAAGATACTTCTAGAGTTCTAGTATATTTTTTAATTAAAAGACTACCGTTCTATAATGCTTAGATGCTTCTGATTAGTGGGTATATACTGAAATTTTCATTTGTAAATTAAAAATAATATGAGCTATTTTTTGAAAAAAAAGAAGAAGAAGGGAAGCCCCTCAAATTTATTTGTAAAACAAAAAAGGGAAGCCCCTCATATTATCCCCCAAAAAAATCCCAATGGGCCATATTGGCCAAAACGGTGAAATTGGTCAAATTTAAAGAAAATTTACCAAAATATCAACTAAAATATGACAAATGTTGGCCGATATAGGTTTCTTTTTCCGTAATATGCTGGGACCCAAGCTAATAAATTTTGGACAAAATTATAGATTTCAAGCAAATTTTTTAATTTAATTCCTTACTTAAAATAGAAAAAGGCGCCTCTAAAAATAATAAAATGATAATTTTGATATCTCAAAAGATTAAAAATTGGTTAATTTGAAAAATACCTGCCAGTAAGGGAGGGGACGAATACGTTGGCTGACGATGAGCCACTGGACGCCGTACCCGACGAGGCCTTCGACGGAGCCGATGAGGAGAATAACGGGGGTGGGCAGGCGGTCGGAGGCAAGGCCGGCAAGAAGGCCGAAGGCCTTTCCGACGTCTTTGGCGACGGAGAGGTTGTTTAGCTGTAGCTGGGTAAGACCCATGAGGGATTTCAAGGCGTCGGAGTAGTTTGAGAAGGTGTAGTTGTTGCCGGAAATCGACTGCACCCAAACCGCCGTCACGAACCCCAACCATTTTCCCGCCGTGGAATTCGGTGAAAACCGACCTCCCATTTCTTGAATCTTGCAATTTAAAACAGAGAAAAAGAGAGAGGAAAAGAAGAAAAAAGGCAGAAAATCTTGAAGAAACCTTGTTTGGTTGGTAGGAATTTGTTCGAAGAAGAATGAGAAAGAGGGTCTTCTTCTTCTCTTCTTGGATTTAATTTGGATTTCGTAGAAATTTGGTCTGGGCTTTTGCTTCTATGGGATTTAAAACTTAGGCCAAGAAAATATTTATAGAAGAAAGACATGCAAATGAAGACTGACAGTACACTCCCATTAACAGGACGGTACGAAATTTCGTGTAGAGTAGCAGGGGGCGCAGGTAAATAGATTGATTTGAATTTTTCTTTTATAATTTATTGAATAAATAAAAATATATGTTTCAAGTTTTAAAATTTTATTTTGTTAACATTAAAAGTCTTTTAATTTTTTATTAAATTAGATCAGCTGATTTTAAATAAAAATGAAAGATATAAATAGTAGATGTCTTATGAGAGGAAATAGAATTTATTAAATTTATTTTGAGTTAATCTCATTTATATTATAATAAGACTGAGTAAATTTCATAGAGTGAAATGCATAAATGGTCCCTTAATTTGCTGTGATGTATCTCAATCTAAGGAGGAATAGTTCTTAAAAATGATTTGATATTGAGATCTATTAACAATCAAACAGAGATCATGAAATTTAAGAGTTTTTCTTTAATTAAATGCACACCCAACATGTGAAACTACTAAGTACTAACCCTTTTATAACTCACCTTGTGGGCTAACCCCATTTAATCATTTCACATATAATTCTATTTGATCAATTTAGCATTGTGAGTTTAGAAACTGAAATTTTTATCATTATAAATTATTAATTTTTCATAACCTATATTTCAAATTTATAATAATTGGCCAAAAGCCATTAATTTAAAGTTCTATTGAGTTTCTACTCACTCGATTATGTAAGGCTTTATTCATGTAAGGCTTAATTCATAATAAATGTGTTGGTTACCATAGCCTCTTTTGGGTTGTTGCTTTTAAATATTGATGTGATTAAAGAAATGGAGTCGAATAAAATTACACAGTATATCATTTTCAACCTTCAATTATTTAATCTTGGTGTACCTAGGGTCAGTCAACTCATCAGTGGAGGTTTTACTCTCACATGTAATTAAAAAAAAAAAAAAAAATCTATACAGGACATCGGTTAAATTAAATAAGAGAACTAAAAAGTAATTGAAGATAAACATGATATTAATAAAATTTAAAAATTGAATTTAACCAATTTTTAAAAACTTGATGCAAATCGTACACAAATAAAAGTTACAGTGGAATAACTTCTAAGTTTAGAAATGTTTTTTAACCACATATTACTATATAAATGATTATACGTGTGTGTGTTGCCAATTGATGGAGACATTTTATTTTATTTTTTTATGTTTGAAGAACTTGCTGTTCTAAATGGCAATGACAAAAGACAATTTTGTTTTTATATAATTAAATGAGATTTTCTTCTTAGGTGCCTCTCATATTACCGTGTGTAAAAACATACAAAAGTTCTCCGTAGGTGAGCATGACTTTCTCTTTCTCTAATGACTGATGTATAAGTGGGGTTCACCATTTAGAGATATTATTATTAAATATGTTTATTAAACATTTCAAAGGGTTTTCTTAATAATTAAGAAATATGAAGGTGTATCAAATGTGAAATTGAAAAAATAAAAAATAAACTGCCCTTTTTTAAATATATAAAAATATATCACTCTTATGATGGGGTTTAAATCTTGGATATCGGCTGATAATTTTCTTTCTTCTAATTTTTTTTAAAAAAAAGCATATTTATCAAAAGATATATATCATATTGGCCGAGATTATTATCCCTACTCTTAATATATACTTGAAATATTTTCATATATTTCAATATTTAAATATTGACGGTATACATAGGACAGCCATCCTACGGTACACCGTTACTTGATGAACGATACACCGTTAAGGGTAAAATAAGACTTTCACTCTATCCTATGTCTATAACAAATTGGCTCCCCATTTAGACACCGGTTGTTTTTGCCAGCAGACACTAAAAATTCAGATTTTCGGTGGAAATTACCATTCTGCCCCTTCCGCGCAAAATCGATTGCACGAGTCTGCAGCGCCATTTCGCGTCGATCAATCGATCTGAGGCGTATACGATCGATCGATTGATCTGACAATTCATTTTCGAGTCGATCGATTGATCATAACACGAGATTCAATCAATCGCACGGTTCCATGGGATCGTACGATCGATTTTAACTGAGAGGTCGACATTTTGACAGTCGACCTCTCATCTCAAGATCTATCGCACGATTCCAGTGATCAATTGATCGATTGTGACCCATTCAAAGATCGATCGCACAAACAATGGGAATCGTGCGATCGATTTTAACTGAGAGATCGACAGTTTGACAGTCGACCTCTCCTGTCAAGATCGATCGCACGATTCTATGTCATCGATCGATCGATTGTCTGTTTAGGGCAAGATCGATCGATCGATCACATAGAATCGTGCGATCGATCTTATCTGAGAGGTCGACAGTTTGACAGTCGACCACTCCTATCAAGATCGATCGCACGATTCTATGTCATCGATTGATCGATTGTCTGTTTAGGGCAAGATCGATCGATCGATTTCTTTGATCGTGCAATCGATCGCAAACGCGAAACTGAGTATAAGTTCAATCGCGCCTCTCTTCCCTTTCATTATTCCTTTCCATCTCGCCCCTTTCGAAACTCTACTCCCTCAATCCCGATTTCGAAATCTTCTCCCTCAAAACCTCCCCGATTTCGAAATCTTCTCCTTCAAAGCCCAAAATACACCGCTCTCATTCAAACCCCTCTCTCTCAAAATCCTTTCCAAAATATTTTCCCTCAAACCCTAAACACCCTTTCCAAAATGAACCACTCTACTATTTGAAGATACTCTTTCAAATCTCGTATATTGATTCGAAGGTATCTCTTAGAAGCTACTCTCTCAATCTCCGAATCGGAATCAAAGGTAACTCTTTCTCAAACCCGAGACTCTCAAAATTACTCATTACCCAGTAATATGGATTGTGAGGGATTTTTATCCACACCAGTTGAAAATGATGAGATTGTTGAGAATGATATTATTGACAATGAGTTTGTTGAGAGGTGTTTTTCAAGTCGTGACGATTTAGTGAAGCACGTTAAGGAGGCTTCCATTGCACAAGGATTTGTAGCTACCATTAAGAGATCATGCAATAAAAGCAATGTAGTTATTCTTGGTTACGATAGAGGGGGTACATATAATAGCACAATTAATTTGAAAGATGATGAGAGGAAGAGAAAACATATTCTCGCCTTATTAATTGTCCATTTGAAGTGAGAGGGAAACAAATTGTTGATGAGTCATGGAAGTTGACTATAAAAGATGTGGAGCACAATCATGATCTCACGAGCGTATTAGTAGGTCATCCTAGTAGAAGATGTTTTTCAGATGAAGAGAAGAGAATGATCACTGAAATACATAACAGCAATGCACCACCCCGGCATATTCTGACGACCCTTCGAAATGAGAATCCAGAGATTGGAGTATCATCTACTGATTTATATAATTTTTTGTCTTCGGTTTGAAAAGAGCAACTTAGAGGTAGTACTTCAATTGAAGCCTTATTAGAAGATTTTTAAGAAGGTGGTTACCAATATTTTCTCAACTATGACAGTCAAGGTCATTTATTTCATCTTTTCTTTGCACATCCACTGTCATTTGTACTTACGAAGAGTTATAATAATGTATTTCTCATGGATTACACTTACAAAACCAACAAATATCATATGTCATTACTTAATATCGTTGGTATCAAAAGTTTCAACAAGAATTTATACTCATGCTTTGCATTTATGAGGAATGAAAAATTTGAAAATTACGTATGGACGTTACAAATGTTCAAGAAGGTATTAGGAGTCGATCATGATCGATAAATTTTTTTGACCGATAGAGATTTGCCGTTGAAGAATGTCATTGATTTAGAGTTCATTAATGTTGTACATCTATTGTGTATTTGGCACATCAAAAAGAATATTCTTTCTCATTGTAAGCCCCTCTTAAAGAAAGTGGAAGAATGGAATGCATTTATAACTCAATGGAATGACTTGGTCGAGTCTCCATCCGAAGTTGCATTTAATGAAGCGTTTGAGGCATTCAAACAAGATTTTCGCAATTATTCGGATGCAGTGAATTATATTAGAGTTTACATTTCCAAAATGCAGCAACTTCAAGGGTTGAAGGTGCACATTTAGTGTTAAAACGATATATAGCTAACTCCACTAGCGATCTATATGTTGTCCGAAGGAAGATATCCAATGCAATTGAAAATCAGTTTTAAGACTTAAAGATTCAAATGGAGGATGAAAAAATCTGGTTTGCTCTTACTGTTTCGATTCCTTTCTTTGATGAAGTGAACGGCAGAGTATCACAATTTGCATTTCCTGAGGTTTACAAGCAATATGTTATGCTCATGAACAGGTCATTTTTACCCAATTTTACACATGAGTTTACAGCTTCAATGAGCTTACCTTATGCTCATAGAATGCAATTGATGAACAAGTTACATTTGGATCAGATCCACCCATAATGGAGAATCGATTGGATTTCATTTGACGACTTGAACCTTTAAATGAATCGACCTGGGGATGAATTAGATGTTTACTGGGAAGACATTAAGAAAAAGTATGGAAACATGTCTACATTTGATCAACAGGAGCTCCAAGATCATATCCAAGATCTTGTCAGTGATGAGATGCATATCAGCCAACCTATTATGCAGTGCAGCAGAGGACGTCATTTAGGTTCAAAGAATTCAAAGGGTCAAACATCTACAAGACGAAATCCTTCTGCATTTGAGATTGTAGAGAATCAATTGACTGAAAGAAGATATGGATTATGCAAAAATATTGGTCATAAAAAGAGAACATGTCCGAATAGAAGTGCTGCACAGGCATCCTGCAGTATAGATTTAAATGCTTTGCCTCAACCATTCAATGATTATTACCCTGAATCGCAAGCAACGAGTTTGTCTCAATTTTCCGAAGTAAGTTTCGTTTACATAATATACATATTTACATTTTCATTCATATAGAATAAGGTCAAAAATACTAACACGTACTCATTTTTCCACAGCCGACTGGTTCTTATAACTTCTATGACGATTCGACATATACCTCTAGTGATCTTACAGATCCTTGCGAATTACAGCATTGGTGGAATCAGTGATGGATGTCTAATCATTTTTTCATGTATTCAGTTGTAAGAATGTATTTAATTTCTAAAAAGTTGTATTAATTTTAATTCGGATGTACTGAAGTATGTATTCAAGCAAAAATTGCTATTTTAAATAAATCTAACATTGAGTGGTTTGTTACGAAATATGGGACCCTTGTGTGGGCCTTTCACTAAATATGGGACCTTAGAGTCGTTTGTCTCTAAACATGGGAATTTGAGTGGTCTGTCCCTAAATATGAGACCTTAGAGTGGATTGTCGCTAAACATGACACCTTTGAGTGGTCAGTGAACAAGTATGGGACCTTAGAAATCAGATGACCTGATTAAAAAAGAGTTTTAACCATTAATGATGAAGTTTGTCAAGGAATACTGGAGTAAACGACCTGTGGATTGTCCCATGTTTAGCGACAATGCATGAAATCCATATTTAATGTCAGACCACTTAAGACTCCCATATTTAGTGACAGACCATTCAATGCTCCCATATTTACTGACAGGGAAAGACTCCCATGTTCATTCAATTGTTTACGAACAAATCATTCACCATGTTCATTCAAATAGACGAAATAGTTCATAAAAAGAAACCATTCACTATGTTCATTCGAAATTGACAAACGATGTCATAAAAAGAAAACATTCACCATATTCATTCAAAATTTACAACATTTACATATGAATATCAAAATTTCAAAATTACAAAAATTTCAAATACAACGGCTATTCGAAGGCAGGAGCTGGGGCAGATGTAGAAATAAGTGCAGATGAAGGAAGTGCATCAACATCAATGGGTGCTGGTGCCGATGAAGGATGTGCTAGTGCAGTGTCAGGAGGTGTTGGTGCCGATGAAGGAGGTGTTGGTGCAGTATCAAGAGACTTAGGTCGTTCCCATGTCATGGAAGACGCCCAGTCGCACTCTGAATGGGGTCAGTCGAACGCACCTGAAGAGTGAGGCCAGTATGACGAGGCTGAGTGGTGTCAGTTATACGAGGCTGAATGGGGCCAGATGGACGAGGCTGAATGGGGCCACACGGAAGAGGCTGAATGTGGTCAGTCGGACGAGGTTCACTCGTGTCAGTGGACGAAGAGGCTCACCCCTATGATTGATTTATCATCTTCTCAACTAGCATACATCTAACGATCCCGTATGACGAATCGCGTCCAAGTTGTGTATTTACTCCTTCTTTTTGAAATAAAAGAACAGAGTTTCTCATTACATCTACCACTTGAGTCTCCAAATTATTCAGCTTTTTCATCGTCATTCTGACCAACTCACCATTTTTCTTATCAATTCTGGCATTCATCCTCCCTTCCATCTCAGCCAATTTATCGTCAACCATTCCTTCAAGCCTTCCAACCAGTTTTCCTTCCATTTCAGTCATTTTTTCATCAACCATTCCTTCAAGCCTTTCCATGATCCTTCCTTCAATGTAAGCAAATTTCACATCAATTTTTTCATTCAGTTTTTCTATGCTGTCAAGAAGTAGCATAGTACTGACTTTTGTATCATGTGGCTCAGTCCTCCCAACTTCAGGTGCCTCTGCCCCCCAACTTCAGGTGCCTCAGTCTCTAACTTCAGGTATGTCACCCTCCTCCTCAAGTGCTTCAACCTCAATAGGACCATGTTCTACTTTGGGAACCTAATGTGCATTGTCGAGTTTGAATCTCATCTTTCCCAAAGCAGACGCATCGAATGTATCGATTTATTCATAGCTATTTTCTCTTCATTACTATTTTATAGGTTTTATCATTTTCTAACATTTATAAGTCAAACCATATTTTATGATGAAATAATTAGAAAAATGAGAGTAAATAAAAGAAAAATGTTGCTAGAAATTTTGACATGTTAGTAAACAGTAACTAAGAGCAAATAAAAAATTTTAATGTATTATTTTATAGGTTTTAGCATTTTCTAACATTTATAACTCATAAACAATATTTTATAATGAAATAATTAAAACAAAGAATAAATAAAAGTAAAAAATGTTGCTGTAAATTTTGACATGTTAGTAATAGTAACTAAGAGGAAATAAAAAAAATTCATCTATTATTTCATAGGTTTTATCATTTTCTAACTCTTTTTTTCTTCATTTATGCTATTTTATGTCGAAATAGTTAACAAAAAGGAATAAATAATTGAAAAAAAATAGTAACTAACAAAGTACACAAAAAATAATTACAGATACATTCAGATGGAAAAAAATCATAACACCTTTACAAAACTTTTATTTACTACATATGTTGTTTAAGTTCAAGCATTTTTTAACAAATTATAACACTTTTATGTTATTTTTGGCTGAAAAAATTAAAATAAGATACAGATAAATGGAAATAAATTACAAAACTTACAAGAGTAGTAGATCTATAAATGAAGAAAAGTTTTATCCTTAAAAAACGGGACTTTCCACCGAGATTTAGACCAATATATCGGTCATCTAAGCCGATATTTCTAAATAAAAAGGTTTTTTTAAAAAAAAAAATCAAAATGACCGAATTATCGATTAGAAATTCAGTCATCTTGACTTTTTTTTTGGGTATGATACGCACAATATTGGTTGAATTTTTTACCCCTGCTTTTATGTTAATGACAAGGATTAGCAGAGAATGCTTATCAAGTCAGCAAGCAGCCTATCACTAATCTAAGTGATCAGTCATTAGTTCAATCAGCCTGCCACTAATCTAAGTGATCTGTCATTAGTTCAATCAGCGACTGTTGCAAGACACAAGCTGAAGAAATAGGACAAAAATCACGTGCAAGTAGGACAGTCTTATGAAAACCAATCATGATTAATTAGTTTGATTAGATGTAAAGACCTATCACTGATCAGGCATTACTATTATCATTCAATATTATATAATAAATCAACCGAGTTGCAGTAGCCCACAGATCATCATGTACAAGATAATCTTGTGACAAACAGATGTAATAAACTAAGTGTGACAAACTGATGTAATTAACTAAGTTTATTAATAATCAGTAAACTTGTCATAATGGAGATTTTTAAAAAACTCACTAAAATTTATAATAATTTTAATAAATACTTTTTGTTTTAAAATGTTAGAACTTCTATGAGTTGCTTTTGCCGATTATAAGATTCTAAACTTATTGGAATTTGAATGCTGTTAGATTTTAAGTTTGTCATATTAAAATTCTATGAAATTTGGTAGTTCAAAAAAAAACTTATAAAATTTGAAATGATATTTCGTTGTTCTTGAGGAACTCTAATAGATTAAAAAATTATTAATTTAAAAATATAAAATAAACACTTATGAATAAGAAAATAAAATAAATTTTAACAGATTCAAATATTTGGGATGCAAATTAGAGTGCAATACCAAGAATGGTTTGAATTACTATAGAATACATGATATCTTTATGACTAGATGAATAGTAACTTCTAAGTAATACTAACTTTCTAAATTAACTAATTTATAAAAAAAATTGGAAAAAAAAAACCCACCATTATAATACAACTTTTTATATTAAAATATTCATAAACTTTGGTGGACAACATTAAGATAAAAAAGTATGTCATGCTTCATGCATGCTTCTCTTTACCATTGACTGTTAGCTTGTTTTAAATAAGTTCATATTACCAGTATAAACTTAATATATTGTAGTGGCTAGGGAAAGCAAGTTGTGTTTTAGTTTAATGAAAAGGAATAATTGGTAATCTCATGTCTCAAGAAACAGGAGACGTCAAGTTCGAGCCCCCATAATTTTATACAGTGTGTCTTAAAGACAGTGGGTATCACCTGTAGTGTAGAGGTTTTACGCTGAGTTTTCCATAATTTTCTACACATAAATTAAAAAAAAAAAAATTTAAAACGGGATAGTGATTCTTCCACGGGTATTTTGTGTAACCCGACATGAGTTTTGCTGTATTGTCCATTTTGCTTTTAGAATCGGATCGCTGAATCATTGTCCCTTCTACTACAGTATAAATCGTATCACTGGCTGATTTACTAAAATTTATTCAAGAGAAATTGTTTTTTTATAAAGAACAACAAATCGGACTATGGATCATATCACTGATTTTTTTTAAATATTTTCGTACAGTAATAAAAGAGTAAAATAAATAATATTTTAAATTTCATGTTTCTTTTGCGAAATAATCAGCTCTACTCTTCGACATATAATACATCAAAATCTTGCAAATTGCAAATGCAAGCATATGAGAATTTGTTTAGTCATTTGAGACGGCTGCTGAGCTCACCTTTTTGCGTGCCAGAAGAAGTACAGGGCTTTGAATAAATAATTAAAATTCTCAAACGTAGGATTCATTAAATATATATTATAAGTGTAAAAGTTAATAAAATGATTAAATCTTGCTAATTGCACAAGCACGCGCATGATATTTTTGAATAGGCCATTTCAGTCTTGAGATGCTGCATCTCGCCTTTTGTCGTATACATGAAGTATAAGAAACCTGTGACATAGGAGACTATAAAAATGGAATTCATCTAATTATTTTATTATTGTAACTACTGAACATTTTAAAAAGTACCAAAGTTGAAATCAAAGAAAATTATAGAAACATAAAACCCAACTCATGTTTGTGGCAGGGGTTCAAATCTCGAATATCTGCTGATATTAAGTGTTTCTTCTATATATATATATATATTTTTAATTATTTTTATCGATTGATATTGACGATATATATCAATATCTTATAGATATAGATGTAAGGGGTGCGAATAAGGTCGATATAAATTTGAGCATGAATAGATTGTTAGGTTTGAATTGAATTCTTTAAAACTTCAATATTTTCTTGAGTCGAATTGGGTTAATTAGAAAAAAAAGAGTGGAGATCCAACGATCAAATGAACAAGTAAAATGCAAAAAGTACATTCGATATTGATGGGATTTTGACCTTTGAAGATAAAGATAATGATTTTATCGAGACAATAGATTATGATTTATTAACTTGATGAAGTATAAGTGCTAAAATTAATAAGTAAAATATAAATAAATTATTTAAATATTAATTTTAATTTAATTCAAATCAGACTTCAGATTTTAGACTCCTCTGTCCAACTTGACCCAGATTTTTTTGAGTTAGGTTATTTCACATCAATTTAATTTTTTTTAAAAGAAATACATAATTTAATTTTTTTTGTTAGATCGGACAAGCCTACGAGTTAGATTAAACAATTACCACCCCTACACATGATCCTCTTAATATTACAACTATATAAAACTTAAGATCCATTAAAAGAGCAGTTTCAAAATCAAATCTCAATTAAAAAAAAAAGTCTCTTTAACATTTTTCTATTGAGAAATGAAGAATGCTTAAATAATGAATATTAAATATTAAAGATGAGAAATTGACAACTGTGCTACCGTACTAATGGTAGAAAAGTTTGTGTCCCCTATTTGTTGAAGAAAATTTTTAAATGGACATATGGACCCTACAAGTTTGCAGGCAGTGTGTCCATCAATTTTTCAATCAATTCATGGTCTAAATTATATATTTTCCGCTTGATGTGACCCTACAAGTTGTCAGTCAATTTGTCAATCAATTCATGGTCTAAATTATCTTTTTTCCATTTGATGTACGGACGGTCCGTAATTCTCCAAATGACACAATCGAAAGTTTCCAACACAGAAAAATCAACCGCCATATGACTATAAGAGTGCACACTTCCAGCAACGACAAAAATAATATTATTAATGATAATACTGAAGAGGCAGTTCGAAATTTAAAAGAAAATATCATAAAAAGTTGTTACTTGTCTATTATGGTCAGTTTTAGAAAAATAAATTAATTTATTAAATATTTTTTTTAATTAAAGTGTTTAAATTTATTAGAACACCAAATTAATTCTAAAAGTATATGGAAAATTATCTATTCACACACACCTAGTAATTTCATAAAAAGTGATTATTTAAAATAAAATGAAAATAAAACTCATTGCTTTCGACGGATTTTTAACAGTCATTCCAATTTCTTTGAATTTAAATTAAACTCTTTATCATCCAATAAATTATTATATCCTCTTCAACTCTGTATGCAATTTATGAATTTTATACATCAATTTTATTTTAAATTATTTATGAACATGGGACAGTTCTCTCATTTTTCATTCTTTTAACCTAACTCTAATAATTCATTTTAACTATTAATTATACACTTGTAGTAGATATACTAACTATGCAGCCATGATTTTAGGCCTTTTAGTCTCATTAAATCTTAATTATCTATTTTATAGATTAAATTTCACTATGGACTCCAGAATAATAATAAATAAATTCAGCATTTTATAAAAAAATTAATTAGAACCAACAAAAGTCCATATTGGCAGTTAAAGATCGGTATCGATCCGATCCACATCGAATTTCTAATGCTTTAATGTCCATTAAAATTTGATATTTACACCAATTTTCAAATGGCTAGAGCGACTTTGTTAGTCAAATAAGTCCGCAAATATACATTGAATTTGTGGTGCATCAGCGAAATTCTCATCCAGTTCATTTTCCAGTGGCCCACCTAAAAAATCTCCTAACTCTGGCTCTATTATATTTATTTATTTTTCTATTTTATAATCTGCTGTGGTAGAGATCAATCATCATTCATGAACATTTGGATTTTGCTATTTGGTAGCCTCTAGGTATAGTATTGTATCAGTTTTTTAGTGAATTCATATGAGATAATTTGAGACGTGATTTTGATAGCACTTGTTAAACACTTGAATAAAATTCATAATTAAAAACTGATTTATAAGAAAAGGGTACACGTACATTTTCAAGATCCAAAAGTTATATAGAATGTGAGACTTTACTAACATTAACCATTTACAATTTCACGGAGACATCGGATACAATGACGTGAGTATAATCAGGAACGAGCCGGTCCGAATAGATGAAATTGATGAATTTTCTCTTCTAATTTATACTCAAATTTACAGATGAAAACGAAGCCCAACATATACATTCTATTAAAGTTCACCTTCATGAGTTCAAAATTTAGACCCATTTAAAAGCACTTTGGACCTTCAACAAGGTTCGCAGAGCCAGGTTCAATGGCAGTCACACAAATTTTGAGTCAGTCGCTGACTCATCGTCGCATAGACTCCACACCGGATGCTGTCCTATCTAAAATTTAAAGTGGAGGGAAGTCCTATCAACCAAGTGAACAACCCAACCTCTTTCTTTGTTTGAACTTTGAAGCTTTTCCAGGAAAAAACTTCTACTTGTCGAAGCTTTGCTTAACCCTAATACCAGAACACAACAAAGAGAGCTGCAACTATCGAAAAAAGCTGCTTTTTGATAGCGATGATGGCTGCAATGTTTCCCACGTTTGGGACCCACATAGCACGCTTTACTGTTCAAACGAAAGTGAGAACTGCAAGTGGCGATGGAGAGAGAAAAGGATAAGATCAGAATAGGAAGAAACGGCGAAAATAAACTGTTGGAAGGATTCAAAACGGCGAAAACGAATGAAGGAAAGATAGGAAGAAAGAGAGGCAGAAACCAGCATTCGCGTTGCTGCCGAGGAAGATGAGATAAGAATAAAAAAGAAGATGAGGAATGAAAGTAACCAAAGAAGGGGATAGAGAAAGCAAAAGCCTCCATCCAATCTTTTAAAACTCGGTCCCTGTAACAATGGATTATCTTTAGTCAAATCTGATTAAATTCGTATCATTAATAAAATATTAAATTATTAACTAAGATTTAATTAATAAATTAAAGTAAAATTTTATGTAAAAAACTATTTTATCAATATATATTTTAATGATTGAGAACAATGTTTCAAAAAAATTAATTATTCAATTTTTTTTTAATATAAATATTATTATTGATCAAATAAAAAAGATAAAATAACAACTTAATATTTTGTCAATATATATTTTAATCATTAAAAAAATCCTTTATTATAAGTATTATTGATTTGTATTAAGATTTTTTTATGTTTTATTATTTTTCTTTTTAAAAATTTTAACATCTAACTTTAAAAAAAATTATGTATAAAATCTTAACTTATTAAAAATTTAAATATTTTTTATTAAACATTTACTATTCACATTCAACTCTTTTTTTGAAAATAAGATAAGTTCAAAAGGAGGGGTAAAATCCCAAACTTCCAAAGAGAGAACAAAAAAATCCAACTGGGAGTAGGAGTCCCACATCGACAACCATAGAAACGTTTACTGGTGAGGAGGATTACAAAAGCAGGTTGGAGAGAAAAAGTAACTCAATGTTAGGCCTTATTGGGCTAGGCAATATGCGGCCATAGAACTACAAAAATATAAATTTATTATTTTGAATGGCTATTTTAAAAGGAAGGTTAAACGGGTTCTTCACAGGTTATGGGTTTTTCAAAAAATGCAGTTAAACTCATGAGTCTGATCGGATAAATAAGGATTTTTCTAACTAGCGGGGTTTTAAAAATACTGACCTGTATGCATGTTGAATACGGTTGACTTGTGGGTCGAACCAGGTTTGATATCATTACTTTTTTTTCCTTTTTCTTTTTAAGATAAAGTCTATAAATAAAAGGATAAGATCAATCAAGCCTATCTTTAAAATATCCTCCAAAGCTGCATACTCCAATCAACGCTTCTCCTTTGAGATAATTAGAATTCCATTTCTTGCTTGTCAAAATTTTGCAGTTGCTTCGAAGTTTTCTCTGTCTAGAAATGTCAATTAATGTTTCCCCTCTTTGCTACCTACTGTCTTTGTCGTACAATGATCGTAGGAAGTGCATAACTGAGAGGCAATCTCTAGGGTAGTGACGTCCATTTCTTTTTATAGTGTATTTTTTAAAAGATTTTTAAAATTCTCTTGCTTATGGAAAAAGAAAATAGAAGAGAGAAGTGGAGTAGAAGTAAATTTGAAAGTTCTTTTTAAAAGAGTGCACTACGAAAGTATGAGAATACAAAAATCATTACTCCATTCTTTTCTCTTGAGTTAGCTTTTGAAGATGAATTTTAATTCAAGACTTTTATCACTTATTAAGTTAATATCTTCTACTTAACATTAGAGATGAAATTAATCTCAAGTGTTAAATTATGTGGAGCTTGATTATTATAAATGTATTGTCGATTCACCAAGCTCTGTTCTAAGCTCGCGGGGGCAGAGCCTCTAGTCTATTTTTTTATTGGAAGACAATTTGAGTTCTTTTCTAAAAGTGAGAAAGAGCTATGAACAAAAACAGTAACTCAGAGTTACAATAGACTCTCCTTTGATTTCTTATTATTAAATATAGTGAATCGGTATTGAATATGTGAACATATGGAAAGAGAATTACGTAAATCTCTATATTATAGTGTTGATTTTTTTTTCTTTCAATTTATTTATTTATTTGATATTACTTTTTCTTTAAAGTAGGAAAGATGTTTTCTTTCAACATTGGGTATACTAAATCACTTGTAAAGGACATCATAGTCCATCAAAGTTGTTATTTTGCTTGTAGCAGGAAATAAAATCAGGAATCCACGGAAGTCTCTAACTGTCTATGAGAAGAAATAATCTTTTCTTCTATTTCACATATCTCGTGGGTATTTTGGCAATAATCTTAGCTTTAGGCCTTGTTTTTTTTTTAAAAAAATTAAAAGTATTTTGTATAAAAGTCAATTTAGAAAAGTTTTTAAATGTTCAAATGTTATAATTTCTTTTTGATATTGGAGATTAATTATGGTTTTTTATTTAGGTTTGTGTAATGTTAATAGATGAGGAATGTTTTGAAATGAAAAAAAAAAAACTTTGACTATTACTAATAATAACAAAGTATATGAGACGGGTACAATATAAACTTAATGGGTGATTGAGGAAGTTTTGTTTTCATCCATCTAATCCCAAACTTATTAGATGGGATATTGAAATTAAAAATTACAAATATTAGATTTTATGGGGGTACCATTTCTTTCAGAGAGAGAAGTAAGAAGCATTGCTTCAATGCACGTGGGACCTTTACATTTAATATTTTAATTATCCAAGCACGTTGCTGGTAGCTGCCGGTTCATGTCGGGACTTGAGAGAAGGACAACTTTTCTCATTAAATGCACAAGAACAGAATCTTTAAGCTTCACAACATCTAAAACTTATTTGGTTTTTGATTTTTTTTTTCCTCTCTTATTTTTTTTTTGTGCGTAGCGATTCCCATCAAGATCTTCAAACCAATCAAACAATTTACTGTCTTTACAGAGCTCGCCTATTTAGACACCGCTCTTTTTTATCAGAAAATACTATTTTTTAAAATAGTGTAAAATTATCATTTTGTCTTTTTTATTTTAGATTATTGGAACAAAAATTTCAGTATAAACTGCATTCGTTTGAATATATTGTTTATAAAAATCGATTGAAAAATGATTTCACTTGAAAATCTCTCTCTACAATTTACAGAGAGAAGACCATCTGAACGAATGCATTTTATATTGAAATATTGGTTCTGACAGTCTCATTGTCCGAAAACGAAAATGAACTGTATGTTCATTCAGACGATCTAAAATAGAAGGGCAAAATAGTAATTTCACACTAATTTTAGAAAAACGGTGTCTCATGATAAAAGAAGCGATGTCTAAATGACCGGCCATCTTTATTGTATCTCTAAATTTTCCTATCCACTTGTATTGAATAAAATTATGGAATAAAGTGGCCTCTTAAAAGAGTGGTAATTAAACTCAAAATCTCTTATTTAAAGAGATGGATTCTTAATTATCACTCTAATTTCATAAAATTATGGAAGTTCAAACTTAAAAGGATTTTTTTTTTGATTAAATGTGATTTAGTACAGTTTTCATATTGGTCTTCCTTAATTTCAAAATAATTTTATACACATAGAAGTAGCATAACTTTTGGTAGTCATACAAGATGTAGCAGACAGTGAGGCTGTTGGGCGTCTCTACGGCGGAAGGGCACAGACGCGGTGGACTGCAAAGAGTTCTCTGCCGATTGGAGAAGAGAACGGCAACTCAGATCTGGGAGCAAAGAGACTTCTGCCGAGTCGAGAAGAGAACTGGCAGGTCCAAGCAGTGAGGTGGACAGATGAAGCGGTGGTCTGCAGCAGAGAATAAAGGCTGTCGTCGTAGGGACGATTGGGTAATAGTTGCAGCAGAGAAAGAAAACGTAAGATAGAGAAAAGGATGATCGAAAAAAAAATTAAAATTTTCAGCTCTAGTTTTATACCATGAAAGATTTGGATACCTTCCTATTAACATCGGTAAAAATAAAATTGTACAAGCCTATCAAAGAGAATAGCATCAAATTAAATTATAATACCTTTAATTAAAGACATTAATAAATACAAAAATACACATGGATAGAAGTCAACACTTTCCGTTAATAAATAATATAACTTTTGTGTTTTTAGTTTTATGATTAAAGCTTTATTAAAGTATTATTTATCTAGAAGAGAGTAAAAATATGTATAGTAGAGGATTATCCAGTGATACCATGACTCATGGTTGGCCGAAATGTTATCAAATCCTATTTGACCGGTACGGTTAAGTAATTTTAAGATCCTTCCGTATTAAATTCTCTGCAATCTTTGAGTAAATTTGATTTTTCTAATAAACCTATGATCATTAATTTTTTTTAAATCCTTAATTTCTTTTAAGTGATTTTTGAGATTTTTTAGATTTTAGTTTATTTTATTTTTATTTTATTTTTTTTGATTTTTCTTCTTTTTTAATATATTAATTTATATAAAAATTTATTTTTTGATTTTGAATAATTTTTTTAAGGATCACTCTATAAGTCAGATTTTAAAAGATTAGTTGAGTGGGATAACTAAAGCAGTTCTCCAAATCTCAATCGATATGACCAAGCTTATAGATTTGGAAAAAAAAAAAAAAAAACCAACCCATTCATGTGATTGAGATATGGAACAATATTCGTTTGCTCGAGATCTGAGCCGACATCTGACCTATCAGTTTTTTTACCCCCGAACCAAAGTCACTCTCAACAGGCGCAGCTGACTTATCCTCACAGAAGCCCATGTGATATGCATTAGGGAAAAGGTTGCTCTAAACTCCTAAATCATCTATTTTATTGCTAAATAATTACTATATAATTAATTTAGTTTGAGTTTATCCCTGACTTTGCATAACCTATCAATTTAATTAGATATGGTATCGATGAACAGAGACAAGACTCGTAAAGGTTCGCACCGCCAAAAGAGATAACTTATCAGAACTTTCACATGGGTGGGACCCACCGCCTGTATCTACGGCCTGGTACTTCACTTTTTCTTTTAGTAGTCTTAACTTCTGGAACGTGGCAATTTTTCTTGCCTTTTATCTGTGCATGTATGTGACGAATGGCACCAAGAGACAAAATGTTTGATGCCGGGTGTTGAACATAAGATTTTGGTAGGATTCATTGTTTGAATCAATTTTTTTATCAAAAAATTAATATTATCACTATAATTAAAATATTTAATTAATCATAATATAATATAATATTAAAATATGTACTTATATATTATAGGTCCTTAAATTAAACTTAAATCGACATTTTAATACAGATAAGTATCAGTATAGTGATATACAAAATATGTACATAGAGAACAACATGTTATCGGTACACTAGTACTTGAGAAATCGTACAACTGTAGATGTAAAATGAGAACTTTAATTTCTCTTGTGTCTCTTTCAAAATTTTATTTGTGTTAAAATAACTGACCTTAAAATAAAGCACTAGAGTCAATTAGATACTAAGAATGCAAGACTCGAGTTCCACCCAAATTCCAGCCCTAGTAATACATATTTTTTTAATTTTATTTTATTTTATTTTTGAGCTTTACTTTTTATATATTCATATTTTTCTACTAAATTTTAATTTTATTCTAAAATTAAATTTTATATAATTTGAAAGAACCAGTTAGCATCATGATCGTATTGTTACGTGAAAGTGATCCTCTTGTGTCCCTTGCGACTACGGAAGGGAAGGCTGTGTCCCTTGCGACTACGGAAGGAAAGGGCCACTGGTACTTAGACTGCCAACCCTGAAAGCGACTTTTCACTTTTATTTTTTTTTCACCTCTGAAAGAAACTCTAATGCTTTCATGTCTCTTGAGTTTACAGACGTGAAGAACGAAAATTAATTATTATTGTCATTGTCATTTATTTTACTTAAATTTAGATTTTTAATTTAAATTTCTGTACTTATTATCAGGTTTTAAATATCGGTATCGCCGATATGATCATATATTGGGAAGATCAACCTCTCTGCTCTCCTTTTTTTTTAAAAAAAAAAATTTATCGACATGCATTTTTTTAATAAAAAAATGAAAAACATGTTTTTCTTAAAAAAATTGGAATTAAAATATGTAAATATCTGCCCAGATATTGAACGGGCCCACATCTAAAATTGATTTTTTCTTAAAAAAAACCGATATTTGTGATATCGATATCGGCCGATATTTAGCCAATCAATATCGTGAATATCGACCCACATTATGATTGGACGACCGATACATATCAAATTCAAAAATTCAATGCGAATTACATACCAAGCTTGTTACGAGTGTTTATCAATTTAAAATTTGATATATGGCTCCTATTTACGTACGTCGTGATATTTGGGGGAGGCAAATATTAAATCAATTCGGTAATAAACTATGATATTCAACACATTTAAGACGTTTGGAAACGAAATTTCAATTTCCTCTCTTTTCTTTTTAAAAAAATGTTAGGCTTAAACTTCTTTTTTCAAAATTTTTATTGAAATATGAAATATTGGTGAAACTGTGTTTTATCAGTAACATGAGGACTATGGTTTTTTTTTTTTAGCAGTTAAAGACGATTTCATTAAAAAAGAAAGATACAAGAGAAAAATACAAATAAATGGCCTAAGAGCTATAGACCACAAAGAAAGGATAAAAAACAATAAAGCAACCCAAAAACGCCCACTAAGTCTGAATAAACAATACAAGTACAAAGACCACTAAAAGCTATCCATCATAAAAATGAAATAAGCCTTGAGTAGCTCCATCAACAATGTTTTTTGTGAAAAAATCTATAACACCATTGGCTAAACGGCTAATGTGTGAGAATGAAACCTCCAAGCCCATAGACAAAACCTTAATTTACCTCACCAAAGTAGTAAGCCTCCACGGAGGATGCTTCTCCCCACTAGCCCATTTAATAGCATTGGAGGAATCACTCTCAAAAATTAATTTAACACCTCCTAAGACAGTCCCTGAACTTAAGGCTCTCCGATAATAAAAATACTTTAAGACTTCAACATTAAATTTGAGTTCCCCACGCGGTGGGGGGACCACAAGGCCCTGACTTTCCTGACTTTCAAAAAAGATTTCATACAACCCTCCCACGATTGAAACAAATCAGTAACCTTAAAATCCTTGAATTCCTTATTGGTACAAAGCTAAGAACAAAGTCTCCATTTGGTGTTTAGGAAGAGGCCATTAAAATCTGAAGCAATTCCCTCAAAGACTCTCATATTCCTTTCTTTCCAGATAGACTATACGACTACTGAAGGGATCAAATTCCAAACAAGTTTTTTCCTAGATCTCAAACTAGATAGAAGCCAATACTCCAGAACCTCATCCCAAAATCCAAGGCAAACCCAAGAGATCCCCATAAGATTCAAATAAAAAAGATAAAATAACAACTTAATATTTTGTCAATATATATTTTAATCATTAAAAAAACCCTTCATTATAAATATTATTGATTTTTATTAAGATTTTTTTTATGTTTTATTATTTTTCTTTTTTAAAATTTTAACATCTAACTTTAAAAAAAAATTATGTATAAAATCTTAACTTATTAAAAATTTAAATCATTTTTATTAAACATTTACTGTTCATGATCAACTCTTTTTAAAAAAAAAATAAGATAAGTTCAAATGGAGGGGTAAAATCCCAAACTCCCAAAGAGATAATAAATAAATGCAACTGGGAGTAGGAGTCCCACATCTACAACCATAGAAAGGTTTACTGGTGAGGAGGATTACAAAAGCAGGTTGGAGAGAAAAAGTAACACAATTCTAAGCTTTGTTAGGCTAAGTGATATGTGGTGATAGAGCTACAAAATATTAAATTTATTATTTTTGAATGACTATTTTGAAATGGCTAGTTAAATGGCTTCTTCACAGGTTATTAGTTTTTCAAAAAACTCAGTCAAATTCGTGAGTCTAACCAGATCAATAAGGATTTTTCTATCCATTCAGGTTTTAAAAAAATTGACCCGTACGTATGCTGGTTACGGTTGACCTGAGGGCCGAACCGAGTTTGATAATATTGCCTAGATCATTACTTTTTTTCCTTTTTTTTTTTTTCTTTTTAAGATAAAGTCTATAAATACAAGGGTAAGATCAATTAAGCCTATCTTTAAAATATCCTCCAAAGCTGCATACTTCAATCAACGCTTCTCCTTTGAGATAATTAGAATTCCTTCTTGCTTGTCGGAATTTTGCAGTTGCTTCTAAGTTTTCTCTTTGTCAAGAAATGTCAATTAATGTTGCCCCTCTTTGCTGCCTACTGTCTCTGTCGTACGATGATCGTAGGAAGTGCATAACATGAGAGGCAATCTCTAGGGTAGTGGCGTCCATTTCTTTTTATAGTGTATTATTTTTAAAGATTTTTTTTTTAAATTTCTCTTGTTTTTAGAAAAAAAAAAAAATAGAAGAGAGGAGAGAAGTAGAAGTAAATTTGAAAATTCTTTCTAAAGAAGTGCACTATGAGAGAATGAGAATACAAAAATCATTACTCCACTCTTTTCTCTTAAGTTAGCTTTTGAAGATGAGTTTTAATTCAAGACTTTTATCCACTTATTAAGTTAGTATCCCCAACTTAACATTGGAGGTAAAATTAATCTCAAGTATTAGATTATGTGGAGCTTGATTATTATAAATGTATTGTTGATTCACCAAGCTCTGTCTTGAGCTCGTGGGGACAGAGCCTCTAGTCTAATTTTTTATTGGAAGACAATTTGAGTTCTTTTCTAAAAATGAGAGAGTTATGAGTAAAAACAGTAACTGAGAGTCACAATCGACTCTCCTTTGATTTCTCCTTTGAATAAACATAGTGAATCGGTGTTGAATCTGTGAACATATAGAGAATCACATAAATCTCTATATTATAGTGTTGATTTTTTTCTTTCTATTTATTTATTTATTTGATATTACTTTTTCTTTAAAGTAGGAAAGATGTTTTCTTTCTAACATTTGGTAAACTAAATCACTTGTAAAGGACATCATAGTCCATCAAAGTTGTTATTTTGCGTGTAGCAGGAAATAAAATCAGGAATCCACGGAAGTCTCTAACTGTCTATGAGAAGAAATAATCTTGTCTTCTATTTCACATGTCTCGTGGGTATTTTGGTAATACCTTCTTCTAAGTTTTCTCTTTCTCAAGAAATGCGAGTTAATATTTCTTTACTTACTGTCCATGTCCTTTGCTAATTATGCTACTTGAATAAATGCTACATAACTTAATCAATGTATTTTGACCTTATAAGGGCATAATAGGAATATTTCAATCAACTTCACATGAGTGTGATTAAAACTTTATACCTTCTTATTGTACATAAAAATTGATTTGGATAACAATTTCGGTATTTCATAGTTTTTTACACATAAATTTATAAAAAATTAAAAAAAATGGCATGTGTTGAATGTTTGAAGAAAATCTTTGAACAACAACTATAGCTATAGCATTGAAGAAGAACAAACTCTACTATTATACAAGGGAAGTGATTTTTATCATTGCGAGTGAGTCCTTTTTGTTACCCTTTCAAGTTTTAGTAAAATAAAATAGACTAAGATATTTTTATGAATTATCCAACGTGAAAAATGCATTTCCGATGATTATATTTTTGTTCCTATCTTTAATTGAGTGGTGAGGAAGCCATGCAGAGGCACTTTTTTTTAAAAAAAAAAAACAAAACCTTAGCTTTAGGCCTTGCTTTTTTTTTTAAAAAAAAAAATTGAAAGTATTTTGTATAAAAGTCAATTTAGAAAAGTTTTTAAATGTTCAAATATTATAATTTCTTTTTGATATTGGAGATTAATTATGGTTTTTTATTTAGGTTTGTGTAATGTTAATAGATGAGAAATGTTTTGAAATGAAAAAAAAAAAACTTTGACCATTACTAATACTAACAAAGTATATGAGACGGGTACAATATAAAGTTAATGGGTGATTGAGGAAGTTTTATTTTCATCCATCTAATCCCAAACTTATTAGATGGGATATTGAAATTAAAAATTACAAATATTAGATTTATGGGGGCCATTTCTTTCAGAGAGAGAAGTAAGAAGCACTGCTTCAATGCACGTAGGACCTTTACATTTAATATTTTAATTATCCAAGCAAGTTGCTGGTAGCTGCCGGTTCACGTCAGGACTTGAGAGAAGGACAACTTTTCTCATTAAATGCACAAGAACAGAATCTTTAAGCTTCACAACATCTAAAACTTATTTGGTTTTTGATTTTTTTTTCCTCTCTTATTTTTGTTGTGCACTTGTGCGTAGCGATTCCCATCAAGATCTTCAAACCTATCAAAACACTTTACTAATCTTTATAAGTTTATAGAACTGGCTGGTCCAAGCAGTGAGGAGGACAGATGAAGCGGTGGTCTGCAGCAGAGAGAAAAGGCTGTCGTCGTGGGGACGATTGGGTAATCGTTGCAGCAGAAAAAGCAAACGAAAGATAGAGAAAAGGATGATTGAAAAAAAAAATTAAAAATTTTCAGCTCTAGTTTCATACCATGAAAGATTTGGATAAAACGGCACTTTACCTTCCTAGAAGTCACCACTTTCCGTTAATAAATAATATAATTTTTGTGTTTTAGTTTTACGATAAAAGCTTTATTAAAGTATTATTTATCTAAAAGAGAGTAAAAATAAGAATAGTAGAGGATGAAGATTTGTCAAAAAGGATGGCTGCTTTCACTTCCGCTTACACCATCTATCTGAGGGGAGACCAAACAGAAGGCTCGAGGATTATCCAGTGACACCAGATGACTCAATGGGTTGGGCGGGTTAAGGCAAAGTTGGGTTCCAAATCTCGATGGATATGATCAAGATCTCAGATCCATCGGGTTTTTTACCCCTGAGCCAAAGTCACTCTCAACAGGCGCAGCTGACTTATCCTCACAGAAGAAGCACATGTGATATTCATTAGGGAAAAGGTTAAAGCATCTATTTTATTGCCAAATAATTACTATATAATTAATTTAATATGGGTTTATCCCTAACTTTGCATAACCTACCAATTTAATTAGGTATGGTATCAATGAATAGAGACAAGACTCATAAAGGTTGGCACCGCCAAAAGAGAGAACTTATCAGGACTTTCACATGGGTGGGACCCACCACCTGTACCGTTCTATACGGCCTGGTACTTCATTTTTTCTTTTAGTAGTCTTAACTTCTGGAACGTGGCATTTTTCTTGCCTTTTATCTGTGCTGTATGTGACGGATGGCACCAAAAGACAAAATGTTTGATGCCGGGTGTTGAACATAAGATTTTGGTTAGGATTGATAGTTTGAATCAAATTTTTATATTAAAAAATTAATATTATAACTATAATTAAATTATTTAATTAATCATAATATAATATAATATAATATTAAAATATGTACTATATATTATAGGTCTTTAAATTAAACTTAGACAGATATTCTAATGAGGATAAAATTTGTTAAGAAATATGAAATGAAGTGAAATTTCTGTTTTACTTCTATTAGTTTACCATTTATCAAGTATCAATATACCGATATATAAAACATATACACAAGGTGTTAGCGGTACACTGATACTTGAAAAATCGTAAAACTATAGATGTAAAATGAGAATTTTACTTCCTCTTATATCTTTTAACAAATTTTATTTGTATTAAAATGACTCACTTTGAAATAAAGTACTAAAGTCAATTTAGACACTAAGAATGGGAGACTCGAGTTCCACCCAAATTGCAGTACTAGTAATCCATATTTTTTTTTAATTTTATTTGTGAACTTTACGTTTTATATATTCATATTTTCCTACTAAATTTTAATTTTATTCTAAAATTAAATTTTATATAATTTGAAAGTACCAGTTGGCATCATGGTTGTAATGTTACGTGAAAGAGATGTTCTTGTGTCCCTTGTTTTTCACCTCTTAAAGAAACTCTTAATGCTTTCATGTCTCTTGAGTTTTCAGACGTGAAGAACGAAAATTAATTATTATTGTCCTTGTCATTTATTTTACTTAAATTTAGATTTTTAATTTAAATTTCTGTACTTATTATCAGGGTTTAAATATCGGTATCGCCGATATGATCATATATCGGCGAGATCAACCTGTCTGCTCTCTTTTTTTTTTTTTAAATTATCGACATGTATTTTTTTAATAAAAAAATGAAAAACATGTTTTTTTTAAAAAATTTTGGAATTAAAATATGTAAATATCGGCCCAGATATCGAACGGGCCCACATTTAAAATTGTTTTTTTCTCTAAAAAACACCAATATTTATGATATCGATATCGGCCAATATTTGACCAATCAATATTGCGCATATCGACCGACATTATGATTGGACGGCCGATACATATCAAATTAAAAAATCCAATGCGTATTACATACCAAGCTTGTTACTGGTGTTTATCAATTTAAAATTTGATATATGGCTCCTATTTACGTACGTCGTGATATTTGGCAGAGGCAAAAATTAAATCACTTTGGTAATAAACTATGATATTCAACACATTTAAGACTTTTGGAAACGAAATTTCAATTTCCTCTCTTTTCTTTTCAAAAAAATGAAAGGCTTACACTTCTTTTTTCAAATTTTATTGAAATATGAAATATTGGTGAAACTGTGTTTTATCAGTAACATGAGACCATATTTTTTTTTTTTGAGCAGTTAAAGATGATTTTATTGAAAGAGAAAGATAAAAGAGAAAAATACAAATAAAGCCCCTAAGAGAAGGATAAAAAGTAATAAAGCAACCCAAAAAGGCCCACAAAGTCTGAATAAACAATACAAGTTCAAAGACCACCAAAAGCTATCCATCAGAAAAATGAAATAAGCCTTGAGTAGCTCCATCAACACTGTTTTTTGCGAAAAAATATGCAACACCATTGGATGAATGGCTAATGTGTGAGAATGAAATCTCCAAGCCCATAGACAAAACCTTAATTTCACTCACCAAAGTAGCAAGCGTCCACGGAGGACGCTTCTCCCCACTAGCCCATTTAATAGCATTGAAAGAATCACTCTCAATAATTAATTTAACACCTCTTAAGACAGTTCCTAAACTTAAGACTCTCCGAATAGCCCTTTAGAACCCACAGATTCCGAGAAAACAGTCCTTACGGTTCCCCAATGATTTCTAAGCACACATCCAATTCCAGTTGGTCCCGGTTTACCTTTAGAGGCGCCATCAACATTAAATTTGAGTTCCCCACGCTGTGGGGGAGACCACAAGGCCCTGACTTTAAAAAAAGATTTCATACAACCCTCCCACGATTGAAACAGATCAGTAACCTTAAAATCCCTGATATCCTTATTGGTACAAAGTTAAGAACAAAGTCTCCATTTGGTGTTTAGGAAGAGGCCACTAAAATCCGAAGCAATTCCTTCAAAGACCCTCATATTCCTTTTTTTCCAGATAGACCATACGACCACCAAAGGAATCGAATTTCAAGCAAGCTTTTTCGATCTCAAACCAGATAGAAGCCAATACTCTATAACCCCATCCCAAGATCCAGGGCAAACCCAAGAGATTCCCAGAAGATCTAAAAAGCAACTCCAAAATCTCCAAGAAATTGGGCAAGTGAAAAGCAAATGATCAATAGATTCGTCCTCCAACTCACACAATGGGCATTTAGCGTCACTCTCCGAACTTAAAAGACCTCTTCTCTTAAGCTCCACCCTTGTTAAAAAATTTCTCTTCGCATAACACCAAGAAAACATTTGGACTCTATGGGGGGCTGAGGATTTTCACAAAAGGGCTTTAGGAACCATATTCCCCGACAAGTTCTGCGATAAGACCTTAATAAAAGAATTGACACAAAATACACCAGAAGAGTCTCCGTTCAAACAAGCTCATCATTACACTCCAAATCCATCGGAAAGTCCTTCATTGAAGTCATCCCCTAAGCATCAATTTGAAGAAGCCCACACTTTGATTCCTTCTAGCTCATTCAAAAAATTCTCTCTCTCCCCATCTATGTTTGGTCCATACACATTGTGATAGTTATTTCCACACCCTCTTCTACCCAAACTCCTTTTATTGAAATAGACCTGGCGTCTATTTTCATGTCCCCAACATTCAATTTTGAGGGTTTCCACAGAGTAAGCAAGCCACCTGATCTTCCTTCTGATGGTTTGAAAAAGAACCCATAATCTCTGGTGCCCCAAACCTTTCTTAGAATTTGAATTGAAATCTCTTCCCTTTTGGTTTCCTGAATTAATAAAATGTCAATCATGTTCTTACAAATGAATCTCCAAATCGCCCCTTTTTTTTTCTTGGAGACCAAGCCCCCTAATATTCCAACTAAGAACCTTTATTGGGAAACCTTAGAACTCCTGGCTCTCTTGTATGAATGCTTCAAGCCTTTTTTACAGTAAATTTTGATTAGAATGTGTGATCCTGGGCAAGAAAGGACCTGCCTTTTTTTGCCAATGCTCTTAGAAGAGAAGGAAGAGGAACGATCTTCAGCCTCCATCCAAGCTAAATCCTTCAAAGCCATATTTTCATTGTTGAAGGATATCCCCAGTTGTCGTCCCACCTTTAAAATAACTCTTCCGTCGTCTTCAGAATAGCCTTTCACCTTCAGATTTTCCATATCCCACTCTGTAGCTTTCATAACAGACTGTTTTGCTCTCTTTTGTTTTTTTTTTCCCAAATTTTTTCTATGAAATTATCAGAGGCTGTCGGCCAGAGAGAAGCACAGGCAGGCACCTGAGTCCCGTCCCAAACTGAGCTCGTCTCCAAATCGACAGAAGAGACAGGCGCGACTGCCAAAGACGGCCAAGAAAAGAGATCAGAAGGATTGGTATCCCCGATCCTCTGTTTCACCCCAAAACCACCTGCATTATCCACACTTCCTTGAATTTCAGCTGAAGAAGATCCACCGTTTCTCATATTGGTAGGGAGGACTGCACTCCCCCTAACCTTTAAGTCCCCTCCATTGCTTTGAACTAAAAACCTATCACTGTTTTCAGAATCACTGCTGACGGGTACAAGATAGAAGTTGGGTAGACCAGATACATCCACTGACCCAAGCCTTGAGAAAGGATGGGGGGAGTGAAAAGATCCGAACAAAATCTGAGAGACTTTTGAGTTGGGATTAGGATCCAACATGTGGGAGGAAGGCCCAAACTGCTTAGTCCACCCCTGAAGTCCTGAGCCCAGAGGAAAATGTAGATGGCCCATGTTGGTTCCCGAGTTATACCCGAGAATAAAAGCTTGGCCCATACATGCTGAATAAATTGACTTCCCACCGACCCCATTAAATTGGCAGTCATGGGTTCCATCAGCACTGCACTGAGATATTAAATCCTTGCATGCACCGCCTCCATCGGGCTTAGAGCCCATTCCTTTGGTTGAGATATCCTACCCGGCTGCTCCACTGGAGATTCCACCTCCTTTAACAACACCGGGAATTTTCCATTGATGCCAATAGAAACTTCTTGCAGTAAACTGTCAGGGATCCCTATTTCGATCTGTAGATGAAGTAGTGCACAATCCTCCTTGTTACTATTTCTCCAATGGATCTCCAACAACGTACCAAACTTTTGCCCAAAGGAATGAATGATGTTTTCAGTCCACCTTTCCAATGGAAATCTAAAGCACCTGACCCAAATAACTCTTTTGTGAATGAATAAATCCGGGCACCATTTTCCAATAATTTTGATCTATTTGGATATCAAACCTCCACATTGTTAGCAAGGGTAACCACAAAATATTTTTCACCAATTAGACTACACTATGACACTGAGAAACCCTCAGTTTCTAAAGAAACAATCACAAATGAACGGGAAGGATTCTCGAAAGAAGCTACAATCATAGCATTGGAAAGCCAGTTATTGATTTCTCTTTCATCTTTGTCTTCCAGCATGAGCTCCACCCTCATCTCAGGAGATACTGCTGGCTCCTCCTCTGAAAGGAACAGTGGAAATTTCATAGGATTTTTATTTTGGACCACATCTGACCAACTCCTGACCTTCCCCGTTGGAGCCCAATCCTTGTTAAGTCCTGATCTGGAAGAAGCGACCCCCACCTTTGAACTCTTTTTTTTATCAGATCTAAGTTTTGGCTGGTGATTCCTCCCCTGGTGTGTGTGGCTCCCTTTGAAGATGTTTTTGTCACCTTTCTACGGAACATCGCTGGATTGACTTGAAGTTTTCTCCCCACCCAGACTCGTCCAGTAAGAAAAACTGTCTCCTTTTCTACCTCTCGCCATCTTGACAAAGGCAAAAGATCTGCCTGAAGCATCTTTCTTCCTTGGAACAAAAACGTTTGTAACCGGTCCCCATCTTCTTAATAAGTCCGGCAGCCAACCTCGTAAAGTGAAATCCGGCCAGCTAGGAAGGTTGGCAACAAAAAAAGTAATCGAAGGATCCTCTCCACTGTCTTGCCGTTTTCTCCCCCTCTGTATTTGCCACCCCTCCTCACCTGCATCCTCCTGCGTTCGGCTCTCGGTGTACCAGTTGCCCGCAGACTTCAGATCCCCTGTAGAAACTCTCCTCTCACTTCTGGATTGGTTTCTCACACTCGCTCCCTCTCTAACCCTCTCGCTCATCGCTCCACTTTTAGCAATGAGTAATGAATACACGTTTCGTGCTTTCTGATGAAATTCTGAGGAGTGTCAACGTTTTACTAGGAAAGGGAGTGTGAGTAGATGGATCAAATAAGAGAAATGTGATATATTTCATAGGTTTATTTCAAAAAAAGGGAAACCAGAAGAGAGAGGAAAAGAGAAGAAACCAGAAGGAGAGAGAAAGAAGACAACAGCATAGCCCAGTTCAAAAGAGGAAAGAAAGGAGAAAAGCAGAAAAGGAAGAGAGAAGGTAGAGAAAAGGTAAAAGAGGTGAACATGTTAACCCAAATCCTACTTTGAGTTGGACCTGGGCTTTCTCGCATACGGGTTAAAAAATTGCTGATACCGAGATATCGACGTCTTGAATCTCGACCGATATCTCTCTTCAGATTTTTTTTTTTTTGGAAAATATCGGTTGTTTAAATGTGTATTGGCCAATATTTCGCCAATACGACAACACTATAGGCATCGGTTGAGATATCTCGGCTTTCGAAAATCCGAGATATCTTGTCCGATATGCACAATATCAGCCTAATTATCCTTAAATGCAAAATATTAAAGTAGGCAAATTCCAAATAAAAAGAATTTTAGCAATAACCTAATATGCCTCCATTAACTTTCAACCGGTGAAACGGCATTCTTGAGTTACTCCATTTATAAGCCGTATGACAGATTGATTATTGGTTTGGATCAAATTGGACGGAAATAGATTGATGTCAGCTTGAGCCAAGGTCCAAACGAAGCCCAATAAATATCGTGATTTTCAAGCTTGGGCCTAATTAAATCAAGAATTTTCTGGGCCCCATACCCAACACATCAACATTTCTGTGTGATTATCAAATTGTCATGGATTTTGTTCTGCAATGGGCATTGAAACTCTGTCTAAGGTATGCTCATTGAAGTGTGATAGGTCCATAAGTTTAAAATTTCGGCAAATCCATCATTTGGGCCTTCAATGGGCCAAATATTTCAGCCAATATATTGGTCCATGTCGGGTCCTATTTTTAATTTGTTGTAAAATAAATTTCAGCCCTGTCCGAGAAATGGGTTTCTTTCCAGATAAAATATAATTTCTCAAAATGTTTCCATATCACCTCTAAATTCAGCAGCTCACACTTTATTGCCGACTCTATGCCCTGGGGACCAAATTGCTTGAGATTGGGTACACATTAGGAGAGGATCTTTATCTGGAGCGAAACTGAAACATGGTTCAAAACTTCTCCCAGGTAGCCTGTTTATATGAGGCCTGATAGAGAAGGTTTCATTTTCACTGTTCCACAGACCATAGAATAGACTTGGGTTGGGCCTGGTGCCTCATTTCCAGTCCAAGAAAAATGAGAAGTTGGAGCCTTAAATAAAAAATTATGAGGGGAACTATGTATGCAATATGTGCATCGCTGAGTCAAAGTGAGATGGGATGTTACTCTGAGTGATCTTGAAAGAGGCCCAGGTCCATGGGACCTCAAATCCACGACGAACAAGATCATTGCTCTTTCGAGGAATACAGTCGATCCACTTTGTTGGGAGAAAATCACCTTCTCGACCACATAAACAACAATATAAAAAAAACAGAAAAGAGCAATCAACAAAGAGAAGTAAAATCGCAAGACAGAGATTTACATGGTTCCCTTTCAATACGTCCATGGGTTCAAACCGATCCAGTTTGTTCAAAGGCAAAACGAAGAAGAGACACTGACGATTGATAATATATCTCTGTTGATCAGCCTCCACTAATACACTTCTCCCTTGAAGTGGCTAACAGAGAAGCGAATGAACTGCCCAAGTGGAAGGGCAGTTCATTCTGTTTCGTCATCTCCTTTAAATTCAATAAGCATGATAACTGTGAGATGCGGACAATGTCACTGCAATCTAAGATTAGAAATCGACGGGTGTTTTCAGGGAGCAAAAGTGAGCTATTTAGACTAACAAGACCACATCTCTGTATGTCTATAGCATGAAATCTGTGGTAACCAGATAGAGAAAAGGCTGATGACCCAACACCCAGATGGAAATTTTTCAATAATTTTTAACGCCCAGACTTTACAAAGTTGACGAAGTCCGACAAGTGTGCAAATGAGATGCGAAGATTCACCGGACTTGTGGAGTTTATTACTTCATCCGAGAGTGCTCCTCCCAGTTGTGCTACATCACTTGACCACCTCCAATTGCTTTCAATGGTCAATAGATCTTGCAAAGTTGGTAACTTGAAGATTAACCTAGTTGGAAACATCTCTAGATTATATGCGGAGCTAATCAATTTTTCCATGCTTTAACATCTGTTTCGTGTCTCAAAGCTCGTCCAACTAATTTGATTAGAAGAGGAAAACCATTGCATTCTTTAGCCACAAGCTTTGCATCAGCTTCTATATCCATATTTAACTCCACGACTGCCAACTTCATCCTTGAACAAGTCCCATGATTCATCCTCACAAAGAGGCTCTACTTCAAAAAAAATCTTGTTCATGGGGGACGATTCTAGTTCATTCTCTGTTTGGGCACTGTATTTCTTGTGTACATTCTTCTTCCTCATCATCAATAAAATCTCTGTTATTACCTCTCTAGGGAAAGAAAAAAGAAGAAGAATGGCAGTGGCGTAGGATTTCTGAGTTAAGTACAAGACATGTTTTCTCCCTTAAGATGTCGAGTCGCTCAGTTGTCATTGTCTTTGTATAACCTGTTCTTCACTGCACCTGTTAACTTTGTCTCTCTGTTTTGCCTTAAAAGGTTGGCAAGTTCTCAACTCACTCAGAAACTTCCAGTAATTTCTAACACTAGAACACATGAATGAGGGGAGAGCTGGAGAAGAATGATTGTGGATTATGTTGCTTGTAGGCTTTCCAACAATTTTCTTCCCTAAATCAATCATTTATTCTTGTATGAATGGTAATGGCAATAATTTCATTACTGCCCAAAAGGGATTTGGACTTAAATCTCAGTTACCAAAACATAATTACAGCATAAAACAGTTATGATATTAGAACATATGTTAATAAATCTTTGATCTGCAAGCTCTAAACTGGTCAGGCGATGGGAGAAGCCCATATGATCAATTAAAGTTTTAAATATTGAACTCGGTCTCAGACTCAGCTACTGAGTCCAAACTGGTCAGTCGCATCACACTCAGAATTGGCCCAACTCCTACTTGAAATCGGGTAAAAATGATGAGCACCGGCCTAAGTCATGTAGGAATCGGTCACATTGAGAGGGACCAAGTTCGAGTTGACTCGTTCAATAGGACTCGACGTTAAATGATTTTTAAATCCATGGCATATTAAATTTTCTCTAGACATTCATCTATTGTCAAAATTACAATTTTCAAAAGATGGACCCTTAAGTAAACAGGGAAGACCCAATAAGGAATATCAGATATGTCACTATTTCAACTAAGGATTCACATTTTCTTAGATCTCACAGTTCTCAAAAGGAATTATAGGTTTTCATTTGTGCAGTCAGAATGATAAAAGCTCTTATAAAATTCTAAAGATTTGATGATGAACTGAACTGAAATCTGAGGGAGAAGTGAAGGGGTGAAGAGGATATGTCCTTAAATAGGCCAAAGGTTGAAAGGAGTTCAAATTCCAAACAAAGCAACTCAGCAAGTTTGCTTGATAAGAAATCAGTCAATGGCTTTGAGAGGAAGGACATGAACATGTTAATCACTTTAGATTATTCAAATAACATGCACTTATTAATCTCCATTTATTTAATCTATTTTGATTATTTAAATAATATGCACTGATTCTTTTCACTTGTTTACCTTTTCATATGTTAAAGTATTAAAAGATGTGCCTCATGAAGCGGAAGGTCACGGGCTCAAGCCCCTATGGCCTAGGTGTGCCTTAGGAGTAGGGGTCCACCCGTGGAGGTTTTCCATATGTAAATTAAAAAAAAAAAGTACTGAAAGATGCCAAATTTGTTTGATGAGAAATCAATTAGTAGCTTTAAAATTAAATTTGTGTCCTTTGAATAACTAAATATTTACAGTCTTTAAAATCCATTTTGAGAGTGAGTCATTTGTATAGCCTACATACTGAAATCTCAATTATCGGTGTCCTTGGAACATGCCAAAATAAATTTTCTGTTGTCCCTTTAATTAAATATGATTTAGTTATATCAAATAACCCATGTTTTTAAATACTAAATAAATTAAAAATTAAAAATAATTTGAAATGATCAAAATGTGAGAGTCGAATGTATTCATTCTTTTATTACAAATTGGTAAAAGTAGAAGATTGTATGAAAATAAAACATTGATAACCTATTTACAACTCAATATGAGGTTTCATTACAGTGAAGCCTTTCTCTAGCCATGCCACATAACCTCCTCCCATGTTCTTTACATGGTTGAATCCCTGCAATTCCAATGGACAATGTTAGGGCAGACTTGACCCAAGTCCTAACTTCATCCATTTCATTCTATTTTATTGATTTATTCCCTTAGTCAGACACTTAAGAAATCTCTAAAGTGTAAACTATGATAATTGAAATGAACTCACCGCATTAAGAAGATCCAAAGATGCTTGAACTGATCTGACTCCACTTTGGCAACCCTACAAAATTTAAATTCAATCATTAATGTGAGTGATAATTGTTAGGTTTTCTGGAGCCTGATCATCGGAGATCTGGTGGATTCGTTCGGAGGTCGATTATGTAATTTCATATTGTGTCTTATGTAAACTCTAATTAGGGTAGTATATATTTTCGTTTTGTTAGAGAGAGAACTGAATATCTGTAACAAGAGTCGCCTCTTCTTCTTCTTCTTCTCCTTTGTACATAGTGGATCGATTTGAATCTCGTAGACAAACCGAAAGAGAACCATGTAAAATCTATGTCTTATGATTTATTTCTCTGTGTTGATTTCTCTTTTTTGTTTTTTCGATATTGTTGTTTGTGTGTGAACAGAAATACGTTTCTTCCCAGCAATAATTTGCTCACACATATATGGTGTGTTATTACACACAATATATACTTCAATTTCATGACACATGTGCATCATATTCATTAAAAGAGGAAATAAAAGAAATCAAAATGCAGTAAAAGCACAAACAATTACATAAAGTATATAATGTAATTTTTCATCAAATCCATGGAGATAAAAGAATAACAACAATTAAAGAAGAGGAGAAAAGAAATGACAATTACCACCAAGATATGATCATCCTTTCGGCAAGTCAATGAAACCTGCTCCAGAAATTTTGGGTTCTTTACCTTACCTAGAATTGAAAAAGACCAAATATCATTTAAGGGAAAAAACAAAATGGACAATAATTTTTTTTTTTTTTTAAATAATGGGCTAATTAGATGGACACAAGAAATTTTGATAATGAGGGACACCGAGCTCGTCTTTTCCTATAATCAAGTTAAATTGAGAAAAAGGTAAATCGATGTCTCTTGTTATCAAAATTTTCAATTACGCAGAAGAAAAAAATTTCTAATCTTATTTAATTTGATTAATTGTAGGAATGAGAAAAATACCTTCAGAAGTAATGAACAGGTATGGAACATTCAGAGCATTCTCCAAGTGGCCATTGTTGAACTCTTCAACAGTCCTATTTCATACCCAATTTCCAAATTAAAAGTTAAACCAAAGGAGACCAGACCTGAGTTACAAATATCAACGAAGTCCGACATTTTGGACTTTATCCCTGATTGGGAAGGTAAATGGGCCGGGTTTGGGCTGGGCTCAGCATGTGTCACAAGCCCTATCTATTATAACAGGCCAAAGTGGGTTCTGTACTTGGGCTTTTAGGCTTTTGGGGCAAATTGGCAAAAGCTAATAGCTTGGAGTAGGGCTGTAAACGGATCCATGCAAGCCCCGACCCGATAGCATAATCGGACCATCCGAGACCCGGCCCGATAATCCAGGGTCCAATTAGGCTTGGATCTGGTCCGTCCTAATCCGGTTATCGGACCATCCTTGGCTCGATAAAGGCCCGTTTGTCTGTTTGGCCTATCATATGGCCCTAAGTGCTACTTCAGTGCTACCTGAGCTAAATTAAAACTTTTTTCCGTTAAGTTAACCCAAATCAATGTGTCCAAATTTTTTAGTTTTTAAATGGGGTGGGTTCTGCCCAGGTATGGCATGCACCAAGCCCTATTGTCTGTTGTGCAGAGCATTTCGAGCCTTTGGTCTTTCGGGCCAAGTTGCTGTCCCTAGTCGAGTTGATAAATTTTGAAATGTTGGGTCATTTTAGGCTCCAGTTTTTTACTTTTTAAATGAAATTTTAGATTAAATTCCTACATTTCAGCCTAAGTGATTAAAATCTGGTCCAAAATTTCAGCCCAGTCCATCTTTCCATTAAATACCAAATTTGAAATCATGATATTCCATCAAATATTAGACAAGCTTCTAATCTCAGCCAAATTTGAAAAATGATCCTACACATACTAGGCATGAAGTTCAATAAATTCATTGAAAAAGTCTTTATTTGAGTATGTATTTATCAAAAATCACTCTAATCAGATTAATCAAATTATATTTTTAAAACTGTAAATTTTAAAATAAAAAATAATAATTTAAACTAATCAAATTTTGATAAATTTAGAAAGATCGATCACCATTGATGGACTCGATGGGTGAACATAATAAAATCGTGCACACGCGAGCGGATGTGTGATCATTTCACACATTTGAAGCTCAGAACCAAACGAAAAAATTAACATATATTTTCTAAAAAAAAAACAAGAAAACTGCATATAAATGGTGAAAATATACAATTTAAGAGACTCACCTGACATCGAGATATCGGTGGCCTGAACGGATGAGATCTTTAGCTGTATGTATATCAACGGTCACAACATCACTTGAGCTGCATACTATAACCAAAATCCCACAAAAGCAAATGACCCAAGAAAAATAACCCATTACAGTTGATAGAATTCGCAGAGAGAGAGAGAGAGAGGAGAGAGATGGGGATGCGGAGATTCACCTGTTTTGAGGGTTCTTTTATAGGAGGTGAAAACTCCTGTCCAGCTGCGGTTTTCTTCCCCTTGGTTTCTCCTGAGGAAAACCGTCCAACCCAAAATGGTGGGTCGGATAGGATCATCTATTCACATACGCTGGATTCCACCGAATAATGAGTTTTTGGTATTTTTTTTTTTAAAAAAAATTATCCAACTGGGCCTCATACTATCTAGTACACATAGTCGATCAGCTTAAATCAGGTGGCAGTACCAGGAATTGATCACTAGACGTGGAGAGCAACAACCACTGGGCTACAGACCTGAAGGGTATTTTAAGTGGAATACTTCACCAGTGGGGCTAGATCTATCATATGAAAACAAACACGGTTTAGATTGGTTAAATCTTGCATTTAATTCAGTTTACAGATTTTTTATCAACATATCTAGTGGTAAAACAGTGATTTTCTAGTGAGACATAGGCTTTAATTATTTTGATGTATTGAATAGGTGATTATATGTATATTAGAGTTTGTAAAGTTTAATTATCAATTAATTATTAAAGCCGAATAATCTTCTATCTTCTAAGTTTAGTGAATATAAGTCAATTAATTTTTTAAATTTTAAAATTAAAAGATAAGATAATCAAATATGAATAAAACTTTATACAAGCCTTGTTCTATAACTCTTTTTACATCATTTCCAGTTATATAGTGTTGTGTAAAGTGCAAATTGGATAGAAGTGAATTTTTGATTATTTCAAATTTCAAAAACACAAATGTTCATTTAAAAAAAATTTGTATTGTTGCTCGTCGTATGCTTATTTTTCCAGCTGTTTGAAAAAAAAAAATATACATGTTGAAATCTATTTGAGTAGGAAATTTTTAAATTTTATCATATTGATTCAGAGGTGTATATATCGGCAGATAAGTATCGTATCGGCCGATATGATACTTATCGATCGATATTCACAATATCGGCCAATATCTAAGCCGTAGTCTGCCTTTTTCAAAAAAAAAAATGAAAGAGAGAGAAATATCGACCGATACCAAATTTTGCACCCTGATTTGATTAATCACATGAGTGTAACTCAACTGTTTGCCTCCTATCTCAAAAAGTGGGATGTTATAGATTCCAGTCCCCATAGTCTAACTTTAGTTTGTCTTATGGATAGTGGGCTCACCCGTAAAAGTTTTTACGTTGAGTATCGTATGATTTCACACATGTAAATTAAAAAAAATCTAGAGGTCGAAACCACGTACCAATGAATGACTCAATTTGTAAAAAATATATGAATATATAAAAATACTGCAAAGAGCAAGTTAGATGGCCACGATCGTGAGTCATTTTCAAAGAAGGGGTAGGGCCCACAGTAAACGGTCATCCTCCCTGCCATGTAGACGGCGGTTCCTTAAAGGCTTAAATTATTTTATAAAAAACTAAAAACAATGTAACTTAGTCATAAGTTTCGGTAATTCTATTTCTTTTTAATAATATAAATTCATTTATTATATAATAAATTCATCACATTGAGTAAACATAAAAAGTTCAGAAGTTAGTTATATTAATTAATTAATTCAGAATTTCACTTTGACCACTATTTTATTGAATTTAGTTATATATTATATATTTAATTAATAATTTAATACTAATTTCTATTACATTCTGAGATCAACAATTAATTAGGATTTAAATCCACTTCATTCCTAGATTTCAACTAATCTAAACTGAGTTATAAAAACTTCATCACTCAATTATACGAAACCCTTAATATGTTACTTATTTATTAATTAAACTTCAAATAAAAGTTCCCTCATCCTTTTGGCCGTAAGTCGATTCCATGATCGTCCTCCACACGGCAACGCTGTGACAACGCGCTCATGCCGCAATAATAAGTAAATAAATATAAGAAAAGCTTTAGTAAAAGTTTTTCCAGGGCTTCGTTTGGATGGGGGATAAGAGGGGGTTTACCCTTTCTTATCCCCGTTTGGTAAGAAGGGGGTAAGGATAAAAATTTTAAATTTTTACTCATCTTGTTTCCCTTTTGAATACCCCCATGGGGCGTGGGGTATTCAAGAATGAATACCCCTCCTTATCCTCCTTTTTGCTCATGAGATATTTTTTTTAACATTTTATTTATTTATTTATTTATTTTGGTGAGTATTTGGCTTTTATTTTTTAAAAAAAAACACTCCATTATTTCTATTTGATAAATTTTATATCACCAAACAACAAATTATATTTTTTTTGAAGAGATATGAAGAATTTTTTTTATTCATTTATTGAAATTTAAAATAATAATAGTGGTTTTTTATTTATTTTTTATTTTTTAAGGAAACTTTTCTCCTATTTATCCCGTGTCTTCCTTTATTTTTCAATTATATATTATATAATTTTCTGAAACGTATTTGTCAAAATATTCTATTTTTTAAGGGGTGATTTTGTCGAAATTTCGATAGGGTTTCAAAACTCTAAAAAAGTTTGAGATTCATGATAATCTCTTTTAGAGTAATTAACAATTTATTCTATTAGAAGATTATTTTAAAAATATGTCAACATTTTCAACGTGATGCATTTGGGTGAGGGATAAATTTTTACAGGAGTTACCCTTGAGTAGGGGTAAACTGACATATTAACAATTTTATAAGAATTAATAATTTTATTAATTCTATATAATATAAAAATAAAATTTCTGCAACATTTTTAATGTGATGCATTTGGGTGAGGGGTTACCCTTGAGTAGGGGTAAACTGACATATTAATAATTTTATGAGAATTAATAATTTTATTAAAACTAACAATATAAAAATAAAATTTCTGCAATATTTTCAACGTGATGCATTTTAGTGAGGGGTAAATTTTTACAGGGGTTACCTTTGAGTAAGGGTAATTGTACGTAGGGGTAAATGGAGATATTAACAATTTTATGAGAATTAATAATTTTATTAAATCTATATAATATAAAAATAAAATTTCTGCAACATTTTCAACGTGATGCATTTGGGTGAGGGGTAAATTTTTACAGGAGTTACCCTTGAGCATGGGTAATTGTAAGTAGGGGTAAACTGACATATTAACAAATTTATGAGAATTAATAATTTTATTAAATTTATATATTATAAAAATAAAATTTCTACAACATTTTCAATGTGATGCATTTGGATGAGGGGTAAATTTTTATAGGTGTTACCCTTGAGCAGGGGTAATTGTAAGTAAGGGTAAACTGACATATTAACAATTTTATGAGAATTAATTTTTTTATTAAATCTATATAATATAAAAATAAAATTTCAGCAACATTTTCAACGTGATGCATTTTAGTGAGGGGTAAATTTTTACAGGTATTACCCTTGAGTAGGGGTAATTGTACGTAGGGGTAAACTGACATATTAACAATTTTATGAGAATTAATAATTTTATTAAATCTATATAATATAAAAATAAAAATTTTGCAACATTTTCAACGTGATGCATTTGGGTGAGGGGTAAATTTTTATAGGGGTTACCCTTGAATAGGGGTAAACTCACATCTTAACAATTTCATGAGAATTAATATTTTTATTAAATTCATATAATATAAAAAATAATTATTATAATTTTTATAAAGAGATATGTTGATATTTTTAATTTATTTATTGAGATTTAAAATAGTAATATAAAAAAATCTTTATTTATTTTTTTAATATTAGAATGCAAGTGTTCATTTTAAATTATAATTATGAAAAATAATTTATAAAAAATAGATAATATTATTATAAGTTATATTATTATAATTTACTTCGTGAATATTATTTAATAATTATATTTTATAAAAAATAAAAAATATTAATATATCAGGTTATCCTTGCTTGTAAGGTTTAAGATATTTAAGATTTTTTACCCTTAGAGTAAGGTTTTACTTTACCACTGTAATTACCAAACAAGATAAGGGTAATTCCAGTTGAAGGGTCACCCTACTCAAGGGTCCCTATAAAAATTAACCTCCATCCAAACACAGCCCAGGAAAACTCTTTAATAAGATATATTATTAAATTGATTTTAAATTTTATATAGTTGAATATGATGTAAAAATAAATCATATAATTAGATTGTATCTGAAGTTTTACCTCTATTTTGTCATCATATCTTTTGATTTTAATTTAAAACAAAATCAATATCATATACCCATCAAAATTAAAAGCCAAATTTTTATGATTTGAATTATCAATTGAAAATAAGATTCTATATACATGACATCAATGTATTCAATTATCAAATGAATCTAATTATATAAAATTTATCATTTATTTAATAATATATCTCTTTAGAGTATCTCACTTGATGGGTCTCACACTCTCACTAGCTTAACTCCTAAGTATAAAACTGATTATAAAAAAGTTTCATTTAAATATTCTATCTATTTAATTTAAATAAATAAATTTCATAATAATAATTAATTCTACTTTAACATTGTATTTTATTTAATGTAAATCTAACAATCATACAATTTTTTAAGAGACTATTTAATTTTTATGTTAACAATTACTTTTTAATATTATAGAGTTGTCAAACTCACGTTATTATCAAATATCATTATATAATTTAAATTTAATAAAAATTCCCATAACTCAATTACATTCATTTTTTTATTTTTAAAATATATTTGTACGAAACATGTATTTTTACCACTAGATTACAATAATTTTCATGTCTAATTTAAACTATAAAAATTAATAAGCGTTGCACTTGTAAATTATTTTTTACCAATGAAAAATATATGTATAATAAACTATAGCATAAAATATGCGATATACTAATAAAACTAGTAAAGAATTTTTGAGCATGATTGTACTTTTGAAAACGAAGTCATTATTGTCATCCATGTGTGAAATGTAGGGCTGAAATCGGGCCGTGTCAGGTTGGGTTTTTTAAAACCCCACCTAGCCTAAATTACTAATATATGGAATCCGACCATATCCGATCCAAACTTTTGACCCAGACATCTTGACCCGACCCGACTTGACCTGAATTATAATCCGACTCAATCCAAAACTGTCTTGACCCGCATTTTGAACTTCCTTTAGTCTACTTTTTATCGGATCGACTCGGGTTAACTTAAAAATCTCTCAACTTAATCCGACCCGAATTCAATGTGATTTTCTGACTTCTCAACTTGACCTGACCCATTGGCCTGACTTTCATAACCCGACCCGCATGATTTTCGGGTCGGGTCATGTAGGTTCGGGCCAAAACCTGACCCGAGTTTCACCCCTAGTGAAATGGAGGTAATTTGATTAAAAAAAAAAAAATCTAAACTGAAAGTTCGAAGCATTCTCACCTAATAAATTTTTTAAAGTATGATACAACAAATTTCAAATTTTTGAATGCAAATAATTGCAAGATGATATCATGTTAATTCCTTCAGGAGACGTCAAATGTCATGCAATCTAAATTAAAGATAGTGATGGCAAAACATTCATAATTTAAATGGTGAAAGCATAAACAATATCATTTTTATAAAAAAACACCGGTGAGTTACAATAACTTCTGACTCACTTATTTTAGCTTAACAGGGACTGAAAAACTTGTGTGGCAGACGCGCGGTCGACTCTACGCGACTACAGCAAGAATTCTTTCCTTCTACTTCATCGTCAACGATAAAACGCGAAGTGAATTTCTTCTTTCTCGGGTTAGAAAGAGGAAGGAAGGGGTCTGCCCTGTGCGGCCACCACCATTTATCCCTCCTTTCCGTTCTTCTCATCGGAAAAATGGCCGGATCCCCTTCTCTCCCCCCGATACCTTATGTATCGGACACTCCAGATCCGATACAGTACTGGTGCTATCACTGCGAGAAGCGCGTATCGGTTGAAATACGAGAGAACCCATCCGATCTCATCTGCCTTGAATGCAAGAATGGCTTCGTTGAATCCATCTCTGCCCCGTCCCCTTCCCCTCCTTCATCTCCTCCTCCGCTCCAATCCCCCTCCTTCAACCACCAGTTCCTCCAAATCCTCCGCCTGGTCGCCGCTGCAGCTCCCGCAGCCTCCGCCGCCACAGATCCTCCCTCCGACACCGAGGATTTTCTCCGGATTGAGCTTGACAGCTGGGAAAATGACACCTCCGCCTCCGCTGCCGCGGCCGATCCTTCCTCTGACTACGAAGACGATTTCATGGACGATTTTTCCCGATCCGTTACCCCACTGGACGAGGAAGAAGAGAATAACGAGGCGAACGATGAAAATGACGCCGATCCGCATCAAAGGCGGCAGAGGCGGGATCTGCTGCGGTTTCGGGTCAGAGATTTCACGGGTCGTGGGTCGGATCTGGACTGGGCGGAGATAATCCGCGGCCTGGAGGACCACACGATCGAATTGCGGGTCCAGATGCCCGGCGCCGGTTCCGAAAGCGGGTACGCGGGTAATCCGGAGGATTACGTGGACGCGGCCGGGTACGAGGCTCTGTTACAGAATCTTGCAGAGATGGACGGTGGATCTAGGCGAGGGGCCCCACCAGCTGCCAGATCTGTTGTGGCCAATCTCCCAACTGTCCAGATTGAAGAAGAGGGCTTGATCTGCGCCATCTGTAAAGAATCTGTGCCCGTTGGTGAGAAAGGAAGGAAGCTTCCGTGCGATCACGTGTATCTTGGACTGTATCGGGCCGTGGTTGGATTCGAGGAATTCTTGTCCAGTTTGCAGATTCGAGTTGCCAACGGACGATCCAGATTACGAGGAGGAGAGGAAGAAGAGGAGGGACACGATGGGAAATAATAACTTCTAAAAAGGTATTTCCGTCATTTCATTTCCTCCATTAGGAAAAGTAAAAAACAAAAAAAATGCTTGCTTGCTTCCTTCCTTCGTTTTTTAAGGCTTTTGATGTCCTCGAGATTGAATCTCGGTCGTGTTTGTTGTTGCTGTTGTTGATTTATGGAATTGTTTTAATTTCTGTAAATAATTAATTGGTCTTCTGAACTCACTCTTTTTATGTTTTTAATTTTGCAAAATTTCGCTCTTTTATGTACTTTCAATAAATTAGAGTTCTTTTAATGATCTCAAGCAAAAAATAAAAAAAATTGAGCGCAATGCCTGTTTGGCAACTGCAAGATTTGTGAGATTTCTTTATATCAGAGGTTGAATATATAGTCATGAGATTTGTGTTCGGAAAATTAGATTTGATTCTTTTAAAAAATTAAGATTTGTTCTTATGCCCCCGGAAAGAAATTATTTATGTGAGATTGGGTTTTTACTTTTTATTAAGATTAATGATAAAGGCATATCTATCTACTTACATGTTTTTTTTAACAGTTTACTCCTTCACACTTCAAGTGTGATTTTGTCCTTATACAATTTAATTTTGTACCAATAATGAAAAATAGGACTCGGCCAATACGTTATACTTTAAATTAAAAATAGAAAAAATTTGGGCCAAAATTTCTGAAATGGGCTTTAAAATTTAGACTGAAATATGGGGTTACTGTAGGAGTTTCAGTTTTATGAAAATACGATTTTTTCTGCCCATATGTTTTTCTTATATTATTTCATGAATTAGTCTCATTTTTAGATTTATGAACTGCATTATAATTCTAAAGTTGCATTGATGGTTAGAAACCATATTTAAGTACACTTTTTGTATAAATGTAGATCTTCCAAATCAAAATTGACTTAAACTTAAAATGAGCTGAACTGAGTCTATTTTTTTTAATACTCGAGTTGACCCGGCATTCCTAGCATAGCGTGACTTTATGTACAATCAATGAAAAAGAAAAGGACGCAGTGGCGTGTTTGTGGGGTCTTGCCCTCTCACAAAGGAGATTACATGAAGGGTTTTATTATTAAAATATTTTCTCAAGGTTGCTAATGTCTAATAAAAGCCACTTGGAAAGGTTAATGATATATGTAATTTTTATTTAATTTTAAAAGTATTTTCTACTTAAAAAGTTATTGTAAAAATAAAATTATGTTTATCTTTTACCATGTTAAACATGACTACATGAGTATCTCTAATAATAAAAACGGATGGTACTTGTGTTTTTACCTACTTATAAAGTCCAACACCGATGATCATATGGCTAGTAAAATTTAACAAAATTAAGGATTATCAAGTTCTGAGGCTAACCATGGCTACAATTACCCATTGTTTAAAAGCTTAAACAATAAGATTAAAGTGACTCAATAAGATTTTGAGTCACGAAGCTCGGAATATAAGAGCACTTTCCCATTTTGTGAGATCTATTCATTCCATTGTTATGGTAAAAAGTTTAAAAATTTAATAATTTTATAGGCTTCAAGCAAATTAAATTTTGAGCTTTAAAATTCGACTTTGTAATAAAACGTAAATAAGTGCTACTTTAGGATAAATGCTATTTTGGGTAAATTCCTTACTAATATAATTTTTTTAAAATATTATATTTTATGCAAGATTTTCCTGTTAATTTTTTGATAAAAATCAAAGAATTTGAAAATATCTCAATATTATCAATTGTCTGACTATGCTTAAAATTTGTTAGATAGATACTGTCGCTTGCCATCCTTCCCTCTTCCACACACCTAGAATCCTTGTTTTTTAAAAGCCAAAATCCTAATTCTTAGGATTCCAACGATTGTGGCTTCTCTCCTCCACACGCCATTCCAATTGCTCTCCATTTTTCGATCTAAAAGCTCTAGTTTACACGCCATTCCAATACGGTGAAGCTGACTCCTTACCTTAGCTAAGAGAGATCAGGTGGTTGGTTACTGGTGGGCTTGATTTTTGTAAGGCTTGTTAGTGTTCTTGCCGCCCTCTTGGGCTCTCTCCTTTTTTGCTGCAAGGTTTTCCACAGTTTTGGCCTGGGTTTCTGGGCTTCTTTGTTGATGCTGTGGCCCCTTTGGACCAGGTCTGTGTTCTTGGGTTGCTCTGTATGTTCTCTTGTTTTTCCTTTTAATAAATCATATGATTATACATATTTAATGCAGTCACTATGCCTCCAATCAGAACTCGAAAACTCAAAACAGACTCAACTCAAGAAATTCAGCCAAGTTTTTGGGGAAAAAAAAAAATCAAAAGAACTCGCTAATTTGCTCAACTCAAAATCCTACCAAGTTGACTTGCCTGATAGGTTGCCTATCAAGGGCCAAAACTGACAAGATGAAGCTAGATTCAAAAGTATAACCCAACAAATAAATAAATAAAGAAGAAGAAGAGATGGATCCAGATTCAAATTGAGCTACGCTTGTCCTCTTTCCATGCCATTTCTTTTCTCCCGTCTTTTTTCTTCCTTTTTTTTTTTCTTTTTTGAATGGTGAAATAAATTTAGTATTCTGAAGCTCAAGTTTTCACTAAATGTACAGAGATAAACGGGGGGTGGGGGGTGTTTCGGAAACAAAATGGTTCTTCTACAATGTGTCACTTGCAAAGAGAAGGGTTTGGTCTGGTTAATCACTACCTCGAAATATGATGCAATTCTACTTACTCCTTTGAAGTTATGACCAGCAAACCCAAGGATCCAATAAGTATGTACTGCAAGAAAGGCAAGTGACCATTAGGGTATTGCAGAAACAGAAGCACTTAGTCAAACTACAGTAATTCTGTACAAAGGCAAACAACGCAAAAGAATTGACAGAAGCTATGCTGACAAATGCTATATGGAAAAGTAAACGTGCCCCGTCAATTTCAGATCCATTCATCATATAAATTTGTGATATAAGTTATCCCTAGCTAACTCAGTTAAAATTAGGCTAAAATGAGTTTAAAATGTGGATCAGGTCAGAATTCGGGTTGATTCAGGTTAGAATTCAGGTTAGGTCGGATTGTGAAGTTCGAATTGAGAATTCAGGTCGGGTCGGGTTCCATATATATATTAAATGCGGGTCAGGTCAGAATTCGGGTTGATTCAGGTTAGAATTCAGATTAAGTCGGATTGTAAAGTTCGAGTTGAGAATTCAGGTCGGGTCGGGTTCCATATATATTAACTCTGGTCTGAAGGAAAGTAAACCTTGATTATAGGTTTTTCAGTCTTGATAATGGTCACCCAGCCAACATAAGGTAAAAACCTGAAAAGAAATTAGCAAAACTGGATATTAAGATCAACTTAATGAAACAAAAAAGGAAATTGTACACATTCAGCCAAATTTCATCACAGAATAAACTGGATAAAAGAGATCCTTACTGCAAGGCCAACCATATCAATGGCATGCAGAATTTAAGTGGAAAGCCAAGAGCTCTTACCCGACAGCCCTTCCCATGATATGGTGCTTTTGAAGCTAAAGCTGGCCGTCTCCAAAATTATGATCACCTGAAATGGAAGGACAGAGAAATTAGAAGCTTTAAACTAAAAGAACCTGAAAAACAAATTCAATAACCAAGTATGCTTGGACAAAGTCATCTTTATTGGCCAATGTTGCCGATACATATGGTATCCACTGAGATTTATTTTCCTGCAACTGTCTTTTAGATACCTTGTTTTTTAGTGGCATCTTTTTGTTACCAACTAGATATCATTATGACAAATAAATGGTACCTTTTGTGAGGACATCAACCTCTCCAGTATCTTGCCCTTCATGGACCTGGGACAGAAAATCATATATTAAAACAACATATATAATGAGGAAACAGAAAATTTAAATTATAGACTTAAATTCAACATATTTAACTGAACTGGAACAATGGGCAATGACAAAGCACAACACCCTCACCCTCATTAAGATAGCATACAAAACCCAAATCTCATCCAATAACAGAAAATTATAGCTAAATATGAGTCGACTGACAAAGAAATTGACACATGAACTGGAACAATTGGCTCAGTCCACATTGTCAGTTAACCAATAAAAAAATTGACATTGTCCTCAATTGGATGCAAAAATAGGAGAAATTATGAGAATGGTAGGGAATCCCACCCCGGAATTGAAATCCTTCCATTCTCACCAATTGCATCAGGCTATGTTTGGTTTCAAGAATAGAAGGGAAAAGGGTGATCTACTCTTAAAACCAGGCTCCATGCTTCCAGACAGAACAACTACAACCGGTGATTCACTCCCAGTAATACAAATCAATCCCTTCCATATTATCAGTGCCGATGTCACAATCATACCTGAACATATCGTGAAAGGGAAATCTTTACATGCAGACATATCACAATGATTGAATGACATATATTATTATTTGAGAACCACAGCAAACTTGACAAATTTGGTTACAAGTTAAAAATCTTCTAGGTATCAGATAGGCAGTCAGCCATAGAAAAAGAAAAAATCTAAATCTGGTTATGAGTGCCAAGCATGAGTGAAGTAAGCAACACCTGATACTGGACAGGTGCACCAACCCCACGAAAACCAAGTGGATTAGCCAAAGAAACACTAGCCCAATGCATGTTTCTAGCCATCCAAACTAAGGCAATGAAAAAGGATAATTAAAAAAAAGAAAATTATTGAAAAAGAAAGCCTTTCTTCAAGGAGAAAATGACCACAAAATCATTTTAAAAAGATAATAATGTCCAAAAAATCAATCATGACTCTAATCCTTTTTACCCTATTTTAGTCTATGGTTTTCCTCCAAATAATAAAGTTAAATCAAACAGGACATAGCTACAGACATGCTACAGTGTCCCTGATGGTGATTCTGCCATGGGTTAGGATGTCAAGAAAGACATTTCTTGTTAGATCATTGTAGACCATTTAAAGCAGTTCAACCACTTTCAAAGTGTTGTATTTTCCATGGCAAATTTTTATTGAAAAAATAGATGTCCACACTTCCCTTAGGAAATTGAATCAAACTAATTGGGTAAAAGGAAAGACAGGCAGCTTACTGATCTTCAGCCTTCACTCTAATTATTGATAATATACTTGTATATGTATTTAATATATACTCAGTTGCCCATATATTTTAATGGGCCAGCGATCCTCACACAGGTATTTGTGTATACAGACACGGGTTTTATCGTAATGCCAAATTTATTCTCCACCTGCCGTACCAAAAAAAAAGAATGCCAAAATTCATGAACAATACAGTCGGCTCGCCAAATTTATGAACAATGCAAATCGACTCATTGAAATTGTAAATCAACTCGTCGAAATTCAAATAAATAATAAAAATCAAGCCATCGAAATTTTACTTTTTATCCGAAGGGTAAAATCAAGAATAGTGTCGCTAAAGACAAAATAACTGTGAAAGGATCGCTGACCATTTTAGTGTTTTAGAAGAGAAGTATTGTATTTTATTAATATTATTTTAATAAAAGACAAATCCATAAATCTAAATATTATGCTTTAAAGATCGAAATTTGTGCACCTAACACAGGTAGACTCACACCTAGTCATGTGTCTTGATCCATAGCTCTGGGACCTCTTGGAGCCTTTAATACACCTTTCTTGTTGACTGCTACAATACACACTTTCCAGTTTCCACCATTGGTTGAATGTGTTTTTTTTTTTTTTTTATAAAAAAAAAGTGTGCTCTTAACACCGTAATCTGTCTCTAATCATTACTAATATTTATGGTTTCCTGTCACTAGAGAGAGATTTTCTGTTCAAGAAAGTATCTTCCATCCACAGAAACCAACATTAAAAAGAGAAAATTGAGACAAAGTGAAAATGACCCATTACCATTTCAGCACCAAGGATCAAAACCCAGATTGCATTGGACCACAAACAAATATAATTGCACATAAATTTACACCTATCACGAACATGAACAAATGAATAAAAAAAAAAAAAAAAAACCCTTCCCACACACACAATAACGAAATAATGAAGTAGGAGAAGAAAGTCGTACATAGAGAAACTGACGGCCTGAGTAAGGACTTGACGGATCTGAAGAGAACGATCGAATCCAAGGTGTCGCCGATCCAACCCATCTTCTGCCTCTTTCCCGTCTCTCTTCTCGCCTTCTGATCTTTTCTTTCTGAATCGAACTCTGTCCAACTCCGACCTCCACGCTATGTGAAATGCTCGACCATAAAACATGCAAAATCCTACGGGCGGGGCGGGAAGGACAGGGTTCTGGGCCAACCCAAGCCAGGCCTGATTTGAAATAAAATAGCCTGCTACAGAGCCTGGGCCACGATTTGTTGAATACTGGAGCGAGAAGTCAGGTTCAGACTTTTTAAGTCCAAAATAAATATGTCTGTATTATTTTATAAAATAGAAATAAAAAATAATCAAAAACAAGGTCATACACCTCTATCATTTAATAGTGTAATTTATTTTTATTTTTAAATAGATATTGAAAATGCAGACCTTGACTTTATTATTATGAGATCTTTTATATTGATTATTTTTCAATATAAGTTATATATAACAAATCACATATTATACACGATATTAATTTAAAAATTAGGTCTTTATAATTTGAATTTGAATTGTGCTTTAGCTAAATTCAAGCTTTCTTTCACTTAGGCTCGGCTCCACCTCAATCCAAATTTAAGCTGACAAAAGGGGCCCAATTAAGCTCAATTTGAATATGAGTCAACTCAAACCCAAGTTTTACTAATATTTCCACGTGGCCCGGGATAGGCCTAGCCAAATTGTGCCCTTAGAACATAAAATGACACTCTTAGTTTCGTTTATTGAAAATAATTTGTAATAAATTTTAATGAATTGAGAAAACCCTTTTCAAAGATGAATCTTTATATATATAATTCCAATCCCAATTTATTATATATACCAATTCAAAGAGAGAATGTGAGTGCATACGATATGAATTTATTATCAAAGAACCCTACATAAAAATCTTTACAAGAAGTCTATCTCAAAAACCTCTCTTCAATATCACGAGTTCTATATTAGTTATGAAGGTGAGATTTAGGAACGAGTCCTACTCTAAAATGTATTAGAGTCGTATCACCAAGTCAAAGCATATGAACTCAGGAGATTCTCTTGATAGATGGAATGACCAACAACGTTCTATTCGCTAAAGAGCCTGGTTTGAGAGAAGAATTATTGTGCCAACAAATGAGTTACATTTTAGTTGTGAAGGAACAAGTTTAAGAGAAGATTTAGAAACTTATAAAAGACATGGGTCAGTTCACCCAGGGGTACAAATATCCTTATCGGTCGATATTTAATCGGCCAATATTACGGCCGATATTGTGAATATCGGCCGATACGATATAATATTGGCCGATGTGATGTACTAAAAAATCGATATATATCGTCCGATACGATATATATATCGACCGATATTTTTATCTATTAAACTAGTCTTTTGGACTCGAACAATATTTTCCTTATTAATTATTATGGGTTGATCAATTCTAATTTTGATGATTTTAGAGTTTTAAATCCTCTTTTTTCTTGCAACTTTAATTTTATTCTTTTATCTTTCTTTTATGAAGTGACGAAGATATATCAAACAATAACTTCCAATCTAGGATTCACATGAATCAATGTGGGGGAACGATATGAAAGCATAAAGAAATTAAAAAATTAAACAAAAGTCAGAGCTAATGAATTCCATTTCCTAGTCATACATTTAGGTTTGGTGCTCTGACAAAAAAATTAAAGTCTCTTCAGTGTTGGGTCTCAAATCCTAAACCTTCTTTACAGCTATAAAGTCAAGAGATATTCCAACTCCCTCACCAATAAAAAGAAAAAACCTTTGTATATGATATTTGATTTAAAATATATTTAGATTGAATTGTTGATTTTTTGTTGCCCTCAATTATATATTTAGATCAAAAATTTAAATTTCAGCTTTGTTTTTTAATTTGAATTTGAGTCAATATATATTTTTCAAAAATATCAATCAATTATTTAGAAATATAAGTCAAAATTTATTAGTCTCTATTTGACTGAAAATTCTCTCGGTCGAAATATGTAATGTAGGTTTAGATTTGAGATATTAATGCACTGTAAATTGTACTATTATCGTATGAGAAAAACAAAGAAGATTGGAGAGAAATGTCTCGTTAATACTCAAGTGTTTTGTAAACTAATTTAGTAAAAATCCTATAAAGTAATACGGTTGTGACTAAGTGTATATATTACATTAGAAAGATTATTACATTAGAGAGACTATTTTCTTTCTAAAGTAATATGATCTGGAATGATTGCGATACTATTTTCCTTCTATCGGGTTTTAGGATTCAATTTTGTCAAAAAATAAGATTTCAAACTCTTGGGGACAAAAAAAATGGCCAAATTTAGGGCATTTTGGCTCATTTTAGATCCATTTTTCTTTTCAAGAAAATCTTTCTCATTTTAATTTCGCATATCCAAAAAAAACAGATTTTATATGAATATTTTCCATAGAGAATTTGTTGGATATTATAATAAAAATATAATATAAATGATATTTTACATATGCATTATAATTTCAAAATTCGAGTTAAATCTACACCTGAGTCCACTCATTTCATATTATGAAATTCAAATATTGGTATGTGTTTATCAAATTTTGAGGGGGGCAAACCCTCAACCCCTCAACACAAAAAGGGTGACTCTTTTTAATTTTGTACGTGTCAATTGAAAAATTTAGAAATACCTCAACAAAATGTTAAAAAATTAAGGTGAAACACCACCTTGATCTTCAAAAAAAGTTGAAAAGGACAATACGCACAATCATGAAATATCATCTTAATTCTCTAAAATAAATGAGCTTGAAATTGATATACATGAAATTTCAGCTAAAGTTTTTGAATTTTTAAAAATTTTGATATTATCATTGTTCTACATTTATTTTAGAAATAATAAAATAATGAAAGCCTAATATATGAGTCAAGATCTTAACATAAACTCGAATTGTTTGATTTTTGTTGATGTTTGAAACTCAAATCAAGTACAAAGATCTCAAGTTTCAATTTAAAATATGGATGAAAGTTATTAAGATACAAATGTACCATTTATTTTACTCAAATTGAACCCATTTTTATCAATAGTTACAATATTAGTAAAAACTATTTTTAAACTATAGTAGATTGTATGAACTGAACCACAAAATTGTATGAACTGAATTAAAAAGGCTCCACCACATTTCTTTTTCTAGACACCTCAAGTAATCTAATTATCTAAATTTCTTTGTCTCCTCACCAACAACCTTCTTTTCTCCTCCTTTTTCCACCACACATGGCTAGAAATCAAAGAATTGAGTGACATAAATGAGGTTGGCCCATCAATGGCCCATTAATAGTTTGTACCATACACTTGCTCCCCTATCTAGATTTAAAAAAAAAATCTTTTAAATATATACTTAAAATTCTACGTGTATTTTTTTTTTCTTTTTCTTTTAATTTACGTATGAAAAACTACGGAATACCCAGCGTAAAACCTCTACAGATAACCTCTAATATATTAGAAGACAAATGTATGATTTCAAATCCAATTTTTTTAATATCATGGAATCCTATACTTGTGCTTCTTCATCACTTTGATGGAAATCAGTGTGCAATGGCCAGCTGTTCTTTTGTTGGGGGGAATTGGAAAAGGGAAGTGAATGGGGACCATAAAAAGTTGCATATGACCATCACTCATTTATCTTTATCACCAACTATCTTTTATTATTCCTTCAAAAATTGGCATGCTACCAAGGCCTACATGGGGTTGTAATCTTTCATAAAAATGTTTCTGATTATTTGATAAATGAAAAAAAATAAAAATAAATTTTAAAAATATCAATCTTTGTAAGGGGAGAAACATTTATAGCTTTAAATATAGACTTTGTTTTATTTTATTTAGAGAAGTAATGTTACTTTAGCATGGTCTCATAATTCTGAAGTTTATCACAAAAAATTGATACATATTTTACTAATTTCATTAAGGCTCCAAAGCAATGTTTTAAAATCAGCCCATAGAGAGATTCATTTTGGAGTATGGGTTAAATAAGGTTCAACTGCATTGACTTATAATCAAATTTGATTAAACTCGTGCTATTAATATAATTTTATAAATAATATTAAATTATTAATTAATATTATATTTTATAAAATATATTCTTATTTTCATAAATATAATTATAAATATCAAAAATTAATAATATAAAATCCATGTTCTAATATCATTTCAACAAAAAGATTTCATAATCTATAATTTCAGCTAACAATCTAATCCAATTAATATCCATCATCCAATAATACGATCAAAAAATAAAATCAAATTAAGAGTTAAATCAAATATTAAAAATATTTATTTAATTTTATTTCAATTTTTATTTGTGTGAAGCAGTAAGTTGAGTTTAAATGACCTTAAAAAGATTGATATGAAATAAATAAGATCGAAAGATTAATTTTTGTTTTTAATAAATAAATTAAATTTCTAAATTTTATTTTCATGCTGCGGTCAAGTACTCCCTAATGCTCTTTAGACCCAAGTCCCAACTAACCATTACGCAAGTTGACCGTGCACTGGGAGAAGTAGTCCTGCTGATCACTGAATGAAGGATGAAAAATATCTGACGATAAATTGACAAAGAGTGAGAATGACCCGAGGACCAAGACTGACATATCTTCCTCAGACGTTTATCCCTTCAAAATTCAATAATAAGAGAGCGCTCGTTTTAATTTTATTAGACATAAGAAATTTTTGGATTTCTCACTTTTCTTTGGTTCGTATTATAGAAATCGACTCATTTTTTTAATGAATCAGTCTTTTATTTGAAAAAGTGGTCCTGTTGATTACTTAATCAAGGATGAAAAATATCTGATGATAAATTGACAAAGAGTGAGAAAGGACCTGAGGACCAAGGCTGACCCATCTTCTCCGGACATTTATCCCTTCAAAATTCAAAAATAAGGGAGTGCTCATCTTAATTTTATTAGACATAAGAATTTTTTGGATTTCATATTTTTCTTTCATTTGTAGAAATCATCTCATCTTTTTAGTGAATCAGTTCACTCATCGGTGCACTGTCCGATGACACCGATGAGTGAATATATTCACTAAAAAGTGAACTGATTTATATGTAAAATGATCTCGTCGGTGCATCGATTTGGTCTCTCAAAAAATCAGTGCACCGATTTTCAAGTAATCCGGTCGGTGTACCTTTTTAATGCACCAATAAGTGAATCGATTTATTGCAAAGCCAACCGATTATGAAGGAGAAGATAAGAAGTTCACTAAAATCCGTGTTTTTTAAAAAATAACGCCCGTGTTAGAATGGACACCCTAATAAAAATACAATCTTTGACACTTACACTAAAAAACTATTCTTTTATTTTTAATTTTAAATTATAAAATTTGGACTCTTATAAATTACTAATTTTCTAAGATGATATTAATTACAAAACAAAAGTGCTTTGGATAAAAGGCTTTCTGTATTCTTTCATTAATTTGGAATTTTACAAATGCTTTTAATTGCAAAAAGTTAAATTTATGATAAATGATCAAATTCATAAAAATAAACTAAGCTAAATAATATAACTTAATATCTGAATCCAGGGTAACATAATTCACAATTTTAATACGTAAAATGCCATGGGTTAGTGGACTTAATGATACTGAATCGAGAATTATAAAGTAGTTTAGATACAAAAATTGTGGTTAAAAATGATGATTAGCTGAGATCGAGGCATTGTGTCCGGGAAAATAATGCACTCACGTTTTACAGTTTTGTCGTATTTTATTTTTTTAACTAAAATAATTAAAAAATTATTTAATTTAATTTTTTTACAAAAGTCTCTTTCTAATATCAACATCCAACATAAAATCAGACTCTCTTCTCTGCTCTCTCACTCCTCCGCTCCACTCTCAACCCATCTAAAACCATGGCCACTGCATCTCTTCTTCCCAACTTCTGCTTCTTCTTCTTCTTCTTCCTTTTATTCTCTTTAGTTTGTGCGTCTGCTACCAAGAAAACTTACATCTTCCGCATCGACGCTCTATCCAAGCCGTCCATTTTCCCTACCCATTTCCACTGGTACTCTTCTGCTTTTGTTTCTCCGCTTCAAATCCTCCACACCTACGATACTGTCTTCCACGGCTTTTCTGCCACCGTCTCTGACTCCCACGCCGCTTCCATCCTCCGACAACCCAGCGTCATCGCCGTTTTCGAGGATCGCCGCCGGCTCCTCCACACCACTCGTTCCCCCCAATTTCTCGGCCTCCGCAACCAGCAAGGTCTCTGGTCGGACTCCGACTACGGCTCCGACGTCATCATCGGCATCCTCGACACTGGCATCTGGCCCGAGCGTCGCAGCTTCTCCGACCACAATCTCGGCCCTGTTCCCGCCCGATGGCGCGGCGGGTGCGAGTCTGGCGACCGCTTCTCTCCGTCTAACTGCAATCGGAAGCTCGTCGGCGCTCGCTTCTTCTCCAAGGGCCACGAGGCGGCCGCCAGAGCTGCCGCAGGCGGAGGCGGAGTAAATGCTTCTGTTGAGTTTCGGTCTCCCAGGGACGCTGACGGCCATGGCCCATACTGCCTCCACCGCCGCAGGTCGCCACGCATTTCAGGCGAGCATGGCTGGCTATGCCGCCGGGATAGCTAAGGGAGTCGCGCCTAAGGCGAGGATCGCTGTCTACAAGGTGTGCTGGAAGGATTCCGGTTGCTATGACTCTGATATCCTTGCTGGATTCGATCGCGCCGTAGCCGACGGCGTCGACATAATCTCCATCTCCATCGGTGGTGGAGACGGCATCGCTGCCCCCTACTATCTCGATCCGATTGCTGTTGGATCGTATGGAGCCGTTTCTAGAGGTGTGTTTGTCTCCTCCTCTGGAGGAAATGATGGACCGAACAGCATGTCTGTGACGAATCTCGCGCCTTGGCTGACGACTGTCGGCGCTGGCACGATCGACCGCAGCTTCCCGGCAGACGTGCTCCTCGGCGACGGACGGAAGCTCTATGGAGTTTCGCTCTACTCTGGCAAGCCGCTGGCCAATCAGATGTTCCCGATCGTCTACCCTGGAAAATCCGGCGGCCTCTCTGCCTCTCTCTGTATGGAAAATTCTCTCGATCCGAAGCTCGTCACTGGCAAGATCGTAATTTGCGATCGCGGGAGCAGTCCACGTGTCACAAAAGGATTGATCGTTCAAAAATCTGGTGGGGTTGGGATGATTCTTACCAACGGAGTATCCAACGGCGAGGGTTTGGTCGGGGACGCTCACGTGCTTCCCGCGTGCGCGCTTGGTGCAGACGAGGGCGACGCCGTAAAATCCTACGTATCGTCGGTATCAAATCCAACGGCCACTATAGTATTCCACGGCACGGTCGTCGGCATCAAGCCGGCGCCAGTGGTTGGGTCTTTTTCCGGCCGCGGCCCCAACGGCCTGACGCCGGAGATCCTCAAGCCTGACCTGATTGCCCCTGGAGTCAACATCCTCGCCGCCTGGACTGATGTTGTTGGTCCCACCGGCCTTGAGTCTGATGGCCGGAGAACGGAATTCAACATCCTCTCCGGGACATCGATGGCAGCACCACACGTGAGCGGCTCTGCAGCACTGCTAAAGTCGGCGCACCCTGACTGGAGCCCCGCCGCAATTCGCTCTGCTCTCATGACGACTTCTGCAATTTCCGACAACATGCTTAAGCCAATGACCGACGAGTCAACCAGCAAGCCGGCCACACCATATGATTTCGGAGCTGGGCATATCAACCTTGGCCTTGCCATGGACCCCGGCCTCGTCTACGACATTGGAAATCAGGACTACATTAACTTCCTCTGTGCCATTGGATACGGCCCAAATACAATTCAGGTTATCACTCACGCTCGGGCCATCTGCCCGGCCAAGAGGCCACTGCCGGAGAACTTGAATTACCCATCAATCTCCGTCATGTTTGACGCATCCATCGCCGGAAATTCAACCAAGACGTTTCTCAGGACGGCAACAAATGTCGGGCTAGCAAATTCTGTCTACCGGGCAAAGGTTGAAATGGCCGCAAAAGGAGTGTCAGTGAGTGTGAAGCCATGGAAGCTGATCTACTCGAAGAGCGTTACAAAGCAGAGCTTCTCCGTGACGGTATCCGCAGATTTGAAAAATCTACAATTGGGGGAATCCGGTTTGGTTTTCGGTTTCCTTTCTTGGACAGATGGGAAGCACTTAGTTCGAATGCCTATAGTGGTTACTCTAATGGAAACTTTGTGAAGTAAATTGTTAAATTTTCTTTGTGAAAATATGAAAAATTGTGAATAGGAAGTGGATTCAGTGACGCTCCCGATGGATTTGGTTCGATCATCTCGTCGTTCCAGACTCTGTATCGTCTCTGTATCGGGTTCAAGAAGAACAGGTAAACGTTACCACTTACATAGGTCCTACATGTAGTGTGGGTGCTTGTGTGGAGTTTGTTGTTTTCTTTGTTTTCTAAATTTTTGTTTTGTCTTTTGTAATTCACGTTTTTATCTTTGAAGGTCACACTTTTGATTAGTTGTTAATTAATTATTTTAACTAGTGAGGGCCAAATTCAAGAAATGTCTGTTGAAGCTGTCTTTTTGAGTGAAGGGATCTTATGTAGATCTTATTTGATATTGAATTTAAAACTAAATGGATGAAAATGTTAGTGTTTTCTTTAAATTTAGATTTGTTTTTCATTAATGTTTAATTAATTAATTAATTAAATTTTGAGTGCTTCTAAGATTGAAGAGAGAGAAGATGTGAAATGTGATAGTAAAGTGGGGTTGTAGTGAGTAAGAGGTGACATAGAAAGTGTTGTTAAAGGGTGAGACATGTGTGGCCCACTAAGGCTCAAGTCATTAACCGTTCTCTTTGAAAATAATTTATTACAAGCATAATTTAATTAGTATAGTACTTTAAAATTAATTACTTGTTTAAGGGTTTATAAAATGTCTTAATGGCAAAGCTGCCCAAGTGCATATCCAGTCAGATACCCAACCATTATTGGATGATGGTACATCAATTACTTGTTTAATTGATGTGTACTGTTGTCAATATTTTATCTTTTTATTTTCAGCCATCCATTTAGGATCTTTTTTGGAGGCCTGGTTTGGTTTTAGTGGGAACAATTATAAATAGAAAATATTGGTAGTTTGGTACTAAGATTAGGTTTTGAAAATGGGTTGATTTGTTAATAGTGAAACAGTGATATGATTTTGATTAAGACAAAACCGGTTATATTAATTCTTAGTCACTTTTTTTATTAATTTTTAATTCAAAAACTCGAATATTGAATAAGTGTTGATTCTAAAGTTGATCACTTGATTTTATTTTGTACATCTTAAATTTTATTTATATAGGATAATTATTTTTCTATTTTCTATTTGATTTTATTAATTTTAATTACTAAACTATTGTCATCTCATAGATAAAATTGAAAAGATTAAAAGAGTTAAAACCCTAAAAATAGGAAACGATTGCGTTTCTATGTTTGAGTGGTTGAACGTGGAAATGGCGGTGGCGGGAAATCCGGAAGCAAAAAGCCAAGTTCGAATTTTGGTGGCATTATCGAGTGAAGAGACAGACTCGACTCGACCCGACACAAAGTGTGGACTGTAGTAAATATCGATGCCAATTTTGGCCTTTTTCTCTTCTCTCTATTATTGTTACTACTATGGCTTTCCTCTAACTTTTAAATTCTATTTTACCCTTTTTAAAGAGAGGAAGCGATTCTTACACATCATTTTTGTATACTTAGAAATGTGAATTAGTGTATTTTTCACTTTATCTTTCATACCTTTTGTATGGATAATTTAAAGATTTATTGAATACGATTTTTGAAGTTCAAGATTATACTTTTTTTTACTTAAAATCAGTCTTAAAGTTTATAAAATTCAGAATAGATGAATTTTGATATCTTTTTTATAGAAATCGATGGAGAAACGACTTCATTTAAAAATCTGAGCTAAATGTGGAAAAAATCTATAATTGATGAAGGAATCATAATGGCTCGTCGGTTTGGAGTGATCGGCTCCGCATCGATTTTTGACCTTTTTTTAAAGTTATCCATACGGCAGGGTGAAGGTAAAGTGGAAAATCTACTTTTTTCCGTGTCTGGTTAGACAAAAATCCCATGTGAGAACCCTTTAAAGAGGGGAAAGTCAATTATACTTGTTAGTTAGGAGTGAAATATGGCTTAAGTTTTAGTCTGATTCGCATTTCAGGTTGGCTTAGATTAAGGGAAAAAAAATTCCACATCAAATTAGAATCAGACTGAATTGAGAAATTTAAGACGAATCAAACTCGATCTTACTCAATTTCAATAAATATATAATATATTTTTTCAACTAGTTCTTTACCCTAACCCTAACTCTCAATCAGGGATACAAATTCGGTTTTTAACATCTGTATAATATCGGCCGATACGTATTGTATCGGCCGTACAACCTTCATATTGGTCCAATATCGGCCGATATGATTAATATCGGTATTTTAAAAAAAAAAAACAAAACGGTGATGGACCGAGTCAAAATATCGGCCGATATCATCCGATATTTACGTTTTCAAATTCTTTTTTTAAAAACAGTTTCTTTTTCGTTTTTTTAATGTTTTTTAATTTAAAAAATAAAATAATAAAATAATACCAATATTTATAAAAAAAAAGAGAGAATCATAACGACCGATAATTCAACCGATATCCATATCGGCCGGGGCGTTTTTGCACCCTTGCTCTCAATATTTCAGCCGTTGTCTCTCCCTTCCACCCCAAAATACACTTGCAGATTCTTCTTCTTCTTTTCTTAGGTTCTTGGGTTGCTGTCATCTTCAAAAACCTCCATTACACTGGCATATAATTTTAAAATCTATAGTTGAGACGATAAGTCAGATAATTATTTAGATTCACTTTAAAAATGTAATAAAATTTATGAATTTGTTCAAATTAAAATTAAATTTACAATCTGTTTATTGTAATTCACGGTCAAGTAGTCAAAGGATCTTCTATCCAAAATCTTTTTTTTTTTATATATATATGAGGCTCATGACTCGGTGATCACCCAATTTGAATAATTTTAGTATTGTGCGTGAGAGTACAAATGTTAAATGAGCAAGATGATCAAATGTTAAATGAATGTTTTGAGACCAATTTTGAAAGATCAAAGTGGATTCCATTGGAATAATTCTAATACTATTATTGAAAAATGTATATAACATCTGCTCTATTAAGTTCAACTCTAAAGAATTTGAACTCCAATGCTTAAGCCATTTTTGACTAATTTTGTTCTTAATTTGGATATTTCTTCGCAGTTAACTAATGACGTTTTCTTCGTTGAATTAAAATATTGTTGGAATTCGGCTTCCAGCCCAATAGATTACTTGATAGGTGGAGTCACTCAGTCTTTTATAAGTCTTTAGATTTTTTTTCCCTCACAATCGATGTGTGACTCTCGTTCGCTTTCCAACAATCCCCCCTCAAGCGAGGCTATCTAGTGGATAAAACATCATCAACTATCCCGTTTGGCTAGAGGATCTCTGAGTCCACATGTTGTGGCTTGGGAACTAGCTCTGATACTACTGTTGGGACAGGGGCTTCCAGCCCAAAAGACTAGTCTGATAGATGGAGTGACTTAGTCCTTTAAAAATTCTTTGATTTTCCCTCTCATAACGAATGTGGAACTCTCATTCGCACCCTAACATGCACTAGATTGAAATGACTATGAAACTTAGTCTACTTCACTTCTTTATTAGCTTTTCATTATATTTAAATCAAATTTAAGAACATTGTCGAGACTACAAAATGTATGCTTTTTTACTGCAAAATGAAAATTAAAAAAAAAAAAATCTTTCCTTACCTTACCAACTTGGCCTAATTAGATGGAACAATTTTTTAAAAACATCATTCTAAAGTTTGATCATCGCGTGCAAGTTGCATGGATCGATGGCAGGTGAAATGGAGAGAAAACTGATCCTCTATATCTCGGAGAAGTAGCCTGTTTTGATGAAATTCATGCCAACAGATCCCTCCTTTGCAAACATTTGATCCATTTTTCTCGAATTGAAGCCTCATTCTTCTTCCCACGTCGATCAAGAGAGTGCCCACAATCAATGCAAAAGAAGAAATAGCAGAAATCCAGAAGATCTTCAAGGTAGAGAATCCCCCATGAGGAAACAATCCAACCAGTTCTAAAAACTTCAACACTAAGATATTTATAACCCAAACAATCTTCCAATTTGATGCAAGAATGTCTGAAATCCTCATCTCTACCAGACCCAGAAGCCAGAACCAATCTCTTGCCAATCTTTGATACTTCTCGTCAAATATGCATAAGAAGGTAAGCTCTCTGAGTATTTATATTTATATTTTTGAAGATGTCACCTCTCCAAGTTGAGATATTTTGATAGAGATCTTTGGAACCAAGGAAGAAAAATGAAATGTCTAGAGTTAGAAGGTTGTGGAGACATTTTGACCAATAAATGAAGGGAGTCTAGCAAATGCTTAATTGAAAAGTTTGGTTGATTTGATAAGTTTATGCGAAAGAGAGAAGGATGGATTGAAGAAATAGAATACGCAATAAAATATAAAATTCATAAAAAAAAAAGGGATCATATTTTCTTTGTAATGTATTTGAAATGAATACGCTAGAGTTTTGATTTTTCAACCACCTAACTTTGAAAATGTATGAAATATTAACATTCTTTTAAGCAAGAGGGGGTATAGTATAAAGAAAGAAGAGGTAATAGAATCTAATTTTTTATAAAATGGAAGTATAGATCTATATGTCTAGGCAGATAATTATCTATTGTGGTCTAAACTATTGATGTATATGGATGCTGATATCCATATTAATTCGTTTGTTTGAATATCGATTTGATACATTAACCACATGTCAGGAGCCAGATGAATAATTATAAATTTTTATCTAATATAAAAATGTCTGTGCCTCTGAATTTATCAAAATTTAATTTTAATTATTGAGTAGATATTTATATCATTCATAATGATAAATTAAATAAGATTTATTTTTTCAGATCAACTCTAAATCTTGAGTATCCAACCATCAAGATTCATTAGAAAGGAGACCCTAGATGAAATCTTTATGTTAAAGTTAGAATATATATGCCCGAGCATTTTGTAAATTTGCATAATAAAAATAGTGAAAATAATTTTAATTTTTTTTTTTTTTTTACACATGGGTAGTTGTGGGTTAGTGACCCATCTCTTAATTAAGAACATTAGGGCTGATTCTAGCAGCATCTGATCTGTGAGCATGTCTGACCCACATCTAATGATCTTATATTATTTAAGGACTTCTGTGTCTCTTTTATTAGGTAAATTTAAGGATCTAAAAAGATTGTATGGACCCCACCAATTTGGACCTCTACCAATCTCTTATGTCAGAAGTGATTCAGTAGATTCTTTTCTACTCTAACACTAAATACCAATAAATCACATACTTTCAGCATACGGCAAGGTCGATATCGGTCGGTGCTGAGCCTTTCACTGGGGTAAGTCAGAATTTAAGAATTTAAAAAAAAATCAAAATTCAAATTTAATGTGAAATTTTATTATGTCCAATGAATTTGGTTCAATTTTTTATAAAATTGAATTAATGGGTTAGTTTTCTTATGTAATCATCTGTTGTGAACCTATTCATTATGAACTGAATAATTTTTTAGAGCTTATGATAGATAATGAGGATAAGGTATTATTGAGATGGTTTGAAAAATCTGTAATTGTATAAAAAGTATGTTAAAAACTTGAATAAGTTGCTCAATACAATTCAAAAATTAAAAACTATCCACACAGCTTGAGCTAAAAATCAATGATAAGTATATCTCAAAATAAATTATAATAAATATAAATCCATTTATGAGATAATAATGAATTAAAAAAGAAAACAATATAAATATAAGTTCAATTAAAAATTAGTTATATAATTTGGAGATAATTTCTCACAGTTTGTTCGCTGTGTTTAATGGCCATTGGTGGGCTTGAACTATTCTCTTCTAATCAAACCTAAACATAGAAAAAAATGGAATTTTAAGGTGTGCTTGATGACTTTATAAAAAGGACAACCATAATAAAAAATCAGATAAAAAATTATTAAAACTATTCAAAAGAAGAAATGCCCGATTCATAAGTAAATTTTATTAAGTTTTTTAATGAAAGGAGATAATAGATATATATGCACCATTAATATTGTTAAGCTTAATGCACAACTTTTCTTTGAATGAATTAAAAAAATGATAAATACATTTACAATGATCAAAGAAATAAAGAAGTAATTGATGAAATAAATCAAAATACAAATAATTGCGACTTGCAAATATCATTTTTTAAGTTCTGGCTTTCAATTATATTTTATAAAACCAAACTTTTGGATCCTAGGTAAAGTTTAATTTTACTTTTTAAGATGTATCCTTTGAATAGATCTTTCATCATACTCCAAAAAATCATGTCAATTTAATAATAAAATGTTTTTAAGTTATTTAATTCTTAACTACTTTAACTTATTTTTAAATTCTAATCATTTGCAATCTATATGAGACTTAGTTTTAATCCACTTGATGACCTATTTAAAGATCTTAATATAAATATAAAACTTATAAAAACCACTCAATTCAATTTTAAAGACTATAGTTTTTAAACTCTCAATATTTGATGACTTTTAAAATTATTTTTTAAATATAGAGTATGCTTAGACATTTTTTTTTTATTTTAAACGTTACAAGGTAACCAAATTGAACGGAATTGGGTATCATCTATACGCCTAATTGAAAACAGATATATGAGTTGCATTTCAAAAAATAAAATTAATTTACAAGATGCGAGCAAAACTTCGTTTGAATGAATCAATACTAAAATATATTAGCTCCGAGTCAGTAACCACTTACAAATACAAAGATAACTCGGCTCCCACCCTCAGTTATCCCGTCCCGATTCGGAGTCAAATAGGCTCGATTCAGATTTGAATCGTTCTGACTCGAACTCAAAACATCTCAATTCAAACTTCAGCTCAAAGCCATACAAACTCACTTGGAGTTCTCTCTGGTTTTCTTCTCAGATTTTCTCTTCCCCATCCCAAAACCCTCCTTAAATAGGTTTTTTTGGGTTTCGAAGAACCAAGAAATAAAATAACAAAAACTCACTTGATTTTTTTTTTGGTGTCGTTCCAACTAGTGAGAACACCTGTTTGAACGGCTGGGATTTGTCCTCGTCATCTCTCCTTCATCCTTTCTTTATTTCCTCGAGTCTTCGATCCAGACCAGTCTTGTTATTGGGTTTCTAACCTGGTGAAGGCACGGCTGGAAGTGGCCACGTCCAGCTTGGGCTGAGCCGTTCCTGCAAGCCCACATGCTTCTGCTGGGTTTTTTGCTTCCCAAACACCGAATCAGCTGGTTAAAGCACCGAGAAAACAGAGGTGACTCAGCTGGTTATTAACTCGAAGGTGTTGATTGACTTGTTGCCCATGCTCTCTCATCACCAACCCTTTTCTAATCTAACCTTCTCTTAAGATGGTTTAATCTACAAATTATTATTTTTTAAACATTGGATTTAAAAAAAGACGCTTTTTCATTTTTGTCCAATGGAAATTATGGGAAAACATCATACAACAATTTTCATTGGTCCAACTACCAAGCCATCTTACTCATGGAAAGAATTTTGGCGCATCCGAAATATCAAATATTTTTTTTTTTCAATTTCAACCTAAACCAAAATGAAATGTCTGAACCAGACATAAATATCTCCCTTCTTTTCGTTGTTTTGGTGTTAGAACTTAGAAGTATACTTACAAGAGAAATATAGCAAGTGCATGACCCCCACTTATGCCCCTGTTGCAAATGGCCTCCTATATCAATAAAACATGAAAAATAAAACCTACAATTTTGTGGACATTAAACTCACTGTATTTATCTGGCCTTAATTTGTGAACCGAGTTTCTCCGGCAATGCTCATGGGCACCATTAATCACTCATCTTCAGAGCCTAATAATTAGGAATCAATCTTCTCATTTTAAAAGTTAAAGGGGAACACTCATAAATCTGACGAATCCGGATTACCTGGTGCAATAGCACTAGAGAATTTGTGTTGCCACCTATCAAGGAAGGCTATATACGAAGTCATGAGTATTTGGTCGATCTTATAATGACCAAAATACCCATGATTTCATTTTCTTGGCCTTCCATGATTGTTGCACTAGATGAAGTGCAAAACACCAGGCAGCTAACACCATGATGCATCGTGTGTGTAGCCAACCATGTTCAGTTCCCCCCCACCTTCCGGTTCCTTGCGCTTCAGTGTCATCCCAGTACCAGCTGGGTGCATGGCATGCAGCAAATTCCCCACTTCCCGGCTCTCACCACCCACTGAAACCATGCCTGGATTTAAATCAAGACCTGATGGCGATACTGCAACTCCAGCCAAACCCGTTGGAGCACCCGTTAAGCTCATAAGAAATGGTGGTCTGCAGTAGGATTGTGATGAAATGGTTGCCCTGGAGCCAAGCACTTGTGGTACGACAGTGGCTCCTCTCGAATCTACTGCATAAGAGAGAGAACTAGAGGGTCTATACCTTTGCAAGGGAAAGGACAAGAAAGGTGACATTGTAAAGTCGTTGTAGCCAGATACCGGAGGCAGCGATTGTGCATATGCAATTGACGGTTGTGCCCCAGAAACATCAGACAGCCTTATCGAATTGACACACACAGAAGATTCGGAAGTCTGCACATTTGGGACAGAGTGTGTGTGGAAGGCCTCTTTCTTATCAACGTTAGCCCTCGATCCCGTGATCGACATGAGAGGATCATCAAGTTTAAGACTTCCATAACCTTTGGTGTCTTGCAGCGACGACTTATAAAGGCCTGGCCGATAAGCTTGAGAATGGGAATTGACAGAAACCAAGTTGTCGTTCAAATTAAAGTCTCTCATTGGAGATTGCTCCGTTGATGAGGACAAAGCAGGAGATAAGCTGCGATGGCCATTTTGAAGATGGAATGTCCCACCAGCCCTCCAATCAGATGATGGGAAAGGGCAAGCACTGTCACTGTCACCGTCACCAAGGCAGTTAAGGTCAAACTTTAGCATCTTCTCTCTTCTTGAGCTGATCTCTATGGAGGATTCACCGGAAGAAAGCCTGGATGATACAGGGATTTCTTTGGCTGATGGAATATCAGCTGCTGCTTCATTTCCATCATTGGTGACGTTCAGATCAATATGGAGGAAGCTCTGCCTCTGCGTTGGACTATTGCTGCTTGCATCAGCTAAAGATGTCCCATCATCCGTTGTTCTTCGGGGAAATGCAGGTAGGAAGGCACTTGTTGATGCAGATCCTCTCCAACCCATCTTCCCGTCAAAGTGCAGAGGTGTACAAGGCAATACCAGCATTCCATTAGAAGCAGCGACAACAGGAATGGGCGCCGACAGTGTGACATACTGATTAGCAACAGGAATCCCCATGCATACACTGTCCTCTGTGCAGACCTCATTCAGATCAAAATCACATTTGCTTCTTCCTGTGTCACCAACCAAGTCTCGAGCCACTGCAGTTTCTGTAGGTGAACCTGACTCGTTCCCATTATCTTGAGGTTTGCTGTCAATGTTGCCTGAAATTCTAAACCGTGTCATCTCAGGAGATGATGCATTTTCTTGAACATCTTGTTTAGTTGGCAATTTCTCTTTGACCCCATTCAACTTTTCCATCATGTGTTCGTCGTGTTTTACTTCTAAAGAATCAGAGCTAACGAATTGCTTGATTTTGTATTCTGAAATTTTCTCTGGAGAAGAGCTGCAGAATGGTCCTCTGTAATCCATAACTTCTCGTTCCACTTCTTTTGCAACCTGCAGAGCAACTTCCAATGCATCATCCACCCCATATTCAAGTTCCATGCAAGAGTTAGCCATATCATTCCAGTCCTGGGTATCACTCGTTGGGTTAAAAATGTCAATGGGCACTATAGAATTCTCTCCTCTCGCTTCAGAATTTGTCTTACTAAGAAGCTCGTCATCACAGCCCCTGAAGTTTCTTCTCCATGATCTTCTGGATTTTCTATCATTCTTGATAAATATCCATTACTAGAAACATTCTGCATTGCTTCAGCATGACCATCTTCCCCAGAAAGTTTGAGATCATCTGCATTTCTTGTGCATGCAGGTGTCTCACAATCAACTGCCCCATTCTTTAGTTGGCACTCATCCATACATTCATCACTCCCCAAATTGGGAGATGCTGTATTCCTTGGACAAGATTCACCCACTTCAGCATCGTCATCGCAAGATACAGAAGCTTCTGTCACATATTTCTGATCATTTGCAGGATAATCTGGCAAAGAAACCATTTCTTTTGGTTTGGAAGATGGTGAAGTCTCACATGTATCTTTCTCACCAGCATTGCTTTGGCTACCTACCATCACGTTAATTTCAGTCTCCCCTTCTTTCATGCCATCAGTTAGGGCTTTTCGCTCCAAAACATTGGAAGACTTAACATCTCCAAGATGTGGAGAGGATTCTTTGGCAACAGGCAAGATTTCTTGACAATTGTTTGGCAAATGAGTCTGCTGAATTTTCTTTTCGAGGAAACCCATTTGCATTTGCTTGGTTTGAAATAGTAGCAGACATATCTTTATTAGATGTAGGCACTTTCTCATCATTAATTAGCTCGGGGGGAAACATCTGAGGTTTGTGTTGCATTTGAGTGCTGGAATTCACTCAGAGCAAGCTCTCTTGCAGAACTAACCTCGTCATCATTTCCTACGACAGGTGATATATTGAGAATGGGGGATTTTGGGCTTCCACCTTCTGCAATCATTTTCACAGCAAATGAGGACTTGGGTTCATCATCTACACGTCTCACCGTCATTTGCATCCTGGCATTTGGTATTTTTATCTCTCTCCTGATTCCAACTGCCAAGCAAAGCTCTGGCCCTTTCCTGGACTTTAAAGCTCTTGTGACCAACAAGAAGCTTGACAGTCGACCCTATGCCAGAAGCATTCAATCAAGAAACAAAAGTCCATTTAACTGAATGAAATGGTTGAGGCAGTCTTTCTTTTGTGTGGTTGCTAAGAAGCTTGCAACATTTGACCATTGCCTAGCAGCATCACCTACATTTTTCCAATATTTCTTTCTCCTCCATCACACCAACATGCTCTTCAACTCTAGCGAGAGTTGCAAGCCCATCCTTCATCTCAAATAGGGGAAAGAAGTCTTCTAGCAGCATACTGTTTTTTATACCAGGCAGGTACTTCCAAATTTCAATCGACCGGGAGACAAAACATGCAGAAAAGTCCATCATCTATACCGCTTTTGCAACCTGTTACATAGAATCAATGATTTGCTGATAAACATCTGTATTTTTTGACAACCAAACCCACCAAAGAAAGAAAATTCAAATGGTTGGACATCATTCGTCATCATCAATGCTTTACCCTGTCTAACTGAAGTGAGCTTTGTAAGTTCTATTTCTTGTCCATAAGTTATTTTAGCAAGTGACAAGGGTTTTATAACCGACTGTCAGGCTGATGGAACCCTCCTTTGAGGGTGCCAAAGACTGTCACATGATGAAACATACATGACGGTGAGACAAACCATTTAGTTCATAAAACCGTGTGTCTCCTCATTTGAAAGATAAGCCAACCATTAGTTCTGCTAAGTTTGCAGATACAAATCAAAGTATCTTCTAATTATATATGAGTTCAAGTCAGGATTCATATCACTAATTAAATGAAAGATGTCCAGGATACTGGCAAAAAATCAAACTGCAGACCAACACAGAAACACCAAATACTGATCCTTTTTGCAATTAGTTCTAGCAACACCTTTATCAGGCATTTGACCATCGAAGTAAGTAGATGGAGCCCAAAATCAACTGAAATCAGCTCAAATTACACCACAATATAAAGCTAAAGAAACCATTTTGATGCCCTAGTTTCAAAACGAAGTTCAAGAAATAACAGATGCTAAACGCATAATAGAAATCCATCCAATACCATACTCCAAAAAGGTTATATGAATAAGAAGAAGAAAAGAAAAGAAAAAATAGTTACAAATGAGCCAAAAACCAGCTTCTTATCGAAGTAAGCAAACTTGCTGAAGAATTCAGAAGACCATCTCCCCCAGAACAAATCAAAATCAGCAGATTTCAGGATTTCATCTCTGAATAATTAAAAAAAGAAGAAGAAGCAAATCGAGTTGAGCAGAAAATTGCCAGGAGCATTAGAAATTCAAAAAAAAATAAAAGAGCACCAAAAGTTCAAACCTTTTTTTTTAAATGAGAAATAAATCAGCATATTTCAGGATTTCTTCTCTGAATGAGAATGAAAAAAAAAAAATTACAAAACGAAAATGAGACGAGAAGAAATTGCCGGAAATTTTTTCAAAAATAAAACAATAGATCTCCGAAGTTCTTTTTTTATAAAGAGGAGGAATAAATTCTAAAAAATCATTAAAAAAAAGTCCTAGCTTCGTTCCAAAGCTGACGTGATTATGGAAAAAGCAGAAGAAAGCAAAATTGAGAAGAAAAACTAAACATAAAATTCAAATTTTAAATTTTATAAAATAAGAAGAAAAAGAAGAAAAAGAAGAAGAAGAATTCCTTAAGGAGGAAAGGAAAATAGAAAAGAAAAAAAAAAAAAGGGGGGGCAATGAAGGCTGCGCAGGGTGCGTAGGTTACCAATAGATGGAAGCAGAAAGGAAACCCTGGGCGTCGATTGGTTGGTTGAAGAACAGGAGCTTAACCTTCATTCCCAGCACCTCTTATGCTTCACCCCTGGCGCACGTTAGCCTCCATCTCTCTCTCTCTCTCTCTCTCTCTCTCTCTCCTGCATCGGAAATTGGCCACTCGACGGCTGTCTCTGGTCGGTTTTCATTTCTCTCTTTCGTCGCCTGCCACTGCACACGTGCCGGGACAAGTCAGGTCTCCTGTAACATCTGCCACAGGAAATTTCATATGGTATGGATTTAATTATTTAAATGTGATTGATTGAGTATATCGGGGCGTTAAAATAATGTGGAGACACTTAAAAAAAAAAAAATCGAAATTTATGAATTACTAAAAAAAATTATGAATTACATTTTATAGGTGTTTTTTTCTTAAGTTAAATGTAATAAACTTTATTTCAATTTCATGGTCATAATTGAGATCTTCAATATAAGAATACTCTTACATTATAATTACGATCATAGTTCTCTGTTCCCCTATTTCATGATTTTTTTTTTTTTTTATCACCACACCTTCAAAATCTAAAAAAATCAGATAAAATGTTAGATTTTGATCAATATTTTTTTTTTCAAAGCTCCATCTATCAAGGAGATATTAGAGTTGTGAAAGAAGAAAACTCTAACCACACTTCCTCCACCAAAACTTCCCTTCAAATGTAAGCCCAAGATAATTAAGTGTAATATAGTAAAGAAGTACATAATGTTTTACTCTCATTTGATCACACTGCGTTCTTTAATTTTAAACTTTTAAAAACCAATGCCATCCGTCCATCAAACTTTAAATGTCAAGATCAAATGGTAAGATTATCATTTGATGGTAAACTTTTACGTTATAGTCACGCAACGTCTATAATTCATTTGATGGAAAGCCTCCTAAGAGTCTTGCTAATCAAATTCAAAAGAAGACCGACCAAAGAAGAAAGAAACAAAAGTAGGCATCCATGTACTAGTTTTTCACTTAGTCCCAATACATACAGTTCAACTTAAACAAGTTCTCTGTAATTCCTTTACATTTATGAAAATCAACCTCCCTAATGATTTCCTGTATAACTTTCCTAGAACACTAAAAAAAGCAAAACCTCTGTAGTCATATGCAGCATTATATACAATTCAGTTCTGATGCTACACTCACAAGTAGAGATTACTCTGCAACAACTGCACAAGTGAATGGCTGCCGCGAGTTCTTCTTTCTTCTAAACTTTCTTTTTTTTCAGCTCTTTTACCACACTGTGAACCAACAAATGAACAGGAAACAGTAAATAGTAAGTTAAAACATGTTAATATCCCAATTAAATGCTTTGGTAGCGAACAAAGTTATCAATTTCATTCCATTTTGGCGAAAATGAGCCAAAACACTTCATTGCAAGTTCAAAAAGAAACAACCACCTCTAATTTTTCTGTCCCCACTTCAGACTATTTCAATCCATTTTCACCAAAATGAATGAAAGTGGTACATTCTTGCCATAAAAAATGTTTTGTTTTGGGCAAACAAATATAATTTTTTTTTCTTCATATTTCAACTTATCACATTTTCTCAATTCATTAGTAAATAGTATTTTTTCTAATGTTATGGTTTTAATATAGTTTATAAATTTATAATTATTTTATTTCTAATTATTACTTTCCCATTCTCCGTTATTTTAATTTTATATTTTCTTACGTGTACAGTTTTAAAAAAATTCATAACATCTTCTCTGAAACAAAATATCAAAACAACTGAAAGACAAAAACGTTCTATTTCAAAAACAAACTGAAATAGTCTCCGAGCTGGAATTGACAACTTTGTTTGAAAGCTGCATTGCATTGTACCACCAAAATGTTAGATTATCATATTGTTGCATTGAACTGATTTGAAAGAAGTGCTTTCATGCGAACAAAAGAAACAAACTGTATCAAAAGCACAAACCAACAAGGTTAAGATCACCTTAGAAATATCATCCTTCATGTCAGAGGCACCAACTTCCTTTACTAGTATTGTAGATGCTGGCAGCAGTTTCCTGGACATTGAAGTAAAAGAAAAATAAACATACATTCTAAAGATCATTTATGTTTCTAATGTAGATTGATAACTTACAAGCTACACAAATCAAATACTCATGCCATCCACACACACTACACACAGAAAGAAGAGAAACTCTTAACAAGTCTTCCCTTAGCAACATCTCCCTTTGCAACATCTGAAACCAAGACTGTTCAATAAATGGGTCTTGAGCCCAACATTGTCGGGTGTGATGCAAAGAGGACCATCTTAGTATGAGGTGTATGCAGTTGCACTCATAATATCATCTTATCCCTTGATTTTAAACTTTTAAAAACCAATGACTTATCTTCACCGAAAATTCTAAGGACAAGATAAAATGGCTAAGATGATCAGTTGTTGATGAAATTTTACATCCACCATATCCATGTAATCAACTGGCTAGTGCACCATACTTCAGAGACTCTCAGTGGGGAAAAAACCAAGCAACAGAAACATGGAACTCATAACATTTAACATCTAATAGAAGTGCTGCCAACAAACCTTCTGGGTCTCTCCACATTGAAAGATTGCAGAGGAGAGACATGTTTCATCTCTGTACCCTCAGCCTTCAAGGCATCTATGGCATCACTTCTGTCACTGTCCACCTCTTTACTGGGCGAGTCATGTGTAACAGTTATCTGCAACCAAAACATACAAGGAAGTTCAACAAATCAATCAGATACGATTCCATTAACCGTTACATATCAATTCATTTTGTCAGAACCATCAAAAGAGATGCAAGTTTACTTGAATGGCTTAGAACATATATTCAATACAAGCAGATATTATCACCACCACCATCGTCAATATCAACACCAAAGCCATTTACCCACCTATCTAGGTTGGCACATAATTTAATTTCACAAATTGCTTTCAATGAGCTGACTATCTGCTTCACACCAATATGACCACAAATCCGAAACTTTATAGTTACAAAAATGAGCACTTACCGACTGTTCACCAACCTCTGCATCCATGGCATTGAACGCATTGCATCTGTCAGTGGATACTTCTTTAGTAGATAAATCATGCAAAACACTTTTCTGCAACCAAAAGATGCCAGCAAACTATCTTTCAAAAAAAAAGATGAAGCAAGTTCAACTTAAACATGATCAAACAAATATAATCCCATAAACCATTACAATTAATCCATTTCAACACAACTATTAAACGATAGATGCAAGTTTACATGAATGGATTAGAACATATATATACACAAGCAGATATCATCATCATCATCATCTCTTTTTTTTCCCCTTTTTTTAACAGTAACAGGAAAATATATTTAAAAGGAAGAAAAGGTACTAGTACAAACTCAGTACAAGAGAGCTGTACTGATCGATTATTCAAAGTCGTTTACCCATCTATCAGGTATCAGAACCCATACTTGGATTTTGAAAATTGCTATCTATGAGTTGGCTACCTACTGATACCCATTTGATACAAACCCCCCAAAATTTTAGTAACAACAAAAAACACTTAACAAGTGTTCTATAGTACTAAAAAAGCACAACAAATATTAAAATGCTGCCTGACCAGTTCCGTAAATTTAATTGCACTACATCACAATGCTTAGATCACACTAATGAATTTATAACAGTTACAGCCAAAGCAAAACAAAAACATCCAAAGAGAGATTTTATCAATTCTTGGTCAATAAAGAGATCCCATTAACAGCTGGTAAACCTTGACACAGGTGTATGGGCAGGATTTTATTAATCAAACCTCACAATGTAATTCACAGAAGCTTCATAGCAAATTGCATGGTTAACAAGTTAATAACATGACATAAAAATATGTTAAATAAATTCTATGAATAAAACATATAATGCCTGGAAACAGACATGGGGAGGAGGGAAAAAACATGATTATCTTCATATTTGTGAGATGGTATAGCTACAGGAAGGAACTTCAGTTTTTACCATGCCATTTTAATCTTGAGCCACTTCCCCATCTATCTGGGTCAGTTATGAAGTTTCTGCCTCATTTTTCTTCAGAAAGAAAAGAAAAAATTATCAGGAATGGTAAATAACATTCACATGATTTCTAAATCTCTTACTTTCATCAAAAAGTCAGACAGGTTCATATGTCAAGAAAAAAAGGGTGAGAAAAGAAAGTTCTATGTTGATTGAGGATTGATTAATCACTTGATTTAAAGCATTGAGTCCTACAAAATGACTGTCACAGTCATCATCGACAAATGGGTTTATACGTCAAGAAGGGTGACAACAAAGAAACTTTCTGAGGTTTGCAAGTGCCCAAAGGATTAGTCAGGTGCTCTATGAGGCCTCAACACCTTCGTCTTCAAAAAAAAACAAAGAAAGCTTCTATATCATGGTTGAGGATTAATAGTCACAAAACCATTAGCAGCCTTATCCCACCTGTTCATTGAATTATAGATGTGCACCAGCAATTCTATGTTCCAAAACTTGTAGATTACGGTCTCACCTTAGGACTCTCAGATTTCAAATCTGCCACTGAGAAACTCGTGTCTATTATGACAGCATCAAGTGCTTCCACCTAAGAAGGAAAATGCTTTCAGTCAACAAGAAAAATAAATTTGTCCAATGAAGCCCAAAAACAACCATACAAAAGATTTTGAGAAGTGTATCAGCAAATTAGCAGTAGAAACAGACCGGCCAAGATATGTGCACATTTTCTTCCAAAGATGAACCACATCTCTCTTCATTGTTGATGTGCTCAGAAGCCTTCTTTGGCAAATGAGCATCCATGCAAAATGAATTCGTCAAAGATACCTACAGTAAATAGAATTTTCCACTTTTACTAGGTAAAGACTTAGAAGTGATCAATAGTGGAAACATTCAAACTATTACAATAGATTCAGCACTGAGATGTGCCCCAGAGGAAGCTTTGTCATGACATGAGCAGATCAACTTTGAATTGCTCGGTGGTGTCTGCAGATCCCCAAACTGAGCTTTTTCACTTTTAAGGAATTCTTTGAGTCTCTTGACTTCATTTTCCGAGTCCTGTTGCATAAAAAACATTTAACTGATTCATAACATATAGTAAATAACAATAGACCAAAAGCTCAACCACAAGAGAACTAAAAAGAAGCAACAAAGTAAAGAGACCAACAGAAAAAAAAAAAACTCTTTATGTATGACCCTTACCCATCACATAAAGCAGAAAGCCCAAAAAACAACAGAAACTCGCTTTTAGTGCTTTGCAAGAAAAGGGATGGCAGCAAAAGCTAAACAAATTCTGACAAAATAGAAAAAATCGTATGTAACAGACATGCAAAACTGTCCACCACAACAAAAAGGAGTAACCTCTTTCTCTCTCAATTTTTCATCCTAGTAGAGAAATGAAAATCCCATTCCACAATCACAAGTTCCTCCAAAAGTAACAAGCCTAGTTAAAAACAGCACCACATCCACCAATAGCAACACTGGAACCAACTCATCACGACATGGTTTAAAAAGGCAGCCAGTTCAAACTGTAAACCAGTGTATACCAATACGATTTTTTGAAAAATAAAATATCATGTAAACTTTGAAAATACTAGCCAACATTTTGAGGTAAGTTCTCTTTTTGGTTTATTTTCTTAAAAAAATTGTATCATTTGCTTGGTTTTGAAAGTAAAACAATATATAAACAAGATTTGAGACCCAAAATGTATTTTTCCTTTTTGCGTTTTTTCATTTATTCTTCAATTTCTACTACTACTACTACTACTATCATTATGACCATCATCATTATTAAAAGATAAACAAAAGTTTGACATAGTAAAAGAAATGGAAAGTCTAAAACCATGTGTTGATTGTTGATCAGTACCTGAAGCTTGTTCTTATATTCCTTTAAGACATTCCATAAAGCCCTAGAGAAATCTTGCATAATTTGATAATTCCTCTTCACTGTTTGCAATTCCGTCTCAACAGATAACAAAGGGGAGAGCAATTCTTCTGATGGTTCAATTTCTTTGAGTTGTTCTGTAATCATTTCTAAATAATGTGAAGTAAGCAATCATGTCCCATCTTACATATTCCAAAATATGAAAGGAAAGTGAGTTGAATATTAAGAAATAGAATGCATTTCAGAACCATTTTCAAGAATTTGATGAGCAATTTTTGCATTCTTTCCTCCATTAGTCAGAGAGAAGCCCTGGAGAAGAATATATTGTAATAAGCATTGTAATTACGTAATTCCAAATACAAGCCATAAATTTAATAGTTACAATGTGAAAGAGAACCACCAGATCCTACATATCACCTGGGCTTCATGCTAATGCACAGAACTGTGTTCACATGCATGTGAGACCCATAAAAGCTGGCACTAATACTCGAATAGTTTCATATGAAAGGTACATTTACAGAATGGGGTCCACAAAAATGAACTTTATTGGATTCTTCAACTTGTAATTTTTGAGGGTCCAAATATCAACAGTAAAAATGTGATTATAAAGGTATGGATTTAAATCCAACAGTAGGATCAACTCAAAATGCATTTAATTGAACAAGGATCCAATTCACAAAGGAGAGGGAAGGAGGGGGCATTAGATGTGTGTGAGGCAGGGAAAGGGCATGAGAGAGGCCCACCTTGTGATGGAACCTCGTCTCATTCATGAGTAGTGTCACCACACACACACACACACACACACACACACATATATATATATATATAGAGAGAGAGAGAGAGAGAGCAGATAGTACAATACCTTAATAGCATCTTTCGTATCACACTTCCGTCGTTTAAGCTGATTTGTTCTGAAAGATGGAAGAACGTGCCTCTTCTGATCAGGCATGTTGGAGAATTCTTCAGTGTTAGTAAACCTAGCAGTATACAAGAAAATTAAACAAAGTTATCAAAAAGAGAAAACAAAGCCACAAAAACCACATACATCACATGAAAGATATAACGAATGTTGAAATGATAAAGAGATGATTGTAAAATTAACTAAATGACAATGACTATCTGGTTATATAAACCAAATAGTTGAATTTGCATTTGAAGGAAAAGCATGCTGCTATTTAAACAGCCAAAGTGTGATTTGAATAATAAGCAAATACAAGATCATGACCCCTTGCACAAACTATAAATTGATGATGCGAAATCATAAAAAAGCAAAAAATAATAAGACAACTTTTAAAAAAAAAAAGTCACAAGGAAGCAACTAACTGGGCATGCAAAATAAGTACAATAACAAAACTAAATATGAAACAAATGAAGACCCCGCTGCCAAGTATTCATCATTTGTCCCTCAACTTTACATAAGGAAACATGTGTACAAACCGTCGGTTATGCAATAAGTCCAACTTAGAACAGATAGGTACATTTGCCTAAGTCCATCATGTTTCCTCACTTAGTACCTAGATTAGTGAGTGAAATGCACAAGATCAAACAAGTTTACAACCAACATGTGTTTCCTTTTTCTTATCATAACTCTGCACATTACAATTGATTCTATTTTAAGATGGTTCCCTCAATGCTTGATCTGTTTTATGCATTTGATCTTCCATGCTTTTTGTTTGTCAGAGTGTTGACCAACCTTAGGTCACTAGTAGAGCATCTGTCCCTCAATATACCCATAAGGTTTGGCCCTTCTTGTAGCCTGACAATGGTTAACGAGTTGCATTGCTCATACTTCTAAGCTTTGGCTAATGTAGTTTAATTTGATTTTTTGACTCTGCCAATTACTAATCTAACAGGCTCAGTTCAAGTGAATTGGATCCCTTATCCAATTTGAACCTTTCCTAAGTTAATCACGCCACTGGGATTGCAATCCATGCCTCTAACAAAGCCAATTTTCTGGGGAGCCATAAATGTGAAATTCATTAATCTAAGGTTAGAAAAAAAAATCCTCCACCTTATAAAGCCCAGCCTTGTCCATCTAAGATTGACTGTCAACTTAAAAGCCCACTTTAACTAAAGCCAAGCCCATCGATCATATAACTTGAATAAACCAACTTATCAAGGCCCATTTTGGCCAGGCTTAAGAACATGAACAGCAATAGAATTGGCTAAGAAAGTATTTCCTAGACTCAATAGTTACAGTTAAATCTGTTTCTAAGGTCACTGAAGAGTACAAAATTGTGGCACTAACAATTGGACCGAAGCCCGTTCTCACACCTTCATCAACTATATAAAGTCAGACTCAGTCATGCTCAACTACAACTTCAAGCCTATCAATTCTTTACGCATAATAGATCATCTTTTTTCTTAAATCTGGGGTACAAAAACAACATTCATATAATGTTTCAAAGACCTGTACTACTACCGTTGAAGACACATTAGTCATCATTGCATTGCGCAAACAATTGCCTATTAACAAAATATATAAAATCAAGCGACCCAGAAAAATTTGAGAATTTGGTCTCTAGTAATGGCCATGTATATTTTAAATCATCCAATTGGATACGGTCATCCAACAATAAGGGTACTTATGATTTCATTGACTGAGTAGTTCAATTTTCATATATCTGATTTTTTTTTTCCAACAAACAGACGGTATTTTGGCATGCAATAGTTTAGTTGAATGCCGTACAGGGATCATCCTAGCAATTTGATTTATGTAAATTTACCATGAAGAGTAATCTGGGAGAGATGCAGGATCCATTAAATACAACAGAAAGGTCTTGTATAAAAGCATTCTCCAAAAGATAATTTCCAAACAATAAATCCATATTATAGATAGAAAAGTAATGAACATAAACAAGAATGGCAATCTTCCCCATATACTTGTTTGCTATAGAGCTTCCTAAAAGAGCAGTTTCTGTGGGACAGAAAAAGCTAGTATTTTTATATTTTGAAAAGCTAGCATTTCTCCATCTGAGATCGGAAAAAAACCAAGCACTCCAATGGGAAAATCACAAACTTGAAAAGAAATTCTCAGCACAATTTGCAAAACAAACACGCCCAAGGAGTAAACAACTTATTCAAACAATATCTTCCAAGTGTCAACGTATTCTAAAAACCAAGCCAGCGTTAACAAAAGTGGTTCTAAAAGTATGGATATCCAAATGGTAAGAAAAGTTACTTGATATTCATGTACGGAGATGCATGTCTAAGCAAAAAAGATGTATCAATATGATCATCATCCCCCGGTTTAGCCGTTAAAAGCTGTCAAAGAAGAAGAAGAAGCCTTGATTAAATATTGTTGTAAACATATTTTAAAAAGAGAAACAACAGACATTCCATGATGAAAGAACAAAACAGTTACTCCCAAAAGATTAGTTCAACAAGAATAATGCAACTTCTAAGGTGCTTGAAAAATACTTTCCAGTTATTTTGAGTCAAAACTCAAAAACCAATCAATCATTATGTACTTGTCGTCGTATCGCAAATTGTGGCTCAAGGTACATTCCAAACTATAGAGAAATGACAGTTTGTTACATCTTTTATGGCAGTTGTACATATGTTCTCATTATCTTAGTGAAATTCATTCAATTTAAAGGGTTTGATTCTTTTAAAAAATTGTTTCCGTATAATTCTACATGATACTAGCACTTTTCAAGTACAAATTAAACAATATAACAAAAAAGAGGTAAATTTAATTAGTGGTATTAGATCCTCTCACAATTTACTTTAAATCTACCCTGAGAATCAACTAACAAATAACACCTATCCTATTTGAATTTCTTCAAAATTGTTTTAGTCTTCAAAGCTTTGGTGATCTATGATGCCTAGACATTACATGGATATAATAGAGGCAAACCACCAATGTCGCAAAAGATATGGATTTTATACATAAAAATGAAGCACTTGACACATCATGACACGGAGACTTTGCCTACTTTGAAGTGTCTGGGTATCATAGTGATATGAAACATGTTTTATGGCTTCTGATATCCAATATGCAAAAACTTCGATAATATTAGATTGATCACACCTTACATATTTCCAATTTTTTATATTTGTTGACAACTTTTTATGGCTTTTGATGCCTTTTTATATTTTGCATTTTTCTTGTCATTCCATCACAACAGAGCTTTTTCCAATTTTAATCTCAGAATGCACTAAATTTTGGAAAGGTTTAAGAATTTTCCATGAAGAAATTGGCAAGAACAAGGTCAGGAATCTGTTTTCAGCACCTTTCAGATCTTAAACTAATGGAATTAACTATATACAAACTCAGGTGAGGAAAGTTTTGTACAAGATACTAGGTAAGCTAATCAAAGAAAAAGGAGTTTTTAACCCAAGCTTCAATAAAACAGTGACGTACAGTTCAGATTTACAAATATTGGTTAAGATTAGATATCGCAGGGAAAATTCTCCCCAATCAAGCCAAAAAGATTAAAATCATTTTGAGCCATAAAATCTTTAAAAAGTAGTGATGATGTTTAAAGAATTAGATCGGGGTCTTAAGCAACAAACTAAACCTCAACATCAAGTGTATATTGCAAAGCTAATCAAAGAAATAGTCATCTGCAATTTTCTGATTCACCATATTCAAGAAAAAGGAGTTTAGGATTTGGCCATAATAATCTTTTCATAACAATAGTAGTTAAAACTGAAAGAAATAACAGAGTAATGAGAAAATATTGAACAATACTGTGATACACTATATAACTGAAAATACACAATGGCAGTCCAACCAGTTGAACATAAAGAAAAAGATTTTAAAGATATATCACATACAAGAGTCATCCGCTTCTTGCCCTCCAAATACTCTCTTAGATACTTGGTCAACTGTTTCAAATCACAAAAAATTAGAAAAAAAAAAAGCTCAAATGTTTCGTAAGAATGAGACATTGAAGGAACAAAATTAGAAAGACAAAATGCACCAAACCACATGAGTAGCGGATATTATCAGAGGTGTAAAAGGCCAAATACAACAAATGATAAGATACAAAGTACAAATAAAAGTAAAAATAATAAATCCATGAAAATATGAAATGAACTGAATGCCATAGAAAACTCACCAAGGAGTTTTGAAAGTGCTTTTGAAATGGTCTTTTTGGATTCTTTTGATGCTCTAGCAATGACTGGAATCAGACACAGTAAAAATATAGACTTAAATCATTTTTTTTTTTTTCTAAGGGTGTCCCAATACAAGTTACTAGATAAATGAAGTCTCTTGAGCACGAGAAACAAACTACACCAAACAGATAAGAAGAACATACTCTTAGACACAAACCAAAAACCATAGATGTGTTGTTAATGAAGTTACTTTCCAACAATCTGGATCCCTGCAAATCAACAAAATAACATTTTTAAAGTGTTCATTGCCCACAGGTATTCGACAATGTGAATCAACAACTACAATCTTGCTCCTAACAAATCACAAAAATAATGTTCTTAAAGTATCAATTGTTCTCAATGTCTTAGCATTGTGTAAATCAATGCCTACATAGGAAGCAAAGCCAATAAGTTTGTAACATAAATCTAAGAGGCAATGAATATCTTAGTAGAGTATGCAATGCATCACTCATGAAACTAGAGTTAGTCCAAGCTAACATTATATAAAATAAATGACCAAAGGGAACGAGAACCAAAATGTTCATACTAAGGCTAAGAGACTAAATGAGCCAACAGATAATTCAAAGGTGGACCTCAACTGTACAGAACTCCTTGCATAAACAAGGAGGTTAAAGAGGGCATCTATCATCATCCACATCGTCCTCATTGAAGCAACAAGTCCCATCTATGTAGGACCACCTCTTCCATTCTATCCTATCAAGAACCATTCCTCCAGTTAACTTGCAATCCATCATACCCTTACCTCTTCAATGCACGTTCTTAAAGTTCTTCTTCTCCTTCTTTCTCACTTCATTTCCATCCTTCAAATGCTACTGCAGGGGTCATTTCTAGTCTCTTGTAAGTGCCCAAACAACATTCGACAGTTGTCATTTTCTCAACTATTGGGACTACTTTCAAGGTTCATACCTAATTCCATCTTTTAATTCACTTTACACATCCATCTTAAAAACACGCATCTTTACAACCATTACCTTGTCCACTTGTTTTTCATTGAGTGCCCAATATTCAACTCCATAAAGCATTGTTGGCCCAATGGTCATTTTATATAACATCCCCATTAATCTCGCTTCACTCTGTTTTTATCACATAGCACTTCACTTGATTGCCAACACTTATCCCACCCTGTCCCCATCCGATGGGCTATATCCAAATCTATTACTCCATTTAGTTCCTATGGGCTATATCCAAATCTATTACTCCATTTAGTTTGAAATCCACACTGATTCCTTCCCAATTTTAATTGACTCTTATTTTAGGTTTTTCAAACCACTAATGTTATACTCCATACATTCCATTTTTTTGCTCTAATAATTGTCAACTCATTTGTTTCTAGTTTCTACAGCTTCCTACCATAATTCCAGTTTCCCATGATATAGCAAAAGGGCATCCATGATAAAGACTTAAAATAGCCAAAGAGAGGCGGACTGTTGTTAGACACTAATAGCCATTTTGCTTGACAGGGAACTTCTATAAAACTGTAGAAAAACGTACTGTTATTGAGTGAGTGATTGATGGTGAAGCTAAAAATCCAAGACACTTGTATATGCTTAGCATATCGTATTGGATATCCAACATTTACATCAAAATGTTTAGTTAATCATGATGTCCTAGTTTTGTTATATTTGAACTCATAATGCTTTAATATGTTTTGTCATAATATATGAGGAATCCCATAAACAGAACCTTACTATAATAAATTTTAAACAGGGAAACTCATGCTACATTGGGCATTCTTAAAGACATTCATTTGGTAGAAGCAAGATGATAGCATGGGTAGAATGTCTTAAATAGGAATCATAAAACAAAAGCAACTTCTGAATAGTACACCCCCATCCATCCTTGACCTAGATTTTAGAAAATGGGTGTCACATCCCTTACTATGTCCAGGTGTCATCATGGTGCTGAATAGAAAAATGTGAATGTGGCTAAGACATGTATGCTAAAGAAGATTTATGGAGTAACTTAAAGGAGAGAATTAGGACAAGTAGAATAACAATGTCAACCCAAATAGTTCAGTTGGTTCAATTGATTCTAGAACATTAAGAATAAAAGACAGCAGTAGTTCTCCATCAAAAAATAAAAATAAAAAGAGTAAAGATCAATGATTAAGATCTTCCCATCTGATCAGTATAGTTATCATTCAAAGCCCACGATCCAATGATTTAGGTTATAGAACTGTGGATCCTTGGCAAGCCTCTTCTGCATACCTTACCAAAGCAGGATTTTTATTATCCTGTGTTGTGGTCACTCAAACAAGCACTCAGACATTTGATGAAAGAACTCTTTTAGTTGCAGTATTTGAATTGCAGTCAATTTAAATTCACTGCCTATTTTAGTTTCAATTCAAACAGGTCTTTTATGTGTTTCTTCCACAAGTCTATAGTCTTTGGGTATGAAAGTAATCAAAAAATATAATATAATATAATAATCTAATTCATTATTCAATTCAACTTTTCCCCAATTAAATTCACAATCCAACTTCAATTGTTGATACTCGACAAACATTTCTAATATTTGATACTCAAAAACACATCCTGCAGTATATGCATACATATCCATAAAATATGATTATTTTATATTATCATGTGTGTATTGAAATCATGACATGGCTGAAACCTGCAACCTTTATGGTTACAGAGTTGCCATCTTCCAATTATGCTATGGACTCACATCCAATCCAAGGTCATCTCCAGTCAAAAGTTTGCATGGATACCAAGGCCATCTCCTCCACTCCATGTCAGTTTCAAATTCTAGTTGTAACATCTCATGAACCACTTTCCCCTAGACCACGTTGGCCATGAGCAAGAATCGTCCCTGGGCCATGTGGGCACACAAGGGTACAGTCCAATGCATGGGAATGGGTGGGTTTGAAATGTATTTTCAGGATGACACTTCTCATAAAAATCAGATCCCATGTTTTGAAAAGCAATGATTTTCAAGCGCCCAAAGATCAACAGTCAAAATGGGGTCAGTTTTGCATGAATTTTTAATCCAACGGTGAAATTAACTCAAAATGGGATCAAATTTGATATGGATACAATTCACAGGGGATAGATGGGTGCAAAAAGAAGAAGGTGTCAATTAGGACCCTGGAGGAACCCACATAGGGCCCTGAGCTGACTGTCACCCATGGGCAATAGTCACTCAGGTGATAATTTTCCATTATCAAACCTCATACTATGCACTAAAAATGTTGGACTAGAATGACTGAGAACGTCAAAATGAAAGAGGATGAGTGGAGAAGCATAATATACAAAGTGAAACCCAGATAGTAGGAAAAAAGGGCTCTGGTTATGATGAATGGTGCACCACTAATAAATACGTTAAAATATCCAAGATACAAATGCATTGAAACAACACAGTGAGACAGTCACAAAGGCAAGAGTCATTGATTAAATGAAAAAACTCAAAAAGTATATATTTCCTATGATTTTTTTTGAAAAGTTATATATTTCTTATGATTGTTTACAAATTATAGCACAATGGTGGAAATGGGGAAAAACGACAAGAACATGAGGAACCTGATTCCCTGTTCTTCTCTCTCTTTCAGCTCCAGCAAGGTCAGCAATGGTCAAAACAGCATCATTATGTATAAATCCACCTTCATCTGTGGACATTACAGGAGCACTACAAATATTTATGATGCATTGTGATCGACTGCAAGTACAGAAGTACCAAAATGTTTAGAAAAATAATGAACTCTTAAAGGGAAACATAAAATAACTTCAATATAGCTACACAAAGAACCAACACAATCCAGTATACCACGAAGTTCAAATGACTATCTTGAAGGTAATCATATTGAAAATAATAAGAATCAGCTCATACAACATATTTCAGTACGCCATGAAGCTTTAAAATTACTTCTTCTAAGGTAATCTTACTGAAAAAGATTAGGAATTAGTCTGTGTTGTGTCCATTGCTGATCATGCAATTAGAATGTACTAACTTGTTTGCATAGACCAATAAATGGTCAAGGCAGGAGAAGAAATACTGGACCAGATCCAAGTTTAGCCCCTCTGAGTTGGTTGTGGTCTGGCTTACCCATCAACGAAGACAATGACTACACTGATGGACCTGAATAACATAATAATGTTTTACTAATGCAATACTTAATTAGTAAGACCTAATAAACCAACTAACATTTTATAGGGTTGTCAATGGATGTTCAAATTAACTGAAGGGCTATCAACAAACCAGGCTCTGGTTGCATGCTCCTTGGCATTTTATAGGGTTGGCACGTAAGTCAAATGGAAAAGGACTGATGGTGTCAAAGACATGAACTTGCAATTTTGCACCAACTGACGTGCTTTTTAAAATGCCAAAACCAACCATTTAGTTATAATACAATAGAACAAAATAAATATGCCATTTTGGAAAAATACCAAACAAACACTAAGAATATATTAAAAAAGCCCGAATTTCTTTGTAGTATCCTCATTGCTTGTCACATGCTTCACATTTTATATTAAGGGTAGGGCATGGCAGGTCGAGTGAGTTGAACCCCACATGACCAAGGGTCAACCTGTTAAGACTGTTGGGCCATAAAATATCACTCAAGCCTCATCCTACCGGTCATTAGACCTGCCTATTTGCCAGATTATTGAGCTGGGGGAAAAGCAGGTGTGGTCCATTTCAAACCTAATTCGTAAGTGTAACCAGAATTAGAGAACAAAATCCAATCAATAACATAATCTAGAACAAATTACTCAATCAACAATATTTTTTCTAATTTTTTGCAATAGTTCATATACAACATCTGTAAATATCATCTAAATATATACATGATAAAATAGAAAACACAACAAATCTATTTTATACATAACCCCTACTCACCCCTCCACACTGCCACTCAAGTGCACCCCTGTTTGAGGCCAAGACCAGACCACATTGATGGGTTCATTGGAAAATGCTTGAGCACGGGGTCCTTCAAGAATCAGCTTGATGGATCATTGAAGCCATGTTTTCTAAGATCCCAAAGATTAATGGTATCATAGGGCATCAACTTAATCCAACAATGGGTGTAACTAATATTGGGTCAATTTGAGCAAGGATCCATTCATGTGGGTTAGGTGGAAGTGAGAGTGGAAATGTTGTAACAAGGGTTGTAGTGGACCTTGAGTTGCTTAAATGCAACCTTGGCTTTAAGGGATGATGATGATGATGCTCTCCCTCACAGTGTGAGTGGGCCATTACAATGTGCACCCCAAGGCCCACTAATGGTGATGGAAATGGGTCATTTAGAAACATCTATACTTGAATATGGGACTAAAAAAATTACCTTTATCAAATCAATCGAATCGTGGTTTTGTAGGCCAAAAAGCTTAAAAATTTAAAAATAATTAAGGGATAAATATTTTTTTTGAAAGGTAATTAAGGAATAAATATTTTACAGTCATTAAAATCATAGCTTGATTAACCCGTGAGGGTTGCTTGACGGTGAAGAACCTACCTGAGATGCGGGAGGTCTTGGGTTCAAATCATTGTCAAGGCAAAATGACCACTCCTCATATGGTTATCCGGTGTGTGTGGATAGGGAGGTTTGCACATTCTCCAAGGATTAGTTAGGTGCTCTGAGAGTCCTTGACAACTTGGTCTTCAAAAAAAATCATGACTTGATTAATCCAATCAAGGTGAGATGCATTCCTTATTCGGGCATAGACTTGTCCAAACAGCCCATTTCCATCACCATTGATGGACCCACAGAGACAAGTGGAGAGGGTTGTGGGGTGTACCTATGACAATGGAGATAGATTCCTTGAAAAAGTCTATGCCTAGATATGGTGCTTACCAAAAAAATGCTCGATATAGTGACACTGAATATGCCCTTAATGGTTCCAAAATCAACAATAGATAAGGGGTGCAATTTTATCAAATTTTAACCCAGTGATAGGTGAAACACAGCTATGCAATCCAATTGGATAGGGTTTCAATTCATGCATGGGTAATAGGAGTTGGGTAGGAGTACAGACGCAGCCTAAAGCTGGACACACATGAAAGTTCTCACTGACAAACTTCATCAGGTTGCCAGCCGAATGTTTACATGACAAAAACCAAAATCTTTAATATGCTTCCAAAGCCAGAAAAAGACAAGGTGCACCCCTATCCATCAGTGACACATTAGAACCTGAAGTCTATGACAACTCAGCCATATAAAATGGTCAGTGCTGAGAAGAAGTACACAAACGTTTCAATTGTTTCAGGTAAAAAAAATTCCAATCTGGGACCCAGATCCTCAAGATGGCTATACACCTTGACTGGTTGTTTGCATTCGTTGCAGCAGTCGCACGTTTCAGCAGCCCACATGCTATAAAACGTTCAGCCTCCATAACATCGATAACCATTGCCTACAAAGAAGCTCAAAATATTCATTTTCCTACACACATCAAACAAAACTAAAGCACATAATTCCTGCCAAAAAGATATAAGAAAATAAAACTAAAAATAATAGGCACCTCTTTAACTCCCTTTATTGTTGATTGCCGGAGATCTAAATTTGTTTCATCTGGACATAGATCACATATCCTCTCACCCTTCCGGTCAGAGCAAATTTCAAACATAGAGAAGTAATAAGACCTGTAAATTTAAAAAGCATAATAACAACAAATATGTCAAATTGAAGGCAATAATTCATCACCCAACTGTACATGCACACATGGATCTATGGGCACGCTTTCATGCTATGTGCATAATAATATATTTCAAAAATTGCAAAAGCAACAGACCTCAACTTGCAAATGGGCTGTTGGCATGAAAATATCAATCTATTAATAACATTCACTTGCTTGAATTGATACAACATTCAACTACTCTAAACTTCCACTTTGAAGAGGTTTTTGATTACTATGATAAAAAAGATGAAAGGAAGACTTGGCATTTCTTGTACATGAAAAACAATGGTTTCCAAGAACCAAAAAAAGTGGCGTCCAAGTGACCAGGGGTGACCTAAAAGTGACCATCAAAATTTCTGTCACATGCTTTCTTTCAACTTTTCATAGGGCAGAGATTCATTTTCATTAGAAATTTTGCCATACACTAGAATGATCTTCCCACCACGGCTACCCACAATTTACAAATCTTCTGACAATTCATTATCTCATTTTCCACAGATAATGTCAAATGTTTCTTAAAAGTAATTGAAAACTAAATGGATAGGAAATCAAAATATTTTGCTAATTCGAATGTATCACTAGTCAACAAATGGAAATATATAGCAATGGTGAAGAATCAAAATATGAAAGCCATTGTTGATGGAAATGATGCCCCTGGTACATACTCAAGTCTAACACAATGTAAATTGTTCAAGAAACTGATTCATACAACCCCATCAAGCAATTGTTTTCTCGTGACAGTTAGCATTCAAAGAAAATGGAAGACAGAATAATTGTGTCAAGATGTATGGTAAAAGCACAACATAACTGACTAGTTGCATACTTAGCAGAAGGGATTCGGGGACAATTATCCATACCCTTTTGCATTTCCTATTGCTGCAATAACATCATGCAGAATACAGTTTGCCCAATTAACAGCCATCAATCAATACAGGTAATCAACATTCTTTCATACGATTCTGCATTTACAATTGCGGACATAACATCATGTGAATACAGCTTTCTAACTATCAGGCTTTCAAGCAATACAGGCAATCAAGATTGACATAGGTTTAGGCAACAAATGTATGTATGCCAGTGTCTTACTAAATGTCATTACTATTCTCCAACCCTAGTACACAGAGGAAACACAAATACAGCCAAGCAGCACATGGCCTCAAAAACCTTTGAATTTTTACTATTGGCTTAGAATGGTCACAGACAATTACCTTTGCATATTGTAAGTGCCCATTCCGCTGTTCAGATTGAAAATCTGGCGAAGTGCAAGGGGCACCAAACCAGGCTCCCGGGGGCACCCAAAAATTGTGTGCGTTTTGCCAGATCCCGTGGGCCCCATTGCTGCTAGAAGCCTACTCTTTCCTCCAATAAAATCCGACACCAATGGAGCCATTACTTGATCATAGACCTCGCTCTACAACCAAAAAAACAGATGAAAATTGATTGAAATGTAAACCCTAGGCAGCAAACCAAAAATCAAGTAAAGAGAGAAGAAATTTTAAAAGGAAAAAATTAAAAAAAAAAAGTCAGACACATCACTATAGATAGGGACGTTCACAGGCCAACTTAAGACCGGGCTTCCCTGAGCTCAAGTTTGAGTCCATTTGCATTCTTAAAGCCCAAGTAGCCTGCAGTCCACTCGACTCTTTTAGGCTAACATCCAAGCCCACCCATTTAGGTGGATGAAAAGCCTGAGCCCATTTGTAGATAAATATACCTAGATAAAATGAATCTAAATCTCACTTTAAGGCCCAATTTCACATTTCTATCGAACAAGTGGAAACCCATATCAAGGCCCACTTCAAATTTCAATCAAATGATTTTGATTTTTTATTAATTTACGTGTGGGAAACCGCGGAAAACCCAACGTAAAACCCCACGGGTGATATCCACTGCCCTTAGGGTACACCAGGTTAGGCCAATGGGGCTCGAACTTGGCATCTCTTGCTTCTTGAGGCGGGAGGTTAACCAGTTGAACTTTGATGAAGGAATGAGTTACATTATATATATGGGGGCACATACAACAATATAGTACCAACTACATATAAAATTTGATATATTTATATACTAACATAAAGCTGGAACAAGCTAAAAGCCACTACAGGAATAAATCAAGCCCAGACATCTATTAAATATGCTCAAACACTGAGCCTAATGTAAGAATATAATACCAATTTCACATAAAATTTTATATATGTATATGTAAATATATAGTTGGCTAAAGGAGCTAGAAAAATGCTATGAACTATAACGCTCTCTACTTAATAAAGCAAGCCCGCCTGTTTAGTAAATGGGCTTAAAAATGAGCCCTAGCTCAGTTCAATGGTCAAATTCACATGTTCAAGTTCAGCCCCACATTTTGACACGCCTTGAACCACTGACCATCCCTACACAAACAGAAAATAAAAGAAAAATGGCAGAAACAGAAGCCCTAGGCAACATACCCTAGAATCAAATAAAGGGGAAATGAAATGGACAAAAACCTGAAGAGAATCGGGAGAAAAAACATGGGCAAAACCATCATAAATTTCGGTTTTTGTCCGCTTGGATTCGCACATTGAAGGTGGCACATTGAGTGTGACCGACTGCGAGCTGGTCACAACCAAGCATTCGGTCTTCTTCCCTGCTTTCTTCTTTTTATTCTCTTTATCGTTGTTGACTTTTGATTTCGGCCAGACATTCCTAGTGGAAAGGCTGCTCTTCACCCTGGGTGTTTGATCGAGAGGTCGGATTCTAAGAAATACGCGGAGATTTTCGGGTGATTCAGAGGGTTTAGGAAGAGATGGAGGACGTTGAGGTGGGTCGGATTCGGAATCGAGGGGAGGAAAGGGTCGGATGCTTTCAACGACGGAGGAAATTGATGGGGCGGATGGATCTGGAGCATTGGATGAAGGCGTCTGCCTCGCTCGACGGTGAGGATTTCTCCTCACTGTTACTGAGTATGGCGTTGCACCAAATTCGAATTCCATCTCTCTCTTCCCTTCTCTCCTCTTCTCTGCAAATGGAAATGGCGGGAGAGAAAGGGCTTGAACTTTGAAATAACTCGAAATTGCAAGTTTTTGCCTTTTTGGGGCAAAATGTTTGGGCAATTTACAAATACATCTCAACTGTTCGCCTCAATTGCAAGAAAACCCTTATTTATATGTCAAGTGGGGTTTCTTACTTGCTTAGTTGCTTCGGGCAATTTCTGATCCGATCCGAGAATCCGATTCGGCCCGACCCAATCTAAAAAATCCGAGTTTTGAGTAATCTGTCTTGGAAAATTTTTAAAGTGGCCTGACACAAATTTCAAAGTTTTTTCAAGTTAAAAATTTTGTCTCCAAATCCACTCATCTATTTTTGTAATTCTTTATCATATATGTAATACTCTGCTCCAGATTAAGCGCTTGTTAGCTTAATAATTCTGGTTTAATCGGTTAATCTCGAGGATTACGATTAGGGCTTCGAGGTAAGCCCAGTTGTGGCCCAATCCGAGCTCGTAAGCTCAGTGATCCAGCTCGTTCAGTTTGAGGGGCATTTTGGTAATTTACCGCTTGTTGTGTTTATTTTCATAAATTGTGTGATTTTGTGATTGTTATTGATTGATAATATTCTCTCTAATAAAATATTTGCATTTCTGATTTTAAAATAAATTTATTTTCAGAAAATGATATTTAAAATTCGCCCGACAAAACTCGGAAAGGGAGTTTTAATTATTTTAAATAATTTCGGAGAAATAGATAAATTTTGAAAATGGTATTTGGTGTTAGACCATTTTAAGTATGGTCTAGTTATTCCATTTCACTTCAAAATAAGATTTACAAATTGGTTATTTTTACATTTATTTAATTAAGTAAATATTGTAAATTATGGTTTTTATTTAAATAAATGGTTTTTAGTGAGAGTTAAATTCTAAAACTTTTATGATAATCAAGATTTTCAAAACCGCACCTATCTGTACGGTTGGATTTGGGTTTTGAGTTTTTAAAATCATACCTTTAGTTTTAAAACCAGTTTTTCTCAAAACTGGGGACTTATCTGTAATTTGGAAACTGTTAAGGGGTTGATCTGCAACCAGACCGTTAAACAGTGTTTTCACTGTATCAACGTCCGCACCCCGCTGCATGCAGCAGTATGCACTGGCCAGCCGGCCCCTTTTCTCGGCCAATTTCTTACTTAAACCGTTTGCCTCTGTAATAGCTTAAGATGATGTTTTGAATGTATGAATCAATGGTTGATTTTGATATGATATATGTTGATGTTATTGTTATACTTATCTTGTGGGGTAGATTTATGGTATATATTTGAGTCCAAATGATGGGATCATGTGTGACCTTTGGGCTCAACTGTTGATCCGGCCCAGTGGAAATGTTTAGTATGTTGGTTTAGTTTATCTTTCAAAAAAAAAAAAATCAGTCGCGTTCCGGGCTCACCTGTCGGGTCGAGGCGTGACAATATAAATTAGATATATTTTAAAATTATTTTTATATTTACATAGATCGTATAAATATAATTTAATTAATATTATGATATAGCTTAAGGAGGTATGGGCCACTTATGATTGCCTGGAAGTTTATGAAGCCACTTGAAGCTAATTGAGTGAAGGTTTAATTCAGTTGTCCATATCAAAAAATAAAAATAAAACACATTTAAATTTTTATATTTAAATAGATTTAATAAATATATTTTAAATGAAATTGCTTCTTGACCCTACATTTCAAGTTACTAATTAAAATGCTATGATGGTACCAAGTTACATTTAATGGGGATAATGCAGGGATAAAAATTCAGGTTTACTGAGATATTGGCCGAGAGAGGATATCTCTCTCTCCTACTTTTTTTTTTAAAATATCAGTGTCTATTGGCCGATATCGGCGAGATCTCGGCCATATCGGCCGATATTCACTAGTTTGGCTGATACAATGTGTATCGGCCGAGATATCTCAGTGCACAAAAACCCGAGATATCTTGGCCAATACGCACAGCATCAGTAGAGATTTATACCCCTGGGATAATGGGGTCAAGCGGATTAGATCTCCCTTGGCTAGAATCCAACCTATTAAAAGGGGAAGCCAGATAGACACCCGAATAATTTTTCCCTATACACCCATTTTCCAAAAGTTGATAAAAATTACCCTTTTGCCCTTCCATTTGAAAACGCTGCATACTGTGAAGTGGGATTTTCAAACGAATCCGTTTATCAACCGATTTCTACAAATAAGGTATCAAAATTATCTCTTTTGATTTTAAGTGAAAATGGTATAATTTTGAGGAAAAAAAACCATATCCAAAGAATTAAAGAATTTCACTTTTAATTCTTTTGATACGATTTTTGAAGGCTAAAACTACATTATTTTCACTTAAAATCAGTTCCGGAGTTTATAAAATTCAGAGTAGATGAATTTTGATACCTTTTTTTTTTAGAAATCGGTCAAGAAATAACTTCGTTTGAAAATCTCACTTCAAAGGATCACTCGTTCCATGGATGCAACGTTTTTAAGTGGAATGGCAAAAAGATAATTTCCATCAACTTTTAGAAAACTCCATTTACTAAATCATTAGATTATATCCGAATAAGATCCTAACCCGACTCCCGAACTTTCATTTTCCTTTATGCTCTATTAATTGAGTATCCTATGATTTTCCACATGTAAATTAAAAAAAAAAAAAAAAAATTTTAACTCAGTAAAATAATACTTTTTATGTTTATAAAAGACGGGTTTATCAAATCAACTTATCCAACACCTCTTGATATAACCTTTATTAAGTCGGGCTTATCAAACCAACTTATTCAAGACCTCTTGAGATAACCTTTATTTTTACAGTGATCCAATTAACAAGGAGGAATGAGTTCCCAACTTACAATTTCTCTCTCAAAAACAAAAAGTAGCTGGAAGAGAAGCAAAGACAAAACAAGCTTTCGGAAGTGGTGTTTCATCTCCTTTTGAAACAGCCAAAAGAAGGCTGTTGAGGTCAATGCAGATTTGCAGAAGAAACCCCACAAGCCAGAAAATGAAGATAGTGTCGACCATGCTTGGAATGAAATGTATGGAAGACGGAACCAAAAAGTAGAAGACGACTGAGACACATCCATCTGTAAGTGGGACCCACTAAAAATCCAGTCAACATTATCACGAGGACATTTGATGAGCTCTGACAGTCAGCCTTGTCTTCTGCAAAAATGACATTTCCATGGTAAACCAGTCGATTCTACACCATTTTCATGAAAGATGACCTGATGGAGGGTAAAACCCATTAAAAACTTAGATACATTTAGCTTCACTTGAGAAATGAAAATAACATTATACAGTTAAAAAATGAGACAAGAACATAGCAGCAAGCTATCAAAGAAGAAGGATTCTGATCAAATCACATTATTACTTAATTACTGAAAACCCTTCAAAGATAAATTTACAGTACAAAGTTCCAAAAACAAGGAGACAAATTCAAGGTCAGCCAATGCTGCCACAATGCCCAACATCTACACAACAGACCCTGTCATAGGGCCTACCCAACCCAACCAAGGACTTACACTTCCTTGTACCCTCCCAGAGGTGTCTCTGCCATTTCTCCCCGTTTCTACCCAATTCATTAGTGTGGCAATTTTTATTTCTTTTGCTTTCTGGTTATTTTGATCTATGTTCATGCCATGATAGATTGATGAGTTTGCAGCATCATATGGCTAAGAGATTGGGCGGCGGGTTAGCGAGCATGTGAACAACCTCCCTCATGGTGGGTCGGGCTGTACTCTTCTCTTCTACACAGAGCATGGCTACCTTGAACACGTTGGTGACCTCACACAGGGGAAACCCGGTCATTCTAGGGTCCACCACTGTGAGCCCGTTGCAGTATCAGTCCCCTCTGGGATCTCCGACGTGGTCTTCCGGACCCACCTCACTATGTCCACACCATCCCCAAATTCACCAACCGGCTTCCTGCCAGTGACCAGTTCTAGCAAGACCACTCCAAAGCTGTAGACATCGCTCTTCTCATCCACGCGAAGTGTGTACGCATACTCTGCAAAGTAGCACAGAAATTAAAACCTTAATAAAAGAGGTAAGATGTTTGGTGTTTTAAAGATGCTTGGACTTTTCGGAATGTCATTTCAGTGATTTCTAAAATCACCTTCAATCGCAGGTAAAACTTTCATTCACTTGAATGTTGTGGGTACCATCCAGAGCTCCAGTTAGATGCTCTGAAATGGAATGGACTCAACTTGGTTTACCAGCCATTATTTATTTTTTACATTGCCTGATTCACAGCTGTTCAAATATATCCTGGGGCACAGTAGTGTTCCAACTTGCCCTAGTTGACTTCATATCCATCCAATTTACTCTCCACTTATTTATGCGTATCAGTTGGATATTTTAGAATTTCTCTAGAGGTGGTGCCATAAGATACACTTAAAAAGAAAGAAAGAAGATATTATTTAAGTTAAATCAATTTAACTTTTTTTTATGACAAAGAAATCCAAAATTCTCACATCTTTGACTACAAGAGCATTGGATAAAACTCTAGATGTTATAGTAAAACTGTAGATGCACGCAGTCCCTTTCAAGCCACATACATCGAGTAACTATAAGACTCGAACCCAGAACCCCTAATTCCCAAACCAGAGTGCCTAGAAACTCATCAACTTGCTTGAGGCAATATCCTTCAAACCGGCATACTTTTGTTTCAAACATTTAAACCGAAGGTCCCTTTCAAGCCATAGACATCGCGTGAATATAGGTTTCGAACCCAGAACCCCTAAATCCCAAGACAGAGTGCCTATTAGTTGAGCTACCCGTGCAAGGTAATTGTTTAATTTAACTTAAAAATTCATTAACTTGCTTGAGGCAATATCCTTCAAGCCAGCATACTTTTGTTTCAAAATTTTAAACCCATGGATAGTGTGGCATCTCATGGATTATCAAAAGTGGACCCCAAATTACTTCCACAGCATTTACCTCCTCTAGCCCATTCCTTGCTCCAGCGGTTTAGTCCCATGATTGCAGATAATAAAAAATAATAATTAGAACAACTAATCCCATTGATCATAGAGAACTATTTATCCAATGATCAAATTACAATTTGATATCAACATTCCATTTTATTCACTTAAATCTAAATATCTAATGCATAGAGATGTCTAATTGAGACTTCTTATAAATGGTTTATCCAAAGTCTCTATTTTAATTCTATAAAGCTAACTGGTGATATATTATCAAATTCAAAGTGGACTTCATTGAAAAATTCCATACGTAAGCTTTGAATTTTTGCAAGCAAGATCCTACCGTCAAGTAAATAGAACCAAAGAAGCAGAGCAGCAAGGAAAGGGAAGACAAGAAAAGGCAGCAGGTTTCAAATTCCAACCTGGTGCGATGTAGCCGTAGGAGCCGGCAATCGAGGACATGCATTCCGACGCTCCGGCATCCTGCATAAACTTTGCCAGCCCAAAATCTGCCACATGAGCTTCCAAATCCTCATCCAGCAATATGTTGTTCGACTTCACGTCACGGTGTATGATTAGTGGTGAGCAGTCATGATGGAGGTAGCAAAGCCCCTTTGCTGCCTCCAGTGCCACCCTCCGCCTCGTCTCCCACTGCAAATATGCTCCTTTGCTACCGTGCAACAGCTCCCCCAAACTCCCCTTAGGCATATACTCATAAAGCAGCAAATTTGTCTCCTTATTTGATACATATCCAAGCAGCCGGACTATATTCCGATGCCGAATCCTCCCAAGTGTCCGAATTTCGGCCGAGAATCCCCGGTCATCTCGCCCACTCCTCCCTACCAGCCGCTTTATTGCAATATCAACCGCCCCCGGCATTGATCCACGATAAACTATCCCTGCCCCACCTTTGCCAATGATATTGTCCTCTTTCAAGCATTCGAGCACGTCATCTACAGTAAATCCCAGCCTCTGAAATGCAGTAAGCTTCCATGCCTTAGCCGATTTCCCTCCATTCTTGAACCAGTCGATGCAATTGATGTAATTCCCTCGTCTTGCCCTTACAATTGTTGCCACCGCAGCCCCAGCTGCCACTGCTGCCGCCAAAATTGCCACAACTTTCAATTTCAGTGTTGAATGCTGATTCGATGCCTTCCGGTCAGCCGCAGAAATTAAGGAAATGCAGGTTAAATTATGGCTGCAGAGGTTGGGGTTTCCCACGAAGGCAGTGTCATTAAAGACAAGGAATTGGCCTCCAGTCGGGATTGCGCCAGAGAGATCATTGTAGGAGAGATCGAGCAATGTCAAGCTGTGCATAGACTGCATCTCCATCGGAATTTCACCAGTCAGATGATTTCTTGACAGATTGATGGTGTTGAGATTTGGCAGACCAGTCAACTCACTTGGAATGCAGCCAGAGAGATTGTTCTGACTGAGGTCGATGGATACAAGCGACGAGCAGTGGCCAATCTCAGACGGGATTCCACCAATTAGATCATTACGGCTAATATTCAGCTTAGAAAGCTGTTTCAAACATCCAATCTCCGCCGGAATCTCGCCGGAGAACTGGTTCAATTCAAGAGAGAGGGATTGTAATCCGGCAAGATTGCAAATAGCTGAAGGAATCTTGCCGGTAATCTGATTGTTGGATACGGTCAGTGTTCCAACCTTGTCGCCGGACATCTCCGGTGGGAGCTCGCCGGAGAAGTAGTTGTCGTTGAACTCGAGCATGTTCGCACACGGGAGATTGAATAAGCCTTTGGGTATCGTGCCATTTAGGAAGTTTTTGGCGAGTCTGACTCGGAGGAGTGATTTGCACTCACCGAGTTCGTGTGGAATCGGTCCGAATAACCCGTTCTCCATCAGCATCAGCGTCTCCAGCACACCTCCAAAACAGAGGCCACGCGGAATCGTTCCAGTGAGTCGGTTCGTCGCCACGTCCAGCTTCTTGAGCCGTCCGTTAAACCCGAGCCGCTCTGGCAGCTCGAATGTAAAATTGTTCTCCCACACCTTAAGGGAAAATTAAATAAGTAAGAATTTCACTCAAAATATACTTGATATAAAAATCGAGGTTATTTTTTATGCTTTTTAAAGATTTTTTAAAATAAATAGACATTATAAAAAACCAAAAAGAGAAATTATCAAATTTTATATGTTGTCATCCTCAGTTATTTTTCTGTGAATAAATGAATTTGCAAACTATCTTCATTTATAACAATTCCATGAGAATTTAACTCATTCTCCACTTTCTTATTTTGATTTAAATGTTAAAGATATCTTCTAAAATAATAAATATCTTAGTTGCCTCTTCTCATTAAAATTTAAAATGAAAAACATTTTCATTACTTAGATCAAAAGTACAATTTTCTACTTAAAGTCTCACTTGACTTTACATACCCACAATGAATAACTCAAATTAATTTACTTTTATGCATGTTATTGCTGTAAATAATGTTTTTAATATTAATTATTAATTAAATTCAATTATTGAATCGAATATTTCCGTAGGTAATGTAAAGTATAGCGGAAGTCATTCATATATTTAAAACTACGTTAAAAGATAAAAAAGTTCGTAATTACATTACAACTATGACACTGTTTATAGCAACGAAAATACCATTTTTGTTGAAAACAGGAAAAGATAAATAAAAATTATAATAGCAACGTTTAATAAAACTGTCTCAGAGACAGGTTTAAATTAAATAAATTAAATTTTGATTTGATTTTTAAAACACTGAGTTGAGTCAAGGTAATGCATAGTCCCACCTGAAGCACCTCCAAATTCGGCAGCTCGGCAACAAACGCCGGAATTCTTCCGTGGAGATGATTCCGAAACAAGTTCAGCAATCTGAGTTTCTTCAACTCGGAGAAACTCTCCGGCAACTCGCCCATCAACTCGTTGATGGAAAGATCAAGCGAGTCCAGGTTCTGCAACCGAGAGAGCTCGTCTGGAATTGGACCAGAAAGGCGGTTTATCTGCAAAAACAAGGTGTCGAGCTTCGTTAAGTTGCCCAACTCGGGCGGAATCGGTCCAGACAGGTTGCAGCTACTTATATCAAGTTTAGTCAACTCAGTGAGTGACCCGAACTCGGGGGGAATCCCGCCCTGGTACATGTTGAAATAGCCCATGTAAAGCTCTTTGAGATTGGAAAGCCGTGCCAAGCTCGCCGGGATTTTTCCCGAAAGCGCATTTCCATTGAGGCCAAGATATTCAAGAGACTGGATTTCCGAGTAGGCAGGAGGGATCGGGCCAGAGAAAAAGTTGCCGCCGAGATGGAGGTGGCGGATTCTCTTGAGGCTGACGGCAGTGAGAGGAAGCGGGCCCGAGAAGTTGTTATTGTAGGTGTCGAGGACTTCAAGAAGGGGGATCTGGGGGAGGATGAAGGACGGAAATGGGCCGGAAAAGACGTTGTTGGAGATGTTGAGGAGGCGGAGAGAAGTGAGGTTGGAGAGCTCGAGCGGGAGTTTTCCAGTGAGGTTGTTGGCGGCGATGGTGAGGTTGACGAGGAAGGGGAAGTGGCCGATTTCTGATGGGAGAGTGCCATGGAGAGGCAAGTAGGAGATGTTGAGGGAGATGACGTAGAAGTCGGAGTTGCAGGTGACGCCAGTGAAGGAGCAATGGACGGACGGAGATGGCGTTGGGGGAGGTTTCCAGTCGGCGAGGCCAGAGCCAAACGGGCCAATGAGAGAGGATTTGAGCTTGAGAAGGGTTGAAACGTCGGTCGAAGAAACAGAGCAGTTGCACAGCAAAGAGAAGAAAAAGAAGAAGAAATGAGGAAAATGGTGGAGATTGAAATTCTGCATTTTTATTTTCCGGATGGGTGGGAAGAATGAAGGAGTGAGGAGAATATAAGGGGAGAGATTGGAATAATAGAATCCAACTCAAGAAAAAAAAATGCCTGATGAGAGGAAAAAAAATGGAATATTGAAGGCAGAGAGAGAGAGAGAGAGAGAGAGACTTGCCAACTTTCATGAGGGGAGAAATGTGAAGTCTCGTGGCTGTACCCGACTACCCGCTAGTGTTGCAGGGACTAACGGCGGATTTGACAGTGCAAGCTGTAAAATGGGGCCCACATTTATTTTTTTGAAAATTTAGTATCCAATTGAATTGAAAAGGAAATACGTATGAAATTTAAGTGTCACTGTGAGCCTAACTCAAACTTAACTTGGTTTGATCTACCACGAGTTTTAGAAAATTTAAAAATTTGTTTAATCTTTTTTTTTTTCAAAATTTAGTTAAAAATGAGTTGAATCGTCTGATCAACAATTAGAGTTGGATCAGAGGAAAAATTTAAACTTACAACTCAAATCAGGTCGGATTTAATAATTTAAGTAAAATTATTTTTTACTTATTTATTAATGAATTTGTTAGACCTTTCATGTAAAATTTATGAAAATTCATTGAAATTTTTAGTCTATTTTATTATCTATGTATTTATATTATGGACAAATGTATTAGATGCTAAGGTTTATATACGAATGTGATCTATAAATATGTGAGGGAGTAGAGCTAAACTTATGATAAAAATTAGATAATATTATAAAGAACATATCTAAATTTAAAAAGAAAAAATATATTAATGTATTTAAATTTATCATAAATTACACCCACATAAGATTCTTCTTAAAAAAGAAAAAAAAATCCTAGCCTTTTGCACTTTTCTCCATATTGAACAATGTATGAGGGACAAAAGAGTGTAAATAAATATTTTTTGAAAAGTTAATTATCCAACATTTTTAAGTTTTCTTCTAAATCTTTTTGATAAAATAGGAGTCAATAAGATTCATTATTTTGGAATTTGACACTGTAAGTAAAAAATTACTCCAAATTGGAGTACAAATTCAAAAAACCATCCCTCTCGTTAATTTTTTGAATGTTCTATTGAATCTTCTGATATTCAAGGATGACTCCTTTAAAATTATCCTTCATTCAAATGCAGTCAATGAATAAACTTTTTTTTGAACAATTAATAAATAATAACTTGTACTTATAAATCAAAATGAATAAAAAATTTATGTGTCTGATAAGATAATAACATTATTCGAAATACATGAGATTTATATTTTAAAATCTAAATTATTTATTATTTTTATTATTATATAATTATTTATATTTATAAAACTATTAAGTCAATCATTTACTGTATCATGATAAATTTTACAGAGTTTTTACTCAACTACTGAATATTAATTTATTTATTCATGACTTCAATAATTTTTAAAAATTAAAATATATTTATATTTATATTATAAATATCTAAAAAATAATAAATAAATAAACTTTCGAGAGATGGACTCAAATGATCACGGAAGGACACGTGGAGGTTGACCATATAGTTAACGTTATAACGGAAAAGGTTTAATGGCTAGTCCTCCTCCGTTACCCATAGGGTTTCACCCGTCAGCTGTCTAAATGACAGTACGGAGTCTGGGGTTTTTGACGGCTTGCTTTGATCTGAGAGGTTTTTAGATGACAGAGGTTATGATTATGCTGCTGTCTTTTTGGCTTATTAACATTGTCGGGCCCACCTAAGTCTGTGACGTGGCACCTTTCTCTCTCTCTACAAGAAAATATATTTCAACGGCTCTGATCATAAGTTCGTAACTTTGCTTTTGGCGTGTATCGATGAGGATTTCCTCCCTTTTTGAAGAGAAGAGAACGGAAGTAATATATAGCTTTTTCGACACAAAACTTTTAATTTAACTTTTTTATTAATCAAAACTTGACGTTAAATTTGGAGTGGCGATCCTGAGAGTATTTCTACGTTTCCATGTAATCAGGGCAGGGGAATAAGTAAATTTTTTATTTTGTTTTTCACTTTTATAATACAAATAATTTAAAAAAGATGTAAAAAATCTGTACACTTGTCAGATAGTCGATCAATCTAAAGTGATGAGAGTTTGAGTTTGTTCATAAGATGTAGATTTTTTTTTTGGATTTTACAATAATATCAAATTTTCGATCGATTTTTATAAAAAAATATATCAAATTTTATTTATTTTGAATTGTATGAACTCAGTCACTAATTTTAAGTGAAAATAATATACTTTTGGAGTGATTGTCTCACGGATAATTTATTTTTAAGTTACTGTATAAAAGAGGTGAAGGATAAAGTGAAAAATTCACTAATTCTCGTGTGTGATTACACAAAAGTATTGTATGAGGATCGCTATCTTAAATTTATCTTTTAATAGATATAACATAAAAAAATTATATGCATTAGAGGTGTAAAAAGTCTTACAAAATTTAAAAATCAACTCATTATTTTCATCAAAATAAATCTAAATTAAAATTTTCATTCATTTATTAAAGTAAATGGAACTCCTCAATTATTCATTACATTTAATTTTAATCAAATACTTATATATTTAATAAGAATAATTTATAAAGTAAATAATCAAAAACTTTTTTTTTCAATTCAACTTAAAATATATAATTCTCCAACTCGACCCAATTTTCACCTATAGAAAGAAAACTCATGAGAGAGAGAGAGAGAGAGCGTGAGAGCAACTGGAAAGAGGAGAAAGGGCAGTTTTTTTTTTTTTTTCTTGGCATTGGAAACAGAGGAAGGAAGAAGATGGGTTGAAATGAGAAGGGGCTTGTCCACGTCTTTTCTCTATCAGAAGCCTCTCTTTTTTAATTTTTTTTCTGCAGAGAGACTGACAGAAAGAGGGAGATAAGATAAAAGGAGCAACTCTAAAAAGTATCTTGAGTTCTGCTTTGCTTTTCTTCCTCCCTTCGATTAAAATCTTGACAGTTTTTGCCCTCTGATTTGGTATCTTTCTCTGAAATGGTTGAGTTAGCTTTTCATCTCTACTCGAGTAGCCTTAGAAATTTTTCTGCGGCATTGATCAATATGTTTTTCTCAAATGATCGTCGCCGATTCTGTTGATGTAGTCAGTGCTTAGGATCTATTAAAAATCAATTTAATTCATTAAGTTATTTTTAAATATTATAATTTAAATTTATAACTTTTAATTATTATTTTTGTTATTAGTTTTTTATTTTTAAAAATTGTGAAAAAAGTCTTTTTTTATGAAAAACCATGAAAAATTCAGTATAAAATCTCTATGAATGATATCCACTGTCTTTTAAACACACCAAGTGAATTTGGGAGTTCAAATATAGTGTTATATTAGAAGGCCTTAGTGTAAATTAGTCTTTTTTTTTTAGCATTTTAACTATTGCATCTAAAATATAAAATTTATTTTCTTATTATATAACAAAAAGCATAGAAAACCCAATTTTAAATTATCAAATTTTCAAATATCCCTTGACCGAAAATATTGTATTCTTCATAAGTCAACTACAAGAGACCATCATGTGCTTTAAAAAAACTATGGTTACATGACAGAGGAACTATGGTTACATACTGCTTAAGAGTTTAAGATAATTGAGACTCGAGAGCAATAGTAATAGAGCATTTATTCTTCTCTTTCAAGTCCAGCATGAGAAGAAGATTCCGATTCTTACGTTGTGGAAGCTGTGAAGAAGGAACAATTAATTGGTGGGATTGGTGAAGGGTGGTATAAAAGAATAAGCACATAATAAAAACATTAGTGAGTTCAAAGTTCAAACTTCAAAGTCAAGGCCTACTTTTGGGCTTCGGCAGTCGAAGAGCACAGAAAAAAAAAAGCATTCCTTTCTTCTCAGCTTTCAAAACCTTTAGGGTTTTGGAAAGCAGATGGCAAAGTTCAGCAGAGATACAGAGCAATCCATCTCCAGCTTTTTAATTGTATAAAAACTCTTTTTTTTTGCTATTTATATATTTTATTTTAAATTTATTTATAAGTATTTTTTTTAAATTTACATATGAAAAATCAGTGGATACCCAACGTAAAATTTCTACGGGTAAACCTATTACTCTTAATACACATCAAGATTAGATAATGAAAACTCGAACCTGCAACTTTCTACTTTCTAAAATAGGAGGCAATCAGTTGAGTTAATGAATGAATTTTTATGACATTCATAATGGAACCTCCAGTGAACCCTATTTGACCTAATCTTCTCTTAAGAGAGCAAGATGGTTTGATCCATGGGTGGTTTTTAAACATTGGTATGCAATATTATCCACACATTTAAGTATAGGATTCATCGCATAGAGCAGTGATGATTTCGTTGAAAATATTTTTTTCTCCTAAAAATAAAATAAGTTTCACAATATCATTTTGATTAAATCAATTAAATAACACTTTTTATTATTGTAACTCTTGACCTTAATTCTAAAATTTTCATTGTTGAATGTGTTAGATAAATATTTCAAAGAATCATCTTAACAACTTAAGTATATACACTCGTGGGTATATATGATAAACCATTATGGAAACTAAATTATTTTGAAAAATAACTTAAAAATTGAACGATTCGGTTTTTTTAAAATAATATTAATTTTTCTTTTGTAACTTTGAAGCATTTACTGAGTCAATACACATATGTTGGACAGTGATTAGTGCATCAATTTGCACCAAATTGGCAAGCATGGTCCAAAGGTGCACCAGAAATAAATAGGCATCTCAAAATATTCTTGCACCATATTATCTTATAATTCATGTCTTATAAAGTCTTTTAGAAAGCATGTATTCTTTTCGAACTTGAATGAGAATACTCAGCTTTTCTTGTGTTTGTTGGACCATTTCACCAGTGAAATTAAGTGATTCACTAGAGCGCATCTAATCAATGGTATAAATATATAAATAAGAGGTAAATGACATAGGATTAACATGTATTATTTAAAGGCCTAGTGAAAGAGTTTCTACCTTTAAAAAGGAAATAATCTAAGGTTGAAAAGTGATCCTATGAGTTAATGGAGAATAATTCTCAACGTTAATTTTAAAATATTATCAATCTCTTGTATTTTATTTATTTAGAAGATTATCTTCACTTTTGCTTTCTATACAATCTTTAATTAAGATAGCATTAGAGATTATTTGTAATATTTTTCATTGTATAATATTATTAAAAATTGACTCTGTTATAATTATTGATATTTAGACTTGGTGGTTTTGATTTTTACAAGAAATATCATCTATAAAATACTTTTAAAAATACAGTAAAAATTCTATAAAGTAATACGGTCGGGACTAGATGTAAATATTATATTAGAGAGATTATTGCATTAGACAGGCTATTTTTTTTCTAAAATAATATAATTCGGACTAGCTGCCATACTATTTTAGATACGTTATAAGGTTTTACGGTACCCACTTTCATACATTAGACTCTACCTTGTGGGTCCTATATGGTTCAGAAGAAAGCAGTTTTATAACGAAAATTTTAATATATAATGGATATATCTAATTCTTTATCAAATATTATTTGTTCGAATAAAAAAAATCTAGTCTGAAATGGGCCAAAATATCAAAGTTTTTTTGGCCCATTGAAAACCCGACATGTTGGATATAGACGAAATTTAAAACTCAAATCTATATCATATTCCTATTTTGGAGCTCACAAGTTCAGCCCAATTAGGCATTCTAAAGTCTAAGTGCTTCTTTAATTGTAATGCTTCTAATTTCTAATAGCCCATTTAGGTATTATAATTGAAGATGTGAAATTTCTCTTTGGCCTGTCAAAATTTTGGAAGAGTTGGACAATGGACCTAAATGGTTCTTTGGTTCTTATTTGATAGTTGATATTGTTTAATATTTTCATCATTATTAATGACATTAATTCTATTAATTTAGAGTAGCTTTTACAATTATCTTTCTTATACCAATTGCCTATTTAATGCTCAATAAGATATCTTAAAAACTAAAATGAACTCCACCATTCAACTTGGTTGGGGTTGGACCTAAATTGGTATTTAAGGTGGTCCAAACTCCAAACATTAAGATGGTTCATTTTGTTTAGAAACTATTATGATTTTAGTTACTTATTTTCTTTTCCTCTTTCACTTGTTATTCATTGTATTGTTATTATTTGAAAAGGCATCCAAAATACATAGAGTTGTGAGGTTACAAGTTGCAAGTATAAGAAAGCGGTGTCTGATCAGGCTTTAAGTCGATTTGGACTAGGATCCGGATTCTAAATATAGGATCCATGCTCACATCGGGCCCATATGGGTCTAAGTTATTTGAAGTCATGTCAAGTCCTAAAAAATTAAACAAGAGTCTATACGGGCTTTCAGTTTTTCTGGGCCTTTACTCAACCTAGTTTTAAATTAATTACTAGCATCAATCTTTGTCATTAGCAATAGTTATTCATTGTTTATTGCACACAAACTTTTTATAGAATTAATCATCTAAATCATTTTTTTCGATAAAATAAATCATCTCATAATCATTAATTTAATTACATCTATTACATCAATTTAGTTCTCAAGTTATTATTTTACTTTTAATTAACTCATCATATAAGATTAAGCTTATATATTAAATAGAATTAAGTTGAGAATGAATAGATAGAATTTAATAATGTATGGTATTAAGATTTTTAATTAATCACAATATATTATTTTGTATTAACTATAAAATATAAAATACATATTAGATATCATATGTCCTAGAGTTACCTTGGGCTTTCAGGTTGGATCAGGTCCTAAGAATGAAAGACCCATGCTCTATTTGGATTTAAAACGGGTCTTAATTTTAAACCTTAATTCGGGCTTGGGCCTTAAACAAGTGGAGTCCGTGACGTCCGTCACTAAAATTTTTGAGTTGAGCGAGACCCAAGTTTCACCCGATCTCTCTACAGCGACGAGTTATCTACTCGTCCCTGCCTCCCGCCTCTGCCCCCACGGACATCTTTATTTCCGGCGACGACAGTTCCTTGCCTCTGCAAGAGATTTCGCCTTCCGACAGATCTCAGGCCGATTTCATCCCTCCCAGCCGGACTGCCCGTTTCCACGCCTTCTCAGGTCGATCTTCCCCTTTTTCTCTCTGCTGCTGACACACGAATCAGCCAGTCTTCCTTCCCGATCGCACCAGCCACCGCTTCATCTCACACTTGTGTAAGTCTATTGAGAAATTTAATTTTGGGAATTAGTTCCAACAAGTCGAATTGGAATTGGGTTTTATTTTGGAATAGGATTACTTTTGGGTATTTTCTTCTATATTCGGTTACAATCATGTCTGTGACTGCTGGTGTTAGCGACACAGTAATTACAATTAGGGATAAGCTTAGAGGGAAGATTGGGCAGACGAAGGTGAAAAGGTATTGGCCTGGTAAAGCTCCTGAATGGGCAGAAGATGGAGATGAGGATGGGGATATTAGAACAACCGGGCAGTTGCCCTAGAGAAGGCTTTTCCCAGCCGGGAAAATGTGGGCCTCGCCGGGAAGGATGACCCTAGGCTCCGTAGGCTTGCGGAGAGTAAGATTGATAACAAGGAAGAGGTGAGAGCCGACCATCGACGTATCCGGCAGGCTGAGATTGTATTGACCATAGAAGAGGAGAATAGGAGGCAGGAAAGGTTGGATTTAGAGGAAGAAGATGAGGACGCATTGGAGGAGAGGAGAAGAAGGATTAGAGAGAAATTGCTTCAGAGGCAGCGGGAAGAAGCTGCGCTTCTTCCAGAGGAGGAGGAGGAAGAGGTGGTGGAGGAAGAGGAAGAGGAGGAATCGGAGTATGAAACTGATTCTGAAGAAGAGCAATCTGGGATTGCTATGATAAAACCTGTCTTTGTGCCCAAGTCTGAAAGGGACACTATTGCTGAGCGTGAGCGGCTTGCAGCAGAAGAACGAGCCTTGGAGGAGCTGGTTAAACGAAGAATGGAGGAGAGGAAAGCGGAGACCAGGCAGATTGTTGTTGAGGAGATACGTAAGGATGAAGAAATCCAGAAGAATCTGGATGTGGAGGCAAACATTGCTGATATTGATACAGATGATGAGGTTAACGAGGCAGAGGAATACGAGGCGTGGAAAGCTAGAGAAATTGCAAGGATCAAGAGGGATAGGGACGATCGGGAGGCATTATTAAAGGAAAAGGAGGAGATTGAGAAGGTGAGGAACATGACAGAGGAGAGGAGCGTAGGGAGTGGGAGAGGAAGAATCCAAAGCCCCTTCCTCCCTCCAAGCAGAAGTGGAGGTTCATGCAGAAGTACTACCACAAAGGTGCATTCTTCCAGTCTGACGCAGATGATCAAATATACAGCCGTGATTTCTCTTCTCCTACTGGTGACGACAAGATGGACAAAACTATATTGCCCAAGGTTATGCAAGTCAAACACTTCGGACGCAGTGGAAGGACCAAATGGACGCATCTTGTCAATGAGGACACCACTGATTGGAACAATCCGTAAGTACAAGTTTTATTATTCTTGATGCCTTTGAATTTTTATTTTTTGTTGGTTCTTTTTTTTATAACCGAAGGTGTTCAAGCGTCTCACGTGTAGTGTAGGGGACTTTACCCGATTAATCATTTGGGACATATGTACACTTCCCTACACACACATGATGGGTTCAAGCAATGATGAGTAACCCCATGGAGAGTGGCCCAGAGGGGTTTGAGCGTGGATTGAATTAAAGACCTTCCTTCATGAGGGGAGCTTCTTGACCATCATTGCAACTGTTGGTTCTATTTAAGATTAATCTATGTGACGCATGTTTTCTGTCATGTCAATCATGTCTTCCTGTTTATCATGCACCAGGCTAGAATAATCCATGTATTCTAATTATCACTTGGATATGTCATTGCTTTATATTTTGCCCTTGAGTAAATAGGATCCTCCTGTAAAAAACTTCTGGATATGATATAACATACTCCTAATTCCTAAATTAACTTTAAGGTTCTTCTATGTAGGTGAAGTTATCTGCCATTTGAATTTTCTGTATTTCAGGCATTTTTAAAGATGGAAAATGCAGTGCATAGACTTTTTCGTTGTTACCTTTTTTTTTTTCTCTTGAAATGGTGTGCAACTTCATGCTTTTCCATTTGCGATGTTTCAAACATCTGACTTGAAATAGAAGTGATGTCACATTGATTTTGCCCTTCAGTAGATAGGATCTTCCTGTACAAAGCTTATGGATATGATGTAACATACTCCTTAATTCTGTAATTAACTTTGAGGTTTCTAAGTAGGTGAGGTTACTTTTCATTTGAAATAGCTGTAGTTGGGAGTTCTAAAGATGGAAAATGAAGTGCACAACTTTTATTTTTGTTTGGAAACACTGTGCAGCTTTAAAGTTTTCTGCTTGCAATGTTTCAAGCATCTGACCTGAACTAGAAGTATTATGGCTTCAATGAAGGAGCTTCTATCCCATGCTTTTCATATGGTGGAAGCATTCCTTGTGTTAATTTTGCTCATCTCCCATGCAGCGCCATTTGTTGAGATAGGAATGTATGGTTAAATGGATCTATCATTTGTAGAGTTGGGATCATATTTCTTTCATTTAGACTTTTCATCCTTTGAGACCTACTATTGATAAAAAAGAATGGAGTGTCTGATAGGTTGGTTGTTTTAGGTGAATGTGGATTTTTTTATTTTTTTGAAGACTAAGGTGTCCATGCTTCTTAGAACACCTGACTAATCCTTAGGTCATGTGTAAACCTCCCTATCTACACACACCAGGTAAAACTATAGGGAGTGGCTATTGAATATGTCCTACTTGTATGGCACTTCCACTTTAGACTGATTTGGGGTGTATATTGTATAATTTTTTTTTAAAAAAATCTTACTTAGCTAAGAGAAGATTTGGGGTGTGCAAGATATACTTACATAAGAGTAGAGAGTGGTGTGGTGATGTGCTTGCCAAGTTACATCTTGTGTTGGTTGGAAGGTTGAACTGTTGGAGGACGAATGAATCCTTGAGTTGAGAGGATTCCTTGTGAATTTGTTGATGGAGTGTCACTAATTTGAGATGATGTTCTCTAATTATCAGACCAAAATGGATGGTAGTTTGGCCAACTTCTACATAATAATTATTAATAGCAGATATTATGTGCGTAGATACCTGGCTCTGCATCTGATTGCGTGGCTTGAAATGAATAATACGGGGACACCAAATTCTTGAGCAGCCTTTTTGTACAGATGTGATTATTATATGATAATTATTGGTAGTAGACATTATGTGGCTTGAAATGAATACTGTGGGGACACCAAAATTATGATTAGCCCATTAATTTTGCATTTGAAGTGCCTCAGAGTTTTGTGGATAATTTTTTCAATTTCTCTTTTTTATCACTAATTATCTGTACTTCTTGATTATTGGTTTTTCTCCTTGTTTTCAGGTGGACTTATAATGATCCTCTTCGAGCAAAGTACAATGCTAAAATGGCTGGGATGAACGCATCAATTGCCAAACCAAAGGAAGCAAGAAACTGAAAGATACAGAGTTGCAGTAATGTGACTCACGAAATTCATCTATCGGGATCCTGATATTGCCATGCGATAAAGCAGCTTAAACCTGAACAAATTCCATGCGATAAAGATGATCTCCAGACAAATCAGAATGTTCTCAATATGTTTATGCTTTGTGTCCTGTATGGATTGACATTAAGTTATAAATGAATTTATTGGAGAGGAAACAAGTCCAAGTCTTCAGGCATGTGTATCTTAGACAAGTATAATCTTTCATGAGACAGTCAGTCAAACTTGAATGGTTTAATTTTACAGCTATGAGTACCTCAAACAGCTGTATGAACTTCATGATTGGGTCCTTGGTAATTCTAATGAAGGGTCACTCTCCGTGGAATATATACAAAGTTAGCTCCTACTACTTGAATCCGGCTTATGTGTGTAGGGAGGCGTGCAAATGTCCCGAAAGACTAGTCGGGTGAGACACCTAGACACCTTCGATCATAAAAAAAAAACCCACAGCCATGTGAAATCTGTCTCACAGCATCAGCTGTTCCCTGAAACCACTTCTTTCAATTTTTTTTTATGATCGAAGGTGTCCAGGCGTCTCACTCGTAGGGACTTTATCCGACTAATCTTTCAGGACATGTGCACACCTCCCTACACATATATCGGGTCCAAATGATGAGGAGTAATCTCATGGGGAGTGGCCTAGAAGGATTGATCGTTAATTGAACTCAAGACTTCTTCCATGAAGAGAACTTCTTGATGGTAAAGCCAACCTCTGGGTAACCACTTCTTTTCTTATTCACCTGGAGTTTGAGTAGCGGCCAGTACCTGTCAGGAGTTGAAATCATGCTGGGTGTCAATGTAAGAACCTCTAGAAGAAGAACCACACAGGGTCCCATTTCACTTAATTCTTTCACCATAGGCCAGTAATCAGTTTGAGTTGTCATCCATGAAAAAAGTACAGTAAACATTTCCCTTTTGTTGTCTTGTGTTAATATGGTAGCTATTGACAAGAAATACAATTCAACATACCTCAACAAATCCATCACCAAAGTTAACCCCATTTCCACAATTATAGGTTCGAGCAAGATGGCGATTCAGAGATTGAGAATTGAACTGGGTAAGGATGTAAATTTGGCTTATTCCACTATTTATGCAGTTGCTCATTGGAACATCAATAAGCCTGTAACACCCTCCAATTGGTACCTAGGAACCAGAAAAATGTAATCAAATTAATATTGATATGCAGCATCAAATGCTTCAATGATCATGATGATGATGATGCAAAAATATGTTAATCAAGTTTGAATTGAGTATGAATATTAATACAAGTAAATATGCATTGGGGCTAACATACCATCCTCAATTTTCTTATTATATTAAATTCGGTAAGATCTCCACTCCAATCTCTCAAAACACAAATGAGTTCTTGGATAAGCAGTAAACCCCTTCTGAGCCAAAAAAAAAAAAAAATGTTGTACTTGGCTTTTCAGTGAGGGGAAAAAAACTGAAGGGACCTTCTGATTCTTGATGTAGGAGGTTAACCAGTTGAACTACACTCATGTGGGCAGTGGGTATCACCTGTGGAGGTTTTTACGCTGGGTCTCTCTCGGTTACCCATACGTAAATTCAAAAAAAAATCACCGAAAGAAATCAAGTTTTTCAGACGACCACCACCCCATCATTTGGCAATGAATAAACAAGATAAAAGAGTTGTGTTTCCTTCTTTACGTGACACACAAGGCCTGAGATTGGGCCTTATAATTGCAATTCAGGCCTAGACTTAGGTAAGTCCAAAAATTAACCCTACCCACTTGATTTACAATCCTAAATTCCTAATTCATACTGTCAAATACACTAGTCCTCCTATGATTTTGTTCACAAAAGAAATGTCATGTTTTTAAATCCAACGGCCCATCAGAATAACATGTACGCTTAGATACATAAATAATAAAAAACTCATCCCTCATATCATAAACTTTTGAAGTCTGTGCCGTTTAAACCACAGCTTAAGATATTTCAGGGTAATTTTTTTTAAAGTATTATCAAAATTTAGTACCAAAAAAATTTTAGCCATTCGATTGATAAGTCGAAATCATGAGATGATAATTATTTTCAATAAATATTATTTATTGCAATAAAAAATCTAATATTTATTAATTAATTTTTCTTTAAAATACTCTAAATTCTAATTTTTAATTCGATAGAGTCCTCAACTTGTTAAATATCATATTTCAAACATATAATTTATGTTCTCTCCTCATCTAAAGCTATTTTTGTATGCTCTTTGTGCCATGACAATAAAAATAGCAGCTCTAAGGGAACTTAGAGTATTGATTTTCAATTACAGATTGTACATATCAATCAAAGGAGTCATATGTTCAAAATTATAAGATTAACATGATTAAATGAAGTTTAAATTTTGTCAATTTATTATCTTTATCATTTTCAATATTTCAATAAAAAATATGTAATTTAATTTAAATTCCAATGAGGGTGATTTGAGGTTGTCCTTCGAATAGGGCTGAAACTAAGGCGGGTTGGGCCAAGTTTTAATAAATTCAATCCAATTATTGAGTCCGACTTGAGTTACTAGCCCAATCTAACCCGAGTTGCTTGTCGGATAGCCTGACCCATTTTAGCTCAAATTTGAGAAAAAAAATCAACATGATATTTTTTATATTTCCTAAAACTCAAGATCAAGTCGGGTCGAATTGATTTTAAATTTCTAAATATAGTCCAAAAAACTTCATCGATCCGATCCTAAATTTACAAATACATTCCTCAACATCAGATCGAGTGATGCATTAAAATCCGGCCCAAGTTTTGTTCCCACGGACGTAGCTTGAGACTTTCTCCACCTCCTAATGTGATGGCAGAATTGTAAGTCCAATGAACAGCCACGGCATTTTCGTCCGACTAAATCCAAATGGCCGTTAAAAAAGCGCGCGAAAATCGCGCAACGGCAACAAAGACCCTCTTCTTTTGCTGATCTTCAGACCCATGAAATTGCCTTCATTTTTTCATCTTCTCTCTCACACAAAATTTTTCCTTCGCCCTCCCACCAACACAAAATCACAATCAAAAGGGTAAGAATAAGACGTCTTCTCATTTTGATTCATCGCACTCGTTGAAACCTAAAGCTGGGTCCCCTGAACCCATGGACATGAAAGACCTTGTCGAAAACCTCTTCCCCCAAGGCCATGATCCCAATCCCCCGCCGTCTGCACCTGTCGACGACTCCTCTGGAGAGACCATAATCAAGATCCCTGGTGCGATGGTCCACCTCATCGACAAACAAACCAGTGTTGAGCTTGCCTGCGGCGAATTCTCCATCCTGTGTCTCCAACAGGGCTCTAACGCAATTGCCATTATTGCTTGCATTGGCGACGTCCAATGGCCGCTAACCAAGGACGAGGCCTCTGTCAAGCTGGACGAATCCCACTATTTCTTCTCCCTCCATTCACCTCCATCCGATGGATCGGATTCTGATAGTGATGACGATGGTGATGATGCGGGGAATCTTTTGAATTACGGGCTGACATTCGCATCAAAGGGGCAGGAGAATCTTCTGAAAGAATTGGATGGAATTTTGGAGAAATGCAGTAGTTTTTCAGTCCAGAAGGTTAAGGAGAAATCGGAGGTGTTGGATGGGTGGGTGGCGAAGGAGATTGCACCGTCGGAGATTTTGGAATCAAAGGATAAGAAAGAAATGATGGAGGAGAGATCAGCCGCATACTGGACGACATTGGCACCGAATGTCGAAGAGTACAGTGGGTGCATGGCGAAGGCAATTGCAGTCAGTTCAGGGCAGTTGATAAGGGGGATATTATGGTGTGGGGATGTGACGGTGGATCGATTGAAGTGGGGAATGAGATGCTAAAGAAGAGGTTGGAGCCCAATTCTCAGCCTCAGGAGATAAGTGAGGAAAACTGAGGAGGATCAACAGGTGCTTGGTTTTTCCATGTTCATGGATTTGTCCAATTTAGTTAATTGTTGTTGATAAAATATACGGGTAGAACTCATCCCTAAAAGTGGCTTATAAGGAGAGGTGCTCATGCATTTATGAACTCCAAGACCCAAAGGTCCACTGGCAATGTGGGACTTCGCTAATACTCCCCTTGTCAGGGTTGGAGACACTCGGCCCTCCCTCCACGTAAGGTTAGATATGAACCCGACCCAACCTAGCGATTCCCCGCTTTAATACCATGATAAAACACATGGGTAAAACTCATCCCTAAAAACCGGCTAATAAGGAGAGGGTACCCATACATTTATAAACCCCAAGACTCGAAGGTCCACCGCCAACGTGGAACTTTGCCAACAATTGTTTCCTTGCAAGGTTTGAGAAATTGGTCAGGTTCACGTGGCTGATATGATTCACATTTGGTTGATACTAATGCAACTCAGACTCGGCCTTGTCAGTTAGGAGTTGCCATTTTCACCTGTTTTCAAGTGATTTTTAGTTGGTCCTTATCCAACTTGGCCGATATGACTTGATCTCGATTTACTGAGCCAAATACCAAGTCCAATATTTAAAGCTGTGACTTGAACTCTATTTACTGACTCAAAGACTGAGTCCAATATTCAGAACTGTGGACTTCTTTGTTTTATGGTTCTGCAAATACTCTGACTTGGTTTTCTCCTTTGTCGATTTTTCCGGGGCAATGTATTTGTTCATTTGTTCCTTCTTGTTCTTTGGTCTCTTCATGTTTGATATATTACATGGTTTTTTCATTATTATATTATTTGCAAGTGCTGTAATCGATTTTTGAGGAATAATTCCTTCCACCCAACTGGTCATCAATCTCATCTTCCTACCCAATCGAGCCTATATTGTTTCATAATCGCCCATAAAGGTCATACTAGATGATCCTAACCATCCAAACAATTATTTTGGTCACTGACCACGACCGATTACCAAATTTTTCGTGTCACCAATTTGTGCACTGAATCAAGCAACTGAGTTCGCCTGATCAGAGAAGTTATGAGCCAGATATGATCTCAGATGGGACCCACTTGCTGAACCATTGAGTTGGATCAAATTGGTTTCATGTGATTATAGGAGGAGAGTTGCCGCATCATATCATCATATCACCATCTGTCATTTTTCATGTATTTGCATAAGCTTTTTGAGTTCTACACTTCCAAGTTTCGTAAAGTGATGAGGCAAGATGTCTTACATCCGACATCTTAGATTTTTTTTTCTTTTCCTGAATCTCTTGATTATATTCATGTGACAGTTTCCTTCTTTTGTGTGCTATTTAGTCTCCTTAACATAGACACTTTGGTAGGGTTAAGAGAGTCTCAAAGATGTCAGAGAAGGTGGCTACTGGAATCCTTTCTGGGGTCGTCAAAGTCACTGGATTTTTCACGAGCTCTGTTGCAAATTCAAGAGTCGGAAAGAAGTTCCTTAATCTCCTGCCAGGCGAAGTAGTCCTTGCTACCCTGGATGGATTTGGTATTGTATCATATACTCTCCTTCTCCTTTTACTTCTCAATTAGAACTTGGGCTTTGCTGTGCTATTTGTTTGCTACACATTATGCTAATCAGGTTGATTATAGATCTGTTATCAACATATATATGAGTTCTGATACATCTTAGTGAAATCTATTACCCCTTCTATTTCTTGGTTTTCATCTCACTCCAATTGACATGATATTTACTCTTGGATTTAATGTGGTGATATCTTTCAGCAGACATTTTATTCACAAAGTGATTGTGGTAAACAGCCCTTAGTTGATAGGAATTGTTGTACTAGTTATTTATCAGCGGCGACTGGTATCGACGATCTTCTGTTCCTCACATTTCAATATTCAAATTTGCATTTATGGGTAATGATGGAAAAAGTAGTCTTATTAGCAGACACAAATAGGCTTGTGAACGAGTCCCATACTGGTTGTGAAGGGGAGATTTAGGGACTTATAAAAGACTTGAGTGACTTCACCTATTGAGGCTAGCCTTAACAAGTATCATAGCCATATCCCCAGGCCATGTGGACTCAAGGGATCCCCTAGAAGGACGGAATGACCAGCAGCATTTTATCTGCTGGATAGCCTCGTTCGAGGGGAGAGATTGTTGGGGCAGTGAACGAGTCCCATATTGGTTGTGAAGAGGGAGATTTAGAGACTTATAAAGACTTGGGCTACTCCACCTAATAGGCTAGTCTTTTGGGCTGGATACCGAGTCCTAATAAGGCCATGATCGAACATCTCCAAACACCTCTCTGGTTGGTTCCAAACAATCGGTTTTTGTATTCCATCAGCCATCACAGGTCTTCCTATTACACCTTTTACTTTTGTTGCACATATTGACTTAAATTCATTTCTTTGGGCTACTTGCTCATTTTTTGTGCATGAGTATGCTTTGCTGTATTCTTGGTGAAACTGTTGTTCTTTTGAAATAATTCTAAAATCTTGCAACTTTAGTTTCTTAGAAATAATGGTGGACTGTTTTCGGGTGAGAAACAGGCAAGATCTGTGATGCTGTTGAAGTAGCCGGAAAGAATGTTTTGTCGACATCATCTGTTGTGACAACCGGGCTTGTATCTCACAGGTAACTTCTCTCTCACAATCAAAAGGGTAAGAAACAAAATCATTCCTTTAAGAGCAATCTAAGAGCACCAAGGGTTTACATAGTGGTGCTTCTCTAGTTCGTTAGATACTGCTTCAAACTGCTGAGGTGACCTCAGTCCATAGGACTGACGTAGATGCATTTTGGTTTTTTGTATAACAATTGTTGCGGAAGCCATGTCTTTATGTGGGTTTGATCTCCTAAGATGACCTCATGATTATCGTCATTTAAGTCATTTATTTCATCAATCTGGGGTTAGCTTTCATTTAGATTTGGCAATTTATTTCCACGAGTCAACTGCCTATTTGAATCTAAGCCGACTTCCTTCCTTTATTTCTTTTCTGCTTCATTCAAAAACCCAATTGACAAAAGGTATATGAATTTGACTGTCTTAGGTATGGTGATCAAGCTGAGGCGACGAGTGAAAGCCTTGATGCAGCAGGGCATGCAGTGGGAGCTGCTTGGGCTGTCTTCAAAATACGAAATGCATTCAATCCAAAACATGTCATCAACGCAAAAAGCCTAGCAAAGATGCTGCAGTCGAAGTTAAGGCTAAGAAGTCTAAGTAGCAAGTTGGATTCATGAAATAGCAAGTTACTTTCATCTGTTCATCTTCATTAGTTCTGTAAAATTCTGCATTGTATGGCCTTTGTAGTCAGATTTCCTTTGAAATGAACTCTTCTAGTGTATATCAAATTCTTGATCAAGTAACAATCGGGTTGTGTTGTTTGTAACCATATGTTTTATTAGATCCTAATACTAGAATAAATCCGCCTTAAACACATTCTGCACCTTATAATTTGACCCATATGCTGATGGATCCCATTTAGAAAGTACCTCATGACACTTCCCAATCTAATGATTCTAACCCTCCAAGTTAGCTGTATGAAAAAAATAAGCCGACTGCAGTTCTTCCAATTTTTTTTGGATGACCAAGGTGTCCATGACTTCTTAGAGCATCAGACTAGTCTTTGGAGCGTGTGCAAGCCTCCCTACCTACACACAACAGATAAAACTATGGGAAGTGGTCCTTTGGGATGGGATGAGATTTGAACTCAGGACTACCGCTTGGCCAACACACCAACCCCTTGGAGTTCAAAAGTTCTTCCAATTTTTGGGAGCCTAGTATCATTGGGGTGATTAGCCTTTTGGATCATGGGAATATGTAGGAAAGCTATCGATTGCATACTAATGAAAATCTTAGCCAATGATCTACTTCCATAGGGAAATTGGATAGTCGTGATCATATAGGAGGAAGACTTTGACTTTATAACAGTTGCAGTATGAGCTTGTAATCGCTCACGAATTTGAAAAGTCAAGTTGGATCATATCAACATAGGGAGGTCCAAACTTCCTCTTATCTATCAATTCAAGTGAAAAGGCATGATTGACTTGTGTCCCTCAAAGAAAACTTCTGAGTCTCCTAATCAAAATCAATCCTTTGGTGGTCGAGTACACCATAGGTACCTTCCAACAAAGGGGTTTCTTTATAGATTTAGGAGGTTGCTATGGCTACTGTCAATCGAATGAAGGATATTCAGCGACTGATTCTGTCCTGACATAAGAATGAGGGTCTTATAGATTTATAAGTGATGCCTGCCAAGATCAAACAATATATCAAGCTTTTTGACCAAAGAATCAATGTATCTGGGCCCGGTATTAGGATTGGGTATCCAACCTAATAGGTGGAGTGACCTAAGTCCCTAAATCTCCCCTTCACAACCAATATGGGACTCTTTCACTGCCCCAACACCTGGCCCCCATCATTTCATTTCCTAATCTCCAATGTACAATGCCCACTAGACCGAGCAAACCTTTGCTCAAGAAGGGAAGACACAGTTCCATATCTGTTGTAGTAAAAATACTTTTAACATAAAAAAAGACTAGCGTACCGTGGGAGGAAAAGAAAGATAAAGAGGTTTTCTAGCAGAAATACAGTACAAAGAGCTTATTCAAGTTCTTTTATGTAGATAACAAGCACTTGTTCTTCTGCAGAATCATCGAGCACTAGTCATTTATGTGGAGTTCTACTGATATCACAGGCACTTATCAACTCATTACCAATCAGACACACTTGAGAATGTGTACATGTATGTGACAACCGAATCATGTACTAAATCTGACCCACATATGTATAGTTAATGAGCATTATTGGCATGAATCAACCCTCAATTTTTTACCAAGTGATCCATATTTGTGTGACCCGCCTTGTTTAAGATTCGGATGAGACACATGCCACAGACAAATTAGCAAACCTCTCATTTGCAAACTTATTGTTCACAGCTTATTTGTTGGTAGACATTAAATAATACAAATATCTACCCTCCCAACTCTACACTAATATACTTCCTTTCCAAGACTAGAGTAGCCTCAATAAGTACTCTTGAACGGCTTATAGGACTTGAGATCGAGGATCACTCCGGCAACAGAGCCAGCGGCAGCAGCAAGTGAGATGAATAAACAAGTGAAGCTTTAGTATTTGGAGTCCGAGCCACCGACCTGTCCACTTGCCGATCTTCTTTTGGGATATGTACATCTCCACAGGGAAGTAGACTGTCAATGGCCAGAATCCAAATGCTCCAAGGATTCCAACAACATCGTTGAATGGCATGAGCATGGAGATAACAGTAGTTACTACCACAAAAATAGTCCTCCATATGAGCCGAAAGAAGTTGAGCTGGTAGGTTCCACAAAAGGGTATTGGCAAATCGTAGTCTTGATTTATAAAGTCACTCTTCGGCCACTTTCTTGCACTCCATTTTTCTACAAATGCAAATAAAGGCTGGCAAAAGACCTGCAAGTGAAGGAAGGAAGGATCAATCTCTCTCAATCATAGTTTGAAAACTCAAAACTTGGACTCAACTTGAAATCCCATAAAATTGATACTCGGATGAGTTTTTCAACTCAATTAAAGAAAACTTTCAGTAGAACTCGTTGAATCACTTGACTTGACTTTAAATTTTATCGAACCATAACAGTTTCTGGCCTTAAAAAAGTAAAATGAAAATTGGATTATAAGAGAGTGAATGGAAGTACCTGATAAGCTCCAATCAAGTGAACAACAATTGCAGCATTGGCAATGTCAAGAAGCCAATATGGATTGTAGAATCCGAAACCGGTAAGGAGATTTCCCGGTGCATTGTTTCCAAAAGCTGCATATCCCATGCACCCACAGAGCAAATAGAATATTGTGGTCACTGTAATGCTCATTGTTGCGGCCTTCTTCATCGTCTTGTGCTCGGCCGGTGGAGATTTTATTGTATCCTGTAAATATATTCAATGTGATTGTCATACTGTATATGGATTACATTTGTGACAGAATAACAGTGATGGAAATACAACTTTGAATGCCTCACCAAGAAAATTATACGAAAATGGCCATGAAAATAGAAAGAAAATTCTCTCTAGATTTAGAAGTACCTGAATCTCAATTAGGATTATGGAATAAGAATATGCAAAGGCAATATCACCAAGTGCTTGTAAACTCCTCCAAATCTTCTGAGTTGGGGTCACAAAAAGAGTTGGGCTCACTTGACCTACACTAATTCCTGTAAGGCTCCCTTTGAAACTCTTGTTCTCTGCATTATTTCCATTATGGATAGAAATGTCAAGTCTTCTGCAGATTGCAACTTTGTCAAGGAGCAATCTACACTTCCAATGTGAACACAATTTCTAACCATTTAAACAAAGATTTCGATATTTAAACCTTAATCCATACCTGCAACCTGGGCAATCCCTAGGCTAAGTCCTACTATGGAGTAGGTGAATGACATGATTGCTGCTACAATGGAGAGCCACCAAACTTGGTCGAAATCAGGGATTTGCGAGAATATCACCTCAGTAATTCCAAACATTATCATGTATCCATTGCTTGACATATGGCACGGATTTTTCCCTCCACTTTTATGAAAAACAATTGGACCTTTTTATTGCCCTACAACATGAAGAAAACCATGAAAACTAGTTCATATTTTATATTTCATTAAATAGGGGATGTAATAAAAATTAAATTAAATTGATCTGGTTTAATTCTTTTTTTTTTTCAAATAACATTTAAGTAGTCTATTTTTGCTATTTTCCAATATATCATGAAATACCCATATTAGACACTTGAGGCTGTGTTTGGATGAAGGGTAATTTTGGGTAATTTTACAGGAGTCATCGCTCACCAGGGTCACCCTTGAATACCCCAAGCTTATGGGTATTAAAAAAAGGTGTGAGAGGGGTAATTTTTTGAATTTTTACCCTCACTTAGAGTAATTTTTGAGTTACCAAACAAGGGTAAGGAGGTGTGACCCGGGGTTAACCTCTTACCCCATCCAACGCAGCCTTGATATCACAGTTATAGGTTAGCTGAAGCATGCTTAAAAATTCAACTGAAGTGATATCTAATCTTTCAATTGATTGGTTTATGTGGACCGTCATCTAAATGGATTGTACATTTGAACTTTGAAATTTTCAGCACAGCAAATTATTACTTTAGCTAATTACCAACAAATTAACAAGAAGATAATACTTACATCATGCTGATTGAGGCTGCAATTGTGTACCCTATTGCAACACCAAACAGGTTAAGATACTGAATGATTCCACAGATTTTAACCTTAGCTCCACCTGCAATAATTTAAAAAGACAAGAAATAAATAATTGGGTCACAGCCAATTTCCTAATTTTCATTTGAATTTAGAAAATAGTAGAAAATTTTGGGTGCCCATCCTAACACGGGAACAATCTTTTAGGAAACACGGATTTTTCAGACTTCCCACTTTGCCCCCATCCGTCTGTACGGAAAATTAAAAAAATCTGACATTCAGAAATCGGTGCACCGACCGGATCACTTTCCAGTGAATCGGTGCACCAATTTGGACTCTTTCACATTTCAAGAAATCGGTGTACTGATCGGATAATATTCCTCAAATTCCTATTTTCCATTAATCCGTCCGGTGCACCAGTCCAGTGCACCGATTCACTAGAAAGTGAACCGATTTCTAAATATATTTTTTTTAAAAAAAATTCCGTACAAACAGATGAGGGTAAAATGAGAAATTCAGTAAAACCCGTGTTATGACCACCCAAAATTTTGGGGGTTAAAAAGAAAGTCACTGACCTAAGTTGGACCTGACAGCATCCATATAGGTATAGTTTCTCTTTCCAGATATGAGGTCGCCTGCTCTATAGCACTCAGAAAGAAGGTTGGATGTGTAGAGAATGACAAATGCAAAAAGGGTCAAGGCGGTGGGCCCTGCAATCCATCCAAGTTGGGCTATGGCCCATGCCAGAGATAGGACACCGGACCCAATAACAGCAGTTATTATGTGGGATGTTGCAGTCCATACATTCCCTGCAAAATCAAAATAAAATAAAATAAAAATAACTGGGGCACTCATGGAGTGACAAGGCATATCTAATTTTGATATTTAGTGGTACTTTGATACTTTAGTAAACCTTTGTATACACTGTAAGAATGATAATTTTTCACTATAAAATCCATTCAATCAATGAGAGAGAGTGAGAGTACAAAAATAAATTTATGTTGACTATAAAGAAAATAATTTTTTTTCTTAAAGTATTATGTTATGGTCAGTGTTTGAATGAGGGGTAAATTTTATAGGAGTTTTTCTTATGGAAGGATTTTCTTTGAATATGAATTTCCTTTGAATATGTGTTTGCTTATGTTGTTTGGTAATTACAGTGAAAAGATACAACAATTTTTTTTTTTTTTTCACTTCAAAGGTTTTAGGTATCAATTAGACTGCTGGTTGACTGGTCCAGCATAACTTGGGGTTCAAAACAATTATCACTTCATAATATAGGGTCTTCTTGATGATCTATTCAACTATTAATTTTTTTATTATAAAATAGTTCAACTATAAATGATCTCACAAAGTCCAACAAAACTAGGCCGATAATGAGTCGGTTCAGGTTGGTTTTGGATCGGGTCTTATTCGAGTTCGGATTATAAATCTTCAACACATTACTTACTTAAATATTAAACATGTTAGCTATTTTAGATTTATATCACAAAATTTTTAAATCCTTACCCATTTAAAATGCTCGGGTTCAGTCTGGATAATTGGGTTGCAATTATTTTGTTAGGTCAAGTTTAAAGTAGATCCGACAACGAGTCAGTTGGACCAAATGATTTTGGATTCTAGTCAACAAATCTCAACCCATTACTTATTATTTATTAAAAGGGTTAAATGAGTTTAAATTTATTTCAAATTCGGATCATAAAACTTTAAATCTATACATACCCCTTTAAAATTCTCTAATTCAATTTAAATAATTAAATCAGATCCAATTTTATCTTATCTGATCAAAAACATTACAACTTTCAAAAAGTATTCGAAAGTTTCTATATTAAACTTCAACATTAACAAACTCCAGTTGCAATCATTTCAGAAAGGTATTTTAATCATTTCAAAAGTTAAGTGCAAGATACAGTTAAAAGTAAATGTGCAAATCTATAGGCATGGAACTTGGGATCATATTTATTTATCATAAATCATTTGCACGTATCTCATAAGTAACCTTTGCACGAGTAAAATTTAGATACTATTTATAGTGGAAACGATCTAGACATAAAATATTATACTACATCTTTTTCTTAAAATGGTTTATATTATTATCCGGAGACTTTTTAACTAAAATTCCGTAGACTCCTAAAAATTTTTTATCACTCCAAACTCAAAAGAATTATTTTCTCACTTATAATCGGAAGAAAGAAACAGTACAAGAATCCAAGGAGTTGGCTTGACTCTCAGGAAATTTCTCTCATAAAAAAAGAAGGTCTTAGATTCAATTCACGCTCAAATCCCTATAGACTACTCTCTATGGGGTTACACCTTATTGACTTATAAGTGTGTGTAGATTGAGAGATTTACACGTGCTCGTAGATAGGAGTGAAATGGATTGAGTTTGAACCCGATCCAAGAAATCAATGAGTTTGGGTTATGTTTTTGTATATCTTAGATGGGTCGAGTTGGGGAAAATAAGCCCTTATGAAATTCGGGTCAGGTTGGGTTGAGAAATTTAAAAACAACTCGACCCGACCCAACCATAGTGCACCAAGTTATAAAATAACACTCTGGTTGAGTCGGATTAGAAATTCGGATCGAGTTGGGTTGAGTAACTTGGGTCAGTAAATTGGGTCGATTTCGATCGGGTACAATAATTTTTTATATGAGTTAGATTGGGTTTATTAAAATCTGATCTGACCCGACTTGAATTTCAGTCATATTCGTATAGTCTCCACCTTGGGTGAGTTAAAAAACAAGAAAAAAAGAACAGCAACAAATATCAGTACCAGTTCTCTTAATGCGACCATCGTCGTCGAGGGACTTGCTGTAACTGATCTGGGGATCGATTGGTTCAGTTTCGGCGTGGGATTTGGGTTGGATTTCTAACTGGAGATAGCGGGCATCGAGGGTATCATGGCCCTGGAGAGGATTTCCAACAAGAGAAGAAGAAGATCAATACCAAGAAAATGGAGTAAAAGAATAGAAGTGGAGCACTAAGAGAAGAGTCCGGTTGATCTTACTGCCATGTGATGCATACGAGATGGAAGAGTTCGACTCCTTGGTAACATGTTCTTCAAGCTAAAGGATCTTGGCAACATGGTCTTGAAGTTAAAGAGTAACTGAGCTGAAAGTGGAAGAAGGAGGAGAGAGAATGGAAGGAGGAGAGAGGATGGAAGGAGGAGAAAGAAAACAAGAGAAAATAAGAGAGAGAGAGAGAGAGAGAGAGAGAGAGAGAGAGAGAGAGAGAGAGAGAGAGAGAGAGAGAGAGAGAGATGGATTTTTCCAAATGGGGTATTGAGTTTTTATAGGAGAGAATGGGTATTGAGTTCTTGTTGCGTATCACGAGTTAATCACGGTTTCTTATGATTCCATTCATATTGAGTGTTACCAAGACAACCTTTTCATTATCTTCTTTGTCAATAAGGGTTAAAAATATAGTTCAAAAATTTAGAACAAGTTAAGTTGATTCAAATTAATAAAATTTAAGTTAAACAAGTAAATGAGTTTTATCGAGTTTTTTTAATCAGAGTCTAAAAACTCATCCACTTCCATGACTCGATAGGAATTTGACTTAAATTCAAGTTTCAAGATTTGACTATAGGTGGAATTGACATATATTTAATACTTTATATAAACTTGGATGGTAGTCTATAATTAAAAAAAGGGCAAGGTCTCTATTTTGAAAAATAAATATTTTTCATATGGGTAGCAATCCTCCCACATGTATTTTGTCTAATCAGACACGGAATTTAGGGTTTTGCTCATTTATTCCGTATAAATCAACTCACTGACCAACTCATTAACTGAATCACTGGCTCTTCCATTACTGTATAAATCGGCTGGCCGAAATGGCAGATTCGGCTCATCGAAATCTAATAGGTTCGGTTTCGGCTAGTCGAAATGGCAGATTCAACCCGTCGAAATCTGAGAAATTTTGTTTCAGCTAGCCAAAATGGCAGATCTGGTTCGTCGAAATCTAGCAGATTCAGTTTCGGCTAGTCGAAATCTGATAGATTCAAATTCGGCTTAGTTAAAATGACATTTTTTTTCTTTGGTACGACAGAAAGAGAGTAAAATCGAGAATACCGTAAAACCCGTGTCGGATTATACAAAATACTCGTGAGATGATCACTACCCTTTTCATATCTTGGATGGTAAATGCAAAGTCCTAAATGCTAAATAGAAAATCTAAAATATATAATCAATTAGTTTTTTATCTAATCTTTTAAACTTAGTTGGATGTGTAATGGTCTCAAGGCGTATGACTGCATAACTAGAAAAGTAGGAAGTGCAAAGTCCAAATTACATCAAGTGATCCGTGGATGAGTCCAAATTCCATCACATGGTTTTCTAGACCGGAAACTGAGTTACGACATTCTCTTTGAAAACTTTCTTATGTTAGAATTTAAAATAAATGTTTTATAAATTATTTAGAATTTATCAAATTTAAACTAAAAAATAAATAGTTAAAATAGAGCTTTTTTTAACTATTAATTTTATTTGCTTAAATCAAATAAATAAAAATCTTAAATAAAGCTCTTATTAAATAAAATCTATAATTTCTAATGTATTTCTTATAAAAAAATTAACAAATAAATACATTATAAAAAATAAACTGAATCATGGGGATTCTCGTGAGTCAGTTACGTAGAGTTTTCTTTCCTAAAACTCTCCTTCCCGAAACTGAAACCACTTTTACGAGAAGCCAAATCAATTACTTTAAAATTTTCCAATTTCAGAAAGTCAGAAACTAGTCCGTTGACTTCATTCAGTCACCGTACTCGTGTAAAAATATTTTTTATTTAAGAAGAATGTTTTTTTACATATTGAACTACACCTATTAAAGACATTAGATTTGTATAACTTGAAATTTTGAACTTCATCTTGTCATTTTAATTTTATGATTTTAGATTACGAAAATTTAATTGTTATAATTTTTTATAATAGAATGTCTTTTAAAAATTATATTATATATGAAATTCTTTGTACATCTCACCCTATCATGTTAATTCAAATCACTCTATTAAATATAAATGCCCCGGTCTCTAAAAAAATCATTTTAAATAACCACAACCATATTTTATGAATGCTCCATAATAAATTTCTAAATATCTTAGAAATTGAGACAGATGACATATTTATTAAGCATATAATATAATTAAAAATATTCTCTTCATCAATCTCATACTAATATTCAGGTATCAAAAATTCTCAGCCAATCGATATAAATGCAGAGTTAACTGTTAATACCATTTACCAATCTACCCTTTATGTTATAACCTTAAATATTTTGTTTAAAAACTTTAAATAAGTTTAACTTTTGTCTCTAGACTTGTTTAATAAATTCATTGATGAGACTAAATATTGTCTCGTTCTTTTTTCTTAAGATCAAGGTATTCAAACGTCTAACTTTACTAATTCTTATGGCATATAAAAGTCCCCCTACTTACACACGTGTAAGTCTAGGGAGAATGATCCTACATGTTAAGCGTGAATTTAATATAAAACTTCTTACATTTTTATCAAGTTCTTAGTCATCAAGTCAACTCCTTGGACTCTGAGAGTTCCATTTCCTTTCTGAATCCTTTTTCTTAAAGGTATGCTATGAGATAAAAAATTTGGTCCAAAGAATTTTTGTTGGTCAAATAGACACAGAAGTCTTTTTCTAATATTTTTAATATTAATTAATCATTAAAAAAATCAACTGATATTTTCAAAAAATATATATTTCAATCAAAAGCCAAATCAAAATTTGTCAATGAGACCCTATTTCTTCTCCTACTCCCCATTACCTTTTGATTAATAAATTATATAAATATTTAACTATCATATTTTCCTCAATCCTCAATGCATGATATAATGGTATTTTTGTCTTCCAGAGAGCGAGAGAGAGAGAGATGGGTAGGTCTTTCCTCAGGTCTTCTTCCTTCTAAGGTGTCAACGAAAGGACAGCCATTAAGGAAAATTCAAGGTCGTCTTCATAGTTCATACTTCTTAGTTGCAAGAATGCTTGCTGACTCTCCAAGCACAACATACAGAAGGAGGAGACCCACTAATCTCATCTCACCGTCCAGATTCAATCATTTCCATGAATAGTATTTTAAAATCTAACGGAGAATGGAATAATTGTGGGGCCATCATCTGGAGTGTTTAGATTTTTTTTTTTAATATATGATCTAATAAAAATTATTTTAATTAACCCATAGTTTTTAAATTTATTAAAAATTAATTATAAAATTTTATGCCCCTTAAAATCATGATTTGATCGATCCATTCGAAATAAATTTTAATGAAGAATATAATTAAATATAGATTTTTCTTTCTATAAATCTATCACTACAGTAAACGATCAAACCATGCATGAAGTAAGCCAATAAATGTAATGCAAAGTGATGGCAGTCAAAAAATGATGATACGGTAAAAGAATATCATGTGAATATCTTTAAGGTGGCCATTTAGATACTAGATTTCGATTTTGAAAATCTTTTATCCGGATGCATGTCTGAAGGGTAAAATGATAATTTCATCATAAATTTTGAAAAAAGGTGTCACCTAACAGAAAATTTGGACCTGACTATCCATATATTTATTGTATAATTTTATTAGAATTGCTTTTGTCACAGTAATAGTAGACATTAGGAGTGAAGTTTAATACATTGAGATAGATGGATTTAAAAACTATTTTTAAGATACTGCTTTTTATAGAACATTAGATCTATTTTATTTAAAAAATTATAATTTTCAGCAGTTCATAATCAATAATCAAATTAAGGTTAATTTTGAATAGACTTTTATGTCATAGGTAAAAATAATTTGAAATGAGTTAAAATTGACTACGGATACAATTCTTTTTGGATTTCAAATTTCAATGAGTATCAAATGAGAGTCCAAGTGAAAACGTTGCTCATTGCCAATTGAAAATGGCTGAAGTAAGTAATAAAACCCATGTAAAGTCCTTTTTTATCTGAAAAGTGAAGGAAAGAGTAATTACCTTTATTAATAATTACACTTTTCTTATCTAAGTACAATTACTTCTGCTATTAATCATTACTTCCTTGTCACCTTCGACAATTGTATAGGGACCAAGGTCATAAAATGTCTCATGTCTATCAGTTTTAAATAGGTTGATTTGCATCCGTTGATATGTATTGTATCATCGATATAATAATAAAAGCAGTTGATACAGGCAGTTAAACGAATATATCATAAACTTTGAGTTTTTTAAGATAATTTTTATTTTAGTTTTTTTTTATATATAAAGTTTAATGAAATGGTATACAAATGTACATTGAATTAAACGAAGAGTCTTTAATGTGATTGATATAATTTATAGAGTTTCTGTCATAAAATTCATAAAATGTAATAGAAGATACATGTTATTATAGGACTTTAGGAAACTTAAATCTCATATTAAGTGTTTTCTCGAATTTCCGATACTTTGATATGGGGCTAATATTATATGTACATAATATACTTTTAAAATCTCAATCTATTTTTAGTTTAGACCAATTAATTTTAATCTATTTAAATAGAACCAAATATAGAAAGTAATTCATTTGGATCGAGTTTACCAAATATAATTATCACTCTGTATTTTGAACCAAGTAAATAATACAACATATCTCTTGTTGAAAAAAAAAGTCTAAAAGTGAAAAGGGTCAAAGGTGATAAATTAATTAAAGAATATGGGTTAAAGTAATCACTTTGGTGCATGTAAAAAGTAATCTCAACTTGATTTTGCCTTATTTTGTATGCGACATGTTCGGAAGTACAATAGTTTCCATTAAAAATAACACTATTTTATTACAATTTTAGTAAAAGATATACATAAATATCTTTCTATACTATTAATATTTCTAAAAAGAAAACATTTTTTTGTTGGTTAGTCTACAAAGTGTCTCTTCAATGTAAAGAAGAATAATTGAATAGTTTCAATACGAAGAAGTCTATGCTTGTCAAAATTTAAAGGCCAACATCATATGACTTAAGGATCATCAATGAAATTTTATATATTTTATATTCATTCAATCACCTATCAAATGAATTTAAATTTGTACGACATACGATTGATTTGATGGCATGTCTCATTAGTGTGTCTCATAAGTCTAACTCTTTTAAAATACGAGAAGACACTATTAAACTTTCTCTTTCAGAGTTCATTAAAATGGGTCTCCGTTTACACACCCAGATTTTCTGCCTCTACACACTCATTCAGAAAATCCGGGTGTGTAAACGGGGACCCATTAAAATATTAAAGTTTTTCGTAACATTTGAATATTGTACTTGTTCTTTTATCTGATTGTCATTATTTAAATGATGAAAAAGTATACTAGTGTCCCTATTATTTCTGTACTTGTTCTTTTGTCTGATTGTCATTATCTATATGGCGAAAAAGTATATCAGTGTCCCTATTACTTCTCTAAATAGGAAATATATTAATAGTTATTAAAATATATTATTGTATTTAGGTAACTTTTAAAACCTTGTTTTTTTTTTAAAATATGGGTTTTAGATATCCCTTGTTACCAGACATGAATGTTTTGCTTCCTATTACGGTGGGCCCATTTTAGAGAAATATAAAAACGTTTCTTTTACAATAAAAGTCTAAAATGGAAAAAAAAAATAAAAAAAATGATTTTCGGAAAATGAAATAAAAACTTTAATAAATGATAATGGGACTGATTCCATTATGACAAGTGTGAAAAATATTGTTTGTCTCAAATCAATATAGTGACATTGAGAAAATTCAGGTTAGATATTTGAGGGGACTATTAAAAAATATCAACATCACCTATATGCTCTAGTGCATTTGGTATAATTGGACGTGACACCATTTTTGTTTGTTCTTTTTAAAGATAAAATTGGCAGTATATTAGGCCACAGGCCGCAACATCTGGTAATGGGTCCAAAATCCACGTTTGATAATGGTGTTTACTCAAGCATTATAAATTGATAATGTCCATGGAAGATTACTTAAAATTTACTATATGAAATTTAAACTCAATCAAGATATTAGGTTTATTTACTTAGATTTAGCTCAATTAGTTGTCTTCCATCTCAGAAAATGAAAAGTTGCAGGTTCGAACTCCCGTGATCTAATTTTAGTGTACCCTAAAAGGTAGTGGACTTTTAGTGATTTTCTACACATAAATTAAAAAAAATATATATTAATTTAAATTAGATATTTAAAATTTTGTTTAGCAAAATTTCTGAGTTCTTTTTCTCATTTCACTTTTAAAAACCATTCTTCGTAGAAAAAAAGATTTATACATTTTTCAAAAATTAATCGGAGGTTCTCAGAGAAAAATTATTTATACTTACACTAAGTGAATTTTGGATAAAAGAAAAAGTCTATCACATGTTAACACGTGGATGCTCTTCCCTCCGATCCAGGACTTAGACTCATCATTAGCGACTGAAACTTTTGTCACTAACCAACAAAGGAAAAACATTATCCCCGTCAAAGGTTTAAATATCGGCCGATACATATCGTATCGGCCGATATATATCGGTTTTTTGAAACCTTGAAATATCGGCCGATACGATAAGTATCGGCCGTACAGTTGAAATATCGGCCGATATGGGCGATAAACGGTCCCCAATATCGGCCCTAATATCGGCCGATATTCGAAAATATCGGTATTTTTAAAAAAAAAAAAAATTTAAAACACCGATACGGTTTTTCGCGGTTTTTACACGGTTTTTAGCGGTTTTCCGCGGTTTACGGTTCTCAGGGGTATTCGCGGTTTTTCGCGGTTTCGCGGTTTTTCGCGGTTTTCTGCGGTTTTCCACGGTTTTCTGCGGTTCAGGGTTTACGGTTCTCAGGGTGCCCACGGTTTTTTACGATTTTTTGCGGTTTTGTCACGGTTCACCACTATTCATCACGGTTTTTTGCGATTTTTTCACGGTTCCGATATCGGAGGAGAGAGAAAATGTCGATATCGGTATGAGAGATAAAATTATCGGCCGATATTTACATATCGGCCGATATATCGGCCGAGCCGATTTTTTGACCCCTGATCCCCGTATTGTAATTTTTACTGTATATATACAGGTAAATATGTATTTAAAAGCAATGACAGGCGCGACTTACATTCACTCGATTTTTCTACTTTTATATATCTATTTTTGGATTTTAAGATGAAATTACTATTCTATCATCGCATTTTTTATTCATTCGAATAAACTGCCAGTTCTTTTCGATATTCATTCGAAGTAATGTCGAAGTGTAAATTTAGTTTATTCGAACGAATGGGCTGAACAATGTTTCGTGTTACTGTTCAGCTCATTCGTTCGAATGAATGAATGGTTTATTCGAACCACTTCATGTTACAGTATGCACACAGTAATGCATAGTACATTATTTAAATAATAAAATTTCCTTTAATACTTTAAAGTTATTTTTAAGCACTATGTATTTTCAAAATTTTTCAAATTGAATATTCAGACTAATTACGATAACTTGATACAAATACTTTAAGACTTTAAGGTCTTTTGATACTCAAAAATACTTAAAAAACAGTGCTTTACAAATAAGAGTATCCCTCGATTGTGCTGAAAACATATTTGGAAATGTCAAAAGACCATGAAGTCTTAAAGTATTTTTATCAGGTTATCGTAATTAGTCCGGATATTCAATTTGAGAAATTTTAAAAATACACAGTGCTTAAAAAATAACTTTAAAATTTTAAAAGAAATTTTATTATTTAACTAATGCATTATGTATTACTGTAGCATATGGAAGATAAACCATTATTTTTTAAGCACTGTGTATTTCCAAAATTTCTCAAATTAAATATCCGGACTAATTGCTATAACCTGATAAAAATACTTTAATACTTCAAGGTCTTTTGGCACTTTTAAATGTGTTTTCGGTACAACTAAGGAATACCCTTATTTATAAAATATTGTTTTTTAAGCATTTGGGAGTGTCAAAAGACCTTTAAAGTCTTAAAGTATTTTTATCAAGTTATCGCAATTAGTCCGGATATTCAATTTGAAATTTTTTGGAAATAAACTTCGACATTCGTTCGAATAAACTAAATTTACACTTCGACATTCGTTCGAATGAATGAAAAATGCGGGGCAGAATGGTAATTTCACCCTAAAATTAAAAAATGAGTGTGTAGAGACAGAAAAGACGGGTGTATGTAAGTCGCGCCTAGGATAATGTCTGTAAGTCGCGCCCACGATAATCTCATATATTATAGAGAAAAATGTAGGTCTGACTATTAGATGCTTATCCATTTCAATTATAATCAAATCAAATTATCAATCAGTACATGCTTAAGGCAATTAAAGTGTTGAAGAAATTTCTAGGAGAAAACCAAGTCGTTATTACATGATTTTACTTCTCAAGGTTTTCATTAATCTCTTGATAGAGTATGTGGGTTATGAATTATGATATGCACGTATGTATGTACATGTAGAACTCCTATTTACATTGGATTAGAAGGAAAACCAACTCTTAGCGTATATGTAAAATTTTCAATTCATACACGGTGGATACAAAACAATAAAGAGTGACTCTAAGTAGTTTATAAATCTCTAGATCTCACTCTATATTTTTAACTTGGACTTGTTGGCAGCTCCAATGATCCCCCCTCTCTCGAATGAGACCAGCTATCCCGTCTGTTTAGGAGATCTATTGAGTCCACATGAAGTAGTTTGAAACCTGACTCTGATACCACTTGTTGGGATTGAGTATCTATCTCAAAAAACTAGTTTGATAGGTAGAGTGATTCAAGTCCTTTATAACTCCCTAAATCTCTCTCTACACTTTCAATGTGGGACTTATTTTCTAATGGGTGCATTTGTATTTTTAGAATTAGATCTATTTGATTTGAAAAATAATAATTTTCAAAATGATGTCAAATTTAAATAAATTTTTAATCAATAGTTAAGTTCAAGTTAAAAAAGGTGCAAATTAAGTAGATATTTAATTCATGGAGAGAGATAAAGATGTGAAGAAGAAAAATGCAACTTTTTAGCCCTGATGGGCCTAGGGCTCCAAGAAGAGATGTCTCCTAGCTGAAACCATTTCTTATATTCATATAAAAAAAAAAATCTAAAATATAAATATATGAACTCCATAAGTGAGATGAGTACATGAAATGTGAAGGTAACCACTTCTACAATAATTGTCCATCCAAATTTTAAATTACAAAATACATAAGAGTAGGATCTTGGTAAGATAATTGAAGATAGGGATCAAAGAAAATTTCCTTTTGGGGGATATTATTGTGGCTGATGGGCATTGATAGTGTGTTTGTGTTTAATGCTTGGAATGATTGGGGTTGGGAAAAATAAAGCAAGTGATTGCTTGGTTAGGATCAAGACAAGTGGCAAAGATGTGATGACTACATGCTCTGTGACCGCACCCATAAACAATGTTGGGTGCACCACTTTTGGGACCTACCATGCACCCACCACCTTTGAGGTCCTCCCCTCATCTACCTTTTTTAGCTTTGAAAGTGATATTTGTGAGTTTGTCACATGTCCTCTTTGTGAGACAAGCTTCTATTTGAGCAAGACTTGAACTTTATTTGTGTCTCCATATACAAATTTCATAAAAATTTAATAATATAAGTGATATTTTAACTTTAATTTAGATTGAAAATTTTCAATCAAAATTTTATAATTGAGGTACTTATGTTACACAGTGCCGGTTCTGAGATGCCTTAAAATCTTACGGACTCTAGACAAACTCTTAAGATGGAGTCCTATTGTAATTAGTATTACTTTTTTATAGTCAGAACCGGCCTGATGTTACTAATTATCAAGTTGTGACATGAGATGCAGCCATAATAGAATTCTCTTCAATTTTTTGCTAAATTGTTATCTTTCTCACACTTTTAGAGTTTTAGACTATTTTTTTTTTCTTAATTAAAAAATTGATAAGTTGCCAAATGTGCCCAATTCAAATTCAATCTTTGTGCCTATCAAAAGGGATGTAAGTATGCATGTATCTTTGTCCCTCTCACAGTAACTTAAAATTTGCCGCATTGGGTGAAACTCAAACAATTGGGTCTTAGTTCTACATTGTAAGCCTATCTCACTTGAGCTGGATCAACTTGGGTTGTAAAATAATAGAGATGATCTTTTGTATTCTCTTAAATAATTGACAATTAAAAAGACTATGAATGAGATTTTCGTAGTTTAATGAAATAAGCGAATTACTAAAAATATTTATATGGTTAACCTCTTAGTTGTGTCTCAATTTTTACTGTAGAAAAATAATAATTTGTGTATTGTATTAAATTTCTATGTTATTGCATGTATATATAGCCTGTAACTGATCCTAGGGCTATCATTATCAAACTCAAACTCTTATCTAATTATAAATTAAATGCACCTCTTAAGTAGAGATTAAACCAAACTAATACTCCTAATTAGATAATAAGTCTAATTATTCCAACACGCCCCCGCAAGCTGAAGCGTGGATGAACGCGGAGCTTGGAACGTGAAGAAACTACAGGTGAACTGCAAAAGTGGTATACCGACTAGCCACGAAGATTTGACGGAGAAACAACACATTGATTGACTACAAAACTTGGTTGAAGAGGTACCGTTGACAAAAGACAGGCGGCGAACACAGATGACAACCTGTAAAAGAGAACTTAGTACGGACGACGGCAGTGGTCGTAAGACAATTGTCCGGCAAAACAACGATCGCAATATGAGATAAAGACATGCTACAAATGGACTGAAAAAGCAAGAAGGGTGAAATCATCACATCGATCAATCAGATCAGAAAGGCTAGCAAACAATGATTGTATTCATGAAGGCCAACAAAGAGGCTGAAGCCATGAAGGTCAGCAAATAAAATGTTATAGTCATAAAGACCAGTAAATAAGGCCGTAGCCATGAAAGGCTAGCAAAGGCTGTAACCATAAAGGCCAGCAAAAGTGGAGACGAATCAGAGTCCTCCAAATAAATAAGTGGATGAATTCCATAACAAATGGACATGTGTCCAAAAACATGCCGTCTCATTTTCAAGAAACGACAAAAAGTATGTGTCCCTTTCTTCACTTCAACAAAGTAGGAGAAGGGTAGGAGGAGAAGGACAATGTGTCCCTTTATTCAATTCTCCCCATTTCTTCTTAGCACAGATCTCGCATATAGTTGTGAGAAGAAAAATCAAAACAAAAATGGTGCACGACACCTCTGCATTTTGGAGGCAAAAGCAGCAGATTGCCAAATCTTTGTTAACTTATCAGGATGAGCAGCAAACAAAACAGACTGTCTTTCTGGTTGTTCCTTCAGATGAGGTAACCCAGAGAACTAGTCGTTCCGTCAGATGAGGTAACCCAGAGAACAGGGCTGCACGAGACCGGGAAACGCCTGATACAGAGAACAGAGCAGCAAGAGAAGTCAGGCGAGCCATTCTCGCCCACTTCAAGTATCGATGTAGTAGTTGATTTCCTACCTTCACAATTAAAAATATACTTCACTTCTACTCCACAAACTTTCTCTTCGATGGTTTCAAATTTACGATAGAAAATATAATCAGCCCTTTTAATATCTTCATCTAAAGGCTGTGGATTTCTCTCATCCTTTGACGTACAAACAACATCGCATTTTCCAATAAGAACTTCTAGTGGCATTATGTTGGCAAGACCCACACCTTCGCCAGATGCCAAAAATATTTCATTCTCAAGTACCACATCATCACCCAACCAGCTTAGAATTTCTATAGGCCTAAAAAACCAGAGGATCTTTATTTTCTTCTTTTGATTCGGTTGCTCCCATATGTTCATAAGCTTGCCAAGATATGGCTCTTATTTTCCCATGTGCTGCTTATCTCAGCATCATCAGAGGAAGAATAAAAAGATTTGAAGTTGCAGTAAACATTTTCATCATCATGGTGGCGATAGCATGTGCCTTTTTTTGGATCATATTCAGCTATCAAGAGAATAGCTGACAACATGGGATGATTCATTCAAATGTATTTTGCCATACAACAGAACCACCCACCTCCATACAGTCAGCAGCAATTTTTTTTTTTTCTCTCTCTCTGCATGCAGATCTGATCGAGCGATCAGAACTGGTTTAACAACAAGAACAAAGAGAGAGCAGAGCGTTGAGATGTCAAATCTGGTGGAGAAGCATTGGCAAAAATCTGCCCAAAACTGACAGCAGAATATTGGAGATGCGATGATGGGTTGGGGCAGATCTAAAAACACCGAACAGACAGTCAAAACAGATCTGCAGTAGAATCGTCGGAACAGCAACAACAGATCACAGATTTGATCTGAGAAACAAAGTTTCACTAGTTTCACTAATGGTAATGCATTTCCAAGGCCCACCATCCATAGGAATCACAAGTTCAACTCACAATCATATGAACCAAGTCAACCAACACAACATGCCATGTGGTTAGACTTTGTGCCACCCTGAAATTGTTGAGGCCTTGAGGGTCCGTGTTCCTTCATTGTCATTATCAGCCCATTTCATGAGAGGGGAGTCAACTCTGAATTTTAGAATTCAAATTTTTGGTTGATATTTATCAGATTTTAGAAGGGAGATATACAAATCTGGTAAAGTATCGAGTTCTATTTCTTGGAATGGGTCAAAAACATTTATCAGTGATTTTTTTTGAAAAAAAAAATCTAGAACCAAAATGGGCCAAAATATTGAACAAAACTTCTTGTTCCATTAAGGCCCAGTATATTGGGTATCAGCAGAAGTTTCAAACTCAGAGTCAACTTGAGAAAAGATAATAGCTGATTTTTCAGATTTAGGGGAGGAGGTGCAATATGTAAATATGAGAAATGTTGGAGTTTATTGATAAACTCTTAAAATTGATAGGCTCAAAATTTCAATTTTTTTGATAATTTCACAATATATTAGTTTTCGGCCTACTAAATACCCAATAAATTATTTTATACATATTTAAATAGAAAAATAGTCAATGGTTGTGATCTTCCATTTAAGACTTGGGCAAAACTATAGGTATTCTAGTTGTACAATCATCTAATGTGTGCATGCCTTGATAAATTTAAATTATTTAAAATATTATTTCTTTTTTAAAATTTAAATTCAGTTTTAATAATGTTAATTTAATATTTTCACTGTTGAATTGCACAAAGTATTTATTCAATAATTTTATTTTAAACTTTAAAATTCAAAGTTTAAGTTGATTTGATGAATTTCATATTGAATAATTAAATAGTCTTATTCAATTATTTTCCAGCAAATTATAACGAGTAGAAATACTAACTCATCTTCTCAAATTCTACCATTCTTCTGCAGCGAAGGAGAAGAGGAAGAAGAGATTTAAACAAACGAAGGAGCAAAGAAGAAAGAGCAGAGAATGGCCCGATACGACCGAGCAATTACTGTATTCTCACCGGACGGCCATCTATTCCAAGTGGAATACGCTCTCGAGGCCGTACGCAAGGGCAACGCTGCCGTCGGCGTCCGTGGCACCGATATCATCGTTCTCGGCGTCGAGAAGAAATCCACTCCCAAGCTTCAAGACTCCAGGTCCCTCTACCTCTTTCCTCGTTTCCTTGAATTTCTACATTTCACACTTAGATCTTGATGATTTAGGGCGTAGAAATCTAGTACAATCGCCCCTAAACATAGAGTGAACCTTTTAAAATCTAATAAATTATTTCCAACGAATCTTCAAGCTTGTAGGCCAGATTGAAATATTCTGTTTCAGTCTAGATGTTGAATTAACAACATTTTTACACCTTTTCTTGTTTTCCATTCAGGGTTGTTTTGGGCTTGTCCTAGAAATCCATTCAAATGCCATAGCAGATTTTGTGCGAGGGTCATGCCCTATATTTCGGCCATACCGGCTGAAATTTGTAAAGCAGTTATTTCTGAAATTTAACCAAAGTTTTGGCTGAAATGTTACAAATTTTGGCTAATACAATTTTTCCAGAAAAATTCAATATTGCCTATATTTATGTCTCGGCCCAGACCTAAGCCAAAAAATTTTGGCCAACATTTGTAACTGAGAGTCTGTAATACCCAACCAAAGAAATTTCTTATATAAATTAGTATTTTCTTGTTGGTGCTTTTAGGGTTGAGTGGCTACTCAAGACCTTCCTTGCACACTCTCGTGCACACTCCTATTGGAGTCCATATGGGTCCATTTGTACAAGTTTATTAGAAAAGACCAGTACTCAATTTAGGGTTTAAATTTCATTTTCACCCTTCTGTAATTTGGAGTGTTACCCTTTTAAATTTGCATTGCAATTAATTCATGGATATGTTGGTGTTAGCCTAAAAGTTAAATCTGCCTCCCCTGAGTCAGACTGAGTTGTCAATTCTGTGACTGTGTGTGACTGAGTACTGAGTTATCAATTTTGTTGACTGATTCGTGACCGTTTACATGTCCAAGACCGCGCCTCTGGAAGACCTGCATAGTCAAATCAAGTTTGAAGCTCTAGAAAACGCGTCATTTGAAAGGCATCGCACCGAAACAGGAAGAACTTCATGAATCCCAACCAACATAGGTATTTGGACCTTAGGAATGACTTAGAATACCTAAACTTACCTTTGGGATAAACCTTAGAATCCATAACTTTGAATTTAATAGAACTAAATTGGATTTCTTAGGTTAGTTTTGTTTTGCTCTATCTGGAGAAGCTATTTCTCCTATCAAAATTGCTCAAGTATTAGTAAAATTTTCATGATTTGGTAGAGCACTAAAAGAGGTTTTCAAAAAGTCCAAGAACACTCAATTCGGAATTGTATAGCTCAAGTTTTAATGAAAGGGTGCAAAACAGATCAAAACAGTTTTGTCATATACCCTCACTTTGAGGGCTTATTTGAGGTATCAAATTGACTTTAAATTGGACCAAATTTGGTGAGTAGATAGATCTCTCACTTATCTTTCCAACGAGCCCAAGAATACCCAAAACCGAGCTCAAGAACTCGAGTTATGGTGATTTTAGTGGAGGTATGCAAAACTGCCAAGTTTTCAGTCGGCTGAATCTTACAATTCAGTCGACTGAAATGTCTACTGCATGGATTTTTCAGCCTTCGAAGAGATTCAGTCAGCTGAATCTTGGAATTTAGTCGACTGAATGTGCCCAGATGTTTCAACGGTCATTTTTTGACATTTCCATCGACTGAATCTTCAAGTTCAGTCCACTGAAATCGTAACGGGAAGTTTATAATGGCTCTATTCTTGTGATTTCGACTTCCAACGGCCATATCTTCAAGAGGGCTTTAAATGTATGTCCTTAGGGCATTCCAAAGGTTGATTTTTGATGAGCAAACCCTCTCTAACATTCTCCAAGACTCTCAATCATTTCAAGAGCACTAAAACTCCGTAGTTAGATTACCAAAGTTCTTGAACTCAATCTCTCACACACTCAAAGCTCTTATCTGCAAATCTTGAGCATATTAGGCTCACTCTTGAGTGTATTTGAAAGAACCTTTAGGGATAGATTGTTCTTATAGGAAAACTATTTATCTTCCCTAATCCTCTTCTCCTAATATTTGGTTTGGCATTCAACGGAGCATCCACTCATCACCAAGGAGCATAGCAAAGAGAAGGACATTCACGAGCACGCCGAAGTTACTTCAAGCAACTAGAGGCTAGTGTTCTTGGTATTTCTCAAAAACTATTCTTTCCATTATTTATTGAGAAAATTATAAAGGGTTGGTGTAACCCTTGTGAAATCTCAAGAGAGGTGTTCTCTTGTGTGTCATCGGTCAGATCTTCACCTGTGAAGAAGATCAAGTGTTGTAAAGGTTCGATCTCCACCCGTGAAGGAGATCAAGGGTTGTAATAGGTTTCTTCTTCACCCGTGAAGGAAGGTTAGTGGAATCCTCAAGTGGTGTACTTGAGGCGTGGATATAGGCAAGGTTGTTGAACCACGTAAAAATTTCCGTGTCAAGATATTTCATCTCTTCTTATCTCCTCTCATTATTGTGCTTGTGTTTATCTTGTATCTTAATTGCACAATTTGGGGATAAATTAGATTAATTTATTAAGAAAAATAAATTAATTGACTTATATTTTAAAGAAATTTAAAATTCCTCCATAGTCCTATTCACCCCCCTCTAAGACTATTCTAGACATCGGGCTAGATCGATTAACAGTTGGTAATTAAGGAGTTTGAGTCCCCAAACGGATACCCATCAATATGTTTGCGTGGTTTTCATGACTGCAGTATTTCGATATATGAGTGACCCTATCTTGCTTTGTTTCTTTTTTAGAATGATATTGGCTTTAAAGATACTATAGAGTAATAGAGTTGTTGGCTTGTAGAAATTTCATGCTTCAATTTTCTTCTATGAAAGGTTCTATCAAGTAAACCATAGTGATGAGATTAAGAAAAGGTGAGAAGTAAAAAATGAATTTGGGACATGGTTTTCTTCTATTGTTTGTATATGACAAAGGTAACAAACACCCTCTTAAATAAAGGAAAGACACTGAAAATACACAGTTTGGTATACATGGTAAGTCAACCCTCATATAGTATGCTTTAGGAATTAAAAAAAAAACCTATTTAGTATTTACAACACTTACCCTCAATCTAGCGCATTGATATTAATCAAGCCCAGTCCCTATTTGGTCAATGACACACAAAGTTGGGTCCTTGAATCTACTTTATTGAGCATGCAAGTTGATCTTTGGACTTGACATAAAGAGTGTTAATGTTGTTGGAAGCAATATGATGCCGAATAAAATGATAGTCCACCTCTATATGCTTTGTCCCGTGGAACACTAGAATTGAGGAAAGATGGATAGTAGCTTGATGGATACAAAAAGTGAGCATGGGCTTAGAATGAACAAAACTAAGTTCCGGTAGAAGTTGCCTGCTAATGATCCTAAAAGGAAAAGCAAAAGTCAATGTGTTGGATAGGCTGGTACGTCCTTTTTATCTTTTTGAAAGGAAGGGTTGGCATATTTTGCTGTGCTCTGTGTATCTTTTCTCATTTCCACTTGATCTTCATCCAGAGATATTCCATGGTTGAACCCTTTTTTCCTCAATTGAAAAGGTAAGGTGCCTTTCCTTGTAAGTCGGACAGTACATCTGTACCAATTCAGTCTTGCCAATATTTTAAGCAGGGATGTTATTCACATGTGCTGCAATTGCTATTTGTCCTTCTTGGCAGTACATTTGCACCACTCTTGTCAAAGAATCTTCAATTTGCTAAGCAAGGATGTTGTGCTGTAAGCCTGTAACTGCCACATGGAAACCAAATTTATTGGTGTGTTGACTGTCCCAGATGCCTGCCTTCTTTCATCATTTAGAAAAAAACGTTGGAGCAAAATTGTTTCCTAAGGGGCATATTCTATTCCAAGTTAATGGGTAACTGAGCTATTTTGAAGATGAATACATATTGTCAGGGGCATGAAACTTTAACACTTTTGTTTGTTTTCAACATTTTGCTGGTTTTTGTTTCCCAATTTCCTGCCATTCTCATTTATTCTTATCTTACTAATATTCTTACCTTTAAAAAATGCTTTTGTAATGCAGATCAGTACGGAAGATTGTAAATCTAGATGATCACATTGCATTAGCTTGTGCTGGGCTAAAAGCAGATGCACGGGTTCTGATAAACAGGGCACGTATTGAGTGCCAGAGTCACAGGCTCACTGTTGAGGATCCTGTAACTGTTGAATATATCACACGTTATATTGCAGGCCTTCAGCAAAAGTATACACAGAGTGGTGGTGTAAGACCTTTTGGCCTTTCGACATTGATTGTGGGATTTGACCCATACACAGGTGTCCCATCACTTTATCAAACAGATCCATCTGGGACATTTTCAGCCTGGAAAGCAAATGCAACAGGAAGAAACTCAAATTCAATGAGGGAATTTTTGGAGAAAAATTATAAAGAAACTTCTGGGCAAGAAACTGTAAAGCTGACCATTCGAGCATTGCTTGAAGTAAGTTACTCAATTGCTTATCCTATTTCTAGGCCATCATATTGAACTTGCATAGATCTTTATTTTACTGATACAATCATTGTTGTCATTATCAAAGTCGTTGTTCTATCTATTTGGGGTTTAGTTTTTCAAGTTCTACTTTCACACTCAATCCCATTCATAACCATTTTCTCTACTATCATGCATTTTATTGATCCTGTCTTACAACTTCATGACTTTGGCAGAGTTCTTTTTATCCTAGTACCTTCTCTACATGCAACCCTTTGACGTTCTGGGCTGTTTCTAGTCTTCTATAATGTGCTCAAATCATCTTGAATGACACACTGTCTTTTCTTCTATCAAAGGAGCATTCAGGCTTCCTAGAATGCATTTCTTATTCCATCTTTGCTGGTACACCACATATGCATCTGAATATACACATCTCCATCTCCATCATTTTATCTACTTGTTGTTTCTTCATCATTCATCATTGAACTCCACATATGTAGCATTGCAGTTATAGCCTATCATCTTATAAAACTCCCCTTTGCCTGACGTGGCACTCTTCCATCACACAACACTACACAAACCTGCCTATGCTTTGTCCTGTCCAGAGTCACTTGTCTAGCCCACCACCATCATATTCGCTATATGCAAGTCATACTATTTTGTCTATAGGTGCATCTATTTAGTCTAGCACATGACCATCATATAAATCATTTTAATTTTTTTCTGCACTTGACATAGTACACGTATAATATTTTTAGAAGCTACATATGATTGCAATTTGGAAGCAGTGCAATTCAATGGTTCTCATTCTCTTCTTTCTTCGATGGGTGATGCAGTTAATGTTATGCATTCTTTCCTTTTGTTTTAACAAAGATTTTACTCTTGTCATATCAACTTGGATGGATTGATGGCTTAACTTATTTCTGATTACATGCAGATTGTAGACATACTCCTATGTAGTGCCATACAACTAAATCCTTGTTGCTGGATTAAGAAAAATGGAATCCAATTGAAAAACTGTATATTATGGAATAAAGAGTATGTATCTGGCATTTTATGTGGTCAAGAGATTGGTGAAACCTAGTTTTGACCGATGTGTTTTGAGACATCCTGTTGATGCCTTATCCCATGGAGATGCTCTCTCACTATCTGAGCCCATACTCTCGCATGTTCTACTGCATTCCAAATTCTTATTGGTCTCCTTGTTCTTTGCACTTGTAACCTTCCAACTCTTTGCATTGAGTTTCTTTGTAATCATACGTTTGAACAGTGTTCAACCTATATATAGTAATGTCGGACATCTATGGACACAATCCACATGGATTTCGAAAGTGGGATCATTAATGGGTCACATGGGATGGACATACACTAGGGTGCCAACCTCTTTTTATGATTTAGTTATTTAATCCACTTGAGGGGCTTGCGATTAATATTGTAGCAACATGGGGAATATCATCATAATCAATAAACAACAGTAGCCCTGTTTGTCCTATCATATTGGGGTTGATTTTGTGAGTTTTACTTTTTCATTCATCCCTGTAAAAGATTCATGTCCTCTATCAAGCCTAGCATAATGTGATGTCATTTATTTATTTATTTTTATTATTTTGTTGAGGAGGGGGGTGTTGCTATTCTTAATGATAATGGCTGAGATCCATTTTCAGGGAAGTAAGTCTGAGATTAAAAATGTCATACATGCTAGATTATTGGCTTGAATTTCAACTATTTTGCTCTTTTATTAGATCGTATGTAAAATAGAATGTTGTATGGGCCAGTGCACGTATGCCACCATGCTGTTATTTTGATGGAGCGTTGGTTGTAATGCATGGACACGCTCATAGGGCTGACATTCACATGCTAACATGGTATAGGGACCGACACGCCGACATGAGTGCCAGGTGCACACTGCACCATTTTGAATACAAATTAAAACCCTAAATATATATATATCTTTCCCTTTTTTTAGTTTTCTCATGGGTTCCCCTCCTTTTGGTTCTCTTTTTTTCTTTCTTATTTCTCTCTGATGAAGGGCCAAGATAAGTACTCTGGACCTTTCTCAGTCTTCAATGCACTAATTTGAACTTCACACCTTGAAGATTCAAATCGGCCCCTCAGTTTGACGTTGCCACTTGCAAGTCTAGGTCTCAACTAGTCCATTGAACCTAGTTTCGGCTTGCTTGAGTTAAATTAAAACCAATGCAATTCCAAATTGTCCAATCAGATTTCACACACTTAAAATACTGAAATAAAAATGGAAAATACATACATTAACTTGATTCAAACAAAAGAAAAACTAGAATTCAATTGGATAACTTGGCAAAAATTGCAACTTTCTTTTATTTTCTTTTATTCTTTTTATCACATCCAAGTTCGTTGAAGCCTAAGGCTGCACCTTAGGTCCTTTTATACATGAAATTGAGAAGAAAACAAACCCAAAAAATCAGCTCATTGGCGTGGAAGCCAAGTGGGCAACCAGGAGTTGGAGTGGGAAGCCTAAGCGTAACTCTATCTAGTCTACCTACCACTAACCAATGGGAAAGAAGGAAAATAAATTACATCCAATTAGAAAATTACACCTAAGACTTCTAATTCTTCCTTCCTTGTATCCAATCTTGAGTTGCAACATGATTTGGAATTGCAAAACTCATTGGAGAGGAGTTCCTCACGTCCTTGAAGCTGCAATGTAGGAATGGGAGAGATTCATGTCCTTCACTGACACATGTCTAGAAAAACAGTCATAGCTTGGGCTATGTAAATCGAAATTATGCAAACTTGGGTTTGTTGGAAAGGTTTTTGAATAAACTCACAAAATCAATCCCAATAAGCTTTCCAACAAACCTAATTTCGTCAAAATCTGATATTGTTTGATGCCTCAATTATGCCTGCATAGTTATTGCATGTTTTCTGTCAATCATGAGTGACGACCAATCATCTATTGCCACCTAGGCCAGGTGAAGTGTTGCAACCAATCACAACTTTCCATGTTCATGCGCCAATTGAGAGTTCTAAACTTGTGGAAGTTGAAGTCCATGCGCTAGGAGAGAAGGTTGGAGTTGCTCACGGCCAAAGGATAAAACGTAGCCTGTTTCAGAGAAAAAATCTCCTTTTTCTGCCAATCATGAGTGACGACCAATCATATATTGTCACCTAAGCTAGGTGAGGTGTTGCAACCAATCACAACCTTCCATGTTCATGTGTCACTTGAGAGTTCTAAACTTGTGGAAGTTGAAGTCCATGCGTCCAAAGGAGAGAAGGTTGGAGTTGCTCATGGCCAAAGGAGGAAAGTAGCCAGTTTTAGAGAGAAAATCTCCTTTTTGCATCACCTTGCTTTGCCATTTCATTTTCCCCTTTTAATGCTAGAGTTTTACCCTAGCAACCCCTCATGTGGGGTCTTCAATGTTGGCAGAAAATCACCTTTTTGTCCACACACAAACAACAATATTGAAGACAAAAAGAGAAATCAACATAGAGAATCAAACCAGAATACAGAAATTTACATGGTTCCCTTTCGGTATGTCCACGGGTTCAACATCGATCCACTATACTCAAAGGCAAAACGAAAAAAAAAAGGCGGCTCTCGTTACAGATTTTCGCTCATAGCTCTCTCTCTCTCAGAAAAGAACATTATATACTGTCCTAATTAGAGTTTGCTCGACTAGCGACGGGTCGTCAATATCAGGCTCCACAGATTCTCCCAAGTGGGCTTTGGTCCCATGGGTGGGGTCCACATCCACCAAACCCACCATTTTGGAGCTTTAATTGGCCAGTTTAGGCCTCTGCTTGCCACGATTAAAATGGAGACAATTTTCTCACTCATTTTTCACTTTTAACATTATGCCCGCATCACTTTTCCTCTTTTATCTTTCACGTGGGTACCCTCAATATTTTTTCGCAACTGCTGCCCTTTGGATTTCCTTCTTTTATATCTATATTTTGCCTTCTATACTTCATATACAGGCTGAAACGTGGCCACATCTCTTTAATTCTATCATATATTTTATAATTTCAATTTAAAATTTAAATATGTAATTAAAATTTTCAATTTAGAATTATAATATAAAATAACTTATAATTAAAATGAGCGTGTTGAAACTTTATATGCATATATAAAATAACTTAAATATGCTCTAAAGTAACTTGAAATTGTTTAAGATGACCATATATAAAACTTTATACATATAAATAAAAGATGTTTTTGTCCTTCCCATTCTCATTCCTGTGTCTTAAATTTTTTAGTCTGCCGTGTCCTATGCAAAGTATCCATTCCCATTTTCGTTCCTGCCTTCCTGGGCACATAGAGCATTGGTTTTTGAGATAAAATAAGTTTGAAGCCTGGTATGTCATGTAGCAGCACATGATTTTCTTTTTAGACTGATGCCTTAAGAATAATCTCTCTTTAATCCCTTTTGCCTACCCATTCTATGGCTTCGGGTTTCTATGGTTTTGGGTGTGTGTTGTGGTTGATGTTTCAAGTTTTACGTAGTCAAGGAGTTTGGGGTATCAGAAAAAAACATTGTAAACTCACCAAAATAAAGTTTTTAAAAGTAGAACATTACTTCATCGGTGATTCTTGCTTGTACTCAATGATCTCCCTCTTCATTTTTGTATTGGGCTATATAATTCTGCTTTCTTCTTCCACTGCTATGTCATGAATGAATGCTGTTTTAGCACATCCTTCTTTTATGCATAGGGCGCTTTGCCAACCAATCCAAGTCCCCTCACCCCCACAAGGCCTTTTGGGCACACTGCAGTGTGGATTCACAGTTTTCGAAATGCGTCACACTAGGTGAAGGAGACGACTCCTTGTATAAGCACCCAAGCCTTGCACCTCCTAGGCATGAGACTTTTTCACTCACCCCCTATTGTGGCACAAGTGGCCCTTTTGTGAGGTTGTTGCGGTTAGTTCACTAGGGCAGTTAGTCCCTACGGGCCTAAAGGATAACACTGGCGGGGTCTCCCCCAACTAACTCTGGTTTGCTGGTTCCATAATCAATACAATCCTGGTTATTATTACTGCTCATACATAGATACACACACAACACATCCTGCTTGGATGCAATATTTTTAATTTCAATTTCATAAATGGAAATGCTTCCATTAGGTTGTTGAGAGCGGGGGGAAGAACATAGAAATTGCCGTGATGACAAAGGAGCATGGGCTTCGCCAACTTGAAGAATCGGAGATCGATGCCATCGTTGCGGAGATAGAAGCAGAAAAAGCAGCTGTCGAAGCAGCTAGGAAAGGTCCTGCTAGAGAGACCTGATCTTGCCCCTATTTAGATTCTTAAACCTCTCTGCTTTCTTTTACATATTGGAACTTATAGTGACTGCAGGAATCAAGAATTTCATCTTTTTCAGCTTGCCGGATGCTTTTCATTTCAGTAATTTAATCGACATATTCATGTCTGCAATTCTGTATATGAGCTACTTTTATGCGCCTGAATGCAAGAGAATTGTAGTTACATGCTGAAATACATTTAAGATTGAAATGCAACATTAATCATTGTGTCAGATTCAATTAGGATTTTAAAAGTTATTCGGATAGTTTCCCAATGCAAACATTGACCATGGTGTTAGATTTCAACTTAGGATTTTACAAGTTGAAACAAAATTATGGACGAGTTTGCAGTACAATTAGTAAGTATTTATTGTTCTACGTGCTCATACTTTGTCAAAGTAAATGATGTGCTCCTATTCTGCTAATTGGTCAATATAATCCATCTTAATTTTATTTTTCTTTTTCATCATATTAGGTCATAGTCATCCATGCTATTAAGGTATGGATTTATTTTTGTAAGCCGGTGTTACATCATATCGAAAATTGATTTTTGGAACTGTAAAAATGCATAGTAAATCCCTAATGGTTGTACTTTCTTCAGAGGAAAGCAGATATTCTGTTTTCTTAAATCCATTGAGTAATTTTTTCCATTTCCTTGAATTTGGTTATTGAATTTATAATTGAAATCAAGATACAGACACTGACTTGTGAGGTTCTCGAGTTAGACATGGGAATAGCCGTAAAAAATAGTGATTAAATTGTATATATATATATATATATATATATTGAAATGGTTCATATATTAATAATAATAAAAAAAAGCACAAGTGGTGCAGATACAGGTAAAGAAAGTAAAAAAGAAGCTCCAGACGAAACTACCAGCTGACGGGAAAAGCCAACACCCCTGAACACGAGAAAAACTCAATGAGCTTATGCAAAATCAAAACAATCTTCAAGGCGATATTGGCAGGTAGACACCTGAGAATTCCAAGAAAAGAACTTCAAGGCGAAATTGACGGGGAAGACACGGCTGGTTTTAGTTCACTGATGAACTGAATCTGGTGAACTCAGATAAGGTTCTATCTTTTCTTTTTGAATTTACAGGAATTACTATAAATACAATAGAGTTTACTAAAAGTAATGTCATCATTATTATTAAGAGTTTACTTCATCTTAACCATACCTTTCAAATACATCCATATTTGTAAATTAAATCCATCACTGTGGACCCCATAAACCTTAGGGCATACTATTTTTCATAGGCAATGTTGCCTACGTAGAAATGGCGAAAATGTCACCTTTCGAGAAATAATAATGTATGCATGATTAAATTAATTAAGAAATCTACTAGCATTTCGCAAGTCGTCATGATTTCGATGATGTTCATGTTTGCCTGTAAACCATTCTTCTAAATTAAATGTGTAGCTAATCATCGACAAATGGCGGCACCAACCTTGAATTAGATATTCCAAATGGGTGAAAACAGGGGATTGAAATCTCAAAGATATAGGGTCTCCTTTTTATTTTATTTTTTTAAAATAGCGGTTGGATTTTTTTTTTCTGATTAAAAAAAAATACAAGAAATGGCCCTAAAAATATTGTAGACGAAAAAACTCTAAACATCGGATGATATCCTGGTCGATATTTGACCAATATGGACAAATATCGGTGATGGGAAAACCCAAAATTGATTTCTTTTTTTAACAACTAATTTTATTATCGATATTTATGATATCGGCTGATATTTGGCTTATATATCAGCCGATATCGTGATTGTAACTATCGATCGATATTTCATTCCATGGTTGAAAGTAGAATGCCCGGGCATTTTTCATGTTCAGAACCAAGGGCTCAGCATGGGATTACTCAACGTCAGTTTATTAAAATTTTCTTTTATAAAACTTAAACTCAACTATCTATAACTTTATTTGATGTATCTTTATTATTGTATTAAATATGATAAGTCAAAATATTTATTTAAAAATTAATTTTTTTAATATATTTCACCCTGATGAGATAAGTCTCAAATTTAGGATTTCGTGATCTCTACACATAATTTTGATGTGATAGTAGAGGAGGCCGAACCAATACGGGAACAATTTTAGTATCGGTTCAAAACAACTTTAAATTATTATATTATAGCCTTAGGAACAAGGACATACATCTAAAGCTTTCTTCCATGTAACAGTAATTTAAATTAATCTTAGTCTAACCCATGTCAACATGACTTAAGCCTGCACTCAACATTATTATAGATTAAGACTTTAAGATAAAATATGAAATCAAAAGCTAATCTTGGTTATTTTATTATTGCTATTATTGTTGAGCAACTCTTACTTACAATTTTTTGGTTTGTAGCTGATTGGAGAGAGCACCAAGTGGATAAAGTTGTAGCCCTCTCTCTCAGAGATAATAATCTCGGTTTTTAAAACCTTAATATAGCGGCTGATACGATATGTATCAGTCGATATTGGTAGTTTTTTTTTAAAATAAAATAGGAGAAAGAAGTTTATTGGCTGATAACGAGATTTCTCCCCCTCCTCTCTCCCATGTTCATTTTTGGAGAAGTATTGAATTATTGAAATATTTGATTTTTAAAATTAAAAAATGAATCATAAGATAAATATTTATATATATATATATATATAGAATTCCATATTTTTATCGTTCCAATCTCATATGACTACCACCAATAATAACTCATTTGATAAAAAAAAGTCTACATGCACATACATATCTCTTAAATTTATTTTCAATTTAGATTTAGATTTCTTTTCTTTTTATTTGGGAACAACGTTGGTTTCTTCTTTAAAGCAGAAAAAATATAATTAGTTTAAATGAAATCCCTTCTTTATGTAAATATATATTATATACTTTAGTTTCAAATATTTTTTCTAATTATCTTGACTCAATGTAGGAAAATCTTGGGTTGTCAAACTTCATTCTTGACTGAATTCTAACTATTTTCAAGTAAAATGGGTGGAACAAGTTTTTACCTAACTTGACTTGCATTTTTGTTAAACAAGTAGTGACCTTGGCACTAATAAATTAAAAAAAAATGAAATTAAATTATTTATCACATTTTAAATAATAACATGTGTATGAAAAAGGACATTTTATTTTCTTTACTATTAAAATTTAAAACTATCATTGTCTCAGCAATAAAATAGCATCAAGATTCAAGTTCTCAACAAGTTTCATGCGTACATGACAGTAACACATGTTTATAAGGATCTAAACCATTTTTTTTTTTGGATAAAGATGGTATCTCTTAAGTATTGACCCAATAAGATTAATCCTTCGGGGCCTGCACCGCCGACTAAAATAAATCAAGTGGTAGCACCAAGGTTTGATCCCAAGATATAAGAGAGCAAACCCACGTCAAGGACCAATTGGCTACCCACCAGGTGAGTAAGGATCCAAACCTTTCATCCTATGAGCATTATCAAGGGTGGACACACTTATTGATTGGAAAATCTTAACCCTTAATCTCTAAGAACATTTAGAAAATAAAAATAAAAACTGCATTCAATGAATGTTGAATGATTTTTTAATTCTTATATATATAAGAACATTTACAAAATATCGAATCTCACTAATATTTTAAATTTAGCTACTGCTTAAATTCTTCAACATGTAAAAGATAAACATGGAGTGATTTTGAGATAAGGAAGAAAAGCTGAATTTCAAAAAAACTAACCACTGAATATTTATACAAAATCCATGATTTCTTCCAATTACTAACCATACAACATTTTATAATATCTTTTTAAATATAAATGTTCATAGATTGGATGAGAAGAGAGAACATAATTCAACTATTTCTATTATATGGCATTTAATTACATAAAATGAAAAGAGTCAGATAAGATACTGTAATAAAAATATTAAAAGTTTTGATTATAAAAGACACTACTCATCTATTTTAATTTGTAGCTATTATTTTCACAATATATTTCACTTCTCTGATATTTTTTTTTTGTTTTTATATGATCGAAAGTATCTAAACGTCTCACCCGATTAATTCTTCGGAACATGTGTACACCTCCCTGCGCACACAGGGTTCTCCGATAGAGAGTAACACTATGAGAAGTGATCCGTAGAAGTTGTGGGTGAATCAAATCCAATACCTCCGTTTATGTTCACGAGGAGATCTTAAAATTTGACTCCCTAACTCAATCCTATCTCACTTTATTTCAACACTTCTATAATCTAAAACTCCTGCAGTGAGGCCTTGGAAGCCATTACAGATGCAATCCTTACTCTTCTGCAACCCTAAGCTGCAAGAGAAGCAAAGGCTTCTCTCCTTCTTCACCGGTTCCGGTCGATCTTCATGTGACGGAGAGCTGATGCAGAGCTCTAAGTTGAGATCCGGGCAGCGAAGCTGTCTCTTTCTGCTGCCATTTTTCTCCTTTGATCTCACTTTCTCTTCTTCTTTTCTGAAAGAAATGGTGATGTCTGAAGCCTGCTCTTGCATGGGCTGATGGGTGGAGGGATCCACTCCTCTACTCAGTAGCTTCCTCCTTATATGAGTGTTCCAGTAATTCTTTATCTCGTTGTCTGTTCTTCCGGGCAACCTCCCGGCGATGAGCGACCACCTATATTACGAAATTTATCAATCAGAACCTGAAATATTTGTCGAAATCTAATGGGAAGTGATATGTGCAATGTGACGTTTATCTTATGTGTACCAAAATTAGATGGAATACTTATTTTATCCACATTTTTAATCCTACCTGCACCAAAAGTCGAAATTTAAGAAAGTTTTGACATGAATATTTCACTTAATTTTGATAAAGATAATAAAAGTGATTGTGCACATATCAATTTACAATCTAATATATCAAGCCCTTAAATGTCCAAAAAATCAGCTGAAATTCAGTCATTTTAGCCCCTTTGAGCCCTACTTTTTTACTTTTTAAACACATTTCAGCTTTTCAGCCGAAAATTTATATTGGTGTTTTAGATATTTTTCAATAAATTCTGAAATACCCTTATCAAACCCTCATGTATCTGACAAATATCTGTGGAAATTTCAGATTTCAGATTTCAGATTTCAGCCACTAATGGGTTAAAAAATATCTCAAAATTGCAGCTATTTCAGCCCATTTTAGGCCCCAAATATTTCTTTTTTTTAAAAAAATCCTCCGAAACATCCTAGCCTAGTAATTAGCAGTTTAGATATTTTTTTATGGATTCTGAATTACCCATTTGGAGCTGTATGTAGCTGACAATTATCGGCCAAAAATTCAAAATTCGACCAATATTTGAAACTCAAATCAGTACCCAAGTACTTGGATAAATCTTATTCCTCACCCACTTTCCAAAACTTACAGAAATGGTAAAAAAACAAACAGACCCAAATTGTGATAAATTATTCAAACAGAATTCATATCTAAATTTTATCAAGTGTTTTATTTCATAAAGACATAAATAAATCCTCATTATGCGTCTTATCTATGCTAAATGATAAGTAATTAATTAAATAAAAAAAAAAGGGTGCTCATGATTTATACTAATAAGTATTTTAATAAGCAACGTACTTGTTGCCTAAGAGACTGTGGAGCTTGATGATGAGGTCGTCTTCTTCCTCGGTGAAGTTGCCGCGTTTGAGGTCTGGTCGGAGATAGTTGATCCAACGGAGGCGGCAGCTTTTGCCGCAGCGAAGGAGGCCGGCAGCGTTGGGGAGGGAGCGCCAGCAGCCTTCTCCATGAATTCTTATATGGGCTATCAGTCTATCATCTTCTTCTTTTGTCCATGCTCCTTTGTTGGTGTGGGCTTTCTCACAGCAAGGAGACCGGCCCATATCTTGCAAACTTCTTCTTCTTATCTCCTTCTCCTCAGCTGATGATGTTGGTTTTCATCAAGTGCCCCCAAAGAGATTGGAGATGAGGATTTATAGAGAGTTTTGACTGGGGAAGATGAGGGTCCCATTCTACCTAGGGCTTTTTTTTTTTCCTTCTAGGAGAGAGTTGATAAAAATGGTTGCAGTACTCTCTCTTCAGTGGAAGTTTGGTTATACATCCCTCTCAAAAATACTGTCTCATGCCTAATGGGGTTGAAGTAATAATTAGAACGACATGAATCTTTTTCAAAATACTCTAAGCTGCGTTTGGATGGGGTGAGGAGGATGACCCTTCGTTGCTCTTGGTCTTGTTTCGTAATTCAAAAATTATTTCAAATGATGGTAAAAATTCAAAAAGTTATTCATCTAATCATTTTTTTTAGCAAGCTTAAAGATGACCATAGGTGAGGGGTGACCCCTATAAAATTACCCTTCATCCAAACGCAGCCTTAAAAGTAAAAGTTAGGTAAAGTAGAAATTAGACCCAAATAAACTTCACCACTCTTATCTTTGTATTATAGGGCAAAACTAACATATACCTTCGCATGAATGTGGGGTTATTTAATAACATATAAGTTTAAATTTAAGATTAATTGATGTTCATTTGATTTTTTTTATTGTTGGATTAAATAAGTAAAAATATTTATCTAATCATTTATTTTTGTTTTAAAAATTATACGTTAAAATGATTAATTGCACCCCTGGTCTATGTAATAATCTATTCATCTATCTAATCTTTTTATCATAAGATAAGATCTTGTCTAAGTGTACCCAGGGCCGGCCCTAGCTATAGGTAGAGTACGCCACCGCCTAGGCCCCCACTAATACGACCACTGACTTTACTCACAATCTCAGGGCCCCTAAAATCTGAGAGCCAAGTGCAGTGCAAACTTTAAGATTTCAGGGCATCTCAAAGTGATTGTACCTCCCTGTCGGTGTAATATAGAATGGCAAATAAAAATTCTTTTTTGATAACTTTTGGAATGGCTTGTGAAATACTGACATGATTTTTGTTAGGCCGCTAGGGTGGCAATTTCTGACATGTTTTTGGATCAAATTTAATTTAATTTAAATAATCTAAATTTGTGCTATATATTTCTTTTAGAAATGTTTTATGTGACCTAACAATTTAATTCAGGTTGTCTACAGTTGTACGGTGTCCTTGAATTGATCCAATCCCACCCTAATTAAAATTATATATTATTTCATATTTTCACAGTCCAATTCAGGGGTTGAGATATTGGCTTTTAAAACTTAAATATATATCGGTCAATATGATACGTATCGGCCAATATTGATGGCTTTTTAAACAAAAAAAAGTAAGAGAAAAATATCAGCCGAGATATCGGCCACGAGATATCCGCCGAAATCTTGTATCAGTCGAGTCCAATTATTTTTAATCGTGTTCCCTTAATTTTGTTGTGGAGAGAGAAGTGCTTTATCTTAGGTCCCTTGATTACAAATCATTATTTACTTAATCAGGTGTTTATCGTACTCAAATTAAGTTTTATATCTAATAAATAGTAACTCTAAATTTAGTAACTTCTTTTCCAATATATTAAAGAGTAAAGTTGTCAATTCATAAAAAAATAATTTATCAAATTTAAATATAAAATTTAAATTTAGATTAATGAGATAAATAAGTTAAATGATTGCGGAATATGATTAAAGAGTGAAGCAGAGAGAGGGTTTTAGTCAAAATGTCATGTTTTTCATATGAGACTTGGTCAAGTGCTTGCCAGTTGTTAAATACTTAAATTCCTGTTGACATTGGAAAATTGACTTGATCTATGCTTAATTTTAATTAGCACCCGCAAATGCCTGGCTCTACATGTCTAATCACTAATTAATTAGTTTGAAGTTGGCCCACTATCAGTCTGAGAGGAAAGCCAAAAGCCACATTTTTAATGCCTTTTGGTAAATGAAAGATTTTGAAGTTGATATCTGTGATGGGGCCATTTCACTTTATTGTAAAAAATAAGTTTATTTAAATACATTTTTTGTTAATTTAAGCCAATAAAATAAACAGCTGATAATTTTTTTTTAATTTCAACCTTCTATTTTACTTAATTTAAATTCAATATTAGTTATAGGTGTTTAAGTAAGGCTGATTGAATCTACCTCACTGTCAAATATCCTTTAATTCAAATTAAATCTAAGAATCTCTGATACCCTGCCCTGCAGTGAACACACCACCGATGTGAGTGGGGATTTATTTGAGGCCAACCCCTTGTACTCTTGTGTGACACGTTTTGGGCCGGTCCATGTGGGCCTGGGCCTAAGGGCAAAACCGTGAAGGTTCGCTTGTGTACGAGGTCTAGAACGGATAATATTACACTGAGTTGGACCCTAAGCCCTGTTTTCGGGTCGGGTCGTTACAGAATCATACTCCATTTGTCTCAAAATACTTGTCATATTTCGATTTTTATTTATTTCTTAAGGATCATTTTCTTGCAGAGCGCTCTAAAAGACTATTAATAGATTCTCTAAGTCAATACAAACCTGATGAAAAAGAAAGAGGGCTGAGCGGTATCTTTCATTCACAAAAATTCAATAATGTTTTCCCAATTATGCAACAATACATGATTGAGACGATGATAGTCAGAGGTGAAAATAATTACATAATGCCGCATTTGGACAATTCAAAACTTATAAAAGAAGGTCGTCTTCCTATCATGTTAGAATGCGATTTGAAACTCATTGAGAAGGTTAAAACTTTGATTTAATATGAAAATAAATGAATAGGATAAATAATTTGGGACAATTTCAAAATAGGACAAGTATTTTAGAACACAAGGATTATAACTCAATCGATGGACCTTTTGCTCAATTAAATGATTATCTCAATCACCTATTTACAAACTATGCATCAAATTATTAAAATCACATGGGGTGGTTTTTAGGTATAAAATTTCAATGGCATGGCCCACAATAGACTATGCCGACGGCAATCATTTTCATTGAACTCAAGAGAATCTTAGTGTAAGATAACTTTAGAACATTATATTAGTTTAATTAATAGATTTGCACCACTAACTACTTGCCTTAATTTTTTAGGCCTGATACAATGAATGTGGAAACCTTTGACTAAATGGAACCGATCCACTATTTATTGTCGATGCACCACACTCATTTTATATGAAAAAAAAATGAATATTCTAATTAGACATTAAATTTGTAATGTATTCACATATTTTTGCAATTATTATTATATTATAGCATTGTTTAAGATAAATGCAAATTATTTAAGAGATATGATATATTATATAAGTGTTTAATACCTTAAATCACAATTGAAGTCTTTTAAGAGTTAGAAAAAATACCCAATCAGCCACGTTATTAATTAAAATAGAACCACACCAAATTGATATGACTAAGTTAGGACTACAAATCTCATTAAACATTTATGTCCAACAAATTTGAATTAATAAAATAGATGATAATTAAACATTTATGTCCATTTTATTTGCTCATATCAAGTGGATAAAAATGTTTAAATGAAACTTGTTGTTTATAATCAGCATATCGAGAATTTCTATTTTAATTTGATAAGGTTAATGTAGAAAGAAAAATCATATAAGAGTCTTATTTTATAAGATTAAAATAAAATCATGCAATAAATATTTTTATTTACTCTTAATCCAACAATGAGGATAGATCAATTAGACATCAATATTGGTTGGATCTTATTTTAATAAAAAAATAATAATATCAATAATCTAGAATATTAAAGTATTAAATATGTAGTGCAGAGTGTAAAGTGTAGAAATTTACAAACTGCAAAGTGAAATGCAAGGAAAAGTGTAGAACACATTGTAAAGAAAAATGTAAAGTAAAGTAAAGAAAAAAAATGAAAACGTGAAAGGAAAAATGCAAATAGTAATACAGTGTGTATGAAATCTCTTTAACCTACGTATATAAAATTATAGAATACATACACTAAATTAAAAATCAAAGCATGTCACGTCATCATTTATATTATTTAATTAAAAAAAAAAACATAAGTTAACCCAATTTATGTGAAAGACACGTGCAAGAATCTTCTATCCAAATCATCAATATGAAATTTTAGTTGAAAGAGTAAGAGTTTGTAGGGTGATTGCATTAAATCATGGTTGGTGTAGGTCTGATTTTTGCCATTTTAATTAGGGTTAGTTGACATTTTTGGTGTTGTGTGCACTCTTCCAATCCTTCTTCAGAGACTTTAGTTGTAAATCAAGGAAGAGGCACATGCAAGAATTAGAAATCTTGTTACTTGTTATTGACTTTTAGACTTTAGGGCTTTGCTTTTGGGTTTTTAGGTTTAGGGGTCTTGTTGGGATTGTAATTTTTTTATGATTAAGGTGTTCAGAAGACTTTACTCGACTAATTCTTAGAGCATGTGCAAATTTTTTGGAGCATGTGCAGCTTTTCCAATTCCGCATACACCGGGTAGGCAATTACGAGAAGTGGCCCATTGAGATTGAACGTGAATCAAATTTCTGTGTAATACCCACCACCCACCTTAAAAAGTCACACATCGGTTGTGAGGTGGGTGTTTATTTAAGAGAAGCCCCCCTCTCCATTGCGTGAGGTCTTTTGGGCCTGGCCAAGTGGGCCACGACCCAAAACAAAACCGTGAGGGCAGAGTGGGCTCAATGCGAACAATATCACATTGGGAAGTTGGGGTAGGGTCGTTATACGCCGCTTCTTAAGACGGGTGTCTTGACTTGTGATGACCCGACCTCTAACACGATATTGTCTGCTTTTGGCCCCACCTGGGTTTGTATAGTTTTACTTTGGGCCTGGTCCAAAAAGCCTCGTGTTGGTTTTAAGCGGTTGCCCTCTCTTATAATCACCCCCACCACCCACCTCATGGGTGATGTGGGACTTTTTTCTACACTCCCATGTGGGTGGGGTGTTATATGACTGTCAAGCCAACCTCTTATAATTTTTTTTTGGAATTGTATTTAGGTCATTTTTATTTAACCCTCTTTGAAGTCTTAAAGCATTTGCCTTACTTGCTTAAGAAACAAAAGGAAACATAAGGAAGCAAGGAAATGTGACCATTGACTGAGAAATTGATTTGTTTTAGTGTTTGCAGTTAGCGTTTTGGTGTTTAAGTTTACCAAACACTCATCTATTTATGGTTGAATTTACTCTCATTATTTTCTCTTTCATGTTTCATTATTTTGGAAAATAAGCTGATAAGTTTAAAGTTGTAGATTCGAGTTATATAGAGATTAAATAGATAGCTACCTAATAAAAATTAACATATGAAATTCTTAGTCGTAAGATAGACTACCCTAACTTGTAATCTGGAAGTATGGGATAACTTCTAATAAAATTAGATTTTTTTTTTTGAATTTTGTCAATATGGGCTTGAGTTGAGCGGGGCATAAGGCTTTTTAAACTTTTTTTGCCTTCATTTTGGAACAGTTTCAAGCTAGATTCACATCCAGTTAATTGAACTATGAATTCTCCAGAACCCCACTTTAAGATCTTGGGCCTGTTTAATAAATGGGCAGCCAGGGCTCTAGTATAAACGGTTATGATGATGGCCATATAAAATTTCACATTATCATATGATATATATAATTTAGATGAATTATATGTTTATTTTGTTATTTGATTTGCATTAACAAGAATTGTGCTAATGATGCTTTATTAAATTAAAACAGCAATTAATTGAAATTTGAATTGGGCCTGAAGTGCACATTATGAGACTGCACAAATGTTTACTTCTCTATAAATGGGCTTGTGGGCATTCTCAACCTTTAACACAAAGGAACCCATGGGCTTTATGTTCGATTGGGCTGAAATAGTTTATATGCCTTGGGATTGGACAAAGGAAATGTGGCCTGGACCTGGCCTCCAAACAGCCTTCTAAGCGTCCATAGTTGGTCCAACAGCTAAATGGACCGGGCTCTCTCAGAACAAAACACTTAAACAGAGAGCAGTACTTTTTCAAACAAGCCAGGCTAGATTAGGAGTGTGGACCGGATTTTGGCCTTTTCATTTATACGAATGACTAAAAGGGTGGCTTCTACCTGATTCAATGTCCTAACTTGAATTTAAGTTTGAAATTTTACTGGTTCCAAAATATTGGGCCCTTAATGGGTTGGATCGGATGTAAATAGAATCATATTAGTAGGAGGTGCATGAAGTTTCATTCCCATTTGATCATCTTATCCCTTAATTTTAAACTTTTAAAAATCTATGACTTATATTCACTAAAACTTCAAAGCCAAGATTAAATTGCTAATATTATATTTGATAGTAAAACGTTACATACTTCGTATTCATCTGTCCAATCATTTGATGGGAAATCTTGTTAGAGAGTGTCACTAGAAAAACCTTGCTAGCATAACACTAAAAAGTTCTCCCATAGATATATGCATGAGAAAAATATAAACTCAATTTTACCAAATAAGAAAAAATGAGATATAAATTCAATATTCACCAAAACATGCTTTTTTGTTGTGGTTGAGCCAGTTTGAGCCCATAAACAACCTTAACTGGTATTATTTGAACGAAGTGAGTTTAGAGCCCCATTTCAATGCCTAATTTTTTAGTGTTAAAGTCCTTTTTCAGGCCCAATTTCAAATTCAAAAGTAGTTTTCTTTCGAGTGGGAAAAGGGATTTTATATTTCTATTATAGCCTAGGACAAGTAGGTTTTATAGTAATGATAATATATTAATATGTAATTACATATGGTTGGCTAAATGGCTACAATGTCCAACAGACTTTATGAGTTTTCTTATGAGCCCAAGTTCTTCAATATTTGTTAAATTGGCTCATAAAATGTGCATGTTCGAGTCTGTTCCCTTTGTGCTGCTTCAAATTAGGCTTGGGCCAGATCTAAACCTGTAAAAATATCTTACTCTTCGGCTAGAAAGGATATAAATTTGTGGCTCAATAGTGAATATTTAGATTGGGCCTCAAATACAAATTCCACAGATCTCATACAGGATAATTTAACTAGCAGACACTTTAGTTCAGAAATCAGAGGTCTCACGTTTGAATCTCGCAATCGCCTAATTCCCATAGCTCGCAAGGGGCTTCGTGTACCCAAAGTTTTACCCAATACCCTTCTTTGACATTTGAGAGGTTTGGTTTGCAACCAAATCACATTTAACTCAACATCATGGGTAAAAAAATCACTTTTACTGAGATACCAGTGTCTCGATCGATATCTCGGTATCTCGGATCTCGGTCGATCTCTCTCTCTTCTACTTTATTTTAGACAAATATCGACTGATTAAATGTGTATCATATGATATTGGTGAGATCTCAGCCATATCGACCGACATCTCGCTAGTACAATCGATATAATGCATATTGGCCGAGATTTGTAACTCTGTTAAACATACATCAATAGACTTTATTACTTTCTAAAGTTAAAAAATGGATTTTAATTCTCAATCCCTTAAGAATTATCTCCTCGCTTTTCAATCATGATGTTATAAATGTTTTTTATTAATTAATTAATAATAAATAAGTCAAAAATATTATAAATATATAAATAATTATAAAATAAAAGATATAAAACAATTAAAATATAAAAGTTAATCATCACATTTTCATAAAAAATGTTTAATTCACCATTAATTAAATTATAAATAACAAACTAACATAAATTTTAAATCTTTCAAACTGTAGCTCATTTATAATTTTCGAAAATTTAAACTTCAAAACTTTTTAAATATAATAGAACTAGATTTGGTATAAATCAGAGTTGACCCGAGATTGAAGCTCCATTAATAAATAAAGTTTTAAAACACTTGCTGCAGTTGAGTTTTAAACTGGATTAATCATTCCTTATCTTAAACATATGATTAATTAGTGGGCCCCACTTCTAGGTGATTCTGTAAGATTCTTCCTAGTACAGGCTGAAGAATGGGCCCCACATCTTAGGGGTACAATACAACCCTAATGGCCCATTTTCATATCCCAAAGATGGTATTTGCAGTTTCCATAAACTATTCACTGGTTCCACTCGCACATGTCCCCAGAAAAGGTCCACTGCTTCGAAAATATAATTTCATCTCCCCAAAGAACACCTTAAAAAACTCTTGAAATAACCAAAATACCCCTCTTTCCTTGCCTAAATTAATCTTGAAATAACGACAGGACTACACTTGTGTCGAGACATGTAGAGTTTTTTATTTGAAATTCAAATTTTTATAGATTAAAGATAAGTGATGAGCTTAGTAAGAGTAGTTACATCCCAATATGATTTTTTTATTGTGAATTTAAAATGCAAATTTGAAATGAATTAAGTAGAGAAAATTTGAAAGGAAATTTAATATTTAAATATGAGCATATATTAAAAAGAATTTTTTAAAGAAAAATTGAAAAGATGTAAATAGAGAAAGGTAGAAGAAGGGCAAAGCTTTCAAAAAGATAAGTGGAATGTGTAAAGAAGGAATGATAAATTAAAGGTATGATAAGGAGAAGAAGGAGTTTACAGATAGGATAGAAGTGTTAAAAAAAAAAAAGTAAGAAAGACAATAAAAGGTAAGATTTTTAAGTAAAATTAAAAAAAAAAAACCTAAAAAATCCACCAACCTATTGTTTAATTGAACAATGTATATATTAAAATAACCATAAGTAAAACTACTAATTACATATATTTGACATCGAATTTTCAAGTTCTTCACTTTTATTTACTGTGTTAAAAGTTATTTCTCTATTATTTATTTTTTAGATAATATGGGTATCCTTACTCTACATTAAAAGTAAGACTAATTTACGAACATGTGTAAACCTCTCAATCAACAAACACCGATTAAGTCTACAACGAGTGGCTTGTTACAGTTTACCATAAATTGAACTCAATACTCCACTTCATGAGATGGGTATCTTGACTGTCAGGCAAATCTCTTCAGATTAATATAATGTATAGCATTCATGTGTACCTAGGTCTGTAGTTTTAGAGTAGTTAAATGGAAAGTGGCTATTAAAAGTAATTATTGGAAGATTAAATTAAGTGCATGTGTAGAGCAAGAGTGTAATTCTATGTTTATCTAATTATCTTACTTCATCAGATGAACTATAAAAAATTTAAAATTTTCAAAGATCAATATTAAAAGTATAAAATGATTAAATAGGAATATAATTTTGCTCACATTTTATTCATGTGATTAATTATACACTTCATCTAATCACATGGCCCTCTAATAACTTTTATGTCATTCTTCCATTCTCTTTAATAACTCTTTTAAAAATTTCTCACATTTTTTATTCTATATGTGTTATATTCCTTTTGTTTATATTCTTTCATTTGTTTAAATGATTAATAATATATATATATATATATCAATTATTTTAAATGACTTTCTTTAATTAAAATATAAATAAATTGAAGATGAATATATCTTATAATATGTTTAATTAAATATAATATTTAATATAGAAAATGATAATTAGAGTGAACTGATAAGTTAATATAAATATAAAGGTTACCGATCCTCCCACAAACTGTTTATGCGAATTTCGACGAGCCGATTTGAAATTTTAGAGAGTCGAATTACACTGTTTATAAATTTTGACAAGCCGATTTGAAATTTCAGAGAGTTGAATTATACTGTTTATGAATTTTTACATTATTTTTTCTTCGATATTATAGGAGAAGAACAAATTGAGAATTATAATAAAACTCGTGTCTATAGACATAAAATGTGCTAGCTAAATATAAATTTATACTAAATTTAACCACCTAGTCCTTAAATAAAGGATTAGATTTAGATTATTTATTGATAAAGAGGAGAGAGAGGAAATGGTTATTTTGGGCATTGAGCTGGCCGTATTGAATTAAAAAAAAAAAAACCATGCACTGCACTCTGCCCAACTCTGTTGGTCTCTTTGCCATCTCAAGCCTGCTGTTTCTGCGACTTCTGCTCTGTCTCTCTCTCTCTCTGCTTTTAGCTCCCAAGTGCATTCGGCATTTGCCCTTCGGTCATTTGCCATTTCCATTTCTTTGAGAGAGGAGTTCGAAGGAAACGCTGCAGAGATGGGGGAGTTTGAAAATGAGTTATTGTTCCCAAGAATGGAGAAGTCTTTTGAAAGCAGAAGTTGAAGAAGAAGAGAAAAAACAGGAAGAAAAAATAACTTGTAGCAGCAGAAGAAGCTGGTCCAGAAGAGCTTGGATGTGGGGGGAAAGAGACTAGTTTCTTGAATATAATGGAGAAATGACAGCGAGAAGAAAACCACATTTGAAGTTTTAGGGGAAGTGTATCAGAAATCACAGAAATGTGGTAGCGGAAGTGAATTTTCTTTGAAAATAAGATCCTCTTCATTCATAGAGAGAAAGAAGAAAAGGAGGAAGAAGAAGAAAACAGTAAGCAAACCCCATTTGAAGTTTCAGAGAAAATGTATCAGAAATCACAAAAATGAGTCAGTCTAAGTGAATTTTCTTTGAAGATAGACCAACTTTTTTCAGAGAGAGAAAGGGAAGAAACTAAGAAGAAGAAGAAGAAGAAGCAACAGCAGAAAAGATAGAAGAAGTTGAAATGGGCTGCTTTTATTCAAGACTAGAGAAAGAAGAGACAGTGGCGAGATGCAAGGCGAGGCGGAGATACATGAAGCAGCTGGTGGACGCACGGCACGCTTTCTCCGCCGCCCACACCTTCTATCTCCGCTCCCTCCGGGGCACCGGAGGTGCCCTCCTTCAGTTCTCCAATGCCGAGACTCATCTCCACCACCATCTCCACCTCAACCTCCATCAGCAGCACCACCTCCCTCCTCTCCCTCCTTCCCCTCCTCCTCCAGCTCCGCCCCCGCCGCCGCCCATGAGTCCCACCTCGGACACCTGGACTTCCATTACCGCCTCTCCAGCTCTCCCCCCTCCTCCCCCACCACCTCCTCCTTCTAGCTGGGATTTCTGGGACCCCTTTGCCCCTTCTTCTTCCCGGTCCGTCACTGAAGAAGAATGGGAAGCCACCACCACCGCATCAGAACCTCTTCCTCCTGCCACCGTCGCCGGCGAAGCATCTAAAGCTGTGGCGCCCGCGACACCTTCCATCTCCGTCTTCAGTGGGTATTCAAAGGACAATGAGAGTGAGCTTGCTATGGTGGTTTCAAGGAATAGCAGCAAAGATCTTGTAGAGATAATCAAGGAAGTGGAAGAGTACTTTCTCAAGGCTGCCAATGCCGGCAGTCATGTGTCTCTGCTTCTTGAAGTTCCCAGCTCTTGCTTCTCCAATCAAAGAACAACAAGCAAGTGGTTTTTCCTTTCTGGGTCTCTTCATCTTTTCTCACTTTCTTCTTCCTTTGTGTTGATTTTCTATGGGCTGCATTTAGACTGAGAGAGTTTTAAAGAGAGAGCATAAGAAATTTTACTATTACTAGAGTAGTAAAAAAAATTAGTAGAAAATAACTGTGATAATGGAAAATATCTTACTCTTAATTAGGACAGACCGGTTAATGGAGGAGAATTACTCTCTCATGCTTTCTCCAAATCCAAATGGAGGACTGTTAGAATCTTAATTTGGCAAATTGGTTTAGAATCGGTAGACGTGTCTTCACTTTTTATTGGGTCAACTTAGAATGCCTAAATAGGTTTTATTTTAGATTAAAATCACTAAAAATAGTTATTCTTAGGTTATTCTTATAGTAACTTTGATTAGGATATTTTTTTTTTTAGTAGAAAGTAGCTTTTCTATCATGTTTTGGAGCCCTAGTGAATTTCTTGTGAAAATTAATGGAGTATTTTGATTCACTTCATTCTCTTTCAAGTTCTTAAGTAGAAAGAAAGTGCTCTTTCTCTTTGTTCTTCATGTTTTGTAGCTGAGACTCCATTCTTCTCTTCTTTTTCTAACTTGAATTCTTCTTTGCGTTGTTTGCCTTCTCCTCCTTGACATTTGCAGGTAAGGTTCATAGCTATGGCAGGAGCTGGAGTCCATTGCCATGGTCATGGGGTTCGAATTTGAAATCAGGCGGTCTTAGTGGCTTTGCAAGGTTTGGAGACGAGATTTTTGGGGGCGATTTTGGTGCCTGTGTTGCCAGTACAAGCCACTGCTCAACAGTAGAGAGGCTCTATGCTTGGGAGAAGAAGCTCTATCAGGAAGTCAAGGCACTACTACTTTCTCACATTTTCTCTTTCCATTGGAAATTTGTTAGGACCGGGTATCCATTTCAAAAGACTAGCCTAAATCTCCCTCTTTACAACCGATGTGGGACTCGTTTGCCGGCCCAACAATCCCCTCTCAAATGAGGCTCTCTTGCAGATAGAACGTCGCTGACCATCCCACCCTGTTAGGGGATCTCCTGAGTCCATATACTGTAGCTTGGGACATGGCTCTGATACCACTTGTTATAACTGGGTATCTAACCCAAAAGACTAGGTTGATAGGTGGAGTGACCCAAGTCCAATTAGACCCTAGATCTCCCTTTTCACAACCCACGTGGGAGTCGTTCCCCAATAAAATTAAAATCCAAGAAGTTTTCGGCTAGGACAAAGACATGGGACTTGTTTTTTGTACATATATCATTATCTATGAGCTAAAAGATTGTATTTGTCTCACTTCTAATCAAATTTCTTAGTGTCTCTGTGAGTAGCTTAGTTTCATACAGCAAAGAAAGACCAAGATTGTAACTTTTTTTTCATTTGCTTTGTTTGCCTTTTTTTTTTTCTTAGAATGCTGAGAGGATTAAAATGAAGCATGAGAAGAGGGTGGCATTGTTGAGGAAGCAAGAGATGAAAGGAGCTGACTATATGAAGATTGAGAAGAACAAGAAAGAGATAGAGAAGTTGGAGTCTAGACTGACTGTGGCTTCTCAAGCTATTCAGACCACCTCTTCTGAAATCATCAGGTTGAGGGAGGCAGAGCTCTATCCACAGCTTCTTGAACTGGTTAAAGGGTCAGTTTTCTTACATTTTCCTCATCCTCTTAGCTTTTACTCTAATTAAATCCGTTGCTTTTCATTGTTTAATCCTTCTGTAGATCTTTAAAATTGAAGAAATGATGATGTCAAATCATAGAGAGTTGGATGTGCATAGGATAATGTGATTTCAGTAGTAATTTTAAATGTCACTGAAGTCCAATTTCATCTATTTGAGTTGTCTTTTTCTATTTTATCTTATAATTTTTTTTTATTACTCCCACAATCTTTCTTAACCTTCCTTATCCCTTTCAACCATGCATTTAGTTCTGTTATTTTTATTGTGAATTATGAAAAAGATCATAGTCCAATTCTAGTTGTTGTTCCAATTTTATGAGGTTTATAAAATTGAATGGAGGACTTACATTGGTCCTAAGTGGACACAAATGAAGAAAAAGTATCTACTCTAGTGCATTATGTAGAAATTGCCTTCATTATTTTCCTACAATGAGTTGAATTGTAAACCAACAGTTATGGAATGGGTGGGGTACTCATTTGTACTCATTTTTAATGGGGAGATTGCATATTTATTATAGATTGGCTCCTATGGTGGGATAGATAGAAGGCTTCATTACTAATACTCCCTCCGTCCCATTTTAGTTGTCCCATTTAAAATTTTGATTTTTTTAAGGAAGGGCTCTCAAAAGGCTTATGAACTTCAGTAGTTCAAGAGTGGGCAGACATTGTGGGTTGTGGTGTTGGGAAACTACCATTCTCGTACTTAGGTTTGCCAGTTGGTGGAAATCCTAGGATTAAAAAGTTTTGGTCCCTAGTGGTGGAAAAGATAGAAAGAAGATTAGCTGGATGGGGCAAAAAATACTTATCCTTGGGTGGTAGGTCACTCTCTTAAAATCGGTCCTACTCAATCTTCCGACGTACTTCCTTTCTATTTTTGAAATACTCTAAGGGGTAGCCAACAAAATGGAAAAATTGTTCAGAAGATTTCTTTGGGGAGACCAATAGATTAAGAAAAAAGTTCACTTAGTAGGTTGGTCGGAAGTCACAAAAGCAAAAAATAAAGGTGGCCTGGGTTTGGTTCCTATTCACTTGAGGAATGAAGCTTTATTGTGTAAGTGGGGTTGGCGCTTTGGTAGGGAACCAAATGCCCTTTGGGTTCGTGTTCTTTCTGCTAAATACGGAATCTCGGATTTAAATGGTTGGAGCTTGGGGGAGGAAGTAAATAGATCGGGTTCCAGTGTTCTTAAAGCTTGGTGGAGAATTAGTCAAGGTAGCTCGGAGGTAGGTAACCTTTTTAGGAGAAATCTGCGTTTCCTAGTCGGTAAGGGTAATAGGACTTTCTTTTGGAAGGATTTATGGTTAGGCGACTTACCTTTGATGGTTAGGTTCCCAAGGTTGTTCAGGGCCTCAAGGAATAAAGAAGCCTTGGTTCAAGATATGTTTTGTGTGGGCTATAGAAACATCTCATGGGAGTTTGATTTAAGGAGAAAATTAAGGGCATTTGAAGTGGATAGTGTCAATGATCTCTTAACCCAGCTTGGTGAGTTCCCATTGGATTTAGATAGTGATGATGATTTGGTGTGGGTGGGGGATTCCTCTGGTATCTTCTCGGTCAAGTCTCTGATTGTCTTAGCATCTCTTGAGGTTAGTGGTTCTCCTGGACCCCTGAATCTGATTTGAAGTAGCCTTGCTCCCCCGAGGGTTCAGTTATTCACTTGGTGTTGTGTTAAAAAGAAAATTTTAACAAGGGTGGAATTGAGAAGAAGAGGTCTTTTGAGCATGGATGCTGACTCTATGTGCCCCTTTTGTACTATAGAGGACAAGAGTATTGATCATCTTCTTGTCACATGCCCCTTTGCGTGGAGGTTATGGAGTTGCTTTCTGAGCCTTATAGGTGTGTCCTGGTAATTCCTGGTTCTTGGGAGAGTCTCATGGAATCGTGGTTTATTCACCGTATTAGAACCAAGAGGAAGCTAGCGTGGGTTTCTATCCCGGCAGTTGTTTTGTGGACCATCTGGAAGGAGAGGAATACTAGGATCTTTGAGGGGCAATCTTTGGATATTGGGGATCTTTGTCAAAAAGCAAAATGGAGTTTGAGCACGTGGTTGTGTTCTAACAAGGTTTTCAAAGATTTCAAGGCGGGGGATCTTTGTCAGTCTTGGGAAGGTTGCATGTGGTTACCTCTCGGCAAGAAAGGAGGTTGATGGTTGAGTGGTCTCCTCCTCCTTTGGGGACTCTCAAGTTTAATGTGGATGGGGTTTTAAGGGGTAAACCGGGTCCGGCAGGTATTGGGGGCGTTCTTAGGGATCATATTGGCTCTATTAGTGTCATGTTTTCAGAATCTGTGGGGATCAAGGAATCCAATGAGGCAGAACTTATTAGTATTCGGAGAGTCTTAATTATAAGAGTGAGTCTTGGGGGAGTTAAATTAGTTATTGAAAGCGATTCCTCCAACGCTATAAATGGGCTAGGGGTGTGAGGCGTCCCCCCTGGAGGCTTATCACCCTAGTGAGGGAAATTAAGGGTCTTTCCTTGGGCTTGGAGGTCTCCTTCAACCTTATCAGTCGGACGGCAAATGGCGTTGCTGATTTCTTTGCTAAAAATGGTGGTGAAGGGTTGTTCTTGGGGGTCTTTCATCTTCCGGGAGGATGATTGCTTTGTTGTATTTTTGCTCTTTTGCTCTTTTTCTTTTGTTTCTCGCCTTTGGGCCTAATCCTCTTAGGCCCATATGGCTTGTCTTTTTCCTTTTATTGTATTTTTCTTTCTTTTAATGAAATTTCATCTTTATCGCAAAAAAAAAAAAAGGCTTATGAACTTCTCTCCAAGAGTAGATAGATAGATAGAGAGAATCAAAATGGCATATCAGATAATTATTTTAGGACAATTCCAAAATTCATATCCAACAACTAAATTGAAATAGAGAGAGTATAATTTAAAGATAGATTTGTGAAATAGGCCATGAAAATTCAATAACATATAATAACTAAATTTTAAAGTCTAAAATACAAAAACTAAAATAATCAGATATTCAAATTTTACCAAGTCATCATCTTAATCAGTTTTTTTAGTATTTCATTCAAAAAAGTGTGGTCCACTTCGAAATATACTAGACTTGAGTAATTCATTTACTGTTCATTTTTCTTTGGCAAGAAATGGTTGATATTTATTTATTTTATTATTTTCATTGACTAGAGATGGGCAAGGTCTCTGCCTAAATCCTTACATTCTTGGTTGGTGGCATTGCTTGGTCTGAGTCAACTGTACTTTCAACATCCTTAAAACAGAGTCAAAGCAGAGAAACTGTGGTCTCCTGTACAGGCCTTGTTTTGACTTTTTATTTTTTATTGAATTCTGATTTGTTTGATTTTTTATGTACTATCCTAATTAATGTTGTAAGAAAAAATAAAGGGATAAATATAACTCCATGTCCATGTTCTATATATGTAAATTAGCCCATCGTGAGACTTAATTTTACAATATCACTTTCATTGATATTGCACAGTTTGAGTATTACCTTTCTCACCTACACACTTGCATACCTTGAGTTTTATCAAGGCCAAAATTTGGCCGTCCCTCGCATAATTCTTCTCACATCACATACTGAAATTTGACTGCTTATCTTCTTCATTCTCTCTCAGCGAGACTTGCAGCTTTCATTTGTTTTTTTTTTTGCTTTTTCTTTTGCCTATTGCATCTTCTTCCAACTACTGCTAGTTCAGTGGCCGATGTCTTCTTCAACTCGATTTCGGCTTCTACAAGACGAGTTTCATGTGCTTCACCACCCCATGAGCTCGAGGGGGTGCATTAATAAGATTAAATTTTTTAAATTTAAAGTATAGCTGTCCTGTAATGAGTAGTTAATGTGATTGTGTAATAACTATATTATGTATTATAAATATATGAATCACCCATCAGTTATGATGCGATGAGGTTTGATTTCCTATATATTGTAGCTATAGAATCATCGAATTATTTTTGCCCAATTCAAATATAGGTGATTCCTAAAAGGTGGATGATGTTTTTTGGGGATTCTCCACTAAGGAAAAAGGTGATTTCTACATGCCACTTGATTTCCCATAAGATATAACTAGAGGAAGTCTCGTGTTTGGCTCCAACTTTTTCAACAGAACAAATTGCCCAACCGGTGAAAGCATGATTTTGATTTGATTTATGTGAAATCATTTGGATATGTGAGAAAATCATCCTCTTTGTCAATAGACATCGTTCCATCTGTTTGGGGTAATTTTTTTTAAGTCTTACATGTCCGTCTATTTTATCAAAGGTCATATTCTCTATCACCTTACATTCCATCATGTCCTTTACTCCTTCAATTCGACTTTTTAAGTTAATAAATTATTTTATATCCAAGATATTTCTGGGTGGTACAAGCATGCTCAAACTATCGTAAACGTCCTTCCTTTGACTTCAAATATATTGGGGTTACCTCTAAGCTAAGCTGCATTTGTATGTGTATTTAAGTAGGCAAGCCAAAAAATAGGAGATAGGGACATGATACTGTATTTAAATAAAGTTAAATCTAAATTTATTTTGAGTGAAAACAAGCTATGAAAATGACACTAATAGATAATGTACTTTCCTAAGTAAAGTGACAAATATATTGATACTTTAATTAAGTTTTAAAAGAAGAGTTGTGTTTTAAAATTTATCCTGAAAAACAATGTCAAGAGGTACTGGAAAAGACCATGAAGAATGAGTGTGAGTGTCCTACACAGATACAAATGTCTGACAATGGTGTAAGTGTGCAATAAAGTGTTTTAGGAGTTCGATCATTTCTAATTCTTTCTTTTAGTGTAACCCGAAATTGGTCAGATCCTTCTGTCATTTCAATCAAAACAGAATGGAATTAACAACTAAGATGCAACTTCATGAGAAAATGCAGGCTGAATATATCTGCTCAGACAATGATTTTATTGTGTTTATTGAGATGGGTTTCAGATTTGTAATAGATTGTTTGTAGCAGCTTGATGAGCATGTGGAGAAGTATGTATGAGTGCCACCAAGTTCAAACTCACATTGTTCAGCAGCTCAAATTCCTCAACAACATTGTCCCCGGGATGGAACCGACTTCTGAAATCCACCGCCAATCCACTCTCCAACTTGAACTTGAGGTCCAACAATGGCACTCGGCCTTCTGCAACCTCGTCAAGACACAAAGAGACTACATCCGTTCCCTCACAGGTTGGCTCCGACTCAGCATCTTCCCAGTCAACCACCACCCTCTAATGAAAACCCAACACAACCCCAGAATCTACTCCCTTTCTGAAGAATGGCAGCACGTGCTCGACAGAATTCCAGACAAGGTGGCCTCCGAAGGAATCAAGAGTTTCCTAACAGTAATACACACAGTTGTAGTTCAACAAGCCGAAGAGAAGAAGCAGAAGAAAAGATCCGAAGCTGCATTTAAGGAGCTTGAGAGGAAGGTGGCGGCGCTGAGATCATTAGAAAACAAGTATGGGCCTTATTCGGTAGCTGAAAGTTATACTTCCCTTACGCCTCGGAATTCAGTTGCGGAGAAGCGGGTAAAGGTGGAGATTCTCCGGGCAAGAGCAGAGGAAGAGAAGACTAAATACGAGAAGTGTGCAGGAGTGACAAGAGCAATGACTTTGAACAATCTACAGATGGGGTTTCCGAATGTTTTTCAGGCGATGACTGGTTTTTCGAGTGTCTGTATGCAGGCATTCGAATCAGTTTACAATCAAAGCAAGAGTGGCAGTCAAGTTACTGAAATTAAAGGACTACTAACATGAGAATGGTGGCTGGAATATCGTCTATATCGAGATTTATGTGTATATATCGGTGTGAGAGCAGAAATACTTCTGGAGAACAGGCGATTAAACAAAATTCGTGATGCGGGTTTTTTTTCAGATCAAGAGACGTAGAGGCCCCAAATTATTGGTTGCATTTGGTTGGATGTTCTTGAAGGTAAGAAGTGTTAAAGCTCTGCTTGGTTTGCTATACAGAAAGTGTTCTACCTTTATTTTCAGTAAAAATTGAGAGAATGTAATGAAGCCTAGAGTGTTCTTTCTTGAACTTTTGTTATCTATTCGAAAGGGCTCATCTCCTCATAGATTAGATAAAGTTCTGATTTTGTAGCCCGACAGTTACTGTTGGGTTACCTTGTTGGGGCTGGTTGTGAACTGTGAAGAGTCCCAATTAGAAGTGTGGAGAGATCTAGGAATTTATAAAGGACTTGATCACTCCATCTAATATGTTAATCTTTTTGGATAGATATTCAGTCTTAATAAGTGGTATCAGAGTCAAATCTTACCTGATGTGGACTTAGGAGATTTTCCAGGTGGACGGGATAGATGACCTCGTTTGAACGAGGGATTGTTGGAGCCGGCGGCGTACGAATCTCACATTGAAAGTGTGGGTCACTCCACCTAATAGACTAATCTTTTGAAACTAAATTTATATATAGGTGAAAGTGGAGATTCTCAAAATTGTGAACTCTAGTTGGTCAACTTCATTTGCAAGCTTAAATCTTCGCTCTGTTCACTAAAAAATGATCGAAGCTTTCAGCCAATGCAATACAGAAAATCGGAAATTATGGTTCCACATGATTAATAAATCAGTAAAATTCATTCAGTTGTTCTTTTCTTCCTTAAAAGTAGCAACCGTATGGCTAGCTGTACTGGTATTAGTGCTGTATGTGTTCTTCCTCCTATAATAGATCATAGGTTAAATACCCAGAAATAGTTCGAATGTATGACACATTGTTAAGTACTCATTTTATATGATAAAAATTGTAAATTTGAGCAACACAACTTTATTTAATAAAAGGGGAAAAAAACTAAGGTTTCTCGTAATTCTATAAGACAATCAATCTATGTTTCTTTTTTAAAAATCCCTCTATGCTTTGTCAATTTTAAAAAACGACTCTTCATGAAAATTTAAAAACCCCCTTTGACTAAAAGTTAAAGATAAATTTACCGTTATTTGTTAACCCAATACTAATAGTCATTCATCTTTGACCAAGTGTTAAGGTATCCACTGAATTTTTTTCTCACTATTGGCATCTACTAATTAGTGGCACCACAAATTGTGAGGTTAACAATAGGTACCATCTCATGATAAACTACTTTTTTTTTTCCAATTTATTACAATAAAATAAAATTAAAATGAAAATGAAAATTTATTACAAGAGTAAAAAGGACAAGTGCCTGAAACAATACCCAATACAAAGAGATTCGACACCAAAATCTTTTCTCAAATGCAAACTTTTCGGATTTCACCAATCAAAAGATGGTCTGATTCAAGTCCAAAGGCCTGAAAGCTTTCATTTCAAAAAGTAGAGCTCTTTATGGAGTCGATTAATCACATCTTTTGACCACATTTTACTAAAGCACTTTCACTTGGAAGATGTGAAAGTAACATAAATTTAGCTAAAACCATAGAAGATATTTTATCTACACATGACATTATCTGTACAAGTCCCATCATATTGATAATACGATTGAAAAATACATCACAGCTAAAATTTATAACCAAAGCTCATTTTCAGTAACTATGATTAGATGGCTAATGATTACATAAGTCAAACCACGTTTTCTGCGAATGATTCCTTATTAAAGTCTTTGCCCAATACTTTTTTTTGTAAGATTCTTGTCATGTCATCGTCCATATGACTGCCATGTGCGCAATGAGGTGGATTTTCGTCCACGTGGTTGCCATGAAAGTAATGAGTCTCAATTTGTGCCTGTCATTTGGACTCCGATTGATGTGTAATTTGATGCATTGGAAAGCTTATGAGATCCTCTTTCATCTACTTCATCTAGATTTCCATCATCATCGTGCCAGCATCACATATATTAAAACTCAGAACAAATTGCAAAATACACAAATCAGAGTGAACCTGCACAAAATTGCCTAACTCATTCCGAGTTTTGACCGATTCAAAGGTGAGTCAACCAAGCCTTGACTCATAGACCCTGCATGTTACAAGTCTTAAAATGATTCCATAAATCTTCACTTGAGCCAACTCTCCATAAGCTGCCATTTGCAAGCATTTTTCATGGTAGAGATCACCCTCTGCACTCTTCACGGGCTCAAAGACCAGTCCCTAAGGACCAGGTGGTCTGAAACTCACTGACTAATGATCATAGCGATCTCATGAATCTCCATAATGGCATAAGCAAAATGCCATTGAAGCATGGAAAGATACAACACACTTGTCTACGAAAGGACACGATTTACCAACACTGCAAATAATTGCATGCAAAAATAATACAAAGATTATGTGAAAGAAATTGTTTAAGAATATTTACAAGGATTCATTTATTCCAATTATTACTGACATTCACAACGAACAATTTCACATTAAAGTATAAAAGAGAGAAGATGGAATGTAACTTGAGCTAGCTACAGTTAATTTGTAATTCCAGCAGATGCAGCACATTTACTCAAACAGCAAATATGCTTTCAACTCAACCATGGCAGTAAAGTACACTGTTTTTATGATGCTCTCCACTGCAACTCGATCTGTATCCTACCATTCTTTGAGTCGATGAGATGGTATTTCTCGTTGATCCGCTTGTTTTGGACAACATCAGCAAGGTTTATATCAACGTAGCCCAGAACTTCCTGTTCCATTTAGAAAATATAATTTTAGATACAGAAGCAGAAATATGTCTTTCACAACGATCAGAAGTAAAAAAACAACATCATCAATGAGAGAGTAGTATCTACAAATTGTAATCCACAAGAGAGCTAAAACTCTGAAACCACTATTGGGGGTGGCAATTTCTGAACTGACCCCATGAACCCAACCTGATCCACCATGAAAAATCCAGATCAGTTTGGGCTGAAAAGTCCTAAACCCAAGTTTGACTCTACTAGAATTAAAAAAGCATCATTTAAGCTCTAATTTTATCATCCATTGGTTTTAGCCCATGTTACCCCAACTTCAAAAACTTTAGCCCATTGTCTCCATTTCCCATACCCAATGGTCCCACATGAAAGGGAAGTCCTCTTATTTTAATTTCATTAAAATAATGTTTTCATTCTTTTTTTTTCAATTTTTTTTAAGAAATTTGGTTGGCTCGGGTCAAGTCAAATAAGTAAATAAAAAAACCCGGTTGGATTAGGTCGGGTCAGGTAGAATACATATATTCAAGCAAAGCTGAACCTAAAACCCATTGCCACCCTAGCCACTACCATGCAACCACAACAGGCACAATTATACGAATAACTCTCTAACTAAATGGTTCTATATAAATGTCAGGGTTCTTTCGCCAAGATGATAAGATAAATATTACCATGGAAGAAAATGTATCATAATGGTGAATTGAGACTACATGTGCATGACTCTCTTATTCCAGATATCATGTTTATAGCATCAAAAAAGCAATGGGAGGTCATAAAGACAAGAATTTATTTTGCTTAATAAAGACAAGGATACTATGATGCCCGGACACACAGCATGGACACATCAGGTAACACCATTGATACAGCAGGCACATAGATTTTACACAAAAAATGAAGTGTACAACACGAAACATGATCTGTATGTTAAAGTGTCCATACAACATAGAAAGGATATTAGTCAGTTCTCGATAAAAAATTGGTCCCCACTCTTTCTTGTGTGTTACAAATTGATGATAAAGCACCCACACCCAATTGTAGTTCGACCATCTAGAGGGAATATTTTAGCTTCTAAATATTTAGGCTGGCTACAGACAACCTTATGGCGAATATCTAGTATGAACTATGAAGTTCTTGGGTGCATGTTGTTTGAAAAACAACGAGACACCCCTATAGTCAAACAAAATAGCAGGTAAATGACAAGCTAGCACTCTGAAATGGAGAATTGGTCTGAAATTAGGCTAACAAAGACAAATATGTGGATAGCTCGGATAGTTCCTCTCTCTGTCTCTGTTTTTTTTTTTTTTTTCCTATTGTTTGGTGGGGATGGGGGTGGGAGGGATAGAGTCAATTTTTTGTTTTTAAAAAAATGCAACAAGGTGATTGGTCCTAGTATCCAGGTGCAAATTAACTGACACATAGGCTTCAAGATTGCCAAAAGTTAAGAGCCTAGTACTGTGTGATCGAGCACGGTTTTGATCAAATAAATATTTGGTAAGATCACTAGCTTTGTTACATGAGGCTGAATATTGAGCAATGAAGCGAAATGGAGAGCAAGTCCTTGCTGCTGACGTTCATGCTATCATGGAAAAAAAATGAGTGGAATAAAATGGAAACATAAAGGAGGAAACTGTGGGACCATCAGTGACTTAGATATGTTAGAGAACTGCTGTAATTTGTAAATGAGTAGGCAGAGGGAGGCACAAACAAAGACTGAAGTGATTAGAAGCAGCGTCTTATGATTGTGGACTTGAGTGGTAGAATGGACCCAAATAAGGACAACTAGAGAAGTAGAACTCAAAAAGCCAACTCTACATCTGTTCCTTATAAAAAAACCCTGGAAACTGTGGGACCATCAGTGACTCAGATATGTTAGAGAACTGCTGTAATTTGTAAATGAGTAGGCAGAGGGAGGCACAAACAAAGACTGAAGTGATTAGAAGCAGTGTCTTATGATTGTGGACTTGAGTGGCAGAATGGACCCAAATAAGGACAACTAGAGAAGTAGAACTCAAAAAGCCAACTCCACATCTGTTCCTTATAAAAAACCCTCCATATATAATCTCGACACCAACATTAATGATGATTACAGTCTTGAGCATTCTAACAAACAAGTGATAGGCGTATGTTGTATGTTAGTCGTAGGAACTGGAATTCTATAACCAGTATCAGCAACTAGGGTTGGTCATGCTTAGGATCAGAAAAGGAAAAAGTATAATAGATGTGGGCCAAAAGAAATAACAAGTGCCAGGTTGAGTCTTAAATATCATAAAATAACTAGAAGAATATGATTTTCAGAACAAGTTATCATAGCAACAGAACCATAATTGATGAAAAGTGGTAAGAATTCCACATAATTGATGAAAAGTGAAGCAGCGAATACCTTCGAATGAATGCCAATGCTTGGTGGTCTGCTGATGACCTCTACATGCATCCTATCATTAGTAGGTGGTTCTTCCAGCATAAACTCGAATTCCTGCTCCCATCTCGGATCTCGGTTTTTCTTTATATGCTGCACCCATACCAGTTCAGGTCCTTAAATACATGATATTGAACATCAAATCCAAAAACCTATTCAAAATGTAAAGGTGCATTTGTATTTAACCTAAATTACAAGCCATTTGAACTATTTGGCAAGTACATATTATCCACTCTAGCAAGAACTAGGTGCAGTAATGGAAATGCAGAGGTACGGCTGTTCTATGGTTTATGTATGAGAAATTTATCACCTCAGAACTCCATGATTTGTGAAATGAAATAATAAAAAAGCATCCTATTCGATGGTGGGTTTGGATTTCCATGCAACATGAATGCGCAGGTGATCAAATAATCACCAATGCTCAAGAATATGGAAAGCAACCACAACAAGGGTACATTCAAAAGGACCCTTTTCAGGATTAATCATTAAAAACCCTACAACCCTAACTTATGGCCAATACCTTGGTTTTCCTCTCCTCGCCTCTGAAAAGAATTCGTACAAATGGATTGGTGTGGTGCTTTCCCTCCACGTCCTGAGCCTCATGAACTATAACCACTAGCAACCCACCACCTTTAGGAGCATTTGCAGGAGCACTTTCTACTATATTTCCATCGTCACTCAAATCTTTTCCCACGTCGTCCTCCTTGAAAGGATTGTATGTCACATCCACGGTTATCTGCCCACGTAACTTCTCGTTTTGGGCATCATTCATATCCATATTTTTAAGCAGATCAAGCGTCAACGTTTTCGATTCATCAGGGGTAAGATCTTTCAGAGGAATGACATTCATACCCATCTTGTCATGTTTACCAACCTGGAAAAACAGAAACGTTAATGACTTAAAAGCATGAAGAACACAAGGAAAAGGGGAAAAAATAACTTAAGTACAAGTTATGCGTAAAGCAAGTAATTTATCCCCAATAGAAGTGAAATGCTGGCTATTACTCCATTTGCCACCAATGAAATACCTAGAAATATCAGGAAATGACACATCCCTCAGCTATGAATTCAATGATGGAGAAAATCATATGACTGGATCACAATGGCATGATCATCCTTCTCAGAATGGTTGGGAATATAGGGAGATATTTAAAGTCTCTCAAACCCGTAATAAATCTAATCATATATCAACAGCTTAGATCAGTAACAGGATATGCTGATATTCATGCACTTTACAGGGAGGGTAATAGGTACACCTGAACATTAATATGCCAAGTCATAAACGGAACTTACCGACCAGTAAGGAAATAAGAAGAAGATATTGGAAAATAAATGGAAAACACAGAGCACAAAAAGCACATGCCTGTTCCCAGTCATAAACATTAATTTCCAGTGCTTGGGATTGTGGGTCTCTGACAGAAAAACGAAATTCCTCATTCCATTCAGGGTTCAGATTATTGTGCTTCACTGTAGTCTTCTTTGATGGAACCTTGTCTTCTGTAAGCTTCAGCTTAACATATGGGTCAGATTTGCCCATAAGATCCTTTTTCTTCAATTTGGATGCACTAATAACCTTGACATGAAGAATTCCAACAGGCCGCCTCTGGGCTCTGCAAATTTCAGAGAGTAGATCCGTTAGCCATTTGAATTTGCCATCTAGTAAAGGAAATTCCAATAAAGTTTAAAAAGAAAAGGTACTAAGAAGTTACTTTGTAGGATCCAATATTTGCACTTCTAGTGTTCGGGGCCACAAGTACAAATTTGCAACCTGATCTTTGATAATCTCCTGCATGAACAGGATGTCAAGGAATCAAAAGAGAGCCATAACTCATACAGTCATGAGTGTATGAATGTCCATATGTTCATGCAAGTAAAGCAGCATGGGAGTTCCAATACGCAAGAAAAATGCAGATAAAAGCTGCAACATTAAGTAATGTGAAAGTGCCAATATGCAAGAAAAATGCAGATAAAAGCTGCAACATTAAGTACTGTGTATATATATGGTAATATTGTGATCTATCTGTTCCTCGGGCTATGGCAGGCAAATTATTAAGTGTCAAAACAAATACATGATACATCAACAAGAAAGGTATCAAGAATGATAATCAAGACTAACATTATTAAGATGAGACTTTACAGGACAGGGATATTAGGTTTGAATTCTGAATTACTTTTTCTTCTTGAAACCCCATGACCATAGAACAGAGGAGCAAGCAAATTATCACATGGAGAACAGCATTTATTCCACTCAAGGATGAATTCGGACAACTCGCCAATATTAAACAACTTGGAGGGGCATATTGGGGCCTAAAAAGGAGAATTATAGGAGTGCCAAAGTGATGCAGACTTAATGAGTCTGCCTGGATCAAAATTAAAATTTTGATCACGTCCATAGATGTCCGCATCACAAAGAAATCAATGTTGCAACTCTTAATGAGGGTCAGCTACTATCCCATAAGAGTAATTACAATCATTTCTTACTCTACTCCCTCCAAGCCTCCTCAGTAAATGAGGTAGAAGTTCTTGCAATACTATAAGGGTGTAGGAACCCTGCAAACTTGAAGGCTGTCAATGCAATTGTTGAAGATCCTCATTTTGCACATTCCATAGAAGGTGGTAGATTGGATTGAGAAGATTAGAGGTTTGGTGACAGCTTGGAACTTTCTTTTTCACATATCCAAAGTTGAGTGGAATGTGACGCCGACTAATTAGCCAAACCTAATTATAGTATTCATCTTTGTATGATGGTTTAGTTGTATCAATTCTGGAACTTGTTTGTATGTTGTTTGAATCAACGAAATTGTCACTATTTCAATAAAAATATAAAAAGAATAAATTCCATGCTTCCCACTCCCCACGCTTCTATGTTAACATACTAGTCAAAGCACAACGTGCAATCAAGGCACTAATGGGTCTTGGAGCCTAAGGCACAAGGTGCATTTCTAGGCACAAGCCTAATTTTGTTAGGGTCATTTATTTAGATACTTCAAAATATAAGCAAATTCATGGATTTGTATCCTTATTGCATCAATATTAACAAAATACAATAATAATCAACTAAAGAACCAAACCAAACATATTGGCAACTAAGCTCCAAGGCACATTATGTAAGCATGTCTTGTATACATGCACAAGTATATTATCAAATAATAAGAACTCTTTATTAAACATTGCTAACAATTACTTCATCTGAACTATTTTTTTGAGCAGTAACCAAGAGAACACCTTTATACAGGAATCTAAAGGACAAACCGAAATCAAGAAAAAAAAAGCTGAGAAAACACCTTCTTCCCAAAAGCAAAAAGATGTAAGCCCAAGACAACATCCAATAAACCTCAAAATCCTCCCCTACCCCCTCCCTCTAATGAATCACAAGTGAAAAACACCATTCAGAGTCGAGTTTACTCCCTTCTTTGCCAAGAAGTTTGCGACTCCATTGGTTGTCCGCCTAACCTCCTGGAAGGAAACCTCCATACCCAAACAGAAGCTCTTAATTTCTCTAACATATAATATTCACTAGGTATTACTTAAAAATCTTTAGAATAGATTTTTTATAGAAAAAAAAACTTTATGAAAAAACTAGGTAAGGGCCTAGGCACAAAATGTGCTAGGCAAGGTGCAACCACAAAATGGGTCTAGAACCTAGGTGAAGGCTTAACCGCAATTAAGGCATGCCTTTGACTATTATGTGTTAACAATATCAAGAATACAAGGTAAATATGTTGACCTTGTGTTGGACTCTTAAAAATGTTTGGGGCACCTGTGTCAAACTCTTCATAGATTCTTCATGGACTCTTCTAGTACTTTTTAACATCATTTTCCAAGATAAAAAAAAAATACTACCATACCTTTCTCATTTTGAAACCTAATTAAAATATTGGTATGTCAGACATGAATTTTTGGACTAAAACTAATACATTATTTTCCATCAATGTTACTTTTACACCTTATTTTATTCAAAATAAATTTAGATCAGTTTAAATTTATCTAAATATAATTCCAAGTACTTGAGTCTTACTTTTCAGGTTTGTTGAGTTTGACTAGGGCTGCAACTTGGGTCGGGTTTCTTAAAACCCAATCCGACCCGAATTGATATAAATGGAACCCGACCCGACCCGACCCAGTGACCCGACCCGCATTCTGAACACATTTTAGCCTAAGTTTAGCCGGGTCGGGTCGGGTTAAGTTGTAAAATCCTCAACCCGACCTGACTCGAATTTCATGCGGGTTTTTTTATCTTCTCAACCCGACCCGACCTGCTGACCCGAACCGCATGATTTCTCGAGTCGGGTCATGCGGGTCGAGCCAAAACCCGACCCGGGTTGCAGCCCTAAGTTTGACACATCACACCCATGTTGGATTCCAACACACCCACCCATACCCATGCAACTTAGCTTCCAGACAAACCATTTACAAACATATCCTAGTTTCAGAATTTATTGAACATTGAACAAACATGTTACAAATCAAAGCAACAATTTCTGCATGATATCAAATCTAGAGAACTTCATAGTCCTCATCAAACAGTGCAAGCTAAAAGCATTACTCATGGACAAAAGCTACAGAATGGTTAAAAAGTGGTAAACATAGAGAGGAAGTCTCTTGCCTGAACCAATATGTATAGACCAGGAATTGACATGACATCTGCTCCTAGAAGCTTCAAACCAAAATCAATGTGTGGCTGAGATACAAAGAAAGAAGTTCAGTAAGTCATTGGGGAAAAAATGATGCAACACCAGTAATTGTTTCACACTTTTCCAAAAGATAAATATAAATATATATAGATATGTCAGTAATTGCTTCAACTATCCTCACTAACCTTCTCCATGAGTGAGACCAGTATATTAGCAAAGCAAGGGAAACTTGGCACCAATGGCTTCAGTGTAATACGTGGTGAAGCAAAGACTTGCAAATCCACAACCTGAAAGTGAACAGCAAAAAAATGACACAATATATATACAGACAAAGAACGTTTACAGTAAGAGCGAAAGAAGCCTAATAATCAACTCTGACCACTTTTAAGTTTTTTTGAAGATGAGAACTTGATGCGGGCATCGAATTCGACAAACCCGACAGTGAGCCGGTCGAGACCCAATTGGACAAAATCGAAGAATTGGCTCCTCCGAATCCATGATCGGATTGATGGAGGAAAAAGAGGGCCCAACCTTGAATTCCACGTCAGCATTGAATCACTCCCATGTGGACCCCACCGAGTGCCAACTGGACAAGGAGACACTCAAGGAGGACTAACTTCGGTTCAGAATAGAAGCCTTCCATTCCGTGTCTGTGGGCCAAGCTTGGAAAGCCAAGGCTGGGGCAGAGGCTGATAAAAGAAAGATCGAGAGAAAAGACTGATCTCAAGACTGACCTTCCAGTTTCTCTGAACGCTGAAGTGGAGCGGAGCTGATCCTAAACCAGAAGAAGAAATCAAAGAGAGAGAAGCAAACTGGCAAGCAGGCACTTCTGCACTGATTGAATAGAAAAAGGCAAAAAAAAAAGGGAAAGAAGGAGAATGGAAAACAAATAGAAGAAAAGAAAGAAGAAATCCAGTTTTGGCCGAGCGAAGATACTGCAAGTAAGGAAGGAACCCAATCAGGGAGGAGATAGGGTCGGGGAGGAAAATAAAATCTGCTTTTACTGTCGTCGTTCCAGGAATGCACGAGCCCTTATGATTCGATTTTCATTCCTTCTTTCTTAAATATTTAGTTTTTTTTTTTGGAATGGTTGATATAATAGATAATAAGGGGCACCAGAGGTGCAAATACAAAGAAAGAAAGCAAACAAAACAAGAAACAAAACAAGATATTTATGATGTTTTTCTTAAATATTTAGTTGAATCCTATTGTTTTCTTTTTTAATTTTCTTTCTATTTTTTCCAAGTAAACAAGGCCTATAAATACAACCTTAAGCGAAGCATGGAAGACAAACCAGAAACTGAATTGAGTTTTAAAAGATTGAGATTTGTTTAGAGTCCCCCTTAGATAGGTGAGTTCTAATTTGGTTCTTAGTTATTTAATTTGTGCTTGTGTTTCGAATTGAATTTAATTTAAGTGTTGGTTTTAATTTGTATGGTGAAATTTTGAATGTTCACATTTTGCACTTCAATTCTTAATTAAATTCTAATTCCACAACCGAATTAGACTTAAGAAGATTCATTGGATGGAAATTCGAATTAGTGTCGGATTTAACTTCCATGCGTGCATATGATTTGTCAAAAATGCATTTAACTGTGGATCTCAATTAATTGCTTGAGTCGTTGCATTGGAAATAACAATTCCAAATTCGTTTTGCTTTGATTAAACACCAAATTTCATTGGTGAATTTGATTCCGCCAAATTATCCTAAAGAAATTAGTGTCATCTTTTATATTCTTGAGTGATTGAGAGAATTTGAGAGGAATCCTTTTCAAGAATTGTAGAATTCAAATCTAAAATTTATGTTTAAGATGGAGGTTTAAGGAAGTGTGTGAGAGTTCAATGCCTCGTCAGTTGGTTGAGAAATATTGCAGTTACGATTTTATTCCTGCATCAGAACTCTAATGAGTTACAAGTTAAAAACTATGTTTGTAACTTGAAGGAATTCTAGGAAGAAAATGTGGCAAACAAAAATGTTAATTTATTGCCTTTTTTCTCCAGAAGAGGGGGATAATGATAAAAAAAAATAAAGTTCATTTAACAAAGCAACAAATTAATCAAAAACCTGAATAGTCGCTTTCAGCCCAAACGCTTTAACTGCAATGATGACATTTGGATTTGCAGCCCATTTTAAGGATGGCTCCATAATTAACTCCTTTTCCTCAGTAATGTAGACTTTCATCCCTGCCAAAGATTAAAATCACAACTATGGGTGCTAAGTCTCATAGTGTATAAAGTACCGGAGAAAGTACAACGAAATAGATAGAAGCCAGCATCTAGAGGACCATATGATAAACATGCCAAACAGATTACATAAGATACCACATGTATAACAACTAAGAAGAAAGGAGAAACATACTCAGTCTCCTTTTTTTTTTTGCAACAGTAACGAATGATTTCAATAAATGAAGAAGATGATAAAAGAGGGATAGACCACGTATAGGAGAGGTATACATGGCAATCCAAAGAAATAGAAACAAGAACATCTATGAACTATGAGAAAAAACCGAATACAGTAAAGATATAATATGGAAATCCCCATCACCCCGTACACCCAAATAAAGATAAGATTAGAGCAACACCATTGCTGGTCTATGTATTTGTACTCCCACTTTTGCTAGAAAATCAGCAATACTGTTCGCCGACCGAGGAGTGTGAGAGAAGGTGATATCCCTCGACCTACATACCTTCTAATGTTCCAAAAAATAGTAACTAGTTTCCATGGGAGGGATTTCCTATTATTAGCCCAAGAGATAGCATTAGTCGAGTCACCTTCAACAATGAGCTTTCCATTCCCAAACCTAGACCAAATCTGAAGCGTCTTCCTAATTGCTCTCAATTCCACCTCATTCGACTCCATGATGCCTAAGGGCTCAGAAAAAGCTAACCACCTCCTACCTTCATCGTCGTGCAACAACCCACCTATTCCTGCAGAATCCGGTTTACCACTTGCTGCCCCATCTACATTAAATTTAAAGCAGTTTTGAGGTGGCACTACCCAATCAACCTTGGGTTTTCTATCTTTTCCTATTATACTCACTCTCCTTTGAGCACAAGGAATGCAAAGAGGAAAAAAATTTTAAGCAGAAAAAATTGGGGTGCAAGGAAAAAAAAGACCAAGCAATTTATTGAAACGAGAAGGAGAAATCTATAAATTACTTACATAGAACCTAATCACATGTAAGTTACTTTACGATCATCATCACAGCCATTTATTCCAACTATCAGGTACCAGGCTTGGTTTTCTAAGTTCTATTTTCCCACTAAGCCCTATAAAAAACTTATTTCTCTAACATTTTCCAATCGACACTTCATTTCTTGCTACATCAATCCAAATCTTTATAGGCTCCCCCTGCTCCTAGTTCCTTGAACTTGTAACCATTTTAAGTGACATTCTTTAATTTTGCATTCTATTAGGGTGACTTTTACTTCCAATAAAAAATCATCCCTAACCATATAGCCTAAAAGTTATCCCCACACGTTATGCAATTTAAAGTGGACATGCAGGTAAAAACTTGTGCTGAAAAAGGCATAAACAAATAAAACATGGAGTTCAACTTTAAAAATTCCTAGAGTAAAAAATCCACTCAATGCATTAATTGGTGATTACTTCAATTCAAACTGCAGTTACCAACACTTTTCAAATCAATAACAATTCAGAAGCACCATTCATTAAATTTCATGTGATTTGGTACTTTTAGGGCCTTCTTACAATCTTTGTATATCATCCTTTGTATTATACCTATATTATCTTAAAACTAACTGGGGCTTAAGACCATCAGTTGTTCAAAGCAGTAAGGTGAAAAGGCAAAAAGCATCAAGAAAGCATGGCATAGGAGCAGTGTTTCTGGAATCATGTTGGAAAGAAGTGCAGCCTCGACGAAGTCCGGGCAACAGTTTTCCGTCAATCTTAAATGAAACTCGAGGTTTTTAGTCCGCCATAACTGATCATGTGTCTCATACGAACAATTCTATGAGTTTTGAGATTTATGACATTCAAAAGCTTCCAAAATGTTATATTTGTCATCCAAAATGTGAGTGACCAGCGCAAGAACTATGTCTAAGACACTCGTTAAAGTATTAGCATATGATGATATGAAGCATTTCATCAAATTTTTCTTCTTGTTTTTCCCTCTCCTTTGCATATTGGTCCCATTTCCAGGCAGCCAATATGTCATATGATGATATGAACCAGTTCCAAAACTGCGACTCATATGGAGTCATAACCTTCTCCCTCATAAGTGATGTAGGATGGGTTGTGGATTTCTATTCAGATATTTTGAATCAACTATAGTGGACCATTATAGTCTTAATTTAGAAAATTAGATTAGATTTAGTAATTTTGTCATTTTTAGAAAGTCTCTGATTTTGTGTTATTTTCAGCAAGTTGTTAATTTTGAATTTTCGTTACTTCTCTTTATGGTCAAGTTAGGAGGTTAAAAGAAAGTCTATTTTTAGATGTAATTGGTTAGGATTCTTTCGTTGAGCATTAAATTCAGATTTTGGAGTTGTTTTGAGGCCTATATGTATGAATGTTTGTAAAGTCACGAATTCAATGAAAAAAGAAGATAAATGAACTCTTTAGATTCACTTTGGTTCTCTCCCTTTCTCCTTGAATTTTTAGAGGAAGATGATGCTCGTCTCTTATTATACTAGGTCCGCTGCATCAATAAGCTAGATAGAAGAGTGTTTATGCAAAGTGGCATGACTAGCATAACTTCTATGGCGAAAAAATTAAGAGAAATATGGACAAAGACATCGATGTAAAATTTATGTCAGGTAAAGCTAAATCAATGAATTAAAATATTAAATGAAGAAAATACAAAGGTAATTGACAACTAACCTTGAAAAGTTGGCGGTAAGCTCCCCAAAGTCAGAGTTTCAAATTCAACTGACTCAATTTTAAACTTCCCAATATTTTGAGCTATGATCGGCTTTGCGATTTCCTTTGCCATCTTGCAGATTGCCTGAATTAAGGAAATGAAACTCATAACTTTTCTTTTTATCAGCAAAGATCAAAAAACAGTTGAAACAACAAAAGGAGCCCCCAACTCATCACACCTTGTCCAGATAAGGCCACATGTGCTCTATAAATTTGTTGAGCCAATCAACCTTTCAGAAAATAAAACAGCATAATGATATCGTGTTAGAAACTGCACTTGCAATTGGGGTTCTGTCTTTGCCATAAAACAAGGTTAGTTCATAAGTAGTACAAACACAAACATACTCGATCATAGTCTGGATTTTTCACCCATAGAGGTATTTCGGGAAGCATGCGCTGCAAAGCCTTTGAGTCTTGTTCAACAAGTGGCCGAATCGTGGGATCCTGACACAAGTTAATGGTGAAAATATCTTAATGACCCACAATTAAGAAGTTAATATTTCTTGATAGTATTTCAATAACTCACACAAACATTAATCACCCAAAATAAATGTAAGCGTACAAACAAGAACACACCCATCTTCCAACACTAGAAAAAATATAGAGGATAGAACCTGCAACAGTTTATTATATTTCGCTAAGGGAGTTGGTTTCACAATAAATATATAGAAGGATATCATTTCAAATATATATAGATAAATAAATGCAAATGCTGCATATATTGCTAAAAGAAAAGGGAAGATTTATCAAGCCTCTTTCAATATACATGCATCAAATCTATTCTACTATTTCAAATGCAGAATGTATGCATGAACATAGAATGAGAAGAAAAGTAAGAATGATCAAGTCCAATTGGCCAAATCAACCATTCGTTTTAATTCCAAAATCAGCCATTAGAACAAAGGCAAACGTTGATACTGTTTCATAAAAATCATAACTCACAAGCAAAGATGAAATTCAAGTGCATTTTGTTTGACCATTTATATATCAAATAATTCAACAAAACCCATCATCAAAGGCAACAATGTTTCTCCAAATTCAATCCAACAAGGTGGCAAAAGAAGCAAATACAAAAATTAAAGCGACAAGATGATGACATATCTAACAATATAATGCAATTTAAAATTGAAACAAATGGTATTCGACTTTACACCACATTACATCCATCCAATTATCAAAAACTCAAAGCCACAGCATCTTCCCTAAAGCTGCTCCAGTGTCTTCATAATAAATTCACATATCTTCAAATTCCAAGCTCTAGATAAAACTTCTAATGTAACCTATGACTTATGAATTGTTCTCATGACAAATGAACTACTATCACATTTAAGGAAGGAAGACAACCACAAATCTCGGTGAATAGTCAAATGAGGGAAATTTTCCATAAACTTGCCTCATTGCCTATCAATCATCAATAAACTAATGTTTATATACATTTACAAAGATAAGTGATAAACAGATATTTTAACAGATAATCCTGATAAATACTAACCTAGTTGATTAAGAGATTAGATAAATTTCTACTCTTAAGATATCCTCCTAACAAATACCATATGAAACAGAATCAAATAAAAAAAAATGACTGAAAAGAAATGCAGAATGACCAAAATCGACAAAGGGGGAGGGGGGACCTCACCTTCACATTACTTGGTTGAAAGTAGATAAAGAGATAATACCCAACCACAACTCCAACAGAGACCCCAACTCCAAACCCCGAAAACCCCAAGACAGTACTCAAAAAACCCATCTCCTAACTCCTTGTAAAATCCTTGCGAAACAGGACCAGTATATGATAACAAGGAAAAGTCAGAAGCACTTCTCTTCCTCAAAAATGATCTGCACTGATCCAAATCACCCAAATCTCAACGCCTTCAGTCCTGCTTCCAAAATACAAAGTAAAGAAAAACAGTCCAAGTTTCCCAAATCTCCAAAATCCCAACTTCGCTTACCTCAAAATAAAAAACTTCGATGTAAAATCACAAAACACAGGACCTTTTTCTTCCCGTAAGTTGAAACAGCTCATCTTCTATCTTTCTTCGCAAAACTCTAAAAACCGAATGCCTCTCTTTAAAATAAAAAACCCAGATGTAAAATGACAAGAAAATCAGTCCCAAAACTCCCAAACTCCAATTCCTCTCGGTTCAAAATAAAAAATCCAAATGCAAAATGTAATGAAAGCAGTCTCAGAACTCAAGAACCAGAATTCCACTCGCTACAAAATAAAAAACCCAGATGTAAATAACAAGAAAAAGCATCCCGTCTATATGGAAAACTAATTAGGAGCATTTATTCGAAAATCTTTTTGTTCTTTTTTCTCTTTCTATTCCCTTTTCTTCCCTTGTAGAGAACGAAATTCAAACGAAAAGCAATGGGAATTCAAAAGCATCTTGTTGCTTCGTATTCTTTCTTCTCTTCTTGAAATTCACTCCTTTCTCTCAGAAACGTTGAAACTTGAAACAAGGAGAATTTATTATACTATATTTGCGGATTCTCTAGACTTCCCCAAACGAGATCTCAGCCGTGGATTTACAAAAATTAACTAAGGATTGTAGAAATTCCATACCAGATACCATTTGCTGTTTTCTCACTCTTTCATTTTAAATTTTTGATGTTTTTATAGTCTATATGTATCTCTTATTTTCGTTGGAAAAAAAAAAAAACAATGTCCTATCAAGTGTAGGAAACTTCTCTTTTTACTTATGTTCTATTCTTTAAAAAATACCAGATAACACATTAAAAGAACTAATTTAAATGATTAAAAAAATTAAAAAAAAACTGGCGGTGTGAACATATGGTTGTCCAATTCAAATTAAGAATTTGTAAAGATGTGATTTAATGATAAATAAACCATTTGATATATTAAAAATTATGAATTCAAATCATTCTCATCATAAAAAATTACTTTTTATAGCGTTATTCAAAATAATATAGAACTCTATATAAAAAAATTTACATGTACTTTAAGAATTAGTCACAAACGATCTAATTACTTCCATCCTACCAAATTAGTTAAATTAATATTTATGAATTTATAGAAAATTAAATGAACGTCCACTTCACATTCATACTTATTTATGTAGAATTTCAAACTTCAAGGTTTTGGATTTTATATATCTTTCACATCACCATCTATGTTTTAATACAAGTATGCTTTCCACGTCGTGAAAATTTTGCAGGAGAGGGCAATGGTTGGCAGGATATTCTTTGGACACCTGACAAATGACGTGTGACATGAGACTATTGATTGGGTGTAGGTGGAGGGGTCGATTATAGTTTTTTATCCAATTAATTTTTAATCTTTTAGAATAAAAAATTCGACCATATTTTGAATATATTAAGACTTCAGTTAAAATTTGTAAAATAAACAATGTCTAATACAAGAGACATTGCTTGATTAAATCATATTTCTAGATAGTCCATTTGAATAAACTCAAAATTTATTAAGAGATAAAGGATGAAATGAATTTTCATTTTATATCTACCGATATACCGTTGATCAAGTACCGATGGATTGATAACACGTCATCTACATGTATATGGCGTGTTATCGGTACACCGGTATAATCAATCCCGTGTCTTCTAGTCAATTTTATCCCTAGTAAGATAGACTGACCTTTTTATGACCTAATAATTTTATTAGAGCTTAAATCTAAGCAAATAAAAATTGCATCTTCTAATAGACATTGCTTAAGTGAGAGAAAGTACTTAGACGACATTGCTTTATCCCACTACTAAAGTACAAAAGTCACTTTCAAATTGAATTATCAAAGCTTAATTAAATGAAAATTGGTGTATCTTTCAAATGTTCAATGCTTTGCTTCTACACAAGGAAACATATGCCTACTTTTTTCCTTTAGTTTTGCTAAATTATATTTATCTATAAAGTATTCTATCGGCACCCAATTATGTATACTTTAGTGTATGATGCACAATATTTCCATTGAAAATGAAAACCCATTCTTTGATAATGTTTGATATTGCAATTTATTATCAGACATTTCTCATTTATCACAAGCATTCATGTTTCTGTCTTCAAATTTTGGCATTAGAAAACTCTTTAGAGTCAATTCGGGGGAGTTTTTAGTTCACTCTCGTAGAGTTATCAGGTGTATACGAGTAAAAAGACTAGAGGCCTAAACACCTTGGACGTAAAAAAAAAAATTTCTTAAATGTATCTGTATCTAAGGAGGTTGCTAAATAAAAATTGACATGTAGAGGATGGATGACTAACACAATGGGTGAGTAAAATTTGAACATAATCTGATTATTTTAACTTAAAAAAATTGATTGCTATAATTTATTTATTTTTCGTAACTTATCTCACAAAATTATGATGATCAAATAGAGAAATTTCCCCTAAGTCTTATCATCTAGAAAGTCTTATATCCATCTCATTTAACTACTCAGTGCCTAACATGTGATAAATGTAAAGTCTCCTTGAAATAAATAATCTAGTCTCGCTACAGTTGCTCTTTCACACATGTGGCTAACTTAGAAATATTAATAAATCTGATATTTTAACCATTTCAACTTATTCTGTCTTAGTAAAATTCGGCCAAATATCGGTTGATTTATTTTTAATTTAAAAAAAACAAATATCGGTTGTGGGCTCGGTCGAGATCTCGGTCGATATTTTTTTTTTAATTTTTAATTTTTTAAAATAGTATTTTTTATTTTATTTTAAAAAAAAAACCACTTAGATTTTCGAAAAAAAAAATTGAAGAGACAAAATCTCGGCCAAGCCGATCAATTTTGGACCCCTGGTCTCAATTAAACAAGTGCATTGGATTGATGGGTGGGGCTCGGGATTACGAGTGAAGTCCATGAAATTCTGATGATTTTTAACCCATTACTTAACCATATATGTATAGATTAATGGTGTAAAAATTACATATATTATTATTAATTAAGCTCTATATATGTAATATAATCTCCCCCCTCACTCAAAAACAAAATCATCCAATTGACGTTTGATATAGGACCTCAAAATGAGATTTAGATTCACTTTGTTCAAGTATGTTAATTTTCAATCGAGTTCTAACAAGTGAGTTTGGGCTTTCCATCTATCCAAATGGATGGTGTTGGGCTCAAGCCCAATGGATTGAAAGTGAAGTTTGGACATTAAGAGTACAAACGGGCTCGACTTTGAGTAGATGAAAGCTTGGGCCTTGGGGTGAAACTGAGAGCAAAACCCTCTATGAGCCTCAATTTTAAAAATAAAAAATAAAATAAAATTTTGGTTAACTGATGATATGAAATTATTTAATTACTAATATAATATTATAACTGATATGCTACATAGTCTTATACAAGTTATGGTATGAATATCATATAAATCAAGATATAGGTCGATATTTTTGCAATAACTTGCTTATAAAATATTTGAGCACTGCAATGCAAAATGCACCCTAAATTGTAGATTGCCTAAATTGCAAATCAAAGATATTTACTGTAAATTTGAAGTAACATTCAACTCACATTTTTCCTTCAATCCAATAATTATAAGTCATATCATCAGTCACTCCAATATTGATATTGGTCCACAAAACCCCGATAAATTTTAGCCCATATTTCAGTTTTCAGCCGAATTAGAACTCAAAATATCAATAAAGATGTATCTGATCCATATTTGCATATTTTAGAGTTTTTGTGAGCTCATTTAAGATGTATGCAATGGCCTTGATTATAATACAGGTTTAGATCTTGTACATCATTAATGAGCTGGGCTCCTGTCTGACTCATATAAATGGGCTTAATCACTCATATCAGGCCGAAGTAACTAAGGTGGACTCAAACAAGTCTTTGCTTAGCCATTAGTAAAAGAAAATTATCAACAGGAAAATTACATATCAGTTCCTTTCGATTATGAAAAAATTCAGCCAAAATTTTATATTTTACCAACATTATTTTCTTTGGATTTAATTCATGAACATTTTTCTTTAAAAAAATTTACGTGTGGAAACCGCAGAATATCCAGCGTAAAACTCCCATGGGTGATTCTTACTTCATTTCCCTCTGGGTAGGTGAATAAACCTGATTGTGAATATATCATCCACATCCACTGCTCGCAGTTTCAATTTTGTCTAGTAAATGTTATGAATGATGGCTTGCATTTTTATGATTTGCACTATGCTAACTTTTAGGATGTAAAAGTTTTACACTCTGTGGATAGTGAGAATATAGAAATACAAAGAGAGAAAAAAAAATGTTTTTATGTTTTTAAATTCATTTCGCAACTCATTTTACTATATATAATGAAATTGACAATATAGTATTAGTACAAGAGTGGACATTAATAAACATATTCCATTTTTCTCATGAAAAGCTGTTTAGTAAGATTCATGGGAAAGAGTTGTCTACTAAGTGTCATCATTCCACTATTCTAATAATAATAGTTTAGTGATAGACTAAAAGAATGAGTATTAGTTGGATAGTTGTTTGAATACATTGTTATAATGTTTCACAAAATTGACTCATTTGTTGGCATGGGATAATATCATTGTTCATTCTCCATTTAATTCTCTCTTATCACATATTTGACTGTACTTATTGAGCCCGACCCAATCCAAGTTAAATTAGGGTTGGGTCCGGCTCAATAAGTTTTGGCTCAATAAGTTTTGACATGGATTGAATTGGGTTCATTGAAACCCAGCTCAACCCACCTGAGTTTTAGCTCTAAATTTTGGATTAAAACTTTAAATGATGGTATATATTTAAGTATAATTTCAATTGGTACAATTATATTGTCAATTTACATAACAAATATTTAAAAAAATAAAAAATGGTACCAGATGCAAAATAATCAGGCTTAATAAGATGGGCTCAGGCTTCGATAAAATAATCAGACTGGGGTTTTTTTTTAGTGAAGCTCAACTGGAGAATACCCCTAAGAACAAAGTAAGGTTTGGGCTTCCATTATCAAGTTAGGCTACTAAACCACCCAAATTACAACACATTTATCAAAAAAAAAAAAGAAGAGAGTTTCATTTTTATACAACAAAAAGTTTAATTAATTAATTAATTAATTTATTTATTTATTATTGTGACAAGTGCATCTAAAACATATAAACAGGCTTAGATTCAAGTTGGGATTTGCATGTGCCAAACCCTATTATAGCCTTGCTTACAGAGAGCGGGGTTTGAACCTTCAGGGTTCTAGATTTCATATTGGTGATATCGACAGAAATGGCCTGAAGTATGTTGAAGGTCTGGTTAAAATACGAACAAATTTCAGCTTATACAGTATTTTTTTTTTTAATTAACAAATGGTTAATATTTCAGGCCATGCAAGTGATTGCCTTCCGCCTCAGGATGCGGGAGGTTGCAGGTTTGAACCCCTATCGCCTAATCTTGGTGTGCCCTAGGAGTAGTGGACTCACCCATAGGAATTTTACACTAGCTATCTCATGATTTTTCACACGTAAAAAAAACAAAAAGTTCAATAGTGTTATATCTTTTATTTAACTCAGATCCAAATTAGAAAAGTTATTATTATTGTTAACTTATTTCAATGGATTTTACTATAAAATTTTGCTAAATAAAATAACCACTAATGAAATATAGATTATAATATCTAACAATCATCATAATATAATTTTATTAATATTAGTTATTACGTAGTTGTCGATAATAAAATCCATTCACAATGTTCGAAAAAGACATCTAGTTATGAAAAAGCAGATGACCTCTGGAGTAGGGCATAGAGAAAACATAACTTGAATATTACAACAGTAACCTCATTTGTTTTTTTTTAAGATTAACACGTGGAAAACTGAGATACAGTTCAACTAAAATCGATGAGTCTACTACCCCTAACGTATACTAAGGTTAAGCCATGGGAACTCGAACCCGCAACCTTCCACTTCGTGAGGCGGGAGGCAACCAGTTAAACTACGTCATTTACATACGAATGAAATTATTTTAGGCATTATAGGAATATAACCTAGTAATAACTTAATAAAACAATAGAAATTTATTGGGCTGTTAAGAAAATGACAAGTGAATTAAAAAATAATGTTGTCTTGATCTAATTGTCTTTTGTCTCTTAGAAATAAACAATTAGGGTATTTGATTATTAAAGATGCTGTTACAAGTTGCATTAAATTATATGACAAAATAAACACCTTTTATTAAAATCTTTTTATATTATTATAATACATGTGGTAACCTTTGCGTGGCATTCTTGTGATTTTTTATGAAAATATTTAGAAAATATATATTTTTCATCTCAGTGTGCTTTTGTTTTCATGAGAGTGCTTCTGTCATAATACAAAGTACTCTCAATGTCAATTTTTTTTTCAAATACTCTTACATAAATTCTAGATTAGTAGGAGACACGCTTTGCACGAGTATTTTTTTTTTTGAATTTTACCTTTTTTTTTTTTTTTTCCAACATAAAAGCAAATCACCACTGCTTAATGAACGAACGGTTAATATTCATTTCACATATATTTACACTGTCCTCTTTATATATAGATAGAGTTTAAGGACTTTTAAAATATTTTTATGAAAAATATCAAAAAGTACAATAATTTTTTTAAAAAAATTAAGATTTATCTTGCATGTCTAATGGTCTAACTAAAAAATGCTATTGGTGTAACCATGTAGGGCATAGTCATTGGTGAGGGTTGGTGGGGAAACATTAAGAATAGACATGGTCCTTTGTGGTGCAAGACTTGGCAGCTATTTTGGTGGACGGTGCCTAAAATCAAGACTAATTAACCAATAGGGTCGACAAATTAATCGACAGACCCGCTCATAGATGTGCCATTTGATCAAATTAAAGTGATTGATTTTAAGTTTTTAACCATCTCTCTCTCATTTTCATTTCCTTATCATAATCTTTGAGAAACAGTCTAAGATTTGGTTGATGGATTTTTTTAACTTAAAATTTCAATATTTTATTATTATTATAATAATACTGTGCGTTGCGGCGGACTTCTCTAACTTGCCGTGTTTCGGCTCCTTTTGGGTCGCGTAAGTTTTATTTTTTGTGTCATTTTTATCATTTTTTTTTCACGTTTTTAATTACCTATCTTTCTTTGAGTTAGTATTATACCTTCTCAACTTTATGTAGTGGGGGTTGCCTCTACTCTTTTACAAACATATTTAAATCACATGAAATATGTTCTTTCAATTTATCTTCTATAAAAGTTATTTTTAATGTGATCATTTTTATTCTAATATTTAGAGTTAATCCACTTCTCTAATATAACATGCATATCTCTGTCATACTAACTTTGTCTATCTGACTTTTATAAGTCTGATACTTATTTTATAAAATAAGCAATTAAAGATATAAACCCATGATTAAGAACTGACTGACATTCAAGATCCATTGCTAATTGAACAAAAGCCATGTTTTATTGTGTTATACATGATTTTTAATTAAATTAGTACAACACACGTGCTTTTGAAATGATTCTTTTGTTTACCATGATTTATTAATGGTTATATTAGGAAAGATATATTGTGCTTTAAAAGTAAAATGGGTTTGAATCAAACTTATAAGAGTGAGAAAAAAAAAAAAAACAAATAAGACTACTTAGATAAAAGTAATAACTCAAAATTTTTTGATCTAACAGGCAATTGTGATCTCACATTATTTTCACTGAAGTGGAACTAGAAGAAAAAAATAAAAAAATACCTAAAAAAATGAAGATCTAAACTCTAAAGTACTTGCTGTGGTGCTTTTATTTCAAATAATGATTACAAAAGATTGAAAAATAATTGAGTTTAGATAAATCAAAACTTATTAAACAAAATAATCAGCAAAATCAGTCTTAAAAATAGTAGAATTTAAATTTTCTGATACTATTACTAATTACGATTGCGACTTTTCTATTTCATTAAAAGTTGAAACTAGAAAAAAAATTGTAAGCCCCATCCAAACTCCAAAGTTCTAAAAGTTTATAATATCATTTATTCAGTCTATTCAAGAGAAAATAGAAGAAATGAATTTACACTTGATAATAAATACTCTCTATCCAAAAATACTTGTCCCATGTTAGAATTTTTTATTTACCATTTCATAAAATATTATTTTTTACATGTTGGTTTTTTATTATTTGGACAAGTCAAAACTTATAAAAGAAGGTTATCTTCCGATCACGCTAAAATGCAATTTGGAGCTGAAAATAAATGAATCGAACAAATAAATTAGGACAATTCCAAAATGCATATAGGACAAGTATTTTGCGATAGAAGGAGTATTTTATAATTTTGCTTCCGTGAAGATCGAGTCTAGAACTCCACTAACCTAATCCAACCTAGTCATTTTAAATATTTTTCAAAATATTTAAATAAAAACCTGTGAGATGTGTCACATCTGTCAAAATTAAAGAGTTAGAAATGGTCATCCTCCTAATGTTGAAAAGAGGGAGAAAGATACTCTCCCAACACCCATCAGCCCTTTTTTCTGAATAAGCACACACTAGTTTTATGATAATCAGCTTTTATATTATACGATGGAAGCAAATCTAATCTGCTTTTTCAATTTGAAAGTTGGTTCTTCCAATATATGATATTGCAGACTTACAATTTCAGAAAGATGTGGCCATGGTCGGTGCTCTCATGTCAGCAGAAAAAAAAGAAAGAAAGCAAGCCAAGTACGAAAAGAAGAAGGGAGTTGTGGTTGACTGTATCAAGGATATTGAAAGCAAAGCAAGAATCATCCACTAGACTTTGTTTTGGGTCCCACATTTCACTCGTCCAATCTTCTTCTACTTTTTTATTATCTAAATCGAAGATCTCTCTATCACTATCATATATATATATATATATATATATATAATTTCATGGGTGAGTCCACTACCATACAAAGGTTAGACCATAGGAGTTTGAATCCAGAACCTGCAACCTCTCACTCCTGAAGTGGGAATCAACCAGTTGAATTATACCCACGTAGGTAATTATAATTTTTTTAGAATATTATAGTAATGATCTTTTTTCTTATCAAAGTGTGTAAGTTTCTTAAATCACTCGACTTATTATCAGGTGCAAGTCACTCACTTGTACCTATGAAATAATTCTACAAAGAGTGAGACTTTAGAATAGAGTAAGAATTAAATACAGAACTTCTGTTTTTTGAAGCGGGTTTTTAACGATCACTCCAATTCTTTTAAGTTACCGGTAATGATCCTTTTATAAGGATTTCTCAAAAAAATTATCCTTTAAAAATGTTTTTTTTTCTTATTTTCAGCGCACTTTACCGTTAATGAATTGTTATTTATCAATTTGACACTAATTCAATTACTTCTCAATCGTCTAAATATTACCTATTGACCATTAACTTAAAAAAGACAACAAAAATCAAAAGTTAAAGAGATGAATAATTGTGACACTTTTAAATTATCACATGAGTTTTATAGATAAAGACGTTGCATGAAAATGAGAACCAAAAATCGTCAAAAGTATGAGTGGAGGGCCAAATAAAGCAGACACTCTAACGTGAGGGAGACTGGCTCTTCATTTTTTTAAGAAAAAAGTACATATTTATTATTAGTTGGGCTCTATACGATTGAGTGAGTTGGATAGAACACTTTACAAATTATATATTTTAAGAAAATACTCTTCTATTTAACCATTATAATTTGTGAAATATATTATGAAAAATAAGATTTAAATTTTATCTATGCAACATCTTAATCATTTTTTCAATCTCATCTATAAAATATAGAATCTACTTCAAAACTTGATGAACATCCTCACGTTGACTTTCAAAATTTTAACCTAGCAAAGTATTTATCTATTTTTATTTAGAATTTTTTTTTCTGGAGAATGTCACCAATAGGAGATGTTCTCACTTGGGTTTCCATGAGGGGTCCATTGAGGTATGATATCATAGTCTCTCCTTTAAACACTCATCCAATTTTGTGAATTATATACGTAATCAATTTAAACTTATTTTGAGTTTCACCGTTGGATTAAAAATCTATCAAAAATTTTGGATTGGTGTTTTTCTTACCATTGAAAATTAGAACTTTTCAAATTCAATATATTTGATTTTTTTATTTTTTATGACCAAGGTATTTAGACCTCTTAGAATATCAAAGTGACCTTTTAGAATAGAGAGAAAATTAAACTGAAGACTCTTGCTATAAAATAAACTTGAATTTTTATTAAAAACATTGTTTAGAATTTCTTTAAAAGCCATAATTCTCATACATGTCACTTTTATCACCTTAGACAAACATACTGTTGCTCATCAACGAAATCCCTCAAGACTTTATTTATTTCTCATTAAAAATAAAGATTACTTTATCCAATAAAGCAAATGATCCCACTTCACAAGTAAAGCAAATGATCCAACTTTATAGAAAAGGCAATGGATGTGATGTGTATGCCGGACCACTTCATAACCTCTTTCTCTAATTAGGGTTACATTTAAAATAATAAATCTCTCTCTCTCTCTCTCTCTCTCTCTCTCTCTCTCTCTCTCTCTCATTTGATTAATTAAATAATTTTCAAAGCAGTTTACCCACAAAACAGAAAACAATCAAACATTGTTACGTTCCAACGTTATCTGCAGTTGATTGTACACATTTTCGTACTCCAACAGGTAATTTTGATTAGGAATTGCAATGCCTAGTTTGGCATGACAATCCCACTTGATGTCACTCTACAGTATAGACTTGGAATGATTTGACAATTATTTTCATATTTAATATTGTACTAATTATATGAGATTTTTGTTAATAGTAATATATAATAGTAAAATATTATTATTATTTTTTTTTTGAATTTACGTGTAGAAAATCACAGGATACCTAACATAAACCTCCAGAGCCCACTACCCCTAGGGCACACCAAGATTAGGTCATAGAGGCTCGAACCCGCAACCTCCGACTTCCTGAGGTGGGAGATAACCAGTTGAGCTACACCCATTTGGATCTTACACTTTATATTATTCATATATACATATATCGCTATATATATATGGATATTTTCTGGAATTTTTATTTTTGAATTTATGTATGAGAAATTGTAGGAAATCCAACGTAAAACTCACAAGATGATACCCACTGCCTTTAGAACACATCAAGTTAGACCATGGAAGTTCATACCTGACACCTCTTACTTTCTAAAGCGAAAGGTTAACCAGTTGAGCTCCATCATGTAAACTAAATCATATATACATATATCATCCTATTTATATGGATATTTTCTCATATTTTACGTGAGGTCTCAATCATAAATATATTTACACCTATGATTTTAATAGTATAATAAGAAAAAAAAAACCTTCCTCAATTTTTTTGCCGCCCATTTAGACACCAGGGTTTTTAGTTACCAGACACCAGTTTTCAGATTTTTAAAGTAAATTACTCTTTTGCCCTCCTGTATTTTATCCTTCGGACAATTCTTCTGTTGATTTTTCGGTTCCTTCGTATGATTCATGTTGATGATACAGTGAAATTCCTTAAACATTTTAAACCGTAAAATGTCTTTTAAAATTTTAAAGTTATTTTTTAAGCACTGTGTATTTCCAAAATTTTTCAAATTAAATATCCAGACTAATTACGATAATCTGATAAAAATACTTTAAGACTTTAAGGTCTTTTAACATTCTCAAATACTTAAAACACAGTATTTTACAAATAAGGATATCCCTAGGCTGTGTCGAAAATATATTTAGAAGTATCAAAAGACCTTAAAGTTTTAAAGTATTTTTATCAAATTATCGTAATTAGTCTGGATCAGGGGTACAAAAAACGTTATCGGCCGATATTTTTCTCTTCCCTCCTCTTTTTTTTAAAAAACAGCCGATATCGGCCGATATTTTGATATTGGCTGATATGATACGACCGATACGATATGATATCGGCCGATACGATATGTATCGGCCGATATTTTCGACCCCTGGTTTGGATATTTAATTTGAGAAATTTTGAAAATATACAGTGCTTAAAAAATAATTTTTTAAATAATAAAATTCCCTTTAAAACTTTAAAATTATTTTTTAAGCACTGTGTATTCCCAAAAATTTTCAAATTAAATATCCAGGTTAATTACGATAACTATAAAAATACTTTGAGATTTCAAGGTCTTTTGACACCCCCAAATGTGTTTTTGGCACAGCCGATGGATACCCTTATTTATAAAACACTGCGTTTTAAGCATTTGAGAGTCTCAAAAGACCTTGAATTCTTAAAGTATTTTTATCATACTATCGTAATTAGTCCGGATATTTAATTTGAGAAATTTTAAAAATATACAGTGCTTAAAAAATAACTTTTTAGATAATAAAATCTCCTTTAAATATTTAAAGTTATTTTTTTAAGCAATGCGTATTTCCAAAATTTCTCAAATTAAATATCCGGACTAATTACGATAACCTGATAAAAATAATTTAAGACTTTAAGGTCTTTTGACACTCCTAAATATATTTTTGACACAGGTAAAGAATATCCTTATTTGTAAAATACTGTGTTTTAAGTATTTGGAAATGTCAAAAGACCTTAAATTCTTAAAGCATTTTTATAAGATTATCTAAATTAATCTAGATATTTAATTTGAATTTTTTTGGAAATACACAATCAAGCATTTTTATAAGATTATCTAAATTAGTCTAGATATTCAATTTGAAATTTTTTGAAAATACACAATCATTCGTTCGAAGGATCTTATGATCCTTCGGATGATTTAACCGCCGAGGAAATTGAAAAATCAAGTGAAGAATGTCTGAAAGGATAAAATGCAAAGAGAGTAAAAAAGATAATTTACTAAAAAATTTGAATGGTGTCTAGTAGTCTAATGGACGGCCTTTGATTATGGATTTATACCGTTCCCTCCTCTCGAGGACATAAACCTACTCACTATGAAGCTGCCCTCTTCTTTCCAAGTGGGGCCCACCAGATCAGACATATGGTCCAGATTCAATCCAGTCGCTCTCTATCCTGTCCAGCTTCGACGAACTCGATGAGTAGGAGAAAAAGATCTACGGTCCCAACCACGCAAAAGTTTATTTTGTTCCTTGAATCCAACGGGTCAGATTCCATCGGCGGCTGCCGCCCTATGTATCTACAGAGAGACCGACTTTAGTGGTTGTCGGCAAATTAGCAAAAAATTCCTTAAAATAAACACATTTTTAAATTAATTTCAGCCGTTATAATTTCTCTATAAAATCGGACAGTCTAGGATTCAATCTCCAACTTTCGGAGAAAGAGAAGAAGAGAAATTCTCTGCGACTTCTTCTTCTTAGTATTATTTCATTTTCAGTTTTTTGTTTTTTTACATTTCTCGATGATCATGTGCATGAATACTTAAAAACCCAGATCGAGATTTTTGAAATCTTTGAAGTTTTCTCAACCCTCGGAAATCCATTTCCATATTTTTATTTTTCAGCTTATTAATTATTAATTAATCCAATTCCATCTCTTCTTCTGTTTTTTACTTGGAAATTGTTGTTATATTTCATGTCGGATCATGTTCTACTGATTGAAACTAGGTTTTTGTAGTTCAAATCCATGAAAGCTTGACAACCCATATTGAGATTTTCACAATCTTTCAAGCTTTTCAGAATTGAAAAAAAAAAATCCCATTTCTTCTTCTTCATCTCATCCTTTTTCTTCTTCTTCTTTCAAGCTTATTAGAAGTAAGAAATCCATTTCTATTCCTATCTTCGTCTTCATCTTGCTCTTCTCCTCCTCGTGCTCCTATTGTAGTATTGTTGTTTATTCTACACTACCCGATAGAAGGCTCTTGATCGTGATTGCCGAATCACATTCATTTGGTGTCTTGTACTTTGATTTATTTGTTTGATAATTGTTCTTTATTTGCCCATTTATATTCACACAAAGTGGAAAAATATAGTGGTTTTTCCCAATTTTCGGACTCCATTCTGTATTTTTTTTCGCAATGGAGGCTCTAATGCTTCAGGATCAATCCATATCCGCCTGCAACCGAAGCCGGAGCGGCACTTCTATCGTCAATGGCTTCATGTATCGTAGCATTTCAGGAAATCTTTCTCAAGGAAGTATTTCTGCAATCCCTCCTCCTCTCTATTCATCATTTTCATCTTTCTCACCATCTTTCTCTTCTTTCAATTCTCAGCAGCAACCTCCTCTCTTACCTCTCCCTTGTGCAAAAATTCCAGCTTCAAATCGAAAAATCAACAGAGGTAAAGATCAGGGCCTTGCACCCAAGAAAATTAAATCCTTTTCTACTAATTCAAAGAGAGATGTCTCCCGGCCGATGACGAAAGATTGTGCGACAGCTCCGCCAACGGACCGATCGGGGCCTGACCCAAGTGATCTTCTTAAGGAAGCTCCGAAAGTACTGAAATCTCGTACTTCTTCTCTAAAAGGTTCATCTTTGTGTGAATTGGACGAGTTTTCGGCATTGATCTTTTCCCTCTCTCCCCCTCCAAGTAGCCTTCCACTGCCGAAATTTTCACTCGGGCCAAAGTCCCGGTGCAATGCTAAATCCGGAGTGGTTGACACCGGTGCAGCTGATGACCTCCAGCGCCTTCTTCGTCTCAAGGAGTAACCACTTTTCTTCGTGGGGATTATCAATTCACTCAATGGGATTTACTCCTTAATAATTTGTATTTAGTGTTTGGCTTTTATTTAGATGAAGAACAAATTAGGGTTTTTATCTTGTTCTTCTCACCTCTTTGATCCTTTCACCTTATTTTTTTTGGTGATGGGTCTTGTTTATGTAGTAAAAATCTTGCTTAGAAGAAGAAGGAGGTGGAATGGTTAGGGTTTTCGTGATCACCTTGTTACTTTTGTAAAGAAGGTGAATAAAAGAAATGTTTGTTTGGAGTTACTTTATTTTATTTAATATGATGTTACGTTGCTGATTATTGTAATGAAGCTACTAATGATGGATTCTCAATGATAATTTCTCTTTTTTTATCTTTTATGTGTTTGGCATAAGTGTATTTGTAGTGTGACATGTGATTAACTTCTAAAATAGGTCAGTTTTTTTAGATAATATATATATATATATATATATATATATATATATATATATATATATATAACTTATCAAAATAGCATATGAATAAAATTGAATCTTATCTACTTATCTTAATCTTATAGTGGATTTTAAAAATTATAATTACTTTTAGTAATAAATTTCCATAATCCATATTACAGAGTTTACTAATAGAGTTCAGGAACTTTTTAAATTATATAGTTTATAAAATTTCCTATTCATTCTATATAGAGTCTAGTTCATGGGTGAATCCCTCTTAAGTAAATTAATAGGGAGTTGAATGCATAGTTTTGAATGAGACTTGGTAGTTGGTATGACACTATATTAATTTATTAAATATAAAATAGAAAAATCAATTAATTCGACCTATCATATCAACTGATAAATAAAATAAATACCAGTATGAAGAAGGAAATAACTTGAAATAGTAATTATTTGTCTGAGATAAGAAGGTATCTTTAGTTTGATGGGTTTGGGGGGGAGTGGGGACCAATATTATTTGCTGCAAACTTTAATAAGAGGCAGCAATGGGACCAGTTAATGCTTGAGACCCACATGTTGCATGATGTGTCAAAATCATATGACACTAGCGTTTATATTGTCTCCCCGGTTTAGCAGTGAAAAAACTATTATTATTTTTTTATGTGATAAAGGTGTTGAGGGTCTTTTACTTAATTAATTTTAATTATGAAAAATAATAAATTTGAACTCAAAACTCTCCTTTTCTAAAATGGATTATTGGCCAACACAATAATCTCTTGAAATTATTATCCTTGAAGTCAATATAATTTTCAATAAAAATAAATATAATTTTTTTATACTGGAACATATATTTTTAAAGAGAGAAGGGTTTCAATCATACACTAATTTAATGGTTTTATAAGGTTTAGGTATAATCAATAATAAGTTTATTTATATATTTATTATTATATAATTATTATTTTAAATATTATATTTTTTGTGAGATTTTTTCGATAATATCCTTGTAAAAGCTCTAAAATTTTAAAATATCCATATACTACCTGTGGCCAAAAATATATCAAGAACAAGTCAATTCAGATTGTTTAGTTCTATAGCTTATAGCATTAGATAATTTACAATGCCACTAATAAGCAATTGCCATATATACAAGTCAAAAGTGAATTGGTCCTTATAAATTTTTTAGCAACTTTTTTTTTTTTTTTTTTTAATTTTTTTATTCAAAATATCAAAAGTTAATATTAAAAAAGAAATATATTTGAAATTTAAAAGTTCCTTACCATTTTTATCCTATATCTTTAACCGTTTTGATATATTACGTAGAGTTTGAATGTTATTTATAATATTATATTAATATTACTTAGAGTTTGAATATTATTTGTAATATTTATATTAATATTACTCATATTAATGTTATATGTAATATTTATATTAAATTATTACTTGACCGTTTTTACCATCTTTGACTGCGGTTGAAACCGGTTGAACTTAAAATGCCTCGTAGACAGTTTGTTAGACGGTTCGATTGTTTAATGGATCCACCTAAAAAAAAGTCATCATTTATTTTCTATTAAAAATTAAAACTGGAATGAGGACATATTTGGCTCAGCTCCATTTTCCGTGAAGTTCTCATTCATTCTCCTTTTTTGTATAATAAGCAAGAATTTATATTTCCTCTCTCCACATCCTACTCTTTCCTATAAGACCGGAAAATTACATACCTGTAAGCACTAGATTCGGTGTCCTCAACCTTCTAAAAATCTCCACTTGGTGCAACTAGAGCAACAACAGCGTCCCCTAGACAACTTTGCAAGGTTGAGAGGAACCGAAAGCATTGTTTTATTCTGTCATTCTATGAAGTTTTTCCCATTGTATCAAAGTATAAAACTAGTGAGGAGAAGACTCTCCATCTGAACAAGTACGAGGAAGAGATGTGGCCGGCTAATGGTATGCTTCTTTTGAAGCTTGTTTCTTTGTTGGTCGTCACCATGGCAACCGTGTTGGCTCACGACGAGAAGAAGGAAAATGGAGTGATATACGATTCTCGATCGTTGATTATCAATGGACAGAGAGAGCTTCTCTTCTCGGGTTCTGTTCATTATCCCCGTAGCACTCCTGAGGTATTTCATCATCGTCATCATCGTCATAATTATTATATACAGTAGTTAGATTCAAATTAAAGCATTCTAGAGTCAGAGCAAAGAATGCGCCAAAGTAGGGTCTTGTGTTCCATTTCGGTTTAACCCTAAAGGGTTACTCTTATATTTAGCGGTTTACACGTCTTTAAAATTAATCGTGTGAAGCATTGAACATCTTAGTTAAAAAGAATAATAAGAATCAATTAAAAAGATTGAAACCCTAAACTAGAGACTTTTCTTCTAACAAGGCTTCTAACAAATCATATATATACTTATTTCTCTTTGTAAAAATCACTTAATAGGTGACTTGAGGGCAATGCTTTCTTCCCATTTCAAATAGATTTTTTTCCTCTATCATCAATATTGTCTTCTTTTGTCATAACAGGGTTAATGATGTTATGATTGATTTGACTTTCAAATATGGATTGATATATTTTGGTTTACAATCAATTCAACATGACCCATATCAGACATATCAATCGATTTTTAAGATAATTGAAGACTGAAATTTTCATTTTAAATTAAATTTAAAACTCAATTTACTGAGGATTTGATGCTGTGTTTGCATCAGATGTGGCCCAATATTATTTCCAAAGCAAAGCGTGGAGGGCTGAATTGCATCCAGACATATGTATTTTGGAATGCGCATGAGCCTCTTGAAGGTCAGGTATGTAATAAAAATAATTCCATTTGAGAATTTAGATGAATATTTTCATTATGATTTTTTTTTCTGATAATGATATTTTAGTCTTTTAAGAGATTTTTTTTTGAAATTTCAACCTATTGCAATAATTTCATCATTTCTAAAAGGGTAATGATTTTCACACCAGTGTATTTGATAGTTGCACACTGGTGTGAAAATCCATGCCCTTTCTGAAAATGTAAAATAATAAAATTAAATATTGTATGGGCCTTTTACCATAGAGTTTAATATTTTTCGTGATTCCTTTGATTAATGATATATATTATATACTTTGGAATGGTAGTACAATTTTGAAGGAAGGAATGATCTGGTGAAATTCATCAAGACAGCGTGGGAGCAAGGCATGTATGTGACCCTCAGAATTGGGCCCTTTATCCAAGCAGAATGGAATTATGGGTACATTTTTTTCACTTAATCATGATTTTTATTTTTTAATTATTTTATTTTAAGCAAAAATTTTGTAAAAGGGAAAAGTAAAAAAAAAACTCATACTTTTCTTTGTTGCGATGACTGTGGATGCATATCAGTGGGTTACCATTTTGGCTAAGAGAGGTTCCAGGCATCATTTTCAGAACAAATAATGAGCCATATAAGGTATTTTTTTTTCTTTTAATAATTATATGGGCACGATTAGGTTCTGTTAATGCTTAATAGAGCTTGTTTGTAGAAACTTTTATTAATTTCAATTATAAATTCCAATCTCAGATTTATAAAATAAATGATTCTGATCACCATGTATAAGCATATAAGTTAGGAAGTTGAAATGTATAAGCACTAAAATCACAACTCTTTTTCTTTCCCTTTCTTTTAATGGTATTCTTCTCTTCTTATAGCATCATATGAAAAAGTTTACCGAGATGATCATCGACATGATGAAGAAGGAGAAATTGTTTGCACCTCAGGGAGGACCCATCATTCTAGCTCAGGTTCATTTCTCTCACCACTCTCTCTCTTTCTCTTTTTCTTTTTCTTTTTAAGAGCAAAAAGTTTTACATTGTATCAATTATGATGTGATAATATATTTTCATTTAGCTTGGAAGGGTTGGTTTGAAAGTGGAAGAACCTGCTTTAAAAAGTGGTGGAGTGATCAAAGTATTTTATAAATTCCTAAATCTTCCTCCACACTTCCAATGTGGAACTCATCCGTGGCCCCAATAATTCTCTCTCGAACGAGTCCACCGATCCTATTTGCCTAGAGGATCTCCGGAGGCCACATGAGATAGTCTGAGACCTGCTCTGATACCACTTGTTACAACCTAAAACTAGTATATTAGGTAGAGTGATTTAAGTTCTTTATAGATCTCTAAATTTCCCTATGCACTTCCACTATAAAACTAATTATTGAATGTCCGAATGTGAAATATTGAATATGAAAAAAATAACGTGTCAAAATTATTCCTTTGATTTTTCTTTATTAGGTGTTGCCAAATCTTGCCAATGTGAAACTCATCTCTTGTTGTGGGTGCAGATAGAAAATGAATATGATACCATCAAACGTGCATTTAAAGAACAAGGAGCAGCATACATTCAATGGGCTGGGAATATGGCTGTGGCGACAAATATAGGAGTCCCTTGGGTGATGTGCAAGCAAAAGGATGCACCTGGCCCAGTTGTAAGCCTACTTCTCTACCTTCTTCATTCACCATCTTCACAACAACATTTTAGTTAGGACGGATGGCTTAGGCTGACAGTAAAACTTAATTTAATTTAATCGGATTACTCAAGTTTGAATTGACTTCAACCCAATTTACACCTCTAAACTTAACCCTTATTACCTTACTTAGTCAGCTAAGAAAGAGGTGAGGAAGCTCTCATTTCTGCTATAAGCAGGCCAAAATTAGGTTGATGCCTCCATTAAATTTCAAAGGGTAGTTTCAACTTCATACCCACAAGTATTTGAGGTGAATTTCAGAAGATTTTCATCTTAGAATTTAATAGATATTCACAAGATAATTTCCTCTAAAATTAGATTGATTGGGCCAGTAATAGAATGACACGTCACTCGACCGATATGCAATTAAATAGTGATATGATGGATAAAGTTTGAAATTGTGAATTCTCATTAATATTTCAATACAAATACATTTGGAACAAATAATATCGAAAGAGGAAATTGGTCTACAATAAATTTTCTTTTTCTTTTTCTTTTTTCATCTGGAATGTGAATTTTGTTCGTTTGCAGGTTAACGCTTGCAACGGAAGGAACTGCGGTGATACTTTTGACGGCCCAAATCATCCCACTAAACCTTTGTTATGGACTGAGAATTGGACACAACAGTAAGCAAAATTTTAAATGATAAAATCTCATATTTATATTTGAATTTAACAAATTATTTTACATAAGTCGACTATCTACTTAACATCTACAATTATTTTTATATTGCAGATTTAGAGTATTTGGTGATCCACCATCTCAAAGAGCAGCTGAAGACATTGCATACTCAGTTGCTCGATTTTTCTCTAAGAACGGCACACTTGCTAACTACTACATGGTAGAATTTGTGCTTAAGATCTCAAAACATATTCTTAAAAGTTAATTTAAAAAAAAAAAAAAATATAATTGAACTTAAATATTTATTTTTTGCTTGCATTCACAGTATCATGGTGGGACGAATTTTGGGAGAACGGCTGCTGCATTCGTGACGACTCGCTACTACGACGAAGCTCCACTTGATGAATATGGTTAGATAAAAGAAAACTCTACATTTCATCAATGTTTAATAATATAAAATAGGTTTTTAGATAAAAAGAAAAGAAAAAGAAAAGAAATAAAAATTACAATAATTTTTAGAAAATCAAAGTTTAATAAGACTAAGTTGAATTGTACAGTTCAGTTCAAGTTTTAAGACACTAGGTAGAGTTTTGGTTGAGGCTAGCACTTGTTACAAATGAACCCATTCATGGGCTCAAACTTGGTCCGAGTTATTTGTATATGCAATTCTTGTATTGAAAGTTATAACAATTACTTTTTATAAAATATTCAAATTTTTAATTCTACACGGAGTAGCTCAGCTGGTAACATTCTGTCTCAAGAAGCGGGATGGTCCGAGTTTGAGTCCACATGGCGTAACTCGGAGGATATCCTATGGGGGTGTGGGATCTCATCGGAAGGAGAGGTTTTGTAAAGCTATGCTCGAGGTTTCCCCTTCCGTCGTAAAAAAAATATATATTCACATTTTTATTAAAAAGAAGAAAATAATAGAATACAAAAAAGTGCATGAACTAAATTTTTATATGTGACTAAACTAATGAGCTTGGGTAGATGATTTAACAAAAAATAAATGATCAAATTGTTTTATTATTTGAATTCAATGCGTATATTGTTCAGTTCACAGATTTTTTTTTTTTTTAATGCCTTTAGGTTTGGAGAAGGAGCCCAAATATAGCCACCTCAAGGACTTGCACCATGCTTTGAGACTATGCAAGAAACCTTTGTTTTGGGGCAGTTACTCTAGCAAACACATAGGGAAGCGTCAACAGGTATTAATATGAAATTTTCATTTAAAAATTAATAGGAGATTGGTTGAGTTTACATTAAATCATCAAATTCATTTCTATTTCACCAATGATGTTTATTCTTATAGTATCATTTGGATAGCTGCATATGGGCTTGAGAACCAAAAATTGGCGCAGATTTTTTTTTTTTTAATTTTATAATTAGGATGCTCATTTTAATACGGACAAAATTTGTTAGGAGATACTGGATAAAGTGAAATTCACATTTTATTCCTACCGGTGCACCGCTCATCAACTACGGGTGTACTGATAACAGGCGCTCTGCATGTATATGACGTGTTATCAGTATAACGGTACTTGATGAGCGGTACACCAGTAAAGGTAAAATGAGAATTTCACTCTATCCCATATCTCCTAACCGATTTCATAAGATCAGTTCTCATGAGATCTTTATGTCAAATTTGACTCAATATATTTATTTCTACTTGTGACTTAGTTTTCTTCAATGTGTACACAAAAAAAAAAAATTCTTTCTAAATAAGGTATGCTAGGTTAACTTGGGTGATTAGAATGACACACCATCAATTAGAGCGGCACAACAAAATTCCTATTGTGGCACTAATTTTAAAATTAGGGCCGAGTTGTGTTAGAAGAAATAAAAATCCAAATTAAAATTGAGTTGGGTCAGGTCGAGTCAAGTTTTTTTAAAATTGATCCCACCTACCCATTAAAAAAATTTAATATAGCACTGGAGTTAAGTCAAACCAGCAATTCGATTAGCACTCAGGTTGAGTTGAACAATTTGAGTACGTAATTCAAGTCAGGTAGGTAGGGTCAGCGTCAATAATTTATTATATAGATTGACTTGAATTTATTAAAACTTGTCTCATCTCACCCAAGTTCCAACCCTACCTCCTTATTATGATCAAAGTATATGGTATTAGAGGAAATGATAAGATGCCAATGTGTTTTGATGCAGGCAATCGTGTATGAAAATGCAGACAGTAATGTTTGTGCTGCTTTCCTTGCCAACAATGACAAGCGTCTTGAGAAAACCATAGATTTCAGGGGTGGTAAGTATTTTCTGCCTCCCCATTCCGTCAGCATCCTCCCTGATTGCAAGAATGTCGTATTCAATACACAACAGGTGACATAAAATCTCACTTCTCTGACAAAATTTGAGTATATTAATTTAATTCACTTAAATGTGAGTTTGAAGTGAAAAAAAAGTTTAATTTATTTTTAATTTAAATTAAATTAGAGTTATACTTTGTTATAATCTGACCCTCTTCATTGATATGGAACAGATAACTGCACAACACAATGCTAGGAGTTATAGTGTAGCAAAAAAATCTAATAACAACTGGGAATGGCAAATGCACAAAGAGCATATCCCAAAAATAAATCACTGTCCTGAAAAAGTTCGTGGAATGGTGACACACATGAACGTGACTGAGGACAAAACGGATTACCTTTGGTATGTTACAAGGTATGTGTACGTGAAACTCCCTTGTCTGATTCTTATAAATGGAATATTATATGAATTAATAATGTATCTAGGCCGCTTTTTACTTAGGAGAATATTTTTTTGGAGATTGGACGAGTCTTAGATTAAAAATGTAGAGAAAGATTTAGGGATTTATAAAAGACTTTGGTCACTCTGCCTCCTAACAGAAGTGGTATCAGATTCACGTCTTAGGCTACCTTATATGGACTCGAGAGATCCCCTAAGCAGACGGGATGGTTGGCATCGTTTGAGGAGTTAATTGTTGGGGCTGGCTATGATATTGAAAATTTAGAAGAAGATTTAGGAATTTATAAAGGACATAGGTCATTTCATCTAACAGGCTTAGGCTAGTCTTTTGGGTTGGATACTCAGGTCCTAACATGAGCCACCTCAATTGCACAAAGAAATGGATGATCATCCATTGTACTTCAAAAGAAAATTCTTTAGTAATTTCAATACTACGATCTTGTTGTCTGGCTTTTGTATTCTTATGATTTGCGTTGCAATTTGCTTCCTTTTTAGTTTAACAATAGATAGCGACGACTTACCTTGGAGGCGGGATATTGTTCCGATACTCCGGGTACATTCACTTGGCCACGCCTTGCATGCCTTCGTCAACGATGTTTACATAGGTGAGTTTTCTCTTTTTCCAATTCAAGCTTGGTTTGAACTAGTTTGAAAAAGACAAACGGTTCGAATTGAATCCATTTTTATCAAGGATTGCCCATATGAGTTGATACTTTATTGAATTAACATATTTTTTTTTTGGATAATATGAGTATCTCTACCATTGCATTTGCATTGCCCTCATTCTGCCTACTGCATTTCAGGTTCTGGACATGGAGACAAGATTGAGAAGAGCTTCAGCTTCAAAAAACCCGTGGAACCCTTGAAGATTGGAGTTAACCATATTCAATTGCTAGCCATGACAATCGGATTTCCGGTAAAGAGTTCAATTGACTGATAAAATCTGAACATTTTCAATTCCCCAACTCAGATCTTCTTTCCACTATTCTCTTCATTTTAACTTCTTTTCCCTTTTTCAGTTGAATTTTTAAGCTTCTTATGTCGTACCAACATTTATAATTTCAATGTTCACAAAGAAATTATACGTTCTATGTTATGTGATTTACCATTTCAATGCCTCTCAAATCAAGTGTACTGATATTTTTTTTTTTTTATTTCTCAATGAAGGATAGTGGAGTATACTTGGAACATAGACTTTCCGGTGTTCGATTTGTATCAGTTCAAGGTCTAAATGCGGGAACCCTAGATCTATCGGAGTATGACTGGGGCCATAAGGTAACAATCTCCACCCAAATGACTTGTGGAGAAAGCTTTCTTTGTAAACTCCTTTATGAACACATGAATTTAACTTAATGCCTACTCTGCAGGCTGGACTGCATGGCGAAAGCGCCGGCTTCTTTACACAAGAAGGGTCGGAGAAAGTGGCTTGGTCGAGTGCCAAGGGATCCGAAGGCCAACAGCTTTTATGGTATAAGGTAAGTTGATGAACCATCTTTTCCTTGGCTTATTTATTAGAGAAGGCGACAAATTTCAATTTATAATCCAGATGTTGAGGAATTTTTTACTCTGTTCTTCTTTCACCGTTCACAATCATTGATTTGTTTCAGGCATACTTTGATGCTCCTAAAGGAGATGAACCTGTTGTGATAGACCTAAGCAGCATGGCAAAAGGACATGTTTGGGTTAACGGGCAAAGCATTGGGCGTTACTGGGTCTCCTTTCTCAATCCTCTTGGCCAGCCTTCTCAAACAACGTGAGTTCATCACCAAATTCTCATCAAGTAATATATATATACTTCAATATTTTGTTAGAATAATGAATTGAAATGCCATCTTATTTTGGGTTAATCTTAATCCTAATCAAATCCATAAGATGCTTTCTTTCAATGTGTTTTTTCTTTTATATACAGAGGAAGACTAGATTGACTCATATTAGTTGTAGTAATTCCATTGGAAGAATTCATATAATTGACGATAGTTCGAGGAAAAAATACATCTAATCCTTACTTTCTTTTCATTGAATCCATCTGTTTGGGTCTTTGGATTGCCGTAGTTTACTTCTCACACATCTATTGGTTGTTGTTTGTCTCTGTTTCAGGTATCACATTCCTCGATCCTTCCTAAAACCAACAAAAAACCTTGTCGTTATCTTTGAGGAAACCGGAGGAAAGCCGGAAGGGATTACTATTTTAACAGTAAATAGAGATACCATCTGCAGCTTTGTGTCGGAAATGCATCCCCCTGATTCAAAGTCATGGGCAGTGAAGAACAACAAGGTTCAAGCCGTTCGGGACCTCCTGAAACCAGGTGTTCAGTTGAAATGCCCCAACAACAAAGTCATTTCAGAGGTAGAGTTCGCAAGCTTCGGTGATCCAACCGGCGTCTGTGGCAACTATACTGTAGGAAAGTGCAATTATCCAGAAGCCAAGAACATCGTCGAGCAGGTAATCTTTTCTTTCTTTTTGTATTTGTTATGAGATTGAATTTGAGCATTACCCAAACACCATTCTACATATGTTTCTAGTCGAGTATAATTTCCTTCTTTTTGTTCCTGATCAGAATTGCTTGGGAAAGACTACCTGCTATTTTCCGATTCAGGTTGAGAATTTCGGAGGTGACAAATGTCCTGGGGTTACCAAGGTTCTAGCTGCTCAAGTGAAGTGCACTAGCAAGAAAAAGTAAAATGCAACTCTTCACAGATTCAAATCAGATGACAATTGTTTCTTTCAATACTTAGGTTTGGCATTGAAGATATGAGATGTATCAGTTTTCAATGACTGAATGTTAAAGGAAATGTGTTACTGAGTTTATTCCATGTACAGTCACATCTTTATGTAATTTGGGGATGAACAAATTCCATGAATTTGCAAGAGCAATACAACGACTTCTTGGTCTGATTTTTGTTCAAGAACTCGATAGTTTTGAGAGAGAATATAAATGATTCTTTTTACACCATTTTGATCTTGTTTGTTATACTGTATTCGGGCATTTTCACCCATCCGTCGATGACGATTGTAGATTTCATTATTTGAAGCATTTTTAGTTTTTCTTTTCTTCTTTTTCTTCAATTTATCTTCAGCAAATTTAGTACGATTCAAAGAGTTTTCAATTAGCTGCTATCACCATAAAGCTAAGGAAATTATATAAAAAATTAACTTAGCTTGGAAGATCACCAAATGTATGTTCTATACCAAAGGTTTTGCATCTGCAGGAGTCATGACTAACAATTTCAAGTTTTCATCAATGGATTTGAAACTTTCTGAACCATGGAACAAGGATATCTCAAATCTCAATCAGCTCATGCAAACGTATAAATAAATTAAGTGAAAAAAAAAGTTAAAATGGTTTGTAAGAATAAAACTCAATAAAAAAGCACACTAGCACACACATGACAAAGATAAAAGAACAATTTTCTAATGTAGCAAGGTGCTTAGAAGTTTAACTATTCAATCACACATCTTCTTGTTCTTGGGCCTCCTTTAGCCATGCTTCAGTGAAGAACATTGCACCATATAAAATGAGGTAGACTTGGCTCGCAATGAGAATGAACATCCAAAACCCTACATATGTTCCATGTTGATAGAGATGGCTCCCGGGTGGGACTAAGGTGCACCCAATTCCAATGAGTGCACACGATATAATGACATGGACACCTAACTTTATAATAAATATTTTACGAGCTGCTAAACATTCCTTGGGCTCATCCTCTTCTTGCCTATTGTTCTCCATTGTCACTAAGTAGAATAAATAAATGAACCCTTCATGGCCCAAGACATGCTTTTATATTGATACAAAATACAAACCCAAATGTAGCTGAAGTTGGATTTTTATCTTTCAAGAAAGCCTCTTTGAATGGTATAAGGCAGCAGTCTATTACAAGTGATTTTCACTCATACTGTTTGCGACTGTCTTATCAAGTATGAAATCCTTTTGGTATGGTTTTTGTAGGCCCACTTGTGTGGATGGTGAGAACATAGAAATACAAAGAGAAAAAAAAATGTTCTTATATTTTTAAAATCATTTTGCAATCATTTTACCAATATATAATGAAATTGACAATATAGTATTAGTACAAGAGTGGACATTTATAAACATATTTCATTTTATGAAAAGCTGTTTAGTAAGATTCATAAGAAAGAGTTGCCTACTAAGTATCATCATTCCACTATTCTAATAATAATGGTCTAGAGATAGACTAAAAGAATGAGCATTAGTTGGATATTTGTTTGACTACATTGTTATAATGTTTCGCAAAATTGACTCATTTGTTCGAATGGTATAATATCAGTGTTCATTCTCCATTTCATTCTCTCTATCACAGATTTGACTCTACTTAATGAGCCCGACCTAATCCAAGTTAAATTAGGGTCAGGTCGGGCTTAATAAGTTTTGACATGGATTGGATTGGGTTAATTGAAACCAAGCTCAACCCACCTGAGTTTTAATCCTAAATTTTTTTTAAATGATGGTATATATTGAAGTATAATTTCAATTGGTACAATCATATTTTTAATTTACATCACAAATATTTTAAAAAAAATAAAAAATGGTACCAATGACAAAATAATCGGGCTTAACCAGATGGACTCTGGCTTTAGCTTCCAAAGCCTGTCAGGCTCGGGCTTCGATAAAATAATCAGACTTGGGCTTTTTCCCCTAAGAACAAAGTAAGGTTTGGGCTTCCATTATCAAGTTAGGCTTCTAAACCACCCAAATTACAGCACATTTATAAAAAAAAAAAAAAAAAGACTTTCATTTTTTATGCAACAAAAAGTTTAATTATACGATGGAAGCAAATCTAATCTGCCTTTTCAATTTGAAAGTCGGTGCTTCCAATATATGATATTGCAGAGTCGAGGGCTGCAACTCGGGTCGGGTTTTGACCCGACTCGAGAAATCATACGAGTCAGGTCGAGAATTTTGGGTCAGCGGGTCAGGTTGGGTTGAGAAGATAAAAACTCGCATGAAATTTGGATCGGATCGGATTGGGGATTTTATAAGTTAACCCGACCCGACAAAATCCGATTTGACCTAGCTAAAATTAATCTAAAATGAGTTCAAAATGCAGGTCGATTCAAAATTTGAGCTAAAATTTAGGTCGAATCAGATTGTGAGATTCGGGTTGAGAATTCGAATTGGATCAGATCGAGTTCCATATATATTAATTTGGATCGGATTGAATTTTAAAAAATCCAACCCGCTCGACCTGAATCGCACCCCTACTGCAGGCTTACAATTTCAGAAAGATGTTGTGGCCATGGTCGGTGCTCTCATGTCAGCATAAAAAGAAGAAAAAAAGGACAAGAAAGAAAGCAAGCCAAGTAAGAAAAGAAGAAGGGAGTTGTGGTTGACTGTATCAAGGATATTGAAAGCAAAGCAAGAATCATCCACTAGACTTTGTTTTGGGTCCCACATTTCACTCGTCCAATCTTCTTCTACTTTTTGATTATTTAAATCGAAGATCTCTAATTTAATATTGGTGCAACAATTATAAATTTTTGAGCGTATTATAGTAACAGATCTCTGCAGGTTTTTTATGCACTCGACTTATTCTCGAGAGTCGAGACCGGTGCAAAGTCACTCACTCACACGTACGAAATAATTCCGTGAGTCTTTGAAATAGGATAAGAATTAAATTTAGAACTTCTGTTTTTCTAAGAAGAATTTTTACAATCACTTTAACTCTTTTAAGTTTTTGGTAATGATCTTTTATAAGGATTTCTCAAAAAAAATTATCCTTTAAAAATGGTTTTTTTTTCTTATTTTCAGTCGAGATTTTTACACTCTTAACCGTTAATGAATTGTTATTTATCAATTTGACACTAATTCAATTACTTTCCAATCGTCTCAAAATATTAACTACTGACCATCAACTTAAAAAAGACAACCAAAATCAAAAGTTAAAGAGATGAATAATTGTGACACGTATAAATTATCGCATGAGTTTTATAGATATAGACGTCATGAAAATAAGAATCCAAAATTGCCCAAAATATGAGTGGAGGAGGACCAAAGAAAGTAGACACTCTAACTTGAGGGAGACTGGTTCTTCATTTTTTTTTTTTTTGAAATTACGTGTGGGAGATCACGGGATACTCAGCGTAAAATTCTCATGGGTGAGCCCACTACCTCTAGGGCACATCAAGGTTAGGCCATGAGGGCTCAAACCCGCAACTTCCCACTTCCTGAAGCGAAAGTCAACCAGTTGAACTACACCCATGTAGATTGGTTATTCATTGTTTTAAGAAAAATACATATTTATTATTAGTTGGGCTCTATAAGATTGAGTGAATTGGATAGAACACTTTACAAATTATAAATTTTAAGAAAAACTCTTCTATCTAACTATTATAACTTTGTGAGATGTACTATGAAAAAAATTAGTTTATATTTTTTTAAGTTCAAAATAAGAGATTTAAAATTTATCTATGCAACATTTAATCATTTTTTCAATCTCATCTAAAAAATATACAATCTACTTCAAAACTTGATGAACATCCTCACGTTGACTTCAAAATTTGAACCTAGCAAAGTATTTATCTATTTTTATTTAGAATTTTTTTTGGGGAGAATGTCACCTATAGGGGATGTTCTCACTTGGGCTTCCATGAACGGTCCATTGAGGTATGATATCATACTCTCTCCTATATACACTCATCTAATTCCGTGAATTATATAAGTCTATCAAAAAATTTGGATTAGTATTTTCTATCATTGAAAATTTTAACTTTTTTATGACTAAGGTATTCAGGCTTCTTAGAACACTTGATTAATTCTCAGAACATATGTAAGCTTTTCTACCCACATACACCGAATAATTTTATAGGAGTGACTATTTGAGATGGGGTGAGAATTGAATTGAAGACTTTTGTTCCATATTAAACTTTAGTTTTTATTAAAAACATTGTTTAAAATTTCTTAAAAAGCCATTATTCTCGAACATGTCACTTTTATAACCTTAGACGTTAACATACTCTTGCTCATCAACGAAATCCCCCGAAACTTTATTTATTTCTCATTAAAAATAAAGATTACTTTATCCAATAAAGGAAATGATCCCACTTCATAAGTAAAGCAAATGATCCAATTTTATAAAAAAGGCAATGGATGTGATGTGTATGCCGGACGACTTCATAACCTCTTTCTCTAATTAGGGTTACATTTAAAATAATAAATATCTCTCTCTCTCTCTCTCTCTCTCTCTCATTTGAAGACTTTCCATCGAAAATCATGTGCTTCCCAAGAGATTACCCACAAAACAGAAAACAATCAAACATTGTTACGTTCCAACGTTATCTGATGTTGATTTTACACATTTTCTAACTCCAACAGGTAATTTTGATTAGGAATTGCAATGCCTAATTTGGCATATCTATCCCACTTGATGTCACTCTAGACTATAGACTTAGGAATGATTTGACAATTATTTTCATATTTAATATTTCTTCTTCTCTTAAAATACTTAATTTATTTTTTATTTTTTAAGAATCATTTTTCTACGGAACGCGCCAAAAACTATTAATAGATTTTATGAGTCAATATAAACTTGATAAAAAAGAAAGGTCTAGATGATGTCTCATTATCTAGTTACTACTTAATAATGTTTTTATAACTATGAAATAATGCATGATTGAGACGATGAGAGTTAGAGATGAAAATAATTAAAAAATATCGCATATGGATAAGTCAAAACTTATAAAAGAATTTCGTCTTCCCATAACGTTAGAAAGTGATTTGTTACTCATTGAAAAAGTTAAATGTTTGATTTAATATAAAAATAAAGAGATACAACAAATAATTTAGGAGAGAAGAAATATTGTAATTCTATAATTATATAAGATTTTTGTTAATAATAATATTTAATAATAAAATATTATATCAACTGATATATACCGATATTTTATGATATTTTATGTGATGTCTCGATCATAAATATTTACACCTATGATTTTAATAGTATAAGAAAAAAACACCGTCCTATTTTTTTTTAATGGATTTATACGATTCCCTCTTCGCGAGGACAAAAACGACTGCCTAGGAAATTGCCCCCTTCCTTTTCAAGTGGGGCCCACCAGATCAGACGTATGGGTCCAGATTCAATCCGGTCGCGTTCTATCAGTGCAGCTTCGACGAACCCGACGAGCGGGAGAAAAAGATCTACGGTCCCAACCACGCAAAAGTTTATTTTGTTCCTTGAATCCAACGGGTCAGACTCCATCGGCGGCTGCCGCCCTATAGTAGCTGCAGAGAGACCGACTTTAGGGCAATAGATACGGAATGGTTATATATGGTTAGATATGTCATTAAATGTGATCACTCATATAATTAAATAATATTTTTTTTATGATATGGCTGGTTATAATTTTTAGCCAACCTCGTCACAAGGTGCAGTGTTAACTAAAATGACTATTTTTTAATATTTTATTATTATTTTTTATGTACATTTTTTTAACAAATTTAAAAGAAAATAAATATAAAGACATTAACAAGCTATAATTTTAATTTTTTATACAGAATAATTTTAAATTTTTGTTTCTCATATATTTTGTTTACAAATGTAAAGAGAAAAAAAACCAAAAGGTAAAGTGTTATTTTTTATTTTTTGTATAAAAAATAAAATAATAAAGTAAAGAAAAAAATAATTATTTACGCTAATATACAAATTATACTAAAAAACAAAACAAAAATTCTAAAATAATCAAATAAATAAATAAAAAGAGAAAATCAAAAAAATCAAAAACTATATACAAGTTATATATATATATATAATATAATATAAAAAAGATAAGAGAGAGAGAAATGGCTGACTACACATTTCTTATCTGTAGCCAGCCATTTAACAAAAAAATGGTGTGGGCCCCACCAGTAGCCAGTGCCATACGGTCCATGTTTGGTGGCCATATCGCCAGCCACACCGGTTGCCCTCAGTGGTTGTCGGCAAATTAGCAGAAAATTCCTTAAAATAAACACATTTTTAAATTAATTTCAGCCGTTATAATTTCTCTATAAAATGGGACAGTCCAGGAGAAGAAGAAGAAAAATTCTCTGCAACTTCTTCTTCTTAGTATTATGTGCATGAAATCTTAAAATCCCAGATCGAGATTTTTGAAATCTTTGAAGTTTTCTCAACCCTTGGAAATCCATTGCCATCTCTCTTTTTTTTTTTTCAACTTATTGTTTATTAATTAATCCAATTCCATCTCTTCTTCTGTTTTTTACTTGGAAATTGCTGTTATATTTCAAGTCAGATCATGTTCTACTGATTGAAACTAGGTTTTTGTAGTTCAAATCCATGAAAGCTTGACAACCCATATTGAGATTTTCACAATCTTTCAAGCTTTTCAGAATTGAAAAAAAAAAAAATCCCATTTCTTCTTCTTCATCTCATCCTTTTTCTTCTTCTTCTTTCAAGCTTATTAGAAGTAAGAAATCCATTTCTATTCCTATCTTCGTCTTCATCTTGCTCTTCTCCTCCTCGTGCTCCTCTTGTAGTATTGTTGTTTATTCTACACTACCCGATAGAAGGCTCTTGATCGTGACTGCCGAATCACATAAATTTGGTGTCTTGTACTTTGATTTATTTGTTTGATAATTGTTCTTTATTTGCCCATTTATATTCACACAAAGTGGAAAAATATAGTGGTTTTTCCCAATTTTCGGACTCCATTCTGTATTTTTTTTGGCAATGGAGGCTCTGATGCTTCAGGATCAATCCATATCCGCCTGCAACCGAAGCCGGAGCGGCACTTCTATCGTTAATGGCTTCATGTATCGTAGCATTTCAGGAAATCTTTCTCAAGGAAGTATTTCTGCAATCCCTCCTCCTCTCTATTCATCATTTTCATCTTTCTCACCATCTTTCTCTTCTTTCAATTCTCAGCAGCAACCTCCTCTCTTGCCTCTCCCTTGTGCAAAAAATCCAGCTTCAAATCGAAAAATCAACAGAGGTAAAGATCAGGGCCTTGCACCCAAGAAAATTAAATCCTTTTCTACTAATTCAAAGAGAGATGTCTCCCGGCCGATGACGAAAGATTGTGCGACAGCTTCGCTAACGGACCGATGGGGGCCTGACCCAAGTGATCTTCTTAAGGAAGCTCCGAAAGTACTGAAATCTCGTACTTCTTCTCTAAAAGGTTCATCTTTGTGTGAATTGGACGAGTTTTCGGCATTGATCTTTTCCCTCTCTCCCCCTCCAAGTAGCCTTCCACTGCCGAAATTTTCACTCCGGCCAAAGTCCCGGTGCAATGCTAAATCCGGAGTGGTTGACACCGGTGCAGCTGATGACCTCCAGCGCCTTCTTCGTCTCAAGGAGTAACCACTTTTCTTCGTGGGGATTATCAATTCACTCAATGGGATTTACTCCTTAATAATTTGTATTTAGTGTTTGGTTTTTATTTAGATGAAGAACAAATTAGGGTTTTTATCTTCTTCTTCTCACCTCTTTTATCCTTTCACCTTATTTTTTTTGGTGATGGGTCTTGTTTATGTAGTAAAAATCTTGCTTAGAAGAAGGAGGTGGATGGTTAGGGTTTTCGTGATCACCTTGTTACTTTTATAAAGAAGGTGAATAAAAAGGTTTGTTTGGAGTTATTTTATTTTATTTAATATGATGTTAGGTTGCTGATCATTGTAATGAAGCTACTAATGATGGATTCTCAATGATAATTTCTCTTTTTTTATCTTTTATGTGTTTGGCATAAGTGTATTTGTAGCTGTGACATGTGATTAACTTCTAAAATAGGTCAGTTTTTTTTAGATAATATATATATATATATATATATATATATATATATATATATATATATATATATATATATAAACTTATCAAAACAGCATATGAATAAAATTTGAATCTTATCTACTTATCTTAATCTTACAGTGCTGGATTTTAAAAATTATAATTACTTTTAATAATAAATTTCCATAATCCATATTACACAGTTTCCTAATAGAGTGCAGGAACTTTTTTAAATTATATAGTTAATAAAATTTCCTATTCATTCTATGAGTCTAGTTCATGGGTGAATCCCTCTTAAGTAAATTAATAGGAAGTTGAATGCATGGTTTTGAATGAGGCTTGGTAGTTGGTATGACACTATATTAATTTATTAAATATAAAATAGGAAAATCAATTAATTCGACCTATCATATCAACTGATAAATAAAATAAATACCAGCATGAAGAAGGAAATAAATTGAATTAGTAATTACTGGTCTGAGATAAGAAGAGATCTTTGGTTTGAGGGTTTGGTGGGGAGTAGGGACCCAATATTATTTGCTGTAAACTTTAATAAGAGGCACCAATGGGACCAGTTTTTGACACTATCGTTTGAAAAAACTATTATTATTTTTTTGTATGATTAAGGTGTTGAGGGTCTCGATTATAAAAAGTAATAAAATTTGAACTCCTTTCTAAAATGGATTATTGGCCAATAAAATAATCTCTTGAAATTATTATCCGAGAAGTCAATATAATTTTCAATAATAATAAATATAATTTTTTTTTATACTATAACATGTATTTTTAAAGAGAGAAGGATTTCAATCATAAACTAATTTAATGATTTTGTAAGGTTTAGGTATAAGCAATAATAAGTTTATTTATATATTTATTATTATATATTATTATTTTAAATATTATATTTTTGTCGAGATTTTTTCGATAATATCCTTCTAAAAGCTCTAAAATTTGAAAATATCCCTATGCTACCGATTGCCAAAAATATATCGAGAAGAAGTCAATTCAGATTGTTTAGTGCTATAGCTTATAGCATTAGATAATTTACAATGCCACTAATAAGCAATTTCCATATATACAAGTCAAAAGTGAATTAAAGTGACTTGGTAATTATAAATTTTTTAGCAACTTTTTATTTTTTTAAAAAAAATTCCTATTTAAAATATCAAAAATTAATACGAAATATATATATATATATATATATATATATATATATATATATATATATATTTGAAATTTAAATATTTTTACCATTTTTATTTCATATCTTTCACTATTTTGATATATTACTTAGAGTTTGAATGTTATTTTTAATATTTATTAATATTACTTAGAATTTGAATATTATTTTAATATTTATATTAATATTACTCATATTAATGTTATATGTAATATTTATATTAAATTATTACTTGACCGATTTTGACCAACTTTGACTGCGATTGAAATTGGTTAAACCTAAAATACCTGAAAAACAGTTCGATTCTGATAATATTGATTTAATGGCTCTACTTGAAAAAAAAATTTATCATGTTGGCAGCAATAATGGCATGTTTGGCTTAGCTCCATTTTAGGTGAAGTTCTCACTTATTCTCCTTTTCTTTTACCAAGCAAGAATCTATTTACTCTCTCTCCACGTCGTAGTCTTCCCTATAAGACCGGGAAATTACACAACTGTAAGCACTAGATCCGGTGTCCTCAACCTTCTAAAAATCTCCACTTGGTGCAACCAGAGCAACAGCGGCCCCTAGACAACTTTGCAAGGTTGAGAGGAACAGAAAGCATTTTTATTCTCTGTCATTCTGTGAAGATTTTCCCCATTGCATCGAAGTACAAAACTAGTGAGAGAGAGATGATACAAGTAGTGAAGAGAAGATTCTCTATCTGAAAAAGTACGAGGAAGAGATGTGGCCGGCTAATGGTATGATTCTTTTGAAGCTTGTTTCTTTGTTGGTCGTCACCATGGCGACCGTGTCGGCTCACGACGAGAAGAAGGAAAATGGAGTGATATACGATTCTCGATCGTTGATTATCAATGGACAGAGAGAGCTTCTCTTCTCGGGTTCTATTCATTATCCCCGTAGTACTCCTGAGGTATTTCATCATCGTCATCATCATCATTGTTATATACAATAGTTTGAGGTTTACACGTGTTTTAAAAATTTATCGTGTAAAACGTCTGAACAAGAATCAATTAAAAAAATTAAAACCCTAATTAAATATAATCTCTATGAACTAGAGACTTTTCTTCTAACAAGGCTTCTAACAAATCATCTATATACTTATTTCTCTTTGTAAAAATCACTTAATAGGTGACTTGAGGGCAATGCTTTCTTCCCATTTCAAATAGATTTTTTTCCTCTATCATCAATATTGTCTTCTTTTGTCATTATTGTAACACGGTTAATGATGTTATGATTGATTTGACTTTCAAATATGGATTGATATATTTTGGTTTACAATCAATTCAACATGACCCATATCAGACATATCAATCGATTTTTAAGATAATTGAAGACTGAAATTTTCATTTTAAATTAAATTTAAAACTCAATTTACTGAGGATTTGATGCTGTGTTTGCATCAGATGTGGCCCAATATCATTTCCAAAGCAAAGCGTGGAGGGCTGAATTGCATCCAGACATATGTATTTTGGAATGCGCATGAGCCTCTTGAAGGTCAGGTATGTAATAAAAATAATTCCATTTGAGAATTTAGATGAATACTTTCATTATGATTTTTTTTTCTGATAATGATATTTTAGTCTTTTAAGGGATTTAATTTTTTTTTTTGGTTGAAATTTCAACCTATTGCAATAATTTCATCATTTCTGAAAATGTAAAAATAATAAAATTAAATATTGTATGGGCCTTTTACCATAGAGTTTAATATTCTTCGTGATTCCTTTGATTAATGATATATATTATATACTTTGGAATGGTAGTACAATTTTGAAGGAAGGAATGATCTGGTGAAATTCATCAAGACAGCGTGGGAGCAAGGCATGTATGTGACACTCAGAATTGGGCCCTTTATCCAAGCAGAATGGAATTATGGGTACATTTTTTCCACTTAATCATGATTTTTATTTTTTAATTATTTTATTTTAAGTAAAAATTTTGTAAAAGGGAAAAGTGAAAAAAAAAAAAAAAAAACTCACACTTTTCTTTGTTGTGATGACTGTGGATGCATATCAGTGGGTTACCATTTTGGCTAAGAGAGGTTCCAGGCATCATTTTCAGAACAAATAATGAGCCATATAAGGTATTTTTTTTTCTTTTAATAATTATATGGGCACGATTAGCTTCTGTTAATGCTTAATAGAGAGTTTGTTTGTAGAAACTTTTATTAATTTCAATTATAAATTCCAATCTCAGATTTATAAAATAAATGATTCTGATCACCATGTATAAGCATATAAGTTAGGAAGTTGAAATGTATAAGCACTAAAATCACAACTCTTTTTCTTTCCCTTTCTTTTAATGGTATTCTTCTCTTCTTATAGCATCATATGAAAAAGTTTACCGAGATGATCATCGACATGATGAAGAAGGAGAAATTGTTTGCACCTCAGGGAGGTCCCATCATTCTAGCTCAGGTTCATTTCTCTCACAACTCTCTTTTTCTTTTTCTTTTTAAGAGCACAAAGTTTTACATTGTCTCAATTATGATGTGATAATATATTTTCATTTAGCTTGGAAGGGTTGGTAAAAGACTGTCATTTTAGGTGGAGTGATCAAAGTATTTTATAAATTTCTACATCTCCCTCTACACTTCTAATGTGGAACTTATCCGTGGCCCCAATAATTCTCTCACTTCTAATGTGGAACTTATCCGTGGCCCCAATAATTCTCTCTGGAACGAGTTCTCCGATCCTATCCGCCTAGAGGCTCTCCTGAACCCACATGAAAAAAATTATTCCTTCGATTTTTCTTTATTAGGTGTTGCCAAATCTTGCCAATGTGAAACTTATCTCTTGTGGTGGGTGCAGATAGAAAATGAATATGACACCATCAAACGTGCATTTAAAGAACAAGGAGCTGCATACATTCAATGGGCTGGGAATATGGCTGTTGCGACAAATATAGGAGTCCCTTGGGTGATGTGCAAGCAAAAGGATGCACCTGGCCCAGTTGTAAGCCTACTTCTCTACCTCCTTCATTCACCATCTTCACAACACTTAAATTCAACATTTAAGTTAGGACGGATGGCTTAGACTGACAGTCAAACTTAATATCCCGTTATTATCAATTACAGTTAATATCCCAAGAACGGTATTTGTGACATTAACCCTAATTACCTTACTTAGTCAGCTAAGAAAGAGGTGAGAAATGTGAATTTTGTTCACTTGCAGGTTAACGCTTGCAACGGACGGAACTGCGGCGATACTTTTGACGGCCCAAATCATCCCACTAAACCTTTGTTATGGACTGAGAATTGGACACAACAGTAAGCAAAATGTTAAATGATAGAATCTTATATTTATATTTAAATTTGACAAATTATTTTACACAGTCTACTGTCTACTTAACATCTACAATTATTTTATATTGCAGATTTAGAGTATTTGGTGATCCACCATCTCAAAGAGCAGCTGAAGATATTGCATACTCAGTTGCTCGATTTTTCTCTAAGAACGGCACACTTGCTAACTACTACATGGTAGAATTTGTACTTAGATCTCAAAACATATTCTTAAAAGTTAAGTTAAAAAAAATACAAAATATAATTGAACTTAAATATTTATTTTTTGCTTGCATTCACAGTATCATGGTGGGACGAATTTTGGGAGAACGGCTGCTGCATTCGTGACGACTCGCTACTACGACGAAGCTCCACTTGATGAATATGGTTAGATAAAAGAAAACTCTACATTTCATCAATGTTTTAAAATAAAATAGGTTTTTAGATAAAAAGAAAAGAAAAATAAAATAAATAAGAATCACAATAGTTTTTAGAAAATCAAAGTTTGCTAAGACTAAGTTGAATTGTACAGTTCAAGTTTTAAGACACTAGGTAGAGTTTTGGTTGAGGCTAGCACTAGTTACAAATGAAACCCATTCATGGCCTCAAACTTGGTCCAAACCAAACAAGAAAAAAAAAAAACCACCATCAAAATCATTTGAAAATGGGTTATTTTTATATGCAATTCTTGCATTGAAAGTTATAACAATTACTTTTTAAAAAATATTCACATTTTTAATTCTACACGGATTAGTTCAGCTGGTAACATTTTGCCTCAAGAAGCGGGATGGTCCGAGTTCAGTCCCCCTGGCGTAACTCGGTGGATCCTGTGGGGGTACGGGATCTCACCCAAAGGAGAGGTTCAATAAAGGTGTGCTCGAGGTTTCCCCTTCCGTCGTAAAAAAATATATATTCACATTTTTATTAAAAGGAAGAAAATAATAGAATAGAAAGAAGTACATGAACTAAAATTTATATATGACTAAACTATGAGCTTGGGTAGATGATTTAACATAAAATAAATGATTAAATTTTTTTATTATTTGAATTCAATGCGCATATTGTTCAGTTCACAGATTTTTTTTTTTTCAATGTCTTTAGGTTTGGAGAAGGAGCCCAAATATAGCCACCTCAAGGACTTGCACCATGCTTTGAGACTATGTAAGAAACCTTTGTTTTGGGGCAGTTTCTCTAGCAAACACATAGGGAAGCGTCAACAGGTATTAATATGAATTTTTCATTTAAAAATTAATAGGAGATTGGTTGAGCTTACATTAAATCATCAAATTCATTTCTATTTCACCAATGATGTTTATTCTTATAGTATCATTTGGATAGCTGCATATGGACTTGAGAACTAGAAATTGCCGCAGATTTTTTTTTTTTAAATTTTATAATTAGGACGCTCATTTTAACACGGGCAAAATTTGTTATTAGACACGGGATGAAATAAATTCTCATTTTACTTCTACCGGTGCACCGCTCATCAACTACGGATGTACCGATAACACGCGCTCTGCATGTATATGACGTGTTATCGGTACAGCGGTATTTGATGAGCGGTACACCAATAAAGGTCAAATGAGAATTTCACTCTAGCCCATGTCTCCTAACAGACTTTGCCCGTGTTAGGATGGCATCTCTTATAATTATTGTATCATAAGATCAGTTCTCATGAGATCTTTATATCAAATTTGACTCAATATATTTATTTCTACTAGTGACTTAGTTTTTCTTCAATGTGTACACAAAAAAAAAAAACTTTCTATTAAGGTATGCTAGCTTAATTTGGGAGATTAGAATGACACACTATCTCCGACCCGCATAACCCGATCCAAGAAATCAAGTGGATTGGGTTTTACAATTTTAAAATTAGGGTCGAGTTGTGTTAGAAGAATAAAAACCCAAATTAAAATTGGGTTGGATTGGGTCGGGTCAAACTTTTTTAAAATTGATCCCACCTACCCACTCAAAAAATTTAATAGCAATGGAGTTGAGTCAGACCAGTAATTCGATTCAGTATTCAGGTTAAGTCAGGTCAAGTTGAGTTGAACAATTCGAGTACGTAATTCAAGTAAGGTAGGGTTGGCTTCAATAATTTGTAATATAGATTGACTTGAATTTATTAAAACATGGCTCGACTCGCCCAAGTTCCAACCCTACCTCCTTATTAAGTTCAAAGTATATTGTATTAGAGGAAATGATAAGATGCCAATGTGTTTTGATGCAGGCAATCGTGTATGAAGATGCAGACAGTAATGTTTGTGGTGCTTTCCTTGCCAACAATGACAAGCGTCTTGAGAAAACCATAGATTTCAGGGGTGGTAAGTATTTTCTGCCTCCCCATTCCGTCAGCATCCTCCCTGATTGCAAGAATGTCGTATTCAATACACAACAGGTGACATAAAATCTCTCTTCTCTGACAAAATTTGAGTATATTAATTTAATTCATTTAAATGTGAGTTTGAAGTGAAAAAAAAAGTTTAATTTATTTTTAATTTAAATTAAATTAGAGTTATACTTTGTCATAATCTGACCCTCTTCATTGATATGGAACAGATAACTGCACAACACAATGCTAGGAGTTATAGTGTAGCAAAAGAATCTAATAACAACTGGGAATGGCAAATGCACAAAGAGCATATCCCAAAAATAAATCACTGTCCTGAAAAAGTTCGTGGAATGGTGACACACATGAACGTGACCAAGGACGAAACGGATTACCTTTGGTATGTTACAAGGTATGTGTACGTGAAATTCCCTTGTCTGATTCTTATACATGGAATATTATATGAATTAGTAATGTATCTAGGGTCACTCTGCCTCCTAATAGAAGTGGTATCAGAGTCGGTCTTAGGCTACTTTACATGGACTTAGGAGATCCCCTAAGCAGACGAGATGGCTGGCCTCGTTTGAGGAGTTAATTGTTGGGGCTGGTTATGACTGAGTTCCATATTGAAGTGTAGAGGAAGATTTAGGAATTTATAAAAGACATAGGTCACTTTATCTAACAGGCTTAAGCTAGTCTTTTGGGTTGGATACTCAAGTCCTAACATGAGCCACCTCAATTGCACAAAGAAATGGATGATCATCCATTGTACTTCAAAAGAAAATTCTTTAGTAATTTCAATACTACGATCTTGTTGTCTGGCTTTTGTATTCTTATAATTTGAGTTGCAATTTGCTTCCTTTGTAGTTTAACAATAGATAGCGACGACTTACCTTGGAGGCGGGACATTGTTCCGATACTTCGGGTACATTCACTTGGCCACGCCTTGCATGCCTTCGTCAACGATGTTTACATAGGTGAGTTTTCTCTTTTTCCAATTCAAGCTTGGTTTGAACTAGTTTGAAAAAGACAAACGATTCGAATTGAATCCATTTTTATAAAGGATTGCCCATATGAGTTGATACTTTATTGAATTAACATATTTTTTTGGATAATATGAGTATTTCTACTCTATATTAGAGGTGAGACTAATTTTAGAGACACCTGCAAACCTCCCAATCTGTACACACCGGTTAAATTTATGGGAAGTGGTCCGTTGGAGTTGAGCGTGAACTGAACTCAAGACCCTATTTCATGAGATGAGCATCATGACCGATACCTTGTTTAGTTAAAATCATCAGCAACACTCGCGAAAAATGTCATATGAACAAACCAGACACGATTTGAAAAGTCAACATTTCATTTTGATGATGTAAGAACATTTTGGAGGAATGATACTTTCCAACAAACTCATTGTTATCATTCATAGAAACAAATACGGTAAGATCTTAATGTAGATGATTATACTTCTAGGGAATTTCTTGTGTAGACTGATAATTCTACTATTGCATTTGCATTGCCCTCATTCTGCTTACTGCATTTCAGGTTCTGGACATGGAGACAAGATTGAGAAGAGCTTCAGCTTCAAAAAACCTGTGGAACCCTTGAAGATTGGAGTTAACCATATTCAATTGCTAGCCATGACAATCGGATTTCCGGTAAAGAGTTCAATTGATTGATAAAATCTGAACATTTTCAATTCCCCAACTCAGATTTTCTTTCCACTATTCTCTTCATTTTAACTTCTTTTCCCTTTTTCAGTTGAATTTTTAGGCTTCTTGTGTCGTACCAACATTTGTAATTGCAATGTTCACAAAGAAATTATACCTTCTATGTTATGTGATTTACCATTTCAATGCTTCTCAAATCAAGTGTACTGATATTTTTTTTTTTTTAATTTCTCAATGAAGGATAGTGGAGTATACTTGGAACATAGACTTTCCGGTGTTCGATTTGTATCAGTTCAAGGTCTAAATGCGGGAACCCTAGATCTATCGGAGTATGACTGGGGCCATAAGGTAACAATCTCCACCCAAATGACTTGGGGAGCAAGCTTTCTTTGTAAACTCCTTTATGAACATATGAATTTAACTTAATGCCTATTCTGCAGGCTGGACTGCATGGCGAAAGCGCCGGCTTCTTTACACAAGAAGGGTCGGAGAAAGTGGAGTGGTCGAATGCCAAGGGATCCGAAGGCCAACCGCTTTTTTGGTATAAGGTAAGTTGATGAACCATCTTTTCCTTGGCTTATTTATTAGAGAAGGTGACAAATTTCAATTTATAATCCACATGTTGAGGAATTTTTTACTCTGTTCTTCTTTCACCATTCACAATCAATGATTTGTTTCAGGCATACTTTGATGCTCCTAAAGGAGATGAACCTGTTGTGATAGACCTAAGCAGCATGGCAAAAGGACATGTTTGGGTTAACGGCCAAAGCATTGGGCGTTACTGGGTCTCCTTTCTCAATCCTCTTGGCCAGCCTTCTCAAACAACGTGAGTTCATCACCAAATTCTCATCAAATAATATATATATATACTTCAATATTTTGTTAGAATAATGAATTGAAATGCCATCTTATTTTGGGTTAATCTTAATCCTAATCAAATCCATAAGATGCTTTCTTTCAATGTGTTTTTTCTTTTATATACAGAGGAAGACTAGATTGACTCATATTAGTAGTAGTAATTCCATTGGAAGAATTCATATAATCGACGATAGTTCGAGGAAAAAATACATCTAATCCTTACCTTCTTTTCATTGAATCCATCTGTTTGGGTCTTCGGATTGCCGTAGTTTACTTCTCACACATCTATTGGTTGTTGTTTGTCTCTGTTTCAGGTATCACATTCCTCGATCCTTCCTAAAACCAACAAAAAACCTTGTCGTTATCTTTGAGGAAACCGGAGGAAAGCCGGAAGGGATTACTATTTTAACAGTAAATAGAGATACCATCTGCAGCTTTGTGTCGGAAATGCATCCCCCTGATTCAAAGTCATGGGCAATGAAGAACAACAAGGTTCAAGCCGTTCGGGACCTCCTGAAACCAGGTGTTCAGTTGAAATGCCCCAACAACAAAGTCATTTCAGAGGTAGAGTTCGCAAGCTTCGGTGATCCAACCGGCGTCTGTGGCAACTATACTGTAGGAAAGTGCAATTATCCAGAAGCCAAGAACATCGTCGAGCAGGTAATCTTTTCTTTCTTCTTGTATTTGTTATGAGATTGAATTTGAGCATTACCCAAACACCATTCTACATATGGTTCTAGTCGAGTATAATTTCCTTCTTTTTGTTCCTGATCAGAATTGCTTGGGAAAGACTACCTGCTATTTTCCGATTCAGGTTGAGAATTTCGGAGGTGACAAATGTCCTGGGGTTACCAAGGTTCTAGCTGCTCAAGTGAAGTGCACTAGCAAGAAAAAGTAAAATGCAACTCTTCACAGATTCAAATCAGACTACAATTGCTTCTTTCAATACTTAGGTTTGGCATTGAAGATATGAGATGTATCAGTTTTCGATGACTGAATGTCAAAGGAAATGTGTTACTGAGTTTATTCCATGTACAGTCACATCTTTATGTAATTTGGGGATGAACAAATTCCATGAATTTGCAAGAGCAATACAACGACTTCTTGGTCTGATTTTTGTTCAAGAACTCGATAGTTTTTTTTTTTTTGAAAGGTCAATATATTAAGAAAGAGAAAGGCATTAGAAGTGCAATTACAAAGGGAGGGAAAAAATTTCACGGCAAAGAAAATACACACACTCGAGACAATTAATCACTGACAAAGATAAAATTATGCTAATTCAATAAATTCTTTTCAAACACAGTTGAGGGAGAATATAAATGATTCTTTTTACACCATTTTGATCTTGTTTGTTCGACTGTATTCAGGCATTTGCACCATATCTTCAGCAAATTTAGTACGATTCAAAGAGTTTTCAATTAGCTACTGCAGGAGTCATGACTGAGTAGCAATTTCAAGTTTTCATCAATTGATTTGAAACTTTCTGAACCATGGAACAAGGATATCTCAAATCTAAATCAGCTCATGCAAACATATAAATAAATTAAGTGAAAAAAAGTTATAATGGTTTGTAAGAATAAAACTCGATAAAAAAACACTCTCATAATACCTTTTAAAAAGAGGTAGAGTGTTTTAAATTCCCTCATAATAAGGGTACAAAGTTTTTTTTTTTATAATTTAATAGATTTTTGGAGAATTTTAACTATAAAAGTTGTTTAAGTTTCTTGAGCTAACTACCTCTTTTAGCAAATGAGAATTGATCTAAAGTGATATTCACATAATGTTATATTCAAGAATGATTCTCTTTAGGGCTAAAACTGAATTGGTTTAAACTGGATTTTAATAATCTAATGTAATTTATATAAAAAAATATTAAACTCGACCTAACCTGATCCGAATTGTTGAACTCAATCCAACCTCAATTGTTGATACGACTCAACCAGAGTGCTAGCCTGTCTCATTTGAGTGGTATATTAATTTTTTTGAGTCAGTCAAGTCGAGTCAGGCCAACTCAATTTTAAAGAAGTTTAATCCGGCTCGACTCAAATTTAATTCGAGCTTTTTTTCTTTAACCTAATCCAACTTTAATTTTAAAATATGAAATTAAACCTACTTAAATTCTCAGATCAGATCATGTAGCTCAGGTTAAAACCCGACTCAAGTTTCACCTCTAATTCTTTCCAAACAATAAATATTTTCATGCATCACGTAGGTGACGACTGATGACTAAATGTTTATGTTGGGATAATTAGAGTTTATAGGGAACCTTTTTAGGACAATAAAAATAAAGGTTATTGACTTATCACTAGTGGCCAGATGTCAAGTAAAGAGTTAAATATAAATTAAATTATAAAGCAATTACCAAATTTAATAAAGACCACCAAATTGAAACTCTCAACCCCAACCACCACTCAAATTAAGCGATTGTTGGTCACGATCATTGTTCTTAACAAAATTAATTAGTTATTTAAATTTGATATTTTCTTAACCCCACATTTGGTAATGTCATGATGATAAAATAGATGATGACTGAAGGTTAAGTGTCACTCCATAAATGGCATATGAATTTTACTAATTAAATTCATTTACATCCTATGAAATCATCATTGTCATCCAACTAAAAAGTGAGCAGCGTTTACGCTAATAAAAATATTTAAATACAAGTATTTTATTATTCCTTTTATTTAATATATATATACCCTATCAAATAAAAAAAATCACAAAATCAATTAGTTATTTATTTGCAATGACATTATATAGAGATCTGAATGCAGAATATATTTGATTTTTTACTAAGTTTATTGAAAAGTTTATATTTAAATATAAATCTTATTAAAAGTAATGAGTTAAATTTCAGCCTCACTTAAATTTAAATTTTCTGTATGAGTGGATCAGATTAAATTAATTTATTTTTAAGATATATATATATATATATTCCTCAATTAAAATTTCTAAACAAAATTCAGCTTCCAACGGTTTTCTCTCATACCCACTTTGTAAGCATTTGTGCCCCTCCTTTCTTCTTTCAAATCCACAAAACTAAAACCAAAAACCATTTGAAAATGTCGCATATTTTCCTACTCGAAATATTCCCCTAAAATATATTATTTATTTATTTCCAACAAAACCAAGGTCTTGATTTTCCACACCAATGTTATCAGAACCAGACCCTCTAACGAACCATTTTCAAGGAAAGTTGGGTTCAACCGAGTTCAACCGCAGTCAAAATCGGTTAAGTAATAATATAATATAAATATTACAAATAATATTAATTTATTAATTTTTTTTAACACTTTATGCTCTAAGTAACATACCAAAACTGTGAAGGATGTGGAATGAGAATTGTAAGACATTTTTAGGTTTCAAATATTTCCATTTTTTAATATTAAATTTTGATATTTTGAAAGGGAATTTTTTTTTAAAAAAAAAATTCAAATTTGATAAACTGCGATTCACGACTTGCGGTCTAATTGCAAAAACCGCATAAAATCGCAGTTCATCACGGCTTTTTGCAGTCCAATTTAAAATATATGGTTTTTCCATGGGACCGAACCACAGTCACACCAGTTCCGGTCGAACCTCTGGTTTGACTGCGGTTTTGGTCCAATTTTGATAACATTCGTCCACACAAAGGAATATCTATAAAATAAATAGATATATGAATCACTAGTTTCATCATGATTTAAGATACAATATCAAATAAAGAGTCTGTGTTGATATGTTTTAGCAATGTAAATGAGTTAGATTTAAGTTAAATTTGAGTAAATCTTATATTTGAATTCAAATTCTAGATCTAGGTTTGAATTTGAATATGAATTTGGTCAAATTCTTCTGTATGAGATTCAAATTTGAATCTCATCTAAATTTGACTTGATTTGAAATTTGAAATTGGAATTTTTCTTATGTTTTCATATTATATTACTAATATTGTGTTTTTATATTACATCACTTTATATTATTAATATTCAGATTATTGTGTCATTTTATTTTATTCTATTCATATCCGTACTAACTTAAAAGATAATTAGATATTTAAGAGAAAAACTTTTATATAAAGTTTAATTAAATATTTGAGTTTAAGATGAGGATTTTTAAAGGGTGGTAGAGTGTTTTAAACTCCCGCCAATATCTTATTATCTTAAGGGTACAAAGTTTTTTTCTTAAAATTTAATAGATTTTTGGAGAATTTTACCTATAAAAGTTAATTAAGTTTCTTGAGCTAACTATATTCACATAATATTATATTCAAGAATGAGGGCTAAAACTCGAGTGGTTCAAACTGGATTTTAATAAATCTAATCTAATCTATATAAAAAATTATTGAATTCGACCTAACCTGATCTGAATTGCTGAACCCAATCCAACTTCAATTGTTTATACTAGTGAACTCGAGTGCTAGTCTGACTCAATTGAGTGTTATATTAAATTTTTTGAGTAATTCGAATCGGGCCAAGTCAAATTTTAAGAAGATTAATCCAGTTCGACTCAAATTTAATTTGAATTTTTTTCCTTTAACTTAATCCACACTAATTTTAAAAATATGAAATGAAACCCACTTAAATTCTAACATAGATCATGTACATCAAGTTAAAACCCGACCCAAGTTTCACCCCTAATTCTCTCTTTACAATAAATACTTTCATGTGTCACATAGGTGACGACTGATGACTAAATGTACAGGTTACGATAATTAGAGTTTATAGGGAACTTTTTTAGGCCAATAAAAATAAAGGTTATTCACTTATCACTAGTCGTCAGATGTCAAGTAAAGAATTAAATATAAATTAAATTATAAAGCAATTACCAAATTTAATAAAGACTGCCCAAATTGAAACTCTTAACCCCACCTACCACTCAAATTAAGCGATTGTTGGTCATAATCATTGTTCTTAACAAAATTAATTAGTTATTTAAATCAGAAATTTTCTTAACCCCACATTTGGTAATGTCATGATGATAAAATAGATGATTTGACTGAAAGGTTAGTGACACTCTATAAATGGCATATGAATTTTACTAATTAGATTTATTTGCATCCCATGAAAGCATTATTGTCCTCCAACTAAAAAGTGACCAGATTCTACTCTAATAAAAATATTTAAATACAAGTATTTTATTATTCTTTATATATATATAAATTACGAAATCAATTAGTTATTTATTTGCAATGGCATTATATAGAGATCTGGATGCAGAATATATTTGCTTTTCGACTAAGTTTATTGAAAGTTTATATTTAAATAAAAATCTTATTAAAAGTAATGAGTTAAATTTCGGCCTCACCCAAATTTAAATTTTTTGTATGAGTGAATCAGATTAAACTAATTTATTTTTAAGATATATATATACATATATATTCCTCAATTAAAATTTCTAAAAAAAATTCACCCCATTTCAGTAATTATTATTATTATAAAAAGTGAAAAAAAAAAAGAAAAAAAAAAAAAAAGAAGAATGGGAGGACATGGTGATCATAGTTCTCCAAGACCGCTTCTAACGGCTCTTCTCCTGTCCCACTTTGTAAGCATTTGTCTTCTACCTATCTCCTCCTTTATTCTTTCAAATCCATAAAACCAAAACCAAAAACCATTTAAAAATGTTGCATATTTTCTTACTCGAAATTTTCCCCCAAAATTTCCTGCAAAATTAGGACTGGAATTGCTTTTTAGTTTTTGATTTTTTAGTTTTTGGAATTGTGGGTTTCTCTTCTCTTCTCTTCTCTGCTCTTTTTTTTTTTTAATTTATTTTTTACCCCCATGTTTTGAAGAATTGGGGTGTTGTTGTTTTGGGGGAATTCTTGGGCAGATGAATAGTTGAAGAAAGTAGAAGAGGGAAAGGAGAGGGAAAAAGAGCACTTTGGGTCTTTCGGCAGCAAAGATCGGAGTCGGAAATGAGTGCGTCTCGGTTTATAAAGTGCGTCACGGTCGGAGATGGTGCGGTTGGTAAAACCTGCATGCTGATTTCCTACACCAGCAACACATTTCCAACGGTGAGTCCCAATTTATGTTCTTTTTTAATTTTTATTTATTTTTTACTCCCTATTTTGGGGATTTGTTATGTATCATACTTATATTGGTGCAATTGTTGTGGAAGAAGAGAAAAAATATTCTTTATTTGAATGTGTTGGAGAAGGAAATTCACTTTTCTTTCTCCCACTTATGGATTTGTAATGCAGTACATTTATTTGAGGATTTATGTCATGGAATTCTTTGAATGTGTTGCTGCAGAGAGAGAGGCCAATTTAGGGATTTGTAATGTAGTTCACTGAGGAAATTGTTGTGAAATAAGAGAAAAGATCCTTTCTTTGAATTGGTTGCGGAAAAAAAAACCACTTCTCCCCATTTGGGGACCTGCAATGTAGTACTTTGATTGGGGAAATAGTTGTAAAAGGAGAGAGAAAGATCCGTTCTTTGAATATGTTGCAAGAACTCCCCATTTGGGAATTGGTAATGAAGCTCTTCTATTGATGTTATTGTTTTGGAAGAAGAGGAAAAGATCCTTTCTTTGAAAGTGTTGCAGAGAAGAACCCAATTTTCTTTATCCATTTGGGGATTTGTAAAATTGTAATGTAATACTTTGATTGGAGAAATTGTTGTGGAAGAAGAGAAAAAGATCCTTTCTTTGAAATTATGGTAATGTTCTTTGAAAATTACTTGGATTTGGGGAAATTGATTGGTGAGTGATTTTGCTTAGCATTTTTATTTGAGTTAGGAAATAATTGTGGAGCGAAATTCCCAATCTTAGTGGGTTTACTAGATTTGGATAAATGGGTATGTGTAGGTAAGATCTGTTTTCTGGGTTTTGTTAGCTTTGGCAAATGATTGTGGAAAAGAATATTCTATAAGGTTTTCATTAGATTTGGGGAAATTGGCATGGCAGAATATTACATTTTTAGTATTTCATCCAATTTGGGGAAATCAGTGGGGAGGGAAGATCCCAGTTTTAAGGTTTTCATCTTTTTTGGGGAAATGTATCCAATAAATATTTTGTCTGAGATTTCGGGTGAGGAACACAGGAAAATTTCCATCTTGAGCACTTCAGCAGTTTCAATGAAATGTTTAGAAGAAGTTACTTTTTAAGATTTGTGGATAAAAAATCCTGTATTCTACCTTAGAAATGATTGTGTTTGTATTATGGATTTCATTGTAACGATTGGGTTTGGAAATAATGTATTGTGCCATTTTATTTGTTGTGTTGTGATGGAAACAGGATTACGTGCCGACAGTTTTTGACAATTTCAGTGCCAATGTGGTTGTTGATGGGAACACTGTGAACTTAGGTTTGTGGGATACAGCAGGTAAGGTTACTACACACATCCACATATTGTTTCTTGTTCTTCTTCCTCCTTCGTTTTTACTTTCCTAATGTTAAAGAAGTTTTGTGGCCTTGTGGATCTTATTTTCTTGTTTGATGGAAGAACAGGTCAGGAGGATTACAATAGGCTAAGACCTTTAAGTTATCGTGGTGCAGATGTTTTCCTGCTGGCTTTCTCTCTCATAAGTAAGGCCAGTTATGAAAATGTTGCTAAGAAGGTAAACAAATGGACTTCTATCATAAAATGATGCAATATTGTTTGGACCATCCAAATTGTAATTGATCAAATATTATATGTGCAAATGGCATTAGTTTAAAATCTGTAAGCATTTCCATTACTAATTTGTAATTTTTGTCTGTTGGTTTTTTTAGTGGATTCCTGAACTGAGGCACTATGCTCCTGGTGTTCCCATAATTCTTGTTGGAACAAAGCTTGGTTAGACTTTTTCTTAACTATTCTTTTTCCAAATAGTTCTTATATGATTTGGTTAAAAGACATTGTCATCACATTCTTTGCTGCATTTTTTAGTATGCTATTTATTTCTCTGACAATTACTTTTATGCAATTGATTGGACTGTGTATTACTCTGTAAACAAGTTCTTCTGTGGTGAAATTTCTAACAATAGGCCCTAGTAATGGCTCTATTGGTCAGGCCATGTTTCTGAAAAAAAAAATCTCTTTTTTTTTTTAGTAAATAATTTGTTTGGTGTTTGGAGTTTGGATTATTAAAGATAAATTTAATTGCCACTCTAACTCATCAGATTAACACAACACTTCAGCGTTAAAATAGATTGTCTAATGCCAATGAAAATGCTTCACTAGGGGAAGGCAGTCACTTCAATTTACCTTAACAATATGCTAAACTTATTTCTGTACATGTGATACTTGATCCTAGATTGTTATTAAGTTCATGTATTCTGATTTTTACTGACATAACTGTGATTACCATCTTGCAATATTTATTTGGGGCCCGAACCTTACTCTGTTTATGTATACTATGGTGGAAGACTTGTTTCCTTGTTTAAATAACTTTATCATGTTGTATCCAAACTTCATCTTCTAAGTTTTAACCTATATTTTTTTATGAAGACCTCTTGTTGAATGGGTTGTCAATTGTAATGAATTATAGAAGTTTTTAGGTGATGATGGCTAGATGATTGGTACCACAGTTGGCAAAAAAGAGTTGAACTGCCAAAATGTTTGTATTCTTTCCTTTCTCCTGTCACTCTGTTAATGTCAAATGGATGAATGAGTACGATTGGTGTAATATGGGCCAAGAAATCATAAAGTGCATCTTGGTATTAATTTGGTTTCCTAGTCAAATATAATTGACTTGAACAAGGTCCATACTTCAAGCAAATTATTTCAAATCTTGAGCACCATTATGTGTGTGCACATGATAAACATTTTAGGCACAAATAAAAAGATTTAGATCTGTACATTTGCTCAAATTCAGTGTATCTGGGTGAATCAGATGCTCATTCTGCTGAAGTCTTAATAAGAAAGTGATAAGTTGTAACCCATGAGGGTTGGCTTGGCGGTCAAGAACCTGCCTAAGATGCGGAAGGGCTTGGGTTCAAGTCACTCTCAACACAAAAGGGTCACTCCCCATATTGTTATCCGGTGTGTGGATTGGAAGGTTTGCACATGCCTTAGGGATTAGTCAAGTGCTCTAAGAGGCCTGGACACCTTGGTCTTCAATAGAAGAAAAAAAACGGGGATTAGTTGTGCCATGTTCTCCAAGGACAGCTTTTGGCAAAGTTGTTGGTTTAGAGAACTTGAGAGTGGGAGTTCTCCTCTTTTAGTTGGCCTTGTTTCGCAAAAATTGGGGGCGGAATTAGTAGTAGTGCTGAGATTTGAATAGGAAACTGAGTAAATTGTAAGAGTTATTTTACATTATTAACTCTTGCTAGCAAACACAATTTTCCCACCTATAGGGTCTTGGCTTATTAGGAAACATGATTTGTCCCTTTGAAAGCTTATTCGGAAACAAATTTGCCCTGCCTCATCCAGATAAGTTGGCTTAAGTTCCCCATCCAAATTCCCCTCATCCAAACATAATGTTAGTTTGAGGAAGATTGCAATTAACTTTTCGGGTAAGTTATAATTGTTCAGGACTAGATTTGTCAACTTCTATTTGAAGAACGGATATTTTGGTAAGTGAAAGCTTTTCCTTTTGTTCTTGTTGTCCAAAAATTATTATTATTAATAATAATAAAAAAATCCTATACTGCTTGCTTTCTATCTTTTGTAAATATTTGCATTTGTTACTCTATCTTTTGTTTCTTTTAGCTAGGGGTCTTTGTTCTTTCTTTCATGAAAATTTCAATAGTTGCCCAAGCATGGATGGATCATTGTACATTTTAGTAGTGGCTCAAATACATGTTGTGTGAAGCAAGAGATGATAGGATTTGGAATTAGTACATAAAGATTAATTTATGGGTAGCTCTAGTAGAGGAGAAAATGAGGGAATGCCAAACTGCTTCATTCAAAGAACTCTAGGGTATTCTAGTGTAGCTACTAGGAGGCGGAGTTGGCTTAGGGATGAGTAGGATGGTAGAACTTGCAAAATAAAACTTAAGTCAATGGAATAAGGCCTCAATGACTATAATGTTAAAAGGTCACATAATTGGTTGAAATGGGGATTACCAATGTCACAGGAAAGGGGTTCAGGTAGACTATGGTTTATTCTCTAGGTATGAACTGTTGTGAATTTGTTATGTGCCAAAACAACTACTTTTTACGGTTCCTTCTTGTTTAAAAGTTACAGCTTGAGTTTTTTACTACTCTTTGGCCCTCCTAGCACATTCATACATCAGTTGATCAGGTTAGCGATGCCATGCAAGTATATTAATATTTAATAGTGTCTGTATCTCTACTCCCCCTCTCCTTAACATCTGTGGTGAACATAAACTAATATCTCCTTAACATCATTGTTGTTGTTGTTGTTGTTGTCAGCAACATTATTTTTAATCTTTTTTGGGGTTGGCTTGTAATTAGATTTGACAAATTGTTAGGAATAGACATCAATTGAGGTCCATGTAATGTGGGTAGTGCTGGGGTGAAAGAATGCAAGGATGGAAGTGGATTGGGCTTGGATTAGTATATGTTGTTCTCTTTTCTGCCCATCTAAGCTGCATGGATATGGGTGCAAATATGGGAGTTGACACAGGTGCGTGATATCGGACTCGACAAACAAGGACTTGGGACTTGGCACCATATTTAAATAAATTTAAACTTTAATTTTTATTAAATGAAAATAAGGTGCCAAAAAAGAATAATGATAGTAAAGAGTGTACTTTTTGGTCCTAAACAATCAATTGACAGGCATATCAATATTTTAATAGGATTGAATGGAAAAGGTCTATTTCAGTCACCTTGGAAACAAATGTTTTAAAGTAATGGTAGGTCTCTGCAGCATAGATGGTTCATATATTTGTTTAAAAGGAATTCTAAATGTTGAATGTATGAAATGGTTGTAACCATTTAGTTGTTGACATCATTTTCAATCATGTTATTGGATTTTTTTTTCGAAGTTACCCATTTCTAGCCACTCTTTTACTTCATTAGTAATGGATTTGTCCCCTTCACCAGATCTTCGGGATGATAAACAGTTCTTTTTAGATCACCCTGGTGCTGTACCCATTTCTACTGCACAGGTGAGGCCTCTGAGGCCTTAGATCTCTCTCTCTCTCTCAGGAAGAAATACTAAACCATTTTTACTTAATGTTGAAGGGGGAAGAGCTGAAGAGATTGATAGGAGCTCCTGCGTACATTGAATGCAGTTCAAAAACACAGCAGGTGAGTTGTTTCTCCCAATGTTTTAAAAGCCAAAATGTTGATTATGTTGTTCAGATTGACTATTTGGTTTTAATTAGATTGAACCACAATGTTAGTATGGCATCATAATAACACAGTACATTGTTTTATTTAAACTTAAATTATTAAAATATGAAAATTTGAAAATCATATTGTAACCATGATATTATAATAGAATACTATGAAAAAATCTTATTTTTCAGTGAAAGAGAAGCAGAGGAAAAAAAATTGAACCTTCTCAAGGACAGAACCACTGTAGTGACCCATTTAGGTCCAATCTGGTCGTACTGCACGGTTTGGTTTGATTTTTAAAACACTGGTTTCTCCATATTCCATCAAAGATGTGCACCAAAGGAAATTTGCTTTATCAGTTATTTTTATTATTGTTATTTTGTTGTTGCACAGAATGTCAAGGGTGTCTTTGATGCGGCCATTAAAGTAGTGCTTATGCCACCCAAGCAAAAGAAAAAGAAGAAAAAAGTGCAAAAGAGCTGCTCCATTTTGTAATCAAATGAATAGAGGAAGACGGAAGGCGTCCCACAACCTTTTAACTCTCTCAATGAAGCAGGCCTTGGTGTATAGTCAACTGACAGTAGAGTCATTTTGAAAGCATCAGGTGATTTGTTTCGGTTTTCTGTTCTTGTGGTGACCTGTATCGACTTGTGTTAGATGATCGCATGCACCTTTTTTTTCAGACAGAGTCGTTTCTTTTGTATATTTGAGAAAGATCCCATCTGAATCTGTTGCTTTTCTGTAGACATGGTTATATTTATATTTTGTAATTTTATCTAAATGCTTTGAATGATTCATTAGTGTCAGGCACAAACACATTTTTATCACATCTCATTTGCACTGAGATTTGTTGGCAAGTAACCTTAATGGTATCCTCACGCACATTAGTATATATTGTAATTGGTTAGGTTATTTCCTGCATATCATCATTGTCCTCATCGTCATCATCAAATTAAGCATGGTTATTGTTGGTTATAAGGTCTAATGTTATTTTTTATATATTTATCCATATTAAGAAATTCATCATCTCTAATATCTGATTGTTGTGTCTAAATATCCAAGAAATGGGTTTTTTAGGTGTTTATAAGTTTGGATTGTTAAGCTCTTGCCCTGTGAATTGCCAATGTAAGATGTAATCTGATGCTTCAAGATTTGATTTCATGAATGCAAAGCACATCAGTTACAAATTTCGGTTGAAATCAATTTTGGATCCTCTTGGGGAACCAAACAATTTTGGCCGATATTTCGGCTATAATGGCCAAATCATCTGAAATTTGTAAATGCACTGTATTGACTGCAAATCCGCCGAAGTTTCGGCCAATGCAGTTTTCCAAGAAAATGTCAATACTTGCCCATATTTGTGTTCTAAATTCAAGCTCAAAATTTTGGATTTTTGCCATTTTTTTAATATGATGAAAACATCTAAGTAACCTAATATGTATTGAGATCTGCAAGGAGTTGAAAAAAATAGGTCATGTTACAAATTTATATCCGATAGGAGAGGATGAAATTATAAATGCTTCTCGACTAATTCTTTCTTGTGCTTGATGAATAAATATTTTAAAATAAAATGGAAGTGGAAGTTGCATTTTATTTTTTTTGGATTTTGCTTACGGGCTTGAGTTAGACCCAACTTAAGTTGCACCCCACCTTTAGCTTGTGAAATTAAGATCAGATCATTTGAGGACTTCTATGGTGGCCTATATGGATGAATTGATTTAGAAGGTCGTTGCCTTGCCTAGATATAGTGTCTATCAACGATCACCTTGATCAGATAAGTAAAGTCATTTTTTTTAAGGTCTCGAAGTTTAAATTTTGTTTGAACAGTGGAAATTCATGAGGTTATATTGATGGGATGAGTAATTTAAATTGAGATTAAATTAGGTAAGTATCCAATTCAGCGAGTTATAAAGCACTTATGTGTGAGAGTGGGATGGGTGTTGAATGAGGCCGGGAATATTTTGTGAGGTTATCAAATTAGTCTATGAGAATACATCTCTATTTGATTCTCCTTATTGGTTTTATGTGATCTTACCTTTAGTTTATTTTGAACGAGTTGATCGATGGGCTTGGTTCAAGCTTTTGTCAAGTAGATGGGCTTCAGTTAGAGGATAAGTTAGACCTAGCAAAATTTGACTCAATTTGATTATCCGAACTAAACTTGAGTATTTTAAATGGGTACGAGTTTAAAGTATTATGTCTCAAACCTGAAATAGACTTGAATCTACTAACCCATTTAATAAACAAGTAACAGGTTGAGATTTGTTGACCCAAACCCAAAATCGACAAGACTTAATTGACCCTTTGTCAGATTTATCTTAAATTAGACTTGATAAAATTTGACCCGACCCAATTATCCAAACAGAACAAGAGAATTTTAAATAGGTATGACTTTAAAATTTTGTGACCCAAACCCAAAATAGACCTGAATTGATAACCCATTTAATGGATTAGACTTTGTAGACTCTATAATAAAGTGGACCATATGAAGAGAGAAATAAATCAGGTCGAGCCGATCTCAATGTTATCAATTGCTTGAAATTCTTGAGAGGACTTGAAATTTTATGATATTTCCACGCTACGTGAAAGACTGATTGCTTGTAGATGCATCAATTCTATATAAAGATGTACTGATCTCTATAAAAAAATATAATATAATATCAAATAGTATTTATATTATCGTATATAAATAATAAAACTATTGTATATTATATCATCCTATGCTTAAATATCAGTTCTTAAACATGTAAGACAGTTTGGGTTGAGATTCCACTCGGAGGTTGTGGGATAATCTAACACCATTCAAGATAGAGATGTAGATGGATATTGGTAAGTTTGAAGTCGGAGGTGGATGTGGATTCATCGGATCCTGATTCATAAGAATCTGATCGGATTTGGGTTCAAATTTGAGTCCAACCCGAATTTAATTGTTTATATCCCTAATCGAAGCTGTCATTTTTATTAACATGATCACGTAATATTTCTAAACTCAACTCCAAGGGATGTTTGGAAGTTTGAAATTTAAATAAAAGATATAGTTAGATCTAGGGGTGAAACTTGGGTTGGGTTTTAACTCGAACCTTATGACCCGACTCGAGATATCAATAGGTTTAGGTTATGCATTTGTATATTTTGAGTCGAATCGGGTTGGAAAAATAAAAACCCGTATGAAATTTGGGTCGAGTTGAGTTGAGAAATTTAAAATTAATCCGATCCGACCTAACGTAATTCGATTTGACCCATGTGCACCAAATTATAAAATATCACTCAGGTTGACTCGGGTCAGCAATTCAGATTGGATTGGATTAAGTAATTCAGGTCGGGTCAGGTTTAATAAAAAAATTATATGGATTGAATTAGGTTTATTAAAATCCAACCTGATTCGACCCGAGTTTCAGCTTTAGTACTTAGATCCAAATCTAACAACCCATTAATTTGAATGGTATAAGTGTAAATAATATATTTCATTAGTTGGGCACCAATTTAATTTGGGACCAACATTGTAATTAGTTCTTAAGATGGTTTGGATATGCCTATACCCTATAGAAGGCCAGAGAAAGGGCTGCACGACTTGGAAGCCTTGATTAGTCTGTGCATAAATCAAGTCTACGATAGAAGACCTGAGGTCAATTCTTTACTAGACCTTCTTGAATTTTATTAACATCAATTACACATTTGTATGAATTTAGGATGTAACTAAGTTAGGAGAGAGGACATTAATTGAGAAGATAAACACTAAACTCAATGTGGTTACTTCAACTAGTTACTTCCTGCTTCAAAAAATGAGAGGTCATCAGTTTGAGTCTTACCGACTTTAATTGGGTGTGTCCTTTGTGGGTATGGAGCATCCTCCCAAAAAGTTTTGAAGTGGGGCATAAGATGAGGTGGGGTCAAGTGTATTCCCACGGTTAAAAAAAAAAAAAAGAGAAGAAGATAAACACTAAAACAAAGGAGGAGATTGAGATACTTCGAAGTTCAGCTATTGGATATCTAGATTTTTTATATACTTCAATGACTTTTCTTAGGTGAAGCTTAAATAATGAAAAAAATACAAATAGGAAGAGAAAAGAGACAAATGAGAGAAAGAAAGCTAGATTCTATTCAACTAAAGGGGATTTGAGAGAGAGAGTGTGGACATATTATAAAAATTTGAATATAAATAACAAGCTCAAAAGATTCTCTAAATCTTACCTACTCTCAAACCCCACAAACAATTGACAAAAATTTGAGTTGAGCCCTACAATCTAAATGTTAATTTGAAATTTTAAACTTAAAAAAAACGTAAAAAATATGATTTCATAAATCCAATAAAAGTAAAATTTGATAAAAGAATTATTCACAGACATTTTCAATAAACTCATCATCATAAATTTTTTCACCAATATTTTAGTTCATTTGCAATAAATACAAGGTTTCAAATATATTGGTTTTGAGGCCATTTCTGAAAAAAAAAAACCCTGATATTTTATGATATTGTATATTACTGCTTAAAATCAGATAAACTTTCAGCTAATATTCCTTTTTTCGGCCAAATTTAAGTAGGGCCCACTATTTATAAATCTTATCAACTTATTAAGTCTGACAAACATTCCCATCAGTCTACGGTCAATACGGTTAGGTAGATAATGACATTGTTTAATTACATTTTATTCTAATTGGAGGGGCCAGTCAAAGTCAAAACTCCATTTAATTTCAATAAAATCGATTATCAATGGTGACATAAAGGGTTAAATAAATCCAAATGATTTTTAATGCTTTAGAATATGATAAAACAGGGGATTCAACATAATTAGAGGTCAACATACATTTTTAAAAAAAAAAACCTTCCTTTTATTGTTTGCATGCAGCAGGTGTTCATCGTATTTAAATAGTTGGATAGATTATCAGAAGTTTTATATAATTGAAAATGAAATACAATTTCGGCCGGATCAAGTTACAAATCTCGCCGGATACCTCGATATCAGCTAATTTTGAAATCTTGGGTAACCCGGGCCTGCATGAAGAACACAAAGAATTTGGGTTCGGGTTGACCTACACTCTGGACTCAAATAAAAAGATAAAATTGACATTTTGATTGGATTAGACTTAGTACATGAAAGTTCAAATTTGTCTCAAAAGCTCAAATTTGAGCTATAAATTATAAAATCTAATTTTTTTTAATTAACATTGCATATAAATATAAGATTTATTTTATATTTTTACAAAATAATAACAAATATTTTATTTTAGACCCAAAAAAGCCTGAGCCCAAATTATCCTACATATGCATTTCGGTCTTGAAATCAAACTTGATGTCTACAAACACAATTAAGACTAGTTTAACTAATCTAGGTTGACCATGGCCCAAGCTCAGGCTTCACCCTTTTAATTATAATTTAGACTTGCCCAGCTTGGACTGCCCAAGATACAACCCTAGTGTCAAAATACCAATTATACTATCGTAGACTTGATTTATGCACAGACTAATCAAGGCTTCCAAGTCGTGCAGCCCTTTCTCTGGCCTTCTATAGGGTATAGGCATATCCAAACCATCTTAAGAACTAATTACAATGTTGGTCCCAAATTAAATTGGTGCCCAACTAATGAAATATATTATTTACACTTATACCATTCAAATTAATGGGTTGTTAGATTTGGATCTAAGTATTAAGGCTGAAACTCGGGTCGAATCAGGTTGGGTTTTAATAAACCTAATTCAATCCATATAATTTTTTTATTAAACCTGACCCGACCCGAACTACTCAACCCAATCCAACCTGAATTGCTGACCCGAGTCAACCTGAGTGATATTTTATAATTTGGTGCACGTGGGTCGAACGAGCTACGTTAGGTCGGATCGGAGTAATTTTAAATTTCTCAACTCAACTCGACCCAAATTTCATACGGGTTTTTATTTTTCCAACCCGATTCGACCCAAAATATACAAATACATAACCTAAACCTAAAAATATTTCTCAAAGTTCTTAAAATATGTAATTCAATGGTGTATTTTCATGGATATATTTTCCTAAGTTCCGAATATGTAATTCAATGGTGTATTTTCATGGATATATTTTCCTAAGTTCCGATGGGTTCGACCTCGCACTTAATCGCTATACTATCTAATGGTTCGTGCTCTTACGAGTTATAAATTTAAAATTTGCACAACAAGTTTTTATATTTTAAGAACTTTGAGAAATATGGTGAAAAATCATAAATATGGAATAATTTATCTAATGTATGAGTTTTAATCTTAATTTAGAAACATTTTAGATTTAAACATAAAATTTAACAATTTAGCTAATTTTAATTAAGATGGTGGAATTAATATAAAAATATAAATAATCTCAATTTAACTTAGAAAACATAAATTAAGATGCAATTAAATGATGTCCAACCTAGTTCACAATTTTTCAAGAATTTGAATTTATAAACAAAAGAAAATAAAATGAAATAAATATACATATTTATAATGGAATTTGGATTGAAGATTAAGGAGGCATTATTTTCAATACTTTAAAAATAAAATCAAAACCTAGAACACGGAGCTCACATTTATTAATTATCATTGATTCAAAATTTTCATTCATAATTAATTTAATTAAGAAAAACATGAATTTCATTAATCAAGAAATAATCAAAATAAACCTTGGGCTTAGAGAGAATTCAACATAAAATCCCAAATTTAAATTCTTCACCTACTCTTAAAAAAAGCCTTAAAATGGAAAATTAAGGTTCTAAACTTTCCCAAAAATTGGATATTTAAGATGAAAATTCTAATATTAAATCAAAACATGCATTCATAAAGAGATTAAAAATCAATTCAAACTATCACTATCAACAAACATTAAGTGGAAAACCATAGATCTAAAAAACTTGTTTTAATTTTATTAATAAAACAAAGAATTAAAATTACATAACCATGAAATTCTTGGAATAAGAAATTATAATGAAAAGTTAAAACACCAACGTGAAACCTATTGTGGAATTTGAATTCCACACTATCTTCCCTTCTCTTTGTCTTCTTTTCCTTCCTCCCTATGCTCCACTTTTTCTTCAATACCGAAGTTCAATTTTCTCAATGGGAGAGGGCTAGTATTTATAGATGAAAGGAGGTGGAATGAATGGATTGGATTTAAAAATTTAAATAAAACAAGGGACACATAGAGGGCTGATATAATTTGTGCTAAATATGGAATGATTTAAAGGAGGCAAGGAGATAAAATTCGTATAAGGAAAGTGGGTGCAGAATCCCGTTCTTTACATATGTATCATCTTACAACTCAGTTTTGACCTTGTTAACTTCTGAATCAGAAAAAGTCGTAAAATAAAAAGTTCTACCTCTTGAAGTCTTCTTTCCAACGCAAAGAGATCAAAGCAATCGGACATCAGAGTGAAAATTTATGACCAAAATACCAAACATGTGTCAAACCTTCCTTATTTTTCTCCCATTCTTATTTTGTTTCTTTTTCCTTAATCCACTTGTCAGGTTCGAAAATCCTCTTATATTAGCTTGTAAATTTCGAATTTCCTCTGAAGATAATGAATATAGTATTCATACATGTGGATTTCTTCATGGGCTTTTCTTAATGGGGTTAATAATTGGGCTTTTCAAAATATGGAAAATCTAATCATTAATTTTACCACTTACAATCAATTCTAAAAATGTACTAAATTAATCTAAACACTCATAAATGGATTTGAATTAATAATACAAAACCCCTAAAATTGTAGTAAAATAATTATTAAAAATTCCAACTTTCCAAAATATAAACTTATGCCCATAAATTGCAAAATTCTCCTTTTTAATTCTCATATCTTGCATTTCCCTCTAAATCCTGTAAAACATCAAAATCTCATTAAACATATTATAAAACACACAAAATAAGAGGCTAACTAGTCCAAATAAAAGGGTAAAATAGTCATTTTCTTGTGCTCATTAATCAGTGTTGAACACGTAGTCGTATTGATAGGAAATTACGTAAATCTCTATTTAGGTTTTGATAATTTTTTAGTTTCTTTTATTTATTTTTTATATTGTTTTTTCTGTATGATAGGAAAAGTCATTTCCTCTCGACAAAACTTATTTTCTCTCATTCATTTTCAGAAAATGATATTTTTTGTCAAATAGCCAAATAAATAGTGTAGAAAATGAGATCTTCTTCTATTTTCCACGAATTTCATTGTTTATAGGCATCGAAAATTCCACACTGAAAAAATGCAAAGAATTTCCATTTCTTTCTACAGAAAAATCACTGCTAAACCATGTCTAATAAAACTCGGTGTTGTGTTGAGTCATGTAGAGACTGAGCTTCTTTAGTTAAATGGTCCAAATTTTGACCCATTTTTTTTCATTTTTGAAATACCATGAAAATTATTTTTTAGAATAAGAACGTGAGCTCATAATTAATCTAAGTGACTAATAATTCAGTAAAAAGCTGTCGACTTCAAGGAAAGCTTTGGCCCACCATATCTTCATCCAAACCTAAGGTGGCCCACCTATAAAAAGCTCCATAGAGAATACTTTTTACGAGTTCTGGATCTCGCTCACCCAACGGTCCATGCAAAAAGTGTAAGATGAAATAATATTTTTTACTGGGCCTGCAATTTCTATTTATGAAATACAATCCGATTCGATTCAACCCAAATTCTCGATCTGATTTGTTTCGAATTCTAACACAAATCAACTTGAATTCTGATTCGATCCACGTTTTGAATTCATTTATCCTAATTTTATCTGGGTCGGATTGGGTTAGTTTAACTTGTAAAATCCTCAATCCGACCCGACTGAAATTTCATGCGGATTTTTGTCTTCTCAACCTGACCCGACTCGTTGACTCGAAATTTGCAAAGAGACCCGCATGATTTCTCGGGTCAGATCATACAAGTCGGGTTCAACCCTAATTTTTATAACATTTTTTTAATTATTTATCAAATTCTTATATATTAATTATAAATTTAATATACCACTAATATTTTAATCAAAATATTGACCTATGTATGAGCTTTTTTGTCGACATATTACCGACATTTAAGTCTATTCTAAATGACAAATTGAGGGAATATTGGTATGGGCCTGTTTACAAAATTCTTTATTTGCTAAATAGTTTTAAATTCTTTATTTACAAAATAATAATTTATATAAGTGTCCACGTACCCTCTTAAAAAATCATAAATAATTGTATCTCTGTCGGTCCCACAATTTTGTATGTACACGTGACCGGAATCAATTTCCATGTTATTCTGTCGTCATCCGTCTTCTGCTGCCATCTTCGTACGCGTAAAGAAAGCGACATGTGAACGAACCCCCGACAAAAAACAAGTCTACAATCATTTTCGTAACTCCTAAGCTTAGTCATAATTTTTTATTGGAATATAAAATTTGTGGTCAATGTTTTTAAAAAATAATTAACATTTTAAAATATGTTTAATTAAAATTATATAAATAATTTAGATGAAATTTTAAATTTTGGCCAATTCTTACACTTTATATAGAAATGCATTGTAAGCTTTAACTACAATTATTAGATTCACCATGTGGCATCTTTTTCAAAATAGAATAATAGTTATTGATCAGCATTTAAAATTTTATTTTTTAATTTATAGAATTTTAAAAATTGTTTACATCTTTATCTTATTAAAAATTTTGTAACCGTGCTTTGGTAATAGGAGTAAATAAAATATTTTTCTACAAAATAAATTAATCATTAAATATATCGAACCATTTTAGAGTTTAAGTTGAATCAATTTCAAATTTAAATTGAAACAAGTGATTGGAGCTTAGTTTCATATTTTGCTGATATCTTTACATTAGGCAATAAGTTAAAAAAATTCGATTAAAATTTGAAAAATATATTCAATTATTGATAATAATTACTTAATTTTTTTTAGTAAGTCTCTAAGAGGTGAGTCACTCAACTTAATATAAATGATTTCACATTTAACAATATCCACATGCTACATTTGAAATGTAATAAACTTCAATGAAAATATTATATTTTTAAAAAAAGTTTGTAATTTAATGTTAGATTTATTAATCTGAAATTTGAATTTATCGCAAAAATTTACTAAGTCAGAAGAGTTTTCAATTTAACTCAAAATTTTGACAAAATTAATTGAACGTATTCGACTCATAATTCTATTTATTCGAATTTTTCTTAATCATTAAAATTTTAATTTTACGGTTAAAATAGTAAAGCATCTGCTAAGTACACACGTGGAAAGTTGATGAGCATTTATGTAACAAATTATTAAGTAATCCTAGAAGACCGCGACACGTGTGGCTCTTTTGTGAGTTGACTCATTATTTAGTCTTGATGGGATTGAGGGATGTGATGGTAATGTAATAATTGTGCTGGAACAGAATGGGGAAGTTTCTGTAACCTTGATGTGGCCCACCGTGCGGGTAATAAATACGTGTTAATTTTCAATTTTTTTCATTTTTAAAAGATAAATGATTTATGCACACCCTCTCTTATTCATTGTGCACTCTCTCTATATAAAATTACAATTTTTTCTAAAAAATCAAGGAAGGAGAGAGAAAAGAGGAATTTTGAGTTTGGACAAAATTGTAATTTCACATAGAAAGAGTGCACAATGGGTAAAAGAAGGGGGTGCACAAATCATTTCCCTTTTTAGAAGGCTACCATTAAAGTATGTCATTTATAGAAGGGTAAACACGTAAATATCTTTTTCTATCCATCCATTAAAAAAAAGTTGATGAAAATTATCCTTTTCTCCTTTCACTTAAAAACTCCTCATCTTCCTTTGAATGAGTGATCCACATAATGAAAAATTCCTTCTAATGAATTTAGTGAGTTATGAAGTAGGATTTTCAAACGAAGCCACTTTTCAATCAATTTCTACAAACAATGTATCAAAATTCATCTAATCTGAATTTTATTAATTCCGGAACTGTTTTTAAAGGTATAGTTTTGGGCTTCAAAAATTGTACCAAAAAAATTACGGAACTTCCTTCTTAATTCTTTAGGTACGATTTTTTAAGCCCAAAACTATACCATTTTCAGTTAAAATAAGTCCCAGAGTTCATAAATTTAGAGTAGATGTATTTTAATACCTTATTTGATACCCCTCCCTCTCCTACAATCCCACATCGGTGGGAAACAAAAGGGAGAGTGGGTTTATATTAAGCCACCCATGTGTAACTTAGTGTGAGGCCTTACGTGGTCCGGCCCAAGAACAAAACCGTGCGGGTTTGAGCTTGTGTGCGAGGTCCAAAGCGGACAATATCACACTGAGTCAAGTCCTAAGCCCTGTGTGTTCGGGTCGGGTCGTTACAAATGGTATCAGAGCTGAGCTTCTACACTCAGACTGTGTGGACTTTCTTCCTTCCCTGCAGTTGTTGAGCTGGACCGGACCGAGCCGGGGACGGCTCGAGACTTTGGAGGGGTGATTGTGATACCCCTAGAGTTCCACATCGGTGGGAAACAAAAGGGAGGGTGGGTTTATATTAAGCCACCCATGTGTAACTTAGTGTGAGGCCTTTTGGGCCGGGCCACGTGGGCCCGGGTCCAAAAACAAAACCGTGTGGGTTTGAGCTTGTGTGCGAAGCCAAAAGTGAACAATATCACACTGAATCAAGCCCTAAGCCCTGTGTGTTTGGGTCGGGTAGTTATACCTTATTTGTAGAAATCGGTCGAGAAACGGCTTTGTTTAAAAATCCCACTTCATAAGCACTTCGTTCAAACGAATTTTTGAATTCGTCCGAATGAATTTTTGAATTCAGTGGATCACTCATTCGGAGGATGCGGCGTTTTTAAGTGGAAGGGTAAAAGGGTAATTTTAATAAACTTTTGGAAAATGAGTGTGTATATGGGCTCCCTTTATGAAAAGGTTAGCGATTTTCCAACACGAATTTTGTGTAACTATACACGGGTTTAGGATATTGATCATTTTACCCTTCTACTGCAGTATGAAAGCATTTAAAAAAAAAAAAATCACTGATTCGATCAGTGAACCGATTTCAGTGATCCGATCTGCTATTTTGTATGAAAAAAACAGTCTCACTTAAATAAATTTCAGTGATCCAATTTCAATGATCCAGTCAGTGGGCTGATTTATACCGTAATAGAATGGTCAGTGAGCCGATTTATACTGTAGTGGAAGAGTAAAATGGACAATACCCTAAATCCCATATCGGGTTACACAAAACACCCGTGGGAGGATTGCTACCCTTACGGAAAAACATTTGATAGATAATAGATTTTTATAAAAATTATCAAAATTTTAAAATCATTTTTAGATTTTTATTAGAAATAAAAGAATTATTAGATACATTTTTATCTATTATAATTAATTTGATAGTGAAAATACATTAGGTAGATATTGATTTTACTTGAATCAAAATTAAAAAAGAAAATAATATTTTAACAATACAGATTTATCATCTAGAGTGTGCCTAATTTAGTGGTTGTAGACTCGTTTGCAGTCACGATATCTTTAATATATTGGAAATTGAGTCATGAGGTATTAGGCATTTTTTTTAATGAATGATTAGTATGGGTATTGATCTTCACATGGAATTTTTGCTTAACCAGGCACATGAATGAATGGATTTTTCACTTTACCCTTCACTCTTTTGTATGAATAACTTAAAAAAATGTCAAAAATTGGCAATCGGCGAACTGTTCTAGTTTGTTCATCAACTATGGGTTTTTCTCGCGTTTGGTTCGGATTTTCAAACGAGATAGTTTCTCGACAGGTTTTTACAAACAAAATATCAAAATTCATTTACTCTGAATTTTATGAGCTCTGGGACTGATTTTAAGTGAAAATGATATAGTTCTTAACTTAAAAAATCGTACCCAAAAAATTTAAGAAAAATGACTTTCCCTCTTAATTCTTTGGGTACGATTTTTGAAGGTCAAAACTATATATTTTCACTTAAAATCAGTCTCGGAGTTCATAAAATTTAGAGTAGATAAATTTTGATACCTTATTTATAAAAATCGATCAAGAAACGACCGCGTTTGAAAATCCGAACCAAATACAATAAAATCCTAAAGATTTGAATCATTTATTTATGTTGGGTTTGTACGAGTTTCGAACAAGTTCGAGTTGAGTAACATCTCTAACTTAAAAGATACATTGTGTCTCAAAATCCACATGGGTGTAACTCAGCTGGTTACCTCCCGTCTCAGAAAGTGAAAGGTCACGGGTTCGAGCCCTCATGGCCTAACCTCGGTGTGCCTTAGGGGTAGGGGTCCATCTGTGAGAATTTTATGCTATCCCGCAATTTTTTACACGTAAATTTAAAAAAAAAAAAAAAAAAGACAAAGATGGATCGTAGAGGGTGAGGGGAGTTCACAGACTACAAGTGATTTCTCCACGAAAGTGAGTTAAGTCACCTCGCTTTGGGGTGACTTTTTAAAGTTTGCAATTCACATATTTAAAATTTAAAAAAAAAATATTTTAAGATTTTTAAATTTATCAAAAGATAGTAGAGACTAGAGACAAAATTTCCTAATCTTATCATGATCAAATTCTCTACATTGTAATTTTTTTTACACTAAAATTGTCCATCCAATGAAAACTTCACACGTCAATGAGCAAAAATTATTTTCTAACTTATTCAAATTCATGCCTTTTCCATTTCCTTGTCTTCAGCTTTATTGATTGCATGATCGTAACACGTAACAATGGGAGTGAAAAGGAGTCCTGGCTAAAAGAAAATTTCAAGTTAGCACCTTTATTTAAATTACATACATGTCATATATATATATTAAAAAGAAATATGTTAAAATTAACTGAAAATTGTACCTTCATTATTTTTCATTGATATGTAAATTATCTTATTTGGTTATCTTTAGTGGCTAATCAATTGCTATTTAACACATCAATATTAAAGTAAAAAGGTAAAATTTCATATATAAATGTCTCTTACATTGAAAAATTAACTCAAATATGTCTGAATCAATTCAAAATATGGACAGGCTAAACCAACCTTATTTAGATATTAGTTTGATTCAAGAAAAAAAAATTGAATTATTTTTAATTTACGCTAAGTTAGAATGATACTTTGTATAACCTGACACACCTCAGTTATCCAAATTATAATATAAACAGACTCCTCATGAGAAAATTTTAGAATTAACTTTTGCAAAGATTATGTTTTACTGATAAAGACTTGTTTTATAGATATTTCTTTCCTAAAAGCATGTCAATTGAATGTATATAGATTAAATTATCTACTTAATGACACAGATTGACTTGTAATATGTTTTAACCCAATCTGAATTGGTTAACTTAAATTAAAAATAAGTTAGAATTTTAACAACAAGTTAGATTAGAGAGTTAAAATACTAGATTGAGACAAAATTAGAAATATAACGCATTTTTATTACTCTTTTTAACAATAATTACTATTTAAAATCACTTTTAGCTTATCAATCATGGACAATAAATTTGGCTGGCTTATGGAACACGTAGGGGTGGAATCCAATGCACAAAATAGGTGCATTTTATAGATATTTTTAGGATGATATTTCTCATAAAAATAAATTTATTGAATTTAAAAAGTCAATTTTTTTTATTTAATAGTAAGAGCAACTCTAAATGAATTTAATTTTGATAATTACAATTTATAGAAATAAAATAAATATAAAAATAATAAATATTATTTCAAGCGTCACAAATAGTTGTAAGTGAGAACGTCACCCAACTGAAATACCTGTTACAATTAGTCAAATATTAGATGGAGGCTAAGATATTTGTACAGTTATTTTGGACAACGTCTATTTACGGTGAGACATGTTAAATGACTAATCTAATCACCATAGTCAGGGTCCCACAAAAATCAGAGTCAAAATCTCAATCATGATCTATTATCTTATTAAGACCAGTAAGTAAGTGAAAGAGCAGAGCTACGTTTAGACTATTGAGGTCTAATCTCTGAAACCGTTCTGGTTTTATTTGAAGTGCAAGATTTAAAAAATTATAAAAGATTAGAGTCAATATATTTAATAAATTAGTCTTTTAAAATGAATAATTTAACAAGTCATATTAGAGTCAAATCTCAGATCATTTAATGTGGACTAAGGAAACCCTTTAGACGGGTGAGATGGCTAGATTCGTTTGAGAAAATATTCTTAGAGTTATGAACGAGTCCTACATTGAAAGTATAGAGGGATATTTAGAAATTTATAAAAGACTTGAGTCATTTCACCTAATAGACTAGTTTTTGAAATGGAAAACTATATCAAGATTTTTTTTTATATGTAAAGATGCAATGCAAAGAGGAAAATGAAATGTGTATGAAGTTTGATCGGAATTCTTGATAGTATATCTCAATCTTTTTTTAATGATTAAGAACTCTATGACCCTTATTTCTTCTCAAGTATAAGAAGTTCTTATACTTGAGTGGATTATAGTGTAAGGTGTGGATGATGGATACTATTGAGTTGGCCCTTACTTGTTGAGCAATTTTCTACTAGAAATGAATTGAAGGCCCTTATTTGCCATTTTGTTACATTTTAATTAGACCATGCAATCCACTGAATAGGCCATGGACTACAAATTACTCCATCCATAAATTAGATGAGCAATCTAATTTAACATTACATATTAGTATTTCAGTTAGTGTGTATCAATCAACCATGAAATATAACATGGACACCTATCTAATTTAATAAACATGTAAGTTTTCAACTCTGCATTCAATGCTCTCATAGATGGTAATGCTGGAACTCACCAGTCATCAATTTTTTTTTTTTTAACAAAAATAAACTTAAAAAAGTATGTTTAGTTTGTACAAACTTGAGATATAAATATATATTCAAAATTTAAAATTAACCCATTCGAGGTAAGTGAATTTGGAAATAATTTTTTTATTTATTTGACTTTTTGGTGGCAAGTTTGAATACAAATATAATATTAAGAATCTAAGATATCAATATGATGACTACTAATATTAAAACAATTGATAATTAGAATATTAAAATTGTAAATCGTACATAAATTCCACTTTCAAAGTTCAAATAAAATAACCCACTGTGGAGTCACATTTAAAGAAATTTCCCATGATCATTCTTTAATCTTTTCAAAATTCTACATGGGTGTAGTTCAACTAGTTGCCTCTCTTCTCAAAAAATTGAAAGTTGAGTTCGAGCCCCCATGGCCTATAACCTTGGTGTGTCTTAGGGGTAGTGGATTCATCTGTAGAGGTTTTAATAGGACTCTATCTAAGTTTCCCACACGTTAATCCAAAAAAAAAAATCGAATGTTAAAAAACCTATGTAAAATGATTATCCACATATTGATTTAAAACTTATTACTGCAAAGAGCTAGTTACTAAATAGAGTGGTCCTGGTGTGTCACAAAGGTCATTTGTTGAATATATGGTCAACAAAAAATCACTTTAATTAAAAAAATAAAACTATTTTTAAAACTATAAAGTTTAAAAATAATATAAGCTGGTTAAATTATAGAAAATTTAGAAAATATGACTCGATTGTTTCAATTAAAATATTTTTCTTCATACCTATCAGTATTTTTTTTGAATTTACACGTGGGAAACCGTAGGTTATCAAGCGTAAAACTCTCACAAGTGAGTCCACTATCCTTAAGATACACCAAGGTTAGATTATGAAGACTCGAACCCACAATCTCTCACTTCTATTTTATTTGATAAGTTCTATACACATCATTACTCTAAAATATGTTGCTTTTATTTTGCTTAGAGGGTAACTTCTTTTATGATGATGATAGTGATACACAAAGATAATTTTTATATTTGATGACCAAAAGCACCTTAGTGCTCTTATAATGAATGTCGCTTTATAATAAAAAATTAATAAAAATGATAAATTATTGTGAGAGATATCTAATTATAAAAGTAGGACTCATCAAATTATTTGAGACTTTGTTTTCTTAAGATGACAATTAAATTATTATATAAATGTTTTTATTTATTCTGATTAATTCATTAAAAATGCATCAAATAAAAATTATAAAAAAATTAATTTAAATTTTGAAATAATAATTTCATCAGCTTAATTCATCATAAACTGCATTCCAGGAATCCATACAGAGCTCATGTGCTGGTTAAAAAAAGTCTCAACCTTTGTTTGAAGAGTTTTCATAAAAAATCCTAATAAAAACCTGTTAGATATTTTTTTTTTAATTTTCACAGTACGGCAGGATGGTAGCTAGACCCTCAATAGCCGGTTTCGGATACGAAAGCGGCAGTGTCGGTCGAGGTGGTGACCAGTTATCACGGGTTGCTGGCCGGTAAAATTTTATAATTTAGTATTTTACTATTTTACATATAAGGCCGTGACTGCTGTTATTTTTCTCCTCCTTTCTCGTTCTCCTCACGAAACTGCTTTTTTCATATTTCTCGCTTTTCCTCTCTCTCTCTCTTAATCTTCTTCTTAATAATTTTCTTAACCTCTTCTTCCTTGAATCTTCTGCTTCTGCCTAACTAAGGTCCCTCGTCATCAAACCACCTCCCATTTATTTAATTATTTTTTTCTCACATTTAATTTTCTTTAATCTCAATCGTTAGGGGGGCTGATGATATTTGGTGGCAATCTTATTTTAAAACATGTGGAGCTTGCATTGCAGAGAAAGGATAAAAAAAAAATCATAACTTTTTTCTGGTGATGGGTTTTGGTTTTTTGCCTGTCTCCTTCCCAAAAATCTAATTCTATCATCAATTCTAGAATTAAAATAAAAAAACTATATGGGTTTTGATCCATTGATACATATTTTCTGTTAGAAAGTTGAAAATCCTCTGATTATTATTATTTAATTTTTTCCTTTTTTATTGATTTTGATGGGTCTATCTTTTTTTTCCTAAACTCATGGAGGGAGAGTTGGAAATATTCCTTCTTTTTTATTTTAACACATGGAAGAGTAAGGAAGAATTTTGATGTCTGAATTGAGATGAGTTGATGGGACCCATTTGCATGGATTCTCAGAGAAAGAAAAGAAAAAAAGGTTTGATCCTCACTGTTCATGACATTCCCAATTTATAATTTTAGCTGGTTTTTCTTCTGCTTCTTGATATATAAGTTTCTGCAATGAAAAGAGAAAGAGAGGAGAGAGAAGAGAGAGAGAGAGAGAGAGAAACCATTTGGGGTGTCAAAGCATTTGAATTGAAATGATCTTTGTGGAAATTCATGTTTCACTTTTAATTGAGATCATGTCTGTGACGAATTTTCTGTAAATTTTCAAGTGGAGAGCTGAAAATGACTGTAGAGGAGGGAGTAGTGGAGAAGATTGAGCAAAAGACCATACTAGTCGGTATCCGAATTGACCGAAATAGCAGATGGTTGCTCAACTGGGCGCTTGTGAAAGTTGCTGAAACAGGAGATCGAGTAGTTGCTCTTCATGTTTGCCGAGATTCTGGTAGAATTCATCTTCATGCTTTCCCTTTTTCCTTTTGCAGACATTAGCAGTTTAAGCAGAATTTTTTCAGAATTACATGGAATTTCTTGCTTTTTTCGATCAGATCCTCGTGCAATTGAGAACTCCTCAGCTACTCTCTCCTCATTAAATGATTATTTAGCAGTGTATGGAGGATTTTGTAATGTGAAGAAGGTTTGTAGTATTGTTCTTCCGCTGAATTTTTACCCTTTCGAATTTAATCATGTCCAGAAAATTTCTTGGATTTTCTCAATACTACAAACCATAATCATTTTTTAATATTTGAGGAAGAATTTTTATTTTAATCTTTACTTTTTTGCAGTCACATCTGTATTGGGGCCGCATTCAACTTTTTCAGCCTGTTGAAATCAATATTTTTAGTTGATTTTGATGAGAATTTTTTTCTCAACCGAATTTTTCCAAAATATCCTACTTCGATGAACCAGATCTCAGTAGTCTCATGTATCAGATCAATTGGTTCATGCCAAATTTCGTAGAAATAGTATTTTTTTTGGTGAATTTTATCTGATTTTAGTTTTTTTTTTGAATCACTAGCTCTTCAGAATATTCAAGGCGTGTAAGAATTACGCAAATGAAAGTGGACTAATCAATTTATTGCTCATGGAATTTGTTGCGGGTTGAGGAAAATCATTAGCGATGCTCGATTTCTAAAAGAACAGAATTTCTCTGAATTCAGGTCAATCTAGTAGGAAAGATCTCATGGGGTGATTCAGTTAGAAGAGTTCTTGTAAGAGAGGCAAAGCTCTGTTCTTCGTCGGCAGTGGTCATTGGAATAAGCAAGTGCAATGCTCTTAGGTAAGTATTACAGCTCTCTGGTTCGTAAATCGTCGTTCTGTATCTTGCATTCTTCCTGATTACTCTCTTAACAGCAATTTCTTTCAGGGGTTCACTCTGTTTGGCTAGATATTGCGCAAAAAGGTTATCGCCAACTACTTCTGTGCTCGTAATTGACAATGGAAAAGTAGTCTTTGATACAGATAATACAAAACAATCAACAGGTTCGAATCAATGGTTCATGTTGTTTTCATAGAACATTCATTATCTGTTTTCCTTTCCTTTTCATGATCGATTTTTGATAATGTAGACCTCTATTGTCTCATATTTTTTGTAAATAGTTCAGCTTCTACTATAGCCAACTTTTTGTCCTTTTCTCAAATTGATTCTGATGGGTAGGTCTAAAAGGAGATCCAAGGCCGAGCTTTCACAGCATACATCCGATAGCAGAGAATGGATCTAAAATTCTTATTCCTTGTGAAGAACAAAATCCCAATTCCAAGTTTTCAAACGTATCAGATGTTGAGAATGTTACAAAAATAGCTTTTGACTCCAAAGTTGGAAGCACAGACTCGAATGAACTTGAATTGGGACAAGATTCACCACTCACAGAAAAGGTTTCTATAACAAAATCAGATGAGACTGACACCGGAAGCTCATCTTCAACTGCATTCCCCTCCACATTCGAGATTGCATCGGTAGGGGAGATCAAAGGCGGACAATTTCACCTAGCTCAAGAACAGATAGATGAAGTTCCTCCTTGTTCAATTTCACTTATGAGAAATTCAGCCGAGTCCAAGCCTGGTTGGCCCCTTCTTCGAAGATTAGTCACATCAAATTCAAAAAATTTAAGACACACACAGGCCCGGAAAATGTCTGTTGTTCAATGGGTGATGAAACTACCAAATAGGTCTGTGTCTTTGGATATCCGATCTCAACAATGTCTTGAACCAAACAGAAGAGAAATTCGTGAAAGCGATGAGAAGTGTATAATGAGCAGTTTGTCTGCATGGTTTGCGCTTCCAAAGGAGTTGGAAACACTTCTAACAACTAATGCTACAAAATGCAGAATTTTCAATCGAAGAGAGCTTGAGAATTCAATGATCCGATCACCAGGTTATTTATTGGTCTATTTACATGTACTGAAATTTCAATCAATTTTAATATGTTTCAAAACAGAATCGTTGTAGGGTGGATACAACTATTGACTTCTTTTGCTCAAATGAATCTCGGACATCATTCCGATAATCATTTCATGAGAGAAGTGAAGAAACTTTTGTTGTGAATACAAGAAAAAAAATCTTCCCATGGCCAAATAGTGATTTGTTAAAAGGTCCCATGTTGGAGGTCACCAGCCTAATGACATCTTGCTCTCTAATTCCTTTTGTTTATTTATTTATCTTCTAATGCAACGCACAACTTATTTGATTTCCCTTAAAAAGTTTTCAAACACTTCTAATTTGAATCCATTCATAAGTGCCATACCTGCAATCTTTTCTGAAATTCCTTACTCAGTAGCTTCTACTCCATGATTTTTGTTGATATGACACAGAAAATTTGATCGGAAGGGAGGGTGTAGTCGAGTATACAAGGGTTATCTTGCCAATGACCAGCCGGTAGCAGTAAAAATATTAAAATCATCAAAAGAGGCTTGGAATGCTTTCCTGTTGGAAGTTGATATCCTTACTAGTTTGCAGCATAAACACATTATACCTCTCATTGGTGTCTGCGTCGATGACAATGATCTCATCTCCGTGTACAAGTTCTTGTCTCGAGGAACTCTAGATGAAAACCTCCACGGTAAGTCAACGGCCTCTCTTGAAATCCCGAATATGGCAATGCAGCGATGCCGCTGATCATTATACAAATGTCTCTACCCCATCAATTGGTTCTTTCGTTAATATAGTTTTGATTTGATACACAATCTAGGTAAGGGAGAGAACTCTATGCTACCATGGGAGGTGAGGTTTAAGGTGGCTGTCGAAGTAGCAGAGGCACTAAGTTACCTACACAGTGAATGTCCTAGGCCTGTAATTCATAGAGATGTCAAATCTTCAAATATTCTACTCTCGGACAGATTTGAGGCACAGGTAAACCTAAATGCAATAATCGAAAGTATTGTCTATGAATTTAGTCGGATGATATGAAGATTTCAATTTTGGGGCATTTACTTCATTTTGTTGTTTAACCATTCCCAATCTCTAGCAATCTTGCAGAATTAATCCTTTCACACAATTGCAACCTACATTTGAAAAGTTTTTGCTTGTGACAGTTATCAGATTTTGGGCTTGCTTTGAGGGCGCCAACAACTTCACCATTCATACATACAGCCATGTAGTTGGTACTTTGGGTACATTCTTATTTCGCATTTCAACCCTTTTGTGTGGTAATCTATATTTTCCTTGTGTCGAGTTTTATGAAAGATGAGTAAACTTGAATAGGTACATTGCTCCAGAATACTTTATGTATGGGAAGATTAGTGACAAGATAGATGTCTACTCTTATGGTGTGGTACTACTCGAACTTTTATCGGGAAGAAAGCCCATCGATGTTGACAATCCAAAGGGCCAGGAGAGCTTGGTTATGTGGGTAAGTATCCTCTTCGTTCCGGTAACAAAGCACATTGCCACTATCAAATTTAGGGTGAATTTCAATGCTTCAAAAACCATAGTCAGTAAGATTATGCGTTTTGTGTGTTGGGGAACATCTATATTCGAGAAAGGCATGAGAAAGAGAGCCTCTTTGTAACCTTATTCTCAAACATAGTGAAATTGGTCTCATCTCACTATTGACAAAATGCAAATATGTGAAGCATGCAAATCTTGTTTTTCAGTGTGATTGCTTGTGGATTTTTTTTGTTTCCAACCGTTATGCTTATTAAAGGCCATCTGCATTACTTTCTTTGCGAAAAGGCAATACCGAAACTAGAGAGTGGAAGTACAAGCGATTTGTTGGATCCCAACTTGGCTGGAGAATTTGATGAGAATCAAATGCGCCGAATGGTTTTAGCCTCAACCCTTTGCATTACGAGGACTGGCCAGCAACGGCCACAAATGAGCCAGGTAACCTTCTCAATTTCATTCTCGAAAGCACCAACAATGAATTTTTGAAGATTAGTTCAGAGCTCACAACTGAATCAAGTGTTCGTCTTGCTTGTTGTTTTGATTCAGATATTGAAGCTTCTCCAAGGGGATGAAGATGTCGTGGAGTGGGCGAAAGCAGAAGTTAATGTTCCCAAGGAATCGGACAACCAAGATGAAGTGTATCCCACCCCGAGCATCCGGTCTTCTAATCTAGACCTCTCATTGCTTGAGGCTGATGATGATACAACATCTACTAGCAGTAGTATAGACCAAACCAAGCACCATTCCTTAGAAGATTGCTTCCGAGGCTGATGGAGAAATTCGTCCAGCTTTGATTAATTCTTCCTTTGAAGAAAAAATTGTGGTGCATCATAATAATACTCAATCAAGTTTTTGTATAGTTCTAAACTTTGAAAATGTGGTTACTTGGAAAGAATGTAATAGTAATGTCTAAATATTTAAAGAATGGAAAAACAAATCATTTGTGGAGATTTGTTTTCGGGAATGATTGATCAAAGATGCAATGTCACTGTCCCTATTCAACTAACAGGAGCCTGCATCATATACAATGAACTCAGACTTGCCAATACAATTTGAACTTAGTCCCTCATGAGTCGAAGATCGAGTCTGATATTTAACCCTATTTTACCAACATTTAAGATTTTACAAGATCTACAGGCTCTGGCTCTGGCCAATATTTGTCACCTGGGGCTGAAATATACAAACTGGCCTTGGATGAGTTCACCCTTCTACAAAATTTAAGTGTGAATTTACCCTGATGAGTATTTTACCTGAGCAATACATTCTCTCTGCATCGCTGGAAAGATACCCCAATTACATTTAGCACTGGTAAACTACAGTTTTAGCAAATTAGTCAATATTACTCTCCCTCAATCGATATCAATCCGACTTGGGAGTCTTGGACTTATTTCATCAAATCGACTCCAACTCAGATTTCAAAAAAAAATTACCTCGATTCCTACCAGTCATAACCTAAAAAGATGTGGTACTCATTTCACATAGTTAAAAAGAATAAACCTTGCCATTGAATGGATCATAATGATACAAGGAAGTTGTTTATACAGTGATTTGTGTATTTGTATGCTCTTCCACATAATAATTCTAACTTCTATAAACCAATAGAAAGAAATACAAAATCATCTTCCTGCGACAAAGAATACCACAAATCCGGGCACGACAACTCCATCATCATCAATGTCATCTGAGGTCAGCATCTAAGAGCACTCGCCACAGGGTTAAAAAATGGCCCTGATTCCCAAGCTTTCACTGCATTTTTGCTTGATGTCTGCAATGGCCGGGTGACAAGTGTAGTACTGACTTCTGCTCAATATATGGCCATGCTCTTCATCCATGCCAGATTCCTATCCTTGGATTTAGTACGGGAGCACATATGGCAAGGCAAAAACATCGGCTGCAGATAAATAAGAAGCGCGTGAGCCTGAATAATCATCAATTTTATCATCACTAAGTCTGCGCCTTTTGTTGTCTTCTTTCTGTCGTCGTTTACTCCCAAAGAGCCACTCTTGATCGTCAAAGTTGGAGGGCTCAATATGATGTAGAGGAGGGAACTTCCAGTAATTTATGAGATCTTTGACTTGAGCTTCCATTCTATCGATGTCACTTCCCAAGCAATCCATTTCAGTATGTTCTTTTACAGGTTCTTGTGCAGGTATAGTGGAACAACTAGGGGCCATTTCTTTGTCTGAAGGTAACTCTGGATCCTTAATTTTCCGCAATGAAAACCGAATCCGGAGCCCATTCCCTATAAAATAGTAAGTACTGTTAGCTAATACAAAGAAACAAAATAACAGAATACACTAGCAACTTAAACAGAAACAAACTCACCATGATTATGGGCAGCATCGATACCGATTTCATGCTTCTTCCTCTTGCCAGTGCTCTGTATGCTGTCAGAGGAATCATCGAAGCAATGAACACCTGTTGGCTGCCCAAGTTCTTCTGTAACGCTACTCTTTTCTAGCTGCTCGGTTTCATCATTTCTTCCAAGTTCAATTTCTTTAATACTGTGCTTTTTCTCTTTTGTCTCTTCTAATTTTCCACTCAACTTCAAGTTCTTTTTTTTCTCTTTCTTTTTATCTTTTTTTTCTTTCCTCTTCTTGTCCTTCTCCTTTTCTTTCTTCTGGAGCTTCAGTTCACCAGAAGATTCATCAATTCCAGAAGAAAGGAGAAGACCAAAGCAAGCAACAATCCAAGAATGACAGGATTACAACTTAGGAATGCAATTCAGAAGAGATCTTGAAATTTTTTCCAGCATGCAACAATCCAAGAATGATAGGATTACATCTTAGGAATAATGCATCTTAGAAGAGATCTTGAAAATTTTTTCCATGCAAGCATGACATACATCGGTCATTCAACAAGCAAAAGCCCAAGAAAATTTATCTTTCACGACAATAAGACAATTTAAGATATGTAGAGAATCTAGGAAATTAGAAAGGTAGCCGAAAAACAAATTGAATCAACATTCCACCAACTAGAATTGTAGAGTTCACGTGTTTAGAATGTAAATCTAGGGACTTCACAAGTTTTCCATGAAAATAGGGTAGATTCATTGGTTATCCAGCAAGCAAAAGCCTGAGAGATTATGGCAGAAGTAGAACAAATTGATAGTATTCACATCTTTGGAATGTAGATCTGTGTCAATTAAAGCACAATGACAAACTTTTTGGTTCATTAGTTATTCCACAAGCAAAAGCCTGACGGAGATTTAGTACCAAAAGTTTTACTAAGACAAGTGTCTTAAAAATAATGGGACAAATCTAGATAGTGGGATTCATTAAAAAAGATAGAGAGAAAATTCAAAGGACTATAAAGGTGGATTTGGATTTGACAGACAATCACACTAAAACAACTTGGTCAGGACCCTCTAGTCCCTTTTTTGAGGCGGTGGAAACAAACAGGACTGGATACTGTTCAAAGGATAACATGATGTGAGTGAAGGAACCATTAAACTTTGAGAAGTGCTAGTGTAGAGGGTCAGCCAATCAGGTTCAAGTTCATACATCAATGTATGATTGGAAATATGAAAGCAAAGTCATCCTTAAATTAGACAAAGCATATCGCAGTTGCGATTTTGAAAGATACAAATGGGAAAAACCAGTATGCAATACCATGACAAGCAATATTTCAGCAAATAATATATACAATAAGGTCATTTTTCTGATTTGGAGAAAGAGAAATACAATGCAGAATGATACTGCTTCAAGCAACTGTGCATGCTAGAAGCATAAAACTATATTTAAGACTATATATATGGGTTATGGCATTTTGCAAGTTGCTTGAATGCAACATGAGGTCAATAATCAATTCTAATGTGCTTGTAAATAATGGATCAATAACAAAAATATGCCCATCTTATAAAGGACCTCTCTTGTAACAAAGTAAAAAATTAAAATAGCCAAATGACACACATATAGCTCCCGAATGCCCAATCAACAAAAATACGAAACTTGAAAGCAAGATTAATTTTTCAACTTTGCATTTTGGTGAAGTCTTGCTTGATTAATTTATTTATTTCAACTCAAAAAAACAACATACAAATATATTCATCTTGCCATCTAGTAAGGCAATTGTGTTAGATGCAGACATCTGGGAGGCTACACATGTCATTAACTATTTTAACTCATCAAAAAGATTTAAATGCATTTAGTGCAGTTAATGAGATGCTTCGAAAACAAATCAAATCATGCCTCATGGACACAAAAGTAAAATTAATAGTTACAATAAAGCATCTAAGGAGATAGAAAGAAAAACACTTCAAAAAAAAATGCATGAACTGAAATGGAGGATATAGGGCCATTCAATATTGAAATAGCTAAAAATGGGCAAAAATATCCAAATTCTGGGACAAAGAAATAAGGGAATGTAGCTCCCGTACTGTAGCAAGGAAATAATGGCAAAAAACATAAAAAACTAGGCATGTCAAGGTCAGGCATATATACAGTAGTAGATAACCCAACAACAAAACTGTGACGAGTGTATAAGTAATTTTTTTTATAAAAATACATTCAATTTTTTTTTTGTAAACAACACATAATAATAGAATAGAAACATATCATATTGAAACATGACATCCTTAATTGTATAACTATTACCGAACTATCTGTAGTAGATTCTATCATCATTCATAATCATCTTTCTACAATTCTAATTCTATTAAATGCTTCACACTATTTGTCAACCCCTAGAGCTGCAACTTTTACATTATTTCATCTTCAGAACCTGCTATGGTAATATTGCCATGTATATATTTTCTGAGACAGATAATAATGGTTTGTACACCTTATATTTATTTAAATAGTGAAAAATATTATTTGTTTATATAGACAACTATTTAACTTAAGTTTATATTGTGTAGATTATAAGCAAGCAAATACATGAATCTAATCGTAAGGCTTCTCATACGGAACATTGGCAATATTGAGGTACCCATAGTCATGCAGCTTAGGTTATTGATAACAAAAAAACAGGTCTATGGAAGAGAAAACAATGGGAGATGTAAGGCAGCCCAACACAAATTAAAAAAATTCTTTTGACATCCATCATATCATCACACAAATCCACTATATGTTGTAACTTCACCATACTTGGGTAGAACATGGGGAGAAATTAAAATAGAGAAGGTAAAAATTCAGCCAAAAATTCTGAAGAGAGATAAATTAACATTGAAAAGGGTGAACAAGAACTGAGGATCTGTTGATGAGGACCCAGAGAGAATTTTCCCCTCCCGTTCTTCACTCTCTTCTCCTCAAGATAGCAAACTAAACTGCCACACACCACCATGGGTGCTACAAAATGGTCATACTTAAACTAAATAGGTAATCTAAATCAAATCAGCCCTACGTTTCTCTGAAAAGGATTCGGTTCCCATATATGATTTCATCAGTTCTTGCTCAACTATGTCTTGGGGGCAAACACCACCATCAACATCATCCAGGTATATATCATTCAATCCAATCAAAATTTATCTTCCACTCCAAGAACTATCGCTTCTTTTTCTTTCTTTTTTTTAATATCTAAAAGTCATATCTAGGAATGCCAAATTTTCTACTTGGGAAAACACTGATTTATCCCAGTTTACATTGGGCATATAATAGGATACTGCAGTGTTCCAATTTTTCCATTAAATACCCCCTCTAGACAAAATGGAAAACATCCCATCCAATACCCAAGTTTCTCTTATTTCATAAAAAATCACATCCTCTGCTACACCTAAAACTATTAGGTCCTATTTGTGATATCCCCTATTTACAAATGAAAGTCATAATCTCGGGGTGCCAAGTTGTTTTACTTGGGACAAGCTCAATCTGATACCCAAAACACTCCTTTATCCCAACTTACAATAAGCATATGACAGGGTACTTCAGTGTTTCAATTATTTCATCGAATAACTTATAGGCAAAAGGGGGAACAAAACCTTCGTAATAACCAAGTTTCTCATATTTCATCAAGAAATGCAATTCAGATCCAGCAGTTAACAAGCAATAAGTGTTAGGCTGAAACATATCTCCACAAAAACGAACCCCATTGCACTTAGTTAAGCATTCACATGCCTTACTCTTCTAGAACAGAGTCAAAATGTTCATGAATACCTTCTTCATTCATATTTAGATACAAGCGTTGAAAACCCAATTTATATACCATACCATTCGTCTAAAGACCTAGTGCTTACAAAAAATCTCATTGAACCATACATTAAACAGAGCGCCCAGATACATAGGAATGTTGATTACAATATCAACAATAGAAGTTGAGCGTAACTGCAAAAATTAACAGAGGACTAATGCTCAACAAACCTTGATTGAATCAATCAAGCCCCGATCACAGCTCTTCGATTCATAACCCGGGGGAGGATACGGGAAGCAGCGAGACATTGATACCGCTGCAATCAGTCAAAAACCGAATCCTTCCTTCAACCAGACTCCTACGCTATGGAATAACAGATCAAAACCCTAACGATTCAAACCAAAATCTTCCGTAAACGAATTAAGGAAGAGAAAACTAGCAAAAAAAGGTGATGGCTATGGAGAGAAACGAGATCTAGTGATGGAATTCCCTGGTTTTATGAAAAAAAATGTATAGCACGTCGTCGTGTATCAGAGAAAGTAGAGGAGAAAAAAAGGCCGACTTAGGGTTAGGGTTTGAGGGACGAGAAGAGAAGAGGGTAAACACGGAGTAAAGACTCAAAAGGGAGACGGGTATTTATAGAGGGAGAATGCTAAGTTCATATAATTAAATCATCAGAATCTAGTTACTTAAATTATTTTAAAAAAAATTGGAATTGAATAAGTTGAATATATTTATAAAATTAAATAAATAAGTTTGGATTAATTTTTTTTTGATAGTAATTAGTTTATTAAATATATTTAAATGTTTGATTTAAATGAAATAATTTAAACGGATAAAATATAGTCATTTAACATTTACTGGTTCTTTATTTAAATCAAAAGATTTAAGATATTAAAAGGAAAAATAATATTATAATCAAATATAGATATATATTTAATTTAACTTAATAAGGTTAATATATTTAATAAACGAATGTAGTATTAAAATTAAAATAATATTTTTAAGTCACATTAGAATTTTCATTTTGAGAGTACGAAAGAACGCGTGAAGCAGGAAAACACGGTTTGTTGACTATAAAGGTGCCGCTTATGTAATTAATTATTTAAGACTTTAAAATATATATTTAAAAGAATGATATGTAATTATTTGAGACTAAATAGTGTAATAATAAATTTAATAAAAAGTTTCGTTAAATATTTGGTAGAATTAATTAATTTACAATTTATAACATTTTCTAAAATTCTAAATAATACAATTTTATTAGTTTAACTAAAGTGACTTTTTTAATTAAATATAAGAAAAGAATTTTATAACATATCTATTATTTCACTATTTGATAGACTGCATATTTAGATATAAACAATATATATTACACTCCAATGTGCATATGATTATTTCACTTGTATTTGTTAAATTTAGTTTAATATGATAAAAATTAAGAGAATGATAATTTCTCAAAACAATTAGAGTGACATAATTTGTTGTGGATTGAAGGGGATTGTGTAAACATAAGAGTTTGAATTAGGTTATTCTATTGTTTCAAGTTTCTCATAAACAAATTTAAAATAATATTATTTATTATTTTAGTTGAAATAAGAAATTCCATTTTTATAGATAATATATTTTTTTAATGATGCTTAGTGATTTTCATTCAAAAGAATAGTTGGTTCAAAAAAATACAAGCTAAAACCCACAGCTCAGGCCATGCTAAATATGATATTGCATATAGTATAATATTGTTGTGTATTTTAAATTTAAGTTATTTTTTTTAAATATATTCATATTTTATATATGTTGAAAACATGAAAAAAATTATTAGATGTCTAAGTTGCTTAGATTTATAAGCTCTCATAAAATAATAAATTTAAAATTTCTAAGAATATTATTCTTTAAATAAAATTTAAATCATTTAAATTGATATTTTTTTAATGCTTGTTCACTGTTAAATTTACAATAACAAAATATACTATTTAATAATTTTAGTTTAGTTTTAAAAACTAAGAGTTGAGATATTTAATTTAACAGTTCTCGTAATTTTTTATAATTCAAAATTTTAAATTAAAAAATACATTTCACTTTTTTTTTGTTTTCTAATAGAACGTTTAAACTTTTAAAATTTGATTATCTATTGGATATACATCAAAATTAATGAAGAAATAGTGTTAAGTAGATAACTAGCAATATTTTATTTTGTTGTTTTATTTATAAAATATTTTATTATTTAATCTGCAAAAGTATCGCTTAATTGTATGAAGAAATAGTGTTAATTATAATGTACTCCAAGTAGATAACAAACAATATTTTATTTTGTTGTTTTATTATAAAGTATTTTATTATTTAATCCACAAAAGTGTCGTTTAATTGTTTGAATTTCTAAGAATAAAAGGTTTTTCTATTTAACACGAGTTTTGTAGATGATTTCATTAATTCGTATTATTAGTCTGATGTTGAATGTGAAAGTGAGGATATTCTTGATATTAAAATATATAAATATATTATATTATATTATTCTTAATATTTAATATTATAACACTCGCTAATTAACTAAAATGTCGTGTGTTTAAAACATATCGTTAACGGCCTTCGGGGAAGAAACCAAAGAAATTTATTTGGCTAGGGCGCTCTCCGGCGGGTAGAAGACGACTCTCTACTCACACGGTCACACCTCTCTCTCTCTCTCTCACTCTCTCTCTCTCTCTCTCTCTCTGTCTCTCTCTCTCTCGACTAGGTAGGCATTCTTCCTCTTCTTCTTTCTCCAATGTTTCCAGCTTTGTGTTTTTTGAAGTTGAAACCAGCAGCTGTAAAAACGCCTACCAAGTGTTTGTTGAATTGTGCAATGAACCCACAGTTCCCATTAAGCTTTGTGCTGTTTGAAGTTCAAACCGAGCAGGTGTAAAACATGCCTACAAAATGTTTGTAAGATGAGCCAACAAACCAACAGTCTTCATTCAGTTTGTGCTGTTTGAACTTCAAATCCACAGGTGTATAAGACGCCCACCAAGTGTTTGTAGTGTTTCCTCGCAAACCTACACCACTCATTCCTTTTATGGGAAGTTCGACACCTTCAAGCTTCCATCATGTCCCTTAACAGCCTTCATTTGGTGCTTTATTGGTGCGAACAGTGTCCACTTCAGCTGATTTGGGCCTAATTGGTCAATAAGCAGGCGAAGATGCAGGTTGCATGGATGAACAATGTTGAGGGATTCTTCATATGGCCTATAATTTCACTTATCCCTCATTGGCGTGTAAAAGTTCTGTATTGCATTGGCCTATATGCATCTTATCAAGTACCAACTGATGTTTGAAACTAAGGTTGATACTTGATAAAACCAAGCAAGTATTCCTCCACTAATTTTAACATTTTTAATTGTTTTTGATGAAAATTTGAGGCTGAAACTCTCAATATATCATTCTGTAGAATGTATTTATTATTTGTCTTAGATTGTCTTTTTTTTCTTTTTTTCTTTTTCTGTAACATATGTATTTTTCGTCTAAGTTTGAGTTCATTCAATTGGATTCCCATGTTTTGGGTTCTATCTGTTGCTGTCTTTACTCACTATGTTCTGTGTTGTCACATGATTAGATGGCATGCATTTTGATGTTTCAGATGCTATGTATGTTGAACTATGCATAGGAGTGGGCTAGTTACATAGTGGCACCCTGATATTTCACTTGGGAGCACACCTTGCCTAAGGGGTTCCACTGGCTCACCCTGCCCAGGGTATTCCCATATCCATAAATGAGATTATAAAGCAGGAGGGAAAACAATCTATCAAAGAGGGAGTACAACCAATGTGAACCGAAAGTAGGACAGTGCTGTGAGGCATGATATTATCCACTACACTTTCTTCTAACAACCCTTCTACACCCCACTTTCACCTAAGAAGATCTTGAAATTGGAGATTACACCATATTCAAACTGAAAGTTAGGGGTCTAATATATTGCATTTGATGGATAGATGAATATGAAACTAATGTGGGTTTGCCTTCATTTTGGCTATGAATTGTTTGCTTTAATAATCATGTTAGAAATTGCAATCTGTTCAACTCTAAGTTATCCGGGAAATGTATTTTTTGCCCCACTTAGTTTTAGCTTATGCAGGCATTCTTTGTTAATGGCGGATAAAGTTCATGATGCTGATGTCCACAAACCACTTGCCAAAGCTACCCTGCGACTTGGTTCAGAAGTGTATTCTGTCAATGCGAGTAAAGGAATTCTATCAGAACAGCTTGCTGCAATGAAAGAAGAGAGTATGAGCATATTGAAAAACTTCATCACAAAACACAATGCCCCTACTGATGTCCCTGACGACGAAGCCATAGAGAGCTCCTCTGAGGACGATACTGCAGCAATCAAGAAGGCTCCTGAAAGGCCCAAGAAACGAAAATGACGTTCTTTTCAAAAGGTAAATAAGGAGGTACTACGTGATCATCAACCAACAAATATGCATATATGTCCCCAAGCATTGAGTTTATTCATTATGGCTCTTTTTTCTGCTATCCAGTCCATCTATTTGACACATCTTGACTCAATAATTACCCAGATTCAAATGTCATAGTCCTATGTAGGCAATTTCTGCACTCGTGCCCAATCTGTAATAGATTTATGGGTCATGATCTATCAAATGATGGCTGATCATATCAATTAAGATCGAAACTTGTACTTGCTCAACACATGAGAACACTTTGCATCTCCTTGAGTGGAGGATCATGTGATTCCTCTGGGAATTTCTGCAGTAGAAACAATTGGTATTTGATTGAACTTGAGCAGAATGAAATCTGCCTTTTCAATGTACAACGAGGATTTTTGAAATTTCTTGGTAGCTCTTCCATTAAATCAAGCTGCTTTCATACATGTAGCAATTTTAAAGCATCTCGCATGCCTCTATTTATGATTATGCATTAGATGGGATATTCTAGTAACATTGATGTTCTTTGCTTAGGTGTTCTTTCTTGCTTCGTCTGAAGGCAACCAAGTAGCATCCACAAATTTCTCTTGTACCCGTCTGAACTATGAAACTATGGTGAATTTCTCGGACTACTGAAGTGTGAACCCCAATCTTAGTATTCTAGCATTGCATTTTAGTTGTGAGATGGGATATAAAAATCAATTATTTATGATTGTGAAAATTTCATAAATAACAATTATAAGGTTATGATAGTCAAATAAGTGAAGGTGCAATTTGGGGCAGGCCTAACCTGAGCCTGCATGAAAAAGCCCAAAAGCATTCGGATTCTGATTGCCCTGGGCTTGGTTCGGGCTCATTTTTAGCCTAAAATATCATGCCTGATTAGAATTCAGGGCACTCCCGGTCTTGTACATGAGAGCCCAAGTTTGGCCTGAAAACCAGAATTTGAAACATAATTTTAAAAATTTATTTTCCTGTAAAAAAAATATAAGATTAATGTAATATATAGTTTATAGTTTAATAGAATAATACAAAAACTTCTATTTTAGGCCCAAATAAGCCGAGGCCCAAATGACCCTCGATGCACATTTTGATTTTGAAATCGGGCTTGAGTCCTATAAATACGACAAGGCCAGTCTCAGTTTTGATTAATTCAGGTTGACTTGGGCTCAATGCAGGTCCAGGCTTAGGCATACGCATACCCAAAAGCTAGCTTGACCTGCCTGAATTGCAGCCCGCTTCATTAGCCCATCTGCTCTTCTTTGCATTCGATTCATACATGTCATCTATCTCATGTTATATGGTCAGTCTTGCTAAATCAACTCAAATGAAAGCAGGGTTGGATGATCCATTACTTGTATTTGTAATCCACGATCAGGATTGCGGGTCGGATTGCTTGATATAACTCTATATATAGTGGCCCAAAAATGGATGGTTTACAATATGCAATGATAATGGATCGCAATTAATATCACTTTCTAACTTCTTCTTTTTTACTACTAAGGTATCTAAGTGTTTCAACTGAATTTTCTAGACGACACACGTGACTAATTCTTAGGATATATGTTAACCTCCCAATCCGTACACGCCTGGTACAAAAATATAGGGAGTGACTTTTTTTGTGTTGAGAGGGGTTTGATCTCAAGACCTTTTACAAACAAATATGAGAATTAACCATCAAACGAACTCTGGGGGTTTTATCATTTTTAACTTTGATCCACAATGATAATGGATCTTGTCTCGGATGATTAGCATCAACGATCCAAAATATCTTCGGGTCATCCCAACGGACCATGGTATTTTTATCTTTCATAGGTAACTTCATGTAGGCTTCACTAAAACATTTATCTTCCCTTTTTATTTATGATGATTGCAAAGTAGAAAAGTAAATTAAATTAGAATAAATAGGTTAAGCATTTCATTATTGACTAATTTTAAAACCACGAAAGTTTTCATGAGTTTAAAAATCAGCTGACTATATGTGTTTTCCATAATACGTATTGCTGGAGTCGTTATGTATTAGTCATTTACAATTTAAAATATTATTTTCTGCAAACTTAAAAATTATCAAGATGGTTTATCGCAAGATGGAGTAAAACAAATACGAGTCGAGTACAAAAATAAGACTCCGTATTCTTTCAGCCCCTAATTAATAGAACATAATCTATCTATGCCTCGTAGGAACAATTAGATTTTGTTACACGTCCGGAGGAAGAATCATTGTCACAAACATCAGCGGTATCTTTGAATTTACCATGTTTTTATAGGTAAAATACCATTACCGCGTTAAAAATGAGTTTTTATAGGCGCATGATAAATTCCCCATAAAATCATGTTAAAAATGTGATAAATGGTAATATCGCACTAATATCCTGGTAAATTCCTTATTAGCATTTTTATTTTATTAATATTTTTATTATTTTTAAATATTATAAATTTCATGAGATTTTCCTGAGAAATTCTCAGTAAAAACCTGAGAATTTGAAATTATCCCGATATTACCAATAGCCGTTAATATCCCGAGAACGGTATTTGTGACAATGGGAGGAACTAAGAGCATATGTCAAAATAGTAGAGCTAAATTTAGTATAAAAAATTATATAGATAGATAGATTATCTAATCGTAGACCATGATATCTATTCAGGCATTCTAATTTTTTATTTTTTAAAATTGAAATAATTATAGAATAAATATTATTACATGTTATGATCAATGAAACATGAAATTAACATCAGTAAGATTAAATCTAAGTTTAAAATAGAAAATGATAAACAACTTGATTTCATTATAAATTAAGCACCACATGAAACCCATTATAGACTAAATGCAACATCAACCCCTTTGCCTTGCCCCGTATATTGTAGTTTTCCCAAATGTTAGCAGAACTCGACCGTCTAACAAACCATCTTCGAGGCATTTTGAGTTCAACCGAATTCAATTGCAGTGAAAGCCGGTCAAGTAGTAATATAATATAAATATTACATATAGCATTAAATAAGACATCTTTTACCAATAACATTAATATAAATATTAAAAATAACATTCAAACTTTGAATAATATACCATTTTTTAATATTAATTTTTTATATTTGAAAGAGGAAATTTGAAAAACATTCAAATTTTGTGAACCATAGTTTACAGCTCAAAACCGCAGTTCTGATAACATTGGTTTTCCCCTGCCAAGTAGAACTCATCCTGGCTGAGTCGGACTTGAACCAACCAAATCTATTCAATAACGACTCAAGATTCAAGAATTAATTCCATTTTAGTTGATAATTAATACTTTCTATTGGAATGGGTTCTATAATGTGGGGCCATTAGATGAAGTTTACAATCAGCCGAAACCGAGTACCAATAGTCAGTTTCGAACATTCAGATTCCAGTCATGAACTAATTATGATACATAACATGAAAGTCTCAACTCACTCTAAAAAATGCAAATGCGCTCGTAACTCAAATTAGAAAAATTAAAACCAAGTATCGGTCCAAATAACTTGAGAACTTGCAGTTACCACTCGAGGCGTTCAATTAATCAATCAAATCAATTCTTTACAAACATTTAGAACACTGGATCCGAGCAATGCCTGGAATTGCCAGTCATGATTCCATGTACTGAGAAGGCGGTGGACTCGTTCTTGTTTTCGCAGGGCCTATAACAACAACAGAAGATTTTCATTAACATTCCGTGCAGGTAAGGTATTCTAGGTTCAAATTTCAAACCCAACAATTCCTCCACTACCAAGCTTAGAAGTTAAGAAAACCTCCCGAGTCAATCTGAATTGACTCGATAAGATTTTGAGTTGAAAAAGTCAACAAAATTTATTGAATTTTTCCAAGTCCATGTTGAAAAACTCATTTCAGTTAGTTGATAGGATTTTCAGTTGAGTCCATGTTTCAAGTTTTGCAAACATGTCAAGAGAAAAAATTAGGGGATTACCTTCAGTTAAAGATTCTACTAAGTAGGATATTCTGCTCCTAAGAGATCCACCTAAAATCTTATTTGGGAATTGCAGGTGAAAAGAAACAAAGACGAGGGAAACGTAGGAGGCGACACATTTTCACTTGAGTAGAATAAAAATGGTAAGGTGGGGATCACTCTTTCTACCAATTGACTCGTTACCAAACAGGTGGACATAGGAGAAACCCCCATTTTCTATTCATTTCACCCAAAAATCCAAATGCACCTCCAAAAGTGGCGCTCACCATGACGTGTTTGCTCGAAAGGTTAATATTTAAATATGAGACCTACTAAAAATAAAAATTATCACACCAAAAATAAAAAAATCAAGTTGAAGTGATCAAATTTTGAAAGCTTAAAATCATAGCTTATTTTATCTAATTAAGATAATTTCTTTGGCCACATAGTATGGACCTTATCATTTTACCCAAAAATCTAATTGCACCTCTAGGAGTGAGGCTCACCAATGGTGATGAGTCTTTTGAAAATATCTATGTTTGAATATGAGGACTAGGGGTGACAATTTTTTACCAAACTTATGAACCCGTCCAACCCTACCCGACAAAAGCCAAATTTTGGTCAAGCTTTTCTTTAAACAAATTTAAATTGACCCGATCCAACCCTACCTGAAATAAATTTGAGCCAGGTTAAATAAGGGTGTTGTGAACCGGACCCAAATTGAATGAAATTAATATTTAAATAATTTATTTATTTTTACCTAATAATTTTAGCCCAAGTACCTCACTAATTAAAAAAATTTAACCTACTGTCTCAATTTTCTATATCCCAGTGTGCTCATATGAAAGGGAAGCACTTTTATCCTTCATTTTTTATTAAAAATATTTTTTGGTCAGGTCAAGTAGCCTAATAAATAAAAGGGTGCCAATATAGACATCGACATTTTCTGCTAGCAGACACCGAAATTCGAATTTTAGGTAAAAATTACCATTCTGCCCTTCCATCTTTCCGTGCAGAATTGATACGAAAAAATGGATCGATCGAAGCACAAAGAAGAAATCAATCGATCGATCGATCCTGAGAATGAAAATCAATTGATCGATCGATTGATACTGAAAACGAGCGAAACCTTAACAAATCGATCGCACGATCCTACCGTTAATATATTATTTAAATAATAAAATTTCTTTTAAAACTTTAAAGTTATTTTTTAAGTACTGTATATTTTCAAAATTTCTCAAATTTAATATCTGGACTAATTACGATAACCTGATAAAAATACTTTAAGACTTCAAGGTCTTTTGACACTCCCAAATGCTTAAAACAGAGTGTTTTACAAATAAGGGTATCCCTAGGGTGTGCCGAAAATACATTTAGGAGTGTCAAAAGACCTTGAAGTCTTAAAATATTTTTATCAGGTTATTTTAATTAGTCTAGGTATTCAATTTGAGAAATTTTGAAAATACACAGTGTTTAGAAAATAACGCTAAAGTTTTAAAAGTTTAATGTTATTTTTTAAACACTGTGTATTTTCAAAATTTCTGAAATTGAATATCCGGACTAATTAAAATAACCTGATAAAAATACTTTAAGACTTCAAGGTCTTTTGACCCTCCAAAATATTTAAAACACAGTATTTTATAAATAAGGGTATCCCTAGGGTGTGTCGAAAACATATTTCGGAGTGTCAAAAGACCTTTAAGTCTTAATGTATTTTTATCAGGCTATCGTAATTAGTCCAGATATTTAATTTGAAAAATTTTGAAAATACACTGTGCTTAAAAAATAATGTTAAAGTTTTAAAGGAAAGATAAAACTTTAACATTATTTTTTAAGCACTGTGTATTTTCAAATTTTCTCAAATTAAATATCCGGACTAATTACGATAACGTGATAAAAATACTTTAAGACTTCAAGGTCTTTTGACACTCCCAAATGCTTAAAACAGAGTGTTTTACAAATAAGGGTATCCCTAGGGTGTACCGAAAATACATTTAGGAGTGTCAAAAGACCTTAAAGTTTTAAAGTATTTTTATCAGGTTATTTTAATTAATCCGGATATTCAATTTGAGAAATTTTGAAAATACACAGTGTTTAAAAAATAACATTAAGTTTTAAAACTTAGCGTTATTTTTTAAACACTGTATTTTCAAAATTTCTCAAATTGAATATCTGGACTAATTAAAATAACCTGATAAAAAACTTTAAGACTTAAAGGTCTTTTGACACTCCTAAATGTGTTTTCGGCACATCCTAGGGATCCTTATTGTAAAACACTCTTAAGCATTTGGGAGTGTCAAAAGACCTTGAAGTCTTAAATATTTATCAGGTTATTGTAATTAGTCCAGATATTAAATTTGAGAAATTTGAAAATACACAATGCTTAAAAAAAAACTTTTTTAAAAAAAAAATTATTATTTAAATAATATAAGATCATTGACAGAATCGATCGCACGATGGTGCGATCGATTTGTTAAGGTTTCGCTCGTTTTCAGTATCAATCGATCGATCGATTGATTTTCATTCTCAGGATCGATCGATCGATCGATTGATTTCTTCTTTGTGCTTCGATCGATCGATTTTTTCGTATCAATTCCGCACGGAAAGACGGAAGGGCAAAATGGTAATTTTTACCTAAAATCTGAATTTCGGTGTCTACTAGCAGAAAATGTCGGTGTCTATATTGGCACCCTAAATAAAATATGAGTTAGGTCAGGTAATATAGATAAATAATGCATGTTGAGTTGAATCGAATTAAAACGAAAATCTATAATTACCTATAGTCAACCCGAACCCGAGCCAACCCAACCTACTGTCACCCCTAATGAGACTCACAAAAAATCATTTTAATTAGACCAATCAAACCATATTTTAAGTACAAAAGTCTATGAATTACCAAAAAAATAGTTGAAGTGATTAAATTTTAGGAGCTTAAAAACCATATATCTTTTTATCTACTTAAGATGATTTTCGTCGACCACATATTTCAACGAATCACACCAAGACAATAGTGTTTTAGTTATTATAAAAATTTAACAACTTTTCTATAGCGGAAATGACAAAAACATCTTTGTTTTTATCCACGTGGCATCATATCAATGGGAGCATCCTAATCAGTTATCCGGGAATCACATTACTAAGGTACTGTTTTCACTTTTAAGGTCCAATCCAAAAATCACCATTTTAGTGATGGGTCCTCGTAATGAGTTGGTAGCGGACAACAAATAAGCAACACGTCACTGCCATTCAAAGACTTCTACATAGGATAACCTTTTTTAATTGGTGATCCTGTAACCCACAAATCACCCATAGTAACCCAATCACTTGGCATTTTGGTAAGGTTGCATGTCGGGTCCCGTAGACTCGATTTTTAATATGGAATCGACTTAACCTATGATATTTACTTACCTTCTAAAAACTAAACCTAAATTGAGGAAAATACTCCTACTCGAGAAGCCAACGATTTTAATAAATTATCAAAACAAAATTTATCACAGAGATTAGAAAAGAAATTTATGATAGAAATAAAATAAAAAGTCTCACAAAAAATTCAAATTTGATAAAATTGAAAATATAGAGATAAAAATAGAAAAAAAATCTGCATATAATTGCAGGAAATAACTAGGATTTAAAAAGGGATTTTTGTATAGAAATACCTTAAAAACTGAGATTTTGCACTATTATATCTTAAAAAAATTATTCTTTTCAGCAGTACAGTAATGCATGGAACTTCTACACTAGTTTTACTAGAAGTAACCAGCACTAAAGTTTTGTCACAGTTGTCCTCCGTAAAGATAAGAGCAATTTGGTTAAAAAAGGTCTGATCTTTGACTCAACTCTAGCTAATTTCAAATCTAATTGGCACTTAACTCTATTGCTAAGTCTAGATTTTATCCAACTTTGGCTTGCAGCTCTACGATTAGAGAGATGTCACAATAGACTATAAAGTAGTAATGTTTTCTGTATTGAGTGACAACTGAAACTTGTGGGTAGAATTTCATACCATAAACCCCGCGGATCTCCACTTCTCGCCTTTCTTGGACAAGGGCACAGCAACAACACAGCAAATGTGAGAGGAAATCATCGCACAAGCCTCCCTGAGATGACAGCAATAAGAAGAGCAATCATCAGCAAATATGAATGAAGTCAAACTCCTGTACAAAAATTGAAAAAATGTAAAATGTCAGCATAGCACATCAGAAAAGAGGTAGCTCTAGCAAGACTTGGGTACTCATTTTAAATGATTAGGACTGCACAAATGATTAGGACTGCACATTTATCAGAGGATGAGCCCTATACAGTTGGATGCGATGGATAGAGGAGACATAACTTAAAGAAAACTCCTCAATCCAACTATCATAATTATGTGAAATTAGACCATAAAAACCAATGGTTTTATAGTAATCAAATTTTCATAGTCGCCACGGTGATCAAATGGAGCTCAAATTTAATACAATTAATGTCATTCTTCATTCTGTATATATTCTATCTAAAAAATATTATGATAGATTTTCATAGAAAAACTTCATCTTTGAGAGCCTATTATCTATTAAATTCAAGGGTTTGAAAATTCGTCACCACCAAAACCGATGCAGATTGGGCTCGGACTTGGCTATGTGTGGCCTATCCCCAGCCACCTCCCCCAAGTCAAATCAGACTCAGTCTGGCCTAGTCTGCAACCAATTCCAACATTTAAAACTTCGTCTTTTCAGTACACTGGTGGTGTCCCATTCATTGAAGTTACCATTTTAAAAAATGGAAATGGAGTGGGGGAGTAAGTTACTGTGATGTTTAGCGTTTGGCGGAGCTTCCTTCTGATGCAGCAAGTGTAACAACAGCAAGCCAGTATCAATGAATATGCCATCAGTTTCATTGCATGCTTCTCCTGAAGCTGAAGAACAGCAATCTATATGTTCAAGCTGATTTCAAAGGCTAATATATAAAAAAAAAAAAAAAAATCAGCTCCCTAAATGCTTGAAAAATGTGAGTATTCAAAATTGAAACCTCCCCATTACATTAATGCATGAGTCAAAATTTGTGGAAATAATCTTGGATGCAATAGGAGAATCAAAGTTTCAGTGAATTTCAAGATTTTTTTTACAGCACAGACACAGATTATGATAGCATAAGGAAAACCCAGACCATGTAACTTCATAATCTACGCTCACAATGCAGGTTCAGTTTTTACGTTAAAATCTGTTCGTAGCAACAACATAACATTCTTCCAAACTTCAATTTACAAGTCAAAAAAAGAAAACCAGAGAAATCTCTAATGTCACTAGTTTAAATCAGGAAATCCATCTGGATCTATTGTTTGGAAAGCTATGCAGTCTAAAGATAATTAAGTGAACGCTCATAAAGTTAAATAAAAAACCCTAGCCATGTCAAAGTAAAAAACAATGAGTTAATTACATAATCAAACCGAGCTACATATGGATTAATCAACCCAAAAATGCTTTTTATCTGTTAAAAAAGGCGCACCCCTCTGGCTAACCAGTGGACTGTATTCCAAACAACAGACCCCATTAGTATGAACAGGTGCTTAAGAGAAATGTGCATGACTTGTGTTTCAGAATTCAATAATTCCTCTAACAAAAAAAAGCAGTTCACCCAGAAAGTGGTAGATTCATGGAGAACTGAAATCCATACAATGGTGGGGCCCATCAGATCAAAATGAACAGAGTTGTCAAACAATAGGCAATATTGGTTTAAGGAATAAGTGGAAATGTAATGAAATGGATGGGCTGATGTAGTTGGACTTGGGCCAGATCCAAGTTCATCTAACTGTTCCATTCCATTCCCACTCATTCTTGCAACCAAACATGGCCATAGACCCTACTCGTATGACAGGTGCATAAGAAAGAATATGATCGTCCTATACGTCAGAATCCATGAAGAATAGGACAGATCAACGTCTATGCTATCATATTTGCAATTGAACAGATACAGTTGGAACCTAATTCTGCCCATGCCCAACATCACACCTATTGGCAGAAATAGAAAAGAAGCTAGGATCTGACAGAGAACTGTTCAGAAATCTCACATTAACATGGCTAAATAAAATAGAGCAAACACTTTTTTGAGACATGGCCGAATATTTTATTAAGAAACCAATGAGAAAACAGAAAACTGAACAAAAATCAGTCATCCAAAAAATAATGGACACGGGACACCCAATGGAGAACCAAAATATGAGAGCAGCCCTATGTCTCATAACTGTGACCCCAGTGAAAAGGATGGCTAATAAATGATGTTTAATTATTCAGAACCATAAAGCCTTATAAGTGATGATTAATAAAATACGATCACTCTCATCAAAAGAACATCCGTTGAGCAGTACACCAAAATTGGGTAAGGAACTTCTTGGATTTTCAATAAAATCTTCAATCTCAATTTTTTTTCTTAATTGATATTCCCTGTTAGTTTGTGAAATGAAACGATAAAAACAACATTTGAAGCTAAGACATTTGACTATAAATAGATCCTATTGAGTATTCAGCGGAAAAAATCAATCAATAAAGCAATCACACAATCAATAACACGCAGATTTACGTGGTTCGGCTAAAAGCCTACGTCCACGGGCAACACAGGGGAGAGATTTCATTATCACCATAATGAGAGGTTACAATGTGGAGACTATATATATCACTCTCCCTTTCCTCACTCTATCTCCATATAAGGAGCAATTACATATATATAATGCAAGGCTAAAACTCACTAGCTTACTTACTAACTCAGTGATGGGCTGAGTTGGGCTGAGTTAAATCGAGCCACATATATCAACAATCTCCACCTTGGCGAGATTTGCAGGCCATCTCCTCCTCACCTCTCAACTATCTCCACCTTGGCATGAAAATCTCACGCCCAACAAACAAAAAAAACTGTGCTGCCTTCAAATGCACCCGAAGGTGCCACGCACCCGAAGGTGCTCAAAGATGCAGGATGTTGATCAAGTCCAAACAATGCTTGAACTTGATCCCAGTTACCACCTTGGTCAGCATATCTGCAGGATTATCTGCAGTTCCAATCTTCTGAAGGAGAATAACACCTTCATTGACCACCTCTCGAATAAAATGGAAACGGACATCGATGTGCTTTGTTCGTGCATGATGAACCTGGTTCTTTGCTAAGTGAATAGCACTCTGACTATCACAATAGACATCCACGTGCTTCTGTATAAGACCCAAGTCCTCAAGCAACCCATGTAGCCAAATGGCCTCACGAACGGCCTCTGTCACTGCCATGTACTCTGCCTCAGTAGTAGAAAGAGCAACTGTAGACTGTAACGTCGACCTCCAACTCACTGGCCCTCTAGCAAGTGTAAACACATAGCCTGAAGTAGACCGGCGTTTATCCAAATCACCAGCATAGTCCGAATCCACATAACCAACAACATGTCGACCAAACTGATCATCCCGCTCAAACATTAAACCAACATCTACGGTACCCAAAATGTACCGTAAAATCCATTTCACTGCTTGCCAATGCATCTTTCCTGGATCATGCATATACCTGCTCACTATACTGACAGCCTGTGAAATGTCGGGCCTAGTACACACCATAGCATACATCAAGCTACCAACTGCACACGCATATGGAACCTGAGCCATGTACTCACGCTCCTTATCTGTGCGAGGAGACATCAAAGCACTAAGCTTAAAGTGATGGGCTAATGGTGTACTTACAGGTTTTGTATTTTTATCCATACCAAAACGCTGTAATACTTTCTTCAGATATTGTTGTTGTGACAAACACACTGTGCCCTTCACTCTATCTCTATCAATCTCCATACCAAGTATTTTCTTGGCTTCTCCAAGATCCTTCATCTCAAACTCATTTCTCAACTGAGTTTTCAATTTGTCAATCTCTAACTTGCTCTTACAGGCTATGAGCATGTCATCCACATATAAAAGCAAATAGATGAAGGAACCATCACGTAGCTTACGAAAATACACACAATGATCATAATGGCTCCTTGTGTACTTCTGCCCTATCATAAACCGATCAAATCGCTTGTACCACTGCCTTGGAGACTGTTTCAAACCATACAACGACTTTCTCAGTTTACAAACCAAATTTTCTTTTTCAGGAACCTTAAAACCATCAGGTTGAGACATGTATATCTCCTCATCCAAATCACCGTATAAGAAAGCAGTTTTGACATCGAGTTGTGCTAACTCAAGATCAAACTGTGCAACTAAAGCTAATAAAATACGAATAGAAGAGTGCTTAACAACTGGAGAAAAAATCTCATTGTAGTCTATCCCTTCTTGTTGTGCATAGCCTTTAGCTACCAACCTAGCCTTGAATCTCACACTGTCTGTTCCTGTAGAACCCTCTTTCTTGGTGTATACCCACTTGCAACCAATTGCTTTCTTTCCCTTTGGAAGTTGTACCAACTCCCAAGTTTGATTCTTGTGAAGAGACTGCATCTCCTCACTCATTGCATCCTTCCATTCTACACTTTCTGAGTTTCTCATAGCTTCTCTGTATGTAGACGGAATATCATCATCAACAACTGGAAGTGCGTATGCCACCATGTCTGTGAACCGTGCAGGTTTTCTAATCTCTCTTCTTGGTCTACTGACTGCAATGGAGTCTGGCTGCTGTGTAGACGCCTGAACTGGAGACTCATCTGTAACTGTGTCCTCACCAACTGAATCATCTGTGAGACTATCACCTGTCTGAACAGGTATCACTGAAGTTACTGGAGCCTCAAACTCCACCTGTTGTGGAACACCCTTGGTCTTGTTCTCCTTCTGATCAACCTTATGCTTATTCTGAGTAAACATAACAGATTCATCAAAAGTAACATCCCTGCTTAGAATCAACTTCTTCGATGCAGGGCACCAAAGTCGAAACCCCTTCACACCACTACTAAAGCCTAAGAATATAGCTTTCTTGGCTCTAGGATCCAATTTGCTTTCTTTGACATGAAAATATGCTGGACAACCAAATACATGCAAAGAATCATAATCTGTAGCAGGTGCTCCAGACCATACCTCAATGGGTGTTTTACCCTCATTCGCAGCTGTAGGCAACCGATTGATGAGGTGAGATGCATATGAGACTGCCTCGGCCCAAAATGCTTTATCCAATCCAGCATTGGACAACATACACCGTACCTTCTCCAATAAAGTACGGTTCATTCGTTCTGCAACCCCATTTTGCTGCGGAGTGTCGCTGACTGTGAAATGTCTCACGATCCCTCTGCATGACATATTTGCATGAACGGGTCTGACTTGTACTCACCACCATTGTCAGACCTGAGCCTTTTAATTTTTCTATCAGTCTGAGTCTCAATCATCTTTTTCCATTTCAGGAACACATCCAAGACTTCACTTTTGTGTTTCATGGGATACACCCACACTCGTCTAGAGAAGTCATCAACAAAAGAAACAAACCAATGCCTACCACTCAAAGATGCAACTCTGGTAGGTCCCCATATATCTGTATGAACATAGTCTAGTATCCCCTCAGTGCGATGAATAGCTGTGCCAAACTTGACTCTAGTCTGCTTGCCCAGAACACAATGTTCACAAAATCCAAGTTTGCAGGTCTTAGCACCTTTCAACAGTCCTTGCTTTACCAAACCTTGTAAAGCTTTCTCACCCATGACCCAAACGCATATGCCATAATTTTGTAGTATCAGAACCAACATCCTCTTTACTATCAGTGACTGTCGCTGCTCCACCTATGATAGTACTTCCATTCAAGAAATACAAATTGTTCTGTCGGGTACCTTTCATCACTACCAATGCACCCATGACAACCTTTAGAACTCCACCTTCCAAGGTAATTTTAAAACCTTTGGATTCTAAAGCACCCAATGAAATGAGATTTTTTCTTAAATCTGGTACATATCGAACATCTGTCAACACTCTAATTGCTCCATCATGCAGTTTCAAACGGATTTTACCTATCCCTTTTGTTTTACAGGTATTATCATTACCCATAAAAACTGATCCACCATCCAACTCCTCAAAGCTGGAAAACCAGTCCCTATAGGGACACATATGATAAGTGCAACCCGAATCTAAAATCCACTCCTCAGAATGGTGTGGCAATGATGAGCCAATCATTGCTAACTCAGTATCATCATCTATAACATGAACAACATTTGCTGTTGGATTCTTGTTGTCATTTTTTTTCAATATTGGACAATCCTTTTTCCAATGTCCTTTTTTCCGACAAAAAGCACACTCATCCTTAGCAAGATTTCTTCTATTAGATGATGTTGATGCTCCTCTCGTCTTTGAACGAGACTTGTACCGATTACCAAATTTCTTGTTTTGTGATCTGCCTCTAACTGTCAAAGCCTCTGACTTTGAGTATCTTTGGGCATGTTTGTCCTTTTTCCGATACTCATTATTGATCAATGCATTCACCACAAGTTCAAATTTAATCTCATTTTTCCCATACAATAGGGTGGTAGTCAGATGATCATACTGCTCAGGCAAGGAATTCAATAACAATATTGCCTTGTCTTCATCCAAAATTTCAACATCTAAATTTTGCAAATCAGCAAGAATTTTGTTATAAGCAGTTAAGTGATCAGTCATAGAAGTTCCTTCTTTGTAGTCGAAACGGAAGAGTCTTTTCTTGAGATAGAGACGATTCTCAACACTCTTGGTCATATACTTATCTTGTAACATCTCCCACAACTTCTTAGCTGAATTCTCCTTCATAACAAAATATTTTTGATCTTTGGCGAGACAAAGCCGAATGGTACCACACGCTTGGCGATTGATCTTCACCCAGTCTTTTTGCTCCATATCTGTTGGTTTCTCTTCCTCTAGAGCAATATCCAACTCCTGATGATACAGGACATCCATAACTTCGCATTGCCACATGCCGAAGTTGTTTGTTCCATCAAACTTCTCCACCTCGAATTTTGCATTCGAAACCATAGTTCTTGATACAGTTGAAGACTTAGAGGTTGAAGGTTCAGGGGACAATTTTTCTGACATCAGCTAAGCACTCAACAAACTGCACAAACAGTAATCTGCTTAACAATTGTTCTGCACAATGTAGCCCTGCACAAAACCTAGGGATCTACTACTGGCATCCAACCGATTACCCCCTAACTCCTCACCACTTGGGTGGTTCAATCATACACATAGCAGAATAATGTGTAAAAAATAAATGACAGTGATGGAAAAGTAAGAGAAAAGAGAACTCAGCTGATCTCCTTTTTACAAACGCCACTGCTTAGCGCTCACTGTTGATTCCTCCAGAAACCAGATCCACACCGGTCACTGTGTAGATCTCACTGCCACGATCGTATAGGCGAAAACGGATCTCAATTCCGAGTCCTGGTGACTCCGGAAACTGCAAAACAAATCTGGACCGTTGATTTCCGCTCTGCAGGAGTACCTTAATCTGTAGTCCCTCGCTGCACGGGAAATGGTGGTCCTGCGGGCTACCGGAACTGGTGATCCCTCAGCTACAGCTGAAATGGTGGTCGTGCGGACCACTGAACAGATTTTTTTTTTTTTTTTTTTTTTTTCTCTCCTGATCGAGATCTGAAGGGAAAAAAAATAAAAAAAAAACAAAACGAAAGAAAAAAACTCTCGCTGGAAACCCACAAATGGGTTTCTCGGCAAACCAACGGCAGCCGCCGCTGCTGTTTTCTTCCGGCCGTTCGCTGACGCTGTGCCGGCCGCACGTCTGACCGGCGATCTGTACTCAGATCTGATTGCAGCCGATCTCTTCTCCTCCGGCGCTGTTAGCACCACTGCAGGCTGCCGTGCTCCTTTCTCCGGCTGCAGATGCAGATCTGCAATGTTTTTTTTTTTTTTTTTCTTTCGCCGGCTGCTCCTCTGCGCTGCTTGCCGTCGCTCGCCGCTGCTCGGCTGCTGATCTCGCTGCTGCGTCGCCGCTGCCTGTCTGCGATTTTGCCGGTCTGCTACAGATCTGCAAATCTGGCAGCCCCTTTTTTTTTTTTTTTTTTTCGATCGCCGCTGGATCTCAAATCTGGGTTTTGGTCTCCGTCGATCGCTGCTGGATCTCAGATTTGAATGGGGAAAAACCCTTCCGCCGCCACTGCTCGCATCTCTTCTCCGATTGCCACTGCTGGCAGTCTCTGCTCAGATCTGAGAAATCAGATCTGGGTTTTTTTTTTTTCTTTCTTTCGCCGGCTGCTCCTCTCGCTGCTTGCCGTCGCTCGGCTGCTGATCTCGCTGCTGCTGGTTCTCGGCCTGGCGGTGCTTCCTCCACCTGCAGCCGGTGCCTCTTGCCACAGCTGCTTTGTCCGGCGATTCTGCAGCTCCAAATCCCTCTCAGCCGACTGCTCGGCCCTCCGTCCGCCGGCTGTTCTCAGATCTGCTCTGGCTGCCCTTCCAAATCTCGATTTGTTGTGGGACGCTGGGTCTGTTCCGCCCCTGGGATGCTTGGACGAGAAACCCCTTTTCTGGGTTTGATTTATTCCGGCGACCCTCTGGCGGCGGGGATTCCGAAATCCCCTTTTCCTTGCCGTGGATTGAAGGGAACCCTTTCCAGCCGAGATCTGCAGATTTTTTTTTTTTTTTTTCAATCTGCCATGGGACTATTGCCGACGGCAATTTCTCAAATCCCTACGGCTGTTTCTCAAATCTGAGAAACCTTGATGCCGTCACCGTGTGATTCCGTCCGAAAATTCCGAGAAAATCGAACTCGAGCTCTGATACCAATTGTTGAGTATTCAGCGGAAAAAATCAATCAATAAAGCAATCACACAATCAATAACACGCAGATTTACGTGGTTCGGCTAAAAGCCTACGTCCACGGGCAACACAGGGGAGAGATTTCATTATCACCATAATGAGAGGTTACAATGTGGAGACTATATATATCACTCTCCCTTTCCTCACTCTATCTCCATATAAGGAGCAATTACATATATATAATGCAAGGCTAAAACTCACTAGCTTACTAACTCAGTGATGGGCTGAGTTGGGCTGAGTTAAATCGAGCCACATATATCAACAGATCCGGAAACCTTCAAAATCTAAAACCTCTGTAACAAAAGCTCATAAAGCAGTTACAAACTGGAAAATGATACAAAGCAAACATTATGCGTATGGATAATGAAGAAAGGGAACCAAAAAAAACCATGTATTCTTCTTTACGTTCCTGCAGAGTTCTATACAGTGTATGATGTTGATTAATAAGTAGTGCTACCATCATTCATTCATAATATGTTCCCCCTGATTTAGAAAGGAAACAAAAACAGTGTCTTATACGCAAATGCAAGCTTTCTAATGTATAATATTAGCCAATTATTAATGTCCAACTAGCATGTACCTATCTAAACAATAGAATCAGTCTCCTTTTTTTAGTGATAAGAAAAACTTACACATATGCCTGTTAGTGGCCACTGTAGCTATCTTAGAAAATGTGCCACAAGGGTAGAAGAATGTCTTAAAACCTGTGAAAAAAAAAAAACTAAGTAACATGATGAGTATGAAATTAGAAGAACATGATTATATACGTAATCAATTTAATGCAAGATCAAGATCAAATTCCTCCAAGATGAAAGGAACGGTTCTTGGATTTTTCACTTATCAATCAAAGAACCAGAATGAGAATACTATAAAAGCAAAATCATATGCCCGTGAGATGGAAGAGCACTATTGAGACATATCAACATGTCTTTCATATAATGGGCCACAAACTCATGAAAAGGACCAATTTAGAGAAGTCTACAGACGAAATGAGTGCTTCCATAGGAACATCACTTTTTACACTCTGAAAACACCACTGCGACCATCACCATATTGTTTAAGCCATTTATCCCATGTATCTGGGGTTGGAACTCATAAATAGATGTGGAAAATCATTATGCATGGGCCACTACCAATCTGAGCCAAAACAACCCAAAGAAGAAGTTAAAAGAAGATGAACCAAAGCAAAAAGCAATTCACAAGCATTGACTGTGCTAGTTCCAATAACAGAATCTCTTAATATTTAATGTTACAATTCCAGGCTTTTTTAAAACAGCATCCAGTTCAGTATGGAACAACTTCTTTTGAACTCAATCCGATCATTGGAAAAATAAACACTATCTATAGACAGTGGGAGTACAATATTCTCAGTTTTTTTACTTCAAATTTAAGAAACCAATTTTTTTTGTTACTGTATCATTGCATCTTAATGTCTACTTGAGCACTCTGTTGAGCAGCACAAGGTACACACCTCCAATAGCTTCAACTTCCTAGCTTAAGTCAGTGTACTATGTCCAAAGTTTATATGATTGTCTCACACACACACACTAGGTGTACTATGTCCAAATACGAGTGTGTATGAGTTTGTATGATTGTCTCTCTCTCACACACACTGAAGATATCAAATTCTGACTAGAGGGAGATAGAACATACATAAGGCTGGTTCTGAGCAGCAACCAAGCAAATCTGAATGCCATTCTTCATGGCGGTGGGATCCTCTACTCGATAGCAGATCATGCCCAGATGAAACTGAAGAAGTAGTTCTGCACAAGATTAAATTGATTCAAGAGCTGATTCAGAATCCCAAACACATATAATTCAATTTAGCTTGCATGCTATTCTTAGAGTTGTAAATAGATCAAGTCATCGTATGAAGACAAATGGGATGGAACATTCTTCAACAGTCTTGTGTTTCTCTTTGTTGTTCTTCCACACATGGACCTCCACTATATTTTTTATTCTCTCTTATCTTTTCACTTTCACCTTCTTCCTAGCTCAGCTTTCTTATGCTTGAATGTTTGTCAAGGAGTCCTCATAATTTTCTGAGCTTTGGCAATTAGCCCTTTCTGCCATCCTTTGGAGCTTATGGTGGGAGCACAATAATCGGGTTTTGTAGAAGTATTGAGGAAAACTCTTCTGATGTTAGTCGCAGGATCAAGGCAAAATGTGCTGCTTGGGCATCATTGCTTATGGAGTTTTAGGATTTTTCTATTTCAGATTTATGAAGAGCCTGGAGAGAGTATTGGTCTCATGTAACATGATTGTTTCTTTGTGTTCGGAGTGTTTTTATCCTCCCTTTTTTACTAATTATATTTCTCCTCTCTTTTGAGCACTTCTTATGTCCTTTATATATATATATATATATATATATAGAGAGAGAGAGAGAGAGAGAGAGAGAGAGATTCCCTTCAATCATTTCTAGTGTGTCTCAGCGTTGGAGGAGGGTATAAGAAAGTCTATAAAACATAAACCTAAGCTATGAAAAACAAATCAATAAAACATCTTAAATAAGCATATATAAATAAACTGCAAACCAACCTTGAAGCTGTATAATTGTCGCTGTGTTGCCTAACATAACTTCTATCTGGGGAATGTCCATTATTCTCATCCACATGATTGGACTCTTCTTTTTTTGAATTTTTGAGGTCTGAACTTTTCTCTGGTTGAGAACAAGCTGCTGTTTCTGTGACCTCAAGTAAATGCTGTATCACTTCACATTGACTGACGTCCATATTAGCTTGTGATATTTCTAGTTCTGCCTGGAGCTTCTCATTTTCTTTTTGGAGGGCTTCATCAAAAGGCAAGTGTGGATAGGAACATGATAGAGTCTTCTTCAGCACCATCGTGTCCTTTCTTGAGGGATCGGGCCTCAAGATTATATCTTGCACCTTTCTATCTTCTTCATCTAAAGTGTACTCACGCTGATCTCTTTCAATATCTTCTAATCGTTCCTATTAAGTTGTAAGAATAATGAATCAAGATGAGAAACTATAAGCTACGTATTAATCAGAAAATACACAAATTTTGTAGCTAAGAACTGGGTATGTTGAAGAAAAATGTGGATAATCACCACAACACAGGTAACCAATTGCAAAACAGAAAATATTTCTGTAAATTAGGTGCTGGCAGACTTATCTTACACAAAAAGTGGTCCTTCTTTATCAGTATGGATAGCACTCGTCAGATGGGACGGACTGAAGTACAAACTTAAATTTTGGAGGCTAATGTGCAAATTTACAATATAACTGAGAAGGGACCCATGTAAAATCCCTTTATAGAGGTTTTCCTCTTTTGGTTGATAGGCGACGGGTCAAGGGGCACCGAGTTTAAGTAATTCAGAATCAAAATGGAAAATGAGAGATAAATTATAAAATTCAAGAGGAATTTGGACCAGAGAGGCGCACTTGCACCTGAAACACCCAATAAATATCTGCCACATCTCAAGCAGGACCTGAAATCATCAGAATACAAGGCATTACAGTGCCACCAAACATTTTCCACCCTTTTTCAAGGTAATCCAAAAGCCCTACCCCTAAGGACCTCTTTGTTGGAAAATTCTACCTGAATTTTTAATTCATCAAATTCCAGAATTAGCAAATTCTGTTAATTCTGAAATTTGGATAATTGCTGCAACAGCCTCTCCTTTTGGTAGGTCTTAGAATTACCAGGTTGAATGTTTGAACATGAGAATTTCATAATCCAAGTAATTTAGGCTTTTGAATTCCAACATAACACTTTCAGATGGAATTTATAAACACTCATAGTTTTGTGGGATTGTATAGTACCCCATTCAGAATTTTGGTTTCTTCAAACATGGAATTCATTGGGGAATCTTGTGAACTCCACATAATTCCAATTCAACTTAAAAACACAGGCTACCAAACAAACACCACCACAAAAAAATGCAATAGAATTTTGTGGATTTTACTGTACTCCCCAAAGGGTTCCATGTTTGAATTCTAAATAGAATGGAAATTATGAAGTCCAATAAAATTCATGTTTCAAGGTATTGATGAATTCCAATTTGTGAGTGTTCTTTTGGAATCTCAGATCCTGAATCGCTCTCAATTATGGAAATCTTAGGTTCCAAATATTACTTCTATCCTACCAAACACAAAAAATAACTGTTATTGTGAAAATAAAATGGCTCGGTGTCTCTCACTAAAGGAGATTCCAGAATTAGCAGAATATGCTAAGTCCAGAATCTGAAGAATAAACAATTCAGCATGAAATTCTTACCAAACAAGCGCCAGGCTAGATACTGGAAATTGAAACTACGAGTCTATGAATATCACCGCAATTTGACTCATTGAACTAATCATCATTGACAACAGCAACAACAAATATAGATACAATGGTATGATAATTCCTTGGAGATGACTTGGAAATAAGATAAAGCATGACAAAATTGAAGTTCCCAAAATATAAACCTTCAACAACATATACCAAATCTCATGAACCTCCAGATTACCAAAACCCATCATAAAAGAATTTTTTGGGAAAAAATGATTAAAAAAAAAAAGATACCTTGACCCTTGCATTATCAACGAGCGTGATGAGTGGCACAATGCGCAGGTAACGATCAATCTCTCCTTGCGCCTTCCGAAATTGGTAGACAATGTTCCATCCCATGGCCAACAGATAAAGATAGCTCCGGTCCTGGCAGCTGTTCACCAGTATATAAGACCTTCTCAGGGCATCCTCCAGCTGCTCCAATGGTTCCCGTGTCTCTGGATACCTCCTCAGCTCTGATATCTTGAGCTGTTCCAACAAATTCCCAATCAATTTCAGATGCTGAGCAAACTGCCTGCAGTTCTTCTTATGCATCCGAGCTGTACTCGCCGCTTTCACTATCATTCCAATTAGTCGAACTGCATCCAAGCCCGTGAGCTGGGCAACATTTGCGATCTCTCCCAAATGCTCCCAAGATGTTGCCATCGTCTCCTGTCACTCACAGATTGAAAGCTCAAACAAAATCAAATTCAAGAAGCCTCCTCTAGAACTATCTCCATTGCAGTATTTCCACCTAATTCTTCAGTGAAAGGAGTTTGAATCTTGCTGTCTTTTCCAATTCTCAATATGAATCCAGAATTCACCTGTAAAAAATTGAGAAATAAAAATCAGCAATATAATCTCAAAAGAAAGCAGAAAACGTATAACTTTGGCAGAGATGGAATGTTTTTTCACCGCAAACTCCGGACTTCAGATAAAGAAGTCCCAAAGTAGTAGCCTTTTTGGATTCAGAATCTGAAACGGGAATTCAACTTTGAGAATCTAAAGATTCCATTACGAAACCACAAATCGAAGCTGAAAAAACCACAATTCCTTTGAAATTTTAACGTTTCAGCAGAAGGAGTCGGAACTCGGAAGACTTTTTGGATTTCAAATCCTGAATCATAATTCCAGAATAAAATCAAAAGATTCTGCCACGAAACCACAAAACAGAGCAGAGAACGTGAAATTTCTATGGAGATGGAACGTTTCTTAACTTCAATCTCCGAATATCAGAGAAATAAGTCTGAAAAGCGCTACCTTTTTGGATTCCAAACCAAATCCGAAATTCCAAAGCGGAATCAAAAGATTTATCTACGAAATCACAAAACAGGTGCCGAGAACACAAAATTTCTACATAGATTGAAGGTTTCTTAGCTGTGATCTCCGAATATCAGCGAAGAAGTCTAAACGTCGCGGCCTTTTTGTATTCTGAGTCTGAATCTGGAATGCATTTAACTACTATCTAATCAAAAGGTTCTACTACGAAACCACTTTGAGAGCTGAAGAAAGAGTCCGTAACTCACAGCATTTTTGGATTCAGAGTCCGAATACGAAATTCACCTTCGGGATCAGAAGATTCCGAAACAAAACTGCAAAACAGAGCCGAGAACATTCAATATTGGAAGAGATTGAACGCTTGCTCAATGCAATCAAATGCAAACCCGTCTTTGCCTTCAAAAAAGGACTTCTAAAAAAATAGACACTTTTCAGTTAGATCTTTAGCCGATGAAGATGAAGAAGAAGTGCGGCAATGACAGCTCCTGGAAAAAAAAAAAAAAAAAAGCTTTGAGCCTTTGAGAAAGTTCAAGGCGCTTGCATTTCACTTCTTCCTTTCCATTTCCATTTCATCGCAACGAGGAAGCAGAAGAAGCAGAGGAAATACAGAACGATGATAGCTCTTAAGAAAACAGACAGCTGAAAATCAAAACAGAGCTAAAATACGCAAATTTGGAAGAGATCGAACTCTTGCTGTCTCCAATCTAAAACGAAACAGTATTTTCTTCCTTCTTTTCTAAGAAAAAAAGGTTTTTTCTTTTAAAAAATTCGTTTTCCGACAGATCTTTAGCGCAGAAAAAGAAGATAGCTGCAAAAGAGAAAAAAAAATCAGCTTCGAGAAAGATCAAGGCTTCTGCATTTCACTTCTTCCATTGCCATTTCCATCTCAAGAAGAAGAAGAAATACCGAACGATGAAAGCTCCTGATGAAACAGACGGCTGAGAATCAATGCAGCATTGAAAGGCGAGAAAATGTAGTCGAGCTTTTATTTATTTATTTGCTTATGAATTTCTGCTCTGATTCTTCTCTCACCTTTGTAAAGTAGTGAGGTAAAAGGGAAGTGCGTTTGGCAATGATTTTTCAGGAATTCTGAGACATTGCTTTCCGGGAAAAAGATGGAAAACTTCGAGAGTTGCAGAAGAGGAAAGAAAAGAATTAAAAATGAGAGTCGTGTCATGTTAGCAGCTTATATGTGTCTCTTCGTCGTCTCTTTGCCCTGTGCCTGTATCAGAGAGAGAATCCTCTATTGAAAACTGCCACTGGTGTTGAGAGGAAATTACATCAAATACCATGGTCCTTTGCTGGCAGAAAATTACGTTCAAAGTCAACCCACTCGGTTCGAGTGACATCGAAGATAAAGCAATAGAAACATTTCTTAATTACATTATCAAAATTTAAAATTAAAACATTTATTTTAACGATAAAATTTACATGAATTAAAATCAATAACAAGATAGTGATTAATTCTTATGCATTTAAATTCATTAGCTAACACTTTATAATTTATTTTTATTTTGAACTATTTTATAAATTCAATATGATGAAATGCAATAACTGATTATATATCATCTATCAAAAATAAAATTTTATTATGTTAAGATAACACAATCGATGCTATAAGTATTATATAATAATAAAATACACTTTATATAATGTTTTAGATTTAACACAATAAACTCTTTTTATTGAACTCTTAAATTTGAATTCAATAGAAAATAAGTTTAAGTCATATATTTGATAAAAAAGTAATTTAGTTTAAAACCAAAAATAAGATAAAATTTGGGTGAAGAATTTATGAGTTGACTTGATTCAACTCTAAATTGTGAAATGCGAGGAGGGTATAATTGTCAAATTGGTTATTTAGTTAAGTACATTAGAGGGTGGCAGTTAACACGCCGTCCGTGTTACACCGTAGCCGGTTACAGCGAGTCAGCGGCTGAACGGTGGGCCCTACATCACAATTAGTGGACTCTGACAGCAAAGCATAGTACTTTAGGCACGTGTCCTCACAATTCTTCCATATCAGTTAAAGTCATCCAGTCATCCATTCAATTTTGTTGGCAAATAGATAAGAGATTTCATATATGGTCCTCGTTTACTCCACCCGTTTTCACGCCTCTGTACATCCATTTTCGGGTGTGGGTAGACAATTCTTTCCTATATATTTTTATTCATTTGAACGAGTGTCGAGTTAATTTTGACATTCGTTAAAATAAATGGATATATATTTTATTTAATTTTAATTCGTTCAAATAAATTTTTTTATAAAATCAATTCGTTTAAATGAATTGGGTGAATAAATAATGCACAGTATTAAATAATAAAATCTTCTTTAAAATTTTAAAGTTATTTTTTAAGCATTGTGTATTTTCAAAATTTCAATATTCAGACTAATTACGATAACCTGATAAAAATACTTTAAGACTTCAAGGTCTTTTGACACTCCTAAATATATTTTCTGCACACCCTAGGGATACTATTATTTGTAAAATACTATATTTTAAATATTTAGAAGTGTCAAAAGACCTTAAAGTCTTAAAGTATTTTTATCAGATTATCGTAATTAGTCCGGATATTTAATTTGAGAAATTTTAAAAATACACACTGCTTAAAAAATAACTTTAAATTTTTTTAAAAAATCGATTCATTCTAATGAATCAGTCACTCATTAGAATGAATCAGTTCATTCTAATGAGTGACTGATTCATTAGAATGAATCGATTATAAAATCAATTCATTCGAATAAACAGGTGAACAGTAATGTGCGTTACTGTTCACCCGATTCATTCGAACGAATTGATTTTATACGGGGATTCGTTCAAACGAATCAAAATTGGATGGAGTATGTGTCCATTCGTTCGAACGAATGCCGAAATGAACTGCGCATTCGTTCGAACGAATGGAAATGCGGGGGCAAAATGGTAATTAGCCATCCGCATGCGAAAACGGGTGTGTAGAGGCAGAAAAATCGGGTGTGTAAACGGGAACCTTTCATATATTATTAGATTGAAAGATAAAGTTGACTACATGTGGTATATGTGAAATATTTTATTAAGATTAAATAATAAATTTTAGGTTTATAATTAGTGTATTAAGGTTTTGAATGAAAAAAATAGTTTAAAAATAGACATTAGACTTGATAAAATAAATACTCAGAGTATTAAATCTGGTATTATAAAATTTTAAATTAAAAAATGAATATTTAGCTCAATCTTTAGAATAACATTGGGTCTTATAGTAAAAAATCGATATTTACCTTAAATAGTAAACAATTGGATCCTAAATGAGTATTAGATGGGTAAAATAGACATTTGAACCTTAAATGGGTCATTGGCAGTAACTAGCGTTAGTAGATGTGTAAAATACACAATCATACTCTAAATGGATCGTGGATGGTTCAATAAGCTTAACGGGTCAGGTTGGCTCTTGTTTTTACTGGATTCTGTTTTATCGAGTCGAGTCGCAGACACTCTGATATATGTATATGGGACTGGACCAGATCCTATTGGACTGGGTCGGATCCAAGTCCATTTACAACCCTAACACTAGTTAAAAATTTATAACATCTTGAAGAAGTCGTTCAAATTTTATACAAGTTGGCCGTTTATTAAAGGGAGAAATTAAAAGGAAAGACATATATTAATATTTTTTTGAAGTAGGAGAACTGATGAGAAGAAGAGTAACCAGTAGAGTCATGACCTTCTCTTTAGAATGGGAGAATCCTGGAAAACTCTCTTTCACTTGTCGTCGTCCAAACAGAGGCAGCAATGAAATGGAGAATGTTGGACCTTGGTAGGTATGAGGAAGTTCACGTCATGGCTTCTACTTTCCCATGACAAGAGACGGCTGACGGTGCATGAGAACGATATCGAAATTGCTTGATTGCAGTTGAGCAGACAAAACATACAAAACCAGCAACCTTAAAACGAGTGTAGCTACTTTTCAGTTTGCTTGAAAAAATCTAGAATTGATTTAAAGAATCTATTACTTAATGATTCTAAAAAGTTTCTTATTTTCTATAAAAATTTAAAATATCTTTTCACCGTGCTAAGTAGAGGTGAACGTTTCTTTTAAAACCAAGATATCTAAACATCTCACTTGAATTTTTCAAACGCTCCACATCACTAAACCTTAGAACATTTATAAAACTCTCAATTTGCACACATCGAGTAAAAAATTAAAGAGAGTGACTTTTTTTGGAAGAGAGGTGAACATCTCTTAAAAGACAACATGCAACTATGAATGAGAAAGAATGCAGTGCAATTAAGGCATTTTTTATTATATTATTTTATATTATTTTAAAATTTAATTATTATATTATTTGAGTCATATTTATCAGGTCTATCGATAAATTTATTTATAAAATATTAAAATATACATGCATACTATGTATGTAATAGTAAAATATCATAAAAAACTATTCTGGATATTTTTAAATTTTATTTTAAAATACATTTCATTAGGATTGTCATTTGGAAATATGTCTTCAAGTTAAGAGGTGTTTTTTGGTGAATCTTATGAAAGGGTATTATGATGAGATACTGGAGTTTATAAATAAATAATTTGAGATTTTGAATTTTTAAAGCATTTTTTTCTTTCTTTTTGACACCATATTCATGTAATTATTTGGGTGATAACCACAAACATTAAGAGCGACATTCCGGTGCTCCAAATCTTTATGTAAGTTAGCTATGAATTTATTTCAGACATCGACTATAGATAGTGAATGAGCAAACATTTTTATGTAAGTTAGCTATGAATTTATTTCAGACATCGACTATAGATAGTGAATGAGCAAACATTGTCTTAAAAACGTGATCCATTACTCATACTATCATAATATTTCAACTTTGAGTTAAGAACTAACAAATTGGTGCTACGTATATTATAAAATATCATATTGACTCTTTTTTGAGTTTGGATTTATTTTGAATTCTGTTAAATGGGTTAAGTCAATTTGAATATATTTTGAATTCGAGTCAAATTCTCTAGTTATCCAACTAAGAAGATTTTTTTACCGAAATACATAATAAGATTATTCTTTAAATGGGTGCAGACCTCGTATACTTGAATATGTTATATAGATGTGGCAATAGTCAAATCTATCAATTTATAAACAGATTTGATTAGCTCTATCAATTTATAAATGAGTTCAAATAGTGTTCACTCATTTAATAAATGAAATCAAATTGAGTCATATCTTGCAAGGTCTATTACTTACAAATAACACAACTAAGATACCAATCTCAGTCATAAAATTTGATTCAATGATTGTATCATTATTGTAGTCAAGAGACGCTAATATTATAAAGTGTGCTTACTTCATGTGAACGGATGCTCCCAATAAACGTGACCCGTGAAAGCCCATCGATTTAGTTTGTTTAATTAATATGTTGGTGAAGAGAGAACAAAGAAACAAATGTATGTTGGATTATATCGTTTGAATATTCAAAGAATAATTTGAATATAGGATAAAAATCATTTATTTAAGGTTAGCATGCCAAGAAAATATTAAATCTTCTAAAACCACTCTTGTCTATAAGGATTTCGAGAAAGTATGGAGGTGATTAAGACTTAGGACAATATATTTTTGGAAATTGATTCTGTCATTGGAGTAGGGATTGCACCAATCAAAGATTGATATGCCATCATTTACCATTTATAAATCTGTAGTTCACATTTTGCTTCGCAAGGAGGAGAGTCCAGTGAGGAACGTCCACTCCACTTTGCATATGATGTTTCTATGCAGATGGGTTAGAACTTAAAAGAAATAAAATTGTATGGGTTAGAATTTAAAGCGGACAAAAATATGTTGAGCGGAATGAGTCGTTAAAAGTGATATCAAAGTCGAGGACGGCACCAATTTTCAGGTGGAAAAATGGTATCAAAGTTGAGGACAGCACCAGTTTCCAAGTGGGGAGATTATGATGGACTTACTTATTGGGGCCAATGCAAGCGCTAGTTGGTGCTAGGTACAAAAAGCCTGACATCGCATTGAGAAGAGAACATCCTCTCCACTTAAGTTGGAGCCCTAAGTGGGACAAAATTTACTAGGTATATAGAGTCACTAGATTGACTTTATAATCTATTAGTGGTGAAACTCGGGTCGGATTTTGGCCCGAACCCACATGACCCGACCCGAAAATCATACTGGACGGGTTATGAAAGTCACGTTAGCGGGTTAGGTCGGATTGAGAAGTCAGAAAACCGCATTGAATTCAGATCGGGTTGGGTTGAGAGATTTTTCAGTTAACCCGATCCAACCCGGTAAAAAGTAGGTTAAAGTAGGTTCAAAATGCGGGTCAGATCGGATTTCGAGTTGAGTCGGGTTATAATTCGGGTCGGATAGGGTCAAGACATCCAGATAAAAAGTTCAGGTTGGGTTCCATATATTAGTAACTCGGGCTGAGTTGGGTATTAAAAAACCTGACTCGATTCGACCCGATTTCAGCCCTATAATGTATGATAACATCGAACAAGAAATATAATTTAAAATGTGACTACAAGGAAATAAAAATTTAACTTTAATAATGATAATTATTTCATCAATCTATACAATTCTCATCGTCTGAATTTAAAAATACAACAGTGGAGCACCATAATGGACTTCATCCTCAAGAATGTTGAGACTTCATCTCATGGTTATCTCCTTAGCAATTCAACGAGCGGCTTAAGGTGTGTGAGAGTGACATGCTGTTGTCTTCATTCGATACTTTTATTGCATTAGAAGAGATAAAGAATGCAATAGTAACCACACAAAACAAAAAGTGTAAGATGCAAAAAGAAGTAATGGGAATGTTGATAGCCCAACTCCCAACCATTATTAGAAGTTAAGTTATGGTCCCCATCACCACAAATGTTGAGCTTACAAGGCAGTCAATCTCTTTCAATCGAGCTTTAAAAATTTAGATTATTAACCATTTTTGTTTAAAGACAAAAAATATAAAAAGCACAGCTTATATAAACCAATAAGATGTAAGGTCATGACAAACACATGTTACATTAATATATATTTTTGGATTGTAATCTTCCCACTTGAGATTTGTGTATGCAGACACGGGTTTTAGTGTATTGTCGATTTTATCTTTTATATGAACAGTAAAATCGGCTCACCAACCCTTCGTATGAAGTAAAACCGGCCCGCCGAAATTCGATATCAACATTTTAAAAATTTACTCAACTATTTTTATATAGTTTGGTCTAATTAGATTTAATCATTAAGTCAAACCGTTTGAGCCATGATTTTTATATATGATAAATTATTAAAATAAAAATAAATATCAAAGTTTATAAAAAAAATCACGTTGGAATCAAAGTATTATAATTGTAGTGATGGAATACGATGATGTCTATAATCTCGTGATTAGGGAAATTAACAATTATTAAATACAAAATATGGAAGTCAATCATTTCTGCTAATAATATTAAAGAAAAAGTAGAAAAATTATATATATATATATAAAAGTAAGAGTTGCAATATTTCTTGAATGAATTAACCAATCTAAGGACCTGAACCATCATAGAGACCGGTTCAAGTCCAACTAGATCCAACAGTATCATTTAGTTTGATTTTTAAATATTAGTTGACACTTTCAGATTTGAGAGAGAAAGCCAGTATGTAAAATTGTAAATATTGTAATTTGTTAGAGTTTATTGGAAAACTTCTAAAAATTACTAAACTTTGCAATATATTGAATTTTCAAGCTTTTTTAATTAAGTCCAAAATAGATAAAAATAGCCAAGTAATTGATAAAAAAAAAATTGGCCTATTTAGGTCTGATATAGCTGTCACCCGCGGCTTAAGAGTCAGGGTGTAACTTGGAAACTTCGTCTGGTGTCTAATTTTTTTTTTTTTTTAAATATAATTAAGATGCAAAAATTGATTGGAATAAAATCAAACTAATATATCTATATAGGTGTAGTTCAACTGGTTGCCTCCCATATCACGAATCTAAAAGTTATGGGTTCGAGCTCCCTATGACCTAACTTTAGTGTTCCTTAAGGGTAGTGAACACATCATGGGTCAAAAAAAAAAAAACTAATATTAATATATAATATTAAATATAAGATTTCTTTGAATTTTCTGAAAGATAAAAGTGAAGCAGGCCAACAAAATGAGTTGGCTTACATCACCATCATGCAATAATTTAGGGCCAGATGTTTTGCTTCTACGGCAAAAACATTTTTCTTTTAAAATTTATTTGAATTTATTATAAATAAATGATTTAAAGTTTGAACAGGTATACTAGCTCGATGAGTCAGACTCGGACTAAATTCTTGAGCTCATTTATGGAATAAGTCGATGTATAAGGTTTTGCAAAAAGTTCATGAAAGTCTTTTGGATTTTTGACATTTTTAGCCATATATATATATATATATGAGGGCCATTTTCTTAAATTATTTTGAAATTGATTAGAAGACGGGTCATTCAGATTGAAAATAGATATAATAAATTACAAGTGGACCATATTTAAGCTGAACTCACTTATTAGTGACTTTAATCTCAGACGTTCTTAAAAAATATCATGACAAAGACGTCTCATGAGTACTAAGATCAAATGATTAAAAATTTAATTTTGAACTCAAATCTTATATGTGCTAACTGCCTCCAATTACAACTACTCATAAGCATTGTCACAAATATCAACGGTATTTTTTAATTTACCATGTTTTTACCAGTAAAATATCATTATCGCATTAAAAACGTATTTTTATGGGCGCGGCAATAAATTCTACTTAAATTCTCGATAAAATCGCGTTAAAAACGTGATAAATGGTAATATCTCAAAAATATCCCAGTAAATTCCTGATAAATTCCTTATTACCATTTTTATTTTATTAATATTTGTTATTTATTCTATTTTTATTATTTTTAAATATTATAATTTTTGCAAGATTTTTCCGTAAAATTTTCGATAAAATCTCGAGAATTTGAAAATATTTTAATATTACCAATCACTGTTAATATCCCGAAAACGGTATCTGTGACAATGTTCATAAGAACTACTTATTAAAAGTTAACCTTGCATAATAATATATTGAAATTCAATATTTTTTTAATAAAAATGACTCATCATATAAAATGTATTCTATCTCCAAATAATTTAAAATAAGACCAATTTCATCTCATCAATGTTAAATAAGAATATTTTTAGATTTTTTGTAAAATTTTTACCTTCTACGAAATATTTTCACACCATAGTGGTGATTTTTCAAGACCTAGCCAAGAAGAATTATTGTACCTAGTTGCCTACTCATCTGTCATCATATGCCTCTCTCATGTGAGAACCCCCCGTCTATCGCGCCACGTTGACTGCAAGCCACGTGTACATTGATACAATCTAGAGTTTTAGACCACCTATCTAATAAAAATTCTTTATTTTAATTTCTCACGAATCAAAGCTAGAATTTTATATAAAGGAATTTACATATAAATCCTTAAAGTTATGCTAATAATAAATACACCATTAGATCGTCGATAATTATAATCATATCCATGAAGTTCGTCTACAAATTGCATATGAGTACATAAGAAGTTTTCAAGATTCATGCAATAGTGAATCATTTATGCTATACCAATATAGGAAAATGAATTGGTTAAATATTTAACTAATCACACAATAAAGATTTCATCATATCTATTTCTAATTATAAAACTGTTTGATGCTGGTCTATAAAAAAAATAAGTTCTATAAACTATTACTCACTCTGTTTTAATTTAGTTGTCTGATATAAATTTTGAAATTATTTCAAAATAGTTATCCTATTCAAATTAGATTAGCATAAAATGTGTTGAAATGGATTAGAATCACCTCTCAACTAGATGGTAGTTTAAAGTCAAATTTAAAATTAGACAATTAAAATGGAAAGGAAAGAGTAATATATATGATCCATCTAATAAGGTGAAGATGTCAAAATAAGGTAAAGTTTTGTCTGACACTTATCTAAAGTGTCTTTTGTTTGTCCCATAAATTTGAATAAATTGTCATTGAATCTATTGAACTTAGTAAAGCTCAAGTAATAGTATTATAGAAATTTAATTGTAATTAGTTAAGATTAAAATTAGGATTGGGTCGGATTTCAATAAATCCAATCCAATCCATGTCAAAATTTATTAAATCCAACCCGAATTATTGACCTGAGTTATTCAACCTGATCCGATCCGAATTGCTGACCTGAGTTATTCAACCCGATCCGACCCGAATTTCTGACCCGGCTCAACCCAAGTGTTGTTTTATAACTTTATGCAATCAGGTTGGATTGGATTGTTTTTAAATTTGTCAACCCGATCTGACCCCATTTCATGGGGATTTTATTTTTTTCAACTCAACCCGACTCGAGATATATAAATACATAATCCAAACCCATTGATTTCTTGAGTCGGGTCACGCGGTTCGGGTTTTCCCAAGTTTCACCCCTAACTAAAATTATATAACTAAATATACAAGGATTTTTTTACAATTCGTCTATAATATAGAGACTTAAATACAAATTTGCTATTTTATTAAAAAAATAACTTATTTTTGTGTAATGCATGCAAGTGATTTGATGATTAAGTAATTTTTAAATGGGTGGCTCTGATTTGCAGACGTGGACAGCATGGATCTTATTAAATTAAGGACAAAAAACAAGAATTTGGTGATTAAGAAATGGATGAGGAACAAATGAATGTTGAGTGTACCTGGTGGGAAAATGCAGGGAATACCATGATTAAAACATTAAAATATTAAATGGTGGTAATGCTAAAGGTATTTGCATTTTATTAATAAAAGTGTCTAGCCTTTAGTGCAGGGGAAGTGTTGTCTAAATTACTAATTTAAACATTGTCTTTGTACATGTTAAAGTGCTAAAGGCTTTTGCATCTTTAATTTTAGTTGTTTCTTATAATATATATTGGACTTGATTATTGTATTTAAGCATTAAGATGAACAAATGCTTCTAAAAAAGTATAATTTATATAGGGTGGTCATCCTCATACGGGAATAGTCTTTTATAAGACACGGATTTTTCGAACTTCTTACTTTGTCTCTATCCATCCATACAAAAAATTTTAAAAATTAAACATTCAAAAATCGGTGCACCGACCGGATCACTTTCCAATGAATCGGTGCACCGACCGGATCACTTTCCAGTGAATCGGTGCACCGATTTGGACTTTTTCACGTTTCAAAAAATCGATGCACCGACCAGATCACTTTACTCAAATTCCTATTTTCACTGATCCGGTCGGTGCACCGATTTCTGAATGTTTGATTTTTTTTTAAAAAAAATTCCGTACAGATAGATGAGAGTAAAATGAGAAGTTCACTAAAATCTATATCTGCTAAAAGAATTTTCCCATATATTTATTGTTCCAATAGGAACTCTTGCCAATTGATCATTCATGTCGTTCTTGATAATTTTCCACCAAACTTTCTATATAAAATCTACATCACATGTATAGGAATGACATTAAAAAAATATCAACCCACAAACCAAATAAATAGACAACAACAAGTGGGTAAGTGGAGACCACACATGACACATTCTCATCATATTCTAAAAATCGACAAACTACCATTTAAAACCTTGTCTCTTTGATATAGATGTTCAATTTATTCAATTATAAAACTTGAAAATGAAATTATTTGTTTCTACAATTGTTTGATTCAAATAACTAGTTGTAAATAGTGACATTGAAGTTGATCATAGCCATTAAGGTGACAAAGATCAACAAACATTATATTTATGATGGTCTAGGCCCTTAATATGAAAAAGGACCATGTTTTGCTACAAATTTCAATCAAAATCAAGTTTTTAATCTTTATTAGGGGTCGGCCGTAAAAGAATCTCTCTATTTAGATTAATCAAGGAGAGAATAAAGTTCTTTAAATGCAGAATATTTTTAGATAAATACAACTATAACTAGCATTTGAATTGGAGATAATATCTTCGAAGATAATACAAATATTTTAAGTTATAACAAATATTTGATTCGAAGAAAATCTCTCAAGTATTTGAATTTTGAAAGTGATTGGAAACTGATGCGCTTGGCAACTGTAGAGAGTCACTAACATGAGCTATATCGACGATATCGCTTGAAATTTATAAACGATTATATTGACTATATTAGTGAAATCAATCAGAAATTTATGAAATTTGCAAAAATTCTTAAAATTTTCAAATGTTTAACTATAATTTAATGATTTTTTTTAAAAACTATTGATATTATTATATTTGACTTAAACTCGGACTTATAAATTATGGCCAAAATTCGACCTCTTTTATTCTGACTTACTTTTTTTATACAGATTACTTATTGTATATTGTTTTGTTGGTTTTTCCAAAAAAAAAAAATTTGAGATTTTTTTATTGTTGTTTTTTGCCTTGAACTTTGACTGGCCAAAATTTGAAATAGAAAGCCGATGACATGTGTTAGAAGTTCATTGGCATCACTAAATTTAATTGAGGCTTATGAGTTGGTGCTGGTGTTCTATTAAAAATAAATCATCTCTTATCTTTTAGTCTAACAAAATAGAAGGCATAGATTCTTTTAATACTTTTAGTTGGCTAACTTTTATGACATTTCTACTTAACCATTTGGGAGGCCATCTAATACTTTTGTTATTTAATGAACAAAAGTTTTCTCAATTGAAAAATTGAATAAATCATTATGCAAATTTAAAATGACTTTATTTGATAATTTTTAGATAAAAAATTAATTTTCAAGTTTTATATATTTAGAATTATATGGAAACACTCAAGATTTCAAGTAGGAAGAAAGAGATACTCTTCTCTTAGAAAGATTTTAATTGTTTAGTCCTCATTAAGTCAACCTACATTTACTCATTTTCAACAAATGATTAAAGGTATTCTTCGACGAAAGATGGTTCACATGCACCACCATTTCATTAGCCAAATAAAGTCAATGTTCTTTTTGTTTGAAGTTGGTTGAAGGTGATTATATATATAATTCGAACACTCAGTTTGTCGCTCTGATGTTATTTTTTTGTCGCTCTGATGTTATTTTTTTTTTAAATAGAATATAGAAACGTAAAGAATAAAATGAGAATTTTACATAAATTTTTTAAATTTTGTATCACACAAAAGAAAAGTCTCGTATGAAAATGGACACCCTGTAAATATTGACTCTTATCATAATTAAAACATCTAATCTCAAATAGTATTTTAATGTCTAACTTAAAGGTCAAACAACAATGTGACTTTTAAGAAACTTTTTATGTCATTTCACATGAAATTCCAATAGATTCTGCTCTCTCTCTCTTATAAAAGGTGAAAATATCCAACAATGATGATGTTGAAATGCCCTCAATTAAATTTGTCACCTTTACAGCAAATGTACTCTACATTATTGCAAATATAAAAATAATACATGCAACATACATTATATTTGTACGTATTTGTGTCAATTTGAACTTTTAATTTTCACGATAAAATCAAAATGTGACCAATTTATTCTAAATTTAAAATAAAAGGTTAAACTGGATGCGGGTCATGTAGATCTTAAAAAATTTAAATTAATCCAACCTCATTCGATTTTACATAAGTCTGAGTTGGGTTGAGTCGAGGGGTTTTAGAATCAAACTTGATTTGGCGAAATTGAAAATAATATTTAAGTAATTTATTTATTTTAGTCTATGTACTTAACTTAAATTCAAAAATCTTAGTCTACTGTCTCAATCTTTTATATGTTGGTGGTCTCAAGTGAAAAAAAGTTCTCTAATATTTTGTTTTCTATTAATTTTTTTTTTCTATTTTCTCACATTCTTTGTAGAAATTTGGAACCGTCGGGTTGGATAAGGTTGAATAAAAAATTTAGATTAGTTTAAATAAGTATTTTGAAGTTTCGCGTTGATTAAACAAAAAATTCTATTATCACTGATGTTTATTGCTGAAACTCCCCATTCAATGAGAGCTGTTCATGGGCTTAATTTGGGGTCGAGTCTAATGTAAACGAGCTCGTTTTAATTTGTTTATTTAACTAATAGCGGCTCGAGATCTTAAGAAACACCTATCAAAAAACAAAATCATCTCGATGAAGTTTAAATTGGGCCTTAAAGTGGGCTCTAGACTTATTTCCTCCAAATATGTCTACTACAAATAGACTCCAACAGTTGGACTTGTGCTTCATAAAGACTGATGAGTTGTTTGGGCTTCGGCTTTAAAAAATATAAAAGGTTTAGGCTTGGAAAAGGATAGTCTGGCCCATAAGCAGCCCCTAGCCGAGATAAAAAACTAATTTGCATAAATAATTAAAAATGATTCTTCCCTTTTGTTTTTAAGTTTTGCAAAACTATTTTACCACATACACTGAAGGCGAAAGTGGTGATTTCCCTGAAGGAGGGAATTTGTGGTGCTGATTCTCCTGCAATTTCACCACCCATTTTTGGGGTTCTTTAATGGAGAAATTGTGCTTTCTCCATACTCTATCGGATGAGGTCGGATTTCAATAAATCCAACTCAATCAATTTAAAAAATTATTGAACTTGATTCGACTCGACCTAAATTACTGAGCAGAGTTACGCAACCCGACCTAACTCGAATTTGTGACCCGATTCAACCCGAGTGTTGTTTTATAATTTGGTGCACTTGAAACGGGTCGAGTCGGGTCGAGTTGATTTTAAAATTTTCAACCCGACATGATCTGAATTTCACGTGGGTTTTTTTTTCTCCCAACCCAACTTGACCCAAAATATATAAATACATAATCCAAATTTCTCAGGTCGGGTTTTATCTAGTATTATGTGTAGGGAAAGGGATGCTGTTTTTTTTTTCCAAAGTGGAGAACAGTGCTGTTTCTGGGACACCATATTTTTTAGGATATTTGACTTTTATCATATCCATATGATATTGGTTGAAGGGCTGTAAACGGACCCAGGTCCGGCCCGGCCTGACAGTGTCCGGTCTGGCCCGATATGACAATCAGACTGTCCGCTACCTGGCCCAATAAAAAAAGATTTGACTAGTCTTAGATCAGACCCGGCCCAATGAGCCCATCGGACCGTCCGCCGCCCGACAAAGGCCCGTTTGTCTGGTTTGGACTCATCATAGTACATGACAATGAGATAATTAGACTTATTGAAACTATTATTGAAATGAGATTATTAGACTTACATATTTAAAATTTATATTATACAATAGACAATGACAATGACAATGATAATGATATACATGAGACAATCATTTTATCTGACTGTCTAAGTATAATTAATTAATAGACTCGGCTTTTTTAAGAGATCCAATGTTAGCAATGACCATCGACTGGGTGGTTCTCATTTCTCTTAGATAATGAGATGGGTCCAGATAAAAATTATTTATAGTTATGATTTTAAAAATTGTCTAATTTAAATCAATGAAATAGAGAATTAAAATGAAATTATTAAAACATCTCATAACCATGGTCTAAAACTCTAAATAGCTCTTAATAACTGTGGAGGGCTCTGGTTCACAGGTGTTGTCCTGGAACTACGCATAAGGTGACTTGGGGTCGGATTCTGTGAGACCCAAGTGAGCCAACCCGAAATTGGGTTTGGGTTGGGTAATTGGATTAGGGTATAGTTAGAGTTATTTTTGCAACCTGAATTGAAAATTGGATTGAGTTAGGATTCAGTGCTTGGATTGAGTCCAATTCAACGTGACCCAATCCTAATTTCATATGTTATATGTTTATAATATATAATAAATATTATTCTATTAAAATAGTTTAAAAAAATTGTTTTATAATTTCTTAACATATTTCACCTTCGTATTTATTACGTGATAATAAAAGCAGTGCATTGAGACATTGTTTAATATTAAATATGACTCGAATTATCGGTTTCTAAACTACTGATACCTACGGCTGATACATAGTATATCGTCCATACAGTTTCCATTGTGGTCGATATAGTTGATAATTCGACCATATTGTCAAGAGTAGTATCAACCGATACAAATTTTTTTTTTCAGAAAAATTGTTTCAATCATTTTTCGAGTTGTATTTTGCATTTAGTGCTATTTAAAAAAAAATTGGTTAAAAGTAAGTTTTTCAAATGTGAAATGTATTTGTCAATTACAAACTTCTTTCTCTTAAAATGTGTCCATTTTGAGTTTTTTATCAATAAATTAATTTTTTTGCTGTAATATAATGTCGATTTTCGGTTTTTTTTTATGAAAATAATTTAATAAAATAATATTGAGTGCTTAAGGAATTGAACAGAGGTGTCTTAATTTGATTGATATAGTCATTAAGTTGTCTGTGTTATTTTCTAAAATTTTCAAATAAATTAATGAAAGCCAATTTTTTTAAAGTACTTTCCATTTTAGAATTTTGTATGAGAAAGTAATGAAATAATATACAAATGTTTCTGAAATTAAATGAGAACACTTAATGACATTGATATTATTTTCAAAGTGTTTATGTGATTTTTTTTTCTAATATTGCAATATTTTAATAAAATTTATTTTTTTATGATTTTTTTTAATAAATTGTAATAGAAGATAATCTCAATCCTACAAATATATAAAATTCTATGCCTCACGTGTGAATAAAAAATGGTCAAACTTTCAGCTACTAAATTTTTCCTAATTATTCTCATTTTGCTTAACCATTTCCAAAAATTTTAATGACATTCAAAGAAGGTATTTTTATTCATAAAATTTTCGTTTACAAACTTCACTTAGTGCCTATAATTTTGGGGTGAGTTACATGAAATTTTTAACTAAAATGAATCGTAACAAGGGTAATTTACTAATTTTTATCCTTGAAATTATTTTTGTTAAAATAATTTACTAATTTTCGACTCTCAAAAGTCTAATGTTCCCTAAAAATGACATTATTTTAACAAAAATATGCTCTGTAAAAGTCTAATTTTCTTGATTTTCATTTTTTAATATTTAAAAAATTAAATAAAAAAATAAAAAACATATCAATTTTATAATGCCTCACTAATATATATGAACAATTAGGCCGAATTTGCAGTTACATATTGGTCAGCAAATTTTAAGTGGGACAAAAGGTATAACGTTATTTCTTTTAGTTCCTCACACATATTGAAATTTTTTGATAATATTTTTAATAAATACATATTTTGATTAATCAAGGATTGAAAATATGTACTTGAACTCAGCGATTTAAATATCGGGCAATATCAGATATATAACACGACCGATATCGGCCAATATCTCACGTTTTAATTTTTTAAAAAAATTAGGTGGGAGAAATTTCTCAACCAAAATATCGGCCGAGGACCGAATATCGGCTGATATCGAGATTTGAACTCCTTCTTGAGCTCATAAACGTCCATACTATTATTATTTAAAGTAATATCCTGTATCCAAATATTCAGATTATTATTATTTACCTATTTAAAAATCTAAATAATTTGGTCCATGGGATAATCTCAATCCTACAAATATATAAAAATTCTATTCCTCACGTGTGAATAAAAATGGTAAAACTTTCAGCTACTAATTTTTTCCTAATTATTCTCATTTTTGTTTAACCATTTCCAAAAACTTTAATGACACCTCAAAGAAGCTATTTTTATTCTTAAATTTTCGTTTATAAACTTCACTAAGTGCCTATAATTTTGGGGTGAAGTTACATGAAACTTTTTACTAAAATTAATTGTAACAAGAGTAATTTACTCAATTTTATCCTTGATTTTAGTTATCTATTAATAACAGTTTTCCCTCCAGTAATATTGATTTTTAAACTTTAAATCATATTTTGTTAAAAAACAACTTTCCCTCCAAAATGTAAAAAATGCGCGGGTACGCTGACTGCACTCTTAAAATCCGCGCAATAGGAAGTCGCCACGTGGAAATCCTGATCAATCAACGCTGCTAGATGGCCTAGATTCTCGATGACTGTTCATTTGACAGAAACAATATACCTTGAGACCACCCTAAATTATACACTCAACGTTTGCACTCTATGGGGGCATGTATGAGGGCTTGAGGGGACAAGAATTTTTTTTCCATGTATGGTTAATTTTAAATTCATTGATAATATACTTCATATATATCCAAATTATACCCCAATTGATATTGATTTTCATTATAGATCAAAATATTTATAAAATAAAATATTAATCATCACTGTCATCATTATTATAATACAAAGTCATTTATTTAGAGATAAGTTCGATAAAAACTTGTGTTAAAAAAATCATATTTTGATAAGCTGTATCAGAAAATGAGAGTTGCTCATTAAAAATTACATAATTGGATAAATTATTAAGAAAACTATTGAATTGTTAAAAATAAGATCCATTAAAGCATCTTAATTATTGTTTTTTAAGATAAAAATAATTTTATAGATATATTTTTACTTCTGATGTTGAATCACCTTTATTTATAGATGACATTTATAATTTAATTTAATAAACTAATTAATTATCTCATTTAGTTCATTTTTATTTATAATTTTTTGACTTTGGTAAATATTTTTATTGAAATAAAAATAAATTTAACAATGAAGTGATGACCTCACTTCCAACAATGAACTTATCAATAGACTTCTTTACCATGTTTTTTTTTCTGTCTAAATTTGATTAGTTTTGAATTGACAACCAAGTTTAGATGGCTTAATTAACATTAGCCTTTGTTTCCATGTAGGGCTAATTTGATAATAGACTTAAGTAGTTAAAATATATTTTTTAATATAAATTTAGTTTTATTTTTATTAATGCATATTTATCTTTGAATTAACTAATTAAGTATGAATGCGAAAATGTCCGGATCTTCATTCATCTCCGTTAAGAACATCCTAGCCGTAGATTCTGAGGATTACAATTTTAGAAACTCCCGATGTCTACGCTCTTATCCTCTATTTTATGTTGCAGCTGTGTATTGAAAATTTGGCGGGCGTACGCAACAAAATTCAAAGCCCCTCTCTCTCTCTCTCTCTGTCTCTCTGTTTTGTGATGTTGGGTATTCTTCTTCTCCATTTTTCTTTCCTTTTCTCGATTAAAAGTTTCTAATTTCTGTTGTTTTTCTTCTTCTATGATCATCTTTTCCTCTCTCTTCATTTATTTTTTCTTCTTTTTTCGGAAGAGTTATCTATGAAGTTCTATCTTCTTCATGAAACTAATTGAGTTTTTTTTTTCACTTGATTGCAGATGGGAATAAGATATAATAACAGAAGTTGCATGCCATGTAAGTGCATTTTTTACTATTTTGTTACATTCTTACTACTTCTATGCATTTTTTCCTGGGTTTTTTGCATTTCTACTCGTCAATATTTTTATTAAATTATTTGATTAATTCTAGTATTGCTAATATTAGCTGTTCTTAGTATTTTTTCCCCCTCTGTTGATTGTAGTTTTAGCTCCCATTTTCTAATGGCGAATCATGGGTGTATTCTCATCGTGTAAGGAAGAAAACAAGGAAAAATGATGGGTTATTTTGTTTTCACCCATGTATTAATATTTTGGCAATTTACTCCTCAACACTTGTATGAAAATTCAAATTTCATCGAGATAAATAATAGCTTTTGGAATTTTTTCCTCAACCTGCATCGAGTATAATAATGGTAGAAAGCCCTCTTTCGATTCCTAATTTTAGATACTAGTATCATTTAATTTTACAGAATGACTCCCATTCAGTTTTCCAAAGTCTTAAAAGTCTAAAACTTATCCCAACTACATGAATCAGAGAGGTTTTTTCAAGTTTGAATTTTGAGTTTTTAAACTCTTGTGATATGCTAGAGTTTAGCTTCATGGAGAAGTTAGTCAAGAATCTAGTTATACAGCGAGGGTCTTGTCTTTCATTCACCCTTAACTCCAAGGGTGACTTCGATTGAACTTATTTGATGGGCGGATTGGGAGGTTTGTACATGTCCACCAGCATTAGTTGCGTGTGATTCTTGCCGACTTTGTTTAAAAAAACCTTACTAACATAGTCAAGGTCATTTATTTTTATGGAAGTTTTTTTCTTTTCAATGATTTTATATGAATTTCTTTTGAATGATAAATATTTAAAATAGTTTTGATGATTTAAATAAAGATTTTTTTATGAATTTTATATTTAAATACAGATCTTTTCAGTAAAATCACCATGGTTGTCCTTGATATGTCTCATTTTTAAGTTTGTATTGACCATGCACCAAGTGATTCTTTTTTTTGAAGACTAAGGTGTCCATGCTTCTTATAGTACTTGACTAATCTCTTTATCTACGTACACTCGATAAAACTATTGAGAGTGACCCTTTTATGTTGAAAGTGACTTGAACTCAAGGTCTTTCGAAATTGAGACGGGTTCTTGACCGCCAAGCCAACCCTCACAATTTGTTCCTTAAAAAATTTCTAATTGATAATTTATTTTGTGGAGTATTTTTTCAAATTTATTCATTGTTATCCATGGATTGGATCTATTACTAACTTGAACCATCCAAAGATAAGGTTAATATTGGATAAGTTCAAGTCTTATATATCATTGAAAGTTTTTTATATAATTTTTTCAATACTTCAAATCTTGCCTTTTTTGGAAATTTTGGTGCAAGACCTCTCCTCTCCCCAAAAATATCAAACCAAATTTATTTCTTAATTTTTTATTAAATTAATTTAATGATTTTGCTCTGCCCTTACCGTAAACAGGTGAACTAGACAAAAAAAAAAAAAACTATTTTTCATATTTATCGGTATTTCTAATTATTTTATTTCTAAATTTATCGAGGAAGTAGATGCATCAACCATGCACTTTTCTCTGGTTATAAATGTAAAAGAAAGACGTAGAAAAAAAGAAAATTGTGTATGATGCTATTATGTACTTAAGAAATCTTTATATATGAAAATCATCTTCACAGTTCACACAATATTATTGCCAATTTTCTTTAAGATAAATAAGTCAACAAAAATATTAAATGATTTATAGTCAATACCTTTATCATATAGTTAATTAAAATTTAAAATTAATTTGATTTTTGATATATTAACTCATCCAAGACTTCATTTTCTCTGTTAGTAAAGTAGGCTTTGTGACCTCAATACCAAATTTCTACTTACAGATGCACCATGTATATTTTAATTTTTTTTATTGCTAATAATATCTAAAACTTCTGCTGAAAATATTGAATGTATAAGTTTGTGCTTAATTATAAATATTAACAATATTTATTATTATTTTTATTAACTAAAGCTGAATTTCATTTAAATATTTTTATCCATTGATATAAGTATTTAAAAGATACCGTTAGTGAGAAACTCTGCTTCTACCTATCTACTATTTTTACTGTCTTTTCATTTGGTTTAAATCATGCCTTTTATAACTATGTAGTAGACTAATTTATTTAAAATTTTTATATACTAAGATTTATTTTTTTGATTTTGTAGAGTTGTTAAATTTTATTTTATTCTTAAATGATATATAATTTAAATTGAGTTATATATATTGCTTGTAGATGTTTGGTCTTCACCCGACATAAAAATTCTTCCGACTTTCTTTTGTTAGAAACAATCCACCGTCATTCAAATCCTAACGTCTCTAAGTTTAACGTCTATATATTTAAACTTAACTTACTCAAAATTTTAACGTATTTTTCATTTTACTTGAGAAGCAGAGAACTACTTTAATGGGAAAGCTCTCTCTTGAAGTATCCATGGCAGTCAAACAGAGGAATCAATCAAGGAATACACGAAATAAGTATTTACGGCCAGGGGCTCTTGCCCAGATTCGCCAAAACAAGGCTGGTAGCAGATCTTATGCAGAAATTGGAAAGAAAAGGGTTCTGGTTTTGGACACTGAAGATGTGAAAGATGAATTGTTGGTGAAGACCAAAGTTACAAAGCACAGCCCATCAATGTCATCACCTGAGAGGATCAGGTTTAGGACAAGGGTTGGATCGAAAAGTGTGATTAAGCCTCTGCAATTTCCTGGATCACCAAAAACTCCTTTGACCGCAGATTGGGATTATGATTCTAGACTTGAATCCCTTCCCATGGACATACTGGTATTTTATTGTAATACCCATTCCCCTTTTTTTTTTGGTTAGAAATCATTGATTTAATAAAAAAATACATCACATTTGTGTATTTTACAGGTGAAGATCTTATGTTGTTTACACCATGATCAACTCAAGGCGGCTATTCTTGTTTCCAAAAGGATTACTGATGCTGTAAGTACTGACTTCTCATTAACACATCCTTTTAGAGGAATTGAAAGATTGTTTTGAGCTAGAACATGTACAATGTGTCATACTCGCTCCCTGTTTTGATGGCTAGAATATGTTTCTGGGTTGCTTTTGTTGGAGTAAACCATGTAACATTCCGTAGGCCCTTTGATATTTGATTAATTGAGTTCAGATTTTATGGTTTTTGCAAAAACTCTTCTACAGGAAAGTAAGACCTCTGTTTATGTAGTGTGAAACCCATCTAATATACAATAAACCTGTAAATGTTGCGATTCCACAGTGCTCTTTTGAATTTGATTTTGTCCATGTGGGTCATTCATGCTATTTTCTAAATCGTTGGAGCAGGTCTTGCTTGCGAGGGAGTGGCATTTCAATTACACAACCCCCGTTCGATCTCGGCAGGAGATGCTGGGATCAAAGGTGTTTTTTGCTACAAAAAATGGGCCTCTAGTAAGGTAATGTTCTCCCAGCTGCATTGTTTCTAAACTTCTAAATTGATGTTTTATCTTTAAGCTAACTCTTTTAGCATTTTTATCCCCAAACTTGCAGCAAGAGAGAAGCAATGGGTGGAAGAGATTCAGTCCCTCGTACTCCGAAAGCACCCAGACACGGCCGATGCTTGTTTTCACGCATTAATATGGCCGAGATGCGGCAGATTGCAGCTGTACTCTTTCAGGAATCAGCATTTCCGCCAAGGTGTGCAATGCTGCCCGATTTGCCAGAGCCTTCAATTAAGCCGTTGGCGCCTACTCGGGTTCTTGTCTATGAAGATGAGTTATGCCAAGCAGTAGCAGAGAACAAACTTCGATAGTTCCATCCATTTGTAAATGCTTACTTCAGTGCAGAACCAATTTGTGTGACGGCGATGGGTTTTTCGCTGTTCGAAGAATCTGCCTTTGCAGTTTACCCAGATCTCAGACCCGAAGTTTCCACGAATTTAGTTTGATCAGAGAAGAGAAGTTTAGTTGGTTCATTGTATAGTTTTTATCTGTTCTAAATAAGTAGTATCAAATGAAGCAATAGTCTGTTAAGCTTTTGGTAGTGAAGTCTCTTTGTATAGCTCTGTTTTTATGCTCATTATCAATGGATGGAAGTTTTGAAGGGAAGAAGCGTAATATGTGTTTGTGTTTATCGAGTTTGTTTTCTTCACAAATTGATTTTCCTTTTTTATAAAAATAAAATTCATAAATTTAATTTTTCTATAGTTTAACAAATTTTATGGTTTGGTGAAATAGAAGGGTTTTCATTCTAATTTGTGAATGAATTTTTTCCATCTTCACAAGGGTTTAGACACTTCTCTTATTTTGATTTGCTATATTCTTATTAGGCATATATTTTGGAGTTTTTTTTCATAGAAGAGTGCAACTTTGGTGCCCCGAGTGCACTGACCTGGTGGCTGGTACTGAGTTTAAAATTTTGCTTAGATCACAAATATAGAGCCCTTAACGGGCCCAAAGCTTTGGCCGTTGGGAATTTCGGCTAATATTTTGACCGTATCAACTAAAATCAGCTAAAATTTGATTGAAATTTGTTGCAATTTTGACTAAAATTGGTTAAATTTTTGCCTGTAATATTTTTCGTAAAATATTGATACTGTCAATATTTGTCTCCACCTAAATCCTGACCAACGAGTTTTAGCCAAAATTTATAATTGACATCGTACATATCTTGAAAAATTTTAAGTTGATCTAACCCACATAAGACCGAGCCATATGGAGGGCTGCAACTCGGGTCAGGTGGGTCGAGTTCTTTAAAACCCAACCTGACCCGACTCAAATTATCAACTGGAACTTCACAAACTGACTTGACCCGAATCAACTCAAATTATGATCTGATCCGCATTTTGAACCCATTTTAGCCGGGTCGGGTTAACTTGTAAAATCCTCAACCCAATTTCGCCCGAATTTAATGCGGGTTTTTATCTTCTCAAATCGACCCGCTGACCCAAAATTCTCGACTTGACTCACTTGATTTCTCGGGTCGAGACAAAACCCGACCCGAGTTGCAGCCCTGGCCATATGTACGTGGACTTCTAGTAATATAATACAATAAAAAGACCTCTTATATGATAGAAAATGATACTAACAACTCATGCAAACTTTCTAAGGAGTCAAAAACAAGTAGCACAAGCTTATGACATTTGACAATTACATTTCCCTTAAGCTTCTTCTCATATGAGGCTTTCATTATTCTTGAGTATGATTTACATATTTATTTCTTATGTTGCCACTCATATTAAATGAAGTAGTTCCTTAACAATTCCAGGAACAAGAAATTCATATGCTCTTTGTGTGGGATGAAAACCATCCCAAAACACATACTTTGAAGCATCTTTGCATGTCAGCTTATCCTCCAATTTATTGCATAGTAGTGAAGCTTCAACTGTTCCTGTTCCACAGCATGCTTTCATTACCTCTTCAAATCCTGAAAAACAACTCAATATTAATCATTCTGTACAAATAAAACAATATCATTCGATCACTAAAACTTTTTATAAGAATGAAAATGCTACACTTACTCTAAAGCCCACGAATTTTCCTTTCTACACTCTAAAGTTGTGACATATTGAGTAAATCTAACCATTTTCTTTTTATAAAATCATAACAAGAGAGAGCCCTTTTCCTTTATATTCTTCTGGATTTAAGAGTTTAGAGTAAGATAATGCTCTCTATTGTTTCCTTTAGTTCTGTTAAATCAATAACACCACTTTATATGTTCGAGTGATTGGGTATCCTCACTTTCTGTGGGAGGTCTTGTCCTTATCCATTCTGGCACCTTATTTTCCCATTGACCACCATAAAATGGGGTCAGCAGGTTTCCACGGTTTAAAAAAGAAAGAAAAAAAGAGTAGAGAAAGAATGCTGCATCAGTGAGTAAGTAGAGGGATAATGCCATCAAGAGATTACCAAATTGTGAAGGATGCTGAACAATATAACTTGAAGGCGTGAAGACATCGATGTAGGAGATCTTCATGTCCAGAAACTTTGTACCAAGTTCGACAGCCTCTATTGCTAGCTTCGTGTTGAACATTATTGCTTCTTCATTGGTAGAAGCAACACACTTTCTTTCGATCCCTCCTAGGAGAAACCTTTGTAGTGGTACACATCCTAGAGGAGGAACCCCAATAACTGCAAATTTTCTTGCTCCCAATTTGTACAATTCCTGTTAAAATTAGAAAAATATAACCATTGTTTAGTGTTTTCTAAAAGCCTCTATCAGGGATTCTTCATATTGCACATGATATTCTTGGTCGATTTTGGTTGAATTTGTGTTGAGTATTTTTAGTTTAGATTTATTTCGGATTTTGTTGAATGGGTTAAGTCAATTTAGGTCTAGTTTGGGTTTGGGTTGAGTTTGCCTATTTGCTTAACTAAGGAGAGACTTGTCTAAGTAAGACACATACCAAAGCTATCCCTTAAATGGTATAGATCTCGTATAGTTGCATATGTTGCAATATATGGGGCAATGACCGAGTCAGCTGGGCTTACCAAGTTATTTTCGTGTTTGATTGGGTTTATCCATTTACAAACGGGTTCAGACACGGGTCGAATTGGGTCGGTTCAGATTTGATCAGGTGTAAGAGGGAGGGAGGGACATATAAATATGTGATTGAAAGATAGGATTTGTTTATAGTTTCGATTCGTCAATGAATCATATATAAAATGACAATATGAAAATATATGGCTAAATGGGCCTCATAAGAGTGGGATAGAAGGTTGAACTTGAAATAAGTTTTTTTTTTTTAAATATTCATTAAAAGAATTTGGTGTTTACCTCAGTAAAATTGGATGCTGTTTGGACTAAGAAGCCTGCATACGATGGAAGATCATACTGCTGCTTTCGTAAGAGTGGATAAGTAATGAGAATATCATTGTTCCCTGCACAAATGATGTAGAGACTATTGGAAATTATATATTTAGCTTCTTCTTCTCCTGCAATTGTCTTCAATTTCTCTATGTACTCTTTAAACAATTCTAGCTGATCCCAAATTGATAAAACAGCCTGAAATAAGAAAGACCAATCTCTTAGTTTTGAACAATAACATCAAGAACTGAGGAAGATGACGAAGATACTTGAAAATTGGACTTCTGTTTGTATTTATAGACGTGAAAGTCAATCAATGACGTCTCACAAAATGAACAATAGGATATATAAAAAGGTATAATTTCATATACATACAACATCTTCTTTTAAAATGATGACATAAAATTAATGAAAGAGATTGATATGAAGAACACCAATCTCTTAGATTTGAATAATGATATAAACATCATGAGACTGGAGAAAAAATATGAGAGAGAGAGAGAGAGAGAGAGAGAGATGTTACCAACTGTTTTGCTGTAAGGAGATCGTATCCAGTTCCACCGGAGCCGAAGCTTACGCCGGTGAGGAGGTCATCGGGTTTCAGCTTTGGATCAAGATAAGCCGGCAACAACTCTTTCAGTCCTAGTTGTGAAACTGAAATGGAATGGGAGCATTGCTTTGGTGAGGACTCATTTCTTGTACATGCAATAAACTAATGGCATGCATGAACTAACCTAGTTATAGTTCACTACTAAAATACCAATACATATCAAACCTTCTATGATTTCAAAATGGGTGATTCCCATAGAGTTCTCTACATACCTATTAGGTCTGTTGCAATCTTCCCATTGCTAAACCTTCCAGTTGGTTCCTGGTTGATGAAATCTCGACCGTAGGGTGAGAAATTAGCCTTACCAATGGTGGGGATCCAGTCGTTGTTACCAGGATCAACTAGAGAATCTCCAAAAGCTATCACTGCAGGCAATCTTTTGTTCATGGGTAGAAGAGCATCTACATGGTTTATCTGAGCAAAAAGAATAATAGAAAGAGAGAGAATGGCAGTAGAAGCGGAGAAGAAGGAGAAGAGCTGCATTTTTGTTCTTCTGCAGAGAGAGAGATAGAGAGAGAGATGATTTAAGTTTGGAGAAACTTGCATTCTTATATAGTTGTGAAATTCATTATAATCAATAACTAATCCATGAATTACAATCTTTGCTTTATACGAATGGCCTTTTGTCTGTACAAAAATAGAGGGGCCGACAATTTATTTGGTTGCATGGTCTTCAATCAATCTCATCTATAGAACAAATTAGTTTAGTTATATATTAATAAAAAATCAATATGCTTAATAGTTTTTTACTTGATAAATTGAACCGTTTTAGTGGTTTTACTTCAATGTATGGTGATCTAAAGACCTGGACGAATAGAGTTAGAGAAGAGAAATAGGATTTCAATTTATTTTACTCCTCACTGAAGTTTTTTAGACAGAGAGATCAGTAAAGCGGTCTGGCGATACATATTGTCGATACAGTATATGGTGATACATTCCGCATTGGCGATTTAGAGAAGTAAGGTTTCAATTTGTGTTGCCTCTCACTAAACATTTTTAGATAGGGATATCAAATCACTATTGATATTAGGGGTTAAAAAAGCAAGCACTTTGGCGATACGTATCGCCAATACAAGCATGTTAGAGAAGTAAGGTTTTCTCATTAAAGTTTTTTACATAGAGAGATTGAATCACTATTGATACCAGGGGTTAAAAAAGTAGTTTGACGATGCTTAATAGTCGATATATATATTGGTGATACGTTCCGTAAATGAGATTTAGAGAAGTAATGTTTCAATTGTGTTGTTCCTCACTAAAGCTTTTTAGATAGAGATATCAAATCGCTATTGATATTAGGAGTTAAAACAGAGTTTAGCTATACGTTGCCGATAGGGGTATATCGGCGATATGTAGCATATTGCCGATGGATTTCTTTCTCCATCATTTTTTTTTTAAAAAAAGATAGAGAAATACGAGAAAAGCCATTATTGAGACAATAAAGATTATCATGATAAGAATGATGTTTTAAGTCATTATTATCCTAACAATCCTCTATTTTGCCTTCAAGCACTATTTTACACGATTCAATTAAGTGCCCTTTCTATTGTGTTTATTAGAAAACTTTAATAGATAAAAGATTTCTAAAAGGATTTGACTAACATTTTTAAATGTTGAGACAAATGAGACAATAAGAGTTATCATGATAAAGATGGCATTTTAACTTATTATTCAAACAATCTTCTATTTTGACTTTAAACACTATTTACAAGATTTCAATTAAGCCCATATCCTAATATGTGTTTATTAGAAAACTTTAATAATGTTGAGACATATGATATAACAAACTTTCTTTTGTTGCCACATCTTGGGGTAATAATGATATTACTTTTAATTAATTTTGTACAAGCATAAAATCTTGAATATTTACTAGGAAAATGATGGCTTAATTATCACTGAGAAGAATTGGTTCAAGTACGAAACGGGTTGATGACCTTTAATTCTTGTTTTCACATGTATGTGGGCCTCTACAACCGCATTTATTCCTTACATGGGTTGGGCTGTAGGGTCTTGTATGGGCCCAACCCATATCTCTGAGATGGTAAAAAAATATCTCCATATTCCCATTTGGTTTAGAGAAAAAATGATTCCCAATAATAATAATAATAATAATAAATGACCGTATTGTCCAATTACCTAGGCCCTACATGGGTTGGGCTGTAGGGTCTTGTATGGGCCCAATATGCCGAAAACAAAGTCATCATACATACTGAGGTTTAAGTTTCAGTGCGGATAAAAGTTTCAGTCCATGCTTAGACTCAAAAGCATTGGTCTATATTTCACCATATTAGCTAATATTTGTAAAACCATTTTTTTAAAAAAAAATTTATAACAGGTGAACTGGGCTGATTTGGGTTAAAATTTGACCCAATTTTAGTCAGAATTTTGATCTATATCGATTTTTCAAGATAAACCCTAAATATACCTGATAGTTTCCATCATACTCTAAATAAGCCCAACAGGGTTGGTTGGGTGCAGTGACAGAGAGTTGAGGTGATAAAATGGGAATCATACATCCCTTTGCAAATTAAGATTTTTAGCAGTAGTCTTAAGTTTTTTTGGGCTTTTGGGCCTTAATCAAATAATCATTTTAGGTATTACAAAATCTTGTGCAGGCATAATCATATGTATAATTCTAAGTCCCATTTAGAATGTGAATGGAGACTAGCTGAGTGAATTTATAAGGCTTAGTTTAAAATTGGATGATTAGATCTTAAATTAAATGTTGGGTCTTCTCAGGCAATTAAAATGCAAGGCCCAGAACCAACCTGATTTTAAATTGGGCCCTATGTTTACGCTGAAATCAGACTCGGCTCCCTGGATCTGAATTCTGGTCTGATTGGGTTGGCGTAGTATGGATTAGGGTTAGGTTAGAGTTGAGGGCATTGATTGTGATGACCTGCTCCAATCATAAAAGAGAATAGTGATAGTTATGAAAGAGAGTAGTGGCCTTAGAGAGAGAGAGACAATCAGTGACGCGGGAAGGAGAGGAGAGAAAATCGAGTTTCAAAGTTCCACATCGCCCTTGGAAGCCTCTTGAGCTTGGTTTATAAGTTAATGCCTCATCTCCTCTAGCACAAGGGATTTTTAGATTGTGCAGGAGGTCACGTCCTAAAGTAAAGTCGTGCAGGTCCAAAGTTTTGGTCCAAAGTGGATAATATTATGTTAGGTGGGACGGGTCGTTAGAAATTGTAGCAGAGCATGTTTCAATTTTCAGACCAGGAGTGGGAACTAGAGGATCAGCGCCAATGACGAACTAGTCCAAGAGGGGTGGGTTGTGATGGCATGTGCCAGTGCCAAGTCACGAAATTACGAAACATTGGTTTAAGTGATTTTATATTAGGAATTAGGCTGAGATTAGAGTTGGATGGTTAATGATTTATATTATTCAAATTAAATATTTTAATTAAGATAACATTATAGATTATTTAAGATAAATATATAACATTAGAAATATATATTTTATATGAAAGGCCCATTATTTAATATGGGCTTAGTCTAAATTAAGGCTTTTGGGTTGTATGCAAGGCTTGGGACCGACCCAATTTTAAACGGTACCACATTTTTTGAGCCTGAATTGAATTTGGGTTTTGGCCTAGTCAACCCAAGCTTAAGTACAGTTTTGGGTCAGCTGTGCTTGTGCGGGTCAAAAATTGCCTAGAGAAAGCCCATCGACACCGATGTAAATACCCGAGAGGAAGTTGCAGTCATCATCATTCACCAAATGTAAAAGTAGTGAGTATGCAGCAGGTTCTGGTTGCCTACCGGGGTAAGCGAAGGAGACATGGAATGGGTCCTATCAACAACGGGTAGATCCCACAAAGCAGAAAAGATTTGGGCCCGATCTAAGAGTTGAATTGTATTCTGATACCATTTTGTAATGACTTGTCCCGCCTACCACAATATTGTTCGTTTTAGGCCTGAACTCCAGGCCTGCACGATTTTGCTTCGTAGCTTGCACTTCTGCACAATCCTAAAAGGTCTTGTAGTAGAAGGGAGAAGGCGTAAAGATTATAAACCTCCTTTAACACTAATTCATAGGCAATATAGGACCTTGGGATTAGGGCCACTCTGGCGACTCTCTCTTTGACCTCTTAAGTCCTCTCAGACATTCACTTCATCTCATTACGTGACTTGTACGGCCATTACTCTTACAATTTCAATTTAAGTGACTTTCGTCCTGTTACCGCCTCTTGTTGCATAAAAAATTCTCTACAATTTCAATTCAGATGATTCTTTTCATCCTCTACCAAGGGTGGAACCAATGGGTTTGGCAGGGCCCATGGCTCAAAATATTGAAACCCCTTTACAGGTTAAGAACTTCGAACACATTTTAACAATTTATAGCTGGCCCTTGAAAATTGCAATTTGTATATCGACTATAAAGATTTTTTTTATTTTGCTCATGTCCTCCATATTTTACTGAAAGAACCAAGTAATATGTGTCCAAAGGACTTTCATCTTCATTTTCCTATGTGAAATTTGATGCAGTTATTTGTGGGCGTGTGGAACTAGAAAGTGTGGTGCAAGTACATCAGACGATGTAGATTTGTTGACTGGATCTCAATTCGATTTTTTTGGATTCGAATCAGAGTTTAATATGAATGTTTTTATATCCAACTTGAATTTGACTCAGCAGTGGCCCTTTTCAGGGCCCACAAACTCAACTTAGAAAATTCCAAGTTTGGGTGATGCACTTAGTTACAAATTTCGTCCAAAATCCATTTTTCAGTCTTCAGGATGACAAAGAAGTTTTGGCTAAAATTTTAGCAGTATTGACTATATCAAGCACAAATTTTAAATGGGCTATATTGGTTATATTGGTGAAAGCAGCTAAAATTTGATTGAAAATTGTTGTAATTTTGACTAAAATCGGCCAAATTTTGGTATATATATATATATATTTTTTTTTTTTTTTTGTAAATGTTGATATTGTCGTCTCAGCCTGAACCTGACGAACAAATTTCAGTCAAAATTTATAACTTATATCATACATATTTTAAAAAAGTTTAAGTTGATCTAACCCCCATGAGCCCGAGACCTATATATGTAGACTTCTAGTAATATAATACAATAAAAAGACATGGGTGCCTTATAATTTGTCACTCCCAAAAACCGAAAGCACTACCTTGCTCTTCTAATTTCATATGATAAGAAACTAACAACTAATGCCAGATTACTAAAGAGTAAAGAAAAAGAATCACAAGTTTATGACATTTTTCTTAGAAATGGTAAATCATCATATATTAAAAGCATCACGAGTGCAAAAAGAAAGTACAATGAAAAAGGAAAAAGAACCAAAGGCCCCGTACACTCAAAATGTTGGATTTTATGGCTCAAAGTCCTTTTGGGTCTAGATTATCAGTCAAAGCCCACTGTGCCCAGTCTGTTGTAAAACTACCATATAAATATTCTCTTTCTTCCTGGGTTTTTAGGCTATGCAATTTCTCTAGGAGAGAAAGAGAGATTGAGAGTAGAAAGAGAGACTGAGAGTAAAGGTGTATAGGATTATAATTCTTCTAATATGTGGGTAGGATTGGTGAAATCCTTATAACCTGACCGAGTCTTCTTAGTGGAATCTTTGCACGTCTCGTGGATGTATGCAACATTGCTGAACCACGTAAAGCTGTGTTCTTATTGTGTTTTCTTGTGTGTGCTTGATCATTGTGATTTGTGATTTGAATGTGTGCGGGTTTATCGCACTACACAAAAAAGACAATCCCAATGGATAAAGGAAATTAGGAAAGCCCGATACACTTTTTCTAGGTACACATCATGTGAGTTATGGAATAATGCTGGAAGTCGAAGAGGAAAGACACCCACCCAACACATTCAGTAAGAATACGATTGCCAATACATTGGAGACTTCAACACTAATATGAACAACTCTTTTATTGTGCTCCCACCAAATACCTTACATAGTTGCATGATAGCAAAAGTGCCAGGCACCAAAGAATAATGCACCTAGTACCAGATCACTAGCTTATGACATTGGCAATGACACTCCTCTTTAAACTTCCTCTTACATAATGCCACTCATGTTAAATGAAGTAGTTCCTTAACAATTCCAGGAACAAGAAATTCGTATGTTCTTTGTGTGGGATGAAAAGAATCCCAAAACACATATTTTGAAGCATCTTTGCATGTCAGCTTATCCTCCAATTTATTGCATACTATTGAAGCTTCAACTGTTCCTGTTCCACAGCATGCTTTCGATACCTCTTCAAATCCTGAGAAAGAACTCAATATTAATCATTGTGTACAAATAAAACAATATCATTCGATCACTAAAACTTTTTATAAGAATGAAAATGCGGTACTTACTCTAAATTATTATTATTATTATTTTTTAGACCTGGGGGAACTCCTAACCAACCAATGCCTTCGGCCTCTTTAATCCACTCCAAAAACCCCCAGGGGGAAAATCCCACACAGGGGCGTCTTAACCCTTTGGGAAGAAAGGCGATCGCCTTAGACCCCAAGACGAAGAAGACCCCTCTCGCCGTGGCTGAGCTCCCATCAAGGCCGGCTCAAGGGGGAGGCAAATAAGGCGGTTGCCTTAGCCCTTAGGCCCCCGACGTTTCTACACACCAAGCAGATCTTGCCATTGCTGCTATTCGTTTTGACTGTCTGCCGCTACAGCTTCTCTTTCAAGCGATGGCCCGATCTCTTTGCTGCCTCTTGCTTGAGCCACCCATCTCTCCATCGGATCTATTGCAAGCCTCCACCAATCGCACCCTTACCTCTCTGTTACAGGGCATTTTTCCCTTACCTTTTCTTTATCTTATCTTTACTAACATCTACCACCCATCTCTATTCCCACCTTGATTACATCACATTAATGCCCACCAATCATAACCCTTTGACCACCCAAGCAACCTTGACCCATTAATGCATTTCACAACTCTTCCCACCGCCCCCACCTTGTCTTTTAATTTCATGGCCTTCACTTAATATCCACTTTGCTACTCTGACAAGAAAACTCATCTAACATTCTTTGTTAGTACCTATTTAACCATTTAATTAACCCGTTTACTCATTTGATCGAGTTTCAATTGACTCATCCTAAATTTATGTGAATTTATTTTATTTTGGGAAGATCTAAAGTATTTCATTCCTTGCACTGATTTATTTTGATTTTTTTAATATTATAATTTGAGAAAAATCTAGTGTTAGAGATCAACCACCCAATGGAATTGGAAGTATTGGGTCTCAAAACTTGGTTAGTAGGGCCAGAAGTTTCAGGTAAGCAAATGAACAATAATTCGGGTGCTCTTGATACATCAACCAGGCCAATTGCGGCTCTTTGACTTCTATAATGCTTTGAAAATGCATTTTATTCATGTTTGCAACTTTGCATAGATTTTTGTAGGTTTAATTGTTAATCTTTATCGAGAGACTAGAAAAAAAAAATGAAAATTTTGATCTATCTTGAATACCTATTTCATACAATAGAACCCCTCTTAAAATTATATTTTAGCAAAACTTGAATACAAAAATTTAATTAGTAATTTTGCATATCAAAAAACAAGAAAAATAGATTTTAGAAAAAATATTTTTATTATATAATTAAAATTTTAATTAAATATTACATATAATAATATGTCAAATACCAAAAAGGCCCCATTTAATTTTTTTGGCTTAGGCCTCAACTTGTGTCAAGACAGCCCTGGTCCCACACCCACACAGTACGCACCGGGTTAACGCCGTCAGGGATTGAACTGGAAACCTCCCACTACAAGAGATGGAAGCCCAACCAGTTGAGATACTCAACGTTGGATTACTCTAAATTATACTGAGCTAACTCTAAAAAGCCAACGAATTTTCCTATTTATACTCTAAAATTGTGACATATTCAGTAAATCTAACCATTTTCTTTTTATAAAATGATAACAAGAGAGAGCCCTTTTCCTTTTATTCTTCGTGGATTTAAGGGTTTAGAGTGAGACATTACTCTGTCTATTAAAACAGCAAGTAGAGGGATAATGCCATCAAGAAATTACCAAATTGTGAAGGATGCTGAACAATATAACTTGAAGGCGTGAAGACATCGATGTAGGAGATCTTCATGTTCAGAAACTTTGTACCAAGTTCGACAGCCTCTATTGCTAGCTTCGTGTTGAACATTATTGCTTCTTCATTGGTAGAAGCAACACACTTCCTTTCGATCCCTCCCAGGAGAAACCTTTGTAATGGTACACATCCTAGAGGAGGAACCCCAATAACTGCAAATTTTCTTGCTCCCAATTTGTACAATTCCTGTTAAAATTAGAAAAATATAACCATTGTTTAGTGTTTTCTAACAGCCTCTATTAGGGATTCTTCTTATTGCACATGATATTCTTGGTCGATTTTGGTTGAATTTGTGTTGAGTATTTTTAGTTTAGATTTATTTCGGATTTTGTTGAATGGGTTAAGTCAGTTTAGGTCTAGTTTGGGTTTGGGTTGAGTTTGCCTATTTGCTTAACTAAGGAGAGACTTGTCTAAGTAAGACACGTACCAAAGCTATCCCTTAAATGGTATAAATCTCGTATAGTTGCATATGTTGCAATATACGTGGCAGTGACCGAGTCAGCTGGGCTTACCAAGTTATTTTCGAGTTTGATTGGGTTTATCCATTTACAAACGGGTTCAGACACGGGTTGAATTGGGTCGGTTCAGATTTGATCATGTGTAAGAGGGAGAGAGGGACATATAAATATGTGATTGAAAGATAGGATTTATTTATAGTTTCGATTCGTCAATGAATCATATATAAAATGACAACATGAAAATATGTGGCTAAATGGGAGTGGGTTAGAAGGTTGAACTTGAAATAATTTTTTTTTTTTTAAATATTCATAAAAAGAATTTAGTGTTTACCTCAGTAAAATTGGAAGCTGTTTGGACTAAGAAGCCTGCATACGATGGAGTATCATACTCCTGCTTTCGTGAGAGTGGATAAGTAATGAGAATATCATTGTTCCCTGCACAAATGATGTATAGACTATTGGAAATTATATATTTAGCTCCTTCTTCTCCTGCAATTGTCTTCAATTTCTCTATGTACTCTTTAAACCATTCTAGCTGATCCCAAATTGATAAAACAGCCTGAAATAAGAAAGACCAATCTCTTAGTTTTGAACAATAACATCAAGATGACAAAGATACCTGAAAATTGGACTTTTATTTGGAGATTTACCAATTGTTTTGCTGTGAGGAGATCGAATCCAGTTCCACCGGAGCCGAAGCTTACGCCAGTGAGGAGGTCATCGGGTTTCAGCTTTGGATCAAGATAAGCCGGCAACAACTCTTTCAATCCTAGTTGTGAAACTGAAATGGAATGGGAGCATTGCTTTGGTGAGGACTCATTTCTTGTACATGCAATAAACTAATGGCATGCATGAACTAACCTAGTTATAGTTCACTACTAAAATACCAATACATTTCAAACCTTCTAAATTAAAGATGTTCTTTCCAACGAAATTAAAATTAGTATGTTAGAAATTTAATTTGCAAACTAGACTAAATGGGTATCAAATTATTCAATGAATCGAATAGTGAATTGTTTGAACAAATTAGTTTGCAGGTCGGAAATTGTCTCGAAATAAATCAGTTCAAAATGGGTGATTCCCATAGAGTTTTTTTTGGAATGAAAGGTAAGTATAATTCACACAAAAAGAAGAAAACAAACAAGCCCTAAGATAGAAAATTAACCAAAGCCGGGGCCAGGTAAGGGAAACCAGAATAAGGCTTCACAATTAAGGCCAAAATTCTCATAGAGTTCTTTACATACCTATTAGGTCTGTTGCAATCTTCCCATTGCTAAACCTTCCAGTTGGTTCCTGGTTGATGAAATCTCGACCGTAGGGTGAGAAATTAGCCTTACCAATGGTGGGGATCCAGTCGTTGTTACCAGGATCAACTAGAGAATCTCCAAAAGCTATCACTGCAGGCAATCTTTTGTTCATGGGTACAAGAGCATCTACATGGTTTATCTGAGCAAAAAGAATAATAGAAAGAGAGAGAATGGCAGTAGAAGCTAAGAAGGAGAAGAGCTGCATTTTTGTTCTTCTGCAGAGAGAGAGAGAGAGAGATGATTTAAGTTTGGAGAAACTTGCATTCTTATATAGTTGTGAAATTCATTATAATCAATAACTAATCCATGAATTACAATCTTTGCATGTGTGGAGTGTGGACAGAAACAATTTTGGGCCCTTTGTGTTTAGCCATTTTCAAGGAGTTAGAGATAAAGGCACCATAAACACTACGATAAAAAACCATGTGCATTTTTATTATTTGTGTTTTGAAAAACAGGTATTTTAACTTTCTATTTTGACAAATGCAGTAACGTCTATAAAAATATTTTTTTATTGCTTCACTAGATACATCCGAAGAGTTATCCATTCACGTGCTTAATTCGCATAGGTTCTTCAGTTAGTCTAAATTTTTAAAATTAGATTACAGGTCTTAGATTTGACCTCTCTGAGTTTATAGAATACACAATATTTTTAGATGGTTTTGTCTCATCTCCAATATAAAGTGAGAATACCAATATTATGAAAAACAAAAAAAATCATATGCTTGTGGAAGACCATACATGTGAAAACTAGAGTTAGATATAGTTTGACAGAAGAAAGCATATTAAATAGAGATCACCAACCCAGTAGAGCTTTCATCATTATCATCATCGTCATCATAATTATTATCTCTCATATATTATAAAACTCTTAAATTTGAAACATAATCTGCTCTATAAGCGCTATTAGATTAAACAAAAAAAGTCTACTCTTTTAATTGTTGATAAATATGATATATTCGATTAAGTTGACTCTCATTTCTTGATTGATGGTGACTCTTAAGTACAAATACATATATAAGAAAGGTATTCCATACTTAAAAGGGTTAAAATATTTCTTTTATACATGAAAACTCATAGAGAGATGAAAGGTAAAAAGTATAAAAAATCATATTCAAAAAGAAAAAGAAAAAGAAAAAATGAAGGAAAAAAAGGGAGAGATAATGGGTGGAAAAGGGGCCTTACTGGCCTTCAACTACGAAATGAAGAAATTGTAACTTGATGAAAATTTCAAGCAGTTAGGATACAGAAAAGACCCCATTGGGTTGGTGATCTTTAATTCTTAAATTTATATGTTTTATTCAAGTACCATCTCCATCTCCATCTCCATCTCCATCTCATTCTAATTCTTCTTTTCACATGTATGTGGGCCTCTACAGCCACATTTATTCCTTACTCCTTAGATGTCTTGAGAAGGTAAAAAATATCTCCATATTCCCATTTGGTTTAGTGAAAAAATGATTCTCAAAAAAAAAAAAAAAAAAAATGACCCCATTGTCCAATTATCTAGGCTTCACATGTTAGAATCTAGACTTCCAGCCGAAAATACTAACCAGTTATATGGAGTAACCTAAGTCCTTTGATAGATCCCCATATTTCCCTTTACACTTTCAATGTGGGACTCGTTCATAGCAGCCCCAATAATCCTCCCCTAGAACGAGGCCCTCCGCAGGAGAGAGCGACTCCGGTCATCCTGTTCGCCTAGGGGATCTCTTAAGCCAACATGAGGTAGCCTGAGACCTGACTCTGATATAATTTATTAGAACCTAGGCTTCCAACCTAAAAGACTAGCTTGTTAGGTGGAGTAACCAAAATTCTTTATAAATCGTTATATCTCCCTCTACACTTCCAATGTGAGACTCATTCACAAGGCTCCAACACTGCATGAGTTGGGCTATAGGGTCTTGTATGTGTCCAATGTGCCAAAAACAAAGTCATCATACCCACTGAGGTTTAAGTTTAAGGCGGGATAAAAATTTCAGTCCATGTTTTGACCCAGAAACATAGGTCTATCACTCTATATTTCAGCCATATCAGCCAATATTTGTAAAACCCTTTTTTATAAAGAAATATATAACAGTTGAACTTAGCTGATTTAGGTCAAGGTATTTCAAATTTACTCATCGATAAGCCACGAACAACATTTTGGTTTGCACCCCCCAAGTGGGGCTAACTTAGTGCCATGTTTAAACCCCATGTCTCCTAAGAGCCTTCTCCATATGAATTAGATTCTCATGGAATTTGAGTCCATTTGATTGTAATCCATCTAAAATTGTCTCAATTTTAACCGTTGATTTTTTAATCCCTTATAATTAAGGTTTTTCAAATACAACGAATCTGATTTTTCCAAAAAGAATTATCCAAAAAATACCTTTTCAAACTCCAACAGACATAACCCATAATATGACTCTACCCATGTACCTTCACAGGCCCACTTGTAAAATATAGTGCATGCGCCTCACTGCCCGAATAAACCTGATTAATATTTAATATTATTTTAAACTAAGATAAAAAAAAAAAAATTACTTTTAATATTCTCTCCAAGCTCCAACAGTAGGGTTGGTCAGGTCCCTATCTATCAGTTATGTCCAAAATTTAATCATAGGACCAAAGTGCAGTTGGAATGTGGGACAGTGAAATGAAGAGGCATGTGCAAAAATTTACTAATAGCCTAAAATATAGTTGGAGTTTCTCTCACATTGTTTATATGAAATGACTATACAAGAAATTGAAAACTGTTAAATGGAAATGAATATTGCAATAATTTTGTAATATTGAGAGCAATGGAACTTGCTTCTAAAAAAAAAAAGTTTAACCAGTCATATTGCTTTCTTGAATTTATACGTGGAAAACCGAGAGATACCCAGAGTAAAACGCCTATGGGTGAACCCACTACTTCTAATGATGACAAAATTTAAGATCACTATCTCTCTTTGAGTAAGAAGACATTGGATAAAATTTTGGATGCATGTAGCTTTTCGCAAGTCACGAACATCAGATCACTATGTGACTTGAACCTGGGACCTCTAGTTCATGAACAAAAGTGACTCTTAATAAAATTATCTCGTGCAAAATACCTAACCATATTAATTGGAAAAAGCTTTTTATTAAATAAAAATTGTTGTTCGTCGATGGATGTAGATATAAATGCATGTTTCTCTTAAGGATAATTCCTCTCTGTCTCTGTCTCTGTCTCTGTGCAAGAGAACAAATATGCAGCTCTTCTCTTTCTTTTTTACTTCTACAACCATTCTCTCTTTATATTGTTGTTTTTTCTCATATAATCCCGACACAAGCCTTGAATCTCACCAACAAGAGACTGCCTGCAATGCTAGCTTTTGGAGATTCTCTAGTCGATCCTGGTAACAACGATTGGCTCCCTACCATTGTTAAAAGTGACTTCCCACCCTATGGTCGAGATTTCATCAACCACAAAGCAACTGGAAGGTTTAGCAACGGGAGATTGGAACAGATCTAATAGGTATGGCAAAAAACTGTGAGAAATGTGTTATTGAATCGTATTTTCTATTCAGATTATATTTACAATATTTCTGTCTTATATTTATTATTATTCCGAATTGGATTTGTACCTAATTAAGACTCGTTTTGAGATATGAATATCTTTGGATTGAATACAGGCTATATGTATACTTAGAAGTATTAGGATTTGATATTCAGTCCAAAAGATTAGTCTATTAGATGGAGTAACTCAAACAATTTATAAGTCTCTAAATCTCCCTCTAGACTTTCAACGTAGGACTCGTTCACTAGCCCCAACAATCCCCCCCTCGAATTTGGCTCTTCGGTTGCCTATTTCGTCCTGCTATCCTATCCGTCTAGGAAATCTTCTGAGTCCACATGAGGTGTCTTAAGACCTGGCTCTGATACCACTTATTAGGACCTGGATATCCAGTCCAAGAGACTAGCCTATTAGGTGGAGTGATCCAAGTCTTTATAAGTCCCTAGATCTCCTTCTACATTTCCAATTTGGGACTCGTTCTCCAGCCCCAACAAATTCCCTCTAGAACGAGGCTCTCCAATGGCCTATTTCGTCCGACCAGGGCCTTCTTAACACTTTGGCAAGAAAGGCGATCGCCTTAGGCCTCCAGACGAAGAAAACCCCTCTCGCCGTAGCTGAGTTCCCATCAGGGCCGGCTCAAGGGAGAGGCAAATAAGGCGGTTGTCTTAGCCCTTAGGCCCCCCTTAGGAAGACCCCGACGTTTCTTCACACCAAGCAGATCTTGCCATTGCTGCTCTTCGTCTTGACTGTCTGCCGCTACAGCTTCTCTCTCAAGCGACGGCTAGATCTCTCTGCTGCCTCTTGCTTGACCCACCCATCTCTCCATCGTGAAATCTACTGCAAGCCTCCACCATCGCACCCTCATCTCTCTGTTACAGAGCATTTTTCCCTTACCTTTTCTTTATCTTATCTTTACTGATATCTACCACCCATCTCTATTCCCAGCTTGATTACACCACATTAATGCCCACCAATCATAACCCTTTGATCACCCAAGCAACCTTGACCCATTAATGCATTCCACAACTCTTCCCACCGTCCCCCACCTTGTCTTTTAATTTCATGGCCTTCACTTAATGTCCACTTTGCTACTTTGACAAGAATTGACCGAGCCCACTAACCCATCGAACTCATCTAACATTCTTTGTTAGTACCTATTTACCCATTTAATTGACCCGTTTACTCATTTGATCGAGTTTCAACCGAGTCATCATAAATTTATGTGAGTTTATTTTATTTTGGGAAGATCTAAAGTATTTCATACCTTGCACTGATTTATTTTGATTTTTTTAATATTGTAGTTTGAGAAAAATCTAGGTGTTAGAGATCAACCACCCAATGGAATTGGAAGTATTGGGTCTCAAAACTTGGTTAGTAGGCCAGAAGTTTCAAGTAAGCAAATGAACAATGATTTGGGTGCTCTTGATACATCAACCAGGCCAATTGCTGCTCTTTGACTTCTATAATGCTTTAAAAAGGCATTTTATTCATGTTTGCAACTTTGTTTAGATTTTTGTAGGTTTAATTGTTAATCTTTATCGAGAGACTAGAAAAAAAATGAAGATTTTGATCTATCTTAAATACCTATTACATACAATAGAACCCCTCTTAAAATGATATTTTAGCAAAACTTGAATACAAAAATTTAATTAGTAATTTTCCATATCAAAAAACAAGAAAAATAGATTTTAGAAGAAATATTTTTATTAGATAATTAAAATTTTAATTAAATATTACTTATAATAATATGTCAAATACCAAAAAAGCCCATTTAAAATTTTTGCCTTAGGCCTCAAACTTGTGACAAGACGGTCCTGCATCCGACCATGTCCCACATTGAAAGTGTAGAAATATATCTAGAGATTTATAAAAGATTTGAGTCATTCCATCTATAAAATTAGTCTTTTGGAATGGTTACATAGTCCAATGGTTACATAGTCCTAACAAAAACTTTATACCAAAATGATTATAGAATATTTTTCGAGTTGACATTGTCATACTTCCTATATAAGAAGCAAATGCATCAAACCAACTCGTTGGAGTAAAACAAAGGAGGCATCACCTTAAAAATGGTCTCAATCCATTTCAGTTTCAGCACTAGGATTAAAGGAGCTTTTGCCGGCTTATCTTGATCCAGAGCTAAAATCCCATGATCTCCTCACTGGAGTAAGCTTTGCCTCCGGCGGAACTGGATACGACAACTTGACAGCAAAACCACTGGTAATCTCTCTTTCAATTTCTTCTCTAGTTTCTCTACGTTCATCTCAACTAGATATTTCTTTTCCAAATCTAAGTATTTTAGGTCATTTTTATTGTTTTAGAAAAGATGCTATGCATATATAGAATTATACTGTTTTTACTGAACTGGGTATTTGATAGTACAATAAGTGAAGTGACATTAGACCTTTATAAGTCTCTAAATCTCCTCATTCACAATCAACGTGGGACTCTTTCATTGCCCCAACAATCCTCTCTCGAATAAGGTTCTCCGGTGGATAAAACGTCGCCGGCTATCTCCTTCGACTAGAGGATTCTTGAGTCCACATGCGTTGGCTTGGGGATATGGTTCTCTTACCACTTGTTAGGACTATGAATCTAACCCAGTAGGTGGAGTGACGCTAGTTCTTTATAAGTCTATAAATCTCCCATTTCACAGCCAATGTGAAACTCGTTCACTGCCCAACATTTATACCATGGTGCTCATTTGAACTACAATTGGTTGAACTTTTCACACGATAGAAAAATATCATATCAAGATATTTTCCACGTCAGCAGGTACATATAAGAGTGAAATTTTCGAATATCTTTTACATTTTTCTCTCGTTTTTTTTTTTTAAATGTTGTTGTTGAAGTCTAAGAGATGGGTGTTCCTTATTTCAGTCTCTTCTATCAGTTTGGGATCAGCTAAATCTATTTAAAGAGTATGCAGAGAAATTGAATACAATTGCTGGAGAAGATGGAGCTGCAAATATCATTTCCAATAGTCTATACTTCATTTGTGCAGGGAACAATGATATCCTCTTCACATATGAACTCTATCGAAAGTCGAACGACGATATTCCATCGTATGCAAGCTTCTTAGTCCAAATAGCATCCAATCTAATTAAGGTAAACTTTTTTAAGGAGTTTCCTTTTTTTTTTCCAAAATCAATTTCTGTTAAAGATTAGATATTCAGCCCAGAGCCCATTAATTTTCAATTTTAAAAGACTAATCCAAGGCCTTTCTGACAAGGAATTGCTTGCACTAACCTTGGGCTTAACTGATGGAATTTCCTGTTTTAAAAGATCTAGTTCAAACTAAGTTTGTTTATAAATGGCAGTTTGCAATATTGAAATGTTTCTCCAATTGCCCCTCTAAAAAATTACATAAAATGGTGGCGAAAATGGAAATTAAAATTTCATCACCAAAAAACCACCTTATTCATGGGTTTCTAATATCGTTTAGATGGGTCATATATCATATGTCACTTCAAAACGAAAAACACCTTGAGTGAAAAGAAACATTTTCAAATGAATCCCTTCTAAGTAAAATCTACCTCAGGAAAAGGGAGTCTTCAGTTCGATTCCAAAGTAGGGCGGCAACTCAGGTCGGGCAGGTCAGATTCCTTAAAATCCAACTCGACACGAGTTGATATATATGGAACTCGACCTGACCCAACCCGAATTCTCAACCCAACTCGACCCAAATTCTAACCCGAATCAACTTGAATTCTAACCCGACCCGCATTCTGAACCCATTTTAGTCAGATCGGATTGGATTAACTTGTAAAATTCTCAACCCGACTCGACTCGAATTTCATTAGAGTTTTTATCTTCTCAACCTGACCCGCCGACCCGAAATTCTCGACCCGACCCACATGATTTCTCAGGTCAGGTCATGCGAGTCAGGCCAAAACCTGACCCGAGTAGCAGCTCTATCCTAAATGGTCACTCTCCATAAAGTTACCCAGTGTACGGGGTATGAAAGTGTGAAAATAAAATATTCGATATCTCTCACAAAAGAGAGAGCTCATTTCATTTATTTATAATCAAAGTCTAATACAAGACAAGAGAAATTGAAATAATTAAGATAATGGGAAATTCAAAATGGAGACAAAGATAAAACAAAATTAAATTCAAAATCAAAATCTACATTCAAAATATAAATCTGGAGGGATTCTATCAGGAAACTTGCACATGTCCTGGAAATTAATCAGGTATTCTTAGAAACATGGACACCTTTGTTATAAAAAAAAAAAGGTAAAAATATTTAAAAATAAAATTTCACTTTTAAAAGTATCCAACAATCATAAGAATTCCTAGCACATGAAATGACAGAATTTATGCATAAGATTTATTGATAGTGGACTTTGGCAACCAATAAAATGTTTACATTCTCTGATTTGGTAGGAATTGTACAGTTTGGGGGCAAGAAAGTTTGCAGCTGTGGGTGTTCCTCCTCTTGGATGTGTACCATCAGAAAGGTTTCTCTACGGAGGTATCCAACAAGACTGTGCCGCTTCTAGCAATGAAGCATCAATTCAGTTCAACAACAATCTAATAAGGGAGATTGGAGAACTTCAGACAAAGTTTTTCGGCATGAAAATAGTCTATGTTGATCTCTTTACTCCCGTAGATCATATTATTGGGCATCCCACACAATACGGTAAACCCATCATCATCATTAGCCAAAATTCCAACTATATAGAGTTGATTTTACGAGTTTTACTTCTCTACTCGATCTTATCAGAGAGAATAGAGTCGATCAACCTACTATCTATCATATCTTTTTATATCCCTTCCTTCTATGTTTTTAATGATCTACTTCTCCTCCTCATGCCTGTAATATGTATTAGATAATACAATAATTTTGTGATAGCATTGTCATGCCACTTATTGATGCAGTGAAAATAGAAGAAAACAAGAATGAGAACTAAATTTTCTCTCAAAACCTTTGAATTCACAAAGAATAAGAAAGAAAATCGTCAACTGAATGAAATAAGGCTGATTATCCATTAACTCAATACACGCATTACCCACCACGCGTGTAGCCCAGTGGTCATTGGGCGTGGGTTTGCTCCCCACGTCCAGTGATCGATTCCTAGTGCTACCACCTAATTTATTCGGGCTACCTGTGTGGGTTTGGTGGAGCGGGCCCGGAGATATTAGTCTTGTTGGATATAATACTTCAGAGATATCCCTCGTTACATGAAATTTTATCTGATATTTATTGGAATTGAATGACTTAATAATGAGTGACCAGCCTGTATATGGTTCATACAATACATATCAATTAATACATGCCTATCTCATTCTCTCAACCTGTACAAATCTTGAAAAAATGTGTATCAGACATTTAAGTGGTTCGTACAAATTGGTCTTGAGAGGCTGAGATCTTGTCTAGTATGTTATTTGGACATACTAAGACATGACCAGATTAAACCCTAATATTTTTTTTGGAATTTTTCCCACAAAACAGTATTGCTTTTTATTTGAAAGAAGTGATTAATGTTGAGTTCTTTTCAGGTTTTGAAGAGGTGAGCAATGGATGTTGTGGTTCAGGAACAATTGAAACTTCAATACTATGCAACAGTTTGGACAAGCACACATGCAAAGACACCTCAAAATATGTCTTTTGGGATTCTTTTCATCCTACACAGAAAACATTTGAGATTGTTGTTCGTGGAATTGTCAAGGAATTATCTCATCTAATTTGAGAGGCAACATTGGAAATAAATCTGCAAATTATTTGCTAGGTTACCTACTCAAGAATTATGTATGCCCCATGTAAAATTTTGCAAAAATAAAGATTCAAAGGAGTGTAATTGTAAGCCTGCATCATCGGTTCTTCGTCATCATCATTTGTAAAATCTCATTTATTTGGAGTCGAATCACCTGTGAATAGTGAATACTAAATCAAAACCTAGCTCATTTTGAAAGAAAACCTATAAATAAAATTTCACTTGTCCTAAACCTATAAATTAAGTATCACAGATCCTATGGGATCTCTTCCGCATCCTATTCGGCCATATTCCAATTAGGACTGAAACTCGGGTCGAATTTCAATAAACTCAATCCAATCCATGTCAAAAATTATTGAACCCGACCCGACTTTACTCGAATTGCTAACTCGAGTTACTCAATCCGACCTGACCCGGTTTAACCTAAGTGTTGTTTCATAACTTAGTGCATTTCATGTTCTTGCCTGAGCTGAAGCAAGTACAAGTTCAAGCCAGAAAAGAATTGGGACTAAAGTTCAGGATCAAATCTTTAGATCTAGTACACAAATAGCTTGGAATCGAGCCCTGATAAATCCTGTTTCTGAAATATCTAGTTTAGCTATATCATTCTGGGCTCAGAACGAGCCACCAATATATTTATGGAATGGCCCAGTCATTTGTTTGTAGCTTTGTACAGTAAATTGGGCCCCAAACAACTGGGATTACATGGACTAGCCCATTAGTAATTGGACTCAAACTTATATTATTTCATCAGGGCGTGAGGCTACCACTTGGGCAGGCCAAGCTGGGTTTATCCGTTTTGGGGACATGGATAGGACTGGCTTGATTTGATGAAGCCCAAGAAGGCCCTAATTTATATTTGTAAGGCCCTGGCCCCATTTGAAACTCAAATTGTATATTCAAGCTTATTTAGACTTGGGCTTTTCTCAAGCCTGAGCTGGGCTTAGTTTGGGGGATGCATGGGTGCTAGACAGAGAGAGAGACATCTCAATTCGTTCTGTCTGACTAAATTGACCAAATTTAATTTAAACGTTCATCGGATGATGTTATAATTTATTTAAATCCTTTCTTGTAGATCCATCAAAATGAAAAAGAACTGACAACTTAATATTTTTTCTACAATAACACGAATCAATCTTCTTGAATCACTATTTCTTAAGGGAATGTTTGTGCAAAACTATTTTCATAAAATTGATTTCTTTGAGAATTCTTTTTTCATAAAAAATGGAATATATGAATTTTGTTTTCATGGTTATTAATTTCTCATGTTTGATGCGACAAAAAGTTTCCACAATAATTTATCAATAAAAGTTTCTTTATATTATTAGATAGGTGAGGCATCACTTATAATTTGATCGCACCTGATTTTAGATGATAATGATGATATTGATGATGATCATCATAACAAAAATAGTAAATAGTAATAGCAGTATAATCTTTACATAGTTAATTTGAACTATATTCTATACAAACTGGTAGTATTATATAAAAAGGTGCAATTTAGTCAAGTTTTGGAGTAACCCACATCAATCTAATCTAGAAATTCATACGTTAAGTCATGTTATTCTAATTTATGGGCCAAGGGTATTCCTGTATGTGATACGGTTGAGTTAGGTCTGTTAGGATCTGAGCTTCCAGCCCAAAAGATTAGCTTGTTTGGTAGAGTGACCAAGTCCTTTATAAACACCTAGATCTCCCTCTACACTTCCAACGTGTGACTTGTTCGCAACAGTCTTAACAATCCCCCCCCTCCCCTCTCTCTGAACGAGGCCCTTCGTCAGAGAGAGCAACGCTGGCTATCCCGTTCGCTTGGGGGATCACCTGAACTTATATGAGGTAGTCTGAGACCTGACTCTAATATTGATACTTGAATCATATCATCTTAAACAAATAAATAACAAAATCAAATAGAAAATAAATATCTAGTATTTTAAATAAATTCCAAATCCATGAGTTTGTCCTTCACAATAACTGCTAGATGATTTTAAGTCTATTGTCCCTTAATTGCTATTCGGTGTGGACTGTGAACTACATCAATTCTAACATGCTGGTCCCAAATTTAAAGTCCCCTTGATCTTTAATCAATTGTCAATATGTGGTCCTCATATAGGGACCATTCACCCAAAGATGGAAGGGCTAAGAGACGACCAAACACTGAATTCAATGCGGCAAGTTTGCAGTCCAAGAGATTATGATACAGTAGAAGGAAATATTTGGACCACTAATAATTTATTTCAACTATTGAATTAAATATTTGTTATTATAGTCTAGCTTGATATACTGTTAAGTCAAGTCAGGATAAGTCAAGTTAGGTTTATGCAAACCCATTTTAAAAGCAAACTTTTTAGATTTAAACTCAAAGAAGTAGACTACAAAATCTCAACTCTAGAGATAAACAATATAATAGATCTAAAAATGGAAATAAAATAAAAAAGACCCATAAAAATTAAAAATAAAGAGGCTCCAAATAAAATATATTTTTATAATTGCATAGAATATGTAATTATATATAGATATTTCATTAGAGGAAAATATTTTGAATCGAATCTCAGGTCTTGATTTTTTTTTCTTTTTCTGCTTAGCCCAACTCAGTTCAAGAAAATCTGAAGTCTTCAAAGCTGAGAATCGACGCAATACAAAATATTTTGATCTTGGACCTGACCCTAACTATTTTCGAATTGAATCTATATAGGTTCAATTTTTACCCAACCTATCTTAACACTCATAGATTCATGCAAATTTTTGGAAATATGAAATGGTCCTTCACAATGAAAACCCTAATATTGCACCACCTTATGTTTCACTTGAATAGTTGTACTCCTTTACTTGCTCATGACTTAGTTGTTTGTCCTCTTGAATTAAAATTTGATAAAGGTCACACATGATTTAAGTTGACGACATTAATGGTGCTAGCGATCGGTGGTGATCTGGATCTATTATGCTATTTCTTTCCATCACTATTTCAACAACTCAATTTAATGAGTTTTAATCTATTCTGAAGCTGATTTTTAGGTACAATATCAACAATCAAAGTATCTTATTATTGTACTATTTGGAAGGATTAGCATAAAAATTGTTTTCACCCCCATGTACTAAGACCAGGGCTCAGCGAGTCATGTTGAGAAGATTAAAACCCACATGTAATTCGAGTTGGGTCGGGTTGAGGATTTACAAGTTAATCCAACTGAACCCGACCTGACCCGGCTAAAATGGGTTCAGAATGCAGGTCGGGTCGGATTGTGAAGTTCGGGTTAGAATTCGGGTGGGGTCGGATTGTGAAGTTCGGGTTGAGAATTCAGGTCGGGTTGGATTCTATATATATCAATTCGGGTCAGGTTGAATTTTAAGGAACCCGACCCCCCCAAACCGAGTTGCAGCCCTACCTAAGACTACGAATTCAACATTGATTCGAGTCAATTCGAATCAGATTGACTCACCTTCCGAAATATGAGTAAACTAATTCAACGTATTTAAAATATGAGTTTACGAAGGAAATTTGATCTATTTTTAATTTAAAGTTAAACTAAAGCCATGCTTTATATAACCGACTCACATGAATTTTATATATACAAATGCACTCCTCATTTTTTTGTCTTTAGTTAATAGTATTTTAGACTTAAATTTTTACAGTGATTAAATTTCAATGACAGAGACTTGATTTTATGAATAGCTTTTGCTTGAAATATACTAATATAATATATAAATTTAATTATCTATTTAATTATACTAATTCATCTATCCAAAACAGAATCTAGCAAATTTAACAATCTTATTGACTAAGAACAAGATAAAAAGCAATTCCCATGAGATGGGACTTTGAAAATTAAAAAGTTTTATTTATTGAAGAAGATCTCATTACACAGATGGTGGTCCAATTGGCTTGTCATCTTAAAGGCCTTCTTCAAGTAATAATTCATAATTTTAGGGATACTGTGAGTCTATGAAGCATTTGCACGACAGAATTTTCAATCCTGGAATAAATTTTAAGGGCGTTTTTGTCACTGAAAATGTTGGGCATGTTTTCAATCATTGAAATGATCAACATGTCCTTGAAGTATACTATATGGTAGGACCTATTGGATCCCTCCGTATTGGTCTAACGGTCAAGATATCCGTTTTATAAAATGGGGTCTTGAATTGATTAAAGCTCAACTCCAACGGGCCACTGCCCGTAGATTGAATCGGTGTTTGTGGATTGAGAAGTTTACATATATTCGTATGATCAGTCTCATCTCAAACGTAAGGTGGAGATATCCATGTTATTAAAAAAAAACTTAAAAAATTAAGATAAATTACTCCAATAAATTAATGAGTTTTGTTGAATTTTTTTAAACAAATTTAAAAATTACATGAGTTATTCAACTTGATAAAATTTTAAATCGAGTCTGAATTTCAAGTTTTTAAACTATAGTTTCTATCTTATTGGTTCCTCTAGAAAGTCTATGGTGCTAATGTCAGGAAAAAAAAAAAAAGCCATTACTCAGTGTATTGTCATGTATCTGTATTAACTTTCCTATCGTAAAGGGAAGGATGGGAGGTTGGTTTTCTTATTTACGAGAGAAATCATCTAAGAAGAAGACAAAATAATCTTTCTGTTGTATTTTTTTCCAGTTTTTAATACATAATAATGAGATCACGTGAGGAGTAGCTCTAGGGAGAGAGGTGTTGATTTTATTTAGGAGGCATTTCATTTATTAATTAAGTGTTAAATAAAATATATTTAAATTCTACGTTCATATTACACCAGTTAAAACTTGATTAAATTGTACCCTTTTTATCAATAATTATTGGGAGCTTCAAAACCATATCTTGATACTTCAATAGACATTGATTCCCAAAAAAAAAAAAAAAAATGATCTTATGCTCTCATCCTAATGGTAAATATCACTTCAAATAGTGGCTCGATCTTCTCTTTCTCTTTCACATTCATAGGTTTGCAAGTGATCTCATGCATTCATTGGGATTAATCTTACCCATAACATAGAGATAATTATATATCTAACAAAACTCCATAAAGTGTATTTATATTTATATTGTATTTTTATTTTTAAAGTCCTAACAAAAACGGCAAAAATAGTGTAGTTTATCCACCACAGATATCAAGCTGATCATGGGCGTCAGATAGAATCCATAAAAATAATTTACCAAATCCAAATATAAAAAGTAAATATACATTTGTAGAATAAATAACTTAATTGACGATGATATTATAACGTCCATAGATGAGCCCATTATTCTTAAGGCACATCAAAATTAAACTACGGAGACTTGAACCCACAATCTTCCACTTCGAAGAGACAAGCAGAAGTATTTTGTTTGCTTCTTCACGAAAGAAGAAGGGAGAAGTACTTTTTGACAATTATATCTATCATGACTTTGTAAGCCTTCTCTGTGGGATGGTAACTGTCCCAAAACACAAATTTGGTGATATCTTCGCATGTGGGAGTGAGACTATTGCAGAGCATTGTGACTTCAATAGTTCCAGTGCCACAGCAACCTCTGTTGGAGATTTCAAAACCTACAATGCGTACACAATCTAAAGAGCTTAGTGGACATTTACAAGAAGAAGGTACTAAAAGATTTATTTTTTAAGACTCCCCAAGTGATACACAGAGAAAAAACATCACTGATTATCATGTTCTTGACAAACGACGAACAATCTTTATTCCACATGAGAAAAGAGAAGAGCTTAATTTTCTGTGTTCTTCATTTCCCATCAGTCAAAAAATGACAAAGAAGCTCTTACCTTTGAAAAAAAATAATAGAAACAATTGCAGCAATAGTTGTAAGAACTCGCTTCACTTAGGACATCGTCAAGACTTACAATGGGTGCATTTGAAAAGTATTTTTAGGTTGATTTTTCATGTAAAAATTTACTTCTCAAGGTTTCAAAGATCAACGGGAGAGATTTATCTACCGCGACATAGGCATAGTGATTGTCCAAAGAGGGATTCTATTCTAAATTGAAAGGGTTTTATTTTAGTTCGATCTGTTACTAATTAATATCTTTCTTTTGTTACGTACTTGTTCTGTTATGAAGGGGAATAGAAACAAAAACAAAACGAGAGAGAGAGAGAGATGGATTGAATTACCGAAATCTTTGGGGCGCTTAATGATATCATCTAGAATAGTATAGATGTCAATGTAGACAATCGTTAAACCTGGAAGCCTTGCTTGAAGCTTTTTCAGCTCCTCATTTAGCCTAGAATTGACTGTGATGGCTGCTTGGTTGTATGAATCCACACATTTTCTACTCAATCCCCCTGCAACAGTCCTTTGTGAAGGAACACATCCAACTGGAGGAAGCCCTGCAACTCCTACCTTCCGAGCTCCTCCCAATTCATACAATCTCTTCAAAATCATGACAAGTTAAAACAACTAGTTTAGTCACTTTGATTTTAAATGCATGGTTTTTACTCCGGTCAAATCATACATGAGATTACCATAAGATAAATGATTTGATAATGATGATCTGAGTTAAGTCTAACGTAACTCAGTTAACATGGGTCCAAGTCGACCAGCATTTACTTAAATGTAGGTCTCATATTTTCTGCAAAATTAAGTCACACAGATGGGACAAGTTTAAAACCCTAACCAAGATTTTATTAAAAAAGAAAAACAACTCACGTAAAAGTTGATTCATGCCACCTACATGGTGTAGTTCAACTGATTGTCTCCCGCCTCAGAAAATGGGAGGTTTATGTTCGAGCTCCCATGGCCTAACTTTGGTGTACCTTAAAGATAGTAGGCTCATCACTGGGAATTTTAGTTTCCCACACGTTAATAAAAAAATTTGATCCGTGCCGGGTTTTTGAGATTTTCGACTATGGTTATTGAGCTTAAAATCAAGGTTGAAAATCATATTTTGTTTGCAAAATCTGACCGGTTCACCTAAGTTGTGTCCATGCATTTATGTCGAGTTTTATTGCTTGTTATGTGAAGGATTGGTATGCTTCTGTACGGTTTGAATTGAATGAGGATCTGTACAATTTGCACCTTAGATTGAATGAGACAATAGGGCCAATATTTATTTATTTTTGTTTGTTTTAAATTTAATTAGATGGCCTTTCAATCAATGGAGGACTAGGAAACAATAATATTCATGAAGAATTCGTGAATAGTTTGAATTTAAGAAGGTGGGCTCCTTTGAGAAAAATTAGAGAACGAGAAACTCTACGATGTAGTGATTGCATGCACAAGGAATCTAAATCCATAAAAATATTTATGTCAAATTTAGTGTATATGTTTTAAAATTTTATATATCGGTCGATATTCGATATATATCGCTCGGTGATTTTTGTAAAAAAAATAGAAGAGAGAAATTTATCAGCTGATATCCAAATATTATGTACGAAGGGGAGACCAATTTTTAAGAAGCCGTATCACTTACCTCATAAAAATCAGAAGCTGATTTAACGAGTAATTCAGTATAGGAAGGAATATCATAATCTGTCCTTCTGAATGGAGTAGAGAAATATGTATTGGCGATATCATCGGTCCCTGTGATTGAAATGTATAAACTATCATTAAGAATCTTGGCCGCGCTCTCTTCTCCGGCGATCGACTTCAGCTTCCCTATATAATCTTTGAACATGTCTATTTGATCCGACATAGATAAAACCGACTGAAATAACAATAAAAACATCAATATAATTTGTGGAAAAGAAAAATATTAAAAAGAATAAAGGAGAAAACTTGAAAAAATAAATATGACAAAGTGAGAATACCATTATTTCGGGAGTGAGAGGGTCGTATCCAGACCCTCCAGAGGCGAAGCTCACACCAGTAAGGATGTCTTGTGGTGTCAGCATTGGATCATAGTAAGCAGGCACATAATCTTTTAATCTCAATGCTGAAGCTGTAATTTAAAAAATAATAATCAATCAAGGGCTATGATTGTCTGATTTCCAAGATCAATGGGTGCTTTTGGGTCTATAACTTTCTTTTTCTTGATGGGTCACTTCAAACAGAAGAGCTCATCTTCTTAGATTTGTTGTGGGCATGTGTTAAAAATCCGTTACGTTGATTCGTATCAGTGTTACGTTTGTATCGATATAATACGCTGTATCATCAAAATTCGATCAATAGGATTTCTCTCTCTTTCAAATTTGTACTGAATTTATATCACATCTGTCGAATTTTATACTGTGATGACAAAATTTATGTACAGCAGCAGTACATAGGTGCAGTCAATACACACAATTTCAGCTGAATTTGTTACTCAAGGTTATGGGTGATATATCGGAAGTCATTTGATTCTTATATCTGCAAAAAGTACGGACTTATTTGATCATTTTAATTTCCAGTTTTAAGATTTAACATTTAAATAATTTAATAAGGAATATATTAAATTCAACAATTAGAATCACTTAAATACATACTTCAAAAGATTTTTTTTGATAAATTAAATATAGGTAAGGTGTATGAAAAACTGAGACTCATACAAGAGAGGAATTCAAATATGAAAAAGATGCATGCGAATGATCCATGCAGTCATGTCTTTGTTTTAAAAAAATAAATAATTTATCAATTTCTAAATACAATATATATATATATATATATATATATATATATTTCTTTTTTGATATTATAAAATTATTGGACCTATTATAAAAAATATTAAAATGAGAATCTAATTTTCATGTACACGTAGCTGTTGCTTTTGAAGTCTCTAGATTTTCTCTATAGTTATATATATATATATATATTATTATATTATTTTCTGCATGTGATGAAATGATGGATAAAATAATTGATAGCACATAAATACAGAAGACAACACATGTAGAATATACACACAAAGATACAACAACAGCAGAAAATTAAGAACGTGGCAACCAATGAACCATTCATCCTTGTGGGCCCTCGTCATTTAAGTAATATTAACAACTAGATTAAAGTAAATGATTAAATAATAACTTAGTTAGAAAACTATCCATCCACTGATTAACCACTGCAAGCTAGGAAATTTCAACAGGGTTGTCTACCTGAGCCTTATAGTTCCACGTGGGGTTTATTTTATAATAAATTTATATTGTTAAAATTTTTTTATCTCTTCTAACTTTAAATTCATTTGAAATTAATGTCTATCTGATGTGACCTCACTATTAAATTGAGCATAAATAAAAGAAGATAATTTAATGAGCCTCATATTTGTGTTCAATATATTTTCTATACACCTAACTTTAATTTAATAAAAGAAGTCATGTTTTTAAAAAAACTACATATTTTGAAGATTAAAACTAATCAAATTTTAGAGAGCTTAAAATCATTTTATGATTAATCTAATTCAGATTATTTTTAGTGAGTTACGTATTCAATGATTGACTTTTTCAACAGTATCATCACCTCCTTACGTAGTATCAACACCTCCTTCCGTAATACACCGTACATTAGTACGAATAATCATTTCACCTATTTGAGTGACTTGTACACTTATGCATAAATGTGTGACTATCATAAATAAAAAATAAAGAATGTTTAGGTTAAATGATCACCCATTAAAAGGCTTATGCGTGGGTGTGAATCTCATATAATATACTTAGTTAGAACTTTTTTTAAAGCGAGGTTTATTAATACTCAGTTTGATTAGATAAATGAAGTTATGTACTTTAAAATTCTTTTTTCAAATATTTAAACTTTTGTTATCTTGGATAATAAAGATTTATTGATCTAATTAAAATAATTTTTGAGAACAAAGTATAAAAAATAGAACTTTCTAACATACCTAACTATGTCACTCAACTTTGTTCAGGTGGGGGGAAAATAAGTGAGAGAGCTAGAGAGATCCTTTCATCCATCTAGACCAACATAGATCCTCTATAGATGTACAAGACATGATAGGCTACTCACCTGTGTGTAATGGAAAATTGAGATAAAGAGATTTTTCTTTTATAATATGGGTATCTACTTTATATTGGAGGTGAGACTAATCTTATAGATAAATATAAACATCTCAATCTACACACACCAGTTAAAGGAAATAATCTGTTGAAGTTAAACGTAGATCAAACTCAAAACTCTACTTCATAAGATGAGCATCTTAACCATCGGATGTAACCCCTTTGATCAACCTATTACATGAGACTCTATTGGGCAACATAGGAGTACAAACTACAAAGTATAGCTTTGTACCTATTACATGAGATCTATGTGGGCCTTATGTAAAAGCACACGAGATGTGAGTGAGAGAGGAAATTTTCCATTGAACCGATCACATGGATCCATATAGACCGTACATAGAGATACACAGTTTAGGGCAGACCTAAGAATTTATTATTGAGTGGACCAAGTTAAATTTTATAGCTTCTATTAGGTCAAGTCTAAATAAAAATTTATATAATCATTTATTAATTATCATTTAATATAATTTTCAATAATTTGAGGGACCATGGCCTCCACCACCCCTCTCTTAATCTGACCACAAAATAATATGCCACTCACAAGTGTGCATGATATTAAGAGAGAACTTTTCATACTTTTTATTTATTAAGGTGTAGGAAACTCATATACAGTACTATTGAAATCTTCCTGGATGAGTCTATTACCTCTAAAACATACCAAAATTAGGTCATGAGAGTTCGAATTCGAAACCTCCCACTTTCTAAAACAGGAGGCAACCAGTTGAACTTTCCATACTTTCCATCGAAAGTATTAAAAAGGACCCATGTGGATCCTACGTGGAGGGAGTTTGGATCCTCTACTTCTGCGTTAATAGCAAATTATACAGTTGTCTCATCTAATGTCAAGTTTAATCAATTTATGAGTAAATTGATCATTAAAAGTTATTTTATTTATCAATTCACTCTTAGATAATAATTGATATGAAGAAAAGTGGTTGGTAGCAACATAAATTGTGGTATTACTATAACAGTATAATATATATATATATATATATTTAATTGGAAACCTTATAGGGATAATAGTATTTGTTATAACAAGATAATGAGATATATTGAAATTTTCTTTAATCAATAGGCCGTACGTAGCAGCGGTACTATGGAGTAATTAGCCACTCACTCAATGGTAGAGAGAGTGACATTAATACTACGTGGACCAATTACCCCTATCACATTGAAGAACTAGTCATGGATTAAAAAAAATTAATCTTTAAATTTAGATTTAATCAAAATTAATGGTGAAATGAGTATCAATTTCATTGTAATTAAATATATAATACTTTATATTATAATTTTAATATGACGAGAGCCGATCCATTAGATGCGGGTTTTACGAATATATTTTCGAGATCGTCAGTGAGAGAGAGAAGTGGGTTAGAGAGAAGTGGATTTACCAATTAAGTCTGAAGGGATCTTTCCATTGCTGAAACGTCCTGTTGGCTTGTGTGCGATGAAATCTTTGCCATAAGGAGGGAAATTGCACTTGATAGCGGTAGAAAGCTTGTTGTTGTTACCAGGGTCGACAATGGAGTCTCCAAAGACCAGAAGTGCTGGCACCATTGGGGTTTTGACATCAAGGGCTCGACCATGGCAAAAGAAGAAGAAGAAAAGCAGAAGAGAGAAGAAGGAAGAAGAAGAAGAAGGTGTTTGCATGTACATGATCTGCATTGTCACCTTCTCCCCCTCCTATCTTTCTGTTTTTCTGCTGGCTTTGGGCTTTTGCTATTTATTAAGAAGAATTGTGGGCTACAAATGGATTATAAAATATATTTAGAGAGAGAGAGATTGTAAAAAGGATGACAGCAGACACATAAGAAGGTTCTCAAAGTTGGGTGCAATAATTGTTTTTTTTTTCATTACTTCTTGGGGTAAATCTCACTTCGAAAACTCTAAGAAACTTCAAGTCTACGTGTTCAGGGTGACAGCTTATTAGAAAATGAAGTACATCATGTGATGAGATGGGTAGAAAATAAATAAATAAAATGAGTGCATGAAATTGATATCCTTGTATCATTTTAATTATATAACGGCTATATGTAAATTTCTCAATTCATATACACTGATTAAATCTACATAAAGTAGTTCATTAGAATTGAGTGTGAATTAAACTCAAGACGTACAACTCCATATTTTCTATGATCTATCTTACGTAATTAGAATGATTGAGAAAATGACCTTTTTATACATCTATATGTTAGAGTTTTCATTCAATGCAAAAACGGAGACTCGTTAGGTTGGCTTGGTTGGTTTGGCCATTCTTTAGGCAGCGAGAGTCTTGATTTCGTAGAGATAAGTGAAAATCATATAAAAGAAAATTGAGATTTTGTTTTATAATTCTGAGAGAGAGTTTGAAAGACAGTTTCTATTTGTAATTTGAAGTTAGGGGAATTTATTCGATTGCTCCCTGTGAATGTATTGTATATAGCAGGGGTTTAAATATCGGCTGATACGTATCGTATCGGCCCGATATATATCGGTTTTGGATATGTGAATATCGGCCGATATGTATCGTATCGGCCGATATTCACAATATCGGCCTTGATATCGGCCGTATTATATCGGCCCGATATCAAAATATCGGCCGATATTTAAAAAAACAAAGAAGAAAGAGAAAAATATCGGCCGATAACGATATATCGGTCGACATATCGTATCGGCCGATATATCGGCCGAAACCGATTTTTAAACCCCTGGTATATAGTACTATATAAAACAAAATATAAATATATAAATGATGTAAAAATAAAATGCTAATGATGATAGTGTGTGCTTGAATTAGCATACACATTATTAACTCACCATCTGTTTAGGAAAGTGTTATATTTAAAAAAATTAAATTTTAGCAAATAAATAATAAAGATGCAATATTGAGAAAAGAAAAAAAACAATATTTATATGTAGAGAGACCCTTTTATTATTAAAAAATTTATTTATAAAGGAAAAGGTATTTAGATGTTGGTGAATTTTTCATACCTGAAAATATGCCAGGTGTTTGTCACACCATTAATGTGGATGGTGACTATTTTCATGTTCTTTACTCTTTAGTGGGAAGATAAACAGGGAGGCTTCAGCTACCCACACGTGCCATTTCATTTATGAATGTTCAGTACGCAAAGCGGTCCTGATAGGACCTGGTGTTGCAAAATTGAGCCCAAATGCAGGTTGAAAAATGATTACTTATTGGTATAGTATTAATTGAGATGATTATTATTTTTTATACTATGCAATACATTATTGATAATAAAAAATTAAAAAATAATATGTTAATTATTTTTTAGTTGAATCTTATATTGAATATGATTTGAATTTGGTTAAAAGTAAATTCTTCATATATGAAATGTATTTATCAATTTCAGACATTTTTCTGTTCAATGTTATTTTCATCTATTGACCTTGGAGTCAGTTTTTAGAAATTTCGATCTATTTTGACCAATATTTTGGCCCCTTGGTCTAAATTTTTTAACTTCAATTAAAAATTACTTATTGACTAAAAAATTACAGATATTAATGAAATATTGACCAATATTTTTTTATTCATAAAAAATACTAGAAAAAAAAAACTTATATTGTGTTACATTTTAATCTTCTTATATATGACAAACAACATTTGGTTGGATCACCACCATTTCTGAGTTGTCGAAATGGTCCATTAGATGTTATGTTAGACAAAGGGAACAGTTGAAGAGTCACATTCATTTTGTGTTCGGGTTTTATGTGGGACCAATTAATTACATATTTTAATTTTAAATTTTGAATTAAACTTTGATTGATGTTTATTTAGTGTATTCTCGTCAATATAATAGATAAAAATATTTATTCAAATTGTTATAATTTCAATGATGACTTTCTAAGTCCATTCATTTTTTTTAATTATACGATAGTTCTGTGTGCCAGATATTTCAACTAGTAAGCTTCCGTGTCAAAAAATGGGAAGTGTCAAGTTTTAAGTCCCCTTGACTTCACTTGACGTGCTCTAAGACTAGCAGGTATCAGCGGTGAAAGAGAATTTTACACTAAATTTTCCGTAGGTTAGTTTGATATTAGAAAATGAAAGGCTAAAATAATTGATAGACTTTGACAATTTCTATTAAAATTTATTTAGCTATCCAATTTTTTTTATCAAAAAGATCGATCCCTACCCTATCACACAGCTATCACATACAAACTTCAATAAAATATGCAAAATCGGCCCTTGGGATGTCCCATTATGACAATTTCATTTAATGACTCATCCAACCATATTTTACCCACATAAGAAGTATATTACGAAAAATAATAACTTGGATTGTAGAGTGCAAGAAACATTATCAGAAGCTTAATTTCACAAGTAAAAACAAGTTTACCATCTAAATGAAAAAAAATTCTCTTTGATCAAATGTTTTGAACAAGTTATACTATTTTGTATGTGGATCTGGTATACAAAGATGAATTGAGTGTGGGCAATTCAAAATTTCAAATAGTTAGGTGAACCACCATATTTGTTAAATATGTAAATTAGTAGATAATGTAGATTAAGAGATTTGAATTTGGGTGCATGAGAATTCATGTAATCTGTATCATCCATTGCCAAACACATATCATCATCAGTGGGGGCCCTCACCATGGATTATCTCATTGATTTCAAAATTCGGCTTGATTTGAAGGTCAAATCAACAGATTCAAAGGCTGCTATATATAGAGTTACATAGTATGTGTAGACAAGGAAGTTTGTACGTACCCTCGGAGAGAAGCATGGACATTTTAGTCATAAATTTTTTTTGTCCAAAACATGACTAGGGGTGAAACTTGGGTTGGGTTTTAATCCGACCCGAGAGTTCAGTGGATTTGGGTTATGTATTTGTATATTTCATGTCAGGTCAGGTTGGAAAAATAGTAACCTGCATGAAATTTGGATAGGGTTGGGTTGAGAAATTTAAAATCAATCTGACCCGACGTAACCCGAATCGATCCTCATACACCAAGTTATAAAATATCACTCGGGTTGACTCGAGTCAGGTCGAGTTGAGTAATTCAGATCAACAATTCGGATCGAGTTCGATAAATTTTGACATGAGTTGAATTGGATTTATTAAAATCTGACCTGACTCAACTCTAGTTTCAACCCTAAATATGACATAATTCTATCCCTAACATATTGAGATAAAAAGAAACTATTCAATAAGTATTTTTACCTATGACAGTGAATTAAATAGTGTGAATCCATCAAATAGACATATAAAAAAAACAAAATAACGTTTCTGACAAATTTTGTGCCCATCAAATGTATTAAAAATATTTTAAAATGTTAAATGCAGTTTAATTCAATGAATCAAGTGAAGTAAAAGAAGATGGTAGAATATGTACTTTTGAAGTCAGTAAAAAAATTAAAAAAATTTGATAGTACCCACTATATTTAAATTTTTAAACAATGCTCAATCGATTTGCACTTACACACACTCAGAAATCCTGCCTCTACACATCCGTTTCTGAATTTTCGTGGCAAATTACCATTTTACCCCCGCATTTCTAATCATTCGAATGAATGCCCAAGTGTAATTTCCATTCATTCGAATGAATGCCCAAGTGTAATTTCCATTGATTCGAATGAATGAGGCCCATTCATTCGAATGATTTTAAATAATAAAATTTATTTTAAAACTTTAAAGTTATTTTTTGAACAGTGTGTATTTTCAAAATTTCTCAAATTAAATATCCGGACTAATTACGATAATCTGATAAAAATACTTTAAGACTTTAAGGTCTTTTGAGACTCCTAAATATTTAAAACACAGTATTTTACAGATAAGGGTATCCATTGGGTGTGCCGAAAACACATTTGGAAGTGTCAAAAGACCTTTAAGTTTTAAAGTATTTTTATCAGGTTATTGTAATTAGTCCGGATATTCAATTTGAGAAATTTTAGAAATACACAGTGCTTCAAAAATAACTGTCTATGTTTTAAAGAATATTTTATAGTCCGGATATTCAATTTGATACATTAAAGATTATCATGATAAGAATGATGTTTTAAGTCATTATTATCCTAACAATCTTCTATTTTGCCTTCAAGCACTATTTTACACGATTCAATTAAGTGCCCTTTCTATTGTGTTTATTAGAAAACTTTAATAGATAAAAGATTTCTAAAAGGATTTGACTAACATTTTTAAATGTTGAGACAAATGAGACAATAAGAGTTATCATGATAAAGATGGCATTTTAAGTTATTATTCAAACAATCTTCTATTTTGACTTTAAACACTATTTACAAGATTTCAATTAAGCCCATATCCTAATATGTGTTTATTAGAAAACTTTAATAATGTTGAGACATATGATATAACAAACTTTCTTTTGTTGCCACATCTTGGGGTAATAATGATATTACTTTTAATTAATTTTGTACAAGCATAAAATCTTGAATATTTACTAGGAAAATGATGGCTTAATTATCACTGAGAACAATTGGTTCAAGTACGAAACGGGTTGGTGACCTTTAATTCTTGTTTGGAATATTTAAAGAATATTTTATAGTAGAATGAAATATTTGGACCACTAATAACTTATTTCAACTATTGAATTAAATATTTGTTATTATAGTCTAGTTTGATATACATAGTAGGTTAAGTCAAGTCAAGTTGAATCAAATTAGATTTATGCGAACCCATTTTAAAAGCAAGTTTTTTAGATTTAAACTCAAAGAAGTAGACTACAAAATCTCAACTCTACAGATAAACAATGTAATAGATCTAAAAATGGAAATAAAATAAAAAAGACCCATAAAAATTAAAAATAAAGAGGCTCCAAATAAAATTCATTTTTATAATTGCATAGAATATGTAATTATATATAAATATTTTATTAGAGGAAAATATTTTGAATTGAATCTCGGGTCTTAATTTTTTTTTTTTTCTAATTAGCCCAAGTCAATTCAAGAAAATCTGAAGTCTTCAAAACTTAGAATGGACGCAATTCAAAATATTTTTAACTTGGACCTGACCCTAACTATTTTCGAATTGAATCTATATAGGTTCAATTTTTACCCAACCTATCTTAACACTCATATATTAATGCAAATTTTTGGAAAATATGAAGTGGTCCTTCACAATGCAAACCCTAATATTGCACCACCTTATGTTTCACTAGAATAGTTGTACTCCTTTACTTGCTCATGGCTTAGTTGTTTGTCCTCTTGAATTAAAATTTGATAAAGGTCACACATGATTAAAGTTGACGACATTAATGGTGCTAGCGATTGGTCGTGATCCGGATCTATTATGCTATTTCTTTCCATCACTAGTTCAACTACTCAATTTAATAAGTTTTAATCTACTGTGAAGCTGATTTTTAGGTACAATGTGTCAACAATCAAAGTATCTTATTATTGTACTATTTGGAAGGATTAGCATAAAAATTGTTTTCTCTCCCATGTATCAAAACTAGGGCTGCAACTCGGGTCGAGAAATCATGTAGGTCGGGTCGAGAATTTTGGGTCAGCGAGTCCGGTTAAAAAGATAAAAACTCACATGGAATTCGAATTGGGTTGAGTTGAGGATTTACAAGTTAACCCGACTTAACCCTACCCGACCCAGTTAAAATGGATTCAGAATGCGGGTCGGGTCAGAATTCGGGTTAAAATTCGGGTCGGATCGTGAAGTTCGGGTTGAGTTTTAAAGAACCCGACCCGCCCAACCCAAGTTGCAGCCCTACCTAAGACTCAGGATTCAACATTGATTCGAGTCAACTAAAGCCATGCTTTATATAACCGACCCACATGAATTTTATATATACAAATGCACTCCTCATTTTTATGTCTTTAGTTAATAGTATTTTAGACTTAAATTTTTACAATGATTAAATTTCAATGATAAAGACTTGATTTTATGAATAGCTTTTGCTTGAAATATACTAATATAATATATAAACTTAATTATCTATCCAAAGCAGAATCTAGCAAATCTAACAATCTTATTGACAAAGAACAAGACAAAAAGCAATTCCCATGAGATGGGACTTTGAAAAGAAAAAAAAATTATTTATTGAAGAAGATCTAATTACACAGATGGTGGTCCAGTTGGCTTGTCAGCTTAAAGGTCTTCTTCAAGTAATAATTCATAAATTTAGGGATACTGTGAGTCTACGAAGCATTTGCACGACAGAATTTTCAATCCTGGAATAAATTTTAAGGGTATTTTTGTCACTGAAAATGTTGGGCATGTTTTAAATCATTGAAATGATCAAGATGCCCTTGAAGTATACTATATGGTAGGACATATTGGTTCCCTCCTTAGTTGACGGGGGGTTGATTTAACAGTCAAGATGTCCATTTTATAAAATGGAGTTTTGAGTTTGATTAAAGGTCTATTCCAACGGGCCACTTTTCATAAATTAAATCGATGTTTGTGGATTGAGAAGTTTACATATATTCGTGGGATTAGTCTTATCTTAAATTAAGGTGGATATACCTATATTATTAGAAAAAAAAACTTAAAAAATTAAGATATGTTACTCAATTAAATTAACAAGTTATGTTGAATTTTTTTTAAATGAGTTTAAATATTACATGAGTTATTCAACTTGATAAGATTTTAAATCGAGTCTGAACTATAGTTTCTACCTTATTGGTTCCTCTAGAAAGTCTATGGTGCTGATGTCGAAAAAAAAAGCCATTACTCAGTGTATTGTCATGAATCTGTATTAACTTTCCTATCATAAAGGGAAGGATGGGAGGTTGGTTTTCTTATTTACGAGAGAAATCATCTAAGAAGAAGACAAAATAATCTTTCTGTTGTATTTTTTTTTCAGTTTTTAATACATAATAATGAGATGACGTGAGGAGTAGAAAAAAAAAAAAGAACAATCTTATGCTCTCATCGTAATGGTAAATATCACTTCAAATAGCGGCTCGATCTTCTCTTTCTCTTTCACATTCACAGGTTTGCAAGTGATCTCATGTATTCATTGGGATTAATCTTACCCATAACATAGAGATAATTATATATCTAACAAAACTCCATGAAGTGTATTTATATTTATATTGTATTTTTATTTTTAAAGTCCTAACAAAAATGGCAAAAATAGTGTAGTTTATCCACCACAAATATCAAGCTGATTATAGGCATCAGATAGAATTCATAAAAATAATTTACCAAATCCAAATATAAAAAGTAAATATACATTTGTAGAATAAATACCTTAATATATTATAACGTCCACAAATGAGCCCATTATTCTTAGGACACGTAAGATTAAGATACCGAGACTTTGAATCCACAATCTTCCACCTCGAAAAGACAACCAGAAGTATTTTGTTTGCTTCTTCACGAAAGAAGAAGGGAGAAGTACTTTTTGACAATTATATCTATCATGACTTTGTAACCCGTCTCTGTGGGATGGTAACTGTCCCAAAACACAAATTTGGTGACATCTTCGCATGTGGGAGTGAGACTATTGCAGAGCTTTGTGACTTCAATAGTTCCAGTGCCACAGCAACCTCTGTTGGAGATTTCAAAACCTACAATGCGTACACAATCTAAAGAGCTTAATGAATTTTCTAAAATGGGTAAATAATTTGCAGCAAAATTTAAATGTAAAATAATTGAAAAAACATTTACAAGAAGAAGGTACTAAAAGATTTATTTTTTGAGACTCCCCAATTGATACACAAAGAAAAAACATCACTGATTATCATGTTCTTGACAATTGACGAACAATCTTTATTCCACATGAGAAAAGAGAAGAGCTTAATTTTCTGTGTTCTTCATTTCCCATCAGTCAAAAAATGACAAAGAAGCTCTTACCTTTGAAACTAAATAATAGAAACAATTGCAGCAATAGTTGTAAGAACTCGCTTCACTTAGGGCATCGTCAAGACTTACAATGGGTGCATTTGAAAAGTATTTTTAGGTTGATTTTTCATGTAAAAATTTACTTCTCAAGGTTTCAAAGATCAACGAGTGAGATTTATCTACCGCGACATAGGCATAGTGATTGTCCAAAGAGGGATTCTATTCTAAATTGAAAGGGTTTTATTTTAGTTCGATCTATTACTAATTAATATCTTTCTTTTGTTACGTACTTGTTCTGTTATGAAGAGGAATAGAAACAAACACAAAATGAGAGAGAGAGAGAGATGGATTGAATTACCGAAATCTTTGGGGCGCTTAATGATATCATCTAGAATAGTATAGATGTCAATGTAGACAATGGTTGAACCTGGAAGCCTTGCTTGAAGCTTTTTCAGCTCCTCATTTAGCCTAGAATTGACTGTGATGGCAGCTTGGTTGTATGAATCCACACATTCTCTACTCAATCCCCCTGCAACAGTCCTTTGCGAAGGAACACATCCAATTGGAGGAAGCCCTGCAACTCCTACCTTCCGAGCTCCCAATTCATACAATCTCTTCAAAATCATCACAAGTTAAAACAACTAGTTTAGTCACTTTGATTTTAAATGCATGGTTTAAAATTGAAACTCCTGTCAAATCATACATGAGATTACGATAAGATAAATAATTTGATAATGATGATCTGAGTTAAGTCCAACGTATCTCAGTTAACATGGGTCCAAGTCGACTAGCATTTACTTAAATGTAGGTCTCATATTTTCTGCAAAATTAAGTCACAGATGGGACAAGTTTAAAATCCTAATCAAGATATTATTAAAAAAGAAAAACAACTCAAGAAAAAGTTGATTCATACCACCCACATGGGTATAGCTCAACTGGTTATCTCCCGTGCCTCAGGAAGCAGAAGGTTTTTGTTTCCCACACGTTAATAAAAAAAAATTGATCCATGCCGGGTTTTTGAGATTTTCGACTATGGTTATTGAGCTTAAAATCAAGGTTGAAAATCATATTTTGTTTGCAAAATCTGACCGGTTCACCTAAGTTGTGTCCATGCATTTATGTCGAGTTTTATTGCTTGTTATGTGAAGGATTGGTATGCTTCTGTACGGTTTGAATTGAATGAGGATCTGTACAATTTGCACCTTAGATTGAATGAGACAATAGGGCCAATATTTATTTATTTTTGTTTGTTTTAAATTTAATTAGATGGCCTTTCAATCAATGGAGGACTAGGAAACAATAATATTCATGAAGAATTCGTGAATAGTTTGAATTTAAGAAGGTGGGCTCCTTTGAGAAAAATTAGAGAACGAGAAACTCTACGTTGTAGTGATTGCATGCACAAGGACTCAAATCCATAAAAATATTTATGTCAAATTTAGTGTATATGTTTTAAAACTTTATATATCGGTCGATATTCGATATATATCGCTCGGTGATTTTTGTAAAAAAAATAGAAGAGAGAAATTTATCAGCTGATATCCAAATATTATGTACGAAGGGGAGACCAATTTTTAAGAAGCCGTATCACTTACCTCATAAAAATCAGAAGCTGATTTAACGAGTAATTCAGTATAGGAAGGAATATCATAATCTGTCCTTCTGAATGGAGTAGAGAAATATGTATTGGCGATATCATCGGTCCCTGTGATTGAAATGTATAAACTATCATTAAGAATCTTGGCCGCGCTCTCTTCTCCGGCAGCTTCAGCTTCCCTATATAATCTTTGAACATGTCTATTTGATCCGACATAGATAAAACCGACTGAAATAACAATAAAAACATCAATATAATTTGTGGAAAAGAAAATATTAAAAAAAAAAAGGAAAAACTTGAAAAAATAAATATGACAAAGTGAGACCATTTGTGGAGTGAGAGGGTCGTATCCAGACCCTCCAGAGGCGAAGCTCACACCAGTAAGGATGTCTTGTGGTGTCAGCATTGGATCATAGTAAGCAGGCACATAATCTTTTAATCTCAATGCTGAAGCTGTAATTTAAAAAAAAAATCAATCAAGGGCTATGATTGTCTGATTTCCTAGATCAATGGGTGCTTTTGGGTCTATAACTTTCTTTTTCTTGATGGGTCACTTCAAACAGAAGAGCTCATCTTCTAGATTTGTTGTGGGCAAGTGTTAAAAATCCGTTATGTCGATACATATAAGTGTTACGTTTGTATCTACATAATACGCTGTGTCATCAAAATTCAATCAATAGGATTTCTCTCTCTTTCAAATTTGTATCGAATTTATATCACATCTGTCAAATTTTATATTGTGATGACAAAATTTATGTACAGCCCCAGTACATAAGTGCAGTCAATATACACAGTATCAGCTGAATTTGTTACTCAAGGTTATAGGTGATATATCGGAAGTCATTTGATTCTTATATCTACAGAAGTCCGGACTTATTTGATCATTTTAATTTCCAGTTTTAAGATTTAACATTTAAATTTAATAAGGAATATATTAAATTCAACAATTAGAATCACTTAAATATATACTTCAAAAGATTTTTTTTTGATAAATTAAATATAGGTAAGGTGTATGAAAAACTGAGACTCATACAAGAGAGGAATTCAAATATCAAAAAGATGCATGCGAATGATCCATGCAGTCACGTCTTTGTTTTAAAAAATAAATAATTTATCAATTTCTAAATACAATAATATATATATATATATATATATTTCTTTTTTGATATTATAAAATTATTGGACCTATTATAAAAAAATATTAAATGAGAATCTAATTTTCATGTACACGTAGCTGTTGCTTCTGATGTCTCTAGATTTTCTCTATATTTGTGTATATTATTATATTATTTTCTGCATGTGATGAAATGATGGATAAAATAAGCGATAGCACATAAATACAGAAGACAGCACATGTAGAATATTCACACAAAGATACAACAACAGCAGAAAAATTAAGAACGTGGGCAACCAATGAACCATTCATCCTTGTGGGCCATAGTCATTTAAGTAATATTAACAACTAGATTAAAGTAAATGATTAAATAATAACATAGTTAGAAAACTATTCATCCACTGATTAACCACTGCAAGCTAGGAAATTTCAATAGGGTTGTCTAACTGAGCCTTATAGTTCCACGTGGGGTTTATTTTCTAATAAATTTATATTGTTAAAAATATTTTTATCTCTTCTAACTTTAAATTCATTTGAAATTAATGTCTATCTGATGTGACCTCACTATTAAATTGAGCATAAATAAAAGAAGATAATTTAATGAGCCTCATATTTGTGTTCAATATATTTTCTATACACCTAACTTTAATTTAATAAAAGAAGTCATGTGTTTAAAAAACTACATAATTTGAAGATTAAAACTAATCAAATTTTAGAGAGCTTAAAATCATTTTATGATTGATCCAATTCAGATTATTTTTGGTGAGTCACATATTGATTGACTTTTTCACCTATTTGAGTGACTTGTAGACTTATGCATAGATGTGTGACTATCATAAATAAAAAATAAAAAATGTTTAGGTTAAATGATCACCCATTAAGAGGCTTATGCGTGGGTGTGAATCTCATATAATATACTTAGTTAGAACTTTTTTTAAAGCGAGGTTTATTAATACTTAGCTTCATCAGATAAATGAAGTTATGTACTTTAAAATCTCTTTTTTCAAATATTTAAACTTTTGTTATCTTGGATAATAAAGATTTATTGCTCTAATTAAAATAATTTTTGAGAACAAAGTATAAAAAATAGAACTTTCTAACATACCTGACTATGTCACTCAACTTTGTTCAGGTGGGGAGAACATAAGTGAGAGAGCTAGAGAGATCCTTTCATCCATCTATACCAACATGGACCCTCTATAGATGTACAAGACATGATAGGCTACTCACTTGTGTGTAATGGAAAATTGAGATAAAAAGAGATTTTTCTTTTATAATATGGATATCTACTTTACATTTTACATTGAAGGTGAGACTAATTTTATAAATAAATGTAAGCATCTCAATCTACACACATCAGTTAAATCTGAAGGAAATAATCTGTTGAAATTAAAACGTAGATCAAACTTAAAACTCTACTTCATAAGATGACATCTTAACCATCACATCTAACCCCTTTGATCAACTTATTACATGAGACTCACATGGGCAACATAGGAGTACAAACTACAAAGTATAGCTTTGTACCTATTACATGAGACCTATGTGGGCCTTATGTAAAAGCACACGAGATGTGAGTGAGAGAGGAAATTTTCCATTGAACCTATCACATGGATCCATATAGACCGTACATAGGGATACACAGTTTAGGGCAGACCTAAGAATTGGACCAAGTTAAATTTTATAGTTTCTATTGGGTCAAGTCTAAATAAAAATTTATATAATCATTTATTAATTATCATTTAATATAATTTTCAATAATTTGAGGGACCATGGCCTCCACCACCCCTCTCTTAAATATGACCACAAAATAATATGCCACTCACAAGTGTACATGAGATTAAGAGAGAACTTTTCATACTTTTATTTTTTTATTAAGGTGTAGAAAACTCACATACAGTACTACTGAAATCTTCATGAATGAGCCCACTACCTCTAAAATACATCAAAATTAGAGTATAAGAGTTCGAAATCGAAATCTCCCACTTTTTAAAAAAAGAGGCAACCAGTTGAACTTTCCATACTTTCCATCAAAAGTATTAAAAGGGACCCATGTGGATCCTATGTGGAGGGAGTTTGGATCCTCTACTTCTGCGTTAATAGCACATTATACAGTTCTCTAGTTTGATCAATTTATGAGTAAATTGATCATTAAAAGTTCTTTTATTTATCAATTCACTCTTAGATAATAATTGATATGAAAAAAAGTCGTTGGTAGCAAAATAAATTGTCTATTACTATAACAGTAAAATATATATATATATATATATATATATATATATATATAATTGGAAACTTTATAGGGATAATAGTATTTGTTATAACAAGATGATGAGATATATCGAACTTTTCTTTAATCAATAGGCCGTACGTAGCAGCGGTACTATGGAGTAATTAGCCACTCACTCAATGGTAGAGAGAGTGACATTAATACTACGTGGACCAATTACCCCTATCACATTGAAGAACTAGCCATGGATTAAAAAAAAAATCTTTAAATTTAGATTTAATCAAAATTAATGGTGAAATGAGTATCAATTTCATTGGAATTAAATATATAATACTTTATATAATAATTTTAATATGACGAGAGCCGATGCATTAGATGCGGGTTTTACGAATATATTTTCGAGATCGAGAGTGAGAGAGAGAAGTGGGTTAGAGAGAAGTGGATTTACCAATTAAGTCTGAAGGGATCTTTCCATTGCTGAAACGTCCTGTTGGCTTGTGTGCGATGAAATCTTTGCCATAAGGAGGGAAATTGCACTTGATAGCGGTAGAAAGGTTGTCGTTGTTACCAGGGTCGACAATGGAGTCTCCAAAGACCAGAAGTGCTGGCACGATTGGGGTTTTGACATCAAGGGCTCGACCATGGCAAAAGAAGAAGAAGAAAAGCAGAAGAGAGAAGAAAGAAGAAGAAGAAGAAGGTGTTTGCCTGTACATGATCTGCATTGTCACCTTCTCCCCCTCCTATCTTTCTGTTTTTCTGCTGGCTTTGGGCATTTGCTATTTATTAAGAAGAATTGTGGGCTACAAATGATTATAAAATATAAATAGAGAGAGAGAGATTGTAAAAAGGATGACAGCAGACACTTAAGAAGGTCCTCAAAGTTGGGTGCAATAATTTTTTTTTCATTACTTCTTGGGATAAATCTCACTTCGAAAACTCTAAGAACTTCAAGTCTACGTGTTCAGGTGACAGCTTATTAGAAAATGAAGTACATCATGTGATGAGATAGGTAGAAAATAAATAAATAAAATGAGTGCATCAAATTGATATCCTCATATCATTTTAATTATATAACGGACATGTGTAAACCTCATTAAATCTACGTAGAGTAGTTCATTAGAATTGAGTGTGAATTGAACTCAAGACCCTTGACCATCAGGATAACCCCATTTTTTTATGATCTATCTTAAATAATTAGAATGATTGAGAAAATGACCTTTTTATACATCTATATGTTGGAATTTTCATTCGAAACAAAAACGGAGACTCGTTGGCTTGGTTGGTTTGGCTATTCTCTGGGCACCCGAGAGTCTTGATTTGATAGAAATGGGTGAAAATCATATAAAAGAAAATTGAGATTTTGTTTTATGATTCTGAGAGAGAGTTTGAAAGACAGTTTCTATTTGTAATTTGAAGTTAGGGGAATTTATTCGATTATTGTATATAGTACTATATAAAACAAAATATAAATATATAAATAATACATAAATAATGTAAAAATAAAATGTTGATGATGATAGTGTGTGCTTGAATTAGCATAAACATTATTAACTCACCATCTGTTTAGGAAAGTGTTATATTTAAAAAATTTAAATTTTAGCAAATAAATAATAAAAATGCAATATTGAGAAAAGAAAAAAAACAATATTTATATGTAGAGAGACCCTTTTATTATTAAAAAAATTATTTATAAAGGAAAAGGTGTTTAGATGTTGGTGAATTTTTCATACCTGAAAATATGCCAGGTGATTGTCACACCATTAATGTGGATGGTGACTATTTTCATGTTCTTTGCTCTTCAGTGGGAAGATAAACAGGGAGGCTTCAGCTACCCACCCGTGTAATTTCATTTATGAATGTTCGGTACGCAACGCGGTCCTGATAGGACCTGGTTTTAATCCGAACCGAGAGATCGGTAGGTTTGGGTTATGTATTTGTGTATTTCATGTCAGGTCAGGTTGGAAAAATAAAAATTTATATGAAATTTGGATAGGGTTAGATTGAGAAATTTAAAATCAATCTAACCCGACGTAATCCGACTCCATCCTCGTACACCAAGTTATAAAACACGACTCAGGTTGACTCGAGTCAAGTCGGGTTGAGTAATTCAGATCAACAATTCGGATCGAGTTCGATAAATTTTGACATGGGTTGAATAAATTTATTAAAATCTGACTTGACTCGAGTCTAGTTTCAACCCTAAATATGACATAATTCTGTCCCTAACATATTAAGATAAAAAGAAACTATTCAATAAGTATTTTTACCTATGACAGTGAATTAAATAGTGTGAATCCATCAAATAGACATATAAAAAAAACAAAATAACATTTCAATTAATTTGAATTTGAGGTTTGTACGCCCTGACAAATTTTGTGCCCATCAAATGTATTAAAAACATTTTAAAATGTTAAATACAATTTAATTAAATGAATCAAGTGAAGCTAAAAGAAGATGGTAGAATATGTACTTTTGAAGTCAGTAATAAAAATTAAAAAAATTGATAGTACCCACTTTATTTAAATTTTTAAACAATGCTCAACCGATTTGTACGTATCAAAAATCAATGAAACTTCATGCTTATTAAAAATGTTCCACAACAAGTAATATTTATGAACCCCGACCACCACCACCACCGAACTATGAACCCCACCTCTACCCCTCCCCAACCTCCCAATTAAGTATTAACTATTTTTATACAAAATCACGTGACCTTCACATTGAAAGCACATGTCCTTTCATTTTCTTCCCATCTATAATTGGATGGGATTTAGCAAATATTGTACCATAATAAATTAAGATAGATGATTATGCAACTAACAACTACAATCATTCAATGATCAAGTTATAACTACTCCTTCAACATTAAATGCATTATAAAAACAAGAGGTGGGAGATAAACCATGCAAAATGATTTATAAGAATTAAAATTTTAAATACAAAATAATAAAATTGAAAAAGATTAAATAAAATTGAAATTGGAACATTGTAGCCACTTGCTCCAACCAGCAAAATTGAATAGTAGCAGTAGCAACTGTCCCCATTAGTTGTGGAGCATAACAGTAATCTAACGTCAGGGTTTCAGACTTTCAGTGATAACGAATTAAAGATGATTTTAAATGTTGCTGTGAATGAAATTTTATTATGGATAATAATATAGTAAATGATGTTAACTCATTCATATTATAAATATGATTGATATTGATGATATTTTATAATTTATAATTTATAAGCTTTAAATTGGGATATTATTACTTTCTATTCTTGGAACACCAAATATTACTAAAATATCAAAAGTTCTCCCTTAGATGACATTTATAGAAAAGATAAAAAAATGTTAAATACCATATAAAAAAAAGGTATTTTGGTATTTTAAAACCATGGTGTTTAACCAATAGAAAACATGTAACGACCCGCCCCTTCGAGACGCTGTCACTTCAACACTACGAGGTTCAGTACAATATTGTCCGCTTTGGACCCATAAATAGGTAGGGTCCGCACCGCTTTGTCTTTGGACCAGGTCCAACTGGCCGGCCTAAAACACGTTGTACTGAATTAAGGGGTACCTAAGCCTTGTTAACCCTTCAATTTTTATCTCAACTTCCAATGTGTGACTCTTGAAATCGCCCCTCACCGCTCGATACATTGACATAGTCTATGTGTCTCAACACTCAGCACTTGACACATCGATCATGTTCGATATATCACCTGCCACCACCACCCTATACATCGCTCATACTCGATGTATAGCTCTGGACTCTGGGCTCTTGGGTTAGGATATTACAAAACAATTTTATTTTTTGAAGTTTTTATATTAAATCTATTGAAGTATCGGAACAACAATTTTACTTGGTGCCCTTTTCTTTATGTGACCAGCCGTATTCCAAATGTATTTATAGGCCTGTCAATCTAATCAAGTACATAATTATTACTGATTATTAAATTAATATAGAATATATTAATTTATAAACATACTAATTTCCCTTTTAACACCTGACAAACATCCTAAGAAAAAATATATTAGCGAATATTCAAAATATCAACAAATGTTTTTCGGACTTCTCATGAGCTGATATAGTGAGATGTCCTGTGTAAAGTGATATTTTATATATATAAAGGTTAAAATATCTAATTTATCATCACCGTTTATCAAAATTTAATTTATTTATAATCAAATTTTCAAGTGCTACTTCTCCATTTAACACTATCTTAGATTAAAATCAATCATTTCACCATCTAACACATATTTTTTTGTTCTTCCACTTACGTTTTTAGTAGTATCTCTCTTTCTTATCTCTATAATTTGTAACGTTTCAACTTTGTCTCCAAACTTCTACTTATGCGTTCAAACCACTTTATTCAAGTTTTTATTTTATTTTAGGGTAGAGATCCTCCCACATGTATTTTGTGCAATCCAACATGGATTTTAGTTTATTGCCAATTTTACCCTTGGTATGAACAGTAAAATCGGCTTGCCGACCCTTTGCATGAACAGTAAAATCGTCTTGCTGATGAACAATAAAATTGGCTCACCTTCCCTCGCATGAACAGTAAATCGGCTCACTTACCAGTATTGGAAAACAGAGTAAATCGGCTCAGTTTACTGTTTATCGGTGAGTTGATTTCACTGTTCATCGGTGAGCCGATTTTACTGTTCATTAGTGAGCTAACTTTACTGTTCATTGGTGAACCAATTTATTGTTCATGCGAAGGGTCGGTGAGCCGATTTTACTGTTCATACGAAGGGTAAAATTGACAATACATTAAAACCCGTTTCTGTTACACAAACCTTCCGTAGGAGAATTGCTACCCTTATTTTATTATCAAAGGTATTTATTTCTAACTTTATTTTTTACTATTAATTTATTCATCTAAATGTAGCATACACTGACATATTTAATTTCAAAAAATAAAAGTAATATATTGATAATGTCACACAGTTAAAAGTTAAAACTAAATCACCATGCCCTTTTATCTTCTTTAAAAGTGGCATCTTTAATGCATTGAAAAATTGGCAGTCAAAATCAGGCTTCTCCTTTCTAAAAAAAGTTACTGAAAAGTAGCTAATGTGACTAATTTGGGTAATTGAGAGTTAATGCAGTGGCGTAGTGTACCTTAGAAAATTTACATCAACTTACTGTCACAGATAATTTAGGGCCATCATATAATAAATATGTATTGATATGTTATTATGGGTTCCCAATAAATTTATTTACTCCTATTTACTATTTACTATTTACCATTGTACGCCTTCAAATTGACAAGTCTATATAAGCCGTACAGATGAAATTTCCATGCAAACAATCTAAGACATGGGCTCATTGAATAAAATGTAAAAGCCATGTTCATTGCTAGGAAAGAACCGACTTGAAGAGCCCGCCTAGTACTACCACCATTTAAGAAAGGTGAAGTGAGAAGTAAAGATTCATGTGATTGACGTTGGACAAAAATCATGCTGATTGGATATACTCGCCATAAATGATTAGGATTCTCCCACTTGTCAAAATTTTGAAATGGTTGGATGCGAATGTAGATTGTATATGTTGTACAGTCACAATGAATGTGAAGCATTAGGCAGTCTGATTGGAGACCAAATCTCTGTAGTCTGTACATGACAGATGCAAGGGAAACAAATTGACAACCAAAATCGTGTATTTCATTCATTCATGTAGCAGTGTAACCATTGGCCCATGGATCTTTCTCACTTGTCCTGGTCAACCATTTAACATGACCAACTGTATTTCAGATGGGGCAGGTCTACTGCTCTTTTCTTAGTTGTCTGTGAAAGAGAGGGGGTTGATCTGATGGTTAAGGTGTCAGTCTTATAAAGTTAAAGTCTTAAATTTTGATTTACGTTCAACCATTTCAGTATGTAGATTGGAAAATTTATACATACTTGTGGGATTAATCTCACCTCTAATATATAGTGGAGATACCTATGCTATCCCAATAACACAACGAGTCGCAAGGTCGCCAAAAGTCTTTATTTATGTTTAATTTAAAAATCATAATCTTTAAGTTCTTTAAAATTTGATCACTTTAAATATTTTGTAAATTGGATTATTAATTTTAAAATAAAATTAAACCAAGCATTGTATGACGGCCTTACACAAGTGGATGTGTTCTAGGGCCTAAAGCCCAAAGACGAGGTCAAAATTTGAAATAAATTCAATACAACACTTGGTGTGGTTGAGATGTTGAAAGGAGAGAGAACAAAGAAGTAGTTTAGATTGGTGCACTGATGTTGGATGACACCTACCATACCAACATTGAATTAAATTTAAACCGGTTTTAAAAGTGGGCCTTCTTTTGTACTTGAAAAATGTGGGCCCACCTTTTGACATCAGATGACACTAACGCATGTTGGACTTGGGTGTTAAGTTTGAAACTCATCTAACCTTCCAATCTACTCCCTCTATTTGAATTTAGTTGTCTGATATGGATTTTGGAATTGTCCCAAAATAGTTGTCTCATTCATATTAGAGTAGCATAAAGTGTGTTGAAATTGATGAGAATCACCTCTCAGCTGCATGGTGTTAGAGTCATTAGCGGAAACGAGAAAAATTGAACGGGAAATAAACACACATCACAACACAATATTTTTACGTGGTTCGGCCCCACCTAGCCTACGTCCACGGAGCAACAGAAATCTTCACTATATTAAAGAAAAGATAATACATAACAAGATTAACTCTCCGAGTTAAGAGCCCAAACCCGAAGTCCCGAGCTCCTTGTATACCCATGTATACCTGTTTCCAACAACACACCGATGTCACCTCTCAGTTGGTGTATATCTCTCTCATACTGAGAAGAACCCATCTTCTATCTCGCTCCCTCTATGCTTCCTGCATTCCCGAGGTGCATCTCGATGTGCTCCCGAGTACGAGCGTCTCCGATGGGTTGCAGCAATCAACCCAGACACGTCCATCTAGAGCCTCTCTACGCGTATGCCAAGATGACATCTCTACGCGTATGGCGAAGATGACATCTCCACGCATACCGCCAAAAGGCCAGAAGGCCCTTCACCGTGCCTCATCTATAGGCTACATATTGTCATGTGTAGCATGTTATTCTCTACAGTCGTAGCCAGTATATATTGAGAAGGAGTCTCAAGAAATTAGAAAGTCCAACCTGTAGATCATATGTATATATGTGTATATATATGTATATATGTGTATATATATATATATCCAAAAATAAACCCCTTAATCTGTATAGAAGTTGCCTAGTATTTGCCAGACAGATTCACACGTTGTCCTTTCTGCTGTTTCTCATTCTTGCCAGCACACAATGATTTTTGAGATAAAATCACGGTCTCAATTTGTGGAGTCGAGTCACATATCTCAACAAATGTGGTTTAAAGTCAAATTCAAGTTCCTTACAAAATATAAATGTTTAAAATCAGACAACTAATGGAATGAGTATTAAATATAAAGTAGTTGCATGCCCTAGAAACTAGGTGGGTCCTCATACCAAGAGTTTAGGTGATCTTTATGACCTCCAAACTTGATGAGGGCATACATCTCTAAAATGGTGGGGGCCACATGGATGGTTCAATGTGCTCATCAGCATATGATCTAGAGGTGTCAATCGTCTAATACACATTAGCATGGTGTACTTGTCCTTTTCGAACAAGAATTTGAAACCAAACTTCTCCTCAAGAAGATATATGAGGCGATAGTTTTTTCCATGTGATAAGTAAGAATGTGGATCCAAACCCTTAAAAATAAACGGTTCAGAATAATTGAAACTAAGGTGCATGTTCACGTGATTATGATAAATAGAAATAGATCGTACATCAACCATGACCCTTCTTCCCTTTCCAACTTGTCTCCTACTCCATAATAAATAGATAAACAGTCTCCTTACCGTTTGGTCATTTTCTTGTCACGACCGTAATAGAAAAAGAGTAGGGCTCGATGGGTGTTATTTAAATTTTTTAGGAAAACATCCAATATAATATACAGGTAAGTGGCAAGGTGGGCCCACAGTGTCATCGTGGATTGCAAAAAGAATTTTTCTACTAATAATTATTTATTATATTTTAAAATAAAATAAAATAAAAGTATTTATTTTCCAATTTTTTTTCCATCTAAAGTGACATGTATGATTTTATTGAGATTTTTTTGCTAGATAACAAAAGTATGAGTTGAATTATATGCAATTCTATTGGACCTAATGATTTGTGATAGATAACATGGCGCATAAGTCTTGGAATCAAATTTCTTTCTCAATAAAAAAAGGTCATTCCCCATTGTTTTATAAGTGAATTAAAAAATCTGAATACCTTTGTTTTAAAAAAAAAAAAAAAAAAATGACGGCACATAAATGCTTGTGAATGATAATATACCAATAGACCAAAAACTTGTTTAACAATGTCTACTAGAAACAGTGATGATTCCAATTTTTTTTTCTTTACAAAAGCGCACCTCCTTTCATTTTTTATTCTTTTTAATTCAGAAAAATTAAAATATAAACAAATCTCAATATTTTTCAAAAAAAAAGAGAAAATCTTGGCCCAGATCTCCTCTTGCCGATATTTTGATCCCTGATTAGAAGGCTGTAGGGGTAGATAGAGCACGTGGAGCAAATCGCCTCTCCCTCCCTCTCCCATTGGGAAGAGATTTCAGTACAAAAGACTTAACCATAACAAAGTAAAATAAATAAATCATATATTTTAAAATTTTAAAATTTTCACCAATAAATAAATAGTGGAGATAAATGATAGACCTTATCATCCGCCGGGATGGGTCTGTATAAAGTACTATTCTTTTATCATTTACAAACTACGTAATCTTTTCCTAAAAATAAAACATTAAAAGTATCTCATGCTAGGGACCTGGTCTTGTGTTAAAGTACTATTCTTTTTTCATTTATAAACTACGTAATTTTTTACTACATATCTCATGTTAGGGACCCCAGTGAAAGCTCAGGAATCGAACTTTAAATTAAAAAAAAAAAAAAAATACATTACTAAAACGAGCTTTATTAAATAGAGAACATGAAAAATCTCAATCTGGGCAAAATCCAACACAAGCTTCCCACATTCTTTTTGAATATATCCTACAATGAGATTTTAACCCCCTGAAACAGAAATTTTCCTGGAATAAATATACAAATGGCAGTTTTATCAGAGGGGGGAGTGGATGTGTCGAGAGAATTTAGAAACTGATATACACAAACCAGCCAACCCATAAGCTTATTAAGCAAAACCAGAGTTAACAAATCGACATCTAGTTTCTGATGATAACTGAGACCCAATAGATTAATGGGCACTAACAAGGAAGGGATGCTGGCAGACGCCACATTCAATCGTTTCAGAACCCGAGATTGGAACTTGGACCTGCAAAAACACAAACATTCAAGGAAAAAAAATCATTAGGAATGCGATATGGTAGTACTTCATGTCGACTTCAAATGGAACTGGAATTCAGACCTGCAAATGGACGGTGCAGGTAGGGCACGCAACTTCTTTCATCCGCCTGCCAGATCCATCAGATGACTTGGAACCTGCAAAGGCAGAAGCGATGAATGATGAGATTAGAAGCTCTTGGCAGTCTATGACACAGGGAAAGAATGACCATGTTTGACATTCGAATGATGAGATTATAAGCTCTTGGCAAGTCTATGACACACGGAACGAACAAACCATGTTTGACATCCCTGGATCTTTAGTTCTCTCCCTGGATCATAGGGAACCCAATGACGTATCACCAGATGGGAGGGAGGACCCAAGTCATCAAATATCTACATTCCCATAGTCAATCATGTATCCACAATCAATGGGCACAAATTCTCAAAAATCAAAGCATTGCACAGGTCCTCAGGTAAAGTAGGGTCAATGTCTCAGCTGTGTACGGCGAAGAAGTCATCCAAAGCAATGGCTAGACCTCTCAACAAACAAATAGGATCTGCAGCCTTACTAAAGAAAATGTTTTTTTTTTTTTCCCTTTTTTTTATTTTTGCCATGTGCAAAATAAAAATCAGCAATGATTACCTGATGATGCCTTGCGATTTCTGTCCATTTCCTCCTGTAACATTCCACCAAAATGAGAATAAGTAAAAACATCAGGTCACTTGAAATCTTTTCTGGCTCATTGAAGAGGCTTAACTAATGCTGCAGATACAGAAATCACATGATATTTCCTTAATAGAGGTTATATCCTTTCATTTGTTACAAGATTGGGTTCAACACAGCTATCAACTCCGGTCATATGACATTTAACTTGAAATGCCATTATGCCTTTCATTGTTTGAGTCACATTTCAAACAATTCAATTGTACAATTCAAGTCTTAGTTTCTGGTTTTGCTAATAGAATGAGAAAATCCCCCAGCTGTACCTTCTGTTTCAATATAGTGATTCAATGGAAGTTCATTTCAGACCCTTCTTTTGAGTGATACCAGACCCCTTTTTCAAATACTAGACATCAAAATTAGGGTATTATATACACAACTATCAGACTGTGAAGGTACTGTTTGTTAGGTTTTAGTTTGTACAAGTTGGCCCAATGTTCGGCAATCAAATTTATTGCCATATTGAGCACCCCATGGACAGTCCAACACAAAAAATCTCATATAATCAAAAAGTTCAATGCAAATAGCGTTTCTATCTAACCATGTCAACTTTCTACAGTCCAATTAAGGATAAGATTCCCATTCAGCAGATTTTTCATATGTAAGCTACACTGGCATCTATTTATTAAAAAAAAACTACACTGTCAAGGACACACACACACAAAATGGATCACCAACTAGTTGCCCCACTTGTAAAAAAATTAATGAAAAAATGTATCTAAAGCTTGCAAATAAGTGTTCACTCAATGATTTGCAGTTAATTATTTAAACACCAAGTTAAATAACATCTACATGAGTCTTGAGTTAAGATTTTAGGTCAGGATTTATGTAGAACAGGTTGATGGCCCCATCAGCGTAACCCAATTCACAAGTTAGAGGAACTCTAGATCATGAGTTTGGATTGTTGGGATCACCATTTCTTCAAACTTGTTTAGTTAATTCAGACAACTGATTGGTATTAGAACCTAAAATTTTAACCAATTTGTTTACCTGTTACATATCTGAGCCTCTATGGGTTAATCAAGCATGATGAATCAGCATCAAATAAGAGCAAGTGAAATCCATTGAAGATCAGGTTGATGTGGACCTTCTATAGTCTAACTGATCAAAGCTGGAGCAAGAATGGATCAAAAAGGGACTTCAGAGCTTGATCAATGACATACCTCAGTCCAAACAATGCTCCACAATTTAAGATATCTAATCCAAGGCATGGATGAACAATAAAAGTTGTGGCCCACTTATGATGGGCCAACAACCAGAAGCTCAATTCCATGTCGAATATGTGTTAGCTTCCCATTGCAACATATGGATCATTGACCAGACACATGGATTAAAAGATACAATGTGCAGCCCACCTGCGATGAAACAGATGATCGCCACCCCTGTAGCATCCCAAAAATAAACCAACTATCTAGTGCAACTTACAAACTACCAATCGAATGTCCGGATCAAAAGATTTGAAGGAACAGGGCTTGATGAACATGAATCGAAGTGGTGGGGGCCACTTAAGATGATCAAATGACCACAATTCAGGAACCAATCAAAGATCCCTCAGTCTCCAATGTAGCTTATGTTCTTAAAATCTAAGATCAACAGAGAGAGATTTCAAAATACTATGGGTCTGCCAATTGTACATGCACTAACTTCATGATCATAAGAGACCCACTTATAGTCATCAATAAGATTTGAACTCAGGTCACTTCCATGCAAAACAAGTATCTCTACCACTAGACTACAATCACTTCCATCCACTCACAACCTAGCCAGACCTAAAAGGGGCTGAATCCAAAAAGGAGCAAAGACCAAAAAGAGGGTTAACCTAAAAAAGAATCAGAACTTAGAGGGTCAAAGCCATCTTTGACTATAAACACCCCCCTTTGGGGGCTTGAGAAGCCTCTCATGGAGAATTTAAGGGCTGTCACTAAGAAGATTTTGAGGGGTGCTCCTATAAGTTAGTCTCTGCACAAGCTTCAAACTTGTAATTTCGCAAGCTTGAAGTTTGATTCCATGTGTTTGTGCAAGCTTGAAGTTGAATTATACACTTTGAGCTTGTGTTGCCACAAGCTTAGAATTTGGTTGTACACTTCAAATCCCATTTTTAGATAAATTGCATGATTTGACGTTTCAAGATATCTCTACCATAGGATTGTTTATTGGATTTTTTATATTTCAAGACCTTCATGAACATCTTTAACAAGTCTAGGGGACCCACACCAAGATTGATTCAAATTTATGAATTAATGGAATCACTACAAGTGGATTAGGCCAAAAAGCCCCCCTACTAAAGGACTCCTACACTGAGACATCATTTTTGAAATTTATGAAACTTGTAACTTGAGAAATGTTAAATATTGCAAACTCTACATTTGAATTCTCTGTAAGTGAGGCAAGCCGCCAAGCTCCTAAAAGTTCATCAAGAATTCATGTGGCCCCTCTAATAAGTAGAGAGTTTTGCAGACCCCACCAAGAGGACCAATCTACATCCTCCAGTCCTATTATCACCTCTGACAAGTGGAACAATCCTTCTGTTGATGCTCAGAACCATTATACTCATTTTAATTTTCAAACTCAGACACATCAATTTGTGAGCTTATAATTTTCAAAATTCCATCTTTTCATGTGTATTTACAACTAGTTCAATAAGCATTATAGCATCAAAAATTTTTTGAATACTTAGTAAGCAGTAATTACTCTAGCAGAGGTCTTTGAAATTTCCATGCGTATATGCGTACCCACACAATCTGACTTGGCACACAACATATGAGAGAAAAATTAGCATTTTTTAATTAATTTTTATTCATTTATCATTTTGAATAGCAATAGCTCCTAACACTAAAATGAATGTGTATACCAAACAAACTGTAAGCAGAGACGGGAGCACTGTTACTAACAACACTGGATTGATAAGTACATGACACCTAACACCTAAATTCCAAATCATCACTTCACCTGAAGCTTCCTGGCAAGATCCTCATGACTCTGAGTCACAGCAGACTTGCTTGCCGTTTCTTTTGCATTGCTCAGTCTTTGAGAAACTTCAGCCTGTGTTAGATGAAAAAAAATATAATAAATATATATATAGAGAGAGAGAGAGGATACTTAAAGAATTTTTTTAAATGGTTACTATATTTATAAAAAGAAAAAACAACACCAGAGGTGCAAGTACAAGACAGGCGAAAGAAAAAGAGAAGAAAAGTCCAGCACCCCACAACACCCTTAGAAAACCCCACAGAAAGAAAAAGGAAAATACAACTGGTACATTGCTTTATGCAGTATCAATGCATTCTTTCCAAGCTCACAGGATGTTGGTCCTGGGAATATTCATGAATTCATCAAGAGAAAACACCCATAATGTGCATTTAGCGAAGATCTAAGGAGAGACTGACTGATAAGACTCAGCGAAATTTTTGAAAACCCTACAGTTATTGATGCGGAGCATTCTCCAAATTCTTCAGATCCGGACTTTCCATTTACTTTGCTTTCCATTTTCGTATTTTGGCTATTTTCGTTTTCTATTGTTATTTTTAGATAGGTTTATTTTTAATAAGGAGCTGTTTATATAAGTTATAGCCTCCATGAGGCAAGGACAGATTTTAAGGAATAAATATTGAGATTTTCGCAAAAATACCTTGTAAGGTGCGATTTTCAGATTCGACAGTGATTCCTTAAGCGAGAGGCTTGGCGTGAGCCTTGGGGTGAGGCCATACTTCTTCTTCAGGTACTTCTCTTCATCTTCTTCTTCTCTTCTCCTCCTCTTTTGTTCTTTAGCCTTTTTGCCACCCAGAAATTCCCTTTCAGAGACACCCTATATTTCTGCCACCCCTGTTTGAAGCCCCACTCTTTCGCCACCTTCCATACCACAGCCACTTCCTTTCCCTTGGCCTAAAACCACCTTCGAAGCCCTTCCTTAACTTCCCAAGCTGCCGCATCCCTTCCCTTGGCTTCTCCCACTTCCGCCTCCCCCCTTCTTTCCTTCCCTTTGCTTTCTTCATTTGTTTCTACCCATCTCATTCGTATCCTCTTATTTTCTTGCCCTAATCCCCCACATGACTTGTCTCCTTAAGTTACGCCACACGTGCCTTTAGGCAAAGCCATTTCAGCCCCTTTTTATTTATTTTATCTTAATGGGTTTGGTTATATTATATTTCAAGAACTTTTGTGATTATCTTTGGCAACTTTTATATTAATTGATTACATTTATTAATTTTAGATTTTAATTTCAGCCCATGTTAATTTTAGAATGCATTATTTTCATCCCTTTTTAATTTTTAGGGAACTATTTAGGCATTTAGGGTCACCCTATTAGTTGTCCTGCATCAAATTTTGTATCAGTAGCCTAGGTTCGAAGAGTTTCTTAACTTCCCAGATCTTAGGTCGCATTTAAAATAAAAAATAATAATTAATTAATTTAAAAAAAAAAAAATTGCATCACTTTGTTTCTTTCATTCATTGCATTTAGAGTTAATTTACATCATTTAGTGTGTTTCAGTGCATGACCACTAGAAGCGGGGTTAGTTACCAATCAGATTCTAAAGATATGTCAAGAGAACAACCCCCTACGTGGCTCAACCAATTGATTGCCCAATTGAACGAAATACAGAAGACCTTAGAGGATACTAGAACTGATGTTGCCACCCTTACAACCAGAGTTGCAGTTTTAGAAACCCCTAAGACCGTTGAAAGTGAATCAGATAATGACCATGATAGGAATCTTAGGAATAGAAACCATCGAGGCCACAGAAATGGTCGTGGTAGATTCCAACAGCCACACAGACAACGGGAACATATCGAGGACGATGAACGTGCCTTGAAGAATGTTCACATAGAAGCTCCCAACTATGACGGACATCTAAATCTTAAGGTTTTTATAGACTGGTTATGGGACATGAACCAATATTTTGAGTGGCATGACATGTCTGAGGTTCGAAAGATCCGTTTTGCCAAGGTGAAATTGCTGGGACCAGCTAGACTCTTCTGGACTATTGTGGAACAGAAGATGAGGAGATGACTCCTTAAACTTGTCGTGGAATGAGATGAAAGAAGTTTTGAAGGAAAAATATGTTCCCCACAGGTATTGGGACAAACTCCTTGATCAGTGGAACTCCTTGTGCCAAGGAAGTCAGACTGTTAGTGAGTATATCACTAAGTTTGACGAGTATTTCATGCGATGCGAAGTCGAGGAGGGCCCCAGTTAGACCCTCTCCAGGTTCAGATTAGGTCTTCGTCCCGAGTTCCAGCGTGAACTCATTTTGGGCATGTTATTACCTTGGATGAAGCATATCAAGCTGTACATGAATATGAGGACTACCTGAAATTGAATCCTCCAAGGCAATTAGACATCCATGGTGTCAATTTCGAGCCTAAGTCAACCACCAATGCTCCATTCCAAAACAAGGATGTAAGTGTTAAAGGAGCTTCTAGTGCGAGTTCTTCTAAACAAGGGATCAAATGTTACAACTGTCATGGTTATGGACATTTCGCTCACGAATGTCCTACCAAGAATCGGAATAAAGAAAGAACCCTTATGATGGAAAAGCAATCCAATGAAAAGACTGACGAGGACGTTGAGAATGAATATATGGGAGAACATCCCGAAAGTGATGAGGGCATTGACGATATCGATGAATATCACATTGGGTTGGTTAGGTGTGTTCCCATATCATCCCCATCCATAAACCCTAGTCCAGTGCCAGTGTTGCCCAAGTTGTCTGAGTCTGCATCTGCATTTGCACCACATACACATGCATTGCACGCTGAAATTAAAACTGAAATTAATACATGCAATGAACAATATGAGCTTGCTGCAGATTCTTATTGTAAGTTCCAGGATGTCAATGTGGGTGATTCTATGACGATCCACATGAGGCCTGAACGATTCCCACAAGGAATCTTGAGGCAAATTGGACCCAGAGTGCATTCCCTATCATCACCTACACCATTCCATGACCCAGCAGCTTTACCACTCCACCCCACCTCCTATGAGCCTCATCATGACCCACATATTGGCCTACCTAGCCCCCACTTCATAATTCATGGCCTGAATTTACACAGACTTCCCCATCACCCAAGAGAGAGAAGGTAGAGTTTGTACTGAATGAGAAAGTGGTTCCCACCCACCAGCCAAAAACAGAATTCACATTGTTGACAGAAAATGACCTTCAGCGACAGGATCCGACTCTTCTGGAGAGATACCACAGCTTTGTATCACCAGAGGCGCCTTCTTCTTATTTACAGCATGTTGACCACAATGACAGTTCAGATATCCGAGCATCCCAGCGACGAAGGAAGAAAGTCACTCCAGCAGCAGTGTGGCTTGATGATAACTCTATTGGATGACATTTGAAGACCTCACGTGCGCGTGTTGCATATTGAAGACCCCACACTGGGAAGGCGCCTACGTGGGACAATTGATGTCTTTTCATCTGCTTGAACTCGAGGTCGAGTTCTTTTCAGATGGAGAGATTGATGCGGAGCATTCTCCAGATTCTTCAGATCCAGACTTTCCATTTACTTTGCTTTCCATTTTCGTATTTTTGGGTATTTTCGTTTTCTATTGTTATTTTTAGATAGGTTTATTTTTAGTAAGGAGCTGTTCGTATAAGTTGTAGCCTCCATGAGGCAAGGACAGATTTTAAGGAATAAAGATTGAGATTTTCGCAAAAATACCTTGTAAGGTGCGATTTTCAGATTCGGGAGTGATTCCTTAAGCGAGAGGCTTGGCGTGAGGCTTGGTGTGAGGCCATACTTCTTCTTTAGGTACTTCTCTTCATCTTCTTCTTGTCTTCTCCTCCTCTTTTGTTCTTTAGCCTTTTTGCCACCCAGAAATTCCCTTTCAGAGACACCCTATATTTCCGCCACCCCTGTTTGAAGCCCCACTCTTTCGCCACCTTCCATACCACAGCCACTTCCTTTCCCTTGGCCTAAAACCACCTTCGAAGCCCTTCCTTAACTTCCCAAGCTGCCGCATCCCTTCCCTTGGCTTCTCCCACTTCCGCCTCCCCCCTTCTTTCCTTCCCTTTGCTTTCTTCATTTGTTTCTACCCATCTCATTCGTATCCTCTTATTTTCTTGCCCTAATACCCCACGTGACTTGTCTCCTTAAGTTATCCCACACGTGCCTTTAGGCAAAGCCATTTCAGCCCCTTTTTATTTATTTTATCTTAATAGGTTTGGTTATATTATATTTCAAGAACTTTCGTGATTATCTTTGGCAACTTTTATATTAATTGATTGCATATATTAATTTTAGATTTTAATTTCAGCCTATGTTAATTTTAGGATGCATTATTTTCATCCCCTTTTAATTTTTAGGGAACTATTTAGGCATTTAGGGTCACCCTATTAGTTGTCCTGCATCAGTTATGTTCCCACCAAAGACCCCAACATGTGGCAAAAAGGCAAGGCGTCGCAAGGAAGAGCACTCAGGAGAAACTAAAACAATGTCCCATGCATGTGATAGCTGGTCCATTGAAACCCGAATTGATCCAAAATAAAACTCCACACAGCAAAAGAAAATGGACAGTGGATAAGATGATCCACCTCTTCCGAGGCTTGAAGACAAAAGGAGCAAGCACTGTCTAGAACTCTACCTCTCTTGCACAAATTATCTTGAGTAAGGATTTTCCACAGTCATGCAATCCAAAAGAAGCTAATAGCCTGGGGTAGAGCTTTGGAGGCCCAAATGGCAAGGTTGACCAAATGACTTCACTAAAAAACTACCTGAAGGGTTGGGCCACTACAAAAGGGAATCCTCGTCAGAAGACTGAATTCGAACGGAGCTAAGAATCTGAAGGAGATCAGAGAAATCATATGTTTCTTCTTCCGATAGGTTTAGCCAGAGGAGGACATCCCACGTTGTCTACCTGCCATTAACGGAGTAGAAGTCGAAGATGAAACTGACTGACGACAAAGAGAGACGGTAAAGAGAGGGGAAACGAGTAGACAAAATGAAGCTATCACACCAAGGATCCATCCAAAACTTATTTCTCACCATGCCCCACTTTAAACCTAATCCCTGTTTTAAATTTGTCAAAACAAACAGATATGGCACTCCACATATCAGAGGCTCTACAAGGGGTGGGATTAATATCCCAACCTAAACTACCCAATCTGTACTTGTGCATGAGAAGAGACTTCCATGGAGCATCACCCTCAGTACCAATTATCCACCGCCACTCGGACAAATGAACATCATTAACATCCTTAATGGGTCAAACACCAAGACCACCCGCATCTACTAGGAGACAAACTTGTCGTCAACTCACAAGATGGTCTTTCCTCTTATCCCCTTGATCGCCCCAAAGAAAATTCCACATAATTTTCTCCAAAGAGCCAATTACCTTATTGGGGCATCTAAATGCTAATAGAAAATAGACTGGTAATGTTGATAAAACGAACTTCAATAGGGTGATTCTACCTCCAAAGGACAAGTACTTTCCCCTCCATGAAGCAAGGCGCTTATTGAACTTATGAATGATGGGTTCCCATTGAAAGTAACCTGGAGAGCCGATGCACAAAGGAAGGACCAAATAAGTAGAGGGAAGCTAAGATGGCATACATCCAAAAGCCCTGACAAACTAGCTAGCTCAGTGTCATCTAGGTTGATGCCGAATATTTCACTTTCTAAGTTGTTGATGCAAAGGGGTGAGGAAAGCACATAACACCTGAGAGGGGAGAGGAGATTCATGATGGCTTCCTCATTAGCCTCACAAAAAATAATGGTATCGCCCACAAATTGAGGTGATGAAACTACAGTGAGGAATCACCGGTTTTGAAACCTTGAATTAGGGAGAAATCAACAGCCTTACATAACAGAAGGCTAACAGTTTCTGCAATCATGATGAAAAGTGAAGGAGATAGGAGGATCACCTTGTCACATACGCCTAGAACTCTTGAGAAAACCTTTTGAGGACCCATTAATAAGGACAGAAAAGTAAGCAGAAGAAAGCACACAGATATCCATAAGCACCATCTCCAACTGAACCCCATGCTAGTAAGAACAAAATGTAAAAAGCTCCAACCCGCCATATCATAAGCCTTTTCTAAATTGAGCTCACAGATGATACCTTTCCGGCGAGACTTATGTTGTGAATTGATGCACTCATGAGCAATAATGACGACGTCCATAATTTGCCGCCCATCGACACCAGCTGACTGATACAAAGAGACTAGCTTGGAAAGGAAGGTCTCCAACCTATTTGCGAGGACCTCGGAAAGGACCTTATATGGGCTGCCGAGAAGACTAATAGGCCTGAAATCTAAAAAAAATCTAATTTCATCCTCAAAAAAAGGCAACTCAAGATATGAAGCTTCCGTGTCAAAATTGACCTAAAAGGAAGACCAAAAATCAGCAATCTTTCCAAAGGGTTCGCTGAGTATAAATCTTTAAATAATTCAGAATGGAAGATATGATGTCATCCTTATCCGTCGCAATAGAACCATCAATTGAGAGAGATCCAATATTGTTCACCCTCCTATGAGCAAATGCAATGGCGTGGAAGAATTTTGTATTCTTCCTTAATCCACTTGTCTTTGGATCTCTGTCTCCACTTGATCTCATGTTGTATACTCTTAGACTCTATATTGTTCCTGAAGATCATGACAGAGAAAACATCTTCCTCAGTAATGGAACCGGCTTGTTCACTAAGGTCGATCTGATTGATATCATTCACAAGGAAGCAAGAGATTCTAAGAGAGAACCAAACTAGAATTGCACCAACTCTTCGGTTTACCCTTCAAGAATTTTAATTTTTTGGATAGAATAAATCCCTTTGGGCCACTCCCCATGGGGTTACTCCTCATCGACTTACCCAATGTGTGTGAATTGGGAGGTTTACACATGCTCGTGGGATTAGTCTCGTCTCTAATGTGAGGTGGGGATACCCATGTAACCAAAAAAATGGGAAGGGATAAATCCCTTTCGGCCTGAAGGATAGTGTTTGCCCACCATCCAGCAATAAGGTCTCTAAATCCATTTTCTTTGACCCAACACAACTCAATCATTAAATGTCATCTGGATCTGGAGAAAACTTATTCTGATTATCCATCCATCTGGTGTCAGTTGTATGGATTCACATATTTACCTAATCTTTTTAAATGTATGTTTGTGTGTTCATTGTAATCCACAAGTAACATCACCAGTTGGTATAGAACTGTCAAACTTGACGAGTGATATACACAAAGAATGATACCATTGAAACTGTGCAGCGCTGTGGTTGTGTTTCAAAGGAAATGCTAGACTATTATCTCTCAGAATTTTTTTGTGGGGAACGATGGCCTATTCAATGATCTTACCTGGGATTGATGTACTAGGGGGCATCAACTGTGACGGAGTTAACGAGTTTAAAAAAAAAAAAAAATTGATAGTAACAAAAGAGATTATTATTAATTGAATATAAAAGTACAAATGTACATAGTACAAGAGAGATATACTGAGCATAATACAAATAAGAAAGGAAGATGATTATAATACAAACATGATGATAAACATGGAACAGTAGCCATGCTCACTTTGGCCAAATAAACATCTGGTAACTCCATTAGCCGATTGCCTAACGTGTTAAAAAATGATCTCATTTTGCTCAACTAACTTCACACACAATGTGATATTCATCTTCCCAAGAGTACCATCCTGTACAGTCTATGGCTGGGGAGGCAGGTGCAGTAGAGAGATCCCCCACTATGATTCCCTTCCCATTAGCATCTTCGATCCAACATAAAGGATTACTACGTTATGTTCTTTAGCCCTGTCAGACACGCTTGTTTAGAATAAATTGCTCAACACCTGCGGCACAAACCCATTTTTGACCCATTGGTCCGTTTATCATAGGCGACCGAACGGCCGCCCCCCTAATTACTAGACCGACTTGCCATAATATTTCCATAATCACAGAGCAAAAATATGGCAAGTAAATAAGGTAGCTCTATGTTCGGATCTGACAATACCATACCATAATCAAAAGGTACAACGGCCCGAGCGACCAGACTTAACATAAATGTAGCCACTGGAGCCATTCTAAAAAGGGAGAAATTAGCACTACTTGGTGAAATAGGTTCTTTTAGAATCAATTTCGAACCATCTGCTAGAGGTTGTAACAATCCGAACGATCCCACTACATCAGGACCCTTTCGACGTTGCACAAAAGCCATTACTTTACGTTCAGCCAGTACTACGAGGCCCCACACCCCTTTGAAACCTCCGCCTCGACTGTACCCCCCTTCTGCTTGTGCTTGAATTCATGCCCCATGTGTTATCAGCTTCTCGTGAGAAAGCACTTCCCAACTAACACTAAACAATGCTATTTAACAGTCCGCAACAATCGTGTAGGCCCTGATCAGTGCCCTCATCCACCAGAGGACTACTAAGGAAAGACTTCCAGTCCTAGCAAACTCCAGAGTAAGTGTAGTCAACCCCAAGGATGCCACAATGCGCAGGCTGTGTAGGACTACGTGCATGGCACACACACACACACATAATCACAGAGGAATCATTTAGTACAATCTACCACAGTGAATGGCCGATCAGTACCAATGAATTACTATAACAACAAAAGTGATTGGGTAAAACCATAGAAGGCACATAAAAAATTCAAATTTTGGTAGAAATGCTGACAATAAATAAGGAAAGTAAAAAACTATTATGCACATACCATGCATCTGTCACAAACTCGAACTGGTTGAGCTTGTTCATCTGCAGTGAGAGCAATTCTACCCTGGGTACACTTATCACAGAAAACATCTCCACAGTTCCGGCAATGATGCTGGAAAAAAGACAAAGTTACTATCAAATTTAGACAGACAAAAGCCGCAATCTGAGAAAAATATTTTCTGCTTCATAAACAGAATAATCAAATCTCGATAGCTGTCAAATCTATAACACTGAAAGACATACCCTTCGCACAAAAGCACCAAAATCTGTTCCGCACGCAGTGCATTTGGTAACTGCTTCATCTGGAACCTGAAAGTAAGGTGATAGAATTAATATTTAAAGGAACAAACAAAACCCCAACACCCAGGCAATCATGAAATAGCAACAGATAAATTCAAAGGGAGATGTAACATTTACCCTGAAATTATACCCTCATGCTCACGTGGCAAGTCATAAATGGTTGGAATTTAAATAGTTAAGATACCAATCACATTACTTGCCACATCAGCCTAGGATATTAAAAGGTATAACTTGAGGGTACATTTAGCATTTTCCAAATTTTAAATTGCAATAGCAATGGATAAGAGGAAAACTTCTACTAGTGGACTAGATTGTAACTCTAATGAGGAAATGTCTACCATCTAGATATTTGTGAAGGAAATAACGAAGAAAGGATCCCAGCAAAGATTGAGATGGTAGAGTGGTAGCGCAATAGTTTTTCGGTGTTCGTCGGGAATATCCCATATTGGGGATCGGGAGATCTGGTTCGTGAATTTGGTGCGGCAGGAGTTGTTTTCGACAGCTTCGTTCCTTTTGATCGTAGGTCTGTTAAACGCAAAAATTTTGCCTTTGTGCGATTCAAAACTGCAAAAGAGATGGATAACGCGATAAAGATGATGAACGGTAAGATCTTCCAAGGGAAAAAATTACGGGTGAAAAGGCTCATTTTGGTCCTGAAAATCGTCGATCAGTAGGAAGACTGCCTCTGATCAATACGAAATACGAGAGTAAAATCTCGTCAGATCTGGGAGGGGGAAAAACAAATTCCTGCCCTCGTACGGTGTCTGATCCCATGAATTTTTTCATCCAAGTTTCTGAATCTGAGAAGAATATTAAAGTTTTAAACCGTACCTGGGTTGGACTTGCTAGGAATTCCCATTCTTCGCCTCAAGAAGTTAAGGACTGGTTGATGAAGGGATGGGCCTTCAAATCATGCATAGTGGTGAGACGCCTCTCCCCCATTCTGTTCTGGATCGTCCTTAATTCTGAGGAAGATAGACAACGATTTCTATTTGATGGATCTCACTTTGTTGATGGGCCACTAGCAAGAATTGATGGCTGCTCTGAGTCGACGGGGCCAGTTCTGACGGTCGACTGGGTTCGTCTGCACGGTATTCCGCTGCATGCGTGGAGTAAGGATGTTCTCTAGAAATTGGGAGGGATGATGGGAATAGTGGAGGAAATTGATGAGCACTGCTTGAACATGGAGATCGTGGAATTTGCTCGGATCAAGATTCGGCATTCTGTCCGTACAGTAATCCCGGAAAACCTCTGGTTGGAAGTGGAGGATCTTCGTTTTGATCTATGGACCGAGGTGGAGCCATAGATCTTCGTGCCGATGGACGATTTGATTTCACGGAACGATTCTTCTGGGTTCCGTACTGTACCGATCGTTGAGGTTGTGAAGGGGGCCGGAGGAGGAGATCTATCTCGACTTTCTCCTCTGATTCAGCCGGAGGAGTCCTCTCGACGCTTCGAGTTGCTGACGGAGACGGTGAAAGATCTCAAAGCTCCGCCTCTAATTTCGCCCCTATTCTTCTGCCATCAATCTCGTCGGAAATCTCTCCCTCGCCTCGCAGCCCTTGGTGGAAGGTTACCCGAGATTTTCGTCACCGTTGGAGCCTATTTCCGCTTCTCATGGAGATGCCTTGAAGATCCGAGAAATTGCAGGGTTACCTCCTTCGCGGCTTTTAGCGGAAGGTTCTGCGAGGAAAGCTTCGCATTCAAGCTGTGCGTTAGGGCTACCAGCGAAGTCTTTTAAAGACATTCTTACGGATTGGGGAAATGCCATTTCGGATCCAAGGCTTCCGTCTCGGGCCCATCAACAGACGTTGATTCCAGTGGGCCGAAACTCAACTTCGATTTTAACTTAAGCCCCTCTCTGGTTACTCCTATTCAAAGCAGGGCCGAGGTCGGGCCCGCATCTTCTCGGGATGTTGTCGGGCCTGCCACTTTGGCCCATTTTCGAGCAGATGGTGAGGGTGTTCCCGCAGCCCATCGGCACTCTCAGATTGACGTCCCCAAGATTTCTTTGCTCGGTGATAAGGTTTGCAGCTTCGACAATGGTGGATTTAATCAAGTGGATACGGTTGAGGTTCTCTCTCCTCATCATGAGGATATGTCTCAAGGGTCTCTTGCCCGGACCCCGGGACCTCAAATCTGGGCTGACGATGCGGAATTGGAAGACACACTTGCTCTAGCTGTGGGAACAAACTCTTTTGATGAGGAGAAGTTGTTGTTAATTGGAGCTTTGCTTGGAATTTCTTCACCAACTCGGACTTTGCATTTGAAACAAATATTGACCGAATTTTTTGTGGCAGAACGAAGAGAAAAGGATACGGAACAACGGCAGAAACGTACTCGAAAGAGGAAGAGAGAGTTAAGAAAATTGCAATCTTCTATTAACTATGATCGCTCTTTGGTTGTGGTAGGTTCAGTGGGTGATCAGATGGTATCTAGATGAAGGTCATGTCTTGGAATATTAGGGGATTGGGGGCGGTGGAAAAGAGGATCCAGGTGAAACGAATGGTTTTTCTTCCAAAACCTGACGTTTTATTTCTGCAGGAGACGAAATGTGTTGATACAAAGGAGAGGTTTATTCGATTTGTTTGGAGTTTAGGGAGCTTGGGGTGGTTAGCTAAAGCCTCTGATGGGGCTTCTGGTGGTCTTTGGACTCTTTGAGACTCCGCCAAGCTGAAGCTGGTGACAGCCGAGGTTAAAGAGTTCTCTATTTTTGCAGTTTTGGAAGAGATTTCTTCTGGGAAGTCTTTCCTTTTCACGAATGTGTATGGTCCGAATCAAGATACGTTGAGAGAGCAATTTCTGGAGGAGATTACGTTGGGGAGAGGAATTGGTAATGATCTACTGCCATGGTGCGTGGGAGGAGACTTCAATGTGGTCCGTCGCATGTCCGAGCGGAAAGGGTGCATTAGAATTTCTGCTCAAATGCATCATTTTAGTCGTTGGATTGACGACCTGGAGCTTTTGGATTTACCATTGGGTGGTGCCTCATTTACGTGGTCGAATATGCAGAGTAATCCAAGTCTTGCTCGGCTTGATAGATTTTTTATTGATTCTAGTTGGGTGGACTATTTTCATCTTTCTTCTCAACATGCCGCCACCAACATTGTTTCTGATCATATTCCCATTATCTTGGATTCTTCTTTGGATTCTTGGGGTCCAACTCCATTTAGATTTGAATTGTCTTGGCTTCAGGTGGAGGGCTTCTCGGAGTTGGTTGGCAATTGGTGGAGGGAGACGTCTCCTATTAGTTGGAAAGGCTTTTGTTTGATGCAGAAACTAAAATCCCTTAGAGGAAAATTGAGGATGTGGTCCTTGGCTAGGAATGCGGACGAGAAGGTTGAGGAGCAATCATGGTTAGAGGAATTGCAACTCCTAAAATCAATTTGAAGAACGGACTTGCTTTCGCCGGACCAAATAACTAGAAGAAAGGTGCTCAAAGTAAGTCTAAAAAGGAAAGCTTTACAGGAGGAGATTAAATGGAAGCAACGTTCTCGGATTAAATGGTTAAAAGATGGTGATAAGAATACAAGATTCTTCCATCAAATGGCTAGTGTTAGAAAGAGGAAAAATTATATTCATTCTTTATTGGTGGACGGGGAGAGAATTGTTGATCGCTCCGAGATTAGTGAGGAGATTGTTCGTATTACAAGAAGCTCTTTACTTCTTCACGCAGTAATTCTCCTCTCCCCACTTCTATTTCTTTTAAAGAAATATCTGTTGATCAACATTCGTCGTTGGATTGTCCTTTTGATGAGTCTGAAGTGAAAAATGTAGTTTGGCAGTTGGGTGAGGATAAAGCTCCAGGCCCTGACGGTTTTCCGATATTGTTCTTCAAGCATTTTTGGGATGTGGTTAAGCAGGATGTGATGGATTTTTTATCCGAATTTTTTGAGAGAGGTATATTTCTAAGGATTTGGAGGCCGGTTTTATTACCTTGATTCCCAAAAAGCCTGGTGTTGTTGCTTTGAATGATTTTCGTCCTATAACTTTGATAGGCAGTCCTTATAAAATTTTAGCCAAGATTCTGGCTAATCGTTTGAAGATGGTTTTACCGGCCGTTATCTCCCCTATGCAAAGTGCATTTCTGGAAGGTCGTCAGATAGTTGATTCAGTGGTGGTTGCTCATGAATGTCTGGATTCTAAATCTGCGTCTGGGGTAGCAGGGGTAGTGTGCAAGTTAGATTTTCAGAAAGCTTACGACAATGTTGACTGGGCCTTTTTGGTTCACGTCATGCATCATATGGGGTTTGGTGATCGTTGGATAACCTGGATCTTGTCTTGTCTGTCTTCGGCTCATTTATCGGTGTTGATAAATGGTAGTCCTAAAGGTTTTTTTAAAATGGAGAAAGGTGTCCGTCAGGGAGATCCGTTATCGCCTTATTTATTTGTTATAGTGGCAAAGGCTCTTCACCTTATGTTTGAGAAGGTCTTTTCCCACGGATGGATTGAAGGTTTTCGCATTGCGAGTACGGATATTGAGATTTCTCACTTACAATATACAGATGATACTGTTCTGTTCCTTAAAACTGATGTAGACGTCATTAAAACAGCTCATGCAGTCCTTCTGTTGTTTCAGATTTGTTCAAGTTTGAAAATCAATTTCGACAAGAGAGAGCTAATGAGTGTGAATATTGAGCACGGGCAGTGTGTGGAGCTGGCGTCCGTTTTGGGATACAAAGTTACTTCATTCCCGGCCAAGTACCTGGGGGTTCCCCTCTGCAAAGGTAAACCTAAAAAGGTCTGTTGGGACGTGCTCATAGATAAGATTAAAAGGAGGCTAGCGGCTTGGAAAGGGAAATATTTGTCTATTGGTGGTAGGGTCATTCTTATCAAAGCCGTGTTATCTAGTCAACCGGTCTATTGTATGAGTATTTTCAAATGTCCAATGGCAGTGGTTGACAAGTTAGAAAGGATTCAGAGGCAGTTTTTGTGGAACGACGAGAGGGAAAGGCGAAAATTCCATTTGGCAAGTTGGTCTCAGGTCTGTAAATCGGTGGCGAATGGTGGGCTTGGGATACGTCCACTTCGTCAGTTTAATGACGCGTTGTTAGGAAAATGGCTCTGGCGTATGGGCGACTCTTCTGACGGTCTTTGGAAGGTTATCATGCGAAGGAAATACAGTTTGTTTAATTCCGGTTGGAGGGTCACTCATTCTAATGGGGCCGCATCAGGTTTCTGGAAAGGAGTTTGCTCTGTGTCAGTTGCTTTTGATCGCTTCATCCGGTATCGGGTTTATACAGGAGATGACATCCGCTTCTGGTGGGACAAATGGTTGGGTGATGCTTCTTTGGCCCAGTCATTCCCGGTGTTATTTTCTCTTGCCTCAAATAGAGCTGCATTGGTTAATGAGTGCTATGAGGTTATTCATAACAAGGTAGTCTGGAGCCCTTCGTTTCGGCAGGAGCTAGAGGATTGGATGTTCGAAGATTGGATGACCCTAATGTCTCTTTTCGAGAATGTTTTTGTGAAGGGTTCTGACAAGGACACGCGTCTTTGGGAGATCGATGCCTATGGTTTATTCTCAGTTAAGTCTTTCTGTAAGAACCTGGTAATGGGTACCAAGATTCCTACAGTTCACCCAAAAATTTGGGAGGGTTCTTCTCCTTTTAAGGCTAAGATTTTTAGATGGCTTGCTGGTTTGGGGAAAATATTGACGATTGACAATCTGTGTAGCGCAAGATGATCATAGCGAATGCTTGCCCTATGTGCCTATTAGATGCAGAGTCGGTTAATCACCTTCTTCTTCATTGTCAGTTTTCTTATCAGATTTGGATGTACTTCTTCCAGAGTCTAGACATCAGTCTTTGCCTTCCTCTTTCGTGGGCCGATCTTTTTAATGAAGAGATGTTGGTGTCAGTAGTTCATTCCGGCGTAGGCTGTGGAAGGTGACTGTTGAGCATTGTGTAGTCTATTTGGTTGGCGCGCAACAATAGGGTGTTTCATAGTAAGGTTCTCTCGGCTTTGTCTCTACTGGATTTAATTAAGTTTCGGGTAGCTTTATGGTTAGTTGGGCAAACCCGGCGTCAGGATGTTTCTATTTCTAATATTTGCAGAGATTGGGCTTCTGTCGACTCATATTCTAGTGATCTGGGGACTTATCATCAAGTTGGTTGGAGTACTCCTTCCGATGAACTTCTCAAACTGAATTTTGATGGCAGTTGTATGCGAGATCTTGGTGTGACTGGCTATGGAGGGATTATCCGTACCGACTCTGGGCCTTCTGTGTTTTCTTATGCTGGGCCCATTCCTCACGGGTCAGTTATCGAAGCAGAACTAATGGCCTTATGGCGCGGTATTTTGGAATTGGAGGAGAAAGGGATACATGGGTGTTTTATAGAGGGTGATTCACAAGTTATTGTGAGTTGGGCTTTCGGTGCTATATGCCCGTAGAGATATTTGGACAAAATAGAAAGAATTCGGTTTCTCATTGATTCTGTTGGGTTCAAGATCGCTTGAGTTCATCGGTCAGCTAATTCAGCTGCCGATGAATTGGCTCGTCAGGGGTTAAGTTTAGATTCTGAAGTTGTTTCTCATTTCGTTTAATGTGTTTTCGGAAGACCTTTCTCGGTCTTTCTCGCTGTTTTGTAATTCTCTTTGGAATTAATTAAGTTATCTTTCAAAAAAAAAATGTCTACCATCTAAGAGATTCTCAGCCTTGAAGATAAAGGAGAAGAAGCACTCAGAATCAACAAGAAGGAGCTTCAGCACAATAGTTGGTCTGAGAAGAGAAGAAGACATAATCACCGCATGCATGGTCTTCCATAGGTGGGAATCTCCTTTTTTTTTTAACAAACTCGATCTAAATCTCCATTTTTTGGAAAATTGACATCTCCAACCTCTGGAGGTTCAGGTTTCCCAAACACACTACAATATCATTATTCTAAGTTCAAAACTGACAGTTTGTGGCAAAGGCTTTTTTGGGGCTTAATATTGTCTTATCGGCAGTAACCTGGACAGTAAGCTCAGGGGATGACCCCTAAAAATTAATTTAAAAGACCAAACAAAAAAATAGACCATTGCTAATGGGGCAGGGCATCATCTGATAAAAAATACTGATGGAAAAAAGACAGTGGACTGCAGTCCAAGTTTTTTAGTTTTTTTTTATAATGGTAACTGAGTCTAAGATTATTAGTTAGCCATGCTCTGGAAATAAGAACCATAATGTGGCTACAATTTGTTAGCAGATCTTCAACCTTACTGCAAAAATTGGAAATAAAGAGACATTCACTAATTAAAAAGAAATAAAAAAGAAATAGATGTCCTGCCATGCAATTTTTCCACAATCAACTTCATCTGCATTAATCCAGTCATGATAACTTGATAAGTGGCTGGATGTTCACACAATTCCCCGATAACTTGCATATCCAGGAAATAGAATAAATCTTGCCACAGAAATTGCATTGTTTTTTACAGAAAGACTATCTTCTCTATGTAAATTAGATACTATGTCAATAAACTCATCCAAAATCTCCAGTTTTTTGAAAGATTCAGTTTTTTTTTAAGATTCAAAAATCTACAGTTTTCTTTCGGAGAATCACCAAAATGGACTTACAAGTTTCTATAGGAAAGCAGTGAAGTTAAATCAGTCAATCATCCTCTCCACCAACTTCGATAATGCAACACATGTTAATACATTGCATAAAATAAATTATTCCTTCTACAACGTTGCATAGATTCTTTGAAATGTGTAACACACCTGTATCTGACACTCCTCTGTGTCAGATTAATGGATTCTTCTAGTCCTTTTAACATTATTTTCCAAGATAATGAAAATATTATCACGCCTTTCTTCTTATGAAACCTAATTAAAATATTTATATGCTTATCACTTGATTGTTAGTAAAACTAGTATATTGTTTTTTATTTATTTTAACATAATTTTCATTTAAAAATAGATGTAGATCTAAAATTATTTAAATATTATGTTCTATCCGTGTATGTTTCAAAAAAAAAATTATGTTCTATCTGTGAATGCTTTGTCATCAAATTGGCAAAATCCAACACCTCTTCCTGTGTCAGATTATGACATTTGTACCCTGTTGCCAAGCACAAAAAAGATCAAGCTTCAATACATGCCATCTTATAAAATTACCCTTCATATAAAGCTTACCCAGTGATCTTTCTCCTCATTTCCAGGCTTTATCAAGTTCATCCAATCACCAAAGCCTTTCTTCTTTTCTGTTGCCTGTTCAGATGGCTTCCCTGTATCAACAGATCCTCTTATTCTATTTCCGCCCATCTCCTTAAGCTGGTTGCAGGGAAACAACAAATAAAGGAACCATGAGCCTTCCAAGAAAAGTACATTGACACCAGCACTCAAAAGAATCATTGAAAAAAGCTATGGAAAGCAATTCCCAACAAAGAAAAAGGACAAATATCAGCAATATAATGCAGATTAGTTTACTGAATCCAAAGAAACTATGGCTCATATTAAAAAACAAATTCCTTTCTTCTTCCTCCTCTTTTTTATTTTTTGAAAAAATAATTCCTTTCTTATTGGTAAAGAATTCATTCAATAAGCTTCTAATACTCAAACAGCCTGAATTATTAGTTACTAGAAGATGTTATAATTGGGTAGCAATATTATGGTCAACAATCACGGTGGCTAATTATGGGTTTACCTCTTCCTCATCCATATGATTGTGTGGGTGTTTGAAGGCCTACTCGATACATATAAGAAGAAACCCATAATGAACAGGACTCGGACTTGGGACACTTCAGATGCACGTGACCCTCCGCAAGCCACGTGCATCGGGCAACTACAAAACTCGAACTTAGGACATCTGGTTTCTAAGCCAGAGTGCCTACCAGTTGCTACCTTGTGTGAGGTCTTTTCAAGAAAAGCCTTTAGCACAATTGATATGTATAAGTAAAACTAATATACATTTTTAGCAAGTTATTTTCATGGACCAACTGCGTATCTAACACCTACATAACAACAACAATGATGATGATAGTAATGATTCTAACAGTGTGATACAGTAACAACAACAACAACAATATTTGGCCCAACACCTCATTGGCTTTTGTGAGTCATTTGAACATCATTTTGCAATCAACAAATTTTAGTTATCACAAAAACAATTTAAATTTAAAAAGATAGGGATTCTATAAAATGAACTATAAATTCAATTCCTACAAATTGGCAAAAAAAATCAAGATATAACAGTTCAAACTTCAAGGACAACAATTCCCAATAAAATGTTGAATATCTCATATTGCAAAATCCAAAACACAAACTGAAAAAAATCAAAGCAAGGGCAAACAAATAAATAAGCCACAAAAGAAATACATTAGAAAAACTGGAGAAAATTAAAATCAAAACAAAAAGCTGGCGTGAGGTTGCAAATCCTAAAAAAGAAGAGAAAAATCAATATCAAGGTACAAATGGATGCAACACTAGCCACTGGTCATTTCTAGGGCTGCATGGCATGACATATAAAGAAATGCCTCCAAAGTAAAAGCAAGAACAAAAACATGAAAATAGCAGCAATTCATTTCGACAACAACAATATTAGAAATAGAAGAAACATCTAAAAGGTGAGCCTCCTAACCTGAACTGTTGCAGCCGTAACTGTGTCAAGGATGGTACTGGTAGTGTAGCTGTTTGATTGCAACCTGATGCGCCTTGGATCAATATCAACAGAGCTTTTAGCCCAGAAAGTAAAGACAGATGACTCGGCCTAATTGAGAAGTTGGCAACATAATTTAGGAGATAATAGAAAGCACGAGAAGATGATAAGAAACACCCAAAACACAATCAAATAAAAAGCCCACCTACTGAATCACAGAAACAAGTTCACTTACTTCGCATCTTGTCACTGTCTCGAGCGGGTATATTCTTAATGTTCTGTTTGTGTTGGGGTCAAGCATACGGATTCCATCCAATCCAATCTGAAAAAAGAAATGAAGTAAAAAAAAAAATTGGCACAACATTGGAAAAAAAAAAAACAATGGAAAAAAACAATCAAACAAACATATAATAACAACAACAATAATTAACAACTACTACAACAACTGGACCCTAATGTTATGCAATTATGAGCAAGTCGCAATTAACAGACAACAAACAATGACAGAGTACAAATGAAAAGACCAGGAACTTTTTTAACACAAAACAAGATAGGGGGAACAGTACTACAGGTTAAATCAAAATTATAGCATGTTCAGATTCCAAAGAGCATCTAACTAAATTAGCTATAGAGACATTGAATGTATCCAAGAAAATCCTTGATCCCCAGAAAATTTTCAATGGTAAGCAGCTGAATGAGCTGACAAAATAAATTAATTTTTCAATTTCTTGAAAATCTTCATCGTGAACATGCCACAAAATGATGATTTGCAAGAACTTGATCCAAACAAGTCATCTATTTCCTCACCACATCATGTAAGCAAGCCTTCTCATCATCATTGCAATACATGTATATATATACATGTGTGTGTGTGTGCGCGCGCGTAATATATATCTGTGTGTGTGTATATATAGATGTGAACTTTATGTACATCATCATCAGCATTTTTTTATTTATCTAGAATTGCCTTTTTGACTTCTACATTTCCACACTAGCATATCAAAAATAATATCTCAGCCACTCCAAAATCTATCATGTCCACAGTCATCAATTTTAAAATTTATCATGTCAATATTAATATACAATTTTACCTTTCAAAAAAAATATTAATATACAATTTTATTTGTTTAAAAAACTAAAATGCACGGGAAAAGAGGCTTCCTAACATATAAAAAAATACTTCTAATAATAAACAAGAATATTATAATTAAACAAAGTTTATAATAAAATTATTACTAGCTAAGAAGTCAAATTAACTAAGATATTTATTTATTTTATGATTATTATAGAAACTTTTTTCCTTTCTTCAAAGGTATAGAATTTTTTTCTTAAAAACAAGACTTTAATAAGGCATCATGCGTTAGAGCTAGGAAAGGAGTAAAATGGGTTTGGAGCCTAGATGGGGAGTCTAGGCACATGTAATGGGAAAATGCTAAAAGTATGACCAAAAGGTCATTTTTAGCCATCAGATTTAGATACATCAAAATCAACAATGAGATGGTAATTGATTTTAATGAATTTTGATCATATGGCTGATGATCACTTTTGATCCCAACTTTTATTCTAAAATACTCTAAAAATCTAAATCAACATGGTGGGGCCCATTGACCCACTATATTCCACACCATAATTTTTTTTGATATCTTAAGCTAGGTAACAAACTCTTTTACCTTAGCATGGCCCCATCTAAGGCAAATATTGTTACCATGTCACGTTTGCTTTCTATATGGATGTCACTTAGAGTTCTACATTTCCACATTCCGCTATTAAATATCATATTCTCAGTCACTCCACAATCTATCATGTCCTCTCTTGCCTCATTAATCCAAGTAGAGGCCTCCCTCTCCTAGTAAATTTCACTTGCAACCTTCAATTCATTGTACTAAGACCTTTTCGGTCTTCATAATTTAAAACGGCATCTTCTCATCTATTCATGCCAGCTTTAGAGTTTCATTGATGTGACCATTTCAATCTCCATCTATCAATGTCACTCGACATATCCTTTTGGCAAAAAGGCGTAAAACCAAAAATAGCCCTGGTATGAAGAATTGAATGATTACATGTAGAAGATATAAGAAGGGGAGACCACTAAATAAATAGATTGATGTAGTGTTAGAAAGGGCATGATAAATTGTGGAGTGATAGAAAGCATGCTTTTTGATAAGGTATAGTGGAGAAGTGGAAATCATAAAATCAATCTAAATATATGACATAAAAATCATGACAATGACAACAATGGTGATGGTGAGAAGAACTACTAACAATGTCAAATGGAGCCACTCCCATTGTCATGCATTGGTGCTCCACGTATAACTATAGGTATCTAAAGGGTTCACAACACATCCAAAAAATGCTATGTAACACATGCCTAAAACAATTGAGCACGTCAAAATTAACAGCTAGGAAACTCATTTCCATTTCAAATGCCTATGTTTTTGTTTCCAAAATCCCAAATTTACTATGGTTCAAAAAAATTGAATTTTCCAAAAGGAAGGGGAAAAAAACTCAAAGTCACTACATGGCTACATGCTTCCATGTGAATACAAACCAAAATTTTGCAAAATGTGCATTTTATGCATTCAATTTTTGTTATGCTTAACAGTGAGCTAGCCGAAGAAACATAAACAATCGTCATTGTCATTAGAGCCATTTGTCCAATCCATCCAAGGTTGGCAACTTTAATTGGACTTGGCAAATATTTTCTGGGTTCACTGCTTATCAGTGGCCCTAGGACTCAAACCCACAACCTTTGTGATCGCAACAACGAACGAGTATCAACAATCATCAAATTTCGATTTTTTGGCACCTATATATGACAACATTAACCCAAGAAACAAATGTTACTTATTTTCGTTCTTGGGCCTAGAAACTCCTAGATTGTAACACGTAATTTTTCATTGGAACAAATATTGTTGGAGGCTTCCAAATGCTCAAACCTGGCAAAGCACATCCATGTTGGACTGGCCAGTGCCTTCGGGCAGGATCTTGACCCGGAACTTCTGCACCCCGCTCTTCACATCCTGCTGCGTGTCAGCCTTTGGCACCGCCCTCACAATCTTCCCAGACCCCACCTGCTCCTTCCCCAGGCTAATTGACCGCCCATAATCATCGAAACCAGACAACGATGATGCCGACTTGAAGCTCCCTGTGCCCCGGGCCCCATAAGGCTCAAGATTTCCTCCATCATAAGCATAGACCCCCTCATCCAAACCATCACTCCCGGCCCCCATCTGATCATACCTCCGTCCACCAAAATCTGTATCGGGATTTGATCGAGACCGACCGAATCCATAATGACCAGAATTCTCATCAAAGTAACCACCACCGCCACTGCTGCTGCGTTCAAATTTCAGGCTGCTATCATAAGGGCTTTCGTAGGTAGATGGGGCATAAGAGTGAGGATAGGGAGCCGAATAGGGGGGATTCAGGTTAGGGCTAAGGCTGGGGTTCGGGGGGAAATTCGTGGCCACGGGATTGGAATTTGGGATGGGGTTTAGATTTGGGGGGAAACCAGTCGCCGTGGGCTGGTGATCATACGGGTAGTAAGAGGGAACAAAGGGAGGCGGTGTCGGCTGCTGCTGAGGCTGCGACTGTGGCTGCTGGAGGTGAGGGAAGGGCGGAGCAGGCGAATCCGAGGTGGTGAAAGAAGGGTAATTCGCCGATTGGGAGGAGAAAGGCTGGTGAAAAGAAGGCGCCGTCGGCGGCATATTGGGGACAGGATCCGAATTTTGGGAATATGGAGGGTAGGAAGAGGAAGAGGAATATGACGGAGGAAATTCTGACGCGGAGGAGGAGTAATTAGAGAAGGGAGGAGCGGAGGCGTAGGTCTGGGGAAGAAGATCGGCCGGAGCCGGCGTCGGGGTCAGGGTCGGGGTCGGGGTCGGGGTCGAATTTGGAATATGATTAGGGTTTGGAAAGTATGAAGAAGGATTGTAGTTGTAGTAAGACATGCTGTATTCGCTGCTCGGCTGCATTCTACCCGATTTTCTCTTCTTCTTCTTCTTCTCCTCCTCCTCTTCGTTACAGAGAATTAGAAAGAGAGAAACGCGAAGACGAATATGCTGGCGGTGGCATGATCGACCCTAGCTTGCACGGCATATTTATTCTGTACTCCTACGGAGTTTTCAATCGGTAGACATCACAGATCTAGTATCTCCTGTATCAGATGCTACATGTAAAATTAAAAGTAGCATTATATTCAAATCATTAACCCTACTAAATAAAATAAAATGATTATATTTTCTTATGATTTAAAATGTAGATTCATTTAAAGTTTTAGCCAGCTGATATAAACTTCAAAAATATTGAATATATGGTTGGTATGAATTTATCTTCTAAGTTAGTAATCATCCATGTGATGATCTTAGTTTAATAATTACCAAATTAAGATTGATCAGAATTTTTTATATTTAAATTATGTATGTACTTTCTTTAAGCAGTATAGTCTGTTGATCCATCTCTTATGTATTATGTACTATTTTAGAAAAAAATATGTAAATAAAAAGCTGGTATGGCAACATGTTCTATAGATAATTCTAGTCCCTTCTCGGATAAGTGGCGTGGTGTATGGTTTTGAAAGTTGCTCGGTCGGCAATGTGGGCCAATTCGGTTGACATGGTGACATTCATTTCAACTTGTTTGGAAATTTTAAAGATGTTATTTTATTTTAAATAAATAATTATCTTGACAATTCTATAAGTAAAATATACTAATTTAATAATATCAATAGTAAAAACATTTGTATAAAATGTATTTAACACAATCTTAAAAATGGAGTTTCAATAAACTAAAGACATCACATTAATATATAGAGTTATATATGCTCGAGTGTAAAAAGTTATAAACTTTAGATAGATAGATATATTCAATAATTATAATTATGTTAGTAATGATAGTGAGGTCTATCATACTTTTGTGTTATATATTTATATTAAAAAATCTATTATATCATTTCAACTAAATATTCAATTAAAATGATTTTAAATCACAACGATCCAACACTAAAATCAACTTAATCATTGTAAATTTCATAAATTGACTATTCTTAAAAAGACATACACATATTTTCTTTTTTCTTATATTTAAAGTGACTTATTAGTAATATTGAAATAAAATAAAAAGAAAGACAAGAAAAATAAACAGATAAAAACAGCCTACAAGTTCATTTCCAATTTAAACTCTACAAATTTTTAAATTTGTAAAAAATATTAAAAACATTTTATTTAAATTATTTTTTAGTGGCATTTTTTAACTAATCCTATCAATGAGCAACTAATAATATCTCACCCTTTAAAAAAAAAAAAAAATTCCTCACCACCACTAACTTACAAATTCATTTAAAAGACTTGTGAATTAAACAATTCTTGAGTTTAAAACTTGGAAAACCCTATTATCTTTGACAAATTCCTATCCTATTGGGTCTTACCCGCCCCAACGGCACCTCTATTTAAAACCCTAGAAATTTGGGCGGGAGAATTAGAGTTCAGCGGGAGAGAGCTCAGTTGCAGAGAAGAGAGAGAGAATGGACGAAGAGACGGGTGTCGACGTTGAAGAGGAATTTAGGGTGTGGAAGAAGAACACGCCATTCCTATACGATCTCGTAATCTCCCACGCTCTCGAATGGCCGTCCCTCACTGTCCAGTGGCTTCCTTCGACGGACGGCCAAGATGGAGTCACCGTCCACAAGCTCGTCCTTGGGACCCACACCTCCGACGACGCTCCCAACTTTCTCATGCTAGCCGATGTCCTCCTCCCTCCCCGTCTGTCCCCCGCAGCTGCCGTTGCCGATCCCCAACCCCCCCAAATTCCCAAGGTAACAGCTTTTCTTGCATTGCAGTCTATTTGCCTTTTTTCAATTCTGGAACTTTATGGGATTTTATCAATTTGAAAAGAATTTACTCGTTGAAAACATTGCCAAAGTCATTTATCCTATCTATTTATCTGGCCCATGAGTCTGACTTGAAAATTTGGGTTTTAGTCAAGTATTTTCTGGAAATTATGTGAGCCGATGTGAGCGGACTTGGAAATATTCAGGTCTGGTTGGGTAAAAGAGTCCCGAACCCAATCGACCCTAAAAATTTATAAAGTACTAATGTAACTGTCACTTTTTACCATTGTTGTTATTCATTTATCTAATCCAATGAATGGTGTTGGGGCTGCGTGACATTCTGAGTTCTACTTTTTCACTCAATCCAATTTGTAGAACTCGCATTTAGATTTGAAAATTTTCCAAGGTAACAGCTCGTCTTGCATTCCTGTCTATTTGCCTTTTTAGTTCCTGATTTTGATGAGCTCTTTTTCATTTGAAAAGAAGTTTTTTTTTTTTTTCACAATCATTCTCAAAGCCATTTATCCCATCCACCAGATTGGATTGGCCTATCATCTCTCTAATTTCTACTTTTTCACTCAATCCCCACTTTTTTGTTCAAGACGGTGATATGACTTGAAGAACATTTAGTTGTGACAATGAGCACTTACCAACTGAGGGCTCTTGTCACCCAGGCCAATTTGTAGAACTCATATTTAAATTTGACAAAATTTTCTACTTATCCACCAACCATTTTGCCAAGGATTCATACTCATAAATGTGGTTGGTATCGGATGATGCCATCTCCATGATATATGAAGCTTTCTTATATTCCATCAGGTTACGGCTAAGTCCCCACAATTGCACTGTTCTTAATTATCTTATTATTTACCCCCCCTGTTTTACCATCTCCTAAGCACTAGAATTTACCCTACGATTGTTGCATTCCATTCAGTGTTCTGAAAAATGACATGATTTTTCTATTCCCTTATTGATCAGAATTGCAATTCCTTCATTTCATACAATTTCACATTTTTTCCCTTGTCTGCCTTTTTCTTATAATGTGATGTCATCTCTGTATCAAGTGTCTCAATCTGCATATTGGTTGCAGGTTCAGATAAAACAACAGATACATCATGATGGAGAAGTTAATCGGGCTCGATACATGCCACAAAACCCTTCTCTTATTGCCACCAAGACCAAAACTTCAGAGGTATTTGTTTTTGATTGCAGCAAGCACCCAATAGAACCTCAATCAGGTTCTTGCAACCCAGATATACGTTTGAAGGGGCATACTGAGGAGGGATATGGTTTGTCGTGGAGCCCATTGAAGGAGGGGTACCTATTGAGTGGTTCTCATGATTCTAAGATATGCTTATGGGACATATGTGCGACTCCACAGGATAAATTGCTGAAGGCAAAGGATACCTATGCAGTGAGTTTCTCAAACTGATGCATATGTTTACTACAAGTATTGTTTGGTGCATGGTAATAATTTATGCAAATGCGAGCAACTTGCCTTCTTAATGAATGGAACACTATAGGGTTCCATTTTTTTGTTTCTTTTTGGAATGATACTAGTGGGTACTTGTTCTTTTACTAGTAGACGATATCCATTGATGCGTATGTCACTGCTAATGGAGTGTTAAGAATGGAATGATGTTACATGGATTAACTCTTTTTTTTAATGCCTAAAGACCCTTTTTATCCATACATTTGTTCAAGATGAAAATGCCTTCCGTGACAATAGTAGACGACTTGTTGCATCTGTGAATGAGAACAAGAATGCTGCCAAGGAAAGAAGAGAGAGAAAAGGAAACCACAACACAAGGTCAAGGGCAGTGCAAGCATATTCTTGTTAGGAATTAGTTGAAATACAAGCCATGTAAGAATGTTTGATAATGATCCTAACCAATGGAGGAAGGTCCTAATTTATGAAAAGGAAACCTACTAATGGTCCAAAAATAACATTATTTCATGCTTTTAAGTACCTAGGTTTCTACGTGGATAAAGGACTTGTAAATAACTGTAGAAATAAATGTTATTTCTGACAAAATGGCATGCCCCATGCACAGATTTTGCAGTTGACTACCCAAGATGTAACTTGAAGTGCTGATATTTTTCTAGCATATGGATGCCTTTTCAGGTTCATGAGGATGTTGTTGAAGATGTCTCTTGGCACTTTATGAATGAAAATTTATTTGGGTCAGTGGGGGATGATCGACGCCTTATGATATGGGACCTGCGGTCATCTACTTCAGATAAGCCACTACAATCAGTAATAGCTCATCAGAATGAGGTGAATAAATCCTAAAGTATTCATTTCATTCATCTATGCTACCTCTGCACATTCATACCCATAATTGGATTCAATCTCAGTCTTTTTGACATTTACATTTGTTATTCAAATTTATTTTTGAAGTCTTTTTGGAACCTGCTGTACAGCCACATTGAGGAAAATCTCTTCATTTAATAACATTTTTTTTTCTAATTTTTTTCCTTTTCTTTCTCCCAAGGTATGGGGTGATTTGTAAGTAAATGTATGAGTCTATCGTTGTACAATGGGAAGACGAACTTGCCTAAATGTTCTGTGGAGGATCATTAATGGAGATTTTGCTTGTAAAACTCATTTTGAAAATTATTAGACACTAGGTTACATTTGAATATCAAATCGTTTGAACAAGTTATGCTCTGGATGTGACAGTGGCCTTTGACCATAGACGTATGTAGCTGTGCTGCATGATTAAGATCCTATTTGTTGATTTTTTAAACTAATGTACTTATGATACAAAGTTGACTTTTTGGAAATATGGATGTATATGTATAGGGTTACTCTATTATAAGTTGGCATGTTGATGGGATGAGTTCCGGTCGGTCTTTGCTATAAAAGCTTGAGCCTGTCCAAAGCCCGTTGTTTAAATCCCATTTATTTTGTAATTCACACGGTCACAAGGTTGCACCTAGCACTGTTTTTTATTAATATTATTTTTATTTTTTATTTTGCAAAATGAAAATCTAACTATTGAGGCCCCAGGTTTGAGTCCCGGAGTCCCGTAGTAACCCGACTCCTGTGGCTTTCGGGGGTCTACATGCATCTGGAGTTTTACCCAACGCCCTCGTACTTGGGGAGTGAGATTCTTGGGGTTTTTCGTCATAAAAATGTTTTCCTTAAAAAGTTTTAATAATAAAGTAACATAAAAGACATCTAAAAGGTAATAATTTGAGTAGTTCTTTAACTTTCTTTCAATATTAAGTAAATATTATATAATATAGTTCATTGAAGCTCAAATTTCAATTTTCCAACTTCCTAAAGTATAATACATTAATACCATTATATAATCCAAGTATATTATGAAAATGCAACAATAAACTAAAGAACCCTCCAAAAATCCAAAGGTTCTAATGCCCAATAACTCAGGCCTTAGAAACCATCAAAATAAAAACTTTCATTTTTTAACATTCTAAATAACCGATAATTCTATTATTTATAGGAATGGTAAGATTTTAAAAACAGTGATATATGTGTGTGTGTGTGAGAGTGAGGGGTAGGGCAAAATGGAGAGCTTGTAAACCCGGCCCTAGATAGATGGATTCTAATATATATATATATATATATATAGAGAGAGAGAGAGAGAGATGGATATATTAAGATGTTATGAGAATTATTAGGTTAATGATTTCAAGGAGTTGAAATTTTTGCACAATTCTAGAGCTTGAATTTTGGACTCGCCTTTATTTTAAATTGTCACTCTTTATTGGGTTCAATTTGAGAACTTTAGTGTGTACTCAAATAAGAAGCATAATATACACTAGTGCTTACAAGAGACAATCATATAGTTTTCACCCTTGTAGATGTGGATTTTGTCGGCAATGAGCTCACTTGGGCTCATAATTGAGCCCATTTACGTGTGGCCCATTTATTGAGGATAATTGGCCATTTCCTCTATATTTCTTGGCCCATACATTTGGCATCTAAATTCCTCCACCTAACCCCTACATGTGTAAGCTAGTGGCATGAGTTTTCTATCCCTTTGACATCTGGCATGCCAAGTGTCATTTGGTGGAATGAACATTTTTCCTCCCTTACCATGTGTCATGTGGTGTCACAAGCTTTCTCTCCCATTGACGCCTAATCCATCCATGAAGCACGCGGTGTTACAAGCTCTCTCCCATTGACACTTAACCTATCCACGAAGCGTGTGGTGGCACAAACTTATCTCCCATTGACACCTAGCCAACATATGTCATAGGGTGTTATGAACTTTATCTTCCCAATGACACCTACCCTCCTATGTATCATGTGATGCCATGGTTTGCTAGTCCTATATAAATCCTGAGTTCAAGTGAGAAACATATGATTTTGCAAATCTCATTTGCTATCATCCACCTTGTTATCATCATAGAGACCATTTAAGTCCATTGAATCAAGAGCGGAGAATTGTGTAGAGCTTTTTGGTTGTGATTGCTTCTATCTAGTCATCGGGAGTAAGGGTCTTGGCTCCCATTGGTCCAAAAAAAGAAGTTTTTATTTTAATTATATGTTTTTTTATTATGCTTGTTTAATTGTATTTTGAATCTATCATGCTAAGAGACATGAATAAATGGGGCCCACCACGCTTCGATTGTGCAGCCTAACAGATTGTTGGGTTGAAACACTTCAATTTCAAGTACTACTAGTAGTGTCCCGACCTTGTTGGATTTCCATGGCAGCCCCATCATCAGCATTTGATTTGGCTTAGGTACAAAGCAGGAGATTTCCATTTTCAATGACAGAGTATGAATTCCATCATGAATGAATTAGTCTCTGAAGATCTTTACTTCCCCCGGCATCCATTATATTGCTTATTTTTCGAGCTACATTTACAATTAGTGACTGGAAAAATTTTGCATTTAAATTTCCAGTGGTATTTAGTTTGTATTTCTATTTTTTTCTATTTTTCCCCTTTTTTGGTGAAGGTAACCATAAGCCCTTGTATGTTATTTTTATTGGGCCACAATGTTGTCCTTTTGTATTTATATATTTTATTATTCCCATTATCACTTAAGACATGAGGGTGTATACTTTATGTTGTTTTGATCGCAGGTAAACAGTATATGTTTCAGTCCATTTAATGAATGGATCCTGGCTACAGCATCTTCAGACAAAACTGTTAATTTGTTTGATCTACGAAAGCTGTCAACAACTTTGCATACATTCTCTAGTCACACGTATGTATACTCGTCATTAGACATTACCATCGCCAATACCTATAAATATCTGATGTATTACATTTGCTAAAACATGAACTGTCTCAATTATAATAGTGTTTGCAATATATGTACTAGTTCATTTTGCAATGTATTTACTATGTGCATCCTTTGAGACCCATATTTTTACTGACATCTTGATTTTTTGTATGTATATTTTGAGTTGCCAATTTCATAACTTGCCCAAGACTGGATCTATGAATTGATTTTCTTCACAACAGGATCAATCCATTTAGCTACTTGTGTTACTCTGGACCTTCACGTAGTAATACTATGGAATTGCCAATACATATCTGACAGGTCTTGAACTATGTGCGAAAAGCTTTGTACCCCTAGGGGTGTAACTTGGGTTAGGTTTGGATTTTTTGGGATTGTTGGGCTTTGATTTGTGACTGATTTTTTCATCACAAATTAACCAAGATGGCACTTGGTTGGGCTTGAGTTAGCCCAAAACCAACCAACCTCAACCACAGTGATCCCTAACGTCATCATCCTTGTTAGCCCTTTCCATATATGACCTCATGGTACCATATGGCCTGTTCAATCTAGTCTCTGTGAATTTCTCTCTTCCAGGGTGATATTTTAATACATGCATCTCAGTCAGTAATTATATCTGCCCCAGCCCCTTGCCCTTTTGCTGGTGTTACACTGGATTTGGTTGGTGATCAAGACTCCATTTCTAATTAGCATCACTTATGATCAGGGTCGCTAACAGCCTATGCTTCAAAGCTGAATCTTGCTGAGTGTGTCCATGATCCTGAGAAACCTGAAAATGAGCACAAGTTTAGCTTTTTAGTATTGGACTCGATGTGGCATTCTACTTTTTTTTTTTTGGAGTTATGCCAATTATTGATGCTATCCTTTTGGGGCTCATTCCATTTCACACTCACGATACAATCTCGGTCACCTTTCAAGGTGAATGGAATTATATGAAGATCACATTCAGGTGTCCCCCAAAAGTCTCTTTGTTTCTTACTTTTTTGCCTTGGAAGTTCAGTTTCTGATGCTTGGTTTCATTTTGTACAGTTTTCTACACTTCTTTCCTTATTACTGGACAAAAAAATGTTGTTCTGTTTCATGTGAATGCGAGCAATCATTTGTTTCATTGGTGGAACTTGAAGTATGATCATGTTGCTTTGATTTGATCAAAATGAAAATTCTTTCCTGTCTTTGGTTTTACAGAGAGGAGGTCTACCAAGTTGCATGGAGCCCCAAGCATGAAACAGTCTTGGCTTCATGTGCAGCAGACAGGAGAGTAATGGTTTGGGACCTCAACAGGTACCGAATACTGACAAAATGAAGTCTGTATAATGTGTTTAACATAATGAGAATTTGAGAAGAAAGAGTATGTATTGGTGCAATTGCTCCAAAATGGTCCTAGATGTTATGTAGTCCATCAGTCCATGTCTAGTGTGGTTCTAAATTATCCCCATTAACTTGGCTCTTCAGTAATTTATAGAATGCATTTTGCATGTATGCTCACTGTTCCAGTTGTTCCTCATCCATGGTCTTCTCATTGTCTCATCTTCTCTCCTTTCTTGTTTTCTAGTACAAATCCAGTTTCCATTGATTTAATGATGACTCTGAAGCCCTTTCCTCCTCTGGCCAGTACTGTATGTCTAATGAAGGACCATTTTTTGAAACAAACGAGATCTTTTAAAGTCTTAATTATCAGATCTCAAAGAGACATATTTCACTTTTTCTCAGCGGCATCATCATGCATGCTTTTAGATTTCATTGCTCATGTTTAAAGAAGTAATTTTGAATCTTTCATCCTGATCACTTTTCTGCTTGTGCAAGTCTTATTTGTATATCTTTGCTTAAAATTTCATGGAAGAAATAAACCATGTTGGCATGATGAATTATGGACGGCTGCTGTTCTCCCCTTCCAAATCTAATTCTAATTACGTGGAATTATGCTGTTTTTCACATAAGCAGTGGATTTGGTTGATGTTCCAGTTCCCATACCCCCATGGTCTGATGGCTCACTGGATGGGGCGTGTGGTATGCCCATATGCCTACCAGATTGGAAGATCACCCATCTGTCACTCCTTTGCCTTTTTCCCCCATACGATTCTCAGGATCTTTAGTTAACTGTATATTCACCGGTCTCTGCTTGAAGATTAGGAACTTCCAACCTTGCATATCTTGTTTGTTTAGCCCCATCTGCAGTGAGATTTATCAAAGGAATGGTCTGGAATAAAGAGGGTCCACACTCATTGAACTATGAATTTTCTAAGGATCTGGTGTATGATACCTGACAATCACCTATTCTTGGTAGAAAAATTCAAATGAGAATTGATGTTGTCTATTGTGCTCTGTTTGACTGGGGTAGTTCTTTCAGGATTGGCGATGAGCAAACATCAGAAGATGCTGAAGATGGACCTCCTGAGCTTCTATTTTGTCATGGCGGCCACACTTCGAAGATATCAGACTTCTCGTGGAACCAAAATGAACCATGGATGATCTCAAGCGTTTCTGAGGACAACATTCTTCAAGTCTGGCAGATGGCTGAGAGCATTTATCGAGACGATTTGGACATGCCGGCCGATGACAATTCATAAATTGTGCCTTGTATTTGTTTTTACATTCATACTTGGTGGAAGTTTTGTGGCAGTTGATATTACAGTGGATGGGACAATGGCGTATGTAGTATATGAAACGGATGGTGTCGTTTTCCCCTGATGGGTACTTAGTTAAACACTTAACAAACATTATTCAATGACATTTTTTAACCTTCCCCCCTTCAGTAAACTATGCATATGCTTATCGAGTTATCGTCTTTAAATTTGGTACACTGGGGAGTTTACATATTTGCATTCAAGTATGGAAAATCTGCCTGGCCGGAGCAGACTTTCGGAACTCATTATGGCCAAGCTTTTGAGCTGAAGGATGCTCAAAACCACTTCAAATCAGGGATCCAAAAAACGCTACATCCGATATTTCGGCTGATAATTTTCTCTCATATGTTTTTTCCTATTTTTTTCATTTCTCTCTCCTCCGATATTCAAAACCGTAAAAAAACCATATCGATTTTTGTTTTTTAAAAAAAAAAATTAAATAAATTTTAAATATTAATTTTTATGCATATTGGCCGATAACTTTTTTTACTGGCCGATACGATATCGTTCGGTCTTGAAAAACTGATACATATCGACCGATATTTCACTCCTGCTTCAAATGTCTTGTGCCAAATATTGCAAATTTTCTTGTTCAAGATGGGATGATTGATATGATTTACAATATTAGGTATTAAAACTATACCTAATATATATGCAGAAACATAGAATGTAAAATCATAACCAAGTGCCCAGTTGTTTACTGTAGATCATATTAGTAACTTATAAAATTTATCGGCCAATACCGAGATTTGAACCCCTGCTTAGGAGCTTAAAAAGCTAATGTTTATACATTGGGCCTGGTCCTAACTGCAAATTCTCTAACTGCGGGGATTTAATTATATACTATGATCTAGAGTGGGATAGGTATTCCTGCATCCTTAGAGCACCCAGAAATCCAATGGCATCCCTGGTGGTTGAAGTGCCACTCAACTTGGGAACAAGGATCCAAAATTCAATGGGGCCGAGATCTCAGCATCTCGTCTAATATTACTCTCTTTTTTGGGCCAAATCTCAGCCTAGACGAAGATGTATTGACCGAGATGAAGAGATCTCGGTCATATCAGCCGAGATCTCGCCTGAACGGCTGATACATCTCGTATCGGCCGAATTTTGGACCCCTGCTTGGGAACAAACATCCCCTTTAGGAGCTCCGCCCCATTGGGCCTGGTAGGGGCCATCACTTCAACAAAGCAACCTCCCATAACCAACAGCAGAGCAGCTATAGAAAGCCCCAGTTTCCTTATCTGCAAAATCATTTGAAAGAACCACATCATAAAAGGCCCATCAAGCTGTTTAAGACAACTATATCGGCCCTAGGATTTGTGCAAATTATGTTGATCTACAAAAAAAACCCAACAAAAACACGTAGGCTTTTCATCTATGTAAACAGATGGGCTTTGGATTCAGCCTTAAAATCATATGGGCCTGTAAGTAGACTTGGAGACTATAAATGAGCTAAAGGCCTCAAGCTTGAACAAAGGAAAGCCCAATGAAATTCTCCACCTTTTTCCCTTCTTTTTCCTATAGAGAGAGCACAGATTTTCCCCTTGGATGGTCTTTAGTCACATTTAAAGACTAAAACCAAAAAATTTACCAATATACTTTTATTATGATTTTTGTGGACACAAATATGCAAGTCATTATTATGTATAACTTGTCCAAAAACAGGTCTTCATTATTTTCAATGAAATAAATAATGTCTTTTACAGATCGGAAATGGTAATTAAAATCATGAGTTTACAATGTTTGATGGAAAGAAATAATCAATGTTTCTAATTCCAACACTGTTGTGACTGCTTCAAAATCAAACTTTAAACCATGACCAAATTACAAAATTTCTCCATAAAAATGAAGGCTCAGCATTGCCACCATGATTCATAATTTAATTCCATTCATGTATTCTTGATGGCAAATTAATTTACTAAATTGGAAAACAGAAAATGTATCTATCTACTTGCTTCCGTTACTTATTTCAAGGTTTGATTCTTGAAGACTCTCCAACTGCTTGTTCCATCCGGGTGTACCATTCGCCAATCCGTGTATTCTCGACCATGTCCCTACCAGCCCTCAAGTATCTAATTGGCCTTAGGACACCAAAAACAGCTAGGTCTGCTATATTGGGTTTGGAACCCCCTGCGGAAATAAATCACAGAAACAAGATTGACATTGTTTTTCAGATTCAATTATCTATACTTATTGACAAAATTATGATGAGATGGGCATACCGAGAAAATTTCTGCCATTGAGAGCTTCAACCCATGTCTCAGCGGCTTCATATAAAGCTGCACGTTCATCTGTGATATTGTGTTTCTTCTTCAATTTCTTGGATACAAAATACATGGCTGCTGCCCCAGCATATTTCACTGACAACCTCTCTGCGAAGCTGAAATTACCTGCACTTGAGGATTTTAAGTGAGCCATATGCTGTATATTTTATATTAGTTTAAATGTGAAGATGGGGATTGGAGAACTGGCAAAACTGACCAAGATAGATAGGATCAGGATTTGACATAGTACTATTTGTGTCCAGTATATCTTGAACCTGGGAGCAGGTACTGATATATTGGGTCTAGACTCGTACTTTCTTTTTAAATGATATACGTTAAATAATGATTTCAAAAGAAACTTCACAATTTTGGCACTCCATGTTCAAGCCATGAACATTTTCTTATTCTTTTGGTAGGTATCTGGTAAGATTATCTAGCCTGCTACCTGAATCTAATATTTTTCATATTGGCTCCAGTGTGCTATTCGACCCACGCTGGCTGTTGTACTAACCCTATTAACTGGTTAATCTCAGATTCCCTTTTCTCCCAATATCGAAGCGGTAATTTGTTATTTACTTCTTGCAGCAGTTTAGTGAACTTTGCATTTCCGGGTATGCATCAAAGGATGGGGACAACTTACATCCCGAATCCAACCTGTTTACAGACCTACCAGTTACAGGAAACTCAATGTTACTTAAGTTCCAGTTTGATCTCAAGTTACATCCTTCCATGTTGGAATGTTACATATATCTGAAAAAAAAAAAAACTTCCCCGCACAAACCCTCAATACGCCGCCCCCCCACCCCCCTTTCTTTTCCATTTTTTCGATATTTCTAGGTTAAAGGAAATCAAAGAAAAACAATGTTAAAAATCTTTCTTCAAACAATTGCAGAAAAGTACTGAAACCAAAGAAACAAAAATAAGCTGATACGCTTCAGTTGAGAAATAAAAGTTATGAACCTGAGAGTAGCCAAGATGAAAGCAGCATGAGCATGAATAACAACACCAATGGATGTGAATTTTTGAGTTACGCAGGTAAGTTTGAGGAGAGTGACATGGCACCCATATGAAAATTGGTAGAACATCATGTTTAGGCAACTTCTTTCTTAGGTACCTTATAACAATTTCTGACAACCTATGTTAGAGGGTGAAGTCCACTGTCTTACATGTCGGATCAGCTGGACAGGTATGGAATCTCAAGATCTATATAATAGCTATGTAGTTACCAGGTTCGGGCCCATCTGATCATCTAGTCCCCTAATCTTAGGACCACACAATCTCAAGAGCATCTAACAAACGTCTTAAATCTAACAGCTAGAATCACTTTGCAGTGTGCCAAAGGCGTATACTTGCCAAATCATGAGGAGAAGGATGCATTTAGGATTTCAATTGGTCAAAAAGTAGGCTCCACTCAGACACATCACCTCAATAAACTACATCACATTGTATTTTAAGGCATGAGTACATATATGGAGGTCTACTACTGCCAGAAGATGGTCCCCATCCCATAAGATGACAAATGTACGGATGAATACATATCATGTGAACTGGGTGGGTGCTCAAAGTGGGATCCATTCAGAGCTAACCATTGATTTTAGGCATCTAAAGTTTGAAGCCATTGGTCAATAATTTTATTTTTGAATGTTCAATCCAATGCTGAGAATCAATTAAGTGTTTAGATTCACATGCGCTAGGGCAGATTCTCTATCCAGGTTTACTCTAGATTTGCCATATATATTAGAATTAGCATCACATGCACACCCAGTCACACATGGGACCCACCCATGGGCCCACTATATGGAGATAGGTGGGTTTGAAAATCTAAACATGGATGTGGGGAATAAAAAAATTAGCAGGACAAGAAGTCCTCTAGTTGTGGTTTTCAAGGCCCCTAGGACCAATGGTTCAACCAGGGTTCGGGACTTCATTCCAATGGTGGGGCTAACTCATTAAAGGTTCAAAATGGGTCAGGATCCAATTCAAGTGGGGTGTAAGAAAAAAAATTCCCCACGAGGACCTTACCACATGGACCTTCAACACAAGGACTGTAAGCTTATCTCTAGCTTCCATTAAGGACCGTATCACGTGGAAACTCCATGGAACAGGGATTTTACCACCTGGAGACAATTCACCTCATCAACACACAACTTTACCCAATTTGATACCATTATGAGTTACAAAAACTATATATTGAGTCAACAATCAAGCTGTTTTTGTGTACCCAGCTTGCATTATGTGCTCATATGAAAAGGTTCACATGTGAAAACTGTCTTGAAAAATTATCCATAGAAATCCCAAATAAAGAAATAGATGAAGGAACTTCTATATTCAATCCAAATAGCTGCAACCTACACCCCATTAATCGATATAAATCCCAATTTGAAGTTCATCGCCCTTTACACGCTACTTAAGTTTGAAGCTAAGAACTTTATTTATCCAAGCTTTTCTAGGGTCTAGATATTTTTTTTTTCCCTTTTTTCCTTTTTGTGCTCAGTATAATAGTAAGTAACAATAAGACCCTCAACACACCCCCTAACGCAATATGGTTCAATGCATTATGGAACTATTTTTTCGGAAGTGGTGCATCATATGAACTACATTCATGGATACATACATGCCCACCTCAGTAGGCATTATGTGTATGGCACCACGTGAATTGGGCAGGGGGTGCAAAACACCCCCATCGAGGTATTCAACTCTTGCAAGTACTTGCGGTTGGATGCAATTCACAATGCTAGAAGCTTTCTGTGGGGGTGATTCCTTAGTTTAAGTGGTCCCCTATTCAACCCCTAAACTCTAAGTGGGCATGCATGCCTGTACAATCATGATACATCCTTCAGTAACCTCTCTTTAATATTCATCCCACAGTGAATCTCTTTAGTGAAGAAAACAACTTCCATAACATCTTACCGTGGCTTGTAATATAGTCAAAGGATTCAAGAGCCTCAGAAGTATTCCTGTATATGTTTGGTGATAATACATGGACCAAGTGATCATCAACCCACCTACAAAGTGGCAGAATGCATATCAGTCCAACTATGCCAACTAAGCACGTAAAACTGACAACTAGAAGGATGAATAGCAGCAGTTTGTAATGTTTGCAAGATATCTAAATATTATTTGAAATGAAAGGATCATATGCATAACCATGCTGGTAACAATAGGAACAAACAATTAAAAGCTTAACATTGATATAGTCACATAATCCTACATGGATGAAGAAAAAGCGACTATACAAGAAGAAAATAAATCAATCATCGACTTGAAGATGGTCCATCTCATGAAATGGATGACAGATTCAGCAGGAGATCGTTAAATGGAAAATTGAACTTTCATGGAACTCATCTTTCCAATGGGACTGCAACTATTGGAAAGCAATTGAGGATCATTTAAGTCAGGCTATCCTTTTCCATTCAGGCTGACTAAGGATTGCTTTCACCAACGATGTTTAGGTGCAACTTCTGTCATCTGACTTTACAGAATTGTCCATGGTGGTGTTTCAGGTTCTGTGATTCAGGGGGTTTGATCAGTGATGTCAAATATGATAAATGGATCTAATATTCCATGGATGTTGGCCAATGGACTAAGGAGACCAATTTCTTATAAACTATCTTAATCACATTGCCAGATGACCAAGGCTGGTAGTATGGCTAAGTACAATCATTGAGGCAGGCAATAATTGTTTTTACTGTAGCCTTGACCTTAAATGTCTCTTCTTTTTCTTTTGGCTTTTTGTTGGCTTGTCTGGGTGCTCTTCTTTAGTTCCTTTGGAAAAAAAAATTGCTACTAATTTTGAAAACATGAAAATGATATTCAAATCAATTGCATAATCACTAATCAGAAAGCTTAGGTCATAAAGTCTAACTAAATTTGAAAGCGAGAGTGGAATATTTAATTACATGGAAAAAAAAATTCACTAAAAAAAAAAACTGAAGTCCACTGTTTATAACTGGAATTAATTGTTTTAAGAAGACCAACTTCAGAAAGAAAAAAAATTAGTAGTATCATAACTGTGATGAAGAAGGAAAAAGAAGCATACCTACGCCACTTCTCTTCATCATCAGTGAGCACTGCTCCCTCAGGATGGATCCTATGGCTTAACTTGTCAACTATATCTGCAATAAACACAAGTTGACATCCTTTAGAAAAGCAGGGAAAAAAAATCAAAATTGTGATATACTCAATATATACATGATCATAATTATGCTAGTGTACAGTGATGCACCCATTTTCTACTTTAAAAGGGAGGAATGATCAAAAACCTGATGAATCAACCAGCTGTTCACCATCCACTGTCAGTATTGGGACCTTCTTATAATCGGACCACTTGATTTCTTTTTTGCTCAGGGGGTTGACCTCTACAACTTTATATGGTATATCATAATAGTCCAAGAACGCTGAAAAGCAGAATTTTCAAAAAGAGCACAAAATATTGGTTAGTTGATGAGCAAGAATCCCACTTTAATATGATAGGAAAGAAAATGGCCGTTGCATGTTCTCCGTGTCTCTCATTAGACCAAATTTAGTACCTTTATCCAATTGAAACAAGTTCATAATAATGTTAAAAGCTATCTTTCAAATAATAAAATAGCAATAATGTTAAGAAGTAGAAACACTAAAAAAAAAAAATCTCAGTATATGAATTTTGTTATAGAATGAGAAAGCTGAGTACAACATCTTTGGATCCTCATCTATGGAGAAATCAACTCATAGAGGGAGAAAACTTTTAAAGAAAAAAAAATTGCAGACAAAAAAACCATTCCCAGACAAGAGCTTGCAAGCACAGTTGGTAAGTGCTCATTGTGGCAACCATAACGCCATGACTTTAAGTTCTATGAGTGTCAGTTTTTTTTTTTGGAAAAACACATAGATAATCAATTCATAAAAGAATGGGCTAAATCCAATTATAGTTGTCAACTCCAAATAGATGGACAATCATTAGAGTCTTGAAGCTATAATGATCATGATGATGACAAATCCAGGCCAACAAGGAAGCTCCTCTGCTGGGCCTTCAAGTCAACATTTGCTTCAAGACGTGCAACCTTGGAAGATTGAAAGACGAGCTCATAACACAGTTTTTACAGGTTTGAGTCATGTTACCATTTAAAAGGAAAAAGAAACTTGGCAACTCCACGAAACAGATGCAAAAAGATATTTCTATGAAAAATATACATAATTAAAAGTAAATACACTAGAGATCAATAAACAACATATATAACCCGTGAGGGTTGGCTTGACGGTCAAGAACCCGCCTGATATGCAGGAGGTCTTAGGTTGGAGTTACTCTCAACACAAAAGGGCCACTCCCCATAGTGTTATCCGATGTGTGTGAATAGGGAGATTTGTACATGCCCCAAGAATTAGTCAGGTGCTCTAAGAGGCCTAGACACCTTGGTCTTCAGAAAAAAAAAAAAAAATAGAAAACATATAAATACTTTACAGAAATAAAGTGCGTAGGTATAACATTGTTCTCCAAAAATTATATTTGCTCATTACACTGTTAAACACTAGAATATTCACAGTTTTTTATTTTGGGCATTCTATGCTTATAATTTAATGACATGCCATTTTTCAGAGAGTAGGTTAGTGACATATTATATACTTTTTATTCAAAGAGGGTGATTCCTTGGTTCTAACATCATGGGCATAAGGTTTTTTTCTTTAAGTAAGAAATCCTTAGATTTCATTATATAATCACGATAAACTAGAACTTATGAGAAACATCAAACAGTTTGAGATATATGTGACAAGTGAGGAAAGCCCACCTGATTTTCTGCCCATTTAATACATAAGCTGAATTTCTTGCCATTAAAGGGATAAGGCTATACCTTTCTGCTGATTGCACCATACAAGGTTGAATATTTGGCAACAAAGAAACAAAAAGATGAAGTGTTTGTAGCTACAATTATGGTAAAATGGATATGTGGAGTGACAAGAAAATATAGAATTAGGAAGATTACACACAGAGTAAATCAACAGGTAGCTCCAATATATAAGAGAATTCAGGGAATGTAGTTGCATGGGTACAAAGAATTAAAGGGCTGCAATTACAGCACACAAGAAGAACAGGGAAGAAAATACTTGGAGAGTAGTTAGAAATGATATCCAAGATTGTAGAATGATAGAAAAGTCAATTCATAGTTCCACTGGTTTCATGAAACAGCAGAAATGAACAAGGTTTAAGCAAAATAGGAGGAAAGGCCACCATTTAACCCACTTCTATAAAAAATAAACAAGCACTCAAGGAACCCTTCTTTTTCCAATCCTCTCTTTTTCAATCTGCTCTCCTCCCCATGAAATTGCATGAAACTCTAGATTGAATAATGGAGCTGATTCAAGGATTTTCCACTGAAAGAGAGATACCCAGTGAGTCAACTACAGAATGAGGGCACCTGCCCTGGACTATTTCCAGTATACCAAGGAAAACAAGTGAAAAATGTGAAATAAGTTCCAAGATAATAGAGGCAGTTTCTTGAATAAGAATAGTTTTGTCAAGAAAAAGAAAAAAAAAGAAAGAGAAAAGTTAATTGGGATCTCTACAGAAAATAGGTACCTACAACAATGTCTACAATTTTGGAATGTAAATACATTCCATCTACACACATGAGACTCCCTTATATGAGCATCTAAAAGACTTAGGGATGACATTGGGAGGAGAATAGAGCAGAGATTGTTTACCTAGTGCAACTACCAACAGCAGGAGTCTCGTCTAAAATTTGAATTTACTTTGTCTTTGTTTAGGTGCCCAGCCAAAATCATCAAAAGAATAGAAGGGCTTGAACATGAATCTCGTGGCTGGATAGCAAGGAGACAATTGAATAAAGACATCTACTTTCTGGAATATGATGTAGTTAGGAAACAGGAATCTCAAAGTAGCGTTAGAATTAGAAGGTAAACACCTTTTTTTCATCCAAAGAGAGACTTAAAAACTTATAAACCAAGCTTTGCTTGAAAATTTGGTTTAGCAGACACGAGATAGGGTAGAATCGCTATCAAACTAAGTTGCACAAGTACAGGTGCAAGTGTCGGAGTTCGGCATGGGTGCAAGTGTCGGACTTGGCAATCTAGAAAAAATAGGACATCGGGACATGACACCATTTTTAAACAAATTTAAATATAAATTCATTTTAAATGAAAAAATGTGTGAAAATAACGCTAATAGAAAAAAAATGTAATATTTTTACCCCAAATATTTAGAAGACAAACATATTGATATTTTAGTTATCTTGAAAAACAATTCTAAAAAGCACTAAAAAACTCCACGATGAACAAATGCGAGTGTCTATAAGCGTCCAACATGGACGCATCACAGATTTTAAAGTGTCCGTGAAATATAGCTATCAAAGTATGTTAGCTCCTCTTTGAGAAGTATCTATGAATAGACGAATAGTAGTCGGTCAACTCCAGATTGATGGAATAAATGGCTTAGATGATGATAATGATCAGCTTATGGCATGAACAAGCGACAGTTTAGTGAAGGTGGTATTTTGTGACCTGGAGAAAAAATGTGACTCAATTGCACAAATCAAAGTAAAAGCCATGACTCGTGACATGGATTTTATACTGGGAACATAAATTTTATTTAATTCTTGTTTTTTATTCTTCTTCTTCTTCATTCAAAACGCCATTTTCATTGTTGCTATTATTGTATCATGGTTGCAATGTGAATTCTAATTTTTTATATTTTTTTTGACAATTTACTTTTAAATACGACAACAAATCATGTTATCATGATATTATGCCAATATCAAGGTTCAAAGCAGTACCCAATATGGTTGAACCTAACTAAACCAAATCAGGATAAAGATGGTTTAACTAATGGTTCAATTTTTAAAACGTTACCTTAGTTCATAATGAACCTGCTCACAATCGACAATCTCACAGAGAATAAGAGATCATTATAAAAAACCAAGGAAGGGAGTGAAAGAGAGAGAGAGAGAGAGAGAGAGAGAGAGAGTACCTTTGACCTTATTGCAGAAGGGACAAGCCTCGTATTGATAGAGTACGACATCACGGGGGAGAAGGTCAGGAGAAAGAGGCTCCTTGGCAAGGGCTTTAGAGGAGAGGGAGGAGTAGGAGAAGGCCCCAGCGAAGGCGAGAATGAAGGAAAGGGGTCTGGAGGAAGAGAAGGAGGAAGGTGAGCGAGGAAACGATGACGTGGTGTAGTAGGCAGCACGTCGGAAGAGAGGGATGAATCTGGGTTGGGGTTGGAAAGGAAGGAGAACTCGTCGAAGCAATTGAGAGGTAAAAAGCTGAGCTCTTGCCATCTTCCTCGCAGTTGGCGATTCAGATTTCAGAGGAGAAGAAGAATTTTTCCTCTCTTTTCTCTCTCTCCCTCAAGAAGGGGCTTTAACCGGGGGTTTGCCATGTAATCATGTTGAAATTTAGAAACCAAAATTTCGAGAAATTAGATTTATACAATAACAAAAATTAAGATGTTAATTTTTTTATACCTTTGTAGGGGAATATAATAAAAAATTTTGATTGGCTCTTCACAAAGGGAAGTATCTAATTAATGAATCTAATATTACAGTGAATTAAAAAAAGTATATTCTTTTTTTAACTGTCTTACTATCTTCAACCAATTATCTGCTTTAATATAATTATATAGAGTAAGCAGTATAGTTTATTTCCAATATTCAAACGGATGAAGCCTATGCAATTTTAGAATCTCCTATGTCATAATTCACAATTAATTTTTATTTTAAAAATTATAAAATATACAGATCAAATGGTGTAAAATCGACACTCGTTGACCGTGTAACCATGAATGATGGTTTCATGAAGTTGAGCTGAGTTCAAGTCTCAATGAAGTGAAAATGTACAGAAAAATTAACATATAATATAAAAACTTATAATTTCAAAGTAAAATTACCATTTTTCTTACATAGAAAATGAAGTCTAATATAGATTTCAAAGTAAAATATATATATATATATATTTATATATATATATATATTTTTGTGTGTGTTTAAGGTCTTAAATATACATAATAATATTTTTATAAGACTAATTCTCATGAAACTTTCATATAAACTTTGTTTTTTAAAATCTATATTAGACCTAATCGATTCAATCTCCCTCTCACACTCACCTATACATGTGAATATAAAGAGTAAATCCATGGACAACGATTAATTCAACTCAAAGGAAATTGGAGGCTGTTCAAAGTCCAATTCCAATTGCATATTTAGAGGATCACATGTGTACACCCATGCACTGTTATGTGGACTTTGGTGAATCACATGTTTCCTCTCCTACTCTCCTATTTCTCTATCATTCTAGACTCCAAATTTTGACAAAGGAAGAATCATTTTATGTAATTTAAACCTAACTTAATAAAAAAAATCCATGTTCTAAGCTTTGTATTATTTAATCCATTCCTCTTCTTCTTGAAAAGGTGATACATCTATTGTCCATTTAAATGTATGGATCCTAAGTGAGTTCAAATTGTTCATAATGTTAACTTCTTTATTAGATTTAAATCACATTATAATTGAAATCTATTTAATATACACATGTTTAGCATGAGTTCTACTCTTTGATATGGTACTTGTTTTTTTTTCTAAACTCACATTGACATTGAATTTTAACCCTACGATCAATAATATATGAAAGATGTTCACATGGGTGTAGCTCTTATAATTTTTCATTTTAGAAAGTGAGAGGTGTCAGGTTCAAGCCCCTATAACTTCAATTGATATACCTTTAGAGTAGTGGGTATCGTCTCTAAGAGTTTTACGTTGAATTTTTTACTATTTTTCACAATTATTAACAGTAAACTTTTGGTAAAAAAATTGCTTTAAATGCTTAAAAATATGAAAAAAATAGAAATGGGCTTCTCCATTACACCATTACTTATTAACAATGTCAAATGAGTTAGATTCAACAATTACACATGACCCCTTTTGGAGCTACCAATTATATTAGCTAAAGATTATTTTTAAAATTATTTAAACATAAAAATTGTTACATGATATTTATATTATGAAAATAAATGATTGAATATGAAAACGTTATTCTTTAAATTAAAATCAAAGAACATTTTTAATTTTAAAAATTACATTTAAATACATCTATAAATATATTTTAATTAGCGTGCCTAAATATAGTAGGTATTAAAATATCAAGGAAAGCCATTAGCGAATCCACTCTGCCAAATAGGCACAAATCCAAATTCGACGGAAAGGGTTTTCCCGGAATCAATTCAGGAGTGAGAGAAAGAAGGGAAGAAAATGGTGAGAGGAAGCAGAGCCCTTTTGAGGGAAAGGGTTCCTACGATGAGCAAAGCTCTTGCCGACCTTCTCGTCTGCCCACTCTCTAAGCAGCCCTTGAGGTCTCTCTGTCCATTTTATCCACCGTCAATTTCATTATTAGTATTTTATCCACTGTTCATTTATTAGTATTAAGTAATAATAAGCAGAGGTAAGAAAAAACCTTCACTCCTATCCTTCTCTCTTTTCTTCCTTGTTGTAGGCAATGTGAAGAAACCGATTCTCTTGTCAACGATGCTTTTGGAGTTTCCTATCCTGTAATCTTTCTTACTTTTCCTACCACTACAAATTCTAGCTGACCCACTTCTCCATTTGTTGATCCAATCCGTTCATCGATTGGGTCCCACTTAGATGGCCCTGTGCAAGATATCCTACAAATTGGATGGGTCTATTGCATTTGGTGAATTCACAATGGGGTCTACTGAGTAGATGAATTGCATTGTGAACATGGGTCTGCGCAATGGAGCTTGAACCGCTGGCAGCATAAACTTTTCTGGGGCACCAGTAGCTTGAATGCTTATTTTCACGATGCTTCATTTTCACATTCGGCATTCAATATTACTTATTTTCTCAAATATTGAATGCTTAATGCCACATGCAAAATGGTAAATACTGAATGTGAAATACTTAATATGGAAGTGATGATGGAATGGTTGTGATCTTTTTGCATTTGGTGAATCCACAATCAAGTCTATTGGGTGGACGGTTTGGATTGTGCAAATGTATCTATGCGTGGTGCTTGGATTGTTTTTGCTTTAGTAGGAGAAACTTTTCTGTTGGGCTAACAACAAGTGACACATTTTTATTTTTACATTTAGCATTTAGCATGCAGCATTCAAACATTCCTTAATGTTTTTTCACACACTAATGCTAAATGCAAAATGCTAGATACGAAAATGGTAATGTTTTGGATGAGATCTTTTGCATTTGGTGAACCACAGTGGTGTCTACTGGATGGATAGCTTGGATTGTCCGCATATCCAATATACGTAGAGCTTAGGCCTTCTGCTGCACTAATGGAAAAAACTTTTCTGCCACACCAATAGTATGGTGCTAGTCATCCTTTTCACATTTAGCATTCGATTATTTTTCAAATGTTGAATGCTAAACAATAAATGCGAAAATGGTGATGTATTGCCACAATATTTGGTTCAAAAGAAAAGTTTCTGCTGTTAGTGCAGCAAATCATCCAGACTCACATGTATGAGGCTGTGGGTATTGCTAGCATCTACTGTTTTGCGCATTGGAGAAGGATTTGTACGTATGATGACTCTCTAAAATTTGTTCATCATAATAGAATTTTATTTCCTCAACTATGTTACATGTTGGTGTTTTATTAAGTCTCTGTTAGAAGCTAGGATAGAGGAGCATTGTTGTAGGTGTCAGTCTTATGAAATCCAAATATTAGTTCTGCCTATTAATTTGTTGTTTACCAGGGAATTGGAAATATAGAAGTTAGATGCATAGTGGTGTACACTAATGAGGATGTACAATAATGAGGATGATCTAAGTCCAACTAAGTTGTATTACAATTGTAATCCAACCCACCCTATGTGGCTGGTCTAGCCCACTAACATGTATGAGTGGTTATATAGAAAATACTGAATGTTGATTTCCTAATAAACTAAATTTTAATATGGTTTCATGGTCAAAATCATTGAACCAAGAACATTTAGTTGTTCTAGCCATTCACTTTGGAGGCCAAAAATGGGATGGTTATGATCATGAAGTTGATCTGTTGTAAGTGTCATGTAACCAGTCATCATACATATAGGCAGGCTAAAATGGATGCGGTGTACTATCATTATACAACATGCAGTTGGACTGGGTCATTTGACGTACCCCAAACTACAACTAATTTAAGTACTTTGGACCTGTTTGGTATTTGCTCATGGACCGAGAATGATTTAAGCTAATTCAAATAGAAATGATACGCCCTCTCCAAAAAAGAGAGAGGCAACAAAAAGTGGAATGGATGTCATTTGGAAATGGTACAACCCACCACACTTGCAATTTATTGGGGAAAGCTGCTCATTCCAAGCTGTTCTCAGTCATTTGGTATAACAACAGGCTCTTCGGTAGCAGAAATGGTTATCCATTTGGAATACATTTGAGGCCTGGTGGTTGTTACAAATCACACCTGGAACAATACATTATGCTATAATAATAAAAATGTAATGATGTTTTTGGAATTAATGTGCTAGGATAGAATTTGGACTTACTCCTTTAAGGTATAGGGAAATGTTAGTGACTTTTGTTTTGAAAGAGAATTTTTAGCAACTCATATACAGTTGTAAACATCATAAGGTGTAGGAAAATATTAACTACTTGTATATTGTTGCTAACTGGATGTGCATATGCTAAACCATCATCATTGTCATTGTTGTTATCAAATCCTTTACCCCATCTATTTAGGGTTGGCTATCTGAGTTATACTTTTTCCACACAACCTTCGTACTTTTGAATGTATAAGCAGAACTCGTATTTGTATATGACAAGATTTTTACAGGGATTAACTTTCCTTCTAATGCCTACAATCGTCCTTTATCATGGCTTCCCACATGCATGTTAGAATACCAACATGTGGCCGAGTTGGACAATTTTAGCCTTTCAATATTGGTTTTTAGATTTGCATAGTTGTCTATTTTCTTTTTATCCTTCTATTTGGCTGTTGTCAATCAATAATGGTGATTACGTGGTCAACTTATCAATCAAATAATGGTGATTATCTGATCAACTTGATTCTAGGCCGTTCTTTATCCACAACATGCCACTGTTTAATTGTTCCGGATTGATATGTAGTGTGGGAGGGAAGCTGTGTCAGCAGCCTCCTTATTACATAGGCTGCATCATTGGGTCTAAAAAGGCTTAAGCCCAAAAATAAAAAGAAAAAGAAAAATGAAATACATCATTTCTCCTATCAACTGATCATCAAAAACATGCTAACTGAGTTATGTTGTAAATTATGACTTACAACTGTAAAATACTCACCAACGTCATTAGTTTGTAGTTTTTATGCCTTTTCAAATCCTTTGCTCATTATAACTATGAATGTTCATGCTTGACAAGTTGGTAGGTAATATCTTTTTCAGGCATGCTTGTCAGCTAATGCTGTGATTGTTGGCTTCTGTCAAAAGCCAGGGGTGGATCGTAATAACAGTTTTCTGGGTTGTGTGTAAATATTGGGTTTTTTTTTCTCTTTTTGAGGGATGTGGTCATGTGGTTATTCTATATTCCTTATTGGTTATCTTTTATTCTTTTGTATTGATTCTCTTCTTTTGTGGATCGGTGTATGCTTCCTATAACGTACCTTTTTCTTACTGATCTTTTTTTGTGACTCTTTTTTCTAACGGTGGCTTTCATTCCTTTTCTAATACTTACCAAATGTCACTTCCAAAAATGTGTTGTGCTGCTTGAGAACTTTTATGTTCTGTGCTCTTGTTTATACTTTGTGAATTTTATTTTGCAGATAGTTGATGGAATCCCTTGCTTGGTACCAAAGGATGGGAAGATACTTGAGACAGATGATGCATCGAAACCTGATACTGTTGCTGATTCATCCGTTAGGAACAATGAACGTATTGGAGCCAACCCACATTGAATAGTAGTAGGTACAAAAAAAAAAAAGGAGAAAAAATCTTGCATTTGACAAACTTTAAGGCTTGCAATGGGCATGAACATCTTTGTTATGCTTCAATGTTACTTCATGGAGTCCCTATGTTTGTTGCATCTCACTTGGCTTCTGAGACTTTATGCTCCCTTGTCAATCCACTTGGGCTGTAGTTTCTCATGTAAGAATGTGAAAGAAAAACAACTGTTTCATATTATAACAATAGAATTGCATTTTCTGCATATCACAAATTCATGATAGACTTTATCCTCTTAAGTGGCCCATCAGAGAAGAAAGGAGTCGTGATCTTGAGAGAACCTGAGAAGGGGTCTTCGATTGGTTTTCCTTATTCTAGATATTCTTTAGTAGTTTGGTGCTATGAATTGGGCTGCAACTTGACTGTGCTCTGTCCGCCAACTAGAGCTTGGGCCTAATTTGTAGTATAAGCACTCAGGACTGGCCCTAGATTGTTAAAACATGAGCATGGATCAAGTTAGTATTTGTAAATCTAAGCTCAATTTCAAACTCGAAATGTATATGTTGACTTAGGCATTTTTGGTTCCAAAATATGTTTGTTTTACATAAACTTTATATTTGTAAACTGTATTAAATAAAGAAAACTAGTCTTTTATAAAATTTAGTTCAATATTGGGCTTTCAAGCTAAACATGGGCTTGCTTCAGCTAGGCCGAACCAAGAGTCCAAATCTCAATCTTCAACCAATATTGCCAGCATATTGTTAATACCGTATCAGAGAACATATTTGTGATCGTAGTTCGAAAATTTGAAATTCAGATTCGATTAGGAAAAGCTCAGTAAAACTTGTTGATCGTCTAAAAAATTTTATCGAGTTGAATCAATTCAGACAAACTTATCTGAGTTCTTTTTAATTTTTTTTTTTTAAAACCATGTTTGTGATACGTGGTTATATCAACCCAATTTTTAAAATTAGTAAAAAAATCTAAAAAAAAATTATAGGACCAAGATCTTAGTGATATCTTGGCTCAAACCCAATATTGATCAATAATGAACTGAGATTTTGACAATACATGATCAAATTGGCCATATATGATATTATATAACCAACAAATATTGTCTGGTCAATAAACAATGTGTATTCATGTTGAGCCAATTGATGTAGTCTCAAGAAGAGTTTTTGCCAAGCGTATCTCATGGGCTATCTCTTATAGAATTTAGGAATATATCGACGAATGACGTCTTGTGAGCCTCGAAGGATGTATTGACATATCATAAATTCTTTTCTTTTCTTTTTGTGTTCATGGTGATAGCATTGTACTTGCACTCTCTGGTGCCTATTCTTTTATTAATATATTTACCTTTAAAAAAAAACAATGTGTATTGATTGATAATTAGACCCATGAGCCTTGTTTTATCAGAATTCAAATTTGAACATGATATTTGAGCTGCAAATGAGCTTGGACCAAGCTCACGTCAACCTGAACTTTAATTTCTTTTTATTTATTTATTTATTTAAAGGCCCTTTTCTTTATTTATCCCAAAATTAGGAGATGAGTATCGATACAAAAGTTCCACCAACCGAAGTTATGAACTATTACACATAATGACGAATAGTAGTAAATTCGGCTCAGAAGCAATCTAAGCAGCATATGATGGTGATAGGTTAATGAAATCCATTTTTATTTCAGCTCATTCTTTGAAATCATATTGGTTGAATTGGTCGAAATTTATAAATGGGCTAATATCAGCAAAATAGGCCAAGATTTAATTGAAATTATTTAAAATTTGTCAAAATTTCAGCTGATTTTTTTGTTTTTGTTTTAGACCTACCTGGCCTTAAAAATGATTACTTTTCAGATTTTTTAGAAATGTTGAAATTACTACAACAAATTGATATTTCATCCAAAATTTAGAAGTTTTGTTCTATTGTGGCCTATTTTGAAAATTCTGGTCTATTTTTTTTTAGTTTTTAATCAAAATTATATATCGACCAAGATGGTGATTCGCCTGAAATATCGGCTTATCCATTTTGAGATCACATAAAAAAAGAAGTAAAGTGGTCAAATTTAACCAATATATTGACTGCTCAAGAACTTGGAATCTAATATATGACTCTTACCATATCTGTACTTATATATATTTTTAATGAGGATTTTGAAAATTTAAGTCTTTATCTTGTTTGAGATTTCACAGATTTTTTTATCAATCGAGTGTAAGTTTTCTTGGGAGGAAATGCATTTTCTACATCATAGAATCAAAAATCTTAAACAAAGAAGAAAACATAAAGAAGAAAATCAACAAAATAATACAAAGACTTACGTGATTCCTTTTCTTTAGTTCATGGATTTAACCTCGATCCACTATGCTAAATGGCAAGAAATCGAAGGAGAGTCCGTTGAGGCTCTCAATTACGGTTTTTGCCATAGCGCTCTCTCTCTCTTAGGAACATTATATACTGCCTAATTAGGGTTTATACAAGTTCGACCTGCTACCCGGTCAATAGTACATTTCTGATGATGAGACTCCATAGAGCCTAACAAGCTTGATACCTATATAATTAGAATTTTTTTTCTCATCTTCAGATCTTATTATCCATGAGAAAAGTGATGTGGCACATGAAGATATTGGTCATATTTTATTAGTAAGATGTCAAATGGCATTTTCATGTGTAGGTGCAACTTCCTTTGTTGGGCTCTCAAAATCTGTCTCTCCCAGTCCAACCAAACTTACAAGCCAAGCAAAACTACTCATCTAAGACCCGATTAAATATCCTAATTCTCCATTATAGACTTTCCACTTCACCAGAAAATAAAATTCAACCATTTCCATTACAGCATTGTTATGAAGAATTTGGTCTCTTGCATTTTTCAAATTCTTGGTCTAAAGGGGAGGGCCCCCAAGGACGGTAGTCTGGTGCTTGAACCCGGTTTCCTGGAGAAGGTAGCAGAGTATTCAGCCATTTCTCTACTGCAGGGAGAACTGAATACAGGCCTTGACGGTGAATGTTGTGTTTGCTTGTCGACGTTAGGCAACGGAGAGGAGATGCGCAGGCTGCCGTGCTGCCACTCATTTCACAGACTGTGTGTCGATAGATGGTTGAATTTGTGCCGGAGAACATGCCCGCTTTGCCGATTTTCTGTTGACGGTGAGGTGTTCCATATGAAGGAAGAGCTTACTGAGGAGATGGTGATATGGTTTTCTTCATTTCATGTGGCTGGATTTTGAAGACTTAGGTGCTCTTGTTTCGACTTGACTCGCTAGGATCTTGAGTCAAGTGAGTCCACAATTTTTATCGAGTTTTTCCAAATTGAATTGAAAAACTCCTCTAAATCACTTGACTCAATAGAATTCTGAGTCAAGCGTAAGTTTTGTGTTTTCAAACCACTGTAGATACGTATTGTTGGTGTGATAACAATCATACCATGCATGAAACTGCATGCCAAAGAAAGGGCTTTCAGCCTTTGTGAATTGTGAGTATTGATTCTTTTTCTTTCTTATTTTTTGTCCCTTTTTTCGTTTTCAAATATGAATATCTTCCTTCGCAGAAGTTGATCAATGGAGATGAGGAAGGAGTTGAGTTTTAAATTTCGGCTGAAAACAGGTTTTTTTGTTTTTTATTTTTCTTGAAATGATTCATATATTAATAATAAAGACACCAAAGGTACAAATATAGAGAATAAAACAAACAAAATTCCAAACAGAAGGTGGAAGGAAGCCTCCCACTGCAACAAAAGACAAAATAATTAGGACGACATTTTTCCAAAATATTAGACTTAGAAATATAAACCGAGCTTTATTGGATTGGAAAAGGAAAGCATATGCAAACATTTTGAAGTCTTGAGTTCCGTATCTAAAATTTTGATAGAAATATGGATTTACTGGTGATAAGTATTTCCTAAAAACTAAAGAATATGGGCCAAGATGAGCGCTAGTCTAGCCTGACACCAACCCACCCAACTCAAATCTGGCCCAAATTCCTACATAGCATGGGCCGAACAGGTTGGATTGGTATAGTGTGTTTTTTTTCCCAATTAACATCTTGACTAATATATTTTAATAGAAATAGTACTTCAACACATTTAATATCTTAATAAAATGGACGACGTTAATCTAGCCTTACCAATATGGTATTGAACAGCTATTGGATATACCTGAGTTGTGAGAGAAGGGTTTAATAAATTAGGTTCTATCAACTTTAAAACTTAAGCCCAGTTCGACCAGAGTTTAAGTTGGGTTTTTTCATTGTCAACCCAACTCAAACTTAAGGTAAAAAATGTCTAATCTAGTTCTACTATTTTTTTGGGTCGGGTCATACAGGCCCAGTAAAGTTCCAACTTAAGTTTCACCCCTGTTTGCGTGTAATATAAGCTAGGCATCAAGCAGTCAAGAAAAGGCCCATGTTAGAGAGTTGGTCCATGGGCTATATTCTGAACTCTGAAGCGAGTTATCATATGAAGCATTTGGATCATTGTAAGACGTGAATCTTAGTTAAAGGAACTCAGCAACGAGAACAAATATATTGTATGATTAGATTACTAAATTTAAATGGGCCAACTAAATTTAAATGAAGTTGTAGTCGTTATTGAATCTTTCTTGGATGTTTTGACTTTTGAGAGCATGACTATCTTTTCTTTTTCTTTTTTTGTGTCCGACACTAATTTTCATAGCATCAATAAGTCTCTCTGCTTACATACATGAGATAATTCTACGGGAAGTGGCCATTTAGATGTGGTGGAGATTGAACTTAAGATTTTTGGTTTTAGAAGCGAATTTCTGATCACTTCAATCCCTTTAGGTTCTAGAGTCTCTCAATTTAAAAATATATAGGTGATATATATTTAATTACTTAGAGTATTTTACTTACAAAAGTTTAAGATGCAAAATGGGCATTTGAAAAGTTTTTTTTAAGAACACCCAATTGTAAATAATATATATATATATATATATATATTTTTGGATTTCGAATAACATTTTTTAATTGGCCTTGCGACAAAAATATCTCGAATTTCAATAGAGGGACTGTTGCTGCAGCATCAAAAGCAAATAGAATTTAGAAGATCTCTGCTTTATAGATGTTGAAAATTCATGAATTCAAAACTTGTTGGCATCTCCACCACCATAAACATTTCAAAACCTACAAACTAGTCAATCTTTAAACTTTACATGCCCATCAACTTGGATTGTACCCATGGCCTCTTTTTGGTTGAACTAATTTTATTGGAAAAAACTACAAAATATCTACACCTTTTATTTATTTATTTGGCTCTACGTAAAATTTAGGTCATTATAAATTCAAACAGATAGAGAGAGAGAGAGATTTTATTCTTTTTTAAAAGAAAAACTATACCCAATATTTAACATGAGATTCCTCTTTCAAAAATCACATGGATAGCCTACCTCTAGAGCTGCAACTAGGAACTTGACCCGAGAAATCATGAAGGTTGGGTTGAGAATTTCGGATCAACAAGTCAAATCGGGTTGAGAAGATAAAAACCTGTATGGAATTTGGGTCTGGTAGGGTTGAGGATTTTACAAGTTAACCTGACCTGACACAGATAAAGTTAGGCTAAAATAGGTTTAAAATGCAGGTCGGATCAGAATTCGGATTGATTTGGCTTAAAATTGAGATTGAGTCAAGTTGAGAAGTTCGAGTTGAGAATTCAGGTCGTTTTTATAAATATCAACTTGAGTCGAGTTGGTTTTAAAGAACCCGACCCGAGTTGCAGCCCTACCTACCTCAGATGATTTATGGTCCATGTACCAAAATTTTACCAAAAAAATGTAGACAACTTTGCAATATTCTATCAACAAAAGGTTAAAGGTTTGAGCGATATTCTCTAACAAAGATGTCCATGAATGAGACCCATTGGAAATATCCAAATATGTAAAAGTTGTTGGACCATGAGTCAAGGGTATTAGATTCATCTTGATCACAGCTGAATCAAGTGAGTCAGACTCTCAACTTAAAATTTTGAATTTGAACCCAAATTTTTTTACTCTTCAAAAAAATTTGGTACCCAAATTGCATTTGAATTCGACTCATCCATATTCAATTGAAGGAATATGATCTATTATCAACCAATTGACAATAAATATTTTTTTAAATTTTACTAATCAAGTCGAGTTAAAACTTAAAAGTAGCCGCTCAAACTGTTTGATTTAAGATTCCCAATCCTTCCTATTCACTTTAAATAAGGTCAATTTTTAGAGATTACCAGAGTGAGTGAGTCCAATCAAAGAGACATTCGATGCCTATTCAAGTGCAAAACACAAAAACATTAAAGAAGAAAGCATACTGCCATTGTTTTTGCATGCGTGGACACCAGAATATAAAAAAGCAATCAAAATTCCTTGAAATGTTAAAAAGTGAGAAGATAAAAAGACCCCAACGGGAAAAAGAGAAATTGATGATTATAGTCGCAATTTTTTAAATAATATAATTAAGGGTGATGATCCTAACACGGACATATTCTTTAAGGAGATACAGATTTTAGTGAACTTCCCACTTTGTCCCCTATCCATCTGCAGAAATCGGTTCACTTTTCAGTGAATCGATTCATTCATCGGTGGAGGTAAAGTGGGAAATCAGAAAAATCCGTGCCTTCTAAAAGAGTTTTCTCGTATTAAGATGGCCACCCATAATTAATTTATTATATTTTTTGTGGTAAATCTTGCATTAAGTATGATTTAAAAAAAAAATTAGAAACAAGTTCTTCAAATATGAAAGATATTTGTCAATTTTAACATCTTTCCTTTAAAATTTAACCATTTGAGTTATTTATATAATTTTTTTTTTAAAAAATTACTCTAAGATAATCTCGATTTTAAGATTTTTTTGTAAAAATAATTTGATGAAATAATATTGAGTGCTTAGAGAAATGAATGGAGTTGTTGTAAGGTGATTGATGTAGTTTGTAGGGTGTCTATGTGGCTTTGCAAGTTTTTTTGTTTAAAAAAATCGACAGTCAAGTTTTTTAAGATAAGTTGCAAATTGGAGTTTTTTTTTTTTGTAAATAATTAATAAAGTGATATACAAAAGTTGTTAGGGACAAATTGGAGTTTTTTTTTTTTGTAAATAATTAATAAAGTGATATACAAAAGTTGTTAGGGACTTAGGGTATTCATGAGATTTTTTTAATATTCCAACATTTTTATAAATTCAGATTTTCTTAGGAGAAAAAATATTGTAATTAGAAGTGACATGTCACTTTGAGATCCTAGAGAACATGAATTTCATATTAGGTATTTCCTAATATTAGTTTCCTATTTTTTTTTTAGATTTTTTCAAATTTTTAGAACATACTTTATTTGTATCAAATTTTGACTCTAAAGGGTCTTTTACTCCATAAAAAGTGACCATTTTTTTTAATAAAAATATTCTCACACTGGGATTTTCATTTTCCTTATATTTCTCTATATTTTTTTTCCTATATTTTAAGATAATTTTCATTTTGGAGTTTCTCGTGTAGAAAAATTTGTAAAATGATATACAAATGTTTCTAGTATTAAATGAAAAACCATTAATGTGATTTTTAATGACCAAGATGCCAAGGCCTCATACAACACCCGACTAATCCTCAGGGCATGTGTAAGCCTCCCTACCCATACACCAATAACTCTACTGGAAGTGAATCTTTGGGGTGGTGTGAGAATCAAACTTAAGACTTTTGATTGGTGAGGTGGATTCCTGACTATTATTCCAACCCCTCTAGGTTGAACCATTAATGTGATTGATATAGTTTTTAGGATATTCATGTGTTCTTTTTCTACTATTCTAACATTTTATAAAGTTTAGATTTTCTTATGAAAAAAATTATTATAATAGAAGATTCATGTCACTCTAGGATCATATTAAAAATGAGAGATTTAAAAGAGTTTCTTTAATTAAGAAAGCTTTTTGAAGCATCAAAGGGTCTCTTGCAATTTCATCCAACATTTTAAAAATCAAACTGTTTATTGAAACCATTTTCTATTACAATTTGGTTTTATTAGAATCTATCATTGGGTCCAATAGTTTTGAACCGTTATCTGAGCGTAACATTATTATTATCCTTTAGAACAAATTGAAAATCATATTGCAACCAGAATACTATAATGCAACAATAGGAAATAAAGTGTTGAGTTAAAAGAAAAAAATAAGAAAATAAAAGCTATGATAGTTTTTGAGCAAATTAAATGACTATTTTATAAAAAAAAAAAAAAGAGAAGAGAAATCAGAAGAGATACATGTTCCAATGCATGACAGACATTGACACAAAGCAGGAAAGCTAATTAACTTCTGCAGGCATAGGGAGATAAAGAGGGATTCTTATTCTTTTTTATGTTTCTAACATTCAAATTTGGAAAAAAAGAAAAACCAAAATGGTAAATAACTAAATACCCCTTAAATAGAGACATTGCCTGCTTTTTCTTTTTCTTTTTAAAAAAGTTTTTTTAAACAAGAGAAAAGCTCAATCCCTCCAATGTTTATGGAGATATTTTTACTGTTTCAGATATGTACAAGGAAGAAAAAGAAGAAGAACCGAAGAAGAGAGTAACCCAAAAGAGGAGGCTCCAAAAATCCTTCTCAAAATGGAGCAGTGGATGTTCTATAGAGAGTGTGCTTTGAATGAAGCTGTGCAGATGAAGCTGCTATACATAACTGAAAAATAATAATAATAATGTCACTTCTCAATCGAAAAAAATAGAGAAAAAAGTAAATTTTCAATGACTTTTTTAAGCCTTTTTATCATTTTTTTTACCTGTTGCTCTTGTTTCCTGAGCTTGGCATTCTCTTCCATCAAATGGGCTACTTTATGCTCCAGGTCATTAATGTAAGTCTAAAAGAAAATTTCAACAAAATAACTCATGAAATCTAAGAATAATTCAGATTAAAAATAATATATTAATTTTACTTTAAACAGTCAATTATTGAGAAACATATTGAAAATTTAATTTAGATTCAAGAAGAGAGAAGGTACAGTAAAGTATGTGGAGAATCCTTGAAGAATTTTTTGACACAGAAGTGCATATTTTATTTTCAAGAATTCATACAACATAGATAATGAACATTTAAAACAAGAATCTATGTCTTACATTTGAGGTATTTTTAAAAGAAAAGTATATCATTATTAATGAAAATTAAAATCAAGAATCGATATCCATCCGCGAAGAGTTTTTTAGCAAATGAACATGATTTTTTTTTTTTTTTTATGTTTTTGCTATTTTTAGTAGAAAAAGATAAGATATGAAAACAATATTAAAAAGTATTAGATAGGTCTGAAAAAATAGTTTTGAAGAATGGTGGAGACAAGATTACATCACACGTTTTGAAAAGTTTGTGTAACATAGCAAATAAACATGCAGAGGTAAGAATTCATGTCTTTCATGTTAAGGTATTTTTAGAAGAAGATGATCAAATGGATGAGGAAAAGCAGAGAAACACATGCCTGCTTCCTAGCTCTAGACCGGGCCGCGGACTCCCGATTCTTCATCATGCGCTTGTGCCGCCGATCACCGGAGTTGTCCATCTTCTTTGAATCAGCTGCACGCTTCATGGAGAAGGACGATTGGCCAATATTGATAGAAGGCCCAGAATTGGAATCGGGGGCGGCATTGCCACAGCATTGATTAGATAAGGGCCTGAAGCCCATTGTACTAAGGTATTGTAATTCAGGCCTTAAATTTAAGTTGAAGGAAGTGGGTGGCGATGGCGTCGTCGAAGCGAAAGGGCCGATGTAGATGTCAGCATTGGTGGGGGGTTCTTGGTTGATGGGTCTAGCAAGGAACTCTTGGAAGATCATGCCTTTGAAGTTGTTCTTTGGGCCTTGTTCTCTTGTTGGGTTGTCTTGGAGATCTGTGTGGTTGATGTCCTTCCATACTTCTTCCATGGTTTTTCTTTTTGGGGTTGGAATGAGAGGAGAAGATGAGTAAGGAGAAGGGCAGGAAGAGGTGGAGGAGGATATGGAAGAAGAGGAGGAACGTTTGTTGTTTTTTTCACTTGATGGCCATATGACTAACCACGGTTGGGGAGGAGATGGCTAATGACTGAGGATCTCAAATCTCAATAAGAGAGTTGGAGGTTGTATTTGCAGGAAGTAGGGTCTAGATACTGGACCAAACCGGTTGGATCACAAACGGCCTATATCGAGGATTAGGGGTAAAACCCGCTTGACTCAACTCGAGAAATCAGTGGGTTTGAGTTATGTATTTGTATATCTTGGGTCAGATCAAGTTGAAAAAAACCCGCATAAAATTGGTGTATCCTCGTAGAGAGGTAAAAGTATTTATTAAAAAATTATTTAAAAATATTGGAAACTAGAACAATTCTAGTGGGCTCCATTTTATAAAGCTCAATAGTTTTTATTATAAAATATATTTAAAAATATTGGAAATTAGAACAATCTAGTGGACTCCATTTTATGAAGCTCGATAGTTTTTATTATAAGATACCCCCATGAGAGTTGGTTTGGCAGTCAAAAACTTGTCTGGGGTGCAGAAGATTTTGGGTTCAAATCACTTTCAACACAAAAATGCAACTCCCCCTCTTGTTATCTGGTGTGTGGGGATAGGAAAATTTAAAAAATTAAACTTAAACAAAAATAATGTGTAGTTGGATAATTTTTTTTTAATTTACGTGTAGAAACTACAAGATACCATCATGGACATCAATATTAGGTCATGGGAGCTCGAACGCTCAATGTATCACATGTTGACATTTATAGTAATCATCCTTACTATTATTAGATGACATATGTGATGGTACCGCTAAAATATCACAATAATAACATATTCCGATTCTTGAGATAGTTCGGTTTGGATTTTGATTATCTTTTTTGTCATTTTTCCTTTTCACTCCAAACCTCGTTCTGTCGTATTATAGCTTAAATGTAATATTCAAATCTTTTAATAATTTATTTTAATATAACAATATATCATATTATTAACATGCCATGCTAACATCACATTTGAAAATGGTTCGAAGTGATTTCATCCAAGCTAATTAAACTAAATTGTGATTAAAAATAACTTGATTAACTGTTGGATTTTATATATATATGAATTTATTTGTTGGAAATAGCAGGAAACCCAGCGTAAAATCTTCACGAGTGATACCCCTTATTCTAAGGACACACTAGGTTATTTCATGAGGGTTCGAACCGAGCATGTCCTGCTTTCTAAGACGGACGCAACCAAGTGATGCTTGTACTGACAAAAATCAAAATAAGATGTATTGAATAAATATTTTTTTATGTATGATGCTCAATCTATAATGAATTATATCAATTGGACGTCAATAATGGTTTAATCTAAATTTGAAAGAGAGAATTTGAATGGTTTATACGTACACCCAAAATGGGTATTTATCATGACAATTTTCTTATAAACATTGAAAAATATCAAATCAATATGTACTTTCACAATTTCACTCGAAAAAGAACCTACAAAAATTGAAGAATGACTTGAAAAGGATTTGAAAATAACTAAAATATATATTAAACTAAGAAATATGGGAGAACTCCTCTTTATCTTGTGTTCACTTTCATTCTTTTAGGGTCATGCACAAAGAACAAAGGATTCTAGAAAAACTCTCCATGCAATAATTATAGGTTGTGCAAGATGAATCATGAAAATTTAGAAAAGTAATAGAGACATAGGTATTTTTTTAAATAAGAAATACTAAATTTATCATTTTATCTACTTGTTATCATCTAAAGGATGGAAAGATACGGTAGCATTCTTTGTTATAAAAACACTAGTGTCCCTATAATTTCTTAAAAAATTAATTTTATAACTATCAAATTTTAAAGTCTAAGATTTCAAGGTATCAATTAAAACACAAAAATAAGCCTTTTTATAAAATATGTAAAGTCTAGTAAATTCTTAAATGATAAGATTAGTTTAAATTTCTCACACATACAACTCTTTGAATAAATAACCTATGTTTTAAAAATCAAATTGTTATTCAAATTATTTTTCATTATAATTTTATTTAATTAGATTTAACTTTTAAGTTAAACCGTGCGAATTATTTGGAATTACAATGTTACTATGACATCATAACTACATAATATTGTACATAATATTGTTGTATTATAAAAGTAAATTATTAAAAATATAAACTTTAAAATCATATTGCAATTTTAACACTATAAGAATGAAAACACTTTATAATAAATTTTGAACAAAGGGAACCGGTGATTTAGAAAACACTGCAAATATCAGTAGTGCCATAAAAATAGTTGGATCTTAATTGAGATGGTGCGTCATGATCGTTGAATGGTCCAAAAGAATGTGCAAGAGTACAATTTAAAATGCTCTCAAGGAGCAGGTGCCTAGCTTTTGTTCACTACTTCACTTAACCTTTTTATCGGGAGATCATGTTCACTCATTGGACAAAAGACTGGGACCCAAAGAGGGACCCAACCCTCATAATAAAATATAATAATTTGGTTGGCCAAACCTGGTACTACGGCTAAGAAGGATCTCCATGCCAATTCTTTTCCTCCTTTCTTTGCTATCATTGCAAACAAGGACAGGAGAGGCTTGACTGGTCTCGACATCGGATAAAGGACACCTGTCAGCTATTCAGCCAAAGCCAAAACCTCTTCTATTAATATTCAGACACATGTACATCACAAGCCATCTGATAGGGCCTACTCAGTGATTAGCCCAAGTACCCAATTTTTTTGTTCCCCACCATCTTTATTTTTAATTTAAATATTAAAAATATCTTTAATTAAATTGATTGTTAGAGACATTTATTGTTAAATCTAATTAAAGATATAAAGTAGTTGAGAATGTCCCTAATGCGGAAATATAAATAACCAATAAATAATTTTGAGAATTTTATTTAATAAGTGGATAAGACAGTCTCGCAATGTTAATGTCGTACTAAATAAAATTTGCTCGTGTCTATTACCACTCATCTACTAATGAGGAAGCTCTCATCTTGTCGTCGTTATTGCTATTTAATATTTTATTTTTTTTTTGCATTAAAACAAAAATAAAGCTCACACAATAAAAAATATTTACAGAGATGAATGGATTGAGAGGATGTTTATAACATGAACCAACATAAGGCATGAAATGGACCACCAATTAATTTTTTTTTTTAAAAAGTGATTAATTTACAAATTTCGCACTTACCATGGCAAGCAGCACCACTATGTCACTTTGATGAAATCTGAAGTGGCGACAACGGCAAGCTTTTCCGATACTGAAACAAACCAGAGACTCAGTGACCGTTGTTTCATTGGAAAGTCTGATCCGGCAGCTCACCATTTCATTGGGAAGTCATTAAATATACAGTGATATTACAAGAATGGTGCAACTTCTATGAGCAAATTCCATGCCAGTTATGCCCAACATAAACTACAATCTGAGACAATTGCAGGCACCAATCAACAAGAAACTAGAATAATAAAGTGCATTGCACTGATTTCCTCAAAACAAGGCGTGTGCCGGCAGTGCAAGTCTAAAAAAATCCTGCAATTACAAATTAGCTGCAGATCCCAATTAGAAAAGATATAAACGAACGAACATACACAGCCTACACCCATACCAATCCCACGAGATCGAAAGCTTACATAGATCCATAACATATTCATGGTCCTAAAATAGCAACATATAAATGTTTACCAGAGTATCATAGCATTTTATGTAAGTTCAAATCTTCAAATGTGTCTTGAAGAGAAGTAATAATGTAATATCATGTTATATATATGTACCAAAGCCAGAAAGGAGAAATAGGTCTAGGGAAGTGTAGGGCCATCCGGTCGAGCAGATTCTTCCACCCCTTTCTTCCTCCAACTTCCATGAAAAAAAAAAAACTTCACATTGCAAATCCTCCCCAAAAATGGAGGCAAGTATCAAAAAAGCTGAGGGTGGTGGCTAGGGAAATCATCTCAATGAACTCATCAAAACCCCAACCAAGCTGCCGTAGTAAACCAATGCATGAGAGAATCATGCTATCCAAACACCAAACCCAAACTATACATGTCCCAGCAACCTCAAAATAGCTCAATAATAACTAGGCTTTTTCATTTTGTTCTCTTTTTCTGTTATTTTTATTATTAATTATTACCTTTAAAATTTTGGTTTTCTTTTGCTCTTCTTGCCTACGAGAATCCAGAACTCATGATCCTGTAACCCAGCCACACAAAATACCATTTTTACAGGAAGAGAAGAATGATTTCCTGCCTCCACAGTAAGTATCAGCAGCCCTCCTCTCCAGTAACTCCTCCACCCTCCCCTCCTTCATGAATACGTGCCTAGCACGAATCACCCGTCTCTAAACTTCTCGAGGTCATTGATTGATCTGAACCCATTTGGATGGCATTCTGTCCTCTCCCCTCCGCATCAGAGATTCCAGTCGCCATGCCCCGCTGCAGCTGGCTATTTGGGTCCCCAGATGATGATCTAGACAGGACCCCTTCAGCATGAGGGTCTACTGGACCCTGTACAGTTCTGTGATTAGAAGTTCCCTCTAATCCAATGGCCTGCACTCGAGTCGCAAGTGTGTCATAGTTCGGGGAATGGGGGCCAGGCATGGCAGCACCAAACTGTTTAGGAGGTGGCAACAGCCAATTCATCCAGTCATTGCGTTTCCTTATTTTGTCGCCCTGCATGGTGATCAACATCATATCCACATAAATCAAAGGCAAGACTAAAACTAAGTGTTCCACCAGTCAATACATAGATGCAATTCATTCACAAAGAGAAAATTATACCTGCACCTCAACAACCACTGAAGTACGCACTGCATCCAATATCAAGGGAACATGCATTGTTAATTGCTTGACCTGGCAAACATCAATAGAGTAATTTACTACTGGCATTAATGCATCAATAACAAGAGCTGAAGGAAATTTGACCACATGAAAGGAATGAATAATAACAACACATTGCATCATGAAAAATTGAAGTACTATTGTCATCAATTAAAATTTTTGTTAATAGGTGAAACGAATCTAAACAGCTATTAAGTGCATCTGACTCTTGTCCCAAATCCTATATCACACTGGACTGGACAAAACCCATTTGACACAAAAAGTAGGGAAAGCCACATTTTACCTTTCTGTAGCTTAACTGCAAAGAGCAAGCAAACCAACCCGAAATCACCCTGCCCACTGGCCTTGCATCATCAAAATTATGCCTGGATCTGTTATGCACAGGGGTCTATTTCTTCCTTGAGAAATGGCAAAAGTTCTATAGATGATAGGAAAATCGAATATACAAATATAAGCTGCATCCCCAAATGGACATCATTGGAACTAAGCTACTCCATCAGAATGTATATGCAGAAAAACAACATACTACCAAAAATGGATAGGCTCGAGTGATTCTTCACTAATTCATAGAATTGTCCCACTGGAGGCATGCAAAAACATCACATCATCACCTAATGCACAATATTCTGCCTGGTACACTCAATGATGATTGTGTAGTATCCCGCCCCAGAGTGGGCCAATGCACGAGGACAGGCGTCCCACTTGATGAGAGAATTTCTCCAGGTGAATGGCGTTGTGTGCCAGGTGCCTGTGGGAAGTCCCACATAGCCAACTGGCATGGTATCCCATGGGTATATGCTTGGAAACATCCCCCATCAAGCACAAAGCCTTTTGGGTGTCTCCTTGAGTGGGACCTCCAAAAATAATGTCGTGCGGGCCCGGCTGCTGGCCCAGAGCGGACAATATTGTACTAGGTGGATTGGGGCGTTACAGGTTGCCACAGAGGACGCTTTAGCTTCGAAGATGTACCTTTTGTGTTCATTCCACAGAAACCAGGCTACTGGCAAGGGGTACAAATTTCCACAAAATTTGACCTCTTTGAGAAGGGAACTGACCCCTACCATTAAGGAGCAGCAGAAACAGTGGAGGTGAAACTTACAAAATAGAGAATGGGGCAAAGAAATAAAGACCAAATAGTAAGACAAAGGTGCAGTATAAATGGAAAAGATCGACCGACTCCTCACTGTTCTAAGGAAGGAACCACATACTGGGGGGGAAAAGGTTTATTGGCCCAGCTGATGCTCTAACTGCTGAATCTGAAGAATTATGGAGAGAGACTAAATTTAGATCACGTCCTCAGTGACTACCGATCAAGTCCTCAGTCATTGTAGGGAAGTTTACCAGTAGGAGATCAAACAGGTCATCAAGAATGCGAACCCCATAAATCTCCTGGACCTGATGGTTTTGATGCTTATCATAAGAACTGCTGGACAAATAAAGGCACTGATGTCTTCCAGGATGTCCAAAGCTTCCTTAGATCAGCCAACTTGCTTCCTAAAAGTTGGGCACTCTTATCTTCTAACACTTGTCCCTCCAAAAAGTGACTTTGTCACCTTGTCCCACCAAAAACGTTAGCTTTCCCCTAAAAGCATTTCTACTCTCCTCGTCCTTTACCAACTTTATAGATACTCTTTATTGCCTATATGCCTGTCTTCTTTATTTTCTAATTCCCGACTCCAACCCTCCACAATTCCCCTCCACATATCTAGCTACATTCACTTCTTTCCACCCCAAGTTGTACTCTCTTCCATATCTCCACTACCATTTACATAACAAAGCTCTATTTCTAGATTAAACTGACCAGTCCTTCCTCCCTAGTCCTGACCACATTCTCCCACTTAACAAGAGATGTAACATACCAGCCTTCCTCCCTAGTAGTCACCACACCTTCCCAATTAACAAGAGATGTATCTTCCCGCTCACCAGTTACCTTTAACAGAAGATCATTCTTGAATTTTCAAACTATTTTTCCACCCCCCATCAGCATCTTAAACAAGGACATATATCACAATGAAAGACTGGATATGAATGCTTTTATAATGTTAACATATCCCCTAAGATATATAATTCCCACAATGTGAAACTCTTTTCAAACCTTTCCACCACTAGGTCCCATAGCTTCTTAGATCTAGGATTCACCCCAACTCGAAACCATAAATGAAATATTGGAAACTTACCAACACCACATCCCAACTCTCCCCAACTAAATCCTTTACAACATTTTCCTCTACACTATACCTACTACTACACTACTTTTTGACACATTTGCCTTCAACCCCAAAACCATTTCAAAACATCACAAAAATGCCTATACTGTTGGGAGAAATCGCCTTCTCGACCACACATACAGCAATATGAAAAAACAAAAGAGAAACCAAGAAAGAGAAGCAAACCACAACACAAAAACTTACATGGTTCCCTTTTGATACGTCCGTGGGTTCATGCCGATCCACTATGCTCAAAGGCAAAAACAAAGAAGAGGCGACTCTCAATACAATATATATCTCTCTCACAAAATGACTATATATACTACCCCTAATTACGGTTTACATAAAAGGTCATGTGAAATTACGAAATTGCAAGCGGATCAACAGTACATCTCTGATGATTAGGCTCCATACAACTCCACATTTGCCACATTACAAAACATAAAAAAGTGTCATCTACAAATTACAAATGACATATGATAGGTCTCTTGAGAACCACTACAAATTACTATAACTTAAATCTAACTCTCCAACCTTAAACATGAGTCTCCTAAAACCCTCAGCCACCATGATAAAAACAAAAGGGGACAAGGAGACACCTCTTCCAATCCCTCTTGTTGCAAAAATTTGGTCCGTTGATGACTCGCTCACCGAAACGGAGATAGAAGTGTGTGCAATACAAGCATGCATCCACCTTTAATAATAGGCCCTATTTTCAGTCCTTTTTCCTTCCTCATGTGGCCAAACTCAATAGACACCATCTAAAATTTATCTACACTCAAGAAGTGCACTTACATTTCTCCTAGCACATTGTTCAACACTACTCTCAGTCTACCAGCCAACATTTTGTCCAACAACTTACATATTCTTCAATTCCTTATTAATAATGCCCCTAGTATGAAATTCTCTAAACATCCTCATATGCCCTCTAAAGCAATGTAGCATGGATCCTTTTTGTGGTTCGCATGGTAGTACCCAAAGGTGCACGTCAAATGCACCTAGGCTCCAAATCCATTCACAATTGATGAATGTTGTATTCAAAATATTATTGGTAAAATAACAAATAAAATGATAATAGAATCATATAATTTATATGACTATTGTTTAAGATTAAAAATAGAAAGTCCATGCCATGGATTGGTAATACAAGCGATCACATAGCTTATAAGACCAATGATGTTCTTTTTTTTGAAAGGTGCTTATAAGACCAATGTTTTGAAAATTGTCAAGGATCACAAAGGAGAAATCCTATTTTGGTAAACCAATATATAAATTGTAAAAAATAATAGTAATAATAATAACCAAAGAAGTTAAGGTTCTTAAAAATTGGGCTTCAAAGCATCACTCCAAAAAAAATTTGGGATATTTTGAAAGAAGCCCCAATATTTTTGTTTAATCTGAAAAAAGCCCCATAGTTTCTCTATTTCTGAAAAGAGCCCCAAACTTTTCATAAATTCTTGAAAAAGCACTCATTGCTCAAATTTAACAGGTTACATGGATTTAAATCTATCTTTTCAAATTTGTTATTGGGAATGGTATCATACAGAATAAAAATAGAACTCTAAAATTATCAAAGTAAAATTTTAAAGACATTTAATATTTTTAGCCATTTGTGTTTCAAGTGTACAAGTGCAAGTGTCACAGTCCAACAGCAATGTGAGATGTCAGTCTCGGCAAACCAAAAATATATAAAAAAAAAAAAATGACATGTAGACACAACACCATATTTAGATAAATTTAAATCAAATTTTATCTTAAATAAAATAAGGTGAGTAAATAAATAACACTAGTAGAAAATATTGTACTAAGTTTTACACTAAAAAAATAAGTGACAAACATATCAATGTTTTAATTGGGTTTTAAGAAGAGAAATGTATTGTAGTATTTTAGTCACCCCTAAAAACAATGTTAAAAAATACGAAATCCAAAAGAATAGGTGTAGGAGCGAGTGTCCAATGGTGTTTGACCCAAGTGTGTCATACACCTTAAAAAGTCCATGCAACGTAGTTAGCTCTATAAAGCAACCAAAGGCATTCTTATGGAAAATCCATGTCCTGCAAACCTTCGTCATGTCAACACTTGATAAGACCGCAACTCGATTAAATCTGTTGTACTAATGTTCACATCAAGCCATATAGCTCAGATCCAAAATTCTCTTCACCTCATCATAACGAGTTGTTGCATCCGTAACATGTATGACATTAGAAGTTAACTTTAAACATGTAACTATTTTTTTTCTTTGAATGGTTAATATATTAAAAGAAAGAGAGACACTAGAATTGCAAATACATAAGCAAAAGAAGTGAAGCAGAGATACAAACAGCCCGCAACCCCAATAAAAAAATACTAAAAAACCGTATGCTATGTCAATACATTCTTTCCAGGCTCACAAGAGGTCATTCATCGATATATTCCTGAATTCCGCAAGAGAGGAAGCCCATGAGGTACACTTGACAAAAACTCTTCTCGAAACTACTTCACTTGTCTCCGCACGATCTTAAAGATTCAATTGTTATGCTCCTACCATAAGCTCAACACAATGGTAAAGAAAGACAAGCACCAAAGTGAAAAGCATTTGGTGATACCGAAACAATATCCCAAGCATAAGATATAACTCAGCCACCATAGAAGGCATAACCCAAAGCAACCAAACTTATCCAACACAGAATTCCATACAGCAAAGGAAAAAGGGCAATTGTCTCCTCCAAGGCCCGAAGGCAAAAAGGATAAGCACCGACAATGACTCTCCTCTTTGCACAAGTTGTATTGGCAATAGTAGGGTTGACAATAGCTAGAAGCGTCACCCGATTGTTCCAAATGAAGAAAGACTTAACAAAGAAACAATCAGTCGGGTCCGACCACTACACAAGACAATCGTCAACAGAACTACGGATCCAGTATTAGGAAAAATGATGTAAAACAGCTCTGAAAACTCGTCTATCTCTGAGTCAGAATGATTATGCCAAATAGAGAGGTCCCAAACAACCTGCTCACTGCAAATGGTGTAGAAATATGCAATGACCCCTGGCATAAACTGAGATAGGCGATAACGAGAAGGAAACTGGGATGCCAAAGAGGTGTTGATACACTAGGTTTCTATCCAAACTTAACTCTATTACCACACCGCACCTTGAATCAGACCCCTTCTTTAAACTTGTCAACACAAGTTGCAATAGCTCTCCACATTGCTTTGCGAGGAAAATGAATGACGTCCCATCCAAGATTTCCCAAACTGTATTTCTGGATAAGTAGTCTTCCAAGGAGAATCACCCTTAGTGCCTAACCGCCAAAGCCACTTGGAGAGAAGAGCGACGCTAACCACCTTAATTGGCCGCACTCCAAGACCAACAACACCAATAGGAAGACACACTTGCTCCCAACTTACAAGGTGGTATTTCTTTCTATCCTCTTGGCGCCCGCAGTAAATTCCTCATAATTCTCTTCAAAGAGTGAACAACTTTACTTGGACATCTGAATGCAAAGAGAATAGATTGGGAGATCAGAAAGAACAGTCTTAAGTAGAGTGATCGTGCCAACGAAGGACAAATACTTTCCTTTCTACGAAGTCAGGTGCTTGTTAAATTTGTAGATGATGGACTATCATTGGGACTACACAGGAGAGCCGATGCAAAGAGGAAGCCTCAAATAAGTGGAGGGAAGAGAAGATGGAACACACCCCAAAATCTCTGAAAGTGACCCAATCTCATAGTCATCCAAATTAATGTTGAAAATTTCACTCTTTAAGTAGTTGATCCGAAGGGAAGATGACAATTCAAACTATCTGAGCAGAGAGCGAAGATTCATAATACTCCTTGTCAGCTTCACAAAAAATAATGTTGTCCACAAACTGTAAATGGTGAATCTGCAACGGTGAGTCATCAATGTGAAAGTCGTGGATAAGGGAAAAGTCAACCGCTTTGGTTAAAAGCTCAAGGTCTCTACTACTATGATAAAAAGAGCAGGAGAAAGAGGCTCACCCTGATGAATACCACTGAAGCTCTTGAAGAAACTTTAAAGGATCCATCGATGAGGATGGAGAAGTGAGCGGATGACATACACTAAAAAATCCATAAGCACCATCTCCGCTTGAAGCTTGTGCTCGAGAGAACAAAATGAAGAAAGTACCAATCCACCATATCATACGATTTTTCCAAATCAAGTTTACAAATGATTCCTTTTCGGCGAGACTTGTGTTGGGAATCATAACACTCAAGCGCAGTAATGACCGCATCCATAATTTTCCGACCCTCAACAACAGCAGATTGAAAAGGAGATATTAGATTGGGAAGGAAGGGTTTGATGAGTCTGTTTGCAAGAACCTTGGACAGTATTTTGTAGGAACTACCAAGAAGATTGATAGGCCTAAAGTCAGAAAGAGATGAAGCACCATCTATCTTAGGCATCAGAACAAGAAATGTTGCCCCTAACTCCTTCAGAATATGTCCTCTTTGGTGGAATTCCTCAATAAAAGCAACGAGATCATGCTTAACTATATCCCAAAAAACTTAAAGACAGTAATAGGAAAACCATTCGGCTAGGGACTCTATCCTCACCCAGGTCCCACACTACATTTTAGATTTCATCCTTAGAGAAAGGTCGCTCAATGGAGGAAGCTTCAAAAGGGGATATAGACTTGAAGGGAAGACCAGAAATCAATAATCTGTCAAAAGGGTTGGCTGAATAGAACTGCTTGAAGTGATCCAGAATAGTTGCAATGATATCCTCCTTGTCAGTCACAATCGAATCAACTATTAGGGATTTGATTCTATTTACCCTTCTATGACCCAAGGCCATGGCATGGAAAAACATGGTATTTTTGTCCCTTCCTTAATCCACTTGTCTCTTGACCTTTGCCTCCACTAAATCTCCTCCTGAATGCTCTTTGCTTGAGATTGTACCTGCAAACAGTTGCGAAGAGACACATCCTCCTCAAATATGAAGCCGGCTTTCTCACGAAGATCAATCTAACTGATACCCTCGAGAAGAGAAGTAAGGGATTCTAACAAGGATCCAAAACTAATTGCACACCAAAATTTTCAACTTGCACTTTAAAAACTTCAATTTCTGATGAAGGATTTGTTGTTGATAGAAATGAATTCTACCCACCATTGTGCAATGAGATCCCTGAACTATTTTCTTTTGCACAGCACAAATCAAATTTTAAGGGGGAAGGGCCCCATGACTCATCAAAAGTGTCCAAAAGCAATGGCCAATGATCAGAGATGACAGCAGAAGCCAGTTATGTGAGAATTGAAAAATAAATCCATCCACTCAATCAATACAAGAAACATGTCGATCCAAGAGAGAATTGAAAAAAAAAAAATCCATCCCTCAGTTGATACAAGAAACATGTCGATCCAAGAGAGAATAGGCCTCTCTTGGCCATTGGGCCAAGTAAATTCAACATCAAACAGTGGGAGGTCCACAAGGCCAAGAGAGGAAATGCAGCCCAAGAATCGGCTCATGATAGGAGTAAACCTAGTTAACCCCGTCTTTTCATGAGGAAAAGAATGAGATTGAAGTCCCCACAAATGCACCACCGATTACTCCGTCGACCATTAAAAGATTCAATCTCAGCAAGCTAATCTTCTGAGACTTGTCACACGGCCCATAGACTGAAGTTAATTTCCACATCATTCCGGAAATATGGTCTTGGGAAAGTACTGATGGTGAAAAATCACCAATGAAAGTATCCACCTTGTTGAGGATGTTGGAATCCCAACAAATGATGATGTCCCCTGATGTACGATTTTGCTACCCACCAAAAATGACGGGCCCCACCACAAGATCGGATAATCATATCCGACGGGTCTTCCAATTTAAATTCTTGGAAGTATAGATGATGGTGGGTCTAAGCAGATTGATGAAATTCTTCACTGAACATTCCATGAAAGGATCTTCATGGGGAAATTGAATGGTTGATCATGCTGGTGGCGGAAGCATTTGAGTCATCACTCGTTGTCCCCTTTTTGTGACGCCAGTAATTGACGGATGAGCTAAATCTGTTGAGTTCACGGGTAGTCCTATCTTTTCTTTTGGAATTTGAGGGAGGTAGATTCCTGATTGCATCAAGATAAGAGAGGAGCATGTCTCCTGACCCTCCAAAATCTGCCATCGATCCAATCAGGGGATAAATGATCTCTCTGACCATTGTTCAAGGTACTTATTATCTTCATTTATGAGTTGTCTCCATTGAATCACCAAATCCTTCTAACTAAATAAAGAAAATAAAATGTGTCATCCATTTGGACAAATTGGCATTAAAAGCACCATTAAAGAAATTAGGGCTGCAACTCGGATCGGGCAGGTCGGGTTCCTTAAAACCCAACACGCCCCGAGTTGATATATATGGAACCCAACCCGAATTCTAACCTGAATCTACCCGAATTCTGACCTGACCCGCATTTTGAACCCATTTTAGACTAATTTTAGCGGGGTCGGATTGAGTTGGGTCGGGTTGGGTCAGGTTAACGTATAAAATCTTCAACCCACCCCGACCTGAATTTCATGCGGGTTTTTATCTTCTCAACCTAACCCGACCCGCTGACCTAAAATTCTTGACCCGACCCCGCATGATTTCTCGGGTCGGGTCATGCGGGTCGGGCCAAAAACCGACCCGAGTTGCAGCCCTAAAAGAAATACAAGATAAAAAACAAAATGACCCTATCATAAAGTTCCTATAATATCAACTTCATAGTTCATACACTACTATTTACATGTTCATTTTCCATAATGACAACTCTCTAATTAATTTCTATTTAATAAAAGCACCTTGGGACGAGGATATGATCAATTTAAACACCTATAGATTCTTCTAGCCAAAGTCTTGGATCAAATCTTGCACCCGCTTCTAACCAATAAATGCACTAACAATCAAACATATGGACAAAAATCCTCAATCATGTTTGCATCTTCACATTTTGAGGTTAGGGCAATAAAAAAAGTGCACGACTTACAACAAAAAATGAAAATAGTATCTTGCAAAACCTTTCAAACCTACTTTTAGAATTCCTCTCTCTGAAAGGAATGCATGACAACGAGTTGTTAAAGGCAACCATTATTAGGAAAATGAATGCCTTTCGCAATTCAAAATATTACATACAACTCTAGGCATCTAGGTTCTAACAGAAAGTCAAAAAGATAAAAAATAAACTCAGTGCATAAAGACCTACATAAATATAAAAATGTGAAAGAAAGAAAAAAAAAAACAGACATTAGCATTAGAAGTCTAATCATGATCACAAGATAACATTGTTCATAAACAAAAAAGATAAAAGAAAATTCATCGAAGAGCATTTTGTAAAGCAGATGCTATGCACGTTCACATGAAACAACTCACTCGGTTGAAGCCTGCAATCAAAGAGATAGGAACCCATCCTTGCTCATCCATGTTCTGCCGCAAGAATATGTCCTTGCATAAATTTTCGGAACTACACAAAACACAATTAAAGAGATAAGATGCCAAACAACAATGAATTAAAAAAAAAATAGTATTGGTTGGACAAAGGAAAGTTTAAAGCTTGGCAAGTTGTGTTCAAACACCTGAAATAATAATCTATCTGTTTAATTAGCAAAGCACGCAGCTGAGGATCAGGTGCAGAGAGGAACATCCCAGGTGGCGGCATATGAGTAACATAAGGTACCACAGGCTCATGAGGCGGGGCAACATAATATAATGGAGAACGCAAATCTAAAAGGATAGAGATCAACAAATCAAACCAAGAGAATTTAAAAAGAATTCAAAAGAAAAAAAAAAAGTTAGTGTGTTTTGAATGTAAACTAGATCACAGGCAGTTGTATCAGTACCGACTATCGAAATCCAAAACTGCATGACTATTTCCAAGTTCTCTGGTCCAAATCGATACCAGTGACTGGTACCAATGCACAACCAGTTTGCCTTTTAAACCTGAATATTCAAACCACCTGCAATTTTGATTACATTTAAACACACCAATGAATTCCTCAAGCAATGCAACTTACCAGGGAAGCCCATTGGATTTGGATAAGGCCGAACAGGCGGAGGACTAATAAATGGTGCTGTTGGTGGCGGTTGCCTCATGAAACTCCTTGGACCAACCCTTTGTGGCCGCATGTGGACATCTCTACCACTAATATTCTGATGAGGATTCCACTCATAACCACCGCGATCATGGTCACGCCTATTCCCATAACTGTTATGGTAAGGGACATCACCGCCCCCACGGGGGTGGGGCCCACCTCCATTGCGGTTCCGGTAAGAACCACGCGGCTGATCATTCCCAATGTGTGGTTGCTGCAAAGCGAACACACCTCCTCTTGGCGCATTCTCCCAATTATTGTTCTTGTGGTGAGGAGCATCTACATCTCTTGGAGATGAATTCGAGGGAGCTGCGGGTTTATCAGAAGTGCTCTGAGTAGTTTCGACAGATGGGGGCACTGCCGGCCCACCATTGTTGGCAGACCCACTGACGCGCTTCACAGATTTCTGGCGGGTGGTGAATGCGTGATTCGGGTTTGGATTATGGTTTGTATTATTAGTGATTGGCTTCTGATGCAATGAAGACTCGCAAAAATTAATATAAAAAAATAGTATAGAATTCAAAGGAAGTAGTAAAACTAAACAACCCAATATCAGATAGTAGAAAGCAATAAAAAATCAAAACAGTTCCCTATGAAATAATTAAAGAGAGAGAGAGAGAGAGAGAGAGAGAGAGAGAGAATTCAATTAAGGTATAGAAACTAAATGACTAAAGATTGGAGATAGAAAGAAATCAAATGCGGGAGAACCTGAGAAGTGGATACAGGAGTAGCAGAGCCCGATCCATCAGCAAGGGCCTTTAAAGAATCAGAAGAGGACTTTGGTGAGGCGCGAGCAGACTCGGAGAGAGCAGGCCAGGAGGCCCCCATGACAGGGCCGACCTCAACGACCCCATTTGACAGCTTGTTCCACACCGGCCTCTTAGCCTGGGCAGCAGCATTGCCATTGTCATTGTCGGAGCTATCCAGCAGCGCCTCCGAGACTGCACTGTCAACGGCAGTCGACAGCTTGGCAGATGAGCGATCAGAATCCGGTGTCGCAGACTCCAGATAAGGTGGAACTGTGGCAAACGGCAACGATGGGGTTGCGGCCGCATAGGCTTCTGATTCGCTGCCGCGGACGACTTGCGACCACGGGGAGGGGAGATTGTGGGTGGACCGGCGGGATTGGTCGGAGGAATCGGAAACGGTCGTCATGGAGAGGGGAAAAGGGTGAATTAGGGTTTGAAGGAAAAGGGAGGGATATGGAAGGAAATAGCAAGGACGGGGGAGGGTAAGGAAAAGGGGAAGAACTAGGGTTAGGGATAGGGTTTTTGTATCGCTTCTCAGCAATGCATTTTTCCAAATATATGAAATAACGGATCCAAGGATCCGATCGCCGTGCCCGACCAAGACGAGCAATCTCTCTCTCCTTCGCCTCCTCTCTCTCCCTCTCTCTCAATATCTAATATATCTTTGCTCCTCTTCCTTTCTTGCCTCTTCAGAGTCCTGAGAAAACTGGGGTTTTGTTAAGAGAGGAATTGAATGGTACTCCGCGGGAGTACATTAAGAAAAGGATAATCACCCGCACACATGCTGTCCTGCACACGAGATAAGATTTCACTAAATTAGGAGTTGATTGGTGTAGCCGGAAAGATTTTATTTTAACATATATTAGATTAAAAAATATTTTAACTGAATTAATTGAAATAATTTTAAATTTAATTATGTGAATTATTTTTAAACTTTAAAAATTTATGACTTTAAAGTTTAAAAGATATGACTTAATTAATTTAATAAATATCAATTTTAGTTGACTTTAAATTCAACAAAAAAATTTCTAACCAACCTGGTGTCTAAGTGTATGGGATAATATCGAATACATTAGTGTACAATGTGGGTGAATATTTCACACATAAAAGTAGGTACATCGACTTAATTTAGAGGTTAGGTCTACAAAATTTTATGGCAAAATTCACTGAAAATGTCTATTACATGAATCGTAAACCAAATAGACTTGAATGTGTCGTGTAATTATGTAGTAAGTACATGAATATGGATTTTGATAAAGTTTCAAAAAGTCCTCTTATCAAGATTTAATATTAAAATTTCTTTTTAATTGAGTCTTAAAGTATCACATAATTGAATATGAAATTATATATAGCCCATGTTTCATTTAATGAGAAGTCTTGGACGTGTTTGGATAAGGATAAAGTGTTAGAATTTCACTAGAGCAAAAGATTTCTTTGAGTGTGAAATTCTCATACTGATAGATTCTCTTATATTTATTTGATAATTTAAGAAGAAAATGATACAAGGAAAAATAAATAAAGAGATGAACAATCAGAGGAGAGCAATATATTTATCACAAAAAAATAATTTTAAATTATTCAATTTATTTACAATCACTTATTCATATTTTGTTTTATCACAAAAAAATAATTTTAAATTTTAAAAATCAGTTTTATATTTTTTTCATATTGAGGCTCACCGTTTTGTCAACCTTTTTGTCACATGTGAATTGTGGAAATACATTTAGAGGTGTGAAGTATAGTCAGTGTATTTTTTTTTTATTGGAAAATGTCAATATACAAAATAGAAGCATGATATTTTGGAAATTTTATCCACTCTGAATTTGTTCTTTGTAAACTAGGTTATTAATTTTCTATTTTTTTTTTATTTTCCTAAGAATGATTTTCTAACACAAAAAGGGTCACTTCCCATAGTCTGTACTCGGTGTACGTTGATATAGAAGTTTACACGTACTCAAATGATTAATCAGGTGAGATGCCTCGATACCTTGGTCTTAAAAAAAAATGAATATTCTAATTTTTGGAGATTTAAAGTTGTCAAACACACGCTTCAACTTAAAAAAATAAATATTTTAAATGTGATTTTAATAAATAAAAATTCTTATTTATAATATTTGCATTTAATCCAATAATGATATTGGTGTGAAAGGTGATAGAGCTCAAGAAATGGGATGACGACGAGTCATTAGAAAGGTCTTTCATTGAATATGAGGCTCACAAAAAATCATCTTAATTAAATTAATAAAACTATTTTTTATGCTCTTCAAATTTTAATTACCTTAAGTTACTTTTAATCTTTGAAATTTATAGCCTTCAAAATATAGCTTGATTGATCCAACCAAAGTGATTTTTGATAGGCCATATATTAAAAAAATAAAAGTGAAAAACTTAAGTTGAATTCAGTAAAATATTAAGTACTTTAAATTTTTATTTAAAATTGTATATAACATGTCTAACCCACTTAACTTGACATCTCATTGAATAAGTTATTTAAAATTATGGAACCTAAAACCAGCTAATTTTAATTAGGTTAACCTATACTTAATAAATAGGTTGGGTTTAGGCTCACTTGTTAAGTCTAACCTTGTGGTATACCTACTATGTAATTATTATTTTATTCAGTTTACCTAGACTTAATAAATAGGTTGAGCGTTGAGAAATTAAAGAAATAAGATAAGATTTTTCAAATTGGGCGTGTTACATGGGTCAAAATTATTGATAAAAATAAATAAATCACTTAAAACTTTGTCTTTTAATTCCGGTCAAGTCTTGATTTCGATTTAAGTGAGACAGAATAGTATTCACCCTCTACGTGTGGCAGTAGCTACACATTTGAAATTTCAAACCCGAGCATATGATCGATCATCCTCGGCTTAAACAAATTTTACCTGGACCATCCTTCTCGATAAATTCCCTGTCCACTCCAGTCATATATTTTTATTTATATTTCCTTCAAAATCAGGTTTATTATCCTTTTTTGTTTGAAACTATAATAATAATTTGGTTTTTAATTGATTAAACAATATTATAAATTTTGAATTATAATTGAGGAGACCAACATTGATATTTCAAAAGATAAAAAAATATATTAAAAAAATACTTATAAAGAGCTTGGGTGCCCCTTAGATCCACAATATCTTTATAATATATTAAAAAGCTGAAAAATGCAATAAGTAAAAAAAAATGCAATAAGTATCGATGTATAAATGAAACACTCTTTTTTCAATGGCAACACGTAAAGCTGACATCTTAAAGTCTTATTTTGTATTTAGAATAATAAAGAATCATTGAAACTATGAATAGGTTTTTTTTTTTAAAAAAAATTAGCATATTTGATAGAAAGAATAGTTTTAAAAGAAGTTAATTGAAAATGCCTTTTTTATCTTTTTTAATCTCTTAAAAAAAAGATATTATTTTTATTATAAATAAAAACTATTCTCATTTTATTTTAAAAGACTTATGAAACATAGATTACTCACTTTTCGAATTCATTCCAAACCTAATCTAAACCAATTTTTCTCACTCTCAACAAGATAAGTCGGCATTTAATTACTTACTCAAGACAAATTTTTAATTGCTATCAATGTATGCTTTACTTAATTCCATCTTCCTTGCATGATTGAAATCCTATTACCTAGATATATTTAAGTGTGGGTTGATTTTTTAGAGTGATAATGGTTTTATTGAGATTTTTTTATTTAATTATGCTATTAAAAATCATATATTTTGCATAAGTAAAAAAGAAAATTCAATGGTGAGAGTTCATTCATTTATTTACAAATTTTGGCATCAAAATCTATTTTTAGATACTTATATAAGAATGTGTACTAAATCCTTTAGACTTACTAAATTCAATCAAGAATTTTCTTTTTCTATTTTTAATAATTGATCCAAACCTTTATTGGGCTTTTATGATTTTTTAAGGGACATGTTTTAAATCCAAATTTTAAACCTAACTCAAGGATCTCACTGGTAGAAACTCTGAAATGCATTCTCTCACTTCATTCAAGGAAAAAGAAAGAAAACACAAATTTTCAATGTGATAGTTGTTGGAATCAACTCACCAAGAAATTGGACAATCGAATCCAAATTAAAAGTTGAATTGTTATTCCAATCGTGATGAGAGATCCATGCACGGAAATTAAATTCAGCACAAGTTCAATTTAAAAGACATTAAATCTTCTAAGAATTAATTTAGGTGTGGAATTAAAATTAATTACTCATGGAAAATGAAAATCACTAAGATATGAAATAATTCACCATGCTGATATTTAATTCCAAATAATTAAAATTAATTCAAAACACAAAACAAAATTAAAATTCAAAGAATTATAAATCAAGACACCTGAGACATCCAAATTCCAAACAAGCTTCAAGCTTTAATAACTTTATTAAAGTTCTCTTTAGAATTTATTGGCCCAAATATTTATAAGTCTCCGATCCTAGTTGTCGATGCCAATGTTATCAGAACCGGACCGTTTAATGAAACCGTCTTTGAGGCATTTTGGGTTCAACCGCGGTCAAAACCGGTCAAGTAGTAATATAATGTAAATATTACATATAAAATTAAGTAAGATATCTTTTACCAATAACATTAATATAAATATTAAAAATAACATTTAAACTCTAAATAATATATCAAAACGGTGAAAGATATGTGATAGAAATGGTATAAATATTTATATTTCAAATATATACATTTTCTAATTTAACTTTGAAATGAAAATTTAAAAAAAAAAAAATAAATTCAAAATTTGTGAGCCGCGGTCCGCAGTCCGTGGCTCACGATTTGTGGATAAAAACAGTAGAAAACCGCGGCTCTGACCGTTTTTCTGCGGTTTTGACCCACAGCCGGTTCTCAATCGGAACCGAACCGCAGTAGTCCCGGTTTCGGTCGAACTGCGGGTTCGACCGCGGTTCAGTCCGGTTCTGATAACATTGGTTGATGCAATCCAAACTCTTAATTGGATTTGGATAACATTAAAAGAACCAATCAAAATGAAACACCTAAGTCTTAGATTTGCAAACACCTAAATTCTAGTATCCTATTTAAAAATAACTCTTAAATTCAAAATTCAAATAAATCTTATCTTGCACAACAAACTCAAATTCGTCAATGGAGGAGAGTTCAAAGGAGTCTAAGCTTGGACTCGATCCGCAAGGAATTTGAATTTCAAAAATGAAAATCAAATTGCATGTTTGGTGGGATCCACAAGATGGTGATGTGTATGCTGATGTGTATATTGTGGGTCCACTAAATTGACATCAATTGGATTTAATTTAATGGGCGTTTGAGACCTAACTCATTTCCAAATGGGTCCAGGCCCGTAACTGTTCAAATGAGCTTTAATTCTGACACAAGTGTGTCCATTATGTTGTGTTTGGGGTCCCCACTTCCTCCATCAATTAGAGCATAAATTAGGAGAGCAAACTCATTAGTTTCATCTAATTGGATTTGTCGGATCCAATGCCTGCATTAGTAATCTATTGTATGAATTCACTTTATTTTCAGATAATATTATGATAAGGTTGAAACAAATCCTCTCAACTCACCAAATTCAATTATAATTCTTTTTCTATTTTTAGTCATTTTTACATGAATTTCCTTTATTTTTAGACAAGGTTAAACCACCTTTTCTTTTACCACGAAGAACTCAGGACCCCTATCTTTCCCTAAGTATGGGGGTTGGGTAAACTTTGAATACACACAGCCCCACAAGCCATGACCATTGGGTTACTACGAGACTCAAACCTGAGACCTCTATTTTCTGAGCCAAAATGCTTGCTAATTGAGCTACTCTCCACGTGGCTGAACCACACTATTTCAACTCACTAAATTCAACTTATTTTTACTTTTTCTATGAATTTTCTATTTTTAATATTCATATAGTAAGGGCACATCAAATCTTTAAATTCACTTAATCAGATCTTAAAATTTCAATTTTTATTTTTAGCTCTTTTTGATGAAATTTTTCATTTTTTTAAAATATTTTTTCATTTTAAATTCACTTTGATTGGATCAATCAGAACTACTTTTTAATTTCTTCAATTTTTAATAATTCTCAATTAATTTTAATCAATAAACTTTGTGATATTTAAAGATGCCTTAATTAATCATAATTTAAGTTATTTTTGATAGACTGGATACTAAAGCTATGGTCTTTTTAATGGGTCATCACTATCCCAAATATATATGATCATTTCACTATCTTAAAGTTGGTCTGCTACTGATCCTTTCACTATCTTAAAACTTATAATTTTTTTTCAAGTATGATCAGGTTAGATCAACTTGATCAAAACTTAGATTTTTCGAGTTGATTTACTTCATAGATTAAGTGAAAAATCGCCACTAACGTTTATGGTTCTTGTACATTCAAATGAAGATACCAAACTACTTAAATCATCCAATTGAAGATTTTAGATGTTTGTAGGTGAAGCAGTGTATTTATGAATGCACTTTGATTTGATGATTCTCAAGTTTTATGAGAGTGACCATTAGTCTTTCTTTCAATTCTAGAATGATAGCAATGGTAGAGAAAAGTGAAAATACAAACTCATAGGGTTGCTTTTGTAATAAGATAATCCATACTAAAAATCATCTTTATATTAGATAATTTGGTGTTTTTATGATCCTATAAAAAAATAAAGAGGTTTTTTTTTTCTATTTTTTTTTATTATACATAATAGCATTAATCAAGTGATCAACGATAATTCAACCATTTTTACCAACTTAATGAATCATTTGATCTAGAAATTAATTTTGAACAATTGAATGCTATTAGTTGGGTTTTTTAAGAGGCTTGGACACCTTGGGCTGCGTTTGAATGGAAACAATCCAAACGCAGCAAAAAAAACTATTTTAGAAACAAATCGAAAAACATTTGTGCTAGTTCATTCCTTGATGGGTGAGAGTGTGAGTGTCTCCTCTACATAAACATTAATACAATTAAAATATGGTTGGTCATCATAACACAGAAATACTCTTTTAGGTGACATGAGTTTTCCTGAACTTCTTACTTTACTCTATCCATCTGTACAATTTTTTTTTAAAAATCAAACGTTCAGAAATTGGCCCACTTATCGGATCACTTTCCACCCTCTCGGTGCACCGATTTGGATCAACTCCATTTTCTATGTGCAGGAGCAGTTAATCGGCCCACTTACCGGATCACTTTCTAGCCTCTAGGTGCATCGATCTGGACTGAGACCATTTTCTGTGTGCAGGAGCAGTTAATCGGCTCACTTACTGGATCACTTTCCTGCCACTCGGTGCACCGATTTCCTCTATTTTTCAGTTTTAAAATTTAACACCAACTATCGACCACCAACTGTCTCTTTTAAATTAAAATGATAGGTGGTTCATTTCCCTATCACATTCGTACCTCCTCCAACCTTTTATCTCTTTCATTCAACCTACCCTTTTGCCATCTTCCATCCTTTCCTCCAACCTCCATGCTCCAATCGCCATTAATTAGGGCCTTTCATTAAATGGGCCGGGGGTGTGGAGCGTCCCCTTGGAGGTTAATTATCTTGGTAAGGAAAATTAGGGAATTGACCTCGGGATTTGAGGTGTTCTTTGTCCACATCAGTCGCACAACTAATGGTGTGGTTGACTTTTTTGCAAAGAAAGGAGTGAGTGGTTCGAATTGTGGCACCTTCCAATTACAAAGAGGATAATTCTAATTGTTCTTTTGGTGTTTTCTTTCTTTTTTTGCATTTTGTTGTTGCCTTTTTGCTGTTTCTGTTCCATTGGATCTAAGTCTCTTAGACTAAGTGTTCCTTTTATGTATTTGTTCTTCTTCGATGAAAGTTTTCTCTATTCCCGTTCAAAAAGAATATATTGAGCAATGGGTTAGGCTTGGGCTCATTTTAGAGTCCCTTTTATAGAAAAAGCAGATTCGCACTTTTTAAAAATACCCAAGATGAGCATCAAGCTTTTTTGGCCCCTTTAACTAAACGGTTGTTTATGTATAATGACTATTGATTTTTATAAACAAGCTCTCATGGATAAGCTTGGGCTTTTCGTTAATTCAAATAGGTGGGCTCGAGTTTTAGCCTAAAAAATGCTTGGCTGGCTATAGGAAAACTTGAGCTTTCGATATTACGAACAGACTCAGGCTTAGATGAGCAATCCTCACCCCAAACCAGGTCCATGAATAGCCTCCTTACACCGTATAATCTCAACCATAGTTTCAATACTAAAAAAACTTTGATGAGTCAATCTGAGTTGACTCAACGTCATAGAATTTTGAGTGGATTGGGTTTTTTTTTTTTTTTATCATAAAAAAAGAGACTTTTCGAGTTACTCAATTCGATCAGATTTTGAATCAAGTCTAAATTTTATTATCTCAACCTTCATGAAAAATAAAAAAATCAATGTTCCTTCACTCATTAGCTGCAAAAAGCTTACAAAAGCCAACCTTCCTACTCACAAAAGAAAGCAAAGCCATCCAAACACTCATCTCTTCATGCCTTCATCACATTCTACCTACCAGTGACAACTTCCAAACTAAAACATAATCATTTTAGACCCCTTTTTTGCTCATCTGAACATCTATTTTCTTCTATCTTCATGAATTTTGGTGCAGTTATCAATAGCTTTCAGCTGAGAATGAGCAACCTTTTCCAAGTACAATCAAAGAAGTGAGAGAGAGACAGAGACTCTCTTGTCAGTAGGTATGGAATTCTACTGACAAATCTTCTCCTTCCATGACAGGATTCTGAACTCTGAGTGCATTATTCTGTTTTGCTGATTCTCTATATGATTTATCTGACAGATTCTCTCCTTTGCCAATAGGTTTTAGTTGTACTTCAAAAACCAAAAAATCCTTACAAAGGACTCCTTAATATCCCAACTTACTTTGATGTTTAGAGCTTCCCCTGTTCTTATTTTGACTTCATTCCTGCCCAATACAGCTTCTGAAAGGTCCATACTAGTTGGACCAGTAGAACAATTGTGGAATTTTTCTTTTATCCAGTAAATTCCTTTGTCTTTTGATCTAGTCCATCTTCAATCGGGCTCATTGTATCAATTGTATGAATCTTCCTTCTTTCTTTTCTTTTTCTTTTTTGAGGATGTGAGTGATAAGAGTTCTTTGTGCAGGAGATTGTTTCTTCGGAACCGACGATATGAATGCTCTACGAAACTCAATAGAGAGATTGAGATCTCTTGTGGGAATGAAAGGATGGGATTATTGTGTGATTTGGAAATTGGGAGATGACCAAAGGTGAAAATGCAAATCAGAAGAAAAGAAAATAGCTTGATATTTTTCTTATAGAAAAATGTGTTCTTAATCTCTCTGATCTAATCTCATCTTTGCTTATATGTTTTATAGGTGTATTGAATGGATGAGCTGTTGTTGTGGAGGAATTCAGATCGCCCAAAAAGGAGAAGAGAATCTATTTCCAGTTTCTGCCATAGTTCCTTGCAGGGATTTGATGTATCAGCATTCAAGAACAAAAGCCTGTGATCTTTTAGCAGAATTGCCTTTTTCCATGCCTTTAGATTATGGGTAATACCCAAAATTCATTTTTCATGAATTTTTTCAGTACTTTTTAATACCCTTTTGTAAGAACTAAAATATTATTATACGTTTCTCTTCTTTAGCACCTAATTAGAATATTGATATATTTGTCACTTCATTATTAAAGAAAAGCAAGTACATTATTATTTTCTACTGTTGTTAGTTTTGGTCATGTAATAAGTTCCATTATGAATGTGGAATGACCCAAAATTCTTGCAATTGGACAATTCTAACTGGTCAGATCTGACTGGGAAAGACAGAAAGATTAGACCAAAATTGATCTGTTTTTTTTTTTTTTCCTTTTAATGGAAGTAGCTATTTCTAATTATGAGCCTTCTATGTAGGATCCATGCCCAGGTACTGATATTAAGCCAGCCCAAATGGCTAAATCTCTCCAACATCTCAGATTCCAATATTTCAAATGTGGGTCTCTCTCTCTCTCTCTCTCTCTCTCTCTGAGTAAAGGATTTTGTACAATTAATATGCAACCTATTTTTTGCAGGAAAGAAGTCGAACTAGGGTTTTGATTCCGGTGACCGGAGGATTAGTAGAGCTGTTTGTTGCAAAATGCGTAACTCTCCTTTCCCTTAGCATATAGAAAGGAATTTGAAGTCTAAGCTCTATTATCTCATCAATGGTTTTGTATTTCAGCATTCTAATCAAAATTTGACAAGATATTGTAAGATCATAGTATCTCAACTGTTCAAAAATGCGTGTTGGAAGGAATAAGAAAACAAATATAATCTTCCTTCCCTACACATCCTTGAAATGTTTGGAATATGATAATCATTCAACGGTCTTTACATGCCTGGTTTGCCTAAAACAAAACATAAAAAATGCAAAGAGACTCTGTTCTTAATTTGGCAATAGCATTTTTTAATGGAAAGGAAAAAGATTAATTTATCAACTTATTGGTGTGAAATCAGCACTGTGTAGGAGACTAATTTGTGGAAGTTATAGGTACCTGAAGATCAACAAATCATAGACTTTGTTATGGCTCAATGCAATTCCTCATGGGAGGAGGAAGCCATGAATGTAAGGAACAACACAATTACGAGCTTCTGCGAACACCCGGCCAGCCCAGAGATTGATGGTCAGCCTTTAAGTGATGGATTTGCGACCGGTGTTCACCCACCAAAGCCCTTATCCGCTGACGGGTACAAATCCAAGAGGGATGAAAACAATTTCCAGCAGTGGATCCCTCCCACAACTGATAATTTGAACATGGGATGGGATCTCTCGGGCGATCAAACCCGCATTTGCAACTCACCACTCAATTTCTTTGGTGGGGCACCGTTCCCACCTTTGGACAACCGGCCCAAGAGTAATATCTTTTTCGAGGGGTCATCGTCTGATAAGCCTCTGTCTATTAATTCAGCTATTGATCATGGATTTCCGGAGATTTCAGCTCTGCAACAGTCCATCTTGACCAACTCTGCAAACTTGCACCCATCAATCACTGAGTCCTTGGCGTCTAAAGAGCATCATGATAAGGACTCAGTAAAGAAAGAGATGGGCCGAGGGGATTCGATCTCCGATTGCAGTGACCAAATAGAGGATGATGATGATCAGAAGGCCATGGGAAGGCCCGGAAAGCGGCACCAGTCAAAGAATCTTAAGGCAGAGAGGAAGAGAAGAAAGAAGCTCAATGATCGACTCTATTCTCTCCGTTCTTTGGTCCCCAACATCTCCAAGGTAATTTGCTCTTGTTGCTGTTATATTCTAAGAAAACTGAGAAAATCACCCAATATATTGGATATAATGGGCGATATCTGAAAAATATTGGTCCATACTTCATATATTGGCCCGAATTTGTTACTCAAGTTATATTCCCTCAAATGACTCACATGAGCAATGGACTTCAAAGTACTTATTAAGATGGTCTTTTCCCTTTTCTCTCTTACTATATTTCAGATGGATAAAGCATCAACCCTTGGAGATGCAATTGAATTTGTGAAGGAGTTACAGAAGCAAGTGAAAGATCTCCAAGAAGAGCTCGAGGAAATGCCAGAGGAAGAAGAAGCAAAGCAGAATGACAACAACAAAGACAATGTACATTTGGAGATTCCCGATCAAAATGCAGTTGTTGATGGAGATGGTGAGTTGCCAAATGTGCTGAGGAACGCCATTGCCGATCTTGGAACAAAATGCTCCTCTAGTACCAAGAGTGGAGCTCTTACCAAACTAAATCAAGACTTGTTAAGCACGGATGTTAAGGCACAACAAATGGAGGTAATTTTTACTTCAAGAATAGTGAGAACCAAATAGAATGGATAAACTTAGTGTTGGCGCCAGCTGCGAATGAGTCTCGTATTGGAAGTGTAGAGACAGATTTAAAGATTTATAAAAGAATTGGGTCACTCGACCAAACATGCTAGTCTTTTGGGTTGGATACCTATGTCCTAACAAGTGGTATCAGAGACAGGTTTTAGGCCATCTCATGTAGACTCAGGAGATCCTCTAAACGGACAGGATGACTGGCCTCATTCAAGGGAGGGTTGTTGGAGTTGATTGCTATGAGTCTCATGTTGGAAACGTAGAAGGAGATCTAAACATTTATAAAAGACTTGGGTTAATCCAGCTAATAGGTTGGCTGGTATTTTGGACTGGATACTCAAGTCCTAGCACTTAGATTGAGCAAATTCTAAGCTCATCGAATCCATTTCATTTCATCATTGCTATTTGACAACCAAACTAGGCCTAAAGATTAATGAGGAATATCTTTCCTCTTGTTTGATTATTTGATTGTGATATTATATTACAACCAAGCACTAGGCGTTCATGATAGGTCATGGGTCTCCTCATCAAATAATTTCTTGATTTATCCCCCTTTTCAAAATTTTGTTTGGCACCAGGTCCAAGTTGAAGTGAGCCAAGCAGAAGGGAATGAGTTCTTTGTGAAGATCTTCTGCGAAGACAAGCCAGGTGGGTTTCTGAAGTTAATGGAGGCCATGAATTCATTAGGCCTTGAAGTAACAAATGCCAATGTGATCACCTACAGAAGCCTAGTTTTGAATGTTTTTCGAGTAGAGGTAAGGCAGAATACAAGATATTGATACAGCATACTATAGCATCAATTCATCTTTTTCTATCATTTTATCATATATGAAAAAGGTTTTCAGATGGATTTTGAAGATTTAGACAAAATTACGTAATACTCATTGCCATTAATTCTATCAACTTAAAGGGGTTGGAGCGATTGCCACAAACCCGCCTCAAGAAGTGAAGTTTAAGTTCGATTTCCGCTCCACCCTAAAGGGCCACCACACTCCTTCGAGTTTCCTGTCCCTTCATTTTTTTTTTTTTTAATTCTATTTGGGCTATTTTAAAAGTTTTTTTATGCCTTCATTTCTTATTATCTTTTAATGTTACTTTACAAAATTATGTATGATTATTTAGCTAATTTACTATTTGATATGTGATCCAGAGAAGAAATAGTGAAATTGTCCAGGCAGACCAGGTGAGGGATTCATTACTTGCACTAACGAGAAACACAGATGGAGGATGGCCAGAATCCAAGTGTATTGTGGAAAATGGCGGCAACGATTATCTCTATTGTCATCATCATCAACAACAACAAAAAAATCACCACCATCATTTGAAATTTTGAATTCTCATCATCATGCTCACCACCTTCATCACCAATCTCAAAACTTCCAAACATAGGTTCACATGAATTGAGTGAGACTGATCACTTTTAATATATGACTAACTTTACTAAGAGAGGTAGAGAATTCCTTAATTTTGAACTATAATTTTGATGATATGGTGTTCAACATACTTATAATATACTAAGATTACATGTTGTATGGAGGAAAAAAATGGAAAGTAAGAACAAAAGGAAATGCAAATTTTCTTCAAGTTTAAACTTGATTTTGCATAGCATCATCTTGCCCTTTTTTTTTAAGACAAGGAGGTTTAATAGTAAGGTTTGAGATATCACAACTGAATGAGTCTCACATTGGTTTTGAAGAGGGAGATTTAGAGACTTGTATTTGACTTGGGTCATTCTACCTATCGGCTGATCTTTTGAGTTGAATACCCAGTCCTAACATAAAATTATCATCTCTCAAGTTATTTATCCAGAAGTTATAACTTACAATTGAATGTGATAATTTTTTAAGTGAAGTATTCATATGCCAAACACCTCTCTTACATACTACTCTGATCTTTGCTGCTATAAAAAAAAGTTCAAGATGAAGTGAAAGCAGAAGCAGAAAGGTTTTTTATTTGGACACTTTGAAATTGTGCATTAGAGAGTGTAAAGAGGTAGAGCCCAACCAAATCCCAATGGATATAATCCAAAGTTCCTGATTGTACATTATGATGTCAATCTAATTTTGGGTTGTACACCAAAATCCATAACTAAGGTGTCTTTAGATTTGGATAGAATTTTTTTAGAGGATCCGAGAAATTCTATTCAATAACCTATTTTTTTTGTTAGGAGTTGGGCATTTATCTCAAAAAGTAGTTTGTTAGGTGGAGTGACACATGACTTTTATAAATATCTAAATTTTCCTTTACACTTTCAATGTGGGACTCGTTCGCAGCCTCAACAATCCCCCTTTAGACGAGGCCAGCCATCCCGTCCGCATAGAGGATCTCCTGAGTCCATATGAGTTAGTCTGAGATTTAACTCTGATACCACTTGTTAAGACCTAGGTATCCAGCCCAAAAGACTAACTTGTTAGGTAAAGTGATCCAAATCCTTTATAAATCTCTATATCTCTCTACACTTTCAATGTGGAATTCGTTCACAACTCCAACATATTTTTAGAAAGACAATAAAAAAGATATAAAGAGAGTGAAGAAAATCAAAAATTGAATTTCCTACTTTATATTATTGATTTGAGATTCCATAGAAAAACAGAGATTTAATGAATCATTTTTTCTACTTTACAAAAGATTATCAAATGAATAAAATGAATTCCTCTACTTTTTACTCATTTCATTTTATTCAGACACAAAAATAAATTAGACTTGGGTGCATAATGAACCAATTACACTAATAATTCGTCAAGACAAAACCCACAAGTGCCACAAGATAAGATATCCAAACCCATCTCGACCGTCCAATGCCGTTGATAGTGGGATTTGAAGTGGGCCCCATGCTAGTAACATTCCCTTCATTGACTTCAATGGCTAATCTCATTCCTCCCAAACAATGCCCTTTAAAAGTGCAAATGAACCAGTATTTCTGAGCCTCTGTTAGCAAAACTCTGTCATTTCCACTTTCATATGTCTGTATAACACCATTACTGCTGTCACAGTTTCTATATGCTTCTTGGGTCACCTCATATGCGTCATGTTTCCCCACCGCATAATTAAATACTGCAACAAAACAAATACAAACATTTAGGTAAATAATATGTTTTTTTTTTCTTTTAATTATCACTTTCTCGATTGTGTTTGCCTACTTTGGGTCTTTAAATATTACAAGCTTTTAATTTTAAAATAAAAATCAGATATTTCAGGTTGAGTGCTTCACTGGTAGTAAATTAGAAGTGAGTATCTTAAAGTACTCGGAATGAGTCATTTAAGATTTTTTTTTTAATTTACGTGTTAAAAATCGTGGGATACGCAGTGTAAAACTTTCATGGGTAAGCCCACTACCTCTAGGGTATTCAAAGTTTAGGCTATGAGGACTCGAACCCACAACCTCCTGCTTCCTTAAGCAGAAGACAACCAGTTGAAGAATCTTCATAGGAACCATTGAAGAATCTTGTTTGATAGGTTTTGGGTATGTGAGTAGAGACTAAAGATTGATTTCAATACATAGCATTGAGAGTAGGGGTGAAACTCAGGTCGGGTTAGCAGTTCGGGTTGGGTTGAGAAGTCAGAAACCCAAATTGAATTAGAATCGGGTTGGGTTGAGAGATTTTTTAGTTAATCAGACCCGACCCGATCAAACCCGACCAGAACAGGTAAAAAGTAGGCTAAAGTAGGTTCAAAATGAGGGTCGGGTCGGGTTTCGAATTGAGTCGGGTTATTATTCGGATCAGGTTGGGTCAAGAAGTCCGGGTCAAAAGTTAGGGTCGGGTTGGGTTCATGTATTAGTAACTCGGGTCGAGTTGGATTTTAAAAAATCCGACCCGACTCGGCTCGATTTCAGCCCTAATTGAGAGGTTATAAAGTTGTAGATTAGATGTTTTAAAAAATCTATAATTTGTATAACTAGTTAAAAAAATTATAATTTATATAACTAATTAAAAAATACTCTTCAATCTCCATAGACCAATTTTTCCATTATATTGATAACCAATTTCTCCACCGTGAGAATGAAACAAGATTCTAGTTTGAATCATAGCTGTCAATTCTATTTCGTTTTAGTCAAAATGGCCGAAACTTCGTTCTAGTAAAATACAATCAAAACAAAAGCATGTAATTAAGCAGTCTAATAACCCTACGTTGCTCTCGCTTCACTCCTTTTTAATGATTCATTTTTATTTCATTCTTTTTATAAATACTCATATTTATAATATGTTAAAACGAGTTAAAAACTCTTACAGTTTAAGTACTACTAATGTATTTTAATAATATTTATGTAAGTTTAAGTAAAAAATCCCTATTATTTTGTTTTAAAAGATAAAATCTTGCAAAGTCCTTCTCTTAAAGTAAAAATAGTTACCTTGCGAGTATTCCACGATTTTTCACATGTAAATTTTAAAAAAATAAAATAAAAATAGTTACATATTTATTATGATTTCTTCCAAAAATACATCTTCTTCATTGAAACATTCACTCTAAAGTCAAAATAAAATGATCATTCAAACAAAATTGACAACTATGATTGAAGTATATTAGAAACTATTATTTGCACAAGTTACGATATAGTTTAATTATAAGTGAAATATTTGACTAACCGAGAGCATCTCCGACGGTGAAACTGTGTTGTGCCGACCATTTTTGATAGTTTACTGATAATTCCGTCCATCCAGAGTCGTCTCCGACGATGTAATCTACGGCCTGAATGCAGTGTAGATTAAGAAAGTAGATTAGAAAGATGAAGAAGATGTAGCCTTTAGGGACATGAACCTTCATATCTTCAAGCCTTCAATTAGGGAGAAATGGAAATCCAAAGTGAAAATTTTGGCTATTTTGATTAGAGGTATGAAAATGAATTACTTAAACATCTCAGAGTTACAGATTTTGAAGATATACTGGCATTCATGGCTGTTTTCATTGGGGGAATCGTCGTCATATTTTTTTTTTTGAAGTCCATACGTGACTAAAGGACTAGAATTTGAATTTTACTCGGCCGGCAGAACTAGAAAATGTGGCAAACGTGCGAAAGATCTGAGCCATTCATCAAGTGGGAGTCACTATGTTATGTGATAGGGCCATGAAATTATGTTATAAGAGGTTCTATCTGATTAATGAGAGGTCATTTTTTTAGTCTAATCAAATCAAATCATTATATAAAACATTATAATTACTTGTTAAATTTTGAAACATTGATTTAACTTGTGAAGAGCTGAATAAAGAGCATAAGCTGCTTTCAAATCTCTCTAATTTGAAAAAAGAATATTAAAAAGATAAATGATCTCGATTTGATAAAATATTAAAAAAAAAAAAAAAAACCTCAAATGTCTAACTTTCATGTATTTAATGAATAAATCTTTAATGCAATCAATTGCAACTCTATAAAGTTATAACTTGTCTAAAATAATATCGCCAGTCGGTTCCAACTTCAGGCTCATAGAAAATGTAATAAATCTCTCTAACTCAGTACTTAATACATTCAAAATAAAAAATATATTCCAAACTATTTTGTAAAGTAATATTCCATAAATTCTGAATATAAAATTACTGCAAAAGTGACTAAGGACCCCACAAATATTCTGAAAAATGACTCTAGGATGATTTGTTTTCAAATCTGAAGAAGTGGTAGGATTTCTCGTTGGTCTTGAGGGTTGCACACAAAGAGGATTCAATGGCGTCAATGGGCAACGGTTTGACTTTCAGACAGAAATGACCGATGGAGTAGAAAAAGAAGGAAGATAAAACAATTCCCGCTAAAAAGACTTTTGATAATGGGTGAGAGTTTAAGGAATTTTTAAAAGAAATACGGAACGCCAATTTACTAGACTCTCTAATTAAATAACTTCTCTAATGTAATATATTTACTATGCTCTCAACCATATTATATTATAGAAGTTTTACTTATTTCCCACAGTACAACATCGGCAATCAATGTACTTAACTCATCTGACATTTTTACAAAATAATTTTCTTTTTTCCCTAATAATTGATGACATCTCTTTTTCACATTAACATATATTTTGACGGATGGTGCAGAGAAGAGACATAAAAAATATCGAGTGATGTATCCACAGCCACAACAGTTGTGTCCATTAAAGGATATTAGATGGACAACAGTGGTGTCCATTAAAGGATATTAGATGGAGTCTACAATGTCCAACTCATTTCATAAATGACCAAATATTCATTTATTTCTTAAAAAAAAAAAAAGAGATTTTCATTGAATGACAGTTTGTGCTCCACATCCTTCTTAAATCATGTTAGGTAAATTATTTTCAAATGGAGCGAACAACCAACTCATTTCATAAATGCCCCAACATTCATTTATTAGAGATGTTTTTACATATTTTAAAGAGTTAAATCAGTAAGACACATATTATTATATAGAGCATGCATTCCTCAAATTTAGTTTAATTTGACAGATGATTACATAAATGGTAGTGATTCTTTCACATGTATTTTTGTGTAATCCTACACAGATTTTACTGTATTACCCATTTTGCCCTTCGAATCAGCTCGTCGAACCCTTCGAATCACTTTTAATCACTTTTAGCAAAAGGTTCGACGAGCGAATTCGAAGGACAAAATGGACAACACAGTAAAACCCGTGTCGGATTATACAAAATACCTTTGGGAGCATCACTGTCCTTACATAAACATAGAGTATATAACATTTTACTAACAATTAATGATCCAAGCTATATAATTTTGACCTTTAGAGTTTGATTAGTATGGAGTAAGGAATAACCATTGATTTTTAAAAATTAATGAATAAAATCATTAGATGAATGTGATTTTTTTTTTGAATTTATGTGTAGGAAATCGTAGGAAACCGAACGTAAAACTCTCAAGAGTGATATCTACTGTCCTACACCAAGTTAGACTATGGAGACTCAAAGCTGACACCTCTCGCTTGTATGAATATGAAATTTCATACAACAACTGTTCAAAATTTTAAAAAGATATATCAAAATTTTGACTTAACTCTTAGATATTTAAAAAAAATATACTCACTCTAAATTTTTTATTTATTTTTTCCTATTTTCCTATTATCCATTCTCACCCCTATCTACTCTTTCCCTATTATGAATCGTAATTGGGTAGGTCACGAGTAGGATGTGCAAAGATTGGCTTTAGAAAGGGAAATTAATAGGGGTCGGTGCCGAATACCAAAATCATTTATTTGAAGGGGACTAATGAATTCTGGATCAGTCAATGGACCAATCTCTGAGAGGCCAATACCCATCAATCCTTGCGGGAGGGGAAAAAGGAAAACTCTAATGTCACAAATTCTTGCAATGTAATTTTGATTTCAACAATAAATATTATTTCATTAACAATACTAACCTCATTAAGTTAAATTATAAATTTCCAATATATCAACCATGAGATATAAGTTTATTTATTTATTTTTATCCTCTAGATTTAAATAAATAAATTAAACAGTTGATAGAGGGCTCTATTTTGATCATTCAGATTAATTAGTTTAAATCTCATTGTTATACATGTCCAATAAGGTTAATCTTTTACAAATTTATAAATCAGGAATAATTTCTTTTATTTGTATGGTTAGTGAACTTGATATAATTAATTGAAATTGAGTCAGAATGACCTCATAATTCATGAAAAATAGAGTGGAATTTTTTTACCTACATTATATATTTCCATAAAGTCATAGACTCATCTTCCTACTGCATTAAGTCCTAAAGAGAGAAGAAGGGCAAAGATTTTTGCAGAGGATTTAGAAGAAGAGATGTCTCAGACCACTCCAAATCACACTCAAACTGTTGCTGGTTGGGCTGCTCTTGATTCAGCAGGAAAAATCACACCCTTCATTTTCAAAAGAAGGTACCAAATAGGTGTACATTTGTCGATTTTTAAGATTTTTTTCAGAGTTTTTTTTAAGTCTAAGGTATTCAAGCATCTTAGAGCATCTGACTAAGTCTTTGGACATGTACAAACCTCTCTATCCACACACATCAGATAAATTTAAGGGGAGTGACCGATATATATTGAGAGTGAGATTTGAACTCAGAACCTCCAACAATTTATTAGGGTTTTAAACCGTCAAGCCGACACTCACATATTATTTTTTTATGAGTTTTAATTGCACACAAAAAACACTTGTTAAAACTCATTGTCTCAATCAAACTAAATTTCTATTGAGTAGATTCAACTTAGATTGATTTGTCTTAGTTTTTTAGAGTTTTTGAACTATTGATAAGAGTTTGGATCATCTGCTACACAAGAGCAGAGCAAAAACTTTTCTTACAAATGGGCCAATGTACAAAATATGATTTTTTTTAAGGGGCCAAAACTGCAAATGTTTGAATATCTTAGAGAGCCATTATAGAAATCTTTAAGCTACAATTTTCTTTTTTAAAAAAAAACAAATTAGGGGGCCATGCCCTCTCTAACTCCCTCTGGTCTTGTAATTTGTATTCAAAATATTCAGCATTTGAAAATATAAAGAATGCAGGACCCAAAATACTAAATGTAAAAGTAATAATGTGTCGCTTTGTCATTGGCACAAACTTTTTTTTTAGACTAAGGTATTCAGACTTCTTAGATAACTCGATTAATTTTTAGAGTATGTGCATAACTTCTCTATCTGCACATAATTAATAATTTTATAGAGAGTGACCCATGGAGTGAGTGAGATTAGAACTTAAAACTCCCATTTGTTGAAACGAATTTCTAATCATCACTCTAATCCAAACTCGTATTGATGTGGTAAAATTATTATTAATTGGATTTTCAAAACTCAAAAACCAAAAGAAAGTTTTGGATTTATTGCTAGATACAGTCATCAAGCAAATATAGCATTTATTTTCTATGTTATGGATTTATTGTTATAATGAAGCCAAGTTGATTTTCAAATTTAATGTTGTTGTCTATTTATCTTTTTTTTTATTATGAAAATATAGGGAAAACGGCATCGATGATGTGACCATCAGGATTCTCTACTGTGGGATGTGCCATACTGATCTGCATCACATAAAAAATGACTGGGGCATCACCATCTATCCTTTAGTTCCCGGGTAATTTTTCTACCGATGGTAACATTTTTTGGATTATTTCTTGCAACTACGTTTATAGGTGACTTTACTGCATTAAATTGTTGATTTAACACTTTCAGACATGAGATTACTGGCTTAATTGCAAAGGTTGGGAGCAACGTGACTGAGTTCAAGATTGGAGACCGAGTTGGGGTGGGATGTTTGGCAGCCTCTTGCCTGTCTTGTGAGTTTTGCAATGACTCAGAGGAGAATTACTGTGACAAGGTTCAATTCACTTACAATGGCATCTTCTGGGACGGGAGCATCACTTATGGTGGTTACTCCAAAATGCTTGTATCTCACAAAAGGTTCTTGCACTTTTACCTCTTAAAGAATTTTTTTTTTTGGTCAGAGAAAGTTCGAAAAATATCAATTTACATTTTTATTTTTTTTAAACTAAAGTGTCCAGACCTCTTAGAGCATCTGATTAATCTTTGAAACACGTGCACATTTCTCTGTTCATATACACTGAGTAACAATATAGAGAGTGAATTTTTTATATTGAGAGTGACTTAAACCCAAGACCTCCTACATCACCGTCCAGCTAACCCTCACAAATTAATTTACATTTCTATTATATCGGTCATTTCTATTAGACAAGCCCATTTCTAGCCCTTGAGCCTAAAAAATCTGATGGCCCACCAACTACCAAATATGGCCGGCACCCTTTGGAGTTAAGATATTGACAACTGAGTCTCTGACTCGTTCTCAATTTCTCACACATTTTTCTTTGATGTTGTTGGTGATTCTAGGTACGTCGTGCGTATGCCGGAAAACCTCCCAATGGATGCAGCGGCACCGTTGTTATGTGCCGGGATCACGGTGTTCAGCCCCATGAAGCGACACAATATGCTGCAAGCAGGTAAGAAGCTTGGGGTGGTGGGCCTTGGGGGCCTGGGGCATGTGGCCGTGAAGTTTGGAAAGGCCTTTGGGCTCCATGTGACAATCATCAGCACCTCGCCTTCGAAGGAGGAGGAGGCCCGAAAACGCCTTGGAGCCGACGATTTCCTAGTCAGCACCAATACTCAGCAAATGAAAGCTGCTGCCAGGACCCTTGATTTCATATTGGATACTGTGTCTGCAGTCCACAACCTTGGGCCCATCTTAGATCTGCTTAAAGTCAGTGGCAATTTGGTCTTTGTGGGTGCCCCAGATAAGCCTGTGGAACTCCCTTCCTTTCCTCTCATCTTCGGTAAGGCCCTACCCTACCCTAATCAATGTTTTCTAAAGTTTCAAAAACTATCAATGGATGTAAATGGATAATCATGTAAAACAAATGACTCTTGTAACAACCGGTGAGGGTTGGTTTGATGGTCAAGAATCCATCTGAGATGCGGGAGATATGTGTATAGATAGGGAGGTTTGCACATGCTCTAAAGATTAGTCGGGTATTTTAAGAGATCTAATACCTTGGTCTTGAAAAAAAAAAGATATAAATATATAATACTTAAAGCACTTCCTCTCAATGATTAGCTTTTTAAAGTGAGTTGTACTTCAAAAAATGTTAATATGGTTTTCTTCATAGTATCATGACAGGTTCCGTATGTATCTACATGTGCAGCAGGTGCACATGTAGGAGAGTGTGAAGTTAGAAAAAAAGTTGCACATTAGAGTTGACCTCCAAATATCTAGCGTCACATTAAAGATCACTAGGTCTTTGGTCAGGGTTAAAGGAAAAAATAACTTGAGATAATATAGAATATTGTATCTAATTATAAAAGGGTGGCCATTTAGACACTATACTTATTTTTTTAAAAGACACTCATTTCAAAATTTTGTGTAAAAATTACCATTTGCCCCTCAATTTAAAAAAAAAAACACAATTCCTCTACATAAAACTGAGGGGCAAAATGGTAATTTCACATAAAATTTTGAAATGGAGTGTCTCTCAAAAAAAAGCCAGGTGTCTAAATGGCTACCTATTATAAAAGTATATCTTATAAATCCTAGTAATTTCTCCCATGTAATTATATAAAGACATTTTATTTCCTCTATTTTGTACCTCTCTACTTTCAATTTTTTACTTTACCAAACTTTGATTTTTTAGAATGATTTAATTTATTTCTTCCTTATCTAGGATTTACCATAGATTTTATTGGTATCTATTTTTGTTGGGATTTTTCTAATGTAATCTATTAGAATGATAGGGTTCTTGGCTCCACTTCTTGAGTCTTGCGTTGATATGTTCCTGAAGGTGGGTGTCTTGTTAGCTCTAGATTTAAAATTCTTGGTTCAAGGTTGGTAGCATGAACCTACCCCGACTTGCACCATAATTGTTTATAAATGGAAATTGGGTGTGGATCCATTTTATCTTAGACTTAAGACTAGGATGTAAACAGGTTGGATTTGGGTCAGATTTGAGCAAAATCCACATTTGGGTCCAAATGTGCATTTTGATCAAAACCCTCTAAGTGCTAGCTAGTCAATTGATTTTGAAAATAAAATATCAAATTCAATATGTATTAATACTATATAAATGAAATAAAGTCTCTTCTAAATGAAAATGTAAAATGTTTTGCAGGCAAACGGGTTGTAACGGGTAGCCTTATCGGAGGCATGAGAGAGACACAAGAGATGATGGACCTTTGTGGGAAGCACAACATCACTTGTGACATTGAGCTCATCAAGCCCAGCTACATCAATCAGGCCTTGGAAAGGCTTGCCAAGAATGACGTCCGGTACCGGTTTGTAATCGACATCGCCGACGAGTCTGGGCTGTAGACGATGGCACCTTCATTCATCCTTCAATGGGCTCGTCTTCTTTGAGTGAATTGTTTCAAAGAGGACTTTTGAATGCCTCTTCACTTCACAACTTGGATTAAATAATTTTGAGTTGTAAGACTTCTTTCTTCTTTAACAATTTGCAATGTTTGAGTCATTGGGTCAGCCGGACTGAAGAATTCGATTAGATATGATAGAACCATGGATTTAAAAAACGGATATTCGATATATCAGCCGTTACATTTCTCTCTCTTATTTTTTTTAAAATTAAAACGACCATTATCGACAAATACATATCGTATTAGCCGACATGTAAAGGTATGTATGCTTATAATCATAGACTCACAATAAAATTACATAGAAACTATTCTAAGAAAGGCTATTCTCAATTTTTTTAATCTTTGTTTTGTGGAGATAAATTGATAACATTTTTATTTATTTTTATTTTATTTTTAATTTGAAAAATAAAATAGAAGAAGAGGTCCCCCGAATCCATCTCCGTATAAGGCTGTATAACATGCTTTCTGCATTGATGCTTCCAAACGTGTACGCTTTTTCTTCCTCAGCAGCTCATGATTCTCAATTGCGTCATATTTTTCCTGCACGCGTGCAAACAATCCTAGCCACGAATTGTTATGTAAGGTGTTATGGTAGGGACTCCCAAAAATAATGGGCCACTAAATAACTATTTGTAAATCAACAACCAATATTGTCCATCCGATCATCGAATGATAATGGACCCCACATGATGAGTTCAGCACTTCAGCTATAGAAAAATTAATCAATTGAACATATGATTATTTTTAAAAATAGAAAAAAAAACTCCAATCTTTTTAAATGTGGCGTATCTTTTTCCATTGCAAGAAGGAGTAGGAAATAAAGGAAATCTCCCATCCCTTTTTGTAGCCACAAATTTGTGGTGACTGAAATCTGATGATTTAAGCGATGTGTCCATACGCATCAGTTCTGGTAAGCATAGAAAGACATTAACGAGAGTTTACATTCAAACTGCCAAACCATTTAAAAAATAAACAATCATTTTTTTTAAAAAAAAATTACGTGTGAAAAATTATAGAAAATCCAGTGTAAAATTCCGACAGCCGACACCCATTGTTCTTAGGGCACACCAGCTAAGACCATGGTGGCTCCAACATGTTACCCCCACTTCCTGAGGTAGATGATTTAATTAATTGTGAACAACAAAGGTTATAAATTTATATATATTACTGGAGTTCCAAATTGAAGTTCAAGTTTGAGGAAGAGTCTCTAAGTATTTTTCAAGTAAATTAATTGATTGACTAGTTTAATTCCTTCATAACTTTTGATTGGATTAAATGAGTAAAGTTTGTTTCTTTCGTTCTTAGTTAAGTGTATTATTAAGTCGAGTGTATTTTATTTTTATTTAATTTTATTGATCTAATACTAGTCTTATAGAGTTACTTTTTCTTAAGGTTGGTGTTAACACTCGTTTTACATAAATCTCCATTTTACAAGTATAGAATTGATTCTAATACCATTTGTTAGGAACTGAGTATCAAGTTCAAAAGACTAGTATATTAGGTGCTTAGACTCAAATCATTTATAAATTCTTAAATATTCGTCTAAACTCTAAACTTTTAATATGGGACCCCTTTCGAGACCCAACAAATTTATCTATATTAAAAGCCGCGACTTACAGACACCTGATTTTTCTACCTCTATACACCTGTTTTTTAATTTTATAGTGAAATTACCATTTACCCTGCGTTTTTCGTTTCTTTCATTGAATGACCCTTTCATTTTTGACATTCATTCGAATGAATGTCTCAGTGTAAATTCCATTCATTCGATCCACGCCTATTAAAAATGGGAAGAATATGATTTGGTCCACGCGGGCTCTACCACATTTAAATTGCAAATTATTATTTGTACAATAATACTGCGGAAATGGCAAGGAAAAGAAAGCATGCATTGGAGAGTCGTGTGAAGAAACGAAGGGCGGTGGGAGTAGAATCCTCTCTTTAAATTTCCTTCTCTTTCCCTTCCTTTTTCTTTAGACTCCAACTTGTTTTGCAGCAGAAGCAAAAGCTCTCATTCAAAGGTCGGTGAAGGCCATCTGAAGAAATAGGAAGAAATGGCAAGGAAAAACAAATGTGATTGATGGGTGGCTGAGAGAAAGTTATAATAGATAGAAAGCATGGTAGAGGAGATGGGATGAAAAGTAATCCATCTTTCATTCTTTTGACATCTTTTCTAAAGTTTGTGAGGAACAGAAAATGTGGCCCAAGTTGAAATCTTCTCTGGCAAAGGCCAAGACATGGAATATGTCAAAGGGTGAGTAGTGCACAAGGCCTTGCATTTCCCTTTCCCTTGATAAAGTTCTTAGAGATTGAATCTAATGCAATAATGATGTTAAATGTGTTTTCAAATCATTTTAAGAGTTAGAATTATTGCATAGAATTATAACCCAGAAGGTGGGATTTTCAATTTTGGTCGAAAACTGAAATATCAGTGGAATTTTATCGAGGAAATCTTGATTTGGCCCATGTCGAATTATGATTTTTTTTGGGTTTTCATTCCTCTGTTTCTTGATCTTGCTAGAGGCTTTTATTTTTGAAATTTTTATTTTTGGGCAATTTCTGATATGGCTCTTCTCTGTGTGTGTGTGTTGAATCTTTCTGCAGGTACACTTCCAAGACAGAGCCTTGATTATGTGAGGAATGATATAAATGTCAATGAAGAATACATGGAGGCGTTCAGAACAGAGTCCTATACTGAAATATGGAGCAAAATTCACAACCAAATCAGCAGAATAAACGAAGAACACCTCTCTTTATCTCCTTTTGCGCCCTATCTTCACATCTCTGATTACCTTCTAGAGCCAAGGCAAGAAATCATATCCGAAATGATCGATAATTCTTCGGATCTCCACTCTCTTCTCCTCGAATACTTCCAAGGAAGCTTAGAGGCCTGTAAGACATGTTGCTTCCTTCTCCAATGCATCCATCAAACAAGAGCCAATTATCGTATAATCGAAGGAGTTCTCGCTAACCCAAAGGGTGGCCGGCAATTACACGAAAGAACAATATCAGTTCATATATGCACAATTTGGATTATTCATTAGCCTTGAAAACCCTCTCTCAGGCTCTAACCCGATGAATTTCCACCAAATTCATGAAATTTATAGCTCAATGCTCCAACACCTTAAAATTAGACAGAAAAAAATCATGGGAAGGCGAAAGTGGCCGGCTTTTGTAAGAAAGCTATCGGCATTGGCCTAGTTATTGCATGCGGGGCACTTGCCATTGCTGCACTACTACTCACTGCTTCTACCTTTATGGGTCTTTTGGCCACTCCAATTGTTATGTGCTTCTCAACTCCTTTGTTGAAGTGGAAATTCCGGTCGATATATCAGCTCAGAGGGAGGTCCCATGCTCGACTCAGGGACCAACTTGACTCGGCTGCGAAGGGTGCATATATTCTCAATAGGGACTTGACACGATGAGTCGACTCGTAACCCGGTTGGGTGATGAAATTGAGCATAGTAAGACTGTCATTAAGATTTGTTTGAGGAATGCGAAGGGTCATTTACTTGAAGAGATGATGAAAGAGCTTCAAAACAATGAGGCTGGATTTCTAGAGAAGTTGGAAGAGTTGGAAGAGCATTTGTACCTTTGCTTTGTTACAATTAATAGGGCTAGAAAGCTTGTGATCAAGGAAATAGATCACCAACAACACTCACGATGATGAAGATTATTTATTTATTTATTTAACTAGTGTAATTTTTTTCTCCATTTTTGTTCCTCAACAACATTCATGTCTGGATTGTAATTATAGACCTTCACTCAGATCAAGCCAATCTGGGCCTAAGTTATTTAAATCATAGAATCCAATATAAATTGACTCATTGACATAATCAGAATAAACATCATGTTATTATTTAATAAAGACTCTGGAATATTTTTTCCAACATGAAGTAACCAAATACATTTATCACAACTTCATCAAATGAGTTGCCACACTACATCAAAATGGGCCAGCCCAAATCCTCACTACTTATTCCTTGAATGATTAAGTGACCTCCAATTTTATTTTTTTTAAGATTCACATCAGTTTTTAAAAACCCTGAACCTTTCATCTCACCTTTCTACAATCCAACCTTACTTCTTGGCCACCCGTTAGGCTACTCATCTTGATCATGGACTTGACAAAAGCCTCTTTGAAGGCATTTTGAGAGCTAGCAAACTTGTATACCAATGCTTTGGAATTGGAAGTAGACAATAGGGCTTGGTCCGAAGAGAAGAGGCTCTTCCCTTGAATGAGTAGCTTATAGTATGTGTTGTCGAATGCCGTTGAAGTTGAGTCCATGCTCGATCCAGCATTCTTCACCTTGTTGTGGGCAGGGCAGATGTTTCTCAAACCCCCTGCGAAAGTTGGATTCATGGAAGGATCGATGTCGTGGCTTGTGTCAAAGTTGTGGATTCTATTGTCGAAGGATGAACAATGGGAAAACCCAAGAGTGTGTCCTCCTATTAAAGAAAAAAAAAGAAAATATGCAAAAATACATAAGATTTACGTAGTTCAGAAGTACGAAACAAAAATAATTTTACAATGCTCTCTTCTTCAAGCCGCTCTGGATGCAAATGAATCTTACACCCTCAAACGTAAACAACCCTATCCCTGAGGGTGAGATGAGTGCTGTGGCAGAGAACGAGTCCCACGTTTGTTGTAAAAGGGGAGATTACTTATAAAGGATGTGGGTTATTCCACCTAATAAGCTAACTATTGGGTTAGATACAGTTTTGACAAGTGGTATTAAGCCATATCTCCAAGTCAAGGCTCGTGGACTCAGGGGATTCCCTAGTCTGACGGGATAGCCAGCGACATTCTATCTTCCGGAGAACTTCGTTAGAGGGAGGATTGTTGGGGTAGTAAAGGAGTCCCATATTAATTATGAAGGGTGAGATTTAGAGACTTTTAAAGAATTTGGGTCACCCCACCTAATGAACTATCCTTTCTAGTCCTAACAATGAAAAGAGGGAAAATTGAATAAGAGCCTTCAAGATCTTTTTATTTTGAGGATCTGAGACCGATTTCAAATACTTCAAGCCCAAATGGACGAGTGAAGGCATAAGCCCTATAATTGCGAGATAGGCCACTAGGCCCTAACTCAAATTAATTAGAACCTAACCCAATTTGGCCGAGCTACACCCATAGTACTTATAACTCTAATTGGATCAAAATGGACCAGAAATGGGCAGAAACTTTAATGATTAACTAGTTAAATAAAGATTAGATGGAGGATAATCTTTTACCTGAGAGAGCTACAAGGTCATCTCCAGATAAACCTCTTTGAGAGAAGGTTTGTAATAATTGAGAGATGTTGAAGACAGGAGCAGGCAATTGTCTCGTTTCACTTGCCTTGGATATTCTTCCATCTTTTCTCCCTTTGGGTACTTCCCAATTAGGGCCTCCAGACTGTTGTAAAAAGATAATCAAAATCAAACTAAGATCTTGTCTAAGATTTGACTTATATGAATAAGAAATGACAAAAATACTCCTTTATAAGATGAAATTTATGAAAAGAGAAGGACAAAAAATTATGATCCACCTCTTTTCATTAAAATTGTAGACAAAACATGATTATGAAATTAATAAAAAAAAATGGGAGTAAGATATTAAAAAAATTAAAAGACTGCCTTACATCTTAGGAGAATCCCAAATGACTACCATTAAAAATAGTTCTTTAAAAAAAAATATGGAGTGCTGTCTATTCAAAGGAATGCGACTAAGAAATGGTGACGAAGAATAAAATAAAAATTACAATGAGAGATGAACATATACAGCATCTCCACCGTCAATTTTAAAATTTCAAGGTTCATTAGTAGAGAGAGTGAATATTAGAGATCTGATCTTATTATATTTTCTCTTTGAGGGGGCTTTTAAAAAAAAAATATATGGTGTTATTTAAAATTATGAGAACACTAAGGTATTTTTTCTAAGAATTTCCCCGATAAAAACAGGTAGTGGAAAGATGTATATATTAGAAAATATTAAATTTAAATTCAGAAATGATCTTGAAATATAACAAAAAAAATTCTTGAGCAAGTTTTTTTCTTGGGCCTAATTTGTGGGCCAAATCATTTGCTTGGCCCGAGCTGTGGACTCCCCTTTTCTTGTCTTGGGTCCTGTCTCTGTTGGACCGGTCTCTTGTCTGGCCTGGGATGTGGACTAATCTCTGTATCTTTGAACTTCCCTCTTTTAAAATAAATTTCAAACCTATCATTTAAAAAAAAAAGCAAGCTTTTCTCCTTCTTTTTATAACTCACCTGAACCACAACATCCCTTGCTGCTAGAGCTAAAATATCTGCACATGAAACAACTCCAGGGCACTTTGCTTCCACCTCCTTTTTGGCTTCATCTATGACAAAAAATGCATGTAATGAAAGATTTGGAGGCCCATCTTTTTCTGCTTTGTTCTGGCCCACTGAATTCAACAGCACTGATCCATCACAGCCCTTCACAAAACACCAAAGTTAAAAAAATAATATCCTTGCTTAAATTTCCTACCAGTTTCTACATATGTAAAAAAGAAGTGGATATAGTCCACATCATGAGCAAAAGGTAAAATTCAAAATTTTCTTGTGAAAGAGTCAATTTACAAATTTCAAACTCGAAAAGGACCAAAATGCAAATTCTTTAAATATCTTAGCTAACCCTTTTTAAAAACCCATAAATTAAAGGAGTCTTCTTAAAACTCTAAGGGATGATGCCCTTGCCAGCCCCTCTTGTTCCTACCCCTACTCAAGGGTGAGACACACATTTTTATTTATAGGAAATTATGGTGCATGCAAAGTGAAGCCAACATGTGAAATGGCTTTTTTTTTTTAAGATAGGATATAAGAGAGAAATCAATCCGCATGGGTACTCAGTTGATTTAAGCTTATATGATTAGTAAAAGTCTTCAGTTCGATTCCTTTCAAACTTATCTGATACTAGAAATTTATGAATAGTTTATTATATTCATGGGATTTGTCTCACTTTCAATATGAGGTAAGAGATACCCATGTTAAATATATAAAAAAAAATTCATTTGTGTGTGTGAGAGAGAGACCCTGATAAAACAGTCGTGAAAATGCATCCTCAACACCGCAGCTGGGACCGTCTTATCGGCCATGACTGCCTTCTTTACAACATTGGTGATGATTGACTCAGCTTGCGGGCATGTCTGGTCGTAGTAATTTGAGCTCAATGACTCAAGAAGAAGAAGAAGAAGAAAGGGAACAACAATGTACAATTTGAAATTTTGGAAATACTTATAAAAAATTTAGAATTGAGACAGGACGTTAAAAAATTTTAGATTTTGAAGTTTGATAAATCCTGATAATGAAGCATTGTTATTCAAGCACGATGATTATTGGTCTGCAAACTTAGGTAAACTTGCTTTTGCATGGGAAGGTGTACATGATTTTATTTCATTTTAAAATATTTTGAAACAAAAAGAGGGTTAGAATCCCAAAAAATATGGATTTAAAATTAAGCCCCACCATATCGGCGATAAATTTCTCTCTCCTCTTTTGTTTTTTTTTTTTGTAAATATCGGTATTTTTTTATTATTTTATTTTTCTGAATTAAAAAATATAAAAAAACTGAAAAGGAAACTAGTTTTTTCAAAAACAAAAATTGAAAATGTAAATATCGACTAATATCGGCCGATATTTCGATCCAGTCCCATCACCGTTTTTATTTTTATTTTATTTTAAAGAACAGACCGATATTAATCATATTAGACCGATATATATCGCCGATATATTGGCCGAGAACTAGTTCGTACGGCCGATACAATATGTATCTGCACTGAAAAATCGATATATATCGGCTGATACGTTTTGTATCGGCCGATATCTGTGCCCCTGGGCCCCACAACGTATTTCTTTGGTAAAAAAAATGAATATAAAATTCTATGCACAAACATGATGCCCGCAAAAAATAGAGCAACCAATGTATAATTTCTAGAGGTCCTAAATTTTATTAAAATTTAGGACATCTAGAAATTATACATTGATTGCTAACCATTACGATTAACTCAATATAGGATAGTTCAACTGGTAACTTTTCATTTCAGAAGCGAGAGGTTGCGAGTTCGAGTTCCATGCGTTAATCGGTGGCTATCCTGTGTGGGTGCGGGACGTCACTTGAAGTGGGAGTTTTAGGAGAACTAACCTAACCCAAGGAGTTTCAAGGAGATTTTCCCCCTCTTTGTATTTAAAAAAAAAAAAGACCCAATTCATTTAGACTCCATGTTAACAGTGCGACTTGTGTCAAGGGCTTTTTTTTTTTGAATTTATGTGTGGGAAACTACGAGATACCCAGCGTAAAACTCCCATGGATAACCCCACTACCCCTAGGGCACACCTTGACTCAACCTCAAGCTACAAAACTAGATAGGGGAAAGAAATATCCCACTATGATGCCCATATATATGGCAAAAAAAAATTATATTTTATGTTAAAAAAAATTGAATTTAGATAAGCCAGCATAATTTTTTTCAGATTTGAAGAGTTTAGGTCCTAAAATCCAATTCAAACGAGCTCAAGTTAGACTCATTCGAGATAACTTAGCCCACTCTTGAGTCCTTTAATTGTAATTTAGGCTAAAGGCTTGAATAGATCCAAAACTCATTCTGAAGAATAAGAAATGCAGAACTATTTATGTCAATGACACCTAAACATTTCAAATAATGTAGGGATATCATTAATTTCACTAAAGGGGCATTGTAATTATAAGATCCAACCTTCTTAAAAAGCTTAAAGCCTTAGCATTGAAGCACTTATGTCATTATAATTTGTACAGAAGGTAGTTAGTACAAATATTATCTTTGTTAATAAATTTTATGTTGATTGTCATTAGTTCCAATAACTAAAGTGAATAGAAAATTAGGTAATTATTGTTGAACAATCAATCACGCAAAGAGGTGCTGATGTTGGTAGTGGGATTGATAAAAATCTTGCTTTCGAAGCCAATCTAGTGGCTTTTTCAATCATTTCACATGTCTAAGTTTAGGTACTTACTCCAAATGATAAATTCGTTGAAAAAGTCTTTATTTGAATATGTAATTTATTAAAATCACTTTGATTGAATTAATCAAATCTCATTTTTTAAACTCTCTAAAAATTTTAATTATTTTCTAATCCTAAATCAACCATATTTCAATAAGAGATTAAGTCAAACTAAATATATCCTAATCTAATACTAATATTAATATATTCAATAAGGTTGAGTTGGGACAGAAATTTGAGTTAGGTCGATTTGAGTAACTCGGGTCAACAATTCGAGTCGAGTCGGGTCGAGTTCAATAATTTTTGACATAAGTTGAGTTGGAATTATGAAACCTGACCCGACCCAACTCGAGTTTTAGCCCTATCATACACTTTGCATACAGGGGTATTTGCACACAACAGGGGTATAAATTTCGACCGATACGATGCGTATCGGTCGATATGACTAAGATCTCGCCGATATCGACAGTTACACTAAGATTTAAAAAAAAAAAAAAAATTAGGAGAGAGAGAGAGATTGGTCAATATCCGAGATACCAAGATATCGGCCAAGATCGGTAGATCCGACTTTTTTAACGATGGCACACAAATGTGCAAGTCACCAACCTTTTAAAAGTGGATGGATTGGATTGCATTATTGGATGAGTTGTTGGAGTAGGTGTGGACTCGGTGTCATTGCTGCCATATTTGTCAAGCACAATGCACCATTGACTCATTATGCATGGTTGTTACCAATTAGTCACATCAAGTGCTCCGTACAGTCAAATTACAATAAGGAAAATAGAGCTATGTTTTTAAAATATGTGAAAGAATTAGGTCAGATTTACGCTTAATCCATTTTTATCTAGATTTTAATTTTATAATTTGACTCAATTCGATAATATGAAAAATACCCACCTTGTTAGAAATCTTGAACAACCTAAATGACGAAGATACCTTGGATTCAAGAACTCAAGATTTTTAATAGATTGTTTAAAAAATAAATTTGGAATAACCATGGAGGCATAAAAAAATATCTACAATAGATTCCAAAATAAAAGAAATAAAATAGTAAATCCGAGAAAAGACTCAAATCTGGTAAAATAAAAATTTAAAATAAAGAGGTCTAAATGTAAAAAATAAATATATAAAGTTGCATGGGAGAAACAACTATGATTTTTAAAATTTTCTGTACAATTATATATTATATATTAATATTATTTTATAATATTTTAGATTGATCTGAAACTCCAGTTTTTTCTTCCTACTTAACCAGACCCAACCCATCAAAATCTTAGGTCTTGAAAATTTGGAACTCGTGGACTTCGAAGTCTATGATCTTTGAAAATAGACTAGCTATATTTGAGTCTGGTACATGTGGTCTATTGTTTAGCGGCGCTACTTGTATGCTCTACTAGTGTGGACGATGCTATCCTACACACTTAGGTACAGGGTTCACCAAATCTGACGGTGATGGGTATGTTGGAAAAAAGTCTTTCTTTGTGTACATGCTCCACCAAAAATCACTTCAATTTAATCAAACGTATTGTTTAAACTCTTCAAAATTTGATCAATTTAAATTATTTTTTAATCCCTAAAGTCTTAAACTTTACAACCTCTAAATATGAGAAAAAAACATTTTCAATCAGGGGTTTAAATACCGTTATCGGCCTATATTTTTCTCTCTCCAGCTGATACCGGCCGATATTTTGATATCAGCGATATGATACGGCCGATATATAGATCGAGAAGGTGAATATCGGCCGATAACGATATACATCGAACGATATGCACTCCTTCAAAATCGATACATATCGTATCAGCCGATATTTGTACCCATGTTTCCAATAATACCAAAACTATTTATTTAGTGGGCTCCATGAAGTGTTTACAGGTTGGATTTAGGCTGAGCTATGCTCTATAAAATCCTGAACCATTAATATATATAGAAGTTTGAGCCGCCCGATCCCATTGAGCTTCACAAGTTAAAGACTGAAACCTGCCCATTTGGACAAACATAAACCCGAGCATTCCCATTTGAGACCATTAAAAATCAAAATGGTCTTATTGAAAATAAACATGATGAGATATAAATGGACCAAATTGAAACTTAAAACTCAATTTCTATCTACTTGATCTTAGTAGTCAATGTCATTAGGTATTCTTATCTTAATGATTCTTAATGATGTCTGATTACTAAGATCAAGTGGTTAAAAATCGAGTTTTAAGCTCAAATTTAATTTACTTTTAGCTCATAATGTATATTTTCAATCTGAACGGTGAATAGATTGACTAATTTCAAAATATGTTTAAAAAAGTGGAAAATAATTTAGGTGCACACATGCACATAATGGCTAAATGGATCAAGCTTTCACGTTCTTCTTGCAAAACCTCAATCTTGACCGTTTATATAAACAGGTTCAAGAATTTAGCCCAAGCCTAGAAATATTTATATGAACTCAGTTACATTGAATTAGTGTCCATTTTAAATACGATACTTCTTCAAAAGATAATGAAATATCAATCAATTTATCTGTCTCACTTTGCTCTCTGGTTTTAGTTTCCTCTCGTGTTTTAAATATCAAAATCAGTCTCTTACTCAGTAGGGTCCGAATTTAAGTCATGTCACACAGGATTCAATTGAATCTAACCATTAATGCAGAGTCTAAGTTGTACTAGTGTCAATCAGTCTGAGTTGTATTAGCAGAATATTCAGACTCACTTAACCTTTAAAACAAGATAGATTTCCTCTCTTACAAGTTGCTTCACTGACATAATTCAAATTACAAAAACCAATAGAAGCTCAATATATTGTAATAATCCCATTGGGGCAAGAGTCTTAGAACATTCTTTATTGATAATAGAATCAAATCCTTATTATGAAAGTCTTACAATTCGACAGAGGATGAAAATAAATGCCACTGAGGCAATGGATGGTATAAACACAAATGATATTACTTCTTCAGTTCTTCATTGACATTCCATTCCCAAAATTATTGATATATTTGGGATCTATTTTATATCCATGTAGGGTTTAGGTTGTAATGAGTAGAATAGAATAAGATGTATAGTTCAAAAACTCACTTGACTCAATATAATAAGATGTTGAGAGAAGAGATTTGACCAAATTGAGATAAAACTTGTGCTAAGTTCAGCTCAATTTTGGTAAAAAATACTTAACTCAATTGATGTTAAAATTGAATTGGATTTTCGAGTTTTTGAACTATGCCCATTTGGCTAGCGGGCAGCCATTATAAAATAATAAGCACACCACAGCTTACCTTGAAAGAAAAATTACAAATTCTTAACCCTGAAATCTAAATTCTAAACTATAAGTTTGTCCAATATCATAAAGACTTGGATCACTCCATCTAACACGCTGGTCGTTTGGGATGGATATTCAATCTTAACGTATCAAAATTGCACCGAACTTGAAAAGGTTTGACCAAATTGCCAAGTCGATGGTGCTATGTTGGGGAAGACACGAGTTTCTCCATCGTCTGTGGTGACTTTGAAAGATAGAGATTGACCGTTCAGATAAGAGTTGGATTGCCAATTGGAGCCCCAATTCCTTGGCATCGTCGTCCATACGGTGCCTGAACCCTTGATCGACACCGATTTGATGGCTCCACTGCCTCCAACATTGGTTATGAGGACAAGTTCGAAGTAGTCTCTTCCATTGATGGTGAATCTAACTCCACCGCTCTTGCTGCATGGAACCCTGTAATGCCCCCATAAATTAAAATAAATAGTCAGAGTCTCTGTCAATACAACCAAGTCTGAGTAGTATTAGCATTGGCTGAGTTTGACTCATTTCGATTGAGTTACTTAGACTTGTCAAAATTTTAAAAACTTACTCTGATAAAATTTGGACAGGAGATTTCTAATTTCATTATGAATTACAGGTGACACGGGATCATGTGAAAATGCCATCCTAATGAGTAGAACTCCCATGTAAGGTTAAGATATCAGACTTGGTCTCTAACTCGGTAGGAACTAAGTATGAGTTGTATGGGTTGAGTCAAACAAGAATCGGCTGAAAAGTGATTGAGAATCAACAAGATTGATCCAGTCCTAACCAATACGACTGACGCTGTATGGTACTGGTATTGAGTATTGACAAAGTCTGAGTCATATAGGTGGAGTCAACTTGGACTCACCGATATTTTTTAAGACCAAGGTATTCAGAGGCATGTGCAAACCTCGCTATCCAAATAAATTGAAAAACACTATGAGGAGCGACTTTTTTGTATTGAAAGTGACTTGAACCTAAAACCTCTTGCATTTCAAATAGGTTCTTAACCGCAAGCTAACCCTCACGAGCTAAATAAGTATCTTTACTACTAGACTATAATAGCTTTCATTTTAGACTCGCGGATTTTTAAAATGGAAGATTGATGCGATGAAAGTAAAAGTAAATGACCCACCTTCGGAAGAGCACCGGAATGATTCCACCTTTGTAAATGCCTATCTTTTCCCATGCAGGTTGGGCCATGTCAAAATGTTGAAGAGGTGGGTTGCACCACCCACCATCGTCGCTTGCAAGGGCGTAATTGGGAGGGCAGTAGTTGGTAGCAGTGATGGTCACTGTTTTTCCTTTCAGACACCATTTCGAATCCGATTCGTAATTACATTTAAGTTGGAAGCACTCTCCACAAGCTGCTCCATCGTTGAATAGAGCAGTACTCAAAGCAGCAGTTCTAGTATTATACCCAGTAGTATACAAGTTACCGTATCCACAAGCACCACCTGCAATTGTCATTCATACACATTCAGTCACATATCTCATCAATTTCTACATAAATGATAAAATTGTTGTGAAGAAGATCTGTTCTTTAACTAGGCACTGGACCCTAATCGGAGTTTTCATCTTTGTATACCTTTGAGAGATATTTAGGGTTACAAGATTCATCTCTATTGAGAGAGATGTGAGAAAGAGAGTATTGTAAGTTTGAAACTCTATTTAAAAAAATAGTGAAATTGCTTCCATCTTCCAATGGTATTGATGATTGTGAAAAGTTCAAGTAGATGTCGGGCTGGCAGGGAACGAGTCCTACATTGAAAGTGTAGAAGGAGATCTATGGATTTATAAAGGATTTGAGTCACTCTACCTAACATGCTACTCATTTGGGATAGATACCTAAGGTCCTAACAAATTAGTATGAGAGTCAGGTCTCAGGCAATCTATGTAGACTCAAGAGATCCCCCCAAGGGGACGAGAGGCTGGCAGCCTCATTCGAGGGAAAGATTGTTGGGGCTGACACTGAACGAGTCTCACATTGAAAGGGTAGAGGGAAATATAAGAATTAATGAACGACTTGAGTCATTCCACCTAATAGACTAATGTTTTAGAATGGATACCCAGATCCTACCGGTAGAATACTTCATATTAATAAAAAAAAAATTGATGTATACAACGTACCCATCGTCCCAGAAGCATCGCTGCCTCCATAAAACGTAGCATGACCATTACTCCAAGCTGAAGGTTTGAAGGCAAACACAACAATGGGTACAAAACACAGTGCCCAAACCAGTGCAAGTGCCAAAGAAAGCTGCATTGCCATTTGGAAATTGAGAAGAAGAGATTGGGAAATTATTCACATTGTGTTAAGTGCCTGAACCTTCTTCTTTAAATAGGTTTTGAGTTCCCAGTTCCTAATAATTTACTTTAAGGTCGATCACATGTGAATTTTGCAAGCAATAGAATTTTTTTTTTTTTTTAATATCAGATCCTCTCTGCAATTATTCCCACGTTCTCATACCTGCATGAATGGCTTAAAATTTCTAACAATAATTAAATACGTTTCCTTTTTTATTAATATAGTGCTAAGTTCAACAGTTTAATAACATTTCCCATCTCCCTTCTCTTAAGCAAACTCATTGGTGTTGTAGTCTTTCTTGCACATGACTCCAATTCACATTCATCAAGTAGGTGCCATTGACTTCCGTCAGGTCTTCTTACATGTCTTTTTTTTTTAATAATAGACCATTTCGTTATGAAGAATATGTTAGGTTCATTACCTTTCTTTGCTCTTATTTTGGCAACCCAATGGCCTAACCTTTCTTGCACATGACTCCATTTCACATTCATCAACTCGGTTCAATTGACTTGTACGAGTCATTGTTGCTTGCTCTGAAATTATAAGTAAGCCCCACCTTTTAAATTTATATACAGTGAATCTATATCAAAGAACTTTGGTGTTTATCTCTAATATTCAAAATAGGTTTGATCATCTTAAGTCTTAATCTTAAAATCTACTCTAATGAAAATACTAAAAATATATTTACTCAGAGAGAAGAAATTTTAACCCAAAACCCAAAATAGGTTTCTCATAGTGACAACTTAGATCTTATAACCACATTGTATTGACTATTAGTTGGATTTGATAAAATTGCACATGTTTCAATTAGAATTTTTTTTTTTAAACCAACGTGTCCAGACTTCTTAAAGCATCCGACTAATCCTTGGAACCTGTGCAAGCTGCTCTACTCATACACATCGAGTAATTCTATAAGAAATGACCCCTTGGAAGGAGTGAAAATCGAACTCGGACCTCTATTTCTTAAAGGGAGTTTCAATTAGACGCTTGTTCTCATCTCTCATGCATTACCTATCCCTCCAATTCGATACCATAACCAAGTCATATCCACCATTATATTTTTTTTCTTATGACCAAGGTGTCGAAGGGTCTCACTTGTATTTAGACGGGAGACATTTTAAATTGACTAGTCTTTGGGACATGTCCAAGCCTCCCAATTCATACACCCAGTAAACAATTACGGAGAGTGGCTCAAAGAGAGTGTTGAACGTAAATCGTACTCAAAACCTTTATTCATGAGAAGAACTTCTTCACCACCCCATCTATAAAATTGCACATATATATCTAAGAGTGATCGTGGAGTTCATGGCTGTAAACTACCCTCTTAGTTGTTTTTTTTTTAAAAAAAACTCAGGTTCTATTGCCTATACTTTTCCTATATTTAATTTATATGCTTTTATGTCTTTGTGAGATGTAGAGATTTAGCTTCATGTGTCAGACAATTTGGCTGCATTTAAGATGTACTTTCATCAAGTACCAATGTACCTTCTTTTCATTTTTTTTATTTTTTTACAAACTATGGTACCAAAGTACATTAGAGTATAAATAAAAGAGCATAATATCTCCTTGTGACCATGCATGTGGATGGGCTACACAATGCTCACCTTCCAAAATGTACATTGTAGGGCCCACTTTACTTTTTAATATTTTGTTATAAATATTAGGAGATATAATTCAATCCAATTATGAATGAATATCAATAGATTTAGATATAAATTTTGCGTCTATTTTATGAATTTCTTCTACTCTGTAATTTTTTTTTTTTTTTGAATTTACGTGTAAGTGTTGCAAAATCATATAGGCTAGCAAATTTGGTAGAGCAAGGAAACAAAACCGACATATCTCAGCGAATACGATATATATCGGCTGATATCCGATATACATTGGAGATATATATATCGCTAATATCAATCGATAAAGGTCGTTTTAAAAAAAAAAAATAGGAGAGAGAAATTTCTTGACTGAGATATCGGTCAATATCCGATATATCAATTCCTGGGTAGAACATACCATCCAAATTTGGCTCCTCAATAGTTTAAATTTTAAATTTTGAATCCAATTAGAACTATTTAATAATTCAATTAAAAACTTATATTCGTACAAAAAATTTAACAAATCCGATCTCTCAAGTTGTTCTAAGTTTTAGATATCCACCGACAGTACTACCTCAGAATTCAAAAATTCAAAGGAGGATTCTTAAATAAAAATATTTTAGTTGTAAAAGAATAAATAAAGAAAGATTCAAATGATTTGGGTGGAGACACATGACGTGCACATGATATCTCATGCTATGTTTTGTTTGAATAATGCAAATGGGTAAATATTTTTAAAAAAAAGAGGAACAATATTTAATGGCTTGATTAAATAATTCTTGTGGGTTGTTTTTAAATTTTAGGCCACATTCTATCACATGGCTTGGATGCAGAGTCACCCACTTATGAAGGGAAGATAATTAAGATTTGATTTAATTATAACAATAAATCTCCTGTGGCAACTACTTATTTAATTGTCAGCTGATCTTGTCTTCTATTAAAGTTGATGATAGAAGTACTTTCTATCTTTTATATTACAGAAATTTTCATAAAAAAGAAAAAAAAAATCATGAACAATTTCATTTTTATATGATCAATTATTAATTGCTCTTTGCTATTTTAGGCAGAGAATGCCTCTGATAAATGGGCTTAAATCCATGTTAAACTCATCATAAATGAACATGGTTGGACAAATATTAGCTAGATGGGCTAGGCTTGGGCTCATGGAATAAACCCACGAAGTCCATCACTAAAAAAGGGTCCATCTCATTTTCTTTTTCTTTTTTCAGATTAATGTGTGAGAAATTCAGACACAATCTTATTAAAACCCTCACAGATGAGCCCACTACTCCTAAGGCATACCAAAGTTAGACCATGAGGGCGTGAACTCGCAACCTCTCACTTCCTGAGATGAGAGGCAACCAGTTGAGCTACACCCGTATAGATCCATCTATTTTCTAGTGAAGCCTATAATCCAAATGCATGACAAGGCTTTCACACACTTCTTCAACATTACCTACCCTTTTCTAAATTTCATTAATCAGAGCTTTGTCTAATTGGATTCTGGCATGTGCTAGATCTAAGCTTTGGATCACTCAAAATCATTTGATGATCATAGAAAAAGAATATATTGTTTGCTTACATATCACTCTGAAAAAGGCGCTCACTTCGGATGAAAGCTACAGCCACTGCTCTGCAATTAGTCAGAGTTAGGTTTTTCTAGATCAAGACATGAGTTTGAGACTTAATTAATTTTTACATATACTAAATATCATATGATAGTTGATGGATTCTTAATTCCATTTAACTGTTTGTCTATTTTTTTTTTTAATGCTTGATTCTTTAAGAGAATAGAAAAGACAAGGGTTGCTTGGTGGGTAAAAATTAAAAGAAGAGAGAAGGGATAATGATTTGGTTCAATTTTAATAATGAGGTCCGTTTGGTAAAGGCTAAAAACAACATATTCTTTTATTTCATTTCTAAAGGGGGCGAACCTGTTTCTGTTGAGGGGACTTGATCCTAAAATCGATTTAGATTAATATTCATTTGGTGCATCCTCATTATTGAATTGAGTATCAAAGATAAAACTACCTTGAGTATAAAAGATAAAACTATTTATTCAATAATTTTATTTTGATTTTTTAAATTAAAAATTAAAATAATTCAATAAACCTCATTTTTCAATAATTAAATAATCTTTATAATAAACTATTCAACTATAAAAAAAAAAAAGCAATTAATGACGTAAAATGTTAAGAGGAAAAAAGGGCAATTAATAAAAATAAGACGTCACAACATCGTCATCATCAATGACCTTTATCCAATCTATTTGGATTAATTTTTCATATTGTATTTCTCTATTTAACTATATTCTAATTTAAAATGTTTGTCACCTCATACGCTTTCATATCTTCCTTTTATCACTTCCCTCTATATTTTTATCTTTAATTTGCGACCTCTCAGAGTCCACTCTACATACTAAAGTTGTCTGCTTGTCTCTAATCTTCTGTTTATAAATCAGAAATGAATTTCACTAATTTTATATGTTAATACTAAATGTAATACAAAACCATAGACAAATACTATGAAAAGAAACAAATTTCCATTTAAATGAGAGCCAAATATTCAAGAGATGGAAAAACCGAGAGAAAAAGACTCAAAATATTAGAATAAAACTTCCATCAGGAGTCCCAACACTAGTTCTGATAAAAACTGAAGTACAAGAACAATGGCTCTATGAAAACACATGGTAAGCATGAAAATCCGCCTGCAGCACATCAGAACTCATCATCGTCCCCTTCTGCAATGTGCTTGGCAAGTTCCTGCTCCTGCTGTTGTCTCTCCCGCCTCTTCTCAGCGCTTTCCCTCTCTTTCTTTTGAGAGTTCGGTGGGAATCGAAGGGCCTTCACTGCCTCATTGTGCATGTTGAGGCAGAAGGCGATCCTTGAGTTGAATGCAAGCTGAGGCTCATTTGTAGAGTAAACATCCCCCGTCTCTTTAGAGACCATCCAACCATTTGCATGGTCTAGAGTAGCATCGATTGCACCATCCCTGATGGCCTTGGCAACAATGCTCTCAGCATCAGCCACCGGATTAGGAGAATCCAACCTCAACTTTTTGGCAACATCGGGCAATGATATACGGGAATAGGAGATGCTGATGTTGCGAAGCCCGGTCCTTATGACATTGTGCCTCAACCTCACAATGAGATTGTGGGTCCGGTCTGAATTGAAGGTGTCGGCAAACTTCTCTGTTACAGAGCGAAACAGCTCCAAGTCTCCAATTCGAACGGCCTGAAGCACATAATGGAATGTAAAAAATGCAACACACTAGAAAAAACTAAATCGCTACTTAACTAGGGTGTCTGCACCTCAGCTACAAATTTTAGTTGGAATTAATTTTCTGAAAAGGGTAGGAGGAAAAAGAGGGAAGAGGGGGGGGGGGGGGGGGGGCGAAAATTTGATTACACATGGGCTATATCAACTGAAATTTGTAAATGAGCCATCTTAGCAAAATTAACCAAAATTACGGCAAAATTCTGACAAACAAGAGACAATAAGTATTTTTCTTTTTTGGAAAAATGCCGATATTGCTTATATTATGTTTCAGCTCAAACCCAAGCCAAAGAATTTTGCCTGAAATTTCAGATTTTAACCAAAATTTGTAACTGGGGTCTGCACTCATTATGTAAATGTAGGACCTTCAAGTCAGTGATCCAGGCAATTTATCTGGTCGCCCACACTGTGGATGGGACATACTCCAATGTTCATCATTGGTGCATTCTCAGATCCACAACCTTTCTATAAATGGTACACAGAGATCACTAAGAAAAAAATAAGAGATTTTGAAATGTCCCAATATTTGTCTTCAATCCTAAAATTCCCGTTATTTTTATATATTCTCAAAAAGCTCTGAACTTTTTGTAAACTCTTAGAAAGAAGTTCGTTTTATCCTAATTCATCACACGTCACATGGACTCCAATGGGTATTATTGTTCTCAAATTGAAATTGGGCTGACTATTAACCTCATCCAAATATGAGAAAATAAAAATGGAACCTTTTTTTTGGAACGGATATAAAAGGGATCTCTAGATTGGAAAAATATCAAAAATCTAGACAAATATGAAATTATTAGCCATCTAATCCAAGGAAATAAAATTTAATGATTTAAATTGAAAAATAAATGACTAAAAATATCATATAATATTTTTTTATTGCGAAAACTCCAGAGGTCTACTTACATTTTGTACAGTAGGATAGGGTCTACAGCCATGTTCAACTTCATGTTTGAAAATGGTAAACTAAGATGCATACAACGGATGTTGAAATGGGACAAAAAAGGCCTTTTCAAAGAGCTTGTAAAAATTTGGGGTTTCTTTCAGAAAATAGAATATACTGGACTCTTTTAAGATTAAACATAATACTGGGGCTTCTTTCATAATGTCTCAAAAATTAAGCATAGTCCACATGAACTGGGGAAAGCAAAAGAATGCTCGGTTAGGACTTCCAATTTGCTTCGTTTAAGGTATAGCCACATGAATTGGGGGAAAACAAAAGATTGATTGGTCAATATCTTCCAATATGTTGAGGTATGGTCTATGGTGGGGCCATCAGATCAACATCAAAGAACACCAAAAATGTAGTGATTCTATGCATCTGCAATATGAGAACAATATTTAAGTTTGGACTCACATTCGTTAGCTCGAAGTATGGTCTAAGAGCCTTTTTCATGCCTTTCTGCATGAAAACGGTCCTTTCTGGGATCTCTCCAAGCAGTAAACGAACAATCACTGCCCACTTGTTGCATTGAATTCGGAAACCCCGGGCTGCAACAGGGGCCTTGCGTGCAGCTTGCAGGAGGCTCTCTTTTGCATCTGTGTACTCCAATTGAATGGTCCTAATCTTTCCAAGGTAAAAAAGGTACCTGCAAAACTGGTTAAAGAAATTCAGTCAGTCTTTTTTCCCTGAATGGTAATTCAGTGTCAGTCCTTGTGATGAACTCTTAGACAAAGCAGCAATTGAGCCAAATCCTATTTACTAAGTTAAATGAAATTATAGCTGCTTGGTCTACTGATGATAAAAAATGGAGATTCGGATGCTTTGCTGTCACGATCATCCAATATCAAAGAAATAAAAGGGTGCTCCAAGAAAAGGAGTGTTGTTCCAAGAACAGTTTTACCAAATGTAAATACATTTCTAAACAATTGTTAGACCATGTCACATATTGAGATACCCATGAGACAAAGGACTTAGATTAATTACAAGAGGGCTTCTCCCATACACCATGGTTTACAACATTGTTCAACTTTTTCAGACCTTAGTCAATGTAAGGAGCCAATTAGATAGTTCCTTTTGACATTCAATGTGCAAAAGTATACGTCTTTTTTTCAATGACAATAAGCAAAAAGTAAACATTTTTTTTTTTTTGGCCGAAGGTGTCCAGGTGTCTCGCCCGACTAGTCCTTCAGGGCACGTGAGCGCCTCCCTACACAGACATGCCGGGTTCAAGCGGTGGGACCTTACTATGTACATATCCCACGGAGAGTGGCCCTTCATTGGAGTTATCAGGGATTGAACCCAAGACCTCAATCCTGAAGTCTTGTGCCTCAACCACTAAGCCAACCACTTGGGGTTATAGCAAAAGTATACATTGTTATGTTACTTTTGGTTGTACACAGTATTTCCTAATTATAATGCTTGAATTGAGCAGAACATTTGTATGAATACTACGGACACATTTAACATTGGGCCTTGTCCTTGGAAAGCAAATTGGTTTCATATGATCATAGAGGTGACAATTGATGAAGGCTGGAGATCAAAAAATGATCATTAGATCTCCAAGTGGATAGCAAACGTTTTATTGCAAAAGTATCATCAAAGGCATTATCCAATCTACAGAAAATGGAATCCAAACATTTGCGAAAATACAGTGGTTGCTTTTTGATTTGGAACCTTGACCCTTCACACTTCATCCTCTGATTGTAAGAAAACTTTCACAAACAAAAAAAAAATGCTATCAAATGAGCCTTTGCTCCGTCAGATTTTTCCAGACCCAGTATGAGATATCTTGTGACCATGTTCATGCCCGAGCTTTTACAACACTGGATAGTTACACTAATGGGAGGATTGACACGATGGCACAATTCTTGAACAAGCACAAGCTACCAAAACAATAACAATGGGAGATGAATGATATGCCACTGGTCCAGAGCAAGAGAGGGAGGCAAACCTGCTGGTTTGAGTGTGCCTCAAATCGCGGTGCCTTTGACCTAAGCTTCTCCGCTTGATCATACAAGTTGTAATGTAAATAGTTGCGAAGTAGCAAGTTGAGAAGTGTTTCCTGCAACACACCATCATCTGAAACAACCCAGTAGAAGAAGAAAAAGAAGAAGAAACCAAGGCTTTTAATGGTTACAAACCTGACCCAGTTCATCATGGCGTAGTGTTGCCAGCCGATGCAAGGCAAGGAGGTTCCTGGAAACATAACAAAATTTCACATGGATGTGTTTAACAATACCTTGCCATATCTAACCAATGGATATCACCTTTACTTTTCCCTGTGGGATATATATATATATATATATATATATATATGTATGTATGTATGCACACACTTGTGCATGGTTGCAGATGTATCTGCAGTAGGTGCATGCGATACCCTTTACAGAAATCATCTATACTCTTGGGATCGTGACTGGATATATCATAAAACTCTCATCATTTAAATACTTCTCATGCTATAGTTGCTACGGGTCCACTGTGGGACAATCAGAAATCACTTTAGGCAAATAAAAGTCTTCCAATTCTCACAACTGAAATCCACACTGGTAAACTTGCACTGAAAACGTCAATTTTGATCATTAACAGCTGATAAATAGTACAGTACTAAAGGCAGTTCCCAATACCAGGTGACCCACTATCTCAAGTGCATAGTGGAATGCTTTTTCTGCAAAATATATTTTTTAGAGTAATCTCTGCCAAGTTTTTAAAATGTTTACCATTAACAAAGTACACCCCATCTTTCATGTCAAAATATTCACTCTTCCTGAAATTTGGAGCACATCTACATGCACCCTAAAGATACGGTGGAGTCTTCCATGGTCTATGTAGCTGGAGTGGTTTCCATGTTCGAGCAGGAATCTCATCCGCAAAAAATAAATATAATGAATCTGCATAAACTCAACATTTGGATGACTCACCCTCGAATTTCAGCAAGGCTATCTGTAAGTTCATAGCTGTATGAGTAATAGAAGTACAGCCTGGATGCTAAAACATCTACAGTTCTTCTATTCAGGTTCTTCACACGAGTGATGCTGGCCGATGAACAAGCTTTAGCCTAAAAGATAACCATGCCAAGGACCAGTGCAGAATGAATGAACTTTCAATTATGCAGATATGAAAGGAACTGATGAAACAAACAAGAAATTCATACTCACTTCATTGTATTTCTTCTGGTCAATAAGGAAAATCAAGACAAGCAAGTAACAGTAAATCTCAAGCTCTGGCAATGAATGCTTAGAAAGACTCATTGCTGATGTTGCAGTATCCATTTCCATCTCTTGGTCATCGTCCTACTTTCAGAATAATATCAGACAAACTCTTGGTAAAGGAAGATTGCATCAAAAGAGAAAAAGGAATATAGAATAAATGGAGGCTACAATCAAAGATCACCTGCGCACTAATGTGCAAGTGTCAACTTGTGCATCAGTCTACCGTGGGGCCCACGTGGCCCACTTTGGTCCCACTACCCCCCTCACACCATACCCTACCTTAGGAATTGCACCCATATCCAATTTGACCCTATTCCGAGTTATCTAAACCATCCATCTGATCCCATCAAGTTTGAAGCATTTCCACTATCAAATAAAATTGGATTTTTAAATCCTTAAAAAACATGGCTTTACTTATTCGATCACAATAAAATTTAACAAGCATGACTTATGGTCCATAAGCTTTCAACCCCACCAATCAAAGTGGCCATATTCTTCCAACAACTATAAATGCATCTCTATCATCATCATTATCACACAAGTCATTTATCTCATCAATTTGGATTGGACTTTATATTTAGATTTGGCAAATTGTTTCCATGGCCGACTGCCTATCTTCCTATTTGACAAGAACCCCTAGCCCAACTAGTAAGGGATTGTTGTAAATGCATCCCTATCTTTGGAATAAATAGCAAGAACTCCCCTCTCAACATCTAAATGTCCAAAATGCTAGTAATATTTAAAGAGATAGACAAACAAAATAAACTTAACAATACACCATATTGAGACAACATATCAAAAGTACACAAACCTACACAATTGCATGAAACATGTACGAGATCACATGGATTGGAGGTGGTTGAAGTTCATCTAATCACTACATCCACAAGCGATGGGCCCTTAAAAAATGCATGGTTTACTAAACTCAATTTTTCAATGACCAAAATTACAAAGCTAAGATGACTAGTGAGGCTCTAAAACTTCAGTCACCCTTTATCCATGTGAGCCTTTACACATTTCACCCAACTATATTGACCCATCTATTTTTTATAGGGTGTCTCAAAATGATGTCTAACTATGGGTGTTTGCTATTGCAATTCACCATTATTAGCGTCATCAAACCATTGTCCCGTTTGTCCAGAGTTCACTTTCTAGTTGTGCCTTCCCACTCAACTTATCAACAATCATGTTCTCCATTGCCCCCACATTCCATAATATCCTACTTTGGCACCTTGGATATGTCTTTAATACCTCCTACTTCTCATGATACCTTTTGCCATTGCAACTCCTTAACTGCTAGATAGGATTTTGGACATTTACATGTTGAGAAGGGTGGTGTTTTGCAATTAGTGAAAAGACAATTGGATTTTGTAATTAGAGAAAAGGGTAAGGGGTCTGTGGAAATAACCTGAACCATATCTACTAGTAAAAGTAAGATCAATCTTTTCTTAAGTAGAACAAGACTAATTCTCAATACACATCATTCAAAATATTCTACTCTATTAATCTATGACCATCTCAACTTAATCTGAAATCCTTTCTTTCTCTTTGAGATAAACTTGATCCTTTTTTTCCCTTTGAAATGAATTAATCCACAATTTTTCAAGAATAATTGGCACACAATTCGGTAGTTTTGCTCATATTTAAGAAAGACCCTGAAGGATTACTCTACGACACAATTAATGGGCTTCTACCTTTGAATTTGGCCTCTATAAAGCCCCAATCATACTAACGTTCCTACAGTGAGGAGATCAAGTTTACAGGTTACCTTGCCAATTCCCCTCCCCCTCCCCCTCCCCTTACAACTGACGATGGTCGAGATCACAAGAAGACAGCCCCTTCTCTGTCACATGGCAATATTATATAGAACTAATTCAGTGGAATATGTGGCTTATCATCAAATAATGTTATTCTATAAAATTCCAACCCATATAAACCATATAATTTCATAGAGTATATAATATACATATATGATATTAATACTAATAAAAGCAACACTAAGATCCCAGTTTAAAAAAAAAAAAGAGCATCATTGGAAAGATTTCACCTTTGGAAGATAAGATGCCAGCCTCGAATGCACCTCGGAGCCTGGGGCTAGAGCAAAGTCAAGGAATGCAGATATCACCGAGGCCTTCAGCTTCCGCCTCAAGGCCATCGTAAGGCGGACAGCACGTGCAATACGGCGGGCTTCCTTTGCATATGTACCCGTCTCAATTATAGCCGCGATCTCCTTCAAATCTAAAATGAAGCAAATTTCCCCGATAAATAAACTAAAAATCTACAAAAGTAAAATTCTAAAAAATGAAAACGATGGCAAAAAAAAAGTCAATAAGAGGGTTTTAACAGTTTTGTCGTCCTCCTTACTCTGCAGAAGAGAGGGAACGGAAGCAGTCTGCGAATTCGAAGGAGCTGCTGGAGCTTCCTTCATCTCTACGTCTTGGGTCATTTTGCTGCAAAGAAATTGGAAAAATAAGAAAAATCTCAATAAAAAGGAAAAGGAACGAAAAATATGGATTCTAGAAACCCACCTGGAATTGAAGAAGATAAACGAAGGGTAGGCCTCAGAGATGCAGATCGGAGCGAGAAGAGCTAGGGTTTCAATGCCAGAGAGACTCCTTTGTGTTTCCTTGTGAAGAAGAAAAGAGTAAGTTCTCTCACTTTTTAAAGGAATGTATTTTATTAAAGAAAAACTTTATGAAGAATAATTTTAAAAAATGGGATAAGGAAAATGGTGATAAAATTTAATTAAGATTTATACAATTGAATGAAATACATAAGAGTTCATCTAAATAGAATAGATATGAAATCATATCTTTATTTTATTATTTTAATCCTTTAATTTTTTATCTTTAAAAATTGTTATTATGACTCATTTGATAAAATACAATGACTTAATAAATATAAAAGTACTTTTCATATTTTATATATTTCAATCAATTATACGTTCAATGATAATATTTTAGTTCTATTCTTCTTATTCAGTTTTTTTTATTTCTTCTATTAAACTTACTAAAAAAATTATAGAAGTTCTTATTTTAAAAAATTATTATATAAGTCAATGACGCATTAACCTGAATTATCAATTGAGTTATAGGACTATTGCTTAGATTTTCTTATTCACTAACTTCTTTCATTTATTTCATTGATTGATAAATATTTACTTTTGTATTTAGATTATTAAAAGAAAATTCTAAATAGTCGCTCTTTAGTTCATGAAATTACATTAAGGGATTAATGGGATTAGGAATTGGAATGGACTGTCTTTGAGTTGTACCAAGCCTGAGTGTGATATCTTGACTCATGATCCAGAGGTTAGGCCCTAGAAGGGCAGATCCAAGTGAAATTGAGCCCTGTCGGTTGGACCAGCAGTGTGGGTGTAACGACTCGACCCGAATACAGGACTTAGGGCTTGACTCAATATGATATTGTCCACTTTGGACTTCGCACACAACTCGAACCTGCACGGTTTTGCATTTGGGCCCTGACCCACATGGCCAAGGCCCAAAAGGCCTCACACATGAGTTACATAGGGTGGCTTCTAATAAACCCTCCCCCTTTCTTCTTTCCCACCTATGTGGGACTCTAAGAAAGGGAGGGGCAAGGTATCACAGTGGGCTGGTCGGATCCGACAAGCCCAACAAATGGGAGTGCATGTGGGAATTTTGAAGAGTCATACATCGGAAGTTGAGGACTTCTGGATGGGGTTTATAAGTGGTTGCCCCTCCTTAACTCATGTGACGCGTTTTGGGTCACCTGTAAGGTCTCAGAATTTGTGAATTAATATAAATGTGAATATTATGTATTTTAATGATGGAAATTGGAAAATTGGTGGAGTAAATGGTAAATGGGCCAAAATTTGGATAAAGGCCTAAGTGTGGCCCAATAGACTATGGTTTGGATTTTAATTTATTTAAATGGGTCAAGAATGGTCAAATTGGGTCAAATACCCATTTGGGACCCAACGGATCAAGATGGTTATGCTCTAAGGTAAATGGGCTAGATGGAAATGTAATTGGGCCATAGGCCCAATGGTAATCCACTTAGAGTGAATTCAATGAATTTAAATCACCTAACTTATTTGGAATTAAATCAAGGTAATGTGGCCAAGTGGGACCCACCTCTACCTCATCAAGTGAGGTGGCGTGTGGGCCAAGGTTTGGTGGGGCCAACCACCATGGTTGATTTGGTCAACCATGGGTGGAATAATGGAGTTATGTTAAGTACAATGAATTAACCTAAGGTGATTTAAATAAATAAATGGGAATTAAAATAGCCAAAATATCTAAATATAAAATGATTAAAAATTATACAAATGAGGTGGTCAAAGTGGGGTCAAAGGGTGAAAACCAAATCACCTCATCCCAAACCCAAATTAAAATACGTTGGGGCTTGGTGGTGGTTTAGATAACCACCACCATAAAGCAAATTAAATATCTAAAAAATATCTTAGGGTGGGTGAGATCATTAATGTAAAGAAAAAATGGGGATAAGCCTTAATTCTTTTTTCATTTCTTATCCTCTCTTCATTCGTGCACTCTCCATTTTTCAATCTCCATGGTGGTCCCCTACATCCAAGTGAAGGAGAGAAAGAGAGCTAAGGAAAAGAGAAGAGAAGGAGAGAAGAAAGAAGTAGAAATTGGAGGGAAATCACTCTAAGATGAGGGTTAACATCTTCCCTCTCATGGTTATTTTCCCTCTCCCTCTCCCACACAAACCCTAACATGGCCGATCCTAGGGTTGGGGATTGCCACCATTGATCAAGAATCTTGACCTATCAAAGATCAAGAGGAAGGAAAGAGGAGGCTACGGAGACCGACGGGAGCGACGGAAGTCGGAGGAGACGACGGATGGTGAGTAGTTTCTTAAACAAGAAATTTTGGATTTTTAGGGTTTAAGAATTGGAATTTATTTTTTTGTGAACTTAATGGTGGTTAGATAATTCATGCTATGTAATGTAAATCCATCAAATGGAAGGGTGGAAGATGGAGAAAACCCTAAATGGGTGAATTAGGGTTAGGGAAAAGAAATAAGTAAAAGTATTATTAAATATATGGTGTAATTTATTAAATTGAGCATGGAAGTAGGTAATTGGAATAAAATCATGGGCCATAGGGTTCGGCCATTTAGTATGGCCGAACCCCATGGTGGATGATTTTGTGGTTGGTTTAATTGGTTAGGGTTTTTGATTAATGAATTTAGGGTTTTAATGAATGCATGGGAGTAAGGTTTTAAAATGAGTTTATGATAAAAATGCAATGGAGTCTTATGGTTTTGAAATGCATGGAGGGAATGAGCCTTGAACCATGGGTTCGGCCATGGTATATGGTCGAACCCTATGGTGATGAAATGATGATTAAATGGTGGGTTTAAAGGATAATGTGTTGATGAATTTAGGGTTTTTAAATGAACAAGTGTAATGATCCAAATGAGGTTAAGAATATGGTTTAGATGCATGATTTAAAACCTCTATGGGAAGACTTGTGATAGATCTAAAATGCGCCAAAAGATTCAAGGAAAATGGGGAACAAGACATCATGGGTTCGACCATGGTGTGTGGCCGAACCCATGACCCATTTTGTAAGTCATTGTATGAGCTAAGGTTGGGTCCATGTTTGTGTTTAGATGATGGAAAATTTTATTAAATTAGATGGCTGATTTTGTTTCATGTTGGGTCATGGCTAGTGAATCCTTAATGGATCTAAGTTATGGATGAATTTTAGACTTAAAATATACATGAATGGGTGAATGATTAAACATGGAAGGGAGAGTGGCAAAATGGTAATTATTAGCCACATTGAAGAACCATGGGTTCGGCCATGGTACATGGCCGAACCCCAGAACCCCATGTATATTGGACATGAGCTTGGGTGCATTAGGATGACTTAATGAATGATTCAAATTGAATGGTGAATGGTGTTTGTGGTCTCCAAATGAAATGAATGAATAATGCACTCATAATAGTTAAATGCATGAGGTAAATCCCATGAAAAGATTTGATGAATTTGATGTTTTTGGACCCAAGAAAAAAATGGAGAAAGGAACATCATGGGTTCGGCCATGGTGTATGGCCGAACCCATGCCCCAAATTGTAAATCAATTTGGGTTTAAGGTCAATGGGTATATATGTGATTAAGTATGGGGTTTGAATGGGTTTAAATGAGTAATAGTTAGATTAATTACATGACAAATTTTAATGTTTTGGTAAGTCAATAATGGACCTAAGTTAAAGACCTAAGTTGTGGATTAAATTTTGGGCTTAAGTAGGCATGAATTAATGAAAAATTGTTTATGTGAAGGGTAGTGGCAAAAATGGTAAATATGGGCTAAAATGAAGAAACCCACTAAGTTATGATTTATGGGCTTGGAAATGATTAAAACTTAGATTGATTTGGTAATTTAATAAGGTACCGGATAGCGCGAGCGGTACGTGAGTCGGTAGCCGGATTGTCGGACGAAAACGAAATAAAGACGCGAGTCGGTATTCGGTAGGATTCCTACATTTTTGTAAGCCATGGATTGGGTGATGTTTTCTATAAATTATTTTGGAAATTATGTGAATGCTTATGATGGGTTTTGGATTAAATATTGTGGGATGGTTTCCCTTTGATTTAGTTGGTAATCTTGCAATTGTTTTACGATGGGTTTTATTACTATTGAATTTCATATATTACATGGCATATGGCATCTACATCTCATGCATGGCATGGGAGGCATATGACAGGGGAAGGATGAAATGAAACCGGAGTCCATGCTCCGTCGGAGAGACCGATAAACAGCATGGGGACATTTCACATATGTATTATTATACCTTGATGAGGCTTTGCCATCAAGGGGGGACTCTTGTAATTATGATACCTTGAGGATGGTTTTTCCATCAAGGGGGGATGCCTAGTGTGGACCGCATCTTGATGAGGCTTTTCCATCAAGAGGGTCATAGCACGATCATGGTATGGATTTTATTTGGGACACTATGGATGGTTGAAAAAGGGACATTGTAGAATGAGGATGAGATTGATGGATGTGATTCATGACATAGAACACCCATTGCATGACATTGCCCAAAGTGCATGGTTTTTCTATAATATTATCTGCATGCTGTTATTACTAATCCATGTGCTAGCCCTACTCAGAGTCCTATTGGGCGCGTTGTTCTAACGCCCTATTCTACCCTAGCTGACGATGCAGGAGATGGCGGACCAAAAGGGCGAGACGGAAGCCAAGCTTAGGAGCTTGGGGAGGCGGACAAGTTATTTTTGTTTAAGTTATTTTGGGGAATGTGTAATTGTATATTTAGCTTGTCGGAAATGTAATAACTTAGATGGCTTGCTATGTTGTATATTTTATTTTAGACGGTGCAGTCCAGTGGCATTTTAGTAATTAAATGGATATTTCTTCCCTACTATCTGAAAATTGATAGGATAGTGTCTATTATCATCCGCATTGATCTTTATGTGTTGCGAGCTTACTTTCTACGCGTGAACCGTACTCGTGGATTTATGTTCCACGCACGCGTAGGGTTGGCAAGTTAAGGGCCGGGCTTTAGAAGCTCGGAACTTAACTCGCGTCGTGACGTCCGTGCCCTTTGTCACTTTTATGTAAAAAAAAAAAATAGACTCTGATTTTCAGTGAAAAGGGGCGGGCGTTACACTACCGAGTTGGATTAGGCCCAAAGGCAAAACCGTGAGGGCCATGTTTTTGGACCCAGAGCGGACAATTTTACACTGAATTGGACCCTAAGCCCTGTTCACGGGTCAGGTCATTACAAATTTGGTATTAGAGCTCCGGGTTCTACACTCGGACTTTGTTGGCTTACTGCCTTCCAGTGGGTTCGTTGGGTCGAGCCGAGGGCGGCTCTGGGCTTTAGGGGGTGGATTGTGATATCCTAACTCATAAGGCAGAGGCGAGGCCCTAGAAGGGCTGATCCAAGTGAAACTGGGCCCTGTCGATCGGACTAGCAGTGGGCCGGTCGGATCCGACAAGCCCAGCAAGTGGGAGTGCTTGTGAGAATTTTGGAGAGTCCCACATCGGAAGTTGAGGACTTCCGGATGGAGTTTATAAGTGGTTGCCCCCCACCCCTCAACTCAGGTGACGCATTTTGGGCCAACTGGGTTGGGCCAGGCCCAAAGACAAAATAGTGAGGGCATATTTTTGGACCCAGAGAGGACAATTTCACACTGAGTTAGACCCTAAATGTTGTTCACGGATCAAGCCATTACACTGAGCATCATTATCTGTGGAAAGTCAAGTAAAATGATCAAGCCCAATAAAGCCCGATTAAAATCCGAGCTCGAATACAAGTATGAAAGCAAGTATTTTTATATAAATATATTGGCCAAAAAAAGTAATTAAATTTTGTTTTCTATGAACTATTATTTTTAATTATAATTATAAAATAATCATCAAGTAGTATACATTAGATAATAAATTTAAATTATATATGACTTTTTCCTTTTTTATATTTTTTGAAGAACAGTGAAAATCCAATTCGATAAATTGAAAGATGAAGATCTTAGAAAACAAATTGAAGCCGCACCTTTTTAGTTGTCAAAATTAGTAAGCATCCTTAAGAAGATTTTTAGCACTTGATTCCTTTATGAATGAAATTTATTATATACGCAGTTAATTTAGTAAGCTTGTAATCTAACCGATTAGATTTTTATAATTCTAAAGAAATTAGGATCAAGTTTGATTTACAACCTTGTATATATATTTTATATGCTTAAATAATCAAGCCAGACTCGAGCTTTCAGGTTAGCACATACATAAGATCAAACCAGCCCAAATAATAATTAGGTTTTAATTTTTTCCAAGCCTATCTCTATTATAGGCTAAAAAAATTTGCTCAATCCCACTTTTTCTCTTACCAAGTTCTGGGCTTTTGGGTTTTCGGGCCAAATTTCATGGGTACTCCGATTTTTTATGACTTAAGCCGGTGAATCTTTATAACAAGTCTTGCTATTGAATGGCTTACATGTAATAAATAGCTGATTACATGGACAAGGAGTTTGTAAAGTTTGTTTCTTCACTTATTAATCATCCAAGTCATATACCCCTTAAATTTTGAGAAATATATGTCATCGAATTTTTAAAATTCAAAATCAAGAAATAGAACAATCAAATAGTGATGAAACTTTACACAACCCGTACTCAAGTGAGTATATAGTCCTCACAAGACTTCATTTCTATATGGATCCAAGAAATGTATGAAAAATAGTTTTCATGAATGGTTGACATTAGAGTCTTATTAACAATAAAGTCTATAAGGATTGTACTGATTTAAGTGAAGCAGTTTCGAGAAGAGTTTTTCTTTGTATGCCTCTTAAGCTTTTACCCTTAAATGTCTCAACGAACGACATCTTTCGTGCTTGAAAAGAATGTGCTGACTTAGTTTAGCTTTATCCTTTCCACTATGTGTGTGAATGTCACGAGGTTGTATCGGGTTTGTGTTGATCTTTTGAGTTTTTCTTTCTTTTGTATTGCACTTCAAGTGCCTTCTCTTATTAATATATTAACCATTCAAAAAAAAAAAACAATTGTAAAGAGAGATTAAAATTCTAAGAGTTTTCTCCAATTAAAAGTGAACTCCACATGTAAAATAACTCAATTTCTTCATAATTTGCCAATTGCTCAACTTTATTTAGTGATTTCTGATGACAAATCCATCAAGGATTTTGGAGTTTGCCACAATCAAAATCAGCTTTTTTCAACAACATCCCTGCCATGAATATGGAAAGGCATTTATCTCTTATAAAGTTCATCAATGCCCCCTGGCTTTGTTGTATAAAGCCCAACACATAAGCTGTAGAGATGAGTTCAAAACTTCTCCATCTTCTCTCCTTTGCATATTTCTCCAAGCCCTTCTTAATCCTATCTTCTTCTTCTTCATCTTTGGATTTCATCAACAGGGCTTCTCCAAGGCATCTAGCCAAAGTCACCCCATCTTCCAATGCCGCACACCCGCCTTGGCCGATGTCCGGCGTCATGGGATGGAGTGCATCGCCTGCGATGCAAACACCGTCCTTGCATATGTTCCCCCATAACACATCCCATGGATACCTAAACCTTAATGGAGAGGAGAAGATGGTCGACAAATCGGTCCTTTCGAGTGCATCGATTATTTTTTCCGGCGCATTTGTAAGTTTGCTCAAAACAAACTGCTTCATCATAGCAGGGCTAGCTTCCATGTCCTTGGCTACCAGTGAAGATGAAAGAAAGTAAGAGATCAAAACACTTGAGGAACTCATATCAAGACACAAAGCAGAGGAAATCAATCAATGATCCCCTGCAACTCATTTGTATCAATGTATCAGTTGATACAACCTGATACATGACTGTAACAGTAATTTTTTTAATTCTTGTTTTTAAATAGTTCAAAATTTCTAACAATAAAAAAATAGAGTACCTATATACAAAAATTTGGATTCAGTAGAGCTCTATCTTACAATTTCGCCTAGGGTCCTTGAAATTTCAAGGCATCTTAGGGCCAGCACTGCTTATTTGCAATGATAATCTGAGTTCAGGTAAGCCAAACCCCTGTCTAAGAATCAATTTGGGTTAATTGAGTTCAGCTTGGGTCCAACCCAAGTTGCATGCCCTTTTCATTTAGTGGCAGAGTTTGCATCTATACAAACATTTGCAAGTATGAAACCATTAATTAGAGCAAAGGAGAAGAGTATAATAAACTGTTGAAAGAAGATTTACTTTGGGAAGAGGATGAATAAGTGAAAAACCAATAGATGGTTTTGTCATTGCAAGGCAAAAAACCAGAACGAAAGCCATTTCCGAAGAACTGCAATAATTGGGGCTTCAAAGCATGGCCATCTGGGAAGTCTGCAAGGCCCCTTATTGCCGAACGTCCAGTGAAGGCAGGTTTCTGAAGGCCCAACCACTTTGCCACCACAGAGTTCACTCCATCACAGCCTATCAGGACCTAATGTTGAGAAAACACATAAATGTGAAAATGTTGGAGTGGAAATTGAATTCAAGACTCCATTTCCTAAAATGGATTTCTAGCTATCACTCCAACCCTTTAAATTACGTTGGAGCTAACTTGACTTGGAATAATTGGAATCTTTGATAAATTAATAAACTGACCTTGGCCTTGAGGATGGACCCATCTGCAAAATACACCAACTTTATGTTGTTTGACTTGTCTATTGAAACAATCTTAGATCCGAACCTGATGGTGCCTTGTGGCAACTCTTTTGCCAGGGTCTCAAGCAACAGGTTCCTCATGACACATCGAACTTCATGGTTTCCGCTTTATATTCCCAATTTCAAATAAATGAAAGAAATTAATCGGGTATCCAATGCAAAAATAAATAAATATTGAGAGGCATGACTTAGTTGTAATTTTACAAACTGTTAGGTTGCATTTGGACATGTTGATTGGAAAAAAAAAACTGGAATGATTTTTTGGACAATGTGTTGGGGAAATTAGACCCAACCCACGTACATATTCAATCACAGATCAAACGCACACCAAGCACAAGGACATAAGATATACGTGGTTCGGTCCAACCTTGGCTTACATCCAAAGGAGAGTGTAGATTTTATCTATAGAGAAAGAAGAATACAACATACAAATGAGAATAAACTTGCTCAACCAAGGAATCCCTGACCTATGGTATGTTTCCCCTATTCTTCTATGCCCCTCTTTATCTTCTTCACTACATCCTCTCTCCGTTCTCACCATTAGAGCTTCCTCCTAGATCTCTTCCTGGGATCCCTATGGGATGGCCTCCTCAAGCTCTGTCCTAAGAAAACCCTACAGAAATATACTATATATACTGTTGCTGACAATAGACTAGATTCACTGGGTCTGGGACTAGGCCAAATCGACAATACAGATCCGAACGGACTTTGAGTTATAAATCCAACACAATGACCATGAAGAAAAAAAAGGGAAATATGGAAGATTGATCAGTTTATTGGACTGTCAATTTGTTCAGATACAATTACATGCACCTTAATTAACACCTAATCATCACTTAAAAAGATATAACTTACCACTTGCCCTGTGCAATAAAGGACATTTCTGAGGTAGTCAGTCCAGTTGCTGTAGATCCTACAATCATCCTACAACATCAAATTGAGCCAAATGTTTTAGTAATCGGACGTTTACGTAAGGTCAAACTATTTAAAATTGTGCATAATCATATGATAAATTCTTATATTTTAAAAATATTGAAAATATGAAAGAACGAAGAATTACATTGCGACTATGATACTAATAACAATGATAATTAAATGATTTAGTAGAAAAAGAAGAGATAAGTAAAAGTTCTGTAGTTTTCAAATATACAGAACAGTCGCAAGAACTTAATTATTTTAGAGACAAGTTAATATCACTGAGAGTATCATTTTCGATAAAATTAAGGGAAGAGAAAACTTCAAAAAATAGACTTCAAATAGATAAAATTAATGACTTCAATAATAACGATCACGACGAGTAGATGATTGCATCCATTATATTTGTAAGACTTCTGCTTACCTTTGAATTTGAACATGATGTTGCCTAAGGTAATCGCCAATCCCCAAAGCATCCAATGCCTTCCATGCATTCATCCAAGTTGTAAATGCATATCCTGTGGTTCTTAAGCTGTCTGAAGATTCCAAAATAAGGCTTCTCAATCCCAACCTACAAAGTTTGTGAATCAACTCAATCAAATATAGATCATTTTAAGTTATGAAATGTTCGACCCACGAAGCAAAAATGGATTTTTAAGACCCACTTTGTTGGGTCTAACGCAAAGAAGATCATACCCAAATTTGTGAGAGCTACGATAGGAGAACCTCATTTTTGCCCATTTCAGATTTAAGGTGTTTTTATTTTTTAAAAGAACAGAAAAATCAAGAATTTGAAAGTATGGACAGAGATCCATATAAAAATATTACTCGAAATTTCAAATTTAGACTTATTTTCTGAAAAAGAGAGGCTGTTTCTCTGTTAACTTACCTGTGAAGCCCCAACGATGTTGCAAGTCCTGCTATCCCAGCACCAACTATCACAATATCTTCTTCAATTTCCATCTTCAAGGAATTGAAATGGAGAGAGAGAGAGAGAGAGAGAGAGAGAGAGAGTGAGTGAAGATGGGAAAGTATAAATAGTAAATAAGATAAAAAACTACAGCAATTGCTGGTCATGCTTACGATAGCAGTGAAAGTGACGACTGCGAGTTGACTCAGTTGATATTGGTTAAGACTTAGAGGTGCAATTTGAGTTAGAGTTAATTTAAATATAATTGACTTGTCCAAAGTATACAAGGACTAATCTAACCCATTTGAAAAATAGATTTCATTTTGTAAAAAAAAAGTTTTTAATTTGACTCGATTGAGATTAAACTTTCTATAACTTAACTTGTGCGAGTTACCAAATTATAATTCAATTGGTTAACCTCCGTCTTAGGAAGTGGGAGGTGTCGAGTTCGAGCCGCATGATCTAACTTTTTATACTCTAAGGGTAGTGAGTATCACGTGTAGGAGTTTCACGCTGGATTTTCTACAGTTTTACATACGTAAATTAAAAAAAAATTGATATTTATATAATGTCTTTTATTTTATATGTTTATTAGATGAACTATTGATATGTTAAAATAATAATAAAATATAGGTTGAGTTAAAAAATACTAAATTTAATTTAATATGGATGAACTAAAGTTAAATTCTCAATCCGATCCATCCACTCACCCAAGCTGTCCCTGTTTAGACTCAATCATATTCATTAATCTTTAGTTAACTTTCAGTTAATTTCTATCTGACTCGGCCAATATGATTCGGGGGGTGACCGATTCAAGTAGCGATTTTATTATTGAAAAACTCGAGTGCACGTGAAAGGATGCAGTCGCATCTCTTGTCCCTAGGCTTAGAGAGTGGAGACAGATAATAAGACACAATTAGCAATCCACGTTGCGACGAGGCTTAACCCATATTAAAATCGAATTATTAATAGTTTAATGGCATAGGGCACACTAACCTTTATTAAAAATAAACAACAATAGAATAATTATTTCATGCTATTTGGCTCTATTATCCAAATAATAGAGCTGAAACTCGGGTCGGATTGGGTCAGATTTCAATAAGCCCAATCCAATTTATGTCAAAATTTATTAAACCTGACTCGATCCAACTTGAATTGCTGACATGAATTACTCAACCTAACTGATCTGAATTTCTGATCCGACTCAACTTAAGTGTTGTTTTATAATTTGGTGTACTCGGATCGAGTTGCTTTTAAATTTCTCAACCCGACCCGACTCAAAATTCATGTGGGTCTTTTTGTATATCTCGACCTTAACTAGTGCCCGAGTCCAATTCAGACTAAAAAATAAAGTCTGATTTAAAATTAAGTAGGTTTCACGTCTTACATTTAAAGAGCTTCATCTGACTGAAATGCTTGAATTTTGATTAAACCCAATTTAAATCAAGGTTCGTTGTGATGGACTATTTTATCAAGTTAGGTCGGCAATCATTTCGCGGGAGTCTCTTTCTCATAATTTTCTTTGTTATTTTTTATACATTTATTTTGTTTTTTCTTACTGTTTTTATTGTCTTTGTGATCTGATACGTTTAGATCCATCTCTTTGTTCATGTACCTCTTTTCTGTTTTAACGAAAGCTTCTTTGTTACTAGTAAAAAAAAAGTAATTATATAGATATGGAGTATAATATAACGTGTAAACTGCTACGACAAAAAAAAAATATTCCACAAACATTTGAAAAAAAAAATGATCAATTTTATTTATTGATTCTTACTTGCAATTATCATTTAACAAGAATGACTCTTAGTTAAATAACTGGAATCAATTTACTTACCATATCCCATTGAAATTCATAAAAAGTATCTGAAGAATTATTAATTCAATAAATCACATAAAAATGGCGACATGACACATATGACATATATATTAGTAATAAATTGAAAAATATAACAAATATAAGTACAAACTTGATGAATATAACCAATGTTTCATCCTCCTAATCATAAATAATAGCCATCAAGGATTGTGGAGATTACCACAATCAAAATCAGCTTTCTTCAACAACAGCTTCGGCATGAATCTATTCAAGAATTTATCTCTAAAGAAGCTTATTACTGCATTGTTACTTTGTTGTATAAAACCCAAGACATAAGCAGTAGAGATGAGTTCAAAAGATCTCAATCTCCTCTGCTTAGCATATTTCTCCAACCCTTTGTTGATCCTATCCTCATCTTCTTCTACTTGAGATTTTCCCAACAGGGATTCTCCAAGGCACCTAGCCAAAGTCACGGCATCTTCGAGGGCAGAGCAACCGCCCTGGCCGAGGTCCGGTGTCATTGGATGGAGGGCGTCGCCGGCCACGCAAACACCATCTTTGCAAATATCTCCCCACAACACATCCCATGGATACCTAAACTTCAAAGGAGAGGAGAAAATGGTGGACAAATCAGTGTTTTCGAGTGCGTCTATTGTTTTTTGAGGCATACATGTAGTATTGCTTAAGACAAACTGCTTCATCGTAATAGGACTAGTTTCCATATCTTTAGCTGTAAAAAAAAAGGAAGAAAAGAGAATGTGAGTAACAATTTTATAAGCGGGCTTTTAAAGATGAGTTCTACTCGTGTGTTTTAACATAGTTTTAGAACAGAGGTACTATTGGGACAATTGGGTTCGTAACTCCAGTAGCACTGAAAGGATTGTTAGCAAAATCCCACATTATCAGTGGACCTTTGAGTTATAAGTCAATTTTTTAGGTTGAGTTTTACTCGTGTGTTTTAACTCTCTGAATCATTCTTGAAATTCCACAACTCTGAAAAATATGAGTTTGGTTCATGTACGTTTGGAAAAAAATTTAATTTGAACTTTAATCTGACACAATTCACATTCAGACATTCACAAGTACAGATTAGAATGAATGAGAGAAGTAGAAAATTTGGAAAATAATTACTTTTGGAAGAGGATGAATAAGTGAAAAACCAATAGATGGTTTTGTCATCGCAAGGCAAGAAACCAGAACGATAGCCATTTCCTAAGTATGGCAAGAATTGGGGCTCGAATCCATGGCCATCTGGGAACTCTGCAAGGCCCCTCATTGCCGAACGTCCAGTGAAGACAGGTTCCTTAAGGCCCAGCCACTTTGCCACCACAGAGTTCACTCCATCACATCCAATCAAAACCTGAAAGTTTACAACATTATGTAAATAACAATTTTTTCCTCCAAAATCCAAATACCTTATCACCCGACATGAATATTAAGGCTGATCACTGGCCAAGTTTTAGCTGCACTTCTCTCTGCTTGAGCTCGAGCTGTCGGAGGACAAAAGTCCCACATCGACAAGTGGCTTGGATGGTCTTGGGTTTAAAAAAGTGAGAGTGACACATCTCACAATGATTAGTCATTTTAGGATAGGAACTTCCCAGTGACACTGGTATTGAAACAAACTAGGCTACTTTCATATGGGCTGAGGTAGGGGTACAAATATCTGTCGATACCGTATTTTTAACCCCTGAGCTGAGGGTTTCCCTTGACGCATAGACCCTACACAAAAAAAAAAGGTGTAGACTCCTCTAATGAGGGCGGCAGGGGTCATGGGACAAAAGGCCCACATCATCAAATGACTTGGATGGTCTTAGGCTAAAAAGAAGTGGAGGTGGCACCTCTCACAATAGCCAGTCATTTTAGGATAGAAACCTGCTCCGAAATCGAGCTCATGAGAATTACCAAACCTAGTTGGCAAGTGTTTATTATTATAAATTTATAACTATAAAAGTTAAATAAGTAGTTATCCTATAAAAAATAATTAATCATATCTAATTATAAGCATCAACTCTCAATTCAAGATAAAAATAAAAAATACTTGGTAAGGTAATACCGTAATAACATCACCTTAGCTTTGACAACGAATCCATCTGTCAAATAAACTAACTTTAAGTTCTCTGATTTCTCAATTGAAACAACCTTTGATCCACACCTGATAGTGCCTTGTGGCAACTCCGCCGCCAGTTTCTCAAGTAATACATTCCTCATCACACAACGAATTTCATGTTTTTTGCTACAAATTCCAAAAAAAAAAAAAATTGAATTAGACAGAAAAATAAATGATCAAAAGACATTATTTCCATTATAATTTGTAGAATGTTTGATGGCATTTGAATGCATAGATGGTTCAATAAAACAACTTTTAGAGTCCATTAGTTTCAATAAATTCCTTCAGCTAAGGTTTTTTTTTTTTTTTTGGATTAACGTGTGGGAAATTCAAACACGGTCCTAATAAAATCTCCACGGATGAGTTCACTATCTCCAAGGCACACCAAAGTTAGGCCACGAGGGCTCGAACCTGCAATCTCTCGTTTCAGTAAATTAAAATTATCTTCGAAGATAGCACTTACTGCTTGCCTTGCCCAGTTAAGGGTGTCTTGGCAGTGGTAATTCCAGATGTCGTAGATGCAAAACCCATCCTGCAACATCAGATTTGTGAACATCTGGCTTCTGTTCTTGAACATCTAGTTGAATAATTATCAGATGCAAAAGACTTAACTATACTAAGATCAAGTTTCAGATCTTCTATCATTCATTTAAATTTGACAAATAAATGATAAAAATATTGAATATGATCGTATTATAATCAAGTGTGCTACTTAAATGCTTGCTTGCTCACTCTTGAATTTCAAGATGACGCTGCCTAAGGTAGTCACCAATGCTCAAAGCATCCAAAGCCCTCCAAGCATTAGTCCAAGTTGTGAGTGCATATCCAGTGGCTCTCAAGCTTTCTGAAGATTCCAAAACAAGGCTTCTCAATCCCAACCTACAAAATTGTGAATTGACAATCAAATATAGAGGTTATTTTAATAATAAATACATATTTTTTACATTACTATGGTCCAATTTTTTAATATAATCGACTTAAATTAGTATAAAATATAAGACATCTCTGGAGATTACCTGTGAAGCCCTAGTGATGTTGCAAGTCCAGCAATCCCAGCGCCCACTATAACAATATCTTCTTCAATTTCCATTTTCAAGCAGTAGAGTAGAGAAAGAGAAAGGGAAAGATAGAATAATTGAGTGACGGTGGGCTATCTAAAAAGAAGAAGAAGATGGCTGATAATATGATGTGAGCAATGACATTATTGTATGCAACTATTAATTAAAGGAACAATTGAAGTTACTGGTGACGATGGCTACAGTACCATTGAGAAACCATCAAGATATGCAATGTATCTATCTTTGGTCTTTGGAGACGGACAATAAGTCAAAATTAGCAGCCACCTCCAGACAAAAGGCTTGACCCACATTAAATTATATACAAAATATGATGCTGATATAATTTGTGGATAGCTATCCTTCCACATGTATTTTGTGTAATTCGATACGAATTTTATTATATTGTCCATTTTACTCTTCGAATCACTTACAACAAAGGGTTCTGCGAGCCGATTCGAAAGGTAAAATGGACAATATAGTAAAACTCATGTCAAATTATACAAAATATCCGTGGGAGGATCGCTATCCATAATTAACATTTGCTTAAAGACAACTCACTTAGTTTCCTGAAACTATACCAACTATTATCCATGCATGGCCATACCCTACGTTTATCTAATATCAACTTTCATATTATTGCTAACATACTTTAGAGTTCATGATGTTAGGCCCTATAGGACTCGATCATCAGAAATGTAATGAACCGACTTGTGAAAAAGGTTTAGAGTCCAACTCAATGAGAAATTGTCCTCTCTGGGTTCAAAAATGAGCTCTCACAGTTTTCCCTTTGGGCCTGGCTCAATCCGGTAGGCCCAAAATGCGTCTCATGAGTTAAGGAGGGGCAAGTACTTATATCGGAAGTCCTCAACTTCGTATGTGAGACTCTCCAAAATTCTCACTTGCTGAGCTTGTCGGATCCGACCGGCCCACACTACTTCTCCGACCAACAGGGCCCAGTTTCACTTGGATCAGCCTCTCTAGGGCCTGGCCTCTGGCTCATGGATTAGGATATCACAAGAAATGTACTGGTGGAACCACATAAAATCTTTGTGTTGTGTTTTGCTTCTCTTTGTTGATTTCTCTTTTATATCTGCGATATTGCTATTTGTGTAAGGTAAGAAAGATGTTTTCTCCCAACACAGAAACACTCTAACCTTTGAATAATAGGGGTCGCCATAAAAAATAGCAGTTGCATTAATTTACCTAGCAATTTATCTTGTCGAAGAACTTAGAATCCTTGAATTTTTTTTTATTTATCTTTTAAATGATGGTAATATCATTTACTTAGGTATTAGATGGAGGACTCATTAGGATAGAATTGATAGAGAGAGGGAAACTAACGGCTAGTCTATAGTAGAGGAATCTGGTTGCCCTGTGTAATGAGACTGTGAATGAGAATTTCATGATTAAATTTAAATTATTTGGTATTTGCGAATGAGACGAATCCATTAGTCAAACAAAACCAAAGAAATGGTTACTATGAGAACCCATATTTATGAATATGGAAAAAAAAGATCTTAAATGATGCGTTCCACTTTTGGTTGGGTCGGGTTCAAATTTGAGACCCATCAATTTGATTGAGATTTATTTTAGTTTTGGTCTAGTTGGGTCAAATTGATTTATTTTTTTAAAATATGTATGACCAAATTCAGATTTATTTGGGTCAAGTCAGATTTCATTCGTTTGGTGGTCAATAATTGCCACTCCTTACTTTGTGGAGTCCACTTGATAATAATCTAATTAAAAGTATTAATTTTCTTAAACATCATTATCACCCTAAACCCACTTTATTTTTTGCTTTCTAGTATTTACCCACTTTTGAGAAGATTCAATGGCAGCGATGGACGGCAGTCTGGCTTTTAAGAAACAATGGCCGATAGGGCAAAAAGAGAAAGGAAGATGAAACAATTTCAGCCGAAAGGACTTTTACGATGGGTGAGAGTTTAAACAGTTTTTTTATAAAGAAATACTAAACGTCAATTTACTAGACTCTTTAATTAAATAACTTTTCTAATTGATTTTCTTAAACATCATTATCACAATGTTCCCACTTTATTTTTGGCTTTCTAGTATTTACCCACTTTTGAGAAGATCCAATGGTGGCGATGGGTAGCAATGTGGCTTTTAGACAGCAATGGCCGATGGGACAGAAAGAGAAGAAAAATAAAACGATTCCACCCGAAAGGACTTTTTACGATGAATGAGAATTTAAGGATTTTTTTTTAAAAAAGAATACTAAACGTCCATTTGATAGACCTTCCAATTAATTAACTTCTCTAATTTAATATATATATATATACCATTGTCCCAACCATATTACATTGTATAGGTTTTACTATAAATAGAATTCTTCTCAATTCATTTCATTATTTGGTCAGGATACCTTTTCTAAATCTATTTAGTGAAATGAATGATCATCTAAACACTAGTATGCATGTTATTATTCTATATAACATATGGGCTTTGCTGACACATGATGGGCCGACTCTATTGTTGGAGTTGACCCATTTGTTTTTGTAAAACATGAGCCCGATTTCAGTCTTAAAATCATATACAAGCTTATTCGAATTGCAATTTTTTGTGCCAAAAATAGGAATTATTGTTTTTACGAAAATATAAATTGTATATTACAGAAGTATAAAAGCCAAAATGCATATGTAGGCTTTTTAAGTCAGGCTTACTTTTTTCATTTTTCTGCTAAAATAGGTTTGTATTGTTTTATAAAAATATAAACTATATATTAAAATAATAACTAACCAAATTAAATTAGGTCTTTGTAAAATTTGAATTAAATTTAGGCTTCCTAACCAAATCAAGCTTTTGAATTAGACTTGCCTCTCAATCCATATTCAGATATGAGTCTGATAATCAGGGCCGAAAAATGTGCTTGACTAGAGCCTAGATCAACCTAACCTAAAATTTTTGAGCTTTTTCATGTGGACTCTGGAAAGGTCGAGCCCATTATGTACACATACTTGGGCTCTCTTTTGGGCTTTACATGTTGTATGACCCTAGTTTGTAGCTGAACCAGGGTTCAAAAATCGCTGATACTGGTGTCTCGGCCGATATCTCAGTATCTCAGATCTCAGTCGATCTCTCTCTCCTAATTTTTTTTTTTTTTTGAAAATATCGGATTGTTTAAATGTGTATCAGCCGATATCTTACCAGTACGGCCGATATGCAGAATAGCGACCGAGATTTGTAACCCTCAACTGAACAACTCAACTTGGTAATGTTCATCTCCATCTTTTACTTAAATGCGTAGGTAGGAATACATTGATAAGCAATCTCAACCATTGAAATCCGTTGATCTTGATTACAAAAATCACATGAAGATTCAATAAGAGGTTATCTGAATAAAGGAGGGAAACATTTTCTAAACAAACCATAATCAGACAGTAACTTGTAGCTTGTCATTGGAAGAATTCTCATCCTGCAGCCCAAAAACAAGATAGATGAAGATAAATTATGCCAAAGATAAAAAAAAAAAAAAATCCGAAGAAATTAAAAAAAAAAAACCAAGGAGAATCCATCTATGAAGAAGGGAAAATCCTTGCCACACTTGGCTAGTGTGGGCAAACCAAAGAGGGCCTAGTAGAAACTAGAAATGCCTTGCACATTATACTCTTGATAATATTTAATGGTGGAAAAAGCAGATAAACCAAAGCTTTCGTATTTCTCATTCATTCAATCGAGCGGCCCTAATTGGGCTTATATTGCTTGTATAACTTGCATGAAAAGAAAAGAACAAAAATACCCCTATTACATGAAAATTCCTAGATTACCCAAATTACTAGACTAACACTCAAATAAAATAAGTAAAAATAAAAAATACAATAATGTCAACAATAATTAAAAATATTAAGTATAGAAAATGGTCCCACATCACTTGTCTGTATTATTTAATGCGAATTTTACTTTTTTATTTTATTGTAAATTATAAAGATACTTACTCTATTCTATTCTATTCTATTCTATTCTATTATGTCTTCCATTATTCATAACTCAAAGGTCTACCGGCGATGTGGGACTTTGCTAACACTCTCCTAATGCCAAAGTTGGAGACACTCGGCTCTCTCCCTCCACGCAGGGCCGGAGATATGAATCCGACCCATCCATGTGGTACCCCTTCTTTAATATCATGTTAAAACACATAAGTAAAACTCATCCTTAAAAACTGGTTATTAAAGATGAGAACCCACGTGCATATAAACCCATAACTCAAAGGTCCATTGTTACCATATCTTTGCCGTATAAGTTATGTCTGGGCATTCATAGATTTTAAAAAATGATTAGACTTAAATGAAGATCTAAAGTGGATAGCAAAGAATAGAAACCTTGGAGTCATCTTTTGCCGTATTTACTGACCCACCCCATTTCCTTATTCTTGATTCTGCTTGCATGGCCTGCACATAGGTAGAGATGTAGATGTAGATGTATGGATGGATTGATATACAAATGTAGAGGGAGAGAGAAAGAGAGACCTCTTTGTTCCAGTTTGTCCTCAGTGTTATGGCCGAAAGTATCACAGTCTGCAACGCAATACCAGTTACCATCCCACTCCAGATTCCCTGCATTCAAGCCACAACTTTTTCTATCAATAATTTGAAAAAGAAAATATCGATATTATTCTCAATAAAAAAGGGTGTGTTGAGAAAAAAAAACAGAGAGGGGTACAACTTAAAATAAAGATTGGTATAAAAAATCACAAAAAAACACATGAAATTTACGTAGTTTGGCAATGTGTGTACATCCACCGTGATGAAAAGGAGCAATTTCATAGATGAATCCTACGACCTAGGAATCCTTCAAAGATACAAAATTGGAATTTGAAAATTTTAGATTGATGGCTCTACATTCGAACCCCCAAACAGAGAAACATATTATGAGGGTCAAGTGTCTATTGTGTTCTAAACCTTCATAAAATATAAGACATGTTCATGAAAAATCCATTTATTACAGTGATGATAGGATAGAAGAGAAGATGAGCTAAATATAGGAAGATGCTAAAGCAACTTACCGTAACCCCAAAGTTAAATGTAGCACCCAGCAAGAACCCAAGTGGAAGCCCAACTATGTAATAACATCCAACATTTACATATGCAACCAGCCACTGCCACCCAGCACCTACTGCTACACCTGCATTTGCACATTTCAAAAATTTCTTAAGAGACCTATCGAGATAATGATGCTATGTGTATTATACTTCATGATTTAAAATCCTCTATGTGGAGCCCAAATTTAATGTGGGTCATGTTTAATCTTACAATGCGAGTTTTGAAAACTTTGTTACCTGTTAGAACTGGTTGAATGCTATTTAGGAGAAGCGTGAAGGAGAAGATGACGGCAAGCTTGGACACGACGTGAGCAACTACAGGGCTGTTGGTGAAGGGCAGAGCATACACATCTCTTGTGATCAAGACGAGTGCAAAGAAGAACAGGCCAATCAGCGCTGAAGACATTATCACCACTAGTATGGCGAACTTGGCTGCTCGAGGCCTCGCCGCCCCAAGCTCATTCGAAATCCTCACACTGCAACAACAAAGATTAAATGCTTCTACCCCATTAATACATGTATTGGAAACATTTTCATATGCAATGGACTTTCCAATCCCCAGTGAAGGAATGGAAGTGTTGAATGCTGGCAATCCAAATTCCCAAACAAATGGATTATTCAACAATCCAAAGACCCAAACAAATGGATTTAGGAAAAAGATGGTAAAGATTGCATTTCCTTTGGTTTTTCTTTATGTAGAGAAACCAAACCATTGATGTGTGTTAGGCCTGAATATCCAGTCAAACAGGTGAAGTGACCTAAGTCCTTTATAAGTCCTTAAATCTCTTACTTCACAACCAATGTAGACCTCGTTCGCTACCCCAATATGTTGAATATGACTGTCGGATCTACCACATAAAGAATAGACACAATAGAAGATAAACAAATATCTTACGAATGGATTACGATAAGGGTTATCACATAACAAGATGGCATTTTCGAGCCATTATCTTTGACACACTACCATTTATATTGAATGCTCTGTTTATATACATCAGAAATTGCATTTATATATACTCACCTGATTGCTGCATTGAATCCAAAGAATATCATGACCTCCCATCCGCTCAAGTTTGTACTGCCATGGGAAAATAAAATTTTAAAAAATTACTTTGAATAAGAGAGAAGATTGAAAAGCTCATACATGCAAATGGGAAAATTCCGTTGCCTGAATTTTACCAGATGGATACGGCCGCCACAGCCACCTCGGGGTCTTTCAAGCGTCCCGCCACCACGATCAGGAGCATCAGGTACCAAAATTCAAGGCTGCATTGATTCAAGGCAGATAATCTCTCAAAACTACATATAATATGTGCTACATTTACTGGTATTTGTGTCGATGTGCAGGGATATAGAGCTGTCCAACAGGATCAACCAGGCCCGAAAATTGTCCTTATCAAATTCATGATTTCTAAAGCTATGTATGTAATATTTGTGTGTGTCCAATGTGCATGGATTAGAAACTGTCCAAATGGATCAACCAGGCACAAAAACTGAAATTCTCTACCAGTCTTATTCTCGGCCAAGACTTATTTTAAATTCATGATTCTTGGACTAAAGAAGTACTTGTTAGAACCTGGGTATCTAACTCAAAAGACTAGTCTGTTAGATGGAGTGACCCAAGTCCTTTATAAATCTAAATCTCCCTTTACACTTTCAATGTGGAACTCGTCCGCTGCCCAACAACCCTCCCCTTCGGACGAGGCCAGTCATCGTCTAGGAGATTTTGCAAGTTCACATGATGTAGTCTGAGACCTAGTTCTGATACCACTTGTTAGGACTAAATATCCATCCCATAAGACTAGCCAGCCTATCAAGTGGAGCAGCCCAAATACGTTATAAATCTCTATATCACTCTCTACACTTCTAACGTGGAACTCGTTCGCAGCTCCAACGTTGCGGATATCCATAATGTAATATATGTATGTGTCCAATATGAATAGATTCGAAGCTGTCCAAATGGATCAACCAGGCTCAAAAACTAAAATTCTCGCCCAATCTTATTCCCATCCAGACTCATTTCAAATTCATGGTTCTTAGGCCAAGGATGCACTGTGGATGACTATAATGAATGTTATATGTACTGTATGTCATATGTGCTACATGTCTTTTGTTGTGTGTCAAGTGCATGGATTTAGAGCTGTGTCAGTGGATGTCTGTTAAAATTTTAACCAGTCTTATTCAAATTCACGATTTAGGCCTAGTATCCGGACATATATATGTGTGTGTGAAACTTACCACAACATAATTGCTGAAGCAATGGACAGGCGAGCGAAGGCGCCCAAGTCCTTAAAAGCTCCCCAGTTAAAGCCAGTCCAAGCACCAGGGCAGTTGCCCATTGCGATGTATGCAAACTGGCCCAACACCACAAGCCACCACGAGATATTCAGCGCCGTGGCTGCACCGACCAACCCGAGCTGGAAGTGAGCTATAAGGAGCCAGCTGAGGAAGATGTGGAACAGTAAAGCTATCCCGGACACCCATGCCATGGCCATCACCTTGCTCTGTGACTGTAAGAACTTCTGCATTGGAAAATTGAACGCATAGGCAAATAGTTGAGGGATCATGTAGAGGGAGAAGGTGCCGGCGAGCGTGGAAATCCCTTCAGTCTGCCCGAACAACTTCAGGATCGGTGTCGCAAATATATAGATCGGTAACAAGCATAAACAAGTGATGTTTAGGATGACCCAAGATCGTTGCATATACACTCCCAGCATGTGGTACTGCTTAGCACCGAATGCTTGCCCGCACAGCGTCTCTAGAGCACTTCCCATTCCAAGCTATGAAAATGAAAATTATTCATTAATATACATTGTTAATTAAAAAAATTGAATCGTCTAAGACTTATTCCATCAATTTTGGCTCATCTCTGTTAGTTCTGTTGCATAAATTGGCCTTGACTAGAGCTGCAGATTGCAAGGACTGGTCCGGGTTTAGACCAACCTGAGCCCAGGTCCAGGCCCAAATTTTAAAACCCAGATGCATGAAATAATCAGTCACTTCTCTCTATCCAAACAAACTCTGAAAATTCCACACAAAGGTTGAGTGGCCCATGATAGTCAATCTTCTATGCCATCTCATCTTCAAATTATTACTAATTTATTATACGTTTGTATATTATCTAACTAATTGATATTGACTATTGAATTAAATAAAAATATTTATTTAAAATCTTTCAAACTTGAAATAAATCAGTAAGGTTGAAACTCGGGTCAAGTCAGGTTGGGTTTTAATAAACCCAACCCAAATCATGTTAAAAATTTATTGAACCCAAACCGACTCAACTCGAATTACGCAACCTGACTCGACCCAAATTGCTGACCCGAACCAACCCGAGTGATATTTTATAACTTGGTGCATGGGTCAAGTGAGGCTACGTCGGATCATGTCGGCTCGGATCAAGTCGAATTAATTTTAAATTTCTCAACTCAACCTGATCCAAATTTCATACGGATTTTTATTTTTCCAACCCGACCCGACCCAGAATATACAAATACATAACTCAAACCCATTAATTTCTCGAGTCGAGTCATGCAGGTTGAGTTTCACCCCTATAAAATCAGTCGAGGCAATGTTGGGATCAACCATATTCTCAATATCTAATGTAAATCTCAGTATCTCACTCACTTAGGGGTGTAGTCTGAGCAGACAGGTCAAATTGATCCTAACCCAAACTGTGACTCTACACCTACTTCGTCTATTGACATATAATTCACAGTTTCACACATCTCACTCAATCATAAAATAGATATATAGAACAAATTTATGTAAATAATATCTAAATGTGTATTAATTGATGTGCACATCAGATCACTATATATGTGGGAACCAACTTGGTTAGCGCAGGAAAGTAAGCATCAATCATGTCCCAATAGTCCCCTTTAAATTTAAAAAAAAAAAAAATGAAAAGAGAAATAAAATAAAACGACAAATATATGCTCCTAATCATGCAAAGAAAGTAGACCAATGGGAATGTTGTTTTGAAGTCTAATGGGCCCAAGAGCCCGGCCCACAAATAATAGGACTTGACACAAAGTATCTTTGAAATTTCAACTAGTTGACACCTATAAGATTGAAGTCTATATGAAAGCTTTAAAAACCAAAAGTTTGACATTCATTAATAAGATTTGGTACTACAAAAACTAAATGAGAGCAAGAGAGAATTTCATTTCTACAAATAAAATTTAATTTGGGCATTTAGGTAGATGAAGGGTAAAAAAACGATTTTGAGCTTGAAACAATGAAGAATAGATTGATAATTCATTAATTTAAAAATCCAGACAAGTTAATCCGAGTTAATTCGACTTGATAAAGTTAAGCAAATTAATGAATTTTTCTAGATTTTTCAAGTAAAGTCAATAAGCCCAACTCAACCCATGTCAAAATTTATTGAATCCAATTTGATCCGATCCGAATTTCTAACCCAACTCAACTTAAGTGTTATTTTATAACTTGGTGCACTCGAGTTGGATAGAGTCGGATTACTTTTAAATTTCTCAATCCGACCCGACTCGAATTTCATGCGAATTTATTTTTTACCAATATAATCCAAACCCAGTGATTTCTCAGGTCGAGTCACCAATAATGAAAAGAAATCCAATAAAAAATAATCCAAAAGAATTTGAGCGTAAATCAAATCTAAAATCTCTCTTCATAATGAGTTATCTCTCATCAACAATCCCTTTGAATTTCACCCCAATTAGATATGCATTTTAGGTGGATACATAATGTGACAGTTTCTCATAATTCAAGTGAATTAGCCAATTTCCAAGACTTTTATATGCTTTTCTATGGTTTCGGTCACTTTCTCACCTATAAAAATCCACCAAACCTCTCATTGTTTTGGTAATTATGGACATGAATGCATGCACATGGCCCGGCCCCAATACCAAGTTGGCTACTGCTGCCTCCACTTTCCTACTTTTTCTTTCTGGATGGAATATCCTATAAATATTGAAAGATTTAAAAACAATTGCAGGGCGAGTGGCTCACGTCGTCTATCGCACTCCATTTTCACACAGAACCCCAAAGTCTCATTTTCTTAAACTTTTAATTATAAAGATCAAAATAACATTATTAAATAAATACTTTTATCAAAATCGTATCAAATAATAGGTCTGAGCGACGTGACTTCATCACGTGAGGGTTAACCGAGTCTGAGTTGACTCAGGCCAGCAATTTTTAAACCCTTTTGCAGCCCTCAGGAGTCAGAATAAAACAGCTCAGTAATACGACATGACAGGTACTATAGTACAAGTTTTGCACGCTTTAAAAAAAGGAAAATTCAACATGAGACCTAGTCCCACGAGACACTCGTGACTCAATATTAGATCAGTTTAACTGACTCAATGAAATTTAAAAAATCTTAACATTAGAATTAAATAAATAAACAGATAATACTCCATTCCATATCATGATAAAATATTTAAAAAATTATATGAAAAAGGTCATGGCATCCGTGTGTGATGTAGATACCATAAATACCCAAAGTAAATTAAAAAATAGAATAGATTTTTTCCATTTATTGTACTTTCTATCTTTAAATTATTTTACTGAGTTAAAAATGCATACAATAGAAATTTATATAAATTTAAAGTTAAAAAAGTTTCAATAGATTAAATTTAAAAAAAAAAAAAAGTGAGTTGCAGCGACGCCAGAAACACCTGGGATTTTCTTAGATTTTCCCGGTAACTGTTAAACAAGGGTTACTACTTACTAGTTTAATAGATTGACATGATTAATATCAAAAACCCAATAATTAAAATGATTGAAAGGATCTTCCTTTTATGAAATCAGACAAAGCCCAATCAATAATATTCAAACCAGACAAAACAAACCCACGTATAATAAACTATTAAAATGTAAAATCATTTCATAACATGATTATTCAACGTTACTTTGAACATCTATAAAATATTTTTATAATCTAGATAAAAGAAAGGGCAAGAAGGTTCATTAATTACGAAAAGACAAGATTAATTATTATATCATGACAAGACATTGATTCTCTCATTCTCCAATTTTTTAAGTACTTTTTTCGGATATAATTATTTTAAAACCAAATAATTTTATCTTGTATTTTAAAATTTATTTAGAAAAGTTACTTTGACTTTCTGCATTCTGCTCTAAGCGCCAATGCCACCCCCACCGGAGGACAAGAGAAAAATCTAAGATAAATGAATAAAAAAATGAATAATCTGAGGTTGGTGTTGATTACCATAACGCCGAAGGCGAGGCCAGCGATGACACTATTTTCGGTGGAGACGGCGTCGAGTTCGAGGGTGGAGAGGTGGCCGGCGAACACCTGGGTGGTGGCGCCGAGCGAGTATTGTGTGATGGAGGTGAAGATGGCCGGCGCAGCCAAGTACCACAGCTTCTTGTTCTCCGCCACCGCTTGTCGAAGAACTGCCGGCAGTTAGTGATTTCTTCTATGTCTGCTTTCTCATCTAACAGCCTCTCCTGCAATCCTTCTCCAGCCATCGTCGCCGTCGTCGCCTTCTTCTTCTTCCACAGGAAAAAAAATCTACCGTACTGAGTCTCTCTCTCTCTCCCCCAATGAGGAGCTAATCGATTTAACTCTTTAAGAACGAAAATAAAAGGGAGTGATGAGCATTTATATTAATTTACTGAGTATGCTGATATTTATAGTCAAATTGTAAAAGATATTTTTTAAAAAAAATATCGATTTAATTTAAGTAAATGAAAATAACAGTTAATGTTGGCTTCAAGTCTCACTCGCCTTAATTTAAATACGGTACTTTGTCAATTTTAATAAATAAATTTAATTCTCACATTAATCGCATGACCACTTAATTCCAAATTCATTGTCAAATAATATGAAATTTAAAGTAAGTTGGAAGAACCTTCTAACAAGGTTATTCTAACATATGACCATATGGGTAGTGGAAGAACTTATAAAGAAAACACTAAAATGACAAATTGAGTTGGTAGTTCCCCTAATTTAATTTTTTATTCTAAAGTATATAATATTTAATTAGAGATATTAGTCTTATTAAATTAAAGTATAATTATTATAAAAATAATAATTTATATTTATATATTTATTTATTTTATATAAACAAATGAAATTGAAGATTTTTTTTTTTTACTTTAAAGTTGGAATGATTAACCTAGACAATAAGAAATGGTTAATGATGTGAGAATTTAAAAAATATATATATATATTTAAAGTCATCTAAATTAATTACAATGAGGATAAAAAGAGAAGTTTTTTATTAACTGTTGATTTCATTTGTTTAAATCAAATAAATAAAATATTTAAATATTTTTTTTTTATCATTGGCATATCGACATTTGCTACTTTAATTTGATAAAGTTTTTATATGAATTAAAATGCTACAATTTGTTGAAATTACAAATTATGTCTTAGATTAGTTTTTCGTTTTAGAAGAAGTGGGTAGGTAGGAGTTAGAACCATGGAATTGGAATTGTTTTATAAGGAAGTAGAAATCAAACGGGTTTAGTGTAACGACGAGAAGATAAGCCACCGTGCTGATGGAGAGGATGTCGTCAGCTTCTTGCCACGTGGTCAATGGCATTTGGCAAGGATCTTTCTTTCTTGATATTTTATTTAAAGGGTCTACGTAGAATCATTTAGAATGTCATATCAGTCCAGGTAAATAAGTCGTTTGAAATTGTTTAAAATATTGTTTTTATTTGATTTTTTCACTGTTGAAGTGAATATTATAATACAAATATTCGTCTAATAGTGTTTTTTTTTAAGTCAAAATAAGGGCAATGATAATATAATAAACCTCATATTAATTAGATTGGCATTCAACATCAAGTTCCTTTAATTATATAATAGTTGTCCAGTAGTCGTCCTCATATTTAAAGGGCTCTAGGCGAACCCTTAAAGGGACTTAAACCCTAAATACTGATAACCAATATAAAATTAATATTAAATAATTAAAATCAAAAAATAATAAAATCTGATTTGATTTACGAATAAATCAGAACCAATTGAAAATTGTCACACACTCACTGCCTCACCCATACAACATTAATCGCAGTTATAAAATCAATTTCATTGTAAACTATCAACATAAAAAATCGATAAAATATATATAAAAATCAAATTCAATCAATTTAATAATTATGATAAAAATTATTTTCTTTTGATCTTACATTAATTATGATATAGCTAGTTATCTAATTGCCACCTTAAGTCAATAAGATTATTCTTCGATTTATGGCCTCCAAACTTAGATATCTAGGCCTCTGACAATGAAAATGTAAATTTAATGGGCCTATTATTTGAAATGTGTCTTCTAATAGAAAGTCTTGTGTAGGGCCAGGCTTATACAAGAAAAACCAATAAATAACCGTTTAAACATGAATTAGGATTTTAAAACTTAGAACCTTTAAGTCTAACTTTTCCCTCGGCTCGTGTTAGGAGAAAATTTGGAATTGGGTTGGATAACTGAATCTAAATTTCACTCAATGAAAAAAAAAAAAAAAAATTGGCTAAAATCTCACTAAGCCAAATTGGCAGCACACAATTGAAGACTAATTAAATTTTAAGTCAATTGGATCTAAATTAAATGGATAAAACTTAAATCACAATTGTGATGTTGAATATGAATTTAATTAAATTCAAAATGACATTCAAATTAAAGACATGAATCCAGACCATAAATTGGAAAGAAATTCAACATTCAAACTAGAACTCAAAAGAACTTTAAACTTTTGCTTGGAAGAATTTTATTTCTCAAATTCGTTTGTGTGTTGGAACAATGGCTAAGCTCATGCATTTTACGAAAATTCCTAAAAAAAAAAAAAATTACAAAAGTCAATCCACTCAGGATATGTATCAGCTTCCTTAAAGAAATCCCGACGATATTTACTATATGAATCAGTCCAAAATATTAGTCGATATCTTGAATATGATTGAATTTTAAAAAAAAAAATTCAAAATTAGTCTGGTTCCACCTATACATCGGCTGATATTATGTATTTTTTTCATAAAATATATCTAAAAAAATATTTCCTTTTGTTTTTTAATTTTTAATTCAAATAAAATTTAAAAGAAAAAGTAAAACCAGCCAATGTTTAAAAAAAAAAAGAGAGAATAAGTTTGAGCGAGATATACGCCAGCGATCGCGAGTTTTGAACCCCGGTGAGAAAGTAAGACACCATCACAAGTCCATTTTTCATATTAGATTTTGTCCGTTAGTAAAAGTAGCAATGTTTACTTGTTTGCCTATTACCGTGATTAATTTTTTTGGATGACAGCAATTTTTGTCGCATTGGTGCAGCATGTGTGCCAAACGTTAGAGGAGTACAGTAGAAGCAGGGGTTAAAAAAGTATTAGCCGACTATATTGGAGTGTTATGATATATCGGTTGATAAATATTTTTTTTATTTTTTTAAATTAAAATAATTGATATCGACTGATATTTACAATATATATCGCCAATATATATTTGATATCGACATATATATAAAGGTATTAAAAATCGATATTATTATCCCTTAATACAAGAGTACAAGATAATTTTTATCTTATTTTGGCAGTGATACTCGAATCGCAGATTTGTCTAATGAGACGTAGATTTTAGTTTATTGTCAATTTTACTTTCTTATGAACAGTTAAATCGGTTCAGAAATGTTCGTATGAACAGTAAAATCGACTAGTCAAAATTCAAATGAACAATAAAATTGACTAGTCGAAATTTGTATGAATAGTAAATTTGCTCTCCAAAATTCGTATGAACAGTAAATTGGCCATTAAAATTTTAATGTTCACGAGAAGGGTCTGATTTTACTGTTCATATGAAAGATAAAATTGACAATATACTAAAATCTGTATTGGATTATACAAAATACTCATGGGAGGATCGCTAACTTTTCTATCATATTTTAATTTTTATTCTATAGAAATTAAGTTGGGTCAAATTGATTATGTTAGTCATAAAAGAATTTTCAAATAGAGTCTATTTAGGTAACATTTTATTAGCAATAGTTAAATTAATTTATGAAATTGTTTTTATCAAAAAGTAAGTGAAAATATTGTCTAGATGACTCATATCTATACCATATTCATATAAAAAATCTTAATTTAAATATTTTTACCAAATTTTTTGTATAAAATGTATTTATATTCCTATTTTTGACATGCCCATTTTTTATAATTTAATTTTTAATCATATTTTTTAAAATAAATTTAATTCTGCACAAATGTTCTTATCACGACACGTGATTCACGTGTACGTGAAGTTGGCAACTTTTACATGACCCCTATCACGCTCTTTCCGTATACTTTCTGTGATGTTTCTGTTACCCAACAAATGAGGCCCATTTTTAACTTTTACTTTGGATGGCCCTTTTTCTGAAATGTACATCATTTGACCCCACGTATTTAATTAGGCTGGCCCTATACACATCAATTTCTTTTTCAAGGGATAACTTTTTTTCATTGTTAGGTCGAGAGAATAAAGAGATAATTTTTCAACTAATTTTTACAAATAAGATATCAGAATTTATTTATTTGAATTTTATAAATTTCGATGCTAATTTTTAATAAAAAGATATAGTTTTGACTTCAAAATATATCTAAAAAAAATGATATTCCTTCTAATTATTTGGTACAATTTTTAAAGTTCAAAACTATACTCTTTTCACTTAAAATCAGTTTTGGAGCTCATAAAATAAAGAGTAGATGAATTTTGATACATTGTTTGTAAAAATAAGTTGAGAAACCACCTCTTTTGAGAATCCAAGTAAAACGCGTAAAGGTTACAATTGGCAGGGAAGTCGTTTCTTGACCGATTTTTATAAACAAGGTATCAAAATTTATCTACTTTGAATTTTATGAACTCCGAAACTGATTTTAAGTAAAAAATGTATAGTTTGGGGTTTGAAAAATCGTACCCAAAGAATTAGAGGAAATGCCATTTTTCCTTAATTCTTTGGGTACAATTTTTTAAATCCAAAACTATACCCTTTTCACTTAAAATTAGTCGTAGAGTTTATAAAATTCAAAGTAGATGAATTTTAATACCTTGTTTGTAAAATCGGTCGAGAAACGACCTCCTGCCAACTATAACCTTTGCGTGTTTTGCTCGAATTTTCAAACGAGGCGGTTTCTCAACTTATTTCTACAAACAATGTATCAAAATTCATCTACTTTAAATTTTATGAACTCCGGGACTGATTTTAAGTGAAAATGGTATAGATTTGGGCTTAAAAGATCGTATCCAAAGAATTAAGAAAGAATGTCATTTTTCCTTAATTCTTTGGGTACGATTTTGAAGTCCAAAACTATATCCTTTTCACTTAAAATCAGTCCTAGAGTTTATAAATTTAAAGTAGATGAATTTTGATACCTTGTTTGTAAAAAATCAGTCGAGAAACGACCTCCCTGCCAACTGTAACCTTTGCGTGTTTTGCTCGGGTTTTCAAACGAGACTGTTTCTCAACTTATTTCTACAAACAATGTATCAAAATTCATTTACTTTGAATTTTATGAACTCCGGGACTGATTTTAAGTAAAAATGGTATAGATTTTGGCTTAAAAAACCTTATCCAAATAATTAAGAAAGAATGTCATTTTTCCTTAATTCTTTGGGTACGATTTTGAAGTCTAAAACTATACCATTTTCACTTAAAATCAGTACCAGAGTTCATAAAATTCAGAGTAGATGAATTTTGATATCTTGTTTGTAAAAATCGGTCGAAAAACGGCTTCTTTTGAAATCCCTCTCTACAACATTCGTTTGGACATTCTTGGAATAGTCCGATCGTACGTTCTCTCCACAATATTCGATCGGACGATAATTAACGCGAGATTCAATCGGACTATCAAAAAACAAAAGGACAAATTGGTAATTTCACACCTAAAACGAAAAGAGGTGTCTGCTGGCAGAAAAATGTGGTATCTATATGGCCAGCCTTTAATTATTAATAAAATAATGGTTATTCTATTACGAGTAAAGTCTTTTAGGAGATACGAGTTTTTTCAAACTTCTCATTTATCTCCGTCCTACCATACTGAAAGCATTAAAAAAAAACGAATGTAAAAAATCGGCTCACTTAGCGGTTCACTTGCCGGATCACTTTTATTTTGTCTGATTTAAATTATTTTTTTCATACAAAACAGCAAATCGGCTCATTGATCGATGCACCGACCGGTTCACTAACATTCATTTTTTTCTAAAAATGGTCTCACAGGAGTGAAGGGTGAAATGGGAAAACTTCATTTCTTTAGATTATACAATTTTAATCTAAATAAATTAAGTCACCAGTCATTTTGAAACAATTATACTCAACCATTGGTAAATAATTATCGAAGTTTAGTGCATGATTGATTAACTCATTTTTATGGAACTCCTAGTGTAGGGAAGCAATGAGTTGAATTGAGTTGGGGAGGTCGAATCAAATTTGAATCGAGTTGATTATATGTAATAAAAAATCTTTTATTTAATTTGATCACTTGATGGAATCTGATTAAATTTTTAATTATTAATCCAACCCAATTTGGTCAAAATTTTATTCTATTAAGCTAATTCAAACTTCTAGACAAAATGAAAAACACGAGAGAAATTTTTTTTTAATAAAAAATAAAAGATAAAAAGTTTTTTTTCGTGCGAGTACATGAACTAAAATTAATAGGTAAAAATAATTATATTAGTTAAATATTAATTCGATTAGGTTTGCCTTGGGTTACATGTCCAAGACTTCTCTATCCAACTTAACCCAAATTTATTTAGAATCAGGCCAAGGCTGGATAAGTTAAAATTTCAAGTGAGGCCGGATTTACAAATCGTGTAATAAATTGCCCCCGGTATGATAAAATGAGAATGATTAGATAATTTTCAATTGATCCCTTCTTTTTTCAAACATATTATGTAATGTCATAGGATAATAAATCTTATTGTATAGATTCTTAAAAGTTTAGAATGTACAAGGTTGAGGTGCTTTAAGACTTTTAAGCCTCTTTGTGACGTGCTCCAAAGGCCTTGTAGAAAAGTATCTCCTTTTGAGCTTTTACATTCAGAGTGGAAGTACGTCTTAGTGACTTTGATGGATTTTCAAAAGATGTTTGATTGTTCAAAATAGGGATTATATGGTTGATATAAGACGATATTCGATATATCACTGATATTTAATATCGATGATTTTAATTAAAAAAATAAAATAGTAATTTCTCGACCGATATTACCGATATCGAATATAAAAGTTTTTTTCTCACTTTTAGATTGCTTTTATTTTTTGTCACATCTCTTTTCCTTTATTTTCTTTTTACCGTACTTATTTCCTTTCTCAAGGGATTCCTATTCATTTATGTAATCATCCTCAAGATTCTTCCTTCCATTATTCATGTAATATTCTAAAATCAACACCAGAGACTAAATCATAATTATAACCATTAGATGTAAATAAGTCAAAATCAATAGTCAGGTGAGTCACCCCAATGAATCTCGATATATATATAAAAAAAATTCTTCATTTCTTTAAGAGCAGTTTTCACGCCATTTTCAACCAAATTTTAGATGGGGTAAAGATATCGGCTGATACACCGATATAATAAGATTTTTAACCACCAGGAAACTCTATGGTAGTGAGATTTTCTAAGTAAAACTCTGTAACAACACTTTATTTCAAATGGATAATAGACTCTATACAGTAGGTATATTGGATACGTGATTATTTAAAAATGAATTATATAAATTATATTACTAATTGATTATTAATTTCTAAAAATTTAAAATTGAGTAAAAAGAATAAGAAATAAGGGTGAAATTTCATACACACTATAATGATATAATCCTCTCTATATTACATCTAACCATGTTAGATCCAAGACTCACTTATGCATCAGGTCTCAATAGAAGAAATATTAAAGTATTTAATCCATACTCAAATCCGGAAATGGGAGGCTGTAATCAATCAAATGAGAGAGAGAGAGAGAGAGATTGAGAAGAAATATAAAAGTTTTTAATCCATACTCAAGTCCAGAAATGGGAGGCTGTAATCAATCAAATGAAGCTGAGAGAGAGAGAGAGAGAGAGAGAGAGAGTAGCCGTTAGATATGTGGGGTTGTGGGATCCTTACGCCATGTCTGCCATATCCAAAAGCTCGTAGCTTTTGTTGCAGAGCAGAGGCTGTGGAAAGCCATGGAAAGAAGAGAAAGGTGGTCATTGTTGGGTCTGGTTGGGCTGGCCTTGCTGCTGCTCACCACCTCTCCAAACAGGTCCTACCTTACCTTTCTTTCCATCTTTTTATCTATATGAATTGATTTGTCTCAAAATTATTGAAATTTTTAATTTTTTGAAAATTGTTGCAGTATTGTTATTAAAGTATCACTGTTGCAATGCAATTTTCAATTGTTACTGATTTACTTTTAAATATGATAATTTATATTGTTGTTGGATGTTATACTAATATTCTGGTTGAAAATGATTCAACCGGTGGTCGAATTTAATTAGACTGAACTGTGATTAGAAAGCCCTGTAAACCATTCGATCTTTTAAAACATTGATCCATCCATGTTTCTATCTCAATATCTGAATATTAGGACTATTTCCCAATTATATTTCTGAAAATCATTTCAATTCTGTAATGAACGAGGCTTCACACTAAAACCCATTATTTTCAGCCCTTCATTTCAGTTCATCTTCTTCTTCTGCTTCTTCCTTTTGTTCTCTTTTTATGTTGAAATGGACTTGGGTGTTGGGATTTTGCCTCAGGCATTTGATGTTACAGTCCTTGAAATCGATGCTGGTTTGAATTCTGCATCTGGGTGTTCTTCTGAAGTTGGAATTCAAGGTAAGGAAGAAATCTTTCTTCGGAATTTTTTTTCTTGGATTTGTTAGTCCTTGGAAAGTAAGGCGTTTCTGGTCTTCATGTGAAATAATACAGAAAACATCTTCAGAATAATGGTCTAATTCTTAGACAGGGCAGAGTCAGATCGAACCTACTGAAGTTCGATTTCATTGATCTAATTACTGAATACTGATATTAAAGTACTTACATAAGGAAATTATGAGTTTGCAATGGGTTCTGCAGTCCCTCAAAATCAACCATCCAAAACAAACAATTCATTAATGGATTGTTGTTTACTTATACCATTAGAAAACCCTTACGTGATAACATTTTTGAGATAAAACTTATTCCCAAACTCTAGTAATTGAGAGAAGGGTGTCTCAAGTATTATATTAAGTCATTGATTTATCGAATTAACCGATCTAGGACTTTTTTTTACTTCACACCCGCCCAAGGCACAACTACACTTGAAAACTTGACATGTGGAAACTTCAGACCCGCCCGTGCATTAAGAACGCGGAACCTGCTCTGATACCATATTAGAAAACTATGAAATGATAATATTCTTGAAGTAGAATTGTAACGACCTCGACTCAACTTTATGAGTGTCATGTTGTCCGCTTTGAGACCCACAGGCCCGCACTATTTTGTTTCTGGACCTGACCTACCAAGCCAGGCCCAAAAGGCCTCACACATGGGAGAGGGGGACTTTCCTCAATTATACCCTCCCACATCCCCCATCTGGGCGATGTTATACCCCTTCCACATTGCTCAATTGGGCGATGTGGGATGCAGGGCGTCACAAGAACTCACTCTCAAAATTTAGCCATTGAGATAAGTGTGCCTAAGTGTTATATAGAGTCATTGATTTTTTATTAACTGATGTGGGACTTTTATTACTTCACAGATGTTTTTAAGATTTAGTGCCTAATAATTATTAAAATTACTCCCCTAATCTCAAGAATATTTGGAATAATACTAAAATTTATTCTTTGAAATCAAGTCAGATTCAATCAAATTGTTTGCAACTACTCTGTTTGTTCATTCTTACATAGATATGCAAAAGGGAAACCGTTGCTTGATTAAATTCAATTCCTCTTTTTTGTTGAATTCAGGATTATAGGAAAAAAAAAAATGATACATATTTTAGAAGCTTGTTCACACACAATCAATGGACTTAATTCTTTTACATTAATCTATTCATACAAGTGATGCTTACATGCAGGCTTCTGGTATCCGTACCGAAATATATTCTCTCTTGTTGATGAGCTGGGCCTCAAGCCTTTCACAAATTGGACCAAATCGGCACAGTATTCACCTCAAGGCCTAGAGGTATAGCCTAAATATATATATATCTTCCAATATTTTTTTTTCCTTGAGAAATAACAAAATTTTATTTCAACAAAGAGAATCATAACAAACAAAGATCTATTCCCAATTTCCCCTTGGCTAGGTCGCTGGGAGATCGAGAAATTATTGAATGCCAAGGCCCATTGGACGCCCATTTACCCAATAATAAGAAAAGGAAATAAAACCAATTTGAAGAGCCCAAATTTGATTATGGAGACCCCAATTTTTAGTGAGTACAGTGTATATACATATATGATTTATGAAATGTGCAATTTATATTTTTATAAAATAATATAAATAAACCCATTTTCGGCCTAAAAAGACTAAGCTAGTGCCTGAATAAGCTCATATATGCATTTCGAGTTTAAAAATCGCGTTTAGTTCTTACAAATATGACTGGCTCTGTTGTGCTCGGTGCGCTCTTGGTATGCTACTCTTTCCTTCTGGGATGTGGTTGCCAACATTTGGAAGTTTATTTTGTTTCGCTGCCTGGCCCGGACATAGTTTATTTGCTTCTTTCTTGGGCTTGTTCCTTTTTGAGTGATTAATATACTTACCTCTCATTAAAAAAAAAATGACTGGCTCTGTTGGCCCAAAACCAGGCTCAGCCTGCTTGAGTTGCATACTAATATAGATTAGCAGTAAGTTTATGGTTTCATATGCAGGTTGAAGTTCCAATTTTTCAAGAGGTACCTCGCCTTCCAGTGCCTTTCGGATCATTATATTATACAAGAGTGAGTCCTAGACTGCCATTTTATTGTGAAAGTGACAAACTGACAAGAGTTCCACGTCGATTAAATTGAGAAACCAATGACTCTATATAACACTTGAGGCACTCTCCTCTCAATGGCTAGTTTCTACTTCAAGAATGTTATCAAGTCATGGTTTTCTAACATTTATATTATATCAAGAAGAACAAGCATGGTTGGATTTGTGAATTGTAATACGACATTGAGACTTTTCTTCATTTTCTGTAGTTCCTTCGTCTCCCTTTGGCCGATCGCCTCACAGCGCTACCTTTAATGGCTGCACGTATGTTCAATACACTTCATTTTGTTTGAATTTAGGTTCAGGTGGAAGGGGAAATGTTTTGAATTCCATCCTCTGCTGAATATTGCATTGTTAAGTACATTCCAGTAAGCTTCTTGCAGCAGATTTTCCAATTGGCCCAATTTGCGAATTTTGATGGGTTTTAAGTGATCCTTGAAGTAGATTCAATTGGACCTTCACTGAATTCTGAGATGTTCATTTTCACTTAACAATCTATTGTATTCAACCATCTAATACTTGCTTTTGTTCTGCAGTCATTGACTTCGACAACACTGATACTGCATGGAGAAAATATGATGCAAGTGAGAAATAATTAATAGATCATTAATTAGATTTTGTAAATCATGTTTATGATTATTAGATCATTGAAAGGGGAAATAATGTAGAGATTTCATTTTGAATTTTCATGGGCAGTGACTGCAAGGGAGCTTTTCAAACAGTTTGGCTGCTCTCAGAGGCTTTATCGAAATGTCTTCAATCCAATTCTTCAAGTTGGCTTGTTCGTGCCGGCCGAGCAGTGCAGTGCGGCCGCCGCGTTGGGAATGCTGTACTACTTCATCCTTGCTCACCAGGTTTGAAACCGACATCATTTATCTAGAGTCATTTTTTCTAATTCTTCCACTCTATCCTATCAAAAAAATTCTAATTCTCGATTTCTTCAGCAAGATTTTGATGTTGTTTGGTGCCGCGGGGGAATTCGGGAAAAGATATTTAGACCATGGAAGGAATCTATGAAAGTGAAAGGTTGCAAGTTTGAAGAGAAGAAAAGGGTGATTGATTTTTCATTAGATGAGGAGAGTGGTTGTATTTCAGAAGTAATCTGTGATGATGAAATATATTCGGCCGAGTCAGTTGTTTTGGCCATTGGAGTCTCCACATTGCAGAACATTGTTACGAACAGGTAATTTCTATGCATGGAACTTTAGTTAACTTTATTTTAGCTTGTATAAAGAGGTTGTTTATCATTTTTTTTAGGAAAATAATTTTATAAAAATTTACTTTGGGATTCAATTCATGTCTCATGGAAACTTAATACTTTTGTTATTTGAACTTAACCTTTGGAAGAAGAATGAAGAATCTCATTTTCTATTATCTTTATTCTTTATTATCTTGAAAAACACACAAGCAATTACAGAGAAACATATGAAATTTACGTAGTTCAACAGTGTACCTACATTCATTGCGAGAATGGATGAAACTTGTTTTCTTTGATGAAGGGGTTACAATGCTTTATTCTTTCTCATGCATCCTTTTAACCTAGATAAAATTCCTAAAACATACAAAATATAAATGACATTCAATGCAAAATTATAAAAATACCTTATGTTTTGGGTCATGGCAAGACCCAATCTTTCTCTCTCTCACTCATAATGTTTCCTTGTGTTATTTCTCTCTCTCTCTCTCTCTCTCTGTCTCTCTCTCTCGTAATGTTTCAGTTCTCTCTTTCTCACTCATAATGTTTCCTTGTGTTATTGCGCTCTCTCTCTCTCTCTCACCCATAATGTTTCCTTGTGTTATTCTCTCTCTCACTCATAATATTTCCTTGTGTTACTGCATGTATAGTTCTCTCTTTCTCACTCATAATGTTTCCTTGTGTTATTGCGCTCTCTCTCTCTCTCTCACCCATAATGTTTCAGTTCTCTCTTTCTCACTCATAATGTTTCCTTGTGTTATTGCGCTCTCTCTCTCTCTCTCACCCATAATGTTTCCTTGTGTTATTCTCTCTCTCACTCATAATATTTCCTTGTGTTACTGCATGTATAGTTCAGTGTTACAAGCAAGACAAGAGTTTCTAAATGTTTTGAAATTGGCTACAATTGATGTTCTTTCTATTAGGCTACGTTTGGATAAAAAGGTAAACACAATAATATTGTTTTTTTTATTTATAGAAATGATCTAAGTGAAAGAGAACTAATTATAATATGGTCAGGTTTTACATTTTCACCATTCACTGAAAAAACTTAAATATTTAAAATTTTCAAATATTTACCAACAAATAGTGGATATGTAAAACCTGATATTATTATAATTAGGTGTCCTCCACTAAATCATTTCTGATTTTTTTTTCTCACAAATGTATTGCATTCTATATATCATCAACCTTACTGCTCATATGCTTAGGTTTACATTCCTAAAGCAAGCAATGCTTGCTTTGGCTTCGATGATTCAACTGGTTGGACTTTCTTTGATTTGAATGCCATTTATGAAGAATATAAAGATGAACCAGTAACAATTTTAGAGGCTGTCTTTGTAAGTCCTTTTTTACTTAAGCTACCTAATTTCAATTTACCAGTAAATTACTTTCATTGACTCTTATCCAAATTGTAGGAGAAGACTCAGTTCTTTCATCCATTCAACAGTTTCTTCTCTGTCGATGTGTTTTGCAATTTGCACTTGCCTTATTGCTAGAGTCTTCACTTTTTTTTTTAAGGTAGTCAGGGGTCTGATCTGACAAGCCTTGGTGCATGTGTAAACTTCTCAATCCACATATGCCGGGTACAAAAACAATAGAAAGTAACCCTTTTTGTATTGAGGGGGACTTGATTACAAGAGTCTTCACTATTAGGTCATATTCAGATTTACACACTAAAAAGAAAAAAAAAATAGCATTCGGAAGGATGAATTGTTCTGCTTAGGCTAACAACTCGGGTGGGCTAGGCCGGGTTTTAGGACAACCAAAGCCTGTAGCAGACTTTAATTTAAGGCCTGAGCTTGGGACAGGGCCCGAATTGATACTTGACCCAACTTGTTAAAACCCGAGTTTTGACCAAGTTTTTATTTGCAACTCATCTTATGAAGCAGGAATTCTGAGTTCAATTCTTACTCTACCCCAAAGAGCCACTACCCATAGAGTTATCTAATTATGTGAATAAGGAGGCCTGCACATGCCCTAACTACGGATGCTCTAATTTTTAAGTAAAAGTACACCATTTGTTAAGGTGCAAAAAAATCCCACAAACAAACCCAAAATAAAATAAGAGACTAAAATCAGAAAAGTATATGCAATCAGAGGCAAGAAAAGAGATTCAATCTGAGTCAGAGGAAGGATCCTTAATGAGGATTCATTTTTCCTTAATGAGATTTAATTTGAGGCAAGGGGCCTAGCGGGCCTTGCATTCTCTGGGTTGATGAGAAGGGCCCAGGCCCTACTCAATATCATTTATAGCCCAATTACTGGCTATTGTCTACTTCGATTGATCATTTTTCTCTCTATTATATATTTTTTAATGCAGTCTCATGCAAACCATTTGTTGCCGCTTAAAGATGAGGAAATAGTTGGTAAAGTAAAGTCATACCTTTCCAAATGCATTCAAGAGCTTGAGAAGGCCCATGTGTTGGAGCATGTTGTTACAAGATTTCCTGAAGCCCTAACTCACTACTTTCCAGGTGACACGACTTTTTATAATTTGACATTTAAATTAATTTATTAATTTTTTAATCAATAGTCAATGATCATTTCATCATCATTATCATACCATTGCAAATCATATACATATATTTATAGAATTAAATGCAGAGCCCTTAATGTGAGTGATATGATTTTTAGAGTGTTTTCATAATTTTTCTAATATTTCAATATTTTTACAAAATTCAGATTTTTTACGACAAGAAATTTATGAATTATAATAAGAGATACATGTCACTGTGGGATATTAGAGAACATAAATTTCATATTAGGTGTTTTCTCATATTGGTTTTCTATTGTCTATAAGTTTTAGACATTTTTCAAAAGTTTATGACACACTTTGTTTATATGAAATTTCGACTATCAAGAGTCTAATACTCTATAAAAATGATAATTTTAAGGTTTTTCATTTTTCAATATTTTTTTTAAAATTTTTCTAAAAAAATTCAAAAGAATTGGAATAGAGAATGTATATTGATAATAAATCGTTATGGCAATACGTATCGATATACTCCTGTCGGCCTATACATATTGCCGGGCATTTTTTAAACTCCTAATTGATGCACTATCGAATCACATAAATCTCTTATTTTTGTATGATTGCTCATATTTTTTATGCATTCTGATTTCTTTATTTTCAGGTTCCTATAAGTACATGATGCGTGGTTCAACAAGTTTTCCAAACTTATTTATGGCTGGAGATTGGATAATTAATCGCCATGGATCATGGTCACAGGTAACATTAAAATAAAACTAATGTAAATTAAGGGGCTATCTGTCATTTTCCTGTCAATAAAAAATAAAGAGTATAGAAAATGAGACTCTTATATCTTCTTTTCTTCTTTAGTAGAACTTAGAATTACAAGGACTCTATACCAATAACATAAAAAATAGGACAGTTCCCAATCTATTTTTTACAGAAACATTGAAAATTTTAATAAGGAAAAGAGGACGCATGCAACAAAAATATAGATTTCTATTAGAGCTGAAATTGGTCTGGGTCGGGTTGAGTTTTTTAAAACTCAATCCGACCCGAGTTACTAAACTATGGAACTCGACTTGACCCAAATGTCTCAACCTGACCGACCTGAAATATAATCCGACTAATCCGAATTCTGACCCGACCCGCATTTTGAACCCATTTTAGCTTAAATTTAACCGGATCGAGTTAGATTAACTTGAAAATCCCTCAAAACCCGACCTGAGTTTCACCTCTAATTTCTATAGCCTAACATGAGACTAGATTTCACATGGCTTATCAAATGATATGGGTTAAAACTCAAACAAATTTTTTAATACAATTATTTTCTTTAAAAACATAGAAAAACAACCTCTAAATAATTCTAGATAAATCATATAAAGATCATGTTTAAAGTGACAAATAGATTGATTAATGTCCCTTGTAGGAAAAAGCATATGTGACAGGTGTTGAAGCTGCAAATAGGGTGGTGGACTACATGGAGGAAGGGAATTTTGCAAAAATAATTGCAGTGGAGGAAGATGAGCCCCATATCCAAGCACTACGAAGCCTAAATAGAAGGGCAAATGAGATAATAATGCAACTTCCATTGTCCGATTATTTTCTTTCTTAGTGTCATTCATATTAATTTTTAGTACAAAAGTTTCTTCTTCTTTGGTTGCCAAGATGCGAAAAGTTTCTTATTTTTTTGTTTCCAAAATTTTTGGTACCATGTTCTTTATATATAATATTTTCTAGTGTTACTTATTGTTGGAGATACTGTGAATGAGTCTCACATTGAAAGTGTAAATGTAACGACCCGACCCGAAAATAGGCTTAGGGCTTGACTCAGTGTGAAATTGTCCGCTTTGGACCCCACATGGACCCTCACGGTTTTGTTTTTGGGCCCTGACCCACATAGCCAAGCCCAAAACGCGTCACACAAAAGTACAATGTGTGGCCTCAAATAAAACCCAAACCACTATCCTTCACTGCCGATGTGGGACTTCCCACATCGGTTAACTGATGCTGGGTAGGGTATCACATAGATAGAGATTTAGGGGGTTTATAAAGGACTTGGGTCACTTCATCTAACAGACTAGTTTTTTGAGTTGGAAGCACAAGTCCTAACAAATGGTATCAGAGTCACGTCTCAAGATTACCTCATGTGCACTCAAGAGATTCCCCAAGTAAACGAGTCCCATATTGAAAATATAGAGAAAGATCTAGTGATTTATAAAAGCACTTGGATCACTCCATCTCCAAATTCAAACCCAACTATGAATTTCTTTGTCCTTGCTGCTTTGGTAAAAATATTAGCATTTCAATATATAGAAAAATTGATTTAGAATTTAGACATTTGTATATTTATCAACCCTACGGATTAAATTGAAAAAATCTCATATTTTATCCTTTTTATCTCAATAAATTAATAAATAAAAGAATAGATGTAAAATTTTCAACTCATTCCATTCTCTATACATTGAAGTGCCAATATGTTCACCAAAGTAATAAGGACAAAGGAAATTTGCCTAATCTAGTCTATCATAGTTGAGTCTAAATTTGGATTGTGACTATTAAAAAATTTGATTGTTGCACATCTAGTCCCAAGTCCTATATTTGATTGTTCATTATTTTTTTAAAAAAAAATATTAAACTATTGTTGATAATCAATAAATTTTAAAAAATGTCATCAACAAAATGAGATGTGACTCACGATCACATTTTGCACCATTTGATATCACTTTCACATCTCAATTTCAAAGCACTAATTATAAAGTTGGGAGATGCCACACTTTGTGTGGTTTCAGTCTTTCAAAAGCGTAGCCAAACACTTGGCACATGGAATTTAGATGGTTCATAACTTCATACTATGGACCACTTGTGGATGATTCACTCCAAAATGGACAAACCTCATCATCAAATCTTGTTGGGAATTGATGTGTTTAAAAATAAATTAGAAATATTTTCAAAGTATTTATTTCTTTTCAAAGAGATTAAAGAAACTAATTTTGTTTTTAAGAGAATTTACACATGTCCCTCTGGTGCCACTCTTATGGTCTTATCTAGTGTGTGTGGGGATTGGAAGGCTTGCACATGTCTAAAGGAGTTGAGTTAAGATATTCTCTTTCCAAATACAGGTGAGAGCCCTAGACACCTTGGTCATAAAAAATAACACATCATTCTTTTAATTTTTTTTTCAATAAAACCCAGAATTATTATTATCTTGGAAACAAGATTTAAAAAACTGATAAAAAAATAACTCAAAATGAACATATTTAAAGAGAAAATGTAAAAAATATGATTTAAATATAAAAAAATTACTTTTAAAACTTTCTAAAACCCAATGCAAGATTAATTTGGGCCACAACAGTCGAGAACGAAGTGGATGAAGTCAGAGGTTGAAATCGATATTTGTCAACAAAATTTAGAAGAAAGTACAGACAATTTTTGTACCCTTCATTGAAGCTGCAAACAAATCGGGCCTAGGCCCAAAACCTATCCAGCCTACCCAAGTTAGGATATGTAATGCATGTGGCGATTTACTCTTTAATTGTTTAATCATAATTTAACAAACAAAGTGGCATGTGGCAACTGCTAATTTGACTTAGGTTTTAGAAATTAATATATATGACCTATTTTCAATTCGTGGAAATTAAGGATAACAGTCATTATCATTGTAATTCAGCTACTAATTCATGTATAATGGTATCCATGATTTGAACATCTTAGGATTGGAAAATGTCATCACATGTTAGGCACATTTCACATACTCGTCCTCCTCCCACAACATTTTTTAATATATTTAATAATATAAATATACCATATATTATTATTTTCTATTATTAAAACAAAAGAAAAAAATATTATGTATGGGGGTCTCACAACCATAGGACTCATCAATATCTCTATTTTATTTTTTAATAATTAGTTCAGCCATGGAACATGACCCGGCCGAAAAAGAGAGTGATACCCGTTTCTTTTATAGAATAGACTTCTCAAGCAACAGACCAACATCACTACGTATCGAATACGGTAAAAGTCAATATTTACGGATCAGATTGTCCCATCGCCGATATTTCAAATGTGGGCCCAAGAATATAAACCGTATAGATCATCCAACACGTGTCAAATGTAAAGGGTTGCAAGAAGAGAAGCATGAAAAAGACCCTCAATCACATTTCTAGCCGCAAAGTTACAAATTTCGGCTTAGCTACGGTTTTTAAATTTGTCTATATTTTTCTCAAATGTTAATAGATATTTAAATGAGGCACACCATCTAGAAACTGTGTTTTCTATTTGAAAAATTATGTTATATTTTACATTTTCATTTTTCATCGTTCAAATTTATATCCAGTTTATTTTTCATCCGAACAAACATTTCAATGTATAATGAATTCTTCTCTCCCACATGGAATTTATATGCGGTAGAGAGAGATTTTCAAATAAGATCATTTTTCGATCGATTTATACAAATAAGGCATCAAAATTCATCTACTTTAAATTTTATGAACTTCGTTACTGATTTTAATTGAAAAGAGTATAGTTTTGCACTACAAAAATCGTATCTAAAGAATTAAAAAAGGCCATTTTTCTTTATTTCTTTGGATACGATTTTTGAAATCCAAAACTATACAATTTTCACTTGAAATCAGTCTCGGAGCTCATAAAATTTAGACTAGGTAAATTTTAATACCTTATTGTAGAAATTGGTTGAGAAATTGCTTCGTTTGAAAATCCGAACCAAATGCATAAAAGTAGTTCAAAAAATAGTGTCTCTCAGCAAATAAAAGCAGTGTCTAAATGACCATCTTTTAAATAATGATAACATTTTTAAATATCAGCCAATTCTTCCTCTCCATCAATAAATTACATTACTTATCACCCCAGATCCAAAATATCAGATTTAGCAGATACTTCAATCTCATGTTTGCCACAGTGATTGTTGGCTCAATCATATAGCTCAGGTTTAATTTTATACAATTATTTTATTGAATTTGTATAGATTTATTTAATAAAAAATAAAATTACAAAAAGTTATATAACTATTAAAACACAAAAAATGAGAGTATGGTTCGTAAATTATTATGAAAATTCTAATAAGATTATCAAAATAGATATAATCCTAAGTAATTTATTATCCGTAACTTTATAATCATTACTTAAAAATTATTAACGTTCACTCAGATATGTCTTAAGTTATAACAACAATTCCTTATTTTATTTGGACATCTTATTTACTCAATTAAGAGATTCAATTACAATTTGATTTAGTTGACTTAACTAAGTCTACTAGTTAGATGACTTATTATAATTAAAACTCGATTTCACATAATTTGACCCTGTCTATTGAACAAAAACTCAGATTAATTAGCACAAAACTAAGTTATCCTAGTTTAGCCCTATATCATGCATAGATTTAATATCGTCTCAGGTCAACTTCACAGCTCAACCAGAAACTTAGCCTAATTAATAAACTATGATTTATTGTGATGAGGCAACTTAACTAATTACTAATATAAAAGCGAAAATTTTATTATAACATAATTGAGTTGATAAGGTTCTAACATTCAACTTATTTTTATAAAACAATAAACTAAAAAGCAATTTCATCATTTATATCGATTGATATAAATTTTCAAGACACTCACAAAAGATATATAAATGTGATAGAAACTCTTTTTAGGGTGATTATATCATCGATGTGCATCGTATCAATTGATATATATTAATATTTTATTCTTTTAAAAAAATATATATTATTTTTTAAATTTTTATATATTAATCGGTATTCATATATTATTGTCAATATTGATTGATATTAATGATTTTTATAAAAAAAATATTAGAAAACTTATCAATTAAGATATGGGTCAATATGGAGATTTCTATCCTGATATCAAGCTTTTTATTTGTTTGAGTCCAAATTGTCTAAAATAATACTTTATAAAATAATTTTAGAGTGAGATTTCAATAAATATTAAATACAAAATTTTCATTAAAATTTCCTCTCCTCCACTCACTTTCGTTTTCTTTTCGGGTCCTTTTCAAACACCTCGAAATTCCAAAACTCTCAGTACCAAATCCAGCCGTTGGATTCAGCACGTGGCGTAGTATCCACCCTCCACGAGTCCCACGATATCTTGCCGTTTGCAACTTCCACGGAGACCAAAAATAAAAGAGAGTCCCATGCCATACGGCCGTTTGGCCTTTTCGTCGCCTCAACACGGCAGCGAGTGGTTTACGTGTCAAGATCTGAAAAGTTAGCAGAATGTGAGAGGAAACGTGTGCGGTGATGCGAAAAGAGAGTTCTTTGTGGGGCCCACATCGTCCTTTTTGAATTATTGAAGGGGCCAACAACTCAGATATCACATGTGACACCTGTCTGTGGCTTTACACGTGTCCTTTATCCGCACAGGTGACAAAAGGCATCAAACGTGATAAGCGTACTCTTCACCTCAGTGTGCGAATTTTCGCGAGAATTACAAAAAAAAAACGAGAAGAAAAGCAATTTACTCTTTTAAATAAAGCCACTCATATAAGGATTCAGATTTTCTTTTTAAACACGTTCGTTTTAAAAAATTTAGATGAATTCATTTAAAATCGTCGCATCCACCAAACGAAACCTTCGCATTTTTTTTCGTTCAGAGGATATGGGCATCGATCGAATGGCTTACAGAGAAAAATAGGTCAAAGGCCCTCACCCTTGATTGAAATTCAAAGTCTTCCTTAGATGTAGAGAGATGAGTCAAAGGAGACTATCACGGTCTCGATCCTAAGTGTAGAAGTGTATGATCTATTTAGATCTAAGAAAAAGAAATCCACAAAATAGAGTTTTGATCTCTCTAAGCAGTGGAAGAAACTGGCTAGAGGAGGGTCCTACACGAGTCAGATCAGAGATCTGATAGTACAGATGGATAGACCATAAAAAACGGAAGGGGTATGATGGGATCCCGCCGGCAAAAAAATTCTCAATCAACTGATCTAAGGCCAAGAAGAAAATCAAGTGGCTCTGTATTTAACTTTTATTATTATTATTATCTTGAATATTCTTACAAAAACCTAGCCATAAACCTCATTTATCAGGTAAATTTATAAGGAGTCGAACTTATAGTTAATCTATCATTTATCAGATGAGTAATGATTTTTGCACCTCTATTTTATTTCATAGTGCACCCCTTAATTTTTTTTTTTAAATTTACCCTTATTTTCTTTTTCCTCTCATTTTTCCTCTTTTCTAAAACCAAGTATAAATTTGAAATTTTCTTTTAATAGAGTGCACTTTGAAGAAAATAGAGATATAAAAAACTGTACCCATATTTGAGACTCAATTGATCAAATTAAGAGGATTAAAAGATAATTAAATGTCCTACCAAAAATAATTTAAGGGGTTTCTCGGAAGGAGAAATAGATGAGAAGATAGACGAGAAGAAGAGTAGGCAGAGAAGGTAGATCTCAAATCATAGTTTCTCCTTTCGAAGTCCTTCTTTTAATAGTTAATGACGTTTCATTTCATTATTTCAATCCATGTGTCACAAACCTTTTGCTCTTCCATTAATTTATACGTGAAAATGGAATAAAGCCTCTCTCTCTCTCTCCTTTGATTTTGAACTCTGTATACCGTTCTCTCTCTGGAGTTTTGACCCGATTACAGACCCATATACAACCCATATACATCTTTGCATGCATTCATGCATAAGTGGGCATGTATTGGAGTTGAAAGAAGCAGATAACATAAACTTGAAAAATCTTGAGAGTAGAGAGAGAGAGATATTGGTGTGAGGAATGAGGAAAGAGAAGGTCGTTGATTTGAATTTGAAGAAGAAAACATCAGATTCGTGGGGTTTTAATGGTCATTCAGTTAACGAGGCTTCTCACTCCAGATTTTCCCCTCTCTTGGCTTCTGCCACCAGAGATTTCCTTCTCTCTCCAACAGGCAACCAGGTTCTCTTTCTCTCTCTTTCCATGACTTGAATGCTTAGATAGAATTCTCTCTATTTTGTGTGACTACATATTTTTCGATGATAGGATAAGAGACAATGAAACAGACAAAATTTTAATTATATTCACCTTTTAATTATTTTTTAAGGTGAATCTCATACAGTTATACAATCAGAAGAAAGATTTTTTTTTCAAATTATATCATTCGTAGAGTTTTCTATTTTTTTTAGACAAGCATTTTTCAGTCGTCTTACGTAGTTCTCATCTGAATTTTTCATTCGTCTTACATTATTAATTCTTGAAGCATATAAACGTCTCAATCTACATACATACAGAGCTCTCTATTTATCTTGTCTCGTATAAATGAGTATTTAGTTTCTTCATTAAAATTATTTTTCTCTTTAGAGTTGCTCTATATCTTCAACATTTCACCATATGATATGAATACAAATAGTAGATAGAATTCATTAGGCAGAGAGAGTTACAGAGTTTCTATCTCACACTTAGAATCTGTTTGTCAATTTTCTTCTCTTCATGCCGCCTCAGAACGGCCTCTGCAATGAAAAGCCTCACTTGTGCAAGAGAAGAAGAGAGAGAGAGTGACGAAAGAGAGGCTTCTGGAAAATGCAGAAAAATAATGTAAACCTGTCGAGCTAGTATCGTCCATATGCTCGGCCGATACGTATTGATCCATAAGTAATGTATTGAATACGTCGAATACGAAGTACAGATATACTGGGGATGTATACAATGACATGTATTCGCTGATACAAGTCGTTTTCATTTAAAAAAAATCGATTTTAGGCTATTTTCATGTTATTGTAATCAATATTTTCAAAAAAAAAAAATTCAAAATTTATTTTTTTTATAAGCAAATTATTGAATGTTATATTTATTTTGAGTTATTTTAAATTATTTTTTGAGTTTTATCTTTAAGATAATCTTAAATTTTAAATATTTTCACTAAATGGAAACAACTAGTTTGTATGGTATCTGTCCGATTTTCAATTTTTTTTGAAAATTTTAATAAAAGCATAGTTTTTATTTTTGAGTTTCTGTATGAAAAAAATAATCAAATGATATACAAATATTTTTATAGTTAAATGAATAACTTCTAATGTGTTGGTAGAATTTCAAGGTTTTGCCTAATTTTTTTTTAATATTTCAAGATTTTTATCAAAACTCAGAATTTTTTTTATAAATTAGGGATATTCGAGAACGTGAAGTTTATATTAAATGTTTTTCCATTTTCATTTTCCATTCATAGTTTTTAGGCTATTTTTAAAAAATTTAGAATATATTACAAATTTCATTTTTAAATGTTTAAATCACATAAAAATAGCTGTTACTTTGAAAAAAAAAATGCTCACTAGGTTTTTCATTTCATGGAGTTATTCTTCATAGATTTACACGTTGGTGTAATTAGTCTTGCTTCAAGCTGGAGATACCTATATTAAAAAAAATACCACGACTTTTGACTATGCATTTATCGTTGTAATTTATTATAATTATCAATTCACATTTTGTGAGCAAAACACCAAAGCTTAATTTAGGATTGATTCTTCAAGTGATATTTGTGGTTAGGTGAAAGTGTCCGACTTAGAAGGCAAGGTGGTGGGCCTTTACTTCTCGGCCAACTGGTACCTGCCTTGCCGGCAATTCACGCCGATCCTTGCCGATATCTACAAGCAATTGAAAGATTGTGGGGCACAATTTGAGGTCGTCTTTGTGTCTTCCGATGAAGACAACGATGCCTACAACAATTACCGTGCAAACATGCCTTGGCTTGCCATTCCATTTACCGATTTGGAGTCGAAGAAGTCACTGAATCGACAATTTGACATTGAAGGGATACCTTCATTGGTCGTTCTCCAACCTGATGGCAACGACAACACCGGTCAGCGCGACGGGGTTGAGCTCATTTACAGATATGGGGTTCGGGCATTCCCATTTACAGAGCGGAGGTTGGAGGAGTTGGAGAAGGAAGAGAAGGAGAAGCATGAGAGACAGACTATAGCCAACTTACTCAAAAATCATGCTAGAGATTACCTCCTATCGCACCCATCACCCAAACAGGTCAGTTTTTTATTTTATTTTACTTAAGATTTTAATGTTTTTTACATGTACGTTAATGAGAGTTAACTTATGTAGAAAGTTAAGTAGAATACCCCCAATGCTTAGGCTCAATTTCCAGTTGATGGTGATGTGATCAAATCAAAATTGAGACTTTTCCAACTTCTCTTTCAAGTAACCAATTGCTTTTTTTTTTTTATAGAGATTGTATTTAGCAAGTATATGCTATATGGGTGTAGATCAACTGGTAATCTCCTGCCGGTGTTAGGTTCGAGCTCCCATGACTTCACCTGGTGTGCTCTAAGGATTGTGAGTATCACCTTTGGGGCTTTTTGATGGGTTTCCCACGGTTTCCTACACTTAAATTAAAAAAAAAAAGTATATGCCATATGGCACCCACAACCCACAAAATCATATAGAATAAAGGATTAAAATCAACATTGATCCATCAAAATATTTGGATTTTGTTTTCCAAAAGGAAAGGTGTGGAAACATTTCCTTGTAAGTGGTGGGAATTTTTTATGGTGTCTTACAATATTTTTTTGTTACAAATTATTTCTAGTGGAAAGATGCTGCGGAATAGTAAAGAAAAATTAAAATGAACCACTTGGTTTGTGTTTGGATAGAGAGAAGTGATGAGACTTTTGTTCGGTCAACTTCAGTTCTCTTGTTTGGATGAAAAGGAAGGAGAAAGCAGGGTCCACAATTCTCCTCACTTTTCTTCAAAGAGAATGTTGACATCTCCATCATTAGAAGGAGACACCCAGTTCTCTGACTCCAAAAGACAATAGGGGATGTCTCCCATTTTATGTTTTCCCCATTAATGACAACCTTTGAGCAAAACGTCTAGTCTTTGTAAAAAATGAATTGGTTTACTTGATTTTGAAATTGTTTTATTATATCTTTGAGGTACAAGACCCTCTCCATGTGAAACATACCTAGGCTGCATTTGGATAAGGAGAATGCTTTTAAGAGATAGTTTAGGGGGGTTTTGTACTACCTCTAGGGTGGTAAAAAGTTTTTAGTAGAAAGTAGGGACAGTGGTTTCTCCTATAAAAATGGTAGAAACCATAACTGTGTTTAGATGAGGAGAAAGTGTAGCGGGTTTCTATTATTTCTAGAGTAGTAGAAAATAATTATTGCTAAAGAGATTCTAGTTTGATATTGTGACATCTGATCCTTAGGAAGACTATCTTTGCTTGTGGACATTGAGTGAAATCAAAAGGAGAAAATCTTTTGCAGATGACTCTCAGCTCTTTGATTTCAATGATTTAAATCTTTTGCAGATGACTCTCAGCTCTTTGATTTCAATGATTTCCTCCAAATACTGTGTCCAATCATTGTAGCAAAAGATCAAGTTCCACAATTCTTTTCATTTTCTATATAGCTTTAAGTTGGAAAATAAACAAATCACGATGAAGCAAACACACAAGAAATCACTCTGAAACAGATGAGTTCATGTTGTTTGGCAGTGTGCCTACGCCTACGGAGAGATTGGAACATTTTCATTATATCGGGAGTAGGGTTATAGTGCTCTCATCGTCCGTCCTCTCTCAATATAGATGAATACTCATAACCCTAGAAATAATTCAAATATACAATATATAAATGGCACTATGGAATCAAAGAACACATCAATTTTGAAATAAAACTTGAATATTTCCATTCTTCCACATTAGAACTTCGCTGAGGATGTCAATCGATATCTACAAAACCTAGTTCTGAGCCATACAAACTTGGCTAGACTATATGGTGAAGTGGCATAGATCATGAACTTCAATAGGATTTTGAAGAAAAGTAGGAAAAGAAAACAAATACCAAGACAAGCAACAAAAAGGAAAGCATTTGGTCCCATATGGCTCCTATTATTAAAAACTTGGCACCATATTAAGATAATTTAAATTTAAATTCATTTCAAATGAAAATAAGATAGGAGAATAGCAATGATACTATTAACTTTTCTCTAAAGGTGAGATAATATTTTAGTCATTTTGAGAAATTATATGAAAAGTAGTACTAAAAGAGTCTATGAAGAATCATGAAGTGTCCGACAAGAGTGCATCACATATTTTGAAGAGCATGTGAAACATAAATTCTTGAAGATGAAATATAATACTTTTTCAAAGGAAATCCTATGTTTATGTCTAGGGATGTAGAAACTAGATAATATAGGTAGAGTAATCCAAGTTTAATATAAGTCCCTAGATCTTTCTCTTCACAACTGATGTGGGATTCATTCGGCTGCCAACAATCCTCCCCGCCTTTCCCCCCACCTCGAACAAGGTTCTCCGACAAATAAAACATTGGTAGTTACCCTATCTAGTTAGAAGATCCCCCGTGTCCACATGTGGTAGCTTAAGAAATGGCTCTAATACCACTTTTAAGGATTGAGTATCCAACTCACCCAAAAGACTAGTCTGATAGGTGGAGTGACACAAATCCAATATAAATATCTAGATCTCCCTCTTCACAATCGATGTAGGACTCGGCTGTCCAATTTAACATAAATTTCACAAGGGTCATCAATCCATGTGTTTGGGTGGACCTTATTTTCTTGATCTTATTTTTAAACCCAGGTGTTGATGTAAGTGAACGAGTGTTGAATGGCGATTTAACATCATTACTTGTACATTTAACCATATTTTGAATCTTTATGGAACATTGATTTGTTGATTTATTTAGAATGCATTAATTGTTTTGAAGCTCCAGTATTTCATCTATGAAGATCTAAGGAAAACCATGAAATCATTCTACTCTACTCTTTCACAAAATGCCCTGAAATCTGTTTGTCATTTGCGCAGGTGAGCGTTGATTCATTGGTAGGGAAAACTGTAGGACTTTATTTTTCTGCTCAGTGGTGCCTTCCATGCCTCAAGTTCACGCCCAAGCTCATCTCCGTCTATCAAAACATTAAGCAAACATTGGGTGAAGCTAAGTCAGATGAGAATTTTGAAATAGTGTTGGTGTCGAGCGATCGCGACCGAGCCGCATTCGAATCCTATTTCGCCACCATGCCATGGCTAGCACTCCCTTTCGGCGACCAAACCATCAAGCTCCTCACCAAGTACTTCGACATACAAGCAATCCCATGGCTAGTAATCTTAGGGCCGGACGGTAAGACGATAACTCGACAGGGGAGGAATCTCATAAACTTGCATTTAGAGAGAGCATATCCTTTTACACAAGCTCAATTGAAGTCACTTGAGCAGCAATTGGATGAGGAAGCTAAGGACTTACCCAGAATTGAGTTTCATGAGGGCCATCACCATGAGCTTACCTTGGTGTCCGAGGGCACTGGCGGTGGCCCATTCATTTGTTGCGCGTGCGATGAGCAAGGGTACGGATGGGCTTACCAGTGTATAGAGTGCGGGTACGAGGTCCACCCCAATTGTGTCAAGGCCGTGAACTGCAGCTCGACCAGTTGATCTTTGTTATTGTGTGTTTAGTGCGTCAATACTAGACAATTTATAGTGTCACTAATTGTGCGATATCGTATGGACATAAAATGAGGATGATGTTTTGGTCATTTCAACTATATCAAAGTTGCTGAACATTTTACAATGGACCAAAACACGGATATTTTCCGCCCATGTAACGTGCCATTGGTGACACTATAAATTCTTTAATGTATCTTAGAGAACCGAGTTTCATTAAAAAATAGGGTGACTGTCACTGTTCTTTGGTTAATGTTGTTACCGATTGTGCATGTTGAATGTGTGGATCATGGAAAGTAATATGGCATATATTTTCCATGGAAAATGAGCTTTTCCTCCTGATCTGACTTGGTTTTGGTTGTAATTTGATGACAACGAAGACCACCCATGATAGCATGAGATGGTAGAAATATCTGCAAAGGAAAGATTTACTCTTATACTGGTAAATTGTAGACCAGGAAGTTCATCTATTTAATTTATCCAACTACATATAAAAGAAAATTTACAGATTAATCTTGACTATTCATTCATTTTATTTTTAAATAAAAATCTAAAAATATTGGTGGGCTCTATATAGGAGCAGCCCAAGTGGGGACGTATCTCATAGGCAACATCTCCCAGCTGATAAATGTATCTTGGTAGTAATTGGTAAGTACAAACGTGCTTTGAATTGAATATTTAATTAATTTATTATTCATTCTAGTCCATTTAAGTCAAAAAAAAAAAAATTAGTATAGTGCTCCTCTATATAACTAAATGAGGTTATTTTATCTTTTTTTTTTAAAAAAAAAAAATCCTCTTATTTTTTTTTTTATTTTTTAAAAAAAATTGGTACAAACTCGGGTGGAGTGACAATTAATCAACCCTATCCAACGTATTGCTACTTCGGTCCGCTGGGCTTATTGGGCCGTGTTGGATTCAGGTCTGTTTACAGTCCAATCTAGCCTGTATGGACCTATGTAACTCAACATGTGACTATTTTATCTAATTTGAAATAGAAAGAAAGATGACTTATATGAGAATTAATAGATTATATTATTTAAGTAAATGAATGAATATAGTCATCGTCATTATCAGATATTAACTCTTTTTATAAATTGATTTTTAAATTTTATTTCTCCACTTGACCAACTAACTAAAAGAAAAAAAAATCTCATCTAAGTAATTAGTAAATAAGAATTGCTGCCGACTCTATCCAATTCCATGATGTGCAGAATTGGGTACCTCTTCTTATTGGGGTGGGTCCAAAATTAATGTCTGCAATAAGTGTTAAAATAAAGTCCAATTCAATATGGGCAGGATTCACTGCATCTTCCCTTAATTGTATGGACTGCTACTGCTGTTTTCATTATTGGGCCCGGCCCATCATTTTCCTGTCAATGGATAGACTCTACTGTAGTATTCAAATTTTAGTAGGGCCCATTATTGGGTGGGCCCACTATGACATCTTATCCTGTTGGCTTTCCCTCGTAGTTTCCAATGAATGCATAGGAAGCCCCCACCATTGCTTTTCATCAAGTGGGGCCCAATAATGTTGGACAAGTCTATCATGTGTGCAGAAAATAACTCTAGATAGATGGAATATTGGTTACAGATGATGATGATGATGATGTAAATAAAAATTTTAAATGAAGCTTTTTTTTTATATATATAATTTTTTTGAATTTATGTATGGGAAACCAAAGGATATCCAGCTTAAAATCTCTATGAGTGAGCTTATTACTCATAGGGCACATTAAGGTTAAGTCATGGAGATTTGAACCTACAACTTCCCGCTTGATTCTGGAGGCAATCAGTTGAGTTACACTCATATAGATTGTAATAGTTCAAATCACTTATTTATTTTCATAAGATTAAATTCAACTGTAAATTCATACTTCCTCTGTCTCAATTTATTTGTCTGATATGTATTTTGAGATTGTCTCAAAATAATTGTATGATATGTTATTTTGATTATCTTTCTCTATCTATCTACTCTAACTATCTATCTCTTTTTTATTGAAAGAGTTAAAAGAATGTTAGAGAGAAGTTTATAAGTATTTTGAGAGCCGTTTTTTAAAAAATTTAAAATTTTAAAATGAAAGGAGAGTATATTATTACAGTTAAACTTTATAATGAGAATTTGGTGACAGTTATGTTCAGAGGATCATCCCTGACTCGGCGAATACATTCAGGTAAAAGAGAGGGATAAATCATCAGTACCTTCCTCTTCCCGACCCGACCCGGCGCGGGCCCATCCGTACCTTCCCTGAAGATTGGTGACAGGAAAACCTTTTTGACTCGACAAACCGAGATTAGTTCCTAATTTGTTGTGTAAAATGACGACGACATGTTATTATAAACGTTAAGGTTTCTTCGTAATATAATATATCTATTAAAAATAGATTAATTATTTTTGTCGCTTGTATTATCAAATTATTAGATTCAGATATGATAATGGGTAAGATCTAAATTCACACGCAAAAAAAAAAAGTTCAATTTAGATTTGAATTTATATTAAAAAAATTAAAGAGACCTAAAATTTACATCTACATCCATTTTTTGACAGAAATTTAAAATCGGAAATATGGAATTTCACAGCTCAGTTCCTATCTAGTTTATAATATTTTTTTTTTTAATTTACATATGGAAAACTTACTACCTCTCTAAAGCACATCAAGATTAGACCATAAGAGTTTGAAATCACAACTAGTGGCCTATACGATGATATCTCGGCTGTATCATATCGGCCGATATCCATCGTTTTTGTAAAAAAATTGAGAAGAGAGAAAAGATACCAAATTTTAAACCTCTGCTCACAACTTTCCGCTTTGAGAGAATCAGTTGAGCTAAATCATGTGGAAAATTTATAATCCTTTGTATCGATTGTATTCTTTGTGGGGTAAACATAGGAAAGAAATGATCCGACAATGGACAAATGGTCCACACCAATTATAATGATAAGAGAAGGGAGTGTGTGCGTACATTAACTCACTTTATGTTTATACATTATCTTTTACAAGTGGGTCACTGTTGGTTGTGTGGAGGTAGTTGGGGAGCATGGTACAGGAGGTGGTGTGGAAGTAAATTCACAATCTCTACACAACTCCACATGCCCATCTTTTTTAGATAGATTAAGTTGTTTGTTATGAGATATATTTTATATGATTGAATGGAATAGAAAAAATAACATTAAAAAAAATTGAGAAGGGTGGCTTTTATATAGGGTTATTGATTTTTCGAATTTATCAAATGCACGCGAAATCTGCTCTGATATCATGTTAGAAAACCACGACGATAATATTATTGAGGTAAAACTCACTTCCAAAAGCTAACCATTGATAGAAGAGTGCATGAAATGTTATATGAGGTCATTGACTTGTCGAATTAACCGATGTGGGACTTTTATCACTTCACAAGATCATTAAATATGAATCACTTGTTAAATATTTACGATTTAAAAATCATAACATATATTGTGTAAGTGTTTTAAAAATTTTGGTCGAGTCCTACAAGTGTTGACTAATACAACCAAGTTTGAATCTCATTGGCTGAGTTGATTCAAACTTGACCAATTTTCAAACCTTCATTTGCACCAATTCAGAGCATTCAATTAGTGAGCCACATCATAGTTTGATCTTTGTTGTGTTAGTGTCTTGTGTCTTATGGTGATTGAGACTATATTCGATATTAAGGCCTAATTATCAATTCTCAAAAATTTATAAGGTATAAGAGTATTTTTGTAATTTGCACTTATGTCATATATGTATTGTAAATTTGAGAGATTTTTAGAGTGCGAGAAAAAGAATACATTATAATCCTATTCTCGTAGATAGTGAAATTATTCTCACCTCGCATTAGAATGAGACATACATCAAACCACATAAATCTCATGTGTTTCTCTGTGATTACTTATGTGTTTTGTTGTATGATATATGTTTTTTTTTTTTGTTTTTAATCTATCTATTTAACCGTTATAACTATTAATAGTTGTCAGTTGGATAGTTGGCGATATTTTTTGATACGATTAATAATATCTTGTATAAAGAAGATATTTAGAAAAATATCTTTGGAGGTAGGTACCCTGTATAAGAACTTGGATGACAAATTGGAGGTAGTCATAAAAGTTGTACTAGCACATATGAGTTAATAAGGATAAAAGAAGGAGAGTAACGTGTTCGGTATCGACCAATACGATATATCGACCGATATCTCATTGTCGGTCGATACAATATATCGACCGATATCTCGTTATCAGTCGATATTTTTCTCTTTCCTTTTTTTTTTTTAACAAAAACGGCCGATATCGTAATATTGGCCGATATAATACGGTCGAGATATCGACATATCGACCGATACAAATCGTATCGGCCGATATTCGGACCTCTGACAAGACATATATCACATGCTTTTTAAAGACAAATGGTAATAGTTTAGGGCCCATCAATTAAGGTGGTGATCTATTCCTTGTAGTTGTTAACTTGCTACAACAAGTGAGGCCCTTGACGAGACACATTAATTTTAAGAAAACCCAACAATCACAGATATTATACCAACAATGATAGTACATAATTTTAAAGATCATTTTTTACAAGTTGGTGAAGAGTTTTGGCAAACCAAACACCTTTACTTTAAGTTATGTTAAAGTGTAGATTAAAAAAAAAAATTTGGTAATACGTGTGGAAAATTCAGACACAGTCCTATTAAAACCCCACGGATGAGCCCACTATCCCTAAGGCCATGAAGCTCGAACATGCAACCTCTCACTTGCTAAGGTGAGAGGCAACCAGTTGAACTACACCCATGTGGATTACACCTTTTCATCAATAAAATTTGATTTATTACAAGAGCTATCAAATTAATCAAAATAAATATTTTTACTCACAATAATCAATTCATCAGTGAAGATTCATCAAATAGACATAAAAAATAGTTGATCTAAGTTTAAAACAAAAATTGTTTGATTCTTTTTAGATTACCTTTACCTATCTCCATCCTAGATTGAAAGTAAGATTAATTCAAACCAAGTGGACATGTTGGCAATCTCGTCCGACTAAAAATATTTCAAACTATAAATCCTCATTCATCCCCTCAATAAAGGGAAAAAAAAGGTACAAGAGCCTCACTCTGATTGAAGTTTATAAATGTGAAAAGTAGTGAGAAAATTAAGTAGAAAAAAAGAATAGGTACACATAAAAGCTATTTAAGTGCTGCTAATATTGATAAAAAGGGAGATGCTAAATTATACTTAAATTATATCTTTTTATATCTTCAAGCTTAGTGTGTATAAAAAGGTATAATTTAAGTATAAATTTAACATTATCTTAAAAAGGAAAGAAAGGATGATTGATGTTTTTCACTAAATAGTGTTACTTCTACCAAACTCTATTATTGATAGAGATGTTTCATTTCTTGAATTCTCTTTTGATTCAAAATTGTAAGAATCCAATATCCCCCTTTGTTATAGTCATGGAACATATTACATAATCCAAAATTAGATCAATCATTTAAGAATGAAATCTTATTGGAATTGTCTATGTCGAGTTTGAATCGTATCACATCCCAGTTCAAAAACTCGAAACTCTAAGACTCAACCCAAAACTCAAATAAGATGTATAACTTAGATAAATTTTAAATTCGATTTCGAAAAAGCTTCTTAATTTGAACGATTCAAAATCTTATGGAGACAAGCTAACTTGGAGTAACTCATCTAAGTTTTTTGGAGTTCTTAACTCTGACTTCAACCAATCATGTAACAAATTAGAGAAGACAATCAAGTTATGAATGGGGAATAAGAACATGATGACAAGCTGAAAACTGAAAACAAAAATTGTATAATAATGTATAGACGAGTCTACAATCTACAGCCTCACTGATGGAATATACATCTCAACATCTAGTTATTTACAGTAGAAAGTCTAGAGATCGCGTCGACACAACGGGCAAGAACCATGCCTGATGAGCCAATTATCAATGCAAGGAAGATGAAACATGTGACGGCAATGCGGCAAGCACCGTACCATATCCCCAAGTTGGAAATCCTAAATACACAAAACATAATCACATCATCAACAAGAGCAAAAAAATTATTCAATTCCGTCCAATGTTTTAAAAAATTGAATCACTGATCAAACAATTCTTTATAATGGTTTAGTTCTTTAATAAATCAAACTGCACGAAGAAGCAGACCATCTTCAAGACAACTTCAGATCCATATAGGTTGTTGAATTGTATGGTTTGATTCGGTTTTTAAAACATTGATTCAAAGTATAAAATTTCAGGTAGTTGTAGAGGATTTAGAATACCTGTAGGCAAACTGAACAGCAGATTTTCTCCCCAGAGGCATCTAAATTGTTCTTTTTTGTGATTTCGATCTTTGGAAGCTTATCGACTGATTCTCCCGATAGCCCTTTGGAACCCCCAGTTTCGAAGATATCAACAACTTCTTCAAATGTTGTTTCGACGGCACTCATCTGCAAAACCACACACCCAAATGGTTATTCACTAATGATGGGCTGATCATTAGGGTTTGTTTGCATTCTTTGTTGAAGGTAGGATTTTCAACGGAAAGGAACTTTTGTACAAAAAATGAGGTAGTTTTTACGTAAAGTAACGTGGTTTTCAAATCGATTTATTATTTCCATGTTTGCTAGGAGAAAAGATTTTCAATGAAAAAGTACATCGACATTTGTGAAAACAGTTGATTTTTCGACCTATTAGTAGAAAGGAAACCACTTTTCTATTTGGGGAGTGAGGAGGATGCATGAATACCTGAGTTTGTACTGCACTCTGCATTGCTGGACCAACCTGCTCCCGGACAAGCCTACCGCTGAGAAGGCTCAAGAGGACATCTATCTGGAAAGATCAAGTTATAGCTCCGATTATAAAGAATTGATTTCCGGTTGAACAACAAAAAAATAAAAAGAACAGATTTTCTACTTAGAGTCAATCTTCAGGAACAAAGGCAAGAAGAGCCTGTAAACAATTTGGACTTTAATGTGTTTTTGTGTCCACACACCAACAATGGACCCGAGTAAGACCTTTTAGAATCTAAGTTGCATAGGTATGGGTTCAAGACATTAGTGCAAGGTGTCAAACTCAACAAACCAAAAAAGAAGAAGTAAGACTTGGGGACTTAGCATACTATATTTAAGTAAATACAAATTTAAATTTACTTTAGATGAAAATAAGGAGTAAGAATGACAATGATAAGAAATACTCCGTAATATACTAGTTTTACTCTAAACAATCAAGTGGCAAACATACTAATATCTTCATTACATTTCGAGAGGAGAAATGTGTGGTAATATTTTAGTCATCTTGAAACAAGTTAAAAAGTACTAGAATAGCTATATGTGAAGAGTTTGACATTGGTGAAAGCGTTTGACATGTGTTTGCACACATTTCAAGGAATCCGTGCAACATAGTAGAGAAAATGATTCACTAAATTGATTCACAGGGCATCTAGATTGCCCCACAACAGAACTTGTTCAAATCAAAGTAAAAAAAATTCAAAACTCAAACACGATTTGATATTCAATCGAGCCAAGTAACTCGGACAATTTTTTTTTAAATTCAACATGGAAAAACTCGTTAACTCACTTGACTCGGTATCAAGTCAACATGTACTCACTCATTCGAATTTTTAAACTCTAGATTAAATACATTATCAGAATTTTAATATATCATCCAAGCAAATGCCAATTCATGCTGACCAATGTATACTTAGACACTTCCTGGCCCCTCTGTCCTACATATAGATTTGGAGTAGAGAATTCAGAAGGAAAAAGGATGGTGTATAAACTAGTGATTTTTCTGATTTCTAAACTGCCCACAACAAATAGCAGAACAGAGTAGTATCCCCCTTGTCCTGATGAATTCAAAATTATTTTGATTCGGGTAGTATCTAGATGAAATCCAACAAGCAAAAGAGATGCCAAGTTGCTTACCACGTATATGAAACTCCAAATTCTTGACTCGTCGGAACGCCAAAGAAGAAGAGATGCCTCAAAGACTTCAATAGAAAAAACAGCTCCAGAAATTGCTCCAATTCCAGCACCACGAAAGAAGCCACTCTCTGTTGCTTGGCCTACTAATGCTCCTGTCATGGCCCCTAAGAAAGAACCAACTGAAACATATGCAGAAGAAGACACATTAACACAAATCACCAATGAAGAAATCTAATTACAGAGCTTGTTAATGCTGAAAGTGCCCCAAAATCCAATTGGGAAAAATATCGAAGATTTTCAGTTTGGGATCAAACCCTCAAAGACAAAGAGTTGGAACTTGGAAGAAATGAGAAGTGACATAATAGATTGTTAAGTGACATAATTTAATCTTACAACGGATCACAGATGGGTACAACAATGGCCACATTAAGGATGCAGGTAGCAATATCATCATTATTATCAATGGCGTCATCATCAAAGACATTTATACCATCAATCATTTTGATTTTGATTTTTTCTTTTGTATCAACCTAAAAACACATTCTCTTGCCTGAAGAATAAAAGGAACGATAATCGTTTCAGCCTTACAAAGGCATGAGGAGATAAAGAGTTCTAAACCCAATCCCAAATGAATAAGATAATGCCTGGAAATATGGATGAGAATATCACCATTACTGTCAACAATGTTATCAAAGCTATTAATTGAGTAACTTCTTTCAACCCAACGAAAAAACATAATGGTGGAGGGGGAAGAAGATGAAACTATTTGTCACCTCAAAAAAGAAAAAGAAGAAAGGAAGAACAGAAAAACTCCTTCACATGAATGGATGCCAAAATCATTTGGATACCCTGAAAAAGGGAACGCTTTTGCAATCAATTTACCCTCTCCAAACCAAGAAAAATTAAAAGCATTACCCTGACAAACTGGAAAAAGAAACGGCTTTGCAACCAATTTACCCTCTCCAAACCCTGAATTTTAACATGAATAGATACCAGGAACATTAAGATACCCGTGAAAACATTGGAACAAAAAAAATGTTTCACTGTCTTGGGAACCAACCCAAAATCTAATGGACATTAATTTTGGCAAGAAAAAAATGGTATCACCATTCTCAATGCGTAAGTATCCATTTGATAATATTCAAATTCAAAATAAAGGAAAAAAAAAATCAACCTTCGAAAATAGAAATACAATTCTCCAATTTGGAAGTATTGTGGCAGAAATTGAAGAGATAACAGAGCTACTGGCTACCATGGAATTTCCATATGTTCAATCATAAACACTATTGATCCCATTTGTCATGGATGAAAAAAAAAATGACATACAAAAGCAAAAAAAAAAATTGTAGAAATTAAGTCTACAGATAACAACAGACCTCCAAATCAAGAATCACTCTCACCAATGCCATTTACCCCATATCATAGATCTTCATCTCAATGCAGAGCAGCGAATAAATGAATTTATATGGAAAAAAAATTAAAAAGAAGGAAAACCTCTTCTGGTTTGTAACCATTAATATTATAAATCACAAAAAGAGCCCATATGAGGAATCAACTGAAACTCCACAACTGCACCCTCTTTCTTATGATTTTAGATGAAGAACACCACCCATCAATCACGAATCGTTTTTCATCTTGGAGTTTCTGAATTTAAAAGACTAGGAGAAAATCTATTTCACTGTCATTGGATGAATGATCGTTGATAAGGTGGAAAAGGTCGATAAAGTTCTAAGCTGCAGACAAAATGTAAAAGTTCCCCTTAATTCTAAATCTTCTATTTTAACAAATTTGCAGCAATTAGACAGACCCCTAGCTAAGAATCTCCTACTTTTAAAGTAGAGGAATGATTGGGTGCACGAAGCTGATCACATTAGAGTCATTGCAAAAAATTCGATAAATTTTAAGATTTGAGAACGGTAAAAATGTCGAACATACGAATTTATTACAGTCAGGTCTACTGCAGCTGATTCATGTCTCTAGACACATTGGCACCTAACCTATTAGCCCAGAAATGCTTAGATTGAAATTCTATTTTTTTTCCAAGATTTAAAATTTTTATACCTAAATATTTACAGCAGAGAAAGACACGCTTAAAATTCATCAAAAGCGAGAGAGAGACTGACCCATGGCAAAGAAGAAGGTGAAGATGGCCGAAATGAGCTTTCCTAGCAGTGAAGGAACAGAAGAGCTTCTAATCTCTCTCCCTCTTTCAGCCCACAAGCCCAGAGAAGAAACGGAAGTAGAATAAGATGAAGACGACAAAGTAGGAGTTGGGTATGCAAACATTCTCTCCATTTTTGCTGCCTCTTTTTTGCTTTGCGTTAGAGAAGAAGAGATACAAGACCAAGATAATATAGGAGAGCGAGGGGGAGAGAAAGAAGATGAACTCTTCGTTGTTAAGGCTAGAAGGAAGAAGGAAGGAAGAAGGAAGGGCGAGTCAGCAAATGGAAGGAAAGAAGGAAATGTGTCATCTACTCTTTTTACAAGTATCCTTCAAAGTCTACGGTCACATCAACCCCACATTTATGATTTATGGCTTCTTTTTCTTTTCTGCATTTCAATTTTGAAAAACTCTCTCTCTTTCTACTCACCCCTGTTTCTGACCTTGAGACTAAGGCCACACATTTGGACAATTAGAGATATGTAATTTCTCACTACTCTGAAAAAAAATTATTCAAAAAAACCGGGCCCAAATTTAGTCGGTAATTTTATGTTATTTTAAATATCTTTCTCTTTTCTCTCAATTTCAGAAAAATTAGTGAGCGATATTTGGTGATATATAGGTTGATATATTGGTCAATATTTATCAAAATTTACTGATATTTTCTTTTGCGCGATGTCTTATAGTGTTAGCCGAGATATCAGTGAGACATGGTGAGTCTGTTATGATACATATTATATTAGTCGATATTTACACCAATAGTTTTACACCTATATTTATCTTCATAATATATTGAGCTGAACAATGTTACCTTGTATATTTAAGCATAGAATTTTTTAAATGAAATCATCATAAGTCTTTTAGATTGATCTTTTCTTTAATATATCATATATAAAAAATTGATGAATTTAATAAAATAAAATTTAAAAGAAAAACTATTTTAACATACTCATCATCTCTCCATCTAGGGGTGTAAAATCTGACCCGCATGACTCAAACCGAGAAATTAATGCGTTTGGGTTTTTATGTTTTCATATATCTTGGGTCGAGTTAGGTTGGATTGGGAAAAAATAAACTCGCATAAAATTCAGGTCGGATCGAGTGAGAAATTTAAAAGCAACATAATCCGATCCGACCCAACCCAACCTGAGTGCATAAAACAACATTCAGATATAGTCGAGTCAGAAATTCAGGTTGGGTTGGATTGAGTAACTCGAGTCAGCAATTTGAGTCGGGTCAGATAGGGTTCAATAATTTTTTACATGGTTTAAATTGAATTTATTAAAAACCGATTTTCACCCTATCTCCATCTTTCTTTCTTTTTTTGAATTTACGTATGGAAAAATGCGAGAAACCCAGTGTAAGACTCCCATGGGTGATACCCACTGCCCTTAGGGTGCTTCATATTGGACTATGGGGGCTCAAAGTTGACACCTTCTACTTCTTAAAGCACAAGATTAACCCGTTGAAATACACTCATGTGGACTAATAAGCTTATTAACTCCATCTTATTAACTATATACTTGTATGCCTTTGATAATCTAGTGCACAGGCGATGTACAAATTTAGATGATCGTGGATTTGCCTTTCAATTCATGCTGTTTTCGTTGTTTACTTTTCCGGTCCATTCTAGCTCATCTATCTTATTATAGGCAGAGTTGGCAGATTTTACACATTTCGTTCAACCGATTCGGTTGATGTTTTCTTTTTTATTGTTTTCGTGATATAGATATTTTATAATATTTTAACAATTTTTTTTATAAACTAGTATAAAATGTTACGAAATATTCATTTCATTATTATTTTAAGTTTTTAGTATTTTATATTAGTAGTATATAAATTATTAAAATTTCATCCTAGAAACAAATTGGAACAACTGTCAAAGCATAGTTGATAACTTTAATACACATTTAGCCCAACTAAATTAGATCCAACCTAAAATAAATTTCGGTCGAGTTAGATCAAACTTAAATCTAATCCTAATAACCTATTCTACCCAAAATCAAAAACAGTATTTAAGCTCCTTCTTCACTCATTAGTCTACATACTTAAAAAATTTAATCTGTTGTCTCTACTTTTTTATAGACAACTTCACTAAATGAAAATCCTCTTTTCTTTTATCTTCTGCTAAAAATTAAAATTTTCATCTTATTTTTTAATTTTTTAATAGAAATTTGGATGGAGTCAAGTAATTTTTTTCTTCTTTTCTTTCCTTTCTGCTTCGTTTAAATTCGAACCCGACTCTCTCAATTTTCATTCTCTCTTTTCTCTATCTCACACCGTTTTCGTCTTGGCTTCCTTCTTGTGGTTCCCCCTTCGTCCTCTGTAGAGATTTCTGCCTGAAATCATAATTCCCAACTGTTTTTTCTGCCTTCTCTTCATATTCCTGTTGGCCGACTCATTGAATTGCCAAAACTGACTTCCTTCCAATCTAAACGCCGACGAGTTCTCCCACCTTTGACTTAGCTGGCTAGAATTCACTCAGCCAGGCCAATTTTTCAACCCATGCTACTGACATGGATTTGAAGTGGGACCTTTGGCTTATTGGGCTTTTGGGTCCAAAAGGGGTTAGACAGGTCAGATCCAAGTTGATGCAAATGCATCCATATTCAAACACAAATGGGTCCAATGGATCTTTTTTCCATCGATTCAAGCATAAATTTGACGGGCCAACTCGTGAATTCAATTTAATTGGGTCCCCTCATCTTCATTCAGGATCCCGAGTTCCTCAGACTCAATGTTCACAGCAACCTGGTGACTCAGTCATGTCATCATAGTGTTGTTCTTTCATCTGCAAAATTGAGGGGTCACCTGTTGTGATGTAGTGATGTAGATGGAGCAATCTAAAAAGTGGATGTGTCACTGCAGATTTATAATTATATGCAGCATTAAATTAATAGTTATTTTTAAAGAGTAAAAGTTTTCAAATTAAAAAATAATTTAAAATATCAAGTTTTAAAATCTTACAAAAATTATTATTTTAAAAAGAAGACTTTGTTAGAGTTATAAATTTAAATGTAAAACTTTTTAATAAACACATACTATCTTCAGTGATTAGCACGATTACCTTATGCAATTGCTCACTTCAAACGTTTTGTAAACCCAAATGCTTAATCATTTCAGCCTACTTTAAACTCAAATGCTTATAATTTTTTAATAAAAAATAAAAATTACAATTGTCGGATTGATTTATCCTAATCCACTAATGACCATGTTTTTCATATTTAGAATCAATTCAACTTCAAATACTTAAAATACACCTTTTAAGAATTGATTTGGACTTAAAAAAAGTAATTATCAAACAAGATGAAAGTAGAAAAAACTCATTATCTTTTTTTCTTTTTAATTTCTGCCTACCCCATTAATAGGGTTTCTCTGTCAACATTTGGTGTAATGAAAACCGCGTATGAAGAAAAAAAAAAAAATAGATTGTTTTATTTTTCAAACTAGGCAGCAATTAAAAAGGAAGTTTCTTTTGATGTCTTCCTCTCATTCCTTCCTTAAAGTAACCAAATTGTAGTTGGTACACGACATCACATGCAATGCCCAATCTTCTTTGAACAATCAATCACTTTTTGAAGAGAAAAAGATAAGAGTGGGATACTTGCGCTACAACTTCTAGAAAGAAATGCAAGACCCGTTTGGATCCTTCCTTATGTAGTGCAATAAAATAAAATAAAATCCAACTTGTAATTTTTTTAAATAAAATTAACTTCTATTGGTTAAATTCTAGAAATGAATGAAATAAAAATAAGATGTTTACCATATAACATAATATTATCGTATGTACTTAGTCACAGGGTCCATAAAATGAATTAGTGATAGACCCAATAAAATGGAGATCAAATATTGAACATCACGAAATTGTTCTCCCAATAACTGTTTGGATATATTAATTATTATTGATTACCTTTAATAAAATTGGACTATCAAATTTATATGATGTCTTTAGAATTTAGTTTTATCATAATTTTTTTTCGAATGATTGGTCAGTTATTTATTCAAAAAAAGAAAAAAAGAAAAAAATACATAGGTGAAAGCGCACAGCCCGAGCCAAACCACAAACTCAAAAGAAAGAAGGCGAAGGCTTTAGAGTTTAAGGTTTCGGAAGAAGAAAGCTTTGGGATTTAGGGTTTAATGAGTGAATTTGAAAGGACTTAATTTGTATATAAAGTCTATAAAAGAGGAGCCGGGAAGAATGAATTATTTATTGGATCCACAATAAGCCTGACAAACTAAAATCTGCATGAAATTTCATGAGAGTGCAATGGCTCTGGTGATTATAAAGATGATAATTTAATGAAAAAAAAATCAATTTAATCTTTATTCCAATTTTTTTATAAAATGACTTTAAAATTTTAAATTATTAGAAATTTGGGCCATGGGGCTTCGTACTGAGTGGACCCTTGTGAGTTGTGGCCCTTGTGAAGATTGAAGAGCCACTAAATGGTGCCTTTCAGATATCTTTTTCAGTTTCTTTTAATGATCTGAAATCGAGTTGTGAAAAAGATGGACAACTCAGTCCCTTTTGAGTGCGACTCAGTGGCATGAATGGAGATGGTTTCCAGTTTCTGAAAATGCCATAAAAGCAAGCTTTATTCAAGTCAGAAAGAATATTATATCAATGGGGGCATACAAAATTTCATTCTTATTTTATCATTTTATTTTTTGAATTTACAACTTAAAAGAATAAGATCTAATGGCTGGGCAACCGATTAAAAATTAAATTTTAAAGGCCTAAAATTATATAAAACATAATTGCTAGGATCAAACATTTACCACAACACCAAAAGATATAGCTGATAGTGAGGACACAACTTTATTTTCTTAAATTGGGTAGCAGCCGGTTCCGATTGCGATACACGCAGCAGGATGCTGGACTTGGCCCACCAAACCTCTGCCCGACAATAGTAACAATATTAAATCTTGCTAAAAAAAATTGGGTAGCATGACCATTTTTTGCGTCGTTTCACCAATTAATGTTCCATTTGATCTTGTCAAACTTGATAATTTTGTAGGACCGATGTTACATTTTCATGATATTTGAGTGAATGTCTGCCAATTAAGTAGTAGTTGGGATTTCATGTGGTTTTAAAGAAATATTTACTTTAGAATACGACTTTTAAGGTGTTATATGCTAACATATCGTTCACATTCTATCAATATAATAAAAGAATTTTGTAATTGATTATAAATTTAAAAATTAATTTCATTAGTTATTACTTTATTCTAGTGAATTACTTTAAAAAACATTTATACTCATCATATTAAATTGAACAAATAATAATATCTAATGGAGCTAACTATTAGCCCATTATCCAAGCAATCTAATGTGGGTCTACTAAAATCGGGATTACATTTCCTATAGTAGTAATGGGTATCATATAAATTATAATTTTATAATTTTATATGAAAAGAGGAAATTCCTATAGAATTACATTGCTATTAATGGATGGTTTTAAGATTTTATATGTACATACGTATTTCAAATAATTCAATTTTATGATTCTTCAGTGTCGGGAGATGACCTTTTCTCAGGTGTTCATGTATTTTTTGTTTAACGATTAAGGTGTTCAGATGTCTGACTAATCTTTGAGACATATGTATTTTTACTCATACACACCAGATAACTTTAGTGAGAGATGACCAATGTACTTATGTTGTTTAAGATTTCAGCTTAATATTTTTTATTGAGCGTCCATATTATTAACAAGAACATATTTAATCCATTTTAACTCATAATAAGTTAAAAAGATGCTTCTACGAGTCTACGACAGATTGTATACAGACTAACCATACTCATAATATTGAATTTAATATGTATAAATATACAATATGCCCATATTTTAAACACAAATAACGGTCTTATCAATTATAATTTGTCCATACAATAATTCATAGCAATATACGATTGGTATTCACAAAGATTTAGATAACAAATATCACAAATATATATCCACCAGGAATTAAGAAGTAACAGAGAAACTTTTCGTAATTCGTATATTGGTTTGATCTAATAATTACCAATATATTTACATTAGTGTAGTTCCCAAGAACCATTCTGATAGATGTTTGTGCACACCTTATCTACTACATGGACAGATGGATTTAAATGTTCCATTTAAAAATCTTTTTTTCTATTTTTCATTATTTTTGGATGAATTTTACTTTTAATTTGACAGAGCTACAACTCGGGTCGGGTTTTGACCTAACTCGAGAAATCATGTGAGTTGGGTTGAAAATTTCAAATCAGAGAGTCGGGTCAGTTTGAAAAGACAAAAACCCGCATAGAATTTGGATCGGGTCAGATTGAAGATTTTACAGGTTAACCCGACCTAACCCGGCTAAAATGGATTCAAAATGCGGGTCGGGTCAGAATTCAAGTTGATTTGTGTTAGAATTTGAGTCGGGTCGTGTCAGATTGAATTGGGTTCCATAAATATTAATTCGAGTTGGATCTAGTTCAGGCCCGAGTTGCAGTCCTGTAAATATTAATCTTACAATTTTTAGATTGCTACGTTTGGGCAGATTCCAAAAGAATGAGCACATGTGGATCCATTTCCATCACCCAATGGTTGTGGCAGATTGGTGTCACATGATATGAGATGCAAATGTTGCTTTTGCTTTTCATTTCCAAAAAAAAAGCCAGCCAAGCAGTAAATTTTTATCTACCTTTTGTTTATTGTTGATCTTATTATTTTTAATATTATAATTTGAGTTAAAGTTAAATTCAATTTAATGGACTGGGATGTGGAATATAAGTGGTCAATTAGCTTCAAACTCCACCTTTTTTAAATATGAATTTTTTCTTTTGGATTAAAATATGGAAAACTCAAACACAATCCTACTAAAATCCCCACGGATAAGTCCATTATCTCTAAGGCACACCAAGGTTAGGCTATGGACGCTAGGCATGGGCTCGTTTGTGAGACATTTTGGGCCCAAAAGCCCAATAAATCAAAACCAGTCAGAACAAGAACTGTTAATGGGCCTAATTTCTAGCAGATTTCAGCTGGATTTTTTGGACGGTTTGCAAGGAAGGAGAAGAAATGGAGGGTCTAGATTCAAAGATGACTCTCGCCCAGGTCTCTTCATCATGATGGCTTAATTTTGTGTGCAGCAAATCCGGGTTTTTGAGTTAAAGTCGGCCCAAAAGGCATCAAGTGACGTGCAGGCCCGATCTGGACCAGGATTGGGCCTGATTTTCCTCTCTGTTTTCAAAGGTAAAAAGGATCAACTGAGGGCTGCGATTAAGGCTACACTTGGACGTGAATCTCACAGGTCATATTTTATTTTATTTTTAAATTTTACTACCAAAGTAGAAGTACATCGAAGGCTCTGAACTGGCAAATATAAAGTGTAGATAATGCAAGAGAATTGATGCTCACCTTCATAGTCAGACATGGAATCTCATTTTTGTTGCCAAAGAATAAAGAAGAAAAGTAGGATAATGGCTTGCTTATATGAGGTATCCCAACTTTACTATTCTTACATTGAATAGTAAGAAAGAATAAACTTTTAACCCCTTTCTTCTTTTGCTTAAAAAATAGAAAGGAAATGAGTTACAGATGTCACAGATGCACCCCCTTTAGTTTAACCACACTGTGATTTGACACCATTTTATTTTTTTTAACGGTCAATAAAAATTCGTTAACAGAAAGAAAAGATACAAAAGAAAAAACTACACGGAAAAAGAGATCTAAGATAAATAGACCACAAAGCAAAACAATAACAACAGCCCAAAACCAAAGAAAACCAATAGAGCACTATAAAATCGAAATCTGACAAAGACTATCCTAATAATTGAAAAAGTGCCTTGAATAGTTCTATCAACGCCATTTTTTGTAAAGAAATCCGCCACTCTATTAGCTGAGTGACTGACAAGTGAGAAAGACACTTCTAAGCCCGATTTCAACACCTTAATCTCCCTTACCAAAATTGCAAGCCTCCAAGGAAGACGCTTTACCCCACTGACCAATTTGATTGTATTGGAGGAATCACTCTTAATAATTAATTTGATTGATGTCCGATTTCAACACTAATGGCACCCAAGTGATCTTTAAGCACTCTCCCAATCCCATTTTATGGAATAACAAAATGGCATGAGTTCGAATTAAAAATAATATGGTTGGGTCTTATTATCCATCATATAATGTGTGAGTAAAATATTGATGACCAAGGTATTAGGTTTTTTAGAAGATTCATTCGGAATATATACAAACCTTCCTATCCATACACACGAAGTAATTTATAGTAAGTGATCTTTTAAGGTAGCGTGGAAATAAAACTCTTTCTGAACAGAATCTCATTCAGTGGACTCCAATTTTGAATTGAAGTACTGAGATAGTTTGAAGAATGTTTTCATGGATATCTTGATTCTTGAAGTGAGGTTAGAGGCATAGGTTCCGACGTGAGAAAAAAAAAATTAATGAGTATCAATTACCAACTTGTTTTTAATTATAACAAAAAAAAATAGATACTAAATAAAAGTGCAGCTCAAATCGAATCAATCCTCAGATAATTTCCAACGTAGAATCACCTAACTTTTCCAGCAATCTTCTGTTCCATTACTGTACGCGTCGAATCTCTCTCTCTCTCTCTGGCTATCTAAGCAAAGAATACAAACTCTCCCATAGAAGTTTTGTAAGGAAAAAATACTACTCTCTCATAGAAGCTCTGCAAGTAAAGAACTCTCGTTTTCTCTCTCATTGAAGCTCTGTAAGCAAAGAACTGTCTCTCTCTCTCTCTCTGTCTGTCTCTACTAACATACATAGGGAAGAAAATCTCCGAAAACTTAAACCAAGAATTCCAAAACCCAAAGACTAAATGGGAAATTGCTTGCGTAAAACATATGAAATCCCAATCACCTCTCCATCAGACAAATCTCCTCCTCATCCTATTCACCAACCCAAGAAAAACCAACAACTGCAACCCTACTCTGCACCACCCAACCCCCTTCCACTCCCTCCTTTCCTCCCCAAAACCCCCACTTTTTCCCACCTTGGAACCATTCTAGGAAAACCCTTTTCAGATTTAACCTCCTTCTATAATCTAGACAAAGAACTCGGCCGAGGCCAGTTCGGCGTCACCTACCTCTGCACTGAGAAAGCCACTGGTCTCAAATTCGCATGCAAGTCTATATCCAAGCGTAAACTGACTCATAAGACTGATATTGACGATATCCGGAGAGAGATTCTGATAATGCAGCACCTGTCCGGCCAGCCCAATATCGTCGAATTCCGGGGAGCATACGAGGATCGCCAGAGCATCCATGTCATCATGGAATTGTGTTCAGGTGGGGAGCTTTTCGATCGGATTACTGCCAGAGGGAGCTACTCAGAGCGCACTGCAGCGGCAATTGCCCGCGCCGTTGTCAATGTAGTCCATGTCTGTCACTTCATGGGTGTGATTCACCGCGACTTGAAGCCTGAAAATTTCTTGTTTGTCGGTCGCGATGAGAAATCACCACTCAAGGCTATCGATTTTGGGCTTTCTGTATTCATCGAAGAAGGTTAAGTTCTAAGTTGTTCTGTTTTTCTTGCTTAGTCTCTGTTTGCGCAGTCTAATTTTTTAAACATGGAGTCAAGATTCTGTGAATTTTAGGACTTAGACATACATATATTTATGATTACCTAAGGAATTTCTGTGCTGCCAAAACGCTCTTTGACTGCATTTCGATGAGTGAATTTGGAAAGCTGCCATGACGATGTGAATTAAAAGAAAAAAAATCAATCTAGTGAAAAACTTCAATGTAGTGCTTATCATGTTGTTAGGATATGGAATATGAACAAGATAGGAAAAGGGATGTAAAACAAACAGTTCAGTCCTGGCTTGGGTTTCAAATATCTGTGAAGAGTTAAAATTTCAGCTAATATTTATCAAATTTTGGGTGAGGTAGCGATATGCAAATATGCATTCTGTGATGAATGTGTCTGTTCTTTCTACTTGCAAATTTGTTCATGTGATTGTTTGATTGATTTTTTTTCATCAATTCTTCTATAAAATTTCTTTTGATTTTGTGTTATCAGAAGATTGGAAATGTCTTTACAAGTTTATATATGTTCACTATGGATTTTTTTCATCGAATGTCCTCTTTAAATATCTAAAAACTGCCTCAAATCCATAGTTTTGAACTGACTGACTGAATTTTTAACTTCTGCAGTAAAAAATTTGCACAAGCATTCCTTCACATGTATGGAATTAATAGGACATAATTAAACAGAAATTGTTCTTTGCACATTGATATTTTCTGCTGACATATTCATTAGAAATGACTATCCAGGAAAAGTTTACCGGGAGATAGTAGGCAGCGCTTATTATGTAGCTCCAGAGGTACTGCGGCGAAGTTACGGGAAAGAAATCGATGTTTGGAGCGCTGGAGTCATTTTATACATTCTTCTAAGTGGTGTGCCCCCATTTTGGGCTGGTAAGGGAATTCTGTTTTATATCTTATGCATATTCCAAGATAGATTAGTAGAGTAATGCTAAAGGGGTGGAATTAGGAATGCAAACAGATACCGACGTATCAAATTCATAAGCAATCACACAAAACAAAGAAGATTACACAGTTCAACAGTGTGGTTACATTCACAAAGAGATGAGCCAAATTTTCAGTATCTTTGAGAAGAAGGTCATAATACTCTTTTCTTCGTCCCTCTTGATATAGATGAATATCTGTAATTCTAGATATCCCTCAAAGATGCAATACACAGACGACACAATGTACAAAATTGCAAAAGAAAAAAACCTTATGCTTTAAAGATTTCCGAGTTAGAGCCTCAACATCCCCTCCCCCCCTAATACACACACACACACACCATTCAGGGGCTAGGTTCCTAAAAATCTACACAACATGAATGCAAAGTAGCTGCAATAGATAATAAAATGAGAGAATTCAAGAAAATCATCAGTTGCTTTCACATGAAGCCTTTCGTTGATGCATCAGATTCTTGTACATTGATTCAGAAACTGAGAAAGGTATATTCGACTCGATCTTACGAGGTGAAATCGACTTCAAAAGTCCTCCATGGAGTTCTATATCTAATGGTGCAAAGGATCTCATTAGGAAGATGTTGACACAAGATCCAAGGAAACGAATTACTGCCGCACAAGTTCTTGGTGAGTAAAGCTCAAGTGTGTGTAAATTGAATTTGAGTTTATTGTTTCAGTAATACTATTTTACAAGTAACTAAAACTGCTCAAAAACAAAGTTCACTTCTCCATTCTGTCACATACCCATGGAGAAAAAGCCTCGAAATGGTATCGGTATTAGTTTCCCTGTGGGATAGCTCAACAACATGCAAATTTTACATTAGAATTTGCAAGGAACACATTTTCATAATAAACATGAGATTTAAAAGGTTTGAAAGTGTACTTGCATACAATTATGGTCTACTGTTTAGTATGGCCTGGATCATAAAGCTTACAACACAGTTGCTATGCTCATTGGACAAATATGAAGTAACAGGGCCATTCGAAATGGAGATCTTGTTCTTTAAAGATCTTTGGAATTTTTCGGTCATTATTTTATATTGTTATCAGTGTATCCATCGGGGTTTAACATCATTTAAAAACTAGAAAGCTTGGTAGAAAGTGAAATTTCACCTCATTGCATACAAACGAGGGCTTGGCCGAGTCTTGAACAAGTCTGATAAATAGAAAATCAGTATAAAAATCCAATCAAATCTTGTTCAGTCTTGACCAAATAGCAACATTTTCAGTTTGCAGTCACTAGAAATCTCAGTAAACTAAAGCCAAGTGAAGAGTTTTTCTTTTTTCCTACTTTAACAAGGATATATAGTTGATACTCCAATGTTTGGTACAGAGCACCCATGGATGAGAGAAAATGGTGAAGCATCTGATAAACCTATTGACAGTGCAGTACTAACTAGAATGAGGCAATTCAGGGCAATGAACAAGCTAAAGAAGCTTGCTTTAAAGGTCTCTTCCCAATCCACCTTTATCTTTTTGCATGGGGTTTACCACTTTGTTAAGTATCGCCAGTCTACCGGCGTGGAGAGTATCATTATTGCAGCAAATTTCTCATCTATCTAAGGCCTGCTTTATGAGTTTTATATCTCTTTTATGAGAAATTACCTATTGTGAACCAGTTCACAATAAATTGGTGTGAAGTTTCATTCACAACATTCAGTTTGAATCATTGATTGATTTTACAGAGTGAAATCTGACAGCTTTTTACTTGGGTTGATAAAAGCAATCAAGACACTTTTTTGGTTAACGAATCAAGATGCATTTTTTAAGCTCTCCAAAATTTAATCAGTTCAAATTATTTTTTTAATCTTTTAACTTCGCAGCTTTAAAAAGCATTGCTTGATTGGTCCAATCAAAGTGATTTTTTATGAGTCTTAAGTCAAGGTGTGTGGGATAATACCGCACATGCCAGTGTGTAGGTGATCATCATCCTTTACGAATAAAACTTAGATGAAATCCAACTCCAATAGGGAACTGCACCATCTGTCCACATACCATTTATGCTTGCATTGTTGATCTCAGCAACCCGTTTGGAATCTCTTTCTTCTTTCTTCTTGGATAGTGTATGATGTTAATATGGTTGTTTCTTTTGTTTAAGGTCATTGCAGAAAGCCTCTCTGAAGAGGAGATTAAGGGCTTGAAGCAAATGTTTAAGAACATAGACACCGATAATAGTGGCGCAATAACACTTGAAGAGTTGAAGGCAGGGCTATCTAGGCTAGGATCAAGGATGTCTGAATCTGAAGTCATGCAACTGATGGAAGCAGTAAGATACATTCTATTACCATACTTTGATATATAGAACACAAAGCATAATGCCTAGACGACAACTTACCTTTTTCAATGATTGTGATAGTGACAAGGCCCACAAAACTGAAACTTTAGTAACCTTTTCAGTGATGTGATAGTGACTTATCATAGACTGTCGCCATGGCTTATTAACATCTTGGAGAACACGAAGTGCGACTCTTGCTAATTATTTGTGTGATCTTTCAGGCCGATGTCGACAAAAATGGTACTATTGATTACATTGAGTTCATCACTGCTACCATGCATCGACATAGATTGGAAAGAGAAGAGAACCTATACAAGGCTTTTGAGTTCTTTGACAAGGATCGAAGCGGGTTAGGATATTTTTCCTACTGCATGCAGTAACACTATGCCATCATCTGAAAATGGAATTGATACTTTGATTTTTATGCATAATGGTAGAGATTCAATTTGGGTTGGGCCTTATCTTATCGCCTGATACAATCATGAAAAACTTAACTCAGGCCAACTTAGCCAAGGCCTGAGTTCAACTCAAGCTCAAAAAAAGAGCCCAATTTAAAATAAGCCTGGCATTTTATAGCCAACTAAACTCAAAAGGATGAATTTAGACTCAAATCTGATTTAAACCCAAGAACCCATCTTATAAAATATGTAATTTTTATTTAGTATATTTATACCCAACTCTAAACTTAATATAATCCCTAATATAATCCACTCGAATCAACTACTCTCTATCCATGTCTCTAAATAGAACTTGAAATTACATATATTCTTACATGTTTGTAAAGGATGAGAGACAAAAAAGGTAAATCGAGAAAGTGCCCAAAAGGCAAAAAAACCGAAGGCCCATCTGGGCCTTACTTATTTTTAGGGTCTGATGCTGATATAAAATAATCAGGGCGTGCTTGGGTCTGATCTAAGTTAAGGCCTTATAATTGTACTGCGGGTCCAAACCATATTGACTTAGGGCCAAACCCAGCACAACTTGCACCCCCTAGTTTAGTACAATTCATACTAATAGTTATCATGCAGATGTAAATGCAAATTAAAATCAAAATGTTTGTCATTCTTTCTGTTCTTACCAGGTTCATCACAAGGGAGGAATTGAAGCAAGCCATGACTGATTATGGAATGGGAGATGAAGCGACAATCGATGAAGTCCTTAATGATGTTGACACTGATCATGTAAGTTTATTTGTCTATCTTTTCAAGAAAATTGCAGTTAGTGATTGAACTTGAGTTGGGTTTTAATTTGAACCCATTGAAGAAAAAAAATTGAATTGGGGTTATCCAGGCTTGAACCGGGGGGGGGGGGGGGGGGGGGGGGGGGGGCAAATAAGCCTAGATATGCATTTCGGGTTTGAAATTGGGATCTGATCTTAAACTGCAAATCGGCCCTGACTCTAGTTTAACAAAATCAGGCCAAACTAGTTTCCTAGTCCAATCCTCACGCTCGAGCCCTTTACTTACAAAATGGGCTAGGGCCCAACCAACACAAAAGACTAACCAACCTTCTAAGGTACGTATTTTATTTTCTACTCTACCTACATTGATATCTGATCATCTAATTCAACTCTTTGCAGGATGGAAAAATTAATTATGATGAGTTTGTAGAGATGATGAAGAAAGGAACTCAAGATTCCCCTGGAAACAGAAAATCTTATTGAATTGTTTTCACAATTTCCAAAATATTGCCCCCTGCCTTGCTTGATTTCCACATATTCGAAAAGCTTTTATTTATGTGCTTATTTTAATTAAATAGTTTGGTTTATTTACTTCTTAAAAAAAAAAAAAAAAAATCGTGTGGTCTGTTCATGTAAATTCAAATGAGCTTGTTCAGCTCTTATAATGTATCTATGTTATTTGAGTGTATTTAGTATTAAATGGTGACTCCAATTATATAAGAAAAGAAAAGGGTTATATGGCTACACATGTGTAATCTAAATGTTTTTTTAATTTCTTTTTGACATTTTTCCCATTATTTGATTTTTTATTGCATTCTGCATTTTCTCACTAGAAATGAAAAAAATCGTGAAAATTCATGGCAAGAGATCAAAATTTCGGGCAACACTAATAGTTTTAGTCTCTTGAGAACTGGTAAGTATTGGCCCACATTTTGACCATATCAGCTAATATTTGTATAAAAACCATTTAAAATGAAAAAGAAAAATATTATATATAAAATGACTTAGTCATCCGAGTACAGTTCTAAACTCTCCTAAATTTTGATTATTTTAAACTAATTACTATTAATATGTGGGATTACAACAATTCAAATCATGAGGAATAAGTTTATGCTATCATCCAAATGCTAAGGATGACAATAATCATTTAAGAGTCAAGACACATTAATGCAGTAGGTAACTTTGTCCTAACCTTGGATTGATCAAAAGTACTAGCACAACAAAAATAAAATGTTACATTTATAGGTGGGATTTTTATAAAAACTATAGTAAATAAAATTTTAAGAAATAAAAAAACTCATTTTTAACGGCAAATGTTTTTTCTTCTTTTTACTAGAGCTTTTTGTTTTATACTTCATGCAATTCAACCACCAAATAGTATTTCTTCCATAATCAAGTTCATAATTGTTCTTCATTTATGCTTGACCAAATGGTAAGTTATTGTATAACAATGCTAATTTTACATGTTAAGTCTACTTCTAATCATAGAAACACTTAAATCTAAAAACCTACCTATGATGGTTAATAAACTAAAATCCATGAGAAGCATTCATAAACTAAGATACACCATGATGTATTATAGACCTGTAAAATAAAAGGCTAAGAAGTCTAATAAATCATATGTTAGATAGTTTAATAACCCTTTATAATAATTTATTTATGTATCATGTTTTTCTTTTAATCATAGGAAAAGATTCACTCTCCACTGTCGGGCACCACACTTCTAAGATGAAGGTTAAATTGATATTCTATTTTATGCACACAATCGTCATCATTATCATTATCATTATCATCATGAAAAACCTTTTGAAAAAATATATTCATAAAAGACCAGAAACTATTTTGCAAGAGGACTCGAGCCAGCTCAAATTAGAGCTTTCCTTCAATTTTAGTCCCAAGCACAGACCCAAGTTTGTCCAGCCCAAGACTACATTGGCTTCATGATGAGGCCAGGGTAACCAAATCCTAGATGCATCTCCACATGTAAACTAGAGAAATTATCCATTACAGAAATTGATGTCAACATCCAATCACAACCTTTGGATGAACAAAGAACTATACATTTCACTTTTTAAATTAATTTGATAATTCAATCCAATGACTGTTACCAAATCATCTCAGTATAACTGGTATTCCAATAAAGACTGATACCAGCCATATCAAGAAACCAGCAATTCATTCTTCATCAATACATCTAAATGGATTCATCGATGCTTAACATGAACATTGAATTATTAGATTCGCCCTGGCATTTCTCTTAGATATTCAAAAGATGGACAAGTCAGCTATAGGAAGCATATGGATACAGATGTTACACGAATGAAGAGCAGGAAACAACAGTGTCGTTCTTATCAACAACTACCTGGGGCTTAATAGAGGTCCACCATTCCAGCAAAGACAAATTAGGTATTTCTTTGACAGCAAATCATCCACCTAGGTTTGATATTCCTCAGTATTGTAACTCAATGAACAAACACCATCTCCTTCCGGCAACTGCAGTGAAATGGCTCTGTTTTCAGCCTCAGCTATTGTTATCCTCATCCTTGTTGCTAAGTTGTGGCGTGTATTGACCAGTAGATGATGGTGAGTAACCAGGAGCAGTCGGCGAGTAGCCAGCACTTGGACTGCAGATGGCAGTAGTCAGTAGGAGATCAAAAATCGCCACAACAGCCAAGACAGGCCAGCTCAGTGTATCAGCTGGCCAACTTTTTAATTTTTCAACATATACATACAGAAAAAAAGAAAAATGTATCAGGCCCCTAACACTGGCCTGAGACCACATCGGCTGATAATTAAAACATTAGTTGCCAATTTATGCTCGAAGGGGTTTGGGCACACCATGGCAACATTGAAGGTCATGCTAGGTGGCAAAAATATGGAAAATTTGACGGTGGGATGATGTTTTCCCAGCTACAAAGAACGAAGACTATAAATTTGCCACTAGATGTTGTGATACAGAAAACACCATCCCTCCCATGTTGTTTCCAATGTGTACATTGGCCCAAGGATAGCAATCCATTCTGCCAAGTTCATGTGGAAAAGATGAAATATTAAGAAAGAAATTGGCTGTTATAGATGCCAATTTGTTTGCTTTAATTCCCCCCAAAAAAAAAAAAAGGCAACAAGAACAGCCTCACATACCTGTACTGAGGAGAACTTGGGCTATAATTTGGGCCACCACCTGAACTATATGGGCTGCAAAGAGACCAATACCATCATTAGGTACCTATTCTCTATACCAGAGTATAATGAAAGAGAAAAATACCATCATCTGCTAGAAATTACATGTAAAGCAAGGTTGGAAAACTCAGGACTTGGCCTCAACTCATAGCATATATAAAATGGATTAGTAATCTATTTTATATTTCATTGATGGAAGATGAAGTTACTTTAAAACCATCCAGCCAAAAGTATAATGTAAGGTGAGAAATTGCTCAACAACCAACCATTGTATATGTGTTTTACTTAAATATAAAATTCAACAAGGAATAAACATCAAGTGCCAGAACAGTGGTTTGTGGATTTTTCAGCATGACAAAGATCGTGTATGACCCATTCAAATTCAGACAAGGCATTGAGGCGTCACGAGTAATAGCATAACTTGGCCGAGTCACACCAATTTTTTACCCAGCTACCTAAAAGTTTGTCAACTCAAGCAAGTTATAAGTTGACTCACCAAGTTCAACAATGGTATAAAGATCAGAAAAGGAAAGCTTATCATAACTAGACATGGTATCAGAACTCTGATGTGAACTGTACTGCAAGTTAGCATCACATTGGTGTTTTTTGAGCCATCTCAATACCATCAGATCAAGGTTATCTGTTTCCTTGTATTGTTGATTGCTCAAGCGTGACACATACACCTATGTAATAAAAATAGCAATGCACTTACCCTATCCTCGTGAGCCATCAATGAGGTAAAATTCATTTACCTCACAAATTACAGTGAAGGTTGAGCAGTGAGCACACATCACATGGAATTAATTAGGTCAGATGGAGACCAGCAATCACACACACCACCTAATGATAACTACTAGCTCGCCACTAATGCTAAAGGGAAGCTAAGCTGGTAAGAAACATACCTGCTGGGACTATATGTAGGGCTTGGGGGAGAAATTGATGGCGATGTGGGAGAATACGATGGTGAAGTTGGACTGCAACAAAGGAAAATTTATAATTAAATATGACATCATACGATCAAAATAGCCAGTCCTGTCAGAGTTAAAAACCCCAAACTGGCATGTCTCACTGAAAGACATAAATGGTAAACTTGCAGAAATGAATTCATTAGAAGAAGAAACAAACAAGACGAAAAAAAACCAACACCCTATCCACCACAGCAGCAGCAAACATAGAAGTTCCACCTGATGTGGTCATGATCAAGGATCCTCTAATCCTTATTTTAGTGAAAAATAAAAATAAAAGAGGAGATGAATCATTTTAGTTTTTTACTCTCGACCCATGGCACATCAGATTCTATTATTTACCTGTAATTTGGAGAAGTTTGGCTGTAAGGACTCGCTGGCGAGAGTCTCGGGCTGCTTGGTGAGTATGCAAGTGAAGGACTATATTTTGCTGAAGGTGGGTTATAACTAGGAGATGTGGGACTGTAGCTGGGAGAGGTAGGGCTGTAGCTTGGTGAAGTTGGACTGTAACCAGGTGAGGTTGGGCTATAGGCAGGAGAGGTAGGGCTGTATGAAGGAGAGGTAGGGCTGTATGAAGGAGAGGTGGGACTGTATGAAGGCGAGGTGGGACTGTATGATGGCGAGGTCGGACTGTATGATAGCGAGGTCGGACTGTATGCAGGAGAAGTAGGGCTATAGACTGGAGAAGTAGGACTATAAACAGGAGAAGTGGGACTGTAGCTTGGTGACGTGGGACTGTAGCTTGGTGACGTGGGGCTGTAGCTTGGTGACGTGGGGCTGTAGCTGGGAGATGTAGGACTGTAGCTGGGAGATGTAGGGGAGTAAGATGGACTTGTAGGAGAATATGCAGGACTAGTTGGACTATAACCAGGAGAGCTAGGGCTGTATGTAGGAGAGCTGGGGCTGTATCCAGGTGAGGTAGGACTATACCCCGGAGATGTGGGGCTGTAACCAGGAGAAGTAGGGCTGTATCCTGGAGATGAAGGACTATATCCAGGAGATGATGGGCTATAGCCAGGAGAAGAAGTAGGAGAGAAGGCCATCCCACCAACATAAGGCGAGAATTGAGCATCTGTAATTGGTGAAAAGCGGGCATTTGGGCTCATCAATGGAGACATAAAACCATCACGATAAGGAGTTCCAGAGATGGGTGAATGCGAAGGCGTCATGCCAAAGTCAAGACCTTCTACATAACTAGGCAGCTGAAGTTCAATTGCATGTTGCAACATCTGATCATTCAAATACAAGGCACAGTCACCTGTCCCTATGGGTGCAAGCTGCCCAAGCATGATATTTTCAGTAACACCTCTTAGATGGTCTGCTTCAGCAAACAAAGCAGCATCAAGAAGAATGTCTACAGTTTCTTCAAATGAGCATCTCATCATTGGCCCAGTGTCATTGCGATTAATACCATGTCGGGTGATGGCCATTAAATGACCACGGTAAGTCATTGTGTCACATAGAATAGCCAAGTGCCGGTAGTTCACATAAGAACCATCAAAAGAAATAACTACACGCAACTCATCCAACAAAGCCTTACGTACAGCCTCAATTCCAAGAACTTCAATAACTTCTATCAAGTGATTACTTGTCGTCCTAGTTGCATCAACATCTTCATGACACATCACAGCCAACAGGTTGACACCTTCTGTGTCTAGCATCCACTCTATTTCAGGCTTAAATCCTTCATTGTCATCAAATCTGTTAACTTTTCCAGACTTGATGAACACCTTATTGATATCTGGAATGCCTCGAAGGGCCATTTCCGTTAACATGTTGCTCTCAATCTTTTTAAGGAAGACATCATCTTCGGAAGATTCATCCTGCAATTCACCTTTAGGAGCCTCATCATTCATTATACGAATGCGGAGAATTAGTTTTTCAGCATTGTCGTCATTAAATATACACGTTAAGTCATCATCGAACTCGAGGTTAATCTTCTCTGCAATATCTGCCATGCTCAACTTCTTATCCACCATCATTTCCCGATTCAGCTCTATACGAAGCAGCCAAGGTGAGATTTTTTCTGGGGCAACTTCTTCATCTGGCATTTCATAATAGGACTTGACAAAATCCATATCTTCCTCAATAATGGTGCTCATAGGATCTGGATCATACCAAACTTCAGTTGCTTGAGTTACACTGCGCAAAGTAGTGTATTCCAAAGCACATTGGACATTTTTTGCCTTTTCTTTTGTCTTGTTGACTTCAGGCTTCAGGTACACCGAGAGTGAAGGGGTTTTAATTTTCTTTGCGACATTTATAATTTCCCTCAACCTTGGAACACCCAAAGTGACATTCTTTGCACTCACACCAGCATAGTGAAAGGTATTCAGAGTCATCTGTGTAGCCGGTTCACCTATGGACTGGGCAGCCACACACCCAATCATTTCACCAGGTGCCACCAATGACTGTAAAAAGCGAGATTCTATCTCACCAATGACCCATTCAAATGCCTCACGAGTAAGCCTGTACTCTTTCAAAACACGCTTACTGGCAAATGTGCTACGAAGCAAAATGTTGAAGAAGAGAGTGGCATTTTTTTGGGCTTCCATGCTCAGAAAATCGTCACCAGGGACAACCTTCAACCTTTCTTGAAGCTTATCAACTGCTTCAACAATCTCCATGGGATGCATGTCAGATGGCCTTCTCAAGTCAACCTTAAATGTCTTTTGAGCATTCCAAATAAGTCTCTTAAGATTAACTGGCATGGGCCAAGCGTTATCCCCCGTGGTAGCAATCTCAGTACCAAGCTGGTATCGATCTCCTTCCAGTTTCTCAACTTCAGCATCGAAGACATTCCGAAACTCCCGAATGGTCTTCAAATCCTCAACATGCTCGGGTAACATGTAACTTGGACTCCAGTTTGCATTGTCAAATTCATACCTATAAACATTGTCGAATTCTTTCTTCTTCATTTTCAAGGAATCTAATTTCTGCGTCTCAATCCAAACAGCATCCATGCCATCCTCTCCATACAGAAACTGAATGACATCCCCAAGGGAGTTCCTTACAGTACTATCATATTTGACCATAATGTCTTCCATAGCCTTCACAAGACGCCTCTGGATGTATCCAGTCTCAGAGGTTTTGACTGCTGTATCTATCAGACCTTCCCTACCACCCATAGCATGAAAGAAAAATTCCTGTGGAGTCAAACCACGGAGATATGAATTCTCCACAAAACCACGACTTTCAGGCCCATAGTCATCTTTGGTGAAATGGGGCAATGTCCGATCATTAAAACCATAAGGAATCCGTTTCCCCTCAACGTTCTGTTGCCCCACACAAGCAGTCATCTGTGAAATGTTGATAAAACTTCCTTTTGAACCGGCTGTAACCATTGCCTTCAGATTGTTACTTTCTGATAAGCTCTTCTGTGCACTACTCCCAGCATCATCACGGGCCTTATTCAACACCTGCAAGAGAATACTTACTAGGATGATCAGTGAAACCTGTCAAAAATCAAGTGGTAATAGAAAGCAAAATCCAAATTCGGAAGTTCAAGGATATGAGCACCTGGTTCACTCTGTTTTCAAATGATTCCATCATAGTTCGTCCAGGTTCAGCCTCCAACTGTTTTTCTTGTGCAGCCTTGATAAGCTCTTTCACTTCATTCTTTGCCTTAGATATTGTTTCATTAATTTTCTCCATTGTTACTGCATCTGCGATTGTGTCCCCAATTCCAATGCTAAAAGCATTCTGCAAAAGCCAGTAGTTCACAAGCCATTGCGTGTGGCCCAAAAACTTGCGAGCAGCATCCGGACCAACCTCTTCCCTGCAATCCAAAATCCACAAAACACAGTTCACCAATGTTACAGTGAACACATGTCAATAGGCACAATTGCCGGCAATAGTGGAGAATGGGATTGCATACCAGATAACATGAATGAGACTTCCAGTTGATGTACCAAGTGCTTTCTTACAGAGTGTGCCTGAAATAAGCTCCCCCTTTTCAATCCTAACTAGTGTATCTCCTGGAGTTATAAATCCTGTTTCTGATTCTGAATGCCATGCAGAGGTTCTTATGAGATTTATCTGCTTTGGAATGATAAGATTAAATACTTGCTTTCCTGTCCAAAGAGGTCTAGGCTTCAAAATGGCTGGAGCAGGTATTTTCCCATCAAAATCCTCCCACCACATCAAAATGTTCATAAAGACATCCTACCACAAACCAAAATAGAATTATCTCAGTTCATACAAAACATCACATTTATCAAACATGACAAAGACATACATCCCATCCAAACCTTCTCTATGAATGTATCTCTTTTAGTGATCTTCCGGCACCCTAAGAGTGTATCCTGAACAATGCCCATAACAGGACGATTTGCTTGAGGTGATACAATGCATTTCGGTACCATCATTAGTTCAAGGACTTCTGCTCTAGTCTCAAATGACTGAGGAACATGCATATTCATTTCATCACCATCAAAATCAGCATTATAAGGAGATGTCACAGACAAATTCAAACGAAAAGTTGAGTATGGCATAATTTTGATTCTATGCCCCATGATAGACATCTTATGGAGACTAGGTTGACGATTAAAAAGTACATAGTCCCCATCTATCAGATGCCTCTCCACCTGCAAACAAGATTGAAAATGGTAAGACAAGAACAGAACGCCAAAACTGAAATAAAAAATTTGACCAAAAATTAAAAAGATATTTACCTTGTATCCAAGCTCCAGATGATGATCACTACTCTTCTTCAAATACCTAAGATCAAGCCTCTGTCCATCTTCCCTTATGATATACTTGGCACCAGTCTTGCCAGGAGGAGGATGAGGCCCATACTCTACAAGCTCCTTCAACCTACAAGTATGGGAACACCATTACTCACAGAGAACATGACATCCGCAATTGCACATTAAATTTAAGGTCTAAAATAAAACAAATAAAGTAAGAAAATTGAATTTGATACCTTTCAATGTTATATGGAGTCACAGTTTCTGGATATGTTAAGTTCAGAGCAATACTCCATGGTACTCCTAGCTGATCAATGTTAATTGTTGGATCTGGTGTGATGACAGTCCGTGCAGAAAAATCCACACGTTTTCCCATCAAGTTACCTCTAATCCGACCCTCTTTAGCCTTAAGTCTACTACATATAGATTTGATAGGTCGTCCTGATCGTTGTGTAGCCTAAGATCAAGCAGAAACAGTCGATCAAATTCATAGTGAATAATTAAGGATCAGTAGCCTAGAGGATAATGTTATAAATGAACATATGCATGTGGTACATACTCTAGGCTGACCCGGCAGCTCATTATCAAAATATGTAGCAATGTGAAACTGCAACAACTGGGCAAATTCTGAGATGATATGGGCAGGAGCTCCATTCCTCTCCTGCCTTCTGAGATTCTCATTGTGTCTGATAATCATTGCCAACTGATGGGTCAAATCGTCCTGTTTCATAAAAGAAACCAAAATAAATCTGCCATGCAAGTTATTTGCCACCATTATTGAAGAATTTATAAAAGCATGGTAATATCCTCTAATGAGAAAATGGAATTCCAAATAAAACTTCTATCAATGCTCCTAAGCAAAATTTTAATTAAGGGTGCAGTTTCAAGTGCAAGAGAACCTTGACTTGAAAAGTAGAGAATAATAGAACATATCAATAAAAGAAGCTTGCCTCGCTCCGAGAAGAGGTATCCATCATCACCGAAGGTCTCACAGGAGGAGGAGGTATTGGCAGAACTTGTAAAATCATCCAGTCTGGACGTGCATATTTCGGGTTCAAACCTAACAGCATGCAGTCTTCGTCACTTATTCGCTTGAGAACAGTAAGAACCTGGTATTAAAAAAAAAAAGTAATGGAATAAGAAGGAAATAAAGAATGTATCATTCAAAAAATAAAAAATTTAAAAAAAACACCATAAAGAAAGGAGAGAAAGCCATAAAAAGACAAGAAAAAGAAGAACAATAAGCGATTGCAGATGAGGTACCCTTTCTGCAGAAAGCTGTTGTTTTCTTTCAACAGGTTCAGGAAGCGGCTCTTGGTCATCATTTTTCTTCCTTGTAGCCTTGTATTCAGCAATCATTTTCATACCTTCAACAGTTAACTTTGGTTGTTGAGCACCACACCCCCCTCGGCTCTTTTTGACAGGTTCTTCTGAATCTTGACCTTGGACATCCATTTCATCTCCGCCTTCACATTTTGTTTTATTTTTACAGGCATCAAAAACCTTTTTTAATCGATTTTTTGGATTCTTGATTTTCTGAGCTTGCTTGAATTTGTGATCATCCTGAAATAAGCAAATCACACAAACTGATATGGACAATGGGAAAAAAGAAGCAGGCAAACCTAAATGACCATAAAAATGAGATGGTAATAGCAGAAAACAATGATGTTCATAGGAGATAAAAAAAAACATTTCCCTTGAAAGAATATCAGGTTAATAATACTACTGGAACTCCACATAAATATATTGAAGGAAGATTAATTCCAAACAGAAAAAAGTAAATTTTGGAAACAGACATTCATAAATCCTAATAGAGAAGACATTGTCTGGAAAAAACACACATACAAAGTTCCAACACAACAAAAGCTGATTTAAGCAGAACATAAATCACATGAAAAAAATTGCTCAAAAAGAAGCTGACTTGAGCAGAATATACTTAATAGCCAATAAAAACACAAAAATCCATTAGTCTTGATTAGCTCCATCTTCCATGTGACATTTCTATTCTTGCATCTCCCTCCTTGGCAGACTCCAAGAAGGGAAGATGATTGCAGCTTCAACTTTCAACAAAGACATTAGTCTATCACCAATAGGCATCCTTTGATTCGACATTGATTTCAATTAAGTCAGCCAAAATGGTCCTCTCAGCCATAACGATTGCCAAAATTAGTGGTTGACACGAACAGGGCTTTGAGATAATAAAGTGGAAGGAGAGTAAGATTCAGAAAAAGAGATACGCCCTTTGCCTGGCCAAACTATTCAAGATCTCTTTACAAACAGCAACTAATCCATCAATTTGGGTTCAGTGTATGCAAGAACCTCTAATTGTAATTGTGTGGATCAAAGAAAGAAATGATCCTACCACCCTTTACTAGCCATATAGAGTGATACTACCTATCAAAATTCCATTGCCATTCTAGAAGAATCTTTCAAAATATGTGTAGATTATGGATGTGCATCTTTATTATACTAATTTTAACAAAATAGAAATTGAGAGAAACTCATTTGAGATGGTTTGGTCATGTTAGTAGAACACTAAGCACAGTCTCAATACATAGAGTGGAGAGGCTATGGATCGAAAGCACTAAGAGAAGAGGACGACCTTCGAAAATATGGAGAAAGGATAAAAAATGGCATGTTAGACTGTGGAGTGACTGATATAGTGTATGACAGAGTTAATTGGAGAAGAACAACTCATAAAGCCAATTTCAGATAGATGGGATTACTGGCTGTTGATGATGATAATGAGAATACTACTCATCCAAAGCACCAAAATATATTGACAATTGAACTTCCAAGCACCTTATAAGTCTTACATACACAAACAAGCATATTAGTGTTTTAATTGTATTACTAAAAATTACTTCATGTTAACTATAATATTAACTAGCTGTTACAAAAACTTCTAAAAAATAAGCCTTTATAAGTTTTTTCCAAGAAAAGCAGGCATAAATAAGGTAAGCCTGCCTTAAAGCTACACAAAGCGCAAAATGGGTCAGGTGCCTAGGTGAGGCCCAAGGAGCAACTAAGGTGTATCTTTGACTAGTGTGTTGATATGAATGCACTCTGTCCATTCATCTCACCAGAAATTAATAACAACAGCTAAGAATAACCTAATTATCCAAAAAAAAAAGGACTGGTCCTTAACTTTGGAATGATTAAAAAAGGACTGGCCTTCACCTACAAGATTATCCAATTCTCAAACGGGCAAGAGTCCCACCAGTCTTCCTATTAATCCTGAATTCCAGATGCATCGACATTTCTTAAATAATTTCTCACAAAGAAATTCATAACAACAGCTCAGAGAATCCTAATTATTCAAAACGACCATTCTTCATCTACAAAATGTCCACTTTTCCAAATGGGCAAGAGTCACCACTGCTGTAAAATGATTTACAAAGAAAGCAGCCCATGAATTCTGAATACCAACCACACTCATTATTTTTTGAATATTAAATTGTATCAATTTGAAGTTGATATGATGCACCCAGGACAGCCAACTCAACATAAATTCATAACAACAGCTCAGAAGAACCCAATTGTTCAGAAAGGGCCAGCTTTCGCCAACAAAATCATTCAGTTTTCAAGGGAAGTAAAAGGAAGAAATCAATTCAGTGAGAGAGACCAGTGGAGTACCTCATCAACAAGTATTTTGGAGCAATTGAAGCAGACGCAACGCATAACGGTGAGAACAGTCTTCAAGAAGCCAATATGGAACATGGGCTTTGCAAGCTCGAGGTGCCCGAAGTGCCCAGGGCACTCTGCCATGTTCGCCATGCAAGTCTCGCACTTCATCTTGCGGTCGATGGTCCCGAGTCGGGAGTCACTGAGCCCTCCCGGCTTCGGCTTCCCTCTCTCCATTGTCTCGCTGTGCTCGATCTGCACCACCGACATTTGCCTCTGCAAAATCAAAGAAAGAAATAAATTGGACTGTCAGGATCGGTGGAGGAAAGTAAAACCCTAAAGGAGAGAAACGGACGGTAGAGGTGAGAGAATACAATCTCGTCGGGGCTGAGGATGCCAAACTGGACCGTCCTAACTTTGGCGACTTCCGCCGGCGAGTATGGGAATCGCATGTCCATGATTGCAGATCGGACGATGTATGATTTACTAAATAAGAACTAAAGGTTTTCGAGAACGGTCGAGGTTTTAGTTTTCGCTTTTCCAGTTCGCTCTCCCTCCCTCTCGACGTCAAGGCGAGAGCCAGAAGTAAAAAAACAAGGGTTTGAGAGCAATTTATAGACGAGGGATAGCCCTTGCCGATTGAGCAATTTCCACGAAATGAACGTTGATGGACTCTAACGTGCGCCAGGTGCGCATGAATAATTTAAGAGCTAGTTTTAATTCATCACTAACCACTAGTTTCGAAACTTGAAAATTTTGAGTGAGTTTATTTGAGTTGAAGTAATTTGTTAAGTTAAGTGAGTCATTAGGGTTTTAAATTGAGTTGAAAATTTTGTCTAAATTTCTTAATTCAAAAATATTTAAATTTTAGATATTCGGATTTTTAAACTCTATCGATTATTGTTTTAATCTTATAATTTTAACCTTTTAAGTTTTGATTAATTTTTAAAAATTTAGAATAAATGAATAAGAAATCAAATAAAAGTAAAACTTTTAAATCTTTTTATGTACATGGCTCTCTTTATATCATGTGAAGTGAAATTGAAGACTCATCAAAAGAATCATATGAGTAGACAATTTCTCAAAGTCTTATATCTACGTCTAATTACGAGTTTTTAAACTAAGTTAAGTTCTTAGTCAAATCTTAAGATAGTCACATATATGATATCTATATAGTTTTTAAGTGAATGAAACATGTCTTTGAATTGACTCATTTGAGTTCTTAGATTGATCGGATTAAAGGGTTGTTCTGAACTCAAACTCAATTGAAGTGGGACCTTAAACTTGTTTAAAATAAATAGGCCTGAACATGTATGTACACTTGTTCTACAAGTTGGAATTAGGCACGAGTTCATTTTTTACCATGTGTAATAAATAATGAGCTTAGGTTTTTAAGAAAAGCTCGTGAAGCGCTATCAGACTTTTTAGCTTAGATTAGGCCTTGTATGAGTAAGATGTAATCCCATCATCATTGAAAAATACTATTTTATTGAAATGTAAAATTAGCCCTTAAAAGGTAGATTTGAGGTTCACATTAAGTATGTGAATCACAAACAAGCTCCAACTGATGGGCACAAGCTTGTCATAGATCTAAATAAGTGGGCTCGGGCTTTAGCCTTAAAAGCCTAATGAGCTTGGATTTTGAAAATACAAATATTTTGAGGATTAAGAATAGAAAAGCCCAACATGAACTTAGCCCATGAACAACAACTTATCATAGATTCAAATAAGCGGGTTGGATTTTCTACAACAACAACTAATTTAATCATTTTAGACTTGTGATTTTGGATTTTGAAATGTTGATGGCTAAGCTATTGATTTTTCATAAATTATTTTCTAAAATTATGATTATTATATCAAGCTAATTTCTAAAATACTATAGTTACGAAAAGATCTATCTAAAGGAATGAGAACTTTCAAACGCCATGAGAGAATTGGCTAAGATAAACAAGCAATTGTTATTTCTTTTGTGATTCTATGCAAGATATCATAGATTTCACTAGTTTGGGAATGTGTTGTATCTCCAACCAGAAACTTGTGAACCGAACCATTCACCTCAACCAAGCTAAGGCCACAGGCCTTCTTCACCTCTCTCTCAAGCATCCTCTCCCTAACCTTCTTCACCTCATCCCATTTTCCAACCTTGGCATATACATTGGACATAATCACATAAACAGAAGCATCAATATCATCTAATCCTAGTTTTAAAATGCGCTTCGCAACACATTCTCCTTTCTCTAATTGCCCATTAATCATGCACGCGTTTAACAGAGAGCCCCATATCACTCCATTCACAGGGATTGGCATCGATCTGATGTAGTGTTCAGCTTCTTCCACGAGCCCGGCCCGGCCCAAAAGGTCTACTATGCTCCCAAAATGCTCCATCCTAGCCTCAATCTTGTAATCATTTTTCATGATGTTAAAGACCTTGAGACCGTCCTCAACTAAATTTGAGTGACTACAAGCATGCAAGACGCTAGTGAAAGTGACGCTGTCTGGTTTAAGTCCTTCTTCTACCATGTTTTGAAATAGGGAAAGTGCTTCTCTTCCATGGCCATGCATGGCCAAACCGCCAATCATTGCTGTCCATGCAGACACATCTCGCATGTCCATTGCCTGAAACACTTGAATTCCACTGTCCAAATCCCCACACTTTGCATACATGTGCACCAGGCTTGTGCCCAACTCCACCCCAGGCGATATCGCACCCCACCTACGCACTACAAACCCGTGCAAACATCTCCCCCACGACAATCCGCCCAAGCTAGCACACGAACACAGCGCAGCCACCACCGTGTTGTCGTTCACTTCCACATCTGCATACCCCACCACCATCTCCCCAAACAGAGCCAAGCCCTCTGCTTCACTCCCCGACTTCAAATGACAAGAAATTAATGCATTCCATGTGACAGTGCTTCTTTGGGGCATTTCGTCAAACACTTTCTTCGACGCCGAAATGCAATTCGACGCTGCGTACATATGCAAGAGGGAGGTTTGTATATGCATGTCATTGTGGAACCCGCATTTTAGAATGTGGCTGTGCAGTGTCCTGCCAAAGACTAAAGACATGGCACGTGCACAGGCCTTGAGGAGGAAGGCGAAGACATAATTATCAGCGTAAATTCCATTGCTGAGCATAGAGTGGAAGAGGTGAAGGGATTGACTTGGGGTGGCGCTGTTGGAATAGCCACGAATTACGGTGTTGTAGGCAAAGGGGCTGGGGTTATGGGAGTGGTCGAAGATGAGGCGGGCGTATTCAAGATTGCCGGAAACGGAAGTTGCGCAGAAGGCGACGAGACGGGCATGGACAAAGCTGTCGGCCCAAAGGCCGGACACAAGGACTTGAGTTGCGATTTGTTTGAGTTGGGCCATGTTTGAGCAGGTTTGGATGGCTAATACAAGATGGTGCTTGGTAACAATACTGCTTGAAATTTTTGCCATTGAGGTATTTTTTTAAAAAAAATACATCTCAAACATTAGATTCAACAGCAGAATCTCTCTCTGGATGAAAGAATTCATAGATAATGATGATGTGTTTTTAAACAAGTTAGTTTGAGTCTACTCAATTCAATATGATTTTGAGTTGAGTTTGACTTTTGAATTTTTAAATTTTGATTGAGACATTCTTTACTGAAGCCTACTCAATTTATTTTTTAAATGTTTTCTCTTATATCTTTTAACCATTAATGATCAAAATAAAGATAGTGTGTATTTGTATATTTTGAGTTGTTTTGGGTTGAAAAAAAAAAACTCATTTGAAATTTAAATTGATTTGGATTGAAAAATTTAAAATCAATTTGATTTGACCTGACGTAACCAGATTCCACCCGAGTGCACTAAGATATAAAACAACACTCAAGTTGAATCAGGCCAGGTTGAGTAATTTGGGTCATCAATTCGAATCAGATTGGTCGAGTTCAATAAGTTTTGACATGAATCAGATTGAGTTTATTAAAATCCGACCTAATTTGACTCAAGTTGTATCTCTATATCAGTAAATATAAGCATAAACATATAGATTTGAAAATTTTAACCTCTGATTTTTAAAGTTTGCAAATATCGAGATAAATATAATGGATGTCGTTCCATGCATCTTTTATTGGATGGGGGAGTTTGGATTTAGTAGGTGGGTTTCGCCATCAACTCGTCTCTTCATCATTTTAGAATTAAATTTTTAATAGATTGAAAAAGGTTGTCAAAAGTTCTTAATCATATCAAAAAGATTTGGAATATTATGAAAAATAGTCGAAAACTACATCAACCTTGTATATGTAGGAATTTGAAAGGGTAGATACCATTGTTTATCCCCATCTTTTGGTTTACTTTTACTTGCTAATCACGATATTCCAATTTGGAATCATATGAAACTTACCTTTTCAAGTAATAAAAAAATTCAGATTGAAGTTTGGAATAGAGTGATCAACTTACATTTTCTCTTCAGAGAAAAGTTTTACGTAGATGTCTGGATGACAATCATCTCTGATTAAAACCCACTTTAATCACTTGCATCACTGCCAAAATAGAGACATTTAAAGAGAGTAAAGTAACTATTAGTGTGGTCATCTTAACACGGGTAAAATATTTTAAGAGACACGAGATGAAGTGAAATATTCATTTTACCTCTATTGGTGCACCGCTCAACAAGTACCAGTGCACCGATAACACGTCACTCTGAATATATATGTTCTGTATACCGGTGCACCAGTACTTGTTGTCGGTGTTAGAATGTGTCCAACTATTAAATAATAAATTTTAAAAAAACACACACTAGGTGTCAGACCATTATATTTTTGAGTCTTCTGCTCATTTGAGTTACGTGATAAAAAAGGGCAAAGATCTAATTATGGAAGACGATGGTACAAGGGAGAAAGGGTTGTAATTGAGACCAATGTGGATCTCCACATCTGAAGAAAATTGTTTTAAGTATCGAAATGTTTAATATTAAGACTTGTAATGAAGACTATTTTCTAAATGATTGTTAGAAAGATTTTAATTGAATCTTAAATGATGCCATTGTTTTATATTTTCAAATGTTTAATTTTATCAAATAGTGCAATTTTTTAGGTTAAAGTAATAACCCATCTATTTTGTATTAAATTTAATTTAGATTAAACTATAATTCATAAAGATAAATGGCTTGGAGAGAAGAATGAGTCCGATTAGACAGTAGTGCAATTTGTGGCCCATCGGAGATAATAATTGTGCTTTTGAATAATGAAACCCTTTCGGACTTTTTTCTCCATTTTAGCTTGTAAAAAGTTTGATGGGAGTTTAAGACATTTATAATATATTATTATTGTTGAATTTTTAGTTTTGAAATGATGGATATGTCACACCCCAAATTTGGATGTGCGTTCGGAACGTGATTAATTTTTTCTTTTAAATAAATTCAATTATCAAAGTCTATGGGGTCTTTAAGAGAGCTCACTTAAGCCCATAGAAAATATCGCACATACTCATGTGGAGATTAGGGGTTAAATCAAATCCTCAATGAACACCAACTATTCTAATGATCACAGTCCTGATTGAACCATTCGATATTAGTATCAATTGTATCTGATGATTTTCCACTTTTTTTCCACTTACTACACAGGGGATTCACCAAACACACTATATTACAATCATCTACACATCATAGCATCATATTATCATATTACACATATATAACTTATAAACAATGTCTTTATGCCACAAATGGCATAATCACCAATGTTTACATATTTTTAACATATAACTAAACAAGTATAAATCCTACCCTCGAATAGCACTGAAGTCCAATTCCTAACCATCACAGAGGGATTATTTACTCTATGATCCAGTAATAACCTGCATTGTAAGGGACGTGAGCTCCAGTCCAGTGAAGAGATCTCAAATTAACAAGTCCCTCCAAATTTTCAGAATATCAAATTTACAATGCAATTTACGAGGAAAACACTTAGAACAGTATGGCATACCTTTACTATTTCTTCTTTCCTATCTACATACACACACATGCATACTCACGCATATACATGTAAACCCACCCAAGTATACACACAAATGCAGATGCCACCTACACATGCATTCTCACATTTGCACCTGCAAACTCACACATGTATTCATAATATCAATAGCACAATGCATGTTTAACAACATGGCAAACAAATAAATCATATTTACCATTTACAAGGTTACAACGAAACTTGTAATACACTAGGGGTATCCCACTCAACAGCAACTGTATAGGTCCTGGGTATCCCACTCAACCCTGTCGAGGAATCCCACTCATCATCGAATGCATTAAGTCAAGGCAAACAGAATGCAGCATTTTGCAAGAGCTCGACCGAACGTAAAAGTGTATGCGTATACATTAACACGTATATTAACTTCAACTACCCATAAACATGAAAACAATATAAAATCACCATTTACTTATGTTTTCTCCCTATACCCTTTCCCCGAGGGTTTGACAATTGAGTTCCACTCACCATCCACTAGTTTCAATTTAGGTTTAATAACCTAGAATATTTTCATCTCATCACCTGTACAAACTTAGTAGTACAGGGATAATCACTTACATACATAACTCTATGCATTATCAATTATCACACCCACCACATGCACCTGTACTATGGTATGAACCACCTGCATGTTCTAATATAAGACATACCATATGCACTATTGATCCTAGCATGAATCTCGTGCATGATCAAGGCCACATACATCACATAACCAATGCATGAATCACATGCATACACTAGTATATACATACTACATGCACTAGAAACCATAGCATGAACCTAATGCATATTCAATTATAGTATATATCAATTACCATAGCATGAACCACATGCACATGTATCACACTAAATGCATCAATTTTTTACATTTTTCATTATTTGTCTAAACCCATGAATCTACTATCCTCTAGACATCCAATGGGTCCCATAATGCGTTTGAGACCACTAGGCATCGGCTTCCCGACATCTTGTCATACTTATATTCTAAATAACTAGAACAATATCACGTCCCTTACAAGTAAATAGTGTCAGGTCTCACTTTTTGGTCCCATTTGGTATTTTCTATCCATTAATTTCCATAGGTCCCATTTTCCGTCCTAAAGTCTAATAGTTTCTAACACAAACTCATAATACGAGTCAAGTTGACTCTCCTCACCTTGATCGATGAAGTTACATGAGTTTCTCAATTTGTGTGAACGAGAGAGAGGCGGTCAAACTGATATAATTAAATAATAGTCAAAGTTATGACACTATTGATTTGTCTTATGTTCGGCCTTCCTGACAATTGAATTGATTCAACTGACAGAACACATTTTTGTTGAAAAAGATTCTCAGAATTAAGAAGCCGATGAATGGGGGTTAAAGCTTTGGTCTTTTAAGCAGAAACGTTGTTCAAAGTGCCCGACAATCGTTAATTTTGAGATTTTGAAATTTTAATTTAAAATCATCCGGGTTGGATATTAAACATCATTTAGAAAGTCATTTAAGTTTAAAATACTTTTCTTAAAATTCATCAACCCTACATCAAAATAGTTTTTAAAACCATATACTTAGCTCTTACAAAACTACTTAGTTAAATAGGTTAATTTTTCAAATACTGCATATATCATTTAAAAGTGTTAAAATCGCAACATAAATAATTAAATAACTACTTGGTTAACCTAAATTTTCAATTACAATTATTTTATACCACCTAATTATTTGAATTAATTTTAGAAACACCAAGGTTTTGAACTACGTGCACCACCTAAAAGGGGGTTACCACATCTGAGTAAATAATATCTTACATAATTTACAAAAATTTGAACATCTGGAAGAAATTTAATTCATTTAACCCACAGTAAGTCAATAAGATATTTTATATTTTATACTAACTTAAATATATAAGTAAACCATTAATTTAAACTCAAAAACTAATCTATAAGAGGTTATTCAATATTTAAAAGAGAAACCCATTTTCACTAAAATCTTTGAAAACAAAATTTAAAGCTCAAAACTACTCTATTTAAAAAAAATAGTCTCAAAATTTCTAAAATTTCAATTAGATAAATCTCCATATACTTTGATTGTCGAATTCCATTGAGAAATGACCTGGTTTGAAAATCTAAAAGAAAAAAAAACTCCAAAACACAGTTTCTGTTACCGGAGAAAGGAAGAAGAAATGAAAGAATGGAAAAATTGTAAAGGAAGGAATGGATGAGCGAGTGTGTTTGACTTTTTTTTTTTTTTTTTCCCACCCATCCTAACACGTGTCTTTTCCCCTCAGGACATACGGGTTTTCAAAATTTGGAAGTGAAAAGTTCATTTTATCCTTTATTTTCTGTATCTTTTTAAAAAACAAGTGTGAGTCGTGGATTGCTTTTGAACCGAGCATGCACTGATAATTTCGAACCGTGCATCACTTACTATTTTACTGATAATTTTCAAAAATTTACTATTTAATATTTTTTTTAAACTTTAAAGTTATTTTTTAAGCAATGTATATTTTTAAAATTATTCAAATTAAATATCTAAACTAATTATAATAATCTGGTAAAAATATTTTAAGATTTTAAGGTCTTTTGATTCTCCCAAACGCTTAAAATACATTGTTTTATAAATAAAGATATCCCTTATTATACCAAAAATACATTTAAGAGTGTCAAAAGAGCTTAAAATTTTAAAGTATTTTTATCAGGTTATCGTAATTAATTTGGATATTCAATTTGAGAAAATTTAAAAATACACAGTGTTTAAAAAGTAATGATCTATATTCCAGATACTACAGTACTGCATAATACATTACTTAAATAATAAAATCTTAAAGTTATTTTAAATACTGTGTATTTTCAACATTTTTACAAATAAGGATATCCTTCGGCTGCACTGAAAACATATTTGGAAGTGTCAAAAGGCCTTGAAGTTTTAAAATATTTTTATCAGGTTATCGTAATTAGTCCGGATATTCAATTTAAGAAATTTTGAATATACACAGTGCTTAAAAAATAATGGTCTATATTGCAGATGCTATAGTAATATATAGTGTGTTAGTTAAATAATAAAATCTCCCTTAAAATTTTAAAAATATTTTTTAAGGACTGTGTTTTTCTAAAAAATTTCAAATTGAATATCCAGACTAATTATAATAACATGATAAAAATACTTTAAAACTTTAAGGTTTTTTTATACTCCCAAACGCTTAAAACACAATATTTTACAAATAAGGGTATCCATCGACTGTGCCGAAAATATTTTTGGGAGTGTTAAAAGACATTTAACTTTTAAAGTATTTTTATCAGGTTATCGTAATTAGTCCAGATATTCAATTTGAGAAATTTTGAAAATACACTGTGCTTTAAAAATAACTTTAAAGTTTTAAAAGAGATTTTATTAGACCATTCTTTTTTAAGCACTGTGTATTTCTAAAATTTCTTAAATTAAATATCCGGACTAATTAAAATAACCTGATAAAAATATTTTAAGACTTCAGGTTATTTTGACACTCCAAATGTATTTTCAGCGTAATTGAGGGATAACTTTATTTGTAAAACAATGTGTTTTAAGTGTTTGACAGTATCAAAAGACATAGAAGTCTTAAAGTATTTTTAGTAGGTTATTGTCATTAGTTTGAATATTCAATTTAAAAATTTTAAAAATAATAATATTTAAAAAATAACTTTAAAATTTTAAAAGATGTACTGAAACGTTAAAAATTACGAGTGAAATGCTTAACGATGCAATTAAAATTATCAGTGGACTAATGGATTCAAAATCAGGTACACGATATTAAGAGTAAAATGTACCCTTCACCTGAAATTTTGAAAACACGTGTGTACACCGACAGAAAAGTCCCTTAGGATGGGCGGCCTTTTCTTTTATTGTTATCTTCCTACCTACCTTACCTCACCTCCTCTCTTTACGCAAAACCACCTTAGTGACTTGTGGAAGAGAAGCTCCCACGCCACTTAGGCTAGTGTCACTAGAGATGGTGAATAATCATCAATTTTTATAAATTTTTTATTTATTAAAATTTTAATAATTATCCATTTATAAATAAATCCAAAATTATATAATCTCTATAGTTTAGATAAATAAATTAAAATCAAATAATTACTATAGTTTTGGAAAATAAATTAAACCTCTCTTTAATTTTAAAATTTTAAATCACACCTTTAAAATATATTGAAAATCCAATATTTTAATTAAAAATCACTGAAATACTAAATTTCAAAATATAAAATAACATTTTGTAAAACTTCTGAATTTAATGCCGGGTCAAACAATTTTAATTGACAAAAACACTCTAAAATTCTGAGATGTTTGACACTTTTAAACATTTAAAAAAAAAAACTTTTATAAAATAAGGACGCTCTTGACCAATCAAAATCTACGCTTTTACAAATCAAAATGTCAGCCTGAAAATTTTTTAAGACGTAGAATTTTAAAACTAAATTAATGAGTGAAATTTGAGAATTTAAATACCTCAAATAATTTAATTTTTCTAAACACAGATTATTTTAAAGGTCTCAGCGGGAGAAAGTTAAGATAATTTCAACTTTGTCACTACACTTTAAACGAGTCGGATCCACTCAGATCGAGTCAAATTTTGACTCTACACAAAGCCCACTTGTTAATCTTTTAGATTAACAGGTCACTAATCACAATTAACAGCTAAATTCACATAATTAGACACTAATTTAGATCTCTTAGGCCTTTTTGTATTTTTTTTCTTATTTTGTATCTGCTTCTTCTTAATATAATCTTCTTCTTTACTGCTAAAAAAATAAATTTAGATCGGGGTATTATAGGATATGTAATATCTCTGCTCCAAGAGAGGGATTATCTCATATACTAAAACTTTACATATTTCATATTTATGAAATTATTTATCAAACACTTAATATTATGTCTCTATAAAAAGTCTCGCTTAAATGTATTTTCTCTATCTCAAAATGCTTGTCTCATTTCAATTTTTTATTTTATTTTTTAAGGATCATTTTTGCACAGAGTGTGCGTCAAAAATCTATTAATAGATTCTTTGAGTCAATACGAATATGATATGAATGATTTTGAGGGGGTAAAATTATGAATAACCCTCAATGAACTTAATTTAGTACTTAATGAGCCTTTACTACTATACAGCAATGCATGATTCTAGACAATGAGTGTCAGAGGTATAAATAATTATAAAATGCCATATGTGGATAAATCAAAGCTTATAAAAGAATGTCGTATTCCCATCACATTAGAAAGTGAGTTGGAGATTTAGAGCTCATTCAAAATGTTAAAGTTTTGATTTAATATGAAAATAAATAAATATGACAAGTAATTTGGGACAATTCTAAAGACAAGTATTTTGAGATGGAGAGAATATTTTACTGGCCTAACTTGTAAGTATATTAACATTCATTTTACTTTATTTAAATTTAAACTCCAATTGTTCAATTTAATGGGCCTTCTCCACGCAGGGTACAAAGGGCCCGACTTGTAAGAGTTTTTTCCAGGGTTACAAATTTCAATTGATACCGTGTATATTGGCCGATATATCTCAGATTTTTTAACACCAAGATATCTCGACCGTTTGCGAGATCTCATCGATATCAGCCAATACACATTCAATCGACCATATTTGCCAAAAAATAAAAATAAAAGAAAAGTCCACCAATATCTCAACCGAAATCTCACCAATATTTTTCCCCGGATCACCGGCCCACGCCCTGTATATCTAATCCGAGAGACAAAATAATTCAGTGGCCCACTGGTCCATCGTCGTGGTACCACATCAGGTGACAGTTGTCAAAGAAAAAAGATTGGCAAACGTCTCTCTCTCACTTGTGAAAGTGTTACTCTCCTGCCCCACTTTATCTTTCAAAAATCTTCTCGTGTTGTGTCAAAATTAAATTAATTATATCCTAAAAAAGGTTATTTAGGAATAGATTAATTGGAAAAAAATTAGATGGGTCATGTCAAAATTAATTTAAATAAACTACTCTACTTTTTTCAAGATAACAAACACGAAAGGAAAAATTGTACACATTTTGAAGTTTTGAAATTTATAAAATACATAAAGAAAGATTTTGCCAGTCATCGAAGTAAATACAGTATAAAAATTGAAATAAAATACAAAATATATAAAGTTCAGAGACAGGGAAAATGCTAGATTAATATTTATTTCATAAATTCTTATTATTAGATTGAACATTATATACTCAAGGTATAATTATTTTGATATTAAAAATTAAAACTATGGTAATTAAATGAAATTTATTTTATTCTTTTAATAACATTTATGACTATCTAATCAAGGGTTGCGATCTTTTCACAGGTGTTTTGTGTAATCCGACATGGATTTTAGGGTATTATCCATTTTACTCTTCCACTGCGGTATAAATTGACTCACTGACTGGTTCACCGGATCACTGACTCTCCCACTGCGGTATAAATCGGTTCATTGACTGGATCACTAAAATCGGATCACTGAAATTTATCTAAGTAAAACTGTTTTTTTTCATACGGAACAAAAGATCGGATTATTGAATTTTTTTTAAATACTTTTGTACGACACTGAAATGATAAAATAGATAATACTCTAAAATTCATGTCTCATTACACATAATACTGATCCCCACCCTCTGACCAATTATCAATATTTTATATAATAAAAATATACCTTACTATCTAACCCACTCATTACTCCTTAGACAAGATTTTGCGACATTTGTCCTTTGCAGCTTTCTTGACTCCAAAATCTTGGTTGCTTTCATAAGTTGTATAAATGAGTGAACTTCACCTTACAAGAAAAAGTCAACGGTATAAGTGAATTATAAGAGACTATTAAATTATTAAAAATAAAAGTATTAAATTAAATTAATTTAAAAATCATTTAATAAGTATTTTTATTTACTTTAAAAGAAATTGTAAACATTATAAAAGATTAAATTTAAATTTAAAATAATAATTTCACAATTTGAATTTACTTGTTTTGTATTTTTATCCATTGATATTGAAAAATTATCTATTCTAAGTTGGTTTAGAAAATAATTTAAACTTCTATATTTTATTTGTCAAATTTTATTATCTGAATTCATTAGCTACCAGGTTATAAATCAGAAATGTCAATACAATAACAGAAAGTCTTTCTTTCATTTAATATAGTATATAGTATGTGCATTAATAAGGATCTACTTACAAGTATTTCTTTAGAATTTAAAATCAAAGAAGATGTCTATTCATTATATTATATTCATAAAAATCAAGTATGAAGTAAATATTAATTTTAATTATATTGGAATCGAATGATTAATAATGACTTTAAATTTAAAATTATAATTTATGATATTTATTTAATATAATTAGATTGCTAATTACATGTCAGAACGTAGTTTGACTAGTTTCTGCTGCCATAAGCAACACTTGTGAACTGGTTGGCAACGGATAGTTTTCTCCTCCGTGTTTCTACTGTGGTTTCTACTCCTCTGCTGTGGAGTAATCAACCCTTACTATTCTCTTTTCTACTAATCATTGGGAGAGAAGATTTCCTCGTTCCAAACAGCGCAAGGAATCTGAAATCCAGAAACTCTCCGCATCAACAAGGGAGATTGGATTTAGGAAATTAGAAATAGAAATCCCCGAACAGAGGAAGTCTCATTGAAAAAAAAAGCTGTTCTTGCTTCCAGAACAAAGCTCCTGTTTTCTAAAACGGTTTGTCCTTTTCTGAACTCTCCATTTTTTTTATCCTTCTCTTTATGTAGTAGGAATCTCCAAACGGAGAGATTCCCCCCAAAATATATCTGAAAGAAAAAATTGTTTTGCTTCCAAAGCAAAGCTGCTTATTTCCTAAAATTTTCTCCTTTTTTATCTCTCCCCCTCTTTCTCCATTTTTCCGTCTGTAGCAGAAATTCGTACCAAAACATCTCCTGCTTGCGAAGTAAAGTTCCTTTCTGAAACCTTTCTCCTTTTCTGAATCTCCTCATTTTTTCTTTCTCTTTCTCTCCAATTTTCGCCTACCATACAGAGATACTTCCCTAAAAACTCTGTTCTTGATCCTGCTGCTTCTATCTAAAAAAATGTCCTTTTTTTTCTTCTCCTCTTTCTCCATTTTCTGAGTCGGTTGTAGTAAAAATTCCCCAAACAGATAGTTTCCCACCAAAAAACAAAACAAAAATCTATTTTTGCTTCCAAAGCAAAGCTTTCTCTTCCTAAAATTTTTCTGTTTTTTTTTTTTTTTGGATTTTTCTTTGTTCTTTTCTTCTATTTCTCCATTTTCCCCTCGACGGCTGCAGCAGAAATCTTCACACACAGAGGTTTCAAAAAAAGGGGAAAAAAATCTGTTCTTGCTTCCGAAGCAAGGCTGCTTCTCTGTAAAAAAAATTCTCCTTTTTTGGATTCTCCTTTTCTGCTTTTCTGTTTCCATCTCCCGCCTCCGGCTCCAGTAGAAATCCCCAAACAGAGAGATTCCCATCACGAAAAATTCTGTTCTTGCTTCCAAAGTAAAGCTGTTTCCTTCTAAAAAAGTTTCTCTTTTTTTTTTTTGGGGGGGGTGGGGGGAGGGATTCTGGTCCTTTTTCTTCTTCTCTTTCTCCAATTTTCGCCTCTGTAGACGGTTGTAGTGTTTTCACTTGATGGAGCAGCAGATTCCGATAGCGGAAGGGAAGCAAGTCTATTTGCATGGAGATCTCGAATTTAAGATTATCGAGGCCAGATCTCTGCCCAACATGGATATGTTCTCAGAGCGTCTCCGGCGTTGTTTCATCCCCTGCCGTGCTGCAATCGACAACACCTGTGGTGCTAACAGGAACCGGAAGCAGCACCACCACCGGAAGATCATCACTAGTGACCCCTATGTCACCGTCTGCCTCTCTGGTGCCACAGTCGCCCGCACCCGTGTCATCTCCAATTCCCAAAACCCCCACTGGAATGAGCACTTCGCCGTCGCAGTTGCCCACCCAGCCTCCCGTGTTGAATTCCAGGTAGGGATGTAAATGGGATGGATCCAGGTCGTATTGTAGTAAATCCTTGTCCAAATCCGATTGGATTGTTATATACAGGATCTTAATCCAATAGTTAATATCCGAATTCACATCTAATTCGAACTCAGTTTTCTTTTAGCTTTTTAACTACATTACTTTTTCTGCATTTATATTCTTTTTATTTTATATTAATTACATATTTGCAGTATGGGTTATTGGATTTGGATACAGCTATATACAAAGTTGCATTTAAAAACAATCAGATATTAAAATTGGATATGGAGTTGATAAAAAATATGAACTTGTTTAAACTTTACATTCAGACCTTTTTATTTCAGATTATATTTCTTCAATTTTTGGACTTTTTAATATCCATTTACATCCCTAATTCCAGGTCAAGGACAACGATGTCCTTGGTGCGCAGATCATAGGCATTGCCTCCGTGTCTGTTGAGCGCCTCAAGTCTGGTCCCCTCAATGAAGAGTGGCTCCCCATCATTGCCTCCACTGGCAGCACTCCGAAACCCGACACTGCACTCAAAATCTCCATGAAATTCATACCCTTCGAAGCCAATCCTGTGTATTGTAGCGGAATTTCAGCTGACCCAGATAAGAAGGGGGTGGCAGACACGTATTTTCCTCTGAGGAAAGGTGGGATGTTGACACTATACCAAGACGCGCATGTGCCAAATGGGATGCTCCCGGAGATTAAATTGGATGAAGGTAGGGTGTTTCGGCATGAGAAGTGCTGGGAAGATATCTGTCATGCCATCTTGGAAGCACACCATTTGATTTATATAGCTGGGTGGTCCATCTACCATAAGGTGAAGCTGGTGCGAGAGGGAGCAATACAGTTACCCAGTGGCTCGGAGCTGACATTGGGGGATTTGCTCAAGTACAAGTCGCAGGAGGGAGTTCGGGTGTTGATGCTGGTTTGGGATGACAAAACATCACACAACAAGTTCTTCATCAACACGGTAAGAATGATTCAGATTTTGGAATGCTTGCATTTTGGATTATATCCAGTTAAGCTCAATTCAAGCAACTTGCAATCTCGAGTGCATTCAAATTTGAAATTGGGCACAAACAATTTACATCTGTTTTACTGTCATCTGAGTAAGAAAGTTATTGGGAACGTTTCGATGTAGATCCAAATGAGGCCACATGATATGCTTTAGTAAGAAAAATAGAGGGTGCATTTGAATTAAGATCCAAATGAGGTCAATTTCGACTGCTTGCAATTTGGATTCCACGCTTAGGCTCAATTCAAACTAGTTTCAATCTTGAGTGCTTCCTGATGGGATGATTCAGATTTTGGACTGCTTCCAATTTGGTTACATGCATTTATGCCTATGTTGCACAGACTCTTTTAAGATGTGTGATTCATTGGTGGCCAACACTTGCAATCGTGTCAGACAATCAAACCCATTCTTCATGGACACTTTTACTACCTTTTAATATTGATTTCCAAGATTACTAAAATATTACATCACCTTTCTCCTCTCGAAACTTGATTAAAATATCAATGTGTTTGTCATGTACTGTCTATGGTTTGAGGAGTCCAACACGTCACCCATATCCATGCAACTAAGATTTAGGCTCTATTTAGGGTATTTGCTGTCTGGAGTGCATTCAAATTTAAGTTCCAAATTCCATATAATTGTGCATCTCTTTTACCGTTGTTCATGTAAGAGATTTTTTTTTTTGAAAGATTTCATGTAAGAGAATTATAGGGTGCATTTCAGTGTATATGCATAGAAGACCAAGTCATATGGTTCCATTGCAGCTTGGGAGACATCCTAACAAACCCATTTCGGCAACTTGCAATATTTACTGCATCAGACTTGCAGATCGGACTTGAATAAATGTGACATCTGGTTTGCTGCCTTTTTGCTAAGAAAAATATAGGGTGCATTTAATGTAGATCTAAATGATGCCTCCTTTTTATTTTTTTGGGAGCAATCTAAATGATGCCAATTCATGCTGCTTGCAATTCGGGTTTAATCCTTGAAGGCTCAGTTCTGGTTAATTGCAATCTTGAGCACATCCTAATGGGTCCTAAATAAATGTAGCGTCTCCATTTTGAAAGAAGACAAATGTGGTACATGGTTTACTTCCGTCTACATAAGAAAAATATTTAGCCACAACAGACTGCTTGTGGTCTGAGCTACATTGTAAGTTTGTAACAGGATCGATTCAGGTTACTTGCAATCCTGAATGCATCCAAATGGGAACAAATGTGGCATGTGGTTTGTTTCCTTTTTGGTGAATCTGTAGCCTATGATTTCAATGAATGCATTATTGCGGTGAATTATCCACATTTCCTAAAACCAGGATGACAACTTTTTCTAGTATGTCCTATCTGACGGGTTTATATGACTAGAGGGTTGTTAGGACTTGAAGTTTACTGACCAAATTTGGAAGAATTCTTCATTATTCTGCTTCAGGACCGTTCATAGCCATCTAGACCTGATTTTGTGCATTGAGGCTTACTTTGTGGTCAGTGAAACCATAGACTTATTGGGCCCTATTATGGATAAAAAAAGTCCTTCAAAAAAAAATCCAGGTTAGAGGGTTTGGCTGGCATCTTGCCCTTGACATTTCTTTGAACATGGATCCTTTTTGTGGTTCATTTTGAACATTGATTGGAGGCTGTTGATATAAATGGTTTTCAATGTTGTACATTAGCATTCCATGTGCCCAACTTGTATGAACTTGAGGTCTGTTGATGTCATGCAGAACCTATGCTTGATGATCATATAATTCCTCTAAATGAGGGTAGAGATGAATGAAACAGAAAAGAGGGTGTGTTTCTGTATGTAAATTCTCATACTAGGTGTTACCAGTGGTTGAAGATCCTTTGCTGGTCCAGAGTAAGCTATCCCCTGTTCTTGATCTCTTGTATTCATTTTCCTTTTGTTTCAAATCCTATTATTTCTATTGGTGCACTGGCTATGAAAGGAACCACTGTCTTAGGTTTTCCTTGACTGATTTGCATCAAGCAGTACCAAAGCAATTTGGAGTGCCATATTGAGGATTTGGATGGCACCTTATTTACATCAGTCATCCTATCAAGCTGTTAAGGGGCCCAAAGCATCTAGTGTAAGGATTTTCACCACATAATGTGGTTAGAAGGTCCCACACGGATAATGCCGCTGTCATGTAGAGTTTATGTGAAATTTCCTTTTTATCATTTTACATGGATTTTCTTTGTAGAATTAAGATATATAGTAGTTGTGGCACAAATATTCCATCATTCAATATTTTGATTATTGTTATATGAACTAAAGCAAAACTTGCATCTATCCTTCACAGGGACAGAAATTTCTGATTCAATAGTTATAACGTGAAACCCATATGTTTGCATGACCGTACTTTGTTAGCAGGTGTTTGGATGAATTTAATTGGGCCTGGATATTCTCAATTTAGTGTGTTAATGTCATGGGTGCAGGCAGGAGTGATGCAAACTCATGATGAGGAAACCCGAAAGTTTTTCAAGCATTCATCTGTTATTTGTGTGTTGTCGCCTCGTTATGGCAGCAGTAAGCTTAGCATTTTCAAACAACAGGCAAGCTTCACACCATGTATTTTATTCTATTTCCATATTGCTTTTATTGGTGTATGATCATGTGTTTTTATCAGCATTCTCTCTCTCTCTCTCTCTCTCTCTCTCTCTTCTAAAAAAGAAAAAAAGGAAGAAGACAAAGGTACAGAATAGTAGTACCAGTCCTACAAGAGAGTGTATCTGGCTGGTGGCAGCCTGGTAGATATCAGTCAAGGGTGATGGTTATCAACCACATATGAGTCACATTATTGTGATTTCTAGCCATATAAATTATGAAGACCCCAAAAGATCCAGAGTATTGAAAAAGTAGGTCTTTATCATTTCCCCGTACATTTTAGTCAACAAGGGCAGTGTTTGAGGTGCAGATACACATGTACTAGCATATTGGCCAATATTTCAATTCATGCTTTTAGTTGTCACTTATATCATTCTAAAAAATGACATATTTATTTATTATATGTATTCATGTGCATTTCAGTTGATAAACTGCTTTCCTGACGAATCATTAAAAAATAGGAAAAAAAGCTAAAAAATTGTGTAGCCACTCGGAAAGCTAGTCTTATTTGGATATTGCTTGAAGTATATTAAGTATGTTTGATTCTGCTGATTATATTTCATACTATGAATCTGAACTGCTACTTAGATTTTTGGAAATGTTTGCACAACTTTTTGCATGCAGGTGGTAGGAACCCTCTTCACTCACCATCAAAAATGCATCCTCGTTGATACACAAGGTCCTGGAAATAACCGAAAGATAACTGCCTTTATTGGAGGTCTTGATCTATGTGATGGACGCTATGATACACCTGAGCATAGATTATACCGTGATCTTGACACTGTATTTGAGAATGATTATCACAATCCTACGTTTCCTGTAAGTAGCTCATTGAGCTGCCATTGCAATTCAGCTATCCTTTTTACTTTTTCTTTGAATGACATTAAGCTGTCCTTCAATCGATTAAATCATAATATTGAAACCAACCCAAGCTTAAGATGTAATAGCAAGGAAGAAGGAAAGGATAAAGGAGTCCAGGACAGCCTCTTAATTTGCAGGGCAATGTGCGTCCTTCAGATTACACTGGAAAGCATGGCAAAATGAGTCTGAGTACCCAACGCCACTACTAAAGCCGTGTCATTGTTTTCCTTTCTAATAGCCCAATGAACTGCTGTTGACATGAGCCACCAAACTAAATGTCCATCCTTAAAATTTTTGCTCGCACTTCCAAATCCAGCATACTCATTTCACTTTGATGACGTTGACATTTTCAAGCACCCTTTGCACTTTTAGTTTTGAGGGAGACAAACCTCAAAGGTTTGCAACCGGATTTTTTGTTTTTGACAGTAAATTTGTACGTATCATTTCTGGCACAGACTATTCTAAGTTTCCTCCTCCTCAACTATAATGCAATCTTAATTTGCTCTTCTTCAGAATCTATCTGATTGCTCCTTGCCATACCTATTGTTGAACCTTGCAATATTACTAAGCATTGGTGACTTTCTATAGAACCAATAGAAAATTGTTAAGATGATATGATATTTGGTTATTGCAATTTTAGGCTTGTCCCAACTCCCAATGCCCCCATTTCTATATATATATATATATATATATTTTCTGTTTCCAGACTTTCCTATAAAAGGTATTTAATTATTAGTATAGTGGTCTGCAACTGAGCAGTCTCATCCTACGAAGAATTCATACCAAATCAGCCCTACATGCTTTGAGCTTGCAGATTCTATTTTTTTTTTTTTTCTATTATTGTTTATAGACAGCTGATCAGGTTATCTGGCTAACTTTGTGTCTATACCATACCAACTGACCACCAATGTTTTGAAAATCAAATTGTATTTTAAAATCATTCACATTGTTTTATCATCAATACCACTTTCCCAAGTATGTGTTGGCCTTTCGAATTCTACATATAGTGAAATTATACTTATCATCAACTTGTATAATTGTAAGATTTTCATGGTTTTTTTATTTAGTAAAATTTTGAAGGAAAAAGAAAAGACAAGATATTCACAAGCCATGTGTTTTCTATGCAACCCATCAATATAAATGACAAGCAACACAATTATATAACCTTAGATACAATCTATGGTCATATCATACGTGAATGATGTTCAGGATTACTAAAATAAATGTGCATCTCAACTTCTAATAACATTTGATCATGTACGGCCCCAAAAAGGACTATGTAAAATACTCTCTTTAAGGCATCTATAAAAAGTGTAGGAATCATACAATTCTGTAATATTGTATTTTTTTCAAAGAACTTAATGAATCCAATTTGTATTAACAATGCAAAATTGAATCATACGATTTGGACCATGGATCATACTATTTTAACAATGACCTTGACCATATCATCTTTTTTCAAAAATCTTTTTCTTAAAAGATTTTTTTTTTTAAATAACAGAAGTGAGTCCCTGTAATGTTTGGTAACCGTGTTTGCTTCATAGTTGAGCTCCTTGGCATTCTGATGCTGTTTCATTTTATGCCAATTATCTTATGAGTTCTGTAATTTTTCCCTTTTCACTTCTTATGTGTGTGTATAGAATGGCAAGGGCCCGAGGCAACCATGGCATGATTTACACTGTAAAATTGAAGGACCTGCAGCATATGATGTACTTACAAATTTTGAGCAGCGATGGCGTAAAGCAACAAAATGGTGGGAATTTGGACAGCGTTTCAAAAGGGAAACTCACTGGCATGATGATTCCTTGATAAATCTAGGACGCATATCATGGATACTCAGTCCATCCCCAAGTATTTCACCTAATGATCCTATTCTATGGGTTTCTCGAGAGGATGATCCTGAAAACTGGCATGTGCAGGTTGAGTAAAGCATGCCTCTGGAAATATGGCATGTACCAGAGCATAAAATGCTTTATTTAATTTAATTGGTCAGCATTCTTGTTTTGGGACTCAATTGTGTTTCTCTACTTTCTCAGGTTTTCCGGTCTATTGACTCTGGATCAGTGAAAGGATTTCCTAAGAATGTATCTGAAGCTGTTGCTAAGGTTTGCTGGTTAAGATCACCAATTTGATGACATTGCTTTTAGTGATATTATGCACTCAATATTTGTTGAATATGATTTGTTCAGGACTGCATTAGAGATTTTGTAACAAATTTCTATTGCAGAACCTTGTCTGTGGAAAGAACATGGTAACAGATAAGAGCATACACACGGCATATGTAAGGGCAATCAGATCTGCCCAACACTTCATATACATTGAGAATCAGTATTTTCTTGGTTCTTCTTTTGGGTGGCCATCTTACAAAAGCGCAGGTCAAGACATTTTTTCCCGTCATTTATAATGCATTTTTTCGGAAATTATGTTTAGTGCTTGCATGCTAAAGTTTGTGAATTTATGGTCTCATGTCATAGTACAGAGCTAAGATTATTGGCCATGGGATTGATTAAATTTCCAATTTGTTAATTGGTTAGGAAGTTCTCTTTATTGTACTCCCTTTTTTTAGCAAAGTGATCTAGACAATATCATCATCATCATCATCATCATCATTAATGATGCATGCCGGTCTCATACTTGAATTATATTTAAGCATGGCATTAAGGTGCACTCCTCCCCATATGTTTTAGGATCCACTGTAGTAATCATTCTTGCTTATTTGGTCATTTTCATATATACTTTTAAAATAAATTAAACCCTTCTTTCTATGAACAGCTGCTGATAATCTTATTCCAGTGGAGTTAGCTTTAAAGATTGTTAGTAAAATTAGAGCAAAGGAGAGATTTGCAGTATACATAGTCATACCAATGTGGCCTGAAGGTAACCCAAAGGATAGAGCCGTACAAGAAATACTCTTTTGGCAGGTATGTGTTCTATATAGTTTATGGGCAGTGCATTTTATGTGTCTTCTTATTACCATTTTAATTAGTATTTTTTACCAATAAAAAAGGGCTTTTATTTAGGCAATCTCATTTTTTATACAAGGAAGCACTCCTCTTCTTTTTTTCTTTTTCTTGTATATATATAGACATGATCATTTAAATGGGGGAAATTACAAGGAGTGCCTCCTCATATGATAAATGGGAGTGCCTTAATTAATACCCATAAAAAGGTGTCCTCGTACAAATTAGTTTTTTTTGAGTAATTTTAAGTAATTGATGGGAGATGATCTTTGGTCTTGGTCATCATGCAATGGAAATGTAAATTCTATTGTGATTTCTAGGTGTCATTTTGCTAGGATTTGGCCCCTTTTTTACTTATAGAAATGTAATTTCTTACCGAATTCTATATATATCACAAGGATCTCCTGCAAACTAGTTTGCACCAAAGTTTAGTGCAAATGGTCCAGTGGTCTCACTTGGGCCCACAAGGATGGGTGGGTTTGAAATGCCTTGGTGAGTGTGATGTCTATAAAATTTCATCTTGATTTGATATAAGAACCCATGTTTTTTTACTGCTCTCAAAATTTTATATTTACCTAATGGTGGAAATTTATTGGATTAAATCAATGGGCTTTAAAAGCCAAATTAGGTATGGGTGCAATTCACGAGGGGTAGGTTGGTGTAATGGAGAATGGATCCATTTGATCCACTGTAGAGGTCCCACAATTCGTGTAAACTTGTTTGCACCAAAGTTTATGCAGACTTGTTTGTGGGTGAATATTGTGTTATATATATATATATATATGATCTAAGAGAGATTGATCCTCCCCTTTTCTTAATTATGGAGCTTACCTAGATGCACACAAATCACTAAATAGTGGATTAATTGGAAGATCATAGGTCAAAAAAGAGTTGGCAAAAGTGTAACCCCATCCTATGATCATGATAACAAAAGAAATTAATGGTTTTATAGGCCTTGGATAAATGCAATTCTTTTGCTTAAAAAATCAACTATGTATAAAAGGTTGATGGGCAACAATTTGGGATATATACCAATTCACGGGGGGTAGGTGACTGTGAACTGTTTGGATTGATCATTGGAGGGCCCCACATAGAGGTCTCTCCAAGAGGTTCTCTCCTTAATATATAGGAATTTCTTGTATACATCAATAAAATATCATATCAATGTGTACTTCTGCTGATTGCATTTCAAAAGGAGCCATCTTATTGGCTCTTTACCTAGACAAATGCTTGCAAAAGCTGATAAATATTATAAGCTCTGGTGTTATAGGAGATGCCCTATATATGTTGAGTGATAAGAAACTTCAATGTGTCCAGATGTTTATGTGGTTGAACAGATGTTTGTGTTGCAGTTGGATGTCTCATGTACTTTTTTCCCCTCTCTCTCTCTGGTCAAGAATATCATGTTCTCTTTTGATAACGACCATCTAGTTGCAAACATATAGTTAAATTTTTTCTATCATCACCTCGTTTTGTGTGTAATGTTCATGTTTGATGTTGACATAAATTTGAAATGGGGATCTCTTTCATGTTCCTGTGGGTTGATTCTATATTAATTCTCAACAACATTGTTGATCGAAATGAGCCCGTAGCACATTTAGCAAGCGCTATTGTGACCATAAGGAGGGTTATGGGATAAGTCTTGTTACCATTTAGAAAATTTGTTATTTCAATAGAATGCCTTTTTAATTAGAACGGTTAGTTGAAGTATTATTTGATTAATGTTGTTTCATCGGCTCACTTGACATGAATTGATTAGTAGTTTCCATCACAAAATTCATTTAACTTAGCATGTCCTCAACTTTTTGCAGAGCCAGACAATTCAAATGATGTATGAACTTATTGCACAGGAGCTGAAATCAATGGAGCTCAAAGACTCACATCCACAAGATTACTTGAATTTCTACTGTCTTGGAAAACGGGAAGAACCACCGACGGATACAAAACAGTCTAATAATAAACCTTCTCAAAATGGTGACAAGGTACTAAACAGAAACCTTATCAGTGAAATTGATCTCCTCAGATCATAAACTAGAAATCCTAAAACCCAGCACATTTTGGCCTTGGCCATGGATTCATTTCACATAAAAGAATAGGGCCGCAATTCAGGTGGTCTGGACTTGGTTTTGGGCCTGCCTGGTCCCAGGCAAAATTGCAATTAAAGGGTCCAAGCTTAAGCCCAGGCCCAGTTTAACCACATCAGGGGCCGAGATCTCGGCCGAGATTTTTCTCTCTCCTCCTTTTTTTTTTAAAAAAATATCGGTGGTTTTTTTTTTTGAAAAAAATCATTTAAAAAAATAAAAAAAGGCTGTTTTTTTTTAATTTTTTTTTTAAATATAAATATCGGCCGAGATATCGAACTGGCCCACACTGATATTTGTTTTTTTTTTTAAATAAAAAATAAAAATCAGCCGTATCAGCCGATTTTTTTTTAATCTTAGGCCGATACGCACCGTATGGCCGAGATTTCGACCCCTGACCCACATTAGTCAAACTCAAGCCTGGCTCAACTTTTATTTGTAGGGCCTGAGCCCGATTTCAAACCCAAAATGTATATGCAGACTTATCTCGGCTCAGGCTTCTTGGGCCTAAAATGCAGCATCTCTAGAATCAATGCTTCAAAGCATCTCCTGATTGGTTATTGGTCTAAAAATAGTTCTTGTTCTATGGGCTGTTTGTGCAGCCCAAGCAAGTTCCAAGACCACCAATTTAGCTCAAAAGATATCTTAATCAATGACCAGATTGCATTGGGGTGTACAAAATCAACCAATTCTAGTTCTATTTATTTGTTAATTTATTTTTTACACCAATTCTAGATGTGATTGATTCCACACAAATCATCCAGAGACAAAATGCAATCCTAGCAAGCATGAACTGCTTGAGATGGTAGTTGTTGACCAAACAACGCGCTAGCTGAAATAGAATCTGGAACTTTCTTACAAAAATTGATTAAGCAGTTACAATTATAACTAAACTAACTAAAATACCGCCATGTTTGGATGCCTGAAAATATAGTATTTTGGGCCTCTTGTTTGAATCATGCAGCTATTGGGATCAAATCATGTGGGTCACATGGTGGTCCAGTCTTTTTGTGGTCCATGGCTCAACTTCAAACTCTTGGCTGTAGTTCATCTTCTCTAAAAATCCTTCATCTATGAAAGCTATGCAATGGTTCAACTGGGTCTTATGATATCCACTTAGCTTTCTGCAGATTTGGATTCTAATCGTGCATTTGGCTATGATGAATGTCTAGATATTAGAATTTTTAATTTATATAAAATCGGAGTTTTCAATCTAAGCATTGGCAGACAGTAGATTGGGAGTAAAAATGTTAAAAAACAGGAGACTGTGTGCTAAGGAGGAGACCCTTTATCTCCATCTTTTGAGTTTGCATATTCAGTTAAGAATCCCTGTACTCTTCAGAGACCTGTTTTGCTCTAGTGAGAACGTATCTCTCCTAGTGATTGCAAGACAGATTTTAGTCTGAGTAGATTTTCTTCTAAACTCCTATAATTGGAATCTCCAATAACATGATCTACCAATTGCAAGACACAAACTAAAAACTAATGAATCATTTCAAAATAATGATAATGATGATGATAATAATAATAATTAATGAAATTTAATCATTTAATGAGTAATGATTTATTATTATAATTCTTTGGTTGGAGTTTTTTTTTCCCTCTCTTCCAATAATCAGCAGACAAATATATAATGGTGCTTGCTATTGTTGAAACTGTTCTTTCATGCCTCTTCTCGAAAGATATCGCGATTCATGATTTATGTCCATGCCAAAGGGATGATAGTAGATGATGAGTATGTCATTATTGGATCTGCTAACATCAACCAAAGATCTTTGGATGGTTCAAGAGATACCGAGATTGCTATGGGTGCATATCAACCCCATCATGCATGGGCTGCAAAGAGAAAACATCCTCATGGCCAGGTTAGTACCTTTTTTTCCTTAAATTTATGATTACCATAGCAATAGGAGTATTCTGAACAAAATTCAGCACCATCAAATTGCATTTTCATTGACCACAAATGTGATATAAATAGAACATGTAGACCCTTTTTCATACTTTGGTGGTGTCCATCGGCACCTTCTAAAAGACTAACACAGGAAGTCCACACTTTTTTCTTAAAAAAAAATAGTAGAAAGTCTACATACTTAGTCACCTTCAACACCAAGTTGATTTCGTTCCATTTGACATAATCCTTTAAAAGAAAAATTCACTTGCTATTTAGAAGATTTTGCAAAAGGTGCTCTCTAATTGGACAAATCAATGTCATGTTAGAGATGTGGACATCCTCAGTTACAAATTTCGACTGGGAGAAATCTTTTAGTCTCTATTTGGACTGGGAATTTTCAGCCGAAGTTTCTAAATATTGGCAATATTTCTGAGATGTCGAATGATATTTCAAAAAAAATAAAAAATGCATATTTTAGCTCAAATTTAGACCGAAAAATTATGGCCAAGAATTTGGATTTTGGCTCAAATTTGTAATGGAGGATACACCACAAGGACCAACCTGTATGAGATTTTGAAGAAATAATAGACATTGTTTGAAAGCCCTTTAATTAACACGCCAGTATGAAATCGAGTGGAATCAAAATGATGAGGAAATGCATAATTTCTTATTCATATATGCACTTTAATGGAGGGCAATTTTGTAATTTTACATTACGCCTGTGTAAACCCTAATCAGAGCAGTATATAATGTCTCTTTTTCGTGAGAGAGAGAGAGAGAGAGAGAATTGAGAGAGAATTGTAATAAGGTTCACGACCGTCTCTTCTTTGTCTTTTGCCTTTGAGCATAGTGGATCTAGTTTTGAACCTGTGAACATACCGAAATAAGACCACGTAAATCTTTGTGGCTTTATGTGTGATTGATCTGTGGTTTGTTCTTTTGTTTATTGCTTGTGTGCGTTTCTATTCTCAACAAGTGTGGGTCAGGCCCAACCCAGGTTGCACCTCTATGGAAAATCCAATCTCTCTTATGATAAAAATAGAAATGATGTGATGAAGTTAATGTGTGAACATTTGTATTTACTGCAGATTTACGGGTACAGAATGTCACTGTGGACAGAGCATCTTGGATTGGTCGATGATATATTTGATGAACCACAGTCTCTCCAGTGCATAAGAAGTGTGAATGGGATAGCTGAGGAAAACTGGAAGAAGTACAGTTCAGAGGAAGTAACACCATTACAAGGACACCTTCTCAAGTATCCTGTGAAGGTGGAAGCTGACGGGAAGGTTGGATCATTGCCCAACTCTGAGAATTTCCCAGATGTTGGCGGGAAGATACTGGGATCATACACTGCCCTTCCTGATTATTTAACCATGTAGCATCCCGCCGGATTTGCATCTGTAAGTTGATTCCATAACCACATGTACAATATCGAGTTATCGACAAGAGATTGATTCACAACTTGAAGGTTCTAACTTCCTATGCAGAGCATTAGGATTTGTTCTTTGCTCCAAATGTTTACTGATTTGATTCTAAGAGCAGGTCATGTTTTGTGTGTACATTTTACCGCTGTTGTAACTTTTATGGAATTCTATAGATAGGAAAATCATGTTGTTCATTTTTTTTCCTCCTGTATTTGGTGATCTGAAGCAAGTAGCTGCTTTTAAGTTTTAACCCCTCATATTCTCATCTGAGATCCTGGTTTTCAGAATTATGGAATTTTACCTTACCATGGTTTTTGCACCATCAGCCCATGTTATAGTAATGTAATTCCTACATTGGTTAAGAAGTTATGGAAAATGAACAAAATTCTTATCCACAATCCCAGTACAAAAAAGTTAACATGATTTTTTTTTTTTTTTTATGTTTTTGATTTTTTTAAAATAAGATAAAGATCTTCTCTAGAACACCTACCCATCTGAATAAAATTTATGTATTTATTTCTCTATAAGAATCACAACTTCATTCAATTTTAATATCATGAATATGGATTATTTTTGTTTTATTTTGACTAAATTATTTCAGGGTTTTAAATTTAATAGTTAATATAGTTGATAAAGGTTCTACCTAAGAAACTTAATGTAGAGTTCAATACTTTTTCTCTTCAGCATTTAACTCTTGAATGCTGTTCAATTTTTTTTTTTTTTTTAAAAGGTTTAAAAAAAGAGAGGAGTGCACCTATTATCAAGAGAGTTGTAGAGGCATGGCATCTCTAAGTAGCTTTCGTGGATCCATAAATCTCTGTGCCCTTGTTAAATAAGGACCAATAGCTCTTAGTTGTTGCAGGCATATCATGTGTCTAACTATTGCCCATTTAAAAACCTTACTAAAAAAAGCACCTATTCTTAAGGACTAAAATTCTTTGTTTTATTTTTAGCTATTTTCATGATTTTTCTTATTATTTTATAAAATAAAACTAAATTACAATGAATGAATTATTATATTTCATTTGACTATTAGTAGTCTTTTTTATTAACGTGTAGAAAATTTAGACACAATCATACTAAAATCTCCACTGATGAACCCACTACTTTTAAGGCAGATCAAGGTTAGGCCATGGGGACTTGAACCTACAATCTCTTTAAATCCTGGTGTGGGAGGCAACCACTTGAACTACACACAGGTGGGTAAGTAGATAATTTTTTTATATTAAAATAAATTAGTAAGATGAGTAATCATATAATTAGATAATTTTCTATTATCACTCTCTTTTTAGATAATAATTACTTTCGGGTGGTACAATTTTTTTTTTTAACTTTGCAACCCTCTATTAGAAAGCCAAATCATCAGGTACATGATTGATAGAGAGTCGTTGAATGAAATGACATGGATCATTAAATAATGGGCCCATCTCATAGAAATACTTGGCCCAAACAGATCCTAGTGGTATGCCTTATGGGGCCCATTAGTCCAACATACAGAGTGAATGCATCGGGAAAGGGTGCAGGTTCTGCTGCATTTGGGACCCAACATGAGGGGACTTATCTTAGGGTATTCCTTTATTGGAGGGACCATTTTGATTGTCAAGTGATCCACAAGCCCACCTCTGGATTTTGCATCTATGGTCTTTGTCTATTCTAAGAAATTTCTACTAATGGCTAATCCGTCATCTTCATTATCATCAAAAGTCACTATATCATCTATATCATCTATATCAACTTTTTAAGTTCTATTCTCCATTTAATTCACTCATAAATTATATAGTTAGGCACTTCACTATCTTTCGTAATTCAAAAGTTTAAAACTCAGATTTAACTTAAAATCCTATTGAGTTGAGTGACTTACGCAAATTTTTACACAACTCAAAAAAATATGAACCTCATTGATTTGTACACGTGGTATGGTATGTAATGGCTAATGAATTTCATTTGATAGTATACTTTTTCTATCACCTCATAATTCTTTTTGGAGCACTTACACACACCCGAAAATCCTGCCTCTACACACCCATTTTTGAAATTTTGGATGAAATTATGATTTTACCCCTCCGTTTCCAATCATTCGAATGAATGTCCAGTTCATTTTACCAAAAATTTCAAAAATGGATGTATAGAAGCAGGATTTCTGGATATGTGTAAGTGCTCTCTTCTCTTTGACCTATTATAATTTAAAACCCTAATTTTAACTACACGTGTCTAGAAAATAAGCTTTTTCAATTTTATGATTTCCCATTAACAACCCCATCCTCCCTTGGCAAACCCAATCCAAAATTGAGGACATTTTTGACATTTCCTTACGAACAACTTTTTCACTAAAAGCCACTACTATCGAGTCCCCGAGATCTTATTGCACGATGTCATAATGATTTTTCTATCACCTCAGTATTCTTTTTGGCCTCTTGTAAGAAATAGTTATCTCCTCCCAAAACCATAGTTTTAACAAAACGTGTCTAGAAAATACATTTTTTTTCTATTTTATGAATTTCCATTAACAATCACTCCCCTCCTCTTCCTCCTCCTCCCTCGTCCCCCTCACCTCCTCTTCAATTCCACTCTATTTAAGGCAAATGCTAAGAACATTTAAATTAAGAGACTATTCCATTTTATTTTCACTGTTCTTTAAAAACTAAAATAAGTATTTCTAACAAGAAAAGTTAACACCATAGTCTAATGATAGCAGGGCTTAAAATCTAACGGAAGATAAGATCATGAATGGTAATAGAAGTCATATTTTTGAGGCAAAAGTGATTATTATCCATCTAATTGAAATACATTCAAATTAATAATTATTTCATTGATGTACTTAAATCTAATAGTTAGAAATGACTTTTAGCTGTAATTTTTTTTTTTAGAGTATTCTAAAACTCTATATTCAATACGATATGGCCTTCTGACCCTCAAAATGTAATATATAAAAAATGTAATTTCTATTATTTTGCTAAATTTATGCTACTTAGTATTTCACCAATGGTAAGCTCAGTTATCCTCTCCACATTCATGGTCCTGTAGACCACTATACTTTCTCTGAATTTTAAGAGAGGGGAGAAGGGAATATTATGGGGCGGTTTCCTATTAATGCCTCGGCCTGTCCTTCTGCTTTGGTAGTCGAGAGTTTTCAATGCAATTGCAGACTTCGACTCACATAAATTCTAAGCTTGACATTCTCTCTTCTTCATCTCTTCCTCTCTCTTATCTTTTCATTTCTTTGGTTTTTCCTTTTTCATACTCTATACCTTCATATTTTCTCCATTTTCTTGGATTCTTAGTTCTTGCATTAACATTCCATTCTTGTTCTGTCCCATCTTTTCCCTGTTGATTCAATTAAATCATTTCAATCTCTTTGTGGGTGTTGTGTTAAAAACAAAGACTGATTATTCCATGCAGAATGAAACGAGAAAAGAATTAGAGATCCAAAGAAAGAAAGGGTCTCCTTGTTTGTAGTGAAATAGTTACCAGGATGTTGGCTCAGTTCAATCCGAAGATATTTCTAAATGTATAGAAGAAGTACATTTTGATTGAGCCGTGCCAATATCTTGGTCCTCTTTCAGGGTGAAATTCACAAGGTCTGTTCTCTTTTTCTTTTGATTATCATTGTTCTGTGTTGGATATGTTTATTATGATATGTTTTAATTTACACTGTTGCACTACTTTATTATTTTTATAAATATTTTTGTTTTAATAATTAAATTCATGTTTTTAATGATGTTAATAATTTTTTATTTTTAAATTTTTTTGAATTAACGTGTGGAAAACCGCGGGATACCCAACGTAAAACTTCTACGGGTGAGCTAACTACTCCTAAGATACACTGAGGATAGGCTATGGGGGTTCGAATCTTCAACCTCTCACTTCCTGAGAGACATGAGGCAAACAGTTGAATTACATGAATAATTACAAATGTTATTTTTAAATATGAAAAATATTCAAATGCAAAAGATCTAATAATAAGAGCATCAGGCCTTTTATCTCAACCACCCACTTAAAAAAAAATTGAGTTTTGAAATTTATCAAATAAGTAGTAAAATTGCAAGATTTAGAACTGTTATTATTAGACCTTCTTCACCTACCCCTTATCATTTCTCTTTGAACAAACTTATATGAAAACTTTAGTAGAATGATCACCTTCACACCTTGAGATGGTCATGAGGATGGTGATGATTACATTGGAAAAGGTTTTTTTTTTTTTTTAATATGTAGCCAATTTAAATATTTTTTATTGAATCAATTGAATTAAAATTTTAAACTCTCTGAAATTTGATTAGTTTAAACTATTTTAGGGTGGCAATGACTTGTCACTTCCCCATTTGGTGATCGTCATGCTTAGGTGTGCATGTGATCATCACCTTGAAAACTTTGTATGAATGGTATTTTTAATTTTTAGCTACAAATATAAATGGATATCTAAAATCTAGACACAAAACATCCAACCTAAAATAAGTGGATTCAAACAACCATTAAATCTTTTTGATTCTTTCATATGAAAACTTGATTTTTGAAAGAATTTATTTATTTTTCATAGAGAAGAATGTCGATGTTTCTTGTTTTACTTTAAAAAATATTTGAATGTATATCCGTATCCAAATCTAACACTTCTTTTTAGATTCAAGTTTAGATCATATATTTATAAATTAAAATTCGAATGAGATATGCTCCGATTCTAATATTATAAGTGAAGGCAAATTCATATTTTATCTAAATTCAATTCAGATTCAACCTGTCTGCGTCCTCTTACTTTTGACTTTTGAACAACCTTGTTTGAGGTGTTCCTCTTTCAACATGTAGCAAGTAGAAACAGTATATGGGCTGATCCAAAAAAGAAGAGTTTTTTTATAGGTATAATTCAACTGGTTGCGTTAACGTGATGGGTTCAAACTACTGTGGACTGGAGCCGTATTATATCGGCCGATATTGACCTTTTTTTTAAAAAAAAAGGGAGAAGAGAGGAAAATATCGGCCGATATATCACCCGATACCGATATATCGTTCGGCCGATACTGAATTTTTTACTTCTTCCGTGGACTAATCTATTGTGCCTTTAGAGTAAGATGTATCACATGTAGGGATTTAATGTTGTGTTTTCCACCGTCTTCAACACATAAATTGAAAAAAAAAAATATGCTTTTACATCGGTTTTTAGATTTTTCTTTGTATTTTTCTACAAATAGTTGGAGTTGAAAAATATCTAATAAGAAGAAGAAATGATCGAGGTGATGAGATGCACGGTTTTGAGTTGGTGGAGGTTAGAACGGCAAAATGTAGGCATTTATTTGTGGTGATAGTCATCTTAAATAGACAGTCAGGCAAAGATTCCTCTCTTCTCCTCTTAAATTGTTAAAAATTATATTTTACCGCTCTTTGCTTTTTGAAAAAATACTGCACAACTGCAGAACTCCCACATACATAAGGACCATTGATGGCTTCTACTCACTGAGTCGAGTCTGAGTTGTATCATCTGAGTTAGATAAGAATCAACTAAAATTCCAGAGTTGTTTGGTAAACAGAATAGAGAGAGTTGTTTGGTAAACAGAATGAAGAATAGATGTTGATGTAGCTTCGTTTCAAGAATAGAGCTCATTAGAAAAGTAAAACTTATAAAGCTAGCTGTGAACGCAAGTTCAACTAATATTTAAAACTATACTAGCGATCATACTGTACACCAATTCAATTGATTTTCTTCTCATATTTATTGCTATTTGTTGGTTAAACAATTCTAGTGTCCCAAAGGAACCGTTGCCAGAGTGCACATTCTTGTGATCATAAAGATAAACTACATCCATTTTTGGGCAAGAAATGGAATACTAACCTTTGGTCAAAATTTCTGTTTTTGTTGATGATAATTAAAGATAAAAAAATAATTATATTATATAAAATTTTATAAAGTGGCGCACTTAAAGGTATCTCGCGTTGTACCAATGACAACACCATGCTTATATACCTAACTCATGAGGCTCTTTGAGTTAATTTAAACTAATTGATATTTGACCTTGAGATTACTATAAGAAATAAAAAAATGGTTGTTGATGTAAAAATTTAATTTTTTTTTATAGAACATATATAATTATTAGATTTAAATTAAGTAAAATAGACAATTGAAATGAATCTCAACCATTAATAGTCAACTCTATTTTATCCAATAATTAGATAAAAAAAACTTAAATGAAAATTGTTTTTATAATTATAATATTGATAATCTCAAATTTATTCTGATAAGATTATTTTTATTAAATGTATTATTAAAATTAAACTAAGTAATAAAAAATCTTAACTCAGTTATGTCATATTAGAGTTACGATTAAAGAAAATGGGCATACGAGGTGAGTCATGGGACCTCAAATCTAGCATCTTTCGTTTCTTGAGACGGGAGATTATCAGTTGAGATCTATATGGCATAAGACAATTGTCGTCCATAAAACATCCCCAAGGTAAAACTGATTCCATGTGAACATGCATTTCATTCAAATTTTTATTTCAATTTCACTATAAAAATATATATTTTTTAATTTCTTAACCATATAATAAGACGACTTAAGCTCTCCAAAAGCCGCTTCACCAATGCATGTTGATCACGTGTCTTTGATTTTTTTTTAATTCTTCACTTATCATGAAGGTTGAACGAAAATTTAATGTATTTACAGTTATTCAAATTTTATTTTATATTACTAACATTTAATATACATCAACTGATATATTGATTTGTTATCGGAGTTTGTTAAAAGATATAATCTTATAAATTCAAATGACGTAAAAAATAAATTTATATATCATTCTTTGTATCAATCATAGATGTTCATATTATATTTTTTTTAAAATAAGTATTTTCTTAATTTGTGTGATGTGGAATGGAATATTAATTATAGTCAAATTTATTAGAGATTTTGCTTTCTATAAAATTGAGAAATTTATTAACACATTTTTTTTATAGATATGGGTGTAGCTCAACTGGTTGCCTCCCTCCTCTATAAACGGGAGATTATGGGTTCAAGTCCCCATGGCCAACTTTGGTTTGCCTTATAGTTAGTGGGCTCACCCATAGGAATTGGTATCCAGCGGTTTTCCACACGTAAAAAAGAAGAATAGTTAATCTACTATCTATTAAATTTTTTAATAGTAAATAAATGATTAAATAATTTGATTGTGTTAAAACTGAATATTGAGTTCAAAAGACTAATCTATTAAATAGAGTGACCCAAATACTTTATAAATTTCTAGATTTCTTTTAGAATTCGTTAATATAATTAGATCTGACAGTTCTACAACAAAATGAAATTATATTTATAGTAATAATATTTTCCGTTGTTACTTTAGCATTTTCTTAGTTGCCCCGTTAGCAATCAATTCAAGTTTGAGCAATGTTTTCAGAATCAGACTGATCTGCAGTAACTGCGTTTCGATTCTGGTCGAAAACTATTTCTGGGTCAAAACCGTACAAAATCGATCAGAACTGTGGTTTTCTGTGGTTTTGACCTAGAAACTGTGATAAAAAAATATGTATATTTGAAATATAAATATTTATTATTATTTTTATCCCATATCTTTCACTGTTTTGGTATATTACTTAGAGTTTGAATGTTATTTTTAATATTTATATTAATGTGTCTTAGTTTGAGATAAGTAAAAGGGCAAATATAGTATATAACGATTGTTCGGTGGTCCGTACATTTTACTTAATATCACAATTTTAAATTTGATAATATCTTTGTTTTATCTTTTAAATTTAGATGTAACATTTTATTGTATCTATTTGATGGATATTAAGTATTTAATTGAACACTATATAGTAAAATATCTATTCACTGATTTTTTTGATAATATGATTATCTCCACTTCACATTGAAAGTGACACTAATATCTAAGAGCATGTGAAACCTCTTAATCCATACACATTGATTAAATAGATGAAGAATAACTATGGGAAATGGCCTCGAGTCCTTGAACCTAAGGTTTAAATATCGGCCGATACGGCCGATATTCGGTCCGAAATATCGGTCAAAATATCGGCCGATATTCATATTGAAATATCGGTATTTAAAAAAAAAAAAAATTTAAAACACCGATACGGTTTTTCGCGGTTTTTACACGGTTTTTCGAGGTTTTTCATGGTTTTTCACGGTTTTTCACGATTTTTCGCGGTTTTCCACGGTTTACGGTTCTCAGGGGTATTCACGGTTTTTCACGGTTTTCGCGGTTTCCGCGGTTTTACGCGGTTTTCCACGGTTTTCCGCGGTTCAGGGTTTACGGTTCTCAGGGGGTTCACGGTTTTTTACGGTTTTTTGCGGTTTTGTCACGGTTCATCACTATTCATCACGGTTTTTTGCGGTTTTTTCACGGTTCCGATATCGGAGGAGAGAGAAAATGTCGATATCGGTATGAGAGATAAAATTATCGGCCGATATATCGCCCGTATCGCATATCGGCCGATATTTACATATCGGCCGATATATCGGTGACACCGTTTTTTGAATCCCTGCCTTGAACATCAATCGAACTCAAAACCTCATTTTACAATGCACACGTCTTGACCGACACAATTTTATTTTATTCTTAAGAAATCAAGTGTAGGATAATTTGATGAATTCTATTTATATGATCTTATAGTGCTTTTCTATTTAATTAATTTTTATTTTTATCCAATAGAGATAACATTTATGATATAATCTATTAAAACGTTTGAACTTTTTGCTAAAGTTTGAGCTTATCTCAATGAATAAACATGTAGGACACTGGCACAGGGTAAAATGATAACTTAAAAGTTGAGTGTTTTGATCGGCCATGCCACAAAGTTGAAACAACTATATGATTAAGAAATTAAATAGATGAAGAAATTATAATTGAGTTGATAATTTTTTTTAAAATGGGCTATTTTAGTTATGTAATAAATATTTTATCCATTCTAATTAATTTAATGATAAAGATGTAGTAAATGAATATTAATTTTATAAGATTTTAAGTTTAAAAAAATATTTTTTAAGTTTTTGTTCACTGACACTTTTGTAATTTTTCTAGAAATTATGAAACGAAATGCCTTTTTTTGAACGTAAATAAATGATGTAAATCCTAAATGAAGAAAAAAAGATGGAATCCACGTCGGATTGTCCGTTTTGTGCGGCCACTGTTTTGTAATAGAAACCTTGAAACCCTCCCCAAACCCCACATTTATCATCTCATTCTCTTCATTACTGGAAAAAGAAGAAACCTGGAATTGGATTTTCTCAAACTCAATCTCAAATCTCTCTCTTGATTAGTAGAAAACGAGTAGAAATTTTCTAAATTTGAATCTCTTTCTTCTTGATTAGAAGAAAAAGTAGCAGAAATTCCTCAGTCTCAGTCTCATTCTCTTGATTAGAAGAAAAAAGGAGTAGGATTTTCTCAATCTCAGTCTCATATTCTCGATTAGAGGAAACGGTAGCAGAATTTTCTCAATCTTATCTCATTTCTCGATTAGAAGAAAAAAGGAGTAGAGTTTTCTCAATCTCAGTCTCATTTTCTCGATTAGAAGAAAAAATAGCAGAATTTCATAATTTCAGTCTCACTCTCTTGATTAGAAGAAAAAGGAGTAGAATTTTCTCAATCTCAATCTCGTTTCCTTGATTAGAAGAAAAAGTAGGAGAATTTTCTCAATCTCAGTCTCATTTTCTCAATTAGAAGAAAAGGAGTAGAGTTTCCTCAATCTAACCTCTTCTTCTCTGTCATTCATATATTAGAACCAATCCAGCATAAAACCGTCTGCACTACCGTTTTTCCCACCTCTTACCTCATTTCAACCCTCTACACTGTCATTTTTCCACCTCTTGTCTCATTTCAAGTCGGAGAAAGATGAGAGATTTTCTTCTTCTTATTCTTTTCCTCACTCATTTTGATTAGTAAAGATTTGGATCTTCTTTTCTTTGTTTGTGTTGTTGGTGGGTGTGGTGAGGAATGGCAATAGACGAAAATGAGAGCTGTGGGAGCAGAGAAGGGGTAGATTCTTCGCCGACGCACCCACGGCAGCAGCGGCGGAAGATGGAGGTCTACAATGAGGTGCTGTGCCGCCTCAAAGATTCTGGCACTGAAGAAGCTCTCCACCCGGACTTTGACGATGAGCTCTGGTCCCATTTCAGTCGTCTTCCTACTAGGTGTCTAAATCAATTCCCTGCTCTCTCTTTCTCATCCCTTTTAACTGCTTTTGATTTGTCAAAATTTTCTTTTAGTCTTCAATCTATTTAATTGAGCCATTTATTTTTGTACGTGTGAAGGCATAAAAGATTATGGAGGCAGCTTAATGAACTTGTGGAAATTTTGGATTCCCTCCTGCAAATTACTACATTTTATGGAGAAACCCTTTTTTCCTTCAAATTGGCTTAAAATTATGAATGGCCAAAAAATGGTTTATCTCACTTTTTTTTCCCTGAGCAGAACTGAAGCCCACTTTCGTAGCCTGGGATTCTTTAGTTGTCTTAATTTTGTGAAATTCCATATTCCGCGCTTTGATTAATACTATTGTTGTTGCTATGAAATGGTAATGTGTCAACCACACACATTTTTTTAAAATCCATATAATTCCACAGAAATCTGATTCCAGTAAAAAATTCTGGGCTATCAAAAAGGTCATCCTAATGAATTGGAAAATTTCAGTATGTTGAATTGTGATGCTGAATAAGTTCAACATGGCAATATTTTGGCATAATGATAGAAACTGAAACTTAAGAAGCAAAGGTAGGAGTTTGTCAATACCTGCCATTGCTAATTTTTGTGATCATCATTAAAGCCATTAACCTATATTGTACTGTTACAATATTCTACTATTTTTCACTGTAGGTATGCATTGGATGTCAATGTGGAGCGTGCAGAGGATGTTCTTACACATAAAAGATTGCTGCAGTTGGCTCATGACCCAGCAACTAGACCTGCATTTGATGTTCGTCTTGTTCAGGTGATGGTGCTTTTGGAATTAGTTGATTCTGAGGAAACTTTATTTTTATTAAATGCCATTGTTGAGATGATTCATGGGCCATGTGGTGTATATTAGTTGAGCAATTGATTACTATACTACCTGTTTTGTGGTTGTGCTTTTATAATGGGTGTCTCGAAGGGAATTCCTTTGATTTTATTGTTTGGATCTGATCTAACATTATGCTTTCATCAGTGTAATGTTAGAGGTTATGACCATGGAGGTTTGTATTTATGTTATTTAAATGTTCACCCTGGGAAACTATTTGTCAAGCAGGTTTCTCCTGTCAGTGATGGAAATCCCATTGATTCATCTCTGTCCAACTCTCCAAGCAGAGAAGATGTTCAAAGTTCTTCAAGTTATGTAGGCAGACACAGGTTAGCAACTTCTACTTTCTTTTTACTTATACTCTGGGTAACCCTTTTTTAATGAGTGATTTATGAATAGTTGAAACTCAACTCTCTATCTCTCCCTCATTTTCTATTCATGTTCTATTCTCTTTTCTCTGTTCTACATTTCCAGCCTCTCTTTCTCCTTATTTGAGCTCATCATCTTTTTATTTATCTTGCTATAAATTCCATTCATTTTATTGGCACTTATGTCTTTATTCATCCTTCAGCAGTCATCCACCTCCTTCCTTTGGTTCATCGCCCAATCTTGAGGCCCTTGCTTTTGATGCCAACAAGACACATGTTCAGGATGGAGACAGTGCTGTGAATGCCAATTCACTCTTTGCTAGGTGATTTCTGTTATGATAGTGAATTTCATTTCCCCAGTTGAATGAGTGAAGGATTGCTTAGGATAATCAATTCTCTAACTTGAATGGGTTTAGACTTTTGATAAATTTTGGTGATCTATTGGAGATTCCACTTATTTGAGAAGAATGTTTCCCGTCTTTCTAAACAAGATTTTCAATTTTGAGGATTTTGAGTTTTTGACATTTGATGATAGCAATATGAAATGCACCTTGGTGATATAATGCAATTTCTATTAAAGATTTGCCAATCCCATGGAAAGTATAAATGCATGCCTGTGCCCTAGATGGATGGGATAAGTGGTTCTGAGGATGATAAGATCTGCTAAGCCCACTTGTGCATCTGTCTCATCCATGTGCAGCAGCACTTCTCACCTTGTAGCCCACATGCCTCTTTTTTTTTTCTGAAACAGTAAAATGAAATCATTAATTTATGTGTAAGGTACAAGTGAGGTGGAGCCAAGTATAGAAGAGATGCATGGCACCACTTCTCACCTTGTAGCCCATATGCCTCTTGCAAACTATGTAATGGTTAACAAATAAACAAACTATTAATATCCAAGGGTTTTTCCCCTTCTCTAGTTAAATGGTATTACTGCTTGTGTGTTGCGCCAAACTTCTAATTGTATGTTCATGCTCCTGCATTCTGATAATCTGATAATTGTGCAGTCCCATGCATGAAATCACTTTTTCAACTGATGACAAACCAAAGCTCCTCAATCAGGTACTTGAATTGTTTCTTTAGTCTAGTAAATCATCTTTGTCTTTTCTACCATTTTCTTCTGAGATAGATCTTTGTGTTTTCTACTTGTTGTGGAAGTTCAATCTCGTTCTTATTCTTGTATTTTTTTTGTTTTTAAAAATCTTACCAGTTGACCTCCTTGCTTGCTGAGATTGGTTTGAACATCCAAGAGGCACATGTTTTTTCTACAAAGGATGGATACTCATTGGATGTCTTTGTTGTTGATGGTTGGCCATATGAGGTAATGCTTTTGACCTGGCTGTCCTCTTTGATGTCTAGTGGACCTATTAGCGAAGTTTTGAAAATTGTAAGGTTTACAGTTTGAGTTGTATGGTTTAAATTTGTTGTACAAAAAGATATATGTATCATAGAACAAATCACATTTTAGAGAAAAATGTATCAAAGGTATCAAACTGTATCAAATCATATGATTCTATAAGAACGATTGAATTATGGATTCATTAGAACCAAAATTCAAGCTTCCTTGATTTTCTAATGTTATTAAAAAAAACTGCCCCAACAGAATGATTAGCTAGCCTTTTTAATTTTTGGGACCAAAAACTTCTTCTTCTTTGTCACCTTCTTCTTCATGTCTTTCTAATCCAAATAGAAGCTAGACACATTTTTGGTCGAGGTTTGGACTTTGTTGGAGTAAATGCAGTGAAGGCCATTTTCGGATATTCTTTGAGAAAGTCCCTATAAAATTACCTTTGTTCCTTTGATCTTATTCATTTGTAAGGATTCCTTTTTTTTCTAGGGAATCTCTTTGGCTTGTTGAGATTTGAAATTGAATTATGGACAAGTGTAAGGGCAAGGCTTAGCATAAGATGATATAACTGGTAGTACTGATAGAATAATTGAAGCTTTGCACATGTAAAGAATTCTATGGTGCACCTAGAAGTGATCTTCACTCTTCAGTGACCTCCTAATCCTTCCATGCTTACTTTGGCTTAGCCCTCTTAAGTGCACCATGCTCTAATTAATATCCTCCAAATGGCATTCTCAAAATAAATTTTGATGGAAGGTTGATATCAATTAGTAATACCCTTCCTGTTTTACATTTGCTCATCATTAATGACCTGAAGCACTGTTGAGATTACATTTCTTGCAAGCTTTTGTATCTGTTCATCTCTACCATGTTCCATTCTACAATTATATATCTATCCTTGTGATGGGCAAATCTACAATACACCCAGGTGGGACTGCCTGCCTCGGTGTATGGGCCCTATGTGGGGCCCAATGTTGATGAGTCCAAACTACTCAAATTGTTTTATCCCATTCAGATTTAGATGCAGTCTGGATTTATGTCCATTTGATGCATTCTTACCGTTGGATTGAACATCATTGGTAAAAATATTCATCAAATGGTTCTATTTTGATCTTAAAAAATCAAGGGCTAGGATGGTTTGAGGCCCCATTTTGGAAAGTTTGATAGTCCCAAAGATGAACTATCAACCATCCATTTATTTTATTATAGGTGGGTACCAGCCTCTGATCTTTTCTGTTAGGTCACCCGGGTTTGGAAGCCCCAGGCCCTTTTTGATTGGTTGTTGTACCTTGTAATAGTTGGAAGAGGATGATAATCTCTTTGGAATCATTTAAAATATTTATATATTTAGTCTTTTTTACCATAATTTACATTATTGCATCTGTGGTTGTGATCTTGATTTGGAACAGCGTAAGATAAGATCATAATATTTTCTTTTAATGCTCAACTTCAATATCCTTTCAGCAGTTATTTACCAGTGGATACTGGAACTGTTCTTCTCACATTGTTCACAACTAATAAAAATGATTTTTCTTTTCTTTTTGACATTGAATTAACAACTGTTAAGTGACTTTCTCCCCTCGTTTGAACTTTTTTAGGAAACCAATCAGCTTAGACATGCACTGGAAATGGAAATTTTGAAGCTTGAGGTAGTTTCTCTGTTCTGTATGTCTGCTTCTCAATTTGATCTCAAGGGCTTTTACCTTTTTTTTTTCAATTGAAGTGATATGTAAAGCTGGCAGCGTAATTTGACCATGATCTGACCAGCCCTTAGAGGCTCCAAGAGTAAATTGAATCTGACGGGCTTGGTCTTGCCAGTAAGTAGGGCCATTTATTGATGGACTTGTTCAGACTCAGATGGGTATCAAAGCATGTGGAACACTGACAACCTACCCCCTCCCTCCTCGCCCCTCCCCCCAAACCGAAAAAAAACCCCACCATGTTAAGTTATTCTTACAATTGATCCACGATGTTAAGTTATTCTTACAATTGATCCACCATGTTATGCTGCATTTTTCTGTTCTCCCATCCATGCTTATAAACCTTTCTTATCCTCTCTTCATGCTTTGTCATGCATATGGATGGATCCACCAGGATTGTTGCCCATGAATAATGTTGCATGGGTGAAAATTCCACTGCAGGCAAACATGTACATGCATGTATGCACGCATGCATCATATGGGAAGCAAATTCATGCATGCATCATATTGGTTGCTTCCACTTTTAAAAGTGATTGTATGCTCTAATTTGCACCCAAAAAAATCATGTAGCATGTTCCTCATCTTTCCATTTGCTTCCACTTGTAAAAGTGGGTGTATGCTCTAATTTGCATAAAAAAAAAAAAAAACATGTAGCATGTCCCTCATCGTTGCATCAATTCAATGCTTTTTGACTGGCTGTGGTTGGCATGACACTTTCCATTGGATAATCGTACATAAGATACAAGGTTGACTCCATTCAATTAGAGGCATTGATCGTGTGTACTCCATGTGATCAACCTAATGGTGGGTGATACTTATAGTTGATAGGTTTCAATATCTATGGTGCAATTATTGGAACATAATTCCCTTGTATTGGATATTGCAAATAGAATTGAAACATGGTGAACATAGTATACAAAGTAGTGGAATGTTGTACAATCACCTAATGCTACTTGGATCAAAGAAACACTTCTATAAAATGGCAGTTCAACTTTGCATTTTTTATGTAGTTGAATTTTTATTTTAGTGTTATATGGAGTTGAATGTTGGACAACTTTTAACTGACAAGTGAATGTGGTAGAGATGCATACATTAGAGAGTTGACGTGGTACAAAAGAAAAAGATTATGAATGAGTAGATTAGAAGAAATCAATTGGTGTCTGATATCCAATGAGAGAGAATTCAAGGAATGTTGTTTAAGACAGTTGGGGAACCTACATAGAAGCTCAAACAACCAAGTAGGAGAGAGAAACATAACATGCTAGATTGTTTAGGGATAAAGAGCACTGCTTTAAAAATCTTCAGTTGAAAAAGTGTCACTCAAAAAGCCAACCCCAATATGATGGGTTAAGGCTTTGGTGATTTTGATGCTTATGATGATGTTTTACTGGTTTGAGGACATGTTTGTGTACATCGTTTTTGTAGGCAAAGGGAAAATGCCCTATTTAATCCAGGCACCCCATGGTGGAGAACCATTTTCGTAGGAAAAGTTGCTATCTATTTAATGGATTTTGACATGCTCCAAACCACTGTCTCCATTTCTTACCCAGTTCATCTACCCCCCTTTCGCCGAGACAATAGTACAGAACTCACCCATGTGGACCCATACCATTGATCGATATCCAGTGGACCCACCAATGATCAAATAATTTAAATGAGGCCTATATCATTGTAACTAGAAACCCATTGTATATGCAATTATATGATGCTAATCCTGATCCGATCTCTAATAATTTGATTGCCCCATGCATGCTGTATCTACAATGATCAAACAATTGATTTTTATTAATCTGGTGGAACAGCCATTTGATGGTTAGATCTATGTATAGTATGCATGGAGTTTATACTGGGTGAGCTGTCTTCACCACCAGCATTGATGCATGAAATTTTTTGAGTGCACTGCAGAGGCAAGCATGGCCAAAGACTCAGTCATTTCCTTCTAGTAATGAGCATGAGGAAACGAGCAAGGAATCTATTCCTGAACACGTCAAAATACCTACAGATGGCACTGATGTCTGGGAAATTGACATGAGCTTGTTGAAATTTGAAAATAAAGTGGCATCCGGATCATATGGTGATTTGTAAGTTTTCCCTTTGAATTATCAATTTAACCACCACCCCCCGAAAACTTTTTTTTTTCTGGATTATCAGTTCATCTTAGTGTTCAAATGCTTATTTATTTATTTTTTATTAATTTAGGTACAGAGGTACTTATTGTAGTCAGGATGTGGCCATTAAAGTTCTCAAGCCCGAGCGTGTGAATGTGGATATGCAGCGAGAATTCGCCCAAGAAGTCTATATTATGAGGTTTGTAAAGCTGCTATTGTCTTTCTACAATACTAAAGTCTTTGTTCTATGGAACTCTCTTTGGATCCAAATGCTAAAATTTTAATGTAATTTGTGCAAATCATCTGAAATTCATGCAATGTGCCTGAATTTCATCTCTCTCTCTCTCTCTCTATATATATATATATATATATATATATCCATCCATCCATACCTTTCCTTTCCTTTTCTGTTTACTTCTCCATCCAAGGGATTACTTATTTATTTGCCCATTTTGAATCTCCTATACTTTTCAGGAAAGTTCGGCACAAAAATGTTGTGCAATTCATCGGTGCTTGCACGAGGCCTCCGAACTTGTGCATTGTGACAGGTATGATAATTGAGCAACCTTTTGGAAGTATCTGGTGCCACTGTTGTGGCTATTAGTCATTATAGTTGCTTCAGTAGTTAATTTTTGTTCTTTATTTTCTCTTCAGAATATATGTCTGGCGGAAGTGTATATGACTTTCTGCATAAGCACAAAGGTGTCTTTAAAATGCCTTCTTTACTTAGAGTTGCAATTGACGTCTCTAAGGGAATGAACTACCTGCACCAGAGCAATATAATCCACAGAGACTTGAAGGCTGCAAATCTCCTAATGGATGAAAATGAGGTAAGGAAATTCCTTTTGAACGTTCAATTACTGTGTCCCTCCTAAATTATCGAGAACACAATAACACCACTATTAGATTCCAAAACTACCTTTCACAGGGTAGAACACAAACTTCCAGCTGCTAAACTACACTTAAGATTCAATGGGCATTGGCAGAAGGATTTTCTAAGGCAAATCTTTACAGTTGAGAATGTAATTCGCAAATCAGATCAAATCTGATTCAATGGGCGTTGCCTTTGAATTCGTTTTTTCTGGATTTAATGTTGGTTTATTTTGTGGCAGCTGGAAGGATTTGGAATAATCTGCTTATGATTCACTAGTATTTAATTCTTACAGGCCAGTCATTTGCTGGGCCTGTACTTTTTACTCTCTACTTTTTTATTAATATTTTTTTTTTATATATAAAAAACCTAAACCAAAGACCTTGGCATGACAAAGAAGGCCCAAAAAGTTAAAAAAAAAAGGCTCAAATATCTCTGTAACACATGGATGGTAGATGACTGAAAAAAAGATTGACTGATTTCATCTCTTCTCAAAGACGTCAAATCTGTTCACTGACATCCATTGTCTACTCCAAAGTGAGTGGTCATGATTTCCCCCCCTATGACCATTGTTCAGCTAAATGCAATAATTCCTTCAAGAAAGAGTGGTTTTCATGTCAGCAGCAGATTACTGTATTCAGTTTTCTTTTGATTCTCAAGTCATCTCCAAAATTTTCTATGTCAAGTATTTGTTTTTGTGTTGTCTAATATTTTAACCATCACACGTGTTGTTGTAGCCTCTGTTTTTTATGTTGATTTGTTGAAAGGTGCTTACTGTCTAAGAACTTGCACAAATTTACAGTGCCACATATGTTTGAAGCCTTAATTATGCATTCCATCATCTTTTATGTATAGATTATCTTTGATTCTTAGTATTTCCTTGTTCCACTTGATGCTTTTGTGACTTCTCAATTGCATGTAGTCACCCTTCTTGGATTTTGTCCTCTACTTTATTTGGGGATCATCAGTATGCATTCAACCTTAGAATTTAAAATTAAACATGGGTTAACAGTTTAAAAGAAGAACAATGTACTCGTCCATAAATTGGTAGATATGAAATTATTTTTATTTCAACTTCGTGGTTGGATACTTGGTTATCTATTTTGTAAGCTATCTGATTATTTTTACTTCATCATAAGTTGGATTCATTTGTGTGTGCATCCTGTAATATGGCAAAGCTGGCCAATTTTTGGTGTCATCAGCATAAACTGCAGAAAGATCAGATGGAAAAGTATGATGAATGTGAGTTCCATTTGAGCTGGGTGTATCAGGTGTAGTGGTTTGGTTTATTTAAGCTCTGATATGTATTTATTCTTGGTTGTATTTTCTTTTCGCAATAAAAAGTAACCTTTTTTTTTAATTTACTGACCTCTCATTCAAAAAAGAAAGTAACCTTTTAAAAAAACACAATGAACGTAAGCTATTATGGGCAATGTATATGGGTATGAATTGGTTGAAGTTGTACACTGAGCTTTACTTAGTTTTTCAACATTTTCATTCATGTGAAATATTCAAACCTTTGCACTGCAGGTTGTGAAGGTTGCTGATTTTGGAGTTGCCAGGGTGCAAGTTCAATCTGGAGTTATGACTGCAGAAACTGGAACATATCGTTGGATGGCTCCTGAGGTAGTGTTTTGTAACATGTTTTTCTGAATTATTTAGTTGAAACTTTAAACCTCAATAGGATCCTTAGATGTTACTAAATATTTAAAACCTAGAATGGCATATCATTAATTTATTTTCTTCTTTATGCTTAGTTTCCATTTCTCATCCCCCATTAACTATTTTAATCTAGAATATATGATGAGTTTTGGCCTTTGAAGTTTAACATAATTTATTTTGGGAGGTTAAAGTTTAATATAGAATGCCATGTCACTGGTTTAGAACTTAGAAGAATGAAAAGTTCTGCAGAGTGTAGCACCCACCTTGGGTGAAGTTGGGTTTTTGTCTCTCACTGTCAGTTTTGTTTGGTCTCTTGAAAAGAAATGCAAATGGGATGGCCTTTTTAGGAGGGGAGGATGGTCTCCTAGTGTTTGTGCCAAATTCTAACATCAGGACTTGGAGATTGACTCTTATGACTGACAACATATTGGATATCTATAGGTTATAAAAAAAAAAAAAACATATTGGATATTTATAGCTCCTTGATGGTTGAATATGGTCATCAGTTTTTTTTTTTATGACGGAGGGGGAGAACCTCGAGCACAACCCTACTAAAGCCCCCCTTCTGGTGACATCTCACACCCTCACAGGATAGCCATCGGGTTACGCCACGGGGACTTAAACTTGCACCATCCGCTTCCTGAGGCGGAATGTTACCAGCTGAGCCATCCCTTGTGGGGTTTGGATTCTTTTTTTTTTTTGAAACATTGGTCATTGGATTCTTTGATTCTAATAATGTATCCATGATATTGGTTGATGGTGGTTGGTTGTCATTCGAGTGTTTGTACTTTGCTCCTATATAAATAGAGCCATGCTTGTATAAAGAAACAAAGCTAGTGTGGTCTTATGGAAGACAACTTTTTAGGATGCAGAAACAACAGCTATCTATTATGATTTGTTGTAGTATGGAAACTGTGTTGTTAAGTGGGTATCTAGCACCATATGCAAGCGGTCAGACTGATGGTGGTTGGCTTGATTGTTAAAATGTAGATTTTCTCAAGCTCCTTAATGGAAATATTGAGAGGGCATTTAGTTCTTAAATTCTGGGTAGTACTTAAATTTGTTGCTATTAAAAAATTACGGATACGCCACTGGTTTCTCTTTGGTCACCTCACCAGTTGCAATTACCATTTGTATCTTTTTCAAGGACTCTACTTAGGCAGCTTATGTAGTGTAACCAGATTTTTTTTTTGAATGGTTAGTGTAACCAGAATTCAGTAGATTGGATTGAAACTCAAGTGCCAATTGCACTTATGGTGCATTGGGTGGGCATGCTACCTCCATACTTGGAAGTCTAGGTATCAAGCTGTGTGGACCACTTGGCTAAATTTGAAAAGAATACAATACCAAAACCATTGAGTGCTCCCAGTCAAATGGTGATTTTTTGGATATTATAGCCAGGTCAGATCTCAAGGATATAAAGATCCAAGTTAACTATATTGCTTTTCTGCCCTGATCACAGTGAGAGTGTGCAACTGGATGATTGTTGAACTCATTGTTACATGCTGTGGTCAAGTATTAACCTCATTTTGTTCCTTTACTTTTGTAATGTACTATGTGTGTGTTACCGCTAATTTTTTTTTTTTTTGTCCTCTGTCTGTTAGAATTGCCTTTTCTAAACATTCTTCTTATCACCATCACCATCACCACCACCAAACACATTATCCATTTATCTAAGGTTACTTTCTGAGTTTTATTTTTCCACTCTTTCCCGACTCTGATGCAATTATTGTTGTTAACTGAAGGTTATAGAACACAAGCCCTATGATCACAAGGCTGATGTTTTCAGTTTTGGGATTGTGCTGTGGGAGCTGCTCACTGGAAAGGTGCTAATCATCTACATTCTCTCAAAACTTGATCATCACAATTTCCCTTTTTTCCCCCATGTCATGAGGGCCTTAAATTTTTCTATGAAATTGACTTGAATTTATGTCACGTTCGGTTTCTTACTTCCTCAGCTTCCTTATGAGCACTTGACCCCACTACAAGCGGCTGTGGGTGTGGTTCAAAAGGTGTGTATGATTATCATTATTCCTTTCTAAATGATTCAAAATTGAATTGTGGGTTCTTATCCGGTTAGTTTTACATTTGACCTCTAAAAGCAAATAATGCCAACCATAACTGGCAATTTTGGGATTAGTTCAATTTATGCACTTGGGGACAGGTTAACTCTCTTATATTGTTTTCACTATCTTTGTAAATTTCTCGACTTATTTTTTGAATGGTGGTGAGTAATTTTTCTTGACTATTATTATTTGTTTTTTTAGATATGACTTTTTAATTGATTTAAGTAAAAGAATACAGCCCAGAGAGAGAGAGAGAGAGAGAGAGAGAGCAAACACAGCCTAGGGGGGTGTGTGTGTTCGTGGAGAGAGACTTGGTTGCAACCATAGTGTTAAAAACTCGAAAAAACTGTCCACGTTGACTCAACTTGATAGGATTTCGAGTCAAGTGAGTCAAAAGACCTTTACTGAGTTTTTTGAGTCAAGTTAAAAAAGTTGTCCGTGTTTCTCATCTCGATAGGATCTCAAGTCTAGTATGAGTTTTGAGTTTTAGAACTATGGTTGTAACAGCCCACCTGAACCAACTTATTTGTGCTTGTGTATGCATGCTGGGTTGTAACTGCCCACCTGTACCAATCTGTTTCCCAACCTGATCAACTTGTTTAATTGGATAAATTATAATCTTTCACGTGTTTTGCTGCTGCATGTTAAATGTGTATTTACTTCCAAGTTTTATGTCATTATCTTGATATTTCATGCATTTTTATTGCCAAAGTTTCAAGTCATCCTCTATAGCAGTCACGCCTGTCAGATGTCTTGATCATTCTAGTGGGCCATTGGTATCTCTGAAAAACAAGCAACCATCTGTCTTTTTGGTTACTGGCGTCAAGGATATGCTAGTTGGCTGATTTTCTTCTATTACCCTTACTTTTTTGTTTCATAGCTTTTTGGCTTTGCATTGATCCAAAATGGAGATCTATCCTGGCCCCCCTTTATGTTGGTTTACGAGAAAAGTGCATTTTTAAAGTAAACTTGGAGCACAAATCTCAGGCGCCAAACTTAAGAACTCAAAGTTGCTCTTCGAGAGTTGCATTGATGTGAAATGATCCCCCACAAACTGGTTTTTGTGGTATTAGCCCACATACTTAGGCATGGAGCCCACTAAATAGAATGGTGATGGTTCGTTGAAAATAAAAATCACCTTGATTGAATTAATCGAACCATTTTTTAAACTCTCTAAAATTTGATCAATTTAAATTATTTTGTAATCTTTCAACTTTGCACTCTTGAAAAACGTAGCTATATTGATCCAATCAAAGCATTTTTGTGGGCCTTAATTAAAGAGCTTTCAAATAGAATCATCAACACCCTATTTGGTGGGCCCCATGTCTCGGTGTGCGGGTATCATCCTTTTACAGTGTGATGTTTACAGCCCCTACACACCCTATAGAGAGAGGAGACGAAAAGAAAAGAGAAAAAGTGCCTACATAACTTTACATTGTATCAAAACCATTCTTGTTTCTCATGATCTCCAGGGTCTGCGACCTATGATTCCAAAAACTCATCCAAAGCTTTCAGAGCTGCTAGAAAAATGCTGGCAGCAAGACCCTACACTAAGACCCGACTTCTCTGAAATCATCGACATTCTGCAGCACATTGCCAAGGAGGTAGAACCAGACTAATTTTTTTTTTTTTGAAAAGTTAGAACCAGACTAAATTTACTACCCACTTGATGTTATTTTACGTTGCCCAGACATTTCTTCTGATAAAATCCTCCTATAACTTGGATAGGTTGGAGATGAGGGGGAGGATCGACGAAAGGAGAAACCATCAGGTGGTTTTTTCTCGGTCCTCAGACGTAGCCACTGAAGGGAGCAGAAGAATGCTATTTTGTGTATATGCCCATCCTTACTGATCTGATCATGTTCTACTCTCTTACTAATTTATACTTCTTTACTGTACAGTGCTTTGTTCAGATGACTTCATTTTAATTTTTTTGTTAGCAAAGTTGGTAAGTTCTCTTGTTGGAACAGCAAAAGATTGTGGGTTTGAGTCTTATTCCCATCTCAAAAAGGGGAAAAAAACTGTTCATTTTCTGATTTGTTGATGTCTTTTGATGAGATCTACCATGGTACAGAGCTCATTGGTTCTGATGTTATCCATTCAATTTTTTTATTGGAAGTTGATAGTGATTTGTTGCTCTTGTTTTTTACTGCTGGATTATGAAAAGCGGTTTTTCATTGGACTGGCGATTGAAATTATACGAGTATGGATATGCAAAGTATTTGAATCAAAACATATGCTCCCTTGAATTGGCTGGTCCCTAACCTTTAAATTGATGGGCCATCGAATTGATGGTCAGATGTTTGGCGTTCAAATCCTTAGGAGATTTCATTTGGTTAGAGTTGTCTATCCCATCATTATCATTATCACTTTTGGACATGCCCTTTCTAGATAGACTTGACAAAATTTGATCGATCATCTTTCTTACCCAAATCTGATCATTTTAAATGGGCGTAGGTCTATGATTTTCCAGAGTTAGTACTCTAAAGTAAGTTCTAAACTCAAATAAGACTTGACTCGAACTTGACTCAACTTGACTCAATCCACTGCTGGGTCTTCTAAAGGTTTTTGAATGGCCTTCAATCGAATTTGTTGCTTTTTGAACTGAGACGAATGGTCTTCTAAAGGATGAGTGTATTTAAAAAAGTATTTTTATACTTATTTTTAATTAAAAAAATCAGACTTATTGAATATGAAAAGCTACGATCTTAAAGATTCTAAAAATCTGTAATTAAAATAGTATCAAGAACTTGACGTCGATTACCGGATGTTACCTGTCGACGTCAACCTTAAGAACATGCCGCCAGTGACTTCATTACGCTATCCATCAAGTTGGACAGTTTGTTCTGGAACATGCATACATTTTTAATCTAGTTATCGGATTTCCTGATTAAGGAATTATAATTATCTCCTTCCTCTTTAAGAGGCTAATATATATATAGTCCATTACTTTGGGCAGCGGTAGAGTTGCATCCAACGAGAGAGATCGTGTGTAATGCCTTAAAAATTCTTATATATTAAAAGTATTTTTTTATTAAAACTTTTTTTTTCATTTTTAATCTTGTAACACCTTATTACAATTTAATAGAAATCAAATTAAAAAAACTTAGTAGAAAAATTTAAGATGTTAAAAAAATAGAAAATATATTAACTTGACATCTAATTTGATTTTTTAACACCTTATTACAACTTAATAGAAATCAAGTTTTAAAAAAGGAAAAAGTTAATAGAAAATATTAGATGATGGAAAAAAAAATACTAACTTGATTATTATTAAGTTGTTATTTTATATTTTCTTAACAAGATGCCGATATAATGTTTACAAGTAAAAATAAATAATATTTATAGTAAATATTTTTTTGAATGATTGAAACTTTTTTATGATTAAGATATATATATATAACATTATATATTATTAAACAACTACAATGTGAGTTCTAAAATTTTAGACATTGTTTTAAGAATTGTGATTATTCTTTTTAGTATTTATTCAGTGGAAACAAAAATATTTTTATGAAAATATAATCTTATTTTTTATTATGAAAATATATATTTTAGTATTATATTGATGACACAGGTTTGACTACGGTTCAACCCAGTTGAACCTTATTTAACCCAATTTTTCCTTTAAACGGTTCGATATTCAGTCGAGTTCTGATAACATCCCGAATAAATGGATTGGATAAATAGGTTTGAGTAAACCCAACTAACTATTTTTAAAGTGAGTTAATGTCTAAATAGATAAATGGGTTTAAATTGATTTGGGCTAACTAAATGAGTAATTTGAGCTTGAATTAGACTCAATTCAACTGATACGTTCAATAAACAAGTAAATTGAGAAGAGTAAGGGATCTGAATTCAAATGAGATTTGATCCGAACTTGACTCAATCCACTGCATTAAAGATAATATGATTTTTTGAATGAACTTCATTTGAATTTGTTTCCTTTTGAACTGAGATGTATTAAAGATAATCCCAAGCCCAATTAAGTTTTCAAAGATATGTAAAGGAAATTGATTTGTGCATGGTAATTTCTCTAAAAGGAGGCACAGGTTAATATGATTTTAGAACTTCTTTCATTTTAGTCTTTTAAGTTTTACCTTTTAATACATAAAAGATATAATCAAAATGAAATAGAAAATCCATCAAAATTATATTACCCGGTGCCCATTTCAGAATTCACAAAACCATGTCACACGTCGTCTGACAATATTTTTACAATAGATCTCTTCGACTCAAATCAAAAGATGGGTCCATTTATTCCTTCTCAATCCTCACCGTTGACTTGGTCTTAGACTGGACCGGGCCGTATATGAGGAAACTTCAAAAAAGTTAGGTTACTTTGGATCAGGGGAATAAATCTCGGCCATTAAAAAAAATGAATATCGGTTGAAGAGAGACAAAGATCTCGCCCGAGAACGGCTGCTACGAAAATTCAGGTAAGGGCCAGACTTAATACATGAAATCCTTAGGTTGGCCGAAAAGCCCCAATTTAAGCCACAATTTATAAAATTTAATTTCCATTAATTAATATTGTATCTAAATATAAAATTATAAAATATATAACTTATATTTTGTAGAACAATCCATTCTAGGTGGACATGAGCCCTACAAATATATTTAATCTGGGCTAATCCGGGCCTTAACTCAGACCCTTTAATAGATGAATTACGCCCATTATGAAAATATATGAATTTAGTCAAGCGCCCTGATTCATGGGCCAATTGACCAACCCGCAACTGAGCCGCAAGCATCTTGCTATCGAACCACTACGGGCCAGACCCTGTTCCCCACGAGAAAAAAGTGGAAAAAATTTTTGACAGAGAAGAATTTTTTTTTTATTAACGTGTGGGAATTCAGATACAGTCCTGCCAAAACTTCTGCTCATTTTTCTTTTGAAAAAATTCATTTAAAAAAATAAAAAAGACTTTTTTAAAAACAATATAAATATCGGCCGAGATATCGAACGGGCCCATGCCGATATTTGTTTTTTCTTTAAATAAAAAATAAAAATTGGCCGTATTGACCGATTCTTTTTTATCTCAGGCCGACACTATGCGTATCGGCCGAGATGTCTCGGTTGTGGAAATCCCATGCGTATTGGCCGAGATTTCGACTCCTGGTTAGACTATGGAGGCTCGAACCAGTAACCTCCCGCATGTGATTCTGGGCTTGGACGGGCCCAAAATCAGGCCCAGACCGTCCCTTTATAGTGGCAATATTGCAGTAAACAGAAAATGAAGGATGGTGTTGGATGCAAGAGGCAGGGAGCCTAAATATACGCACACCTTTGGTGTCCAATAATTTCGGATTCCTATTCTTAAGATCTTCCAATGGAAAAAACTAAGACAAGAGGAGCACATCCATCAACAAAAATCAAAATCTCAAATTCCATATTACCATGAGAATTTGATGCATCAAACATGCAATTCACCTCTTCTCCATCCACCTTCAGCTCTCTTAATGAATTTATTTGGATTTTTGTCATCAGAACTTGTTAAAAATCCAAATAACAAGAAGCCCACCCAAAAAAAATAAAAATAAAATCTCTGGTGGGTATTTCATCATCTTCATTTTCATCCACCTTTGTTGCATCAAATATCTCATAAATTCTATGCTTTTGCTTCTCTTTCTTTTGTTTTATACTCTTTTAATGGCTGAATTCCGACAGGTGACTGACTGGGCATCAATGGAAGCTATAATAAATCGATATCCATACCAAAATGTTTCAGGTGTCATTCATCTTCTTCCTTTCTATTTGTCTGCCATTCTCTTATTTCCTCTGTTTTTGTTTATTGTTGTAGGTTACGCCATTTATTATAACTAGAATTCCATACAAAATTTAAGATTTCTTTCACCTTCTTCCTTTCCACCCACCTTTGATTCTCTCATCTCCTTTCTGTTTAATTTTATATATTTTAATTTGGATAGATATCTGTCTTCACAACTTGAGAAATGTCTGCAAAATCATCAAATAAATAAATGGAAAAGTCATAAACATATAGAAAATCATCAGGCAGGTCAATTTATGCTTAGTTTAACCTTAGTCTGTATTATAAAAATAGCTTAATTTTTTTGTTTTTAAATTTATATTTTAAATAAGTTGGAGTTAGCTCACTGGCATTTCCGGCAGGTCATTGGATAGCTACAGCCTTAGTCGAGGCTTTTATTGAGGATTCTTTGCGCTCATATTTTTTTTTTCTTTCTTTTTCAGGTCTTTTGGTCCGTCTCAAGGCTGTTTTAATGGCGTTGTGTGGGAAGGAATAGCAAATTCTTGTATTTTCTACTGAAGAGAATACTATTATGTTGTGCCCTCTTTAATGTACATCTAAGTGTTGAATCACATTATTTTTTTTTTTTCTCCGTTCAATCTTTTCAAAGGCGGTAAAAAGACCAGAACTTTATAGCTTCTGGGTATGTTTGTTTCTCCCCCTTCATCAATTTTCGATGCATGAAAGAAGGTAGAGGCCATGGATTCTTTCAAAAAATCCTACAAAAGTCAAAATTCTTACAAGCATTCGAGCAAAAATTCCAACAGCGGGCTGGAAGAGCTGTCGATGCTCTGTGAACAGGAAGAAGATGGGGTGAAATTCATTAATCTTGACAACAATAGAGGAGAGGTGGTGGTGAAGATAGATGGCAGCCGAGATGTCAAACTTGCAGTGGAATCTGAAAATAAAATGTGGAGACAAGGGAGCTATGATTATTGGAAAGAAAGAAATAGTGGCGAAATGATGCAGCAGCAGCAGCAGGGGAATTCAAGTGGCGGTGGGTACTATTTCTGCCAACAACAATCCCCAATTGGTGATCCTCCCTCGAGCCAAACCGGAAAATTTATGCAAAAACAGAAGGCGCCGGTGAGTGAGACGTCACTCAATGTCGACGTCGACATGTTGGAGATTCAACAAAAGCAGAACCACCCAAATATAGATGGAGATCCCAGAGAAAAGCACTCAGCGAGGGATATCAGGGTCTCGTTCCAATCCCCGTCAATGCACCGGACTGACATCGGCCCGGAAAACATTCGTAGGCGTTCAAAGGGCTCATCGGATGAGGATGAGTACAGTGAACATGGGTCATCTCCAAATTCAGAGGAAGTCCTAAAATGCACGTCGAATTCATCATTCCGACACAACTCAGGCCTACTTCGGAGCAAGACAAAATCAAGGCTTTTAGACCCTCCTTTCATCGAGGATGAGGCAAAGAAATCGGGGAGGTTAATGAAATCAGGGCCATTCAAATCAGAAATGTTGGGAAAGATAGACGATGATGACGAGGACCCATTCCTCGATGAGGACTTCCCCGAAGATTTCAAGAAAGATAATTTTACTTTTATCACAATTCTGCAATGGATCAGTTTTTTTATCATCTTAATTGCCTTCATTTCCACTCTTACTATTCCCTCCTTGAGCAGACTCGAGCTTTGGAATTTGCATATTTTGAAATGGGAGGTGTTGGTCTTGGCCCTTATATGTGGCCGATTGGTGTCCGGTTGGGGGATTCGGATCATCGTCTTCGTCATTGAACGGAATTTCCTTCTTCGCAAACGGGTCTTGTACTTCGTCTACGGTGTTCGTAAAGCAGTCCAAAATTGCTTGTGGCTGGGCCAAGTTTTGTTCGCTTGGTATTTCATTTTTATTCAAACACGAATCAAAACCAAGACGCTTCATTACACAACCAAAATCTTGATTTGTTGTCTAGTTACGACATTAGTATGGCTCGTCAAGACACTTCTTGTCAAAGTTTTAGCTTCTTCATTCCATGTAAGTACATACTTCGATCGGATTCAAGACTCATTGTTTAATCAATATGTGATTGAGACGCTATCTGGGCCGCCATTAGTTGAAATTCAACACATTAAAAAAGAGGAAGAGAAGATCATAGCTGAGGTGCAAAGACTACAAAATGCCGGCGCAAAGATACCCGCCGACCTCCGAGCAGCTGTATTGCCTTGCAAGAGCGGACGGGTAATTGGAGGCGAGAGCTTGACGAAGAGTAGCCAATTTGGAAAGAGCATGAAGCTCAATAGGCTTCAAACTCGGCGGCAGGACGAGGGTGTAAAGCTTGAACTTCTTTACAAGCTTAATCAGAAGAATGTCTCTGCTTGGAACATGAAGCGGTTCATGAACATTGTCAGGCACGGCACGCTTTCTACCATCGATGAGCAAATAACTGGTGCAGGTTATGAGGATGAATCATCAATACAGATTCAAAGCGAGTACGCTGCTAAGGTTGCAGCAAAGAAGATCTTCAACAATGTTGCCAAGCCGGGATCCAAGTAAGTGGGAACCTTTTTTCTCAATTCTGCAACATTTTTTGCTCTGTTTTTCAATTCAACACAAAGATCACAGCAAATTGAATTTCTTTTTAGCATTTCTCAAAAATAGATATAAAAGGAGGAATTTATTGAACAAACCACACTTCTTGTGTATATACATAGATATGTCATGTCAGTAATCCATTGATGAGAAGGAATTGGAGAAGGCTTCAATCAAATTGCTGGTGATGGGTATAAAAACAATGACAATTCTTATGGAGTAATACATTTATGTACTTTTAAGACCATTCACTATGTTTGAAGCCTCTCTCTCTTTGATGAAAAAAAAAAAAACCAAGAGGAGAAGAGAAACCAACAGAAAACAAGCTACATAAAATGAGGTCCAAAATGCGCCAAAGTAATCAACTTCACTACTGCTTGATACTATGAATCTCCCAAACTGTTAATCCTGTTGAATGAATGACATTTCTAGGCTCTAAGACTCAGTTTGGACGGGGAGAAGTGGGGAGGCTTCTTCTGGAGAAGTTCAACTTCTCCTATTTAGATGCATTCTCTAAGAGAAAGTGAGACCTACAAAAGTAAATCTTCTCCGAACTTCAAGAGAAGATAAACAGTCTCCTACCCTTGTAGAAACTTCTACTTTTAAGTTCTCATCCAAAGCAGGAGAAGTATTCTCATTGATTAACTTCTATGGTAATTCCTTGATAGGAGAAACATTACTGAGATAATATGATGCCACATCTTCACTTTTCTCAACTTGAGAGATGGTTTTTACTTTAAGAGAAACCATTTCTCTTACTTTCTACAAAAAAAAAAATCTACTGTCACAGAGGAAGCGAAACCACTCCACCGCACACACTGCTTTCGCTTAAAAACTTTCTCCTCATTCAAATGCATCCTAAGAGAAAATTTGCCAATCAAAATTCACAAGATTATCATTGCTCCATTGCCTCTCATGAGCATCTACTCTCTCCTTCCGCTTCCGAGTTGACAGGTACACCTTACCCACTCTCTCATTATATTCATACTTCTAACCTCTCTGATACCATGTGAAAATTAGAGAGAGGATTTACAGTATCTTCCTCAATTGAGTAAAGATGGTTTACAGATTATTGTATATATAGAAGAAATACAATAAATGATGGGCTACATAAAAGGAAACTGTACAATGAAATTATATAACTCCCAATCAAGGGATAAAGGGCTTCCATATGTGGTAATAAGTACCCATACAAAACATATTTAATGTGATCGGTTTTGTGCTGTAGACTTTGTTTTTTCCCTTTCCTATTTGATAAGCCAACGCTGGAACTCAAATCTTTTACCAATGAAATTTGCAGGCACATTTACTTGGTGGATCTGTTGCGCTTCATGAGAGAAGATGAAGCCATAAAGACTATGGGTTTCTTTGAAGGAGCAACTGAAAACAAGAGAGTCACCAAAACTGCACTCAAGAACTGGGTGGTAATGAAATTGTATCGATGTTCATGTATTAGTTTATTCAATAGATGAAAATCTGACATTTTTTTTTTCTTCTTTCAGGTGAATGCATTCAGGGAAAGGAGAGCCCTCTCCTTGACACTGAATGATACAAAAACAGCAATAAAGAGGCTCCATCAAGTTCTAAACATCGTCATCGGCGTTATTGTTTTGGTTATTTCACTTCTTATTCTTGAAATTGCTACGACACAGTTTCTGGTCTTTATTAGCTCTCAGCTAGTTTTGGTTGCTTTCATCTTTGGAAACACCTGCAAAACCATCTTTGAAGCAATCATCTTCTTGTTTGTGATGCACCCCTACGATGTCGGCGATCGTTGCGAGATAGACGGAGTTCAGGTAAAAGATCAACAAGACATAACTGTGAGCAACATTTTGTGCAGAAATAAAAAATAATTTTCAGAAAGCCATTTTCATGGAAAGTGTTTTCTACAGAAGATTTTTCACCAGTAGAACTTCCCCCAAAGAATTCAGATGGCCTTGACCTTTATCTACATGTGAAAATTGCAGATGGTAGTAGAAGAGATGAACATCCTAACGACGATCTTTCTGAGGTACGACAACCAGAAGATCACATATCCAAACAGTCAGTTATCCATCCTCCCTATCAGCAATTTCTATCGGAGTCCAGACATGGGAGAATCGATTGATTTTTGTGTTCATGTCTCGACTCCCCTAGAAAAGATTTCCATCATGAAAGAAAGAATTAAAGAGTAAGTTCCAAGATCAACAATGCCTTGACATGTTCACTTTTTGTTACAGCTAAATGACTGAAGAGAATTGACATGCTTGGACCCTGTAAATGACTGAATCCTTGAATGGTCTGTTCTGTTCTTGACAATGCAGGTTCATTGAGGGAAGAAAAGAGCACTGGTACCCGAACCCGGCGGTGGTGATGAGGGACATAGAAGACATGAACAGGTTGAAATTTTCGGTTTGGTCGCAGCATCGCATGAATCATCAAGACATGGGAGAAAGGCATATGAGGAGGGCCTGTGTGGTTGAGGAGATGGTTAAAATCTTCAAGGAACTTGACGTCGATTACCGGATGTTGCCTGTTGACGTCAACCTTAAGAACATGCCGCCATTGACTTCATCCCGCTATCCATCAACTTGGAATGTTTGTTCTTGAACAAGCACACACTGCACACACACTGTATATCTTATATCATCTTACTTCATGAGAATTCCAAATTTTTTCTTGCTCTGTTCTAGATTAAAACATATATAAGAGATAGAGAAACAGAGAGATTGTATTATTTTTGGCGACAATTAAATCGTAACACTGTAGATCCTGCAAAACACATTTTCTTGTTCTTGATTGCACTTAAATTCTGGTGTTAAATGTTAATGTCTTATACACAGTGCTTGGATTTTCCACATCAAATAGCTATTTAAATTTGAATTCCAAGAAAGGTTTGCAGAAATACATTTTAGAAGAAAACAATATCTAATCTCTGTTTCTACTAAATTTCCTAGAAACTTGAATCACCAAACAAATCCCAAGAAAGTGTACAAAAGTTTAAATGCAGAAAAGAAATCTGATTTGACCAAAAGTGCATTATAGAAGAAAAAAATTATGTTCTCTCTGTTTCTACTAAATTTCTTGGAAATTCGAATCACCGAACAAACCCATGAAATGAGAGTATACAAGCAAATTTAGAACAGAAAGGAAATCTGATTCTCCAAAAATACATTTTTTTTAGAAAAAAAATATATATTATCAATTACTACTAAGTTTCTTAGAAATTGGAATGACCAAACAAAACCCATAAAGTCAAGTTTTATGAAAATGTACAAGCAAATTTATATGCAGAAAGGAAATCTGGTTGTCCAAAATACAAATTAGATCTAATCTATTTTTCTACAGAATTTCATATAAATTTGAATCATCAAACAAACACATGAATGTGTATAAGAAAGTTTACTTACAGAAAAGAAATGTTGTTGTCCAAAACTGCATTTTAGGGGTGAAATATGAATCACCAGAGAAACTGAGTTAAACACTTTGATCAGATTCATATCCGACTTGAGTCAAACAACTAAACGAATTTTAAATAAGTGTACTCAACTTGACCAATTTAATACTTTTATTAATTGAAACCAACTAAGATAAAATGGGTGGATGTTACCGATCTCAATCCATTTATTAAATGATTAATCAAATTTGTATCCAATCAAGCTTAAATAAGTTGAGACAATCTCAAATGTGTCAATGCAACCGATGTATGACCTACATTATTTATCAAATGTTTAATAAATGATTGACGCAACTCATTATCTACCGATTGTGATCCATTTTACCTATTTGTCAACCATATTTCCTTCTAAAGATAAGTGGAAAATAACATGAGAAATAGAATTTCAACCAAACCATTTTTAGCGAAAATTTCCTCATTAGATTTCATTTTTCTCATTGAAATTCAATTTTACAAAAAAATAATAAATTTGCCCTTATAAGTGATTTTTTTTTCATTTTCTCACATATTGGAACTCTCAGAGATTTCTCTTTGTCACTAATTTACTTTGTTCATTAACTTAAGGATGGGGATGTAAATGGGCCAGGTTCAGGTCGGGTTTAGGGTTTAGTGTTTGATGTAAACCCTGATCCATATCTACATCCACTTAATATCAAATTCAAATATGGATTTGGTCACATAGGATTTTTAGATGCAAGATCCATGTCTTCATCCATTTCATATTGTTGGAATTGAATTTATCTTTGAATATTCACAAAACAAAAAAATTTAACTTTCTCCTTTGATAAAAGGAAAATAAAATTATATAAATAGTCAAATTTCAATACCAAAAAAGAACCCAAATCTCATAAAGCATATAGCTAATGAAAATTAAAAGAAAATATCTAAAAAATAATGCCTAAAACCTACTTTGATATTTAAAAGAAAGAAAAATGCAAAAAAAGCATAAAAGTGTCAAAATTAATAATTTAAATTGTGAAATATATATCTCACTTGTAATTCTCCTAATTCTAAATTTGATGGGAAGTATGAGAAAATCGATAGGGAGACTGGTTTTTTTTATATAATAAAAGACAGTGGACAAAGTTATAAAGATACTAGTCTCTTCTTAGAAAGATGGTTACCTCCTGTATCAGGAAGTGGGATGTTGCAAGTTCGAACTCTCATGGCCTAACCTTGATGTGTCCTAGGAGTAGTGAGCTCATCCGTGGGAGTTTTCCATTGGGTATCCCACAATTCTCCACACGTAAATTCAAAAGAAAAAAAAAAAAGAGAACCGCTTTCAAATTAGGTTGTCCGATGACAGTTGCCTCTGGGCCTAATAGAGGTCATAGAAGTGGAGTCCAATACAATGGGGGCAGGTGCATTTGAAATGTATTTTTAAAATGTTGTTTTTCATAAAATATTAGAACTATTGAATTTAAAAAAACTATAATTTTCAAAGGGTTAAAAATGAATAGTGAAAATGATATCAGTTTTTGATGGATTTTTAATCCAACATGAGATAAACTCGAAAATGAGCTCAAATTCCATGAAGTTACGATTTATGATGGATGGATGAGTGTGAAAAAAAGTGTGATTTTGGATACAGTGAGCCCCACATTTGGTCCATGGGCGATTGTTGCCCACCCAATTTAAGATTTTAAATTAGTAATTTTTTATATGAATTTGCATCTCTACATCAGGTCATATTCATTGTCATCGTAATTCAACATTTTATCTATTCAGGTTTGCTGATTTTCTACAAACGTGAATAAATCACCTCAAATAAATCACTTAACTTGTCATATAATATTTTTTAACTCTTTATCTTTTATAATTAAATTGTTCATGTAATATATATGTAATATATATAGGGAAATGATTTGTGCACCCCCCATTTTATCCATGGTGCACTCCTTCACTTTTTTTTTTCAATTTTTTCCCCCACTTAAAGAATAATGAAAATGGAGAAAAGATAAGTAGAGGGCAAAATTGAAAAAAAAAATTATAAAAGTACACGATAGATAAAATGGGGTGCACAAATCACTTCCCTTTCTGAGCATTTACGTAATCTTAATATTATCTTTTCTTTTTTTATTATTATCTTAACATTCTCCTCCGCTGCTTTATCTGCTTTCGCAATCCAAGAAAGACCAATGGCATCTAATCCTCGCTGTGTTTGTGTTTGCCACTTTGCCTTTGCCTGTCCTCTATAATCTTAACACCCACTCCTTTCTCTCTTCTTCCACTTCTCACAAGGAGAGAGAGAAACTGAGAGAGAAGACTATGGCCTTCTCAGCAGGACCTATCTCCTGTCCCCGTTTCTTCTTCCCCATCCCAAGATCAAATCTCCACCGTCCGTCTTTTTTAACCATCTCCTCCCCTCGCTGCTCCTCTTCCGTCTCAATATCACCATCTGAGTTCGACCTCCGATCTTACTGGACAACTCTGATTTCCCAGATCGATCGGAATCTGGACGAGGCGATACCCGTCCGGTACCCCGACGGGATCTTCGAAGCGATGCGCTACTCCGTCCTCGCCCCCGGCGCCAAACGGGCTCCGCCCGTCATGTGCATCGCATGCGCCTCCGACCTCCTCGGCCTGCCCCGAGCGGCCGCCCTCCCCACCGCCTCCGCCCTCGAAATGGTCCACGCCGCCTCCCTCATTCACGACGACCTCCCTTGCATGGACGACTCACCACGCCGCCGCGGCCGCCCCTCCAACCACGCCGTCCACGGCGTCGACATGGCTGTCCTCGCCGGCGACGCCCTCTTCCCCCTTGGCTTCCACCACATCGTCTCCCACACTCCCCCCGACCTCGTCCCAGCCCCCCGCATCCTCCGCGTCCTCGCTGAGATCGCCCGCGCTGTCGGCTCCACCGGCATGGCCGCCGGGCGGCTCCTCGACCTCCGCTCCGATCACCATCGCCTCATGGATTTCGTCATGGAGAAGAAATTCGGAGAGATGGCACAGTGCTCCGCCGCCTGTGGCGGCATCCTCGCCGGGGCCGACGATGAGGAGATCGAGCGGCTGCGGCGATACGGGAGGGCCGTTGGGGTTCTTTATGAGGTTGTTGACGACATCTTCGAAGAAAATGCGAAAGAAGAGAAAGAAGAGAAGAGCAGAAGCAGCTACGTGAAAGTATTTGGGATGGAGAGGGCAAGAGAGGCGGTGGAAGAATTGAGCGAGAAGGCGAAGAAGGAATTAGAAGAATTTGAGAGAAAATATGGAGATAAGGTCTTGCCTCTCTACAGCTTTGTAGATTATGCAGTTGAAAGGGGATTTGATGTTGGGAGTGGTGGGAGAATTTGATTTTTCAAATCACAATCAGATCTTCGTTCTACTGGTACTCTTTCAAGAAATTTGATTTTCATATATATGTTTGGTGATTCACATTTCCAAGAAATTTAAGCCTCAGTATGACGAGGAGAAAGTTTTTCTGGTTGGAAAGAGAATTTTTCAAAAAATGGACTCTAGATAAAATGTAATTTTGACTTTGATGCTGATAATATTTATATATTAAATTAAGTGTTAGGTTTCCCATGTGAATAAACCCCTGAGAGTTCTATTATAATTGATTAATTGTATTTCTGTCCTCCCATTAGAAAATTATTTGCAATTCTTTGCCAATACTTAGCATTGTTGAAGAATAATAGAAAAATGACTTGTAAAACCTACTTAGGCTGATGCCAATATCCCTTATGCATTGTAGTCAATAAAAAATAAGGTTCTTCAGCAGGTGATTTTAACTTCTCATATAGCGAAGCTTACATAGGTTGGTGTAGGTAAAATTTCATTTAGTACTTATTCGTATATTGTCTTTTACACATTTTTATCTAATAAAATTCTCTAAAAAAAAATTATACTTGGGTGTAATTCAGCTGGTTACCTCCCGTGTTAGGAAGCAGGAGGTTACGGGTTCGAACCCTTATCGTCTAACTTTAATGTGCCTCCTTAGAAGCTGAGCATCCCGAGGTTTTTCACACGTAAATTAAAAAAAAAAATCTTAAAAAAGTTGTTTGTTTATTTATTTCAAAAAACTTATGAGTTATCTCTTGGCATTACAAGAGCCCAGCAAAAACTAGGAAAAGACCCAGCAAGCTTTCCATTCCACCTATGTGCATGGCCCCAATATGGAGCCTATTTGATGATGAATCCAAATCGTTTGAGTTGTTTCTTTATCCACTAGATTTCAATCCAATCTTTATTTGATATTCATTTGGTAAATGAAAACCATCCCCAACATTGAATAGAGCATCGTAGGTAAAACCATTTATTCAACAAATTATTTTGATCTTGAAACATTAAAGGCTAAAATGATCTAACGGACTCTCACAATTAGACCCAAGGATTTCTTATGATTGTCCTAAAAACAAAGAATTATATACAAATTTGGAGAATATAGTATTCTTTTAAAATACAGTAATCCAAATTATTGAGGAAATCATCTTAGAAGGATAAAATCTTACAATTGGAATACTTCAAGATGATCATGATTCTCTCAGTTGGGTTGAGGAGAGGCTGTAGACGGTTCAGTACAATAGTTTAGTTAGTCAAAACTTCTACGATTAGACTAGAGACCTGGAGATCTTAAATTCAACTTCTTTCGGACTAATATGATACATGAGACTTGTGAGTGTAAAACAGAGAGATACAGAGACCTTTGTCCTCCAATAATGAATGTTTGAGAGACCTTCCCTGTATGAAAAAAATTGGATAGATGTTGAAAATAGTCCATTAAATCATCCTAGCCCTTAATTTTTTATTTGGGTTCCTATGACAATGGCTTGTTCTTTTCGGGAACATTAGTTCTTAAAATGTAGAAATGTTCATTGGAGCATTTGAGGTACTCTCCTTTAAAAATAAAAAATAAAAAATCAAACTCACTCTTTTTATGCACAAGGCAAAATTCAAGAACTTTAAATGGTAAAAATGTAAAGAAGTGTCTTGATTCTATAGGAAAGGGAACTTTCAAAGAACAAATCTAATTTGGATTTAGTTCCAACCTCAGTTTCCATTGTCGATTTTATTAATCCAAACAGGTTTAACTCAACTCCTAATGCAACAAAGATCCACATTTGAATGCAATAGGGGCATGGTTTGAAGTTCAAACAGCTCACAAGTTCTATAATATAAGGCGCGAAGACACAACACAAAGCAAGGTAAAATAGATTAATGACATGAACAGATCAAAACAAGGATACCATTTTAGGGTTTCTATGTTAACTACAGATTCACGATGCAATAAGTTTAATAAGTGAAATTATCTCCAAGAATATGCAAAAGAACAGAGAGCATGCAATTAGAGATTAGGGACAGACTACCAAAATTGATTACAGACAGATTGCTAGATCAGTATCTTTTAAGCACTTTGAGAGTAAAAGGCCCGAAATTGTATAACACAGCAAAGTTACTAAATTACTGACATGAATACATCAAAACAAGGTTACCCCCCTAGTTAGGGTTTCTGTGTTAACGACTGGTACACATTGCAATAAGTTTACTTAATGTGAAAGAACATGCAAAAAGAAAAAACGAAAGCCTGCAAATAAGAAATTTTGTCATGTTAAAACTGTAACTAATCCTCCAAGAGCTGTATGGTTATACCTAATCCATTAAAACTAAAGAAGTAAACCTAGTTAACTATGTGTTCTTTCTTTTGTTTCTCGTCAGTCTTTCACTTCTATGTCAGAAGAAGGCCCAGTTTTTGTAGCTTCCCTTGGAGTTACTAGCTTCAGTCTCTCTCTGTACTCCTGCATTTCTCTCTTGTATCGCTCCTTATCCCTTAAACCAAAATCCTGATACACCTGCCAAAATATACAAACAAGATTGACTTGTTATGAAATTAGAAGTTGAGAAACTTCAAATGAAGTAGAAAGGCACTAAATAGACAAGACAAGGCTTTGACTAGGAAAATGTGAGACCTACACATGGCACGTGAGATAGTGGGCCAACTTGTATTTTTTTTTATTTTTTATTTTTAAGACCAAGGTATCCAGTGTCCCACCTGAATTTTTCAGGTGTCCCACTTAACTGATCCTTGAGGCATGTGTAAACCTCCCAATCCACACACGCCGGCACTTTTTGTCCCAACTAAGGGAGTGGCCCTTTTTGTGTTGAAGGGGGCTTAATTCCAAGACTCCCACAAACAAGGGTGGGAATTGACCATCAAGCTAAGGTTTTGGCCAATTTGTTAATTACACTCATAAAAAGGTAAGGGATGAGTTTCTTGGAGGAAAATTAAAAGAGACCCAATAATGAAAGAAATTCTTCCTCTCTGTCATATCCTTTCTTCATCCCACATTCAACATATAAAAAGGGAGAGAGGACTCACCATTGTCTAGTGAGTTGAGAAAAGTCAAAAGAGAGTGGTGTTTCCCAAATGAACTGATCTTTTGTAGTTGACTCTGATTTCCAATTTCGAAAGTGTGTTTTCTGCGAGGTACGAATTTTATTTTCTTACATGTTATGTCAGACCGAATTGACTCAGAAATATTTCAGGTCAAGTGAGTCAACAATCTATACAGACTATTTCCGAGTAGAGTTAAAAAACTTGTCAAAAGCTACTCAACTCACTTGTATTTTTGTAGTTGTACATTTATACCGGACTCATGTTCCAGTAAAAAAAAATAATAATTAGCATCTTGTTCATGGTTGAAATGACTGAAACACGCCTAATTTTTATCAATGTGAGCTTTTCTTATTCATTGCATCCGGAGTACAAATTTTGGCCAATATTTCCAAACAATAAATATTTTGGCCCAGGATCAAACCAAAAACTTTTGACTGAAATTTGAAACTGAGGCACCATGAATTCTCACGCACACTAGAGGATCCGTAATTGTATACATGTATGTATGTACTGTCTGCATGTATATATGAGATTCAATGAACAGACCATATTTCTTTATCTGAAAGAGAGTCTCAAATTATACTAACCATCCTTTCTTCATCATTGAGTTTGTTCCACGACTCCCCGATCATTTTACTGAATTCTCTCTCTCTTTGTGGGTAGAGCAATTTGAGCTTGGAATGCTTCTCTTGGAAGAAGAAATTGTAAGCACTCCTGTTGGGCTTTGGATGGGAAGGATCACGCCTTCTCTTCCCTCTCCTCCGCCTACGCTGGAGGTGAGGAGTACCGTAAGGAACAATAGCATTTTCGGGTATTGGTGAAGAGGTAGAAGCAGAACCCAGATGATAGAGCACTCCCCGGAGTATCTTGGAACCCAATGTCACCGTCACAAAGTATCCATTGTCAAATTTGCCATCAATCATTCCCACAACAGGAAAACTCAAAGGTGCTGCAAAAAAAGATGGTCAAACATGAGTTCTTGCAAAAGTCCATAATATTACATATGTTTAGATCTTAGGTAATCCTTCCATGGATATTTAGAGGCCCATGTAATAATAGTCAAAACATCATATGAGTTCTACTTCATATTTTAATCTATGATAGGGCAAATTAGAAATGTAGGACTCGAAAGGCCAATCCCAGATAGATTGAAAAATTGATGATGACAATGATGACCAATGCATTTCGTGTGCAAAAAATTACAATCCATAGGATGTTTACTTTCTCAATAACCTTCATTTAGATGATAATTAATTGGGTGAGTTTCTATGTTAATCCAATGCTAATCTTCTTATAGATGGATATATCTAGGCCATTGACATTATGGTTATTAATTTCATTTTGTTTGAAATGGGTTGAAACATTTCATTTTAGTGCGTGTTAGGAACTCCGAGTTGGAATTTCTTAATCAATGTTTAGAGCCATTTCAAGCCATTTCGGTCATTTTTGGCCATTTCAACCGAAACAGATAAAACAGAGTGTTTTGGCCAAGAAATATGGCACATTTTTGCAAGGAAAAACCAAGGTATCTCTTCTTATGAGGGGAGCTTCTTGACCGTCATGTTAACCCCTTTGTGTTAGAAAAAAAAAAAAGATTCTTTTTTTGATGACTGAAGGTGTACAGTTGTGTCTCGCCCGACTTATTTTTTCTAATTCCATATTTTTATTTTCCATTTTTAATTAGTATTTTTACTCATTTTATTTTACTACCTTTTATTTTTCTAATATGTATATATAATTTTAATTTATTTTTTTTAATTTGTTGTAGTATCTTTTCAAAACAAAATGCTAATGAAGTGCTGAAAGCTTCATTAGCCAACCAAAACAGCCTTCAAAATAGAATTGACAATTATGAGTCATTGACAAAAAGACAATGAATTGTTGCATGAAAATCAAAATCGAAAATCTAATCAAAAGTCAAATATCTTGCGAGCCTGGAAAGAGTGTTGATCTTGCTGGAGCTCATAGTGTTTTTTTGTGTGTGGCATGGTTGTAGCTATTTCCCTTTGGGAGGTTGTTGTGCTTCTTGTTTTTTTTTTCTTTCACCTCCGAACCATTTCAGAAAAAATCCCAAGGCAAGCCACTTCAGTGCTACGATGGCTTTTAAATCATTTTTTTAATTTCTAAACTTTATATTAAATTTGATCAAAAGTGATTTTTGATATACAATATATTGAAGAAAAGACCATCATTCAATAGGCCCATTACCACCTAATTTGGTGGATCCGATGCTGAGATAGACTGGGTAATAACTTGTGATACAATGGGTGGGCGGGTGAACATCTCATAAATTTAGTTTATGGGGCCCTATACGATGCCATATGAAAATCATTAAGTGACAATGCTAAGAAGAATAAGGTCTCTTTTATTGGACATCCCTAAGAAGTAAAGTATAGACCCTAAGATCCATGGCCCTAGGTTTCTTATTCTTCCAATACAAAGGAGTAAAGTACTCTCTATTTTGAGATCATATCGATCGAGTATAAGACGTGGTCCACCCCTTTAACGGTCATGATGATGAAACCATCCCTCCTTTGCTTGGAATCTATCAAAAAATTATATATCATCAAATCACAAATCGTATAGTTACTAAGACTTTTTAGTGATTTTCTCAAGAAGATTAAAATGCTTAAAAAATTCAAGTAAAAAAAATAAATAAAGATTTCATATTGGAGAAGTGATTTGTGCACCCCTCATTTTACCCATGGTACACTCTTTTAATTTTTTTTTTCCAATTTTGCCGTCCATCTACCTTTTCTCCATTTCCATCAGTTTTTAGGTGAGGGGGCAAAATTGAAAAAAAACAATTGAAGGAGTGCACCATGGGTAAAATGGGAGGGGTGCACAAATCATTTCTCTTCATATTTTATATATTTAGTATTAAAAAAATTGGATAATAGATATCCCCATCCCACATTTAAAATATTATTAACAAAATGACAAATAAAATTATGACAATATGATTGTAAGATTTAGTAAATTGAAGTAGTCTTAAATCTTGCTATGCAAATATTAAGATTTTAGTGGGCCAAAGTATTTTTTTCCAATTTTAGCCACTTTGGGCCATTTCATATTCAGATTTTTTTAATTTTTAAATGTACCTTTATTACCAAAAAACAGAAACTTCAGGTGTATCAGTTTTAGAGTCGTTTTTTAAAACTTGATATTTCATAATATTTATATATCGCCTTCCAAGTTAATATTTTTTTAATAAAATTGTCCTATATTTTAGATTTATGTAGAAAACTTTAGTAAAAAAATAACTCATAAAAATGTTAGAGTAGCGATCCTCGCATGGATATTTTGTATAACGAAACATGGATTTTAGTGTATTGATCATTTTACCCTTCCACCGAAGTACGAAAGTATAAAAAAAAAAAAAACCAGTGATCCGGATCAGTGATCCGATTTTAGTGAGATGGTCAGTGATCCGGTCAATGAGCCGATTTAGACAATACTCCAAATCCCGTATCGGACTAAAGAAAATACCCATGGGAGATCACTACCCATACAGTCCAGTTTCAAACTAAGTTAGATGGATTTAGATGAGCTATAACTTAGTTAGAACCTCTTGTTTATTTTAAGTGGGCCAATTTTAACGTGTCAAGCGCATGACGATTATAACAATTTCACCAGAACTCACTTCAAACTCTCCGAGTCATATGGCTGAAATAAGCGAGTCAGCATTCGAGTAAACTCACCTCCAATCTCAGCTTTTTTCCTCTTTATGGGCATCAGTTCCTCTTTCTGCTTCTGCTGCTGCAGCAGCTGCATTGAGTTAGGTGCAGAAACGGCAATGACTGGCTTCTCAGGTTTGCATGGAGGACTCTTGGATGCCATTATCACTACAAATATCGAGAAAAATACAAAAAAAAACTCAGGACAGTGACAAAACAGAAGAGAAAGTAGCCACATTACTTTCCTTTTCTCTTGGGGTTTACACACACTTACACCTCAGCAATCTCAGTTTCTCAAATGAATTTCTTAACATTTAAATCCATGACATATAGAGCCCAACCCCTATTAAAAAAACTATAATTTATTCAACTTTAATAATTTATAGATGTAAAATCTTCGTATGAATGAGTGCAAGTGATATCATTTGAATATATAAACTCTTAAACTGTTTATTAATTTATAAATGTATATATACTTTTTAGATTTTTTTCCTTTAATTTCTCTTCAACTAAAGAAAGCAAAAATTACCCAAAAACACACACACACAAAAAAAAAGCTAAAGCAAAAAGATAAGATTTTATTCAATATTTTACCAGATGGAGGTAACAATTTGCCCTGCAATCTGAAAAAGTAAGCTTGTTCGTAATGGTGGAGTAGGCTAATGTAGTATTTTCTAAGCACAAATGAAGCACTTGTAGTTGTGGGTGGGAACTTGAAAGCTGCAATCACATCCTTCCATTTCTTCTCTCCCACAACCTGTAAAATTAATAAATCATCAAGAAAATATTAAAAAACCCAAAATTAAAACTGAAAATAAAAAAATGTAGAAGAAATAAAAATAGAACCTTTTCAAGACCACCCCTGCTAGTGACTTCTCTGTACAGTAAATGCAAGTCCAACTCCTTCCCTCCAATCACAGGAATCCTTGCAATAATAATAATAAAAAAATATTTACTTTAAAACAGGAAAAATCCTAATCAAGTATTCAAATGAGAAGCTTTTTTTAAAAAAAAATTGAAGAGCATTTGAGTGATTGTTACATGAATAAACAAAAACCCAAGTGGCATTCATCTCTCTCTCTCTCTAGTTTCCAAAACTACACAAGAAGATGCAGAAAAAACAAAAAACAAAAAATTAAAAAAAAAAACTTTTATTATTAGAATCAATGACAATACTAGTCAAATAAAATTTGAAGGGTATCTGAGTGATCATGATTAAACATAAGCCCAAATGTCATTCACTTCATTCTCTCTCATTCCAGCTTCCAAAAATACACATGAAGACTACAATGCTTAAAAAAACAGAAAACCCAAAAATTAAAGAAAACATTTAACCACACTAATCAAATGGAAGCATTTTAAAAAGACTTGAAGGGCATTCGAGTGATTGTTACATGAACAAACAGAAACCCAAAATGGAATTCATTGATTCATTTTGTCTCATTCAAGTTTCCTAAACTACAGATGAAGACTTCAATGCAGAACAAAACGGAAAACCAAAAATAATTAAAGATGAAAAAGTATATATATAAGAATCAATAACAATACTGATCAAATGAAGAGCATTTAAAATAAAATGAAGGGCATTTGAGTGATTCTTAGATGAATAAACAGAAATCCAAATGACATTCATTGATTCACTCTCTCACCCACTCTAATTCCAGTTTTGGAAACTACACATTGTGATGTCAATGGAGAAAATACAAAAATAATAATAATAATAATAATAATAATAATACTAAGAAGAAGAAGAGGAAGAAGGTGGAAAGAGAAATACATGAAACGGGTGCCCAAGGTGGCGTGGAAATGCCGGAGACTTTCCATGAAAACCGTCTGATTGTTGAAAACATCTTCATGCAAAGCTAATGGCCGAGGATAAACCTTCTCCTCCACCGCCTCCATTTTCTTCCTCTTCCAAAAAAAAAAAGGTAAACAAATATATAAACCAGGAGGTATTTCAAGCTCTGCTTGTTGGGTAGCAGTATGAAAGAGGAAAGGATTAGAACTAAAGAAAAAAAAAAATTAAAATATATTAGAAGCAATTTTTTTCTTTTAAAAAAAGGACCATCTAAACCTAACCAACGGCAAAAATCATCAAACCAGGGGTTAATATACAGGAAATCGAGCCAAAGAAGAGAGATAAAAAAAAGGACACGTGGCAAGAAACGGCTATATTATAATGAAGAGATGTGTGATATTTTAATGGCTAAGCAATGAATAGGGATTCAATGGGTGATCTTAATTAAAAGGAGAGACAGATAAGGAAGGGTGCAATAATTACTGGCCTTCACTGGGGACTTAATTTCCATCGCTTCTCTGATTGTCAGTGGCCCTCTACGTAGGTTTTAAGATAGCTCTGATCGTATCCTTGGGCATATCTACACCGTACAATTGGCAGATTGATAACCAGCTTGGAAATCAATAATAATATAGAGAATTAGAGATAGAAAGGAAGATGGGTGTCTCTGTTTTTGGTTTTTTGATGAAATACTAAAGAATAATAATCTCTCTCTTCTCTCTCCTGTGTCCTGTCTTCCTCACTCGATACTTTGATAGTTCAGAGTTCAGACTATGCCCGTGAAAAGACACGAGAGAGAGATGTTATCTCTCATCTCAGGTGAATTGATCAGAGACCAGTTCTCTGGCACTTGTGTGTCTCTGTCTCATGGGCTGGCTAGTGTTTGAAATAGTTTCAAGTCTGGTTGGTTCAAAATTTCATATTCATATTTATATCATTTCCTTTTTCATTAAAATATATTTTCTTTATTGTAATATATCTTTTAATTTTTATATTTTGTTAATTCATTTTAAAATATAACAATAATCATTATTATCTATTAGAATCTCAACTATTTAAAGTTAGATTTTAACTTAAATCTAATATAACTAAGTCATTAAGTTCTTCTGACCATAAAAATTAATTTTATTAAAATAACAAGAGATTGTCGACACTAATTATGAAAAATAAAATTTTATTTTAAAAATTTTATTCATTGAATTTAAGTAAACAAAGTCTATAGCTATAAGAAACTCCATCTCAACTGTTTGTTTTATCTAGTTTAAATCTGATAGTTGTATGTCTTCAATGAAATTAATTTCTTGTGGAATTTCGTATCAACAACTACTTCTTTAATTTCATAGAATCAATGAATTCCATTTTATTACCAAATAGTATATAAAGAAAAATAAGTCATGAGAGTCTTGTAATTCAATTATATTAGTATAATGTTTAAGTTATACTTCTCCACTATAATAAATTCACCACTCTACTACCTATTATGGATTTTACCAATTATCTTGTTTTTTTTCTAAGATATTACTCTTTTATGATCTTTACCAGTTGAGCCATTGATTTAGTTAGAAAAACAATCACTGACCCAAGAAGAAGAACATAAAAAGATCGACAAAACCACCTATACTTAAGAAAACAAGATTACAAGCCATTTTCTCTCTTAGTTGTCCTAAAATAGAGAAAAAGAATATATATATATATATAAGCTTTAGTTACACAAATTGGGTCTACGAGTTAGGCCTTTTGAGCCAAAAAACTAACATATCTTCACCTTGGTGAAAGAAATGACTCTTTAAAGAATGTCGTGTTGTGTAAATAACTCCCCCTACCTGGTGTGAACTATTGTTACAAATATTAATGGTATTTTTGAATTTACCACATTTTTATCGGCACGGTGATAATTTCCTAGAAAATTTCTGATAAAATTGCGTTAAAAACGTAATAAATGGTAACATCACAATAATATCCTAGTAAATTACCGGTAAATTTCTTATTACCATTTTTATTTTATTAATATTTTTATTTATTCTATTTTTAAATATTATAATTTCTACGAGATTTTCATCTTAAATTTCTGATAAAAAATTTAGAATTTGAAAATATCCCGATATTACTAATCACCGTTAATGTCACGCTCCGACCCGAAGGGTGGGCTCGGAACGCGACTGGTTTTTTTTTTTTAAAGATAAGTAAACTAAACATAAGCATACGCAATCTAATTGGGCCGGATCAACAGTTGGGCCCAAGGGTCACACATGATCCCATCATGTGGACTCAAACATATACCATATGCCTACCCCATAAACTAGACATTTACAACATCATAATATCATCAAACAAAATCATTCATTGATTCATCATTCAAAGTCACGACAAAAAGACTACAGCAACGTCCAACAACGTCATAGTCTCGATACATAAAGTTTTTCAAGGAACTAAGCACCACATCCGGTACTTTACAAAAGCCAAGGTTCCAAGAACCCGAAAGCACAAATAAGGGTATTCCCCCTTCAGGGAAATCCCAAACCACTGTCGCAGCTAAACCACCCTACGCCTGAAAGAGAGGGTCCTCCTCCTCGAGTTCATTGCTTGAAAGGTGAGTAGTGTGAGCTAACTAGCCCAGTGAAGGAATTATAACAATGCACATTAAGTAAATATAAAACAGGTTAGTAACAGTTCAATATTATCACATGCTTGATAACAATAAGCATAATCTTAAGAAATATATCAACATCATCAATCACTGCCATTATCCACCGTAACGCCTGCAGACTACGCTGAGACCAGTATTAAGTCCCGACACGGTCAAAATGCATCATTGCAAGTACATCTCCGGCTCTGACTTAGCCGATACTGACACCCTCAAGTCAGCAACTGACGACAGCATGGTCCGCCCATGGTCCAGTAGACATAAACTATCTCTCATATGGCTGATATTGGTTCAATAGCTAAGGTATGTGGAAGCAGTCTTTCATACTCATACGATCAACATCGTAATATCACAATCATCATCAGCACTCTTACCATAGTGCATCATGTCTAGGCACATGAGTGGGTTCATCAAGTCTGAAACCACCCATTGCCCAAACCCATCTCATAATAAAACTTGTTTACATAATCTGCAGAGTTAAGTTCCCTCACCGTTATGTGTGGTTTACGCGGTCTCTGTTCAAACAACATACAAGTGCACAATCAATATACAGATCAAATACATACACACGAGTAGTATTTGGAAATCACACGTTTTCCCACAAAATATCCAGAGTTCATGGAATTGAGTCCCATACTTGGTTTCTATCATTTTTAAATCATCTACAAGATAATAATATAGTAAAAAGGGGCTCAGTCCAAACTCATATTGTCTTCTGGGCATGGACCAGATTGACTTATTGAGTTAGGTTTAGATCCTCGGGTCACTTCTCGGTTGTCTTCTGGATAGGACCAGATCTGACATTTTGAGTAGGCCTCGAAGTCACCCAGTGCTCGACTATATAGCGTCGGCCTGAAAGTGAATCACTCAGTGCCCGACCAATAGGGTCGGCCTGGAAGCGGATACAATAATATTTACACTATAAATAATAAGAGAAGAGGGTTAGTACAATTTTAATTAACAAAAAGGGGTACTAATCATCACATCACATAATCTAACAAAATAATAATATTTTTTTTTGAATAAAATAATAATATTTATTTATTTAATTATTTATTCATTTTTTTTTCAATGGGAACCAACATTTAAAAGCACAGCAACAATAATATCAAATTTTTTTTTTTTGAATAAAATAATAATATTTAATTATTTAATTATTTATTCATTTTTTTTCTTCAATGGGAACCAACATTTAAAATCATAAGCAACTATAATCTCAAATAATTTTTTTTTTTTTTCTTCTTCTTCTTCTTCCCCGTTCACTGTCCATTGCAGACAGTGAACGACCGTGAACAGTAAAACAGAAAATGGGAAAAGAGAGATTTTCTGGACTCGGTTTTTACATCTGACCGGTCCGATGGATTCCTCCGGGAGTCCTCTTTCCATACGGAGAGGTTTGGAGCTTTGAAACTCAGTAAGTCATCCCGATCTCAACACCGGAAGCTCACTGATACGAGGAACCCTAGAATTTTCCCTAAATTTTGAAATCATTTTTCTCTCTGAAAAGAGAGCCAAATTCAAATTTTTTTTATTCAAGACCGATCGAAATTGAAAGGGGAATGCAATGGTTACCTTGGATTGAGTTTCTGGGCTGAAATTCGAATTTTTTGAAAATCTTTCCTTAAACTTACTGTTACTGGAAAAAGTCAAGAACAGAGAGTGAAACAGAGGGTCGCCTGGTCTAAGTTTCAGCTGAGAACAGACACAGAAAGGGAGAGAGAGAGAGAAGGGAAAGCAGAGGATTGCTGGGAGTTCAAACCCATCGAAGGAGGCTGAATTTATAGGAAATTCAGTTGAGGAGAGACGCCGGAAATCAGCTGCGCATGCAGCGACGATGGGACGGGACAATCGGGGATCATCATTTGACGGAAAGGGAGGCCGGAAAACTTGTTGCTCGATGGGACGGGACGATGGGAACCCATGATGGCTGGAAATCCGGCCGAGCAGCCAGTGCACGCCAATCAGGCATGCACGGGAAATTTTCTGCTGTTGCAGATCAGTCCCTCAAATATTTCCAAATTGCAGATAAGTCTTGATTTTAATGAAAATCGATTTTAAAACTAATGGCAATAATTTAAAAACTCAAAAGCCTGATCCAACCTTACAGATGGGTTGGGTTTTGAAAATCTTTAACTACCATAAAATTTTTGGAATTTAACTCTTATTAAAAACCATTTATTTAATAAAAACCATAAATTTACACTATTTACTTAAATAAAGAATTGTTAAAATAAACAATTTAGAAACATCATTTTGAGGTGAATTGAAATAACTAGAATATTCTTAAAATGGTCTACCATAGAATACTAATTTCAAAATTTATTTCATTTTCAAAACCCTTTAAAATAATTAATACTCCCTTTCGGGGTTTTGACGGGCGGGATTTAAATACATTTTCTGAAAATAAATTCATTTTAAAATTAGAAATACAAATACTTTATTTAGGAGAACATTATTTACCAATAATATACACATATCAACAATATTTATAAAAATACACACAACAAATGGTAAATTACCAAAATGCCCCTCCAGCTCGTCGAGCTGAATCACTGAGTTTTCGGGCTCAGATCGGGCCAAACCTTGGCTTTCCTTGAAGCCCTAACCGTAATCTCCGAGATTAACCGGTTAAACAGGAATTATTAAGCTAAGACACGCCTAATCTGAGGCAGGGTATTACAGTTAATATCCCAAGAACGGTATTTGTGACAATGGTGTGAACTCTACTTGGTGTAATCTATCTGGAAATTTCTTCTCAGTGAAATCATCACTCTTCGTGAATATAAGCGGTTTTGCTGAATCACGTAAAATCTGTGTTTTTCTTACTTGTTCTTGTTTGATTTTTTGATTTGCGGTTGTGTGCATATTAATTTTTTTCTCAAACTTACCAAGAGACAGATACTCTTCTAAAGAAAGATAAGGAGAAATTATACCCACAACAACTTATTGTGCTCCAAATTTAGGCCTATTCTTTATATCAAATCAAGTCCAAAATGTGCATAACAAGCAGGGTATAAAATTGGGCGGATAGAGTTGAGATCTCGGTCTATTTATTTAAAAAAAAAACAAAAACAAATCTCGGTTGTGGGCCCGGTCGATATTCGTCCGATACAGGCGAATATCAGCTAGATATCAAATATAGGCAGATATACATATATATACATATACATATACATATATACATATACACATACATATACATATACATATACACATACATATACATATACATATACATATATATATATACATATACATATATATATATATATATATTCTTTTTTTTTTAAAAGCATTTTTTTTAAATGTTTTTTTTCAAAAACAAAGCCACTGAGATTAAAAAAAAAATTGAGGAGAGAGAAAAAATGTCGGCTGAAATCTTGGTTCAGCCATGTGACGACCCGACCCTATCCCATCGTGATATTGTCCGCTTTGGGCCCTACACGACCCTCACGGTTTTGCTTTGGACCCTGATCCACATGACCAAGCCCAAAAGGCCTCACAATGGGGAGGGTTGCCCCCTTTCAAATAAAGCTCCCACCACAAAAAAAAAATATTTAAATAAGTGAATGAATAAATAAATATTATTATTTAAAAAAAATTATTACTTTTTTGTTGGATTATGTGATATGATGTCAGTACCCCTTTGTGTTAATTAAAATTGTACTAACCCCTTTTCTCTTATTACTTATAGTGTAAATACTATTGTATTCACTTCCAGGCCGACCGTATTGGTCGGGCACTGAGTGATTTCACTTCCAGGCAGACGTTATATAGTCGGACACTGAGTGACCTCGAGGCCTAACTCAAAATGTCAGATCTGGTCCTATCCAGAAGACAACCGAGAAGTGACCCGAAGATGTAGACCTAACTCAATAAATCAATCTCGTTAATGCCCAGAAGATAATATGAGTTTTGGACTGAGCCCCTTTTTATTTATTATTATATTGTGCATTATGATAATTTAAAAAGGATAGAAACCCAGTAGGAGACTCAATTCCATATACCTTGGATATTTTTGGGAAAACGTGAAATTTCAAAATACTACTTATGTCTATGTATTTGTTATGTATATTGATTATGCACTTGTGTAATGACCCGACCCGATATTTCGGAGTTTTGGGGTCTTGGTAGCCGTGCGGACAGTGTGGACCCCGTGATGAGTCCTGGTTTGCCCGATTTTGGTTCGGACACTCGAAGGGCATTTTGGTAATTTTGAATCATCGAATATTTTTACCATGTAAAAAGTTTGAAAAATCACACGTTATCTTCCTCGATGTTTGACGTTTGATTTTTTATGAGTTTTAAATTATTATTTATTTTTGAAAGTTTAAGATTTTATTTTATAAAAAAAAAAAAAAGACAAAACCTTAATGACCCTAACCCCCCTTTCTTTCCCCCATCCAGCGCGGCACTGTAGCGCAGCTACAGTGCCACGATTCCTCTCTCCCTCTCTACCCCTCTTCTCCCCTCCTCTTACTCAAACCCTAACCCTAATCCCGCTGCCGCCGCCGCCATTCCATTTCCTCTCCCTCTTCCATCTTCCCGCCGCTCTCATCTCTCTCTCCCTCTCGATTCTCTCTTCTTCCCTTCAATCCCTCTCTTTGATTTCTCCTCTCTCCTTCCCTTCTCTCGGAAACCGTAAGGCCTTGCGGCCGCCGCCGCTCTTCCCCCTCGGCCCGAGCAGCCATGGGTCCTTCAGTTGTCACCGATCGCCGCCGTCCGATCCGAGGTACTCCCCTTTCTCCGTTTCCCCCTCCTTCCCTGTTTCCCTTCCCCTCCCTTCTTCTTTCCCTCATCTCCCTCATTCCCCTTCTCCTTCGGCTGAGTCACTCGGAGTTGCCGAGTTGTTGACTCAGTCGGGTTCAGCCTTGGACCCGATGACCCAACCCTGTTTGCCCGATCCGGCCCGGTTCGCCGGATTCGGCCCAGACCTGATTTGGCCCGGTTTGCCAGGGCCGGTCCAGCCCGCCTCAAGCTCGGCCCAGTTCGGCCCAGCTTGGGTCTGGCCCAGTTCTGTTCAGCTCGGCCCAGTTCTATTCAGCTCGGCCCAGTTCAGGCCCGGCCCAGTTCTGTTCAGCTCGGCCCAGCTTTGGGTCCGGCCCAGTTCAGGCCCGGCCCAGTTCTGTTCAGCTCGGCCCAGCTTTGGGTCCGGCCCGGTTTTGTTCAGCCCGACCCAGTTTCCTAGTTTTCGGGCTCGTCGGGCCCGTTGCACTCATTTTGCCCGATTGCTTATTCCCTTGCTCTTTTTCAACAGATTGAGCTCCTTTCACCCCAGCGTACCGTCTCTCTCACTTTGGATTTTGAGGCACACACAGGTGAGGGAACTTACCACCACTTTCAGCATGCATCTATGCATCTTACTTCCCTATCAAATGTGCAGGTACGAAATGGTGAATGGGGGCCCTCGGTATTACGAGCCACTCGGCAAGGGAACTATTGATACTATTATGTGGCGGGTCCCATCCGGATGCATTTGTACCCGATGCCCGTAGGGCATGTACAAGTTGATTATCTGATGTCATAATTGATCGATTGTGTGGTGACATGATGGAGTTTATTTTTATTGTTAATGTGTTAAGATGCCAACATGCGAATTATGTAATACGTGGTGGTATATGTCTGATTATGATGTGAGGCATTGTGTTGGTAATATATCATACGATCATGTGATAATTAGTTTGGACTGCTAGACGTTTAAACCTGCTTGAATGTTAACATGCCAACCAGTGATAAATACTGATGCACACACCTGTAATTATGTGACGAACTAGGTTAATAGTGTGTAGGCGTAGAGGTAATTGTGCAAACATATAACTAACGTATGTGAGATGCCGGTGGGGCATGGGAACTAAGCAACATCAGGATCTAGAGACTCCCCCTAGCTTGTCTGGTAGTTTGGGTGAGGATGTTATGTGGGACCGCGCAGTGGATGCGTGGTTGGGATTCGGACTCCCTTGTGATTGGAAATGGGTAGTCGTAACCCCTTGCATGGATCAAATGGTCGGTCTATCTTGTATTTCCGGACGTACCTATGAGAGGGGCGTGATCTGATTTAGAGAACAAGGTGTCTGGAGGTCCCAGCTAGGGACTAACTGGGAAGTAACTAGGTTAACCTAGATAGGCCATCAGGCTGAATGTTGGTTCACCCAAGGTAACCTTAAAGCCCCTGCAGTCTGAAACCCGAATGTGTGACGGGTGAGGTGATCCCTGGATGACCGATTAGGCTGAGGAGGTGCTCGCCTAGGTCGAGGGACGGAGCGGTGAGGGACAGCTCCCGCTGGCAAGTTGTGATCCCTAGATGACCGAGTAGGCTGAGGAGGTGCTCGCCTAGGTCGAGGATGGAGCGGTGAGGGACAGCTCCGCTGGCATAGTTTGTGATAGATGACCTAGTAGGCTGAGGAGGTGCTCGCCTAGGTCGAGGGATGGAGCGGTGAGGGACAGCTCCCGTGGCATAGTTTGTGATCCCTAGATGACCTAGTAGGCTGAGGAGGTGCTCGCCTAGGTCGAGGGATGGAGCGGTGAGGGACAGCTCCCGCTGGCATAGTTTGTGATCCCTAGATGACCTAGTAGGCTGAGGAGGTGCTCGCCTAGGTCGAGGGACGGAGGTGTGGGACAGCTCCCGCTGGCATAGTTGTGATCCCTAGATGACCTAGTAGGCTGAGGAGGTGCTCGCCTAGGTCGAGGGACGACGCGGTGAGGGACAGCTCCTGCTGGTATGTTTGTGATTCCCCGATGACCGAGTAGGTCGAGGATGTGCTCGACCGCTCATTGGTCGAAGGATGGTACGACGTGATGTGATGAGATGTTCTAGGTTAGGACACCTGTATGGGGCAACCTGTGGTGCGGTGTGGTAGTGTGTTTACCCGCGGTTATGGTATTGGGGTTCATCATGAGACTTGTGTTGTGGGTGTTAACTCACCAGGAATTTATGGGTGTCTAACGAGTGAGTTCGGCCGGCTCACTCGGCAGAAGACATGTAGAATTCTATGAGAGGTGGATACACCAGTCTTGTGGAGACCAGCATATGGGGCCCAAGGTTATGGTTTGAATGTCGAGACTCTAGTGCTTGGTTGATGAGACCATAGGTGAGTCCGGTTGACAGTTCGTTGAGGACTGGTGAGGTGGTTACTCCTGTGCAGTGATCAGTTTGGGACTCTAGTGAGTCTGACTCTTGGGTTGACCATGGTATGTGTGCGGGTTGTCATGAGAGGGTCATAGGTCTAGTTGAGGACTAGTGACTCCTATCTGACTGAGGATCAGTTTGCATACCCGTGGATGGATGGACTGTTGCGGTTGGGCACATGAGGGAGTTGCGTTGGGTTGGTTAGAGGATGTCCTAGAGGCCCTGTTGACGTGGGCCCATGTGCTAGGAGTAGGGCACACATTTGAATGGTCATGCATGTAGACATCCTAGACATTGATGTGTCCATATGATATTGTGCAGTGTATGCTTGATGACTTATGATGCATGTGTTACCCTCACTGGGCATGTAGAGCTCACCCCCTTGCTCACAGGTACTTCATAGAGGGAGGGTTGGGGGACCCTCACTTGGACGTTGGACGTAGAGTTGCAGTTTTGCAACTTGTAAGGGTCTCGTCTTATAATTGAGGGCTTTTTGATGTATTTGAATTATGCGTACATTTTATTAAGTTGGATGAATGTAATAATGGAACGATGCTATAATTTGTAATCATGATTGATACTTACGGTTTTTGGTTTACTGGTGGATTCCTATAGTTAGTGTGGGTTGCGGGAGCGGTGTCTCCCATATACAAAAAAAAAAAAAATATCCGAAATTGAGGTTGGATCGGTTTTAACGTGCCCGTAGCGGGATGGGTCTTTACAGTTGGTATCAGAGCACGGTTCAACTCTCGGACTGTGCATGGGTCAGAGATGTGTGAGATAATGATTAGAGATTAGGTTCATCCCTGTGTGATAGGGCAGATGGAGCCTAGCTCCTTGGTAGTGCCTGGACTTCCCTAAGTTGTTGTGGTAAGCCTGGTGGAGTTGCCTTTGAGCTTGGTCAGATTTTCGTTTTGCGGGTTGACTCGTGGTGAATGAGTACTTGTTAGAATAGGGGAAACCGTACGAGAATGGTAACCCGGAGACCTTAGAGATTCCCCGACCCGTGATAGAGACTTTGGAGGACCAAGTGTTGGTGAGCAGATTGTTTTCCCCGCTGTCAATGTTTGTGTACTGAAGGTCCAAAGTATCCTGCTAGGGGGAAGTCAGAGTATTTGACCAGGGTACGACTTCAGTGCAGTAATCTAAGCGTGGCAGCAACACCCCGTAGGGTTGATACATCCTACTGATGCAAGTGATGTGATAGTGCCCCTTTGTTTTTGGTTTTGAGACTTGACCTGATTCAGATATGTGGCTCCCTCGATGACTTTGAGCTTCGTCGTGGTTTGAGTTTGGGAGTGTATGTGGTAGAGACGCCTTGTTGTGTCACCCCCGATGGAGTGATTGGCGAATATGGTGCAAGATTATATGTAGCGTATTATCGTTGGAGACGATCTCTTAACCGGTGGTGTTCTATTTAGAGGAAGTGATTTACCATCAGCCGGGTGTTGAGAGATCTGATCACCGTGTGACTTGTCAGTCAGTTTGCGTTGAGAGGGTACTGGGATGGCAGGCTTTGGGATGATACCGACAGGGGTGTTGGACATAGAAACTAGACTTGTGGGCTAAAGTCGGTGAGACCTTTTTGCCTAGGTATGTCACCAGAGGATATACCGACTTTGTTAGCCTATAAGCAGGATGACTCGATGAGGTTTTGTACCAATGGTCGACGACTGAACAAAACTAAAGTGTAGGATGAGGTTCTTCTATTGGAGATTGACGACTTGTTGAGACAGCTGAGAAAGTCCCTGTTGCTTCTTGAGGATGTGTTTTATCGGATGCGAGTTTTGACCCCATAAGTGTAGCTGCCTGGCAATGTGGTTTCGACAGGTAGTGCGACAGGCTTGTTAGAATGAAGAAGAGATCGCGTCTGGAAGTTTATTCAGATTACTCCAGGTGGCAGTGCTTACAGTTAGATTGGTCAGAGAGAATGATCAGTTCTTGGTGCAATTGGTGATGCAGTTTTCTTGAGTGGAGACAGACGACTATAGTGTAGTCGTACCGGAGGTAAAGAAGGGCCGCAGGTGTGTAGTTTATTATGATGTTTTGGTGATAATAAGGGTTGTGTGCTGATATGGGATAGTTGATTGGTAGTTTCTGATTCGAGACGATTTGGTATTGATAAGTATAACTTTCGCTAATGACTCGGGGTGGATGTTGATGGTGTTGTGCTCGGTTTGGAGATATCCATTACTGAGAGAGATTCTGAGTATCCCCCATCACTGTGGTTTTGAACACTTGTTTGTTCAGGAAGAATTGAGCATGAAGCGGATGTGATGGATGAAGTTCATTAAGTGATTGTTGATCAGGTGCGAAGACTATAGCGGCCAGTCTATGCAACGCGGTGGTTCAGCCAGTGTTGAGTGGCAGAGTCCCGGAGAATCATCGTTCAAGTGCTGAGACAGTCAGACTATGAGCTTTTGTGATGTGTGATGGTGGACCAGACATCTAGGTTGTGAGACCTGATGGCGACTTGACTCTCCAGAGCAGGCTGGTGGTAACTCAACATGGGCGGTGTCGCGTGCGGATGCTTTGACTCCTTCATGGATTATTGGTATGGTGATAGTAGATAGATTGGCAGAACTCGCCTATTTCCTAAGGGCGAGGATGACCGTTTTCTTGGAGCTTTTGGACCGACTTGGTTTGGGCAAAGAGCTGGTTTGTGCGAGGTCCCGGGTCAACAGTGTCAGATAGAGATTTAAGTCATGCTCGTCAGATCGGACAGTGTTACACAGAGAGTTGTATGCCAGTCGTGTTTAGCTCAAGGACTGTCCGTGGATAGACAGCTGGTCAGGACAAACCTGCAGATTCCAAAGGACATGTATTTGTTTTTGACGCCCTTGATTATGAAGTGAGGGAGGACTATTGGTTCCTGATAGAGTTTTGAGTACGATAGCAGCGACAGGTGGTTCTGAACGAGGCACTATGTGGCCGACTGTATAGATTGCCCTAGTGTTGGGCGGAGACCTAGATGTAATTCTGTGGGAACCAAGTATGATCAGAAGGACTTCTGAGCAGATGAGATTGGTCAGGTAGAGATAATTGGTTTTAGAGTGGTACATACTGTTGTCCAGGTTGCTCAACCGTTCATACTGCTTCGTGGTGGGGTTGTTCTTTGGATTGGGTATGCTGGCATCATCTTGTGGCAAAAAGATTTTATTGAGACTGAGTTCCAACCATATAAAGATAGTTCTTACATGAGTTTTACTTGCAAGGTATGTGACTAGCTTTGAGTTTAGTTTGAATTTCGAGGACGAAATTCTTTAAAGGGGGTAGTGTTGTAATGACCCGACCCGATATTTCGGAGTTTTGGGGTCTTGGTAGCCGTGCGGACAGTGTGGACCCCGTGATGAGTCCTGGTTTGCCCGATTTTGGGTTCGGACACTCGAAGGGCATTTTGGTAATTTTGAATCATCGAATATTTTACCATGTAAAAAGTTTGAAAATCACACGTTATCTTCCTCGATGTTTGACGTTTGATTTTTTATGAGTTTTAAATTATTTATTTATTTTTGAAAAGTTTAAGATTTTATTTTATAAAAAAAAAAAAAAAGACAAAACCTTAAAATGACCCTAACCCCCCTTTCTTTCCCCCATCCAGCGCGGCACTGTAGCGCAGCTACAGTGCCACGATTCCTCTCTCTCTCCCGTCCCTCTCTACCCCTCTTCTCCCCTCCTCTTACTCAAACCCTAACCCTAATCCCGCTGCCGCCGCCGCCATTCCATTTCCTCTCCCTCTTCCATCTTCCCGCCGCTCTCATCTCTCTCTCTCCCTCTCGATTCTCTCTTCTTCCCTTCAATCCCTCTCTTTGATTTCTCCTCTCTCCTTCCCTTCTCTCGGAAACCCTAAGGCCTTGCGGCCGCCGCCGCTCTTCCCCCTCGGCCCGAGCAGCCATGGGTCCTTCAGATCTAGTTGTCACCGATCGCCGCCGTCCGATCCGAGGTACTCCCCTTTCTCCGTTTTCCCCTCCTTCCTGTTTTCCCTTCCCCTCCCTTCTCTTTCCCTCATCTCCCTCATTCCCCTTCTCCTTCGGCTGAGTCACTCGGAGTTGCCGAGTTGACTCAGTCGGGTTCAGCCTTGGACCCGATGACCCAACCCTGTTTGCCCGATCCGGCCCGGTTCGCCGGATTCGGCCCAGACCTGATTTGGCCCGGTTTGCCAGGGCCGGTCCAGCCCGCCTCAAGCTCGGCCCAGTTCGGCCCAGCTTTGGGTCTGGCCCAGTTCTGTTCAGCTCGGCCCAGTTCTATTCAGCTCGGCCCAGTTCAGGCCCGGCCCAGTTCTGTTCAGCTCGGCCTAGCTTTGGGTCCGGCCCAGTTCAGGCCCGGCCCAGTTCTGTTCAGCTCGGCCCAGCTTTGGGTCCGGCCCGGTTTTGTTCAGCCCGACCCAGTTTCCTAGTTTTCGGGCTCGTCGGGCCCGTTTGCACTCATTTTGCCCGATTGCTTATTCCCTTGCTCTTTTTCAACAGATTGAGCTCCTTTCACCCCAGCGTACCGTCTCTCTCACTTTGGATTTTGAGGCACACACAGGTGAGGGAACTTACCACCACTTTCAGCATGCATCTATGCATCTTACTTCCCTATCAAATGTGCAGGTACGAAATGCGGTGAATGGGGGCCCTCGGTATTACGAGCCACTCGGCAAGGGAACTATTGATACTATTATGTGGCGGGTCCCCATCCGGATGCATTTGTACCCGATGCCCGTAGAGGCATGTACAAGTTGATTATCTGATGTCATAATTGATCGATTGTGTGGTGACATGATTGGAGTTTATTTTTATTGTTAATGTGTTAAGATGCCAACATGCGAATATATGTAATACGTGGTGGTATATGTCTGATTATGATGTGAGGCATTGTGTTGGTAATATATCATACGATCATGTGATAATTAGTTTGGACTGCTAGACGTTATAACCTGCTTGAATGTTAACATGCCAACCAGTGATAAATACTGATGCACACACCTGGTAATTATGTGACGAACTAGGTTAATAGCATGTGTAGGCGTAGAGGTAATTGTGCATACATATAACTAACGTATGTGAGATGCCGGTGGGGCATGGGAACTAAGCAACATCAGGATCTAGAGACTCCCCCTAGCTTGTCTGGTAGTTTGGGTGAGGATGTTATGTGGGACCGCGCAGTGGATGCGTGGTTGGGATTCGGACTCCCTTGTGATTGGAAATGGGTAGTCGTAACCCCTTGCATGGATCAAATGGTCGGTCTATCTTGTATTTCCGGACGTACCTATGAGAGGGGCGTGATCTGATTTAGAGAACAAGGTGTCTGGAGGTCCCAGCTAGGGACTAACTGGGAAGTAACTAGGTTAACCTAAATAGGCCATCAGGCTGAATGTTGGTTCACCCAAGGTAACCTTAGAAGCCCCTGCAGTTCTGAAACCCGAATGTGTGACGGGTGAGGTGATCCCTGGATGACCGATTAGGCTGAGGAGGTGCTCGCCTAGGTCGAGGGACGGAGCGGTGAGGGACAGCTCCCGCTGGCATAGTTGTGATCCCTAGATGACCGAGTAGGCTGAGGAGGTGCTCGCCTAGGTCGAGGGATGGAGCGGTGAGGGACAGCTCCCGCTGGCATAGTTTGTGATCCCTAGATGACCTAGTAGGCTGAGGAGGTGCTCACCTAGGTCGAGGGATGGAGCGGTGAGGGACAGCTCCCGCTGGCATAGTTTGTGATCCCTAGATGACCTAGTAGGCTGAGGAGGTGCTCGCCTAGGTCGAGGGATGGAGCGGTGAGGGACAGCTCCCGCTGGCATAGTTTGTGATCCCTAGATGACCTAGTAGGCTGAGGAGGTGCTCGCCTAGGTCGAGGGACGGAGCGGTGAGGGACAGCTCCCGCTGGCATAGTTGTGATCCCTAGATGACCTAGTAGGCTGAGGAGGTGCTCGCCTAGGTCGAGGGATGGAGCGGTGAGGGATAGCTCCCGCTGGCATAGTTTGTGATCCCTAGATGACCTAGTAGGCTGAGGAGGTGCTCGCCTAGGTCGAGGGACGACGCGGTGAGGGACAGCTCCTGCTGGTATGGTTTGTGATTCCCCGGATGACCGAGTAGGTCGAGGATGTGCTCGACCGCTCATTGGTCGAAGGATGGTACGACGTGATGTGATGAGATGTTCTAGGTTAGGACACCTGTATGGTGGGGCAACCTGTGGTGCGGTGTGGTAGTGTGTTTACCCGCGGTTATGGTATTGGGGTTCATCGTGAGACTTGTGTTGTGGGTGTTAACTCACCAGGAATTTATGGGTGTCTAACGAGTGAGTTCGGCCGGCTCACTCGGCAGAAGACATGTAGAATTCTATGAGAGGTGGATACACCAGTCTTGTGGAGACCAGCATATGGGGCCCAAGGTTATGGGTTTGAATGTCGAGACCCTAGTGCTTGGTTGATGAGACCATAGGTGAGTCCGGTTGACAGTTCGTTGAGGACTGGTGAGGTGGTTACTCCTGTGCAGTGATCAGTTTGGGACTCTAGTGAGTCTGACTCTTGGGTTGACCATGGTATGTGTGCGGGTTGTCATGAGAGGGTCATAGGTCTAGTTGAGGACTAGTGACTCCTATCTGACTGAGGATCAGTTTGCATACCCGTGGATGGATGGACTGTTGCGGTTGGGCACATGAGGGAGTTGCGTTGGGTTGGTTAGAGGATGTCCTAGAGGCCCTGTTGACGTGGGCCCATGTGCTAGGAGTAGGGCACACATTTGAATGGTCATGCATGTAGACATCCTAGACATTGATGTGTCCATATGATATTGTGCAGTGTATGCTTGATGACTTATGATGCATGTGTTACCCTCACTGGGCATGTAGAGCTCACCCCCTTGCCTCACAGGTACTTCATAGAGGGAGGGTTGGCGGGACCCTCACTTGGACGTTGGACGTAGAGTTGCAGTTTTGTAACTTGTAAGGGTCTCGTCTTATAATTGAGGGCTTTTTGATGTATTTGAATTATGCGTACATTTTATTAAGTTGGATGAATGTAATAATGGAACGATGCTATAATTTGTAATCATGATTGATACTTACGGTTTTTGGTTTACTGGTGGATTCCTATAGTTAGTGTGGGTTGCGGGAGCGGTGTCTCCCATATACAAAAAAAAAAAAATATCCGAAATTGAGGTTGGATCGGTTTTAACGTGCCCGTAGCGGGATGGGTCTTTACAACTTGTCTGTTTGTTTGAATAGAAATCGCGTAACCACACAATCACGGTGAAGGAACTTAACTCTGCAGGATATGTAAATAGGTTTTATTATGAAATGTGTAACGACCCGTCCCGCTAGCACAATATTGTCCGCTTTGGGCCTACACACGGACCCGCACGGCTTTGCTTTGGCGAGCCAACCCACTGTTACTCCCAAAAGGCCTTGTGTTAGAAGGAGGAAGGCTACTACTTATATACCAGTGAGTTTCCGGCGCCACTAGCAATGTGAGACTTTTTGGGACAGGGTATTACAATCTACCCCCCTTAAAGCCAAAGTTGTCCCCGGCTCTGCACACACAACAACCAAGCCCACACCCTCAGGCAGAGAGTTGAACCATGCTCTGATACCATTTGTAACGACCCATTTCGCTAGCACAATATTGTCCGCTTTGGGCCTACACACGGACCCGCACGGCTTTGCTTTGGCGAGCCAACCCACTGTTGCTCCTAAAAGGCCTTGTGTTAGAAGGAGGAAGGCTACTACTTATATACCAGGGAATTTCCAGCGCCACTAGCAATGTGGGACTTTTTGGGGCAGGGTATTACAATCTACCCCCTTTAAAGCCAAAGTTGTCCCCGGCTCTGCACACACAACAACCAAGCCCACATCCTCAGGCAAAGAGTTGAACCATGCTCTGATACCATTTGTAACGACCCGTCCCGCTAGCACAATATTGTCCGCTTTGGGCCTACATACGGACCCGCACGGCTTTGCTTTGGCGAGCCAACCCACTGTTACTCCCAAAAGGCCTTGTGTTAGAAGGAGGAAGGCTACTACTTATATACCAGGGAGTTTCCAGCGCCACTAGCAATGTGGGACTTTTTGGGACAGGGTATTACAATCTACCCCCCTTAAAGCCAAAGTTGTCCCCGGCTCTGCACACACAACAACCAAGCCCACACCCTCAGGCAGAGAGTTGAACCATGCTCTGATATCATTTGTAACGACCCATTTCGCTAGCACAATATTGTCCGCTTTGGGCCTACACACGGACCCGCACGGCTTTGTTTTGGCGAGCCAACCCACTGTTGCTCCCAAAAGGCCTTGTTCTAGAAGGAGGAAGGCTACTACTTATATACCAGGGAATTTCCAGCGCCACTAGCAATGTGAGACTTTTTGGGGCAGGGTATTACAAAATGAGTCTTGGGCAATGGGTGGTTTCAGATTTGATGAACCCACTCATGTGCCTAGACATGATGCACTATGGTAAGAGTGCTGATGATGATTGTGAATATTATGATGTTGATCATATGAATATGTAAGACTGCTTCCACGTACCTGGGCTATTGAACCAATATCGGCCATATGGGAGATGGTTTACGTCTACTGGACCACGGGTGTCGACAGTTGCTGACTTTAGGGTGTCAGTATCGGCTATGGTAGAGCCGGAGATGTACTTGGAAGGATGTATTTTGACCGTGTGGGACTTAATACTGGTCTCAGCGTAGTCGGCAGGTGTTACTTTGGATGATAGCAGTAATGGTGTAAAACCCCTACCTACCAATGTGGGAAGAGTCCCACATCGGTGGTAGAGGGAAAAAAGATGGGAGATTTAAGTGTGGGTGGCCTCCCTTACTCATGTGACCCGTTTTGGGCCGGGCCAAGTGGGCCCGGGCCCAAATGCAAAACCTTGAGGACTCGCTTGTGTGCGAGGCCCAGAGCGGACAATATCACACTGAGTCAAGCCCTAAGCCCTGTATTCGGGTCGGGTCGTTACAAATGGTATCAGAGCCGAGGTTCTACACTCGGACTGTGTGGGCCTATCATCCTTCCCTAGAGTTGTTGAGCTGGACCGGAGTAAAGTCGGGGACGGGCGAGGCTTTAGGGGGGGGTGATTGTGAAACCCCTGCCTACCAATGTAGGAAGAGTCCCACATCGGTGGTAGAGGGGAAAAAGATGGTAGATTTAAGTGTGAGTGGCCTCCCTTACTTATGTGACGCGTTTTGGGCTGGGACAGGTGGGCCTGGGCCCAAATGCAAAACCGTGAGGGCTCACTTGTGTGCGAGGCCTAGAGCGGACAATATCACACTGAGTCAAGCCCTAAGCCCTGTATTCGGGTCGGGTCGTTACAAATGAAAAGATGATGATGAGACTTTATTGAATATTATGCTTATTTGTTATTAAAGCATGTGATATTATTGAACTGTTGTTAACCTGTTAATTTACTTAAACTGCATTGTTATATTTCCTTCACTGGGCTAGTTAGCTCACCCCACTTACCTTTCAGGCGATGAACCCGAGGAGGAGGACCCTCTTTTTCAAGCTTAGGGTGGATAAGCTGAGGCGGTGTTTCGGGATTCCCCCTAAGGGGAATACCCTTATCTTTACTTATTGGTTCTTGGAACCATTTGCTTTTATTAAGTACCGGGTGTGGTACTTAATTTGTTTAAATGTGATGTACTAAACTATTATGCTTCTCTAGTGACTTTGAGATGATATTTTGAATGAAGTCAATGGTTGGATTTTATATGATCATGTTGTGTTGATGATATTTTTATGTCTATTTTGTCCGGTAGACTTATGGTATGTGTTTGAGTCCACATGTTGGGATCATGTGTGACCTCTGGGCGTAACTGTTGATCCGGTTCAGTTAGAATACTTGTGAGTTGATTTAGTTTATCTTTCCAAAAAAAAAAAATCAATCGCTTTTCGGGCCCACCCTTCGGGTCGGAGCGTGATAAGCCAGATTTTCAACTCCTCATAACAAGGGCTTAATTCAATGGTTCAACACATTAGTCAATTATTTTAAAGCTTTGAGCCTAAAATGAGCTTTTAGTGGGCCATATTTTGCACCCTCAAATTCACATAAGCCATAAGTGTCACTTCTACAATTTATTCATTAAATTGGTTCATGTCTTCTAATAATTTATCTTCCTCTTGATCCATCATAATTACGATATCCTAATCAAATAAAACTCAATTTGAAATGGGATTTAACAAGTCGGATGAAGTCAGTCCTGGGCTCGAGCCCTTAACTTACAATTCGGATCCGGGCTTGAATGGGCCTAAAACCCTTCCCGCCCGCGAATTTGCAGCCCAAAGCCGATTTTTTGGGTCGGGTCAAGAATCGCCACCGCAAGTTATTATTTTATCCATCATTTCGAGAGTGCGAAGTGACACTGCGAAGGCCGAAGAACATCTTCCTCCTCCTTCGCGTTCGTCGAGTCCAGAAGAGATGGAGCTGACGGCAAACATCGTCAGCACTTCCTTCCTTCCTACTTTTTCTCGCACTCCAAGAATCGCCCATTTCCCGACCCTTTCTTCTCAATCTCTCTTAAAGGTTCCAATTCGAATCTCTTCTTCTCCCCTTATTCTGAAGCATTTTTATGTTCAAATTCCTCTACTTCTAACTTAAATTTGCATTTCTCAGCAGAGGATTGCAACTGTTTCAATCAGATGCTCTTCGTCTCCGCCTGCCGATTCAGACTCTGAAACTTCCCCTCGTAGAAGTATTGGTTCATACACTTGGTGTGCAGGCCTTGGAGCAATCGGGTTTTTGGAGACCGGATATCTCACCTACGTTAAGCTCACCAATTCCGATGCCTTCTGTCCCATCGGCGCCGGTAGCTGCACAGATGTTCTCAATAGCGTCTATTCTGTGGTTTACGGTAGGACGTCTGTTTATGTTTTGTTTTTCCGTGTTGTGACGCAGTTATTACCAACTGATGTAGGAATAGCGCAGATATAACTTTTTTTGGTTTTTTGATTTATTGAAAGGATAAATTTTAGATCTGGGGTTTTGTATCCCAAATCAAGGATCTCAATTCTCAATGATTGAAACCCCAAAGGGGCCTTCTCCTGATTCTCTCCATACTCTCAAGAAAATAAAGATGACACTAATTTCACTTGGATAATTTGGCGGAATCAGATTAACCAGTAAAATTACGTGTTCAATCGAATGCCAAAATGAACGCGAAACTGTTATTCCAGATGTTGTGAACCGATTACGAACATGCATGGTATTTAAATCCAACACTAATTTGAATTGTCAAACATTGAACCTTCTTTAACTTAATTTGAATGTGGAATTAATTTCAATTAAGCAATTGGGAAAGCAGGACATGAACCGTGAAATTCACCATGCAAATAAAAAGACCAATACTTAAAAGGAAAATTAATTCTAACACATGCACAAATTGAAATTAAGAACCAAATCAAAGAACTAACGTCAATCCTGGGGAGAACTTCAACCAAAGCTCAAAGCTTCAAATTCTATCTTAACTCAATTCTGGTGTGTCTTACAATGATGGTCTAGCACTCAATTTATAGACATTATTCTCATAGAAATAAATAAACTAGCACAAATTCAAAATTAAAGAAAAATAGAAAAACTGCTAAATTTTCTTGCGTTGTGTCTGTCGATCTGAGCGCGCCGCTCGCGTCGATCGGATGATCTGATGAGATCCGAAGAACGTTCGATACCTTCGTCGGACGTCTGATGAGATCTGAAGCTACCTGTCTGATCGTTTTTCAAAGACGTGATTTCCACACAGTCGAATTGTTCTCTGTCGGGTGATCCGATGAAATCCATCGGACGATCCGATCTTCCATCGAACGATTTGATAAAACTTGTTGGATGTCTGATACTCCCCAAATTTTGCAGATTCGATTTTTCTGGTTTCCTTCGTGGTTCTCTTTCCTTTCCTTTCTTTTACTCTGTCCCTGGCCGTTGGCTGGCTTCCCTTTCCCTGTGCTTTTCTAATTTCTGCAATGCCAATCCAGGTGGGGTCCATGTGATGACTCATCTGAGATGTGGCAATCCACGGTGGGGCCATCTCTTCCCCCTGTCGATCCGGGTGTAGATTTGGATTCACGTCATTGTTACTTGATCTGTTGGTGTTGATTGAGGTCTTCATTGCATTAACGCCTTGTGCTTTGATCAACTTAACTAGAACACTTTGTTTTTGACCCCACTAGTGGATCCATTCACACTCATATACTCACTCCAACTAAAACTTGTAATTTCAAATTCTTGCAACTTCAAGTTTGTAATTTGTGCTTAAAATCTTCACTCGTAAGAAGGGTCTTACTCTGGTCTCGAGGAAGTGCTGTTGAGCTTGCATGATAGCCATTTTACCATTGAACATTCAAAATTTGTCCTAATACACTCAGGAATTTGTTTGAAATACTTCTAACCTTGTATGGATGAAGATGAGAAGAATCAACCAGTTTCCAGGGATTTACACATCATATGTCTGCATTATATTATTTTTCTCTTTAACTATCTATGATGCTAAGATTGGATACAAGTACAAAAACGGATAAGATGGGGCAGAGCTAAAACTCTTTGACCCTAAGATAAAGAAATTGGATGCTGATATGGCTATTCCATCCAAAATTATAGCATCATTAAAGAATACTAGATTGTGGAATTGTATCTTTTAAGTATCTTTACATTCTTCCTTTTGAAAAAGAAGAAGTGGTATCCTTACATTATGGATATCATTAGTTATGAGATGATAGGATAAAGTTTTTGATTACTCTCTTCCAGTTGATTAGATAGACTCAATCTTTGAGGCTTTGGCTATTTGGAGGCCATAGGGATTTCAATTAGCATGGCCATTTCCACCACAAGACACTAATTAAATGCATCTAATGGATGTCTGGGAAATCCAAAGAACAGTGAGGTTCTGCTTCATCTTTGAAAAGATTAGAGCCCTTTGCTCATTGACCTCCTCTTGTTCATCAGTGTGACTAGGCAAATGAGACTTGTCAACTTAGCAAAAAGGGAGTTTGAGGGAGAGACCTCATCTGTGCCAAAGATTCTAAGCAGTTGTTATTTTGGTTTTATCTTGTGCCTGTACTGATGGGTATTCATTGTGTCGTATTTCATTTTACACATTCATTGTTGTCCCTGAAAAAAAAAATTGGTTGCAAATATTAGTAATGGTGGCTGTTGCTGTATGATGTTGATACCCTCTGCATGGATGAGTATCAGTGCATCTTAGATTCTTAGAATATCGCTTAATTAACCGTCACATCTTGACAAAACCAGTTCAAGATTAATGATTACATGCAGATAAAATTGATTCAAAGGCCTGTGTATATATTACAGTCTTATGATTCTTTTTGTCCCTTTCATTTCCCTATTCGAGTGAATCTTCTCATTTAAATTTATCATGGTTCATTCTGAAGGCATCCATTTGATCAATAGAGAATTTCATGATTGCTAATTTTGCTTGTCAAGGTGTTCCACTTCCATTGATTGGTATGTTTGCATATGGGTTGGTTGCATCACTGGGTTTACATCTGACTGGGAAGAATATACTCTTCGGGCTAAGTGAAACTAATGGTCGCTTGGTCTTACTTGGGAGCACCACCGCGATGGTTGCATCTAGTGCCTATTTCATGTACCTTTTAAGTACACAATTAGCAGGTGCCTCATGTTCATACTGTTTGGCTTCTGCACTTCTGTCTCTCAGCTTATTCTTTATCACTCTGAAGGTATAACTTTGGCAAATTTTCGTTATAGGAATAATTTTTACAAGGCATTTTTATTGAACTATAATCATTGACAGGTTCTTGGGCCCTGTGTACATGTAGGATTTTAAGTTGGAAGAGATACAAAAAGAGATTGTGCTACTATTGTCTACAGCTATCATTGCAATAGCTGTTTTAAACTCTTCATTTACTACTTCCCAGTCTGAAGTGACACGGTGAGTGCCTGAATCATAGACTATTTTACATTGTTGTATGGCAACAACATTTTGGTTCCAAGTTGTGTTGCCTTATGCCATAGGTTGCTTTACTAAAGGTTGATTATCAATATTTTTGTTGTAATCGTTGGATTTTCCAATACCTTTTATTTGTTTATATTTCAATCTGTGAATTCCAAAATTGGTTCTAAGTAAAAATAAACATGGGAGGCTGAGGTTGCAATGTAACATCTCCAGTGTTCAGACTCTAGGGGGCATGGGATATATAATCATTTTCATGCTCAGTTTTGTTTATCCTTTTATAGTTGCAAGCTTGTGATTATGTCAGCTGAGACTATCAGGCAATTCTTTGGCTTTTAATCTTCATTTTCTTTCTCATGTTACATAATCAATGATTCTTCTCTGTAAATGTACCATTGATGGTATACATGTGGGCTACTCTTAGATATAAATAACGTGGTTGTGTACCTTCATTTTCTTGCGAAGTTCTCATGTTGTTACTGGTTTAAATATTGTCGTGATGTTATGTCTCCTATGGGATATTTAGTGGGTGAAAATTTTCTGCGAACTCTTTTGACTGACTGAGGAATCTTTTGGCCATTCAGAGATGGTTCAGAGTGGGCTTTTAGCAGCAAGTCGACATTTAAAAATAGAAGTGGAAAAGAAAATAGTAACGTTCTTTTCTCTGTGATGTCTTTATTTGTTCGGGTATTTTTCCTATCAAGTGCTAAATTGAAGAGGAAATTGCTTATTGGTACATTTATATTGTCTTGAACACGTGAGGAGGAAAAATAAAAGGCAAAAGAAAATTGTGCAGTCAGCTGCTAAATTGAAGAGGAAATTGCTTATGCATTTATGTCGTCTCCAAACACATACAACTGGAATTATTCATGTTGTCATGAAATGGATCATTTACTTGTCACTTTTTTCCAATTAACAGGTTGGCTGATATTGACCTTGAACCATTCGAAACTGAGATCACAACAAAATCTAATTCATTGGCTCTTGCTCTGGCAAAGCATTTGCAGTCTATTGGAGCTAAGATGTATGGTGCTTTTTGGTGTTCTCACTGTGTAGAGCAAAAGCAGGTACCTTCTGAAACCCCTTAAAAACAATCTAGCTCGCAACAATATGAGATGGATGAAAATGCGAGGAAAGAGTGTCATTTTTTTCATGTTCAATGTTTCCATCATGGTTGACAATTTCTCATAGCATAATTGGAGGTGCTTCTTGTTGCAACCACAGTGTCATGCGTCTCTCTCTCTCTCTCTCTCTCTCTCTCTCTCATTTTTATCGTCATATCTTGGGCTGGATTGGTCAAATAGCGGGTCCCACAATTTGACATGTCATCCAGATGTACTTCATTTAGGGAGAAATTATTCAGGCCTGCTGTGGCTGTGTGAACCTCCGTGCGGCCAAGGCACTTTTTATGATTTTTTGATTCGTGCCTTTTAATAGACCCCATAAACCATATCATTTAAAATCATATTCATCAGATCTATCTAAATATTTATATATTTTAAAAAAAATTATATTTTATTCTTCTGAATAAAATTTCAAAAATGGATGGTTGAACCAGGACACAGATTTCAAGGTCTCTTTTAAGTTAAAAATTTTGTTTTCAGGATTAGCCATTCATTTTTATGTCTTTTTTTTTTTTTTTAAATTACATTAATCAAAAAAGAGGAAAACAGAAACAAACAAAAACCATAGCAGGCACAAAGAGCCTACCACCCGAAAAAAACAAAAAAGCACCCCCCCGCCACCCCCCCACCCCCCCCGAAAAAAAAAACATAAAATTATTTACAATTTCCGATGACAGTCACACCCTGACGAGCCAACTCATTTGCCTCTGAATTTGTAGATTGGAGAACCCAAGAGACCGAATAACCATAAGCCTCAATGGAATGATGAATCTTATCAACTTTATCAAAACAAGACCATGGACAGAGATCCTGAGGCCCAACCAACAACAATCTTAGAGTCACCTTCTAAGATACTCCCAACCGCCCTTAACTCTTCCAATGCCAAAACACCTCTCCATAGAGCATATAACTCCACATCAAGCACAGAACCGTACCAAGGTGCATACAGCTAGGACTGGACTGATCCGTTCTCTCATTTAGGATGTATATGAGAATAATTCTGTTATTTGTTTGTAGCTTCTGCATGACATTCTACTATTGGTAAACAACAATAACCTTCAACAAAATCAGTATCATCTTCCATCGATGAGCCTCAAGTGTTGGTACTATATTTCCCCGATGGAGTCAACACTTCCATTGGGGCTCAATAAATAAGAATATCTAGAATTCCCACTTGTATGTATTTTCCATGTATCCTCCCTCAGCAGGTATAATGTCATTTAGCTGTCCTAATATGGGATCTTGGCATTATCTAGAAGCTAGTGTTATGGCAATTGATTTAGTCCAACAGGTTTGTTATTGACTCACGCTCTTTCTGCCATCATCATCATATCATCATCATCATCATCATCATCCTTATTATAGCCACTAATCCTATTTATTTGAGGGTTGGCCTTTTCATCATCGTCAACATCATTGTTGTCATCATCATTATCATCATCATCCTTATTATAGCCACTAATCCTATTTATTTGAGGGTTGGCCTTTTCGGTTCTCTTCTTCCATTCAACCCTCTCAAAATCATATCCTCTATTCCTTAATCCATTTTCCTCCAGAATTAGTGAATTTCCGAAGTAGCTGAGATATGATTTGATGATGACAATAGAAGATACTAAATATGTAAACCATGCTGTTGTGAAACTAGGACCCGTGCATTGATTGTCTTGGTTTCCAAATTTGTTCCTTTAGCTGCTGAGAGAATATGCAATTGAGTTTCTGAGTTCCTCAGCTTAATTAGCTGTTTTTTTTTTATTTTTTTTTTATGCAGATGTTTGGAAGGGAAGCATCAAAAATCCTGAACTACATTGAATGTTTCCCTGATGGAGCTGGAAAGGGTAGGATGATGGCAAAGATATGTGCAGATGTTGGTATCGAAGGATTCCCAACTTGGGTCATTAAGGACAAGGTAGGAAACTCTTCTTTTAGATAGGTCCATCTCTCTGGTATTTCCAGTAGGGTCCCCAATCAAAATATGGGTATAGATATGGTATGAAGAATTACCAGTTACTCTTCAGGTTTAGCATTATGTAAATATTGAAGTTGTTTGTTTCTCTGTGGCTTCCCCATAAAATAAAAAAAAAATACAAATTTGTAAATTGGAACGTTGATTTTCTCTAATTTAAGTGCACTCCTTGCAGGTTTTGAATGGAGAGCAAACGTTTTCAGAGCTTGCCGAAGCATCTGGCTTTGTTCTTGAAGATTTCAATCCATCCTGAGTTTCTTTTTTTGCATTTCAGCTATCATTTTGCAGAGGGTACCATGTGCCTTGAAAAAGATTACTGGGCTTGATGTCTGAATGCCGATCTTGGGATTTTCTGATGTTGCCAGAAAAAGGAGCAACCATCCACTCCATCCCTTGCTTCTGCGCCTTTGAATTGCAAAACCCTCTTACTTCGCTCAACTTCTGAAATGAATGATAAAAAAGAGACTGCCGTATATCATGGGGAATCCTTCATATACTAAGTTTATTTATTTTCCTTTTAGCAATCATTACATCCATATGGAGACCGTATATGACATGATAAAATTTACGCATATGTCTGGCATAAAATTGCCTGAATGATGTTTTAATTTAATTAACTCATTTGTATTTTAGCTGGAAAAGATTGTTCAATATCTTTCTAAGGATGCCAATGACGATTTCTGTGACAATTAAGCTCTGCGTATTTTATGGAAAAGGGGAAGATCTAAGGTACTAAAAGGCTGCTCTAATGGGTTATGATTGTCAGAACGTGGGACTTATCCGGAATGTGAAAAATGACTCACTGATTCATCTTTTCTCTTAATTTTTTAAGATGAAAATAAATTGTTTAATAGATATATTCATTGTTGACATCAACTAAAGTTGGATGTAAATTTAAAGAAAAAAATATTTATTATTTAGTGGGTTTTACATGCGGCACGCAGGTGGAGTTGAAGTTTTCCCCGTTGAAAAGAGAATACTTTTGAAAAAATGTTTTACTTTTATAATTATTATTTTATTTTATAATGTGAAGCTAACAAAATCCATTTCATTAAATTATGCAAAATGTATTGTAGGACAACTGGAGGGTACTGTAGATGGTCGGTCCGAATTACTCAACTTTAAATTCTAAATTCTGAACCAAGTCAATCTGAGTAAATTTCTCAATCCTTAAGAATTTGAAGGCTCATTTAAATCATTCTACTAAGATTTAGTATGGGTGATGATCATCTATGAATTTTAATCATTCAACTAAAGATTAAAAAGCACACTAAATTTTAAAAACTGAATTGTAGGGCTTTACCCTGGGTTAGAGGGAGCCCTTCCAGAAATTCTCGAAGGCACAGGGCTGAACCCAGGCCCAAGAGGGGGTTTGGAAATAGTTTTCAACCAGCAATTGACGCGCCTCGGTTAAAACCTCACTAGCTGCGTCATTGCCCCAAGCGCAAAGATGCTTTCAATGCCCTCTCTCATTCCTTTCTATACTCACTTGTTCTCCTTCTACTTTCCATCTTTTTTCGATGTGGGACAAACGATACTTTCCCACTCCCCCACGTCTCTCACTACTCCTCCCATTTCCTTTAGACACTGACCATTAATTATCAATAGCAGGAAGAGGTGATAAGATGAGGAGGTTAAGGTAAAATTAAATAATTTTGCAATATGTATATGATGCTCATTATTTAAAGGAAATTATTGAATTTTAATTTTTTATCATGATAAATAATAGATCATAAAATTAGTTACTCACAATATCGATTTTATTAGACTGAGATACACAAACCTCTTTCTTTAAATATATAATCTATAAGAAATCACTTCGATTAAGTAATTTGAATTCTTTTTTTTTTTTTTTTTGAAACTCTTTCCATTTGATAAGTTTATATAATCTTTTAATTTTTAAATCTTGCATTTTTTTTTTAAATCTAAGTAAGGTGATTTTTGATAGGCCTTGTATTAAAATAAAGACTTTTGTAATAAATTTATCACCACTTAATTTGGTGGACCTCATGTCTACTTGCACATAAGTGTGCAATGTCACAAATTAGATACCGGTAATATTGGAATAACCATTAATAATTTATTACTAGATAACTATATTGTAAGAAATAAATTTCTTTGATAATTATTTAATAAAGAAAATATAATTCATTATCTAACATTTCTTGAATCATAAAATATCATCTTCATTTCTAAATACTATCATCGAAGTTATAAAAAATTTAAACCAAACTATCAATGGCTATAACTTAAAAAAATCTTAAAAAGATTCTGTTAATATTGCAATTTTATTGATGATGATGGTGTTAAATCTTATTGATGCTGTCTATATCCAGCAAATGACCTTAATACTTAAGAAATTACTTCATGTTTCATAGATCCAAACAAAACCTAAGGAAACGCCTCAATGACCGATTGCAATGCATGAATCGGAGTTATGGTGTATCGCCGGAATCCGGCATCGGCGATGATTTTCTTCCATTCTGCTTCTGTCCTCTCCTTTCCCTTGGTGTGTGCAATCATAAGCATGTCCAGCATCAATCTAATATCTCTAAGCCCAGCTTCTTCAACTTCTTCACTAATCACTGCTTCTACTATAATCACCTTACCACCTTCACAAGGGATGGCCTCTTTGCATTTTTTCAAGATCTCCACACATTCGTCATCTTCCCAATCATGCAAAACCCACTACCATGAAGAAACACAAATAAATCCATACCATTGGTATTAAAAGATAGAAATGAACATCAATGGATTTGATTGAGAAAATGAAGAAAATTCATGTTAAAAGTGTTCTATTGTTAATATTTTTTATTAAAGAGTTCAGACGATGATTACATAAAAGAATGACTTTGATATCAATGATAATGAAGATGATTGGACTTGGACAAATGATTCTTCTTAGATACCAAGACATAGTTCATAAATCTAATAATTCCAAGAGCAAACATAAATCTTTGACTTTTACAATATCACATAGTATCGTAATTCGTAAGTTAAAGGATTATCACCGAGACTATGTTTGCGGTATCGTGTAAGGGTACACTTGCTCGTAGGATATTAAAATTTTGAATTTTTATCGAAAAAGTAACGAAAAAATCTAATGAAAATAAAAATATTAAAAAAATAAATAAAAATATTAATACTATTCATGAACAACTAAGAACTAATTAAAAAACTATCTCTTAAAAAAGTGATATTATCGAGAATATATAGGAATATTATTGCGATAGCAGCAGTGATAAAAACCATTATTAATACGGTACTAATATTTTATAAAAAAATATTATAAATTTGAAATTATCACCGATATTTGTAACATTGGAGGTAGAGTTTAAGTAAAAAGTTTTGAGTGCAAGTTTTGGTATAGCATGCACGGTTGTTTGTTTGCTTGATGTGGAGTTTCAACCCTTATTTTTCTGCAAGATATTATTTTTGAAAATTAAAAATCTCTACTCAAAATAAATTGAAATGATCAAAGTTTCTGCTGAAACATTTCAGCACAAACTTGAGCCAAATGACTTTTTACTTTTCTGAAATTGATTTAAACATGATTTCTTTATTATTAAAAGTTAACTCAAATTTATGAATTGAGTTAGAAATTGCTCTATTAAAAGTTTAAAACCAATCGAACTGAGTTATTCGGTATTGACTTGAAAAGAAAGCAAAACCCGTTTACCTTGAGAACAGCAGCATCTGCTTTGGGAATTCCCTCAAACATATCTCCACCTACATGCTCGACTCCGTTCCAAGCCGGCGCCTCTGCCACCACCCGCCGGAGATCGAAACTAATGGCCTTAATCCACGGACAGAGCTCCACCAACGTCTTCATGGCCGTCCCATTTCCTCCTCCCACATCCACCACCGTTCGCAGCCCCTGAAACAGCTCCGGACACTCCCTCACGATCGTCGGTACCACCACCCTGGCATCACACGCCATGGCATCGTTTATCAATCCGCCATGCAGTTCATGCCCCTCCAGAAATCCCCACATGTCCTGTCCGTGCGCCAGCTCGAAGGCCAGAGCATCCTGCCCTTTCACACGTGCGCTCAACGCGTGCCACGGCGCCAACATTGCCGGGTTGCTCTCAAAGAGGACGAAGGCGGCCATAGACCGGTCACCTTTCTTTGTCAGGCGGCGAGAGATGGGGGTGAGAGTGTAGTGAGAAGAGGGTGTTTGGGCGAAGACCCGACGTTGGACGAGGAAGCGCATGAGGCGGAAGAGGTGGGAAGGGTCGGAGGAGAGAGCGGTGGAGAGGTCGGAGAGGGACATGGGGCGGTTTTGTGAGTGGAGGACGTCGGCAATGCCGAGCTCGATAGCGCATTTTACCGCTGCTATGTCTGCGAAGCCGAAGATGTATTTCCATATCTCCACGTCTGCTCTCGCTTCTTCTTCTTCTTCTCTCTTGTTTGTGTTTGAGTTCTCATCTTCTTTCTGAGTTGGCCTTTCATCTGCCATCGTCTCTCTCTCGATGTCGATCAGTCTCGATTTCGAGTGCTTATATAAGAAGGGTTTCACCTACTCTCTCACTCTCTTAGTCTTTTGTGAAGGAATGGTCCGAAGTCTCTTTTGGTTACTGTTTATAGAAGGTGAAATCGCCATGAGAGAGAGACAGGTGAAGGAATGGTCCCAAGTCTCTTTTACTCCCCTCAGTATCCTATTGTTGAATTTTAAGTTTCATGACCCATTATATTTTTCATGGTGCCGGAGAGGTTTTTCTTGAAAGATCTTATTTAAATATAAAGTTGAAAAAATTATGAAATTATATTTTTAAAATCGTAAAAAATGCAATTTAAAGAATAAACTAAAGTGATCAAGATTTAAAGAATTTAAAACATCGACCTTTATTTAAACTTGTTACATAAAATTAAAAATTACCCTCATTTCACAAATTTAATTCATATAAAGAACATGCATTAGTTGTATCTCTTGCCTTGGCATTTTAATAGTGGGCATGTGTGGATGTAGCTCAACTGATTACCTCCCGTCTCAGGAAGTAGGAGATTGCAGGTTCGAGCCCCATGGCCTAACCTTGGTGTTTCTTAGATGTAGTGGGTTCTTATTGATGAGTCTACTACCCCTAGGGCAAACCAATGTAGGATATGAGAGCTCGAACCCACAACCTCTCGTTTCCTAAAACGAGAAGTAACCAGTTGAACTACACGCATGTGGATAAGATAGATGAATATGTATTATCATAGATGCTATGAAACGGTTTAAAACAAAAATCAATGAATTAACTGAGGTTTTTTTAAATAAGAAATTTTTATTTATTTATTTATCATAATGAATTCAATAAGGAGGAATGTATCAAATGAATATAAGGAATTGTGTTAAATTTTGAGTTCTAAAAAAAAAAACTATTTTAACTATTTGAATTTAACATTAAAATGGGCTCCACCTTCCATCAAATCACAGAAGCGCCCTGACGTTTGCCAGGTTAGTCCCTTTTAATATGGAAAATAACGTGCAGTTGTTGCATACATGTTAAACACGTAAATCCAAAATTAGAATTTATAGGAAGAGTGGGAATCTGAGGCTTATCTTTGAGAAGATCTTTTGATAATAATTGATTACATTTTTCACATAAATTATGTTTTGTGTTGTACAACAGAGATGTATTTTTCTCCTATTTTAGAAAAAAAAAAATCCAACGTTATCACAGGTAGTTAGATATTGTATTTTTCTGCATATCTTATTATTTTCATTTTGCACAACCAACATCTATTTTCTTATTTTATTTTGAAAGGTAAGATATTTTAAATAACATGCAGAACTATTACCTCTAGAAAAAATTCTGAATAATATACTAAAAATACTGTGATAGTAAATTCTAACTGTTCATTACATTCAGATCTGTAATATTATATAGTGTATGATATTAAATAATAAAAAAGATAAATATATAAAATTAGAGTTACAAAGTTCAATTGTTATATTGAATATGTAATACCCCAGCCCAATTTAAGAGTTAATTATGATTAATCATGATTAATTAAATAATTTTTATCCGTTAATTATGAATTATTTTCCTCTAATCGTAAAGAGTATCAAATAAGTTTTTCAACGAATCTAAGTTTGACTTGATCCGAATCCGGTAACTCTTTTAATTAAGTTTCAAAGATATATGGGTGAGTTACGAATATAATAATAATATTATTTTAGGCTTAAACCTTAGCTGCTGTATAAACTCAGTCATTTGACTTAGTTTGAACTTCAAATTTTAGATTATGCATTTTTTTTAAATTCCGGACTTAATGACATGCCAATCTCGTTATAATTTCGCTAATTTATTTTACCCCTAAGTTTTAAAGTGGTAAAACCCCAATTTGACAGGGTAGATGAAGTCCTAAAAATATATAAAGAGAGTCAGTACTGAATCTGTATTATAACTAAGCTGTTTATTTCTTTACACTCTAAAATAGTTAGTTTTTGATATTTATTTTAAGCCATGAAATATGGGCCGTTGAATATTCTTTCATTTAGAAAATGTGGTTTTTGACTTCAAAACACTTTGAAACTTTAGAATGTTTTTATCAGACAAATTTACTCTATCAAACTATAAGGTTGGATACTTTCAAAAAGAATCTTGAACATTAGAAGATTTTGTTAAAACGGTGATTTTTAGCAAAAACACTAGGTTTTTGAAATAGATTTCATTTCAAATTTTAATACCATGCTCAGTTTTTAATACCTGACCTACTGAACCAATTGTATCAATTTAGTGAGACCCTAAAATACCCCGATAAAAGAAAGGACATAGATGTAAATAGTAAAAAGAATAAACTAATATTATATTATAAAATAATATCAGAAACCATTGTAGCTTCTAGTCGTGCTGGAAGATTACAATACCGCCAATTGCCTATGTGGTTAGTGGCAGTTGTAATAATAATATTAAAATATGTAATAATAAATGCAAAAGTTATCAAAATCCTTAAGCTCCTGTATGATTAAAAAAATGCATACGGTTGTCTATAAATAGGAGTAATCGGCGAGGAAGCCAGAACGTAAAGAAAAAAAAAAAACTCCTCTGCCGTTTTGCTCTCTCTCCCTCTTTAAAAAACAGTAAGCTCTCTCTCTCCTATTTTTTTCTTTTCTTTCTTCTTCTTTCTCTTGCTTTGGCCATACCAGTAGCAGCCGAACTTTCAAGTTTCCCGCATTCTTTTAAGAGTTTTCAAATTTAGTCAATCTTACACAAATTTTGCACCCAATGTATCGAAATAATTCTATTTTTATTTTTATTAACTCCATAGCAAATTAGGAGTAAAATAGCTTAGTATTGGGGTTCAAAAAAATGAGATTTTTTTTAAATGGAGGAAAAATAGATTTCCTCTTAAAATTTAAATTTTACCCACAAGATTCGTATTATTTTACGTTCAAAATATAATTTTTAACCCTAAGTAAAATCGGGGAAAAGATTAACCCCAGCTGACTATTGTGTGTTTATTTTTCCGCCTTGTGTGTTTAAATTCCTATATTGTACCCTCTGGGCCATAATCTCAATACGTCTCCATGGTCCTTCTTCCAGAAGACAATACGAGGATAGGGCACTAAGTACTTTTATTTACTTTACTGTCTCTGTACCCTCTGGGCCAAATTCCCAATACGTCTCCATGGTCCTTCTTCCAGAAGACAATACGAGGATAGGACACTGAGTACTTTTATTTACTTTACTATCTATGTACCCTCTGAGCCTCTTACAATACGTCTCCATGGTCCTTTCTCCAGAAGACAATACGAGAGAAGGCATTGAGTAGTTTACATTTTTCATTTTATTGTAATATTTTGAATAGCTGACAACTAACTTTCTGACATAATTTAAAGGAGTAGAAAGAACCTAGGTGACTCATTACACATATCATGTTTTCTGAAAAAATAGCACGGGGTTTGGGAAATTATTATGTGCATATACTGACAAATAGAAAATTTATACATTCTACTCTATCTTACAGATTTTCTGTGAAAAACTCAACCGGAGAAGGTGAGGAGACTCGAACCAACACTTGTATTGTGTTATATGTTAAACTCACTAACACCAGACTGAAATGGGACCCATGGTCAATTAAAGATGGAAAAGACTATATAGGTCCAGAATACGAAACCTGACACTGTATACATGTAAGGGATGTAAATGTTCTAACTTTTTAAAACGTAGGCGTTAAAATGGTGTCGGGGAGTCGAGGACTTATAGTCTCTAAGGCAGTATGGACCCATGGAGTGTCTGGGAATTGTCGGGTAAAAACTGGGTGAAGGCATCCGTGTTATTAAATCCAGTTTTATATGTTGTGTGATATTGATTATTTTATTGATATCTTGTATTGGTATTGGATACACCAAATGGTAAGGCTGAAATATGGTGGTTCTCTCAGAATAAGTCCCTATGTAAGGAGGGCACTGGAAATCATGCATTATCATGCATTTGACATTTGCATGTGATAATTATGTTCATAAGTTAAATCTGTGGAATATAATAACTTTGTAAAGTTTGATATTTGCCGTTGGGCTATAATTGCTGAGATTAGCCGAACATCGTTTGCGAACCATTGGGTTGGATGTGTTAGTAGGCTGTGGTCGACCACCATCAACCGTTGGTGTTGGATGGGCTAGTAGACTGAGTCGTGGAGACCTTATGCACTTGCAAGTTGCTATATTATTTTCGTGGAGGAATTAATATTAGTTCTGGTTGGAACTCTAAATGGGGGCTGACCCCGGTGTTGTAACATGGCTGGGGACCGACCCTGGTGTTAACAATACAATTTGAATAAGAACCTTAGAAAGCGATCCTAGGGTGAAAATGGGATATGCTAATAACATGCCTTTCTATAACATGCATTACTTATGCATTGTTGCATTACAATCATTGGATTTTATGGTGAGTTCTCCCACTGGACTGTTGCTCACGTCCCTTATAATGGAGGATCTGAACCAGAGGAGGGATTGGAGGGACCAGTGGTGCCTCGTTGAAAGTCGGAACTTAGAAGTTCTAAGGTTTTCCGCACGTGGAAACCATTTGCTTGCTTAAATATGTTTGAGTATTTGTAATAAATATGTCTCATGTGGCATAAGAAACTTATGTCTGTAAGTTTTAATGTCGTATACATTATATTCACTATGTTTTCGTGTGTAACGTTAATGAGATAAATGAAAATATTCGTTTTGTGATATGAGTTGTATATGAGGACATATGGCATATGTTTGAGTCCATGTGTGAAAAGCACGTGTGACATTTTATAGGAGCGGGTTTTGGTAAACTTGAAGATCCAACCCAGTTATGACATTTAGTGATTAGAGTTTATTGTTTTAAAAAAAAAAAAATTAGTCGCCTTCCGGGCCCATATCTGGGTTTGGGGCATGACAGAATAACTGATTTAACTTTAAAGAATAAAGTTAGAAATAACTGTATTAGATACAATCTAAGAAAAACCTGTGACAGATGACATATTGAAAAAAATTCATTTGGAGTGATTGTATCATACCATTGCATAGAATGGAGAGGTTAGAAATCACAAACATAAGAAGGATAGATAGACCACTATAAAAGTAGAGAGAAGGGATAAAAAAAGACATATAAATGGTAGAATGATTTACTTTGATTGTATAATTTATGACCGGGTAAAAGGGAGAATAATAACTCAAAAAGTTCATCATAAATAGAAAAGATTCAGGATTTGATGACAATAATGATAAAATTGATAGTAAATTTTAACTCTTTAAATTTAGACAATGGCAATAAGTCGTTTTCTTCTTATCGTTGTTGTTATTGTTTTATTATTATTTTGTTTTTTATCTCTTTTTATGTCTTAGAATTATCTTAAAATGTTACTATTAAGGAACAAATTATTGGTCCAAAAATATATAAGTTAAAAAAATCTAGAATTTTCCAATGTTCTCAATTTATTATTCAATATATAAATTATATATTGCCTAATATTTTCTAAATCCCATTTAATGTTGTAAGTCATTGAGATATTTTTGAAATTACATAATAATTTTGTAAACCAGTGTGATCTCAATATTTCATCAATTTAAACAATTTTTTATATTTAAATTTAGCAAATTAATTCTGTGAGGTGAGATCTCAATTTACTCTACCAAATCAACAAATATCATTGCCTTCACTTCATTTGGAGGCTGTGGTGACTGGTGAAAAATCAAAATAAAAAGGATAATTAATCAAGGATCATCCAACCCATTTTAAGGTAATGTAGGAAATTTTAGAATAATGTTAACAAAATAAGGTAAAATATTCTTTTGATAAAAATGAAAAATATTAGTAAATATACGTTTAGTTTATGAAATTATTCGTTAACCTTTATTCATCATCATCTAAGCTGATGAGTTTTATAGGCTTTTTAATGGAGCCCTTTACATTTGATACTTGGATCAATCTAACATTAGCTAAGTAGAACAAATATTTTGATGGAATTTTATATATTATATATATATTGATGATGAATTTATTTTAAATTTAATAAAATTAATTGAGAATTTTATACTCTTGATCTTTTAAGAGTTAGAAAATATATCAATTAAATGACTTATGATAGAATTCATAGTTTAAAACTTTATCAAATAGAGTCCATCGCTTTAATCATTGTGAAAAGATACCTCGTGTTCTATTTTCAAAATACTAAAAGTAAGTTTGTGGCAGTTGTAGATCACTCAATTATATTCCAAAGAAGATTCTAAAAAAAAAAAACTATAATAATTTTGCTCGAAACTCCAAGGAATCTAAGATTGTTTGGTAAAAGATCCTATCAAATCTTTTGATCAATTTTCTGATTTCTAAGATGATTCTGTATGTACTATTGCGCCTTTATTTAAGTTTATTTTTCTCTTCTTTTTCACTCAAAACGTCATTTCTAACGAATGACCCGACACCTAAAATTTATTGAACAGTTTCACTTCATTAAATTAATGGCTAGATCTAATATTTTTCTTGCATCTCCCGGGAAAGTGAGAGTACAAAGTTGCAGGTGACCCTTTTTTTTATCATTAATATGGTAACTTGCTGTTGTTGCAATAGGTATCGGTCACCTACCTTCGGAAATTGTCATAATTCTTGTAACACTGGATATTGATTGAGATTTGCGCTTGCTACACGACACACCATAGTCCAAAAAGGAAGGAGATATTAACAAAGAAAATAGTCACAAGTGATCACCGATGCAATGGGGGCGTTGAGTAATTCATGTAGGGCCCATAGTCTATATGAAAGGTTTTTGTTTGAATATGAAGCCCAAGAAAATTGGAGCCCATGAAAATCATCATCATTGGATTTATGAAACCAAGTTTTTTAACCTCTATTTTGATAATTTCTAAATTGTCGTGGCCTTAAAGTATGACTTGATTGATCTGATCGAAGTGAACTTTAGTGGACATCATGTTCAAACAAATAAATGGACCCATCACAAGGGACTAAGGTGTGTACCACATGGAGATGCACAGCTTAATATGCAACGCTCTAGTGTGCAGGTGATCAGCTCATTGAAATGGATAGATATGGAATCCTGGGCAGTATGAATCATGTATGAGTATGAACATGAACTTTGGCATAAAAAAATGGAGCCTCTAATTTCTAAACAAAACCAATCCACGATGAAAACCATGACTGAAACAGTGAATCTAGAATATGAGCTGCGCCTTTATGAATGAGAATAGATCTAAAGTTGTGGGCATCCAAGGGGTAAAGTTAAATTTATGTGCTGGAAACACTTACATTTGCAACATCATCAGACAGATTGAGTAGCTATTGGAACAGACAACTAAATACATTTTAAGTAATTTCGGTCATGACTGCCAAGTCTTACCCAGTCAGGCTTTATAAGTGAATAGATTCACAACAGGGAAGGTAAGCGGTTGAGAACTACATATCCAGAAAGAACTGCACGATTCCGTTCCCTCACCTTCGTTTGATATAAGACCCTGAATAAAATGACTTCATCGTTAATAATTGGAATAGAAAGAGCAATTTCCACGAAACTTACGAGTGATTGATGCTTAATGACAAAGAAAGAAATGGTGATTCAGTGTTTTGCTTTTACCTTGAGCCTTCAAGCCACATCTCAGTAATCAAGGTCTCTCCAGGGTATACGTGTAAAAGGAAACGGCCTAAGATGCTTTTGACTATAGTTGGGTCTCCATTGCCAAGGCATTTTATAATCGCTCTAACTGCAAAACCTAGAGTACACAAGCCATGTAGTATTGGTCGAGAAAACCTACAAACAAAGAAAGGAGAAATACTATGAAGATAATAATAACGTAAAATAAAATGAAAAAGAAGTGCAGAAACTAGAAAGGATGCTAGGTTCAAATTGAAAGAAATTACTAACCCAGCAACTTGTGCAACCATAGGATCCGAATGCAAAGGATTATAGTCACCTGATAGCCTGTACAATAACGCCTGCATCATGGTATATGATATTTCAGTTTCATGCTTCTTTATAGTAACTAATAAGGCAGAGAAGTCAATATTTCATATCCTCTATAAATTTAACTTGCAATTTTTGTGACGCTGTAAGAGAAGAGCACCAACATGATCCTGTTCTCCAAATAAGTATGTGCTCTACAAACAGGCTATTAGTGTCAAGTAGCAAGAATGTGATTTTAGAATTCACAATAGAAGCATGAGATTTTGTAAATTTTGAAAATTTAATTCGTTTTTATTTTCTTCCAGGATTTTTCAGTGGAATGTAACAAATAAGGAAACTCAGAGGTTAAGTGTGATTCATTCACATCATTAAAAAAAAGTGATTTATTCACAAGATGTGTCCTACAAACAAGCTATTAGTGTCAAGTAGCAAGAATGTGGGTTTAGACTTCATAATAAAAGCATGAGACTTCATAAATTTTGAGAATTTACTTTCTTTCTATTTTCTTCCAGGATTTTTGTGGAAAATATCAAAAAGGAAATTTAGAGGCTACCATTGGGATTTTAGATAAATTTCTTTATAATGTTGAGGCAAAATGATCGGTCCAATCTCAGGTGTATAATAATAAAGAAGAAGCTATAGATAATATCGCATCTTGAGATATATCACTTTCCTATGAGATATCTGTTAACACAAATCATTACTGTTATGTTTCACAAATGAAGCAAACAATCCCTGTAACCTTATCTTCCCTTTATATCAGATTCGTGTGTTTTCTCCTACGAAATATGGCATTGAGATTATATATATATATATTAATTTTTTTTTTTTTGAAGTCCGAAGGTGTCCAGGCATCGCACCCTACTAGTCCTCCGGGGTGTATGAGAACCCCCTATCACACCGGGTAAGTCGATGGGACCTTACTCTATAGATATTCCAATAGGAAGTGGCCCTTCATTGGGGCTCCTATGGTTTGAATCCAAGACCTCCCTCTAGATATCTTACTCCCAAACCAATTGGGATAACCCTTTGGGGGAGATTTGATGTATATTAGCCACATAATTCAGTAACAAAGTCATGTACTGCAGGAGGAGGTTGATAGTGATAGACATACACTACCTGCGAATCATGTGTGCATTCCTCATTTACTGCAAAAGGTTTATACTTAGGAATCTTGAAAGGAGACACTTGGTTGGCTGGGTATTTGGAATATGAATACAAAGGAGATGACTTTGAGAAACCACCAGCACCACGTAGATATATAGTGTGCCTGTAAAGATGAGTCAACTAGTTGGTTTATAAGTCATTTTAAATAAAATAACCATATGGTACTTGGAGATCATACTCACCGATTCATGCATAACACTTCCCCTGACTCTTTATCGTAACTGGTGGTTTCAATCTCCACGACAGTTGCTTTACCTGGAAATCAAAAACCATATCTTTAGAAGCTCCATGACTATTGACAAAAAGAAAAAACATTGTTTACAACACTGAATATTACACACTAAGGTCAATTGATTAATTACTGTGAATTGGCAATTCATTTAACTAGTAAATTATTTACTTGTTCTGTCATTTTTACGCTCTTTAAGTGAGACATTTGATCATAATCTGAGCACTTAAATACGAAGTCCCACTTATTCCTAGGGAATGTTTGATTATATTTCCCAAATGTATCATATCAAAGCACTGGACAATACTGATTCTAGCTCTTTCCTTCACTTCCTGTCTCATAAGGAGGTCATGACTCAAGTGCCAACAAAGACCAAATGTGATCCAATGGAGGATTTACAATCAAGGAGGTTTTTAAGATTTTTAGTACCTCTTTTCAAGCAAGCTTATCATTGAAGATCCTATAAAAGCTCTGCAATGGGCAGAGGGTAGGACCAGGACTCCATAAAAGCTTCACCACATTTATGGGAAATTAAGGAGCAAAGAGCAACCTTGAGGTGATTCTACTAATGCCATCGCTTGGGCCTCTCTCTCTCTCTCTCTCATACTTTTCATCTTCAAAAAAAGTATATATATATATATATATATATATATATTTTTTTTTTTTTTTTTAAAAAAAATCCATTTATCCCATATACTTGGAGTTGACACATAATTTAATTTGGCAAATAAAGTCCATTAAAAAGATAGAGATTCTTTTTTTTTTTTTTGAATAATTATATGATTTGATTGATAAATGGAAAAAGGATAGGCCCAAACCACCTGGACATATCAACAGGTTGCAGTAGCCAAACCTCACCTGTCCCTTATAATGGCCTTAATCTCATTTATTAGATCTAAGAGATTCCATGGGCTTGTAGTTCCACTAACCCATTAACAACTCAGTGAGGATCTCCTTCAAGTACGTCTCCTGCTGACCCCACTTTCTGCAGCTTACACCACTAAGAGGAACCAAAGCTCAGCCTCATTTGCATGATGATAAGTAAGAGGGCCTGCATGTGAGACAATGGCATTGACCTCAGAGTCTCTAATAAGCCCACCATAACCAGCTGCTCTTTCTCAGTTGGCTGCTCCCAGTGAAAAGATCCAAAGTTCCCAATATTTGTAATGACTACTTCTTGGCATTCCAGTTTTCATTTGGATAAGTCTGATTTGTAATTTTCAAGGGAAAACCTTTTTGGCCCTCAAACTTTATTGATTATTACTGTCCCCAATGGTAATAGTATTATTCAATCTAAATTTACTCAGACCACATGGTATTTGATTGTAACTATTTGTATTCCTTGAAGAACCATTGATCCACAGGTGTGCCAAGTTTATTTTACCTTGTACACCAATCATTTGTGTCATTGGGAATTTCCATTCATTAGTTTTCCCTTCATGATATGAGTGGATAACAATGAAACCAAACGGTCCACATCTTTTACCTCATTGGACCAACTTCTTCACACGAATTGAAGCACTTCCACACGACAGTGAAACACATTAAAGTAGGCTAGAAGAGGCTGCTACTTCAGAAAGTACAGTAAAGAGATAATTCTCCACCATAAAATCTGTTATAAACTTTATCAACTTGCAAGGATGTCAGTAGACAGGAACCTAATTTAACTTAGTTACGTATTTGATGTTGGCTATTTTCATAATTATTTTTAGCTCAAATTTTTTTTAGGGATGTCCTTGGAATTATTTTTAGCTTATCAAGAAATGTCCTTTGGTTTCAAGGGGTGTGACCCTATCAGGTATCCCTTGACCCCCATGAAAGGATATTTATGGAGGGACACATAAGGCCTATAAACATATGGCCTTGGATGGATTTAAAATTCAATTTTTGACAGCGTGATACATGGTTCAGGCATTTTCATATTTCCACTCCAATTCCGCCACCAACCTTTGATTTATTTTTTGACAAATTTGTCCTCAAATAAGAAGTTGCATTCTTGAGTATCTCTTTAAGATGACTTTTTGGGCAAGGACATTGGCAACACATTATTACTCTAACACAACTCAAACATTAAACCTGTGTTTGCAACAGTAAGAACCTTCCACCCGTGCAATGGGCTCTTGTTAACACATCTTTTCTCGTTTGAGAAGCTCTCTCCCTCTCTTTCTCTCTCTGAAATTGGAAACTGGTAGAAGAAGAATAGTGATTTAAGCATTTAAAGAGCCTCATACAACTGGTAGAATACATGCTCGCTCATATGAAATTAACAAACACCCTGAACACGTTTTTTACCTACTGATGATGGTTTAAGTTTGATGAAAATACTGCACACAAGAATATTCATGACATAACCATGGTACTAATTGGAACTCTCAGCTTGACACCCATGAAACCTGGTTCTTTCCAATTTGGTTTGACGGAGTCCGTATGAATATGAGTTGCTATCAAATCCAACAGTTCACCACTGGCCTACAAGTGGTTTGAACTTCAACCTATATCTCAATTGGTTGTTCCAACAAAGTCTCAAGGACTCAACCTCTTATATTACTAGAATATAACCAATTGCTATTGCAAGACAAGAAATGTACTTTGTCATGACCATTAAAAAATAAATGTACCTTTGTCATGTAACCCAGCAATCTCCGCTTTATTCTTAATCTGAACCAACATCAACAGCTACACTTCACAATTGGATATAGATGCAAAAAGTAAAAGTGGAGACAGAAGTAAAAAAAAAAAGGTAAAGGGTGGGGGGGGTGGGTGGGTGGGTGGGTGGAGAATTGATTGGCTGATAAGATGTCAAGTTTTAGTACAGGTAACTGAAATCAATGAGAATAACAAACATAATATAGATAGAGCAATGCCAGGAGATATAACAGGTTTTACAAAATTATCCCATTAAGCATCTCTAAAGCCTTTGATCCTTTTGAAAGATAAAAGGAAAGACCAGCTATAAGGTGGCTGAGTGACGTGGTTGCTTTCAACAGTCCCACTTGGTGAGCAATAGAAAGCATCAAAATGGTTTGATATCATACAAGGCCTCCACACTTTGTTGGGACCCAAGTCCTCGAACAGGTGGTTGCAACATTACCAATAGCAATGCAACTTACATTCAGTTGAAGCTGCAGATAAGTCAAAATCATCACCACAACTTTACAAGTGCAAAATTTTCTTTATTCCACTCTACAGCATTAGATCATTCTAGCAGGCCTCCTGGCTATGATAATAGTCTAGAGCACTATTTTCTTGATACGATTGCAGAACACCATAATTAAAATCTCAACAACCCCTCAATATTCGTTAGTATTCCAGAAATGCTGAATTCCTATTTCATTCTTCTCTCAATTTTACCATCTGAATCTGTCACTTTTGCATCATGACTCACTCTTTTTAACTAAAATCTATTTTTCAAATCTTCTACTCGTTTATTTTTTAGATAAAAAGTTCAGTAATGTTATTTGCACTTCACAGTGCCCACCCCTTACCTGCAGCATGTTTAAAAGGGAGTGAGGTAAAGGGTTGTGGACATCTCCAGAATGAAGCAGTTATTCTATCCGAACTCCTAAATTTTAGTTAATATAAAAATCGGTTGTTTAAGTTGCAAAATCATTACATTTCTTGGAAAATATTAGTCAGTAACATTATTGAATCATTCCCTCAATTCCTTAGCTGATGGAATTTCTGTACAGTTGTGGTAATTATACTTTTCAGATAGAAATTCATGGTATCCAGGCATGATATGAATACAATGTCATTGCACCTTTTGCACCTAACATTAAGGATTTCACATGAATACGCCAATGTTACATCAAACATGAAACCTGAGGGTTTTTACTTGTCTTGGGAGGGATGCATGAAAGGCGTTAGTAAAGGCAAAAAGAAAGTGGTCAAGTGGGTTGTCCCCCCTCTAGGTTCATGCAAATTTAATGTCGATGGGGAGGCAAGGGGTAAACCAGATCCGGCTGGCATTGGAGGGGTTTTACACGACGATAGGGGTAGGATGTTGACAGCGTTTTCCGAGTCAGTTGGGTCGATGGAGTCTAATGAAACTGAATTGTGGGCAATCTGGTTTGGGTTTATGAGTGGGAATCTTGTTATTGAAGGTGATTCTACTAATGCCATCGCTTGGGCTAATAATAGGATTTTCCCCCCTTGAGGTTGATTGGTGTTGCTAGGGACATATGAAGGATGTGTAGGCGTGGAGGTGTTTCATTTACTTATACCCCTCGATCAACAAATTGTGTTGCTGATTTTATGGCAAAAGTGGGTGTTGATTCACATTCTCCATCTTTGGAATTCTTCTCTTCCCATTAGCATTGTACTTTGGGGGTTGGGGGCTTCTTTTGGATCCTTGTTGGGAAGATGCTTGTGCTTGTTTCTCTTTATTCTCTATTTGTTTGTTCTTTCTTTTCTTTGCTGGCTCTGAGTATATATCTCCTATACTCGGACTACGCTTTGTACTTTCTGTATTTCTTTCCTATTGTTAATGATACTTAGTCAATGTTTAAAAAAAAACGTGTTCTGAGCATTTGAGAATTGTAGGCAACAAAACAATTGCGACCTTTCTCATTGTGAATGCTTCAAGTTGAAGAGATAATATGCCTTCTCCAAGTTTGCTTCAGAGCTCTTGTTCTCAGTAAATCTGAAACAGAATCTGATGTTGGAACTAGAAAATGTATCTCATGTTATCATAAATTTGACAGATTTTGGTATGCAAAAGTTCTTATAATATACCATCCAAAGAAACTTTCTGAAACTTTTCAGGCCCAAAGAACACCTTTATTTAGATAAAAACAAAGATTTAAATGGTTATACGAGACAAGACCCCTTCGTATTTTAAAATACTGAGGTGTCTTAAAAATGTCAACACAGTTTCGAGGAAATATCCTCTAGTTTATCCTTTATTCATGTACTGTATTTGATATACCTTTTTGAATAGTTTCTTATATTTTATCCTGCAATGCTATGTGACAAGAAGCTTCATTTTCTTAAACGTTGAGGCATCTCACACTATTTGCACTTCTTCTAGGAAAAATCCTTAGGGTGCATTTTCATTATGTTTCAATAACAATTATACAGTCCTGATATGTATTTAGCTATATCTATGGACTATCTCTAATCTTACAAATTCTGGAAATAAAATTTATCCAGTAATACATTTCTAAATATCTTCACACATCATTATGGGCCAAGCAGCATTTTTAAGGTCCCTGCCAGTGCCACCTTGAGTTAATTATCTGACATATGTCCACGATGCATGCTTGATCATATAATTTGGGAAGAAAGTCTGCTCTAAAACAGGGATAAGTCACAAACGGTGGAAAAGCAGTAGATTTTGAAAGATAATCCATGGTCCAAGGCAATTTACATACTTTGCAATGATTTTTAACACTGCATACCACCGAATAAGCAGTGAAGAAATAAGCAAGAACAAGCAATTAACTGATCTTTTCCCCCTAAAGGAACAACCTGAAGCAGTAATCCAAATCTAAGAGAAAAGTCAAATCCTTACACTGGCACTTGACTGAAGGGGCTTGTAGATCTCTATGTATTGTTGGCCATGCAATAAAAGACTCGGGTCAAATCTGGTAGAAGAGTTTCATAAAGAGTAAAATACTGTTAACCTTTCACTCAAACATAAGGAAGAGCAACTTTAATATGGGGGTTATCATTCTAGATCCGCATACAAGATCCGCATACATGGGTTAATTGCTCATGAAAGAAGATACGAGGTTTAGCATATTCTAAGATATAGAGGAAGTATACTTCATAGGGTGCTCTTCAGCCTCAGGAAACTATAGCAGATGTGCAGTTTGCTGAGGTAAGTACCATTGACATGCAGCCAATGGTTCAATGATCCAGAGCATCAATCAGATGGGCACCATGGAATCTGGGGGCCCTACAAAAAAAATTATTCCAGATTGGAAAATCTTATGACCCACAAATAGATGAAGAATACCCCGCACGGGATAGCTCAATTGGTAGACACTTTGGCTCAATAACCAGAGGTCCCAGGTTCGAGTCATGTAGTTACCTAATGCCCGTGGCTTGTGGAGGACTGCGTGCATCCAGAGTTTTACCCAATGCCCTTGGACTCGGGAAGAGGTGGTTGGGGGGTGTTTCTTAGTTGTCACAAAAAAAAAAAAAAAGGAAAAAAAAAAGATGCAGAATAATAATATAGAAAAATGGTCCACATTCAATGGAATATGGGCCAGAGTAGAGTCCTCATCCTTCCATCCACAAGAAACGTGTCCAATAAATCAGTCTGGATCACCAACTCCCTGCAAGCATGAAATCCTGCTCCCATCCATGGTGGTACCTATCTAAGCAATCGTTCTAGATCACCAAACCATGGCCCACACATCCAAAGAATCCTAAATCCATCCCACAGAAACCCATCAGATTTGTCATCACTCATCTACATGACCTGGGTCTACGATGTATGGATTTCTGTACACCCACAAATGATACACTTGCTGAGGAAACTGTAGAAGATTCCTCATAGGTCCATAATGAGTACTTACTGCAATCCTGGCAACTGTTGAATAGCTTTCACTAGTCCGGAAGGAAACAAAGCAGCAAAAGTTGGCAAAACCTGATAACAAGAATATCACACAATTTTATTGCAAACTGAAACAGTAAATGCTAATTTACTATAATAGTACGAAAGAAAACTACGTAACCATGTAAGTTGAATTGTAAAATATACCCTTATGAGGTGCCAATAAAACCTACAATATTGACTTGTAAATTACTGAAAAGATATTGAACTAATCTAATAGAATGTATTAAGTCAAATTTTAAGCCATTGTAGAAAGAACCTTAGGAATAGGATCCATCAACATAGAACCAAAAGCTTCCACGTTTTTAAGTGACATCAATTACAAGTTACAGAAGTGATCATTTGGAGATCAAATTCATTGGACATTTGAATTTAAGAAAACTGAAGGAAACAAAATTTTGTATACTTACAAAGATCGGTTTGTTACTTAAAATTCAATTAAAAAAACAAACAAACAAGGTCCTAATTCATTTAAAGAGATTCAACGAATGGAAGAATCACTCAGTTTAAAAAGAAAACACAGAGCATCGCACTGCAGTAGGACTCTGACATGCCTCTTTGCTTGTAGCATTTGCACTGTAATACTCCAATGGATGATAAAGATGAGTAACAGGGAACCTTTGAGTCTTCAACAGTCAGGGAATTTTTCCCAAATCCCAAGTACTTATTTTTTCTACTTCATGTGTATCAATGACCGTAGGTGTTAACGTTGTATCTGATAGTGAGGCCACTATTCTTACTGGAACTATTATACTGCATTTTTCCAATTTCATAGAAATGGAGCTTTTGGGTGAACATGAGCACATTAACCAAAGAAGGAGGTGGTTTTTGCAAAGAACAAGACTCTTCAATCCCCGCCCCACCCACCCACCCCCCCCCCCCCCCTCTCTTTTAATTTCCTTTCAATGTTTCAGAAGAAAAGGAGGCAGATTTTCAATGAAAAAGTGTCCTGATTTTAATGCAAAAGTAAATTTTTCCAATCGGTCCGATTTGATGAATATCTTGAGTCCACAGATCCATCTCTATTTGATGGATCCCTCCCTCGCTCCCTCAGTTCCACCTTGATTAGATGCATTTCTTGAGTAAGGTTCTGGTTCCTGGGTGCTCAGTGTTACACACTTACTCATTTGTCCATCCATATCACCAAAAAGAAGGTACAAAAGAAATGAACACTATACACTTTGGGGAAAGAAGAAGAAGAAGAAGAAGAAGAAGAAGAAGAGAAAAGTTTATACACATATACTGTTAAGAGATATAATCAGGAAGTATGTAGCCTGCACATCATAGCACGCAACTCGCATACCATAAAAGGCATACAATTCAAACAATTTGGAAAACAAAATGCAGCTCATGTTTCATTCTTAGAAAATAAAAATTAGCTAAAGTCCATAGTAAAAATGACAGTTCCAGAAACAAAGACCAGTGGCATTTACATGATGATAGACTTAAACAGGAAGCCTACACATGAACAGATGGATTAAATTACTACACCTGGATTAATGATTGTCCATCTTTATGATGAACATATTTCAATTCTTTCTCATCCAAGGCATCTCCTATGCATGCCCCAACGCCAAGGGCATAAAGTGCTGCATCTCTGCCAACACAAAACATGTTTGAACATAAAGTTGACATATGTAGATGGCGCAGTTAAATGAGAAAAAAAAAAAAAAAATCATTGGCATCTAGAATATGGAAAGCATAGCTCTAAAAGAATATACCTTTCAGTGTATCTGAAAGTTGTCTGCAATCCCATACATGCATAACAAACAAACAAACAAGTAATTAAATGAACAAGCAAACAAAATAAGAAATAATTCTGTAAACAATAGTACAGAGAAGATAAAAAAACATTATAAATGTCACCAACAGGAGACATCCATACAAGTCTTGTTCTGATTCAGAATGCACACGGAGTATTTAGCATGGTACTTTCACGATTCAGATGGAGTTACACCAGGGCATAATGCAACATTCTATCCAATAATTCATGAGCATGTGGATGAGATTCAGTGTCAATAAAGAGAGATTACTTCGAAAGAGTGAGATTCCATGATAGAATTTTTGAACATGGAGTAAATATATATATATATATATATATATATATATATATATATATATATATATATATATAAGAAATTGCACATACCAAAAGATTTTCTAACAATCCTCGTGTAACCAGTTTATTGTTCAACATAAAATGTTTTAGAATCTATTAGAATGAGGGAAATAGAGTTGACCACGTGCAATTTCAGCCTGATCCTGGCACAGCTTAATCAAAGACAGACAAAATGAGCCAAGGACCATGACATTGGAATGTCTGACCTGAACCCACTTGGATTAGAGAAAGTTATCCAGCATCAAGTGAGAAGAAAAAAATTTAAAACTCAAAATTCAAACAAGTAGAATAATCAATGAGAACTTCGAGAGTTTTGTACTTCAAAACTTCGTAAAACATGCTGATTCAATCAACTTGAAATTAGATAGAGTCAAGTCAGGCCAATTCACCCAAGGTTTCTTTCAGGTTTTTAAACTACAGAGACCATTAAATTCTGTCTTGATTGAAATTTTACATGAACGAACTGAAGAGATTAAAGGGGAATTAAGTAAAACTGGGTCATGAAGCCTACAAAAGAAAACCCATGACTCAGTAGTCCAGACTCTCTTTCTTTCTCTAGAAGGATTTCAGTAACCCATACTCTTCTCTCTCTCTCTCTCTCTTCCTTTTTTGAATGATTTCAGTAACTCGGACTTTTGATCAGACAGAGTAGACCACGCTACCAAAGTTCTTCAAATCATAAAAATCCCAACTTTATCCAAATGATCAAAATTAGAGCTATTTTCGGATCATGGTCTGTACAACGAAGTGAGATGGATCCAACGGTCTGGATCACTTGCAGAATTCAAGGCCTGAGCAAACAGAATCTTAAAATAAAAAAAATAAAGAAGTAATAAATTAAAATAAAAGAGAAACATGTAAAGGTTTCAGTAAATTGGAAAGCAAGGAAAGGCAGCTCCTTTCCTACGATTTCAGTGATAGTCTGGATGGAATGGAAAGTAATTTTTCTGGAAAAATAAGAAACTACATGGAAAAGAAAGGATTTTGAGTAATGAAACATAAAGTAAGAGAAGAAGAAGAAGAAACCTCGGGAAACTGATGAGAGATGATGAGGTCGGGATCGATATTGTTGGATCTGGAGGTCGCCATGGGAATTTTCCGGGAGAGCGAGAGGAAGGAGAAACGGAAAGAAAAGGAAGCAAATAAATATAAATGTAATAAATACAAATTTCCATGCTGACGACAGGTGGCATGCAGCTCGGCGGCGCATATATTGCTCGCCTCTAGCTCGGTTATAATCTAATTCACTTTTAAAACTTCGACTTATTTTTAATTCGTCTCAATTAATTTGAGTTAAGATTAAATTACGTCATGAATTCTATTAAAATAATTAATAAATAATTAGATATATATCATATTAATTTGTTTCAAACAAATATTTATAAAAATAAATTTTCAACATTGAAGCATAATTACTATAAAAAGTTGTTCTAAAAATATTAATAATAATATAAAAATGATAAAAGTGTAGAGCAGGTAATTTAGACCCGACCTCTAACCTGTTTAACTCAACCCAATCAAACTAAATTTGGGTCATGTTTTCTCAAAAAGAATTTAAATTGATTCAATCAGACTTGAATGAGGAAATTTCAACATGAATTTCGATCTAAACTGAATTAAAATTAATATTTAATTGATTTTCTTAGATCTGACCTATGACTTGTTTAACCCGATCCAAACATACCAAGTATGAGTCATGTTTTTCTTGTGAATTTTTATTTGAATTCGGCCCAAATTAAATTAAAATTAATATAAGATGATTTTTTTATTTTTTACTATTAATTTTAGTCTATGTATCCCACTAACTTAAAAAATCTTAGCTAATTGCTTCAATTTTTCATATCTCAATATATCACATGAAAGGAGTTTTCTATCTTTTATTTTCTATCAAAATTTCTTCTCATTTTTCTAGTTTTTTAATTTTTATATAAATTTGGGTAAAGTCAGTTGAATAACATAGAATCCTGATCGAATGGGGTCAGGTCTGTGGTTCAAAAATCTAGGTCGGGTCGCATCTAATTAGACAAAAATTCTGGTATTACATATAGTCAATAGACCCAAATACGACCGACCAATTACCACTCTTATGTGTGTGTGTTTATATATTTATAATTAGATAATTAGCACAGGTTAGGTTATACAAAACATGATCACGGGACCCAAATTAAAAATGGGTCAAATCTTCTTCTTTTTAACCTAGACATCTATATTTTAAATGGGGTTGGGTTAACCTGCCCATTTTTTGGATCAGGTGGGTTGGGTTCCAGTTGACCATAACTTTTTTATTCCATTTACTACTATTAGTTTTCTTCTATTATTCTGTTAAAATGGAACTATTAAATCCTGTTAGTGCTTGATTTATCAAGATTAAAAATAAATTATTGGATTAATATTTTGATGAATTTCAGATTGATAGGATAAATGATGATAGATGATGATTTTGACCTATCATGATTAATTTAATGGTTGAGAATGCATCAAATGGAATTCATAAATCATTAAATGTAAGTCTTAAAAGTAAAAAAATAATTTTAATGGGACTGAATTCAACACAATAAAATTATAAAATATAAATAATAATTTTTAAAAGTCAAATCATCACGTCCATAAGCCTCTTTTAATGAAAATATAGATAAAGAGATTTAGAATAAAACTATGAACTTAATAACAAATATTTTGGATTGTGAGAATATAGACAAATTTAATAAAAATTTCAGATGTCCACATATTTTTCTTTTTCCTTCAAATGGTAAATGACTCAAATCCGACCATTGAAAAATTGTATAGTTCAATACACAACATACAAATTAGATGATAATAATGAAGAGAAATATAAAAATTATGAACGTGTGCTTGAAAAGAATCCAACTTCAAGTGTTACATATCAGTATTAAAATTTAAATCCCATCTTCCAAATCAAATACAAGAGTACTTGTTGCCCAATCATGCAATAGATTACAAAGATCCTTAGGTTGATAGTTTCAGCAATCATGATATGCTTGTACGCCTGGTTGGAGTGTTGGGACACTAAATGAGTTTCATATTAGTTGTGAAGGGGGGAGAGTTAAGGGACTAATAAGGGATTTAGGTCACTTCACTTTGGAGCCGGATATCCACTTCTAACAAGTGATAGCAAACGCATGTGGATTGAGAAGATCTCCTGGTCAGACGGATGGTCGGTGATATTTTATTGCCGGAGAGCCTTGTTCGATGGAGGATTGTTCGGATAGCGAACAAGTACCACATAGGTTAGGAAAAGATTTAGAAACTTATAAAGGGCTTGAGTCACTCCACCTATTAGACTGGATACACAATCTTAACATAGACCCAATACATAAATTACTCAATACGCATAACTGTCGAAGGCCATATCATTCCAATTGATGATATAAGAAAGCTGTTTTTGAGATTATTTAGTCAACTGTTTCCCAATTGTACATTCTTCCGTTTTCAATATCAATGGCTCAGAGCCTCAGAGTGGTGCAACCTTGGCTAATTGTAATGATGACCTAATACTACTTACTTTTGCTTTTTATTTCCAAAGTTTGGACATGCAATCCTGTAACCAAAAAACCCTCTTTCATTGATAAATAAAATATTTCATAATGGTAGTCAATAAATTTTGATTAAAAGAGCATCAATTTGAAGTAGAAAAGGAATTGATCCCACACGATGCCATTTTGGCAGAAAGAAAGCCAAAAAAAAAATCTAAATCAAACAAAATACATAGTAAGTGCATTAGTTCTTGTGTCACAACTGTAGTAAGGATGTAACATACTTGGAAGATACAGAAAGGAAACACTCAATCCAATCTAACAAATAAGAAAACAGAGCATTATGTTGGAGAAGCTTCAAAGATCCTCTGCAAATCTTATTCAAAGAATGTGGATACAATCTTGAGGAGATTACAAAAGAAAAAAAAAATATAAACTATATTCATGAAAATATATGAGATTTGGAGGAATGAGTATGATCATATTTAAATTTATAGTATAGTATCTCATGGATAATTCACTCTATGCAGTATTGAATCCATTGCTAAACCTGAGGCAAGTAATTGTTGGCCCTTAACTCTATTAGATTGAAACTGTCTAATTTTCAAATTTATTGAGATTATTAATTGCTCAAGAGAATATACTCGACTCTCAATTCTATTACATTTTGATAGTCTAAATCCTAATAGTGTTATTACTTGCTCAAGAGAGTGCAACTAAATGTCATTATTTTCTTTCTTTTTTTGAAAAAAAAAATTGTCTGCAAAAATCAGATCATCTTAGCCAAAACATCATTGAATCAACCTGAATAGATCATCTAGTACAACTTTGACTTGTAAAATTCGTTTGCAATCAATGTTTGTTTACCTCTTTTGACATAACTATGACAAAAATGAACACGAGCGATCATTTTACAATCAATCACTGAATTAATAATCATTATTTTTAAGTCATTTATCTAATAAAATTGAAGTCTATGTTTATATTTAGATTTGACAAATTATTTTCGTTTCTTATAAATAGATGGTCCCTAGAAATTTTACAAAGAACAGAATTAGTAGTAGTATTTCTTTTTCAAATACAGAGTTATAAGTCTTTAGCTCTCATCTTCTGCCAACTTCTTGAAATTGATTGGGGCAACAAACTTTTGTGAGCCAAAATAGAATTTACGAGCTACAAGCTTTGAAGCTTGCTGTGAGGGATGAAACATGTCCCAAAACAAGAACTCTTTGCGATCTGAGCATAAATCAACGAAAGGTAAACATGGTATATCTCCATTCAATCTCCCATATCCACAACATGCACTTGTTAAATTTTTAAATCCTACAAAAATAAAGAAAACAATTCATCAAAACATAGAAATTCATTAATTATTTCCTAAAATGGTTTGGCATCATAACTATACATAAGATTGCATGTACTTGTAAGTCTGGAATGTCTGCTTTGTCCATAGCGACTAAAGGGTAAAAAAAGTGTTGCGCCGGTATGGGCTCCTGTTATGCATGTATTGACATAATACTGCGTATATACACTATTACTTACATTAAATCGGACTTCGGTAAAATTAGTTCAAATTTGAACTTTTGAGCCAAAATTGGGCCTTCTTCATATTAGGCTTGGTCCCGCTCAAGCATGGTTTTAAAATCATCTAAATCCGACTTGACTTGAATTTGGTCCTCTTGGATACAATTGAGTCCTATTATTTTGACCCTATTCCAATTAGGACTTGGCTGATACAACTCGGATTCAGTACCTCTCGAGTATGAGACCAAGTCCAATATTTGAAACCATGGGTTCAGCAGTAGGTCAACTTAAACTTAAATTTTTAAGTCTTTTTCATGTTGGTTCAGAATTCAGATTAAGCCTGACTCAAGTTACACCGTATGCGATACTAGAATTTTAGGCTTGCCCAAACATGATTCTAGGATAGCCCAAACTATTCGAACTCAAGCTTGGACAAAATTGTGTTTGTAGTAGCTGAGACCGATTTCAAACTCGAGCTTCTTTGGACAAAAATGGAATTTACTTGCATCATACTATAAAATTATAAATTCTATGTATTTTTGGAAGGAAAACACTTACCGTAGTTATCTGCATTTTCAAAGATAGTAGTCAACATCTGATATGAATTCCCAAGTGAGTACTTCATCCCCTCAAGTCTTGAGCTGAGATTATGCAAAAGAGAATTCATGGCATCATGATACTGAAGAGCTAATTCATTCAGGTCATCTAAGCAACCCCCTGTTTCATTATTTTTTCTTTGATATGGACAACAACCAACGGGTGGGATGGATATTATGCCGAATTTCCTAGCTCCAAGTTTGTACAGTGCCTGCAATGCATTTTGGGTGCAAGTTAGTTTGGACCCACCGAAAATCACTTAAGTATATGATGGTCAGAGAGTCGGGTCAAGGTTGTTACAAAATGGTATCAGAGATGGTTCAATCCTTTCCCTGTATAAATTAGGTTGGATCGAAGGCTCATCAGAAGTAAAGTATGTAATGAGAAGGAGAGAGAGACTGACGGTTAAGTGATCCATGAACTTGGAGGTAAGTTGTGTAATAAATTCTTGATTTGGAGTATTGCTTTGGGGAGCAAGCTGATCGTCCTTATGTTGGATATCGTTGCTTCCAACACTAAAGATGAAGAGGGATTTGGAGAGTAGGAGTTGAGTCGCATGTGAGCCCATCTGTGCAGTCAAATTGCCTTGGACCATTGAAAAGTGTTGGATTTGAGTTCTGACAGAGAGGATCATCTTCAGCAATTGGTGCAATCAAGTCGTCGTTAGTTTAAACTTCCAAGCAAGAGAAGAGCAAAAGCACAAAGAGAACACTTGATAAATTATGGAAAACCAATATTAATAAACACTTGATATCAACCATTTTTTAGATGCATGGCCGAGCCTATTTAAAGCTCAAACTTTGGTGGGCCGGGCTTTATTTTGTTTGTAGCTTCCTTTCCACATCCCCATTTTAACTACTGAAGATGGGCTATCTCGGGCCCTAGTTGGGCCTCACATTTGCAGAACTCTTTTTCTAGGCTATTCTTATTGTGCTTTTTAGACATTTGAGTCCCATATACTCCCATCCCTAATTCAAAGTTTATAAAAAAGAAATGCCTACTCGAGTTTTTAATGTACGGTCGAAAATCCCAGCGCCACCAGATGCGAAGCTTATTCCTCTTTTGATTTGTTCGTGGTATGTAGCCTCTGTAAGAGAGAGGAAAGGTGGTGGGCTTCTCTCAAAGCCCACGAGCATAGCTGAAATATAAGAACAATCAAAAAACAAATGGAAGGAAATTAGACAAATCCAATGTCTCATTGCTTCAATGTTAGTATCTTTAAGACAACATTTCAAGTAAAAGAAAATCATTTTTCAAAACATTTGTTTTCTTTGTTGACTAGTTTCAAGGGCTTACTTACAAATGGGCTTGAAATGAGCCTAAGCCTAGCCCACCTTTCAAATACACATGTTTAAACTTGTTCATTTACAATGGGTTCAGAACTTCAGATTAGGCTTGCACTGGGTTTGAGCCCATGAAAGATCCTAATTGTAATGAAATTTCCTGGAATGACAAATGGGTCAAACAGAAAACGGGCCTAGGTCCATTTCCAAATTTAGCCAGTCGCCTGAGAGGTCCATAGGGCCTGTCGGCCGGAAACTGGGCACAGAAATTCAACACCTACCAAAAACACCTTTGACAACATACCGAGGAAATCTGCAATGTTGTAGCCATTGCTAAACCTCCCTGTTGGCTTCCCTCCGGGAAAGTCGATGCCATTGTAACTGATGTTGGCTCTTATGACGGTCGGCAAGTAATTGTTGTTGCCAACATCTACCGTTGAGTCACCAAAAACAAAAACTGCCGGGACATTGGCGGCGACGGCGGCTATTTGCACAGCCAACATGACTAGAGAAAATTGAAGAAAAAGACGGGAAGCCCTTTCATTTGCCATGGCTGTTTTTAAGTTCTGCTTCTTGTGAGAATTTCTCAAAGGAACCAATCTCTTATATTTATACACTAGCGCATATACAATTCACAAAGACACAGACAGTTGATTGATTCCTAGTCAGGCCAATGATTAGATTAATTGCACATAGTTCTAGTAATTATCGTTCGAAGCCTAAGTTCGTCTCTTTCTGTCTTCTGCACGAAAGCATTAGTTGGCCGAATCAGTTTGCCCTGGGCCATGTCGCCCATGAGCCATAGTCGCCTTGGGTTCTAGGGCCCATAATGATGGACTCCAATGGATAGAAAATAGATGGGTTTGAACGGCATTTTAAGGATAATACTTCTCATAAAAAAATAGATCATATTAGACTTAAAAATCTATGATTTTTAAGGGCTAAAGATCAAGGGTCAAAATGAGATCAGTTGTAGATATTAACTCTCCAAATTGAATATAAATGCAATTTATGGACAGTAGATGAGTATGAGAAGGGGAGGATGTGAATTCGGACAAACGACTATCACAGATGAAACTTTTTCCTAGTTGGCCTAATTGAAATACCAAAAATGAGACAAAAGCCACACTTAGTGGGCGACATTGGTTTAGATTAGTAAATGATAAATAAAACGGTCTACATCATAAATAAATGATAAACATCGGGGCTTATTTTTGTCCTTTTAGAACCTGCAAATCGGTTCAGTTGAAACTAGCAAACAAAATTTACCAATTTTAAGTGTTTCTTTCTTCTTTCAATTTGGTTGTTTTCAATATTTGATTGATTCAGTGGCCGAGCTATCTTATGCTTGGAATATTTCTTCGGTATCTTCAAAATGTGCCTCTCTTTGATGCCTTTCTCTCTTGGTCATAGTTTGGAGTTTATGGTGGGAGCGCAACAATAGAGTTTTTAAAGATCGTGCTGAGTCAAGTGAAGCAGTTTCGAGAAGAGTTTTTTCTTTGTGTGCCTCTTGGGCCTCTACCCTTCCGGACATCCTTCGTACTTGGAAAGAATGTGTTGACTTAGTTTAGCTTTTTCCCTTCCAAGTTGTGTGCGATGGTCCTGAGGGTGTTTCGAGGTTGTAATGCTTATTTTGAGCTTTTCCTTTTTTTGTATTGCACCTCTAGTGCCTTTTCTTATTAATATATTAACCATTCAAAAAAAATATTTGATTGCTTCATTCCAATAAGTTTGATTGAATCAGAGACCAAAAACATCCAATTAGATGAATAGTCCAATTTTAAAAATGTCCATCAGTCCAAAATTTAGAATATTTGAATATGCTTACAGTTTTCTCTTAATTGTTATTACTTTCTATATTTTTTTGTATTTCTTTGAAACTATAAAATAATACAGAGAATTACCTTGTCCTCCTTAATTAAAGAGAGACCCTGAATTTTATTATATAGAGAAACATAAATACAAATAAAGTAGGTAAATTAAATAAAAGAGGAAATTCCTAAACATGATAAATACAATAAGACATAATATAAATATAGCATCTAAATATACAAAAATATTGTCTGCTAATGTTGGGCTTTTGGGTTTGAAATAAGGATCAGACACACAGTCAAACTTACGGTCCTAAGTCCTAACAATGAGAGAATAACGTATAGCATCCGAAACTTTGCCATTTGTCCAATCAAGTTGTGTTCCCCTGTTCCCTTTGACCTATATTTCACCAGCCTCTAAAAAAATTGGACTGGATTGAATATTTTATGCCTCACAACTGAATTAGATTGAAGAATTAAACACTCGAACTAAATTAGAGTTGGATTGGGTTTAACTTTTAAAAATTGGTCTCAATTCAAATTCAAAGGTCAAAACGTCTAAGGAGATTCCTAGACTAACTTCAACCTAAAGCACTTCTTGATTACCCACCCAAGTTTATGGCAAAAGGGGATTCTCGATGGCTTCCTCAAAAGAAATTCGCATCATGCAAATTCACTTAAGAAATATTGGATTCTAGAATTCTAAAGTTGAATTATTACCTTTCAATTAGGAGGTGGAGGTAGAGGTAGAGGTGGAGGTGGAGGTGGAGGTGGAGGTGGGGGTGGGGTATTTATAAGAGTGCCATCAATTTATACCCTTGATTTTACCTCCCCAAAATATAAATAAATCACATCCATTCATTCAAAAACTCACCCAAGTGAGTTGGCCGACTTCAATGCTTTTGACACATGTTTACAAAATCGATCATAACTAAGACTACGTAAATCCGAATTTTGTAAAATTGGTCTTGTTGGAAAGGTCATTGAATAAGCTTTCTGACAAACCTAATGTCATAAAAAATCAGATGTCGTTTGATATCTCAAATATGTCTGTAAAGTGAAACCACATTTTCTGCCAATGATTCACTTGCTAAATTTCATGTTTCCAAATCCATCTCATGCCCAATTTCGTTCCATGCATCCAAGAATTTTTCATTTTTGTGAGATGTTTTCCATGCTATCGTCCATGTGGTTGTCATGTGTGTATTAAGGTAGCTGATGAGGTGAATTTTCGTCTTTGTGGCTGCCATGCAAGCAATTGATCCCACACGATGCCATTTGGGTGTTTGATTCACCATACAACCTTGTATGCTTGATATTTCACCCATCAGAGTTCCGATTGAGGTGATTCTTGATGTGTTGGAAAGTTCTCGGTGTCCTCTGTTACCCCTTCGCTTGATTGAAGCAATAATCTAGTAAGTAAGCTCTAATATGTCTCATCATCCACTAATGAGTCTTTTTATTGTCAATTTGTTGATGGAAGTTTTTGATGACCACATTAGTTACAAAACTCGAACTTTAAATCCGGTCGGGGTGGGTTGGGCTCAGCTTGGTATAAAATGGAGTAGATTAGCAAAATCTGACACAACCAACCCAAATTTCACCTCTAATTTGGTCTTAATCAATTAATGGACATGTACAAAGTTAACGTCTTTATTTATAGTTGAGTGGAAGAGTAAAACTCTAAAACCAAACTTTAAGGGATTGGACAAAAAGTTCAAGTTTAATAACAATGACACATGAGAAACCTACACTTAATGTTCAAATATTCTGAATTGGGATTGCCGATGATTTAGAATTGAATAAATCACCCATTCATTGCAGATTCTGATTCGATCGCATGTGTTTAATTAGATAATAATTAGAATTAACTAATAAAAAATTGAATCTTAAAATGTTGTTTTTCCTTTCTAGAGACCTAAATAGAATAAGTTTAAATCCTTCATATCCACCGTCTATGGGTGAAAATTTGAAGTTGAGAAAAGATTTAATGGATGGTCGGATATATATACAATAAACAGAAGTCTGAATGCATAATATTTGAGTTTGAATAAACCACGAATTAGCTGCAAATGGCTTACAATAATAACATATTTAAATCCTCAGCCATGGAACTCTCTTTCCATCTCCATTATTCCCTACAAATATATTAAGATAGAAAGATAGAGAGGGGAAGAGAGAGAGAGAGAGGAAAAAAAGATTTGGAAGCTGGTTTTTGAATGGAGAAAATCAAAGGTGTTGATTTCTTCAGTATTGGTAGCTGAGTCATTGAGAAATCTTAACATGATCATCAGGAGAGAGCCAAACGGCTGAAATTCACGGGGACGACAAATCTATCGAGACCACAGAAAAGTGCGTTGGCGGCCATACTTGAAGCGGCTTCTGTTGGATGATACCAGTCCCAGAACAAGTAATCTCGACGATGAAAGCACAAGTCAGCATCTTCATCGCACTGCCCAGCCCCATTAAAAGGACCACTCCCACAGCATGCACTCGTCAAATTCGTGAACTCTGAATTATTCAAACAAGGACATAAGTATATGAGATTTTATTTTTATTCTTATAAACAATTTGGTTAGAGAAAAACTAGAGAATGCCTTGACTTTTCTTTTTACTCATATTGGACCGTTGAAATTGTTTTTTTATTTATTTAGGTTTTATCTTCTATGATATTTATTTAATTTATATTTATCATTGGAATGATCATGATAGGTAAAAATATTATGCATGTAGAATAAGATGCATCTTTTTTTTTTTTTGAATTTACGTGTGGGAAACCGTAGGATACACGGTGTAAATATATGTTTTTTTTATGTGAAATACTTACTGCTGAGAGAAGGATCTTGGAAGATAAAATCAACCATGTTGTATGAATTTCCAAGTGAGTACTTCATCCCTACCAATTGGGAGCTGAGATTGGACAAGACCACTTCCATGGTTGTGTAGAACATTTGAGATAATTGGTTCAAGTCTTCCAGACAGCCTCCTGTGTTATTTTTAGCTCTTTGAGAGGGACAACACCCAACATTTGGGGGGCTTATTATGCCCAATTTCCTTGCTCCAATATCATATAATACCTGCCATGTCAATGAAAGGTGGTCATTGTTTATCTATCAAATATAAGTAACAAAAAGGAATATGTAAAACTTAAATTATTAATTGGATGATCTTTAGTGCTGTTGGTTAAATTAGATTCAACCATTGAATTAATTGTTTTAAACCTTAATATTAGTATAACATATTATTGCTTGACAAATAGTTATATCTCAAATAAATTCTTGACAAATTTTAAAAATTAGAGATTCTGAAAAAGAAGATAAACAAGAACTGTATAATTTCCCGATGAGGCTATTCTTCTTTTAAGGGTGTTCTGTAGTAACTTTTTTAATTTAGATATTATCCAATTTGTTATCAAATAAGGTAGTCAGTCGATATATATATATATACTTATTTATGGAATCATTGTTAGAGAGAGAGAGACTGACTCTTAAGTGTTGCTGGTAAGTGGAGGTGACATTGAGAATGAAGTTGTCCTTCTCAGTAGAGTTCTGAAGGGGAGCAGATGCAGTCTCTAGGATGTCGTTGCTTCCAGAGCTGAGGAGGAAGAAGGACTTGGAAAGCAAGCTATCCGTCCAAACTGGCCCTATTCTCTCCGTAAGATAGTTCCGAACCGTCGCAAAGTACTTCAGCTGCTCTTCAAAGGAAATGGCTCCTCCCTGCAACGACGCTCACAATGCTGAATTTGGTTGAGAAAGTAAATTGCAAAATGGTCTGATGAAAGGAGGAAGGGTCATGGGCCGGGCTTTTCTCGTCTTAAGTCTGAGCCCAACTGCAGCCCGGTCCAGCTTTTAAAGGCCTTAGCCTGCTCTTTGGAGTCGGTATTTAAATTAAAACCTACTTTATGGCCGATTTCATATTTCAAGTGAAAAAAAAAATGTATAAAGCTAATTGAAAAAGTTCACTTTCAAATTTCAATAGGGTACCATTGTTAGGCCCATCTGTCAGTCAAAATATATGTTGCAGCTTATTCATTTAGGCCCAACTTAGATCGAGTTTAAGCTCATGGCCATCTCTTAGAAATGGGCAGTTACAACTTAGAACTGCATCAGAGATGAGCCCAGCTCGTTTTTCAGTATGTCTAAGGGCCGTGGACTTGGAACAGCTCTGTAGAATTGTTGAGAGTGAGTGTGAGAAGCACAAATCAAAGCTTGAATGAAAATCTGAAGAAGACTAATATCCTCAAGAGAAATTTATTAATATCATATTATATATATAATTTTTTTTCAAATAATTCAAGAAAATACGAAAAAAAAGATGAATTTAATTTGATATAAGAATACAGTGCCTACATAGATGTCTCCAGTGTGGTTGAGAATTCCAGAGCCTCCAGATGCGAAGTTTATGCCCGTAAACATGGATTGCTGCAACTCAGGCAGTGAAAGAGAGAGAAAAGATGGTGGGCTCCACTTAAATCCCAAATGCTTTGCTGAAAATCATATAAAACCAACAATTTAATGTAATGAAATTAATCTTATAATGATTGCATTAGCAAAGACTTTCATAAATACGTTAAGAGTTTGAAATGTCGATAAAATTTGACATTTTCAGTCTAAACTGACCCTATAAATATCAATCAATGTTTTACTTCATTCTAATTATTTTGAGTCTCTATACTTAATAACTTTTATCAAACAAATGAAATTTCATCTTAATTATCAATATTTTAATATATTATAAAACATCGATGTTTTAGGCTGATATTTGTATCTCAGTGCAAAACTGCAAACCATTTCAGTTTAGTTTGCTTTATCGACTACAATGCCTCAATTATTATAGTGTTGTTTTCCACTTTATGTTGATATTAGATAAATAATAAATTATAATAGTAATGATAGTGATATTATTTTATATAATTATATAAAAACAAAAAGAAATTACTTGCTTACGATGATGATTTTTTCACATTTAGGAAGACTTGAGACTCATGTTCTCTCAATATCAATGCTAAATACATATATGAACTTATCATTTAGATCTCAGTCCAATATTGGTTAATCCTGAACTTGGACCGAGATATCAGCAAGATCAATTCTATATAGTTTTTAGTTTTTTTTAGTGGATCAACACGATCATACATCAACAATGTATTGATAAAATATATGAGTAGAATTCACCTTTAAAAACCAGTTTGTAAGGAGAGGATGTCGATACATTTGTAAACCTTAAGATCCCAAAGCCCACAAGTGATGTGGAACATGCTAACACTCTCTCTTAGCACCAAGTTTAGAGACACTCGGCTCTTTCCTCTACACAAGGCTGGAGATATGAACATGAACGATCTATGTGGTATCTTACTCTGATACCATGATAAACGCATGAGTAGAACTCACCTTTAAAAGTCGACTTGTAATAAAAGGGTGCCTACACATTTATCAATCTCAAAATCTCAAAGCTCACATGTACAAACGACGTGGGACATTCTAACATTAATCAACTGTAGGATACATATCGACAATCAATGATATTTGGCCGTATTGTTTTAAGGCCGAGATTTGGACTCTAGCATCAATCCAATGTGACTTATTTTTGTCAAAATCAAATTGCAGCATTGACTTTCATCATAATATGCAATAAGTTTGATGTCAGTGCCATTTTTTTCTAGTTTTTAGTAGTCCAGTTGGTCACAAGGGTTTTACAATATTATATTGTTCTGTCCATTGAGAATATTATTGTGCTCCCTCGTTATGCCTTGTTGAAATAATCAAAGGCTTCCCTCTATAATTGTTTTGATATCTAAAATAGTATTTTTCAAAAAAATTAATGTCTTCAAGGACTTCAATTGATTTAAGAGGGAGAATAATCACTTGCATCTTGTGTGTTCCGTCCAACTAAGTTGGGCAGTGATAGGGACTCTCTTCTCTACAAAAATTCATTGGTGATTTTATGATTTCACATGATTCTCTATGTTAATATATATAGTATTACGTAAAATGAAAAAGACTAATGAATGATATAATAGATAGTTAAAGACCGACTTTATAATTTTTAGTAAATGATGATCAGGACGACGACGATATTATATGTTGATCTATCTCTTGAAAAAAAGTAGAGAAATATCAAAATCATAGATTTCATCATATTTAAGTAAGAATTATCATGCAACACTCATGCTACTAATTCGATAACAAGGCTCCGCTATTGTAAAACCCCCACAATTGTCTCTAATAGTTATTAGCACATTAAGATATAAGACAAGAACCTGGATTCAAATCTCATAGTGGACATCAGATACACAGTCGCTAGATAACCAAATATTTTACCAAATTCAATTGTAAATTTCAACCTTAAATTAATGGGATTGTAACTCAAATAATGATGATAATGTTAGGATTGGATATCCATCATAAAATACTAGCTTTAATCCTTTATAAATCATTATATCTTCCTATGCATTTTCAATGTGGAACTCGTTTGCAGTTAGTCTTAACAATCTTCCTCTCGAACGAGGTTCTCCGGCATAGAGAGAATTATCAGCCATCCTATTCGTGTGGGAGATCTCCTGAGTTGATTCTGATGTCACTTGTTAATACTGGATATCCATCCAGTATTTATAAGGTCTAAATGATCAACATTTTTAGTTTATGTTCATTTAATTTCAATATCACATAAAGTAGTTGAAATCCGATGTGAGGTCTCTTCTATCTACTAATTATCAAACTATTTTTTTTTAAAAAAATTGAATCACCAGTAACGTCTAATGCATAACGAGAAATGATCACATGAGGTTGACTTCATTGTTTACATGAACATTTAAAATGTAAAAATGTACTGTTAATCTTGTGCGCTTGCGAATTATGCTTGTAATTGTTAGCATGTGATACAAACATTTGTATGTTCTGTCCCTATCTTTCTATCTATGGAAAGTAAGATCCAAAAATCAACGTACCCACAAAATCTGCAACGTTGTGGCTGTTGCTGAACCTTCCGGTCGGATTACTATCCGGAAAATCAACACCGTTGAAACTGAAATTGGCCTTTAAGTACTTAGACGTGGGGATATAATTGTTGTTTCCCACATCCACCGTCGAGTCCCCAAATACAAAAATGGCAGGAATGGTCTCATCGGCCGTCCTCATCACTGGAAGCATCATCAGCAAAGCTAGGAAAAAAAGAATACTGCAACTCATTTTATCCACCGCTGCCGCTTCCTCCTCCTCCTCCTCACTTACCCACCAATCTTCTTCTTCTTTTTCCTTTTCTAGTGCCGTTAAATAGAGATGAGTGGCAAAAGGTACAAAAGCATGAAGCCAACTTCCAGTCTCTTTCCCCACTTTTTACGACAGTTGTAAGCTTACAAGAACAAAGTTGGTCTTTCAGGCTATTTTCTTAGTAATGATCGTTTGTGAAAGCAGTCAACCCTCCTTTTCGGAGCCAAATCAACGTCTGACATACCGGGGTGGAATTTTTTTACTCCATGTGTGAACTCAATCTAATTCAATTAAAAAAAAAATATTAACTCAATCAGACTTAATTTGGCTGAAAAAAAAAATCTAGGTCGACTGAGCTAAGAAATCTCCGACCCACCTCAAGCCAGTGCTATTTAAAAACACCTATTTAAATGGTTGAAACCCATGTATTTTATCATCTCCATTTCTGACACTCTACTATGGCCCAAACGAAAGACAAGCCAATCTCTCTTTATCATCTATTAACAGTTATTGTTGTTTAATTTTTCCTTATTTTTATAAATATTCAGTTTGAGTCCAGTACTCACTTTGTAGTTGAATTGAGCTGAAAAAATTAAGTTGAATTAAATAAAGTAGAAAAAAATCTGTTTATTATATACACTCAGAAGAAAAAAAAAAGATGAAACTTCAAGCATAGGATAATTTTTTTCATCTTCATCTGTATAACTTCTCAAATCAATTTCATATTTATAGTAATTTGGATTTTGATGATAGAGCTCTCAATTGAACCTCATACATTGCCAACCAACCTGATACATTGCCAACCCCTGTAGCACCCCTTAAATAAAAAAATTCATAGATTTCTTTTGAAGTATTAGGATGAAAATTCCAAGACATGCGTGAAGACCAAGGAAATGGCATGATAAATATACTTTTTAAAAGTTGATGGAAATGAGACCCACGAGAGAACTGTTTTTAAAATAAAAATATATAATATTTTATTACTTAAAACAAATATACAGACCAATTCCGTTGATACCGGTGGCTGAATAGCTCGAAGTTTGTGGCGTCAAGTTGACGTGGTGAAAAGGGATCTTTGCATTGACAAAACCAAGAAATAATTTATTTGTAAGCTTGTAAAACCCTAGTCATCATCTAAACTTAGCATGTCTTCATAGTATATACCAAATTTATCATCATACGTGGACAGGAAAACATGTATTTCTTCTCCTAAGGGGACATTCTTATACACCTGTCAACAGCTGTTTAAGAAACACCAACACCAACCCTAACATTTTTTTTCTAGAGATTCAAAAATTTAGATTTGATACGACATCTAAATAAATTAAATAGTTTAAAGTAACTCATTAGATGAACTAAATATTTCAATAAATATGAGACACATTATAAGTCAGATTTTTTTTTTGAATGTTATGGGTAAGTTATCCATTCAAAGGAGGGAGAAAAGCCCAACATAATACAAAGCACCCCACAGCCCGGGGCGAGGTGATAAAAATCATTGGCCGCCCACAGTGGAGCCCAAAAGACAACTAAGCCCATAAAGAGGAAACGGCAAAACGGGGAACCACAAACCAAACAGCACCCCAGGGACAGAGGGCGATGAGCCCAGAAACACTAAAGAAGCTGATCAGAATCAGAGACCTTTGAAGATGCCCGAGCGGTTCCCAAAATGGAGCACGAAGTTGGAGAGCTTCAAGGCCAGAGAATTCTTGCAGCTAGAGACTTCCACCAGCACAGGCCGAAACTCTAAGAGAAGGGAGTTGATTGCACGAAGATGAGTGCAATGGAAGCAACGATTAATTGAAACCGCAATCGCATCACTAACCAGAAGATGGTGAACAGATAATTCCCTACTCAAAAGAAACACATTAGAGGCGAGATTTAATATATGAAAAAATGTGAATTTGAAAAATTTTCATGATAATACAGTAAAATCTCTATGATTTAATATGGTTGGAACCTAAGACATATATTATATTATAGAGGTTATTAAATTAGAAAATCTAGCAGTATTCCTTTCTAAAAGCTTCTTTAATACTTTCACCTATCATTATTTTTCAGCTTCTTTTCGTAGAAACAAATCACTCCATTTATTCCTATACAATTCCTGATAAGTACAGAAAAATGACTATTTTACCCTTATATTTGGACTAGTTAGCCTCTTGTTTTGTGTGTTTTAGAATATGTTTAATGAGATTTTGGACGTTTTGAAGGATTTACAAGGAAATGCAAGATATGAGAATTAAAAAGGGGAATTTTGCAATTTATAGGCATAAGTTGATATTTTGGAACGTAAGAACTTTTAATAATTATTTTACCACAATTTTAAAAGTTTTATTTGTAAACTAATTAATTCAAATCCATTTATGAGAGTTTGGATTAATTTAGTACATTTTTAGAATTGATTGTAAGTGGTAAAATTAATTATTAGATTTTCCATACTTTAAAAAGCCGAATTATTGAGCCCATTAAGAAAAGCCCATGAAGAAATCCACATGTGTGTATAATATTTTCATTATATCAAGAGGAAATCAAATTTGGCAAGTGGATTAAAGCAAAAGGAAGAAAATAAGAAAGGGAGAAAAATAAGGAAGGTTTGACATATGTTTAGTATTTTGGTCATAAAGTTTTACTCTGATGTACGATTGTTTTGATTCTTTTTGCGTTGGAAAGAAAACTTCAAGGGCTACAACTTTGTAGTTTATGACTTTTCCTGATTCGAACGCTAATAAGGTCAAAACTAAGCTAAAAGATGATATATGTATAAAAAATGGGATTTTACACCCACTTTCTTTGTACAAATTTTATCTCTTTGCATCCTTTAAGTCATTCCATATTTAGCACAAATCATATCAGTCCTCCATGTGTCTCTTGCTTTATTTAAATTTTTAAATCAAATCCATTCATTCCACCTCCTTTCATCTATAAATACTAACCCTCTCTCATTGAGAAAACTAAACCAGGATATTGAAATTTGGAGTTAGAGTTTTGGAGAACTTAGATTTTAAGGTTAGTGTTTTTATTTTGTTTGTAATTATTCTTTTTTATTTTAATTCATGTCTTGTAATTTAATTCAGTTGATAAAAGTAGATTTTCTTTGTCTCTTTATCTTTATTTTCTTAAATTTAGTGTTAATTCTTTTTATGGATTTATGCTAGAGATTATTCTAAGTTATTCAATAAAGACAGAAAAATATTTTAGACGGAATAGAACTTGATTTTTTCAGTCTAAGGCTCTTTCTAAGAGCAGAAAAAAATTTAAATTCGAAATTGCAAGTTAAAAATTTATTTAACCTAAGGCCGGATTTGAATTTTCTTATTTTAATTGATTTCATAAATTTCATAACGAAGATGTTAATAGATGAAGAATTTGAGTGCATGATATAAATGTGAGCTCCTATTCTAGGCCTTGATATTATTTTTAAAATATGGAAAATAAAGCCTTCATAATTCTTTGACCCAGTTCCACTGTAAATATGTAAAGAGGTAGTTTAGGTGTTTCAAATTTTATTTTTGTTTATAAATTCAAAAACTCTTGAAATTGATGAATTAGGTTGGAAATAATTTAATTGCATTTTAATTTATGTTTTCTAAGTTAAATTGAGGTTGTTTATAATTTTTATATTAATTCCACCATCTTAATTAAAATTAGTTAAATTGTTAGATTCTATGTTTAAATCTAGAATGTTTCTAAATTAAGATTAAAACTCATAGATTAGATAAATTATTTCATATTTATGATTTATCTCCATATTTCCTAAAGTTCTTAAAATACTTAATCAATGGTGTATTTTCATGGATATATTTTCCTAAGTTCCGATAGATTCGACATCGCACTCAATCGCTATACTATCTAATGGTTCTTGTGCTTCCGAGTTATAAATTTAAAATTTGCACAACAATTCCCGTTCATTAAGAATAGAGTGTCTATACAGTCCCAAAGAATGAAGAAGTTTATTCAGAAGTCTATCTCATATTACTTTTCTGAAGTTTAAATTATGAGGTCCTTAATCACTTTTGCAGTAATTTTGTATTACGGATATACGAAATATTACTTTACAAAATGGTTAAGACAGTAAATTTTTTATTCTGAATGTATCGAATACTAAGTTAGATAAATTTATTACATTTTCTATGGGCCTGAGGTCAGGACCAGTTGCCAATATTATTTTAGACAGATAATAACTTTATAAAGTACTACATTATAAGATCCATTGAATTTGAAAAACATGATATTAATGTCTAAAAATCAATGATAAAACCGAGTCAATTTTGGATGGTTCTTAATGAAATAAATTCAAAGTAGATTTTAAAATGAATGCAAATACACTTCACGGAGGCAGAGGAAAAAATGTATTCTCAGACCTTAGTGGCCCCTACATGAAAACTCATGCGAGGATATCAACCAACTTAGGTGTTTTCAATTCAATATAACTCAATCTCAATTTGATATGGGAAGCCCCAACCCGTCGCCAGCCAATGTCATCAAACTGACAGATGGATTCTCACATCAATAAAGAGAGAATGGATCTTGGATTTTCTGTCCCAAACAGTTGGCATGAAATAGACAGGAAAATGGAATAGAGTATCTTGTTAAGGATATTTTTAGGGTTTGCAATGGTATATCAACACGATCATTTTAAGGTAAATAAGGGGAAAGAGTTGATCATTTTAACCCCCATGGTGTAGTTCAACCGTTATCTCCCGTCTCAAGAAAGTGAGAGGTTGAGCCTCCATGACCTAATCTTTGTGTACCTAAGGGCGGACTCACTCGTAGGGGTTTTATGTTGAGTATCCCCGCGGTTTCCCACACGTAAATTCAAAATACAAATGGTAAAATAAATGAACACATTCCATCATCAAAGGCCAACTATATGCCAACCAACTGCCATGGTAACTCTTAGCCAACCATTGCCAGGGCCCAAGATGTCTAAAAAGCCCAACGGCCCTGACGATCTGATCATGCATGGATCAAATTTTCATGATTAAGCCTACTTATTGATGTTCAAGTTTTCATTGGAACATCGGGGAAGGAATTGTAATGCAGTCAATTTGGAGGGTTTGTCGAAATTTATCAACTCATGTCAGCTCACCGATTATCTGCTGGTCAGGTTTATTATTATAATATATGCAAATAATAAGGTTACCCGAATTTTCAGGCCCAATTGCAATCTCTATCAGCGTTCATAGGCTGAATTCAATATGTGCAAAGGGCTATTAATTGCAAGTCGAGCACAGCAGCCCCATGACCTTTTCACTTGCCAACCTTAAATATAATTCGGTTTCTATATAACTACTCAATTTGTATTATTTGTAATCATAAATGATTCTGCACATAGATAGCTCTACCTGGGTTCCACATTTTACCATGGAGATTTGTTGGTCCGATAGAAAGTCATTTATAGAAAAACATCTTAATAAAATCAATCAATTCTTAAATTTAAATCATGCAAAGTTAGATGGAAATGAAAAAAATATTTAAACTTTGCAAACTTCAAAAACATAATTTGATTGATCTAATCTAATATGTTTCCACAGTAAGCTCTATATTCAAGCATAAAACTTTCAAAGTAACCTCTCTCTCCATAGTCCAAATTGACCCCCATGTCGAGGTACTGTTTCACCCTTTTTTGCAATTTACACAGGAAGGATTCAACAGTAGGTCGATGCAAGTTCGAGCAATCACTACCACATCCAAAAAGAACAGAAGGAAGGATAATAAATCAGACAAAAATCAATACTCAATCTCGCAAGCTCCTGAAAGCCAAAACTGACCTGTTGTGTCTTAGTAGCGGTAGCAATATCATTCAAAACTCAAAAAGTACAATAAAATCCCTAGAAGCCCTCTATTTTCCAATCTATTCAACAATGTGTCTTCAGACAACGGCTAGGAAGTCTAACAGAAACAAACTCACCTTCTCACATTCTATCCTCTCTTTTCCGTGGGGCACACGTTATGATCTCATCAACTCTGAGTATCATCTCAGCCGCCTCAGTTGCAGAAAGCAGAATTGCTTGCTTCACTTTAAACGACTCTGAAATCCCAAGCTTTCCCATATCTCCCACCTATGAGAGGCAAGAAAAACCAAAAGCAATGTGAGATGGTAGAAACCAAACCAGACAAAAAATCTCTTGGGAGAAGGAATTTCATTCACATACAGCTCCAGAGATGACGTCAATTCCAGCAGCAGTTCCTTCTTTCTGGTGCTCTGCACGAAGCCGAGCAATCAATTCTGCGCTGTCCAAACCTGCATTGTCGGATATGGTAGTTGGTATAGCCTGGAGTGCATGTGAGAAGGCTTCAATAGCAAGTGACTTCTTGCCAGGCGTCGTCCGTGCTAGTTCATCCACTGCTTTTGCCATCACCATCTCAGGCCATCCACCCCCAAGCAACACCCTGCTGTCAATTACCGTCTGAGATAGCACACACAAGGCATCGTGCAATGACCTTTCAGCTTCATCTAGAACATGAAAGCTGCAAATAATGAAATTGAAATCTATCTCATCAATAGAAATCCAAAAAACAGCCACTGAACAAAAAACTGTATAGCATTAGAACCTTGGACTGAATGAAAAACGTAAGGGAATCTTAGATAACAACACAGAAATATTCAAATAATTGTTAGGGAAGAGAAATATACCTTGCCCCTCTCAAGACTATAGTACATGCTTGACCCATTTCAACCCCAGAGAAATGAATCAATCTGTCCTCACCAATCATTATTTCTTCAATAAGTTTGCAATGGCCAAGCTTAACAGACTCCGGATTGTCGAAGGTTGACGCAATTTCACCACCAGTTACTAGAGCAAGACGCTCAATACCATCAAAATCAGCATGCTCAATTGCAAGTATTCCTGCATCTGCAAAGAGTTCCTCTGGGAAGTTGTAAATTAATTGCCTGTTTACAAAGCAGTTAATCCCATGAGCAATGATCTTCTGAACCTTCTCTTTCATCTTCTCTTTTTCAGCCCCCTCAATCTGTGCAACCCGAGCCATAGAATCAACACGAACACGGGCCCCATAAATTTTTACTTTGTCTGTGTCCATGGCAGTATTTGCCACCAGAATCTTTGCATTTTCTATGCGTTTTGGCTGGCCCACACCTATCTTTTTGTCAAGTATAAATCTGCAAACAGGACAAAAAACTGCTTAGTAAGAGGGCTACACAAAATCCCTTTACAAAAAAAGGATAGAAGAAACCTCTTACGGTGAAAAAGGGAGGTCTTATAAGGAGACTGGAGTTGTATAAAACTATATTATCATGAGAAAAATTATTTACTGATTCTGGCCAAAAAAACCATGTGCATCTAATGCTTCCATACAAATGCCATATGTAATTATTTACTGTTTTTGTTTCCATAATTCTAAACAAACACTTAAGGGCTCCTATTTTATGATCAGATTTAATAATTCACAAACCCTCTTAAACTTCTTCAATTGAATCGAGTTTTGGGAGTATCTAAGTTGAAATGAGAGTCTCAAAAGGGTTTCAATTATTTGAAATGATCCAAAGTTGTCTTACAATATTAGTTTTTTTTTAAAAAAGGTTCATATATTAATAGATAAAGAGGCACCAGAGGTGCAAGTACGTCTTACAATATTAGTGAGTGACCTAAATGCATCATTTACTCATTTAGTAACTTAAAAATGGAATTAAAAGAAAACAACTAGGTTTTTTGTTGTTATTGAGAATATGACTGATAAATCTTTTACTGCTTGTATGTGCACATGCACGAGTGTGAATGTATAGGAAGGTGTTTAGTCTCACACCCATAAATGGTTCTCATGGTGAGAGATCCATATGTGGCCTACCTATGATCACAGGGTTGATCTCTTGGAAAGATCTATACTTGGATATGGTTTTAAAAGTCCCAAAAATCAACAGTAGATAGGGGTGTGATTTTAGGTTTAACTCGACAATACAATTGGGTATAAATCCAATTCATGGGTGAGTAATGGGTGAAAGGGAGGTAAGGGGTAAAGGAAGGGCCTAGGATGGGCCGCACATGAAGGGTTCTCACAATGAGAACCCTTGTGGGGTTCCTGGCTGAGCATTTTCCCACTTATACATATCTGTATATATCAAAAGATCCACTAAGTATATGTCTGCAGAAGAAAAGGCACACTATTGAACTGCACAGCATCACCAGCAGCCACATAAATACTGGATGGCCAACATAATGTGGGATTTCATTTTCCTAGCTATTCAACAGCCAGTATCAATTGGCAAACAGTACTGCAAATCATTCAACCCTTTTTTAGTAAGTGTGGATGGATTGCATTTAGTGTTTGTACCCATCTTAGATGCACAGAACCTGTATATTTAAGTTGAAACCCAATCCTTGTAACAAATGAAATCACTAGTAATTATGATACAAATTGAAAAAAAAAAATATGAAACTAGCACAGAACAAATTATTCAAGTTGCTAAATCAGAGGGACTAACAGAACACAGGTAATACACAAAATAGCCGGAATCAGCTATTACAAAATTGAAGGTTTGCATTACTACCCTTCGTCCAGGAAAGAATCCTTCAATGATCCTCCAGCTTTTTTAATAATTTGTATCGCTTCCAAATTTGTACTGCCCTGCCACAATACGAGGCATCAATAAGACACCTGACAAACTAAAGGGAGTGTTCAAGAACGACTTATAATTGCAACAATTTGGACAAACTAAATACTATTTAAAAACTTATTTTGAAGTTTAGTTGTTGTCTAGTTGTAGAGAAGGTGAGAGAACTAGACTGCTCCTATTGAGCAACATCAGATATATGAGTGGATTCCACTATAGATTCTTTTTTTTTCCTTCCATTTTGGAACTTCCGCATGCAGGTATTAAAAAAAATCACAATTTCGGTATTAATGCTCTAGTGGACTCTTCTGGTGTATTTTGGTCCAGGCAAAATTAAGTTACAAACTCTATGAAGCTTTGATGTTGGCATCTAGGATTTCCAATTATGGCTACCAACCACTCCACATTTGGCATCCATGTGATTCAAAGTCACCAGATCTCATAGCTGATCTCTTTTCCTCAAAGATGCTGCTCAAACTAGTCATAAATTGATTATATTGGATAACATTTGGCATTGCACTACAACAAAGCCAAAAACTAGAACACTAGTAATAGTTAATTTTGAAATAAAACCAGCTTTGAGATAAAATAGGCAAGGAAATGAAACAATGTACAAAGGAGTTCAATTTCAATATTACCTTGAGCCTCAATACAGCATCTACAGCTAGCTTAGCAAAGTGTTCCTTATCCTGGGAAAGTATTTTTGAACATAACGTTGTCATTGCTATCCTCATCAGGTCTGCCTTAAACTTCTCTGCAATACCACAAGCATTAACATGCATCTCCAACCAAAAAAAAACACGAGAAAAAAGTAACCAGCATTCAAAATAAGATGTGCCCTTAACAATGCCCCAGTACCGGTAAAATGGAACAATAATATATAATGATATCTGCAGGATCAACTGAAATCAAACACATCATCCAACCTGAATCCCCAGATTTACACCTTTATCCTAACTTCATACAATTTCTTCCTTTTTCTTTTGACGTGGAAACACTTCAAGAATTATAGGAGTAGTACTAAGGAGAGTAGTTTCAAAGTCCAAAGCAAGTGGCAATTTATGAGGTCCATCGACCACCAGACCCTTTTATTGTGCATTAGACAAATACCTAACATCAGCCACATTGGATAGTGCAGCTGTCCAATCTAAGGCCATGAGTTGGAGGCCGAGATGAAGTATCAGACCATCTCATGGTCTAAGATCAAATGCACAGAGATGTAATCATCATCGCCATCAAGCCATTGCTTGAGATTTCGATGTTGTATTGTGGGGCCAATGGAGCCCATCCGTTCACGTGTTATACATTGAAAAACTAGACTCCTCACTTGAGATGAAAGCATAAATAATATGCTTGACCAATTACCAAATGGGGAAAAATGAACCAGTCACGCAGTACACATGTAATTAACAAAAGCTACCTGGGTCTTCTTTGTTGTCCATCACCTTTTGCAACAAGGCATTCCTTGCACATTCAGCTGCCATTCTATAACCTATCAAGAACAAAGAAATAAACGTGAAGCAAAGGTATCAATTTAATAGATTAATAGCTTTTAGAAACAAGTACTGCAACCATATAGAGAATTTAGGCACTAGATTATTCCAAAGATAACAAAGCATCCCATGATATTAGTGTTCAAGAATGAGTTTTGAAGTTAAAATAATCACAAAGAGGAACACAGACTACAGGTCTTAAAAACTGCTCATTCCACACAAAGCACAACCAAAGAGTTTCTCCCCTTACCATAAATCCATTATGATCAAATGCAATCCATGAAATTTATTTTCTTTACTTTTCTCATTACTACAGATGATCAGGAAAACAGAAGAGCAAAATATATAAAGAAAATGGAAAGAATGTGAGGAGGATATCTCAAACTTCCAACAATATTATTAATGTCTACTCTAATCAACTAAGCAATTAAAAGCTTTTCATATCATTGTGAACAAACCTGTACTACCTGGGGTCAGCTTTATGAATGTGACTTCTCCAACAATCCATATTTAAGGCACATCTTTTCTTACAATCTAACATGTCATTTCCAACTACTTCATTGCACATCCTAATTAGCTCTTTCTAGTAAATACCTAGAAAACTACAGCCAGCAATACAATTCTTCAAATGGAGCTATCTCCCGCATTCTATGCACACGTCCATACCATCTTTGAAAGCATTCCTACATTTTTCTCTTATATTGAAGCCACCAGTTAATTAGCCACTGAGCACTGATTTGAAAAATTATTTTATATTTTATTGAAAGATACATAGATAGAAAAAGACTTCAAAAAATGACAATGTTGATTTAGTTACCAATCAGGTCAGACACTTAGGCCACACGACAAAATCAGCACCCAAGGCGATTACTTTGAGTATCACTTCTCCTGCAGTCGAGTTAACAGGAACAAATTGATCGGTAACTCCAATTCCCATGAAATGAACCTAGTTCATCTCTTATTGCACCATCAACATTAAATTTCTTTCACTGATTAAGGAGGAGACCACCTCTTCATCACCTTTCCTCTATCACATATCCATCACCCTTCCTCTACCACCAATCTTCTTTTTCTTTTTCTTGAGAAAGAGAAATAGAGCATAAATTTTACGGCAACAATTCAACAGAAAAATACACAAGAGAGAAGCAAGCCTAAACAGATTTGGACCAGCCAAGTAGATTTTGGGCTGTCAGTTCATTAGCAGCTAATCGAATATGAACTTGTTCTCATTGATTAAACCAACATACTGTTCACCAACATATTATCATGTGGAGGCTATGCTTTGTGTGAATCTAGCATGCACTCACTTGAGTAACACCAAACAACCAGCAACCTGCACTTTCAGAACTGCACATCTTTTATTTCCAAAATTTTGAATCATAAAGAATTAAAGATTAAGAATATCAGCACTTCATTTTCCATACAAGGAAAACCATCTGGTGAAAATCAAGGTACCATCTACACTACTCTTCAAGAGAGAGAAAAGTTATGTATGCACAACAATAATGTTACATGTATAACATGGCTCCATTGGTATTGAAAAATACTCACTCACTTCAATAAGGAAGAGAAATAATAACTCATGTATGATACTAAAGTTGAGCAAACACAGCAACAATAATAATAATATAACAATAATAATTGGGAGGCTCATCTAGGGCCCACTTCACCAATGAATAAAAAATAAAATATGTGACTATCAGAAATCAAACATCCAAGTGTGCAAATTTCCACAAAGAAATAACCCACAAGGCGCAAACATCAGGATTAGTGAAAAGAATAGTTAGAAGGCTAGGATACTAAAGTTGCCCATAAAAAAAGGGCCACTAGCATAGTACAGACAAATCCCAAATTACAGACCTGAAATTATTGTCATTGGGTGAATCTTTGCCGCAACCAACTTTTCTGCTTCTCTCAAAAGCTCTCCAGCCAAAACAACAACAGAAGTCGTCCCATCTCCAACCTCATCATCTTGAACTTTTGAAATGTCTGATACTTAATTTAAGGAAATCACTAAAATAGACAATTAGACATCAAAGAACTTTGCAGCTACTCAAAGGTAACCAAATGTGGCACTTCAATAAAAGTTGCTACAACTCATTTCATTTGAGAGGACAAGAAAGAGACATATCACCAAGAAAATACGACAATATCAAATGGGAATGATGATTACAATGAATTGAAACACACATGGCCTATCAACCTTACCAAACATGACGATAGAGCAACAAACTCCCCCATGTCAAACCATAAAGCACCTTACAGGATACCAACAAGAACTTTAGCAGCCGGATTGTCGATATGTAGAGATTTTAAGATGGTGGCACCATCATTTGTAACAGTAACATTGTGCCCTCTGCCTGTTGACTGTAGAATTTTATCCTACATGGCAAATGCACCCACAAGCAAGACAATCCAATCAACTGCAGGCCAAAACTTGAGATTACAGTAGGACAGGTAACATAAAGTGGGAAAGTAAATTTTACCATTCCTTTGGGCCCTAAAGTTGTCTTAACCAAATCTGCAATTGCCATTGCTCCCACAAATGAAGCCTGTCCCAGTAAAACAAGTTATACTATAGAGTAGGCAAGAAGAAACATGACACCATTTACAAGTCCATAAAGACTTCTTTTTTAAGACATCTTGCTAAAGAAAGAAATTTAAAAACAATGCGGCTACAAGCAGCTAATCAAATATTTCATAGCAGAGAAAATTGATGTGGCTACTCAGATGGTGCATAGGTGCCTACATCTGTATATGCAGCTCCAGATGGTAACACATATTAATGTACCATATATATGTATATAGATAAGAATAAATATCTTTGTGCATTCACAAATCAATAACACTGACACGCACCATTCTAGCTCTTTCTCCTTTTTCTTGAGTAGCTTCATCTTTGAAAAGATGCCCAGTCTGCAACCACAGCAACCAGCATAAGAAAACTAGAGTATGCATAAGGCTCAAGTTCCATGTCGCAATCATAGTACAGAATGTGTTCAAAATTAGTCAAGTTCGGATGACCACGAAATGTCAAGTGGTTAGAACCAAGGATTAAAAGCTAGAACCTCACACAACACGAAATCCAATAGAATTGAGGCACTCGGACGAGTTTTTCAACTCAACTAGAAACACTCGTTCTAAGACTCACTCGACTGGAAATTCTATAGAATTGAGCCAACTCCATATTGACCCGTTTGAGTTTTTTTCAAGTTTTCAAACCATGGCTACAGCATACTAGCATATCCATCTGGGCAATGTTTCAAAGTTCCAATCTAAGAACTTTTTTATGCACCAACTCTATAAAAGGAAATTGCTTTGATTCTGATTCGGGCTAAAGCATTCAAACCAACAGCAGAGAATTATGTGTAGATCCACTCACTCAAAAACGAAGAAAACAAGAAGAATAAATCCATACCGCCATGAAATGGAACAAAACAGAAGGAAAACAAGAGTAGCTGACACTGAGTTCTGCTCAAACTCGCTTCACTAAAATGCGATTTCTGTTGACTAATCTGAGGCAAACACGTTCACATATCAGAAACTTCAAAACAATCAATAAAAAAAAAATTAATTGCAGGATTGGCAGTGGAAATAACAAACATCATCAAAGCAATAAATTAAAATAAAAAATAAAAAAAATGGAGGACTCAAAATCGAAACAGTGATTAGTCACTAGATAAAGAATAAGATGGGAAAGGAACCTGAAAAGCGAGAGATAAGGAAAGAATAAGTTTAAAAAGAACTCAAAGAGTTTTGAAATCGCTAGGGTTTGAATTCGTTCCGTTCTCTCACGAGAAGAAATGCCCGCCTCCTCCAGTGTAAAGCAGAGTTGATGCTCCAGCTCGCCAATTTGTAGGGTGGACAATTTGCAAATACCCCCAAACTTCTTTCCTCAATTGCAAAAGCTTTATTATAATTTCAACAATTACAAAAGCTACTCATACATGTTATTTAAATTGTAAATATCCCACTAGTCATGTTAAATGTCTAAATTTTTTATTAATTAAAAAATTGTAATAACAAATATTCTTAATAAGAAATAGCTTTTAAACACTTTATCAAAGGTGGCCATTCTAACATAGATAAAGTCTTTTAGAAAATGTGGGTTTTTCCTAACTTTTAATTTTACACTCTATCATACCATACTAAAAGCATTTTTTTTTAAAAAAAAAGAAAAAAGAAATGTCAGAAATCGACTCACTTACTGGATCACTTTCATTTTATCTAAATGAGACTGTTTTTTTCATACAAAACAGCAAATCAGCTAACTGACCGATTTAATAACATTTCTTTTTTTTAAAAAAACAACAACAGCATTGCAGTGTGGGAGTGTCTTTACTTTCAGTTTCTTTCAACAATTTTTTTTTAATTACAAAATGTGTCGTAATTTTTTCTTGCTCTTGAGTTTTCTCCAGTACAGTATTTAAAAAAGTTATAATTATAAAGAACAAATTAAAGTCATTTTAATTAAATAAATAATAATTTTGACTCTTTTAATTTTAATTATTTTAAGTTTTTTTTTAGACTTTCACACCGTCGACCACTGTAATGTGTACTATGAAAAGTTCTAAATATGAATAAGACTGAAAAAAAAAAAAATTAAATCATTGAAGACATACTTTTAAACTATTAAATTTTAAGGATTTCAAATTATTTTTTTGATTTTAAAGTTTTTGCACTCTAATATTAGGCCCATTTAGGGATTTAAATTATTATTTTTATCTTTGAATATTCTTCACCCATTGTGATGCCCACTTTACTAAAGGGTGAAGGTAAAATGAAAAATCCACAAAAACCCGTATCTCCTAAAAGATTTTATCCGTGTTAGGATAGTCACCCTTTATCAAACATAAATGGGCCAATCTGGATTAAATGTGGAGAAACTAAATAAAAAAGGAAGTAGTGATGTTTCACAAACATCCAATCATGTAATTATGTAATTTTGACCTCAAATAAATCTTGTATTTAGTTTTATGAGGCATGTCACGGAAATAGAATGACATGATCATCATAATTTTATCCATCCTCAATCAATATGATTTTTACATATGCACTCATATAAGATTCATGTACTTTGATAAGTTATTTTGCTAAATTAAATACCTAAAAATATTTTTCTAATGTATATCTTTAAATATTGAAGGGCGTTTTGAATATTTAAAATGCTAATTGAAAGTTTGCAATTGATGAATATGATAGTGATTGTTTTTACAATTCTTGAAAATTATGAGTTTACTTCTATAATTTTTTTTTAAATATTCATATATTAATAGATAAAGACACCAAAAGCATATAAAAAATTATAAAAATTACAAATAAGAGGGCTCTGTGAGTTACTAAATCCATTTAAGTCTTAAACATAAGTGTATATTTAGGTGGAGTGGACTCAACATCAACTTTGTTTTTTACCCAGTAACCCATTTAAGCGCAGATTAATTGGTGTGTTTTAAAAATGAAATCGAACCATACTGCTTTATCCAATTGGACGGAAATTATTTTTTAAAATGATTCAATTCTTTGGATGTTTCAACTTATCCAAAAATTATCATTATTCTTATATATTCTATTTTTTATTTTATTCTACTTCATCAAGAATAATATCATTTTCTTATATTCTATTGATGAATCATTGTTTATAATCTGATTTTATATTTTAATAATTTTCAAACCATTTAATTGAAACTATCACAAACTATCGCGTCGTTTTGATGTCAAGGGTTTGACCCAATAACTAAACCTAATTGGACCTTATTGCACGTTCAACCGATCAGTCGAGATATCCTTTTTTTTTTTTTTGTAATATTGGCTGGATTTTTTTAATTAAAAAATGAAAAACAAACTCTTTTATTTTAAAAAATTCTGAAAATAGAAAAACACACATATCGGCCGATATTAATACAATATTGGCTGGGCCACATCCAATTTTGATTTTGATTTTTGATTTTTTTTTGTAAAAATGGGCAATATCTATGATATCGACCGATATAGCTGATATTTACGGCAGATACCTATCGTATCAACCGATACATATCGAGTTCAAAGACCCGATATGAATCGGCTGATATTTATTTCCCTGGTCAGTACCACTTAAATCTTCCGGCCTAGTAACTTGGGCAAATTCCATACTAAACCATAGGAAATCAACCAAAATCCAAGTACAGAGTTAGAAATAAAAGCCATCAATCCACAGTGAATTGAAATGCTACTCTGCTAACAGTTGGGATTATACTTGACACACAGCAGCTGCATAGATGCGTCGGAAATGAACTTGCACCAGATGCCGCCAAAATGCCTCAACCCAACAACTCTGCTACAATTCTACTGCTTGGTGAAACAATTTACTGAACTAATTGCTTTACCAATTTTCTCTTCTTTTTACCCCATATTGTATGATCGTCAAATAGGGCCATTATTAGGAATTAAGGATCGCAATCAACAGAATCATAAAAGGAATGCAAAGGGCCTTATACAGTAAACTCTTTATAAGTTGATCCCGACTAGGGCCCATTCAAAATATAACAAATTTTTTTAACTCATTGCTCAATACATTTAGAATAAAAAATATTTTGCCTCAATCATTTTGTAAAGTAATATTCCATAAATTCAGAATACAAAATTACTGCAAAAATAACTAACAACCTCACAAATTACATCATCTAAACTCCAGACCGTTGTATGCCAATGTAGAACCTGGGCAAGAAGATTTGCCGCTCTGGCTGGATGGTCTCCTAGCATGTGGAAGCCTAAAGGACTGTTTTTTTTTTTTTCTCAAAGAGAATCCCAAACGATGATTTAGTTATAGGGGAGAGTTTTAAGAAGTTTTTTCAAAAAAGTCTTAATTTCTCTAATTTAATAACCTCTATAATATAATTTATGGATACATTATAAAGGTTTTACTGTATCATGCACAACCTCAAATCACTTCATTTAGTTCCTCTTTGCATTGTGCCTGCTGTGTGACACCAGGGTAGAGGCCATGATAGTAGACGAACAATAAAGGAAACCATGGGTGCACTCCAAGCCGACATATTCCTAAATTAAGAAAGCCCAATTGATGGGCGACCTGTCAGATGAGAGGCAACCTGAGTGTCATCCAATATGGTAGGAAGCCGGGGTTAAAATATCAATATCGGCTGATATATCAACCGATAGTTTTCTCTCTCCTCTTTTTTTTTAAAATATCGGCCGATATGGTACGACCGATATATCAGTCGATGTTGTAAATATCGGCCGATACGATATATATCAGCCGATATTTTGACCCCTGATAGGAAGGATCATCCAAACTTTGATAAATAAATGTGTAGCATTTAACAAATTCTCGTCATCTGCTTGGACAACAATGCTTTTCATTTAGCCCCGCATGAGTTAGCTCAACTAGTACACAATTTAATTCAAGAACCAAAAGTCCCAAGTTCGAGTCCAGTAGAAACCTGATGCCCCTTGATTTGTGAAAGCCTACGTGCATCCAGAGTTTTATCCAACGCCCTTATACTTAGAGAGGGGGTTAGAGAGCTTTCCATCATATAAAAAAATAACATTGATTCTCCTCAAGGGGTAGTGAGACCAATTTCCCATCAAGGGCTGCAAATTTAATGTGATCAATGAAATATCTGAAATATCTAGTAGTAGTAATAACAACCCAAATGATGACCACGATGACAACAATAAGGCCTGTAAAACAAGTAAAAGGACAGTTTTCTTTCCTCCACCAAAAGATGGATCTCCAGTTTCACTATCCCACACATCCAAATACCACACCCAACTGTAAGCCATAGTTATTTTACGGATAGTCAGAAAAATTGCAAACATGTAAATATCAGCTTGAAATAGACGCAGGTATAAGGGCCGTTGTATACTACACAATTTGACAAGAGTTTCAAATCAAATCAGAAATACTAAAAAGAAAGCTTCAGAACTACAAAGAATACCTTCCATCAATGGGGAAACTAATGTATTTTGCCTATGACATATATAAACAAACAATACCCCAACAAACTGTAATAATCCCTGGCCGATTGGATCTAGATAATCTGATGTACCAAATATTCAAAAGAGATCCCATTCCCTCTTGCCGGCAGGATTCATGCATTCAAGGGGCAAAAACAAAAGAAACCCAAGCAGAACCCATAATACAATTCATAGTGGCAATTTTCCATTTCATACAGTGGTTTGGAGCAGAAGGAAAACAGAACAGTTATGATTTGTCAGCGGATTTGGATTCCGATTGAAGCCGTTGCTGTATATCACTTTGTAGCATTTCCACAAATTCCTGTCACAGACAAGAACTTAGTGCTTAAAATAATGTAAATGAAAAATAAATGGATTAAAAGAAAGCAATGCAGAAAAACAATTACATTGGCTAGTGTGTTGTCATTGCATATTTCTTCAATGAAATCTGCATTTACATCATCATATTGATGAGTAGCATTTTCAAGCACAGCACGAAAAACATCATTGGGTGGAGCATGCCCCTCCAGCTGTTCAATGACATGCCGGAAATCAATCTGAATACATATCAAATCAAATACAATGCATCAAAAACCAAGAAAACAGTTGATTATTTAGGATTTTTTTTAACATACAAAGAGTGAAAAGACAGATGGGATTACTGGTTGTTGTTGATGATGATGATGATGATGACAAAGCATGGAAAAATATCATCCTGAATAACTTTGAGAGTTTCTATCCACTTAATCATGGTCAATTGTTACTAAAAGGACAATCCCAGATACTTAAAGCTTGGCTCGTTTTAAGGGGGCGGGGAGGTGTTAAACAAAAGAAGGAAAAAAAAACTTTCAGAATATTATCAGCTCAGATCCAATTCAAGATAAATTTGAAGTCTAGGTGATTCTCCATATCTACTGAAACAAAAAGGTGAATAGTTGTAGGAAATGTGCAAGAGTTAACCATAGCAGCCAGAAGGTGGAATGAAGAGAGATCCAATTGTTGCAGAATTAAGGTGAGAGCGACAACAACATCGAAGGTGGGTTCAAGTTCACTGACTGGATGGATATCATAAAGATGTCAAACATGTGCTATACTTCCAAGAGACACAGGAAAAAAAAAGGATAGAGACCCCAAGGTAGAATTTGAGATGTTTTAAAAATTGAGAGTAATGTTCAAAAATAGGACCATTGTTATCAAAATCTTATGATTCACAATCTGAATATTGTGATTTTCATTCTTAAAGCAAATGATTTGTATCATACTCTTGAATCTTGAATTTTCAACGCCATGCCTTGTTTGGTAAATATTTGCAATTCATTTATGAGTTCCACCATATGCAAATATGGTTCTTCCTTAACAAAAGCAATTGTCACATTTTCCTACAAAACTAAAACAATGACGCTTTCTAATTTTCAATTTTCAGGTCAAAATAATATAGTATCTTACAATTTGAGCTGCCTAGATGTAAACTTCAGACCAAAGTAATAAATGAGGCGGTCTCGAACCTGCCTGAGATGCGGAAGGTGTAGGGTTCAATTCACTCTCAACACAAAATGGTCATTCCCCATAGTGTTGCCCGATGTGTGTGGGCAAAGAGGTTTGTACATGCCTCAAGGATTAATCAGATGCTCTAAGAGGCCTGGATAGCTTGGTCTTCAAAAAAAAAATTGAGACCAGAGTTCAAAAACTCAAAATAAAAAAAACTCAGTTGCATCAACCGAGTTTACTCGACTCGATGCCAAAATTGAGTAACTCGAGTAAAACTCAATTAGTAGAAAAGTTTTGTGTAACTCCGTTGACTCGCCAAGTCAGATGAAAAACTCAATCGAGTTGAGTTACTCTGACTCGATTCGCTCGAGTGGTTGACACATTGCTTTTTTTGAAAATGTTTGCGGACAAAGATGTGATATGGAATATAAGTTGCATGTAGAATGGGAAAATATTGAATGGTTATAAAAGGGTGAAAAGAAATCCTAGCAAAAAATAATGAAAAATACTGAGGAAATACGATGGGAAAGAAAAGGAATGAAAGGAGGAAAGGTAAGAGAGGGTGGGCTGTGAGACGATATATTTTCTTTATTTTAGTCTTTTTGTGTTCTGTTTCTTCTTATTATGATTATTCTTCATCTTCTTGTTTTCATTTTTATATATTTTTTCCATTTTACTTTTTCTTCTTTTTCCTGAGATTCTCTACTTCTCGTTCTTCTTTTTTTCAACTCTTGTTATTTTTTATTATCTATTTTCTTTATTTTCCTCATTTCATTTTCCTTCTTCACCATAACAGTTTCATTTTTATTTATTTTTTCACGTCCTCCTCCTCTTCCTCTAAGTGTTTTGTTTTAGGGTCTTTTTTTTTATTTTTTTTCTGATTTTTTTGTTATTTTGTAATTTTAATATTTAACATATATAAATTAAATAAAAGTACTTTATTGGATTTGATCAAGTCTTGAATGTTTGATTCAATCAAAACTCGCCTAAGTTTTTGAGTTGACTCAATGAAAAATGAGTTAAGTTGAGTTTTCGAGTTTTTGAACCATGCTTGAGATCCAATGGACACCACCAAGAAGGAAGGGCCCACAACTACAATTCAAAACCTGCACACATAACAAACTCTATATCATAGATTTGACCACTTCTCATCATGAAAGGATTTCTTCTTCTTCTTGAATATTCAAATACGCACCAACGAATTACAAACCAATCAATCTCCGTTCGAATACACATCATTGGAAAAAAAAATTACATCATTGGAAAAAAAAAATTGAACTTCCAAAGAAGTTTTTATAAGTACTATATACAATACATGCCAAGTATATTATCTAATAATTCCTCATTATCATCATCATTATAAAAAAATATCATCTATTTGTGGTTGACTTTTCAAGTTTTACTTCTCTATTTGACCCTATAATAAACCATAAGGTCAAGAACTCTAATAATTATAATTTCTAATTAAGTTTTACTAACAATGAGTCAGGTCACCTGAGCAATGGTGCTTTCAAGTGTCAACTTGCACACCAGTGCACTATGGGGCTAAAAGTTCATGGCCTACCCATCACGTTCGTAAAAGTTCTTATCGATCGGACACCAAAAGCCACGTCTTTTAAAAGGTTTAAAAATCCAGCTTTATCCAGTTTTATCCGATGGTGGAAATGCATCAAACTTGATGTGATCAGATGGATGGGCTTAATAACATAAAATGGGATCAAATTGTGTATTGGTGCAATTCACAGGATAAGGCAGGGTGTGGGGGCACTGAACACCTAGGTGGACTCAACTGGGTAGCTCACCTGGCAGCCACTTTAGCTCAAGAACGAGATGTCCCAAGTTCTAAGTCCCATAGTTACCTGACACCCATGGCTTGCAGGGGGGTCGCATGCATCCAAAGTTTACCCAACACCCTCATAGTCAAGGAGAGGTAGAAATCTTGAGGTTCTTCGTCATAAAAAAAATTATATATATATAATATTTACTAGCTATTAGAAAAAACTTCAAAATAAGCTTTTATGGAAAAAAATTCAAGAAAAACTATACTGAAATAGGTGAGGCCTCCCTTGGAGCTAGGCAAGGTGCAAAATGGATTTTTAACCTAGGCAAGGGCCCAAGCGCAACTAAGGTGCACCTTTGTACTGAGTTTTTCTTTTTTTTTTTTTTAAAAAAAAAGGTCCTTTTGAACGAGTATTACTAACAAATTGATGCAGCACGGGCATCGACCCAAAATCCGGCCCACACGGAAAACTCGGCCAAAAATTGAAGAAATCTGGCAATTTCTATTTTTATTTATTTTCTATTTGTAAAATTGAGATTATTTAGATTTATTTCCTTTTCTATTTTTTTATTTTCATTTTTTAAATTTGTTTCTATTTTTTTTTTTAGAATTTTTCTATAAAAACCCCTTTGGGTATTGTAATTAGCAACAATACTGAGTAATGGAAAGTTGATTGGGTTCTTCCCGTCTCTCTCTACTCCTCTGCTCCTCTCTTCTCTTCAGTCAATTCCAAACTCCTCTCTCTGTCTCTTCTCATCTTCTTCGTTCTGCGTCACCTCTCCTCTGTTTCTTCTCTCTTTCCCTCTTCCATTCACCAAGTGGAATTGAAGAAGGTTCCCTCCACCTGCCTGCAGCGAGTGCTGCTGCCAGCCCGCTCCCTACGCCAGGTGCGCCTTGCCCAGCCTCTTACAGCTGTGTCAGCCACGTACGTCTCTGCCACGGCTAAACAGACAGCCTCCCTGTTTGTCTCCCTACGTCGTTCAGCCGAACAGATCCCCTGTTTTAGTACCTGTCTCAACACCATCTCAGTCTTGAAAAGTGCATCTTCTTGCCACCAACCCCTTTCCACTCGTTTCCGCATCCTTGCCGTGTGCTTGCCATTACTCGCCTATCCGAACTCCAGACGCACTTCCCAGCCTTTGCTTCGCCACTTCCGATCCATCCCTGCACTTCACCTTTCCCAGGCCTTTCCCACCGTTACCATTCCTCTGTCTTGGGGATTTTCCCCAATGGCCGAACAACACCCCTTCATGCTCCATCGTGAATAGCCTCCAAATCAAGTCCTGCCTTTCCTTTCCTTTTAATTTATCCCCAACGTGGGCCCTTTTTTTTACCAGGTTGACCAGATCTTACACAAATCCCCTTAAACCTGATCCTCCGATGCGTCACAAATACTCCAAATTAACTATAATATTTACTAGTTATTAGAAAAAAACTTAAAAATAGACCTTCTATAGGAAAAGTTTTTGAAAAAACTAGGCCTAAATAGGTGAACCTGCCTTACAGCTAGGCAAGGCGCAAAATATATTTGGAACCTAAGCCAGGGCCTAGGTGCAACTAAGGTGCACCTTTGACTGCTATGTAGTAAGGAAACTTTTTTTAAAGAAAAGATATTCACAATCCATGCATATTGTATTTAAACAATAACTAAAATGATGATAATATCATGCTATATGACTAATGTCCGAATACGCACCTGAGAATTATTGCCATCGACTTGGTCGTCTTTGTCTGGCATGTTATTATTACTTGATCCAGGTTCTGATTCCACACCATGCAAAGTTTCAGGTATAGCTGATCCCTGGCTGAGAGCTTGAGAAACCACAGGCATCAGCTGTTGAAACATCCTTGAGAAATCAATCCCACCTTGTTCCCTACCCAACCCAGAAAACATGTTTCCAAGATCTTCGCTTTGGCCTTCCACCTCCTGTGTAATTTGGTCGAGTGTATTCCTCATCGAAGGGGTTTGAGTAAGCTGCTCAAAGATGCTTCTCAAACCCTCAGGAGATCCAACCCCAGCTTGCTCTGACACCCCTGCTAGAATATTGTTCATAACGGGGCTCCGGAGAACCTGAGACATCATGCTTGTAACATCTATTTGTCCACCAGCACGTTGCGCTCCCAAAGGTACGCTGTCCATGATTTGACGAAAAACATTGCCCAACATCATTGACAGGTTACTTGCACCCGCCCTATTCGAATTAGATCCTCCAGATACAAGAGACTGCAAGACCTGCTGGCCTCTAGTGATAGACTGTTGATTTTGGTTCTGACTGACAGGAAGGGCAGTGCCTGTGATGCCATCCTTCACTTGAGACTTCACTTGCTTGCTTCTCCTCTACAAGTTCATGCATCAGTAAAAAGTGGATTAGGGCAAGTGAAAGTGGATTAAGGGCAAGTGAGCAACCAACTAGTGAAAATTCAGAGAGAGAGAGAAGAGATGCTCCTTTTTTTTCGGAGCCAGAGACAATAAAAATATATTAATAGCGAAAAACAAGGAAAACATACAACAGTTCTGTATAAGATGACTATACTGCAGAGCTACCAAAAGAAATAAAACAATTAAACTCAAAAAGAATGAGAAAACCCTTAACCCCATACAGCCAATTAGAAACACTACACAGAAGCCTCAAAGATCCCACCAGCAGCTTTCACCAACCATCGTGAGAGATGCACGGTTTACAAACCATCATCTGTAAAAGTCAGATCACTCGGAGCCTCACCAAATGTTTCAAGTTTTTCATTCATGCATTCTAATAGGTGGAGTGGCACCACAATCGTGGAGAGGGGAACTGACAACAAGGTGTCACATTGAATGGGACAAACCCAAATGTTTTCTCAGATTGAAGGACCCTAACCAAATTGCTTGGTGGCCTGCAATCATCCAGCCCAGAGGACAACATAGCAATGGCCCAGAACAAGGTTTGCGTCAAAATATCATGACGTATCCCTCTTGAAAAAATTTGGAGATCTCCTATCTGTGGTGGGTCACAGCTGTCCAACAACAAGAATCACCAACAATGGCATCCTGTACTAAAATAGGTGCAGACATTTCAAAATTAAGACAAATTACAAAGTAAAATCAAGCTTAGTTGTTCACCATAGGCTGCAAGCCTCCAGACCCCAATCCCAAGGGAACAGCCTTGCCACTTTCATGTGGATCCTGGCTCTGGCCGGTGCTTGAAGCATTTCCTGGAACAAATTCATTTGTGCTTTTCTCTGAAAGAACATCAGGCTTGCTAGAACGTGCTTCAACAGTTGGAAAGTTTAAAGATTCTCCTGTTGAGCTAACTGAAACTGATGCTGCCTGTGCTGTGCTTGACCATGCCTCCATATCATCCTTATTGATAGATTGGCTGCCATCAAGTTGGAGCTGCTATTTAAGAATAAATGATTAGCTTCTAGATATAGTTAGGAGTTAATACATATGTATTGAGTCTGCTGGTGCCAAAGCAATGACATACCTGTTGATAACTTCCAGAAATTCCATCTGCTTCTGATACACGAGGCAAAGAAGAATTTCCAACCTCAGTGGTCATACCTGATCCATTGTTCGTCATGTTCTCTAAGTACTGATCCCCAACACCATCATGGGCACTAGGCTGAACAGAAAAACCATGAATAGACGATGTTTCTAATGTGCCTGAGACAGTAAGAAAAAAATCAGTTGATCATCATAGTTGCAGTTACATTTCTACAGAAATTGTGCCAATTCATCAGTATGTTGCCCCTAGTAAGCCATCATGTTCAATTGGCACCAATAATGTTTTGATTCAGATGATCCAACACTGCCAACCTTCCCATTAACAATTGGCCTGGAGAGACTGTAACAGTAAAAAGCTAAAATAAAATAAAACAAATAAAGCAATGGCTATATAAACAGACTACATTTTTTAGATATTTAGGATCCTCTTGATCTGAAAACATTAACTACATCCTCCAAGGGAATCAAGTTCTCTCAATAGAAATTGGGCATCCCTCGTTGATGTTTGGCACATCAGATCAAGCTGTTGGATCACCTTATAACAGGTCCCATTTGTGCATAACTATATTTCTTTTTTTATGACCGAAGGTGTCCAGGCGTCTCACCCAACTATCCTTCGGGGTATGTGCACACCTCCCTGCACACACACACATCGAGTTCTTCAATGGGGAATAATCCCATGGGGAGTGGCCCGAAGAGGTTGAGCGTGAATCGAGCCCAAGACCTCTCTTCATGAGGGGAGCTTCTTGACCGTCAGGTCAACCACTCCGGGTTTGTGCATAACTATAGTTAAGGGCAGTTATACGTCCTAGCATCATAACTCAACAGTTCTTCATTCACGAAAGTGATCAGTATACTATATATTTCTCGCAAATTTGCAAGTCACCTGATGGAACTTGAAGGCCTTCAATGTGCATTCTGTTGGTGGTTCCATGGGTTGAGCTAGATGAACTGTCTCGCTGTATATTGCCATCAATATTTATAATTTGCCTATGCACTTGAGAGACAACTGCAGGAACAGAAATGGATTGTGAGTTCTGTGAAATAGAACTTCCAACAATGGGCTGTACTCCATTGGAAGCTGCTGGATTAGAGCTTTGTACTGAAGCCAAATTGCTAGCTGTTGTTTGCTGAGGTCTTGCATGAAAAGGGTAAACAACACTAAGAACATGGCCAGCTGCTTCTGCAGGGGAGCGTGCTGGAACAGCTGCAACAATACTTCTAACAGGCAGTACACGTCTTGGACCTGAATCACCTGAACCAGTTCCATTAACACTAGCTTGTGCCTGATTTGGTTGTTGCCCAACATTAGTTGTTTCCCCAGTATTTGCCCTTGTGCCAACTGATGATATACCAGGTGCAACTGAGGTCTCTGACAATCATGTATGATCAGGACAAATGTCAATATTAAGAAGACATGTAACTCACTGTATCATACTTTTTTTTAAAAAATTATCACTGTATCATACTTACCAGCATGAATATGTATGTTGACGTGTCGGGGCACTTCTCCAAGTCCAACTGGTGTAGGAATTCCAGAATTTGCTTGAGGAAGAATAGAAGAAAAGCCAAATGGGAAACTGGTTTGAAACGGAGTTGGCTGCAACAAATTATTAGACTATCCACGTCAATTTAACCTCAATGAGAATTCAAGGCATTGTAAAACAACATATAATTAAAGCCCAAAGGGGTTGGAGTGATGGCCAGGAACCCGCCTCAAGAAGTGGGAGTCCTGAGTTTGATTCCCACTCCACCCCAAAAAGGGCCACTCCCCGTAGAGTAATCCAGTGTGTGTGGGTAGGGAGGCTTGCACATGTCCCGATGATTAGTCGGGTTCTCTAAGAGGCCTGGACACCTTGGTCATAAAAAAACATACAATTAACAACCTGAACCATGATAGGATTTGGCCCTGATGGAGATATATAAACTGCTGGACCAGCATTGACAAAAGATTCAGCCTGCAATTGGCACACATTTTCAAATGAGAAAATTATCAACAGGATCTTTGTGACGAAGAAACTAGTACTTGAAACATATAGAAAGAACAACTTACAGGAGACTGCCCCATGCGCAGCGTCTGAATAGTACGACCAAGTTCTAAAAGAAGAGAACCTAGATGTTGCATGGCTACTCCGACTCGCATTGCTTCAGATTGAATTTGGGTCCGTGCCAATGGATCAGTACTGGCTCCTTGACTTTCTAGGCGCCGTGCAATACTCTACAATGTTGAAGAATATTATGATAATGCATTTTTTTAATAGAATTACCAATACACAATCTACAAAAAGAATGGTGAAGAATGAAAATATGACATCTGACGGAACGGAAAAAAAAGCTTTCATGAAGGAACGATATAAAAAAACAATGCTTTTAAACGATATGTGAGTAGTCAGTGCAACCCAGCACACACACGCGTGCACACAAGAAAAAGGGGTTCCCCCTTTCCTCTGACACACACACAAAGTTCCAAATTTCCTCTTGCCTCCCCCAAATAACACACACGAGCTCCACCTTTGCTCCTACCTCCCCCAAATAAAACTCTCTGTTACACACACATGATGACCAGTACCAGTATTTTGAATAATGACACCCCACCGCCCACACCTCTGACAAACAGGTGCGACTGTAGAACAAAATGTGGATCTGATTTGGGTATAGCTAATACGACAAAGTAGGCTAAGTATACACACGCTAGTTCGTAGTGAACTACTATGTGATAGAAAAGTACCACATCAATTAAAGGGGGAAACACAATATGGAGTTGAACCTTGGTGATGAAGAAAAGCAAATAAAGTGAGGGTGATGGAGATGTATATGTCAAGATGGATACATGGTGTGACAAGAAAACAAAGAATTAGTGGCAAAGATGGTTTGGGCACTTCGATAGATGACTAAAAACAATTTCAGTAGGGTGGGCTGAAGGATAACAAGAGGTACAAGGAGGATGGGGAAGGTTGTTAAAGACATGGATTTAAGACATGATATGATGTGGGGTGATGAAGGAAATTATTGCAATAGAGTGGAAAAGAAAACACAAAAAGCCAATCTAAGAAGGGACAAGGTTTTGATGATTCATCAAAATGTATCTTTATCACATCAATTTTAACAAAACACGATTTATGTCGTTCAAAAAAGAAACAAAACACAATTTTATCAATCGAAGTGAAAAATTTAGACTATGGGCTTCCGTACATATTTATATAAATATATAATTTTTTTAAAAGGTATAAATTTATTATATAATTATAATATATAAAGGTATAGTATATAATAATTAGAGTTTCTAATTAAGTATTACCGCCTAAATAGAAAAATAGGCTCATTATAGAAAAAATTCTATATAATTAGGCACAACCAAGATGAGTTTGCTTAAGAGCAGGAAAGAGGAAAATGGTTTTGGAGCCTAAACAAAGTGATGCAGGACAACTAATAGGGTGACCCTAAATGCCTAAATTGGTCCCTAAAAATTAAAAGAGAATAAAAATAATGCACCTAAAACTAATATGGGCTTAAATTAAAATTAGAATTAACAATGAAATAATATGATAAGCTGCAAATAATAAAGAAATCCAGAAATCCTAACTAATTAAATAATAATCCAAACACTTAAAATGGGTAATGAGTGTGGTTAAGTTAGGCACATGTGGGGGTAACTTAAGGACTGTAAGTCACGTGGGAAACAAAGAGGAAAAGGGGACTTAGGGCAACCACACAAGATCAAAAGGGATTTACGGCAATAAGGAAAGGGATGCAGGGGTAGCGGAAGTCACGGAAGCAGAGAGGGAATTTGGGGATGGCGGAAGGGGAAATCTGGTTAGGAAAAGGGGACGAAGGTGAAGGAAGAGAAAAGAGAAGAGAGGTAGAAGAGAAGTACCTGAAGATGTATGGACTCACACCAAACCTCACGCCAAGCCTCTCGCTCAAGGAATCACTCTCAATCTGAAAAATCGTACATTGCAAAGGTATTTTGCGAAAATCTCACTCTTTATTTCATTTAATCTATCTTTACCTCATGGAGGCTACAACTTATATAAATTTCTCCTTACTAAGAATTAATTCTTGCAAATTACTAAAAGAAAGCCTATCTAAAAATAACAATAAAAAACAACGAAAATAGCAAAAACACGAAAATGGAGAGCAAGGTAAATGGAAGGTTCGGATCTGGAGAATGCACCGCATCACAAAGCCACATAGATCTAGAAATCCAATCTTCTCAAAGATCTTCTCTTCCCTTGACAACTAAGTACCCAAGCCCAAATTTCTCTGAACTACAGTTTTTTTTTTTGGGAAGGGAGTGGGAGGGGTGGGGGTGTTTTGATTCCCAATGCAATGGATTATATTTAAGCACAGGGAGTTAACATCTCATTCACTAGATCAAACTAGGAAATAAATATTAAATTCTTGAGTCCCTCTGTCTCTAGAACCCTCTAATCAAGTTGTACTCTTCAATCCTCGTAGCAATGGCAAACCAAGTTGTAAAAATGCTTCTCCAAGCAAATTCTTGGTGTCGTCCTCATCTCTCTTCGATTCCCCATTAATCCAATCTCATTAAGAAAATTGGACTCTAATGCCACAATCTAGAAAGGATCCTCATATCTTTTGAATCAAATTCTCTCTTGGGTGGAAAAAATCAATTCCAGCAACATATTTTTGTTTTTTACCTTACCATTTTAGTGGAAATTCTATCTTATGTTATCTAAACTTTTTTTGGAAGGAATACCTAAACTTCAATCGTCTTATTTATTAGTTCTGGGTTTTATCTTAATTTATTCAATTCATCATTTTTAGGGTTTCCATCATAAGTTCTTCTATGGGAATAAAAGGTTTTAAAACCTTAATCCTTTTTTGAAATTGTATTTGTCCTTTCAAATTAGTGTAATTTTTTTCTTTGCTTTGTTGATCTGCCCCAGTTTACACAATCCATTATAATATCAAATACTTAAAGCACCAAGGTTTTGTTTCCTCATTTCTTTTAGCATATTTCATCAATTTTCTTATCATTAAATTAACTGATTTTTATTAATTATAATATTAGTGAGGAATCAAACAAGCCACAAAAAATAAATTGCCAAATCTAAATGACTTTAATTATTAAATCTACTTATAGATTCAAACAGTGTGTTCCCCCCAAGTGCTGAAAAGCCAACAGGTTAGATAAAGCAACCAAATATATGCTTTGACATCTCGGAACATGGGCACATTTAACAAAAATAGTATGGTCAACAGATATTTCTTCTTTAAAGGTAGTATGGTCAACAGATGTTGTGAAGAAAAAAAAAACAAAACATAGCATTTTTGTAAGAGATAAATTGGAATGATGAGAAGGCTATAGACCTAGGAAATGGATACAAGCTTTTATAGAAGAAAAAAGGAGAGAGGAGGGGGGCGCAGTAGTTGACAAATTTAAAGGTTAAAAACATAGAAATTAAAGAAAAATAATAAAATTATATATCTAAAGATATTAGATACAGAAACATTAAGTGTTAGAAGAAGTGTTTACACACGTCAAATTTGGACCAAGAGAAACAACTAAACAAATTTTGAAAATCAATGGATGATCTAGTGCATGATATAACAATTGGAGATGATAAAACAATTGTAGCTGACCTAGATTGATGAATAGGGAATAAAAATAATAATTTGAAAGTAGACATGGAAAATGCTCATACCAATAGAGCAGTTCCAGCATGGCCACTTAGTAGTTGCTGTGCCCGTTGTATTACAGTGGCTAACGCTTGTGGCGTAGGTAATCCCCGAATATTAGAAGATGGAACTTCTTGGCTTGGTGGTTCTACAGTATTGGCAGGGCCAGAAGGTACTGAGTTACCTACAACAGATATAACCAAAGAATCAATCTGGTACTCAAGCCAAAACTAAAAGGAAAAGCATCAAAAAGTATTACCATTCGGGGACAAAGCCAGCTCCATGCGGTTTATGAACTCAGAAAGGGTTGTCAATGAATCTGGAATAACCTGAATTACGCGAAATCATAAGAGAATCTCCAAAAAAATAAACCTAGTAAGGAACTCAAAAAGGGAAAAAGGAACCACAACCATTTGTAGAGAAGGAACAGCTACTGCTCCTTGCAATGGAAATTGTAATGACTGTTGCAGAGTCTGAAATGGGACATTGAGAAATGCTTGCCCTGGCTGTCCTTGATTTCCTGCCTGGTTCCTGCCACCTGGATTCTCCCGTGCTCCTCCTGTCTCAATACCTTGAGTAGGTTGAGTAGTGGGATTGGCCTGAAAAGCATGACACAACCATGAGACAACAGCAAAATCAAAATGAAATCTACAAGAAGGGAGAAACACTAAGTCACTAACAATAGTGGTCGATGCTGTGCCGTTAGAACCACCGGTCGGAGTCAGATTCCCAATACCAATAGAATTTAAAACTGAACCAATAATCTATAGAGAAAGCAACAAAGAAATTAAAACTCTCAAATTCTGTCACAACAGCTGAAATAAGTTAGCTAAGTAATAGTTTTCTCCACTAACAATCATGGAACCAAATGCACTTTACTCATTACAGAGCAGAAGATCATACCCGAGTAAGATCAGGAACAATGCCTTCGGCTTGGTCCCCAATATTAACAGTTCCAAGAACCATACTGTGTGAAACTTGTCCGATCCTGTTACGAGGAGCTCCAGGAGTTGAATCAGTCCCTGTCAAACACAATGAGAATAGAACTGGAAAAATTGCAGAGTCCATTCCTAGACAAGTGCATGGAGGATTTGGAGATGGTAGAGGAAGATATTCAAATCACAGGAACCTCCTAGTTTGGCCTATAGAATTGATGATTGTACCATTTGTTTAGAAGAATTTACAGCAAGCAATTGACGCTTGTTTCTCTCGGAGCTTCGCCAAAAAAGAGTGTTTCTCAATAATATTTTGAAATTGAGAAACGCAATTTCAAAATATTACATGTTTAACAAATTTTAATTCAAATGGCAATAAATCTAATGACATTTGAACTATACATCAATGTAAGAATAATATTCACATTAGCTAGAGTTGAGAAATTTAGAAATTAATGTAGATGGGAAATCAAAACCTCGATTATCATGATTTCCATTGAACCCTCCAGAACTTGAGCCAGGTGGAGTTTGTGATTGGACTGGTTGCCTCACGACTAGATGCAATGTGTGTCCATCTTCCAGGTCTGCCATGGTCAAGGACAGAAACCACCAGGAAAAAATGCAAGCGGCAGAACATTTAAGAGAATCAAGCTAGAAAAACAATACGAAAAATACGGAAAAATTATGTAATAATAAGTTAAAAAAAAAATATTGCTCTGCTACAGTCTAAAGCACACCGGTTACTAGATTTATAAAACATGTAAAAAAAATTAGTCATTGACTTGGACTACATTTTGAGTTCTTGAAAACAGAATGATATAACCAAAAACTTAATACAAAAATAAAACATGTAACAAGTAAAAAGATAGAAAAATACACGCGTCAGGAAGCGAGAGTCCTTAGTTCGAATCTCATCCCACCCCAAAAGGCCACTCTCAGTAGTTTTACCTGGTGTGTGTGGGTAGGAAGGCTTGCACACACCTCAAGAACTAGTGGGTTCTCTAAGAGACCTTGGACTCCTCGGTCATCAAAAAAAAGAAGAAAAATAAATGTCTGCTACAGAACACCAGTGAGTAGATTCTCATGTAAAGAATTAGACAAACTGAGTTGGATTACATTTTGACAATAGTAAAATATAGTCAGATACAGATCTGCCACAGAACACCAAGTGAGTAGATTCTCATGTAAGGAATTAGACAAACTGAGTTGGATTACATTATGACAATAGCAAAATAAAGTCAGGATACAGATACCCCTGAAATAAATCATTGATATTAGAAAGACAATATTTTTTCTCCTTCGAAGAAATGACGAGACACAGATGAGTTCATTAGTCAGCAACTAAGTTTTTCAGATAACATTCACCTCATCCTATGCTGCTAGGGACCAAAGAAAAAAGACCCAATTCCTGAAATTTAAATATCAGTTATAATTCATTTACTACCCCAATTATTCATTTTTTTTCTAAAATCAGTAGGCATGGGGACCACAGGGACACTGGGTTCAACTCAAAGGTTCTCTTAGGATGACGAATTACAAACACAGACACCGAAAAAAAAAGCCCATCAGATTTTTTTTTGAGGTCCAAAGATCAAAAGCCATGATTTTTAAAAATCCAAAGATCAACAGTGAGATTGGGGATATTTGAGATGGACTTCAGTCGAATGGTGAGATCAACTTAGGATGGGTTCAAAATAAGTAAGGATCCAATTTATGGGGGTTAAATGTGTGTGAAGAGTTAATGGGTGTTTGTGGAGCCCTGGTGGGTCTCACTTGAATTTGAAAAGAAATTGTCTCACATGCACAGCTTCTTGTGCGCATGCACACAAAGGCACACAAAATACATAAACAAACTAGCATTGAGACACATGCAAATGACCAAAAAGTGAAAAATAAAACAAATTTGAAATTTAAAAAATTACGTTTGCACCTAACTCAATCATGTAGTCATGTTTCTGTTCAACCAATTACATACCTTTAGGTTAAGTAGAAAAATATGCATAAATGACCCCACTAATTTTAGAGTCCTTCATATACCAAATATATAAAAAATATTATCAGGTTGACCACCTAAAAAATAGAAAAAATTTCAAGCAAGACAAAGCTATAAAATATGAAAAGGATTGTAAAGCAAGCTTTGGTGATTTGAAAGGATTTGGACTCTCCCACTGGATAAAACTGCCTTGTCATATCTCTCACACCAAAGTGCACTACATCCTTGTCACTTCTCAAGTGCCCCATATCCTAATAAGATATAATATATATTTTATATATAAAAAAAATTAAAATGTAACAGTGACTGCATATGAATAGAATGTGGAGTATGACATGGAGAGCAACAAAAGTTGATGGGAAGAGAAAAATTTCAACATAAGTTTCAATTGATTGGCCATAAGCTAAGAAAGAAATTTGCAAAAGACCAAAGCAATTTGCATGTTAACCAAGTGATCACATAAAAAGCAACTTTTTGTATTGTTAGATACACTGGAAATAAACAATGGAGAAGAGTAAAATGAGGGATGAAATGAGGATTGGAATGGGTAAGTGGAGACAAATGGTTGGATCCATAACACATTTTACCGATATTGGGACAACTAATCACCTTACTGTCAATAGATGGGACACTCTAAATCTTCTTGAGGCACTTCCAAGAAGATAAATAATTTTAGTTTTACTTGGATTTTTGGTCGGATTCGCCCTTTGACTTCTCAGGTTTTAGTAAGAATGGCCTTGCATTTTTAATTTTATAGAAACTGCTTTTGAGTGTTCTGCAGTCAAGAAAAGTTGTAAGTGTTAATTGTTGTAACTCAATGGCTGCTGATTCAAGTCATGATGATGTTAGGAAATTAGTTTATGAAAAAATCTACAAAGCCAATTATAACTGTGGACCACAGATAAATGGGATATAAATGACTTTGCAATGACTGACAAATCATTTTTCGGGAAGAGTGTAAACTTCATGAAACTGATGCTCGGAACATTCATTATAATGTTGGAAACATCTCTTCTACATCTACATCAAATTTGCAACAAAGAAAATGAAACATGGGAGAGTAGATGAATAATAATTTTATCAAGTGACCACAATTTCTATACTCTCATCATCATCATCATTATCATCTTTAGTCATTAACTATTTAACTCATTATCTTTCAAAAAGAAAAATCATCCCAACCATTTTTATATTCACAATTCATATTGTTCTAAATGCCCCAATAATTTTAGGACTCTAACAATAGACAATAGATGGAAGTGGAAGAAATTCATATCCTAATATTTGTGAGCAACTAACGATCCAGAAAAGAGGTGTTTGATAATGACAAAGAACTAAAAGCAATCCAACAATTGCTCCAAAATCATGTATTAGCAGAAGAAATGAGAGTTTTAAATGAATATGCATAACAGCCAATCCTTAATCATGAAAGATGAGCCAAAATAGATTTAAAAAAAAAGGGGGGGGGGGGGGTGGTGGGGGGGGTCACACAGAACTGTGAGGATACGATATTCAGAGAGGAGCTGATTATCCTTTAAGACCTTTCCCCTAAAAATTAGCCGTTGCTGTCCAACTGGAAGACCAATGGTGCTTGAAATTTTCTCCTTGAATGAAGAAATTAACATCTGAACCAAGTATACAGGAAAGTCACACTATAGAAGATGCAAGGAACTGTTAATAAACAGATAACACCTCATAGAATTGAACATTAAATAAGAGAAGATTAATGTGTGCATAGTATCATTTCCAGGTAATGGAATCACATTCACCTGTTTTATTTTGAAACTGAAACAGGTTTCTATTGACAGAAAGGGGCACATAATACAGTACAATTGCACTACACTAAGCAAATGTACAAGTGAATCCTTTCCAACTACACTAATCCTATGTTAGCATCCTGTCTTTCTATTCATATCTTTGTGTGTATGCGCACACACACATGCATACATGCACGCACCCTGCAAACCCCCCCTCCCCCAAAAAAAATAAAAAAATAAAAACTACACTATTTGCTGACTTTTGACATTTGCAAATGTGACTTCCAGTCCCATACAGAACTTCCTTGTGTCCTTCGCAACCATCAAAAGCTTCCAAGGAATTCTTTTCCCATGCAGCCCATGTGACAGCACTGTTGCATCCCCTTCTACAATGAGCTTCCAATGTATGTGCCGCATAAAGATCTTCAAACACTCCTTTATTGCCAGCAACTTCTTCTCGTGGGAGTCATTTATCCACAATTATACTGTGCCAAAAATAGCATCTTCATGTTGCCCAATCATCATGCAGCAGTCCTCCCATTCCTGCAAGACCTGGTTTGCCTCTTGCCTCTAACATTGAAGTACAATATCCCATCAAAGGTTCTTCTCATTTTTGGATAACCTTCTGCTTTCTTTCACCCTCTTTCATACAAATCTGCATTCCTGATCAAAATCCTCAGATGAAGCAATGGGTTTCTTATATAACATCCATTTGAAATTTTGAGATAACCACTCATGCTATTATAAGTTGCTTTGCTTAAAAAATTAATTGCATCTCCCCTTCTACAGCAGCCATAGAAGCACTGCAGTATTTCTGCCAAACTAGCTTACCTCCTCTCCTAAAAGGACTTGCTCCCTTACTCTTCAGTATCACACCAACTGAGTTTTCTAGTACCCAACTGCACCCATGACATCCAAGAACAATGTTCCACACCTCCACTGATAACTCACATCTGCAAAACAAGTGACCACTTTCCTTGTCCTGAACATCGCATAGCACACGTGTTATCACCCTCCTTTGAAAATATGTTTCTTCTGCTAGAATGCACTTTGTTGAAACCTCCCAGCCTACAGCAACAAAAGCCTGCAATTTAGGCTGATTGCCTCCCCTCCCCTCCCCTCCCCTCCAAACTAGAGCACATGGAGGTCGATACTGTAGAATTTAATAATAGGAAAAAGGGGAAAAAGGAGAAGGAGAAAATGTGGAGAATGATTTCTTCTCTGTATTATATTGATATCTTTTCCTCTGAGAGGATACATGTATAAATAGACAGAAGAGAGCTAATTTAGGGACAAAAAAGAAATACAAATAAAGAATGCTTACCTACAGTAAATCATACAACCACCCTTGGGAACATTTCTACTCCTCCAAGGGTCTTAAAGGTTTTATATGGATGGGTGGGTTAAATAAGATTTTGATTATTGACCATCTTTGAGAAGACGAGAACAAAATTTCACCATGGTGATTAATTGTTACTTGTCTCAATGATGCTGATCCAATCAATTCTTTTTGAGATTGAATTCATGTTTTCTTTATTTACAAGCCTCCAATATTATTTCCCATAACACTCCAAACTTAGGAGTGTTGAAGCCATATTTTGATGGTAGCTTCTGACATGAAAAGAAAAGAGGTGGTGTTCGTGACCATGTCAGATTGCTCTACTTCAATGACTGTTTCGTCTATTGAATTATTCTCTTGGGTCAAGTGCTAATCAGTTAGAAGTTAAAGCTCTCCTAAGAGTCAGACAATTACTTGATTCTTCAGACATTTCCAATGTAATGGTGGAAGGTGACTCACAAAGTACAATTACCCAGTATTCCTTTACAGCCTTCCCATGGAACTTGGTCAGACCTCATCCCTCACATTATAGATATTATAACTCAAAGGGCTTCGTTGTGAATAAGAGCGACTATTTGGTAAAGGAAGAAGTGAACAAACTTAATTACGCATGTCAACTTCTTCTAAGCAGCTCTATTTTTTATTCATCATTTTCTATCTCCTTGTTATTGTTCAAAAAAGAAGTTCATCTCACTTGTTTCTCTTGTGGCTCCTATATCTTCTTCTTCCCTTAATTTAATTCAATTATCTTTCAAAAATAATTTCCCAAATAATAGGTTATATCAAGGTTGAACAAAAGCAAAGACAAACGACAGCAAAAAAATCCCACCAAACTATAAACCAGATTAAGAATGCATATAATATATATACATACATATATAGTTTCACAGCCAATATACTATCCTACTCCTACTCAAAGCCCAAAGCACAAACATGCTAGTGCCAAAATAACATTACATTTTTGTTCACCCGAAATGTGTAGATCTGAGAGTCCAAAGTCTTCACATTGACCTCAATAGTTGATTCTGAACTTTCAGCATTAATTTGGCCGGAACTAGTACCTTCTAAAGAACTTTCATTTGCCATGCTCTTCAGTAGTAGTAGTACATATACCCAAAAAGAAAGTTCATCCACAAAAATCAGAGTTAGTCCAAGTTGCAAAATTTTAAAAATGATAACAATCTTGATACAATGTGGTACTCGTAAAAATGACAGCCTCTTGTATGACTAGTGAAAATGATGAAAATAATAGGTCATAAATATATGGCTTTATGAGAATGATTTCCATACGAATATGTGGCTCTTGTGTCATGAGTACCACCAACCAACTTTAGGTAAAGAAACAACCACTGGCATTAAAATCAAAAATTAAAAATTTAGATGAAAAAACAACAAGAAAAACAAGGATAACAAAATAAAGAACATTTTTTGAAATATACAAGAAAATTAAGCACGTATTTGGGGCTTGCAGGTGGGCTCATGTATCCGTGGGATTAATTCTCACATCCAATGAGTGGTGGAGGTACCCCTGTTATCCAAAATAATAATAACAATAATAATCACATGTTTGGCAACATTCAATTCCTTGAGGTTTTTAGAGATTAGAGATTCCAATCTACGATATCTTGAGTGACAAAATCCTTGCATTTGGAAGATGGGAGACTCAAACTAGAAATAGTAAAGCTGTGAAATCTCCAACCACATGGGGTACCAATGGCAAGAAATCTCCATCTCTTGAAACACAAACCCACCCCTCTTTCTTCCTTTACATCTTTCCTAACACAAGCCTTTCCCCTCACTGAACCTATTTTCATATTCAAATATCCCTTCACCAATGTTCTTCGGCGACAATCCTTGGTGAAATATCTCCAAACGACAACCCTTAATGGTTGGCTTGGAGGTCAAGAACCCGCCTAAGATGCGGGAGGTCTTGGGTTCAAGTCACTCTCAACACAAAAGGGCCACTCCCCATAGTGTTACCCGGTGTGTATGTATAGTGAGGTTTGCACATGCCCCAAGGATTAGTCAGGTGCTCTAAAAGGCCTAAACACCTTGGTCTTCAAAAAAAAATCTCACAACGACAATCCAACAATCATCACTCACTTTAGCAAATGTGTCTCATTCTTTATTGATTTTTTTTTTTTTCAATTAACCATCTCTTACTCAAATCTACTTGAACAATAATGCAACAATGTTGAGTTCACTCTCTTTGACCATATCCTTTCAACTATCTAGAAAACCCATTTGCTCTTCAAATCTTGGAAAAAATATCTATCCAATTTTGAAACCTACCAAACCCTCTCAAATCTTGGAATTTAGTGCAAATATCAATGTGATTCAAGGTGTGTTTTCTTGTATCTAGTTTTGAAACGGCACTTTTTTTTATTAAAAAAAAGGCACATGTTTTTGGACAATTGAGGAAAAAAAAGCCTCATCTTCTCCACACCCATCTTAATTACATACCATGTATGATATTCTTTATACCCACCTTGAATTGAGAGTTTTGGGGATTTTTTGCTAATTTGGATATACTATGATCTAACGAGTTCATTCGCTCTATAACCACTTTATTTCTTGCACTTAAGGATTGTTGACATTGCACTCAAAGCATCAGTGTTTTTACATGGAATGCGGGTAATATTAAACACCAATATTGTCATGACATTGTCTCTTTTTATTTTATTGTGAATTTTTATGGTGAAATGTTCACAAGCAAGAGATTTGATGATAATACCATCAAGCCCTACATCTCCACCATTTATTTTTTCAAGTAAAATATTTCAAGTCTCAATATTCATCAAAATAGATGTTAGAGATGCAAGTCCTTGCAATATTAGAGTCAGGTCTCCCCTTTCTTTAATCATTTCAATAAGACATGAGTCCTTTTCTAAGAAGATTTTGGATTTCTTTCTAAGACCCTTGGATACACATTATACTTAAATTTTTAGATTGTATAAACTTTTTAGAAGGTATAGCTTGTCTCCATGGAATCAACACTTGTGGAATTTGGTTTCTATTTTACTAGAATCTCCTAAAAATATAAACTACCAAACAAAAGACTTTAATCTCACAATTTTTTAGAGACCACCAAACAACAAGATTTCATTTTGACAATATGGATGATGAACTGATTAAAATTAAAAATGATTTTAACACTTTGACGAATTTCTATACTCAATTTCAGCAATTTAACTAGATCGGATGGGCATAGGGTGAGCAAAGTGTAGGGAAGCTAGTGAAGTATAATGGGACAAAAGAGCGTCACATAAACCAACAGAGCATTTCTAGAGTATAGCAGTTAGAGCTAAAATGTCATATAGAACTAAATGTTGGGAGATGAAAAAAGATAAAGTATATGATGCAGTGGCAGCAGAGACGCACGTAAGATAGATGTGATAAAAGAAAGAATTAGAAATGAGTGTATTAGAGGCAGTCAGAAGGTTCTCCAATAAAAAGAATAGAGGGATATAAACACAGGACTAGAAACAGACTGAGTGAAAAATGAACATGTGTTACAAGAAAAAGAGAAGAAGTGGTACATCAAATACTTGGATAAATGTGACAAGAAATGACATGATAGATTCTTAAATGACCCACAACTAGATTTTTTGATAAGAAACGTGGAAAAATACTACTCAGGAAAGCAACCTTGTGAAGAAGGGATAAATGGCTTTGATAAAAATGGTGTTGACAACTTTGACTGGAAACCGCAATAGGATAGAAATAGTTTATAACCCTTTCTTGAACCCATATCACCATTCGTCGCATCAGAAGCAACGATGATAGGGGTAACAAAATGTAGGGAAAACCTTATTAAAAAAAAAAAAAAATCTATTTCCAGTTTCCGCGCCACCCCGAACAAAAAGATGAATAAAAAGCATGTCCCTTTGCCTTGGTATTCAAAACGGTGAATTTTTTTTATGGCGCATTCAAAATAATACAAAATCTTCCGTAACGCATAATCAAGCAATCGGGGAAAAAAATAAGAAAATAATGAGAAAATAAAACAAGAAAAATCACACCCGTTCATAAAGAAGTTCGGGAAAAAGAAATCAAATCCATGGCTAGGGTCTATCACATGAAGAAAGCAAGAGTGTTAAGGGGAAAGAGGAAAATGAGGGAAGGAAAAAGAGAAAAAAATCGCAAGAATAGATAAAGACAATGGATTTGATGGCACCTTGGAGAATAGGAGAGGCTGAAATTCGACGAGAGTCGGTAAGTCGGGGGCCGGAGACGACGGAGATTGGAAGAGATGGTCAGGAGAAGGAGAGAGCCTCGAATCGAAGAAATGCAGGCTCCTCCTTTCCCATTTTTATATTCTAGAATGTACTAGAATGTACCGCCGTGCGCAGTACGCCCATGGTAAAGAGGCCCCTCTGTTCTTACATGGGGTTGGGGGAATTTTTTAACTGAAAAAAAAAACTACCAAGAACCCAGTTTAAATTTGTGTTGAGTTGAGCCAGCTTGATTCAAAGTTTGAATTTGAGTTTAATTTTGTAAAATTTTATTTTTTATTGATATTTTGAATAAATATAAATTTTATGTAATATAATATAATTTATTTTATATAATAGCTCAAAACTATTTTAAGTTCATACTTATTTAAGTCTATGTGTATGTTATAACTTTGAAATTGAACTATTTTTAAAATATTATAATTCAAGTGGGGCTTATGATTGATTAGTTAGAGTTAACTCAGCTTCAAATTCATATCTTTTTTTTAGGGTCGGAGGTGTTCAAGAGTCGCACCCGACTACTCATTTTTCTTATCACAAATTCACAATAATTGTTGTACATGTATCTCGTGCAATAAGCCTAAACATCATAATCCATTGTTTTATTTTCTCATAGTCCAATGTGTCAAAATACCACCTTTCTTTGTCATTAAAAGTTTTTATTTATTTTTTCATTTTTTATCTATTTTTAAAAAATACTTGGATTGAGTCAAGTGTAGTTGAAATTCAAATAAAATTAGGTCAAGTGGAAATTTAAAATTTTGAATTAAGTTAGATAAAACTAATAAAAAATATAATATTACCTACAACTAACGCAATCCGTTGCCACCCTTAAATGGTAATGAATTGGGTGCCACCAAACATGATCAAGGTAATGGATACATGGTCCGCTAAAATATCACATTAATAAAATCAATCAAATTATCTTTTTTAAACTCTCAATTTTATTAAAACACAACTTTATTGAATAATTTCAATTTTTTAAAGAACTTGATTTGATTGCTTTAAATCGCTCTTGCTACTCTGAAATTCATTAACTCATAGAATAGCAACTCATTTGATCAATAACTATAATTGTGAATCAAATATCCATTTTATTGTAATACCCAAATGTTTGGGCGAGAGGGGATCTTAGAAAATCTCTAGTAAGGGCGTGTCAAGGTCCCATATCACTAGTTGAGGTTGAATTGATGTGAGATATCAATGAGAATCTCTCCTCCTTTTAGTACAAAAACTTTTTGGAGCAAACTTGGGTTGACTTGTCAAAGCAAAGCTGTGCGGGCTCGTATAAGTGGGCTCAAAGCAGACAATATAATGCTGGAGGACAGAAGGTTACAAATGGTATCAGCGGTATCAGACTCAGGTTTAACTCTCGGACTGTGGTGTAGAAAGAGCCGAGGACAGCTCTAGTCTTAATGGTGTGGATTGTAATACCTCATTGTTTAAGCAAGAGGGATCCTAGAAATCGCCAGTGAGAGCGTGTAAAGGACTCATATCGCCAGTTGAGTTTGAATTTGTGAGGACCCAACCAAGAGGCCCAGGCGGCCGAGCCTGATGGGCTGCAAAACCAAGAAAATGGGCCACTGTCAGAGCTCACCCACAACTTAGCACAATACATTTTGGGCTTGTGAGTTGAGTCGAGCTCAATGCAAAGTCGTGCAGGCCAGTGTGGACCTAGAACAGACAATATTGTGCGAGTCAGATTCAAGTCAGACCATGATACAATTTACAGACAATATTGTAGTGGCGGGACGTGACATTACATTTATGTACTTACCACCATCTCATTTTGGCGGGATAGGTCACCATCATCTACTTGCATCATAAAAAAATGTACGTGTGCTTTATTCTATCTTCAAATATATTCAGATGAAGTGGATCTTAAATATTAAACCAATTAATCTTGACATCAATTTGACACCATCATCTAAGGATTTAGTTTATAAATGAGAATTTACAAGTAATCGATCAAGGAGAATGGCATTAAACAATTATTAGAGGGTCACAGATTAGATGAGGTGTAAGGGACCATGCAAACAAGATGCGTAAGAAATTACATCCACATTTGATCAGTCTATCTTCATTATCTTGATTCTTAAAAAATGAAGAGTTATAAGTCATTGATCTTGTATAACTTATTTGATGAGATGGAATGATTCAATAAGCATGCAATTGCACTCGCACTCACAATTTATGTTATTTTCTTTACAAACGATGGTTTGTTTGAGATTGGTTCTGCAATCAGTTGCAGTCTTGCTGAAAAAAAAAATTCAGCCAGTTGTTTGTCTTGCCGTTGGCATCCAGTTGAGGAAAAACGGTCCAAGACCAAGTTTATACAGGTTGTTCTATGTACAATCCAAGTGCTGGATGGTAGTTCTGCCACCTGTTTGAGACGTGAACAGCGTGTAGGACTGTCCACTGCGGCAAAGTCCAGGCCGGCACAGATAGGGGTGTTGTGTCTCAACTAGCAGACACAGGTACCCAGGCGTCCTTGCTGATTTTCCCAGCGTATACAGGCTTGGAGGAATCCAGCAGAGCTAGCGTACATAAGGGGTTTTCGTCTACTGTCCTATAATCTGTGACAATCCCCAGTTCCAGGCCTCCTCTTCCGTCAGTTCAGGGAAATAGAGAAGAAGGGTTGTGCAAATCAATTGCAGATTTGGCATTGGCTCGTGAGAGATATATCGCACATTCATTGGTTTTCTTCTGCAAGTTTTATTTGTTTATTTCAGAACCATTTAATTATCAAACTTCTTCTATAATTTGAGATTAGGTATTCTTTATCTTACCTATCCTACATCACACCACCCAAACACACCTATTTCAAAACAAGCCTCCCATTTCATCTCTCTCAATTTCAACCAAACTCTTTAGGCCACCACCATTGACACTACTAGTGGGAAATATCATGAGCTCAAAGAAGCTAAGTGAGATGATAAAGAAATGGCAAAAAATAGCAGGTAAGGGAAGGAAAAGGTGAAGGAGTAGCAAGGGCTATTTTGTAGTTTACACTAGGGGTTGACAATTCACGACATCTGAATTTTCGGCAGATATTTCTTCTCAGCCAAGATTTTTCTCTCTCCTCAATTTTTTTTGAAAATCTCAATGATTTTTTTTTGAAAAATCATTTAAAAAAATAAAAAAGGCTGTTTTTTTTATTTAAAAAAAAATATAACCGATATTTCAAATATCGCCCGAGATATCGACTGGGCCCACATCGATATTTGTATTTTTTTAAAATAAAAAATAAAAATCAGCTGATATTCAACCGAGATCTCAGACATATCGACCGATTTTTTTATCTCTGGCCGGTACTATGCGTATCTGCAAATATTTCGACCCCTCATTTACACCAAAGACGGGAAAAGGTTTGTGGTGCCTATGTGTTATTTGAATAAACCCATTTTTAAGAGTTCTTCTGGAGATGGCTGAAGAGGAGTTTGGATCTGTCGTTCATGAGCCTCTCAAAGTGACATGTGAGGAAGAGCTGATGGACTACATTGTCTCTTTGCTCAAGAAGAATCACCCTCCTGGTGAAGTGGAGAAAGCCCCTGTTTTCACCACTTGTAGAGTAGTTTCACTCTCTTCATTTTTCCCTCTCTGCCATGCATACAATCAAGAGCAAGAAACCATGGTTTTGTAATTTTGGGTTGACCTAAAATATATTTTTGAACCTTTGCTGGTGTTTTTAGTTTAAGCAAAGGGAACTATTTTAAATTAACAACTACAATGTGAATACAAATTCCCTTACTTGGTATTTTAGAGTACAATAGTTTTCCTTTCTTTTTCTTCTTCTTCATTTTTTAAATGAGTGCATGATGCCTGCAACAATCTTGGTTGAGGCTTCAAACATGAAAGAGTGGTAAAGAAGGGACGAGAATCTATGCAACATGCTTTGTATTTTGAATCATAAAACTTGGTTCATGATTGAATCAAATAAAGAAATAGAATTTTTACACTTTAAACAGTAAAAATTTCTCATTTTTACTTTAAAAATCTTCTCAATCACGTATGTTTAAGTTGACTCTTGACTCAAACATGATTGAGAAGCAGATTCAGCCTGGGAATCAACTCATCAATCGGGAGTCCAGAAGAAAGTCAGTTTTAGCAATTTTAAAGCTAATATCTATGTAACTCATCTAGTACGATGTAAATCATAGTTTGAAAATTTAAAATTCAAATTTAACTCAGTCAAATCTTATCAAGTAATAAGTGCAACTTTTTGAATTCAACTAAAAAGAAACTCAATAAATTTGGATTAAATTTTATCAAGTCGAATCAACTTAGAGCAAATGCTTGAGTTTTCTTTTATTTTTTAAACTATGACATGGGTATGTTCTTTTTTGCATCAGACACTGAATTCATTAATTTGATTTCTCTAGTTGAGTATTCATCATTAAAAAGAAAAAAAAATCAAACTATTGAGAAAAAAAGTTCAATTCGTTGAAGAAAAGATATTTTATTTTGTAACAAAATTTAGCTCTCGAATTCATCACATCAAAATTAACCAACTTGTATTACATCATGCTATCATAGCATAGGATTTCAAGGAGATACTAGTGACATCAAAACAACAAAAATTATCAAATTCACCTTAGAAAAATGATACTATAGGAACATAATCCACATCAGAGCTTGGAAGTTGCAAGCTTAATGAGATCCTTCCTCAGTATTTTGCCAGATGGGTTCTTGGGAATGGCTGCTATAAATGCTACTCTCCGTATTCTCTTGTAAGGAGCAACCTACAACATAATCAACATCTTAGTAGTTCATAATTTTTTAAAAAATAATTAAATCTGGTTAAATACAGTCAAGTCGAGTAAGTTGGTGAATTTTTGTTTACTCTTTCAAAAAAGTTGATGTATATCTGAAAGGATTGACTTGACGGTTAAGATGTTAGTCTTATAAATTGGAGTCTTGTATTTCAATTTACTCTCAACCCCTTTCAGCCATTCTCAATGAGATTATTCTCTATCGACTAAACTAATGTGTGTGGATTGAGAGATTTACACATCCCCGTGAGATTAGTTTCACCTCTAATATAAGATGAAAATACTCGTTAAAAAGTTGATAAAACTCACCCAACTGGTCAACAAAGAATTGACGAATAAACAATTTTATCTCGTTTATATTAAGTTATACTTTTAAACTATGATGTTTATCATTTAATTTATGTAGACTTGCCTGTCTTGCAATATATTCCATAACTTGGCTGTCGGATAGATGGCTTCCTTCCTTCCTAACCACATAGGCCATGGGGAATTGGCCGACGACCTTGTCTGGAAACCTGTTTCACAAAAATAATATATTAGTTGCACCCACAGCAGAGTCGTGTTTGCAAGTTGCAACGAATCATTAGCAAGTATTATTCTAAGATTAAACATGTCTATAGATAACCTTCATATGCAAAGGTGTGACATTCAAAATTAAATCAGTGCAAATCAATATCTAATGTTGTAAGGTTCAGAATGTATCATACAGTTTGACATAGAGATTGGACTTAATTAAAACAACTTAATTTACACTTCAGCTTTTAACAAATTTCAAGAGGAGATCAAGAGATTTTTTTTTATAAGCAGAGAACTATAAAGATGATGTGTTTAAATATAGTTCGAATGGTTTAATGGTGTCTATTCAGGGTTCCGGAGTGTTGCAGAGAAGTGAAAGGAGATAGAGTCGGGATGACTTTTGAATTGAAATGTGTCAAGTCCGATCTTTAAAAGTCAGGTCCAAATATTCACTTCAAATTATTAGATGGATCTTTGGTCCAAACTCAGATTTCTTCCATCTGATCTTAACTCAACCAGATTGCCTAATTTGCCATCCTTTACCCATTCTTTTAGTCAGTAAGTATGAAGTGACAAAATTCTCACATCGATTAATTTGAAAACTTAATGATTCTATATAACACTTTGATGAACTCTTCTTTCAATGATTAGTTTTTAAAAGTGAATTCTACCTCAAAAAGATTTCAGTGTCTTGATTTTCTAAAACTAAGATGTAAAACAGAGTCAACTTGGCTAAACTCGGTTGATTGAAAAAAGAATGGTAGGTCATCTCTTTAAACTTATATATAAAAGTTCAGAAATTCTAGAGTGATGAAATGGTAAAAACGAGGGGATTACAAAATGGTGGGAAAGTTGTGAAAAATAATACTAACAATTATCCAATATATGAGATCATATGGAAAATACTATAAAGTTCTGTATTTTGCTTTCTATTCAGATAAATATTTAAAATTAAAATATGAGATATTCAAACTAAAATAATATGAGACTTACCAAAAGTAGAAGTTTCGCTTGTTTTATTGGACTAGAAGCCAATCAATCGGTTTAAGTGTTTAACAATGAATTAGCTAATGTTTCTGATTAAACTAATAAAAACATTGAGTCTTATGATAGAAAGAGAGTTATTCAATGAAATAAAGACATACGGGATAACAGCAGCATCAGATACTTGTGGATGAGTGAGCAACAAGGCCTCTAATTCTGCAGGAGCCACCTGTGGAAGCCAAATCCATCGTCAATCAAACTTACAGAAATCTAGAATCAGAAAAATGTTTGCAAGGAAAAATGGAAATTCACCTGATAACCCTTGTATTTGATGAGTTCCTTGAGCCTGTCTACAACGAAGATGAATCCATCTTCATCGATGTAGCAGAGGTCACCTGTTCTCAGCCATCCTTCCGAATCAAGGGTCGATGATGTCGCCTCTGGGTTGCTGAAGTAACCTTTACATTCATCAACTTTTAATCGATTAATTGAACACCATTTGCATCACAGAATCCAATTTTATATAAAAATATTTGAATAGTAACATCTCTATACTTTTTAATAAATTTCAATATCAATCTTTGTATTGAATTTTTAAACAACATCTACTAATTTTTAAATAACTTTTATCAATACTTAAAAATTCTTATTTCAAAATAAATGATGGATTAAATTTACTAAGAGTGAAACTTGAGCAGGTCCGACTCTGGCTTAAGGTCAAATAGGCAGCCGCCTAAGGCCTAAGGCTCTACTAGTGTGTTGGGCCTAAGGCCCCTAAAATGTCAAGGCCAGTCCTGAACTTGAACTAGGTTTTAATTCAATTCATATGACCCAACTTGATTTCATTGGATTCTGTATTTAAAAATTTAGCATCCGAATAAGACGAGTTAAAAAGTTTGTATAAAATTTGAGTTGGATAAATAAATCGAACTCAATCTGAGTTTTAAAAAATATAAAAAAATTAATTCTGTTTTTTTTCCAAATTTAACTTAAAACTAGATCGAACTGTAGATCCAAATCAGATTAGGTCGTAATAAATCAGTAACTCAGAGCTGAATCAGATCAAATTTAATAATATCTAAAATTAAATTTGATTTATTGAATCTAGCACAACTCCATCCCTACATTTAATGATATTCATGCATTTCACGACAACGATGACAGTGTATGATGCTTTCACCGACTCAATTTGTCCAAGCCTTAGAAAAAACTTATGGCCGCCCATGTGACTGGAAAGTGGTGGCAAATGGCAACTACTCCCCGGTACCAAAGGCTAAGGGGCCGTCTAAAATTATTAAAAGTTTATCATGATTCTTATGCCATTTCAAAAAGTAGGGAGACTTATTGCTATTTTCCATTTTCGCTGTAAAATAAATGGTGGCCTCATCCTTAATTTGCCCCTTTTCTTAGCAATTTCATTTTTATATAGTGTGCGTCTTCCACAACTTTCTAACCTTTCATGACGCTAGGCCCGCGAAGCCAAAGCTCTCCCGTCTGTTTCAATCCCAAGGCCGCTCCACTCTCCGGATTCACGATCTTCGCCTCCATGTTCGGTGAGAGAAGTCCCGCCGTTCCGAACCTCATGCTCTCCTGCAACGAATCCGTCGACGCTCCGATCCCCGTTGTCTCCGTCAGTCCGTACCCCTGCAAGATCGTCACCGTCGGATACTTCGCCAAAAACCCCTCGATCACCTCCTTGCTCAACGGCGCGCCTCCGGACAGCACTGTCTTAAGGGCTCCGACATTGTACTTGGACTGGATCGCGTCCGCACCGTTTGTCATCGCCACCAGGATCGGCGGCACCAGCGGCAGGTACGTCGCTCGGTACCGTCCGATGGCAGCCATCATCTCATCCATATCGAATTTCGACAGCACAACGACCGTCGATCCCGACGCCAGCAGCCCCATCGCGAAGGCCGCCATGCCATACACGTGGAACATCGGAACGGTGCAGATGAACGTCTGCTGGCCGTCCTCCAGCTGGAATCGGCTTATTATCGTCTGCACCATCGCTATTAGATTCCGGTGCGATGATACCACTCCTTTACTCATCCCCGTCGTGCCCGACGAGTAGAGAAGGCTTGCCGTGTCGTCTTGTCTGATTCGATCCTTAACTCGGGCACTACGACTCGGCTCCTCCCTCATCATCTCCTCTATCGAAGCCACGACCTTGATGTTGAGCTGCCGCTTCTCTTCCTCACTGCCGAGGAGGACGATAGGGAGGGAACTCGGCTTTTCTCTAAAATTGAAAGAGGAAGAGAGAAAAAGAAAGAATTAGAATAGTTGTCTTTATTCATCTAAATTAAGTTTTCACTTCGCAAGGGCCAAAGTTTTAGACATAATTAGACTGAAATAAGGTGAAATTTGTTAAAAAAAATTACATATTTTTTTTTAAAAAGGCCAACATTGATAATATTTACATTTTAATTCGAACTGAAGATGGACAATTTCAATTTTGGCCAAAATTTATAGTTGAGTCCAACTTATTTCAAGATTAGCCTTATTTTGAACTGTTATAATATTATAACAACTTTATGTTAGTCTTTTAATTTCAATCTAAAAACGACAAAATTAAAAGTAATAAATTATCAATTTTAATCTAATTTAACTCACTTCTGGTTGAGTTTGGAGATGAGCTGGAGAGTGGTGAAGGCGAGGACGGGCTTGGAATCGGCGATCTGTTTGGCGATTTCTTGTGGAGTATTGAGGGGGTTGGTGGTGGTGATGACGGCGCCGAGAGACATGACAGAGAGGCATACGATGGGGAAGTAGATGGAGTTGGGAGAGAGGAGGAGGACGACATCGCCCTTGCGGATGCCAAGGCGGGACAGTGAAGTGGAAACGGCATCGACAGCTTTCCAGAGCTCCGGAAAGGAGATATGGCGGCCGGAGGCGGCGTCGATGAGGGCAACGGTGCCAGCGTGGCGGCGGGAGGAGATGAAGGAAGTGATGTCGAGGAATTCGTCGGTGGGGAGAGAGAGCGGCTTTCGCTTGCTGTAGAAGATGCAGTTCGTGCTACAGAAACCGCTCCTCGGGTCGATCTCCCTCCTGCTACCGTACCCCATAGGTGAACGGTAAATTAAGAATTCTTACTCTTGCTCTGCTTCTTCCTCCTCCTTTATGAGCTACCGTGACTTTATGGAACAGGTAAGGCTGATAAAATCATTTTAGGCACGTGAGTATTGAAGGTGAGAGACACGTGGTACAGAGTCATTTGCTACTACGAATGCTTTATCTCGTGGGTCCACACCGACTCCGTCCACTTGGTGGAACATCAGCATCCTGATGGCTGCCTCTTCTATTGCCTTTGATTGCTCTTAAACATTCTCTTCTTCTGAATAAAGTAATTAATTTTAATGATATTAATAAAGTAAAGATTAACTAAGGTGGGCATTTAGATATGAGTTTTTTCTTTCTGCGTACACGGATTTTCAAAATTTTAAAGAAAATTATCATTTTGCCTTTCTATGTCACCATAGTTCGAACGTGAGATAAGAATATTTTTCCTTCTTCGGACTATAATATCGTTCAGACCATGCTTCATAAGTAAATTAGATTATTCGTATTAAAAAATAAATATATATCAGATCGTCCGAACCATGACACTAGCATGGTACGGACGATCTGAACTCAAACAATGACCGTAAAATTCTATTTCTCTCAGTTAAAATCGTCCGAATTATTATTCATGTGTAAATTCTACCGTCTGGACCATCCTATAAATGTATATAAGATCGTCTGAACCATCCTCTAACAACGATTGTAAAATTCTATTCCTCTCAGTTAAGATCGTTCGGACTATTATTCATGTGTAAAGACCATCCTATAAATGTATATAAGATCATCCAGACCATCCTCTAGCATGGTCCAGACGATCTAAACTCAAGCAACGACTGTAAAATTTCATTCCTCTCAGTTAAGATCGTTCGGACCATTATTCATGTGTAAATTATATCGTCCGAACTAAAGAATAAATATATATAAGATCGTCCGGACCACCCACTAGAATGGTCTGAGAGGATGGTCCGTACGATCTAGTGGATGGTCCAGACGATCTTATATATATTTATTCTTTAGTTCGGAGGATAGAATTTACACATGAATAATGGTCCGGAGGATCTTAATTGAGAGGAATGGAATTTTACAGTCGTTGCTTGAGTTTAGATCTTCCGAACCATGCTAGAGGATGGTCTGGACGATCTTATATATATTTATAGGATGGTCCGGACGGTAAAATTTACACATGAATAATAATCCGGATGATCTTAACTAAGAGGAATAGAATTTTACAATCATTGCTTGAGTTCAGATCGTCCGAACCATGCTAGAGGATGGTCCGAACGATCTTATATACATTTATAGAATGGTCACATGAATAATAGTCCAAACGATTTTAACTGAGAGGAATAGAATTTTACAGTCGTTGCTTGAGTTCAGATCGTCCGAACCATACTAATGTATGGTCCGGACGATCTGATATATATTTATTCTTTAGTACAGACGATATAATTTACGCATGAAGCATGGTCCGAACGATATTGTAGTCCGAAAGAAGGAAAAATGTTCTTATCTCACGTCCGGACTATGCTGGCACAGAAGGACAAAATTGTGATACCCCATCCCTCCCTCTCTTGAAGTCCCACATTGGTGGGAGAGAAAGGAGGGAGTAGGTTTATTAGAAAGCCACCTATGTGTAGCTTAGTGTGAGGCCTTTTGGGTCAGGCCAGGTGGGCTTGGGCCCCAATGTAAAACCGTGCGGGTTCGAGCTTGTGTGCGAGGCCCAAAGCGGACAATATCACACTGAGTCAAGCCCTAAGACCTGTGTGTTCGGGTCAGGTCGTTACAAATGGTATCAAAGCCGAGATCAACACTCGGACTGTGTGGGCTTTCCTCCTTCCCTGCAGTTGTTGAGCTGGACAGGATCGAGCTGGGGACGGCTCGAGACTTTAGGGGGGGTGATTGTGATACCCCATCCCTCCCTCTCTTGAAGTCCCACATCGGTAGGAGAGAAAGGAGGGAGTTGGTTTATTAAAAAGCCACCCATGTGTAACTTAGTGTGAGGCCTTTTGGGCCAGGCCAGGTGGGCCTAGGCCCAAATGCAAAACCGTACGAATTCGAGCTTGTGTGCGAGGCCCAAAGCGGACAATATCACACTGAGTCAAGCCCTAAGCCCTGTGTGTTCAGGTCGGGTCGTTACAAAAATGATAATTTCCTTTAAAATTTTGAAAACTCGTATATACTGAAAGAAAAAACCCGTGTCTAAATGTCCACTCATAAACTAAAATAAATATATTAACATAATTTTAGTGGTTATTGACGCTAGGGTTATCCTGATACTAAATCAGCGCTGACGTTTGAAAATTCAAAACTCCAACTGGTATATGACAAGATGTATGAATAATTAATAAAATATCTTTATATTATTTAATTAAAACAAAGTCTACAACGATGGCTTGATCAGTCAATGAATCAAAGAGTCCATTTGAATAAAGTCGATAAAAAGTTAAGAAATTTATAATAAGCTATAGTTGTTGTTTTTTAAATTTTTCAGTTATATATATATATATATATATATATATATATATATTGAAAGTGAGATTAATATGTAGTTAAAAGATCATTCACAAGTAGAGTTGGTAATAAGTTGAGTACGGTCGCATTTAGATTTGAGTCAATGATCTTCAACCCATTATTATTTACTTGTTTATTAAATAAGTCAGTCAATTTGAATCTGTATTAGTTCGAATCTTAAAATTTTAAACCCATATCTATTTAGATTATTCGGATTTGATTTGAGTAATTGGATTAAGTCAAATTTAGATTCGAGTCTATTCTTTGATTATTATGACTTCAGTCCGACCCCACATGTCACGCAATTTAAAATTATGTTAACTTGTGACCATCTAACTTGTATAGTTTTTTATTGCATTTTATGCATGAATGAATACGATGTACGCCGTGACATATTGTATAGTTGTATACTTGTATACCAGTGGGCGTTGTTATCCTTTCGTAAGGAGGAATGTAGATTTATCTATAAATATGGAAAATTTGTCAAATATTTCTATATTAAAAAAATATAAAAATTAATATGTGGTTAGTGATTATTGCCTTTCATTATATGGCAACTGATGACAACTTTTAGTATTGAATTCGAAGATTATGCATAAGATTCTTCTGTTGGTTTTTGTATCTTAAATTTTAGGATAGGGTTCGGCTATGCTGCGTATTGAAATGAAAAAGGAAAAATAGCAAAAGAAATCAATTGTATTAAATGTTTGAAACGACGATGTGGAAAATTAGACATTCAAAGTTGAGGTGACCTTGTTTGCACGCGGACAAACAATTGTGCATAGAAATGTAAAATATCAATAATATATTAAAGTAGTTGGAAGTGCTGCAGCAAATTAAAAATCACTTACATTGATTTGGGAAGGATTTGATGTCTCATGGGAAAGGAAATGGAGACGGTAAGGGCGGTTGGGTGTGAGAGGGAGACAGGGATGGACGGTGAGGATGGATGAACCGGTCCGGATGGCAGTAGTCACGGTCACTCGAACACCGTCGGTCGTGGGACTCTGCAGAGAACTCGGCACTGTAGAAGGGGCCTCTCGAATCCACGAGAGAATGAAGAAGAAGAGAAAGGAGATAGACGGAAGGAGGAAGGGAATCCACCCTAAAGAGAGAAAATGAGAATTTCAATTCATTCATGCATATCCATTCTTACATCCATGGTGGGTTTTATAACAAGGAAAGAAGCAAAAAACTTGTAAGTTCTGCACACAGAAGAAAAGAAACGAAAATGAAAAGAGATCTTAAGAAGGAAAATGGAAAGGTGAAGCTGCTGTGGGTTCTTTGGATTCTTTAGATAGGCTTATACATGGATGGAATCAAATTTACAAATAGAAAACACATGCTTGCATGAGAAGTTTGGATTGACCAATCAAGGTAAGGTTGTGTTCTGCTGAGTTTGGGTAGGTATCATAGGGCAGGGTATGATGGGAGTATGCATATCAAGTTGCTGTTATTGGGCTTGGAATAGTCTGTATGATTCAGTAGGTTTGGGTTGAGTTTGGTTTCGAGTTGCTAATGATTTTAAATATAATCTACTTACATTTATTGTTCAAATCATGTTTCTGTCGGTATTTATTGCTGTTTTAAATTCGACAAACATCTTTAACTATCAATATATAAATGATTAGATGTCCATTAATTATATTAAGATATACCAGCTATCGTGCTCAATGCTCATCATGTTGATGGAGTGGTTGGCACTCAGCAATCCTTTGAATTAAATAAGTTATGTTTAGATATTGTTTCTTACTTAAATCTACCTAAGAGGTCTCCAAATTATTTGCTAATCAAATTTGTTTTAGGGCCCACTTAAGATGCATGCCTGTTATAGATGAAGAAGATGGGTTTAGATTTTAGAGCCTCCATCTATGAGGATAAGAACTTTGTTTGATCCAAATTTTTCTTTGTATTTTTTCATTTGGTCTTTATTTCATGACCATTTAGAAAATTTTAAATGGCGTGCATAGGTTGTTGCATCAAATTTTAAAACCTTTCTGAATTTCTTTTAAACAGTTCTAATATTTATTATCTTTATTTTTTTATTAAAACTCTAAAAAGGTTCTTTGACCTTTCACTTTGTTATTTTTTAGATTCATGTTTAGGAAATCACTTTAAAATCAAAACCACTTAAAGAGTGAAGGTTGACTACAAATTATTCTTTATAGATTAGTAATGTTTAAAAGATTAAGTAAATAATAGTAGATTAATAATAGGAGATTTTTTAAAATCTTAATAGAAAATTAGGATTATTTAAATAATTGAAAAATAAGGGCTTCTCATACCATTGTTGCTTTTCCCTTTGAATTGGGTGTCATCTGTTTATAACTTTGAAATTTAATTATTTTAGTGCTGCCCTCCAGTTGAAGAGAGAAGGGTGGAAGAGTGGTTGAGCCAAGGGCTCCACCATCTACAGAATATGTTGAAAGGATGCAAAGAATCTAAACCTTTCTTTCACTAGTTATGTCAGCATTATTCTTGCTTAGCTTGCTTGAACATAAAAGATTTATACATCTTGTTCTTATCTCTCTAGAGTCTAGTCTACTCACCAACAAGTCATCAAAAGGATTACTATTTGCCCTTTCCTTTTCTAGCCAACACCCTAATAAATTTAGAGCCCACCTTAAGTTAATGGCCTTATTTAATTTAGGAATCACTTTTAGTCATTTACAGCCAGCCCATGGTAGTGGTACCATAATTAGAGCCAATCTGTACTGGACGGCAGGATTTATTAAAAAGATTAATTTTTTTTTTTTTAAATTTATGTGTGAGAACTATAGGATACTCCGTCTAAAACCTCCACCGATAAGCTAACTACTCCTAAAACAATCAAGACTCGAATCTACAACCTCCCTAGATAATATATGTCCCTCACATTTTAATGAATTAGTGGGACCATCCAACTTGCAACTACAGAATTCATATGGCAATTCGAGTTCCCACTTCCCATTGATTGAAAATGTTGATCCATAAGTCTAAAAATTAACATAAAATAAAAACTAAAAGAAAGAACTAGTTTCTAATCTCTTTAATTTTATTTATATTATTAAATAAAAAATATAATATACGATTTGATAAAAATGAAAGAAGTCACAAAGAAACATGATGAAATTTATTGCAATTGTCAATGTATTCATATTCATAGTGAGATATGAGCAATTTCACTAACCTCAGTAATAACTATATTGTATTCCTTTATACCTAACTTAATAAAAAAAAAATGAAATTTTGACTCTAGAGATCTCTAGAAATACATCAGATTGGAAATCTGGATATAAAATTTCAAAAAAATCTTTATACTTTTAGGGTCAGAGACTCTATTCTAACTTTTAAAACAGAATCTCTGACCAAACCATCAAATGCGCCAAACCATCTGAGCTTTCAGCACCGGTTTCCTACTCCTCTTAATAAAAGAAAAATTCCCTTCGTTTTCATAACAATACCCAAGAACATGGCAACCTTGCTTTGCGTCCTCTTCCTCTTCCTCTTCCTCCTTTCCTGTTCAATTGCGTGTGATCGTTGCGTCCATCAATCAAAGGCCTCTTATTTTTCTTCGCCTTCCTCACTCTCTTGTTAGTATCTATAATCTCTCTCTCTCTCTCTCTGCTCAATGACTTTCTGATAGTAATTTAGATTAATGGGCGTTGTATTTTTTATAATCACTTTATTGTAATTTTCATTTAGCTGGGGCTTGTGGATATGGTTCCATGGCTTTGGGTTTTAATGGAGGAGATGTAGCAGCTGCAAGCGCTTCCCTATATAGAGGTGGAGTTGGTTGTGGGGGATGCTTTCAGGTTCTTTCTCCTCTTCCTCTTAAAAAATAAATAAATTATTATACATATAATTTGTATTTCTTTACTTCTGAATGATTAGTTTCGATTATCGTGCTCCTGTAAGTCAAAACCAAACTCTGTTATTTAAATATGTCTTTAAGATGGTTTAGTGTTTAGGACAGTTTGATTTATTCTAAAACAACTGCATTTTTTTTTTTTTCATTTTTCCTGAAAATATCATCTTCCACTGGTACTAATATAGTTGGTGCTTGTGATGAAAATTTTCTATTTTATAATAATGTTTTATTGTATTTTTCATTATTTCAATATCACAGTTTAAATGGTTTGACCTTTCAGTTGAATTTTTAGATTAAATTATGATAAAAATATATTAAATCAATAGTTATTTTTAAATATTGATTGAGCAGATCAGATGCAAGAATGCAGAATTTTGTACTATGGCAGGAGTTAAAGTAATTGTTACTGATTTAAACAAAGAGAATGGAACGGATTTCGTCCTCAGCAGCCGAACTTTCATGGCCATGAGTAGGAAGGGCATGGAACAAGAGTTGAAGAAGCTTAAGATAGTTGATGTAGAGTATAAGAGGTAATAGACTAGTTTTTTTCTTTTCTTTTTAAGAGGGTCCAACCAGAACAGATGATGAAAATCTTGAACTTCTCAAAGGAAAATCAGGTGTCCATGTCCATTGGTGTGGAACTTGTGTCAATTGGACAGCTCTTGGATGGACCATATAGCTAGCTTGTTCTTTTTGCTCTGTTTTCTCATCCATCTTAATGCATGTTTCGATAGGGTCAGACCTCACTTACAAATTTCAGTTTAATTTTTTAAAGTCTTAGTCAAAGTATGTATTTATGAACATATTAGTCAATGCTTTTGAAATAACTTGCAAAATTGTAGAAAATTTCTCACTGTCAATAGTTAGTAATTATGAAAAGAAAGACTGATGGATTTATGTAATTATAACTTGAAAATATGACACAGGATACCATGTGAATACAAGAAGCAGAACTTGGCAGTAAGGGTAGAAGAGAGTAGCCAAAACCCATTTTACTTGGCAATCAAATTTCTCTATCAGGGTGGCCAAACTGACATCACCGCCGTTGATATTGCTCAGGTACAATGATATGCAGCTTACACTAATAATCTTGCCTAACCACTTCTACAAGAATTCACTGTGTCCGCACGATTGGAGAGCTCAAAGCTGGAACCATCATTAAAAAAGGAATTTTTATTCAAATTTAGTAGAAAATTTGTCTATCCTAATAAACACCTGTGGGCTCAATTTCATTTTACAATTCTAAATGAATATTGATTACATTAAATTATTGATCAATTATCGTATAAATTGTTGAAATCATGGAAAGAAAACATGTTAAATACAAATGCAAATACCAAAACGATTTGTTTTGGAAATTTTGATTTGGTTTTTATATGATGATGCACACATTTTGGACAATGAAGGTGGGTTTGACGAGTTGGCGGTACATGACTCGGAATCATGGTGCTGTGTGGGAGACAGATCGAGCTCCGGCTGGACCGTTGCAGCTCCGGCTAGTCGTGACAGGCGGCTTCGATGGGAAGTGGATTTGGGCGCAGGGTGTGCTTCCAGCCGATTGGAAGGTCGGAGTTGTCTATGAAACAGGGGTTCAGATCAGTGACATCGCTCAAGAGGGATGTGTTACTTGTGACATTGGAGATTGGAAATGATCCTCTTACATTGTTCATCAGAAATTATTTTGTAATCAAAAGGTTTCTTAGCTCAAATGGTACAGTTTTTTTTTTTCCTTTAGCCTCTTAGAAAGAATTTTGTCTTTATGGGAATAAATAGATTTATTCATTTCTTAATTTAATTAGTTATTTTTTTTCATATTTTTAATTTTTAAACCTACAACATTTAAAAACATGATTTGATTGATTTGATGAAAGTAAGTCTTTTTTAGACTTCATAATCAAACAATGTCTTTTAATGTGCATCTATCATTGACCTATTTGGTCGGTTTCATATCTATGTTTGAAGATTAAATTTATAGGTGATCATTTTATTTTAGATTCACCTTATAAAATAGTCTAAAACTCTAAATCATATTTCATCTAATGGTGTTTCATTTTACAGATTAATCATCTCATTAGAAACACCGAGCAATTTATCTGATTTCAAACGGTAGTGAGTTAGACCCTGGTCAAAATGATTATGCTAGTAGTTTAAAAATTCAAAAAAAAAAATTAGATAAGTCAATTCAAATTAATTTGAGTGAATAACTCTGCAAACTATACAATTTTTTTTTTTTTTTAATTTATTTGAGTCTAAAATTTTATATAAATTACTTAATTCAATTGAATATCACCTTGATTCAAAGTGAATGCTCAGCTCTACTACGAAAGGGCAAGTAAGCTCTTGTTAAGAAACTCGATCCGGCTCGATTTCAGCCGAAGCCAACTGAAAAGTGATGGACCCATGTAAATTGCATGAGTATCAAATTTGGTAACCAACGGGAGTTACCAACGGGAGTTTCGGATGATGGAGTGATGGACCCAAGCACAAGTCACCTTGGGCTTTTTCGAGTGAGACTATGAGTGCGGTTTGAGCCGGGCTCATCGAATAAATATCAGACCTGATTTTCCAAGAGTATGATCCAGTGGATAGACGCGGTTGGAGGCTGACTAAAGAAGATGGGGTGGTGTAGTGACGGAGAAGATCGGTTAGCAGAGATCTGGATTCCATGTCTGGTCGAGAGGATGGAAGAAGATCATATCGAGGAGTGTAAGGAGAGAGAGAGGGGACTCTCTGCCGCAAGGGAAAAAAGGAGTTCGGAAAAAAAAAAAAAAGGCCCAGGGTTCTAGCTCTATATCATGTGAAATTTAGAATTTGACTCGATAGCCTCTCTCCTTACACTTTGTATATGTCAGGGGTTCAAATCTCAGCTAATACACCTCGGTTTTGGCTGATATTTGACCCAAAAAAAAAGAGAGAGTAATATTAACCGATATTGTGGAACCGAGATATTGGCCGAGATGTCGAAATCTTGGCCCCACCGAATTTTGGACCCCTGGTATATATGTTGACATACAAGCCTACAAATATATTAAATCATTTATCCTCATGTATCATTCACGTACTACACATAATATTACAAGATATAATTGAATTTCAGTATTTGAGCTGAAGGTTTCTATGCGATTGCTTTATTTTTGTATTTTTTTTCTTTTTATACATTTCTGAGATCGTTTTTAGAATTTTTTATAATGATTACCAATTATAGGCTATATGATATTTGAGTTTTTTGTATAAAACTTTATTATTTAATTAATTTAATGTTTCTTTTATAAAGAAAATATTTATATCTTCAATCTTAAAAATGTTTAAATTTGAATATAAATTTGACAACGTAAAATGGATGAAAGTATCGATTATAAATTTAAATTTCAACATGTTTCAAAGCTAAATTTGAAGTCAATAATATTAAGTAGATTTGAATGAATATATCAGGAAGACTCAAAAAATGTTCCCATTTAAGGAGGTTGCTAATTTCCAAAGTGTGCCACATATTTTTTTTTTTTTACAGAAAATGATTGAAAATTAGTTAGTTGAAGCTAAATTATATTATTTTAAAGTTTTTCTGTTCAAATAATTCGGATGATCTCCAAAGTGTCACTCTAAGAGGCCAGACCTAGATGGTCATCGGTGGCCCGTGATAACTAGGATTCAAATCCAAAATTTACCTCACTTGGGGAGCCGATTCCGACCCGTTTATATCATTGACTATCCCCAACAGAGGGAGAAACACAGAGAGAGAGATGGGAGGAGGGCATGGACATGGACAGAGTACCACTTTCAAAGGAATGAGTCTTCATCATCCAAAGCGATGGCATGTCCTCACCGGAAAAGGCATGTGTGCCATCATGTGGTAATTTATCCTCCTTTTGTTTTTCCTATTTCCTCCCTTACATTTCCTAATTACCCCTTCTCCACAAACTCTAGCTTGCTCTCATATTTTTCTACATATCTTCTGTTCAGATGCATTCGACCCAACTCATTCCTTAATGTATATGTGCACAATCTTTTTTTTTTTTTTTTCATGTATGGATTCTTTTATCTATGCCCCAATTTCAATAGCAGCTTTAAATCATGTCTGGGATGTAAAATTGGATTTAATTTCGATGATTAAGTTGCTTTTGAATCTTCCCCAAATGAATGCGCACTAGGTTTTAGTAATCCCAATGAAGTGGATGGTTGCCCACTGATGGAGACGACTGTTTGGATCACCCAGATCAGACAAGAATAAGCGCCATAGAGTATTAGATTGGTAAATTGGATTTAAAGTACTAATTTTCTAAATAAAACAAAATTACTAATTCTAATCCAATTTGCCAAATTAACACGATCACTTTTATCAATCGACACAATCTGAGCAGTTATCTATGACCTGTTCTACATCACCCATACATACTTGTCTAGGTGATTGGTGTGGCATTGTTTTTTTTAAGGCCTTTTTTTTAACTACAAATCAATGTACTTTTTTTAGTGTAACATGGGTATCTCTGCCCCACATTAGAGGTGAGACTAATTCTAAGGATACATGAAACCACCTGCAAGCCTTGTATATCATGTAACTCTTGGGAGGGTCGAACTTGAGACCTCTAGTCTATTCCCAGAAGCTCAAACCAACTGAACTACACCTGTGCTGGCCAAATCTACATGCATATTGTTGGTGGATTTTGGTTGGAGAAATCGCTGAAACAGCATCTTACTAACTGTGATATCCAATCTGAACACGGAATGGGATTGATATTTATCTGCTCCTTACAAGATCGTTCAAACCCAATTGAAATATGGGGTTTGTCCAAATGCTTTGGAAGTTACAGCAATGGAACATGTTCATTGGTGCGCATTATGTGATGGTCTTTTGCTACTTCATTTAACTGTTTCTGTGATATCCCATATTTAGAGTGCGCATGTTCACTGACTTTTTACTGAAAATTCCGTAAATGGTGAAGTGTACAGCAAGTGTTTCTTCCATTTCTGTAATACATAAATTCTACAAACCTAGCTCAACAAATACTGGATAATGATGTCTTTGCAAACTTGCCAATGCTCTGATTGATGAATCCATCCAAAATTGTGGCTGTGTTCATCTTTGACAGACCTTCAAATAAGAATGGGGTTCATATGGGCCACATATGGTAATATATCTAACAATTCAAATTTGATGAAGTGTGTTATTTACTTGCACTTATTACAAGTTTGCCATTTGAATCTTAGTTGATTTTAAATGACAACATCAAGCATGCTATTCCCATCTGATCAAGATATATATTTTTTACCAATTTTTTTATTTTATTTGGAGTTTATATCAAACAATCTCTCTCTCTCTCTCTGAATGATAAATGATAGCTTATGTTATACACTTATATAGGCATAATGAGTGATATGACATATATTACTAGCTACATGTTGCTAGGTCCTAATGTTGACCGTAAGGCCATCTTTGGCCAACTCTATTCCCTCACACACCCTATCCATCTGTGTATTGCAACACTCCCACTTGAACCTGTTCAATGATTAGGACCACATCGGATGGGATAAAGTGGGAACCAGTGGGAATACACAGAGGAGTAGTATGTTAGCCTTGATCATATGGAGCACATGGTTAACTTTTTGACCCACAACATGATAGTTACCATGTAGCTGACAGCATATTATCATTTATCATACAGAGTTGGTTTATATTTGATTTTTTCAAAAAATTGTTTTGTATTTGAAATCTAAGTTGATGTGCTCACTACATACACAGAAGACATGCAAAATGGATTACCATCTTTCATTATTTTTATTGGGGCTATGCAGCAACAGAAGATGTATTGGATGGCATTTTTTTCTTCCCAATTTTTTGTGTCCCTAGAATAGCTCTATACTAGATATTTAGGCTGAATATCATTTCCATATTCGACTTTTTCTGGATTTCCAATCATAGATTAAATCCCCATAGTTTAAGAGGTCACAAGATGTGCCTTATATGAATGATCACCAACAGATATAACCCATTTTGCATTGTATGTTCTGTAGGTTTTGGATTCTGTACAGGGCAAAGCAGGATGGTCCTGTAGTCTTGGTAAACTAATTTCTGCGTGTATCTTTTACCCCTTTTAGTCTTCATACTTTATTTTTGAAATCACATTGCATGTTTTTTTATAGGGTTGGCGTCATCCCTGGGAGGGCCATGAAGATCACTCTCATGGACATGCTCACGAACATGAGGTATTATCATATAATTCATGCTTCTTACAAGTTTATCGGGTTATGATGTGAGTGCATTTTACGCACGGAACCTTTGCATATTGTCATAAACTAAAATGATTATTTTAATTTGTCTGAAACTCTGAATGATCTAATGATTCTATACTAATGAAAGAAAATAGAGTCTTACTGTTTATATAGCTCATTCTTATGGCTTCTCAGCTTAGTAGCATCAACTTTGTCTGTCTGTCTGAGATAGGCCATTTTTAGCTTTTGAATGAGATGATTAACTCCACTTTCTTAGCAATACAACTCACTGAGTTATTGAACAATGTTATTGTCAGTTTCTAGTCTCTACTATTTGTTTCACATCTTTTCCAAGATTCTTAATAATAAATTTTTGCTTGGGGATTGTCAACATCCGTTGAAGTTATTTGTAGAACTTCTTGCTCTTGTTGTTATTATTATGGGTCTAGCATGAAATGGAAAATGATATCCACATTGAAATTATTTTACATCATTCCATGAAAACCTTTTCCATGGAAAATGATTTCTGCGACTTGGTCATTTTCCATAAGAATTGTGGAAAATTAATACTAGTAAAGTGGAAAAAAATAATTTCTATGACTTAAAAATTTCAAAGCCTATGACCCAATCCATTGACTTACCAAGGCTGAACCTGACCCATGACCCATGACCCAAGATCTAACCTAACCACGACTTGTGACCCGATCCATGACCCAATTGGCCTAAACGAGTCGACCCATTTCCAATACATGAAGCAACCAACTTAACCATGAACAATGGTCGACCTAACCCAACCTAAGATATGATCCACGACTTGACTCATAAGCCATGGTCCAATCTAACTAAAACACAATATCTCTAATGAGCCTAGCTTTACCCAAATGGAGCCTGGAAGCTCGAGGGATATTTTGGTGATTTTTCTATTTATGAGGTCATTATGTGAAAAATGTTTGAAAATTCACAGAACAGTAGATTTGAATATTTAGACCCTCAAACGTGGCACACACAATCCTCTCAAATAGCTACACATGTGAAAAATAGAAACTTGCACTAGTCCAATTCGAAGATCAGTCTTTTGTATTTTCGAGTATTTTTGGGATTTAACTAGAATTGAAAATTGATTATGAAAAATTATTTTCGAATGTTTGTTTTTGATGAAAACTTGTCTTCAAGCTTGGTTTTCAATGAGGATTTTTTGAAAAATGTCAACAGTCATTTTCGAAGTGCTTCAAAACCCGAATTCCAAAAGATCTGTTTTGCCATGTTAAGACCCGACCCATTTAGGTTGACTCTTGCCATAAACAGGGACCTTAGCCCTAGGGTTTGGCAGGAAACCGTAATCTCTTTACCTCTTTGGGAAAGTAAGGAGCAACCTAACTGCCCCTCTCCTCCCTGACCTTTCACCGCCGGCCACTCGTTGGCCCCCTCTTCTCCCTTCGCCTCCTTAGTCCTTCTTCTTCTTGCTTTCTTTGGCAAGAGAGAACCCTTGGAGGACCTTCACTACCCGATTTTGGCTGAGAACTGTTTGGATTTCTCAGATTTCCAGGTATTTCACTCTTTTCTCTCTTCCCCTTTTCGATTCCGTGCTTTGATTTCTAGCGCATGGTGGTTTGATGTTAGAAACGGGTTTACAAAAAGGATTTTGTTTCAAATAGCCCTAGATTTCAAGAAGATGGCTGGGTTTTTCTTGAAAATGACTTTCTCTCGTGGTTCTCTCTCTCTCTCCCCCCCCCCCCCTCCTCCCTCCTTCCTTCCTTCCTCCTCCTTTTTGAATTTGGGGTTTTGATTTGGGTTTTTTCGTCTTGGCTTCGATTGTAACTGATACTTTGGAAATGGATTTGGTTTCAAAACGACCTGATATTTCGAAGAAAACACTTGGCTTTCTCAGAAAAGGGTTTCCATGTCTTTCCCTAAGTTTGTCCCCCCTTTCCACGGGTTTTCCTCTAATCTGTGCAGTCCTGCGATAGAGCGGTCGACCGTGGCCTAATACCAGTCTCGGTAGAGACTGTACAAAGTTGGTCTCAGTTAAGAATGGTCGACCGATCTATCTAGACCTGGTGTGTGTGAGTTATGGAGCACAAGTGCGTATAGCGGGTCCGACTTGCAAGTGTGTTTGAGTTATGGAGCACAAGTGTATTGACTGCAGGGAGCACATGCGGATGCGACTTGTGGGTGTGTGTGAGTTATGGAGTGCAAGCGCGTTGACGGCGGGGAGTATAACAGGTCCAACTTGCGGGTGTGTGTGAATGTGGAGTGCGAGTGTGGTGACCATTGGGAGGGTAAGTGGACCCGCCTCGCAATTGTGTGCATGAGTTACCATGGAGGAGTCTTGGTGGTGACCGAGTGGTGTGGTAGTGAGACGAATGAGTGCTCGTCCGTACATTGGAGTTGGGTGTGCATGTTAGTGAGGCTTACATGTAGACCTTATAGGCGTTGATGTTTACATATATGTGTGTGATGTATGTTTCTCTCACTGGGCATTTAGAGCTCACCTCTTACCTTTCAGGAGGAGGGGTTAGGTGGACCCCAGGAGTGTGCATAGGGCAATGGAGCATTAGCCTAGTTATTGTTATGTTTATTTGTTCTGAAAGGGCATGTTATATATGGGATGTTTTATATTACGTGCTTTTGTTGGAAAACTGTAATAACTTTGAGTTCATATTATTACTGTGAGATTATGCTGTTATTATTTCGGAATTTACTTATTTCATGCTACGGAGTTATTATGCATGTTTGTGATTGGTGTGGTTCTGTCCCGTAATGTGGTGTTGTGGACATCCGTGGATTGGTGTTGTGAGTGGGATGGTGGAGCTTCCCATTAAAAAAAAATGTCACCAGATCTCATAAGTTGGGACATGACGTTTGAGACCCAGGTTAGTAGTGTTATTGGAGTAGTTGATGCGCCCATCACGGGGCGGGGCGTGACAGCCACACGGGAGTTGATCATGTCAATAATGCTGGTTTTTCCTTAACTGATGCTTCTTGTAGTATAAACTGACAAGAACAAGAGGACATCTCATGTCTACAGTTGGCTGAGTTTTGGATGTTTCTTTTTTCAGGCTTCCCATTGAAGATCAGGAAGACTGTTCTGCGAGCCTCTGTTTATGGGTACTCATTGCAAGTGCGTTGTAACAGATAAAAGGTAGCACTTAAACCTGAATAAAGTCGATCTAAACATGTGTTGTTGATCTACTTTTGTTGATTCGTATGGTTATCTAAGTTAGGCTTTGTGGACTTGCTACTGTATTAGACCTTCAGATTATGGATTCTCAATGTCTTTGCTTCCTACGGGTGTCATGCAATTTTGTTTGAACAAGTCAAGACTTCCTTTTCACTTAAAATTCAGTAAAAGAAAATGTCATCTTCCTGGGGAAGTTATAAAGTTAAGACGAAATGATTGAGGGTAGGAATGTGGCTTTGGGAAGACAGATTTTAATTATATAAATTTTTGCCATACCGATGAGAGAAAGAGAGAGAGAGAGCAGTTATTTGAAATCAGTGTCCTAAAAATCACGGTCTCCTTATCAGTGCTCTACAAGTAGACCTTCTTATTGATGAATTTTGAGTGTGAGCTTAGATGCAAATTTCAGCCGGGAGAAAAGTTTTTGGTCCCTACCTAGACCATAAGAGTTTATCTGAATTTTCTTTTTTAAAGTTTTGTTTGATATTTTCTGAAAATTTAAACTTTGGTCAGAGCTTAGACTGATAATTTTAGCTGAAATTTGTTGTTAAGGGGGCGAGAGACTGAGAATCTCTGTGCCATTTTTAAGAAATGGCGAGGTCTACTTTGTGGTTCTAATCTCTAATCTCATTTTTTTAAATGGAATGTGTTATGACTGTCATCAAACAGGCCCCATAGTTGGAGAGACAGAATGGCAAATGCTTGGGGCAGTGGTTCATGGTTTGGGTTGGTCTAAGTTTTGGGTGAGAATATAAGGCCCAATGAATTACCGGCTTGGTCTTCTATCTATTTGGGCTTGGGCCGTATACCATTCTAACTGCTATTGGGAGGGCCTCACTTCCTATAGTTTTTTTTTTATGAATAATTTAATGAGCTCCCTTCATATTTTATCTCCATCTAATTTTTCTAATCATGGAGTGGAAGTCACTCTCTGACATAAATTGTAGAGCACCTGTACTTTTTAAGTTCGACCTTTCTATTAATTATAAGTTTTTTATGAAGACGAATTTAACTCATTGATTGAAAAAAAAAAACATGTTAGTCTTGATAAATATTTTTATGCATAAGTTAATTATAGCAAGGGGCACACTATGCATGACATTACTTAATCATGAAATGAATTGGATAATATTTATCTGACAATATGAGTCGGTTGGATTTATAATTTGAAAAAAATTAAAAAAATTATTATTCATAAGAATTGATAATAAGTTAATCTCATCAAACATCTTTATTCATTAGATTTAAATTTAGTAAAATAAACAATTTAAGTACAGCTCTTTATTAATTATTACTTTTATTTATTTAAATAAACTTATATTTTATTATTATAATATTAACCATATGTAATTTATTTGATAAAATTATATTTATTAATTATTGACATTAATCTGAGTCACGAAATTGTATGAGTCAGGCACGTGAGATCGGAGTTTTGGTTATACAAATGACACATTGAATAGTAAGCATGATTGGCGACGAATATCATTGCCCGAAAGGAAAATGCCAACCGACATCCCCACATGCTTTTGCTATTCACATTCTAACATGTGAGCAAAGTATTTCTAATAAAAAAATTAAAATTATTGTTTCATATAATTTAGTGTTTTTATAAATAATTATATAAAATTATTAAAGTTTCGCAATTAATTTATTATTCTAGGGGTTGACTTTAGTGTAAGTTACAATAAAATCAAGTAAATCTTATATTTAAAGTAATTTTTTTTTATTAAAGCAAAATCAATAAATCTCCCAATATTCCATCTTAATGAATAATAAATCATGTTTTATATTGGATTTAAATATACTATAGGATCTCTGAATTTAACACATGTGATGGTTTATCTTAAACTAATGGTGAAGACTTCTCATAAATGGTTGGTATCGCAATCTTTAAATAATCCTAAAGCGATATGAGATTCATGGATCTTCTTTAGCTAAGAAGCAAACTATATATGTAAAACTAACTCAAACTTACCTTAACAAATTATATTGTCAATCATGCTATTGTTATGGGCCACAATATCAATCAACTAAGAGAAATATTACTCACTCAACTCATTTGCGACTTTCTCTTTTATTATTTTCTAACTAATGAAAAATGAGACTTTTATCTTTTCTTCACTCAACTCACTTGCGACTTTCTCTTTTATTATTTTCTAACTAATACAAAATAAGACTTTTCTCTTTTTCTTTTGTGAAGGATAGAAGAAATAAGACATTTCATTTTTCTTTCAAGAAATTAGTTTTTTAAGATTTTTTTTTTTTTACGCTCATATAAAATAATATTTGTCTCATTTTCAAAAATTAAAAAAAATTAAAAAAATTAAGCTTCTATGGTCGAATATAATGTCTAACTCAGATAGTGTCTAAACTTAATTTTTATGATAAAATTAATCTTCTAAAAATGGACAAATAGATTATTCAACAGCACGTGTAAACTTTGTGTGAGGAGTTGCTTCAAATAAAATAGCATTGATCGGAAACATGCCACTGCTATTACTCACTCAACTCACATGCGCCAACCAAAAGAAATAAATCATCCAATTCCTTCCCACATTACTCCAGAGTCGGTGCGCAACTGCTCCTCTTCCAGATTCACTCTCAGCCGCCCTACTTTGTTAGTTTCTTTTGTGGTTAGAATCTTATTTTATGCTATTCATTTGTTAAGGATGGGAACTCTTTTTCTTAGAAAATCAATGAATTTTCCAAGAAATTTTGGCCTTAAGGTTCAACATTCGATGCATGTGTTTTAGAATATTGAATTTGGATTTCCAAGTAGTGGGGAATTTATATCGATCAGAACTGGGTCATTTGGATCTTATTTATATTCATTTTAAGTTGATTCTTGTCAAATTTAATTGATACAAGTTGGACTTATTCAAAATCAAACACAGAAACTGAGTTCAATTGTTTTAAACCCTGAGCAGACGATTCGAACTCCACGGTGAAGTCGCTATCTGGTCTTTGGAAATTGGGCTCTCAAGATTCCACCATGAATTTGAATGTCGAAGGGGATTAATCGATATGTAGCCATGTGGTATTGCAGAGAGACACGTATACATCCATGGAATGTGTATCAAATGAAATGATGATGATAAGGAGGAGCAGACAGAAGGAATCTGGGATGAATGACGAGAGGTATAAGTTGCAGGAAGTTGAACCCATCCACTCTGTCATGTCCTACAAACATCCAGCATCTCCTTCCCATTTGGATTCATTTTTCAATGGCAATGGACTTTGTTTTATGAAAACAATGACTGAGCTACGCGTTTATTATTTTCAGTCCATGCCTAAATCAACGTGGTTTCTGCAATCTGCACCGAAACGGTTTCGAATATTTCCCCCTTTCTCCATTCTTTATCATTAAAATGCTAACAGCCACCCATCATTTCCCTTCTCTTCTTCCTACCTCAATGCTAACAGCCACCCATCATTTCCCTTCTTTTCTTCCTACCTCAATGCTAACAGCCACCCATGAATATTGGTTTCCTTCCTGCAACCACAATTGCAACATTTTCCTTTCTTAAAGCCACATTTCCCCTCTCTCTCTCTCTCTCATTTTTTTTTTTCGTTTTTTAAGAAAGGTGTTCAAACTTCTTAGAACATCTTATTAAGTCTCTTACAACATTTGATTAATTTTTGGGACATGTGCAAACCTGTCTATTCATATAAACCAAATAATAATATGGGGAGTGACCTTTTTGTATTGATCGTGACTTAAATCTAAGACCTCCTACATCTCAGACAGATTCTTGATCGCTAAACCAACCTTCATGGGTTTTCTTTCCCCGCTTTTGGATGGTAATGTTCGAAGAAGAGAAAGATTTAGCCATTACCAGTTCTAGACAGGGATGTAATTTAGACGGGTGGATTAGGCTAAAAGTCTAACATGTCTATAACTCAATCCATTTTTAAAATCTTAATTTACTTTTAATTTGGAGTAACCAATTTGAGTTATTGTCAATTGGGTCATGGGTCATCTGTGTAAGAAGTAGCATATGGAGTTGTTCATATTATGTTTAACATACTTCAAATATAGTGGACATTCATAAAATTAAGTTTTCATCACCAAAATGTATCACTTAGAAGAGTTAATTATCTAAAGCTAGTCAACCAATTCACAACAAACTATTCATAACAAATAATTTCTTTCAGTATGCTGTCAATACTTTTCTAATGAGTCTAACTGATTAGATTTTTCATCAAATAGAGCATAAATATTACATAGTTGAGTGTATTGGATAGGTGACTATATAGACAAAAAGTGAATAAAGTTCAACCACTAGTGATTCATCTAAACCATATAATCTTGGCCTCTTAAGCTTCAAAGAATACACACCATTGATCTTTTAAAATCAAAGAATGAAATGATTACAAGAAAATGAATAATGATCCTTTTTACATGACACCCTACTGCATAAGATCCAAGACCCATCGAAAGACAACCGCGATATCACGCTTGTATAAGGAAATCTAATTGGAGTTTCTGTTGAGTTCAGCATGAGCTTGGCCTGAATCTTTCCTAAGAGAACAAGATTGAATATAAATAACTGATCAACAGATTGGGCTCAAACTCATTTTTTATTCTATTTTTATAAATTGGTTGGGCTTGGACTCTTAAAAAACTCATGAAGCCCATCGAGCCTTTTGGATAGTTTAACTTACTATTTCTTTATTTATGAATGTTACTTGTATATAATTCAATTATAAATATTGAATTTTTATAAAGCCAAACTACTCCCTTCTCTTTTTATTCCTAAAAACGAACTTTAAGAGGCCTTCTTAACTATTCAAACTAACGAGTTTGGACTTTGGCCTAAATGGCTTGCTGACGACTTGGGCTATTAATATTACAAATGAGGCCAAGCTTGAATAAATATATATATATTTTTTATAATATTTGTATAGATCTAAGGGATGAGTTCTTATAGCAGTGGAGCCCACATGCCAATCCCTCTTATTTATTTATTTATTTATTATATTAGGATGTGATGTCTTTCAGAAAAAGCAGTCCAAAGTTAGCCCATTTTGGTCTCAAGACAACAAAACATGAAGTAGAGTTATTCATTAATGTGATGGTTCTCAATCATGAGAGTTCAGTGACAGTCCTCCTAGACTTCATACCAAATTCTGTGTATCCACAACCACACATGTGGATCTATGGCAGAATGTGGGACCCATAGCTGATGCCATTGCCTCAAATGTATTTAATAGGATATGGAGACATTTCTTTTAATTCAAACTCTCCAACACACTTTTTATCGAATAGGTCTTGAATCATAAATTTTAATTCAAATTTTGTAATTTCCATTTTTTAATTTTTTATATAATTTAAATTTTAAAAATAAAAATTAGATAAACAGGTGAAGTGAGACTTCATGTATACTACGTAGATTCAATCTTTTCTACAATACATCGAACGATATTAAATTCATTGTCCTCTCCACTATCACTCTGTCCTCCAAATATATATGTCTATAATGATCACAACAAAAAAAATCTATAAAAATTATCAAACTTCTATCATTCAATCTATCCAATGGAAAATTTAATAATTTTAAAATATAAAAATTTACAAATATATACTAATAAATAACTTTAATTTTTGAAATATAGACTTTACATATCTTCAGTAACACAATTCATTGTCATCTTCATCATTAAAATGAAACCATTCTCTTTATTAATAAATTCAAGAAAAAAAAATCTTGAAATGAAATTTTAATCATTTATTAAAAATTAAAAAGTGACTCATGGATAAATGAATTTCTTAACAAATCTTCTTGTTAAACATTAAGAATTGCTTTCTTCAAAATAAATTCGTTGAGCATTTAATGTGGCGTGGTTCACAACTTCACATAACGCCGGAAGCGCTCCAAGAGACGCGTGGTTCGCACCAGCGCAGCATGCACGTGGCCCAATAGAGGAGCGTACGGATCGCAACGATCCCTTCCTTTGGTTAAGTGGGCCCATCTCTTTTCCCTTGATCGATCGAGACAGCTCCATTTAGTCCCGGATCCAGCCTCCCCCGAACGGCCCTACCCATCCTACCGGCTTGTGCACTCTTCCCTTAATTCCCAAACTACCCCTCTTCCTACTATAAAACTATCCCTTCCCTTCTCCATCCTTTCCAACGCTACTTCCTCTTCCTCCGGTCCAAGTGCAAAACCGATAAAAAAAAAAAAGAAGAATTTATACAAAGAGATTAAGAGAAAGAGAAGCAGAAAAGAAAAGAAGAACAAAGGAGAAGAAAATGGTTGTCGGTTTTCGTCGCTCTCTCTCCCTTCCTAAACCCAACAGAACGGTAGCCAAGACGTATCACGTCCGTTCAACAAGTCTTCCCTGCAGATCTCACCCGTCCACTTCCCAGCTCCTAGATCAAATCCAAACCCTCAGAACCTCTTGGCAGTCAGACCCGGACCGCGGCTCCTCTGCTTGGGTGTGCGCCGGCTTGGAACTGCTCAAGCGCGTTCACGACTCTCTCGACGACCTTCTCCAGCTCCCCCAGTCGCAAACCTCCCTTCGCCGGCGACCTTCCTGGGTTAACAGCCTCCTTGAAGACTCCCTCCTCTTCGTCGACGCCTTCGCCACCTTCCGCGCCGCTCTCGTGGCTCTCAAGGAGGAGCAGCTCGCTGCCCAGGTCGCCATCCGCCGCCGCGACGAACCCAAGATCTCTTTCTACCTCTGGTCGAGAAAGAAGATCGAAAAAGAAGTGAACAAATCCGTAACGGAAATCAAAAGCATCAGGAGGAGATGTTTACCGGTTTCTGACGGAGATGCCGAGCTTGCTGGGGTGGTGGGAGAAGTCAGCGCGGTGACGGTTTTGGTTTCCGTGGCGGCTTTCGGCGGAATCTCGTCCTCGAAGAGGAGATCTTCGAGTTTGATATCGTGGGTGGGTTTGAAGCAGAAGAAGAGGAATAAGGTGAATGGCGAGGGTGGAGTGCGTGAATTTCAAGACGCTGGAGCAGAGAATGTTGGGAAGTGGAAGGAGGACGAGAAGGCGACGCTGAAGAGAATGAAGGTGATGGAGGAATGGATGGTGGAAATAGAGAAGGAGAGTGAGAAGGTTTTCAGAAGCTTGATGAATGCCAGAGTTTCACTTCTCAACGCTCTTACGTAGCATAAAAGTAAAAACGTTTTTTTTTTTTTTGATAAAATTACATTTTTACCTACGAGGCAAATAAAGGACAAAAGGAATATATTTGAGTGAATTTGGGAGAAGCAGTACCTTTTTTTACTGTGTACAGTCGTGAGTTTGTGTATAGAACAATATTTTCCCTTATTTTATTTTACTTTAGTGGAAAGTTTTCTTCTGTTCATTGAAACCTTTGATTGGATGGGATTTGATTCAAATATGATAACAAACATTGTGAGAAACGTGAAGTAACGTCACCAACAAGTATGGGGGATAAGATATTGATCAAACTCATTAAATGCTCCAATGGATTTGCGAAATATATTCATACAAATTGGGAATGAATTTAGAAATTAAAATTAAAAAAACATGTATAACAATTATAGTTAAATTAAAGAGCTAAAACGGACATCCACATCAGATAATTAAAGAATTTTTTATTTATTTAAATCAAACAAAGAAATTTTTACATAAAATTTATTTTTTTATGAACTTAATGTTAAAAGGGTAAGGAAGTGAGGCCCACCAGAGCATGATCATGGGAATCTTTGATTCGCTGGCCACGTGGAGTGTGAGTGGGAATCAAACCAGCTAATGGTAATGCTTCTTGCTTTGACAGCCTTTGTTCTTTGTGTCTTTGGATTATCTTGCATTGTTTATAGTAAGTTAATTTCAATAATTAGAATGAGCTGAAAAGGGGCCTCAATTCTAGTCTACAATACAACAAGTGTAACCATAATTAGCTTAGCTTGGGTTACAATTAATTAATTATAAATCAGGTTTCTCTTTGCTTTAATTAAGAGGGAGGGAAGGCCAGCATATTCAGATTAGCTGGACCCTTCTTTATTTGTCTTACTCTTTATTTTATTTTATTTTATTTAAGTTGACCTTTTTTCAGCTAATGCTCTCGTTTCGATTTCCATTTTGATTTTGGAAAGAGGGTGTTTGATTGTTTCGTTTCGATGTTGGGAATCAGGAGCCAGGACCACCAAATTTCTGTGGCTTTGTTCAGGCCAGCCTCTTTTATCAATTCTCATTTATTAAAATCTTATTTTTATAAAGTCAGTTTCTCGAATTTTACTTTATTGTAAATTACAAAGATACTTATTCTATTCTATTATGTATTTTACTATCTATACTTACAATTTTTTAGTCTCATAACTCACATAATAGTGTCATCTTTAATCTTATTTTTATATAATCAAACCATCTTATGGGTTAATCTACTCATCCAATGAAACATGTACATCTTCATTATCCTAACTTTGTATATTTCTCTAAATTTTATCTGCACGACTCTCATCCTATTAGTTATATCTAATTCAGATTTTTATTTTTTTGAATTGACGTGTGGGAAACCATTAGTTATATCTAATTCAGATTCTCGATAAGATTTCTCAATATAAAGCTAAAGTACCTAAGTTTATCACAATATAATATTAATTGGATCATCCTCCCTATCTAAACCTCTTAAATTTACCCCTTTATATTATTATGTTAACGAGGTAATTATTTAATTTTTATTTTTTCAAACATATGCCATATCAATATAAATGTATAAAAAAGTATGACTTTAGACAAATCATAACATTTTTTAGGAAGAATTATGTTTCATATACGGGCTCTGTTATCTTCTTCTTAATCCTGAATCAGTTACAGTTAAAACCCATAAGAATTAAAAATATATAGTTAATTATTTACGAAGCAACGCTCTAGCAAAGCCTATGTGAAACTGGTCATGGTTCTAGTGTTCTACCAGATAGAGAATTCATGGTCTTGATGCAATCTTACGTTCAGAGAACCAAACATCCAAACGATTTATTCAAGAACTTAATGGCTGTTTGTCATTTTCCAACTATTAAAATAACGAGTGTGGAAAATGAGAACATTCTCTCTTTTTCCATGGAATAAGAGTCCTTCGTTGAGAAAACAAAAAATGAGGCATTTTCCTCACATTCCATAGAATCCATTTTCCAAAGAGGGAAGAGGGATAGGAAAATTTAATGAGAAAAAAAAGGAGGTTTTCTTTGCTCACCAAGGCAACATTTCATTCATTTTCATTGAAAATAAATTATTTAATACGAACAAACAAAAATTTTACAAATTCATACCACCTCTTGTATAATATGAATAGTACCCTAATATTATTTTTCACACATAATTATTTTCGTCAAGCAAAAAGACAAATGACCTCCTAGAGTGAAACCCCTTCCAGGCCCAACCCAAGGTGACCTTGAAAATCTCGACTGGGCCTTCGGTTTGGGCCCGAAATTTGAACGCCGAGCTTAATTCAGGCTGCGCTTGTCCTAATCCCCTAAAATCAAAGCCCAGACCAAACTACAATTAATATTATTTATTTTTAAAAGTATTTTATATAAATGAATTATGTAAAAAATAAATTGAATTTGTTTACAAAGCCCAGAGACAATCGATGTCAAGCTTATTCTGAACCTGCCAGAAGCTAGAAAAACGTAATTTGGGTATGGGTAGCAAATCTACCACGATCGTGTCCTATCAGAAGGAATCTACCACTTTTGCTTGGCTAGGTGTTGTCAGTCCTAGTTAAGGGAGTCCCCCAGATTTAGGCCGCATCAGCTAAAGTGGCTAACTCATCGGATTGGAGGGGAGGGACCACTCAGAAGGTAACATTAATTTTAGTGATCACTTAAACACACTTAGCTGATTTTATTACTATTTATTCAAATGAATCATCCATTCATTTGAATGAATGGGGTTGAGCAGTATTCCGTGTTACTGTTCAGCCCATTCATTTCAATGAATTAAAAATATACTTGAGGATTCATTCGATTCATTCGAATGAATGCCAAAATGAACTAGGCATTCATTCGAATGAATGGATGAACGATCCGTCCATTCGTTCATTCGAATGAATATGAATGACTGTTCTCACGAATCATTCGAATGATTCAGTAAATCCCTAAATTTATTTAAATTCTTTTAAAATTTTAAACTTATTTTTTAAGCACTGTGTATTTCCAAAAAATTTAAATTGAATATCTAAACTAATTAAAATAACCTGATAAAAATACTTTAAGACTTCAAGGTCTTTTGACACTTTTAAATATTTAAAACACAGTATTTTACAAATAAGGGTATCCTAGGCAGTGTCGAAAACACATTTAGGAGTGTCAAAAGACCTTTAAGTCTTAAAGTATTTTTATCAGATTGTCGTAACATAAACATTGATGATGATGGTGATGATAGAAGTTGTATTAATCACTTCTTTTTAATTAAAGTTTAATAATACTTTTGGATTTAGACTAGAAAGAAGAGAGTGAAATGGTGAATAAGAAGATTTTGTATTGGCATTGGAGGCAATCATTTGATCTGAATGGGGACCATGTAAATCATGTGATTTGGTTGGGGACCAATGTCACACTTTTGGGCCTACTTTTACATGGACAGGTAAAGAAAAGATTGGAATTCAGAGTTCAATTTGGTTTAAAATTGCTTTTGCGTTGCCTGCACCTGCCTACAGAGGTAGAGACAGAGAGAGAGAGAGTACCCAAGTTGCCAACTGAATCTATCACAATAATTGGTACAAGCAGAGTATCATTCTCTAAAACATTTTTAAAATTTGATCAAATTAAATTGAGTGGCCACTTAAACACTCTACTTTTCTTTAAGAGACACCTCATTATAAAATTTTGTATGAAAATTACCATTTTACCCCTCAATTTTTTTAAAAAGGCAATTCCTCTGCCTAAAATAAAATTGATGGGCAAAATGGTAATTTTGTATAAAATTTTGAAATGGGATGTCTCTTAAAAGAAAAGTCAGGTATTTAAATGGCCATCCAAATTAAATTATTTTTATAATTTAGAAAAATGTGACTTGTTCAATAAAGAAAACTTTGAATGAGACGAATTTATGTTTAAATATGCTGAATAATGGTGTATACAAGAAAGAAAGAAAGAAAGTAAGTGTGAGAGATGATGATGATGATCTTTTAAACAGGACATATGACATTATCGTGGAATGTAAAGAGCTTAAAGTGTTTTAGGGATTGACAGATAAAAGATGTGAATGAGTGTGGAAATGGTGGAACTTTTCTGTTCTACAGACGGACTTATCTTGGTTGAATGATGAATCATTGAGATCTGCAATAATTGCATTCACCAAAATTGGGTGGTTCAACACTCATGGAATCCACTGTAGATGATGGCCTTGGCCAGCAAAACACTAATTTCAGATACCTTTAATAATTATCAATTCTAATTTATGACCAAACAACAGATGACCCTCCATACTGGCTAATTTTGTGCTTAAAAGTTAAAATAGAAGGAATTTTCTTTTAAATTTAAATCTAACCTTGGTTGATTCTTATTTAATGCGTTTCCTCTGTTAAATTGATCAAGATAATGCTTTGTCTTCTATCTAATCAAAGATTCCAATGATTCAGTAGGCTCAATTCTTAAGAATATGATAAGTTCTATGATAATCTTAATGTATCCATCGAATTTATTTTTATCACAAAGTATAACTCATCTTTATGAGACAGCCCACCAGAGCCATTGCCATTTTAGCTTAACGTATGCCAGACCTAACCTTTAAATGAATGACAAAGCATTAGTGAAAATACAAATATAAGTAAACAAAGAATATGCATTAGATTTTTTGAAATATTATATATATATATATAAAAGTGGAAAAATTCGCAACACTTGATGTTGATCCAGTAATGAATCAAATTAAAATCTAATTCATAAGACTGACAATAGACATAAAAATCATTCCACCAACATTACTGTGCATCCCACCATCTCCACTGAGCACCATAGAAAATGGGTCCCAACTTTCTTCACATTGCCCACTCCGCTCCACCCGCAGCAAAATCTATGGTCTCTTTTTCTAGTCAATTCAAATTTTGAGAGGCTAGTACCATTTGTCCCACCTTTCACGTGAGACTACAATTAAGTAATAGAATGAAATCCCTTTCTTGATTTTGCTCCGTTCGTAGACTACCAAATTTGTTTCTCACTCCTAATCCAAAGACCAAAGCATACTTCCGGTGGAAGTTCTAACTTCCTGAGTATGAGATGAAAGCTATTGTTTGCCACATCGACTGTGAAGAGTTATTTATTAGAGAGTCTTGTTTGAGTGAGGATTGTTTGAGCTAGTATTTTAGTTTGGATATTCAATTTTAACAAGTGGTATCAGAGCCAAATCTCAACCAAACGCATGTGGATTCGGAGGATTCTTTAGCCAGATGGGATGGCAGGAGACGTTCTATCTGTCGAAGAGGTTCATTCGAAAAGAGATTGTTGGGTCAGCAAACGAATCTCAGTTGGTTGTGAAGGAGGAGATTTATAGACTTATAAAAGAAGTTGGATCACTTCATCTACTGAGCTAGTCTTTTGGGCTAGATACCCAGTTTTAATAAGTGAGTCATATTTCTAAACCAATGCATGTGAACTCAAAAGATTCCTTAATCAGATGGAATGACCGACAATGTTCTATCGACTTAATAGTCTCATTCGAAAGAAGATTGTTGAAACTACTCTTTTAGACTGTATACCTAACAAAAGCACCAAACATGGTGGTGAATTTTAATTTTGCTCGTCATCTATATTTTTAATGTTTGCAAAATTTGATTGACCCCTGGTCGCACGAGATTGGTCCAAATGTCGAATTGGAGGAGACATTTGGACTTTGAACCTATCGAAAATGGATCAGATGCAGCATGGTTCCAAACAAGTGATTCCTAGCATTTTTTTTCTTAATTTAAGTTCCAATTGCAAAAGCAAAGCATGAAAATATGTGTCAAGTGGCAAGAGGTTGCAAAGACTGTTTGTGTAGGCATAAAATAAAAAATCATGTTGGGCATCTTCCTTTTAGGCATCTACTTCTAATTTAATCTAAATGTGTCGGGTCAGTACAATCCAATCCAACCCAACCCTAAGTACCCAACCCAACCCAATGACTTTGTTCTCTGGACTCAACAGCGACCACCTCCGGCTCTTCACCTACGTACCCCACTGCTCTCCACCTACCCCCTTTTTCTTCAACAATTCTTTTTAAGATGCTCAAGTCTCTAAACTTTTGACTTGAGTGATTGGTTATGTAAAAAAAAAAATTATGATGTAGATAGCGAGACATTATTTTTAAAATGGATCTTTGAGTCTATTTTATTCGGTCTGATGTAAAAAAAGAATTGAATAAGTAGATTTTGTACTAAGTTTCATGATTCTATCTCTTGATTTAAATTTTAAAAAATTATAATCATCATTAAGATTATATGTCTTGGATCAACAATTGATATTAAAACTTTGTACATTCCATATCTATGTCACATCAAGGGGTAAAGATATCGGCCGATACATATTATATCAGTCGTACACAGTATTTTTCAGACGATATGACCGATATATCAGCGGATATTCATAATATCGGTCTTTAAAAAAAAAAAAAAATCAAAATGATGGTGGGTCCGAGTTGATATCTCGGCCGATATCGGACCAATATCGGCCAGATATCGGCCGATATTTTTTTAAAAAAAACTTTTTCCTTTTGAGTTATTAATTTATTTTTTAATTCAGAAAAAAAATAGCAATATTTAAAACAAAAGGAGAGAGAAATTTATCAGCGGCTGGCCGAATTTTGCACCCCTGGTCACATCTATCACAATACAATTGGGAACAATGAGAAAAACAACATTTTTATTAAAATAGAATAATAGAAAAACAAATTAAACGAGAACTATATTAATTTTTTGAAAAACTGATTCAGGTCTAACTGAGTCGAAGCATACAATTAGATTCAACTTTAAACTAATGTTCAATCAATTGAATTTTATATTAAACCTTTTTAAACATGTATTTTAAGTATAACTTAAAATTAAAAAAAAACTCAGTTGAGTCATTCTGAATCAGTTCGATTCAACATAATTTTAAATCAAACGAGTTAAAGAATTTTTAAACGTTTTTTCTAAATTCTAAATATTTGACTGAATTTCTCAAGTAAATCATATTTCAAAATCGAAACCGAGTTTCGAGTTTTCGCCCCTACTGGCTATATTGAAGCTCTCAATACGAGCTCTAGTTTGAGTGGAATATATCTTTGGTGGTAGTAAGTAGTGAGCAGTAAGATCATTCCATGGACCCAGCATTCATTCAGATTTCAAACTGTAGATGCACAAAAATTATTCATTCATACCAATCAAAGAGTCGCAGCTGAGGTTTAAAGAAAAAGGAGTAAAGGGCATGCAACAAGTGAAGATTCTCAGAATCAAAGGTAATCTAAAGTGGGGCCATTTAATGAAGTGATTCAGAAAAAAGAGATTGTTGATTAGACTACTGGTAGCCATTTTCATTTTCAGGTGATTGATTGAGTGTAAAATCTGGGTTGGTAAAGTAGAATTTACCATTCAACGCCATCACTTGTCAACAAACACTGAGCAACCCAAGAATTTTCATGGCGTTAAGTATAAGGGATGACATTTGGCAGTTGCCATCTCCTGAGTTTGCTTCTCTACAAAAATACAAACTAGTTGGATCAGATGCATCCAAGGTAGACTCCTCGGATGCTCTTGCCTGCATGGAAGAGGGAGGGTCTTATGACTACAGATTATTTGCATGCAAAGTAGGAGGAAATCCTTCTGAAAAACAATTTATAAATTAATCAAAATTCCTAAAATTATTATATAAATGATGTTTATAAAATAATATGGGAGAAGGAAATGTAAAATACATGATAATATAGTGCGTAATATGCAAGCAAATAAATGTAACGATGTGACATTTTTATTGGCCTATTTATTGTGAAATATGAGATTTATTGGAAAACCTATATATTCTATTCTGATAGGACTGACATTATTGGAATGAAATGGGCCTGAACTTTCATTTATTGTTGTTTAAAATTAAATAATTTTGATCATTAGACCATGTAACATGCAATTAGAGGTAAATAAAATGAAACGGATACATCATTAAAGTGATCCACCATGTATATTAAGACTATAAGCTATGGAGTGCGAGGAAGAGATGTCACTGAGAAGAAAACAAAAATAGCCAGCTCAGGGAATTCAATTTCAAGCCAACAATCTACATTTGATGTCCATGTGCATGCTTAATGAGTGTTATAGGTGGTCCATGTAATAATTGATAGGCAATAGGCATGACCTTATTGTGATTTTGATGTTGGATTTTTTTTAAAAAAAAAATATTAAAAAGTTTTATAAGATATTTTTTCTATTAATTTTATATAATGAGACCCACCTTTAACAAAAATTTAATTAAAAAATATTTTTTTTCCTCCTTTTGTTATTTCTAAACTTGCATGAATCCAAGATAATTCCGAAATCAAAATAACCAAATTCCAATGAGCTAATCTTGATTTTTTACATGTAAATTAAAAAAAAAAAAAATCCAATCAACTAAAAGAACCATGTCCAAAAATGAGAAGCCTCAGTTAGTGGTTTTGAGTTTTGAGTAAGGATCTTATGAAAATGGAATATAATAAATTCATAAGTACCAACTTTTTCTTGAATTAGCGTGTTGCTCACCTTCATCTGAATTCAATCTCTTGACAAAATGAAAGAAAATAAATAAAAAAAACTATTGCTGATTTTGTAAGTTGTGACACAATATATGCAATTAAAACAAAAGAAATGAAGAATTCTTTTTCAAAAGCAATGAAGGACTTTGATTTCCTTGAAAATATAGCTCATTTCAGACAGTATAGTGTCATCTAGTTGAAAATTATATAATATTCTTTATTATTTTGAAAATATACTCATTTCAGACAGTATAGTGTCATCTAGTTGAAAATTATATAATATTCTTTATTATTTTATTGTCTATAGGTCATAACAGTAAAACGATAGGATAGATCAGAATAAAGAAATTTAAAGCATGAAAGCGGCCATTGAGTTGTTTCGTTTAAAGTAATAAAAATACATCATAAAATACATTACTTGATGTTGGATATAATTTTAATTTGACTGATTTGATTTCTTTTGACAATTTAAAATAATTCTTTTGCAAATTTTAAATGAGGTATTGGTTAGTTTTTGACGGAATTGATCGCGTCGAGCCGTCCACCTTTTGACATGGCATGCATAATGGGGGCAGACGTCTTTAGATGGTGACATGTGAGCGTTCCTTTTTATTTGACTTTTTTATTTTATATGAAGCTTCATTATTCTCTTTTTATGAATTTATTAAAAAATATATTTAAATATTAAACTTATAAAAATTATACGGATTAACTAAATTAAATTATATTTTTAAATTTATAAATAAAATTTATGAAATATTTTAAAATGAGAAAAATAAGAAGACTTATTTAATTTAATTTAAATAATTATATATATATATAAACTTTTTTAGTATAATATAAATAAATAAAAATGAATGACCTCTCCTCGATGAGGTGGAGATTCTACCTAATCAACAAGTTTACAAGTGAGTTTGATTCAAAATTTGCATTATGAGATTTACAATGAACTCTATCTATTATTCCTTTACATCCACCAACATTTTATAAATAACATTATATAAAAAAAATGCAAATTTAGTATTCATTTGAGGAAAAAATTGGTATATTTTTATAATTACTCTTTAATGAAAGAGAATAAAATAAAGAAGGCTTCTTCACTACACTATAGTTCACAACAAATTTTTTCTTTTTTATGCATTTGTTGGGATAAAAAAATAATTAAATAACTATTTAAATTTTGATTTGAATACCAATGTTACTGTTAATACTAAATTTTGCTGCTGATAATTTGAAATATCTCATAACTTTCTCATGATATATTGTGATATGATGTTTAGTGTCAAATGCTGATGTCTAAATAAAAAATTCTTTAAAACTTTAATGAACAAAATAATATATTAATTTTTAAATTCTGAAAGTGCATAGAAATTCTTCTAAAATAAATTTATAATTATTTGTTTTTGTGGCAATATGATATTAAGAATTTCATTCTTCAAATACAATAAATTATTAAATATATTATGAAGGTGATTAGAAATATGAACAGAAATGGAATATTTGTCGTTGAAGATGGATGTCTGGTGTGGGAACGAAGAGGACAGCAGAGACATAATAGTTACGTGTCGTACATGCAGGTCGAACGCGTCACGTCAGCTTCTAACGGCAGCGGTCAAAACTCCTCGACACGTTTTCTTCTCTTCTCTCTGACTTCATGAGTCCATATCCTAAATTTAATTTTTAATGTTTCTTAATTTTGACGAAAATGGGAAGGAAATCTTACGATTTAACTTACAATAATGCCCTTCCTTCCTTTCCTTTTTATATTATGAACTGCCAATTAATTAGGATGGCCATCTTAACTTAAAAAAAAAAACTTTTTTAAGAGATAAATTTTAATGAACTTCTCATTTTACTCTCATTCATCTGTAAGGAAAATTTAAAAGAATTAAATATTCAGAAATCGGTTCATTTTTCAGTGAATCGATGCACCGATCGGATTATTGGAAAACGAAAATTTGAGAAAGTGATTTGGTCGATGCACCGATTTCTTTGAGACGTGAAAGAGTTCAAATCGGTACATCGATTCACTAGAAAGTGATCTGGTCAGTGCACGATTTTTGAATATCTAATTTTTTTTTTTTGGTACAGACAGATAGGGGCAAAATAGAAAGTCTGAAAAATCCGTACCTCCTAAAAGACTATTCCCTTCTTAAGATGGACACCCATTAATCAAGTCCTGTTATTGAGTACCTGCCACTCCATTATGCCAACCATATTAGTTCCATGAATAGGTTTTTCAATTCAATAGAGCTTATTTTTATAAAAAAAATATCATTATAAAAATATATTTCAAATCCACTCATCTCTGTAGAATAAACCCCACTCCAATATGACCCATAAAACCATCTCACCCAGCTAAAAAAAATATAATAAAGTTATTACAATAAAATCTTGTCAATGAGCAGGAGAATATTTGTAATGTAATATTTTAAATTAAATTTTAAGTTTGAAATGAAATTAGTTTTGAAATATACTTTTCATTGATGTAAACAACATCAAAATGTGCTTTTGTTATTTGAATTTTTTAAATAAGTTATATAATTGGCTCTTGTCTTTGACAAATATATGAAAAGATTAAAAATATATATATATATAGTAAGTTCAAGTTCTTATGTCCAAAAGCTAATTAGAATTCATATTATTATTAGTTCAATCTAAGCAATAGTTAAAAATGGGCAATTTTGTTACATTGGAATGACCACTATACAATGAATAATGGAATTCATTTTGAGTAGTATATTGCAATTTGACCATCATGTCACATGCTAAATTGCTAATTATCTTAAAAACTAGAAAGCTATATAGATCCGTTCAAATTCAATTAACTTGAATTATAAATGGTTTAATTTTAAAACTATAAATATTTATACTGTTGAATATTTATGGCACGTGGACTGAGAAAGATGAGTTGTGAAATTCAATTTGATGGCTGTAATAGTTTGACCAGTTGACTTGTTAAAAATTATACCAAGCAACGTAGAATTTTATGACTACTTTTGACTCTCTCAACAGCGCGTGCATGTTGAATTTGTCGTGATTAAAAATAAAGTTTGAAATCAAATTTAATACACTTATAAATATTATTTTTAATTTTAAATAGTTAAATTTTTAATAATCTCAAGCTCCATGGTCTGGTGGAAGATAATGTGTCCAAAACAGGATTACAAATCGCATTTAATACTGTATGTATCGACTTATATCTTGTCAATACTACCGATACACATTTATACAATTAAAATTTATTGAAAAAAATTAGAAAAAGAGCTATTGGCCGAAACCCCATATCTGAGAATATGAACGATTTTTTTACCTCTGCCTCAGAACGCGACCTACCAGCACTCCAGTTCGTGGGACATTTGATTTAGGTAGCAGGTTCTCGAGTGGTCCAGGAATGGCATGACCCGTGAATTCATTCAGCCGTCAAGGGGTATTCTCGTCCATGTATTATGACATTCTTGACCGTCTACCTCCCTTCTCCACGTCCTAAACTCGGACTTGAGACCTCAAAACTCGAAAACGTGAGTGACAACTCTCTCTCCCTCTCTCTCTCTCTCTCGTGTTTTATGATTGATAAATAAGGAGGAAATAGATAAGAGTTCATAAAGAAAGTGGTGTGAGCTGTGTAGGTACATTCATTACACTGCCCACAACCATGACACTAATACAAACAAGCAAAACACAGAAGGGGCGGCAGAAATACCAAAGAGAGGAATCAATTTTGGCTGTACCTCACCTATTCTTAATTATTAAATGTCTTCAATTTAAGGAAAGTGTTTTGTGCATCATCACTATTAAGTGAAATATTTATTTTCTTAAAATTTTATTTGTCAAAAAACAAAATTAAAATTCTTATGGGCAAATGAATATTTCACTAAATCTTAGTGCACCTGGAGTAAAAGAGATGGTGTATGGATCACTTTTCATATTTAATATCATGTTTATGATTTAACAATTGAGTTCAAAATATTTCTATAAATAAAAAACTATTAAAATGAAATATTAATTGGATTATCAAAGAATTTTGTTATACAATTTCATTAAATCATTCATTACAATTTATTGCAGCAAAAGAATAAAAAATAATCAAAATCTTAATATCTACCTCATAATATAAATTAATTGACTCCATTTAATACCAAGCTTTTATCCCTCCAAATTTCTTTCACTGTAATTAATTTTGAAAATAAGTCTTAAATTATTTTAAATAAATATATATTTCAGCATAATAATTTCTAAACAATACTATGCAACTTCAAAATATCCTGATATAAAATAATCACATCTAAGTTCGACCTACAAATTCCATATTCTCATTTATATAAATCCACTTTCATCACATTTTATAAAATAAATGAAAAGGTCATAATAAGTCAAGAGTTAGTCAAGTACTCGGAGATTCTACATGGGGTCATATATCTTTTCTTAATAATTTGAAATTTGTGGGAATGGAATTTTTGAATTTTTAAGAATAATATATTTTTAGGAACTTTAATTTTAATTTTTCTCAATTATTAAAATGAAACAAACATAGATTTTTAAAAGAATTTATCAAATTGAAATAAACATATTAAATATATTGATCAAAATTTATAATGGATCATATTAGCCATATCAACAAAATAAGTAAAAAATTGACAATAATTTATTAAAGTATTTTTGAATTTTCAAAATTTACAATGATTTTAGGCAAATATTCATTTACAATTAGCTAGTGGAATAAGGACTTATATGCAAAATATCCAAGCTAAACAGGAAGCTGAAAAAGAGAGGCCTCCTCTCACTGCAGCAAGGCAGGCACCAACGCTGCTTCTGCTTCTGTTTCTGTTTCTGTTTCTTTTACATTCTCCTTCTGCCTCACAGCTCTGTACGGTACTTCTTCCTCTCAAATTTCCCCTACTCTAACCCTAACCTTAACTCCTTTATTCTTCTTCCTCTTCTGATCCAAGCAATTCATTCATTTCCGTCGGCGGCCATGGGCTGCAGCGGCTCTAAGCTCGACAACCTCGAGGCTGTCGCTCTCTGCCGCGACCGCGTTCTGCTTCTCGAGTCTTCCATTCGCCTTCGCTACTCCCTCGCCAACGCTCACATCTCCTATCTCCAATCCCTCTCCTCCGTAGGCGTCTCTCTCCACCGCTTCTTTGAACATACCAACTCCCTGGATTCTTCTCCTTCACCTCACCTCCCTCTCCCCACCCACCGCAAGGGCGTTCCAGATCTAGATCTGAATCCTGATCCTCATCCTCAATTTCCCACCGCCCATCACCTCTCCTCGCCTTCTGATTCTGGATCCCACCTCCATTTCGACTCCGGCTCCGAATCCGAATCCGAAGCTTCCAACTCCTCTCATTTACACAATCACGATTTTCACGCTCATGCCGATGATGATGAGATAGATACGCTTTTTCCGGGGGGCCCACCCAGGTCCTACATGAGTTACATGCAGAGCCAGCCTCCGGCGTCCTCCGTCGCCTTCCAGCACCGCCCTCCCAGTCCCGAGACTGTCCGCGTCGGCGGCGGCGAAGCTAACCAATCAAACGAGTCAAAATTTAGTCTTTACTCCCACACTTACCCTCACTCGTCATATGAACCACTGCCGATGTATAATTATTCGAATCATAGCGGTGGAGGATATGGTGGATTCTTCACTTCATCGGTGCCGGCATCATCGTCATCACCACCAGATTATTATTCATCGTCTTATTCGTATCCGCCTGGAGTGACTGCAGCTGCATCAGGAGAAGATGCATCGTCTTCGCGGCCGCCTCCGCCACCGCCATCACCGCCCAGAACCTCAGGTTGGGATTTTTTGAACCCTTTTAGTGCATTTGAAAGCTACTATCCTCCCTACACTCCAAGCCGTGATTCGAAGGAATTGAGGGAGGAGGAAGGGATTCCTGAACTTGAAGATGATGATTACAGGCAGGAAGTTGTCAAAGAAGTACAGGGAGAGCAGAAGCTTGTTGATGGAGACAACAGCGGCAATGGCAGTCAATTGAAAAAGGTGGAGGATGAAGCGGATGGGAAGATTGCGGCGGTGGAGAGTGAAGGATTGGAATCTGAAGTACATATGGTGGATAAGAATGTGGTCGCCGGTGAGGAGTCAGAGGACCAGCCTGCCAGTGTGGCTGCATCAAAGGGTCGTGGATCAATTGAGACTTCAGATGCTGTGGAAGAAATCAAGGCACAGTTTGATAGAGCTTCTGAATCGGGTAAACTGGTTTCGAAGATGCTTGAAGTTGGGAAGCTTCCATATCGTGGGAAAAGTGCTGTCTATAAAGGTAGGATCTTGGATCATTCCTTTACTTCCACATTCCACGAATCGATTGTTTGAACTATAAATATCCTTGGATCATGTCATTGTGAATGATTTGTGCTTCCTGTTCATGCGAATGGAGTTTTGTAGTAGTTTATCTGGAACTGACCTGTTGCATGTTTTTCTGCAACATCTGTATTGAATTTGTTCTTGAATTTCTGCATCTATCTATGGCAGTGCCTTCCAAGATGTTGGATACAATCGCATCTCCTTTGTCAGTCGTATCATTACAGCCCTTTACCTCTAAAGGCTCTAAATCTTCATTGTCTACTGAAAAGGATGGTTCTGTTTCCTTGGACATTGACGATGACATGGGGATGAAATCACAAAATCTTTCTTCAACGTTAGAAAAACTATTCATTTGGGAGAAAAAGCTTTATGAGGAAGTCAAGGTATGTCATATTGGTTTTGAACTGTTAATTACTGATGCAGAGTTTGCATGTTCTATATTTTGTTTCCATCACTCATTAAGGACAATGGAACTGCATATGTGGGACATTCCAATTGATAGATTGTCAGAGACCGTGGCTGGTTTTGATAATATCAAATTGTAAGTGCTAATGACGAGAGCCTGTAGCTCTTGGTAACTGCCCATTATTGTAGCAAAAAAAATTGTGGGTTGCAGTCATATGGGCATCAGATAATGCATGCTGCTATCATGAATTCCATGATTTTGTAAATTTTCTGAACTGTTCATTGATGCTGTTAATAAATGTTGAATGGTTATCTTTGAGACATTACGTTGTGGTAGTCCTGGGGATTCTCTTATGTCATCATACATTTGCATGAACATTGAACTAGACCATCTTAAACATTAAGTCTTTTTGAACTGATAGCCCATATGGATGTGGATATCTAAAATGAGGATGCAAGCAAAATTGAGGAGATATATGATACCCATCCTGTTTGTAGCATCCTGTTCTATGTTAATTTTTTGGTGCCACTTGAAACATTTAATCTCTGTTTTGTAGCATTTATTAAATAGAAGTTTTTGAGCTTGGTGAATATCACATTACCAGTTCTAGTTTGTCATAAGGTTTACTATGGCTCCTTGTATAGTTCTTATGTTATACTATAACAATTGCTTAGGTTCAAATATCACAATTTAGGATAACTTGATTGGGTTAAAAAATATCCTACAAATCTTGTTAACATCGGGTTATCCATTATGGGTTTACTTGTTGGACATGATATGGGGAGCATATACAAGTATTTATGTGTCGTGGTTGTTGGGGTTCTATATCTGCATCCTGCGTTAGGTATGAGTATTTACATATCATATACAGGTTAGTTGTCTTTCTGACCATTTTCACAATCATGTGCAATCCCAGTGCTTTGCTGAATGGGTCCCATATAGGGATTTGGCTGTTGTGGTAACATATGGGAAGGCCTTCCTAAACTCTTCACTTCCTACAAGTGCACACATGGATTTTATGATTCTCCTCTGCCATTTGGGTTCATACTTGGTTCCTCTTTGTTTTTTGGAGGTTTGCCATTTCAGTTAGAATAATCAGAGTTTCATTTGGACCGTTACTACTGTGAAACCTCACATATTTTCCCTCTTTGGTTTGACCTCATCACATAATTGGTTCTTTTATGGTTTGCTCTGATATCATAAAAGAACCTTGCCCCAATGGTGAAACTTGATAACCTACATTTTGAGGTATAGAGAAATATTTACAATTATACAGTCTCTAATTGATACAATCTAGGATCCAAAACAGATTACAAGAATCAATCTTGGATTCAATAATAACCTCCTACCAAAGATAAACTACAAGATAAATGAGAAGATTTTCAACAGTTATCTTTCTAAGTATGAGGAGGTTCTCATTTCTTATTAATAGCATCACCAGTTTTTTTATTTAATATTGTTAATATACTTCAAATGATGCCAGAGGTACTTGAAGGTACTTTCAATTCGCCTATCATTATTATCTTTCACTGTTTTATGATTTAGGTAGTTATGGCTGATTAATGACCTCTGTGTATAATATTACAAAAAGAGTAGTTTCTAGTTATTGATAAGTGTGTGCTATTTTTTACATTGACAATTATTGAGTTAGATTGGATTAGATAGGATTAAGGTTTCCTTTGTGTTTGCTTATGGAAGTATGTATAGAAGTATAAACTTGAGCCTTAAGCTTGTACACATTGGTCGCGTGCTTTGGAGATCCAGGTCAGTGACCTGGTGGAGCTCATTCACTTAAACTATGTTGGGTCATAAACCAAGTAGGAAGATCTAAATAAATTTTCAATCTTCTAGGCTTAACATGGACCTTGTAGTCACTTTGTTAAACTTTAAATACTTATCATCAAAGGTTTGTGATTGTTTCAGTTTTGTGACATGGCCTACCCATCGTCTCTCACCAGGTCACTGGTCATTTTATCATCTCTTCTATATTTCTTTTGGGGTCCTTTTTATTAATATAATTTCTTGGTTATGCATTGAGCAGGCTGAAGAGAAGTTGCGGATAATCCATGATAGGAAGCGCAGGCGGCTGCAGTATTTGGATGAAAGTGGTGCAGAGGCTCATAAAGTTGATTCTACTCAAACTTCTGTCAGGAAGTTGTCCACAAAAATAAGAATAGCAATTCAGGTTGTTGATTCTGTCTCAAGAATGATAAGTAAGCTGAGGGATGAAGAGTTGTGGCCACAGATTAATGAGTTAATAATAGGGTATGATTTCTTATAACATTTATTTGGTACTTAAACTAAGATTTCTCTGTTAATCATCCAATGTCATACTTTCAAGGAGATAAGCTTATCTGTAAAAGAACTGATGCTTTCCCCCTCATGGCTGCATGGATCTTAATGCACTCTTGTTTCAATTTCAAGCCATCTTAACTTTTGCTAGTTCTGTACTGCATCCTAATCTGATATTTATTTTAATTGCAAAACGAATCACCCCTTATCGTGGTCATATAACTACTCAGGTTTATCATAGATTTTGTGCTCATTTTGGACAAGTGAACCATGAATCACTGGTGTCTAGGTGTTAATCATCTCCATCACCACCATTTGAGATTGTAATTTGACTTAAACTTGCGCCTTCATTGGTTGCACCAGAGAGCAATTGCCAAATGTGCCACAAGTGCTAGTCTATCACTTCCATGATGACCGTGATTTGATTTAATTTCTATTTTGAAGTAGAAAATTCATTTGAAAATGTGGTGGATTTTCTTGGATACACCTTACCACTATAATTTCCATTGTGTGCCATTCTGAAGCTAGGATACAAGAGAGTGGGCATTAAATAGGTTTTTTGTATAGAGAAACTTGCATCCATTCTTTTGAGTTCCATTGTTAGATTCAAACCTAATTTAAGGGCATTCTCTTTTTGGGAGAGAGAATGAAAATAATTGAAGGGCTTTCTCCTAAAGTGCATTCCCTAGAAATGATGCATTGCAAAGGCATTTAACTGATGCTACTAGGGCATCTCTAGAATGATGGATTGCTGAGACACTTCATTGATGCCTACCATAGACAAAAACAGGTATTTGTAAAGTGGGTTCCCTAAGATATATGGTTGACTGTGTGGGACTTTAACAAAGAGGAATGCCAAGTTGGTAGATGCTATAAGAGGATAAATATGGCTTGTTAGTAAGAGATCAAGTCGAGAGGGAGAAGGCAAGGGATCTTGGGGACACTGCACAAGTTCTTTTTCTATTTATTTATTTTATGCAAGGAAGAGAAATTCAACAAGTCAGTAAGCGTTGTAGCTGATGGGATGAATGGAGAACTTTGGACTCGGGCTCAACTCACATAACTCAAGAGTTTTTATGGTCTTTTATGGATTTGCCAAACCATCTTAGTTTTCATTCCATCATATCTTTCCTCCTATCAATTGTGAGACACGCCAAACTTAAAGACAAGCCTCTAAATCTAAAACTAATTTTTAAAATTGCCAGTAATTCACAACCAGTTGACCTTGAAGATGTTCCAAACCATCTTAACTGTCATTCTGTCATCCTTCTCTCAATTGTTTGACATGCCTAACTGAAGACAATTCTCTAAATCTAAAACTAATTTCTGGTTCACTTATTCTTGTATCTCTATCCTTCTTTTGAGACATGTTGAATTAATTGGATTTTACATGATTCAGTATTGGATTTTAAATGCAAATTTAGGGGAATTAGTTCTTTGTAAAAATTTCATATGATGATTATCAGTTTATAACGGATGTACAGAGCTAGAAAGAACCCCCAAGAAAAGTTTTACTTTTCTACATACCCTGTATTTTAATTCTTGCTATTAGATATGTGCACACTACACTTTCAGCTTCCTGGTTGCACTTACATGTGGCTCGCATGCACCTTATTCTGGAACTATGTTGACTCTTGTTGTGCTAAAAACAGAGCCTATTAGGCTTTGGTGGATAGATTCAATAATGGCCACCAATCTGTGTTTCCTGAAGAAATAGGACATGAATCTGAAGTTTTAGTGCCATGGAGAAAAATGTCAGGAGTTATGAGTCCATGATGACAGTGATTATTGTTATGATGATGAATGTGAGCCTGGTGAAAACCAGATGGCTATTAAGCTAATCTCAGATAACTGTGGGATCACTATAATGAGTATTTACCCTAACCCAATTAAGGTATCTGGTTTGCTTAATGACCTTGAGATTAATATGCATGTAAGCTTTCGGTGTTGCTCGAATTGTGTGGCAGATATACAAGATGATATTTGTGCATTAATTTCATCCATTAGTACTGCAAAAATAGACATTCCATGTCATACAACCACAAGCCTTTCATGCTAGTCCTAATGCTTGTGGTTCTAAAATTAGCAGTAAACGCATGTTTGGTGTTTTATTTTGAGAGCTGGGGCTTGCCTTCTAATTTTTCTCCCTTCTCTTGCAGGCTGGATAAAATGTGGAAACTTATGCTTGAATGTCATCGCTGCCAGGCTCAGGTTATAAGAGAAGCCAAAAATCTGGATGCTGTTGCATCTGGTGGGAAGTTTATTGATGTTCATATGGAAGTCACCATGCAGCTTGAACTGGAGCTACTGAACTGGATATTTAACTTTTATGCTTGGATCAGTGCACAAAAGGGCTTTATCAAATCCTTAAATGGTTGGCTTCTGAAGTGCCTTCATTATGAACCAGAAGAAACTGCAGATGGGATTGCACCTTTTTCTCCCAGTAGAATTGGTGCCCCTCCTGTATTTGTTATCTGCAATCACTGGTTTCAAGCATTGGAGAGAATTTCAGATAGTGAAGTCTTTGTTGCCATGGAAACATTTTCCTTGACTGTGCTTCAACTTTGGGAGAAGTACAGCGAGGATCAGCGTCAGAGGATGATAAACAACAAAGACATGGACAGTAAGCTCAAGGTCTTAGAAAGGGATGAACAAAAAATTCACAGGGCACTAGATGCAGTAAACAAGAAGCTAGTGGTGGTATCTGAGCAAACTGGGACTCCCTTACCTGGACAAATCGTGCATCACCATAACACCACCAGTGCTGTCAATTTACAGTCGAGTCTGAAACAGATTTTTGAGGCCATGGAGAAGTTCAGTGCCGATTCTTTGAAAGTTTATGAAGAACTCCAAATACGTAGTGAAGAAGAACGGATGGCAAGAGAGAATGCAGGAATGTCATAGGCATTTGTGAAAAAATACTGCAACTTCCTTTGGTGGTTGGAAACTGCTTTTCTTGGTTTCCATCCTCAGACATCTTGATTGTGAATCAGTGGGAGAAAAGTACTTTCCAATTGGTTTGTGGTGGGCTTCAAGTCCAAAAAGATGAGCATTACATGTTACTGATGATTGAGGACAAAATGTGCTAATCAGAGTTGCATAGCCACCAAATCGCCAGACTGGTTATCCACCTCCACAAGAAGCCAATTGCATCATTCTACAATATGGAGCTACAATATGAAACTGCTCAAAAGAAACTTGCAAGAATGGACGAGAAAGAACTATGCATTTTTTCTACGTAGTTCATGCCTCAGTTCAAGCCTGAGTAATGAGTTAGAAACTCAGCAAGCTTAAAAAGTAACAGCAAAGTGACATGGATATGAAACTAACAAAGTGTGTTTACAGAGCTTCAGATCAAGGATTTGATATCGCCAACATCAAGGTCTTGAGTCCTCTTGTAAATATTGGAGGGGCTTTCTTCATATGCTAAGTGATATCATCATACATGTCTTGTGCATGTACAGATCAACCGAGAACCAAATCCACAATGTGGTAAGCTGGTATTTATTTATTAAGTACATTGGCTAAGATGATGTGGAAAGATCAAAGGACAACCCAGATGGAGCATCAGGTCAAGTGGTTGACATGGAAAACAGAGGAAGAGTAAAAAGAACCAACAACTATAGCCAATGAAATGGAATCTTTTCGACGTTCACAATAACGATGTTGTAAGTTGCAACAATTTTTTGCTTCTTTCTTTTCAAAATAAATCTTCCTGTTTTATCGAAAATTGTAAGTAAATAAATGGGGCTCTTACATCTATTGTTATTAGTAATCGAGATGTTTATATTTATGATGAGAGAGATGTTTTTGAAACAAAGTATAACTGGACCAGAGTCATTAGACCTGAGTGCATGCTGGAACCTCAACGGGCTTTGCTGCTCAAGTGATTGAGTCGTGACTATGAGCTAATACTAAAACCTCGAACGATATTGATTTTTCCGAGATCTTCCTCAATTTCTTTTAGGAAATTAATTTCATAAAAAAATGTTTCTTTGGATGCAATACGTGCTATCTCAGGCCTTGGAGACTTTTTTTTTTTTTGTTAAAAGATTTATTTTCACTAAAAAATAATGAGATGTCTCGTGAAGTGAGGAAAATAAATTTAGGGTGGTCTTTTGTTTGATTTACGTTCAAACTTCAAAGGGTCACTCCTCATTGAATTTGTGTTTTGTGTGTGGATTGTGAGATTTACACGTGCATCAGGATTAGTCGGGTGTGATGTCTGGGCACAAAAGTAATAAAAAAATTTTTTTTTTTCTTATTAATTTTTTTTGTTTTCTTTAAAAAATGGATTTTTTAGAAGAAGTGGAAAGTGTCTCATGTTCAATCTTCTTGACAAAGATAACAGAAGATTTTTTTTTTAATTTTTTTCCACTGTTTATAGATTGAAAAATAAAAATATTTTGGTCGTATCGATAGATATATCATTTTTAATTAGAAAATATAAGAATGTGTTGGACTGAAGAAGTGGGAATTTTTAATGGAATATTACGATTAGGAAGAAAAGAGTATGAGTATGGTTGTGAAGGTTGGTCTCTCTATCTATCTATGAATGGGGCCATGAAATCTAGATTCTAGGATTGTAACTACCTTTTTATTACTAGGATGATTTAGATTTCATATATGAGGATGTCGCGCCGACGCCATTGACTTGTGCTATTTTTAGCGAGTCCTAGAATATGGAGGAGTGCAGAATATTACTGAGTTTGTGTCCATCAGCTGTGTGTGTCAGTTGAGACGCATGGGGACACATGGTAGGTGAAATTCACCTTCCAAAAGTGGTTGGTTACGATTAGAGTGTGATATCTTTCAAAGCAATTGGGTCTCCTTAAGCCAAATTAACTATAAAAGTTATTTTATACTGAGATAATTACTAGAAAAATTTAGAGTGATATCAAACAACTTTGATATATTTTTTTTTATTGACTTTTATAAAGCCTTTCATAGAGTGTTAAAGAAATTGATATGAGAAATTTTAAAAAATAAACAAGTTCCAAATGACTATATAAAGATTATTCAGGACATGTAGAATAGTGCAATCATCAATGTCACAACGGTATGTGAATAAACAATTGAGTTCTCACTTCTCACTTAGGGTGAGACTTCATCATGGATTCAACCTTTTTTGTTTTGATTATGGAAATTTAACATAAGGAATCCAGGACAAAGGATTGGGGTGAAAGCTTTTGTTATCATCATCAAATTAAATCATCATTCATGTTTCTCTATACACCAAATTAAACTGAAAAAGGATGGAGGCTAAATGTTGAAAAAGCTACTCTTCTGTGAACATTTTTTTCATCATTATCCTTATTATCCTCGTTCATGGTGGGCAACCAATTTACGTATCCAATTTGAGAATGTGGACCCTCTAAAGAATAAAAAGGAAAAGGTAGAGGATTAGCTCTGAGCCCACTCTACCTGTATTTGATTGATATTTTGCTATCTTTCGTTTTCTTCTTTTTCATGGGTCCATATGAAGATAATCCTAATTCCTAAGCAGAGAATTGCCCAATTCTCAAGATTGTACGAGAGGGTTTAAGAGTTTTGAATGCAAACGAGTAGTGAAATTAGTGATTTGGTTTGATTTCATCTAATACAATTTTCTGTATTATAACACTAGATTGAATTAACAAGTTACAGTTTTAGTTTGCATTAGCCAAACAATTAGCTATCCTATATTTCTGAGTATTAAACTAGGTCGCTCCCAGTCTCGAGCCATGGATACCATCTTGAGCCCTCAAGACTGTCAGCAGGGTGAAACCCAGATTTGAACATTTTCCAAGGGTGGCTACATTAAAGATTTGAATAGGGTAGAGAGGGGTGAGGAATAAAATGTCATTAAGCATAAAAATGAAAAGAAATGAAAAAGTCGTCGATAAAAACACGGTAAAATTATAAACTGCAATAGCCAGCAGCTTCAGTTTCTCTATGAGCTGCAGTTTCTCTGAAGATGAAACTCGACATCTCTCCAGTCAAATTTCAAGATTTTCACAATCCCCTAAACCTAAAAGATGAAGATGGCCAACTTTGAACTTTGATGAAGATGGCCAACTTTCTTCTCTAAAAGATCCAAAAGTTCCTTTGGAGCATATCGCTTTGCAACTTCGCAGAGTTCATTTGCAAATGGTTTTGGATTGTACTCTGCAACTCAAGTTAGAATGCCATTTTTATTCAATTTTTTAATTCAGCTATGACTCTTAACTTTCTTCCTCGTAGAAAGTAACATGAAGTAAAATTTTATTTTATAAAAAATTATTTTCTCTTAAAATTTAACTGTGTATGATGTTAATTTTCAATTCATAAAAAAGAAAAATTAAAAAATCAGCATGGGCCTGTACAACCCTCTCGTTGGCCACATTAAATTTATATCAATTACAAGTTAAATATTTAATAATTTAATTTAAATCTAAAAGTAAAAATAAATTATTAAAGAAAACTGATTATATATTTCATACATTTTGTATACTTGATTGCAAATTATATATATATTTTATAATACGAAATATAAATTTACTCTTTTACTATTTTAATAATAAATAATTAAAAAAACTTATATCTTTTTATTGTAAAAACACCGGTGCATAATTTTCTCCAAAATTTATTCTTATGGCAAAGAATTTTTTTATTTCTATTTGATCATATAAACTCACGCCAATGATATGTAATGGAAGAAAAGCAATGTAGCAATTGTTACATAGATGATGACAGGAAAAGGAGCCATGATGTCATAAGCCACGTCACTGTCGTTGTAGCACTAATCTAATGTACTCTGCGGGACCACTATTTTGTTTTGCCCACATCCTGCTTCCCTGTGAAAATTTTAAACTTTTTAATAGAAGAAAATTGAGTTGTAAAGCTCTTCTCTTCTACACTCAATTTTGATTTTGATAATATGTGATATTTTATAGATTTCTTTGACTCTATTAAACTAAAATATAAATTGTAGATAATTTAACGGCGGGAATTATCTATTTGATTTAAACAAAATAAATGGTTGACAAAATATTCTATTTTAAATACCTATTCTAATTATTTAAATAAAGTAATTATAGTTAACTAGTGTACGTAAAATATTATTCACATCCCAAATTTTATATAGATTAAAAATTGAGCTCCAATTTTGTTGTCTTTAAGTGATTTTAATTTATTGCTAATTAATTAGATACCAAAATTTGGTGTTAAGTTCAGTTATGCTAGGTAAGATATTAGCCTGTAGCTATCTTATGATTGGTGGACAATATTTTTAGTTTCAACAATTTAAATTTAAGAGTGGATGTACACTAATACAAATAATATTATAAAAATAAAATCTAATTTCACTGTGATTTCTTTTAACCAGCAGCTATTCTTTAAATATTTAAAAGAAATATTTGGATTTGTATAAATGCTTTCAATGACATATCCAAAATGTATAATCTGACATGAAAGGTAAATATTATTACATTACAACATTATTTTATTTTTACGATGAAGATTCAGTTGCAGAATAAAATCCAAATTATACTCACGTGGACTATGAAGATGGCGCTAAAAATCAAATGTATGAGAACACGAGCGGCCTTTAAAAGCGACCTCTAAAAAGTTGGTGTCCTCTGCTGTAAAAACAAGAGCAGATGATGACCACAAGAGGTGGTGCGTGTTCATACTTCATATTACTATGTATTTTAAAATAATATTTGATAAATTACATATTGGAAGTTTTTTAATAATTTTATCACGATTTTATTTAATAATTTTTATATTTAAATGTGAGAGATAACATGTCACACATCATTTCACTGAAATGAAGAGGAAAAATTAAATAAAAGAAAAAGCAGAATCCAATACGAGCTCAACTATCCTTCTCACTCCTCTCTGTCTCTGTCCCTGTCCCTGTCCCTCTTGCATTGGAGAAAGAGAGCAGAAATCTCATCTCCATTTTCCTCTTTTCTCCATTCCTTTTCTTACAAGGAAATACAAAAACAGGCACAGCAGAAGTGGGTGGAGATAAATCATGGGCTGCTGTGAATCTTCCTTCTTCTGCTGGGAAGAAGAAAAGCAGCAGCAGAACAAAAATGGTGCTGTTGGTAGTGGGGTGGAAGGGGGCGGCAATGAGCTACCTCAACCCTTCTCTGAATTTTCCCTAATCGATTTGAAAGCAGCCACCAACAACTTCAGCTCCGACTTCATTGTTTCCGAGAGCGGCGAGAAAGCCCCGAATGTTGTTTACAAGGGCCGCCTCAAAAATCGCCGTTGGATTGCCGTTAAGAAATTTACCAAGATGGCCTGGCCTGATCCTAACCAGTTTGTGGTCTGGACTTGACTTTCCCATTTTTGGAGTCTGGACTTGGGAGGTGCTCCTCACCTCACGCGCTTTTCTTTAATAATTTGACATTGGTCGTAATTCTTAAGAGTTCATATTTATTTAAACATAAAATTCTCTTTTAAAATTTGTTTTTTGAATTCGAGATAAATCTATTTTAGTCTTTAATTTAACAAGAAATTCTTATGTTTTAGTAGATCTAAATCATGCGACGGTGTGACAAATTATTAAAGAAAAATCTTGCTCGGAATCCAGACTCCGTTTCGTGCTTCTCTTTATGTTTCTTATCATCTTCTTTATATTTTTGGGGATTCCTTTTTATGGGTTCTGCTCCATTTTACTACTCAGGATGAGGCGTCGGGTGTTGGGAAGCTGAACCACCCGAGGCTTGCGAATTTGATTGGATATTGCTGCGATGGAGATGAGAGGCTTCTTGTTGCTGAATACATGCCTAATGATACGCTCGCTAAGCATCTCTTCCATTGTATGTGAGGCTGTCCTTTTCATCCCCTGTTTTTTTTTGCTGTTTGAGATGAAAAATAAGTATTTTTAACTTTTTTTGAAAATGCCCATTTGAAGTAATCCAGCATTTGTCAAAATAAGGCAAGGCCAATTTGAAATTGATCAAAGTCTGTGTTGAGTCTGAGGTTCTGAAAATCGGCTCGTCAATTGATAAAGTGCTTGTCAATTTTCAAAAAAGAAAAGAAAAAAAAAAAGAGGTTAGTTTTTGGTTTCTTCAATGTTCAGAAGTTCTGCTCTCTCGAATGTAAACACATCTGAGTCTCTTCCCCATTATCTAATTTATGTGTATGTTTAATCCTTTCAAATTTGTAACTATAATTGTTTTGAGCATGTATCCTCAAAATTAAGGAAAGTAATCCTACCAGTCTTTACTATGTTGTTTGATGTTAACAAGTTTAATTTTCCTTTTTTAGGGGAAAATCAAACGATTGAGTGGGCTATGCGTTTGAGAGTTGCTCTTTATATCGCTGAAGCCTTGGATTATTGTAGCAGTGAAGGCCGGCCATTGTATCATGACCTGAATGCTTATAGAGTTCTTTTTGACGAGGTAATGTTAAACTTGGCCACACATTCATTCATTTTTATTCTTACTTTTGTGAATTTTGGCAATATTGACCTCTTCCTCATTGGTTGATGACCTCATGTCACTTATCATTTAGGTGAAGCTCTTCACAGGAATCGTTTCATTTCTCCCCCTTCTTCTGATTTTAGTGTAAATATGCATTTCTGTAAATATGTGACGGAGGTTCTGCATATCTTCCTTGTAGGAAAACCATATATATATATTACTTGGACATGTTATTTGGCTTTTGCATAATTTCTTACTTGACATCTTCAAGGATCCCATCCCATTTGTATTTTTCTTGTTTTGGTCCTGAGATTTTCAGCAAAAGATTTTCCCCCATCCAAAAAGCACTTTCTATCTAATAACTTTGCTTAAAGGTTTAACTATTGTTGTGTATTGTTTCATGTGTTGTCAGCTTGACTATTTCCATTTTGCAGGAGGGTGATCCACGGCTTTCATGTTTTGGTCTTATGAAAAACAGCAGGGATGGAAAAAGTTATAGCACAAATCTTGCTTATACACCACCGGAGTATCTAAGAAATGGTATTTTCTTTCATAGTAAACCATACACAATGCGCAGGCTGTTCCAGCCTAATTGCACAGGAGCAGCAAGCGTAGCTCCCCCTCCTTTTGGTTGGGGGGCGAAGTGCGTCGGCTTGCTCTCTTTGTTTTCGGAGCTAGGTTGGGTGGGAATGAAAAGTAGTTCTACTATCTCTTGTTAAGATGCACCTTGAACCAATTTGGCTTCATCTCTTAGCCAAATGATGTCTTAAATTTTTGCTCTGTGAATACCAATTGAGATTGTAATAGCAATAAAATGGTCTACAGGATCTTTAAAATTGCGGAGTCCCTTTTCTCTCTGCGTCCTTCTCTATATGTATATCCTGGCACATGATGGGTCAATGTGATTGCATTTTTTGCTGCCTTTACTCAGCAGTGCTAATTGGTTTATACTTTATATTGTTATATCTAACCCTCACTATCTGTGATGTTTTGTATGTCAAGCATTTCGTGACAAAAATTGGTAACCATAAATCATCTGCATTGCTCTCGTCTTCTTTTAGGAAGGGTCACACCTGAAAGTGTAATTTTTAGCTTTGGTACTGTACTCTTGGATCTTCTCAGTGGAAAGCACATCCCTCCTGGTCATGTAAGTCCTTTATCTAATCATATATCATACTTGCTGTAAGCATCAATACTCCTCTTCAGTGCAAGAATCTGCGTCTATGTTGATACTGGAAAACCATGTGCTGTGTAAGAAATTTGGCCCTAGTCAAGGACATCAGAAGATTCATCTATGCACTTGGTCATTGTAATTCACTTCGTCTGTATTACATATCAATGATTTTTATTCTTTTTGTACCATAGCCACAGTGGCAGAACCATAATGGATGTTATCAGTGCACAGGGTTCATATGATGGCCATTGCATCTATATCCTAGTGTTATTGCATTTATTGCTTGGTGTTACTTGTATACACACACGTACTGAAAAATGCTAGTCATTATTCAGCTCAGTTTATTTCAATTATCCAATTGCATTTGTTGTGGGCTTTTGATGAATGATCATAACAAATTTTGGTAGAACTATCTAATTTAATATGAACAACTTAGGTAATTTGAGAATGTGAGATAAAAAATACTTTTGACAGAAGCATAGGATCATACCACTGAAAAACCTTCTCATCATCTATAATCATAACCTACCAGCTCTGGTGAAGTATCTCTTGGATGGGTAAAGTGAGCAAAGCAGACTTCCTCCAAAAGCACGTAGAAGATAACAATCTAGATACTTGTGAAACAACAAAAAATCATGCAAAACAGGAAATGGAGGATAACGGATCAACTAAACTATATCAGATAAAGCCTTGACCTAGAAGTTGTGAGGGCTGTTAGAATCATAGATAAAGTTCTTAACTATTTCAAGAACATGATGATTGTTTTCTTTTCAGATTCACCATTTTTATCGCAGACTATGAGGATATGTTTCTTTTAATATGAATATTCCTGAAATCGTTTTTAAAAAATCCTTGAAATTGATTACATATACATTGCCCCCTGAAGTGGGACTGAGGATTTTAAATTTTGTATCAAGTGGCGTTTCATGTCCAAAGGCAAAAGTGTGCCCTGTGATGTAACCTATGTATAGACCGTATGTTTGTAATCCCCTCAAAATAATAATAATAATTTGTTCCTGGGAAAGACAGCTTCATTTATTAACCTTGTGTATATATCCATATTATCACATTGTCACTAATGCCATCATTGTTGTCATCAGATAATCTACCATTTCAACATATTGACACCCTATGTGTTTTGACCCCAAAAAAAAAAAAATGAAGAAGAAAACCCACTATTTGGTAATTCAGAAGTTTGTTTGTTCTGAAAAAAGTTCTTTGGAAAATGCATTGTGGTTGGAATGTTAATGTTTCATATTCAAGGAATATTTCTCTGTTCTATTGATCTGAAATGTGATCTATTTATTCTTGAAATTTACTACCCATATGTAGGCACTTGATATGATCAGGGGTAAAAATATCCTACTCTTAATGGATTCACACTTGGAAGGGAACTTTTCAACAGAGGAGGCGACTGTGCTTGTTGGTCTTGCTTCTCAGTGTTTACAGTATGAACCTCGTGAACGGCCCAATCTGAAGAACCTTGTTACGACACTTTCACCTTTGAATACCAAACCTGAGGTTAATTTTTTATTTTTTTTCTTCAGCTTTTTTATTCACTGTAATCTGGATTATTTACTTCACTGCCTCCAAAGGTTGCTCTGTCTTGTTTTTTGGCCACAACTGGAGGGAGAGATTGCTATGGCTGAAGCAGAGATGCCCTGCAGAGTTAGAGTTGAGAGGGAGGTCCCAACAAACATTCAGTTTGAGGAGATCTCTCTTTTTACAGGGTCTCCCCACTTCTAGTCTATTGCTTGCCAAATGCTCAGCTTGAAATTTCAGATTTTTTAAAGATTGGAATTTTAATTTTCGTGATCCAAAGTTGTGAAACGTGCACCAGTAGATGATGGATTATTCTTTGAACTAGGGGATACTTTCGTTATGACCTCTCCCTATAATGTATACGATTGATTGGCCAATAGAGTTTCTTGTCCATGGGAATTGTTATTTGGTATATTTATCTTGCTGTATAACATCACTAATCTTTTTGTGTCTTCCAAATTTTCATCTAATAAAATCAGTACCTTCAAAAAAAGAAAGGAAGAAAAGTTCAAGCCAACCCCTTGTACACCCTTTCCCTAGCACATGAATTGTTATGCATCCCATTCATAGTTAAAAACTTTAAACTCAACTCAAAATCCTATAAAGTCAAGTAACTCAGATGAGTTTGTTTACTCGACTTAGAAAGACTTGGTAACTCACTCAACTTGAAATCCTACTGGATTGAGTTGACTCGAATCAATTTGCCTGAGTTTTTTCGAGATTTCAAATATCGTCCCTATTATACTCCAACCTACTGATATCAACTGTTTGTTTGACACTCAAAAAATGACTTGTAGACTGGCCCACTCGTATTGCAGGTTGTTCAGGCAGGTGAGCCTCACAGGCTTAGGAGAGAGCATTGGATCACAGTTCACACATATAAGCCCTTCTTCTACTAATTAACTAATGTATATTCATATGCATATGATCCTGTATGACTCTATACATAGTTGCTGATCTCATCCTTTTAGCAGCATATTTTCAGTACAGCTGCTTGTGCTTGTGGACTACTCAAACGGTTGTTAGACTCGTTTATATGCTATATTGATAGATGTGCCTTTGTCTTTTTGATGATGATGTGCTGTTATAATATCATTATTTCTTTTGAATTGCTTGTCACGCCCTTTTTCTTTCATCTGATGGTCTACAGTTTGCAGGTACCATCTTATATGATGCTGGGCATTCAAAAGCACGAGGAAGCCCCTGCTACTCCACAGCATCCTTTGTCTCCCATGGGTGAAGCCTGTGCTAGGATGGACCTCACAGCCATTCATCAAATCTTGGTGATGAACCATTACAGAGATGATGAAGGAACAAATGAGGTATATGACACAATGTTCATCTGGCATGGGCAACATATTTCTAAAAAAAGAGGCTGAAAGATGTCTATGCAATATATTTCTATTAAGGGGCTGTTAAGATTATTTTTAATTCTACACTAAGCTGGCATGTTTCTTACTTTGGTTCAGTTATCATTCCAAGAGTGGACACAACAAATGAGAGATTTGCTAGAGGCAAGGAAGCGTGGGGACTTGGCATTCCGTGATAAAGATTTCAAAACTGCCATTGACTGTTACACCCAGGTACTTACAAAAAACCTCACATTGATTGCATCCTTGCAGTTTAATGTATAGAAGATAAATAGGATTTTATCTTAAGGTAAAACAAATGAAATTGTATGAGTTAGGAGAAGTTTGAAATAGAAACCGCCCCAACTGTTCTAAGTTTTTGCCCTCTGCTGATGCCCCATGCAGTTCATAGATGTTGGAACTATGGTTTCTCCCACAGCCTATGCGAGGCGGAGTCTGTGCTATCTTCTCTGTGACCAGCCTGATGCTGCTCTCCGAGACGCAATGCAAGCACAATGTGTTTACCCAGAATGGCCAACGGCTTTCTACATGCAGGCAGCTGCGCTTGCCAAGCTCGACATGCACACGGATGCTTCTGATATGTTGAGTGAAGCAGCCGGGCTAGAAGAGAAGAGGCAAAGAGTTGGAAGAGGCTCATGAAGAACCCATCACTTGCGTATGATCCCATTGCTTCTCCTCATAACACACGAATTTATGTGTAATCTAAATCCCATGTTGGAAATTTGGTTATCAACGAAGTGTAATTAGAGAGCAAAGTTTGTTTGTTTGTATCACTGCATATGGTTTTTCCATTGTTTTTACCTACACATGTATATGAACATGTAGGCTACAATCGTGCAGCATATTCAGTGAGATGTAGGTTTGGGTCAAGTAACTTGAACCATGACTTCCCATTGGTGGATATTGAATTATTTCGAATTTCCATTTCCTTTCCATGACCTTTGCTGTGATGGAAGCCAATACAGATATGGAAACGATCTATTTGTTAGAGAGAACAGGGATCTTTTAAATCAGTAGCAAGAATAATAAAGTGATACAACTTACCAGGCATCAAATGCATTGTTGAGTTGCTCTCCTTAAGATGATTTTTGCCACCTCTTGATCCTGATTAGCGTAGTAAACAATCTCACCTGCAAATCGTCTCTAAGATACACTGAAGCACACTAATGAAAAGTTGAAAACTAAGAACAGGAACAAAGTTGAGGAAAATTGCAGAAAATGGTAATGAAACTGGTAGAAAAATGAAAGTGATTTTCTAAGAAAAGAATCCTGTTGGGACCCCAAGTGACTGCTGCCTAGGTTATGATGTTGGTTATAGGTGACTATTGCAGACTCTCAGGTTATTCTGGTCATTTAGTAGTAATCAACAGCTACAATGACAAGGAAGACGCTTTTTTTTTTTTTGCCCGGTTTGTTTGTCATTTTCTAATTAATGGAAAATAAAGGGTATTGGACAATTTATACGGCTACCAATCACCCTCTCTCACATTGAACATACAGGGGTGAATTGTTAAATAGAATTTATTTTATATAACTTCTTGCATGGTTGAAATGACCAATTTACTATGAATTGGTCCACATGGTAGTAAATTATTGGCAGTCGCATGAATCGTTTATTGTTACAACATTAGAGGATTTGAACTAAAAAATGAAACTCTTCTCTTATCTCATGAAATGAGGGCTCTTTGTTAAGAGTTAAAAGACTAAAAAAAATGAGACCTTTTTCTTTTTCAAGGAATCTATTTTCCTTAGGGTACATTTGTCTATTTTTCACATGAGAAAAAAATGTCAATTTCATAAAAAAAAAAGGATTTCCTTGGAAATGGAGATGAGAAACATTTTCCTATGAAATTGAATTTTTTATGTTAGTTTGCACATGTGAAAAGAATGATGTGAAATCAATAAGAATTTTTTAATAAATAATCACAAAATTAAAGTAAGTGAGATCTGATAAGCACTCATAAAAGTATATGGCCCATATAAAGATGACAATGATTGGGTTGGGTTTGATCAGGTTACATTGATTATAAGTAATAAAAGATTTTTTATTCTGACCCAGAATCGACTCGATCCGATCAGACTCAAATTTTATTTTATTCAACACAATCTCACCCAACTGAACTATTATAATTTTTTTGAAAGAATTAGAAAAATGAGGAAAAAAATTATACAGCTACACAGATTTAATGTTTTGTATCTTAACTTCAATTCAGTAGGAAGTGTAACTTGTGATGGATTGAAATTTCAATCTGTGGGATACAATGAGTGTGATTGAGAATTTTTTTTTGACAAGAAAAAAAGGGCTGAGAATAGAGAGAACAAGAAAGGAAAGGGGTAGAATTAAAGGCGGAACTCGCGGCGGCGCCCAATTATAGAAATGTCATTCTTCAGTGGAAGTTTTAGAGAAATTGACAGGGCCATCTAATTTCTGTCAATCAAAGATGGTCACGGGAGTGACTTCCAATCTACTTTGAACTCTGATGAATGAGCCAAGAATAGAGATTTGAAAGTTTTCATGAATATAGTTGCACTTTCAATTTAAGATTTTTTAGTAATAATTAAAATAATATCTCTAATTTTTTTCAAATAGTATAATTTAATTGACTTCACTATAAATTTCTATTTAAAGAAAAAAAAAAACATACTTAGCCCTTTAGTATTAAATAAGCTTCAAGTGATATAGTTAAGTTATGACTCAATTTCAAATAATATAACATTTAGCATCATGATGAGTTATATTAACCTGGTATATTTAAATAAGTACTTATAATATAAAATAAAATAAAATATATAATCATTTGATTTAAGTTATACAACGACAGATTCAAGCACGAAGTTTAAATAAGATCCATTTATATAATTATATATTTAAAATTCGTACTTTAATTCCATCAAATGCTATATGGCTACCAAAATAAAAGTTAAATGGTAAAAATTCATAATTGGATTGTGGTGCCATATTAGAATTTTCGAGAAGGAAAACACGCAATGGAAAAAGCAAACTCGTCAGCAAATCCATCAGCAAATCCGTCAGCATACTGGTCGTCTCTCTGCATGGCGCGCTACTTTCCATGTGGCCAATCTGCATTCGCTGTCCGTTAATAACGAAGCACTCTCCCTCTCTTTTTCTAATTCATTTAATTTTCGGCAATCGAGTCTTCCGATTCCCAGATCCACGCCACTCTTCCCTCCCTCATGTCACCCCCTTCCGATGGAACCGACGCGTCCGTCGGCCTTTGCCGGTGTTCTTCCTGTGATATTTCGCCGGAATATGGCCACAGGCTGTGCCCTCTCTGCCTGAATGACACTCATACGTCCTCCTCCGCCTCTTCTTCTCCTCATTTGTACTCTCTTGGATTGGATTCGGAAACGGAGAGGGATTGGAAGAAGTTAAGGAGATGCTTGGCGGCATCTGGAAAGGGTTTTGCCATCGGATTGGGCTTGAAAGGAGGCCTCGCTGCGTTCTCCATCTTGATTCGCTTGCGAAGCCGCAGATTCCCCCCTGCTGCGAAGTGAGATCAATCTCTTTTCTGCTTTCCTTATTCTCGCGCTCGGAAGTACCTAAAACTGCAATCTTTTGCAGCATTTTGACAAGCGCTGATTGCGACCTCTAATTGATCGGATGGATTTTCAATCCTCTGTTTCTTATTGTGTATAGATGTTCTTAGTTTTTTATATTTTCTGAATTTCCAGGAAGGCACAGATGATGTCGAATGGTGAGGCAGTGGCGACGTCTCTGAAGGAGACGCTGCGCTATGGTCTTTTTCTCGGCACTTTTGCGGGTACATTTGTTTCTGTAGATGAGTGTATTGCTTCTTTGGGAGGACACAGTAGGCATGTTTCTGTTCTTCTTCTTCCTTGTTTCTCTTTCAAACTGTTTTTATCTAGTCTTGAAAATGAGAAGTTAATTGTTCCACATTTAGATTTACCATGAATAATATGAGCCTCAGTCTGTACTCGTTAGTACAGCAATCTTAGACCTGAGATTGTACAATTGGTTCCCTGTTATTGGATAGGCTCACCTTGGTGCGGGAAGCAGACAATTTTCCAGATTGGAATATCCTAGCTGTCCAATATCTAAACTTCTGCTAAGTGTCAATCTTTGTCCATTCTTTAATTGTGTATCTGCAAAACACCGATTACATGATTAGGATTTTTATGTCAATGATATTTTTTTGGTCATTTCTATCCATGGTGCTTCTCATGAGATCAAGAAATCACAAACTTAAAATTCTGCAAATATCCTTGGGCCAGGAATCACATAATTCATTCAATGTTTTAGTTCTGGTAAATGAGTTACATTAGTCTATGCTAGTAGCAATTTCAGATCCCTTTCTGGGAAACTATCATCATTATCTAAGCCCTTTATCCCTTTCTGAGAAACTGCTTGGTGAAAATGTTTCTATTGATCTTTTTATTTGACAAGGAATGTTTTACATGCCATGTATCTCCTTTTACGTTGGGGTAGTGATATTCCTCTAAATGAATACACCACTTGAGCTATTAATTTACTAGCAAGCTCTTCCTCTGTTAGCATTCTATATGATAGCAGTCGACTGAGAGAGCATAATGAGTCTAGAAATTTGGCACCTACAAAATTAGGAGTGATGGAAGAAAAAAGGGTAATTTCTCTGAGCACTTTCCACAGTTAAACCATTTATGGTACAGTAACTAGGATATATCGCTGCAGTTCATCTTATCTACATTTGCAAATCTAACGTCCTCTACGCTGTACATATCAAAACTTAAATAAATGTTAAAGATGAAATACTTTGGTTGCATTATGCAATTATGAAAAAGCCATTGTTCATGAATCTCAAACAAGAAGCTAATTCATCAAATACAACCTTGTTTTAAACTAGGGAAACCTCCCCTGACAATGAGAAGCAGACATGAAGTGTCCAGGGTCCATATGTGTTTTGTACTTAAGAATGAAATGAGAAATATTGACCTTTAAGTGTTTCTGAGGTTGACATGCTTCTTTTGAATATACTTACAAACATTGAATTACTTTTGCACTGGGGAGAAGAAAAACTGCATAAAGAACTTGTGCCCCGTGGAAAAAGGATGATAATTAAATCAGTTCAAGTACTGGAATACGAATACACTTCCCACTTGTGCCTTATGGCAGGAAGTTCTACATGTTGCCAGTTACTCTTATTTCCTTCTCCACTTTTTCAGACATTGGTTTTGAAGTTTCATTGGATTGTTTAGTAAATGTGTCATTTTTGTCTTGCATCCCATATCACTTGTAGATCAAACTTCCCAGAGGAAGTCCGTCAGGTGTAAATAATTGTCTTGTTCTATTACTATCTGTTCTATTATGCGGTGTGCTGAATAGTTAGTTCTCATTTTGGTAGGACTGCAAGATGGAGGGCACTGTTAGCAGGGGCTGTTGCTGGCCCTTCAATGCTTTTGACTGGGCCAAATACACAACACACAAGCTTGGCCATATACATTCTTATGCGTGCTGCTGTCCTAGCGTCACGATGTGGAGTGAAGAGCAAACGATTTGGAAACATCTGCAAACCTTTAACTTGGTCCCATGGAGACATTTTCCTCATGTGTTTGTCCTCTTCACAAATTTTGTATGTATTTTTTTTTTTTGCTCTGTTTTCATCTTTGTTTAGTGTTTGAAGCTAATGTACTCGCACCAAATATATTCTTGCAAAATAATCTTCATTATTTTCATACAATCCCATCAAAGAACATGTTTCAAGTGCAAATTGCTATTTTGCACTTGTCATTACTTTCCAAATGACAAGGGCTTCCTTAATGAGCTAGCCATTCTGTCAATATTTTAATATAATATAAAATCTGCTTCCACAGACCATCTGAACCATCCCCAATTCTCCATAGTCATTTCTCTAACAAATCCTGATTCACACTGAAGCTTTTATGAGAAACAGGAAACCTTGACAAATAGAAAAAGTACACACGAGTATTGGATATTGCGAATTTAATCTAAGTGATTCTTATCCTGCGACGGTGGTTTCTACTCTTCCAAGCAGATAGCTGCTTCTTCATGTTCTGACACTGGATTCCTAGGCATTTTGAAGCTAGGGCAATGCACAGCAGAAGGCCTAAATAAGTTGAAACTATCTTATTGTATTTTGATTAGCCTTTTTTGTGGCAGCAATTTCGACTAGCTTTTGTGTCCTATGTACTTCAAGTTAGAAGTTTGTAAGACTGCTGGTTTTATTGTTGCATCATCATCATGAAAGCCATTTTCACATGTATTTTGTCATCATCATCATCAACAACAACCACCAATATCCATCTATTTGGGTCAGCTTTATGAGTTCTTCTCCTCCAATTGACCTTATCATAAATTATATCCTCAATCACTCTACAATGTTACATGTCCTTTTTTATCCCTCCCTCCATGTTTTCGGATGTCGCCCTCTCCTCCTTATGTCTTTGATCCGGAGTCTCTCCACTCTACCCACTGGGGCTGTTTTGGTCTTCTACTAATATGATCAAGCCATCTCAAATAATTTTCTTTCAATTTATCATCTATTGTAGTTATCTTTAAATTATCCTTAATGCATTTGTTTCTAACTCTATCCTTTAGGGTTAAATCACTCATTCAATGTAACATGTGCATCTTCATTGTCCTAACTTTGTTTGTTTGTCTTTTTTTTCATCGCTCAACACTTTGCTCCGTATAGAATTGTAGGTTGATAATTGTTTAGTAAAACTGTCCTTTTAGGTGAGGGGGAACTATTTTATCACATAAGACCCCACTAGCTTGTTTACATTTTGTCCACCTTGCTCCTATCTTATTTGTTATATTTAGGTTGAGACATCCTTGAGATTCTAGCATAAGCCTAAGTATCTGAACTTATCACAGTGAGCAACTAAGTTGCTTTTTTTATTTTTATCATGTTATCTTCACTATCGTCTATTCCACTAAAGTTACATTTCATGTATTTTGTTTTAATTCTATTAATTTTCAAACCATTTGATTCCGACATTCTCCTCCACAAATCAAGCCTCACATTGAGTTGTTGTTTCGTCTCACTAATTAATATTATATCATCTTCAAAAATCATACATCATGGCACCTCATCTTGGATATCTGATGTTAAATCGTCTATGATTAGCGCAAATATGTATGAGCTTAAAAAGGATCCTTGATGGAGTCCTACTCCAAAAGGGAACTTTGCTATCTCACCACAAATGGTTCTAACCTTAGTGGTTGCACCCTCTAGCAAATTATTTTCCACGGGCCATTAAATATCTGATGCTTGTAGGGCTTGAACCCACAATCTGGAGGTTGCAACAACGAGCATCATTATCTTGCACTGGGGTAGATATTTCAGATTTCTCATAGATCTGCCCCATGAAACTTTTTGACACCGATGGTATGATGTGGTTCACAAATCATGGTTCAATATAGTTGACTCAGGCATCTGATAAATTGAGTCTCCCTGTCTTTGGTTATGTATTTTTGTTTACGTCCATATATGCTATTGCTTTACATTTATCTTAGCAGAAGATATATGCCCCATGCCGTTGCTTGATTGTGAATATCTTTTATAGGGTTGAGTGGAAAGTCCAACATGATGATGTTGCTTTATTGTATTTCTTTTTCAGGTCTGCATATATATTGAAGCAGGATAGTTTACCTTCATCTTACAAGTCCTTCCTTAACAAGCATGGAGGAAAGGACTCTGTCATTCTCCAAGGCATCAAAGATGTGGCATGTGGTGTGCCTTTTACTAATTTGGAGGGGATAAAAAAGCATTATAAGTCAATGGGAGTGGACATAAAACTAGACAGAAACATGAAAGTGCTGTGTTCAGTATGTATTTCCTACTTACATTTATCATCTCTTAGAGGCTGACTGTGTACTATTTGCATGCTTGTTTATCCATCAATCTGTAACAAGAATATAGAGATGTATTTGCATTGTAGGTAACTTGTTTTAAGTATTTCACCATTTCAACTAATACCAAGCCTGTTGTGAGTGTTCCACTTGCCATGCAGAGAAAATTTTTAGAGAAAAAAATCCTACCTTAGAGGGATCCATTACCTTCAATTTTTTCCCCTTACAATTTTGACTTTCTTTTTGATCCCATGTTTAGAGAATGTTGAAGTGGTTATATGGAAGGTTTGGCCCAAACAAGTTCAAGTTAACAGTTTGAACCATGACAACAACAATCTTGTTATGACAAGCTCCACTTGATTGTTGAGCACCATCTCTACTTTCTCATCTCTTAAAGGCATCTATTTGTAATGCAAACATGAAAAATATTTGATGTTGGGATTTTTTTTCCTCTACTGGAACCTGTTGCATTGTTATGCAGATTTATTTGGGTTTCTCTAATGGGCTTCTTCTGGGTTATTCTATTTTCAGAGTTTTTGTTCATTTGATCCAATTTTCAGAAAACTTTGCCCATAGGCTCAAACAGTGGTTTGGTCCAAACAAGTTCAAGTGCTAGTTAGAACCATGGCACATTGAAACTTCTATTGGACACTTATCTAAACACATTCTACCAAGACCCCTATGTAATCCTGTTTACTGCCATTTCTATCTCTTTGAATGGTGCTTAAATTGTATCAAAACTCTCTCTCTCTCTCTTTCTCTGATTTTTCCATTTGTGATAAGGTTAACTCATTTGATGGTTAGACAAATAACAAGCTTGTATAGGTCAAATGAAAACTGAATTTATGATCTCGTTCTTTGTAATGGATTCTCTGGCTTCTCCTTTGAAGTTAGTGAATCTTGGACTTTGGAGCATTGGCCTCATTTTTTGCTTATTTTACCTGTTTACCTCTATAATCCTTCAATGTTTATGGTAACTTCTGGTTGATGGTATGGTTTGAAGATTTCCATCATATATTCTCTATTGTTAAGATTTTATTATTGCTGAAGTTGAAGCTTCTACTGTATTTGTCGTATTCTTGTTATTTTTATTTCATGCAGATTGTGCACGGGAACCAGTCTTGCATTGGCCATTTCTTTTCATTTCTTCTTGAGGCTTATGGAAGAGCATTACCTGTTTATCTTCCAGTATATTTGATTCCTGCAATGATTGTTCACCGGAAGGGCCTCTTGAAGAAGTAATTATTCTGATTCTCTTATGATTTAATTCCATGTTGGTTTTGTTGGATATCCCATTTAAATGTCATCTTATTCAACTTGCTACTTAAGTTTTGTGCTGCATGGAAGGATAGTTGTGTATAGAGATAATGATGGGTGCTTATCTGGTAAATTGATGGAATTTTTCATATGGGCCCAAAATTGCTTCAACATTTTTTGTATCTTCTTTCTTTAATCAATCCAACGGTTATTATATTATTTTCAGTTTTTCACCATAATCATTATATTGTTATCTGATAAGAGCTTGCAGGTATGTTCTTCTATTGCGTTACGGATGGTGTTCAGGACACTCAAATACAATTGAAATCTTATTTGTTGTCACACTGCTTTATATGCATCTATGTTGTTTCTAGGGCTTAGCATGATCACCTCTCATGCCTACATCACCTGCTTACTCTCAGATCCACTATACTTAGTTTCGTCCATGAGTATTTTGGGTGTGCTTAAGATATTAGCGGTTGAGCATGTAAAATATAGAGGTGATGTTCACATGTTTTATTCTCTGCATTTTGGATGATTTTATTTCTTTTTAAGTAGGTATATCTATTCGGGGTGGAAGAGAGTTGTTTTTTATTCTTAATTACGACTCTAGTATGGACCTAAGTTTATTGTCGAATTGGCCTCGAATGATTAATTTTCTCAATTTCCTTGATGCAATTTTGTGTTCATGGATTAGTACCTTCATGCAATTTAATATCTTTTTCTTAAGTACCTACTCGTAATTGAGTCTCAATTTACTGTTCTTGCCTAACAACCCCCTCTCCCTCTTTCCTTTTCCCACTTCCCCAACTAACCAACCAGAAAAAAAAGGGAAATTCCAGATGCTCAATTAGAAAGCTTTCCCCAACCAACCAACCCAAAAAGGGGGAAATTCCAGAGGCTGAATTAGAAACGACTCAAATTTTATTGCTCTACTAGTTAACATATATGGTTTTAGTTAAATATAGGAGACATTGTGAAATAGTACGTTCCATTTAATGGTATTCTAGAACTGGAAGATGGAAAATTTTCTAACATAATCGCCATTGACATTTCTCTCAAGGATATTATATCATTATATTCCCCGCCCCCCCACTGATGTGTTTTTTAGACACCAATTGATTTGACCTTGCTATTTATTTTGTGTTTGTGCAATTCTATGCAGGCCTTGTACAATTTTTGGAAAGGGCTTTCTTGGTACTGCGAGATCAAGCTTGTTTCTCTCTGCATATTGTTCATCAGCCTGGTTAGTTTTCTTTTTCTCTTGTGACTTCTTATACAGGCAGAATTTGCTCTCTAGCATGTGCATTTCATTTTGTCTGTTACACGTGGTTAAATTTATGAAGAAGAAATTTACTATGGTCAACCGTGCAATCTATTTGACCCCACAAACAGTACTTATGGAGCTGTTCTTTTGGTGACTGAGTTTATGATAATGCCTGGGCCCTATTATTCATCATCATCATAATCAACAAAGCTAAAATCCCATCTATCTATTTGATCTCTTCCATTTGAAAATCTAAACTGTCTGAGTCTACTATTGTAGAATGTGTACCATTGGCTGTTATTCCATTTGCAAGTCACCGATGACATATAGCTTGGACATAAGAAGATCCTAAGAAATAGATGAGATTCTGGCTTATGATGATGATGATATATAAATGCAAAGGTTGATGGGAAGGGCTAATGGAGGACTCAGATTACTGAAAGGTTTGCTTCACCTGTACCATTTGTGGTCACAACTTAAAAAAAAAAATGACAGTTTCTCTCAATTGAGCATCAAAGAAATCTCGTACTCTAACAAAGATTAATAAAGGGGTTAGGATAATATTTTCCAAGCAGAAACCTATCATCTTTCAACAAATTTATAGGTAATAGAAATGTTATTCTCTTGGTATTCAATGGGTTTTGAACATGACATAATGGTGCTGTTGGGAGGATTAGGTTAGATTTGTAACATAATTGATGTTTGTCAGAATTTCTCAGGGTGGGAGTTAATTAATTCCAGAGAAAGAAAGACTGAAAGATATACAAAATATGTTAGAAATAAATCATTCCTGGGTAAACCAATGTTCTGAAAATGAAAATCACATTGTCAATCATTTTGGTCATAAAACTGTATAAATCATAAATTGTAAGATATATATATATATATATATATATGTTTTCTCGAAAAAGAAAGTACTTAAAAAGTCTTCTTTGAAAAATTCACAAAAAAAAAGAAGAAGAAAACTTTAAAAAAGTAGAACGAGATAAACTTTTCAAAGTCCATGCGTTTTGCATTCAAATCATCAATATAAATGACAAATATAACAGTGCAAATATTATATGAAAAACTTAACTCTCGTATATGTAAATAATGTCCAAGATTACAAAAAAGAAACTTGATGCATATGGGCTTCTAATTAGTAATTACCTGTGATCATGCATCAATTTTATGACCAATGTCTTGAAAATTTAATTGGATCATAAAGGACAAATTGGATTTTTGCATAACTTGCATATCAATTATAATTTTTTTTTTTTGAAAAATGCAAGCTTCTAAAAAAAATTGGATTTAAGCATATGAATCATATGATAAAGATTATATTGAATTGTTCTATGTAAAGATTATAGTGAATCATATGATTCATCATCTTCGTCAATCCATTTATCACATCTATCTATGATTAGCCCTCATGATTAGATGTGAGATTTTTTTTTTCTGATGCCTATCAAATCCTACGATTCAAATTGTAAATAGTATGCATGGCAATGTGTGCTGTAGAAAGAGAAGCTTGACCACATGAGCATATAATCCTAAGCTCTATGTCATGGGAGTACTTTTATCGTCTCATCCATTTTTTAACTGAAAACTGTTAGATTTTCCCATTTCATAGTAAAATGAAAGTTAGCTCGGCTTGAAGCTGCTTAGCTTTAGTTAAGACCCAGATACAGCTCATAATTTATTGATTTCCAACCCAGACCTGTGAACAATTTTCCATAATATGAGGTCTGTGATATCTAAAGGGGTCCATGTAAGTTCCAATGTAATGACTTCTAAGTCCTTATTCTTAGGGAATCAATTCTTCTCATCAGAAGGTATCCACATTCCTTGTAGTTGAGGAGCATAAGAGTACTCAATCTTGTTTAAAGTTTGGGTGTTTCTAAATTTCCTATAATTTAGCTGTACATCGACTTCATTGAAGTTGGGTCAATGCAGATGCTTTGCTTTGACAGTGTTTTACATATTAGAGGAATTCTCGGCATCATAACCATGTATAAGGTCACTTATTTAACATTTTGAGATTGTTTATGACTCATGCAATATGCACAATCTTTGCCATCTACACCACGAGATTTCCAATGATATTGCCATTAATAAGCAATGCCTCTTGTATTAGGTTCTGGACCTGCATGCTTTTCAGGCTCTCCAACAGATGTAACATCCCTCTGGTTGCAGCAGGGACGGTACGGAACTGTTGAATTCCTTCTGGATTATAGTTGTGCACATGTATTTCTTCTGAAATTAGTTCCATTGTTGCAGTTCCCCACTGGCCTTGCATTATCAGTTGAGAAGAAGAGCAGGAGGATAGAAATATCCCTCTATTGCTTTGCTCGTGCCATTGAGAGCTTCTTCAAATGCATGACAGATGCCGGTTACTTCCAACAACAAAAGAAACTGAAGAGAGCTGATGTAATTATATTTAGCATGTCAACAGCCATTATCATGCATTGTTACGCACGGGAAAGAGAAGTGTTTCGCTCGAAGTACCTGAACGTGCTTGATTGGGTGTTCGGTGTACCTCTCACGTGTGAGAAAAATGACTAATGTTCTGGCCATTGCTGATCATTGCCGGCAGCTACTTAAGAGCCAAGAGTGTACTTGAGGGTTTTGAATGATTGAATGTGCTCAATTGAGTTGGTTGATATGGTTATCTCAAGAAGAAAATGGATTTGGTGTGGCTCCAATCTGAGAAGCATGGTCATCACCGCATGTTCCAGTGTATGAGATATTTTTTCCTCTGGACAGCAGAGGTATTAGGTATAGTATTAGTATGAAGAAAAGGAGATTTCAGGTTAGAGCTTTTGATATGTATCATCTTGTTACGAAGTGTTCCTGTGTGTGGAGTTTCAATATAATTCTTTATAGAAATGAAAGAGGATGAATGGTTTATTCATATCCTTTCCCCTGGCTACAATGATCCACCCGTCTGCATCTTGGCCCTATTTCTTACTGAAACGCTTTGTTTGATTATATAGTAGCAATGGGCCAAATACTGATTGAAGGCTGCACGCTTCGAAATAGATAACCAATGCTTGTCGACAGATGGCAAGTCAACACACTTCTTTATGGATACTAATGAGGTAGTCTAATAGGGACAATGAGGGTTGCTTTAGACTTATGCTAGTTTTCAATTTAAGACAACAATAATAATGCATTGGTTATTTTCTATGTTTGCCATGTTCACGATTATAGATCAAATTGTCAGCAATATTTTGTAGACCTTGGTTCCCCAACAACCACAAGGCTGAATTGAACAATGTTTGGAATGAATCATTGGTGGGAGATGTAGACTTTTGCTTGCAGTCGATGGCAATCATATTTGGATGACGATGCTCCAAAGAATATCCCGATCAGGTTGCCTTTTGTTTCAACTGATGTATTCAAAATTGGGTTTGGCATTCATGTCTTGGGGCAAAGGAAACGATAATTGCTTGATAGTTGACACACAAAATTCTCACATATGGGAGGTGTCTTCTTTGGTCTAGGCTATAGCTGATGTGGCTGTAGTCAACTGGTTAACCTCCTGCCTCAAAAAATGGGAGATGTTACGTTCGAGTTTCTATGATCTAATTTGGTATATACCCTAAGGGCATATACTGGACAAAGTGAGTTAGTCAACTTATGACTCAAGAGGAGATTAAATACAAAAGTAGTGGACAAGTGAGTTTAGAGTCAACTTATGACTCAATAGGAGATTAAATAAAAAAGTAGTCTAATATTATATAATAAAAATTATACACAATTGTTATGCAACGGAAATGTGAATGTCACGCTTTAAAGATACTTTTGATAAATCACAATGTGAGAAATATTTTGGTCGTATTAATAGAAGACTAAACACACTTCCAATAAAGTAAAGAATTAATTGGAGAAAAAGAAACTCATAACATTGACCCAAATAGATGAATTACCGATTGGATTGATGATAATAATTATATTAAATATATAGTTGCCCAAATAAATTAAAACATCAAGAAATTATTTGTTGTGAATTATATAACAAAATTTGTTATTGAGTCTCTACTTATATAAGTTTTCTTTATTATACTCATTATCACCCATAAATTGAATCCAAAAATTAAATTAAACTCCGATTTTCAGATTAAATTCATTATATGAACTATTAAGGCATTATAGCCTTAAAAATAACATTAAAAATCATTTTTTTTTCATGTCTCATCCTTCATATTCAATGGTAGATGAACAGATGATTTATTTAAAGAAGTTTCTTCTTTTTCATTCGTCATCAATCAAACGCCTTTTTTTTTTTTTCTTTCAATTCGTAAAGAAATGAAATTTCTTGAAACAGAGACGAGGTAACATGAAAGACGACGCCCATTTATATTTATAAATAAAATAAAAACAATAAATATTTTACATTAATATATTTTTTCCTTTTTAGGAGAAGAAGAACTCGGCCTCGATAAAACCGTCTTTTCTTCACTTCCTTCGCTCGTCATTTCCCGCAAAACCCTAGAATTTAATACAAATTCAACGATCTCTTCTCTTCCCTGCCATTTCCATGGCGAGAAAAAACTATCAGCTTTGAAGCAGAAGAAGAAGGAGAGGGAGAAGGACAAGAAGCAAAAGTAATGGGAGTGACGGGGTCGAAACTTGAGAAGGCGCTGGGCGAGCAATTCCCTGAAGGCGAGCGATATTTCGGTCTTGAGAATTTTGGTAACACCTGCTATTGCAACAGCGTCTTACAGGTCTCCCTTTCTTCCTTATTCGTTCTTTTTTACCCTTTTTTTATTGGGTTCTATGAAAAATAGGGTTTTGATTCTGATTGGAGTAAGAGATATAGGGAGATGGAGAAAGACAGTATCTTGTTTTCTTTTGCTTAATTTCTTTTTGGGGGATCCTCCGTTTCATAACGTTTAAGAATTTTTGGTGTATAATTGAATCTTCAGGATAAGTGTTATTTGAATTGAAGAAAAAAGGATTTCCGTAGCTGAAGAATTACTGCGATAGATTAAATTTACCATAGTTTTTCTTTAAGTTAGTTTTGTTCTATATGATCAATGTGGTTTTTTACATGGGAAATATATTTTTCTTCTTTTGCTCCTATGTATTTTTTATTTTTGGTGCAGTAGAAGAAATTTTATGGATGAATTAATTGTTGTCAATGGATGTGATTATAGAGTATCCAAGCTGAGGAAGATTGGGATGGTTAAAATTTACCAGAATTTTCTTTAGGTTTGCTGTGACCTACATGATTATTTATCAGAATTTTTCTGTAAGTTGGCTATGTTCAATATGATCGATGTGATTTTTAACATTGGAGATATCTTTTTCTTCTTTTGCTCTTTTTATTTTTTGTAGTAGAAGAAATGTTACGAATGAATAGATTGTTGTCAATTAATGTAATTATTGGTATCCATAGCTGAAGAAGAGGGGGATGGATAAAATTTACCCGAATTTTCTTTAACTTTGTTGTGGCCGATGTGATTTTTGGCTTTGCAAATTCTTCTTCTTTTTATTCGTCTTGGATCAATAAAGCTTTCTTTGACCCCTTACCCACTTCTCTTTGCACCTGATATGGAAAAATAACCAACGTGTAATTGGGGAGTGAAGTCAGCTTTCGACAAGAATTGTATCCAATTGATGGTGCAGAAAATCCCAAAGCCCCAGAAGTGTGACATGATGGCTGTTTTCACTTGCTTTCTGCTTTGAGCTTAATATTTGCTAATGCAATGCCATATCCAGTCAAGATTTAGGAATACCTGCAAACCCAAGTGTCATAATCATCAGCAGCCATTTTCCCATATATCTTGGGTGGCTTTTTGAATCCTATGCTTCTATTCGTTCCACTGCAAACCTAAGTGTGATAAGAAGGAATTATCCATTCTACTGTTAAAAAATTAACTTCACTGAAACTGCCTTTTATATTTTGTTTGGTTTTGTTCACTTTCACTTTGATGACGTTGTACCTTTTCTTGTGCGCAGGCCCTCTATTTTTGTATCCCTTTTCGTGAGCAGTTACTTGAATACTATTCAAGCAACAAGAACTCTGCAGATGCAGAAGACAATCTTTTGACATGCTTGGCAGATCTATTCACTCAGGTACCGGTTCCACTGGAGAAAAGTATATTTTAATTTTTTTTTTTGGTAATGACTAATGAGAATTCATTGAAGTGTTGTTCTTAGCATGGTCTTGGGTTTAGGCCCTATGAACTAGCAAATCTTTGATGGTTGTTCCTTTGGAACTATGATACCAAGTCATGGCATTGACATGCCATGGATATGACAAAGATGCAGTTAACGCATTAAAATGAAGTGTGCAATGCGATACCATAAAGGAATATTGCCTACTTTGAAGTGTTTGTGCATTATAGCTTTGAAATTTGTTGGTAAAACTCTAGTTCATAAACATCGTAGCAAAATTATGGACCATCAATGGGGTTTTCCAGCTGAAGATTTTACCTTAAACTTGTATCCATTTGGAACCTGCAGAAATATAGGATCTCCTTGACAATGGGTAATGTAGGGCATCTTGGCTGAGATACATGGTTGGATCAGGGACCTTTCAACAGAAAAGGTAGAATGTGGTTGGAAAGAGACTTCTTGGTAATCCAAATGATTGTATTTTAATTTGTTTCACCAATCACTGCCAAGTACCCAATCATGACATTATGCATATTTTCTTTATGCTGGATTTCCTGAAAAAGAAAACCTGAAGAAAAGCCTAAGAACAAGCATAAACTTGTTAATTAGTCAATGAAATTGAGATGACATTTTTGTGGTTTGAAATGATTAAATTTCTACTCTCCCTTTATTAATTAGGGGCCCTACCTGAATCAATGGGTGGGGATCAAGTAAGCTTCTGGTAAAGGAGGTCCATTGCCATTTCTGATTGTGACAGCTACTTGGCCTTTATCCTTGTTACTATTTTCGGCAACAGAATGATCTTATTAAGTCAAATTAAAATTTATGTGAGGTGTGGAGCTTAGTTCCAACTTTATGATATGAATTACATCTTTAATATAGAACTAGCTTAAATAGTTGGCATGATATCTTCATGCTTTAGTCCACACTCTTAGTAGATCATTCATGTGTCTGGACATCGAAAATAAGAGATGCACTTCTGTGCACCGCCCTGCCCCTCCTTCTTTTTCTTTCTTTCCTGCAACTCTCCTCTTTCTTTTCTCTCTCTGGTGTTTGTTTGTGCGTGTTTCCACATGGGTACTTGTTAATATTCAGTGGGTGCCTACTTTGACATTGACATTTGTTTGCTGCTGCATGCAGATAAATTCTCAGAAGAAGAAAACTGGTGTTATTGCTCCAAAGCGTTTTGTACATAGAGTTAAGAAGCAAAATGAGCTGTTCCGGAGTTACATGCACCAGGTATTTACTTGATATGGAGACTAATGTTTGTCTAGGCCTTTTTATGATATTGCCCTCCAAAAAAGTCATTTTTATGATATTAAGATCTAAATAATATTATATTGTTAAATGTATAGTGAAGCCCAGATGTGCATCTGCATTCAATTGTACTGCATGTGCCAAGATTTCCAGACATAGATACGCCACTGATTATGTGGGGCCCACCTTGCAGATAATTTCTCTGAAATGGTAGATGATCCATTCCTAAGGTTGGTGATTTGTACAAAACAAGTGGTAGTTAAAATGTTCGGCCTACATATTTGGCCCATGGGATGAGTGGCTCAAGTAGATGTTGGTATCTGCACCTCTATATAGAATTAAACATGAGATACACAGACTAGATCTGGTACATGCAAGGAGAAAACCACAAAGAAAGAAAATTCATGTTCTTCTTTTCATTAATTCTGTTTCAGTAATGATGTCCTTCATGCATGACACTGACATCATTCAGGATAGGTCTATTTGTTGTTTATCCTTCATTTTACAATGAGATTTGTTCATGATACTTTTTTGGTTTTTATACAGGATGCTCATGAATTTTTGAACTTCCTTCTCAATGAACTTGTTGACATACTGGAGAAAGAGCACAATTCTGCGTTAGGTTCTCCAGATACTTCATCCCCATCTGAAAAGATCCCAAATGGGCCATGTGGAAATGTAGTCAATGGTGGAAAGAAAGAGCCAATTATTACCTGGGTTCACAAAAATTTTCAGGTTAAATCAAGTTGGTCTGTTCCTATTTAGTTGTCTAAAAGGGTTGTGACTTCATTTATTTATTTTAAATTCAGGGGTCACTTATTTCCTCTAAATTCTAAAATGTTTCAAACCACACTTATTTTTTTCTACTATTTCCTTCCTTTAATTCCATTTTTTATACTTTTCTACAATGTTGACATGTTGGTTTTTTTGCAAATGTAGGGAATACTGACCAATGAAACCAAATGCTTGCGGTGTGAGACAGTAACGGCAAGGGATGAAACATTCTTGGACTTGAGTCTTGACATAGAACAAAACAGTTCGATCACCAGTTGCCTTAAAAACTTTAGTTCCACAGAGACTTTGAATGCTGAGGACAAATTCTTTTGTGACAAGTGTTGCAGGTACCCTCTTTTTTGGGATTAGTACTGTATCTACCTATCTATTGTAATTTACTTGTTCATTTTTCTTTTTTCATTATTTTTGAACTTTTGATTTTTCAACTGATATGTGACTTGAACCTGCAATCTTTATGATTCCAACAGTAAGCACTTGCCAATTGTGCCACAAGCTCCGTCTTCTTTGTTGGATGATGGATATTTCCAAATTTGCTCTAGGTCTTTGTGTTCTGTCATTCTGTTACATCGTTCTCAACTTTGTCGTGGAGGGGGGTGGGGGGGTGTACAGCAGCTGAAGCCCTTTTTATTTTTTTGAAAAACTACAGTAGTGATCTGTCTCTCGACCCTTACTAAAATTTGAAAATTTTATACAGGAACCTACCTTGTTAAATTCACATTATCATGGTACACCTGATGAGTAATTTTTACCTCTTATTAATTTCCATAGAATAAGGACAACCGGATCCTAGTTTTTTTTTTTTCTAATTCCCTCTCTAAAAAGTTTGTCTTCTGATTACTTCACCACCCTAAAAAATAAATGCCGGATGGATCCAACCATTGTGCCATTCAAATCCCAATGATGAGATACACCTTGATGGACCATAGATTTGGATTTGTTGGATATAAGTTTGTGTCACACTGCAATTTAGGTTTCATCCAAATGGGCCACAAAATACACCTTTCCATACAATATGATTACCACTGAATGGCTGGTACTTGTTCCAATTGTTCATCGAACTCTTTGTTCTGCCTTCCAGTGATATTCCTGTGGATTTACCTGATGAATGGCATCCAATTTGATGCATTGATTATTCTGGTCTTGCTTTTTCAATGCAGCTTGCAGGAAGCACAGAAAAGGATGAAAATAAAGAAACCACCATACATCCTGGTAATCCATCTCAAGCGTTTCAAATATATAGAGCAGCTCAGTCGCTACAAAAAGTTATCATACCGTGTAGTGTTTCCTATGGAGCTCAAGTTGAGCAACACAATGGATGATACAGATGATGAATACTCCCTCTTTGCAGTTGTAGTCCATGTGGGAAGCGGACCTAACCATGGGCACTATGTGAGTCTTGTGAAAAGCCATAATCACTGGCTTTTCTTTGATGATGAGAATGTGGAGATGATTGATGAGTCGGCTGTGCAGACATTCTTTGGTTCTGCACAGGAGTATTCTAGCAACACCGACCATGGGTACATCTTGTTCTACGAGAGCATTGCCGGTAAGAGCTGAGGGCTTGGATTTCAAATTGGTGTGTAGCAGTGTGGTGTTTTATTTCTTTTCCAACTTTTCTTCATATTCCTGTGGGTGGAGAGGTGAAGTTTTTCAGGTCTCCTTGTACAGTGGATGGTGAGAGAATCACTTTCCTTTGTTCAATCATACGAATGTAAATGAGTAATTATTTTTGAGATTTAGTTGAGATGGAGTGCTTCAATTTAATGTCGAATATATTTACAATATTATTTTTCATGTAACAGTAAAGCAATCCCAACCAAGTACTCAAGTTATCATCAAAGATAGGATGGTAATTTAGATAGAACGAGGGCATTTAAGAAAAATGGTTACGAGATTGCAGCTTTGTGTGCGACTCTTAGAAGTGGAGGTGAAATTTTAAATTCTGATAATTTTACTATTTTTGTCTATAAAATTTTGACTTTAAAAAGCCATTGGTTTTTTATTTGCTTTAGAGAGAATCCCTTGCAGAGATCTTGGAGATGACACATCATTTTTCAGATGAAAAACCCTAATTGGTTCTTCCTTAAACAAGGAAGGCTTAACAATGGGCACATACGGTAAAGTTTTAGATAGATCATGCAAGTGAGGGACAATAAAAGTTTTTATTTCATTTAATCATTATATCTTTGATTTTTAATTATAATAAATAAATTAAATTTTATCTTTTAAAAATCACAAATTATGATGATTGGTTTGAGGTTGAAATTTTATTTATCTTTGCATCACATTTTTTACTAACATGTGTTAGCTTTAGTATCGATTTAATGGGCATTTTCAATATGAGGTCGCTGTCTAATCATAGTGATGGGAATGAGAAGTAATATTGACCCCTTACTTGTTAACGATGTCATGAATAAAAAGGCAATTGATCTTGTCAATATTTCGATTATAAAAAAGAAAATTTTATTTGAAATTTTTTATCCATGTGATTTAAACAGATAGGTTAATAATTGTTAGGAGCTCTGGTTCAATACTTTATTTTACTAGTACTTTAAAATGGTGGCTATATATGATTTTGATGAGACTTTCAAATTTTTATATTGACAACTATGTATAACTTTGTTGGATCATGGAACCCATTTTTCTGTTAAATATCATGTAAATCTAATTTAAATTATGAAAATGGAATGGCTCAATTATATCAAAGAACTTTTTTTTTGGGCTGTAACTTGAGCATGCAAGGTCAGATTTTGGGTCTGTTCAACCTTGGGCCGATTGAAGGACTCAAACTTTAACTTGAGTCAGATAAATCCGAATTAGTCAAACTGAGTTTGACATGAATTGTATTTATAGGGTCTAAATCTAATCAAAATCCAAAATCCAAAATCAACATTAAGACTTATTTGGCTCACGTTCTTTGATGGAAATGGACTTCCTTTTATATTCAATAAAATTAAATTATAAATCACATCTTCGAATTCTAATTCGAGCCCTTTCTTTTGGGCCGAATCCATAAATCATCGGGTTTTTATTTTTTAACGTCGGATTGGGCTCCCGTTCCCTTGCAAATGGGCTTTTTGGTCTGATCATAGTGAAATAAAGGAGGAGAGCGTTATCCATTCCACTCCCAACTCCCAAGCGGCAGAAGCTGAGACGAAGAGAATGTTATCCCCTGCAATTTCAATGGCTTGTAAGCCTTCCATTATCACCTTTTCTTCGTCCAAACCCAACAAAATCTTCTCTCCTTCTAACTTCGCATCCAAATCCTCTTTCCAAGGAATCCGGATCCAACTTCCCCGCCCCCTCCAGACCCGCTGGAATCAAAATCCATCTTCCTCAGCAGTAAGGATGGCGAAGAAACAGGAAGAGCTGAAGGATATTCGAACCAAGACTACCGAAGAAATCAACGAAGAGATCGTTGACCTCAAGGGCGAGCTCTTCATGCTTCGTTTGCAGAAATCCGCTCGCAACGAGTTCAAATCCAGCGAATTCCGACGCATGCGTAAGAGGGTATTTTTTCACCATGATTTTCTTTGGAATTTTCCATTTCTTAGCTGAAATGAGAACGGGGTTTAAACCATTTTTTTTTTCCCTAGGAAAGTCCTTTCCTTTTCTTGGTGGCATCCCTTTGGATGCATAGGGAGGAAAGAACCTTACTGGAAAATAACCATTAAAAAGAAGTTGAAAGAAAGGTTTTTTTTTTCTTTTGGTAGTTAAAATATTTTCATTTTCAAAGTGTACTTTCCTTTCCAGTATTCAAAATTTCAAATGGAATCTTCGTTTTGTACTTGGGATTAGCAAATGTAACTCTCTAGAATTTGAGCCTTTCATGAAGGATTATTTAGAATTTGGGCATGGATGCCTTCTATGTAGAACGGAATTTATAATGAGTGTAGATTCCAAAGAGAAGTTTGCCCAATTTTTAAGCCTCTGATGGCAATTTGTACGTCTTTTAAACCATTCAGAGAGGTATTTGCGGTGGCTGCATGTTCACATTACAGTAGGTCTCTAGCATTGTGTGCATGGACATTGATTAGTGTACTAGCGATGTCAATCCATTTTAATGGGTTTGTGTAGTAGCTAAAAGGGATGTAATCAGGTTGAGTATATTGGAGGAAATTTATAGGTGTTCCAAATAGAAGAAAGAGAACCAAAGAATGTCAATTAGATGGCTTGGTTATGTGCTTAGAAAGCATAAGATAGCCTTTGTATCAAGAATTGAACGATTGTGAGTACAAAGAACTTGGGGAGGGGAAAATCAATAGGACTTGAGATGGAGCACTTAGAATTGATATTTTAGATTCTAGTGGGATGGAAAATAGAGACCAAGTATAAAGATGACTTAAGCTGATGCAGAACAGATTATATAATTGTGTGTTTTTTTTTAATCTCATACTATAGGCCTATGGCATTGCATGAAATTGGTTCCCATGTGTGAGGTAGTTGCGGCTGTCATGACAGAGCGATCTTGAGAAATTTTTGAGAATATACTTTAACCTACTTAACCTGGAAGCACCAGAAACTCTCTCACCCGTACCTCCTGTCACTTGTGAAATGGGATTATGGTTTCCTTGCCTATAAGAGATTGGAACTACCAATCCTGTTATCAATCCGATAAGCATTTTTTTTTTCGGTCTATCAATTTGTAAATTACATTACGGGCAATGTACCAAATGCAGGTGAAAGTTATTCTAAGTTGGGCATTCAAACCAAAGTTTTAAAACCTAAACAGGGAACTGACCTGTAGTTGTAAGTAGCTTATTCAACCCATAGATCAATCTGATTGACCTGTACATAAACCATTGTTGTTGTATGGACTATTTTATATTGGTGTTGCATGTGTAAATGACAACATCACAGGCTTGTGGCGATTATACTGTTATTCTTAAATCTCTAGGTCCTTTGAATCGTTTCAAAGGATTTTATTTTATTTTATTGCACAAATTAAATGCCGGTCACTTAAATCCTGACTGACTGACGAGTTGGTTTTTGCTCTAACATCTGTAACCAGTCAATCCAGTTCAGGTTTCAGAAAAATGTTTCAAACAGGCTTTCAAACCCATGGGTTACCTCTTAGATCATGTGAAAGGATATGGTGCTTATTTATTGAGCTATAATCAGCCACCATGCTTTTTTATAAACATTTATCTGCTTAATGGAATAAAGCTAATTGTTTAACTTCTAAGTATGCACCCTCACAAACATATAGACTGCAAAAGCTCACATACTTCATTTAGACTGGGCAAATATCAGGGTATTGAATTATGATTGATGAAGAAGAGGAGGGGCTAGGAGCTTATCATTATCAATGGCGAGGTTGGTAGTAATTCCTTGGTGGGAGTTCAGGATCAAAGATACTTGCATTTTGTGTTAATGGTCTCTGATTGCAAGCTTGTAACATGCATCCCTGTTTTAGCTTGGTAGTATTACTGGTTTTGATGACTGTACAGTGACAGGGTTGCATATCTCCATTGTAAACCATGTTAAAAATCTAACTCATGAACCCAGAAGACCAGTGATGGTTTGATTTGAGCTGTGATGCCCAGACACGGCACAGATATGATAAGGACAGACTTATCTTAAACCATGTCGTTACTTATTAGGTGAGAAGTTTTACAGTGATGTCTTCTTCCAAGGTACTCTTATTCCTACAGATGGTGGAATTTCATGACTTGCGGGAGGGTAGATTCTTTTTGGGTACAAGAGTTCTGGAGTTCTTTACTTCTTTAGTCTTTAACAGTTCTACAGATCCAAAGAGCCTAAGAGGTTTTTGCATCATTTATTCCCTTTTATCAGCAATAAATTCATACTTTATCTCCTTCACTTTTACCAAGCAGGTCGCTCGCATGCTTACTGTTAGAAGAGAGAGGGAGATTGAGGCTGGAATAGGCAAGAGGCTTTCGAGGAAGCTTGATCGGAAATGGAAGAAAAGCATCATCGTAAGGCCGCCTCCATCTTTGAGGAAAAAGCAAGAGGAGCAAAAAGCAGCTGAAGCAGAAAAAACATCATGAGCTTAGCATGCTATCCTACGAAAGCTGCATATTGGTTATTGCATTTGTGTCTGTATCAGGAAAGTTATTCTGACTTACATCTGAGTTCATCATCATCATCTTCAGCCATCACTTTGCCATGACTGAAATCTGAATTTTCTTCAGAAAGACCAACATCTATCTGAGTTAGGAATGCTCTTCATTTTATCCTATCTAGATCTCGGGAGTTTGAGCCTTCCTATGGATCTTAATGTATGATTGTGGAAGATAGATCTTTATTCTGCAGCAGGTTTCTCACACATTGCATATTCATGCTCGTGTTGAAAATCTGCTAGATTTGGTGGGGTCACAACCGAGTATTGAAAATCATTGTATCAAGCTGATATACATCGGACTTCTTAAAAACTAAGCTGGATTGAGTCAGCTAAATGGGCCATATACTAATGATTTTTAAATGCATTAAATTCTATTCGATGTAATGTTGTCTATCTATGGCCGGTTGAGCTCATTGGTTGCTCAAGAAAATACAAAAAAAAAAAAAAACAATTATTTTGAGACATTTTGCCATTAAAAAGTGGGATCGAGAGGTAAAAGTTGTAGTGACTCTGTTTGAATGGGGGTATTCATTTATCTGAATTTGACCCGTCACTGGCCGAAACCTGATTTTACTAATTGAACTTGGACAAGATTCTGTCTGACAGGCCTAGTTTGAATTTTTATTTAAAGCCCGTCGAGGCCTGTCGGTCGAACTCCTCTCATTTCTCGTTTTCTAATTCAAATACAATTTGGCGTAAAGTAGTAGAATATGTTGAACCTCAATACTTTATTTTCTTCAAAATTACCGAACATGGTAATTTGAAGGGAAGGGGGTTGAACTTGTACATTTTTTCTCCTCCTTTCTCTTTGAATTTATTCAATTCAAATATTGTTGGGTTTAAAGATAGAAGTCAAGGTGCTACATAAGTGTTTATGATTGTGAGAATAAACATAGAGTTACCCTATAGGATGATCTTTAAGAACATAGGGTTTCCTTTGAGCTAAAACATAAGAAGAGAACATGAGTTCTTTTATATTGGTAGTAAAACTCATAAGCAAGTGCTTATGAAAAGAGCATGTTAACATGATATAATTTTATAGATTATACACTTTTTCTTTCTTAAAAATCACCGAGAATCAAGTACACTTTCTTATTCCTTCTCTTCTTATTTTTTCAATTGATTGATAAATGTAATTCAGCTATTCTAGAACAAATGCTATCGTCAACCAAATCATGGATGGCGCTTCATTGAAAAATTCACCAACTCTACAAAGTCTTGACTTTGCTAAGAATCTAGATCGTCCTTGTGTTTTGCATCCACTCATTTGTTTCCCAGTGGCATTCAATCTTATGTTGTGACCAATTAGTCAAAACTGATGATGGCTGGCCATATTAATCAGAATATTATAAAAAAGTTATTAGAAAAAAGGAGAGACTTTTGAAGATTTGGATCCAATGTATAAAAGGAAAAAATATATATTGAAGAATGTTAAATAATGTAATTTTTGATATTCTAGAATGGAAATGTAGAATTCAAAAAGTTATTTTATACTATGAAAAACAGCTAAAGTCATCTTATATAATGAAAAATAGTTTTGACGATGACAACGATAACCATGATTTTCGACATCTCCCACCTAATGTTAACCCAACAAGCCACAATATAAACAATCTAAATTGACTTTCATATGCTAAAAACTATCGATTCATACTCATATTATGAGCTACAAATTTTGATCGATATTTTTGAAAAAAAAAAAACACGACAGCTTAGACTGAAATAATTGTACCAGAGCACATAGAAGAAGAAGCACATATTGTTGGGCAAGCAAATGGCCACCTAACATTGAATATACATCCTTCCGATGGATTGTGTGGAGCTCTGAATCATCACCCACGCTATTTTACATTCAAAATTTTAACCATTACTTTGCCTCTTGTTCTTATGCTTACTTCTGCAACACCCTCTCCTCTTCTTCTTCTTCTTCATTGCTTTCAACTTCAAACTCTTCGATGCTTTCAATGTCATTTTCATCATTAAAGGAATTCTTGGTCATTGCTTACTTTCTTTTGTGTCAATGTCTTCTCTACTGTTCAACCACTTTTAACTGAAATTTTTACTTCTGCTTCTTTCAATGCTCTTTATTTATCAAATCCCGATCCAATCCTTAAACAAGGTTTTGTAGTTTATAAACCACGTGGATAGAAAGTATTCAGTCATTTGATGTTGTATGGATTTCATAATACACGGAAGGAAGTATAGTAATCTTAAAAAAAAAAAGCAGCTTGCAACAAGTAAAATGATAAACAGAGATTATGGCTTATAATACGGGTTACTTAGTCTCTACCTGTCACTATTGAGCTCTAATCCTCTATACCTTAGGAGAACCAATCAATATCTCGACGGATTTTCCGGTGGACGACGACCTCTATAGGGCCCACAAATTATGACTGTGGATGCGTGGCATATTGATTGATATTTAAGAAAAGAAATAGGCTGTGAGATTTCACAAGCAAGACCCTCTAATGAAGATTTTCATAAAATAGATTATGGTTCTGTATGATTGGGTATTATATCTGATATGTGATCATATGAATATGATGTGTATAGAGTTTCACTGTCAATTGATATTCCAAACTACATAATTTAGATCTTTAAATTTTTTTATGAATATAAATTATTAATTTGATAAATTTCAAAATCAAAAGATAAACTGATTATAAGAAGGTCATTCAACTATATAGGTCCCTAATTCCATTTAAAGGAAAGTCTAATTAATAAAAGAAAATTGACAAACTTTATCAGAATCGATAGACTTCATCAAATCAACTTGAGCTAGTAAAAATGAATTTCTTTTGCAACAATTGGACTGAGGCCCATATATTTTGAAGCCAACAAAAGGAACAGCAAATGTTCCCTGGATATTTGTATTGTTACTTAGGACAGATGATGTTTTTGTCACCATTGGATGGATCATGTTTTGAAATCAACGGTCCAAAATTTGATGTGCCCATGCCCGTACAAGCGCCGCATCTTGCTAGCAGATGATAATATTCCTAAATCCAGACCATAGGTACCCTTGGAAGAATTTGGGTTCAACAGGAACCGTCCAATCGGTATAATTTAGGAGTAAGAAGATCTCTACAACAGATTGGTCCGAATCGATGGCCTCCATGTATAAAACTCTCTCATCTATTAATTTTTCAAAATCCCTACGGTATTTATTATTAGTTGGATCATATAAAAAGCCAGTGAGCAAATATCTATAATTAATTATTTTGGTTTGTAATTTTAGATTTTAAAGTTTTAGTCACCATGAGTTGTTATTTAGATGATGACTCAATTCATAAAGTTATAATGATTAGACAGTGAGTCTCCTTCGAATCTTTTTATATCATATGATATTCTCTGCATCCAACTCAACCGTAAATATCTCATTTGCAGAGAATGATCAGCTTTTTGTAAAAAAATTAATGATATTTGAGTTTGTGACCCTACCATCGCTTAAGCCAAGGCATATAATCCTCATGATAGTTAGTTCACCAAACTTTAACAATAGTGACAAGATGGGAATGATAAAAATTAATGGCACGACGATAACATTTGATAAATAATTGCTCATATAAGTGTGACTTGCAATGGACTAATGATTTTCATCAATATACAATGCTTCCTTGAGTTTTCTAAATTTGCTTAAATGATTTATTTTTTCAGTCTCGTGTTTATTATTTTTCAATTTCAAAAAAGGATGAATAAATAAAATTAGAGTTTTTCTTTTCTTCTACAGAACAAGGTCTTTTTAGTCTTTACCAAGAGGTAAAACATAAGACATTTTTCTCTTTTTCTAAAGAATCCATTTCTTACGGGAGGAGATAGAAAAATATAATAAAGAAATGACGGAGATTTTTCTTTTTTGGTCTTGTTATTTTTTGTGAAAGGATTTTTGACATAAAAAATAAACACTACGTTTTCATGACATGTGTTGGATAATATGCATTGCATCTAAAGATAAATTTTCTTTTGAAATTAATCTCTTTTAAAAGAAATTAACAAACAATTTCAACCAAAGAAGAAAAACATGTCTATGCACTACCATTATTATCACCTCATAGTCTATCATTATCAATGTCTTGTTCTATTTATCTGTGATGCATTTTATAAATTTTATATTTTTAAAAGCAAAAATATTAATACATGACATTAATCATTGTTAAGACAAGCTTATGTAAGGTACTATGGAAGGGTTCATGAATTTTAACTTGCGGGTCTTTGGATCCTTTGTTTCTGATTTTCCCGTCTATTTATATTGTTACACGTGCATGGCATTTTTTTATTGCATGCTATTCATGATACAATATAAATTGTAAGTGGTACAGATAATGAACATGTAAAAGATTCACTGAGAAGATACAACTTGTAATAAACTCTTTTCTTTTTTCTTTTTTAAATAAAATGGTATACATATGCATTCTATTTAAAATAAAGGCTCAAGGATGACATTGACACTAATCAAAATGTCAACCACAAAGGTCACTGTTTTAGTAATTTACACAGCCATGAATCAGAATCTTGTCACTATTAAATCTTTTCAATCTTTGGAAACTTGATTTAAAAGATAATTAAATTGGTTTCACTAAACCATTGTACCTAGTTTATGATAAAACCTTGTTTTATATAAAAAAAGATGGAGGTTCTAGCATCTCAGTAAGCTAGAGTATCTCATCTGGGCCACATATTTTCCATTTTAACTGATATCCATCTCCAAATGTTTTCTCATCATGAATTAATAGTGATCATATCAATATCTCGGTGGTTGTGTGTCCAAGTTTCACCATTTTATAGAAAATAGAATTTTTTAGAATAAAAATTGAAATGTAAAGTTCAAAAAGTCCATAAAGATGAATTAGAAAATGATAATGAAGTAATTAACATCAATTACTATTTAACTACACATAGATCTGGCATACATACACAGTCTCTACTCTCTAGGAGGGGGTCGTAAGAGAAAATATGGATTTTTCTAAGAGACTCAAGTCCTGACTCATTTAAGCAGTGTAATCTTATTCTATGAAATGATTGAATGAGAGTTAAAATTTTACGACCACATGGGGAGGGGCGACGGAGAAGACTGTGCGAAAGGGTGTTGTTTGTTTGAATCAGGGACATGAGTTCCCAGCCATTGATTGGTGGGGCATTGGATGGAAAAAATATGCAAAGATTGATTTTGAGAAGACAACATGTGAAATCCCCGAAATCATTTGGTGCCAAAAACCTGTCCTTTGTCTGCACGATGCCATTCTCTTTGGGTGGAACGTGAATCATTCATTCATTCCCATGGCTATGGCTGCAATCCATTATCATTTACTTCACGGGCCTAACATTCCCAAAGATAAAAGTTATATTCAGGACAACGTCGCATTAAATGCCCTTAAAAAACCACAGTACTGAGCTTCTCCAATCAAGAAGGGTACCTCTCTCTCTCTCTCTCTCTCTCTCTCTCTTGTATTCATCGATAATTCAAGTCATAGTAGGCTCTCGATCTTAATTGACCTTCTTGAGGTTGCAGCAATCTCCTTGAGTGAGTTAGAGCATTAGAGAGTTCACTTAAATTTTTAATATTTTTGAAGAATTTCTAATTCATTCATATTGAGTGAACCATGAGAACTTAGTATTATAACTTAATTATTAAAAATGGTGAAATTGCTTCCATTTCAATATAGATGTTGCTACCTTGCCAAGCCATATAATCTCATGTGTTCTTTGTGTTTTTAATATGCCGTTATTTCTTTGTTTTCAAAAGTTTTTAAATTTTGTCTTTTTACAAGTGAATGAAGTGCGTCTGTGCAACTTTACTCGTTTGATCTTCCGAGCTTCACTATAAGAGTTGAGAAGCTTTTAGTCCTGTAGTCAAGGACTCAACCATGTACTATTCTTACATTTTCTCTGTCCATAAGATGATATATTTTTAAAAGAAAATGGTGGGGTGGGGTGGGGAAATTTTTTACAAGTGAATCAGCTACATTTATATATGGTCTAAAGGGCGTCTCACCATTGAAGTTTAAAACCTTTTAAATTTTTATACTAGAGTTAAGGACTCCACCCTCATTTGCTCGATATGGGATAAAATATTTTGATATAAAAGTAGATGCTATTTTTATATTTTCACCGTTGATAATGTGAAAAATAAAGAATGATATTTCTTTTATCTACTTTTATTTTTTTGAGAGTGTAACTGAGTGTTTTTTTTTTATTAGGAAAAAGAAGCAAGAAACGACAGGTGGTCCTTGTGAAAAGCTAACACGCTACACTGAGAGTTGGGGTTGGGGCTGGGGCATAGATTGCAGATCCACAGATACGGACCACATCACTACAAAGGAGAGACAACACCTCTCTCTTTATAATATGTCTCTGCCTCTGTTGAAGAATTCCTCTTTCTGAGGAAAGGGCCACAACCCACAGAAGAAGAAGAAGAAGAAAATTGCTGGTACTTCATTTTCAGTACTTGGGTTTGCTGGCGATGTCAGGCATTTTAGATTTTAGTTTAGATGAGCCAACAGAGATTGAGAAGGTGGTAACGTGCAAGTGTTCACAACAAGCAAATAAAAAATAATGACGGACTGAGAGGGCTAAAATAGATTGAGTCTGTGTTCTCTACTTAAGTGTATGAATCCGCATGAAAAATATAAATTCATATAAATATTATATTTTTTTTTTTCAAAATTTGTTAGTGAGACGAAAGATAGAGGTGGTGGGGATGGTCATGGACAGTTGGGAAAAAGTGTGTAATTGCAGTGAAAGTCATTGACAAGATTTTCTGCATTGTTTTTGTCGTTCATTGACTGTTTGTTATTTATTTCTTCATTTAACTATCATAAACTACAATCATTTTATCATCTATTATGTCTTACTTTTCTATCTTTTCAATCTGTACTTTACATGTAGAAATTGAATTTGATTTTTTACTTACAAAGTATTTCTAATGAGTTTTTCTCCATTTATTATCTATTAAAATCATTTTAATATTTAATTATCTCTAATACACCTATCAATTAAGTAAAAACAAATAAAAATTTGGAAACGTGTTCACGTGAAAGGAGAATATTGTCCGACATTGTAATTTTGGCCACTTATAAAAATGTGACATCAGTTATCTAAGTCTGCAATGAATTAATGAATGCAGTTGTAATAATTTTTTGGAAGGTTCCCCCGACATAGAGCCTTGTTTGAGGAAGCAAGCAACCTTCAATAATCAAATGTCTTTGTCACTGAGAGAAAGAAGAACAGTGACATTTCGTGAATAAGGTTATCAATTATGTCCTTTTATAGTTATTTTTTTAACCTCTTTCTATGATATGAGGTCTGTGCTGAGAATAATATTAAATAAAATAAAAATTAGTTGTCTTCTTCGCTTCGCTGCACCAACTTGTCTTGTGCCCACGGCTGGCAAATGGTACGTGTTACTTCTTTGAGGTTGAAAAAGGACGGTGAAATTGTGAAAAATAATTTAACCCGACCCAGATCCAGACCCAGTACCCAGTACCCAGACCCATTTTTTATTCTCATTCAGAAGTCGTTTTACTTTGTTTATATGATTCAACTGCTCTGATAATATAATATAAATCAAATTGGAAGATAATAAAAGGGTAGATATGCCTCCAGTTAAAAAAAGAGGCATGCCCATGTCAAGCGTAAAAAATGTATAATTCTTTCCTTAGAAAACACTTGGATAATATGAGTCTTAGATGAATGACTGTATAATTGTTATAAATATCACAAATTTTCAAATGCATCGAGTTTTTTAACGAGTCAACCTTATTTAATTATATATCTGACCATTAGGTGGAATCAAGCTAAATAGAATCAAGCTTTAATTTAACTGAAATGAGTGTTTGATAGATTCTTTACATCAACTCAACTTGATCATATATCATGTCATTAGGTAGGGTCAAAATGGGTGAAATTGAGATTATTGGTAGATTCAGCGCATATGATTGTGTCAATCAAGTGAACTAATTGAAGCAGTGATCTAATCATTTAATTAAGTAAATCACATTGAATGATGATTATAAATTTATGGACAAGGAATGGTGATTTGTGACTGTCTTTATTTTGATAATCATGCTAATGACTTCACAATTGTATATAAATGATGCCTTCATCTTGGTGCTTTAATTGATTACAAATATTTATATTTCTATGTTTTGTTAGATAGATTCGTAATGTTGAATAAAGTTTAGCCCAATCTAGCAACTAATAGAGTTCTTGTTAAAAGATAAAAATACTTCCTCCGTCTCATTTTAGTCATCTTATTTGAAAATTTGTATTTTTTAAGGAACTCTCTATATAATGCTAACACTCCATTTGATCTTCAACACATTTTATGCTAAATAGGACAACTATTTTGGGACAATTTTAAAGTCCATATAAGACAACTAATTTGGGACAGAAGGAGTATTAAATAACTAACATCACTCACCTAGTTGACTCACCAAGTTTCTTGGTTGACTCGAGTAGGTAATCGGGCAAGTCCTGGTTCTAACTCGATTTTAAATAAAAAAGTATGAATTGTATAAAATTGAATTCTGCAGAGTATAAAATGTCATTCACAACTTCAGTGATCAATTTTTGTCTAACTGAGTAGCTGTTCTCCCGTATAAGTTCATTTAGTGATAAATCTAAACTCTTTATAATATTTCTTCATTAAATTTAGTTTCAGCTTTAATTAATTTTCATTTAAAACATTTTCACTATTGTAGTAAGCATTATAAGTAAAATATTTATTTTATTATTATTGTTTGATCTCAAGAAAAAAAGAAAAAAAGATAATTTTATGAACTCAAATTTGAATAGTTTGATAGCAACTGTAATGATTGAGTTGATCATATACCGAATTTCACCTCTTAATATAATCCATAAAAAACACTTGGGCCTGCTAGTTCCATCTAGTGTACATCCCTCTTATGTTTTCATTTTAGTTTTTTTATTTTTTTTGAAGTTGAATGGGTCAAAAAGGGAGGGTGTGATTGCAATCACTTATAATAATATGCCTCTAAATCTAATAGCTGCTTTCATATTAATTTTTATTGTCAATTGTATAGACTTAAGGCAGTAGCTAAATATGATGTGACAGTTATAATATGGGAGTTTAGGTTTGTATAATATGGACTAAATGACAAAGGTTTTTTTTTGGTAGAAGTAAGTAACTACAAAGCTACTTTTCATAATTGATTTCATTGCAGTAATCTACCTGGGAAGATTTACAGACTACAGAGACAAGTAATTGGCATGGATTATAGGCTCGGTTTGTCTGCTGCATTAAAATTTTCTTCTTCTCTACAAATAGTATCACAACATTCTTTTTTTATCCTCTAATTACACACAAATACAATTTCGATGAAGATGCTACCACCCATATAACAATACAAATACAATTTGATTTGAAAAACTAGTAAGAATATTTTACAAGAATCCACCAAAACAAAGTGTTGACATGGATGTCAGTGTTGTTGGCTTCTTCTCAAGTCCATACTGAGCAGTACACCTTTGAATAAAAGACGAAGGAGAGAAAGTCATGAAAGTAACGAATGAGATTGAGACTCTATTTATAAACAAAAAAGTTTTCATCCTTTCTCCTGCCTACTATTATGATACACAAAGTTTTAGATAACTTTATATATCTATGAAAATGAGCCAATAATTTAGAATAAAATTTAAAAAATATTAAAGAAAAATGTATTTAACCAACGTCTCTCTCTAGGAAGCTTGGGCCTTGGGATATTTGGTGTACAGGTTTTTTGTTTTTTTAAAAATAAAAATAAAAACAAAATCATATTAATAAAAGAAAAGTTCCAGCACCACATGCACATAGATAAAAGACTTGTATATAAGAAAGAAGATAATATAACATGAAAAATCTGTCAAAGGCTCAAAATTGTCCTACCATATAATAATATTATACGTATTACGTATCTAAGAATCTTGTAGTAGTAATTTTCAGTAGATTTCTGTGTAGTAAAAAAGACAAAAAGAAGTATACAATATGACTCATGCCAGTCTAAATTTATATTAAAAATTCTTTAAATGAGTGATAAGGAGATCCCAACTTCCTCTCTTGATAAAAATAGGAGTTTATTTAATTTTTGAAGGAAAATAAAAAAAATATGAGATATGTGCTGTGAGAGCAAGAGTTGGTGAGAGTGGGAAACCCGTCACACCCTCGTGGAAAGAGACTATTAACACGATCCCATCTTTTTCCCATTTATTTATATTATAAGGATATCATATCTGAGTATAATTTGAATTATCACAATCGTTATCCATTTACAATTTATGTTATTCTTTTCTCTTTTTCTTTATAAGTTGGATAGACAGGTAAGAGAGCGCCTTTGCCACCTACCATAAAACAATTTGAATGAATCGAATCAACTCAAAATTCAGGTATTTACCGCAGGAGAGTTTGATTCTGGTAACTCAAAATAAAGTCCCTCGGTGTCATTTAGTCCCTTGGAATTTTTTATTGGGATTGAGATTCTGTGGACTCTAGAGATATCAATTTTGTATTCAATGAAAGTTAAAATTCCAAATCTCTAACAGATAATTAGTAAAAATATTCTAAATATGTAAAGTTATTACTTACCGATTCAAAAGTTTATTTGTATCGGAATCGTGTGGAATGGTGTTTAATACGTAGCACGATTGAGAGCCATGCAATCCAATGCGGAACGTGGAAATTTCAAAGGTGACGAAAGCGAGTTGAGTATTGCGTACGTGCATGGGTCAGTTTTGCCCTTGTCTACTCATCGTCTGACACTTGTATTCCGATGCTGATGTGCATGGCCCACCTTTGCTTATTCTTTTCATCTAGGTTTTTGACTGTTTGTTCTCGTCAGCCAATATGACTGCTCTACCCTTCCACTTGAACTTCAACGACGGACGTGCCCTGTATCCCTAATTAAAATGTGCTTAAACGATCAACTTTTTTTCTTTGAAGAATAAATTTCTCTTTTATGTATAAAGTTTTCACATATAATTTTGATTGTACTCGTCAGAAGACCAAAATTCTCTCTTAGGAACTAAGATGACATTTTGATTTTGAAACAGGTAAAATAAAATCATGTGATCCTCTTGATGTATACAATTTTCTTTGAGTAAGCATGTTATTTTGGAATACTAGGGTAAGAAGGGAATTGTAATTAATGTAGCGGAGCCGGAAGTCGTTATCACCAGAAATAAATATGAGAGAAGTAGCAGGCAAGCGGGTGTATAAATATTTGTCCCTTGGGTGGAAGCAAGGAGGCAGAAGAAGTCTAGACAAAACATACAATGGGAAGATCTCCTTGTTGCGATGAGAATGGCCTCAAGAAGGGTCCCTGGACACCTGAAGAAGACCAAAAACTTATCGAATACATACAGAAACATGGCCATGGAAGTTGGAGAGCTCTCCCCAAGCTTGCAGGTACACAAACGTCCCTACTTCAGTCTCTCTCTATCTTTCTCTCTATAACCATGTAATGAGGCTGCTACCTTGAATTTTTAGGCCTTAATAGATGTGGGAAGAGCTGCAGACTAAGGTGGACAAATTACTTGAGGCCTGATATTAAGAGGGGAAAATTCTCGTCGGAGGAGGAGCAAACTATTCTCAATCTTCACTCCATCCTTGGTAACAAGTAATGCTCTGAAACTTTGCTATTCTTCTCTCTACATTTTCACTTTTATTCATTTTAATGTACTTATATATATATATATTTTTTTTTTATTCAACTAGGTGGTCGGCAATTGCAACCCACCTCCCGGGACGAACCGATAATGAGATCAAGAACTTCTGGAACACCCATCTGAAGAAGAAGCTGATCCAGATGGGTATTGATCCAATGACCCACCGCCCGCGAACAGACCTATACACCAACTTGCCTCAACTGATAGCTCTGGCCAATCTGAGGGAGATGATGGATCAACAGCCGTGGGATGAACAAGCAGCCCGTTTTTGCGAAGCAGTTCAATTGGCTAGAATTCAATATATCCAGTGCCTTCTCCAATCTTCACCCACCCCAAGCAATATCACAGAAATGGAAGCAATTAATGCAATGAATTCATTCCCTTCAACCAAAGAGACATTTTTTTTAAACTCAAGCAATTTGGGAAATGCCAGCACTCCATGTTCTCTTGGAATGTCTCCATCCCCACCCATCAATGATCAAATACCATTTACCCTTTTGCCAGAAATGCAGTATCCATCCAATTTTCAGCTTCCAATGGACAATGAAACTGACCAAGGTTCCTCCAAGTTTTCAGTTTTTAGCCTAGGAGAACATACACCAAAATCATCTCCACTGCTTCCAACTTCTCTTCCTCGCCTCGTCTCTGTCGAGAATTCGAGCAGCAATGTTGGTGATGCCTCCAGCATTTCTAGCTATGGAAGTGGAGGTGTCCCTTTTTGGCCTGAGCTCTATCTTGAAGACCCTTTTATTCATGAAATCTCATAAATTAAGAAACGTGAGTCTGTCCTCAGTTGCGTCACCCTTCTCCTTCATTGTGATATATCTCTTCAACGAGTATGCAATGCATTTCTTACATTCAACCCTTCCTAACTTAACTCTCTCTCTCTCTCTCTCTCTCTCTCTCTCTCTCTCTGTATTTTAAAAAAGATCCAATGCTGTCCATTGTATCAAAATTTGTGGGTCATGACAAAAGGCTAGCAATGGTCAGATGATCAAATATCCACAACTCAAGGCCTTTTGGCCGCTGTATTCATTATCAATTTGACTTATTCCGTCACTCCATATGTAAATATCAAAACTTTCTCTACTCTTCCATGTTTGTACAGATTTATGAGTTAGACAACTTACATATACACATATATGCGTATAGAGTATGGATGTAAATGTGTACATCAGCAGTTTCTTTGTGGAAAATAATCGATTTTCTTGTGGTTTCTCTTAGATATACCAATGCTAGTAATGCATTAAAATAAACTGAAAAATAGAGAAAAAAGGGTTGTTTCTAAATTTAGAAAAAAAAAAAAAATCCATTCACTTATAAAAGAAACTCATTTTTACTAATTTACCAATAAAAAAAATCTATGAAATATTCATTTAGATGGAAGTATCGACTATCTGTCCTGTAACCATCATGAGGACCATTCGAGATTTAACATTTTGTTATGATGAAAGAAAGGTTTAATGAATTCCAGGAATCGATTCTAGTCAAGAAAATGCTGATGTTGCATTCAGTACAAAATAGTTCCTCCAACCCAAAATTTATTATGATACTTTCACATTATGTCTCTCTCTCTAGGTTCTCCTAATTCTGAACACAGATTCATTTCTTCGGAGAGAAAAGCTCAGTTAAGATACTTAACATCCTTCTTTGCAAATGAGAGTTTAGCTGGCCAAGAACAGGAACTTTACACCAAGCAATCTTAGAAGGTTTCTTGCCAACATCTCCAAGGGCAAAGATCCAAGGAGAGGTTAAGAGTTGACATAGGCATCCATGTCAAATGGGTGACGTACAGAGATTGAAAGGACCACATAGTTAAATCATAATCATATTAATAAAAACAATAGTTATCACACTCAAGCCCTTTTTTGGAGGCGTTGAGACAAAGGTCAATATTTTATCTTTGCATTAACTAAGAACCACCACTTACAATAGAGAAGAAAAGAAAAGGAGAGGAAAAAATGGAATCAAATTTCAAATGATTAGGTGCGTTTCTGACTTTTCTAACAAGGGATTGACTGTTACACCCAAATTAAGTGAACCATTAATCTCATTCAAATTTAGATAATGAAAATATGGAAGATTTGACACTTGGGTGTGACTTGAAGATGTGTTTAAGTAAAAACCCAGTGAGGGTTTTTTGTGGGAAAACTTCACTGAAGTCAAATGGGTCATGCTTGTCAAAGCAAGTGTAGAAAAAGATGATGTCTGGTAGGTATGTTTTCCCCAATAGGAAAGAGAGGAGAAATCGCTACCTAATCCTGCCCCAATGTTTGGATACTAACCCAAGTTTCTTATGTCATTGCAAATACGTGTGAGAAAGAGTATTGGATTGGGTATCATTTAATGATTTTGAATATACACAGTTGTTGGCAACGAGATGGAAATGATGGGTATGAGTAGCAACATCAGACGTTGATGTTAATAATTTTGTAGCACGATTTAGTCATCAAATTTGTTAGCTAGTGTACCTATCTAATGTGACTCTATGTTATCACACCTAATCTCACCCATAAAGTAACTCCCGCTTACTGTTGTTACTCATACCTTTGTATTTATACGTACATGCACACGTCTAGAGAATAAGACTATAAGATTGTGTTACGTATTTGTTTATTTATTTATACTGGCATTCAATGCGAGTTTTGAAAAAATAAATAATAGACATAAAGAGGTTATGTCCATTTAAGATTGCTTTAATCAATTAGCCGGGTGATTAGCCAATAGCAACAAGGAAACGTAAGTCCCATCTGAGGTTTTATTGGCATGTAATACTCATTCAATTTCTTTGTTTAGTCCAACCATGGTAAAAGGGGTAGAAACATTTTGCCATCAGCCATGTTTTTTCCTGTTAATTACGATGTGGTCTACTGGTTTTCTGGTTTGGTCCTGTGAGAAGACATCTTACATCTGCTCAAGGATCAGATCGAATTTGTAGTTTTACCTGATTTTCATTCATTAATAATTTTTAGGCTCTGCAGAGTCTAATCATATCTATCCAATTGTAGGCCTCTCAGCCAATTATTTTTATTGGAAGACAATTTTGTAATTTTACATTCCACATGTGTAAACCTTAATTAGTACAGTATATAATGTTCTTTTACGAGAGAGAAAGAGATATGAGTGAAAACTGTAACCGATGGACAAAGCTGACACTCCTTTGATTTTTCTTGCCTTTGAGCATAGTGGTTATTGTTGAATCCATAGCTATATCAAAATGAGATCATATAAATATCTGTGTTGTGGTTTGATTTTCTGTATTAATTTTTTTCTTTCTATTTTCTCTTTCGATATTGTTGTTTCTATGAGGTAGGTAACACATTTCCTCTCAACAATAATAAAATTACATCACTATCTTTTTCGAATATGATTGGGCTGAGTTGCTGGGCCTTGAAAGATTTCTTGTGCCCAAAATTAAAGATCAAAACCTCTCTGTAGTCCCACTTTGCTATATAAACACATACGTCTTTTACCCATTCATAAATACCTTTTCGTTTGAGAAACATGTGACATGTGTAGGGATGTAAAGGATATTTAAAATTAATCTAAAATAAGTAGATTCTATAAGTAGATTCGGATACAAAATTTAGATCCATTTATTTTAAACTAAAATCTATTTAGTTTTTTTTTATGTAAGCTTGGATCTAGCCATATCCAAATCTGATAATTCGTTAATCTAAATGATAACTAATGCAAATAATATATTTAATATGCATAGATATTATGTAAAAAATTATATGAAGATAAAACTCTAATATTTACTCTCATATATCCTAGTATATTTGGAACTAGAAAATAATATCACATATGAGATATAATTTGATTCCACCACTTGAATTGAAGCCCTTTATCAGTTGTTTTATTTTTAATTTTTTTTACAGTTTCTTTTGTAGTATATTTTTTTTGAGCGGTATTTCTTAAGATTATTTTTATAATTTTTTTCTTATAATACTTATTATACATATTTGTGTATTGTATGAGATTTTTGTGAGAAATAGGTTGTTTATTATATAGAAGTTATTGTTTAAATTAATTTCATTTTTTTTTTGTATAAGAGAATGACACTGCTTCTTGTTTTCAAAATATTCATATTTGATTTCAAATCTAGCACTTTCAAATTTGAATCATGTATTTATAAATTCAAATCCAAATCTAACATTATTAGTTAGAATGCAAATTCAAATTTTACTGAAATCCGACCCAAGTCAGACACTCAGACCTGTTTACATCTCTGGGCACGTTCACAACATAAATTAAATAGCTTGAAGGATCAATCACATTGATTTTGTAATATAACTAACCTGCAACCACTAATTTTTTTTCCTTTTTAATTTAATGGTTCCACCAATCCTATCCTCGTGCCACCTCTTTGCTTCCCTAATGAAAAGGATGCTTCTACATTTTTTTCCTTTCCCTTTTTCTGCTTCTATTAAAGTCAATCCAAGTATACAACTCTAGTGAACTGAGGAACAGCTACTGACCCAAAATACCACTTTAAAAAGAGTATTTTTTTCCACATAAATAGATAAAATATGTAAATGTGATTCATACATTGAAAGTTTTATGAAATTAATAATTTCCACCAAGTCATGAAATTTTTAGATCCAAAGGAGGGGCTTTAATGTAAATCATTATTTCGATGGCTGTATAAAAGTTGAAATGATAACCTGAATGCTCTGCACACTTGACTTAGGTGATAAAACTTTCATTAAATATGTAGTCTACTAAAAAATACTTTAATTGAATTTGACCCACTAAATAGAGTGGTGATAAAATTGTTAAAATTTTCTTTCATTAAATATGTAGTGTACCAAAAAATACTTTAATTGAATTAATTAAAATACTTTTTTAAACTCTTTAAATTTTGATTAACTTAAATTACTTATTTAATCCTAAAATTTGTAATCTTTAAAACCATGATTTGAGTAATCCGATCATAAGTTTCAAACCTAAAGTAAAGACCTTTTCAATGTGAGATCACCATTTAATTTTGTGAACTCCATAAGTAAATATGCAAAGTAATATGCGGTACATTAGTGTAGAGAGAGAGAGAGAGAGAGAGAGAGAGAGAGGTGAGTGAGTGTCAATATCCTACGATGGGCTGAGACTAGTAGCTTTTTATTAAGGCCTGGGCCCAGACAAGAGTGACTTCGCCATTTGCCTTTCACCAAGACCTGAGCCCATGCCGGGTTGGAGCCATTTCTTCACACAAGTATTTATTCGTCTAGGGCTCTAGGCTCTCTATGCAAAGCTCCAACTGTTTTTCTTCTTCTCTATGTACTCCATTTAAAAATACAATGCTTTGCTGAATGGAGTCTGCAACATGAACTCCGACAGTTAGATGGTTGAAGTTGTCTAGGTACCCCATCAAGGTGAAAGTTGAATCAGTCCCCCTTCAGGCCCAGCCTGACCTGAAAACAGGTTTTAACTCAAGTCAAATTCAGCAGTAGCCCGAGTTTGATTCAGAGTCAAAGAATAGGTCCAGTTTAAAGCGGGTCAATCCCGGGCCTTACATTCTAAAGGTCCCAACCAACCCAAAAGCTCGAATGAGCCCAATTTGAACCCATTTTAAAAAATTAGGATGTCAATATGGATATGGGTATCCCATTTATATTTGCTTTCTGATTTTTTTTTTTCACTTGAAATATTTAACCGATGCAATCATTTCTCTTTTTCTAAATAAATTAGCTTACCAGCCACTTTATAAGGTTTACAGTTGGATCTTTTATTAGTAACTGTCTGGTAACGAGAACAGGTTTTAAAATGAATATGCTTAACAAACGATGGAGCATAAAGCTCAAACATATTTAGGGCTTTGTCCTGTTCATTGTTGGGAGTCGGGACTGAAATTGAGGCAAACCCCAGATTACTGACATATAGTTCAGGACAGGACAAAACCCATACTCAACTCAGCCAGTTCAAAAATGAACTAATGCCAGTTCATCGCTTTGTTAAAATCCAAACAACAGCCTTAAATTCAAGCTAGAGCCAACTAGGATCTCAGCAAATGGTGACCAAGATACTGTTAGCGTTAAGCGCAGAAACAAGAAAAAATCGAATAGAAATAAACACATAGCACAACACAATATTTTAACGTGGTTTGGCCCACCTGGCCTACGTCCACGGAGCGACAGAATATTCACTATAAATGAGAAATATATGTACAATAATATGACTCCCTTGAGTCATGAGCCCAAACTCGAAGTCCCGACCCCCTTGTACACCCAACTATAAGACACATCGACGCCACCTCTCAGTTGATGTGAATCTCTCTCATACCCAGAATAGTGAACCCAACTTCTGTGTTCCTCCCTCTACGCTTCCTGCATCCTACGAGCAACTCCAGATATGCTTCTCAAACGCGAGCGTCTCCGATGATGGTGTGTCCCACACACACAGATCTACACTTCTGCTCTGGCAATGGGGTTTCCTTTTTCCAGCCGCACTTCTGCTGGCTGCCACTCACAGATCTGACAATCCAGATCTGCAGCGGTATTGCACTGTTGCTTACGCCCCTCTCCGACCATCGAGCTGTCCTCCAGACAGTATCAGATCTGCGGCTCCTTCCATGGATCTTCACCGTTTAGAGCAAACCTCTATGCCACCATTGCAATGGACCACTCCATGCGGCTATTAGAGGTCCACGGCCAAAGGCCGTACCTCAGCTTGCTCTCCCTCTCTCGGTGTCCACCTTGGGATTCCACCCACTCCCAATCCCACATTGGGTACCTGTATATATAATAATATACGGTCGCTCCCTTCTAATCCAGTGAAAGTAGTTGCCGTGCAATATGCTTTCTCAATTGGAGAGGCCTTCCAATTTAATCTCCTACATATCTTATTAAAGATATTACCCACGTTGGAGATTGTGTACCACATGGTAATTGCTATCTATGTTGTACACGGCTACAACACTTCCTTAAGTAATACACTGCAAAATAGAGGATCTCATGCCTATCCTCTCCTAGATTTTCTGAGAGAGAAAATCCCGACAGTGAATCGAGGTACATCCCAACAGATACGTGATGCCATTTATGGTTTATTCTAGCTTTAAACCTTCCGGTGACAAAGGAACAAACATAAAGAATGAGACTAACCTGCAAATGTTCCCAAGCAGCAGTGGAACACAGGAAAATATCAATGCTTATGTGTGTTTCATATTTTTGTATAGATATCATAAGAAAGGAACAACATCATTCACAAACAGAAGATGAATTGAAGCACAGATGAGGCGAACAAACTTACTATCGGTCTGAGAACAAACACGCACTTATATAGTCCAAATAGGATAGCACGCACTGTCATTAAAAATAACAAAATGCAGGATGAAAATGTTAATAAGAGGAAGAAGTTGAGCATTGGTAGATGTAGAAAGAATCAGTAACAGTTCCAACTTCACCCTTACATCCATTCACAACAAAATTCATTAAGTGGAAAACCTTTTGTGTTGTCCAACCATACTCAGGTACTCTCAGCTGAATGCGGAAGAGTTTGGACTGAAAAATGAAAACCTTAGAGAGAAAAATGGAGATGAAATTGTAATTATAGAGTGAAAGGAACAAACATCATGAAGAAGGGGAGAAAATTATTTAAAGAAAGCAAAGTGATGGCATATATTTCATTCTGGAGTGTATACCAATTTATTATTTTTCCAATTCAGATTTTTGTTTTGATACAGACAAGAACATAATGCACTCAGAAGCGCATTACATCCAATCAACCAATTTGAGATTAGTGAAAAGGACCAACTTGTTGAATAAATAGGTTGAGTTGGGAAAGAGACGGATTTTTTTTTGAATTTACTTGTGGAAAGCCAATAAATAACTTGGGTTGTGTCAATCAATTTAAACTTGGCCATGTCAAGTCATTCTAATTGATAAATGGATCGATTTGGTCAATTCATTTAAGCTTGGTTAAATCATGCAAACTCATTAATATATAGGTGGAGTTTGTAAAGGTGTGCAATAACCTTTTTTTTTTTTTAAATCTCTCCATACTTCTTGTCAGACATTTTGGGATGCTTTCTAGAAAAACGTTAGTATTAAAAATTCAAATTCTTAAAAAGAATTTACAATCAATCTTTAAAAAAAAATATGTTTTTTTAGAACATTTTACAATAAAACATGCCCTTAACATATACATAAAGGAGATAAAAATCAAAAAGAAAGAAAGAAAAAAAGAACATAAAACTATATATATACACAATGTTATTATATATTTATTGAATGTCTTTTTAAGCTCTGAAACTATAGGATAAGAGAGATTTGATTTTATAGATTTCTTTTGTTTGAAATATGCCAGCAAAATGTATATAGACGTAATTATCTATTTAATTGCATGAGTAGACTGGTGATATGATTAAACTGAGTGAAATTGAGTGGGTTAAAGCTTTAAAAATGGATGGGATTATAAGCAAATTAAAAGGAAGTTGAAATATGAGTTACAAAAAAAAAAATAATGTAAATTTAATATCATAAGTGGAGTAATATTACGTTCTTGCATACGAGGATTGAAAGTTTAGAAGGTAGAAGAGTAGTAGAATAAGAAGGATTGGGAGCAGAGATGCATACGAGGGCGACGACGGCGATGAGAGCGTGCAGATTGCATAGGGCGTAGAAGATGCCTCGCTGCCATTCCTTGGACTCATCAATCCAATTTCCCATTCCCATTTCTGCCATTTTCATCACCGCCGGCTACGACAAGAGAAGAGAAGAGAAGAGGAGAAAAACAATGTGTAACAAGAGAAATGACAGTGTAAGAGATGACAGCTCGCGTACTTGTGGTCGCATATTCTTTGCTTCCACTTGACAAGAACAAATTTAAAGCAAGAGAATAAAAAGAAAGAACAACAGACAAGACAAGCTAAGTACAGTCCATGAACCGGATTCAAACTTCATCTTATTGAACCGCCGCCACTGACAGGTTCTTCCAAGTGGTCGCTGGGTGCAATTTGAAAAGAAGCCTAACTCAAATCACCATGAATTTTTTTAAAAAGAAAAATAGATTTGGGTTCATCTTGGCTCAAATTGTGCTCAATTTCGACTTTAAAATATCCTGTCTAAATTAGAATTTGGATTGGGTCAAGTGTAATACATGGAAGTCTGAGTTTGGTCTGCAATAATTTATAAAATTTAATTTTTTAATTAATATTTTGTATAATATAGAATTCATGTCATATATAATTTATATTTTAGTAGAATGATACAAAACGTTTCCATTTTAGCTTAAATAATCTTGGGCGGTTGGGCCCATATACGCAAGCATACACACTCTGGACTTGAAATCGCCTGTAAATCCCTAAATACAACTTGGGCTAGACTCGGATTTGACTAATTCAAGTTAACTCAAGCGCAAATTTGAACTTGAGAGCCTTTTAATTATAATTTGGGCTTGGGCTTCAGAAGACCCAAAACCCAACCCATTCCACTCAAGTTGGAGCCATGATTGTTCGTAGGTCAAAGATTAGTGAACCTCACTCATAGTTTACTAATTCAAAAAAAAAAAAACTCTACTAAATTATTCCAAATTAATTTGACTTAATAAGATTTTGAGTCGAGCAACTTAATGAATTTAAATAGGTGTGAAGTCGACGAAGAAGAGAGATGATATATTTGTTGAAAATGTCTTTTCTCATCTCTCTTAATAGAGATGAATATACATAACTCAAAAGATCCCTCAAAGACGCACAACATAAATGATAAAATTACCTTTATACTCTAAAAGCCTTTTAAAGAATCATCTAATTAAAATCCGACCTTGAATATGATCTGATCATGAGATAATACAATACTTTTTTCACTTAACCTCCTTACCACATCGAATGGGCCTCTTCCATGTAGTGAAGAAACTCCAAACCATCACTGCAGGTGCCAATTGGTGGTTGTTGATCAAAAGAAGAGTCTTTTCAGATTGATGACATTGTCAATGTGCCACCCTTGTGCCATTGAGCTTCTATTTCTATATGTTGCCTCGAAAATACTATCCAATGCTCTTATGATTTGGTAATGTTGGGTATTTTAAAATGTTTGCCAGGTCTTTAAATGGAATCATTTCGCTTTTCATTTTAAATTTGGTCCTCTTTAATGTAAAAATATGTGTAAGACAAGTACAGTGTTGGTGTTTTAAAAGCCCCATGTTTAAGACTGTTATCAGGCCGGGTCCAATAGGGCTTTCTTATGCTTAAGTTCAAATTTCATTCGTATTATCAAAGTCCGATCATACCCACAACTCATCAAGCTTTTTATGTTAGCCTGAGCTTGTCTAGTGAAATTCATTTGTAAATAATTTGGACAAGCTTATACTAGAAGGATTCTATACAATATGCTTAGACTTGGTTAAAGAGGAATGGATCAAGAGGTTTAAAACTTTAAATAATGGACAAACTGGGCCTAAGCCAGATGGGCTTTTATCATGAAAGGCTAAGCTCACTTGTCAATAACATGCACATGATCAAACCTGTCTATGTATGCTAGGTTCAGGCCAGATTAAGGTTGGATTTACGCCCATAAACAGTCTTATCTATGCCACTAGTCAACTAGAATGGGAGTTGGAAAACGAGTAGAAGCACCACTGGTGGCAATACAATTCTCCTTCTTTACTTGGTCAATTAAGAAATAAATTTTCTGTGAGTGTCAAAGTGATGCACAAACTTTAAAATTTTCAAATAACAGCATTTTTGTCATTTAAAAGAAAAAATATCTTGAATGGATTAGAGCCAATACAATTCTAAATGCACCGCTATTGAAAAAAATAAACAAAAATAGAAAAAAAAAATGTGGATTGGGTTGATGTTGTCATTGCCCAAGCTTATCAAGTGTGTGTCTGCAGTAAACTTGATTGACTGCGATGGATATGGATATAGAGGTGGCTACATGTTTAGCCCATGCTACCAATTTCATTCTCATTTTTTGATCTTCATCCGTATGGTCGTCAACAAGTAGATGAGATGGAGGATCTTCTTCTCTATATCTGTAGTTGAATAGATCCAACTCGACGCCGCATTTAACATAATCAGCACCCGCCATAGCTAGAGCTTCAATCGACATGTTTCGATCCTTCTTCCTCCAAGTTTGGCAATGGAACTTCACCGTCATGGAGGGAGGGAGGGAGATATTTATAGTTTTAGTTTCAACTTTCATGTGCCCAGGTTCAAACATCACAGAGGTTTCTTTAACATGGAATATTCGAATACTACAGTGAGCGTGAATGAAATGGTTTCAATAACGTATTGGAAAATTTGGTCACGTGGGAAATGGGGCGTTAGAATATATTAGAATTAGCGTTTGGATTAAGAATTCCAGTTTGGGTAAATCGGAGAAATGCAGAAAGACGGCGACGGCCCTCCTCCGTCTCAGGTGTAGGGAAGACTTGGACATGTTTGGACCTTGGAATTTTAATTCTCTGAAGAAAGCAAATCAAAATTCAACTTTGATTTGCCATGTCCTTATATGCAAGGTTGCGTCCAGACTTCGACTTCGGTTTCCATCTGTGTCATCACACGCTCAACTACAAATTTCTTTTTTTTTTTTAAAAAAAAAAAAAATGTTGAATATATTAATACAAGGAAAAACATCAGAGATGCAATTACTAATCTCAAATTCTCAACTACAAATTTTGGTCAAACTTTTTTATCTCATCTCAAATCAAAATATGTATTGTTTTAGAAAATATCAGGCGAAATTTATCCCTCATATCACATGTGGAAATGCCTAGGGAGATCTGAACCATTTATAGCCATGTTTGATAATTTGGATCACCGTAAATGTGACCTAATGGACCACAGCAGATTAATAATTTTTTATTCAATTGATTAAAAGATGAGTTCAGATTCAATGCTGCATCAAATGTGTTTTTATTTTTTCCAATCAGTTGCGGTAGGATTGGGCCATTGGCATTAGTCCAACCCAATAAATGCCAGTTTGACTGATTGGGACAGACACCAATTTTTATTTATGAAATGGGGACACCACATTAATCTCCAAGGAAAAAAGTACGCTTGATACTTCTTTGACGTACATGGTCTGCAACGCCAATGCCAATTTTTAGTGGTCTATCAAATTAATAATTTTTATTTTATTTATTTTTAAAGAGTTTATTCATTATTTTCGTGGAATACATGTCTAAAATTTGAATCATGTAAAAATTGTATTTATATGGGAATTAGAAAAGTCCTGTACGTGTGTTTTCATTTAATACTTACCTAAGATGTGAAAGATGTATCTTCAGTTCAAGAAGAATAATACTTTTCTCATGAAGAAATATTATATTATAATGCAAATTGTATAATTTAGCATTGTTCATATGATAAAATAATAAAATGTGAATATTACAACAAATGATAATTAAATCGGATACAAAATAAAGAAAATTACCATTAGAAAAAACAAGGAGAAAATTCCAAAATAGTACCGATCCCGTAAAAATAGAACTAAAATCAAATCATAGTTCTAAATGCCCTGAGTTATGGAGCAGTTCATGGTTTTAAAATAAACCTACAATACAGTTCAGAAAATTAATCAAACAAAAACCTACAGAGCCTTTGCAGAGTGAGACGAGAAGGAAATTAGTGTTAAAGACTTGGTATAATATTCAGTGGAGAAGAGTTGTAGTAATTGCATGAAAATACTTAAAAAGAGTAGGAAAGAGAGAGGAATCCTACATAAGGATGCAAAACTTGATTCACATATGATTTCGAATTTGTATATATATGAGAAGTGTAGATAATTTAGAGATAGAAAGTATTTTATTTTAAAAATATGTGCTTAAAGATGTATGCCCTTTAGTGGGATACCACTTTCATCGGTTACTCTTACTCTTGCCACAACACTTCTTTACTATCCCTTCTTCTCTTCTTTTTCGCTTCGCCTACTCTCTCCCTGGCTCCCGATTCCACCGTTGAAGATGGAGGAAGAAAGCCTCTCAATCACTGTCATATCCTCTATGTAACGCCCCTCTTTTTCACTCATTTTTTCCCGTAAATTCAGAGTATATTCTTTTTTTATAACAGAGTAGAGTGATAGAGCGCGGGACGTCACGACGCGAGGCAATTCCAAACTTCCAAAGTCCGACCCTTAACTGGCCAACCCTATGTGTGTATGGACTCAGTCCACTAAAATGGTTCACACATAGCAATATCAAGATGCGGAATAAAAATCATAACCTGCGGAATCATAACATCAAAATACGGAAACATAATAGAACCAAGTTGATAGCAAAGTACGTCAAGTCCTTGTCCATAAATAAAACGTCATAATTATCAAATAAATCATCCAACCATCTAAGTTATTACATTCCGAAATCCAAATACTCAAATACAAGTTCATGAGTAACTTTATTCAAAACATGTAAAATAAGTCTTCCAAGCTCTTATGCCTGGTCCGTCTTACCTTCATCATTCCCCTGGTTACCTGTATCATCGACTAGGGTAGAAGTAGGGCGTTAGAACAACGCGCCCAGTAGGTATTCCAGTTACGGCTAACACATGGTTAGTATAAAACATATATTACAACATAATATATCAAACCAGGTAAAATCCATGTCATGCCATGATGACAAATATGCAATGAGTCCCACCCATCACATGTACATAAATGTACCCACCACATAGGTCTTCCAGATGCCCCGGCGGAGTGTGGACCCTCCGGAATCTTCTTGATGGAAATCACATTAAGATAACGCACATAGGTTTTTCGGACGCCCCGACGGAGTGTGACCCCTCCAGTTATAAATCCTCCACCCCATGTCATGCATGAGATGCCAATGAAACACATGCTATTTTAATAACGTAAATGTAGCATTTAGAATCACCTTTTGAAAACATATCCAACACATGCTATTTAAACAATTAAACATAGCATTTAAAATTCAATAATAAAGCATATCCTTTGAAACATATTTTCATCAAACATAAGATAAAAACAAAGTACATAGACCATGGTTTCAAAGAGGTGTAATCCTACCAAAGACCGTTCACGAGTCCTTGCGTTTCCGTCCAAGATTCGATCACCGATCAAACACTGCTTGCGAGATCCCATTACCTTATAATATAATGATAAATCAATGTCAAGGCCCATTTGATTACAAGATTCTAAGTCCATAAACAAAACCCCATGGGGTTCGGCCATACACCATGGCCGAACCCATGGCTTACCACTTTCACAACTATTTACGAAAATGCCATTGTTTCCTTCTTTCATTTAAATCTACCATAATTAGACCTTATAATTTTTTTAACCAAACAAGTCCATCGAAACACAACACATGGGGTTCGGCTATACACTATGGCCGAACCCATGATTCTTCATTTTGGCATGTAATTACAACTTTGCCATTCATGGCTTACTTAACCAATATTCCAACCTTTTCATCATTAAGATCATAAATCATTAACATAAACCATAAATTTATTTACACTAAAATACTAAACCAATTCCATGGGGTTCGGCCATACCCATGGCCGAACCCTATGGTTTCCAAAATCATCATTTAGAAAGTCCATAATTAGGTAGCTCCTAATTTAGCAACCTCCTTCCATAAATGGAAGATTTCTAAATTTAGCAAACACTTTCTTAATTGGATTGTTTCCATAATTAACCTACACTTTTCCATAATTGGAAACACCTTCTAAAAACAGAAGTTTCCAAAAATAATAATCTTCCTTCCATATTTAGATTGTTTTCCAAATTTAGCAACCATTTTCCATACTTGGATGCTTTCCAATTTTAGCAACACTTTCCATAATTGGATCCTTTCCAATTTTAGCAACCAATTCTAAAATTAGATAGTTTCTTATTTTAATCTCTCCTTCTATTATTTGAAACTTTCTTGATAAACAACCTTCCATAAATAACAAGGTTTCCAAAAATAACTCCAGTGGGGTTCGGCCATGCACCATAGCCGAACCTCACCCTTGTAGATCTAAGTCCATCCTTTTACATTTACTTTCCAAATTGGTAAATCAACTCCATTAAAATAATTGGTGGGGTTCGCCATAGCCCATTTTTTTATAATTGTGGATCCAATAACTTAGCCATAATCACATCATGGTTCGGCCATGCCATGGCGACCCACATTCTTTCATTGTCTTCTCAATTCTAAAACCAACAACCATCAAAGGTTTTTATGATCTAAAATCTAAGAAATGAATAAATCAAATCTCTCCATGGTTTTCAATCTTAAAAACCCAAGAATTAAATCAAGTCTTTGCATGGGGTTCGGCCATGCACTATGGCCGAACCCATGGTTCTTTTTTCTCCATTTAAACCACTAAATCATCTCCAATCTTCCTCCATACCTCTTCCATGGGGTTCGGCCAAACACCATGGCCGAACCCTATGGTTCTTTGGTTTTAAAATAAAATTATACCAATAAGATACTAACCTCTTTCCGATTGATTTCTTGTTCTCTCCTTGCTTGATCTTTCTCTTCCAATCTTCTTCTCCTTTCTCCTTGCTCAATTTTTCTCTTCCAATCTTCTTCTCCTTTCTCCTTGCTCTTTGTCGTGAGAGAGAATGAGGAATTGAGAGAGATAGAGAGATGTAAAATTCGGCTAAGGGGGTTGTAAAAACCCTGCACCCCCATGGGTCTCTCCTTTTATTAATCTTCCTTGGTCCCATAATTAGAAGGTGTTTAACATAGGCAACCCCTAAGGCCGTGCGCCCCCTTGCTATAGATGGCCATGCCGACCTCCCTTGCCTTAAGATGACAATTGCCGACCTCCCTTGCTTTATTAAGACCTTTCCTTGATCCTCTCTCTATTTAATTTAGATAGTTTCCTAGGTTATCAATCCATGCGCATAATATAGATTTTAATATCCAAAATTCGGCCATGCTTATCTTTTAATTATTTCATCGATATCTCATCCCTGTTTAAATATTCTAGCATATCATTGTGGATTTAAAATCCCACATATCTCTCATGCGCATAATCTATGGATTTCATATTCAAAATTCGGCCAAGGCAATCTTTTATTAAATTTTTAATAAAACCAATGTCACAATTTAATTGGGTCTTAATTGGGTCATGGCCCAATTCTTTATCCAAATAAGATCCAATCTGAATTCACAATTAAATATGAATAAACAATAAACTGAAAAACCCGAGGTGTTACACTCTACGCCCAACTTATCTCTATACCTTTTTAATTCTATAGCTTCTATTTTTTCCTTTCTTCAACTTCTTTAAAAAATGAAATAACAGTAAACAAAAAACATAAGCTATTATTTGCTTTTCGCAGAAGAGAACAAAAAAATAAATATTAAAAATAATATAAGTATGGAGTTTTTATTTTTAACAGCTTTTTCACTAAACTATAAAAAATGGATATCATTTAAAGTGTAGATATCAACTACTCTATGACTACTAAGAAAAGTGTTTGAAGATAATAGATAATTTAAAAAATAATTTAAAGTCATCATATGGCTTTTAAAATTAGATCACGTGATTTTTATGAAACTCCATATTCATGAAAAGATCATTCAATGAGCCATCAAATGGTGTGAAAGTGACTTATATTTAGAATGCAAATCGTCACAATTAAAATTAATTTAAAATAATTAACATTTGAAGAGTATCATATTCACAGATTAAAAAGTATATCGAAAGGACCACCGTATTAATTTTATAATGAATTTTCCGATGTGATTGAAGGTTGTACGAGATAAATGATAAGATGCAACATCCTTGATCATTGTGAGACCAATCAAGCTATCTGAATATGCATTGAGTGAATACACGTTAAGTTTGAATTTAGATATAAATAAATAAATAAATCAACATTTTTGAGTCATTTGAATTTGCCAAAACTGACCTCACATGGGCCTCTGTATACCTAGGTGGGCAGCCGACTAAGGCATATTGTAGATTCACTCCTCCATCTATTCTTGAACGATCAATGATGAAAAAAAATCAAAAAATAAATGATATATAAAAAAGAGACACTATAGACTGCTGATTTGACCAATATCTGATGCATCCAGTTCATTAGCATCCACATCCACTTTTTATATTTAAAAAACTTATATTTGATTTAATATTAAAAGTAATTTTTTATCCAAACCCATTACTTAATGAGATAGAGAGAGGGGGCAACCGAGGGAAATCAGCATTACAATACATAGTATCAGTGCAATATACCTTGCAACATTATCCAATCCTCCTTTAAAAAGAAAATTTGCAATTTTAGTATCAGAAATTCAAAGATCATCGAAAATATTTTCTCAAGCCACTCAAAAAAAAAAAAAAAATTGCTATTTGAATATTGATCAAATTGAAGCTTAGGCAATGGGGGTGGGGTTTCAGAAACGCCATATGCATTTCACCACCGGTGACGCATGAAAATTCTCAAAACTCAGCTTAATAATGAGCACATGAATGCAAAAACTGACAATCAATGAAAACTCGTAGTAACGCAACACGGACAACAGCAAAAGAAGAGTGCTGATGGCGTTGGCATAAGAATGTCAAATGCTTGGAAGGCATTAAAGCTTGCTTTCAAACGCTTTACTTACCAAAAAGTGACGCATGCAGCCCTTTTCCAAATACAAGCCCAGATTGACGATGATGGTTATTTTTTATTTTTACAGATCGTCCATCTTCCACCAAACAAATCGACTATCTTCCACCAGACAATTCTATTGCCTCCTGGTTATACACAGAATCCTCACCCCAATCAAAACGTCTCTGCAGCCTCTCGTATTCTTGCCTACGAGTCACTTCAACCTGCTGCCACTCTTCCCACCTTTCAGCCAATCCCTCCCCTTCCAGCATCCGGACAACCTCTGACATTGTAGGACGGTCCTCAGGTGATGCTTGTGTACAAAGCAAGGCAACTTGGATCATCATCTCCAAGTCATGACTCTCATAATTCCTGCTTAGGTTACGGTCAACAATGGCATCTAATCGCTTTTCTCTCTCCAGCTTTTTCACCTTCACCATGGACACAGACTTTGCTAAGAACAACGTATATGAAATAATAAGAAGACAAGGAACCAGACCCAACGAAAACATACAAGATGAGAAATCAAGGAAATGATTATCGAGTGGCATCTTTGGAGAATGTATCCATCACTAACAAGGGGTGATGGCTTATATGCAGTCAGGAATAAAAGCTGAAGATACCTCTTTAAACACTGGTGGTGATGCTGACCTTCATTATATATGGCATAAGCAAATGCTTCATTTGGTGGGGGTGAGTAAGCCCACAAGAAGAGACATTGTTGGTGCACCGGTGCAGACATGGTTATTTTGCACTCTAATGCAAAGATGTCAAATCACACTCAACAGGGTACTATTGTCATTTTATAAGTAAAATGCAAACCATTTTTTTTCAAATAACGGAAATTCACACTCAACGGCGTACTATTGTCATTTTATAGAGTAAAATGTGAACCATTTTTTTCAAATAACAAAAATTCACACTCAACGGCGTACTATTGTCATTTTATAGAGTAAAATGTGAACCATTTTTTTCCAAATAACGAAAATACTATTATTCAATAGTAGTTTGGCACATTTTCATTGGAGTTTGTCAAAAAAAACCCATCTGCACCAATGCAAGGACAATATAAATTGACCACAAACATGGCTAAATGACCAATTATCAAAATCTTAGTGAAAACCCTCTAGACATGCCAGAGAGGATCATGTCTAAAAGGGAGGAGGGCATATGAAGATTCCCGATTCCTAATATGTGCTTATGAAAGCAATACATGCTACTCTTATAACAAAAGATGAAATAACAAGTTAAATGAAACTCAATAACAGTAGTGAGTAGTGACCATGATGATGACCTTCTGAACAAATATCATCAACAGAAACGGAAAATGAAACTTCAAATATTTGCCAACTTCTGTGTATAAAAACTCAACAAATCTGATGGGGCATGGTTTGCTCAAAGTGCGGGAGTCCAGAAGCATCTAGAGGGGGGATGGGAGCAGAACAAAAGCTCATGTTCCAAACAAGTTATGCATTTTAATTTAATTTGTATTTAAAAAAAAAACTTACATGATCAAGCAATAACACATCATCCTCTTCCTCCAAGCGTGAAAAGTCAATAGCTCGCTGTCCTGTCACAAGCTCAAGAAGCATGATCCCATAACCAAAAACATCAGTCCTCTCTGATGACTTCCCAGTAGATAAATATTCTGGTGCTATATGGCCCATAGTCCCACGAACTTGAGTTGTCACATTTGTCTTCCTTACATCCACCAATTTTGCAAGGCCAAAGTCCCCCACTACTGCTTCAAAATCCTCATCCAGCAAAACATTAGCAGCTTTAACATCACGATGAATAATCTTGGGATTGCAGTGTTCATGAAGGTATTCTAATCCACGAGCTGTGCCTAAAGCCACTCGTTTTCGTGTATGCCAGTCTAAGACAGGCTCTCCAGGTTTAACCTCTGCAAACATTTTCAAGCAACGCTGTCATAGAAAGATGGTGTAGATTTGAGAGAGGTGTGTATATTTCATTGAGTAATAAAATAGAATATACAAAGATATACATGTGTATGCCTATGCACATACAAGGTAGGTACATCTAGTATCTCTACAACTAATCACATCTCATCATCTCTATCTCTACAATTCCCTTCAAACTGAAATTGATAGATCAACACCAGTTTGCCAACAACATATTCATGTCTTGAACAGGTCATTTCCTTCATAAGAATATCTGTCATTTGTTGTTGTTGAGAGGCAATGTGAAGTAGCATAATAGTTCCAGAAAGACGACAATCACAAATAAATGGCAATCCAGCCCATCATCTCAATCTTTACAGGTGGATCTATAACCATATTAAATAGTTAGTAGCAACGGTATTACAGTCAAAATAATATTTACATCATCAGGAAGAAGGCTGAATGTTTAATATGAGTTTAACCTTTTCAGCATCAACAAATTCACTTCAAAAAGTTAAAAATATGAGAGATCATTTAAATCTGTCAGTAAGCTGGCACATGTAATTTCCCTCTAACAGCATAACAAAAACACGCTAGTGGAGAGGCCTTAACAAAAACACCTCTCAGATTAAACTGGTTTTGAAGTGTAGGGACCAGATGGATTATTTATTTTAATTTTTTTTTTTTTGGGGCGGGGTTGATCCAAATATGTGGGCCTGTCCACTTCTGATGCATGCCTTCAGAATTCAATGTACAATTCCATAAATGTTGGTTTTTCTAGCTGAAACGTAGATTTTTCACCCTAATGAGATAGCTGATTTAAGGACATAACAACATACATTTTATTGAGAAAGAAGCAAAGAACAAGGAAGAAGAAGAAGAAGATTGCCAAGAAATTGGCAAATCTGTCACAGATACAACTGACCAGTTACAAACAAATTTCTTTCAGGATGAAACGTCACGAATTGGGCATCCATCCATCCTTAAAGGTCCCTCAAAGTCCTTGGTTGTAAGCGTCCATGTGATGGTGCATACTTTACAAAGCTTTATAATCAAATTGGATGCATACACCTATGGTGCTTTTTCCAGATCGCCCAAATGATTGGCAAGGGAACCCTTTCCCATAGGGGTAGCAAACAAAGAAAGCAAATATTTGGAAGGAGAGATTCCTGGCTATTAGATCATTCACTATTAGATTCTCGTTCAGGTAAGTAGCCCCACAAAAGGCTTTTACCTTAGAGAGAGCAGCTGGTTTCCAAATGGATTTAAAACGAATGAAACAGAAATTCGAAGTCTAATGATAAAGTAGAAAGATTTACTTCAAAAGATCCCATTAGACTGCTTTGCCCAAGGCCAATCCTAGGTTATTGCTATAACTTGCAACAAAGTCAAAATGAAGATGGAAACAAAAATTATAAGTTTGTTGAGCAAATGCTGTACATGAAAGAACGGCAAAATTTATATGCATGGAATAATTGTCCCATGAAGAACATACAGTACAGGTTCAAAGATGTAAAAATACTAGAAAGCCCATGCATATACAATTATTGTAGAAAAGAAGACTAATGTAAGAGTAAGATTTCCCATCATATACAAAGTTGTGTGGTAGACGTATGTGAATCAATTAGCATGTTCTAAAATAAGAACTGGTCAACAGGAAAAATATTCAAAAATATTGCACATAATAGTTCAAGTATCATAACGAACAAACATGGTTATGAGCTAAAGTCACAGGATAATATAACTATAGCAAGTAATACCTCGTAAACGATAGGCAACACTAAGGTTTTGCATAAAAGGATAAACCAAAAGGCGTTCGACGGTGTTGTACAAAATCCTATGAGCCTTAGAAGATTCTTGTGAACAGCCACACTGATCATCTCAACCTCACGGAGAAATGCCGCCTCCCCACCAGGACTCTCATAATCGGTCAGCCGTTTCACTGCAATTTTTGTATTATCTCCAAGAACTCCTTTATATACCTTTCCAAAACCACCCTGTCCAAGAACATTTTTCTCATTGAAGTTATCAGTGGCAAGTTGCAGTTCTCGCCATGCAAATCTCTTCAACTGGCCAAATGCAATTCTGCGGTCATCTTCTCCTAAGATTCCAACAAAAAACAAGATCCATTCAGCAACTTCCACACAAGATCAATGTCTGCTGTAACATAACTTGAAAAGGACAGCGAATGAAAATCCACCAGGAAATAGCCAAGAACATCAAGAAATATTGCTGAAATTTGGTCTAATAGGTCAATTCAGTGATGAAGAAAAAGAAATTTCCAGATTCCATCTTATTATTCAGATATTTACATGTGTTAAACCAGTATATCTCAATTTGTTTTTAGATGCAGGTAGATCTAAAATTGCTCCCAGTGGAATGTAGCTGGCTGATGACAATAATTTTTTGATTAACTAGCTGGCTGGAGAATACTTGAAACAAAAAATTAAATCTGGGGAATATGCAAGACCAAAATGTACGTATTATAGCACAAATAAGAATCATTACCGCACAAGGAATCAAAGAAATCTGTTCTCCTTCCACTTGTCAAGCCTCAAATAGCAAAAACCACAAATAATTTTTTCAAACCAAAATAGATTGACATCCCAGTAAAATCTAAGCATTTAGAACATGGGACTCAGTAAAGGAAAGGAACATTAAAAGCTGCAATAGGAGGCTTATATTACATCGGAAACACAAACCTGCAACATCCACAAATACTTCACGCCTGTAGCCTTTATGTCTACCCTTCCACAAAAGAAACAGCACACCAACACAGAGGAGGATGCCCAATACACCTCCTACAGTTCCAAGTGCAATCCCAATTGTGGAACTGTGTGAGCCATCTGAGAAGCAAAGGGGAAAAATGTCACTACGAACGTCAATAGGAAGCGTGGAAGTTGGCAACTTCCAATTACCTCTAACGTGTTAAATTCTAACAACAAATAAATGAACTGAAATTTCTTGTCAACATTTAGAGAGGGCGAGAGAGAGAGAGAGGTAAATTGCTTAAGATTACCTGTAGCAGAAGCATTGGATGCACAATTGTGGGGATAGGTTATGCCGCAATTTAAATTATTTCCCGTAAAACTACATCAAGTGACCCAAATTAGAAGTGAGATGCAATATATTATCAAATAATTAATAAACTGTCCACAATATTCACCTGTTTTATTTAGAAGGTAAGCGCTGTTCTTGAACCCACAACCTTTATGGTTGCCACAGGCTCAAGCAACACCGGTATTTGAGAATTTGATAAAATAAAATATTTATGTTGCTCATCAGCATCCATACTGTTAAATTATGCAGTAAAGAATCTTCCATACTTGTATTTGGGAATTTCAAATAACCGATCAGGTATCTGACCACTGAGATTATTGAACGCTAGCTGGCTGCCAAGAAGTTGAACAGAAGGTTGTCAAATACTTGAGAAAATGGTTGATACAAGAAAGCTGTCAGAAGAGGTGCCTAGATCATCATATTTGTGGTGGTAAATATATAGAGGGACCCTGCCTATCAGACTCCAAAAAAACCTCTCTTTATCCTGTCTTGGACAAAAATGATGGAGTTCCAACATGTGGAAGGTACCAAGATACTACTCCTAATTGCTCGAAAATTGAGCATACCAATTTAGCACATTTCAAGCATCCTCTCACTCAATAAAACCTATATTTCACTTAATTATGACTACAATATAAGTAAATGAACAACGTACAGATTGATCAAGTTTTGAAGATTTGAAATGGAGCTGGGAATGTTTCCACTGAGATTGTTCTGACTCAAAATCCTGGTCAAGTGATCACAAAATAGCAAGATTCCATAATCATTTAACGACATGAAAAGGGTGTGGAACAGTATAGATAATATAGATTAACATACAACTTACAAGAACTGAAGCTTTTCGAGATTGACAAGAGAGCTTGGTATCTCCCCATTTAAGTGATTATTTTCCAAATCCAAGCTTGTTAGATTTGTCAAATTACCAATTTCCTTTGGTATGCCACCTGTTATGCTATTACCTGGTAAGCCACTGCATGAAAAACAATCCAATAAATGTCAAAGCAAGATTGGAATCATGAAGAAAGAGAATCAAGCAAGAAATAAAAGCAACTTCTTCAATATCCATGTAGAGAGAATGAGACAGAATTTGATCCCTAGAAACAGACGAGAAAATATGAACAGATAAAAGAATGTTTACAGAACATGAGATCATCAAAGATAATCTAAAGTGTGTTATCCATATTTTACCCACGTCCAATGTATGATGCTGCATTAAGCTTAAAAACTGCATGCTGACATGTTACATGAAGCTGTACAAGGGGAGTATGGGATAACTGCAGTGAAGTGATCATAATGGCAACTAGGACAGCTACATCAAAGTTATAGTCTCACAAAGGTACAGTAGGTGTGATGGAAATAGCCAACTACTACCAAAGAAGGGTAATTTCATGAAATCATATATTGACATTGACATTGGATGACATGATGGATCAAAAAGGGGCTTAGTATTTGAGACAGCAGAGCAAGAAGACAAAAGAGAGTAGCATCTCTCTGAAAATCCCAGAGCACAAAAGGTAATCCTTGAACAAAAAGGTAGAACAGAGCACACACAATTTCAATGAACATTAGTTTGGATAACTCTCTCAATTCGTCCAAGCATTATAATACATAAGCAAAGACTTCCTATGTCAACTTGACAATCCTAATTACATCCAATTTTCTAAAAATAATAAATTTTGCTAAATAATCCTAATTCACATATAAAACTGCTAACCACTCCTAGACTCCTAAAAGAACAAAGTTCGACCAAACTTAGCCAACTGACCTTCAAACAAAGGAAATTGGCAATCAAAATGTCATCAAATGACAAACCATTTGCCACATTGTAAGACTCATCACAAAATCTCTGTCAACCTTCCATAATACTGATTCTATCAGATTGAGAGTTATGGCCAACCAAAATTATAGGCTGTGTCCAGACTTCAAGCCCACTTTACGGCTTCCAAACAACCCATAGGTCAAATATAACTTTTGCAACATAGCTCCAAAACAACTTCAATATTGTAATAAGGAAAATGTAATTTATAAGACATGCAAGCCAAACAAATAAGCGCAATTCATTACAAAAGCATGAGAAAAGAATTAAATAAAGAGAAGACGTGCATTTGGAAAACATGCCACTTTGTTCATAACTGAAATATAAGCTACTAAATTTACAGGCCATGTACTCTGAAGTTGCTTCAGGTAAGCACAAAGCAACTCATAGCAACAACATAATGCTACCTAGCTTTCATACATACAGGGTCTGAAGAGACTTCATGTCTCCAATTCTTGGTGACAAGGTTCCAGAGAATCCCATGGAAGGCAATGTTCTGCAAGTGTAGAAATACAAGAAATGAGTATATGCTGTACTAGAGACATTTGGCTGAACCATTGCCAAAATTCTTTTTTGAAAGATATAGATGACACAGATATCAAAAGATATTATAATTTTTTATATCAGAAGTTCAGAAATAAAGTATGATGGTTTAATACAAAAACAGTAAAAATAGTAGCCACTCTAAAACAACAACTTACACAGAGATGACATTATATTTATCATCACAGTTAACTGAAGACCAAGTACATGGATTGACTTGATTTTGATTCCAATCTGTAAGCTGACCAGGAGAAGCATTTAACGAAGTCTTCAATGCAATCAGTGCATCTCCTGAAACATTTTGGAAGTTTCTTTAACAGAATCCCAGAAAACAAAAATTATAAAAAAAAAGGAAAACACAGGATACAAACGAATTGCATTCAAGAAACCATAAGAATCTCATATCTCCCAGTCTTCAATTTATATCACAACTCACAGGCAGAAAGCATAACCTTTCATATCTGGTCCTCATGAAACTGGAATGCATATAATGCATTTAAAGTGCACATTTCGATGTACATAAACCACTTCAGAATTACATTGTAATTCAGGAGCTAATGGAAATATTACATGCCACTTCACAATCATCTCTTTTAATAACAATAGTAATAATACTAAAAATAATAATAATAGTTCCATATCCAATGGATTTACTGATCAACAATCTGAATGACAAACAACTACAAACCCTGTAAATCAGAAGTCCCAAATGAATGCAAAGAAGCCAACATAAACAATGCATACAGCAATTCCATCTTGACAGTGATCATCCCCATAGGTTTATTCAGTTTTTTGGTGCATCACATAAACACCAATACACCCTTGAAGTGAATGCTTTTTTTCCTGCAAAGATGCACAACAGGTGTCAAGAAATTTATGAGATCCATGATATTCATAACTAGAAGCATTAACAGTTGGGAAATAGCTAACTTCATCTAAATAAAATATCAAACTTCATTAAACACAAATACACAACATATATGGTGGAATTTGTGGCCCGCATTCAGGAGCCTTGGTAGAGAATGCATATGCCCAGGAAGATTACATAAATCAAAATGGGGGCTCGCCATCAAAATCTTGCAATTGTGTTATTTTCCTACAGACCACAGAATTGTTGTTAGAACCATCTTCCACGTCAACTTACCCCTTCCTTTGAATGGGAAAGCCTCAGAAGCCACTATGTTACTCAAAGCATCTTGTATTACCCAAGAACATCTACAAAATGATAAGAAATGCTCCATATCACAGAGTCAAATGAAGGACATAATGCATCAGCATCCCCTCGTAAACTTATGGGGTTCTCTCTTGTGAAAACTTTCCATCTAAGTTGTACTGTTATCCAAGAAAAAGCCTTGACATGGATGAGTTGATGCCTCTCCAAATGAAGGCACTAGGAGATAAGCTACTAAAAAACTTAAAATTAAGGACCATATGAAAGAATATGCAAGATACTTAATATTAAAACCTCCCGAAGGGTCCCAAAACCAAACCCGAATATTCTCCTCCATGCAAACAAAAATATTGTTACAGATTTTTAGTAGGTGATGAGGGCATCTTCAAGTGTGATCAAAACTGTAATTTTGATCAGGCGGACTCATTAGCAAATTAACAAGTTCGGGCCTCGAGCCGAATGATGAAAATTATATCTTCGATCCAGGCGGGTATCTAAGTGGAAATTTGAAGATGGATCATGGACTTTAATTCAATAGTATAATTCAGCCCGAGTCCAAAATAAACAAGCCAAAGAAGCAGGCCCATTGCTTGTCAGGCCCAACCAGCCAAGCTTTGGCCCAACATAGCAGGCCCATTGATTCAATGACCTGTACACGTATCATACAGTGGTTGAAGAATCCTATCCCAATTAAGATTGGGTTGTCCATCGTTCGAGACTAAAATAGTTTAGGATTATTTTTAGTTTGGAAATTTAGTAGTTACTTCAATTAGGACTATAGGTGATGGTTTTATTTTAGGATTTGCTTTATTCAAGTTTCCTATTTCATGTAAAAGAGGGAGGGTCGGCTCCTATACTTTAGGTAATTACAGTCGGTTGTTATCTTTATTTAAGTATTGTAATGAGTTGGAGGAGATCAATTTTTATGAAAAAAAGTATATTTTATTTTCCATGAGAAAATTCGTTTGAGGCCTAAGACAACCGAGGTTGCAGCCAAGCCAAACCGAGTGCTTGTTGATCTCTATCGAGTTGAGGCATCTTGAGGATAGAGTGAGTTCTCCTCTTCAGAGAACCAGAGCTTCCGCTAAGCGATTGAGTAGGGCGTCTTATCCTACCCATGTATTCCATCACAAAAGGAAGATCCTTAATTCCTTGTTCAATTGGAAGTCGAAATCAAACTGCCCATTTCCCAATCCCTCTCCCGGTCTCCCCCATGCGGAATTCTTTGAAAAAGAACTTCCCTCCACAAAGCATTAACCTTCTTCCTGTGCCTCTGCAGCCACTTGTAAAAATACACTTCATTTCAATCCTTCATTATGGTGATATCCAAGTTACTTTCCTTTCTAGGTTTTGTCGCATCCTCCTACTTGAGAACGAGAACTGTCTTCTTTTCACTGTATCCTTCCAAAATGAAGTTTATTTTTTTCTCTAGCTCCTCTGTTACAGCCACCAATATCTCAGACAATAACATGCAATAAAGAGGAAGATTCGGTATTATTAATTTTATCAAAGTCGCTCTTCCTCTAAAAGATAAATAATCCTACTTCCACGCTGCTAGTCACTTTTCAAAATTCTCCACAACTGGATTTAACAAAGACCTTGTCCTCATCTTTGGACCCAACGGGAGCCATAGATAAATCAATAATAACTTTACAATTTCCAACCAACCAAACCTTCTAGCTCTTCCACTTCTGAGTGGTTTTACAAGAGTCCAACCTATTAAATCCCCATCTCTAATTGCTTAGGGACTTCAGAGTACTTAAAATTTTCATTCAGGTGGGGCCATCCACAAACTACCTCTATTATGGCTTGTTCTTATTGTTTTTCTCATGGGCTTGATCACCTTTGAACCATGCTAGACCCAACCAAATTCACAACCAATCTAACAATTGGGAACATCGTTGTAAGCAATTTGGCCCCTAATCAAGTGAAAACTTGTTTTAAATGTGATATCACAGTATTTTGGGGCTTTCAATTTAGAAATATTGGGGCTTGATCTAACCTGCAGATGGTAATGTCAATAATGAGGCAAGTTTTGGACTTAATAAACAGTAAGGTCACCTAAAATGATTTCATTTTCATTGTGTAAAATCATTTGGTAAGACGGTATAAGATCCTAGCAACATTCTAATAGCATAGGCAACATTCTAATAGCATAGGCAACTCAAAAACTCAGCACGACATGTACTACGTGACCAATTATAGTAAAGGGTATTTAATCTCGTAATTCATAAATCTCTCTGTTACTCCCAAAAGGTGAGAAAGAAAATCTTCAGGTATATTCTTTTCATGTGACGGTGATACCATCACATTCCCTTATGACATGTTTGACCAAGCACATAGAATGAATAAAAAGGAATGGACAACAAAAATTATCAAAAAATCCTCTCTCAATGAACAATATAACCAACAGAAGTTTAAACCAAAAATATTTGAGAGATTTTACAACACCACAAAATAAGTATGGTACAATTGTATCCCTAGACGTCACTGGAATCATAAATTGGTTCACTAATGAATGTAATGTAATGTTTCCTATTTAATTTGGTTGCATAATTTTTATTTTTCACTGGGGTAGAGATAGCATACCATTTAAGGGTATATTCTCTTATATGGATGCTTTTAACAGAAACAGGAATATAGATTGTCTTGGATACAAATTCCTGGACCCATATCTTGTGCTGTTGGATGATCTAGATAGATGCAATTTCTAAGGCAGTAGCTGTTTTGTTTTCAAAAGTCCTTGAATCTCAGCAAAGTCCATGAATGTTGCAGGTCTGCACATTGCTGGAAAATTCATGTCCAAGAATGTTGTAACTTAACATCAGAATTCCAGGAAAACTTAAAATCCAGGATTGAGAATTCATGCATCCAGACTAGCACTAAGAACAAGTGTAAATTGAGATAGAATCTCTTGTTTGAGAAATTATTGAGATCTGAATCCAAATAAATGGATGTAATCTAACGCATCGAACTCAATCTCTATAATCAAATGTTCTGTACAAATCTCTGATCTATTAGGCCCTGACTATCAATTCTAACGAGTTCGGAAAAAAAAAATTCTAATTAGTTGCTGTAGTTATTATCTCCTGATGGAAAAGAATCAGCAAACAGTCAGGATCAGCTGGCACAACAAGAAGAAAAGGAGCTTCAAACATATTTACGGGACAATCAGCTGAGTTGAAACAGGGAAACAAGTCCAAGATGATTTTGAGGAAAACAATCCCCTGCGAAATGGCTTCAAAAGGGTCTAAAAGAAGAGTAAATTTCAAATTTCACCGCACGCAGTGCTCAGCTGGCACAGAAAAAATAAAAAGGAGCTTCAAACAGCGAATAGTGAAATGAGATAGAATTTGAAGAAAGAATACGAGAAGATCTTCCACCCAGTCAACAGATACACATCAGAAACCCTAAACAGCAACGAAAAGAATCACGATACGCTGCAGAGAAGGTGCAGACGAAGACAGAGAAAGAGGAGAAATTAGAAAGAGAGAGAAAAAAAAGAGTACCTTGGAAGGAGATCTGGTGTTCCGTTTGGGGACAAGTGGAGAAAGGAAGTTGTTTGGTTGGTGGCAGTGTGGTGGAGGAGGAGGAGGAACAAGAAGAAGAAGAAGAGAGGATTTCTATTATTTGGGAGTTGAGCTCATAGTCAGCTTAGCTGGACACTGGAAAGAGAAGGAAAGGGCAAACCGCAGACGGAATGGAAATTAAGCGAGTATTATTCCTTAATCCTTACTGGTTACTGGACTAGTGAGAGCGAGCCACAGAGAGAGGAAGTAACTACTAACTTGTAACGAGATTGTGCGAGGTTCGCATTCCGAGGAGAACGCTAAGCTGATATAATTTAGTTATAAATTTTTTGTCAATTAATTTAAATTAAATAATAGTAGGAAGCAATAATGAATATTTAATAACCTTATAAATCAAATAAGTAGGTTTTGAGATAAGAGTTTTAAAAAAAAATGAATCCTATCAGACATGCAAATACATCTGATTTAAACTACATAAATATAAGGTCAAAGTGGAACTTTTTATCAATTCTTTATTTTTATCCAAATTAAATAAATAATGATGTTTAAATAAAATTTATTTCTAATAAAAATATATCAGAAATTTATAATTTTTGTTTAATAAATTTCATATATCTAATAGTATAATAAAACCAAAATTTAGTTACGGGTTATTGTGACTCAGTTAGTTACTTCATGTTGGTATTTTCCCTCCAATAGTACTGGGAAATGTTGGGACCGTTGGATGTGGTGAAAAGTGAAACCATGAAATGGAATGGGTACCGACACCGATCACCGACACACTTAATATCCGCACAAAGATTTCAATCAAACATATTTCGAAATTGATTCATATATGTGTAATTTTGAAAATTCAAAATTAAAACATTCATAAACATATAATAATGCGCGTCAATATTCTTTGAAGGAAGAATTGTTAAAACTAATGATCATTACAGTATCAAATTAAAAAATCTGCACTACATTTAGTTTATTGTCTTTCTTTTAAAAAGCTAATAAGTATTTAGATTAAAAATATAATAATTATTTATAATTATTGATAGAGGCACACCATACTTTCTTCATATTGAAAGCAACTCTATTTATCAATTTTTGGTTTTATCTTTATACATGGTTTATTTATATCATTTTAGGTATAGAATACTTAAAAAAACGAATATAAATATCATAAACCTTTATTTATAAATTGAAACACTTATAAGGTTTGACCCTTAATTCATCATATCTTAAATCCTTTAATTATAAAAAAAAAAAAAAAACTACAAGCGTGCATGAGGATAATCAATATGTCTTATAATACGAATACATTAAAGTTCTATTTATCTGCTGTTTTTGTATGAAAGTCGTAACTTTATAGAGAAGAAAAATCAAGTACAGTTGTTGCATTATGAATTTATGGGACCTACATTTGACTACACTCGATCATGAGTTATATAAAGGTGGTGTTCCATGGCATGGGATCAACCTTTGACCACCAAAAGGATTGGGAAAAAGAAGAAGAAGAAATATATGTATAAGGCTATAAGCCTCCAATGGGAGTGCTTTTAAATCCATTACTTTAGAAAAAAAATATTGCATGTTTACTTAATTTAAAACATTGTCGACAATTCTCAAATGTGGCCATCAATCAGCTGTTACAGGTTAGAATGTTTTTCCTTAAATAAGTAAAATTACTTATTATAAAATAATTTATAAATATTATTGTTGAAATAACAAATATCATATTTTTGCATCACATATTTAATATTTAAATTTTAAAAATGTGAGAAAAGTGAGGAGAGGCGAAATAGAAAAGCAAAAATAGGAGTTTATATTGTTAGAAATCTAATTAATACATCAAAATCTCTAAAGCTAATATAATGTGAAAATTAAAGCACTCTAATACGATTGCATATTAGATTATTCACACTTGATACTAGAGCCCATCAAATATGTGACAAATTATTGACGAATCTTAATATTTTTCTTTAGCAAAGACTCTTTACATAATTGACCATTGTTATGTTTCTCTACTGACCTCCTTTGAGAGCCAACACTTAGAAACTTTGAGAAAGCAAGGGTTTAGTGTCAAGGGTATAATCAATATGCCAAGAGGTCTAAAGCTCATGAAATTTAGAAATTTAGGCCCTTTAAACTTATTTCATGTTAGATTGGCCCACATTATAAAATAGACTCCACTGAGCGCGTGACAAGTCATCAATGAATCTCAAGACTTCCTTAGTGATAATACATTACATAACAAACTACTACCATGTTTCTCTACTAAACTCCTCTTAGGGTCCACATTAGAGAAGCTTCACTCGATATTAAATAGCCTTTTTCAACTCTGTGATGATTTTCACACTAATACTAAGTATTCCTTTCCCTATGCTAGGATTCGGGACATGGTATTGCTCTTACATCATTTCTTAAGCACTTGAACAATACATCAAAACCTGAAAAACTAATGGAGTATGAAAACTTTAACTCCTTTAAATCTATCTTATGCTAAGTTGGTTGCACCCCTGATTGAACTCCACTTAACACACGACAAATTATCAATATATTTCAAGATACAAGTGACTAAGAATTACAAATGAGGTGTCATGCAACAAAGAAAATACAAATGAATACTAAAGAGATACATTTTTTTTAGTTGGAAGGGGAGGAAATCTCTTTGAAATTTATGGGGTTTTGTTAGTTCTTCTAAAATCATCCTTCAAGTAGTGTCCTACACCCACATAGAGATGCTAAAAATCATACAAAGATGCAAAAATGTAATATGATATTCATATGCAAGAGATATAGCATACAAAGAAAAGAAAAAATACAACCAATTACAAGAGAATGTTTGCTCAATTCCAGATACATAGTAATATTACAAGAAGATAAATATTGAATTCAAAAGAAAATTCTTTAACCGATGAAAAAAAAAAAACACTAAATTCTAAAGTTAGGAATACTCTTACTCTCTACGACGAAACAAAGATCCGAATAGGTTTTTATAATCCGCATAAGAAAAAGAAGAGCCAAAGACTTGGTGTCATTGGAAGAATGTAGAAGAATATTAAACCGACAACAAAATCACTATGGTCCAATAAAATGACGGCACATGGCCTATAACCAAAGGTAGGATAGTTTTAGGGAGAAAAAAGTTGGCAAAAGAGGAATATAACAGCCTCTCCTTTGAGATAGACGTCAAGGTTCATGCACACCCTCAAGTTCAAAGTAGAAAACAAATTTGCCATCCGTTAGCTCTTTGTCAATCATCTCATGGGTTGCTGATGCATTTAGCTTCGACCAACCCTAAACTTTCAAACTTCATGCTTGGCTATTAATATTTGGAGGACAATATTTATGAGGGCTAGGATTTGAACTTTTCGTTCAAAAGACTAATTTTTAAAGTAAAGTGATTTAAATTTTTTATAAATTCTAAAAAAAAATTTATATTTTTTAGTCTGGAACTCATTCGCAGCAACTTCAACAATCTCCCTTCGAATGAGGTTCTCTGACAGAGAGAGCGAGGTAATTATTTCATTCGTTTGGAGGATCTCTTGAGTCCAAATGAAGTAGAGTAAAATCTTATTTTAATACCATTTATTAAGATCTGGACTTTCAGCCAAAAATACTAATATATTAATAGAATGATTTAAATCATTTATAAACTTCTAAATCTCCTTTTATATTTTTAAAATGAAATTCGTTGGCAGCCGCCGCAATGTAAATGATTTGAAAGGCTCTTGAGGGTATTCTGGTTATTATTCCACTGAATTGCATGGTTGTCTGGAAAAGAGATTTACTGTTTAACCGGAGAAAGAAGGCTAACACATGGTCAAAGGTCCATGTCAGTATGAAGAAAAAAGAGAGAGAGAAGCATTCGATGATTCGACTTGTCAGGGAAGAATTAGGAAATAGAAAATAACCTTCATTCAGCCGAAATGCAAGACCAACTTGAAAGGGAAGAATTAGGAAATAGAAAATAACCTCTCTCAGCAATAAATTTGGAAATGAAAGATTTTGTAAATTAAACGCTCACATGCACTACGGTCAATGATGGGTTATACCTAAAACTTTTTGAATTTAGCGTGTGAGAAATTGTAAAAAATTGAATGTAAAATTCTCATTGATGATATCTACTATCTTTACATTACATCAAATTAAGTTATAGAATTCAAATTTGACACCTGTCACTTTTTGAAATAGGAGGTTGACTCATGTAAATATTTAGACATTTCTCATTTGTAGGTGTCATCTTTGCACAGGATCATGTTAATCTTGTGTGTATTATTCTAATTTTATTGGATGTGTCTTACATTGGTCTTTCATATTATCTATTCATTTCAATTAATTGAATAGCTAAAAATAAAAATTATTTATTGTAAATTTATAATGATTTTAGGTTCAACTTTGGTTTCACTATTTTAATTCTTATTGAATTTAAATTTATTTTGAAATATACTTATTTCCTGTTAAATTAAATTGAAACTATATAAAAATTTGAAATTTTATACCATTTTGAATCATACTTTAAAATAAATTATTTATATAAAATTTGGCACCCTTTTTCATGAAGGATAGATTTATCAAATCAAACCATTTTCATCATTTAAAATAGATTCTATAGAATTAATTCTCAGATTAAAAATACTAATTTACAATAAGTAAAGAAGTCAAAACTCCCATCTTTTTTAAAGCTCTGTATTTCTTCTTCCATATTTGAGTGGCAAACCTTTTCCTTTTCAGAGAACCTACCACTCTTAGTCCCTCAAAAGATATGTATTATTATTATAAAATGCCACGTAGCATCAATCAAACAACTCCAATGAAAAACACACGTCACAAACCCTTGTGACTCAATCATGTTATGTTAAGACATTTTCATTTGTCGTCAACATCTGTCATTATTTCGGTTTTATTAGTATTAAATAAACAAATTGAATGGCCAAAAACACCACGAAAACACAGGGTGTGAATTTTTCTCAATTAAAAAAGAAAAAAGAAAGAGAGAGAACAGAATGGAAAACTTGGTGAACGTGGTTTCTTCCTTCCTCTCCTTGGACCTTCTTCCTCTTTCCAACCCTCTCCAGAAGGTATCCGATCGTTACACACTTGTCCATCTTATTCGATGGATTGTCACCGTTTCCATTTGTTCCCTCCTCATCTTCCTCCAAATCATCCTCTCTCGTCTCCCATCCCTTCCTATATCCGCCGCCCGTCATCGACTGAAAAGGTTTGATTTCGAGGGAGAGTCAGAAATCGCAGAAAAGGGCGATTCTAGCATTGCCCGAGCGCTTTCCCAGATGCTCTCGATCGTGAATCAGACACCCGTCTGCTCCCGGAAGTACGAGACGGTACGAGGGATGGCGGAGAGAGTGATGGACGAGAACTTGAAGGAAGAGAGCGGGGAGGTCAACCGGAGGGTGCTTTCGGCGGCGTTCTCAACGGCGATGGGGCAGCTGGAGTCGGCTATGTGGGGTAGGGAGAAGGAGGCACGTGAGGGTGCGGGACTTGGGTGGGTGGTGTGGAGGATACAGGGGATGGCGGCGTCGAGGTCGAGCGGCCCCTGCTCGGCCGAGAAGCTGGCGGCCGAGCTGCTCTGGATGGCGAGGATGATGGTGGACTGCGGAGCCGGCCATGAAGCCGTTTCCAGGTGGGGGTCGTCGTCGAACTTGGCGTCCATGTCTTTAGCAGCCGAGCCACCGCTGCAAGGCTCTCTGGTTAAGCTGTCAGGTGCATACTTACCATCGTTTCCATAAATTCCTTGCATTATAAATTTATCGGGCTATCAATCAGACAAGGCTATGTCTAAGAAATTAAATCATAAAGAAGATGGTAAATTTTTACTAATGATCAAAATAATTTTATGAGTATGGCCTTTTCTTGATTGTTGACACCATTTAATTCTGTGCTTCTACCTTTCAACAGTTCAATTTCAACCCTTTTGGATGGACCTCAGCGTGTCATGTATGTATAATTGGGCTTTTGTGGGGTCCAGTAGTCCATTGTTTGTTGATCTTGTGGACCCGCTTCCGAATTGAGTAAGTGCCGGAAGTTCTTATACTTTGGTGATATATTATTAACCTTTCTCTTTTCCAAAAGGTTTGTTAATCATTCCTTTTTTTGTGATGGGCCCTAAGATCAACGGCGTCTATTGTTGAAGTGTGGATCCCACTTTGATATGTATTCATGATCCAACTAATCTAGGAGGAACTCCCTTACATATCTTCTTTATGGGAGTCTGTCTGTCTTTCACTGACAGAATTTTTTTTTCATTTAATATTTCCCAATATGAAATGCTGAAGGTAATAATAATGACGGCAAAATCTTGTTGACATAAGAAAGTATGTAGAATTGTATTGTAGATTAATTTTAGAGAATTGATTAGGCGGCGGTGTTTTTATTAATATTGGATAAGGTCTCAGAATAAAGCGAAATCTCACTCATTTTATCCTTTTCACCTTAAGCTAGTCTTCCAATAAAAATAAGAGTAAAATAGAATTTTTTTTAATTATCGTGATTCATGAGATTATTTGAGATAATATAAATATTGATTTCTCCATGATTTAGACATTCTAAGTTTTTAGAATGAGACTAAAGATTTTAGATTCCACTTTTTCTGAGTCTACTTAATCTACGAAGCTTGCGAGTGATTCCGTTCATTCATGAGATTAATCTCAGTTCAAATGCGTTGTTAAAAAAAGGATTAATTCTCTGATAATTCCCTCTATGGCATGGGTTTAGTGAAAAATGAGTAGGTGCGAGGGACCCTCCTTGACATGCAGACTATTACAGAGAATAATATTTCAATAGTACTTAGCTTAGTAACATGTGAAATAGATTGATGGCTTTCAATTCAGACAACTATTTGATATATCATCTCCATCCCCGGCACATAAATAGTTCAGTAGGAAAAAGCGTGAGTTTTCAAATGATAAACATCTGAGCTGCAGCTTAAAAAATCACTGCTATGAAAACATGCTAGATTTTAACTTAAAAATTTAAGATGAAAGGAAAAAAAATTGATTTTAAGATGTTCTGGTTAGTCTCCCTTGTGTTTATGTGTATCCACAATCTATCTGATTAACGAAGGCCATCGGCAACTTGGTTGGTACTGGTAAGCTTGGCAAGCGTATGGGCCAACGTTTCAATACATTTATCTGATATCCATAGACTGAGATAGAAATTTCTTCACTGATTTCTAGAGTAGAAAGAAAGAAAAAACCCGATAAACATTATGAAGATCAGATGTGTCTACATAATAGTTTTACAAGAGAAAAACGAGTCCACTACTCAACCTTCAGCAGCAAGGCAATTGATACGTGGATTGTGTCTGAGAGGCGAGATTGAGACGTGATAAAATGGGGTATGAACCTTCTGTGCATAATTGGATGTGGAGAAAGCTTACTTTTCTCCTTGGTGAATTTTTCTCTCTCTCTCTCTCTCTCTTTGTGACATTAGGTGTTGGGATGGATACCCAAGTCCTAACATTAGGTAATTGTTTGGAGCTTTTGAGGGAAAAGGGGTCTCCATAAGAGTGATTCTAAGAGCTGATAGTGTGAGCAACACATGGTTTGGCATTGTTTATAAGAGATTGCAGATGTTGTCGACAATTTATCTTTGCTTTCATTTTGGCCCTTGTTTGTGAAATGCATTTGTGTTGTGCACTTACATTTGGTATGGCAAGTTTCCTAAGCATTCTGCGGGCATCTCTTGTTTGTGAGTAGGATTTTTTAATTGAGTTTATGAGGAATCATTGTATTGGATTCGGTCTACCTTCAACCGATTAAATATTCAAAATAGGGGAAAAATAGATGAAAATTAGGAAGACCCGATCCTAGCAAAACGAACTTTCCTAGAAATATTTGTGCAGCTGCACGCGTATATGATTTGTTCAATGTTTTGATCAGTTTTCCCTAATTAATGTATCCGTTTCATTACACTTGCACTAGGCCACAGTCACAATATAGCTAATTTGTTGGAGATTTCTTAATCATTTGACCATTTGGAGTCTTATAATGATAAAATGACTAAATTTTAAGTTAATATGTGCACCAAAGTCTCTATTGAAGCCAAATTGTGATTCAGATCCAAATCCTGACTGATTTGTATTTAGAACAAGTCCAAATTTGGATCTCAAAGAAGAATATTCAGGGCTGTTATATGACTTGGTTGCACGTTTGGACTTGGATCTGAGCTCATGGGTTTGAATACGGAATTACAATGTGGATCCTACCGATTAAAAATGGTTCAACTTTCCAATGTTGACAAATAAGCCAAAAGTAAAAAGCTTCCATGAACTATTTTCCAGTATACCTATTCAAGCAGGGAAGAGAAATGGAGGATGATGAAAGTGGCAGGGAACGCGGGATGAAGTTGAAGATGCTCATGTCATGGTTGCCTGTCCTATGCCAGGCAAGCAACGGCACCGATGCACCAGTACTGAGCAGCCGTGAGAAGGCAGAGATGGAAGCTGTGCTTGAAGAGATGATTGAAAAGCTAAGTAACCAGGAACAGGAGAAGGTGCTGGCACTCTGGCTACATCACTTCACCTCTTGCCCGAATTCAGATTGGCCTAACCTCCAAGCTTGTTATGCTCGATGGTATGCTAAATCCCGGAAACTCTCCCTCCTCAAGTGACTTTCAACTATGTACTCTTGTATTTTATATGTACAACTTGTGTTTTTATATGTTAGTTAGCATTGAGTGGATGAAAATCAAAATTTAGATCAGAGTTAAAGTAGTGGTATCATCCAAATACAAAATCCATGTTCTAAATATTTGGGAGAATTCAAGGCACATCCTAATTATGGATTGCATGCATAGCTAAATTGGAGTTGTTGACATTAGGACTCACTGCATCTACTCTCTAATATGGAAGGAGTAATTGGGATACATTATGACATGTATTACAGAGGTTCACGTCATGATTAAGCTGTATTGGCTCATATGGTCATAACGCGTCGGGTCCTAAAAAACGCATTGCCCAATTTTTGGACCCCCGGTCTAAACACTTGCTAATGGGGGTTACTTATCCAATTTCTCCACTGAAACATATGAGAAAATGCTAACGGTAGTTAAAAGCATCTTGTCTAAGATTCTTGCATCTCCAAAGCAGAACTGTAAGAAGCAATTGCCATAAATTTCGTGACATTGTTTTTCCTTCATTTTCAATATCCACCGTCTCTGGATCAGCATAACCGGAAATGAATACCTGTCAAAACGTCTCGGTAAAATTTTGCTTAGCAGTCATGCTGCCAAGCATTGGCAAATTTTTTTTTAAAAAAAAGATGGAGGGCTAGGATCTGTGCAGGACAATGGGGACTGTGCTCTATCCATGTCGTAACCTTCGACAATGTATCAGAATCAGTAAATGGGAGACCCGCCTGACTACTTGAACAACCCAACTACCCGGTGGAGTGTGCACCAAATTAAGCAAGCAAATTGAGGTGGTCTGGGATTGGAACCCAAATCATAAAATGAATCTGTTGCATATAAGAGATTCAAAGCATAGTAACAAATACCGTTCTCGGGATAATAACGGCAACGTTAATAACGGAATATTTTCAGTTTCTCGAATTTTTAACGGGAATTTAACGGGAAAATCTCGCAGAAAATATAAATATTTAAAAAATAATAAAAATAAAAATAATAAATAATTAATTCTCATCTTACACTTCTTGAATAAAAAAAATAGCATATAAATCTATAAGAACATAGACAATTTACTCAATTCCCATCGATTACATTACAAATCATATACAAGTAATATAAATACCCATCGATTACATTACAAATCATACCAATGAAAAAAAGATAACACATAGGAATACAAAAGAGGTCGTAATTTATCAGTTTGAGTTGGGTTCGGATGGTGCTCACAGTAAGTAATTATATACGTTTTAATCTAATTCATTTTTGAATTATTGAAACAACTCAATATTACTTGAATTGCATTTTATTCGATCTAATTTAACAGAATACAATATAAATTCTGTTTGGTTAGAGAAGATTGTGGAAAAAGTTTTGGGGTGTGAAGTGGCAAGTCGAGTAAATTTTAAAGAAGGGTATAATAGGTTGTACACAAAAGAAAGATTTTTTGAGGAAAAATGAAAGAAGTTTTTAATAGCCTCTTTCTAGTATATGAATTTGCAATGGAATCGTCCTTCCTTCCTCATTTGATTTGTTCAACTTGTAAAACTTAGTCTTTGATGCTATTAAAGATGCAACATGCAATTCTTCAAATGCCATGAATAGAATAATTCAATGAAATTAATCAAGAACTCTTACAATCGTTTCAACTGTTATGTTGAAGAAATTCACTAGTAATTAAGTATAAAAGACCCAATGGAAACAAAATCAATTTTCCTAATATTCATTTGTTTAAGTTCCAACTGTAGTCCTACATCTGGGAGAGTTTATTGGGTTTTTCTTATTTTTCTTATATGTTTGTGTGTTTTTTGAAAATCTGAAAATGGGATTTGGAATACCCATTAAATGCTTGTGTATACAGGTTTTCAAATTTACAATAGTTGTTAAAAAAAAAAATATATTCACATCTGAATTTATCTGTGTCAAGTTGCAGATAATACCTGGAAGGAGCCGGTATTATCTGCAACCCAACCACACAAAAAAATGAAAAGGAAAAAAAAAACTATGCTAGGATTGGGTTACCTGTGCAACTCGAAAGAAGGAGCCGCTGCCGGGAAGAGAGAAAGAGTAGCCGCCGGCAAGAGAGAGAGCAGTGGCAGGCGACAGGCGAGAGAGCAGGCAACAGGCAAGAGGGCAGCTGCCGGCGAGAGAGAAAGAGCACGCTCGAGAGAGCAGCCGCAGGCAACAGGCGAGAGAGGATCGATAGAGCACCAAGAGAACAACCGCCCGCCGGTGGGAGAGAAGATGGAGACCGTGAGAGAGCAAAGGAGCTTCGGAATCGGAATCGGAAGAAGAGGAAGCATCGGAAGAAGAGGAAGCACCGAAGAGGTTCAGAGCAGAGGATTTTCGGGATTTTAGGAATCGAACCGAAACCCTAGAAAAGAGGGATTTTTAAGTTGTAATTGTACGGGCGGGCGGGCGGACGGGCGGGTGGGTGTGGTTTTCGATTTTTAAGCGGGATTTAAACTGAACGTTTTTAACGCGTTTTTTTCACGTTTTTATCGTTTCTCGCGTTATTACCGCGTTTTTATCGTTAAATTCCTGATAATAACGGCAGGGGCGATAAAAACGCGATTTTTATCGCGAGAACAGTATTTTTCCGATATTATCGTGGTGTAAATGAAAATACCGACGGTATTTGTTACATTGATTCAAAGCAGATTGTCAACTGTCTTTACACAATACGTTAAAAAATAGGATCGGGTTGAATGCAGACAAGTGACTTGGTCAAACAACAAGGTTGGGTGAGTTGACTTGGTTAACGGGCCAAATGGGCCAAACAGTGGTTAAACGTGTCAAAACATGGTCAAATGGGTCAAACCGTGGTCAAATGGGCAATTGAGAAGGGTAAATGGAGAAAGAGGGATAAAAGGAGTGGACAGGATAGGTAGGTTTTTGGTAAATGGGAAAGGGAGTAGGGAGGTTTTTGGGAATGGAAAAAAATAGTATCGGTGAGAGGGGAGAGAGTGGCGTGAGAGGGAGAGAGAATGGAGGGAGAGTGAAGCACGATTGGTGGAGCAGAGGTCAATATGTCGGCGAGGGGCCTCACTGAGATTGGCCCCTCACTGAGATTGGGCCGACTTTTGCAAAGGCATTGCCTGGGCGAGCAAGGCGGCAGTCAGAGCGCTCAGATCTAGACGTTGTTCGCCTAGGACGGTGAGACCCCAGGAGGAACTGTGGCCAACGGTGAGGCAGGCAGAGGAAGTCTCCGCCTCAGAGGATTCGGGCTCATGATCACTGTTGACGAGCAGCACAATGTGAATGGAAGAGGAAAAAGACAAGAAGAGTTCTATATTGTGGAGGAGAAAACTCTCACATTGTTAGTTGCATTTGAAATTCCCTTATATATAAGTTGTACCCTTCCTCCTTTTAGCTCAAGGTTTTTTGGGAGCAACATTGGATTGGCTTGCCAATGTAAAGCCGTGTGGGCCCGTGTGTGGGCCCAAAGCGGACAATATTGTGCTAGCGGGACGGGTCGTTACAATCACCGCCTATTTGAAGTAGGGGAAGAAGGGAGAAGAGAAGCAACAGAGAAGAAGAAGTTTCTGTAATTTTCTATTCATTCATTTAATTTTTATTTACAAGTTTACAACCAAGATGGGGTTATATAACAAGAAAAGAAACCAATAACATGTAATACTCAGTAGTACATAATAAAAAGAGAAACAGAAAGGAAGGGAAGTCCAAGAGTTTAGACTTGGAAGGTGTTGTTTGGCCTTCTTTTGGAGTTTTTCTGTTCAAGGGAAGCTGAAAATGTGAAATTGCTGCTGGACTGATTCAGACTGGTCTTCTTATTTAAGTCTGATTCAAACTTTATTTTAATGGTGGGATATGTGCTTGCATCAATACACACTTTTATTTATGCAATTAATCTGATGAAAAATACTTATTAAAAAATAATAACATTTAGAGAAGAAATTGTTTTCTATAAATGTCGAACGGCTCTGAAGATGACAGCTGAGGTTCCTGCACATATCAAGTACAAACATATCGATATATAGCAAAAACATTGGGATCAAAGCTCATCAATAGTCCTATATATAATTGATATCTGGATGTATTTTAGAAAGCAATGTCTTTTTCTAAAATACAATTATCACCCATGCACTAAGTTGTGCACGGAGATACGGGACCCACAAATTTAAGTCTTGATGGGTCCATTTAGAAGGTTTCTGTTTGAATATGTAGCTCTAAGAATTTCACTTTGCTTAGATCATTCAAACCATGCTTTAAAGACCAGAGAGTCCATCTGACTCCATGAAGTTTACCTGGGTTAAACCAACACCAAAAACTGTCTTTATAAGAGAAGCAATGGGACCATTGATGCGGATGCCAGTGCTGGCCGTGCGAATGGCTAGGCGCATTGCATATAGTAAGCGACCGTAGGTTGCACCAGGCTCACTTTCCACAGCTTGAATGAAGCAGTAAGTCAAGGCGCCAGTTATAGTGTTGCCTGAAAGAGCCTGCAGAAACAGCAAAGAATCAGAAGTCTCAACCGTTTTAAGAATTACAAGATATTCAAGTGAAAAGGAAAAAAATTGGAAAAATCGGTCATTGTTGTTGCTCCATTAATGGGGGCATAATAATTGTATGAAATCGTCACTAAATTGTAGGCAAATCGTTTACTTTTGATCCCCTCAATAAAATCAGAAGGAATTTTACTCTGCCTTTACACAAAACTGTCATTCATATGCCAAATTTTTTAGTAGAGAAATGGAAAGAAATACTATTTACCGAGGTATCCGCTGAGGTTTGATTGTCGTCGCAGCCGCTGAAAGAAATAGCCAGCCCACCACTTGTACCTTTGTAAGCACCTGAACGGGGGCTGTGATCCTCCCATGCAAAGAAGCCAGCACTGGATAAACAACAGGGAATTTTGTCTGTAAGATTGTTGAGAATGCTGGGAAATTTGTGAGATCAGTAGATGCCCATTGCCGTCAATCCTCATACCTATCTACATGCTAGAGAAACACCTCAAATACTAGAAAATGAATCTGTTAAGTGGTACAACTCTTCTACACGCTTTGTCATGTATGGCCACCCAGTCACTTGAGCTGATGGATTCCATCTGGAGAAACGATTTAAATCCTTGCCTGGGCTTTGGAAAGCCCTGTTCTCACAAGTGAACTAACAAAGCAAAGGGAAAGTGACACAAAATTATCCATTTATTTGCCTCTCTGTAACTTTAATGGTTTAGTGGGATCAACGGTACAGAGGCAGAAATAATTTGGAAGTTGTCACTCCCAACAAAAATTTCATTTAAACTGCAAGCTTGGAATTCTATGTTTGTATCACTGAACAGCGTACTATCACTGTATCACAAATTAGATTAAGGGAACCAGAATCGTATTGACACACTAACCGGTCCATCTTGCACAAGAATGGCAAATCAAGGATAGTGCCACTGTGACAAGCGTCGATGATGGCATGAAGCTTAGCTCCTGTTGGAAGAGTCCGGACAATTGTTTCGTTGATTTCGTCATCCATGATCATACCCTCTATTTCATAATCCATAGGACAAAGGGTCTCATCATAACCATCGGCTTCATCTCCATTATAATTCAGCATCTGCGATCCATGGCCTGAGTAGTGTAATACTAATGAGTCCCCTGACTGGCAACCCTGGACGAGCCAACGCATCCCCATCCTTATGTTCTGTTTCGTTGGAATTCGATATGGATCTCTCTCATCTTCTGCAGATCAGTGTAGCAACAAATGAGAAATGATTTGCAGTCTGTTCTCCGTTGTTTGGAATGTGAAACATTCTCTCTCTTCCACTGTGTGAGGGAATGCAGATGCTAATTTGGACCAAACCTACTTATGCATTTCACAATAGACATATTTATCTTTTTAATTTAAAAAAATACTGAGAGATTTTCCCTTATAAAATGGGACGGTCTCCATCTATTTCCTATTTCATTTAGGGCTGTCCAAGGTTTTTGTTCTAGTAGGGCCAACTATATAAAATGGTCAAGCCAAGTCGACCCTGTAACACAGTGGGCCTCAAGAATGATGACCGACCCATTTGAATAGAGAAATGGTAGGTTGACCTGTTAGTATTAGTAATGTCAATTTGGTGTATTGAATCCATCGATTAAATGAATAAAGGAATTATTTCCAGAGAAATATGATATGAAATATCCATGCACATATATGAATACAAAGTATGTAAGATTTATAGGTGGTGAAGTCTTTGGATGGAACCATGTCATGTACATTTTTTTTTCCAATTTTGCTCCTTTGACTTTTTTTTATACTAAATCTAATCATGGAGTGATTTGTGAAATATTTATGAAGGATCAAACAAACATGATACATTATCTTAAAGAAGTTAATAGGTAAGTATCAAGAATTTATATTGAAAAGGTTTCAACTATCTCATTTCTCATCATATATTCATGAATTATATTTTGTGGAATAGATTTGGCGAGTTGAACCCCTCTTTGCCAGGGTCTGAGACATTAAGATTGTTGGGCTTTAAAATGTAGCTTGATCTCAGTCCTTTGATCCATTAGAGGCATCCATTTACCTAGTTGTCAGGTTGGGCTTGGGCTGGACCTAGCCCATTGACAACCTTAAGATTTTCAATATGTACTGTGTACGGGTGGGGGGGAGTTGAGTAGTGTAATAATTAAGTGGATTATAAGGTACATGGGTGGAGTAGATGTAATCCAAACCTGTGAGGACGAGGATGGACTGGTCGGGAAAGCCGAGCTTATCACGCAGCAAGTATCTCATGCAGTTGACATCATTTATACTTCCTTTGAGCTCATACCTTCGAGATCTATAACTGATTCCACATAGAAGGGCTCTCTTCTTCCCAAAGGTTGAAGGGTATGAAGAATATGAAGGGTACATAAGTGTCCTCAATGTGGGGCGGTGTCCACAAGGCGGTACAGGGGCAGGCATCGGTGCCGTGCCCTGGTAGTTCATAGATGAGGCATACGAGTTGGTGTTGGTGGAGACATTGTTTATCAAACCTTTGAACCAATTCGTTGCTTGCCGAACATGGTCATGGGCTCGAACAAACGGGTCGTATCTCACCGGTGTGATCACCTGGCACAAGGAGCAACGGATGGTTTTGGCATGTGGTGGCACAATCAAATGCTGGCCGCAGCCACTGCACCTCTCTGTTCTGCTTGCCATTGAAGCAATTGGAGGGGTAGCTGTTGGAGGAGATAAGATGTTTCTATCTTTAAGAAACGCGCGAGAGTGTTGAAATGAAATGAAGGCAGCATTTTCTTTTGCTTTATTCCAGAATTCCACTACGTAGAAGATGGATGGTGGGCTGAGTATCAGATTCCCCTTCTTTTGTTGTAGCATCCAGTTTCTCAGGCGTTATTCATTGGTTTGGAGCAATAGCCTTTTCACAAGTTGCACCTTCTATTTCCCTTTCTCCCAATCATTCATCAGGTGGTGGGCCACAGTGAAGAACCAATATCATATTCCGATCAGCCAAAATGATAGATAGTCAGACTAACAGGCTTGGATGTGCCCATGTTCATAATTTCATTGCATGGGTGGATTATACCATCAATTAACAAAAGATGATTATGAAAAATGGCTTGTCTACATATACTGTAAGCAAGACTGGGCAGTTGATTTAAGATTTTTTTTTTTTTCAAGAACGTACTTGAGATGTGGGAAGTCTTGAGTTTAATTCACTCTCATCATAAAAGAGCCACTCTCCGTAGTGTTATCCGGTGTGTGTAGATAAAGAGATTTTGCACATGCCCCAGAGATTAGTCAGGTGCTCTAAAAGGCATAGACACCATGATCTTTAAAAAAAAAAAAAGATATTTTTTTTAATGTATTTGATTTGTCATGTAATATTGTAGTTGTGATTTAGAATTTTTTTTTTTTAATGAACCGTAGTGGAACAAACTCTCAAAGTTTAATACAAAGTCATTGCTCTTGACCACTTTGGATCTAATAAGCTAATAATTCCAAGAAGGACAACATGATCAGCCATTGCATGATAACACCACTGTAGCTGGTCTCCTCTCTTTTATTTGAGAACATCGTTGTGAAATGATAGGTATTAAAGACTAATTTGCTAAAAGAACTTTACCCTATTCCATATTAGATTGGCCCACATTTCAAGTTAGACCCATTAGACACATGGTAGAATCTCAACACTAGAAATATATAGACCACACTTATGAAAGTCTTGAATTGTTAAACAATTTTACTTGCATATTTATATCTATTTTATTCAATCACATTTTGTTGTTGGATAAATCAAACTAGAGAGATGTGATGAACTTTATAAACTTTCTTATCACATATTTTTCATGTAATGCATCTAACAGTAGATTTAATAGTTTTATAAAATTTAATAAGAAACATGCATATAAACATATAAATGTAACCTGATGAACATTTAATTATTTTTCTTAAATGGGCTTTACATGCTTTAATTACTATCATCAAATGTCATCATCTATCATTAGAATGACGGATGAGTTGTGATTACTTCAAAAAGTCAATGTGAAGTTTACAGAAGCACATATGAATGTCTTATTAAAAAGTCATTGGTTAAATAGTAAGTCCATAAAAAAAAAATGTTGAATGAATAAATAAAATTATGTTTTAAGAGTTTAAAATTTAATTAATATTAAAATATTTTTTTATTTATATTTGAGTAGACTTCAATCTAATAGTGTGTTTAGATTGGAGTTAAATAGGTTGAGGGTATGATTCACATGACATGAAGATAAACACATTTAGATGGATACTTACAGTGCTAATTTGATGATTTGAGTGCTGAGAATAAAAGTAAAATCAAGCGGTGTCTAAGTTTGCCCTATCTCTCAAAATAAAAATAAAAATCCTAGTTATCATCATTATCATTAATATTAAAATTCATTTATTTGGAAATAGCTTTTTAAATTTTACTTTTCTATTTACCTTTATCATATTCATACATCTAATCAATTTACTCTTTATCATGTTTTTCTTTTATATTTTAAGTGGTCTAGCTCTCCTTCTTCTACCTAAAAAATAAAAATTAACAATGCCTTTTGTTAAAAGAAATTATAAGTGAGACTATTGTGGTGTATCATTTATCAAATAGAATTCTTTAATAAGCGAATTCATATTATATGAATACAAAAGAAAGAAAGCAATTAACGAGTTCAATTGCAAGAAAATTGTAAAATTGCAGCAAGCAAGATCTGCTGAATCCCCCACCCCACCAACTTTCCCAAAATTAAAGATTTCAAGTATTATATTCTGGGCCTGGAGTCTGGCCCCGAACTCTTACTCTATATGGATCCATTTGGGTCCAGATCTATATTGGCACCTGATTGATTGAAGCTAGGAATGTATAGGCGCTTCATCTATACATATATATAATCTTCGTAATATTCATTATTGCAGTCCGAAGGCCATGATTTCATATGTGAACAGCATCAAACATACAGTTGTTTTATAAAAAAAATCTCAAATTTAATAACAAGTGATAACTTCAAATAAATGAGATAAATGATTAAGATGATGACGATGATAATATATTTAGACTTGTGAATCTTACTATCCATTTTACTATCTCCTTTCACTCTATGATGATCACCCTAATTAGACATGTTGGTGAGGTTGAGAACATATGCACGAAGTAACATGAAAAACCTAGAAAAAACTCTAACAAATAAAAGAAGTAATTTGGAATTAGATCACAAAGTGTAACCTAAAGTTAGCTTAAAAAGGAAAAAACAAAAATCATTCACAATAAAAATTTGATCATCACATTAACAATGCCAATTGCACATCGCATCGTTGAAACTTCAAAGTTGGAGCGTCAAATAGGTATTAAAACATAAAAAAATTATTAAAATTAAATAATATAAAATGGAATTTGATCTTCTCGAACATGATATGGATTGACATCCATTTATACTTATAGTGGATCAGTATGAATTAATCCGAATCTTTAAGTTAATTATCACTGACAAATGGATGCTCAACAAATTTGCAATGCAAATCTTGTACGAAGGAAAATCGGACGAACAACTTACATGGGTTTGGGAGGCTTTTGGATGATGAGTCAGTCAATTTTTAGTGGGAAAATCCCTTTACAATTACAGCTACATTCAACAAGCAAGGCCTAACGCATCAATTCCATCTCTAATTAATTATTCTCATTGCTCTTTAAGGGGTCCTTTTGTGATTTGTCTTTCATAATTTTACAATTTTTGCTTTAGACTTGATAAGATACCAGTGCCCAGTGCTATGACTCAGGGCGAATTAGTACTAATTTTTATTAGTGTCCATTAATTTGGGTCATTGTCCCATGCTCTCATTTAGCAACAAACTATTAGAGCTGTCCCATCTCCAACTTGCAAGTGTGGAATATGGATGGTGAGTCATGGGATCATGCACAGATTAAAACAAGACAGAGACTTCTAATAAAATGAAAAAAACAAAAAAAGAGTTGAACCATACTAGACCACCCTCTTCCAAGAATCGAGCATTTCAATTTCCACGTGTCATGTAATTTACTGTTGGAGATTTGTCTGTAGATGATGCCTTAACCCAACCATGACAGACGTACCAGGAAGTTTAAGCTGCATGATCGTGTTTACTTAACCCAACCATAATAAAGAAATAAGGGATCATTGTAGGGTAATTAATAATGAAATCTCCAGTTCGTGTACACTTTAACCCAACCATAATAAGTTAAAGAAAGCTTAAGCTCGTGGGCTTAATTTAAACTGCATGATAAAGGCATTTGGATCTTTGGTGGAGAAAGAAAAGGATGGGTAATGTCTGTAGGAGCAATTATTTGGATGATAAGTGGGATCATAAAGAAGAAGTAGACGAGGAAACAGATTCTGAATCCAGTTTTATCTTTCAAAGGCATATTATTTATCCCTTTAAATCTCCTCCTTTCTGTCGTCCTAAAAAATTGCCCCAGGAAAAAGGCAGAAGGAATTAGTAGAGATTTGAAAGTAAGTTTGTTGCAACTTGGGAAGAAGGAAGGAGACTCGATTTTCAAAATGGCTGTTGGTATTTGAGTAAGTAATGAGTAGGAGGAATAATAACAATAAGCATTTCTACCAAGTATTACTGTATTACCAACCCCTCTTGTTCCTAATGAAAATAATAGAGGCATATATGTCATGGCCCTCTTCTTTTCTCACTAGATAGTAGATAAATATCCCTGCTTTGCCACTGCTAATCAATATTTCTTTATAGAAAACTAAATTTGTATATTTCTTCCACCTTTCTTTCATTTTTCCCTTCTTTATCATCCATCAAGTCTTCATTCACAAGTCACTACATCTTATCATGTATGTGCCTTTTCAGATTAGTTGTGCCAGTATGCGTCAGAATCAAAAACTAAGTGAGAATAAAAGGAGTGCTATGTTTTGCAAAAGTTTGTATTGATTATCATGCAAAAATTTCGTGTAAATGCTAAAATTGTGAAGCAAGAAATGCAAGTTTCGTTGGTGTGTGTGAGGATTTCTTTAAAAAACATAAAGATTACCACCTCTTTTTATGCCTTATTACTAACTACAACCTCTGAGATAAAACCTATGGTTAATAAACTGTGTTAGCCCCCTTCTAAGTCCCAAGTATGCCTCCCATGGTTTGGGAGGTTCTTAATCTGCTAACTACATTTGGCAGAAATGAGACCCAAATTCCAAACAGCAACTCCACCCAATATTTTCCTTCTACTATCTCCACCTTTTAGGCGTGCAACTCATGTTCCTCTTTCTCTCTCTCTCTCTCTCTCTCTCTCTGACAATGTAGTTGAGTGCTTGGTCTTGAACCTGTGAGAGGTGAGAAACAACAGAAGCTCATGTTCTTTTGTTGGGTGTGCTTTCTTTTTGCCTTGTAATGCCGCAGTTTCATGCTAGAAACCTTCTCATACCATTAATCTTCTTTTAGAGGACTCCCATCTTCTTCCCTGTGATGGGTTCTGATGTTTTCAATAATTGATATAGAATTCACCGACTACTTTTGTATGGAATTTACATAACCTTATGACCCACCTTCAATCTCTGCAGTCGCATAAATTTGCACAACATAGTTACATCTTTTTTGTTTCTTGTTTATTTTATCTAATAGATGAATGTTTGTTAGAGAACCTGATCATGTTTTATTTGATGGTTTCTAAATTTTTTGACGTCGAATTCAGAAAATTATTAGTGTGTAGACATTAATTTCATGTAGCAGTGGGACTTTTTCAATAATGTCAATTCTAAATGAGTGCCTTTTAGAGGACTAGTTCTTACTATTACTACTATAGTATTTGCTGGTTCTGATTCATCTGAACCTGTTGATGTAAATTCATGAGGTGTTTCATGTGTGCAGTTGTCGATATAATTGTGGACTTGCAATTGCTCTTGGTGTGAAAGGACTACATTCAATCTGGTCGACACTGTAGTATTGTTTTCTCACACCTTTGGGAAGGTGTGGGCTCAAGATGACAAGTCTTCTTCAGTGTCATCTCCTTTCAGTTTCACCCCATCTCTTTTTAAAGCTTTCCCAATGAAAATGGCTGGCAATTGATGTCAAACAATCTGTTTTTCAGCTATTTCCATTGTAAAGCATCTATATGAGATTGGGTATTCAGACATGGAGTAGAAAACTGGAGACAGGAGGAAGGAAAAAATGAACAGAATGCACTAATTTTTTGGCTGCTTTCTATTTATCAAAGATGGCAATATTCAGTTGCATCTCTGCACTCGTTGGAAAGAAGAAGAAAAGCAAGGTGAGAGGATACCAATTTTCAACTATTTCACCATAAAAAACTTGGTGGCTTCACCCTGAATAATTTGAGTGAGTTATTTCTGTTGCTTCTTTTAGTGGTTATTGTAAGCTGGATAGAAAGTTAGTTTTGATGGTGTTTTGAAATATTTAATTATAGGTGTATGTAATGTGATCAGTTATAAAGTGAATTATTAGAATTTATTTTCATTCCCTCTCTCGGTGGACGGGTTCTTATCTTCTTCTTACTCATTTCTTCTTTTATTCTCCTCTTTCTAAGGTTTGTATTTCTTTCTTTTTTTCTTCTCTCCCTCTCTGTCTATCTCTTCCTACGTTAAAAAAAAAAGTGAAAAAAAGTAGCTAACCTTAATATGTAATGAAATCTCTATCTAAAAAAAAAACATCTGTTCTACCAAACATTCAAACTGCAAACCATTCAGGTTTGTGCAATTGTCTCGCTTTCTTTTGTTTCCTCATGTTCCTGGTTATGTTTTCACCTTCTTGTTGGCTCTGTTTTTCATTTTAGAAGGAATCTTTAGCTTCACCCATTGATTGGAATAAGGACCCTGGATCACTGAAAGTGAAGCTAGAACATCTGGCCTCTCCTTACAAGAAAGATGGCATGAATTCAACTTCTTTCAAAGCTAGAGTACCCTTCAGAATCCAGAGAAGCTCAAAATGTGCCGTCCAAGCAGTAAAGGTAGAGAAATTGATTCAAATTCAAGAAGTAGAGACTCCTTATGAATGCAGAGATCAGCATGATGAAAGTACCTCAGTGAGAAAGGATCCTTCTGACTTTGATGTCTACTCATATGTGGCAATCAAGGAAAGCAAGATTGATCCACTGATGAACAGAAGGAACACTTCTTACCAATTCATCCCTAGTGTGTTAAATGATGGGTCAGAGAGAGATGAAAATCGAATTCGGGCAATCCAGTGCAGTCATACCAGTGATATAGGGATTAGAAGGGGAGAATACTGGGGCTCCCCGAGGCTGAAACGTTCTTGCTCCAACCTAGAAACCTATGATGTGCTCAAGAAGATTACTAATCAATTACAACCTTCGAGTTCTATGGAGGGTGAGAGAGATTTCACTCAAGGAATCCAAACAAGTCCGCTTTCAGTTATGACCTCTTGCAGTGCTGACAGGATGATGTTGAGGACACCATCTTCAAGTGAGATACTTCCTTCAACAAGCAGAGGATTGTGGTGGAAGCTCTTTATTCAGGGTCGGAGAAACCTTCACAAGCCATTGACAGCGAAATGTAGAGAATTCTTGGTTCAAAACACTCCAAACCAGAAACATGGTTACTCTTTAGATGCTTTGGAACCAACCCAATCTCTTGCAGCGAGAAAATTGGAATTGCGAGGATCACTTAATGGCAAGTGCCTAAAGAAGAGCAGAAATAACTACCGGTATTGTGTTAATGTGCCGGGCGGAGTTTCCAGTGTATGGCTTCAAAACCAGTGGTTTGCTTTCTCCTTTGATTCATCACCTTTATCTAGAGTTCATGACTGGTTAAACAGTCTTGACTTTCATTCTGTTCCAAGACTTGAAGAAAATCAACATGGGAATGGAGAAGATCAAGAAACAACAAGAAGCATCAGTTATCCACCTTCTCCAGAAATATGCGAGTTACCGGAGGAGGAAACATTTCGCATGACCCACGATTCTAAACTCAATCATACTGAAGTAGTGAAGGCCAACACCATTGTCAGACGTCAGAATTCATTATCTACTGTTGCTAACATTGCGAATATGGGATTAGAAGCCATCCCCAACATTTCACTCTTTATTACCCTTCGATCTATCAATCTGTCAGGCAACTCAATAGGTAGGAAACAATTTTACAATGTACAATAATCTAAGGTTCCATTTTCTTCTTTTTTAAAAAAATGAACTCTGGTACATTATTGCAGTTCATATTACTCAAGGATCATTGCCAAAGAGCCTCCGTGCTCTCAACTTATCGAGAAACAAGATCCTTACCCTTGAAGGCCTCAGAGAACTGACAAGATTGCAGGTGCTTGATCTCAGCCACAACCTGATCTCACGAATAGGCCACGGTAATTTCTCTAGTGTCTAAACCACGCTGATAGCTGTATCATTGTTAGGTACCACAAAAGATTCTCCGTCTTTTTCTTTGCCTTTTTGCGAGAATGACCATTACTATCTAATTATCAAGGGCAGGCCAGGGTATTACAGGAATGCTTACATCTATGCTACTGTATCACAAAATCCTTTTTCTTTTCAATGTTCTTTAGGATTGTCCATGTGCACACTCATCAAAGAGCTTTATCTCACTGGCAACAAGCTCAATGATGTCGAAGGGCTACACAGGATGCTGAAGCTTAAAGTCCTAGACCTGAGTTTCAACAAGATCACCGAGGCCAAAGGACTTGGGTCACTCATGGCAAATTACGACTCCTTGCTAGTTCTGAACCTGTTGGGCAATCCCATCCAAAAAAATGTGGGTGAGGAGCAGTTGCGAAAGGCAGTAACAAGCCTCCTCCCTCGGTTGGCATATCTGAACAGGCAGCCAATTGAGCTTCAACGGGCACGGGAAGCAGGGAGAGACCATGTTGTAAAAGCAGCTCTTGGGGGCAGCAGATGGAATGCGCGAAGGAAGGTGTTGAGGCGGGTGAGGCAAGGGTCATTTCAGTTGATAGGAGAAGTGGGGAAGAGGCAAGGAAGAGGAACCAGAAAAAGATTAAAGAACTGTAACCGAGAGTCTCCATCAAAAAGTAGATGGTGGAATGGCAATTCATTGGCATTTTAAGCATGTGTTCAAGTGTAATACGAAGTCCAAACTGCTGCTTAAGTGAGTAAACTTTTCACCTGCTACAAAATGAATATCCATGTGTGTTTCATCAGAGCTAAATTGTAATGAATTTTAATTCGTCCAGAGTAGAATCCCACTTGAATACTGAGGAACATTCCTGAAAACAGAGCACATTGTTAAGTGTAATTACAACACATTTGGACGGAGATTTAAACATTCTGATGCTTCAGTATGCTTTCAGATCCTACTTCAATTCTTATTCACTGACTCAGTCACCCATATTTCTTATAAACGAGGATTTTAACAGCCAATACGGCATTCTAATCGGTGTGAAGATCGCAAATGGGGTATGTTGGTAGGCCTGAGGTTAGTTCCATGTTTGAAGAGGTGGAACTCCTTAAATTCTCAACAGGTAATCAGTAGTTTAGAAATTTTTGAATTCCAAGATTCACATAGAATTAAACTCTCGTGAATCACTTAAAACAGGCAAATCTTAAGCATCCCTTTCCTAGTTTAAAACCTTTATGCTTTATGGAGGAGACTAGGATGAATTATGTTATGGCTGATTGGCAGCATTTGGACGCATCAATAGGTCTGGATGAATAGTATAGAGCGAATCAAATGAATATCATTTGTTTACCCAATGTATATATATAGGCAGGAAGGCTTGCATTTTTTTTACCCGGTGTATATGAGTAGGAGGATCATATTCGATGGTTTGTTTACCCAATGTATATATATAGGCAGGAAAGCTTGCATTTTTTTTACCCGGTGTATATGAGTAGGAGGATCATATTCGATGGTCCTGACCTTGGATTTTCAAGATCAATCTACCCATTTCATTTTCAAATCCAAACTTCGCTCAGAAAGAAAACAGTCTTTGAGGGGAAAAAATATCATTTCTTCCTTTTCAGTATCCGCTCAAGAACATTAATAAAACATTGTTAAAGCTAAAAATTAAATAAATAGTAAATTTTAAAAATTCCGACCTGCCGGATTCGAACCAGCGACCTAAGGATTTGTCTGCGCATAACCACTACAGTCCTCCGCTCTACCAACTGAGCTAAGGTCGGTTTCTTGTACTCTGTTAGCAACTTAATTTATATATATTATAAGAATAGGTTCTTGGACTATTCCTAACACTCGGTACACGCGCTGAAAAAGGAAAGGAAATAGATGTGGGTTATTAGCATTCCTCTATTATCAAAATTTTTATTTTATTTTTAATAAATTTTCAAACATTTAAAGATATATGTCCACCTCTCTTCTTTATGGATCGCAAATATTAGTAATGATCTGATTTCATGAAACTCGTCTCTTATTGATCGTATTGCTGTCGGAGATCTACAAGTATAAATTTATCCATAATAATAAAAAGTAGGATCATTAGTAGACAAGTTGACTCAAAAAAGATTGTTCTTGAATCTATATACAAGTTCTATTATTTTGTATTTGCGCCCACATCCAAATGCATGTAATATCCACAAAGTTAAATGGGTTAAACTGAATCAATTATTTTGAGTTGAACAACTTGGGTTTCCATATGACTGACTGGATGTCCATTTACATTTTAAAATATAATAAACATGCATGGTATGGATATGGTCAAAAGTCTTAAATTTTTTTTAGTAAACGTCATGTTTTGGTGACATAATCATTAATCAAACAAGTGAACTGTTGATGGAACATTTACTGCACTCAAGATTAATATAGTGCCCTTTGGGAGAAAATGTTTTCTAATAGATTCTCTCACGAAAGAGAACCCACCATCCATGAAGATTTCTCTTAAAATTGAAAAGTGAAAAAAGAACGAAACAATGACAAGCAGTGAAATTCAAAAAGCTAAGCTATGGTAACCTTTCGTGGTTCAAACAGGTTCACCAGATACGAAACAAGTTGGAGAAAATCGTGCTTTGAAGTTCCTTGAGATACGACAGTAAAAATTGAACTGTCTAAGTACCCCTTCTTGATTTAGGATGATGCTATCTGAGAAATGAATTTATTACATCCATTGTATAAGTATTCAAAGACCAAATTGTGAGTAGCAGAAGAATGAAAAAGAAAGAATTTCCCCCCACAATGCATGAATCAATCCTTCAGGATGATGCTATCTGAGAAATGAATTTATTACATCCATTGTATAAGTATTCAAAGACCAAATTGTGAGTAGCAGAAGAATGAAAAAGAAAGAATTTCCCCCCACAATGCATGAATCAATCCTTCAATGATGCTATCTGAGAAATGAATTTATTACATCCATTGTATAAGTATTCAAAGACCAAATTGTGAGTAGCAGAAGAATGAAAAAGAAAGAATTTCCCCCCACAATGCATGAATCAATCCTTCAATATACTACACAGCATCAACTGTTTATTCAGTTGTCAATGTGAAAATAAAACCCCAATAATAATTTTCACTGCCTTTGTTGCAGTATTGGTGTATTGTGTGATAGCATGATGAAATCAAAACTACACTAAACCCTGCTCTCTGAAATTTCATAATTACAAGACCCTAAGGCACCTTGCGGTCCCATAGGCATTTGGATTTCATAGCATGAACCAGCATCCTCTTTTTAGCTTCCTTCATCTGTCTCGAAAAAAACTGAGATTCTTCCTCAGCGGAGCTTATCAACTAGTGGCAATCAGAAATTCAATGAACACTATAACCTTCAGGTTTCGGTAAATGGTTCTAATATCTATGGCTTCTTAATGAAGGGCTTTTGGCAGACTAATAGTCTCTCGTTGCTGTGACTTTCAATCTCCATCACTCGTGCATCCCATCTCAGCTGAGTGGCAAGAGCTCGAGCTGTTTGGATGAGATGGATGGAGTCACGAAGGATTACCCAACCCTGCATGTACACCACTATTAACAAGTTTCTCAATAAAGGAAAAAAAAATACAATATAATGCATTTCCAAAGGAAATAGAAAACACTTCTAGCATAATGAAGCATTAAAATAATATGCTTTGATCTGAATTAACATGTTGGGTTCACAATAATATCCAAGAATAAACAAAAAATCTGAAAAAAAAAAAAAAAAACCTTCAAGCCTTGAAAGGTCAAATTGGCTGAGCATTTTTCTCTGAAAATCAAAAGAATTTTGAAAATAATACAATTTACAAACAATAAATGGAAACATAGTAGAAGAAGGCACCGTGCATTGGAGCTCAATAACCTCATAATGTGTTAAACTCAATCGCTCTGATTCAGCAATTCATAACAGATTCCTGTTTCTTAATTTTTCAGTCTACATAAAACAATACTGCACCAAAATTACTATAATTATCATTGGTAGTGTTACAGATTTTGTTAAACCGCAACAGTGTTGGAAAGGTAATATGCAAGTTTGAAGTCATAGAGATTTTAATATGGAACTAATGTGCATGAACAAAAAATATGATTTCATGAACATATGAATTTTTAGTGTAGTATGTACGCATCCGATAGAAAATAGACCAAAAAAGATGAAGAATGTGAGAATTTAATAGGTAAAACAAACCAGACGATGATGGAGATACAAAGAATATAAAAATTAAAAGACACCCACTGAATGAGATACCTCTGGCCGAAGGATACGATCCATCTCCAATAATATGTCAAACATTGTGCATCTATGCTGCTGACCAACTTCAAGTGATAGCAAACCTTCAGCATGTACCATATCATAGGTTCTTGGATATGTTGGAAATGCTTCACACCTGGATAGATGATGGAAACATTAGCAAACACCATATAAAAACCTAAAACAAATTATGTATAAGAATACCCAACGCATGGTCCTGTTGAATTGGGACATTAATCTAACGGGCCTCATGTTGATACCTAGTCCATTCTGGATTGAATAATCCTTATGCATTCAATGCTCTCTCTCTCTCTCTCTCTCTCGAATCATCTCGTGTTTTTGCACACCTTGGGCACTATTCACGGAGACAGATGTGACATGGTATTCCCAAGCACAAAATCAACCGTATTGAGTTACTCAAACAAGAGAGAAAAACACTAGGTGACTCTGAATCAGAATAGATCCAACACATGATTATATCATATGATCTGCCCAAGAAGTTTTTGTGAAGTTGCATCATCTATTTCTTACTGTTATACGATCAAACCCAGATAATACTCATACATATATAACAAGGATAACACATGCAAATGAGTTTGCATGAAGTTTGGTGAAAACTTCAGATTGTGGGGCCTATAGCGGATCAAATGGATCAATTCCCCACCTCACACCTACTTACCCCTCGTGAATTGCACTTGTGCTCAATTTGACACCAATTTGACTTTTAAAGTCAATCTTAATGAATTTCCACCATTAGATAAATATGAAAGTTTGAGGGCCTTAAAAAACATGGCTTCTCATATCCAATGAAGACAATTTTACGGGCATCACATACAAGTCAAGGCCTTTCAAACCCACCCATCCTTGTAGATCCAAGTAAGCTCATCAAGGAGTTCGCACCAAACTTGTATATATGTATGTATGTATATATGTATGTATGTATATATTTTGAAGATATCTATAATATTTTTAGTGTGGTTCAATAACACGACGTTTGCATGTGCGACATTCTAGGAGTGTGAATCCCACCAGGGTGGGGTCTGAGGAGTGAGATTGGGTCCATACGAAAGATATTTGTTTAGATAATGCTTCTCATGAAAAATCATATCCGTTGGATTTCAAAAGCCATGATTTTTAAAGGTTCAAAAATCAACAGTAAAAATGGAAGTTGTTTTACATGGATTTCAATTTAACAGTGAGATCAACTCAAAATGAGTTTAAATTGGATATGGATCCAATTCATGGGTAGGATAAGATGTGAGGAGAGTTAAGGGGTTCAAATAGGGTCAGGTGGGCCCACATGGGGGTCCAAAATTTTGTTGCCCATGGACAACATCACGTGGGTGAACCTGGACATACATACCAGTCGTGCAAAACGCCAATAAATCCCCGATCATGGATTAGATTGAGGTAGTTGGGACCACTAGTGGGCACCACATTCATGACCCATGCGGTTTTTCCAGCCTGTAGTAGAGCAGAATTAAAGCCACCAAAGCGGGCATTCATGTCTAGCACATTTCTTAGCATGTTAAAAGGTGGAGCAGGATCTTCATCACCAGGCCTTTTTGGATGATCTGAGAAAATCAGAGGGGAAAGAAGAGACCAATAGTTGCGAACAACTTGGTTCCAGTTTAAGGAATCCTCAGTGAACTCTTCAGAGCTCAAACCTGAAAGAGAAAAATTAACAATTCCAGAAAAAAATCAATGAAGAAGGAAATGTCTATAAATGTTTCAGGCTTTCAGCTTCTGAACTATGAAAATGTCATCACATATATATTTTATGATAATACTGAGGAAATCATCTCACAATTACATGTGCATACAGTCCCTAGAATTTTAACTGGTTTTGACTTCTAAGGGATCATAAAGATTACCATATACATCTAGTTCTTTAGAGTTAAATTGAGCTCGAGAGGGCCATGTCCGTTCTTCAATAGGAATCCATCGACGACTTCGTGTTCCTCCTATGCATGGTTCAAGAGGTTGGTAATATGGAGTTTCAACATCATGTCCTTTGCTGCAAATTGAAGGGCCCACTCCAGACTTCCTGAAATGAATATAGTATTGTACTATAAATCAAGCAGTTAATGCTCTTATTCATCATGTACTGGAGAGTGTGAGCACATATTCTCCATTGCATTGTCAATAAAATAAGATAAATGAATGCCATTGTCATGTTGAATGCCTCACCGAGAATTATAACAGTCTCTTTCCGTAGTCTTTTTCCAAACAATAGTTTCATCTTGTTGTGATAGCATATCCCAGCAGAGGTTTTCTGCAAAATTGCGAATGAAAGTCCATTTCTTCTGATTTTCCTTATCCCGAAGAGACCTAGTGGTTGTAAGTGGCGAAGTCCAGACAAAGTAACCACCAGGCTTCAAAACTCTATCAACTTCAACCAAGAAAATCCCATCTGCATCAATGCATAGAAGTCAGTCAGCTCATATTTCCAGAAGCTTCATCCTTATGTGAAGATGCAGTTACTATTAGTAAAGTAGTGGTCATTTGTGAGCAACCAATAAAGATTTAATTCATCTCATCAAGCATCAAATAGCAAAGTGGCCATTGTACTAACCAAAACCTTATAAGAAGCAATTAACTGAACACAAATTTTAAGCTTGGAAACAGGGCCATAGATAACCTGAAAGTCTATCAGTATATTCATTTTCTCTATGGTGTCAACCAAATGGTTGGGGGCACCATGATTGTGTCAACATCATGCATTTTAGGGATGTTCATTTGTTCGAACCTAGCCTGGACCCGACCTAAATAAACGGGCACGAGCAAAGATTTTTGTCCGACAGGCTGGGCATGGGCAAAGATTTTTGCCGGACGGGCTGGGCTCGGGCTAAAATATCTAGTCGAGGCCATCGGGTTTTTAGACCCACTTAGTTTTTTACATATATTTTGGTTTTATAAATTTAAAATATAATCGTACAAATTGAAACAAGACAAGACTTAAAAAACGAAAAATATTAAAATTTCTTCTTTAAAATCAATTTCTAGACACTCGATCTTAATGGTGAAAATCACCAGACGACATCATTTGAAGGACGTTTGCTAACTTTGACTATCAAGATCAAGTGGCTATAAATTGAATTTTGGACTAAAATTTTAATCGATGGTAGAAACTTAAGTATACTTTTAATTTGTATGGTTATATTTTCAATCTGTATCAGATGCAAAATAATTGGACTCAATCGGACGTGCTCGGGATTCGATTAAAATAATTGGGCTCGAGCTTTTTTAGTGAAACCCAGCCCAAGCCCGACTGAAGAGCACCCCTAACTTTAGACAAGCAATCATTTTTTTATAGAAGACCCGAGTTCTTATGCCCCTCCCGACCAAAGAGCAACCCTAACTTTAAACAAGCAATTATTTTTTATAGAATACCCGAGCTCTATACGGTTATATTTTCAAGCATAGCCATTTTTTAAAATAGTACCACATGGAAAATAATCGGGCTTAAAAGCTCGAGCCTGACCGGAGAACACACACACACACACCACCCCCCACCCCCCAAAGAACAAAAACAAAGGAAGAAAACAAGAGGCAATGGACTCCAACAGAGGAAGTAAGAACAAGATGAAATTTTGTCGAGTTGTCAACCCAAAAAAAAAAAATCTTCCTTCATTTATGAGAGAAATTTCCTAACAGAATATAAGCATTTTTTTAAAGATAGAATATAAGCAATTGATGTACAACTCAGTGCTTCTTTTGCAGCAGAATTAAGTTGTCAACAAATAAGATGATAAAACCACATCATGTTATTACTTTAGACTATGAACACGATGCTACCCCTCCACTCTTGCTAGTTTTAAATTTTTAACAAATTTTAGTCCTGAGAACATAATTTAACTTCAACTCCACACATAAAATTCATCCAAGTAATAGGTCCAAATCAAACAACCAAATCCTCTCTCCATGAGTTTGAATACATCCATTTTTTTTTAGGCAAAGGGATAAATGATTAAACCAACCCAAGTTTATACACCCGAAATTTTTGGACCCTGAACCCAACATAGGAAATTTTTGGGAAATTAGAACAAAACAATGTCTCATGATGCCAGTGGTTCAAGGTGTGATCCACAGAAGGATCGCAAGTAAGCTTCCATACAACTTGGTCACATGACTAGGTATGTATATCCATGAACAATGAAATATTAAACAAAAGAAGGTCGCTTGACTAGCTTCACCCTTAAAAGTAAGCATGTAATACCTTTCTGCTCCCATTCAATCCCACAACGTGCACAATGCAACATATCAAAAGAAAGTGATGGATATGGTAATTTTTTTGATGTAAAAGAACCAATCATTGCAGGCAACCCTCTTTCTAGAGTCAACTGAACTTGACTTCCAGAGGCCTCATAATTTGCTATGCACATGGTCAACAACTGTTTAGAAAAGAGGTGTGCTCCAAAGCTACCATAGCCACACCCTATATCTAAAACAGTTCGAACCTGCAAATTAACAGAGAACATAAAATCAGCATTTGCATCATTCAAATGTTCCATAAACAAGCTAGACCAAATGGAAAAACCAATAATTGATAGATATCTTTGATTGGTAAAAAATCATCAATGAACAAAAAGCAAACAGCATTGCAGGATAGTTTGGAGAAGAAGAAAAACAGGACTATTGCATGTAAAAGATACAATGTTTGACTTGGTAGGATCATTACAACTTAGAAATCTGAACATGGCTGGCCTGGTCTTTCCTTTCCTTTCCTTCATTTCTACCTTTTTTTGAAAATATTAGACAACATACATTTATAAATACTTGTATTGTGTCGCAAACAATGCATAGAATACAATGAGAAATTCTCCAATGTAAGTGCTTCTTCTTATTCCCTTATTTGTTATTTTGTCTATTTTATCCATTTTCTTTATTCTTTTATTAGATTAAGGTCTTTTGCTTATAGCCTTAATCTTGAGAGCTTTAATTTGATCCATTGAGAGTTCGACCTGTGATAGTTTTTGGATCATGAGCATCTCGCTAATTTCGTCACCAATAATTAGTTGAGATTTAACTAAAAAATTACAGGGCCCTCAATAAAATCAAGGGATAGGGAGGGGGGGGGGGGGGGGGGGGGGGTGGTGGGGGGGGTGGGTGCGTTGGGAGGGAGGGGGGTTCAAGAATTAGTTGAGCTCTAAATAAAAAAATGATAGGGTCTTCGATGAGTCTGTGTGATGGATTCATCACCAGTTTCTGGTTCGTTAAGCAAGCAACTTGATTTGTATTCTTTTCTTCTTTTCAGTAAATCTTCAACTATCATTTCCATATACCCAGTTATTATTTGTGGCAAGATTTTCTTTGATAATTATTCCCAAAGAAACCCTACAAAATTGAAATGTCTTAATATTATCACAACTCGCAAAACTCCAGAGAACAAGATTTATTACAATGTTCTTATGATCTTATTTAAAGTATTCATGTCTAAAACAAGTCCCTTTTTTTAATGATGTTCATGTCTAAGATAAGTTCTTATCTACATAGTAGAGCCCCTCAAGCCCCATAACCGAGTTGTGCTTCATCTAGCTCTAGGATGGGCACATCTTAAATTAGGCCTCTATGTCAATTATTATATGATAACTCTAATTTTTTTTTAAACTTTTGGAACAACAATTAAGTATATTAATCAATATACATCAGTATCTAATAATACTTGACTGGGAAACGTAATTAATCTGAGCATATATTATATTATAATATAGATCACATTTCAAAGCCCCATTGCTCATAAACTTCGGCTCTTTGATGAATCCTATTTTACCTAATGCTAGTGTCATAAAGGAAAAGCACTAAATATACAGATATACTCTACTCCACAATAAGCAAATAACTACACCCAGCAAAATTAGGCTCATTCCTTGGCATGTATATTGCACCATAGGCTCTACAAAAGTTTGGCACCTCTACTGCAATAGTAAAATCTATGTCCCACAACTAAATTATAAATCAAGGCCATATTTTTTAACTTAATCTGGAGACCCTGGACAAAAGAAACTCTATTTACAAACCATAAGATCCAAACTTCCACAGAAAAAGGTACTATGACAACATTAAATCAATAAAGGAAGAGATTTGACAGACATGGTACATAGAATACTGAGAGAGTTAAATATAGCACAAATTCAGTTGTTGGTTAAGAACATAGAGAGCAAAAGAAACAACATATATCTTAAATTGGTAAAAGAAAAAAGATTAGACCTTGAACAAATGTTCCAAAAATACATAATCCCAGAGTTTTAAGTACATCTACAGTCACAACTGTGAGAAGTAGAGGAGCAATGCCACCAAGGCAATCTGAAACAATTAGGTAAATGTCATACCCAGGTATGTCATCGAGGTATTTCAGTAACAGGCCATCAGGTTAAACCCAAGAAAGAAAATGCCTTCTCGGTATGAGCGAAAATTTTAGAACTGACAATTATCCAAAACGTTTATCTCTGGATCTTCATTCTTAATGGTTGAATTGGTATGTACAAAGTTCCATCATATACCCAGACTCTGAATAAGGAACCTAGTCTATGATGGCAAATGAGGGGGTGTAGGAAAAGCAAATTTTTGAACGGTCCCACACCTGATCAAGTCAAAGTCCAGGACAAACCAAGCAGAGGCAAGTTTTGGCAGCCTTAGTATGTTGGTTGGTTCAGGCATGAATCAAGCTTCAAAACAATTCCATATGAGAGGGCCCAGCAACCTACTCAAGTTACAATTATTTCTAGGCCATTCTGCATAAAAGCATTCTAGCACTTGATGAGAAATAGAAGCAAAAAAGGTTTCCAATGACAAGGTAATGCAACGTTTGTGGTTCAACTAACTTATGAAGCTACTCATTCAGTCATTCAAAAAAAAAACTTATGAAGCTCCTCATTCAGTTATTCAAAAAAATAACTTACGAAGCTCCTCATTCAGTCGTTCAAAAAAAATAACTTATGAAGCTCATAGATTCATGACACAGAGACCAAAATTCAGGTTTCACTCACAAAGGTAGACACAAAATATAACCACTCTGGAAAAGATGAAAATTTTAAACTAACAATGGATGAAAGTGACATATATTCCACATGCAACTGGTTTCATCTGATGGCCTTAAAAGCATGAATCATAGATACCAACTACAAAAGTGGAGATGCGATTAAAAAAAAAAACAGGAGTAAAAAAATTTGACAACAATGTACTGAAATGGCACCTGCACGTAGAAGTATTCAGTTTCTATATGTAGGATAAAAACATTATCACAATAATTGAATAAAAAAAGATTTTCTGGGTAAGATCGCAGTACTTTGCAATTGACAATGGTTATTTTGAAAATAACAAATAATCTTTCTGATTTAGTGCCAAGCAAGGAACATGCTGCTGTAAGTAAGAAGCCAATTTCAATCTGAAAATGCTGTTAAAAAAGGTTGTGGAGTAAGTAGATTAACGGTTAACTGGAGAAAATAAATCAGCAAGCTCTAAGGTTAAGTAATTATTAACTCACTCCAGCCTGAAGGAAATTGGATGCACTTCTCAGCCCAATCATTTCAGCAATCTGATGGGAATAGTCTTCCACTCCATCAACCATAAGAGGGTTTGAATGGAAAGATACCTGATCTTCTTCTAAAACCATCATCCTGTTGGCCATGGATGTGAACCACATCAAATACTATATAGTCAGTGAGATAACATAAAATCAGTTTACAAAAGGTAATCACGACTGACCTCTTGGTTAAGCTCCCTGAAGAAAGAACTTCTTGGGCAGTAATTTTCACATTTTCAATCCAAAGGAAGTCTCTCCCTGTAGGCCACCTGAGAGGAACCTTATAGTTCTTAGGTGGAAGAACTAAGCAATCCTTAGTTGATCGGTGGTGACAGTCACGGTCATACTCCTTGCCATCAGAATAACGCAAATCCAGGTTTTCAGAAATGTTGAAGCATGGAACGTAGTTCTCATACTCTTCTGGACAGTACTCCACCTCTTTCAACTTTCCCGGAGCAAGAGATAACATTCCTATGTCTGTCAGATCCGTGATAAGCTGTTCTTGAAGTCGCCTGTAACCTCGGTAGATGTTACCTCTTGAAGAGGTAGAGATTGAGATTGTCCACCAAAAAGAGCCAGAAAGAGCTAAAATCAGAATAAGAACTAAAATGAACTTGAGAAGCTGCAGAGTAATGGTCTGCCGACTTCTTGAAGCTCCCAAATTTGTATAATCAGATCCAAAACCGTTCACAGGTGGATTCCATTTGTAAGAATGACTGTCATGGAAAAGCAAGCTCGCTAGGAAAGGCAATGAAAAGGTGGAAAGACCACGAGGAGAACGAGTTCTATCTATGTCATCCTTCTCATTTTTCTCTTTCATTTGAAAATTCAAGGGATCGCAACTAATCTCAGCAATTCGTCCACCACCAGAAACACCTCGGTGAAGTGGCCTTGACATTCTCTATCCTGCAAATGACAGATTAACTAGCTTCAAAAGACCCAAAAAATAAAAAATAAAAAACCAAAGGGGGAAAAAGAATGAATCTGAAAAACTCATCGTCTTGTGAAACAGCATACAGAAGGAAAGGGTATTTCATAACAAACGAAAAACACGATACCCAGAAAGCTTATCTTCACACAAAAATTTTCTAAGCAGATCCAGGAAACCGTTGTAAAAATGCAAATAAACAGATTGAGAAAACAAATTCACCTTGGAATCGAGTGATGTTCTGGGTATTCTTGCTTGCAAGTACAATAAAATAAAAGCGACAATGCTAGTTGAGCGAATCAAAAGAAAGACGTCAAAGAACTGGCATTCAGAAGAACAAATTAGCAAAACAGAGAGACCCTTTAAAAGTTCGCAGCGAGTCCCACCACCCACAGTAACACAAGTTCAAAAGGGGGGACAGATTAATTAGGTTCAGTACAAACTACAAAGAACTGGTATTGTTTAGCGACCCATTTCAAGGAACAGAGACAACCCACTAGAAATTCAAATCAAGATATTCAACAACATGATTAAAGCATCCACTTTCAGACCAAACAAACACACAAATTGTCAAGAAAAATACATCTATCCTGGAAATGTATTGAAAACAAACCAATACCCGATTTCCTGCTGCTTAAGCTCTTAATTTCATAAGCTGCTGCTGCTTTTTTTTCTTCTAATCTTCTTCTTTTTTACACTCCTTTGTTTTGTTGCTTTCCACTCCGCGTTTTGCTTACAAGTGTAATGCTGCTGGTATCCTATATACTTAAATGTGCAACAACCAACTTCACTTTTCCGAATAAATCAAACTCTGCCATCTTAAGTTATCTAAAATCAGTAATGATAATTAAAAAATTACAGACGATTAATTGAACCAACTTTCCAAGAAAAAAGCAATCTTTCATTTCCGATCAGCAAAATACTAAAAGTACACTGATTTATCATTTTAATAACTAGATCGGTAAAATACTAAAACTACACTGGTTTATCATTTTAATAACTAGATCGGTTTCAGATCGAGATCAGGTAGTCTCTCTAAATGCATACTAAATATAGAAAAGCAAGAAGTAATTCCAGCCAGCGTTGACATTGGGACACTGGGTAGATCTGCTCAGTTTCAATTTTCCTGGTGAAAACTAAAAGAACCCTAACCTTAAGTGATTATTTATTTATCTATCACACTAACCTTAAGTGATTAATTATTAATTAAAAGCTCAAACTCCAACAATATTTCGAGGTTTAGAATTACATCGATCCACGAATCTGCGATGTCAGATCTCAATCCTGAGATTCAAACCCTAGAAATTCCAAGTACCCGAGATCCAAGTTTCTATTGTTTACTCATTAATACTGAATTATAAACCTTAAAATTACGCCGGTGGTGTTGACGGTGCTGAAATTAGCATCAATTTAACAATTAATTAATTTATTAAAGAGACCAGATTTCACTAATTGCTGCACTTCCGAAGCTCCACACTAAAATCTTAACTGTTGCGAGCGATCCTGAAAGAGATCCCAATCTTAAATTACAACCGCCCCGCGCCCAAGTCGACGAAGTTTCGCGTATAAAGCAACTGTTAATTAAATAATTATTTTTTAACTAAATTTCTATCTACTTAAATAAATTCCGATTAATTTAATCTCATAGTTCACTGTGGAATTACATTCAAGCTATATTAATATTAGAATATTATATTATTAAATTTTTTTATTTAATTAAAAAGCTTCTGAATTACTAATTCTCAACGTATAAAAATTCTTCATCAAGTATCAGTTACTTATCCGTTACGTAATAATTGAGAATAGCATTCTCATTCACAAATTCAGCATATTTTCACAGCATTTATCGCAGAATCGCCGTTGCAAAAATTGGGTAAAAGAAGAAGAATAAATTGGTTGCCTTTTGTTAACTCTTTTTGTGCCATCAATTAGAAAAAGAAAAAGATTTTTAACACATAGTAATGATTCTATGAAGAACCAAGTTATTCTTATAAAATTTTCTTCAACTTTTTGAGATGGAGATTGACCAAGATCAAATGTAAAAAATTTGTCTTTTCCTTGTTTTATTTTTTTATTTTTTTATTTCACCAACAGATCAAAAATCAACGTCGTCCTTCTGGAGAGAGAGAGAAGCAGGAGCTCTGCAGCAACCATGCAAATGCTACTACAGCTTAGAGAGAGTCGAGAATCATTAAAAATTAAAGTGGGTTACAATAAGTAAAAATGATAAATAAGAAGAATGTTTAAATTTAAATTTAAATTTTGTTTGATCAGTACTTTTATGTATAACACAAATTATTATAATCCATAGGCAGCAATAGGATTCCGGGAAAGATGTATGTATAATCCATAACAATTACACACTTTCTATCGTCCATTCTATTTCTACTCACAGCAACAGCGATTGTCCATTCATTCTCTTTACTATTCCATTCATTCTCTTTACTATTCCATTCTCCAATACTGTGACGACTGTGTAGTGGCGGGCGGCAACAGCGATTGTCAGACACTCAAGCCTTATTAGGGCAGACGGTATGCTCTCTGAGATTATGGCCGGGTATATCGGATAATTGTAGTCCTAAAATTAAATAATATTTTTTTTTTTCATGTGACTGGTTATAATTTTTAATAGCTATTTTTTAATATTTTATTATTATTTTTTATATACATTTTTTAAACAAATTTAAAAGAAAATAAATATAAAGACATTACATATTTTTCACAAGTAATTAAATAAATTAATAAAACATACATATTTTCTTACAAGTAATTAAATAAATTAAAAAACATACATATTTTCTCACAAGAAATTAAATAAATTAAAAAGATATACATATTTGTGATGCTGAAAATAAATAAATTAAAAAGACATTACATACTCTAGCACAAATAAAAATACATTACATATGATCGCCACTTTGAGTTAATTTATTTATGATTGTATGTTGTTGTGCAATGATCCACGCTATTTCCATTTATGGTGCTGCCAGATGAGCCAATTTGAAGAATGGACACCTCTGACATATGAGCCAGTTTGTCTTCCACACTACAATCAAGACCGATCATTTTTAGCGGCACACATTTTCACTCGGCTTAACAGGATTCGCAATGCAGATAACAATCTGGATCTTAGGAAAGATCTCATAGAACATTTGTAGAATAAATTTTGTAATGAAGAAGTTTAAAGAGAATATTTTTAGAGATGTAATTTTTCATATTGTTTGTGATGAATAAAATATTATTTTTAATATTTTTGTTTCTCAATAGATATAATTTTAATTTTTTGTACAGAATAATTTAGTTTTTTGTTTGTCATATATTTTGTTTACAAATGTTAAAAAAAAAAAAATCAAAAGGTAAAGAATTATTTTTTATTTTTTGTATAAAAAATAAAATAATAAAGTAAAAAAAAAAAAAAAATTGTTTGCCCTAATATACAAATTTTACCCCAAAAAAAATCCAAAATAATCAAATAAATAAATAAAATGAGAAAACAAAAAAAAATCAAAAACTATATACAAGTTATATATACATCCGTGTGTGTATATATATATATATAAGGAGAGAGAAAGAAAAGTAGGAGAGAGAATTACTTTTGGCTGACTGCCTTGTATTACTTGTGGCTAGCCATTTAACAAACTTTGATGTGGGCTCCACTGATGGCTAGCACCACACCGTAAATACATTGTGGTCATATGTGTTAGTAAGTGGCCAAACACTCCCTGTACCGGATGCTCTTATGTCGTCTATAATGGAATGGATTTGGACTCGAGATGGGTCTCCCTCTCCTCTCCGATTGTCGAAAAAGAAAATTAGAGTTAGAGACAATTTTTATTAATATGCAAACAAATATAAAAATATGTACAACATGATAAAAATAAAATAAGTTATTCTTAGAAGACAGAGATGACATAGAAGCAATAAGTGATTTTAATTAAATCAAGTCTATCATTTAACTAAATAGCTTTATTTTATTTTTTTTAAAAAAGGTCATTTTGTCAAAATTAATCTTCTTTTTCTTCATCACTCATCTTTGCTATTGAAATGAATATAGAAATATAGTTTAATTTTAAAATTTAAAAACTAAAAGTCAACATGTATAAATGATATCTTACTTCATCCAAATCCATTTTATAAAAGAATTCTAGATGTACTCCCATCCTAATAAGGACAAAATTTGTTAGAAGACGCGGGATGGAATAAAATTTTCATTTTACTCTGGTGAACCGATATGCAGAACTGTTAAGATAGGATTAGATTTGATTTCCACCTTATCCACATTATCTTATTATATTTGAATTTGACGATGTATTTTATTTCTCTTATAAATAAATAGTCTCTCATTTAGAGAGAGACACCAAACTATTTTATTATTTCACAAGAACATATACATGCAGAGAAGTGTGTTATCGATTCATCGGTACTTGATGAGGTAAAATGAGAATTTCATTCTATCCCGTATCTCTTAACAAATTTTGTCATGTTAAAAATGGCTCGCCATTCAAGGCTAAATAAGAAAGGTGTCTTGGAGTCTTTCACATTTGAAAATTGAAATAAAGGTCAAGGGAATGAATAATTGAGAAATTATTTGTTAATGAATTGATTCATTATCAATTTTAGGATTATCTTTTATTAGTTTTTATTTATATTATGTTTCTCTCTTAAACTTATTTTTATGATATATTTATTGAATCTGACATATGTAATTTAGATGTGTTAGCATGTGTCAGTCAGTGAAGTTCCTCCTATGGCGAAAAAAATATATAATTGGATAAATTATTACGAGAGAGAGGTGAACAAATGAAACTTACGTTAAAAACCAAATAAATATTATAAAATATTAAAAATTAAATTTAAAAAGGTAAATAATAATTCTATTCTAACCGTTTGAACGGATCATAAATTAAGTTGAACATATAATAAAACGCCTGTGATAGAGCGAGTACATTGATTAAAACGCCCACGGACAGTTGCAATGAGTCCTTTCTGAAACGAACAGATGATATTCCTTCTATAAATATAAAATTACAGAATATAATAAAACTTCTATAATATAATATGGTTGAGACTATAGTATATATATTACACAATAGAAGATATTAAATTAAAGAGTCTAAAAATATTTTTTTTCTAAAAATCTCCTTAAGACTTTTACCTATCATTAAAAAATCATTTCGGCTTCTCTTCGTGAAAATAGATCACTCATCACTCCATTCATTTCTATCTTTCATTGAGAACACAGTGTCTGTAACGTCCCAGAGAATGAGAAAGTCTGTCTCATATTACTGTTTTAGAGTTTAGATGATATAGTTTATGAAGTCTTTAGTCACTTTTATGAAATATTAAATGATTGAAACAATACATTTTTTTTTTATTTGAATGTATTAAATAATGAGTTATAGAGATTTATTACATTTTGTATGAGTCTGAAGTTGAGACCAACTGCTGATATTATTTTTAGACAATATTATAATTTTATAAACTACTACATTATAGAGACTTTACTTATTTATTTCTATATTTAAAAGAGATCTCATAGTAACAAAATTAGTCCTTGAATTCAATCGGCAATTACAAAGAAATTTGTGATGATATGAATGGGTGGGGCCCACCCACCGCTGATTTGTACTATTCATAGTAACAAAATTAGTCGTTCATAGTAACAATTGGCAATTACAGAGAAATTTGTTATGATGATGATGAATGAGTGGGGCCCACCCACTGCTGATTTGTAGTATTCATTCATTCGTTTTGAATTTTGTCCGTGTGGACGTCGGTGTGAACGCCACCCCACCCCATTACGCGGAAATGCCTGCCCTGATTATTCATTATAGTCAAATCTTCCCACCTGCCCTCTAATCTTTATTACTTACTACTCTTCAACTCTTAACTATTACTTTATTTATAAATAGTTTCCTAATCTAATCTAATCTAATAACACTGCTGCTCTGCTCACCCACTATGCTACCTACTTAGCTCTCTCCATCTTCCCGCACTCTACTAATGAACGTACTCGTGAATGGGGCACTCAAGTATCCTAATATTCATTCTTTCTTTGATTTACGCTGCAATGATGGACACACACATACACACTAGGCTAGGTTGTGGACATTGAATTATCACACAAGTCCTCGACAATATAATTTAAAATGAAAAAGGAAACAGCTCACTTGATAGATGGTAAGTGTCTAATCTAAAATGACTAATCTAAACTGTAATACAAATGTATTATATATATACATTCTATCTGACAGTGTTTTTAATTTTTATTTCTTCATTTGAAAATCTAATTATATATATTGAAGGTAGACTTGATGAGCTACTATTAATTAGAATTTCAGTCCAAAAAATTATTTTAGCATTTGATCTTAATGGTCAAATTTGACAGAGACTCTTAAAAAAACTAGTTTTAACTTGAAATTTTAATATTAAGTGATATATAATAGTGCAGTGAGTTTTTTTTATTAATATGTAAAGATTTAGGAGATACTGATGTATATTTAAGAAACTGGGAAATATATTATGTGGATTCATTTATAACTGAAGTGAAAGATATGCGAAGGGAGGGTGAGACGAGTGTGATCCCACTGAGGTGAGGTGAGGTGTCCGCATGATTCATGAATGCGTCTAGTATTTAGATGGGGAACGGGCTTTTCTGAGTTTTTAATTTAGAAATAGAAAACAAATCTTTGACATGTGTAGGGATGGGAAGCATGAGAAAGTAGAGTGGAGTGGACTCCAGTAATTTCTTCCCACGTTGAGCCCACACTTACCATTTAATTTTCTTTTATTAATCATTATTAACGTCTATCAAGTGGACCTATAATATCTATCTCTCTATTATGGACAAAAACTTTGTCAACAGTCAAACCCAAGGGACACATGCAATTAAGACTGGACAATTTTTTACTTATTAAGATGATAATATAATACTAAATTGATTAGACATTGAGACCCCAGTGCTGCTCGGATCATCATATTATATTTTGTGATTCTCTTGTGCTTTAATTCTCATTGGTAGACAGCACTCACTCACTCCATTAGACTAGACTGGACCATAGTAAACAAATTAGTATGTCTACTCTACTATGAAGAAAATGTTATTACATTCTTATGTAGAAAGACGAAAGTATAACAATGATCACTAGTTACCGTCTAATTCCTCATTTGGTCGGAAAAATTACATTGGTTCCCATCCTCTAAGACCAAAAATAATATTTAGAAATCGGAGACACTTGTCCTTGTAGAAGAAGGCAGGTGTTGATCGAACGAATTTGGTGACAGAAGATGATAACACCTGTAATTAGGAAAGGAGATGATTGGTGCAATAAGAAACTAAAGAAAAGAGAAAATAATAGCCAGCTAAGCTAAGCTAAGCGATTAAGGATTATTTTCTAAGGTTCCTTCCTTTTTAAGACTTTAATCTCTTTTTCCTTATGTCTTCTAGTCAATAATAATATACGCTACAGATTCAAAAAGAAGAATATTAGCTGAAATCACTTTTGTGGACCCTGAGTCATAGTCATGGTTGGAGCATTTATCTGGGCCCACCCCATGTGGGGAGTCTGAGGAATTGAGATCATGTGGGGCCCAACTGAAATGCAAAGGTGATGCCCATGTCCCTTGAAATGGCATCTCAAACTGGGCACAAGCCTTTGTTTAGTTCAACAAAACAATCATTTTGACAGAGTATGAATCCACGATGCAACACGTCCATTCATTAAAGAAAAAACTCCTAACGCGGAAGGAGAAGTAGTAGAGTAGAGCAGGGTCAATCGAATAGACGGGTCACCTAATTGCACATCCTATATGAATATGAATGATAATGGTTCGCTAGAGTAAGATTTTTTCTTTTTTTACATTAAATATTTATTATATTTTATAAATAAACATTAAGTAAAATGTAAACGTTCAATACATTTCATTTTAATTATTATTATATATTAAATATAAAATTCTAAATCTGATTTTAGTTGAAATTGCCTGAAATATGACAGTTTTAGAGTTAATAGAGTATAGAAAATTAAACTATTTATTCATCAGATATTAGTTCATCCTAACTCAACGCAAATATCTCAAATTGATCAAAATCAATAAATCTTAATAAATATATCCATTTCCTCCAAAAACCAGTTAGACTCTTAAAAATGTTAAAAACTATATTAAGATAAGTGAAATCTTAGTCCAGTGAAGGATTTTTTTAAAATAATTCTTATATTATTAATAAATATATCAGAAGTACAAATACAAAAAAAATAATAAAGAAAACAATACAGACAACAAAGAATAGAGCGGTGAGGAATAACAAATCATAGTCCAGTGATAGATATGTTTTTCGATTAGAGTTTTTGTTTCTTGCGCGGCAGATTATAGTTATAGATGCATGGTATGACATGAATAGCTTGGTGTCTGACTCTGAACTCTGAAGAAGACATGCAAAGAAAGTGGAAGTGCAACTAACTATAAATGTTGACACGAGCAATTTGCAGCTCTTTCAATCCAAATCAATTAAGTGGACTCGTCCAATGAGGTAGACAGACACATGGTTAACCACCCCATCACTCATATTAGCTTGAATTGCCTCATTCACACATTTAAAGTTGTGGGTGGATATCAAAAGAAATAAAAATGAAATTGAGTCATTCTTGGCGTCACTTCAATTGAAATGAATGATTGTTGGTCATGAGAATGACAGACATGTGCAGATGTTAGTGGGTGTGTGCATGAATAATGCACGAAATTAAATTTTAAATTAGAAAATTATGTATCACAGAAAAAGAAAAAAAACCAAAATGAAAGAAAATAAATAAAAAATAAAAAACTTTGATTTTGATTTTTTTTGGTTATATGAGTGGAGCGGAAACTAACTAACTAGTATCCTTTTCTCCTACCATAACTCTACATTCTTGTGGCTTCGGACTGTTGCATGGTTTCATAGTTTTGGGATGAAAATTGTGGACTCCTGTGCTTAAGTTTATGGAGCAATCCATTAAAACTGTTATCACTTCCTTGGACAAAAGCCCTGTCGCTGGGCACTGTGCACACCAGTGGTGGGTGATCGTTTCACTTGTTAAATTAAAACTCACTGCAGATGAATGGCAAGATTCTATGACTGGCTGCTGGTCTGACAGTAGAACAATACGTAACAAAGTTCTTATGACTACTCTAAATTATTATGGTTCATCTCCTCTGTCACTGAATTCAATCATATGCTCTGCACTGCACTGTGGTGGAATTCTATGATGAGCACCTCCACAGTCGGTATGAATTTGAATATATATATATATATATATATCATTACATAATGCCTCCATCCTTTTCAACAGCTCTAATTTATGAAGACGGGCCCATCTCATGGGAGGCAATATTATGCATTCCACTCTGCTCTCTCAACTCATATATTCAATACAATACTGAATATGGTACTACATCTAATGCACGTTTGATCAAATCTGTCATAAATAGTCAGGTCTTCCGCCCATTTTCAATAATGATGGTTGTCTTCAAGGTTTGATGGGAACAAATGTCTGATTCTTCTTATTCGGGAGAGTGCTTTAAGAAATTGTTTGTGTTATGGGAAAATAATCTTATTCTTGGAGACTCAGCTAATGGAACATAAATCTCATTTCCCTTTGTTTCATTTTTATTTAGAGGTTGTTTGTCTAGAGTTTTGAAATAAAAAAATTATAGAAAAAAATATGTTAAAATTCTATTTCTATTATCCAACGAGTGAGATAAAATTTATCATCTTGTTAAATTGTAAAAACCCATCGTTTTAGTTGTTTGCATCTAATATCTTTATTTTCATTGAAAATAAACGAAGTACTACCTTTTTTTTCTTTTTTTTTTAGACTCAGAGAAACTTCGAGTCCACTTTGGTTTTCTGTATTTATGTTGCCAAGGTGTGCTTACGCCTCGCTCTTTTAAAACCCTAGAGGGACACCCCACACCTACATAGAGTGCTCTCAGTTAACTCCACCAGGTATTGAAGCTGTTACCTCTCACCGAAAGTAGTGGGAAACAACCAGTTCGGATATCTAGTGTTAGATAACGAAGTACTATCTTGAGTAGAGAGAAAAACTTTTCTTCAATAATTTATTTTATTCTCTAATAGGAAATGAATTCCTTGAAAGGAGAGTAAAATCTCATATTTCTTGTGATCATGACAAACAATTCTCATTTCAAGAATGAAGAAAGAAGGATCTTATTTTGCATGCTCCTTACCTTCATGACAAACTTTCCATTGATGTTAAAAAGAAAAATGTGGGGACAAAAGCATACAGTAAAAGGTAGGAGGATCATTTGGTATGTTTGGCCAGGATTTAGGGATTAGAACCGTTCAAGATTGTGAGCTATAAATGATGTAATAGTGAAGTCAATATAGACACAAAAGGATTTTTCAAATGATTAGATAGTCTATACTCTTTAGCCTCTCTTGTGGTTCAATTAGATTTGATTGGAAAAAAGTAGGGGTGAAATTCGGGTTGGGTTTTGGCTCGAACTCGTCTGACCCGACTTGAAAATCATACTAGTCAGGTCATAAAAGTCGGGTTACTTTGCCAGATTATTAAGTAAATCCGACCTGACCCAGTAAAAAGTAGGCTAAAGTAGGTTCAAAATGCAGGGCGGGTCAGGTTTCGGGTTGAGTCGGGTTATAATTCGGGTCGGTCAAGACATCCAGGTCAAAACTTCAGGTTGGGTCAAGTTGGATTTTAAAAACCTGACCCAACCGGACCCGATTCAAACCTAGAAAAAAAGAGTCCTTTGAGTTAAAGATAACCATAGAATCAAATAATAATGTTAGGGGGAATGATGTAGACACCAAATCTGATGTGAGTCCGATTGACAACGGATGGACCTAATTGGCTCTCCAAATTTATACATGGATCGATGGAGAGAAGCGGGGGCCGAATACAACCCATTGGGCCCATTTGTATTTGTTTTGGGTCTGGGCCCATTTGGAGACGAATTGGGCCTCAAGGTCCATGAACCTGAGTCCAATTTAAATCAACACAACATCAACATCAGCAGATGAATCATCAGCCACATGGCAGGAACCAACCCAATTTGAAAGGCCTGGGCGTTGGACCAAGCGGGTTTGCTAGAAAACAAAACCAGAATGGAAGTTTTTTTCCCTTCCCACATTGCGTTTTGAAACTCAGAATGACTGGACCGACTTCGAACCTCCTAAAACAGCAGAAATCTCCTAATTCAAGGGAACAAAATCAGCAAGGAACCCCCAAAATTGAAGGACAGAAGCTCTCAAATGGCAACCCAACTGGACGCTGTTGGGTTATCTGCATCGAAAGTAGGAGAGAGAAAGGGTTCTGTTATCCACAGAAAAAATGCCCAGGCGCTACTACCGGAAATAAACAGGGAGAAAAGAAATCCAGCCACTGCACTCCTATCAATGATGAAATCTATACTCGATCATAAACTCAAAGATGATATAACTTAGTTGCAAGCATTCATGACTCAATATATCAAAATAAATTTTAATTTTAACTTAATGAATAGATATATCTTTGTATAACTAATCGCCCACATTAAATTGAATGAGATATACGTGTTTTCCATATCCATCATGGACGAGAATACGGACGGCCTCTTTCTCTATTTGGTGGGCCTAGGCCTAGATGTGGTCGGTCTACGTCGGTCTACGGGTCTAGACCACAATCTCATCTCATCTCGTCTCTTTTCCAGGTTGACTGACTAGGTACAGTACAATAATTGGGATGGTCATAGAATAAAGTAATAAAGTTGTTTAAAATCTTAATTTATTAATTTTTTATTGAAGAAAGAAAGACACAAGAATTGTTTGGTCTAGCAACACCATTCATTCATTTTAGTATTTAAAAAGACCATCATGTCTACTCAGTGATCTTCTCCATTCCTTGTCTGAACTCTGAAGTTGAGGAATGGATTGTGTAGAAGGTGAGAAGCCTCATCTGGTCTGCATCCCTTATCCAGCACAAGGCCATATCAGTCCCATGCTCCAACTGGCCAAGCTCCTCCACTTCAGGGGCTTCCAAATCACCTTCGTCAACACCGAATTCAACCACCGACGCTTGCTCAAGTCCAGAGGCCCCGAGTCCGTCAAGGGTCTACCCGACTTCCGATTCGAAACCATACCCGATGGCCTGCCCACGTTGGACCAAGACCGCACCCAAGATATCCCGGCCCTCTGCAAGTCCATCGCCAACAACTGTCACCCCCCGTTTCTGAATCTCTTGAAGAAACTCTCTCCGCCCATCACATGCATAGTATCTGATGCGGTGATGAGCTTCAGTCTACAGGCAGCAGAGGAGCTGGGCATTCCTGAATACGCCTTCTACACGCCCAGCGCTTGTGGAACCGCCTGCTACCTTCACTACCCCGAACTCATCCACAGAGGTCTCGTCCCGCTCAAAGGTACCTAAGAACCTCCCAACTCCACCGTTTCTTTTGGTTGCCTGCCTTGCTGTGTGCGTATAATATAAAATCTTTCTTTATTACAACTTTCAATTCTCAATTCTCATAAATAAACAAATGACATTTAGTTGAAAAATCATATCCCTTTTCTACTCAAGATTTTAATACGATTATGATTTATTTATTTTTTTCTCAAATTTTTTTTTTTAAATTCAAAATCTACCAACTGCCTCCTATCAGTGTAATCGTGTGTTCTGCAGATGAGAGCTGCTTAAGCAACGGATATCTTGATACGGCCATCGATTGGATGGTGGGGATGAAAGATATGAGAGTGAGGCACCTCCCTTCTTTCATCAGGACCACAGACATGGACGACGTCATGCTCAACTACGACCTGACGAATGCGAGGAATACAGCTAGAGCCAAGGCAGTGATTCTAAACACGTTCGAGGAGTTGGAGCAAGACGCTCTGGACGGCGTCCGCTCCAAGTTCTCACTTGGCTTGTTTACTATAGGGCCGTTGGCCAAACTGTGCCGCCAGATCTCATCCGAAAGTCCTTCCAATGCAATCGGGGCGAATTTGTGGAAAGAGGACGAAGGGTGTCTGGAGTGGTTGGATTCGAGAGAGGCCAGATCAGTGGTGTACGTGAATTTTGGGAGCATCACGGTCATGACAGCCGAACAGATGAGAGAGTTCGCTTGGGGCTTGGCCAACAGCAACCACCACTTCTTGTGGGTGATTCGACCCGATCTCGTGAGCGGCGAGGCGGCGATTCTGCCACCGGGCTTCTTGGATGAGACAGAGGGAAGGTGCTTGCTGGCGAGCTGGTGCTCACAAGAGCGGTTGCTGGACCATCCCTCTGTGGGAGGGTTTCTGACCCATTGCGGATGGAACTCGATGCTCGAAAGCTTGTCCAGTGGCGTGCCCATGCTGTGTTGGCCTTTCTTTGCAGAGCAGCTGACCAACTGCCATTATGCTTGCAGCGTGTGGGGTGTGGGCATGGAAATCGATAAGGATGTGAAGAGAGACGAGGTGGAGGCCCTGGTTAGAGTGCTGATGGACGGAGACGGAGAGAAGGGAAAGGAGATGAGGAGGAGAGCCATGGAATGGAAGGAGAGTGCTACGAGGGCTGCTGAGGAAGAAGGCTGTTCTTACGTTAATATGGAGAAACTCATACAAGAGATGCTTCACTGCAAAACCTCCATGTCCGACAACCACAACTAGCTCGCTACAACCATCAACACTCGCCTTCTCCTGGGATTGATTATGTTAATTAATAAATTAAAAGATGTTTCTAAATCATAAGATAAGATGAGATGATTGGCAGTTTAATTAAATGTTATGTGGTGTTATGATTAGGTCTAGGAATTTTGAATCGTTTTCACGTTCCAAATCCGCCCATCGTAGAGGAGTTTTTTTTTTTTTTTTTTCTGTCACAAGATATGGGTTTCCAAAATTTTAAGTGAAAAAGTCTATTTTACCTCTCATCTTTCGTATTTTTTTTAAAAGCAAATGGTTAGCTGTCCCGCTTTTGAATAGAAATGTGCACTCATAATTCTCAGCGGTCACTGCTCAGTATTTCGCTGAACAAAATTAAACTTTAAAGTTATTTTTTAAATATTGTGTATTTTAAAAAAAAAAAAATTAAATATTCACTAATTAAAATAGTGTAGTAAAAATACTTTAAAATTTTAAGGTCTTTTGACATTTCCAAACATTTAAAACATATTTTACAAATAAAGGTATCCCTGAATTGTACCGAAAACACATTTGAGAGTGTAAAAAGATATTGAAGTCTTAAGCATTTTTATCAGGTTATCCTAATTAGTGTACATATTTAATTTGAAATTTTTTGAAAACACCGTGCTTAAAAAATAACTTTAAAGTTTTAAAAGAGATTTTATTATTTAACTAATATACTATGCATTAATGTAGGAACGTAAACCATTATTTTTTAAGCACTGTGTATTTTTAAAATTTCTCAAATTTAATATTCAGACTAGATTTCAAGGTCTTTTGATACTCCCAAACGCTTAAAACATAGTGTTTTATAAATAAGGGTATCTTTGGAATGTGTCGAAAACACATTTAGAGTATTAAAAGACATTTAAGTATTAAAATATTTTTATCAAGTTATCGTAATTAGTCTGCATTGTGTATTTCTAAAAAATTTCAAATTGAATATCCAGAATACTTACGATAACGTGATAAAAATATTTTAAGACTTTAAGTTCTTTTGAAATGTGTTTCTGCAAATCAAAGATACTTTTATTTGTGAAACACTGTGTTTTAAACATTTAGTAGTGTCAAAAGACCTTTAAGTCTTAAAATATTTTTATCACGTTATCGTAATTATTCTGGATATTCAATTTAAATTTTTTTAAAAATATACAGTGCTTAAAAAATAATTTTAAAATTTTAGAAGAGATAATGTGCATTGAGTTTTTAAAAACTATAAGTGAAATATTGAGTAGTGCACCACTCAGTTCAAAAGTAGTACACCGCTAATATTTGTTTGATCAGTGAAATACTGAACAGTGCACTGTCATCAAAATTATAAGTGCACCGTTTCGATTCAAAAGGAGAGCTAACTATTTACTTTTTAAATATATATGAAAGATAAAAGGTAAAATAGACTTTCCCCTTAAAATTTTAAAAACCCATCTCTCATGGAAAAATAAACTCCCTAATTAGAATGGGCGGCCTATTTGAAAACAGGCCAAATTTTCAAGATTTTCGTCCACCTATTCCACTTTCCTTTTCTTTCTGTTCTATTCTATATTTTAATACTTTCCTGCTTCTTTATGTAATGAGTTTTATACTTTAATCTGCTTTCGTTAACGTGCCGTGTCGTAACTTGTTATGATAAAGATGTCCATCAATAATTGTTCGCGAACTCCATGTGGAGAGTTTCTTTTCTTTAGTTTTATGCTCTTAATTTACAAATATTTTCTGGCTTTTGGCAAAATTACAATGCGGTGTCTCCAAATTTTTTTGAGAAGTTGGTAATTTGGTAACTGTTATGATATTTGTACGAAGTAATTTATTTTTCTATACAAAATACACCTGTAGATGTAGAGAGGACTTTATCGAATCATATAAATTTGCGTGTCCGATTGAATATAGTGTGGTTGATTTACTTATTTTATCGTGGTGTAGATCATTCTATTGATTATTCTTTATTATTTCTAATATTAAGTCCTTTTCTTTATTTATAACTTTTTCTTTTACAAAAGAAAAAAAATAAAAGTTGTTTCCATGATAAAATATTATTTTCCTCTATCGTTCTACTAAAACTATATTGTCAAATACATTAATATATTATTATTTTTAATTAAGAGGCATATATAAAATCTTCCACAATCACATTAAATTACTCAAAATCAGTCGCAATCTATATCATATCCTAATATCTTAATGTTGAAATATATTTAGAGTTCTAATATTAACAGAGTTATTGTGTGATTAGGAGTATAAGTTGGGTTTACCTCTAATTAAGAGGTGTATTTGATTTATAATTAGTTAAGAGTTACAGTTTGAGTGTGATAGCCCTAGAGTTGGCTAGAGTATATAAATACATGTAATAGCATAGGAATTTGAAATAATATTCAGATTATATCTTTTCTACATGGTATCAGTCAAAATTAGATCCTAGTGGACCGTCAATAAACATTTTTTTTTCTCTCCCTCTGCCAAAGGAGATTCATTGGCAGAGGGAGGGAGGGAGAGGGAGAAAGGCACCGAGAAAAATATTTCGTTATTCTTCAGCCTCTGTGATTTTTCTGGCCCACGTCTAGCAGCACCCTCTTCAAGGGAAGAAGAAGATATTGTTCTGCCGCGCCAACACTGCTGCACAATTTTCAGTTTTGTTTGCCACAGTTTCTCCTGACGCCGTATTCTTCTATTCAGTTGCTGCTATACTACGCAGATCTATTTTTGCCCTGTGTTCCCCACATCCAAATTGCATGACAACGTGGAGCTTCTCAACCTCATGTCTGATGTGAATCCTCTGTTTAGTTTTGATGTTTCTTCTCGCCACAATTTATGAGATCTGTGTCAAGAAGAAAGGGGGAGAACTGAAGAAAGGGACACAAATTGTCCTTCTCCTCCTATTTTATTGAAGCCAATGAATTGGACGCAAATTGCCCTTCTCGAGCACGCTTGTTGAAGTCGAAGAAAGGGACACAAATTGCTATTCTTGAGCACATCTTGTTTTGTCGTTTCTCGAAAATGAGACGGCATGTTTAGGACACATGTCCATTTGTTGTGGAATTCATCCACTCCTTTTATCTGGAGGACTGATTCGTCTCTAATTTTTGCTGGCCTTCATGGCTACAACCCTTGCTGACCTTTTATGGTTTCAGCCCCTTTGTTGCCTTCATGGCTATCATGGCTACAGCCTTTGCTAACCTTTCATCGTTACAGTTTTTGCTGGCCTTTTATGGCTAAAGCGTCATTTGCTGGCCTTTCATGGCTACAGCCTCATTTGCTGGCCTTTTATGGTTTCAGCCTTATTTGTTGGCCTTTTATGGTTACAGCCTCATTTGCTGGCCTTTCATGGCTACAACCCCATTTGCTGGCCTTTCATGGCTACAATCCCATTTGCTGGCATTTTATGGCTACATCCCTATTTGCTGGTCTTTATGACTTCAGCTTTTATTTGCTGGCATTTATGGCTACAACTATTGTTCGCTGGCCTTTACGATCTGATTGATCGATGTGATGGCTTCAACATTTTTTGGCATTTATTATGCCCTTGTTTTGCAGGTCATTCATTGCCTGCATTTATCGCATATTGTGATAATTATTTGCCGGACAATTGTCTTATGGCCACTGCCGTCGTCCGAACCTCTTTCTCTATTTCAGGCCGCCATTGGTATTCGCCGCCTGTCTTTTGCAGCCAATCAACACTGCCACTTCAACAAGTTTTGCAGCCAATCAGTGTGTTGCTTCATCAAATCTTCGTGGCTAGTCGATGTGTCACTTTTGCAGTTCGCCTGCCGATTCTTCACATTCCAAGTTTCGCGTTTATCCACGCTTTAGTTTGCGTGGGCGTGTTGAAATATATTTAGAGTTCTAATATTAACAGAGTTATTGTGTGATTAGGAGTATAAGTTGGGTTTACCTCTAATTAAGATGTGTATTTGATTTATAATTAGTTAAGAATTACAGTTTGAGTGTGATAGCCCTAGAGTTGGCTAGAGTTTATAACTACATGTAATAGCATAGGAATTTGAAATAATATTCAAATTATATCTTTTCTACACTTAACATCCCCTCAAATTCAAGTGGAACCCACTTGAGTTGGAAGTTAGTCAATTTGATTATCTAATGGTAAGAGGATGTCATTTGATGGAGAAAAACAATTCAACGGTGAAGATGTGTTGGTGAAGTCAAGAATAAAATCAATATATCACGTGTTTAGAACAAATAACAGATGAACAAAAGCAAAGAAAGATCTGCGTTCTACCACTGAGATTGAAAAATCTCAATGATCTCAGTGATTGAAACTATGATCGAAGACAAAAGAAAACATATCTGGAACACATGAAGTTTGGATAACAGGAATACAAACATCTGGATGCAAATGAAATCTAGAGACATGACTCAAAAAGGACTTGAATTGTTGTCACAACAATCAAATTCAACATATAAGAGATTCAAATTGGACTACAAATAGATACACAGTAGCACGGACAATGGCGGGACATGATAGATGTCGATATTGACAAGCATTCAGACGGGTGATGGGCTACAACGATAACATAACTGAAACTTTAAACTCAGAATAACAAATAAACGAACAATGCGGGAGAGAATAGGTGTCGAGAAAGAATTTAGAGGACACTGTGAGAGATGACTTGTTTGCAAAATTAGAAATGTAAGAATGTGAGAAAGGTATTTACAAACTCGTTCACGTGCGAGAGTGGAGGAGTAGAGATCTTGATCATCATATAAGATACATTCAGTAAGAAAATCAAAAAGTGTTAGTTAAAGACAATAAAATTAGGAATAGATGAAAAATGTATTTTAATAGTTTGTTGAATATAAAATTAGAAGTAAAGTCTATATGGAAGGAATGACAAAGGATGGGAATATAGTTAAAGTATATTTATCATTATATTAAGACAACTTATAGAGAAATATACGGAGCAAATGAAGAATTTATACATGATTTTCAGTGACTTCGAAAAAGCATATGATAGAGTGCCAAGAAAATTGTCATGGAGATCATTGAGAAATAAATGTATGTTTAATGATTATGTTAAAATAATTAAGGACATATAAGGGTGCAACCGCCAATTTGAAAACCATTTTTGCAGAAACGACGGAATTCTCTATAGGAGTTGAACTGCACCACTTTGATAAATTAGGTACGTAGGGTTGATGGTAGAATCTCTTCAAGGATTGGATTTGGATAACACCAAGAAAATGGGAGTAGTGTGGGTTAAATGTAGAGAATTCTTGTGTGATAGAAGAGTTTTTCTTCGGTTGAAGGAATGGTTTTATAAAATAGTTATTAAACACATGATGCTTAATGTCTACATTGAGTAGAGTGTTGGATAACGAAATAAATAAAAAAGACAAAATGAGGGTGACGAAGATTATGATGAACCAGTATTTATTAAATTTCGTATGTTTTGTAGTTTAGATTATAAGAACCCATCCCTCACCTATATTATTTTAATAATTAAATCTAACATACTGGTGTAGCTCAATTGGTTACTTCCGGCATCAAGAAGTGGGAGGTTGCGGGTTCAAGCCCCCATAGCCTAACATTGATGTGCCAGGGATAGTTAGCTCATCCGTGGGGGTTTTACGTTAAGTATCCCACAGTTTTCCACATGTAAATTCAATAAAGTCTAACATAATTCGATTTAATTTAGTTCAACCAACACAATTGAGTCATAAATTCTCATAATTTAATTTTAATAATATATTTAACTCTAATAGACACAATATCCTGAATAAACTAAACTTAAAATAAATCAATTTACTAATTATAAAAGATATTTATAATTTTTTATTGATTTATATAAAAATAAAATTAATTGTTGATCGATAATCCTATCAGTTTAAATAGATAATTATATATTATAAATTTATTTATTTTAAATTATTATAATAATAATAATTTTTAATCTTATAAAATCACACTTAATTGTCAAATATTAGATAATCTAGTACGAGTCACGAGAAGCTCATGACTCAATACGTCAGTATAGCGTTGTTGTCGTAAGTGTAATGTTCGTTTTTTCTCTCGTCTCCTTCGTCATACAGACCACGTGGCGGATTTTCTTGTGCCATATGCGACTCGCCATGGAGTTTTCGACCGCCTCTCTCACTTCTCGTCGCTCTCTCTCTCGAAGCTCGGCCTTTTCTCTCTCTCACACATACACACTCACTCAAAGCTAAGTCTTTCTTGAAGCTCGCCTGTCTCTCGCCGTGCTCCTTAAAGCCCCAAACCCTCTCCCCTTGGGATATCAGGTATTTTTATTATTATTTTCAAATCATTTTTCTTCGAAGTGTCTTTTCTACCTCTTTTCTCTCTCTCTCTCTCTTTTTTTTATAATATTTTCTTCCAGATCTACGACAGAAGCCTAAATCGTCCAGAGCACATCCGATTTTTTTTTTTTTACTCAGGTGAGATATTGCCCTTTTTTAACCTTTTTTTTTTTCAAATCTTTTTCACTCAAATCTCCTGTCTTTTTTTTTTTTTTTTTTAATATTTGAAATGGGTTAAATCGATGGCAAATAATTTGGTGCGGTTCACTCGTGAGTTGCAACACGAGGCCACAATTAAGAGAAAGAAGTCTGGAAATGAGGATAATGGAAAGGTCTAGTACTCAAGGGGTTGGTGGTGGGAGTTCGAGTTCGAATCCCATGTCACCTCAAAGGAGTCAGAGTTCCTATGTATCAGTAGGGAGCCTTTCACACACGTGCTTTAAGAGGCCTTAGACTCGCAAAATAATAATAGAAAAGTCTATTAAAGATGCCCAAAAGTTTGATTTAGTTGAATAGTTATAAATTAATATTTATTGATACTACAATGCCAAAAATCAAGGGCTGGAGCTATCTAATTTGATGGTATTTGAACAAGATTCTGTACAGATTCAGTACCTCCATCTATTGGATTCGGTCATCAGTGGGATCCAAATTGTTTGTTTGCAGTTGCATTTCTTTTACCCATTTTCATTTCTGATTTTTACTGAATTGTTGTTTTCCTCCATTTCTTTTGCCCATCTAATTGATTCAGACAGCCCTGTGATTGGTGTTAACACTGCAATTCTCACTCATAATGGCCACAGAGATTGCTCTGATAGAATCTTCTTGACATCAATTACATGAGGTCACTTAGACACATCTAGAAGATCAGAAACTCACTTAGACACATCTAGAAGATCAGAAACAACCTCAGTATGAAAAGTTGGAAGATCAAGAGTAGAGAAACAAGGATGAGAGAGTGGCTTCTTAAAACTTGGAAGAGAGGAATAAAGAGGATATGGTAAGATTGCACAATGATGGAAGTTATGATATATGCCAGGGAAGAATAGAAAAGTAGAATTCTCAAAGCCAGCCTCCACATAGATGGGAAAAGTGGGAAATTCCTTAGGTTAACATGTGAATCCAACTGATCCACTTACTTCTCTACCACATTAGTGCCCAAGATCTCACAGTTGTGATCTTCCTCTTTAGTCCTAAGGTAGCTCAATTTACCTGGAAACAACTACTATCCACAAATTGCAAAGGCCGTGTTTATGTTTTTCTTTGAAAAGAACTGGGGCTTTTGCCAAAAGAGAAACACCAACCCAATGTAGTTTTTGCAGATGGCAAGGAGGTTTTCAATTTTGATTTTACCATATTTGGTACAAGATTATGTTTTCAGTGAAAATGTGTATTGATACTCGTGCAAGAAGTAAAATTTCCCATTGAAATGGCTATTTACAAGGAAACCATTACCACTTCCACTTCCCTATGGAGGGAAACGGGAAAGTTGTTTTTTCTCTCCAACTTGTGTGGAACATACACATGTGCTGTGACTAACCACAGTGGAAACTTAGTCTGAACTAAAAGCCTTAGATTCTTTTTAATTGTTTAGCCTAGAGACTGACAAGAACCACCATATTAATTATAAATTAAATGTAAGGAGCAGACCCCTGGTTTCAACCCCTTTGGATCACATGTGTTTGTCCCAAGTAAAAGCACTTAATTCTACCTCGAATGGTTTAGCCAAGAGACTGGTGAGAACTCCCCTATCGACTATGAATAGAAGTGTAGACCAGAACCCTGGCTTCGAACTGAAGAATTTTATGGGTAATTAGAAATTTATCCAATTTTTAGGAAGATACAGAAAAGCTATATAAGAGCCACATGCTGTGAGAAACCTCAAATAAAATTTGCAGAAATGAAAGTTATTCTCATTTTGTGTTTCTGTATGATTGTGTAAACATGCCTCTTGTTTGAATTGGATTAGTGTTACTTTTTTATGAAGCAAAATAAATAAATAAAGGAATGCTGAAGTTTCTCTGATTTTATCCTGCTAATGATTATTTCTGCGAAGTATCATTTTTCTTCATTTCTGTAACTAATAGCTGATCACTTGATATGAGTCAACTCTTTCTACTTGTTTATTCTCATTTACTTATAGCTTTTCATTTTTTTGATAATGCCGCTATGGTTCTATTTCTGGCTCTCCATCCACATGTTTAAGATCCTGATGAATAGTTCCAAAAGCAGTAGTTGTTGCCTGGCTGGAGTTGTCTGACGATAAAGTAGGATCTTATAGAAAGGAAATTTCTGAAGAGCCACCTCAATCTCAAGCATATCCCCCCTACTGACACAAGAATGCCGGCTGGAGAGCTCATCTCCCATACTTCACTCCCTTCTTATACTACACCGATATTTGCTCAATCTGATGAAGACGAGTCCTCATGGGTGTGGTCCCAAATCAAAGCTGAAGCTCATAGAGACGCTGAGTCTGAACCAGCCTTAGCTAGCTATCTTTACTCAACAATTCTCTCTCATTCATCTTTGGAGCGTTCTCTTTCATTCCATCTAGGCAACAAGCTCTGCTCCTCTACGCTCCTGTCCACACTCCTCTACGACCTTTTCCTCAATTCCTTCTTGTCAGATGCATCTCTCCGCTCTGCTGCTGTTGCTGATCTTCGTGCTGCTCGCCTCCGTGACCCTGCCTGCAATTCCTTCTCCCATTGCCTTCTCAACTACAAAGGTTTCCTTGCTTGCGAGGCCCACCGCGTTGCCCACGAACTTTGGACCCAGGATCGTCGCTCGCTTGCACTCGCTCTTCAATCTCGTATTGCTGATGTTTTTGCCGTAGACATCCATCCTGCTGCAAAGATTGGGAAAGGGATCCTTTTTGACCATGCAACAGGTGTTGTTGTGGGAGAGACTGCAGTAATTGGAAATAATGTCTCAATTCTGCATCATGTGACATTGGGTGGAACTGGGAAGATGGGTGGGGATCGGCATCCAAAGATCGGAAACGGGGTGTTGATAGGAGCTAGAGCTACAATTCTTGGGAATGTGAAGATTGGGGAAGGAGCAAAGATTGGAGCTGGTTCAGTTGTGTTGATTGATGTGCCCGCAAGGACAACGGCAGTGGGGAACCCAGCAAGACTGGTCGGAGGGAAGGAGAAACCATCCAAGCATGAAGACATACCTGGGGAGTCTATGGATCACACATCATTCATCTCCGAATGGTCAGATTATATCATTTGAGATTATTGACAGTACAACCCCTGATTTCAAACACAGAAATCAGGGCATTCAAGCTCATCCAGCCAGATTCAAAATTCAAACCACCAATCCTTATCTCAAGAGGATAAGACTCATCACTGATGGAGACCCAGATTCAAAATTCAAAGAACTCTAACCGATCCTCATCTATAGAAGATAAGGATCGGTGGTTCAAAAGTCAAAGAAGTCTAATTACAACATACTTCTTTCTTCTCATCTATCTTCTTATCTATCTTATTTATCTTTTGTTATAAATATCACATTTGTATCATCTAAGCAAGGTGGAGAAATTATATTGTAAATCAATATAGAAATCACACAGTGATTAAAGAATTTTACTGTGAAACAATCTCTGTTCTTTTGTTTCTTTAGAGATGTGGCTCTTTTCCTTCTTCTTTTTCTTAAAATTTACAAACTGTTTTTATTCAAGATTTATATGTATGAATTATGAAACCAGTTGATCAACCGGTTGCCTCCCGTCTCACAGGAAGTGGGAGGTTGTAGGTTCGAGTTTCCATGGTTTATCGTTGGTGTGTTCTAGGGGTATCCCGTGGTTTTTCACATGTAAATCAAAAGAAGGTTATTTTTGAATGAAATGAAGACAAGTGAATTGAAAAGAAGTTAAGTTATTTAAGATGATTGAGTAGTAGGACACTCACCACGTACCGGTACCGGTCAGCTGCTATTTAAAATTAAATCCGGCTTCCTTGATATAAATAAATAAATAAAACTTTGCTTCGCTTGGTCGTCGTTAGAGGATCCTTTTTGAGAAGATTAGATTGGATTAGAATTAGATAAAGATGATGGCATTATATGTAAAATAAGAGTTGAATGAGCAAAAGGTTATTTGTAATGTGACTTAAATGGAGTTTGCATTCTTTCGTGCAGAAAACGGACCTATTTCTTGCAGAGGCTGTTTTTGATGCCATCTAACTTTTCACAACTTATAATTTTAAACACAATTTAAGTTAATATTAATTTCAAATTCAAGTTCAAAATTCATCCATGATTTATAGTTGAAATCTTTAGATCTCACACAAATCAAAATCTTTTAATTGAATTTCACTCTTATTAAGTAAACTCTCATTGTAGAATTAATCTAAGGCTCTAATCTAATTGGGTTTTAATTTCAAATCAAAATTGAAACACAAAATGCAAACAATTCATGAACTAGAAAAAAAATTATATAAAATTAAAATGCAAAATTAAAACTAGAATATATACCAAAGTATAGAACTCACCAATTGGAGATTTACATAAAGTCAAAATCCAAACCAATGCAATGATTTGGCAGGCAAGTCCTTTTATTTATAATGTTTGGAATACAAAAATGAATAAAAATAAACATTTCTGTCACTTTATGACATCTAGTTATAAAAAAGTCATAATTTTGTCTATATAAGTCGGAATTGGGCAAATTTGAATTTGTTGGAGAGTTTTCTTAATGAACTTTCTAATGAACTAATTTTGTATAAATCTGATATCGTTTGTTAAATCAAATTTGCCTATAAAATTATAAATCTTTTTAGGTTAGCCTTAAGTAACTATCATTATTAAAATAAAAATAAAAGAAAATCATAATGTTGGTGCCCCAATCTTACTAAAGAGAGATGATTCCTTTATTTTGATTGCTAAAGAGAGAAGTTTGAAGATGTGACAAAGTTTATCCTATCTTCTTAACTTGTTGCTCTTCTTTGTATTAAGCAAATGAGATTTCAAAGTGAGCCAAATCAAGCCGAAAACTCCTCATATGTTTATGATATTACCCTTCTAATTCACCATTCTAAGTCCTTTTATACCCTTTAAAGGCCTCATTTTCCACTATAAATTTTTTTATAGGAGCGAAATGCTAATTCAACATTTTGTTGCAAGTAGATACACTCATCAGTTTTCTATGGAAATATTTTGATTTCCGATTTTTGTGATATCATTTGTCATTTAGATGAGAAATAACAAATAATCTCCTAATTTGATCATTTTTTAAAGATAATATGGGTATCCATAATCTCGCATTAGAGGTGAGACTAATTCCATAAATATATAAAATTACCGGCAAGCCTCATGTATTAGGTAATCTCAGAAATAATCGAACTCTAAATCTCTAGTTTAATCATAGAAGCTTAAACTCTATAAAAGTTAACTTTAATCATTTACCAACAAGCTTTGTTGTAATTTGTCCATATTTCTTTTTAAAAGGAGAAAAATAAGGAATGAGATCCTATCCTACCATCTTATTAAAGTGGTAAGGATGATTCAAAATGTCATTATTTAGAACATGTGAAGTCTCCTTCTTAAATATTTAAATGGTTAATTATTTTCAAATACAATAATATATAGATGTATCTTTATAGCTTTGTGAAATTTTTAGACCCACTATTATGAATTAAATGAAAGTATGTGATTAAAAAATCTATGAAATTTATATCCAATCAATATTTGGTCCAGTTTCATTGAAAAAAAGTACATGTATGTATTTTAGATTTAGAAATTAATAAATTATTTAAAATTTAATAAATAGAGTTAACATTATCTTTATCAATATTATTTAAAATTATCTTTACTATTTAGATGAGTGGATAACATCATTTTTCATTAGGGATTGTATGCATGACTGGTTCGTTGAAAAAGACCGGAAAACAAGTGGCGTTTGCGTGAATGAGACGGATAAAATTTACTAGACTCGCCCACCAATCACAAGAAGATGCTTAACAAATCCAAACTAGTCCACTCAAGTATTTTATTATTTCTATTATATATTTTGTAGTATTGCGTCATGCATGACCATTGTAACCGATATGTGGGCCCCACTTTTCCTAAAGATTCCCTGATATCTCCGTCTCAGATAAAGAAACAATTATAAATGGGAAGTGCGACACTCAGGTGAAGAAGAAATCCTTGCTGGGTTAAAATAAAGTGTATCGGTCGATTGGTATTATTTTTATTTTTTTTACCACACACGTCTTCAAGATCTCTACCGCTCTCTTAGTACCAAAACTGTAAATACACGTTGTAACGACTCTACCTCACTTGGGTGATCTTTTTCGCTTCCAACATCAGACGTTCTCATAAACACACTTCAAAGCAGGGGAGAAAAATTGGCCGGCATCGAGAGATATGGGCTGTTTTTTATTTTATTTTTTTTGAATTAAAAAATAAATAAATAATTCAAAAGAAAGCTGATTTTTTTTAAAACGATAATATCATCCGAAATATCAAATCGGACCCATCATCATTTTGATTTTTTTTAAAAGGCTGATATTATGAATATCGGCCGATATCAGACTGATATATCGGCCTAGAAAGCGTACGACCGATATGTATATGATAAGACTCTGAAAAACTATATCACATCAACCGATACGTTTCGTATCAGCCAATATCTTCACCCCTGCTTCAAAAGGCTCATATCTAAATAAGAAAGAGTGTCACTTATATCTCTAAGATCTATTCTATATTCCTCCACAGGCGATGTTGGATTCTCTCTCTGGAGTTGTCCCCCTTTTTCAACGTCACCACTGGTGATTTTCTCTCCCCTCGTATCCACTTGGCGATGTTAGATGCCCTCATGATTTTGCATTGGAATGTATGCCCATAAACACACTTCAAAATGCCTTATGCTGAAATAAGAAACTAGAGTCATTTTATTAAATTATTTTCACAAAAAACTTCAATATCAAAATTATCTTAGAAAATAAAATGGATGAAAACAACTCAAGCTATGAAAAAAATAACAAGACAACTTTTAGGCTTGAATCTTATGATCTTTTCCAAGTAAAATATGGAAAAAACAACTACAGGGTGCCCATTATAGAAGGAATGGAATGGCCGTTTTCAGAACTTTCTCAATCCATGTGGCTCAATCCCTTCAATGGTTTATGGTGAGTCAGCAACTTTCTCTTGGGCTTTTCAGCTTGGCAGTATTAAGATTGCCGCATATCATAAACCAACGTACCTCAAAAAAAAATCCAATCCCTACCTGCCAATGACAATACAACAGAAACATGGCATTTTGTCCAAGGCTTGGTGTAACCTGCACTAGATTGAGACTCACTCGCAAAAAACATGATGGATGGATGGATGGATGGATGGGATATTCTTATTGTTGCCATATAAGGATTAAAGGCATTCAAGTGGTTGAAGAAACATCCTCTTCTCCATGAAAATGGCTTCTGCTGCTGCTTCTACTAGGCCTCATGCAGTGTTCATTCCATATCCAGCTCAGGGCCATATAAATCCCATGCTTAAACTAGCAAAAATCCTCCATTTCAGAGGCTTCTATATCACCTTTGTCAACACTGAATACAACCATGAACGCCAAGTGAGGTGTAGAGGCCCCGATTCTCTCAAAGGATTAGATGGTTTCCAATTCGAAGCCATACCCGATGGTATGCTGCCATCTGACTGTGATGGAACACAAGATATCCCGACCCTGTGCCTTTCAACGCGGGAAAACTGTGTGGTTCCCTTCCGAGATCTCATATTGAAGCTTAACAACTCATCAGACATCCCTCCAGTTACTTGTATCATAGCCGATGGTGTCATGAGCTTCACTCTAAAGGTTGCTGATGAACAAGGGATTCTGGAGTTGGTGTTTTGGACCATGAGCGCTTGTGGTTTTATGGGTTACCTTCAATTTGATCAACTCATAAAAAGGGGCTATACCCCTCTAAAAGGTATTATCGTTTTATTTTGCATTAGCTACCTCCAACATTTCAGGATATTCAATTCATAAACTTTGTGTGTTACCCATTATCAGACCATGTATCTCGAGTACAAACATCAAAACTTGATATGAAACAAAATGATTACTCTTGTTGCTCTGTTGGTGCAGATGAGAGCTGCCTAATCAACGGATATCTGGACACACCCATCGAATGGATACCCGGAATGAGGAACATCCGCTTAAGGGACCTTCCAAGCTTCATCAGAACGACTGATCACGATGATATCATGCTCAATTTCGACAATCAGGAAGCACAGAACACTCACAAGGCTTGGGGTGTGATTCTCAATACGTTTGACGAACTGGAGCATGAAGTAATAGATGCCTTGAAGGCGATGTTCCCTCATCTGTACACCGTAGGATCTCTATCGACAATTAATTCCTTGATATCCGATAACAAGTTGAAGTCAATAGAATCGAACCTCTGGAAAGAAGACCCCAGTGCCTTGCATGGTTAGATGGACAGGAAATTGCATCAGTGGTTTACGTAAATTTTGGTAGCATAACGGTCGTTACAGCAGAAGAGTTGAAAGAGTTCGCGTGGGGTCTAGCCAACAGCGGCCATCCCTTTTTGTGGGTCATTCGACCGGACCTTGTGAAGGGGGATTCGGCAATTTTGCCCCAAGGGTTCGCAGAAGAGACGGAGGGAAGGTCTCTGTTGGTGAGTTGGTGCCCACAAGAGAAAGTGCTCTCCCACCCTTCCATTGGCGGGTTTCTCACACATAGTGGGTGGAACTCGACTCTGGAGAGCATTTGCAGTGGAGTGCCCATGATTTGCTGGACTTTCTTCGCGGAGCAGCACACGAATTGCCGGTACGCTTGTGAGGAATGGGGAGTGGGCATGGAGATCGATAACAAGGTGACAAGAGCGGAGGTTGAGTTGCTGGTGAACGAATTGATGAGTGGAAAGAGAGGAAGGGAAATGAAAGAGGCGGCCATGAAGTGGAAAGAGAGGGGAGAGGCAGCGGCGGATCGAGATGGATCTTCGTACATGAACGTGGAAAGATTGATCAACGACGTTCTTCATTCTGTCACCTTAGATGGTCAACCAAGTCAAACTTCGTGGTCAACTTAGTTGTGATCTTGCAATTTGCACATGCCCACTTTCAGAGGGGAGGAAAGATGTACACGACATTATCCGTTCAAAAGTAGAATCTGCTGTTTTCATGCAGGCCCCGCCAGTCTGTCTTGAGAATTTTGTATTCTCAGTGACTCAAACATGAGAATTCTAAAAGAGCATAATCATTTTTGTAAAATTTTAAGTTTTTCAGTGATTATCATTTTACAAAATGAAATACATATAGATTTCGTTTTACAAAACTACTAGTCTTTTGGTTGTAAAATGTAAAAGAGAATTCTATTGTGATTTATCAATAAATTAATCTTTTACTGTTCAAGGGGGCGAGTTGCAAGTTGCAGCACAGTCCCACTTAAATAATTGGATAATGCGGTCATTGAATCCGAGTGTGACTCGATCGAAGATGGACAGATCCTATTAGACGAAGTTTACAAAGTGGCTCTTAACGCAGATCAATGGAGAGAAGCGGAGGCCCTAACATTACCCATAATTTTAAATAAATTCCAATTTTTAATGTTATCAAACTAATAGAAATTTTTGTTAGAGTATCTTTTCCTTTTACATTAGTAAATAGTTTTTCTTTTCATTTTTTCTTGTCAATGACCCTTGCAGCAATGTGACATCTACTCTTTAAAAGTGCTTAAGAATCATATACATATTAAAATATGGTGTCATGACTCACCCACAACTAAGAGGCACATGGTTAAGACAAAAGTAAATTGATAAATATGAAAAGAAATTAAGTAATAGATTAAAATGATCAATTCATTTTTAAATTGATTCACATAATAATTGCTAAAAGATGGCATGTTGCAACTGAATCTCAAGTTGTTTTTCATTCAAGATTTTTTTTTTTCTAAACAAAAAAATAGCTAAAAAATAACTACTTTGACCGTATATATATTGCCGAACATGTAAAGGAAATAATCTTTTATACAATTGCCACCTTTATGAAAAATATTTTCTATTTTCATTGAAAATATTTTGCATAAATATGCTCTAAATCCTTTGTACACTTTTACTCTTTTGTTAGATCTTTACTTTTTTTTTTAAGAAAAAAAACCTTAATTTCTATTTTAGATCGAATGAACACGGCCAGAATTAACGGTAATAAAAAGGGTGAGGTCATGCCTTATGAATCTTGGAAATTTAATAATTTACATATTTAAAATATTATAAGTGACGTGATATCTATCTTAAAAGTCACAGACATTTATTTATTTTTTTAAATTCAGTGAACAGCTCATCCATTTTCGAGCTACATCATAAGTGGGTCCCATTATGAGAGCATGTCTGACAAGTCAATCACATTTGGCTGTGGAATGAATAAGAAGCACCTGGTTGACTAGTTTGTCCATATTCATGTGAGAGGACCCACCTTGTCTCGCAGCCTTCTCTGCTTCCTCCTTCCACTCCTCTGCCTTCTTCCTCATCTGCTTCCCCTTCTCTCCTCTCATTAATTCTCTCACCTGCGCCTCTACTTCTTCTCTCTTCACTTCGCTATTGATCTCCATTCCCATCCCCCACTCCTCGCAGGCGTATCGACAGTTGGTCTGTTGCTCGGCAAAGAAAGGCCAACAGATGACGGGAACTCCCTCACAGATCGTCTCCAGCATTGAATGCCATCCGCAGTGGGTCAAGAATCCTCCAACAGAAGGGTGTGCCAGCACTTGATCTTGCTGGCACCAACTTGCGAACAAACCCGTCTCCAGTCTCCCTTAAAAACTCCGGCGGAAGCATTCCCGAATCGCCCATGACAAGATCCGGTCGAATGATCCACAGAAAGGGATGATTGCTGCTGGCAAGCCCCCATGCAAACTCCACCATCTGTTCCGCCGTCATGACTGTTATGCTGCCGAAGTTGACGTAGACTACCGACATGGGCTCTTTCCCGGCCAACCACTCCACACACGTCATGTCTTCTTCCCACAGATTCAATCGTATCGACTTCAATGGAACATCAGCTACCACCATGTCACAGAGAAGCGACAGCGGGCCTAGGCTGAAAACATTAGGGACCATCGATTTGATTGCTTCCAAAACGTCCCGTTCCAAATCGTCGAATATGTTCAAGATCAGGGCCGATGGTTGGGAAGCTTTATGTGATTCTTGGGGCTGCAAAGTTGAGCATGATGTGGTCGGGGTCTGTTGTTCGAACGAAGCTCGGTAGATCCCTCAATCTAATGTTCTTTATTCCCGGTATCCAGTCGATGCTAGTGTCAAGATATCCGTTTGTTAAGCAACTCTCATCTGTCCATGATGAGAATCATAAAAATGTGAAATAATTTGATTGAAACATGTAGGATATGAGAGTATAGAAATTAAACATTCACTGGGAATGTGTTTTGCAGGTAAAAACAAAGAAGAGGTAAACTTTTAAAAACTTGACAAACAACATAATTTATTTATGAGTGGACAAAATTGAGGAGAGGAACTCAGAAAAACAACTATTTAAAATGGAAAACAGTAGCAGCTTTGACAATGATGACATCAACCACTTATCCTGTATTTTGTGGCAATCCTTCAATGACATGAGTGAGTGAGCATTGAGTGAGCGAGCAACTTCCACTCTATGGCCTTCTTCCTCATCTCCCTCCCTCTCTCTCCTTCCATCATCTCCCTCACTAACACTTCCACTTCCTCTCTCTTTACATTCTTGTCTATCTCCATCCCTATTCCCCACTCCCTGCATGCATACCTGCAGTTAGTCGGCTGCTCCCCAAAGAAGGGCCAGCAAAATTATGGGAACTCCCCCGTATATGCTCTCCAGAATCGAATTCCACCCACAATGCGTCAGAAACACTCCAACGGAAGGGTGTGAGAGCACCTTCTCCTGGGGGCACCAGCTCGCCAGCAGACCCCTTTCTTTCGTTGAACTCACGAACTCCGGCGGCAGCTTTGCCGACTCGCCCATCACCACATCTGGCCGAATGATCCACAAGAAGTTGCGGTTGCTGTTGGCGAGTCCCCACGCGAACTCCTCCAGATGCTTAGCCGTCATGACTGTCACGCTGCCAAAGTTGACGAACACTACGGATCTGAGCTCCTTTTTATCCAGCCACTCCAGGCACCCAGAATCTTCTTTCCACAAATTCGATCCCAGGGACGTCAAAGGGCTCTCTGGGAGCTTACTGCAAGGAATCGAGAGAGGTCCTATGGTGTAGAGATTTGGAATCATGGATCTGATCGCATGGAGAGCGTCGCATTCGAAGTCATCGAAAGTGTTCATGACGATGGCCAACGCCTTGGACGCTCTCCCAGCTTCTCTGATGAAAAAATTGAACATGATGTCGTTGCGATCTGTTGTGCGGACAAACGACGGGAAATCTCTCAGACGGATACCGTTCATCCCAGGAATCCAGTCGATGGGCTCGTCGAGAGTTCCGTCGGTTAAGTTCTTCTCATCTATTCAAAGTTGAAACGGTGAATATCGATTGAATATTAAAAGAAAAAATCGTGTTTTATACTTACTTAGCAAGCCTGAATATTTGATCAGCAGTAGATTAAAGCGAAGAATAGAGAGCAATGCGTTGGTAGCGATTGTACCTTTGAGTGGTACCATGCTTCTATCTAGGAGGAATTGGTACTGGAGATAGCCCAGAAAGCCGCAAGCTCTGGGAGTCCAGAAGAGCACGGCAGGAATTCCAAGCTCCTCTGCGGCATCGAGAGTGAAGGTCATGACCCCATCAGAGACGATGCAGGTGACTGGAGGGATGTTGGGAGAAGCGTTGAGTCTGGTTATGAGATGGAGAAACGGTACCGTGCAGTTCTTTGTGGTGGAATCGGAAAGCGCCGGAACATCTTGGGTGGCATCGCGATCTGAGGGAGGGAGTCCGTCGGGTATGGCTTCGAATCGGAAATCGTCCAAACCCTTGACAGAATCAGGGCCTCTTGACCTGAGGAGACGATTATGATTGAATTCAGTGTTGACGTAAGTGATATGAAAGCCTCTAGCATTCAGAAGCTTGGCAAGTTGGAGCAGAGGAGTGAGGTGACCCTGTGAAGGATATGGAATACACACGGCGTGAGGTCTCTCTCTCTCCACCCAATCGAAACCCATCTCTCTCTCTCTCTAACTCTCAATGTTTATGCCAATGCAATTAATGGGTCTGAGATTGCTTATAACGAAAAGAAATCCTTAGAAAACTTTTTGTCATATCTGGAATTCATGATTTAGATGGATGCGATTGATAGTGAGGGTTTTTATTTTTTACCCATCAAAGTGTAAGTCGATGATTGGCTCTTAACATGAAATATCGATTTATTAACTACAAAGGAAACAATTGCCGTGTAATATCCCATATACTAATTCTTTCTTTGTATAAGTGAATACTGAAAAAGATTGAATTTACCCACAAAAGTAATTGGATCAAGTAAATAAAGAACAAGTCTAAGAAAAATGAATTTAAAGAGATTGAATAAAGAAAATAGGTCTAAAAAATATCATTGAAGTATACTCGGAAGGAACACATGGATAGAATATGGATGCAATCTCATGCTTGTTGAATTATACCACTCGATCAAATCAGCCATATAAGACCAGTGTTCCATGACATTGCAATTTTTAAAGACCAAGTTCATAAAGCTGATCAAATAGATGTATCATTTCACATCTATCCTCTTCATGTGACCCCTACATATTTCATCCGATCATGTTGATTTCTAATTAATTTTTAGGACCATTCTCTCTATCTTATTCTCCTTAACCCAATCTCTTTTACCGCTCTTACACTAAATCATCAATTCAAATATTCAATCTCTCGAGTGTCTTGGTTGATAACTATGAAATTCTTGAGAATGACTTACATTAGAGATTGTTATATATGAACATGAGACTTCTATATTCGAGAAAACTCACTTTCAATTGCAGGAGACTGGATTTAAATCTCTTAAGATGCTGAAATTTACTTGTATATGCTCTCTACTTAAAATATCTAAGCAAAATTATGTTCCCATTCGTGTTTTTCCATAGACTGCAAGATGCACTCACACACTCTAATATCATCAGAGCCACCGCGTTTTGAAATGAAACCACAACGCATGAATCAGCGTCTTCTTAGCCCTCTAGGGGTTGAACAGATGATGCCCGCATCAGCACTTCCACTCCAATGGCTTATATTCATAGTACCTCTTCTTGCTGAGAAGATCCGTCCACAGAAAATACAGGCTTAATGGGACTGTGTGAGGCTGCAAGCAGCTCCTGCACTGCCATGCAGGGCTTACACTCGTTGCACCGGTTGTGGCAGCTGGGCCGCATCGATTCCAACCAGAAACAGTACCTAGATAGACCCAACATCATCAAACAGAACAGGTGTAAATTCAAGCACAACCTACCAATGAAATGACAATGTTTTGTTGTATCTGATGCTGCAAACTCATCATTCAAGTAACCTGAGGAGCAGAGACTGGATGGTCTTCCGTACATGAGGTCTGAAGTAGGAAATGTAGAGATGTGACCAAAGTAACTGCCATGTATAGAAGGTCTAGATTGAATAAGTTCAACGGGGCTACTGCAATTATCTTAGCTGAACATGAAGAAGAAGATGACGATGAAGATGATAAGAAGATGAAATATATATTTTTTTCCTGTTTCATAGTAGGTGACGGAATCTTTTGGGAGCACAAGTTAGAAAGGATGCCCATGAAGTTAAAAAATGGAACGTGAAGGGAGAGGAAAATGGAAGGAGCTCTCATCAAAACTACCAGATGTGCTTCCACACTACCATGTTTCTTTTTCTTTCTTCCAAGGTCCTTGGTTGCTGTGGTGAAAACCATACAGGAAGGGGATCAAAATCGAAAAAGCTTTTGTGGTTGAAATGAATTTATGGCACCAAATCGATTTTTTTTTTTTCAGTATATGCCATTGAATGATTGAATAAATCAATGTCAATGAATAAATGTAGAGAGAGAGAGAGCACCCAGTTTTCTGGTAAGTGAGAGCAGGTAGGATATATGAAGTGCAAGTAAAAATTGACGGGACATTGGAAAGACCATAATTCAAAGAACCCTAAAAACCTCAAGACCCCACCTCTCTTTAAATACGAGAGTGTTGGATAAAATTCCAGATACACACAGCCTCTCGCAAGCCACGGACATCATAATGTTGTCTTTTGTCAATGCACTTCAATTTTCTTGAGAATAAATATAAAAAAAAGCCGAAATAACTATGTTTTTGGTTCTCTTGTTGCAATTTAAATCATAACCATCTATGGTCAGGCATATCAGCCAAAAATTGAGTTTTAAGTTCATGTTATTCTGACCATTTGACTGAGACCAATTCACTCAGATCCATGCTCATCGCCACAATTATGCATGCTCGTACTCTATGCTCTAGTGTGGGAAATGTATAGTTAATAACTGAAGAAAAGATAATGTGCATGGTTCATTTCTAAACCCATTTGTCACCGATGATAATGTCCAAGATAGTTGAGGTGTGCCATAATATCCAACTTCTTTTTAAGGAGTAATTACTGAAGAAATATTAAAAGGAAAAAATACTTTAAAACTTGTGAGACACATGTTTTCTAATAAGATAAATGATTTCAATCATCATAACAATAGCCCGTGTCAAAGATAGGTTCCAAATTAACAAGAATTCTCCAACCTACAAGAAGACCCACTTTGTTGCTAGTTTTTATACTCCATATTTTGTACTTACACCTCTGATGCCTCTTTATTAGTATATATATATGAACCATTTCTTAAAAAACAACTGACAGCAGTTCTTTTAGGAGGGTAGGTTGCCAGGTTATATTGCTTTTGAACAATGCAACTGTTGCAGTAGAAGTTGAGCTCCTTCAACAAGCACTTTCACCACTTCACCTGCGGGTAAAATCTCTTTAATGAGGCCCACACCTTCACCTGCATACATGACCATGCTTTCGATATCGCCTGTTGTAGTCATGTTTGGTGCAGTACCAGCAAAACGCTGAATCTCTTTCTCCTGATATATGGAAATAAGACGGAATAGTTGGAAAGAAAATAAAAGTCATTTTATAGAACACTCAAAATTGATTAACTCATCAAAATGGCTGATTTGATGAGTGAAATGGTTGTGCAAAGATAGTCTTAACTTTGTTCTTAATTTCATTTCTTTGCAGATCCACCTCAAGGATTTAAGTTGGCACTGATCAAGAGAATTCCAGAAATAAGATTCTTCTAAGGAATCAAGTTATTTTTCTTTAAACCCTCATCTAAAAGAATTGGTAGAACTATAGGAGTCCAGCATACAACAGACAGATTCACCAATTGGCAAAGAGCCAAAGACCATATCCAAAAAGAGAGAGAAGAATGTGAAATTCAGAGTCACTATGAAGATTGTTGAAGTTTTCCTTTTCCTCAAAAGTGAATTGCAAGCTCATGATAGCTTTCACTAAAACATTTACACAGTGTAGGCTCTGCTCATTTTCAGATCAAATGGGGTCCGACAAATCTGAGATAAATGATAATTATATATATTACTGTTTTTTTCCCTAAAATAGAGCCATGTTATTGGAAACCAACTTCATAAGGTTGGTTCACTGAAGAATGCAATTATTTCTAATTAGACAAATTTCTATTTTCCCAATAGATTCTTCAATAAACAAGTATAAACTAACAATTACGAAGAGGAACCAATCACACTTTGAACTTAAAAACAGATGACAGATATTTTTCTCATGTTAATCTTAAAAACCTAAATATATTAAAAACCTATTTAAAAAAAAAAATCATCTGGTAAAAGCATGATATGCTGAAAAGAATTGCCATAGAATACATATTCATCTAGACGAGTATGGCAATGTACAATGAAATGTCACCTTTTCTTTTAAATGAAAACAAGATTTGAAACACAGCATTGGCAGGTGCTCATAGTTTCAACCTAAAAGTTGTGAGCCCAAATCCTATAGACATCATTTAGGCAATCATCTGATAAAGAAAATTTTCTGAAATCCAATCATAAGTATCAATTCGAGATTGATCGGATAAATGGCTCCAACAATGATGATGATGGTGCTAACAACTTGAACCCACAACATTTAAGGTTGCAGAAGAACCACTCTAAGAGTCCAAATATTAAATGTTTGACATAGAGGATATATTTTATTGCCAACTTGAATGACCACAGCCACAGATTCCAAATGAGCACAGCAAAATATTCTAATATCCTTTATTTGAAAGGAAATTATAACATCCAGCATAAAACTGTCACTGAAAGAAGTAATCAAGATGGAAATTGAAATTGAAATTGGAACATCATCATCATCCATTTTCCTATCTATCTGCAGTTGGTTAAAATCAGCAGATTTACAAAAAAGAAACAGGATGCTTACCATGCCATGTATTGTGGAATGCCCAATGACAGGCTTATTGACCTCACTTTCATTCTCCGGTAGAAGTCTCCAGTCAGTAAAGGAAACTGTCTGCAGAACACGGTGTGGTGCACCAGGCCATCGTGAACGTCCAAATATATTTGTATACTCGGTTTCATCTAATTCAATTAGCTTTCTTTTATATGTTGGGTGAGCATTGCTTTCCTTGGTAGCAACAAACCTGCATCAAGAAATATATGTCGATCAGTCTGCTCTTAAATGAATTTTACATGACATTTGACAAGAACTTGAGAAATCTCAGTTGTATTTGGTAGCAATGATGCCCAAATACAGTAAGGATATGGCAAGTACATGTCATGGATACAGAGGAGAGATTTTAAACATAAAAATCAAGTATCAGATATGTTACTGTACAAAACTGTTGGTTATTTTGAAGGTAGCTGACTCAAAAGAGTGACACTTCTCTACTCTCAGGGACAGCAACAAAATCAGATACTCATTGCGTAGACTGTTTTGCCATCTTTCAACAATTATTCACCAATAATGCTGATCTATATTACTACCTTCTCAAAAAAATTAAAAATAAAATAAAATGCTGATCTATATTGCTGAATTAGGGGAGGGAGAGGGGTGTGGGGAGGGTTGGGGGATTGAAGTGATAACTAAGTAAAATGATAGACTATTACTGCATTTGAGTTGCAAAGGAGGAAAGAACAAAACAGGCATCCACCTGAATGAAGTCTCTCCTTTCTATGACAATGCAAGTGTATCCATCTTCAAAATGCTAAAACAGATTATAATTTTATGTAACTAAAAACAAAGTAGACGTCGTTATGGACCTAGTGCCTAGGCAAATTCCTTGAGCACCAAGCATCAATGCAGCAGCATAACCACGTGCATCCACAATTCCACCTGAAGCAATGACAGGTATATTGTGTCCAGAGATACCAAATCTACTACTCTCAGCAACAGGGTCATCAGTCCATCCTGCAAAAATATCAATAGCAAAACAACAACAAAATAATTGCCAAAATCCAAAACAAAAAATAAACGAAATTAGGCAAAATCTTAATTATTCTTTTTATTTTCCTTTACAAAACACTTACAATCATTTAAAGATCAAAGTTTTGTACATAGATTTTTGATTAGTTTACTGTTGCATAAAAGGTTATTACTTTTAGTCAGTTAAAATCATTTCTCTGCCATGTATTAGAAAAGTTTTCGGAGAGAGAGGGAGAGAGATCTGAAACTGACGTTGGAACTTGGAAGCCCATACAAGAGAAATTTCAAGCTGACAACAACAACAACAATAGCCAAAAGAAACGATCTTCAATGATACGAAGTAATACATATACAAACAATTAAGGAGGCATATACCCAGTACCCATCAAATACATGAAAATGGAAACAAAATATAAAACAAGAAATTTATGATACACCCCCAGATCTGAGAAACATGTTGCTTTATCAGTTTGTTAGAGTGTTAGCATCCAGCTTCGACTTTTAATATATTCTACAAAATGAAGTAGAAAAGATCTTGGCCGGAGAAATTGAACCATCTTACACAAGATTTTGTTTATTTATTTTTTGTTTTTTGTTTACAAGAAGAGGCGGGGCAATGATACTGTCTTTATTGATATGAACTAGTCATTACTAATATTTTGAATAAATGAGACCATCTTGAGGTAGAGACCAAAAGCACTCAGCAGGTTAAAAACTGGTGAACTGGATTTCATGTGTTACAAATGACCAACTGCATTCAGAAGTCAGATGTCAATACCTGGCCAATGACATGCCCCCCCGCCTCACGTCCTTGGACAATGATTGCATCAACACCAGAATTCATTGCCTTCTCTGCATCTTCGAAACAGCCAACCTTTCATATTCAAAACATTCAAATTAGCAGTAGGCTCATGGTGAAACATTACCATCATCTAAGCCATTTATTCCATCAATAAGGGGTTGGCCTTTAATTTGGTTTTGGCAAATTATTTCCATGGACCGACAGTCCTATCTGACGCCTGTAGGACTTGAACCCACAACTCCTAGGCTGTAACAATGAGCCTTGACCAGTTGTACTATAGGTTCTTATTAGGCTCATGGTGAAAACAAATTGCTCATAATCATGTAAAGCTACTTCACCTGAATAATGAATAAAATTTAAAACCCTACCAAGAAAGTTTTAACATAAAATTGAAGATGATTGATGGATCTTCATCACCATAAACATATAATGAGGTCATTAGATTACCATTTTGGCATTAAGGGGCATAAAAATTTGACAATATAATAACCAAGAACCACCAAGTAAAACTCTATGACAAAAGCACACTATCTTTTTCGTCAATTCATGTTTACGCATTAAGTGGTAAAATTCACAGGAGTCGGGAGGCAGAGGCAGAAATCTCAAAAGAAACAATCGAAGAAAATTGCACAAAAATCAGCACTTACGTGAGTTCTAGTGGTCAATGGTAGTAAATTCTTCGTACATATTACCATCAACCATAAAACAAATGGTAATCAAACCAAGGATGCATCAACAAATTTCATAAATAAGTAGTTTTTATTAGTATATGAGATTGATAGATTTAAAGGTTAAAACATTACCAGATCTAAACAAAGCCCTATTTCAACAATAAAGGTAAATGAAGTGGCATAATAAAAAAATCAAATAAATACACATACAAGATATTAGAAAAGCTCTAACAAAGTTATCTCTATCTCCTAACCCTTATCCCAACCCTGACACTGAGGAAATCAAATGTGAAACCCTGTCAAAGAATGCAACAAGATGAAGCAGGAAATCTAGCATTCACTTTCCAAGGTAGGAAATTTCTCTCATATTCCGAAACCAAGAAAATTCCACAGTGTTAAGACTTCTGCAAAAGCTTATCAATAGAACTCCTACTACCATATTTCAATGGAAAAACCACCAATTTTGACACACTGCATAGACCTTATAGTGAAATATGAGTAGCTTTCTGAATGATAAAGGGTGAATTTGGGTGTAAACAAAATTGTGAAATCCTAGAATATTTTGGTAGAGTGGGTCAGCTGTGTACTGAAGGGTGAACATGAACTCAAAATCCACGAAAATCAGAATCGGTAAACCAGTTTCTGTGAATCCCAAACCCACAGTTGCCATACATTCGGCCACAACATTCAAATGCACAATTAGTGTAAAAGTTATTTTTTTTTCCAAAAAGAAAAAGAAAAAAATCACCGATATAAACTCATCAACTTTAAATAATATAGTTCTTATCTTGTGTAAGTACTGACATGCCACAGGCATGATATAAACACAAATGCTCCATAATCAGGACCATGAAAGATCAACAATTTTTATAACTCACTTGATGAACCATAATATAGTTCTTATCTTGTGTAAGTACTGACATGCCACAGGCATGATATAAACACAAATGCTCCATAATCAGGACCATGAAAGATCAACAATTTTTATAACTCACTTGATGAACCACCTTTACCCCTGCTTGATGCGCTTCATGTACAAGCTCATTTGGATATTCACCCCAGGAAATATGTAACAGTGCAACTTTCTCCTCCAATATAGCCTTTATATTTTCCTTGTGAGGAAAAGCTAGAACAACACCAACTCCAAATGGTTTGTCTGTCAGACTTCTTGTCTTTCTTATCAGCTGCCTCAAATAATCAGGAGACTCCTGGTAAATGACAATTATAGAATATCAATAATTGCTTACATGATTACAGTGACTGAAAATAAAGGACTGTTCTAGATACATCTAGGGAAGAAATTTTAAACAAACCCATTTGAGCATACACAGAAATAGAAGATAGAAGAGCGCATTCATTTTAACTCAAAAAACAAACTGAACTTGTCACCAATGAGAAGCTTGAAAAATCACCAGTCTCAAATTACTGCTGCACACTGGCTTCATCATGCCACTTGCACTGCACCAAACTGAGAACTTGGATGTACTCAGGCTGTTCTAAGGTGTCAAACACAAATGGACCACTGATCATAACCACAAAATTGGCAGTCCATACAAATATTAAATTGGTTGACCCTTCCCAATGTCCTTTCCACTGCCCATTTTTATTCTTCTGGGTTGAACAGATGAGTTAGCCAAATCAATAAGAGTTCATACAGGGTTGAATACACCAGATCAATGGCCCAATAACGTTACTATTGGGGACCTGATCAATACACCAAAAGCTCAAGACTAATGGAATGCGGAAAACCAGGCCCTTTATCTTTTGCCATACTAGGCTGGCCCAACTCGATGCCCATACACCAAGTAGGTCCCCCCACAGGCACGTGCCAAGTCATCGATGAATCTCAACAGGGCAATTTGTAGCATTTTCAATTAGGTCCAGCAAGTAAATTATTGATTTGTTTGTGTCTACCTAAGAATTATAAACCATATAATCCATAAATATACTTGCCAAATTGTGAATTATAAAACCCTTTTTACAAGGAAATTTAATGACCATGGTAAAAATGGGTCAAATTGAACGAGTGTTGTTCACTAGTCCCACAAAATGAAAGAGATTTCATGGATTAGGGGCATAAGAAATAATGTCCATTGGGAGTTGCACGCAATCCAAACAATGCTTGATAGTGGTGACTGTGCACCAAATATAGTTTGCCATGAACATTAGTTCTATTGGCTTCTATTGGACGACCAACAAAGACGGAAAAGTCAAGTTATCTGCAGATGCTTATTCTACAAATCTCTCTTATAGGCAACCCAACCAAAATGCTATGCATCCCATCTTTACAAATGGTTATTCAAGTCATCATGCAAATCAAGCAGTCGCCTAGCAGAACCCTTAGGTGGGACATGGGTGTGGGAAAAGTATGTGCTCATACAACCATGTACAATTACTGTTTACTTCCTTGGTTGAGAGAGGTGAGGACCAATTCAAATTTTTTTTTTTTTTCATTTGTTGGTAAAATTGAACCTTTCCTACGGTGCAACCCCACTTCACACTTAGTCCCTCATCCAAACACCACAAAAGTTTATTGTAAAACCCTTGGCTGGAATGCTTGGTGTGAAGGCAAATCAAAGTTGCCAGGATGTTGAAATGGGCACAAGAAACAAAGCAAGAATGTATTGCTTGAAAATGAAAATTATTAACTTTGTAAAACTTGAATAACATGTATTAGAGGAGGGAAGAGTAATATGGCCTGAACCACACCCAAACCAATGGAACCAATGCAAGGTAAAAGAGCAGAAAGAAAATAGTAATGAACTGATGGAAGGATGGTAAGAGGTTGGAGAAGCTTGTGTTAGGCCTAGAAGAAAACACCCCAACCGCCTTACCCATCAAAAAGCAAGCATGTAACAACATAATGCTCAGTCAAAAATAGCCCACATCCCAAGCTCAATACAATATAGAGGACCTTCATTGAACTTTGATCTTCTGTTGTATTAGTAGCAGAAAATTTTCTTCTGCAGATTACATGGTGGCATTTTGCCATTTTTCACATTTAGCATTTGAAATCCTTCTTACTTTTCAAATGTTGAATGTGAAAAAAAATGGTGAATTTGCCAGAATCTCATTGGTGCAGCATCAACTTTTCCGCTGTTTGTGTAGTAGATGATCCGAACTCCCATTTCGAAAAGGAGAGATGCATGGCCTGAATTACAAGCCCCTTCTCACCGTGCCTTGTATGTGGTAAGGCCAGTTTCAGATATGGAGGGCACCCGGTGGAACCCACCATGAAACTAATATCTAACATATATTAGACACGTAGCCTTGAAGTTAGTTCATTGGCTGTCTTTTCATTTCTTTCTAATCACACATCTGATGCTGAGCATGCACCAGTCATCGGTAAGATATCTAGGATTTTGTAAATTAAACATACATAAAAGTGAGGGGAGTTGTTCGACACGGTGGAACCCACTGATGAACCACTTAGATAAATGAAAGGTACATACAACCCTGTTCCTTTTCAAGTGACTACACCACTATCAGAGGAGTGGGTATTCCTCAAATCTACAAGACGAAACAACCTAATTTCAACAGAATATATATAAAGAAGAAGTGTCAAATTGAATATGGAGAGTAAATTTGTGTTCTCTCATCTGTGTTGAGAGACCCGTATATCCTTTGTATTAATAGAAGAACTGAGGTACACAGATAAAGAAAAGATAAATACAAAGATAATCACATGAAAGCAAATCCGTAAATGTAGGGATAAGAGATAAGAAGATAGGATGATAAGATCAATTCTAATAAGAAGAATACCCAATCGGGAGCTCTGAGTAGACCGATGCCGTTGGCATTGGCAACAGCAGCAACAAGCTCTGGACCAGAAATATCGGGTCCCAGAGGGGCCTGAACAACTCCATAGTCGAACCCCAAAATCCCTCTCCACCCCATCTCTCTCCCTCTCTCTATTTGTGTAAATCTTCGATGGATGATAGATAGATAGATAGCGCACTAGAATAGAATTGAATTGAATTGAATTGAATGAAACTACAGCTCCTCTCAGTCCTGCTCTTCAAGAAAGGCTGAAACCAAAGGAAGTAATTTAATTTTAAATAGCTTGGAACGAACGAAAATACGAGACTGCGCGTGGGACTCCAGTCTTGCGTAAGCACTTACATCACAGGAGGCCGCCGCCACTTGAAAATTTTAGTCTAAAGTTTAAACAACTAAGACAGACCTCGGCTTCTCCCGATTGGTTGTTTGATGTTAGTGATTAAAATCCTTTAAATATAGATTGAATAAGAACCTGTATAAGTATAGCTGGTTAAAAATTATAATTATAGGGTAGAGATTGTAAAAGTTGAAATCAAAGGAACTAATTTAAAGGGGTTTGAATGAAAATACGAGACACTGCGTGGCACTCTAGCCCTCCAGCGTAAGCACTTACATCACAGAAGGCCGCCACATCAAAATTAATTTTAGTTTAAACAAGAAGACAGACCTGGGCTTCTCCCAACCTAGCCAGGATCAGAGCCCAAGTGGAGGAAGGGTTGTTCAATATTAGAGATAAACTTACATATAGTTTAGAGGTTGTAAGTTCAAATCTATAGGATATATATATAAATGAGAGGTTGTAACTTCACATCTGCAGGATAAGTGAGAAAATGATGATAATGAAGAATACATATATATTTACAACCTCTAAACTATATATAAGTTTATCGAAAATCTTAATAAAAAACAATAATTAAAATTATCTTCGTTTTGTAGATCTGATTAATAGATCATTTAAAGGCAACCCCTCTATCAATTCCAACCCAACCTCTTTACCTGATTCCATTCATCATTGCATTTGAAAATTTGAGTTCAATAAATATATGCCCTTTGTTGCACGGACTAAAGCACATGAGTGCAATACAAGATAAGATGAAAATCATAAATGTCTTCCTAACGATGTTAAGATGGCATGTATCTTTGGTGGATTTTATCTTCTATAACAATTGAATTAAAAGATAATAATCAAATCATAAATTTAGTAATTTTCAAATTTTATAAACTTTTATAAATTTTACTTCAAAGTTTAAGTGTGACTATTTATTAAATGGTTTAAACATTATTCCAAATCCATCTATTTATCAAACACATGTTCAAATCTGTTAGTTTACAACAGATTTTGATAGACTCCGTCTAGGTTTGAAACTTTGAGCAGACGCAAAAACTGTAATAGCCTGACCCAGATTGGGCGTAATTTAGCTTAATAAACCTTATTTTGACCGGTGAATCTCAAATATTACGGTTAGGGCTTTGAGAGAAGCCCAGGTGTGGCCCAATCCGAGTTCGAAAACTCAGTGATTCAGCTCGTTCAGCTAGAGGGGCAAAATGGTAACTTACCGCTTATTGTTATTTTTTTATAAATTGTGTTATTATGTGATTATTTTTTATTCATATTATTCTCCTTAGTCAAAGATTTGTATTTCTGATTTTAAAATAATTTTATTTTCAGAAAATGGTATTTAAAATCGCCCGTTAAAACCCCGAAAGGGAGTAATAATTATTTTAGATGGTTCTGGAATGAAATCATTTTTGAAACAAGTATAGTATGTTGGACCATTTTAAGTATGGTCTAGTTATTCTTTCGAACCCCAAAATGAGGTTTTTAAATTGTTTTGTTTAATTAAGCAAATAGTGTTAAATTATGATTTTTATTTAAAACAATGGTTTTTAATGAGTTTTAAATCTCCTAATTTTTATGGTGATTAAAGTTTTTAAACCCAACTTATCTGTAAGGTTGGATTAAAATTCTTGAGCTTTTAAAATCATGTTTTAGTTAAAAATCAGATTTTTATTAAAACAATGTCTTATTTGCAAATTTGGAAGTATGGAAGGACTGATCTGCAACCAATCCAAACAGTATGGTTACTGTTTGGAACGTCAGCTGCAGCTGCATGCGGTCGCACGAAGTGGCCATTCGGCCACCTTTCTCGGTTGATTTCCTATATATGTGGCCTTTCCCAGCTGATCCAACTCCCAGCAAATCTATCTCTCCTCCCTCTCTCTGTCTCAGCTGTTTGAAAAACCAAACCCAGCTCTCCCTCTCGGCCTCTGTTTTACTGTTTTACAGTTTTATCACCCGTAGCTTAAGAGGAAAGATTTTTTCAAAAGTCAGATTTTCAGCCCAGGAACTCCAGTGAAGGTAACCACTGTGTTCCTCTTTCAATTCCAGTCGGTTTAGAATCAAGAAAAATCAGTTTTGGCCATGATTTGAGTAAGAAAAACCATTTCAAAGTTTAAGGAAAAACCCGATTTTTAGTGTACCAGTGTGCTTTTAGTGTTAAAATCGGATGGCCTACCGAGTTTCAAAGCTCCAAACCTCTCCCTATGGAAAGAGGACTCCCAGAGAAGTCCATCGGACCAGCTAGATGTGGAAATCGAATTCGGGAAGCCCACTGTTTTCGGATTCGTATTTCATACAGTGACTACCGTCACTGTCTGCTGTTACAGACAGTGGAGGAAGACGGCTCTCGGACTGTCCGAGAGGACCCCTCGGACGTTCCGAGTTTCACCCGAAGCCCAGAAGCGCCCGAGGCTAGTTTGACTCGCCCGGATGTTCCGAGCAAAGTTTGGAAGGACCGAACCCCACTTGGACGATCCGAGCCTCACTCGGGATATTCCGAGACACCAAACCCACTGAGACTAGTTTTTCAAACTTTTTCGGTTCGGAAGGACTTCGGATGATCTGATACCTGATCTTCGGATCATCCGAAGTCAGTATCTAGTTTAGGCAGTGGTTCGGATGATCCGAAGCCACAGTACCTGGTTCCGAGGCATGTTCCGAGGGACCCAGTTTGTAAGTGTTAAATTTTGCTTGTTTATTAATGCATGTGATGTTAGTAACTATTTAAATTAAAAATGTATTAACCCTCTTCTCTTATTACTATAGTGTATCTACTATTGTATTCACTTCCAGACCAACTCTATTGGTCAGTAACTGAGTGATCTCACTTCCAGGCCGACGCTATATTTGTCGGGCACTGAGTGATCTCGATGCCTTACTCAAAATGTCAGATCTAGTCCCATCTAGAAGACAACCGAGAAGTGACCTGAGAATTTAGACCTAACTTAATAAGTCAATTTGGTCAATGCCCAGAAGACAATATGAGTTTTGGATTAAGCACCTTATTATTATATCTTGTGAATTATTGTAATTTAAAAAGGATAGAAACCAAGTAGGAGACTCAATTCCATATACCTTGTATATTTTTGGGAAAACAAATATGATTACGAAATACTACTTGCGTGTATGTATTTGATGCTATGTATGATGATTTATGATTGATTGTGCACTTGTTTGCTTGTTTGAACAGAGACCGCGATACCACACATATACGGTGAGGGAACTTAACTTTGCAGTAGGTGTAAACAGGTTTTATTTGAGATAGATCTTGAGCAATGAGATGTTTCAGATTTGATAAACTCACTCATTTGCCTAGACATAATGCACTGTTGTAAGAAGTGCTCATGGTAATGGTGAATGCTATGATGTTAATGTGAAATACTGCTTCCACGTACCTTTTACTATTAAACCATCGCCGAGGGTGTCGGTTACATCTACTGGACCAGGTGGGTCAACAGTGACTGATAATTTGTGTTAGTACTGGTTTTGAGGTGTATACCGGAGATGTACTTGAAAGGATGTATTTTGACCGTGTCGGTACTTAATACTATTAGTGTCAGTATAGTATCTGGGGGGGGTTACGTTGGATGACAGCTTGGTATGACAGCAATAATGGAAAGATGATGAGATGATGGAAATGATGATGAGATTTTACTTGATATTGTGAATTTATTATCAAGCATGAGATGTTATATTGCAACTGTTGATTATATACTAACATGTTGTTTACTTAAACTGCACTATTATATTTCCTTCACTGAGCTAGTTAGCTCGCCCCACTCACCTTTCAGGAGATGAACCCGAGGAGGAGAACCTTCTGTTTGAAGCTTAGAATGGATAAGCTGTGGTATTGCTTTGGGATTCCCACTGAGGGAAATACCCTTATCTTTGCTTTTTGGTTTTTGGAACTATTAGTTTTTATAAAGTACCATGTGTGGTATTTGATTTGTGTTAATATGATGTACTAAGACTACCATGCTACTGTAGTTACTCTAATGATGATGAAATGATAATTCGATGTTTGGATTTAGGTGTATTATTGTTTGTGTTTGTGTCTCTTGGGAGGGACTTATGGTATATGTTTGAATCCACATGTTGGGATCATGCGTGACCTGGGCCCAACTGTTGATTCGGTCCAGTCAGACTTTCTTGAGTGTTGTCTTAGCTTTAAAAAAAAAAAATCAGTCGCGTTCCGAGCCCACCCTTCTGGTCGGAGCGTGACAAAAACCCTACTCGTTACTTCAACTTGGACTATGGCTGCGTTTGGATGAGGGATCAATTTTAGAGGGATTACTCCGAGTAAAGGTCACCCTTGAACTGTGATTATTCTTATCTTGTTTGATAATTGTAGTGGTAAAGTAAAACCTTACCATAAGGGAAAAAAATCTTATTTGGTAAATACAAGCAATGATAACATGATATATTAATATTTTTTGATTTTTTTTATAAAACATAATTTTAAAATAATATTCATGAAGTAAATTTTAATAATATAACTTATAATAATATTATCTATTTTTTATAAATTATTTTTCATAATTATAATTTAAAATGAATACTTGCATTCTAACATTAAAAAAATAAATAAAGATTTTTTTTTGATATTATTATTTTAAATCCTAATGAATGAATAAAAAAATCAACATATCTTTTCATAAAACATTATAATTTATATTATATAAAAATTTAATAAAAATATTAATTCTCATAAAATTGTTAATATGTCAGGTTACCCCTACTTACAGTTACCCTTACTCAAGGGTAACTCTGGGTAACCCATGCAAAATTTACCTCTCATCCAAATGCATCACGTTGAAAATATTGACAAATTTTTAAAATAAACATTCAACAAAATAAATTGCTAATTACTCTAAAAAAGATTAACATGAACCTTAAACTCTTTTGTAGTTTCGAGACCCTTTCGAAATTAGACAGAATCACTCCTTAAAAATAGGATTTGACAATTATATTTCATAAAATTATATTTTTATTTTTTATATTATATGAATTAAATAAAAAATATTAATTCTTATAAAATTGTTATGTCCGATTACCCTTGCTTACAGTTACCTCTACTCAAGGGTAATCCCAGGTAACCCTCGTAAAATTTATCTTTCATCCAAATGCATCATGTTGAAAATATTGATACATTTTTAAAATAAACTTTCAAGAGAATAAATTGCTAATTACTCCAAAAGAGATTATGATGAACCTCAAACTCTTTCGGAGTTTTCGAGAGCTTATCGAAATTTCGACAGAATCATCCCTTAAAAATAGGATATTTTGACAATTATGTTTCATAAAATTTTCTTTTTATTATTTATACTAGATACATTTAATAAAAAAATATTAATTCTCATAAAATTGTTAATATGTCAGTTTACCCCTATTTATAGTTACTCTTACTCAAGGGTAACCTCCATAAAATTTACCTCTCATCCAAATGCATCATGTTGAAAATGTTGACACATTTTTAAAATAAATTTCAAACAAAAAGAAATTTCGAATTACTTGAAATATTTTATTTTTTAAATTATATAATATATATTTTTTTGAAATATTTTAGTTTTATAATATTTAATTGATAAAGAGAGAAAAACAAGAGGTATTGAGGAGTTAGGTACTGTGAATACCCCAACCTCCAAGGGGTATTCAAAAATGAGATAAGGGGGTAACAAGTGGTAAACCCCCTTTTACCCCCATCCAAACGGAGCCCATATCTCCTAGTCCTATACTCCTATGACTCCTATAACTAGCAGATTGGCTCAGATCCGATCGTATTGGGCTCTGGACTTGATAATGATAAAGCCCAAGCCCAAGCTCCAGCCCAAGCCCGTTAATTGGAGAACTGGACAAGCCCCTCTCTCTCCTTTCGTTTCATTTTCTTCGCTTTCTCTGCTAGAAGAGAAGAGAAGAGAAGACGAGAAATGGCGGAGGAAAGTCCGCATTCCTCCACATCACCTCCACCCCTACGCCAAGAAGTGGCGGAGGCCTTGACTCCTCCACCCCAACTCCAACCAGAACAAGAAGCGTCGTCTAATCATCATCCGACTGCTGCGTCTGCTGTCGAACCGGTTTCCTGGCCGGGTATTTCTCCACCTCCTCCAGTCCGTCCCTTGCATCCTTCACCTCACTCTCAATCCATCCTCCTCATTCCTGTTCCACAGCCCCAGAAGGTATCCGTCGTCTCCCCTCCGTACAACTTCCAAACCCCTTTCAAGATTATCTCCTCCCCTCCTGACACCCGCCGATTCTTAGAATCACCTTCCGGCTCCAATTTCCTCGGATTCATCGTCTCCCTCTCCGACTCCGTCCGCGGCCACAAGATATCAGATCCTTGCCCCAGTGAGACTGAGCCCGCCATCTCCTCCCTCCTCTCCCTCCTCCAAAGCCTCCTCCTCTGGATCGACGACGTACCCCCTGTCTCTAACCAGTCCTCCCGCTACGGCAACGTCTCCTACCGCACCTGGCACCGCCGCCTTTCCGATTCCGCTCAACCCCTCATCACCGATCTCCTCCTCCGCCCCAGTTCCTTCGACCCCTCCCCCGCCGTTGAACTTGCTCCCTACCTCACTGACAGCTTCGGAAACGCCAGCCGCATCGATTATGGCACCGGCCATGAGACCAACTTTGTTGCCTTCCTTTACTGCCTTGCCCGCCTCGGTCTCGTCCGGGAGGAGGATTACCAGGCTATTGTCCTCAGGGTCTTTGTCAAGTACCTCGACCTGATGCGGAAGCTGCAGACGGTCTACTGCCTTGAGCCGGCTGGTTCGCATGGGGTTTGGGGTCTCGACGACTACCACTTCCTTCCGTTCATCTTTGGCTCTTCACAGCTCATCGATCACAAGTACATGAAGCCCAAGTCTATCCACAATCAGGACATTCTCGAGAACTTCTCCCACGAGTACATGTATCTCTCCTGCATCGCCTTTGTCAAGAAGGTCAAGAAGGGCATTTTTGCGGAACACTCACCGCTCTTGAATGACATCAGTGGGGTGCCTAATTGGAATAAGGTGAACTCCGGGCTGCTCAAGATGTACAGAGCGGAGGTGCTGGAGAAGGTGCCCATCATGCAACATTTTCTCTTTGGCTCGCTTATCAAATGGTAAATTCTTATTCTTCCTCTCAGTCTAATCTCTATCACGATTATTAATGATGCTCTCTCTCTCTCTCTCTCTCTCTCTCTCTCGCTCTCTCGCTACAAATGCCTCTTCAATTTTCTCTTGTAGATTTAGGTTAGAGCTACCCATAAAATTGCCCTTAAACAGTCATTCTTGGTTCTCTAATTATAAATTGACAATTCCCTACGTATTAACAAAGTTTACGCTATTTGTGTCTTATTACATCCATTCTTTAATGTCACGTAGTGCTAGGGTTGAGCATGCATGTTAGTAATGAAATCAAATCAAATTTTCATTTTCAACCATTTCAGTAGAAACAAATTAAATACTCAGTTTCAACCTTTTCAGAAAAGACAAATGGCTTTTAAATTCTGGTAGTGTGTTAAATTACCTGTGAAAAGCTTGGGGAGAGAGAGAGAGAGAGAGAGAGAGATCTAACATGGCGTATTAATGAGTAGAAACTCAAAATCTCTACTGAAGTTCTGCTAAAAAACCCTAATACACAGACAACCATCAGTCGATGTGTGAGTGATCGTATTAATGAGTAGAAACTCAAAATCTCTACTGAAGTTCTGCTAAAAAACCCTAATACACAGACAACCATCAGTCGATGTGTGAGTGAGAGGGATAGAATAATCCCCCATCTATTGTGGGCATGAGTGAGCTTGACAAATTTGAAAGGCATTACAATCTCCCCCATCTATTGTGGGTATGAGTGAGCTTGACAAATTTGAAAGGCATTACAATCTCATGAAGGTGTAATCCCTGAGAGGAGGTATGGGAGTTAAATCTAAAAAAATTCACAAAAACATAAAAATCTAAAAGTTTTTGAAGTACAGTTTTTTTTTATTTGTGTTTCTCCAATCGATAATGGTAGAACACTAGAACTTAATCATAAAGCAAGTATGATGGTTTTCTGTCTCTTTACAGAAGCTTTATTAGTGTCACATGGTAAGCCAAAGAACTCTCATTGTTTAAGAAGGATTATGGTGTATCCAATGATAAAATCTAAAGCAAATATTCATTGCCAAATGTCCAATCTGACAGATCAAAAGGAAATAGTCCACTATATTTGTTGACTTTCATCTTGACCATTAACTTCATTACCTTTTATTTTATATTTAGCAATGACCTTCATTCTTGTTTTTTGGTGATTTTGAGTTTCACAAATAATGTCTTGATTATGAATATACAATAGATTTTTTTAGCTCAGCACACATCCCTTGAGATCAATTTTATCTTGTTTTAATGAAAGGACATAATTATAAAATGAAGCCACTTGGCCTTTTTAAGATTGTATCCGTAGTATGTAAGAGTAGGACAAAAGTACCTTTTGAGAATGGTCTCAATGCACTTTGGTTCAATCTCGAAAAATACTGTTAAGAAATTGATCATATAAAATGAAATTTCCAAAAAGTCAAGAATCAATACAAAAGAATATGATATGTTTTATTATAAAGTTTATGAGTAAAAATTTGTACATACTTGGTTGATTTTGGGCATGGCTATTTTGGCTTTCTATCGTTAGCCTGTATTTGAGTCTACTTATCACTTACTACTGATCTTTTGCCATCTTTCTGAGATGAATGTGAATCGAAAGAGGGGAAAAAGTAAAAGAAAATACCAAGTTTATTTGTTGGCTATGTGGATGATTCAGTGACTGGTTGTTTCCATTGGAGGGTTCTGCCCTTGTTTTGCCTTTAATACTAGGCATTTTTTTTTACTTTTGTTTTCATTCAAATGAATTAACACTTCTTACCTGAATTTGTTTCTTACTTGATTTCTTTCCTTATTCAATGAAATGTCAATGACCATATAAGAAGTTAGGAAAAGATATTTTCTTCCAATGCATCTATTCATGTCCATTCAAGCTGACTTTGAAGAATTTGTGGCCATGATAGATAACTAATTATCTACTTTATAATTGGCATATCATGTTCTTTACTCCCTGTGGTTCTTTACTGTGCTTACTGATATCCATTCTGTTCTGTAGTGGGTTCTACTGAGATCTTGTTACTGGATGCATCATCATGGTGATTGCATCCGAACTGAGTCAGATTCCCCATGTCGTCTCGTCCCCCACCCCCCCTCCCACCACCCCCCCTAACTGAATTACTAAATTATTGATACAAGTTTGCTATATCGAATTGCTTTCTTGGGTTGTTGTATTTGTGTAACTTAAGATTGCTTAAAAAATTTGACACATTTGTATTAATTCATCATTACATATAGTCATTAATTCTTTTGATTTTTTTAATTCTATTTTTTAATGGTTTTCAAAGATTGTCTGTCTACCTTTACCCTTTCTGATCTGACACTTTCAGTGAAACCACTAATATTTATGGCATCTAAAGTAACAGTTTCCACAGCATTCCATTTATATAAACAAAAATGTGGGAGTGTTGGTATTTCAAATATGAAAAGATTGATTATAAGATATCCTACACCGTACCTGAGAATTTTTTAAATGGTAACTGTAATTGTATTAAAAATAAAAGGGACAAGAAGCGAAACAAAGAAAAGGGATCAACCCTCAACCTCCCTAAAGCAGCTAAACATGAAGACAGCCCAATACACTCTTTCCAAGATCTCGAGATATCTGAAATGGAAAATTCCTGGAAATCTGCCAGGGAGAAGGCCCAAGCATCACATTTGGCCATAACTCGACACATACACCGTGGGGGCTCTCCACTCTCGCTGGACACCCTGTTATTGCGTATACTATGCCTGAGAATATGCAAGTATATCTGTTTTTTACTGAAAGCTCCATTAGGAAATCTTCAAAGTATAAGATGCCATAGTTATCCTGCGTTCTCCTTGAATCATGGTATAAATTCTATGTTGTTCTTTATAGAAAAAGAAGAAAATAATTTGCAGCATGGACAGATCTTTATTAGTGGTATGCATTATGAAGTTGTTTGTGTCATTCTTTTGAACATTTGATTGGGTGGGAATGTGCATTGCTCTAATTTTTGTAGTAACTTGCAATTGTTACTGCACCAAATTTGCAGGGAGTGAGTGGAGAGTCAGCTTCAGAGGGCACATCACTTTGGAAGTGGAACAAAGAATAGATCATGATCAGCATTGAGTGCGACTGCCTTTAAAAAAATGAGTTTGTTATGATGTTATGTTCATTTGTTTCTCCCAGTCCTCTCATTTTTGTTCATGCTTATCGTGAGTTTACTTTCTATACCTCCAGATTCACACAGCTGCGCTTTGTCAAAATATCTCTGATATCCTAATAAATAATGAAAAGTTTCCTGTAAAGATTGTGAAAAAAAAAAAATTTGTGCATTGTCTGAAAATACATGAGCATTCATCTCATATTGTGATTCTTTTTACAAGGACCCAGATTACACTGCTTTTGATTCATATCATATTCTTCCTCTGTTAATTTCCCCCTTCAAAACCATTAAAAAAAAACTTCCTTCAAAATCTGTTAATAACCTTTTTCTTTATGTGAAATGATATGTGAAAAGAAGGGTACTGCATGATGATGAGAATTGAGCGGCACAAATTGGGAAAGAAGATATCAACAAGGATGCGTTAGATATACCTGGAAATATGGGCTCTTGGGGTGCTTTTGTACCCGAATTGTCTCTCATTAAAAAAATCTTGGGCTTAAATCTGAATTTTTCAGAAATTTTGGCTGATATTTCTGAAATATTGGTCTTTTATTCAAATTTTGGCCAAAATTTTTCGGTCCAAGAACCAAAAACTTTCTCTTGTTCAAAATGTTTAACTGAGGTCGTACCTTGCTGTGTTCGGAATAGGCAAAACATTTAGGGCAACTTCGCTCCATGAAAATTTTGTACTATGGAAGATTTTAAGTTGAAGGGAGAGGAGGTTGAACTAGTGAAGTCAAGAATGACCAACTCGGAGAAAACGGTGAGAATTTTTGGTAAGTAATACAATTGCAAAATGGGTGAATCTGTGGTTTGTCCTGGCTCCACTTGATTGAAAATACCTCTGATGATGACTGTAGGCCAGGGAAATTTTGAAGAACTGTCTCGTGTTGTAAACCTTATGCCTTGATTGGCCACTGGATCAGAAATGGGATCACGAAGGACTGACAATAAGACTGATAAGGAAATCTTTCATTGCCAGAAGTTGGGATTAGGGGTAAAAAAAACGGCCCATCCGAGATCTCGGACTCGATGAATACCCGGCCGATATTTCTCTCTTTTTTTTACAAATCTCAGCCGTATCGACCAATATTGGCACGATCTCGGTCATATCGGCCGAGATTTATACCTTTGATACGAACCATTATATTTGAAATTAGGAAATAATATCAGATGTAAATTATAATTAGATTCTACTAATTGAACTACAAGAATTTTTTGTAACTTGATTTGTTTTGATCATTTTTTTAGCTCTTCCATGTAGGAGTATTGTAGTAGTTTTTTAAAATTAATTTTTTTAAGGTTTCATTCTAATTTCGATTAATTTGAGTTCTTTGATATTGGAATCCAAACTTGACTCATGTCAAGTTTTTTAATACTTGAAAATATCCTAATTTGAATATGAATCTGACAATATGAAGCATATTCGATTTTGATTGTGTACCTAAAAATTGGATACAATCTAATTTTTAATCAAGGGGATGCAATATACATGTAAACAAAATCCAATCTAAACCAAATCACAGAAGGGCACTGCTCCAAGAGGAACTCAAATCTTGAACACGTTTGATACTCCCTTTGTATCGAAGCCATTTTTTATAGGGTGGCAAGCAGCGTAACGGGCCAGTGATGAAGAAAGAAAAGCAAGTAAAGAGTCATCTCCTAATGATTCGTTTTTCCATTTCTTAAATGAATGGTCAAAACATATAGAATTATCAATTTTACCAGCTAAAAATAAAAGCATTAAAGAGAGAAGAGAGTGAATGAATTGCAAACTGGGGGAATCCATCACAAATAAATCAGTACTCAGCAGTAAATCCAAGTGAACCATAAAACCCCTAGCGATTTAAATAGTTAAATCTATTATATTAGAAATAACGTCAAACATAAATACATGATTCTAGATTAGTCAAAACTCAAAAACACGTAATATTTTGTTAAACCAGAAAACAAACCCATCAGCCTGTCTGAAAGTACTCATGTCTAGACATCAATACTATCTCTAATTAAAGAACCCAACTCAGCTAATTGTTTGTCCCATGACTGAAAGCCAGACACAAACTAAGGATTGTAGTACTGCAATTCATCCAACAAGAACTCTCACTTCTCCTCATCCGACTGCTGTGCAAGGAATTGCTCAGCTATGCTATCATCCCGCAACATCCTCAAAGCCTTACTCCGCTGTTCACGTTTCAGTCCCAACTGATCCACGACCTGAATGTAATCACTGGTTTTCGGCTTTGACCATGTGCTAGATGCTACCATGTCTTTAATTTGAGAAATGGCAATACCAAAGGACTCAATATCTGTGACGATCGCATCTGCTGAGTCAGCCCGACTTCTTTTACCGCAGCTTGAGACACAAGCAGAAGACCGTTGCTTCTCCTGCTTGTGGACTTCTTGGAGCAACCTCTTCTACGTGGCCATCACTTGAAGAACCTTGTGTCTTCTCATCTCCAACGGCAGGGTCTGCATCTATTTGGGAGGGTTCATTGTATTGTGGCCTATTGGACAAGCGTATATCTATCCCATCTGCCACACGATCTCCAAATATTATCGCCATCTTCTCGTAATTCAGCGGTTGCTTAATTCTATAAGCTGCTGCCTCAGGATATTTCTGCAATTGTAGTGGTAAGTATCATTTTCCTAAAGGATTTTTCTTTTTTTTTAAGAAAAAACATACATGTAAAGCACAAATACTGAGAAATACTTACCTTAATGTATTCGTCCCATGCATCTCCAATTTCATATACACATTACATTTCCTACAATCATCCCAACCAAAGCCACTTCCATTTAAAAGGGCCTTCAGAATAGAAAATTGCTTCTTGATAGTTTTTAATCTATTTTTTAGCTTATCCTTGAGAAATTCATGTCCGAACTCTTTCCTCATCTCTTCAGGCATTACATTCCACGCTTCACTTGTGAACCCCCCTGATGGTTCTCCCCAAGTTAGCTTGTTTCACCATAAGATCGAGGAAAAACTCATCATGTGGTGGATACCAAACCAGATTCTTTTTATCTGTTTTGCTACCCTTATTTATTTTCTTCTTTTTCCTACTAGTGTCAGAACCATCCCCACTGCCAACAACAACAGCCTCTGTCTGTACACCTTCGATTACTAATTCACATATATAACATTTTAATGTGAATAGCTAACATTTTATGTAACAAGTATCATTCTATGCTTAGAACTAGAAGAAAAAGAACCAATGAGTTATTACTGACAGCACCTAATCAGGAAATACTGAAATGGTTTAGAAGATTATGGAAAAAGAAGTGTGTGAAGCCCATTAAATGAGGCAAGATCTTTTCAATTCACACTGAACAGAAATGTTTTTTTTATCAAATTCATCAATCAAAAGACAGTATGGAAACAGGCCCGGCCCTGCCTATAGGCGAAGTAGGCTGTAGCCTAGGGCCTCCAAAGAGCCATAACCCCTGTAAGGCCTGGCCCAAAACTGCGTTTTGCACACACGCCGCACGTGTGGACCGCGATTCCGCGTCCGTGCATCTTCCGTTCGAGTTTCCACCTTTCGAAACGCTCAAAATCACGACACTGGGAACATTCCTTTCGAGTTTCGACCCTTCCATTTTTTAAATCCGAAAAATCCTAATAAAATAAAATCATCAAGTGACATTGCCGCAACCTCTCCTCTCATTGCTCTCTCTCGCTCTCTTCTGACCTCTCTCTCCGTGCTCTCTCTCGCCGCTCCTCTCTCTCAGTGTTCTCTCTCGCCCAGTCATTCGGCTTGCTCAATTGCAGACTTCAGACTTGCAGGTACTTTTTTCATCGATCCCGTCATCCTGAATTCCTGATGGGTATTTGAAGTGTAGATCTGATATTCCTTTTAATCATCAATGACTTGTTCTTACTCGTTATTTATAATATGATTCATTTTGTTATATGCTACTTCTGTGAGCCCCATGTGGGAATAGAAGTAAATGAAAAATACAAACTTTCTACAATTCTATATCGGGCATAGGTTTGCCCATGGCATATTTTTTTATCCTATAATTTATTTTTGAATTAATATTTGCAGTGAAATTGATTCTGCAATTGTGATTAATCTTGTGTGGGCGAGACGGGACGGCGAGCGTGTGACCATTTCTTCAGGTTTTATTGTTCTTTAATTTTGATTATTTAGCTGCTAATTTTTTATTGGTTATCACTATCATTATGTCTACTAAAAAACATCCTTCTATCTTGTCTATTGAAAAATATATGTTAAAAGAACTTTTGCATTTCAAAATATGAGAAGAAAAATTTTAAATAATATTTTATTATAAATTTGATTTTTATATTTTATTTGGATATTTCACATTTCGTAAAAAAAATATATGGTTTTTTTTGTGTATATATAAGGGCAAAATGCTCCATCTTAAGAGTTCGCCTATGGCCTCTCAAATCTCAGGGCTAGCCCTGTATGGAAACATTTCGTCACATGTATTATTGCGTTTGATACGTCAATCCAAAGAAAAATCAAGACAAACCTCGGCTTTAAGGGCCTGAGACATCTCTCCCATCAGCTAATCGATCTCCAAAGACTATTGCCATCTTCTCATAATCTAATGGTTTCTTAGTTTTATACAGTGCTGCCTCAGGATATTTCTGCAATTGTCAAGGTAACTATCACTTTCCCAATAATAGGTGACCAATGCAAACAGAGCATGTATAGGGAGAAATAATCACCTCAATATATTCATCCCAAGCATCACCAATTTCATGAACACATTTCCTACGATCATCCCAAACAAAACCCACTTACATTTAAAAGGGCCTTCAGAATAGAATACCGTTTCTTGATTGTTTTCAATCTATTTTTCAGCTTGTCCTTGAGAAAAACCTGTCCAAATTCCTTTCTCGTCTCCTAAGACATTATATTCCATGCTTCACTTGTGAACCCCCCTGAAATGGTTTTCCCCAGGTTAGCTTGCTCTACCATAAGATCGAGGAAAAACTTATCATGGGGTGTAATCCAGACCAAATTTTTTTTATCTGTTTTGCTGCATTTTCTTGTCTTCTGCTTTTTCCTACTAGAGTAGGAAGCATCTCCAATGCCAACAGCAATACCATCCCTCCATCCGCCTTCCTTTCCTAATTCACATGATATTTTCATGTCTGAGTAACCTTGTATGTTTATAATAGCAAGAGAAGATGGTATGATGAGTTCCTACTTATAACAGCAAGATAAGATGGTATGATGAATTGATTGAATCCCTACTCACAGTCCCCAATTAGGGAGAGTGGTAGAGGTGCGGAGTAAAATGGAGTCACTAGAATGCAAAATCCATTAAACCAGTGACTTACTATGAAAAAGGAGGGTGCAATCTTCTCAAAATACAGGTTTTTGTTGTTTGAATCTGCTAAATCTAATGACTGTCTAAAATGAAGCAAGGGAAAAGATGGGCTGGTCGTGCACGGAGTTAAGTCAAGGATGATGGTTTTTTTTTTCCTTTCCCCGGAGTGATGGGTTTAGATGATGAACCGAAGGAGTGTTGGGTTCAGATGATAAGAGAAAAGACTGGGCTGGGTCATGTTGGTGTTAGGGCCTCGGTTTGACCGAGTCTATGTATTGTCAATTCTGTGATCGAGCGTGACCGCGTGTGTTGGACCTTGCCTCGGAAGAATTTGAAGATGTCAGAAATCTGCCGGAAGATCTACTATGCATTGAAGTTTCTACACTAGACACGTAATTGGCACACAGGTAAGTGGATCCTAGTGGACTTTAGGTCAAGCCCAAACATCCTAGAAGTCGATGGTTAAAAAATTGAAAAACTGAAAAATATTTGGTCTCAGCCTCGAGCCCTCGAGACTGAATTTGGTGAGAGCAAACCTGTCAAAAACTGTATTAATCCTCGGCTCTCAGCCTCGAGACCTTGAGGATTTTGTCAAGGCCTCGAGACCCTCGTATCTAAGTAAAAATCGTGACAACCTTATTCGACATGTGCTCTTTAAGCTTAGTTGTACTTTGACTCAAAATTACACAACCTAAGAGGGGCAATCTGGAAAAGGCTCCTCGTGATTTTAACTTACAAAGATTGTGGAAAATCTTTTTGAAATCTCAAATGGTATGGAGCCACCTCATGAGTCAAAGATTATGGAAAAGGTTGAGCCACATCATGATTGGCAATCATATACAAATCTGGAAACATTATAAGGCTCCTCACATTTTGAAAATGTCGACATTTATGGTATGACTTGGTGTGATTTAAAGTCAAAGATTGAGGAAAATCTGGAAACATTTTAAAGGCTCTTTTTTATTTGAAATCTTGACATTTATGGTAAGTCTTAGTATGATTGGCAGTCACACATATACAACAAATTAGTGATCTGGTTGTTGACAAAACATCACTAGAATTAGGGTGCAAAATCTGGAAATCTTATGAACTATTTTACCAAATACAACTTGGAGGCCTCGAAGCTGAACCGTTGACAGAACTTATTATAAATGCTGTTTTATTTTAATGGAGATCTGGAAAATTGGAAAACCCTAACAGCCTCTAAAGACCTTCCATTACCTTCTCTCCTTTTCTTCTTCATCATCCTTTGCCAGGAAAATGAAAAAGCATTCAATGCTTGTTTTGTGAAGAAGATGAGGACTTTCCTCAAGACCAAAATCCAATAATACCTTTGTCCTAGAACCTCTGCTCCGCTGTGCCAAAGCTTGCTCAAGGAAGATCCAGATTTGAAGGAAGAGGCGCAGAGACATTTACAAGAAGAACACACTTTTTGAAGAATTGATAAGGCCCAAGGCAAGTGTTCCTCTTATTCTTTTTCTTTGATTAAAGTTGTAAGGTGGATTAGAACACTGTGTTCGAACCACCAAAAAAAATAGGCGTCGAGGATTAGACCATGGGGATTGAACCTCTATAAAAAATTAAGTTGTACTATCTGGGTGAGAAGCCCATTCATAGTGTATTGAGTCGACTCGAGAGTTGGGAAGTCTGACAGTAGATGTAGGTTTAGGTGAACCGAACCACTATATATCATTGTGCATGTGTGGTTTGTTTTGATGGTTTGATTCATTTGTTTATCACTTGCACACGTTTATTCCGTTGCACATATTGTTAAATTGATTTATTTTAAAAAAGGGAAATAAAATCGAATCAGACCTACCCCCCCCCAAGGTCTTACATCATTCTAGTAACGGAATTTCAATTGGCATCAAGAGCAAGGTTACTCTGTGTTTGATTTAACCGTCTGGAGTTGATCCTTTTTTCTAGAACTATGCATTTCGGTGAAAGTTTAGATGTAGAAAGACCTCCTTACCTTGATGACTCTAATTACAATTATTGAAAAAGAAAAATGAAAATATTTCTAATTTCCTTAGACCCAATCGTTTGGGAAGCCATCATGAAAGGTTGGTCACATCCTATAGAATAAGTGACCATAGGTTCACAAAAAATGATAAGACCAAAAATTTTGAACCTTTGGGATGAGTGGATGACATTGAGAGAAGCATGTATGATGGTAATTTCAAAGCTCTCAATGTCATCATGTGTGTTGTTTCCCTTGATGATGTAAAAGTAATCAAGACTTTTGAAACAGCCAAGGAAGCGTGGGAATATCTGGAAAGAATTTATGAAGGTATAACTATTTATGAGAATTCCAGAATCCTCACAACCTTCACATATTACCATAAGGAAGACAAAGACCAAGATCCTACGCATAAAGCCCTTGTAGTACACACTACACTGAAAGATGATCCTGATGAAATGTATGTAGAATCTATGGACTCTAAGAACACCACTCTAAATGGTGCTAAAGATTCTAGAGACAAGATTGGGCTTGGTCACAAATTGGAGAACGTTGTTTTGCATGTCTTGTTCATTATGACCCAAAAGACCAAAAGATATGTAACTTGTTTCTACTGTAACAAGATTGGTCATTTTGGACATGAATGGAAGTTAAGGACGTTGCACTTTGAAAATAAAAATATTGAAAATCATTCAAAAGGTGCAAAGAAAAAGAAAAATAATTTTAGAGTAAAATCACACCTTGAAAAGAGAAAGAAGGAAAATTATTTTGCTAGTGTGAATTTCTCTAAGAAAAACAATGCTTCACATCATAGACATCATCCCTACGTTGGCACATCTTATGGGGATGTGACAAGACCTCCAAATGTTATGAATTAGAATAATATAATGAGGATCTCAAATTACCGAATATGGGCCAAATATTCTAAGATGTGGAATCAAAATGGCCAACATCCATAAATTTGAGAAGGACTAGATCAAAATTTCAAGTGGATTCAAAAGGCTTAAATGATCCAGTATTCCAAATATTGATTCATTTGTTTATCACTTGCATACATGTTTATTCCGCTGCACATATTGTTAAATTGATTTATTTTAAAAAGGGAAAATAAAATCAGATCAGACCTATTCACACTCCCCCCCCCCAGGTCTTACATCATTCTAGTAACGGAATTTTAGTTGGGGCTTAGGTCAAGTAGACACCTAATAGGATCCAGAATTAATATATTTTATTTTTAGCAATATTTGATATTTATTTATAATTTTTAAATATTATTATTTCCATGGTAAGTTGTAACCATAATTCTATTTATAGGTGTAGTGAGTGATGAAATAATTAGAGAGTTTTCTAACACAGCCATTAGCTAGGAGACAGGTTCTTCCTCAAAGTGAAACCAAAAGAGGTTGATTTTCCCTTGAAGCAAAATCATATCCCTTATTTTCTTTTTCTTTTCTTTTTTCCATTTTCCACTATCTCTTATCCAAGTTCTTAGCAATTTGGTATTAAATCCTGTCTCAATTTCCACCAAAACCCAAAGTGGTTGCAAAACAAGACTCTTTTTTCGACCCACCATTCGTCTTCGTTGTCCTAACCCATTTCCTGCGGCCAGATCTAATCTTTTTTCGCCTTCACCATCCCCACCCAGATACACCAAATATAAGGACTCCACCATTCTAAAGAAAGCCTATAGTCGAAGTTTGCAATCTTCCACAAGTCTTCAGCAGCATCTTGAGTTAGATCCAATTTCTTCAAATCTAATCAAGGAAAATTCATAATTGACTCAAATAAATTGAGAGAATCCAATTTCCAAACCAAGAATACAAAATTTCATCAAAGTTGCAATGGCTCTAATTAGGAAAAAAAACCTAAAGCTTCCACTCAAAAAAAAATTGAATAAGGCTCAAATTTCACTAGAAAAATTCGATACCATGCAAATTTTCTTAATGACATATAAATCAATTGAATTCTAGAATTAATTAAATACAGGAACAATAAATAAATTTAAGCACAAAAATTAGAATACAAAAGACTAGAGAAAGAACTTACTTCCACAAAGCAATTGAAAACTACAGCTCAAGGATGCCTTATGGTCGCCTATGGCACCTTTATTTGTACTAAATTTTTGAAATTTAATTACAACATTACCATCAATGGGCGATTGCCATGTGGAACCTCTTCCTAGATCCATTGGTCATACCCTTACATGTCATTGGACTGAAAAAAGAAGAAAAACTAAAAATATAATAAGGGATGTGAGCTCATGGCTTGCCCGAAGGAGAGGATTTCTATGCTAAATTGATCTTGAAGAGATAAGATTGATGATGTTTTGATAATGTGTGAGCTTTATCCTTCTCTTCTTGTCCCGTCACTCCTTGCTCCCAACTCATATGTCCACTGTATGAGCTCTTCATTTCAAACTTTTAGGCCCATGATGTTTTGATAATTTGTGAGCTTTATTGATGAGGCGCATTCCCTTTCTTTTTTTGTTTCCTGTGTGTTTTATTTTAGTAAGGGTAGCCTAGGTATTTTGTTTTTTTAGTAAGATTGAAAGTTTATTTAAAGCCTTGTAGCTTCCTTGAGGCAACACACACTATTGATAAAATAAAAGTTGAGATTTCCGCAAACCTTTTGCGATTATTGGAGTGATTCTTTGGGGCGAAAAGCCTTGGCGTAATGCCACCTTCTTCTTAAGGGTATTCTTTCTTCTTCTTCTTTTCTTCTTCTTCTCTCTGTCCTTTTCTTTCTTCTCCAAAAGTTCCTTTGTTGCTGCCGTAAAACCCATTACCATCTTCCCCTACTGCCGATACACCCAAAATCCCATCTCTGGACTTCTGCCTCTTCCCAACACCTTTCCGAACTTCAACCCCTCCCATATACCCTTCCAAGCTTGGTCGCCACCACCCCTCCTGCCCAGATTTGTTGCCGTCACCTCTACCAGGCCCTCTCCACTTTTCGCCACCACCATATCCACCCCTTTTTCTGACCCAAAAGTCATCGCCACTTCCAGACCCTTCTCTTTTTTCTTCCGTGATCCCGTAACCCCGCCGTAATCCCTATCGCATCCTGATTTACCCTCTCCCTCTATTTCGTAACCTCCAGGCCACACGTATCCCTTTTGCTTCTTCTGTTTCCCCTTTTTTTTATTCCTTCATGTCTAGTTTTCAATTTATTAAAGCCCATTTGATTCACTTAATACATTATCTTGTGGACCCCTTTATTCTCATTGAGCACATTAGTTTATTTGATATTTGTATAATTATGTGTGGTAATTTTATATTAATTAATTACAAGTATTAATTGAAATTTAATTTTAGTCCATTTAGTTCATCTATTTTAATTTTTAGAGAACCAAATTAAATACTTCTAATTAAGCATTTATGATTATTCTATCCCTTATCCTTTATCTTTTATCGTTCTCTTCTTGTCCTGTCCTCATTGCTCCTTATTAGTGGACCTCTAAATGTGGGCTTTTGAGGTCCAAAACATGTCAAATCAGACCCTAACTCATATATCCACTGTATGAGCTCTTCAATTTACACTTTAGGCCCATTTAGACCCTTGAAAAGACGCCTCCTTTCAGTGTTTAATTTATCATGAAATTTTAGAGTCAATTCTACAATTTCATCAATTTATTCATCAATATCTTCCATCGAGCCTAAGATGTTAGTACCTACGCACCTCAATCCAAGTTAGGAGAGACTGTGAGGGATGACTTTTGGTGACCTATGATCTTTTTTAGTGTGAAGCATACCTTTGAATGAGGGTATCATAATTGGATGAGACCTTAGGAAGTACCAAAGATGGGTATTGAATCACACATGGATGCCATGGGTTTCGGAGAAAAAAATGATATAGGAGTATCAATTTTGGAATTTGTGGTAGTTTAATTAGTCATACCTAACACTTTGTTCCAAAACAAAGAATAACATCTTATTATGTATAGGAGTATGCAGTCTAAGTCTCAAATATACTTCTATCTACTTAGGCGTAGAGAAGTAACTCATTGTAGGGATTGTAAAGTCATCTCTGGTAAGTCTCACAACACAACATAGACTTTTAATCTTGAAATTGTTTGTTAAGAATAGATCACAAAAAAAATAACAATGAAGGAGCCTCCCAAAATTGGATGGTGGAATTTGAGAGGAGAAAAAGCAAAAACAATGAAAGACAAGGTGCTTCGTAGTGGAGAGTATTATAGGGATAATGATTCGAATCCTAATGAGACGTGGGGTAGGATGTATAGACATTAAAAATATAGCCACAAAAGTTCTAGGTGAAACTAACAGAACTAGAACAGGTTTGTAGGAGGACACGTGGTGGTGGAACACCAAGGTAGAAAGAGATATAGATGAGAAGAAAAATCAATTTAAAATATGAAAGAAATCAAGGAATATGGTTGATTGGAAAAATTATAAATTAGCGCAAAAGACCGCTAAAGCTATAAGTAAAGCTAAATATAAAACCTTTAATGATCTGTATGCCAAATTGGAAACGAAGGAAGGGGAGAAAAAAAAAATTCTACTCTCGCCAAGATGCGGGAGAGGAGAAGTAGAGATCTTGACTAGGTAAGATGTGTTAAGGACGATAACCAAAGGGTATTAGGAAAAGACGGAGATATTTAGAAAAGGTGGGAAACCTACTTTAGAGACTTGTTACACACTCAATTTGAAGATGGAGGTAATTAGGAAGAAGAGGTAAATGAGGGGATGATGAACAAAATAACCAAATAAGAAGTGAACCAAGCCTTGAAAAAGATGAAAAATAGAGCACTACAACCGGATGGCATCCTAATTGAAGTTTGGTCTATTTTAGATAAATGTGGAGTGTGTAGCTTTAAAAAAGATGCCTAATTGAAGTTCGGTCTATTTTAGATAAATATGGAGTGTGTAGCTTTAAAAAAGATGCCTAAGGAGTGGTGCAAAAGCACAATTTTTATAAGGACTCCACCAAGGATTCGCTTTAAGCCATACATATTCGCCGCTAATCATGGACGACTTAACATTAGGAATCCAAGATGAAGTGCTATAATATATGTTTTTTACAGACGATAATATTAATTAGTGAGATGAAACAAGAACTCAACATTAAGCTAGATTTGTAGAGGAGAACGTTAAAACCAAATGGTTTGAGAATTCGTACTAAAACAAATCTAACTTTAGTGGTTTAGGCGATTGACGATAACTCAGTAAAAATAAGAAACGACTTAATTGTATGTAGAGATAAATTTAAATATTTGGATCTATGATAGAATCTTAAGGAGGTTTCAACTCGTATATAATGAATATGATAAGAGTAGGATGGCAAAATATAGACAAACCAGTAGAATCTTGTACAATAAAAGAGTCTCCCTTCGTCTAAAAGGACGATTTTATAAAACAATTATTGAATTTGCAATCCATTATGGAGCAAAGTGTTGGGCAATGAAAAAAAAGACAAATACACAAAGTCAAGAGAGTGTAGATGCATAAGTTATGTTAGACAGTGTAGATGCATATAGTACGTTCGATGACTAGTTTAACTCTAAATGATGGAGATAAAAACGAGGACATTACGGGTGATTTAGATATGTCTTCGATAGATAGATAAATTGAGAGAAACTTGCTTGAGATGATGTGGACATGTTAGTAAAAGACCAAATTCAGCTCCCGTGCGTAGAGTGGAGATGATACTAGGAGGAGATCTTCGAAAATATAAAGGTAAGAGATAAAAAGGGACACAATAGACAGTAGAATAACTAATAATATAATATTTATGATATGATTGGACGAAAATAATTGGTATGTCCCCTATACAGAAAGATTGATGCTGATAATGACTACGATGATGTGAGAAGAAATGTGGCATCGCTACTGCCACCGTCGACACCACGTCAGCCATTGTCATCTCTCGGAGATCATGCTGCAACCATCCAAATCGCCGGCCTCCTTCCAGCTTGACACCGAAGAGAGAAAGGAGGTCGAGCATCGCCACAACTTTAGTCGTCACCATCACCGCTCTTTTCACTGACATTTTCTTGAGCAAACGTGATTCACGTCCTTCTCTCTCACCATCACCCTCTGACCCTGTATCCCACCCTTCACTGCAACTTGTCACTCGTTGGAACCCTGACTCCAATTTTTTTTTTTCTTTAGTTTTCACCCCCCCTCTTTTTCCATAGTATTATATCTCCTAAAAGTAGGGCTGAAATCGTTTCAGATCGATCCGACCTGACCCGAGTCAATATTTATTGAACCTGACCCGATCCGACTTGACTCGAATTCTAACCCGACCAGCATTCTGAATCCATTTTAGTCTAATTTTAGTCGGATCAGGTTGGATTAACTTGAAAATTCCTCAACCTAACCCGACCCGACCCAAATTCCATACAGATTTTGTCTCTCAACCCGACCCGACCTAAATTCCATGCGGGTTTTATCTCTCAACCCAACCCGACCCGACCCGCACAATTTCTCGGGTCCCTACCTAAAAGCAAACCCTACCTTTTTAAGCAATTACCTTTTAACCTTTTTATGTCTATCAACTTAAATCCTTTTACCTTGTTATAAAAATTCCATTGTAAAAAAAACAAAAGCTTTTCCATTTTATTTCCTTCCAATTTCTTAGGAAGTACATTTAAAAAAAAATATATAAAACTCAACTTATTTAAAAAAAGGCATTCTTTTAATTTTCTTTCCACATTCACCCTTCTTTAAAAAACAATAAAAATTTGATTTGTCTTTTTTTTACCATAATGTGTCACCAGACTCAAACTAACTATTAGAGAAATATCCAACGATTTGACAGACATAAAAATTAGTGATAACTACCAAATACAAAAAAAAGACTCCTAGACAAAAAGGTTCTTCCCAAAGAAATTCACATATCATCAATAGAGAGTGGTGTGGCCATTAAGGTGTCATTTCATCTCCTATTGTTAATGATAGAAATATTGTTGATACTAATGTACTATCGCTTGGGTCACTTTACAAAAAGCTTCCGAGTTTGAAATTAAGCATTTTAAGGATATTTTATATTTATTTGTAATTTTAAGAATATTTAGTACTTATTTATAATTTTTAAATATTATTATTCCAATTGTGATTTGTAACTCTAGGCTTATTTATAGGTTTGGTGAGTAATCAAATAATTAAAAAGGCGTTTTTCAATAAAGCCCTTGGCTAGGAGGCCGATTTCTTCTTGAAGTGAAACCGAGATGGCATCTTTTAAATGACGGAGCATTTCTTCAGAGAGATTGTTCACAGAAAAAGTTTCCTATTGAGAGAGGAAAACTGTTCTCTGTATAGAACATCCCATCAAGAAAAGAAGACTCGACAAACATAGGAAAATAGAATTTTCCAGAACAATGGCATTTTTAACTGAGAACACCCCACTAATTATACTTGCAAACATTACCTAAGGGAATTCCACCCTAACCACACTTGGAAATGTACAATAAGGAATTTGAGGAAAAATGGTCATAACAATGAGAATGGTTCATTTGAAAAATCAGTAAAATCTGTTCATATGAAAAATTCAAAGTGTAATCATATACAATGAAAACATCATATCCTTCTATACAGTAATTATACAGAAACCGTTACTTTTTGTTGTAGTGCAAGTATGTCCTTCCTCATGAAATGCAGCTGAAATCTGCCGATATTAAAATGGTTCAAATGATAATTTAGAAATACATATAAGAACCAAGCAACAAAAAGAGTGAAACCAGATAAGAGCTGCAACAGCCATTCTCTAACCTTTGGAAGATTCTCAGAAATTAGATGGCATATCTTTTCCATGTCGAGCATGCCACATGGTTGTACCTGCAGCAAACAAGTTTCAAGGAAAATATTGGACGAAATGGCAGAGTAATATTAAAGAGTAAAACAAGTATAGAACAGTAGAATCAATGAACACTTCGTTCCCATAACTTGTAAGAAACAGGTAGTTATATACCTTGCAGATCATTCACTAATATCAACTCCAGGTCCTGATATAGATCTTCAGGGAGGAATTTTTTTATAAATAAAAAATAAAAGACTTGCTTTCTTTCTTTCTTTAAAAAAAAAAAAAAAAAACGTTTTCTACTTGTGAGGTCTCAATTATTGTGCAGGGCTAAACATCCTAGCATGGAAATCGTCCATCCCATCAAGACATTCAAACTGAATGTGATTTAAATTCATGACAGCAGACCCATAATTCTCTCTCTATGTATCGAGACATTTCAATTATTCTAGCAACAGGGAGAGTAGGGTTTATGCAATTGGGGTTGGGAGTTTTTAGGAAAAGAAATCCAATCGATTTTTAGAGAGATTAAAGAGGGAGTACCAATAAGAGTAGGAAACGCGTCAGAAAGCTATCGCAGTCGGGGTCGTCGAAAGAGAGGCCGCGGGACTTAAAAACTTGAGCATTTTCCGGACCTCTTCCAGATTCAGAAGTGCTTCCATTGCCACTTTCCTCTTATCGGAGAAGAAAACAGTCACTTCTCTAAGCCAGGGAAAGAAAACCCTCGGAATTTTCTTTCTATTTTACTCGTCCTGAGTGCGTGTTTCCGTGTGACTATTTTCAAGGAAAAGAGCCACGCGTTGAAATGGGCGTTTTCCACGGCCCACAGTATTCCTCCGAGATTTGCGGCCCAAGATCGTTTCAACGGAGAAATAAAATAAAATAGAGTTGACATTAGAAACCAGTTCTCCACGCACTCCCGCCTGGGCCTAGCTAGCAAAAACTACTGCTAATTACAAAATCCATCCACGGCACAGACCAGACTGCAACACTTTCACCCGCCCACTTAAATTTGAATCTCATTTAAGTTGGTGAAATGAAATATTTTATTTAATTGAAATTATGTCATAATTTTGCAGAGCAAGATAAGAGAGACTATTTTTAATCCAATCATGCAATCATTTGCTAGTTTTAAATCAGTTTAAAAGGATTTAAAAAGGCTTCACTAAAAATAAAAATAAAAAATCCATCCTGCAAAACATTCTTGATGATCCAGTAATGCAATCACTTGCTAGTTTTAGGTCAGAGCAAATCATTATTTTTCCACTAAGGTTTATGCTTTCTGTTTTTAAATGAAATGGAAGTAGGTCAGTCTAAGTCCTACCTTTCCTGTGGTGATCTTTCAATTACACCCCTTGAATTGGAATCTCGACGAAATCTCAAAAGTGAAATATGACAACATTTTCTTCACCAAAGACTGATTAAAATTTCACTCCAATTTCTGCAAAAATCAGTTCACAATAGATAATTTCTCTACCTTTTCCTCATTAAGAGTCTAGATCTAACCCTGAAGATTAGCTTGATAGTCAATTCCCACTCTTATTTGTGAGAAGTCTTAAGATCAAACCATCCCTCAACACAAAAAAATGACTACCCTTAATTTTGTATCCGACGTGGACAGATTGGGAGGTTTACACATACCCCAAGGATTAGTCAGGTGGAACTCCTGAAAAATTCAAATGGGACACTTGGATACCTTGGTGTTTAAAAAAAAAAAGTCCAGATCCATTGCTTAACTACCTATACAGATTTGTGCCAGGATTCTATTTCAGTTCAGTGATAGGTTTAGACTGACGGAAAGTAAATGCAGTGAACGTTACCAACTTCAAACAAATGTTTGCTTCTGAAACTCTCCTCCTATTACCTTCTCAAGTATGTTTTGTCAATAGCTCAGACAGTCAATTAAAGCAAAGCAATCACCATTTTAATTCGACATAGCCACAGAGCCAGCAGCACAGCTCAGAGGTGCTCACTGTTGCTATTCAGGGTAAAGGTTCAAGGCTATGTTCTCACCATACCAGATGGGCTAGATTCAGCTCTGCTTTTAATTTGAAGGTTCTGCTTCTAATTATGCTTGAACCATTGATGCAGAAATCAAATAAATATATCTAAACAGTGTAGCATTTTTCCAAACAAAAAATGGCCCATAAAGAGCCTCCCTTTCCTACCAACGAATTTCTCTAAACACAAGATGCAGGTCAGAATGCTCAACGATCCATTCAACAAAAAGCTGGACATATTAAACAATTCGCATGATATAATAAGAGGAATTTCTTTCCTTGCTTTTATAACATGTAAGAGACTGAAGCTTTTCCCAACAATGAAAGGGTCATCCTTTTTAAACCTAAACTGTCATTATTGGCGACACTTTGTCTGGACGTCTGGACGGACTTGCTCAACTTCCTCTCTGAAACCAAATTTTGCATCAAAATTATCTGTTGTTCCACAACAAAGTCCTTCCTATTATGTCTAAGCTTCCCAGATTTCCCAATTGCAAGAACGAGCTCACGTTGTTTCTGCTGCTGTTCCAATAAAACTAAAAACCAGACCAACGAAAGCAAAGAGCATCAGTGTCAAAAGATTCCTCAATTTATGATGCCAGAATTAAGTTTGTCATGACATTCTTTTGTAAGAATTACAATAACATTTGTCAACAACTTGTTATCAACAAACCTCAAAAGGGGGAAAGGGTAATAAGAAAGGTGGTCACAGGGTCCACATACAGATATACAGATCATGGAAAAAAAAACCAGATAAATGCAGCTTAAAATTTGATGAGTTAAGTGGGCCAGATATTTAATGAGAACACACTGAACTTCCATTCTAGGCCTTACATCTCCCTTAGACAAGAAATCAAAGCAGGTGCCATTTAACCATTGAGTAGCTATAAACTCCACAAGAGTGACCCTGAATGCATGATTCAGCCTCATGATGTGTGCACTAAAGCACCATAGCTTGCAATAGCAGCTCCACTCAATTCATATGCAGATACATGCAATACACCACCCTCTGAAGAAGTATTCTCCAAATGTGTTCCGAAAGGAACATAATACAGCTTTGTTCATCTTCGGTAAGGACATGGCAACAGTTTGTAACAGCACTACGACTTTCAACATGAAATGGAAATAGCAAGATGGTATTGGAACAAGGAACCAAAGACAATTTTCAGCAAAGAATCAGTAGAAAAGCTAGCAAAAATTGTCACAAGCTTCAGTTTAAATGGGCAACATTTACAAAGTCACCCTTTGGCCTTCATTTAGAACTTATTTTTGGAAGCATCATTTAGATATTCCCTTTTATTTAATTGATAATAATACTTTAATTGGTGGAGTTCAATTCTGTTTTTTAAGGCACAATTAACTTCGAATTCAAAGGAAAACATCTCTTTCATTCATTGTGCCCTAAGTCAAATAATTATAAGGGGTCAATCCCACAATGTTCACTCCATGCCTCTCTCTTAGGAAAGCTTTAGAAAACACAGAGATAACAGGGATATAATTATTAACATGGGGGGAGGGGGCTTCCAAGTTCTGAAATTCAAGTATTAATGTAAATCCAGCCAACCAATGCCAGTGTATATAAAGCTACTTGATAATCCAAAACTACAGCTATTATGGCCTGAAAGAAAAAAGCCATGAAGTATTTTCAATTGAACAACACAACTAGGGCTGTCAACGGGCTCAGTTTAGGTTGCACCCCCCTTGGTTATGGTTAGGGTCCACTAAGTAAATAGATTAGATTTGGTCGACCCTATTACAAAGTGGACCTCAAAAAAAATGACTTGGCTCATTTGAAACAACCAAATTGGGCCAACTTGTTAGTGTTTCAATATTATTAATTGGATGGATTGGAGTCATCAATTGTATGGATTAGAGAACCCTTTCTAGTGAAATGTGGTGTGAGATGTCCATACACATTTATGAATACAAAATGCATGCAATTCATATGTTTTAGAATGTTCTATAGGATAGCGAGAAATAGACATCCTAGGGTCATGGATTGTTACATGGTGGAAAACGGAATTACAAGATGGGAGATTGGCTTGAGGAGAAGGGTCAGGGATTTTGAACAGGAGTGGATGGATGAGTACGATGAATGTATTTGTACTGGTGACTCATCGGGCTTATACTCATTCAGTGCGGGGCCACCTTCGCTCTAACCAGCTCCCAAGAGGAGCATAATCCTGGAATATTAGCTTTGAGGAACCATTAAAAAAAAAATATTATCAATCGATACGGATGCCCATCTAAAAGGCCCCAACCCTCAGATGAAAGGTAAATAAGAATACTCCAGCCCAAAGAAATACTAGAACCTCCGTGACCAACCTAGAAGCAAAGGGTTCAGACAGAAAATAAGTATATAATTAGGCCAAAGTTCTATTTAAATGTCTTCTTTGAGTCGTTTAGATGGCCAATAATTCTTACCTAATAAACTTTCAGAAACTAATAATAAAATGAAGGGCATGAATTGGCCAATTCAGTTCAATAGCCAAACTGCCAAAAACGGAAATGGAAAAAACAAGCTACAATTATGCGTTGTATCATGGTGACAGGTGACCTGGATCTTGGAAACAGAATGCACCATTTTTGCTAGGTCTATGTGAAATCATAGAAAGAGGAGCAGGTTACCTAGCACAAATCAGCCCCTTCAACTTTGACTGGAAAGGAGCCAAGCCTGTAACTGCAAGACATTCTCAAAGCACCACCATACCAGCGCTAGAACATGGAACCACTGAGGTTGAGCATTAGTTTAAATACAAGACATTCGTTACTCTTCATTTGACCATCCAGTTCATAGACTTAGAGACTTGATAGAGTCAAATGCGCTGATTTTCTTGTGAGCATACCCCAGTTAACATTATACGGTTGCTAAGCTGCTGAGACTTACCATGAGATTAGTTTTAAAAACCTAATCCATCACCGTAATAGACGCTACTGTTTGATAGCAAAAGGATATCCCACAAAGTAAAAATCATGGTCTGTCGGAAGAAAGATTTAACCAAGGTAATAGTGAACTTCATTGAGCAAAGCATTACAACTTTAAATAGTATAGGGCTTTAGGACAATGCTCAAATCAGCTGACCAAGTACGATGCCCATATCTCATCTGCAGGAGGCGGTGGTTGAATCCAGTGCCCAGGTATTCGGCTGTGGAAAATACAGTAGCACGTGTTAGAAAAAATTATCAACGATACAGTTCCAGTCATCAAGTGCAGTAAAAAAATATCAGAGATACAGTTCCTGAAAAATAATCACGTGAAGGGAGAAAAACCCTACTTAAGAAGCAAATAAAAACCAATGTCCAACCCTGCCACCAGACAAGTTGTGAAAAGGGTGGGGCAGTGGGGGTCCATGTGGACACGAGAATGCACAAGAAAGCCACCCTTTGGCTAGAGAATTCTCTACTTCAATTTTTGCCCTCAGATCTTGGCTTTTAGCTAAAGTCACCACCAATCAAGGGAAAGGGAGGAGATAGAAAGGTTTATTCACGGATTGGCAATGCTCAAATTTAGCTGATTGGATGATCATAAACATGGATTTTAAGGGAAAAAACAACAATGAAGTAGGAGAAAAAAAATTAATTTCATACTAGGTAGGTAGAACTGTGATCCTAATCAATTTAGGGATACAATGTTAAGAAGGATTGAGGAACCGAATAATGTCAACTGTCTCACAGGGAACTGATTGAGTTGCCTTTCCTCCGACATTCTTGCTTTAAGATTTTTTCAAGGTCTTTGCTCCACCGAATTTGATCACTCCTCATTCATTCATGACCAATGGAATATGAGTTATTTAGTTCTTAGTTTGTGAGCGGATGTGAGTCCTGTTTTGCTGAGTTTAAGCAGTCAAAAGAAGGAATTTTATATTGGATATAAAGACAAGGTTGCTTCTATATGTGATAGGAGTGGAACACTAAGGGCAACGGGTATGAGCATAGTTTAAAAACTCGGGCAAGTCTGTTCGAGTTGACTTGACTTGATAGAATTTCGAGTCAACGAGTTTTACCGAATTTTTCTGAGACGAATCCAAATACGCAGCGAAGTTACTTGACTCAATAAGATTTCGAGTCGAGTCCGAATTTCAAGTTTTTGAACTAAGGGTGTGAAGGAAGATGGTTGAAAGGGGGCCCAGAAGGGTTCCATTGCAAAGTCACTGTAAAGTTCATTATCAAGAAGTTTTTAAGGGTTTCTAAATAGATGACTAAATCTAATGAAATTCCAATAGCCCTCGAACTAGACAGGCCAACACCAATCCAGACTATTTCCCCTCATCATTCCACATTGAACAAAGCCAAGCCCCAACATTTGTAAGATCCTTTATCTAGTGTGCACCAATCGCACCACAAATAATGCTTACCACAGCATCAACAATGACTCAAATTAATACCCCAAAAAATGACTCAGCCAAAACAAATAGATGAATGTTCTGTACACAGGATAAATGGTTCTGACAATAATGACGTATATCGTAAATCAAGCTGTATACATCTTATATTCTCCATGCTAAGAAATGAAAATTGGAGGAAAACTTCTAGCTGTATGATGAACACAGGAAATTTACATATTTTACCTCTGGATTTGGATTAGTTAGCCCTTGTTTTGTATATATTTGATATGTTTGATGGTATTTTGGAGTTTTGCAGGGAATTTGAGAAAATACATGATATGGATATTAAATTAAAGAAAAATGCTGAAATTGGGCAGAAAATGCTATTTTTGGAAACTCAAGCCATGTTTCAAATCCGCGAAACCCAATGAAGCCCATGAAGAGATCCTAAATCCAAAATCAGTGGGCTTGCTGGTAATGGTGATCAATGGGTACCTCTTGCTGGATTTCTTCTGGAGTAAATGGTCCATCGTTTGGCTCTGTTGTATGTGTTGGCAAAGCTGCTCATGTGGCTATTACATTGTTATCTTGTTTCAAAGAATGGTATTCTTTCCAATTGGATTTGCCACGCATTATCCAAGTGGTTTGCTAACATTGAAAATTGATGACCGCAACTGTTAAGTTAAGCCACCATCTTCTGGAGTAAATAGTCCATGGTTTGGCTCTGTTGTATGTGTTGGCAACGCTGCTCATGTGGCTATCATATTGTTATCTTGTTTCAAAGAATGGTATTCTTTCCAATTGGATTTGCCACACATTATCCAAGTGGTTTGCCAACAGTGAGTTAAGCCACCATCTGTGATTTGACGTATATTGCAATACTTTTGCATGGTATATTACCAGCTTGCAATGGGTCGACAGATTGTCATATGTTACCACTGTGCCCTCGTGCCATATCAAGCATGTGTTATTGCTGAATGGTTTGACAGAGTTGTGTTTCACTTCCAAGATGATGAAGTAATAAACATTCTATTTCACATGTTATTAAAAGAGAGAGAGCTATATGAGGTGAGCTGCATTGCAACAAGCAAACTGGGTAACAATATTCTAGAGCAGAGAAAGGATGGATCCAGGACGAGACAGGACGGATACAAGATGATACAGGACGAGTTTGGGTCGGTAAAACTGGGACTGTTATAGTTCTGGATTGCAGAACAGGAATGAGGACGGCAGTAGGACAGATATGGGACAGAATTTCTGCAGAAAATACAGCAGCACTTGTTTGCAAAACCAGCCAGCAAAAGACATCGAATAGCAACAAATCAAGATGAAGATCGGCAGTCCACAGAGACGTACATGCAGAAGAAAGAGAAGAGAATTGACTGATTAAAGAAAGAAGATAGCAAAGAAGAATACAGCAGTGTTTCTGTGGCTGTTTAAAAAAGAAAATCATAGCATGTTTTGGGTTGTTTTGACATGAAACTGGGAATGAAAGAAGAAACATAGAACACCAAAATGCTGTGTGAAAAAGAAAGAAAAAGAAAACAGCCAGAAGAAGAGGCGTCTGTGTGCAGTAACTGTAAACAGCCAGAGGACACGACATCATAGAGAAAAAAAAAGAAGAAAGCAGCATTAGAAGCAACCAGTGTTCTAAGAAGAAAGTATTCCACCCAAATCGTTTGCTGCCCATGTTGGAACCATGTACACGCTAACAGTCAGCATACTTTCCATAAACCAGCGGTATGAAATTGTTTTAAACAAAAAGAAGAAGAGGGACTGTTCCAACAAGCCAAGCAGATCTGTCCAAACGTACAAAGCAGCAAACAGTGGGCAGCAAACAAAGAAAAACTACAGATAGGCATTCCAAGAGGAGAACAGAGCAGATCAAGAACAGCAACATGCAACCCATTGAGAGAAGCAACTGAGCAGCACTCAGACAATACACAAGCAGCAGCGTGTATCAGCAAAAAAAAAAAAAGTACAAAGAAAAAGCATGTCGAAAAGACTCTAGCCACATCCAGCCGACTCAGAAGAGAACATCAAGGAAACCAAACATGTGAAAACAGAGCAGCAATCTCAAACAGTGTGCAAGCAGCAAGAGGTGGTGAAAAGCAAAAGAATTCGGTGGTATGGTGGGCGTTGAATTAAAAGAAAAGAAGGTTTCAGATTGGACTGTTCAAGGTGGAAAGAAACATCTGTTGAAATCGTTGACAAGAGAGAAAAATCCTATAGTCCAGAGATGAAGCAAGAGGAAATATGATTGGTGAAAATCAGAATGGAAATAAGAGGAGATTAAAATAGAAGAAAAAGAGAAAAAAGAAGGATAGGAAGAGAAAGGCAAAAGCAAGAAAAGAAGTTGTTGTGTACAAAGAGGAGGAGATCCTGGCCGATTCAGCTGAATAAAGAAAGGGACTACACGTTTTTGCTTTTAAAACAAACAGCAGTACACACTGCCCAGTCGCACAAGGAGGATACAGAAGAAAGAAATAGAAAAGGAAGGTGGGACCTACCTCTTTGGTTAGAACAAAGCAAAGAATAGAAGGAGAGGCCGACTGAAGTTTAGACAGGAAGTTCAGGGTCCCATGTGTATTGCTTAATTTAACCCATCCAAACACTATAAAAAGAGGGTCGGGGCTACAGGGAAAATCGAACTTGGCTAGAGAATTAAAGGGTTGTGGAAAGGAGTAGAGGAAGAGAAGAAGAAAAGAAGACGGTACAAGGGTCGAATTTTGCAAGGGTCTTAGGTTGGTTATTTTTTTATTTTTGCATTATGTTATTGTATTTTTTTATTCCAAAATTCCATTGAGTTGTAATTTCAATTTCATATTTTAAATAAATTAAAGGTGTGCTGAAATATTAGTCTATGATTTTCCAATTATTTAATTCATGTATTATGAGGATTTGATTTGATTTTAATTCTTTTTATAAAAAACATGTTAGATTTAAAATTAGATTTTTCACATTAAATGCACTGAAATATTTAGACTAATTAGACTTCCTTCTTCAATCTAAGGCTCTTGTTTTCAAGAGTACACTGAAATATTTAGAATTGAAGAAAAAGTTTAAATTCTAATTAGTCTAAAGTTTAATTTGATAAATTCTTGATTATTGAATTCATGGAGTTAATATTTAGAATTTTAATGGATGAAAAATTTGAATGCATTGTGGGTAATTTACGTGAGCTCTATAGTCTAGGCCTTTATTTTATTTTCAAAATATGGAAAATAATGCCTCCTTGATTCTTTGAGCCAGTTCCATTGTAAATATGTATAGAGGTAACTTTAAGTGTTATTTTTATTTTGTTTACAAATTCAAATTCTCAAAAATTGTGTAACTAGGTTGGTTAATTAATCAATTGCATCTTAATTTTGTATTCTAAATTAGATTAAGATTATTTATAATTTTTAGATTAATTCTACCATCTTAATTGAAATTAGATAAACTTTGTGTTTTCCATGAAAATTAGATCTCTTGAATGGTTAATTTCTATTTGTAGATGTTCCTATTTTTTGACTTGGTTTCTATTTTTAGAATATTTCTAAATTAAAATTAAATTTCCTAAATTAGAGAAATAATTCCATGTTAAGATTTATTCCCATGATTTTCTAAATTCTTAAAATATATAATTCAATGGTGTGTTTTTCATGGATATATTTTCCTAAGTTCCGATGGGTTCGACCTCGCACTTCTAAGTCAAATTATAAATGGTTCGTGCGCTTGTGAGTATAAATTTAAAACACAACACTGTACATTAGTGACATTAAATACAAAATATGTGAGTAAAGTCCATGTAGTAGAGCAAAGACGAAGAAAAAGAGAGCATCAAGACTAGATGGTATTCTACATATGGCTTTTATTGAACTTAAGAAAGCCTAGGATGGAGTAAAAAGGAAATTATTTGACAAGCATCGAAGAGGAAATGCACCACAAATGGATGTCACCATTATAGAAAACATGTATGCTGGAGGAAAAAAAGCATTGCAATGGGGTATGGAGAGAGAACAAAGTTATCAATTGGAATTAGACACTGCATTACCCCTTATTTGTTTGCTTTTGTTATGGACAACAGTAGAAACCAAGAATAGGTTCCCTGTTTATGTTGTTTGCGAATGGTATTACCAGCACAAAGAACAACTAAATCTTAAGTTGTTAATGTGGAGGAATGTTTTTGAGGCAAATGTTCTGAACATTAGTAGGACAAAGACAATCTACATGAATAAAAGTTGGTAGAACTGTAGGAAGGATCAACTGATTATAATTGAAAATGGATTGGTAGCATGTAGCGACAAATTCTGATACTTGAAAGCAACTGTAGAACCAAGCAGAAGATGTGATCTGGATACAGCCAGTAGGAAAGGCACAGAGTACATGGTGATCATAGAAGCATTTTGCCATAAATGAGCATGACATAAATTAAAGGGTCATTTCTACAAGACAGCATACTTAAGATGGCAGTTAAACTTGCTATGTCATATGGGCTGCGTTTGGATGAGGGGTAAATTTTAGAGGGGTTATCCTTGAATAGGAGTTACCCTTATGCAGGTGTTACCCTTATCTTGTTTGGTAATTATAGGGGTAAAATTAAAACTTACCCTGAGAGAAAAAAAATTATTTTGTAACTATAAGTAGGGGAAACCTGACATATCAACAATTTTATGAGAATTAATAATTTTTATTAAATCCATATAATATTAAAAAAAAAATTATGAAACATGATTATTACATAATATTCATCAATTAAAAATTATTTTAAAATATTTTTGCTCACAAGTGCAACGAGGGGTAAATAGGGGTAAAGAGGGGTAAGGGTTTCTTGAAAACCCCCATACTCCAAGGGGCATGTTGATATTAATGCAAAGTGTAACAATAGAAGAAAAGAGAACGAAATGACAACATATTAAAAAGTTCTGTAAAGCCAGTGGTTAATAGGAGCATGCTAAACAAGGAAATCCAAATGCTTTAATGTTTGAGCTTGCATTTGTTTGACATGAGAAAGAAAATTGTCATTTTCTGGGGAAAATTTGTAAGAAAATGAGTTTATGTATAAAGAACCAAAACATTCACCTTCCTCCCAGCCTGATGTATGCATCCCATGACCTCCTCACCTGTGATGGTTGGAAATTAGGAGTTCCCATAGAGAATAAAAAGTCACTACAGTTTCTAACAAAATGACAAATGGAGCAGTTGAAAATTTCCAGACATTCATATTAAGGATGCCTAAGAAGCAAGTGCTGCATAGAGACCAGAGTATACAACAAAGGAATAAGTGAAATTAGATAACTATACCAAAAGCCAATTAAAGTGGTTTGACAAATGCCGTGCTTGTTTATAGCCATATGAATCCTCAGGTCTCATACACAGAAGAAATCGTTAGTTCAAAGAGATGGCCAAAAGAACTTAAGGTCATTTTTTAAGACCATTTTATTTACGAACATTAACTTCCAATGTTGCATGCAACAACCACAGAAAAATAGACCAGCTAAAACATCTTTGCAAGTCATATGATCATGATAAAGATGTTATGACGAAAGTGCTACAGTGTCATGAGAGAGAATAATCAGAATTCCTATATGGATTTGGGAGAACTTCAGAAGATTTGGACCAAGTCAGTCTCTAATATGGGTACAAGATGAGCACATGTTTTCTTTAAGAAGATTTATGTCTTGGCACTAAGTTGAGCCAACACGTAAATAAGATGAAGTTTACAATATCTAATCACTGCTCCTATCAACCCAGCCTCAACCAAAAATTAGGAAGATCTCTCCCAGTTCCCCGCCCAGTGATTAGGGCAGTATACATGCATGGACACACCAAACTATGCATACCAAGTCCATAACAATGAAATCCCACTCTTTGACCTCTTCTGCATACATGGGAAACAATCCTTGGGCACAATTCCAGACCCCAGGTAGAGATGGCGATTTGGCCTGAAAACCCAAAAGCCCGAAAAGCAGCTCAATAAAATAGGGCTTGAGCATAATCTTATAGCCCGATTGCTAATCATGCTCTGGCTCGGGCCTAAGAGTAAAACCTGCTAAAAATCAGTCTGGGCTTGGTCATATCAATGCTTAGAGCCGAAGCCCAATAACAGGCCCAAAAAATTCATGAATATTTTTTATATTGTAGATGCATATAAAAAGTCAACCATCCTAGTGATTTTGACCACTATAATCAATAATCTATAAATTGAATTTTACGCTGAAATTTAGTCCACTTGTAGCTCATCAAATCTACTTTTAATGCTTCTGGTTTCATTTAATAAAATCAATAAAAATCTTAAAAACTAGGGGAAAATTGACCAGTTACTGTGATATACATGTTGCCCATACTAAATAGATTTACTTACTCAGGCTTTCCTTCAAGCTCGGGCTTTTCGTCAGGCTCCTAGGGCAAGGGCTTCAGCATATGCCTTAAGCCTGTTTTGGGCTCGGGATTTGCACGGCATAGGACCAGCCCATTTCCATCCCTACCCAGGGGGACCTAATGCTGCTTTTATCTAAGGCCATAGGTGGTTTTGGCCAGGGTTATGTAGAAATGGTTTTGATGATTTCCCACACGACCGTTTAGTCAATCTAGGGAGTGAATGAGATAGTTCATGAGGAAGAAACCACCTGCTGGGGGTTGGCTACTAAGAAAACTATATAAACTTGAGAAACTCAAATTACATACTGTGTAGGACTTGGTCCCTCACCAACTCCAAGTCATGTTTAACAACATAAAACCACGGATATGTTCAGCCGTGACTTATAAACTTCATCATTAACTGTAACGAGAACAAGCTTGAAAACTCAAATTGGAAACCAGATATGCATTTGCTGGAAGTACCTCAATTAGTGTACCCATGTCAGTGTTGCTGCCATGGTAATAGTGGTAAAACTCAACAGGTAAATTAGCTATAGAATTGTAGCCCCCACCACATGCCTGTCCATCCAATGCTCGCCATTCAGAAATTGCATGGCCAGATGAACAAAAACCACTTCCATTGTTGGTCTCAGCGGGATCACTTAGGCACATTCTACCTCCATCTTTATTACTATTGCCATCCCACAAATCACCACACCTGCTTTTAATAGCTTTTTTGGATTCAGCAGTTGCAATTGCATCTTTCGCAGTCTTTGTCAGCAGCTGCAGCCACTTGGCGCTCCTCTTCCTCAACTGCAGCTTGAACTTGCTCAAGAAACTTATCATCCTCTTCTGGGAGAAAATGACCTGCATGAGAACTACCCAACATGAAATTCTACAATTTATATAAAGGCTGAAAAGGACAATTTACTGTGTAATGGTTTTCAGAAGGTGCTCAGCATCACATCCATGTTGTGGATTAGATCCCACTTATCTAACAGGTGACCTCATGCACGCATGCATCCACAAATGCATATACTGATGTAGACTAGGGAGGCCAAGAAACACCTTGGAATGCCTAATTTGGAAATCTAATGTTGAAGTAATTTTGAACAAGTGGCTGGTCTTGACTAAATACCTCAAATACCCAAATTAGACCCAAGTGGGTCAGATCGGGTCTGCAAAGCTGTAAACGGATCAGCCAGCAAACGGGCTGTATATCTGGTAGGTCTGATACAACAGGGAGGACTCCGGATCTGCTAGCCCAAAAACCACAGTCTGTCACACAAGTCTGAACAGAACTACAACTGGGTCTGTCCAATATGGCCTACACGGCCTGGTTACAGATGGCCTGTAATGAAAATCTATCTACCCTAAGATAGATTTCACCCTATCTACCCTATCGAATATCATCCACTGCACCACAATCTATTAATCATTGCTAAACCTACAACCTTCAAGGTTGCCACAATGAGCATTTCAGCACTGGTTGATCATACTACAAGGTACCCTAAGTTCAATTATTATGCTCACAAATACCGCCCCAACACAACTTACAAGTCGTCGATCTAATGATGATAATGGTGTTTTTTTATGTTGGAGAACCCCCAAGGAGCCCATCTCTCCCACAGTACGAGGACATTGGGTAAAAATCTAGATGCATGTAACCCCCCGCAAGCCACGGGCATCAGGTGATGATGCAGACATCGGTGATTGCTTGTAACGAGACTCAAACTTGGGACCTCTAGTTCCTTATCCAAAGTGCCTACCAGTTGAGCTACCTTGTACGAGAATGAAGACAAACGTAACCTACTTTAATATTCTTGTATTAATAAGCAATCAGTCAGAGAGAGAGAGAGAGAGAGAGAGAGAGTATATCACCTTTGAAACAACACTACCTTAGACTTGGTAGTTTACATACATGATAATAATGATTTGAAAGCAATGAAAGAATCAAATAGGAATTACATTCCCCACTTGAAACACTAGAGCTACATATTATTGGATTTTCACTGAAAGCTCCAAAATAAATAAGTAATAAATAAACATCTTATCAGTTAAGCAACAAGTTTAGTAAGATGTCGGGAGAGAAGGAACTCTTGCCTTGCTTCTTCATTTTTTGAATCTTGATGGAGCGAAGCTCCTGCAATTTCTCCACAATCAATACAAGCTCGAGCTGTAAATTTATGAGTCCCCATTTGTAAGGAATCTAACAAAATAAGTTCTCACATAGAAATAATGAGAATATATACAAACATGTGTCCTTGTCCATATAATTCACATCATGTAATGGCCCAAGTCAACAAAATGGTTATGGGAATAAGGGGATATATGAATCGTACAATTTTACGATTTTCGATTCACGATTTACACCCTAGACTAATTTTGATATGATTCGAATTTGATAACATTGAGTAAAATTGGAGAATGCCATACACTTAGAGTATTAGGAATATTTGTAAAATTCCATGCTCACAAGGTGTGTGATAATATGTTTGAGTAATTGTTGTCTTGTGCACATTCCAATGCATAGTTAGGTAAGTTATGGTTTGACCTCCTTATGCCTATGTGTGACTGATGTGAATATATTGTATCAGATACATATGTATGAGTTTCCCAAGTTCCCTATGATTAGATGTTTACTATAATTGAGAATTCATAAATTTGTGATGTGTTGAACTATGATAGAATGTATGATAAATCAAGATTGTCCAAGATGTGTAATGTAGGGCATTGATAACTTTCCATACTTGTGTATGGTTGTGAGTAATGTATGTATCAAATGAATTCTCATGATTGTGATTAGAATTCTTAGATGGGTAACTCATATAATAAGCATGATGAATGTGTTTTCATGCCATGCTTGGATTTTGTGATGATGTGTACATCACTGGTGAATACCTACGTTAATAATGGTTTTGGTGGATCAACCTACCCATGTGTAGAACGAATTTCCATGATTTGAAGAGGAACTTGATAAAGGATTAGATTAAGTGATATGGGTGAGTTAAGGTCAAGTATCTTAGAACCCATGAGGGTTAACTTGTGTTAAAATGGGAATGGGCTAGCATGATTGAGAATACATGGAATGCAATGTAAATGCTAAGAAAGCCTTACTTGATTTCCCCAAAGTAAAAGTATGATCACTCCCCAATGTCAACCCAAATGTGAAAAGGATGAACTACGGTTGATCTAATCCACTATTTGGTATGTAGGCAACTGAGAGCATTGTGCCTCAGCTAGATCAAAAGATGCATTGTGTCATCCATTTATATTAAGGACGATCTAAGATGTTGAGCATATGTGAAGGGTAGAAAGGGATTGATGGGATATACTATCTCTAATATAAACTCTAATGCTAGATGTTGGATCCCTCGAAGGCGTCCCAAGGAGGTTATGATGCCTTGAGAGTCCTAATATAATGAGACATATATGTTTGCTACTCGAGTAAAGCCTAGGGTGGCTAGAGAACTGTGAAAATTTTTAAGATGGACAGATGAGAACTTTGGCACTGAGATGTATGTGACTAGGTCACTTGATTATATTGAGACGTGGTATGAGTACGCCCCTCATGTGATGATTATATTGAAACATGGTATGGGTGTGTCCCTCACGTGATATTCATGATTGAGACGTGGTATGAGTACGTCCCTCACGTGATGATTATATTGAGACGTGGTATGGGTGTGTCCCTCATGTGATATTGATGGTTGAAACGTGGTATGGGTGCGTCCCTCACATGATATTGATGATTGAGAAGTGGTATGGTTGCGTCTCTCACGTGATATTGATTATATTGAGGCGTTATATGAGTGCATCCCTCACGTGATATTGATGATTGAGATGTGGTATGGGTATGTCCCTCACGTGATATTGATCATGTTATGCCTCAGTCCGTTGAAAAAGGAAATTGTCCTATCAGTAGATCATTGTGTCTCACTTTTGTATAGTTAAAAGGATGAGATAAGTATATAAATTCATGAGTAAAGCCTAGAGTAGCCGTGAGACCGTGGAAGCTTCGATATGAACATACGGAGACTGTGGGATTGAGATGTATATGTGACTAGGTCACCTGATATTGAGACATAGTATGGGTTTTTCCCTCACGTGATTATGATAGTTGATTGATCGTTCCAGAGAGGTATTCGGAATGGTGGGGTCGGCTATGGAGACTTGGTCCCGTAGGATTGCCATCGAGGAGTAGGTCCCTCACATGCTACGTGCTGGAGAGCGCCCTCACGGCTATTTAGCACACTTGATGTGCGTTGATGCACAGGGCTAGGTACTTGTATGACCCAAGTGGGTGGTACTAGCTTGGTAAGGCGCGATATGACCACCTTGGAGATTGACTAAATACCTACGTGGTGAAGGGACGCAGGGTGAGATAGACTAGAGCACGTTATCCGTGAGTCACTCGCTTAGTAAGTCGTTGGACCCTAAGTCTTGCCAGTGGTATGTTTATGAAATGATATGATATTGCCACAGTCATGTAGTGATTCATGCGACCTACGGATAGAAGATCTCATGATAAATGATGTATCTCTGGATGAGTTACGACAATGGATGGATTATGCCCATGGAGGGATTATATTCATGGGTGGTTTATACCCATGGATAGATGATACTCACTGATGGAGTGTTACCAGGGATGGTGGTTTGGATTCATGCCCACATGTTGGTCTCATGGTAGACGTATTGGTCTTATGGTGGACATGTTGACCCCATAGTAGACGTATTGGTCTTATGTTAAGACATGTTGGTCCCATGGTAGACGTATTGGTCTTATGGGGGACATGTTGGTCCCTATAGTAGACGTATTGGTCTTATGTTAGACATGTTGGTCCCATGATAGACATATGAAATTATAGTGGACATGTTGGTCTCATAGTAGACGTATTAGTCTTATGGTAGACTTGTTGGTCCTATGATAGACATATTAATTCTACGAATGTATGAGTTATGCCCATAAATGGATTATACCCATAGAGTGATTATATTCATTGATGGTTATTACCCATGGATAGATGATACTCACTAATGGAGAGTTACCGAGGATGGATGATGAATCCCATGGATGTTGTTCCCATGATAGACAGATTGGATTCATGCCTAGGTATTGATTATATGGTGGGCACATTGACCCCATGATAAATATAGTGGTCCCATGGTAGACGTATTGATCTCATGGTGGACGTGACGGTTCTATGGATAGATATAAAAAAAAATTCCCATGGATGGTTATCCCCATGAAGGGCTTTGTAACCATGGGATGAGTATTGTATACCGATGGATATTCCCACGGAGGGCATTGATTCCGTAGAGGATTTGACCCATATTTAGAGTATTGTCCTGCGGAGGAATGTACTTATGTTCAGATATAGGTCTCATGGTTGAGGTTTATCCCATGTGTGACATTGAACCCATGGTTGACGGTGTTCCCATGGTTGGTATAGACCGTGATTGGCTAGACACATGATAGATGAGATCTATTCTATTGATGAAGCCCATGATTGGGTAATTAGAATGTCTTGATATGACATCATGAATAGCACGAGGTTAGTGCCTTGAAATAAATGAATTGAGAACTACGCGAGATCTTATCTCCATTGGAGTACGTAGGCAGCTGATAATTCAGTTCGATCAAATCAAGGGTCCAATAAGTCTTAGGATCCGTAGGGATCTCGCAACACGTGTAGGTGTTACGTGTTTGGACTATGAGTTGTGCATGCTTCTGAGTTAAAATATATATATATATATATATATATATATATATATATATATATATATATATTAATGTTTCTCATGTGTCTGTTGGGTCAGGGTGTGACACGTCATATGTAGTAAAAAAATTGGCTAAGAGATTGTGGAACCAACCTAGAATATATTCAATTTGCAAATTTGATCAACTCAGCTTTAATTCTGTGAATTCTTACCCAACCCACCTAATTTGTGTCCAACTTGCAAATGAAAGCTATGGCCAATATCATCATAATTTCAAAATCACGATTTTTGGGCTCCAAAGTTTTTGATAACATGGATACCCACTTGGAGGTGAGACTAATCTCATGGATACACGAAACCACCCACAAGCCTCATGGATCATTTTAGGGCTCCAAAGTTTTAGTTGTTCATAAAGATGTTTTATTTTGGTTTTATAATCCAAACTTGGATATCACTTGAATGAGTTTCAATATGAAATGCGCGTGATAGGGGGAAAATGATCGTAGATAGGATCCATCCTCTCATTGTAGGTCAAGGGTGGACAAAATATCACCCCAAATATATCAGCCAAATGCAAGCAATTGAAATTTGTTAAAAAAAAGGTCATTTTTTGATTAAAATGGTTTGGGTGGGTTGGGTTCGAATTCTCACAGTCAAGGGATTGAACAAGTTAGAGTTGCGTGAAGGTATTTAAAGGTTTGGCTCAAGTCAATGTGACTATACCATACCCATAATTATATGAAGAAGAGATTTCAATCCAAGTAAATGCCATGCAAAGAGAGGACTAGTCTAAAGATGAGATTAACAAGGCTAACGATTGCAAAGCTCTTGTTAGTGTGAATGCATTCAAGCGCAAAAAGTACAAAAAGAATAAGTACAGCTTGAAGTAGGAATCGTTCAATCTTAGTTCACACAACACATTAGTCCCAGGGAAGCAACCTGTAACACCATTCTAGCGACTCGTTCTTTAGACTATATGGAACGAAAAAAATTCCAGGATCTTTAAGAACAAGGAATCAGAGGTGAACCACCTTATTCAAAAAGCAAAATGGAGACTCCGCACATGGCTTTTACCTAGGGCAAATTTCAAGGGCTTTAAAATGGTAGACTTTTACACTTCTTGGGATGGTTGCCTGGGGAGAGAGCCAAGGAAGCCCAATGTCCATGTCACTTGGACTCATCCGCAACCGAAAACAAATTTAATGTTGATAGGGCAGCAGGGGGAAAACCAGCTACAATGGGTATAGGCGGAGTGCTACGTGATTGCAATGGCAAAACATTCATAGTTTTCTCTGAGTCCATAAGTCGAAAGGATTCGAATGACGCAAAACTTATTAGTATTAGGAAAGCCTTGTCCATATGGTCATTATTCGGCGGGGGGGAACTAATCATCAAGGGGGACTCTACAAATTGGATTAAGTGAGCAAAGGGGCTAAAAAGACCTCCCTCAAAGATTATCACAATAGTGAGGGAGATTAAGGTGCTCTGCGCGGATAGAGAATGTAACACCCCGATTTCTCAATAAGATGAGTATTTACGAAAATGCCCCTGGATTGGTGAATTCAATAAATATGATTGTAAATAAGGAAATGGTGGGGCCCATTGCTCAAATTAAGGTCATATGAGCACATTATAAATGTCAAGTTTGATTGGTTGGGTAATTTCTCAATAAAGTGGATAATTACGAAAATGCCCCTGATGTGTTAAATTAATTATTTTGTGATGTTAAGTAAGGAAATAGCGGGGCCCATTGCTCAAATTAAAAATCATAAGAGCACATTATGAATGTTAATTTGATTGGTTGGGTAATTTTCATCATTTGGGTCAAAAATGGCTAAATGGGTCAAAGGGCCCAAATGGGACCCATCGGGTCTTGCTGGATTATTTGACCGCTTTGTGATTTTAAATTAAATGGGGTTAAGCCTATTTGATTGGAAATCAAGTGGAGAAAAAAATGGGTAGGCTTGATCCATATGTAAAAACCAATTAGAAATGACCAAAATACCATAATTGGGTCATGGAGTCAAAAACGGGTCAAGGAGCTAAAAGTGGACCCAACGGGACGAGTTGACTGTGGTTGACCGTGTGGACCCTCTAGGGAGCTAAAACACGAGTTAAATCAGTTGAGTGGAACTGAAGTGAGTTGGAATTAGATCAAGGGTTGAGTTAACTCATGTGCATTGAATGAAATGCATTAATTATAGTGAGTTGGACATTGAGTTGAGTGAGTCAAAAATGGAAGTCAAATGGGCTGAAAATTTAGTGAGTTAAGTGGAATATGAGGAGGTGTGGTGATCTCAAACAAACCAAAACAAGTCCCACACTTTGGGGACTTGTTATGGAGAGTTTCATGCAAAACATTAAATGGAATATGGGGGGTTTCTATTCCATTTGGAAACCCCAAGCCTTCAATGTTGGAATGCCAATGGGTGCATTTGTTGGCAGCAAGTGTCCCATTGGTTTAGGCAAGAATTGATGAGGAAGTGGAGGGGTTTTGAGGGCTGAATTATTAAAGGAAACAAACACCATCTTGGCCATTTTTCACCATTGAAAAGCCAAGATTCTCCATCTCTCTCTCCCTCTCTCCAATTCATTTGCTTAAGTGGAACAGCAGAGGTTTTTAGCATCAATTATTCAAGCTTAAACCAGCAAGGAATTAAGAAAGAAGGAAGGAAATAAGAAGGAAAGGAAGCAAGGATCAAAAGGCAAGACAAGAGCTTGGAATTTGGTAAGTGTTTCATGGACTTTTGGATTAATAAAGTGGGGTATGTATTGGGCCATGGTCATGGCCGAATACACCAGTGTTTAACCTTGATTATGAAGGATTTAAAATGGTAAAAACATAACCATTGGGTTCGGCCACCATGGAGGGCCGAACCCCATGTAAGAGATGGCTTGGTTTTCATGTTTTGAAACATGAAAACCATGGATTTTGTGGACTGTTTTTGGGTTTTGATTTAAGATTTAAATACATGTTTTAGAATGGTTAAAAAACATGGATCTGATTGACATAGGGACTGAAGTTTATATGGTCTAAAATCAGTGGATTAAAAGATGGAAATGGACCATTGGGTTCGGCCACTTAGCATGGCCGAACCCCATGAAAACAAGTGGCTAGTTTTGATGGTTTTTAGAAGTTAAAACCATATAAGTTGGGACTGATGTTAGATGTTTGTAATAGATTTAAAATACATGTTTTAAAGAGGGTTAAAACATGGGTTTGGATATCAGAAAAGGTGGAAGTTATGTGGTCTAAATCAGTGGATTAAAATTGGAAAAATGGACCATGGGGATAGGCCATCTTGGATGGCCGAATCCCATGGAGTTGTGTTGATTTTGGATGTTTGTTTGAAAGGTAAAACCTGATTTTTATTTACTGTTATTACATGATTATCTGAGGTTTAAAAACAGTAAACATAACCATTGGGTTCGGCCACCATGGAGGGCCGAACCCCATGTAAAGAATCTTGGTTTTCATGTTGGGAAACATGGAAACCATGGACTTTTATGGACTGTTTGGATGAATTTAATTAGAGGGTTTCTAAGAGATATAAGGGCAGCAAAAGGGTACTGATATTGCATGATTTAAATAACACCTAATGCATGTTTGAAGGATCAATTCATGGACATAGTGTTCGGCCAACTTGAATGGCCGAACCCCATGAAAGAGATTGATGATTGTTGTGAAATCAAAGAGTTAGAAACCATGCAATACCATGGGGTTTCTATAGGAGTTTAAATAGAATTAGGTTTGCTGTTTTTTTTTATGCCTAAGATACAGGATAAATGATGAAAGATTAATAGAAGAATTGAATCCCAAAGAGCCATGAGGTTCGGCCATGTGAATGGCCGAACCCCATGGGTTGCTTTATGGTTTTTATTTTGTTTACTTAGGGTTATGGTTACTGATTTGGGTCAGCCTTTGGATGGCTGAACCATGTATTGATCATGGTTGAATTAGCATGATTAAAACCATGAGTGATCATGGTGATAATCAGATCAAGAGAACCATTGGGTTCGGCCATGTGCATGGCCAAACCCCATGGGGCTAGCTTTGGGATGAATGGACCAAGATTTATGGGTTTTCCTATGTATGTTAAATGAAATAAGCTTGCTGTTTTGGGTTGGCCATGGGATAGCTGAACCTTGTAGTTAATATGGCTAAATGGTAGAGCCTAACTTGTAAACAAATGATGGGATCATTGTGTAGGAGGATCATAGGGTTCGGCCATATGAATGGCCGAACCCCATAGATTGTTTTGTTGGAGATTATGACTTGGTTGTATGAGTTGGATTAAGTAAACATATGGATTTATCTTTGGACTTAGTGATAAGTAAATAACCAGCCACTAAGGTATTACTTTTATGAACTTTGATTATGAGCAAGATTAGACATTGGTTATACCAATGGCAAATCTGTGAATACAAGTCAAACGAAGGGATTGATCAAAGGACTCAATGATGTAGTTGGGTTTTAGATATGAATGAACAAGTAAGTGATAGTATGATTTATTGATTGTTATATGGATAAGGTACCGGAAGTTGAACGACGTGCGAGTCGTGACCGGGTGACGCGAAAGAAAGATCAAGTACTGAAGTGAATCTTCAGTAGGTTTCCTACCTTTATTGTAACCACTATTCCATATGCTGTTTTATGTTGATTTTGATATCCTATATGATTGTAAAGTTATGTTTCTAAATGACATGTTTGCATAGACATCTCATGCATGGCATGGGATGATGGTGTTGTAACCGGAGGCCACACTCCGTCGGGGCGTCCGAAAGACCACTGTGGGGTACCCTGATGATGAGAATCCCATCAGGAGGAATCCGGAGGCCACACTCCGTCGGGGCGTCCGAAAGACCACTGTGGGTTACCTTGACTATGAGAATCCCGTCAAGTGATGGCTATGTTGAATGGTGATGGGTGGGACTCATTACATGTTCATTTCATACATAGCATGTTTTTATGGAATTTTGTCTCACATGTTTTATTATTATATTTGCATGTTTTTGACTAACCATGTGGTAGCCCTATTCGGAAACACTACTGGGCGCGTTGATCTAACGCCCTAATTCTATCCTCAGAGGAGATTGCAGGTACAAGCAAGGGGAAAGGAAAGGTCATTGACCAGGAGGGGAGCTGAGCCTAAGTGCTTTAATGATGGATTTGGATTACGTTATATTACTGTCATTTGAATACTATTGTTGGACATGTAATAATTCGTTATTTGCTATGGTTTGATTAGGATAATAACCTGTAGATGGTTGATCTATGTTATTTAATATTTAAGACTGTTACTTGCTATCTCGTCTTTCTATTCCGCAATTATCTAGATTATTCCGCATGTTGATGTTAGTTCCATGTGTGATTCACTATCATGGTCTATTCCATGTACACATGGGTGGCCAGTTAAGGTTCAGACTTGGGTAGTCTGAACTTAACTCGCGTCGTGACGCCGCCCGCTCTCTTCCGATGTTTATTTTAAAAAAAAAAAAAAATTAGACTCTGAAATTCTCGGAAAGGGCGGGGTGTTACAGAGAAAGATCTTTTACATTGTCCAGAGATCAGCAAACGGAGTAGCCGACTTCTTTGCTAAGAATAGGGTGGACTCCATTACAATCGGTGTGTTCTACCTCTGAGAGTCCTTTAGACAGGAGAGATCCACAGACCTCTTCATGCGGAGTTTGATATGAAGATCGTTGTATTTTTTTCCTTTTTCTTTTCCTTTTCTCTTTACACATCATTTGGGTTCAAGTCTTTTAGACCCATAGTTGTTGTCTTATGTACCCATTTCTTCATTAATATAATTTATTCTCTTTGTTACCACTCAAAAAAAAAAAAAATTGAAAGAAAGCTGAGGTAGATACAACGAATCAAGGAAAAATGCATGTCTCACAATTGTTATAGGAAGAATAATTGTCTAGCATGATTCTTTCCAAACAAAATGTCTAACATGATACTTCCCGTGGAGAGGTTGGAGGGAATGGGGAGGGGAAGGTAGTGGTTGAAAAGAAGATTTTATATTCAAAAAAGAGATACCTCGCTTTTGTAATATCTTCTTAAGAGTATGTCCTCTATGTATATATTCTAATGGAAAGATATGTATAGGAAGGGTGTTTGCCTTTGCGAGAATGGGCTCTGAGAGCCATGGTGATTCTGCAATGAAAGTTCCGAAAAGGACCACCTTCAAAAATAATATTATGTAGGTTCAAAAGAGCTAGATTTTGCAAAGACAAGGTGGGAGCCAGGACCTTGGTCTATCGAAGAAGATTTTAATGCAACGTGGCTCTCTTCGGAAAGGAGGGTAAGGACAAGAAGAGCAAATTTCTCGGAAGGTTTCTCTGATTGCATCAATTATTATCATCTGATTAACTACCCAATATCTAGTGGAAGATTTACATGGTCGAATAGACAAAGCCGCCTCTCTATAAGCAGACAAGACAGATTTTTGGTATCGTTAGATTGGGAGGAACTGTTCAGAAGTGTGATGCAGGTGGAAATTAAGGAAACCAGTTTCAAACCATTGGCTAGTGCTTCTCAGTATGGAGGTGGAGGATTGGGGACCTCAACTGTTTCGATCCAATAATGCTGGTTTGGGGCACAAAGGGGTTCTGAGAAAAAGTCAAGGAGTTGTAGAGTTCTTTTGAGATCGAGGGTTGGGCTGGCTTTGGTCTACAAAAGAAGTTGAACTTCTGTAAGACAAAAATCAAAGAATGGTATAGAATTGAAATGGGAAGCTTGCTAGAAGAGAAAGACCACATGGCGTATTTACTGGGTGATAGGAAGAATATTTAGGGAAGGGATTTGACAACGGAAGAAACAATTGAAAAGCATGTGTATGTCTAAACTTTGGAGACAACTTAGAAGAGAAGAAGTGGAGTGGAGAGAAATCTAGGGCTATTGTTGAAGAAAGGGACATGAACACTAAATTTTCCATCGAATGGCCAAGGCAAGAGCTATGATGAATACCATGAAAGTTGTAGTGGTGAATGGTGGAAGGGTGGAGGGGTGGAGGGGAAGAGTGAGATATGGACAGTGGTTAGGAATCATTTTGTCTCCATTTTTTTGCCATCCAAAGAAGGGAGTTCCTTTCGAAAAACTACAGAGAATCTTGCCACACTGTCATTGACCAATTCTAATTCGCACCCCCATGCCCAGCAACATCTTCCGAACCCAAGAACCAAGATCTCCCCCTACAGGTACCTTTACTTCGTCTCCTTACTTTCTCTTTCCTACTTCCAATTATGCTTTCTTCAACCTTGCTCGATCCGAGTCGGGGCTTGGTCATTCTTCTATCATGTTCAGGAATTCTTGGAGGGCCAATGCCAGCAGTGGAGATAGACTACATCTTGAGGCTTTGCAAATTCGCCCACAGGAGGCAACAACAGGCGGGGATCTAAGTAAACGGAACCCTCATGCAGACGCAACTCTATCTGCTCTACATCTTGAACCAGGTGCTACCCATCCTACTGCATTATCTCATTCTGACCCCATTAATGTATACTATCCGATGGGGGGTATCTTATCTAGAGCTAGTGGAGGACCTGATGTTGAACTATCTAGAACGAGGGATATTGTTTCTAATCTTACGCCTATAGCTGAACCACTCCCGATGTATCCCATTGACACCTCAAGGATTAGACCTAGAGACATGATAGAGACTGGATCTTCAAACCTAGAGGGGATTTCCTTCAAATCACTATCAGTGGACAATGTCTCGTGGTTAGAAAGAGAATTTCAGGAGAGCGAAGTGATAGAGGCATTACATAGTGTTGATGGGTATAAGGCTCCAGGGCATGATGGGTTCAACTTTAAATTCCTAAGGAGTTGTTGAGATGTTCTCGAGGATGACTTTATGAAGTTCTTTAGGGAGTTTCATAGGAGGATATTTAATAAAAACCTAAAGCTTGTCACCCTTATCCCAAAAAATGAAAGGACTTCATAAGGTCAAGTAGGATGTGTGTACAAGTCGTTGGCCAAAGTCCTCACCGTGAGACTTAGGTCGGTCATTGGGGAGTTAATTGGGGAAGAGTAGGGAGCATTCATTGAAGGAAGGCAGATTCCAGATGGAATGTTGATAGCCAATGAGATAATCCATGCTAGACGTAAGGATGGCCCGAGGGGAGTACTACTAAAATTGGATATGGAAAAGGCCTATGATCATGTCAGTTGGGAGTTTGTAGATTATTTATTTTTAGAGAATGGGTTTCGGTCCCAAGTGGAGAGGTTGGCTAAGGTGTTATAAAACCATGACATGATAACATGCTCGAGGTAGAATTCATTCTCAAAAGCTACCTCTTGAAAGAAGGGTGCCTCAAGTGTTATATGGAGTCATTGGTTTCTCAAATTAACCAATGTGGGACTTTTGTCACTTTCACACCCGCCATCATGTGCAGCTGAGCTCTACGGCTGCACGTGGAAACCACACACGTGCAATTGGACCCTATGGCTACACGTGGAAACTTCAGGCCCACCTTCAGGTGCAGCTTAACCATATAGCACACGCATAACCTACGTTGATACCATGTTAAAAAACCATAACATGATAAAATTCTTGAGGTAGAACTCACTCTCAAAAGCTAGCTATTGAGAGGAGGGTGTCTCAAGTGTTATATGGAGTCATTGGTTTCTCAAATTAACCGATGTAGGACTTTTGTCACTTTACATAAGGGCATGTGTCCGAGGCTCCTCCTTTTCCATATTAGTAAATGGCTCGCCAACTGAACCAATTAGTGCTACTAGAGGATTAAGATAGGGTGATCCCCTATCACCATTTCAGTTCACTATGGTTGCTGAGGCCCTTAATGGTTTAATGAGGCGGGCCAAAGAGATACAACTCATCAAAAGACATGAGATCTCTCCAGGTAATCTTGCAATCAGTCATTTACAGTTCGCAAATGATACTCTACTGTTTTGCTAAGCATCCAGGGAAGAGCTTTTGGGAGTGAGAAATGTCCTAACGTGTTTTTAACTAGTCTTAGGACTTCGAATAAATTTAGGGAAGAGAAACATAGATTGGGAGTAGAAACTGAGGAAGTTGAGTCATTGGCTAGGGAGGTAGGTTGTGGCGTGGGAAAAATCCCATTTACTTATCTAGGATTGCCAATTGGTGAGAATCCGAGATCTAAACCTTTTAGGGAGCCTATATTAGAAAAGGTGGCTAAGAAGTGGAATGCATAGAGTAAGTCCTACCTCTCAATCAGAGGTAGACTGACTCAAATCAAATCAAGCTTGACAAATTTGCCCACCTACTTCCTATCTCTGTTTGAAGTGCCTAATGGGGTTGCAAATAAGTTTGAAAAAAAATCCAGAGGGACTTTCTACGGGAGGGCAAGGGTGATTGATTCAAGAAAATTCATTTAGTGAAATGGGAATAAGCATGTTATTGTTCAAAAGAAAAATGGGAAGAAGCTAGAGATACTAGAGAAAAAAGGGGATTGGGGATACACAACATCAGAGATAAGAATAAATGAATAATGCCCGTTTATGCAAATGGCTTCGGAGATGCTCAGCTGAAAATGAGGCCCTGTGGAGAAAGGTTTTGGTAGTTAGGTATGGAGAGGCAAATCTGGGGCGTTGGAGATTAGGTTTTAGGACGGCTAGGGAACGCTCGACATTTGTGAAAGCCTTCATGAGGTTGGGCAACGGTGAGGGGAGGATTGGTGAGGTCTTCCAATCAGGTCTCTGGTAGGCAATGGTAATAGGCTATCGTTTTGGAAAGAAATGGGCGAGGGAAAGACCACTTATGGAGTCGTTTCCCAAATTGTTTAGAGCGACACTAAATCACGATGCATTGATTAGTGGGTACAATAATGAGAACAATGGTGTCCCACTGTGGTCTATCTCCTACAGAAGGACCTTAAGAGATTTTAAAACGGACCTCCATCGAGCCTTCATCCGACTATTAGGGAACACTAAATTGTGGCTTGAGGATGAAGATGAGTGGATTTGGTTCATGGATCCATCTGGAGCCTTCTCAGTGAAATCGATCCTTGAAACAACATATGTCGCACGCCCAAATCCACCCCTTGTATGCAATCTTGCTTGGAATAATAAGGTACCCTCTAGAATCCAGGTCTTCATGTGGGCGGCCTTGAAAAGGAAGATTTCAGTTAGGCTTAGTCTCAGGAAAACGGGTATTCTCCTAGAAGGAACCTCGGTGGAGTGTCCATTATGTGGGGTGGAAGATGAGACAGTGGATCACTTGCTGTGTGAATGCCGCTTCATGTTGGGTGTTTGGTGTTATTTTTTGAATTTATTCGGATGTTCATGGGTCCTAGGGAGAGGCATGGAGGGTGTAGCCTTAGGGTGGCTAGGGGCCCCCTTTAGTGGTAGGTCAAGGGTTGCATGGAGGTTGATACCACCTGCGGTCTTGTGGTCAATTTGGAAAGAGCAGAATGGGAGGATCTTTAAGGATAAGTGGGGGTCCATAAGAGAGGTTTTCAAGAAGGTGAAATGGCAATTGATAGGCTGACTTTTTATCTGTAAGGAGTTTGCTGGACTAGATCCGGAGGACTTCTACCTATCATGGGAAGGGTGTATGAGAGGAATTGGGAAAGATAGAAAGCCTAGGGTTGAGTGGGTAGCGCCACCATCAAGAGGTAAACTTGGCCCGGGAGGACTAGGAGGGGTGGTGCAGTATGATAGGAGCAGGATGTTATTAGCATTCTCCGAACCTCTAGGGATTATGGAATCGAATGAGGCGAAACTGAGAACACTTCAGATTTGGTCTAGGTTTGGGAATGGTAATCTTTTTGGGCTAGTAATAGGAAGACGACCCCCCCTGGGTGAAAGATGGTTAACATTTTTAGGGACATTAGAAAGATGAGTAGAATGGGTGGTACCACCTTCACACACATAACTCGGTCGGTGAACAATATTACTGACTTTCTAGCAAAGGTGGGAATACAAAAACAAAGACCTGCAATGGAGTTGTTCGGAGCATAATACTTTTTGGATGTATGGAGTGATGGAAACTCCTTATTGTATTTATATTGATTGGGGAGTATTGAACATATAGTGTTTTTCCTTATTCTCTTTGTATTCTAACTTAAAGTCATGTATAACTCTTCTATACTTGGCGCCATCTCACTTGTACCTTATACATAATTTAATGAATTCATTGTTACTGTTTCAAAAAAAAAAAAAAGCGAGGGAAGCAAGAATTGATGTAGGTGGTTTATTAAAGAGGGATGGAGTGGAAGGTTAAGAAAATAAAGAATGGCAAGGAGGGAGCAGGTATTTAAAAACCCAATGGAATTCAAGCAAGGGAAGCAAGAATTGATGTAGGTGGTTTATTAAAGAGGGATGGGATGGGATGGAAGGTTAAGAAAATAAAGGAGTAAGGGATTTAAGGCAGTGGAGTGCAGTCTTTTGCAGATGCAGTCAGATCTGCTTCTGCATTGGCAAGTCTAGGATGGATGAGGAGTTTGATGAAGAAATGTGATTGCAATTGGATCTATAACTGGACAGGTGTCTGATTTGAATATTGAAGATGACTTCAACCATGAGAGATGGGCTGGTCTTGATCTCCTTTGAAGGGCTTTCTCTCTCTCTGGAGAGATGGAACCCACATGGCTTCTCTTCCAAAATGAGGATTGAAATCCAATGCCTAGGAATCCTACTGCATGAAGGTTTTTAATATCCATATGGTATTGACCCTTAATTTGGGCAGCACCCTTTCAACAAAAAGGGACAACATATTCTATTGAATTACACAAATGCCCCACAGTTTTAATACCCGCTTCGATGATGAAATAATCATTTCGTCATTTAAATTTTAATTCTGGTATTGTCATTCAACAAAATATGGTGTCAACTTCTCCAAAAAAAAGGTGTCCAGATTAGAGGCCTATTACTTTTGTGGATTGGTAGTAATTATTTTAGTGAGATGGATAATATACATTATCACTTGGATAGTGTCACAATCAATGTTGTCAAACTCGAATCGTATCGTGAATCGCTCTAAGGGTGTGAATCGCGAATCGAAAATCGTAAAATTGTAAGATTCATAATGTTTTTTCTAAAATTATTATTTATACTATAATTACATATGAAATGACATAGAATAATAAGAAAAATTTGATATTGTGTATTTTAGATAGATAAGTTAGAAAAATTATTTGTTAAATGCAATTATAAAATTTAATTTCAATTGAATAGAAACAATTTGGTAAAACTATAGTAAATTGTAAAACAAATTTTAAAACTAATGTAATAAAACGAATTGTTTTCCATTTTGTAAAATAATTTAGTAAAACTATTTTGTACGACAATTAGAGATTTTTATCTTTTTAAAAATAGATATAAAAGATTGAAAGAAAAAATAAAAAAGATATTCTTTAATTAAAAAAATGATGGTAAAAACTAAAAATATAGTCCCAACTAAAGAAAGAATAAACTAAAATGGAAGGCTAATGTAGATTAATAATATGTAACATAAAACGTAAATAATGATGTAATGGATTTTAAATAATGCATATATTATTTTATACATTGATTCATGGAGGATATAAAATATAGAGGACTTAACGAAAATAAAAGAGTAAAGTACTCATAACGAAACCAGTCTTACAAGAGACTATATATGAAACAGTAACAGTCCTTGTCAAGAAAATATCATACAGGTCCTTGCCCGAGGACGTGTAAACTTAATTTCATTATAAACTATATAGAACATATGGTCATTTGCGAACAAAAGAGGAGAGGAACTTTCCATTTTTCCAGCGAAAATCGTAAGAAGAAGAAGAAGAAGAAGAGAAGAGGCAGAAGAAGGAAAAGAGAAGATGGTTTTCCAGAAGAAGAAAAAAGAAAAACGGAAACAAAGAAGAACGATTGGAGTCTCGAGGGTTATCATTACTCGAAAGAGGTAAGCTTTTCAAAAACAACTTTCCAAAACCAACCATGCACGTCTTTCCCTCTCCCACTTGAATCGCATGATGCAACGATTCATTGGGTTGAATCGCACGATTTGAGATTCAATCCAAGAATCATACGATTTTTTAGCATTCACGATTTTTGGTGCGAGTTGACTCGCTAGACTCTTGATTTTGTGTCAACTCGCAACTCGTATGATTTTAACAACATTGGTCACAATTGTATTTGGTTCAAAGTTGGCATTACAGCAAATTTTTAATTGGATAGTAACATAATATCAAAACATAAGATAGTAGCATCTAAAGTTCAAATATTGAGATTTGCATCACTTACCTCAGATTCTAGCCATTGTCTCTCCTCTCTTGCTTTGAGTTTAGCAATTCCCTTCATTTTTTCAACCTATATATCCCACATTTTAATTTACAGAATAAAAACAACTAAAGTCCAAACATAGTCAAAATTTTAACATTATATATCATAATGAAAGCAATAATTGAGATTATGACTACCAAACATAACCAAGAGAAAAATAACAAATGTAGAAAGCACTTGGACAAAATGATAATAGAACACAATGTAGAATGAAAAAAGAACGGGGAATTAACAAAGGCCCCTCATACAGACACCAGCGTTTTTGGTAAGGGAACACCATATTTTTTTAAAGTGCCCAAAATGCCCTTTCATGACCCTACTGTCTTGACCATTGAGTTTGCACCAGTTTCACTGTTTCTCTCATTATGGCTAAAAACTCTAAAGTGACATATTTGGTTATTGTAATTTAGTTTAACTTGAATACTATATTAATTTATAATAGAAAGTAACCATATCAAATAAATTAGAAATTATCAATATTATGACTATGAAAAATAATTTTCATTTAAAAACTTAGCCATTTGATTTAGGAGGTTGATAGGGAGCTTCACTGCAGCTTTTATTTTACCAAGTTTAATTCTATTGTTCTAGATATTTGAACTAAATTCTTTTAAATTGTAACATCAATAACCATTTTTATTGATTTTGTAGGGTACATTGGCTCTACATCATTATCAAACATCATATTATATAAATTGAGTCACGGAAATCTCTCCATATTGATAGAACCACATATTTCTATTACATCACTCTACGTCTCATGACCTCAAATACAAATTTCAATCGGAATATGAGAATTTTGTCAAAAAGATTCAGTTTAGATCTAAATCAAAAATATAAATATCAGTAATATTTGCATATTTTTCAAAAAAAAAAAAAACTGTATTAGGAGAGATTTAGTATTCTTTGATCAAATTTCAATAAATTTTGGAGAATTTTGATTAAACATTGGCTAATTTCATAGATTGGATGATAAGTAGTAAGGTAGGTGGGTGTAAGAGCTCAACTACAAATTTCTTTGAAGTCACATTTTTGGTTCTGAGAGATTGAAACCTTCAGCCAATGTACAGTCCATATCGGCCATATGTATAAAAGCAATTGAAATTTATTCCAGATTTTAAATCTACTTTTTCGCCAAAATTTGACAAATCACGATTGGATGACAAGTGGCAAAACGGGTTGCACCAGTTTATTGTCTATTGAGGGACCAAAACATTTCAGCTAATATTTCAGTCATATCAATTATATTAGCCAAAAATTTTAATTAGGCTAATATCAATTATATTTTTTATGAAATTAGCCAAACTTTAATCAAAATTTACCGAGATCTTGGTTAAAATATGATAAATGTCACTCTCTACAGTTTTCTGGAAAATACCAATTTTTGCTGATATTTATATTTTGACCCAGATCTAAACTGAATTTTTTTGACAATTTTCATATTTCGATAGAAATTTGTATCTGAGGGCATCAACATGGAATTATGGAATAAAAATATGTGGTACCACACTACCACTACCTTATTTCTGTTAAGAGGCGTGGCTTGATTCCACTAACATAGGGAGCCGTGATTTTCTCAGTGAAAATAGGGGGAGGCACAAACTTGGCAGATCCACTACATACAGTAACTGCTATAAGCAGTTTATGGTAAGTTGCTAAAGCCAAGTGAAGAGTGCTGCTTTGGGAAATTGCCAAGAGGAAATTTCTATATAGAGAGGAATAGAAATTACTCTGTGTGGGACACGGCAACTAGAGGAATAGAAACTGCTGTCTTGGGGCACCAAATGGAGGCATCTATATATAGAGAGGAAGACATACGAATCTACAACAGATCAGCCAAAACAAAGACACGCGACTGAGAGTGAGACGTGAGCGTGGCCTGCATAGAAAGTTGCAGCAAAGGCAGATATTCTTGCTGGCTGATTGGAAGGAGATCAGCAAAGGTGTCTTTGGTCTGCTACACAGGATGAATACAACAGGGTCAGCGTGTGTTGAACAGGACAAGTCTGCCAACGTGAAAAGCAGATTGAAGAAAGGAGACTTGCAGAGGCAGTCTTCGTGTCTTGCAGAGGGTGCAGACAGAAGAATACACAGCAGTGTGTAAAGAGACTGCTGGGCTTTCTTGAGACAGAACAGAGAGGTGTCGTGACTGCAGACTAGAAGGGAGTTCTCAGCAGCGATGCAAAGTGGAAAATACAGCAGAACAGGGTTGGTTCTGCTTGAAGGAATCGCTGGCAACGACAGAGGTGAGAGACATCTGCTACACTAAGAACAGAGGAGGTTAGGCTCAGTTCTATCTAGGAGCTGACATCCAGAGAGAAGAAGCTGCGTGTCGGGAATCGTCAGAGACTCCTAATCTGAGTTTGAATTTTATCTCTTGTGTAACAGTGTATTATGTATTTCTCTCTGAATAAAATTATCACACACTCCGTGGACATAGGACAAAGGCGGCCCGAACCCCGTAAAATTGTCGGTGTTTGCTTGTGCTTGATTTTATTCCGATATTCATTGGGTGTGTCTATTTTGCTAATAAACCTAACAATTTCACCTATAATATGGAGAGAATTTGGTGGCTCAATTTATATTGCATCATGTTTGGTAATGAGGTTGGGCCAATTGACCTTACAAAATCAAATAAACTGTTGCTGGTTTTAGAATTTACAACAATTTAGTCTCATCAAATGTGTACAGCCAATAGAATCAAACTAGATAAAATAAACATCCGAATGAAGTTCCAATCAACTTCCAACTTTATTTGCTAAAATCAAATAAGTCCTCTTCCTTTGATCTCAAAAACTCTTTGGTTCCTGTTTTTCCAGACCGGCCAAAGCATACATGATGGGATAGTGTTCCATGCCGGTTTAAACTTGGGTCCCATTTTGGAGATAACCCAACTTTCCACGATTGTCGAAAAGAAACTAAGGAGAACCAATGATTCTCCCCCATCAAGGAAATGAATCTGTTTCAAAGAATTCTCCCTATTGAACAGCTTCCTAATAAATGATCTACATCTTCCTCTTGCTCTCCACAAAGAGGGCAGGATAGGTTGTCACTAGACACACAGATTCCCCTCCTATTGAGTTCTAGTTTGGACAATGTACACTTTTTAATGGCACAACAAGTAAAAGCCTAAACTCTTGGGGGAGCCACTCCAGTCCATGCTGAAAGGGTTGATCATATCCTATTGACGGGTTCAAAAAAAAATATCATGAAAGCAAATTAAATATAGAAATTAAACATCATACATTCCACAATTTGGAGCTTCAAGAGGAGTACAAGCCTTCTAGAGAAAAAGATAAAGAAACTTGCTAATGGAAGAGAGATGCAATAGTACCTAAATAAAACAAAAAAAAAAAAATTAAGAACACGTTTATTTTTCCTATATGAATTGTGGGTTCTAGGTTTCTTCTCTCATGATCCATGCAAGAAGACGAGTTAATTAGAAAGACTCAAATAGAAAGGATTTTGAACTGTTGACACTAAGTTCTTGAAAATCAAGCAATAGTTTTCAGTCAAGTAGAACATTAGTTGCTTCCTTTTTTCGGTAAATTATTTTCTTCTTTTCCACCTGGCTTTATCCCCCCACCAGTCACTAGCATGCACATGATTTTTAATTACTTTATCACCTTAGCAGTTACAAGAGCACTCAAATGTGTAACATGATCATATCTAGACGATAGACATCGAGCAATTAATACCTTACGTTTGGCAATATCCTTGGCTATTTCTCTAGCCCTCCACTCATCAGCATCCTGATCAGCCTGGTCATACCTCTCACGCTCCTTCAAGACCATGACACCATTATTGAAAAACAAAACATGTCAATTCATTAAAAATAAATAAAAAAGGTAATTTACCTGGCTTAGTATCATCATAAAGAAAAAGAATCATTCCTAAAGCACATTCGAGAAAAAGCAACAACCAGTGCACTACCTTGGAAAGCATTTCTGCAATATGTTTCCTCTTTTTCTTCTTCCAACGCTTATTTCGTTTGAATTTTATTAACTTGCTAGCCAATTTGACTGACGCAGATTTTTCCTCCCAAGAGCTAGTTTGATTTGTGATTGCATCAAGGGGTATGAGTTTACTTTTCAATGTTAAATACAACGACTTCATGGTTTCCAATGAAAGAAACTCTTGCACATTTGAGCTAATCCTCTTCAATTTAATCACTTCTGAAAAACTATGCATAAGAGCCAGATCGTTTCTTTTAGTTTGAAAGACATCTCCAAGAATTGAAGCATCCAAAGGTTGTGGTGAAATGTTTTTTGTTAAGCAGCTAGATGACAGTTTGTTTTCATCCACTAAGGAGCCATTCGGTCCTTTGATCAATAACAACATGTCTAATTCTTTCTGCCTGTTGAAAAAAAAAATGAATTCTGTCATGGATACATGGAAAATTAAAATAATATTACAAAAACAAATGAAGGTCATGGTGTACTTCGCAAGAGAGAATGTAACCATTTTTTTTCTCGAGTAATGAAATCATTGTAACAAGTCAAGGTGGTTGTGGCAACAACTGCAGTAGTAAATGAGGCCAAATTTCAAAGACCCAAAACTCTACTCCCTAATTTTTTTTCTCTGACAAGACTTTTGCTCTATCTTCCAAAAAGAAGTCCAAAATCTCAGGAAAACAGAGAAGAACAGTGTAATTCACACTATTGCAACAAAAATCAAGAAAGCAGAATAAATGAATAATATTGGTACAGCTTCTCATTACCATTTATCTTTTTGAAATGGTAACTTCAATGAGAGGACACAAGAAGCATGTGCAATGAAGGAAGAATTACAGGACAAACTCCTCAACAAAAGAGTAACCACCAAAAACAACCATGAAGAAACTCCTCCAAAAATAAACCAAAAAACCCTATAAAAATATTACAAAGATGGAAAAGTTACTATTCAAGGTAGATGCATTCTTTCCAACCTTCCAAAAAATCAGATTTAGAAATTCTTAGAACTCCTTCAAAGGAGTGGCCCAAGCAATACAATCAACTCTAAAGGCAACTGAGATGAGAGATTCCTCCTTGTTCCTAAAACCACAATTGTTTTCTTCCCACCCAATGCTCCATGTAGCAGCAAAAAAGAGCCAGATGCCACAGGATAGAGAATCTAGATGAACCAAGATGAACCACGTAAAGCGTCCAGGGATGAGAAAGGTGTATGCATGATCCAATAAGCATCAAAGAGAATGAGGATGGAGCTTGGGCAGTGCATGAGTAGATGATCAACATGTCCTAACACCTAATACCATTTCAAAATGGAAAAAGTTCTGACACCTAAAGACACAGAGGGAAAGCATTCTGCATAATGCAAAATGGCTCTTATGAATATTCTTATGTCAGCTTCCCGAGGCCAACATCCAAAACAAACTCTAGACTCTTGGAAAGGGGCTTTAGAGGACCAGATTACCAAATCGACAACTGGATTAAGATTACAGTGGTTGTTCCACTCGAAGTATTGATTTCACTGAAGAGACTGAGGAGTCGAACCACCAAATCCTTGAATTTGCTTCAGCCAGAAAAAAAAAAACTAAAAGCAAATTTGGTCTCTAAGGAAAAAACCATTGGTTTATCGGTAGGAAAAAAATCCATGACCACTCAGAACACTAAGGATCCTAGTTGGAGTTGGACTTCACTGAGGACTTGTACTAGTTTATTTCAGTTATGGACTAGTTGAAATTAAAAATACAAGACGAAGTGTCATTGCATATGCTATTTGTAGATGATGTAGTAGTAATTGGTAAAACAAGAAAACTACTAAAAGAAAATGAAATTTTGAACAAAAAAAAACATATAGCTTGAGACGAAATATGTAGAATGTAACTTTAGGGTAACGAAGAATAGGACGAACTAATTAAAATTGGACGTGATTTGGCATCACATTGTTTGAGATGGATTAGTGGAGTTGCATCATTTATCGCATTGTGATAAATTTAGATACTTAGTTACAAATGTCATATCAAATGAAGAGTCATTTTTGGGTATAGCAAGTGTGTGTGAAAAATCTAGCAGTGTCATATGATATGAGTTCCATTCCAATTACAGGGGTTGTTCTATAAAGTCACCATCAAGCCAAATGCTTATGAAGATTAAAGTTGGGCAATGAGGGAAAAAAGCAAGTAGACAAGTTAGTGGTAACAGAAAGAAATGTGTATTTTAAAATGGATGAATGGGGTTACATTAAAAGTTAGAATTATGAAGGACTACATGAGGAAAACCTTGAAGATGGCCTGAATATAAAAGAAAATGAGGGAAATGTGTATTTTAAAATGGCTGAATGGGGTTACATTAAAAGTTAGAATTATGAAGGACTACATGAGGAAAACCTTGAAGATGGCCTGAATATAAAAGAAAATGAGGGAAAGCCATGTACTTAGAAGATAAAAAATAGTACAAAAATAATTGAAATGTTACAAGTGAAAGGAACAAAGAGAAGGAAACTAAAAGGCAGCCCAGGTAGAAAGAATCAGTGGCTATGCTGATAATGATTGAGATAAAGACCATTACAAACATAGGGTTCTTTTTTTTTTTTTTTTGAATGATTACTTTGTAATTGATAGAGAAAAAAACACACCATGCAACTGCTGCAGGCCATCATTGCACAAAGGCCAAAGAATAAAACACCTCAATCAGCAACCAAAAACAAGATAATACTAAAGAATTACTAAAAAAAAAAAAAAGCCACCCAATACAGGATAAATACCAAGTATCAAAAAATCATTCTTTAGAGAGAGTAACTGAAATAGGATATGTTAGTTATGACATACATTGCTTTTAATAGAGCAATGGTTTCCTGCAAGCTTCTAAGATGATCAAAGACATTGCTGCCCCGCCAAAATGAACCAGATACATATGAACTAGGTGGTAACATCTGCAGCAAGAGAGGAAAGATCACCAAGAAGACAGTGATGCTGGAATTAAATTGTAAACAGAGCATGAGCATACTTTGCATTGATTCATGTCAACCGTAATTATTAATAAAAAGGACTATCACCGTAAATTCTTATACAGGAAGGAAAGCCGAGGACTGAGAGCCTCTTTAGAGACAAAGCTCATTCTTCTCAAGCACTTCCATTGTTCATAGAACACATCAAAGGTAATCAAAACTGTTGATCTAGCAGGACACAACACAAACTGGCCTTAGCACAAGAAGGCAACCCTAGCCATCCAGCACCTGATAGGGATATTTGGCCCTTAATACGTGAGCCTTTGGTTTACAAGTAATTTCAGCAAACATCGACATCCTCTGCTTTTTCAGAACTTCCATTCCCCAAAACCAACTTTTTTTAAATTTTATGTGAACCGAGATCATCTAACAATAAAAATGGATGAGAAAATGATGCAGAACATCTAAAAATACAAAAAGAAACATTCACTAAAATATGATTTATCAACCAGAGGTCATTTTATGCAGGATCAAAATTGTAGCTAGGATGAAGTTCACAAAATCAATTAGGTGATGAATTTGAATCAAAGTGTGTGTGTGTGTGAGATCTTTTTTCTTTTTCTTTTTTCTTTTTTTTTTTCTTTTTGAATGGCAACTATGACGATTCCATTAAAGGACACAAGAAGTGCACCAAAAAGGAGATTTATGTGATTTGAAACAAAAATAATTATGTGATGTATTTGAATCAAAGTCTAACTGCGCATATTCTCAGATGATTTATGACTAGAATTATGTGATGTATTTTGGATCAAAGCCTAACTGGGCTGTTCTTAGATGATTTACAGATCTGCAGTCTTCCAAGTTCACCTCTTTTGAACAACTTTGTCAGTTGTTCATCAAACACTAATCAAACAACGATGATAATGGGCTGAAGAGAGTGGACTTTGAAAGCCTAAAGCAGTGGCACGAGGAGACCTTCAGCTCATATGTGGGACAATTGTAAGCCATGACTGCCAAAATGAGAAATAAAATCAATGAAGCAGACCAGATCAGCATTTGGTTTCACAATCTGTCCATCATTCCATCTTCAGATACCTCATCTCTCATTAAAGTCGAGTGACATATCAACAGGTCATCCCCAACAAAGAAAGCTAGTGCCTTCAATCCACTCTTCAGAAGGCCCATCGTAGAAAAAAGGACATTGGGCCCGAAACAAAAGACTGAGGTTAGTATCAATGTGTCTAAGGCACCTGATCATGCCCTCGGAGGAAGATTAGTCATTTCGCGGTCACGCAACCAACATCAATGCAATGAACTCTAACAACTGGTCCAAAGGACAAGACCACCCTCGGTGGGAGTTTACTCATATAGAGGTCAGGCAACTGTACTACCAGGTTCTATGACTTCATTGCAAAAAAGGCTACTCAATCTGCCTGAACCTCAACTTCCTCTAGATCCTCTCCCAAAGGACATGCCTTGAATGTGCGATATGTTTATCACTAACTGCACGTTACCCAACCAAGTGTTGTTTTTCTCTCAAGCATGCTATCAAGAACCTGATCAATCAACAGAAAATCATGGCCTCAAAAATAAAAATGCAGTGGCTAACATAAGAATGCAGGGGGGAATTCCACCCCTACATCAGCTGTCATGGCTAAGTGCATGATCCAGTTCAATTAAACTATTGTCAAGTGGCGAAATTCCTAGCAACTCCATCCTTCTCATTTCAACAGTTCATTGACTCATTATATCACCAGTACCTAGCCTTCCGATGCCAATGATATCATTCCTGCACAAGTTGCTACATAGTGCACCTTGAGAGCTTCCAATCATCATTCATGGGCTTGCACCTCTACTGGCCTTGCCTTTAGAATCAATTTCAAGCCTAATCATCCGCCTTCAATGCTCAAAGTTCCAGCCATTGAGGACTTTGTTCCTCCCTGCACCTCCATCACCGATACAGATCCCTAGTCATTTGCCTCCAGCTAAGTCAACGAACCACATGACTCATTAGAACTTTGAAGAAAGAAAATGGATAATTGAGGAAATCCTCACATCATTCACAAAAATTTGAGGAAATCCTCACCACTATTTAGTAAAAAGAAGTTTTAGTCTTCAAAAGTTTCTAGGATGTAATCAGATATGAAGATCCAAAACCTTGAACCCAAAATAAATGGTGTTTTAAGTGAAACCTCTATGACCTTCCAATAGTCCACGTTGGAATGTTAGTGAACCTTGTATACTTTTGATGATCCGAACCTTGAACTCAAAATTAATTAGGTACTCCTAAGTCAGGCATCAACAATTATGAGCTTAAATAGCTGGACAATATAAATGCACATGGATTACACACCAGAAACAAACCCATAAGGTTTCCAATTTCTGATGTTGAAAAAGCTTAAATATCTAGCCCTAAATGAAAAGCAGAAAGCTCTTAGGTGCAACCTTCCAAGCACTTTGTAAGGTGCCTCTAAGATATTAATAAAAAAAAATATAAAACCAAATACACAAGCATATGCAAGATATATGAACCAAAATATTATCATATGGATGTAAATTTCCAAGCCGTCCAAGCCATCTCTCTCTCTCAAGCTTCAATGGACCAATTGAGAATCAAGAAGACCTATTAGAAGATGGTGGGGCCCATGAGAGTTCATTTGCTGAATTTCAACTCCAAAGCATTCAGAAACCGATGGAGAAAATAGAGGACCTCACAAGCTATCCAACGCATCAATTTTCATGCGAATCGGAGTCTAGATGATGAAAATATGGTCCTCCGAGCATGCAAAAATATTTGATCCAAGAGAAATTAAAGACTTCATGCATAAAATTATTGAAGACCATGCTCAATTGAATGACCTTCAAGTTGAGTTAAGTGATGAAATTGCTCAATTAGCTTTAATTGAGTATGAGAAAATTAATGTTGGCCAAGACCAGCATTTAAAACACCAAAAGTCACCTAACATATGGGTCCAATGCTCCAAATTCAACAAATTCATGGCCAATTGACCCTTTTAGCAACCAAATCCATGCATTTAGGGTTCTACATGAATTTGCTCTCATATGCATGGAGTGGACCTCAAGGAAGGCGCAGCAAAAGGAAAGAATGGAATTTAGTATCTAATAATGTATGGTGTAGATTTAATCTTATTTAAGTGGGTGAAAAAGATGCCTAAGATGGATAGCATCCTTTGTAATTATTTTCTTTCAATTGTGTATAAATAGAGGCCTTGGACCATTGTACAAACACACCAAAATGAATTCAAGTTTTGAATTCTCTCTGACTTCTTTTTTGGTTTTCTAGTGTTCTTCTAATTTGGGTTTTAGTTCTAATTTCAAGTTCTAGAATTAAATTTTGTTCAAGCATTAAATGAATTTTTTTTTGAACAGGAAGCACTAGATGAATTTAATTTCTAGCTCTTGGGATTGAATTAAGAAATTAAATTCTAGGTTGCAAGAATTCTTATTTTCTTTGATGAATTTTTTTTTTTTTATGACAGGGGGGGGGGGGGGACCTCGAGCACAGCCCTACTGACCACCTCCCCTCCTCCTCCTCTTCTTTCGGGTGACATCCCACACCCCCACAGGATAACCACCAGGTTACGCCATGGGGACTCGAACTCTCACCAACCCGCTTCCTTCCTGAGGTGGAATGTTACCAGCTAAGTACCCCGTGTGGGGTTTTTCTTTGGTGAATTTTGCATGGCATCAAATTTTGCTTAGGGAAGTATCGATCTTATTCCATTATTTCGGTGAGAATTTGGGGTTTTGGCTCATCCTCTTTGAAGCTCCATTTGTCATAAATCCAGATGAGTTATCAAGAGGCGTTACTCTGTCGAAGTTGATTCAAGGATCTTCTTGGACATTGGGATTCTTTGAGTTTGGGTTTCTTTGATTTCTTTCAAGTTCAAGCTAGATATTACAGAATCCTTTATTTTCTACATTGAAGGCATACATACAAAGGCGTTAAATCCAATTCTACCTTTCATCACTCTCTCTCTCCTCTATTTTAACCATGAAACCTCACAATCTTTTCCATATAACTCCTATTACTCTCACATTCTCTCTCCCCACTGAGAATTACTCTCTCTACATTTATAAATCAAATTTGTTTTTCGTGAAACTCTCTCTAGCCTAAGATCTCCTTTATCATTCAATTGCCAAAGCTCTTTTCAAAAAAATAAAAAAAATTGACCGTAGGAGGAATAAGGGAATAGGATAACACTCAAATAGCGAGTATTTATCTCTCTCCAAATATTTACAGGTATTTCTTTTCTTCTAAATAAGTACATCATGCAGATAGACACCTTTAAATTCTTTGAAAAAAAAAAAGCTTCCTCTTTACATTATGGCTTAATCTTAGATGAGTAGTCTTAGAGGGTTTTTTTCTTAACTATATTTTAACTAAATGGTGTGATTTGAATGTATACCTTCTGCAGAAATTCTCCGTCTTTTTGTATGCAAATCTCATAGTGGTTTTATCTTTTATCTTTTTTGTATGCAAATCTCATAGTGGTTTTCTACTAAATATCTTTTATCTTTTATGTATTTGTTTTGAACTTATTATTTTATATTATTTTATTTTTCACTTAAAAAAAAGTATTATTTTTCAAATGTTTAGTCGTCATTTTAATGCTAAAATTTTAAATTTTTTTCTATAGTCATGCAAAAATAAATATTGAATTCTATTCCTTCCGTATTTCCATGATTTTACTTAAGACATCTCTAAAGATTTAATTTTATATTTGATTGTTTCCACTTTTTATTTTTTATTCTTCCTTCATACCAAATTTTATATTTTCTATTTTTAAAAAATAGTTATTTATTATCTATGATTTTTTATCTATTTTATTAATCCTAATAAATTTATTAAAGTTTGATCAATTTTAAATTTATTCTACCCCGTGCATCGCAAGGGTTTCTTTCTAATCCTAAGACTACACAAGTTGCAGCGTCTGTTGTGCAAAAATCAGAAAAAGCAATCCACACAAAAAAGAGAAACACAGATTTACGTGGTTCGGCCAAAGCCTACATCCACAAGCAGCACAGTAAAAAGATTCACTAGCAGGATTTATGTTTTGTCCATCGGTTTGTCTGAAGAGGTTTAATAAATAAAAAAATTGGGGAAATCTGAACACACGGAAGAAAGGTGCTGAGAGAAAGAAATTGTAGAAGAAAAAAAAAAAAAACAGAGAACAGACCCTCTATTGTTCTCAATTTTTTTTGTCGTTTCCTTGCATCGTTAGCTGCCTGTAGGCCCTTCTCGTCTGCCTTTTGCTGCCTGCAGCACCCTTCCTTGCTACCCCACCAGCGTTGTTGTTGCCTTTCTTCCAGTCCTCTCTATTCTTTTCGAAACTGAGGATTTTGCATCAACCAAAAGTGGTAGTGAAGGAAAAAAAAAAGGAGACCAAGAGCCTTATTTCAGCCATTTCCTTGTGCCAGACAGTTTTTTCCTGCCATTCCCTTGCACCGGAATTTTTTTTTTTTTTAATTCCTGACTAAAATTGAAAATCCAGATTGGTCGAGTGGCAGGAGCTTTGAAAAAAAAAAGAGTGAAATCATTTGGGAAGAAGAAAGAGGTTGTTTTGCCACATCTCCCTGTGTTTGGGTTTGTAGTCGTCCCTCGCAGCCTTTCCCGTGCTGCTGCCTGAGATAGCGAGTGTTCTCCACTTTCAACAGTTTGTTGTCCTCCAACTGTTTGATGTTGTGCCTCTGAAAAAAAAACTACTACAGCTCTCCATTGTTTGCTAGTTTGCTGCCCACCAACTATTCGATGGTTTGCCTATGTGGAAAAAAAAATGTCTCAATTTGTGGAATCAAGAGGCAGCCACTGGATTTTGGAGAAGGAATTTTTTTTTTTTTCCAGTTGTTGGTCTAAGTTGCTTCGCCAATTTGTTCTTGGTATCATATTTCCTCATTGAGTGGTGCTTCACGGAGCAATGTCAGAAGAGGCGCCCCCTAAATCCTCACTTCCTAAGTCTTCGACAGTGACTAGGACTAAGCTTTCAAATGCAAAATTTGACGTAGAGAAGTTTGATGGAACAAATAACTTCGGCATGTGGCAGTGAGAAGTTATGGATGTCTTGTTTCACCAAGAGTTGGATATTGCTCTATAGAGGAGAAACCAAAAGCTATGGATGAGAAGGATTTGGTGAAGATCAATCGTCACACTTGTGGCACCATTCGACTTTGTCTCGCCAAAGATCATAAATATTTTGTTATGAAAGAGAATCCGGCTACGAAGTTGTGGAAGATGCTGAAAGACAAGTACATGACCAAGAGCTTTGAGAATTGACTCTATCTCAAGACTAGGCTCTTCCAGCTCCAGTACAAGGAAAGTACTTCTATTACTGAGCACTTAACTGATTATAACAAAATTCTTGCTAATTTGCAAAACTTAGATGTGAAATCTTAGATGAAGACAAAGCAATATGTTATTGAATTCATTTCCTAACAGTTATGATCATCTGACTACCACCCTGGAAAAAATGTCATTAAATTTGAAGTTGTGGTGAATGTATGGATAAATAATGAGTATCGGAAAAAGAACAAACAAGCCCATAGATACTCAACGTCAAAGTCATTGAGAGTAAAGGGCAGGTCATAAAACAGGAAATATGTTAGTCGGTTTAAGTCTCATTCTAAGAAGAGAGGAGCATCATCTGATAGAAGAAGCCCTGCTATGGATGACTGTGTCTTTTGTTGGAATAAAGGGCATTGGAAAAAGGATTGTCCAAAGTTGAAAACTAACGACAAGAAGAATCAAAAAGCAAATGTTGTACATATTGAAGATGATAATTCTGAGTTTGCACTGATTGGCTCATCATTGTCATACCATTCTGAGGAGTGGATTTTATATTCGGGTTGTACTTATCACATGTGTCCCAATAGGGACTGATTTTCCAGCTTTGAGGAGTTGGATGGTGGATCAATTTTTCTGGGTAATGATAATACCTGTAAAACAAAAGGGATAGGTAAAATCCATTTGAAATTGCATGATGGAACAGTCAGAGTGTTGACAGATGTTCGATATGTACAAGATTCAAGGAAAAACCCCATCTCATTGGGTTCTTTAGAATCCAAAAGTTTCCAAATTACAATGGAAGGTGGAGTTCTAAAGGTTGTTTTGGGTGCATTGATAGTGGTGAAAGGTACCCAACAAAGCAATTTGTATTTCTTGAAAGGAAGTACAGATGCAGGACACGTGGCAGGATATTCAAGTGGACCTTACTTTTATTTTATTTTTAAATTTGTTTATTTAAGTTTTAGGAAATAAGTAGCAGATTTTTTATTATTTTCGTTGTGTTGTTTTCAGTGTCCTATTAGATATGGGACACTTTAGTCAGTCATAGAGACCTTATCAAACTAGATTAGGATCTTTATTTTTCATCTATATATACATGTAAGAAGGAAGAGAGGACACCTCTCATTCGATTTATCAGATTGGAATACTTAATAGAAGTTATATATTGTTCATCTTTATTCTCTATTCTCTTCCTCAAGTTGCAGAGGAATCTCCTATTGGTGGCTAAGTTCCACCCACGTTTCTATCACCTAAATCTAGGCACTATCCCAGATTTGCTTCCGCCATCGCAAATCTGGGCTCTATCCCAAATCTGCTTCCGCCATCGCCGTCGTTGCCTTATCCTAGGTAAGCTACAACCAGTTGCAGTCCATCATTTCCCCAGGTCTACTCCACTACCCGCCTGCAACTCTCTGCTCTCCCAGTTCCACTTCTCATCCAGAACCCATCTCCATCCAGGTCTATAAATCCAACCCTCTTCTTCCCATTGCCTTGCCCTTCTCTGTCTTTCATCTCTCTAGTCTTCCACCTCTCTCTCCATCGCTAAGTCTTCTTCCTCCTGCTCTTCTATCGCCAAACCCAACATACCCTTCTTTGTTTACCTACCTCTATTTCATCTTTAAAAAAAAGCTCATTCAAAGCCACCCACATGAGACAAAAACCTTTGCCCTCTTTTCCCTCTCTCCTCATTTAATGCCATTAATGTACTTATCCCCTATTCCACAAATACCCCTCAACTTCTCTCCTTTTACCCACTTACCATTTTCTCAACTTTTCCATAAATACCCATCCCTTCTTAGTTTTTACCCACCTATCCCAAGCCTTGACCCATCAACCCTTGACCCTTGTCCAAACTGTTGACTATTTGACCCGAGTTTGTCAGGTTTGATCGCGCACATTTAAACCCGCACCGCTTCTACTACATAAAGTACCATTCTAGGTGGAGCAACGACAGACACTGACAGTACAGAGGAGGTTGTTTCTGACACTACCCGATTGTGGCATATGCACTTGGAGCATGCAGGTGAGAAAGCTTTGCAAGGTTTGGTAAAGTAAGGACAGTTGAAATGTGCTAAGACTTGCAAACTTGGATTTTGAGAACATTGTGTTCTGGGCAAGCAAACTACAGTCAAGTTTGGACAGCAATTGATCACACTCAGGAGACACTAGATTATGTTCATACAAATGTATGGGGACCTACCAAAGTTGTTTCTTTGGGTGGTAAGCATTAATTCGTTACCTTTGTTGATGACTTCTCTAGACATATTTGGGTTTACACCATGCGACACAAAGATGAAGTCTTGGATGTGTTCCTGAAGTGGAAGAAGATGATCGAGGCTCAGACTGGCAAAAAAATCAAAAGGCTCAGGTCAGACAATGGTGGTGAGTACAAGTCAGATCCATTCATGCAGATATGTTAGGTAGAGGGGATAGTGAGACATTTCAGTTTCAGAGAGACTCTACAACAGAATGGGGTGACAAAACGTATGAATCGTACTTTACTGGAGAAGGTACAATGTATGTTGTCCAATGCTGGATTGGGCAAAGCATTTTGGGCTGAAGCAGTGACATATGCATGTCATCTCATCAATCAGTTGCCTACAACTGCAAATGAGGGTAAAACACCGATAGAGGTATGGTCTGAAAGCCTGGTACAAATAATGATTCTTTGCATGTATTTGGTTGTCCTGCATATTTCCATGTTAAAGAAAAAATTGGATCCTAGAGCCAAGAAAGCTATATTCTTAGGCTTTGGCTCAGGTGTGAAGGGGTATAGACTTTGGTGCCCCGAATCGAAGAAGTTAATTCTTAGCAAGGATGCTACTTTTGATGAATTTATTATGTTCACTCTGAACAAGCAGAAGGGTGATCAGAAGGAGAGCAAGACCAGGGGTGTTTCACAACAGGTGGAGTTTGAGGCTTTAGTGACTTCAGTGATGCATGTTCAGACAGATGATAGTCTCACAGATGATTCAATTTGTGAGAACAAAGGTACAGATGATTCAGTTTGTGAGAACAAAAGTACAGATGAGGCTCCAGTTCAGGAGTCTACACAGCAGCCAGGCTCTATTGCAATCAGTAGACCAAGAAGAGAGATTAGAAAGCATGCACGGTTCACAGACATGGTGGCATACGCACTTCCAGTTGTTGATGATGATATTCCGTCTACATACAGAGAAGCTATGAGAAACTCAAAAAGTGTAAATGGAAGAAGGCAATGGTGAGGAGATGCAATCTCTTCACAAGAATCAAACTTAGGAGTTGGTATAGAGCTTCCAAAGGGAAAGAAAGCAACTGGTTGTAAGTGGGTATACACCAAGAAGGATGGTTCTCCAAGAATAAGCAGTGTGAGATTCTAGATTGGTAGCTAAAGGCTATGCGCAAAAGAAAGGGATAGACTATTTTGAAAAGCACTCTTATATTCGTCTTTTGCTAGCTTTGGTTGCACAGTTTGATCTCAAGTTAGCACAACTCGACGTCGAAACTGCTTTCTTGCACAGTGATTTGGAGGATGAAATATACATGTCTCAACCATATAGTTTTAAAGTCACTGGAAAAGAAAATTAGGTTTTGATGCGGAGTAATTTCTATTACTCCTCTACTATTCACGTTTTTTTTTTTGTTTGTTTGTTTCTAGTATGTTGCCTTATTAGTTTAAGTTATTTTTAGATAAGGATATTAATGTAAGTTTTTTTTAGTTTCTTATTTGGGATAAGTTAACACTATATAAGCCCCCTCTTGTAAGTTTACACGATTTGATGAAATAAAATTTGAGATTTACGACAACCCTTGTGCGATTGCGAATTTGGAGAGATTCCAAGGAGAGGCGAGAGGCCTTGGCGTGAGGCCACTTTCTTCTTCAGGTACTCTTTTATCTTCCTTTGTTTCTCTTCCTTCTCTTCTTCCTTCTTCACCTTCGTTTCTCTTTACTTGCTGCAACTACAACCCAAAAACCCATCCCTCTCCCTGACTTTCCGCCCTTCCTAGCTGCCTCCCAAACCTTCGCCAACTCCTGTAACCCTTCCTGGGTTTTCGCCTGTGCCCAAAACCCTTTTCTAAGACTGTCGCCCCTCGTCCTAGTCCCTCCCAATCCCTTCGCCTACTCCTAAAACCAACCCTACACCTTTCCTTCTCCACCAAACAGCCCTCCACAGTTGCCGTGAGCCCCATATCCATTCACTTGGTTGCTGTAACTTCTTGGAAAGACCACTCCCTACTTGCCGCACCCTTTACTCCTTTCTATTGTTGTCGCCAAACCTCTACCATCCTCTGTCTTGCCTACGATACCCTTCCCATACACCATATTGTTGTCTTTCCCCTACCCAGACCTAGATTTGTTGTCGTTCCCTCCAACAAACCTTTCCTTGCTTCCATAACCCTTCAAACTCTATATCCCATTCACAGCCCTCTGTATCCCATTTGTATCCTCTCTTTGGTTATTTCAATTGAAGCCCATCTAATTACCACATGCCTAAAGTTTATCATTACCCGTGCAACTCAGTACTTGACTGTTTGACCCGACATTTGTCGGAATTGATTAATTACTTGGTATTTGCATGATTAAGTGTGGTAAATTTTATATTAATTAGTTGCAAGTATTAATTGATTGTTTAATTTCAGGCATATTAGACTTAGGGTGCATTATTTTCATCCCCTTTTAACCTTTAGAGAACTACATTTAGGCATTTACGGTTACCCTATCCCTTGTCCTGCGTCAAGTTTGTAAACTGAGAAGAAGTTGGCCCGGGCCATAAACGAGTCAAATCGGGCTGGGTAAAATGAGCCAATATTCTAACAAATCTCCACCTTTGCGAGATTTGCAAGCTACCTATGATATCTCCACCTTGGCATGAAATCTCACGCCAACCAAACAAAGTGAACAATCCATGATGCCAACATATGCACCCGAAGGCGCCATACACCCAAAGATGTCCAAATGTGCCTGTAGACGCCACACACCCGAAGGTGTCACCAAATGTGCTAGAAGACGCCAAATACTCAAAGATGTCAACAAATGCGCATGTAGACGCCAAACACCCAAAGGTGCCACCAAATGCGCCGGAAGACGCCGAACACCCAAAGATGTCACCAAATGCACCGGTAGACGCCAAACACCCGAAGGTGTCACCAAATGCACCTGTAGACACCAAAATTTGTGAACAGCTTCTACTTGTAAACGGCTAATGAGAGAGCCCACTGCCCTTAATAATATATGGATGTTTAATCCATCCTGTTAACTTGCCACAATTTGGATCGACCCATTTCTCAACCTCCATAGGCCTGTCAATGATAATGTATTCTGTAATGAAGAGATCATAATACAGGAGCATGAACACAAGGAATTTGGTACTCTTTACTACTAGATGGCTAATTACTGCCTCCACTCCTACCAGCAAATCTATCCACTTCCCATGTCAATCCTCCACAAAGCTCTTCATTCTTTATTTCTGTTTTTTCACAGGTAAATGGTCGAACAGTTGTTGGGAGAGAGCTCTTCCCCTTCTATCTCTCACCCTCTATGCTTCTCTGCCCACAGTACTTTTTTTTAAAAAGACAAAACATCAAACAGGTGGTGGGTAACATACTGTTTCAAAGCAAAGTTGGGCAAAGTCGTCAAAATTGGAGAGCTCTAGCTGTTACAAGCAGCAACACAGTGAAGATGGGAGGCTGCAGCAGCAAATGAAGGTTGCCAAAGATTGCATGCAGCACTGGCGAAAGAAGCTAGGCAGCTTGGGTTCAAACAACAAACGGTGGAGGCAATTGTCCAATATCTTCCCAACTCCCAAGTAAACATCAGCTATGAAGGCTCCAAGCAATGTGATGCGGTGCACTTTCTATCCCGCATTTTCTATTCACGCTTTTCGTTTTCGTTATGTTGCCTTATTAGTTAGTTGTTTTTAGAAAAGGATAGTTTATGTAATTGTGAGTTTCCTTATTTAGGGGCAATGCAAGTTATATAGGTTCTCTTGTAAAGCTATTGGCGATTGATGAATAAAATTTGATAGTTTTCGCAAATACCTCTCGACGGTGCGACGGAACTCTTGGTGGATCCAAAAGCGGCAAAAGCCCTTTTCTTCTTCCAGGTACTTCATCTTCTTCTCTTCTCTTCCCTTTTCTTCTTCTTCTCTTTTTTCCCTTTTTGCTTTTCTTCCTAGTTGCTGTGAATACCAAACAGCATACCCATCCCGACCCCTTTCCCTTTTTTCACCACCTTGCCAAACCCCTTTACTCTTGTCTATTGTGGGACCCGAACCAATTCAGGTACACCTTCCCTAAATCTGCCATCCAGTTTTGCCGCGATCGTCCCTAAACCCATTTGTTGTCATCGCTAACCCTTCCTCCCTACTGCAGCCTTGTGAAAACCCTGTAGCTCTTTCCACGACCCCCTTTTCATTCCTTTTTGCTACCGTAACACCTTACTCCCCTCCCTTTACTGTCGCTCAACGCTTAAAACCCAATTTTGCTACCGTAACCCATTAAAACCCTTCCCCTTACTGTCGCTCGACCTTCGTAACCCTATTGACCTGCAGTAACCCCCTTGGGCCCCGTCTATCCTTATTTTGTAGCCTTCCCGTAAACCCTTTTGCTGCCTTAAACCCCTTCACCACCTTATCTTTACTACCTAATAGCCTGAATTAATCCCTTCAATGTTAGATTTATATATTTGTGGGAATTAACAAGCACCTTAGTTTTGAGGGATCCCACCGCATTTGATAACTGGGTCTAGACCATGATATAATTGTTTACATTAATTCCCTAGAATCCTGTAATTGTTTGTAGCTTGTTTATATTGTTTAATTGCAAAATATTAATTGATTGATTAATTTCAACCCATTTTAGATATAGGGTGCATTATTTTCATCTCCTTTAATCTTTTCATTACTACATTAGTCACTTAGGGTTCCCCTAGTAGTGTCCTGCATCACAATGGGGTGATGTAGCATGTCCCAGACCAGTTTACAACTTTATTTGTTGTTGTAGTAGTGCCCTGACGGAAACAATTCTCAAAATAATTGACCAAATTAGAGTTCACACCATAATATGCCCATGTTTCACAAAATTCATTTCCTTTTTCCACATGTCTACGTTCTACTACTGGTGCTTCTATTGCCCAGCTCTCCTTTTCCTCTCTTTTTTTTTTAATTTCTTCAAACTTCTCTCGTCTGATACAAACGACGCTCTCTGCTCTTGTTTGAGCGATGGGCAAGGGCAACTCTCCAAGGCAACGGCAGAAAATCAAGGAAAGGCAGAGGGTCTAATTCTTATTTTTTTCTTCCAACCTCTTTTCTCACGATGATTCAAAAAAAAACCCAAAATGGACCGACAGAAGATCTCTATTAACCAATGGACAATACTACAGCTTCTTGAGATAGACCAATGGATACAAAAGACGAAGGAAACCTTGAGAGAGAATCCACGCTGTAGATCTCCGATCTTGGATTGATAGGCAACACCGTTTAACGATTCAAAATCCCAAAAAATCAAACTCGGATCTCTAATACCACTTGTTGAAAAATAATCGCAAAATCAAAGGCAAGAAAATGAAATCAAGCAATCACCCACACAAATATCATCAAGAGAGTGACAAATTTACATGGTTCGGCCAAAGGCCTACGTTCACGACACGCACAGGGAAAAGATTCACTAATATCAAAGGGGAGACAGATTTACAAATGTTTACAAACCCATTTTCTCACATTCGACTCTCTCCCTCTCAAACCAAACTCTCGGTTGCCTGAGAGGGGCTACAATGCCAAAGCCAGCCCAACCATGCTCACCTTCTCTCAATATATATAGTTTTCATGCACAATGAGAAAAAGGTTGGCCCGGGCCATAAACGAGTCAAATCGGGCCGGGTAAAATCGAGCCAATATTCTAACAGCGTCCACATGGTTTAATATCGGAAATGCCCAAGCACCATCAACACATCAGAAGACCCAAAAACAAACTTTAGGGAAGTATAAACAAAAAACAGAAATCCATCTCCATCCTTAGTATCATCCAAGAAAAACATGGTACATTTTTGTATTAAATCATGTCCATCCATCAAGCCTCATCAAAAGCTGCCATTGCTGAAAGGAGTGTTGAGTTCAAAAAGTTAGTATCATTACATTTGAACCCATTTTCAAACCATTAATATTTTCTTCTTCTTTTTAAGATCAAGGCATCAAGGGCTCTTAGAGCACCTGACTAATCCTTGGGGCAAGTGCAAACTTCCCTGTCCACACACACCATCCACATGCACTGGGTATAACTACGAAGACCTCCCACTTTCGGAATGGGGTTCTTGGCCATCAATCGAACTCTTTTTTAATTAAAAAAAATAAAAAATCCCTAATCTCAAAATCCACCTCGAAATCAACCATTTAGGTATCCAAACTCTAAACCCTTAAAACACTTACCTTTTAACATCCTTCTACCTTGGAAACAGCACAACCCAGTTTCCAATTTATAGATTTCTAAGCCTAACCCACCCTTTCTTCAAAAATAAGACTGTACATATATTCTATACAGACCTACACTAGATTTGATCTCAATGCCAGAAGTACAACTATCAAATAACAGAAATGACTCCGATTTGCAACAAAACAAAAGGGAAAGGACTTCGATTTTGCAGAAAGGACCGTTTCATAAAAACTGAAAGAAGAGAGATGGATCTGTTTTTGTAGAAGAAAAAATGATAACAAAAAAAAAATCATATTTATTGATTTGTAGGGAGAAAAATAGAAAAAAGGCAAGAAATCTTAGTAAAGAAAGCCCAAGTTCTGAACGAGAAACCCTAAACAACCCAAAATCTTCACCAAATCACTAATAAGAGAGAACCCACAAATCTCACATTCTTTTGAGTTTTTTTGGATGATTCCACAAACCAAACTTACTGATGTAGGACACGGAAGATGCAGCACACAGATTTCACTTCTATTTATTTTTATTTATTTCTTTATTTATTTATTTCGTAATTAGCAAGTAGGATTTGTTATTTTCGTTTGGGATTTTAGCAGTCCAACTTTAGTTAGTTTTCTATTTGATTTAGGAGTCCTTTTTCTATTTGATTTAGGAGTCCTTTTCCTATTTGATTTAGGAGTCCTTTTCTATTTTGATTTAGGAGTCCTTTTTTATTTTGATTTAGGAGTCTTTTTCCTATTTGATTTAGGAGTCCTTTTCTATTTTAATTTAGGAGTCCTTTTCTATTTTGATTTCTTATTTTTTTTCTTATAAATACAATGCATGTAAGAGAGGGACTCACCTCTTTGGAATATATGAATTGATATAAATTTACTATCTTATTTTCCTCTATCATCTCTGCCGAGTTGCAGACCTTACCTTCATTGCTGGTTTTGTTCCGGCCATCGCTGATTCTGGGCTTAATCCCAGAGGAGATACCCTGTTGTCGCTGCCTTGGGCTTTATCCCAAGCTTATCTCAGTTACAAGTCTTCCGCCCCTGCCTAGTTGCAGGTTGTTCTACATTAATTGGTATCAGAGCCAAGTTTCTCTGTATCTCTGTTATACAGAGACGTTCTTGTTCTGAGACAGGTTCTTGCGTTATCAGGGACGATCGTGGTCTTGATCCTCGCCATCTTCTCCAAATCTGGGCATTATCCCAGGTACGAATCTACCATCCCAATCCCCATCCTCCACCATTTTTCCCACAGACAACAAAAACACAAAAAAAAAAAAAAAAAAACCAAATGACCAGTTGACTAAGTTTGACTATTTGACAAGCTATGTGTCCACTTTGACCGATCACATGTCTTATCATTCGGTCCCACCTCACCCATCCATTAAACCTTTTCCCCACTCCAACCGTCATGTCTTAGATTATGTGACACCCCGATCTGATTCCCAACATCATGTAGCCCCATTAGCATCCAACATTAATGTAGAACAACCTGCAACTAGGCAGGGGCGGAAGACTTGTAACTGAGATAAGCTTGGGATAAAGCCCAAGGCAGCGACAACAGGGTATCTCCTCTGAGATTAAGCCCAGAATCAGCGATGGCCGGAACAAAACCAGCAATGAAGGTAAGGTCTGCAACTCGGAAGAGATGATAGAGGAAAATAAGATAATAAATCTATATCAATTCATATATTCCAAAGAGGTGAGTTCCTCTCTTACATGCATTGTATTTATAAGAAAAAAAATAAGAAATCAAAATAGAAAAGGACTCCTAAATTAAAATAGAAAAGGACTCCTAAATCAAATAGGAAAAGGACTCCTAAATCAAAATAAAAAAGGACTCCTAAATCAAAATAGAAAAGGACTCCTAAATCAAATAGAAAACTAACTAAAGTTGGACTGCTAAAATCCCAAACGAAAATAACAAATCCTACTTGCTAATTACGAAATAAATAAATAAAGAAATAAATAAAAATAAATAGAAGTGAAATCTGTGTGCTGCATCTTCCGTGTCCTACATCACTTTCCCTCTTCATCAAAGGTTCAGTGCCAACTTTCTTCAAATTTTTGCAGAAATATTTAAAGGGAGAATGAAAAAAAAAAAAAAAGGTGAGAGACGTACCGCCGGAGAGGATGAAGACAACCTGAACTTGATCGTTGCTTAGTGGCGCCAAAGAAAGGAGTAGAAGTTCTCGTTGTGGCGAGAGCAGAGAATGAGGGTCACAGGCCGCGGGAGGGGAATGACATGTTCTTGCGGTTAAGGGGTAGTATTGCCTTTCTGCAAGCCTCACTTTCTATTTGATCCTTCACCTCTTCTCCCTACTTCCACTCATCCCAAAGAGTGCCGATTCAATGCATCAGCCGCACATAACCAAATCAGTCGTTTACGGTAATCTTCCACGTGCAGATCCACTACAACAGCTCCCTCTTGACTGATCCGTAATTGAGTCATGAGTCTGATGACTACGTGTGATTCGAATGTAAATTTGACGACACATGACGACGAAAGATTGACTGCCTTCTTCGCTTTCAACATCGGTGTTTTTAAAAATTTAGTTCATCCGGACTCGGATCATCATTATAAATCACAAAAAATACGTATATTTTTTCTTATTCAAATATTATTATTTTAAAAAACTATTAAAATATAATTTTAAACAATTAATCTCTATTTTTTATACTCTTTTTTTATAAGAGTCGATGTATACGTTTTGTGTGTAAAACAGTGATAGATTACACTGTCAATTTTTTTTATTTTTATAGCGACTACAAAAATCAATTGCATAGGTGAAAATATATCTAATGAAATACAAATATATTAAATTTTAATTTAAAATAAAAAAATTAATCATTTTACCTTAATAATTAAAATAATTAAATATTTATAAAAATTATTTAATAATATTTGATGCTTTTGAACCTTATTTTCAATCTTACAATTGAATTTTTAATAAAACATGAGAAGATAAATGATAAAATAAGTTAAATGTCATGGATAGAATTCTCCACTAGAGGTTACCTCTTTGCTTAAGCTATTTCTTCTCAATTTGTAATTTGCACTATGCTTCCGAGGAGACAAATTGTAACGCCCCGCCCCGCGACTAACCGATGACACCGACACATCACGATCCGCCACATGACAAAAGCGTGGGATTCTAATTTCAAATTTCAAAAACCATAACCACACACAAATGGGAGTACTAAATTTCTAAGTACCATTGAGATTTCTACCAAAATTCCGACAGAGTCTCCCCTAAAAGTAGACATTTGGGAAATTCTATTCCCCTACATTTCATCTTCATATCACCTGTCAAACCATAGCAATAACATTCTTCCCAAAGTCAACATTACTACATACTCCACTTAAAACACTTTGGAGTTAAACATCATATCTAAATAACTTATTACAACCCGTGGTCCTCAAATATTAACCTAGGTTGTCAAAATCGCAGGGTATCACGATTCGACTCGCAGCCGGTATCAAAATTCTCAAAAAATAGTGCATTTTTTAGTGAATCGTACGATTCGACTCGTATGAATCGTAGCATCGTACGATTCATACAAGAGACTGAGAGGAAGAGCAAAAGACAGATTTTTTTGGAAAAAAATAAAGAAATTTTGGAAAAATAAAGCCTAACTTTTTGCATGATACATATTTAAGTATAATTCTTCTCTTTTCTTTCTCTGTTTTCGTTTTTTTGTTTCTTCCCCTCTCACACGAAAAGAGACATTATATACTACCCTCCAGTTAAAAAAATTTGCTCAGGGCTCCGCCCCCTACCCCCCAAACAAGGAGGCGCTGCCCCCCGCGAGCTCAGCAAGGAGCTGAACCCTTGAACGAGGCCAGTGGGAATGGGATCACCAGTAAATATTGACAATCAGGCTCCACAAACCTAACATTATATATATGCAATAAAGGTGATGTAATTAAGTTGCAGGTCCTCTAGCAAGGACCTAGAACATCTTTTCTTCCACTGTTCTGTTTGATTGTTTTCATTTTTTCTATTTCTTTTCTTCAACTGTTCTGTTCTTTTCGTTTTTCTATGTTATCATTCGCATGACTTATGTAATACTATGTATGTAATAAATTTCATTAAATAATAATAGAATTAAGTTCGCAGATCAACAATTTCTCTTCCACAGTCATATAATATACTGTTATACACCATATAGTATACTGTTATATTGTATAATGTATGGTGTACATATACTATATTTTAGAATGTAAAAACCTCACTTCTAATGCATTTTGATTTAATTTTGAATTGGTACATTTTGTCATATATTCATATGTGTACATATTTATATATTCACATATTCATTATAAGGAATTGAACAAAACGTTATGAATCTTATGATTCTACGATTTACGAGTCACGGTTCACACCCATAGACTGATTCACGATACGATTCGATTTTGACAACCTTGATATTAACACATAATCTAATCAAGTTCATTTATTTTCTAAAAGGCAAGCAAAGAAAACTCTGCATTTCAATTTCCCTTTAGTTTAAGCTCCTCCTTGGGGTTCCTCAAACCCCGCTTCCACTTCATTCCCTGAAATTGGCAAGGAAGTGAGCTACACTAACCCAGTGAGGAAATATAGCATAACACACATCTTGACATTGTATTTAGCAACACAAATCCCATTAAAATTCAAGATATACAATGTTACACAATAAAGGATAATAAACTCCAGGTGACTCACAATCACCAAGCAATCCATATGCAGACTACATGATGCACACTCACATGTCATGTTAATGTATCTCACACGTCCCACGTGTGTCAAATCTCACTACTCACACGTCCCACATGTGTCAACACAGACGTCCCACGTATGTTATCTCACTGCCCGCACATCCCACATGTGTCTATAGTGCGAAACATGCGTCCCACACATGCCAACTCAATCGCACCTAATATGCTCGCAATGCAGCACATACGTCCGACGTATGCCAATGCCATTGCGTTCAAGAGGCGGCGCACACATCCCACGTGTGCCAACACCATCGTATCCACATCCATGTTCATGCTCATGCCCACACCACACATGCATCCATGCCTAATGCAACACACCTGGACACACATTCCCACACTGACCGGGTTTTACACTACCATATCACATAATTTGCAGGTCTTATCATCTATTGCATACATCACATATTCGAGCATGTAATCATATCCACAAATATCATCTACTCATAGCACATCACGTTCACAAGTACACATAAACTGGGTGAACGTGTCCAGCCTAAGTCCTCAGGGCACTCTAACCAACTCACATCTAATCATAATGGTTCCACCCTTATAAATTCCATTCATTTATTTGTGAGTGATGCCCCTTATCGACTTCGGCACTATCCTCGTTCCCCCATCAATTATCAATTTCTCATACTCCAAACATAGTATGTATTCATGTCAATCTCATGCATCACATCATAACATGTAATTTCATTATTCTCATACATCTCATCATAACGTATAATTATATCTAATACCTTAACTTATCAAGCACATCAATAAGGAATTAATAAAATGCAACAATTAAAATGTTCTACTGTGTGTTAGAACCCTTGCCTAAAATGTGCCTTTCAAAAATAGTCAGATAAAATAATCTCGCTTTGGATTGACGGAAGCTTAAGGCGATGTTGGTTTGCTATCTTTTGAAAAGCTGGAAGAATTGGTCATATAAATCTGACTTAGTCAACTCAATGACTGAGTAAAAAGAAAAAGGAATATGACTGAGTTGGAGAGAAAAATAGAACTGTAAGAGAAATGAATGACTCAACCAATTATAAACAGATTTAGGGAGAAAAATCTCATACAAGTTGAAGTACAATAAATAGGAGAGCTGGATGAGACCAATTAGCATCAGTTAAATCCAATAGAGGTAAATTTAATTAAACAAAGCGTACTACACATAGCTCATATCACAAAGGATATTAAGACCCCACAAGCCTTCATATAGAGCAATAATTAATCTAAACCCATCTGGGTGTCCCACATCAAATCTCCATACCATAATGCTTGTAGACAAGCCCAACACAACTGAGTTTGGTGGTATAAACCTTGGCCAAAATCTCATCAAAGACCTTGTGATGATAGTCACAACGATCTTGGTTCGAGTTATACATACATAGAAAGTAAATAGAATAACAAAAATCAAAATGGGGGCTTACCGTCCAAGAGATTGGGTCTATTTGGAGGTCGGGAAGGAGATTTGATTTGAAATAAAATAATACACATGTAATTTTAGAAAGAACGATAACAGGGAATATTGATACCAAAGAAATAATGAAAAACAAGGATTTGAGATAATGCCTACACAATAAATAAAGTAAAAACAAAAGAAATAAGGACTGACCGCCCAAAGGAGAGGATCTGGCCGGACTGGCTGTAATTCGTTGATGGAGAATGAACGCTGTGATAGGCCACCACAGTGGTTCAAGTTCAACGGGTCCACTGAAATAAGAGTTGGGTCTGAAGAGTTGCAGACTTAAGGAGAAGAAAAGGGAAAAAGAGTGAAGAAGAGAACTGTAGGAGAGAGGATTGAGAGTGTAGAAGAAAGGCGTGCACGATAGAGAGGGGATCCGCGTGAGACGGACGGGTATATGAAAAAAAAAGACTTGGGGAAATGGCGGAGAAGAAAAGAGAGGGGGAGAGAGAGGGAGAAAGAGTAAAAACCGGACCGAACCGAAGTCGGATCGCAGGTTCGACCGCCACCGTCATCTTCTCGGTCCGATATGATTAAAAAACCTTCTGATAATTTTAGCCGTAAAAAACCGTTTCAAGCCGCAGTTTAAATCGGTTTTTTTAATCCAATCGTGAGCCGTGAGCCGTGAACCGCGGTTTTGGAAAAAATGGAAAGTTTGTGAATTTTTTTTAAGAAAACGCCGGCTGCGACTCTACCCTCCCTACAAGAGAATACATGAAACGGCAGAGAGAAAGAATGGAAAGAGAAAAAAGAAAAATTATAATATTTTTTTTTATTTATCTTCTTGTAATAATTTAATATTATATTTACAATCTACTATTTTTACCATTATCATTATTATTAAAACATCTTCTTTATTTTTATTATATCAATAGCTCATAATTTTATCTAATTATTATTAATGAAAAATAAAATTTCTTTTCTCAATTGAAAGAAAATATAATCATTATAATAAATTTTATTTTGGAGTTAAAAACTTAAAATATTTGTAAGTAGCTTTCTTGATTTGACTTTAAAAAAATAATAATAACTAATTACATTGTTAATTATAATGGATTTGAAAGCTAAAATGAATTTATAAGATTCAATCCATGATAATATATAATAGATCACTCATATATTTAGAAAATATTAGTCTACATGTATATATTGAAATGTTTTATACTTTACAACGTACTGATTATTAAAAATTAGAAATAATTTTGTTTTAAAAAGAATGGTCAATTTTCAACTTTACAACACATAATTGAGTGTCATTTGAAAAAAAAAACTTTTTATAAAAGCTTTATTTATATAGAAAAAAAGATTACTTAATAATCTAATCATATTATAATATTATATTCAAGGTAGGGTTTGATCAGGTTTAACCATGGTTGAACCGAACCTTCTTCAAAAATGGTTTGGTAGACTCTCCGATTACGATAACATTGGTAAAAACACGGTAGTTCTCTCCCTCACTCGTCATGCGCAGTAAGAGGAAGCGTAGGCCGAGTGGGGTCAAGATTTAAAAAAAAAAAAAAAGTGTTTTCGAACTCAGAACTGATTTTAAATGAAAAGAGTGTAGTTTTGAACTTCAAAAATCATATCTGATCTTCTTCTTAATTATTTAAGTAAGATTTTTAAAGTCCAAAATTATACCATTTTCACTTAAAATTAGTCCTAGAGTTCATAAAATTCAGAATAAATAAATTTTGATACATAATTTGTAGAAATAGGTTGAAAAACCACCTCGTTTGAAAACCGAGCCAAACGCGCAAATGTTACAATTGACAAGGAGGTCTTTTCTCGACTGATTTTTACAAGCAAGGTATCAAAATTTATCTAGTAAATTTTATGAACTTCGAGACTGAGTTTAAATGAAAAGTCACTTAAAATCAATCCCGGAGTTCATAAAATTTAGATGAATTTTGATATATTATTTGTAAAAATCGACCGAAAAATGAATTTTACATGGAATTGTTCGTCCGGACGTTTTAATCATCCAAACTACATGTTCGTTCGGACAAAAAGATAGAAAGGCAAATTGATAATTTCATTCGATTTTTTCAAATCGGATACGTAGAGAAAGAAAAGTCAGTGTTTACGTGGTTGGCTTTTAAAAAGTTTATTATTACATATTTGAAGCTATCTGTTCATTCTGACGAAAAAAGATGGAAAGGTTTTTTTGAAATCAGATGTATAGCGATAGATGGAAATTCAATTTTTTGTGTGAAATTCCCGTTACCCTCTCACTTTTTAAAAAACTATAATTTTTTCGCACCTTCCGAATGCTCCTTGCTCTCAAGAACGAGAAAGGGTTCGAACGTTCTTTGGACCGGTGGACGGAGAGGCCTCAGGGATGCTCGCCAGAAAGATGTTGCACAGGCCACGACGATCATAAACGAGCAGGATAACAGAGAGGAAACTACAGATCTGAATTGGTGGAGATGAAGAGACGAGAGGACTGCAGAAATTTACTGTGGAGGCGCAGATCTGAAATCTACTGGAGATGCCTGGGACGGTGCGTCTATCACCATATCTGACTAAAGAGAGAAATGTTGGGATGGTGTGACTCAATACACAATCCTAAATTGGGTAAGACTTTGATATCAACCTTGAAAAGTTCACACTTACAAATTCAACCTGGTCCTTGAGCAGATGTAAGATGTCTTCTCACAGGATCAAACCAGAAAACCAGTAGACCACATCATAATTAACAGGAAAAAACATTGCTGATAGTAAAATGTTCTTACCCCTTTTACCATAGTTGCACTAATCAAACAAATTGAATGGGAACTACATGCCAATAAAACTTAGATGGGACTTCTTTCTTTTTATTCGAATCATTTCAATTCCAATGGAGTAAAGCATTTTTTTTCTTGTTTGTAACTGTAATGGAGATCTAAGCAAGTGTTTGTTGAACTCTTATTATCATTAACATTGTATCATTTGTGGAAATCTGTTTTATGTGAGTTAGCTTTTTTTTTTTTTAATTTTACTTTTTTATTTAATCCTATTATAAAACATAAAGTTTACTATTTCATTATGAATCATTTCTTTCTTTATTCTTTCACTCTATAACTTTACTAGTAGTTTACCTCTCTCTTTATATCTATGATTTGTGACTTTTCCTTATTGCTATTGGCAAATCACCCGGCTAATCGATTAAAGCAATCTTAAATGGACATAACCTCTTTATGTCTATTATTTATTTTTTCAAAACTCGCATCGAATGCCAGTATGAATAAATAAACAAATACGTAACATAATCTTATAGTCTTATTCTCTCTGTGTGAATATCTATCTATATGTAGACGTGTGCATGTACGTATAAATACGAAGATATGAGTAACAGTAACCGGGAGTTATTTTATGGGTGAGATTAGGTGTGAATGTGTGATAACAGTCACATTAGATAGGTACACTAGCTAACAAATTTGATGACTAAATCGTCCTACAAAATTATTAACGCTAACAAATTTGATGACTAAATCGTCCTACAAAATTATTAACATCAATGTCTGATGTTGCTACTCATGGCCATCATTTCCATCTTGTTACCAACTGTGTATATTCAAAATAAGGGTGAAACTTGGACTGAGTTTTGATCTAACCTGCATGACTAGACTCGAATTTTTTATCGGTTGGGTTACACAATTTTCAAATTCAAGTCAGGTCGGGTTAAAGGAAAAAAAATCCGTATAAAATTTAGGTCGGATTGGATTGATAAATTTAACATGGAACCCAACCCGACCCTAATTTTACGATTTAAAAATATAAAATCTAAAAAACCCTAAATCTCACCTCTTAGCTGTTTCCCACAATCAGCCGTTCCGCTTTGTTCCTTGTTCCGTGGTTTTGCCCATCTCTCTCTCCCTCCCTCTCTCACACTCCTCTCTTCCTCCCTCCATCTCTCCCTCCCCCTCTCCCTCCGTCGAAAAACAGACTTCGCCTAGGCAATGAGCCCAGCCATGGATCTTTTCACTCAACCAGATCCATGGTTGTGGCAGTGCACCCCTCGCCTAAGCATCATCCTATGTCCCTTATTGTCGTCTGCAGCACCCAATGGACGTTTGATCAGATCCAACAAGTTCTCTCTTTTGCCACTCTTTCTCTCTCTAAAACAAGTCGGGTTGATTGTCGGGCTCAACATCGGGTCGGGTTAATCTACGGGCTCAACGTCAAGTCAGGTTGGATGCCCGAATTTAGGTTGGGTCGGGTTCAACCATTTTTGACATGGTTAAAGCTGTTTTTATCAAAATCCGACCTGAGCTGTCCGAGTTTTAGCCCTATTCAAAATCATTTTAATGATACCCAATACAATACTCTTTCTCACACTTATTTGCCATCACATAAAAAACTTGGGTTGGTATCAGCGATTTCTCCTCTCTTTCCTATTGGGGAAAACATACCTACCTGACATCATCTTTTCCCACAAATGACAAGCATGACCCACTTGACTTCAGTGAAGTTTCCCAACAAAAAACCCTTACTAGGTTTTTACTTAAAAAACACATCTTCCATCACACCCAAGTGTCAAACTTTCCATATTTTCATTATCTAGACTTGAATGAGATTAATGGGTCACATAATTTGGGTATGACAGTCAATCCCTTGTTAGAAAAGTCAAAAACACACCTAACCTAGGGGTGTAAATGGATAAAGATCCAGCCCGAATCGTCACGATCCGGATCCGGCCTATTAAGCTTATCGGACCTTCCAGATTCAACCCAGTTACACAGGGTCCAACAAGACATGAATCTGGACAGTCCAATAAGGTTATCAGACCAGCAGGCTCATTATGGGTCCGAATGCCCATTTAGCCTATTTTATCATTTTTTAATCTAAAATTTTATGCCAATGGACATAATATCCACTTTTAACCTAAAAATTTATGCTTACAAGTTCAATACCCATTTTTTAACTTAAATATTTTATTTTATCAAGCGTAATGTCCATTTTTAAATTAAATTCTCAAAACCTTAATACACTTTTATCTATAAGTCTATAACTCATCATTTCAACCTAATACAATATTTTATACATACCACAATCAGTTAGCTTTCAAACTTATACCAAAGTTAGCAAAAAAAAAGTGGTAAAAACGCTTAAAAAAATTAAATTGAGCTTATTACCCTTAATACAAAATAAATAGTAAATAAAAAATGTATTTAAATAAAATATCATATGTAATCTTTTTCAATTGGCCTCTCTTCCTCTAATTTGTCTACTTGTTGGTGATGTCTTTTGTGGACTTCCAAAATCAAACTTGAGAAAGCAAGAGTAAGAAAATGTATTAATGATGCAATATATAAAAAGTAATGACCATAAATGAAATTAAGCAAAATTGCCTTAGCATAAAAAAAATAATAATAATAAAGTGTTTCAAGAGTTAGAAAATAATACTAATACATCATTTTTATCATGAAGAAGGGCAGCAAGTTCTACCTACAAGGTTAAAAATAAAAGTAAAGGAGTAGTACAAGGAATTTAAAGGCAAAGATGCAAAATGTAATAATAAATAAATAAATTTAGAAAAAAGAATTTTGGGAGTAAGGAAAAAGAAGGGGAGAAAAGAGGCCAAACAAGTTGCTCGAGGAATTAAAAAGAGGACCAAAAGCACTAAAAATAAGAAGAGCTTCCCGGTATTTCAGTTAATGCAGTCAACTTTCCACTTCACACACACATTTCATTCCACACCAGGCCTCTTACAGCATCCGGCTAATCCTAAGGGTATGTATAAGCCTCTCTACTCACACACACCGAGTAACTCTACAGAGAGTAGCCCTTTGGGTGGAGTAGAAATAGAACTCAAGACTCCCGCTTCCTCAGGTGGATTCTTGACTATCACTCCAACATGATCATAACAGTTGTTAGAACTGGGTATCCAACCATAAAGACTAGTCCAATAGGTGGAATGACCCAAATCCAATATAAGTCCATAGATCTCCCTCTTCACAACTGATGTGGGATTCGGCTGACCAACAATACCCTCCCTCGAATGAGGTTTTTCGGCGGATAGAATGTCACCAGCCATTCCATTAGACTACGAGATCCCTCGAGTCCATATGCGATAGCTTGAGAAATGGCAAATACCACTTATTAAGACTAGATATACAGCCCAAAAGGCTAGCCTGATAGGTAGAGTGACCCAATTCAATATAAGTCCCTAGAGATGCCTTCTCACAAACGATGTGGGATTCGTTCGGCTGCCCAACAACAATCACATAGTGAGACTCATAACCTATCATAAACATGGCCCTCAATTATGTCTTGATACAAATGTTTAAATTTTCAATAAGAGAGAGTAAAGACACCCACTTACAACTTCAACAATACAAAATCAAATAAACAGAACATAAAGCTTAAATTACAAGATGAAAAAACCATTGACACCCACATTAGCGAATAATTAGAGACACTAATCCCAGTCATAATCTGTTTTGGCCAAGTAAAAGGTACTTACATAGAATGCAGTTGGGATAATGCATAAGATTTACAGCTTTAATTAAAGAATGGGATAATGCTTCAGTTGCCAAAATATATAGATCAGGAGAGAGGGGTCACCCTGATCAAACCTGTTGAAGGATGCATGGTCTCTGAGGGAGAACCATTGATCAGGATCTGATATGAGACAGATGTCACCCAAGTTTTCAATATTTTAATCTCATTTAAGAATAGACCACATTCCAGCCCTTCATTCTGAGAGACAACAGAGATATATGAACACAGGAAAATGGGAAATGATGCTGCAATACTGCATGCCAAGTACAGAAGGAAATAGACTACTTTTAAAACATAGAAGTTAAAGAGGAAAACAACACAATAATCAGAGAAATATCACCAATAATCTGAGAAAACAATGTGAACTAAACGGATTTCATTTAAGACATTATCTTGTCTGCACAATTGTGTGTAAAAATAGTCTGATATGGGCAGCTTTTGGTAATAGGCCTAGAAAAAGTATACTGGATAAAATGGGTGATTTGCTACGGATTCTCCTAAAGTTGAAATAGAACGAACACGTACAAAGGACTGGAAGATATGCAGTTAACAGTTTACACTGTCCTAAATAAGATGATACAAATTCTTGAATGAGGTGAAAATTCAAAATCCTATCAAAAAAGCAAAATTGTACCTCTCTGAACAGAATAGTGTGGCCCCATCAAAAACCTTTCCTTTCACATTCAAATGAAAAGTCTTTAGAAATAGATTGCTCTTGGACTAAAGAAAGAAAAATGCTGAAGCTTCAATCGAAGCAGAACCTATTGTAGAAGACAATTTTCTCTACAAGAAGCATTTGTTTAAAAGAAGAGAATTTACTTTGATGGTAAATGAATTGAGCATGGTGTTATCAATAGTACTGATATCAAAGACCCTACCCAAGCACACACACCAAACAACAAAGATAAGCTTTAACCAAAACAAAATCATAGTCTTCAACTTTCAATGTCAACTAATGAAACCAAAATTAACCAAAATTTATCTGAAGAAAGACCCAATTAGTAGATATCATAGAAAAAAACCCCCAAAAAAATCTGAGAGAGACAAAAGAGGAAAAAATAGTGAAACCCAATACATTTGGAGTGTAGATTACAATGAAAACCAATCAAAATGTATCTAAAGAAAAGCCACAAAAAAATCATAGAAAGTGACTGAGAGAAAGACTGATATATATATATATATATATATATATATATAGAGAGAGAGAGAGAGAGACCCATAGAAAGGGAGAGAGACAGAACAAGAGAGAGAAAGAGACCAGAGAACTTACCGAGATCCAGAGAGGCGTGAGAGAGAGATCCAGACTCCAGAGGGTGAGAGAGAGAGAGAGGTGAGCAAGGAAATACCTAAATAGGTTAGAGCAGCATGCCCTAATGATGCAGGCCTAGGGTCGAATTGATGTAATTCGCCTATAGGCTCGCTAATTTCAGAGTATGGTCTTTGAAAGACCCGCGCAGCTGATTACGTATTCGTAAAAAGGTTCTGCCTTAGTAAGGAATTGTTCAAACAATATCCAAACCAATGTACAAGTTTCCCAAAAATTCAATGTAGTTTATGGAATTTCTAGATTAAATTCTCTTCTAATTAAATTAATTGAAAGATGCGGAAGCGGAATCAAAAGAGAATAATAGAATCTAAATCCCATGAGTAATTGAATTAAATTAAATTGGTACTTACTTGTAGAAGCCTTGCAAAACACAACTCCAAAGAGTCCAAAGAGAGTCCACTCTTCAAGAAGATTAAATCTCAAATTTTATTCCAATGTAAAATCCAAACAATACATACAAATGTCTTATATAGATTTCACTAAGGCCATGGTCGGCCAAGAATTACTAAGAAAGAAAAATAAAAAGCAATTGCTAAACCTATGCAACCACGTATGTGGCTTTATTTTAATGAATAAAATAACAAACAAAGAAGCAAATGAAAGAAACATGCTATTAAAAGCCTCCACCAATCCAAGCCCTTTCCAAACCTTGCTTTAATTAAATTAATGCCTAACTTAGGAACTTATGAATTGGAAAGATACTTGGCTGCTTTTGACGAGAATTTTGGAATGGGAGTTTTAGGTGTGGGGTCGGTGGGATTTAGATTGGGTAATTCCACCTCTTTCACACGCCACTTGTATTTTGAAGAATACTTCATGGTATTGACACTTGGCATTGCATGAGAGGTTGGTTTTTCCTTGGGTTTTTTAGGATTGGACTTGGCCTGTTTATGAGTGGGCTTTGGGTTAATAGGCTTTATTGGGTCATGACGTGCAAAATTAATAGGCTTAATAGATGGTGTCCATTTATGAGTACCGTGATCAAAATGAGACATGTAAGCCAATGCAATTTCATTTGCACGATCTAATTCCACCGACGAAGAGCCCAACTGTGAACCAATAGGTTGGATGCCCTCATCACCTAACATCACTTGCATTTTTATATTTGGATCCATCGGACCATCCATGGACGGTCCGCGGCCCGCCCATTGTTTTAATGGATTGTAGGATCCACTCCGAGAGTCCTTTTCGGACTCTAGGATCCAAATAGCAAATGGACTCCTGGATCCGGGCCAGACAGTCCACGGGCTGGATCTGGATCCATTTACACCCCTAGTCTATACCCAACAAAGGACAACATTACAAAAGGCCAGCAAACACATAAAGCTAACATGAGTGAGAGAGAGGTTCCTATCATTATGGTAAAAAATGCGGCTGAACATGGTTTTGTTTTGTGTGTTTTTTTTTTTTTTGCAAGGGAAAAAAATCAAATGTTCTTGAGAGGCCATAAGGAATTCGTTGAAATAAGAAATGAGAGAATTTAAAATAAAAATAAAAACAGGAACTCATTAAAAACAAACAGCAACTTAAGATCCATGAGTCTGGTACATGTGATGGAATTGGACACAGGTACAGTTGCCTATTTAGCAAATTCAGAAACAAAAATTCAAGATTTGGAAAAGTATTTGGGGGGACAGAGAGCTCCTTGTGTACTTGTGCCATACTAAAGCCTCTTTCTTACATCTTTTTGTGAAGTCTTCATTTTGAATGATATAAGAAACTAAACCTTATTATTAGAATTTAAAAGAAAAAACAGCGAGATCTAAAGCAGTTTCAGTTTTAGAAAAACATTAATGAAACGGAAAAAAGGTGGAACAGTTGTTAGTGGCTTGAGAAGAAAAATTACAGCTACGAAGAATATACTCGATAAAGGGTGTGGAACAAATAATGAACTAAAAATTATATTTGATATATAATGAGAATTACAACTCAAAACATTTCCATTTACTTTGTCATTTTATTTGCTTGCTTGGAATGTGATATTCAGACCCTTTTCTGCGTTGGACATCAATCGGATATCGCTTCAGAGTCCTTGTGGTGGGAAAGAAAGCAAGCTTGTCATCTTCAGCCGCCACCCAACTACAATATGGGAAACCAGATATTGGTAAGAGTAAAGAACATAGACAGCTCTAGAGTTTCTTTATTTCTTTTAAAAAAGACATAGATGACTCTACAATAAGCTGCAGACTGTTGTATCAGAAACCACTGTGAACCAAGAAGTTGTGGACCTTTTTAGCACAACTGATGGCAGTTTGTGTGATCAACTACGTTAAGTAGCGACAGGTGGTTGTGGTGGGAGATTGGTGGGGTATCAGATTGTAGCAAACATTGAATGTCATCCATTGTGTAAAAGGACGTAATCCATATATGTATATATAATATACCTTAATGTAAATCAAACAAAAAATCACTTTTAAAACTATAAAAAATTAGATTAAAAAGATAATTAAGATTTGGAAATAATATAAGTTGATGAAAATTTGATAGACTAAAAAATATAGTTTGATTAATCCAATAAAAATGACTTTGTAAATCTCATTTTTAGTCAAAATCCTTTGTCTAATGGACCCATCACGTGGAGCCGAAGTGATGAGATGTGAGACCCACAATGCTGGGTTTTGCATGGGATCTAAATGCACCAACCAAAAGAGGTCATTAATGAACTAGAGAGAGAGAGAGAGAGAGAGAGAGAGAGATCCCCCAATCCAAAACAAGCGTGCACACACATGCCACACTACTGTGCTTGGAGTTGTATTAGATTTCACTTCTACATTTTTACCTAAAACTGGTGACTAGGTGGTGAAGGAAGACTGAGATCTCTACTCTAGCGAGCTCGTAACCAGGGCAGAGGCGTGGCCCCCCTCCAAATGGTGTGAAGATATTCGCTGGGCTTGCTGCTGGTGGATTGTTCTGCGATTATTTCAATTTATTACACATCCCATTTTGGCATTGCAGCATTAGAAATTTGGCATTGTATGCAAGTTATACAGACCTGCCATCTCCATGGATTGAACACTCGCGCATCTTTGTAGAGGTCTTGGTCCAAATGAACAGCCCGGAAAGATGCGAATACCTTCCACCCCTTTGGAATGGTATAACCTGCAATTAGTGAATGAAAGAGAATCAAGAAATGAGTAATCTGAAATTAGTGAATGAACGAGAATCAAGAAATGAGTAACCTGAAATTAGTGAATGAAAGAGAATCAAGAAATGAGTGTCCATCACAGCCAAACGGCAACCATGTGGCACATGTCTTTTCATCATATGCCTATGAGCTTATGTTGTATAGACACTTAAAAAATGTGTGACGTACCGTATGGACACTTGTACACACTCTTAGCTATTCGTCATGGACAAATTTAATGCTTTTTAACAATGTTTCTAAGATGACTAAAATATTACAACACGTTTCCCCTCTTAGAAATCTTTCACCTACATGTTTAGAGTAAAACTAGTATATTATTTTCTATTGGTATTATTTTCACACCTTATTTTCATTTAAAATAAATATAGATTTAATTTAATTTAAATATGGTGTCATGTCTCTTGTCCAATCTTTTTGGGATTGTATCCAACAGCTCGTACTTGTGTTGTACATGGACACTCTTACACGTACTCATACTAGTTGGCTATGAGCAAAGCAAACCTTTGATGTTAACGTCACTCATCACTCGCCTGAAAACACCGCTTATGATGTTGGCAACTCGCAGAGTCTCATTTATCACCTGAAGAAAGGGAACAATTCCAGTCAGAGTGAGATAGAAGGCACCATTTGATTTTTCTTTCCTTAGTTTATAATTTGGTAATATCCTTAAAAAAAAATCTGGAAAGACATACACATTGTGTGAAAGGCATAGATTTGTAGTCGCTCCAATCCAAGGCCTCAGACTCTTGCTTCCTTGCTCGGATGGCATCATGTTCTTCCTATCACAGCGAGAGAAAGAGGCATAAGAACTGATGGGGTGATTCTAAAGGACCCTACAACAAATTGTGCCTGGTCAAAGACCAGGACAATTTGGTACTTAGGATCTTAATCTTGAGAATGGTTTTACCAAATGGTGAAGGAATTCATTGTGATCAAACTTCTGTTGAACAATCCTCCATCACCCATTCTATTTTCAAGAAATGAGAGATGTCAGTTTTAGAACTGAAAGATGATACAGCATCCGGGGACCAAAGGGTAAGAATGGTTCAACAACAGATTTGGTCAAATTGCTTGGCAACTTTGACAAGAAGTTGATTATCATGTAAGTTGAAGCTAGGGCAAAGGATGGCTTTGCCTGCCACTGATGATGACACTAATGGACTGTAGGTGACACCTACTTTTCCAAAACAATTTAAAAATTAAATAGCCAATTCAGGTCTTTCTCCAAGCAAATAAGTTTCACTACATACATAGAAGCACGAGTTCTTTTAAACAGATCTGGAAATGATTCTTGAACCTGGTGCTTCTCCTTCAAGTGATTCTCTTGTAAGAGGGAGAGTAATCAAATTCTCGACTACCAATGAACGTAACTTTTTTTTTTAAACTTCAAATTGGAAATTCAACATACTAGCATGTTTTTATGCAAATTCATCATCATCTAAGCCATTTATCCCATCAATCCGGGATTAACTTTATACATAGATTTGGCAAATCATTTTCACGAGTTGATTGCCTATCCCATGTCCATGTGACTTGAACCACAACCTCTAGAATACAATAATGAGCCCTAACCAGTTGTTCTATAGGCTTTAGGCAGACAAACCTTACCAAACCAAAGCAAAGAATGTAGATTAGCCTAGCCTAACAACACGACTAATACCTTACATGCCACAACCAGTGGTAGAACTCAGCATATATCCACATAAGGATAATGATTCCTTGCATCAGATATCTTGCATTCTGGCTCCACCTTGATCCACAACTCAAAGAGACTTGGTTTTTGCCTAAAAAACTAAAGTAGTCCACTTTAAAGCCCACCCACCCCCCTCTCCAAACATTGTAACAGAGCTGATAGCTATCCTCTGATCCTTAGTTAAATGAGGGCATGTCCACTAGCACACAAATTAATTTGAAATAGACAACGATGAATTCAAAAAATAGCAGTGGCTGTAACAGACCACTACTGTTAAGTCATAAAACAAACAAAAGTAGACTGAATGTGCTATTGCCGACAGTGAGCGACTAGCTGCCAAAAAGCAGAGGAAAAATTGCATTTTAAAATGCAAAATTCATTAAATTGCATTTGCAAAATGTAACCTTTTCTCGCATTCTCTCTCTCTAAGAAAATTTTCTTCTCAAAAAATGTATTGTACTGCAGTTGATTTTAGCTTGGACTCACTGGTTGCTTGATGATGAAACACAAGCTACAAATTGCAAATTGCAATTTCCACTTGAATTACAATCTACAATCTGCAACCTTTGTTGATATTTGGCCACTGGCAGTTGGCATTGTACTCGTGCCAACAGTTTCAATGAATCTTCAAGACATAAGATGAATTAATGTGATAAAATAAAATAATTGCTATATATAGGGTGAAATAAAGAAAGGCAAAGGGAACTCACCAGGAGAGCAGTGAGGGCCAAAGGTGTCTCTGTGAGGAACTTAACTGCTAATGTCATGATGGTGGAGGTGGTTTCGTAGCCTGCCACCAGCAGTGCCAACATGAAATCCACCGCCTCTTCCTCCGTAAAACCTCCCTCCCCATCCTCCAGTAGTGCTCCTAGCATGTCCTTGGGCCTCTCTTCTCCTCCTCCATCCGTCCCTCTTCTCTCCTTCCTTTCCCGAACCATCAACGTAAGCAGCTTCGCAACCTTCATCCGAGCCTGACAGCCATCACAACATACATCAGTTAGGCCTCGGGCTTTAGCTGAATGCAGAGGCCGAAGAGTTCATCCAGAAATTGTGACAACATATAGGCCCCTTTCCAAGGAATCAAATGTTACAATGTCAATTACTACTACAAATACAGATTAAAGATGGATGCGCTTTACACCTTGAGAGCTCGGCCGTATGTAGTGAAAAAGAAGGGCAGTGGGATAGAAAAGAATCCCTCGATGAGCAGAAGATACTCTTTCCTGAGGCTCTCTGTCCATTCACCGGGATCGAAGCTCATCAACTGTTTGACCGTCAATTCGAAAGTTATCTGGAAAAAAAACAGTTAAATAAATAAACACAGGAAAGAAAAAGCACATAAGGAAGAAAAAAGCCAACTCAAAAGTGTACCAATCAAGAAGAGAGAGAGAGAGAGAGAGAGAGAAGGGGAACAGGGCCAGAGCAGCTCTACAGCAATTCGAGGGGGAATAAAGGTATAATGGTGAGAAGGGTAACAAAGGGCGGATCAAGAACTGGGCTGGAACCCAGAAAGAGAGAGAGAGAGAGAGAGAGAGAGAGAGAGAGAGAGAGAGAGAGAGAATGCAAAATTAATTAAGGACTAAAACTCAGGAAGAAGGCGTGGAATTGGCATTAACAGAAGGAAGACTAACGGAAGGATGGAGTTGATGAAGATGTTTTTGAAGTGTAGGCCTGCAAAGTTTCTCCTTTTGTAGAGTAACCTTTGGAATGAATTAATTAACAGAGAGAGAGAGAGAGAGAGAGAGAGAGAGAGAGAGAGAGAGAGATGCGTCTCCTTAATCATTCACCTTCTTGGTTTGGTCCTGAAGACGGACTCTTCCATCCCAGGAGTGGAGATTGAGGCGCACGAGGCGGTCGATGTCAACAAGGAGGTGGTCCCTGATGATGGAGGAGTTGGCGAAGCTCATGATTAGAGAATGCATGCGCTTGTGGAGGGAACCCTTCATAAGAAGCAACGACTTCCTGCCCAGTAGATTAGAGATGGAGCTAGGGTAGCTGCTCTCGAACAGCTTCCCCTCGTTCTGCAGCACAAACCGATTTGCCTCTGCATCTGTGGAGAACACCGTCGGCTCCCCGAACACGTGTGTCGTGAACAGGCTCCCGTACCTCCTCACTCGCCGGTCTATGAAAGGTTCCGGGTTCTCCGTCTTGTAGGCCGATATCAACTGCAGCGTCTCCCCCACCAGAGGCAGCCCAAAACTCCCTGGAGGAAGTCCCAATCTCCTCCTCCTCCTCCTCCTCCTCTCCGCAAATATCAGCGCATTCACGGATATCAGGAGAACTACGACGGCCAGAGCAAACGACACCATCACGACCTTGGGGGATCCAAGGGGTCTTCTGTTTTTTTATTTTTCCTCTCGGGAAGGAGAGGAAAGGATTGATGGAGAGGAACAGAAAGCGAAAGAGGATATGATGGGATGGATGGATCGATGGTGTCAGAGCAGACGCACGAGGGGTTTGGTTCTTTTGCAGTCAGCAGCGGCCGTATTCAGTGGAGAGAACGTGTGAACTGAAGTTAAAATGGTTTTCTGAAATATCGACACTCTCTGTCTGACAGAATGATGCTCCTGCCTTTCTCTCTCTTTCTATATCAGATGTGGTCACCCTTCCCAGCAACACGTATGACTGTATGAAAGAAAAATCATCGTCCGTCTCGTGTCTGTAGCTGGCGCATGCATTGTCCTTGGTCAGATCAACCAAATATAGCCTCCTATATTACTCATAGTATCTAATGCAGAAATCCTTTTTTAATTTGATCAATTTCACTGATATCTTTGGCCCTCATATTTAGGCATGTAAGGAGATATTTCTAAATCTGAAAACATAAAATAAGTTGATTTGGATGAGAATTTTAGAAAATTAAAATTTATTTATTTTTGAATGTAGGTTTGAATTTATTTTGATAACTTGATAATTTAATCTAAATGATAAATAGTGTCATTGGTATATATATATATATATATATATATATATATATTTTGTAGGCTACATTGTAATAGAATAAAACTTTAATATTTACTCACATGTATTTCTACCACACAATCGTATAAGAAAGTTGATCTGTAGCTTTACCAACTTGTTGAATATTTTTTGAAGTTCTTTATTTTTGTATAGTTTATGATGTAGTTAATTAAACATGGAGAATTCATAAAATAGAATATAAGCTGATAATGATAGATGATGAAATAGTATCACATTAGAGATATAATTGGATTTCACCATTTAAATTAAAGGTTTTATTAATTATTTTACTTTTGTCATTTTTGTAATTTCTTTTGTAATAACTTTTTAAATTATTTTTATAGTTTTCGTTATAATATTTACTAATTATGTGTTGCATGAGACAGTTATGTGATTTTGGTTTTTATTATATGAGAATTTAATTGTTTAATTAATTGATTTCCCTTTTATAAAAGAATATCAATGTTTAAAATTTCAAAAATATTTGAATCTGAGTCAAACACTTTTAGTTATATTCAGGTTTGGATCATATACTTTATCATAATACAATTACAATCTGACACTATTAAATGGAGGCAAATTTTTTTAAAAAAAATCTAAATTTGACTTGAGTCCAGTGATATTTTAAATTTTAATTAAAGCTTTTAAATGGCAACATATAAAAAAGAGATTTTGATCTATTAAAAACATGGTTATGACTCAAAAGGCATGCTTGTACATTTTAAGAGGAATTAAAATTGTAAATTTTATTTTATATGTTGTTAATTTCTTTTATTTAATATCACAAAAGAGTTTTCACAATGAATCATTAATATAAAAAACAAAATCTATAGTTAAATGAGTAAGTACATATGTTATATCTCCATAATAGCTAATTTTAGATAATGACGATCATCATCCTAATAGCCGTACAATTTTTTTCTTTTACCATTGGAAGTTGAAAGAGAGATTTTTCATTGCCTTAAACTGTGACAATGGTCTTAAAAAAAAAAAATACAATAAGTTATGATGTATGAGAGAAGCTTTTGTAATTGTAACAACAATGATAATATTGAAGTTATATAGATTATATAGTTAATTTAACCTATATTTTATTTAAAAACAGTACTATTATGTGTTAAGGAGTGCAACTTAGATTTGAATTGGCTTCACCTCCTCAATATAATTGAAAATTTATAGGATATGTGAGACCCTGACCCGGCCCAGACGGTCGAGTCCATGATGGCTGATCCAAAGTGAAGTGTGAAGTGGTGGAGTGGTGGGAGTGGGAGAAAAATGATCCCACATCAGAAGTGAAGGACTTTCGCATGGGGTTTATAAGTGGTATCACCCCCTTCAACCAGTGTGATGTGTTTGGGCCTATCCCTGGTGAGCGAGGGCCAATTCCGAACCCGCTCGGGCTCGCGCATGTGCGTGAGCACGTGTAGGCCCAAAGTGGACCATTACACACTGAGTTGAGCCTTAAGCCCTATTTTTCGGGTTGGGTTGTTACAATTGATATCAGAGCAGAGTTCAGCACTAGGACTGTGTGGGCCTATTGCCTTCCATTGGATTCATTGGGTTGAGCCAGGTACGGCTCTGGGCTTTTAAGGAGTTGGATTGTGAGACCCAGACCCGACTCAGACGGCCGAGTCCATGATGGCTGATCCAAAGTGAAGTGGTGAAGTGATGGGAGTGGGAGAAAAAGGATCCCACAGCAGAAGTGAGGGACTTCCGTATGGGGTTTATAAGTGGTATCACTCCCTTCAACCAGTGTGACGCGTTTTGGGCCTATCCCTGGTGAGCCTAGCCCAATCCAAACTCGTGCAGGCTCGTACTTGTGTGTGCACGTGTGGGCCTAGAGTAGACAATTTCACACTGAGTTGAGCTCCAAGCCCTGTTTTTCAGGTCGGGTTGTTACAAGATATGTTATGACTAGGTTTGTTCATGAGTTGGGATGTTTAAGCAAACAATATGGGATGGGTTGCATCATAGGTAATGTAATGACCCAACCAGATATTTCAGAGTCTTAGGGCGATTTAGAGATCTCCGAGTCAGTGTTTTAATGTCACGCCCCTACTCGAAGGGTGGGCCCGGAACGTGACTGATTTTTTTTTTAAAGATAAATTAAACCAACTCACCGGGCAGGATCAACAGTTAGGCCCGAAGGTCACAACATTATCCCAACATGTGGACTCAAACACATACCATAAGTCTACCCACAAAATAGATATAAATAACAATATCAACACATAACATGATCATGTAAAATCCAACCATTGATTATTACAAAACATTGTCTCAAGGCCACTACAGAGGCAATACATTTTAATACATCACATTTAAACAAATTAAGTACCACACTCGGTACTTAATAAAAGCAAATGGTTCCAGGAACCAACAAGTAAAGATAAGGGTATTCCCCTCAGGGGGAATCCCGAAATACCGCCGCAGCTTATCCACCCTAAGCTTGAAAAAGAGGGTTCTCCTCGGGTTCATCTCCTGAAAGGTGAGTGGGGTGAGCTAACTAGCTCAATGAAGGAAATACAACAATGCAGTTTAAGTAAAAGAACAGGTTAACAACAGTTCAATAATATCACATGCTTGATAACAAATAAGCATAATATCATGTGAAGCATCATCATCATTCCCATATTTCGTCAATTACTGCTATCATCCAACATAACGCCTGTCGACTACACTGAGACCTGTATTAAGTCTCGACACGGTCAAAATACATCCTTACAAGTACATCTCCGTCTTTGACTTAGCCGATACTGACATCCTCAAGTCAGCAACTGACGACACTCATGGTCCACCCATGGTCCAGTAGACATAAACCATCTCCCATATGGCCGATATTGGTTCAATAGCCCAGGTACGTGGAAGCAGTCTTACATATTCATATGATCAAAATCACAATCATCATCAGCACTCTTACCATAGTGCGTCATGTGTAGGCACATGAGTGGGTTTATCAAATCTAAAACCACACATTATCCAAGACTCATCTCATAATAAAATCTATTTATATATTCTACAGAGTTAAGTTCCCTCACAGTGATTGTGTAGTTTCGCGGTCTCTGTTCAAACAACACACAAGTGCACAATCAATATACAGATCAAATACATATGCACAAGTAGTATTTTGAAATCTCACGTTTTACCAAAAATATCCAAGGTATATGGAATTGAGTCTGTTACTTGATTTCTAACCTTTTTTTAAATTATCATAATCCACAAGATAATAATATAATAGAAATGGGCTCAGTCCAAAACTCATATTGTATTCTGGGCATTGACCAGATTGACTTATTGAGTTAGGTCTAGATCATCGGGTCACTTCTCGGTTGTCTTCTGGATAGGACCAGATCTGACATTTTGAGTTAGGCCTCGAGGTCACTCAGTGCCCGACTATATAGCGTCGGCCTGGAAGTGAGATCACTCAGTACCCGACCAATAAGGTCGGCCTGAAAGTGAATACAATAGAATTTACACTATAGTAATAAGAGAAAAGGGGTTAGTACATTTTTAATTAACAAGGGGTATTAATCATCATCAAATCACCTCAATGCATCAAACAAGAACAATCAAACAATATTTTAACACTTAAAAACTAGGTCCCTCGGAACATGCCTCGAAACCAGGTATAGTGGCTTCGAATCATCCGAACCACACCTAATCTAGTCACTGACCTCGAACATGGGTCTGACTTCGGATCGTCCGAAGATCGGGTCTCGGATCATCCAAAGTCCATCCGAACCGAAAAGAAATCCGAAAACAAGTCTCGGTGGGTCTGGTCCTCGGAACATCCGAAGTTTGGGTTCGGAACGTCCGAGTGGGTTCGGTCTTTCTGAGCTCGGCTCGGTTCGTCCGAAGGGGTCTGGCTTGCCTCGGGCGTAATTAGGCTTCGGGTGAAGCTCGGAACGTCTGAGGGTTAGCTCTTGGACCGTCCGAGAGTCGTCTTCCTCCACTGTCTGCACCAGCAGACAGTGACGGCAGTCGGACAGTGAAATACGAATCCGGAAATGGAGGGTTTTCCGGACTCGGTTTTCACATCCAGCCGGTTTGATTGACTCCTCTGGGAGTCCTTTTCCATAGGGAGAGGTTTGGAGCTCAGAAGCTCACTAGGCCAACAGATTTTTAACAGTAAATCCTCACGGGTACATGAAACCCATGATTTTTCCTTCGACTTCAAACTAGTTTTTCTCACTGAAAAGAGGGCTAAATTTAAATTTTCTAGATTCAAAACTGATTGAAATTGGATACCTTCACTGAGGTTCCTGGGCTAAGAATTTGATCTTTGGAAATCTTCCTTCTAAGGCAACAGTAACTGAAACTGGGAAAGAACAGAGAGGGTCGGGCAGTCTGGGTTTCAGCTGGGCTGAGAGAAACAGAGAGAGAATAGATTGTTGGGAGTTGAATCAGCTGAGGAAGGGTTCCAGTTATAGATTTTTGGCCGGAATAAGGGCCGGTTGGCCACTGCATGTGGCTGCATACAGCAGCAGCTGACGTTCCAAACAGTAACGGTACTGTTTGGTTCGGTTGCAGATCAGCCCCCCTATACTTCCTAATTTGCAAATAAGTCATTTGTTTGATAAAATCCGGTTTTAAAACTAAAAACATGATTTTAAAAACTCAAAAACTTAATCCAACCGTACATATAGGTTGGGTTTTGGAAACCTTGATCACCATAAAAATTTTGGAATTTATCTCTCATCAAAACTCATTGATTTAAATAAAAACCATAATTTACCAATATTTACTTAAATAAACAAATGTTAAATAAAACACTTTAAAAATCTCATTTTATGGTGAAATGGAATAACTAGACCAATGGTCTACTACAAAATAACAGTTTCAAAATTTATCTTACTTCAAAAATTATTTAAAATAATTATATCTCCCTTTCGGGGTTTTGACGGGCATATTTTAAATACTATTTTCTGAAAATAAATTTATTTTAAAATCAGAAATATAAATCCTTTATTAAGGAGAACGTTATCAACCAATAATAATCACATATCAACATAATTTATAAAATAAACACAATAAGCGGTAAATTACCAAAATGCCCCTCCAGCTGGACGCACTGGATCACTGAGCTCACAAGCTCGGATTGGGCCTCAACTGGGCTTTCCTTGAAGTCCTAACCGTAATCTCTGAAATTAACCGGTTAAAGAAGAATTATTAAGCTAAAACACGCCTAATCTGGGGCAGGGTATTACATTTAAAACCCGGTCGGCTCACCGGTTAAAAAGGGTTCAACCTCGGACCGGCTTACATGCGGGTCGGTTTCTTTAAAAACCCACATAGGAAATAGAATCTTAAAAACCTCGTCAAATCCACGAATTGATCGATTTTCTTTAAAAAATCTTGTGGTCTTTAATAAACTATTCAAAAAAAAATATTAAATAAAAAATTATTTTTAAAATTTTCAAAAAATTCATATGTTTTTTTTTCGAAAAAACAAAATTGAAAGCCTCTATTGAATGGGCTTGAAGAAATGGAAAGAAAAAGAGATGCTTTCAAGTGACATGAGAAACAAAATGGAAAATATTACATACTTTAGGAAAGAGTTGTGATTCTAGCTTTGATTTTCCATTTTTTCCTAGTTCGATTGCTTTGATTTTCCATAGAAATTGTCATGCCCCGCCTTTCAACACCTAAACTGGCGTGATCTGACTGTACAAAATTACATCACCTGCTGCCCTAAACGGGTCTTATATAAAAAATCTAGGGTTAAATTCAAAACAAACATAATTACATTCACAAGCCACCAAGATTCCTCAAGTCCACAACCTGCTAGAAGACTTAACATCTCATTTGAGCTTCCAAATAACTTAAAGGGATAAAAATCACTCACATAAAGATTTCTAAACGCATCACTTACTCACATTCCCATGACAATCAAATTAAAGCGTTCTCAAAATTAATCCATACTTGAATTTATTATCCAAGTTTTCATAAATTAAAATAAACGAATGAACAACTTTCTGAAAGTCTCAAATCAAAGAAACAACCAACTTATAATCTAAATAATAAATTCTATACTAACTAAGCGTTTATAAGAATTCATCATCGACTCCTCGTCTTATAAGCTCAGTTGTGATTATCTTTCAGATCCAAGTCCAAAGGATTGCCTGCAATGTAAGGAATGAGCTATGACGCCCCGAATTTTAAAAATTATTAAAGAGGTTGAAATTTTATTAATTAATTGAAATTAATGTAAATTAATCAATTAATTAGATAAAATAAGAGGAAGATTAATTTATAAAATTAATCGATAAATTAATTGTCAGAGGTTGCGGTCGGAAATTAAATGTAAGATTTAATTAATATGATTGGGTGACGACGTGTACGCCACGTCCAAAAGGACTTAAAGGTAATACCCTAAGAACTCAAGGGCGAAAAAGGAATGGCAAAAGAGGCCATGTTGACTAAGTCATACACAACACTTCTTATCCCATTCATGGTGTGCGCACGGCTCTCTCATCTATCACTCCATCATGCGCACGGCAGTGTGGGCAGTTCCTTTTTCCCTCTCCTCTTCATATACGTACAATACTCCTCCCTCTTTTTCTTTACATTGCAAAAAGTCTTATCTCCCATATCTTCTACTGAGAACGCCCTGCGCTACTACTCTCAAGCAAGGAAGGAAGGAAAAGAAGGAAAGGAAAAAGGGGAATACGAAAAGCGTCTAGAAAGGTTGGTTCGACTTTTAATATTAATATTTAAATTTAAATAATAGTCTAGGGTGATTTAGAATCAACCCTGGACGATTTCGGATTAATACATTGAAAATGGGACCGATTCAGAAATTGTCGGGTATTTTTCCCAATTCAGAAATCGGGTTCAAATCATGAAATTAATTGTTAAATTGGGAATATTGGCCTCTTTAAATGTGATAAATCACATTAATAGAAACCAAAGATAACAGGGTTTTCTACTTAATATTATAATCCTATCTGGGGGAAAATTAGTCCACAAGCTTGAATCGGGTGAATATAAAATTAGGGTGTTTTCATAAGCAGCCCTCTCCACCTTTCACTTCCCTGTTTTGAAATCACCGATGGAAATAGGGTTTATAGGATTTGCTGTAACAAATCGACAGTCGGAGACCGAGAAACGGCGAGAAGAAGAAAGGGTTCGGTTGAGAAGGTCAATTCTTGACCCTTTTATTCTAATTTCTTCCTTTCCATCGTGGGTGTTGCAGCCCTATGTAATGGTGAAAATACCCACTGAAATGGTCAATGAAAACACCGGAGTGCGGAGACTGATATCAGTGGGGATATCAGTTGGGAAGCTTCGGCCATGTATGTGGAGCTTGAAGGAAATTCATTTCATCTCTCTATCTCTCTGTTGTTTTACTTTTCACCAAAAAAAAACATAGAACTACTCTCTTGTGATGCCATTCATGGTCTGAGAGGTCAAATGATGTAGCAGAGATGTTCTTTATCACTTCATGTCCATGTTCTTAGATTTGGATTGGCTTCCAATATCAATGTACAGAATGCCTTATCCACTTTTACTTAAATTCTGCACTGATATCGAATGCAGTCAACACTGTCCTCAATCTGTTTGACAGAATTTTTCAGAGAACTGTTGTTACATTGAACAACATGATTTCAGGCATGTTGAAGAACAATCTTTTTTTGACATAGGTTGACATATGCAGTATGTTGTTGAATTGGTAATCATATTACCACTGCTGGAGTTTTACTTGAGCCCATTTATTATCATTGAATATATGGTGCATAGTCACATTTGAACAATCTCTACTTATATCAATTCATGACAGAGAAATACTGGACTATGCACAATGGGGCCCACTTCAGATTGAAGGATATTACCTTATATCTTGATGTACCAATGCTAAAATGCATGAAATGGTTGCCACTCCTGGAATCAAAATCTAGCAACCCTATCTCTGTTTTCTTCTTTACTAGATACAGTCACTGATGACCTAGGGACCTTAAACAAAAAAAACAGGTAACAGAGATAAGTTCTCTGACAAACCAAAGAGAAATTCATACAGAAAGATCCCAAAAGTCCACCAGTCAACATGTGCTTAAAGAAATGGGCAAACATGATGATGATCCCCTTCATTTGGTTTCTTGCTTTTTGTCAGTTTTGCAAAATAAACTTCCCATATACCTACAGAATCGTGCAAGGCTTATAAGTTGATTTACATATGTTTAAAAAAAAAAAAAGTGAAGTGGGAGTTATTATTCCATCTGATATTAATCCTTATTTAGGGTTTCCTTCTATCACTCTAGAATCCATCATGTGATTATATCAATTCCAAGACAAGTTTTAGTGGTACCCCATTCTCATTAGTTGTACTTCAAATGCTCAAGTTCTTTGTATATGGGCCATATTTGGCCTTCCACTTACATTCCGACAGTCTCAAACAATATTACTTGATTTTCTCATAGTTTCAAGCCATACATATTATGGGCCAATAATGGATGCCTTTCAACATCCAGTTGGGATGGTTTGCAGTGGTCATAGTTTGTCATGTCTTTCAAAGGTGGGGCTGATTGTGTAAGTTCTGCAAGTCGTTGAATACTCCATTTGTTTTATCCAAAGTAACTAGTGAACAAGCACTTTATGGTTGATATGGTCATTGTCTTTAGATATGGTGAATTATATAAGAGGGATGGAATTGGGTTTATTTTAATGATGATCTACGCAGTGGTGAGGTCCATAGTGAGGATTTATAGGAGAAATTATTAACACCAAAGAACCTATAATTAAGGAGGTATCATTAAATGAAGATTAAAGAAATTAATAAACTAAGAGGTTGGAAATCATGAACTCAAATTGATTACATGGTCTGTTTTGATTGATGAATATAATCAGAGGATCGGACGGTGATCTAGGAGCTGTACGGACCCCATAGTTACTCTTACACAGGATTTTTGTTGATCATTTAGGTTTTCCTACTTTCTTGATGTATCTCATGACTATTATGTATGTGGAAATTATATTTAATTTCAATGCATATTTTGAATGATTTATCGATGCATGAGCATGAAAGCATGCATCTGGTGGGGATGAGAATAGTTGAGATAATGGTTAGAGGATGTTAAACTCTAACATGAGAAATATGAAATACCATAACTATTCGGTATGGCCGCGTCCATGAACACATGAATTGGGCAATTAAGGTGGGCTCAAAGCTCTTGGGTGAGAGATCCGAAACCTGCGCAGGATAGTATGGGTGATAGTATACCCCCGGTAACTCCAGTTAAATACTAGGAATTGGGTAGTAGCTCCCATCTGGTGCCCCAGGAAAGCTACGGACATAATGGCCAATGATTAGAACTGTTTGAATAGAAAGTATGAAAAAGAGAAATGTATGGGCATGAGAGGGGTTTGCATTGATTCATGCACCATGGCATATACATCATGTTGATTTAATGAGTTATCAAAAGTATGTTTATTATAAATTGTTTTATGAGATGAATATGAACTGATTTCAAATGCTTTATATATATTGATTATGAATTGATTTCGAAATATGGGGTGGGAATGATTTCAACTGAATTATATGATATGAAGAGTTGTATATGTTTTCCCTAATTTTATATATGTCATATTGATACCCCATTTGATGGGAAATCCTACTGGGCGTTGACTAAGCCCACAATATTATTCTCTTTTAGAAATTAAGACAGGAAAGGAGAAAGATGATGAGGCTGGACCAAGCATCAGTCATGCATAGACGAGGATGGCGCAAGAGAGGATTGCGTGGAGAGTTACTTTTAATATTATTAGAGAAATAAACATTGGGTTATGTTATTCAGGAATTTTGAGTTATTATGTTAAACCTTTATTCGGGAAATGAATATTATCAGGATTATCCTCCTGTTTTGCTAAGGTTGAGAAAGATTGAATGATGAATTTAAATAAATGTACTTTTTCCGCATTGTTGTAAGTTAGTGTGTTGTTAAGTTTACGTGGAGTTTTTCATGTGCACACACTGGTTGGGCCAATTAAGGGTCGAATCTTCGGATTCGGACTTGACTCGCTTCGTGACACTCTCCCCTTTCTTCAAGTTGTTAATATAAAAAAAAAATACTCTGAAAATTAGGGAGAAAAGGGAGGGGTGCTACATGAGCTTCATGCCCACTAAAGAAAACAATAACACAAACATCGCGTATGATATTCCTACTTCCTCAATGATATTTCAAATAAGCAAGAACAACAATTTTATTTCATGCTCATGCCTTTGCAAAAATGTAATGCTCAATGCCAAATGCCATATTCCAACCCATTATTACATTTACTGATATTTGGTGGCCTTCCGACGAATCGAGGATAACACAACATCGCCTTAATGGCCTTCCCACATAAAGTGAGGATAACACAACTTACCACCAAATAACAGCCCTCATGACTTGTCACGGATATCACACCTCCTCTACCATAATGGTCTTCCCACTTAAAGTCAGGTCAACAAAACTACCACCGTCGTGGTCTTCGTGACAATTATGGATCGCACCCTCATACCCAATGCTATGAATATGAGAATGCTATGCTTAATGCCAATTAATATGTTTAATCACTCATGACATATTTATAGAATTATAACTTCCATTCTAAGCAGATTGTTACATCATAATCAACGTCTCATTTGCTATAGCATGCATATACTTTGAAATGAACATAACAATAATCTAAGCATCATAATGACTTGAATCATATAGACAAACATTTAGACATGTATCATCAAGATTGAAATTCAACAATACCTTACAGTTAATCACTAATCTATGAATATAAAATCATTGGATCTTTCAATATATTAATGTTAGATTTCACAATCCGGGCGGACTGGATCTCCTCACGGTCAATAGAATATTTAGCGAAATTCTCCCTTACACTATTGTGAGTGAGCACCGGATTATAACAATCATTAACGTGCATCCAGTCTTTTCTAGATCCAACAATTATATTCATAACTTACAAACAATGCAATTTTTTCATTGCACATCAACAAATAGAAGATTATATGAATACATGGTATGTAGTGAATTGTTTTCTTCACCTAGAATCACGTGAAATGTATGGTGCTAGCAAGAAATCCAAAGCTTTATACACAAGTCTTTACTCCAAAGTTGCTGCAAATTAATTTGAATGTTCTAAGCCATTAAAAACTGATGTTTGTTAATCTCTTTAAGTTTCTTTTATTTAGAAAGTGGAGGATCATACCCTACTGCCCTTCTAAGGTAAATCTAAGGTCATAGGCTTAGAGTGAAGGTCTTGAGTCTATACCATGCCTACTCTCACTTAATGCTAATAAGACGATTAAACCTTATTCGTTAAAAGGATGGGTTCTCCTTTAAATTACTAATACTTTTAATCAAATCATATAAGTAAATAGACAGTTGGAGTCATAACTTTTAAAAATATACTAAATACTTTAACTAAATAAAACCATAACGATTAAAAGGGTAGTAATGCCGTTGAAGTGAAAACCATATATGTTTTGAAACAAAGGTCATTATTAAAGTCTAAAAATCATATCTTTAACCCTTATAAAAATATAGAATGATAATTATATCACTGAGAAAGACATACAGATAATAAGTTCAGGTTGTAGTTTAGTAGATTTATCATACATATATGTGTGCACATATTGTCTGTTTTATACATATGACTCAAAACAAAATTAGGGGTTAGACATATTAGAATAGTCACCAATTTGGCCCATTTAACAGTCACAAAATTAAACTGGGTTTGCTGGCCCAGTTCAAAAGAGTTATGAACTTTAAGCCGGCTCAGACTGCAAGCAGTTTCTGGGTTACTGCAGATTTTATACTTAGGAAAGCAATTGATACAACTGTATGAAGATAGGTTAAAAATCTGGGTATGGATTTTTGTTAAGTCACATCTTTTCTAATGCTCACAAATATGAGGCAGAAAAATCTCTAATACGTAAAAGGTTTTAAATAGAATACTGATATACTTCAGATATTAAAATAACAAAATATTTAAAAACTGATTGGAGATGGGAGAAAACTGAGCATTAATTTTATTGCTTCCTACTTTCCCATTTTGCTCAAATATATGAAGTAGAAAAATCACCAATAAGTAACTGGTTTTAAATACAATAATAAAATATTGTAACATTAAAATAGGAGAATATGTGAAACTGATTGAGTATGGGAGAATTCTGAACATTTGTTTAATTCATAGTTTTTCCAACTTGGTTGCTTAATTTAAACAAATAAAGCATATTTTTATTTGTAGGAAACTTAATCCAGTCAGTTAATTGGTAATGGTCAAGCGTCTAAGATAATTCAATGATTAAGATGAATGGAAGAAGAATTTGGAAGAATTGAGGTAGTTACTTTTGTATGAAATCCCAAAAATTCGAGAGGATAATCACTAAAAACCAACTTTGGAATGAGAATGAAGGTTTTGATACAATCTCGGTATTTTTGCCATAATTTTTCACTTTAGTATTTGATTGACTTGATTATTTTTGTTCTAGAAATAACACTTCAAGACTTACAAATTTGTATTTAATGAAATTTTCATGAATGAGATGTTTTCTTTGTCAAAAATGAGCTTCAATTTAGGACATGTGTAAAAAGCGGGATTATCAACTCTACCTTCCCAATTTGTCTTTTTTTTAATCTTAGTTTTAAGTTATATAAGGAGAGAGGATGGACTAAAATTGGATTATTCTTTTGTTCAATCTCTCTACTCTTTTCTCTTATTCTTCTTAAGTTTGTAATGGATTTCTGAGTTTCAAGCTAAGGATAAGGGTGGAACTTTTAAATAAGGTATGTATTTTTCTTTGATCTTTTAATGGTTTTTAATGCATGATTCTTTAATTGATTGTTTGATATGATTTAGAAAATCTTTTGTTTGGTAAAATTGCTTGATTCACTGTTAATTCCATGTATAGTGAATGTTTGGAATTCCCTGCAAATAACTAATATTTCATGTTTTGATCAATTAATTAAAGGATTAATCTTTTGATGATATTTTCAATGAATTCACCACTCAATCTTCCAATTGAAATCACTCCTCATCTGATTTTCAATTGAGTTATAAAAAAATCAATAATAAATATTATTGTTTGTTAAAAGTGGATTCCTGATACCTTAGTGTTCATCATATCATCATTTTCTTAATTTGTATTTTTTTTTATCGTGTTCTCCAAAAAACTTTCAGAAACTCAATTTTGTGATTTTTCTTGTTTTACTTGCATATTAGGTACCAACCCCTGTGGTTCGACACTCGGACTCCTAAGATTTTATTACTTCGTGGCAACCTGCACTTGGGTTTCTAATGTTTTGTAGCAACCAACGGTCATGAATTTGAAATATCTATATACGCTAGCATTAATAGACATTGATTACTACTCTCCTACTTAAAAATCTTGAAATCAAGTAATCATAGTCCTGTGCTCAAAACCCCCAAATACTTGCAAATCCTAGATTGAGCCATTATTGTCCAATCATTTCAGTAATTCTCACTAAGTTATATTTGTGTATCTTTGAGAGTTTATTTTTGAGCTTAAATCTTATAATCTTTTTGTGAGACCCTGACTCGGCCCAGACGACCGAGTCCACTAAGGGCCAGGCCCAAGTGAAGAGAGTGGAGTGGGAGTGTGTTTGTGTGCTTGAGGGTGAAATCCAAGTCCCACATCGGAAGTTGAGGAGTTTGAGAGGGGGTTTATAAGTAGCCTTGCCTTCATCTTCCAGCAAGACGTTTTGGACCCAGACTTGGGCCGGGTCCAATCTAAAAACAGTGCAGGTTCGCGCATGTGCAAATGTGTGCGCGTGTAGGCTCAAAGTAAACAATATCTTGCTGGGCCGAGCCCCAAGCCCTTTTTATGGGCCGGGCTGTTACAAATGGTATCAGAGCCGAGTTCAGCACTCGGACTGTGTGGGCCTACTGCCTTCCACTGGATTCATTGGGTCGAGCCAGGGACGACTCTGGGCTTAGGGGGGTGGATTGTGAGACCCTGACCCGGCCCAGACGGCCGAGTCCACTAAGGGCCATGCCCAAGTGAAGAGAGTGGAGTGGGAGTGTGTTTGTGTTCTTGAGGGTGAAAACCAAGGTCCCACATCGGAAGTTGAGGAGTTTGAGAGGGAGTTTATAAGTAGCCTTGCCCTCCTCTTCCAGCAAGACGAGTTTTGGACCCGGACTTGGGCCGGGTCCAATCTAAAAACCATGCGGGCTTGCGCCTGTGCATGTGTGTGCGTGTGTGGGCCCAAAGCGGACATTATCTTACTGGGCCGAGCCCCAAGCCCTTTTTATGGCCCGGGCTGTTACACTTTTACTTTTCTTTGTGAGATCAATTTGTAAAGGGTTGATATAACCCTAGTGAAGATAGAAAGGCTCTTCCACTTCAAATATGATGAGTAGTGTACTCAAAGCCTTGTAATCGATTTCTTTTTCACCTTTGAACGATAAACTTAGTGTCTTAAATCCTCGAGTGGTGTGTTTGAGGTGACGACGTAGACAAGGAAACTGAACTTAAAAAAAAATTCGAAGTCACTCTTTCCTTCTCTTCTTATCTCTTCTAGTTACTTGTGATTTCATTTATTGTGAATTTACATTTTGTTTTTCTAAATTGTACTCCCTCTGTCCCAAATTAGTTGTCCTATATAGATTTTGAAATTGTCCCAAAATTGTTGTCTCATTTATATTTGAGTAGTATAAAGTGTGTTGAAAATAGATGAGATCACATGGAGTGCTAGCCTTAGAAAGTTCCTTAAAAAATATAAATATTCCAAATGAGACAACTAAAAAGGACTGAGGGAGTATAATTTAATAAAGTTAAAAAGTTTGCATTGACCCAATTCATCATCTTTTTGGTCAATTTATTGGCAACACTTTGTGCCGTGATCACTGTGACAAATATTGCACATATTTTCGTTTTTATCACGAAAATATCGACAAAATAATATTTTCACGTTAAAAACACATTATTATCGCAACTGTTGATAAAAATGAGAATTTACAGTTAAAAACCCTAAACCCTTTATATAGTTTATTTTTTCTTGAAATATAATTAAAAATTCACTCATAAAAAATAGATATGTCAAAAATTCAAGAATAGAAGTGTATAGGAGTAATATATTCCAGCTGAAAAATTAGGAGACCAAATATTTGGCTAAATTATTATATAAATTTAGTATATTTGTTTGTTTTATATAAATTTTATAAAGTATTTTAAATTAATAGAAAGTCTTAAAGCTATATTTTTTATTTTTTTTATAAAAAATAAGAAGAAAACAAACTTTAGAAAATTATTTTAAAATACCTTTTATTTATAATATACATTAATTCAAATAAAAAATATTTATAAAATCTTTCATCTTTTTATCTTTTTCTGAATCTTTTGTGTTTAGACCTATATCAATTATTTTATAAAATACTTAAAGTATATATTTATATAATATAAAAATTAAAGAATATGTATATTATATTGTATAATATAAAGTATGTATTTCATATATTCATGTCAAATATGTATCATATATAATTAAAAGACTTACCTTATTTTTTTTTTTTTTTAATTCTTTTCCATATCCCTTCATCGCCTATCAATTCAGTTTGGTCCTTCTGAGTCAAATTAAGTTTTATTGGTGGATGATTGTGTTTTTCAATGTTATTTTGATATTTGATGACTTTGATATGATATTAAGAATGAACTCATCTGAAATTGTATGATATTTTTTTAGGGCGCCTATCCTAAGGGGCAAAATCTTTTAGGAATACGGGACGGAATGAAATTCCCATTCACTCCTACCAGTATACCACTCAACAAGTACCGGTGCACCGATATGCAAAACATATACATGTAAAGTGGTGTGTTATCGGTGCATCAGTACTTGCTGAGCAGTTTACCGATAGAGGTAAAATGAGAATTTCACTCCATTCCGTATCTCTAAAAAGATTTTACTGGTAGAATGACCACCCTTTTTTTACTCAAGAAATGTTAGATGAGAATTATTTATTTATTTATATTATTTTTAATATTATATTTTGCAAGATTTTCTATTAAATTCCAATAAAACCTGCGAAATTGAAAATATTCTGTTATTAACATGTGACGATAATATTCCGAGAATGATATTTGTGAAATCACCTGATCAGTCGCATCAATCTTGCCATTTATAATGTTGGAAAAACATCTAATTTTTAATTTTATACGGTTGACAACTTTATTTAAATAAAATAAATAAATTAATTTAAAAGAAGAATAGCAAAACCAGTGTGGAGTTAGAATTTAAATCGATAAATTTATGGCCTACTCGGTGACTGTACAATCCACCGGAAAATCTGGCCGAACTGTTTTCTAGATTTAGTCTTCAATCTCAGCAGTTTGCAGCAGATTTCTGTTGGAGACGGAATTTCTCTCCCTAAAACTTCCCAAATATTAAACGGTCTTGAAAGGAATGAACGAAGACAGACAACCAACGAGAGAGAGAAGGAACACAGCTAGGGCACCATCGTCCGTCCTTGGTTTCTTGTACTGCTAATCCGGCGTCGTCTACTTCGACCGACTTTCGAAAACTATACACTATACCGGATTTCTTGAGATTTCTCCGTTAACAGTCCTCCCTCCTTCCCCGCCCCTTCCCCACCATGGTGGGGATTTTTCAGAAACACTGAATGGAATCGAGCTGAAAGGTTAACGGCTTCTCAAATTTCATGGGTTTCTATTCTAGATATTTAGAATCGGCATCCAGGTATCGAGGAATGAAACGACAGACGACAAAGACGAGATGGGTACGTTAGATCTGAGATTTTAGGGTCAAAATGCCATAAGTTGCCGTCTGCAATGCTTCCTCGCAGTCGTCTGCAGGTGTGGTTTATCCGCGTCTGCTCGTGTATTTTGCTGTGGACATGCCTCGTTCAGTTGATGGCCATTGGCGAGCTATGGCGCCCCAGGCTGCCTAAGGCTTGGAATGCTCATTTTGGCCTTGGTGAGTTGTCGAACAGGTTGACGAATATGAGGCAATTCTCCCTCCGTCCAGAGGAAGCTGCTCCTGCACCACCGCCCCTACTTCCTCTGAGTAAGTTCTTTTTCCTACATTACTCTAGCTCCTATTATTCGCAGGGAAGACATGTCACATGACACGTTTAATGCAGTTTGAGGGTCAAAAGATGCACTGTGCATTTTCTCAGAAATGATATTTCACATATAAATGCATTATCCTTACTTGCTCGCTTACAGGAAGAACGATGTTTCTTATATAATGCATATGGGATCTTTTTTTTTTTGGTTAATCCTATTGACTTTTGTCATATCATCATTTGGTTGATGCATGTGCTGTAACTCACTCATGTAATCCCTTTGATTGCCGAAATAAGTAAGGCAGCCATTCATGTCTCCCCAACTCAGGAAAGTTGGAGTTGCCACTATTTTATACAACCTCATCACAAACACCATACCTCTGTCTGTTTTCATTATGGAGAGACTCTTGATTTCAACAGTGACGAATGCCTTAGGTGTCTTCTGAATGAAGAAATACAGTAGACATGTTACTCAAATTCACTATCTATTACTCTTGCTGTATGTGCCTAGGAAATGGGTGTCTGGGACCTCTCCAGCCTCCCATTCCTTACTCTCACTTTGAGAGATAAAATTAGAAAGTATTGCTTGTTGAACTTGACGTGCATAGCTGAAGTTCTGTATCTTCAATGTGGATGCCTAAGTGCATGTTTAGATCCTTGGGCCTTAGAGAGGAACAAAGTGTGCCTTTAACCATTGAATTCCAATGTAGCTCCTCCATTTGCACTGTGGATAGGTTCATGAGTTCTTGGAATTTACAATATCTCTATCATTTATAGGCTTCCCTTGGTTCATAGAAAAGTTTGTAATTTCACTCATTTATTATTGTTAAAATCTATAAGGACTTTCAGACTCTCCAAGATCAATCAAATGGCAGAACCCTAACCATTAAAATTCATCAATTTCAGGATTTGGGGGCTTCTACAGTACTTGGGAATGGAGTTCTTCATTTTGAGGCTCCATGGATCCAAACTAGCCCTAGCCCTAAGAGACCTGTAGAATATCCAACTGGGATGGCTGTGATAGATCATGTGCCACAGTAGTATTGGTTTACATGATGATTTGGATGATACTGCTTGATGCCAATCATGCTTATCCATATCCTTGGTTGGCATACCAAAATTCTCTGACAGCATTATCAATGTATAGTGGTTATAGTGATGCTGACATCAGTGGAGATGAAGATGAGATCGTGGCTATGACTTAGGATTTTTATGAGAAATTTCATTCGAAGGTTAAAGGCAATGAGTTCTATAAATTCTCCAGGAATTTGAGTGGAAATTCAAAGTTGGACCGTGGGATAATGTTGAATAATCCAACCCAGTTTAAGTCTGATCAAGCCAGGCCCAAAAACAGGCCCAGCAAGCCAGGCTCATTGGCCCAACTGACTACCACATGTGTGCAGTAGCATCTACACATGAGGAATGCATAGTCCCAATCGGTGGAGGATTATATTTAGGTGTTGCTTTAATTAGAACTTAGTTTTTTTATTTTTATTTTCTAAGTTAGGTGTGTGCTAATTTAGAGCTTAGTTTTTTTTTTTTAGAATTCTTGAAGTGATGTAAAGGAGGGTTGGCTCCTTGTAACCCGGAATTGGGTCGGTTATGTCTTTTTATTTAAAGAGCTGTGTTTAGCCTTGGAGACGGAGAAGTTTCATTAGTAAAATTTTTATTTCTCTACTTTAGCAAACGGTGGTTTGTTTGAGATTTAGTACTGCAACCAATTGAAGATCTCGTTGACTGTAATTGTGATTACACCCAGGACCTAAGGACGTGTGAGACAGCCAAGTGTTGGGAACGGAACTGGTTTATCTCACCAGCCTGACACGTCATCCAACGCCTATCTGTAGTGCTGATACGGTGTTGCTGCTAACCCGTTTGGAAGCAGTCCTGCCAGACCTTTGGGCATCAAAAACCCAAACGAACCATCTGTGTCTTCGGCTATAAAGTCAATGCTGTTTGGTGACCTGCTGCTAGTGCAGACCCATTTATAGACCAGACCCAGGTCTGGTTAATTTCGTTCAGACTGCCTGATTTGCAGGTCCATCTACAGACCCAAGATCTGTGAGTGGTGTATGTTGTTTTCATGTCCATTCTGATTTAAATCCATATTGTTTGGGGCCTTGTGTACTCCTTGAATCCATCTTGGATCTGATCAAGCATTCAAGCTTCCGCGCTAGATTGTGGATAGGTGTCTATTCCTACCCAGTCTTCATCATATAGCCAAATTCTCTGACAGCGTTATCAATGTATATCGGGTGTAGGGCTTCTTTGATAACTTAATCAATGTTAGTCGGTCTAGGGTTGAGATAGATGAATATCAATGTATAGTGGGTATAGTTTTGAGATAGATAGATAGATAGATATCAGTGTATAGTGGATGTAGGGTTGAGATGGACAACTTTATCAATGTTGTGTATGTGTGTGTCTATATATATAGAGAGAGAGAGAGAAAGAGAGAGAAAGAGAGAGAGAGAGAACTCCTTTCCTCTTTGATCTTGTGCTTGTTGATCTAGTGCTTGTTGATCTAGACAAATCAATGGATGTAACACCTCACAGATTTTTCACAAGTTACATCATTGGTCATATTCACCTAATTGGTGTGCATTTTTGGGCTGATCTATAATGGTCTATTACATTATTTTATGATTTTTAATAGCTGCGATGGTCATTTTTATTTGGTTATTGGACTACAAGACCAATGTAACAAATAGGTTATCAGCTGAACCATCTTAGTCCATGTAAAAGCATAGACATTGATGTGTAGGTGCGGCGCATTATATATCAATTCATCATGTTTTTTCTGCCAACAACGAGGGCTTGAAGATGAAGGAAAGAGAGGACTTGAAAGGGTCGTTGTGGGAATTCGAAGAGGAGGGATCTCATGGAGACAAACACACAAGGGCTTATTGTTGAATGGAGACAAGAATAAGGGGTTCTTTCGTTGCATGGAAAATATGAGGAGAAGGGAAGTGCCATTAGAATCTCGGGGAAAAAAGAAGAATGATTGAAAAAGGTGATTCTGGGGCATATTTCTCCTCATTATTCCAGCTGAGGAGGGAAATGAACTGATATGCAGTACATAGACTTACAGTTAATTGATGAGAAACAAACAATATGGATTAAGAGGTATTTTGAGGGGGTGACTCACAGGTTGGTGAAAGTGTAGGAGATAAAGCACCAGGTCTAGATGCTTCAACTTTAAATTTATGATGCTGTTTTGATACATAAAACCTCACTTTATGAAGGTGCTTAATGGATTTCTTGAGAAGTAATTCCTTAATAAGGGATTAAAGAAGAATGGTGCAAGAGAGCTGCCAAGTTTTAGGCCAATAAACTTGGTAGGTTGTGTCATCACATGAATGTGTTGGCATGCAAGCCATAGAAGGTGGTATCGAAGGTTATAAGGGAAACTCAAGGAGCTTGATAGACGAATATTAGGTGGGTGTTCTAATTTTAAATGAGTTGATCCTCTTAAGGAAAAAGTTTTGACTTGGGAAAGGCCTACAACCGTGTGGTTTGGGAGTTTGTCGATTTCTTTACGGGATGTGCTTTGGGGAGAGGTGGAGAAGATTAATGAAGGCTTGCATTAGCATTAAAGGAGCTTCCTTTTGCCTTTAGTTAATGTGTTTCCAACTTCTCTAGCCATATTAGGAGAGGCATTAAATGGGGGAATTTGTTTCCCTTTCATATTCATAATGGTGCTCGAGAGCTCAAGTTGAGGAGGGAGCAGGTTGGAGTTGGTGAAGGATTTTTAATGCTCATTTTTTATTTTAAAGACAACCATTTATTGCATGGGGAAAAAAATACAACCCAGAGGGGTCTATGATAGATTCTCTTGGAGTATTAGACTTAAATTTAGCCAATAGGATAGGAGTGGGGTGGGCAAAGTGTAGACAAGCTAGTTGAGTTTTGTGCGATAGGAGGCTTCGCTTTAAGAGGCGATTCTATAAAACCATTACCAGACCCTCAATAATCCATGGAGTGAAGTGTTGGGCAATGAAGAAAAGACGCTTAGACACAATTGGTTATAGAGATAAGCATGCCATGTAGGATGAATGGCTTAACATCAGAAGTAGCCGCATTAGAGAATTTTCAAAAAAAAAATGGCCGCATTAGAGATGATTTAGAAATAGCCCCAGTAGAGGAAAAATTGAGAAAAAAACTCGTTTGAGGTGATTTGGACATTTGAGTAGAAGATCAGAGACAGCTCCAATACATAGAGTTTGGAGATTACAAATTGCAGGTACAAAGAGGAGGAAACTTGAAGAGAAGACATAAAGAAAGACATGATAGATTGTGGAGTGATAGACTGTCTGGTTTATAATAGGGTCAAATGGAGAAGTAAAACTCGAAAAAATGACCCCAAATCGATGGGATTGTGACTATGATGTCATGATGTGGGCAATTAATTAGCCACTCATACTAGACGACAACCTCAAAAGTAGAGCAGAAAAAAACCAAAGCCAGTCCCATCGCAAAAGAGACCAATAGACACACTAGGGCTGACCCCAGCCTAGGCTGAAAACCATCAACGCAGACCACATCGAGACCAGCTAACAAACAGACCTTTCACCTCCTTGATCTAGAGACTATCTCAGTAGGCAGTGACGATCCCTGTCTAGCCAACTCATCCGCCTTAGCATTAGCAGACCTTGGAACATGAGAGATGGATAAACTCTCCTTGTTAAAGAATCTCCTTCCACTATGTTACCCTTGGACCCAAATTTCTGCAGCTTTTGAACTCCCCTCCAAAGCCCAACAAGTTCATCTTCATTTGAAGAGCACAGAGGAAGTGGGCCAGCTAAGGAGATGAGATAATACCACCATAAGCAGCTCTGTTCTCCTATCTAAACACACTCCCATCAAAATTTAATTTCAGCTGCCCAAGGCCAGGAGGACTTTAATCTGTCATCTTTAATGGAAGAAAAAAAAAACTCTTGGCTCAGTGGCAGCCCACCCTCTAATGATATCTGATATTCTAACCCTTTGAAATACCCGGTTGCTTATTTCACACTTGCAGTTTGTAGATAACGAACTATTATGATGCATCATCAAGGGAAGGGATGTCGATGGAATTACATTGGTGCTCAAATGCTATGACTTGGTGTCGGGCCTAAATGATAATTTGGATAAAAGTCTAAGACTATCATGGTAGGCATCAATGTTGAGCAATATAAATTGGAGGAATTGGTGAACAGGATGGGATATGAAGTGAGCAAGGTACTGATAACAAATTTGGGGTTACCAATTGGGGGTTTTTGGGGCCTGGGATGGGGGAATCCTAGGGTAAAGTCATTATGGAACGTAGTTATGGAAAGATTTGAAAAAGGACTAGCTATCTGGAAGTGGAATTATCTTTCACTGGTAGGAAGAATTGCCTTAATTATGTCTCCGAAATATGTTGGTGGCAGTCATGAGAAAGTTGGAAAGTATACAAAGGGATTTTTTATGGGAAGGAACAATGAGAAAAAGAAGTTGCATCTTATATATATATATATATATATATATATATATGAAATGATGAATTTTATTAGAAAATGTGAATAGAGGCTCCGAATGAGACTCCAAACCTGATGAGACTTCAAACCTGCAAAGGAAACAATAGATAGGATTAGAAACAACCAGAGATATCAAGGAACGACACTAAAAACATACTCCATAAATTAGGAAGATAAAACTCAGTCTACCAGATGCCAGCAGAAGGAATAAACCTTTGTTTTCATTTCCTGCTGAATGACACTGAAAGAATCGCCTTCTATAGCAGCCTCTGTACCTTGTGATCTCTGCAGCCTTGAAGTTGCTTTACCTCTGTTTCATTAGCATTAGAAGTTGAAATAGGAATGGAAAAGGAGCGCTGTTTCTCTTCTGTGCTGTCTTTGATAACTTCTCCAATACAAGCTTATGACCTTGAGAAATGTTCCATCAAAATTTATTTTTTATTTTCTTTCTTCCGGACATGACCATGCTACATTTGGTTTGATAGGAATAACTTCCTTGAATTTTAGACATGCTGCTAAGCATCTTTCTAGATCATGACGCCCCTACCTCGTGTGAAGGGGCTGAGTGACAGGCGGCATGGGATAGGGACAAAGGTCCCATACCGCCTGGGAGATGCAATGAGTGATGACTTATAAGACGGAGCACTCCTCCCATCTAGCACAAGGCCTTTTGGGAGCACACTTGAGGTTGACTCATCAATGCAAAGCAGTGATGGCCCGTTTAGGCTCAAAGCGGACAATATTGTGCTAGAGGGACGGGTCGTTACATAACCCTTGAATTGATGCATTGCGAGGGCCCAAGAGAAAGCTTTGACCTTGACTTTTTCAGCAACTTGAACTGCATAAATTGATTTCAATTCAAAAGGTCTACCGCTTCTTTTAGCCAATAAGCACTGTAACATTAAAAAAAGAATCGGTCTTCAAAGAAACATCATTCTTTGAGAAGCTTTCCTCAAAGGCCAATAATTAATGAGATCATGAATGTGTTTAGGGAAAATCCAACTTCAAAGAAACTTGGCACAAAAGACTAGAACTGATAAGAAAATGGAAATTCTGTGGAGAATGGGATGAGGAGAATGGCCCTAAAAATGGATTAGGGACTCGTATGATCGGATGAAATGTGTAGAGGGTCACATGAATAGGATATGTGTGAAATTATACCTCTTTTTTGATTATTTTAGCCATGTGATCTTGATCTTTAAAAATTGCAATGCCACTAGCCTTTGATTTTATATAGCTCATTTGATGATAAAAATTACACCCACATTCTATCCATGTGTTCCTTTACACATGTCACCCAATCGAGGAATATGGTCGATTGAGAAAATTACAAGTTAGTGTGGAAAGCCGCTAACGAAGTTGTAACTAAAGTCAAATATGAAGCTTTTGATGGTTTGTATGCCAAATTGGAAACTAAGGAGGGGGAGAAAAAAATTTATAAGTTTTGTGAGTTGCAAGAGCGAAGAAGTAGAGATCTTGGCCGTGTGAGATGCATTAAGGATGATAACCAAAGGGTTTTAGTGAAAGACAAAAATTAGAGAAAGGTGGGAAACCAACTTTAATCACTTGTTACCTTTCAAAAAAAAAAAAACTTTAATGTCTTGTTGAACACTCATTTGAAGATGGAGGTAATATGGAAGGGGAGAGAAATGAGGGGTTGATGAACAAAATAACAAAAATAGAAGTCAATGAAGCCTTGAAAAAGATGATGAAGAATAAAGCGCTAGGATCAGATGGCATCTCAATCGAAGTTTGGTCTATTTTAGGGGAAAGTGAATTTGTTGGTTGACACAATTATTCAACAAAATTTATCCTCAAATAGGATGTTTGATGAGTGGCACAAGAGCCCCTTTCTATAAAAACAAAAGAGATATTTAAAGATGTACCAATTGCCGAGCGATCAAACTTATGAGTTGCATAATAAAATTTTGGAAAGGGTAATAGGGGTCTCCTAAGACAAGAATCAGATATATCTGAAAATCAATTTGGGTTTTTGCTGGGTAGGTCAACAACATGAACTATTTTTATTCTAAGAAAACTTATAGAGAAATTTAAGGAGAAAAGGAAAAACCTTTATATGACTTTTATTGACTTAGAAAAGGTCTATGATAGTGCCAAGGAAACTAATTGACTTATGTTGTGATTATTCAAGATATGTATGATGGTGCAACCGCTAATGTTACAATCGTCTGTTGTGAGATAGCGGAGTTTTTTGTTGGAGTAGGACTTCATCAAGGTTCCGCTTTAAGCCTATACCTATTTGCGCTAATTATTGATGACTTAACATCAATAACCCAAGATGAAATGCTTTGGTGTATGTTTTTTGCAAATGATATAGTATTAATTAGTGAGATGAAATAACAACTTAATACAAAGTTAGATTTGTGGAGGAGAACGTTGGAGTCAAATTGTTTAAAAATTAGTAAAACTAAAACAGAATACATGGAATGTGAATTTAATGGATCAGACAATAATGAGGATAACTTAGTTAAAATGGAAAATGATTTAGTTGCAGATTGTGATAAATTTAGATATTTGGGTTTTATGGTAAAATCTCAAGGAGGTTTCGACTTAGACGTAATTAATGAGTTAGGAGTGGAGTGGGCAAAATGTAGACGAGCTAGCGGGTCTTGTGCGATAATAGAGTTTCTCTTCGCCTAGAAGGATGATTTATGAAGCAATTGTTAGATCTGCAATATTATACAGAGTATGGTGTTGGGTAATGAAAAAAGAAAAATAAACAAAGTTAGGACAATAGAGATGCATATTCTATGTTGGATGAGTGGTTTAACTCTAAGAGATAGAATTAGAAACGAATGCATTGATGATAGTTTAAAGATTGCTCCGATAGATGACAAATTGAGAGACTCATTTGATGGTTTTTTGTTTATGTTAATAAAAGACCAAACACAACACCAATGCTTAAAGTTGTGCAGCTAGAGATCGAAGGCCCTAGGAGGAGAGGGTGACCTTTGAAAACATGGAGGGAAGAGATACAAAATGACATGTTAGTCCGTATAGTGACTGATGGTCTGGTTTATAACATGGTTAATTGGAGAAGAACTCATAAAGCTGAACCTAGATAGATGAAATACTGGATGATGATGATGATGATGATGACCCAATTATCTGCTTTAATGATAATTTTTTAGGACCATTCTCCTTATTCGTTCTGCTTAGACTTTCTCGTAAGAAAAAGAACAATGAACAAAGATGTGATTTACACTTTCAGAATCATGAATGCAAAGATCCAAATATTACTTAAAATTTGCTTCTTTTTCTTAGATGGTCAATTGTGAGAATTTTGTGGAGGCATCCTAGCTAGCTAAAAGTCAGAACTCTAGGAGGATCTTGGAATATTCAAACTTGAGGATAAATAATTGGTTCGGTATTTATCTTAGGAAAAACTCACAACAAGATTGGTCTATAAAGTTCCCATCATATGTTGGCCACCAAATTCTATAATCTTTCCCTTTTGATGGACCATAAAGAAGTGAAGCAAAAGTTGGGAGGACTTGCACAATTTGGTTGCACAAAGATCTAATGAGATCCATAAAGGGTCATATTAAGTTGGACTTTGCACAATTTGATTGATGGAGGCCCATGGATTGTGCATTTATGAGTTGAGAAGTGATTGATGAATGGATCTAAATATATGATGTGGACTGATCATGCTCATTTCATTGACTATAGTTGCAAGATCTTTAAATTAAAATATCTTCCTAATGCAACTCGTGTTTTGTTCATCAGATATGCAGATCTAATGATGTAGTGTGAGGAATACTATCAATAGTCACAACAATTTTTTTTTTTAACAAGTTGTGATTTTTTAAAATTGGAACTGAAAGATATGATTCAAATGTGGTTGTTTTTATTTAAGAGAGAAAAAAACAGAGAGATTGGTGGCAGATTGGCAGTGAAGAAATTAGGAATTTTACCTCTATTCCTAGGTGAATCGTCGAGACTGACTCGGAATCGGAGGGCTGCAAATCAAGGAAGAAGAAGTGAGCTTTGTTCAGATCGAGATTGACGGAGGAGAAAACAAGGGTTCAGACTTCTGAGGAAAGGGCTAAAGAGGAGCAGAGGCGTATGGATGGAAGCTGTGCAACTGCGAGTGACGGAGTGAGAGAGTGCCTGAGACTTTGAGAATGAGGAGCGAGAGAGGGTGACTGATGGCTGATGGCGATGGCAATGGTTGATGGCTGAGAGAGAGGCAGAGAGCGAGAGGTAGAAACTAGAAACTAGAAAGTTGGAAAATAGACCCTAATTGAGAGTGTCGTTTGAGAATTAAGACTTTAAGTCACTCGTGTGTGATTTCCACTCGTTCGTGTGCTAAACAGTGGGAGATAATTTACCGGTAATATCGCGTAAAAACACGATATCAATGGTAAATTCCCGTTAAAAATGGCATTTGCGATAAAATGCTGTTTTAACGCGAAAACGGTATTTTGCCGATATTTTTGTGGTAAAATCGAAAATATCTGCGATATTTGTTACATTGGATGGAACTTGTGATGCTCTTAGTGAATTTCCCATCTGACCTAATCCAAGTAAACAACTTCAATCCTTCCATTAGTAACCTTCTCATACTCAAAATCGCAAGAATGCTGCTAGCAGCTGTATCTACCATCATAGTCTACTTCCTCATTAAGAGCGCATATAATCCCCCTGACCATTAATATGTGGGTACTGGACCTTTTGCTTGAGGCTGGCAGATTGTGATTAGAGCGCCAGTGTGGAATTTTCTCAAAGGTGGGTTGTGCAGGTTCTTCAGCAACGACTCCAAACTGCTATTCACCAGCTGCTACAGATGACATTAGCTCATCTTGATTATCTTGCATCTAAAGAAGTGGTAGAAGGGTTTTTGGGACCGTCTCTCATGGGTGCACTGGTCCTGTTGAAGATATAGGTTGTAATTAAGGGGATATTAGGCCTAATCAAGAGCAAAAATTATGCCTAGGGCCATTGTGGTCTTAGAATTTGGAGTACGATTCATCTTTTTGCCAGCTAGACAAAAGATTTTTAACCCTGTAAGCATATTTTCCCAACAAATGTTTAGTTTATGTTGGAGGATCATTCCACTTGACACCCCAGAACTTGGGTTTAAGTATTTAAACTTTTTAGAATATAAGAGCAATACAAATAGGACAAAACATAGGGGGTTTATACACAAGTTAACCTAATAAAAAAGACAGTAAAAATAAAAGAAAATGGACTGTTGAATATAAGCTCAGTTTAGAAATTCTACTTATACAACTTGTCTTTGCTACCGATCTGTACATTATATAAGATCTCTATGCTTTGTATCTACTAACATCTCGCCCTGGCAATATGTTGCAGGGATGTACAAACGTAATGGTTATCTTAAAGTATCTTGCAACGGAGGCTTAAATCAAATGCGTGCTGCGGTTTGTTGATTTCCTGTTTTATTTATTCATAAGACTTCTATTTGTTCTACTATATCTTTCAATAGATCTTTTTTTTAGCAGTAACAATGGTAATTCATTCAATAAAAAAGTTACAAAAAATAGGCCTAGCAGTGATAGACCTAAAAGAGAATGAAAACAAACAAGAAAAAAACCAAATACAATCACAAGGTACAAATCAGAAACTAGTAATGAACATTCCCTCCATCAAAAATGCAATCAAATGGTCGTCTTCAAAAGTCAAAGGAAGAAGACTCCTGAGAAGCCATTATCAACTCCCAGCTTAATAAAATAGTCTGCTATGCCATTAGCTGAACGGCTAACATGAACGAAAAAAAACATCAAGCCCTGTCAGTGAAGCTTTAATCTCCTTAACCGTAGTGATCAATTTCCAGGGGGACGCCTTTGCCTCTTAGCCCATTTGATTGCATTTGTCGAATCCCCTTCAATTACAAGTTTACCTTGTCCATGGAGTTTCCAAATGGCCAAAGCTCTCCTTACCCCCCACACCACCCCCACCTTCTTTTACAGGCCATGCAATGGCCGAATGCACAAGTCCCCATAGGATTTTTCCTTTCTTCGAGGAAGGACCTGACTGCCATCTGCGATTTTGCAGGAATCATCCAGCATATACCAATCCTACCAATTCGGGAATTATATTCCAAGTTGACTTGATCAAGTTAGGATTCGGTCAATAATTTTCTGAACATGATTTATAAGTATGCTTTGCTGGGTATTTGCGACCAAACCAACTGCTCGGTCATGTTCATGTCCATTAATGATTTTTTATCCTCATTTTGACCTTCCTTATGTTGCTATTCATACTGTGCATAACCAGATTGAGTTGCCCGACCACTGTGTCTAGCAATGAGTTCTTGAACATGGATTTTACATCAGTTCTACTAATTTATTCTGGTGTCTGTTTCAGATATGTGACATGGTCACAGTTGCACGTTTTTTGAACCTGACATTGGTGGTTCCAGAGCTTGATAAGGCATCCTTTTGGGCTGATCCTAGGTATTCCTGTTGGTTGAGAAGCTTGTGGCTTGCAGTTTTGTTGTTACAGTTTGAGAAATATCCTCTTGTGTGAATCTTTTGCAGTAACTTTGGCGACATTTTTGATGTGAGGCATTTCATTGATTCATTAAGGGATGAAGTCCGCATCATTAAAAGGCTACCTAAGAGGTTAAAGGAAAAGAATGCCAACAACTTGCTTGTAATGTCTCCGGTGAGCTGGTCTAGCGAGAAGTACTACTTGCAGCAGGTCTGATAGCTGATCTTTTCTCTGAACTTTTCTGTACATTTTGCTAAGGCTACTGATTGGCATCTATGTTTACATTAGCTCAATGATGAGTTGATTGTTATGTCATGAAACATATTAGAATTTGTAATGTTTATGTAGTTATGGAAACTTACTTTGTCATTGATTTCCCTTTCAATAAATGAACAACTGTTCTGTTCTTATGCTATCTCCTATTGTAGATTCTTCCCCTTTTCAGCAAATATCAAGTGATCCACTTCAACAAGACTGATGCACGTTTGGCAAACAACTGTCTGCCTACTGAGCTTCAGAAGCTTCGGTGCCGTGTTAACTATCATGCAATAAAATTCACTGATCAAATTGAAGCTTTGGGTAATAAACTGGTTAACATCCTTCAGAAGAAGGGGCCTTTCATGGCATTACATTTGAGATATGAGATGGACATGCTGGCTTTCTCTGGTTGCACTCATGGCTGCTCAGTGGATGAGTCAGAGGAGCTCAAAAGAATGAGGTTTGTGGCTCTGTCCCTAGTTGACATTTATGGTCAGTACGAAACCTAGACATGGACCTTTGAGTTTGTTTATAAATCTGTATCAGCACATGTAGAATTTGATAGTTGGCAAACACAACTATATAAATTTGTCATGCCTTTGTTTTTGCATGACAAGTTAGAATTTTTTTTTATTATGTGTAATTGTGTACACATTGATGAAATTCTGGTAGTTCTTATTTTTTCACCAGAAATTCTGGTATGCATGCATGTGGAGATACTTTAGAGAAGTTGGGGAAAGAAACAGAGAATATTTGCATCGTTTATGGAGATATATTTAGCAATTTCTCTAATTATTAGTTACTATTATTGTATTTTTCAATTTAGTCTTTTCCTTAATTGGTGTTTACTAACTTTAGGGTTTTCCTCTTTTATTTTATCTTCCATATTTGTATTCTCTTTTCTCTATAAATATAAATGATAAGAGTCTCTCATTGATTAAGGAAGACACACCATATTCTTTGTATTATTCTACATGGTATCAGCCAAGATACCCACGATCCTTGTTCTTGATCTCGTCTCTTGAGAGAGAGAGACACCTTCAAATCTTTCCCTCTCTCCCTTGCTGGTTGCAGCAACACCAGCAGAGGGAGACCCCTTTGGTGCCAAGATCTGTTTTTTTTTTACCTGCTTGCCGCTGGTTACCCTGCAGCAGTTTTTCTTTTTGCCATCGATCTCCTTTTTCGGCGAACCTCCTGCTGGCGGGAAACTGCCTACCCCTGTCATTTTTGACATGGCTATCCATTCGTAGGGTTGGATCTTTGTTTTGACCCCTCTCGGCAAGGCTTCTGCAAGGTTCTTCCTCTAGCGAAATTGTCGTTCGGGAACCTAGATTTGTGGGTTTTTTCCTTTGATCCACGTGGATCTCCCACTTTTGCAACTGGGATCGACACCTCTAGAGTCGCCCCTACCCACTTCCCTACGCCCCAGGTTGACCTTGGATTTCGATCAACGGTGGGGCCCAGTTGCTGCTTTCTTCTCAGGTGGTCATGGAAACCTTTTGGAAGCCATTTGGGTCGAACCGATAGTGCCCAGATTTCGGTTTCACATAGCTTTTTCCACCTAGGTTTTCCCTGTTTGACCCTTTGGGACACGTGTCCATCAGATGGGACCCATGTGGGGCCCCTCAGACACTTCCCACATGCATAACTCAGTCCATTTTATTAAAATTTGGCAAAATAAAAGGGTCGGGTCGCTACAGGAATATGGTTATGGTAAGCATTATACCTAAGTGCTTCCCCAAAGGGATCATACAAGAATTGCCTATCCGAAGTGCAAGGCCCTTTTTAAAGTACTTAGAAAAATTGTGCAAATGTTTGTGTCATGGATTTGCCTTCGGATTTAGGAATCAACCACATCTTCAATGCGGAAGATTTAGTGCCTTATAAGGGATCACCCACCTTTCCAGATACAACTGCTTTTCCTTCTACCTTGTCATAATTTTCATCACTTTTTGATCTATCGTCCCTACTCCTTTTTATTCTCAACCACTCTTAAACCACCTTTGCCATCCTTCCCAAGAAGAAGAAGTGCGAGACATCTTGTGTTTCAAAATTGTTATGTAGAGATGTTTGCTATTTATGGCCTTAGATTGTTCCACATGTGTGCCTTTAGTCTCATGTGTGTAGGTTCAATTCATTTTGCATGAAAGGGGTGGGAAGAGTTAAAAAGCATAAGGTTGATTCGGTAGCTCCTCCACTCGGTTCATGTAAATTCAATGTAAATGGGGCAGCTAGAGGTAAACTCGAGTCGGCAGGAATAGTTTTGCATGATGACAGAGGTAGGATGCTGGTAGCATTTGTTGAACCATTAGGGATAATGGAGTCGAACGAGGTAGAATTGAGAGCAATCAGGAGTATACTCCAGCTTTGGTCTAGGTTTAGGAGCGGTAACCTCATTATTGAAGGTAACTCGACCAATGCTATCTCCTGGACTAATAATAAGAAATTTCCCCCCGTGGAGGTTGATAAGTGTTGCTAGGGACATTCGGAGGATGTACAGGTCGAGAAACATCACTTTCATTCACATCTCGCTCGGCAAACAATGTGCAAACTTCATTCTAAAAAAAAAAAAAACAGTGTGGCAAACTTCTTGGCGAAAGTTGGTGTACATAAACAAAGATCACCTTTGGAGTTCTTTTCATCTTATTAGTCTAGGGAGTAAGGGGTCCGGGAACTCATTAGTGTATCTTATTTGGGGAGGGACATTTTTATGTATTTTTTCCTTTACCTTTACCTTTTGTTTCTTCATGTTGTTCTCCCGTTTCTTTTCCTTCTCCTTCTTTTGGAGTTGGGTATATCTCTCTTATACCTGGTTTCACCTCTTGTACTCTCTTTTGTTTTTTTTTTAATGAATTAAGTCGTCAATGTTTCAAAAAAGAGTCACGCTTGTCTAGAATTTCTAGGAGAGTCCTTTTTTTTAATAATAAATAGCAATTTAGAGACACTTTCTAATGAATTATGATGTATAAATGAAAAAAAGGAATTTCATGTTTCTCTCATTTGCAAAGCCTAGTGTGATTCCTGCCATCTCTTTGGTGTGAAATCAAGGGACCTTATGTGATTCAAGATTATTTGTTTAACATTAATTTGTCTCTCTTATATCTTATGTGAATCATGGATATAGGTCACATGCCATTTTTTGCTTCACCAAACATTTTTGCATTCACATAAATGCATCCATCTTAACATTTAGATCTAGGCTTTCCAGTATTTTGACTTATCCTACGGCACTGGCTTACATCTTTTGCATTGTAAAGATACACCGGCATAACCAAAAATGCTTGAGTGATATTTCCGATGAAAATAGAAAAGGTTTTTTCTATATTTCCTTGTTAGTTTGGGGCTTTTTTTATATTTATATTAAAATGCAAATTGTATGCTTAGATTGTTAAGAAAAGGTTATTATGAAAGTAGTTTTCTGTATCATTTACTAGTACTATGATTTTTCAACCACTGCCAACTTGTGTAAAGGTAAAAAATTATGTAGCATTGTACTTATCCCCACATGTTAATGGAGGGTTTTTTCTATCTGCTTACTTTTTAGGAGCTAATTGATAATTTTCTCATTGGCCTCTTTTAGGTATGCATACCCATGGTGGAGAGAGAAAGAGATTGTGTCTGAAGAGAGGAGATTGCTAGGTCTGTGTCCTCTTACACCAGAGGAGACTGCTTTAGTTTTACAAGCATTAGGTTTTGAGAACGACACTCAGATCTATATTGCTTCTGGTGAGATATATGGCAGCAACCGAAGGCTTACAGCATTACAAGTTGCATTTCCTAGAGTTGTAAGTCTCCCTGACTGTTCCTACACATGGAACAATCCTTTTTCTTCTTCTTTTTTTGAAAATGTCTCAGATCATATTCTGATCATTTAAAAAACACACATTTGCATTTGATTCAGGCAACAATTGGATCCATTCTAGCGTTCATTCTTGGATAGATCTTTGATTAAAAGTCCTGAACTGAAAAATATCCACTTACAGATAACCAGGAGCCAATGCATCATTTTTTTTGATTTCTTAAGGGTGATTTTTATGTGGAATTACTAGCGTTTCAGTCAAATACTGAAGAACAATGGTAGGAATGATTTTTTTTTTTTAAAATCTAGATAATGTATTGTTACAAATAAAAGCATCCATAAAAAATAATTACATGATCATTGGCTTAAAAAATATTATCAGAACCAATCATTGACTTGCTATATGCCTATATATTTATTAAAACCCTTAATTTCAGATATGGTTCATGTGGTTCACCTCAAAAAACTTTTGCCATGAAAGAGGGGATGAGTTTGGTGATTGGTAAAAAGCTTTCTATGATTTGGCATTTTCTGCTTCTTTATCTCAGAATTTGGTTTTGCAAACAAAAATGATTGATCTGTAGATTTTGATTGAATTGTAATTTTAGGTGAATAAGGAGATGCTGCTGGATCCCACAGATTTGCAGCAATTTCGGAACCACTCATCTCAAATGGCTGCCCTTGATTATATAGTTTCAATTTCAAGTGACATATTCATTCCCACTTATGATGGAAATATGGCAAAACTCGTTGAAGGTCACCGCAGGTTGTCATACGTTGTGTTTGTATGCTTCTATCTCTGCATTGGCTGTAAATTTTAGTACTTACACACAACTATCTTTATACAGATATCTTGGGTACAAGAAAACCATCTTGCTGGATCGAAAGAAACTAATAGAGCTTATAGACTTGCATATTAACAGCACACTTCCTTGGGATAAGTTTGTGGAAGCTGTTCTTCAAGCTCACAAGAATAGGATGGGACAGCCGACTCAGCGGAGACTCATTAGAGATAAGCCTAAAGAGGAGGACTATTTCTATGCAAACCCTCATGAATGCCTTTGCGAAAAGATAAAAGAGTGCTCTGATCCCAAAAATGCCGGAGCTATCTGATGAGGCATGCAACAAATTGAATTCCTTGGGTTTGTGATTTTGGCAAGCTGAGCCTCTAGACATAACATGAAGGCTGAAATGCAGACTGCAGCAAGGTGATAACTAGCATCCATATGAGCATCCAACTATGCTTGTGGAATTGATGTCCGAGATTAGCCACGCTCTCTCTAAAAAGAAAGGTAGAAAGGTACAAAAAGACACTATTTTCTCCTGTCTGTTGGTTCTTATTTTTTTGGTCGATTAGTCTTTGTTGTAAACCGTTCAATTAAGTTGATTCTTTTTGGAGGATTTTTTTTTTTGAAAAGATTTCAATTTACTTGTTTTAACATGGTTTTTTTAATTGCATAGTATTAATTCTTTCTTGAGAAGCCATGGACGATCTGATTTTACACTTTCAGATGAATATTAGATTTAGGTTCCTATCGAGTGCTTCTGAGGACGTATACTTGAATGTTAGAGAAAAATTCGTCCCAACAATATTCTTTTGTTGGCTGCATAGCCTTCCATTTACAAGTAGTGGTCAATAATTGCAGCCATTGATCTAATGATACTTCTGTACTCCAAGATCATTCTTTATAACCAAAGATCAATAATTGTAGCTTATCCATATGTGTATGTTTATACCTGATCAGTTTTTAATGATTTTGAAATTTATAAAAAATTCAATGCTTGAGGTTGAAAATAAACATGATATGTGAGTTGATAAAATTTTAGTGTAAAATTCAACATCTAGTCACTTAATTTTAGCAGTGCAAGCTGTCTTTGTCGTAATATTTTTTAAAAGCTCTTGGTGATTCTAACTACTAAGATCTTAAGTTTTGAGTTAAAATTTGTAACTTATAGCTTTATGTATTATGTTTACTTTCAATTTGAATGACTAATTTTTTAATGCTTTCAAACGGCTACCTTGAGCTTTTTACTTTTTCAAATGGTTGGGGTGGAACTTTAACTTAAATAAGTCCGACAGGCTACATATGGGCTTGGGCTTTTAGATATCGAAAATGGGTCGAGATAAGATGGATGAAAGTTTCCTCTCAACCTAGCATATGAACAGGCCTAAGGGAAGATGGTTTTCTTACCTTAGTCGGGAGAACTCCATCTTCTCCGGCGAAGAAGAATTGGTTGTAGGTACAACCAGTCACTTGCACTGCACTTGGTTATGAATAAAAATGTAATCTATGGGATCTGAAGCACCTAATGAACTATTAGTGAATTAAATTTCAATCCAAAATTCAAACTTTAGTCACTTAATTTTAATGATCAAAAGTTACTAATTTTTATTCTTACAGATGTCTAGTGATTTCAACGGCTAGAAAGAAGTGACTTCGATTTGATTTTTGGTTTAGATTTGGTTCACATGTACCTCATGAAAGAATTTTCAATCTTATGGGTTCATGATTTTTTAAATAAAAAATTAAGGTACAATCCATGGCCGTACGATTAAATTTTTCTGTGTGATTAATTTTTCTCCTTAACACCATTCAAACATGTGATTCAATGGAGATCTCTAGGAAAACTTTAAGAGATGAATGCTTTCTTGATTTCTCTTACATCAGGAGAATCTTCTAATTTAACTTCTTATACAAATCATAAAGAGAAATGAATGAAGAACTTAATTATTTCTAATCATAAAGTGAAATGAATATTTTCTTGATTTCTCTTACATCGGGAAAATCTTCTAATTCAAATGGGTGTAGTTTAACTGATTGCCTTCCATCTCAGGAAGCGAGAGGTTGCGGGTTCGAGTCCTCATAGTCTAACCTTGGTGTGTCTTAGAAGTAATGAGCTCACCCGTGGGGGTTTTATACTGATATCCCACGGTCTTCCACACGTAAATTCAAAAAAAAAAAAAATCTAATCATAAAATCATATAGATCGTCTTTTGTCAAATTTTTTTATTTTATAAATTCAAACTTAGAAGAAATTAAAATTCACATGACGAGCTACTTGTGAAGTAAATTTCATCTTAAAATTCAAATTAGAGTATGGTCAAAAGTACCACATGTAGAAAAAGTATGCTAGTAATTTCAACTATGAAAATGAAGTGGTTGAAGTTAATACACACTTTTCAATTTCAAATTAATGCCAATCTATAGATAAACGTGCATTTAGTTTGAAGTTAATACACACTTTTCTCTTAAAAATCAAAGGTGTCATAGTAGAGAAGCGGTGTCCCAGTGGATACGCACGTATGGAGAGAGATGGCAGATAAATATGTGTGGTTAAATGACACGTTGATACTAACAAAAAAAAAAGTGTGGTTAGGAATCTATGTAGGTAAACAAAGATCCAACTGTTGTGAGTACATGAGTAGATTAGTGAACTTCAACTTATCGTTTCTCCTTCCATCGATGGCTCGAAACAGATGGATGGATGTGAAATGAAACTGTACAGAGAAATTAAATAAAAGAATACATAAAACCTTCTCCTTTAGGGCAGATTTCTTGGTTTTATGAGAAAATGAATTTTTAAAAATAAGTTTCATAAATTATTCTAAAAAGGCAATTCACAGTGGGTCTTAATGGATTTTTTTTAAAAAAAATTTCCTAAGAAAATTTAATCCTAAGAATGCAAATTCCTAGATTGTGTAAACTAGCATGAAAAAAATCTATGCAAGCAAACGTGCCATGATAGAGAGAAGGGGGAAAGCAAATGGATTTAATTTAAGGTTTTCTTTTTTTCCAAAAGAATTACAGTGAGCTTCACTCTAGCTTTTGAAATCTTCAATATGGTAAATTCTCCACCAGAGTTCAATAACATTGGTTTATATATTCCATCATATAATCAAGGGTGCCCATTTAACACGAAAATACTCCTTTAGTAGACAGATTTTATGAATTTTCCATTTTATCCATCCAGAAAAATAAAGAAATTCAAACATTTATAAATCGATTCACTTTCCAGTGAATCCAGTGCACTGATCGGATCCCTGGAAAATGAAAATTTAAGGAAAGTGATCTGGTCAGTGCACCGATTTCTTGAAACGTGAAAGAGTCCAAATCGGTGCACTGATTCACTGGAAAGTGATCTGGTCGGTGTACCGATTTCTAAATGTCTAGTTTTTTAAATATTTCGTACAGATGGATGGATGCAAAATGAAAAGTCTGAAAAATCCGTCTCCTAAAAGACTATTCCCATGTTAGGATAAGCACCCATAATCAAATATTAAGGGTTAAAAAATAGTGGCCGGTACTCCACATACATGGCACAAAATTCATTTTCTTAAATTTTTTGAGAAAAGACAAAAAATAATAAAAATAGAAAAACCTATAATAAGCATATTTTAACTTTAAAATGATTATTTTTATATAGCATCAAATATCTTTAAGAGAAATTTTAATACAAATAAAATATATCATAAAATAGAAAAAAATCCAAAAATCTAAAAAAATGGGAAACCAATATTAGTAAAAAACTGATATGAAATTTATGTTCGTGGTGTCCCCTAATTACCTGTCCTTTAATATTACAAGTATAAAAACCTTCATTTCATGCAATTATAGGAAAATTAACAAAATTACATAAATACACTACAAACTATAGCAACCATTGCCCAACATCAAAATCACACTATTTTCTTCTTTTCTACTAATTTCTCTATAATTAGTCCAACCTACTCCCACCCTATTAATGCTCAAATATCTGAACTTATTGCATTATATTATAAAGTCATGTCCACTTTTAATCAGATCACTCTCACTATCTTCACCTATACCATAGTAACATGTCATATATTACATTTTCATTTTACTAATTTTTGGACAATTTGTCTCAAAAATTCTAAATATTGAGTTATTTCGTTTCACTAATTAATACTATATCATTAATAAAGATCATACACCACACCACTTTATCTTAAATTCCAAATGTTAAATTATTCTTGATTAATGAAATATTATAGACACGGAGATCCTTAGTTGGATCTCATTCTAAAAGGGAACTCTGTACTTTCTCCACATGCAATTATGATATTAGTATACCATCATACATATTCTGAACAGTCTTAACGTACGTATTGATAAATATATGATTTATTAGCATACTTACATTTCACCTATAAACAAGAAAAATAAAAAAGGAAAAGAAAATTTTGATTTTTTTTTTGTATCAGCCAATATGGGTTATCTTAGAGCCATTTTGGCAGGTTGGTCTGGCCTTAGAATAAAAAAAATCCTGAAAAAATTATGGCAAGAGTTGAAAGAAAAACACAATTCTAAAGTTTTCAATGTCTGGTGTCATGATTGTTTATATCCATATTTTTTTTCATTCTTATATATGAAAAAAACACATTCGTAAGCAAATAAATTATCCATTCTTATAGGGGAGCCCAACGAATGCCATAAAATTTCAAACTAATTTGGAGCACCCAGACAATAAATCTAACATTTAACATTGTAAAACACATCTTGACTATGTCGTGGCTTGGTATGGACACTCATTCAGTAAAGTATTGTTGTGTGTGTGAACCCATAAACAATCAATCACAAACCAAAACAATCACACACAAGAAGGAGAAGAACAAGACAACACACAAAGATACGTGGTTCGCAAAACTACCTACGTCCACGGAGCATGAATCAATAATCCACTATAAAGAGATATCAGTTACAAAGGATTAATCCAATCCTTCCCCTTCCTGTCTGGTTTTATGAGTTTTGGCTCAAAAGCCCTTTTGGGCTTGGATTGTTTGTAGGGCCAGGCCCAGTCTTGTAACTTAAGCCCATAGATATATAAGGTCTTTTTCTCTGTGTTCGGGTTCTCTAAGTGAACTGTAGCATCTGCTCAGAGAGAGAGAGAGAGAGAGAGAGAGAAAGAGGGATCGAGAGGAAAACCAGAGGGGAAGGATTGGATTAATCCTTTGTAACCGATATCTCTTCATAGTGGATTATTGATTCACGCTTCGTGAACATAGGCAATCTTGTCGAACCACGAATCTCTGTATGTTGTCTTGTTCTTCTCCTTCTTGTGTGTGATTTGATGGTTTGTGGTTTGATTGTTTGTGGATTCACACACAAAACAAGTGGTATCAGAGATATGTCTCAAGCTACCTCATGTGGGCTCAAAGAGATCCCCCAGACGAACGTGTTAGTCATCGTCGCTCTCTCCGTCAGAGGGCCTCGTTCGAGGAGGGGATTGTTAGGGCTGTTGCGAATAAGTTCCACATTAGAAGTGTAAAGGGAGGCCTAAGAATTTATAAAGGACTTGGATCACTCCACCTAACAGGCTAATCATTTGGACTGGAAGCCCAAGTGCTAACAAGTATGCCATTTCCTGTACACATCAACTTTGTATAATATGCATAGTGTACTTAAAACGAATTAATTGAATCACAATCCAATAATACCAATGACTCATAAGCCCTGAAGCCTAAACCATACAACAGTATACAAGCCATCCTTGTCAACGACCAATACAACGAACAAAAGTGAGCATTTAACCGCTGAGCATACAATGAGGGGAAATTTACTTCAGTATTTGCTAAAGGTGCAGTTTAGAATATTTGCACCAGCCATCTATTCATTTGAGCTTGAGTGTACCACAAATACAACAGTATTTTGACGTCATCACAAGTATCATACATATAGAAACAACGTCGTCATCATCATCATCTAACACATTTATCCCATATAGAAACAAGGTGAAACCATCAATATGTCTACTACTACTGTTCAAAGTACTTCACCTTTTCAGAGTAGAAAAGTTTGTTTTTTTATTTTAATAACAAACAATTTTATTCATTCAAAGAATAAGGAAAACCTCCCAACAAAACAGTACCGACCCAAACTTTGGAGACATACAAAAGACATGCAAGTCCATACAAACTTACAGACTCAAACAGTCCTAAAAAAGACTGAAACGATCTCCAAGAGAAATAGCAAAAAACAAAAATTCAGACTCAAAGCAATTACATACTTCAAGAACGTCTTACAGACTCTTACAGGAACAGGAACCACAAAAATACATGATCTACATCAAAAACCAAGAATCCAGCTGCACTTGAGAATATTTTTGCTTTTTACGACTCCACCAAAACCAAAAAACAGAAAAAGGAAAAAAACCAAGATAATTCACAGTTCAAAAAACAAAAAAACCAAATGCAACCACCAAACTGAAAAGAACATCAGGATCTCAAGTCATAATGAGAAGTACCTAACAAACCCCATAACATGGTTCAAAGCTTTAATTTAGACTTCTTTCCAACACTGATAGAAGAATCAGACACATAAAATAACTGAAATATCTTCTCAAGCATATGACATAAGCAAAACCTTGAATCACAAGATTGGAAACTAAAAAATCTCTTCTATAATGTGATTTTAGGACTTCAGCAGTTAGTGTTGACAATGAAATGTAAAAATTTGTGAGAAGAATTACTGGTCTCTACTTTTCACCCACTCATTGACTGCATGATGATGGACTGAGCAAAGAATTACTGGTCTCTTCTTTTCATTTTTTTTTTAAAATTTTGGAGCAACATTTTTATCAGAAAGGAGGTACATGGATTTTCAAAACCCAAAAGTACTCAATCAGAAACAATTATAAGAAGCATTTCACAGTGAAGGTAAACTGGAAAGACTTGGTCTAGTGCAGAGGTGAAAATTTGAGCCTCAACTGATTATATTGGCCTTGTGATTTTAAACTACAAAAATTTGATTGCTAAAAAATCATTGATTTTTCATGGTCCATCTCACAAAATTATGATGATCGAATTGAATAGTTTCCCTTATGTTGTATCATCCATGAAGTTCTCTAATCATCCCACCCAACTATATGTGGCCCATCCTATGATAAATGTGCAGTCTCCTCATTGAAATTGTTACCCGAATCTCCCTAGAGCTGCTCATTGTCATTTGACCTAATGGTACCATCAAATTAATACCAATTGTTAAATTAGGACATACTCCTCAAACACCATTAAACTTACCTACTTGGGTACTTCTATAGCTGGTTGACTGATGCGAGGCGAGCACGAGCAATAGGTCTCACATAGTTGGGGTCACCCAGGCCTTGAAACTGCCTTATCAAGCCAAGAGGGACGAGTTACCAGAAGATCCATGGACAAACAATTTCTTGCTGACTCATCCTCCCCTGCCCACACCCCACGGAATAATAAGGAGGTGCGGGACTTGCCTCCAAAAGTCTTGCAGATATGAAGTACACGAGTTAGGAACAAAGCTTCAATCTGATGATGAACCAGTAGGTAGTGTAACTTGCCTCAATCCCAAGCTGCACGAGTTGGTGGAGGAGGAAATTGATGCTATGTTGTGGGGAGGCCTTCTCTACTCGTCACAAAATCTGAGTGGGTCACTCCCATTGTCATCTCTAAGAAGAGGAATGGTGGAAGGAACAAGGGTATAGACTTAGAATGCTCCAAAGCATTTAAGAGTTGGAACTGTCAATGTTTCCTTGGTTTTTCTTTTCGCTCGTTCTACACCAGCTCCCCAACTTGGAATAGTTATTGGACAAAAAGAGGAAGAGGTGAATCGCTTGGGTGGGTTAACCTCCCTTATGGTAAATTTAGTCTCCACCTTGATTCCACTTTGGTCGGCTAGAGGGAGCTGGGCAAAAGGAAAAGAGGCTCCTAGCCAACGTTAGCTTGTCTCGCCTTGCTGAAAAAAGGAAGTGCGTGTAGTACAGGCCAAAGCAGCTGCCAAAAACTCCAGTGCACAGATGCGCACATAGGCTTCCAAGCCAAGCCTTCGTTTGCAGCTTTGGCGTTCCTTTTTTGGGGCCTGTGTTTGATGGGAACAATTGAGAGCTTTTATGTCATATCTAAAGATCAGTAGTCACTTTTTGCACAATTAATATCCATACCTTTCTGTCATTATCCTTCCCCATGATTGACATACACCCAAATGGACTCCATGACTAGAGTGCAGTCTACACCCCATCTTTTGGGGTGTCCTGGATTGGTTTTGGTTCAAATGCAATGATGTACAAGATATGATGGATGCCATGTGTGGGCTGGTGCGAGGCGCTGGCAGGTTACCATGGTAGGTGATTATTAGTCCCACATCAGAAACGGACTCGTCCAAGTGAGGTTTATAAGTAGGATGCTTACACTTCATTGTATGGAGGCTCCCAAGGAAAGCTTGGGGAAAACAAAACCGTATGCTAGCATGGGCTGGCAAAGCGTACAATATCCATACAAGTGAAGCGCGGGTCATTACAAAATGGTATTAGAGTCGAGGAGGTTCTAGTTTCTAGATGGGGGGATTGTGATGGATCCCATATGTGGGTCGGTGTATGTGGGCGGGTGCAAGGCACTGGCAAGCTACAACACTGGTAGGCTACCATGGTAGGTGATCTTCAGTCCCACATCGGAAATGGACTCGTCCAACATTACGTGCAATGTGCGATTATGGTGATATCATCATCATCATTTTCATTAACAAATCTCCCATCTATCTAAATTTTCAAAAAAAAAAAAAAAAATCTCCCAACTATCAAAGCTCAACTTTTGGAATCCTACATTACCAAGTTGTCCGATCAAAAACCATATTCTTTGCTACTGTACATTCTATCATGTTTTTTTGAACTCCCAATGTCCAAGATTTAAAGGTCTAGCCCTTCTCCTAGTCTGCAACACCTAGTGTATAAATTCTTTGTACCGAAGGTGTTTCAAGTTGTCTTCAAACATGCCTAAAACCTATGTTGCACAGAAACTTCAATGTCATCAATGTGTCTGTGTCGAACACCTACACGTATCTATCAAAGACTTCATTTTTGTGTAAAATCCATGTCCTTCTCTATAGATGGTATATCCCTGCCCCATACATGGTGTCTCGGTATAAGAGGCACAAACCATATTAGATAACATTCCTCATCTTTTTTATCTATTTGAGATGTCTTTAAGATTCCTTTAATGTGGTAGTTTCTAACTCTCATCTTTTAACAGGACACCAATAATCCATTCATCAACATTCGCATCTTATTCGCTCGCCTTTTCTTTTTCTTTTTTTGTTTTTTCATTTGCCCAACATCGAGCTCCATGAACATTTCAAGAGAGGGAGAGAGAGAGCTCCAAAAAGTATTGTTGATCCAATTGTGGCTGAATGGAATCATTCTTTAAATCCAGTAGGTTCTCTTTTATCTCATAAAACCCCACTAGCTTAGCTTCATTTTGCCCATCCTGCACCCATCACATTGGTTGTGTTCAAATCTAATAATGCATTTATTCCAATAATTGAACCTAAATATCTGAACTTATCAAAATTTTACACTAGAACATTATCAACTTTGACCGTTCCTCTATATTCTCAAGTCCACTAAAATTTCACTACATGTATTTATCTATGGTTTCAATTTATCGTTCAATTAGCTTTTTGTCTCGTTAGTGTGTATCGTTTGCAAAGCATCATACCTCACGGGGTCTCATCTTGGATTTCTGAAGTCAAATGATCTATAACTAGATTTAAAAAAAGTCTAAAATTTGGCCTCCATGGGTTTCCATTTCTACTGAAAACTCTTGTTTTTCCACATCACTGTTATTCATGTTGTCAATTTAACATACATATCTTGTATAATCTCCACATATTCATTAGGGACATCTTTCATTTTCCATGTATGCTAAATTATAATCCTTGGCAACCTATCTTAGGTCTTTTCTAAGTTGATAAAATAAACATATAGATTTTTCCTTTCGCCATAGTCCTTAAACTTCTCCATAGGTTGTCTTAAAAGTTAAAACAAAAAATAGCATTTGTTGTGGACCTGCTTAGCATGAACTTAAATTGCTTTTCTAAAATACTTGAATCTTAGGTGTTGCTCCATTATTCCTTTTCAAAGTACCAATATATGACACAAAATCTTAATGCCTCAATGGTTGGCAAAATGTTGAACCCCTCATTTACTCTTGTAAACGGAAACTATAGTGCTCTTCATCCATTTTTTTTTGAAAGTTATAGTGCTCTTCATCCATTGTCGAGCATTCTTTTTTATACTAACATTATTAAATAATTTATTTAGTGATACTATTTCGGCTTTACACAACAATGACCATACTTCCATAGGATACTAAATGCAGTTTGGATGAACCAAGTAGAGCTCAAATCATATTATTTGCCACACTACATAGACACTAGTGGGTAAATTAGGCATGCATGCGTGAGTGATCACTCAAATGGGGGAAAAAAGAGTGTCAAGTAGGGGAAGTGGAGTAAACAGAGATCAGAAAGGCCACATTGTACTTTGTGCACATAATGCTTAAACAAGAGCACCAGTGCTTGAGTGATAGATAGAGGAAATCCAAAAGAAGCATGAAATCACTGGTAAAGAACATTGTCACAAATCTCGTTCTCGGGAATATATTATTATGGTGTTTCAATCAAGATATGCCATACGCTTCATCAAAAGGCCAACCTCAATTATAAATTGTGTATACCCATAAATATATTATATATGGGTCTTCATGGGCATATATGAGATTGGTACGTCAAGCAAATTGTTTCTTAGAACTTTGAGCAAAAGAAGAATGCAAAAAGATAAAAGAATATTGTGGTCCCTTTGTATAGAGTAATGAGTTAATACTTAACATTCAACTATAGAACAAAAATAGAGAGCTTGATTTAGATATTACAACAAGGATTGGCTTACACTGGACAAAGAGGACACAACCTAGTAGAGTGTTGTTTGATCAATAATGCCTTGCTGTTTACAGAGGCATTTTATACAATGGTAGTTAGCCCTTTATTGTTTTATGAAACTAAATGCTAGGCAATGAAAAAGGCCAAGAAAAAAGCGCAAGTGGAAGAGATGTATGTAATGATGATTGGGATTGAGTGCATATTGGAAAACCTAAAGCTTATTGCAATAGAACAGATAAAGAGGAATGTTATTTAAGTATACAAAGATGACTAGGAACAACTTGAAGGGTCACAAGTACAATGAACTAGGAGAGGAGACTAATGAAGATTGGGAATGTAGTTGTAACAAAGGGCATCCCAGATGCCTAGAATGAAGAAGGCTGGAGAGCATGTCCATTGTGAAGGTTGAGTTAAAAAAAATCAAAGTGTTGAATCCAAATGGATAGGATAAAACATTCAATGATGGATGGGATAAAGCATTCGATGATGACACTGATAATGATAAAAATATAATATACACACATACATAATAGATGCACATACACACAAATATATGCCATAGTATGCTTCAAAATGGCATGTATTCATACTAATGCTAAAAGCTTACAAGTGTAATAAGTACAAGCAAAATAGAATGCATACAATAAAATAAGATAGAATTAGACCATGTACATCATCGTTAATGGTTGGATGAATCAATTTATCCAAAGTGAGTCCTCTTTCCTTGAGCAAAAATGGGTGAGACGTATATTTGGACAAACCCTAATTGAAAGGGAGCATGAGTCTCTCCCTCTCATGTTCATTATAAACCCCTACAACACTTAAATAAATAGAATGAAAGGCCCTTCTAAAGTTTCATCTTTGCACCTAGATATTTAACATTTTTAGGCACAAATGCTTGCTACACTAGAGCACTATGTTTTTTTTGAAATGGTTCATATATTAATATAGATAAAGGCACAAGAGGTGCAATTAAAGGGACGAAAATGAAATATATACAGACAGAAGCTGGAAGGAAACCTCTCACCATAACAAGAATAGAAAACTAAAATAGGTCAGGATAAATCAGCGCATTCTTTCTATGCACACAAAATGTCGGACATAGATATATTCTGGAACTCCTGAAGAGAGGCCCATGATGCACACATGGTGAGGCAATGCCTAGCGACCATATCACTGGATTCTGCAATACCTCTGAACAATCTATTATTACAGTCCCACCACAGGCTCAAAGTGTAGCGAATAAAGAGAGCTGCCACAAAGAGAAACACTTAGGCAAGATGGAAGCAATGTCCCAAGCAAAGGACAACTCGGTCACCGAAAAAGGCATGACCCAAGTCACACCAAACTGGGCAACTACATAGCCCAAACAGCAGAAGAGAAGGAGCAGTGAAGAAGAAGATGATTTGACTCTTTAGATGCATAAAGACAAAAGCGGCAAGCATTAACCAATGTTCTCCCTCTTGTCTGTAAGTTATCTTGTGTGCGTGGACACCAACATAATTGATGCGGAGCATGTTTATTTCACGGTTTTTTTATACGTTATTTTCATTATGTTGGTTTAGTTATTTTATTTTATTTGAGGGTATTTTCAGAATTTTATTGTAATTTAGGGTTTCTTTTATTTGAGGGCAATTTGGACATGTTTTACTATAAACACTATAAGTATCCCTTGTAACCTTTATTCGAAATGAATGAATGAATGGAATATTGAATTTTCGGCTGCAACACTTTTTGCTCCATGCAATGGTGTTCCTTGGTGAGAATCCGAGCAGGGTGAGAAGCCCTTCCCTTTATCCAGGTATACTTCTATCTTTTCTTCTCTCTTTCCTTTCGTCTTCTTCCCTTTCTTCCTTCCTTTTCTTCCCTTGAAACCCTAACATATTTGAATTTTCCCCTCTTCCCTTTGGTTTGATTGCCGCCCCAGCCCCTTCCCCCAAATCATTCTCCTAACTGCCTAGATTTCCATCTTTTCCCCTCCTTGTGTTGCCGTCCCATACCAAACCACAAACCCTAGCCTTGTTTGATCCCTACTTTCCTCTTCTACTCGCCATCTCCTCTAAACCCTAATCCTAGCCCTCTCCTTTTCACCCTAACCTTAGTCGCCACTTCCTTCACCTTAAATCCTTCTTTTTTCTCCCCTACCCTTGCTGCTGCCACCTTCTTGTATCCCTAAACTGCTGTACCAACCTCATAACAGGCCCATATATGGCTATATACTGCTGCCACATCCATTAAGACCCCCACTTTTGCTGCCCCACACGTTCCAAGGCACATACTGCTGCTGTCCCATAGTTTTCTTTTACATATTGTTGTCAAACAGCTAGCTTAAGGCCTATTTCTGATAAAAGACCTACATGTTTGTGGGATTTGACAAACCCCTTATTTTGAGGGACTTGCACTGCGAATTTGACTTGTTTGGATTGTTTTATAGTCATTTATATTAGATTCCAAAGATTGCATGATTATTTGTGACGGTTATATTTTTAAATTGCAAACATTGATTTGGACCTTAATTTTAGCCATAGCATGTTTAATCATAGTCAATTGTATTTCATCTTAGTTGCATGAGTCTCCTAGGGTTACTGTTTATTTTGTGTTCTGCATCAATTTTGCCATTTAGGTTTACTCAATTTAGTGTCGTGCGTCAAATTTAGTATCAAGAGCAATTAGGATTTTTCTTTAAACATCCACGGTCCTAGGTTGCATTTTATTTCGTGATAAAAAAAATTGATCACTATCATTATTACATCATAATTCATTCATTGCATATAGAGTCTAGGACACAACATATAGCCAGAGTCTTTCCTTCCTTGTGAGTCTATAGGAACCCAAGCGCATGTGTCCGTGCATGACAACTAGGAGTGGGGTTACCTATCAAAAAGGGTCAGAACCATCTAGGGATATGTCAGGAGATCAACCCCTAGCTTGGGCTACTTAGATCCTCACCCAATTGACCGAACTGCAGAGAACGCAGGAGGTCTTAAGTACTGACTTGGCCGCCATGATAACTAGGGTTGAAGTCACAGAAGCCCCTACGAATGAGGATGGTGGATCGAATCATGGTGACAATAGGAACCTAAGACATAGGAATGGAGGCCGTGGAGTTGGTCGTGGTGGGTACCAGCCGCATAGGCATCAGGAACCAACAGACGATGAATGTGTCTTGAAGACCGTTCATGTAGAGGCCCCTAGTTATGTCGGTTGTCTAGAGCCCAAAGTCTTCCTAAATTGTCTGTTGGACATGGGTCACTACTTCGAGTGGCATGATATGTCGGATGTTCAGTGGGTCCGTTTAGCCAAAATGAAATTGGTGGGACAAGCCCTAATTTTCTGGACCATGATGGAACAGAAAACCAAGAGATTGGGAGATGACCCCCCTCGATTTGGCCTGGGACGAAATGAAGGAGCTATTAAAGGAGAAATACGTATCTCTCAAATACAGGCAAAGACTTGTTGATCAGTGGAGTTCACTACGTCAGGGTAACCAAACCATTCGTGAGTACATCACTAAGTTTGATGAGTTCTTTATGCAATATGAGTTAGATGAGGAACCCAACCAAACCCTCTCTAGGTTTAGACTAGGTCGTCGTCTTGAGTTCCAGCGTGAACTCATGTTGCATCGATTGGAAACTTTGGAGGAAACGTACCAATTTGTGCAAGACTTGGAACAATACTTGAAACCAAACCCTCCAAAGCCATTTGATTCCCGTGGTACTAGTTCCAAGGCCACCTCGTTAGGAATCCGGCCAAGTACAGGGAGTCAACCCAGACAAATCACCAGTGCTCCATCCAAGAACAAGGATGAAGCACTGATGATTTCGCTCGTGAGTGTCCTACAAAGACCAGGAACCAAGAAAGAGCTCTCTTGGTGGGAGAACAGTCCAATGAAAAGATAGACCATGGAAATGAGGATGAAGAGATCTTTGAAGGAGTAGATCCCCAAAGTGATGAGGATGTTAATCAGGAAGAGGCAAACCCCCTTGCAGTGGTTAGGTGTGCCTTCGCCCGATCATAACCATTAGAAGAGTGGAGGCAAACAGCCATTTCCCACACCTACATCAAGTGCGGCGAGAAATCCTGCAAATTGATTGTGGAAAGTGGGAGTTGTGCAAATGTCATGTCTGCCAGCACGATTACTCGATTAGGTTTGAAACCTGAGCCTCATCCTAATCCCCATCGAGTTTCGTGGGTCAATGACGCGTCACTCTTCGTCACTCAGTGGTGTCCCGTGCCCGTTCAAATCCTTTCCTATCAAGACACTGCGTGGTGTGATGTGATACCTATGGGTATAGGACACATCATCTTGGGCCGTCCTTGGTTGTTTGATCATGACGTGACACTGTTCGGTAGCTCGAACACGTGTTGTTTTGAGTACAAGGGTAAGAAGATTAAGCTCACCTCGATACAGCCCAAGGACACTACATCAAAACAAGAGGTCATAAAGAGGGACAAACCGAAGGTCCAAACAAAGGCCCAGCCCAAGCCTCTACACATCATCACCGCTAAGGAATTTGCAAAATTTTTTATCGGAGAGGTGGTGAGATTCCACGGATTACCCAAGACAATTGAATCAGATAGGACGTCAGGTTCATGAGATACTTTTGAAAAATCCGATGTGTAACGACCCGACCCTTAAAACAGACTTTCTATATCTCATGAACACATCTTCCCATTTTAGGATGCATCGTATGAGTATACGATTCCAAAGCTTGAATCGCACGATTTGCGATTCAAGCCCAAAATCTTGCGATTACCTTCATTTTTGCGATTTTACGTGCGGTTCATATTGTTTTACGATTTGAGTTGACTTGTACGATTCGACTCACGAATCGTTCGAGTTTGACAACATTGCCGAGGAGAACACGAAGCCCAAGTTGAGGGGCCTATGCACATTTTGGTTGGTTTGAATGACTAATTTCATGCAATTGGTAGAATTTCGGTGATTGTGATGAGTATGGAAGCATGATAAAAATGTGCATGTAAACTATGCTTAGATGATGCATTGTAGTGTAAACACATTGGATGGATTCTCATGCTTGAATGTTGTATTGTATAGCGTGTACATTGAATGAAATTCTAGTGTCTGTGTTGTAGAATGGTAGAACTACGCATAATCTGATCTCGAAAGAGTATGTAGGCAACTGATTATTCAGTTAGATCACAAGGGGGGTCAAAGAGGTCCTAGGGTTCATGGGAATCCTCTTACACGTGTGAGTTCCACGTGTATGTGGACTTGGATGTGCTAATGCTTTTAAAAAAAAAAAATCTTCATCACGTGCTCGAGGATCAGGCCGTGACACTATGGCACATGATGGGGAGTAAGCTTCAGTTTTCGTTCGCATATCATCCTCAGATTGATGGTCAGACTGATGTAGTCAATTGTAGCCTAGGTAATCTGTTGCGTTATCTAGTTGGTGAGTATACGCGATCTGGGATGTTGTCCTACCAATTGCAGAGTTCACGTACAATAGCTTGGTCAATAGGTCTATAGGCATGAGTCCCTTCGAAGTTGTGCACTCATTCCCATGTCAGTGTCACATAGGTCATTTGAGTCTGCACATTCATTTGCACAACATATCCATGATTTGCATGCTGAAATTAGGAGAAAGATTAATAATGAGCAATGAAAGGTATAAGTTTGCTGTAGATTCTCATTGCAAGATCAAGGAATTTCATGTGGGTAATTATGTGATGATCATAATCAGGCCCGAATGTTCCCACAAGGAACTGTGAAAAAGTTGCACGCTCATAGTGCGGAGCCTTTCAAAAATTTGAAGCGAGTTGGACCCAACACATATGTCATAGACCTTCCATCAGACATGGGCATTAGTTCTACTTTTAATGTGGAGGATCTCGCACTCTTTCACGTTACAACAACTTCACCCTCAAGCCCCACCCCACATCAGCATCACCCTGACCCTCCTACTGGCCTTCTTGACCCACTTCATGACTCATGGCATACACCTACACAGCCTTCTTAGCCTTTACCTTCTCTACCTTCCTTGCCACCTAAGAGAGATGAGATAGAACCTATCTTTGACGAGGAAGTGGTTTCAACCAATGCAGGAGGTTACCAGAAGTATCACGTGAAGTGGAAGAACAAACCGATGACAGATGCCACCTGGTTGACTGGGGACGAGCTACAACTGGATCCAAACCTACTGGAGAGATTTCAGAGCTTTCTCCCGCCGGAGGTGCACCCTTCTCACCCGCGGTGAGCTGACAGCGATGCTAGGACAGGTTCTTGAGTATCAGTGACCGACGGAGGAGAGCCACTCTAGCCCTATCATTTTGGCTCGATGATGATCTGATTGGATGACGCTTGAAGGCCTCATGTGCGTATGATTACACTTAGAAGACCCCACATTGGGAAGACGCGTGTGTGGTTCGAAGTGTCATCTCATCTGTTTGAACTCGAGGTTGAGTTTTTCTCAGATGGGTGAATTGATGCAGAGCATGTTTATTTTACGTTTTTTTAATATTATTTTCATTATGTTGGTTTAGTTATTTTATTTTATTTGAGGGTATTTTAGGCATTTTATTGTAATTTAGGGTTTCTTTTATTCGGGGGCTATTTGGGCATGTTTTATTGTAAACATTACAAGTATCCCTTGTAAATGAATGAATGGAATATTGAATTTTCGACTACAACGCTTCTTGCTCCATGTGATGGTGTTCCTTGGTGAGAATCCAAGCAAGGTGAGAAGCCTTTCCCTCTATCCAGGTATTATTCTATGTTTTCTTCTCTCTTTCCTCTTCTCTATCTTCCTTCCTTTTCTTCCCTTGAAACCCTAGTATATTCAAAATTTCCCCTCTTCCCTTTGTTTTGATTGTTGCCCCATCCCCTTCCCCTAACTGCCTAGATTTCCAATTTTTCCTCTCCTTGTGTTGCCGTCGCATACCAAACCACAAACTCTAGCCTTGGCCAATCCCTACTTTCCTCTTCTACACGCCATCTTCTCTAAACCCTAGCCCTAGCCCACATCTAAACTCTAATCCTAGCCCTCTCCTTTTCACCCTAGCCTTAATCGCCACTTCCTTCACCTTAAATCCTTCTTTCTTCTCCCCTACGCTTGCTGCCACCACCTTCTTGTATCCTTAAACTGCTGTACCAACTGCATAACAACCGCATATATGGCTGTTTACTGCTGCTACATCCATTAAGACCCCCACTTTTGTGCCCCACATGTTCCAAGGCACATACTGCTGCTGTCCAATAGTTTTCTTTTACATATTGTTGTCAAACAGCTAGCTTAAGGCCTATTTCTGATGAAAGACCTACATGTTTGTGTGATTTGACAAACCCCATGTTTTGAGGGACTTGCACTGCGAATCTGACTTGGGTATGGATTGTTTTATAGTCATTTATATTAGATTCCAAGGATTGCATGATTATTTGTGACAGGGTTATATTCTAAAATTGCAAATATTGATTGGGACCTTAATTTCAGCCATAGCATGTTTAATCATAGTCATTGTATTCCATCTTACTTGCATTAGTCTCCTATGATTACTGTTTATTTTGTGTTCTGCATCAATTTTGCCATTTAGGTTTACTCAATTTAGTCTCTTGCATCAAATTTTCAAATCATCCACCACAAGACTAATTTAGGGAAAGGATGTCACGCCCCGCCCCAACTATAGTCCTTGGGCACGTGCACGTGACCCAAAAATAAAACCACAATAAAACAAATAGGCCTTTATCTCAGAGTTAAACATATACATCAATCTCAAATAGAACAACTCAAAAGATAAATGACTTCAAACTAAAATGAACCCTCCATATGGTTGAAGTCATCCATGACTCGGCGTCATCTCGCCAACTCCGTGAGTTAGTCCGGTCTTTTCTCAGCTATTATCCTGCAAACTGTTAGGGAGTGAGCTTCACTAGCCCAACAAATCACTAGTCTAGTAGGGGTACAATAGTCATAATAACACATGCATGAATATAAGACATTCCACAATCAGCACATACACACCATCATGCAATAACTCATCATACAATAGTCCATCTAGACACATGGACCATGAATGTCACAAAACAGGTGATATGGCATAATGGTCTGCCGGAAAGTCAAACCTATTGTCTATACTATGACACGTCCCATCCAACGTGTATATCTCGCATCTCATATATATACTGCCTATATATCATCAAAGCCTCAAGCCCTAGGCAATCGGCGGTCAAATCAACCAACCGGGCGTGCACTCAATGCTTTAAAATCATAAGCCCTGAGAATCATACCCTTTCCACATACGTATGCATAATCTGTGCCTAGTCATGATACTCGAAATCACTAACATGTGTCTCACTTATCTGTCTCCGATGCAGAATTCGTGACAACCTCACTCCTACCATAGCATATCTGAGTGGCAGAACGACAGTGGAGTAGCATGACGGCGTTTCTTGCTTGCCCACCTAACACTCGCCCACTCCCACTTGCCATACGGGATCTGGGGTCTATTGGCCTCACTGAGACCCATCGAGAACATAGAGTCGAGCACACCCTAAATCATATCATACGTACCCACTGCGGATCAACGCAGAACAATCGCAGGCAACCGACTAGTGGTACTCATGTATACTCAATTGCAGATCAACATCATCTACATTCATCATAAACAACATCCCTATACATGGATGAAGTCGTACCTAACGTATGGAAATAACCGTCACACGCCTTATCTGCATAAACCCTTCTTATTGGACCCTAAAATATCGCTGAATCCAATAATACGTACGAGGAGTATTGCCCGTTCTTCGGCCCCCAATCAACATCAAATACGTAGATCAACATAAACAAACATAAACGTAACCCTGCATATGGGAAACCCTCATATGCTAAACCCAACTCCTTAAGGCAAATCACCTGGGTTGTGTATACAAACAACATGCATCATACATAATCGTAATTAGATTCATGCATATTCAATCCATACATAATCAATCATGACATAACATACTAGATGTGAAGGGCCCTAAATCAATTTGACAGGCTCGGCCTAGTTCTTTGGGGCAATTAAAATACATGAAGTGTAATCCAGAGCCCGAATCGATCATGACCTTATCCACGTCATTCCACATAACCCAAATCACATTTGACCCTTCTTAGCAAGGATTCAAGAAACAATCATACCAATCGTATAATCTCAAACATGGTTGTTAAAATCTTGCGATACACGATTCGTATCTTACGATTCATATGATATGATGAGAGGAACGATTCGTATATATCAACAAATCTTACGATTCGTATAAATAATAGAAATATGGGGTTATTAGGAGTGTGAAAGCATGAAACATTTCGTTTTAATGGTCTTTAAGACTTGATTTGATGAACATTTAAGACCTTTTGATTTTTTTAGAGTTTTTTTAGTTCATTATTGACTTTTCACAGTATAGTTGGATTATATACTAGTTTTATAATTTTGCTAGTTAGAGCATTGAAATTTGAGCTCCAATGAACTCATTATATAAAATTCACTTAATATTGAAAGAAAGTCACAGAATTGCTCAATTTATTCATTTTAGATATATTTTACGTTATTTAATATATTAAATATTTTTGAGGGAAAACACTTACGAATCTTACGATTTTACGATTTGCGATTCAAGATGTATTAACGATTTACGATACGATTCGATTTTCACAACATTGATTTTAAACAATCAATAACAATCAGGAAAACACCAATAAAATCTCAAGATATATTCGATAAAACAACAAAATCGAATATCAACAAGGTTTCATACTCCCTATGATGCAGGACAACTAATAGGGTGACCCTAAATGCCTAAATTGGTTCTCTATTAGTTAAAAGGAATGAAAATGATGCACCCTAAAACTAACATGGGCTGAAATTAAAATCTAAATTAATATATGCAATTAATTAATATAAACTAGCCATCAATAACCATGCAAATATGGAGAATTTAATGTGTGAATGGAAAGGATGGGCTCAAAGTATTAAATGAATCAAATGGGCAAGGGTTAATAAGTCACATGGAAAGTAACTTAATGCTTAGTCACGTGGGAAACTTAAGGGACTAGGGCAACCATTCGAAAAGAAAAGGGATAAGAGGACAAGGGAATTTATGGCAGGAAGGACAAGAGGAAAAGGAAGCAAGGGGTAGCGGAAGCCACGGAAGGGATTTGGGATCGGGCAGTGATGGAAAGGAAGAGGAAGCTGTGGAGATCTGGTAAGGGTATGGCTAGCTGTAAGGAAGAAAAGGATAGATTTTGGGTTTGGAAAATCTGAAGAAAACGACGAAGATGGGATGAAGAAGAGAAGAAGAAGAAGTACTTGAAGAAGATGGTCTCACACCAAGCCTCACGCCGTAGCCTCACGCAAAGGAATCACTCCTAATCTGAAGAATCGCACCTTGCAAAGGTATTTTGCGAAAATCTCACTGTTTATTTTATTCCATCGTCTCTAATAATGCTTACAAGAGAGGGCTTTTATAAGAGATGCAACCCTTAAATAAAGAAACTCCTAAAAATAGCCTAAAACGAAATTAAACTCTCTCAAAATAGGAAATTCTAATTTCTAATTGCAACCAAATAGAAAATAGAAAGAAATAATAAAAAGAGATCTGCCACTCCGCATCACGCTACCTCAAAATCAAGAAGCTTGGGGTCCCTTGAAGTCCAAAAGGAACCCTGACATCAAGCCACATCGCCGCTTGGAAGAGAGGAGCTCGACCTCCTGAGCAGAATCCATTGAAAGGGAGAAATCAGGCTTCAATCGAGCGAGAACTCCATCAAAAATGGAAGAAGAGAGAAAAGAGAATAAAGGGGGTGAGAAACTCCTTTTCAAAACCCTGAAATGAAGCCCTTTAAATATAAAAAAGCAAAACTTGGTCGCCAAGAAACTCCCAGCGCGCCATCGGATCATCCGATGGAAAACTTGGTCGCCAAGAAAGCTCATTGTGCACTGTTGGATCCTCCAATGCCCATATCAGATCATTCGATGGCAACTTCGGATCGTATGATGATTTGATCACCCAGACTCAAAAATACATGCTCTCGGGTTTTTCTATTGTGGGACCCACTACAGGACTGATGATCATGTGAGACTCAGTTCTGCTACACAGAGTTGACCATAATCGTCTTATTCTAGAAAGTTAACTTAATTTATGCTACTAACCATATGATTTATTGTAATTGATCATTCTTTCTATTTTAGCCACCATGATTGACTCCCTGCTTATTATTTATACATGTAATCTTTTACAGTTTCTGACATTCAATACAATACATTCAAAAAAGAGATTTTCATCTCCTCAATATTCTCTACTCGTTTCCATTATTATTTTCTACATTTTCTTCCGACAAACTATCGGACCCTCCGACGGTCAATCGGATCGTCCTATGACATTGTCAGATCGTCCTCTCATTATGCAACTTGGCAGTTTCACACCCATTCGCTAAAAGGGCCATAACTTGAGCTATGGAGCTCGAACTTGGGTGTTCTTGTGCTCGTTGAAAAGCTCGTTGATTGAACTATCCAACCAAACAAGTTTCACCAAAATTGGAGTTCATTTGATACCTCAAATGTGCTCCACAAGTTAAGACTATTTCCAAACACCCTGTTTTGAAGTCAATTTGGTCAAATATGGGCCAAAAGTCACTTTCACATGTCCTTTATGAGAATACTTAATAGTACGATGGGTCAGGTCATCACAAAGGATAACAAGGAGCTTTTTATTTTAGCAATTTATCCCATTTATGTGGAGAACAAATGATTGATATGCTGACGAAAATAAGAATTCCAGGTGCACAATTACAAAAGAAATTAGATCTACAAATATTGATAACAAAATACAAGAGCTGTAAATCTTAATCATTGTTTAGTGCTACAAGTATTAAGAATCTCCCTTAGTAGGTATTAATTCTCATAAAATACTCATAAATTAACCCGCACGAGTAGCTCAGTTGTCTAAGCTTATAGGATTAGATTAGAGGTCTTGGGTTTGACTCCTCCCATGCTTATATAATGTTTTTGTAATACTCAATAAAAACTCTAATTGTTAGATGATATACAGGCTTATATAATGTTTTTGGAAGCTCAGTTGTCAGCATACTTTGTTGCTTTGGATGATCAGTATTTTATTTGGTTAGTATTGATGTATCTAAACTAGTGACCCTAGCAAAACTAGGCATGGGCCTAGACATGTGACTTTTGCCTAAGGCTTCAAGACCCCTTGGAGCCTTGATTGTGCCTTGTGTTTTTGATGAGTATGGAAGCAAGCGAGTTTGCTACTCATATCTTAGGAACATTATTGATGAAAACCTTCATTCTAGTGTAAAACTGGGAGACTTAAATAGTGAAACGGTGAAAAAAATCAACCAGAACTTTATTAGAGTGGTAATCCTACTATCTTTTGCGTTCTACCATTTATAGTCAATTTTAGGAGCTGGGACAACCATAAAATTAAAATGAAAACTGTGAGAGGTTCATGCTTGCTGATTTTGTTCAAATGGAGAGAGCCAGGACAGAGAAATTCAATGTCCATATGGAATGATATCTGTAACTGCCTATTATAGATGCAATCCATACTGGCTTTCCCCTTAGTGAATTCCTCGCGGAAATTTCTGCTCATATAATAAATTAACAATAACTTACAGGGGAAAAAAGAAACCCAAAAAAAGAAATGTAGCAGAAGATAGAAATACTCTCCATTAAAAAAAATATCGAAATAATCACAAGAAGGCTTAATTTAAATTTCAGAAAAACCATCATCAGACATGAGAAAGATTGTCATGGAAAGTCCTCCACTTCATATGGAAATAAGTCAAATAAAACTTGCACAAGGAAAACAACAGAATATGTGATTTAGTCAATCAATTAATTTGAAGAGAGAGAGAGAGAGAGAATCAACTACTGTCAGATATTAGGAGCAAAACTGCAACCGCCACAACTTGGCGGGCAATTGCAAGAATCTAGAAAACAAAAAAAGCTATCACTTGTCTGGCAAAATCCCGAGACAAAAAAAATATAAAAGAAGAAGAAGAGAATCAAGTAACCCTAGGGATCGCTTAGTTACCTTTAAGATGCAACAAAATGATCCGACAGGAAGTGCTCAAATCCATTATCGACAATGAAAAATGATCATGGAGAGGGTTGGGTAAGGGATTCAGGAGGCGAGACTCGCTCTAATACGTCCTCCCCTTCTTTGATGGCTCTTTCGGCTCGAAGGACAGGTTCGTAGTAGTCTGAGTGGGCGTCCATACACTTCTTCAGCAAGGCGGTTGCTTCGAAGCACTTTTCAGCGATTTCAAGCCCCTTATCTTCGGCGTCCTCAACGCATTTCTCCCAGGAGATAAACGTCTCCTTGCACGCCCCTCCTTTCATGAAGAGGCAGAAGCCGCACTCGCTCTCCCCGTCGTCTTCTTTCTCCTTTTCTTTTGGTGGCTCGTTTCCCACTCTGCCATTTGATGTGGTTCCGTTTTCTTCATCGCATGATTCTGGATTCTCACGATCATCATCAGAAGAAGACGACATCGCCGACGAGAGTGAGACTTGTTCGTCTCCTTCTACTAGGGGTTGGGTAGGGCTGGGTTGCGTTCTGTCTTGTTAATCGGGTTGGATCGGATCTGCAGCTGTCGCGAGTCGCGACTGGCCTGCGGACCGCCCACTTCTCTCAAAGCTCGAAAAATTAAAATCCTAGAGTGTTAATTAAAAACGAGCCTGTAATGGGTCCGTACATAAGAATTGTAAATAAATCGCCCCATACATTTTGTTTGAGAGCTTGTAGAGCTTACTTGGTAAAATTTTGCTTTAGAATTCTAGAATTTTAAAATTTGATAAATTTTAGAATTATAATAAATTTGATGGTTAAAATTCTAAATTTACTTTATCTTGAAATTAGATATTGAAATTCTTAAATTTTTAATAATTCTAGAATTCTGAACACTAATTTTAAAAAAGAATTTAATTATATCACATGCTACGTTCATAACCTAACAATTAAATCCAGATAATTTGCATATGATCACAACTGTTTAAATGAAGTATTACCTTGAGCATCAAAGAGTTCTTTTAGTTCCTATGAATTACAATTGATTAAAATATATAAAATTAATTAAAAATACAAAATTTTAATCTTCAGACAACCTACTAATATTATTATAAGCAAAATATTTATAATTTTTTTATAATTCTGTTTGTGATCTACAAAAGTTTATTACAACAAAAATAATATAAAAATCCAAAACAGTAATACCATCGTTAAATATAAGATATACCATCACTCACCTGTCCTAACTTGGTAAGGCTGTTTACCTGATCTAACTTGCATGCGTCCTTATAAAATGAGGCTTTAATAATTCATAGAAAGTGACATTTTTCTCATTCATTCTTCAAATTATTGGTTTCTTTTTAGTATAAGGATTAGCAAGATACCTTTTTCTCAACTCTTATTTATGTTTTATAGTTTTTTTAAGTCCAAGACAAGTGAAGGAAACGTAAATTTAAAGTGGAACCACTCTACCAACAACCCTAATAAAATTGAGATGTATAATATATGATGATAATTGAGATCCTTTGTAAACCCGGTGAAAACAACCAACAATGGAATTGCAATAATAGTAACACACGAGAAAGCCCAGACATGAGTAGTAAACTTTGAAGTGAGGGAGTTTATAATGTAATACTTCATCATAATATCAAGTTTATTGATTCAAACACAACTATAGAATCAATCATCATTAAATTTAATGTTCGACAAACCCAAACAACATAACCAAAGGATCTGGATCTATTAATGCTTAAAACATAGATCAAACTTAATGCAGAAATAAAAAATATTATAATAATAAGACATACATGAATCCATTGATGAGAAATAGTGAATTTTGATCTTCCCTTTAATATGCCGATGTTTCCTGAAGTTCAAAAACAAGAGAAAACACACATTTTCAAGTATCTACCTCTTTCCTCTTTAATGTCCTCTCCCAAATTCGTAAATAGTATTTTTGGACACTAGAGTTATCTTAAGTTGATGAATAATTATATAGAACATTAAGGAGATGCATTCAAACGAACCAAAAAAGGTTCAAATGATTCAAATGAATTATTTTTTCTTAAAAAATTGAAAGGTAAAAGAGTAATTTCATCTGAATTTTTGAAAACGGATGTACAGAGAAAGAAAACTCAGGTGTCTATATGGCTGACCCAAAAGAAGCTACAATATGTACCGCAACTTAAAGAATTATCATCGTCATTGAAACCATTTATTCTATTAAATTAATTCACCAAAATCAATAATATTTTGTAGTTGGGACCTTCTAAATTTGGCTATCAAGACTAAGAGTGATACCATTGTGTGCGAGATGTATCAACACTGCATGAGACACCAAACTCTTTTTTAAGTTTGATAACTCTCCTACTTTTAAAAACTCTTTTCAATTAAAGGGTATTCACAATACCTAGGGCAACCCCAAGTAAATTTACCCCAATCCAAACGTAGCCCAATTTAACCACCTAAAGTACATGAAAAGAGAACACGAACTTGTAGGTACCCATCATCCAACATGTATATATCATTTTAATGCCAATAATGAGCGTGTATCGATGTCATTTAGCATTAAAATAGATTCTCCTGCCATGTGCGCTTTGTACGATCATATAGAAACATTACATTCCAGTCGTGTATAGAAATAAGATGGTGTATCTACATCTTTTGTGTATTGATACAACAGAGTTAAGAAAGAATGCCAATATCTTTGAGGATAATTCTAGAACTACCATAGTAACCACAGATACTCATACAACTACTGCAAAACAAACAAAATGCCATTAAATATCAGCAGCGATGAAATAACTATGTTTGGCTGAATATACGATATTCACGGCAGAAAAACGTCACTAACCCAGGCACCATTCATGACATTAGATTGAGAAATCTTATCAATTGATAGTCTAAACTGAACAACTTCAAAAGAATGTCTAATAGAAGCCCTCGTAGTTGTTCAACTCCCCCACACAATCTCTTCTACTTCTTCCCATGAATCGGCCATCCTCAGTTCTTTCCATAAACTAAATATGGCTCCCAAGACATTCTCCTCATGCAAGATACAAAAGCACCTGAACATACATTGAAATTTTTTGATGCATGAACAATGGCTTCACTAGTCTCAATTATCAAATCCCTTCAGTAACAATTAATGAAGTAATTACGTTAACAGCAACAAATATGACAACAGGGATAAGGCTCCTTTAAAAGGATCACAGAAGACAATATTATAATAAGAAAGAAAACCATGCATGAACTCTATTACCACACCCAACCGAAAATAAAAAATAAAAGACATTTAACATGGGAAATTTTAGTTTAAACTGGCAATCGTTCATATAAATCTATCACTCAAAAACTAGTTCATACAAATTCACTCAAAATGTTCCACCCAAAAAGAGAACTCAACACACAAATTGACATTCATGCCATTTTTGTGACTAGTATTCATACAAGGACAATAGGAAGTGACGTATGCTTAAGATCATGCATAAGCAGTGGAATTCCAGACAAGAAATATCTGGGATCATTGAATGTGAGGTTTTTGATGAAGTACAAAGCAGGATTGGGTGAGTTGGACGGGTGACTCGATTGAATGTGTGAGTTGACTCAATCAAATGGGTCAAACAGTCAAAATGTGGTCAAAAGTGTCAAGGTGGGCCCATGGTCAAGGCTTAATTAAGGGGGCAGGAAGTACGAGGTATTTGTGTAAATGAAAGGAGGAGAGATAAAAAGTTGGTTTGGGGGGGGGGGGGCAATGCATTAAATGCATGGGTCAAAAGGACTCATGGCTGCCTGAGTGTTTGAGCTTTTGATGTGGACAAGGGCTGATGGTTGGGTTCCCAGTCAGCACTTGGGAGTTGGGACGTTGCAATGGAGCCAAAGGGTTTGGGAGAGGAAGTGAATGAGAAATGGAAAGAGGGTAAGAAATGGCGTGGAAGAGGGACTGTTGGGCGTTGGTGAACAGTGACGTGGTCGATCAGGGTAAGGAAGAGGGTGGGCTAAGTAGAGGGGTCTGTGGCTGGGGCGATGGTTGGGGAGCGTTGTAGTGGTTGGCAACGGGGATAGTTGGATGATGATTAGATCTGAGAAACTAGCAGGGCCGTCTCAACACAAGTTGAGGTTTAAGGCAAAAATTATAAATGGAGCCTTCTTAGTATTTAACATATTATTATAAATAGTATTAAATAAAAAATTAATTTTATATAATAAAAAGAATTTATCTAAAATCTATTTTTCTTGCTTTTTGAGATGCAAAATTACTAATTAAAATTTTGTATTCACATTTTGCTAAAATATTATTTTCAATTGATAATATGACTAATTCACTTAATTTTTTCTTATAACATTGTTGATCGATATTTTTGAGAGAAAAAGATTGATACCACTTGATGTAGTGGAAGCGGTGCGGGAAATAGAGAATTAGTCAAACCCGACAAATATCGGATCACATGCTTAAATCTCTCTTCACACGTACGTGTGTGTGTGGGGGGTGGGTGGGTTGGGGGGGGGGGGGGGGTGTATTGCAAGTGTGGCTCAGTGTGGCTCAAGTTAGGGTTCAATAGAAAAGGCAAAAGGGGAAATAAGATGGGAAAGAAAGGAAGGGGAAAAAGGAAAAATAGAGAGGTGGCGGCGGAAGTAGGGAGGAGAGGAGAAAGTGAGAAGGGGGCTTCGCAGGTGAGAGATGTAAGGAAGTAGGGTGGAAAGAACGTGGCTTGTACCTGTACTTGAAGATGGAGGGAAGGCGGAAAAAAGGAGATTTGAGTCGCAGCGAAGGAAGCTTCGAGATGAAAGGGCTTGTGGAAGAGGCAACAAGGATGGCTTGGGATAAAGCCTAAGGCAAGTAGGGATTAGGAAGTGGGGGCTTAGGGTTAGGATTTCTCAAGGAGGGGAAGAAGAAATTGAGAGAGAGAGAGAGAGAGAGAGGGGTTGTTTGAGGGGGCCTAAAGAGAGAGGGTAAAAACGAAAGGGGGCCTAAAGCAAGAGGGTACAAATGAGAGGGGGCTGGGGGCCTAAGGCGGTGGCCTTAGTCGCCTTACCCCAGCAAGGGTGGACAATAGAGAGTAGGGAGAAGAAAGATGGTGAGGACGACAAGTGGTTATGAAAGACGACTGAGATGGGCGCGTGGTGGTCCAGTAGGGGTGGATGAAGGAGGCTGGGAGCGGAGGCCCAAGCAATGACTAGACAGCAGGACGGACAACGTGTGTTTCCCATGTGTCCGTCGAAGGTTGGCCGGGATTTAAATGCTCCCAATCCGAGCAGCAGATAGGGGTGAAACTTGGGTTGGGTTTTAGCCCGACCCGAAAAACTCGTGGGTTGGGTTATGATTTTTTATATTGCTGGTCGGACCGGGTTAAAAGATAAAAACCCGCATGAAATTCGGGTCGGGTCGGGTTGAGAAATTTAAATTGAATCAGACCCGACCCGTCTCATCCCTTACCCTAACCCTAGCACAACACTTCTTGAGCCGTTTCTCCTCCTCTTTCTCTCCTCTCACTCTCTCTTCTCCCGTCTCTCCCATTCTTTTCTCTTTTCTATCCTCTCTCACTAAAAATGAAATCTTGTCCTTCTCTCCCTCTCTTACCGAAAATGGCAGCAACTTGTCATTTTCATGTCCAAACATATTTTTGGAAATCATCTCCATGGCTTATCCGAGAAGAGAGAGTGAAGCATAGGGGATCTTGGAGTGAAGAATCCAGATCTGGCCACAGTGCATGGTCTCTCTTGTTATTTTTTTTATATTTTATTTCCTGAGACTTGAAAAATGACCATAATCTCTTTAGTTTGTCTTTTACTTAATTTTTTTTTTTTTTTGGATTTTGAAAATTCAATCAGCCAACATTTGAGTTGATTCAGGTCGATCCAACATTCGAGTTGGGTTAGGTCATAATGTAATGACCCGTCCCGAATTTTCTAATTTTTCGAAGAGATTTCCGGATCTCTGAGTTGTTTTTAGGGACCTTGGTAACAGTGAAGAGAGTGTGGGCGCCATGGTGGGCCCAATTTACCTGTTTTCGAGTTCGGGGACACGAAGGACACTTTGGTAATTTTATAATTATTGCGTATTTGTCATGAAAACTCGTTCAAAAGTCACGTTTTCTCGCCCGAGATCTTTCGAATTCTTTCTTCGAGTTTTATTTCTCTTAAAAAAAAAAAAAAAGGCAGGCAAAAACCCTAAACCCAACCCTTTTATGTTACCCTTTCCGCGACACTGTAGCCGCTCATGCTACAGTGCCGCCGCCCCCTTTCTTCTTCTTCCTCTTCTTCTTCATCCCGACGTGCGGTCCCCTTCTTCTTCTCCTTCTTCCTCCCGACGTTCTCGGTAAGCTTCTCCCCCTTCTCCTTCTCTCTCTCTCTCACTCGGTTTTCCCCTTCTTTCCCTTCTATACCTCGACCGGTTCCCCCTTATTTTTCCCCCTATTTTCTCTTCCCTTTTCTTCGATTTTTTTCGGGATTTCTCTTGATTTTCCCCTATTCTTCCCTTCCCTTTTTCGGTTTTCTCTACCGCTCAGTTTTTCCCTTGTTCTTTCTTCTTCCTTTCCTTCTTTTCCCTCTTTTCCCCTTTTCCTGGTTTTTCTCCCCTTCCCTCCGACTCAGCCGAGTTACTGAGTCGCTCGGCCAAGTGCCGAATGGACTCAGTCGGGATTTCCTTTGTTCTGAGTCAACCCGACCTAGACCCGGTCCAGCCCAGATCGGGTCCGGCCCATGTCTAGCAGGCCCACGTTTTCGGCCCAATCCACCTTGGCCCAGTTTCCAAACCTAGCCCTTTTTCAAAGCCCGGCCCAGTTTTAGGCCCATTTTCTACCGGCCTCTTTTTTGACCCGTTGTCTTAATTACTTATCCGTTCTTCCTTGTTTCTACAGATTGAACACCCTTCAACCTAACAAGTCGCTTACTCGCTTTGGACTTTCGACTCCACACACACGGTGAGGGGACTTATCACTGTTTTATCATGCATTCGCATTCTTAACATATAACCTTGGACATCGAGTGACCTGAATGAGATCATTTCGTTTATTAAGCCACTCGGTAAGGGAACCATTGAAATGAATATGTAGCAAGGGATCCGTTCGGGTTCACCCATGTCAATTAAATGCGATTAATGGAAAATTCTGATTGAATGAATGATTATTGATGCTTGAAAGTTGTTGAAAACATGTTTGTGTTTAATCATAACACATATATGATATTATGATGAATGAAACAAGTGTAGATGGATGTTGAACATAATAGTTGGAAGATGTTGTGGAACATTACGTGTTTACGCATAAGATACAAATGTAATCACATGTTGGATATAGAAGTATGAGTCTAAGCACTGTTATGTATCGTTGACCTCATAATGAGGCATGTTGTTGATATTGATGTTGTGTCAGAACATGTTTGTGTTGTCATATATGATCATGATACCATGTGCATGCATGAGAGGTTTTGTTTATGTGTATACTTCCTGATGATGAGATGAGCTTGGTGGTTGGGAGGACTTCCCCGTTACACTCCGGCGGTCGAGACCCCCATAGAGGATGTGGGTTTCACCGTTGTGTTCCGGCGGTCGAGGTGCCTGCCCTAGAGTTTGGTTCCCTCGAGCATAGTCGAGCTGGTTTCCGACACGACTCGTGTGGGTGAGGCTGTTGTGTATTCTTTAGTCTCCCCATGATACTGGTAGGGAGACCGGGGTTCATTGGAGGACCTGATATGGACTATGGAGTTGATTTCTTGGATTTGGTTAATGGAATATCGGTTAATAGAGTAGTTGAGTATCGTAGGCATGGATGTTGTATTCACTTGTGATATTTATTGCCCCTTTCATATGTGATCTATAACTACCTTGTTAATATGTGATATGTTCTTTCGCTGGGCTGTTTTGCTCACCCCTTACCTTTCAGGTGCCCCGATCGCAGAGGGGCCAGGTGGGCCCTTTGAGCAAGTACCTGGAGAGGAGTAGTAGAGAATAGAAGCCTATGTTTGTGCTATGTTTGATATTTGAGAACTTTAGTCACATGGACTCAATCACAAGTTTGTTTGGATGACTGTATAACCACTTGATTAGTTTACTTTTGTGGTTCGTTGTGTTTATTATAGTTTTGAACTTGTGGGCTATTGGACGGGAAGTAGTTGCCCGTTTTGAAAAAAAAAAATTGCTGCTACTCTTGTACCCGATATTTGTCTTTTGTGACTTTCTGAGGTTTTTCGGAGATAACGCGCCCGTAACGGGACGGGGCGTTACACATAAATTCGGGTCGGGTCGGGTTCAGTTGGTTTTGACATGGCGACCCGCCCGAGTTTCAACCCTAGCAGTAGATCTGGTATCACAGGGAAGAGTTGTGGATGGCACCATCAACGGATCTGGGGCGAGAGAGAGAATGCTTGTTGAAGGAACACACAACAAAGGGGAAGAGGAGCCAGCAAGCACCGTCACTAGTTGAGAATGAGAGATGAAGAAGAAGAAGAAGAAGAAGAGAGGAAGGAGAGAACCATTTATTGGGTACAAAATAAGGAAGAGAAGAAGACAGGAAATCCACCCTCGAGAGAAAATCAGGATTTTCAAGTCATTGATTTATTGATTGATTTCTTTCTTACAGCCCGGGTGAGTATTTATAATAAGATACATGAACAAAATCCTGTAAATTCTGCACATGAAAAAAAAAAAGCCAAAAGGGAGGACAATTCTAAGATTGAATAAAGAATGCTGAGGCTTGCAGCTGCTGATCTGAATTTATTTTGGGGCTTCTTTTTCAGATGAAGCTGAGAAGGGAAAGCCATTAGGGAGTGTTGCATAATTTTTTTCCATGGACCTGTTGCAGATTTTGGGATATGGGATTTGTTGGGATGTGTTCTGCATCAGTTTTAGTATCACATCTTATTCCACCATTTCATCACATCTGTGAGTGTGGTGTTCAAGGTGAAAAGATCAAATAATATGTAGAAAATTTTTCTGAAGAAAAAAAGCGTCTAAAAAGACAACATAGTGTTTGCTCATGTTACAAACAGGTCCAAAGCCATTTATTTGAAAGTTAGTATTGCAAGGTTGTTAAATCTCAATTAAAAGGCATCTTAGTCACTTTGACACAGGTTTGTCCAAAGGGGAACTACATCATTAGAGAATGCATGTGTATGACCATGAAAACTTGCAAAATTTACATATATGAGAAGAACACCTGTCTTGCATACCATAGTTGGTGGGGCTCATGGTTGGGAAGTGTCCATTCTTGCAACCATAAAGGTTGTAGATTCGAGCTGTATTAGTGTCAAATATGCAGCCAACCCAAGGAAAACAATTTTCGAAATTCAAGTAGTGCGAACCCCAGACAGATAACATAAATGGATATGACGACAATGATTGGCCTAAGCTAGGGGTGGCAATTTCTTACCCTACCCAACCTCCCCTCCAAAGAAAGATGGGTCATATTTGCTGAGTAATTCTGAAATTCAGGTCTATTCAGGTCAACTTGGTTCAAATCCAAGTCGAGTTTGGGTGAGAGGCCCCACCGATCCTAATGCCTCGTGCTCTCCTGAAAAAAATATATCCTTGTCTCTATACCCTACAGCTCTCTCTCTATCCTTTGGCCCCAGTTGAGCAAAATTCACTCTCTTTCTCTCAAAAGTAAAGTGGGGTTGATTTCCATTTTCCACCGTAGAATTGGAGAAAATCCAAGTTGGCCCGAGTTGAGCAAAATTCAGTTTGGGTTGGGTCGGGTCATAGAATCTGGAAAAAGAATTCAGCTTGTTGCTTTCCATTTTCTATTGCAGAATGGGGAAAATCCAAGTCAGCCCAAGTTAAGAAAAAAATAGTCCAGGTTGGTTGGCTCATAGAATCTGGTGGAAAAAAAATTCAGGTTCGATCACTTGGTATTTCTGTTAATATCCATAGCCAACCTGGCCCCTAGCCCCAGCTATAGTATGAGAAGGTTCATTTTGAGCCTTTTTGAGGACAAGAAAATATTAAATAAAATGTCTAGCATGCATGCAGATACATTTTGTAATAAATATAGTTCATGTCAAAGAGAGAGAGAGACAGAGAGAGAGAGACAGAGAGAGAGATCTTAAAACAAGGTATCATATTATACAAGTATTTAGGATTGTCCACGAAATCTCAAAAGCAAGCAATCCTATTAATAGGGACGCCATTCCGCATATAAAATTCTATTTGAATCTTTGTTTTAAAAAAAAGGGATAAAAAACATTTGAATTAAAGTAATGGATGAGATAATCTAGAAAACCTAATGAGGGGATTACACAAATAAAAGATCCATTTGAATCAAACAAGGTCAAATAATGCATGTGATGGGAAAATAAGAACTACTTTGATTACAAAAATAGAAAAATGCAGTGACTTACATTGCATGGTATGAGATCCTTGTATATTTCATACTGTTGTCCTTTTGTCTGCCTGAAAGAACTCTATATTCCAACTGTCTTCTCATTAAAGGTAGTTTATAGCTTTCTAGATATCGCTTAAGCAGCTCTGAATCTCCTCTAAAGACATCCAGATATATTGGAATCAAGTCATATAAAGGATCCCCTAAACAAAAGAAAGCAACATTAACATGTATAGAAGTAACATGATATGAAAATAGACGGCCTCGTTTTCCTTTCAATAATATGAAAGAACGAACGATGCACAAATAACATCTAAAACTTAATGTCACAATTAAGATTATAGTTTTATAAAACTTCACCTTGAACAATGGATTGGTCACATGGTTCAAGATAAACCATAACCCAGCCAAGTCAAATCATATCTATCAATCACTCCAATCAACCAAGAAAAAGGAACTGATCACCTAATACATAAATATAGAACCAGTACAAAATTTACCTATGGAGAGATCACTGAAGTCAAGAATATGGCTAGCACGCCATGTCTTTTGTTTTCCATCACCAGCATGTTCATTCTGCATACCATTCTCATCCAAGCAATTAACGAACAAACATGGTTCCATATGGATGTTATCATCCATAATATCAGTGTGTATCCAAGTGGGAGATTTAGAAACTTTATACAGCTCATCTTTATCCTGAATACATAAAATGTCAAATTTCACTGGTTACATATATCACATAGAAATGCTAAAGAAAGGAAAAGATAATTTATTAGTTGTTATCATCCAATAAATCAGTGAGGAGAGCTTTGTCCATTTGGGTAGGTCTAGGAGGTGGAAAATTAGTTATTGAAGGATATTCGGCAAATGCTATAAAATGGCGAAAGGTTTGAAGAGACCACCCTGGAGATTGAATACTACAGTTAGGGAGATCAGGGCACTAGTTAGGGGCCTTGAGGTATCCTTTGTTCACATCAGGCGTGCAACAAATGGGGTAACGGACTACTTTACCAAGAACAGTGTAGAGGGACCTATTCTAGGTGTTTTCCACATTTGAAGAAGAGGGCTCTTAGGATTGTGCAGGATGATTCTCCTTGTTCACTTGGAGCTTTTCGTTTTGATTTATTGTTGTTGCTTGTTTTCCTTTCCTGGTCTATACCTTTTAGACATTTTTCTTGTACTTTTTGTCTCTTTGTTACCGCTCAAAAAAAAAAAAATTCAGTGTGGATCCAAGTAGGAGAATCAAAACTTTGTAAAACCGCTTATCTCTTGAATATAAAATGCGGAATGTTGTACTGTACAGAAGTCAGAAGATGGAAATGCCTAAAAAGGATAAAGTTAAGATTACAAAAAGAACCTTGAAAATGCCAAGCAACAATCTAAGATCATGTGGAATATACTCTTCAACTTTCCCTATTAGATGGCTTGGAATAAGATCCCCCCTGCAAAATGGAACTGAAGAATCTGAGACCATCCACACTAATTCCATTAATTCCAATCAGTTATAAATAAAGAACACTTCCTGCCATGTACAAAATCAGTAAAATATGTAAACAGAAAATAGCAAAAAAAATTCATTTTTGGGTCAACAAAAAGTACTAGTTTCTTCATATCAAACCTGGCTCGTAAAACCATTGTTCTTTTAATTCTTTTCTTCTCTCTTTTCTTCTCAATTGCAATGAAATCACAAGGGTTGCTAGGATGTCGCCTTAAAGAAACTCCGGAACAGTTGTATGCAATAAAATTGTGGGGGAGATGGGTGATTTTTTTTTTTTTTCGAAGCAGAGAAAGAAATTAATATTATCAAAGAAAAGAAGATGCATCATCTCAATGCTCTGTATAAGAGAGTACCAGACCCAACAAGAAAACAAAAGTAAATAACAAAAGAAGAAACATATTCCCCAATATACATGCATAATAAATACAATATACATGCATAACAAATAGGACACCAAACAAAACCCCATGCTCCATACACCCCTACTCAAAGCCTTCACAAGCCTGCAGTTACAAGAACTCCATCACCTCCAGCTTCTCCACCCTGACCTTTTCCAAGAAGTCCAAAGGTTGGTGAATGTTTCCTAGCTTTGAATCATCTTTGATGGGACAGCCAATCAGTTCACAGCCAAAAATATCAGCACCAACTGTGATTTCTAAACAAAGTTGTCAAATCCATTCCAACAGCCATTCTAGTTTGCCCTTAGTGGAAAGTTCCAGCTATTTCAGCGTTCAGTTTCAAAAAAGACAGCATGAAAAATAAAAAATTCAAAAAATATAAAAAATAGTGAAAACTTTAATAATATTAAAATGGCATATTTTTGTCATTTAACAATAATCTGCAAAAGAAGTGCCTAAAATAGTCATCAAGTATTGAAATGAAATTAACTCAACAAAAAGGAAAAAAAAATACAAAAGACATGGACTTAGAGCATTATGGTGCAATTTACTAATTTGCCCTCAAATGTTTTAGAGTTCAATTTACTTATTTACCCTCAAATGCTTTCAGTACACATTCAATGTATCAGGCTTAACTTCATAAATAAAATGCAAAAAAAAAACATGTTGGACAAAACATGTGATCTCAAACATGAATATAAAATGTCCACCTGTCATTTTGTAATACAAAATAGGAAGCATCTATAATCCTAGAACAATTACTAAGTCACGGGGTTAGCGAATCCTTCTCTGATTCAGCCCATGCGGCACTCACTTGAACCGTCCGTCGTCAAGCGAGTCAGTTTCACAACTAATTTGGTCACTCTTTGGACCAAGGCGATCAACACAAACCACAAACAAACTTTAACACAGGGATGAGAAAGAGATGGGAATGCCAAGAATGCACTAACTTGAATTGCACTCAAAGAGAATACAAGGCTTGGAGATTCATAAACTCACACACACACACATAGGCAAGAACTCTTTGCTAGCTTGAGGGATGGTTGCAAATGAGGCACTCACCTCTTAATATAGTTGAGGCCATGGCCAATTGTGGCCATGATTGTGCCATGTGGCAACAATCTAACGGTTGCCTCCAAAAATATCTACACACACTCCTAGACACTGGAACATTCTAAGCATCTCTACAACCCCTACACATTTCTACATATCAATGTATGATATTCACACACAAGACACAAACTGATTTTGGTGGAAAAATCGGATGTCTTTCCCTTTGTGATTGATTCCTATTTATAGTACATGGTTTGCCATAGTTATGGCTACAATCAAGGGTTACATAGCTGTAACATATTGACAATGAGGATGGCTACAATCAAGGGACTGTTACATATTGACAATTAGGAAGGCTACAATTAAGGGACTGTTACATATTGAAAATAAAGATGGCTACAATCAAGGAATACATGGTTGTTACATTATATGTGGTTCATTTGACACCCCCCCTCAAATTGATGCTGGTGAATCAACCAGCAACAATTTGCGAACCAAAAACTCATGTCGTGTCCGTGAAAGTCCCTTTGTAAAGATATCAACAAGCTGTAACTCTGTAGGAACATGAGGAAGAGAAATAACTTTGCGATCGTACGCATCTCGAATAAAATGACAATCGACGTCAATATGTTTGGTTCCTTCATGAAATACAGGGTTTTTTGTGATGTGAATGGCGCTCATGTTGTCTGCATGAAGAGGGGTAGGTTGTGTTTGAGAAAAAGGCCGAGTTCGGATAGTAATCATCGTAACCACAAAATCTCAGAACAAACTGAAGACATGGCACGATATTCAGATTCCGTGGAGGATTTGGAAACTTTATCTTGTTTCTTGCATTTCCAGGATATTAATGCCTCTCCCAAGTAAACACACCAGCCTGTCGTAGACCGTCGAGTGTCCGAGCATCCCGCCCAGTCCGCATCAGAATAAGCAGTGAGGGTGAGAGGACTGCCAACTGGAAAAAATAAGCCACGAGATGGAGTGCCAAAGAGATATCGAATGATGTGTTTTACTGCAGCTAAATGATGATGCCTCAGAGCGGTCATAAACTAACTCACTAGATTAACAACATTAGAGATATTTGGTCGAGTGATGGCCAAGTAGACAAGACTGCAAACTAACTTACGATAGAATGTTGGATCAGGAAGGAGATCTCCTTCTTGTTGGCGACGCTTGGCATTTACTTCCAAAGGTGTATCTACTGAAGCTGAGTTGCAGAGACCAACTAATTCAACAAGATCCATGACATATTTGTGCTGATGAAGAAATAGTCCTTTCTGACTCTGATGCACTTCCAAACCCAATAAATAATTCAATAGCCCCAGATCCTTCATGTGACAAACGTCATGAAGAGAGGCTTGAAGCTGACGAATCATATTACTATGTGTCCCAGTGATAATTATGTCATCCACATATACAAGAAGAATTGTGATCCCTTTCGATGTATGATGAGTGAATATCGAAGGATCATATGGACTTTGCGAAAAGGAAAGATGTAGGAGAGTAGTGCGCAACTTCTCAAACCAAGCCCGGAGTGCTTGTTTAAGACCATATAAGGAGAGTCATAAACGAGCGATGTCGTTTTTAGAAGAGGAAGGAAGTCCTGGAGGAAGACACATATAAACCTCTTCTTTGAGATTCCCATGCAAAAGTGCATTCTTCACATCCATCTAATACAGAGGCCATGACTTAGAAGTTGCTATTGCCAGAATTGTCCGAACAATTGTCATTTTAGCCACTGGAGCAAAAGTATCTTCATAGTCAATACCATATTCCTGTCGATTTCCAAGAGCAACAATCTAAGCCTTATAACGATCCAAGGATCCAATGGATTTTAATTTGATGGTGTAAACCCACTTGCATCCAATGGGTTTGACTGAGGAAGGACATGGAACAACATCCCACATGTGATTTGATTGGAGAGCATCAAGTTCCTCTTGCATAGCCTGTATGCAACAATCATGCCGAATTGCTTGAGTAAGAGTTAGGGATATGAATAGAAGAAAGAGTGGTTGATAAGGAAGTATGAGTGAAACCATAACGATCAGGAGGATGGGAGTGACGATGGGATCGGCGAAGAGAAGGATCTAGAGGCAGATCAAGTGTGGAATTGGTAGCAACATTAGGAGACTCGGGTGCAGGACCACTTTGTACCTTCCACCTTCATACACAACATTAGTCATAAATTGAGTGATGGAAGATTAGTCGAAAAAACCTAGAAGAAAAGCTATGGAAAGAGAGCAATCAGAATCAACATGATTTTGAAAAAAAATACTGATTTTCAAAAAACACAACAGTTCGAGAGATCCGGATTCGCTTGACATGTGGATCATAACAAATATACCCTTTTTAATGAAGGGCATAACCAAGGAAGGCACATCGAGAGGACTGAGTAGTTAAATTGGTGTGTTCTTTGGGAGAGAGGAGAACAAAACAAACACATCCAAAAGGACGAAGGTGATCATACACTGGGTGTTGTTAAAAAAGCTAAAAAATTGGGGTTTAATTGTCGAGGCGAGGAGATGGTAAACGATTTATCACATGACCTGCAGTGGAAAGATCTTTGGGCCAAAAACAAGCAGGGACAAAATATTCTAGTAGAAGAGATCGGACAATGTCCAAGAGGTGCCTATTTTTTGTTTTCAGACACTCCATTTTGTTGCGGAGTGTAAGGACAAGATCGTTGGGATACAATGCCTTTTGTTTGTAAAAGAGTCTGAAATTCCCTAGAAACATATTCACCCCCTGAATCAGATCGAAGAATTTTAATGGTGGTAGAAATTTGATTTTGCACACATAAAAAGAACTTTAAAAACCTCAAAAACTTCAGATTTAGAGTGCAAAAAATAAATCCAAGTAAATCGACTAAAATCATCAATAAAAGTAACAAAATATTTATAAGGAGAATGAGAAAAGACAGGTGCAATACCCCAAACATCACTATGACCCATATCAAAACATTTCAAAGCTAAAGAGTCATGAACAGGAAAAGGAAGAGTTTACCTTTCCCCATTTTACAACTAGTACAATCAAAAGTGACATCATGTAAAGAAACTTTATTATTTTGAATCACTCCAGAGTTCAATAAAAACATCAAAGTCTTCGAATTAGGATGTCCTAATCTATTATGCCACAGGTGGCAATTATTTGTACGAGAAAGTAAAGCATGTTCTGATTTGATCATATCTTGTGTAGAAATTTGGAGAGGAAAAAGTCTTCCACGCTTAGGCCCCTTCATAAGCACCCTCCCCGACACTTGATCCTTCACAACACAGCCAGAATGAGAAAATGAGAGAGCAATTACTCTCAACAAGCTGAACAACAGACAATAAATTTGTAGTTAAGTGTGGAGAAAGAAAAGCATGGGTCAAAGGCAAGGAATGAGATACTTGACCAACAACAGTAAATGGAACACTGCCACCATCAGCGGTATTGATATAGAGGTTTCCATCATACTTTTTAAGATGAATCAAATGTTCAGAAGAATAAGTCATGTGATTGGAGGCCCTTGAATCAAGATACCAGGTGGATTTCGAAGGTTTGGGTTGACCTGAGAGGCCAAGGGCAGAAAAGGCATTGAAAATCATTTGTTGAACCATCTCTGGAGTAAGAGGATCAGAAGCAGCAGCAGGTGGTACAGACATGAATGTTTTAGCAACTGAGGTACTGTTAGAACTGAGTTCATCAATTGTTGCAGGATATGCTTTCTGTTTTGATACTGTGGACGCCTCCGGCATTCTAGTAGAACATGACCCTTGCCTTTGCAATAGGCACAAATTTTTTGTTTGCACTGTGTAGTGACGTGTCCATATTTCTGGTAGCCAAAACAAGGGCAGCCTGTGTGACTAGGCGTTGCTCTTCCTGCTGAAGCTCACTCAATCATGATTCTATTGAGGGTGATGGTATTCAACTCATTAGATTGGACCGTACATTTTCAAACTCCGGCCGCAATTTCATCAGGAATTGATCCCTTCGACTTCTCTTATGAATCTCTTGAACAGTAGGCAAGGATGCAATAGAAAGGTCTGCATAAATAATCTCAGTATAATCAGTCCATAAACCCAAAAACTGAGAGTAATAATCTTGTATAGACCGACTCCCTTGAGCAAATCGAGAGATCTCATATTCTAAGTGAAATCTGCATGCAGAGTTTTCCTGTTGATAAATCTGTTTCAAGTAGTTTCACATGTCCTTCGTCTTGTATGGTCCAAGATGCAGGATAAATTGAGAGTCAACAGAGCACAGAATCCAACTCATGATTTTGGCATCTTTGATCCCCCATTTAGCCACTTTTGCATCCGTGGGTTTTGGATTTGAATCATCAAGATGACCCCACATCTCTGTACCTTTTTTTTTTGAAAGATAACTTCATCAAAGAGAAAACAAGAGCAAAAATACAGTGAGCCAAAAGAGGCTGCAAAAGGAAAAGGATTACAAGAACGCGTTTACAACTTCATTAGTTGAAGACAACCCCTGACGAACCAACTCATTTGCAGCTGAATTAGAAGACCGAAGTGCCCAAGCAACTTTAAAACCAAATGTTGCAATGATGTGTCGGATCCTATCAATCTTGTCCAAGAACAACCAAGGACAAGGGGAACCCAACACCCACCCAACAACGATCTTAGAATCACCTTCAATTAAACTTCCATGAACTTCTAACTTCTCCAACTCAAGAATGCGAAACAACAGAGCAAAAAGTTCAGCCTCGATGACTGAACCATTTCTTAAATGGCCAGAATAAGAAAGAACTCAGAGAGACCTGAATCATTACGGATGATACCACCATAACCTGCCTGACCAAGCTCACGAATGCAACTTCCATCAAAATTTAGCTTAAGCAAACCAGTATCAGGAGGGGACCAAGAAACTTGATGCAGCGACACTTGGTTATGGAGAATCCAGTCAACAGAAGCCCAATCTCTGCACAAGTCAGAAATAGAAATTCCCCTGAACTTATCCGACCCAATCAACAACCAAGCCGCTCGAAAATTTATGATATCCAAGATAGAGAGGCAAGAGCACTCCTTATGAAATACCCTATTATTACGTTCTAGCCATAAAGACCAAACAATGCTTAAGATGGTCACATTCCATAAACTTCGACGAAATGAACTCCCTGACATCAACACCTCTTCATTAAAAATCTCCGCCCACGACCGGGGCATGCAGAACTGAATACCCAAAAGCTAAAGAAATGCATCCAAATCTGGCGAGAGAACCTACAATGAAGCAGCAAATGATTGACAGATTCCGCATCAGATAAACATAATGGACAAGCATTCACTATCAACATGTTACGCACAGGCAGATTATCTATGGTTAAGATTTCTGTAACCCTGCAGTCCACCCGAAAATCTCCACTTTAAGAGGAGAGGCCCAAATCCAAATTTTAGGATTGATAGAAGGAGCAACACCAGATAACATTAACTTGTTACAAAAAGAATGAACAGAGAAAACTCCATGAGGATCTGTCTCCCAAATCCGCCTATCTTGCCCATATCCCTTCACAAAAACATTTTCCAACATTTTCATCATTTGAAGCCAGTCATCAATCATCCAATCTTCAAGCCCCCTCCTAAATTGAGGGCCCCAAACTACCTTATTATGAACCACCTCAAAGAAGTCCTTAACCGTAGATTCTTTATTTGAGGCGAGAGAAAATAATGCTGGGAAAGACTGAGCCAACGATGCATCACCCAACCACTTATCCGACCAGAAGAGAGTATCCTCGCTAGAGTACATCCGATAACGAATATGTCGGGCAAAGGCCGAAGCCACTGAGCAAACACCCTTCCAAAATCTTGAAGCACCCCTATATGCACTTCCCTCCCTCCATCCACGGTCGTGCAACCTATATTTGCTTCGAAGAATATCCTCCCAAAGACCTCCGGAGGACTCGTCCAACCGCCACAATCATTTGCCTAATAAAGCTTCATTGAATTGCCTTAAAGACTGAATACCAAGGTCTCCATCCTCTTTAGGCTTACAAACCAGGGACCAGTTGACCAAATGAAATTTACGTCGTTCTCTGTCATCATTCTACAAAAAATTCCTTGGATTTGTTCTAGTTTCTCAATCACTGCCACTGAGCATTTAAAAACACTCCAAACAGTAAACATGAAGACTTGTTAATACCACCTTTATCAAAACAACCCTACCCTCGATCGACAAATGCTTCCCCTTCCAAACTGATAGCCTTCTCTCCATCTTATCAATATCATGTCCCAACATGGCTTTCGAGGTTTTCCTCTACAGAAAGGAATCCCCAAATACTCAGATGGCAAAGGAGCAACTTTGCAACCCAAAATTGTTGCAAGGTCCAAACACTGCCTATGCTCAATATTCACACCCATTAATTCACTTTTATCAAAGTTTATTTTCAACACTGAATAGATCTGAAACCACTGAAGCAATGCTAGAGCCACTTCCAACACCTCCTCGTCGACCTTGAGAAATAGGACGGTATCATCAGCATATTGAAGATGAGTAATCTCAATATCAGTGTGAGCAATGCGAAAGCCCTGGATCCATCCCTGAGAGAAGACCACTTGAAACATAAGATGAAGAGCTTCAGCCACCACTACATATAAATAAGGAGATAGAGGATCACCCTGCCGAACCTCTTTCTCCATTTTGAAGAACCCTTTCCAACACCGACAAATATGCCGAAGACAAGCAAGACTTCATCCATCCCCTCCAACGTTCTCCGAAGCCCATCCGCGTCATAACAAAATCCAAGAAGGACCAGTTCACATTATCATAGGCTTTCTGAAAATCTAACTTGCACACAACCCCTGCCTGCCCTGAAGAGAACTTGGAATCCAGACACTCATGAGCAACAACCACCGAGACTACAATCTATCTACCTTCCAAGAAAGCACTTTGCTCTGAAGATATTAGATGAACCAAAACCTTATTCCGCCGATTTGCAAGGATTTTGACTAAGATCTTATAGGGACCACCAATCAAAGTAATAGGACGTAGATGCACCTGGCTTTTTTGGAATTAAAGTAATAAAACTAGCCCCCAAACTCTTCGATATAATACCTCTTTCGAAGAACTCTGAAACAAAATCAAAGACATCAAACTGAACAATATCCCAAAAGAATTTAAAGAATTTAATGGGGAAGCCATCAGGACCTGGCGCTTTTTCCCACCCAATTGCCACACTGCATCTTTCACCTTTGATGCAGTAAGAGGACATTCCAACCCAACGCGCTGCTCATCTGTTAATTCTTTGAAAGGAAAAGAAGTAGGAGTAGGGAAAACCCGATTTAGTGCCTCATACAGTCTCCAATAGAAGTACACAACTTCGTCGCAGATGTCCGACCTTTCTTCAATTCTTCCCCCCTCCACTGATAAAGAATGAATATAGTTTTTCCTCCTCCTAGTACTAGCCATATGATGAAAGATAGGACCCCACATCTCTTTACCTTTAAGGTAAATCTGAAATTGGAAGGCCCATGATGTATAGTTCTTCCCATTAAATTTCACAAGAGGGATGTCACTTTTCTCCATAATAAAATAGTTTCTTTGTAGTAAAAAATTCCGGTTTTGAAACAAAATCAAGGCAGTGCACAGCTTGAATCAAGATAAATGCCACACAACAATAAAAAATAACCAGACCAAAATAACCAGAACAACCAGATGGCCTACTTCCAACTCTTTCTTTTGCAAAAACTCCTTTCTGTTAGCCAAAAAAAAATACAGATACAAGTTTGTATCCTTCTCTCTCTCCAGAAAACTGCAGTAGCTGTTTCTTCCAGCAACCTTGAATCAATTTCAAGATCAGATGAAGCAATATCTTCTCATAAACACTGGCTCTGTACCATATCAATCTATGATATTCAAACACAAGAAAGACTGATTTTGGTGGAAAAATTGGATGTCTTTCCCTTTGTGATTAATTTCTATTTATAGTACATGGTTTGCCATAGTTATAGCTACAATCAAGGGATACATAGCTGTTACATATTGACAATGAGGATGGCTACAATCAAGGGACTGTTACATATAGACAATAAAGATGGCTACAATTAAGGAATACATGGTTGTTACATTGTATGAGGTTCGTTTGACACTACATTCTTCCATACACTTCTACAACATTCTATAGAATTCTACAACTCTCTATAGAATTCTACAATCTTCTACAAAACTCTACACAACTCTATAAACTTCTACACTATTCTACATTATTCTAGAATCTTCTAGAGGACTCCATAATTCTCTATCACCTTGTAGAATCTTCTTGAACCTTGAACCTTCCGGAACCTTCTGCATTGTTCCGGATTCTTCTCATGCATTCCGGGCTATTCTCGAGCATTCCGGAAACTCCTACACGTCCGAAACCTCCATTTTCCAAGTTTGGCCATACGTTTTTGACACCGAAGCCGGCCTTTGTGTATTCTCGTCCGGTCAAGGAGTCTCAACTCGTGACACTAAGCTGACTAAGACAAGACACTCACAGAATCATAGCATGATAAATTGCATGCTAACCAACTATTAGTAACTTTCACTGCTCTATGGTCCTGCAAAAATAAAGGTTTACATTGAACTTGCACATCTCCCAAATGAACTAATGATACAAAGAACTCATCCTGAAGCTGATTATAGAAAATAAATAAAGATGAGGTTAATTTCTTTTGTAAAGATAGATAGGTAAAGAATCTAGCTTTACAATTCAATTAGAATAAGCAAAATATAAACTCAGCTCAATGATTTGTATCTGCCCAACAAAAATATGTAATGGATTGACATAAGGGAACTTCTTACCATTTCACCAAGCGGTTTAAAACGTCCTTCTTCCTTTGAGTCATAGTTTTAACAAAAAGAGCCCATTCTGCTGGAATACTTAAAGTCATAGATACTTCTTCATTAGAAGCATCCACAGAATAATTCTCCAATGAAGTTCTATTAAACCCATTATCCAGATCACTGAAGACTGATCCTGTCAATACTAAAACCTCCGAGTATATGGGATCATGTATAGATGGCAGTGGCAAGAGATGAAGGTGACGCACTTGATCTCCCAAAAATGAAGCTAGATTGAGAACATCATCCCATGGCAATTCATCTCTTCTGCATAGAGAGTAGGTTAAACAGTTATGAGTTATTTTGCTGGACCTTAAGCAAACTGATCACGTGGATGTAAGACCCATCTAGATGAATGCCAATCACGTGGAATTGGGTGGGGGAAGGATGCAGATTTGTCAGAGGTGCTGATGCAGAGAAACAATCCTCAGAGGTTGGTACGAGGTTTTGGCAAAGCAAATAAAGCTCATTGTGCCCAATTTACATTGGTGGGCTACAATTGCAGGTCAACATGGGGCCGAGTTGCCTTTGATAATTTACGTGCATGTATGTATATAATATGAATATGTATGCATAATTAATAAGATTACATTAAGAATTCCACATTTAAAGTGAAGAAAGAAGATAAAAAAAAAAAAAAATTCACACATGGTAGACGGGGAAGAGGCAATGATGATGACGACTTACAAATGAGCAAACACTTGTCCTTTGCATCTTTTAGTTATAATGTAAGGCCATGTCCTTGAAGATGCAGAAGAATTTGCGCGCCCATCTATTGGCATCAACCTTCCATCTTGTCCAAACTGAAATTTTATCTTACTCCACACACCTAAAGAGAAACCATCCTTCATATGAGTGTCCAAAACCAAATCGTCCTTTGCAATCTCATCTGGCACTCCATTTCCATCCCATGGAACTACTCTATAAGAACCATTTTCACACAAGAGCAAGCCACTTGCCAAAATATCAGGAATGAACTCTCTTAGAGGTGATTTGACTCTTTGAAGTAGATTGTAGAATTCAAGCTGCAAACACAAACAACAGAAAATCTTACATTTGCATCAAAAGAAAGATCAAGGAACGGGACTTAAATGATGTCATGTGCTATACCTCAGTTCCCAAACTATGGACAGAAAATTCCAGCCCTCCTTCGACATATATCTTAATTACATAATCACCAATGAGATAAACCTGTTGAGACAGATTTTAAACCAATTGTGATTTTGTAAGTGAAAAGCAAGAGACCCATGTGACAGAATAATTTATGCGTTTAGAAGAGTTCAGTGGTACAGGCATCAGACACAAGCAACCAATATACAGGCCAACACAGATGACAAGAGACTAGAATGTAGGACACTTTCTACATGTTTTCTGATCATCTTCAACATTAGCCATTTTCCTGTCTATCTGGGGTCAGCACCTATTTTCTGATATCCACCATTTATAGTTACTGCAAAACATTTCTAAACTTCTGTATACATGGTACAAACTACCATTTATAGTCATGATACAAAGCATTTGGAAAATTTTATGTATAGTGCTAACTCCTTTATATACAATTTATGACCTTGTTGGTTTTAGAACATGGAAGTTCACTTTATCAGGTCTTCGACCTGGTGCTCATGTTGATGTCTTAGTTATTCAGTTCGGTGGAAGAGTATTATATTGTTTTTACACATCCTGCTGATCTTTTATATCTAGTGGTAAATTAGTTTATTCCTAAATATGTAACAGATTGATGTCACCGGAGTTCATGGACGTGTCAACACCTGACTGTCATTGGTAAACAGTCTCATTCTTGAGACTGCAAAGCAAATATGAACTCAGCATACTCATCATCATCATCAGAGCATAATTATCCTATCTATTTGGGGTCAGTTTTTAGAGTTCTGCTTCTCCACTCAACAAAACCTAGGGGTGGCAATGGGTTGGGTTCAAGTCGGGTTGGCTATAGATAATAATAATTTTTTTGATTAACCCGACCTGACCTAACCCAATTTTACTAACCTAACCTGAATTTATATAAAAAATTTAAAAAGAAAAATGTGAGGAAAAATTGTTTTAATAGAAAATGTAAGATAAAAGGGCTTCTCTTTCATATGAACCCATTGAGCTATGGAAAAAGTAGGTAATAAGCTAAGATTTTGAACTAGGGTGGGGTACATTGGCTAAATTAATAGTTAAAAATAAATAATTTTGTTATATATTAACTTTAATTCAATTCGAATCAGGTTAGGGAGCAGTACCCTTATGCCCAACCTGACCGAATTGTTTACAGGTCAGGTCGGGTTGCATCAATTTAATTTTTTTTTCTAAGAAATGCATGACCCAAGCCTTTTTTTTTTTTGAGGGTCACGTCAAGAGGGTTCATGGGTTAGGTCAAAATGGCTGCCAATACCAAAACCACATCGATTGTCACACCACACTCTATCATGCCTAGGGATGACAATTTTAGACCTGACCCAAAAAAAAGATCGGGTTTGGGTCTTGCATTTCTTGAAAAAAATAAAAAATAAACTAACTTGACCCGAAATAAATCTGGCTTAAGTTGATTAGAGGGGTCTCAAACCCAATGTTGTCAAACTCGAATCGTATCGTGAATTGGTCTAGGGGTATGAATCGTGAATCGGAAATTGTAGAATCGTAAGATTCATATAATTTTATTAATTATTTTATAAATTATAAATACATAGAACATGACATATAAACAAATTTGACATTTATCATTCATTGTATATAATCATCTATAAGAAAATACAAAAATATATTAATATGAATTTAAATAAATTTTATTAGTATCCATTAAATAAAAAATATTTTTTAGTTTTTTTATTCTTTTAAATAGATACAAAAGGTTGAATTTTTTTTTGTAAAAAAGGGTTTTTAAATAAGAAGAGAAAAAAGATGGCAAAAAATAAAAAAAATAAGAAAAAATAACATGTTATTGGCACGAGAAATAAGTTATTGGCTAAAATAATAAAAGAAACGAAATACGAGAAATAAGTTATTGGCAAAAATAACATGTTAAAAAGAGAAATAAAAGATTTGGAAAAAAAAAGAGGAAAAAAAATGAAATATGAAAGCCAATAATAAGTTATTGGCATGCGAAAGAGCTGCAAAAAGCAGCACGTGAAAGCTTTATATGTCGCGGCAAAAGACCGAGGTTTAGGGTTTACATGTCACGGGAAAGACTGAGTCAACGGAAGACTAAGGTTTAAGAGGGTTTACAATTGCGAAAATGAAAGGAAGAAAGGGAGAAATCAGAGAGAAAAAAAGGTATGCTGTTCTTCCTCCTCCTTCTCACCCTTTTCTTCTTTGTTTCTTTCTCCTTTTTCTTCTTCCTCCTCTTTTTTCCTTTCAGAATTGAACGATTCTGTAATTTTAGGGGTTGACTCGTAAGATTTGCGAGTCAACCCTAAAATCGTAAGATTTATGCTAAATACCAATTCGTTATGCGATTTGAGTCGTTGGACCCTCCGAGTCGAGTCGACTCATGACTCGTACGATTTTGACAACACTGCTCGAACTTGACCCAAATTGAATTAGAATTATTTAAATAATTGGTTTAATTTTTGAAAGGTAACTTCATTAATCAAAGAAGAAAACAAGAAATACAAAGACAGACAGGCCAAAAGGAACCCACCACATGGGGAAAAACTACAAAAATCCCTCCGAACCCATTACAAGAATTTGTTAACAATTTCCGTAGATAGAGACAACCCCTAACACGTCATCTCATCAGATGCTGAGTCAGCTGACCGAAGAGCCCAAGCAACCTTAAAATCATACGCTGCGATAGAATGCCGAATCCTCTTAATTTTATCTAAAAAATCCACGGACATAGAGATCCCAAAGCCCACCCAACAACTACTTTAGAATCACCTTCCACCAAACTCCCATGAACCCCTAACTCTTCTAACTCCAAGATGCCTCTCCATACAAACAATTCCACCTCAATAATTGAACCATTAGGAATTGGACTAACAAATGAAAGAACTGTAGTCCCGGCATCGTTACAAATGACCCCACCATAACCTGCAAGACCAATCTCCCTCATACGGCTGCCGTCGAAATTAAGTTTTAAAAGCCCAACTGCAAGAGGAGACCAAGAAACTTGAGGCCTAGCATCCAAATGTTGTATAGCAAAATCCATTGAAGCCCAATTCCTACACACGTCCGAAATAGATATACCCCGAAACTTCATCAACCCAACCAACCACGAACGCCGCTCTTAGCTTAATAACATCAAGAAGATTCAAAATAGAGCCCTCCTTGCCTTGAAAATCCTCTTTCTAACCAAATGGACCAAACAATACTCAGAACAGTCACATTCCAAAGACTGAAGAAAAGAAGTGTCAGTCACCACCACCTCTTCATTGAATAGCTCACTCCATGCTTGAGGAAGACAAAAACCAATACCTAGCAACTGAAAAAGTGTATCCAAATCTGATGAGAGAACCGACAATGAAGTAACAAATGATTTACCGATTCAGCATCAACTAAGCACAATAGACAAGCATTGACTATAATCATCTTCTGTAACCACAAATTGTCAAGTCAAAATTTTCTACAATCCTACCAGCCACCCGAACACCTTAACCTTAAGCGGAGATACACCCACCCAAATTATCGGATGCACCTGAGGAACCTCTCCTGTTTTCATGAGATATTTACCAAAAGACTTCACAGAAAAGAGACCATGAGGACCTAACTCCCAAATTTGCCAATCCTTCCCATACCCCACAATAAAAACACTTTCCAAACGAATCATTAAAGGCATCCATCCTTCTACCATCCAATCCTCCAACTCTGTACGAAAATGAGGGCCCCAAACCCCTTATTATTGATTAATTCATAGCACTCTCTAACTGTAGCATCTTTATTTGCTGCAAGAGAAAAGAGCACTTGTCCGACCAAAATAGGTTGTCATCACATGAATACATTCGATATCTAATGTGACGACGAAACACCATCACTATTGAACAAACTCCTTTCCAAAATCCAAAATCCAAAATCCAAAATCCAAAATCCCTCCTATTAGCATTGGCAATCCTCCACCCATACCCTGCAGCCTATACTTCTTGCGCATAATATCCCTCCATAAGCCTTTAGAAGAATCCCCCAATCTCCATAACCACTTCCCTAGTTGAGCAACATTAATCTAACGAATTGACTGTACCCCAAGACCACCTTCTTCCTTAGGTTTACAAACCTGAGACCAACTAACCAAATAAATTTCCGCTTTTCTCTATTATCATTCCACAAAAACTGTCGTTGAACCCTTTCCAGATTATCAATCACTGCCGCTGGACATTTGAACACACTAAGAAAGTAGACTAGAAGGCTAGACAAAAACACCTTAAGCAAAACCATCCGACCTCCAATCGACAAATACTTACCTTTCCAAGACAAAAGCCTCCTCTCCATTTTGTCAATGACTTTATCCCAACATGCCTTTCGAGGCTTCCCTTTACAAAGAAAACTACCCAGATATGTAGAAGGAAAGGGCCACTTTACAGCCCAGCACCGCCACCAACTCCACAAATTGCATGTGGTCAACATTCACTCCCATAAATTCACTTTTCTCAAAATTAATCTTAAGCCCCGAACAAATCTGAAACCACTGAAGAACTGCCCTAGCCGTCTTCAAAACCTCCTCAACCACCTTAAGAAACAGAACAGTATCATCAACATATTACAAATGGGAAATTTCAAAATCAGAGTTCTCAATAAGGAAACCTTGGATCTGACCCTGAAACAAAACCACGTGAAACATAAGATGAAGAGCCTCAGCCACGATAACATATAGATAAGGAGATAGATGATCCCCTTGCCGTACACCTTTCTCCATTCTGAAAAAAACCCTAAGGACTCTCATTGACCAACACAGACAGATGTGCCGATGATAAGCAGGATCGCATCCAACTCCTCCAACAATCCCCAAAACCCATTCTCCCCAAAACATAGTTTAAAAAAGACCAATCAACATTATCATAGGCTTTTTGAAAGTCCAATTTACAAACCACCCCTGCCTCCCCTGATAAGAATTTAGAATCCAAAAATTCATGAGCCACAACAATCAAGTCAACAATATGCTTGCCTTCCAAAAAAGCACTTTGCAAATGAGAAATAGGATAAGGAAGAAGCACCTTCAACCGATTAGCCAAAACTTTGGCTAAAATCTTACACGGGCTATCAAGCAAGGAAATGGGCCAAAAATCATTCAAACTAGGGGCACTGTGCTTATTCGGGACCAAAGTAATAAACCAGCCCCCAAATCTTTACAAATTATACCTCTATCAAAAAATTTAGAGACAAATGCAATAACATCAGGCTTGGCCAACTCCCAAAAATACTTGAAGAACAAAATAGGAAACCCAATTGCCAAATAGCATCTCTAACTTCCTATTCTTCAAAGGGACATTCCAACAATAATCTTTGCTCCTCATTCAGAACTTCAAAAGGAAGCAAAGTAGGAACATCAAACTCGCATACAATCTCTTAAAAAAGAGAACAATTTCCTCATAAACATCAGCTCTATTTTCAATCCTTTCTCCATGAACTTGAAGAGAGTGAATGTAGTCCTTTCTCCTTCCAACACTAGCGATCTGATGGAAGAACTTAGTATTCTTGTCCCCTCTTTCATATACAAGACCATTGCTTCCATTTTATCTCTTCCCTTCCCTCAAGGCTTTCTTCTTTAAATATACTTTAATTTCCTTCCTCCACAAAAAACCGATCCTGGGAAAATGCCCCCTCCTCCTCCAACTGGTGCAGACTATGTGATTCCTCCAACCAACATTGTTCCTCAACCCTTTCTTCCTCTTTCCGGGCTTGAGCACACAATTTCATCTTTCCTTTAATAAACTTAAGTTTCTGCAGCAAGCAGTACCCCTTCCACCCCATAGGAGTGGTCTCCCTCCACCACTCTACTACTAACTCCTTAAAACCATCAACCTGTAAACAAGCCAACTCAAATCGAAAAGGAATAGGGACCCAAGACCCTAAACTAGAATCCAAAATAATCGGAACATGATCCGATATTGGGTTCGAGGCAACACGTTGAGTGGTGTGATGAAAACAGTCCGACCAACTAACATCTATCTAAGAACCTACCCAAACGAGCAAGACTCGGATTTTCTTGCATATTCGACCAGGTAAAAGACGCACTACCCAAAGGTAAATCAATTAGTTCCATGTCCTCAATCCAATTACTAAAAACCTGCAATGTGAAGAGATTCTACTACACCCTTTCCTCTCTGACATTTTACGGGCTACATTAAAATCTCCTCCCAAGCACCAAGGAGAAGCTAACTCATCCAAAAACTGACTTCTCTCGACATCGAGCATCAGCCCATAGACATTCGTAAACAGAAAAGATGTCCCAGCAGACACATCTTCCAACACCGTGGATATAGAGAAAGAATTCACTGCAGCTGACACCAACTTCCACTTATTCAGATTCCATACTATCCACAACCCACCTGAAGCACCTACAGAAGCCTTGCCCACCCAACCCATACTAGCATTTCCCCAAACTGACCTGACAAAACCTTCCTCTGGTTCTTCACACTTTGGTTCTTGCTAAAAAAGGATGTCTGGCTCTTGAATAACAACTAATTTCTTCATCATAAGCCTCTTAGAAACATCCCCCAAAACCCTAACATTCCATGACATAATTTTCATCCTACCACTCCCTGAACCCCCAAAGACCCATCCACAACCGGAAGACGATCATAATTTATGGAGGACTGTAAATTCCTGAGCTCCCTCTCCCGTTTAAATAATTGATTAATT